>CM022302.1:462246695-467533514 GCA_011799875.1 Thinopyrum elongatum
ATCCAAAACCCCACCCGCCTTCTTACCTCCACTGCAGAAACAGAACCCCCACGCTCACCGTTAACCCCCTCCCTCTCCCCTCGCGACATCCTCAAATCAGCAGCACCACAATACCTCTATCCCCTTCCACCACCCCCCCACCCCCCCCCCCCCCCCCCCCCCCCCCCGATTTTCATCCTCCAATGGCTCCACGAACCAAGGTGCAAGAACAAAAGTTACCACTAGGTCTAGCTTGAAACTACCACCAACGACATCACAACTTACCAGGCCTTCGAGATCCAACAGGAACAAGAAACAACAGGTAAATCTAACTCTCCTACAGTTGATGTATTTTCAATTCAATCCAAAATCAAAAGCCCCCGTCAAAAAAAGAAAACCCCATAAATCAAGTTGAAAAAGGGGGCCTTTCCGCTATTTTTACCAATCTGTGTGCATACAAGCTACCAACATGTGTGCAAAATGAGTTATCAGGGCAATGAAAATGTGTACAAAAAAGAGTTGTGCATGCTGTAGTTGTAACGGCACAACTGGATCTAAATGGGTTTACAGAAAGAGTTGTCAGGGCAGAGACACAAAAACACCTCCCCAACTGGATCCAAATTTGTTTCAATTGTTGTATAGAAAAGAAAGTATGAAAAGCTACCACGTTGTTTCATAGAAAGTTATCAGTCCCAGGATACAAAACAGTACTAGGGCACTATCACTAAAAAACCATATGTAGAACAGAGTGTTGCAACAGGGGCTGATGTTACCAAGTGGAATAGACTGCCAATTAACTACCAAGTTGTTACCTGTAAAAAATTGACAATATCCAAATCTGTGCAAAAAAAACACGAAACAGTACAAGAAAAAGTAATGTTGAATTGTATGACTGATGCTATTAAATGTGTCAGCAGGTGCTACAAGATGGCGGATAACCACAGAGATAACATGAATGTCATGGAGAGTGGTGGGGAAGCAAACAAGAAGGATGAGGTTGCGCATACGGCTAGCTTTGGTTCTGTCAACCTCAACCACCAAGTGGCAGGTAAGAGTCAATTCAACAAAGGTGTTAAACTCTATGTTTATGATGTACACAAAATGTTCTAGTGTTTCAGCTCTACATCTAAAAAATTACCATGCTATATGCATTGTAATTACCATCCTGCATTTTAGAACTACCAGGCTTCTTACAAGTAAATCACCATGTTGTGTTTGCCATTGTTTACAAAGCTCCAGTTTGGGGAAAAAACATCACTGCATTTTAGGGTTAACACAAAACATTGAGCATGCAAAGATACCAAGAGCAACAAAGTCATATTTACTTGTCTTACTGAATCCACAAAGAAAGAAAAATGTCTTATCTTGTTTTACCATGCCAACAGAGTGCAAGTTACCACACATTTCGAATGCAAGTTACCACCAAAAACAAAACATGTTTAAAAATTGACGGTCCTTTTCATGTGAAAGAATGCACGTGCTCCACCTATGAGCAACCAGAGGATCCAAGAGCCAAACAAGGAAGCAAGTGCTAGCACTGGGGGAAAAGAAAGTTTCTTTGATGAATCGATCAATGGGTCGGCAAGTACAAAAATAGGAAGGGTGAACGGTGATGAAGGAGGCGTAAATATTGAGGCCTACTCCACGCCATAGCCTCCTGATACAACAATATAGTTCGACACTTATGAGGAGGCTTTTGATCACTACAAGCTATATGCGCTCAGGCATGGGTTTGGGATAAGGTTGGTGTTGGAAATAAGCCCTAGAGGCAATAATATTATATTATTATATGTCAGTGTTCATAATTTAGAGTTTATATTTCAAGCTATAACTGCTATGATCCTAGAATATGAGATTCAGTGGAAAACTCATGTGCACATGTGGAATGATAAACAGTAAATAATAGGTTCCTAGTCTTGCCTCTAAGACTGGCTCAAGTGTTGTTTGTGATCATGTTTTCCTGATCTCAGGATATCGTTAGAGTATGACGTTAGAAGAACGATCATATTCAATCGACCCAATCTTGTTTGTTATACATTGAGATAATATCGTCTGAAATCAATTGCTATAGCACAGAGTGTTAGCTTGTGTTTTTAACTCCTCGGACCATGAGAGTATCGTAGTCACTTGCTACCGTACGGTGGACTTTGGGGTTGCTCAAACGTCATCAGTAACACGGTGATCATAACGACAATTTACATGTTCATCGGAAAGTTTGACAAGGGACTAGATAGCTCAAGAATGGGATTTTCTCCTCTGACAATGGAGAGATATTCTTAGGGCCCTCTCACTGTGACGGAATCCATCATCGTCTGGCCAGACACAGGTGACTATGTCACGGGGATGCCGGAACACTTCAAGTTCAAAGAAGAACAAAACCAGCAAGGAGATCAACGGTATAGTGAGCATGTGCATGACTCAGGAGGATACCGAGGCATCCCGGATTTTGTAAATTATCGCGAAGCAAAGGGAACATCACATGATAACCAAAGGTTCATTCAAATGTCATTCGTGTAATCACAGGGATCGATATGGACGTCCACAGTTCCGCTATCGGTCATTGAATGAAGGGTTTTCGTTCATGTCTATGATTTACCGAACCTACGGGGTCACAAGCTTAAGGTAATCACGATCTGCTGAGTGTTAGTAGGACGAGAGTATCGAGGATTTATTTGCAGAATTGTTTCATTAATATTCGAAATAGTTTCGAGAGGAACCTTAGGGGGAGGTATGTCTCCGCTGGAGCGGTGTGGAGGTACAATGCTCCCAAAGAAGCCACTAGGGCCACCGTATTCTCCTCACGCCCTTGCACAATGCAAGATGTCGTGGTTCCACTAGTGGTGTCCTTGAAGGCGATGACCGAACCTTTACAAACAAGGTTGGGGCTCTCTCCAAAATTTAATTTGGAGGCTCCCAACACCAACATGAAGCTTCACCACAATGGAATGTGGCTCTGAGGTGACCTCTTCCGTCTAGGGTGCCCAAACACCCAAGAGTAACAAGATCCGCAAGGGTTTAGTGGGGGGAATCAAATTTCTCTTGGTGGAAGTGTAGATCGAGGCCCTCCCCTCCAAACCCTACAGAATCAACAAGTTTTGATGGCTAGGGAGAGAGATCGGGCGAAAATGAGCTTAGGGGCAACAATGAAGTCAAGGGGATAAGAGGTAGGCCTTCCTGGGGAAGAAGACCCCCTTTATATAGTGGGGGATCAAATCCAACTGTTATCTACTCTGCCTGCACTCAAGCGGTACTACCGCTCAAGGGAGTGGTACTACTGCTTAGGCGTTAGCTCCTGCCGTAGCAAGTGAGCACGACAAGTGCTGGAGTGGTACTACCGTCCAACCAAGCGGTACAACCGCTTCAGATCACTAGTACAGAGGAACAATGGTATTTGAAGTGGCACAAGAGCGGAAGTACCACACAGAGCGATACTACCAACAACCGTTCTAGTACCGTTTATGTAGAATGGGCAACAGCAGCATAGAAATAGGCGGAAGTAGTGACGGTAGTAGTAAGTGGCAGTACCGCGCAAGCGGTACTACCATGCTACTACCGTGATATTTTTGTTAATTATCACAGGCTATAGAGGGATCGGCGGTAGTGAGGTGGCACTAGCGCAAAAGTACCGCGTAAGCGGTACTACCGTGCTACTACCATCTTAGTATCGCTAATTCTCCAGAGAACAACAGAAGCCTGATTCAAAGCGGAAGTAGGAGCGACACTGGTATGCGGAAATATTGTCTAAGCAGTACTATCATGGACCAGATTGGTACTACCGCCTAGATGCTCCAAAACTGCCCAAGCAAAAACAGATGGATCCTCCATGTTGCGGGAAAGGTATGTGGGTGCATATGGGGTTGTGTAAGTGTTGATTCCACCCAAACCATTCCAAAGCGGACCCCCTCTTAATAGTACGGATTTCCTGCGACTCAAGTCAAATGAAAAGAAACGCCGGAAAATTGTCTTCACTCTTTCTTCCAACGAGGGGAATAAAACCGTTTTGTGGTATATGTAAGATTACCTAATATGCTCAATGCACATGGTTAGTCTGCAAATAGCATTGTCATCAATCACCAAAACCATTAGAAGATATTCCCTAACAATCTCCCCCTTTTTGGTGGATTGATGACAACACCCGATTTGCACAAAGCACATCAAAGAATAGAATGCAAACTGACAATCAACAAACTATAGATAGGCTCCCACTAGATGTGTGCACTATTTAAATATGCTTTTGGAATGCAAAGCGCACACACTAGGATCAACACTCCCCCTCTATTTTATAGACTAGGCAATACTTGCAACAAACATAATATAGACACTAAGCATGGTTGCAAGCAAGAGTATGAGATCATGAAGATAAATGAAAACATAATAAGCATAGTTCCACACACAACAATAATATGACATAATTAAGGTAGATAGGATAGCGTATGTCTCACACCATACTCGAACATAGTCTCAAACCAGAGCAAATAAGCTAAAAAGTTCACAAGCAGAAAACCAAAGCAAATAAAGTGAGCTTGTGCCTCGGCAACCCTGCAAATCACCCGGTCTTAAACTCTCTCCCCCTTTGCCATCAAGACGCCAAAAAGGCAAAGAGCGAGTAAGCGTCCCGAGGTGGTAGCTCTACTCCCCATCCATGGACACGTCTGTCTCCTCCTCCTCATTATCATCATGTCACTCGGACTCCTCGACAATCTCATCATCTGCAGCAGGTGGAGGTGCAGAGGTGGCCGCATCTGAATCCTCCTTGTCAGTCCAGCGGCTGTTCTTGGATATCCACTTCTCCTCATAAGTGATCCTCTTCTCAGAGTCACTCTCCACCTCCACGTCCAACTTCCTCATCATAGCAATATGACGGCGGCGAGACATCTTCTCCTTGACATGAGCCTGGTACATCATGTGCTGAACATCAGTCTGAAGGCAGAAGAGCTTCTTGACCTTCCTCTTGAGCTTGCAGCCCATCCCAACTGTTGTGGAGCTGGCACATAATCAGGCTCATCTGACCCAACAGAGGGAATCTGAGTCTCAGGAATCTGTGCAGGATCCCAGTGCTCCTTCTGCCTCAGCCTAATCTCCTCATGAGTAACTAGAGGGCCAGTCTCTAGGATCTCCTCAGGGAAGTGCGAGCACCTGGTGTCCACAATAAGCTTGAAGATGAATGGAGCATATATAGGCACCTTACGGCCATAGACTACAGTAGAGAGCTCGGTCCACATCACATGTGACACATCTAGAACACATGTCTTGCCCTTCTCCGTGTAGCACAAAAGGAGCATGTCAACCAGATAAGCATGCACTATGTCAAAGTTCCCAGCCCGAGGGAAAAGAGAGTGCCTGAAGATGCGATGAATAATGTCCACGTACGGGGTCAGCTCCTTGATCTCTCCCTTTGGCTCCTTCTTGACTTTGTAGAAGCGAAGGAACTTGGACTTGTGAGTTGGAGTGGAGTTCTCACGAGGGCGGAGACCAATGGGGTTTCCAACCCATCATCATTGTAGCCCAAACTATTCATGAACACCTTCCAGGTAGTCTGCATAGGCCTTCCATGTGTCATCCATGTCAGGGTCCTGTCATCATCAGCCCCAAAGTACATTGTGGCATACAACTATGCCACCAAGTCAGAGTCGAAGTCGTTATTGAAGGTGATGATCTTCATGATGTCAAACTCCTCACAGATAGCAAGAGCCTCTTCAAAGTAATCCATGTCCTTCTGCATGTGCTCGATGTTCACAGACTTGGTCTTGACATACACTACAAAAAAACACTTTCATGATAATACATGTTTGTCACAGTAGGTCACGTTTTCTATCATGCATGTACATCCATGACGATTTTATGATAGAATCAAGATAGTCATACCTGCGCTGTCGTAGAAGTGTTCCATGACAATACTCAACTTATCATCACGGAAGTGTCCACTTCCATGATGATAAATGGCGCGTCATGGTAGTGATTTCATATAGGGTAACTGACATGTGGCATCCACGGCAACGAGTCACCGTTAAGCTATCGGGTGTCAATTTTGGATCCGATACCCATTAACAGTCCCGACCAATGGTGATTTTCCACATGTCAATTCCTCATTCGCCAACAGAACCACGTGTCAGCTCTAAGTTGCGGCACGTGTCAACCATCCAACGGACGAGACACGCCTATGAAACATTGACACGTGGCACAGACCAACAGTGGCCCATTCAGGTAAAAAAAGACCGGCCCACTTGACTAGACCCACTTGACTTGGTCAAAAGTTAGCGGGTCGGCTCACTTGACTTGGTCCAAAGTTAGTGGGCCAGGCCATTTCACTTGTGCTATTTGTGATCTGCGTTCGGATTTTCCCCCAAGAGGAGAGGAGATGCAGTACATTAGAGATAAATATTTCCCTCAGTGAGAACCAAGGTTTATCGAACCAATAGGATAATCACGCAAAGCCTCATGAACAACACCTACACACACAAAAGCAAATACTTGTACCCAACCTAGGAAAGAGGGTTGTCAATCCCCTTGAAGTCGTTACTTGCAAGGATTAAATCTTGGATAGATAGACATATATGTCAGATTCAGGGCTCCGCAGACCCAAGAAGGTTCGAGCTCTGGGGCGTGTGCGAAGATCTCAACCTCTCAAGCCTCGAGCTCGTCGCCCTATAGCCTAGCCTTGCCAGATTTGCGTGAGCAGGGAAGAAGATGGACGCGGCAGTTTACCTAGGTTCGGACCACCTTGCGGTGTAAAACCCTACTCCTGCTTTGTGGTGGATTGGCCTCACGAGGAGGTTTGAGGATGAACTACTACAATGGGCGAGCTGCCTCGCGAAGGCTCAGGAGGTGAGAATGAGTCGACCCCCCTCTACGGTGGTGGCTAACCTATATTTATAGTGGCCTCGGTCCTCTCCCCCAAAATTTAGGCGTGAAGGGATTCCACAACGGCCAATTTGAAAGGGGACAAGAGGTACATCCTATCCCGACAAAAGGTGGTCTTCTCCTGCAAAGCTTCTGGTCGTGACGTAGCGGTGGGCTCGGCGATGACATCCGTCCTGCCGAGCTCGCGGTCTTGGTCTTGTTGCACCAGAATGGAAACCTTTGGAGGGCTCCTTGGGAACCCACGCCTGTCCTTGCTCCCTTAGCACCGAAAGGGAAACTGCCTCCTCTGCGCCCGCTGGCGCTCGCCTGGTCTTGGTCGTCATGGATCACGTCATCACAGCCTCGGGAGGCTGGGTACCTGCATAGAAATCTTCGCTCCTCGGGAGGCAGCCTGGGGAGGCCGCTTCCTCCGGAGGTCTTGGTGTCATCCGCCTCGCGAGGCCAGGGGGGCCTCACGAGGGTCTTGTCTTGAAGGTCTTGCCGCTAGGCCGTACCAGGCCGTCGAGGGGGCCACGCCATGGCCGCAGGAAGGCAAGTCTGGGTACCCTGGTTCCTAGAACGCCGATAGTAGCCCCCGGGCCCAAGGCGCGCTCGGGCTGGCTTCGAGGCGAAGCCAAGGGGCAAGGGCGAAGCACCGCGGACCCCAACCACCTGCAGGCCAGGCTCGACGCGTGGCACCCGACGAGGCGCGGACGACTCCGCTTCCCCATGTCGCCTTGGGTAACCGACCAAGCTGACAAAAGGCTGCCGCACGCCCGCAGAGCCATCATTGCCCTGCTGCGCGCTTACCTTCTGCCCCTCCTCCTCTTCACAAGCTTGTGCCTTCTCTACCGGATTCCGCGCCAGGTCCAATCCACCTCGCCGCCATGGCCCCCAAGAAGAAGAGAGGCAGGGCTCCGGCAACGACGGAGCCCCCGACGGGGCCGAAGCCCGCGCTGGGCCGGTCCACCGTGATCAATAGCGAGGGGCTGGACAAGGTCCGGCCCGCGATTGCCACCGACTCCAACGAGTGGAAAGCGACGAAGGTCTAGCCGGCCTCTCGGTCTTTAGTTGACATGGAGGGTACCAATATCCCTCTCCATCTTCACGCCCTTTTCTCCGGTCTGCTGCCGCCGTTCTCTGACTTCTTCAACGCCGTGCTTATGCACTACCAAATCCACGCGTTGCACCTGGATCCCGGGTCCATCGTCCTTCTCTCCGCCTTCGCGTTCCTGTGCGAGGCCTTCGTGGGGATCGCCCCGTCCATGGCCCTGCTCCGCCACTTCTTCTCCCTCCAGATGGTCACCGGCGGACAGCGCTCGGGGTGCGTGTCGCTTCGGGCAGTGGCGGCGACTGTAGGCGCCGGCATCGACCCCACACTCCACCCGGACGCGGCGAGATTCAGGAAGCAGTGGGTGTATGTTGACGCCAACATGTACAAACCCATGCTCCTGATCCCGGCGGCCCCCGCAGAGCCGAGCTCCGATTGGGAGCACGCGGAGCTCATCGACCCGCGGCTCACACGGGTCATGGCCAGGTTGGCCGTCTTGAGGGAGGCAGGTGTGACGATGGCGATGGTGGTGAAGGAGTTCGTCCGGCGGCGCATCGCCCCACTCCAGCGCCATTCTCGCCCAGGCCTTCACTGGCCCCGAAGACGCCATGAGGCTCCAGAAGCCTTGGCTTCCCTCCAACACACTGCGTGGGGTGCTTCACCTCCTGAATGGCGGGGAGCCCGCCGAGCTCCCATCAGGAGGGTCCCCCCTATACAATTACCCGAACCGGGGAGCCTTCGCCGATAAGATGTTGTGCTTCGACGAATAGGGGCTGCTTCCCAAGGACCACGCGGGGCCCCGTGACAACCCCCTACTGGTGACCCCGGGGTCCGGGGGTCCGGAGGTGTGCGCCCCCATGACAGTCGCAGGGGGTTTCCTGAGCTGCGCTCTCCTCAAGCATTAGTCCCCACTCCTCCGAGCGATGGAGGAGACGCCTTGTCTGGGGACACAGCTTCCACCCCCGCAGTGGGAGGCCATGTGCCAGGCTCCAGCGTACTGCCCTTCGGTCCTCGCACATCCTGGAGGAGGGAGGAGTCCGATGACCGCCGCAGCCCTGTCCTGAGGGCCCTGAAGTGGAGGAGGTGGATTGCCGCAGACAAGTAAGCACCCTGCCTTCCTTGATCCCCGCGCATCATGTTTTTCCGACTCTTGTTCCTTAGGTTCCCCTCCGACGAAGGAACGGGCGTGTCTCGGGTGCCGCCACCGGAGGGCACTGGTCCCGTCGCGACCTCGTGCCTCATGAGCCGCGCAATTATGCGTAAGGAGGCACCTGCACCCGAGTCAAGGCCAACCCTGGGGGGCATTGGGCCTGCATTCCCGGCGTCTTTCTTCAGGGGCGGCCTCCGGATCGCGGGGGCGGTGCCAAGGGCTCCCCCGCTAATTCTTGCCGGTAGTTGGGCGGCTCGCGCAACGGCACCATCTTCAAGCAGCGGGGTGCGCCTACGTCGGGCCTCATCTCGGGCCGGAGGAATGGGCGAGGGAGTTCCAGCCCCTGGCCCCCTGCCGAAGACGGGTGAGTTTTCACGCGCCTCCCCACCCGATTGGGACACGGAGGAAAACCCCGGCCGAGCGTTGGAGCTCGCACGCGGGCATAGCACCGTCCGGCATGGCCTTCTTCAGGAGGCGGCGAGCATGCTAGGCCGCCTTGGGGTGGAGCTTGGCGATGTCGATACGCGTCTTGAGGCGGAGTGCCTACGCCTGGCGCGCAAATGGCGCCAGCTAGAAGTCGCCATCAACTTTGGTCGTCTGCAGCGCGAGAATGCCCACGCGGAGGCGGAGGAGTCCCTTGCCGCGGCGAGGGAGGCTCGCGATCGCGCCCTAGAGGAGGCCCGAGGTACGGATCGTCGGCGCGAGGCGGCCGAGGGGCGCGAGAAGGAGCTTCAAGCTTCAAACGCCGTCCTCGAGCGACAAGTCTAGGCGCGCAAGGCCGCACTCGCCGCCTCGGTGGGCGGGTCACCCACGGGCAAAACGAGGCTCCGGACGCTCGAGGACACGCTGGCGCTGGAGGCGCTGGAGCAAATCCTGGAGCGCGAGCGGCTGGAGGTGATGGAGCGCCAAGTGGCCGCCGCTGAGGACGCCCTCGCCTCCCGAGAGGCGACGATCCAGAGAGAGGCTGACGAGAAGGTGGCGGGAGTCCGCAGGGCTCTCGCCGAGGAATACCGCCGGAAGCTGGAGCTCTAGGAGACTCACTTCTGCACGCGGCGCGGCGAGCTGAAGGGCGAAGCCGACGGCCTCAAGGAGAAGCTAGCCGCGGTGGAGCAGCGCGAGAGAGCCACGGTGGACGCTCAGGCCGCGGCCGAGGCCGAGCTATCCTTCCTCTACAAGCACGTGGAAGGCGTTTCCTCCCTCATGGAGAAAGCTTTGGACGAGGCGAGCTGAGCCCGGGTGCAGTAGCGCGAGCGCTCCCAGATGTTCCAGGCCCTTGGGCATAGGGCCAACCGGGCCTTGAGCGGCATTTGTGACGAGAACGTCTCTAGCCCACTTGTTACTGATGATGCTGGTTACCTCAGCTTCTTCACCAAGGTCGTGGAACGCCTCGAAGGTGGAGCCAAGAAGGCGCGCCAGTTCACCGAGGAGAAGAGCTGCAACCTTCTCGCGCGTGCGTTCTCGCGCGTCTTCAGCCACCTTCTCCGCTCCAATTCTGACTTTGACTTCGAGGCCGCGATGGCCCTCGTGCCCGGAGTGATCCAAGGCACCCTGAAGGACTGGGTGGAAGATCACGTGGATGACCTGATCGCGGAGCTTGCCCCCGCCGGCGACGTAGGTCCGCCTGTAATCGAGGAACGCGGGGCTGACGATGATGACGACGGCAGCGGCGACGATGACGGTGCGTCTCCCTAGGCTGTTTTCTCCTGTTTTCCTGTTAAGACTTTGAATGTGACCCCGCGGGGATGCGAAAGCATTTTTGGAAGAAACTTCTATATGATGTATTAAGTAACATTGCACTCCCTTATGTCGCCTTCCCTTTGCTTTTCGTGCGCCCGCAGCCCCTGAGCAGGGGTGGGTCGTTATTGTTACGCCGGGTCGCGGCGCCCGGCCAAGGTCAGGAGGCGGACGCCTACCGAAGACCTCAGGCCACGCCTACCCGCAGGCTCGCTCGAGAGCGCTGCACGAGGATCTGGACGCTAAAGTCTTGGAGAGGTGTGTGCGCGGGCAGGTCCGCGGCTACTGTGGCCTGGGCCCTCAGGGCATTTTCAGCGCCACTGGGTTGGCCCAAGCATGCGCCGGAGGGAGCCACGGGTGGCCCCCACCTTTCGCAAAGACGGAAATCAAGAGAGGAAGCACCGCAAGAAGAAGAAAAATAGTCCCCCCCCCCTTTTCCAAATAAAGACGCAAGAACTTCAAATTTATTCCAAGAAATAGCAAATTCGGTTACAAGAGAAAGCAAAGAACAACCGCGTCAGGCACCTAAACTAGTCTTCCCACCAGCGCGGAGCATGGGGCCTCCACTAGGCATGGGCATAGTCACTGATTGACCATGTCGTCTGCCAGCGCGGAGCATGGGGCTTCCACTAGGCGTGGGCATAGTCGTTGTAAGACCATGTCGTCCGCCAGCGCGGAGCATGGGGCTTCCACTTGGACATGGGCGGGAGCCCCCGTGAGGCTCGAGGGCAGCTCTCAGGAGACTCCGGGGCGTGTACAACCCCACTCATTATTACGTGAGAGTGTCACGGGCAGAGATTGGAGGGGCGCAAGGCAGTCGCCTTCCTCTCCGGTGGGGACCCCACCCCTGGCCATCGGATCACGCGCCGGCAAGTCCGAGGCGCTGGCGGCCATGGGCGGGGTCTTTGACCTGGCGACCGCCAGTGGGTAGCGCGATGCGCCTCCACACCGGCCGTAGGCTTCGGACTCCTCCCGAGCCCTTGGGGTCTCGAGGCCCCCGGCGTCGTGTGGTTGTGGCTCAGGGGACCCCAGGCCCTCATGAAGCGCCCCGACCTCGTGGGCTCATCAGGTCCTTGGGCCCCCCTGGGGCCCTGTCCTTGCTCGGGGCGCCACCACGCGCCTGGCGCGCCTCGGCACGCTTAGTCCGGCTGCCGTTTCTCCAGCGCGCTGCGGAGACGTAGTTCACCTGCATCCCAAAATTAGTGTAACATGTTCTGAAAATATTCATTGCAGCAGGGGGTCGTTTAACGGTGCAGTCGAGGCCCTGGCGTGGGCCCGCTTGTGGCCTCCGGGCATCGTGAGGTCTTGTCGGTCTGGAGGACCGGGCCAACGGAGGCCTGCCCTCTGTCAACCCCCTGGCTCTTCGGCCTCGCCGATCGCCACCCCTGCCGACGGGTCATGATGTCCACAAGGTGGCCCGTCACGGCGCCTCCCACGGGGGGCCATCTACCCTGCCTGAAGCCCGGGGGAGCGCTTCTTGGGCCGGAGGGGAGATCCCACTCGCCTTCTTTCAGCTGCATGGCCCACCAGGTCCTCCCCAGAAGGATGAGCAAACGCAGCAAGGGCATGCCCGGGCCCATGGCGAAGGTTGCGGCACAGGCGGGGGGCACAGAGGCTCCGTACCCGGCAGGCGACGTCGAGCAGCTCGGTGACCCGGTTGAGCCAAACAGCGTGGTCGCCATTTGGCGGGGTGGTAGCGTAGTAATTCGCGCGCCGCGAGAAGCGTGGCCTGCACGCTCATCATCCCCCGTCGGGCGCGGAGGGACGACACCGCGGCGACGCTGCCGAAGGGCTTGACGGCACGCCCGCTGCGTCGAGCGGGGGGCGATGGTGACGAATCCTGCCATTGGCGACGGCGTGCTGAGGGGGGCGGGGCGCGGCGAGATACACCGCGGCCGAATGACGCCGCCGGATCGGAATGCGCGGCCCACCGCTCGGCGCGGGCTCGGCTGGCCCTTGTCATGGGCGCAACAAGGCGTGGGTGGAGCGTGGCTGATGAGGAGGCGGGGCTTTGACACGCCCCTACCTGGCGCGCCAAATGTCGGATTCAGGGCTCCGTAGACCCAAGAAGGTTCGAACTCTAGGGCGTGTGCGAAGATCTCAACCTCTCAAGCCTCGAGCTCGTCGCGCTATAGCCTAGCCTTGCTGGATTCGCGTGAGCTTGCGTTGGTTTTTCCCTTGAAGAGGAAAGGGTGATGCAGCAAAGTATAGATAAGTATTTCCCTTAGTTTGAGAACCAAGGTATCAATCCAGTAGGAGACAACGCACAAATCACCTAATACCTGCACAAACAATCAAACAACTTGCACCCAACGCGATAAAGGGGTTGTCAATCCCTTCACGGTTATTTGCAAAAGTGAGATCTGATAGAGATAGATAAATGGTAAAATAATATTTTTGGTATTTTTTGGTTTATAGATCGAAAAGTAAAAGATTGCAAAATAGTAGATCGGAAACTAATATGATGGAAAATAGTAAATCGGAAACTTATATGATGGAAAATAGACCCGGGGGCCATAGGTTTCACTAGAGGCTTCTCTCAAGATAGCAAATAATACGGTGGATGAACAAATTACTGCCGAGCAATTGATAGAAAAGCACAAAGTTATGACGATATCTAAGGCAATGATCATGAATATAGGCATCACGTCCATGTCAAGTAGACCAAAACGATTCTGCATCTACTACTATTACTCCACACATCGACCGCTATCCAGCATGCATCTAGAGTATTAAGTTCATAAAGAACGGAGTAACGCATTAAGTAAGATGACATGATGTAGAGGAATTAACTCAAGCAATATGATGAAAACCCCATCTTTTTATCCTCGATGGTGACAATACAATACGTGCCTTGTTGCCCCTACTATCACTGGGAAAGGAGACCGCAAGATTGAACCCAAAGCTAAGCACTTCTCCCATTGCAAGAAAAACCAATCTAGTTGGCCAGACCAAACCGATAGTTTGAAGAGAATTACAAAGATATCAAATCATGCATAAAAGAATTAAGAGAAGATTCAAATAATATTCATAGATAAGCTGATCATAAATCCACAATTCATCAGATCTCGGCAAACACACCGCAAAAAAGTATTACATCGAATAGATCTCCAAGAACATCGAGGAGAACATGGTATTGAGAATCAAAGAGAGAGAAGAAGCCATCTAGCTACTAGCTATGGACCCGTAGGTCTGTGGTAAACTACTCACGCTTCATCGGAAGGGCAATAGGGTTTATGTAGAAGCCCTCCGTGATCGAATCCCCCTTCCGGCAGGGTGCCGGAAAAGGTCCCTAGATGGGATCTCACGGGTACAGAAGGTTGCGGCGGTGGAAAAGTGTTTTTGTGGATGCCTCTGGTGGTTTGGGGATATTTGGGAATATATAGGTGAAAGAATTATGTCAGGAGGGTCACGGGGGGCCCACAAGGGTGGGGGGCCCGTCCTACCCCCCTGGGCACGCCCTCCGTCCTTGTGGCCGCCTCGTGGCTCCTCCGACTTCATCTTTAAGTCTCCTGGTTGTCTTCTGGTCCAAGAAAAATCATTGCGAAGGTTTTATTCCGTTTGGACTCCGTTTGGTATTCCTTCTCCACGAAGCTAAAAAACAAGGAAAAAACAGAAACTGGCACTGGGCTCTAGGTTAATAGGTTAGTCCCAAAAATAATATAAAATAGCATATTAATGCATATAAAACATCCAAAACAGATAATATAATAGCATGGAACAATAAAAAATTATAGATACGTTGGAGACGTATTAGTATTCTCCTGCAAAGCTTCTGGTCATGACACAGCGGTGGGCTCGGCGATGACATCGTCCTGCCGAGCTCGCGGTCTTGGTCTTGTTGCACCGGAATGGAAACCTTTGGAGGGCTCCTTGGGAACCCACGTCTGTCCTTGCTCCCTTAGCACCAAAAGGGAAACTGCCTCTTCTGCGCCCGCTGGCGCCCGCCTCGTCTTGGTCGTCATGGCTCACGTCATCACAGCCTCAGGAGGCTGGGTACCTGCATAGAAATCTCCGCTCCTCGGGAGGCTGCTCCCTCCGAAGGTCTTGGTGTCGTCCGCCTCGCGAGGCCAGGGGGGCCTCGCGAGGGTCTTGTCTTGAAGGTCTTGCCGCTGGGCCGTACTAGGCCGTCAAGGAGGCCACGCCATGGGCCGCAGGCAGGCAAGTCTGGGTACCCTAGTTCCCAGAACGCCGACAATATAAATTGCAAAATAAAATAAAAGTAAATAAATTGCAGCAAAGGAATTTTGGTTTTGGTAATATGATAAAAGTAAACCCGGGGGCATAGTTTTCATTGGAGGCTTCTCTCTTGAACACATAGCATACGGTGGGTGAACAAATTACTGTTGGGCAATTGATAGAAAAGCGCATAGTTATGACATATTCACGACAATGATCATGTATATAGGCATGCTACTTGTAATCTGCGTTGGTATTTCCCCGAAGAGGAGAGGATGATGCATCACAGCAGAGGTAAGTATTTCCCTCAGTTATGAAACCAAGGTTATCAATCCAGTAGGAGAACCAAGCAACACTATGTAAACAACACCTGCGCACAAACAACAAATACTTGCAACCCAACGCGTGAAGGGGTTGTCAATCCCTCAACGATATTGAGATAGATTAAATTGTATAGGTTTTGATAAAATAGATCTAACAAAAATATAAAATAAAATAAATAAAAGAAAATTGCAGCAAGGTATTTTTGTTTTTAATATATGATAGGAAATAGACCCCGGGGCCATAGTTTTCACTAGATGCTTCTCCCGAGAAAATAGCATACGGTGGGTAAACAAATTGCTGTTGGGCAATTGACAAAAAAGCAAATAATTATGACGATACCCAAGGCAATGACCATGTATATAGGCATCACGTCCAAGATTAGTAGACCGAAATGATTCTGCATCTACTACTATTACTCCACACATCGACCGCTATCCAGCATGCATCTAGTGTATTAAGTTCATGGAAAAACAGAGTAATGCATTAAGAAAGATGACATGATGTAGACAAGATAAACACACATATGAATAAACCCCATCTTGTCACCCTTAATAGCAACGATACATGCGTGTCATGTCTCCTTCTGTCACTGAGATTGAGCACCGCAAGATCGAACCCATCACAAAGCATCCCTTCCCATGGCAAGATAAATCAATCTAGTTGGCCAAACCAAACCAATAAATCGGAGAAGAAATACGAGGCTATAGGAATCATGCATAAAAGAGTTCAGAGAAGACTCAAATAATATTCATGGATAGATCTGATCATAAACTCACAATTCATCGGATCCCAACAAACACACCGCAAAAAAGAGTTACATCAAATAGATCTCCAAGAACATCAAGGAGAACATTGTATTGAAGATAAAAAAGAGAGAAGAAGCCATCTAGCTACTAACTACAGACCCGTAGGTCTGTGGTAAACTACTCACGCATCATCGGAGGGGCAGCAAGGATGATGAAGAACCCCTCCATGATCGTTGCCCAGGCCTATGGATTGGATCTCGTGGTTCTGGAACTTGCGGCGGCGGAAAAAGTATTTTGTGGACTCCCATAGGTTTTTTGGGATTTTAGAGTATTTATAGAGCCGGAGGTAGGTCAAGACGGTACTTGTGGGCCCCACTACCCATCAGGGCGTGCTAGAGGCCCCTGGCGCGCCCTGGTGTCTAGTGGGTCCCACCTTCATTTTCTCGTGGCCTCTAGAAGCTTCCAAGGTCTCTTATCACAAGAAAAAAAAATCTCCAAAAAGTTTCATGGCAATTGGACATCGTTTGGTATTGATACTCTGCAAAGTAAAAAACAAGCAAAAAACAGCAACTGGCACTAGGCACTAGGTTAATAGGTTAGTCCCAAAAATTGATATAAAGTTGCTAGTAAATGTATATAAAACATCCAAGATTGATACTTTAATAGCATGGAACAATAAAAAATTGTAGATATGTTGGAGACGTATCAAGGCATCACGTCCGAGACAATAAGATTGACTCCTGCCTGCATCTACTACTATTACTCCACCAATCGACCGCTATCCAGCATGCATCTATGGTATTAAGTTCATAACAAACAGTGTAACGCCTTAAGCAAGATGGCATAATGTAGACAAAGTAAACCCAATCAATATGAATAAACCCCATCATTTTACCCTTAATGGCAATAATACAAATATGTGTCATGTCCCCTACTATGTCACTGGGATATAGAACGCCACAAGATTGAACTCATTACAAAGCACCTCTCCCACTGAAGATAAATCAATCTAGTTGGCCAAACCAAACGGATAGATCGGTGAGAAATACAAAGCTATAACAATCATGCATAATAAAGTTCAAAAAAGACTCATTTACTTTCAATGATCTGATCATAAACCCACAATTCATCATATCCCAACAAGCACCCCGCAAAAGAAGATTACATCAGATAGAACTCTAAGAAGATCAAGGAGAACATTATATTGGAGATCAAAGAGAGAGAAGAAGACATCTAGCTACTAGCTATGGACCCATAGGTCTGTGGTGAACTATGCTACTTCTTGAGCTTGCGTTGATTTTTCCCTTGAAGAGGAAAGGGAGATACAGCAAAGTAGAGATAAATATTTCCCTCAGTTAAGAACCAAGGTATCAATCCAGTAGGAGACACAAGCAAGTCTCCAATATATGCACCTACACAAACTAACAAACACTTGCACACAATGCGAAAAAGGGGTTGTCAATCCCTTCACGGTCACGAATAAGAGTGAGATCTAATAGAGATAGGTATAAAAGATAAATAAAAGAGCAAAATAAAGTAAATATAAATAAATTGCAGCAAGGTATTTTTGGGTTTTTTGGTTTATAGATCTGAAAATATATGATGGAAAATAGACCCGGGGGCCATAGGTTTCACTAGAGGCTTCTCTCTTGAAGATAGCATACGGTGGGTAAACAAATTACTGTTGAGCAATTGATAGAAAAGCGCATAATTATGACAATATCTAAGGCAATGATCATGAATATAGGCATCACGTCCGTGACAAGTAGACCGAAACGATAATGCATCTACTACTATTACTCCACACATCGACCGACTCCTGCCTGCATCTAGAGTATTAAGTTCAAGAGAACAGAGTAACACATTAAGCAAGATGACATGATGTAGAGGGATAAACTCAAGCAATATGATATAAACCCCATCTTTTTATCCTTGATGGCAACAACACAATACGTGCCTCGCTACCCCTACTATGTCACTGGGTGAGGACACCGCAAGATTGAACCCAAAACTAAGCACCTCTCCCATTGCAAGAAAACCCAATCTAGTTGGCCAAACCAAACCGATAGTTCGAAGAGAAATACAAAGATATCTTAATCATGCATAAAAGAGTTCAGAGAAGACACAAATAATATTCATAGATAATCTGATCATAAATCCACAATTCATCGAATCTCAACAAACACACCACAAAAGAAGATTACATCGGATAGAACTCCAAGAACATCGATGAGAACATGGTATTGAAGATCAAAGAGAGAGAAGAAGCCATCTAGCTACTAGGTATGGACCCGTAGGTCTGTGGTAAACTACTCACGCATCATCGGAAGGGCAGCAAGTTGATGTAGAGGCCCTCCGTGATTGAATCCCCCTTCGGCAGATCGCCGGAAAAGGCCCCAAGATGGGATCTCACGGGAACAGAGGCGTGTGGCGGTGGAAAAGTATTTTTGTGGTCGCTTCTGATGTTTGGGGAATATTTGAGAATATATAGAGGTGGAACTAGGGTTAGGGGACTCCCGAGGGGCCCACAAGCCAGGGGCGCCCCTCCCCCCTTGGGGCGCTCCCTAGAGGCTTGTGGCCTCCTCGGGACTCTTCTGGCCCTCTCTCCAAGTCACGTAGGTGTCTTATGGTCCAAGAAAAATCATCGTAAAGTTTTATTCCGTTTGGACTCCGTTTGATATTCCTTTTCTAAAAAAGTAAAAAACAAGGAAAAAACAGAAACTGGCACTGGGCTCTAGGTTAATAAGGTAGTCCAAAAAATAATATAAAATAGCATATTAATGCATATAAAACATCCAAAATAGATAATATAATAGTATGGAACAATCAAAAATTATAGATACATTGGAGACATATCAAACTACTCACACATCATCGGAAGGCTGCAAGGATGATGTAGAAGCCCTCCGTGATTGATTCCCCCTTTGGCGCACCCTGTTGCCTTGTTGTCTCCTCGTTTGTTCTCTGGACTCCTCCCGAAGCTTCTAGGGTCTCTTATGTCCATAAAAAATCATCAAAAAGTTCCATAGCGTTTCGACTCCGTTTGGTACCAATTTTCTGGAAAACCAAAAACAAGCAGGAAACATCAACTGGCACTAGGCACTGGGTTAATAGGTTAGTTCCCAAAAATGATATAAAATGCATATAAAGTATCCAAGATTGATAATATAATAGCATGGAACAATAAAAAATTATAGATACGTTGGAGACGTATTAACTTGGTCAAAAGTTAGTGGGCTGGCCCATTTAAACACTATTAATGACATGTTTGCATATAGCCCATTTACGTCATGGGTATGCACGACCTATTATGGCCTTTCCGAATTCATCCCATTAGGTTCATATGGGCAACCAATATGATTCTAGCCCATTGACAGTTTTGGCCAATGTGTGGCCCGTGACGTTTTTCGGCCTATATGAGGTATTTCATATCTCTTGGCCCTTTAACGACTGGTGTTGATTCTGGCCCATGAAGAACAGTAAAAGGCTTTGGACCCATTAGCGGCCCATGATTGAGTTGGGCTGTTTCTAGCTCGTGTTGTCTTTCGGCCTTTTAAGGGCCCACAAATTCTTAGGCTCATTTCCGGCCCTCTATTCTTTCGGTCCTTTACCGGCCTATTCTGCTACTGGGCCAAATTGAGCCCATGGTTTCATTTGGCCCATTTGTGGCTTGTTAATCCATCGTGTTGTTTCATCCCGCCATGTATACTCGCCCATTAATGGCCCATTATGCCTATCGACAGTATTAAGCCCGTGATGTCTTTCGGCCTGTTAACGACCCGTTATGTTTTGGGCCCGTGAATGGAACGCTCTGCTTTTAGCCTGTTTATGACCCATATTGTGGTTCGGGAGTGGCCTATGAACAATACGGCCCATGGATCCTACGACCCGTAGAAGGCCCATGGTTACCACAGTCCATATGTAGCCCAGGGTTATTCCGGCTACTAGCAAACCAAGGAAAAAGTACTGAAGTGACTACAAGAAAATAAATAACAAGACTATAAGAAAAAAGCAAGCAACTTAGGCTATTACGGCGATTACACAGATTACATCCACTGGGCATCAAAGTGTGGCACCCAGGCTTAGAGGAACCGGAACACCCCGTATTCCAGCCCAGAGATCAAGTCTTCTGGAATACGACACTGCTTGGCATAGAACAGAACAACTCTTTATTGCAAATAAATGGGGTACACGGGTTATGATATTACAAATGTTACAGGGGCACGACGACACTACGTTTGCTAAGATAGCTCTATGCTAGCAGCGGAACAACTCATAGCAGCGAAATAACTTCTAGCGGTGGAACAACGACGACGGTGATGGACTCCACTCTGCAGGGACTCTGGCTGGGACACGGCCTAGCTCGCAAACTCGGGATCCTCGACAAGCAATCAATCATGGCCTCACCTACAATCTGGCATGACACACCAGGTGAGTACTTTGAATGTACTCGCAAGCTCACAACAACCAACACAATCAAGACAAACAACAACATGGCAATTATAGGTTAATTATTGTTGATGAGCATGATACAACTAGAAAAATATGAGATGAGAATGGCATGTACATGTTAATCATGATATGAACATGATGATACTAGTACCAGCATGAGAGGGAGTCGATGTTTAAGGTCTCGTGGACCAACTTACTCACCTCGGAGGTTATCTCATAACCACCATATGTATCAATCTTACTGTCGTGATCATCACACGATCACCTCATGATCAACCATCATCGGTATCAACAATACCATTGTGATCATCACATGACCACTAGGGGCTTGATCTTTATCCGTGATCATCGCATGACCAAATAAAGATCAACCAACTTCTCACCACATGGAACGGCGGTTGTTTAGTATCCAGGTTATTATTACTGTTGACCCATAGTGTGACCTACTACGAACTGTGTCCATGATCGAGGACGCAGCTATCAATAGATTATACACTCTGCAGAGGTTAGTACACTGTACCCACACTATGGAACTCATGGCCTCGTAGTTTAGTACATGTTCCCATTCGGGTGGACCAACGACGTTCCAACAATACCGATCTATTGCTTTACACTCTACCAGCCACTCCGACAAACTCCCCTTTTGGATATGTCATGGGTGGCCCCAATGTCAATTCTTGACATCCACCACCGTTGTGGCCGCCACCATCGTGGCCAAACTAAACTGTCCCAAATGGGGACCTGAGCTCAAAACCAAAATCGGGCACACAAGGTTATGGCCACCTACCTGATCAGGGTAGCGCGCACACATAACCTTCCCTCAATGGAGGCACTGACGAGAGGCATGACAATAGATCGAATTAGGGCCTCCCCATCCAGGCAAGTGTGGCTGCACTGGTGAGCTCGATTCGGTGGCACTATTACTCAGCCAACAGATTTGTTCAAGTTCAATTAATGTCAAGTTTGACTTGAATGTTGATGAGCTGAGCCATAGAAAAATAACATGATGAAATGACAATGCATATGAGCATGATATCAACATAAACATGGATGGGTAACATAACCATTTAACACATGAATCTTATCATCAACAACAATAAATCATTTAGTCTGTTGGATGCAAATGAGCATTTCATAGTGACGATCATGAATCTCACAAGTATTTTCATACCAAACCATACTATTCATGTGAGCATATCATTATCACTAGCATCGAAAATAATTACAAGAATTGAACATGAGAATAATACTATTAGCAGTTAATCAATTAACTTACTAGATGCACATGAACATGGCATAAGAATGAGCATGGATTCACATGCATATACATAGCATTTACACAATAATTACATACACAAAAAAATTATTCAAACATTCAAGTGAAACCCATGGCTATTGCAATGCCATCATGCAAGTGGCTGTTGTGGCTTGCCTGGGGTTGATGAAATCACTAGGAAGAAGTGCGAGAAGCTCGCGAAATTTTTTGCCGGAAAAGTTTCTCTCTCGACGGAGCTGATAAAATTGCAAGGGAAAAATGGTCATTTTTAAAATGTGACAACATTGTGAAAATGATACCAATAGAACAGGCTCGACGAATAGACAACATGGGCTTTTGAATCACCTGATTCGGAGTTACAGTTGAAAAATTACGGCCGTTCGTTCGTTAGGCAGAAAAAAAACTTGTTCATTTCTGCTCTTAACCAGTGAACGTCCACAACTTAATAGTTCCGGCCCCGGGGCTGAAACTGAAAGTGCATTCGAGCGTGCAGCCGCGGCAGAGTACGCCTTCGTATCAGAAAACATATTTCGTAAAATACGTATCCACTTAAACACAGCAATGGGCCCGCCAGGTCAGCGTTGAGACACTTACGGGTGGGGCCTGCCGCACCTTTCTCTTTCCTCCTCCCTGGGTCTTCTTCAAGCTCGTGATCGGGGCAGAGGCGGGCCGGCCGCCAGTGTGGTGGTCGCCTCGCTGATCCCCTGGGCCGCCGTCAGGCGCGGGAGTACCGCCGCTCCACGCCATGCCCAAGGGTAGCCGCAGGGACGCCCGGGGTGGCCCAGAGCTCCGGTGCCGTTGGGAGGCCGCGGTGTCCAAATTCTTCATGGGGAGTGGGCGCGCCGGCAGGGCTCCTTCGCCAGAGCTGAGGGCGGAAGCAGCTCGCAGGCTCCAGGGGGTGGTCTTGGACACCCAAGAGAGGGAGGGAGAGGGCTACGGCAGGAACTGGCCAAGGGGATCGGGCGGCGGCCTCAGCCATTAGAGAGGAACAGAGTAGCTTCAAGGCTCAGGGAGGGGCTGTGGGTGGCGAGGGGGCACTCGAGGACGTGCTAAAATAGCCGAGGGAGGGCTCTGGAAGGCAGGAGAGGTGGCACCAAAGCTTCGAGACCACGGCGACATGGCCGTGCGCTGGCGAGGCCGCACACGAGGACAGGGACTAGGAGATGAGGCAAGAAGAGGAGCAGGCAACACGGGCATGGAGGGAGAGCTCCACGGCGAGCTGTGACGACAGAGGGGCCTCACAAGGGGTCCATGCCTAGAGCACCACTTCTGCATGCAGGGCACGCGCTCTAAGCGTGGTCACCGCGTGCCCGTGGCATTGCCACATGTTCTGGGCAGCCCAAGAATGTCTAGGGGATTTGCAAATCCCCCAGTAGGTGTTAGGTAGAAGGAGACAACATAAAGAGCTTAAGATGAGACTAAACTAGGCACAAACATAAATCAACAGCAAGGTGTTTGTTGTGAACTAGGGGAGGTTCACTTGGTGAAAGATGTTGAGCTTTTGGTGAGGTGAATCACTCGCTAAGAAGACCACCTTGGCAAATTTGCAGCTCAATTAGATGGGTTTAGGTAGCACTTGCTTTGTAATGTGCCAATCTTGCCAGAAAATGGAAATTGAAGCTGTGCTCAAATGGATGAAGGGATTGAGATGAAATTTGGTGTAGGATGATTATTTGGGCATAGGAAGGCACTGTAAAAATTTCATACCATTTGTGCCTACCAAAATGGTATTTCCTTCACAATGCTTCCCAGTGGACAAGAACTTAGGGAAATATTTGAGAGAAATTGGTTAAATGAAATGAGCTCAAATTTGGTAGAGGGAAGTTATATGGATAGGAGCATGTCTTGGTAAAATTTCAGCAATTATGGAGCAATATAAAATATAGTTGCTTCACAACCTCAAAATATGACCAGAAGCAAAGCTTCAATGGTGTGCTCACCATGAGCATGGAATCTTGAATATTTTTACATATCCAAGGTCCATATGGTCCAAAGGAATTATGAGAATTTTGTGAAATTTTTTGGAATGACAGAAATATAGGGTGCTTCACAACCTAGGGCAAACAGGGTTATTCCTTCAATAGAAAAAGGAATATTTCCAAGAAATAAATATTGGAGTTGGGCTATGATGGAAATGTCATGGTACTGGGAAATATTTGAGAGTGGTGAATCACTTGGAAGAGAAAGGAGAGATGATCTTCCCAGGTTTCAAGTCCACAGAGCCAGACAAAAGAAATCCAAAGAAAAGCAAAAGAAAAATAAAGGGCCAAAAATCAGGTTGTCACACAAAGTTCACCACTGGTGCAAATATAGGTAAGAACAAACAAGCATATTACATACACTCGGCGTCTATGTTGGCCACCTGTGCAAATAAATGCGACAGCAAAACAAGTCCAGAACTGAAACCACTTCAGAAGAGCTCAAGAGACGCATCCTAGGTACCCACCATGCTGGCAAGAAGCTTATTAGATTTCTCTTGTTTGGCGCTAAAGTCCTCCATCTCTTGTTGTTGCACCAGAAAGTATGCATCTGTATTCTGTAGGGACTTCCTCAGTCCTTCGGCTTCTTGTCACAGCACAGCTGATCGATGTCTTTCAGCTTGTAGTTGAGACTCAAGAAGCCGAACTAATTTAGGCGGGGAGTTCGAAGAGCTTGTGCCAGCGGTAGTGGCTAGTTACTCAAACACTACATCAAGACAGGACTTTGGGGTTGTGTCATTATCTTCAAGATAGTTTTTATCAGCTTTCTTGGAGACCAACAAGGTTGTCTCACTATCTTGAACCTTATCTGCATTACTTACTTTACCATTGCATAATGGGGTACTCTTCTCCAATATTTTGTCAGCATTCTAAAAGAGGAACAAGCAGACACAAAACAGGTTTAGCATGTAGTATATGAAACTCATTTTGGTAAACCAGTTCAGTAGTAAGGTGGACATGATTATACTAACATGTCTTCTATTGCAAGGTAGTACATAATAATAGTATGAAACAAACATATATCTATGCCATATGGTCATTGTATTGTCTACATCATCCTATTTTATATTGCCAAATCAAGACAGAGACACAGTTCAAATCATATCTATTTAAGACAAAGCAACATAGACAGAATGTAAGTGTGGGAGACTACACATCACTAACAACACTCCTAATGTGCATGCCATGACAAGATAACTGTTTATACAATTGAAACTGAAATCAACATAGAGCAAGAAGTTACAGCAGTAAACCAATTAAAGAAATAGGTTTAAAACATACATGTTGCGCCATTGGAGTTTTGATTGGATCCTTCAAATTTGAAATTAGTTGGTATGAGTAAATACAGTGATGCAAGAGCAAAGGAGTATGCACGGTAGCTACGGAATCTGACCTGGGAATAGTTGTTCTTCTGCTTTAAGCGTTGAGTTGGGGTTTGCAGTTGTGGTCCTCGTGCTTTGGGCATTGCAGTTGCCCTACTAACTGCTTGTGTTTGGGTGCTCTGTGGTGGAGATGGTGTTGTGTCAACTGGAACTAGGTTACTTTCTGCTGGGGTTGGGGTTAAATGGGGTGTAGCTGGTTATGTGTCCAACGAGGTAGGAGTACAATCTGCGAGAGTCTGGGTTATGTGTGGTGGGGCAGGTTCGACGGGTAGCATTGTCTTTTCTGGAGACCGTGTTTTTAATCCCTTAGATACTGCCATCACCCCCTCCAATTCTAGTGGCTGATAAACAAGAAAAGTAATTGAATGTACATACATTATAGGATAGGCATGTGCAATGGATAGTGGGGAATAAAATAGGGCATGAAATAATTCACATATATGTTGTGTAACCAAACACGATAGCATGACATAATTTCACATATATGATGGCTAACTAAACATGATAGCATGACACAATTTCACATATATGATGGCTAACTAAATAGGATAGCATGACACAATTTCACATATATGATGTCTAACTAAACAAGATAGAATGACATAATTTCACATATATGATGACTATGTAAACAGGATGACATGATATAACTATATGATGTCTTTATTAAATAGCTTCGCATGCCATAATTCACATACATGTTGTCTATCTAAACATGATGGCATGATATAATTCACATATATCATTTATATACTAAGCAAGTAAGCAGATGGCATTCACATATATGATGTCTAAACTAAGCAGATAGCACTCAATATTGTGTATATGATGTCTAAACTAAGAAATGCAAGAAACCATATGCATGATATGAGTAATATAACCCTGCCAAGTTTGAGCACACACCTCAGGGGGAAAATAGGACTGGTCATCTGTCTCTGAATCCTCTTCTGAGGAGCTATCTGTAACCAGCAAGATATCTGCTTCAGTAGGTAGCATTGTCTGCTCTGAAGACCTTGTTTTCACTCCAGATTTTTCCATCTTTGACTCAAATGGCTGATGCACAGGAAGAGTAGTTGAATATACAAACATTGTCGCCAAATGGCAAACATAATACAAAAAAAGATGGCATTGTATAATTCACATATATGATGCATGGCTAAACAAGATGACATTGCATAATTCACATATATGATATAAAAACTAAATAGGTGGCATTCACACAAAGCATGTCTAAACTAAGCAGATGACATAGAAATGCAAGGCACCATATGCATGATATGAGCAATATAACCTGCCAGGTTAGATCATACACCTCAGGGTGGGTGGGGGGGAATAGGACTGGTCATCTGTCTCTGAATCCTCCCATGTGGAGCTATCTGTAACCAGCAAGATATGTGCTTCATCAGATAGCACTGTCTACTCTGAAGACCTTGTTTTCACTCCACATTTTTCCATCACAGTATCAAATGGCTGATGCACATGAAGAGTAGTTGAATGTACTAATATTGTTGACAAATGTAATACATAATGAAAAAAGGATGTCATGATATAATTCACATATATGATGACTGGCTAAACATGATGGCATTGCATAATTCACATATATGTTGCCTGGCTAAACAAGATGGCATTGCATAATTCACATATATGATATAGAAACTAAACAGATGGCATTCACACAAAGCATGAACTAAGAAGGTGACATATATGATGTATAGAGTAAGGAATACAAGGCACCATATGCATGATATGACCAACATCAGCATACCAAGTTAGAGCAAAGACCTCAGGGTGTAAATAGGAGTGGTCTGCTCCCTCTGAATCCCCCTCTGAACAGTTATCTTCCTCTGGATTACAATCTGGAATGGGGGGATGGGGGCTGCCATTGTGCCTACCATGGAGCGACATCTGCATGACATTATATTGCCACGCAAAGCTCTTCTATTTTCTCTACATGTTATGTACCATTGTGTACAATGACTGACATGCATAGGAATAAAACATAGTGAGATTATGTAAGTAGTGCATGCAGAAATCCAGAGCGATTGTAGCAACCAGTGGATAGACCCAAAATCAATGATAGCAGGCAGATAATAGCTTCGGTTAAGAAAGAAAATAATTGCTCCTTTATTGTTTATTGCCCACCCAACATGAACCACATAGTATACACCCATGATTAACCAGATAGTAGATAATGATACTATTCATTACTGCCTCGATATGTACCCCACAACCATTTAAAAACTCAAGTTTGAGCATTAGTTTAGAGATGACTCGGAGTCTAAGAGGTGAACAGGACAATAAAGTAGCAGGTAATATTAAGTGATTCATAAGTAAGCACACACGAAAGAGTGTGACCTCTCTTGCGGACCCGTGTAGTCCTCAAGGTCATCTGCACAGTTGATGATGGTAATGCAGTTGTGGTGGCTGCTGATACGTCTCCAATGTATCTATAATTTTTTATTGTTCCATTCTATTATAGTATCAATCTTGGATATTTTATATTCATTTACAAGCAACTTTATATCATTTTTTGGGACTAACCTATTAACTTAGTGCCCAGTGCCAGTTGCTGTTTTTTGCATGTTTTTGACTTTTCAGGAAATCAATATCAAACAAAGTCCAAACGGAGAAAAAACTTTGGATTAATTTTTTCTGGACCAGAAGAGACCCTAGAAGGTTCAGGAGAAAGCCATAAGAGCCATGAGGAAGCGACAAGCCCTAGGGGCGCGCTGATACGTCTCCATCGTATCTACTTTTCCAAACTCTTTTGCCCTTGTTTTGGACTCTAATTTGCATGATTTGAATGGAACTAACCCGGACTGACGTTGTGTTTCAGCAGAATTGCCATGGTGTTATTTTTGTCCAGAAATCAAAGTTCTCGGATTAACCTGAAAATTTAAGGAGCATTTTTCTGGAATATATAAAAAATACTGGCGGAAAAAGATACCAGAGGGGGCCCACCCAAGAGCCACAAGCTCTGGGGGCACGCCTACCCCCCCAGGGCGTGCCTCCCAAGCTTGTGGCCCCCCTGGAGCTCCGGCAACCCTAAATCCAACTCCATATATACCTATTCCCAGAGAGAAAAAATCAGAGAGAAGGATTCATCGCGTTTTATGATACAAAGCCACCGCCACCTCCTGTTCTTCATCGGGAGGGCTGATCTGGAGTCCGTTCGGGGCTCCGGAGGGTGGAATCCGTCGCCATCGTCATCATCAACCTTCCTCCATCACCAATTTCATGATGCTCACCGCCGGGAGTGAGTAATTCCATCGTATGCTTGCTGGATGGTGATGGGTTGGATGATATTTATCATGTAATCGAGTTAGTTTTGTTAGGGTTTGATCCCTAGTATCCACTATGTTCTGAGATTGATGTTGCTATGACTTTGCTATGCTTAATGCTTGTCACTAGGGCCCGAGTGCCATGATTTCAGATCAGGAACCTATTATGTTTTCATGAATATATGTGTGTTCTTGATCCTATCTTGCAAGTTGTAGACACCTATTATGAGTTATGATCCGCATACCCCAAGGTGAAAATAATTGGGATTCTTTCCGGTGATTACCGTAGTTTGAGGAGTTCATGTATTCACTAAGTGCTAATGCTTTGTTCTGGTTCTCTATTAAAAGGAGGTCTTAATATCCCTTAGTTTTCTTATGGACCCCGCTGCCACGGGAGACAAAATATGTCATGCAAGTTCTTTTCCATAAGCACGTATGACTATATAAGGAATACATGCCTACATTACATTGATGAATTGGAGCTAGTTCTGTGTCACCCTAGGTTATGACTGCTACATGATGCATATTATCCAACACAATTATCCATCGCTGATCCAATGCCTACGAGCTTTTCACATATTGATCTTTGATAAGTTACTTTCATCATTGCTACTGTTGCAATCACTACAAAACTGCTACTATCACTATTGCCACCGTTACCGTTACTATCATACTACTTTGCTACTAAATACTTTGCTGCATATATTAAGTCTTTCAGGTGTGGTTGAATTGACAACTCAACTGCTAATACTTGCGAATATTCTTTGGCTCCCCTTGTGTCGAATCGATAAATTTGGGTTGAATACTCTACCCTCAAAAACTGTTGTGATCCCCTATACTTGTGGGTTATCACGCACCCCAGGCGGCGCCCCCCAGGCTTGTGGGCCCCTTGTGGCACCTCCAACCCTAATTCCACCTCTATAAATACTCAAATATTCCCCTGACATTAGAAAGACACCCGAAATACTTTTTCTGTCGTCGCAAGTTTCTATTCTCGTGAGATCCCATCTGGAGGCCTCCGTCGGCACTCCGCCGAAGGGGGAATTGATCACGGAGGGGCTCTACATCAACCTTGTTGCCCTTCTGATGATGCATGAGTAGTTTACCATAGACCTACGGGTCCATAGTTAGTAGCTAGATGGCTTCTTCTCTCTCGATGTTCTTCAATACAATGTTCTCCTTGATGTTCTTGGAGTTCTATCCAATGTAATGACTTTTTGCGGTGTGTTTGTTGGGATCCGATGAATTTTGAGTTAATGATCAGATTATCCATGAATATTATTTGAGTTTTCTCTGCACTCTTTTATGCATGATTGCTATAGCTTCGTATTTCTTATTTGATTTATTGGTTTGGTTTGGCCAACTAGATTGATTTATCTTGCAATGGGAAGATGTTCTTTGTAATGGGTTCGATCTTACGGTGCTCAATCACAGTGATAGAAGGGGACATGACATGTATGTATCGTTGCTATTATGGGGTAAAAAGATGGGGTTTATTCATACGTGAGTTTATCTTGTCTACTGATACGTCTCCGTCGTATCTATAATTTTTGATTGTTCCATGCCAATATTATACAACTTTCACATATTTTTGGCAACATTTTATATGATTTATTGGACTAACCTATTGATCCAGTGCCCAGTGCCAATTCTTGTTTTTTGCATGTTTTTTGTTTCGTGGAATATCCATATCAAACGAAGTCCAAATGCAATAAAATTTTATGGAGAATTATTTTGGAATATTTGTGAATTTTGGGAGGTGGAATCAACGCAAACGGAGGCCCACAGTGACCACAAGACACCAGGGCGCGCCCGAGGCCCCTGGCGCATGGTGGTGGGTTGTGCCCTCCTCGAACTTCAGTTGGAGCTATACTTCGGGCACAAGGAAGCTTATATCCGGAAACAAATCATGTTAAAATCTCAGCGCAATCGGAGTTACCGACCTCCGGGAATATAAGAAACGGTTTTCGGCCAGAAAACTGGAACGCGAAACAGAAGAGAACAGAGAGATAGATCCAATCTAGGAGGGGCTCTTGCCCCTCCACCGCAATGGAGGCCATGGACCAGAGGGGGGACTCTCCTCCCATCTAGCGGTGAGGCCAAGGAAAAAGAAGAAGGAGGGGGGCTCTCTCCCCCTCTCTCCCGATGGCGCCGGAGTGCCGCCGGGGGAAGGATCATGACGGCGATCTACATCAACAATCTTGCTACCGTCAACACCAACTATCTCCCCCTCTATGCAGTGGTGTAACACCCCTTCTCCCCGCTGTAATCTCTACTTAAACATGGTGCTCAACACTATATATTATTTCCCAATGATATGAGGTTATCCTATGATGTTTGAGTAGATCCGTTTTGTCCTATGGGTTGATAGATGATCATGATTGGTTTGAGTTGTATATTTTATTTTGGTGCTGTCCTACGGTGCTCTCCGTGTTGCGAAAACGGAGGGATCCCGCTGTAGGGTGTTGCAATATGTTAATGGTTCGCTTATGGTGGGTGGCGTGAGTGACAGAATACACAGACCCGAGTTTGGGGGTCATTGCGTATGGGATAAAGAGGACTTGATACTTAATGATATGGTTGGGTTTTATGACCTTAATGATCTTTAGTAGTTGCGAATACTTGCTAGAGTTCCAATCATAAGTGCATATGATCCAAGTAGAGAAAGTATGTAAGCTCATGCCTCTCCCTCATATAAAATTGCAACAATGATCACCGGTTTAGTTATCGATCACCTAGGGACAAATGGCTTTCTTATTGACAAAAGCTATCCAATTTTATTGGCTCACAATTTATTCATAGTTTTATTCTCGCAAAGTACTCATAGTTTTATTCTTGCAAAATAGTTTCATACTAGTTCTAGGTAAAGCAAACGTCAAGTGTGCGTAGAGTTGTATCGATGGTCGATAGAACTTGAGGGAATATTTGTTCTACCTTTAGATCCTCGTTGGGTTCGACACTCTTATTTATTGAAAGAGGCTACAAATGATCCCCTATACTTGTGGGTTATCATCTACATCATGTCATCTTGCTTAAGGTGTTACTCCGTTCTTAATGAACTTAATACTCTAGATGCATGCTGGATAGCGGTCGATGTGTGAAGTAATAGTAGTAGATGCAGGCAGCAGTCGGTCTACTTGTCTCGGACGTGAGGCCTATATATGATCATTGCCTTGAATATCATCATGATCATTTGCTTTTCTATCAATTGCCCAACAGTAATTTGTCTACCCACTGTATGCTATTTTTTTGAGAGAAGACTCTAGTGAAAACTATGGCCCTCGGGTCTACTTTTATAATATATTAAAATCCAAAAATACCTTGCTGTAATTTTCCTTTATTTATTTTATTTTATATTTAGTGCGATCTATCTATCTATCACCGTACAATATAATCTTGCAATTAACCACCAAGGGATTGACAACCCCTTGTTCGCGTTGGTGCAAGGATTTGTTATCTTGTGTGCAGGTACTGCTTACATAGTTTTCTTTAACACCCATCTGCAACAGAAGTAATTCTGGAAGGGCTCCTTTGAATTGGAGAATTCTAAAAACACAGGGATAGGAAAAACACATGAATAGTGTCGGAATCGGGGCTCCGCAGACCCAAAGAAAGGTTCGAACTCTGGGGTGTGCGTGGAGAACTTTGCCAAGCTATGACTCGCTGCTCACTGCCTCACGGCGATGCTCTGGTGTGCTCGAGCGAGAAGGAAGGAAAGATGGACACAATGATTTACCCAGGTTCCGGCCACCTTGTGGTGTAAAACCCTACTCTGCTTTGTGGTGGATTGCCTCACGAGGTGGATGAGTATGAACTAGTACAAGGACGAACTGCCTCTCGAGGGCTCTAGGGATGCCAAGATTCGACCCCCTCCTCTACGATGGAGACTAACCTATACTTATACTGGCCCGGTCCTCCTCCTCCAAAGCTAGGCGGGAAGGGATGCCACAACAGCCAATTTTGAAGGAGGACAGCAGTACACCCTATCCTGACTAAAGGTGGTCTTCACCTGCAAGCTTCTGGTCATGACGCACAGGTGGGCTCGACGATGACCTCTGTCCTGCTGAGTTAATGTCTTGGTCTTGTTGCACCGAAGAGGCAACCTTTGGGGCCGCCTTGGGAACCCGCGTGCTGGCCTTGTTCCTTTAGCACCAAAGAGGAAAGCCTCTTAGTCCGCACCCGCTGGCACCGGTCCTGGCGACGCTCGTCGTGGCTCGCGTCACCCACGTGCATCGTGAGGCAGGGTGGTGAGCCTAGAAGTGTCCGCCCCGCGAGGGACCTCGAGAGGCCGCCCCTCATGGAGCCCTCGGGGTGCCTGATGATGCCTGCTCTTGCTCGCCTCGCGAGGCGGAGGCCTCACGAGGGCTCGCTTGCGAAGTCTTGACTCTAGGCCGCGTCGGGCCCTTTGACGATGCCACGCGATGGGCCGTAGGTAGACATGCCTGGGTACCCCCAGTCCCAGAGCCCCGACAAATAGGATAGGAATGCACTTGCAAAACAGAGCATTTGCAAACACATGATTTCTATCAACCTAGGTGTTTTGTTCATAGGAATTGGAAGATCCCAACTCCGGCCGCGAGCTCCTCTTCCCTCTCGCCGGCGCTCCTGACCTCTTCTATCGCCGAGGAGAAGAACCTTAATCCGGTGCTTCCCTTGATAGCCGACGACCACAATGCATGGGGCACGACCCAGATCTGGCCCGGCTCGGCGGCACGGAGCAGCGTGGGGGAGTCTGTTTACCCCTTCTTCCTCCACATCATCTATGTTGGGTTGGTCCCGCCCTTCTCTGAGTTCTTGTATGCCATCCTTGCACATTACCAAATCCATGCCCTACACCTTCAGCCCAACTCCATTCTCCTCCGTCCGTTTTCGCCTTCTACTGCGAGGCTTTTGTGGGCGTGAGGCCCTCGGTGGCGCTCTTCCGCCACTTCTTCAGCTTGCGGTTCACCGCCCGGGGCCAGCGATCCGCGTGCATCTCCTTTGTCGATGTGCACAGAGGAAACTCCCTCCTGAAAGCCAGGAAGAAGGTGGAAGGCTTCCGGCAGCACTGGGTCTTCATGGACGCTCGCGGCTCCGATCCGCTCTTGATGACTCCGGTGGCGTCGCCCGAGCAGGTCCCTGCATGGGGCTCCGCGAAGCTCATTGACCCTCGAGCACAGCCCGTCCTGAAGAGGATAGCTTCGCACATGAAGGAGAAGCTGACGGGGGTGGCGATCATGAAGGAGTTCATGGCGCACCGGCTCGCGCCGCTCCAAGCATGCTCGCTGCCCTAGTGGGAGTATGACGGCGCAGGGAACGCGATGAGGTTGCAAGACGCCGGCCTGACGATCAAAGAGCTGGGCGGGGCTTTGTTCACCCTACTAGGGTACATCCCCGGGGACCTCCCCGAGCCCGCCGCCCCGCTGTACACCCGCAGTGACAAGGAGGAGCTGGTCGCTACCATGCCCACCTTCGACGAGCAGGGGCTTGAACCGCGCGACCACGCCGATTCGCCCGTGGTGCTATCGTCCGGTGATAGTGACAGTGACGAGGACTCAGAGGAAACGGTGGAGGACAACCTCGGGAGGGCGTCCCCACCGTCGCGTCGCCAGATCCTCCTTGGCCTTGAGGACGATGCTGACGCTAACAATCCTCTGCTCGTGGCTTCCCAAGGTCTCTCCGGGGCATCCAGGAGGGTGGAATCCGCTCTTCCGACCGTGCGGGTATCTGACAAGGCGGCCCCAGGAGAGGGGGCGGCCGAGCCTCCTTTCGCAGGCTCCCTACACCCCGCATGGGCGGTCAAGGAAGCAGGTCTTGCCCCGTGGGCCGCGCAGCCGACGACCACGGAGGCCTCTACTGGGGTGGTCGAGCTCTTGCCAACCGAGGTCCCTCAGGGGGATTCTCGCGCCCCTTCGGGGGGCGACGCCTCAGCGAAGCTTGCCGAGGGTCACCCTGATGGGCTCCGGGACGGATCTCGGGCGACACCATGGAAAGAAGGTAGTGCGTCGGCCTCCGCGGAGGAGAAGAAGAGGAAGTGGACCACGCCGGACAAGTAAGTACCCTTACCTTGCCTTTTGATTGCGCGCATGTAGTCCATATGCTCATATCGTCTCCCCCACATGCCGAACTAGAAGTGGCGGTGCAGATAAGAAGAAGAACAAGGTGGTCATCATGTCGAAGGCGCCCCTCTTCCTGAGGGTAGCTTCATCGCTTGGCCGCAACCTCGGCGGGCGCGGGGGCGCGCAACACCGACCCGGCGCCACGCTCGGGCGCGCGGGCACCGCCGCACCTGGGTGCACGGGCGCCTCATCTCCCCTCAGAGCTCGGCCCGTCCCGCCAGGAGGGCCGGTCAATGAAGACGTGGCGGCTCAGCACGTGGCGCCTCTCGCCATGGTTGCCGCAGTTCCGGCCGCGGACAAGTGGGCAACACCTATTGACTCGTCGGCCGTCCTAACCCCCGCCGCCAGTGATGACGCAGGGTGTGTCGCGGTGCAGCCTCAAGCAATGCCCACACCCAAAGCTCGGCTAGTCGAGGCGGCAGTCACCCTAGCCGCACCGCGGGAGCCAATCGCGGGGAAGGACCCGGAGCCCCCTGCGCCTCAAGGAAAGCATGCCGAGGCCTCTTTGGATGCGGCACCAACTAGTGCGGCGGCGCTGCTCCCTTGTCAGGCCCTCGCGCTTGCGAACTGTGGCACCCTGATCAGATGCGGGGCTTTGGCTGACGCCTGGGCCGCGCTCGACCAGCTCGGGGCGGACCTCTAGGATGCCGATAAACGCCTCGCCAGGGAGCGCCTGGGGCTTGCCTCAGGGTGGCTCCAGCTTGGGATGGCAGCCAAGGAGGCCCAGAGCCTGGCTGAGGCCACCACTGCATAGGGTAGGAAAGAAGCCGCCGATGCAAGAGCCGCTGGTGACAACGCGCTTGCTGAGGCGGCAGCGGCCATTAAGCGTTGCGACTAGGCGGAGGCCAGCCTGAAGGTGCTCCAGGAAGAACACATCACGCGTGCGCGATAGCTTCAGCAACGGGAAGAGGACATTAAGGCTCGCGAGGCAAAGCTCACAGATCGTGACTCCGAGCTGACAAGGATGGGCGCCGAGCAGGCCACGGAGTGCGGGTGCCTAGAGAAGCTGCAGCAGGAGGTGACCGAAGCCCAAGAGGCCCATGCCAAGCATGTCTCCGAGGCAGGCGCTTAGCTGGACGCCAGGGAGAAGAAGATCTTGGCCGACGCCGAAGCACATGCGGCGGCAGACCACGCCGCCTTCTCTTCTCTTGAGCTTAGGGCCCGCCAAGCGCTGCGCTACATATGCCGGGAGGGGTTCGAGGCACCGCTCGCTGCTCCCGACGCCGGCTACGTCGAGCTCTCCTCCAAACTCACCGCAAAGCTCAAAGGCGCTGCCCAGAAGGTGGATGGCACCCTGGAGGAGGAATGTCGCGACCTCTTCTCCGGGGCAGCGACACGCGTCTTCAGCCACCTTCACCTCCGCGACCCCGGCTTCGACTTTGGTGACACACGTCTTCAGCCACCTTTACCTCCGCAACCCCGGCTTCGACTTTGGCACGTTGATAGGCCCTGTCCCTCGTGAGTCCCGCGACGCCATGGCGGATGCTGTGGAGGGCCATGTGGCCGCGCTGCTTGGAAAGTTCACCTGCAGCGGGGACGGGGGGCTGTTGGAGCCGAAGCAACCGATGGCGATGGCGGCGATGGTCCTTCTTCCTGAAAACTCCTTTATCACCCTGCATCAGACTGGTTCTGCCTCGCGGAGGCGTGAGACTTTGGTTTAACTTGAGATACCTAATGCTTGTAATAATTGTTTGACTCCGTAGTTTCCCTTCCGTGCTTGGTTTCATTCTTGGTTGCCTTTGTGCTCTGCATCGGCAGGGACCCAACCCTGTGCATACCTCGGCCGCCATTGGGATGTCAAGTCACGATGGCTGGACAAGGCCAAGGGGCGAGGGGCTATGGAACTAGTGAAGGCTCCTGAGTCGCGATGCTCAGGGGTCCCCCTTTGACGCGCAAGCGGCCTGCATGAAGGAAATATTGGCGATGGCGAGGTTATCTGAGGCCTCTCTTACCTAGCCCTCGTCGGTCTGCACCTGGCCGTTATGCGAGGAGACTAGACACCAAGGGCCTTGGTGGGGTGACGTGCGCGCGAGCAGGCCCGCGAGCCAGAGCCCGGTCCCTTGGGTTTTTCAGTGCTGCTGGAACTGACCCGAGCACATGCACCGTGTCCAGCCCCCACTCACGTGAGGCCCAGGAGGAGGTCACGAGCAGCGTTGTTGAAGAATCAAGCAGCGACCCTGAGGTTGATGCTACCCATAGGGCACCCTCAATTGTTTATCCACCAGCGCGAAGCATGGGGCTTCCACTGGGCGTGGGCATGGGCGTATTGCGATCGTTTCCGCTAGCGCGGAGCATGGGGCTTCCACTGGCCGTGGGCATGATCATTGGTGGATCGTTCCGCCAGCGCTGAGCATGGGGCTTCCACTGGGCGTGGGAAAGAGCCCTGTTAGAGAGACTCTGGGGCGTGTACGGCCCTATCTCGTTCGTACGTGTGGCTGGCACGGTAGAACTTGTGAAGGTGTTTTTGGACGCTCATGAGCCAGCGTGGGGCTTAGGAGGTCCTACCTCAGGTGGGTTGCGCCTAGCTCTCGGCGTGGTCACACGCTTGTGAATCCTGAGTTATGAAGGCGACCTGCGCCGAATGAACGTCCGGAGGCTATTGCATGAGAAGGCTAGACACCAAGGACCCACAGGAGGTGACATGTATGGGTCCGGCCCGCTAGACAGAGCTCGGTCACTTGGGTTTATCGACGCTGCAGGGACGGACTCGAGCACAGACGCCGTGCCATGCCTTCTCATGTAACAATCTGAGGAAGGGCACCTAGCGTGAGGTTCCCACAGTGGCGAAGCCCCATGATCGAACCGAGCCGCGCCCCTACTCGCCTGCTCGTGATGAGCTCATGAGACAACAAGACACCAAGGACCCCGGGAGGTGACATGCACGGGAGCTGGCCCACGAGACAGAGCTCGGTCGCTTGGATTTAACAACGCTGCAGAGACGGACCCGACCACAGACGTCATGCCAGCCCTTAGTCATGAGGCGGTCGAGAGCAGGTCCGCGCGGGCACGGCGGCTTTCATAGTGACGAAGCACCGGTCACGCAATTTAAACCATCCGAAAGATTTCATCGAAGCACAACTAAATCCGATACATGAGCAAAGACAACATGGCTGCAGAGGCGGACCCTAACCAGCCTGAGGATAATGCAGCCCGAGGGGCGCCCTCAATTGAACAAACCAAAAAGTCACCTGGCAATGTTGTTGCGGTAGCGTTGAGGAAGCCAATGAAGCGTGCCGCGGAGGTTCGCTCCTCACAAGCCGGGTGGCTCCCGAGGCTCAGGAGGCCCGCGAGGGGACGGGGCACCGCGAGGCGCCAGCGCTGAGCGCCTGGCCTCGTGAGACGCCAACGTGAGCTGGGTGAACCGCTGGTACATGGCACCCGCATTCAGCAGGCCGAAGGGCATGCGGATGTAGTTGCAGGTGTAACCCCAGCTCCGGCCGATGCGTGACGGCCAGAAGAGGTCCTGAGAAGCGGCCTTGTTGAGGTCTGGGATGTTGACGCAGACGCGCAGCTCACCGCCCGCGTCGGGAGCGTCAGCTGAGTCGGTGGGGCATGCAGGGCGACGCTCACCGCGGATGGCCCGCGCTTCCTGAAGCTCGCTGATCGCCTTGGTGATGAATTCTCGTGCTCCTGGCGCCTCGTGCCGTGTTCCTTGCTTGCGGGGGCGCGCGTCGAAGCACGCCTCCAAGTGCTGCCCGAGCACCTCCCTCGTCACGCTGGTCTGGTCAGACGCTCTCCAGATGGATGCCCCGAGCCCATCCTGAGGGAGGCGCTGGGCGCGCCTTCCTATGCGGGAAGAAGGCATGCCCCTGCGGCAGGACTGACAACTGAGGCGTCGCCGGTGGGTGCTTCTTGGCCTCGAGGCGGCTCTTGGGGAGGAGCTGCTTCTTCTTCGTGGGAGCAGTCTCAAGCGGGGCGTCTCCTTCGCCATCGAAGTTCTAGGCCGCCACGGCCCGGCAGGAGTGCTCAAGGGAGCAAACTGCATCCTTTTCATCACAGGTGATGGTGATGGTGATGATGCCGCTGCACCCCGACATCATAAGGACGTTGTAGCCATGGTGGGTTGCCGCCATGAACTTGGTGAGGGCAGGATACCCCAGGATGGCATTGTACGGGAGGCCGATGTGGGCCATGTCGAAGTCGATGAGCTCGGTGTGGTAGCTGTCGTGAGTGCCAAAGGTGACTGGGAGGCGCACCTGTCCCGGGGGAGTGGTGGAGCCGTCAGTTACCCCAGAGAATGGCCTGGTGGGCAAGAGCTAGTCATAAGGCACTTGAAGCATCTTGAAGGTCTCCACAGAGAGCACTTTAAGGCTGGCGCCGCCATCGATGAGGGTCTTGGTGACTGAGACGTTGCTGATGGTGGGCGCGCACAGCATGGGGAGTGCGCCGGCGGTGGCTGAACACCTGAGGTGGTCCTTGGAATCGAAGGTGAGAGCATACTGCGACCACTTGAGGGGACGCACAACCTCAAGCCTCGAGAGGGATGCGTTCACCTCACGAGAGAACTTCTTGAAGAGGCGGTTTGACATGGGTGCCTGAGCTCCGCCGAGGATGCAAGCTATGGCGCGAGGCTCCTGGTAGCACCCAGCCCCGTCGTCTGGCTGGTTGTTGCCGTTCCTCCTGGGGGGCGGCGGCAGCTACGGAAGGCCCGCATTGCCCTGAGGACGGACCTCGCGAGGCTGATCGCACCAGGCGCCGTCACAAGGCTGATCGCGCCAGCCATCCACGCGAGGCTGGTCACGCCAGCCCTGGCGGGGGTTGCGGTTGTCCCAGCGTCCTCCACCGCGGCCTCCTCCACGGTCGAAGCCACGGTCGCTATGCTCAGGGCGGCGGCCCAAGCGCTCGTCACGGAGCGCCCTGAGCTCCTGACAGTCGTCGGTATTTGTCGGATTCAGGGCTCCGCAGACCCAAAGAGGTTCAAACTCTGGGGCGTGTGCGAAGGACTCAACCTAACCAGCCAACTGAACGCGCCGCCCTACAGCTTAGCTTGAAGAACAGGGAGGAAGATGGACACGGTAGTTACCCAGGTTCGGGCCACCTTGCGGTGTAATACCCTACTCCTGCTTGTGGTGGATTTGCCTCACGAGGGGCTGAGGAGGAACTAGTACAAGGGTGAACAAGCTCGCGAGGCTTGTTCTGGTGAAGATGTGTTGTTCTGGGTTCGATCCCTCCGGCCTCCATCTTCGGTGGTGGCTAACCTATACTTATAGTGGCCTTGGTCCTCTTCCCCGAAAACGAAGGCGGGAAGGGATTCCACAACAGCCAAATTTGAAGGGGGACAAGTAGTACATCTTATCCTGACGAAAGGTGGTCTTCGCCTGCAAAGCTTCTGGTCGTGACGTCACGATGGGCTCAGTAATGACATCCGTCCTGCCGCCCTGGCGGTCCTGGTCTCATTGCACGGGAATGGAAACCTTTGGGTGATTCATCGGGACCCCGCGCCTGCGCTTGCCTCCTTAGCACCAAAGAGGAAACCTGCTGCTCTGTGCCCGCTGGTGCCCGCCTGGCCTTGGTCTTCACGGCTTGCGTCACCTCCACCTCATGAAATGGGTACCTGCATAGAAATCTCCGCTCCTCGGGAGCCAGCCGAGGGAGGCCGCTCCTTCCGGAGGTCTTGATGTCACCCGCCTCGCGAGGCTTGGCCCCTCGCGAGGGTCTTGTCTTGAAGGTGCTGCAGATGGGCCGTACCAGGCCGTCGATGGAGCCACGCCGTGGGCCGCAGGCAGGCAAGTCTGGGTACCCTGGTTCCCAGAACGCCGACAATAGCCCCCGGGCCCAAGGCACGCTCGGACTTGGCTTCGAGGCGAAGCCAAAGGGCAGGGGCGAAGCGCCACGGGCCCCAATCACCTGCGAACCAGGCTGACGCGTGGCATGTGATGGGACGTTGGTGCTCTTCTTCAAGGTCTTCGGAGAGGACAGCCGACGTCTGGAGTGCTGCCCTAGGGGAGGCGATCGAGACGGCGATCCCCTCACAGGCCGGCAAATCGGCGAGGCCCCTCGCGGTGAACTTGCCGTTGGCCTTGTCCGCGATTTCTCCAGCAGCAGCGATGCCTCCTTCGAACCAAGTTTAAGCGACGACGACAGCTATGAGCCGCCGCGCCGCCATGCTCGGGCTTGAGGGAGGAATGGCGCCGGCCAGGCGTCATGGGCGACACCGCCTGGGTCGCGATCCACAGGAGGTCCTTTCATTTCGTTTCATTCCTGCGCAAAGTCATGAAGGGCCCCGCGGGGGTGTGTAAAGATCGTGACACTTTTGCCTTAATGTTAGCGTCCCCAACTTATGTTGTGTTTGCGTCTCTCGCTTGGGCACGGTTCCCCTTTTTATTCTCGCGGTATCTTAGTGCTCTACGCCGACAGGACCTAGTCCCCAGGCAAGCTTCAGCCGTCGCTGGTATGCCAGGTCGCGATGCCGTGGTCAAGGCCAGGAGGTGAGCGGCCCGAGGTCCGGTAAGAGCCCCCGAGGCGCGATGCTCAGGAGGTCCCCTTTGGTGCGCAAGCGGCTTCCGAAGGACTGAAAGGGGAGTTCCCTTGCCCGAGCGAAATCATGAGAGATGAAACGCCGATTATGGGGTTCGCGCCCGGGTGTGCGAAGCGACTTATCTTGGCGAGCCTGCGATGGTTTCCTTGTCGCGAGGGCGAGCTTCTTGTGCGACGTTAGGCTGCGCCCTTCTCCTGATGCCCCCCCCTCCCCGTAGGCTCCTACCGACTCCATCTCTCCCGCTCATCAGGGTGCTCTACGTCCTCGGGACCCGGCTCTCGAGCGAGGCTCGGCCGCCGCTAGGAGGGGTTGCGCCCCATGGCACGCAGCGCGGTATCCTTCCGCGGTGGCGAGGTGTTGGTGAAGCTGCTCATGATCCTGCCTCCGGAGGTTCCTGCAACATTTACCGTGCCTCATGGAGGCGTAAGACTTCTATTTAAGCTTGTGGAACAATCTGCGCTTGTAATAATTATTAGGACCCCGTGGTTTCCTTATTGCGCCAAGTTTTCTTCGTGCTTGCTTTTATGCTCTGCGTCGGCAGGGCCCAGCCCCGCGCATACCTCGACCGCCGTTGGGGCGTCCGGATCACCAGGATGACACCAAGGGGCGAGGGGATACGTGACTAGTGAGGCCCCTTTGTCATGATGCTCATGAGGTCCCCCTTGACGTGCGAGCAACCCTCATACCTTTGACCACCAGCTTTCACCTGGGGGAATGCGAGAAGACCAGGTACCCAGACCTGGTAGGGTAGCTTGTGCCAGGCGGGGCCTGAGCACAGCCCCCGTGTCCAGCCCCCTCGCACAATCCTCCCGAGGGGGAAGCTGTGGGGTGTTGCCGATCATAGAGCCGAGAGGCTATCCTGAGGTTGGTGCGGCCACGGGGGCCACCCTCAGTTGTTTATTCACCAGCGCGAAGCATGGTACTTCCACTCTTGCGTGGGCATAGCCGCTCCTCGATTGTGTCATCCGCCAGCGCGGAGCAGGGGGCTTCCACTGGTGCGTGGGTGGGAGTTCCCTCGGAGGGGAGACTCCGGGGCGTGTACAGCCCCGTCCGGACACGTGGCTTGCACGGCCGGACTGGAGGAGGTGTATATGGGCACCCATGAGCCAGCACGGGACTCACGGGGCCATACCTCAAGGCGGGTTGCGCCTGAATTTTGTTACGGGGTGCCTGCAAAAATCACGAGAGATGTTGGGGTGGCCTGCGCCGAATGCCCCTCCACAGGTTATCGCATGAGAAGGACGGACACCAATGACCCCAGGAGGTGACGTGAATGGGGCCGGCCCGCCAGACAGAGCTCAACCATTGGTTTTATCAACGCTGCAGGGACGCACTCGAGCACAGACGCCGTGCCAAGTCTTCTCATGCAATGATCCCACGGAAAAACAGTTGGCGCATGGCTCCCGCTGCGGCGAAGCGCCGAACTGCAGTTGTACGAACCGGGTCGTGCGCCCGCACTTGCCCACACGCGATTAGCTCATGCGAGAACAAGGCACCAAGGACCACGGGAGGTGACGCGCACGGGAGCTGGCCCGTGGGACAAAGCTCGGTCGCTTGGGTTTGTCGACGCTGCAGGGACGAACCCGAGCACAGACGCCGTGCCAGTCCTTAATCATGAGGCGGTCGTGGGCGGATTCGCGAGGGCACAGTGACATCATAGTGACGGAGCACCGGACAGGCAGTTGAGATACTAAAGAAACTCATGAAGGCAAAGCCAGTTCTGCCTGGGGATGATGCAGCCTAAGGGGCGCCCTCAGTTGAATAAACCAAAAAGTCACCTGGCACCGTCATTGTAGAAGCGTTGGGGTAGCTGAAGATGCGCGCTGCAGAGGTCGTTCCTCATGGGTCGGCTGACTCCTGAGGCTCGGGAGGCTCCGGAGGCCCGGGAAGCTCGCGAGGGTCCGACACCTCCTCTATCAGGACCGCCTGGCGCCGGAATTCGTGAGCCGCCAGGATGCCTTGCATGTAGCGCTGGTGCGAGGCAGCCACGTTCAGCAGGCCGAACGGCATGCAGACATAGCTGTGGGGGCAGCCCCCGCTCCGGCCGACATGGGACGGCCAGAAGAGGTCCTGCGAAGCAGCCCTGTTGAGGCCTGGTATGTTGACGCAGATGCGCAGTTCGCCACCCATGTGATGGGCGGCAGCTGCACTGGATGATGCGGGGCAACGCTCGACACGCATGGCTCGCGCCTCCTGGAGCTCCTCGATCATCTTGGCGATGAACTCCTGAGCGCCAGGCGCCTCGCGCCTTGCTCACTGGGGCGCGCGTCGAAGCACGCCCCCACGTGGTGCCCGAACGCCTTCCTTGCGACGCTAGTCAGGTCAGAGGCCCTCCAGACGAGAGCCCCCAAGCCCGTCCTGAGAGGGGCGTAGGGCGCGCTTTCCTATGCGAGGGGGAAAGGCGCCCCAGCAGCGGGCGCGGGGCCTGAGGCACGATCGTTGGACGCACCAGCCTCCTGGCGGCTCTTGGGGAGGAGCTGCTTCTTCTTCTTGGGGATGGCCTCAGGAGGCCGAACTACACCCTCGTCGTCAGAGTTCTCGACTGCCGCAGCCTAGTAGGCGCGCTCAAGGGAGCACACCGCTGCCTTCTCGTCGCAGGCGACCGTGATGATACCACCGCTTCCTGGCATCTTGAGGACGTTGTAGCCATGGTGAGTCGCCGCCATGACCTTGGCGAGGGCTGGATACTCGAGGATGGCATTGTACGGGAGGCGAATGTGGGCGAGCCAGTCGTCGTAGAGGTCGTTGGCCGGATGATAGCGCAGAAGCTCGCACACCATGAGCAGCGCAGACTGTGCGTTTGCCGGCCCACGACGGCCATGAGAAGACGACGCCATGGCTGGAGTGGGTGATGGAGTCGCGGTGCGACCGTCACGCTGCACGAACGATGGTAGCAACGAGTCCTGCTGTTCGCGAGCAGCAGGGTCGGTGGCGGCGTTAGCCGCCGGGAAGGCGGAGCGGCGAGGGACGCCATTGCCCGCGGGTGCCGTCTGGGCGACACAAGCGGCCCGGCGCTCGGCGCGAACACGGCGAGCATCAGCCATCGAGACAGCGGAACGGCGGTGGAACGAGCGGTGGGAGAGAGACTTCGACAAGCCCCTACCTGGCGCGCCAAATGTCGGATTCAGGCCTCCGCAGACCCAAAGAGGTTCGAACTCTGGGGCGTGTGCGAAGGACTCAACCTAACCAGCCAACCGAATGCGCCACCCTACAGCTTAGCTCGAAGAACAGGGAGGAAGATGGACACGGCAGTTACCCAGGTTCGGGCCACCTTGCGGTGTAATACCCTACTCCTGCTTGTGGTGGATTTGCCTCACGAGGGGCTGAGGAGGAACTAGTACAAGGGTGAACAAGCTCGCAAGGCTTGTTCTGGTGAAGATGTGTTGTTCTGGGTTCGATCCCTCCGGCCTCCTTCTTCTGTGGTGGCTAACCTATACTTATAGTGGCCTTGGTCCTCTTCCCCGAAAACGAAGGCGGGAAGGGATTCCACAACGGCCGAATTTGAAGGGGGACAAGTAGTACATCTTATCCTGATAAAAGGTGGTCTTCGCCTGCAAAGCTTCTGGTCGTGACGTCGCGGTGGGCTCGGTGATGACATCTGTCCTGCCGCCCTGGCAGTCCTGGTCTCGTTGCACGGGAATGGAAACCTTTGGGTGATTCCTCGGGACCCTGCGCCTGCGCTTGCCTCCTTAGCACCAAAGAGGAAACCTGCAGCTCTGCGCCCGCTGGCGCCCGCCTGGCCTTGATCGTCACGGCTTGTGTCACCTCCACCTCATGAGATGGGTACCTGCATAGAAATCTCCGCTCCTCGGGAGCCAGCCTAGGGAGGCCGCTCCCTCCGGAGGTCTTGATGTCGCCCGCCTCGCGAGGCTTGGCCCCTCGCGAGGTTCTTGTGTCGAAGGTGCTGCAGATGGGCCGTACCAGGCCGTCGATGGAGCCACACTATGGGCCGCATGCAGGCAAGCCTGGGTACCCTGGTTCCCAGAACGCCGACAGTATTGTGGGTGCGCACATTGTGGAAGACACATAACAGGTGAGTGTCCTTAGCAGGCTCATCGCGGTCATGGCCGCGCTCCAGCTCGGGCTCCGCCGCCAGCACGGCAGGGCCCTTGCGCTTCACTTCCTTGGCCTTGGCCTTCTTGTTTTCGGGATCGACGTCGGAGTTGTTGAGGAGAGAGAGGCGGCCTTCCTCCGCCCTCGCGCACTTGTCGGCCAGGTTGAACAACTCCAGCGCCTTGCATAGGTCATCATTGATGGTGAGCTTCTCACTCATCCGGACGTCTGTGACACCTTTGGTGAACGCCGAGATGATGGCCTCGTCCGAGGCCTTCGAGATCTTGAGGCAAACTTGGGTAAAGCATTGAATGTACTTGCGGAGGGTCTCACCCGAGCGCTTCTTGACGCGCCGCAGATCACTGATGGTGAGGGCGCGGGTGCCTTGGAAGTTGGCGATGAACCGCTTGCGAAGCTCGTCCCAAGAGGAGATTGACCCCTCAGGCAAATTCATGAGCCAGGAACACGCACCATCCTTGAGGGCCACGGGGAACCAGTTCGCCATGACCTTGTCATTGTTGTTCACCGCCTCTATGCTCAGCGCGTAGAGCTGGAGGAACTCCACAGGGTCAGGGATGCCGTTGTAGCGTGGGGGCAGCTCCGACTTGAACTTGACCGGCTAGACCACCTGGCGCAGCTCACGGGTGAAGGCGCGGCAGCCAGCAGCGCTCACGGGCGTGCATCGAGCAGGAGCGGCCCGGTCATGGCGCCCATGCGCCATGGCTTCTTGGACGTCCCGGTCTTGGAGCTGGCGCCGCGGCGCGGTGGGCGCGCGTGCATCGTGCATCGGCTGATGCACAATCTGGCATCTGGCCTCGTCACGAGCTGGCACTAGTGCTCCATGCGGCGGGACATGAGGCCGCGCGTTGTGCTGGGGCTCGGTGTTGTCGCTGCGCAGGGGAGGGGACGGAGGTGTGCCGTGTGCCACGTCGCCTGCGCGGGACGGCAGAGGACGGAGCGAATGGGAGGGCGACGAGGCCTCGCCCGCGGCGTTGACGAGCTCGGTGATGCGGCCCAGCCAGGCGTCGTAGCCCTCGTCGGCAGGGCGGTAGTGCAGCAGCTCGCGGACCATGAGCAGCGCTGCCTGCACATTCACCGGCCCGCGGCGAGCATGGGAGGACGAAGCCGTGGCCGGGGTGAGAGAAGGCGTGGCGGTGTGGCCGTCGCGCTGCACGGAGGGCAGCAGGGAGGAGTCATGCTGCTCGTGAGCTGCTGGGTCAGTGGCGGCGTTGGCCGCGGCCGGTGAGGAGAGGCGGCGGCCACTTCTGTCCGCCGGCTCCGTCTGGGCGACACGAGCTGCACGGCGCTCAGCACGAACATGACGAGCGTCGGCCATGGGGACGGTGAAGCGGGATCGAACGAAGCGAAAGAAATTCGGCACACACCTACCTGACGCGCCAAATGTCGGAATCGGGGCTCCGCAGACCCAAAGAAAGGTTCGAACTCTAGGGTGTGCGCGGAGAACTTCGCCAAGCTACGACTCGTTGCTCACTGCCTCACGGCGATGCTCCGGCGTGCTCGAGCGAGAAGGAAGGAATGATGGACACGATGATTTACCCAGGTTTGGGCCACCTTGTGGTGTAAAACCCTACTCCTGCTTTGTGGTGGATTGCCTCGCGAGGAGGATGAGTATGAACTAGTACAAGGATGAACTGCCTCTCGAGGGCTCTAGGGATGCCAAGATTCGACCCCCTCCTCTACGGTGGAGACTAACCTATACTTATACTGGCCCGGTCCTCCTCCTCCAAAGCTAGGCGGGAAGGGATGCAACGACCAATTTTGAAGGGGGACAGTAGTACACCCTATCCTGACTAAAGGTGGTCTTCGCCTGCAAAGCTTCTGGTCGTGACGCACAGGTGGGCTCGACGATGACCTCCGTCCTGCCGGGCCAGCGTCCTGGTCTTGTTGCACCGAAGAGCCAACCTTTGGGGCCGCCTTGGGAACCCGCGTGCTGGCCTGGTTCCTTTAGCACCAAAGAGGAAAGCATCTTAGTCCGCGCCCGCTGGCACCGGTCCTGGCGACGCTCGTCGTGGCTCGTGTCACCCACATGCATCATGAGGCGGGGTGGCGAGCCTAGAAGTGTCCGCCCCGCGAGGGACCTCGGGAGGCCGCCCCTCATGGAGCCCTCGGGGTGCCTGATGATGCCTGCTCTTGCTCGCCTCACGAGGCAGGGGCCTCGCGAGGGCCTCACATGCGGAGCCTTGATGCTGGGCCGCGCCGGGCCCTTTGACGATGCCACGCGATGGGCCGCAGGCAGACGGGTCTGGGTACCCCTAGTCCCAGAGCCCCGACAAATAGGATAGGAATGCACGTGCAAAACAGAGCATTTGCAAACACATGATTTCTGTCAACCTAGGTGTTTCGTTCATAGGAATTGGAAGATCACAGGAATGCAAAGAAGCATGGTCAAATTAAAGTCAAACCATAAGAAAATATGCAGTTAGAATGATATTATGCCACTATCACTTAGTCTTGTTCTTCATGAATAGGAATTTGAAAAGGAGGGCCAAGTGGATATTAAAATTCCTACGTTTTTTCTTTGAAAGAGACACTAAAGTAATCCTCCAGTTTTGCATTGCTCCATTCCTTTGAACAAAATGCATGAATAGTAGTACCATAGAAAACTTTCCAATTCCTATGTTTTTCCTCCACTTTTCCTTTCAGCCAGTGGCAGTTCTAGTAGGCTTCAACAGGCTGAAGCCTACACTCCAAAAATGTGTTTGTACTACTTCTACTACTTTGGACGCAGCCCACTGCCCCACTAGCTCAACTCCCAGGCCCATCTACACATGCACAGATCCAATGCGCATAAATGAAAAAATGATGGCTTTCGAGAGAGTCCATCACAGATAGCTAACTTGCTAGTACCTCATTGCTTGTCATATGGGAGAAACTATTCATATTTCTCATTACAACATGTGCTCAGTGGGTCCTGTTGTCCTGCATGAACTGGTTATTTTTTGAAAAGAAACCTAATGTTTTCCAATATATACTACATGTGTTGTGTTGTATTCTGAAAAAATAGCCTATATGGACAATATATACTACATGCAAAGTAAAAAAGCTTTGCGACAAGTGTACAACCTCTTTGACGAAGCCATGTTGAGCTCAGCATCATTGCGTTGGTCGCTGAGGATGATGCGGCTGATATGCCTGTCAGAGGCGGGGAAGAAGATCGTAGGCGTCTAGAGATGGCGGCGAGGGTACTGCTCCGTTGTGATGGACGGTTCTGTCATTGGAGCAGCTTCGGTGAGGTGTACGATAGCGAGGCTGAAGTAAGACAATACAAACAACGTTAACCTGAAGTGGGATTCTAATAGCATCTCCAATAGATGATGTAAAATACATCACAAAAAAGTGCTAGATGTAAAATACATCAGCTGCGCCATGGCTTTTACTGTCATCTCTGAACTTAACTGTCGAAACTACTTCTCTCAACATAGCAGACAAGTGGCATGAGATCTTGCACAGTCAGTTTAGAAGTACCAAGGGGAAGGCCAAGGTAAGTAAACAACATTGTCCCCATGGCGCAACCAAAAATATTTGCCAGTTCATGACTAAGATCAGCATCATAGTTCATTGGAATCAACGTAGACTAGTGAAAGTTTATCTTTAGGCCAATGAAAGTGGAAAAATTTGTGAGAATGTCTTTCATTGTTTTTGCTTGGATAGGGCAGGCCGGCATAATAAGTATGGTGTCATCCGCGTATTGAATAACAAGATATTCATTATGGTTCTGTCTGGGGAAAGGGAGGTTACCTTTTCCTAGTATGAAAGCATCATTAATGGTTGCTTGAAGAAGATTTGCAACGAGGACAAAGATTAGATGTGAAAGCGGGTCTCCCTATCTGACACCGCGATTACACAAGAATTGTCTGCCCGGAACACCACTTAATAGTACCGAAGATTTCGTAGAGGAGAAGGTACTTTTAATCCAGCCCAACCATTTTTTGTTAAACCCCATGTGTTTTACGATTTTGATCAATGCATTGTGTTCTACCGTGTCAAGTACCTTCGCAAAGTCGAGTTTTAATAGGACAATTTCTTTCTTTGAAGCTTGGCATTTAAAGATGTACTGGAAAGCCCATGCGACGCAATCTTGGATGATTCTTCCATGAATCCATACTGGTTGCAATGGATAATTTTGAGGATAATTCCTTGGAGGCGATTTGCCAACATCTTAGTGATCACTTTAAGGCAGTAGTTCTGTAAACTAATTGGCCTGTAATCACTGATCGTGGCCGGGGATGCAATCTTCTGGATCAAATTGATAAACCCATCATTAATGCTCTCAAGATTTGGATTGCATCAAAGAATTGATTGCATAGTTTGTAAAAATATTCCTTGATGACGGGCCAACAAGATTTTAAGAAAACGTCGGTAGAACCATCCGGCCTAGGTGCTATGTCAACCGACTTTTCACGAACAATAGTCCATTTCCTTGGTAGTGAAAGGAACCGTAAGTTGATCGGGATCAGTCACTCTTCTGATTATGCTTGGAAGATTAAATTTCATCTATCATAATATTTTTTGGTTTCCTTCAAGAAAATGATCACACATCTGCTAGTTGATATCGCATTCTAGAGCGCCAAAAGTTTCGCATCAACGTTCAACCCACACACATTCCAGCATAGGAGGTCCCAGTTCAGTAAAAGCATCATAAAGATAAAAGATAAAGGATAATGAAAGGGGTTTAGGCAGAGGTTGAGACTTCATCCATGGAGGCAAGCTGAGCCTCCTCGGTCACTTCTTCACGTGGCACACCACATTTCTGCACCCCCACCCGCTGAATCACTACGATATGGGTTGGCAGTGGGATTGTGTCTTCAGCGGGCTCTTCATTGATTTTAGAGGTCCTCGCCGCACAAGGGGTAGCAGGTATCACTCTTGATTTAACCTTGGATGTGTCTGGCTTACTGTCAAAGAGCTGGGGCTTAAACCCATCGTACTTAGTTGATCTATTACTTCTACGAATACTGATCATGCATTCAAGAACTTTAGCCTCGCCACGTCTACTAGCAGTCGAGCGAGTAGAAGATCCACTCATCTCCATCACAGAGGTGTGTGCCATAGAGGTGCTTTGATAATTGGTATTGGAGATGTCTTCCTGGTGGCAAAAAACAGATTCAGAAGGGACATCATTCTCGTGCTTGTGGCCAGTAGCTTCAATTTCCACGGCCAGGTTATCTTCGGTGATTTCAGTGATAGAGACTGGAGATCTAGGGACATCAATAACTCCATCCCCAGGGCAGCAACTTTGATAGACCAAATACTAACAATAGAAGTGGAGTTTCCCATTTCATCAGTATGCTTGATAGAAGAGGACACATCTATGGAGCCATCAGCTGCAGGTATCAATGCTAACCATACTAGTGGGCTGCAATCCATATCAATGAGCCCATGGGCCAAAAGTTGCTAGAACAAGCATAATTGTACTTGACAGAAAGTTGGTGACATGAACAAATGAGATAGTTTCATTGAAAAGCATGGAAGAAATAACATCATTGGCAGAGGTCATACTGAAATGCAGCCCATCATTGGATATATAGAGATCAATGAGCATCACCTGGGCTTGCTGAACAGTATTGTTGTGGTTAAGAGATCCCCCGTTACTTAAGGCTTGAAATATGTTCAAAGGCATCAAAATAAGATCGTCAGTACCAGCACTAGATCCAGAACTACCCTCTAGGGATATAGAATCATTCCACGCAGAAGCAGGGCTATCCTGGAGGTTATTGGTCGGTGGAATACCATCTTGTACCTGCAGCCCTTCAACAACAAGCCACTCTTGATAGTTATAAAAAGCATGAAGGGCCTGTGGTGGAGATGGCGGCCAGATTCCCCAGTCATTTTAACTCAATGTCCTCCACTGAATTACATCATTTGCATCATTGTTCGGTGCAGTATTGTTGCCTTATCCCTGCTGTGTCATCCAATTCTTTAGTTGCAGCCGATACAGCTGCTCAGCGGTGAGGCCATCTCCATGCAATGGGTCGGGGTACCGTTTTCAGGAGGTGGATCTTCCCCGGCAGGTGGAACTTCAGGCAGATGATCGTTCCAGTCGCTACTGCAGAACAAGGTTACAAAAATTGTCCAACAACGACGAGCCCCTCCCAACTGACGGAAACACAAAGCTTTTAGGGACTAGACGCAGGTGGATAACTTTTTCTTTGATCAGAATAAACTTACAATCTCCTCTTGGGTTGTGCCAATGGATTAGACTGCCAACACGATCAACTAACGTATGTAGATAGTGAAAAGTCCGATAGTTATATGGAAATCCCACATAAAGAATCCACACATCCGGACCATATGACATAAGACGCATGTCCATAACACCATCATGAGGCACAGATAATACTATTGTGTTCATATCTCCCTCTACTGCAACATCAATCTCAAAAAGTAGTACCAACTAAAACATCTCTCACAAGCGGATACACAAATCCATAAATAGCAATGTCTAGGGGATGATCATCTTTTGTCGTTTTTTATTGGTTCTGTTTTTTCAATACATGTATACTTTTTCTTTTCATACACGTGGTACATTTTCTATATATATTTAAAAAATTATTTTATCTTCGTTTAACCTTTTTCACAAAAACATGTTTTTTAATACGTGTTTAATATTTTTTAAATACATGTTCAAATATGTTTTGAATGATAAAAAATATATATTTTGCACTATGTAAACATTTTTTGTACATTGTAAAATGATTTTTTGAAAATGTTGCGAACACATTTTTTGCAATTAGTGAAGATTTTTTAAAATGTGACATACATTTTTTGAAGGTACAAAACATATTCATTGAATTACACAAACATTTTTTTACATTTGAACAAACATTTTTATAAATGACACATACATTTCTATTGAAATGTGCGACATTTTGTATTTGTCACATTTTCCGTACATATGATTTAACATTTTTTGTACATATATGTGACATTTTTTTATACATATGATAAACATTTCCTATACATGATTAATATTCTTTACTTTTAAATTTACATTTATATGTTTTTCATATAGAGAGAAACATTTTTTTAACATGTTTAATATTTGAAGTCCAAGATTAATATTTTTCAAGATTTACTACAACGTACAGGCAATGTTTTGAAAAATGTCTCAATCGCATTTTTGAAACTTCTGAACATTTTTTAAATGTAATGTATATTTTCTTAAAAGTATGTAATCATTTTTCTTTAAATTACAAATACATTGTTTTTACGATGTATAAACATTTTACATACACACGATTAACATTTTTAATACACAGGATTAATATTTTCTACCTTTCACAATTCATATATTACATTTTTCATATACATCAAAAATATTTTTCTATGCATGTTTATGATTTTTGAAATGCAAGATTAATATTACAAGCAAATATAAATTTTTAATATATACATATATAACTTTTCAAATTAATAAGAAAAGGAAAAAAATGTGAATAATAAAAGGAAGAAACGACCCACACAAAAAATGAATCAACTTGACGTCACTGGACGAGCCGTTTCTACTGGGCCGGTCCAAAAGGTATTCCGTGCATGGGAGCCCTAGTCGGACCTACAACGAGCGACACGTAGCCGCTCCCGCGAAATAACTAATTGAGGAGTAATTCTTCCAAAGATCACTCCCATCTTTTTAGGTTGTGACAAGTGGCGCGCTGCATGTGCGCCACTTGTCGCAATTTGGGAGTTTTTTTCTTTTTTCGTAGATTCATTTATTCAAAATGTTTTATCTTAAACCGCGCGTCCAAATCTCGAACCGTTTTCACCGTTGGATTACTCGCATCGAGATCTTAAAAAATAGATACTATGTTGATAGATTTTGACAAACTTTTTTTCATGAAAAGAATATCAAAAAATCGAACTAGGAGCACACTTTTTTTTTCCTTTCCGGAAGCCGTTTTCGAGAGGCACGACCGTGTCTCTCATAGAAGTAAATCTATGCCATTCGCGGAAGCAAAACCGTGCCTCTCGCGAAAAAAAAGAGGAAACGGGTTTTTTTTCGTTTCCGAGAGGCACGGCTGTGTATCTCGCGGAAGCAAAGCCGTGCCTCTCATGAAGGGAAAAAAGAAGAGAAAACGTGTTTTTTTTTTCTATTTCCGAGTAACTATATGGAAATCAGCATGGTCCGGATGTGTGGATTCTTTATGTGGGATTTCCGTATAACTATCGGACCATATGACGTAAAACGTGTTTATGTGGAAATCTCACGAAAGCAAAACCGTGTCTCTCGCGGAAGTAGAACCGTGCCTCTAGCGAAAGAAAAAAAAGGAGAAAACACATTTTTTTTCGGTTTCCGAGAGGCACGGCCGTGCCTCTCGCGAAAAAAAAGAGTGAAAAGCGGTTTTTTTTTCGTTTCCATGCCTCGTGCGGAAGCAAAACCAAAAAGTTAAAAGAAACCAGAAATAAAAACCATCTAAAAAGCCGAAAACATGTGCGAAAAAAATCAGAGGGAGAGCCCAGGGCGTAACACGTTGCGGCGGCGCGCTCTCAGCCCACCGCAAGTGATCGTTGCGACGCTCCCGAAGGAGCACTCGTCAACTAGTTGCTCTCGCGCTCCCGGTGAGAGCTCCTATACGGCGCTTAAAGCACCGGTTCAGGTAGCTGCCTCTGACTGCCGCCCCCTAGTGGGTCGGCCCACGACATGCAGCGCAGCAAAAAATTTTTATAGCGCAAAAAACACCCTAAAAATGTTGCTCTCGTCAGCAACTAGGCGCTTGTGAATCTTTATCGCGTGAACATTTTGAGAATAAGTGCAGCTGCGCCATTAACTGCACATAGATTGTAGAAAAAATGTGATTTTTTTCGGGAAAAAAGTGAATAAAATTTGAAAGTTCACAGATTTCAAAAGAAATCATGAAATGATTTTTTTATGAATTTGAAAAAAAATCATCGGTTTTCAGAAAAGTTCACAAATTTAAAAGAAGTTCATCGATTTTGAAAAATATTAATCATTTCGTTTTTCCAAAAAGTTCACAAATTTTGAAAAATAGTTCATCAACTTTAAAAAATAGTTCATCAAGTCTGAGAGAATTTCATTGTTTTACATAAAAGGTTCACAAAATTTGAAAAAATCGTCGATTTTGAAAAAAGTTAATGGGTTTCTGAAAAAAGTTTGTTGATTTTAAGAAAAAGTTCATAGATTTAAAATCACGCATTTAACAAAATGAAATAAATAGAAAAAGAAAAAGATCAAAAAAAAAAAGAACTAGACCACTAATAATTCAACGGGTTAAGTTACTATACACAAGTGGTCCCCAGTTCGACCCGTCGCGTGCGCCCTATTTTTTGCACTTTAAACAGATAAAAGAGAAACCCAACATGGGCCGGCCCAGCTTGCAGCGCTTCAGGAGCCCGTTTGCAAAATGAACTGTAACGGGCGTCTTAGGCACCAAATAGGGAACCCTCAAAAAAAAAAGGCGCCAAATAGGGTTCGCCGCTCCCGGTATTCCCTGCAGTACGCGGGGAATAGGATTGACCATGTTCTAGAGGAAGCGCGGACAAAGGGGCCCTTCGTGAATCATGATCGCCTGTTCTATGGGAACACGGATTTTATTTTATTTTTTGAATGAAAGAGGGGACGCCATGTGAACACGGTTGACGGAGCAAAGACCTTGTGTCAACGCTAAATCCCAGAGAAAATTGAAGAGCAAAGACCTTGTGTCAACGCTAAACCCCAGCGGAAGGAATGGGAAGTACTGCCTGTACAGTTTAGAACTACAGTGTATACATACAAGAAACAAAAGCACGGTCAGTCAGAAAATGGCCGCGACGTGCGATAGTGCCGTGCTGGTCCGGCCTCGAAGCAATAAAAGGAACCAGCAACGAAGGTCACAGCAGCAGCAAGCAAACCGTCGGATCTTTTGATACGGGACGAAACGTGGCCGCGCCGTTCGAGATTGAGGCGGACGAACGGACGAGACGGGTCGTCCCTCACCGGCCACTGTGCCGTGCGGCGTCCGGCACCGCGAGCGAACCGTAGCGCCGTACGCTTCGTCCCGTCCTTTCATCTGGATTTTCACACATAGAGCATCCCTAGCATACCCCGTACAAGGCGTCAAGCCGTATAATTCCGGCGAGTATACGGGCTCGGCCCAATTTTCTGGTTAGAACAGAGCCCGTATACTCGTCCGGCCCGTAATTTTTTTTACCGCGGCCAGCAAACCTCACCCCCGAAGCCGTATAACTACGGGTTTACGGGGCAGATACGGGTCGAAACCCTATACCTCCGCCACCGCGTTTTCCCGCGATTCCCCACTCCCTCCCTCGCATTTTCTCGCCGCCGGTGAGCCCACTTTCGCCTCCAGCCGCCATGTGGGGCCGTATGTGGAGCTCCGGCCGCAGCTCCGGCGGGGGCGGCGACCCCGAGCGCGAGCGGTGTGTCCGCGCGGACGGCGCGAGGAAGCGTGCGGCCAGGAAGTGGACCAACCAAGGCCTCGAGCCGCCGTCAAGGCTCCTCCGTCGCGAGACGGAGGAGTACGACTGCCGGCACGGGCGGACGCCCTCCTCTGCCGCGGGCTCTTCCTCTGTCGCGTGGCTCACCTCCGCCGCGGGAGGCCCTTCCGGCGCGGCGCTTCTCCCCGTGAAGAGGGAGTGGGCGGAGCTCATCGTCGTCAAGCAGGAGCCGGAGGAGGGCGAGCTCGTCGCCGTCAAGCAGGAGCCAGAGGAGATCGCGCACCGAGGCGGCGTCGGGCCCGAAGATTACGTCGGCGACGATGTCGACGCGGTCGCGGCCGCCATTGCCGAACGGAGCTTGCGAGAAGAGGAGGAGCGCCGCCGCCACGACGAGGAGCTCGAAGACCTCCTTTTCAAGCAGGCGGTCGGGGCCAACCTCGCCGTGAAGAACAAGGACGACGAGTGGCGGCGCATCCGCGAGGAGCAGAGGGAGAAGTAGGTCGACCTCGTCAGCTCCGACGAGGAGGACTGAGCTCCTCCACCGCGTCGGCCTCGCCGTCGCGAGCTCATGCATTTTGGTAGCCGCGGCGAGCCCGCAGGTCCCCCACCCCCCTTTAATAGTAGTAGTAGAATGTAGTATGTATGATCATGTAGTATGTGATGAACTATGAATGATCGGTGTGGTTGTAATTTCTCCCGCAAAAGTTTTTTTAAAATTATACAGTTTCATATACGGGGTCTATTCTGCAGCGCATGATTTCGCCCCGCAAAACAGATCTTCCTCGAACCGTAAACGCGTTATGCGGGTCGGCGTTATACAAGGTTTGCTAGAGATGCTCTTAGTGCGTGTAGGTTGCTTCTGTCCCGGCTATGCCACTACCGGTTCTGCCGCTGTAGGTACACTTGTACGATTGTACCGCTCTTCTGTATTTCGAATGAATTTTTGGAACAACTGAAATAAATAATGAGAAATTGCACAGATCACAATTATTTGGTCGATTTTGCACATGACGCTTAGAGCATCTATAGACCACAATTTTAAAACAGCTACTGGGTCGGGTAGCGGATCCGACTCCAAGATCTGCCGATCTGTGGGCCGGGACCAAGTCTCACGCGAGCGAATGAAGGAGGTGGTCATCCGCATGGCTCCACGCCGCTCCCGGGAGGAGTCTGCCCGACCACAATCGGACTCGATCCGGCGAAAATCAATCGCGTCCATGCAAATGGATGGCGCTTGGATCCAGCATGAGGAGTGCACAAACTGCCTCGTCGGAGCGGTGCGGTTCTAATGGTGCTCCAACGCCGGGGCGGCGGGGCAACCCCTCTAGTTGCACCTCTTCTCCGCAGCGTCCGCTTCGAGTCGGAGATAAAAGGCAGCATGCATGGTCCAGGCCTGGGCGCTAATATGGCACAGCGTGTCTACCGTGCTAGGCAGAGGGCCCGAGAGGCCACAGGCTCCGACGAGGAAGAGTAGGGCATGAGAGACGGCGGCGCCTGGTATCCCATGTGGGACAGTCCATGCACCATGTCCTACTCTACCTCGCCGGTGACCGGACCTTTAGCTCTTGAGTCTCACAGCCGCCGGACATGGGCACGAAAGGGAACAACAAGAACACGAGCTCGTGAAGATTAGACTAAGTTTTACGTTGCATGTAATTGTATGCATTTGGTAATTTGTTAATGAGATATCCGGTTGTGAAAGAGGACATTTGAGATTAACATGTCACTCGGCGCGTTCGCGGATGTTTAGGGGGCGGATTTGCTGGATCTGGCTATAGATGCTCTTACTATTCGATTTTGTTGCACGAAAGACCGCGTATTGATGTAATCCGTTGCAGCTAGTTCTAATTCATCGTTTGACTATATTAACACAATTTCTGACGGATGGGCCCCACTTGCAAGTGTACAGATGGCCCGAAGAATAGGGTCATACCAACTTGGCAGTTAAAAACGTTAATATTGGTAGTTTTAGTTGCTCATTCAATTTTTCGTTCAAGATGCGATGTTTTAAATTTTTCTAAATCATATATCTACCCAGTATTGGTCTGGATAAATATTAGCTTATTTGGGTCACATACTTGGGGGACATATTGGCAATTTAGTTGGCTCACTCAAAGATATGGTTAAGAAATCAACATTTCAAGAAAATGATAAATAAAATAGTAAATCATATAGGTACCTAGTAATGATTTGGATTTTTTTGGCTCTTTTCGACCACCGGTTCAGGAGGTATTGGTAGTTTCAGTTGGTCGACTAGTGTGGCTTTGCACTTACAAGCAAGACCCACCCGTTACGAATCATGTCAACGGAGCCAAATGATGGATTAGAGCTAGGTGCAACCAATTGCACCAATGAAGTATTTTGTGCAACAAACCGAAATAGTACTTCCTCCGTCCCATAATATAAGAGAGGTTTTTACACTAGTCTAGCGTCAAAAACGCTCCTATATTATTGGACGGAGGGAGTAGGTGCTATGTGTAAAATCGACCCCATTAGTTGGTGGTTTGTGTAATTTCCTCGGTAAATAATACTCGTCTAGAGTGTACGTTCTTTGTTTCGGTGAACAAGACACGCTCAAAGTTGAAGATTTAACTTCTATCATCCTTTAGACTATCAAATAAATCATGTGATCTTAAAATTATAATATTGAATTTTTTTGAATATGAATACAGTGGTATAACTTCTATCGCATATGCATACGATTGTCGAGTAGTAGGCACAGTTGAAAAATAGATATGAAGTCTTGTTTCCTATCACTATACTTTACATTAGTTTTTTGGAAGGGCCAAAGATCATATGTTGAGTGGCATAGACCCTTATGAAAACACCCTCACCCAAAGATTTTCATGCATAGCAAAGCTCGTTGTTGTCTCTGGGGCTTCGTCTCAACGGAGCAAACTTGTAAAACTCACGAGCTTGTATAACCAAGTGCATGAAAGTCATCGTTTATCGATGTAGACCAGAAGACGTTGATGGGCACAGTTTGTATAGCGAACCATCGCCTTGGAGAATAAAACTCCGGAGAAGGCATGTAGAACACCCAGGCACGACCAGATGGAACCGGAGAACACAAATCTTACACGCTCTCCAACATGAACGAAGTTGGTCCGTGCACAGCCATGTTGTTCGCTTCGCAAGACAACATGATAGACTAACCCGCAGACATATCGTCTTCCACACTAATCCCGGTGATACGAAGAGGCACCACTGGAATGAGGACAAAACGGGGAGCCCTTATTCCATGCTGATGACAATACCATCGTCTAGCCACCACCAATTGGAGGTAATCCAGAAATTTATTTCTAAACCTATCACCATCATACCAAAGTCCTACGGTCCCCACCCCTTCCCATCACCTGAGTGACGACATACACAAGGAGAGGGGAATCATTCTTACCTCAGAGTAGGGTAAATCGACCGCCGCCTATCGCCTAGATCAAGAGCATGAGGAATGAACGCTTCGAATCACTTTATGTTGTAAAGGGGATTGTATATATTGACATTAGTGGTGAGCCAATGTGTTCACTCCATTACAACTAAAACAAAGTGCATGCATATGATCAGAAACCGAGACGTGCGTCATCACGATATGTAGGTTACGTGTCATGTAGAAGAGTTAGGAGATTTAACATGAATTTAAACATGAATTAAGGAGAATACTTGGAGAATTTGCATGTTAAAAATACTCTCGTGTAGCTAGATTTCATATTATGCCTTGTAGACCCATTGGCGGTGGCGGAAAGGGGCCCGTGTCACATTATTGTTCTTCCTCCGGGGCATTATTTCCAATCTTAGTAAGATGGGTGTATTCCTAACAATTGCAATGTAGAGAGGGTTAGATATGCATAAAAAATCATAGACCCGACTGTTGGGGATATAACCCCACGGTATAACCTGCCCTATGAAAGCCGGGTTAATCTACTGGCGACTCATGAAGTAGGACCTCAGATGGGCCAGGATGATCAAGATAAGACCGGACAGGCGGCTCACAAGATGGGCCGGCTTAAGGCCATAAGCCAAAAGGCGATAGGCGGCCCAGAGGTGTAAGCCACCGTACGGTGGCTTGCCACAGAAGGCAAGACGACTTAGAGTTAGGCTTGGTCACGTGTTGTGACCCGACCCGGACTCTTGTAAGCCGGCTGCCCCGACCTGTATATAAAGGCAAGTCCCCGGCGTAGAATAGAAAGGTTACAATCAATCGATAGCTAGGTCAAGCGAATTTGCTCCCTTGTAATCGATACTCAAGCAATAACCAACAAGAGCAGGAGTAGGTTTTTACCTCCGCCGTGAGGGGCCGAACCTCGGTAAACTCGTGTCTCTCGTCCCGCTCGACCCCGACAAGTTAATCATCGTAGCGATGGCCTCACGTCTAAGTACTTTCACGAGGACATCTGCTGTGACAAAACCATGACAGTTGGCACCCACCGTGGGGCCAGCGCACGGTGGTTTCGAGTTCTTGAAGGGCTCTTTCCCAGGGATCGAGGGATACGCCGTTGGCAGGATGACCAAGAGTCATCGTGACAAGCTCTACATCGACGACTCTGGCTGGGGTCCCGAGGCCGACTCAATCGAGTACGGGTACTGGGTCCCCTTCGACAGAATTCACATTTTCATCGGTAAGATCGGCGGATCTGAGCCTGAGCCGGACACCTGCACCGACCTCATCGAGCCGGCTCGGCGCACACAACCCGCCCGGATTCATGCCGGCCGGAAGCACGTCTTCATCGGTTTGACGCAAGGCACGGAACTTGCGGAAAACTCTACATCTGGAGGGGAGACTCTCGTTTACTCAGGCGATGAGTCCTTCATTGGTGAAATGGAATCAATCTACCAACTTCAAGACGATGGGCTTGGGGGCTGTTCCGATGGCAACATGGTTCTGGACCCCTACGAGCCGCCGAGTCGGGCCACCATCTTTATGGCTGGGACGACGCCAGCTCTCAACTCTTCGATGACTGCGGCTGTGACGTCTTACTCGGCCACCGCGGCGGCTGGTGCTGTCTGACCTCATGGGCACTTTAACAACCCTGCTAGCGACGGAAGTCACCGCCGCGAATCAAGCGGAGCTCAATGAAGAGATTGCGAACATTCGCGATCAGTTGAACAAGGCCCAGGAGGATATCAATGCGGAGAACGTCCAGATAGTTGCACAAAAAGCTCAGGTTGATGCAGAGGCAGAGCGCTTGAAGGCGGAGGCTTGGCGTTTAAATCTAGACCAGAACGCATCTAATGCAGTGTTTCGGAGAAGACACGAGAGTCACTTGCCGTCGGTATATGACCCGAGGCGCCTGTTTGATACACCTGGAGCTGAGCCAAGCACTCCTGGGGCACATGTTAACCCCCACTTAAACCCTGACGCGCCAGGAAGCCGGGCGGCGGCTGAACTACGTCAGCCTGAACCCGTACGGAGGGAAGAGCCGGCACCTAACCCACCCCTAATCAGACGTCGCCACATCGTTTCCTGATGCCGCCCGGGCACTTCCCTAACCCGGTGGATAACATGGTAGCGGCGGCAACCCGGCTTGCGGCAATTCCAATCACTGGCGACTCACCGGCCGCGGTGGAACCAGGAACACAGTCGAGCTCCTGCAAACAGCCATCGCGCAACAAGCCACCTATTCACACAGTCGTGACCGGGTGCACTCAACTCCCCGCCCGAGTCGCACCTATAGCCGGCGCATTGAGTCGCCCGTGGTCTCTAGCAGCGAGCAACGCCGTAAACCGCCCCGCCTTAACCAACCCCTTAATCCACAGACTTATGCTCAAGGGATTGTGGATGATGCAAGGGCCCGCCGGGGGGGGCAGAGGCAGTGGACCAGGGGGCTTATGGGTCACCCCTATGATTCCTGCAGCTTCAGTAGGAGCCAGGTTAAGTGCCAGAAGCATTGGAGTGCCGTGTTTGGTGTCGGCCTTGTGCAATGAGCGTATGCCCAAGGATTTCAAAGGTCCTCGGAAGGTACCCAACTATACGGCGGATCTTGAACCGGCAACTTGGGTTGAGAGCTATGAGTTAGCCATGGACATGTTGGAAGTCAACAATGCAGTCTGTGCCAAGTACTTCACTATGATGTTGGAAGGGCCGACCCGCACATGGTTAAAAGGCTTGCCCCCTAATTCTATCAGCTCATGGGCGGAGTTGAAGGCACGTTTCATTAAGAATTTTCAAGGAACATGCAAGCAACCGCTAACAATCATTGATTTGGATCACTGTGTGCAGCGTGAGGATGAGTCGGCTCATCATTGGGCTCGGCGGGTCTCTACTATCATCCACTCATCAGGTAACATTGCAGCGGCTCAGGCTGTTCTGATTCTAGAGAAGAATTGTCACTTCCTGCCCCTTAAGCAGAAGCTCGGGCGGCTCAAGCGTAAGTGCCAGGACATGGGGGACCTTATGAGTGCTCTCACCAAATATGAGGATTCTGACAATACAAAGGACCCCAGTTCTGATGATGATAAGTCTAACAAGAGCAAGAAAAACGGCGGCGCTAAGGGCCAGCAACAGAATATGGCAGGGCACAATGGCAATAACCAGGGCAATGATGGTAAGCATAGATACCCCGATGGCGGGTCAGATCTGGTGGCCAACACCAACACTGGCTATAAGAATCAACGCCGTAATGGCAATGGCAAGCCGCCCTTCAATGGGGGGAGGTCACAGAGTCTGGAGGAAATGCTCAATAGCCCTTGTCCAAAGCACAGTTATCCCAACAAACCAGCTAAGCATGCTTGGAAGGATTGTCATATCACGCGGGAGTTCAAGAACCAGACGTTTCAATAGCATCCTGACAATGGCAATGGACAGCCTGGCGGGTCAGGCTCAGCGGGTTCCCGGGAGCCGGCTTCAATGGAGGCGGCTCAACTTCTGGGTATCAGAATCAGGGTCACCAGCAGTCTGGTCAGGGGAACAATCAGTCTGGGTATTAGAGCAACCCCAAGCAGCTTAACAGTGGACAATATCACGTCTTCACTACAATTACTTGCAAGCGTGATCAGAAGGTTCATAAACGGGCGGTTCATGCACTTGAGCCGGCTGTTCCGCAATATTTGAGGTGGTTCGAGCACACCATAACCTGGAGTCGAGCAGATCACCCGCCCCGGGTTGATAATCCGGGTCAGCTGGCTCTTGTGGTTGCTCCTCAAGTGGGTGGTTATAAATTCACCAAAGTGCTTATGGATGGCGGTAGCAGCATTAACATCCTGTATTATTACACTTTTCGACGGATGAATCTCACGGAGAAAGATCTTAAGCCGTCTTCCACAGTCTTTCATGGTGTTGTGCCAGGCAAGTCGACTTACCCTGTAGGGAAGATTGCCCTGGAAGTCACCTTTGGTGATGAATATAACTACGGAGCAGAGACTTTGTGGTTTGAGGTGGTCAAAATTAAAATTCTATATCATGCACTGTTCAGACGGCCGGCTTATGCTCGGTTCATGGCCCGCCCTTGCTATGTTTACTTGCAATTCAAGATGACAGGGCCAAAGGGGACGATTACGGTTCATGGAGATTGGAAAGTCGCCTTGGAGTGTGAGGAAGGTGATGCCGCTTATGCAGAGGCGGCTTGTGCTACTGAGGAGCTCAAATTTTATAAGAACAATGTTGACCCGGCTGACATGACTCCTTTGAAAAAGCCTACTACTGAACAGGACCCTCTGCTAAAGTCCAAGTGGGCTGATGATACAAAGCAAGTGGGTTTTGTCCTTGGCGACTCTTCTCAGTAGTTCACTGTGGGTGCTAGGATGGATCCCAAATAGGAAAGCGCGCTCATCGAGTTCATCCGTGAGAATCGGGACATCTTTGCATCGAAACCTTCTGAAATGCCGGGTGTACCGAGAGAATTCGCTGAGCACCACCTTCATGTGGATCCCAAAGTTAAGCCGGTCAAACAGTTCCTCCGTCGTTTCAATGAAGAGCAATGTAAGGCTATTGGAGAACAGGTAGCCCAACTCTTGGCGGTTGGGTTTATCGTGGAAGTTTTTCACCCAGAGTGGTTGGCTAACCCTGTGCTTGTACTTAAGAAAAATGGCACATGACGTATGTGTGTTGATTACACAGATCTCAACAAGGCTTGTCCGGTTGATCCATTTGCTCTCCCCCGTATCGACCAGATCATTGACGCAACGGCGGTTGTGAGAGTTTATGCTTCCTGGATGCTTACTTTGGTTATCATCAGATCAAGATTGCAGTTAAAGACCAAGAGAAGACGTCTTTTATTACACTTTTTGGGGCTTTCTGCTATGTTTCCATGCCTTTTGGGCTCAAGAGTGCCCAGGCGACTTACCAGCGTTGTGTTCAGAATTGTTTGCATGGTCAGATTGGGCACAATGTTCATGCTTATGTGGACGATATTGTGGTTAATTCAAGGAAGAAGGAGACCTTGCTTGCAGGTCTGAAGGAAACTTTTGATAATCTTCGAGTTTACAAGATGATGCTTAACCCGGCCAAGTGTGTTTTTTGTGTACCTGCAGGCAAATTGCTAGGGTTTTTGGTTTCAGAATGGGGCATCGAAACTAACCCGAAGAAAATCAAGGCCATCACCTCCTTGTCTAAGCCGTCCTGTATCAATGACGTTCAGCGTCTGGCGGGTCGTATTACAGCCCTAAGCCGGTTTATAAGCCGCTTGGGTGAGAAGGTGATTCCTTTATATCAGATGATGAAAAAGACAGATCATTTTGTTTGGAGTGATGCTGCCAATGATGCGTTCGAGGCACTTAAGAAGCAGTTGGCTGAGCCGCCCATCTTGGTTGCTCCCATTAACAAAGAGCCTATGCTCCTGTACATGGCAGCTAATAACAAGGCTGTTAGTGTGGCAGTTGTCATGGAGCGCAAGGAGGCTGATAACCCACAAGTATAGGGGATCGCGACAGTTTTCAAGGGTAGAGTATTCAACCCAAATTTATAGATTCGACACAAGGGGAGCCAAAGAATATTTGCAAGTATTAGCAGCTGAGTTGTCAATTCAACCACACTTGGAGATTAATTATCTGTAGCAAGATGATTAGTAGCAAAGTAATATGATAGTTTTAATAGTAGTAGTAACAGTAGCGGTAACGGTAACAATGATAGTAATGGTTTTGTAGCAAGTATAACGGTAGCAACAGCAGTTGTAACTTAACAGAAACAATAGGTGGAAAATTTGTAGGCATTGGATCGGTGAAATTCATTGGATGATATTCATCATATAACAGTCATAACCTAGGGCGATGCGGCACTAGCTCTAGTTCATTAATATAATGTAGGCATGTATTCCGTAACTAGTCATATGTGCTTATGGAAAGAACTTGAATGACATCTTTTGTCCTAGCCTCCCGTGGCAGCGGGGTCCTTAAGGAAACTAAGGGATATTAAGGCCTCCTTTTAATAGAAAACCGAAACAAAGCATTAACACACAGTGAATACATGAACTCCTCAAACTATGGTCATCACCGGAAAGTATCCCGAATACTGTCACTCCGGGGTTTACGGGTCATAACATGTAATAGGTGACTATAACTTGCAAGATTGGATCTAGAACATAGATATAATGGTGATAACATAAATGGTTCAGATCTGAAATCATGGCACCCGGGCTCAAAGTGACAAGCAGTAAGCATGGCAAAGTCATAGCAACATCAATCTCAGAACATAATGGATACTAGGGATCAAGCCCTAACAAAACTAACTCAATTACATGATGAATCTCATCCAACTCCCTCACCGACAAGCGAGCCTACGAAGGAATTACTCACTCCCGGTGGGGAGCATCATGGAGTTGGCGATGGAGAAGGGTTGGTGATGACGAAGATCGAAGATTCCCCTCTCCGGAGCCCCAAACGGACTCCAGATCTGGCCTCCCGATGAAGAACAGGAGGTGACAGCGGCTTCGTTTCGTGAAACGCGATAATTCTTCCTCCCTCATTTTTCTCTGAAAATAGGATTTTATAGCGTCGGAGATAGGGTCAGCGGGGCCACCAGGTGGGCACAACCCACCTGGGCGCGCCAGGAGGGGGGCGCCCTGGTCGGTTGTGCTCCCCTAGGGACCCCCCCTCCAGTGGTTCTTGGCTCCAGTATTTTTCTTTTATTGTATAAAAATTCTCCAAAAAGTTTCGTTCCATTCCGAGAACTTTTATTTCTGCACAAAAACAACACCATGGTAGTTCTGTTGAAAACAGCGTCAGTCCGGGTTAGTTTCATTCAAATCATGCAAATTAGAGTCCAAATTAAGAGTAAAAGTGTTAGGAAAAGTAGATACGATGGAGACGTGTCAACTCCCCCAAGCTTAAACCTTTGCTTGTCCTCAAGCAATTCAGTTGGTAAACTGAAAGTGAAAAAGAAAAACTTTTACGAACTCTTTTACTCTTGTTTACATAAATAAGCTTAAGTAGCACCCAGGTTTTCAGCAAAGATTATAACTAACCATGTCGACAATAACTCTTAGAAATTATATTAACCCATATCAATCGCATAAGCAACTAGCGAGCAATAATAAAGCATCTCAAATGACAACACTTTGTCAAAACAATCATGATATAATATGACAACAGTGGTATCTCGCTAGCCCTTTCTGAGACCGCAAAACATAAATGCAGAGCACCTCCAAAGTTCAAGCAGCGACTAAACATAGTAATTCATGGTAGAAAAGATCTAGTCATGATGCATCCAACATTAGCTCCATCTCAGGTTCACTAGAAGCATGCAAAGTCCTATCATTCTTCTTCTTCTTCTTCTTTTTAGAAGGACTAGGTGCATCAGTGTTAATTCTTTGAGAGTCTTGTTCAATTCTTTTAGGGTGACCTTCAGGATAAAGTGGTTCCTGAGTCATTTTTCCTCCTCTAGTTGCTACTCTAACAGCAAAGTCATTTATATTATTATTATTCATTTCATCTAGCAATTCTCTTTGAGATTTAGCAACTTGTTCTAGTTGAGTTTGAACCATAGAGGCATGTTTTCCTACACCTCTAACATCATTGGAGATTCTAAATAACAAGTCACTCAACCGAGCAATCATATCAGAATTATATTTCAATTGTTTCATAACATTTTCATTGAACTGATCTTGCTTTCTAATGTAATTATCAACCTCATAAAGGCATTGACTAGGATGCATATTATAAGGATTGTCCCTTCCATCAAATTTCATTAAAGAGTTTACCTCTACCACCTTGGGTGGTGGTGTGTCAAGTCCATGAATCTCTTCAATAGGAGGTAATTTTTTAACATCCTCTGCCTTAATACCTTTTTCCTTCATAGATTTCTTTGCCTCCTGCATATCTTCCGGACTGAGATATTACCCCTCTTCTTTGGAGTGTGTTTATGCGGTGGTTCAGGAAGAGTCCAATCATCATAATTTTTCAATATATTATTCAATAATTCCTTAGCTTGTTCAACAGTTCATTCCCTGAAAACACAACCAGCACAACTATCTAGGAAGTCCCTAGAAGCATCGGTTAGTCCATTATAGAAGATATCAAGTATTTCATTTTTCTTAAGAGGATAATCAGGCAAAGCATTAAGCAATTGGAGAAGCCCCCCCAAGCTTGTGGGAGACTCTCTTCTTCAATTTGCTCCAAGTTAAATATTTCCTATAAGGCAGCTTGTTTCTTATGAGCAGGAAAATATTTTTCAGAGAAGTAGTAAATCATATCCTGGGGACTACGCACACAACCAGGAGCAAGAGTATTGTACCATATCTTAGCATCACCCTTTAATGATAACGGAAATAATTTGAGAATATAATAATAGCGAATCTTCTCATCATGAGCAAATAGGGTGGCTATATCATTTAATTTAGTAAGGTGTGTGATGTCTGCTAGAACTACGTCGGTATTTCCCCAAAGAGGAAGGGATGATGCAGCACAGCGACGGTAGGTATTTCCCTTAGTGATGAGACCAAGGTTATCGAACCAGTAGGAGAACCACGCAACACTACGTGAACGGTACCTGCACACAAATAACAAATACTCGCAACCCGACGTATTAAAGGGGTTGTCAATCCCTTTCGGGCAACGGCGCCAGAAATGGCTAGTGACGGGAGAAAGTTGTAATAGATTGGATAAATAGATCTCGCGAGAACGCGAGATAAAATAAGTAAAAATTGCAGCAAGATATTTTTGGGTTTTTGGATTAATAGATCTGAAAATAAAAGTTGCAATTAAATAAAAGAGCGAATAGCAAAATAGATCTTGAAGGCAAATATATTAAAGAAGAGACCCGGGGGCCGTAGGTTTCACTAGTGGCTTCTCTCGAGAAAAATAGCAAACGGTGGGAAAACAATTACTGTTGGGCAATTGATAGAACTTCAAATACTCATGACGATATCCAGGCAATGATCATTATATAGGCATCATGTCCAAGATTAGTAGACCGACTCCTGCCTGCATCTACTACTATTACTCCACACATCGACCGCTATCCAGCATGCATCTAGTGTATTAAGTTCATGGAAAAACGGAGTAATGCAATAAGAATGATGACATGATGTAGACAAGATCTATTTATGTAGAAATAGACCCCATCTTGTTATCCTTAATAGCAACGATACATACGTGTCGTTTCCCTTTCTGTCATTGGGATCAAGCACCGTAAGATCGAACCCATTACAAAGCACCTCTTCCCATTGCAAGATAAATAGATCAAGTTGGCCAAACAAAACCCAAATATCGAAGAAGAAATACGAGGCTATAAGAAATCATGCATATAAGAGATCAAAGAAGACTCAAATAACTTTCATGGATAAAAACATATATCTGATCATAAACTCAAAGTTCATCGGATCCCAACAAACACACCGCAAAAAGAGTTACATCATATGGATCTCCAAGAGACCATTGTATTGAGAATCAAACGAGAGAGAGAAAGCCATCTAGCTACTAACTACGGACCCATAGGTCTACAAAGAACTACTCACGCATCATCGGAGAGGCACCAATGGACATGATGAACCCCTCCGAGATGGTGCCTAGATTGGATCTAGTGTTTCTGGAACTTGCGGTGGCTGGAATTGATTTTCGTCGACTCCCTAGGGTTTCTGGAATATTGGGGTATTTATAGAGCAAAGAGGCGGTGCGGGAGGCGGCGGAGGTGGGCACAACCCATCTGGGCGCGCCTAGGCCTCCAGGTGCGCCCTGGTGGGTTGTGCTCCCCTCAGAGCACCCCCCCCCCCAGGTGCTTCTCCAGCCCACTGGATGTCTTCTGGTCCAAAAAAATCCACAAAAAGTTTCGCTGCGTTTGGACTCCGTTTGGTATTGATTTCCTGCGATGTAAAAAACATGCAGAAAATAGCAACTGGCACTGGGCACTATGTCAATAGGTTAGTACCAAAAAATGATATAAAATGACTATAAAATGATTGTAAAACATCCAAGAATGATAATATAACAACATGGAACAATCAAAAATTATAGATACGTTGGAGACGTATAAGTGTGCCACAACAGTTTCAGTTTCATAGCCATGGAAAGGAACAGATTCAACCGAAGTAATTAACTCTGGGTCGACAGAGAATTCATAATCCTTATCATCAACACAGATAGGTGAAGTAGCAAACTTAGGATCACATTTCATTCTAGCATTCAACGATTTCTCCTTCAGTTTGCATAATAATTTCTTAAGATCATCTCTATCATTGCAAGCAAGAAAATCTCTAGCTATCTCCTCATCCATAACATAACCTTCAGGTATCTTAGGCAATTTATATCCAGGAGAGCTAGGTCTAATAGGTGTTTCAAGATTTTCAGTTTCAAGTACTTCATCAGTTTCAGTAATTTCATCAGTTTCAGCATTCTCAATATCTTTAGCTCTAGCAATTTGTTCATCAAGAACTTCACCAAGTGGCACATTATCATCAAGCAAGGTACTAGCATCATCATGAGTAGCATTCATAGAAGTAGCATCATCAATAACTTGTGACATATCAGGATTAATAGCATGTGGGGGTGTTGCAAGTTTACTCAAAATAGAAGGCGAATCAAGTGCAGAGGTAGATGGCAATTCCTTACCTCCCCTTGTCTTAGAGGGAAAAATCTTAGTCTTGGTATCCTTCAGATTCTTCATAGTGATAAATAGATAATAATCCCAAGTGACTCAACAAATATAGCTATGCTCCCCAGCAACGGCGCCAGAAAAAGGTCTTGATAACCCACAAGTATAGGGGATCGCGACAGTTTTCGAGGGTAGAGTATTCAACCCAAATTTATAGATTCGACACAAGGGGAGCCAAAGAATATTTGCAAGTGTTAGCAGCTGAGTTGTCAATTCAACCACACCTGGAGATTAATTATCTGTAGCAAGATGATCAGTAGCAAAGTAATATGATAGTTTTAATAGTAGTAGTACCAGTAGCGGTAATGGTAACAATGATAGTAATGGTTTTGTAGCAAGTATAACAGTAGCAACAACAGTAGTAAATTAGCAGAAACAATATGTGGAAAATTCTTAGGCATTGGATCGGTGAAATTCATTGGATGATATTCATCATATAACAGTCATAACCTAGGGTGATGCGGCACTAGCTCCAGTTCATAAATATAATGTAGGCATGTATTCCGTAAATAGTCATACGTGCTTATCGAAAGAACTTGCATGACATCTTTTGTCCTACTCTCCCGTGGCAACAGGGTCCTTAAGGAAACTAAGGGATATTAAGGCCTTCTTTCAATAGAGAAACGGAACAAAGCATTAGCACATAATGAATACATGAACTCCTCAAACTACGGTCATCACCGGAAAGTATCCCGAATACTGTCACTCCGGGGTTTACGGATCCTAACACGTAATAGGTGACTATAACTTGCAAGATCGGATCTAGAACATAGATATAATGGTGATAACATAAACGGTTCAGATCTGAAATCATGGCACCCGGGCCCAAAGTGACAAGCATTAAGCATGGCAAATTCATAGCAACATCAATCTCAGAACATAATGGATACTAGGGATCAAGCCCTAACAAAACTAACTCGATTACATGATGAATCTTATCCAACTCCCTCACCGACAAGCGAGCCTACGAAGGAATTACTCACTCCCGGTGGGGAGCATCATGGAGTTGGCGATGGAGAAGGGTTGGTGATGACGAAGATCGAGATTCCCCTCTCCGGAGCCCCAAACGGACTCCAGATCTGGCCTCCCGATGAAGAACAGGAGGTGACAGTGGCTTCATTTCATGAAACGTGATAATTCTTCCTCCCTCATTTTTTTCTCTGAAAATAGGATTTTATAGCGTCGGAGATAGGGTCAGCGGGGCCACCAGGTGGGCACAACCCACCTGGGCGTGCCAGGAGGGGGGCACCCAGGTGGGTTGTGCTCCCCCAGGGACCCCCCCTCAGGTGGTTCTTGGCTCCAGTATTTTTCTTTTATTGTATAAAAATTCTCTAAAAAGTTCCGTTCCATTCCGAGAACTTTTATTTCTGCACAAAAACAACACCATGGTAGTTCTGCTGAAAACAACGTCAGTCCGGGTTAGTTTCATTCAAATCATGCAAATTAGAGTCCAAAACAAGAGTAAAAGCATTAGGAGAAGTAGATACGATGGAGACATATCAGAGGCAGGGAAGGAATACCCAGTTCAGCGGCCGGTTTATTATGTTAGCGAAGTTTTAACATAATCCAAGCAGAGATATCCACATTGGTAGAAGTTGGTATTTCGAGTGTTCATGGCGAGTCACAAGTTGAAACATTACTTCCTTGGACATCCAATCACAGTGGTCAGCTCAGCCCCCCTGGGAGATATTATACAGAACAGAGAGGCCACTGGTCAGGTTGCTAAGTGGGAGATTGAGCTTGGGCCACATCATCTCAAGTATGTGCCTAGAACCGCCATCAAGTCTCGGGCTTTGGTGGACTTTATTAATGATTGGATAGAGCTGCAAGCACCTGAGGAGAAGCCTGATAACACGTATTGGGCTATACACTTTGATGGGTCCAGACAGTTGGAAGGTTCAGGGGCTGGAGTCATTTTGGAATCCCCAAGAGGTGATAAATTTTGTTATGTCTTAAGGCTCATGTTCCCATGTACTAACAATGCAGCTGAGTATGAAGCTTTATTGCACGGGCTCCATATGGCTAAGGAGATGAACCTCGGCCAGGTTAGGTGTCTGGGCGACTCAGACTTGGTGGCTCAACAAGTTTCAGGCAAGTGGGATTCCAAAGACACGCTCGTGGAGGCTTATCGTCAGGCAGTAAACAATTTTGCTGGCCATTTTAAGGGTTATCAGGTGGATCACATAGACCGGAGGAAAAACAAGGCGGCTGATGCACTGTCTCGACTTGGATCTCAGCGTAAGCCGGTTCCCCCTAATATATTCCTTGATGTGCTGCATAATCCTTCTGTTAAGTTGCCTTCAGAGGAAGATATTGCTATTCCTGACCCGGAGGGACAGTTGGTGGCGGCTCTTCGTGCAATCCCTAACTGGACGATGCCATATCTGGCTTACCTGACCCAGGGCGAGTTACCTCAAGATGAAAATTTGGCTTGACAGATTACAAGGCGATCTAAGTCCATGACTATAGTCAATGGCGAGTTACACAAATGTAGTGTGACTGGTGTGTTCCAATGTTGTGTTTCCCCTGAAGAAGGCCGTGAGATCTTACATGAAATTCATGTAGGTGATTGTGGTCATCATTTCGGGTCACGATCTCTAGTGGCTAAGGCATTTAGGCATGGTTTTTTCTGGCTGACGGCTCATGTTGATGCTGAGGATATTGTGCGCAAGTGCGACGGGTGTTAGAAATTTGGAAGGCAGGCTCACGTGCCGGCTCAGGAACTGCCGATGATCCCAATAACTTGGCCGTTTTCGGTCTAGGGGCTTGATATGGTTGGGCCTTTTAAGTGGTCCAAGGATAAGAAAACTCACTTGCTGGTGGCGGTTGATAAGTTTACCAAGTGGGTGGAAGCTGAGCTTGTAAGCAATTGTGAGGCGGCGACTGCAGTTTAGTTTGTGAAAAAGCTGATTTTCCGCTTTGGTTATCCTCACAGTATCATCACTAATAATGGGATGAATTTGTCCAAGGGGGCTATGAAAGAATTTTGCCGGAGAGAGCACATCCGGCTTGATGTTTCCTTAGTAGCTCACCCACAGTCCAATGGGCAAGCTGAGCCTGTTAACCAGGAGATTTTAAAAGGGATCAAACCCCGGCTCATGGTGCCTTTGGAGCGAACTCCGGGTTGTTGGGTTGAAGAGCTTCCTGTAGTTCTTTGGAGCATTAGGACTACCCCCAACAGATCAACGGGCTACACGCCCTTCTTCATGCTTTACGGCACAGAGGCAGTTCTTCCAAGTGATATTCGTCATGACTCGCCCAGGGTGGTGGCTTACGTTGAAGTAGATAATTAAAAGGCGCGTCAAGACGCCCTTGATGCTTTGGAAGAAGAACGGGATTTGGCGGCGGCTCACTCGGCGATTTACCAACAAGTCCTATGTCGCTATCATAGCCGCCGGGTTAGAAGCCAGACGTTCCAGGAGGGCGACTTAGTGCTCCGTCTGATTCAAGATCAGACTGCCTTGGGAAGGACCCTTTGTGGTTAGCAAAAACCTTAAACAATGGGTCATACTATCTTATCGACATACGTGAACACAAGATGTCATGTACCTCTAAGGAGGAGACCAACAAGCCTTGGAATATTGCTCATCTTTGGCCTTACTACACTTGAGCCACCGGCTCTTATCATTGTACATACTTTCATTGATGTATATAACTTTTATGATCAACATAATAAAGCCGACATCCCCTAAAAATTTGGGGCCTCTGTCATTTCATCTCACTGTGCATGAGCTTTTATTAATTGATCATAAGGGCACTAGGGAGCTTCCAACTCAATGAGTTTAGCTTACAAAACCCTTGTGACCCGGCGAAATGCCACATTATTGGTTACACCTGCCTGTATGCTTGATGCTACTCCGAACAAAATGACCCACCGTACTCTTGACAAATCAATCTTCATGACCCTGAACTTGTCAAGGTTTAAAAAATGGTTAAGTCATGTGAGGGCCAGCTTACTGATAGCGAGGATAAACCAAGGCTATTATGCCATGCTTCATGAAAGCAAGATTTGAGCCTTAAAAGGCCAGTCTTTTCTGGTCGTGCTTTAAAGGCCGACTTATAACTATTGCGACATACATGTCTATGTTCTCTATTTTCTGTCTTCACAGGAATTGTATGTTTTTTATTATATTTATATGCAGGTTTATGAATCTCTGGATCATAAAGGTCCATGTTACATTGCTCAAAATTGAGCTTATTGTGGCTATAAGCCGCCAAAATAATCTTTTCAAAGATTGTTTATGACCATGAGTCATTGGGTTATAGCCCGCCTTGGCTTTTGACTATAAGTCACCAGTACAAGAGTTCATGGTTTTCTTACAGTTATATGGAAAGATATCAAGTCAGCACATGAATTCAAAGATTGTGCAAAACAAGGATGCATATCTGATTTTAGTGAAGCATATAAAGCAGCCTACTCTCATAGTTGTTTGATTATCAGATAAAAAACATGCACGAAGGCATGACAGGAAAACCAACTGTTTTAACTATGCCTATTACAAGGCTACAGTTGAGCCCAATAAAGTTTATCACACAAGTTATTCAGGAGTTACATCACTCCTTTGAGCCGGCTTCTGTGCAGTCCGGGTTATGTCCCGCCGGGTCAGCTTCCTCCTGGCGCCTTGAAGTGGAGGTCCCCGGGTCATCCTGTGCCGGCTCTTCTTCGCTTGCAATCTAAAGATTGTCCAACGTCCAGTAGATACCGGTTAAGGCTTCAAAGATTGCTTCATCATTCATGACTGTGGAAGGGTCAATTTCAGAGGCAAAGATATGCTTACACCTTTGAGGAGTCAGATCAACAATGTTGAATGAAGGCACTTTGACCCGAGCATTGTTGCTATCATAAGCATGCTGATATTTCTTCAAATCAAGGTCATGAGCAAGCTGAGTCACCAACGACCGCATCTCTCTCACACACTTAGCGTAATCTGCTTCGGTGAAATCAGACCCATCCTCATTGTAGTTTGGGAACCCGCCAGCCATTTCTTCGGGGTCCAATTCTGATTGATAAGCCTTTGACCGGCTTAGGGCGGATATAGCTCCTGCTCAGGCAGCTGACAGTTTCTACTATTCGATTTGTTTGGGCATCGTGGATAGTTGATCCAAAACCTCTTTCATGAGTTGTGGTGGGTGTCTGCCTCCTGAAGCAGCCACAAGATTGCACAGAGTACACGCATATAATTTTTCTGCCTAAGAGTAAATGGTTTTCAGCTTCACAAGCACATTTTGGCCTAAATTGGAGCTCCTGGCACCTGTTATGCAATCACAAAGAGTTGTCAGGTGAGTTAGAATTGAAAGCTTTTTTCAAGCCGTCAGACAAGTTATCTTCATTGATTGACAAATTTTTACTTACCGAAGATAGCAGCAGTCATGTGGGAGATATGTTGTTTTAAGCCAGCGAGTTCTTCGGTAACTGGTTTGAGCTGTTTTTCGGCGTCTTCTGCATGTTTTACCAGAGCAGCTTTTTCGGTCTCAAAGGCGGCTCTCTCAGTAGCAAAATTGCTCTTGATTTTTTCCAGATCTTCTAAAGAAGATTCAGGCTTGCTTCAGCTTTGGAGCGTTCGGCCTACTCAGATTCTAAGTTTTTCTTTAAGCCGGCCAAGTTTGACTCGCCCAGGCTTAGCGCCTCCTGCAACAGTTAAAAAGAGAATTATTCTCAAGAACAGTATAAGTATGTTAGCCTGGCTGAGTTAGCATGCAACAAGGATATTATGGCAAATTTATTCAAGTTCCAAACACATTACAAGTAATGTCCTTGGCACATGGGGGCTAATGTCAGTCAAATTATTTTAATTCTATGCTACAGAAGACCCGGCTAAATCTCATCAAGATAAGCCGGCCATTGGGGGCTACGGGCGATTCTTCAAAACTGGTCATACTTGAAAGACCCGGCTCATCCTATAAAGACATGTCGGCCCTTGGGGGCTACGCTTTGAGTTATACAGATTTTTTTAAGTCTCAAACATACTCAAATTACTCCTATGTTTAAGACTTGGGGGCTAAGTAAGTATATATTGCAGGGGATAAAGGAATATACCTCATATTTCCTATTCATCATGTTGACCAAGCTGGCCTCCATATCCCGGCTTGTGGCCAGGCGGCTTAGGTAGCCAGCATAAAGCTCTTCGGTGCTGAATTCCTCATAATTGGGCAGCTCCAGTATAGACTTGCCTTTCTCCAGCAAGGGTGCTTCTTCCTTAGCCGTGTGCTTAGCTAGCACGGTAGACGGCTCCGGCGTTCTTTGACTCGCCCAAGGATGGCAATATCATCAGTGTTTTCTTCAGAAGGGATTTCTTCTGACGCCTTGACAGGAGTTGAAAGAATAGGACTTGGCGGGTCACGATTATCTGCCGGGTTAACATCAGTATTCATATCTTCAGCGGCTGTTGCTTCAGCTTGTGGAGGTGGGTCATCTTGTTTATTGGGGGGCTCTTTAGGATTTTCGGTATGGGCCTCAGAGGTTACCAGCACCTGCTCCTCTGACTCAGGGATTTCGGGGGCTTTGGAAGAGTCGCCAACCCTTCTTTTCTTACTCTTGGCTTTGGTCCTATGATTAAATTGGAGTGTTAAAGATGTATACGATGACAAGTTAAGCCGCCAACAAGTTAAGCCGCCAACGAGTTGAGTACATATACTTACCCGGGGTTGATGACGAAAGCAGACAGCTGTGTGGCGGATGAGCCGCCTGAAGATGGTGGTGATTCCTGATAATTGGAATCAGACTGGTTAAGTGGTTTCCTGATAAGACCGGCTTTGGGCAAAGAAGAAGTAGGGCTATGTGGCACCTCGTTATGTCGCTTGCGAGAAGGGTTACGAGTTAACTCGGTCACCAGCTCTTCAGCACCACTACTCCGAGTTTGGCGCCTCGCATCATATTGAGCCTTTTTCAAAACAAAGTTTGGGTCTAAGTGAGCGTCTGGATGAGAAAAGGGTACTTTGCGAATGACCCGCCTGATTCTCTTCGTCGATAATGAGTCTGAGCCGGGAGAGATGTAAATTACCTCAGGATTATCAGACCGGCTTGTTGCAACCTCATCCTGAGAGTAAGAAGCGTCAGCTAAGTCATTAAAGAGGCGGCCAAGAGAGTCAAGTTCTACGTCGGATTGGTCGTCAGCATCTGCTGGCTCGCCCACAGCAGCCGGCTCATTTATAGCAGCTGACTTGGTTTTCTTCTGCTTTGGGCCAGTCCTGGACTTGGCCACATCAGTTTTCTTCTTCTTATTCCAAAAGGTATAGTCGGCCTGTATAATGAAGGACGATTGATAAGTAAAACACAGGGTAAATTAAAAGTATTAAGATGGATATAAGCTAGCACTTACAGCTGGAGCCGGGTTGAGTTTGAAAAATGGCAGCAGCCCTATCTTGTTACAACTTTCTTGAGATTCCCCAAGCAGAGTCTTCACAGTTTTAAAGATTTCTTCAGCAGTAAAGTTATTGGAGGTATACCGCTGAGGGTCGTCTGACTCGCCTGAATATTCACACATTAAGCTAGGCCGGCGGCTTAAGGGAAGTATTCTCCATGAGACCCAGCAACGGGATAAGTCAACCCCAGTTAATCCATTGGCTAGCAAGGCTTTGACCTTTGGATAGTATGGGAGTGCTTCATTATGTTCATCTGGAAGAAGTTTGCTTGGTGGGTGAAAATCTATTGGAAGACGCTCAACTCTGTAACCCGGCAGACGATTCTCATTGGTTGGAGCGGTGTTCTTACAATAAAACCAAGTTGTTACCCATCCTTTGGGGTGGCTTGGCAAAGTAGGCGCAGGAAAGCCGCCGTCTCTACGTCTCTGGATGGAGACTCCACCCAATTCTTGACTCGGGCCATTTGTACATTCAGTCTGGTGGTTTATATAAAAGAATTCCTTGAAAAGAGCAACTGTAGGTGTTGTTTGCAGATAAACCTCGCAGAAAATTTGGAAGTGACAGATGTTTGATACTGAGTTTGGGCCTATGTCTTGAGGGTGAAGGCTGAAATAGTGCAAGACGTCCCGGAAGAACTTGGACCCGGGCGGTGTAAAGCCTTTGAGAATATGATCAGTGAAAACTATAACTTCCCCATCACCCGGATTGGGGACATTTTCTCCTTGGCTGACTCGCCATCCAATCTCCTCCTGAGTCGCCAAGAGACCTTGGCCTACATAATCCTTAAGGATTTCTTCAATGACTAGGGAACGCTCCAAGTTGCAAATAGTCATACTGAACCGCCTAAATATGAAAAGGCGGTTTAATTTAGAAGGCGATGATTCATCATCAGTATATGAATAAAACAACATAAGGATAAGTCGCCATAAACATTGGCGAGTTACAGATATATCGGTAAGCTGCCCGAGATGCAAAGGCGAGTTATCTAAAGGTCCAAGATTGTTGAATTCTACTAAGCGTGGAGCAAAGAAATTTCAGTATTGAATAGTTATGTTTATGGATCTATGGGCAGTTCAAAAAAGAAAAATAATTGCTAGCCCTAGATAGTAGGGGCAGAAGTATCAATGAGCTGCTTATTGATTTTAAGAGAATACAGTTTATCCAAGATGCAAGATAGGTGTCAAAACTACACCCGCAATATTTCTATGGCATTCTTCGGATAAAAAAACAACTGCTCGAGGTATGAGGAACAGAGGAATGAAGAACACCGCCGAATTCCATGAACTCAAGCAAACTTAATGTACATCCAATCAGGAAGGAAAAGCGTACCTGGCTGCGGTGGAAGAAAAGCGGAGGAACGCCGCTGAACTCCGGTGCACACGGGGAGGTGCGGCGGTCTCGAGTGAAGTGGCCGACGCAGGTTGACGGGCGTGGCGGATCTCTCGTTGCATAAGGTTTGGCAAGGAAGAAGAAGCGGGGGAGACGAGGTAAAAAATGAAAGAAGGGACCCCCGAGCCTATTTATAAGGAAAAGGTAGCAGTAATTGGTGGGTGAGAATCGAGGAGGCATAGTAATTTCTGGAACAAGCATACGCCTCGGTATCAACAAAGAGGCGCCTCGATTTTCAGGATAAATGGATTTGCACAAGATTCGTTATGACGTCATAGAAGGATTTCCTGAATTTAAGGAGGTGACATCATCATTTCAATGGCGGGTTATGAAAGTTTCTCAGGATAAAGTCGTGAGGTTTAAAGGAAGACTTGCCAGATTAAGATGGAGATTGACACGAACAAGTTCAAATCAATCTGGGGCCTAATGTTGGGGATATAACCCCACGGTATAACCCTCCCTATGAAGGCCGGGTTAATCTACTGGCGACTCATGAAGTAGGACCTCAGATGGGCCAGGATGATCAAGATAAGACCGGACGGGCGACTCACAAGATGGGCCAGCTTAAGGCCATAAGCCAGAAGGCGGCAGGCGGCCCAGAGGTGTAAGCCACCGTACGGTGGCTTGCCACAGAAGGCAAGACGACTTAGAGTTAGGCTTGGTCATGTGTTGTGACCCGACCCGGAATCTTGTAAGCCAGCAGCCCCGAGCTGTATATAAAGGCGAGTCCCCGGCGTAGAATAGACATGTTACAATCAATCGCTAGCTAGGTGAAGCAAATTTGCTCCCTTGTAATCGATACTCAAGCAATAAGCAACAAGAGTGGGAGTAGGTTTTTACCTCCGCCGTGAGGGGCCGAACCTGGGTAAACTCGTTTCTCTCGTCCCGCTCAACCCCGACAAGTTAATCATCATAGCGATGGCTTCACGTCTAAGTCCTTTCACGAGGACATCTGCCGTGACAAAACCACGACACCGACCTTTGAGGGAGTACTTATACTATATTGAGGATGTGTATTCCAATGACTACCTTGCAGAAAATGAGGCATCTGCAAAACCAAGTTAAATACAAGATCAAACATTTGACACATCTACTTGATTATCCTTGATGCCCTAGATGTTTGGCACCTTCCGTCGTCACCATCTTTTTCTACGTCCACACGGTGCAAGGATGTGGCATCACCTGCAAATTGACGCTTCATCTCATTCCATCCTCCTACGCATCATGTGGAAAAGTTAGGATCACGCAACATGAAAGTATTATGTAATCTAGATTTAACTACAGGTTTGTAATATCACCACCAATTGCGCCGGTTTAAATAGGTGTCTGCCTCGGCTTATTCTTGGCTTTTGCCCTTTGGTTATAAGCCAAAAAAGCACATACTTATGGGCTTTTGGCTTATACCATCATGTACCAATATTGATCATAAGCCAAAAGCCGAAGTCAAATGTGCATGAACATATGCTTTTTTGGCTAATAAGCTAAAGTGCAAAAGTAAAAAATAATCCCAACCAAACACCGAGTATGAACACTTGATAGTATTTGTGTCTATAACTGCATTTCCTTTTGCTCATACATCTTTTGCAAATGTATGCTTCACTTATGAATCTAGGTGGGAGTGCCCTCTATGGACTCCTTTGATTTATTGGATAGGAATTTGATTGAAATAGGAAAGTATAAGAAGTGAGATACCATGTATCTCAAACGGAACTGGTCCACATGCGACAATTATGGTATGATATTTGTATGACGAAGCAATCCATCAATGCTTGCTTCTTTATTCTGGCGAATGTATTGGCCGATTTTAATGTTGTACTCAAATCATACGAAGTGTATCGTATGTAAAAGAGATGCAACTTGGTTCATATGATATGTTTTTTTTTCATTATGCCTGAGGTATAGTTTTTTCTTTTGAATTGTGAAGAACGGAATCAATTCCACGTATAAACAGGAATCCAATCCAACAAACCAAAGGGTTCTAAAGGACCATATCTTATAAAATTCCTACATAATACATGTAAAATAAAGGAGTCCTTCTCCTTCCCTCCTTTGTGATTGACCAAAACATAATTCGAATATGTGGTGCCCAAATATGGGATTCCTTATGTTTTTGCAAGAGATGTGCAAGGAGCTCCCGAATTTAAATTAATAAAGACACAATGGAAATATTCATACAAAGTTCAGCGAACAGATGATAGAAGTACTCAAATTACATAGCATGGCTCAATAGAGAGCAAAAGTATACAAAGGATCAAAATATACAAACGATAAGCGGTGAAGCAATCAAGTAGCTTGTACATTGGTAGAGTGGATATATCTAATCCTTCCTTGCGACACCCGAGCCACCTTAATGTTAAAAGGATCGAGATGGACCTAAGGGTGGGTTAATAGGGACATCTACAGATTTAACTTATTACCAAGTTCAGGATTTCCATAATAACTTTCAGCCTAAACAATGCTAAGGTGAGGTAAACAACATATATGGTGCTTGCAAGGTCAATAGACCAAAGAAAATGGCACAAGCAAAACAAGCTAGGGTTAGGGTTAACTGAAGACCATGAGGAAAAAGATGTATCTCAATGTTCAATCCCTTGGAGGGAAGCTAATCACCATTGGAGAGATGGGAGAACAACAAAGGCTCAACCAACACCTCAATGAATCACCTTATTCTCCTTGAGATATGACCACGTGGGCGATTCCCAACCACTTGAGGTGGATCTTGAGGCGGCCTCCAAACCCTTAACAAAGTTCAAGACAAATCACAAATTGATTTCTCACCAAGACTCCTACCGCCTAGGAGCCTCCAAACTCCAAGAGTAACAAGATTCACCAAAGAAACAAAGGGAACCCAACTTCTGCTTTGCTGGCAGTATAGACCGGACACTTCTCTTGCAATCCCCAAAAGGGCAATGAGTTTGAGTGGATTGGGAGGAGATATGCAAGAAATTTGAGTTTGAATCAGGGTTGGAGATATACCAAAGTCCTCACGTTCTTCATGGGAAGACGAGGTTCTTCAACCGAGTGAAACTATGTACTCGATAAGATTTATTTAAGCTTCAAATTTCAAGGTAGTTTTTGTCTTAGACTCAAGCCAACTGTCGCCAGTCAACTCGATTCTCGGGGGCTGCACCTAGTGGGTGCACTGATCGTGCCCCCACTGGAAGAACTTTACAACATACCACTCATATGACTTTATAGCCCGAGTGAAGCCATGAATCTAAGATAAATGTTCTTGATTTGTGAAGACAGAAATAATATAATCATGTAGACTCTAATCGATTACCAACAATCAATTATAGTATCGGGGGCTACACCCAGTGGGTGCACTGATCGTGCCCCCACTGGAAGGAAAAGTAATGACAAGCGTTGAAGCAAATCATCTGAATGAAAAGTGAGCGACACTTACTATAGTACTTACTCGGATATGGGATTTCAAAACTTCACTCGAATTGAGTGCATCTTTCAGACAAGAGTTTATTAGTTTGATCTGGATCATGGCTTCCTTACTTGCACCCATTTCATCCTCTGGAGTCCTGGGCAGTGGAAAAAATATAGACCGAGTAGCTGGGGGCGGTGCAGGATGAGGCGTTGTCATCACTAATGTACTATGATCGGCTTGCACAACTTCAGTCGACGCTTCAGCACTTGCTACCGACTGAACTACTAGAACTTTTGGCACTATGTCATTTCAGATGCCTATTGACACCGGACCTCGCCTTGGACTAGGCATATCAACGTCCATTTGGGTGTGCTCATCATGTTCCTCAACGTCCTTCATGGAATTACTTCTTCAGTCACTACGAACAATGCAAAACAAGAGTTCATCAATCTTTTCTTTACCTTTTCACTCGGATGATGCACAAGAAACAAAATACCTTTCAAAGTGACAACATCAACATCAGGTTCTCCCTTGCCTTTGCTGGCGGTTTGCTCGGTAGCTTGGCTATTGTGACTTGTTGAAGTGGAAACCCTAAATCAAAAAGGGTTCCAAGATGGTTATAATATCAAAATACTCGAATCAAGATTCAACTCCTTATACGCACTTGGAAAAAATCGACACCACTTTCTTTATCTTGGGAAGATGACAGCTTTTCTGGGCTTCTGCGTAGTGTTCTTGGCAACCTATTTTACGACCTTAGGAGAAGCAATCGCTGGCTCGGTCGAGTATGCTCGAGCTCGCTTAACCACCCCCTCCCAGTAACAGGAACCGTCACACTTGGATTATGGCTCTTCTTGGACCTACCCTCTCGGATGGTGTAGGTCAAGGGAAAAGACTCCACCTCGTCCTTAGATTCTTCTTCTTCACTTACATCATCATCATGCTCATTGTTGGGATCTTGGCTTTCTGCTTCATTGTCACTCTGAGATTTATATCCAACACTGCTCTCGGACTTCTCGTCATCAGGCTCGTGCTTCACTTCGGGAATCAGAGAATATAACTCTTGGATTGTCTTTCATATCATTCGGATGGCAAATTGAGTTCAACAAAACCAACCGAAGTAACAAAAAATCATTGAAGACACAGATTTAGCACAAATTGAAAAGTTCACCTCTGGCGGAGGATGCTCGGAATCATAGGGAGACACGCTCCCTATTGGTCGGATGGCATCTCGCTCCACAGTTATGTGCATCAGTTGAGCTTCAATCTCCTTTATGGTGATTGACCTCTTGCTCGCACGAGTCTGATCATGCAACCCGATGCACAAGTACATTGGTCTCGCTTGTGCCTGAAGTGGCTGGATGCGATGGCTGATGAAGGTTGATAATAGATCAATTCCTGCAAAGCCTCCACTTTTCTTTCCGACAAGATAGGAATCAACTACTTCTGTTTGTTCAGCTTTAGTAACCCTTAACATGCTTGGGCTAGGGGATACAACTCGATTTAGGGAAAAAGGGGAGAGGCCAGTGGTGTTCCCAGGCGCTAGGACGTCCTTGCAATAAAACCAAGTCCCTTGACACCCTTTGACAGTTTCTGGAAACTTAATCAAAGGATAAGTCTCAATTGTCCTATCCTGGACTCCAAAACCGCCGCACAATTGGACTACATTTGTCTTCGAAGCACTCGAAGGCACCTTCTTTACATTTTGTGGATGACAAGTGAAGATATGTTTGAGGAAACCCCAATGGGGGTTAGTGCCGATGAAATTTTTGCAAAGTGACACAAAGCTAGTGAGATAGATCATGGTGTTGGGTGGAAGATGGTGGAGTTGAGCCCCGAAATAATTATAAAAAGCTCAGAAAAAGGGGTGTGGCAGCATCGAGAACTCCTATCTATGTGAGATGTAAGGAGTACCCATTCATCTAGATTCGACAACGGCTCGACCTCATCGACGTCGGGAAACCTCCACCCTGCCGCTGGCATAAGGCCATTGGCAAAGAGGTCCCGCACCTCCTTCTCCGTTACCCTCGATGGCAGCCAGTCCCCTTGGATCCAGCAAGGTGGCGGAGCGAAGAAAGAAGACGATCCCTCCCCCCCCCCACTTTTTATTATCCTTCTCCTCGAGTGCAAGTGTCTTGTCCTTGCCCATGGCGAGCAATGACGACGACAGCGATGGGAAGAGAGGAATGGAGCGGCGGCGATTTCGATGGCGGAGTGGCAGATGGGGGACGATAAACTTCTGATTTACCTCCTTCATCATTTATTTATAATTGCATGGTATTTTGCAGGGACGCATAACGACCATGGATCATTTGGTTCAACGGCCATCGTCAATCCCATGGTAGAATAGTTACGAATTAAGTGGTGTACTGGGGCGCGGAATCGAGGCATCCATAGCGCTTTTCATCATTACTTCTATAGTAACTGCCGTAATGCGCGGGATTTGGGGGGTTTGCTATAGAATCAAAGCCCGAAAAACCGCTGATACTACCTCAACAAACTCAAACGTTCAACCTTGGCCAGTCAAGGGAACAAACAAAGGACGGCGGCCACTCGCAAGAATTTTCCTCTATTAAAAAACACATTACTTGGGAAAGTTGCGATAGAGTGAATTCGACACTCCCCCGCGGACCTGGACCTTCTTCAAGGAATAAAAGCATGGAATTCATAAGTTTGGATATGGAGCTGGCAAGAACTGACGTTCCCCCGGGATAATGAACGACATCTCTCCGAGCGAGTCAGTCCATGCGTCAGGCTTGCCACTCAGATTTTATGATACATCCTTATTCCGGTCACTAGTCGGCCTCCTCCAGGAGATGAATGGGTATCACCAAAATTCTCCTCATAATTGACTCCCGCCCTCAAAATTTCAAAGAGAGAGCTTTAAGAATCCACAAGGATCTCATTTCGAGCAAGTTCCATGGAGAACATGACATCAACATATGACCAGGATGCACATTCCTATGGTGAGTCGAACAAGTATGTTAGCGACAAACCTGCCTTACAAGATCCTGACAAATTCGGGAGCTAATGATGGGGTTACCTTCTAAGGGGTAGGCCCATGAAGACCTAATATGGCGTAATCCATGAGACTCTCGCATAAGGTGCCTTGGTATCAATCATAACCTTCGGGAAAGAAACCCGCTCGGATGACGCCGACGCACCGATTCACTCAGACGACACCTATATCCCGTTACACTCGGATGAGAACTGCTACTCAGACACGACGAAGCAGAACCGACAAAATGGGGTATCTTAGGCGTCGTTGTCACCAGGGAAGCGCATGTTACTCGTGATAAGTCGACAGGTACTAGTTGTAGTGGGCAGAAATAATCACTACAAAAAAAACACTTCCGTGATGATACGTGTTTGTCATAGTAGGTCACGTTTTCTGCCATGCATGTACATCCATGACGATTTTGTGACAGAATCAAGATAGTCATACCTGTGCTGTCGTAGAAGTGTTCCATGACAATACTCAAATTATCATCACGGAAGTGTCCACTTCCATGACGATAAATGACGCGTCATGGAAGTGCTTTCGTCAAGGGTAACCGACACGTGGCATCCACCGTAACGGGTCGCCATTAAGCTATCGGGTCCGGTTTTGGATCCGATAACCCGTTAATAGCAACAACCAATGGCGATTTTCCACGTGTAAAATTCTCATTGGCCGAAGGAAACACGTGTCAACTCCTGGTTTGGACAGATGGCATCCATCCAATGGACGGGTCGCGCCTGTGATACGTCGACACGTGGCTGAGCCCAACAGTGGCCCATTTATATCAAAAGGCCGGCCCGTTTGACTAGGTCAAAAGGGGCGGGCCGGCCCACGGAAAGCATGTTAACGACTTGTTTGCATATAGCCCATTTATAGCCCGCTAACTCACGGCTCGTTATGGCCCATCCAAATTAGGCCCAGTAGCGTCATATGGGCCGTCCAATATGATTCCAGCACGTTGTAACTTCTGGCCCATGTAAGGCCCATGACGTCTTCCGGCCCATATGAGGCCCTTTGTAACTCTTGGCCCATTAAAGGCCCGTGGTGAAACTGGCCCATAATGAACAGTGTATCGCTTTATACCCATTAACGGCCCATTATTTTATTGGGCCGTTTCCAGCCCGTGTTATCTTTCGGCCTTCTAAGGGCCCATTTATTATTGGGCTCATTTGCAGCATTCGAAGCTTCGTCAAATACGGCCCAATAACGACCCATTAGGCCTGTAGATAGAATTAAGCCCGTTATACTCATCGGCCTATTAACGGCCCGTTATAGTCGGCCCATACACCCTCTAGCCCGTTTACGGCCCGTATTGCGGTCCGTTATTGGTCCACGAATAGTACGGCCCATGTTTGGCCAATCGATCATACGACCCATAGAAGGCCCATTGATTCGACAGCCCGTAGAAGGCCCGTAGGAGACCCATGGTAACTACAGCAGATAGCAGGACCATGGTTACAACGGTCTGTATGTTGCCCATGGTTATTGTGGCCAAGTTTTAAAAAATAGGTTATTGTGGCCACTAGCAAACCGCGGAAAAAGAACTGCACTCACTACAACCAAACAAATAAACAAGACAACAAGGAAATAAATAAGCAAGAAACTTACGCTAGGCTATTACAGCTATTACACATATTACATCCACTGGGCGTCAAAGTTCGCCACCAGTGCAAATATGGGGAACAAAGCAGCATATTACATACACTGGTTGTCAAAGTTGGTGAGCAGTGCAAATAAACACCACAACAAAAGAAGTCCAGAAGTGAAACCACTTCAGAAGAGCTCAAGAAACAATATCCTGGGTATCCACCATGCTGGCAAGACGCTTAGCAAGCTTATTAGCTTTCTCTTGTTTGGCGCTTAAATCCTCCAGCGCTTGCTGTTGCACCAGAAAGTATGCATCTGAATTCTGCAGGGACTTCCTCAGTCCTTCGGCTTCGTGTCGCAGCACATCTGATCGATGTCTTTCAACTTGAAGTTGAGACTCAAGAAGCCGAACTGATTCAGGCAGCGAGTTCGAAGAGCTTGTGCCGGAAGTAGTGGCCAGTAACTCGTACACTACATCAAGACAAACCTTTAAGGTTGTCTCACTGTCTTCAAGATAGTTTTTATTAGCTTTCTTGGAGACCCACAAGGATGTCTCACTATCTTGAACCTTATCTACATTACTTCCTTTACCATTGCATAACGGGGTACTCTTCTCCAATATTTTGTCCGCATTCTAAAAGAGAAACAAGCAGATACATCACAGGTTAACCATGTTGTATATGAAACTCATTTTGGTAAACCAGTTCAGTAGTATGGTCTATATCATTCTAGTTTATGTTGCCAAATTAAGATAGAGATGGTTCAAATCATATATGTTTAAGACAAAGCAGCATAGACAGAATATAAGTGCGGGAAACTACACAGCACTAACAACACTTGTAATGTGCATGACATGAGTACATAATTGTTTATACAATTGAAACTGAAATCAACAAAGAGAAGTTACAACAGCAAACCAGTTAAAGAAACAGGTTTAAAACATACCTGTTGCGCCATTGGAGTTTCAATTGCATCCTTCAAATTTGAAATTAGTTGGTATGAGTAAATACAATGATGCAAGAGCAAAGGAGTATGAACCATAACTACGGAACCTGACCTGAGAACAATTCTTCTTCTGCTTTAAGAGTTGAGTTGGGGTTCGGAGTGGTGGTCCTCGTGCTTTGGGCACTGCAGTTGCCTTACTAACTGCTCGTGTTTGGGTGCTCTGTGGTGGAGACGATGTTGTGTCAACTAGAACTGGATTACTATCTGCTGGGATTGGGGTTAGAAGGGGTGTAGCTGGTTCTCTGTCCAACTGGGTAGGGGTACAATCTGCGTGAGTCTGGGTTATGTGTGGTGGGGCTGGTTCTTGGGCAAGTACAATCGTAGTTCTATCTGCATCGACGGGTAGCACTATCTTTTCTGAAGACCGTGTTTTTACTCCCATAGATACTGCCATCACCCCCTCCAATTCAAATGAGAGATAAACAAGAAAAGTAATTGAATGTACAGACATTGTATGGTAGACAGGTGCAATGGATAGTAGGGAATAAAATAGGGCATGAAATAATTCACATTTATGTTGTCTAACCAAACAGGATAGCATGACACAATTTCACATATATGATGGCCAACTAAACAGGATAGCATGACACAATTTCACATATATGATGGCTAACTAAACAGGATAGAATGACATAATTCAAATATGATGACTATGTAAACAGGATGACATGATATAACTATACGGTGTGTCTATTAAACTGGTTGGCATGCCATCATTCACATACATGCCGTCGATGGAGACATGATGGCATGATATAATTCACGGATAGAATGACATAATTCAAAATATGATGACATGATATAACTATATTATGTCTTCAAAAATGGGTTGGCATGCCATAATTTAGATACATGTTGTCTATGTAAACATCATGGCATGATATAATTCAAATATATGATTGAGATACTAAGCAAGTAAGCAGAGGGCAATCAAATATATGATGTCTAAACTAAGCAGATGTCATTCAATATTGTGTGTATGATGTAAAAACTAAGCATTGCAAGACAACATATGCATGATATGAGTAATATAGCCCTGCCAAGTTTGAGCATACACCTCAGGGGGGAAATAGGACTGGTCATCTGTCTCTGAGTCCTCCTCTGAGGAGCTATCTGTAACCAGCAAGATATCTGCTTCAGTAGGTATCATTGTCTACCTTGAAGACCTTGTTTTCACTCCAGATTTTTCCATCACCGATTCAAATAGCTGATGCACAGGAAGAGTAATTGAATATACAAACATTGTTGAAAAATGGAATACGTAATACAAAAAAAGGATGGCATGATATAATTCACATATATGATGCTTGGCTAAACAGCACGGCATTGCATAATTCACATATATAATGCCTTGCAACAAGATAGCATTGCATAATTCACATATATAATGTCTTGCAACAAGATGGCATTGCATAATTCACATGTATGGTAATTAGACACTAAACAGGTGGCATTCACACAAAGCATGTCTAAACTAAGCAAATGACATAGCAATGCAAGACACCATATGCACGATATGAGCAAATAACCCTGCCAAGTTAGAGCATGCACCTCAGGGGAAAATAACACTGGTCATCTGTCTCTAAATCCTTCTCTGCGGAGCTATCCGTAACCAGCAAGACATGCGCTTTGTCAGATAGCATTGTCTGCTCTGAAGACCTTGTTTTCACTCCAGATTTTTTCATGACCGTGACGAATGGCTGATGCCCAGGAAGAGTAATTAAATGTACTAACATTGTTGACAAATTTAATACGTAATAAAAAAAAGATGGCATGATATAATTCACATATAAGATGACTCGCTAACCAGGATGGCATTACAAAATTCACATATATGATGCCTGGCTAAACAAGATGGCATTGCATAATTCACATATATGATATAGAAACTAAACAGATGGCATTCACACAAAGCATGTCTAAACTAAGCAGATGACATATTTGATGTATAAAGTAAGCAATGCAAGGCGCCATATGCATGATATGACCAACATCAGCATGCCAAGTTAGAGCAAAAGACCTCAGGGGGTAAATAGGAGTGGTCTGCTCCCTCTGAATCCCCCTCTGAACAGTTATCTTCCTCTTGATTATAGTTTGGAATGGGGGGAGGGGGGTTACTTTTGCGCCCATCATGGAGCGACGTATGCATGAAATTTTATTGCCACGCAAGGCTCGTCTCTTTTGCTCTACATGTTCAGTACCATTGTGTACAATAACTGACATGCATAGGAATAAAACATAGTGAGATTATGTAAGGAGTGCATGCAGAAATCCAGAGTGATGGTAGCAACCTGTGGATAGACCCAAAACCAATGATAGCAGGCAGATAATAGCTTCAATTAAAAAATACAGATAATGGCTCCTTTAATGTTTGTTTCCCTCCTGATTGCTTGTATCCGCGTCGGTATTTCCCCAAAGAGGAAGGGATGATGCAGTACAACTACGGTAGGTATTTCCCTCAGTTATGAAACCAAGGTTATCGAACAAGTAGGAGAACCAAGCAACACTATGTAAATGGTACGTGCACACAAAGAACAAAACCTCGCAACCCAACGCGTAAGAGGGGTTGTCAATCCCTCCTCGGTAAAAAGATAGATTAAATAGTGTGAGTTTGGATAAATAGATCTGAATAAAACACGAAATAAAAGATGCAAATAAAAAGTGCAGCAAGGTATTTTTGGGTTTTTGGAATAATAGATCTGAAAACAAAAGTGATGAAAAATAGATCGGAAAGCAATATGATAAAAGATAGACCCAGGGCCATAGATTTCACTAGTGGATTCTCTCCAGGAAATAGCATACGGTGGGTAAACAAATTACTATTGGGTAATTGATAGAAGATCAAATAATTATGATGATATCCAAGGCAATGATCATTATATAGGCATCACGTCCAAGATTAGTAGACCGAAACGATTCTGCATCTATTATTATTACTCCACACATCAACCGCTATCCAGCATGCATCTAGTGTATTAAGTTCATGGAGAAACGGAGTAATGCAATAAGAACGGTGACATGATGTAGACAAGATCTATTCATGTAGGAATAGACCCGATCTTGTTATCCTTAATAGCAACGATACATACGTGCCTCGCTACCCCTTCTGTCACTGGGTGAGGACACCATAAGATCAAACCCATCACAAAGCACCTCTTCCCATGGCAAGAAAAATCGATCTAGTTTGCCTAACTAAACCAAAGATTCGAAGAAGAAATACGAGGCTATAAATAATCATGCATATAAGAGATCAAAGAAGACTCAAATAATATTCATGGATAGAGATCTGATCAGAAACTCGAACTTCATCGGATCCCAACAAACACACCGCAAAAAGTCATTACATCAAATAGATCTCCAAGAGACCATTGTATTGAGAATCAAAAAGAGAGAGAAAGTCATCTAGCTACTACCTACGGACCCGTAGGTCTATGGTGAACTACTCACACATCATTGGAGAGGCACCAATGAGGATGATGAACCCCTCCGTGATGGTATAGATTGGATCTCATGGTTCTGGAACTTGCGGCGGCTGGAATTGTGTTTCATCTGCTCTCCTAGGGTTTCTGGAATATTTGGGTATTTATAGAGCGAAGAGGCGGTGCAGGAGACCCTCGTGGGCCCCACAACCCAGTAGGGCATGCCAGGGGCCTTTGGCGAGCCTTGGTTTCTTATGGGCCCCACGGGCCTCCTCCCACGTGCTTCGTTGGCTCCCAGGTTGTCTTCTGGTCCCAAAAAAATCTTCAAAAAGTTTCGTGGCATTTGGACTTCATTTGGTACTGATATTCTGCGAAGTAAAAAAACAAGCAAAAAACAGCAACTGGCACTGGACACTATGTCAATAGGTTAGTCCCAAAAAATGATATAAAGTTGCTATAAAATGATTGTAAAACATCCAAGAATGATAATATAACAGCATGGAACAATCAAAAATTATAGATACGTTGGAGACGTATCAGCATCCCCAAGCTTAATTCCTGCTCGTCCTCGAGTAGGTAAATAATAAAAACAGAATTTTTGATGTGGAATGCTGCCTAACATGTTCATCACATATTCTTTTCTTTTGTAGCGTGGACATTTGGACTTTTAGATGATTCAAACCAATAGTATATATTTGACATGAAGACTTCAATACTCAAGCATATCAACAAGCAACCATGTCTTTCAAAATATCAACACTAAATAAAGTTATCCCTAGCCCATCATGCTCAATAATTTATCCATTCATGAAACACACTCGAATATTAGCTACATCCAATGCTCAAGTACGATCATAGTGCCCCTTAGTTGGTGCTTTATGAGAGAAGATGGAGACTCAAATAAAAATAAAAATTGCATAAAGTAAATAGATAGGCCCTTCGCAGAGGGAAGTAGGGATTTGTAGAGGTGCCAGAGCTCAAAGCTTAAATTGAGAGATAAAATATTTTGAGAGGCATGCTTTTCCCGTCAACGAAAACGACCGAGTAATTCCCAACACTTTCCATGCTAGATATATCATAGGTGGTCCCCAAACATAAAATAAAGTTTATTCCTTTTTCCACCATTCTTTCACACTCCACGGCTAGCTGTATCCACGGGTATCGTCCATACCAACACTTTCTAAGGAATTTATTATTTGACAACATAAAGTAAATTCATTTTTCATTTCAGGACTGGGCGTCCCTATTACCGCCGTACTCTCGTGCAATGACAAGTGAATAAACACTCATGTTGAGAATAACACATCTAGCATGGAAAATATTGGCCACCCCTGCCGCTTCATGAGCGGTACAGGCACACAAAAAGGAAATTCATTTTGAAAATTAGAGTTGGCACATACAAATTTGCTTAGAACGACACAGAAATACAGCATATAGGTAGGTATGGTGGACTCATATGGCAAAACTGGTTTTAAGGATTTTGGATGCATAAGTAGTATTTCTAATTAGTACAAGTGGAGGCTAGCAAAAAGATTGAGAAGCAACCAATCAAGAAACAAAAATTCTCATAAACGGGCATTAAGCATAACTAACATCGAATAATGCACCACAAGTAGGATGTAATTTCATTTCATAACTATTGACTTTCGTGCTTGCAGAGTGAATCACAAACCTTAACACCAATATTCTTACTAAAGCATGATTACTCACCAACATGACTCACATATTACTATCATCATATCTCAAAACTACTACAAGGAATCAAGTTTAATTTGTCCAATGATCTTCATGAAAGTTTTTATTATATCCCTCTTGAATATCTATCACTTTGGGACTAGTTTCATATGTTGCCATTGCTTTTGACAAGCTCAAACAAATTTAAGTGAAGAACATGAGCATAAAAATTTTCATCTCTCAAAATAATATAAGTGAAGCAGGAGAGACTTTCTTCAAAAAAAATCTAACTCTCAAATAAATCTAAGTGAAGCATGAGAGTATTTCTCCAAAAAATAATAAGGCACACTGTGCTCAAAAAGATATAAGTGAAGCACTAGCGCAATTCCATAGCTCAAAAAATTTAAGTGAAGCATATAGAGCAATTCTAACAAATCATAGCATAATTTTGGCTCTCTTAAATAGGTGTGTCCAGCAAGGATACTTGTAACAAAATAAAAAGCAAAACAAGCAAAGACTCATATAATACAAGATGCTCCAAGCAAAACTCATGATATGTGACGAATAAAAATATAGCTCCAAGTAAAATTACCGATGGTCGTTAGAAGAAAGAGAGGATGCCTTCTGAGGCATCCCCAAGCTTAGTTGGTTGGTTCTCCTTGAATATTATCTTGGGGTGCCATGGGGCATCCCCAAGCTTAGGCTCTTGATACTCCTTATTCCTTCATCCATCGTGATTTCACCCGAAACTTGAAAACTTCAATCACACAAAACTTAACAAAACCTTCGTGAGATCCGTTAGTATAAGAAAACCAATCTTTACTTTATGTACTATTGCAAAACCATTCCAATTTTGTTATTGCATTATACCTACTGTATTCTAATTTTACCATGGCTTATACCCTTCAATACAAACCATAGATTCATCAAAATAAGCACACAATACAAAGAAAACAGAATCTGTCAAAAATAGAACAGTCTGTAAAGATGCGAATTGATCTCATACTTCTGTAACTCAAAAAATTCTGAAAAATTAGGACAATGTATGCAATTCGTATATCAATCTTGTGAAACAAATTCAGAAGTTTTCGTCACTTCTGGGAATTTTAACAATTCTGCTACTAGATGCAAAAGTTTCTGTTTTCTAACAAGTTCAAATCAACTATCACCAAACATGACCCCAAAGGCTTTACTTGGCACAAAAACTAATAAAAACATAAAAAAAACACAATCATAACAGTATAATAATTGTGCAAACACTCAAGAATAGAAATAAAAAGGCAAAAATAAATTTTCTTCATTGGGTTGCCTCCCAACAAGCGTTATTGTTTTATGCCCTTAGCTAGGCATAAGATTTCAATGATGCTCACATGAAAGATGATAATTGAAACACAAAGAGAGCATCATAAAACATGTGAAAAACACATTTAAGTCTAACATACTTCCTATGCATAGGAATTTTATAAGCAAACAAATTATCAAAAAAAGAAATATCTAGCATATGCAAAGGAGAGGAATAAAACCTTAACAATCCCAACATAACGAGAGGTAATTTAGTAACATGAAAATTTCTATAACCATATTTTCCTCTCTCATAATAATTACATGTATGATCATGATCAAATTCAACAATATAACTATCACATAAAATATTCTCTTCATGATCCACATGCATGCAAAGTTGACACTCTTCCAAAATAGTGGGATTATCATCAAATAAAGTCATGGCCTCTCCAAGCCCACTTTTATCAAAAATTTCATAAGATTAATCATTCTCCAAAGTAGTGGGATTATTATTACCTAGAGTTGACACTCTTCCGAACCCACTTTCAATATTATTGCAAACACTATTATCAATATCATATTCATCATGAGGCTTAAATAAATTTTCAAGATCATAAGAAGAATCACCCCAATCATGATCATTACAATAAGTAGTGGACATAGCAAAATTAGCATCCCCAAGCTTGGGGTTTTGCATATTATTAGCATAATTTACATTAATATAATTTATAATAACATCATTGCAATCAAGCTTTTCATTCAAGAAGCTATCATGAATCACTTCATCAATTTTTTCTTTCAACACTTTATCACAATTTTCAGATTCAAGAATTTCAAGCAAAACTTCATAGATATAATCAAGTGCACTCAACTCACTAGCAATTGGTTCATCATAATTATATCTTTTGAAAAGATTAGAAAGTGGATGAGGATCCATATCCATTCATTTTTAGCAAGTGAATATGCAAGCAAATAGAAGACACATGGCACACAAGCAAAGATAGCAAACGAACAAAAAGGCAAACGAAAAGAAGGCAAATATTTTTGTGTTTTTCCAAAAACATTTTAGAAGTGGAGGAGATGAAAATGAGAGGCAAATAACAAATAATGTAAATTGCAAGGAGGTGAGATTTGTGATTAGGAACCTGATAGATGTTGATGATGTCTCCCCGGCAACGGCGCCAGAAATTCCTTTTGATTGCTTGTATCCGCGTCGGTATTTCCCCAAAGAGGAAGGGATGATGCAGTACAGCTATGGTAGGTATTTCCCTCAATTATGAAACCAAGGTTGTCGAACCAGTAGGAGAACCAAGCAACACTATGTAAACGGTACCTCCACACAAAGAACAAAACCTCACAACCCAACGCGTAAGAGGGGTTGTCAATCCGTCCTCGGTAAAAAGATAGATTAAATAGTGTGAGTTTGGATAAATAGATCTGAATAAAACATGAAATAAAAGATTCAAATAAAAAGTGCAGCAAGGTATTTTTGGGCTTTTGGAATAATAGATCTGAAAACAAGAAAATAGATCGGAAACCAATATGATAAAAGATAAACCCGGGGGCCGTAGATTTCACTAGTGGCTTCTCTCGAGGAAATAGCATACGGTGGGTAAACAAATTACTGTTGGGCAATTGATAGAAGATCAAATAATTATGACGATATCCAAGGCAATGATCATTATATAGGCATCACGTCCAAGATTGGTAGACCGAAATGATTCTGCACCTACTACTATTACTCCACATATCGACCGCTATCCAGCATGCATCTTGTGTATTAAGTTCATGGAGAAACAGAGTAATGCAATAAGAACGGTGACATGATGTAGACAAGATCTATTCATGTAGGAATAGACCCCATCTTGTTATCCTTAATAGCAACGATACATACATGCCTCGCTACCCCTTCTGTCACTGGGTGAGGACACCATAAGATGGAACCCATCACAAAGCACCTCTTCCCATGGCAAGAAAAATCGATCTAGTTGGCCTAACTAAACCAAAGATTCGAAGAAGAAATATGAGGCTATAAGTAATCATGCATATAAGAGATCAAAGAAGACTCAAATAATATTCATGGATAGAGATCTGATCATAAACTCGAACTTCATCGGATCCCAACAAACACACTGCAAAAAGTCATTACATCAAATAGATCTCCAAGAGACCATTGTATTGAGAATCAAAAAGAGAGAGAAAGCCATCTAGCTACTGCCTAAGGACCCGTAGGTCTATGGTGAACTACGCACGCATCATCGAAGAGGCACCAATGAGGATGATGAACCCCTCCGTGATGGTGTAGATTGGATCTCGTAGTTCTGGAACTTGCAGCAGCTGGAATTGTGTTTCATCTGCTCTCCTAGGGTTTCTGGAATATTTGAGTATTTATAGAGCAAAGAGGCGGTGCAGGAGACCCCCGTGGGCCCCACAACCCATCAGGGCCCTCCAGGGGCCTCTGGCGAGCCCTGGTGTCTTGTGGGCCCCATGAGCCTCCCCCCAGGTGCTTCCTTGGCTCCCAAGTTGTCTTCTGGTCCAAAACGAATCTCCAAAAAGTTTCATGGCATTTGGACTTCGTTTGGTACTGATATTCCACAGAGTAAAAAACAAGCAAAAAACAGCAACTGGCACTGGGCACTATGTCAATAGGTTAGTCCCAAAAAATGATATAAAGTTGCTATAAAATGATTGTAAAACATGCAAGAATGTTAATATAACAGCATGTAATAATCAAAAATTATAGATACGTTGGAGACGTATCACCACCCAACATGAAACTTATAGTAGACACCCGAGATTAACCAGATAGTAGACAGATACTATTGATTGCTGCCCCAATATGTACCCCACAGCCATTTAAAAACTCAAGTTTGAGCATTAGTTTGGACCTGACTTGGAGTCTAATCGGTGAACAGAATGACAAATTAGCCTGTAATATTAAGCGATGCATAACGTAAGCAGACACGAAAGAGTGCGACCTCTCTTGCGGACCCGTGTAGTCCTCAAGGTCATCTGCTTAGTTGATGATGGTAATGCAGTTGCCGTTGCTGCTGACGGCGGGGAAGAAGATCTGATGCGGCGAAAGATAGTCTGGAGGGCGGATCCCTGCTGTGGTGAACCCTTCCATCGTTCAAGCAGCTGGGATGGGGTGGACGACAGCGCGGCAGGAGCGGGACAAACCACACAAGGTTTTCTTTGACACATATCTGTAATAGATGTAATTCTTTAAGGGCTTGTTTGAATTGTAGGATTCCAACAATGCAGGGATGGGAAATACACAGGAATATGATAGGAATGCACGTGCAAAATAGAGAATTTAAAAATACAGGATTTCTGTCAATATGGGTGTTTGGTTCACAAGAATTGGAAGATCGCAGGAATGCAAAGAAGCATGGTCAAATTAAGTCAAACCATAAGAAAATGTACAGTTATAATGCTATTATGCTACTATCTCTTAGTCTTGTGCTTCGTGAATAGGAATTTGAAAAGGAGGTCAAGTGGATATTAAAATTCCTACGGTTTTTCTTTGAAGGAGACACTAAAGGAAAAAAATCCTACAGTTTCCGTTTGGTCCATTCCTTTGAACCAAATGCATGAATAGTAGTACCATAGGAAAATTTCCAGTTCCTATGTTTTTCCTTAATTTTTCCTTTCAAGCACTGGCGATTCTAGTAGGCAGGCTTGAACAGGCAAAAGCCTACACTCCAAAAAATGTTTTTGTGCTAATTCTACTACTTTGGACCCAGGCCACTGCCCTACTAGCTCAACTCCCAGGCCCATCTACACATGCACAGCTCAAACGTGCAGAAATAAATAATGTTGGCTTTCGAGAGAGTCCAGCACGGATAGCTAAGTTTCCTGGTACCTCACTGCTTGTCATATAGTAGGAGAAACTAATCGTATTTCATGTTACTACGTGTGCTCAGTGGACACTATATATAACATGTAGAGTAAAAAAGTGATGCAACAAGTGTACAACATCTTTGGCGAAGCCATGTCGATCTTAGCATCATTGGGTTGGTCACTGAGGATATTGCGGCTGATGTGGCTGTCGGAGGAGGGGAAGAAGATCTTAGGCGTCTGGAGATGGAGCCGAGGGTACTGCTCCGCTGTGATAGAGGGTTTCGTCATTGGAGCAGCTCTGGTGAGTTGTACGACGGTGAGGCTGAAGCAGGACAAGAGAGACAACGTTAGCCTGAGTGGAATTCTAATAGCATCTCAAATAGATGATGTAAAATACATAACAAAAAGTGCTAGATGTAAAATACATCAGCCACTCATCTCTGAACTTAACTGTCGAAACTGAATTTAATTGTCGAAACTGAATATTACTGTCGAAACTGAATTTTACTGTCGAAACTAAACACACTAGTAGCAGAAAAGCAGTGCACTAATAGTTTTGGCCGCTCGAGCACTAGTGGCAGAGTAGCAGTGATCTAAATCGGTAGCCGCTACAGCAGGGAACGTACTACCAGAGAGCAGCCGGGGCAGCTGGTCCTGCAGCAGCAACAGCGCCCAGAGCAGTAGCGTGTGCGAGAGCCGGGGCAGCTGGTCGTGTAGCAGCATCTCGGGCAGCAGCAACAGGAGCTCGAGCGAGAGCCGGAGCTGCTACTCGTGCAGCAGCAGTGTGAGCAAGAGTAGAGCAGCATCGCAAGGAAGAGCAAGAGCATGAGTAGACCAGGCAGGGGACCGAGAGCAAGAGCAGAGTAGCAGCGCGAGCGAGAGCCGAAGCAGCAGCAGGGCCAGCGAGAGCCGGAGCAGCAGCAGCAGCTCCTACTGATATGGACATCATCGCTGAGGGAGCGACACCGTGGAGGAAGTGGCCGGCGACGCCGCCGTAGATGGAGCCGCGCCATGGCGGCTCGGGACTGAGCGCCGGCAGCACCGTGAGATCGAATCAAGAAGAAAAATGCAGCGATTAGTGTAGAACCTCTTTGGTGACGCTGATCAGGCCTTAGATTCATCCGAGGAATCGGTCATGGTGCTGCTCTTCTGGTGGTGCGGGTGAAGACGGCGCTGTGGGAATGGAGGTGGCGCGATAGACGAGGCGAATGTTGGGGCAGCTCCTTGGAGGTGGAGGGCAGAGTGGCTGAACCGGCTGGACGATGAGACCGACGGCGGATCCTCATCCGGTGCAGTGGATGAGGGACGTCGAGCTGTTGTAGTGGACGATGTCGCCGGGAAGTGGCTCCGGCTGGGAGGCGGACGGAGGAGGGTGTGGGGCTTCGTTGGTTTTCGCGGACACGGTGTCTGAATGGGGGGCGTAGGGGATGGGAGGGGGGACCATGGCTTAGGGACGTGCTTGTCCGAAATGTGGGGTAAGTTACAAAAGTACCCCCACCGATTTGAACTAGGCGGTTCTTTCGGTTAAGGGGTATCACGGGAATTTCACGTGTCGGGATTTCGCAGGAGGTGGGAGTTTTCGTGCGCGTTGTGATTTTGGGATAGCAAGGCACGGGTTGAGATGGAGGGAGTTTTCGGACCACAACGAGACAAAGAGATATCTTAAAATTTTGGGATAACAAGGCGCGGGTTGAAGAGGCGGGAGTTTCGCAGCACAATAGACAGAAATGCTAGCTTGAAATTTTGGCGTAACAAGGCGCAGCTTGAAATTTCGGGAGAAGAAGCTTAACATGTACAAAAAAACAAAACAAAAGACAATTTGCATCCCACTACAGAGAGCCATGTCCCATTTTACTATATTACTACAAATGCCATTCAAAAAAAACTAAAAAAACTAAAAAAATCGGGAGAACAAGCTTACCGTATACAGTACCAAATCAATTTGCACTTCCCTCAACAATAAAAAAAACAATTCGTATTGTCTAACATATGGTCTAAATTTGATTACACTTTCCCTGTTTGAATGGGATTGTACGCGGGTTAGTTATACAACCATCTAAATATTATCTTCACAACACATGACATGAATAGAGGAGTAGTAAATTCCCATATAAATATGAACTACATGTACATACGATCTCTAATTCAAATATATGTATCCATTTTATGTTGAATTCAAATCATAGTACATGTATGCTCTAGCTAGATGTTCGGAATCTAAACCATGAATGATACTATGTACAATGTGTTTAACACGCACAACACACACACGCACGCACGCAAACACACGCCCCCGCCCTCACACACACCATTTAGATATGAGCTGTGAAAGCCACCCATCATCTCCAATTTGAATAGTGTGTCCATGCATGGATGCAATGTGGCCAAACGATGCCTGCCATCGGTATCTCAAATTCAAATCAGTTTGACCTTGTTCAATGTGTATACAGTATAGCATGCTCGTTTCAAAACCACACCATGCATATCTCAATTATATTCATGCATGCATGGGTTTCAAACATCATGACCTCTTATTCAAATATTTGAATTCAACTTTACATTGATTATGACCTCACCAAGTCTTTTACACCCACATAGTCATCTTCTCTTTGTAGTTGTACCACTAACTTTCTCTCGTGCATGTATGCACACACACTGCCACTCGGCATTATCCATCGCACACACGCAATCTTTTTCTTCAGGTCGGTCTCCCATGCATGCACACACACATACACCTCCCCCTCTTCATCACTTCGGACATTCTTTATCTCTCATATGCATGCGCAACGATCAATGTTCCTCTATGTCTGTATATATATATAGGTAGGTCTTTCCCAGTTTTCCACACAAACCGATCGATCTATATCTCTAGTCAGGTCTCACCCTCTTTCCCACATACACATCGATCAATCTACCACTCTATATAGGACTACATATATATCTAATACACACACATTATCTATCCGTCGTCTCCCTCTCATCATCCATGCCTTCAGCTTCATCTCTCAGACGCGCGCACAATGGCGAAGACAGGGGGCAGCAAGGGCCCTGGCCCCCCTAACATCACTATATTGAGGCTAATATGATTGTGATCAGTAGATCAATTGCTGGTAAAATGGTTTAAGTTGATGAATTGGCCCTCCCCGTCAAGGATTAGCAACGCTTGGCCCCCTAGCTCATTTAATTTTCATGGCTCCGCCACTGCTCGCAACCGCGCAAGTTCTCGCCCCCTCTCTTTAAATATCGATATCGCACTTTGTAACACCCCTTGTAATAAGCTCTGTGACACTCTGTTAAAACTGCCAAGTCATGATCATTTGCAGTGCCAAGTCATATGGGTTAATGATCCAATTCAAATTCACCTCTGAAAATCAACTCAAATTCAAAAGTGAATTATAAAGTTGATCAAACACTGTTGGGAAAATGTTCATTAAATGGCAAATAATTCAGGAACATTCCTAAAATCAATATCAAAATATTTGGAGTTGGACAAGTGACTCTAACTACATGAAGCAGCCCCAAAACAGCAATATTAAATTCATTTAAAATCGATACTAAATCAAATGGCTTCCAAAACTGTTCAAACCACTTTTTGGTGAGAGCTAATATTGCATTGCGATATTCGGGCCAACTCCCACATTTTTCAAAAGTGCACAAGTGCCCTAACTATTTCAAAACAGAAAAGATTAAAAGAAAAAGAGAAAACAAAACAAAAAAATAAAGACGAGGCACTGTGCACTGGGCCTTAGTGCACAGTGCCCCGAACCCCGGCCCAGCAGGCCCACTCACCTCTCTCCCTCGCGATGTCGTTCTCCCGCTGGTCGAGCGCGCGCACGCCGGCGCGGCGCCGACACGTCGCCGCCCACCGACGGAACAGGAGGCGGAGGGGATAAGGGCGAGGTCGAGCCGTCCTCCCTGGCCACCCCGTTCACTCTCCCCTCTCCTCCCTCGCTCGCTCCGCCCCTCGCTCCCTCCCAGATCCGGCCACCGAGCGTCGTCGTCGCCGCGTTCTCGACGTTGCCGCGGCCACCGGCCACCCTTCGTCAAGCCGACCAGCCAGCGAGCTCCGCCCCGCTCCTCTCCATCGCCTGGTGTCCTCCGTTCGAGCTGGGGTGCAGCGAAGCCGGTGGATCGAGCTCCTCCTCGTCTTCGGCCTCTCCGGCGATCTCCGGCGTCCCCGACTGTCTGCGGCTACTAAGCTGACACCGGGCCACCTTGTGCCTTCCTGGTGAGCACATGCCCCTTTCCCCTCTCTCTCTGCTGTCGTTCGTCACCCGTAGCCGCTGCACCACTAGCACCCGCAAACGTCGCCGCCGTGGAGCTCGCCGCCGGCGATGCAGTCTGTGTCATGGCCGTGCGAGTGCAGGAACGTGCTCAGCACCTCTCCGCGGTCTCGATGCGACCAACCCCGTAGCTAGCCGAGCCCTGCCGCGACGGATCCGCGCTCACCCGAAATGCCTCGCCGCCGGCGACGACCTAGCGCTCGATTCCGGCCGTTTTAGCTCGCGCACATGCCATAGATCGACGCGGCACTTTTCCCTCGTTCGAACGCGACCAGCCCCGGCCGTTTTGGTGGCCTGTGGGCGAAACCCGACGGCGTCCGAGCCGCGCCGCCGCGATTTTTGGTCGCCGGCGCAACTCCGGCGCCGGCCGCCGACGTGGCCGCCACGTGGGACACCCCTGGGTCACTGCCAGTGGGTCCCACGGGCCCCGCTGACCACGTTGACCGTGGTCAACGCGCTGACGTGGCGCCGTAATGCCACTGACACGTGGGCCCCGCGACTAATTAACCTAATTAAAGGTTTAATTAAATAGAAACTAATTAGATTAACCTAATGTCTCACTGAAATGTGGGGTCCACCCCCTAATTAACCCTGGTAATTAAATTAATTCACTGGTTAAAGAAACAGAGGCTGACATGTGGGTCCCACTGGACCCACATGTCAGGTTTGACCCTGGTCAACCGCAGTTGACCTGCTGGCGTCACTGTGACGCAATGCTGACGTCATAATTCATTTTCTGATAAATAAATAAATTCCAGAAATTCAAATAAACTTTAAAAATTAATAACTTTTAAACCGTAGCTCGGATCGAAAAAGTTAAAACATGAAAGTTGCTCAGAACGACGAGCCGAGTCTAATCGTGTCGTCTGTTTCTCCATCGGAACCCCCTACGTAGAAGAACTCGTAACTCCGGACCCGAATCCGGTAGATGAATAGTGCACACACGTCGGATATTAAATCCCAGATTAATTCTAAAAATAACTAAAATGACTTAGATGCATAATTAGGCAACCCTGCACTGCATCATAGCATCACACGCACCGTATTGCATTTGTTTGCATTATGTTTACCTGTTTCTTCCCCCTCTTCTCTCTCGGTAGACCCCGACGTTGGCGTAGCTCCTGAGGCAGACGCAGCTCAGGAGTACGGCTACGTCCCCGACAATACCACTGAAGACCTTGCCCTTGCCCCCGAGCAAACAGGCAAGCACCCCCATTTTGAGCATGCCTATATCGCCTACTCTCTTCTCTCTTATGCTTGCATTAGAACTGCTACTGCTACTGTTTTCCTATATCTGCTGCATAGCCTGATTATTGTACCCTGCCTTGTTACCTTTCTGGTTATCCTAGACTGCTTAGTATAGGCTGGGTAGAGACACGACAGAGACCCCCACTTGATCCCGACTGCCCTGCTGGATATCAGAAGACCCGATCATCGGGATTGAAGACTAGACCCTGGCACCGCACATCACTTCCCCCTTAGTTGCCGACACTGCTGGGTTACCGTCGAGTGCCGAGGGTGATACCTCGTCAGCACTTCTGATGTTAACCTTGTAGGTTAGTTACTCGGTCGTGGTAAGCGAGGGTGATTCCTCCTACACCACCCCCGATAACGACGTCGTCGCGCAACTCCTCAAGTGTGGACCTCGAGGGTGATTCCTCCTTCGTTCACCTTGATGATAACATCAAGTGGGAATTCCATCGAGGGTGATTCCTCAGGGTTCCCTTCGGTGTCAGACACACAGGTACTGTTGATGAGTTGAATTGCAATAAACCATGATACTAAAGACGGGTCGGCCCTGAGGGGTACCCGCGCGAGCTTATTGCGAAGTGAGGTGGAGTCGGGTTGACCTGGATGGTGCCCGCGAGTTAACTACGAGGCGTGGCCGGGCATTCTTAGCCCTTGCCGCAAGTCCTCGAGACGGGGCGACGGGGTCACATCGATCGTGAGTCTCTGCTCGTTTTCGCGCGCTCCTAATCCACTACGGTTTGGATATTTGATCCGAGGGGCCTCTGGCCCGATAGCACTAACCATCACGTGGGCATAGTATGGGCGTTCTACGTCGTATACATCAGCCGAAGCTTGTTTGGCGTCAGTAAGGAGCGGCGCACGCCGAGTTGGACTGGTAACGCAACCGCGCTTGTATAAGGGGTTGCTAGGTCTGCTCTCGGTGGCCCCGTAACGTGCAGGAGTTCCCGGGGCGATGGCCCAAGACCCCTGGGGGCATAGGTTTAGTCCGGCGTGCTGACCTCTCTTATAAGCCTAGGTCGGGTTGCGGCGTGTTGCTTAGCCGAGGCCGGGCATGACCCAGAAAAGTGTGTCCGGCCGGAGTTAAGCGAGCGTGGTGGGTAACTTGGTGCACCCCTGCAAGGAAGAAACTTCTATCGATAGCCTGTCCTACGGTAACGGACACTCGGAGTTGTATCCCGATCGGTACAACTAGAACTTGATATGAGAACTGGATAGTACGGCTCTGGGATTGCTTTCTCGCAGGGAGTCGAGAAAGGATCTCAGGTCGAGGTTGATGATACTACTACTACTGCTTTACATTATGTTCATCTGATCTCTTCTAATGCTGCAAGACTACCGAAGATTGTTGAAGATGCTAGTCTTCGATAGGACTAGGCTTTCCCCCTCTATTCTGGCATTTCTGCAGCCCAGTCCACATATACAGCCATTCCTTTGACAATGTTGCATATGTAGTGTAGATCCTTGCTTGCTGAGTACTTCGGATGAGTACTCATGTTTGCTTTATTTTCTTTTCCCCCCATTTTCCATTTGATGCCACCAGACGACGAAGCCCCTGAGCCGGACGCCCCAGCCGACGACCAGTACTACTACCCGCCTGGCGAGTACTACTACTACGAGGAGCCGTTCGACGACCAGGAGTAGGATCGGAGGGTCCAGGGCAGGAGGCCTACGCCTTTCGATCGTAGCTTTTTATTTTATCCCGCCTCTGTGAAGGCCTATTTCTCTCTCTGTAATATATCTGTACCCAGATATCTAATGCTTCCGCTGACACTTGTATGCCATCGAGCTATGTATTCGAGACCTCGAGGCCCTGGCTTGTAATATAAAGCTTGTATGACTTTATTTATGTTTTAGAGTTGTGTTGTGATATCTTCAAGTGAGTCCTTAGGCTTGATCGTGCGCATTTGCGTGTATGATTAGTGCATGATTAAGCCAGGGTCGTCACACACTTGTACACACCTTCCCAGTCTCCCTCCACTTGGCCCCTCGCATCATCTTCCAGCACCCCCCATATCCCAGTGCTTGTACGCTCCTAGAGCTCTTCCTCAATCTGTCTCTATCGATATCTCGCGCAGTCGACCCCTCCCCTCCCTTCTCGTATATCACCCCGGCCCCAAGCACACACATGCATGTATATAGGCCTTTCTTTCACACAAATTGCATTGACACGTATTCCCTCACCATATCTCAGTATCTCTAACACACGGACTACGTGTACGAAAGAGAAGAGGTGCACACATGCACTCGTTCCCACATACAAACGCGCGGATGCACGGTGGAGCACATTTGTACAAAAAAATGTGTGTGTAGAAATGCTTTACATGATGTGCCACTAGTCTATATCTATACCTCTATATCTATATATATACCCCTATATTGTGTGTGAATAACTTTGAAAGATGGTCGTTGGATGAAGCCAATCCGACGGTGCATAGATGGCAAATCCGAACACTACTGGCCGTTGGATATCATCTACATTCCACCAGATTCTGCCACATGTACAATCTAGAAGACTCCATGGTTGAACTTAAGCATAATGCACCAACCTCAAAACACAAGCACTTCTCCTTTATTCTAGAATCTTCCGTATCATAATTTCCCAAACTTTTTTTTCTAAATGAATTGCCATTATTTGTTTTTACTTTATGCTTTACAATGCACAATTCCATGAATCTTAAAATAGATATTTTTTTATAGAACTAATTGATTTTGAATGAGATGAACTATAAGAATTAAACGAACATCTACATCATGCATATATGACTCAATGCTTACATGCTATAGTGTGGTATTTATTCATAATTTGGTTGCCAAATCTCATGCCTGCAATGCACGTGTACCTTACAAGTACTTCCAGTATGTGCAAAACACATAAATTAGAATTCCAATGGCACGCTACACAGTGTCTCTTCCCTTTTTAGTTAATATATTATGATTAAAATGATGTGGGGGGGCATCCATGGAGCCACGTGGCACATGTGGAGGTGTTGTCATGACCTTCTTGTGTGGATTGATCACAGTGACGTGCTGCTGGTTCCAGAAGAATGTACTTGTCCTCTCTTTTTTTGCAGCGGGAATGTACTTGTCCTCTCTCACGCACACTGGCGGAGTACGTGCACGAAGCGAAGATGTGCACACACGCACTCATTCCCTCGCACGCACACGCGGGTACATGGTGGAACGCATTTTTGTACGAAGATCCACCCCATGTGACAATTTAACACGTGTAAAGTCGTTCACTTAATGGATGGTCAATTAATACAGCGCATGCAAATTGAGTGGACATGAGGGAGGAAGTAGTTGAGAATGACAATACTACTCCACTGCTTGCATGCGACTAGTTAAATCATGGGTTGCTACGTCCATTGATCTCCTTCGTATTTTGTGCCAATTTTTGACCATAATTTAAGTAACACAATATTAATGCATGTCATAAAAAGTAATATCATTGAAAACTATGTTCAGATGTGAATCCAATGATATAATTTTTGGTGACATGCATTAACATTTTCTTAGTTAAATTTTTGGTCAAAATTTGGCATAAAATACAAAGGGAGCCAATAAACCAGGACGCAGGCAAAATGATCAATTTTTGCCTGGGTTACTATTAGTGGCCTTTGTATTTAAATATGGATGGAGTGGAGTAGTACTATCTTTATCTTAGCCTCGTAGGGCTCTCCCAGCGCCTACGCTCGCCTCCCCGTCTCGCCCACTCGATCCCGCCATGGATAATCCCTTAGATCCCAGAATCCCGCGGGCTGCCCTCTCGCTGCGGCCCGCAGCACTGCCGCCTTTGAGCGAAACCCTCATGTGTTTGAGAGGGGATCCATTGCTCTGGAATCATAGATCGGTGGCGCCGGAGGACATGCCAGGGCTGCGTTGCAGGTGGTGGGCAGCAAGGGCAAATCAGATCAAGGAAGCGTCGCATCGATTGGAGACAAGTTCGAAGGAGCTGCGCCTGGTGAAGCACAAGGCGGAGGCGCAAGTCGATCTTAGGGGAGAGATGCTGAGGGATGTCAGCATCTGGCAGCGTCGCATTGATTTTGAGCTGGGGCTAATGGCAGAGATCATATTCACGGAGTCGACTATGGAGGAAAGAAAGCGCATGCCTGCGGGATGGGATGAGCAGCGGTGCAACTGTTCAAATGGGCGGTAGGAGAAGCCAAATCCCGGAGCTAGCTACGGCGGCGGCGCTGGGGATGCATCGTAGGCGAGGTGAGCTGCCCTCCTTCCCCGCCAGCGATGCAGTAACCTACTCGGTTGCTGATGGAGTGAACTTGCGGCGCCATGGCGGTTTGCAACCGTGACAATCACTCCATCTATATGTATTGTATTTCTATGAAAATACTTGGTCGTTTGGAAAAAGATGGTAGTTTATTTATCACGAGTTTTTTAATGCTTGGTCGTGGCAATCACCCGAAGCCACAACCACAAGTCTCCATCATGTAATATTTGACAGCCGGTCGCACCAACAGACGGTCAGTCGGACCCGCGTCTCACCGAAGGGACACGCATCGGCTTGGTCTGACATGTACGACCAGGTACATCACTGACATGTGCGACCGCCTTTGAGCGGTACTTGAAATTTGTGTTCAAGGAAACTCATCGGGAGCCGTTTCGGGCTTCGAAACCAAAACCATCAATAAATCTTTAGCTTGTTCCCATCACATTCCAAAGTAGTAGTACTACTACCATGCTATAATCAAGTGCAAACCTGTTCACACCTATCAAAACTGAACGTGTTCCCACTATGCAGGTTTTAGTACTAGTACTACTAGGTTATAAAAAGGGGACCTACCTAGCCGAAAATTACTCTACCTTCCTCCTCATAAGTCTTTCCTGTTTGTCCTTCCTTGCCATGGCCGGTGTGCAGAGCTCTAGGTCGAGAGCTACTAGTAAGAAGGGAGCGGCGACCAAGGCCGTGGAAAAAAAGAGAGGGCTCGCCGCCTCGCGGTGGGCTCGAAAGATATCTCACGGGCAGGCGAGGGCTCCAAGGAGCGCACTAGCCACGGAGGCGAACATGCCGAGCTAGCGGTGCTGGAGTCGTTACCCCTCGACAACATGCCTGCTTAGCTCGATAAGCAGAAGGAGTTGACCAACAGCTTGGTGAAGCTTCTGAAGGAGAGCCTCGATGACATGCCCGCTCAGCTCAATAAGCAGGAGGAGTTGACCGCCGGCTTGGTGAAGCTACTAAAGGAGACCATTGCCTCGGGTAAGAAGGCGACCGGTGAAATCCTGCAACTTTAGGAGGAGAAGGCGAAGCTTCGCCACGAGCTCGACCTGCTGAAGGAGGAGAACGCCGGCTGGAAGAAGCTGCATGAGAAGAGGAGTTCCTCGGTGAAGATGTTGAACGCCCTCATCATGGAACAGAAGGAGGAGTTGGCGAAGCTCCGCATCGAGCACCCGGCTGCTGTCAAGCAACGTAATGCAACCGTGGAAGAGATGATGAACGCTCGCCTCGAGAAATCCCGTGTCATGGACAGAATGAAGAAGATGGTGGAGGAGAGGCGCGAGGAGATGGAGGTCGTGGAGGCGATGAAGAAGCAGTTAGGACTCCGCGGCCAGCAACCCTTCATGAAGTAGAGAGCAGCTCCCCAGACTTGTGTCTGCGTCTTCCTTCTTTTCTTTGGGGGGGGGGGCTAATTTTTCTTTTGCTACTGTGTTTCTTCTTTTGCTTTGGGTGTTTCGCCGCATGTGTCACGTTCTATGCGAGGCACGAATAGAACAATGCTAACGATGAGCGGCGTCGTGGGATCGATGACAAGCAAATTAGATAAAAAAATATTGCCATATCTCACTGGGCTACCGTGTTTCGCACTCCTCTGCCGTACTAGGACTCCAGTGGAAAACTAAGAGTATATTGCATGGTTCTTTGCTCCTCTTCAGGTCGTCGGCAACAATTATACGAGCAGTCAAATCACAAGGCCCCACCTTCCAGTAGTAATGAGCCGTCAAATCACAAAGGCCCTCGCCTCTTGTCAAACCGACCGGGCAAGACTGCCCCGCCCTCTAGCCTTTTAAATGTACTGTAGTACTAGTAGTATGGATTGCGCCATGGAGCAAAACTAACAAGGTGAAATTAAAGAAAAAAGGTGGGACATATACAGAGCGCTCGTCGCCAAATTATGCATAGTACTATTAAAAAGCTAGTACGTGCTTAGATGGGGTGCTAAAGTCTATTAAAGAAATTAGCATACCTATTTAATTCTTTGACAACTAAACTCCTTCATGCTTTGGGTAAACTAGTATGTACTAAACTACCAACTACAAGATGAACTGTAAGAAATACTAGTATGTACGTACTGAAGAGTTAAAGTAACGAGAAAGAACATAACATAGTTTTGCTGGGGGCTCAGCACAACACACCCCTGAAATAAAACTAAGCACCCTGAAATTAAACTAAGCAACTAATCCGGTAGACACTGCATTAGAACCATCATGAGAAATGACACTGCCACCTTACTCGGACTCCTCGTCCACGTCCTCGACTTCGTCCTTGTCCCTCTTCCTCTTCGCTGATACTTGTTTGCTTGAACCGCACACTAGGCTCTAGCTCTTCATCCAACCCTTGTAGGTATTGAAACAAAGGTAGGCATCCATTGCAGCGTACTGGATGTGGTCTTTATCTATTACATTCCACTCCCATGCAAGATGAAACTTGGGGTGAGGTTTCGTCAGTTTACCGTACGAAGGATCAACCATGGCTCCTGCCAGGGTCAGCATTGAAGGCTGACGGGAGGACACCAGCCTATTCTTCTGGAGGTCGAAGGGCTGGCCTACAACGAGGCCTATCCGACCCAGGACTCTCCTGTCGTTCGTAAAGTCTACAGCAACAAATTTGACTCTGTCGTCCGCGAGGAAGTTCTTAAAATCATTGCACATAACGTCGACATGGCATATGTGGTAGACCAAGCACAAGTTATGCACGTAAACCTAGATCACGGCGGGCTTCTTCTTCTCTTCCTCCTTTAGATTCTTCTCTTTCCCAGGACTGTGGTGTACTCAACATCTAGCCCAGCGACCCACTCATCACCATTTGACTTTTCGAACATGCGTTTGAAGCGAGCAAGGCATCCTTTCACCGTCGCGGAAGAACGGGTGTAGATGACGTCGAACTCATCGCCGGTGATGGTTCTAACCTTGTACTCACCGCCGATCATGGAGATTTGGGACACCGTGGATTTTGGAGGAGGGTTAGGATTAGTGGAACTGCTGAAATGTGAAAGGACAGGACGACTAGGAGCAAACTGCCGTAATGTTAAAGGACGGTCGGGGACAAGTAGGAGCGAACTGCTAGCGGTTTTTGATTGTAAAAATGCTGAGTGGGGCGTGCGAACGGCAGGGTAGTGGCTTGCCCGGTGGATAAATGGCTTCATGCACAGTACTATGGGGGGCCAATTAGATGTCATGTCTACTAGACCCAATTCGTAGGCCTGACAGTATAGCATCTGCGTGTTCGCACGCCAAGCGTCGGGAAAAATTTAGGTGATACAAAGCTTTCCATGCTCCCATGATACGGGCTTCCGAGAGCCCTTGGATCTGAGATCGAACGGTTGCATGGCATGATTCTAGACCTATGGGTGAATATTCTATCCTGGAGGGTTTTTCTGCAAATGTTCAGCAACTTAGCATGCGGCCGTTCGATCTCAGATCCAAGGGCTCTCAGCAGCCCGTATCATGGTCGCGCCTACCACGCCGTCGCCTCGCTCGCGCGGTCGCGCCCTTGGAGATTTCAGACGGCTATAAATGAGCTGTTTTTTGCCTACTTCGCATGTATGAAACTACTTCCTCCGTCCAGCTGCGTTAGCCTATGTGATGTTGGCATGTCATACATAGTCATCACTTATACTCAGTCATACAACAAGGTTAGCTATAAGGTTGGTTGTAAGAGTTTGTTTTTTGTACTTCTCTCTATCTCTTTCTTCGTAGAAAAGTATTTATTGCATTTGCCAGGGAGTAAGTAGCTAGAGTCTTGCACGAGAGCCCACTCCCACCATTTTCCCATGTCTCTCTCCTCCACATATAAGCAAAAGTGCCATGTAAGCGGGCTATAAGCCCATTATTGTAGAGTACTTGTTCTTAGCACCTGTATGCCATGGACAGGATCAGGGGAGACTCACTCCGGTCATAGCGCGGCAGTAATAATGATAATGGCCAGTCAAATCACGGGGCCCCACCTGTCCAGTAGTAACGAGCCGTCAAATCACACAGCCCTATGTTTCCAGCAGTAAGTTGAATCCACTACTCCGTCATCTTCTCGCCTCTCTGTCGAACCGACTAGGCGGAACTGCCCCGCCTACCACACGGGAAAAGCCATGCCCTCAACTTTTAAATATAATTTTGTATCCATGGATTGCACCATGGAGCAAAGCCATAAGAAAACGGCGGTACACATGTACTATACAGCACGCCCGTCGCGTTCGCGTCGCACCCCAGACGGTTGGTAGGTCTGGCGCGCCGCTTGTGACGCCCCCGGCTTAATCATGCACTAATCATACACGCAAATGCACACAATCAAGCCTAAGGACTCACGGGAAGATATCACAACACAACTCTAGAACATAAATAAAGTCATACAAGCTTTATATTACAAGCCAGGGGCCTCGAGGACTCGAATACAGAAGCTCGCATACAAGCGTCAGCGAAAGCATCAGATATCTGAGTACAGATGTAAAAGAAAACACAGATATGCCCTTAGAAGGCGGGGCAAAAGAAAACACTATGATCGAAAGGCGCAGGCCTCCTGCCTGGGACCCTCCGTTCCTACTCCTGGTCCTCGGCCAGCTCGTAGAAGTATCCAACCTCGGGGTAGCAGTAGCGATCGTCGGCGGGACCGCTGTAACCGAGGCTCTGTCATCTGGTTGCATCAAAAGGGATATGGGGGAAAAAGAAAGCAAAGCAACCGTGAGTACTCATCCGAAGTACTCAGCAAGCAAGGATCTACACTACTTATGCAACATTATCAAAGGGAGGCTGTATATGTGGACTGGGCTGCAGAAATGCCAGAATAGAGAGAAGGCCTAGTCCTATCGAAGACTAGCCTCTTCAACGGTCTTGCAGCATTAGAAGAGTGTAGATTTATACAGTATAAAATAGTAGTATCATTAAGTCTCATCCTCACCCAGAGATCCTTTCTCGACTCCCTGCAAGAAAGCAATCCCAGAGCCATACAGTCATCAACCTCGTCCTGAGATCCCTTCTCGACTCCCTGCGAGAAGCAATCCCAGAGCCATAGTATCCAATTCTAGCTGTATCGATCGGGATACAACTCCGAGTGTCCGTTACCGAGGATCCGGCTATGCATAGATTAGTTCTTCCCTGCAGGGGTGCACCAACTTACCCACCACGCTCGCTTAACTTCGACCGGACACACTTTTTCGGGTCATGCCCGGCCTCGGCCAAACAACACACCGCAATCCTACCTACAGCTCAGCAGAGAGGTCCCCGCCGGTCTACGTCCTAAGCGCAAGGGGGTCTTGGCCATCGCCCCTCACCCTCCGGGTCGTTGCGCACATGGTGGATACCAGCATCGCCTCGGGTGGCCGACATGATCCGACCGTGCCGCAATGCTGAACTGGACGTCTGTCAGAGCTTTTGGCTGATGCTATGATGCAGAATGCCCATACTATGCCCACGTGATGGTTAGTGCTATCAGGCCAGAGGCCCACTCAGATCACATATCCAAACCGTTAGTACCTTGGGGGTGCGGTAACGAGCAGAGACTCACGATCGATGTGACCCCGTCGCCCCGTCTCGAGGACTTGCGGCAAGGGCCAAGAATGCCCGGCCACGCCTCGTATTCATATCTCGGGCACCATCCAGGCAGCCCGTCTTCACATCACACGCGGGTACCCCTCAGGGTCGACCCGCCTTTCCAAGTAACAGTGTAAAGTCCAATTATCTGTGTGTCCATAACATCAGGGGAATCCGAGGTATCACCCTCGTTGGATTCCTACTCGATGTATCTATCAAGGTGAACTTGGAGGAATCACCCTCACTGGGTTCACACTTGAGGTGTTGTACGACAGCGTCGTTATCGGAAGCGGTGAAGGAGGAATCACCCTCGATGACCACGACCGAATAGCTACTCTATAGAGTTAACATCAGAAGTGCTACAAGAGGTTTCACCCTCGGCACTCGATAGTAACGCTGCAGTGTCGTTACAACTAAGGGGTTGAAGTGCGGTGCCGGGGTCTGATCTTCAATCCCGTTGATCGGGTCTTCGGATAATCCAGCGGGGCAGTCGGGATAAGTGGGGTCACTGATAAGTCTCTACCCAGCCTATACTAAGCAGTTTAGGTTAAGCAGGTAAGGTATCAATAGCAGGTTACAATAAACAGGCTATGCATCAGAATAGGTAAAGCAGTAGTAGCAGCAATTCTAATGCAGGCATGAGAGAGAAAGAATAGGCGATATCGGTATGCTCAAAGAGGGGGGTGCTTGCCTGGTTGCTTGGCGGCAAGGGCAAGGTCGTCAATGGTGTCGTCGGTCTCCGGAGCTGCGTCGGTACCGGGCTCTATCGAGAGAGAAGAGGGGGAGGAAACAGTATAAATACATGGCAATAAAAGTAATCACATAGCAAGGCATGGTAATACGCAGTGCAGGGGGTGTTCTAATGCAGCGCTACATGATACCGGCGAGGGGGATAACATCCGGGAAAGTTTTCCCGGAGTTAGGCGTTTTTTCGGACAGATGAAAGAGAGGGGACGGTTGCATGTTCGTTATGCTAGGGACATGTGACAGATGAACGGAGGGCGTATTCGGATTCGTCTCGTCGTTCTGAGCAACTTTCATGTATAAAACTTTTTCATCCGAGTTACGAATAATTTTCTATGATTTTCTAAAGTTTTAATAGTAGCTTGGAATTCTTTTAATTCGAAAATAAAACAAAAATTAGTTTTGTCACCTAGTGCTATTCTAGCCATAGTGTATGACAGGTGGGGTCAGGGTCAAAGTCAATAGTTGACTAGTCAACATATGAACAGTGTAGGGTCCACATGTCATTGACTTAGACTTTTCTGAAAATTTGTTTTTCTTTAAACTAACAGTGGGTCCACATGTCATCTACTATTGGACTAATTAACCAGTACTACTAATTAGACTAACTAACTAAACTAGTACCTAAACTAGTATTTGGCCGGCCACATACACACAGTACACACACTCACGCACACACACACAACACACACACGCTGCACGCACACACTCGGCCATGGCCTTTGAGCAGCAACTAGCAGCGGCTGGAGTGGAGCAGTAGCAGCGAACAGCAAGTGGCAGCAGCTAGGCAGAGCAGTGAGTAGCAGCGGCAAGCAGGTAGCGGCATGAGCAGCAGAGCAACAGCAGCGCATAGCAGTAGCAAGGCACACGGCAGCAAACAGCAGCAGCAGTAGCCGAGCAGCAACAGCGGCACTAGCAAGCAGCAGCCAGCAGCAGCGCACGGGCAGCAGCGGGTGGCGACGAGGCCACCCACGGGAGCGCGCGCATGAGGGCCTAGGCAGCGGCGCGCCGGGCGCGGCCAGGGCACGGCCTAGGTAACGTAGGGCGCGGACGGCTGCGGGCACACAGAGAGCTTCGGGGGCGGCCATGGCGATCTCAAGACGACGGCTACGGCGATGGATCGAAGGGGAAGATGAGGGGGATCGGCAGAGGAGCTCACCCCGGGGCTTGTGGACACCTCGGCTGCTGCGGGGACGGACCGGAGCAGCGGCAACCATCGACGAGATGTGGTGGCCGTGGGCGAAGACGACGGCGATGGCGAGCCTACGGGGCGTCCTAGCTCGAGCCCTTCGGCGAGGGTGAAGGAGACGACGAAGGCGGAGCTCCTGGATGTCTTCACAGGTGCTGAGGTGGACGGTGGCCGCGGTGACGACGACGACCATGGCGACCACAGCTCTGCCTTGCGCGGGAGGAAGAGACGCGGCGCGAGAAGGAAGGGGGAGAGGGTGGGCGCTAGGGTTCTAGGGAGGGAGAGGGTGCTCAGGGTCTTATAGGGCGTCGGGGGGTGGCGCATGGTTGCCACCACGGCCATGGTGCCGTGGATGGCCGCCACGCCCCTGCCTCCTGTACAGAGGAGGGAGATAGTGGGGAGATAGGTGGGCTGGGCCTCCCATTTGTCAGATGGGCCAATGTGCCCAGTACTTTAGGTCCTCCTCCTTTCTTTTCTTTTATTTATTTATTTTAAAGCAATTGAGTTTTGTAAACTACGGAACTTGGTCCAAAATTAGCGTTGCAATTTTAGGCACTGCCACGAAAGTTTTGGGGGTTTATTTGAATTTGTTTTTTTATTTTGTTTGCAAAGGTATTTACTTAAATGGGGCTGTCTTGGTACTGTTTGCATATCCAGGGGCATTTTAAATATCCACTTGAATGTTGATTTCTTATGACAAATTGTTAGTGAATTTTACAACCCAGCGAACATTTTTGTTTTACCGTTTGAAGAAATGTTTTCTCACTTGAAATCTAAATTGGACTCTTGGAGTTGATTCGAAATAAGTGGCAGGAAGCATAGTAATCATGGTTAACATGTCAACCATTAGGGGGAGATTACTGTAGCATGATTCTCGGGGTGTTACAAATCTCCTTCACTACAAAAAATCTCGTCCCGAGATTTAAGTGGGGAAGTAAAGGGTAACTTCGGGAGATCTGACCCTCGTAGGATCGATTATCTAATGGACAATTGAGGGAGTGGCAGAAGTATCTCTCGAGTTGAAACTTAAGAAAACATAGAGAGCAAAGTATGAAGATACAATAGAAAGTTTCAAGCGAAAGGATAAATGATCGATATCTGAACAGAGTGTGAAAAGGGGTTCAGAGCATCGGGAATAGATCATCTCTCGTAGGGTGGCTCGTGATAACACACAAGGCCAAGAGCAAAGGATACTTCAGAGTTAAGGATGTACAGGAGAGTGAGGTTCCGATCCTGTGGAACTGTGGGTTATGGGCCCACCATGTGGTTCAAAAGTAGGAAGGACGTTGACGTATTGCACGGTCATGGTAGCAAGGCATGTCAGAGGATAGCCTGTCATCTATGTTAGCGACAACATCGGTACCAAGGGCGAGGGACGAAGAGAACCATTTTCCTGCTCGTTGAACGAGGCGGACCAATAGGCAAAGTTCTCGTCCATCGGTGGTTACCGGAATGTCATCAACAATAGTAACAAGGTTTTACTGACCGAGTGGTACAACTAGGTGCTTACCTAAGCATGGAATTATCACTGCTTAGTTAAGTCAGATTACAAGAAAGGTTAAACAAAACAATGGAAAGGAAAAGTGATTAGTATACTAATCAGAACAATGGAAAGGAAATGTGTTGACACACAAGAATTGGGGTATATCCTTTCCAAGGAAAAGAGGAGCATGATATACATGAAAGGACAGCAAGTCCAAAAGCACTTAGATAACGAGGGCGAGGAAAGAATTATGGTATTACCCATACAACGGTGTTTGGATAATCGATCAAGAAACAATTAGCATTGCGCTGCCAATGTTCTTGTTGATATTCGGAATACCCCTGTCATGCTTCGAGGTAGCATTAACATGGTGTTTCAAACAAAGATTGAATCTGAAGGTCACAAGAAGTATCAAGGAACAATTTCAAGAAAAGCAAGGGGCTCAAGGTATAGCCAAAACATGACCAAGTCTGTGTTGGCAGGAAGCAAGGATGTGGTCGATGATATCGCAAATCAACGAGGGGCAAGGATGGTATTTCTCATCATGAATTCGACTTATATCTTGGACGGGCTTACAATATTGATGATGATCACGACACATTTGTCGAGAGGTTTAAAGAAGATGAAAGCGATCAGTAGGATGATCAAGGCAGAAGGAGTGAGGTTCATATTGTCTAAGCAAAATGATATGATGATGAAAGTTTGACACGGGCTTAGCCCTTTATCTGAAATGTGCACCGAGAAGGAGGACCCAGTAGCAAGGTTAGGATTAGCACGATAATTATGTAGCCGATCAGGCTAGGGATGGCATGATGGAGTAGTAAACTTCCCAGCAACAATACTAGGGGTATTGATTCACCGAGCAGAATCGATTCATTGTTCGGTGGTCTCGGTTGACGACAACCCAGAACCCGTGGAGTGACTATGTTAGGGAAAAGTATCACTCCATCGAAAAATTCATAGAACGTGGTACCATAGGATGATATCCTCGAGATATTAGGGGGCTAATACTCGAGGTAGTTCAGTATAGAGGTTGGACAGGTGAATTGATCTGCAGAAGACAAGTATTTTAACTTGTCCGGGAAATGGAATCAAGGAGAAAATACGGTTGGAACCACGATTGCAGAGGATCAATTCACAGATACAAGATAAACTTATTCCAAGGAAATAATTATTTTTACGAGCAGCTTCCATGATAAGTTCTACATCGGGTCCATGGGCATGAACGCAAAAGTTCAAGGTCGACTCCCACTTCTTCAATGCATAACCTTTCATTCACTCCTCGTTTTCGAAGAAATTGTATTGCTGAAGATTTATCTGGTGAAGCACCAGAACGGTATGACTCGTAGAATTTTCTGGGTTCTCGCTGATGGCAGAAGCATAGATACAACCCATCGGGTCATTATACGAATCCCTACAACCATCAACCAAAGCAAGGGATGCGAGTTCGAAAGCAGAGTATCAAAGTCAAAGCAGATGATACCATTTACCGGAGGTACTAAATACCAAGGGAAGAGCTCATAAGATGTTTGAATATGAAGGATACCGTTGGATATTAATCCAACAAAAAATCAGGTAGACGACAAAGGATCTGACGTGAGTAGCGATACTCAACCAGAAGGAGAAGAAATGCAAGGGCATCGGTTTATGGAAACATCTGAATAATTCGATGCTTAAATGCGAAGGGTTTACGATTCCAAAATCGGGGAATCAGAGGCAGAGGCTCTGATAAAAAGATGAGTATGTTGAATAGAATTAGATGGCCAATCAATCAAGGATTGATTTATCGAGAACCAGCTCATATCCAAAATGATGTCTGAGCCGGAAAGGTGAATTCTAGGAATCGACGGATGATAGGGATTATTCTTATTCATATTGGATCAATAGACTCGGAATGACAATGACAAGGAATGCTAATGAATATTGCGATACATATGGATTTATCCATAATGCAGGCAAACAATACTTTCGAGAGCACTAGGCTGCAGAGGATCTTCGGGAGATCAAATTGCATTTCAAAGAATTTTGTGAGACATATGAACAACTGGGGATGAACGAATCCCGATAAGTGTGAGGAATTATTCGCAGTGCGAAAGAAGCTACACGGCAGTAGGCTCAAAGGATTCCCGGATTAACGAGGAGTATTACGGGGTATCTCGCACAGAGGAGTAACTGGGAATGAAGATACAAATGATAAGGATGGTTAGTTATCCACGGGGGTTTGTCGGTGGTCAGGAACTGCAAAGCAGTGGCACAGGGTCTCGGTTAACGTCGAGGAGTATCTTCAGAATCTTCTGATGAAGCAGACGATCATCTGTAGTGAAGGGGCTCTTCGGGAGAAAGTGGTTACGAGATCCTAATGCCAGAGTTAGCAAAATCATTTAACCCGAATAGAAGAGAGATCAGAGTCCCAGAGTATAGACGAGGAATAAAAGATTCTAATACCACCCAATTGGCGACGTGGGCCCGTAAGCCACACAGCCAAGTTAGATCAGAGTCCCAGAGTATAAACAGGCTATGCATCAGAATAGGTAAAGCAGTAGCAGCAGCAATTCTAATGCAAGCATGAGAGAGAAAGAATAGGCGATATCGGTATGCTCAAAGAGGGGGGTGCTTGCCTGGTTGCTTGGCGGCAAGGGCAAGGTCGTCAATGGTGTCGTCGCTCTCCGGAGCTACGTCGGTACCGGGCTCTATCGAGAGAGCAAAGGGAGAGGAAACACTATAAATACATGGCAATAAAAGTAATCACATAGCAAGGCATGGTAATACGCAGTGCAGGGGGTGTTCTAATGCAGCGCTACATGATACCGGCGAGGGGGGTAACATCCGGGAAAGTTTTCCCGGAGTTAGGCATTTTTTCGGATAGATGAAAGAGAGGGGACGGTTGCATGTTCGTTATGCTAGGGACATGTGACAGATGAACGGAGGGCGTATTCGGATTCGTCTCGTCGTTCTGAGCAACTTTCATGTATAAAACTTTTTCATCCGAGTTACGAATAATTTTCTATGATTTTCTAAAGTTTTAATTGTAGCTTGGAATTCTTTTAATTCGAAAATAAAATAGAAATTAGTTTTGTCACCTAGTGCTATTCTAGCCATAGTGTATGACAGGTGGGGTCAGGGTCAAAGTCAACAGTTGACTAGTCAACATATGAACAGTGTAGGGTCCACATGTCATTGACTTAGACTTTTCTGAAAATTTGTTTTTCTTTAAACTCACAGTGGGTCCACATGTCATCTACTATTGGACACTAACTAAACTAGTACCTAAACTAGTATTTGGCCGGCCACATACACACAGTACACACACTCACGCACACACTCGGCCATGGCCTTTGAGCAGCAACTAGCAGCGGCTGGAGTGGAGCAGTAGCAGCGAACAGCAAGCGGCAGCAGCTAGGCAGAGCAGTGAGTAGCAGCGGCAAGCAGGTAGCGGCATGAGCAGCAGAGCAACAGCAGCGCCTAGCAGTAGCAAGGCACACGGCAGCAAACAGCAGCAGCAGTAGCCGAGCAGCAACAGTGGCAGTAGCAAGCAGCAGCCAGCAGCAGCGCACGGGCAGCGGCAGGTGGCGACGAGGCCACCCACGGGAGCGCGCGCATGAGGGCCTAGGCAGCGGCGCGCCGGGCGCGGCCAGGGCACGGCCTAGGTAAAGTAGGGCGCGGACGGCTGCGGGCACGCAGAGAGCTTCGGGGGCGGCCATGGCGATCTCAAGACGACGGCTACGGCGACGGATCGAAGGGGAAGATGAGGGGGATCGGCAGAGGAGCTCACCCCGGGGCTTGTGGACACCTCGGCTGCTGCGGGGACGGACCGGAGCAGCGGCAACCATCGACGAGATGTGGTGGCCGTGGGCGAAGACGACGGCGATGGCGAGCCTACGGGGCGTCCTAGCTCGAGCCCTTCGGCGAGGGTGAAGGAGACGGCGAAGGCGGAGCTCCTGGATGTCTTCACAGGTGCTGAGGTGGACGGTGGCCGCGGTGACGACGACGACCATGGCGACCACAGCTCTGCCTTGCGCGGGAGGAAGAGACGCGGCGCGAGGAGGAAGGGGGAGAGGGTGGGCGCTAGGGTTCCGGGGAGGGAGAGGGTGCTCAGGGTCTTATAGGGCGTCGGGGGGTGGCGGATGGTTGCCACCACGGCCATGGCGCCGTGGATGGCCGCCACGCCCCTGCCTCCTGTACAGAGGAGGGAGATAGTGGGGAGATAGGTGGGCTGGGCCTCCCATTTGTCAGATGGGCCAATGTGCCCAGTACTTTAGGTCCTCCTCCTTTCTTTTCTTTTATTTATTTATTTTAAAGCAATTGAGTTTTGTAAACTATGGAACTTGGTCCAAAATTAGCGTTGCAATTTTAGGCACTGCCACAAAAGTTTTGGGGGTTTATTTGAATTTGTTTTTTTATTTTGTTTGCAAAGGTATTTACTTAAATGGGGCTGTCTTGGTACTGTTTGCATATCCAGGGGCATTTTAAATATCCACTTGAATGTTGATTTCTTATGACAAATTGTTAGTGAATTTTGCAACCCAGCGAACATTTTTGTTTTACCGTTTGAAGAAATGTTTTCTCACTTGAAATCTAAATTGGACTCTTGGAGTTGATTCGAAATAAGTGGCAGTAAGCATAGTAATAATGGTTAACATGTCAACCATTAGGGGGAGATTACTGTAGCATGATTCTCGGGGTGTTATACCGCTCACCGAATGGAACGCGCTTCATATTGCATTTGCACAGACATGTGGGACCGCAATTGAGAACCGACCATAGGCACACTCCCCGGTCCCCGCAAGTCAGCTAAGTTAATAGAAGAGAGAGACGAGTGATAGTACTGGAGCAGTGTTGTACACACGTCGGTGCCTGGACGATCCCTGCACGACACGGGAGATCAGTTCATCCATGCATGTGACCAGACTCCAGCAGCCGGCTGGATTGGCTATCGTCTACATATCATGCAGGCTGTGTTGTACAGGGCTGTAGTTCTGATGAGAAATCTGAAAGAAAAAGGGAGCACCAGGTATATTAAATTAGCAATAAAATTTGAACCCATTTTCGGTATAAATACAAATCTACTCCAGTCTTCTTTGGGGCGGTTATGTTAAGGTTTCTTGTCATCTCGCAATATTAGGTTTTATGTGCTTCGGATCACTGCAAGGGTTAAACAGTGACAATTGCATTCCTCCAAGGCGCTGGTCATTGGGGGCACATGCACGAAGACTACTCGGCTGCCATCTAGGTCAAGCCGGCTATGTTAATTAGGACATCTATCGATTGACCCCTTTTCTATGAGTTTGTCTTTAATTTGAGCTTTGATCCTCGTTTAGTTTGTCCGTCGGGATTCATGTTGTCTCCTTGGGGCAGTGAGGTTATGGCTTCTTGTCATGTGGCATTTTTTTTGTGTTATGTTAATCCGGTGCCTTAGATCAAAATGATGACAACTGCGCCTCCGGGGCACGTGCATGAAGACTTCTCGACAGTCATTGACGAGGTCAAGCCGGCTTCGGTAGAAAAAAGAAAACTACTCCACTATATAGGCAGGAGCCTCCGCACTTGCTTGCTAGTGTTGCTCTCTTCACACACTCTCGTCCTTTCCAGATCTAAACACGACAGCGGTGGCCACACTCTCTCTCTCTGCTCACCGCTGGTCACAGATCCGGCCGGATCCCCTCCGCCGAGGAAGGTGAGAAGGTGCAACGTTCACGCGGTCGTCCTCGGTGACGGCTCTAACCCACTGCCGGCGCGTCCCAATCAGCGTGCCTTGCCGTTCTCTCCCACGCAGCGCCGGCTTGGGAGGGCCTCTGACCCCTTCTTCCTCGCTGTCGTAGTGTGGGCAGATCCGGCCTCCCGCCCCCCCACCTAGCGACATCCCGACGACCCTTAGGTATAACTTCCTTTGAAACTGGCCTTGCTCTACTGCCCCAGCTCTTCACGTTGCTGCATTTGTATCTTTTACTACTTCTCAGGGGCCCCCGTAGATAGGCTCAATCGGCTGTTCGAAAGCTACCTAAATTTTTACTGTTAAGAGGTAAAACTACTTCATGCAGTCGAATCTAGTAGTACTACTTCATGCAGTTAAATCTAGTACTACTTGGTTCAAACAGGGAATAAATGGGGTGGGGGTGGGGGACGATTTGTTACCTGAATCTAGGACTTGGTCGAAAGAGGAAATAATTGGGGCGAAAAGTAGCAGAGACTGGCTATCCAACTGGTATCTTGGTCTAATAGGGAAATAAAGGGAAACGCAGTACAAACTCGGTATAAACCGATCTATTGGTTGAAAAAGGAAAAAAAGTGGGGACTGGGGGACAAGTCAACTGAGTATGTCCAGCATTAGATTTGCTAGCATCACACAGTAAAAGGTGGCTATACCGAACAAAAATGGGACCAACCCAGATATCCTGTTTCGATGTTTGTTGCCCCGAGTCCCTCTTATGTAATGCCACTGGTAAAATGTAGCAGCCCCACTATTAAAGTAAGGACATGTTAAACCAATGTTGTTTGCAATGTAATGCTTCCAGTAATATGAATCAATGGCACTGTTTTTCATGTACTGCTAAATTTCCCATTAAGATAAGTTGCTTCTTTTCGTTAGAAATGCAACTATCCTAGTCTGCCTACTCTCCCGTGCCCAAATACCAACTCTTTAGCAGTTGTTAATGTAATGTTGCTGGTAAAATGAAGCAATGGCACAACTAAAGTAATGTCGTATTTAACGGTTGTCATAGTTAATCCTAATGCCCACACTAATATCTAGCAATGCTGCTGCTTTAGAAATTGCTACTGTCCTTGTAGGATCGTCATTCAGATAAGGAACATGCTTCTTTTCATTTGATGTATGTTTCATCACTTGTTAGTCACCCTCCTTTCCACCTTTTTGTGCAAATAGAGATATACATTTCACGCTTGATCTTAGTTGAACTGCACAAAATGATATCCAAATTATAGTTGAACATTCCACGAGCTTCACGACCAACCTTGATGTTGCTCAATTTTATTGCAACTAATGAAGAAGAAGCTGCTAGCTCATGGGACCAAGTACTTCCTAACTGCATGATACAAACATTCCTTCATTTTAGGTGAACTGCACAAAAAGGTCCCATGAATTGAATCATCCATGTTGGTGACTGGCGTCATCCCTTCTACGATGGCATTGACTACAGATATGGTTCCCATCACGAGGTATGTTCCTTTTTGGTCCGACTGTTTGCCAAAGATCCTGCATGTTGACTCTGCTCTTGTGCTACTATTTTGGCACTGCCATGATAATGTAGTAATATTATTATTTTGCACCTTAATCTAGTGGCACTATTAATTTGAGGCAATGTTTTGGCACCGCTAGTGCCACTGATTTTTTTTATATCAAAAGAGGGGGTTTCCTACGATTTCATTAAAGAAACCCAACTATAGAGAACCATTATCCGACAACATCTCAGTGTAAACGGGCAGTTATGCAACTACTGCTAGAATGGACTGAGTACTAGCAGGAGACAAATTCGCCACATAAGCTAGGCAGGTAGGGGGACGCAGCCCCAGCTCGACCATGTTTGGATTACAACCCAAAAGCTACTACAGAAACATCAGGGGGGAAGATAGGGACTGAAAGAGCCAGCTCCGGGTCAAAAAAAAGAGCCAGCTTCAGCACCACAGTCTAAGCACCCCCGGCCTCCATCCTTGCGACACACGGTACACCTCGCTTGCCACCTGCTCCACCCTAGTGCCACTATTAAAATGAAGTAATAATACAGTTAAAATAGAGCTAATGTCCTCTCTATCATTTCATTTTCGATGTAGATAAAGAAAGTGCTTCTCTTTGTTAGTATATGTTTCATCAACTAGTCCCATTGCTAATGTTTAAGTGTTTCTGCAAACTGCGGTGCTTAATTTTAGTTGATCTGCAAAAAAATAGAGATTGGAATGTCTCAAGGCCCCTCCTTGTACTACCGATGTACACTGATGTTCATCACTGGCAGAAGGTGTATCGGGGAGAATTGGATCGATTTCTAGTATGAGGCCTACCGTATGAAGCATCGCAGGGCCCACCTCGCCATCGCAGCATGGCATACTGTGATACTATCGCAATCTTTTCCCATTAAGAAAATGAAGTTTCTTCTATTTATTAGTGTATATTTCATCAACTAGTGCCACTATAATTTAATCACACTTTTTCATTATCTGTGCAAACAGGGTTATTCAACCACATTTTGGTAGAACTACACAAATGTACGGATGGAACCAGCATATATGTAGAGTGCGAGGTGCCAATATCTAACATAAACGTGGCTTGGAAAAGCACAGATGCTCGGATGGTTCCTCAAGTTCTTGCTGACCCGCTGCAGAATATTTTAATCTGCCGGTGTTTGGCTTGAACCTTACATGTTTTTTTTTAGGGGGCACTTTACTTGTTTCAGTGTTGCAGCAAATCCTCTAATCAAATAGGAGTAGCTTATATCAGCACTTTTCTAGGGAGTACTCTTTTCTGAAAGAAGCACCAATTGATTGTTCTTTATTTGTACACATTGTCACAACTTTGTTTTTGGTCGAGTGCTATTTTAGGGTGATTGGCGTAGTACTCGGAGTACTACCCAGTACTTCCCCGTATGATTTTCATTAGCCGTCACACTGATTGTAAGCATGAGCAGATGGAAGATTAGGTTAGTGTGAAGCTTACCTTAAACCCTACCGCCATCGTTGAAACGAGGCGAGCGGCGAGGGAACCGTGGAGAACGGCGGGGAAGCAACGTCGTGCCATCCGAGCTCCTCTTGTGGTGGGAGAACAAATACTCATGTGGCTCTGGCTGGCACTGCACCCTCACGAACGACACACCGTACTTGATCAATTCGTTATCCTCTGGATGCTCAACCTTCGACCTGTATGCCCACCACCTCTGCCAGACTTTCGCCTCGGGCGAATCTGTCTGCTCCATCGCCCAGAGGAGATACTTGATGAACTCGAAGGACTGCGGCGTGACTACCGTCGGGAAGTACATCGCCGCCCTCATCGCTACCGTCTCGTTCTTTCTCATACATTGCCACATGGCCCTCACCGTCCTCGAAATCTCCCACTCATTGTTAAACCAAGTAAGGATCTCCTTCAACCTGGCTAACTTCTCCTGGTCGCCGCCGGTGATCTGCCCGATTCGCTGCTGCATCCTCTCCATAGATGTGCTTCTGAGAGGTCCGGTGTTGGCTTTGGAAGATGGGAGGAGAGACGGTGGTCTTGCAATGGAGAAGAGGGAGAGGCGAGACGGTGGTTTTGCAATGGAGAAGATGGAGAGGAGAGGGGGTGGTTTCGCAATGGAGAAGAGGGAGAGGCAAGACGGTGGTTTTGGAATGGATAAGAGGAGAGGAGAGGGGGTGGTTTTGCAATGGAGAAGAGGGAGAGGAGCGTGCGGCAAAGATTTAGGATTGGACGAGAGGGCCGGTGCGCTGTGACTGGATCAAAATCAAAATCAATTTACCCTTCAATTAAAAAGCGACCCCACATTAACTAGTCTCCCTTGTATTCTGGGTCATATTTTGACCATGATTTTAACAAATAAAATATATGTTATACGTTGCAAAAATAATATAATTTGAAAGTACATTCAGATATGAACCAAACGATATAATTTTTCATGACATGCACTCACATTTTGCTTGTCAAAAATACAGTACGTGGTCAAACTTTGACCCAAAATACGCAAAACAAAAAAATACTTCCAAGACCACCGCCGATCCTCTCCTCTTCCATTTCAAAACCACCGCCGCTCCTCTCCTATTCCAATCCAAAACCAGCGTCGCTCCTCTCCTCTTCCATTTCAAAACCACCGCTGCTCCTCTCCCGTTATAATCCAAAACCAGCGTCGCTCCTCTCCTCTTCCATTCAAAAACTACCGCCGACGAGTGAAGGTGTTGTGGAGAAATAGATCGATGGAGGAGTACAACCGATACGTGAGGATCGCAGACGGTGACCCTGTGAAGCTAGCCAGGATGTTGGAGATACAGTCTTGGTTTGACAACCCAGAGCAATTAGCGGCGACGGCGACAGCGATGGCCAAATATCTGGAACGGAGCGAAAAGAAGGCTATACTCCCGAAGGGAGTCGCGCTGGAGTACATAAAGCTGCTCCTCTGGGCCATGGAACAAACAGATTCATCGGATCTGATTGTGAGGCAGCGGTGGTGGGAGTATCAATCCAAGATGGAGCATCCACCAGAGATTGAAGGATCGAGCATCTACACGGTGTCGTTTGTGAGGGTGCCATGGCAGAGCGAGCCGGTGGAGTCTTCGTTGACCGAACCCAACTTCAAGAGGAGAAAAGCAGTTGGCGCGACGATGCTTCGCCGCCATCCTCTCCCTCGCCATTCACCTCATCTCACGAGGCAGCTGTCTGCCACCGAGAAATAGTCTGAGGAGGAGTTTAGGGTTGTCAGTATTTGCAGGTTGTGAATTGTGTTTTGTGTTGTGTATTTTGAGAGTACTTCCACATATGAAAGTCTTTTGAATTTCAGATTTGCAGTATTGAGCATATGAAGTATTTTATGAATTCTAGAGATATATTTTTAGCACTTTAAAAAATGTAGTTTCATATAAAAGTGCAGACAATGTGATTCTCAGAGAAGAAACTGCAAGTTTCAGAGGCAGAGCATTTATATTAGCACGCCCTTTTCAAACAGGGATAACATCATGTTGGAAGTTTTATTCATGGTCAAAAATGGAACTACCAGCCAGTTAACATCATGCTGATCAACATTCATGCATAGCACATCTTCATATGATGCACGGTCAAAAAGATATGCTATTTTCAAAATGCCCACACAATGTTGAGTGTGCGAAAAACAGAGAAAACGAGCGACGAAGTTTTGGCAAGTGTTGGAGGTGGTGTGCGTAGACGAAAATAGGGACCCACATGTCAGTAATGGCAGAGGCAAAAATTTGGGGTTATTTTCCCTCCATTAGGTGGAATCGAACTCGGGCGGAGCAGCGGTTAGGGAGTAGAACTTGGCCACTGGGCTACTTCAATACTTTCAACAGAAACTAGGCACAGCTTCTACCACTATTGTAGCACGTCTTCCCTGGCTCCGATGGGTTCTCGTCCGGGGCCTGGACGTCATCCTCCGCCTTTATGCGCTCGCCGCGCCGCCGCTGTCTGCCGTTGTGAACATGCTCAACAAACGAGAGGAATCTGGAGAGGACTGTATGTGGAGAGGCGGACAGTCGGGACCCACCAGGTCCATGGCCGTACGCAAGCAAGTGCATCATTGAAAAAAATGCTTCCTCCTAATGATATACTGATGTTGGAGCCCCGGGTTTGTCAACATAGTTACTAAAGAAGATAAATTTACAATGAAGCCAGTCATCGGGGAGCTGGCAGTAATCATTTATTATCAGTGGGCCAGCAAGTATCAGCTGGGTTGTGAACTGCCCAGTCTAGACTTTCTTTTTTAACATGCGCAACCCACGACATGCCGGTTTGTATTTTTTTTAGGGCCGTCATGTATCGACCGGCCTAAGAGCCTCCCATCCTTGGTTTTATTTTTCCTTAAACATCAGCAGCCCAACTTATTTTTTTTTTGAAGAAAACGCAGAGGTCTGTTCTATTTTTCTATATAACAATAGGAACGGCAGGTCCAACTTATGTTTCCCTTCTAACTATATTATATATATTTATATTATTTTATATGTTATTATATATTATTGTTATTATCATCATATATTTAACAGACAATTATATATATAAGAAAAAATATCCCACATCTTATTAACTTATAAAAATAAAATTTTAACAATAAAATCCTGGGTTATTTTACTTTAAGGCAATGAAAATCCTGGTGATTGTGTATAAAAGCTTGGTAAGATTTAAGGAACAATGTAATAATAAAGCACTTATTATTTAAATATATTTATACCAAAATGCTCAGCCCCTGTTTATTTTTTGATAACATTGTTGCGCCCAACCCAACATTATAATTAGAACCAGCCCAGCAAAATCATGTATTTCGAGAAAGTGCAAATGGGCTATAATTTTTTTAGGAAAAAATAAATGGGCCGCATGGACGCTACATTATTTGTTCACCCAGCCCAGCAAATTCGTGTATTTCAAGAAAGTGCAAATGGGTTGTAGTTTTTATAAAAAAAAATGGACCGCATGGACGCTACATTATTTGTTCACCCAGCCCAGCAAATGGACTGTAAATTCTAAAAAAATGGATTGAATATGTGCCACATTTTTGGAAGTTGAAATGTGGGCCAATAGGTCGAAGCCAATGCAAGGCGTTGTCAACTTAGTCAACAAATGATTTTGACATCGATAGCCGTTGGATTTACATCGAACGGTCGGCATCCATTTTCAATCTCTCGTCTTCTTCCTCCAGCGCCGCCGGGACCACCTGTTCCCACCTCCGGCTGCTAGCAGCTCTGCTTAGCACGCTTCGCTGCGAAGCGCTACCCCACCGACGGCTAGGCCGTCCCTCCACCCCTCCACACCTCCTGTTATTCTCCGCCGACTGCAGAACCACGCCGCACCAGAACCAGTTAACCCTCGTACACCTCTTCGTCTGCGACTCCATTGCCGCGTCTTCCCATCTCTGGCTCATTGCCGTCCAGGGCCTTGTCGTCGTCCACTGCCTTGGTGCGCTCGGCGCGACGTGGTCAATGTGGTCAACAAACAAGAGTCATCGGAAGAGGACTGTATGTAAAGAGGCTGACAGTGGGGACGCACCAGGTCCATGGACGCACGCATGCAACCGCCTCCTTATTACGCGAAGATAAAATTATTCCAACCCCTGAAAGCTGGGACCCACCACGTATCTCTTCGCACGGAAGGAAGAGCCTCCTTATTCCTGCCCCTGACACCTGGGACCCACCAACCACATCTTTGCACGCAAGGAAGTGCCTCCTTATTACGAGAAAAAAACTGATTCCGCCCCTGATAGCTCGGACCCGCCAGCTATATATTCGCACACAAGGAAGTGCCTCCTTGTCATCCCTGACAGCAGGGACCCACCCGGTCGAAGCATACGTAGCGTTATCTGTCTGGTCTCGAACGTGTGCGTACATACTGGTCGATCGGTCTCTCTGCAGCGATGAACCGTGGCCGAGTAAGGAGCGGCAGGTGTCGTAGTAGAACCGTCGACGTAGCATGTCACGCAGTCCCGTCTATATCGTGTACACGTATGTACAGCTACGCTGCAAGAAAGTAAATACGGGTACATATGTACATACGGGCGGGGTCTCGAACGCATACAGCGACGGCGTCCTGTTCATCGGCAACCAACCGGCTGGGTCGGAACGGAGGAAACAGCGTCGTGTTCATCGGGAGGCAACCGACTGGGTAGGAATACGTCGTGTTCATCGGGAGCCAACCGGCTTGAACGGAACAGCCGAAACGAGGTCTGGCGTACCGTAGAACGGATGAAACAGCCATCTGTTCGACCGCGTACGGTCGAAACAGGGTCATGTTCATCGACTCGTGGTCTGGCGTACCGCAAAACGGAAGAAATGGACTTCTGTTCGAGTGCCTACGGTCGAAATGGGGTCATGTTGATCGGGGGGTGTGGCGTACCGCAAAACGGAGGAAACAGACTTATGTTGGAGCGCCTACGGTCGAAACGGGGTCCTGTTCATCGGAAGGGGTGTGGCGTATCGTAAAACGGGACTCCATGGGGCTACTGTTCATCCAGCGTCTACTGCCTCGCTCCGGCCTCCACGGGCTACTGTTCATCCACCGTTGACTTCCTCCAGCCTCCACTTTGCTACTGTTCATCCACCGCGTCTTCCTCCTGCCTCCACCAGCTACTGTTCATCCAGCCTCCACCGGCTACTGTTCAACCAGCCCTCCACGGGGTCCTATTCATCCACCCCCAACCGGCTCGCGTGTCGCGGCCTCCTCAGGGTCCTGTTCATCCAGCGGCAACGGCATAATACCACGGTCGGGGTCCTGTTCATCCAACCCCCACCAGGAACTGTTCATCCAACCCCAACCAACCGGCTAGACTCACCACGTCTCGACTCGTTCAACCAACCCCCAACAGTCACTGTTCATTAAGAGGCAGGTTTGATCGGCTTTAGTAAGCAGCAGCAGCGATCGATCGCTCGGGTTCAGTTAGCAACAGCAGCGAAGGAATCGCTCGGGTTCAATCAGCAGCGAAGGAATCGCTCGGGTTCACTTAACAGCCAGGGATCGATCACTCAAGTTCAGTAATGTAGCTAGTGCAATCGCTCGGGTTCAGTTAGAGCCCAACGCCTTGCACACATGCATGTACGTGTACGAGAGAAACACGCAAACCTTCGTGCATCGCTCGGCCCCGACCACCCATCGTAACCGGGAACTCCCCGAAATTTTCCTGGCCCTCGCTTCTACCATGATTTTTTCCGTCAAGGACGGCCCAAAGAATATCATGCAGGTGCGTCCCCGGCCTGCCCAGGACAAAAATCCTATTTTCTTTCATGATTTTTTGTCACAATTATCGTCATAGAAGTGTCATAAGTATGACAGGAAAAAAATTTGTTTGGGCCATAATGTCACGGATGTGTCTTTTTTGTAGTGAATAGCCATGAATATCCCTTATAACGTAGAAAGTAGGGGGCTAGGTGTACTCTATATAAATGTTTCCCTCCACTTAGATAAGGGTTCGCATTCCTTATAATTCCCATCTATACGCAGAGAAAGAAGAGCTCCAGGAGCGCAGGACGTAGGGCTTGTTACTCTTTTGAGAGGGACCTGAACCTGCTAAAATACCACTATGTTACACTTGTCCTTAGCGAGATCCTGCAACTTCCCTACCCTTCTCTCGTACTGTTAGAATCGTCCCCACGACACAGACTACTCGGCCCCACCTGCCAGCGAGGCTAGGGCACAGGATGCACGTCCCAACCGTGCACGCCCATGCAAGCCACGCTACTATGACCCAGACTAGGTTTACAGACCAAACCCAACTGCCACTCGTACATAAGGGGGTGGCGACAGCGAGGTAGGGTATCCAAAGGATCAAGGCAACGAGCGGCGGCGACTATGTACTCCTTCCTCCTTCTTTTTCCCCTCCCGCAAGACACTGCCAATTCTTGTAATTCCCCTGTATAAGCTACAACTTCAAAGAGCTACTAAGATCGATACCACCACCGCTATCCCTAGTCTTATAGTATGGTAGTGTAAAATGTGCAAATCTAAGGTTCAAATCATTCAAAAACATTGGAGATTGTAAGCTTGCACCGTAGCTTTAACCAGATCCCCCTCGTACCCCCTCGCGTTGCTCCCGTGAGCGACCGAGGGGGCGAACACTAGCCATCGGGGCAAGGTCCTCTCCTCCCACTTCCTCCCCTCACTGTCGCCTGTGCACGCTGCCGTGAGAAGCCTGGTCGGTGAAGGCGACGGCGGCGCTCTCTCTCCTCCATGCTTTATGCTGTGCGGTGCGGGACGACGGCATGAGCGATGGCGCGGTGCTGATCCAGAGCGCATCCACGCCTGGTCGGGCTCGAGCGGCTCCGCCGTGGGATCTCGTCTGGTGCACAGGGGGTTGGGCTGGCCAGGGCCCTGGCGTGTGGCACCGGCGACTGGCTGGGCCTCGCCCCAGATTCGGTACAACCGGGCCATGGGGGGCCTTGGTGGCCGCTCTGGACACCGGCGCAGTCACGACGGCCATGGCTACGATGGCCGACAGTTCGGCGGTCTTGCGGCAGTAAGACGCGTGTATCCTGATCGGTACTGGATCTGGGAGTGCGGCGTGGGGTGTGGCCGTGACCCGGGCGGCGGCGATGCGGTGTGGTCTAGCCTCCGGGTGGTCGAAATTCGTCGTCGTCGTTGCCAGTGGTCCTACGGAGATGCTGTCGAGGGCTAGCGCGGAGCCCATTTGCGCGAATTGGCGGTGTTCCATCCGGCTGCGAGTTGGGGAGTTGTTGCCGCCGGTGAAAACCGAGCTCCGACTTCGGTCATGGCAGGCGATGAAGTTGTCTACGCGTCGTTACCTTGTTGAAGGCATCGCTTTTGCGGTCATTTTCTCCTCGCTCAGACTGTTCCGAGGAGAATCCCTTGATCTAGGTATCCCCGATCAGACGATGACGACGCTATCGGTGTCATATCCCTTCATGTGGGCATCGTTTTGGAGAAAATGCTTGTTGGTCATCAGGAGGTAGAGCGGCGTGGCATCTACTGTGTCAACGCCGACAGGTCTTGGTGGCATGGTGCTGCACAGTCTTGGCGGCGGATGCGTCAGGATAGGCAAGCGCAGGGCGGCGGCGCTGGGCGGCGTCGTGGTGGCGTTGACAACAGGGCTGACAAGGTTGATGCGCCAGTACCTTCTTTGAAGATGGATCGATGGAAGGACGGTGGCGGGCTCTACAGCGTGCACATGCGGTGAGCACTGAGAGTGATCCGGACCGTATGTGCCCCAGACCCGGCATTGCGGCTTGGTTGGAGCTTTCGGCTTTAGATGTTGGGCTTTGGTGTCAGGTCTGGGTATATGGCTCAGACAATCTGTAGCTCTTTATCAACTTGTTAGGAGTAGCGACATATGTTATCGAGATGGTGGCTTCAGATGTATTGATGTATTACTTTGTAAGGTTTGACGAATAATTAATAAAATGATTGCATGCATCGCCCTAATCTAGAGCCCAAAGGTCATCCTCCTTTTCAAAAAAGGAAAAAATGCGCAAATCTGAACCATACTCCCACTGCCAAGGTGCATAGCGCATCTAACGAAAGGTTGCATGGGAGTCATTATTGTAATGGATTTCCGTTTATTATCCTCCATCCAATCACCACATATCTAGGTTGAGGTTGTGATGTAGTTTTTTAGATGCCTATGCATCTAGACGGATGGAATACAAGGTGTCTCTAAGGCTGGCCATAGTGGGGGTAACATAACCAGTAACATGCACTTGGGACTAGCAAACATGCTTATGTGGCACACAATTAAAGAAGAGAGAGAGGGTTAGAGTAACATAGGTAGATACCGTATCATGTTAAATGCTATGCTACTTTGTGTCATGCATGGCAATAAATATGGTCATCTATGATACTACTTTATGATACTATGCACTATGAAGGTAGTATCATATGCATGATACTAGTACATGATACTCCCCACTATGAGTAGCCTAAGACTAGTCACAATGGGGAGTAACTTAGACTAGTAACATGCATATGTTACTAGTCTATGTTACTACCTCTATAGTGGGGAGTAACATATGTGTGGTATCATGTAACACTTCATTTATTATGTTGTAGACTCATCTTGTCTTGGTATGTGTGATGTTAATCATACTATGAGTAACTAACTATGTTACCACATGCCTCTTTTTCATCATTAATTACTTACCACATCACCTATTTTGCCTACATATGTGTGATGTTATCATCTATGTTACTCCCAGTGTGGGTAGTCTAAGACTAGTCATAGTGGGGAGTAACTTAGACTAGTAACGTACATATGTTACTTGTCTATGTTACTACCTTCATAGTGGGTAGTGTCATAGATGTGATAACATAGATATCTTCATTTATTACTTTGTAGAGCCATTTTGCATTGGTAAGCGCTATGTGATGGTAACATATTACTCCCTCCGTTTCAAAATATAGTGCTCCCTCTATTCTCGTGCTTCAACTTTGACCATAAATTTAACCAACGAGACCGACTGCGGCGGGAGCAAAAGTTATACCAGTGAATTCGTATTCAAAAGAAATTTTCAATTATATATTTTTTTCTCCCGCCGCAGTCAGTCTAGTTGGTTAAATTTATGGTCAAAGTTGGTCATCGGGAAGCGCGGGCACACTATATTTTGGAATGGAGGGAGTATGTTACTTTATTTGCCTCTCTCCTAATTAATTACTTGCAACATCATCTTTTTTGCTTATGTGGCATCTATGTTACTACCTACTACCTCATTTCCGGTTTATAGGGCTCAATTCAGAAAACTCACCAACCAAGATAGATGATGAGTGGTGGAATAATGTTTCCAGTTTGTAAAAGCACTCAATTAATTCGCTCGTTTTCCTCAAAGAATTGTGTTTACCAATGCATTAGTTGCAATGCATGCATGCGTGACGTACATGTATTGGTCAATTTTCTCTTAATCCTTACATGCAATGAATTAATGCACCTTAAAATCTGAACATGTGATAGGGAACAATCAAATTGTGACTTATAAAATGGGAAACCTAAAATTTAAGATAAGCCCTATAAACCGGAAAGAAGGGAGTATGTTACTCCCACTATGACCAGCGTAACTTAGCCAGTAACATAGCGCAGTCTAAGACAAATTTGCTTAGGTGTCATGTAGTTAATGAGGAGGGAGGTGTTTAGAATAACATAATATATTACTGCAACATAGTGCTTCCTAACAAATGATGAGTCTACAAGCTAATAAATTAAGTCATCTACTATGTTACTTTGCACTATGAAGGTAGTAACTTAGACTAGTGTCATAGTATGTACACTACTAGTATAAGTTACTCCCCACCATGACTAGCCTAAGAGCAACTCCAACGCGCCGACCCATTTTGTTCGCGCGTGTCTGTTTGGATCGCCACGGACAGAAAAGTCGGTCCAACGCGCCGACCCAAACGAACGCGCGTTCGCCTTTCGTCCGCCTGCCGACCCATTACAGGGCCAAATTTGAGCTGCGTCGGCCCGTACATGAAGCCGACGCGCGCGACGCCCGCCAACTCCTCCCCTGGCCCGCCAGTCGATGGCACATAAGCCATTCTCTTCCAACCCCATCGACAGCAAGCCCTCGCCCACCCTACCCCGTCGCCGCCGCCGCAAAGTTCCAGTGCCCCTGCCAGCAGTCCGCTTCCACACACCTCCCCCGCACACCGCCACCACCGCCTCGCCGCCGGGCCACCGCAGCTTCCCCCCACCCCGACGTCGCCGCGAGCACGAAGTCGCCCTCCCCCCGCCCGCCCGCCCCGCGCGCCCCTGGCCAGCTCCTTCATTGACGCCGCCGACCAGTTACCTGGTTCAGGGGAGGCGCGCATTTCTTCGCCGGCCATCTTCTCAGTGGACCACTATTGTGAAGACAATCCCCAACCCCGTCGGAGAGAAGAGGAGGAGATTTGACCAAGAGCAAGAGAGTGTTAGGAAGGATGTCAAGCGTGCCTTTGGTGTTCTGCAATCTCGATGGGGTATCGTTCGGTATCCTGCTAAAACTTGAAGCACCAAGGAGCTGTGGGAGATTATGACTAATTGTGTGATAATACACAATATGATCGTAGAGGATGAGCGTGCGGAACGTATCAACGATCAAGGGTCTCAATTCCAGGGCGACAATGTTGTGCCTGAGCATGGAGGAGCGGCAACGTTTACACAGTTCACCCAATTTTCACATGAAATGCATGATTAGGAAACTCACATTCAGCTGCAAGATGATTTGGTTGAGCATACGTGGGCTCATGCTGTCAACCAATAGATGTATCTTTTTCAAAATGTATGTGAGAGAATTTAATTTTTATTCGGCTTATAAACTATGATATATTTATTTGGGTCATGGAACTATGCTATATTTGTTTACTTGTGAAACTATGCGACATGTGTGTATATTGATTGCAAAACGACTGCAAGCCGGCCGCGCGGGCAAATATGGGCCGGCGCGTTGGGCGCACTGCCGACCCAAACCAAAAATAGGCGTACGCCGAGCGGGCGGCCGACTTAAACGGGCAAAAAGCGGACAAAGCGCGCATCCGTTTGAATCGGCACGTTCGAGTTGCTCTAACAAATTGACTGTGGTCCCAATTCTCTCACGAGTTCTGAAATTTCAAATCCAAATTCGAAAAAAAGTGGTTGCTTAGGGCATGGCTCATTTCCCGCCTAAAACCTGTACAGGCTAGCATTCAAAGCGCAGGCGGCCTTTATTCTTGTCCTTGGAGACGATCCTACCGCGAAAGGGTGTCATTAAAGCCAGGATCAGTGTGCACTTCGGGCGCCATACTTTACCTCAACTCTACGTTTATTTTGTGTACGTATTTTATTCAGATAGTCGTGCAAAACACGTAGTACAGTATAGTAGGAAGAAAAGGCTACTCCGTTGCCATCCGACGAAGTGAAAACATGCATTAAATCCAGGAAGAAAAAAAATCCATATCCAAGCGAAGCGAAGCGCACACAATCATCAGCTGAAAATAGATTTCCAGCCAACCGCCAACCAACTTCAGAAACAGAAAGCCACCGACCGAAAAACGAACAAAGGTCGTAGTAAAAGCGAAAGGCAGGAGGAGCAAAAGAAAAGAGGAACCGCGCCGCAGACGACCACAAGTCCACACCGCAGCCGCGCCCAGAGGAGGCGGAGGGGGACATCAGATCACAGCACAGCACGGAGATTCAAAGCACAGTGTGAGCTTCATGGGCGCCCCGCCTCTCTCCGTCACGCGCATCTGCCTGCATGCGGCACTGTGGCCGCTGACACGCGCACGTCGCATGCCACCCACACCCACCACCGCTTCCGTGTGGGCGGAGCAACCGGGGCGTACGTACGTACGTGCGCGTGTATCTCGCTGTCTTTATGACGCCCCTGTGTGTCTGCGTCTGTGTGCCCTAGCGACGGTGGAGAAAGCCGGAATCAATGGCCGGCGAGGCCTGCTGATGGCTGTTCGCCTGTTCGTCCCATCGCGTGCTAGCTAAACAATCGCGGCGCGCTGGCGATGGCCCCCGTCCCTTCGCGTGCTAAGCTAAACAAACAGCCGAGCCGCGGCGTGCCATGACTCCATGAGTATAATGGTGGTGAAAAATGACAAAACTAGCGCTTTGACCAAAGTTCAGCACAAAATGATCCTCTTTTCAAAATATTTCACAAAATGGCCCTACCCGCATGACGTCCGCACCCGGGGCGCCATGCTAGACATCATGATGCCTTGGTCAAGGGCGCCATACGCGTCAGCGCTGACTTGCCACGCTGGCAGGGCACAGCAGCATGGCGCCCCTGGCCAGGGCGCCATGCTCAGCAGCATAACGCCCCTGCCCAGGGCGCCATACCCCTTCACACATACCAGCCGCCCGCACCTTCGCCTCTGCTTCGTTCTTTCTCCTCTCCCTCTGTTTCTTTCCCCACCATGCCGCCCCTCATTTCGCCCCTCCCTCTCCCCACTCAAGTGTTGCTGATCTGAGCCGAAGATCGGTGGATCCGGTTGTCCTTCGAATCCCCAAGGTATTCTCCTCCCTTTCCCCTCTTTCTATTGGTTGAAATCTCCGCATTTGATTGATTTGGGTGAAACCCTAGTTCATCCTTTTCTTGATATAATCATTGGATTTTGGTGTGATAGTGTTAGGGATTAGTGTGATTTAGGATATGTATGATTTAGGATTTTTATGGAAGTGCTATGAATTTGGTTAGGATATGTACGCACATATATGGTGTATGGAAGAATTAGTGTAAAATTAGGAAGGCGGATGGATGGATATTTGCAAATATATGGTGTATGGTATTGTAGAAAATTTTATGCACATATATGGTGTATGGAAGAAGAATTAGTGTAGAAATTTTGCACATGTATGTATGTTTTTGCACTAGTGCGGATATTTGCAAATGACAACGGGGCTTACCATATACATTTGTAATTTGCAGGATGGCCTCTCTTATCAATCCATCGTACGATCAATTGCATCGTGGACGGTTCATGGCAGAAGAAGGAAGGGTTTTTTATCAGCTTCACCTGAGGTCCGGTTCGGTTCATGACAAAATGGAGTATGACGAGCGATACACGGAGTATATCCGGAAGACCGGGCTTCTCCCTTTCATCTCACTCGTGTCTCGTTCGATGCCGAAGATGAACCCTTGTGCGATCACAGCACTCGTTGACCGATGGCGCTCTGAGACACATACTTTTCACTTCTATGCTGGGGAGATGACGGTCACTTTGCAGGATGTGTCTCTGATCACTGGACTTCCCATCAAAGGAGAGCCTATTTGTTTTAGCACAGATTCTGATGGATGGCGTGAGATTATGGTTGGACTCATAGGGAGGGAGCCAGGGGTACAAGAGAAGTCCGCCGGTGCAAGTTATCATTGGATTGCTGAACACTTTGGGGAATGCCCGGCTGATGCGGACGATGAAACAGAGCAGCGGTATACCAGGGCATACTTGTGGTATGTAGTCAGCCGGACTCTTTTCTCTGACGGCACTGGCGTGAACGCTTCCTTTATGTGGCTTAAGCTGTTTGCTGGGTGGGAGCATGGACTCAGTCGGGGTACGGCGGCGTTGGCTTATTTGTATCGTCAGGTAAGTAGTTTTGCTTATAATAGTGTGTTCACCATGTAGAAATTTTCTTTAGTTTATAATGACATATTTCTTGTTTGTGTGTAGCTGGACGAGGCGTGCCGTAGGGGCGCGAATCCAAGAAACGTCGTAGAGTCAAAGGAAGCGAACATCGGTGGTCCGATGCTTCTATTACCGATCTGGAGTTGGGAGCACTTGTCAGTGGGGCGGCCGACACCAAAGGGTTACGATCCGTGGGATGATCATCATGACCCAGACCGTATGCCTACATGGGCGTATAAGTAGGACAAGGTTGAAGGTTTTGTTGGCAATTCAAAGACCATGTATTTGCACTACTGCAACGAGCTTGACATCATGACCCTGGAGCAGGTTATCTTAGTAGCTTCTTGCTTTGTCTCTTCGGTTTTCCAAAAATCATACTAACAATGTAGTTTTTTCTTAATCTTTGTTTATAGGTTACTTGGGAACCGTACGGAAGGAAGGGCAACATTGGTAGGGGAGCTGGTTTTATTACTTCCAGACTTAACCCAAAGTGTCTACAGGAAGCACACTTATGGCGGATGCGTTGCCCGTTGATTTGTTATTATGCTGTTGAGTTTTATCAGCCACAACGAGTTATGACACAGTTTGGCTTATTTCAAGAGACCCCGCCGAAGTACAAGGACACTTCGCTACATTTGCATAGGTAAGTGCTTAGCACTTCAAATGCTTTCTCCATTGTTTTGAAGATAGTAACGAAAATGCATTGCCAAATGCTATGCAGTCTCGACAAGATGAAGCAGAAGAGTATAAAAAAATGGGACCGAGAGCATGACATGTATATCCAGGAGTTCAAGCAGAAGCTCAATAAGATTGAGCTTTCATTGCGTCAACCCACTTCTAAGCCTCCCCCACGGCCTTTTGATACGGAAGCATTCAACAATTATCTTGTGTGGTTTCGTTCCGTTGCACGTACTCAACTTAACGCACCCGCATTTCAGCCAGGGGACATATTACATGAACCCAATCCAGGTTTTGATCGGATGGCCAATATTGAGTACAACAGGCTTATTAGAGATGGTAGACGGTATGAATCGGCGCCAACTATCCGCTTTGTGGTAAGTTACCGTTATATCTATATGCTTGCCTACATTGTGCCAAAATGATTTGTCCTATTGTGTCCAACAGCAAAACGAGCTCTCGAAGCATGTCAACGACGCCGGCGAGGCACTCAAGTACCCTCCAGGTGAAGAGTCGTACAACAAGCTTAAAGCTTTTGTTGAGGTATGTCATTTGATAATTTGCTTTCCATACACATTTTTGAGGTATATCTCCTAACTTCATGATATGTCAATTTCATAGCGGAGCAAGTCTTGGGCACGTGGCCTTGGTGCTCTACTAGGCTGCCGCTCCACCGATGTCGCAGTCCCTACTGCTTCGAGGTCGAGATCATCATCAAGCGGCACCCAGCAGCAAGGCGACGAATCGGTTGATGACGAGGGGGAGGAGGGGGATGAACAGACGCATGATGAGATTAACACCTCGCAGATGCCCGATGCACCTCAGCCTAGTCAAAGGCGTGGAAAGTATACTCCGGGCAAATACGCAAGGAAGGCACGTAAGGACCCGGTGATCGAGGCCGCCTCAGAGGAGGAGGAAGAGGAGGTGCCGCAGCTCCAGAGGAGAAGGCGCTTAGTGAAGGGGAAGGATGCTGCACCGGCTAAGAGGGGGAAAGGAAGGAAATGATGCATTTGTCGTCAAGTTGATGTAGTATTTGTCCAAAACTAGATGTCGTGAACTTATGGTTGTCGAGGACTTGTAGTATTTGTCCAAAACTAGATGTCGTGAACTTATGGTTGTCGAGGACTTGTAGTATTTGTCCAAAACTTGATGTCGTGAAATTATTTGTTGGAAACTTTGATGTGTGTCATTTATGTCTGTCAACACTTATTGTCGGAAACTTTGTAGCTATCTCATCAAAATCAAAAACAGAAACAGAAACATAAAAAAAAGAAGAAACAGAACTTGACAGCATGGCGCCCCAGATCAAGGCGCCATGGTCTACAGCACGGCGCCCCAGGCCAGGGCGCCATGCGCCCATCACGGCGCCCCAGCCCAGGGCGCCATGGTCGTGTAGATGGCAAGTCTTAAGATTTTAAGCTCCTGATGTTGGGGGCACCATGCATTTTTTCTGGGCGCCATGTATGACGCCCTATCCCAGGGCGCCATGGTTGTCGAAAATGGCTAAATCCTAAGATTGCAAGCTCCTGATGTTGGGGGCGCCATGCATTTTTTCTGGGCGCCATGTATGACGCCCTGGAACAGGGCGCCGTACTTACTAACATGGCGCCCTAAGTTAGGGCGCCATGACAATCACTTCTCTATTTTTTGTAACTTATGTGGTTTCTGTTTTTTTAACTTACATAGTTTCAGTTTTCATCATAACTTCCACACATACATAAGTTCAACCACCACATACATTGATTCCACACATACATAAGTTCAGGACTTACATTAGTTCTACACATACATAGTTCAACCACCCAAAAGATTCACGACATACATAAGTTCGACCACCCAAAAGATTCACGACATACATAAGTTCCACACATACATTAGTTTCACACCCCAAGCCAATAAGCGGAAGAGCCTCGACCACCACCATCACCACGGCCACGTCCTCGAGCACCACCATCCACCACGGCCACGTCCTCGAGCTCCACCGTCACCACGGCCACGTCCTCGAGCACCACCGTCACCACGGCCACGTCCTCGAGCTCCACCGTCACCAAGGCCACGTCCTCGAGCACCATAGTCAGCACGGCCACGTCCTCGAGCACCACCATCACCACGGCCACGTCATCGAGCTCCATCATCACCACAGCCACGTCCTTGAGCTCCACCATCACCGTGGCTGACACCACCATCACCATCTCATTTTGATCTCTTTCTTTTGCCCCTTGAGCTACAACCTCTAATATTGTGCCCCTCGTTGTTACATTCACCGCAACGGCTGATATCACGAGGCTCTGCGAAATGTTGGCTCCCCTATTCCTTACGGAATCCACCACCCCAATCATCCATGTCACCCAAGAAACGCTTTGTCTTCCGTCTTCCACGTGTCACCACCTTCATTTCCAAATCAGGGTATAGTGGGGGTCCATGGTATTCCGGCCATTTAGATTGGTCTAGATAGGGATGAAACCTCGCAGCCCATGTATTTTTGACCGCATCGATCGAATACTCCTCCAATCTTACATTGTTGGTCATGTTGACACTCAAATTTCTAAAGCGAGATGCAGCCATCAAGTGAGAGCACGGGAGATGATACAATGTAGGCCTCTCGCATGAACACGCGCCAATCTTGAGATAAACCTTGAAGGAGCCACCTCCATATGGCACGCCGTCACGCGACATTCCACCGTGCTCATCAACTTGGTAAATCAATTCTATGTTATCAAAGGACTGGATTTTGTGTGAATCCGCCTTTCTTGCTTGGTATTCCATCCAATCGTCGACCTTTGGTGGATACTTGTACATCTTTTTGGCCTTGTTTTTCCCGGACATCAAGTTGGATGTTTCTTCACTATACTTTTGAAAATAGACATTCAACTTCTGGAATGTATACTCTACTATTGCTGTCACCGGCAATGCACGGACACCCTTTAGCACCATGTTGAAACATTCAGCCATGTTGTTTGTCATGTCACCGTACCTCACTCCATCGTTGTCAAAAGCCCGTGCCCACTTTCCTTTATCGGCAAGATTCCTATTTAGGAAATCTTTGCCACCATTGTTTGCTTTGGCATACACTTTGTCCCACAATTTCTCGAAATGTGTAGTGGTGAATGCGAGACAACAATCATGAAGAAGGTCAGACAATTCCTTGTCTCCACATGCTCGGTAAAAGTTAGACACAAAATGCCTCATGCACCACCTATGATGCACGCGAGGATGTCCTGGAATGTCAATCTCCACTGCATTGAGTATCCCTGGGTGGCGGTCCGAGATGATGCAAACCTCTCTTTGAGGTCCAATTACCTTGGTCCTCACTAAACTAAGAAACCACTCCCAGTTGTCATTGTTCTCCGCCGACACCAAAGCGAACGCCAATGGAACCAATTTGTCACCACCATCATTAGCAACGGCGATCAACAATGTGCCCATGAACTGGCCGGTCAAAAATGTGCCATCCACGGACATAACAGGCCTACAATGCTTGAAGGCCCTAATGCATGGCTCAAAAGTCCAGAATGCACGTCCAAATATTCGAACAGTTGCATCGTTGTATATCCTAGTTCTCACGCCATCTGGCTCCACCATATAGTACATGCCAGGATTTTCTGCCGCCATTGCTTTCAACACCATCGCGAGCCGGTTGTATGATTCTTCCCAACCACCATACAATATCTCAAAGGCAGCTTGCTTGGCCTTCCATGCCTTCCCATACTTCACCTTGTACCCAAAAACCTCCTTCACCATCTCCATCAAAGCCCGAATGGGATATGTCGGGAGTATCTTTATGGAGGCTGAAAATCGATATGCAATGAATTTGGAGGTCAATTGACGGTGATCATCCTTTACATTAGCATCATCAATATCCTTGCCACTACACCGATGGTGAAACACGGAACTTGTAATCTTCCATTGTGGCCCGCCTTTGACACATCTTGCACGGATAACCCAAGGGCAATGATTCTTGTGTTCCTCACATCTGACCACATAACGCACTTTCGAGTTTGACTTCTCCACAAAGAATGGCCGATGAAACTTAACCGCGTAGTCCTTGGCCCATATTTGAAGTTCTGCCAAGCTTTCAAAGATTGTTCCTTCACTAACACCATACACACTTGCTTTGGTATCTCGCTTTGAAGTTAACCTTGGTGCAAGAATTTTACTTGTCCCACCATCAACAATCGTCTTATCGGCTAGGCTTAGATCACGAAACAATGATGTATTGTGACTACGGCCTATTACCTTCTTGAAAGCATTGGCTTCTTTAGCCGTCAAACCATCCTCATCTATTTCTTCATCCGGGCCTTCATCCTCCGAGTCCCACGCATAAGCCCTATTGTATGGAATCTCATGGTCCATGTCCTCTTCCATGCAATTTGCCTCAACATCACCAACATAATTGTCATGAAGATAAGCCTCCGATTCATCACCCTCAAACCCACCACCATCCATGTGCAAGTCTTCATTATCAACTTGGTCATTCCCGACGGAGCTCAAACATTGGGTCATTGGAGGTTGGCTCATTGTTGTGTCATGCACATCCGGAGTGACATGTGTTGAATCTCGAACCGGACTTCTAACATCATATGAAGAGGCACACCGATTCAAATCAATGTGCAACCGAGCACGAACAACCTTTGTGGCAAATAACTCAAATGATTTATCTTGTGAGGCCAACACACTCTCTTTATATGCTTCCCAATGAAACTCGGAATCAAGAGGCATTATCTTCCAACGAATATGTTCCCCATACCCAACATTATACCTTCCGATTAAGTCTACTCCATCGCTTTCTTCCATCCAATTCAACCTTCTTCGAAGCTCAACCAAAACCTTTTCAAGGCTAGGACTTGTGGGAAACACCATCACTACCGGCTTCTTCTTCGGGTCACCATACTCCGCGTCTCCCTTCTCAAAGGAGACAAAGTCCACATGATGCACATTGACGATCCTCGCCATCTAGAATCATAAACACCAAAATGCATCAACAAAAATAGCAAAATTGGATGACCTAGGGTTTCCCCAAATCCCCACAATGTGGAGATTTCAACCAACAAAAAGAGAAGGAATGATGGAGAATACCTTGAGGGGTCGAAGGGAAGGATAAATCACCGATTTGGAGCTCCGATCCACGAAATTTTGTGGGCATTAGGAAGAGGCATGAGTGGGGCGGCCAGGGGGGAGAAGGGGAAAAGGGAGGGATTGGGGTGGGAAACAGGGAAAGTGCTCTGCTTTATGCAAGGGGCATGGCGCCCTGGGCAGGGGCGTCATGGTGGTGTGCATGGCGCCCCGGGCAGGGGCGTCATGGTGGCCTGCCCTGCCAGCGTGGCAAGTCATCGGCGACCCATATGGCGCCTTTGACCAGGGCGTCGTTATGTTTATCATGGCGCCCCGGATGCGGGCGTCATGCAGTTAGGGCCATTTTATGAAATGTTTTAAAAACGGGGCCATTTTATGCTGAACTTTGACCAAAGGGCCAGTTTTGTGATTTTTCACATAATGGTGTCGGCGGTGGTGCTCAGAACTATTCGAGTGAAACCTCGCCTGCTGCACATGCCGATGGTTAGCCTGTCGTCGGTGTCGATTAGCATGCCATGGCATGAGTGAGCTCCCTTCCAACGGTGCTCATTTGGTTCACATGCCGTGTTTGTGGCTTGACATGTAGAGGTTTTTGGCTGTTTGGTGAATTTGGCAAGAAAATGACACGGCCTCAACCGAACATGAAGATTTCTTGAACATGTACGGGCACTGCTTTCCAAACTCATGTATACGATCTTTGGCCGTGACATTTCTGAATTTCACATTCGTTTTCATTCTCAGACGGTCCCGACCATACGTTGCCATCATTTGTCCGAGAAAAAAAACGTTGCCATCGCGATCTGGAACGTAGGGCGCGCTCACGGGCGTGGGTATAATGTAGGGCACGAGCCATGTGTGCCTGGCGGCCAAATCACTCAATGAGAAGCATACAACATCATCCTTCCTCGCCATACAGCATGAACCTGCTCGACGATGTTTGCCCCATTTCGTTATTTTTGGCGGGAACAGCATCGAGAACTCCACCATTTCTGTTAGCCACAGCACTCGAGTACCCGACGGACAGCAATCAGAAGAATCCAATGGTTAGAAGGTGGCTTCGCTTTTGTTGACTGTTCCCGGTCAAAAATTGACGGCCAGAAATCTTGGCCTGGGAACCTGCAGCCTAGTAGCAGAACCAGATTCCTGACCGTAGCTGCGTAGCATAGCCGTGCACTTTGTAGAGCCCAAGGCCTCGAGCGGCGTGGCAGCGCCGGTCAGGACCCGCAGCGGGCACGGGTCCTCCGGAACGCATGCTTGACGCCTGTATCGTCGCACAAGGAAAAGGAATCCTAGGTTTATGCTTTGCATTTCAGAAAAATGCTATACATGCGAGCTGGAACTGGTACAAATTTGCTAACGGGAGAAGTCTTATCACTGTTCACTTATGACATTTCGTAACTGACATTCGTCATGGCCCATGGATGCAACATTTCTTGGCAATAGCCAATAGTCTGCTTGCTGGTAGGTAATTGCTGGGCGGGAGAGCTCCGGGCAGCGCGGATCTGGGCGTGGTGGCGCATGGTGACCGCGGCTGGTTCGCGACCGCGGGCTGTGCCGGAGCAGAGGGGCCCCGGCGGCGGTTTGGATGCGGGGTGCAGGACCTGTTCTGGTGTCTGCAGGCCCGTCGTCGGGGGAGGCTTGATGGTGGCCCTGCACAGCGACGGCGCGCTTGCTGTGTGTGAGGTGCACGGCCCAGTGGAGGCAACGGTCGACTTCGGTTGCTGCGTGGGAGTGGCTGCCCCGGGTGAAAGCCTGGCCGGTGCTGGCCGGCCGGCGGCGACGGCGCCTGTGGGCGTCGCCATCCTCCTTGGAGGCGTCGTCGGGAATCTCACAGCCGGATCTCCCGGATCAAGTACTTCGGGTGAAAACCTAGATCCTGCTGCAGGGTCGGGCGGTGGCGTCGTCTTGAACGTCGTTCCCCTCTTTAGGGCGCCGTCTTGAAGACTTTGATCCCTGCGGTGCCTTCCTACGACTAGGCGTGCACGGTGGCTTCTGTGGCAACGATAACGGCGGTGAGCAATGTCGGAGGTGTGGCCCTCGTCATGGTAGCCGGCTCTTCTTCTCCGACGTGTCCGTGGGAGTGCCTCGACTGTCTGTTGCTGTGAAGTCGAAGCCGCGGTGGGAGACCGGTGGTATACGATGACGCGTGACAGGTGGTTCGTTCGGTGATCCTCCGTGACGCCACCCCTGCTTAGTTTCCTTAGTAGTCCACCGTCGGAGTCGGAGCTGCGCTGCCTAGTGTGGTTTGTAAGGAGTGTTGTGCTGCAGCTACTAGGGCTGTTGTTTTTCTTTTTGTCTTTTGATCTTCGGATCCTTTGGTCCTAGGACCTTCACCACCTTGTTGTTTTCCGCTGCTTTCTGCTATTATCAATGAATGCCAGCAATGCTGGATCTTTAAAAAAAAATTGTATCCACATTCAGATTGTAATAAAAAAAAGCTCCTAGGTATGCTTTGCATTCCAGAAAAAATGCTATGCGGCTCGCAAGTCATCGAGTGGCATCATGGTCCTAACGACACTACCGTGTAATGAGAAACAGTACAGATCTAACGGCAATAGTATCCCTGCTCACCTAAGAGCATCTTGCACCCGGGCTCCCCAAACCCGCCCGGGCGGATGGCATGTCCTTAACCGGTAAAAAATGTAACCCGTTCTATCGTCCGGCAGTCTGTCACCCCTTATATACAGTCTAAATCTGGGATAACTATACGGAGACCCGGACACCTCCATCACGTCAAGGTGGTCCATCATGACATGCACCAACCCCACTCTGTTCACACTGAAATTCCCACCCGGAGTAAACCCTAGCGCCACTTCACTCTCGCTCCGCTCTCCGTCACTTCCCCTTCACTCCTCGCCCGTTCCCCTTTCCATCTCCGTTCCAATGTCAAGCACCGGCAGCGGGGGAGGCGATGGATCCAGCGACGACAACGACAGGGATGCCTTTGTCCACAAGGCAGAGGGCAACGAGGAAGAGTTGGCCGTCCGAAATCACACTATAGCGCTCGCGAGTCGACACCGCAGCATCTCCGGCTCTGCTCTGTCCCCTGTCGCTCGCAACCGCAATGTGTACGCCAGCGCGGGCCGCCCCGCAACATGCGCAGCGGTCGACCCGCTCCACGCCGCTCCCCCCTCCCCCCTCCCCACCCTCCTAACCGTCTGGCCGCTGCTCCTCAAGGGCATCGGTGGGGCTTGTGCCCGCGCCGTCGACGCCGCAAACTTGGACGCCCGAATCGGAGGTGCACGACACCCACCACGAGAGGCAGCGGGCAAGGGAGAGAGTTACGCGCGTCGAAAGCGGCCACACAATCCTCCCGCCGCCGATGGGGACTGTCGCTTTGCTTGATGAGGAGGAACTCCTCGCGCCCGTCAACCGCTGATCACTGACGACGGCAAAGATAGACGCCTGCCGGCTTGGTCGGAATAATGCCAAGGCTCTCCGACTAGGTATCGAGCAAACAAAGGAGGCGACGATGGCCGCGAGAACGGCGAAGCTCATGAGGCAGCAGAACCACGCCGTGCGGAGGATGGTCGGCTTCATCTTGTCCTCGTCCGACAATTTTGACGCCACTGTCGACTCCGACGACCCCCCCCCCCTTTGATGCCTAGATGGACGGCTACAACCGCGCCGGCGACCATGATGGTCCACTCAAGCGGCCCAAACCCAAACGCAGGTCCGTTTGAATAGCTGGTTTGGAGTTGGCCTTATGTTGATTGTACACGAGAGAAGCCTCACTTCTCGTTTTGCCTTATGTTGATTGTACATGAGAGCAGCCTCACTTCTCGTTTTGTGTGTCAAACTCCACCTTCTACCAGTATTTTTTATTGGAGAAGTCCTTAGAGCATCTCCACTCGTTTGCCCCCCTCCCCTTCCCAGGAGGCATTTTTTTCGCCCCATGGGGGCTGCCGGCGCAAATTTTGGTTTGGGGGGGGGGGAGGGGGGCAAACTTTTCCACTCGTTGCGCCCCCCAGGAGGCTCACGGAGGCAGCGGCCACACAGGGGCGAGACCCTTCGCTCCCGATCCGCTCGCCCAGAGCGGCCCCATGGCGCCAGCGCCAGACCGCCGGAGGCCACAGCAGCATCAGGACGTCACCGCCGCCGGCCTTGGCCTCCTTCCTCCTCGACTTCAGCCCCTGTCGTCACCACCTCCCCACCATGGCCCTCTCGCAAGCTCCCACCGTCGCACGCCCTGCTTCGCGGTTCCGCTCCTCCGCCGCGCCATGTCGTCTGCCGACGCTGGCGAGCTGGAGACCAGCCGCCCCTTCCTTCGCCTCGTCGCGTCTCCCGCGACCCGCCTCTCTCCCTCGCGCCTCCTTCTCCCCCGCTGCGCCACCCTCTGTTTGCCGCTTGCAGCGCCGCCGCTGCTCGCCTCCCCTACCCCGAGGCTCCTCTGCTCGCCGGGAGGGAAACTGGGAAAGGGAGGAGAGAGAGACGCTGGCAGGTGGGCCAGCGCCTGCAAAACAACGAAATTAGGCCCCCCAGCTCCCTGGGTTTGCCTTGGGGACGTCAGCGGTGTTTTTGGTCAAATCCGGCGAAAATTGAGGTGCTGGGGTGCGAGTGGGATGTTTTTCCTTCGCCGGCGGTGAAAAAGTGCTCTGGGGAGGCTTCTTGGGGGACGAGTGGAGATGCTCTTACTCGCGGGGCTTCTTGTTTTGTGTCTGAAACTTCCACCTTTGCTGCTGATGCTGTCTTATTGGATAACTACTTAATCGAGGGGTTCGGCAACGAAAGTATCCTTTTGAGCTCGAGCTCATTTGAGCCCGGATGAACAGTAAATTTGTAAAAAATTCAAAACAATTCAAAAAAATATGATTTTTTATGGTATACTTTGACAAATGTTCTAACTGTTTGTAAATTTTCCGCTTCAGATCACATTCATGGAAGGCGTAGCAAAAAAACAAAATCAGTGTTTCAAAATGCTTTTAAAAGTAGCATTTTCAGAGCATCGTTTTTGTTTTTTTCGTCACACCTTCCTCGAATGTGATCTCATGATGTTCATGACATCCGTTCGGCAATTGATTCTTCGATCAACGGATAATGATGTTTTATGTTATGATGCTCGGCATCGCACCGACGATCAAGCACTATGGTGTTTTATGTTATGATGCTCGGCATCGCACCGACGATCAAGCACTATGGGAGTAAACCGATATGTTCAGAAATCGACAAAAGATATCTGCATACGTTTGAAGGTAGCTCATATACGAGTTGAAGACAGCAGCAGAGTAAAATTGCAAGATGGGACAAGTAGTACTCACTACGGTAGGAAGTAAAACATGCAAAAGCCAGAGGCTTAAATTAACACGGTCTGAGGTTACATCACAGCCAAGCACACGCACACCACACAGAAGTACCCACACCAAAACATCCACGAGACAAAGGCCACCACCCAAGAGGCCCACTCGCTAAACAGGCGGGTGATACAAGGCGGCGTCGGTTAATCAAGCCAGCCTTTACCACCGCTGCCATCCTAGCCAAAACCTCGTTCAAATGCTTTAGGCTTTAGCTACCACTCACTCACTCACGCTAACCAGACAATTAAAAGCCCATGATAATACTAGGCCTAACTACCTGCTACTGCTTCCAATCCCCAAAGAGCGTCGGATGCTTGTGGAAGAACCATCCTTAAAACAATGGCGCTTCCCAGCACGCTCCAATCGGGAGGTTGACGACGACCACTACTACTGCTACAAGATAGGTACTGCTTCGGCGAATGACGCGGGGGTTCAGTGGAACTGGGCGCCGCTGAAGGTCAGGCCGAAGGACCAGCCGCGCGGGACGGCGTTGTTGGAGACCACGGACTGGCCGTTGCCGGCCGTGACGCGGAAGGAGAGGCCCTGCCCGTCGAGCAGCGCGTTGCTCTGCCAGTTCTGCCCCCAGTTGCGGGAGAGCGACTGCCACGCCGCCGAGCGCGAGGACTTGACGGACACGGCGTGCACGTCGCCGGGGCCGCCCACGTTGGTGACGAGGACCAGGTTGAAGTAGGAGTGGCCGTTGATGGTGAACCGAATGCCGCCCTTCTTCTGGCACGCCACCCTGCACGAGCAGAACAACACCACCATCAGCGTCAGTGTCACTTCTCGAACAGTTTCAGGGCAGAATAAAGATAGTAATAGGTGAAAGAAGGGAACTAACCTGCGGTAGGAGACAGGGACAATGCCGGCCCGGTAGAGCGCGATACGCTGGAAGACGGGCTGGGACATGTCGAAGTGGGCGCGGGGAGGGTTGCACCAGCCGCCGGCGTCGGAGGACTCGCCGAAGTTGGGCGGGCAGAAGTTGGTGGCGGTCACCACGGTGGAGCCGGGGAGGCAGGCGTGGGGCGCGCCGGCCTCGGTGCCGCCCGGGTCGCACCGCACCTCGAAGCAGGCCCCGCAGCTGAGGCCGTTGTTGAAGAGCGCCGTGCTCAGGGCCGCCGTGTTGGAGCCGTACCCCGTGCTGTAGAGGTTCCCGTAGCCGCACGCCCCACCTGCACACGCGCATCAGCAGACGGTAAGCACCGGCAGCGAGCGGCATCAAAGATGCGCGAGGAAGTAGTAGTAGCACAATGCCGTGAGTGAAGGACTTATTATTACGTACCCATGGTGCCGGAGGCGTCACCGCCGCCGTAGAAGGTGGCGTGCGCGGACGCCCAGGCGCCACCGCCGAGCGGCGCGTGGGCGTGGTGACCGATGCCGGGCCCGTGCCGATGGCCGAGGCCGTGCCCCGGCAGGTGCGGCCCACGAGACAGTGCGAGCGGGAGCAGCGCGGCCACGAGGAAGGCAAGGAGGGCTGCTCGGACGGGCGCCATTGACACACCGGTGGAGCGGCTGCCTGGTGCGCGGTAAGGCCGGCGGGGGTGGGTGGAGTGCGGTGGGGATGTGCTCTGGGGCTGGGATCTCATAAATAGAGGGGGGCGGCGCGGCGCGAACGGTTTCGAAACGGTGCGGCGGCGTGTGAGCGAGGCGTAGGGCGGGCGGATCGAGATCCAGTGACATGCTGTGAGCATGTCATCCATGAACAGTAATGGTAACATGCGCCCTCTCTGAACCGCCCGATCGAGAATTAATGGACAGATCTCGAATAAACAATGTCGTATCTACAGTGTTTTGTCTACAGTACCATCCATAATGTTCTCTGCTACAGTACCATCTACAGTGTTCTCCGCTACAGTACTTGATCTGGGCCGCCCTGCATCCGACGGCTGCCGGCCCGCATGTTACGGCGTGACATGCTGTGGGCATGTCACCGGATCCCTGTCCAGGGCGGGCCCGCGGTGGAAAAGCAGTCCTGGGGCGTTGGGGGGCGTGGCGGGAGTGGTAAAAGCCGCAGCAGCAGCCAAGACAAAAGCTGTAGCGTTGGTGGTGGGTGGAGAGTGGACTGGTTCGAGCGTACTCCCGCGCGGCGGTGCGAAGTTTGGAAGTGGGCGGAGCGGGAGGTACTGCACGTAGAGCTAGCTAGAGTGGTATGCTTGCTTGGTTGGGAAAATATCTGGTGCACCTGTAGTGCGCCGGACTCATATTGTGCTTTTAAAATGTTTAAAAATTTCTGAAAAAAATTAGTACATTCATATAACATTAATATAGGTTGTCACAAATGTTCAAGTCAAAATTCTAAACATAACTCAAAAAACAAAAATGACAAATTCAACACTGAATAGTACACAACATAACTTGGGATTTAGATTTGGCCCATTATCACCCTGATGTCAAATTTGTCATTTTTGTATCTCAAAAAATATTTCAAATTTTTATCCGAAATTTTGTGCCATCATACGTTGATGCTGTGTTAACATGCTAGAATTTTTTTCAGATTTTTAAAAATATTCTATGGCATCCGGTGCGCCGGTAGCATCATAAATACGGGTGCACCGAATACATTCGCCTCGTTCTGAAGCAACCGCCTGAGCCGAGCTCCTCCCCACGGCGTCCTTATTTTACTTCCAGGTTTGTCTATTCGCAGGCCACAGCAAACACTGGAGCGAGCAAAACCAACAAACCACTGAGTTTTGTTTAAAACTGAAAACCAAACATCCAGTCAGTGCCATGGAACAGGCCACGTGATCTTCCACGGAACGTAGTAGTAGTACCACGACAAGCAGTAATGCAATCAAAACCCAACGCCGGTGGCCGGCACGTTCGACGGAAATTTCCATCGACCTTCCATCATCGTCGCGGAGGGGGAGCTACCAGCCGGGAAAATATCTGGTGCACCGGAGCTTGTGGTGCTACCGGTGCATCGGACTCATATTATGCTTTTAAAATGTTCAAAAAATTCTGAAAAAGAATTAGCACACTCATACAACATTAATATAGGTTGTCACAAATGTTCAAGTCAAAATTCTTAACATAACTCGAAAAACAAAAATGATAAATTCAACATTGAATAGTACACAACATAACTTAAGATTTAGATTTGGCCCATTATCACCCTGATGTCAAATTTCGAGTTGTGTACTATTCAGTGTTGAATTTATCATTTTTATTTTTCGAGTTATGTTTAGAATTTTGACTTGAACATGTGTGATAACCTATATTAATGTTATATGAGTGTGCTAATTTTTTTCAGAATTTTTTGAACATTTTAAAAGCACAATATGAGTCCGGTGTACCGGTAGCACCACAAGCTCCGATGCACCAGATATTTTCCCTAAGAACAAGAACCTGCAATGCTCCTATATTCTAACGGAAGTTGTCAGCCCCAGGATTGTAGGTAGCAGGCGGAAATTTTTTGAGTGAAGGTTTCTACGGTATCTATGACCCAGGTACGAAGAAGTCTCGTTGATTTTTTTTAGAGTACGCAAATTACGTACCATAGCTTTGTAGAAGAAGAGAATATCAAGTATAAGACGACTACAACTCGTTGCGAACAACGAGCGTAGCATAACTCCACATCCGGCTAGTCCAAGGACAGCCACCCACAACAACACAACTACAACGCAAAAGAGCCTACCCAAAACCGAAAACCTCGCCGCGTCTCCATCGACGTCGGTCACCTCCGAAGAACAGCAGCTCCCTCCAAGCTTCCCTAGTCAACGCACCATCCCCCATGAAGCCAAAAGAAGGTGGCAAGAGGGTGGCAGGACTCGATCCGACCTGAGAAAGGCACCGTCTTGGAATCACCGGCAACGACCGTGCATTGTGCCGGGGAAGAACGATCAGGGCAACGGCGAACACCGGAGGAGCGCAACATAGGAAATTCAAGTCTCCCGACACGATGCTTCCAACAGAGAGACGACGTCGAGGACGCCGCCATCGTGCCGATTCAGCGCCGAATCAAGGCTTTCGCCCGGAGACAACTGCCAATACCAAGCAAGCGAGGGACTTGGCAACACACTCGGCGACGCCTCCAGGGAGGGGAATGGCACCCACGGGCGCAATCGTCGCCGGCCTGGCCAAAACCGGCCTGGATTTTCATCTGTAATGCCGCGCAACTCCACTCCTCCGAGCTATTCGGCAGTACCGTCCATGATGCCTCACACTGCTGCCACCGTAGCAAATTGCCGTCGAGGCTGTGCAGCCGTGATCCTCTCCAACCCTCACTGCCGAGAGAACGCGACCCACACCACCATCAACATCATAGACGAGGAGCGGCAGCATCCCACCAAGTCGTGCAAGGGCCAGATCCAGCAAAGTCGGCCTTCACCCACACCAGGGGACTGCCACAAGCATGGAGCTTACCCGTGCCTCCAGCCACACTCCGGCGCTAACTCCGCCAGTGCATCACCGCGCGCTCCTCACACGGCGGCCGGGCGGCCACCCGCTGCCCGCCAAGATCCCTTCCTGGCAGGGCCTCCTCGGTGCCGCCGCCGCCATGGCTGAGCTCACGCCACCGCCACCTGAAGGAAATATGCCCTAGAGGCAATAATAAAATTGTTATTTATATTTCCTTATATCATGATAAATGTTTATTATTCATGCTAGAATTGTATTAACCGGAAACTTGATACATGTGTGAATACATAGACAAAACAAAGTGTCCCTAGTATGCCTCTACTTGACTAGCTCGTTAATCAAAGATGGTTAAGTTTCCTAACTATAGACATGTGTTGTCATTTGATGAACGGGATCACATCATTAGGAGAATGATGTGATGGACAAGACCCATCCGCTAGCTTAGCATAATGATCGTTAAGTTTTATTGCTATTGCTTTCTTCATGACTTATACACATTCCTCTGACTATGAGATTATGCAACTCCCGAATACCGGAGAAACACCTTGTGTGCTATCAAACGTCACAAACGTAACTGGGTGATCATAAAGATGCTCTACAGGTGTCTCCGAAGGTGTTTGTTGGGTTGGCATAGATCGAGATTAGGATTTGTCACTCCAAGTATCGGAGAGGTATCTCTGGGCCCTCTCGGTAATGCACATCATATGAAGCCTTGCAAGCAATGTGACTAATGAGTTAGTTACGGGATGATGCACTACGGAACGAGTAAAGAGACTTGCCGGTAACGAGATTGAACTAGGTATAATGATACCGACGATCGAATCTCGGGCAAGTAACATACCGATGACAAAGGGAATAACGTATGTTGTTATGCAGTTTGACCGATAAGGATCTTCGTAGAATATGTAGGAGCCAATATGAGCATCCAGGTTCTGCTATTGGTTATTGACCAGAGATGTGTCTCGGTCATGTCTACATAGTTCTCGAACCCATAGGGTCCGCACGCTTAACGTTCGATGACGATTTGTATTATGAGTTATGTGATTTGATGACCGAAGATAGTTCGGAGTCCCGGATGAGATCACGGACATGACAAGGAGTCTCGAAATGGTCGAGAGGTAAAGATCGATATATTGGAAGGCTATATTCGGACATCGGAAAGGTTCCGAGTGATTCGGGTATTTTTCGGAGTACCGGAGAGTTACGGGAATTCGCCGGGGGAAGTAGTGGGCCTTAATGGGCCATACGGGAAAGGAGAGAAGGGCCTCAAGGGGTGGCCGCGCGCCCCCCCATGGGCTGGTCCGAATTGGACTAGGAGGGGGCAGCGCCCCCCTCCTTCCTTCTCCCCTCCTTCCTTCTCCCCTCTTCCTCCTTCCCTCCTTCTCCTACTAGGAATAGGAAAGAGGAGGGGAATCCTACTTGGGCTGGGGAGTCCTAGTAGGATTCCCCACACCTGGCGCGCCCCCCTTGGGCCGGCCACCTCTTCCCTCCCCTCCTTTATATACGTGGCCAGGGGGCACCCCAATAGCACATCAAAGTTTCTCTTAGCCGTGTGCGGTGCCCCCCTCCACAGTTACACACCTCGGTCATATCGTTATAGTGCTTAGGCGAAGCCCTGCGCCGGTAACTTCATCATCACCGTCGCCATGCCGTCATGCTGACGAAACTCTCCCTCGGCCTCAACTGGATCAAGAGTACGAGAGACGTCATCGAGCTGAACGTGTGCTGAACACGGAGGTGCCGTACGTTCGGTGCTAGGATCGGTCGGATTGTGAAGACGTACGACTACATCAACCGCGTTGATAAACGCTTCCGCTTTCGGTCTACGAGGGTACGTGGACACACTCTCCCCGCTCGTTGCTATGCATCTCCTAGATAGATCTTGCGTGATCGTAGGAATTTTTTTGAAAATACTACGTTCCCCAACAGTGGCATCCGAGTCAGGTCTATGCGTAGATGTTATATGCACGAGTAGAACACAAAGAGTTGTGGGCGATAATAGTCATACTGCTTACCAGCATGTCATACTTTGATTCGGCGGTATTGTTGGATGAAGCGGCCCAGACCGACATTACATGACCGCGTTCAGGAGACTGGTTCTACCGCCGTGCTTCACACACAGGTGGCTAGTGGGTGTCTGTTTCTCCAACTTTAGTTGAATCGAGTGTGACTACGCCCGGTCCTTGTTGAAGGTTAAAACAGCAAACTTGACGAAAAATCGTTGTGGTTTTTGATGCGTAGGTAAGAACGGTTCTTGCTAAGCCCGTAGCAGCCACGTAAAACTTGCAACAACAAAGTAGAGGACGTCTAACTTGTTTTTGCAGGGCATGTTGTGATGTGATATGGTCAAGACGTGATGATATATAAATTGTTGTATGAGATGATCATGTTTTGTAAAAGTTATCGGCAACTGGCAGGAGCCTTATGGTTGTCGCTTTATTGTAGGAAATGCAATCTCCATGTAATTGCTTTACTTTATCACTAAGCGGCAGCGATAGTCGTAGAAGCAATAGTTGGCGAGACGACAACGATGCTTCGATGGAGATCAAGGTGTCAAGCCGGTGACGATGGTGATCATGACGGTGCTTTGGAGATGGAGATCAAAGGCACAAGATGATGATGGCCATAACATATCACTTATTTTGATTGCATGTGATGTTTATCTTTTATACATCTTATTCTGCTTAGTACGACGGTAGCTTTATAAGATGATCCCTTACAAAATTTCAAGGTATAAGTGTTCTCCCTGAGTATGCACCGTTGCGATAGTTCTTCGTGCCGAGACACCACATGATGATCGGGTGTGATAAGCTCTACGTTCATATACAACGGGTGCAAAACAGTTTTGCACATGCGGAATACTCGGGTTAAACTTGACGAGCCTAGCATATGCAGATATGGCCTCGGAACACTGGAGACCGAAAGGTCGAACGTGAATCATATAGTAGATATGATCAACATAGAGATGTTCACCATTGAAAACTACTCCATCTCACGTGATGATCGGACATGGTTTAGTTGATATGGATCACGTGATCATTTAGATGACTAGAGGGATGTCTATCTAAGTGGGAGTTCTTAAGTAATATGATTAATTGAACTTTAATTTATCATGAACTTAGTCCTGATAGTATTTGCAAATTATGTTGTAGATCAATAGCTCGCGTATAGCTCCCCTGTTTTATTTTTGATATGTTCCTAGAGAAAACTAAGTTGAAAGATGATAGTAGCAATGATGCGGACTGGTTCCGTGATCTGAGGATTATCCTCATTGCTGCACAGAAGAATTATGTCCTTGATGCACCGCTAGGTGACAGACCTATTGCAGGAGCAGATGCAAACATTATGAACGTTTAGCAAGCTCGATATGATGACTACTTGATAGTTTAGTGCGCCATGATTTACGGCTTAGAACCGGGACTTCAAAAACGTTTTGAACGCCACGGAGCATATGAGATGTTCCAAGAGCTGAAATCGGTATTTCAGACTCATGCCCGTGTCGAGAGGTATGAGACCTCTGACAAATACTTTGCCTACAAGATGGAGGAGAATAGCTCAACCAGTGAGCATATGCTCAGAATGTCTGGGTACTACAATCGCTTGAATCAAGTGGGAGTTAATCTTTCAGATAAAATAGTGATTGACAGAGTTCTCTAGTCACTATCACCAAGTTACTAGAACTTCGTGATGAACTATAATATGCAAGGGATGAATAAGACAATTCCCGAGCTCTTCGTGATGCTAAAGGCTGCGAAGGTAAAGATCAAAAAGGAGCATCAAGTGTTGATGGTTAACAAGACCACTAGTTTCAAAAAAATGGGCAAAGGGAAGAAGGGAAACTTCAAGAAGAATAGCAAGCAAGTTGCTACTCCCGGGAAGAAGCCCAAGTGTGGACCTAAGCCTGAAACTGAGTGCTTCTACTGCAAAGGGACTGGTCACTGGAAGCGGAACTGCCCCAAGTATTTGGCGGATAAGAAGGATGGCAAAGTGAACAAAGGTATATTTGATATACATGTTATTGATGTGTATTTTACTAGTGTTCATAGTAGCCCCTGGGTATTTGATACTGGTTCAGTTGCTAACATTAGTAACTCGAAACAGGAGTTGCAAAATGAAAAGAGACTAGTTAATGACGAGGTGACGATGTGTGTTGGAAGTGATTCCAAGGTTGATAAGATCACCATCGCACACTCCCTCTACCTTCGGGATTAGTGTTGGACCTAAATAAATGTTATTTGGTATTTGCGTTGAGCATGAATATGATTGGATCATGTTTATTGCGATACGGTTATTCATTTAAGTCAGAGAATAATTGCTGTTCTGTTTAAATGAATAAAACCTTCTATGGTCATACACTCAATATAAATGGTTTATTGAATATCGATCGTAGTGATACACATATTCATAATATTGATGCCAAAAGATGCAAAGTTGATAATGATAATGCAACATATTTTGTGGCACTGCCGTTTAGGTCATATTGGTGTAAAGCGCATGAAGAAACTCCATTCGGATGGACTTTTGGAATCACTTTATTATGAATCATTTGATGCTTGCGAACCATGCCTCATGGGCAAGATGACTCGTTGGTGGCAAGAGGAGTGGGGACTCGTTTGTTCATCTTTTCCTTAGGTTTTGTTTCTTTAGCCGCATTATGAGGTGGTGGCGGTGATGACGTGTTTGAATAAGGTCACTCCGGCCTCTTTCTACCTCGTCGACGTTCGATCTGGAATGGACGAAGAGCTTGTGAGAGTTTGCGTAGTCAAATATGTTGTCTCACTTCAGATCTTGCCTATCGGTGTGTCCACCAAGGGTAGCAATTAGCTGGCTATTGGTGCGGCCACTCGACGTCTTCTTCTGTGTTGCTTTACAGCATGGTTCCGTTTTGCAAACACTCTGGACCGGTGTTGATGAATTGTAAGTGGTTGGGAAATCGTGATAAAAGAAAGAATTAGCATGCATATGTCGAACATACCAAATGCACTAAATAGCATAAAAGGGCGATGATAGGCGCCGGCGCGCCGGCCGAAAGTTTCGGCCGGTCGTGTCCCAGCCGCCCGATACAGTCCGTCGGGTCCGTCCGATCTGGCATCTCAATCCCTGACCTGTGTTTCTTTATCCAGTCAACGCCCCCAGGAAAAACGCCCCATCCCCGTAGCTAATCCTCCTCCTCCCGCAGATGTCCGTGCGCTCCCCGGTGAGCTCCCCGCTCCCCCTCACCGGGTTGCTCGCTGCTCCCCCTCGCCGGTTTGCTGGCCCTCGAAGCTCGCCGCCGACGCTCGCTGTCGTCAAATCGCAACAAAAAACAATTGACCCGTAGCAGCTTTTCCTCGCCTTCCCTGCATTTATTGTTGCCCCCACGCAGGTTCATGGTCACCGATTCATGGTCGCCGACCACAAAAACCATTCCCCCTCGCAGGTGCCGCCGACCCCGTCGCAGCATTAATGGCGACACGGCGCCGCTCGTAGCCAAAGCCAATGGTAGCAAAAAAATGGGCCGGTTCCAGCAAAACGAAAAAGACGGTGGTAGCAAAAATGCGTTTGTTCCAGCACAAACCCCACACGGTTGTAGCAAAAATGGATGCTAGTTCCAGCAAAACACAAAGCCGATGGTAGCAAAAAAAATGCCTGGTTCCAGCAAAATCCAAAGATGGTGGTAGCAAAAATTCTCTCGTTCCAGCAAAAAAACGTGATAGTGGTAGCAAAAAAGGATGCTAGTTCCAGCAAAAAACAAAGGCGATAGTAGCAAAAGAAATTGGGTTGGTTCCCTTGGAAGAATTATTGCCATCCCGCGGTCTGCCGCCGTCGTTGCAGCTTCTGTGATGCCGGTTATAGCTTTTGGACAACCGGTTGTAGCTTTTCTACGGACCGATAGCAGCAAAAATCTCGCCGCGCACCACAACGTCGTCCGTGGCCGCAGGCGATGCTGTGGCCCGTAGCAATTCTGTGACTCGGTTGTAGCACCAGCAGATGTGGGTTCCAGCAAAAATCTTGCAGGGTCGCCGTCACCGAGGAAAGAAGTGGAGGTGGGCGGCAGTCATGGCCACTATCTAACAGAAGGGGTGTGTGTGTGCGACGGCCATGGCGGGCCGCGGCACCGTAGGACGCAAAGCGGGTAGGAGAAGGGAAGGGGGAGTGCAGAACTGCAAGTAGGGAGAGGTGGGCACCAACCATGACCACCACATGGCAGAAGGGAAAGGGAGGTGGCGCTTCCATGGCGGAGAAGGAGATGAATTCGGTGGGGAAAAGAAACAGAGAAAGGGGATGACAGATAGTGAGTGGATGGATAAGGAAAGGGAAAAAGATGGGGTGGTGCACGGGTCCCACAGAATACGTGCGACGTGGGAGGAGCAGGGAGTGTGTTCAATCTCCCACTGTATCCTACGTGTCGCGCGCGACCGGCTGAAGTTTCGGCCGGCGCGCCGAACACAAGTGTTTATAGCATAAACAACAACATTGTGCGTGCAACTGTAACCATAAGTAAAGATTGTATCAAATCACAATGCACATACTGATCGGTTGTTGATGAAGTGGTGGTAGCTGCTGTACAGGCGGTGATGTTAGTGACGTGAAGTTGATGGTGCGGTACACGGCAGTGCGTGGCCCTGCCTAATTTGGACAAAAGACGACTCGTGTTGAGGGACATGAGCAGTTGCGCGCAAAGCTTCCAAGAAAATTATTTTGCCCTGTTACGATGTAGGATCACAAGGGCTGGAAGCCTGCTCGTCCACTCATTAGTGCACGTCGGCACTCGGGGTGGAGTTGACATTGTGGCAGTCCAAATAACGAGAGGAGGCAAAAATCTAACACAGTTTTTGGTGTATATTTTGTAGTGGCTAGTAAGTCATATATATAGGAGAACCCATGTGGTCTCATGTCGCGACCATGATACAGACCGACTAGGTTTCGAACTCGAAAACTTACTGGTGAAGAAAGCAATAAACTTACCAGCTGAGAAGCCGAAAAATGAAATGACAAAAGGAAGTCGCGCTCCTGCCTGAGCCCGGTCCGGTGAGGTGAATGCGCACGTGTAATGTCTATTTTCTATTCTCACACCCATTACTTACTGGTGTTAGGAGACTCCACTAAATAAGTTGGTCTCGCACCGCTTCCAATTTCGGGGTGGGACTAAAGCTTGCACCGTCACTCTTGCCATTTATTCACAGGGATTCAAGATTTAGTAGGCTCTACTATTGGGACTAGCCCAATATCTGAACAACGCCCCGCCAAATCTCAAATGCTTGTTTAGATATTTGCATATTCTCACTGATGTTCTAATATACCAGTGTTTCAGACAAGACTGTTAAGTTGAACTGCCGCCTAGAGCTTTATGGTACATTCATCCACAACTCAAACAATGGGCTATGTCTCAAATTTAAGTTGTGTGCGAATAGATTTCACTCGAAGACCAACAGGCTACCCTGCAGATGGAGCATATAAGTCGTAGTCACATATCTCTTCATGAGTTTGTAGAGATCACTCAAGTCTCATAGATTGCGATGTGAATGTATGGCCCATGTGCTAGTAATGGGATTAATTCACACAAGTCCCAAGGGGTTGTGTGGACTGCGACTTGTGAGCTGCGTTGGGATTTTCCTCGAAGAGGAGGGGAGATACAGGACAGTAGATATAAGTATTTTCCTTGGTGAGACTCGTCCACTCATTAGTGCACGTCGGCACTCGGGGTGGAGTTGACATTGTGGCAGTCCAAATAACTAGAGGAGGCAAAAATCTAACACGGTTTTTGGTGTATATTTTGTAGTGGCTAGTAAGTCATATATATAGGAGAACCCATGTGGTCTCATGTCGCGACCATGATACAGACCGACTAGGTTTCAAACTCGAAAACTTACTGGTGAAGAAAGCAATAAACTTACCAGCCGAGAAGCCGAAAAATGAAATGACAAAAGGAAGTCGCGCTCCTGCCTGAGCCCGGTCCGGCGAGGTGAATGCGCACGTGTAATGTCTATTTTCTCTTCTCACACCCATTCCTTACTGGTGTTAGGAGACTCCACTAAATAAGTTGGTCTCGCACCGCTTCCAATTTCGGGGTGGGACTAAAGCTTGCACCGTCACTCTTGCCATTTATTCATAGGGCTTCAAGATTTAGTAGGCTCTACTATTGGGACTAGCCCAATATCTGAACAACACCCCGCCAAATCTCAAATGCTTGTTTAGATATTTGCATATTCTCGCTGATGTTCTAATATACCAGTGTTTCAGACAAGACTGTTAAGTTGAACTGCCGCCTAGAGCTTTATGGTACATTCATCCACAACTCAAACAATGGGCTATGTCTCGAATTTAAGTTGTGTGCGAATAGATTTCACTCGAAGTCATAACCAACAGGCTACCCTACAGATGGAGCATATAAGTCGTAGTCACATGTCTCTTCATGAGTTTGTAGAGATCACTCAAGTCTCATAGATTGCGATGTGAATGGATGGCCCATGTGTCGGTAATGGGATTAATTCACACAAGTCCTAAGGGGTTGTGTGGACTGCGACTTGTGAGCTGCATTGGGATTTTCCTCGAAGAGGAGGGGAGATACAGTACAGTAGATATAAGTATTTTCCTTGGTGAGAACCAAGATTTATCGAACCAATAGGAGAATCACGCAAAGCCTTGTGAATAACACCCGCACACACAAAAGCAAATACTTGCACCCAACACGGGCAAGAGGGTTGTCAATCCCCTTGAACTTGTTACTTGCAAGGATCAAATATTGTAGTGGTAGATAGATAAATTGTTAAACAAAATAAAAGAAATAAAATTGCAGCAAAGTATTTTTGGATTTTATAATATGATAAAGGTTGATTGAGGGGCCATAGTTTTCACTAGAGGCTTCTCTCTCGAACACATAACATACGGGGGTGAACAAATTACTGTTGGGCAATTGATAGAAAAGTACATAGTTATGACATATTCACGACAATGATCATGTATATAGGCATCACGTCCGAGACAAGTAGATCGACTCCTGCCTGCATCCACTACTATTAGTCCACCAATCGACCGCTGTCCAGCATGCATCTATGGTATTAAGTTCATAAAAACGGAGTAACACCTTAAGCAAGATGACATGATGTAGAGAAAGTAACTCAATCAATATGAATAAACCTCATCATTTTGCCCTTAATGGCAACAATACAAATACGAGTCTTGTCCCCTTCTGTCACTGGGATGTAGAGCACCACAAAATTTAACCCAGTACAAAGCACCTCTCGCACTAAAGAACAATCAATCTAGTTGGCCAAATCAAACGGATAGATCGAAGAGAAATACAAAGATATAACAATCATGCATAATAAAGTTCAGAAAAGACTTAGTTACTTTCAATGAATATTCCAATCATAAACCCACAATTCATTGAATCCCATCAAACACGCTGCAAAAAGAAGATTACATCAAGGAGAACATGGTATTGAAGATCAAAGAGAGAGAAAAGGCCATCTAGCTACTAGCTATGGACCCATATGTCTGTGGTAAACTACTCATGCATGATTGAAAGGCAGCAAGGATGATGTAGAAGCCCTCCGTGATTGATTTCCCCTCTGGCAAAGTACCGAAAAAGCCCTCCAGATGGGATCACAGAAGAACAGAAGCTTGTGGCGGCGGAAAAGTATTTCGGGTGGTTCCCTGTTGGTTTGGAAATATTTGGGCATTTATAGAGGTGGAATTAGGTCAAGCAAAGTTGCGTGGGAGTCTCGAGCACAAGGGGCGCCCCCCAGGGCGCGCCTGGTGAGCTCGTAAATCTCCCGTAAGTCTTCTAGCCTCCTCCCAAATCTTGTAGGGTCCCTTCTGGTCCAGAAGAAATCACCGTAAAGTTTCATTGTGTTTGGACTTAGTTTGGTATTGATTTTCTGAAAAGTAGGAAACAAGCAAAAAACAGGAACTGACACTGGACATTAGGTTAATAGGTTAGTCCCAAAAAATTATATAAAATAGCATATATGTGCATATAAAACATCCAAGATTGATAATATAATAGCATGAAACAATAAAAAAATTATAGATACGTTGGAGACGTATCATGGACCCGGGACATAAATGGGTTATATACAAGCATGCCATTAAAGGGCCTTCAATGGGCCATATATACTAAGTTTTGACTAAGGCTCATTGGCTTTAATCACGCCTTTGACTAGGCTGACATTTTAAACTAAACATGTGTAACACCCCCTTGTAATGACCACAGTGATCAGCTGTTAATAATGCCATGTCATCATCATTTGCAGTGCCAAGTCATATGTGTTAATAATTCAATTCAAATGCAAATCTGAAAATCAATTTAAAATTTCAAAGTGTAAGTTGAAGTTGATCCAACTCTGCTGGAAAAATGTTCATTAAATGGCAAATAATCCAGGAACCTTTCTAAAATCAACCTCAAAATGTTTGGAGTTGGATAAATGACTCAACCGAGATGAAACAGCCCTAGAAACAGAATATTTGATATATTTAAAATGATATCAAATTCAAATGGAATTCAAATTTGTCCAAACCACTTTTTGGTGAGAGATAATATTGCATTGCAATATTTGGGACAACTCTCATATTTTACAAAAATGCAAAAGTGCTCTAACTATTTCAAGACAGAATTGATATAAGAAAAAGAAAGTAGAAAAAGAAAAAGGGGAGAGATGGGCCACTGTGCACAGGCCTAAGTGCACAGTGCCGGGTCCCAGCCCATCAGCCCACCTAGCTCCCTCTCTCCTCCCCGTGTCGATGCCGCCGTGGTCAGGGACGATCTCGCCGGTCGCTGGCCGACACCGCGGCGCTACAGGGGCCGTCGAGGGGATAAGGGCGACGCCCTCGGCCCCGTCACCACTTCCCATCACTTCTCCCCTCTCTCCCTCGCTCTGCGGCGCCTCTTTTTCCCCTCCAGATCCGACGCCCGAGCGCTGCCGTCGCCGCGCGTCGTCACCACCGTGGCCACCGTCGACACCTCGCAGCCCCACCGTGTCCACACGCTCCGCCGAGCTCGACCACGTCGTCTGCAGCAAACTACGGGAACCGAGGAGCACCACATCGCCCACACGTGCCTCGTCTTCTTCCTCGGGTCGCCGGCGCCTCTCCGTCGATCCCCGGCGCAGCAGCTACTAAACCACTCGCCGGGCCTACGTGTGAGCCTGCACGGTGAGCTTCTCCCCCTCCTCTCTCTCGCTGCGCCATAGGAACCGCCGTAGCTAGCCGCCACCGTAGTCGTGCTTTGGCCGCCGCCGACGAGCTCGTGCTCGTGGCCATGGCCGCTTCCGTGCTTGGCTAAGCACCGCGCTGTGCTCCTGGCAACCCCGGGAGTCGAACGCGCACTCGCACGTACCCCCTCGAGCCGCGCAGCCGCGATCCCGTCCGGGCCCGAACTCCGGCGCCCGCGTCGCCGCTCGCCGTCGACGCCATGTTCCATCTCCGGCCGCGCCACCGCCCAGGATCGACGCGGCGTTGCACGCACGTTCGAACGCGACCAACCCCGTCCGTTTTGGTGCACTATGGGCGAAACCCGACGCCGGCCCGAGTCCTCCGCCGCGTCTGGAGGCCACCGGCGACCTGCCGCCGGCCGCCGCTGACGTGGTGCCGCTGGGGCCACTCCCAGGGTCGTTGCCTGGTGGTCCCCAGGGCCCAGCTGACCCCGTTGACCGGTCAGCTCTGCTGACTGGACCGGGCCCAGTCACTGACTGGTAGGCCCCACCTAATTAACCAGCTAAATCACTAATTAGTCAACCCTAATCAGTCACTGACAGGTGGGGTCCGCTGCTAACTAACACTTTTTAGTTAAAATAAACACTGTTAGTCTCTGTGAGTATGACAGGTGGGGTCCCTGTTACTATTCCCCCGGATAAGATTTGCTGACTGGGCCGCTGAGTCAGCCTCTGGGACCCACATGTCATACACTAAGGCTACCTCCCTCTGAGTATAAAAAGTAATTACACTGTTTTGGATAATTCGGTTTAGATAATTAAAAATAATTCCAAAATTCAAATAATCTTTAAAAATTCATATCTTTTAAACCGTAGCTCAGATTGAAAAAGTTTATACATGAAACTTGCTCAGAACGACGAGCCAAGTCTGATCGTGCCGTCTGTTTCTTCATCGGAACCCCCTACGTAGAAGAACTCGTAACTCCGGACCCGAATCCGGCAGATGAATAGTGCGCACACGTCGGATATTAAATCCCAGAATAATTCTAAAAATAACTAAAATGACTTAGATGCATAATTAGGCAACCCTGCACTGCATCATAGCATCACACGCACCGTATTGCATTTGTTTGCATTATGTTTACCTGTTTCTTCCCCCTCTTCTCTCTCGGTAGACCCCGACGTTGACGTAGCTCCCGAGGCAGACGCCGCACAGGAGTACGACTACGTCCCCGACGATACTACTGAAGACCTTGCCCTTGCCCCCGAGCAAACAGGCAAGCACCCCCATTTTGAGCATGCCTATATCGCCTATCCTCTTCTCTCTATTGCTTGCATTAGAATTGCTACTACTACTGTTTTCCTGTATCTGTTGCATAGCCTGTTTATTGTAACCTGCCTTGCTACCTTGTTGGTTATCCAAGACTGCTTAGCATAGCCTGGGTAGAGACACGACAGAGACCCCCACTTGATCCCGACTGCCCTGCTGGACATCAGAAGACCCGATCATCGGGATTGAAGACTAGACCATGGCACCGCACATCACTTCCGCTTAGTTGCCGACACTGCTGGGTTACCATCGAGTGCCGAGGGTGATACCTCGTCAGCACTTCTGATGTTAACCTTGTAGGTTAGTTACTCGGTCGTGGTAAGCGAGGGTGATTCCTCCTACACCACCCCCGATAACGACGTCGTCGCGCAACTCCTCAAGGTGGACCTCGAGGGTGATTCCTCCTTCGTTCACCTTGATGATAACATCGAGCGGGAATTCCATCGAGGGTGATTCCTCAGGGTTCCCTTCGGTGTCCGACACACAGTTACCTTGGATATTATGACTTGACTATGAACCACGATACTAAAGACGGGTCGGCCCTGAGGGGTACCCGCGCGAGCTTATTGTGAAGCGATGTGGAGTCGGGTTGACCTGGATGGTGCCCGCGAGATAACTACGAGGCGTGGCCGGGCATTCTTAGCCCTTGCCGCAAGTCCTCGAGACGGGGCGACGGGGTCACATCGATCGTGAGTCTCTGCTCGTTTCCGCGCGCTCCTAATCCACTACGGTTTGGATGTTTGATCCGAGGGGCCTCTGGCCCGATAGCACTAACCATCACGTGGGCATAGTATGGGCGTTCTGCGTCGTATACTTCAGCCGAAGCTTAATGGACGTCAGCGACTGAGCGGCGCGCGCTGAATTGGACTGGGAACGCAACTGCGCTTGTATAAGGGGTTGCTAGGTCTGCTTTCAACCGCGTACGCAACGTGCAGGAGTTCCTGGGGCGAAGGCCCAAGACCCCTGGGCGCATAGGTTAGTCCGGCGTGCTGACCTCTCTGTTAGGTATTCGGTTGGGTTGCGGCGTGTTGCTTAGCCGAGGCCGGGCATGACCCAGAAAAGTGTGTCCGGCCGGAGTTAAGCGAGCGTGGTGGGTAAGTTGGTGCACCCCTGCAGGGAAGAAACTTCTATCGATAGCCTGTCCTACGGTAACGGACACTCGGAGTTGTATCCCGATCGGTACAACTAGAACATGTGATGAGAATTGGATAGTACGGCTCTGGGATTGCTTTCTCGCAGGGAGTCGAGAAAGGATCTCAGGTCGAGGTTGATGATACTACTACTACTACTTTATCTTATGTCCATCTGTTCTCGTCTATTGCTGCAAGACTGTCGAAGATTGTTGAAGATGCTAGTCTTCGATAGGACTAGGCTTCCCCCTCTATTCTGGCATTTCTGCAGCCCAGTCCACATATACAGCCCCCTTTGAAAATGATGCATATGTAGTGTAGATCCTTGCTTGCTGAGTACTTCGGATGAGTACTCACGTTTGCTTTATTTTCTTTTTCCCCATATTCCTTTTGATGCCACCAGACGACGGAGCCCCTGAGTCAGACGCCCCAGCCGACGACCAGTACTGCTACCTGCCTGGCGAGTACTACTACTACGAGGAGCCGTTCGACGACCAGGAGTAGGATCGGAGGGTCCAGGGCAGGAGGCCTACGCCTTTCGATCGTAGTTTTTATTTTTACCCCGCCTCTGTGAAGGCTTATCTCTCTCTCTGTAATATATCTGTACTCAGATATCTAATACTTCCGCTGACGCTTGTATGCCATCGAGCTTGTGTTCGAGCCCTCGAGGCCCTGGCTTGTAATATTAAGCTTGTATGACTTTATTTTATGTTTTAGAGTTGTGTTGTGATATCTTCAAGTGAGTCCTTAGGCTTGATCGTGCGCATTTGCGTGTATGATTAGTGCACGATTAAGCCGGGGGCGTCACAACATGCCTACATTAGGCCTTGCCACGTTTCATTATTTAATAGGCCCACGTGGTCCCTTGGACGAGCGACACTTGTTCCAATGAAGAGCTGACACGTGGCTTCGTCGATGAACAAGAAGCCAACATGTGGAGGATCATGAATGGCCAACATCGTTAATGGGTAACAAATCATGAAGCCACACCCGATAGCTTAACAACGGCCCATTACTACCTTAACAGTGACCCGTTACGGTGGCAGGCATGTGTCGGTTACCCTTGACGAAAAACTTCCATGGCACGCTATTTTCTGTCATCGAAGTGCACACTTCCACGATGAAAATGTGATTATTGTCATGTAATACATCTAGGACAATACATGTGTGACTATCTTGATTATGTCGTAAAACCGTCAAAATGTAAATGGGTGACGGAAAACATGACCTAGTATGACAAATGTGTATCATCCCAGATGTTTCTTTTCTTTTGTAGTGAGTTTTGTTGATTTGGGATCCTCGTTGGAGGCTTGCATAGTCAAGATATTTGTTGCCAGCATGTACTTCGTCATGTAGGGAAAACTAGTGATCCTTTGTATTTCCTTCTCGTGTTTTTCCTCACTGATGAGTTCAATTTATGTGACAATTTATATTTTTCTTTTCACTCCATAGAATAGGATTCCTTGGATTTATCAGGTTTTTGCACCTTTATTGTATGCTTTCACAAGAATGTTATGCACAGGAATTATTTGGAGTCTAAGTAAAGAGGCCCAATTGCGAACCAACTTGTGGTTGGATAGTTAGGAGGACAGTGGTATCCCCTGCCCACTATATTTCAAGTCCTACACTTGACATTGGTGTTCACATTTTTTTCGATTTATTTCAGGCCTTCCGACGATGTGCGTCAATGGGTGGAGACATTCTCGTCGACAACAAAGGCTTCTATGGCGGCTTCGTCTATCTGAAGATGATATGTTGGCTCAGTCTCTCGGAGGTGATTAGGGGTAGGGTGTGCGTGCGTGCGTTCATAGGGGTGAGTGTATACTCATGATTGTGAGCAACTTCGATTATAATATGTTCAAAAAAAGGAAAGAGGACCAATTTATGGTGATAAACCACGCTAATCAATGTGATAAAGTATTACCATGAAGGAGCAAAGCCAATGGGAGAAGAAACAACTCACGCAAGGGACTCGAGAGCAAACAACAGCGTGTGGTACGAGTGCGCTCGTACCAGCGGTCAACCAGTTGTTGACGCGTCCGCCAGGTCAACTACTTCTCGCTCGTGCACACGGATTTGGGAGGAGAGATAGAACACATCCAGAAACACAATCAGAACAAAGAACCCAAGCCTTCAGAAGGATACATGTGGCACCCCGGCTCAGAGGAACCGGAACACCCCGTATTCCATCCCAGAGATCAAGTCTTCTGGAATACGACACTGCTTGGCATAGAACAAATCAGCTCTTATTACCAAGGGTACGGATACAAAGGTTCCGATATAACAGGGAATTACATCGGCATGGCGACACTACGCCTGCCAAGGTTGCTCTATGCTAGCAGCAGAACAACTTGTAGCAGCGGAATAACTTCTAGCAGCGGAAAAACGACGACATCAATGGACTCCACTCCGCAGGGACTCTGACTGCAACGCGTATCCTAGCTCGCAAACTCGGGATCCTCTTCAAGCAAGCAAACAGGGCATGACCTGCAAATTGGCATGACACGCCAGGTGAGTACTTTGAATGTACTCGCAAGCTCACAACAACCAAAAGCAATCAAGACAAACAACAGCATGGCATTTACATGTTAAACAATGCTGAGCATGATATCACTATAACAACATCAGATGAGCATGGCATTAACATGTTGAACATAACACATCAAGCATCATATGGAATGAGCATGGCAATGTTACGCATGATATGCACAGGATGATACTAACATGCAGCAGGTTTAACATATCATGAAGCAACTTACTCTGATCGGAGGTTACCCCGTAACCACCACATGCATCAACTTACCATCGCGGACATCACACAACAATCTCAGGTTCAACCAAGCATGGTATTAACAATACCATAGTGACCACAAGACCACAAGACCACAAGGAGCTTTGTCTTTACCCGGGATCATCACATGGCACCATAAACATCAACCAACTTCGGTATCCACGATACCACTTTGATCCTCTCACGATCACATAAAGATCAACCAAGTTCTTTCCTCATTGAACCAGGGTTGTTTATTAGTCAGGTTATTATTACTGTTGACCCATAGTGTGACCTACTACGAACTGGGCCCATATCCGTGGGCGCGGCTATCGATAGATTATACACTCTGCAGAGGTTAGTACACTGTACCCACACTACGGAACCCAAGGCCTCGTGCTCCCATTCAGGTGGACCAACAGCGTTTCGACAAAACCGATCTATTGCATGACACTCTCCCGGCCACTCCGACAAACTCCCCTTTGGGCTAAATCATGGGTGGCCCCGATGCCACCTCATGACATCCAACTACCACCGTCGTGGCAAAACAAAAACGGTCCCAAACGGGGACAACCCGGGTAAAACACAACTACGGGCACACAAGGTTATCGCCGCTTACTGGGCCAGGATAGCGCGCGCGCATAACCTTCCCTAGTTGGAGGCACCGACGAAAGGCATGACAATAGACCGCATTAAGGCCTTCCCATAAAGGCAAATGTGGTTGCACTGGTCAGCTCGTCTCGATGGCACTATGACTCAGCCAACAGGTGTTCAAGTTCAAGTAATATCCGGTTAAACTTGAAAAGAAATGAGCTGAGTCATAATGAAACAACATGATGAAATAACAATGCATATAAGCATGATATCAACCTAAGCATGTATGGAAAGCATAACCATTTAACATGTGGAGCATTAACATCAACAATATTGAAGCACTTAGTCTACTAGATGCAGATGAACATGGCATAGCGATGATCATGCATAACACAGGTACCCTTCATAACAGACGATAGTCATGCAGCAAAGAACATCACGAATACCAGCATGTACTACTAACAAGCATGACATATGAGAGTAATACTAACAAGTAATCACATAACTAACAGGGTACATAAGAACATAGCATGAAGGTAAGCATGGATCCACAGGCATAACCGAAACAGTAATAGCAGTAGCAACTGAGCAAACAATTATTAAATATTGAAGTGGAAACCATGGCTACTACAAATCCATCATGCAAGTGGCTGCCGTGGCTTGCCTGGGGTGAAGGATACACCGGGAAGAAGTGCGGTGAAGTGCGGAAAGATTCGCCGGAAACTCTTTCTCTCGGAGGGGGCTAAAGAGGGGCAAGGTCAAAATGGTCATTTTCACAGTGTCATAACATCATGAAAATGACACCAATAGAACGGGCTCGACGAGACGAAGATGTGGGCTTTGGAATCACCTGATTCGGAGCTACGGTTGCGGAGTTACAGCCGTTCATTCGTTAGGCAGAAAATCAAATAAAAGCTATCCGTTTCTGCTCTTAACGGATGAACATTCGCAAAATAAAGGGTTCGACCGACGGGCTGAAAAAGAGAAAACGCATTCTGGTAAGTACGTCTTCATAATACTGAAAGCGTATTTTGAACAGCAGAGGCAGCGAAATACGCTTTGATTAACCAAAGACATATCTGGCCGAAGTGCGCTTCCACTTAACCAGGCGGGCCCGGGTGCTAGGTCACGGACGGGTGGGGCCCGCGTTGACTTCTCTCTCTCCTCCCACCTCCTCCTTCTTCATCCCGACGCAGGATGCAGAGGAGGCCTGAGGCCGAGCGAGCGCCGGCGCTGGCCCGGTGCCTCCAGCCACCTCCGGCCGAGGGGACGGCACCGGCGTGACCGTGGCTGAGTGCCGCACTCACCTGGGCCGGGCGCGGCCACCGAGGAGGGCCAGGGCGACAGTGGCGGGGAGCTCCGACGGACATGGCCCTCGGCCAGACTTGGGAACGGGGCCACGGGCTCCCCGGATGTGCGGCGAGGATACGCGGCGACGTGCGGCTGTCTAGGAAGAGCTATGGTGGTGGAAAGAGAAGGAATAGAGCTCGACATTGTGCCAATTTAGGAGGACGCCGGCGGCTACCATGGCGGCCATTGGAGGGCAGGGGGCATCTTGGAGCTCGGGGAAGTGGTCGGGGAGGCTGCTGGGGATGTGGTGAAGAGGCTGGTGTGCTCGGAGAGGGTCGAGGAGGGCTTATATAGCCGCGCGCCGTGGTGGGGCAAGGACAGCAACGACGACACATGTTCCGGTGTGCTGGCGCGAGCAGAGCCACGGGGAGGGAGGGGCGGCATGTCCAGAGAGTTCACGGAGGAGCAGGAGGGCTCGTGCGTGCACGAGAAGGCTCGGGGCGACGCAGTCAAAAGTCCAGGGAGGTGGCAGACGCGGTCTGTCCGTGGACGCGGGCACGACACCGTGTAGGAGGTGACCGGAGCGGGGCTGTGACGCCCCCGATTCAATCGTACACTAATCATACACGCAAACGTGTACGATCAAGATCAGGGACTCACGGGAAGATATCACAACACAACTCTAAAAACAAATAAGTCATACAAGCATTTTATTACAAGCCAGAGGCCTCGAGGGCTCAAATACAAGTGCTCGAACATAAACGAGTCAGCGGAAGCAACAATATCTGAGTACAGACATAAGTTAAACAAGGTGCCATAAGATGGCTAGCACAAACAGGGATACAGATCGAAGAGGCGCAGGCCTCCTGCCTAGGATCCTCCTAACTACTCCTGGTCGTCGGCGGCCTGAACGTAGTAGTAGGCACCCTCAGTGTAGTAGGGGTCGTCGAAGGTGGCGTCTGGCTCCGGGGCTCCAACATCTGGTTACGGCATCTGAGAATAAAGGAAAAGGGGGTAAAAGGGGGAGCAAAGCAACCGTGAGAACTCATCCAAAGTACTCGCAAGCAAGGATCTACACTACATATGCAATGGTATCAATGAAATGGGTAGTATCTGTGGACTGAACTGCAGAATGCCAGAATAAGAGGGGGAAAGCTAGTCCTAGCGAAGACTACGCTTCTGGCAGCCTCCATCTTGAAGCATATAGAAGAGAGTAGCAAGTATAGTATCAAGTGTCATCGTATAGCATAATCCTACCCGACGATCCTCTCCTCGTCACCCTGTGAGAGAGCGATCACTGGGTTGTATCTGGCACTTGAAAGGGTGTGTTTTATTAAGTATCCGGTTCTAGTTGTCATGAGGTCGGAATACAACTCCGGGTCGTCCTGTTACCGTGCACACGGCTATTTGAATAGATCAATCTTCCCTGCAGGGGTGCACCACATTACCCAACACGCTCGATCACTTTGGCCGGACACACTTTCCTGGGTCATGCCCGGCCTCGGAAGATCAACACATCGCAGCCCTACCTAGGCCTAACAGAGAGGTCAGCACGCCGGTCTAAATCCTATGCGTGCAGGGGTCTTGGGCCCATCGCCCGTTGCACACCTGCACGTTGTGTACGCGGCCGGTGAGCAGACCTAGCAACCTCCATTACAAAGGAAGTGGCGTTACGCGGTCCAACCCGGCGCGCGCCGCTCAGTCGCTGACGTCTAGGAGGCTTCGGCTAATACTACGACGTCGAGTGCCCATAACTATTCCCGCATGGTGGTTAGTGTGTATAGGCCAGAGGCCAACTCAGATCAAATACCCAATCTTGTTAAGCGTGTTATTTGAAGTAACCGCGGACGCCGACCAGGACCAGGCCACCTGTCTCCTAGGTGGTCACAACCTGCCCTGTCGCTCCGCCACAAAGTAACACACGGGAGCCGTCGGGAACCCAGGCCCACCACTACCTGGATGGAACCACCTGTCCTTTCAGCCCCCCAGATCGGAATCACTTGCGGCTACTCTATGAGCCGACCCGACTTTATCACATCATGGTATCATGTATAATGTATATAGTATATGCCCGTGATCACCTCCCGAGTGATCACGGCCCGATAGTATAGCATGGCAGACGGACAAGAATGTAGGGCCACTGATGAAATACTAGCATCCTATACTAAGCATTTAGGATAGCAGGTAAAGGTATCAACAATTATAGCAACAATGACAGGCTATGCAACAGAATAGGAACTATCGAATCAACAACAGTAGCAAACCTAATGCAAGAATAAGAGAGAAGAGAATGGGCGATATCTGGTTGATCAAGGGGGGTTTGCTTGCCTAGAAGCTCGGTTGAGAAGGAAGGGTCGTCGTCGACGTAGTCGTACTCAGGGGCATCAGCGTCGGTCTCGGGGTCTACCGGAGAAGAAGAGGGGGAAGAAACAGTAAATACGGAGCAAAGAAAGCATCACAAAACATAACATGACAATACGCGGTGCTAGGGGTGACCTATCGCAGTGCTTGGTGATACAGACGAAGAGGGATAACATCCGGGAATGTTTTCCCGAAGTTTGGCATTTTTGGACAGATGAAACGGAGGGGGGTGGTTCTATGTTCGCTATGCTGGGGACATGTGACAGATGAACGGAGTGCATATTCGGAATCATCATATTTTTCTAAGCAACTTTCATTTATAAATTATTTTCATCAGAGATACGGTTTATTTCATATTAATTTTCAAAGTTCTATTCAATTTATGGATTTATTTACATTCCAAATTTAATAAGTAAGTACTTTTGTCACATAGTGCAGTGCCAGCCACAGTGGATGACAGGTGGGGTCAGGGTCAAAGTCAATAGTCCAGTCAGCAGTTGACTGGGTCAACGTTAACTGGGTCAACGTTGACTGGTCAAACTGGCTGGTGGGACCCAGCTGTCATAGAGACAGTGTAAATTAACAGTTTAATTAATTTAACAGATTAGGTGGGGGGGCCACATGTCATTGACTTAGATATTTTTAAACAGGCTTTTAAATGAAATGGGTCCACATGTCATCTGGCTATACCTAATCACTAATTAGTAGTCTACATAAACTAAACTAACAGGCCGGCCACCACATGGCCATGCACAAAGGCACAAGGCCATGGCCACACACGGCACATGAGGCCTGAATGTGCCAGCGGCCTCAACCAACAGCAGCAGCAGCTATGGCAGTAGAAGAATCGATGGGTAGCAGCCACAAGAGGGGCAGCAGTAGCAGTGGCAAGTGCATAGCAGCATCTAGCGGGAGCAGCAGCACAGCAGGCAACCGCGGCAGCAGAAGCAGCAGCGCTAAGCAGCAGCACAGCAGGCAACCGCGGCAGCAGAAGCAGCAGCACTAAGCAGCAGCACAGCAGGCAACCGCGGCAGCAGAGGAGCAGCGACAAGCAGCGGCGATGGCTCGCAGTGGCGCGGCCTCGGGCGGCTGGGCGCGGGCACGGTGGGGCAAGCAGCGTCAGGCAGTGGCGCGAGGCCACGCTCGGGCAGGCGCTCGCGGGTGCGCGGCCAGGGCGCGGTCGGACGAAGCTGCAGCCACAGCGGTGGAACGACGGCCTACGGCGACGAATCGAGGGGCAATTAGGGGGAACGGGGAGAGGAGTTCAGCGCGGTTCCGGGGGTGAGCTCGAGGAGGCTGGGATGCAGTGACGGCGACGAATCCGTCGATGGCGTCGCGGTGGCAGGGGGTAGAAGACAACGTCGATCCCTGCGTTGTGGCGATCTCCTGATTGAGCTGCTCCTTGGAGTCGATGTAGACGAAGCACACGCAGCTCCTGCAGAGGCCTCAGCCGATGGGGTGGACGATGGACATGAGGACGATGATGGACATGGCGGGCCGAGCTCGGGCATGTACGGGAGAGGAAGAAAACGGCGCGGGGGGAATGGGGGAGGACAACTAGGGTTCGTCCAGGGCGTCGGGGTGGTCTTATATACAGCGGGGAGGTAGTGGATGGCCGGCGCGTGCACCCTGCCGGCTATGGCGCCGGTGGATGGCCGCCACACCCTCTGTCCTGTACAGAAGGGGATGAACCCCCATTGGGCTGGGCCATAGCACTGTTGCACATAGAGCCCACTGGTACAGTATTAGCTAGGCCTTTTCCCTTTTGTTTTCTTTTCTGTCTTATAGTATCACCACTGTTTTGTATTAACATTTGCTACCCATTGACTTTTGTTAAATATGATATTCGGCACATAAATACTAGGCATTATTTTTTAGCATGCCCACAAAGTTTGGAGGCAATTTGAGTTCAATAAATAATTGTTTATTTTGAAAAGGTCATTTTCCCTGTTGTTGGACCATTTGTTAATTTACTAGGAATTTATTTCTGAGCCAAATGAAGTTTGTTTCAACATGACAATTGATCAGGGGAAATTATAGAATTATTCGAACATTTTTGTTTTACTGTTTGAAGAACTAATTATTTTGACTTTATTTTAAAATTTGAATTTGAACTCGGTTTGGACCAAAGTGCGGTTTAGCAAATTAATTGCGATGACATGGCACTGTTAGGGTGTGATTACTGTAGCTTAACTACCGGGGTGTTACAAATCTCCTCCACTACAAGAAATCTCGTCCCGAGATTTAAGAGGTGGAGTAAGGGGAAAGTTTTGGTTACGAAATTCTAACGGATCTTCTCATTTTTTGCTTGCTCTTCTCGAAGAGGTTGATCCATAGTGTTGATGCCTTCATTTCTCTGCATTAATGAGTCATGAGGAAGTTGTCGTCCTTCCTTTAGGATCTTCATCGTACTTATGAAAGGATAAGAGGGGAAACTCTATAAGAACGGATTTTTAACAAGATTGAGCATCGGACGGTTAACTCAGGGGAAGAAGCATAAAGTATCTCTCGAGTTGATTACATGAAACACACCGAGAGTATTATAAGAGGGTACGGAAGTTTCAAATAGGTAAACAATCGTTCGATGCCTGAAGTAGAGTGTGAAGGGGGTTCAAGCAACGGAATAAATATTGCTGCTGAAACCAGAATAGATCATCTCTAGGAAGGTGGTTCGTGATCTACATACAGAATCAAGCGTGAGAAATAACTTTAGAAATAGGGGTGTACAGGAGTCAGGTTTCGATCCTATGGAACTATGGGCTATGGGCCCACCATGTGGGTTAAAAGTAGGAAGGGCGCTGGCATCTTGCACGATCATAATAGCAAGGCATTTCAGAGGATAGCCTGTCGGTTATGTTGGCAACAACGCTGGTACCAAGGGCGAGGAACGAAGAGAACCATTTTCCTGCTCGTTGAACAAGGCGGACCAATAGGCAAAGTTCTCATCCATCGGTGGTTACCGGAATGTCATCAACAATAGTAACAGGGTCTTACTGACAGAGTTGCACACCGAGATGTTTACATAAGCAAGGAATTATCACTGCTCGGATAAGTTTAGATTCCAAGAAAGGTTAAACAAAACAATGGAAAGGAAAATGTGATTATACCCGAGTATCAAGAGTATATCTTTCCCAAGGAAAGGCAGAGCATGATATACATGACAATGCTCCAAGTATGAAACCATTTAGACAAGGGGCAAGTTATTTATGAGGTTTACCCATACAACGGTGTTTGGATAATTGATCAATAAAATTTAGCATTGTGCTTCCAATGTTCTTATTGAAGATCGGAGTACCACAGACATGCTTTGAGATAGCATTGACATGGTCTTCAAGCAAAGGTCGGACTTTGGATACACAAAGGATCCACCAGGAACACTCATAGAATAAGTCTTACAATTTCCTCATGGAAGAATGGATAACTTTGCTAAAAAGGAAACTATAACAATAGGTCCTCCGGCTAGGTGTGCTAGGCATGACATCACCTTACCGGATCGTATATAGACTAATGTTATAAATCTTAGAAAGATGTTCCAACCATCATATCTGACCGAGTTTCAAATCTGATTGGTGTCAGGATACCTTAGGCTCAGGATCCCTGAGAATAAAAGGTGCGACACAAATTGACGAGATGACATTGTAAGACTCTCGAAAAATGAACTATGGAAGCGAGTTCTGAAACAAGAGTTCATCATTAAACCAAGGAGAGGATGAGGGGGTGGCTAATGGACTCAGTGACAATTCCTCGAGGTTTTCAAAAAGATGGATTTCCACAATTATGTGAACAAGGAGATAACCTTTGTTAGATCAAATGATATAATGATGTATGCTCGAGGAAAACATACACAATTAATCACTGGTTGAATGGTGCACCTGAAATATGGGCTTAGGTAGCATGATCAATGTTAGAATGGTGATTCGACAACCAATGGTCTAAGAATGAAATATCGACCATTAACTTCAAAGCAATAGGATTGCTAGAAGTACAGAATCCAAGCAGCACCGTTCACTTGTTGGTATCCTGATTAGAATCAACACGGGGACCAAGAAAGAATGGTGATTGGGAGAAGCATCACTATATCGGGAATTCTTAAGAGGTGGAGCAATCCTCACGACCTCCTTGACATGAAAGATGGGAATACTACAAGGTAGAACGTAACATAAATCGGATAGCAAGGAACTCAGGTTACAACACCAAACATGAACAAGTTTGTGTTGGAGGGAAGGCAATAAGATTGTCGATGATAACACAAATCATTGAGGGGCAAGGATGGTATTTCTCATCATGAATTCGATTGATATCCAGGAAGAAGTCAAAATGTTGATGATGATCACGACACATTTTATCGAGCGGCTCAGCGAAGAAGCAATCGAATAGCGACTGCATCAAGCAAAAGGACTGATGGAGCGAAAGATTATTGGATCCACGGATACGACACCAACTCGGAATCAAGCTTGCTATTCGAGGTGGAACAATAAGACGAGGAAATCGACGTAAGCTTAGCTCATCGTCGAGAGTTATGCTCCTGGAATAAGGACCAGGTGGCACAGTTAAAATCAGCATGATAATGATATAGCCAATCAGGCTAGGAATGACGTGATCGAGTACAAACTCGTAAGTAAAGAGGATTACTAAGAGTTGTTTAATCGCAGTGCGGACTCCCTTTAGTTATGGGTGTCCTCGAGTGACTACAACTCAGAACCTGGGGAAAACTGGAATCGGCGAGAACTAAAAGTTAATGAAGAACTCATAAGCAGTTATGTAGTTCGGTGATATTCTCGAGATAACAGAGGTAAAACTTGTAACACCCCATGTACTAAGCTACAGTGATCACCCTTTTGATAATGCCATGTCATCATGATCAATAGTGCTTAAACATCATTTGGATCATATCTCTTTTCAAATTTAATTTCAAAAGAAAATTCAAACTAGAAGTGCAAATAAAAGTTGTTCAAATTTGAAAACTAAAATGTTCATAATATTGTAAATAATCCAGAGACAATTCTAAAATTATAATCAACATTAATCAAATTAAATAAATGACACTAACAGCAAGAAACATTAGCAAAACAGACTTATTTAATACCTTTTCATTTAAATAAAATCCAAATAAAATTCAATTGCCTCCAAACCAATTTCTAACAGTGACAAATATTGCACTATATTTATGTGGCTAGTTCACCTATTTTATAAAGCTGTATATGAGCCCACACATTTTTGCAAAGCAATGAAACAAAAGAAAGCAGAAAAGAAAATAGAAAAGGAAAAGAGGCCCAATGTGCCAGGGCCTAAGGTCAACAGTGGCCAACCCAGCCCGTGCCTGTCCCCTCCTTCCTCCTCTGTTCATCGCCGAGACGCTGTCGCCGCGCCCGCACGCCGCGCCCAGGCCCCCCTTCCCCTGCTCGACACCCGCGCCCGCCGTGGAGGGGATAAGAGCCCCCTCACCCGTCCCCGCAAACCCTAGGCCCCCTCCCCTTTCCCCTCGCACTCGGTTCCTCTCTCTCTCTCTCTCTGTCGAGCGACTCCGCCGACTCGTTGCCGCACTGCCGTGGCCACCGGCGTCCCCGCGGGCTACCACCATGTCTGGGAGGAGCACCGTGGCCGACCACGTCGCCCACGCCTACCAGCCGGAGCCGGAGAAGCCCTGCCGTGACAGCATCGAGCTCCGCCCCTCTTCTGCATCTCCGGCGTGACTCCGACGAGCTCGAGCCCGTCTGCAGCTACTAATCCCATCAAGGGCCACCGTGAGCCACGCCGTAAGCTTCCGCCTCTCCTCCCCATCGCCGTTTGCTCGCCCGCGCCCCCTAGCTAGTCCCGCCACCGCGTTCGAGAGCTCGCCGCTGCAGCTCGCCTCGCCGTCGCGGCCTCGGTCTCCTGAGCTCGAAAGCGAGCTCGGCCCCGTGCTCCTAGGGCTCCAAGGGACCCGTAGAGCCAACCCGCGCCGCTCGCCGTACCCCCTAGCCCCGGCTCCGTCCTCGCCCGATTCCGGCCGCCGCCTACCGTCGCTGCTCCGGCCAGCTCCGGGCTCCCCATCCTCTGCCGCCACCGCCGTTCGACGCACGAGCTCGCCCGCAGCCGAACGAGACAAATGCCTGGTCCGGAGATCCCCTGTGGCGCAATTCCGGCGACGCCCGACGCGCGCCACCGCGCGAAACGGTCGCCGGAGCGACTCCGGCAACGGCGCTGACCTGGCCCTGGTGGGCCCCGCCCCGTGCCACTGACCGATGGGCCCGGGGCCCCCTGTTGACCGTTGACCCCGGTCAACTGTGCTGACTGGGCAGCACAGTTACTGACCGGTGGGCCCCACCCCTCTCTAATTAACCTGATGATTAATTAAGTTAATTTAATTAATTTGTTAACCAAACACCCTATGACAGGTGGGGCCCCCTCTGTTTAATTAGTTTAGTTAAAATTTACACACTGGATTAAGACTGAGTCTATGACATGTGGGCCCCACACGTCAGGTTTGACCTGGTCAGCCTCTGTTGACCGTTGACATCACCTCTACGTCATGCTGACATCACCCCCGTACTGTTCTGGATAATGTTGATTTAAATTAATAAAATAATTCCAGAAAATACTAGAAATCTTTAGAAAATCATATAAAATAATCCGTAGCTCAGATCGAAAAACTTTGTATATGAAAGTTGCTCAGAACAACGACACGAATCCGAAAATGCGGTCCATTCGTCCGTCACACGTCCCTAACTATCCGAACATGGAACCGTTCCCCTCCAGTCATCTGTCTGACAAATGTCCGGAACCGGGAAAACATTCCCGGATGGCTTCCCCCTTCCTAGGTGACGTGCAACCATACGTTAGGACACACCCGGCACTGCATATTGTCATGTCATGCTCTTGTTTGCTTTATATTTACTATTTCTTCCCCCTCTTCTCTCTCGGCAGACCCCGACACCGACGTCGTCCCCGAGGCCGACGCAGCTCCGGAGGTTGACGACACCGTTGACGACCTTGCCCTTGCCGCCGAGCAACCAGGCAAGCACCCCCCTTGAGCATACCGATATCGCCTATTCTTTCTCTCTCATGCTTGCATTAGAATTGCTGCTGCTACTGCTTTACCTATTCTGATGCATAGCCTGTTTATTGTAACCTGCTATTGAAAACTTACCTGCTTATCCTAAACTGTCTAGTATAGGCTGGGTAGAGACCTATCAGTGACCCCACTTGTCCCGACTGCCCCGCTGGATTATCAGAAGACCCGATCGATGGGATCGAAGACAGGCCCCGGCACCGCACTTCACCCCCTTAGTTGTAACGACACCGCAACGTTGCTATCGAGTGCCGAGGGTGAAACCTCGTGTAGCACTTCAGATGTTAACTCTGTAGAGTAGCTATTTGGTCGTTGTCATCGAGGGTGATTCCTCCTTCTCCACTTCCGATACGACCCTGTCGTGCAACACATCACGTGTGAACCCATCGAGGGTGATTCCTCCTACGTTCACCTTGACAGTTACATCGAGTGGGTATCCATCGAGGGTGATACCTCGGATTCCCTTGATGTTATGGACACACGGATACTTGGACTTTACACTGTTACTTGGGAAGGCGGGTCGACCCTGAGGGGTACCCGCGCGTGATGTGAAGACGGGTTGCCTGGATGGTGCCCGAGTGATGAATACGAGGCTTGGCCGGGCATTCTTGGCCCTTGCCGCAAGTCCTCGAGACGGGGCGACGGGGTCACATCGATCGTGAGTCTCTGCTCGTTACCGCACCCCCAAGGTACTAACGATTTGGATATTTGATTCGAGTGGGCCTCTGGCCCGATAGCACTAACCATCACGCGGGAATAAATATGGGTACTCTGCATCGTGGCATCAGCCGAAAGCTTTGTCAGACGTCCAGTTCAGCATTGTGGTCGGGTCGGATCGTGCCGTTGGCACTGGTATCCACCCTACTCGCAACGACCCGGAGTGCATAGGGCGATGGCCCAAGACCCCTGAGCGCTTAGGATGTAGACCGGCGGGGACCTCTCTGCTGAGCTCTAGGTAGGGCTGCGGTGTGTCGTTTGGCCGAGGCCGGGCATGACCCAAAAAAGTGTGTCCGGCCGGAGTTAATCGAGCGTGGTGGGTAAGTTGGTGCACCCCTGCAGGGAAGAACTAATCTATGCATAGCCGGATCCTCGGTAACGGATGCTCGGAGTTGTATCCAGATCGATACAACTAGAACATATTGATGAGATGAGCTATGGATATTATGGCTCTTGGATTGCTTCTCGCAGGGAGTCGAGAAGGGATCTCAGGACGAGGTTGATGACTGTATGGCTCTGGGATTGCTTTCTCGCAGGGAGTCGAGAAAGGATCTCTGGGTGAGGTTGGTGATACTACTATTCTATACTGTACTAATCTACACTCTTCTAATGCTGCAAGACCGTTGAAGATGCTAGTCTACGATAGGACTAGGCTTTTCCCCTCTATTCTGGCATTTCTGTAGCCCAGTCCACATATACAGCCTTCCTTTGATAATGTTGCATATGTAGTGTAGATCCTTGCTTGCTGAGTACTTCGGATGAGTACTCATGGTTGCTTTGCTTTCTTTGTCCCCCATATCCTTTTGATGCAACCAGATGATGGAGCCTCGGATACAGCTGCCCACGCCGTCGATCGCTACTACTACCCCGAGGGTGGATACTACTACGAGTTGGCCTACGACCAGGAGTAGGTTTGGAGGGTCCCAGGCAGGAGGCCTGCGCCTTTCGATCATAGTGTTTTCTTTTGTCCCGCCTTTTAAGGGCCTATCTGTGTTTTCTTTTATATCTGTACTCAGATATCTGATGCTTCCGCTGACGCTTGTATGCGAGCTTATGTATTCGAGCCCTCGAGGCCCCTGGCTTGTAATATAAAGCTTGTATGACTTTATTTATGTTTTAGAGTTGTGTTGTGATATCTTTCCGTGTGTCCTTAGGCTTGATTGTGTGCATTTGCGTGTATGATTAGTGCACAATTGAGCCGGGGGCGTCACAAAACTCGAAGGTAGATCAGGATATAAACTGATCTGGATCGTATACTTGCGATAGCAGATACATTAACCTTTTCAAAATAGACAAGGCACTGGAATGGTTTCCTTTTAGAAATATATTAAGTAAAGTTAGCATGGTCAGAACCATAGCTCCCAGGGACCCATTATAATGACACTGAAAGATTATTCAAAAGATTAATTATTTTTGCAAGAACCTTCTATGATAAGTTCCACATCGGGTCCATGGGCATGAACACAAAGGTTCAAGGTCGACTCCCACTTCTTCAATGCCTAAACTTTCATTCACCTCTCGTCTTCGAAAAAGTTGTAGAGTAGGAAATTATCTAGTAAAACACCAGAAGGGTATGACTTCTGAAAACCTTCGGGTTCATACGGCTTTAGGGAAGGTATATGTTCAACCCATCGGTAATCTTAGAAACATATACCACAAGCTTCAATAGTAAATATCACCAGCTCAAAACCAGAGCATGGTTGGACAATCAGAGAATAGGATTTACCAATGGCATTATGTATCAGGGAAAGAACTCCTCGAGGTTTTTGTATACGAAGGACACTGTCGGATGATAATTCAACAAAGGATCTGATGGTCCATAACAGAGTTGATGGGTGCATCGGCACACAACCAGAGGAAGAAACAATGCAAAGGCATTGGATCATAGAAACAACTAACTAATTCAAAGCTCAAATGCAAAGGAATTATGATTTCCAATTCAAGGGATCAAAAGCAAACGCTCTGATTAAGGATGGATAAGTTGAGTAGGCTTAGGGGTACCATAGATGGCAATTTGATTGCTCGAGATCCAGCTCATCTTTAAAATGACGTCTGAGCTGGAAGGATGAATTCTAGGGCCTGATTGAGGATTGCGAGCATTCGCAACATATTGAATCAGCGGACTCAAATTGATAATGACAAAGGATGCCAGTATGACTACCACACTTATGGGATTATCCATAATGCAAGCAAGTAAGAATTTCAAGAGCAAAAGGCTGCTGAGGATTTTCGGAGGATCGAATGGTATTTCAAAGACTTTTGTGAAACACATGAACATATGGGGATGAGCGGATACTCGGCAAGTGCGAGGAATTATCCGTAGGGGTATTCATGTGGCCAAGAACTGCAAGGCAGTAGGCACAAAGTATTCTCGGAACAATAGAGAGTATTTCGGGGTATCTTGTAATAATAAGATCATCGGGGAATGATTGTATGAATGGAAAGTGCACGTGGTTATCCATAGGGGTTTATTGATGGAAGGGAATTGCAAAAGTGATGACACAAAGTCTCGAGAGAACATCGGAGAGTATCTTCGGAATCCTTCAGTGCACCAAGCAATCATATGGAGTGAGGGGCTCTCCGGGAGGAAGTAATTACGAGAACCTAGAGTTAGAGTTAGCAAATCATTTAACCCGAATAGAAGAGAGATCAGAGTCCCAGAGTAAAGATCGAGGAATAGAAGATCCTAATACCACCCAATGGCGACGTTGGCCCGTAAGACACACAGCCATGTTAGTAAAAGTTTAGCAATGTGTACACTCGATTTCGGCCAAGGAGTTTAGAAGGGGGATTCCTACAGGCAGTCGGCTCTGATACCAACTTGTGACGCCCCCGATTCAATCGTACACTAATCATACACGCAAACGTGTACGATCAAGATCAGGGACTCACGGGAAGATATCACAACACAACTCTAAAAACAAATAAGTCATACAAGCATCATATTACAAGCCAGGGGCCTCGAGGGCTCGAATACAAGTGCTCGAACATAAACGAGTCAGCGAAAGCAACAATATCTGAGTACAAACATAAGTTAAACAAGGTGACATAAGATGGCTAGCACAAACAGGGATACAAATCGAAGAGGCGCAGGCCTCCTGCCTGGGATCCTCCTAACTACTCCTGGTCGTCGGTGGCCTGAACATAGTAGTAGGCACCCTCAGTGTAGTAGGGGTCGTCGAAGATGGCGTCTGGCTCTGGGGCTCCAGCATCTGGTTGCGGCATCCGAGAAGAAAGGAAAAGGGGGGGAAAGGGGGAGCAAAGCAACCGTGAGTACTCATCCAAAGTACTCGCAAGCAAGGATCTACACTACATATGCAATGGTATCAATGAAATGGGTAGTATATGTGGACTGAACTGCAGAATGCCAGAATAAGAGGGGGAAAGCTAGTCCTAGCGAAGACTACGCTTCTGGCAACCTCCATCTTGAAGCATATAGAAGAGAGTAGCAAGTATAGTATCAAGTGTCATCGTATAGCATAATCATACCCGACGATCCTCTCCTCGTCACCCTGTGAGAGAGCGATCACCGGGTTGTATCTGGCACTTGAAAGGGTGTGTTTTATTAAGTATCTGGTTCTAGTTGTCATGAGGTTGGAATACAACTCCGGGTCGTCCTGTTACCGTGGACACGACTATTTGAATAGATCAATCTTCCCTGCAGGGGTGCACCACATTACCCAACACGCTCGATCACTTTGGCCGGACACACTTTCCTGGGTCATGCCCGGCCTCGGAAGATCAACACGTCACAGCCCTACCTAGGCCTAACAGAGAGGTCAGCACGCCGGTCTAAATCCTATGCGCGCAGGGGTCTTGGGCCCATCGCCCGTTGCACACCTGCACGTTGCGTACACGGCCGGTGAGCAGACCTAGCAACCTCCATTACAAAGGAAGTGGCGTTGCGCGGTCCAACCTGGTGCGCGCCGCTCAGTCACTGACGTCTAGGAGGCTTCGGCTGATACTACAACGTCGAGTGCCCATAACTGTTCCCGCGTGGTGGTTAGTGCGTATAGGCCAGTGGCCAACTCAGATCAAATACCCAATCTTGTTAAGCGTGTTATTTGAAGTAACCGCAGACGCCGACCAGGACCAGGCCCACCTGTCTCCTAGGTGGTCACAACCCGCCCTGTCGCTCCGCCACAAAGTAACACACGGGAGCCGTCGGGAACCCAGGCCCACCACTACCTGGATGGAACCACCTGTCCTTTCAGCCCCCCACATCGGAATCACTTGCGGGTACTCTACGAGCCGACCCGACTTTAGTCAGTTCATGGTATCATGTATAATGTATATAGTATATACCCGTGATCACCTCCCGAGTGATCACGGCCCGATAGTATAGCATGGCAGACGGACAAGAATGTAGGGCCACTGATGAAATACTAGCATCCTATACTAAGCATTTAGGATAGCAGGTAAAGGTATCAACAATTGTAGCAACAATGACAGGCTATGCAACAGAATAGGAACTATCGAATCAACAACAGTAGCAAACCTAATGCAAGAATAAGAGAGAAGAGAATGGGCGATATCTGGTTGATCAAGGGGGGTTTGCTTGCCTGGAAGCTCGGTTGAGAAGGAAGGGTCGTCGTCGACGTAGTCGTACTCAGGGGCATCAGCATCGGTCTCGGGGTCTACCGGAGAAGAAGAGGGGGAAGAAACAGTAAATACGGAGCAAAGAAAGCATCACAAAACATAACATGACAATACGCGGTGCTAGGGGTGACCTATCGCAGTGCTCGGTGATACAGACGAAGAGGGATAACATCCGGGAATGTTTTCCAGAAGTTTGGCATTTTCGGACAGATGAAACGGAGGGGGGCGGTTCTATGTTCGCTATGCTGGGGACATGTGACAGATGAACGGAGTGCATATTCGGAATCGTCATATTTTTCTGAGCAACTTTCATATATAAATTATTTTCATCAGAGATACGGTTTATTTTATATTAATTTTCAAAGTTCTATTCAATTTATGGATTTATTTATATTCCAAATTTAATCAGTAAGTACTTTTGTCACATAGTGCAGTGCCAGCCATAGTGTATGACAGGTGGGGTCAGGGTCAAAGTCAATAGTCCAGTCAGCAGTTGACTGGGTCAACGTTGACTGGTCAAACTGGCTGGTGGGACCCAGCTGTCATAGAGACAGTGTAAATTAACAGTTTAATTAATTTAACAGATTAGGTGGGGGGTCACATGTCATTGACTTAGATATTTTTAAACAGGCTTTTAAATGAAATGGGTCCACATGTCATCTGGCTATACCTAATCACTAATTAGTAGTCTACATAAACTAAACTAACAGGCCGGCCACCACATGGCCATGCACAAAGGCACAAGGCCATGGCCACACACGGCACAGGAGGCCTGAATGTGCCAGCGGCCTCAACCAACAGTAGCAGCTATGGCAGTAGAAGAATCGATGGGTAGCAGCGACAAGAGGGGCAGCGGTAGGAGTGGCAAGTGCATAGCAGCATCTAGCGGGAGCAGCAGCACAACAGGCAACCACGGTAGCAGAAGCAGTAGCGCTAAGCAGCAATAGCAATAGGTGGCAACAGAGGAGCAGCGACAAGCAGCGGCGATGGCTCGCAGGGGCGCAGCCTCGGGCGGCTGGGCGCGGGCACGGCGGGGCAAGCAGTGTCAGGCAGTGGTGCGAGGCCACGCTCGGGCAGGCGCTCGCGGGTGCGCGGCCAGGGCGCGGTCGGACGAAGCTGCAGCCACAACGGCGGAACGACGGCCTACGGCGATGAATCGAGGGGCAATTAGGGGGAACGGGGAGAGGAGTTCACCGCGGTTCCGGGGATGAGCTCGAGGAGGCCGGGATGCAGTGACGGCGACGAATCCGTCGATGGCGTCATGGTGACGGGGGGTAGAAGACGACGTCGATCCCTGCGTTGTGGCGATCTCCTGATTGAGCTGCTACTTGGAGTCGATGTAGACGAAGCACACGCAGCTCCTGCAGAGGCCTCAGCCGATGGGGTGGACGATGGACACAAGGACGACGATGGACATGGCGGGCGGAGCTCGGGCGTGTGCGGGAGAGGAAGAAAACGGCGCGGGGGAAAGGGGGAGGACAACTAGGGTTCGTCCAGGGCGTCGGGGTGGTCTTATAGACAGCGTGGAGGTAGTGGATGGCCGGCGCATGCACCCTGCCGGCTATGGCGCCGGTGGATGGCCGCCACGCCCTCTGTCCTGTACAGAAGGGGATGAACCCCCATTGGGCTGGGCCATAGCACTGTTGCACATAGAGCCCACAGGTACAGTATTAGCTAGGCCTTTTCCCTTTTGTTTTCTTTTCCGTCTTATAGTATCACCATTGTTTTGTATTAACATTTGTTACCCATTGACTTTTGTTAAATATGATATTCGGCACATAAATACTAGGCATTATTTTTTAGCATGCCCACAAAGTTTGGAGGCAATTTGAGTTCAATAAATAATTGTCTATTTTGAAAAGGTCATTTTCCCTGTTGTTGGACCATTTGTTAATTTACTAGGAATTTATTTCTGAGCCAAATGAAGTTTGTTTCAACATGACAATTGATCAGGGGAAATTATAGAATTATTCGAACATTTTAGTTTTACTGTTTGAAGAACTAATTATTTTGACTTTATTTTAAAATTTGAATTTGAACTCGGTTTGGACCAAAGTGCGGTTTAGCAAATTAATTGCGATGACATGGCACCGTTAGGGTGTGATTAATGTAGCTTAACTACCGGGGTGTTACAGGGGCAGAGGGGCTCAGGGCGACGGAGACGGCACGGGGAAGCTGTTGGACATGACGGGATTGCAATGGCTCGAGGGAATGGACGAAAACAAGGGACTCCTTTGCCAGAGCGCCCTGTTTGGCATGCCAGCCCCGTGATCACCGCGTGAACCTGGTAGTGACATGCGCGCTGGGCTGCCAAACCGTGTCTGTGAGATGGACTAGTCAACAGAGAGTGCCAATGAGGAAGGAACCAAGGGCAGGGGCAAAGAAGAGATTTGGACTTAGCTCCAAATCAGATGAACAGAAAGGTGTTTGTGCTGTGGTGAGGAAAATCTAGGAGGAGATAGAGACTGATCTTTGGCATGGTGCTGACACATGATAAGAACACTGTGTTGGCCAAAAATCAACTCAATAGGAGAAGAAAATATAGCACTTGCTGTACAAGTGACCCCATTGGTCAGAAAGGAAGAATTTGATGCTGTGCTCATATAGAGCATTGGATGAAGCTTAAATTTGGAGTAGGATGATACTTTGATCATAGGAAAGCACTGCAAAAATTTCATACCATTTGGATACACCAAAATGGTACTTCCTTCACAGTGGTCCTCTTTGGACTGAATGTTGGGAAAATTGTAGGGGGGAAATGGATAAATGAACTGAGCCCAAATTTGGCAGAGAGGGTTTATATGGATAGCAGAATGTCCTAGTAAATTTTCAGCAAAAATGAAGCAATATAAAATATAGTTACTTCACAACCTGAAAATCTGACCAGAAACCAAGATTTGATGGTGTGCTCACATCGATGGATGAATGAAGCTCAAAATTGGTGGAGAGTCATGATTTGATAAGATAAAAGATCATGCAAAATTTCAACTCATTTGGGTACTCCTAGCTGGTACTTCCTTCAACAAGGCTTCCATTTGACAAAAACTTTGGAAAATTGCTGAGGAAGATTGGCTAGGCAAATAGAGCTGAATTTTGGCATGAGGAAATGATATGTATAGGAAAGATTGCCCAAAAATTTTGGGGGCAAACAAGCAAAGATAAATAGCACTTCCTTCTCAAAAGGCCACTTAGGGCAGAATGAGAAAAGGAATATTTGTGAATTATTTTTGGGCTATTAAAGGAAAGTTTGGACATACTTGGGGCATATATGATCCAAACAATTTATGAGAATTATTTGGTCATTTTTTGGAAGACAGAAATATAGGTTGCTTCACAACCTAGGGCAAAAAGGATTATTCCTTTAAAAGAAAAAGGAATATTCCCAATAAAAAGAATATTGGGATTGGTCCAAGATGGGAAATGACATGATCTTGATATGGTTTTGAGGATGACAAGCCACTTTGGAGACTGAGAAGAGGTGATCTTCCCAAGTTTCCAGACCACATAGCCACGGGAAAAGAAATCTCAAGCAAAATCCTCAGAAAAGAAAAAGAAAAAAGAAAGGGCCAAAACCCAGGGTGTTACAAACCTCCCCCCTTAAAGAAATCTCGTCCTCGAGATTTGATTGCTTAGGGAACAAGTATGAACATATCTGATTTAAGGAAACCGTTTCCAACTCGGGTATCCTTTTTCCTTTATATATTGTTCCCACTGAATTTCATATGACTGACTGCCTGGCTGGGGGTGGTTTGCTTCACTGTATCCTCATTCTGACAGGTATTACCTCACATGTTCATGCTTACACTGGCTCCAATTCTTTTCATATCTGCTGACTTAGCTGGGATGCGAAAAATCATCATGACTGAAATATATGCCTTTCTCATAAGTCTGAGAGTGATTTCCGATGGATGTGTCGTTTTTATATCCAACACTGACAACCTTCCATGGAGTTGTGAACAAATTTCCTCGGTGGACACCCAGGCTTTTGCTCCTTGCATTGGGTTGCTCACTTAGATGCATGTCCTCCGGGTTCAACACAGTGTTGTGAATCATAACTGTTCTCTCGGCGGAATCTGACTACTTGTGGAGAGTTATGAGTCATCTTGGTTTGCTCAACTGTCTTGAGTATCAGATCTGTACCAAACATTTGACTGTCGCCTATCGGGACCAGTATAAGGAGTAAGGCCTAGATCATCCAGAAACTCTGACTGACGGTGGTTCCGGCGGAAGAATCTTGTTCACGACAGGCTATATTTTAAATGATTCCCATATGCGAGGGCACATGCCTCGAGATCATTCTGATCACTCATTTTGTCGATATGTCCATGTGGATAAGAAGCAGTGTGATGCCATAACACGGTTGCTGGAGTCAATCTGTTGAGCTGGCCTTTGGTCTGGCATGACAGACTTGGATAGTTGTTACTGACAATTCTGAGCATAACAGTTGACTTAGCAGGTTGCCTTGATATGGGGTCCTTACCACAACAGAGTGGACCCCTTGGGCGTATATTCATGGTGATCGATACCGACTCAGACTATCCGGGGTAGCTATACCATGTTGGTCATGCAACAATTATCATACCTGTATTGCCGGTCTTGCTTCTTCATTACTGTCTGGATCTTTTTGCTAAAAGAGCCTGACCATATATATCCTTAATTCTCTGGGTGACCATAGGTGCTGTTAGGTGTAATATTATGGCAACCATAACTTATCCTTGTTCATGTGTCGGGTCATCAAATATATACCGGTTCACGTGCCTTGTATGGAGCTCACTGTTGTTGTCAATCATACAAGATGGTGACAAAGGTTAATGATACCACTTTATCGGGTGTGAGGAAACTAGCCTTGATAACCACTGCCAAGATTGTTGTCCCACTGTTGTCTCACTTCAAAGCTTGTCGGTCCTTGCATCACCCACTGAGGTGTATAACTTACTTTCTTCCTCTTGCATAACTGATGAGTTTGTCTGATTCTTACCGTGATTTCCTCATCGTACCAGTGACTTGCAAGAATTTGGCAGCATGCTCACAATAGCTGATTCTCGCGGCGGACTTGTGTTCTGACTGATTCTTGCTTCTGACCCAACTGTTGTGGATCTGATTCTTGGGATGCACTACCATATGCTGTCAACTCACAGTGTAATATCTTGCCCCAGATTGGACAACTTGTGTTGGAAACCATCGAGAGTATCGTGCTGGGAAGACTGAATAACTTGTGCTCGAAGCTTTCATCGGGGCAGCTTGTTGAGAAAGACTGGGTACCGTACTTCAGAAGCTTCCCCCTTAATGGCTTGCTAGGGAAGACTCGGTACCTTATGTCGGAAGCTTTTGCGGTGGTTTACTGAAGAAGGCAGAGTATCTTGTGCTGGAAGTCATTCACATATCGTACTCGGAAAAATTTGAGGAGCCTTGCATTATAAGCTTCTCTGATAGCTTGCGGAGAAAGATTGGGTTGCTTTCACCAGAAGCTTCTCTCTGTGATATGCGGACTGAATGCCATATATATACCATCTTAATATTCCTGATGTTGATTACTTGTATGAAAGAACTTGTCGGACTATCCTTCTTGCTGAGTACTGAATTCATAGCATATTCTGGCTTGCTTCCGGGGTATAGCATGTTTCAAAGTGTACTCATAGCAGAATCAAACCTTGTATATGAACCATACCTTTGACTGATAATATACTGTTGGTCTTGCACACCACTTTTCTTTCGGCTGAGTTCATCATTACTACTGTGAAGATTCCTCATTGATGTAGACTTGATGCTGATAATCAAGCCAGGATATCATTTGCATTCAGACCAGATATTCCCAATACAATGCAGTCGGCGGAGAATTCCAAATTGCTTAGTTGAGCTTCCAAATATTTGAACTCCTTTCTGATTCTTCGGGTCCGGTGTCGGTTGATGAGCAACTTCCATAAGGGGAAATAAGGTAACACCGGAGGCCCAAAGAAAGAAGCCAAAGAAACGACTAAAACAAAAGCACACAAGGCAAACAAATAATATCATATTCAAGCAACATCACATATTACTGCTACTCACAACAATAATATGCATGCCTACTTAAGCACACAAATCTCGCAAAAACTCCGGTAGTACGGTCTAACATGCTGTTGCGGTGTGCACGAAAGTGAATCCACGTGTGGAGGGGTTGGTGTAACCAAGGCTACACCAAGCGCTGGTTAAACACCGGTTGCATCTGGACGAACACGGAGGTGAGGACGGACCTGGTGATCATGTAGCGGAACACAGAGGTCACGACCACATCAACATCAAGCGGACGGAAGGGAACCGCACACGTCCAAAGGAAGGGGTGACAGGGTAGGATAGCGGTGAAAAGCAAGGCTTGCTGGCATTGCCCTTTTCTGATAGCAAAGATCAGTAAGGGTTGCCAAGGTGGCGAGCCAGAAGGCACGATTCGGGATAGAAACATGTCTATCACCGAAACGATAGGGGCGACTGACGAAAAGATAACGGCATGATACTTGAGCATAACTCCTGCAGATGGTGTCGGGAACACTTGGTACCATCGCATCACTCCGCTGGGACAGAGATGACGCCGAACACAAAGAAGCAGGTATGCAAAACTGGAGGGGTGCACGTAGTGGATCGAAACCGATGCCACCTACACTCAGAATCAATCGTTAGCGACAATATAATAAGTCTATATGCATGCTATGCAATAAACAAATGCAACAACCAAATGCAGCAAACATACTAGACTCTATACTACCATTTTCTAACGTTCGTACGGACTAGGGCGTCCTACAGTTAGACCTGCTCTGATACCAATCATTGTGGCACCACGGCTCAGAGGAACCGGAACACCCCGAATTCCAGCCCAGAGATCAAGTCTTCTAGAATACGGCACTGCTTGGCATAGAACAAATCAGCTCTTATTACAAAGGGTACGGATACAAAGGTTCTAATATAACAGGGAATTACATCGGCACAGCGACACTACACCTGCCAAGGTTGCTCTATGCTAGCAGCAGAACAACTTGTAGCAGTGGAATAACTTCTAGCAGCGGAACGACGACGACAGCAATGGACTCCACTCCGCAGGGACTCTGGCTGGAACGCGTATCCTAGCTCGCAAACTCAGGATCCTTGTCAAGCAAGCAAACACGGCATGACCTGCAAATTGGCATGACATGCCAGGTGAGTACTTTGAATGTACTCGCAAGCTCTCAACAACCAAAAGCAATCAAGACAAACAACAGCATGGCATTTACAGGTTAAACAATGCTAAGCATGATATCACTAGAACAACATCAGATGAGCATGGCATTAACATGTTGAACATAACACATCTAGCATCATATGGAATGAGCATGGCAATATACCCATGATATGCACATGATGATACTAACATGCAGCAGGTTTAACATATCATGAAGCAACTTACTCTGATCAGAGGTTACCTCGTAACCACCATATGCATCAACTTACCATCACGGACATCACACAACAATCTCAGGTTCAACCAAGTTTGGTTTTAACAATACCATAGTGACCACATGACCACAAGGAGCTTGGTCTTTACCCGGGATCATCACATGACACCATAAACATCAACCAACTTCGGTATCCACGATACCACTGTGATCCTCTCACGATCACATAAAGATCAATCAACTTCTTTCCTCGTCGAACCAGGGTTGTTTATTAGTCAGGTTCTTATTACTGTTGACCCATAGTGTGACCTACTACGAACTGGTCCCATATCCACGGGCGTGGCTATCGATAGATTATACACGCTGCAGAGGTTAGTACACTGTACCCACGCTACGGAACCCAAGGCCTCGTGCTCCCATTCGGGTGGACCAATGGCGTTTTGACAAAACCGATCTATTGCATGACACTCCCCTGGCCACTCTGACAAACTCCCCTTTGGGCTAAGTCATGGGTGGCCCCGATGCTACCTCTTGACATCCAACGGCCACCGTCGTGGCAAAACAAAAACGGTCCCAAACGAGGACAACCCGGGTACAACACAACTAGTGGCACACAAGGTTATTGCCACCTACCGGGCCAGGATAGCGCGCGTGCATAACCTTCCCTAGTTGGAGGCACCGGCGAGAGGCATGACAATAGACCGCATTGAGGCCTTCCCATAAAGGCAAATATGGTTGCACTGGTCAGCTCGTCTCGATGGCACTATGACTCAGCCAACAGGTGTTCAAGTTCAATTAATATCCGGTTAAACTTGAAAAGAAATGAGCTGAGTCATAATGAAACAACATGATGAAATAACAGTGCATATGAGCATGATATCAACCTGAGCATGTATGGAAAGCATAACCATTTAACATGTGGAGCATTAACATCAACAATATTGAAGCACTTAGTCTACTAGATGCAGATGAACATGGCATAGCGATGATCATGCATAATGATGTCTACTACGCAACCTTCTTCTTGTAGACTCGTGTTGGGCCTCCAAGAGCAGAGTTTTATAGGACCGTAGCAAATTTCCCTCAGGTAGATGACCTAAGGTTTATTAATCCGTGGGAGGCGTAGGATGAAGATGGTCTCTCTCAAATAACCCTGCAACCAAATAACAAAGAGTCTCTTGTGTCCCCAACACACCCAATACAATGGTAAATTGTATAGGTGCACTAGTTCAGCGAAGAGATGGTGATACACATGTAATATGGATAGTAGATATAGGTTTTTGTAATCTAAAAATATAAAAACAGCAAGGTAACTAGTAACAAAAGTGAGCAAAAACGGTATTGCAATGCTTGGAAACAAGGCCTAGGGTTCATAATTTCACTAGTGCAAATTCTCTCAACAATGATAACATAATTGGATCACATAACAATCCCTCAACATGCAACAAAGAGTCACTCCAAAGTTTCTATCGGAGAACGTAGGACGAAAACGTGCATCAACCCCTATGCATAGATTACCCCAATGTCACCTCGGGAATCCGCGAGTTGAGTGCCAAAACATACATCAAGTGAATCAAAAGAACATCCCATTGTCACCACAGATATCCCATCGCAAGACATACAACGAGTGTTCACAAATCCAATACTCAATCCAACATAACAAAACCTCAAAGAGCAAGACTCAATTCATCACAACAAGAGATAGAGAGGGAAGAAACACCATCAGATCCAACTATAATAACAAAGCTCGCGGTACATCAAGATCATGCCAAATCAAGAACACGAGAGAGAGAGAGATCAAACACATAGCTACTGGTACATACCCTCAGCCCCGAGGGTGAACTACTCCCCTCTCACCATGGAGACCACCGGGATGATGAAGATGGCCTCCGATGGTGATTTCCCCCTCCGGCATGGTGCCAGAACGGGCTCCCGATTGGTTTTTCGTGGCTACAAAGGCATACGACGGCGGAACTTCCGATCTAGGGTTCTTTTTGGAGGTTTCTGTATATATAAGTGTATTTGGCGTTGGAAACAAGTCAGGGGGACACCCGAGGGGCCCACAAGCCCTAGGGGCGCGCCTTCGGGGGGGGGGGGGGGTGAGCGGGCCCCCCCGGCTTGTGGCCTCCTCGGTCACCCCCTGGCACAGCTCCGGTGCTCCGTGGGTCTCTTCTGGTCCATAAATGATCACCATAAATTTTTATTCGGTTTGGACTCCGTTTGACATTCCTTTTCTGTAAAACACAAAAACAAGGAAAAAACAGAAACTGGCACTGGGCTCTAGGTTAATAGGTTAGTCCTAAAAATAATATAAAATAGCATATAAATGAATATAAAACATCCAAAACAGATAATATAATAGCATGGAACAATAAAAATTATAGATACGTTGGAGACATATCAAGCATCCCCAAGCTTAATTCCTGCTCGTCCTCGAGTAGGTAAATGATAAAAATAGAATTTTTGATGTGGAATGCTACCTAACATATTTATCCATGTAATCTTCTTTATTGTGGCATGAATATTCAGATCCATAAGATTCAAAACAAGAGTTTATTATTGACATAAAACAATAATACTTCAAGCATACTAATAAAGCAATCATGTCTTCTCAAAATATCATGGCCAAAGAAAGTTATCCCTACAAAATCATATATTCTGGCTATGCTCTATCTTCATCACACAAAGTATTTCATCATGCACAACCCCGATGACAAGCCAAGCAATTGTTTCATACTTTTGGTGTTCTCAAACTTTTTCAACTTTCACGCAATACATGAGTGTGAGCCATGGATATAACACTATAGGTGGAATAGAATATGGTGGTTGTGGAGAAGACAAAAAGGAGTTAGTCTCACATCAACTAGGCAAATTAATAGGCTATGGACATGCCCCTCAATCGATATTGATGCAAGGGAGTAGGGATTGCCATGCAACGGATGCACTAGAGCTATAAGTGTATGAAAGCTCAAAAAGAAACTAAGTGGGTGTGCATCGAACTTGCTTGCTCACAAAGACCTAGGGCAATTTGAGGAAGCCCATCATTGGAATATATAAGCCAAGTTCTATAATGAAAAATTCCCACTAGTATATGAAAGTGACAAAATAGGAGACTCTCTATCATCAGGATCATGGTGCTACTTTGAAGCACAAGTGTGGTAAAAGGATAGTAGCATTGCCCCTTCTCTCTTTTCTCTCATTTCATTTTTTTATTTTGGGCTCTTTGGCCTCTTTTTTTGTTTTTTTGTTTGGGCTCTTTGGCCTCTTTTTTATTTTTTGTCCGCATCCTCATCCCGACTTGTGGGGGAATCATAGTCTCCATCATCCTTTTCCTCACATGGGACAATGCTCTAATAATGATGGTCATCACACTTTTATTTACTTTACAACTCAAGAATTACAACTCGATACTAGAACAAGATATGAATCTATATGAATGCCTCCGGCGGTGTACCGGGATGTGCAATGATCAAGAGTGACATGTATAAAAAATATGAACGGTGGCCTTGCCACAAATAAGGATAGCGGAGAATTCCATATTGCTTAGCTGAGCTTCCAAATATTTGAACTCCTTTCTGATTCTCTGGGTCCGGTGTCGGTTGATGAGCAACTTCCATAAGGGGAAATAAGGTAACACCGGAGGCACAAAGAAAGAAGCCAAAGAAACGACTAAAACAAAAGCACACAAGGCAAACAAATAATATCATATTCAAGCAACATCACATATTACTACTACTCACAACAATAATATGCATGCCTACTTAAGCACACAAATCTCACAAAAACTCTGGTAGTACGGTCTAACATGCTGTGGCGGTGTGAACGAAAGTGAATCCACGTGTGGAGGGGTTGGTGTAACCAAGGCTACACCAAGCGCTGGTTAAACACCGGTTGCATCTGGACGAACACGGAGGTGAGGACGGACCTGGTGATCATGTAGTGGAACACAGAGGTCACGACCACATCATCATCAACCGGACGGAAGGGAACCGCACACGTCCAAAGGAAGGGGTGACAGGGTAGGATAGCGGTGAAAAGCAAGGCTTGCTGGCATTGCCCTTTTCTGATAGCAAAGATCAGTAAGGGTTGCCAAGGTGGCGAGCCAGAAGGCACGATTCGGGATAGAAACATGTCTACCACCGAAATGATAGGGGTGGCTGACGGAAAGATAACAGCGCAATACTTGAGCATAACTCCTGCAAATGGTGTCGGGAACACTTGGTACCATCGCATCACTCCGCTGGGACAGAGATGACGCCGAACACAAAGAAGCAGGTATGCAAAACTAGAGGGGTGCACGTAGTGGATCGAAACCGATGCCACCTACACTCAGAATCAATCGTTAGCGACAATATAATAAGTCTATATGCATGCTATGCAACAAACAAATGCAACAACCAAATGCAGCAAACATACTAGACTCTATAGTACCGTTTTCTAACGTTCGTACGGACTAGGGCGTCCTATAGTCAGACCTGCTCTGATACCAAGCGTTGTGGCACCACGGCTCAGAGGAACCGGAACACCCCGTATTCCAGCCCAGAGATCAAGTCTTCTGGAATACGACACTGCTTGGCATAGAACAAATCAGCTCTTATTACAAAGGGTATGGATACAAAGGTTCCGATATAACAGGGAATTACATCGGCACAGCGACACTACGCCTTCCAAGGTTGCTCTATTCTAGCAGCAGAACAACTTGTAGCAGCGGAACAACAACGACAACAATGGACTCCACTCCGCAGGGACTCTGGCCGGAACGCGTATCCTAGCTCGCAAACTCGGAATCCTTGTCAAGCAAGCAAACACGGCATGACCTGCAAATTGGCATGACACGCCAGGTGAGTAGTTTGAATGTACTCGCAAGCTCACAACAACCAAAAGCAATCAAGACAAACAACAGCATGGCATTTACAAGTTAAACAATGCTGAGCATGATATCACTAGAACAACATCAGATGAGCATGGCATGAACATGTTGAACATAGCACATCTAGCATCATATGGAATAAGCTTGGCAATGTTACGCATGATATGCACAGGATGATACTAACATGCAGCAGGTTTAACAAATCATGAAGCAACTTACTCTGATCGGAGGTTACCCCGTAACCACCACATGCATCAACTTACCATCATGCACATCACACAACAATCTCATGTTCAACCAAGCTTGGTATTAACAATACCATAGTGACCACAAGACCACAAGGAGCTTGGTCTTTACACGGGATCATCACATGACACCATAAACATCAACCAACTTCGGTATCCACGATACCACTGTGATCCTCTCACGATCACATAAAGATCAACTAACTTCTTTCCTCGTCGAACCAGGGTTGTTTATTAGTCAGGTTATTATTACTGTTGACCCATAGTGTGACCTACTACGAACTGGTCCCATATCCACAGGCGTGGTTATCGATAGATTATACACGCTGCAGAGGTTAGTACACTGTACCCACGCTACGGAACCCAAGGCCTCGTGCTCCCATTCGGGTGGACCAACAGCGTTCCGACAAAACCGATCTATTGCATGACACTATCCCGGCCACTCTGACAAACTCCCCTTTGGGCTAAGTCATGGGTGGCCCCGATGCTACCTCGTGACATCCAACGGCCACCATCGTGGCAAAACAAAAACGGTCCCAAACGAGGACAACCCGGGTACAGCACAACTAGGGGCACACAAGGTTATCGCCACCTACTGGGCCAGGATAGCGCGCGCGCATAACCTTCCCTAGTTGGAGTCACCGATGAGAGGCATGACAGTAGACCACATTAAGGCCTTCCCATAAAGGCAAATGTGGTTGAACTGGTCAGCTCGTCTCGATGGCACTATGACTCAGCCAACAGGTGTTCAAGTTCAATTAATATCCAGTTAAACTTGAAAAGAAATGAGCTGAGTCATAATGAAACAACATGATGAAATAACAATGCATATGAGCATGATATCAACCTGAGCATGTATGGAAAGCATAACCATTTAACATGTGGAGCATTAACATCAACAATATTGAAGCACTTAGTCTACTAGATGCAGATGAACATGGCATAGCGATGATCATGCATAATGATGTCTACTACGCAACCTTCTTCTTGTAGACTCGTGTTGGGCCTCCAAGCGCTGAGTTTTATAGGACCGTAGAAAATTTCCCTCAGGTAGATGACCTAAGGTTTATTAATCCGTGGGAGGCGTAGGATGAAGATGGTCTCTCTCAAATAACCCTGCAACCAAATAACAAAGAGTCTCTTGTGTCCCCAACACACCCAATACAATGGTAAATTGTATAGGTGCACTAGTTCAGCGAAGAGATGGTGATACACGTGTAATATGGATAGTAGATATAGGTTTTTGTAATCTAAAAATATAAAAACAGCAAGGTAACTAGTAACAAAAGTGAGCAAAAATGGTATTGCAATGCTTGGAAACAAGGCCTAGGGTTCATAATTTCACTAGTGCAAATTCTCTCAACAATGATAACAGAATTGGATCACATAACAATCCCTCAACGTGCAACAAAGAGTCACTCCAAAGTTTCTATCGGAGAACATAGGACGAAAACGTGCATCAACCCCTATGCATAGATTACCCCAATGTCACCTCGGGAATCCGCGAGTTGAGTGCCAAAACATACATCAAGTGAATCAATAGAACATCCCATTGTCACCACAGATATCCCATCGCAAGACATACATCAAGTGTTCTCAAATCCAATACTCAATCCAACATAACGAAACCTCAGAGAGCAAAACTCAATTCATCACCACAAGAGATAGAGAGGGATGAAACACCATATGATCCAACTATAATAACAAAGCTCGCGGTACATCAAGATCGTGCCAAATCAAGAACACGAGAGAGAGAGAGAGAGAGAGAGATCAAACACATAGCTACTGGTACATACCCTCAGCCCCGAGGGTGAACTACTCCCTCCTCGTCATGGAGACCGCCGGGATGATGAAGATGGCCTCCGGTGATGATTTCCCCCTCCGGCACGGTGCTTAAACGGGCTCCCGATTGGTTTTTCGTGGCTACAAAGGCTTACGGCGGCGGAACTTCTGATTTAGGGTTCTTTTCGGAGGTTTCTATATATATATATATATGAGTATTTGGCGTTGGAAACAAGTCAGGAGGACACCCGAGGGGCCCACAAGCCCTAGGGGCGCGCCCTGGGGGTGGTGGGGTGGGGTGGGCGCGCCCCCTGGCTTGTGGCCTCCTCGGTCACCCCCTGGCACAACTCCGGTGCTCCGTGGGTCTCTTCTGGTCCATAAATGATCACCGTAAAATTTTATTCCGTTTGGACTCCGTTTGATATTCCTTTTCTGTAAAACTCAAAAACAAGGAAAAAATAGAAACTGGCACTGGGCTCTAGGTTAATAGGTTAGTCCTAAAAATAATATAAAATAGCATATAAATGCATATAAAACATCCAAAACAGATAATATAATAGCTTGGAACAATCAAAAATTATAGATACATTGGAGACGTATCAAGCATCCCCAAGCTTCATTCCTGCTCGTCCTCGAGTAGGTAAATGATAAAAACAGAATTTTTGATGCGGAATGCTACCTAACATATTTATCCATGTAAGTTCTTTATTGTGGCATGAATATTCAGATCCATAAGATTCAAAACAAGAGTGCAATAATGACATAAAAACAGTAATACTTCAAGCATACTAATAAAGCAATCATGTCTTCTCAAAATATGATGGCCAAAGAAAGATATCCCTACAAAATCATATAGTCTGGCTATGCTCCATCTTCATCACACAAAGTATTTCATCATGCACAACACCGATGACAAGCCAAGCAATTGTTTCATACTTTTGGTGTTCTCAAACTTTTTTAACTTTCACGCAATACATGAGCGTGAGCCATGGATATAACACTATAGGTGGAATAGAATATGGTGGTTGTGGAGAAGACAAAAAGGAGATAGTCTCACATCAACTAGGCAAATTAATAGGCTATGGAGATGCCCCTCAATCGATATCGATGCAAGTGAGTAGGGATTGCCATGCAACGGATGCACTTGAGCTATCAGTGTATGAAAGCTCAAAAAGAAACTAAGTGGGTGTGCATTCAACATGCTTGCTCACAACGACCTAGAGCAATTTGAGGAAGCCCATCATTGGAATATATAAGCCAAGTTCTATAATGAAAAATTCCCACTAGTATATGAAAGTGACAAAATAGGAGACTCTCTATCATGAAGATCATGGTGCTACCTTGAAGCACAAGTGTGGTAAAAGGATAGTAGCATTGCCCCTTCTCTCTTTTCTCTCATTTCATTTTTTTATTTTGGGCTCTTTGGCCTCTTTTTTATTTTTCGTCCAGATCCTCATCCCGACTTGTGGGGGAATCATAGTCTCCATCATCCTTTTCCTCACATGGGACAATGCTCTAATAATGATGATCATCACACTTTTATTTACTTTACAACTCAAGAATTACAACTCGATACTTGAACAAGATATGACTCTATATGAATGCCTCCGACGGTGTACCGGGATGTGCAATGATCAAGAGTGACATGTATAAAAAATATGAACGGTGGCCTTGCCACAAATACTATGCCAACTACATGATCATGCAAAGCAATATGACAATGATGAAGCATGTCATAATAAACGAAACGGTGGAAGTTGCATGGCAATATATCTCGGAATGGCTATGGAAATGCCATAATAGGTAGGTATGGTGGCTGTTTTGAGGAGGGTATATGTGGGTTTAATGCACCGGCGAGAATTGCGCGGTACTAGAGAGGCTAGCAATGGTGGAAGGTTGAGAGTGCGTATAATCCATGGACACAACATTAGTCATAAAGAACTCACATACTTATTGCAAAAATTTATTAGTTATCGAAACAAAGTACTACGCGCATGCTCCTAGGGGGATAGATTGGTAGGAAAAGACCATCGCTCGTCCCCGACCGCCACTCATAAGGAAGACAATCAAAGAATAAATCATGCTCCGACTTCATCACATAACGGTTCACCACACGTGCATGCTACGGGAATCACAAACTTTAAGACAAGTATTTCTACCAATCCACAATTACTCACTAGCATGACTCTAATATCACCATCTTTATATCTCAAAACAAATGCAAGGAATCAAACTTCTCATATATTCAATGCTCTTGTATGAAAGTTTTTATTATATCCCTCTTGGATGCCCATCATATTAGGACTAAATTCATAACCTAAGCAAATTACCATGCTGTTTAAGGACTATCAAAATAATATAAGTGAAGCATGAGAGTTCAACAATTTCTATAAAATAAAACCACCGCCGTTCTCTAAAAAGATATAAGTGAAGTACTAGAGCAAACTGCCTAGCTCAAAAGATATAAGTGAAGCACAGAGAGTATTCTAATAAATTCACGATTAATGTGTGTCCCTCTCAAAAGGTGTGTACATCAAGGATGATTGTGGAAAACTAAAAGGCAAAGACTCATATCATACAAGACGCTCCAAGCAAAACACATATCATGTGGTGAATAAAAATATAGCCTCAAGTAAATTTACCGATGGATTGAAGACGAAAGAGGGGATGCCATCCGGGGCATCCCCAAGATTAGATGCTTGGTTGTCCTTGAATATTACCTTGGGGTGCCTTGGGAATCCCCAAGCTTAGGCCCTTGCCACTCCTTATTCCGTTGTCCATCGAAACTTTACCCAAAACTTGAAAACTTCACAACACAAAACTCAACAAAAAACTCATAAGCTCCGTTAGTATAATAAAATAAATCACCACTTTAGGTACTGTTGTGAACTCATTCTAAATTTATGTTGGTGTTATATCTACTGTATTCCAACTTCTCCATGGTTCATACCCTCCGATACTACTCATAGATTCATCAAAATAAGCAGACAACACATAAAAAACAGAATCTGTCAAAAACTGAACAGTCTGGGAAGATCTTAATATTACTCATACTTATGTGACTCTACAAATTCTGAAAACTTACGACAACATAGGAAATTTGTATATAAATCTTGTGTAAAAAATTCAGAATTTTTCCACGCTCCCGTAAAAGATAGGAATTTCTGTACTGGATGCGAAAGTTTCTGTTTTTGCACAGAATCAAATCAACTATCAACCACACTATCCCAAAGGCTTTACTTGTCACTTTATTGAAACAAAAGCTATAAAACATGATTACTACAGTAGCTTAATCATTTTAACACACAAAAACAGTAGGGGTAAATATTGGTTTGTCTCCCAACAAGCGCTTTCCTTTAATGCCTTTTTAGCTAGGCATGATGATTTCGATGATGCTCACATAAAAGTAAAGAATTGAAACACAAAGAGAGCATCATGAAGCATATGGCTAGCACATTTAAGTCTAACCCACTTCCTATGCATAGGGATTTTGTGAGCAAACAACTTATGGGAACAAGAATCAACTAGCATAGGAAGGCAAAACAAGCATAACTTCAAAATTTTCAACACATAGAGAGGAAACTTGATATTATTGCAATACCTACAAGAATATGTTCCCCCCTCATAGTAATTTTCAGTAGCATGATGAATGAATTCAACAATATAACTATCACATAAATCATTCTTTTAATGATCCACAAGCATAGAAATTTTACTACTCTCCATATATGCAAATTTCTTCTCATTCAGAATAATGGGAGTAAACTCAACAAAATAACTATCATGTGAGGCATAATCCAATTGAAAATCAAAATCATGATGACAAGTTTCATGGTTATCATTATTTTTTATAGCATACATATCATCACAATAATCATCATAGATAGCAACTTCATTGTCATAATCAATTGAAACCTCTTCTAAAATAGTGGATTCATCACTAAATAAAGTCATGACCTCTCCAAATCCACTTTTATCATTATTGTGAAAAGATTCAACACCCTCCAAAATAGTGGGATCAATACTACCTAGAGTTGACACTCTTCCAAACCCACTTTCATCAATATAATCATCATAAACAGGAGGCATGCTATCATCATAATAAATATTCTCATCAAAACTTGGGGGACTAAAAATATCATCTTCATCAAACATAGCATCCCCAAGCTTATGGCTTTGCATATCATTAGCATCATGGATATTCAAAGAATTCATACTAACAACATTGAAATCATGCTCATCATTCAAAGATTTAGTGCCAAACATTTTATTGCATTCTTCTTCTGTCAATTGAGCACAATTTTCTGATCCATCATTTTCAAGAAAGACATGATAAAGATGAATAATATGAGGCAACCTCAATTCAATTTTTTTGTAGTTTGCTTTCATAGACTAAACTAGTGATAAAACAAGAAACTAAAAGATTGAATTGCACGATCTAATGATATACCTTCAAGCACTCACCACCCTGGTAACGGCGCCAGAAAAAAGTTTGATGTCTACTACGCAACCTTCTTCTTGTAGACTCGTGTTGGGCCTCCAAGCGCAGAGTTTTTTAGGACAGTAGCAAATTTCCCTCAAGTGGATGACCTAAGGTTTATCAATCTGTTGGAGGCGTAGGATGAAGATGGTCTCCCTCAAATAGCCCTGCAACCAAATAACAAAGAGTCTCTTGTGTCCCCAACACACCAAATACAATGGTAAATTGTATAGGTGCACTAGTTCGGCGAAGAGATGGTGATATACGTGTAATATGGATAGTAGATATAGGTTTTTGTAATCTGAAAATATAAAAACAGCAAGGTAACTAGTAACAAAAGTGAGCAAAAATGGTATAGCAATGCTTGGAAACAAGGCCTAGGGTTCATAATTTCACTAGTGCAAATTCTCTCAGTAATGATAACATAATTGGATGACATAACAATCCCTCAACGTGCAACAAAAAGTCACTCCAAAGTTTCTATCGGAGAACGTAGGACGAAAACGTGCATCAACCCCTATGCATAGATTACCCCAATGTCACCTCGGGAATCCGTGATTTGAGTGCCAAAACATACATCAAGTGAATCAATAGAATATCTTATTGTCACCACAGATATCCCATCGCAAGACATACATCAAGTGTTCTCAAATCCAATACTCAATCCAACATAACGAAACCTCAAAGAGCAAGACTCAATTCATCACAACAAGAGATAGAGAGGGAAGAAACACCATTTGATCCAACTATAATAACAAAGCTCGCGGTACATCAAGATCATGCCAAATCAAGAACACGAGAGAGAGAGAGAGATCAAACACATAGCTACTGGTACATACCCTCAGTCCCGAGGGTGAACTACTCCCTCCTCGTCATGGAGACCGCTGGGATGATGAAGATGGCCTTCGGTGATGATTTCCCCCTCCGGCAGGGTGCCGGAACGGCTCCCGATTGGTTTTTCTTGGCTACAGAGGCTTACAGTGGCAGAACTTCCAATCTAGGGTTCTTTTTGGAGGTTTTTGTACATATAAGAGTATTTGGCGTTGGAAACAAGTCAGGGGGACACCCAAGGGGCCCACAAGCCCTAGGGGTGCGCCCTGGTGTGGTGGGCGCGCGCCCTGGCTTGTGGCCTCCTTGGTCACCCCCTGGCACAGCTCCAGTGCTCCGTGGGTCTCTTCCAGTCCATAAATGATCACCATAAATTTTTATTCCGTTTGGACTCCATTTGATATTCCTTTTCTGTAAAACTCAAAAAGAAGGAAAAAACCAGAAACTGGCACTGGGCTCTAGGTTAATAGGTTAGTCCTAAAAATAATATAAAATAGCATATAGATGCATATAAAACATCCAAAACAGATAATATAATAGTATGGAACAATAAAAAATTATAGATACGTTGGAGACGTATCACATAACACAGGTACCCTTGATAACAGACGATAGTCATGCAGCAAAGAACATCACGAATACCAGCATGTACTACTAACAAGCATGACATATGAGAGTAATACTAACAAGTAATCACATAACTAACAGGGTACATAAGAACATAGCATGAAGGTAAGCATGGATCCACAAGCATAACCGAAACAGTAATAGCAGTAGCAACTGAGCAAACAATTATTAAATATTCAAGTGGAAACCATGGCTACTGCAAATCCATCATGCAATTGGCTGTCGTGGCTTGCCTCGGGTGAAGGATACACCGGGAAGAAGTGCGGTGAAGTCGTGGAAAGATTCGCCGGAAACTCTTCTCTCTCGGAGGGGGCTAAAGAGGGGCAAGGGCAAAATGGTCATTTTCACAGTGTCATAACATCATGAAAATGAAACCAACAGAACGGGCTCGACGAGGCGAAGACGTGGGCTTTGGAATCACCTGATTCGGAGCCACGGTTGCGGAGTTACAGCTGTTCATTCGTTAGGCAGAAAATCAAATACAAACTATTCGTTTCTACTCTTAACGGATGAACAATCACAAAATAAAGGGTTCGGCCGACGGGCTGAAAAAGAGAAAACGCATTCTAGTAAGTACGTCTTCATAATACTAAAAGCGTATTCTGAACATCAGAGGCAGCGAAATATGCTTTGATTAACCGAAGATGTATCTGGCCGAAGTGCGCTTCCATTTAACAAGGCGGGCCCAACCGCTGGGTCACTGACGGGTGGGGCCCTCATTGACTTCTCTCTCTCCTCCCACCTCCTCCTTCTTCCTCCCGACGTAGGATGCAGAGGAGGCCCGAGGCCGAGCGAGCGTTGGCACTGGCTCGGTGCCTTCGGCCACCTCCGGCCGAGGGGACGTCACCGGCGTGACTGTGAGTGCCGCACTCACCTGGGCCGGGCGCGGTCGCCGAGGAGGGCCAGGGTGACAGTGGTGGGGAGCTTCGGCGGACATGGCCCTCGGCCAGACTTGGGAACGGGGCCACGGGCTCCCCGGAGGTGCGGCGAGGATACGCGGCGACGTGCGACTGTCTAGGGAGAGCTATGGTGGTGGAAAGAGAAGGAATAGAGCTCGGCATTGTGGCAATTTAAGAGGAGGCCGGCGGCTACCATGGCGGCCAGTGGAGGGCAGGGGGCATCTTGGAGCTCGGGGAGGCTGTTGGGGATGTGGTGAAGAGGCTGGTGTGCTCGGAGAGGGTCGAGGAGGGCTTATATAGCCGCGCGCCATGGTGGGGCAAGGACGGCCACGGCGACGAGTGTTCTGGTGCGCTGGCGTGAGCAGAGCCACGGGAAGGGAGGGGCGGCGTGCCCAGAGAGTTCACGGAGGAGCAGGAGGGCTCGGGTGTGCTCGAGAAGGCTCGGGACGACGCGGTCGCCAGTCTAGGGAGGTGGCAGACGCGGTCTGTCCGCGGATGCGGGCATGCCACCGTCTAGGAGGTGACCGAAGCGGGGAGAGGGGCTCAGGGCGATGGAGACGGCACGGGGAAGCTGTTGGACATGACGGGATGGCGACGGCTCGAGGGAACGGACAAAAACAGGGGACTCCTTTGCCAGAGCGCCCTGTTTGGCATGCCAACCCCATGATCACCGCGTGAACCCGACGGTGACACGCGCGCTGGGCTGCCAAACTGTGTGTGTGATATGGACTAGTCAACAGAGAGTGCCAATGAGGAAAGAACAAAGGGCAGGGGCAAAGAAGAGATTTGGACTTAGCTCCGAATCAGATGAACAGAAAAGGTGTTTGTGATGTGGTGAGGAAAATCCAGGAGGATATAGAGACTAATCTTTGGCATGGTGCTGACACATGATAAGAACACTGTGTTGTCCAAAAATCAGCTCAATAGGAGAAGAAAATATAGCACTTGATGTACAAGTGACCCCACTGTTCAAAAAGGAAGAATTTGATGTTGTGCTCATATAGAGCATTGGATGAATATGAAATTTGGAGTAGGATGATATTTTGATCATAGGAAAGCACTGCAAAAATTTCATACTATTTGGATACACCAAAATGGTACTTCCTTCACAGTGGTCCTCTCTCGACAGAATGTTCGGAAAGTTGTAGGGGGCAAATGGCTAGATGAACTGAGCCCAAATTTGATAGAGAGGGTTTATATGGACAGTAGAATGTCCATGTAAATTTTTAGCTAAAATGAAGCAATAGAAAATATAGTTGCTTCACAACCTGAAAATCTGACCAGAAACCAAGATTTGATGGTGTGCTCACATAGATGGATGAATGAAGTTCAAAATTTGTGGAGAGTCATGATTTGATATTATAAAGGACCATGCAAAATTTTGAACTCATTTGGGTACTCCTAGCTGGTACTTCCTTCAACAAGGCTTCCATCTAACAGAAACTTTGGAAAATTGCCGAGGAAGATTCGCTAGGTAAATAGAGCTGAATTTTGGCATGAGGCAATGATATGTATAGGAAAGAGCGCCCAAAAAGTTTGGGGGCAAACAAGCAAACATAAATAACACTTCCTTCTCAAAAAGCCACTTAGGGCAGAATGAGAAAAGGAATATTTGTGAATTATTTTTGGGCTAGGAAAGGAAAGTTTGGACATATTTGGGGAATATATGATCCAGACATTTTATGAGAATTGTTTGGGATTTTTTTGGAAGACAGAAATATAGGTTGCTTCACAACCTAGGGAAAAAAGGATGATTCCTTTAATAGAAAAAGGAATATTCCCAATAAAAAGAATATTGGGATTGGTCCAAGATGGGAAATGACATGATCTTGATATGGTTTTGAGGATGACAAGCCACTTTGGAGACTGAGAAGAGGTGATCTTCCCAAGTTTCCAGACCACATAGCCACGGAAAAAGAAATCTCTAGCAAAATCCTCAGAAAATAAAAAGAAAAAGAAAGGGCCAAAATCCAGGGTGTTACAATACCGGAGGGGGAATTGATCCAAGGACTTCTTCGCCACACGACTGCATCCATAAGTTATCCTTCTCCATCATCACCAGCCCAGGTCATCTCTGTGTAATATATTAGCCGGTGTGGATTCACTTTTGTGTTGCTTTGACACCACCATGTTTCTCATGATTTATCCTGCTTTGTTTGTACCTTTGATGTGCGAGTAATTTCCTAGTTCTCTGGGATATGAAGGAAGCCTAGTATATTTATGATCATTTGAAAATAGGATATGAAATCGTCTTTTACATGTTTATGTTAGTGATCTTCTCGATGTTGCACTAGTAAAAAATGGCTAGTCACAATTTTAGTTGGCGGCATGCCATTTCCAATCAATGCCACCAATATTGTTTCCAAATAGTGATGGCGTTGGCATACTTGGTACACCAGCCCTATAATGTTAGTGGCGGTGTTGCTTTTTTCTTAACGCGCCACAAGTTGGTGGGTCAAGCTGTACTGACCAGGCACAAGTTAGTGGTGGCGTTGGATTTCTATGAACGCCGTTGGTAATTAGTCTAGTGCTCGCATGCTGTTTCCTGGTACACCATATTTTTTTTATAAAAGTAAAAATATTATTTGGAATTACTTTTATTTGTAATTATTTATTCTTAATTGATTATCATGTGTTTTAAGTATTTAATAATTATATTAGTAAAAAAATTGCTATAACTATTATTAAAGTAAGAATAATATTTTGTAGATGGTGTGCATGTTTATATTCAATTTTGAGTATTTTATTTGTTTTACCTTTTTACTATTTATAAATGGTGAATTTTATATTATATGAGTAAAAAAAATTGGAATTACTTTTATTAAAGTAAGAATATTATTTTGCAATTGTTTAAATTTCATATTATATTTTCCTAAATTCTATATCGTGCAGCTGCATGATCCGGACATGCTAAACGCATGCACTAAGCCGACAAGCACGCAAGTGTGCCAAAAGAAAACGCCCGACCATCGCTTCACTATCTCTATCCCGAGAAAAACGTGCCCGCCATCTCTTTATGTCTTCCTCACCTCGATCCCCTTTTTTCATCATTGTTCGGTACCAGCAGAGGATCACATCGGCGTCGACTCCCACGGGTTGAAGGGAGAGGTGCCAGACCAGAGGAGCACGGCGAGCAGCGAAGCAAGTCGGTCGTGAGGCTGGAGCATCAGCACCACTGCCTCCTTGATCCCCTTTTCTCATCTCCGATCCATGCGAGCAGGGTAAATAGCAAAGGGCATGCTGGCGTTGACGCCCATGGAGTCAAAGGGGAGGTGACCGATAGGTGGAACACTGTGAGCAGCGGATCAGGTCGGTCACGATGCTGGAGCAGCAGCGCCACCGATTCCTCCTTCCCTTTTTTCAGAGCTTCAGTGTGATGGGTAACATTGCATGGAAAACAAAAAAAAAATCCTACAGAATAATCAAGATCTAATCTATGGAGATTCTACCAATGAGAGAGGAGTGTGTCTACATACCCTTGTAGACCGAAAGTATTAACAATCTAATGATCGTGGTTGGCGTAGTCGTACTCGCCTCGCGATCCAATCCAATCCAAGCACCGCACGAGTGGCACCTCTGAGATGTACACACGTACGGGTCATTGACGTCTCCATCTTCTTGATCCAACATGCGAGGGAGAAGAGGTAGATAGGATCCAAACTACCACGATGGCATGGTGGTGGTGGCAGCGAAACTCCGGCAGGGCTTCGCTAAGCGCATCGCTATGGGTGAGAAAGTCTCATCGTAGTCAACCCCTTGAACTTCTTGAAAACCCTTTGCAACAAGTCGAGCTTTACAAACGGTGACATTACCATCAAGGGTATCCTATGATGACGCACTTCTCAGTTTTGGGTCCGAGCTTATTAGGCTGAATCCTCTTGACATAAGTGTCGCATCCACAAACTTTAAGAAACGACAACTTAGGTTTCTTACCAAACCATAATTCAGACGGTGTCATCTCAACAGATTTAGACAGTGCCCTGTTTAAAGTGAATGCGGTTGTCTCTAATGTATAACCCCAAAACTATAGAGGCAAATCGGTAAGAGAAATCATACAACACACCATATCAAATAGAGTACGATTACGACGTTCAGACACACCATTACGCCGTGGTGTTCCATGTGGCGTGAGCTGTGAAACAATTCCACATTTTCTTAATTGCATATCAAACTCGTAACTCAGATATTCACCTCCTCGATCAGATCATAGAAATTTTATCTTCTTGTTACGATGATTCTCTACTTCCCTCTGAAACTCCTTGAAAGTTTCAAATGTTTCAGACTTGTGTTTCATTAAGTAAATATACCCATATCTACTGAAATCATCTATGAAGATTAGGAAATAACGATATCCACCGCATGCTTCAACAGTCATTGGACCGCATACATCGGTATGTATTATTTCCAACAAGTCACTTGCCGGCTCCATTTTACCGAAAAATGGTGTTTTAGTCATCTTGAAAATGAGGCATGGTTCACATGTATCAAACGATTCAAAGTCAAGTGATTCCAAAAGTCCATAAGTATGGAGTTTCTTCATGCACTTTACACCAATATGATCTAAGGAGCAGTGCCACAAGTATGTGGTACTATCATCATTCACTTTGCATCTTTTGGCATTAATATTATGAACATGTGTACCACAGGACGATATTCAATAAGAATAGACCATTCAAGATATTATTCATATAATAGAACAACCATTATTCTTGGATTTAAATGAATAACTGTCTCACAATAAACAAGATCCATATATAATGTTCATGCTCAACGCGGGCATCAAATAACAATTATTGAGGTTTAAAACTAATCCCGAAGGTAGACTTAGAGGGAGCGTGCCGATGGCGATCACATCAACCTTGGAGCCATTTCTAACATGCATCATCACCTCGTCCTTAGCTAGCCTTTGTTTATTCTGTGGCTCCTGTTTCAAGTTACAAATATTAGCAACAGAACCAATATAAAATATCCACACGCTACTACGAGTACTAGTAAGGTACACATCAGAAACATGTATATCAAATATACCTTTGTTCACGTTGTCAGCCTTCTTATGTGCCGAGTACTTATGGTAGTTTTGTTTCCAGCGGCCATTACCCTTGCAATAGAAACACTCAGTCTCGGGTTTGGGTCCAACCTTGGGTTTCTTCACGGGAGCGGCAACTGGCTTGGCATTCCTCTTGAAATTCCCTTTTCCCCTTACCCTTCTTGAAACGGGTGGTATTTTTGACCATCAACACTTGATGCTCTTTCTTGATTACTACTTCTGTGGTCTTAAGCATCGCGAAAAGCTCAGGGAGTGTCTTGTCCATGCCATGCATATTATACTTCATCATAAAGCCTTTGTAGCTTGGTGGCAGTTGAAGAACCTTGTCAATTGCTACTTCACCAGGAATAGCAACCCCCAACGGATCGAGGCGATTGGCGTACCCATAAATTTTGAGTACGTGCTTGCTATTGGAGATGTTCTTCGCCATCTTACAACTAAAGAACATGTCTGAGGCTTCATACCTCTCCACACGGGCGTGAGCCTGAAATATCATTTTCAGCTCTCGCGTCATCTCATATGCCCCATGGTGTGATACGTCTCCAACGTATCTATAATTTTTTATTGTTCCATGCTATTATATTATTAATCTTGGATGTTTTATATGCATTATTATGCTATTTTATATCATTTTATGCGACTAAATTATTAACCTAGTGCCTAGTGCTAGTTGCTATTTTTTTCCTTATTTTTGTCTTTACAGAAAATCAATACCAAAAGGAGTCCAAATGGAACGAAACTTTTTGATGATTTTTCTTGGACCACAAGACACCCTGGAAGCTTCGGGAGGAGGCCAGAAGGGCTACGAGGCGGCGACAAGCTCAGGGGGTGGGCCCCCCATGGCTCCTCCAACCCTAATTCTTCTTCTATAAATACCCAAATATTCCCCGAAGACCAAAGGGCACACCAAAAAAAAAATACTTTTCCGCCACCACAAGTTTATGTCTTCATGAGACCCCATCTGGAGACCTTTTCCGGTACTTCGCCGGAGGGGGATTCGATCACGGAGGGCTTCTACATCAACCTTGCTGCCCTTCCGATGATGTGTGAGTAATTTACCATAGACCTACGGGTCCATAGCTAGTAGCTAGATGGATTCTTCTCTCTCTTTGATCTTCAATACAATGTTCTCATCGATTTTCCTGGAGATCTATTCGATGTAATCTTCTTTTGCGGTGTGTTTGTTGAGATCCGATGAATTGTGGGTTTATGATCAGATTATCAATGAATATTATTTGAGTCTTCTCTGAACTCTTTTATGCATGATTATTTCTCTCCGATCTATTGATTTGGTTTGGCCAACTAGATTGATTTTCTTGCAATGGGAGAGGTGCTTTGTAAAGGGTTCAATCTTGCGGTGCTCAATCCCAGTGACAGAAAGGGACATGACACGTATTTGTATTGTTGCCAATAAGGATAAAAAGATGGGGTTTGTTCATATTGATTGGATCTATCCCTCTACATCATGTCATCTTGCTTAAGGCGTTACTCCATTCTTGTGAACTTAATACACTAGATGCATGCTGGATAGCGGTCGATGTGTGGAGTTATAGTAGTAGATGCAGGCAAGAGTCGGTCTACTTGTCTTGGACGTGATGCCTATATGCATGATCATTGCCTTGGATATCGTCATAACTATGCGCTTTTGTATTAATTGCTCAATAGTAATTTGTTTACCCACCGTATGCTTTCTTTCAAGAGAGAAGCCTCTAGTGAAAACTATGGCCCCGGTCTATCTTTTATCATATTATTTTTAGATCTGCAAAATAAAAAACACAAAAATACCTTGCTGCAATTTATTTACTTTTATTTTATTTTGCGCTCTTACTTATATTTTATATCTATCACTATCAGATCTCATCCTTGCAAGTAACCGTGAAGGGATTGACAACCCCTTTATCGTGTTGGGTGCAAGTATTTGTTTGTTCGTGCAGGTACAACTATTGGAGACTTGTGTGTTCCTCCTACTGGATTGATACCTTGGTTCTCAACTAAGGGAAATACTTATCTCTACTTTGCTGCATCACCCTTTCCTCTTCAAGGGAAAAACCAACGCGAGCTCAAGAAGTAGCAGGAAGAATTTCTGGCGCCGTTGCCGGGGAGGATCTACATCAAGCCTACCAATTACCTATCATAAACTATCATCTCTTGCATTTACATTATTTGCCATTTGCCTCTCTTTTTCATCTCCCCCACTTCTAAAACATTTTATCGAAAAACACAAAAATGTTTTACTTTATTGCTTTGCTTGTTTGTTTGGCATAATTGTATGTTTATTGGAAATCAAAAACAGAAAAAGGGCTTATGGATCCTCATCCACTTGCTAATATTTTTAAAAGATCCAATTATGATGAACCAATTGCTAGTGAGTTGAGTGCACTAGATTATCTTTATGAAGTTTTGCTTGAAATTCATGAATCTGAAAATTGTGATGAAGTGTTAAAAGAAGAAATTTATAAAGTGGTTCACGATAGTTCCTTGAATGAAAAGCATGATTGCAATGATGTTATTATAAATTCTATTAAGTCAATTGTGTTATGCAAAACCCCAAGCTTGGGGATGCTAATTTTTCTATGTCCACTACTTATTGTAATGATCATGATTGGGGTGATTCTTCTTATGATCTTGAAAATTTATTTAAGCCTCATGATGAATATGATATTGATAATAGCGTTTGCAATAATATTGAAAGTGGGTTTGGAAGAGTGTCAACTCTAGGTAATAATGATCCCACTACTTTGTAGAATGATCAATCTTATGAAATTTTTGATAAAAGTGGGCTTGGAGAGGTCATGACTTTATTTGATGATAATCCCACTATTTTGGAAGAGTGATAACTTTTCATGCATGTGGATCATGAAGAGAAGATTTTATGTGATAGTTATATTGTTGAATTTGATTATGATCCTACATGTAATTATTATGAGAGAGGAAAATATGGTGGTAGAAATTTTCATGTTACTAAATCACCTCTCTTTGCGTTGAAATTATCCTATAAAATGCCTATGCATAGGAAGTATGTTAGACTTAAACTTGTTTTTCACATGCTATATGATGCTCTCTTTGTGCTTCAATTTTTTGTCTTTCATGTGAGCATCATTAAAATTATCAATGCCTAGCTAAGAGGCTTTAAAGAAAAGCGCTTGTTGGGAGACAACCCAATATTTTTCTTTTCTGTTTTTATGCGCGCATGCAATTATGCTACTTTTATGATTGTGTTTTAGTATTTTAATTAGTGTTTGTGCCAAGTAAAGCCTTTGGGATGGTTTGGATGATAGTTGATTTGATTTTGTGAAAAAATAGAAACTTTTGCATCCAGTAGCAGAATTTCTAAATTATTGCTGGAGCGTGATAAGATTCTGAGTTATTTACACAATATTTATATACATATTGCCCATGTTTTCGTAAATTTTCAGAATTTTTGGTGTTAGAGATGTTTGGCTAATGTTCAGATTATTACAGACTGTTCTATTTTTGACAGATTTTGTTTTCAATGTGTTGTTCGCTTTTTTTGATGAATCTATGGGTTGTATCACGCGGGGGGGGGGGGGTGGGTATGAGCCATGGTGAAGTTATAATACAGTAGATATAATGCTAATATGGAATTGGAATGAGTTTACAACAGTACCTAAAAGTGGTGATTTGCTTTATTATACTAACGGATCTCACGAGTTTTCTGTTGAGTTTTGTGTTGTGAAGTTTTCAAGTTTTGAGTGAAGTTTCGATGGGCTAAGGAATAAGGAGTGGAAAGAGCCTAAGCTTGAGGATGCCCAAGGCACCCCAAGGTAATATTCAAGGACAACCAAGTGTCTAAGCTTGGGGATGCCCCAGATGGCATTCCCTCTTTTGTCTATGATCTATCGGTAAATTTCTTAAGGCTATATTTTTATTCACTATATGATATGAGTTTTGCTTGGAGCATCATGTATTATATGAGTCTTTGCTTTATTTGCTTTTTAGTTTGCCACAATCATCCTTCCTGGACACACCTTTTTGGGAGAGGCACACATTATTCGTGAATTTATTAGAATACTCTTTGAGCTTCACTTATACCTTTTGAGCTAGGCAGTTGCTCTAATGCTTCACTTGTAATTTTCAGCGCATGATGATGGTTATATTTTAAACAAATTGATGAACTCTCATGCTTCACTTGTATTATTTTGAGAGTCTTATAAATAGTATGGTAATTTGTTAGGGTTATGAATTTAGTCCTAATATGATGGGTATTCAAGAGGGATATAATAAAAACTTTCATGTAGATCACTGAATATATGAGAAGTTTGATTCTTTGCAATAGTTTTGCGATATAAAGGTGGTAATATGCGGGTTATGCTAATGAGTAATTATGGTTTAATAAGATTATTGGTGTTAAGGTTTGTGATTTCCGAAGCATGCACGTATGGTCTCTCATTATGCTATGAAATTGGAGCATGATTTATTATTGATTGTCTTCCTTATGAGTGGCGGTCGGGGACGATCGATGGTCTTTTCCTACCAATCTATCCCCCTAGGGGCATGCATAGTAGTACTTTGCTCAAAGGGCTAGTAAACTTTTGCAATAAGTATGTGAGTTCTTTATGACTAATGTGAGTCTATGGACTATACACACTCTTACCTTTCCGTAATTTGCTAGCCTCTTCTCACCTCGAGTTGTGGTGCAAACTTCGCCGGTGCATCCAAACCGCGTGATATGATACGCTCTATCACAGATAAGCTTCCTTATATCTTCCTCAAAACAGCCACCATACCTACCTATTATGGCATTTCCATAGCCATTCCGAGATATATTGCCATGCAACTTCCACCATTCCGTTTTATTATGACACATATCATCATTGTAATATTGCTTTGCATGATCATATAGTTGACATAGTATTTGTGGTTCAGCCACCGTTCATATTTTTTATACATGCCACGCTAGATCATTGCACATCCCGGTACACCGCCGGAGGCATTCATATAGAGTCATATTTTTGTCCTAGTATCGAGTTGTAATTCTTGATTTGTAAGTAAATAGAAGTGTGATGATCATCATATTCATTATTAGAGCATTATCCCAGTGAGGAAAGGATGATGGAGACTGTGATTCCCCCACAAGTCGAGATGAGACTCCGGACGAAAAAAAGAAAAAAAAATAGGCCAAAAAGAGCCCAACAAAAAAAAGAAAAAAATGTGAGAAAAATAGAGAAGGGACAATGTTACTATCCTTTTCCTCACTTGTGCTTCAAAGTAGCACCATGTTCTTCATGATAGAGAGTCTCCTATTTTGTCACTTTCATATATTACTAGTGGAATTTTTCATTATAGAACTTGGCTTGTATATTCCAATGATGGGCTTCCTTAAATGCCCGAGGTCTTCATGAGCAAGCAAGTTGGATGCACACCCACTTAGTTTTCTTTTGAGATTTCATACACTTATAGCTCTAGTGCATCCATTGCATGGCAATCCCTACTCCTTGCATTGATATCAATTGATGGGCATCTCCATAGCCCATTGATTAGCCTTGTCAATGTGAGACTTTCTTCTTTTTTGTCTTCTCCACACAACTTCCAACATCATATTCTATTCCACCCATAGTGCTATATCCATGGCTCATGCTCATGTATTGCGTGAGAGTTGAAAAAGCTGAAGCACGTCAAAAAGTATGAACCAATTGCTCAGCTTGTCATCGGGGTTGTGAATGATAAATACTTTGTGTTTAGAAGATGGAGCATAACAAGACTGTATGATTTTGTAGGGATAACTTTCTTTAGCCATGATATTTAAAAAAACATGATTGCTTTTTAGTATGCTTGAAGTATTATTGTTTTTATGTCAATATTAAACTTTTGTTTTGAATCTTATGGATCTGAATATTCATACCACATAAAGAAATATTACATGATAAACATGTTAGGTAGCATTCCACATCAAAAATTCTGTTTTTATCATTTACCTACTCGAGGACGAGCAGGAATTAAGCTTGGGGATGGTTGATACGTCTCCAATGTATCTATAATTTTTTATTGTTCCATGCTATTATATTATAAATCTTGGATGTTTTATATGCATTATTATGCTATTTTATATCATTTTTTGGGACTAACTTTTTAACCTAGTGCCCAGTGCGAGTTGCTGTTTTTTTCCCTTGTTTTTGTCTTTACAGAAATCAATACCAAACGGAGTCAAAATGGAACGAAACTTTTTGACGATTTTTCTTGGACCACAAGACACCCTGGAAACTTCGAGAGGAGGCCAGAAGAGCCACGAGTCAACGACAAGCTCACAGGGCATGCCCCAAGCTTGTGGGCCCCCCGTGGCTCCTATAACCCTAATTCTTCTTCTATAAATACCCAAATATTCCCCAAAGACTAGAGGGCACACCAAAAGTACTTTTCTGCCGCCGCAAGTTTCTACATCAACGGAGGGGACCTTTTCCGGTACTCCGCCAGAGGGGGATTCAATCACGGAGGGCTTCTACATCAACCTTGCTGCCCTTCCAATCATGTGTGAGTAGTTTACCACAGATCTACGGGTCCATAGCTAGTAGCTAGATGGCTTCTTCTCTCTCTTTGATCTTCAATACAATGTTCTTGGAGATCTATTTGATGTAATCTTCTTTTGCGGTGTTTTTGTTGAGATCCGATGAATTGTGGGTTTATGATCATATTATCTATGAATATTATTTGAGTATTCTCTGAACTCTTTTATGCATGATTTAAATAGCTTTGTATTTCTCTCCGATCTATTGATTTGGTTTGGCCAACCAGATTGATTTTTCTTGCAATGGGAGAGGTGCTGGTAATGGGTTCAATCTTGCGGTGCTCAATCCCAGTGACAGAAAGGGACATGACACGTATTTGTATTGTTGACATTAAGGATAAAAAGATCGGGTTTGTTCATATTGATTGGATCTATCCCTCTACATCATGTCATTTTGCTTAAGGCGTTTCTCCATTCTTGTTAACTTAATACACTAGATGCATGCTGGACAGCGGTCGATGTGTGGAGTAATAGTAGTAGATGCAGGCAGGAGTCGGTCTACTTCTCTCAGACGTGATGCCTTGATACGTCTCCAACGTATCTATAATTTTTTATTGTTCTATGTTGTTATATTATCATTCTTGGATGTTTTACAATCATTTTATAGCAACTTTATATCACTTTTTGGGACTAACCTATTGACATAGTGCCCAGTGCCAGTTGCTATTTTTTTGCTTGTTTTTTACTTCGCAGTATCAGTACCAAACAAAGTCCAAATGCCACGAAACTTTTTGGAGATTTTTTTTGGACCAGAAGACACCTTGGGGGCCAAGAAAGCACCAGGGGGAGGCCCGTGGGGGGAATAACCCACCAGGGTGCGCCCAGGGGGGTTGTGGTCCCCACAGAGACCTCCTGCACCACCTCTTCGCCCTATAAATTCCCAAATATTCCAAAAACCCTAGGGGAGATGACGAAACACAATTCCAGCTGCCGCAAGTTCCAGAACCACGAGATCCAATCTACACCATGATGGAGGGGTTCATCATCCTCATTGGTGCCTATCCGATGATGCGTGAGTAGTCCACCATAGACCTACGGGTTCGTAGGAAGTAGCTAGATGGCTCTCTCTCTCTTTTTTGATTCTCAATACAATGGTCTCTTGGAGATCTATTTGATGTAATGACTTTTTGCGGTGTGTTTGTTGTGATCCGATGAAGTTTGAGTTTATGATCAGATCTATATCCATGAAAGTTATTTGAGTTCTTTGATCTCTTTTATGCATGATTACTTATAGCCTCGCATTTCTTCTTCGAATCTTTGGTTTAGTTAGGCCAACTAGATCGATTTTTCTTGCCATGGGAAGAGGTGCTTTGTGCTGGGTTCGATCTTACGGTGTCCTCTTCCAGTGACAGAAGGGGCAGCGAGGCACGCATGTATCGTTGCTATTAAGGATAACAAGATGGGGTCTATTCCTACATGAATAGATCTTGTCTACATCATGTCACCGTTCGTATTGCATTACTCCATTTCTCCATGAACTTAATACACTAGATGCATGCTGCATAGCGGTCGATGTGTGGAGTAATAGTAGTAGATGAAGAATCATTTCGGTCTACTAATCTTGGACGTGATGCCTATATAATGATCATTGCCTAGATATCGTCATAATTATTTGATCTTCTATCAATTGCCCAACAGTAATTTGTTTACCCACCGTTTGCTATTTTCTCGAGAGAAGCCACTAGTGAAATCTACGGCCCCCGGGTCTATCTTTCATCATATTGCTTTCCGGTCTATTTTTATTCGCTTTTGTTTTCAGATCTATTATTCCAAAAACCCAAAAATACCTTGCTGCACTTTTTCTTTATTTATTTTATTTTGTGTTATTGCGAGATCTATTTATCCAAAATCATACAAACCAATCTATCTTTTGTCCGCGGGGGGATTGACAACCCCTCTTACGCGTCGGGTTGCAAGTATTTGTTCTTTGTGTGCAGGTACCATTTACATAGCTTGGCCTCGCCTCCTACTGGATTGATACCTTGGTTTCATAGCTGAGGGAAATACCTACCGTAGCTGTACTGCATCATCCCTTCCTCTTTGGGGAAATACCTACGCACTTTCAAGCCGCACCATGCCTATATACATGATCATTTCCATGGATATCGTCATAACTTTGCTCTTTTCTATCAATTGCTCAACAGTAATTTGTTTACCCACTGTATGCTTTATTTCAAGAGAGAAGCCTCTAGTGAAAACTATGGCCCCGGGTCTATCTTTCATCATATTATTTTCAGATCTACAAAATCAAAAACACAAAAATACCTTGATGCAATTTATTTTATTTCGCACTTTTACTTATCTTTTATATCTATCACTATCAGATCTCATCCTTGCAAGTAACCGTGAAGGGATTGACAACCCCTTTATCGCATTGGTTGCAAGTATTTGTTTGTTCGTGTAGGTACAGCTATTGGAGACTTGTGTGTTCCTCCTACTGGATTGATACCTTGGTTCTCAACTGAGGGGAATACTTATCTCTACTTTGCTGCATCACCATTTCCTCTTCAAGGGAAAAACCAACACAAGCTCAAGAAGTAGAATGGTGCTCAAAACATTTTTGGAGCCCTAGTTCGAAGTCGTAAAGCATGGCGCATTGAACTATTGAGTAGTCATCAGACCTCGTCTGACAGATGTTCATAGAATCCATAGTTGAGGGAGCAGGTGGCACACTGATGTCTACTACGCAACTTTATTCTTGTAGAATCGTGTTGGCCCTCCAAGCATAGATTTTTGTAGGACAGTGGCATTTTTCCCTCAAGTGGGTGACCTAAGGTTTTTCAATCCGTGGGAGGCGTAGGATGAAGATGGTCTCTCGCAAACAACCCTGCAACCAAATAACCAAGAGTCTCTTGTGTCCCCAACACACCAAATACAATGGTAAATTGTATAGGTGCACTAGTTCAGCGAAGAGATGGTGATACAAGTGTAGTAATGATAGTAGATATTGATTTTTGTAATAGGAACAATAAAAAACAGCAAGGTAGCAAGTAACAAAAGTGAGCACAAACGGTATTGCAATGCTTGAAAATGAGGCCTAGGGTTCATACTTTCGCTAGTGCAATCTCTCAACAATGCTAATATAATTGGATCATATAACAATCCCTCAACGTGCGATGAAGAATCACTCCAAAGTTCTTATCTAGCTGAGAACATAAGAAGCAATTGTTTGTAGGGTACGAAACCATCTCAAAGTTATCCTTTCCCATCGATCTATAGAGCTATTCCTATAAGTGTCACAAATAGCCCAAGAGTTCGTACTAAAATAACACAATATGATACACATTAACCAACTCTAATGTCACCTAGATACTCCAATGTCACCATGAGTATCCGTGAGTTGATTATATGATATGCATCAAACAATTTCAGATTCATAATACTCAATCCAACACAAAGGACTTCAAAGAGTGCCCCAAGATTTCTATTGGAGAAACAAGGACGAAAACGTGCATCAACCCCTATGCATAGATTACCCCAATGTCACCTCGGGAATCCGTGCTACTTCTTGAGCTTGCGTTGGTTTTTCCCTTGAAGAGGAAAGGGTGATGCAGCACAGTAGAGGTAAGTATTTCCCTCAGTTAAGAACCAAGGTATCAATCCAGTAGGAGAAGAACACACAAATGACCAACACCTGCACAAACAATCAAACACTTGCACTCAACGCGATAAAGGGGTTGTCAATCACTTCATGGTCAATTGCAAAAGTGAGATCTGATAGAGATAGATAAACAAAAGATAAAATAGTTTTGGTTTTTTTTCGTATATAGATCTGAAAAGAAAAGATTGCAAAATAGTAGATCAGAAAGTAATATGATGGAAAATAGTAGATCGGAAAGTATTATGATGGAAAATAGAAGTAATATGATGGAAAATAGACCCGGGGGCCATAGGTTTCACTAGTGGCTTCTCTCATGAAGGCAAATAATACGGTGGGTGAACAAATTACTGTCAAGCAATTGATAGAAAAGCGCAAAGTTATGACGATATCCAAGGCAATGATTATGCATATAGGCATCACGTCTGTGTCAAGTAGACCGACTCCTGCCTGCATCTACTACTATTACTCCACACATCGACCGCTATCCAGCATGCATCTAGAGTATTAAGTTCATAAAGAACGGATTAACGCTTTAAGTAAGATGACATGATGTAGAGGAATTAACTCAAGCAATATGATGAAAACCCCATCTTTTTGTCCTCGATGGCAACAATGCAATACGTGTCTCGCTACCCCTACTTTGTCACTGGGTGAAATCATGCAAGATTGAACCCAAAGCTAAGCACCTCTCCCATTGCAAGAAAAACCAATCTAGTTGGCCAAACCAAACCGATAATTCGAAGAGAAATACAAAGATATTAAATCATGCTTAAAAGAATTCAGAGAAGATTCAAATAATATTCATAGATAAGCTGATCATAAATCCACAATCCATCGGATCTCGACAAACACACCGCAAAAGAAGATTACATCGGGTAGATCTCCAAGAACATCAAGGAGAACGTTGTATTGAGAATCAAAGAGAGAGAAGAAGCCATCTAGCTAATAGCTATGGACCCGTAGGTCTGAGGTAAACTACTCACGCATCATCGGAAGGGCAATGGAGTTGATGTAGAAGCCCTCCATGATCGATTCCCCCTCTGGCGGGATGCCAAAAAAGGCCCCAAGATGGGATCTCACGGGAACAGAAGGTTGCGGCGGTGGAAAAGTGTTTTCCTGGATGCCTCTGGTGGTTCTGGAATATTTGTGAATATATATGAGGAAGAGCTAGGTCAGGAGGTCACCGAGGGGCCCACAAGGAAGGGGGGCGTGCCCCCCCTAGGGCACGCCCTCCACCCTTGTCGCCGCCTCGTGGCTCTTCTGACTTGGACTCCAAGTCCCCTGGGTGTCTTCTGGTCCAAGAAAAATCATCATGAAGTTTTATTCCGTTTGGACTCCGTTTGGTATTCCTTTTCTGCGAGGCTCAAAAACAAGGAAAAAACAGAAACTGGCACTGGGCTCTGGGTTAATAGGTTAGTGCCAAAAATAATATAAAATAGCATATTAATGCATATAAAACATCCAAAACAGATAATATAATAGCATGGAACAATAAACAATTATAGATACGTTGGAGACGTATCAAGCATCCCCAAGCTTAATTCCTGCTCGTCCTCGAGTAGGTAAATGATAAAAACATATTTTTTTTTATGTGAAATGCTACCTAACATATTTATCCATGTAATTTTCTTTATTGTGGCATGAATGTTCAGATCCATAAGATTCAAAACAAAAGTTTAATATTGACATAAAAACAATAATACTTCAAGCATACTAATAAAGCAATCATGTCTTCTCAAAATAACATGGCCAAAGAAAGTTATCCCTACAAAATCATATAGTCTGGCTATGCTCCATCTTCATCACACAAAGTACTCAAATCATGCACAACTTCGATGACAATCCAAGCAATTGTTTCATACTTTTGATGTTCTCAAACCTTTTCAACTTTCACGCAATACATGAGCGTGATCCATGGACATAGCACTATAGGTGGAATAGAATATGGTGGTTGTGGAGAAGACAAAAAGAAGGAGATAGTCTCACATCAACTAGGCGTATCAACGGGCTATGGAGATGCCCATCAATAGATATCAATGTGAGTGAGTAGGGATTGCCATGCAACGGATGCACTAGAGCTATAAGTTTATGAAAGCTCAAAAAGAAACTAAGTGGGTGTGCATCCAACTTGCTTGCTCATGAAGACCTAGGGCAATTTTGAGGAAGCCCATTATTGGAAAATACAAGCCAAGTTCTATAATGAAAAATTCCCACTAGTATATGAAAGTGACAACATAGGAGACTCTCTATCATGAAGATCATGGTGCTACTTTGAAGCACAAGTGTGGAAAAAGGATAGTAACATTGCCCCTTCTCTCTTTTCTCTCATTTTTTTTTGGTGGGCTTCTTTGGCCTCTTTTATTTTATTTGTGTCTTCGTTGGCCTCTTTTATTTTTTTCCTCACATGGGACTATGCTCTAATAATGAAGATCATCACACTTTTATTTACTTACAACTCAAGAATTACAACTCGATACTTAGAACAAAATATGACTCTATATGAATGCCTCCGGCGGTGTACCGGGATGTGCAAGGACTCAAGAGTGACATGTATAAAAATTATGAACGGTGGCTTTGCCACAAATACTATGTCAACTACATGATCATGCAAAGCAATATGACAATGATGGAGCGTGTCATAATAAAACGGAACGGTGGAAAGTTGAATGGCAATATATCTCGGAATGGCTATGGAAATGCCATAATAGGTAGGTATGGTGGCTGTTTTGAGGAAGGTAAAAGGTAGGTGTATGGCACCGGCGAAAGTTGCGCGGTACTAGAGGGGCTAGCAAAGGTGGAAGGGTGAGAGTGCGTATAATCCATGGATTCAACATTAGTCATAAAGAACTGACATGCTTATTGCAAAAATCTATTAGTTATCGAAACGAAGTACTACGCGCATGCTCCTAGGGGGATAGATTGGTAGGAAAAGATCATCGCTCGTCCCCGACCACCACTCATAAGGAAGACAAATAATAAATACCTCATGCTCCAAATTCGTTACATAACGGTTCACCATACATGCATGCTACGGGAATCACAAACTTTAACACAAGTATTTCTACAATCCACAATTACTCACTAGCATGACTCTAATATCACCATCTTTATATCTCAAAACAATCATAAGGAATCAAACTTCACATAGTATTCAATGCACTTTATATGAAAGTTTTTATTATATCCCTCTTGGATGCCTATCATATTAGGACTAAATTTATAATCAAAGCAAATTACCATGCTGTTCAGAAAGACTCTCAAAATAATATAAGTGAAGCATGAGAGTTCAATAATTTCTATAAAATAAAACCACCGCCGTGCTCTAAAAAGATATAAGTGAAGCACTAGAGCAAAATTGCCTAGCTCAAAAGATATAAGTGAAGCACATAGAGTATTCTAATAAGTCACGATTCATGCGTGTCACTCTAAAAAGGTGTGTACAGCAAGGATGATTGTGGCAAACTAGCAAGCAAAGACTCATATCATACAAGACGCTCCAAGCAAAACACATATCATGTGGTGAATAAAAATATAGCCTCAAATAAATTTACCGATAGACGAAGACGAAAGAGCGGATGCCTTCCGGGGCAGCCCCAAGCTTAGGCTCTTGGTTGTACTTGAATATTACCTTGGGGTTCCTTGGGCATCCCCAAGCTTAGGATCTTGCCACTCCTTATTCCATAGTCCATCAAATCTTTACCCAAAACTTGAAAACTTCACAACACAAAACTCAACAGAAAACTCGTGAGATCCGTTAGTACAAGAAAATAAAATCACCACTTTTGGTACTGTTGTGAACTCATTATTTATTTATATTGGTGTAATATCTACTGTATTCCAACTTCTCCATGGTTCATACCCCCCGATATTACCCATAGATTCATCAGAATAAGCAAACACCACAAAGAAAACAGAATCTGTCAAAAACAGAACAGTCTGCGAAGATCCGAATTGTTATAATACGTATTTAACTCAAAAAATTATGAAAAATTAGGAAAACGGAGAAATTTGTATATAAATCTCGTGTAAAAAATTCAGGGTTTTTTAACGCTCCCGTGAATTATTGAAATTCTATGACTGGACGCAAAAGTTTATATTTTTCAGCAAGATCAAATCAACTATCACCGTAAGCCATCCCAAAGGTCTTACTTGGCACAAACACTAATTGAAACACGAAAACACATCTAACCAGAGGCTAGATGAAAAATTTATTGAAAAACAGAAAAGAAAAATATTGGGTTGTCTCCCAACAAGCGCTTTTCTTTAAAGCCTTTAGCTAGGCATTGATAATTTTGATGATGCTCACATGAAAGATTGCAATTGAAACACGAAAAGAGCATCATGTAGCATGTGAAAAACAAGTTTAAGTCTAACTTACTTCCTATGCATAGGCATTTTATAAGCAAACAAATTATCAAGACAAGCAAAAACTAGCATTTGCAAGGAAAAAGAAAGAAACAATAGCAATCTCAACATAACGAGAGGTAATTTAGTAACATGAAAGTTTCTACCACAATATTTTCCTCTCTCATAATAATTACATGTGGGATCATACCCAAATTCAACAATATAACAATCACATAAAATATTCTCTTCATGATCCACATGCATGCAAAGTTGACACTCTTCCAAAATAGTGGGATTATCATCAAATAAAGTCATGACTTCTCCAAACCCACTTTTATCAAAAATTTCATGAGATTGATCATACTCCAAAGTAGTGGGATCATTATTACCTAGAGTTGACACTCTTCCAAACCCACTTTCAATATTATTGCAAACATATTCATCATGAGGCTTAAATAAATTTTCAAGATCATAAGAAGCATTATCACCCCAATCATGATCATTGCAATAAGTAGAGGACATAGCAAAACTAGCATCCCCAAGCTTAGGGTTTTGCATATTATTAGCACAATTGACACTAATAGAATTTATAATACCATCATTGCAATCATGCTTTTGATTCAAGGAACTATCAAGTATGGGTGCAATAGCAATAATCTCATGTTTAACATAAGGAACTATAGCAAATTCATCTCCATAAATATTGGCATCATGGCCATAAGAATAGCAGGCATCATGTTCATCAAGGGATATTTCAATCAAATCATCGGAATCATAATTATCTATAGATTCGTGCATATCATTATTTTCTTCCAAAGCAACGGTCATTCTTTCAATAAATTCTTTGACATAGACATTATGAGCATAGTTTTCATAGCAATATTTAAGTATGTCAAAAATTTTAGATTTGTAGAGAGTAATATCATACTTTTCAATCAAAGAAGCAACTTCATAAGCACCCTTAAAAGCAACAAATTCTTCAATTTGCTCGATATCATAGTAACTATAAACACCCTTTTCATAAGAAGATAAGATTTCATTATCATTAAACTCACATAGGTAGGGAAGGTGTTTTTTAGGGTTCTTAGAGCAACAAGTAAAATCACAAAGTTCACAAAGATTCCAAGCATAACATAGCACACAATTTATTTGATTCCATAAGAGTCTCCCTTTTTCAGACAAACGGTGACGCACAAAATGAGTAAGCTCATCTAAAGATTTTCCCTCAACTAAACTAGTTGGGGTTTTAGCACAAGCACATATGGATCGAAGATGATCCAAGTAGAAAACTTTAAGTGGATCCATAAACTTTGTTTCTGATTTTCAATAAACACACAATTATACCAAACAAGCAAATGAGCCAAGTAAGACATAAAGACAAACGAGGAGATGAACGGAAGAAGGGCGAATAAAAAGGCAAATCTTTTTGAAAATCATTTTAGAAGTGGGGGAGAGGAAAACGAGAGGCAAATGGCGAATAATGTAATGCAAGAGATGAGAGTTTATGATGGGTACTTGGTATGTCTTGACTTGGCGTAGACCTCCCCGGCAACGGCGCCAGAAATTCTTCCTGCTACTTCTTGAGCTTGCGTTGATTTTTCCCTTGAAGAGAAAAGGGTGATGCAGCACAGTAGAGGTAAGTATTTCCCTCAGTTAAGAACCAATGTATCAATCCAGTAGGAGAAGAACGCACAAATCACCAACACCTGCACAAACAATCAAACACTTGCACCCAACGCGATAAAGGGGTTGTTAATCCCTTCACGGTCAATTGCAAAAGTGAGATCTGATAGAGATAGATAAACAAAAGATAAAATATTTTTGGTTTTTTTGGTATATAGATCTGAAAATAAAAGATTGCAAAATAGTAGATCGGAAAGTAATATGATGGAAAATAGTAGATCAGAAAGTATTATGATGGAAAATAGAAGTAATATGATGGAAAATAGACCCGGGGGCCATAGGTTTCACTAGTGGCTTCTCTCATGAAGGCAAATAATACGGTGGGTGAACAAATTACTGTCGAGCAATTGATAGAAAAGCGCAAAGTTATGACGATATCCAAGGCAATGATTATGCATATAGGCATCACGTTCGTGTCAAGTAGACCGACTCCTGCCAGCATCTACTACTATTACTCCACACATCGACCGCTATCCAGCATGCATCTAGAGTATTAAGTTCATAAAGAACGGAGTAACGCTTTAAGTAAGACGACATGATGTAGAGGAATTAACTCAAGCAATATGATGAAAACCCCATCTTTTTATCCTCGATGGCAACAATGCAATACGTGTCTCACTAACCCTACTTTTTCACTAGGTGAAATCACGCAAGATTGAACCCAAAGCTAACCACCTCTCCCATTGCAAGAAAAACCAATTTAGTTGGCCAGACCAAACCGGTAATTCGAAGAGAAATAAAAAGATATTAAATCATGCATAAAAGAATTCAGAGAAGATTCAAATAATATTCATAGATAAGCTGATCATAAATCCACAATTCATCGGATCTCGACAAACACACCGCAAAAGAAGATTACATCGGGTAGATCTCCAAGAACATCAAGGAGAACGTTGTATTGAGAATCAAAGAGAGAGAAGAAGCCATCTAGCTAATAGCTATGGACCCGTAGGTCTGAGGTAAACTACTCACGCATCATCGGAAGGGCAATGGAGTTGATGTAGAAGCCCTCCGTGGTCGATTCCCCCTCCGGCGGGATGCCGGAAAAGGCCCCAAGATGGGATCTCACGGGAACAGAAGGTTGCGGCGGTGGAAAAGTGTTTTCGTGGGTGCCTCTGGTGGTTCTGGAATATTTGTGAATATATAGAAGGAAGAGCTAGGTCAGGAGGACACCGAGGGGCCCACAAGGTAGGGGGCACGCCCTCCACCCTTGTCGCCGCCTCGTGGCTCTTCTGACTTGGACTCCAATTCCCCTGGGTGTCTTCTGGTCCAAGAAAAATCATCGTGAAGTTTTATTCCATTTGGACTCCGTTTGGTATTCCTTTTCTTCGAGGCTCAAAAACAAGGAAAAAACAGAAACTGGCACTGGGCTCTAGGTTAATAGGTTAGTCCCAAAAATAATATAAAATAGCATATTAATGCATATAAAACATCCAAAACAGATAATATAATAGCATGGAACAATCAAAAATTATAGATACGTTGGAGACGTATCAATCCGCGAGTTGAGTGCCAAGACATACATCAAGTGCTCTCAAATCCATAAAAGTATCGAATCCGATAATAACAAAATCTCAAAGGAAAAACTCAATTCATCACAAGAAAATAGAGAGGGAGAAACACCATATGATCCAACTATATTAACAAAGCTCGCGATACATCAAGATCGTGCCAAATCAAGAACACGAGAGAGAGAGAGAGAGATTAAACACATAGCTACTGGTACAAACCCTCAGCCCCGAGGGTGGACTACTCCCTCCTCATCGTGGTGGACGTCGGGATGATGAAGATGGCCTCCGGTGATGATTTCCCACTCCGATAGGGTGTCCGAACAGGGTCTAGATTGGTTTTTCGTGGCTACAGAGGCCTGCGGTGGCGAAACTTCTGATCTAGGGTTATTTCTGGGGTTTTATGAATTTATAGGATTTTTTGGCGTTGGTCTCACGCTGAGATGGGCCTCGAGGGGCCCACTACCCACCAGGGCGCGCCAGAGTGGGGTGACGCGCCCAGGTGCCTAGTGGGCAGCAGGGCCCCCCTCTAGTGGTTCTTTGCTCTAATATTCTTCATTTGTTCCAAAAAAATCTCCAAAAAGTTTCGTCCATTTCCGAGAACTTTTTATTTCTACACAAAAAACAACACTACGGTAGTTCTGCTGAAAACAGCGTCAGTCCGGGTTAGTTCCATTCAAATCATACCAAAACCATATAGAATTGTTGTAAACATGGCATGCATACTTCATAAATTATAGATACGTTGGAGATGTATCAGCATCCCCAAGCTTAATTCCTGCTCGTCCTCGAGTAGGTAAATGATAAAAGAAATAATTTATGAAGTGTGAATGCTAGCATAGTGCATAAGTTTGATCAATGATAATTTCAATCACTTTTCCTAGCATCATAACAACAACTCTTTCTCATAAAACTCATCATGATAAAGTATCAATTGAAAATGGAATTTTTATGTGGAATGCTACCTATCATATTCCTCATATACTCTTTTCTTTTATAGCATGGACATTTGGACTTGAATGATTCAAAGCAATAGTCTTTAATTTGACATGAGGACATCAATACTCAAGCATATCAACAAGCAACTATGTCTTTCAAAATATCAACACTAAAGAAAGCTATCCCTAGTCCATTATGCTCAATCATTGAACCATTCATGAAACACACTCGAATATTAACTATGCCCAATACACAAGTATGACAATAGTGCTCCCTAGTTTGTGCTTTATAAGAGAAGATGGAGACTCAAATAAAAATAAAAATTGCATAAAGTAAATAGATAGGCCCTTCGCAGAGGGAAGCAGAGATTTGTAGAGGTGCCAGAGCTCAAAGCTTAAATTGAGACATAAAATTGTGTTGAGAGGCATGCTTTTCCTGTCAACGAAAACGACCGAGAATTCCCAATACTTTCCATGCTAGATACATCTTAGGCGGTTCCCAAACATAAAATATAGTTTATTCCTTTTTCCACAATTCTTTCACAATCCATGGCTAGCTAGGGGTGGCAACGGGTCTGCACCCGGCTGGGGAGTGCCTTTTCTCCCCTGTCCCCATGAGAGAACAACCAGCCCATCCCCATACCCGGCCTCGGGGACAACTTTTCCCCGTCCCCATACCCCGTCGGGTGTAGCAGACCCACGGGTTCCGCATATCCCCGTCCATGCATACAGAATGAACTAGTATATTTTAGTAAATTGACAAGTATACACATCACTGTGATACATTGGAGCAGCAAATAAATAATAATGTAGCAGCTATGATTATTACGAAGCAGTAATATATGATCATCAACATTCAACAGCATGCGAGCAACTCAAAAAGCAAATTTAAACATCATAGCCACGAAGCATTACAGGAGCATGCCAATTGCCCTGACACAATGATAAAGGTTCACACAGACTAGTTCTCACACATGGTTTATGAAGATAAGCAAATAGTCTAGAATCCAAACGTTTATGAAGACTAAAATATTACATGAGTCATGCAATATTGACGAAACACCACACATAACTTAAAAGGAAGTTCATCTGACTAAAAGAAATAGTAGCACCCTAGTTGAATTCTTATTCGACGACCAAAGACATCCTTCAACAATCAGGAGCAATAACTAATAGAGCAGAGACCAGCAGCTTCAGCTTCTTGTAGCAGTCAAAGTGCGAAATCCTACATGACAATGTGAACTTAGTTAAATGGCGAAATGAAACATACTGCTATATTTACCAAAATTTATTTCCGAGACTACCTGCATCCCTTCCTGAATGTCTTCAAGACAACACCAGAAACTTATAGCATCTCCTTTGGGGGCATCTATACAAATAAACATGTCAGCAATGAGCTATATTTACACAACACGGAAGTTGAACAATAAATAAAGCAAGTCAACTTACATTTGTACTTGTTCTTAAGCCAATTTTGTGAGCACATTAGTGCCTCCAATATGTCAGGAGTTAGATGGCTACGATGGTCACTAAGAACCCTGCCACTTGTGCTAAAAGCAGATTCAGATGCAACAGTTGTTACCGGAATAGCAAAAATGTCTCTTGCTACTTTTCTCAGAGTAGGGTAGCATCTACCAGCTGATTTCCACCAGCCCAACATGTCAAAGTGCTCTTTGCTCAATGGAACCAAATCATCCATCAAGTACTGATCTAACTCAGACCTATAAGTTGTTGGCCTTTTCTGAGCAATGCGTGCATTGAAAACTGACATTAAAGCGGGAGCTTTTGGTGTTGTCGATGAGGAATGTGATGATTCTGCATTATCATCATTATTGTCCTCCTGATATTCTTCCAACAAGCTACATAATGAAGCAATGACTTCTGAAACATGACCATGACACTCTTCAGGACTAACACCATGTAGGCTAGAGAAGCAAACAAGCAACATTTCATTTTTGTATCTTGGGTCAAGAAGAGTAGCCATACCCATGAGACCTTTAATGCCAGACCAATATTTATCAAACTTCCCATTCATGTTAACTGTCATATCTTCTATAATTTCATCATCAGAAGTGGACCATTGTCTCATTTTCTCTTTGATTTCACAAATCTCGGGGAAATAAATATTGGCAGTGACATAATCGGTTCCAGAGAACACTTCAGTTACTTCAAAGAATAACTCTAGCCTCTTTACTACATCAGAAGCAAAAGCCCATTCATAATCACTAGGATAGCAATCATATTGTTTCTCAACCTTCTTTGCACGCTCGAACACAGCCTTATAAGGTAAAGCAGTATGGAGCATGGTGAAGGTAGAGTTCCATCTAGTCTTGCAGTCAAGTGCCAATTTTTTCCCCATTTTAACTTTCTGAAACTTAGCAATTTCCTCAAATTTCTCTACTCTTTTTGGGGTGGATGTCCAAAATGCTACACTCTCACGAATTTTTTCTATAGCAACTTTCAACCCATCCAAACCATCCTTCACTATCAAATTCAGAATGTGTTCACAACATCTCATGTGAAGCATCATACCTTTCAGCATTAGCTTCTCTTTCCCTATCTTATTCAGCAACAGATCAACTGCCTTGTCATTTGAGCTGCAGTTATCCACAGTCACGGCGGAAAGCTTTTAATCAAGATTCCAAGCAACCAAAGACTCATACAGTTCATATGCTATAGCCTCTGCAGTATGTGGAGCTGGCACGTAAATGAACCTGGACACAATACAATAAACATTGACAAGTTATTAGACAACAACATTCATATGTCGAACATAGCAGCATTGATAATCTCAAGACAGCAACATTACTAAGTTTAATACCTCATAATAACACTCCTAAGGTTCCAATTATCATCAATAAAGTGGGCTGTGATAGCCATGTAGCCCTTCTTTTGATGATCGGCTGTCCACATATCAGTTGTGATGGCCACTCTAGATTTAGTGGTAGCCATGTACTCAATTGCCCTTTTTCTTTCTTCTTTGTAATTATCCTTGATGTCATTCCTATAAAATTGAAATCGACAATCAAATATCAAAATAAGTAATGTACAGTATAGCCATGATGGAAAGGTATTGAAATGCATACCTAATAGCGTTCCTTATCACCATTTTAAACAGAGGCTGCAATGCACTAACAAATCTACGAAACCCAGTATGATCGACAATAGATAATGGATATTCATGTAACACAATCATGTTTGCAAGCTCCTTCCTAGAAAATTCCTGAACAAAAGTATAGTTCTGAAGTGAAATTTTGCCTTCATCTTGGGAGTTAAACCTCAAAGAAGTATGAGCCAATGTCTTGCCCCTGTTCTTGATTTTCACATAAACACAACTCCTCAAATGATCATGGAGATGCTTAGTCCCATTTTTTGTTTCTCCTCCAAGCTTCTTTTTACAATAAGCACACTTGGCTTTCCAGTTCCCCTTTATTTTCACTCTCTCAAAGTGCCTCCAAACAAGTGAGGTAAGTTTCCTTCTCTTTGAACCAACAACCTCAACTTCTTGCTCTTCTTCTCCCTCGTCCTCATCCAAAATTTCTACAGGAACATGGACGGACTCAGATGCTTGTGATTCTGACGGTGAGGCTGCTGTTATAGCTGAATGCTGGGACCCATGGGTCTGGTTGGTACACCTAGTTGGTCTGGACAAGAAAAAAGTGCCATCACATTAGATTATTACATAGAAATGTACACGCTGTATGAAAATTTAACTTAAGCGATGACATTCGCTGGTACTGAAAATTTAAATTAAGCGATGAAACTTCTCAATACTGATTTTATATGTACATGAAGATACTATCTTATATGACAGACACACATAAGCATCAATCCCGTTAGATGATTTTAAATAACAGTAAGTAAGCAGACTGCTGCTTATAGGTGTTCATACAGAATGGTCTATTTATTGCCTTTCATACAGATTAGTGAATGCTAATTAGATAACAATTAGTACTATTACAGACAAGCATCAAGTGGAGATGATTATAAATAACAGTAAATAAACATGCTGTCGTTCACATGCGTTCCTGCATGATGGTCTAATTATCAATCCCCTTTCGCACAGATTAATTTGATTGTGTACACACAAAACGAATTTATGAGATATATAATTGACAAGTATCTACAGAAACAGATCTGTGCATCACCGATTCACACAAGAACAAATATACCCATAAATCCAATCTAGTAATCAAGCGTACGAATCTAACAATCACATGTACGTATGCCAGTAATCTAAACAACCTCCGCGCGCCTCTGATCTAGCAAGCATACAAGTATGCATGCCTCTACATCACAGAAGCGTGTTCATCCTCCCAAATTAGCATAAATCAAAAGAAATTAGATACTCACGTGTTCTTCTTCTTGGGGTTGGCTACAGTGGCAGTAGTTGAACGACGGAGCGGCGGGTGTCCACCCTGGATGCGCCCAGGAAGTTGGCCGCTCCCAGGATGCCGGAGGCGGATTTTCGAGCCGTCCACAGCAGCCTTGACTCTGTCCTGTGGTGAATGGTCGTCGGTAGGAGTGGAGGAGCCCATCCTAGGTGGAACAGGCGAACGGCATATGGCACTCAATCGTTAGGCGGCGGTGCCACCTGTAGATGGAAAAGTTGACGGCGGCAGTGGAGACATGAAGAATAGGGTTAGAAATGACGGCGGCTGATGGGCTGAGGTAAAACGAGGGTTTGACCTAGGGTTGTATTATATAGGCAAAGCTCTGGGCCACATGTTAGATGTTTACGGGGGGCTTAGTGGGGTTCGGGCTGGGGACTATAGAAACGCCCCCGCCCCTGTTGTACCCGATGGGGAGTAAATTCCACCGTAAATATCCCCATGGGGGTTGGCTATGTATCATCCCCGACCCCTAATGGAAGAAAACCCCATCGGGTTTCGGGTAAACGGGACCCATTGCCATCCCTATGGCTAGCCGTATCCACGGGTGCCTTCCGTACCAACACTTTTCAAGGAATTTATTATTGACAACATAAATAAAATTTCTTTTCATTTCAGGACTGGGCATCCCTATTACCTGCCACACTCTCATGCAATGACAAGTGAATAAACACTCATCTTGAGAATAACACATCTAGCATGGAAAATATTGGCCACCCTCTGCCGCTTCATGAGCGGTACGGGCACACAAAAAGGAAATTCATTTTGAAAATTAGAGTTGGCACATACAAATTTACTTGGAACGGCATGGAAATACCGCATATAGGTAGGTATGGTGGACTCATTTGGCACAACTTTGTGTTTAAGGAGTTGGATGCACAAGCAGTATTCCCGCTTAGTACAAATGAAGGCTAGCAGATCGATTGAGAAGTGACCAACCAAGAAACGAAAATGATCATAAACGAGCATTAAATATAACTAACACCGAACAATGCACCACAAGTAGGATATAACTTCATTGCATAACTATTGACTTTCGTGCTTGCATAGGGAATCACAAACCTTAACACCAATATTCCTACTAAAGCACAATTACTCACCAACATGACTCACATATTATTATCTCCATATCGCAAAACTATTGCAAGGAATCAAAGTTATCATATCCAATGATATATATGAAAGTTTTTATTATATTCTTCTTGGATATTCATCATATTAGGACCAATTTCACAGCTTTTGCAAATTTTCATCACTATTATAAACTCTCAAAATAATATAAGTGAAGCATGAGAGTGTTTGACAAACTACTCCAGAAAGATATAAGTGAAGATCAAGCGAGTAGTTAAGTAAATGAATAGCTAATTGAGGACTCTCTCTTATTTAAAAAATTTCAGATCTAAATATTTTATTAAAACAGCAAGCTAAACAAAATAAAATGACATTCCAAGAATAGCACACATTATGTGAAGAAGCAAAAACTTAGGCTCAACCGAGGCTAACTGATAATTGTTGATGACGAAAGGTGGGATGCCTACCGGGGCATCCCCAAGCTTAGATGCTTGAGACTTCTTGAAATATTGACTTGGGATTCCTTGGGAATCCCCAAGCTTGAGCTTTCATGTCTCCTTAATTCCTTTTATATCACGGTTTCCCTAAATCTCAAAAACTTCATCCACACAAAACTCAACAAGGACTCGTGAGATAAGTTAGTATAAATCAATGCATAACCTTATCATTCTCTACTGTAGCAAATCACTAAAATTATTATTTAACATTGCATACTAAATTACTATGCAAATTTAATACTCCTATCCTCAAATAGAATCATTAAACAAGCAAACATATGCAAACAATGCAAACATAACAGCAATCTGTCTAAACAGGACAGTCTGTAAATAGTGAAATTATAATCATACTTACCTAACTCCAAAAATTCTGAAAAATTACTACCATGTAGAAAATTTGTAATAGCTCACTGTGTAAAAATTTCAAGATTTTATCATCTTCTGATAATTCACAAATATTAAAAACATAACAACAAACTTTCTGTTTTCAAACAACAACATATAGACTTGCAAAATAAGCATGGTAAAGGCTATCCTTGACACTTTTATTAAAATAAAAGATATAAAACATTATTCTAAATAACAGCAAGCAAATCATAGTAAAATAAAATTACGCCACAAGCAAAACACATATCATGTGACGAATAAAAAATAAAAAATATAGCCCCAAGTAAGGTTACCGATAATGTTGGAGACGAAAGAGGGGATGCCTTCCGGGGCATCCCCAACCTTAGTTGCTTGGATATTCCTTGAATAATATCTTGGGGTGCCTTAGGCATCCCCAAGCTTAGGGTCTTGTCACTCCTTATTCTCTTCATATCGATATCTCAACCAAAACTTGAAAACTTCAATCACACAAAACTTAACGGAACTTCGTGAGATGGGTTAGCATAGTAAAACAAATCATTCACTTGGGTACTGTCAAATACAAGATTCATAATTGTTTCCACATAATTCCTATTGTACTCTATAATTTTCACAATTTATATTAAGCAATATAAGCCATAGAAACCATAAAACAAGCAAACTATGCATTGCAAACAGAATCTGTAAAAAACTGAGCAGTCTGTAAAGATCTGAATAATGACTATACTTCTGTAACTCCAAAGCTTCTGAAAAATTTAGAAAACGTAGGAAATTTCTATATTAATCATATGTAAAAAAACTCAGAATTTTTTGATGCTCCAGTGATTTTCAACAATTCTGTGACTGGACGCAAAAGTTTCTGTTTTTGCACAGAATTAAATCAACTATCATCCACACTATCCCAAAGGCTTTACTTGGCACTTTATTGAAACAAAATCTATAAAACAAGATTCTACAGTATACTATCATGTTAACACACAAAAATAGTAGGGGTAAATGTTGGGTTGTCTCCCAACAAGCGCTTTTCTTTAATGCCTTTTTAGCTAGGCATGATGATTTCAATGATGCTCACATAGAAGTAAAGAATTGAAACACAAAGAGAGCATCATGAAGCATATGACTAGCACATTTAAGCCTAACATACTTCCTATGCATAGGGATTTTGTGAGCAAACAATTTATGGGAACAAGAATCAACTAGCATAGGAAGGCAAAACAAGTGCAACTTCAAAATTTTCAACATAAAGAGAGGGAACATGATATTATTGAGATTTGTAGAAGCATACGTTCCTCTCTCATAATAATTTTTAGTAGCATCGTGAATGAGTTCAACAATATAGCTATCACATAAAGCATTCTTTTCATGATGCATAAGCATAGAAATTTTATTACTCTCTACATAAGCAAATTTATTCTCATGGATAGTAGTGGGAGCAAATTCAACAAAATAACTATCATGAGATACTTGATTGACATAATCAAATTGAACATTAAAATCAGGATGACAAGTTTCATGGTTATCATTATTCTTTATGTCATACACGTCATCACCATAATCATCATATATTGCAACTTTGTTGTCATAATCAATTGAAACCTCTTCCAAAATAGTTGATTCATCACTAAATAAAGTCATGACCTCTCCAAATCCACTTTCATAATTATTACAATAAGATTCAAAACCCTCCAAAATAGTGGGATCATTACCTAGAGTTGACACTCTTCCAAACCCACTTTCATCAATATAATCATCATAGATAGGAGGCATGCTTTCGTCATAATAAATTTTCTCATCAAAACTCGGGGGACTAAAAATTTCATCTTCATCAAATATAGCATCCCCAAGCTTATGGCTTTGCATATCATTAGCATCATGGATATTCAAAGAATTCATACTAGCAACATTGCAATCATGCTTATCATTCATTGATTTTATGCCAAACATTTTATTAAATTCTTCTTCTATCAATTGAGCACAATTTTCCTTTCCATCATTTTAAAGAAAGACATGATAAAGACGAATAATATGAGGCAACCTCAATTCCATTTTTTTGTAGTTTTCTTTTATAAACCAAACTAGTGATAAAACAAGAAACTAAAAGATTCAATTGCAAGATCTAAAGATATACCTTCAAGCACTCACCTCCCCGGCAACGGCGCCAGAAAAGAGCTTGATGTCTAATACGCAACTTTATTCTTGTAGACTCGTGTTGGGCCTCCAAGCATAGAGTTTGTAGGACAGTAGCAATTTTCTCTCAAGTGGATGACCTAAGGTTTATCAGTCCGTGGGAGGCGTAGGATGAAGATGGTCTCTCTCAAACAACCTTGCAACCAAATAATAAAGAGTCTCTTGTGTCCCCAACACACCAAATAAAATGGTAAATCGTATAGGTGCACTAGTTCAGCGAAGAGATGGTGATACAAGTGTAGTAATGATAGTAGATATTGATTTTTGTAATAGGAACAATAAAAAACAGCAAGGTAGCAAGTAACAAAAGTGAGCACAAATGGTATTGCAATGCTTGAAAATGAGGCCTAGGGTTCATACTTTCGCTAGTGCAATCTCTCAACAATGCTAATATGGTTGGATCATATAACAATCCTTCAACGTGCGACGAAGAATCACTCCAAAGTTCTTATCTACCGGAGAACATAAGAAGAAATTGTTTGCAAGGTACGAAACCACCTCAAAGTTATCCTTTCCGATCGATCTATAGAGATATTCCTATAAGTGTCACAAATAGCCCAAGAGTTCGTACTAAAATAACACCATATGATACACATCAACCAACTCTAATGTCACCTAGATACTCCAATGTCACCACGAGTATCCGTGAGTTGATTATACGATATACATCAAACAATTTCAGATTCATAATACCCAATCCAACACAAAGAACTTCAAAGAGTGCCCCAAGATTTCTACCGGAGAAACAAGGACAAAAACGTGCATCAACCCTTATGCATAGATTACCCCAATGTCACCTCGAGAATCCGCGAGTTGAGTGCCAAGACATACATCAAGTGCTCTCAAATCCATAAAAGTATTGAATCTAATAATAACGAAATCTCAAAGGGAAAACTCAATTCATCACAAGAAAATAAAGAGGGAGAAACACCATATGATCCAACTATATTAACAAAGCTTGCGATACATCAAGATCGTGCCAAATCAAGAACATGAGAGAGAGAGAGAGATTAAACACATAGCTACTAGTACAAACCCTCAACCCCGAGGGTGGACTACTCCCTCCTCATCATGGTGGCCGCCGGGATGATGAAGATGGCCTCCGGTGATGATTTCCCCCTCCGGCAGGGTGCCGGAACAGGGTCTAGATTGGTTTTTCGTGCCTACAGAGGCCTGTGGCAGGGGAACTTCTGATCTAGGGTTATTTCTGGGGGTTTATGCATTTATAGGATTTTTTGGCGTCGGTCTCACGCTGAGATGGGCCTCGAGGGGCCCACTACCCACCAGGGCGTGCTAGAGGGGGGTGGCGCGCCCTGGTGCCTAGTGGGCAGCAGGCCCCCCTCTAGTGGTTCTTTGCTCCAATATTCTTCGTTTGTTCCAAAAAAACTCTCAAAACTTTCGTCCAATTCCGAGAACTTTTATTTCTGCACAAAAAACAACACCACGGTAGTTCTGCTAAAAACATCGTCAGTCCGGGTTAGTTCCATTCAAATCATACCAAAACCATATAGAATTGTTGTAAAATTGGCATGAATACTTCATAAATTATAGATACGTTGGAGACGTGTCACACACCTAGCGGTGCATCAAGGACATAAGCCTTATGTGCAACCGTGAGGATAATCCTCATATTACGGACCTAGTCCGCATAATTACTTCCATCGTCTTTCAACTTTTTTTCTCTAGGAATGCATTTAAATTTCGAGGAGCTACTACGCGAGCCATTGATCTACACTATATTTGCAAACATATTTTAGACTATGTTCATGGTAATCAGTTGAACTAATAAAATTACTGATGAACTCCCACTTAAATCAACATCCCTCAAGTAGTTAAGTGATACATGATCCAAATTTGCTAACCCAGGTCTGATCATCACGTGAGATGGGGTAGTTTCAATGGTGAACATCTACATGTTAATCATATTGTCCATATGACTCATGTTTAATCTTTCGGTTCTCCGTGTTTTGAGGTTATGTCTATACATGCTAGGCTCGTCAAGTTAACAAAAGTATTTCTGCATGTGTAAAATTGGCTTACACCCGTTGTATGCAAACGAAGAGTCTATCACAACCGATCATCACGAGTTGCTTGAAACAACGAAATTTTGCAATGGTGCATACTAAGGGAGAACACTTTTATCTTGATATTAAGTGGAGGGATCATCTTATAATGCTACCATCGTTCTAAGAAAAATAAGATGCATAATATACAAACATCGCATGCAATCAATATGTGACATGATATGGCCTTTGTCTTCTTATGCTTTTGATCCCCATATCCAATGCACCGGCATGATCTCCATCATCTCTGGCATGACACCATGATCTCCATCATCTTCGAGGTGCCGTCATGTGGTTGCCTCCACCAAGTATTGCTTCTAGAACTAGTGCTGACTCATAGCGATAAAGTAAACCAATTACATGGCGTTTAATGATTGACACACATGTCATACAATAAATTAAGACAACCCTATGGTTCCTGCCAGTTGTCGTACTCATCGACATGCAAGTCATGAACTATTACAAAACATGATCATCACATATATCATATCACGTCGTGGCCATACCACATCACAAAACAAGTTAGACTACCTCTACTTTGTTGTTGCAATTTTTGCGTGGCTTCTAGGGGCAATCTAATAAGAATTGTTCTTATCTATGCAAAGCCACAATGGTGATATACAAGTTGCCTTCAACCTTCTACAAGGACCACCGTTGTCAAATTAGATTCAACTAAAGTGGGAGAGACAGACACCCGGTAGCCACTTTATGCAATACAAGTTGCATGTGAGTTGTGGAACAGGTCACTTGTGCGAGGACAAGTAAAGTTGGTCCGGGACACTTCATCCCACAATATAGCCAAATCCAAAAATAACAACGGAGGTAATCAATCTTAACATCAATGCCCACAACCAATTTGTGCTCTACTCGTGCATAACATTTATGCATAGACCTAGCTCATGATGCCACTGATGGGGAACGTTGCATGGAAAACAAAAAAACCAACAAAAACCAAAGATCTAATTTTTGCAGATGCTAGCAACGAGAGGGGAGTGTGTCTACATACCCTTGTAGACCAAAAACGTTAACGATCTAATGACCGTGGTTGGCATGGTCATACTCGTGTCGCGATCCAATCCGATCCAAGCACCGCACGAGCGGCACCTCCGAGATGTGCACTGATACGTCTCCAACGTATCTATAATTTATGAAGTATTCATGCCGTTATAATATCATTCTTGGATGTTTTACAATCATTTTATAGCAACTTTATATTATTTTTTGGGGACTAACCTATTGACATAGTGCCCAGTGCCAGTTGCTGTTTTTTGCTTGTTTTTTACATCGCAGAAAATCAAATACCAAACGGAGTCCAAACGCAGCGAAACTTTTTGGAGATTTTTTCTGGACCAGAAGACACCCGGTGGGCCAAAGAAGTACCAGAGGGGAGCTCCGAGGAGAGCACAACCCACTAGGGCTCGCCTGAGGGCCCAGGCGCGCCCAGGTGGGTTGTGCCCACCTCAGTGGCCTCCTGCACCGCCTCTTCGCCCTATAAATTCCCAAATATTCCAAAAACCCTCGAGGTAACCCTAGATCGGAAGTTCCGCCACTGCAAGCCTCTGTAGCCACGAAAAACCAATCTAGACCCCGTTCCGGCACCCTGCCGGAGGGGGAAATCATCACCGGTGGCCATCTTCATCATCCCGGCGGCCACCATGATGAGGAGGGAGTAGTCCACCCTCGGGGCTGAGGGTTTGTACCAGTAGCTATGTGTTTAATCTCTCCCTCTCGTGTTCTTGAGATGTCATGATCTTGATGTATCGCGGGCTTTGTTAATATAGTTGGATCATATGGTGTTTTCCCCTCTCTATCTTGTTGTGAATTGAGTTTTCCCTTTGAGATTTCATTTTATCGGATTGAATACTTTTATGGATTTAAGAACACTTGATGTATGTCTTGCATATGAATAACGTGGTGACAATGGGGTATTATATTGATTCACTTGAGATATGTTTTCGTACTCAACTCGTGGATTCCCGAGGTGACATTGGGGTAATCTATGCATAGGGGTTGATGCACGTTCTCGTCTTTTGTTTCTCCGGTAGAAATCTTGGAGCACTCTATGAGGTTCTTTGTGTTGGATTGAGTATTATGAATCTGAATTTACTTTGGTGTTATTTTAGTATGAACTCTTGATAGATCGATCGGAAAGAATAACTTAGTGTTATTTTAGTACGAACTCTTGATAGATCGATCGGAAAGAATAACTTGGTGTTATTTTAGTACGAACTCTTGGATAGATCGATCGGAAATAATAGCTACAAACAACTTCTTCTTTTGTTCTCCGCTAGATAAGAACTTTGGTGTGATTCTTCATCGCACGTTGAGGGATGGTTATATGATCCAATTAGATTAGCATTGTTGAGAGATTGCACTAGCGAAAGTACGGACCCTATGCCTTGTTTTCAAGCATTGCAATATCGTTTGTGCTCCGTTTTATCTATTGCTACCTTGCTGTTTTTATTGTTCCTATTGCAAAAATCAATATCTACTATCATTACTACACTTGTATCACCATCTCTTCACCGAACTAGTGCACCTATACAAATTACCATTGTATTTGGTGTGTTGGGGACACAAGAGACTCTTTGTTATTTGGTTGCAGGGTTGTTTGAGAGAGACCATCTTCATCCTATACCTCCCACGGATTGATAAACCTTAGGTCATCCGCTTGAGGGAAAATTGCTACTGTCCTACAAAACTCTGCGCTTGGAGGCCCAACACGAGTCTACAAGAATAAAGTTGCGTAGTAGACATCAAGCTCTTTTCTGGCGCTGTTGCCGGGGAGGTGAGTGCTTGAAGGTATATCTTTAGATCTTGCAATTGAATCTTTTAGTTTCTTGTTTTATCACTAGTTTGGTTTATGAAAGAAAACTACAAAAAAAATGGAATTGAGGTTGCATCATATTATTCGCCTTTATCATGTCTTTCTTGAAAATGATGGAAAGGAAAATTATGCTCAATTTATAGAAGAAGAATTCAATAAAATGTTTGACAAAAAATCTTTGAATGATGAGCATGATTGCAATATTGTTGGTATGAACTCTTTGAATATCCATGATGCTAATGATATGCAAAGCCATAAGCTTGGGGATGCTATGTTTGATGAAGATGATATTTTTAGTCCCCCAAGATTTGATGTGCAAATTTGTTATAATGATTGCATGCCTCCTATTTATGATGATTATAATGATGAAAGTGAATTTGGAGAGGTCATGACTTTATTTAGTGATGAATCCACTATTTTTGAAGAGGTTTCAATTGATTATGACAACAAAGTTGCTATCTATGATGATTATGGTGATGACATGCATGCTATACATAATAATGATAACCATGAAACTTGTCATCATGATTTTAATTTTCAATCACATGATAGTTATTTTGTTGAGTTTGCTCCCATTACTATTCATGAGAATAAATTTGCTTATGTGGAGAGTAAGAAAATTTCTATGCTTGTGGATCATGAAAAGAATGATTTATGTGATAGCTATATTGTTGAATTCATTCATGATGCTACTAAAAATTATTATGAGAGAGGAACATATGCATCTACATATCTCAATAATATCAAGTTTCCTCTCTATGTGTTGAAATTTTCGAAGTTTTGCTTGTTTTGCCTTCCTATGCTAGTTGATTCTTGTTCCCATAAATTGTTTGCTCACAAAATCCCTATGCATAGGAAGTGTGTTAGGCTTAAATGTGCTTGCCATGTGATTCATGATGCTCTTTCTCATGTTTCAATTACTATTTTTATGCGAGCATCATTGAAATCATCATGCCTAGCTAAAAGGCATTAAAGAAAAGCGCTTGTTGGGAGACAACCCAACACTTTTACCTACTGTTTTTGTGTGTTCACATGGTTAGGATACTGTAGTGATCTTGTTTTATAGCTTTTGTTTCAATAAAGTGCCAAGTAAAGCCTTTGGGATAGTGTGGATGATAGTTAACTTGATTCTGTGCAAAAACAGAAACTTTTGCGTCCAGTGCAGAAATTCCTGTATTTTATTGGAACAAGGAAAAATTCTGAATTTTTTACAGTTGATGGGTATAGAAATTTTATACGTTTTACTAATTTATCAAAAAAATTGGACTTACAGAGGTATGACCTTAATTCAGACCTTTACGTACTGTTCTGTTTTTGACAGATTCTGATTGCAATGCATAGTTTGCTTGTTTTATGGTTTCTATGGCTTATATTGCTTAATATAAATTGTGGAAATTGTATATTACAGTAGGAATTGTGTGAGAACAATTATGAATCTTGTATTTGACAGTACCAAAGTGAATGATTTGTCTTTATCATACTAACCCATCTCACGAAGTTCCGTTAAGTTTTGTGTGATTGAAGTTTTCAAGTTTTGGGTGAGATATCGATATGAGGAGAATAAGGAGTGACAAGAACCTAACCTTGGGGATTCCCAAGGCACCCCAAGGTAATATTCAAGGAAGATCCAAGCAACTAAGCTTGGGGATGCCCCGGAAGGCATCCCCGCTTTCGTCTCCGACATTATCGGTAACCTCACTTGGAGCTATAATTTTATTCGTCACATGATATGTGTTTTGCTTGGAGAGTCAATTTATTTTATTTGTATTTGATTGCTGATATTTATAATAATGTTTTGCATCTTTTATTTCAATAAAAGTGGCAAGGATAGCCTTCACCATGCTTATTTTGCAAATATATGAGTTGCTGTTTCAAAACAGAAAGTTTATCGCTGTTGCAATAATTCTCCAGAAAAGTAAGTATGTGATAAAATGTTGATTTTTTTTTCAAAGTAAGCAATAATAAATTTTATACAGTGTGGTAAATTTTAAGAAATTTTGAAATTATTTAATTATGATTAATATTGCACTCTTTACAGACTGTACTGTTTAGGCAGATTGCTATTATGTTTGCATTGTGTGCATATGTTTGCTTGTTTAATGATTCTATTTGAGCATGGAAGTATTAAATATGCAGAGGCATTTAGTATTCAATGTTGAATAATAATTTTAATGATTTTCTACTGTAGAGAATGATAAGGTTTTTGCATTGATTTATACTAACTTATCTCACGAGTTCTTGTTGAGTTTTGTGTGGATGAAGTTTTTAAGATTTAGGGAAACCGTGATATAAAAGGAATTAAGGAGATGCAAATGCTCAAGCTTGGGGATGCCCAAGGCACCCCAAGATAATATTTCAAGAAGTCTCAAGCATCTAAGCTTGGGGATACCCCGGTAGTCATCCCACCTTTCTTCATCAACAATTATCGATTAGTCTTGGTTGAGCCTAAGTTTTTGCTTCTTCACATGATGTATGCTATTCTTAGAATGTCATTTTATTTTGTTTTTGCTTGCTGTTTTAATAAAATACTTAGATCTGAAAGTTTTTAAATAAGAAAGAGTCCTCACTTAGCTACCCCTTTACTCAACTACTCGCTTGATCTTCACTTATATCTTTTTGGAGTAGTTTGTTATTTACTCTTGTGCTTCACTTATATCCTATGAGTAAATTGTTGAATGAATTGAATATCATGAATTTGAAATTATATATCCATATCATGCCTAGTAGTGTCTTCGCATTGGGTTTAGAAAGTGAAATCTTTTGAAGCTTGACAATCACAATATTGGTCATACAAGCAATTCATGAATGATTAGTATAAGGAAGAGAACTTTCACATGCAAATATATTATCTTGGACATCTTCTATGATTGTGAATACCCATTAATTATTTTCAAACTTGAGAAAATTAGTTGAAGTTGGACAAGGAAGACAACGTAATGAGTTATGTTTGGGTATATTTGCATAGAAGTTATATTGTCATGGATCCTCCTACATGTGGTGTTTGCCTAGGATCTTTTGCTAGCCAAAAATTCGTATTAAGTAGAGATACTACTTGTGCATCCAAAAACCCTTAAACCCAGTCTCTTGCCATGAGTGTCTACCATACCTACCTATGGATTGAACAAGATCCTTCAAGTAAGTTTTCATCGGTGCATAAAGCAATAAAAATTGCTCCTAAATGTGTTTGATCTTTTATTGTAAGGGAAAATTGAGCGTTGTACGAACTTATGATGGCAAAGTAATAAATGCGACAGACTGCATAATAAAGGTTGCTATCATAAGGGGCAATATAACGTGATGTTCCTTTGCATTAAGAGTTTGGGCATCCAAATAAAAAGCGCATGACAACCTCTACTTCCCTCTACGAAGGACCTATCTTTTACTTTTTAGTATTTACTTTTATGCAAGAGTCAATAGTATGCATTGTCATTTCAACCTCAATTATTCTCTAGTTGGCAAGCATCATGTGGTGGGGAAAGATCTAGGAATATATGACCAGTCAAATATATTTGATAATGATTTATTATTGTTGACAATTATCTCTATGATAAATGAGTTGGGAGGCGAAATATTAAGCCCCTATCTTTCTCTGTGTTCGATGGATGCCATTTGTTCTAAGAATATGCTTTGATTACTAGCAATCATGGAAGACTATATGATGATTGAGTATGTGGTAAATAAAAGTGCAAAACAAGGTAAGGGTGAATAAATTGCAGCAAGGTATTTTTGGGGTTTTGGTTTTATAGATCTGAAAATAATATGATAAAAATAGACCTGGAGGCCATAGTTTTCACTAGAGGCTTCTCTCTTGAAAGAACACATACGGTGGGTAAACAAATTACTGTTGAGCAATTGATAAAAAAGCGCAAAGTTATGATGATATCTAAGGCAATGACCATGAATATAGGCATCACGTCCGTGACAAGTAGACCGACTCATGCCTGCATCTTCTACTATTACTCCACACATCGACCGCTATCCAGCATGCATCTAGTGTATCAAGTTAACAAGAACGGAGTAACGACTTAAGCAAGATGACATGATGTAGAGGGATAGATCCAATCAAGATGAAATAAACCCCATCTTTTTATCCTTAATGGAAACAATACAAATACGTGCCTCGCTAACCCTTCCGTCACTGGGTGAGGACACCGCAAGATTGAACCCAAAACAAAGCACCTCTCCCATTGCAAGAAAAATCAATCTAGTTGGCCAAACCAAATCAATTGATCGGAGAGAAATACAAAGCTATCTTAATCATGCACAAAAGAGTTCAGAGAAGACTCAAATAATATTCATAGATAATCTGATCATAAATCCACAATTCATCGGATCTCAACAAACACACCGCAAAAGGAGATACATCGAATAGAACTCCAAGAACATCGAGGAGAACATTGTATTGAAGATCAAAGAGAGAGAAGAAGCCATCTAGCTATTGACTATGGACCCATAGGTTTTTGGTAAACTACTCACACATCATCAGGGCAGCAAGGTTGATGTAGAGGCCCTCCGTGATTGAATCCCCCTCCGGCAGAGTATCGAAACAGGTCTCCAGATGGGATCTCATGAGGACAGAAACTTGGGGTGGCAGAAAACTATTTTTGGTGTGCCCTCTGGTATACGGAGAATATTTGGGTATTTATGGAGCTGAGATTAGGGTTGGAAGAGCCATAGGGGGCCCAGAAGCCTGGGGGCTCCCTCCCCCTAGGGCGCGCCTCCCGAGATTGTCGTGGCCTCGTGGCTCTTCTGGCCTCCTCCCGAAGCTTCCTAGGTGTCTTCTGGTCGAAGAAAAATCGTCAAAAAGTTTCGTTCCATTTGGACTCCGTTTGGTATTGATTTTCTGTAAAAGACAAAAACATGGAAAAAACAGCAACTGGCACTAGGTTAATAGGTTAGTCCCAAAAAATGGTATAAAATAGCATAATAATTCATATACAACATCCAATATGGATAATATAATAGCATGGAACAATAAAAAATTATAGATACGTTGGAGACGTATCAAGCATCCCCAAGCTTAATTGCTGCTCTTCCTCGAGTAGGTAAATAATAAAAATAGAATTTTTGATGTGGAATGCTACCTAACATGTTTATCATGTAATCTTTCTTTATGTGGCATGAATATTCAGATCCATAAGATTCAAAACAAAAGTTTAATATTGATATAAAAACAATAATACTTCAAGCATACTAATAAAGCAATCATGTCTTCTCAAAATATTATGGCTAAAGAAAGTTATCCCTAAAAAATCATATAATCTTGTCATGCTCTATCTTCATAACACAAAGTATTTATCACGCACAACCCCGATGACAGGCCAAGCAATTGGTTCATACTTTTAATACTCTCAAGCTTTTTCAACTCTCACGCAATACATGAGCATGAGCCATGGATATAACACTATGGGTGGAATAGAATATGATGATGGAGGTTGTGTGGAGAATACAAAAAAGGAGAAAGTCTCACATTGATGATGCTGATCAATGGGCTATAGAGATGCCCATCAATTGATGTCAATGCAAGGAGTATGGATTGTCATGCAACGAATGCACTAGAGCTATAAGTGTATGAAATCTCAAAAGAAAACTAAGTGGGTGTGCATCCAACTTGCTTGCTCACGAAGATCTAGGACAATTTGAGGAAGCCCATCATTGGAATATAAAAGCCAAGTTCTATAATGAAAAATTCCCACTAGTAATATATGAAAGTGACAAAATAGGAGACTCGCTATCATGAAGAACATGGTGCTACTTTGAAGCACAAGTGTGGAAAAGGATAGTAACATTGTCCCTTCTCTCTTTTCTCTCATTTTTATTTTTTTGTCTTTTTTTCTGTTCTTTTTTTATTTTGGGCTCTTTTTTATTTATTTTGGGCTCGTTGGCCTCTTTTTTATTTTAAGTCCGGAGTCTCATACCGACTTGTGGGGGAATCACAGTCTCCATCATCCTTTCCTCACATGGGACAATGCTCTAATAATGATGATCATCATATTTTTGTTTAGTTACAACTCAAGAATTACAACTCGATATTAGAACAAAATTATGACTCTATATGAATGCCTCCGGCGTTGTACCGGGATGTGCAATGATCTAGCGTGACATGTATAAAAAATATGAGCGATGGCCAAGCCACAAATACTATGTCAAATATATGATCATGCAAAGCAATATGACAATGATGGTATGTGTCATAATAAAACGGAATGGTGGAAGTTGCATGTCAATATATCTCGAAACGGCTATGGAAATGCCACAATAGGTATGTATGGTGACTGTTTTGAGGAAGATATAAGATGGCTTATGTGTGAAAGAGCGTATCATATCACGGGGTTTGGATGCACCGGCGAAGTTTGCATCAACTCTCAAGGTGAGAAAGGGCAATGCACGGTACCGAAGAGGCTAGCTATGATGGAAGGGTGAGAGTGTGTGGCGCCCCCTGCTCGTTCGTACACTAATCATGCACGCAAACGTGTACGATCAAGTTCAGGGACTCACGGGAAGATATCACAACACAACTCTAAAACATAAATAAGTCATACAAGCATCATAATACAAGCCAGGGGCCACGAGGGCTCGAATACAAATGCTCGATCATAGACGAGTCAGCGGAAGCAACAATATCTGAGTACATACATAGGTTAAACAAGGTGCCATAAGATGGCTAGCACAAACAGGGATACAACAGATCGAACAGGCGCAGGGCCTCCTGCCTGGGATCCTCCTAACTACTCCTGGTCGTCGGCGTCCTGGACGTAGTAGTAGGCTCCGTCCTGGTGGTAGTAGTCGTCGAAGGTGGCGTCTGGCTCCTGGGCTCCAGCATCTGGTTGCGACAACCAGCAAGAAGGGAAAGGGGGGAAAAAGGAGGGGGAAAGCAACCGTGAGTACTCATCCAAAGTACTCGCAAGCAAGGATCTATACTACATATGCATGGTATATGTGTAAAGAGGCAATATCGGTGGACTGAACTGCAGAATGCCAGAATAAGAGGGGGATAGCTAGTCCTGTCGAAGACTACGCTTCTGGCAGCCTCCATCTTGAAGCAATAGAAGAGATTAGTTGGAAGTTAACCAAACAACAACGTATAGCATAATCCTACCCGTCGATCCTCTCGTCGCCACCATGCGAGAGAGCGACCACCGGGTTATATCTGTCACTTGTAAGGGTGTGTTTTATTAAGTATCCATTTCTAGTTGTCATGAGGTCGGAATACAACTCCGGGTCGTCCTTTTACCGAGGGACACGGCTATTCGAATAGATAAACTTCCCTGCAGGGGTGCACCACATATTCCCCAACACGCTCGATCCCCTTTGCCCGGACACACTTTCCTGGGTCATGCCCGGCCTCGGAAGATCCACACGTCGCAGCCCCACCTAGGCTCAACAGAGAGGTCAGCACGCCGGACTAATCCTAGGCACTCTGGGGTCTGGGCCCATCGCCCAGTGCGCTCCTGCACGTTGCGTACGCGGCCGCGAGCAGACCTAGCAACCCACACGATCACGGCGGTTACGTTAGCGCGGTCCAACACGGCGCGCGCCGCTCAGTCGCTGACGTCAAGAAGGCTTCAGCTGATACCACGACGCCGGGATACCCATAACTACTCCCGCGTAGTTGGTTAGTGCGTATAGGCCAGTGGCCAGACTCAGATCAAATATCCAATCTCGTTAAGCGTGTTATTATGAAGTAAACGCGAACGCCGACCAGGGCTTGGCCCACCTGTCTCCTAGGTGGTCTCAACCTGCCCTGTCGCTCCGCCACAAAGATCCACTCAAAGGGCCGTTGGGACAAAGGTCCTTTCAGCCCCCAATCCGTGAATCACTCGCGGGTACTCTTCGAGCCGACCCGACTTTAGTCACCATTTGTATAGTATGCATATGTGTATAGTATACACCCGTGATCACCTCCCGAGTGATCACGGCCCGATAGTATAGCAAGGCAGACTGACAAGAATGCAGGGCCAATGATGATAAACTAGCATCCTACACTAGGCATTTAGGATTGCAGGTAAGGTATCAACAGATGTAGCAACAGTGTCAGGCTATGCATCAGACTAGGATTAACGGAAAGCAGTAACATGCTACACTACTCTAATGCAAGCAGTATAGAGGAGAATAGGCGATATCTGGTGATCAAGGGGGGGGCTTGCCTGGTTGCTCTGGCAAGTAGGGGTCGTCAACAACGTAGTCGGTCGGGGCACCAGCAGCTGCGTCGGTCTCGTAGTCTACCGAAGAGAAGAGGGGGAAGAAACAGTAAACACACGGCAATAATGCAACAGGGATGCATGACATGTCTAAACGCAGGGCCAGGGTGAAATACAGCCTAACTAAGCGATTTAGTTAATTTAGGAATTTATTCGGATTTATTTAATTAGGGTTGGACACTATTCATTTATCGAAATCGGTCTAATTGTTCAACGTTCTCATAGCTGCGGGCATCTGACGGAGATACCGAGGGCGTATCCGGGTTCGTATCGTCGTTCTGAGCAAGTTTCATGTATAAAATATTTTCATCGGAGTTACGGTTTAAAAGATATGATTTTCTAAAGTTTTTATTAATTTCTGAAATTTTAATTAATTATTTAATTCAACATTATCCGAAACAGTAATTGATGACGTCAGCATGACATCATGCTGACGTCAGCAGTTAATTAAGTTAATTACTAATTACTGTTTAATTAACACTAATTAGTTAATTAGATTAACCTAATCAGGATTAATTAACTAACTAATTAATTAATTAATTATTTTAATTATTTATTTTTATTTCTTTCTTTTTCTTTTATTAAAACGTTCTGGGGGGGGCCCACTGGACAGTGGCACAGCCGGACTCGTCCGCGCTGTGCCCGTCCAGAGCCGGACGTGTCCGCGCGTTGGGAGGGGGGGGTCAACGCGCGCGCGGCGCGCACCACCTGGCCGAGGCCAGGGTGCGGTGGCCGGCCAGGGTGTAGGCGAGGGCAGGAGGCCAGCGGGCCGGAGCGGGGCGCGCCGGCCGTGGCCGGTGGAGAGGCGGCCGCGGGGAGGAGCGCTGGGGGCCGACGCCGGCGTGCGGCGTGCGGGCGGGCGGCGTGCTCGGCGAGGGCGCGCGAAGGCGAGGCAGGGGCCGGAGCGGGGGCGCGTGCACGGGGCAGGGAAGGGGGAGGCCTGGGGCCTCACCGAGATTTGCAGGGACGGGGCAGCGGGGGTCGGGGTGGTCGACGGGGACGACGGCGACGGGGAGGCAGGCCGGCGGGGACAAGGCGGCGACGTAGACGAGGCAGACCGGCGAGGGGGAGCTCCGGGCGGTGGCGTCGTGCGGCGAGGGCGAGGCGGCGCGGTCGGGCGCGTCGGGGCGAGCGGCGTCGAGGGAGCAGGCCGGCGAGGGAGAGCGGGATCCGGGCGGCGGCGTCCAACGGCGACGGCGAGGCGGCGCGGTCGTCGCCGCGACCGAGGGACGGGGTCGTTCCCGCGATCCCGATCCCGATCTGGATCGGGAGGTGGGGGCTGACGAGGGGGAGGCGGCGACGGGGCGGCGTCGGCGACAGGGCGTACGGATCGGGGGATCGCCCGATCCAGATCCAGCCGAGGGAGGGGGGGGGGTGTAGGGGGGGGGGCGGGGGGGCGAACACGGGGGGGTGGATTACGGGGGGGGCTAGGTGGTCCGGGTGGGGGGGGGGCTAGTGCTATGTATGCGCCGGCTGGGCCGCCTGGCGGCCCGGTGGCTTGCTGGCCGAGGCCCAGTCGGGGGGGGGGGGTTTTGCTCTTTTTTCCTTTTCTGTTTCTTTTTCCTTTTCTTTATTCTCTTTTCTCTACTGTTAAATGTTTAGGCCCAAATGTTTTTTGTAAAAAGTGTGACCTATTCATAAATACCAGTGCATTATCCTTAACACCTAAAATTAGTTTGGACAAACAAATTCCATATTTATTTCAGATTTAATAAATGGTTTTAAATATTATCTTTATTCATTGTTTGAGGTTGTTCGAGTCCTTATCCAATTCCAATGATGTTGGTTTCAATTTTAGAATAGCCTCTGGAATATTTGTTATTTATCTGACATTTTAGTTTCTATGTTGACAACTTTTATATTCCACTTTCATTTAAATTTGAATTTGGCTTAGGAGTTGAAATCATATGATGCTAATATGATTATGCACTATTAATCATGATGACATGGCCTCATCAAAAGGGGATCACTGTCTTATACAGGGGGTGTTACAATCTCTCCACTACAAGAAATCTCGTCCCGAGATTTAGGAGGTAAAAGAAACAAAGCGGGGTTTCATCGCGAAGACATCCTCGCGTTCCCAAGTGGCTTCATCCCAGAATGGTTTGACCACTGAACCTTGAGGACCTTGATAACCTTCTGGCGTTGGCGACGCTCGGCTTGATCGAGAATGCGGACCGGATGCTCTTTATAAGAGAGGTCTTGTTGCAGTTCAAGCAATTCGTGATCTACTCCGCGGATAGGGTCTTTGAAGCAGCGGCGGAGTTGCGATACGTGGAACACATCGTGAACCTGAGAAAGGTTCGGTGGAAGTTCCAACTGATATGCCACTCTACCACGCCTTTCAAGAACAGTGAAAGGACCAATATAGCGAGGAGCTAGCTTGCCCTTGATCCCGAATCGGTGTGTACCTTTCATCGGTGTGACTCGAAGATAAGCCTTTTCGCCAGGTTGATAGACCATATCTTTGTGTTTGCGGTCATACTGACTCTTTTGACGTGACTGAGCAGTCTTCAAATGCTCGCGGACAACGCGAACTTGATCTTCGGCAAGTTGGATAATATCCGGACCGAAGAGTGGACGTTCCCCAGTTTCTGACCAATTCAGAGGGGTTCGGCACTTTCGTCCGTACAATACTTCAAAGGTGGCCATCTTCAGACTGGCTTGATAGCTGTTATTGTAAGAGAATTCGGCAGATGGGAGAGATTCTTCCCATTTCCTTCCGAAGGATATGACACAAGCTCGAAGCATGTCTTCGAGAACTTGGTTGACTCGTTCAACTTGTCCTTGAGACTGAGGGTGAAAAGCGGTGCTGAAGGACAGATGAGTTCCCATAGCTTCTTGGAAACTAGCCCAGAATCTTGAAGTGAGTAAGCTGCCACGGTCTGAACTGATAACCAGTGGAATTCCGTGAAGTGAAACAATTCTGGACATGTAGAGAGTTGCGAGCTGACTAGCAGTGATCGTCTCTTTGACGGCTAGAAAATGTGCAACTTTGGAAAGTCGGTCAATGACGACAAGAATAGCATCATTACCTTTCTGCGATTTGGGAAACCCAGTGATAAAGTCCATTTCGACATGGTCCCATTTCCATTCAGGAACAGCAATTGGTTGCAGAGTTCCGGCGGGCCTTTGATGTTCTGCTTTGACGCGACGGCAAACATCACATTCAGCAACATAGCGAGCAATGTCTTGTTTCATGTTTGACCACCAGAATCTTTGACGGATGTCTTGGTACATCTTGGTACTGCCGGGATGAATAGACAACGGAGTGTCGTGAGCTTCTTGCATGACCTCCTGAGTCATACCCAGGTTACCTTTAGAGGGGACCACTAGACGACTTTTAAAGAACAATGTGCCAGTATCATCAATAGTGAAGAACGAAGGCCTTCATTCAGCGAGATAGCGCTTAATCTTGTGGGCTTGAGAGTCATAACCCTGCAGCGTCTTGATGCTGTCCACGAGATCTGGTTTAGCAACCAGGGTATTAAGAGAACCCTGGGAAACAACGTGGAGGTTCATTTTGTAGGAACCTTCAGGAGGGGGAGCGAGTGCTCCAGGAGGAACAATGTGGAGATTCAGCTTTCTGAATTCTTCAATAAGCGAAGGTTGAACTTCGTGAAACTGGAGGTGACTGCAATAAGACTTACGGCTCAAGGCATCGGCCATTACATTAGCCTTGCCAGGGGTATAAGAAATACCCAAGTTAAAATCCGCTACGGTCTCCATCCATCTCTGTTGACGGAGGTTCAGGTCTGGCTGAGTGAACAGATACTTCAGACTTTGATGATCGGTGTAGATCTCGCAACGATTACCGAGAAGGTAATGTCGCCACTGTTTTAGTGCATGGATGACGGCAGCAAGCTCGAGGTCATGTACTGGGTAATTCTCTTCGTGCGGACGCAATTGACGCGAAGCATAAGCAATTACTCTGCGGTCTTGCATTAGGACACCGCCTAATCCTTGACGGGAAGCATCACAATAGATGACAAAATCCTTCTGGGAATCAGGAGGGGCAAGCACTGGGGCAGAAGTCAGCTTGTCTTTGAGCGTCTAGAAACTTTCCTGACACTTTTCCGTCCAATCGAACTTGACGCCTTTATGAAGCAGGTTAGTCAGGGGCTTGGCGATCTTGGAGAAGTTCTCGACAAATCGACGGCAATAGCTGGCGAGTCCGAGAAAATTTCGAACTTGCCTGACGTTCTTTGGAGGAGCCCAATCAAGAATAGCCTGAACTCGCTCGGGGTTGACGGCAATACCATCCTTGGAGATGACATGCCCAAGGTATGTTACTTCGGGAAGCCAGAATTCACACTTGGAAAACTTAGCATATAGTTGATGCTCTCGAAGTTTCTCCAGAACAAGTCGAAGATGTTCAGCATGTTCCTCTTTGTTCTTGGAGTATACTAGGATATCATCCAAGTAAACCACGACGAACTTGTCAAGGTATTCCATGAATATATAATTCATCAGGCGGGAGAATGTGGCGGGAGCATTGGTTAAGCCGAATGACATGACAGTGTACTCGTATGAGCCATATCGAGTAACGAAGGCGGTCTTTGGGATATCCTCTTCACGAACACGGATCTGGTGGTAACCCAACCTTAAGTCGAGTTTAGAGAACACTGATGAACCCGCCAGTTGATCATACAGATCGTTTATCCGAGGAAGGGGATATTTGTTCTGGATAGTTGCTTGGTTAATAGGACGGTAATCTTGGACCAATCGGTTTGATCCATCCTTCTTCCTGACAAAGAGAGAAGGTGCTCCCCAAGCGGAGGAACTTGGACGAATGAAACCCTTACGAAGTGAAGCGTCGATTTCCTCCTTAAGTTCAAGGAGTTCATGCGGCGGCATCTTGTAGGGTCGCTTGGCGATAGGAGTGGTGCCTGGTTTCAAGTCGATGACAAATTCGACAGCTTGAGCAGGGGGTATCCCTGGGAGTTCTTCTGGGAAAACACCTTGGAATTCGCGAACAACTGGAATGTTCTCGATGCCTTCAAGTGGTGATGCGTTTAACGCATTCAAGGCATAAAGTCTCGCCTCGGCATTTTGGATGATTTGAGCCTGGTAGCTTATTATTTCATCAGAAGGGTGTAGAAGATGGACCATCTTCGTGGCGCAAACTATAGAAGCAGTATGCGCTTTCAACCAATCCATTCCGAGAATGAGGTCGATACTACAAGACTTTAGTATGAAAGGGGAGGCGTGAAACTCCAGCCCTTCAATTTCAACGGTGACGTCGTTGCTACCCATGGAGGTTTGACATTGACCCGCGGGGGTGTGTATTACTATTGCAGTGTTCATGACCTCACATTTAATGTCGTGTTTGTATGCAAATTCTTCGGACATGAATGAATGCGATGCTCCCGAATCAAATAAAACAGAAGCTGGTACTGAATTAACAAGGAGAGTACCCATCACGGTGGCAGGCTGGTCCTGAGCTTCATTGAAATCGGTGTGGTTGGCCTGAATACGCCCATAAGTCTTGGCATTGTTGTTGCGAGGCTGATTGTTCCTACGGTCAGTTGCAGGAAGTGCCAGTTGGTTCTGGTTCTGAATGCAGTTCCTGGAAAAATGACCTGGCTGCCCACACTTGTAGCACAGACTATCATTGGGATTAGGAGCAGGAGCTCGGGGTGGTGGAGCTGGAAGTCCTGGCTGCCTAGGTGGTGGAGGCAGGCGTGGTGCAGTATAGGACCGTCTTGGAGCAGGTGCAGCTGGACGGTACACGCTGTTTGGAATCCAGATCCGACGCTTCTGTGCAGGCTGGCTCGAAGATGAACCAGTGTCACGGTTGCGCCTAAGAGATCCCTGGTGTGTCTGCAGACCAGTCTCGACCTGGATAGCCTTGTTCACCAAGATGGAGAAATTATCAAATTCATGCACAAGGAGCGCTAGTTTGATGTCAGCTTGAAGTCCTTCGCGAAACCTTTCCTGACGGCGAGCATCAGTGGGAATGTCTTCTTCAGCATAGCGGGATAATTCCAGAAACTCCCGCTGATAAGCTTCCACTGTCTTGTTGCCCTGGGTGAGGTTGCGGAACTCTTGCTTCTTCCGGTCCATGATTCCCTGGGGAATGAAACGGGCACGGAAGGCAGCTTGGAAATCCGGCCAAGTGATGACTGTGCCAGCTGGTTGAGTGCGCCTGTGGCTGTCCCACCATTGAGCAGCGGGGCCCTTGAGAAAGAAGGAGGCGAAGGTGACATAGTTTGCAGGGGCAACGCCACCAGATTCCAACTCATAGGTGATGTCGCGAAGCCAGTCATCCGCATCCAGGGGCTGAGTTGAGCCGCGGTAGACGGTTGGGTTGAGGCGCATAAAGTCCTGCAAGGTCCCTGGGCCCGGATACTGGTTCATATTGGGACGAGGAAACTGATCCATGATCCCTTGCACGAACTGACGTTGCAGTTCAAATTGCTGCATCATTCCAGCCATATAGTTCGGCGGTGGTGGATCGTTGGCACCACGTCCACGACCACGACCAGCGGGTCTAACCATCCTGCTAATTTTCAACAGGGGGGGTAGTTTAGTAAAAGCAAGCACGAGTGCTTAGCGACAAGCATGATGTAACTCGACAATAGTTTAAGCAGTGCATCAAATACATAAAAGTAGTCGATTAAGACATACAGATCCATACACAACGTCGGGTACAAGCGGACAGCATAACGGCGCAAATCAAAAGCTAGACATACTAGGCGGCGCGCAGGCACGCGGTAAGGAAGTACACAACGAGAGATAGCAAAGGCTACATCAACGTCGGAGAGAACCACTGTATCGGGGTAGCTGCGAGTGCGGACGACGAACGTTCGTCGCGGAAAGATCCTGTGCTCCATGTGCACTCTGATGCAGAACCCGGTCTCGAGCTGTAAGAAGAGGTCCACGTGTCGGTGTGTGACCCCCAACAATAGGCCAGTCAATACCAGCATACATCTGAGTCCTGCGCGGATAAAGGATGTGCTCCGGATGTATCCCTGCACGAACAGCGGGCAGCAACTGCGTCATAGCATCGTAGAGACGTGCTCGAGTGGCAACCAACTCGACGGCAAGAGCCCGAACAGTGCGATCCAGAGCCTGAGTGCACTGAATCAGAACGCGCGGGTCATAGCGACGAGGCTCGTACGGGGCACAGATAGCCGTGTAGTATCCGGTAGCATCTCCAGCAGGGGCATACGGAATGTATCGGAACTCGGAGTCATCCAAGATAGCATTGTGCTCCCCTCGTAGACGTACGACAGCGGAGTAGGCGGCATCATGGACTGCCATCTCAATCGTCACGCCTAATCCGTGAAAAAGGTGTAGCTCGGTGTCTGAGTTGTTCTGCTGATCATAAATCCGAACTTCAGCATAGTACTGTTCCTGGTTGAACTCGCGGTAAACCTCATAAACCAAGTACTCAGGGTACCAACGGTAGCCAAGTCTGGTCATGAGAGCGATCAGGACAGCTGGAAACCCAGGGGTATTACGAGCCCAAGTGCGAAGCACAAGCTGTGTCGTAGGACGCGGTGGAAACAAACGGTCCATCTGAAAATAGAAAAAATTCAGGTTTGTCAAACGACAATAAGAGGTTTAACACAACTCTGAGAGAAAGGTTAAACAAAACAATGGAAAGGAAAATGATTATCAGACTAATCAGATCAATGACAGGGAAATCGCACAGATATCCAGCTCTCCGGGTAGACAGAATTTACGAGATCCTAAGTGTCGGCATTAGTAAACTTCATTTAACCCGAGTAGAAGAGAGATCAGAGTCCCAGAGTATAGACGAGGAATAAAAGATCCTAATACCACCCAGTTGGCAATGTGGGCCCGCAAGCCACACAGCCAAGTTAGTAAAACGGTTTCCTTTGTCTAGACTCAACTTCGGCCAAGGAATTGGAAAGGGGGATTCCTACAAGCAGTCGGCTCTGATACCAACTTGTGGCGCCCCCTGCTCGTTCGTACACTAATCATGCACGCAAACGTGTACGATCAAGTTCAGGGACTCACGGGAAGATATCACAACACAACTCTAAAACATAAATAAGTCATACAAGCATCATAATACAAGCCAGGGGCCACGAGGGCTCGAATACAAATGCTCGATCATAGACGAGTCAGCGGAAGCAACAATATCTGAGTACAGACATAGGTTAAACAAGGTGCCATAAGATGGCTAGCACAAACAGGGATACAACAGATCGAACAGGCGCAGGGCCTCCTGCCTGGGATCCTCCTAACTACTCCTGGTCGTCGGCGTCCTGGACGTAGTAGTAGGCTCCGTCCTGGTGGTAGTAGTCGTCGAAGGTGGCGTCTGGCTCCTGGGCTCCAGCATCTGGTTGCGACAACCAGCAAGAAGGGAAAGGGGGGAAAAAGGAGGGGGAAAGCAACCGTGAGTACTCATCCAAAGTACTCGCAAGCAAGGATCTATACTACATATGCATGGTATATGTGTAAAGAGGCAATATCGGTGGACTGAACTGCAGAATGCCAGAATAAGAGGGGGATAGCTAGTCCTGTCGAAGACTACGCTTCTGGCAGCCTCCATCTTGAAGCAATAGAAGAGATTAGTTGGAAGTTAACCAAACAACAACGTATAGCATAATCCTACCCGTCGATCCTCTCGTCGCCACCATGCGAGAGAGCGACCACCGGGTTATATCTGTCACTTGTAAGGGTGTGTTTTATTAAGTATCCATTTCTAGTTGTCATGAGGTCGGAATACAACTCCGGGTCGTCCTTTTACCGAGGGACACGGCTATTCGAATAGATAAACTTCCCTGCAGGGGTGCACCACATATTCCCCAACACGCTCGATCCCCTTTGCCCGGACACACTTTCCTGGGTCATGCCCGGCCTCGGAAGATCCACACGTCGCAGCCCCACCTAGGCTCAACAGAGAGGTCAGCACGCCGGACTAATCCTAGGCACTCTGGGGTCTGGGCCCATCGCCCAGTGCGCTCCTGCACGTTGCGTACGCGGCCGCGAGCAGACCTAGCAACCCACACGATCACGGCGGTTACGTTAGCGCGGTCCAACACGGCGCGCGCCGCTCAGTCGCTGACGTCAAGAAGGCTTCAGCTGATACCACGACGCCGGGATACCCATAACTACTCCCGCGTAGTTGGTTAGTGCGTATAGGCCAGTGGCCAGACTCAGATCAAATATCCAATCTCGTTAAGCGTGTTATTATGAAGTAAACGCGAACGCCGACCAGGGCTTGGCCCACCTGTCTCCTAGGTGGTCTCAACCTGCCCTGTCGCTCCGCCACAAAGATCCACTCAAAGGGCCGTTGGGACAAAGGTCCTTTCAGCCCCCAATCCGTGAATCACTCGCGGGTACTCTTCGAGCCGACCCGACTTTAGTCACCATTTGTATAGAATGTATATATGTATAGTATACACCCGTGATCACCTCCCGAGTGATCACGGCCCGATAGTATAGCAAGGCAGACTGACAAGAATGCAGGGCCAATGATGATAAACTAGCATCCTACACTAGGCATTTAGGATTGCAGGTAAGGTATCAACAGATGTAGCAACAGTGTCAGGCTATGCATCAGACTAGGATTAACGGAAAGCAGTAACATGCTACACTACTCTAATGCAAGCAGTATAGAGGAGAATAGGCGATATCTGGTGATCAAGGGGGGGGCTTGCCTGGTTGCTCTGGCAAGTAGGGGTCGTCAACAACGTAGTCGGTCGGGGCACCAGCAGCTGCGTCGGTCTCGTAGTCTACCGAAGAGAAGAGGGGGAAGAAACAGTAAACACACGGCAATAATGCAACAGGGATGCATGACATGTCTAAACGCAGGGCCAGGGTGAAATACAGCCTAACTAAGCGATTTAGTTAATTTAGGAATTTATTCGGATTTATTTAATTAGGGTTGGACACTATTCATTTATCGAAATCGGTCTAATTGTTCAACATTCTCATAGCTGCGGGCATCTGACGGAGATACCGAGGGCGTATCCGGGTTCGTATCGTCGTTCTGAGCAAGTTTCATGTATAAAATATTTTCATCGGAGTTACGGTTTAAAAGATATGATTTTCTAAAGTTTTTATTAATTTCTGAAATTTTAATTAATTATTTAATTCAACACTATCCGAAACAGTAATTGATGACGTCAGCATGACATCATGCTGACGTCAGCAGTTAATTAGATTAACCTAATCAGGATTAATTAACTAATTAATTAATTATTTTAATTATTTATTTTTATTTCTTTCTTTTTCTTTTATTAAAACGTTCTGGGGGGGGCCCACTGGACAGTGGCACAGCCGGACTCGTCCGCGCTGTGCCCATCCAGAGCCGGGACGTGATCAAGAGATGTGGCCCGGGGGGGGCTAGTTGCGGACAACAAAGACACTATCGAACCCCCGTGGGGTCTAGAGAACCAGATCTGACATGAGAACCCCGAGAGAAGAGAAGGGCAGAGGGCGAAAGGGTAGGTCGGACCGGGAAGGAAAGGCTTGGCCTGCGGGGTATGGAAGAAGAGAGGGACAGAGGGAAACGACCATTCTTCTCCATGGCAAGTTCCTTGATTCGAGCAGGCGGAGAGAAGGAAGGGGAAGGGGGACAAGCGAACACGAGAGGTTTCACTTGAGGACCGCGAAGATAGCGGGGATAAGCGGAACTCAGGGGGGGAAGGATAGGCTCTGAAGGAGGGAGCGGATTGGCTCAGAGGAGCCTGAGGGAGGAGAGGGAGAGAGAAGATTAGACCCAATGCCGAAGAAGAGCAAGGAGCAATCCCCACTTGGAAGGCAGGAATGGTGAGAGTCGTGGAGACATGGGAAAAGCGGATTGGAAGGGAAGGAGGAGGCACACTGGTGGAGGGAAGAAAAGAGAGAGGAGATAGGCGATAGGCCGGAATGTGGCGGAACGCAGGGAGGCAGGGAGCGGAAGGGTCCGGCATCCGGGGGGAGAAGGGGAAGAAGGAGAAGAGGGAGCGAAGGTAAGGAGGGGGGAGGAAAAGGCAGATGGTAGGAAGGACGAAGAGGAAGCACAAGGAATCGAGGGGTAGAGAATCGGACTGAGCACCGGGGGAGGAGACGGAGGAGCGGGAGAAGAGGAGGAGAGGAGAGGGCGGCGTCTGGCGGATGGATGCGTCGGGGAGCGGGCCAGGACAGGAGGAGGAGAGAGGGATAGGGACGGGCGGCCGTCCAACGGCGACGGCGACGAGGCGGCGCGGTCGTCGCCGCGGACCGAGGGACGGGGTCGTTCGCGATCCGATCTGGATCTGGGAGGTGGGGGCGTGTGGGGGGGCCAGGGAGGGGGGCGGGGATTGGCGGCACGGAGGGACGGGAGTGAGGGGGGGGATAGCCCCGATCCAGACAAGGAGGGAGGGGGGGGGGGCCGAAGGGGGGGGGGGGGGGGGTAGGAGAACGGGGGGGGGGGGCGACGGAAGGGGGGGGGGAGGGGAGGCGGGAGAGGGTTAGGCAGGGTGGGGGGGGTGGTGGCTATGTATGCGCCGGTGGGCGGCCTGGCGGCCGGTGGCTTGCTGGGCGAGGCCCAGTCGGGGGGGGGGGGTGTTGGGGGGGGGGGGGTGTTGTTGCTCTTTTTTTCCTTTTCTGTTTCTTTTTCCTTTTCTTTATTCTCTTTTCTCTACTGTTAAATGTTTAGGCCCCAAATGGTTTTTGTAAAAAGTGTGACCTATTTCATAAATACCAGTGCATTATTCCTTAACACCTAAAATTAGTTTGGACAAAACATAATTCCATATTTATTTCAGATTTAATAAATGGTTATTAAATATTATCTTTATCCACTGTTTGAGGTTGTTCGAGTCACTTATCCAATTCCAATGATGTTGGTTTCAATTTTAGAATAGCCTCTGGAATATTTGTTATTTATCTGACATTTTAGTTTCTATGTTGGACAACTTTTATATTCCACTTTCATTTAAATTTGAATTTGGCTTAGGAGTTGAAATGCAATATGATGCTAATGATGATTATGCACTATTAATCATGATGACATGGCCTCATCAAAAGGGGGATCACTGTAGCTTAATACAGGGGGTGTTACAGAGTGCGTATAATCCATGGACTCAACATTAGTCATAAACAACTCACATAATTATTGCAAAAGTTTATTAGCCCTCGAAGCAAAGTACTAATACGCATGCTCCTAGGGGGATAGACTGGTAGGAAAAGACCATCGCTTGTCCCCGACCGCCACCAATAAGAAAGACAATAAAAAATAAATCATTCTTCAACTTCATCGCATAACGAGAGACTATACGTGCATGCTTCGGGAATGACAAACCTTAACACAAATATTCTTACTAAACCACAACTACTCACTAGCATGACTCAAACATCACCATATTTATATCTCAAAACAAATGCAAGGAATCAAACTTCTCATATATTCAATGATCTTCATGAAAGTTTTTATTATATCCCTCTTGAATACTGATACATCTCCATCGTATCTACTTTTTCAAACTCTTTTGCCCTTGTTTGGACTCTAATTTGCATGATTTGAATGGAACTAACCTGGACTGACGCTGTTTTCAGTAGAATTGCCATGGTGTTATTTTTGTGCATAAATCAAAGTTCTCGGATTGACCTGAAAATTTACGGAGAATTTTTGTGGAATATATAAAAAATACTGGCAGAAAAAGATACCAGAGGGGGGCCACCCAGGAGCCACAAGCCCTGGGGGCGTGCCTACCCCCTGGGCGCGCCCTGCAGGCTTGTGGGCCCCCTGGACCGTCTACAACCCTAACTCCAACGCCATATATACCTATTCACAGAGAAAAAAACCAGAGAGAAGGATTCATCATGTTTTACGATATGGAGCAGCCGCCGCCTCATGTTCTTCATCGGGAGGGCTGATCTGGAGTCCGTTAGGGGCTCCGGAGAGGGGAATCCATCACCATCGTCATCATGAACCTTCCTCCATTACCAATTCCATGATGCTCCCCGCTTGGAGTGAGTAATTCCTTCGTAGGCTTGCTGGACGGTGATGGGCTGGATGAGATTTATCATGTAATCGAGTTAGTTTTGTTTGGGCTTGATGCCTAGTATCCACTATGTTCTGCGATTGATGCTGCTATGACTTTGCTATGCTTAATGCTTGTCACTAGGGCCCGAGTGCCATGATTTCAGATCTGAACCTATTATGTTTTCATGAATATATGTGTGTTCTTGATACTATCTTGCAAGTTGTAGACACCTATTACGAGTTATGATCCGCATACTCCCAAGGTGACAATAATTGGGATTCTTTCTTGTGATTACCGTAGTTTGAGGAGTTCATGTATTCGCTAAGTGCTAATGCTTTGTCCCGGTTCTTTATTAAAAGGAGGCCTTAATATCCCTTACTTTCCTTAAGGACCCCGCTACGACGGGAGGGTAGGACAAAAGATGTCATGCAAGTTCTTTTCCATAAGGACGTATGACTATATACGGAATACATGCCTACATTACATTGATGAATTGGAGCTAGTTCTGTGTCGCCCTAGGTTATAACTGTTGCATGATGAATGCCATCCGACATAATTATCCATCACTGATCCAATGCCTACGAGCTTTTCACATATTGATCTTTGCTAAGTTACTTTCGCCGTGCTGCTGTTGCAATCACTACAAAATAGCTATTGTTACTTTTGCCACTGTTACCATTACTTCCATACTACTTGCGAATATTAAGTCTTTCAGGTGTGGTTGAATTGACAACTCAACTGCTAATACTTGCGAATATTCTTTGGCCCCCCTTGTGTCGAATCAATAAATTTGGGTTGAATACTCTACCCTCAAAAACTGTTGCGATCCCCTATACTTGTGGGTTATCAAGACCTTTTTCTGGCGCCGTTGCCGGGGAGCATAGCTCTATTCGCTGAGTCACTTGGGATTTATATCTCTTGATCACTATGAAGAATTTGAAAGATACCAAAACCAAGATTTTTCCCTCTACAACGAGGGGAGGTAAGGAACTGCCATCTAGCTCTGCACTTGATTCACCTTCTGTTTTGAGTAAGCTTGCGACACCACCACCTGCTATTAATCCTAATATGTCGCAAGTAATTGATGATGCTACTTCTGCTATGAATGATACTTATGATGATGCTAGTACTTTGCTTGATAGTACTGTGCCACTGGGTGAATTTCTTGATGAACAACTTGCTAGAGCTAAAGAAAGTGAGATTACTGAAACTGATGAAATCATTGAAACTGAAGATTATGATTCTCCTCCTAGATATGAATTGCCTGATATACCTAAGGGTTATGTTATGGATGGAGAGGTAGCTAGAGACTTTCTTGCTTGTAAGGATAGAGAGGATCTTAAGAAATTATTAGTCAAGTTGAAAGAAAAATCTTTGAATGCTAGAATGAAATATGATCCTAAATTTGCTACTTCTCCTATCTTTGTTACTAATAAGGATTATGAATTCTCTATCGATCCTGAGTTAATTACTTTGGTTGAATCTGATCCTTTTCATGGCTACGAATTTGAAACTGTTGTGGCACATCTTACTAAACTGAATGATATAGCCACCCTATTTGCTCACGAGGAAAAAATTCGCTACTACTATATTTTTAAGTTGTTTCCTTTCTCATTAAAGGGTGATGCTAAGACATGGTATAATTCTCTTGCTCCTGGTTGTGTGCGTAGTCCCCAGGATATGATATATTAGTTCTCTGAAAAATATTTTCCTGCTCATAAGAAACAAGCTGCCTTACAGGAAATATTTAACTTTGTGCAAATTGAACAAGAGAGTCTCCCACAAGCTTGGGGGAGGCTTCTCCAATTACATAATGCTTTGCCTGATCATCCTCTCAAGAAAAATGAAATAGTTGATATCTTTTATAATGGACTAACCGATGCTTCTAGGGACCACCTAGATAGTTGTGCTGGTTGTGTTTTCAGGGAATGAACTATTGAACAAGGTGAAGAATTATTGAATAATATATTGAGGAATGATAATGATTGGACTCTTCCCGAACCACCGCCTAAGCCAACTCCGAAGAAGAGAGGTATTCTATTTCTAAGTCCCGAAGATATGCAAGAGGCAAAGAAATCTATGAAAGAAAAAGGTATTAAAGCTGAAGATGTTAAGAATTTACCACCTATTGAAGAAATACATGGTCTTAATACCCCGACACAGGTAGTAGAGGTAAATTCTCTTTATAGATTTGATGAAGGTGATATTCCTCATACTAAGTCTCCTAGTCAATGCTTGGATGAATTTGATAACTTTATTGTTAAACAAGAAAACTTCAATGCATATGTTAGTAGACAATTGAAACAAAATGCTTATATGATTGAACACTTGAGTGAGTATATGTTTAGAACTGTTAATGATCTTAAGTTTGTTAGTAAACATGCTTCCATGGTAAAAACTCAAGTAGAACAAGTCCTCAAGGCACAAAATGATTTGCTTAATGAGATGAACAATAATATGAATAATCATGCTGTTAAAGTTGTGACTAGAGGTGGTAGAATGACTTAGGAAACTTTGTATCCTGAAGGCCATCCGAAGAGAATTGAGCAAGATTCTCAGAGAATTAATTCTGATGCACCTAGTTCATCTAAAAATAAAAAGAATGATGATAGGACTTTGCATGCTTCTAGTGAACCTGTTATAGACACACCTGAGAATCCAAATGATATTTCTATTTCTGATGCTGATACACAATCTGGTGATGAACATGAACCTAGTAATAAGGATAATGATGATGTTCATGTTGATGCTCAACCTAGTAATGATAATGATGTGGAGATAGAACCCGTTGTTGATCTTGATAACCCACAACCTAAAAATAAAAGATATGATAAGAGAGACTTCATTGCTAGGAAACACAGTAAAGAAAGAGAACCTTGGGTTCATAAACCCATGCACTTTCCTCCTAAACCATCCAAGAAAAAGGATGATGAAAAATTTGAGCGCTTTGTTGAAATGCTTAGACCTGTCTTTTTGCGCTTGCGTTTGACTGATATTATGAAAATGTCCCCTTATGCAAAGTATATGAAAGATATTGTTACTAATATAAGAAAGATACCGGAAGCTGAAATTTCCAAAATGCTTACTAATTATACATTTAAGGGTGGAATACCAAAGAAACTAGGAGACCCAGGAATACCAACTATACCTTGCTCCATTAAAAGAAACTATGTTAAAACTACTTTATGTGATCTTGGAGCCGGTGTTTGTGTTATGCCTTTCTCTTTCTATCGAAGACTTGATTTGAATAAGTTGACACCAACTGAAATTTCCTTGCAAATGCCTGATAAATCAACTGCTATACCCATCGGTGTTTGTGAGTATGTACCTGTCGTAGTTGCAAATGTTACTATCTTAACAAACTTTGTTATTCTTGATATACCTGAGGACGATAGTATGTCGATCATCCTTGGTAGACCCTTTTTGAATACTGCAGGGGCTGTTATTGATTGCAATAAAGGCAATGCCACTTTTCATGTTAATGGTAATGAGCATACGGTACACTTTCCGAAGAAACAACCTCAAGTGAATAGTATCAACTCTATTGGAGAAATTCCAACAATTGCTATTGGAGGTTTTAAATTCCCTATTCCTACTGTCAAAAAGAAATATGATATTCTTATTGTTGGGGACATGCATATCCCCGTTGTGGTAATCTAGTGTTATTAAAAAATTCTCGGGTTTCATGTCATTCGAAAGAAGTTTGTTAATAAGACTTGATCAACCTTATTAATGGATTCCTTTTGACGGGCATGTGATGGATGAAATTAGGAGACACAACTTTCTGTACCCACTTTTTACATTATGTTATTTAGAATTAATAAAGAAGAAATGCTATTATTTTTCTATTTTTTGAATTATTCATGCAATAAAAAAATGTCCAGAAAATAAAAGTTCTCCAAATGCCCTAAAAATTTAGTATGATTTTTTATGCAATATTAGAAAAAATTTGGCACTGAGCACACCCCAGGGGGGTGCACCTGTGAGCCACAAGCCCACAGGGTGTGCCCACCCCCTGGACGCGCCTAAGAGGCTTGTGGGGCCCACGTGGGTCCCCTCACTTATTCCAGCCGCCCATGCACTTCGTCTTCCTCCAGAAAAAATCACACACCAGCTCAAACCCGTGTTCTTGCTCATCTTGCTTCCATTTTCGATCTCCTTGCTCGTAGCTCCATTTGCAAAACTGTTTTGGGGGATTGTTCATCGGTATGTGACTCCTCCAATGGTCCAATTAGTTTTTGTTCTAGTGCTTTATATATTGCAATTTTTGGCTGCTCTGGTGATCATGTTCTTAAGCCTGCATGTCAAATTTATATGGTCCAAAGTAGTTTTGTTGCATGATATAGCTTCTAGATACTCATGGGAGTAGTTGCCATCAATTTTGTTGAGTTTGGTTCACTTTTATTTTGAGTCACTAAAAATTTCAGAAATTTTCATAGGAAGAAAAATGTTTAGGAAGATGTTCCAAGGTGGTTCCTCAAAAAAGAAATCCGCAAGGCTCGCAATACGGGAGCCAGACCTTGAACCACCGTGGGAAGCTCTAGTGCAACCTTGTGAATGGCCGTTGAATCACTTCATGACTCGTGCAGGTTTCAAGGAAGAGTTTGATGTGTACGTAAACAACGCCGGCCTGACAGACTTCTTGTCAGATAAGTGCTTGCAGTATTACAGCCTTACCGATTCCTTTGTGCGAAGATTTGAGTATTCAGTTCATCGCAATACACATTCTGTTTTATTTGATCTATATGATAAATTATTTCGCATGGACCTTGAAGAATTTAATGATGCATGCAAAATTCCGCAATGGGGCACTTACACTGAACCTCATAGATCTGATTGTGCTGAGTTCCTTGCTAGTATCACTATGGGCAAAACTAGAACCATAACACATGCCACTATAGGGAGCATCCACTTTCCTGCTTTACATTATTTTGCTCTCTTTATAGGAAGGTGCATCAATGGTAAACATGATCATAGCCACCTTTGCTCTCCTCAAGAGTGCGGTAATGAACGATAAACAATTTAATTTGGGGGCTATCATTGCACGTCGGTTACATAATAATGCTCTAGAGGGAGATTTCTTTGGTGGAATTTATGCCACTCGTTTAGCTAATCATCTTGGGATCCCCATAAGAGAAAATGATACTCAGTTGCCACCTGCTTTTCTTGATTATGATGCTATGGAGCGTTTCCAGTTTCTTGAGAGGGGCGATTTCCCTTTCCAGTACAGACTAATCTTTGATATGAGCCGTGTCGTCCATGTTACGCTTCCCGCTCCTACTTTCTTTGACTTTCAGGCAAAACGAAGATATTTCATACTTAGAGAGGAGGCGGACAAGTATGAGAGGGCGAGGGAGACCGCTTGCCTCCATGAGGCAGCCCGCCAAGCGGTGGCGGCTGCAATTGAGTACAACCCCAACTATAACTCTGGATATTATCCAGGCCAACCGTGGCCATAGACCAACTTAGGCCAAAAGCCTAAGCTTGGGGGAGTACGTATATCTGACCGACATTACATTCATGTTCACAGATTCATTCTAGTTGTCGGTGTTCATCATTTTTCATTGTATAATCCATGTTAGTTTATTTTTCTTGCTTTATTTTTGTGTGTTTGAAAAACTTTGCGAAAATCCAAATATATTTCTCGCTTCTTTTTAGTTTTTATTAGTTGTAGTATTAAAAGAAAACCCAAAAAGATTTCTCGTTCTTCTTTTGCTTGTTGGTAGCTTTCCTGTGTAAATATTTTTTCTCGTTTTTGTTTTCTTTCCTTCTTAGTTTGCTTCTTCAGAAAAAACAAAAACTTCAAAAAAATATTTCAGTGTGTTTCTTTGAAATTCTTTTCTTTTCCTTGGGTCGTAAGGAGAAGACCACGATGAAAATGTTGAGTGGATCTCATATGCATTACTGATGATCCGACAAAGAGCCCATATTACTTTGTCTTCTCCTTTGAATAAATGTTGCAGATTGCAATTTAGTCCAATGCACATGCACTCTTATTATTATTCACATCGCTCCGTCATGCAAGTGAAAGGCAATAATGATGATATTTGATGAAATGATTGAGATGAAGAAAAGCTTGTATGAACTCGACCTATTTTGTTTTGTAAATATGATTAGCTCATCGTTCCTGATTCAGCCTATTATGAATGAAACATGTTTGCAATGACAATTAGAGATTATAGTTACTCATGCCATGCTTAATTAGCTAGGAGTGTATAATGGTTTATCTTGTGTGGAAAAATGCATTTTAAAATGGTTATGATGCAGTATGATATGATGGTATCCTCCTTTGACTGTCTCGAGTGGCTTGACTCTGCACATGCTCACGCATGTAGTTGAATCAAAACCAACATAGCCTCCATGATATTTGTGTTCATGGTGATTTATATCCTACTCATGCTTGTATTCAATGTTGATTAACCTTAATGCATGTTTATGACCGTTGTTGCTCTCTAGTTGGTCGCTTCTTAATCTATTTGCTAGCCTTCACCTGTACTAAGCAGGAATACTGCTTGTGCATCCACTTCCTTAAACCCAAAGTTGTTCCATATGAGTCCACCATACCTACCTATATGCGGTATTTACCTGTCGTTCCAAGTAAATTTACATGTGCCAAACTCTAAACCTTCAAATAATAATCTGTTTTGTATGCCTGAATCGCTCATGTAGCGACTCGGGGCTGTCTATATCTTCCATGCTAGGTGGGTTATTCTCACGATAAGTGTTTATTCACTTGTCATTCACGAGAGAGTGGCTGGTAATTGGGATGCCCAGTCCTATGATCAAAATCAAAATCAAAATATAAAAATGAAACAAAACTCCCCCAGGATTGTTGTTGGTATGGACGACACCCGTGAATTCGGCTAGTCGTGGAGTGTGTTTGTTTGTGGAGGGGGAGTAAAAACTTTACCATTCTATTTGGGAACCGCCTATAATGTGTCTAGCATGGAAGATAGTGAGGTCTCTTGGTTGTTATGTTGACAATGAAAGCATACCTCTCAAAATTATATTCATCTCTGTTTTAAAGCTTCGAGCTCTGGCACCTCTGCAAATCCCTGCTTCCCTCTACGAAGGGCCTATCTATTTACTTTTATTGTTGAGTCATCATCTTCTCATTAAAGCACCAGTTAGAGAGCACTACTGTCATTTATATGCTTTATTTTTAGTTGATGTTGAGTGTGAGTGTGACTGGATCTCTTTTGCCATGAATTACAATGTCTAGTCAGTGCTTGAACTTCAGGGGTGCTCTGCATTTATGTTTTGCGGTCTAAAAAAGGGCTAGCGAGATACCATTATGTCATATTGTATCATGATTGTTTTGATAAAAGTGTTGTCATCCGAGATATCTTATTATTGCTCGCTAGTTGATTGTGCCATTGATATGAGTAAATGTGAGACCTAAGTGTTATTGTGAATATGGTTAGTTCATAATCCTTGCTGAAAACCTGAACATTGGTTAGACATATTTGCAACAACAAGATCAAACAGAGTTTGTAAAAGTTTTTCTTTGTCACTTTCAGTTTGTCAACTGAATTGCTTGAGGACAAGCAATGGGTTAAGCTTAGGGGAGTTGATACAACTCCATCGTATCTACTTTTTCAAACTCTTTTGCCCTTGTTTTGGACTCTAATTTTTATGATTTGAATGGAACTAACCCGGACTAACGCTGTTTTCAGCAGAATTGCCATGGTGTTATTTTTGTGCAGAAATCAAAGTTATCAGATTGACCTGAAAATTTATGGACAATTTTTGCGGAATATATAAAAAATACTGGCGGAAAAATATACCAGAGGGGGGCCACCCAGGAGCCACAAGCCCTAGGGCGCGCCTACCCCCCTGGGCACACCCTGCAGGCTTGTGGGCCCCCTGGACCGTCTACAAACCTAACTCCAATGCCATATATACCTATTCGTGGAGAAAAAAATCAGAGAGAAGGATTCATCACGTTTTACGATACAGAGCAGCCGCTGCCTCCTGTTCTTCATCGGGAGGGTTGATCTGGAGTCCGTTCGGGGCTCCGAAGAGGGGAATCCGTCGCCATCGTCATCATCAACCTTCCTCCATCGCCAATTTCAGGATGCTCACCACTGGGAGTGAGTAATTCCTTCGTAGGCTTGGTGGACGGTGATGGGTTGGATGAGATTTATCATGTAATTGAGTTAGTTTTGTTAGGGCTTGATGCCTAGTATCCACTATGTTCTGAGATTGATGTTGCTATGACTTTGCTATGCTTAATGCTTGTCACTATGGCCCGAGTGCCATGATTTCAGATCTGAACCTATTATGTTTTCATGAATATATGTGTGTTCTTGATACTATCTTGCAAGTTGTAGACACCTATTACGAATTATGATCCGCATACCCCAAGGTGACAATAATTGGGATTCTTTCCGGTGATTACCGTAGTTTGAGGAGTTCATGTATTCGCTAAGTGCTAATGCTTTATTCCGGTTCTCTATTAAAAGGAGGCCTTAATATCCCTTACTTTCCTTAAGGACCCCGCTACCACGGGAGGGTAGGACAAAAGATGTCATGCAAGTTCTTTTCCATAAGGACGCATGACTATATACGGAATACATGCCTACATTACATTGATGAATTGGAGCTAGTTCTGTGTCGCCCTAGGTTATAACTGTTGCATGATGAATGCCATCCGACATAATTATCCATCACTGATCCAATGCCTACGAGCTTTTCACATATTGATCTTTGCTAAGTTACTTTCGCCGTGCTGCTGTTACAATCACTACAAAATAGCTATTGTTACTTTTTCCACTATTACCCTTACTTTCATACTACTTTGCTACTAAAAACTTTGCTAAAGATATTAAGTCTTTCAGGTGTGGTTGAATTGACAACTCAACTGCTAATACTTGCGAATATTCTTTGGCCCCCCTTGTGTCGAATCAATAAATTTGGGTTGAATACTCTACCCTCGAAAACTGTTGCGATCCCCTATACTTGTGGGTTATCAAGACCTTTTTCTAGCGCCGTTGCCGGGGAGCATAGCTCTATTCACTGAGTCACTTGGGATTTATATCTGTTGATCACTATGAAGAATTTGAAAGATAGCAAAACCAAGATTTTTCGCTCTACAACTAGGGGAGGTAAGGAACTACCATCTAGCTCTGCACTTGATTCACCTTCTGTTTTGAGTAAGCTTGCGACACAACCACCTGCTATTAATCCTAATATGTCGCAAGTAATTGATGATGCTGCTATGAATGATACTTATGATGATGCTAGTACTTTGCTTGGTAATACTGTGAAGATGTAAGTGAAGCATGAGAGTTCATCAATTGCCATACTATTTTTAGGACTCTCAAAATAATATAAGTGAAGCATGAGAGTTCATCAATTTCTTCAAAATAAAACCACCGTCGTGCTCTAAAAAGATATAAGTGAAGCACTAGAGCAACTACCTAGCTCAAAAGATATAAGTGAAGCTCATAGAGTATTCTAATAAATTCGTGATTAATGCGTGTCCCTCTCAAAAGGTGTGTATAGCAAGGATGATTGTGGCAAACTAAAAAGCAAAGACTCATATAATACAAGACGCTCCAAGCAAAACAAATATCACGTGGTGAATAAAAATATAGCCTCAAGTAATTTACCAATGGATTGAAGACAAAAGAGGGGATGCCATCCGGGGCATCCCCAAGCTTAGATAATTGGTTGTCCTTGAATATTACCTTGGGGTGCCTTAGACATCCCCAAGCTTAGGATCTTGCCACTCCTTATTCGTAGTTCATCGAAACTTCACCCAAAACTTGAAAACTTCACAACACAAAACTCAACAAAAACTCGTGAGATCCGTTAGTATGATAAAACAAAATATCCACTTTTAGGTATGGTTGTGAACTCATTCCAATTTTATAGTTGCATTATATCTATTGTATTCTAACTTATCCATGGCTCATACCCCCCGATACTACCCATAGATCCATCAAAACAAGCGAACAACACAACAAAAACAGAATCTATCAAAAATAGAACAGTCTGTTAAGACCCGAATTAAAGTCATACTTCTGTAACTCCAAAAACTCTGGAAAACTAGGGAAACGTAGAAAATCTGTATATAAATATTGTGTAAAAAATTCAGAGTTTTTCCACATTCGAGCAAATTTTAACAATTCTGCTACTGGACACAAATGTTTCTATTTTTCAGCAAAATCAAATCAACGATCTTCAAAATCATCCCAAAGGTCTTACTTGGCTCAAACACTAATTAAAACATTAAAACACAATCATAACAAAGGTATATTTATTGAAAAACTGAAGTAAAAACAAAAAAACTTAAAATAAAATTGGGTTGCCTCCCAACAAGCGCTATTGTTTTACGCCCCCAGCTAGGCATATTGCATAGATCTAGGTATTGTCATGTTTGGTATACAATCCATAAGTGGCCCTCATAATAGATTCATATGGCAACTTAATTTTCTTTCTTGGAAAGTGTTCCATTCCCTTCCTTAATAGAAATTTAAATCCAATTGGTCCTTCTTTCATATCAATAATTGCACCAATCGTTCTAAGAAAAGGTCTACCAAGAATAATAGGGCATGTGGGATTGCAATCTATATCAAGCACAATAAAATATAAGGGCACATAATTCCTATTTGCAACAATAAGAACATCATTAATCCTTCCCACAGGTTTCTTAATAGTGGAATCCGCTAAGTGCAAATTTAGAGAACAATCATCAAGTTTATGGAAACCTAGCACATCATATAAAGCTTTTGGAATAGTGGAGACGCTAGCACCCAAATCACACAAAGCATTGCACTCATAATCTTTAATCTCAATTTTGATAGTAGGTTCCATTCATCATAAAGCTTTCTAGGGATTGAAACTTTCAACTCAAGTTTTTCTTCAAAAAGATTTCATCATAGCATCAACGATATGTTTAGTAAAAGCTTTATTTTGATTATAAGCATGAGGTGAATTAAGCATAGATTGCAACAAGGAAATACAATCAATCAAAGAACAATTATCATAATTAAAGTCCTTGAAATCCAAAAGAGTGGGCTCATCACTAGTTAAAGTTTTGACATCGCGAATCCCACTTTCATCAATTTTTTCATTAAGATCTTCACTCTCCAAATTATTGGGACGCCTTCTAGCTAAAGTTGACTCATCTCCAGTACCTTCTTTATCAAGTTTTATATTATCATACAAAGATTCAATAGGAGTCACACCAATCACTTTAAGATCTTCATCATGATTATCGCAAAAAGTAGAAGAACATACCTTTTCTAGCCATTCTCTCTTAGCACGCATCCTAGCGGTTCTCTCCCTACTTTCATTAATAGAAATTTGAATAGCTTTCAGAGACTCATTAATATCAAGCTTGGGTGACATAGATCTAATCTTAAAAGAATCAATCTCATGAGAAATTCTATCAATGTTTCTTGCCAAATCATCAATCTTGAGCAATTTTTCTTCTACCATAGCATTGAAAATCTTTTGGGAGTTAATAAAATCTTTAATATTATTCTCAAGATCAGAGGGTATCTTATTATAATTTCCATAAGAATTGTTTTAGTAATTACCATATTTATTAGAGGAATTACTAGGAAACGTCCTAGGATTAAAATTCCCTCTATACGCCTTATTACCAAAATTGTTCCTTGATACGTCTCCAACGTATCTATAATTTTTGATTGTTCCATGCTGTTATACTATCATTCTTGGATGTTTTACAGTCATTTTATAGCAACTTTATATCATTTTTTGGGACTAACCTATTGACATAGTGCCCAGTGCCAGTTGCTCTTTTTTGCTTGTTTTTTTACTTCGCAGAATATCAGTACCAAACAAAGTCCAAATGCCATGAAACTTTTTGAAGATTTTTTGGGACCAGAAGACAACTTGGGAGCCAAGGAAGCACCAGGGGGGAGGCCCGTGGGGCCCACGCGACACCAGGGCACGCCAGAGGCCCCTAGCGCGCCCTGATGGGTCGTGGGGCCCACGAGGGTCTCCTCCACCGCCTCTCAGCTCTATAAATAACCAAATATTCCAGAAAACCTAGGGGAGTCGATGAAACACAATTCCAGCCGCCGCAAGTTCCAGAACCACGAGATCCAATCTAGAGCCCTATTCCGGCACCTTGCCGAAGGGGAACACGATCACGGAGGGGTTCATCATCCTCATTGGTGCTCCTCCGATGATGCATGAGTAGTTCACCATAGACCTACAGGTCCGTAGGCAGTAGCTAGATGGCTTCTTTTCTCTTTTTGATTCTCAATACAATGTTCTCCTCGATGTTCTTGGAGATCTATTTGATGTAATGACTTTTTGCGGTGTGTTTGTTGGGTTCCGATGAATTGCGAGTTTATGATCAGATCTATATCCTTGAATATTATTTGAGTCTTCTTTGATCTCTTATATGCATGATTAATTATAGCCTCGTATTTCTTCTCCGAATCTTTGGTTTAGTTAGGCCAACTAAATTGATTTTTCTTGCAATGGGTAGAGGTGCTTTGTGATGGGTTCGATCTTACGGTGTCCTCACCCAGTGACAGAAGGGGTAGCGAGGCACGTATGTATCATTGCTATTAAGGATAAAAAGATGGGGTCTATTGCTACATCAATAGATCTTGTCTACATCATGTCATCGTTCTTATTGCATTATTCCGTTTCTCCATGAACTTAATACACTAGATGCATGCTCGATAGCGGTCGATGTGTGGAGTAATAGTAGTAGATGCAGGCAGGAGTCAGTCTACTAATCTTGGATGTGATGCCTATGTATTTGATAATTGCCTTGGATATTGTCATAATTATTTGCTCTTCTATCAATTGCCCAACAGTAATTTGTTTACCCACCGTATGCTATTTTCTCGAGAGAAGCCACTAGTGAAATCTACGGCCCCGAGGTCTATCTTTTATCATATTGCTTTCAGATCTATTATTCCAAAAAACATACCTTGCTGCACATTTTCTTTACTTCTTTTATTTTGTGTTTTTGCAAGATCTATTTATCCAATCTCATACAATTTAATCTATCTTTTTACCGAGGAGGGATTGACAACCCCTCTTATGCGTCGGGTTGCAAGTATTTCTTCTTTGCGTGCAGGTACTGTTTACATAGTGTTGCTTGCTTCTCCTACTGGATTGATAACCTTGGTTTCATAACTGAGGGAAATACTTACCGTAGCTGTGCTGCATCATGCATTCCTCTTTGGGGAAATACCGACGCAGTCTCAAGCCACGTCAAAGGAATTTCTGGCGCCGTTGCCGGGGAGACATCATCAACGTCTATCAGGTTCTTAATCACAAATCTCATCTCCTTGCAATTTACATTATTTGCCATTTGCCTCTCGTTTTCATTTCCCCACATCAAAATTTTTTGCCTTTTTACCGCCTTCTTTTTCATTCGCCTTTTTCTTGTTAGATCTCTTGTTTGTTTGCAATCTTGTTTGCGTAGTTACGATGCCTCAAGAAAATACAAAATTGTGTGATTTTTCTAATACCAATAATAATGATTTTATTAGTAGTCCGATTGCTCCTCCCACCACTAGTGCGGAGTCTTTTGATATTAATATCGCTTTGTTGAATCTTGTTATGAAAGAGAAATTTTCCGGTACTCCTAATGAGGATGCCGCGTCTCATCTGAACACATTCGTTGAATTGTGTGATATGCAAAAGAAAAAAGATGTGCACAATGATATTGTGAAGTTGAAATTATTTCCTTTCTCCTTGCGGGATCGTGCAAAAATTTGGTTTTCTTCTTTGCCTCGCAATAGTATCGATTCTTGGGATAAGTGCAAGGATGCTTTTATTAGTAAGTATTTTCCGCCCGCGAAAATTATTTCCCGTAGAACTCAAATTATGAATTTTAAGCAACTTGAGCATGAACATGTTGCACAATCTTGGGAAAGAAAAAAATTAATGCTAAGAAATTGTCCTACTCATGGTTTAAGTCTTTGGATGATTATATAAAAAAATTATGCGGGATTGAATTTTGTTTCTAGAAATCTTTTAGATTCCGCCGCGGGTGGTACTTTCATGGAAATTACTTTGGGTGAAGCTACTAAATTGCTTGATAATATCATGGCAAATTATTCACAATGGCATACCGAAAGAGCACCTACTAGTAAAAAAGTTAATTCGGTTGAAGAAATTAATTCTTTGAGTGAAAAAGTTGATGCTCTTATGAAGTTGGTTGCTAGTAAAAATGCTCCTATTGATCTTAATGATGTGCCTTTGTCTACTTTGATTGAGAAAAATAGTGGTCCCGTAGATGTGAATTTTGTCTCGCGAATTTTTTTCAATAATAATGCTTATAGAGGTAATTTTGATCCTAGTCCTTTTCCGGGAAATTCCTCCAATAATTATGGCAATTCCTATGGTAATTCTTCTGACAATAATAATAGGAACCCCTCTGATCTTGAGAGTAATATTAAGGAATTTATCAATGCTCAAAAAGTTTTCAGTACTACGTTAGAAGAAAAGTTGAAGAAGATTGATGATATGTCTAGAAGCATTGATAGGATTTCCCATGATGTAGAAAATCTCAAGATTAATTTTTTTCCACCTAAGGTTGATATCAATGAATCAATTAAGGCTTTATATGTTTCCATGGATGAAAGTAAGAAAAGAACCGCTATGCTTAGAGCTAAAAGAGAATTTTTAGAAAGAGCATTTTCTACCAATTGCTTTCATAATAATGATGAAGATATTAAAGTGATTGGTGTTTCTTCTATTGATTCCTTGTTTAGTAATATTAAAATTGATGATAAAGGGACTGAAGAAGAGTCAACTTTAGCTAGAAGGCGTCCCAATGATTCGAAGGGTGAAAATCTTGTTGAAAAAATTGGTAAAAGTGGGTTTGGAGAGGTCAAAACTTTAACTAGTGATGTGCCCACTCTTTTGGATTACAAAGAATTTAATTATGATAATTGCTCTTTGATTGAGTGTATTTCTTTGTTGCAATCCATGATAAATTCACCCAATGCCTATGAACAAAATAAATCTTTTAATAAAAATATTGTGGATGCCATGCTAAAAGCCTTAGAAGAAAATTTGGAATTCGAGATTTTGATTCCTAAAAAATTACATGATGAGTGGGAACCTACCATTAAAGTCAAGATTAAAAATTATGAGTGTTTTGCTTTATGTGATTTGGATGCTAGTGTTTACACAATTTCGAAATCTCTATGTGATGTGCTTGGTCCTACCGATATTGAAGAATGTTCTCTTAATTTGCACTTGGCGGATTCTACTATTAAAAAGCCTTTGGGAAGAATTAATGATGTTCTTATTCTTGCAAATAGGAACTATGTGCCCATATATTTTATTGTTCTTGATATTGATTAAAATTCGTCTTGTCCTATAATACTTGGTAGACCGTTTTTACGCACCATAGGTGCCGTGATTGATATGAAAGAAGGCAATATTAAATTTCAATTTCCACTAAGTAAGGGTATGGAACACTTCCCTAGAACAAGAATTAGGCCACCATATGAATCAATCATGAGGGTATCCTATGGAGCAAAAACTAAAGATGACAATACTTGAATCTATGCATTATGCCTAGCTAGGGGCATAAAACAATAGCGCTTGTTGGGAGGCAACCCAATGAATAAAATTTATTTTTGCCTTTTTCTTTCTGTTCTTGAGTGTTTACACAATTATGCTACTGTTATTATTGTGTTTTTTTATGTTTTAATTAGTTTTTGTGCCAAGTAAAGACTTTAGGTAGCTTTGGGTGATAGTTGATTTGATCTTGTTGGAAAGAAAAACTTTTGCGTACAGTAGCAGAATTTTGGAAATTCACATAAGCGACGAAAAATTCGATTTTTTTATACAAGCTTGGTATACAAATTGCCTTCGTTTTCCTAAGTTATCAGAATTTTTGGAGTTACATCAGTATGAGGAAAATTCACGTCATTACAGATTGCTCTGTTTTTGACAGATTCTGTTTTCGTTGCACTGTGTGCTTATTTTGATGAATCTATGGATTGTATCGGGGGGGTATAAGCCATGGTAAAGTTAGAATACTGTAGGTATAATGGAATAACAAAATATGAATGGGTTTGGAACAATACTTAAAGTGAAGATTGGTTTTCTTATACTAACGGATCTCACGAAGGTTTTGTTAAGTTTTGTGTGATTGAAGTTTTCAAGTTTTGGGTGAGATCACGATGGATGAAGGAATAAGGAGTGAAAAGAACCTAAGCTTGGGGATGCCCCATGGCACCCCAAGGTAAAATTCAAGGAGAACCAAGCAACTAAGCTTGGGGATGCCCCGGAAGGCATCCCCTCCTTCTAACGACCAACGGTAATTTTACTTGGAGCTATATTTTTATTCGTCACATATCATGAGTTTTGCTTGGAGCGTCTTGTATTGTACGAGTCTTTGCTTTTTTTGCTTTTTAGTTTGTCGCAATCATCCTTGCTGGACACGCCTATTTAAAAGAGCCATAATTATGCTATGATTTGTTAGAATTGCTCTATATGCTTCACTTAAATTTTTTTGAGCTATGGAATTGCTCTAGTACTTCACTTATATCTTTTTGAGCATGATTTGCTTTAATATTTTTGGATAACTTCTCTCATGCTTCACTTAGATTTATTTGAGAGTTAGTAAATTTTTGAAGAAATTCTCTCATGCTTCACTTATATTATTTTGAGAGAAGAAAATTTCTATGCTCATGTTCTTCACTTAAATTTGTTGAGCTTGTTATAAGCAATGGCAATTTATGAAACTAGTCCCAAAGTGATAGATATTCAAGAGGGATATAATAAAAACTTTCATGAAGATCATTGGACAAAATAAACTTGATTCTTTGTAATAGTTTTGAGATATGATGATAGTAATATGTGAGTCATGTTGGTGAATAATTACGCTTTAGTAAGAATATTGGTGTTAAGGTTTGTGATTCCCTATTCAAGCACGAATGTCAATAGTTATGCAATGAAATTACATCCTACTTGTGGTGAATTATTCAATGTTAGTTATGCTCAATGCTCGTTTATGAGAATTTTCATTTCTTGGTTGTTTGCTTCTCAATCTTTTTGCTAGCCTCCATTTGTGCTATGTGGGAATACTAGTGCATCCAAAATCATTAAACCCAGTTATGCCATATGAGTCCACCATACCTACCTATATGCGGTATTTCCATGCCGTTCTAAGTAAATTTGTATGTGCCAACTCTAATTTTCAAAATGAATTTCCTTTTTGTGTGCCCGTACCGCTCATGAAGCGGCAGGGGGTGGCCAATATTTTTCCATGCTAGATCTGTTATTCTCTAGATGAGTGTTTATTCACTTGTCATTGCACGAGAGTACGGCGGTAACAGGGATGCCCAGTCCCGAAATGAAAAAGAAATTTACTTTATGTTGTCAAATAATAAATTCCTTGGAAAGTGTTGGTATGGAAGACACCCATGGATACGCCTAGCCATGGATTGTGAAAGAATGGTGGAAAAAGGAATAAACTTTATTTTACGTTTGGGAACCGCCTATGATTTATCTAGCAGGAAAAGTATTGGGAATTCTCGGTCGGTTTCGTTGACATGAAAAGCATGCCTCTCAAAAATTTTATCTCTCAATTTTTTCGCTTTGAGCTCTGGCACCTCTACAAATCTCTACTTCCCTTTGCGAAGGGCCTATCTATTTACTTTTTTGCAATTTTTTATTTGAGTCTCCATCCTCTCTTATAAAGCACCAACTAAGGGGCACTATGATCATACTTGTGCATTGGATGTAGCTAATATTCGAGTGTGTTTCGTGAATGGATCAATGATTGAGCATGATGGGCTAGGGATAACTTTCTTTATTGTTGATATTTTGAAAGACATGGTTGCTTGTTGATATGCTTGAGTATTGAAGTCTTCATGTCAATTATAGACTATTGTTTTGAACCATCTAAAAGTCCAAATGTCCATGCTACAAAAGAAAAGAATATGTGATGAACATGTTAGGCAGCATTCCACATAAAAAATTCTGTTTTTATCATTTACCTACTCGAGGACGAGCAAGAATTAAGCTTGGGGATGTTGATACGTCTCCAACGTATCTATACTTTTTTATTGTTCCATGCTGTTATATTATCATTCTTGGATGTTTTATAATCATTTTATAGCAACTTTATATCATTTTTGGGGACTAACCTATTGACACAGTGCCCAATGCTAGTTGTTGTTTTTGCTTCTTTTTACTTCGCAGAATATCAGTACCAAACGAAGTCCAAATGCCACGAAACTTTTTGGAGATTTTTTTGGACCAGAAGACAACTTGGGACCAAGGAAGCTCCTGGGGGAGGCCCATGGGGCCCACGAGACACCAGGGCGCGCCAGAGGCCCCTGGCCTGATGGGTCGTGGGGCCCACGGGGGTCTCCTCCACCGCCTCTCAGCTCTATAAATAACCAAATATTCCAGAAACCCTAGGGAGTCAACGAAACACAATTCCAGCCGCCGCAAGTTCCAGAACCATGAGATCTAATCTAGATCCCTATTCCGGCACCTTGCCGGAGGGAACACGATCACGGAGGGGTTCATCATCCTCATTGGTGCTCCTCCGATGATGCGTGAGTAGTTCACCATAGACCTACGAGTCCGTAGGCAGTAGCTAGATGGCTTCTTCTGTCTTTTTGATTGTCAATACAATGTTCTCCTCGATGTTCTTGGAGATCTATTTGATGTAATGACTTTTTGTGGTGTGTTTGTTGGGATCCGATGAATTGCCAGTTTATGATCAGATATATATCCATGAATATTATTTGAGTCTTCTTTGATCTCTTATATGCATGATTATTTATAGCCTCGTATTTCTTCTCCGAATCTTTGGTTTAGTTAGGCCAACTAGATTGATTTTTCTTGCAATGGGAAGAGGTGCTTTATGATGGGTTTGATCTTACGGTGTCCTCATCCAGTGACAGAAGGGGTAGCGAGGCACGTATGTATCATTGCTATTAAGGATAAAAAGATGGGGCCTATTCCTACATGAATAGATCTTGTCTACATCATATCATCGTTCTTATTGCATTACTCCATTTCTCCATGAACTTACTACACTAGATGCATGCTGGATAGCGGTCGATGTGTGGAGTAATAGAAGTAGATGCAGGCAGGAGTCGGTCTTCTAATCTTGGACCTGATGCCTACGTATTTGATCATTGTCTTGGATATCGACATAATTATTTGCTCTTCTATCAATTGTCCGACAGTAATTTGTTTACCCACCGTATGCTATTTTCTCGTGAGAAGCCAATAGTGAAATCTACGGGCCCCGGGTCTATCTTTTATCATATTGTTTCAGATCTATTATTCCAGAAAAACCAAAAATACCTTGCTACACTTTTTCTTTACTTATTTTATTTTGTGTTTTTGCAAGATATATTTATTCAATCTCATACAATTTAATCTATCTTTTTACCGAGGAGGGATTGACAACCCTCTTACATGTCGGGTTGCAAGTATTTGTTCTTTGTGTGGAGGTACTGTTTACATAGTGTTGCTTGATTCTCCTAATGGATTGATAATCTTGGTTTCATAACTGAGGGAAATACTTACCGTAGTTGTGCTGCATCATCCCTTCCTCTTTGGGGAAATACCGACGCAGTCTCAAGCCGCGTCATTCCTACCAAAAAAATCACATCCATAGATTCATCATTAGTCTCAATCAAAGTAGACAAAGGCATATCATTAGGTTCAATAGGATCACCCTTGCTAGCAATCAATTTCATAAGTTCAACCATCTTTCCACTCAAAGTATTAATTTCGTCAATCGCATGCAATTTTAACCAGTAGAAGATCTTTCGGTATGCCATTGAGAGTAATTTGCCTATTATCTAGGAGTTTAGTAGCCTCTCATAATGTGATTCCCATAAAAGTACCACCCGCGGCAGAATCTAAAAGATTTCTAGATGCAAAATTCAATCCAGCATAAATTTTTTGTATGATCATCCATAAACTTAAACCATGAGTAGGGCAATTTCTTATTATCAATTTCATCCTCTCCCAAGATTGTGCAACATGTTTATGATCTAGTTACTTAAAATTCATTATATCTTTCCTAAGGGAGATGATCTTAGCGGGAGAAAAATACTTGGAAATAAAAGCATCTTTACACTTATTCCATGAATCAATACTATTTTTAGGCAAAGATAAAAACCAAGTTTTATCACGATCTCTTAGTGAGAACGGAAATAGCTTCAATTTAACAATATCATTATCCACATCTTTTTTCTTTTGCATATCACATAATTCAACGAAAGTATTTAGATGGGATGCAACATCTTCATTAGGACTACAAGAAAATTGTTCTTTCGTAACAAGATTCAACAAAGCGGCATTAATTTCACAAGATTCCGCACTAGTGGTAGGAGCAATCGGAGTACTAATAAAATCATTACTATTAGTGTTGGCAAAATCACACAACTTAGTGTTTTCTTGAGGCATCGTGACACATAAAGCAATCTAGCACACGAGCAAACCAGAAGCAAACAAAAAGGCAAATGAAAAGAAGGCCAATAAAAAGGCAAATATTTTTGTGTTTTTCTGAAAACATTTTAGAAGTAGGGGAGAGGAAAACGAGAGGCAAATGGCGAATAATGTAAATGCAAGAGATGAGAGTTTATGATGGGTACTTGGTAGGCTTCATGTATATCCTCCCCAGCAACGGCGCCGAAATTCTTCATGTTACTTCTTGAGCTTGCGTTGGTTTTTCCCTTGAAAAGGAAAGGGTGATGCAACAAAGTAGAGATAAGTATTTCCCTCAGTTTGAGAACCAAGATATCAATCCAGTAGGAGGAACACACAAGTCACCAATGGTTGCACCTACACAAACAAACAAATACTTGCACCCAACACGATAAAAGGGTTGTCAATCCCATCACGGTTACTTACAAGGATGAGATCTGATAGAGATAGGTATAAAAGATAAATAAAAGTGCAAAACAAGATAAAGGTAAATAAATTGCAGAAAGGTAATTTTGGGTTTTTTGTTTTATACTTTTGAAAATAATATGATAAAAATAGACCCGAGGGCCATCGTTTTCACTAAAGGCTTCTCTCTTGAAAGAACGCATACGATGGGTAAACAAATTACTGTTGAACAATTGATAGAAAAGCGCAAAGTTATGACGATATCTAAGGCAATGAATATAGGCATCACGTCTGTGACAAGTAGACCGACTCCTGCCTGGATCTACTACTATTACTCCACACATCGACCGCTATCCAACATGCATCTAGTGTATTAAGTTAACAAGAACGGAGTAACGCCTTAAGCAAGATGACATGATGTAGAGGGATAGATCCAATCAAGATGAAATAAACCCCATCTTTTTATCCTTAATGGCAATAATACAAATACGTACCTCACTTCCCCTTCTGTCACTGGGTGAGGACACCGCAGGATTGAACCCAAAACAAAGCACCTCTCCCATTGCAAGAAAAATCAATCTAGTTGGCCAAACCAGATTAATAGATCGGAGAGAAACACAAAGCTATCTTAATCATGCATAAAAGAGTTCAGAGAAGACTCAAATAATATCCATAGATAATCTGATAATAAATTCACAATTCATCAGATCTCAACAAACAGACCGCAAAAGAAGATTACATCGAATAAAACTCCAAGAACATCGAGGAGTGATACGTCTCCAACGTATCTATAATTTTTTATTATTCCATGCTATTATATTATCCATCTTGGATGTTTTATATGCATTATGGTACTATTTTATATCAATTTTTTGGACCAACCTATTAGCCTAGTACCAAGTGCCAGTTGCTGTTTTTTCCTTGTTTTTGTCTTCTACAGAAAATCCATATCAAACAGAGTCCAAACGGAATAAAACTTTACGATGATTTTTCTAGGACCAGAAGAAACCCAGGAGACTTGGAGAGGAGGCCAGAGGAGCCACGAGAGGGCCACAATGTAACACCCCATGTCATTAGCCACAATAATCACTTTTGATAATGACAAGTCAGCTAGATTAACAGTGCATAATCATCATTTGCATCATATTGCATTTCAGCTTCTAAATTCAAACTTCAATTAAATTCAAAGTGGAAAATAAAAGTTGTTCAAATCAGGAACTAAGATGTTCATCATATTGTAAATAATCCAGAGACAATTCTAAAATTATAACCAACATTCAATAAATTACTTAATTGACTCTAACAACAACAAAACAGAATTAAATTAATACCTTTTGTTTAAATAAAATCCATATGGAAGCATTTGGACTCAAAATCTTTTTATATCAATGTTAAATATTGCCCTGCTATTATATGGGCAAGTTCCATATTTTATAAAAGTCGTTTGGTTTAAAAAGAAAAGACAAAATAGAATTAAGAAAAGAAAACAGAAAGAGAATAGAAGAAAAAGAAAAAGGCCCACTGCGCCTGGGCCTCGAGTGCACAGCCCCGGCCCAGCCCGCGCAACTCTTCCCCCACCTCTCACTGCTCACCCTCGCCTCGCTGTCGAACACCCCGCACCTGCACGCGCGCACGCACCCGGTCCCCCTCGCTCGCCGCTCGACAGAGCATCGCCGTGCGCGATGGGGATAAGAGCAACTCCCCGCACCCCCTGGCCAACACTAGCCACCATTCCCCCCTCGCCACCTCTCTGTTTCGGTTCGGGCGGATGCCCGAGTGCCACCCTCGCCGCCGTTCGCCGTAGCTGTGGCCACCGCCAACCGTTCGCCCCGCTGACACGTCCAACAGCACCGCTGTGGTCCTTTGCTTCGACTACGCTGCCGGATCGAGCCCGGGAGCCCCTCGCGATGCCCCATTCTTCCTCGCCTCTGCCTCGGCCACCGCATCGACCTCGTCGTTGATCTACGCCACCGGTCCACCCCGAGCCCACTGCCCAGTCCCCACACTCCCCCGGTGAGCTCCTGCGCGTGATGCGCCCTCCCCTGCCTCCTCTAGTCGCCTGTAGCGCCCGATCCGCGTTCGGCCGAACCCTCCGCCGCCTGGCCTCGTCGCCGGCGTGGCCACGTTGACCATTTGGTCCCGTGCTTGTCACCGCTGCATCTGCAGCACCGCATAGGCCCCGACTAGCTGCTCCGTTTGCCCGCATTCGTGCCGTAGATCCGATCCCGACGAGTACCAAACTCCGGCGACCGCCTCGTCGCTCGCCGTCGACGATACCGACCACCGTAGCCCCCGCCCTCACCCCAGATCGCTCCGCGCCGTCTTGCCGTTCGAACGAGCCCGGCCGCACTCGAAATGGCGTGGTGTGGACGAAACCCAACCCCCTCCCGATCGCTCCGCCGCTGGATTTGGTCACCGGCGTTGCTCCGGCCGCCACGCTGACCTGGCACCGCGGGCCCCGCCCCATGCCACTGACCATGGGCCCCACTGGGCCCCGTTGACCCCAGTCAACATGCTGACTAGGCGCAATGGCCCACTGACATGCGGGTCCCACCCCAATGAACGAATTAAAATAAATGATTAGTTAGTTAATTAGTTAATTAAATTACTAATCTCTCACTGACAGTAGGGCCCACCGTCTAATTAGGTTAATTAGTTTAATCTAACTCTGTTTAATTAGCCGAGTCACTGACATGTGGGTCGCACTAGACCCACAGGTCAGGTTTGACTCTGGTCAGCTGGGTTTGACCTGCTGATGTCATGGTGATGTCATCATTTACTATTCTGGATAATTCAAATTTAAATAAATAATTAAATTCAGAAAATGATTAAAACTTTAGAAAATCATATAAAATAACCCGTAACTCCGATGAAAATAATTGATATATGAAAGTTGCTCAGAATTTCGATATGAGTCTGAATACGCCCTCCGTATTCCTGTCAGATGCCCCTAGCTAGATGAACATGGAACTTTTAGACCAATTTCAATAAATGAATAGTGCTCAACTTTAATTAATAAATCCAAATAAATTCCTAAATTAACTAACTCATTTAGTTAGGTAGTAGAACACCCCGACATATCATTTAGGCATGTCATACATATTGTTTGCATTTTTGCCATGAATTTACTGTTTCTTCCCCCTCCTTCTCTCTTGATAGACGCCGAGACCGACGCCGTTGCAGCTGAGTACGACTACGCTATAGATGAGCAGCCCATTGATGACCCCCCTTTCTTGCCAGAGCAACCAGGCAAGCCCCCCCCCCCTTGAGCATCCAGATATCGCCCATTCCATTTCTCCTGCTTGCATTAGATTTTGCTACTATTAATGTTTGCTCCTATTCTGATGCATAGCCTGCTTTTGTAACCTGTTTATTATTACCTTACCTGCCTATGTTAAACTGCTTAGTATAGGTTGGTATTGAACCATCAGTGACCCCCACCACATTACCCTTGTTGCCCCTGCTTGACCATCGATGACTCAATCAATGTGATCGTCGACCAGAGACCGACACATCACTTCACCCCCTTAGTTGTACGACTCTGCATAGTTACTATCGAGTGCCGAGGGTGATACCTTGTAACGCACTCCTGATGAATACTCTGCAGTGTAGCTGTTCGGTCGTGGCCATCGAGGGTGATTCCTCCTTCTCCACTTCCGATACGACTCTGTTGTGCAACCCCTCAGTGTGAACCTCGAGGGTGAAGCCTCATACGTTCACCCCTGATGATTTCATCGAGTGGAATCCACCGAGGGTGATTCCTCGGGTTTCCCCCTTGATGTTATGACCACACGGTTACTTTGACCTCTATTACAGGCGGGTCGACCCTGATGGGTACCCGCAGGGGATCTATGATGTCGGGTGCGCCGAAAGGGCACTCGAGTGTGATATTGTGGCGGAGCTTCAGAAACTCTGACCGTCTCCGCGTGTTACTAAATCAGCCTATCGGATTTGGGTATTTGATCTGAGTGGGTCGACGTGCCCTATACGCACTACCACCACACGGGATTATGGTTTATGGGGCCCTCTACGTCGTACGTTTCTCCCGAAAGCTCTTCAGACATCATGTTTCACCGTGCGGGATGATCACCGGGAATGGACTGGATACTTCACCGGCGAGTTCAGTGTCGCGCCTGCACCCCGGCCAGCCACGCAACGCGCAGGGTGCCCAGGGCGATGGCCCAAGACCTCTGGGTGCATAGGTTAGTCCGGCGTGCTGACCTCTCTGCTGAGCCTAGGTAGGGCGCTGCTTCGTGTTGATCTTCTGAGGCCGGGCATTACCTAGCAAGTGTGTCCGACCAGAGTTGATCGAGCGTGTTGGGTAACAGTAGTGCACCCCTGCAGGGAAGAATAATCTATCGATAGCCGGTCCTACGGTAAAGGACGCTCAGTTTGTTTATCCCGATCTACTACTTGAACTGGATACTTGTTTAATTAATTGAAGCTTCAGGATCGCTTTCTCGCAGGGAGTCAGGGAAGGATCTCTAAGCTGTACTTCAACATGTTTGCTTAATAAAATGCTATTCTACTCTCTTCTATTGCTGCAAGATGGTGGCTTCGTGAAGATATTTGAAGATGCTAGTCTTCGATAGGACTAGGCCTTCTCTCTATTCTGGCATTTCTGCAGCCCAGTCCACATATACAGCCTTTCCCCTTTGATAATGTTGCATATGTAGTGTAGATCCTTGCTTGCTGAGTACTTCGGATGAGTACTCACGGTTGCTTTGCTTCCTATTTTTCCCTATATTCCCCTACTTGGTGATACAACAGACGATGGAGCCCAGGAGCCAGATGCCACTGCAGGAGCTTACTATCAGATGGGTCCAGATAGTACTTACTACTGGATCAAGCCAGCCGACCAGGAGTAGGATCAGAGGCTCCCAGGTAGGAGGCCTTCGCCTTTCGATGTAGAGTCATTGTTTGTGCTAGCCTTCTTAAGGCAAACCTTGGCTAACTATGCCTGTACTCTGATATTATTGTATGACTGACTTGTGTATTCGGATCCTCGTGATCCCTGGTCTGTAATATTGTGGATCTCCGTTTAATTGTGTTAGAGTTGTGTTGTGATATCTTCCCGTGAGTCCCTGTGCTTGATCGTGCATGTTTGCGTGTATGATTAGTGCACGATTGAGTCGGGGGCGTCACACACAAGCCTTGAAGGCGCACCCCAGGGGGGCGCCCCCAGGCTTGTGGGCCCCTCGGGACTCCCCTAGGCCTAATTCTTGTTACATAAACACCCAAATATTCCCTCTACATCAGAAGCGTCTACAAAAATACTTTTTCACTGCCGCAAGCTTCTATTCTCGTAAGATCCCATCTTTGGGGCCTTTTCTGGCACTCCGCCGGAGGGGGATTCGATAACGAAGGGCCTCTACACTGACCTTTCTGCCCTTCCGATGATGTGTGAGTAGTTTACCACAGACCTACGGGTCCATAGCTAGTAGCTAGATGGCTTCTTCTCTCTCTCTTTGATCTTCAATACAATGTTCTCCTAGATGTTCTTGGAGTTCTATTCGATGTAATCTTCTTTTGCGGCGTGTTTGTTGAGATTCGATGAATTGTGGGTTTATGATCAGATTATCTATGAATATTATTTGAGTCTTCTCTGAATTCTTTTATGCATGATTAAGGTAGCTTTGTATTTCTCTCTGATCTATTGATTTGGTTTGGCCAACTAGATTGATCTATCTTGCCATTAGAGATTTGCTTTGTGGTGGGTTCAGTCTTGCGGTGTCCTCACCCAGTGACAGTAGAGGTAGCGAGGCACATATTGTATTGTTGCCATTAAGGTAAAAAGATGGGATTTATATAATATAGCTTGAGTTTATCCCTCTACATCATGTCATCTTGCTTAATGCGTTACTCTATTCTTGTGAACTTAATACTCTAGATGCAGGCATGAGTCGACCAATGTTTGGAGTAATAGTAGTAGATGCAGAATCGTTTTGGTCTACTTGTCACGGATGTGATGCCTATATTCATGATCATTGCCTTGGATATCGTCATAACTTTGCGCTTTTCTATCAATTGCTCAACAGTAATTTGTTCGCCCACCGTATGTTTTCTTTCAAGAGAGAAGCCTCTAGTGAAACCTATGGCCCCCGGGTCTATTTTCCATCATATTATTTTCAGATATATAAAACCAAAAATACATTGCTACAATTTATTTACCTTTATTTTATTTTGCCTTTTATTTATCTTTTATATCTATCTCTATTAGATCTCACTCTTGCAAGTGACCGTGAAGGGATTGACAACCCCTTTTTCGCGTTGTGTGCAAGTGTTTGTTAGCTTGTGCAGGTGCATCTATTGGGGACTTGGTTGTTCGTCCTACTGGATTGATACCTTGGTTCTTAACTGAGGGAAATACTTATCTCTACTTTGCTGCATCACCCTTTGCTCTTCAAGGGAAATAACAACGCAAGCTCAAGAAGTAGCAAGGAGAACATTCTATTGAAGATCAAAGAGAGAGAAGAAGCCATCTAGCTACTAGCTATGGACCCCTAGGTCTATGGTAAACTACTCACACATCATCAGAAGGGAAGCAAGGTTAATGTAGAGGCCCTCCGTGATCAAATCCTCCTCCTGCAAAGTACCAGAACAGGTCTCCAGATGGGATCTCACGAGGACAGAAACTTGCGGCGGTGGAAAAGTATTTTTGGTATGCCCTCTAGTATACGGGAAATATTCGGGTATTTATGGAGCTGAGATTAGGGTTGGAGGAGCCACAGGGGGCCCATAAGCCTAGGGGCGGACCCCCCTAGGTCACGCCTCCCGAGCTTATCGTGGCCTCGTGGCTCTTCTGGCCTCCTCCCGAAGCTTCCTAGGTGTCTTCTGGTCCAAGAAAAAACGTCAAAAAGTTTCGTTCCGTTTGGTATTGATTTTCTGCAAAAGACAAAAAACATGAAAAAAACAACAACTGGCACTGGGCACTAAGCTAATAGGTTAGTCCCAAAAAGTGATATAAAATAGCATAATAATGAATATAAAACTGAAAGAACGTCCTTGAGGTATTTCTCTTGAGAAATGAAGATGCCATTGCGTTGTTGACGAATTTGAAGACCTAAGAAGAATTTCAATTCTCCCATCATGGACATTTGATATTCCTCACTCATCATGTAAGCAAATTCGTCACTGTAATGTTGGTCAGTACAGCCAAAGATAATATCATCAACATATATTTGGCACACGAATAATTCATCATCATAGGTTTTGGTGAAAAGAGTTGGGTCGAGTGAACCTGGATTGAAGCCTTTCTTCATGAGGAATTCCTTCAAAGTATCATACCACGCCCGAGGGGCCTGCTTGAGGCCATAGAGGGCCTTATTGAGTCTGAAAACTTTGTGAGGATGCTTAGGATCTTCAAAACCTGGGGGTTGAGCAACATATACTTCTTCCTCAAGCTTACCATGGAGGAATGCACTTTTCACATCCATTTGATATAAGATGATATTATGATGGTTAGCATAAGCAAGCAATATGCGAATAGCCTCAAGTCTAGCAACAGGTGCAAAAGTTTCATCGAAATCAATTCCTTCAACCTGTGTGTAGTCTTGAGCCACAAGACGAGCCTTGTTCCTCACCACTAGGCCATTTTCATCTTGCTTGTTGCGGTAGATCCATTTGGTACCGATGATATTGTGCTTGCATGGGTCCGGTCGCTTGACAAGCTCCCACACATTGTTCAGCTTGAATTGATGTAATTCCTCTTGCATCGCTTGAATCCATTCAGGCTCCAGAAATGCCTCATCAACTTTGGTGGGCTCTGTGATAGAGACAAAAGAAAAATGCCCACAAAAGTTAGACAAATGTGAAGCTTTTGAGCGAGTCAGAGGACCTGGTGCGTTGATGTCGTTGATGATTGTGACGCCCCCGATTCAATCGTACACTAATCATACACGCAAACGTGTACGATCAAGATCAGGGACTCACGGGAAGATATTACAACACAACTCTAAAAGTAAAATAAGTCATACAAGCATCATAATACAAGCCAGGGGCCTCGAGGGCTCGAATACAAGTGCTCGATCATAGACGAGTCAGCGGAAGTAACAATATCTGAGTACAGACATAAGTTAAACAAGTTGCCATAAGATGGCTAGCACAAACTGGGATACATATCGAAAGAGGCGCAGGCCTCCTGCCTGGGATCCTCCTAAACTACTCCTGGTCGTCGTCGACAGCCTGCACGTAGTAGTTGGCACCTCCAGAGTAGTAGGGGTCATTGTCGACGGTGGCGTCTGGCTCCTGAACTCCAGCATCTGGTTGTGACAACCAGAAAGAAAAGAAAGGGGGAAAAAGGGGGGGAGCAAAGCAACCGTGAGTACTCATCCAAAGTACTCGCAAGCAAGGGGCTACACTACAAATGCATGGGTATATGTGTAAAGGGCCATATCAGTGGACTGAACTGCAGAAAGCCAGAATAAGAGGGGGGATATCTAATCCTGTCGAAGACTACGCTTCTGGCAGCCTCCATCTTGCAGCATGTAGAAGAGAGTAGATGGTAAGTTCACCAAGTAGCATCGCATAGCATAATCCTACCCGACGATCCTCTCCTCGTCGCCCTGTGAGAGAGCGATCACCGGGTTGTATCTGGCACTTGAAAGGGTGTGTTTTATTAAGTATCCGGTTCTAGTTGTCATAAGGTCGAGGTACAACTCCGGGTCGTCCTTTTACCGAGGGACACGACTATTCGAATAGATAAACTTCCCTGCAGGGGTGCACCACATTACCCAACACGCTCGATCCCTCTGGCCGGGCACACTTTCCTGGGTCATACCCGGCCTCGGAAGATCAACACATCGCAACCCTACCTAGGCCTAACAGAGAGGTCAGCACGCCGGTCTAAATCCTATGCGCGCAGGGGTCTGCGCCCATCGCCCATTGCACACCTGCACGTTGCGTGGGCGGCCGGTGAGCAGACCTAGCAACCTCCATTACAAAGGAAGTTGCGTTACGCGGTCCAACCCGGCACGCGCCACTCAGTCGCTGATGTCTAGGAGGCTTTGGCTGATACCACGACGTCAAGTACCCATAACTGTTCCCGCGTGGTGGTTAGTGCGTATAGGCTCGTAGCCAGACTCAGATCAAATACCCAATCTCGTTAAGCGTGTTATTTTGAAGTAATCGCGGACGCCGACCAGGACCAGGCCCACCTGTCTCCTAGGTGGTCACAACCTGCCCTGTCGCTCCGCCACAAAGTAACACTCGGGGGCCGTCGGGAACCTAGGCCCACCTCTGCCTGGATGGAACCACCTGCCCCTTCAGCCCCCATCTCCGAATAGAAACATAAGTATGTAATAGTATATAATATAAACCCGTGATCACCTCCCGAAGTGATCATGGCCCAGTAGTATAGCATGGCAGACGGACAAGAGTGTAGGGCCACTGATGTAATTCTAGCAACCTATACTAAGCATTTTAGGATTGCAGGTAAGGTATCAACAGTAGTAGCAAAGACAGGCTATGCAGCAGAATAGGTTTAACCGAAAGCAGTAACATGCTACACTACTCTAATGCAAGCAGTAGATAGGAGGAATAGGCGATATCTGGTTGATCAAGGGGGGGGGCTTGCCTGGAAGCTCGGCAGAGAAGGACGGGTCGTCAACACTGTAGTCGTACACGACAGCGTCATCAGCGGTCTCAGCGTCTATCGAGAGAGAAGGAGGGGGGAGGGAACAGTAAATACAAAGCAATCAATGCTACATAAAGTATGACATGACAATATGCAGTGCCGGGTGTGCTCTAACATGGGGTTGCACGTTACCGAGAAAGGGGGATCCCATCCGGGAAAGTTTTCCCGGTTCCGGACATTTGTTAGACAGATGACCGGAGGGGGACGGTTGCATGTTCAGGTATTTAGAGGCATCACACGGATATGTGGGTTGCGTATCCGGGTTCGTCTCGTTGATCTGAGCAACTTTCATGTTCAAAGTTTTTCGATCCAGGTTATGGATTATTTAATATGATTTATTGAAGTTTTAATGCATTTTATAATTTATTATTAATTCAGTCAACAGGGTTGACTGGTCAAATTGACCAGTGGTCCCACTGCCATTGTCTCTAACCTAATTAACATTCTTAACGGCTAATTAAGTTAACTAAACTAATTAGTTTAGACTAACAAATTTAATTAACTTAATTAATTACTTAACTAATTAATTAATTAATTAAATTATTTATTTATCTATTTTTCATTTCATATTTTTTTTCTTTTTTTCTTTTTTTACAGGGCAGTGGGCCCTGCTGGTCAGTGGCCAGGGGCGGACACGTCCGCGGCCAGTCCCTTTGGGGCCGGACATGTCCGGCCACTGGAGCGGGTCAACGCGCGCGCGCGCGTGCACAGCACGCGGCGACGCGGCTAGCAGTTGCGGCACGGGAGGGCGGTAGTGCCGGCGAGGCGGGGCAGCACGCACGCGGGCGAGCGGCGGCTGCGGCTGGAGCAGAGCAAGGGGCGCGCGGCGTGCGGCGACGAGGCAAGCAGCCGGGGGAAGGCGACGGCGTGAGGCACAGGGCGAGTGCGGTGGCTGCGGGCATGCCTGCGGCCAAGAGGGCGGCAAGGTGCGCGACCTGGGGGGTCGTGGGCGCGGCCGGCGTGCGGTCCGTGACGACCGCGGGCGGGGCACGGGGTAAGACCAGGCGGAGGTAGAGGAGGGGGGTTGGGGGTCCTCACGGGCGCTGTAGAGCAGGGGATGGCATGGCTTGACGGGGATTGGAGGGAGGAAGATGAGGAAGGGGCGGCGTGGGTGCCGGGACGAGTACGAAGGGGCGATGGCGCGGAGGAGGCAGGGTGTCGGGGGCGAGGAGGAGACGAGAAGAAGCGGTGGGTGGGGGACGGTCAGAGGAAGGGGAGGTAGAGGTGGAGGGCGGCGGTGGCGGCTCCGGTGACGTGGTCCTGGGCGGCGGCATCGGGGTCGATCCCCCTCGATCCAATCGGGGGCAGAGGAGGGGGAGGTGGAACGTGGTGGGGGAGAAGTGGGGGCGGGGGTTCTAGGTCACCGGGGGGGGAGGGAGTGGGGTTAAGGGGGAAGTGGGGTGGGCCGGCCTGGCGGCCCAGAGGTTAGCTGGGCCGAGGCCCAGCAAGGGGGGGTCTCTCTGTTTTTATTTTTTTGTGTGTTTTCGTTTAGTCCTTTTCTTTTTATTTATTTTATTTTGTGTTTTAATTCATTTATCAATTTATTTTAGTTTTTTAAAATATTTTAGTAGTACCTAAATTAGTTTTACTAATTACACCACTGCCACAAAAGTTTAAACCTCAAATAAAATAGTTTAATATTTTATAATTAATAAAAGGCATTTATTTAATTGTTTAAGCTGTTTATTTATTTATTTTAGTACATTTAAATAATTTATTAAATTGTGGTTTCACCACCATATCATCTATGGTTTATTTGCTACAATTCGAACACCTTAGTTTTAATATTTGAAAACTCTTATTGTTTGCTTGATTTTGAATTTGAATTTGAATCGGTTTCGAACTAACATGAGATTAGCAACAGTAATCGAAGTGACGTGGCATCATTAGCAGAGGGTTACTGTAGCGTAACTATCCGGGCGTCACAATTGTCCTCCACTACAAGAAATCTCGTCCCGAGATTTAAGCGGGGAAGTATGGGGGAAAGTCCTGGTTACGAAATTTCTAACGGATCCCTTTGTTCTGGGTTGCCCTTCTCGAATAACTCGATCTATTACATTGGTGTCTTCGCTTCTCTGCTTCAGGTCATCATGATGAAGTCGTCATCCTTTCTTCGCGATCTTCATCGTACTTACGAAAGAATAAAGGGTGGGTATTCCGGGAGAACGCGCCTCCCGAGCTTATCGTGGCCTCGTGGCTCTTCTGGCCTCCTCCCGAAGCTTCCTAGGTGTCTTCTGGTCCAAGAAAAAAGTCAAAAAGTTTCGTTCCGTTTGGTATTGATTTTCTGAAAAAGACAAAAAACATGGAAAAACAACAACTGGCACTGGGCACTAAGCTAATAGGTTAGTCCCAAAAAGTGATATAAAATAGCATAATAATGCATATAAAACTGAAAGAACGTCCTTGAGGTATTTCTCTTGAGAAATGAAGATGCCATTGCGTTGTTGACGAATTTGAAGACCTAAGAAGAATTTCAATTCTCCCATCATGGACATTTGATATTCCTCACTCATCATGTAAGCAAATTCGTCACTGTAATGTTGGTTAGTACAGCCAAAGATAATATCATCAACATATATTTGGCACACGAATAATTCATCATCATAGGTTTTGGTGAAAAGAGTTGGGTCGAGTGAACCAGGTTTGAAGCCTTTCTTCATGAGGAATTCCTTCAAAGTATCATACCACGCCCGAGGGGCCTGCTTGAGGCCATAGAGGGCCTTATTGAGTCTGAAGACTTTGTGAGGATGCTTAGGATCTTCAAAACCTGGGGGTTGAGAAACATATACTTCTTCCTCAAGCTTACCATTGAGGAATGCACTTTTCACATCCATTTGATATAAGATGATATTATGATGGTTAGCATAAGCAAGCAATATGCGAATAGCCTCAAGTCTAGCAACAGGTGCAAAAGTTTCATCGAAATCAATTCCTTCAACCTGTGTGTAGCCTTGAGCCACAAGACGAGCCTTGTTCCTCACCACTAGGCCATTTTCATCTTGCTTGTTGCGGTAGATCCATTTGGTACCGATGATATTGTGCTTGCATGGGTCCGGTCGCTTGACAAGCTCCCACACATTGTTCAGCTTGAATTGATGTAATTCCTCTTGCATCGCTTGAATCCATTCAGGCTCCAGAAATGCCTCATCAACTTTGGTGGGCTCTGTGATAGAGACGAAAGAAAAATGCCCACAAAAGTTAGACAAATGTGAAGCTTTTGAGCGAGTCAGAGGACCTGGTGCGTTGATGTCGTTGATGATTCTCTCAATCTGTACTTCATTTGCAACGCGAGGATGAGCAGGTTGACGACTTTGATTTGGCTCAGCATTTTCTTCAGAGCCATTTTCTTCAGGTGCGCCAGCATGCTATTCTTCATGTTCTGGAATGATTTCTTCAGCAGATTCTTCAGTAGGAATGACATCCTCAGTAGCTTTGAACTTGATGGTTTCCTCAGGCGTCTTTTCATCTAGCACAGGAGGTAGGTGCTCTCTTTGCGAGCCGTTAGTTTCATTGAACCGCACATCTACAGTTTCAACAACCTTGTTGTGAAAGGTGTTGAAGACCCTGTAGGTGTGTGAGTCCTTTCCGTAACCAAGCATAAAACCTTCATGTGCTTTCGGTGCAAGTTTAGAATTGTGATGAGGATCTCTAATCCAGCATTTAGCACCGAAGACTTTGAAATAACTCACATTGGGTTTCTTGTCAGTGAGGAGTTCATATGAGGTCTTCTTGAAGAATTTGTGAAGATATAACCTGTTGATGATGTGGCATGCAGTATCAATTGCCTCAGGCCAGAAGCGACGAGGTGTCTTGTATTCATCAAGCATGGTGCGAGCCATCTCAACAAGAGTCCTGTTCTTGCGCTCCACAACGCCATTCTGCTGAGGAGTGTATGGGGCAGATAGCTCATGAGTAATACCAAGTTCATCGAGATAGTCATCAAGACCAGTATTCTTGAACTCGGTCCCATTGTCACTACGTATATGCTTGATCTTCACCCCGAAATTCGTCGAAGCCCTTGAGGAAAATCGTCTGAAGACTTCCTGCACTTCAGTTTTGTAAGTAATGACATGCACCCATGTGTAACGAGAATAGTCATCAACAATGACAAAGCCATATAGAGATGCTGCATTTGTTAGTGTGGCATAATGAGTAGGGCCAAAGAGATCCATATGAAGCAATTCAAAAGGACGAGAAGTAGTCATGATAGTCTTCGAGGGGTGCTTGGCTCTGGTCATCTTTCCAGCCTAACAAGCCCCACAAAGATGATCTTTGAAGAATTTTACACCCTCGATGCCAATGACATGCTTTTTCTTCACGAGCGTGTGTAAGTTCCTCATGCCAGCATGACCCAGTCGTCGATGCCATAGCCAGCCTTCTGAAGCTTTAGCAAGTAGACAAGTGGCAGGCTGTGGTCCTGCAGAGAAATCAACAATATACAGGTCTCCTCTCCTAAAGCCTTCGAAGACTTTGGAATTGTCAGATTCCATGAGCACTAAGCAACGATATTTGCCAAAGACAACAACCATATCAAGATCACAAAGCATTGAGACAGACATGAGGTTGAATCCGAGGGACTCGACAAGCATGACTTTATCCATGTGTCGATCCTTTGAGATTGCAACCCTACCTAGACCCAATACCTTGCTTTTGCCTTTGTCGGCGTAGGTGATATGCTTCAAGTGTGATGGAGATAAAGGAGTGTTCATCAGTAAGCTCTTGTCACCGGTCATGTGATTTGTACATCCACTATCGAGGACCCACTCAGTAGCTTTTGGTAAATCATCCTGCAGATGAATTAGTGCATCTTACGAACTCATATACTTCAAAGTGAAGAATATGACATCAAATTCATCAGACATATTTCATCAATTAAAGAAACATATGTATATATAGCAATGTGAGGACGTGAGAAATGAATAAATCATTTCTTCATGATTAGCTTGCGTCCTTTCAAGCATTTCAGGTCTCCAGCAGACGATTTAGTTCGTCTGGAGACCTGACCCTGCATAAGAGATTAGTTCTTTTTCTTCACCACCCACATCTGGAGGGGTGGCAAAGAGTTCATCATTCTGCGAGCTCCATAAGAGAAAGGTGGCATTGAAGCCAGAGTGCTTCGTTTCACAGGAGAGGGATTAGCATAGACATATGAGTAAGCAGAGAAATTCTTCGAGGACTTATGAATATAATGATTTGAAGAATAATGCACATAATCATAACTCTTAGATTTTCCCTGCGAAACAGAAGCGCTAGCATGATGATGATCATGTGAGGACTTGGATCCATGTGAGGAATTTGATCCAGAAGAGGACTTGGATCCATATGAAGACTTTGGTCCATATGAAGAATTTGATCTGGGGTTCTTATTCTTCACAGGTGGTGTCATGAGGACATTCACCTGAAGACTTTCAAGGCACCTTTTGGGAACCCAAATTTTCTTCATAGGGGGACCATTCCTGCAGTTAGATCCAACATATCTAGCAAATACTTCACCATTCTGATTTTTGAACAGTTTATAGTTGGAGTCAAATGTTTCATCAGATGAATATGAGGATTCACAAGTAAAGCCAGATAAAGTGGATGGATCTACGGGAGGTCCCTTCGCAGCAACCCATGAGGTTTTGGGATACTGCTCAGGTTTCCAGTAGGTTCCATCAGCATTGAGTTTCCTCTCAAAGGAAATATCCTCTTTCCTAGGGTTCCTGTTCAAGATCTGCTTTTTGAGCACATCACAAAGAGTCTGATGCCCTTTGAGGCTTTTGTACATGCCTGTCACATACAATTCCTTCAACCCTGCATTTTCGTCAGTGATACTAGTGGTATCCTCAGATGAGGAATTTGTGACCACAGAGATAGTTGAAGAATTTGCAGCAATAGAAGCATTTAAACTTTCAGGTGAAGAATTAGCAGTTTCACATTCAATGCATTTCAAGCATGGTGGAATAAATTCTTCCTGAGCGGAACTGATCTGTTGAGCAAGTAATGAATCATTTTCCTTCTGAAGATCTTCATGACTCACCCTTAGCTTCTCAAGATCTTGCTTTCTTTGAAGAAATTCATAAGAAAGCTTCTCATGATCGGCTAAGAGAGTTTCATGATGACCTTAAAGGTTGTCAAACTTAGACTGTAGTTGCTGAAGATTATCAGTCAGTGTTTGAGTTCGATCCATTTCCTCACCTAACAGGTCATCGCTTTTGTCTAGCATATTTTGAACCTTTTCCAAAGCCTTTTGTTGTTTAACAGCAATATTAGCAAGTTTCGAATAGCTGGGTTTGAGGTTATCATCAGATTCATCCTCACTTGATTCAGAGGAGGGATATTTGAGTACCTTGGCACCTTTTGCCATGAAGCAATAGGTGGGAGCATAGTCATCGTTGCCGTCATTAGTAGTGTTGGGGAAGCCATTTTCCTCAGTGTTGAAGATGGACTTGCTAACGTAAGCAGTAGCAAGGGCTAGGCTCGCCACACCAGAGTCTGACTCCTCAGATGCCTCCTCTTCCTCATGTTCCTCAGTTTCAGCTTCAGAGTCCATTTCCTCGCCAATGAATGCCTGAGCCTTTTTGGAACCGCTCTTCTTGTGAGATGAAGACTTTGAAGATTTTGACGATGAGGACTTTGAAGATTTCTTCTTCTTCTTTGAGTCATCGGAACTGTCATCCTTGTATTTCTTCTTCTTTGATTCCTTCTCCCACTGAGGACAATCAGTAATGTAGTGACCAGGTTTCTTGCATTTATGGCAAGTTCTCTTCTTGTAGTCACGGGATGAGGAATCTGATTTCATGTCATCACCTCTTGAGGATTTTCCAAATCGGCCACGTCTAGAGAACTTCTGGAATTTTCTCACGAGCATTGCTAGCTCCTGACTCAGTTCTTCAGGATCACCAAGGCTGCTACCAGAATCTTCATCTTCAGATTCAGAGACTGCCTTGACCTTCAGTGCACGAGATCTACCATAGCTCGGTCCGTAGAGATCTCTCTTCTCAGCTAGTTGGAATTCATGAGTGTTCAGCCTCTCAAGAATGTCAGCAGGATCAAGTGACTTGTAGTCACCACGTTCTTGAATCATCAGTGCTAGTGTATCGAATGAAGAATCGAGTGACCTCAGCAATTTCTTCACCACCTCATGGTCGGTGATGTCAGTGGCACCCAGTGCTTGAAGCTCGTTCGAAATGTCAGTGAGGCGATCAAAGGTTTGCTGAACATTTTCGTTGTCGAGTCTTTTGAAGCGGTTGAAGAGATTGCGAAGAACGTCAACTCGAGAGTCACGTTGAGTTGAGACTCCTTCGTTGACCTTGGACAGCCTATCCCAGATAAGCTTAGCTGTCTCCAAAGCACTCACTCTGCCATACTGTCCTTTGCTCAGATGGCCACATATGGTATTCTTCGCTTGAGAGTCGAGTTGCTTGAATCTCTTCACATCAGCAGCGTTTACGGAAGGAGTGACAGAGGGAATGCCATTTTCCACAACGTACCAGAGATCGTTGTTAATTGCCTCAAGATGCATGCGCATCTTGTTCTTCCAGTAGGGGTAGTCCGTCCCATCGAAGGTAGGACACCCAGCCGAGACCTTGATCATGCCTGCAGTCGACATAACTAAAACTCCAGGTGGTTAAACCAAAATCACACAGAACAAGGGAGTACCTTGCTCTGATACCAATTGAAAGTGCGTTATATCGACTAGAGGGGGGCGAATAGGCGATTTTTACAAATTCATCACTGAGGAATTTCAAGGTGAGGAAATTCCTAAGCAACGAACTACTTAGCAGCGGAATAAGTACTCAGATGCAAGCATAACAAAGCAGTAGCACAGTCATCATGATGAAATGAAAACAAGCACAGAGTACAAGTAGCGTAAACACAGGATAAGCAGGCTGAAAACAAACTGACTGAAGAAATTGAACTGAGGAAATTGAGAAAGTCTTCAGTCAAAGTCTTCAAACACTAATGATCAAATACATAGCAAGTATGCGAGGAAATGAAAGGGTTGAGGAAATAGAACCAGTAGCTCGGTGAAGACAATGATTTGGTAGACCAGTTCCAACTGCTGTGACAGTTGTACATCTGGTTAGAGCGGCTAGGTATTTAAACCTGAGGACACACAGTCCCGGACACACAGTCCTCACCGTATTCTCCTTGAGCTAAGGTCACACAAACCTCGCCCAATCACTCGTGGTAAGTCTTCAGGTGACTTCCAAACCTTCACATACTCGGTCACTCAGCAATCCACAATTTCCTCTTGGATGCTCTAGACCATGATGCCTAACCGTCTGGAGGATGCACAGTCCTCAAAGGTAACAAGCTTCAGTTCCACACAGGAACAATCTCTTCAGTTATGCTCAATCACTTTGGGTTTGTAGGTGTTTGGGTTTTTGGGTTTTTCCTCACTTGATGATTTTCGCTCAAAGTCCTCGGAGGATGGGATGCTCTAAATGACAAGTGTCAATCTATCTCTCGGAGCAGCCAACCAGCTAGTGGTTGAAGGGGGTGGCTATTTATAGCCTAGGGAGCAACCCGACATGATAAGACATAAATGCCCTTCAATGATATGATCGTTAGGTGGGTAGGATATTTGGACAGCTGGCACGTAGCACAGCAACGGTCGGATATTTGAGTATCAAATTCCTCAGGGCTATCATGTTCCTCACTTGTAGGCAATCCGCACTGGCGAATTCCTAACTCCTCAGTCAGAACAAATTCCTCAGAGAACAGAAGAACTTCGTCTCTGTCACTGAAGGACTTGACTAAACTGTATGAGATTTCCAATGGCTTCACTCGAAAGGATTGGGTAGGTGTAGGATTTTGAGTTGAGCATCACTTGGAAACTTTTCCTTAGTTTTACCTCGACCCCCTTTAACAGTACGGTGTTTCCTATGACTCAAGAAGAAGAAAATGAAACTAAGAAAATAAAAGTCTTCATGCTTCATAATCCTCGCATGAATATCAAGTCTTCAGGGTCACACCAATTTCTTCACTTTCAAAGTCTTCAAGAAAACCAAAGTCTTCAATTGAAGACATTCATTTTTAGGGGTCGACATTCATCGTAAATAACAGATTCCTCATAGACATATAGACCTGTGTACACTCACAAACGCATTAGTCCCTTAACCTATAAGTTTTCAATACACCAAAATCACTAAGGAGCACTAGATGCACTTACAAAAACATCCATGATGGATAATATAATAGCATGGAACAATAAAAAAATTATAGATATGCTGGAGACGTATCAGGGTGCCACACAAGGGGGGAAAGTCCTCCCCCTTTGCGCCAGCCATGGGGAGGGGGAATCCCTCCCCAATTCGGGCCCCTCCCTCCTTTCCAATAGGAGAAGGGGCACCTCCACCAATTGGGCCTTGCTGGCCCAAGTTGATATTAAATTAATTATGAAAGCCCTCTAACAATTACTAGAGGATATTATATATAATTTAACATCGCCAAAAACATTTTTTACCAATATATTAATTATCAGTAATGCCTGGTATTGCTCGATAAAGTCCGAAGCCCTTCCGGTGACCCCAAAATGCTTCAGGTTCCACTCGAAACTATTTCGAATATTAATGAAACAATTCCACAAATAAATCCTCCATACTCCCATCCTAATAATACTCCAAAGATCATGATTAACTTAAGCTTGTGACCCCATAGGTTTGGTAAATCATTGACATGAACGAAAGCCCTTCGTTCAATGACCGATAGTGGAACCATGGACATCCATATCGATCCCTATGATTACATGAATGACATTAGAGTGACCCATTAGTTATTATGTGATGCTCCCTTTGCTTCGTGATACTTTACAAAACTCTGGGTCCATTGGTATCCACCTGAATCATGCCCATGCTCACAAAACCATTGATCATGTTGCCGGTTTTGTTCTTCTTTCTCGTTCAAGTGTTCCGGCATCGCCGTGACTTAGTCACATGTGTCTGGCCATACGATGATGGATGCCGTCACACCGAGAGGGTCCTAAGAATATCTCTCCATCGTCGGAGGAGCAAATCCCACTCTCAATCTATCTAGTCCCTTGTCAAACTTCCCGATGAACCTGTATGTTGTCGCTATGATCAATCCCATTGTCCACGGTATGGTAGGAAGTGACTACGATACTCTCATGGTTTGAGGAACTAAAAAACACATGCTAACACTCCGCGTTATAACACCTGATTTCAGACAATATTATCTCAAACTATAACAAACAAGATTAGGCCGATTCAATATGATCGTTCTTCTAATGTCATACTCTTAATGTTGTTTTAGGACTATCATTACACTTAATGATATCCTAAGATCCAAAAACATGATCACCAACAACACTTGAGCCAGTCTTAGAGGCAAGACTAGGAACCTATTCTTTACTGTTTATAATTCCACACGTGCATATGAGTTTTCCACTGAATCACATATTCCAGAATCATAACAGTTATAGCATGAAATATGAACTCTTAATTATGAAAATCAAAATGTAATAATACACTATTATTGCCTCTAGGGCATATCTCCAATAGTCTCCCACTTGCACTAGAGTCTATAATCTAGTTGCATAGTCTATTTTAAAATCTATTTCTTATCTGATGTTAGCTCATGCTTTGCTTGTGGTAGAGCCTTTGTCATTAGTTTTAACATATTCAAAACCTTGCAATATTTGTGTTAGTCATGTCTGATCTTGATCCCTTTTGCTTTTGAACAATGGCACTATTATTCATAATACAGTGTCATTGGTTTCATTGCATTTGGGATCACACCAACTATGTCAAGGCACTTCTTGATTATCTATATTCATAATAGTGACATTGATTTTATCACACCTAGGATCATACTGATCATATCAAGACACTTCTTGATTCAGACAATTTTGAAATATCAAATGTTTTTAATATACTTCTTACGTTATAGAATCCATAATATCATTCATGCCTGGAAACTATTCTAGACAATCATAGCCCAATATAACTTATATCAGTCATGAAGCTGGTGTTCGTGTAACCTTTTACAACAAACTTCTTCATCTCCTCTATAGACAAGCCCTTTGTCCTGCTGAGGTACTTAATTATATTAACAATTACCTAGTGAGCCAATCAAGGATCACTTTGATACTTGCTACTAACATTTAGTACATAAAACATTTTGCTTTATACATATCATAACATTCATGATGTATTCAATAATCCATCCATATGTTCATGCTTTAGGACATTGGTTTCTTCTAAGCATCATGTTATGTGACATTGGGAGAAATCACATTCTCCATTTTAAACCTTTTAAAACCCTATCAATGTATTCGATTTTAGCTTAGCACAATCAGACGTCTTGATCTATCTTTATATATCTTTATGTCCAATAATTTGCTTTGCTTTGTCTTTCATAGGAAACATATTCTTAATTATTTTTTTGTGCTTAGAAATTTTATATTATTTCCAATGTTCAATATGTCATTTATATACAAGATTAGAAATCCTATAGAGCTCCCGCTAAACTTCACAAGTTTCTTCATCATTCCAACAATGTTAAACTCTTTAATTATTTCATTGAAATGTTGATTCCAGCTCCTTGATGCTTGCTTCAAAACATAAAACTTTTGAAGCTTGCACACTCATTCGGTATGCCAAGAATCTGCAAAACTTTTTGGTTGTATCACTCATAGACCCCTTTCCATTTAGGAAACTAGTTTTGACATCCATTCCATTTACTTTATCTAAGTTCCAAACTTAATTGTTGTATATAATCTCTATACCTTCTGGAGAATCAACTAACTTCCAAACTTAATTGTATATGAACTCCATTTTGGTGTGCATGGCTATAAACCATTCCTTTGAGATGGGCACCGCCATCGCTTCCTTTTAATGCGCAGGTTCATCTTCTTCTAAGATGAATATCTCAATTGCAATCTTTAACTAGAGTTTCTACACCTGATGTAGTAACTTATGGCTCAGTTGTGCAGACAACCTTCAGAACAACTTCCATTTGTTAATCCTGCTTACTTCCGCTAGAGATTCAATAATCTTATCAAGTTGCACTGTCCTCCCACTTACTTCTTTAGCGGGTAAACTCCTTCTCGATAAAGTGTTCGTTTTATGACAAACACTTTGTATTTGAACTTTTTGGTAGACGGAATACCCAATTACATTTTGGGATTATCTACAAATCAACATTTTTGTTTGTTTATGTATTCAATAACTCATATGGTGTTGTCTTGCTAGACTATATGGCGGTGCTCTGTTTTATGTATTTGTAGCAGTTTCAAGTTTATAACCCCAAAATTAATAAAAGCTGATCGGTAATAAATAATTCAAAAATTATCTGAGTGTTTTTGCTAAACTTATGACTTAGATAATTTTCTCCATGATTGAAGATCATTTTATCTTTGTCACAATGATTCTTATCTTCATTATGAATTTTATTTGAACCTTTCAAATATTGTATTCTGAACTTCTTTAAACCTTTCAAATATTTCAGATTTATATCAAGTAAATCATATTTACTCAAATTATCAAAGAAGCATAATAATCCAGCGTGCCCTGGTTTGTTCATTGGAACCCATACATCATTATGTATTTAGTCAATTGATTCAAAATCAAAATATTTTAATGCTTCATCTTTATGAATATTACTTTTCGATATAACCAAGCAGTGCCACATAAAAGTGGTTTTATTAGTCATCTGAAGATGTTTAGCATTAATATTATAAATTTCTCAATTCATGATTTCACAAATAAACCATCAATAATAGAGGTAAATCCAAAACATATTCTTATAACAACTTGTACAACTATTGTTTAAAACTTATAAGAAATATTCGTCTCATAACCCAAAATATTTTGTTTTACACAACTACAGAAAGAAATAACTATTACTCGATCTAATATAAATCTCGAAGATAGACTAAAGGCATGATTTCAACGATCTTGAGTAGCGATCCCATCGCCATTCCTGATTTGCATCATGTCTTCATTTCTTCTCAACTTGTGAGGTTTCTGTAGTCTCTGCATCGATCTGCAAATAGAAGAAACCAATGAGTATCTAGTACTCATGACATACAATAAATTAGCAAGTAGAATAACATTAACTTTGTATAACTATTATTTCTTTACCAGAAGAACAGTTCTTCTTATCCGCCAAGTACTTCATGCGGTTGTGTTTCCAGTGTCCCTTCTGTTTGCAGTAGAAACATTCAGTCTTCTTATTGGCTCCGCCCTTGTTCTTCTTATGAGAGACGGTCTTACCAGCAGTAGTAGACTTCTTCCTGGACTCGCCCTTCTTCTTGAAGCTGGCAATCTTGTTGGCCATCAACACTTGTTTGTTCTTCTGCATCCCAGCTTCTGGAGTTTTGAGCATAGAGAACAACTTGTTTGAACTTTTTTCCATCCCGTTCATGTTGTAATTCATGATAAAACCATCATAAGATGGGGGAGTGAAGCAAACACAATATGTGCACCGAGTGTTAAAGGAATTCCAAATTCCAGAGAAGCCAGTCTATGAACATAGCCGACAAGCTTCATTGTATGCTCACTCACCGAGGAACCCTCTGGCATCTTGCATTCAATCATGGCCTTGGTTATTTCAAAATGTTTGGTCCTTACCCGCTTCTTGTACAGAACTTCCATGGACCCAATTATGAATTGAGTAGTAGAACGTTTAAAATGTTTCTGTAGTGCAGGATCCATGCAAGTTAACATGAGGCACTGGGATGACTCATAGTCATCACTACGAGATGTGAAAGCATTCACAACTTCTTTTGGTGCATCCTTTGCTGGAGGATCACCTAGGGGCTGATCCAGCACACACTCCTTCTTTGCACTCCTGATAACAAATCTCAATTTTTGGATCCAATCTACATAATTTCCACCATTAGCATCCGGATTTTCTTTCTCTAACATAGGGCTAAGTTGAACACATTGCGAGCCATTTGATCTACAACAATAAACACAAATATATGTAGACACAATTTTCATAATTAATTTTGCACTAGTGTTTAAACAATTTTAGCATAAAGTGCACTCCCACTCAAATCAATATCTTTCATTTGATAGTGAATGATTCAAGATGCTGATCTAATTCTGAGTCATTGATGTGGACATCACTGATGATGATTTTTTTACCAGTAGGCAATCTTTTGTCGATCATATCTCCATATGACTCTTGTTCATCTTTCAATGCTTCGTGCTTCGAGCTCAGAATGATTCTACCAAAACTTCAAGACAACCGAGTGCTATCTGCTTACATGGTGTGACCATCTACCGTCTTACACCTCACAACCCGTTTGTACTCATGTGGACATGACCTACTCCGGGATGCTGCATGTTATAGACTGTTGCAATACTTGGAAGAGCACATTTTAACTTGATATTAACTGTGAGAAATCACCCTAATAATTGACTACTGCACAATCAAAGGGTGCAAGCAATAAAGGGATAAACATCTCAGGTAATTCATAATAGCATGATATGGTAAAGCCCTGGGTACCGGGAATATCTCCATGGTCCTCCGAGGTTTTCATGAAGTTTTGTCTGAAACATTGTCGTGGCGACAATTTTGAAAACTACCGATGTGGCACCGGTTTTGTTCTCCTGGGCCTGGTGAAGCTCCGGGTCCTCCGTGTAACCTGTAGCTTATCTCTACATCTATTACATTAAGGTGGAAATCCCGTGGCTCCCGCCATCATGCCATGACGCGTAGGCCACTTAACATTACATCATACAAACATGTCATACATAAACTCATTATCATGACGAAGGCTATACCACATCGTATGCAAACCTGCAAAACCAAGTTAGACACCCTCTAATCGGTTTGGAAAATTTTAATTATGTGGTTGCTAGGGATTCCGGGTAACACTAAATACCTACGTGCACAATCAAGGTGATGATTCTCGTTGCTAGATTAACTTTCGGGATTTGTGAAAGAAGATACTTAATAAAAATCTCGTCCCCCACACTAAACTTCATAAAATACATGTGACCCCATAGAAGATCGTTCATCTTCATCGCCCTCTTGCGTACGCGACGGTTCACTATTCTTGACTATACTGAAGCCCAAGGAACTATTAGCATATCATCGACAGCCGGAGCCGATCGATTATCACAATCTTGTAAAAGCGACATCTTGCCGTCAATGAACTGAACCGAAGCAACACCCGAGGGAAGCATAGCAAGAACATCAAACCCTCACATCCACATGTGTTTCAGATCAAAACCTACATCTACTCATAGAACCGCTCATGATGCCACTGTTGGGAAACATAGTAGAAAACAAAAAATATCGCCCTACGATCACCCAGGAACAATATGAAGACGCATATAGGGTTTGGATCAATGATCGTTCTTGAATTCGGAGTACAGTGGAGTAGACGACTAGGTGTAGATCGTACTTGATGTCCCTTGAACTAATCATGACTATCCCACGAACCGCCCTCGAACAATCCCTCGAACGGAAGACCGAAAGCACGACCTCTCTACTTTGTTGCAAGCGTACGGTCCTCACGATCCGGCAACGCTTCATTGTACAGAGCTAATCGTCACCGGAGAATTAGAGGGACCAAATTAGCACAACACCTGGCTTCTAAATATTAGTATTAGATGATCTAGGTCAAGCTCTAATTGATCAACTAGGATCAACTAGAACTAGAACTAGAACTAGAGGAACTAGAGGAGGCTCCAAAACCTATGTAGAAAATAGGGCCACCACCTCAAGTATATATAGGTTAGGAGGGGACGAGGGGGCGCCACACAAGGGGGAAAGCTCCCCTTGCGCCGGCCATGGGGAGGCGGAATCCCTCCCGAATTCGTCCTCCCTCCCTCCTTTCCAATAGGAGAAGGGGCGCCTCCCCCAATTGGGCCTTGGTGGGCCAAGTTGCCTTCCACCACTTGGCCTTTTTAGGCCTATTGATACTAAATTAATTATAAATCCCCTCTAACAATTACTAGAGCATATTATATATAATTTAACATCACCAAAAACATTTTTCACCTATATATTAATTATCGATAATACATGGCATTGCCCGATAAACTCCGAAACCCTTCTACTGACCCCGAAAGGCTTCCGGTTCCTCTCAAAACTATTTTGAATATTAATGAAACAATTCCACAAATAAATCCTTGATAATCTCATCCTACTAACACTCAACATATCATGATTACCTTAAGCTTGTGACCCCGTAGGATTAGTAAGTCATAGACATGGACGAAACCCCTTCGTTCAACAACCGATAGCGGAACCGAGGATGTCCATATCAATCCCTATGATTACCTAAATGACATTTGAATGAATCTTTGGTTATTATGTGATGTTCCCGTTGCTTCGTGATACTTTACAAAACACGAGGTGCATCGGTATCCACTGAGTCATGCACATCCTCACTATACCATTGATCTCGTTGCCAGTTTTGTTCTTCTTTCTCGTTGAAGTGTTCCGGCATCCCCGTGACTTAATCACCTATGTCTGGCCAGACGATGATGGATGCTGTCACATCGAGAGGGCCCTAAGAATATCTCTCCATCATCATAGGAGCAAATCCCACTCTCGAGCTATCTAGTCCCTTGTCAAACTTTTCAATGAACCCGTAAGTTGTCATTATGATCACCGTGTTACTAATGATGTTTTAGCAACCCCAAAGTCCACTGTATGGTAGGAAGTGACTACGATAGTCTCGTGGTCCAATGAACTAAAAAAACATGCTAACACTCCATGTTATAACAATTGATTTCAGACGATCTTATCTCAAAGTATAACAAACAAGATTGGGTCAATTCAATATGATCGTTCTTCTAATTAACATCATACTCTAATTTTTTTTTAGGACCATCTTTACACTTAATGATATTCTAAGATCCGGAAAACATGATCACCAACAAAACTTGAGCCAGTTTTAGAGGCAAGACTGGGAACCTATTCTTTACCGTTTATCATTCCACACGTGCATATGAGTTTTACACTAAATCACACATTCCAGAATCATAGCAGTTATAGTATGAAATATGAACTCTTTATTATGAAAATAGAAATATAATAATACAATATTATTGCATCTAGGGCATATTTCCAACACACACATACGGCTCAGTGACGTCTCCTCCTTCTTGATCCAACAATCGAGGGAGAAGAGGTAGATGGGATCTGAACCAGCACGACGGCGTGGTGGTGGTGGCAGTAGCGGAACTCCGGCAGGGTTTTGCCAAGCGCAATCGAACGAGGAGATGGAGGGAGATGGGAGAGGCGGCGGCTAGCAATGGATGTGCAACCCTCGCTATGCAACTCCCCTCGCTTTATATAGGCTAGGGGGCAGGGAGGGGTGACCAAATCCCTCCTAGGGCCAGCCACAAGTGAGATATCCCTTTGAATTTAGAGATTAGATCTTATCTCTAAATTTAACCCTTTAATTAAGAGATAAGACATTATCTCTAGATTTAAGCTACATGGGTGAAAGAGCATGGTGCTCCATGTGTGGTTTTGGTAATTGATGACATTCTATATGGACTAATGGTTGCCTTGAGTTATATTCGTAGGATTTGTCCATAGGCATTTCTTGAAGTCCATATGTTGGTTTCAAGGAGTTTATGTGTTAACCAAGGTGCTATTCAAGGAATTATCCAAAGATTGGTCATAGAGAATACATAATACAAGGTTGATCAAGACTAAGTCAAAGAGTGACTCAAGTTGATCAAGACACAAAGCATACAAGATGTACCGAGAGGGATCAAGTGATCCCATTATATGGTAAGCATTGTCCATTACGCTTTGTGTACTAACCCATGGTCTACGTGAGAGTTCTATGTGGGGTTAGATATGTTTCCATGGGCTTGCATCAAGAGGAAGATCTCAAACAACCCATGGAGGATGACATCAAGTGGTGATCGTCATCAAGATTGCGGTTTGCAAGTTCAAGTGGAGCATGATACGTCTCCAACGTATCTATAATTTTTGTTTGTTCCATGCTATTATATTATCAACCTTGGATGTTTTATATGCATTATTATGCTATTTTATCTCATTTTTTGGGACTAACTTATTAACCTAGTGCCCAGTGCCAATTGCTATTTTTTCCGTGTTTTTGTCTTTACAGAAAATCAATACCAAACAGAGTCCAAATGAAACGAAACTTTTTGATGATTTTTCTTGGACCACAAGACACCCTGGAAGCTTCGGGAGGAGGCGAGAAGGGCTACGAGGCAGCGACAAGTTCAGGGGGCGCGCCCCCAAGCTTGTGGGCCCCTCGTAGCTCTTCTACCCTAATTCTTCTTCTATAAAAACCCAAATATTCCCCGAAGACCAGGGCACACCAAAAATACTTTTCCGTCGTCGCATGTTTTTGTCTTCATGAGATCCCATCTGGGGACCTTTTTCGGTACTCTGCCGGAGGGGGATTTGATCATGGAGGGCTTCTACATCAACCTTGCTGCCCTTCCGATGATGTGTGAGTAGTTCACCACAGACCTACGGGTCCATAGCTAGTAGCTAGATGGCTTCTTTTCTCTCTTTGATCTTCAATACCATGTTCTCCTCGATGTTCTTGGAGATCTATTCGATGTAATCTTCTTTTGTGGTGTGTTTGTTGAGATCTAATGAATTGTGGGTTTATGATCAGATTATCTATGAATATTATTTGAGTCTTCTCTGACTCTTTTATGTATGACTTATATAGCTTAGTATTTCTCTCTGATCTATTGGTTTGGTTTGGCCAACTAGATTGATTTTTCTAGCATTGGGAGAGGTGTTTGTAATGGGTTCAATCTTGCGGTGCTCAATCCCAGTGACAGAAAGGGACCTGACACATATTTGTATTATTTCCATTAAGGATAAAAAGATGGGGTTTGTTCATATTGATTGGATCTATCCCTCTACACCATGTCATCTTCCTTAAGGCGTTACTCCGTTCTTGTTAATTTAATACACTAGATGCATGTTGGATAGCGGTCGATGTGTGGAGTAATAGTAGTAGATGCAGGCAGGAGTCGGCCTATTGTCTCGGACGTGATGCCTATATACATGATCATTGCCTTAGATATTGTCATAACTATGTGCTTTTCTATCAATTGCTCAATAGTAATTTGTTTACCCACCGTATGCTTTCTTTCAAGAGAGAAGCCTCTAGTGAAAACTATGGCCCCCGGGTCTATCTTTTATCATATTATTTTCAGATCTACAAAATCAAAAACAAAAAAATACCTTGCTGCAATTTATTTACTTTTATTTTATTTCTCACTTTTTACTTATCTATCACTATCAAATCTCATCCTTGCAAGTAACCGTGAAGGGATTGACAACCCCTTTATCGTGTTGGGTGCAAGTATTTGTTTGTTCGTGCAGGTGCATCTATTGAGGACTTGTGTGTTCCTCCTACTAGATTGATACCCTGGTTCTCAACTGAGGGAAATACTTATCTCTTCTTTGTTGCATCACCCTTTCCTCTTCAAGGGAAAACCAACGCAAGCTCAAGCAGTAGCAGGAAGAATTTCTGGCGCCGTTGTCGGGGAGGATCTACATCAAGCCTACCAGTACCCATCATAAACTCTCATCTCTTGCATTTACATTATTTGCCATTTGCCTCTTGTTTTCTTATCCCCCTATTCTAAAATGTTTTCAAAAAAATACAAAAATATTTGCCTTTTTATTTGCCTTCTTTCTATTTGCCTTTAAGTTTGCTTCTGGTTTGCTCATGTGCTAGATTGCTTTCTGTGTCACGATGTCTCAAGAAAACACTAAGTTGTATGATTTTTCCAATACTAATAGTAATGATTTTATTAGTACTCCGATTTCTCCCACCACTAGTGCGGAATCTTATGAAATTAATGCCGCTTTGTTGAATCTTGTTATGAAAGAACAATTTTCTGGTATGCATCCCATCTTAATAATTTCATTGAATTGTGTGATATGCAAAAGAAAAAAAGATGTGGATAATGATACTTTGAAATTGAAGTTATTTCCGTTCTCAGTACGAGATAGTGCTAAAACTTGGTTTTCGTCCTTACCGAAAAATAGTATTGATTCATGGAGTAAGTGTAAGGATGCTTTTATTTCCAAGTATTTTCCTCCCACTAAGATCATCTCTGTTAGGAACGATATAATGAATTTTAAGCAACTTGATCATGAACATGTTGCACAATCATGGGAGAGGATGAAGTTAATGATAAGAAATTGCCCTACTCATGGTTTAAGTTTATGGATGATCATACAAAATTTTTATGCTGGATTAAATTTTGCATCTAGAAATCTTTTAGATTCCGCCGCGGGTGGGACTTTCATGGAAATCGCACTAGGAGAAGCTACTAAACTCCTAGATAATATTATGGCAAATTACTCTCAATGGCATACCGAAAGATCTTATACTAATAAAAAAGTGCACGCTATTGAAGAAATTAATTCTTTGATTGGAAAGATGGATGAACTTATGAAATTGATTGCTATAAAGAGTGCTCCTATTGATCCTAATGATATTCCCTTGTCTACTTTGATTGAGAATAATAACGAGTCTATGGATGTGAATTTTGTTGGTAGGAACAATTTCGGTAATAACGCTTATAGAGGCAATTTTAATCCTAGGTCGTTTCCTAGTAATTCCTCTCATAATTACGGTAATTTCTACAACAATTATTATGGAAGTCACAATAATATACCCTCTAATATTGAGAATAATATCAAAGATTTCATTAACTCTCAAAATATTTTCAATGCCAAGATAGAAGAAAAATTGCTTAAGTTTGATGATGTGGCTAGAAACGTTGATAGAATTTCCCATGAGATTGATTCCCTTAAGATTAGATCTATGCCACTCAAGCTTGATATTAACTGATGACCCATAAGTATAGGGGATCAATCGTAGTCTTTTTGATAAGTAAACCCAATGAGGAGCAGAAGGAAATGATAAGCGGTTTTCAGCAAGGTAATTTCTGCAAACTGAAATTGTAGGTAACAGATAGTTTGATAGCAAGATAATTTGTAACGAGCAAGTAACGGTAATGGTAACAAAAGTGCAGCAAGGTAGCCCAATCCATTTGTGGCAAAGGACATGCCAAAAGGATCTCTTATAATAAGCAAAGCATTCTTGAGGACACACGGGAATTTCATCTACTCACTTTCATCATGTTGGTTTGATTCGCGTTCGCTACTTTGATAATATGGTATGTGGGTGGACCGGTGCTTGGGTGCTGTTCTTACTTGAACAAGCCTCCCACTTATGATTAACCCCCTCGCAAGCATCCGCAACTACGAGAAAAGTATTAAGATAAAATCTAACCATAGCATTAAACATATGGATCCAAATTAGCCCATTACGAAATAGCGCATAAACTAGGGTTTAAGCTTCTGTCACTCTAGAAACCCATCATCTAATAACTAATCCAGAATGCATTCCCTTAGGCCCAAAGATGGTGAAGTGTCATGTAGTCGACATTCACATAACACCACTAAGGGAATCACAACATACATACCATCAAAATATCAAATGAATACCAAATTCACATGATTACTTGCAACATGATTTCTCCTGTGGCCTCAAGAACAAAAGTAACTACTCGCAAATAATATTCATGCTCAAGATCAGAGGGGTATTAAATAGCATAATGGATCTGAACATATAATCTTCCACCAAATAAACCATATAGCAATCAACTACAAGATGTAATCAATACTACTAGTCACCCACAGGTACCAATTTGAGGTTCCGGTACAAAGATTGAACACAAGGGATGAACTAGGGTTTTGAGAGGAGATGATGTTGTTGAAGATGTTGATGAAGATTGGCCTTCCAAAGATGAGAGGGTTGTTGGTGATGATGATGGCTTCGATTTCCCCCTCTGGGAGGGAAGTTCCCCCGGCGGAATCGCTCCGCCGGAGGGCAAAAGTGTTCCTGCCCAAGTTCCACCTCGAGACGGCGGCACTCCATCCAAAAAGTCCTCCCTTTACTTTTTCTAGGTCAAAAGACCTTATATACCAGAAGATGGGCACCAGAGGTGGGTTGGGCTGCCCACCACCCACCAAGGCGCGCCTGGGGGGGCTGGCACGCCCTGATGTGTGGTGGGCACCTGGCAGCCCCCTCTGGTGGTTCTTTTCTCCAATATTTATTACATATTCCAAAATAATTCTTCGTAAAGTTTTAGCTCAATTGGAGATGTGCAGAATAGGTATCTCTGACATAGCTTTTTCAGGTCCAGAATTCCATCTGCCGGCATTCTCCCTCTTTGTGTAAACCTTGCATATAATGAGAGAAAAGGCATTAGAATTACTTCATAAAGAGTTATTATGCATAAAAACATTATAAATAGCAGTAGGAAAACATGATGCAAAATGGACGTATAAATTCCCCCAAGCTTAGACCTCGCTTGTCCTCAAGCGAAAGACGATATCGAAAATCATGTCCACATGTTTAGAGAGAGAGGTGTCGATAAAACAAAATACGGACATAGTAGCATCATGCTTATTATTATAACAATAACAAACTTTATCATAAATCTTTATCATATAACTTCTCATGAATAAGTAACAATTCATCACAACATCAAAGTTCAAAGCATAAACTTTATTGAAAACTAGCAAACTATGTTCTCAGTCAACTTTGCAACTACAATTCATCATATTTTCAGGAAGGGTCCCATATCGGAGCCTTTTGGCAAGTCCACATACTCAACCACAATTTAATCTTCTATGATTGCTAACACTCATAGCATACATATGAACAAAAAGTTTCAACCGGACACATAGAAAGATAAGGGCTTATAGTTTCGCCTCCCAACTTATTCACCTCAAGGGTGATGTCAACAATAATAACTCATGATCATTCACATTCAACTGGATATATGTGCCTAGATCTTTCCCCACCACATGATGATTGCCAAAGAGAAAAATAAAAAAGGAATAGAGGAAAATACTTTGACTCTTGCATAAAAGTAAATACATAAAATTAAAAGATAGGCCCTTCGCAGAGGGAAGCAGAGGTTGTCGTGAGCTTTTTGGTTTTGTATGCACAATCTCTTAATGCAAAAGAACTCCATGTTATATTGCCCCTTATGATAGCAACCATTATTATGCAGCCCGTCGCTTTTATTACTTTGCCATCACAAGTTCGTACAACGCTTATTTTCCCTTACACTAAAGGATCAAACACATTTAGGAGCAATTTTGATTGCCCTTTTGCACCGATGACAACTTACTTGAAGGATCTTACTCAATCCATAGGTAGGTATGGTGGACTCTGAAAACATGGATTTGGGTTTAAGGTTTTTGGATGCACAAGTAGTATCTCTACTTAGTGCGGATTTTTGGCTAGCAAAGATGTTGAGCAAGCACCACATGTTGAAGGATCTATGACAATATAACTTCTATGTGAATATGAACAAACATAAAATCATTACGTTGTCTTGTCCAACGTCAACAGTTTTGGCATATAATATTTAATGGGGGCTCACAATCATAAAATATGTCCAAGATAGTGTATTTGCATGTGAATCCTCTCTTCCCTTATTAATTCTTTCATGAGTTGCATAATTGACCAATACTATGTTTGTCATCGTTCAATAAATTTTACCACTTATACTTTTCCTTATGTGGTGTCATTACCTACCATAAGATTAGCATATGATCCCCCCTTTTTTATTATTTCTTTTTATTTTGATTGAAACATAAAAGTAAAGAAGCAAAAACTCAAACTAAACTTTATTATATAGCTCTCACTCGATTACATAGATTGATAGATCACGAAACTAGCACTCGAAAATAGACCATACTAAACTTTTATTCAACTAAATCATGAAATAACTAAGGATCAAACTAAGATAGGTAAAGGTAATAAAAGTGATGGTGATACGATACCGGGGAATCTCCCCCAAGCTTGGCACAAGCCAAGGGGAGTGCCCATACCCGTGTACTCAAGTCTCCTTTGGTGGGGAAGATGGTGGTAGTGGTGATGAGGTAGAGGCAAACTTGTCCTCCGGCTTCCATGGCAGCGGTCCTCCTGAGTCATGCAACTGGCAGCTAAACTCATACCTTTAAATCTCGCCTCATACTCAAAAACTTGGTTTTCAAGATCATAGATTTGGCTTTGCAGAAAATTGATTAGCTCGTTGAATGTGAAGACGATGTCCTTTATAGACCGGCCATCCACCTTGTGATCACGGGTGAATTTTGTAATCATCAGGTGATTGGCACTAAGTCCACGCTCCACCATCCCTTGGAACTTGAAGATCTCCTGCTCCACCGCCTCAAGCCTGGCCTCCACGATTCCCATCTTCTTGGGCCCTTGAACATCTCGGATGTGGAGCACTCCCTCACGCATCTCAATGGCCTGAGGGGGCTTCATCACCTCTGACAAGTAGGGGTTGATTACCCTCTCGAAGAAATTGTCCTTGGAGGAGCTGGGTGCAGCCATGGCGATCCAGATCTGTCAGAAAAACAGCATGAAAGAAGAACATAGGATTTCTCTGCGATACGGAGGTCAAATCATCCGGGGGTATATATAAAGATTTTTTATCTTGGGAAACAAGCATATGGAAGGAAAACATAGTTGGGAAGGTGCCTGAGGGTCCCACAATCCACCAGGGCGCGCTAGGTGGGGCAGGCACGCCCTGGTGTCTTGTGGGCACCTGGGTTGCCTTCCCGGTTATTTCTTATTTTCCAAAAGTGACAGAAAATATTTTTGCGGATTTTTTGGAGTCCGTTTACTTACCGTATCACGTACCTCTTCCTTTTAAGAGTTCTGGAGTGTTCTAGAAGGTCTCTTTTATGTGTTACTCCGGTGTCATGGTTTGAATAATATTAGTTTCAACATTGATGGGCGTACCTGAGATATAGTGCTTAATTCTTTGCCCATTAACCACCTTCGTATTAGTACCTTCGGCATTATTAATCTTAATATCTCCAGAGCGATAAACTTCTTTGATGATATATGGCCCTTCCCATTTGGAAAGAAGTTTTCCTGCAAAAAATCTAAAAGGAGAGTTGTACAATAAAACATGTTCACCTACTTTGAATTCCCACTTTGGATTTTTTGTCATGCCATCTTTTAACTTTTTCTTTGAATAGTTTGGCATTTTCATAAGCTTGGGTTCTCCATTCATCTAATGAGCTAATATCAAATAACCTCTTTTCACCGGCAAGTTTGAAGTCATAACTAAGTTCTTTAATTGCCCAATAAGCTTTATTTTCTAACTCAAGAGGCAAATGACAAGCTTTTCCATAAACAATTTTGTATGGAGACATACCCATAGGATTTTTATAAGTTGTTCTATAAGCCCAAAGTGCACCATCCAATTTCTTAGACCAATTCTTTCGGGACCTATTGATAGTTTTCTGTAATATTAATTTTATTTCTCTATTGCTAAGTTCAACTTGACCACTGGATTGAGGATGATAGGGTGATGCAATTCTATGGTTAACATCATATTTAGCAAGCATTTTACGGAAAGCACCATGAATAAAGTGTGAACCACCATCAGTTATTAAATATCTAGGGACTGCAAACCTCGGGAAGATAATTTCTTTAAGCATTTTAATGGATGTGTTATGATCAACACTGCTGGTTGGAATAGCTTTTACCCACTTGGTGGCATAATCAACATCAACCAAAATATGTGTATACCCATTAGAGGAAGGAAAAGGTCCCATATAATCAAAACCCCAAACATCAAATGGTTCAACAACAAGTGAATAATTCATAGGCATTTCCTGACGCTTATCGATATTACCAATTCTTTGACATTCATCACAAGACAAGACAAATTACGGGCATCCTTAAAAAGAGTAGGCCAATAAAAATCAAATTGTAATACCTTATGCGCAGTTCTATCTCCCGCATGATGCCCTCCATAAGCCTTGGAGTGACATTTCTGTAGGATTTGTTCCTGTTCATGCTCAGGTACACAACGTCTAATAATACAATCTACTCCTTTATAAAGATGTGGGTCATCCTAAAAGTAATGTCTTAAGTCATAGAAGATTTTTTTTCTTTCTTTTGTTGGTATGTGAAACTGGGTGGTATAACTTTAGCAACGATATAATTAGCATAGTCAGCATACTAAGGAGTATTATGAGAAGCATTTATTACAACTAGTTGTTCATCAAGAAAACTATCATCAATAGGTAGTGGGTCATCAAGAATATTTTCTAACCTAGACAAGTTATCAGCTACGTTGTTCTCAGCTCCTTTCCTATCAGTAATATGTAAGTCAAATTCTTGTAGCAAGAGAACCCACCTAATGAGTCTAGGTTTAGCATATTTCTTTTCCATAAGATATTTTATAGCAGCATGATCGATGTGAACAATTACATTGGAATCAACTATATAAGATCTGAATTTATCACAAGCAAACACAACTGCTAAAAACTCTTTTTTAGTAGTAGCATAATTTCTTTGGGCACTGTCTAGAGTTTTGCTAGCATAATGGATAACATTTAATTTCTTATCAACTCTTTGTCCAAGAACAGTACCAACAGCATAATCACTAGCATCACACATAATTTCAAAAGGGAAGTTCCAATCAGGTGGTTGAACAATAGGTGCAGAAGTTATGGCTTTCTTAAGTGTTTCAAAGGCTTCTACACAATCATCATAAAAAACAAATGGAACATCCTTTTGTAAAAGATTAGTAAGAGGCCTAGAAATTTTAGAGAAGTCTTTAATAAACCTCCTATAGAAACCAGCATGACTAAGAAAACTACGAATACCTTTCATATATTTAGGACACGCCATTTTCTCAATTGCATCAACTTTAGCTTTATCCACCTCAATACCTCGTTCAAAATTTTTATGCCCCAAGACAATGCCTTCATTAACCATAAAGTGACACTTCTCCCAATTCAAGACAAGATTAGTTTGCTCACATCTCTAGAAAACTCGATCAAGGTTGCTTAAGAAATCATCATAAGAGGTTCCATAAACGGAGAAATCATCCATGAAAACCTCAACAATCTTTTCACAAAAATCAGAGAATATAGCAGTCATACATCTTTGAAAGGTAGCGGGTGCATTACATAAACCAAAGGGCATACGTCTATAAGCATAAGTTCCAAAAGGACAAGTAAAGGTGGTTTTCTCTTGATCAGGTTGCAAAACTGGTATTTGAGAGAAACCAGAATATCCATCAAGAAAACAAAAGTGTGTGTGCTTAGATAATCTTTCTAGCATTTGATCAATAAAAGGCAGAGGGTAATGATCCTTTCTAGTAGCTTTGTTTAATTTTCTGAAATCAATTACCATTCTAAAGCCAGTAACGATTCTTTGAGGAATATTTTCATTTTTATCATTAGGAACAACAGTAATACCTCCTTTCTTAGGGACACAATGAACATGACTTACCCATCTACTATCAGCTATGGGATAGATTATACCTACTTCCAGAAGCTTTAGTATTTCAGTTCTTACCACTTCTTTCGTCTTAGGATTCAATCGTTGTTGGTGATCAACAACGGGTTTAGCATCAGGTTCCATATTAATCTTGTGCTAACAGAGAGTGGGACTAATGCCCTTAAGATCATCAAGAGTATATCCAATAGCAGCACGGTGCTTCTTCAGAATTTTTAATAATCTCTCTTCTTCATGCTCTGAAAGGTTATGTCACGACCCGGATTTGGTAAAATCCAAGTCTCTGTGCTTTCTGTGCTATCCCTGGATCGTAGCTAGCACACACAGTAACAAGAATGAATATCAGTAAAACATACATCATTTTACTACAACGATAGATCCAGAATTAAGCAAATACATACCATAGACACAGCTCAATGCTGGCTCATAATACAGCGGAATTATACGTAGTCGCTAAGTTAGGGCTCCACCAACACCACTGGGCTTGTTGAGTGTAGACCATAACCCTATCGTCTCTTAATCTGTCGAGATCTGCACATGACAGGTGCAGATGAGTACGTGTAATGTACTCGCAAGTTGCAAAGGAAAGTTTAACAGAATATATATGCAGGGTAAGTATTGGTGGAGGTTTCCTTTGCATAAAGCCAATTTTTTTTCCTATACTAAATTTTGTAAACTTCTTTTGAAATAGAAATAGTTTTTTTTGTATAAAAGGCAGGAGTGAGACACTTGGATATACGCACCAGTGCTCATTCTCCAAAATAGTTTAAAACATACATAAGGTTGAAGTGAAACACATTCACTGTGCTCATTCCTCAACTTTAACCCTTAAAACAGACTTTTAGAAAAGAGAGGGGAGATTCTTCTTCAGTCCAAGTCTTCAATTGCTCAAAATTGCCCGTAACCGGGGGCACAGCTAATCGATTAGGTTAAACCCTCTGCAGAGGTCGTACACATTCCCCACATGACACAACCAACCCCATTTATCGTTACACACTTGGGTGTATGACTAGGAGGAGATTGTGACGAAGCCTTTCCGTATCAGCCACCTATACCTGACCAAGCCGCCCGCAACTTAGGCAATGAAAGCCCCTCTCCAATGGCGGTCCTGAGGTAAGGGTTTCCCGTTAGTACTAAGCTAAGCCAGAGCCCATACTAGCATGTGGCTGTACTGAAAGCTACATCGAACTATACTTGGAAGATCTCATTCCCCTGGACGGCGGTCCCCACCAAAAACCTGTGTGCAAGACCCCAGTCGGGCGCATTCACTGCAAGACCCTGATGGGCGCAATCACTTGTAGACGCTCCCGTCATACCATTCCGCCCAGGGAGTAGAAGTAAAATAATATATAGTTTTGTTTTTCAAAAGTTTTTCGTAAAACGTTGCCCCAAAAGTGGCAAGTTTAATCGTTTAAAACTTGTTTGATTCCCAACCTTTTCTTTGTAAGCATGGCTAAGCATAGCTACAAGTTCCTAGGGCTTTAGCTAGCAATGATTGTTTGCAAAACCTTTTTAGTAAAACATGCATAGTAATAAAAGTGTTCATGCATTTTACGAAAACATAGGACAAGGAATGATCAAGTTGCAACTTGCCTGAGTCTTGAAGTTGATTCCCTACTTGTTATCGTCACTCCTTCACTTTATGATATATCTAACGATAAAACAAAATACTTCAACACACAACAAATCCAAATGAAGATCCAAATGAAGGATTCAAATTAACAATATAAATACATCCTTATGATAATTATCGAGTCATGGCTATGGTTGAGATAAGAAGTTTCTTTGAATGGGAATATGTCATAGATTTTATTCTAGGGTGGGTCAAATTGGTTCAAGGTAAGATCATGGTGTCAATATAGAATGATTGAGAGACAAGTTTTGATAACCAAATTTCCATAAAGAAACTTTTTAGAATATTAGACTTGTGGTCGACTGTGGGAATTGAAAGTTATATGAGTTTAGGGAACTAAAACTAATAATTTACTAACTTCAAATTTTTGTGGTAGTAACATATGACCAGATAGGTTTTCTAGGGATCAATCTAAGAGATTTATCTAAGCATAAAATTTAATTGGTCGAAGATGTTAAATTATGAGTAAAGAAAGTGATTCTATGGTGTAGAGACTAAAACATGAACTAAGCATGGTTGAAAAATTAAGTTATGGGTCCTAACAGATAGGTATGGTTAAAATGACCAATTTTTATATAATAATTTTTTTTGATATGAATTATAGATTAAAAGACATGGCAAAAATATTCAATTTACCATTTAAATCAAAACTAAATTTTAGATTTCTCAAAAGTGAAAAATTATAATTTCATAAAAAACTACAGGTTCCAACGAAACCGGGGATATCTTATTTGTCGAAATCGGACATACGGTTTGGGAGATACGAATTTCCGAAGTTTAGATATTTTTCTGAAAATGTACTACGGGAATTACAAAGACCTCACCAGAGTTGGTTGCCGGTGACGAGGAAGACGGTGGCTCGGGCGTGCTTCGGCGAAGGAGGTGTGCGGGACGATCAAGAGCAACGTGAGGCGGGCCCGAGGAGCAGTGCCACGGGGTCAGTCTCGTCTTCTGGCGCGGTGGAGAAGCCACCAGAATCCAGGAACTCCGGCGAGTAATTAAGCGGGATGGGGAGGGTGATAGCTCCCGAAAGAAGGGGTCTTCGGACGAGGGGTGAGAGGGGCTTGCGGGCGTGCTTTTTATAGGCCTCGGGGAGGTCCGAATTCGAGAAAATGATGGAGTATAATGGTGGCTGTTCTGTTTCTCTGTAATGGCCACTACGCCTCGATTGATGGCGCACTAGCGAAGGGAAAAGGTTGGGGGAGGCGAGGGGGTTCCGTTCAGAGGAGTTTCGGGGCGAGGGAGAGGAGGGGAAGAGGTACAGGCGTCCATGGTTGTAGGCTCTCTGTATGTGTTCCTGTAGCGAACAGAGGAGGACCACCGGTTGGGCTGGAAGGTTATGGGCCTTAGTGAAAGAATAGGTCCGAAGGAAAAATGAAAGGAGAAAAAAAACAAATAGAAAGTGGAGATTGGTGCTGGGCTTGCCTCATGGCTGTAGGTTTAGTAAAAAAACAAATTACATGATGGGCTCAGCCTAGTAGACTAGGAATAGACTTTTTTTTAGGGTTTTGCAATTTCACAAAATTATAATTCTGCCGTATTAAATATTTCCAATTTTTTTTGGAAAAGTCACATTATCTTCGCTCATTAAATTTTATTTGAATTCTTTGGAAATATTTAAATGGCATTAAAATTCCATATAAGATCCAATTTCAATGAAACTCATCTATACCAATATAAAAAGACCCAAAGGGGCAGATCCAACTGATCTCGGCCATCGAACTAAGTCAATCCAACGACCTAGACTGCTCCAATGGCGAGCGTTCAACATGTTTAACATGCAATTAATATCATACCAAATATTGCACTAATCACACAATTAACACACAAATAATAGCATACCTAATATCCGCGTGCAATTAATATATTGCCTAAATATTAACGTGCATTGCACGTGCGCATTTACTAGTAAATTCAAAGAACTTTAAATGAAATATTCATCCACCACATTTGAGAAAGTCATTTTATTCTCACTCCATAATATTGAATATTGTTTAAAATATTTCTTAGGAGTCCGAAAGAGAAGAAATCCAAACTCAAAATTTTCGAAGCAAGACTGACAAAGGTTTTAATTTCCCGTGAAAATCACAAAATTCAATCTTTGATATCTTATTATTAACATTTCAAAATTTGGAAAATTTTGGGATGTTACAGGTTAGCACTAATAATAACAGGATATATCTTTTTCTCATCAAGATAAGCATACTTCAGAGTGTCAGGCAATTGCTTTAATTCAAACACAGGATCACCTTTAGGTCGAGGAGGAACTCCTAGAGTTTCAATAGGCAAATTATGTTTAAGGAGAGGTTGTTGTACAAAGAATATTTTATCTATTTCATTTCTTTCACGCAAGTGCATATCATTCTCATGGTCTAGCAAGTATTGTTCTAGTGGATCAGTAGGAGGCAAGGCAATAGAAGCAAGACCAATTATTTCATCTTTGCTAGGTGATTCCTTATCATGAGGATGTCTATGAAACTTAGAGAAATTAAACTCATGAGACACATCACCAAAAGTAACACTGACAGTTTCCTTTTCATAATTTATCTTAGCATTGACAGTGTTCAAGAAAGGCTTACCAAAAATTATGGGACAAAAGTCATCTTGTGGGGAACCAAGAACTAGAAAATCAGTAGGGTATTTTATTTTCCCACACAATACTTCAACATCTCTAAGAATCCCAAGTGGTGTGATGGTATCTCTATTAGCAAGTTTAATAGTAACATCAATGTCTTCTATTTCAGCGGGTGCTATGTCATTCATAATTTCTTGGTATAAGGTAAAAGGAATAGCACTCACACTAGCACCTAAGTCACATAAACCATGATAACAGTGATCTCCTATTTTAACTAAGACAACAGGCATGCCAACAACTAGTCTATGTTTATCTTTTTCATCGGGTTTGGCAATCCTAGCTGCTTCATCACAGAAGTAAATAACAAGCCCATCAACATTTTCGACCAAGAGATCTTTAACCATAGCAACACTAGGTTCTACTTTAATTTGTTCAGGAGGTTTAGGTGCATTAAGATTACTTTTGCGAACCACTGCTGAAACCTTAGCATGTTCCTTTATCCTAACAGGGAAAGTTTTTTTTAATATAAGTGGTAGGAACTACTAGATCAACATTATAAATGATAGTTTCATCTTTAACTACTACCAGTTCTTTAATTTCTTCTTTAATAGGGGGATGATATTTAAACTACTTCTCCTTAGGGAGATCAACATGAGTAGCAAATGATTCACAAAAAGAGGCTATTTAACACAACCAAACTCAAGCTTAATACCTGACTCTTTACCTTCGTCAAGTTCCCAATCTTCAGAGCTGTGTTTAATTCTTTCTAAAAGATCCCACCTGAATTCAATAGTCTTCTTCATAAAAGAACCAGCACAAGAAGTATCGAGCATGGACTAATCATTACGAGAAAGCCGAGCATAAAAATTCTGAATGATAATTTCTCTCGAGAGCTCATGATTGGGGCATGAATATAACATTGACTTAAGCATCCTCCAAGCTAGAGCGATACTTTCTCCTTCACGAGGCCAAAAATTATATATATATAATTCCGATCATAATGAACTAGATGCATAGGATATTTTTTTGGTGAAATTCCAATTTCAATTGATTCCAGTTTCAAGATCCAATATCATCGCATAGCCTATACCATGTCAATGCTTTCCCCCCCAAAGATAAAGGAAAAACAATCTTCTTAACTTCGTCTTCGGGTAAACCTGTAAGCTTAAAAAATCCATAAATTTCATCCACATATATAAGGTGCAAGTCGGGATGTTTCGTTCCATCTCCTACATAAGGATTAGCTAGCAGTTTCTCTATCATACCCAAAGGAATTTCATAACTAATAATTTCAGTAGGTGCAGTAGGTTGAGGGGCAACTCTTTGTGTTTCCGGTTGAGGTGAAGATACCCTGAACAAGCCCCTCAAATGATTGTTTTCCATAGTGACAAGTGACAATAAATTTCAGCACGTAATATAAATATTTCCTTAACGATTTCCACTTAACAAGAGCTCTTCACTCCCCAAAAACGGCGCCAGAAAAGAGTCTTGATGACCCACAAGTATAGGGTATCAATCGTAGTCCTTTCGATAAGTAAGTGTGTTGAACCCAACGAGGAGCAGAAGGAAATGATAAATGGTTTTCAGCAAGGTAATTTCTGCAAGCACTGAAATTGTAGGTAACAGATAGTTTGATAGCAAGATAATTTGTAACGAGCAACTAACGGCAATGGTAACAAAGTTGCAGCAAGGTAGCCCAATCCTTTTGTGGCAAAGGACATGCCAAAACAATCTCTTATAATAAGCAAAGCGTTCTTGAGGACACACGGGAATTTCATCTAGTCACTTTCATCATGTTGGTTTGATTCGCGTTCGCTACTTTGATAATATGGCATGTGGGTGGACCGGTGCTTGGGTGTTGTTATTACTTGAACAAACCTCCCACTTATGATTAACCCCCTCGCAAGCATCCGCAACTATGAAAAAAGTATGAAGATAAAATCTAACCATAGCATTAAACATATGGATCCAAATCAGTCCCTTACGAAATAGCGCATAAACTAGGGTTTAAGCTTCTATCACTCTACCAACTCATCATCTAATAACTACTCCACAGTGCAGTACCTTAGGCCCAAAGAGGGTGAAGTATCATGTAGTCGACGTTCACATAACACCACTAAGGCAATCACAATATACATACCATCAAAATATCGAATGAATACCAAATTCACATGATTACCTGCAACATGATTTCTCCCGTGGCCACAAGAACAAAAGTAACTACCCACAAATAATATTCATCCTCAAGATCAAAGTGGTATTAAATAGCATAATGGATTTGAACATATAATCTTCCACCAAATAAACCATATAGCAATCAACTACAAGATGTAATCAACACTACTAGTCACCCACAGGTACCAATCTGAGGTTCCGGTACAAAGATTGAACACAAGGGATGAACTAGGGTTTTGAGAGGAGATGGTGTTGTTGAAGATGTTGATGAAGATTGGCATCCCAAATATGAGAGGCTTGTTGGTGATGACGATGGCTTCGATTTCCCCCTCTGGGAGGGAAGGTCCCCCGGCAGAATCGCTCCGCCGGAGGCAAAAGTGCTCCTGCCCAAGTTCCGCCTCGAGACGGCGGTGCTCCATCCCGAAAGTTCCCTTTATTTTTTCTAGGTCAAAAGACCTTATATACCAGAAGATGGGCAGCAGAGGTGGGCCAGGCTGCCCACCAACTACCAGGGCACGCCTGGGGGGCTGGCGCGCCCTAGTGTCTTGTGGGCAACCTGGCAGCCCCCCTCTGGTGGTTCTCTTCTCCAATATTTATTATATATTACAAAATAATTCTCCGTAAAGTTTCAGCTCAATGGAGATGTGCAGAGTAGGTATCTCTGACATAGCTTTTTCAGGTCTAGAATTCCATCTGCCAGCATTCTCCCTCTTTGTGTAAACCTTGCATATTATGAGAGAAAAGGAATTAGAATTACTCCATAAAGTGTTATTATGCATAAAAACATTATAAATAACAGTAGGAAAACATTATACAAAATGGACGTATCATTAACGAGTCTCTAAAATCTATTCAAATTTCTATTAATGAAAGTAGGGAGAGAACCGCTAGAATGCGAGCTAAGAGAGAATGGCTAGAAAAGTATGTTCTTCTAGTTTTTGCGATAATCATGATATAGATCTTAAACTGATTGGTGTGAGTCCTATTGAATCTTTGTTTGCTAATATAAAATTTGATAAAGAAGGGACTAGATAGGAGTCAACTTTAGCTAGAAGGTGTCCCAATAATTTGGAGAGTGATGATCTTAACGAAAAAAATGATAAAATTGGGTTTGGCGAGGTCAAAACTAACTAGTGATGTGCCCACTCTTTTGTATTATGAGGAATTTACTTATGATAATTGTTCTTTGATTGAGTGTATTTCCTTGTTACAATCTATGCTCAATTCACCTCATTCTTATGATCAAATAAAGCTTTTACTAAATATATCGTTGATGCTATGATGAAATCTTTTGAAGAAAAACTTGAGTTGGAAGTTTCAATCGCTAGAAAGTTATATGATGAATGGGAAAGTACTATTAAAATTAAGATTGAAGATTATAGGAATTATGTGCGCATAGATTTCATTGTGCTTCATATTGATTGCAATCCTACATGCCCCATAATTCTTGGTAGACCTTTCCTTAAAGCGATTGGTGCAATTATTGATATGAAAGAAGGAAACATTAGATTTCAATTTCCATTAAGGAAGGGCATGGAACACTTTCCAAGAAAAAAATTAAGTTACCATATGAATCTATTATGAGGGCCACTTATGGATTGAATAACAAAGATGACAATACCTAGATCTTTGCAATATGCCTAACTAAGGGCGTAAAACGATAGCGCTAGTTGGGAAGCAACCCAATAGTTATCTTTTAATTTTTTTGTTTTCTTTTCTATTTTCAATAAATATGCAATTATGCTACTGTTATGATTGTGTTTTAGTCTTTTAATTAGTGTTTGTGCCAAGTAAAGCCTTTGGGATGGTTTGGATGATAGTTGATTTGATTCTGTGAAAAAATAGAAACTTTTGCGTCCAGTAGCAGAATTTCTAAAATTTTCTGGAGAGTGCTAAAATTCTTAACTTTTTTACACAAGATTGATACACAACTTTCCCACGTTGTCCTAATTTTGCAGAAATTGTGGAGTTACCAAAGTTTCGCTAATGTTCAGATTACTACAGACTGTTCTGTTTTTGACAGATTCTATTTTCAATGTGTTGTTCGCTTCTTTTGATGAATCTATGGGTTGTATCGGGTGGTATGAGCCATGGTGAAGTTAGAATACAGTAGATATAATTCTCATATGAAATTGGAATGAGTTTACAACAGTACCTAAAAGTGGTGATTTGCTTTATTATACTAATGGATCTCACGAGTTTTCTGTTGAGTTTTGTGTTGTGAAGTTTTCAAGTTTTGAGTGAAGTTCTGATGGACTAAGAAATAAGGAGTGGCAAGAGCCTAATCTTGGGTATTTCCAAGGCACCCCAAGGTAATATTCAAGGACAACCAAGCATTTAAGCTTGGGGATGCCCCGGATGGCATCCCCTCTTTTGTCTACGATCCATCGGTAAATTACTTGAGGCTATATTTTTATTCACTACATGATATGAGTTTTGCTTGGAGCATCTTGTATTATATTAGTCCTTGATTTATTTGCTTTTTAGTTTGCCACAATCATCCTTTCTGGACACACCTTTTTGAGAGGGACACACATTATTCGTGAATTTACTAGAATACTCTTTGAGCTTCACTTATATCTTTTGAGCTAGGCAGTTGCTCTAGTGCTTCACTTATATCTTTTAGAGCACGGCGGTGGTTATATTTTAAAGAAATTGATGAACTCTCATGCTTCACTTATTTTATTTTGGGAGTCTTATAAATAGTGTGGTAATTTGCTTGGGTTATGAATTTAGTCCTAATATGATGGGTATTCAAGAGGGATATAATAAAAACTTTCATGTAGATCACTGAATATATGAGAAGTTTGATTCCTTGCAATAGTTTCGCGATATAAAGGTGGTAATATGTGGGTTATGCTAATGAGTAATTATGGTTCAGTAAGAATATTGGTGTTAAGGTTTGTGATTCCCGAAGCATGCACGTATGGTCTCTTGTTATGCTATGAAATTGGAGCATGATTTATTATTGATTGTCTTCCTTATGAGTGGCGGTCGGGGATGAGCGATGATCTTTTCGTACGAATCTATCCCCCTAGGGGCATGCGTAGTACTACTTTGCATCGAGGGCTAGTAAACTTTTGCAATAAATATGTGAGTTCTTTATGACTAATGTGAGTCCATGTATTATACGCACTCTTACCTTTCCGTAATTTGCTATGCTCTTCGGTATCGTGCATTGCCCCTTCTCACATAGAGTTGTGGTGCAAACTTCGCCGGTGCATCCAAACCCCGTGATATGATACGCTCTATCACACATAAGCCTCCTTATATCTTCCTCAAAACAGCCACCATACCTACCTATTATGGCATTTCCATAGCCATTCCGAGATATATTGCCATGCAACTTCCACCGTTCCGTTTTATTATGATACATATCATCATTGTCATATTGCTTTGCGTGATCATATAGTTGACATAGTATTTGTGGTTCCATAGCCATTCCGAGATATATTTGTGGTTCATATTTTTTATACATGTCACGATAGATCATTGCACATCCCGGTACACCACCGGAAGCATTCATATAGAGTCATGTTTTTGTTCTAGTATTGAGTTGTAATTCTTGAGTTGTAAGTAAATAGAAGGGTGATGATCATCATATTCATTGTTAGAGCAATGTCTCAGTGAGGAAAGGATGATGGAGATTATTATTCCCCCACAAGTCGGGATGAGACTCTGGACGAAAATAAAAAAAGGCCAAAAAGAGCCCAACAAAAAAGAGAGAGAGAGAAAAAGGAAAAAAAAAGAAAAAAATGGGAGAAAAGGAGAGAAGGGACAATGTTAATATCCTTTTCCACACTTGTGCTTCAAAGTAGCACCATGTTCTTCATGATAGAGAGTCTCCTATTTTGTCACTTTCATATATTACTAGTGGGAATTTTTCATTATATAACTTGGCTTGTATATTCCAATGATGGGCTTCCTCAAATGCCCGAGGTCTTCATGAGCAAGCAAGTTGGATGCACACCCACTTAGTTTTCTTTTGAGCTTTCATACACTTATAGCTCTAGTGCATCTGTTGCATGGCAATCCCTACTCCTTGCATTGATATCAATTGATGGGCATCTCCATAGCCTGTTGATTAGCCTTGTCAATGTGAGACTTTCTTCTTTTTTGTCTTCTCCACACAACCTCCAACATCATACTCTATTGCACCAATAGTGCTATATCCATGGCTCACGCTCATGTATTGCGTGAGAGTTGAAAAAGCTGAAGCGCGTTAAAAAGTATGAACCAGTTGCTCGACTTGTCATCGGGGTTGTGCATGATAAATACTTTGTGTTAAGAAGATGGAGCATAACAAGACTATATGATTTTGTAGGGATAACTTTCTTTAGCCATGATATTTTGAAAAAACATGATTTCTTTTTAGTATGCTTGAAGTATTATTGTTTTTATGTCAATATTAAACTTTTGTTTTGAATCTTATGGATCTGAATATTCATACCACATAAAGAAAGATTGCATGCTAAACATGTTAGGTAGCATTCCACATCAAAAATTCTGTTTTTATCATTTACCTACTCGAGGACGAGCAGGAATTAAGCTTGGGGATGCTTGATACGTCTCCAACGTATCTATAAATTTTTATTGTTCCGTGCTATTATATTATCAATCTTGGATGTTTTATATACATTATTATGCTATTTTATATCATTTTTTGGGACTAACTTATTAACCTAGTGCCCAGTGCCAGTTGCTATTTTTTCCTTGTTTTTGTCTTTATAGAAAATCAATACCAAACGGAGTCCAAATGGAATGAAACTTTTTGACGATTTTTCTTGGACCACAAGACACCCTAGAAGCCTCGGGAGGAGGCCAGAAGGGCTATGAGGCGGCGACAAGCTCTGGGGGCGCCCCCCAAGCTTGTGGGCCCCCGTAGCTCCTCTAACCCTAATTCTTCTTCTATAAATACCCAAATATTCCCCGAAGACCAGGGGCACACCAAAAATACTTTTTCGCCGCCGCAAGTTTCTGTCTTTGTGCGATCCCATCTAGGGACCTTTTCCGGTATTCCACCGGAGGGGGATTCGATCATTGAGGGCTTCTACATCAACCTTGCTGCCCTCCGACGATGTGTGAGTAGTTTACCACAGACCTACGAGTCCATAGCTAGTAGCTAGATGGCTTCTTTTCTCTCTTTGATCTTCAATAATATGTTCTCCTCGATGTTCTTGGAGATCTATTCGATGTAATCTTCTTTTGTGGTGTGTTTGTTGAGATCCGATGAATTGTGGGTTTATGATCAGATTATCCATGAATATTATTTGAGTCTTCTCTGAACTCTTTTATGCATGATTTATATAGCTTCGTATTTCTCTCTGATCTATTGATTTGGTTTGGCAACCTAGATTGATTTTTCTTGCAATGGGAGAGGTGCTTTGTAATGGGTTCAATCTTGCGGTGCTCAATCCCAGTGATAGAAAGGGACATGACACGTATTTGTATTGTTGTCATTAAGGATAAAAAGATGGGGTTTGTTCATATTGATTGGATCTATCCCTCTACATCATGTCATCTTGCTTAAGGCATTACTCTGTTCTTGTTAACTGAATACTCTAGATGCATGCCAGATAGCGGTCGATGTGTGGAGTAATAGTAGTAGATATAGGCAGGAGTCGGTCTACTTGTCTCGGACGTGATGCCTATATACATGATCATTGCCTTGGATATCGTCATAACTATGCGCTTTTCTATCAATTGATCAACAGTAATTTGTTTACCCATCGTATGCTTTCTTTCAAGAGAGAAGCCTCTAGTGAAAACTATGGCCCCTGGGTCTATCTTTTATCATATTATTTTCATATCTAGAAAACCAAAACACAAAATACCTTGCTGCAATTTATTTACTTTTAATTTATTTCACGCTTTTTACTTATCTTTTATATCTATCACTATCAGATCTCATCCTTGCAAGTAACCATGAAGGGATTGACAACCCCTTTATCGCGTTGGGTGCAAGTATTTGTATGTTTGTGTATGTACAACTATTGGAGACTTGTGTGTTCCTCCTACTGGATTGATACCTTGGTTCTCAAGTGAGGGAAATACTTATCTATACTTTGCTGCATCACCCTTTCCTCTTCAAGGGAAAAACTAATGCAAGCTCAAGAAGTAGCAGAGCATCACGAAGAGATCTGCTTGAAGCTTGCCGTCCATTGTGGTGACAATGGACTTGTGAAGATGTGCCAAAGAGTGGCTCACCCATAGTGAGTATGGGGAGCAATCAACTAGTCTTAATCGAGCCAACGCAGTCAAGAAAGATGGTCCAACTTGAGGAAGTCAAGATCGTCATCATCTAGCTCAAGTGGACTATGTGCAAGGCAAAGGTTTGCCCTTGATAGGTTTTCTATTTTACCGATCTCATGGTGGTAGTTGGGAGACCGGGTTATAGGATCGATTGCCGTACTATCAAGGGGGGCTCTCAAGTGAGTAGCTTGATCGTATCGTTTGTAGAGAGCTCAAACCATTGCATTCTTGCATCATCTTTCTTGGTTCTTTTTTGGTGCTTCTCTTTGTGAGTTTTTGAGCTTATGTTCATCTTAATGACAAGCTCGAGTTCATCGAAAACGGAGTTCATATGCATCTTCTATGATGTTCCCGGTGTGGGAGTTTATGTCGGTTCTTCTATGATGGTGGTTTCACTCCTCTATATCATAGGCATACTCCCCCTGCCACTTCTTATTATAACCATAGGCATACTCCCCCTGATGCTATTGGATAGTATTTGTCGTCATCTATCCAACAAGATTGAGTTTGCTCAATTCGAAGCTCATTTGCAGAAGTTATGGCAGTTCAGGTTTTATTGTTTCCACCTGTTTCTCTTGGGCAGTTTTCAGCTCCCAAGCAGTAGTACCACTCCGTTCTACGGTAGTACCGCTCATTGGGTACTTCTGCTATGAGCTACCACAGTCTCTTCCGCTTGTTTCGTGCTCCTATAAATGGGCGGTAGTAGCACGGTTGTAGGGGACGGTAGTATCGCCTGCGCGGTACTACCGTAAGCCTACTGCCATTGCCACTACCGGCTATTTTTGGGCTGATGTAGTATTTTCTGCTCTCGTGGTAATAGGGCGGTAGTAGGGCGCGGAAGTACTGCTACGTGCGGTACTTCCGCCCTGTCGCCTCCTAGTACCACAGTTTCTCTGAACCACTTGGCCTGTAGCAGTAGAACCACTCCTAGGAGCGGTAGTACCGCTTGTGCACGACCTGTGCACATAATGGTTGGATTTGGGGGGCATATAAAAGGGGGTCTTCTTCCCCAATGAACTTTACCCTTCAAGCTCATGTTTGTCCCCCATTGTTGAGGATGTGTTACTGAAGTTCCTTCCCTTTGAGGGAAAGTACGTCTCCGTTGGGGCGGTGTGGAGGCACAATGCTCCCCAAGAAGCCACTAGGGCCACTGTATTTTCCTCACGCCCTCACACAATGTGAGATGCCGTGATTCCACTAGTGGTGCCCTTGAAGGTGGCAACCGAACCTTTACGAACAAGGTTGGGGCAATCTCCACAACTTAATTGGATGCTCCCAACACCACCGCGAAGCTTCACCACAATGGAATGTGGCTCCGAGGTGACCTCTTCCGTCTAGGGTGCCCAAACACCCAAGAGTAATAAAATCCACACAAGAAAATATGGGCGAATCAAACTTCCTTTGGTGGAAGTGTAGATCTAGGTCTCCTCCTTCAATCTCTAGAAAATCAACAAGTTTGAGTGGCTAGAAAGAGAGATCGGGCAAGAAAGCTTGGAGGGCATTAATGGAGGAGAGAGAGAGGCAAGAGGTAATGTGGTAGGTGGAAGAACCCCACTTTATATAGTGGCCTCCCAAGTCCAACCGTTACTGCGGTTTTAACACTGCAGCGGTACAACCGCTTCATGGCCCGGTACAACCGGATTTCACGGGTAGCCTGTAGTAACCCTACTGAGTGGTACAACTGGTGGGGTGGGTGGTAGTACCGGTTGACACAAGCAACCGGACCAACCGCTCCACCACCGCTCAACTACAGCTTCACCGCAGAAGGGAATCACCCCTATGGCGGTAGTTGTGACGGTAATTGTGCCAGTGCACGCGCCCGGGCCAGATTCCTGGTGGTGACTAAGTCTAGAGCAGTAGAACCGCTCCGGGCACCGGTATTACCTGTTGAAAGCTAGTAACCGGGACAACCGGGCCACCATCGCCCCACCACAGAAGAAAACCCAGTGGTTGGGCGGTACCGGGCCGGTACAACCGCCCGTTAAGTAGTTCTAGTTTTTTCCAGTGTATTGGAGGTACCACCACTCAGAGGCAGCGGTACTACCACTGGGTTTGATCCTGAGAGCTACAACCCTAGGGTATCACCCCTAGGGCGGTGGTTGAGGGGAAGAATCGATCGGGCGGTACAACCGCTGGGGGGTAAAGCCACAGTGAATGAAGGAAGTGGGGACCTCTTTCTCCTCGAACGGAAGGGAATAATGGGTGAAAATGAATGTGTACGTGCAATGATTCACCCAATACCTTCCGATGTGGATTCCCTCTTAATAGTACGGATTCCCTACAACCAAAGAAATAAACACGTAGAGAACACCGTCTTCGATCTTTTCCGTCCAGAGGGAATGCCTAATCGTCTTGTACCCAACATAGAGTAACTGAAGAACTTGGCACACGATTAGACCACAAGGTGATTTTTCATCATCACCAAAACACAAAGGCGGGAAATGCCCTAACAATCTCCCCCTTTTTGGTGGATGATGACAACTACAAGATTTGCACTGGAAGTCTAGAAAATATAGACGGGCTCCCCCTAGATGTGTGCACTATTTTGATTTGCTTTTGTAATGCAAAGTCACACATTAGGATCAATGCTCCCCCTATATTTTATAGACCAACAAATACGAACAAATAAGATAAACAATAAGCATATAAGAAGTACATAATGACCGGTAATATGATAGATAGAGAACGAACGCATGTCTCACACCATGCAAGTCTCACACCACAAAGTTCACAAACCAAAGTAAAGCAAATAGAAGTTCAACTCTCAACTCGAAGCAAATGAAACACACCCATGCAAATACCGAGACCTAACAGAACTCTCTCCCCCATTGGCATCAAGACACCAAAAAGGAAAGGAGCGATGCTAACGCCCCAGAGATCAGTAGTCCTCCTGTGACTCCTCGGTCTCATCGGGATCACCATCTTCAGACTCCTCATTGTCCTCCATGACATCATCAGCAGCAGCAGAAGTGGAGGTAGCAGGATGGCCAGTGGCCTCATCAGTCCATGTGCTATGGTCGCATATCCAGTTGTCCTCTGGAGTGATGCTCTTCTCAGATCCACTAGTCACAGGCATGTTGAGGTGCTTCATCATGGCAATCTGTCAGCGCCGAGCATGCTTCTCATTCACATGAGCCTCGTATAACTTCTTATGAATGTGTATCTAGAGGCAAAACGTCTTCTTGACCTTAACGGTGAGCTTAGTCACCCAAGAGGGCTTGGCCCCGGGCTCAAGCTCAAAGTCATCATTGTCAGAGGTGGCATACACATCCTCAGGCTCATCAGCAGGAAAGCGAGGCTCAACATGTTTCTTCTTCTTGAGGTGCTTGACCTCGTGCATAGTGAGGTTATCTGGGGAGGTGAGAGGCTCTCCAGACCTGTGAACTGCCCATACAGAGTTCAGAAAGTACATGACAAATGGAGCATAAATGGGGCACTTCCGGTACAACACCATGCTATACATCTCCTCCCACAGCCACTTGGACACATCAAACGTGGCACCAGATCCCACTTTGGTCTTCATGGCCACAAGCAAATCCACCAGATATCCACAGATCTCATCTTGATTCCCCACCTTGGGCAGAAGCACATTTCTGAACACATGATGCATGATATCACATTTCTGAACTCACCAAGCATACCACGCCCCCGAATGTATAAGGGGGCAAGCTTCTCCTTAGCCATGGAGGTGGGACGGTCGTGAGGACGAATACCACCATTCACGGTAAGACCGGTGTCATCATACCCGAGAGCATTGCAGAAGGCTCTCCATGGGACCTGAAAGAGCTCATCGCGGCACCTGAAGGACAAGGTACGAGCTTCATCGGTGCCAAAGTGAACAGTGGCATAAAACTGATGGATAAGCTGCACATCAAAGTCACAGTTGATCAACATGAGCTTGATCAAGTCAAACTCCTCACAAAGAGCCAAGGCTTCTCCAAAGTACTCCATATTGATCCTCCAATGATCAAGGTCAATGGTCCATTGCTTGGCATAACGATTCTTGTGATGCTCAAAAAGTTCGTGCACGATCCTCATTTGCATCTCATTGCGGAACTGAAAGGTGGTCCACCTAGGAGCAACTGGAACCTCATAGGGATTCTGAATGCGGAATTTTTCCCAATCGGTTTTGTTCCATTTGTGCAAGGGCAAGGTCACACATTGCCTGGCAGCGGCAGACTTCCCACGATGAGTGGGCTTGGTGGGAATCACAACTTCTTCTTCTTCCATAGAGTCATCCGGGCGCTTGCCTCTACAAGCTCGCGTTTTGGACTTCGGACGAGGGGCAGAACGAGAACCTGAGCCACCTGCAAACACACATGGGAAGCACACAAGATACCTAGAGAAGATGAGAGGATTACACACAAGAACAAAGGAATATATTGTATGTGAATCAGAGAAAGCAAAACAATGCAATATGGTTCAGAAGAGCCGGTTGTACCGGGTCTTCAACCAGTGGAACCGCTGCGACGGTTGTACCGCCATGAGGAAGCGGTTGTACACGAGCAGTTCTACCCGTGGAAGAACAAGTACCAATGAGATTCGAATCAAATCGCAGTATTTCAATTTCTAAAGATGCACAAGACAATAACATGACACATATAGATCTCATCTGCCCAATAGTTTAGACAAAAACGCGGGATAACAAGTAATGCCCTAGGAATATGGATTCAAAGATTGAAACCCTAGAGGAAGAGATCGGGCCATTACCGGTATCCATGGGAAGAGATCAGGAAGGAGGGGGCCTCCATGGAGCGGATCCAAGGGAGACCCACCGATCCGGAGCGCCGGAGAACACTCCGGGGTGAGGGTGATGGTGACTGGCGGCTAGGGCAGGCGAGGGGAATGGGCACGAAGGGGAGAAGGAGATACCCCTTCGACCTGACCCCTTTAAATACCCGTCAGACCGCGAAGCGGTTGTACCACCGTGAAGGACGGTTGTACCGCCCCCCTGGGACATACCTGTGGTTGCGGGCGGTACTTTAGATGCGTAGAAGGCGGCGGTAGTACCGCCTGGAACCGATCGGTAGTATCGGCCAGGAGCACAACCTGAGGGGCCAGTGGTAGGACCGCAGAGACCACCCTGGTGGTACTCCTGGGACGATACAACCGAGTGTCCGAGCGGTTGAACCGCCCTGGGCACCAGTTGTACCACCCAGTCAACTTCACCCACACCATGATCAACTTGTGTGCAATTGGAAAGGATGGTTTAAGGGAAAGAGAAGGCTTGGGATGGAGACGAGGCACTGGAATATGGTGAAGTAAACTCCAAGAGTGCAAGAAGCAAGCAAGAAAATACCACTACTTGGAGGTTACAAGCACCTAGGACCTAATAAATCTAGCAAGAGCAAATAAGATCCAACAAAGCCAACCCTTTTCACGGAGAAAGGGGCGGTGGCCGAAGACACCTATGTTTGAGTCAATTGGTATGGCACCGCGAAGATTTTAACCTTGGGCCCATGACCAAAACTCATCTTTGAAGCACAAGTACCATAAAAAATGGCTAATGTGAAAGACTTGATCAATTTATGCATAATAGGGGAGGGACGGCTCATTGAGAGAACAACACTCCCCCTATATCCATGCCTAAATCCAGAACAAGATAGTATGATAAATGTGGTGGGGTGTGCCTAGATTCCGGCCAAATTGCTCGAATCAATGATATTTAGCTCATTCCTTAACTCGCAAAATCTTGCTACATCCAAGGGCTTCGTGAAGATGTCCGCTAGTTGCTCTTGAGTGTTGACGTAGATAATCTCAATCTCCCCACGCTTGATATGATCCCGAATGAAATGATGACGAATCTCAATATGCTTGTCTTGCTATGTTGCACCGGATTGTAGGAGATCTTGATAGTACTCTCATTGTCACATAGAAGAGGCACTTTGTCACAAGTGACACTGTAATCCTTTAAAGTTTTCTTCATCCATAGCAATTGTGCACAACAACTTGCGGTGGCTACATACTCGGCCTCGGTGGACGAGAGAGACACACAATTTTGCTTCTTAGAAGACCAGCTTACCAAAGAGCGACCAAGGAATTGGCACCCTCCGAAAGTTTACTTCCTATCCACAACATCTCCCGCCCAATCCGAGTCCGAATAACCCGTGAGATCAAAGCTTGCTCCTTTGGGGTACCATAGGCCAAAGTTTGGGGTACGAGCCAAATATCAAAAGATTCGCTTGACCGCCACATAGTGACTTTCCTTAGGTGCGGCTTGGAACCTTGCACACATTCCCACACTCAACATAATATCCGGTCTAGATGCACAAAGGTAAAGCAAGGATCCAATCATGGAGCGATATACCTTTTGATCCACCACTTTACCATTGGGATCAATGTCAAGTTTGCATTTTGTAGGCATAGGAAACTTGACCGGCTTGACGTCATCTAGCTTGAATCTCTTGAGCATGTCTTGGGTATATTTGGCTTGGTTAATGAAGGTTCCTTCTCTTCTTTGCTTGACTTCAAACCCAAGAAAGAACTTCAAATCTCCCATCATAGACAGCTCGAACTTCTCGGTCATTAGTGCGGCAAACTCATCATTGAAAGATTTGATAGAAACAAATATGATATCATCAACATATAGTTGGCATATGAACAAATCACCTTTGACCCTCTTAGTAAAAAGAGTGGGATCGATTTTCCCAATTTCAAACCCATGATCTTGCAACAACTTGGTAAGGTGCTCATACCACGCAAGTGGGGTTTGTTTAAGGCCATAGAGTGCCTTGTTGAGTTTGCATACGTGATTGGGGAGCTTGGGATCCTAGATCCTGTGGGTTGTTTGACATATACCAACTCATTTAAAGGACCATTAAGAAATGAACTCTTCACATCCATTTGTTGCAATTTGAAATCATGATGAGATGCATATGCAAGCAACATGCGAATAGATTCAAGACGAGCAACGGGGGCAAAGGTTTCATCGTAGTCGATACCCTCGACTTGGGAGTATCCTTGTGCCACCAATCTTGCCTTGTTTCGAACAACCACACCGTTCACATCTTGCTTGTTCTTGAAGATCCACTTGGTCCCAATGACATTGTGGTTCTTCGTTGGCCTTGACACTAACTCCCAAACTTGGTTGCGCTCAAAGTTGTTGAGTTCATCATGCATGGCTTCAACCCAATCCACATCATCGAGCGCTTCATGTACCTTTTGGGGTTCAACACACGAAACAAACGCGTGATGCTCACAGAAGTTTGACAATTGTCTACGAGTAGTTACCCACTTTTTCAAGCTTCCAAGCACATTCTCCAAAACATGTTGTTGATGCTTGGGCTTGGAAGCCACCTTGGCGGCACGGCGCTCCAAAAGTTCCTCCATAGAAATTTGAGGATCATCATCTTAATCGTCTTGAGCACCATCTTGAGCTTGCTCTTGATCTTGAGCATCCTCTTGATCTTGAATTTGCTCGGTGTCATGAACTTGATCTTGGGCATCACTTGGTGAACCACCATCATCTCGAGGTTGATCTTGCCCTTGATCTTGTTCACTTGGTTGAGGGTCTTCACTTTATTCTTCGGAAGCGTGTGGGTCTAGCGTTGGTGATGGCTCCACTTGAGTAGAGCATTGTCCTTCTCCTTCGGCCACAAGGGGTTCCTCAATGAGGAGTATTTTACCAATCCACATTCTTCTTATGGCTTGAGGAGGAATTTCATCACCTACACCACAAAGGCCACTTTGCTCCACTTGGGAGCCATTATTTTCATCAAACTCCACGTTACACGTCTCCTTGATGAGTGTGATGGACTTGTTGAGGACACAGTAAGCATGAGAGTTTGTAGCATAACCAACAAATATGCCCTCTTGAGCTCTAGGTTCAAACTTAGACAAACGAACACCTTTCTTGAGAATGAAACACTTACAGTCGAACAGCCGGAAGTACTTGAGGTTATGCTTGTTACCGATAAGTATCTCATATGGAGTCTTGTTCAAGCCTTTGTGGAGGTAGAGCCGATTGGATGCATGACATGCGGTGTTGATGGCTTTGGCCCAAAAGTTGTACGGAGATTTGAATTCCACCATCATGGTCCTTGTCGTGTCCATCAACGTCCGGTTCTTCCTCTCCGCTACACCATTTTGTTGAGGGGTATAGGGTGCGGCATATTGGTGGTTGATCCCCTCATCACTAAGAAACTCATCCAAGGTGTAGTTCTTGAACTCGGTGCCGTTGTCACTTCGGATCATCAAGATATTTGCTTCATATTGACATTGAGCTTCATGTGCAAAGTTGATGACGGTTTGTTGAGTCTCACTCTTCCTCTTGAAGAAGTATACCCATGTGTATCTTGAGTAATCATCTACAATCACCAAGCAATACTTTCTCCCCCCAAGACTATCGAATGATGGAGGACCAAAGAGATCCATCTGGAGGAGCTCCAAGGGCCTCTTCAAGTAGATGATAGTCGTGGGTCGGTGAGCCGTTTCATGAAGCTTTCCTTCGATACAAGCACTGCAAGCACGGTCTTTGGCAAAACTCACATTTGTTAGTCCATGAACGTGGTCCCCCTTGAGGAGACTTTGCAAAGATCTCATATTGACATGGGCTAGTCGGCGATGCCAAAGCCATCCCACATCAACTTTAGCCATTAGGCAAGTCGCGGTCTTAGTGGGTCGCTCTGAAAAGTTCACCACATAGAGACCGTTCTCGACATGCCAACAAAAGCTACTTTAAGAGTCTTGCTCCACAAAAGGGCCATGGTATCAAGATCAAAGAATGTTGCAAAGCCCAAAAGAGCAAGTTGACAAATGGAAAGTAAATTGTATGCAAGGGATTCAACAAGCATGACCTTCTCAATAGATAAATCTTGAGAGGTGACCACCTTGCCAAGTCCCAATACCTTAGATGTTGAAGCATCACCGAATTGGACATGGGTGGGCATAGATGGAATTGGGTTCACATCCACCACCAAGTCCTTGCTCCCGGTCATATGATTTGCTGCTCCACTATCGAGCAACCATGACACCCCACCGAAAGCAAACTCCTACAAGAGATCAATGCTTGGATTTAGGTACCCATTTTTGAATGGGTCCTTTGAGGTTAGCAAAAAGGGTCTTAGGAACCCAAATAGACCATTCAATGTATCATAAGAAGAACCAACAAATTTGGCATGACATGCCCATCTCTAGCATGACACAAAACATAGGAAGGATTAAAGTCACTAGCTTTGTTAGAAGGTGTGGTCTTGCCCTTTTTGGCACTACCACCTATACCCATGTCCTTGTTCTTCTCATGAGCTCCCTCTCCGGCCTTTACAAAGACTTCTTTGAGTGGGAGAGGTTGCTTGGTCTTGTTCTTCTTTGACTTGGGTACAAACCCAACTCCTTCCTTGGCCATAACTTCCTTTTGATTGCTCAGAAGGTCATTGAGATTCTTCTCACCTTATATACACATCACAAGGCCTTTCTCAAGTTGCTCTTTCAACTTGGAATTTTCCTCCACAAGGTGCACATGCTCACAACAAGGGTTAGTAGCATTTGCATTATCAATTAGAACGAAAGGAGGACATGTTGCTATCTCCTTGGTTAGCTTCACTTGGAGTTGATCATGAGACTCTTTAAGGGAAGTGTGAATACCCTTCAAGACCTTGTGAGCCTTGTCGAGTATATCAAACTCCTCTTTGAGTTTCTCATGGCCAATCCCAAGTGCAACTTTCTCAGATTTAAGCACACGAGAAAGAACATTGGCATGATCAAGATATTTTTGCAATTTAGCAAGAACAACATTGTGTGACTCCTCAAGAGTCAAACGAAGTCCTCGCTCTTCATGAAGAGCAATGGAACGATCCGCAATCTCATCGGCATAATCATGGCTATGCCCCTTTAACTTGGAGATAGTGTCCTCATGAGACTCAATGATATCATCGGCCTCACCAAGTTGTTCCAAGAGAGCAACAAAGTGCTTCTTGGTTTCACCCTTGAGCTTGTTCAAGAATATGCCAAACTCATTCTCATCAACTTTCACCACCTCACTCTCATCTACACAATCTAACAAGAAGGGAGTAGTAGTGATGGTGGTTTTGATGTTGGGGGTTATCTTGTTGATACCTTTGGCCATAAGACACTTGGCGATGAGGTTCTCGTTGGGGGAAGAGGTGGCAATTGCCACGGTTGCCGTTGCCATTCCTTCACCACTTGTGTCTTCATAATCATCATCGGAGGTGTACTCTTCATGTGCCACCAAGACCTTTTGAGGTATATTCTTGGTGAAGTTGTTCTTGTTTGGGAAGGACTTGGCTTTGTCTTTGCGAATGAGCTTGCCACCATTGCCTTCCCTCTTCTCATAAGAACAATCCACCACAAAGTGAATCACATTGACACAATTGTAGCACGTCCTCACTCGTTGCTTGTTCTTTTGGCCACTTGAGTTGTTCTTGGGGAAGTTGGGCCTTGAGTTTCTCTTGTTGCCCCAAAATTGCCTTGATGAAATAGCCATGTGCTCGTGATAAGCATATTTGGTGTCTTCGGGGCAACACTCTTCTTCTTTCTCCTTTTCTTCTTCCGGAATGGCCTTGGCCTTCAAGGCAAGGTTGGGTGAGGCTTTCTTTGACCGGACACGAGCAAGTGCATTGTCGGCGGTCTTGTTCATGATGTTCATAGCAATAAACTCATCCAACACTTCACTTGAGGACAAGGTGTGGAAGTCCGGCCTTTGACGTATTACAGAGGACATGGCCTTGTTGAAGGGCATGATGGCCTTGAGAAACCTGCGCTAGATCCAATTGTCATATGTATCCTTACTCCCACGATCTTGGACTGCAACCGCAAGAGTTGTCAACCTTCAGTAGAGATCGCGAGGATCCTCATCTTCAATCATTACAAATTCATCGGCCTCATCAAGAACCACCTCAAAGTTGGACCGTTGTATGCTAGAGCTCCCCTTGTACAAAGATATGATGTGTTCCCAACAATCCTTTGCACGAGTGAAGGGACGCAAGTGAGATAGATCTTTGGGAGGCACTGCGGCTTGGAAGATGAACAATGCAGAGTGATTGTATTGATTGTCCGCTTCTTCTCTTGGAGTGAAGTTGTGTGGATCATGTGGGTAGAAGCCTTATTCTATGATTCGCCAAAGGTTTGTTGAGCTGTGATTCAAATGAGACTTGATACGAAAAACCCAATTAGAGAAATCACCCTTTACAAGCTTAGGAGGAGGACCAAGATGGTTAATATGTGGTGTAGGGACCGGTCCTCCATAGACCGGAGGAGGGGGAACAGAGGCAAAGGTTCTCGTCCCATTCTTGTTTTGAGGGGGAGAAGTTTGAGTGCCTTTAGCCACTTCCTTGCCGGAATTGGCCTCCGACTCCGATGCGGTGGGATTAACCACACGCAACGGATTGGGAGAAGTTTTCAACCCCTCAAGTAATTCTTTTAGCATGGACTTGACTTCGGTCATCATAGACGTCTTAAGTGAAGCCATTGCCTCATTTAAGTCATCTCGGGTGATCGAGTTCAACTCCACGGCCTCGGGCACTTCCTCCACTCTGTCAACCATACTCTTCGGGTGGTGAAACCCTTAAAAAGAAACCTGGCTCTGATACCAATTGAAAGGATCGATATGGTTGACTAGAGGGGGGTGAATAGGCAACTAACAATTTTTTACTTTTCTTAACAAATTAGGGTTAGCAACAAATAGGTTGTCTAGATGTCCAACTAGGTGAGCAACCTATATGATGCTAACAACACAAGCCACGCAAGCAAGCAAAGGATACAACACAAGTAAAACTTGCACAAAGTAAAGGTAAGAGATAACCACAAGTGGAGACAGTGAAGACGAGGATGTGTTACCGAAGTTCCTTCCCTTTGAGGGGAAGTACGTCTCCGTTGGAGCGGTGTGGAGTCTAAATGCTCCACAAGAAGCCACTAGGGCCACCGTATTCTCCTCGCGCCCTCACACAATGCGAGATGTCATGATTCCACTAGTGGTTCCCTTGAAGGCGGCAACCGAACCTTTACAAACAAGGTTGGGGCAATCTCCACAACTTAATTGGAGGCTCCCAACACCACCGCGGAGCTTCACCACAATGGAATGTGGCTCCGAGGTGACCTCTTCCGTCTAGGGTGCCCAAACACCCAAGATTAATAAAATCCACACAAGAAAGTGTGGGGGAATCAAATTTCCTTTGGTGGAAGTGTAGATCTAGGTCTCCTCCTTGAATCTCTAGCAAATCAACAAGTTTGAGTGGCTAGAAAGAGAGATCGGGCAAGAAATATTGGAGGACATTAATGGAGGAGAGAGAGAGGCAAGAGGTAATGTGGTAGGTGGATGAACCCCACTTTATATAGTGGCCTCGCAAATCCAACCATTATTGCGGTTTTAACACTGCAGTGGTACAACCGCTTCATGGCCCAATACAACCGGATTTCACGGGTACCCTGCAGTAACCCTACTGAGCGGTACAACCGGTGGGGTGGGCGGTAGTACCGGTTGACACAAGCAACCGGACCAATCGCTCCACCACCGCTCAAATACCGCTTCACCGCAGAAGGGAATCACCCCTATGGCGGTAGTTGCAGCGGTAGTTGTGCCGGTGCACGCGCCCAGGCCAGATTCCTGGTGGTGACTAAGTCCAGAGCGGTAGAACCGCTCGGGGCACTGGTAGTACCGGTTGACAGCTAGTAACCGGGACAACCGGGCCACCACCGTCGAGTAACCGCCTCACCACAGAAGAAAACCCGGTGGTTGGGCGGTACCAGGGCCGGTACAACCGCCCATTAAGTAGTTCTAGGTTTTTCCAGCGTATTGGCGGTACCACCGCCCGGAGGCAGTGGTACTACCGCTGGGTCTGATCCTGAGAGCTACAACCCTAGGGTATCACCCCTGGGGCGATGGTTGAGGGGAAGAACCGGTCGAGCGGTACAACCGTCCTGCCGAGCGGTACAATAGCTGGGGGGTTAAAGCCACAGTGAATGAAGGTAGTGGGGACCTCTTTCTCCTTGAACGGAAGGGAACAATGGGTGAAAAGGAATGTGTACGTGCAATGATTCACCCAATACCTTCCGATGTGGATTCCCTCTAAATAGTACGGATTCCCTACAACCAAAGAAATAAACACGTAGAGAACACCGTCTTCGATCTTCTCCGTCCGGAGGGAATGCCTAATCGTCTTGTACCCAACATAGAGTACCTGAAGAACTTGGCACACGATTAGACCACAAGGTGAGTTTTCATCATCAAAAAACACAAAGGCGGGAAATGCCCTAATAGAGGGGTATAAATAGGCTGCACCAAAACTCCAACTGTTACAAGTCTTTGACCCAACTCGGTGACACCGACATGAAAATCTCGGTGAGAGTGACTAGTGCACAAGACTTGATCATTAGGCATTTCGGTGAGACCGATCATACCAACTCGATGGGACCGAAGTGCGATGGCTAGGGCAAGACCTTGTTTTGGAAATTTTGATCAGTTCATCTCGGTGATTTTGAAATGAAACGACTTCATCACAGAAACTTGGCCAGGCCATCTCGGTGAGATTTGTTTCGGTTGCACCGAATTATTAGGGTTTGACATATGACAGTGTATGGGATCATCTCGGTGGGTCCGGATAGGAATGTTTTGGTGGGACCGAGATGGACTTTATGGTTTTGGATACGATGGAAGTGGAGAAATATCTTAGAGTTTTGGAGCAATATCACTAAGCACTTGAGCAATTGACTCATAACCAAAACCTCATCCCCTTTTAATAGTATTGACTTTTCCTATGGACTCAATGTGATCTTGGATCACTTAACCAAAAATGTAGATTCTTGGAGCTTTGCCAATCTTTGTCCTTAGCATTTTGAAGGGGTCCACATCCTCATGTCCTTGTCATGCCACTGTTGAAGTTGTATGAACCATACTAGATAAAATTATTAGTCCAACAGTATGTATGTTGACATTAATTACCAAAACCACCAAGGGAGAAAATATGCTTTCAATCTCCCCCTTTTTGGTAATTGATGACAACATACATCAAACCTTCATGTAATAATATATCAAATAGTGCATTAAAGCTTATAAGGAACATGTAACATGCATATGCTCCCCTACAAGTGTGCAAATATGTAAATGATGATAATTCATGAGATGTGAGTGCACAATAGGAAGGAATGAGTAATGAGTCACATGTATCTTGGCTATATGCATCGGAGCAACAAGATGAAAGATATACCTTCATGTCCATGATCCTTTCTTGCAAACAATATGTACAATAAGAAAGAGATCATCATGCACATGAGTGTGATGCATATATTTACCTTGAGGTTCTGGAACTGGTTCTTGAAGAAATAAGCTCAAGAAAACAAGGTTAGATAACACAAGATAATTTCAACAAGAAAGAAGCCACAAGACCCACAAGATTACCAAGATTGGGATGACATGTATGAGATAAGTATCACTAAGTGGGTACTTCTGTTGGGTGCAGACATGTCTCCAAAGATAAAACGAGATTTGCAATAAAATTTCAAGAATTTTTCTCCCCTAAACTTGAAATTTCTCCCCCCTGAATCTAACATTGGATAATGGGAGTAGGTAGGGTGAGACAAAATCGGAGCAGACTGGAAATAGAGCAAACTTTACTAGCAGACATCTTTCTCCCCTCTTAGAAACATGCAGGTTCTATCCCCTTTTGTATAATGCATCTTTCTTCTTTAGAAGTAAGCTTTGATGTGCATCTCTCTCCCCCTTTGACATCAATTTCCAATAAGGGTTGGCTTCAAGGTTATGAGTAAGGTGAGTGTGGTCCTAGAGAAGCACAACTAGGCATGATGTAATTTTAGATGCAGTCAGAGAGAAAGAATCATCATGTGGAGCTGGATAAAAAGAATAAATAGTTTTGGCAAAATATTCTTTCAGTGGTGAAATCGGTGGCTCTGATTGATTTCGATCGATGACTCTAAGGTGGGAAGATCACAGATAGTGCACATCGGCTGTTCCGAGTTAGTCCTTTTCGGTGGCGCTGATGAACTGTGTGGAAGGTTTAGTTGCACTTGGGTGTGACCGATGGGTTTCTTGTCGGTGAGACCGAATTCATCACAGGGAGAAAGTTTTGTCCACTCAGCACACTTGCAATAGACATCGCACAAGGATTTTTAGGGAATTCAAATAAGATTTGCAATGAATTGACCATACACTAATTAAATAAAAAAGAACGCAGAAAGGAGGTATATATGAAGTTTCAAAGGGGAAAACACTTAGCAAGAAGAAAGAAAACTAAGGTAACATCTAGAGAACTTCATCCAGAGAGGGGTCGGCGACTAGGTCACCTATGTTAGAGTATATTGACTTAGGAGTCAAGTGAGATCACTTGATCATAGGTCACACTCATCACTAAGCTCAAAATGGGTTTACCATTTTCCGTTTAAGCATGTTAATGTATTCACATCTTATTGAGGTGCTTTGTCTCATGTCTTTGAGTAAAGCTTCTCTTTAGATGTGAGGACTTACATTGATTTTGGTGTTGATGTCCATCATGTAGTTGAACTTCTTGTGGATGCTCATGGAGTGAAGTTGAGAGCAATCCTTTTCTTTGTAGTCCATCTTCCTACAAGGGTTAGTTTGCAAGGAAAAACAGATGCATCCAATTTGATAAGAGTGAAGCATAGAGTTATATATTGTCAAAGGATATATTTGTGTTTTCTTGTTCCTTGGGTACACCAAAGGTATAGATACTTGGTGAATTTTCTTTGCTCAAGATATGAATGTTGAGAGCACACTTATGAAATAGTACATATCCAAGTACTTACAAGGGTTAGATGCAATACAAGGGAGCAATGTATCCAAGATATGAAATGATCATCATAAGAGAGATATCAAGGATTAGTCATAATAGCTCATGCCCTTGCATGCATCCAAGTGAGTATCTAGTTCAAATTGTAAGCATCAATGACATTCAACTCACTTCTCAAGTGACAAAATATCTTTTCATCAAGAGGCTTAGTGAAGATATCCGGCAATTGTTTGTCACTGCGAATGTGCTTGAGGTCAATGTCACCTTTAGCAACATGATCTTGAATGAAATGGTGACGAACCACAATATGCTAAGTTGCACGTGATTGTGTGCAATCTTAATAGTACTCCCATTGTCACATAGTAATGGCACATGTTTCACATGTATCCCATAATCTTTGAGAGTTTGTGTCATCCACAGTAATTGTGCACAACATGATCTGGCTGTGATGTATTCCACTTCGGCGGTGGATAGAGATACCAAATTTTGTTTCTTGGAAGCCCAAGACACAAGAGACCTACCAAGAAATTGACATGTACCCGAAGTGGACTTTCTATCAATCTTGTCTCCGGCATAGTCCAAGTCGGAGTAGCCAACAAGTTTGAATGAAGATCCTTTGGGATATCAAATGTCAAAGTTTGGTGCATGTATCAAGTATCTCACAATTCTTTTCACGGCCTTAAGATGACACTCTTTTGGTGCTGCTGGATATCATGCACACATGCACACACTTAGAATAATGTCGGGATGGGAGGCACATAGCTATAGCAAAGAACCATTCATGGTTCGGTAAACTTTTTTATCAACGGGTTTGCCATCCTTTGTCAAGTCAAGATGTCTGGAAGTTGGCATGGGGGTCTTCATACCTTTGCTTTCTTGCATGTTGAACTTCTTGAATAAGTCCTTCGTATACTTTGTTTGTGATACAAAGGTACTCCTGATGTCTACTACACAACTTGTTCTTGTAGACTCGTGTTGGGCCTCCAAGCGCAGAGTTTTGTAGGACAGTAGCAAATTTCCCTCGGGTGGATGACCTAAGATTTATCAATCCGTGGGTGGCGTAGGATGAAGATGGTCTCTCTGAAACAACCCTGTAACCAAATAACAAAGAGTCTCTTATGTCCCCAACACACCCAATATAATGGTAAATTGTGTAGGTGCACTAGTTCGGCGAAGAGATGGTGATACAAGTGTAATATGGATAGTAGATATAGGTTTTTGTAATCCGAAAATATAAAAACTGCAAGGTAACTAGTAACAAAAGTGAGCAAAAACGGTATTGCAATGCTTGAAAACAAGGCCTAGGATTCATACTTTCACTAGTGCAAAATCTCTCAACAATGATAACATAATGGAATCATATAACAATCCCTCAAAGTGCAATAAAGAATCACTCCAAAGTTTCTATCAGAGTACGTAGGACAAAAACATGCATCAACCCCTATGCATAGATTACCCCAATGTCACTCAGGAATCCGCGAGTTGAATACCAAAACATATATCAGGTGACTCAACATAATACCCCGTTGTCACCACGGGTATCCATGTGCAAGACATACATCAAGTGTTCTCAAATCCAATACTCAATCCAACATAACGAAACCTTAAAGAGCAAGACTCAACTCATCACAAGAAGAGATAGAGAGGGAAGAACACCATAAGATCCAAATATATTAACAAAGCTCGCGGTACATCAGGATCATGCCAAATCAAGAACACGAGAGAGAGAGAGAGAGAGAGAGAGAGAGAGATCAAACACATAGCTACTAGTACATACCCTCAGCCCCGAGGGTGAACTACTCCCTCCTCATCACGGTAGCCGCCGAGATGATGAAGATGGCCTCCGGTGATGATTTCCCCCTCCGGCAGGGTGCCGGAACAGGGTCCCGATTGAGTTTTCATGGATATAGAGGCTTGCAGCGGTGGAACTTCTCATCTAGGGTTCTTTTTGGGGGTTTGGGTATTTATAGGAATTTTTTGCATCACGGTCTCATGTCAAGGGGCTCCACGAGGCAGCAACAAGCTCGCTCCAAGCACCCTGGGGGGGGGGGTAGGGCGCGCCTAGCGAGCTTGTCGTGCCCTCGTGGGTCTTCTGGTCCTCTCACGAAGCCTCGGGGGTCTCTTTTGGTCCAGAAAAAATCACCGTAAATTTTCAGCCCATTCCGAGAACTTTTATTTCTACACAAAATTCGACACCACGGTAGTTCTGCTGAAAACAGCGCTAGTCCGGGTTAGTTCTAATCAAAACATACCAAAACCATATGAAATTGTTGTAAACATGGCATGAATACTTCATAAATTATACATACGTTGGAGACGTATCACATCCCTAGTTTGCTTGATTTGCAAATCGATGAAGAATTTGAGTTCCCACATCATAGACATCTCATACTTTTCTGATATCAACCTTCCAAGCTTTTCACCAAAGATAGGGTTAGTAGAACCAAAGATAATATCATCAACATATATTTGGCACACAAATAATTCACCATTCACTCTCTTAGTAAACATGGTTGAATCAATTTTACCAATCGCAAAGCCTTTTTCAAGAAGAAACTTTGTCAGGCATTTATACCAGGCTCTAGGGGCTTGTTTGAGACCATAAAGAGGTTTATGAAGTTTGTAAACATGGTTTGTTTTCTTAGGATTAAGAAAGTCGGGAGGTTATTTTACATAAACTTCCTCCACCATTTAGAAGAGCACTTTTAATATCCATTTGGTAGAGGGTGATATCATGGTGATTGGCATAAGCAAGTAAAATGCGAATGGACTTAAGTCTAGCAATGGGGGCATAAGTCTCACCATAGTCTATACCTTTGACTTGAGTGTAGCCTTGAGTAACAAGACGAGCCTTGTTGTGTATGACTTGTCCATCCTCATCTTGCTTGTTATGAAACACCCATTTGGTCCCGATGACATTTTGTTCATCCTTGGGCTTCTCAACCAATGTCCACACTAGATTCCTCTCGAAGTTGTGTGGTTCTTCGTGCACAGCATTCACCCAATCGGGGTCTTCAAGGGCTTCCTCAACCTTCATAGGCTCAATACTAGAGATGAATTAGTAATGTTCACAAACGTTAGCTAAACGAGATTTAGAGCGATGTCGCCAAGAATTTTTTCGACGGGATGATGCCTGTCAATTCTTGCTCTAACTTGAGGTAGATTTTTCTTGGGTTGTGGTGAAGCATCTTCATCATCATCATCATCTTCTTCTTCTTCATTGTTGTTGGTGTCGTTTCAGGATGGGAACGGGTCGACACGGACCTGGCCTTGGATCCTACCCTTGTGGCCCCAAGGCCAATTTGAGAGGCCACGGGTCGACCCGTTAAAGAATAGTCAATGGCCTCGTTGGCCCGATGGGTATTTCGTGTCGACCCAACTTTTTTTGCTTTACATTGCCTTGTGGATAAATGGGATGTTAAAATTAAGCATGCTGTATTCCTCCACTTGGGGTTACAAATAAGTAGCATTACAAGTGTGTGTAAGAGAGAGGAATACGCGGTCACAACGAGTACCAGTAATACTACATCTAAGAAGGGCGAGGCGGTGCACCTGGTACACGCCCTGCATGCTAGCTAGTAGGGAGCTGGCACAACATATGTCTAACAAAATAAATCAAACCGTCTACTCGCGGTTTTATATGTGCGCATCTGAAACATATCAAGACATTTTCGTTGTTGATATACGTGAGCGTTCACCCGAAAATTATATGATAGACATCGTAAAATGGGTCCTATGGCAACACCGACGCGACAAAGATTGCAGCTGGTGTGAGATATAAGACTATAGGATGGGCTGACTGTGGCGCCCCGCCTGATTACCACTGTAGCAAGACGGTCGCCACGCATACCAGCCCAGGAAATCACTCTGGCATGCGTGCTTACAACAAGTATCAAGAACACAGGCATTTCTATTCATGGATATATCAGTCTTACATGATATATTACAAGGGTGATGGCAGCGGAAAAGCTCTATCTAAGGCAGCATGGTCTTGGTGCGGCTCCAATCCACAGGGATCTGACTGGGTTACTCTTCTAGCCCGCGAACGCTCTGGCTCCTTGACGACGGACGACAGATCCTTATGTGAACCTGGCCACATTAAAGGCCGCTGAGTACTTTCGAATGTACTTGCAAGCAAACCAAACTAACATATACACCAAGCAAAGCAATCCATGGCATTCAAGCATGCATTTGCTATTAGAGCATCATTAATTATAGCATACCTATCTGCAATATTAATCATCATGTCATAGCAGGGTTATCTAGCAACATAACTACTAGAGTAATATACAGTCAAGTAAAGCATATCGATTAAATAATCCATATTCCGAACATTCTCTTGATCCAATCCAACTCTTTCGGTCATCCGACCATCTCTTTCATAGCCATCCCATGGCTAACATATCATATCCCTGACATCATCCGGTGGCTATGCATCTCCACTGTAAATCTGATAAACTTACTCTCTTCCGGGTTGCCTTACAACCCTCAGAATATTCATAATCCACTGAGTACTTCAGGGCATAATACGAGTTCTTCCATCATTATTATCACTGTTATGGTTGACCACCTAGTGAGGCCTGGACGGATTGTCCAATACCGTGGACGCGGCTATTCGAATAGATTCTTACACTCTGCAGAGGTTGCGCACTTTACCCACACCATGGAGCACCTAGCCTCGTGATCCCATTCGAGTGGACCAGTGTTGCTCCAACGAAACCTGCCTGACCCGTGACTATTCCATCGTACCACCGGCAATCATTCTCAATCGGAGTCCTGCCCTGGGTGGCCCCTGTGTCACCTCGTGACACCTGCCACCATCGTGGCCAAACAAACTGTCCCAAACGGGGACTCCCGGGTTAAACAATCAACTGGGCTCACAAGGTTATCGCCGCCTACCGGGCCAGGGTAGCGCGCGCGCATAACCTTCCCTGCTTGGTGGTACTGATAAAAGAGCACGCGATCAGTTCAAGTCAAGGCCATCCCATACCGGCAAATGTGGTTGCACGGGTAAGTCCAGACAGGTGACTCTGGATCAACTGACTAGGTTTAGCTTTAGCAGGTACTTAGTAAGCATGGTTGTTTATCACGGATAACTTAACATGGTGGTAACTATGTATGAGGTAACAACTGTGGAAACATAAAAACCTATCTCCACATAACATCACAATGAGTCATTAGTGAAACAACATTTAAATGGCAAGTTATCACTTTACAAGTTCTAGCTGTAAGTTACGACCATCGAAACCCTTGCATAAAACCGGCAAAGAAACCAGTAGCCACCAGAATGGTCTTTACAACTCAGATCTGGGACATTACCGGAATAACTCAACCTCGGCTCAAGACGGCTGGAAAGCAGCTTAGAGCATGAGACGACGTTGATAAAAAGAATGTAGCAGTTCCCTCAGACGGCCGAAAAACAGCTCAGAGCATAGGGTCACTACTACAGAAAGAAATTCAACAACTGTCTGAGACAGCCGCAAAACAGCTCAGAACACGGCCAGTTGTTGAAAAGAGAACATAAAATCGGCATCCACCCCGGACGGCCGAAAGCAGCTCAGACACAGGCGTGGTGCCGTCATCGAAGAAGGTACAAACAAGGGTTCGTCAGAGTCACATGCAGCCCACTACTATGCATACAATTATAAGCATATTAATTTAAACATGCAGGAATAACATAGAGCAATGCTTTAGGGCATATATCAGATGGTCGGCTTGCCTGGGGGTGAAGAATACTCCAGAAGAAGTGCGGAGAGTCCCCGGAAAGGATCGCCGGAAACCGTTCCTTCTCGGAAGGGGCTGTATACGGGCAAGAGCAAAATGGTCATTTTCACAGTGTGGAAACAATATGAAAATGATACAATCGGAACGGGCTCGACGAACTGAAGACGTGGGCGTTGGATTCACCTCGATCGGAGTTAGGATCAAAAAGTTATAACTGTTTGAAGTCCAGGGACCAATCTGTAAAGATTATATTCAAAGGCAGGCCCCTGGGGGCTGAACCGAAAACGCACTAGGCAGATTACGTTTTCTGAAAAGGAAAGCGTACTCCAGGAAACCGCTTCCACTTGCCACGTAGGCTGACCGGGGTCAACCCCTCTGTCTGACTGACGGGTGGGGTCGGGGGCGACGCGGGCCCGCCTGGCTCGGTCGTCTTCTTCCCCGACCTGCTCCCCAATCGAAGCAGAGGAGGTAGGGGAGTGCCGCGGCGCCGGCCACGGCCACGGCGGCTCCGACAGTCCCCGGCCGAGCCGAGGCCACCGGCGAGACCGGCGAGGAGCGCCGCACCCGTCTCGAGGCAGTATGCCCCCCGGGGAGAACTGGAACGGCGGCGGCACCGACGCCCATAACAGAACAGAGGAGGGCGGCCGGCGATAGCTCCGGTGGTTCCCGGCCATCTCTGGTCGAACGGAAGGCACCGGCGGCTTCGGGGCGAGGTGGCGCGGCCAGGGGAAGCAGTAGGAGAGGCGGGGACGGGGTGGAACGGAGGTGCGTCGCGGAGGCAGAGAGCGGCGGCGGCCGGGCTCGGGGGAGACACGGCCATGATGTCTCCGGCGGCAAACTTAGGAGTGGGGGAGATGCACCGGACTATGGTGGAGCTAGTGGTGAGGAGAGGGGTACGAGGAGAGCTCCGGTTAGCTCGAATTTAGGATGAGGCCGAGGCGGACATGGCGGGTGGCAGCCGACAGAGGCGATGTGGGGCAGCTCCGGTGAGTGGAGAAGGCAGGGGAGGGAGCTGCTGGTGAGGAGGGCAAGCTCAGGGCACCCTTTTATAGCTGCGGGGAGGGCTCGGGAAGGCCTCACGACGCCGAACGGAGCTTTGAGAGGGCGGCACCGTGGCAGCGATCCCGTGGCGAATCGAGGTCGGCAGAGATGGCCAGGAGCTATGGGATGAGGGGGAGAAGGCTCCAGGCGATCCACGCGTACGGTGGGCAGCTCGTCGGTGCTCCCGGACGAGCCGAAGCTTGCTGGAAGCGGGCTCCCGAAGGCTCCAATGCACAGGGCATGCATTTGGCGCGCTCTGCCCGTGGTCACCGCGTGGCCACGGCATTGCCATGCCCCACTCGCAGCCAAATCATGTCTGGGGTCTTCTCTTTGCTTCGCTGAGTTGACTAGTGAGGGTTTGGAGGGAAGTAGGGGCAAGAAAGGACAGGTGAGAGCTCACAAGTGTTCTGGCATGAAGGTGTTTGATGTGAGCTGAGAGAGATTGAGTAGGAGATAGACTCTGGTCTTTTTATGAGAGTGATCACCCACTAAGATGATCATCTCTGCAAATTTGCAGCTCATTTGGATCAAGATAAGAGGTACTTGCTGTAGAATGGAGCCTACTGGTCAGAAAGACAAACTTTGATGTGGCACTCACATACTAGTTTGCATTGAGCTGAAATTTGGAGGAGGTGAGTGATTTGAACATATGAAGCCACTGTAAAAGTTTCATACCATTTGGGTACACCAAAATGGTACTTGCTTCACAGAGGTTTCAAATGGACAGAAACTTAGGAAAATTGCTGTGGGCAAATGGATAGATGGATTGAGCTGGTTTTTGGTTTCCATGAGTGATTTAGCAATGCTAACCACCATGAGAAATTTCATCTCAAATAGATCAAGGGTTAAAGCACTTCCTTTGCAATTTTCCCAACTGGACAGAATTTGCAAATTGATGTTGTGCTCAAAATTTGAACTATGGAACTTGGGTTTTTTATGGAAATGGCGAATATATGGATAGGAGAAGCTCCACAATTTATTTGGGATTCTTCCTGGCTACCAAAATGGTAGTTCCTTTAGAAACTGCCCAAAATGCAATATTGGCTTTAAATAGGAAAAGGCAATTTCCCCTATTTAATTATGGCCAATATTTTTGTGAGAGCTCAATATGATCACAAAGAATATCTCCACAAGTTTTCATGAACTTTGGAGATGGATAGATATTTTCCTGGATTTAATTCCTTTAACTGGCAGAAAAAAGGAATTAATTATAAATGAAAAATATTGCAAATGACTTGGCAATATTTTTGCATATCCAGGGTTTACAAAGATAGGATGATCACTGGGAGAAGTTTGGGAGTCAGCAGATCAAAGGAAATTGGGGTTCCTTTGTAACTGAAAGGATTAGGGTTTCCCTTCCGGTAACTCGGAAGGTAGGGTTTCAGTGGAAAATCCTGAGAATATATCTTGGGTGGCAAGGTTGGACTGGAGAGAATCTCTAGTTGGATAGGGAAGGCAAGGTTAAATGACCATCTTCATATACCCAAGAGCTAAAGAAATCCGATAACACCGAGAGAAAAAAAGACGGGAGTCAAATCCCGCGAAGGAAAAAAACTGGAGCGAAAACCAGGGTGTTACAAACCTACCCCCCTTAAGAAAATATCGTCCTCGAGATTTCCGGGCTTACCTCCCGGTGAAGGGGGACTTACCTGTGTGCGACTTGGATCCATCAGTTGTCTTGTCTTCGTTGGTTCACCGACCTTTTAACTGCCACTTTAGATGGACCATGTGTTGTCTTTGCACACAGCTTCCTTGAATCCCTCTCTTTCCTGTCAGGTATACCTCTTGTCCTGGTAGTGGTGTTGCTGGGTGGGGTAGCAGGTAATACCAACAGACGGCTTGGTTTCCATGGCTTGGAAGCAACTGCTTCGGGTTTTATTGCGATACTGCGTACCCTGACTGTCACGGGCAAGACATCCTTTTCTGGTTCCAGACTCACGTGCACGTATGGCCTCGAGTGAGTGGAAGTGGCTTTCCTTTGCCATGTCAGAATGCTCAGTCTGGCTGTGGGTTCCATACTAACGTTTTCTTCTGTCTTAGGCCTTCTGACTCTGTCCTTAGGTGATCCACAACATGACCGAGTTATTGCTGCTATATCCCCAACTGAAATATCAGGCATGATCACAAAGTAATCATAGATAGTGATCTCTTATTCCAATGATGTCATGATGTCCATGAGTTGTTGATGCTGATGTGCTTTGAGCCATTCTATCTGAAGGTCTTGTTTCAAACTCTGTCGCTCGTGTAGATGGCTCTGTCATATATAGCATCTATAGTCCTTGCTATGACCACTGAGCTGAACATAGTATGGCTGTCATTCGGTGTATCTTTCGGAACATAGCCTCTTATCTTGGTTGATGGCCCATCTTCATGATAAGTGCGGTAATCTCACTTGTAACCGCAAGTAGTGCATTGTTGTGGCCGTATATGCAAGAGTCTGACAAGGGTTGGTAATACGTTGTCCGTGAAATTGTATCTTGCTGACCGTCACGGAGGTTGTTTGTCCATCACTTCTTTATTCTTGAAGATTCCTTTGATGGACCTGTCATGACCTGCCAATACGGCTTCTTGACTATCTTCTCGGCTCGTCGGGCTTGTTCTCACAACTTACCCTTGCATATCTCGTAGGGTTTGCTGTGCTCATATTCTTTTTTTTTTTCAACATGGGGCCAATGTTTCCCTGAACACAGTCATTCCCGTGTACGAGTGGCTCACATGAACAAATCCACTAGACTGCATGCTCACAACATATGTAGGTGTAGGATAAATCCTTTCATAACCATTGAGTTCTGAGGCGGATGGGTGTCCAGACTAGCTCGTGCTCCTGACAAGCTTGTTGTAGGCACGATGGCGTGTTGAAGAAGGTTGAATTCCTTATGCTCGAAGCTTCTGCCAGGCTAGCGTACTGAAGAAGGCTGGGTATCGTATCTTAGAAGTTTTTCCCTCATGTGTCTTGCTGAGGAAGGTCAGGTGCCTTATGCCGGGAGTTTTCCGTGGTAGCACACGGTGGAAGATGGGAGTGCCGTACCCCAGAAGTTTTTTTCCACCAAGTGGCGTACCAAGGAAGATTGGCAATCTTGCGTCGTAAGCTCTTCTCGGTAGCTTGCGGAGGAAGGCTGGGTTCCTTATACCAGAAGCCTTTCACTATGTACGCAATCAGATCTATGGCCAATTCTAGCTTCCTTCTGAAGTATCCGGAATTTCACCCATAGCAGAGCCAAACTTGGTATAGGCCATACCTTGATCGAAGATATTCCGATGGTTACGCACATCGCTTGTCCTTCTGCTGGTCTGATCATTGCTGTTGTGAAAGTTGTAGAACTGATGCATACCTCATGTTGATAATTAATTCGGAATACCCTTTGCATTTAGACCAACCGTTGTCGATAATAAGCAGTTGACAGATAGTCCCATTCGGTTCAGCTAAACTTCCAAGCATGTGAAGTTCTCATTGATTCTGGATAGCCGTGAATGCATCCATATTTCTTGCAAACCTTGTTCACAGTGCCCGGAAATTTGTATGTGCATCAGTGAATTCCAAAATATTCTTTGAAATTTGTACCAACATACCGGAGTTTCGTTGCTACTCTTGACAGATTCACATTTCTGAAATATGTCTCCGGTGGGGAATAAATGATTATTGGGTCCATTGAGAAAAGACTTGGTTCACCTCGCTGATTGAAATAATCCTTGTGTCGAGGATGGAATTATTTGTCCTTGCTGGTGTTCATTCTTGGTAGCCCATCTGACTGCTTCTCAGATGTGATATACTCTAGGGCAAGCTCTCTCGGGTATGTTCTGGCCTTGTCTGTTGCACACATATTCTGTTTCTGACCCATTCTTCATTCTGGACAGATTCGGTGCTGCTATTCTGAATACCAGGCAGTTGGCTTGGCTTGACTCTTGCTGAATTTGGATTATTGGGTATTATCCAAGTTGTATGCTGGTCTTCTTGATGGCACTTGTGGATGGATCCAGTCGGAGCGAAGAAATGGAACCGACAAAAGAAACAAGAACCACGAAAACCAAAAAGCAAATAAAGCTCAAATTTTGCGAACCTTACACACGTGGTCGAAGATCCACTAGTATAACTAATATAGCGCACTCGATGCACCTCTAAGGATTTAGAAGCAAAACCACACAATGCTCCTGGCAGCACTGGTGTCAAGCTCCTGCTACTTTCTTAGGGAACATCAAACTCGACACACGACCATAGCCAAAATGGCTTAGTCAATGATCCTAGGGTTGTCAGGGAGAAGATGGAATTTATAAGTGTTTCCCAAAGGAAACTAGTTTTAAGGAGAGGAATGCCATGGCTAGCAAGCGGGGTAAGGATATCTGGTTCACCTAGGGGTTCAGGGCTCACAGGTCGTTGCCTGGTGCGGGCATTTTGTACCGGAGGCAAAGGCCACGAGAGTTGGGGTCTGATGGAGCCAAAGACCTATGGGGTTGCCTTATGATCAATAGTAGCCGTGCCAGCTTGGCAAAGATAGCTGAAATCCATCTGGGCTTTCTACTGAACAATAGGCAATGCAGTCCAACTAGGGGTAACCTATAGTCAGCCTGGCTGCTCTGACACCATCCGTTGTGGCGCCCCGCCTGATTACTACTGTAGCTAGACGGTCGCCACGCATACCAACCCAGGAAATCACTCTGGCATGCGCGCTTACAACAAGTATCAAGAACACAGGCATTTCTATTAATGGATATACCAGTCTTACATGATATATTACAAGGGTGATGGCAGCGGAAAAGCTCTATCTAAGGCAGCATGGTCTTGGTGCGGCTCTAATCCACAGGGATCTGACTGGGTTACTCTTCTAGCCCACGAATGCTCCGGCTCCTCGACGACGGACGACGGATCCTTATGTGAACCTGGCCACATTAAAGGCCGCTGAGTACTTTTGAATGTACTCGCAAGCAAACCAAACTAACATATACACCAAGCAAAGCAATCCATGGCATTCAAGCATGCATTTGCTATTAGAGCATCATTAATTAAAGCATACCTATCTAGCAATATTAATCATCATGTCATAGCAGGGTTATCTAGCAAGATAACTACTAAAGTAAAATACAGTAAAGTAAAGCATATCGATTGAATAATCCATATTCCGAACATTCTCTTGATCCAATCCAACTCTTTCGATCATCCGACCGTCTATTTCATAGCCATACCATGGCTAACATATCATATCCCTGACATCATCTGGTGGCTATGCATCTCCACTGTAAATCTGATAAACTTACTCTCTTCCGGGTTGCCTTACAACCCTCAGAATATTCATGATCCACTGAGTACTTCAGGGCATAAGACGAGTTCTTCCATCATTATTATCACAGTTACGGTTAACCACCTAGTGAGGCCTAGACGGACTGTCCAATACCATGGACGCGGCTATTCGAATAGATTCTTACACTCTGCAGAGGTTGCGCACTTTACCCACACCATGGAGCACCTGGCCTCGTGAGCCCATTCGGGTGGACTAGTGTTGCTCCAACAAAACCTGCCTGACCCGTGACTCTTCCATCGTACCACCGGCAATCATTCTCCCCCGGAGTCCAGCCCTGGGTGGCCCCTGTGTCACCTCGTGACACCTGCCACCATCGTGGCCAAACAAACTGTCCCAAACGGGGACTCCCGGGTTAAACAATCAACTGGGCTCACAAGGTTATCGCCGCCTACCGTGACAGGGTAGCGCGCGCGCATAACCTTCCCTGCTTGGTGGTACTGATAAAAGAGCACGCGATCAGACCAATTCAAGGCCGTCCCATACCGGCAAATGTGGCTGCACGGGTAAGTCCGAACAGGTGACTCTGGATCAACCCACTAGGTTTAGCTTTAGCAGGTACTTAGTAAGCATGGTTGTTTATCACGGATAACTTAACATGGTGGTAACTATGTATGAGGTAACAACTGTGGAAACATAAAAACCTATCTCCACATAACATCACAATGAGTCATTAGTGAAACAACATTTAAATGGCAAGTTATCACTTTACAAGTTCTAGCTATAAGTTACGACCATCGGAACCCTTGCATAAAACCGGCAAAGAAACCAGTAGCCACCAGAATGGTCTTTACAACTCACATCTGGGACATTACCGGAATAACTCAACCCCGGCTCAAGACGGCTGGAAAGCAGCTCAGAGCATGAGACAGTGTTGATAAAAAGAATGTAGCAGTTCCCTAAGACGGCCGAAAAACAGCTCAGAGCATAGGGTCACTACTACAGAAAGAAATTCAACAACTATCTGAGACGGCCGCAAAACAGCTAAGAACACAGCCAGTTGTTGAAAAGAGAACATAAAATCGGCATCCACCCCGGACGGCCGAAAGCAGCTCAGACACAGACGTGGTGCCGTCATCGAAGAAAGTACAAACAAGGGTTCGTCAGAGTCACATACAACCCACTACTACGCATACAATTACAAGCATATTAATTTAAACATGCAGGAATAACATAGAGCAATGCTTTAGGGCATATATCAGATGGTCGGCTTGCCTGGGGGTGAAGAATACTCCAGAAGAAGTGCGGAGAGTCCCCGGAAAGGATCGCCGGAAACCGTTCCTGCTCGGAGGGGCTGTATGCGGGCAAGGGTAAAATGGTCATTTTCACAGTGTGGAAACATTATGAAAATGATACCATCGGAACGGGCTCGACGAACTGAAGACGTGGGCGTTGGATTCACCTCGATCGGAGTTAGGATCAAAAAGTTATAGCCGTTTGAAGTCCAGGGACCAATCTGTAAAGATTATATTCATAGGCAGGCCCCTGGGGGCTGAACCAAAAACGCACTAGGCAGATTACGTTTTCTGAAAAGGAAAGCGTACTCCAGGAAAACCGCTTCCACTTGCCACGTAGGGTGACCGGGGTCAACCCCTCTGTCTGACTGACGGGTGGGGTCGGGGGTGATGCGGGCCCGCCTGGCTCGGTCGTCTTCTTCCCCGACCTGCTCCCCGATCGAAGTAGAGGAGGCAGCGGAGTGCCGCGGCGCCGGCAACGGCCACGGCGGCTCCGGCAGTCCCCGGCCGAGCCGAGGCCACCGGCGAGACCGGCGAGGAGCGCCGCACTCGTCTCGAGGCAGTATGCACCCCGGGGAGAACTGGAACGGCGGCGGCACTGACGCCCGTAGCGGAATAGAGGAGGGCGGCCGGCGATGGCTTCGGTGGTTCCCGGCCGTCTTTGGTCGAACGGAAGGCACCGGCGGCTTCGGGGCGAGGTGGCACGGCCAGGGGAAGCAGTAGGAGAGGCGTGGACGGGGTGGAACAGAGGCGCGCCGCGGAGGCAGAGAGCGGCGGCAGCCGGGCTCGGGGGAGACGCGGCCACGATGTCTCCGGCAGCGAACTGAGGAGTGTGGGAGATGCGCCAGACTATGGTGGAGCTAGTGGTGAGGAGAGGGGTACGAGGAGAGCTCCGGTTAGCTCGAATTTAGGATGAGGCCGAGGCGGCCATGGCGGGTGGCGGTGGACAGAGACGATGTGGTGCAGCTCCGGTGGGTGGAGAAGGCAGGGGAGGGAGCTGCTGGTGAGGAGGGCAAGCTCAGGGCGCCCTTTTATAGCTGCGGGGAGGGCTCGGGAAGGCCTCACGACGCCGAACGAAGCTTCGAAAGGGCGGCACAGTGGCAGCGATCCCGTGGCGAATCGAGGTCGGCAGAGACGGCCAGGAGCTACGGAACGAGGGGAGAAGGCTCCAGGCGATCCACGCGTGCTGTGGTCAGCTCGTCGGCGCTCCCGGACGAGCCGGAGCTTGCTGGAAGCGGGCTCCCGAAGGCTCTAATGCACAGGGCATGCATTTGGCGCGCTCTGCGCGCGGTCACCGCGTGGCCACGGCATTGCCACGCCCCACTCGCAGCCAAATCGTGTCTGGGGTCTTCTCCTTGCTTCTCTGAGTTGACTAGTGAGGGTTTGGAGGGAAGTGGGGGCAAGAAATGACAGGTGAGAGCTCACAAGTGTTCTGACATGAAGGTGTTTGATGTGAGCTGAGAGAGATTGAGCAGGATATAGACTCTGGTCTTCGTCTGAGAGTGATCACCCTCTAATATGATCATCTCTGCAAATTTGCAGATCATTTGGATCAAGATAAGTGGTACTTGCTGTAGAATGGAGCCTACTGGTCAGAAAGACAAACTTTGATCTGGCACTCACATACTAGTTTTCATTGAGCTGAAATTTGGAGGAGGTGAGTGATTTGAACATATGAAGCCACTGTAAAAGTTTCATACCATTTGGGTACACCAAAATGGTACTTGCTTCACAGAGGTTTCAAATGGACAGAAACTTAGGAAAATTGCTATGGGCAAATGGATAGATGGATTGAGCTGGTTTTTGGTTTCCATGAGTGATTTAGCAATTTTAACCACCATGAGAAATTTCATCTCAAATAAATCAAGGGTTCAAGCACTTCCTTTGCAATTTGCCCAACTGGACAGAATTTGCAAATTGATGTTGTGCTCAAAATTTGAACTATGGAACTTGGGTTTTTTATGGAAATGGTGAATATATGGATAGGAGAAGCTCCACAATTTATTTGGGATTCTTCCTGGCTACCAAAATGGTAGTTTCTTTAGAAACTGCCCAAAATGCAGTATTGGCTTTAAATAGGAAAAGGCAATTTCCCCTATTTAATTATGGCTAATATTTTTGTGAGAGCTCAATATGATCACAAAGAATATCTCCACAAGTTTTCATGAACTTTGGAGATGGATAGATATTTTCCTGGATTTAATTCCTTTAACTGGCAGAAAAAGGAATTAATTATAAATGAAAAATATTGCAAATGACTTGGCAATATTTTTGCATATCCAGGGTTTACAAAGATAGGATGATCACTGGGAGAAGTTTGGGAGTCAGCAGATCAAAGGAAATTGGGGTTCCTTTGTAACTGAAAGGATTAGGGTTTCCCTTCTGGTAACTCGGAAGGTAGGGTTTCGGTGGAAAATCCTAAGAATATATCTAGGGTGGCAAGGTTGGATTGGAGAGAATCTCTGGTTGGATAGGGAAGGCAAGGTTAAATGACCATCTTCATATACTCAAGAGCTAAAGAAATCCGATAACACCGAGAAAAAAAAGATGGGAGTCAAATCCCGCGAAGGAAAAAAAAACAGGAGCGAAAACCAGGGTGTTACACCGACCCGGCTGACCTAGCGGGTCACCCGGTGCCGGCCCTGTTGACCCAAATCTCATTTGAGACCGACCCACATGACCCATTTGCCTCAAACTTTTGGGCCGGGTCAGTGACCCGGCGGGCCGACCCGGCCCATTCCCATCCTGAGTGTCATTGTTCGCTTGAGGAGTCGGAGCAGGAGGTTGAAAGTGCAACTTATCCCCGGGTGGTTTTTGTAATTCATAACAACATATAGCTCATTGAACTAATATCCATTCAAGTTGAATATTTCAGAAAGTTCAATGATTGGCATGGCATGGACTAGAGATGTGGACCCCTCAAAATGCTAAGGACAAGGATTGGCAAAAGCTCAAGACTCTTCATTTCTATTTTAGTGATCCAAGATCACATTGAGTCCATAGGAAAGCCAATACTATTAAAAGGGGATGAGGTGTTGCTTAATGGTCTACTTGCTCAAAGTGCTTAGTGATATTGCTCCAAAACCCTCAGCCACTTTCTCATTTCCACATATGTCCAAAACTCAAAGTCAAACTCGGTCCACCGAACCATTCTATCCGGTGCCACCGAGTTCATTTGACATAGCCACTGGCAGAAACCCTAGATGATTTGGTCACACCGATACGGATCTCGGTCTCACCGAGATGGCCCTGCAAACTCTCTGTTTCCCTTTGTAACATTTTGGTCTCACCGAAATGAGCAATCGGTCCCACGGAGTTTGCTTGACCAACTCTTTGTTTCCTCTTTGCTAAAATTGGTCTCACCGAGTTCAAGCAATCGGTCTCACCGATATGAGGTTTTGCCCTAGCCCTAGCACATCGGTCCCACCGAGTTGTTCCAGTCGGTCCCACTGAGATTCCTAACGTTCATATTTTGAACTGAATCGGTCTCATCGAGTTCTTCTATTCGGTCTGACCGAGTTGGGTCAAATGTGTGTAACGGTTGGATTTTATGTGGAGGCTATATATACCCCTCCACCCCCTTCTCCATTTGAGAGACAGCCATCAGAACGTGCCTACACTTCCACTACTCATTTTCTGAGAGAGAGCCACCTACTCATGTGTTGAGACCAAGACATTCCAATCCTACCACAAGAATCTTGATTTCTAGCCTTCCACGAGTTGCTTTCCATTCAATCCCCTCTCCTACCAAAGCCAAATCTGTGAGAGAGAATTGAGTGTTGGGGAGACTATCATTTGAAGCACAAGAGCAAGGAGTTCATCATCAACACACCGTCTATTACCTTTTGGAGAGTGTTGTCTCCTAGATTGGTTATGTGTCGCTTGGGAGCCTCCGACAAGGTTGTGGAGTTGAACCAAGAAGTTTGTAAGGGCAAGGAGATCATCTACTTCGTGAAGATCTTCCCGAGTGAGGCAAGTCCTTCGTGGGCGATGGCCATGGTGGGATAGACAAGGTTGCTTCTTCGTGGACCCTTCGTGGGTGGAGCCCTCCGTGGACTCGCGCAACCGTTACCCTTCGTGGGTTGAAGTCTCCATCAATGTGGACATATGATAGCACCACCTATCGGAACCACGCCAAAAATCTCCGTGTCTACATTGCGTTTGCCTTCTCCAAACCCTTCCCTTTACCTTCATATGCAATGTTTTACTTTCCGCTGCTACACTCTTAGAATTGCATGTGTAGGTTGATTGCTTGACTTGTACTAGTTGCTAAAATCTGCCAACACTTAAAATTGGAAAAATGTTAGATTTTTATTTGGTCAAGTAGTCCAATCACCACCCCTCTAGACCTACTTCCGATCCTACAAGTGGTATCAGAGCATTGGTCTCTGATTGCCTTGATTTCCATAGCTTTGGTGATCATAGCCTTGGTTTCACAACCTTGGAGAGTATGGCGTCTAGCGAGGGAAATTACCACCGCAGAGGTCCTTACTTTGATGGTACTAATTTTGCTAGTTGGAAGCATAAGATGAAAATGCATATTCTTGGTCATAACCCCGCCATTTGGGCTGTTGTGTGCAAGGTGATTTCTTCGAGGATGGAAAAGAACCGAATCGTGAAGCGACAGCGGAAGAAATGAATATGTTGCAATACAACGCTCAAACTTGCGATATCCTCTTCAACGGATTGTGCCCCGAAGAATTCAACAAAATCAGCCGTCTTGAGAATGCAAAAGAAATTTGGGATACTTTGGTTGATATGCACGAAGGTACCAAGTCCGTCAAGGAATCCAAATTGGATGTGCTTCAAAGTCAATTTGACAAGTTCAAAATGAAGGATGGTGAAGGAGTCGCTGAGATGTACTCTAGGCTTGCTCTCATCACAAATGAGATTGCCGGCTTAGGAAGCAAAGAGATGACCAACAAATTCATCATCAAGAAGATCCTAAGAGCCTTGGATGGAAAATATGATACCGTGTGCACCTTGATCCAAATGATGCCCAACTACAAAGATCTCAAGCCAACGAAAGTCATTGGTAGAATTGTTGCTCATGAGATGTCACTCAAGGATAAGGAAGAGCTCCACAACAAGTCAAGTGGTGCTTACAAAGCCTCATGTGATGCCCCTACAACATCAAGTGAGAAACAAGTCTTCAATGAAGAATTGAGCTTAATGGTGAAGAATTTCAACAAATTCTACAAGAATAGAAGCAAAGAGAGAAGTTCCAAGTCAAGGTCCTACAATGACAAAAGCTCTTCTAGTCGTGATCGCAATTGCTACAATTGTGGAAGACCCGGACACTACTCCAATGAGTGTACGGCTCCCTACAAGAAAAGAGAAGGTTCACCTAAAAGGAGAAGTAAAAGAGATGAATCACCACCAAGAGAGAGAAGGAGTAGAGATGATCGTTATGAACGAAGACCCTCTCGTAGAAGCAAGGATTCGGAAAGGAAGCACAAGTCATCAAAGAGCTACACAAGACGAAGACATCAAGCTCACGTTGGTGAATGGGTATCCGGTTCCGACTCCGACAACTACTCTGAGAGAAACTATCACTCCGACTCTGAATATACTCAAGATGAAGGTGTTGCCGGTCTTGCACTTGTGTCATCCAACTCCTATGACATATTTGACTCACCAAATGAAGGAATTGGAAGATGCTTCATGGCTAAAGGCCCTAAAGTATCACACCCCGAGTATGTTGATTTCAATAGTGATGAAGATGATTTTCTAGGTGATGATGATTTACTTGTTGACAACACTAGTGATGAAAACTATGATGAAATTACTATTAATCATGCTAATCAAGATGAAATGAATTACAATGATAAGAAGGAGATTGAGTGTCTAACTAAAGAACTAAACACTCTTAAGTTAGCTCATGAAACTACTTTAGAGGATCATCGAGAGCTTTTAAAGACTTGTGAGGAGCTACGCTTCGAGAAGCTCAATTTAGAGCAAGAGCATGGGTTCTTAAAAGCAATCAATGATGATCTTCAAAAGAAGAGTTCTTCTTACATTGCCAAGCGTTTACTCTTGTCTACTTATATGCCACAAGTAAAATCTATCAACAAGAGCAAGAAAGATTCTTCTTCTAGTAGTAACAATAATAATGTTAAATCCAATATTGTTGCTCCTAGTAGTTCTCTTGATTCCACTAATGATTCTCTTAGCCAAGTTACACTTGAGCAAGAAAATAGCTTATTGAAGGGAATTATAGAGAAATGTGTTTACAAGAGCCTTGCCGGAAGTAAGCAATTTGAGGAAATTGTACGCAAGCAAGGAAGGCACCGGAAGAATCAAGGTGTTGGCTTTGAACGAAAGTTCAATGCCAATGGAGTTGAGTGGGAAGAAGATCAGTACCCCAAGACAAAGTTTGTTCCTCAACAAGAGAAGTATGACCCCACTTCTTTCAAAGGAACACAAGCTCAAGATGATCTTCCACCACAAGACCACAAGCTAAAAGGCAAGGACAAGCTTCAAGAGGAGATTGATTCATTTGAAGAAGCTCCTAAGGCCTTGGTCAAGTGGGTTCCCAAGACTACATCAAGTTCTACTTCATCAAGTATGACTACAACTCCAAGGATTCCCATCAAGTTGATGTGGATCCCAAAGAAGAAGAACTAGAGAGTTCTTGAGGGTGACTCCGCCAACATACTTCACTCACATTCATTTTGGCAAGGACGAGTGCAACCAACTTCCATATCTTGCACTAGTTCAAGGAGTCACAAACCCTCTTGTTGGTAAGACAAGGGACAAGGTAACCTAATGCTTTCATGGACATCATCATATGTGTATTTCACTCTATGTCTATAGATATCCTTGTATGTTCCTTGTGGGACTAACCCGTGTAGGTATTGAAAGTGCAACTCACTCCAATGGATTGCTCCAACTGATCTACATCAACATTGAGCATCCACATCTTCAACACCTACATGAAGTCATCATCGACATAACCCAAGGTTAGTTCATCCCTCTAAGGGGGGACATCACATCTAGGGGGAGCTTTGCTCTAAGAATTGAGCTAAAGCAACTCTAATGGTGTGAACACAACAATGCTTTATGTAAAAGTGGTAACCCCACTTGTGCTTAAACGATGAGTATGACCTATGATCAAATGTTCTCATTTGACTCCTAAGTCAATATACTCATATATAGATGACCTAGTCATCGCCAATTGCTTGATAGATGCTAGAGTGTTTGTGCATGCTTTGCCACATGTTTTATTTGCCATCTTATTGTGTGAGCATGTTGGTTGCATAATTTTCTCCATTCGAGGACATCCATTTGTTGCTTTGATTGTTTGGTTTTTTTTTTGCCAAATGGATGGACAAGAATGCCTAAGTACTCCCTCTAGCTATCTATGCTTTTTCTCGTCTCAAACTCTATTCATGCTACATCACAAAGTTTGAACAAGTCGAATTCGGACCCTCCGGGTGAGGAGCACTCGGAGCCACCGATCCGTCAAGGGCTTAATATCCAAAACCTCTTAATGCATTTCGGTCAGACCAACTCACTCCTACTCGGTCTCACCGAATTCATTAAGATGATCTAGGTTTTATCTCGGTGCAACCGATTTGAACAATTCGGTCACACCGAGTTGCAGCAACTGCTAGCAGTTTTGCATCTCGGTGCCACTGAGTCGTTCCACTCAGTCACACCGACAGTGACTGGGTATATATACCGTGGGTTGAAATTTCGGAAATTTCTTCAAACACTCGACCGCGCCTCCCAGCTCTGCCGCCCCCTTGGTCTCCGGATCATCGCCGTCATCGCCAGTGAGCCCCTGTCGCTGGTCTCCGCCACCGTCAATGGGATTCTCACCGCCGTTGCCACCGTAGCAAGTCCGCCGCCAAGTTAGGGTACGGACTTGACACTTTGTGCTCTCTATTATTTTGATTCTTGCACAAAGATCTTTGCCATTGTTCTTCCCACATATGAGATTGATCTATCCACCAAAAGAATTCCATAGAATAGACTTGATGCAAAAACTTAGGGTTAGGTTTCCGCCGAACTCATCTCGGTCACACCGATTGACCCTGGCCATTGCATAAGTACAACTCGGTCTGACCGAAGTGTACTGATCGGTGCGACCGAAATCACTTTCTCTGTGAAACCCTAGCATCTCAGAGTCACCGAACTGCATTTCGGTCTGACCGAAACTGTGTGTTTAGACTATGTTTGTGCTTCGGTGTCACCAAGTTTGTCTAATCGGTAGCTCCAAAATGCTTTCTGCAGAAAACTAAAATTAAGTTTTTGACTCAATATTTTTGCAAAATAAGCTGCACTTTGTGATGCACATCAACTCTATCTATACCCAACTATTCACAGGGTCAGTTTCAGCAATGTCAGAGGGCAGTGATAGCCAAAACAGGTCTGAAGAGCAGGTCAACCTCAGTGAGGGCACTAGTCCCTCAAGCAGTTATGATGAGGGGAGTAGAAGCACTCCCAGCAATTTGCCAAAGGCAGCAACCAGGACAAGGAAGAAGAGAACATCTGAATCTGAGGATGAGGATTTTGTTATTGAGGAGGAAGTGACCTCCAAGAAGAAAGTACTCAAGAAAGAGTATGCTGCTGCTGCTGCTGCCACAAAGCCTGGAATGCCCAAGAAGGCTCCTGCTAAGAGAGCTCCAATGTCAAAAGCTAGAGCCTCAACTCAAGAGCAAGCACAGCCAGCAAGTGGTGCTGGAGAAGAGAAGGAAGAGGCTGCTGGAGGAAAGAAGAGGAAGGAGAGAGTCAAAAAGACTATTGCCAGAGTCATTGGAAGATCTTCTATGATGAGAGATTCTAATGAGGATGAAGATGAGGAGGAGGAAGAGCCTGTTGCACCTCCTGCAAAGACTCGGAAGCTTATGGGGGATGCCATAAGGACTGGGGCTGCTCCATCTAAGCCCAAGTCAGCCCCCAAGCCTTCAGCTCAAGCTCAAGCTCCAAAACCAACTGCACCCAAGAGATCAACAAGAAACATCCCTGCTACTGAAAAGAATAATTTCCCGGTGCCTGAAGCTCAAGAAGAAGAAGAGTCACAAGTGCTCAGAAAGCTGAAGCGAAAGATTCTAGATCATAGTGATGATCATCCTGTGGCAGAAAATATGAAGCTAAGAAAGGATGCAGGTCTGAGACTTTGGAGACAGACTGATCCCTATGCCACTAGGAGGAGAACTGCTGTAGACTACAGCTTTCACACAAGGGAAGGCAGGATTTCTATGAGACTGTCCTTTTGGACAAGAAGCCCATAGTATGTGACATGAAATGGGTTGATTGGAAATACATTGATGACAATGAAGACTATTTCTCAGGTGTGCATGAGAGCTTCAGAATGAATGAAGTTGACAAGTTTGTTAGTCAGAAGTTGACCAAGTGGAACGATGAGATGATCATGCAATTCTATTCCACTGCTCACTTATATCCTGATGGAAAGATTGTCTGGATGACAGAAGGAACAAAGTATCATTCAACTATCTCAGAATGGGCCGAGCTGATCAATGCTCCAAAGGAAGATGAGAATGACACTGATGTATATGCCAAGCCTAGGAAGGATCACAACTCCATGGCCAACATGTACAAGACTATTCCTGATGATGCCCTGGAGACACACAAGCTTGGATCGATATACTATCTGCTGTCTGGTTTGACCACCATCAACACTATATTGAGGCACACACTTTTGCCCAAGTCAGGAGATCATAGAATGATCCGTGGCCACTCAATCAATTTGCTTCACATGTTTGATGTTCCACAGAAGTTCAAGGTGATGAGCCTGATTGTTGAGACTGTGAAGAGAACAGCTGCTGATCAAAAGAGATCTTGTGGATATGCCCCTCACATTCAAATGTTGATCAATTCCAAGATGGGAACTGGGACACATCTTCTTGATAAAGAGCATCTTCCCCTCAGGCCAGATTTTGAGGACAACGAGGTTGTCATGGATGCATCCCATCCTACTAGTGCAGAAGCCCAGGAGAAGAGAGAGAAAGCAAAGGCTGCAAAGGCAGCAAGTGCACCAGATGCTTCCACAGTGATGCTCAAGACCAAGCAAGATCAACTCAGTTATCTGCTTGAGGCTACAGTGAGAATTGAGAAGGGCTTGGCCACCCTGACTCAAAATCAAGAGAGTCTTGAGAGGATCATTGAGACAAAATTTCATGATCTAGATGTGAAGGTCACTGAAATACAAACCATTGTGGAGAAGCTCCAAGAAGAAGCTGAGGACAGGGAGGATAGACCTACTACAGATACTTTCCAGAGAGTGCCAAGGGCACAAAGGTCATCAGCAGTGCCAGTTGTCACAGACACCAGGACAACTACTTCAGCACCTGCAGCAACTGCCACAGTTGTACCCCCAGTGTCAACCCCTCCAGCTCCACAGACCTCTGCCGAAGCTTTTGCAGATACCCTCCTCTCCACGCCATCTACGCACACTGGAACAACAAGCTAGAAGAGCCCTTCAGGAGCTCCCGGAGATCGTGCCTAGAGTGCCACATAGCACTATATGTTTTCAAACTTTTTGGTAACTTGTTGCCAAAGGGGGAGAAAGTGTATAGATCATTAGGCTTCGAGAGAGAGTGTGTGTTTTGCCTTTTATTTACCTCTCTTGATACTTTGATCGTTTGGTTGTTTGATTCCTATGCTACTATTTGTGTTATGCTCGTGAGATACTTATGTGATCATGTGTTTTATTAATCACCTTATCCTTGGTGATGAGTGCATGTTATTTAAATCTTATCATTTTGAGCGCTCCACCAAGATGTATGTGACATGGAAGAGTGACCCATGATCCTAATCGATTGTGCATTTGCATTCAAAAGCAATTTTTTAAATAATGCACAAATTTAGGGGGAGCTCTTGCTTATCACATACTTCTCAAAGCGACGATGTATTTCATTCATATTATCATTTGTCGAAGCTTTGATCTATATGTTGTCATCAATTACCAAAAAGGGGGAGATTGAAAGTGCAACTTATCCCCGGGTGGTTTTGGTAATTCATAACAACGTATAGCTCATTGACCTAATATCCATTCAAGTTGAATATTTCAGAAAGTTCAATGATTGGCATGGCATGGACTAGAGATGTGGACCCCTCAAAATGCTAAGGACAAGGATTGGCAAAAGCTCAAGACTCTTCATTTCTATTTTATTAATCCAAGATCACATTGAGTCCATAGGAAAGCCAATACTATTAAAAGGGGATGAGGTGTTGCTTAATGGTCTACTTGCTCAAAGTGCTTAGTGATATTGCTCCAAAACCCTCAGCCACTTTCTCATTTCCACATATGTCCAAAACTCAAAGTCAAACTCGGCCCCACCGAACCATTCTATCTGGCGCCACCGAGTTCATTTGACATAGCCACTGCCAGAAACCCTAGACGATTCGGTCACACCGATACGGATCTCGGTCTCACCGAGATGGCCCTGCAAACTCTCTGTTTCCCTCTGTAACATTTCGGTCTCACCGAAATGAGCAATCGGTCCCATGGAGTTTGCTTGACCAACTCTTTGTTTGCTCTTTGCTGAAATCGGTCTCACCGAGTTCAAGCAATCGGTCTCACCGAGATGAGGTTTTGCCCTAGCCCTAGCACATCGGTCCCACCGAGTTGTTCCAGTCGGTCCCACTGAGATTCCTAACGTTCACATTTTGAACTGAATCGGTCTCACCGAGTTCTTCTATTTGGTCTGACCGAGTTGGGTCAAATGTGTGTAACGGTTGGATTTTATGTGGAGGCTATATATACCCCTCCACCCCCTTCTCCATTTGAGATACAGCCATCAGAACGTGCCTACACTTCCACTACTCATTTTCTGAGAGAGAACCACCTACTCATGTGTTGAGACCAAGACATTCCAATCCTACCACAAGAATCTTGATTTCTAGGCTTCCACGAGTTGCTTTCCATTCAATCCCCTCTCCTACCAAAGCCAAATCTGTGAGAGAGAATTGAGTGTTGGGGAGACTATCATTTGAAGCACAAGAGCAAGGAGTTCATCATCAACACACCGTCTATTACCTTTTGGAGAGTGTTGTCTCCTAGATTGGTTAGGTGTCGCTTGGGAGCCTCCGACAAGGTTGTGGAGTTGAACCAAGAAGTTTGTAAAGGCAAGGAGATCGTCTACTTCGTGAAGATCTTCCCGAGTGAGGCAAGTCCTTCATGGGTGATGGCCATGGTGGGATAGACATGGCTGCTTCTTCGTGGACCCTTCGTGGGTGGAACCCTCCGTGGACTCGCGCAACCGTTACCCTTCGTGGGTTGAAGTCTCCATCAACGTGGACGTACGATAGCACCACCTATCGGAACCACGCCAAAAATCTCCGTGTCTACATTGCGTTTGCCTTCTCCAAACCCTTCCCTTTACCTTCATATGCAATGTTTTACTTTCCGCTGCTACACTCTTAGAATTGCATGTGTAGGTTGATTGCTTGACTTTTACTAGTTGCTAAAATCTACCAACAGTTAAAATTGGGAAAAGGTTAGATTTTTATTTGGTCAAGTAGTCTAATCACCCCCCTCTAGACCTACTTTCGATCCTACAGAGGTCGTGGTGGATCATCTTGTTGTACTTCCTCATTTCCTTCATCTTGACATGTTCCACTTGTGGATGCCTCCAAGTCAACTTGTGGTTCACCTTGATGTGAAATTGAGGTTTCCACTTGAATGGGTGAAGTGATCTCCTTCACCTCCATTGGAAGGATCTTGCCAATGGACAAGTCTTGAAATGCCTTCGAAGAATCTTTGTCTCCTACATCAATTGAAAATTGCTCGACTTGGGAGCCGTTAGATTCATCAAACTTCACATCTACCATCTATTCAACTTTTCGAGTGAAGTTGTTGTAGACATGGTAGGTGTGAGAGTTTGATCCGTAACCGAGTAGGAAACCTTCATGAGATTTAGGAGCAAATTTTGAACGATGATGCTTGTCAAGAATGCAACACTTTGAGCCAAATACTTAAAAGTATCCAACTTGTGGTTTGTTGCTGGTGAGTAGCTAGTATTCCGTTTTGCCAAGAAGCTTGTGAAGGTAAAGTTGATTTGTAGCATGACAAGCTGTCTCAACCTCTTTCGCCCAAAAGTGTTTTGGCGTCTTGTATTCATCAAGCATCGTTCTTGCCAACTCAATGAGGGTACGGTTCTTCCTCTCAACAACTCCATTTTGTTGAGGAGTGTACGTAGCCGAGAACTCATGTGAGATGCCTTCCTCGTCAAGAAAGGTGTCCACAATGGCGTTCTCGAACTCTGTTCAGTTGTTGCTTCGAACCTTCTTGATCTTCACTTAAAATTGATTTTGGGCCTTCCTAGCAAAGTTCTTGAGGATCTTTTGTACCTGCGACTTGTCATCAAGAATGAACACCTACGTAAATCTTGAAAAATCGTCAACAATGACCAAATCAAAAGAGTTACCACCAAGGCTCTTGTAAGCATTAGGACCGAAGTGATCCATATGGAGTAGCTCAACTGGTCTTCTCGTGGTCATAATGTTCTTCACGGGATGACTTCCTCCAACTTGTTTTCCTGCTTCGCAAGCACTACAAAGTCTATCCTTGTCAAATATGACATCTTTAACACCAAAGATATGATCTCCTTTAACAAATTTATCAAGATTTCGCATGCCAACATGTCCTAGTCTTCTATGCCATAACCAACCTTTAAAGATTTTGCAAAGAGACAAGTACAAGGTTTGGCTCTATTAGTGAAATCAACAATGTATAGATCACCTCTACGGATACCGGTAAAGACCATATTATGATTATCTTGACGAAACACTTGGCAATCTACTTCGGTAAATAGAATATTGAAACCAAAGTCGGCTAGTCTATATACAGAAAGAAGATTGTATTCAAGAGATTCAGCAAGCATAACATTTTGAATGGAGCTATCATTGGATATGTCCACCTTACCAAGGCCAAGTACCTTACCCTTGGAGTTATCTCCAAAAGTCACATACTTGCATGGGCCATCATTTTTGGCAAGCTCATGGAACATGTATTTATCTCCGATCATGTGATTGGTACATCCACTATTAAGAATCCACTCTTTTCCTCGGCCATGTAATCGATTTGCCATGAGACTAAGATTTCTCATAGTCTTCTCATATCCGATGTCGAATTCTTCGTCCTCATCATAATAGCCATGCTCAACATCATCATCATCATGCACATGATCATCACCTAGGGCAAATGATTCGTTAGATTTATGACCATGACAATGTGCAAGTTTATGAATTCTAATTGTTTCCATGATAATGTTTGCTAATGACTCCAACATCACCTTTAGCACGCATGTGATCACAAAGCTCAAATAGACATTCATCAAACCTAGGATCACTAGGCTTCATCTTATGAAAGGCAATGGACTTATGAAGAATCTCATTAAGGTTCTTTAATGAGTAATTTGGAAAGCATTCCTCAATGTTTTTCCACAAAGTATATGCACATTCAAAGTTTTGCATACGAACAAGCACATTTCTAGGTAATCCATGAATGATAAGATTAATAGTTCTAAGATTACGGAGCATGTCTATTTCCTCTTCATGAGTGGGTGCAAGGGATCAATTGGAGATGTATATTGATAATGTATATACTTGCTCAAGTTAAACTTATTAAAGATAGCAAGCATCTCATTTTTCCAAGAAATGTAGTACTCTCCATCAATAGGCACTCTACAACTAAGACTCCCCAAAGTAGACACATCCATCTTCCTCCAATGGTGATAAAACCAAAGTAATGGAGATGAAAGCTCTGATACCAATTGTAGGATCGGAGAAGATAGGTCTAGAGGGGGGTGAATAGACTCTTAACCAACCAAAGGTGCAGTTTTTAATTCTCTTGAAGATTTGGCAGAATTTAGCTCTAGCTAAGATAATACCAAGGCTTTCTACACATGCATATCTAGAGACAGAGCAACAGAAATAGTAAAGCATGCAATGTGCAAAAAGTAAGGGATGGAGATGGAAATTCAAACACAATGAATACATGGTGATTTTTGGCGTGGTTCTGATAGGTGGTGCTATCGTACGTACGTCCACGTTGATGGAGACTTCAACCCACGGAGGGTAACGGTTGCGTTTGTCCACGGAGGGCTCCACCCACGAAGGGTCCACGAAGAAGCAACCATGCCTATTCCACCATGGCTTACTTCCATGAAGGACTAGCCTCACTCGGGTATATCTTCATGAAGTAGGCGATCTCCTTGCCCTTACAAACTCCTTGGTTCAGCTCCACATCTTGGAGGCTCCCAAGTGACACCTAACCAATCTAGGAGACACCACTCTCCAAAAGGTAATAGACGGTGTTGTTGATGATGAACTCCTTGCTCTTGTGTTTCAAATGATAGTCTCCCCAACACTCAAACACTCTCTCATAGATTTGGCTTTGGTAGGAGAGGGGATTGAATGGAAAGCAACTTGTGGAAGGCTAGAAATCAAGGTTCAAATGGTTGGATTGGAATATCTTGATCTCAACACATGAGTAGGTTGTTCTCTTCTCAGAAAATGAATGGTGGAAGTTGTGTTTCGTTCTGATGACTCTCTTAGAGAGTAGGTGGTGGTGGAGGGGTATAAATAGGCAGCACCAAAAATCCAACCGTTACAAGTCTTTCACCCAACTCGGTGACACCGACATGAAAATCTCGGTGAGACCGACTAGTGCAAAAGACTTGACCGTTAGTCATTTCGGTGAGATCGATCATACCAACTCGGTGGGACCGAAGTGCGATGGCTAGGGCAAGACCTTATTTTGGAAATTCCGATCGGTTCATCTCGGTGACTCCGAAATGAAATGACTTCATCACAGAAACTTGGTCAGGCCATCTCGGTGAGACCGAGATCCATTTCGGTTGCACCTAAGTATTAGGGTTTGTCATATGGCAGTGTATGGGATCATCTCGGTGGGTCTGGATAGGAATGTTTTGGTGGGAACGAGATGGACTTTTAGGGTTTTGGATAAGATGGAAGTGGAGAAATATCTGAGAGTTTTGCAGCAATATCACTAAGCACTTGAGCAATTGAGTCATAACCAAAACCTCATCCCCTTTTAATAGTATTGGCTTTTCATATGGACTCAATGTGATCTTGGATCACTTAACCAAAAATGTAGAGTCTTGGAGCTTTGCCAATCTTTGTCCTTAGCATTTTGAAGGGGTCCACATCCACATGTTATTTCCATGACACCGTTGAACTTGTGTGAAATATAGTAGATAACAGTATTAGTTTTTTTGATAAATTGGACAGTAGGAGATATTCCTACTGCTTATATATTAAAAGGATAAAAATAATGTGTTACATGGTTTTATGAGAGAGGGGGGAGGTGTGGAGTACAAGGATCAGTTAGAGGGGGAGTGTAGGGTGGTTAGCCAAGAGTATCAACAAAGTCGGTCACAAGGTGTCTCCTGTGTTGAGGTAGCCTATGCCTTATGTCAGCAAAATCCTTTTTGAAGCGTGCTCTCCAGGATGTGAAGGTTGGTTCCACTTGTCTAAAGAAGTTATTGTTGCGTTCCTTCCAGAGGCTCCAAGCGGCCACTAAGAATATATCCATGATCATTTTATGGTTGTGCCTCGCCTTTAAATGTGATATCATATCCAGCCTATTTCCTTGCGTCGGCCATTGTATGTCTAGGTATTGCCAGCATGATGTGCTAAAGGTGCAGCGAAAGAACAAGTGCTCCACAGTCTCCTCTATGTGTTGACCGCAGAGGATGCAATCTAGATCCTCCCCATTATTGTAGTGTCTCCTGCTGAGCATGTTGCGTGTGTTGAGGCGATCTGATAGTAAAAACCATCCGAACACCTTAATCTTGGGAATCGACTTGGCCTTCCATATCCATTTGAACCCATCATGGGCTTCTATGTCTCGAAATACAAAATTGTAATACGCAGAGGTCTTGAACGTCGGGGCCCCCATGCACATATCCATTTATCACTTGAGTCATTCAGGTTGACAGAGGATACTTCATGTTGAATTTGCCTCAGTTCCTCGTAAGCTTGCATGGATAGTGGTAGGTGAAAGGTTTTGGCAAGTCCGGTGAGTGCTAGGAATTCGCGCACTGAGATATCTTCACTGATAGTGTAGGAGAATGCTCTTGGGAAGGATGTGGCATAAATTGACTCGTTCCAGTCATCTTTCCAGAATAGCGCCGTTTTACCGCAGTTGATCTGGACAGTTGTAACCCCACGATAGGTAGGCATGAGCTTGATTAGGTCTTTCCACCAGAAGGACCCACAGGGATCTGTTGCATGCGGAATCGTATCATTGTAGTAGGTGTGCCATATCAGGTTCACCCATGGAATGTCGTGATGATTATAGAATTTGTGTAGCATCTTGAGCAGAAGGGCATCATTTTGGATGCGTAGATTTAGAACCCCAAGTCCACCGCATCGCTTAGGACGGCAGATCATGTCCCATGCAGCAAGGGAGGTACATTTCTCGCCAGACTCAGTTTTCTTTTTCCAGAGGCAGTGTCTTCTGATTTTATCCAGTTGGGCAAGGATCTTTGGGGGAAGTCTGAGGGTTCCCATTGGATAGATCGCAAGTGCAGTGATAAGAGAATTCATTAGTGCCAATTTACCCGCATACGACACCAGAGACATGGCTGCAGTGATTCTGCTTTTTGCCTTGCATACCATGGGGGCCATGTCAAGAACAGTTGGTTTAGTTGTGCCAAGTGGCAATCCCAGATAGGTGAATGGCATGCTGGCAATGGTACATCCAAGGATGTCCGCAAGGGTTTTGCACTTGTCATGTGGTGTGTTGATCGGGACCAGAGTTGATTTATGAAAGTTGATTTTGAGCCCAATCGAGACGGCATAGTCAGTTCAGATATGTTTCATGCGAGTGACTTGTTCCTGGCATGCCGGCATAATTATGATGGTGTCGTCCGCATATTGGATGACCGGATAATTCTCATCATTTGTGGGTGGGATCGGGTGTTGTAAGAGATTATTGGCAAGAGCTTCATTGATGGCTGTTTGGAGTAAATCTGCGGCCAAGACGAAGATCAGAGGCGACAAAGGATCACCCTGTCGAACTCCATACCTGCATTGAAACTGTTTTCCTGGAGTTCCATTTAAGAGGACGGATGATTTACCTGAGGCAAAGATACATTCAATCCATTGGAGCCATCTCTCGTTAAACCCCATTTTCCTCATGATTTGCAGCATGGCAGAGTGCTCAATAGTATGAAAGGCTTTGGCAAAGTCCAATTTCAGCAGTCAAATCTCTCGTTTGGAGGCTTGACACTGGTGGATGTATTCGAAGGCCCAAGCCAGGCAGTCATGTATGGATCTACCACATAAGAATCCATACTGGTTGCGATGGACAATCTGAAGAATGATTTTCTGAAGTCTGTTGGCAAGGATTTTGGTAAGCAGCTTGAGACAGCAGTTAAGAAGTGTGATAGGGCGGTAGTCATTGACAGTCTCAGGGGCATTTTGATAAAAGTATTAGTCCAACAATATGTATGTTGACATTAATTACCAAAACCACCAAGGGAGCAAATGTGCTTTCACCGGGCACGCCCGTAACCCCTCATATTGCCCTCATATTTGGTCCCAATTTGAGGGGTGCCGGTCAGTCCGGACGTTTAGGGATGAATTGAGGGGTCCGATTGGGTCACTCTTTTTTGACCGGGCACTGACCGGGCGTACGTTTTCGACGTTTAGGGAAAAAGTAGGGGCTCGGCTGTAGATGCTCTAAGAGTTGCTCAAAATCAATCAAGGGAGATCCAGGTGCAAGTGTAGTTTTCTTTAGCCTCTGCTCTCAGTCAAGGTAGCATATAAGCAACGAGTTATTTGGTGAGATGAGCATAGACCAAAAATAAGGACAAGTTAATTTGTGAAGGTTGGATGAAAATAGGGCAAGATCCCAAGACCAGCGCTGAGCAAAAAGTAGCCTTTTTTGGGGGGAGGGGGTGAGTTCTTGCGAACTTCCATGAATGTAGGAAGTTTCCGCCCTACAAGTTTTCGAGCACTCGTGGCATCGGCTCAATCCAAAAAGGGTGGGGGTTTATCCAACAAGAATGCAAAAAGTTTTTTGCCGCCCTTGAGAGTGTTGAAGGCCGTCCCGTGATTGGTCTAGGCGTGAGCAACATGGTATACAACCTCTCCTTATTTCTATGCCATTTTTTCATGTTTGTTGCATTTTGTGTCCTTACTATTACATTGTGGCCTTCACTTTCATTCTGTAGGCATTCCAAACTTTGGAAACCTTTAAGACCCAACATGGCGGCAGGCCTTTCACCTGCATCCATGCCGGTACACAAGCAAACGGCAAACGGTTGTAATTCATTTTGTAGGCTCGCTTGTGTGCCAGCATGACCTAGGGGTGGCGAGACAAGAATTACGGCCGTGTTTTGTGCGGTGACAAGTGTGTCGTCTGTTGGCCATAGCCGTCGCGAACCATTGGGGTGATCATTTTTTAGGTTGACATGTGTGCCGGCCGCTGGCGCTCTGGCCGGTGTGGCTATGGTCAGGAGCTATTTTATTTTTTTATTTTTATTTTCTTGCAAAAAAAAGCAAGGCATCCGGACAAAATGGGTTCGTCGGTTGGACGACGCGATCAAATTTGCTCTGTCATGATCGGACAATAACCATTTGCCTAACCCAAACGGATAGAATAGAAACCGTATAAAACGGACGTACAGTTGGGGTTGCGTGTTGGAGTTGGTAGGGTTGATAGACACCACTCTTGGTCACACGGACACGTATCGCTGCCTTCGTGTGTGAGCCAGGCCACAGCAACCTGAATCATGCGCTAAGCGAAATTGCTACCGGACTACTGCTTCTGAAGATTCACACTGCCGTCTGATTGCTGACCTAGGTGCCCAACAAACAAACAGGTCATGTGCCCCACGCACTGTACGAGAATCCAAGAGAGGCTGCACAGAGCCAAGGGACCGTGGGCTGTGGGCGGCCTCCATTGTTGGCTCGTTGCCCGGGATCGTGTACCCACTGTAGACCGGTTAGTGCATCCTTTATTGCCTTTGTGCCCATGCGCAGATACTTCAACTCGAGACTCATATTGCGAGGACCATGTTCGCAAGCACCTCTTTCCCTTTTGCCTCTCCTCTCCATATATCCCCTAGTAATTCATTTTTGCACTACTCAAATGACACTCAAACCGGTTTCATGTGTTTACTACTCCGGTGACTTTGACACTGCAATTTTTTTCTTTTTTTTTGCTTGAACTTCCGGTCATTGTGTTTTGACCACGAATGTTTACGGGCCAGTTCTTTTGGGTGATTCTTCGAGAATCGCCTCCCTCCTCAGCTTCCCCCATAATCGTCACTTCATATATTTTTTACAATCCTAGCTAATTAAGATCTAATTAGTTAGGATTGTAAAAAAAATATGGAGTGACGATTCTGATAGAAGCTGAGGAGGGGGGTGATTCTGGAAGAATAGCCGAAAAGAAGTGACCTGTAGGGTGACTCCAACTGCCCCGCAACGGCGCCTGCCCCAAAACGCAGACGTGTCGCAAGGGGAGCGGCCTCTGGTCCTGCGTTTGTGTTACCTTGTCTGGCGCAGCGGCCATGAAGGAGGAGCACATGCTCGCCCTGCCCGGCCCGGCATCCCGCATGGCCGCTTCTGTGCGTTCCTCCAAGCCGTTGCTCCAACCGGAATCTGGAGACTGGAAACGCAGACGCTCCGTCAACGGAACCGGAGCAGATTACGGCTAGCAGCAGTAATGTTTATCGTTCTCGTTCTCGTTCTCACTGCAGTCGGAAACGCGTCGGCGTCGCCCACGAGGCTTTTTATTTCAAATTATCTTACTTTAAACAGTCGGGCCGTGCATCAATCTCTCCATGTGAGTTGTCGTGTGTTTTTGGAAGCAGTGGCCGGGGAGGGAAGGGGCCCGTGACCGATCGGGACCAGCCGGTGAAATCTCGAGCGAATTGAATGCGGCGTCGTCGTGATCACCGATCACACCGGTGCCGGTGCAGTGGTGCAGACAGGCAGAGCCAGCAAAAGCCGTCGCGTCGCTGCGTATCTTGACGCACATGCAGTGCCTCCGGGGGCAAAGGATTCGGCACGCGTCGCGTACCGTACCCAGAGGAACGTGCAAGTGTCCGGCCGACGACGCCGCAGGAGGAGACGAGAGGTCTTGCAGCCTTGCTGGAGCACGGCACGAGGAGGGTCCCCTGCCGCGTCACCGGTCAGGTCAGTGGTCACCTACTACACGGTTGGATGTACCCTATGCCATCGTGAAAAATCACAAAACTGACCCTTTGATCAAAGTTCAGCATAAAATGGCCTCGTTTTTAAAACATTTCATAAAATGACCCTACCTGCATGACGCCCGCATCCGGGGCGCCATGCTAAACATCACGACGCCCTGGTCAAAGGCGCCACATGGGTCGCCGATGACTTGCCACGCTGGCAGGGCAGGACACCATGGTGCCCCCGCCCAGGGCGCCATGCACACCACCATGACACCCCTGCCCAGGGCGCCATGCCCCTTGCATAAAACAGAGCACTTCCCCTGTTTCCCACCCCAATCCCTCTCTCTTCCCCTTCTCTTCCCCCCCCCCCCCCGGCCGCCCCACTCATGCCCCTTCCTAATACCCACAAAATTTCGTGGATCGGAGCTCCAAATCGATGATTTATCCTTCCCTTCGACCCCTCAAGGTATTCTCCATCATTCCTCCTCTTTTTGTTGGTTGAAATCTCCACATTGTGGGGATTTGGGGAAACCCTAGGTCATCCAATTTTGCTATTTTTTTTATGCATTTTGGTGTTTATGATTCTAGATGGCGAGGATCGTCAATGTGCGTCATGTGGACTTTGTCTCCTTTGAGAAGGGAGACGCGGAGTATGATGACCCGAAGAAGAAGCCGGTAGTGATGGTGTTTCCCACAAGTCCTAGCCTTGAGGAGGTTTTGGTTGAGCTTCGAAGAAGGTTGAATTGGATGAAAGAAAGCGATGGAGTAGACTTAATCGGAAGGTATAATGTTGGGTATGGGCAACATATTCGTTGGAAGATAATGCCTCTTGATTCCGAGTTTCATTGGGAAGCATATAAAGAGAGTGTGTTGGCCTCACAAGATAAATCATTTGAGTTATTTGCCACAAAGGTTGTTCGTGCTCGGTTGCACATTGATTTGAATCGGTGTGCATCTTCATATGATGTTAGAAGCCCGGTTCGAGATTCAACACATGTCACTCCGGATGTGCATGACACAACAATGAGCCAACCTCCAATGACCCAATGTTTGAGCCCCGTCGGGAATGACCAAGTTGATAATGAAGACTTGCACATGGATGGTGGTGAGTTTGAGGGTGATGAATCGGAGGCTTATCTTCATGACAATTATGTTGGTGATGTTGAGGCAAATTGCATGGAAGAGGACATGGACCACGAGATTCCATACAATAGGGCTTATGCGTGGGACTCGGAGGATGAAGGCCCGGATGAAGAAATAGATGAGGATGGTTTGACGGCTAAAGAAGCCAATGCTTTCAAGAAGGTAATAGGCCGTAGTCACAAGACATCATTGTTTCGTGATCTAAGCCTAGCCGATAAGGCGATTGTTGATGGTGGGATAAGTAAAATTCTTGCACCAAGGTTAACTTTAAAGCGAGATACCAAAGCAAGTGTGTATGGTGTTAGTGAAGGAACAATCTTTGAAAGCTTGGCAGAACTTCAAATATGGGCCAAGGACTATGCGGTTAAGTTTCATCGGCCATTCTTTGTGGATAAGTCAAACTCGAAAGTGCGTTATGTGGTCAGATGTGAGGAACACAAGAATCATTGCCCTTGGGTTATCCGTGCAAGATGTGTCAAAGGCGGGCCTAAATAGGAATCTTGCCGATAAAGGAAAGTGGGCACGGGCTTTTGACAACGATGGAGTGAGGTACGGTGACATGACAAACAACATGGCTGAATGTTTCAACATGGTGCTAAAGGGTGTCCGTGCATTGCCGGTGACAGCAATAGTAGAGTATACATTCCAGAAGTTGAATGTCTATTTCCAAAAGTATAGTGAAGAAACATCCAACTTGATGTCCGGGAAAAACAAGGCCAAAAAGATGTACAAGTATCCACCAAAGGTCGACGATTGGATGGAATACCAAGCAAGAAAGGCGGATTCACACAAAATCCAGTCCTTTGATAACATAGAATTGATTTACCAAGTTGATGAGCACGGTGGAATGTCGCGTGACGGCGTGCCATATGAAGGTGGCTCCTTCAAGGTTTATCTCAAGATTGGCGCGTGTTCATGCGAGAGGCCTACATTGTATCATCTCCCGTGCTCTCACTTGATGGCTGCATCTCGCTTTAGAAATTTGAGTGTCAACATGACCAACAATGTAAGATTGAAGGAGTATTCGATCGATGCGGTCAAAAATACATGGGCTGCGAGGTTTCATCCCTATCTAGACCAATCTAAATGGCCGGAATACCATGGACCCCCACTATACCCTGATTTGGAAATGAAGGTGGTGACATGTGGAAGACGGAAGACCAAGCGTTTCTTGGGTGACATGGATGATTTGGGTGGTGGATTCCGTAAGGAATGGGGGAGCCAACATTTCGCAGAGCCTCGTGATATCAGCCGTTGCGGTGAATGTAACAACGAGGGGCACAATATTAGAGGTTGTAGCTCAAGGGGCAAAAGAAAGAGATCAAAACGAGATGGTGATGGTGATGTTAGCCACGGTGATGGTGGAGCTCAAGGACGTGGTCGTGGTGATGATGGAGCTCGAGGACGTGGCCGTTGTGACGGTGGTGCTCGAGGACGTGGCCGTGCTGACCGTGGTGCTCGAGGACGTGGCCGTGGTGACGGTGGTGCTCGAGGACGTGGCTGTGGTGACGGTGGAGCTCGTTGCAGTAGTGTAAATACATGGTCTTTGAATTGCCAACAAAACCTTCAACCTTGTCCCACTTATACGCCCATGTAGGCATACGGTCTGGGTCATGATGATCATCCCACGGATCGTAACCCTTTGGTGTCGGCCGCCCCACTGGCAAGTGCTCCCAACTCCAGATCGATAATAGAAGCATCGGACCACCGATGTTCGCTTCCTTTGACTCTACGACGTTTCTTGGATTCGCGCCCCTACGGCACGCCTCGTCCAGCTACACACAAACAAGAAATATGTCATTATAAACTAAAGAAAATTTCTACATGGTGAACACACTATTATAAGCAAAACTACTTACCTGACGATACAAATAAGCCAACGCCGCCGTACCCCAACTGAGTCCATGCTCCCACCCAGCAAACAACTTAAGCCACATAAAGGAAGCGTTCACGCCAGTGCCGTCAGAGAAAAGAGTCCGACTGACTACATACCACAAGTATGCCCTGGTATACTGCTGCACTGTTTCATCGTCCGCATCAGCCGGGCATTCCCCAAAGTGTTCAGCAATCCAATGATAACTTGCACCGGCGGACTTCCCTTGTACCCCTGGCTCCCTTCCTATGAGTCCAACCATAATCTCACGCCATCCATCAGAATCTGTGCTAAAACAAATAGGCTCTCCTTTGATGGGAAGTCCAGTGATCAGAGACACATCCTGCAAAGTGACCGTCATCTCCCCAGCATAGAAGTGAAAAGTATGTGTCTCAGGGCGCCATCGGTCAACGAGTGCTGTGATCGCACAAGGGTTCATCTTCGGCATCGAACGAGACACGAGTGAGATGAAAGGGAGAAGCCCGGTCTTCCGGATATACTCCGTGTATCGCTCGTCATACTCCATTTTGTCATGAACTGAACCGGACCTCAGGTGAAGCTGATCAAAAACCCTTCCTTCTTCTGCCATGAACCGTCCACGATGCAATTGATCGTACGATGGATTGATAAGAGAGGCCATCCCGCAAATTACAAATGTATATGGTAAGCCCCGTTGTCATTTGCAAATATCCGCACTAGTGCAAAAACATACATACATGTGCAAAATTTCTACACTAATTCTTCTTCCATACACCATATATGTGCATAAAATTTTCTACAATATCATACACCATATATTTGCACTAATTCTTCCATACACCATATATGTGCGTACATATCCTAACCAAATTCATATCACTTTCATAAAAATCCTATATCATACATATTCTAAGCCATACATATTCTAAGCCATACATATCCTAAATCACACTAATCCCTACATTATCACACCAAAATCCACTATCCATTTCAAGAAAAGGATGAACTAGGGTTTCACCCAAATCAATCAAATGTAGAGATTTCAACCAATAGAAAGAGGGGAAAGGGGGGAGAATACCTTGAGGATTCGAAGGGCAACCGGATCCACTGATTTTTGGCTCAGATCCGCAGCATTTGAGTGGGGAGAGGGAGGGGCGATTTGAGGGGCGCCGGTGTGGGGAAAGAACGGAGAGAGAGGAGAGAAAGAACGAACAGAGAGCGGAGGGGCTCGGATGGCGATATGAAGGGGTATGGCGCCCCAGGCCGGGGCGTCGTGGTGCAGCCCATGGCGCCCTGGGCCGAGGCGTCATGGGCTCAAGGCCAGGCCTACGTGGCAGTCAGCGCTGACGCGCATGGCGCCTTTGACCGGGGCATTATGGTACCTATCATGGCGCCCCGGGAGCGGGCGTCATGCGGGTAGGGCCATTTCGTGAAATATTTTCAAAAGAGGGCCATTTTGTGCTGAACTTTGGTCAAAGGGCCAGTTTTGTGATTTTTCACTATGCCACCTCTTGGCACGCCCGGTGGGTGGAGTGAATGCTGCGACTGTGAGCCTATGACCTCTGTGGGTCTATATCTACACCGTCACTCCGAAATTATTTGTCGCATGAATAGGTACGAATGTATCTAGAACTAGAACTGTACATCTAGATACATTCATTTCCGCGACAAGAAATTATATCTATATATATCTAACGGAAATTGCCTTTGGAGCTCGGCCTCTATGGAGGCCTGCAAATTTAAATTTTAAATTTCATTGAAATTTATATTTTTACATTTCAAAAAATTCTGAAAAAAATTGCAGATATACATGAAGGCATAACACACATGTGTGTAAATTTTCAGGGCAAAATACACTGAAATGAGGGCTGTGCAAAAAAGACAAATCTGGGGCTTTGTAACACATAATACTATTCATCCTTAAAGTCCAGAAATTTATCTTTTTTGTACAGGTCGCATTTTAAGGTATTTCATCCTGAATTTTTGCACACATATACATTTCATCATTGTATAGTTGCATAATTTTTTTTTCAGATTTTTTTGAAATCAGAAAGTTTGAATTTTGAATTTTTTAAAAATAAAGGGCTCCATGGAGCTCGGTCACCAAAACGCCGTTCTCTATATCTAAGAGCATTTTAGTTTGTCCAAATGTTTGTCTATATGCAGCGATGAAGGCGCGTCGAGCTCGAGTGAGGAGGTGATCCGTCAATCTTTTCTTCGGTGGCTGCTGTGGTGGTGTCGGAGGCAGGTGATGGGCGTTGGTGTCAAGCTGAGAGATGTTCTGCTGTCTTTTCAGTTTTGTCATGTCGGTCCTTACGTGACTTGTAAGTTGATCTTTATGATATGAATGAGACACGTATTATCATGCAAAAAAAAAGTTTATCTGTATGAGATATACATAATATGAGATAAAAAAACCGTTGTAAGAGACCATGCATCTTCATGTAAATAAAGGTAAATAATCTCAGAAACAGTCAAGAAACCGGGAATTTTTTATTCCATTTCTTAGCCAGGGCAAGCCCTACCGACCTACGACCGGAGCAGATTGTCTATATGATAGTATACCGCTCCACATTGTGTACATACCAATGGACATTGTCTAAATATAGACGATAGGTAGACATTGTATAATTTGGACAATGCTATAGTCAATCTGGTGGAGAGCGCTTTTGCTTCATATTATATTTTGTACACACAATCATTTCAATAGTTACATAATAATATTAAAATATAGGAAAGAGTATATAGACAATTTGCTGAAAAACTGGTTGTGTATATGAAGGGATCATTTTGGACCATTGTCTACATGAACATATATACAACTAAATATACACAAGCCGTTGGAGATGCTCTTAATCATTTAGTGTGATATGTTCGGCTAAATGTATCCCAATCATTCTAATTTTCCATACTCTAGTAGTACCTCAAAAAGGAAGAAAACATGTCACACAAAATACTGCAATCTTTCTTCTTCTTTTGCTTATGTGGCGGAGGGGGGGGGGGGGGGGGGGTGGGAGGGGGGACCACACCCCTTCTCGGTAGGCATAGCCCAGCGGCAACAACAACACACAATAAGATGTTACCAGGCCAAAATACCGAATTTTATATCTCGCCTGTAGCGAGGCTAAAACCCCCAATGCTATATCTCGCCAAACCCCCAAGGTTACTCGCCTCTGGCGCGAAGCTAGCAAGCTGGCTCAACACTATAGCTCTACCGAGTGGTTTTGGGGAGCTTATATGGTCTCGTTTGGAGCGGTTTTAGAAGTTACCGTGCGGTTTTCTTTCTTTGTTTGTTTCTACACATTGTACATTTTGCATATAAACACGGAACATTATGTTTGGTAGATGCTGAATACATTTTCAATACATGATGAATTTGTTTTTTCAAAAACATGTTTGGACATTTTTTTCGATACATACAAAACATTTTACAAATGCATGTTGAACATTTTTTTTCAAACTACTTGAACATATTTTACATCGCATAAACATGTTCTTGGTAGTGCCACGATCATATTCTCAAAGGAGATGGGCATTTTCTTGAATGGTACATTTTCTTTCAAAAATACGTGCACATTATAAAGATTTTCTTTTAAATACCACAAAAATATTATCAAAAGATGTGATAATTATTTTGCATTGACGTTTTTTACAATGAACGTTTTTTACATTGTGCAAGAGCTTTTCAAAATTGTGACGAACATTTTTTGAAGGGTATGATTAAAAAAAATTATGCAATTTATTTACATTATGTAAACATTTTGAGAAGAGTAAATAATATTTTTTTAGAAACACATGTACATTTCTAAGTGTCATGAACAATTTTTTTTGTGTGCTCGAAAGGTTTTAAAAGTTGTGCGAACATTATTTACACCGCATGAGCATTTTTCAAAATGTGCATTGAGTGGTTTTGAATTTGGAGTAAACTAATTTCAGAAATATATGTGTTTAGAATATTTCGAAAATACAAATAAAACTAGGAAAACGGAAACTAATGAACGAGCCAAGCGACATGTCCCTACGAAGCCAGCTCTCTCTCGCATGGGGAATCATATTCCCCGTGCGGGTGCAAAAATACTATATGTCGCCCGTAAGTGGACCTACGGGCGACGATTAGCGGGCCTGTCCATTAGCGCTGTGGCACACTGCCGCTAGTATCACGTGTTGGTTTGCTCCGCTATGTTTCTTTTTATTATTTTTCCATCGATTTCATTTTTTTCATTTTACTTTAGTTTTCTTTCTTTCATCGGTGTTTTTTCTTTTCTTTTTTGTTATACTTTCGTTTTCTTTGTATTTTTCTTGTTTTTCCTTGTTTTCTTTGGTTCTTTGCTTTTTTCACTTTTTTTATCGGTTTTATTTCTTTGAGCACATGTCTACATTTTCTCAGTACACTATATACAATTTTAGAGCAAACGAGAAACATTTTCTGATACACGTTGGATATCTTTACAACACCTTTTCGAATACGCGGTAACATTCTTCAAATACACATACATTTTTAGAGCACGCGTGAAACATTTCTGATACATGTTGCACATTTTTCAAGTACATGATGTCCAATTTTTAAACACATGTTTCGAACAATTTTTGAATAGACGGAATTTTTTTTTCGAATACACATTGTATATTTTTAATGACAATAAATTTTTAAACTATGTGAACATTTTATTTTACAATGTATATTATTTTAAAATTTCATGGACATTTTTGGGAAACATGTGAATACATTATTGGAATGTCACGTCATTTTTTTAGGGAAATAATATATGCTAAACCTACTTGAACATTTTTCTCAAAATGTCATGAATATGTTTTTTAAATGCGGGAGTATTTGCACGTACATTTCTTTAATTGTACAAAATTTTGGTTCCTTGCATTTCTCTTTGGTTTTTATCCGTTTTCTTCGCTTTCTTTCGTTCTTTGCTTTTTTTTTTTTTCATTATCGGGTTTTCTTTTTCTTAATACATATCTACTTTTCTCAGTACACGATGTACATTTTGAGAGCACACACGAAACATTTATTGATACATGTTGGATAAGTTTCAAATGCATGATATATATTTTTTCAACACTTTTTCGAATACACAGTAAGATTTTTCAAATAATCATACATTTTTGGAGCTCACGGAAACAATTTTCGGATACAAGTTGGACATTATTCAAATACATGATGTAAAGTTTTTTTAAAACACATGTTTTGAACGCTTTCTCAAATATACGGTACATTTCCCAAATACACATTGAACATTTTTAATGCCAATATTTTTCTAGACTACACGACATTTTATTTTACACTGAACAAACTTTTTCAAAAATTTCATGTTCATTTTTTAGAAACATGTGAGTATACTTTGAAAATGTCACATACATTTTTACTGGAAATAAATATATTTGTAACCTACTTGAACATTTTTTTACATCGTATATAAATTTTTTTAAATGTCACGAACATAATTTTTAAGGCGGGAATATTTCCACATACATTTTTAATGGTACAAAGCTTTTTTATACTATGCAATGCTGTTTTTTACATTGTATACAAAGTTTGCAAAAAATATTGCATACATTTTTTGAAACGCTCGAACATTTTTCATTCTCATGAACTTCTGTTTGAAAGTTATCAAAAAATTCTAGAACTGCGCTAACATTTTTTTTACAATATGCTAACATGTCTTGAAATCCGTAGTTTTTCAAATATAAAAAGAAAAAAAAATTAAGTTTCCCATCGGGTTACCCGACCAAATCGGCACCCATCGGGCAGGACTAAATTTATTATTAGTTTAAATTGTCGCTTACAGTACTATTTTTATAGTGGCGAACCAAGCTCGCGTATAGTACTACGTATATTTACATGGCTGAGCGCAGGCAACCGCGATTCCACCTGCTACCTTTATAGTGATGCCGAAGCCTCACTTCTTCTTAGCTAGGCGAGGTGGTACTAAAATTAGCTGCGTCTGCCCACTTTTGCCAGTGCCCCGTGCTGCATATCTACCATGGGCTGAGATGGCTGAACAATGCTTAGGCCCATCATTTGTTTTGAGAACTTGGCACATCATACATATACGTGTGTTGTGTGTGCACAAGAGAAATGATTCAGGGCCGAACTCGTTTGGGCTGTTGGCGTAGTAGTCCTGCGTTGACGACTTGCCATCGGTAGAAAAAAGCTCTCTGCTGTTGTGTTACATTACATAGCTACTGGCAGCGTTGAGTTGTTCTAAAGAAAATTATAATTAGCAAGTATCTTCATCAAAATGTTCACACACAATATAATATTTTAATCATTAATATTAATCGGGTGACCCATCGGGCAGAACATTATGCCCATATCCTATCCATGACTAATCGGGTTACCCATCGGGCTAACCCATTGGTGAATATGGCGACCCATACCCTACCCATTCGGGTCGGGTGTCCATGGGCATGGCCACCCATGGGTCGGATTGCCGGGTTGACCCACGTCCTGCTCGGCCGGCCCACTACCGGCACCTAAAGGCGAGGTAGCCGTCTGTCTCGCAGCAAGCGGCACATGGCCACTCTTCCGCGAGGGTCGGGGGGATAGCGGCCATACGTGCACCATCGCCCGCACAAATGGGCTGGTCCATTTCCTCTGTTTTCTGTATTTGGCTTCTCTGTTTTCCAATCGGCTTTCTGAACATTTTTCCATTTTTGTCTGGGATTTTATTCTTCTTTTGTAGGTTTTCCTTTTTTCCGTTTTCTGTTCTTCCGGACATTTTTGGGAAATTCTATATAATTGATAAATCCGGGTGTAATTTTTTAGATACATGAACATTTTTCGGATTCTTGGAACACCTCTTTTAATTCTTGAACATTTTTTTGAATCGGTCATTTTTTCCCGAATCGGCAACATTTTTTTGAAATGCGCCAATATTATTTAAATCGCTGAGAGTTTATTGAATTTTTAAAAAGATATTAAAAATCTGTTAACATTGTTTGAATTTGTAAAAAGCATATTGATTTGGAATAGTGTTTTAAATTTGCAGTTTTTTTGAAAAAAAGTCAAGAACACTTTTCAAATTTTTGATCATTTAGTTGGAATTTTGAGAAGAATGTTTAAACTCCAGAAACATTTTTTAAAATTCATGAACATTTATTGAATCCAAAATTTAGTTTAAAGAAGAAAAACAAAAAAAGATAAACCAAAGATAAAAACGAAAAAGAAAAGTAGGGGCACCCCGCAAATGGGCCGACCCAAAAGGGCGCACATTGTATCGTATGGGGTGCGCGTTTGGGTGATTCCTATCGCTGTACACGGGGATTAGGAGCTCCCGTCTCGCATCAGGTGAGACAAAGCGCTGCCTGGCCAAAACCACAAATGTATCCTTACTAGGAATTTGAGACCCCGGGACGAAATATAAAATGTGGCCCTAAAATTATAAAATAAAAATCATATAACTTAGAACTATCATGGAAAATATGGTAAGACGAAGCAACTAGCAGGCGGGGCTTGACTGGGGGAGAGCAGCGGCCGCCGATGAATTGCCGTAGACCAGCAGACTTTGACTTGTCGGTCCGTCGCACCAGAAAAGGCGAGAGGCGGTGCAAGCGTGCGGGAGGGAGGGCCACAATCCTAGGGCTCAAGCGTGTAGTAGGCGTCCACAGAGATTGCAGGGTATAAGCGTCAATGTGCGGGCCAAAACCAGTGTCCTCGAGTTTTCTTTTCGATAGGGGCCCCACTATTTTAGGGGCGTGTGCGGTGGGCCACTTCGGCCGTCCTCGTCGACGGGCCTGATCCTTACCATGGTAAAGTTTTCTAGCCCTTTATCAAGCATAGCCAACTCATTTACTATCTCCATTCAAAAATATAAGACGTTTTGGTAGGCCATTTGACCTATGGAAAGGCCTGCAGTTTTTTTAGAGAGAGAGAAAGGGCACCCGCCCCTGTGCATTTCATAGAAATGCAACCAACAGTAGAATTCGGAGTGCCTACCCAGCAAGGCCTGCAGGATTTACTCAAGAAAAAAAAAGGAAAGGCCTCCAGGGGCAATAACTGAGCAGAAATGTGCCTGTATGAGTATTATCTATACCTACTAATAAAGCAAGGTGCCTTTCGTCAATTTTTTCATTCGTTCATCGCCGAAAAGAATTTTTTTCTATCCAATGTGATACTAAATTCTTATGCGTCTGCTAAAAAAAAGATTTTTTCAGAATTTCGTACGTGGGCCGCGCGCTGTGGCCAGCGAAGCCAGCCCACTTATTTTTCCGCCCACGCAGCTGCAAAAAAATTATTTTCCGCACAGGGCGACAAATAGTCGGAGCTTTGCACAGGACAACCACTAATGGGCTGGCCCATGTTTTCTGTCTTTTACTTCTATTTTTATTCTCCTTCTCCTATCTCTTTTTTCCCTTTCAAGTTTATTTTTCTTATAGAATTTATTTCATAAATTCAAAATTCTCAAAAAAAATGTTCATAATTTCAAAAAATCAAATTTTGTTGCTATTTTAAAAAATATTCGGAACTTGAAAAAAGTTTCCAATTTTTCAAAAAATTATTGTTTTGTAAAATTGTTCGAGATTTCTAAAAAAAAAATGGCATTTTAAAAAATGCTCCAAATTAAAAAAAATATTCTTGGTTTAGTGAAATTTTCATAATTTAAAATAATGTTCGCGTATAAAAGATACATATTTTTGGAAAATATTATGAATTTTCAACACATGTTCCCGTTTTAAAAAAAAATGTTCACAAATTCAAATAATGTCCATGTGTTTATAAAAAAAGTTGGTGTTTTCAAAAAATATTTGTGAATTTTAAAAGATGTTCCTGTTTCAAATTTTGTTCATATTTTTCTGAAAGTGTACATAATTTTCAAAAACCTGTTCGGAATTGAAAAAATGGTTCATGTTTCTTATAATATTCAGAAACTTCATACCTTAAAATCTCCTCGATTGAAAGGAAAAGTAGATTGAATAATTCATGAGCCTTCTCTGGCGTACAATGACGTAACAAAACTCTTAAATGCCCTCGATCAATGAATGGAAAAACAGCGGATTGATTGCTTCACACCCGGCGAAACTGAGAAACCAAATATTTCTTTTTCATGTGCACACAGGGTTTTGCTTGCATATATAATTCTCACTAACTTTAAATGCATATTATTTTTTCTCCCGTTGCAACGCACGGGCATATGTACTAGTCTAAGAATAAACCACATAGGGCTCTGTCCCAAACAGGCAGAGCATGTCATTTATAGGCTACACCATAAACATGGGGGCTAACGATATACGCAGATGACAGGTGCACCGCGTTCAGGCTCAAGCTCGAGAACCCGGCTTCCTTGATGTTTTCAGCTGTTTTCCTGGTGAGATGGCACCCGTCAGCGACAAATTGCTGCAGAGGATCAAGGGCAACTTGCACCAACTGGAGGAAGGAACCATCTACGAGCGGACAAAATGAGCAGGAGATCAAGCAATGCACAGCAGCACAGGGATATACGTCTTCAACATAGAATAACAACTAACAAGCAACCACCAGAGGTTATGTATGCTAGTAGCTGGGGGTACCTGCTGCAGCAACATGCTCAATGAATAGGTAGAGACCACCCGGCTTTAGGACTCTCTTTATTTCTGCAGAAGTTGATGCTCAGAGTTATTCAAATAGAAAATGGCGGTTCTAATTTGTTACGGATTGAAGTGTGTTCTCCAGGTAAGGGGCAAATGAAGGGAAAGATTGCTCAAATGTCTTCTCAACATAAGGTGGAAAGAACAGAAAAGATGGAGATGACAAAACAAGTATGCCTTAAAAGGAAAGGAAGTACCAAGACGTAAAAATGAAACTTAGGTCAGTATTCAATAACCACAACTCATGATCAGTGTGATGCGTCAAAATGGAAGCCCATAATGTGTTATGTGGTCTTTATGTATAGGCACGTGCATCGCCAACATGCCATGCACCATAATTCAGTAATGCAAACGGTACTACAGTACTAAGGAAAAGACAATGACTTTCAGCTAGCCAAGAACTTTTATTTGAGAGAAGTAAGAATTGATGACATAGCATGGTAGTCCTTTTACCGTTGATTTCTTTTTTTACTAGGAATAGGCCAGCACACTGTTCTGGAATTCAACGTTCTGTATGTAGGAGTTATCGGTACATGAATGCCCTATGTTGAGCATTTCAACTTCAGAATTACTGTGTGCCAATACTTTTTGTTTGTTGGATGATGAACTGCCGGTATAGAGAATGTGTCAAAAATTGGTATGTTCTTAGGCCATCTAATTGCCTTACAAATAGATCTTAAGTTATCATATGATACATAACTTAAAAATCACTGCTGCAAAGATGAATCATTACCTCCTAATGCCATATCGGTGTCTTTTACAGAACACAACACCAATGTACCAATAACTGCATCCATGGAACCGTCTTCTGCTGGCAAAGCTTCGCCAACCTAAGTAAAACCATGCATACAAAACAGTTCTCATGCTAACAGAAAACATAGGCATAGATACCTAGTCCACGATCATAAGGCACCATACTTCCATACCCCTCTTCTGAAAGTGAAATTTGATGACGGAAGCCCAGCAGAAGTTGCTGCTGCTCTAGAATACTCCTCCATATACATGTTAGGATCCACCCCAATTACATTTACCCCATCAGCACTTGCGTAGTACTTTAAGTTGGGGCCTGTTCCAACACCAAGCTCCAGAATGTTCTTCCCCGCAACTGACAATTGGGAGAAGAGATTCGATTTATACTGCGCAATCTGCAAGCTTCACCAAGTGAAATGTTTAGTGAGAACATAACACGTTGTAAATATCACATCTCCGTTCCTGAAAACATATGACTGTATTTTTTATAGGAAAGCTAAAACTACTGATCAGGTGATCATGGATATAACAAATAAGTACTAACACTTAACAGAACAGCACTGCAAGTGCCCACTTCTGATATTTATCTCCTCACCGGATGAAAATAAAGGTATGCGTCACTTGAGACGCTTCACGAATCACGAGCTCACGATGTCATATTGTGCAATTCAATCAGATAGGAAACCAGACCGGCAATATCACAGATTGAAACATCCGAGAATTTGGGTTCGGTGGGTTCAGTTAGCTGCCCAGTTGCTGACCCAGACGCAATCCTATGATGAGTTGTCTCTTGGAAGTTGGTTAACACGTGACAAACTTGGGTATGATAAAGCAGTGGAACAAAAATTAGTGCAAAAAAAAAAAAACCTCGGCTTCATAAGACAGCATGCCCTTGTCCATGGCCGTCGCGTAAAGCTTCTCGTACCAGCCAGGCCTCGCTGGGTGCACCCGTTCAAGCATCACCTGCACAAAGCCACACCAAGTAAAATATAAGATTGTCACGAAGCCATGTAATTTGCATCGCAGATAGTGAGTTGGTGACCGGAATAAGATTGGGCGTGAAGGAGCTTACGTCGGGGTCGATGGCTGGGGCGGCGAGGCACGGGGGGTTGACGAGATGGAGGAGGCCGGCGGCAGAGGATGCACCAAGGAGGTGGCGGCGGCCGCAGCGGCAGCTTCCAAGGATAGCTACTAGGGTGCTTCTGCGGCGGGGTTTGGGGTTAGGATGTGAGCCGCGGCCGGGGACGGCGACCGCCGGGAGTGCGACGAGGCACCGCATGCCGGAGATGTTGGGGAACGGGGAGAGGAGTACGATTTTTTTTTTTTTGTTTGAGACCAGGGGAGACGAGTACGTAAACCGGGCTCGAAGGCGTAAACCACGATGCTCTGACACGTTTTTTTAAGGGTTTGTTTAGAAGATTTTCTTTTAGGGTTAGGCTTATAATTTGCGGGCACATCTAAAGCCCAAAATCCCATATTTAGTTAGGCCAAGCCCATTAACATTTGGGAAATGCGTTTCAGTCGGCGGATCGCACGTGAGTGTGCTATTTCTAGCAGTTTTGTGCGACGCGTGTTTGCGTAGCAGAGAAAGTTTTCTACAACATCATCTGTGTTGCAAAAATTTCTTTTATAAAAACTCCCATGTTGTAAAAAAGTGAAAACGGAAAAAAAATATGCAACATCACCAGCGGAAGCTGCCCGTGTCCGCCCGTGCAACCGCACGCTAACGAGTTTCTGCAACAACGACGGAGTTGCAAAACGGCGACGGTGCTACCACGACACCATCATTCATTGCAAAAAAGTGTGCAACATCATCCACGTTGCAAAAATCCTTTTCACAACATCAAGACAAAAAAAATCTGCAACACAATCTGTGTTGCAAATGTTTATGCAACTTGAACTCTCTTGCAAAATGTTTTGAAACACTAACTTTGTTGCAATGAATGGGTTGGGTCGTTGGATTGTGTCGGATCTAATGGCTAAAGCGGCGGATCTTTCAAAAAAAAATCCGTCGGCCAACGCGTAGCACAACCCTTAATATTTTGACATCCTCTGTTTTAACGGTATTCTATGGGTGTTTCCTAAACGGCGCCCATTCCTTCGTTAATTTCCAAATGGGCCACACCCCCCTTCACTCTGGGCCGGCCCATTTGTCTTTTTTTAAATTATACTTCAAAAAAAGTATGGCGCCTAGTTTCGATCTCACGACCTCTTTCGTCCGATCCTTCACAGTAACCACTAGGCGATCTCAGCACTTGTGCATTACTACTTCTTTTTTTCATTTTCACTTCCTTCAGTTCCGGAAGCCCCCGGGTTTTGGGAAGCTTTCCAAACCGGCTTTTCCTGGTTCGCTGCTCACTTTTTTTTGGGTTGTTTTATTAGTTTTTTTTCCTTTTTTTTCTATTTTTTTCGTTTTCATGAATGCGTGGACTTTTTCTTAATTTGTGATTTTCCAGTTTATCGAATTTGGCAACATTTTTTTTCAAATTGATGATTTTTTTAAAAAATTTAGGATTTTTTTTTCCAAAATCGATGAACTGTTTTTCAAATTCGTGAACTTTTTCAAAATTGATGATCATTTTTAAATATATATTTTTCCAATAAAATTGATGAACAGTTTTTAAAATTTGTGTTTTAAAAAAATTAGGAATTGTTTTTCAAACTCATGGACTTTTTTCAAAATCGATGAACTTTTTTGCAACTTTGTGATCTTTTTTTCAAAAATCAATGATTTTTCTAAAAAATTGATGAGCTTTTTTAAATTGATAACTAGTTTTCTAAAAATTGATAAACTTTTTTTTAAATTGAGAAGTTTTTTTTAAAATTGTGAACTTTTTTTCCAAACCAATGAACTCTTTTTAAATCATTGAACTTTTTTTCAAATTTATCTTTTTAAAAAAATTTGTGAGCAGTTTTTTCAAAATCCATGAACAATTTTGTATTCATGAACTTATCATTTCTTATAAAAATTTTTCCAAAAAAAAGGTTTTTTCAATAGTGAGTGGTTAACCCATCAACTGGTCAATTGCAGGTCAGTAAACCATTGAACAAAAGCGGATGAAGGTGTGCTGCGAGCGATCCCCCTCACCTATTGGTGGATCAACCATTACCAGCAGCGCGTGGTCGCTAGAACCACCAACTGGCGCTGAATGGTTAGGAGGTCCCTATTCTACGGGCTTTCTTTCGCCAGGCAAACGCCGGCTTCGGCGGATCCTATTCCCCGCATTGCTCGGGGGATAGTAATCAAAGGCGTACCATCCTGCATGCCTCATCCTCTGTATAAAGTGACAACCCATTCTAGTTTATTCCCCATTGGTTTTGAGAAAGTCTAGAACCTTTCCTGGACCAATTTTCTTTTTTCTTTCAACATTTATCTTTTTTTATTTTCCTTTTATGTTTTTTTCAAATCCGCAAACTTTTTATCAAACTTGTGAAGTTTTTCCAAGTCCACTAATGGTTTTCAATTTCGTGAACTTATTTTGAAAATGATGCATATTTTTTCAAAATGGTAAACAAGTTTTGAAAAATATGTGAACATTTTTTGAGGTTGCGAAGAATTTTTGAAATCGCAGATGATTTTCGAAATTGGGAACATTTTTTGTATTTCTCGAACATTTTTCAAAATCATGCAATTTTTAATTGTGAACTTTTTCATAATCGCAAACATCTCTTGAAATTGTCGATAGTTTTTAAAATCATTTTTTTTAATTTTGAATATTTTTTGAATTCAGGCACATATTTTGAATCCATGTTTTTTAAAAGTTAGAACCTTCTTTGAATTCATGAACAATCCCGAACATTTTTTATGAAGTCGTGAACATTTTTTTGAATTTGGGATTCGTGAACATTTTTCAAACTTAAAACAAGCAAAAGACAACAAAAAAAAAACAGGGCACCCCGCCTCGCACTTGGGCCGGCCCAAGGCGCGCGCTATTCCTCGCTTTCCACCGCGCAACGCGGGGAATAGGAGCTCTCGTCCGCGTCACGCCTTATCCTAGGCCCAATCTAAGAAGCTCAAGCTCGACAAGTCGAAGGTGGAGCTACGGTGGTGAGCAGAAGTGGTGGTGGACGGACGACGGAGAACTGAGTATAAGTCGACAACGACGCAGTGGCGAGCCGTGACTACGCATGTGTAGGCAAGGAAGGATCACGATGGAGCTAGTGGTGACACAAAACAACGATTTGCGACAAAGTTGGTGGTGGACGTACAACGAAGGAACGAGCCTGAACCAACGACAACATGACGACAAGCACTGGTGGCACATGTGTAAGCGAGGACGGGGTCACGTTAGAGCTAGCCGCGACACAGTGGAGGCGAGGATGAAATTTCTGGGGCGCGGGTGCGGGTGGCTCGTGCGACGTAGTGGTGGTGGAGAAAATAGGGGAAGAGGTTGACCGAGGGGGCAGCATGACGACGAAGACGGGTGGTTGGGGACAGCGGTCCGACCGTGTCGACTGGCATGCACGGCGGCGGACACGCAGGAAGAGGGTGGGTTGTGTGTTCCTCGTTGTGCCACACGCAGGTCACGGAATAGGAGGTCTCCCTTCGCCGTGTGTGCACAGTTAGAGCAGCTTTAGCAGACTAACCACGTCCTTGCAATGCCCACTGAATTAGTCGTGCCAAGCTTCAAGGCAATTCTTCCACCTCTTGTGCATTCACTCAACACTCGTAGCATCCAGGCTAGACTTTTGCTTCATACATGGCTAGAATATTGGTCGCGTCCTCGGTATTGGGTGCTCGTAGATACTGCTTACTAATCTTCATCATAGTTTTAGTGAACACTTTTGTGCACTTTATGATTGCATCTTCCATTCGAAGATTGTCATCCCATGAATCTGCACAAGAGCCATATGCAATCATCTGAAATGCCGCAGTCATCTTTTAAGAAAAGAAAAACACAGAAGACTGGCGACATTTCTCTGTTGTTGGAAGAAAGGTTCATTGGCTTCCATGTCGTCTGCAATTCGATGGTATAACCGTTCGGTCATGCGGAAGTGTCTCCGAAACGCGTACAACGGGAATGTACAACCCGACACAAAGTAGTCACGCATGAGCTGCTCGTGTCCTTGGATTGGGCGAAACGTTGCATGACCAACTTGTGACCCCGGATGCTTCCTTTGTTCGGGTTGATGTAATCCATTCAACAGCTTCTTCGACGCCCGTGATCTCACTCTCGAACTAGGAGCTCGAACTGACGGAGAATGATGAAAAAAATGTTAGCTCCACCATCGAATTCATCTATACAAAATGTGTATCGTTTGTCACTTACAAATATCTATGAGGCGCTAAACTGAGTCTACAAAAAAAAGTTGAGCAAATTTACCTCCAGACAAGTCGTCGAACACCTTGAGATCGCGCAACCGAAGGGTTGGCGTGGTCGGACAGCGCGAAGAAGGCACAAAGCTCGGCTCATGGAGGCGGCTAGGGCCAAATCGCGGATGTGCGAGCGTGGGAGATTCCACAAAACGAAGGCGGCACGGGGATGCGGGCAGAAACGGAAGGGATGTGCATCCTGAAATGTTAGTGACGCCAATATCTGGGTGGATGGAGGGCGCGCTATCGTCTCGCTCTCGCCCAACCTCCAAAAATGGAGTCTCGTGGGTTCGATTTGGAGCGTCCTTCAAAAAATTTGTCGATCGAGGACAGGATAAAGACTCTGCTAGAGCAGCCTTTTTAACCAAATTATGACGATCAAACCGATATGTCGACCCTCCTTGGGTTGCTCTTACACCCAACACAGTTCAGTCATAGTGATCCTAAGAAACATTTAGCGGTCACTAAAAAGAGGGAAGTTCAGTTATATCGGCATTGCCCACTATATGCGTGTACAGTCATGTATGCTACTGTTTACTTTGAAATGACTAATTCTGTAGAAACAAATGCGTCTAGGCCTGATCAACAAGGGGAGGCCTACCTCCGAGTTCTGAGCTCTCGAAACCTAATGATGCTCATCTTCAACACCGGTAAATCCTAAAAGGAGTCTCCATGTTGCTACCATCCTTGGACTCTTCATGACAAACCGCATGTTATTAGCTCCTCGAAAGAGCAGATCATCCGTCGCACTAGAGGTTCAGTTTGAGTGCACGTTAATGCTTGAGAGTTGATCTTGTCGAAGTTCAGAGAGTGTAATGCGGTGTAGACCTTCAGCCAAGGCTTCAGCACTAGCTTGTACGCATGATCATTGAGACGCATGGTTTGGCCTCATGTGCTGCGGGAGCTTGGCCTCTGCAGTGCCGCTGCCGCACCATCACCTTTCTCTCTTGTACTGTTTCATCAAAACTGACAAGTGACAGGGGGGAAAGGCGAGACAGGGGCAACCGGAGCCGCAGAATCACACTAGACGCGCGATTCGGCCGTAGGCTGTCTAAGTGTCTTTCGCCGAGCAGGATGTGATACGTGTCGGGACCGCGAGCTCAGTACCACGGCGACGTCCAAAGTCTCTGTCTGCATGTGCTGGCTCCTTCCCTGCTCCGTCCGATGCTTCTCCCATGGTTTACCGCTCGAGACACGTCGTTTCGCCGCTGTCGAGTGGTTGAGCAGGAGGTAAAAGGCTCCTTGGATCCTCTCGAGTTTGTTATTATTACCAGCACGAGTACAAGCGTACACTTCTCCCGTTTCACCACAGTACCTTGTAGTACTACCTACGTACTGCTGCGTCTTTCACTGCTCAGGAGTCGGGCGAGCACATCACAATTATGCTGCCGATCGGGGAAGCCTCTCGCTAGCTTGCTGTTTTTTCTGTCACGCACGTGCCTGATGTCGGAAAATAAAGCGACCCCAACTTCCTGTCAAAGCTCATCCTCCGTTGTTTGTTATCGAGCACGGAGAAACACTTCGCCAACTCCAACCGGTCAGCGAACCAAATTGTTGTTAGATGGTTAGAAGCACAGTGGTATTCTCACCTCATTATGATTCATGTTATGGTGCTTGTATTATTCTGAATTTATTTCAGCTTTTTTGGTGACGCGCTTTTAGGGGAGGAGACGTCCCCATTGACTACGAGGTGCCTACGTCTACGGTGACTTCGGAAAATCTCAAGATGATATGCCGGCTCTGTCTGTCGAAGATGCCCATAGGGATAACGTGTCCGTGTATGCATTCATAAGAGTGAGTGTATGCATGTTTATACGAGCGCTTGCGTTTGTACTGATGTTAAAAAAAACAACCGGCCAACCTAGACGAACACGCAATGTGTCTGTATTTTGTCCCTTTGGCTTGGTCAAGCGGACACCTAAGTCCGGACATGTCCGCCGGCCCATAGGTGCGCACAACGTGTCGAGATGCATTTCAGTATTTTTCGATAAATTTCCGAATTAAAGAAATATTCATTGCCGCCAAAAGTTTGTTCGTCCATTAATTAAAACTAAAAGCATTAATTAAAACATAAATAAAACCGAATTAAAGAAATATTCATTGCCGCCAAAAGTTTGTTCGTCCATTAATTAAAACTAAAAGCATGAATTAAAACATAAATAAAACCGACATCCAGTGGCCGCCGTCACCGTTGTCCTTATTGGTGAGGTCGATGAAGACCGGCGCCGGCGCATAAACTGGTGCCTCTTGCTCCCGCTGCTCCGGTTGTTGCGCCTTCTCCTCCCCCCTCCATCGCCGGCTGCTGCTGCTCGTACTCCTGTTGGGCGCCCACCCACTCGGGCATGCACGACACTAGCTCAGACGTGCACATGAGCGTCGACGTCCCAAGACCACGAGTGCCCCACCAGTGGCGCCAGTGGCCACATGTTGTGCTCTAGCTCCGGCGTGGGCGTGGGCAGGGGCGCGGCAACCTGCACTCCATCTAATTCAGCCAGCGTCAGTGGTAGGCCAGGCCAACTGGTGAGCTCATCAAGCTCCGAGTCTTTGATGGCCTTCCTGGAGGCCTCGTTGGCCTTCTCCTCCTCCACCAACGGCTGTGGTGCTGGAGCGCGTGGGGCACAGGGCGTCGCACGACCCGAGAAGCACGACCGGCGGCGCTGGTCATGCTCGTCGGTGAACCACGTGTCCCAGTGCGTGGAGTCCAACACATGGAGTCCATTTTTGTCCACGACAACTCTAACGCATGGATGCATGTTGTTCGTCTTGGTCCGTATGGGCAGGAATGACGGTCCAACGCGCGAAGGCAAACCTACTTGGTGTCTGTCTGCTGTCCGTGTGGATGCAAATACGCTCCAAATTTGGGTCGGGTTTGCGTCCACACGGACGCGCTGCGCATCCGCTCGATGTCCACCTCGATCCCACTGCCAGCCACCCAACTATCCATGTGCGGTCCTTTTCAAATGACGCGTGGGGGGGGGGGGGGGGGGGGCACATCGCCCACTCTTCTCCCTTCCTCTGCCCCCAGAAGCCCGACAGTCACAATCAACCCTAGCCATTGTGGCCGCTCACCATGCCGTGGAAGTGCATGCCCGGAGCGCACGACTACAAGTTGGGATCCTCATCGGGGCGCCGCCACGCAACGATCTTCACTGTGACGATGCCGACGCGCGACCGCGTCTACGTGCCATCCACCGGTGCCGACACTATTGGGAGAACGCCATCCCCCTGCCTTGGCTGGACGTGAACCTGTCGCGTGGCTGGCATTAGACTCGGATAGGGTTCCAGTGCCATCCGTGTCGGCCACATGTCGCATGCGGGAGGCAGAGATCCGCCGCCGTCACGCTGAGCTCCCGGCCGACCTCCGCCAAGACCCAGTGTGGACTACACGCACTGTGACACATGGTTCACCAACGGGCACGACCAGTGCTGCGGGACATGCTTCTTGGGTCGTGCGCCAGCGCCCCGTGCCCCGCACGTGTGCGCTCCACCACCACAACCGACGGTGGATGACTCGAAGGACACTGGCGCTACTGGTGGGGAACTCATGGTCGTGGACTCCACGCTCCCGTGCACGCCCGACTTGGTGTTGCACCCGAGTGGGTGGGCGTAGAGCCGGAGCAACAGGAGTCAATGCTGCAGGCGGAGCCGTAGGCGTTGGAGTAGTAGGAGCCCATGCAGCAGGCGGAGCCGCAGGCGCCGGGGCAGCAAGAGGTGCCCCCGCACACGCCGCCGGCAGCGTGCATGGCCATTGCCTGCTCCGGTCTACGTCGACCTCGTGGACGAGGACGACGACATCGACCATCAGTAGATCTAGGGCTTTAATTTAATTGCGAGTTATATTTTATTTTAATTAATGTAACAAACGGACTTTTGGCGGCAATTTATATATAATTTTATTTTGAAATTTTGTCAAAGATCTGAAATGCGCGCACCTGTGGGCTGCCAGCGACACATTTGAACTTTATGTGTCTGACTGATGACCCAAAGGAACAAAAAGCGGACACATTCTATGTCCGTTTGGGTCGGCCCGTTGGACTTTCCCTAAGGCCTCTTTTAATACACGGATGCTTAGATTAGGTGCTAAGTGAATTAAAAAATTTAGCAACTAAAGTCTTCCAATGCATAATGGTGCTTAACTTGTTGTAACTAATTTTTCTTCATTTAATTATTTAGCAACTAAAACATTCCATGCATTGGCGAGCTTCCATCTTTTTTTTTGCGTAGGTTCACAAGTTTGCATTGTTTCTTTCTGGGGTCATCAAAATACTCCCTCTCCACCTTAATTACTTTGTCATGTCATTTTCTCGCTTATATGATATGCTTAGCACATGTATACCTTGAAACACCGAAAAGCCCCGAAAAGGCATCTCCAATTCCATACCGAAGCGTCCCTAAATGTTCAGACCATATGATCTAGACACTTAGCTATTTATTTAATGGGATGCACCAAACGTCCACAGACCAGCCTGGAACACCAAAATCTGCTAAATCTGACCTAAGCGTGGACGAGCTTTGGGGAGTCCAGACAGTCAAGTTGGTCTACTGTCAGTTGGATAGTATTTTTTCACAGCTCATGAATATTTTTTTCTTTTATTTAAGTTCATCTGGCCCATCCAACTGTTCGGATTTGATGTTTATTTGATGTAGTTTGAGGCCGGTGATAGGCGCCGGCGCACCGACCGAAAATTTTGGCCGGTCCCATCCTGTGCGTCCGCTCCGCTGACTGCCAACCGTCTGATCAGGAGCGTTTTGTCCCCCACTCTCGCATCTGAACGTGCACGAGAGAAAAAAGAAAAAAAAATGAGGATGCGGCCCAGATCGCCGAAATCCATTGCATCCCTGCCCCCGCCCGCTCAGCTGCCGGAGTCCCGCCTCTCCGGCGGCCCCTCCATGGCCGCCGAACCTAGCTCGTCGCACCCCTCAACGGCCACTGTCGTGGTTCTAAGTCTGACAGTAGAATAGGGGGTAGGTATGAGGAGGTAAGATCCTAGCTACGATGAGGTTGTGCACGCAAGATTTACGAGTTCAGGCCCTTCTCGGAGGAAGTAACAGCCCTACGTCTCGGTGCCCGGAGGCTCGGTCGATTGGATTATGCGTGAAGTTACAGGGGGTGCGAACCCTTGTGCCAGTGGAGGGGGTGGCTTATATAGAGTGCGCCAGGACCCCAGCCGTCCCACGTTACAAGGGGTTCAATGTCCATAAAGACAGGACGTTACTGATAACGCCAGCAATAAAGGCAAATAAATGATCATTAAGACTACGGAGTGAACGCCTGACCATTGCCATCCTGAGTGACCTTAGATCTTCTGTCTTCCGAGTGGTTTCTGATGTGGTCGAGTGAGTACACCCCGGTCGAATGGAATTGGGTTATCCGAGTGAACTGTTGGTCGAGTGGGTTGCACCCTGTGGTGATTTCAGTCGGTAGATGATGCTATCCTTTGAATGTCCTTGGCCTTAGAGCAGTGTCCTCGGGGAAGGGTGTCTAGGTCAGGCCTATTACCCTACCCTAGGTACATGTCTTCGTCATTAGCCCCCGAATGGATCTGGGTCCGAGTGGAGAAGGGGTTGAAGATGGTTCCGACCCGATTTATATGCTTCAGAGGCATTTTAACCGGGCCGGTGATCTTTGTAAAAACTTCAACTTCATTTTCAGTCGCCTGGGTCCATTCAGAGGTTGTCGAGTGAATTTTGCTGATAAGCTCTGAGTGTTGGTATGGTATAAAATCCTCAGCGCGATTGGTCACACTGCCGCTCCCGGATCTCATGGGATTCGAAATTTGGAGAAGCGCGCGGGACGGAGAGTACCGCAGTAAATGGAGCAGATTAGGCAGGGACGCCTCGATTCTCGCGCCACCTTTTTCGCCATGTATCCAGTGCGCGACTGTTGCGGGATTTGACTGGATTGCCTGGGCCCACGAGTCAGCCACTCGGGAGCAGGCCCATATAAGGCGTCGGGACCGATGAGTCTGGCACTGTGCTCCCCATCCCCTTCTTCTTCTCCTGTTTCACCACCACATTCACCGCCACCTTCGACGCCGCCGCCCCGTCTGAGCGCAGCCTGCCGCGATGGGGAAGGAGAAGACGGCAGCCCTGGAGCGTGCGAAGAAAGCGACGGCGGCAGCGAAGGGCAAGAAGACGAGTCGGGGTGGATCGTCGTCGAGATCCGGCCTGCCGCCCGGCTGGATCCAGGACGACTGGATTCGATCCACGATTCAGCAAGAGGATCTGGAGGATCTGGTCGAGGGGGGCTTGATCGCTCATGGATCCTGGAGGCTGCCAGGTGATGAGACCGAGCCGCAGCCGCAGGAGGGTGAATGCGTCCTCCTCGCGACCCACATCGACCGTGGTTTTTCTCTGCCCCCTCATCCTTTTTTCTGAGGTTTTCTGAACTTTTTTGGGGCCCAACTTCATCACTTTTCCCCGAACACCATCACATACCTCGCTGCGTTTGTCTCCATGTGTGAGAATTTCCTGGGTTGTCGACCGCATTGGGGTCTCTTCAAACACATCTTTACTTGCCGCTCACAGTCTGTGAAAAAGGCGAATCCGAGTGATGAGAGGACGCACGTGATCCAGATGTGCGGAGGTCTAGGGATCCAGATGAGAGGTAAAAGCACTTTTCCACCTATGACTCTTCCCGATTCGGTCAGAGGGTGGCAGTTGACATGGTTTTATTGTATGGACAAACCAACTCCTGGTCAGTCGACTGGCCTTCCCCCCTTCACCATGGGGCGAATTGAGAAGCCCTCTCCCTTGAAAGTGACTCCAGCAGAAAAGGCGGAGGTGACTATGTTGGTTGAACGAGTAATCCAACTTGTCCGCGATGGTGTGACCGGCATGGATTTGCTAGAGGTGTTTCTCACTCGCCGCATCCAGCCGCTCCAGGCCCGCGATCATCCTATGTGGATGTACTCGGGCACCGATGATTTTGCTCGGATCCACCCAGAGGAAGTTGCCGAGGAGACGGTGGCGCAGTGGCTGCAGGGCATTACTGGAAACAAAGACAACCCCAGGGGGTCCAGGAGAATTCCGCCACTCGACGCTGATAACGAACCAGACAAGGTCTGACCTTCGATGCCGAGTGACTTTTACTCTAATTTGTAAACTGTCTTTGGAACCGACTGATGCTTGTTCAATTCTTTGCTTCGCAGATATATACTAAGATGTACTCGATGCCCAACGGGGAGCAGATCCAGGAAGGAGAAGAGAGTGGAGGCGACAGCGGCGACTGGAACTCTGATGGCGAGAGTGATGAAGAGCACGAAAACTCGAGCAGTGGTGAGGAGGTCGATTCTCCACCTCGCGAGGAAAAGCGTTCCAAGCATAAGCATGACCCAGCAAGTATCCGGGGTAAGGTGGCAGCACCGACTGGACAGACTTCAAAGCGCACTCGGACATCTTCTCCGGTGCCGACTGAGAAGGCTCCGAAGCAGCTCAAGACCGCGCCGTCAAAGCCACGGAAGGCTTTGCCCAAGATCAAGGTTGACGTTCCCGTCGCCTCTGCGTAAGTGTTTCGTTTTCACCCTTTGTTCCAAGAATCTTATATCAGTTGTCGACCCATTCACTTGCTTGACCGAATGAACCTTGAGATTTGCAGCGCTGCTACCTCCGGGACTTCTGCTTACCAAGATGATGGTGACGAGGAGATGGAGGACGCGGTCACATCCAAAGCGGGTATGACCCCTGTTATCTCGTCTTTTCTTTGCTAGCCGATTCTACAGTCGACTGAACTCTTGTGGTCGATTCTTTTGCAGCTCCGCAAAATGTTATTGAACTTCAAGACGATGATGAAGATGAGCCACAGAAGCTCGTGGGTAGGAGGAGCAGGACCTCGGTCAAGAAGGTACCAGCTAGCAAGACGCCTCAGTCGATGCCGGCGAGGGAACCAGCTATCCAGCAATCCGGGACTTCAACCGTGCCTCCGTTACTTTTGCGAATCCCTTGTCGAGTGGTCGTCCTTCATCGTCGACTGTGCTGGCCCTTGCTTCATCTGTGCAACTTCATGCCTCAAGCTCTCAAGCTACTGCAACTGATACACCGACTCCACTTCCCACCGCCCATCACGTCCCAGAAGACCAAGTGAGTGCTGCCAAGGAGGCTATATGCCAGGCAGGCATTATGATGGAGCAGATGAAAGTGGTGCGCGAGGCCAGTCAAGCTGCCTATGATGCCAGCTCAGCACTTCAGGCCAATGTCCAGGTTAGCTTACTTCCGACTGAACTCCATCTTGACGCTTGTTCTGTTAGGATATGATATTTAGAAACTGCTGCTTTATCCGCAAGACGTCCGTGGATGAGCGTTTTGGAACCTTAATTGCACACCCATTGTCAGTCTATACACCCACTGGGTGTTTTAATTTCTGTTGAGTAGTTTTTCCACTTGAGTCGACTAGGTTGTGCTGATTGAATCTCTGAACCAGTGGGGGCACACTGAGTGCACCCACTGGGTGTAGTCCCCGAGACCGCCGTCGAATGTTTGATTCGGCGGGGGTCTTTGAACAGAGCTTTTCCACTCGGTCTAGGCAGATCATGCCGAGTGGAACCTTTACCAGTGGGGGCACGCTGAGTGCACCCACTGGGTGTAGTCCCCGAGATCGTAGTCGACTGCGGGCAGTCGGCTATGGTCTGAGTTTTTTTTTGACTGGACGGACCAAGTCGATTGAAAAAGTCGGACCAGTGGGGGCACGCTGAGTGCACCCACTAGGTGTAGTCCCCGAGACTATTGGCGAATGTTTGATTCGGCAGTAGTCTTAGAACTATTTGAACTTGCTACTTTATTTCTCGGAAGCAACCAATCTTTGTGTCTGCCGACTGACTATCTTCTGAACGCAGAAATCTTGTGATCTTGGAGCCCGGTTCGCTGACTTGGAGCAGAAGCAAATCCAGCTCAATCTTGACCTGGAGTTGGCTCAAAACAACTTGCAGAAGGCTAAGGATGACGCTGCTGGTAAGGAAAGCTTGTCGACCGGTTCTCTTGCCATCTTTTCTCCTCCTTTTTCTGATTCGAATGTTATTCTTTCTAGAAACAATGAGACAGGCTTTGGAGAAGAAGGACCTTGACCTTGCGGCTGCGAAGAAAACTGCCGAAGACAAAACGGCGCTTGCCGACCAAAAGATGGCCTCAGTCGGAAAGCTGGAGGAAGAGAATACCAAGCTGAAGGCTGCTCTTGACGAAGCCAACAAAGAGGTGACTCGTCTGAAGAACGACAAACGGACCCTGACCGACAAAATAGAAGACATCACCCGCAGGAGGGACGAGCTAGAGAACTATCTGGGAGGACTTGCCAAAAAATTATTCCTCATGCTTGAAGGTACTTTTCTCTGTGCGATTGGTTTGCTTTCGTTGACTCATCATACTGTTGTCGACTCATTATTTCTCTGCGAGTGCAGAATTCTGTCAAGACTTCGAGGAAGAGACTGGGCGAGTCGAGACGAACTTGGACCCCATCAACTCCCCTGTCAAAGATGAAGCTGCCATGAACGTGCTCCGACTGGAGTCTCGCCTTGCCAGTGCCTTGGAATATCTTGCTCGACTCAAGGTTGCGGTGTCGCGGATCGACACAGCACTCTGGCCAAGGGAAACGCTCCAAAATGATCTCGAGTCTCTGATGACTCGACTCAACGAGATTCCTGGTCGAGTGCAGGAGTGGAAGAAGTCCGCTGCTCGATGCGGTGCTGACGTAGCTCTGTCCCTGGTTCGTGTCCACTGCAAGGAAGCCAGAGAAGAGAAGTTAGCAGCAATCAAGGTCGCCAACACCAAGAAACTTGACTTCCAGTCTTTCATGGAGACCTTCATTGCTGCTGCTACTCGAATTGTAGATGGAATCGACCTGGACGAGTTTGTCGAGCCTGCCAGCCCCCCTGCAGAGTGAATGAAACTTTTATGATCTGATTCAATTTGCCTCGGTATGCCGAGTGATTTTGTAACCGTAAAACTCCTTCGGGCCTGATGCCCGAGTACTTTAAACTCCTTCATCCAAACTTTTATGATCCGATTCAATTTGCCTCGGTATGCCGAGTGATTTTGTAACCGTAAAACTCCTTCGGGCCTGATGCCCGAGTACTTTAAGCTCCTTCGTCCGAACTTAGTTTGCCCTTAAATATGCTTGTTTTTATTTCCGAGTGGAACTTGTATCTTCACTCGGAACAGACTTTTGTTCTTGTGATGCAGTTCTGAGGAGAGGATCGCGGACGACCTGCACCTCGTCGTCCTTGCAGATCAGGATGGAGCGTGTTTTACACTTAGGCGAGTACAGGACCGCAGCTAAGCCCCCGAGTGAGAGGGTTGCTCATCACTTGGTAGGATTTTTTAAACTTAGGCGGGTACAGGACCGCAGCTAAGCCCCCGAGTGAGAGGGTTGCTCATCACTCGGTAGGATTTTACAAACTTAGGCGAGTACAGGACCTGCACTAGCCCCCGAGTGAGAGGGTTGCTCATCACTCGATAGGATTTTTTGAACTTAGCGAATCAGATTCGCGGCTGAGCCCCCGAGTGAGAGGATTGCTCATCACTCGGTAGGATTTTACAAACTAAGGCGAGTACATGACTGCAGCTAAGCCCCCCGAGTGAAGGATTGCTCATCACTCGGTAGGATTTTACAAACTTAGGCGGTACAGGACTGCACTAAGCCCCCGAGTGAGAGGGTTGCTCACACTCGTAGGATTTTACAAACTTAGGAGCATAAATGACTGCAGCTAAGCCCCCGAGTGAGAGGGTTGCTCATCACTCGGTAGGATTTTACAAACTTAGGCGAGTACAGGACTGCAGTCTAAGCCCCCGAGTGAAGGGTTGCTCATCACTCGATGGATTTTACAAACTTAGTGAGTACAGGACTGCAGCTAAGCCCCCGAGTGAGAGGGTTGCTCATCACTCGGTAGGATTTTACAAACTTAGGCGAGTATAGAACTGCAGCTAAGCCCCCGAGTGAGAGGATTGCTCATCACTCGGTAGGATTTTACAAACTTAGGCGAGTACAGGACTGCAGCTAAGCCCCCGAGTGAGAGGATTGCTCATCACTCGGTAGATTTTACAAACTTGGGCAAGTACACAGGACTGCAGCTAAGCCCCCGAGTGAGAGGATTGCTCATCACTCGGTAGTATTTTACAAACTTAGGCGAGTACATGACTCCAGCTAAGCCCCCGAGTGAGAGGATTGCTCATCACTCGGTAGGATTTTACAAACTTAGGCGAGTACAGGACTGCAGCTAAGCCCCCGAGTGAGAGGATCGCTCATCACTCGGTAGGATTTTACAAACTTAGGCGAGTACAGGACTGCAGCTAAGCCCCCGAGTGAGAGGGTTGCTCATCACTCGGTAGGATTTTACAAACTTAGGCGAGTACAGGACTGCAGCTAAGCCCCCGAGTGAGAGGGTTGCTCATCACTCGGTAGGATTTTTTGAACTTAGGCGAATCGGATTCGCGGCTAAGCCACCCACTGGGGGATTTTGGACACATGTGTTAGTAACAAGAATCATTTAGGAGACTGTAAAACCATGTCTTTGATAAACGAACTGAAAGGTACTCTTTATTACATCTCATCAGTCTGAACACTTAAGTATAAAAACGGTAGAGTAGCTCCGCATTCCAAGCGCGTGGCTCGTCTTTATTATGCTCCACATTGTAGAGGTGATACGCTCCGTTGTGGAGCACCTTGGTGACGATGAAGGGACCTTCCCAAGTGGGGGCAAGTTTGTGAGACCGTTGCTGGTCCACTCGGAGCACAAGGTCCCCTTCCTGAAATGCTCGACCCTTCACATTTCTGGCATATAATCGACGAAGGTCTTGCTGATAAATGGTCGATCGGATCAAGGCCATCTCTCTTTCTTCTTCTAGAAGATCAACAGCATCTTCTCGAGCTCGTTCTGCTTCGGCTTCTAAGAAGAGTTCTACTCGGGGTGCATTGTGAAGCAAGTCACTCGGCAGCACAGCCTCAGCCCCATAGACCATGAAGAAGGGGGTTCGACTAGTCGACTGATTTGGTGTTGTTCTTAATCCCCAAAGGACTGACGGTAGCTCATCTACCCAAGCGCCGGCCGCATGCTTGAGGTCGCGCATCAATCAAGGTTTCAGCCCTTTGAGAATCAAACCATTCGCTCTTTCTGCTTGTCCATTCGACTGAGGGTGGGCGACTGAAGCATAGTCAACCCGAGTACCTTGGGACGCACAGAAAGCTCGGAACTCATCAGAATCAAAGTTCGACCCATTATCCGTGATGATGCTGTGTGGGACTCCATACCTAAATGTTAACCCTCTGATGAAGCTGACGGCAGTACTTGCATCCTGGTTTTTGACAGGTTTAGCTTCGATCCATTTGGTGAACTTGTCGACTGCTACAAGCACATGGGTGAAACCACTCCTGCCAGTCTTCAGAGGTCCTACCATATCTAAACCCCAAACAGCGAATGGCCAGACGAGTGGAATGGTCTTCAGGGCTGAAGCAGGTTTGTGGGACATGTTGGAGTAGAACTGACAGCCCTCACATTTGTCAATTATTTCCTTTGCCATCTCATTTGCCCACGGCCAATAAAACCCTGCTCGATACGCTTTGGCCACGATGGCCCGAGAAGACGCATGGTGACCACAGGTCCCCGAGTGAATATCATCGAGGATCATTCGGCCTTCTTCCGGAGTGATGCATTTCTGAACGACCCCAGTGACACTTTCTCTATAGAGTTGCCCCCCCCCCCCATTACTGTGAAGGCTTTGGATCGACGGACAATCTGGCGAGCCTCTTCTTCATCCTCTGGAAGCTCTTTCCTGAGAATATATGCGATATACGGCACTGTCCAATCAGGAATAACGATCAAAACTTCCATGATCAAGTCGACCACAGCTGGGATTTCAACTTCAGTCGGATCAGTGAAACTTTTAGGCTGTGGGGGCTCTTTAGTGAAGGGATCTTCTTGAACTGATGGTGCGTGAATATGCTCCAAAAACACATTGCTGGGAATAGGCTCCCGCTTGGAACCTATTTTCGCCAAGTCATCAGCTGCTTGATTCTTCAGTCGGGGTATATGGTGGAGCTCTAGCCCTTCAAACTTCTTTTCTAACTTTCTCACCGCATTGCAATAACCAGTCATAGCTTGGCTCCTGACGTCCCACTCCTTCATCACTTGATTAACCACTAAATCTGAGTCACCGTAAACCATTAGGCGGCGGACGCCGAGTGAAATGGCCATACGCAACCCGTACAAGAGTGCCTCATATTCAGCTTCATTGTTGGAGGAATCAAAGTGAATCTGAAGAACATATCTGAGGTTGTCGCCTCGTGGAGATACCAGGACTACTCCAGCGCCTGAACCATTCAACATCTTGGACCCGTCGAAGAACATAGTCCAATGTTCCGATTGTATCTGGGTCGGTAACTGTTGTTCAATCCACTCGACGAGGAAATCTGCTATCGCTTGAGATTTGATCGCTTTCTTTGCCTCGAACTTGATATCCAGCGGAAGGAGTTCAATCGCCCACTTTGCCACTCGACCAGTTGCATCTCTGTTGTTCAAAATTTCTGACAACGGAGCGTCGCTGACGACTGTAATCGAATGATCTGAGAAGTAATGTGCAACCTTCTTTGCGGTCAAGTAAATTCCATAGACAAGCTTCTGATAATGTGGATATCTCTGCTTGGATGGGGTTAAGACTTCAGAAATATAGTACACTGGGCGTTGAACCTTGTAGGTTTTACCTTCTTCTTCCCGCTCGACTGTGAGTACCGTACTGACAACCTGTCCAGTGGCTGCTATATAAAGCAGTAAAGGTTCTTTGCTGATTGGAGCAGCAAGCACCGGCTGGGTGGAAAGCAGGGCTTTGAGCTCTGCAAACGCTGCGTCAGCTTCCGGAGTCCACTCGAACATATCAGATTTCTTCATCAGTCGGTAAAGAGGTAATGCCTTTTCGCCGAGACGAGAAATGAATTGACTCAAAGCGGCCAAACAACCAGTAAGCTTCTGAACGTCGTGTACATGCACAGGGCGTTTCATTCGGAGGATTGCACCAACTTTCTCTGGGTTTGCATCGATCCCACGTTCGGAAACGAGGAAACCGAGTAACTTTCCACCTGGAACTCCGAATGTACACTTCGACGGATTAAGCTTGATATCATATCTTCTCAAATTGGCAAAGGTTTCGGCAAGGTCAGTCAGCAGGTCGGAACCTTTGCGCGACTTAACCACGATGTCATCCATGTATGCTTCCACATTCCGACTGATTTGAGCTAGCAGACACTTCTGTATCATGCGCATGAATGTGGCACCAGCATTCTTGAGACCAAAGGGCATGGTGATGTAGCAAAAGCACCCGAATGGGGTGATAAAAGCTGTTTTTATTTCATCAGGTCCATACAGTCGGATCTGATGGTACCCGGAATATGCATCCAGGAAGGACAATCGCTCACATCCCGCAGTTGAGTCGACTATCTGATCGATGCGGGGGAGAGGAAAATGATCTTTCGGGCAGGCCCGATTGATATGCTTGAAATCAATGCACATACAGAGTGAATCGTCCTTCTTGGGAACCATGACAACATTGGCGAGCCACTCGGAGTGGTAAATTTCGTGGATGAACTCAGCTGCCAAAAGCCGGGCCACCTCTTCGCTGATTGCCTTTCTCTTCTCCGCAGCGGACCGACGGAGGTGCTCTTTCACGGGTTTTGCCTTTGGATCGACTCGCAAACGGTGCTCAGCCAGTCCCCTGGGTACACCCGGCATGTCAGACGGCTTCCATGCGAAGATGTCCCAGTTCTCACGGAGGAACTGGATGAGCGCTTCTTCCTATTTGCTGTCGAGTGTTGTTGAGATATGAGTCGGAGCAGCACTGGGATCGGTCGGGTGAATGTGAACAGGCTTTGTTTCACCGGACTACTGAAATGCAGACTCTGAAGCAGGCTTCTTAGTGCGCAACAAATCACTCGGATCTGCCGTCTTCTTATATTCTTCCATTTCTATCGCTGCCATCTGTTCATCGGCTATCTTAGAGCCCTTCTGGAGGCACTCTTCTGCTCGTTGCCGATTACCAGTGACTGTGATCACGCCCCTGGGGCCAGGCATCTTCAGCTTGAGGTACACGTAACACGGTCGAGCCATGAAACGGGCATATGCAGTTCTGCCCAGAATAGCATGATAGGCACTGTGAAAATCCACAACTTCAAATGTCAACTTCTCCTTACGGTAATTCTTTGAGTCACCGAAAAACACATCAAGAGTGATCTGTCCGAGTGAATCAGCTTTCTTCCCTGGAATGACACTGTGGAACCGCATGTTGCTCTCACTGAGCTTGGACATCGGAATGCCCATCCCACGAAGAGTCTCAGCATACAAAATGTTCAAGCCGCTGCCACCATCCATCAAGACTCTGGTCAGTCGGGTGCCCCCAACGACCGGGTCGACCACCAACGCTTGCCTCCCGGGGGTGGCGACGTGCGATGGGTGGTCAGATTGGTCAAATGTGATGGGAGTCTTTGACCATTTCAAATATGTCGTCGTTGCCGGAGCAACCATGTTTACCTCTCTGTTGATGACTTTCAGTCGACTTTTACTTTCAATGTCAGCAAAAATCATCAAAGTGGAATTGACGTTAGGGAAACCGTCATCATCTTCTTCCTTGTCACCATCCTTGTCAGACTCTTTTCCCTTTTCATTGGGCTGTTTCTCTCGGAACTGCTGGATCAGGAGCCGACATTGTCGAGTGGTATGTTTGGGATAAATCAGATTACCCTCTTCATCCTTCTTGGTGTGAATGTGACATGGCAAGTCCAACACATCGTTCCCCGCCTGATCTTTCACCTTCTTGGGGATCCAGGGTCCCTTGGGCTTCCCCTTGAATTTTCCTTGAGTTACAACTGCAGCTTCACTTGGACTTGCTGGCTCGGCTTTGCGTTTCTGCTTCCGACCCACTCTGGTGTCTTGGGCGACTGGTTTGCCCTTTCCACTGCGGAGTCGGTCCTCTTCTTCACCATTAGCGTACCAGGTGGCTATTTCCATCATTCGGGTCAGAGACATATCTCCTGTCCGACCGAATTTCAGGTTAAGCTCTCGATACCAAACGCCCTCCTTGAAGGCACAAACTGCTTGGTGTTGGGATACATTTTCTACTGTGTGGTGTAAAGTGGTCCATCTTTGGATGTAATCCCTCAGAGTTTCATTCGGCTTCTGTACACAATGTTGCAATTCCGTCAACCCCGCAGGTCGTTTGCATGTGCCCTCGAATGTCCTGACAAACACTCGGGTTAACTCCTCCCAGCTGAATATACTGCCTGGAGCCAACTGATTCAGCCATGCTCTGGCCGGCCCTTCCAGCATGAGAGGAAGATGTTTCATAGCTACCTCATCATTTCCACCACCGATCTGAACATCCACTCGGTAATCTTCCAGCCAAGTGTCAGGCTTCGACTCACCGGTGAACTTACTAACCCCGGTCGCCAACCTGAAGTTGGGGGGGGGGGATCTCAACGGCTCTGATAGCTCTGCTAAAACACTCGGGACCCGAAACATGAATTCTGCTTCCACTCGGGCGATCCCTGCCTTGCCCCTCTCTGTGTGCTCGGTTCCTGTCGACCAAACCTTGCACTAAAATTGACCTCGCATCAAACCCTGGCTCTCTTGGGTCGACAGGCGTCCTCCGCCCTCCGCTGTACAGGCGCCTGTCATCATAGTGCCTGGGCACATATGATCCGCTTCTCGGAGGGGGTGTAGGAGCTCGACGGCGGTCATCACGGCCGAGTCGATGATCGTACTGCTCGTGGTTCCGACCCAAGTGCTGATCTTGGCGATGCACCCGCCCCTCACGCCGCGGAGGCGATCTTGGGCTGTGAGCCGATTGAACTGTGTCAGCCACCACAGATCTGCTATGGATTCTGTTACGCGACTGTGATACTGCATTGTTTTGGTCTCCTGCCGCCCGGAGCAGAGCCCGGATCTGCATCAAACCTCGTCCAGCTTCCGACTGGGATGGCTGGATGGATTATGCTATACGAGCTACAGCTGCAAGATTCTGTATCGGAGTGCGGTATACCTGAGGTTCAGGAGGGAACAATTGCCGCCGTCGACTGGACTCAGGAATCCGCTGCCGAGCACGTTCGTCGAGTGCATGCTGAAGATTTTCCAGTCGAGTGCGTTCAGCCAAAGTGGCCAAGCGCGCTGCCTCCAAGGCCCGAGCCTCAGAGGTCTCTGCGACGATGGGCGTGTGGAGTGCTTCCTCGTTACGGCGGTGAAGTTCCTCCCTCCGCTGTGAAGAGAGGGTTTCGGGGTGGTATTCCTCGTGAACACGCGACGGATCGCCACCGCCGTTGCCGCCTCCGTTGCGACGCATGCCAGGTGGGCTACGCGGCGTGTTGACCATCAGGACCTCTGCCGCAGGATCGCTGCTGTCGCACTCGGACAGAGTCTCGACGGAGCCAGTCGACAGATCAAACAGGCCATAGAGAGATTCATCGGGCTCGATTGCCGCGACCTGAGGGGTGGCCGACTGACGTGCCACCGCATGCTTCACCCACCGCTGAAGCTGCGATCGACCGGATCGCTTGCGACGACGAACAGCGGGGAACGAAGACGCCGTAGGAAACGACCGATATTGGGTCGACGGCTGCCGCAGAAGAACACCGCGAACACACGCGCGAAAGTGCGTCGCCCCGCGGACGGGGAACGTCTCGACGTTGAGGGGGGCCTCCTGGAGCCAGGCGGAGTCGTCGGCGATGAAGACGAGCGCGCCGAGACGGATCTCGTGGCCCTCAGCCAAACCTCCACCCGAAACCATGATGATGGGAATCGGAAAAAATCGCAACCTCACCGGAAAGTCGCTAAGACACCAGCCCCACGGTGGGCGCCAACTGTCGTGGTTCTAAGTCTGACAGTAGAATATGGGGTAGGTATGAGGAGGCAAGATCCTAGCTACGATGAGGTTGTGCACGCAAGATTTACGAGTTCAGGCCCTTCTCGGAGGAAGTAACAGCCCTACGTCTCGGTGCCCGGAGGCTCGATCGATTGGATTATGCGTGAAGTTACAGGGGGTGCGAACCCTTGTGCCAGTGGAGGAGGGTGGCTTATATAGAGTGCGCCAGGACCCCAACCGTCCCACGTTACAAGGGGTTCAATGTCCATAAAGACAGGACGTTACTGATAACGCCAGCAATAAAGGCAAATAAATGATCGTGAAGACTACGGAGTGAACGCCTGACCATTGCCATCTTGAGTGACCTTAGATCTTCTGTCTTCCGAGTGGTTTCTGATGTGGTCGAGTGAGTACACCCCGGTCGAATGGAATTGGGTTATCCGAGTGAACTATTGGTCGAGTGGGTTGCACCCTGTGGTGATTTCAGTCGGTAGATGATGCTATCCTTTGAATGTCCTTGGCCTTAGAGCAGTGTCCTCGGGGAAGGGTGTCTAGGTCAGGCCTATTACCCTACCCTAGGTACATGTCTTCGTCAGCCACCGCCATCATCGTCAATCGCAGCTCCCCGCTTCTCTTCGCTGCTTGAAAGTAGCAGTCGTCGCGCACCCTCCTCATCTCGTCGTTGTTCCAAGTCTTGCTAGATGCAGCTCTGAACAAAAGTCGGCCCATCAAATCATGCAGTCATCATAGCAGCCCAAAAATACAATTGAAGCAAAATCATAGAACGGTTCCAGCAAAAAATAACTCCGTTTCCAGCAAAACAACCCAAGCGCTGGAAATTCAGGGAAATTGTTTGAAGCAAAATTTTACCACGGTTCCAGCAAAAACAAACTCTGGTTCCAGCAAACCAAAACTGAGCAAGTAGGAATCTCAGGTAAAAACATGTTTGAAGCAAAAATTTACCTGGTTCCAGCAAAAAATGCCTCTAGTTCCAGCAAATAATCACATCTCAACATCCAACCTTGTAGCTCCCCCAAACGCCGGTTGCAGCTCCGACATGCACGATTGCAACTCCGCTGTTGAGGGGTGTAGCTGATTGGAGTCCTCCTTACCGTTGCATGCAGCTCCTGTGTGTAACACCCCCAGTGGTTAGCCAAAGTAATTCCATTTTGATAATGCCAAGTCAGCATGATTATCAGTGCATGATCATCATTAACATCATATTGCATTTCAACTCCTAAGTCAAAATTCAAATTTAAATAAAAGTGGAAAATAAAAGTTGTCCAAACCTGAAAACTAAAATGTGCCTCATGTTGCAAATATTCCCAAAGCATTTATAAAAATGATTGCAACATTTGTTGAAATTGTAAAAGGACTCGAACAACAAGAAACAGCAGCAACATAGCACTATTTAATCCTTTTCAAATTAAATAAAATCCAAACAAAAAGATATGGACGCCAAACCAATTTCTAGCAGTGACTAATTTTGCACTGTTAATATTTGGACCAGTCTCATATTTTACAAAAGTCCAGAAGTAGCCTAGACATTTTTGCAAAACAGAGAAAAGAATAAATAAAAAGAAAAAAGCGGAAAAGAAAACAAATAAAAGCAAAGGCCCCTCCCCCAGGGCCTCTTGGCCAGTCGGCGCAGCCGACCAGGCGGCCCGATCGGTCCACCCCATCCCCATAACCCCCCCCCCCCAGTCCCCATCGAAACCCTAGCCCGATCCATTCCCCCCCCCCCCCCCGCCCGATCCCTCTCCCTCCTCCCCGGCGCCCGTCGCCGACCCCACGCCCCCAGCGCCCCCGACGCGCCGACCGCGCCCCGACGCCGCCGCGTTGCCCCTCGCCTCTCGCCCCGGCCACCCCGAGCCCGCTGCCCCTTCCGTCGGCCCCTGAGCCCCGTCTCCCCCTCCCTCTCTGTCCGCGCCGGAGCCGCGCTCCCGTCGCGCGCTCACCGCGCCCTCTCTCCCCATCGCTCGCGCACGGCCTCGCCTCCCCTCCCCCGACGCCTCCTCCCCTGCTCCCGCCCGCGCGACCCCGCTGCCGCTGCTCCGCATCGCCATCACCCGCGCGCGCCGCCGCTCCCGCTTGCCCTGCACCGCCCGCTCGCGCGCCGACCGCAGCCCGCAGCCGCGCCGTTCGCCGCCACCGTGGCCGTGCCTTGCACGCGCCGCGGCGCCGTCGCCCGCGCCCGCGCATCCCTGGGCAAGCGCCCGAGCGGGCCGCGCCCGTGCGCCCGTGCCCGTGGTGGCCCGGACTTGTCTGGCCCCGCGCAGCCGCGCCGCGGACATGTCCGCCCCTGGGCCACTGACCCCAGGGCCCCACCCCGAAACATTTTAGAAAATAAAAATAAAAATAAAAATAATTAAAATTAATAATTAATTAATTAATTAATTAATTAGTTAATTAATTAGGTTAATTAACTCTGTTTAAGATTAATCTAATTTAATAAATTAGTTTAATTAAATGCTAATTAAATAATTAATCCTAATTAGCCTAACAGTCACTGACAGGTGGGACCCACGTGTCAGATGACTGCTGACGTCAGCATGATGTCATGCTGACGTCAGCAAACACTGTTCTGGATAATGTTTAATTTAAATAATTAAATAAATTCCAGAAATTAATAAAAACTTTAGAAAATCATATAAAATAATCCGTAACTCAGATCGAAAAACTTTGTACATGAAAGTTGCTCAGAACGACGAGATGAATCCGAATACGTGGTCCGTTCGTCCGTCACACGTCCCTAACTATCCGAACATGCAACCATTCCCCTCCGGTCATCTGTCTGACAAATGTCCGGAGACGGGAAAACATTCCCGGATGAATCCCACCTTCGCCAGTATCACCCGGCACTGCATTAGGTCACCTCCATCACCGCGTATTGCCATGTTATGCTTTGTGCTGCACTTGTTCGCTGTGTATTTATAATGTTTCCCCCCCCCTCTTCTCTCTCGGTAGCCCCCGACATCGACGTCGTCCCCGAGACCGACGCAGCTCCGGAGACCGAAGACACCATTGACGACCTTGCCCTTGCCGCCGAGCAACCAGGCAAGCCCCCCCTTTGATCATCCCGATATCGCCCATTCTATTTTCTCATGCTTGCATTAGAATTGCTGCTGCTACTGCTTTACCTATTCTGATGCATAGCCTGTTTATTGTAACCTGCTGTTGATAATTACCTGCATACCCTAACTGCTTAGTATAGGCTGGGTAGAGATCTATCAGTGACCCCACTTATCCCGACTGCCGCGCTGGATCATCAGAAGACCCGATCAACGGGATTGAAGACCAGGCCCCGACACCGCACATCACCCCCCCTTAGTTGTAACGACACTGCAGCGTTACTATCGAGTGCCGAGGGTGAAACCTCTTGTAGCACTTCTGATGTTAACTCTGTAGAGTAGCTATTCGGTCGTGGTCATCGAGGGTGATTCCTCCTTCACCGCTTCCGATAACGACGCTGTCGTACAGCACCTCAAGTGTGGACCCAGTGAGGGTGATTCCTCCGAGTTCACCTTGACGGAGACATCGAGTGGGAAATCAAACGAGGGTGATACCTCAGATTCCCCTGATGTTATGGACACACGGATACTTGGACTGTACTGTTGATTACTTGGAAAGGCGGGTCGACCCTGAGGGGTACCCGCGTGCGCCTAAGTGGCGAGTGTTGTGAAGACGGGTGCCAGTGTGGTGCCCGAGTGGTGAATACGAGGCGCGGCCGGGCATTCTTAACCCTTGCAGCAAGTCCTCGAGACGGGGCGACGGGGTCACATCTTTCGTGAGTCTCTGCTCGTTACCGCAAGCCCCTAGTCCTAACGATTTGGATATTTGATCCGAGCAGGCCTCTGGTCTGATAGCACTAACCATCACGTGGGCATAGTATGGGCGTTCTGCATCGTAGCATCAGCCGAAAGCTTTGTCAGATGTCCAGTTCAGCATTGTGGCCGGGTCGGATCGTGCCGTTGGCGCTGGTATCCACCCTGCTCACAACGACCCGGAGGGCGAGGGGCGATGGCCAAGACCCCCTTGCGCTTAGGATGTAGACCGGCGGGGACCTCTCTGCTGAGCTCTAGGTAGGGTTGCGGTGTGTCGTTTGGCCGAGGCCGGGCATGACCCAGGAAAGTGTGTCCGGCCGGAGTTAATCGAGCGTGTTCGGTAAGTTGGTGCACCCCTGCAGGGAAGAACACTTCTATCGATAGCCGGTCCTACGGTAAAGGACACTCGGAGTTGTATCCTGATTGATACAATTTAGAACTGGATACTTGGATACTATGGCTCTAGGATTGCTTCTCGCAGGGAGTCGAGAAGGGATCTCCGGACGAGGTTGATGACTCTATGGCTCTGGGATTGCTTTCTCGCAGGGAGTCGAGAAAGGATCTCTGGGTGAGGATGAGACTTAATGATACTGCTACATTATATTGTACTGTCTACTCTCTTCTACTGCTGCAAGACCGCTGAAGATGCTAGTCTTTGATAGGACTAGGCCTTCTCTTTATTCTTGCATTTCTGCAGCCCAGTCCACATATACAGCCTCCCCTTGAAAATGTTGCATATGTAGTGTAGATCCTTGCTTGCTGAGTACTTCTGAGTACTCACGGTTGCTTTGTTTTCCTTTTCTTCCCATATCAGTTTGACATGACCAGAGGACGGAGCCCCCTGAGACAGATGCCCCGACGATCGCTACTACTACTACCCAGAGGATGGATACTACTACGAGTTGACTGACGACCAGGAGTAGGATCGGAGGGTCCCAAGCAGGAGGCCTACGCCTTTCGATCGTAGTGTTTTATTTTGCCCCGCCTTTTTAAAGGCCTTTCTGTGCTTTCTTTTATATCTGTACTCAGATATCTGATGCTTCCGCTGACGCTTGTTCGCAAGCTTATGTATTCGAGCCCTCGAGGCCCCTGGCTTGTAATATAAAGCTTGTATGACTTTATTTATGTTTTAGAGTTGTGTTGTGATATCTTCCCGTGAGTCCTTAGGCTTGATCGTGTGCATTTGCGTGTATGATTAGTGCACGATCGGGCCGGGGGCGCCACACTGTGCTCCACGGGTTGCAGTCGCCGCCGCCCGGCGTCGTTGGATGCAGCTCGACCAGATAGACGGTTGCAGCTCCGCCAAACACCGGTTGCAGCTCGTGTGGCCCCTGATTTGTTACTAGTTGTGGCGCCTCGAGCTGGAAGTAAAGCATGGCAGCTCGGCCATGGCCATGGCGTTGGATGCTTTCAGGTGAGATGCACTTTTGGGAGGAGGAAGAAAGCATTGGAAGCGGACGGGATAAAGGAAAGAGGATAAAAAAGTGAAGCGGTGCAGCAGGGCTCGACAAGTCAAGGATGTGTGGCCCGCCTGGCCCCGCCTGCTCGCGTCGCTAGCGAGGCGACCGGCCCAAGTTTCGGCCGGCGCCCCGGCTCTAAACATTTACCTTTGATGTATATGATTGGATGACCGGCTTTGTTATCACTGTCCTCGGGCACATTCTAATGTATCCATGAAATCGTTTGATGTGTTCGATTTGAGATATGGCGTTGGAGATGCCCGGCCCTAAGCACAGTTTCTGTATGATCTTTTCCTGTGAGCTGTACGTCAATCTCATTGGGAATTCTGACATCGTAATACGACATGCGGTTCACGTGCGTGTATATGGAAAAGTTCTACTACGTCTGTCGAGGTTTATTAGTCCTCGTCATATTTTGTTAAATTTTGTTAATATATATTTGCCAAACAAATATTAACACATGTCACAAAAAAATATAATGTAAAAAACGTTTTTATATTATGGGACGAAGTGAGTATTAATTTTGCTACGTATATCTTAAACTTTATTTAGTAAAATTACGTTCAAAATATGACCTGAAATAAAAAAAGAGTAAACCAGGCCGGAGGTAGTAGGCAACAAGTGTCGGTGTCAAAATCGGTGGATCTTGGGTAGAGGGTACCGAGCTGTAGATCTTGGATCAATGGGGAACAGTGAACGCAAAGACAGTATTTACCTAGGTTTAGGCCCTCTTGAAGAGATAAAATCCTACGTCCTGCTTGATTATATTGATGTGTGTATGCAGATTACAGAATTGATCTACCACAAGATCGGAGGAATTAAACCCTAGATGAGTAGGATGATGGTTCTTCTGGCCTCAACGAACTAAACTCTTGGTTTATATAGACACCAGGGGTATCTAGGGTTACACATGCTCGGTTGCTATCAAGGGATAAACATGCAGATCTTGACTTGGAGGACACACCAAGGCTTCGGAGGTTTCTTTCCCGAACACGAAGTCGCCCATAATTCGGCCTTCCAGCAATAGGTCCAGAGCGGCCCATCAGTCTGGCCCACGAGAGATTGACCGTCAGCCCGAGGACCCCTTAGTCCAGGACTCCCTCAACAAGGCATGCATGCATGAGAAGAAACGTTACCAAGCCTAACAGCTGCCTCCTCTTAGGGCATCTCCAACACCGACCCTCAAACTCCCCGCATCCGTCTGGACCGTACTGTCCGGACCGTGGAAGCCATTCAACACGGTCCTGTATCGGTCCGTGACATGGAGCGGACGTGTTTTCTCCCGCAAACCGGACACAAACGTGGGTGGGCTTTGCGGGAGTCCGGACACGCGAAACGTCGCTCTCTGCCCCTCTAGCCCACCCAAAAGGAAGGCGGAGCCCACGTTTTTGGAGCATCTCGCATTGTTTTCGTGCCAAAATCCCGCGCTATCTTCTTCCATCCCTCGCCGCGCTCCGCCCAATTCCCGCTCTTTTTTCCCACCCTCTCCTTCCTTCCGCCGCCGACGCATGGAACCGTCGGAGAACCTGTTGGAGAAGGAGCCGGCGGAGGTGCTGGTGGATCCGAGCATCATGCTCGCCCGAAAGATCAGCTCGGTGACGCGGCAAACTCGCTGCGTCAAAGCGAAGGCCGCAAAGGAGGAGAAGCTCAAGAAGCGGTTGGCCGCCGGTGGGCCTGGGGGTGGCGTTGGGCGTGGAGGTCGTGGCGGACGAGACGGTCGGTGCGGCTGTGGCGGACGCCGCCAGACGGGCGTGCCCATAGTACAAACGTGCCTTGGCCGGAGCCTTACAAGCCTCCCTACTACTAGGCTGCCAAGCAGCTCGGAACCTTCACCGGTACGGTACCTTACATCATCGACGTTAACGCGGCGCCACTCTTCACCGAGTATTCTTCGCCGTAGCTCGTTCAGGCGTGGATGGCGGCCGGGGAGCAGATGGGTGCTCGCACGCTGTTCGCTGCAATGCCTAGAGTGGGGGAGCCGACGTACGACGCGGGCAGGAAGATGCTCGACATCATCCACGACGGGGGTGAGGGAGGAGGAGAGAGCTATGAGGACGGGCAGGTGGAAGACTCAGATCTCACCCAGTCCAGCAACTACCAGCACCAGCAGTCCTACACCCAGACGACCACACAGCAGTCCTATACCCAGACCGGCGATGGCACACAACAACAACAACATTGGGCCGCCAGAGAGCAGCAACCGGAGGGAGAGAAGGAGGAGGAGAAGGAGAATGGCGAGGACGATGATCCGAATGATATAGCCGGTGATCAGAAAAAGAAGGGTAGAGCAGAAAGCTTAAACACACGGTAGGATGAGATGTTGTGCGATGCATGGTTGGCCACTAGCATTGATCCTATCTATGGCACGGAGCAAAAGGGCACAACCTTTTGTAGGTACACTCACATATGGTTCCTTGAACACAAGCATTTCACCCTACTCCGACGCGGTCATCCGCAACCGTGAATAGAAGTCCCTCAACCATCAATGGTACACCATCCAAGAGGCTGTGTCCAAATATTGCGGGCACTTGAAGCATATCATCGCACGGTGGCCTAGCGGTGCACAAATCACCGAGCAAGTAAGTTGATCACTTGCCGGATATGCTTTAGTTTTGTTGATCACTAGCCTGACATGTATTGTTTTGTTGCTCACTAGATGGATATGCATTGTCGACAATGTTTCACTTTTGTAGCCTACTCGTGCTTGTGTGGTGTACAAGAAGTTGGAGAAGAAGTCCTTCACCGTCATGCATTGTTGGTTGAAGTTGAATGGACAACCGAAGTGAAACCTTTTCATAGCCAAGACCGCCGCCCAAGCCAACGAGGAAGAAACCGGTGAACCTACCAACCAAACCCAAGAACCACGAAGAAGGTTAGAAGAAATTTACGGGAGAAGAAGTGGGAGGAGGAGAGGGCGAAACGAGAAGGTGCGGCGGCGAAGTTCACGAAGAGGTTCGAGCAGCACTGGGTTCGAGGATATCTTGACGAAGAAGAAGGAGGCATGCGTGAAGCGCTCGGACATCAAGGAGGAGAAGAAGGCGGAGAGGTTCAAACTATTGATGGAGGCAATGAACAAGAAGTTCAAGCTCGAAGAGAAGAGGACCATGATCGAAGAGAGGAAGGCCGCGCTCGAGGAAGAGAAGTTGAAGATCGCCGCCAATGCGGAGAACGCCAAGATGTTGACCTTGAATATAGACTCACTGGATGTCGGCGCAAGAATCATCATGCAATCCGTCCGCTAACAGAAATTGCAGCGGCAGAAAGATCAGTTGGCGGCTGCGGAGAATGATGACGTGACGGAGGTGTACGCGGACGCGGAGGCAGAGGCAGAGGCTGCCTACGCGGCGGCGATGGCACCTCCTTGATCCGGGAGTAGACGGTTGGGATTGCCGGTCCGGCAGACAGAAATGCACGGACTGCCAGATTGATTTTCTTTTGGATTCGGAAATGTAAAAACTAAGCATATTTGTCTCTTTTTGGTTGTGATCGGGCAATGCGATTCAACGCCGGTGTGATCCGGCGTGCTATGTAGATCGAAGTACATTTGAATTTAAATTTAGTAACGGATATATACATGATAGCGTTGGGTGATGATCTCCCGCATCCGTGTCCGCAGACTGATCCCATGTTTACAAACGGATGCCGAAGAAAATTTGCGGGTCACGCGCTTAACCAGTAGACCTGACGGTCCGGCGATGTGATCCCATCCATGCAGGGCAGCAGGCCAGGGGGACGTGTTGCGCTCCTGTGCGCAGCGATCGAACGGCGCTCTTCATTAAATACACATCTCTTCTCTTCTGATCTGTGTCGCAGAGCGTCCGAGGGCCCGTGAGTCTCTCCCACAGGCTCCCGGACTCGTTGCTCGCTTTGCAGGCAGCTTATTTATAGGCGCTCGCTCGACCTTAGGCGCACGGACACAGGTAGACACACGCAGATCGGACATCGATCCGCTTTCTATCTGCTCTAGCTATACGGCTGATCTCGCGTTGCCCACCGGGCGCTACCTTGTCTTCCTCCTCCCCCTCTAGAGCCGTCAGGTGAGAGCACGTCCTATGGGTGACGATGAAGAAATCATCCAAGGTCTCGCATGTGGGGATGAGGTGCTCCTGTTTGTGTAGCCAAGGATGACTTGCCGGCCCCTTCTCCACTCGAGGTCGGCAAGTTGTTTCTTTGGCTACATGATAGCCTCGTTCTCTCATGCAAGACCTTAGATGGTGTACGCAGTTTTGCTTGTGGATGGATTAGCAGCAGAGGGCGGCATCATATACTCCCTCCGTTCATACTCCCTCTCGTTTCAAAACAAGTTGGTTTTAGTTACGACACTTTGGAACGGAGTAAGTATAAGATGTTTTAACTTTTTTGGATATATAAATATATTTTAGTGCTTGTTCATTCATTTCAGTTCATGAATTCATCAAAAGATCGACATGGAAGCCGGCCGCGGGCATTTCATACTCCCCGTTTCTGTCTTCAATCATGAACTAATTAATAATTATGCCCCAGGTATGCAGCGCGTCTCTAGTCTAGATTACTTAGGCTTTTGGCACAGGTAAACATGCATATGATCAGCTGGGGCCTATATACGTGCGATGAGCTTCTGACTTCGGCAGGCATGAGCTAGGAATGCAATGCAACACCGTCGTGTAGAATACTGTCGTTTGTTTCTTTGCAGTTTTGTCAAGCATGTGGATGCACTAGAGTTCCACGGAGCTCCTTTGCGTTGTAACCTTAGCTATGCACGTGCAAGCAGGAACGCAACCAAGCATAAACGCCGAAACAATCAAGTTTCTGAGGAGGTCCTCTAACTAACTTGCGATCAGAATTATATACTACTCCCTCTGTCCAGAATTATTTGTCGTAGAAATGAATAAAAATAGATGTATATAAAATTAAAATACATCTAGATACATTCATTTCTGCGACAAGTAATTCTTGACGAAGGAGTACTAGCTAACTCTTACGATGCATTTCTAAAGTTAAGTTCACATGGTATATTAGTTGGGTGTACAATTGCAAAACATAACTAGGTCAGCTGACCTCTATAAGAAAAATCAATGCTTATGCTAATAATTGCATGATTATTCTCAATAGTCTAGCTATATGTAAGTCGCCTGAAAATTTATTTTGGGTAAATCGATTTTTTGGGCATTTTGATTAAGATCAACATCCTTCCTTGTTTATTCTTCCTCCTCCAACCGTTCCTTCTCCCACAAAATCCACTTAGACAAACTGTAAGTTTGGTCAACTTACATTGGCTATTGTGTTTTTCAACCAGGCAATATAATGTCTTTTAGTTTGACGTACACCCCCTCTCGTTCATATCGGTCGGCGAGCCGGAGACACTAGGGCACTGCAAGAGGCGAGTTTTGTGTCCAAGCTAGAGATAGTGTTGGCACGAACACGACTCCGATGGAGGCAAGACACTCTTGGAGCTGGATCAACTGTTGTTGCGGATGCAGGTGCACCAATTGAGACGAGGTGGATTCGAGGTGAGATGATGTCATAGTTTTGTAACAATTGTGCGGGGAGAGGTGATCCCCATATCAGTGCATTATTACTCAAAGAGTGACAACAAACTGGCAAGAGTTACTTCCTTCGTTCACAACTATAAGATGTTTTAGCTTTTTTTCTTTCTAAATTGGTGTATGTAGAACGTTTTATTTTTTTGTTCACTCGTTACAATCCATATTGAAATATGTAAAACATCTTATATTTGTGAACAGAGGGAGTACATGCTTGCACCAAGGCACGAGGAGAGTTAGCCTATCTCCAAAAAGTAGCCAATCGAATGTCTTTACTTCATTGAAACCTTGGAAGAGTGTATCGATGCCGCGCCGGAGTCCTCTTGTCTTCATGCATGACAAGATTATATGCATCCTTGGAGGAGGTGGCCCCTTGGAAGGGCATATCGATGCTGAACTAGAGGGAGTGAGGGCGATCACGACCACTAGATCAAGATAGCACGAGACAAAAAATCCGGCGTTTATCGCACCAATAACGGTGTACACATATGATGTTGTTGCATAGGCTGAATATGTTTATTTATATCAGGTCGACGCTAAAAATGTTCACATATCGGTTGTTGGAGATACTGAATTTATTTTTTATATCAACTAAATAATTGCCCGTGTGTTGCAATGAGATAAAAATATTCTAGTATGTTAGCCTGTGATTTACCTGCCCATATATATATATATATATGTGTGTGTGTGTGTGTGTGTGTGTGTGTGTGTGTGTGTGTTTATAAAATCCTACCTGTGATTTACCTACCTAAATAAAAATCGCTTATTTGATAAGAACTTTTCGGCTTACAAAATCTCTTATTGCCCATAGGTTGTTCGAGTATAATTTTATTTGATAAGTCAATAAAAGATGGGACATTTAAGAGGTTTTTAAGGAAAACCGGTGAAAAAAAATCAGAAATACAAAGGTGGGGGGGGGGGGATAAAAATGGTGAGAGGAAGGATGAATTGTAAGGTTAGACGAAAACTCTGCTGGTATGAACAGAATGTTACTTTTTGTCAAATAGTAGAGATTTAAGTAACCCTATCATGCTCATTAATTGTCGCTGATGGAGGGAGTAGTAAAGATAGAGACTTGATATATTGATGAAAAAAATCAGTTTAGCTGCACGTCAATCGCCTGAAAACGCATTTTGAGTCAGTCGATTTTGAAAGGAAGAAGCAGCAGATAGAGGGAAGAAAGAAGTAGCCGACGGCTCGCTGGAGAAAGTCCTCTCAGTCTATCCTGTGATAGACGACCCCTTTATCTATCTTAGGCGGGCAAACGACCCCATTATATATCTTAGGGGTGTGGGGGTGGTGCAGCTTCGCCAGAAAAAAAATGGTCATCGTCGGGGTTAGACGGATGGCCATGGATGGCGGTGGGATGCGGTTGAGTGAAGGGCAGGGCGGCGAGGATGGTGCGGGAGCGCCACCGTCCGCGGGCGGCGGCGCCTAGCGGTCAGGCCGGTGGTCCATGGGGTGGCTTGGGGAAGAAAATGAATAGGGAAGGCAGAAGGTTGAAGAATGGCATCTGACTCAAGATGGCAATGGGGCCGCGAAACCCGCGTCCCCGCGGGTTTTTACCCTATTAGGGGACAGGGATGGGCGTCTTTTTAACCCCGCGGGGCTGCTGTTGGGTAAAGTATAAAATCCGACACGTTTTACGGATTCACACCCGTTTCAACAATACCCGAACCCGAAACCCGCCATCCCCGTCAAAATATTACAATAAGCGTATTCGAGGAGTACAATCTTGAGAGTGATGATGATCATGGACAGCCATCTTGCTCATTCTCTTATTTGCAAGCTCCATTCCTTATGTCACTCTTCAATGAACGTGTTGCTCAAAATGGCCAACATCTTTTAGGATGAAATCTGAGTTAGACCGTTACTTGAAAGATGAGTTAGTTCCATTGTCCAAAGATAAATTCAGTGTGTTAGATTGGTGGAAAGTTGGTGGAACACGCTATCCAACTTTGAGGCTGCTAGCATGTGATATTTTTGTAACTCCTCAGCACGGTTGCCTCAGAATCAGCATATAGCACAAGTGGTAGAGTTCTACTTCTAAGCGGTAGAACTCTAGTCCTTATGTTTGCTTAAATATGCCGATTTTTCCGTGGGTTTAGAAAACCCGATGGGTTTAGGGGACGGGCAAAAAGCTAGCCCCGCGTACGATGACGGGGACGGGGACATGCTTCCGAATTTTTCGTGGGGATGGGTTTCGAAAGGCAAAACCCGGTGGGTTTCGTCCCCGCTACCATCTTGACATCTGACCGTTAGTTTTGCATCCAACGACCCAAACGAATGGGCTGACCCCAAAACAGTTTTCAGTCGATTTACATAATTCTATGGAAAACGATAGCGGCAAGCATGACAAGCAACTTAAAACGATACAAGCGTAACTGAATGTCACAGTACCCGAAAGTCGAAACTTCTTCTCGGGTTCCCATGCGCTCAGCAATCATCAGCGCCCACAGCTTCCGGCCAAAATCACTGTTTTGACTTTATTAGCAATCTTTGTCACAAATTGAACTCGACATGAAAGTATTTCACGATCTGACTCTTTTAGAAACGCCAGATCCCGCGGCGTTGCTGCTACACATAGAAACGCCGAGGTATGCCACGTTTCTGCTCCACATGAAAACGCCGAGGTAGCTCGCGTTGGTACTCCACATAGAAACGCCAATGTCGTTGGCGTTTCTTTCCTATACGGAAACGCCATTGATTTTGGCGTTTCATACGTGGTGAAACACGCCGCACTCGAAGGGAAGCACGCCGCATGCAGTGCACGCATGCACTCGAACGGAAACACGTGGACGCATGCAGTGCACGCATGCACTCGAACGGAAACACGCGGACACATGCAATGCACGTCTGCACTCCAATGGGAACACGCCGACCGCATGCAGTGCACGCATGCACTCCAACGGTTTAGTATATTTAACAATTAAGAAATAGGAAACACGAACTGCACATGTAGGCACACACGCACACCGGTCACCTTGATCTACAGCTACCCAAAAAATGGATCGCACCTCAATAGATAATAACAAGAAAAGGCGGTGGCTCTAGATGGCACGGTAAAAGTGGCAGCGATGGCCAACCCGCACGCACACACACGTGGATCGCGAAGGGATAAACAACCCGCATGTACACGAAGTCAACACGGCAGGACGGCCCACAAACAGCACAAAAAAGATATGTGCACCAACAGTCACGGAAAGAACGTTAAGAAAATTTGGAAGGAATGCTCGTCTCGATCGAAATGCCGAGGCTCAAATCTAGGCCTCGAATGCATTGAATGTTTCACCACTTGAGGGAATTGAGAATATTCCAGTTGTTTGTGACTTTTCGGATGTTTTTCCAGAAGAAATTCCAGGAATACCCCTTGTTCGAGCCGTCGAGTTTATTATCGACTTGAAGTCAGGCACTACTTTTATTGCGAAGCGTCCTTATAAGATGCCACCGCATGAGCTCCTTGAGCTTAAGGAGGAAATCGACAAATCACTTCGCAAATGCTTTATCCGTCCAAGTTCCTCTGCCTGGGGAGCACCGTCCCTCTTTGTCAAGAAGAAAGATGGTACGAATAGGTTGGTACAAGATTACCGTCCTATCAACCAGGCAACCATTCAGAATAAATATCCGTTTCCCCGGATCAATGACTTGTATGATCAACTTGCTGGATCATCGGTGTTCTCTAAACTCGACTTCCTGCTTATCCTAAACTGCTTAGTATAGGCTGGGTAGAGACCCATCAGAGACCCCCACTTTGTCCTGACTGTCCCGCTGGATTATCAGAAGACCCGATCAACGGGATCGAAGACCAGGCCCCGGCACCGCACATCACTTTTCCCCATAGTTGCTCGACACTACTGGGTTACTATCGAGTGCCGAGGGTGATACCTCGTCAGCACTTCTGATGATAACCTTGTAGGTTAGTTAATCGGTCGTGGTCAGCAAGGGTGATTCCTCCCACACCACCACCGGTAACGACGCCGTCGTGCAAACACCTCAAGTGTGGACCTCCGTCGTCTGGAATTATCAAGCGGGTATGGGAGCCCACGACCCAGAACGCCCATACTATGCCCACGTGATGGTTAGTGCTATCGGGCCAGAGGCCCCTCGGATCAAATATCCAAATCGTTAGTGAATTGGGAGCACGCGGTAACGAGCAGAGACTCGCGATCGATGTGACCCCGTCGCCCCGTCTCGAGGACTTGCGGCAAGGGCTAAGAATGCCCGGCCACGCCTCGTAATTATCTCGCGGGCACCTTTCAGGTCAACCCGACTTCACATCACTCGCCACTTAGGCACGCGTGGGTACCCCTCAGGGCCGACCCGTCTTTAGTAACATGGTTTAGTGCAAAGTCATAGTAACCAAAGTAACCGTGAGTCTACACCAAGGGGAACCCTGAGGAAACCTACCTTGGACATGTGATTTCCAAGGATGGAATTGCTGTAAACCCGGAGCGGGTTCAGGCTATTCTTGACTGGACTCCTCCGAAGAACGTCAAGCAAGTGAGAAGTTTCCTCGGCATCGCAAGCTATTGACGTCGATTCATCGAGAACTTTTCCAAGATTGCTAAGCCCCTGACTAATCTGCTTCACAAAGGCGTTAAGTTTGAGTGGACAGACAAGTGTCAGGAAAGCTTTCAGACCCTCAAGGACAAGCTCACCTCTGCTCCAGTGCTTGCTCCTCCAGATTCTCGCAAGGACTTTGTCATATATTGCGACGCCTCTCGCCAAGGATTAGGCTGTGTCCTAATGCAAGAGCGAAGAGTAATTGCTTATGCTTCGCGACAACTGCGTCCACATGAAGAAAACTATCCAGTGCATGATCTTGAACTTGCTGCCGTGATCTATGCTTTGAAGCAGTGGCGGCATTACCTTCTCGGTAACTGGTGTGAGATATATACTGATCATCAAAGCTTGAAGTATTTGTTTACTCAGCCGAATCTTAATCTCCGTCAACAGCGATGGTTGGAGTTTAACTATATATGGACTGGGCAAGAAAATGCCAGGCAAGAAAATTTGTATCTTAACCCCCGATATGATTCTAGGTTTCCCCCTCTAATCTGGCATTTCTGCAGTCCAGGCAAGAAAATTTGCAAGGAACGTTAACGGTGTGGGTAAATGCTCGATCGGAGGTGTCTTTCTGGTGCTATTAACTGATTGGCCATGGTCGGTGCACCGAGCCGTTCTTACTGCTACGTGAGCTCGGTGTAGGTAAATGCTCCACGGGGGTAAATGTATGTGAAGTCTCCACGGGCAAATGTATGGGAAATACTAGAAAACAGGCAACTGTAGCTGGCTGCCCATGCGTCATTGTCAGCGGCTCAGTGCGCAGTCAAAAGACAGAAAAAGGTAGGAGCAGCGGTGGCTGGCTGCCCATGCGTCCGAGACCTGGTGAGCTAATTGAGTAGTACTACAAGCTACATCTGCGGTACCGTATGACGCTAGAGAACGCCAACTACAGCGGGCATTCTAGCAGTGTTTCCTATTTCTTAATTGTTAAATATATTAAATCGTTGGAGTGCATGTGTGCACTGCATGCCGTCGGCGTGTTTCCATTGGAATGCATGCGTGCATTGCATGCGTCCGCGTGTTTTCGTTCGAGTGCATGCGTGCACTGCATGCGGCGTGCTTCCCTTCCAGTGCATGCGTGCACTACATGCGGCGTGCTTCCCTTCGAGTGCGGCGTATTTCCCTTCGAGTACTACCACGTATGAAACGTCAAAACAAGTGGTGTTTCCGTATAGGGCAGAAACGCCAAAGCCCTTGGCGTTTCTATGTGGAGTACTAACGCGAGCTATCTTGGCATTTTCATGTGGAGCAGAAATGCGGCATACCTCGACGTTTCTATGTGTAGCAGCAACGCCGCGGGATCTGGTGTTTTTAAAAAGGTCAGATCGTGAAATACTTTCATATCGAATTTAATTTGTGACAAAGATTGCTAATAAGATCAGAACAGTGATTTCGGCCACAGCTTCTCGGATGCAGCCGGGCGTGCCCCTTCCGCAATCAGAGGAGATCTGGAACTCTGGATCGCCGCTCGTCAGCCTGCATGCTGCAGCCAGCGGCGAGGCCAGTATAGGTACACCTTTTTCCTCCAGTAGTCCAGTGTCTACTTACGTAGCTGCTAGGCGCGCCTGCAGACGGCCGGTGTCGGGCAGCACCGGCCGGGCCATGCCGTGCACCGGCTGATGTGGAGTGCAGTCTGATCAGAACTGACCTGTGTGGCTAGCTATCTAGGTGACACGTTAAGGGACCGTGCTAGTAGACAGCAGTGATGGTCTGCTGCTACTGTGCGTGCATACAGTAGTACCGTGCATGCCGAATACTGTACACAATAAGGTCCAGTACGCACTTGTACGCGATGACCTTTTCGTATGGCAGTAATTTCTTTTTAGAAAAGGAGGATATTCGTATGGCAGTAAATAGTACTCACTCCCTTCACAAGTATAAGATGCTCGTTTTTTTTTAAATCAGATGCATATAGACACATCGTAGTGTGTTTGTTTACACATTTTAATTTGCATGTAGTTCCTATATACTTGTGAACGGAGGGAGTAAATGTTACCTGTGGCCATGATGCCAAGAGAGGGGAGAATCGACAAAAAATAATACAAAGAGATTTGACCTAAAGCAGTAATGTCGTTATTTCAAGAGTTAAATCAAATCTAATCCAATTAGACCTCTCTTGATTGAAATGTATAATCATGAATAGGGCAAATGCAAGATTAAGATGTTGCGTGCTAGACCATACATTTAGTTCTGAAACCATGATTTCTGCAATATGTGTATTTGGATGGTGGAAAGGAATTTAAGGTTCATAATGTCCAGAGGGTCATTGCGGATGGAGATGAGCGTATCTTTAGCATATTGAAGATCAAATAGCCTCTATGGACCAAGTGTATAAGGCCAACTCCAGCGCACGACCCTAAACGGATATCCGTTTAGCCCGGATTCTGTCTGTTTGGGTAGGGCAATGGGGTCGCGTCCGAGCCTTTCCTGGGATTAGTAAGCATGCACGTGCAACGCACGTCTCAAACAAAACAAGTTCACATGGTATGATACTAAAATGGTTTTTACAAAAAATTCAGATCGCTACAAAATGTTATCATGTCGCTCAAATTGTATTTTCAAAAAGTGTGACATATTTGTGATCCAACACACGTATCATAATCTATAGTAAAAACATCTATTTTGGATCTAATTTTTATTTTAGTGAGTTCTTTTACCGAGCCATTTAAATGTGTCTTATGCGCAACGATATGAGCGCGCGTGTAACACATGATCCAGAAACATGTATCCGCATAAAATTCGCTGTCACATAATAATTGTATTATAGTTGTTACAAAAATATATTTTAAAAACCGCAACTAAGCCTGCCTTGAAGGTCCATCTTTTGAAGCAATGAAGGTCCATCTATGGATGCGATCAATGATACTTCGTTCAATGTATGGGATATTGTTTTGAGCTTCATTATCTTCATACTTTAAAATATGCATCAAAAATTGCTTCCTCAGTTGAAAACCATCCTACATATGCATTATACAATATTGTTATAACAAGTTGCATGTGCAATGTGTATACAAATAAGCATGGTGTAAATACTCACTTGGGGTATGGGAAAATATAGTTTTCCATCGCATAATGAGTGCATGTAATTGAAAACCAAATAACCCGACAGGGCACTGCATGTATGAAATATACACATAATGTGCGTTGAATGAATCAACTAATATTGCAATGAGTTTAAAAGATTCATACCAGTGTGAGTTTGTTGGAGCAACAGGAACTATGCATTCCCATTTAGAGATATCATCGTTGAATGGAGAGTTTGCAACTTCAAGCGCAATGTTTAGGTTGTCGACCACAGTTTTAAGTATATTCTTCCCAAAAGTAGGTATTGGTATCGGATCGAAAATTGAGACAACTTTTCTATTTTGATCCAACACAAACAACAGAAATAGCCCAAACATATACCAAGGCAATAAAATCTGCAATGATGAAATAGTTTAGAAATACATGGAATATTAATTGAGACCAAATAAAGCACTGTTACAAATGAAAAATTAAAATCTTACCATATCACATTGTGAGATATGATAATCATTACTGTCAGGCCAGCTATGAAACAACCGTTTCAATGTAGCAATTTCCATATTTTCACGATGACTTGAGTCTCATGCACAGTGGAACATCGACTAAAATAAGAATGAGAAAATATTAGTGCGATGAGAAAAAAATGTAATACGTGATTATAGTAACTTACACAAAAGTTTAGATCCATATAGTGAGATGGAATGTCTCTGAGAAGCTGGACTTCGTGGCGCGCTAGTATCCGCACAGCCATATTAAAGCAATAAATATCCATGTATTCATCATTGTTTAATATGTTTTTTATTTGTCTTAAATTTAAGCTAATAGGGTACGGATCAGAGCTTTTCACCCATTCGCTCCTGTAAAATCAAAATTCTATCAATTATAATGACATTAGAGTAATTTATTGGAATACAAAATGGACTAAAAAATATGGCTTACTCTAGTAGAGCGACATCATCAACCATACCGATGAACAAGCAAAGTTCATCTATTAAATCACCGTTTGTTGGATTGACAGACGGTGAAAGGATAAATGACTGCGAGATGGGCTCAACTTCTTCTGATGTATTTGATGTTTTGAAATTTTCAGGGGGTCTATCCAGAATCATACATTCCGTGGGATCTGTGTTGTTTTTGTCATCTTCCATGTCTCGATTTCTTATATTATCATCATTCAGTTGTGAGTCCACTAAAATGACAGCTAGTTTTGTTCTAAAATCAGTCATATGTTCCTATTAAAGTAGTAATAAGAGTTAAATAGTGATACATTATAGAATAAGTATGATGATACACAGTGAAAAATACCTGTGTAGGAATGTCAGATAAAATATCTCCTGTGAAGTACTCCATAAAATTTATCATCCACAGACCAAAAGATGATCTGCATGATTACAAAACTTAAATATACTCAATAAATTTTTATCATTTTTATAGGAATTCATATTATTTTTTAAAATCATCGAATGATCATGACTGTAACAAGCCGTGATGAAAACAAAAATCTCACCCACGCAGCATGTGAACCGGACATGCCCTTTCAAATACTCCCTCCGTCCGGAATTACTCGTCGCAGAAATGGATAAAAATAAATGTATCTAGAACTAAAATACATCTAAGTACATCCATTTCTCCGACAAGTATTTCCGGACGGAGAGAGTATAATGTTTTTTTAGAAGATATTTTTTATTTTGTTTGGACAATGCCGCACTCACTCACAAAAAATGCCGCATGGACTTACAATCACTCAGGGGATGACTGCCTTAGTATTACTACCGAAGAATAACAGGGGATTAAAAATACCTGTACGTAGTAGTATAGATATTAAAAAAAATAAAATCTCAGTCAACCTTCCACCGCCCTCACTCTCCTCTCTTCCCCATTCTTTCCTCACTCCCTCCTCCTAATCTACAACGCGTTTCCCATCCACAGCCGGAGCTCCCTCCTCCTAATCCACCACCAGAGAGCTCCGGCTACTACCCTTCGTCAGCAACACCGGCGGACGGGCAGCCCCTGCTTTGTCCCGCCCCTCCCCTTCGTCAGCACCGCCGGCGGATGGGCAGGTCCCTGCTCTGCCCCGCCCCTCCCCTTCGTCAGCAACGCCGGCGGACGGGCAGGCCCCTGCTCTGCCCCACCCCTCCCCTTCATCAGGACCGCCGACGGACGCACAGGCCCCTCCTCTGCCCGCCCCTTCTTCCTATCCAGTGACGCCGGGGCCCTCCCTCCTCCTCGTGACGGCGGGGCGCTCGAGCTCGGCATGTTCGCCAGCGACGCCGGGGCCTTCCCTCGTGCTGATGCACTCGCTACGACGCCATGAAGGTCCGGTTCCAACTCTTATTCTCCCCTCGATCTGGATGCTCTGCTCTCCAACCCTATATTGATTTCCCTGTTCGTTTCGGTCAGGAGCAGGAGCAGTTGCTGCTCGCGACCTCCATCTTATTAGGATCACCACGATGACCTCCGCATGCTGTGCTGCTGCTCGGGACCCTCCCTATGCTTCTCCTCGCTCGTCCGGGTCCAGGTTAATCTCTCCGACCCCGCCGCCTGCTGGTCCCCGTCAAATCGGTGCATATCTGTATACTTTCAGCTCATATACTTTGACATATCCATACTTTATTCTTATTGTGCAGAAACTTCTTTTGTGATGCAACTAATGGGGAAATACAAAAAACACATAATGTCGATTACTTTGAGCCTTTGAGTTAGAAGGTATACCCATCTCTTTGCAGTGTGCTCTTAATATACTCTTCCCTTGGCCATGCTGAGATGTTTAAGTCTTTCCACTTATCAGTTTTTAGTTCCATTTGAAGCGATGCATATTCGAATATATTTTCCAGTCCTTTGAGCTGTTGAATGAATAAATGACAAAGTATTAGCATCACAACCAAACAATAACAGAAATCGTCTTATCAAAAGATGGTGTAGTGGGACTAATGACTAACCATAGCGGTGAGGTCTTTGCGGCTCATTCCTGGGCCTAGCGAGTCGAGCACCTGGATGCATCGCTGCCCGGTATTTATAACTGCTAGGTACCAATGGAAGTGTTCAATGTTAACTGGAACGAATATCTGAAAATAGGGTTTTTGTTAGTTTAGGTCCCATCTATACAAACATTCGTCCTTGATTAAATTCATAGTAATATGTATGGAACTGAGACTCACCATATCATGTTCCAAATAAGTTGTAGCTCTGTTTAATACCCATCTTGGTGTGTCATCCCGTATAGAGCTAAATTCCTTTATCATCTTAGAGATGCATGCATTCTCTAAGAACACACTTCCACCTGACCTCATCTGTAGATGCTCTTTAGCACTTATGCAATGTATGCATGCGTCTATGATCTGCAATATCAAGTGCACACCTTGGTTATAGGAGAGAATAGAAACTCATGTTAAAATAGCATTGTCTTGTTAGACAGCTACATATACTTACTTCGTCGCCAACAAATTCTTCGGGGAGTAATAGATGTTCTAACTGTTGTCTTTTGAGATGTGAGTCGTCGATGCTCACTAAATTTCTTTTATCGTTTGGTTCAGACATGATATTTTCAATCACGTACCAATCATCGCCGGTGCAGGCATAATCTATCATGATGTAAGTAACAACATTTATTAATAACAAAGAAAATAAATGTAGCAAAAGCAGGGCATAGAAGGATTTGTCCGTGCCTTCTGGAGCCACCACGTAGTCTTGTGCCTTCTTAGGTTTGTTATGCAGTCGGATAGGCTTCCCTGTTTGTGCCCCTTCCATGCCAGACATTAGTTCTAATTCTTTGTCCTCAGCTGCCTCCATTTGTTCACTTGTTTCATTGAAGGTTAATTCCTGGAAGCAACATTACAAAGAATAATGGGTATGCAGGATATAATATACTTAGAATTAGACCTATTTGGGACATAGTTGGAAAAGAAAAGATGCTTCTGTCACTTCAGAGTCTTCGGAATCACTGGACTGCGTGCTCTGCTTTTTCTCCACTTCTTTGTCGGCTGTTCCATTTGATTCTCTCAGCGTGTCCCCTATAGTGTCTGCCCCTTCGGTGCCAAATGTTTGTGCTAATCCCTCATCCCGAGCTGACTGCATTTGTTCACCTGTTTCATTCAAGGTTAATTCCTGAGAGCAAGATTACAAAGAATAACCCGTATGCAGGGTTTAATATAATTAGAATTAGAACTATTTGGGACATAGTTGGAACAAGAAAGTATGCCTCTGTCACCTCGGAATATGTGATCCAACACACATATCATAAACATGTCTTCGCATAAAATTCACTGTCACATAATAATTGTATTATAATTGCTACAAGAACATATTCTAAAAACCGCAACTAAGCATGTTTTGAAGGTCCATCTTTTGAAGCAATGAAGGTCCATCTATAGATGCGATCAATGATGCTTCGTTCAATGTATGGGATATTGTTTTGAGCTTCATTCTCTTCGTACTTTAAAATATGCACCAAAAATTGCTTCCTCAGTTGAAAACCATCCTACATTGGCATTATACAACATTGTTATAACAAGTTGTATGTGCAATGTGTATACAAATAAGCATGGTGTAAATAGTCACCTGGGGTATGGGAAAATATAGCTTTCCATCGCACAATGAGTGCATGTAATTAAAAACCAAATAACCAGACAAGGCACTGCATATATGAAATAAACACATAATGTGCGTTGAATGAATCAATTAATATTGTAATGCGTTTAAAAGATTCATACCAGTGTGAGTTTGTTGGAGCATCAGGAACTATGCATTCCCATTTAGAGATATCATCCTTGAATGTAGGGTTTGCAACTTCAAGCGCAAGGTTTAGATTGTCGGCCACGGTTTTAAGTACATTCTTTTCGAAAGTAGGTATTGGTATCGGATCGAAAATTGAGACAACTTTTCTATTTTGATCCAAGACAAACAATAGAAATAATCCAAACATATACCAAGGCAATAAAATCTGCAATGATGAAATAGTTTAGAAATACATAGAATATTAATTAAGACCAAGTAAAGCACTGTTACAAATGAAAAAAAATCTTACCGTATCACATTGAGAGATATGATAGTCATTACTGTCAGGCCAGCTATGAAACAACCGTTTCAATGTAGCAATTTCCATATGTTCACGATGACTTGAGTCTCGTGCATAGTGGAACATGGACTAAAGTAAGAATGAGAAAATATTAGTGCAATGAGAAAAAAAAATGTAGTACGTGATTATAGTAACTTACACAAAAATTCAGATCCATATAGTGAGATGGAATGTCTCTGAGAAGCTGGACTTCGTGGCGCGCTAGTATTCGCACAGCCATATTAAAGCAATGAATATCCATGTATTCATCATTGCTTAATATGTTTTTAATTTGTCTCAAATTTAAGCTAATAGGGTACGGATCAGAGCTTTTCACCCATTCGCTCCTGTAAAATCAAAATTCTGTAAATTATAATGACATCAGAGTAATTTGTTGGAATAGAAAATGAAATAAAAAATATGGCTTACTCTAGTAGAGCGACATCATCAACCATACTGATGAACAAGCAAAGTTCATCTATTAAATCATCGTTTGTTGGGTTGACAGACGGTGAAAGAATAAATGACCGCGAGATGAGCTCAACTTCTGTTGATGTATTTGATGTTTTGAAATTCTCAGGGGGTCTATCCAGAATCATACATTCTGTGGGATCTGTGTTGTTATCGTCCTCTTCCATGTCTCGATTTCTTATATTATCATCATTCAATTCTGAGTCCACTAAAATGACAGCTAGTTTTGTTCTAAAATCTGTCATATGTTCCTATTAAAACAGTAATAAGAGTTAAAAAGTGATACAACATAGAATAAATATAATGATACACAGTAAAAAATACCTGTGTAGGAATGTCAGACAACATATCTCCTGTGAAGTACTCCATAAAATTTACCATCCACAGACCACAAGATGACCTGCATGATTACAAATATAAAACTTAAATAAACTCAATCATTTTTTAATCAAATTTATAGATATTTGTATAAAACAACTTTTAGAATCATCAAATGATCATGACTGAAACAAGCCGTGATGAAAACAAAATTTTCACAAACTTAGTGAACCGGACATGCCCTATGAAATATAATGTGTATTTAGAAGATCTAATACAGTACAGTGTATTTTTGTTCGGACAATGCCACACTCACTCAAAGCTCAGTCAAACTCCCACCGCCCCCTCATTTCTCCTTTCCTTCCCATTCTTCCCTCATTCGTGGCCACGACATCCCCATCCACAGGCGGCGGCCCGGCGATCTGCTCTGCGCCGCCCCTCACTCCTCCTGGCGACGCCGGGGCCATCCACCGCGTGCGCTCTCCTCTTCCTCCCCATGGCCGCCTTGCTCCCCATCACCTGCGCTCACTCTGGCAGCCCTCAACCCTAGTTCTCTCACACCCCGTAGGGAGAGGAGGAGTGAGGCTTCTGGGCGAGGAGGTGCTGCTGGTGGTGCTGCTGGGCGAGGAGGCACTTGATTTGCGTTCGCCGGCGCTGGATCCGCGTGCGCCGGCGCTTGATCTGCTCCGTCGTGGCTCCGGCGACCTTACCCTGTGGCTCCGGGACAGGAAGGCTACCCCGACGACATACAGGTCCGCCCCCTTCTCCTCTCCTCTTGGATTTCTTCTTCTTCCCTTCCCTGAGATGGTGTTCGTGCTGGGCTGCAGGAGACCTCAACACGCCAATGGATGCAACCAGCCTCCAACTCACCACACACCTGCACCAACTTGATGTAGGGAGAGGAGGAGTGAGGCTTCTCTCACGGGATGACACCCAGCCATGGGGCAGCAGCAACCCAAGGTAAAGCCTCCCTCTACCTCTCTCTCGTTTTGATTTCATAGGTCTGGTTCCCTGATTTTTCTGCTGCTCTAGATTCACTTGCATGCTTGACTGAATCTAGTTGCTCTCAGGCCCTAGTGTTCAATGAGATAGGCATTGCACTGTTTACCAATTTAATTTGCTTGCCTACAGCCACATGGTCCAGAGATAGAATTGAGATATTCAGACTAAGTTTAATGATTTGCTGTAGATAATTACTGAATTTCGCTTGGTGCTATCACTGTCGGCCTCTAGTGCTGAATCAGTTGGACACTGTACTGTTTACCAATTTAATTTGCTTGCTTGCCGCCACATGGTCCAGAGATAGAAATTCAGATATTGAGACTAAAGTTTAATGATTTGCTGGTCATAATTGGTTCAGTGACTAAATCTGTCCCCAAACTGTCAAAATTGTATGTGAAAGCTAAAAAACTATCAAAACTTTGCTTTCAAGAAAGATGAGCCTAAATTCAGTAAGATGTGTGCGCAGCTTGCTTTCAAGATTGTTAAACTACTCCATGTTTATTTAAACTAATTCCTCCTACAGATTGCTGTCAAAATAAGTCTAAATTCAGAGTCTTCGGAAGTCAATTACTTTGAGCCTTTGAGTTAGAAGGTATACCAGTCTCTTTGCTTTTTGCTCTTAATACACTCTTCCCTTGGCCATGATGAGATGTTTAAGTCTTTCCACTTATCAGTTTTTAGTTCCACTTGAAGCGATGCATATTCGAATACATTTTCTAGTCCTTTGAGCTGGTGAATGAATAAATGACAAAGTATTAGCATCACAACCGAACAATAACAGAAATCGTCTTATCAAAAGATGGTGTAGTGGGACTAATGACTAACCATAGCGGTGAGGTCTTTGCGGCTCATTCCTGGGCCTAGCGAGTCGAGCACCTAGATGCATCGCTGCCCGGCATTTATAACTGCTAGGTACCAATGGAAGTGTTCGATGTTAACTGGAATGAATATATGAAAATAGGGTTTTTGTTAGTTTAGGTCCCATCTATACAAACATTTATATGGAACTGAGACTCACCATATCATGTTCCAAATAAGTTGTAGCTCTGTTTAATACCCATCTTGGTGCGTCATCCCGTATAGAGCTAAATTCCTTTATCATCTTAGAGATGCATGCACTCTCTAAGAACACACTTCCACCTGACCTCATCTGTAGATGCTCTTTAGCACTTATGCAATGTATGTATGCGTCTGTGATCTGCAATATGAAGTGCACACCTTAGTCAGAGGAGAGAATAGAAACTCATGTTAAAACAGCATAGTCTTGTCTGAAAGCTACATATACTTACTTCGTCGCCAAGAAATTCTTCGGGGAGTAATAGACATTCTAACTGTTTTCTTTGGAGATGTGAGTCGTCGATGCTCACTAAATTTCTTTTATCGTTTGGTTCAGACATGATATTTTCAATCACGGACCAATCATCGCCAGTGCAGGGGTAATCTATTATGATGTAAGTAACAACATTTATTAATGACAAAGAAAATAAATGTAGCAAAAGCAGGGCATAGAAGGATTTGTCCGTGCCTTCTGGAGCCACCACGTAGTCTTGTGCCTTCTTAGGTTTGTTATGCAGTCGGATAGGCTTCCCTGTATGTGCCCCTTCCATGCGAGACGTTAGTTCTAAATCTCTGTCCTCAGTTGCATCCATTTGTTCACTTGTTTCATTGAAGGTTAATTCCTGGAGGCAACATTGCAAAGAATAATGGGTATGCAGGATATAATATACTTATAATTAGACCTATTTGGGACATAGTTGGAAAAGAAAAGATACCTCTGTCACTTCAGAGTCTTCGGAATCACTGGACTGCGTGCTCTGCTTTTTCTCCACTTCTTTGTCGGCTGTTCCATTTGATTCTCTCATTGTGTCCCCTATAGTGTCTGCCCCTTCGGTGCCAAATGTTTGTGCTAATTCCTCATCCCGAGCTGACTGCATTTGTTCACTTGTTTCGTTCAAGGTTAATTCCTGAGAGCAAGATTACAAAGAACAATCAGTATGCAGGGTTTAATATAATTAGAATTAGAACTATTTGGGACATATAGTTGGAAAAGAAAATATGCCTCTATCACCTTGGAATCTGTGGACCGCGTGCTCTTCTTTTTCTCCTCATCTTTGTTGGCTATTCCATTTAATTCTGCAAGCTTGTCCCCTACAGTTTCTGCCCCTTCGGTGTCGAATGTTTGTGCTAATTCATTGTCTTGAGCTGGCTGCATTTCTTCACTTGTTTCCTTGACGGTTAATCCCTGAGAGCAACATTACAAAGAATAATCCCTATGTAGTATTATAATATAATGAGAATTAGAATTATTTGGGATAGTTGAAACGGAAGCATGCCTTTGCCACTTCGCAATCTGTGGCCTGTGTGCTTTTTTTTCTGTACTTCATCGTCGTCGTCTATTCCATTTGATTCTTCCTCGCTTCGTACCTGAAACACACATAATATAATATTACCCGGTACTTACTGGTTCTTCATCGCTTAGTAACTGAAACACACAATAATATAATATTCTTCAGTACGTATAGAAGAGCAAATATTATGAAGATGAATAAAGAATCGTAGGTATGATATTATTATACTACAGATTACATATTGTTTTGTCCCCCCTGAATAAGAAGAATAATAATGGCATGTGAAATTAAAAACCGCCTTTGTCGGCTTGGGGTTTGTATGCTTGTGTTAGGATATCACCTCATCAATCTGCATATTTTCTGTATCTTCCATGATGCCTTGTTCTTCTATTGCATTTGTTGACTCGGTGTTCATATCTTCATCTTTGGTTATCATGCATTCAATCTGCATATTTTGTGTATGCTCGTCCTTCGCTCCTTTGTCGATGTTTTCCTGAAAATCAAAGCATATATTATTATCACGTCATACACATTCAGCCCCTATGTTTTGTTAGGTTGAAAATTGATCTTATATGTTGGGTCGTAGGGAGTACATCAAAACTGTATGCACATATCTGCTCATGTTTACTTAACATAGTGGTATCAGGACATCCTTTCCAACTAAATTTCAGTATCTATTTCTTTTTTTAATTGTTCAGTAAACTTTTCGAGACTAACTTGCGTGACTATTCTCTCTAGTAATCAGGTGGATCTTGCCCAAAGAATTTCCTAAGTCACATAATGAAATCTCTGTAACTTTGCGGGGTAACACAAGGCATGTTGATTCACTTCATTGGATCACCTCTAGCGACTATGTTGCCTTGTAGATGTGAAATCGTGAATAGGATGTAATTATAGAGAGATATCATTATTACCACGATGATAGCAGATTGATCCGTAGAGGCCACCGGGGATTGTGACGCAGACATGGGGGGGACGATGGTAGTTCACCACGGACACATGTGTACGGCAAGCTGGACAGACTTGCGGTGGAGGAGGCCGGCACGGCGGAGGGGTGTGAGGCTGCGGCAATCCTTCGCGAGAGAGGATGAAGGAAACCTACGGTGCAAAACCCGTTGCTTATGTGGGCTTCTGATTGAAAGATCGTTCGCTGTAGGCAATATGTAAGGCGGAAATCAGGGGAAGGACTTCCATAGCGTGAGGAGGCAAGGGAATCGTGATTGTTATCTCAGGCCCCACGCTTTCCTTTGATCTATCTTTTTTTTTTGCAACTCCTTTGATTTATCTCAGGACGCATTTTTTTTTTGCTTTTTTTATACCCCACTCACATAGAATTAATTGAGTTATTTTTGTAATACATGTTTATTCAGAAATATTGGGCTCGGCTCATCAGAACATTTATCTATTTTTTGTGTGCTTTCTCTTATACCTTTTTATTATGTACAGAAAGTTCATCATTCTCTACAGAAATATAATTCTTGTATCCTTTGTCTTGGCAGTTAGTTAATTATGTGCCCTCAATGGCCGTGTTTGATAGGAGGGGCCAAGGAAGTGCTTTCGGTTGTTTCAAGACTGAGCTTGATAAAACGGCATAATCCACCATTCCTGAGATCAAACCATGTAACCTTGCAAATATTGTACTACAGCCCAAAGCTATTGGGACTGGTGACATCATAGGTTTCCATTTTATGAAGAAACCATCAAGGTGAGTTCCGTACTTATGTTTTATTATTATTGCTGCTCACGTGTGGTCAGAAAAATTGATTGCTTTCTTGGCCCTTTATCTTTTTTTGTTCATTGTTGCTTATGCTGTCTTCAGTTTTGTGTTTACACATTATTATCAATGGTTGTTAGTGTTAGGGACTGAGAATACTTAGTACTCCATGATGACCACGTCCAGTCAAGACTGAAATTGACACTTCTTTCTTCCATTTATATGTTAGATGGATCGTTTCAATTTAGTTAGTTCACGTGCGCTTGGCAACTCAACCAGTTATATTTGAGACTGAGGTCGAACAATCACATATGCACTTCAGAGAAAAACAGCCATCATAAGATTGCAATATTTCATTATTTCTGTCAATGATCCCAGCAGCTTACATTTTGCTGGTATAGCAATCTTATGTTCTGGAATTGACAGAATAAATTGAAATTTCTACGTTCCCAAATGAATGCTGTAAGTAATCTGAACATGAACGGAATAACAAGTGTGACACATTTAAAGTCTGTACTTTTTCATTTCAGGACAGTTAATATGTCAACGATTTTTACAAATAAATCACACTAATAAACGACTCTGACATAAAGAGTCGGAGGTCACATCGACATCATTTGTGTTTCATGCCTATTATGTAGCGCGCTGTTATGAAAACCTGCAAATAAAACAAGAGAAAAGTGTTAGATTCAGAGTTAGTTATATAGGTACAAAATCAAAGGTGCAAAGAAAACACGAACTATTGCACGTACCTCACCCCTCTAAAACATCTCCGTAGACAATGTTTTTGGTGCTTCTCCCAGATTTATCAACCTCCTTGTTAGGCTTGGCTAAAATCCGTGTCGTCTTTCTTGAGACACCCCTTGACAATGCAACATATAGTTGGCCATGTGAGAAAACATGTTCTGGAAGGTAAATCCTGACATTTGGGATGGTTTGACCCTGTGCCTTGTTAATGGTCATCGCAAAACTCAGGCGGATGGGGAACTGTTTTCTCTTAAGCTTGAAGGGAAGTGAGGTGTCCTCCGAGGGCGACATAGGGATCCTAGGTATGAACACCCTCTTTCCAGCATGCTGGCCACCAACAATCTCTGCATCGATTGCATTATCCTGGAAGGCCCTGATCATAAGCCGTGTTCCATTACATAGCCCATTATGAGGGTCGAGGTTCCGTAGCAAAATGACCGGGCAGTTGATTTTTACTCTCAAGGCATGCGGGGGCAGCCCATTTGGTGTGATCGAGTTCAGGAAGTCAATTGTGTAATTATTCTGGAAGTCATCCTCGATATAGTCAAAGCTATGGTACACCTTTTCTTCGCCCGGAAACCTGGAGATCATCTTGTCATTCAGGTCATTCACATGCTCATTTTTGGTCGAGAGAATTGCACGTGTGCTCATGTACTCTCTCGACCTAGCATTGGTGTGCAGGGATGGGAAGACATCTTCGATAAGCTTGTTAATAGGTTCATCATCGTCGGTATAAGCAATCACAATGTCTTCAGGGAGATGCACATAGTCGTCGCCAATTGTTTCTTCCGTCCCATTGCCGATCCGTAGGAGGTATTCCGAGAACCAAGGGTCTGTCTGTGCCCGCATATTGCGTGTGAGGCGTATCTTGCGGATCTTCTGCCACAGATAGGATCTCAACAGTGTAGCATCAGTGATCTGTGCTCTTGTCCCTCGGGTCACAACGGGGAGGACCTGCCTGAAATCGCCACCAAAGACGACAACCTTTCCACCAAATGGTAAAGAACATTCCATTATATCCTGCAGCGATCTATCAAGTGTTTCAACTGCTTGACGCTTTGTCATAGCAACTTCATCCCAAATTATCAAGGACGCCTGTTTAAGCAACTCTGCCGTACCACTCTGCTTTGTGAAGCTACACATGCTGTTGTCAGTGAGCTTGATTGGAATTTTGAACCTGGAGTGTGCAGTCCGGCCTCCAGGCATTATCGACGTTGCGATACCTGATGTAGCAGTTGCGATCGCTATTAAACCCATCGAACGGACCTTTGCAAGCAACGCCTTGTACAGGTACGTCTTCCCAGTGCCTCCTGGACCGTCAACAAAGAATATCTGGCTTTTTTGGTTTGTCACATGATCCATTATGTCATTGAAACCAGCTAGTTGCTCATTGTTCAAACAGCTGAATAGATCTAGATGTTCTTGGTCCACTTTGACCTGTCTCTTCTCTGTTACCTCTGTATTGTCAAAGTTAGAAGAACCATCTGCGTCAACCAGATCCGGAAGTCCATAGAGTTTAATATCCTTTCCCATGGATTGCAGCAGATCCCTGATATCCCTAAGGACCATTTGCTCAAGTGCTGCCTCATCCGATTGAGTACGGCGATATTCTTCAGACATGGATGCTAGATGTTTGTCCCATAACTGACGGATTTGTGTTGCCTCACAGAATACCAATATAGTCGCAAACAACCGTCTAAGAGCAGTAGTCATTTGAAATGTCGCTGCCTCCGTCATGCAATCATCAAGTGTCCTGTCGTGCTCAATGAGACCTAATTGCTCACACGCCTCTCTGAAGGACCCGCATGCCTTGCCATTTACTGTTTTTAAATCATCAAATGAAGTGGCACCTCGGACATGGTTTAGGAGCACCCGCAAGTAGTACCGCTCTCCTTCAGCAGGGTGTGCATGCACCAATCTTCCAATCTGTGATCTCTTATTTTTTCTCGGTTGCCACTTCTTATTACCGGCTATCCACCTATAATGTTCTGGGAACTCTCTATACAACAATTTTCGTGCCTCTGGATACTTTTGGTTCATCCCAAAGTACTCGGTAAGCATGGATTTGGAAGAAGATGGCCGAGCGACAACATCTTCCAGATTTTCATAAGCCTGAAATGCGACTGTATGCATGTTTGGCAAATGAAGCTGGAGCTGCAACACAGCTGGGCTGACACCAAACATTTTAAAGCCGAAAATCCTGTAGATAGCTTTGGGAGGAGATATATAGCGTGCATCCCTATATTGTCGAATTTCATCGATGATTCCCCCATCATTGATAATATCCTGCTCGAATGCAAATGATGCCTTATCATGCCCTTTGTAGATGTATTTGAATAAGTACTTCACTGCCTTGATGCTCGAGCATGCTTCGACATTAATGTGACAGTTGTATGTCATTAGCAGAAATGGGTTGTAAGGGACCACCCATCTATTGTCCAAATCTGCTCCTCTGATCCTAACTCTCACCCCATCATCCCTCCTTCTATAGATGGGATATGAGTCTTTCCCTTGTAATGTAGCATCACAGAAATCTCGCGGGTAATGAAACCGACATTGTCCATCTATCATGCAAGGGCAATTTTTCTTGAGCGCGCCACATGGACCATGCAACATGTGTTTGACCACCAGATCATGGAGAACAGGATATTTATTTTTGTCGGGTATCTCTGCCGATATCACCCGATCATAGTCATCCGGGGTCCTTAACTTACTTTTAGCTTTCATGATCAAAAGTATATGCTCATGAGGGAGGCCTCGTTTCTGAAACTCAGTGACATGTACATAAGCCGCAACTTCTCCAAAATGCTTACCCTTAATCAGTAAGTCCATCATGGATCGTTGTTTAGCTCTGTATACTCTTGCCACAAGGTCTGGACGGTCTTGTGGCAGCTGTCCAGGCAACAATTCAATAGTTATCTCCTCCCAGTAGGGATTGCATGTCATCATGACAAAATAATCCGGTTTACCCCATCGTTGAACTATTGCCATTGCATCCAGGAACCTGCGTTGCATGTCACGATCACCACCAGGAAAGGTACGTGGAAGCACGATTCTCTTGCCAATACGATCACCGCGTGACTCGCCAGCGATGACGGTGTCAACAAGACCCTATAATAAATCAATATTTGACGCCAATTAGTATACCATGTTGAAGCAAAGAGTGGCATCTGTAATACAATTTAATAGTATAAACACAAGCACGTTACCTGGTAGAGATCAGCGCGTATGACCTTTTGATTTGCTGGCTTTAAGTACCAGTCAAGCCTCATTGTCTCAATCTTGATGTACATGTCAACCGCCCACTGTTGGAAAAGGCGCCCCCCAAACAAGATGATGTTAAAAAGCTTTTTCTGGACCTGCAGCTTGAAGGCATAGTACTCCCTCGCGCTAACATATTTCCTTGATTTTGTGGCATTCATCTCATTGGCACCAAAATCCTCATCCGGGTTATCCTCGTAGTCATCTAAAAATTGTTTAACAACATTAAAGTTGGTATAATAGAATCATAAGAATATAAAAACGTGAATCGTGTCCAATACCTGCAGCTAAATCAGTGGCTTGGTCTTCATGCCCTGCGCCATGACCAAGTTCTTCTCTAATCATGTTATCGTCTGAAAGATGGATACCAAATAAGGTTAACTTTGACTAATATGTATAAATCAGTAATGAACATAGTTTTGGTCTACTACCTGCAGCTAAATTAGTGGCCTGGTCGTCATGTCGGCGGCCATGATCAAGTTGTTCTATAATCATGTTATTGTCTGAAAGATGAAATACTAAATAAGGCTAACTTTGATTAATATGTATAAATCAATAATGAACATAAATCAGGTATAATAGAACCATAAGAATACAAAAACAGCAATCACGTCCAATACCTGCCACTAAATCAGTGGCCTGGTCTTCATGTATTGCGTCATGACCAAGTTGTTCGCTAATCATGTTATCGTCTGCAAGATGGATTACTGAATAAGTTTAACTTTGATTAAAATGTATAGATCAATTATGAACATTATACCTGAAGGAAGAACATAGGCTGGGTACTCTTGTCGTGCAGAATCATCCACTGAATCTTGGTTTGTGTCATCGGCGGCCCCAATATATGGCATCAAACGATTCCAACTGATCTCCCCACGTGGGAAGAATAGTGGATATGAGAAAGGGTCGTAGCACCCATAGTATGCTCTAATATACAGAGGACGCTCTCCTTTCCCGTACACGATAACACTTCTATCAAAGGTTTTTTGTGGGTCGCTCCCTTCAACCCATATTGCTGCTACCTGAGAAGTTGTTGGCGCATTGTACCTTCGTTGATCAAGCTTGATATCGGTATTTAATGAGATCCTGTATTCATCTAGATTTGGAACAGCACCAAGGCTTTTAAATACTTGAGCATAAGGGTTATGCTCTAGTATTGCCAGAATCTTCCGTATGAGATCTAACCTAAGATTTGGAGACCTCTTAACCCTGTGAAACAAGTTTTCATCTGTATCATAAATATATAGCTGCAAATGTTGAGGGCCATTATCACCAGACTCCATATCATCAAGAGCGTGGTACAACCCCCCACACGCACGAAATGTATATACGCCGGTTCCTGCTGCGGTGCTGACTCGGCGATCAAGGGTGACTCCCAGACTTGTGAATGAGAAGTGGGAGTTGAAATACCGTATATTTTCTCTGAAATATCTAGCATCCTCATCATCTTGACTTGTAAACAACCGTTTCAACTCCTCACAAACATATGGAGTAAATACATCCACTTTCCACTTTCTGCAGCAAAACGCAGGCCCCTCGTATTGAAATCGCAAAGCTCCACAATGGCGGCAATCAGTAACTTTTCTAAGCACATGATGCTTTTTGGGCAGGTTCATGTAAACTCTATTGTGAGCATCATTATTGGGAGCTCCATCACCATACTTTTGCTCCACTCGGTAGGATTGAAAATAAACATCTGGAGCAGAATGCATTAATTAAAGTTCACCCAGAAACCATATTACTAATACTATATTGTACTGGTAACTCATGTCAGCAACAATAAACCTGGTTGGGCGAAGATCCTAGCTTCTTCATCATGGTCCACGTCTCCAGTTTTTTCTCCTAGGTTCCCGTCTCCCAAGCATTCTATTTGTGAATATTGAATAGTAGTGCGTTAGGAGTAGTAAATGATGCTCATTTGATGTTATGCATACTGGGGAGATGAAACTAAAAATGACATTATGCAGACCATCAATGTTTATCGTGTGGACATCAGGCTCCAGTAGTCCGTAAGCATCTTCGGCGTGGTCGCTGGCTGAAAACATTTATTTGGCACAAAAGAGTAAGCAAAAGAGATGGACCCTTTTTATGCACAGGATGGTACCACAAGACCGTACCAATTTGGTTATGAGGGGTTTGACCTGCATCTGGGGACGGTTCCATCCCTGGAGTAATATCATTACGTTGGATCGGTAGAGGTTTCTTGCCATAAGAAGGATCTGTACCTGAAACAAAAATAGAATGGCAAAATAGAGAACAAATAAACACCGGATAATTTAGCACCATTAATAAATCAGACAACTAACCCTTTTTTTAGAAGACTTTTCTGGCATATGTAGGTTGTCGATTGTACTGAGTTGGGGGTTCTCATCTAGTGACATAAGTGTGGGTATCAGTCGTCTTGAATTCCGTTGCATCTGGTACGCATCATTTCTGTGCAACCAATCGGACTCATCGTCCACATTGTCTCTGGTCAAATGAACGGAATTTGGTACCGCACCCCCTGCACTTGTTATGTTCTGCAGTTGTGTGACTGCAGATTGTCCGGTAGCCGGCACTTGCATTACAATGTTACTGCCATCAAGGACGGCAGCAATATGCTTATTTTGCTCGCGGGTTTGTCGCTGTCGCTTTAATATTTCCTCTCTATTTCGTGCATACCGCTCCCTTTCCATACGATTCTTAATCTCATTACTTCCTGAGTAGACGAAGAATAGATCATTATATATAGCAATATATATAATGGAGAATGAATTTCATCTTTATTAATCTCATTACTGGCTGAGTAGATGAAGAATAGATCATTATATATAGCAATATATATATAATGAAGAATGAAGTTCATCTTTATTACCTTGTGATACACCCAGCTGTGTTTGTGCCCCACTGATCTCAGCAGACGCAATTTTCTTCTGTTTGTAGGTCTCACGTCGTCTCTTATTAATCTCATCCTTATTTTGTGCATACCGCTCTCTATCCCTCTGCCTTTTTACTTCTTTAGGGTCTGCAATCAATGTCACAATTCAGCAGTTGGGGTACAAAAACTGAAATTGGGTGGTTGTGTAATGCTCGTCACCCAAGGATTGGTTGTTGCTTATATCCTGGAACGGGGTGCGCGCCCTGTTGGGACTGGTTGGGGCCATACAAAGTCCTTCAACCCTGTGAATGTCAAGAATGGTATCACACAATTGTGACTGAAGGAATACTATTACCACAACTCAGACAGAGTAGTGTTTTATGTTCAACTCCATCCTACTGTATAACATGAAAGCTTTGTTAATACTCAGTCGCCAATTGAATTCCTTTTGCATTAATATATATACCTGCAATAATGATTCAGGATGTAGTAGTTTGTAATGCTATTCATGTAGGTGTATCTCAGAGTGACTCTATGTGTGTTCATATTTGGAACTGAGAATTGAACCTGTTCATATGCAGCTTGATGAGGCATTTAGGTGAGGTCAGTATATGGTCATGCCATAATTCACCAGTTCATACACTTTCCTTGGCTTTCATAATTTCATTCAATCAAAACAATTGATGGATCACATGAACAGGTTGACAAAGGAGCAGGGCGGAGGTGTCTTCTAGCCTAACGAAGCCTTGGCGGCAGCGGCATGTAAAAGCCTTTCGAACTTCAGATCAGAGAAGAGCATGCACCTATGTCGGCGAGGAGCTCCTCGTCGCGGCCGTGGCAGGGCGTCTGTGCGGCTGCACCTGTGTTGGGGAACAACACGTCGTCGTGGCCGTCGTCGAGTGACTCGGCGACCTCGTCGTCATGGCCGTCGTCGGGTGCCTCGGCGGGTGCGCAGGGCAACGACGTCGCGGCCGTCGTCGGGTGCCTCAGCGGCTGCGCAGGGCAGCGACGGGGCATGTAATCTGGACGTCGAGCCTGGATTGATTCCCGCTAATTTAGCTCAGTTGTTTCCGTGTATGACTCATTTGTTTTCCGTGTATGACTCTCCGTGTAATTTGGACGTGAGTTGTTACCCTTTCCGTGTAATTTGGACGTGAGTTGTTACCTTTTTTTTGAGATTTTTTTTTTTTGAGAAAAGGACGTGGGTTTACCTGTAGACTCGTGCGGGCGTGGGTTGTTTGTACGGGCAGAGTTTTCGTCCGCCGTCGTCAAGTTCTCTCGTTTAATAGTAGTGTAGATGCGGTGGCCGTGCGCCCAACGCGCGGATGCATTCTTTGGCCTCATCCTGTTTGCCACGGCCAAAATGCCCATATATTTATATTTCAATGTTCAAAACTAGTTTGCACGTCTAAATATTAATTGTATAAAATAGAAATAGTTTTACAATCCAATCGAAATTGTCTCTAATAAAATAGTTTTACAACCAAATCGAAATTGTCTTGAATGAACATAATGAATCAATACATCTATTGGTTGCCAATGTGATTTCACATGTGCTCAACCAAGTCATTTTGAAGATCCAAATGAGTGTGCCAATCACACATTTCACGATGGAATTGGGTAAACTGTTCAAACATGGCCGGTTCTTGGTGCAGGGGCTCAACATTTTCACCTTGAAAATCAAATCCTTGGTCGAAGATGCTGTTATCACGCTCGTCCTCAACGATCATGTTGTGCATGATCACACAAGCAGTCATCACCTCCCAAAGCTTCCATTCATCCCATGTCAGTGCAGGGTTTCGAACGATACCCATCGGGATTGAAGCACACCAAAAGCACGTTCCACATCCTTTCTAGCACTCTCTTGCATTTGGGCAAATCTATGTCTCTTCTCACCTTGGGGGTTCGAGATTGTCTTCACAAAAGTTGACCACTGAGGATATATACCATCAGCTAGGTAGTATCCCTTGTTGTACTGGTGGCCATTGATCTCAAAGTTGACAAGTGGGGAGTGGCCTTCTGCAAGCCTTGCGAAGACTGGAGAACGCTGCAGCACGTTGATCTCATTGTGAGAACCTGCCATGCCGAAGAAAGAATGCCATATCCAAAGATCTTGCGAAGCCACCGCTTCTAATATGACAGTGCACGCTTTAACATGCCCCTTGTACTAGCCCTGCCAAGCAAATGGACAGTTCTTCCATTCCCTGTGCATACAATCTATGCTGCCAAGCATGCCTGGAAAGCCTCTATCGGCGTTGATCGCCAACAACCTTTCTGTATCAGCGGCATTTGGCTGCTTCAAGTACTCAGGGCCAAACACTGCCACCACGGCCTTGCAGAAGTTGTACATTGACAGCAGACATGTGGACTCACTCATGCGCACGTACTCATCCACCAGATCGCCTGGAATTCCATATGCAAGCATGCGGATGGCCGCGGTGCATTTCTGATAAGAGGAGAATCCAAGCTTGCCAAGGGCATCCGTTTTGCACTCGAAGAATGTGTCATGAACAACCACTCCCTCTCGGATACGATTGAACACATGCCTTGCCATACGAAAACGGCGACAGAATTTCTCTGGTTTGAAGAGCGCCGTATTCTCAAAGTAATCGGCATAGAGCAGGGCGTGGCCTCTCTCTCTCTGTTGCGGTTCAGGTTGGGAGCACGGCCAGGGACTGACCCCCTGTACCGAGGCCGCTGCCGTTCAATGTGGTCGTGAACGACCAGTGCAGCCACCACAAGATCTTCGTCGTCCGAGGACGAATCATCCGATGAATAAATGAAGTGGTTGAAGAAAAATCCATCTCCATTGTCCATACCTTTGTGGGCAAAGTGTCAAACACCTTGCGGTCGTGGTGGCAAAGTGGCCGCGAAAATCACCTCGATGCAGCATAGGCGTTTGGCGGCCGGCTACAGGTCGCTCTGGAGCACCCGACGGAAGCTGCTGTGGTCCATAGGCGTCGCCGGCAGTCGTATCCCCTCTGGCACCGGATACGACGGCGACGGCCAAAACTCCTCCAAACGACGGCCAAAACTCCTACGAAAGCGCGGGCGTGGTGGCGGCCATGGCGAGACGTGGTTTGGTATGGACGCCCGGGGGGAGCAGTCAGGAGGCGGCCGAAAAATAGTGGCGGCGCCGGCGGCGGGGTGGGCGGGTGGAGGAGTTGGAGGTGAATGAAGTGCTGGTGTCCCCAACAGGCGGGCCATGGGGAGTACAACGGCGTGCGTCTCGCCCGTCCGTGCGACGTCCGTTTCACCCCAAACGCGGCGCATGTTTGGGTCTGGAATGGGTCGAAAACGGACGAAAACCCGACATTTGTCCGTTTGGGGCCGCGCGTTGGGCCGCGCTATTCGTCCGTTGTACCTCGGACGGACGGGATGTGATCGCGCGCTAGAGTTGGCCTAACCACAATGTGAATATGCCCCTCTCCCTTGCCTCCATCCGCATAGCAGGCACAATCTCCACCACCAAACTGAAAAATGAACATGGACAATGGGTCACCCTCGCGCACTCCCAAATGTTTTTTGAAAGATCCTTTCAGTCTTTGCTATGGATGGTAAATTGTTTCTCGAGACCAATTGCACCACACAATTCACCCACCAAAAATAGACATTCTTTTTGTGCATAACCTCCGAGGAAAATCCCATCTTACCATCCTCCCTAGAGAAATTAAACTTGTGAATGACCTCATGAAGCACGATGATCCCATAAAGAATGCTCACACCTCGATTAAAGGCAAACTGGTTTGGATGCACCACTCATTAAGAAACCAGTGAGAGAAATACTTTGGCAATGAAATCACAGATCATGTTCATCAGTACAATAGGTCGATAATGCCTAATCTAGTCCGCCTCAGGGACCATATGAATCGACTTTAGAATATCAAAGTTCAACGTCTTTCTTTTATATCCACTGCACCTCTCAAAAATACTCCTTCCGTTCCTTTTTCTAAGGTGTATATTTTTTTATTAAAATTCCACAATGTAAGGTGTATTTGGTGTAATCCAAGATAATCCCACTTTTACCTCTCCACCAGCATGTATGGAAAGCTAACATCATTCGCTAATTTCAAGCCACGTTCCCTCACGGGACCAACCTTTCAATGGCCCGTTGAAAAAATCTTGTACAAACAGAACATTTGTTATGCTCCCGATCGGTAGCTAGGACAAAATCTGGCGATAAAAAAAACACCATGATTCTTTACTATCGTTCGCTATGGTAGTTTGGAAAAAATCCATTTATGAGCCATGCACGGTTGGAAGGAAATATGCCGGCGGGCAGTCAAATCAGTTGGCACGTCGACTAATTGATTTCCTTCATCAATCTAAAAACATGGGTAGTTTTGTCCCAAGTGCTCCAAATTTTACTGCCTTGGTCACCGCGCTGGAAATAATGCATCTTAGATAAAGGAACGGAGGGAGTACCTTCCAAAGCTAGAACACATGTTCCTCGAGGAGAAGCCAAAACTTCGAATAAAAGATTTCAACAACAATAACCTATCTACCCCTAAAGCCATACTAGCTTGGTTGCCTTGATAGCTTCCTCAACCTCAGTGGTAGAGAAAGGGGTGGCATCGCTACATTGAGCGAGTCCCTGTCGGCGTGCGACACCTATGGGATCCCAAGAGACCCCTTTACGATTCGGCAGGGAGAGAGGTATGCACAAAGAACAGAACCAACGATCGACGCGGGGCGATTTTATCCAGGTTCGGGCCGCTGATCAGCGTAAAACCCTACTCCTGCCTTGTTTTATTATGATTGTTCTTGAGCCCAGGCTCCAGGAGCGCTTGCGATGAACAGTACGTTTAAAGAGCAGCTACGCATGCAGGATGGGCCAGAAGATCCTCCTCCCCTGTAGCAGTTGCCTTGGGCCTCCTTTTATACGCTCAAAGGGGTCACCACAGTGGCAAAATGTACATACATTGAGGTGTAAAGTAGCTACAGGGTCATCATACCTAACCACTGACGGATTAGGACGAATGCATTTAATGCATCGTGAGGTGTCCCCACTTTCTTGGGGATGGAAAAAGGGGCCATCCCATCAGTACCGCTTAATCTCTACTCCACTGGCGCGTTGCCACGCATCCAGAGAAGGACCCAGAGTGTCAGGCTTGTTGCTGTGCCGAAGTGGCGACACCGTGGCAGAATCTTGCCGGGCAATGAATCTTGCCGGGCGCCGAATCTTGTCGGGCGCGAAATCTTGTCGGGCTTCACAGGCCACCCCGGCAAGATCTTGCCGGGGAGGCTGGCTTTCGGTCTTCAGCTCTTCTTATCTGTTGATCCTCAGATCCTTGACTTGGGTGTTTCTTCGATAACTTGAATCAACCTCCAACTGTTCTCCGACAAGCCTGGCCGCGAGTATGGCTACAACTGCCCGTGCACAAGTACGGTGTACTAATGGCCCAATACTTAGTACACCGACAGGAGCTCCCGGGCCTAGGCCACACACGAGTGCGAGGCGTTGTTGGGCTAGGCCCAAACAGTGCACGGGCACACGTGGCAGAGGATTAACTGCTCGTAAATATCCCGCTTACTGTGCCCCCCACTACGCGCGCTGAACGCGCGACGTGGGAAGCGTGCGCTGAAAGGCTGCAGCTGCAGCGTGCCTGCAGAGGCGTATTCACATTGGGGAGTAAAAGAGGCGGCCTTGCTCCTTCCCCATAAAAAAGGGAAACCGCAGAGGCGCAGCCTATTTACCCCCCCTCTTCTCCTCAATCTGGACTCCGCCATTGCTTTCCCCTCTCGAGCTCAAAGCCAGACTTCTCCTCATCCACTCTTCGCTTCCGCACCCGCTCTATCCTCAGCCTCCGCCTTCGCAATCGCCATGCCGCCCAAGGCTAGCAAGGGCAAAGGCAAGAGCAAGGAGACGAAGGCTGATGTCCCGGAGAGCGAGCTGGTGAAGATGCGGAAGAAGTTCGTCGTCTTCGCTCCGACGCTCGATGCGAGGGCCTTGAAGAACCGGTACCAGTGCATGTGGGCGAAGGGGACACAAGCTCACCCCGCGACTCGCGTGATTCCAGGTTCTTGTTCCAAGGGCGGTCCTGACAGATATCACTTCTTCGTCGCTTATTTCTATTGCAGACTCTGTCCTCCTTTCTCCGATTTCTTCAACGATATTATGTACACATACGGCTTCCACCTTCTTGATTTCACGCCGAACGCCGTAATGTGCATGTCTGTCTTCGCTCATCTTTGCGAAAACTTTGCCGGAATAGTTCCCAATACCGCCCTCTTCCGCCATTACTTTATTCCTCGCATCCAAAAGGGGGAGGCCCTTTCTGGTTCTATCGCCTGGATTCCATGGGCTTGGAATAAGGAGATATACCCAGATGGAGTTTACCGCGAGAAGTGGGATGAATGGCGGTCTGAGTGGTGCTGGATCAAGGATGCAAATCCCCATCCGTTCTGTTCGCCTCGACGGCAGAAGGTGGTCCGCGGCAGTGATTGGAGCGATCTCGCCGCGGAGGACGAGAGGCTCACAATCGCCACCACCAGGATCCTTCGCCTGAAAGCTGCCGGGCTTACAATGGAGATGATCGGCTTTGATTTCCTCCGCCGCCGCATCGCCCCCCTACAGAGCAGGGGAAGATCAGCTTGGGAGTACCGGAACGCAGCGGACATCATGAGGCTGCGCCCTGGATTGAACAACAATCTGACGACCATGCAGTTCGGCGCTCTCCGCCACAAGCTATTCCAGCGCGATGACAAACATTGGTTGCCGGCAAGAATTGTTCCTTTGTGCAACAACTCCGCCCTGGGGTCAATCATCGCCTTCATGCCAATGTTCAACGCCCACGGTTTTGACGCGACTTGGGCCGAGCCAACCGAGGAGGAAACACAAAAGTTCTTCGACAACCTGTCGGAGAGGGCCATCCGGGAAGAGACGGGCCTCATTCGCGCCACCACTGACGAAGAAGTGGCGTATATTGCCTCTAGGGTGGAGGAAGCGAATCTTGCCGCGGAGGCCGGCAGCGTTGGTTTCACAAAATGAGAAACCAGCGACGCAGAGGTTGTGATGGAAGAAAATCTTGCAGGGGAGACTGAGGCTGTCAGGGAACAGAGCAGCGCGGCCGCCGAGGGCTCGTCCGACGAGGACGTGGCCGAAGAAGAGCCGCAGGAGGAGCCCCCAGCTCCGAAGAAAACCAAGCGCGTCCTTCGAAAGGCTGCTTCTGGCATCCCGGCGAGCCAACCCTCTTCGAGCAGTGAGGCTCCCGGCAAGAAGGCAGCCGGCAAGACTGCGCTGCGGCAAGGAGTTCGACAGCAACCTGCGCGGCGCGCGAGACCCGCACCTGCGGCAACTGCTGAGGCGGCAGGGGCGTCCCACACAACCGCACCGGAGGCTGAGGTGGCGGAATCACGCCAACCCCCTGCGCCTGCTACAGCCAAGCGACCCAGGACCCCTCCTTCACCCCCTCCCATGGACATTGCAACGGAGGTCGATTTTGACATCTCCGGCTTTAGCCCGGAACGAGAAGAGGAAAAGTAAGTATCCTGTCACAGCCTTTATCTTCCAAGTTCCGGAGTAATCTCATAGCCTTGCTCTATCTTGTCTCGTCTCTGCAGTGATGCAGAAACCTTGGCGGAAAGGGCGGCGAAGAGGTTGAGAACTTCCACGGGTGACGAGCCCCCGGCTGACTCTACGAGCGCGCCGGAAATTGTCGTCGTCAGCCCGAAGCTCAGCCCTCAATGCAGCCCCCAGCGCAGCCCCCAGCGTGAGTTCTCCACTCGTTTTCCACTGACGGGCGCTGAGGTTTTTACCCTTGCCGCTGATATCCTTGGGCTTGCAGGAGAAGAACAGCAACAGGGAGAGGTGGAAAACGCCCCCGTCGTGCCGCCTTCGTCTACCGCGCCGTCCACAGGCGCATCCTCGGCAAGAGTTACCACCGATGAGCCTATCTTGGTTGAGGAGGAGCCGGTATGCATGGATACCGGCAACATTCCCCCGGCAACCAACATTGCCGGGAGGGGCGAGGCCACCTCTCAACAACTCGACGCAGGTAACTGTTTGCCTTAGAGCGCTTGTTATCCTTTTCTTTATCTTTCTTTCTTTTTGTCTTTTCGAACTCCAGCCTTGATCTTATTTTGTTTCCTTCCTTCGTCCTCCAGAATTCCCTGTGATGGAACACATGGACGTCGACGTTGTCATCGAGGAGACCGCCAGAGACGCCGCCGCCGAAGCTGACAGGATCGCCGCTAGTGAGGCCGCCAAAGATGCCACTGTCGAGGTCGGCGAAAATGTTGCCGAAGAAACCACCAAGGATCCTGCCGAGAGGGCCGGCGAGGGGACTGATGACCACACTGATGGCATTCCTGCTGCAGGAGCGGCAGGCACTACATCGGCCACAAAGCCCCCAGCCACCGGCGAGACGAACGTCGAGGACCAACCATCGACATCCGAAGCTCCCTCATCAAGCAAATATCTCAAGGTCGGCGACAACTTATTCATCAACTTGCCGGGCATGGCAAATATTGAAACGTCGACCGAAGGGGAAACCTTTGATGAAGAAATCATCGCCGCTGCTGGGCTTGAAGTTGTTGATGACCCAAGCATCAGCAGTGGCAAATCTGAAGAGGATCAACTCCTCCAGGTCATGGGTGAAAATTTCCGCAAGCTCCAAGCACTCCACCATGCTCGGAAAGAGAAAGCAGATTCCAGAATGGCAGTTGTTGAAGTGGCCGAAGCAGATTTTCAGAAGCGCGTCGAGCAGATGCAAATTTGGTACGCCGAGGCCCTTCAAGAGTTGACTACCAGTCGAGAACAAGTGAGCCAAAACTGGACGGAGCTCCTCTTGAAACAATCTGACCTGGAGAAAGCGCAAGAGGAAGCTGCACAAAGAACTGCCGCTGAAGATGCCCTCCTGACGGAGCGTCGCATTGCGCTTGACGCTTACGAGGAAGATCTTGTCGCGCGTGAGCAGGCGCTCGCCGCCAAGCTTCGCGGCAAAGATGAGGAGATCGATAAACTTGTCGCGCAGCGGATCCAAGAGCTGGAGCAAAAGCACAAGGAGGCGCTCGAAGCTCTAACTGTAGATCACACCGGCAAGCTCAAGGAGGCCGTCGATGCTACCGAGGCTGTAGAGGCCGCCAAGAACGAGCTAAGCGACAAAGTGAAGAAGCTGGAAATGAATCTTGAAGAACACGGCAAGGAGCTCTCGATGCTCAAAGGGGACAGGGAGAAAACCCTCCACAGCCTGGCGGAGATGCAAGTCGCCATGTCCGACAAGACCAAGCAGCTCACTTCAGCCAACGACGCCATTGCCGATTTGAAGCTAAAGCTGGCCACACTGGAGAAGTCCCTCAAGGACGGCAGGGCCCGCGAGAAGGCCCTAAGCAAAGATCTTCAGGAAGCGAGGAACTTTCTTAAGAGCGTTGCCGCCGCCCAGATTGACTATGAAAAGGGGGTGAAAATCTGGACTGATCGCCTTGTCGATGCCGCGGAGAGGCTTACTGCACAGTTATCAACCATGGGCCAGGATGGCCTGCAAAACTTCAGGTATTCCTCCGAAGAAAGGATATCTTCGAGCGCCAGGTTGACCATGTTCTTCGAAAGCATCGTTGACGCTTTGAAGCTGCTACAGTCCAACCGTGCGACCCAACTGGCCAATGAATCCCGTAAACTTTGCCAGGCCATCCTCCGCAAGGTACTCGTCAAGGTGGTGTATAATAACCCTGGCGTTGATCTCACCAACGTGCTCAACCACTTGCCGAAGGATGCAGATCTCAGGGCACTTGAGGAGCTTGTCGCGCCCATCCTCGAGAAGGTAGATTCAATCAAGAGGATCGAGGGCCGACGCAGGGACTAGCTGCCTCATTTTTCCTTGTCGCCACCATTCCATGCCAAAAGACAATCAAGTCTTATGTTAGAACTGCGACGATTTACAACTTGCGTATGCTTGGGTATATGCATGTCATTTCCCTTGTCTGATTTCTTTATGTATGGAGTACACCCTACGCTTACTGAAAACTTGCCGGCGCGCAACCTGCCGCGAGCGCTGGGTGCGAGACTTCAGCAGCCTGCTGGAGGTGCAGCGGCCGGCAAAGCACCTTGGCGTTCTCAGTGCAGCCACTTAAATTGTTGAGCGGACTCGAAACAAAATAAGGGCGCAACTGATTACGACAAGGGTTCCTTCGCGTGCAGGTTTTCCATACAAAAGTCAAAATCGTCTAAGGAAAATAACTTTGTAATAAAAGAAACTTGCTTTAAGTTTTAGAACTTAGCTTTCCATCGCTGTTCTTCCTCCGGTAAGGTGCCAATTCTGAACGTCGCCAACTGGTACTCATATCTTCCTTCCCCCCGGCAAACGTGCACGCGAGGAATCCTTCTGTCTTTTGAGAAAAAGAAAGAAGAGAAAATAAATATATGGAACCTTGGCGGTTCGTTAGAACTTACCGGGAACAAGTGTCATACAACATCTTAGACAAGCATGCATATATATATGAACATGGAAATCGATAAGGAAATGCACAACACTTAAACTTAGTCGTCTGGGCTCAGGGTCTGCGCCTGGCTTTGTACAAAGGATTACATGCCTTGCCGGCAAGACTTGTACAAAAAGGTGGTTGCCGGGGGCCCCTGGCAACCGCGCCTTATGGGTAGAACTTGCGAAGATGTTCGATATTCCAGGAGTTGCTCACTGGAACACCATCTTCGGTCTCCAGGCGAACAGCGCCGAGCCTGGTGACTCGTACTACCCGATAAGGGCCTTCCCACTTCGGCGTCAACTTGTTTGAATTCTTGGCGGACTGAATCCGTCGAAGAACAAGGTCGCCTTCCTCAAGGCTTCGGGCATGAACTTTGCGGCTATGGTAGCGGCGCAAAGCTTGCTGGTAGCGTGCAACTCGCACAGCAGCCTGAAGACGATTCTCCTCAAGGAGCACAGCGTCATCTTGCCGCAGTTGCTCTTGCTCAAGCTCATCATAAGCGAGCACTCGAGGTGATCCGTATATGAGTTCCGTGGGGAGAACTGCTTCCGCTCCGTAGACCAGAGCGAAGGGTGTCTGGCCGGTGGCTCGATTTGGTGTCGTTCTGATTGACCAAAGAACCGCCGGCAACTCATCAATCCAGCGTCTTCCGCACTTTCTCAGCCTGTCAAAAGTTCTGGTCCTGAGACCGCGCAGCACTTCAGCATTAGCCCTCTCCGCTTGGCCGTTGCTTCTCGGGTGAGCAACAGAGGCAAAACAAATTTTGCCGCCAAGGTCTTGGACGTACTGCATGAAGGTGCGACTTGTGAATTGCGTGCCGTTGTCGGTGATGATCCTGTTGGGCACACCGAAATGGCAAACTATCCCTTTAAAGAACTTGACGGCTGATTGTGCTGTCACCTTCCTCACCACTTCCACCTCCGGCCACTTTGTGAACTTGTCGATCGCAACGTACAAGTACTCAAAGCCCCCGGTAGCACGGGGGAAGGGGCCCAGTATGTCGAGCCCCCAGACCGAAAATGGCCAGGAGAGAGGGATCGTCTGAAGAGCTTGAGCTGGCTGATGTGATTTCTTCGAATGAAACTGGCACGCTTCACACTTGGTTACTAGTGCAGTTGCATCCTGGAGAGCGGTGGGCCAAAAGAAACCTTGCCGGAATGCTTTCCCGACAAGTGCTCTTGATCCTATGTGAGAGCCACATATGCCTCCATGTATCTCTGCCAACAGCTTTAGTCCATCCTCCCGAGGAATACACTTCAATTTCACACCGTTTGGTCTCTTTCTGTACAGGACGTCATCGACGAACTTGTACATAACAGACCGACGGGCTACTTTTTCCGCCTCTTCCTGTTCCTCAGGGAGTTCTCCTGTCTGAAGGAAATGGACAATGTGCTGTGCCCATGCTGGAGCCTGGGGCTCGACAGTTAGGACTAAAGGCATCTCTTCCGCCAGGGGAACATTTGTCTCGACAGCGAAAGCGTGAGGTTCCGCCGGAGCCTGTCGTTCCCCGGCAGGCTTGTCGCTGATCCCAGCAAGTTCCTTGCCGGCGGCTCCAGGGAGCTCTGCCGAAAAGTACTGTCCAAAATTCAACTTCCTTCTCTTTTCTTGCCGCATTGATGGTGCCACAGATGGTTGAGTTAAATGGAGCACAAAAGTTCCTGGTTCCACAGGCAACTTGAGGGTAACGCGCTTTGACAGGTCGTCAGCAATACTGTTTTCGGCACGAGGAATGTGCTTCATTTGCAGACCGTCAAAGCACTCTTCCATTTTTCTCACTTCATCCATGTAAGCTTGCATCAATGGACTCTGATAATTCTTGTTGACTTGCCTGATAACAAGCTGCGAATCGCCTCTGATGACGAGCTTCTTGATACCAAGGTCTGCCGCGATCCTGAGACCGGCAAGCAGGCCCTCGTACTCCGCAGTGTTGTTTGTCGAACTCTCCCGGGGAAAATGCATCTGGATTACATACTTGAGGTGCTCTCCGGTGGGTGCGACAAGCAGCACGCTAGCACCGGCGCCTTGCAGCGAGAAAGCCCCGTCAAAGTACATCACCCACTCTTGATCAATTTCCTTGCCGGGGAGAGTCATTTCTCAAACCTTTTCGTCTGGCGTTGGGGTCCATTCCGCAATGAACTCTGCCAAGGCCCTGCTCTGAATTATCGAAGTGCTTTCAAACTTGAGACCAAAGCTCGACAACTCCAACGCCCACTCCACAATCCTGCCGGTTGCTTCTGGATTTCGCAAAATCCGTTGCAACGGAAAGCGAGTGACGACGGTGATTTCATGTGCCTGAAAATAATGGCGCAGCTTCCTCGAGACCATAAGGAGGCCGAAGAGCAACTTCTGCACGCCAGAATATCTTGACCTAGCTCCTTGCAAAAGAGAGCTAACAAAATAAATTGGGCGCTGCACCAGCTTTTTCTTTTGCACTGGTTCTTCTAACTGCGCAGATCCTGTCTTGCCGGGATCAACCCTTGCCGGGGAAGATCCCGCCGCGTCGCTTGGCGGTCCTGCCACTGGTGTTGCCTCCTCATCAGCTTCTCTCTGTGCCATTAACGCAGCACTAACCACTTGATTTGTCGCTGCCAGATACAGCAGCAACGGCTCTTGTGGTTTAGGCGCGACTAGTGTCGGCGGAGAAGAAAGGTATTTCTTCAAATCTTGCAGCGCAGCCTCTGCTTCCAGAGTCCATTTCATTGGACCTGCCTTCTTCAAAATTTTAAAAAAGGGCAGGGCGTGCTCAGCAGATTTGGAAATAAACCTGCTTAGGGCAGCAACACAGCCGGCAAGACGACGTACATCCTTGACGCGTCTTGGCGCTTCAATCTGCTCAATAGCTTTGATCTTGTCGGGGTTTGCTTCGATCCCCCGTTGAGATACAAAGAATCCGAGAAGCTTGCTGGAAGGAACACCAAACACGCACTTCTCAGGATTGAGCTTTAAGTTGATCTTGCGCAGATTTGCAAATGTTTCTTCTAGATCTTGTATGAGCGTCGCCTTGTCCTTGGTTTTGACCACTATGTCATCCATGTATGCCTCCATATTTCTATGGAGCTGAGGCTCAAAACCAATTTGGACCGCTCTCGCAAATGTAGAACCATCACTTTTCAACCCGAAAGGCATTCGTATAAAATAATACTTACCACATGGGGTGATAAATGCGGTCTTTTCTTCATCTTCTTTCGCCATGAAGATCTGATGATACCCTGAGTAGGCATCAAGGAAGGACAGTAGATCACAACCAACAGTGGAGTCCACAATCTGGTCGATGCGCGGCAAGGGAAAAGGATCTTTTGGACAGGCTTTATTGATATCTGTATAATCAATACACAGCCTCCATTTCCCATTCGCCTTGCGCACTACAACCGGATTGGCCAACCAGGTTGGGTGAAGCACTCCTCTGACCAATCCTGCCGCTTCCAGCTTCCTGATTTCTTCGGCAATGAATTTTTGCCGCTCCAAGGCTTGCTTCCTGACCCTCTGCTTGACGGGCCGCGCGTGAGGACAGACAGCAAGGTGGTGCTCAATTACCTCCTTGGGAACACCGGGGATGTCAGACGGTTGCCATGCAAACACATCGGCATTCGCCCGCAGGAAGGCAATGAGCGCGCTTTCCTATTTGTCATCTAGGGTGGAACTTATGGTGAAAGTTCCTCCCGTTCCGTCCTCCCTGACGGGCACCTTCTTGGTCTCTGGTGGAGCAGCCTTGGATTTCTTGTTCTTGTTGGTGGAACTCTCTGGTGCGTCCTCAACGGAAGCGCAGCACTCCGAGGAGGTGCGCTTGCCGGAGTTCGCGCCAAGATTCTAGCCGGTCTTCTTCTTCCCCCCGGGAGTTCCAGCGGCAGGAGCAGATGCCTTGACGGCAGGTGCTGCAACTGCCTCCCGGTAGAGTTGGTCGGCACAGATGAGCGCATCCTTTTTGTCGGAGTGGATAGTGATGACACTCAACGGCCCGGGCATCTTTAACACATTATAGGCGTAGTGTGATGCCGCCATAAACTTAGCCAGCATGGGGCGGCCAAGGATCCCATTGTATGACATAGGAATCTTGGTGACATCAAACACCACCTTCTCTGTCCTGTAGTTGAGCTCGCTACCAAATTTCACCGGTAGCGTAATCTTGCCTTTTGGCTGGGTCCTTCCTGGATTGACCCCTTGAAACGTGCCCGTTTCCTCGAGATCTTCATCAAGAATTTGGAGCCTCTTGAGCATGTCCGGCGAGATTAGGTTCAGTCCGGCCCCACCGTCAACTAGCATTTTCATCACCTTGAGGTTGCGGATTGTCGGTGAGACCAACAATGGCAAGCACCCGACCGCGGTTGTACGATCAGGGTGATCCTTGGCGTAAAAAATGATAGGCGTGTTGGACCATTTCAGGGGCTTACATGCATCGAACGATGGCTCCGTTGCATTAACTTCTCGCACCCACTGTTTAAGTCAACGGTGGGAAGAATGCAACGAGGCGCCTCCGTCGATACACATGGCCTCTGTAGCTTTCTGAAATTCTTGCTCACTGGACTCATCATCTTCTCCATCATCATCATCACCCTCTTCTTTGTCATGGCCTCGAGCGGGCCTCTCCCTCTGTTGCTTGGCCTTGCCGCGGCGACCCCCCTCGGCCACCGCGCTTCTTGCTGGACCCCTCAGCACCGTCTTGGGCCTTCTCCTTGTCTCGCCTTTCATACTCAGCTCTCTACTTCTCGACAAGCTGCTCAACTTGCCGGCAGTTTTGGAGATCGTGGCCCTTGGTGCAATGGATCTTTCAATACTGCTTGCCGGAGCTTTCCGACTTGTCGACAGCCGCCAAGGCCTGGCAGGAGGCGCACCCGGCAACTTCCTTGCTGGGGTCGTCAACCTTGGCCTTCTTGGCGATGCCGGGGTTGCCGGATTCCTCGACAGCGAGCACGGCCTTGCCTCTGCGCTTCTTGTTCTGCCGCCGGCCTTTCCTTGGCGGGGTTGCAGCATCTTCATCTTCTGATTCGCCCCCTGCGCCAACAGCCTCGCCAGGGAGTTTCCTCCCTTCTTCAGCCCGAGCGCACTTGTCGGCCAAAGCGTAAAGCTCGGCAATACTCCTGACTTTGTTCATTGCCAGCTCTTCACGCATTTTGCGGTTACGCATGTTCTGATGAAACGCGCTAACGACAGCAGCAGGGTGAACGTCAGGAATATTGTACTGCACCCGGCTAAATCTCTGGATAAACTTGTGCAGGGGTTCGCCCTCCTTCTGAGGGATGATATGCAAAAAATCACTCTCTTGGCCAGGAGCTTGGTGGCCTCCAACAAAGGCGCCAACAAACTGATGGCACAGATCTGACCAAGAAGAAATAGAATTCTCCGGCAGATGCATCAACCACGACCTGACGTTGGGTTTGAGCACCAATGGGAAGTAGTTGGCAAGTATCTTGTCGTCTCGGCCCCCGGCAGCCTGCACCGCAATGGTGTAGATGCTCAAGAACTCCGAGGGGTGAGTCTTGCCGTCATATTTCTCCGGGACCTCTGGCTTGAAGGTTCGGGAATTGGGCCACTGGACTTGCCGCAGCTCACAGGTAAACGCTGGAGTACCTACCTCGTAAGGCAAGTCGCCTGCGTCCCCTGGCGCAGGCTCGTCGACAGCGGGCCCTGCGCGCTTATCAGATTGATAGCGCGCTTCCCGTCGCCGCTCGATGGTAGTTCGAGCGTCCTCTTTGCTTCATTCCTGGAGAACTTGACGCTGGTCGCGGCGCATCCGTGGATCGGACGACGCCGTGGAATCATCATCACGGCCATCAGTCCGCCGAGTTGTCGACCGCCGCTGGTGTTGTGGAGGGGAGTGCACCGTGGTCGCACCACCTCCGGTTTTCTCCACATCGGCTCGCACCGGATCGATGGACCGCCGTTGCGAGGGTCCTGCCTCCTGCGACCCATCTTTGTTGGTGAAGCCAATGAGGCTCTGGATAGTAGCTCGCCACTCCTCCATCTTCTCCGGAGCAGGAGCGAAATCGAGGAGCAGCTACGCATGTGCCAAAGCTTCCGCAGGTGTAGGCGGCGGCGACAGGTGCGAGGTACGTGAGGTGCTCTAACTCCTAACAATGTTAGAAGGAGCATCGTCACGATCACGCGACCGCGCGCCACTTCCGCCGGCAGTTTGCCATGCATGCTGGGCCTGCGCACCTTGGGATCGATGCACAAAAGTCTTTTCATGGGGACGCCCTGAACCACCAGCACCATGACGTTGCTCATCGTACACGACCTGGGAAGGCCGTGACGCTTGCGCCGGCGCGGGAGCCCTAGAAGGCGTCCTTCGATCTCCGGAGTTTGTTGCGCTGCCCGTAGGCAACACAGCTCCATCTCTGGATCCAGCGGCATGTGGGTTGCCGCTGTGAACGACGCCGCTCGCCTGGCTTGGATCACCGGAACGTCGTGGAGGCTCTAAACCTCTTCCTTCTGCATCCGCACCATCACCCGTACGCGAGGGCACAAGCAAAACGGACGTGGATGGTTGCACCGTTGCGGCACTCTTCTTCTTGGGTGGCATGATGATGAAGAAACTAAGGCGCCGATCACTGGATCAGGTTCGCACAACCTCGATCCCCCTACCTGGCGCGCCAAAGATGTCGGCGTGCGACACCTATGGGATCCCAAGGGACCCCTTTACGATTCGGCAGGGAGAGAGGTATGCACAAAGAGCAGAACCAACGATCGACGCGGGGCGATTTTACCCAGGTTCGGGCCGCTGATCAGCGTAAAACCCTACTCCTGCCTTGTCTTATTATGAGTGTTGTTGAGCCCAGGCTCCAGGAGCGCTTGCGATGAACAGTACGTTCAAAGAGCAGCTACGCATGCAGGATGGGCCAGAAGATCCTCCTCCCCTGTAGCAGTTGCCTTGGGCCTCCTTTTATAAGCTCAAAGGGGTCACCACAGTGGCAAAATGTACATACATTGAGGTGTAAAGTAGCTACAGGGTCATCATACCTAACCACTGACGGATTAGGACGAATGCATTTAATGCACCGTGAGGTGTCCGTTTAGGTGTCCTCACTTTCTTGGGGATGGAAAAAGGGGCCATCCCATCAGCACCGCTTAAGCTCTCCTCCACTGGCACGTTGCCACGCATCCAGAGAAGGACCCAGAGTGTCAGGCTTGTTGCTGTGCCGAAGTGGCGACACAGTGGAAGAATCTTGCCAGGCGCCGAATCTTGCCGGGCGCGAAATCTTGCCGGGCTTCGCAGGCCACCCCGGCAAGATCTTGCCGGGGAGGCTGGCTTTCGGTCTTCAGCTCTTCTTATCTGTTGATCCTCAGATCCTTGACTTGGGTGTTTCTTCGATAACTTGAATCAACCTCCAACTGTTCCCCGACAAGCCTGGCCGCGAGTATGGCTACAACTGCCCGTGCACAAGTACGGGGTACTAATGGCCCAATACTTAGTACACCGACAGTCCCACACCCTCCTTTTGGATTCCCATGAATTATGTGTGATCAAGCCCCCTCCTTGATCGCATGACCTCGACAAGGTTCGATGGAACTATTATATGTGTTATTGGAACACCAACGACTTAGATAGTACGCAATTATTGTCCCACGACAGGTGAATGGCGCATCAATGTTGTGTGCCATTAGCCATGGCATGGAAGGAGGTGTTACAGTGCTCCTCTATCAGCCATTGTCGACGGTCCCATAGTCGCTAGTAAAGTTCCTTGCATCTAATCTAAGGATGAACTATATTCAATCCTCCAACTAGTAGCACCTGGCCCACTCTGCCACAGAGGTGTCCGATAAGTTTTCTTTCTCATCAAGGTAGTCCGACTCAGTGAGAAAAGGTGGTCTTTCTTTCCTTGAGGTAGTTACCAAGACTGGCTTCGCAACCCTAAGGTATTGGTGGAGGCCGCGAATAACATTCCCACAAGTTTATTGAGTTGCACAAAGGCCCATATCAACACAAACTAATTGTAAAGGGCATTTTCCTCCCTAAGTGATTTTGATGTTGATGACAACGCAATTTGCGGACTAATTGTGTGCTTGAGCTACACATGCATATTCGGAAGTGGCACAATACAGTTAGGTTTCCCTCTGTAAGAAAAAGTGTGAAGACGATGATTTATTTTCTTTGGGTTGTAGGAAATCCGACTATTAAGAGTGGGTTTGGGTTGGAAGGTATGGGTAGAATCAAACACGTACACGACACCAAAGTTGCACCCACATTTCCTTCCCATGTTTTCGAGTGGAGCCTCAACTTCTTCCAATGTGCATGATGATTGCTACCTGGTAGTACCGCGGTAACACGCGGTAGTACCGCTCCCCAAGTGGGAGCAATACTTATGATGCACTCCAGGTTGATAGTACCACTTACTAGGCCAGTATTACTGCTCCCTTGCTGGAGGGGCACTACCGGGCCAAGTACCGCACCTACTACCGCAGTGGGGTGATTGCCTACTGTTTTGGAGTGGTACTAGAGCGAAAGTACCGGCTATATATTTGAGTCGACACTACCGGTGTATTAACCGGTTGTACCTCTTGGGGCATGTGTACTTTAACTCTACAAGTGGGCCGGTAGTACCGCCCCTTGACCGAAAGTACCGCTCCCCTATTGGAGAGGAACTACCAGGCCAAGTTCTGGATGAACTACAGCAGTGGGCCAATTCCCCACTATTTTTCCCACAGTACCAGGGCAGTACTGCTACAACAATATCGGCTATTTTTAATAGCAGATACTGATACGTCTCCGGTGTATCTACTTTTCCTAACGCTTTTGCTCTTGTTTTGGACTCTAATTTGAATGAAACTAACCCGGACTGACGCTGTTTTCAGCAGAACTACCATTGTGTTTTTTTTGTGCAGAAATAAAAGTTCTCGGAATGGAACGAAACTTTTTAGAGAATTTTTATGGAATAAAAGAAAAATACTGGAGCCAAGAACCACCGGAGGGGGGCCCCTGGGTGAGCACAACCCACCAGGGTGCGCCCCCCTCCAGGCGCGCCCAGGTGGGTTGTGCCCACCTGGTGGCCCCGGAGACCCTGACTCCGACTCTATAAAATCCTATTTTTGGAGAAAAAAAATCAGGGAGAAAGAATTATAGCATTTCATGATACGGAGCCGCCGCCACCTCCTATTCTTCATCGGGAGGCCAGATCTGGAGCCCGTTTAGGGCTCCGGAGAGGGGGATCTTCGATCTTCGTCATCACCAACCCTTCTCCATCGCCAATTCCATGATGCTCCCCACCGGGAGTGAGTAATTCCTCCGTAGGCTCGCTGGTCGGTGAGGAGTTGGATGAGATTCATCATGTAATCGAGTTAGCTTTGTTAGGGCTTGATCCCTAGTATCCATTATGTTCTGAGATTGATGTTGTTATGACTTTACCATGCTTAATGCTTGTCACTTTGGGCCCGGGTGCCATGATTTCAGATCTGAACCTTTTATGTTATCACCATTATATCTATGTTCTAGATCCGATCTTGCAAGTCATATTCACCTATTACGTGTTATGATCCGTAAACCCTGGTGTGACAGTAATCGGGATACTTTCCGGTGATGACCGTAGTTTGAGGAGTTTATGTATTCACTATGTGTTAATGCTTTGTTTCGGTTCTCTATTAAAAGGAGGCCTTAATATCCCTTAGTTTCCTTATGGACCCCGCTGCCACGGGAGGGTAGGACAAAAGATGGCATGCAAGTTCTTTCCATAAGCACGTATGACTATTTACGGAATACATGCCTACATTATATTTATGAACTGGAGCTAGTGCCGTATTGCCCTAGGTTATGACTATTATATGATGAATATCATCCAACGAATTCACCAATCCAATGCCTATGAATTTTCCATATATTGTTCTTGCTAAGTTACTACTGCTGCTGTTACTGTTAGAACTGCTACAAAATCATTGTTATCACTATTACTGTTACTGCTACTATTTATCACTGCTACTATTTATCACTGCTATCAAAACTATCATATTACTGAGCTACTGATCATATTGCTGCAGATAATTAATCTCCAGGTGTGGTTGAATTGACAACTCAGCTGCTAATAGTTACAAGTATTCTTTGGCTCCCCTTGTGTCGAATCTATAAATTTGGGTTGAATACTCTACCCTCGAAAACTGTTGCGATCCCCTATACTTGTGGGTTATCAAGACCTTTTTCTGGCGCTGTTGCCGGGGAGCATAGCTATATTTGTTGAGTCACTTGGGATTATAATCAATTTATCACTATGAAGAATCTGAAGGATACCAAGACTAAGATTTTTCCCTCTTAGACGAGGGGAGGTAACGAACTGCCATCACACTCTGCACTTGATTCACCTTCTATTTTGAGTAGACTTGCAACACCACCACATGCTATTAATTATGATATGTCACAAGTTATTGATAATACTACTTCTGCTATGAATGCTACTCATGATGATGCTAGTACCTTGCTTGATGATAATATGCCACTAGGTGAATTTCTTGATGAGCAAATTGCTAGAGCTGAAGATATTGAGAATGCTGAAACTGATGAAATTATTGAAACTGATGAAGTACTTGAAACTAAAAATCTTGAAACACCTATTAGGTCTAGCTCTCCTAGATATGAATTGCCTAAGATACCTGAAGGTTATGTTATGGATAAGGAGACAGCTAGAGATTTTCTTGCTTGCAATGATAGAGATGATCTTAAGGAATTACTATGCAAACTGAAAGAAAAATCTTTGAATGCTAGAATGAAATGTGATCCTAAGTTTGCTACTTCTCCTATCTTTGTTGATGATAAGGCTTATGAGTTCTCTGTCGACCCAGAGTTAATTACTTTGGTTGAATCTGATCCTTTCCATGGCTATGAGACTGAAACTGTTATGGCACTCCTTACTAAATTAAATGATATAGCCACCCTATTTGCTCATGATGAGAAGATTCTCTACTACTATATTCTCAAATTATTTCCTTTCACATTAAAGGGTGATGCTAAGATATGGTACAATACTCTTGCTCCTGGTTGTGTGCGTAGTCCTCAGGATATGATTTATTACTTCTCTGAAAAATATTTTCCTGCTCATAAGAAACAAGCTGCCTTATAGGAAATATTTAACTTTGTGCAAATTGAAGAAGAGAGTCTCCCAAAAGCTTGGGGGAGGCTTCTCCAATTGCTTAATGCTTTGCCTGATCATCCTCTTAAGAAAAATGAAATACTTGATATCTTCTATAATGGACTAACCGATGCTTCTAGGGACTTCCTAGATAGTTGTGCTGGTTGTGTTTTCAGGGAACGAACTGTTGAACAAGCTGAGGAATTATTGAATAATATATTGAAAAATTATAATGATTGGACTCTTCCTGAACCACCGCCTAAACCCACTCTGAAGAAGAGGGGTATCTTATATCTATGTCCCGAAGATATGCAAGAGGCAAAGAAAAGTATGAAGGAAAAAGGTATTAAAGCAGAGGATGTTAAAAATTTACCTCCTATTGAAGAAATACATGGACTTGACACACCACCACCAAAGGTGGTAGAGGTAAACTCTTTAATGAAATTTGATGAAAGTGACATCCCTTACAATAAACATCCTAGTCAATGCCATTATGAGTTTGACAACTACATTAGAAAACAAGATCACTTCAATGAAAATGTTATGAAACAATTGAAATACAACTCCAATATGATTGCTTGCTTGAGTGACTTGTTATTTAGAATCTCCAATGATGTTAGAAGTGTAGGAAAACATGCCTCTATGGTTCAAAATCAACTAGAACAAGTTGCTAAATCTCAAAGAGAGGTGCTAGATGAAATGAATAATAATATAAATGACTTTGCTGTTAGGGTAGCAACTAGAGGAGGTAAAATGACCCAGGAACCACTTTATCCTGAGGGACACCCTAAAAGAATTGAACAAGACTCTCAAATAATTAACACCGATGCACCTAGTCCTTCTACAAAGAAGAAGAAAAAGAAAAATGATAGGACTTTGCATGCCTCTAGTGAACCTGAAGTAGAAAAACCTCCTGATAATGATAATGATGTTTCTATTTCTGATGCTGAAACTCAATCTGGTAATGAAGACTCATCTAGTGATAATGAAAAGGATAATGATGATGTTCATGAAGACACTCAACCAGACAATGATAAATAACCAGATAATGATGTTGAAATAGAGCAATCTGTTGATCTTGATAACCCACAACCTAAAAATAAAAGATATGATAAAAGAGACTTTGTTGCTAGAAAACATGGAAGAGAAAGAGAACCATGGGTTCAAAAACCCATGACCTTTCCACCTAAATCAACTAAGAAAAAAGATGATGAAGAATTTGAACGCTTTGCTGAAATGCTTAGGCCAGTCTTTTTGCGCACCCGTTTGACTGATATATTAAAGATGGTCCCTTATGCAAAATATATGAAAGACATCATTACTAATAAGAGAAAAATACCGGAAGCTGAAATCTCCACCATGCTTGCTAATTATTCTTTTAAGGATGGAGTACCTAAAAAACTTGAAAATCCAGGAATACCAACTATACCTTGCTCCATTAAAAAAAATTATGTCAAAACTGCTTTGTGTGGTCTAGGAGCTGGTGTTAGTGTTATGCCTTTCTCTTTATATGAAAGACTTGATTTGAATAAACTCACACCTACTGAAATGTCTTTGCAAATGGCTGACAAGTCTACTGCCATACCTATCGGTATTTGTGAGGATGTGCCCGTTGTTGTTGCAAATGTTACTATCTTAACTGACTTTGTTATACTTGAGATGCCCGAGGACGACAATATGTCGATTATCCTTGGTAGACCCTTTTTGAATACTGCAGGGGCTGTTATTGATTGCAATAAAAGAAGGTCACTTTTCATATCAATGGTAATGAACATACGGTGCACTTTCCAAAGAAACAATTCCAAGTGAATGGTATTAATGTTATTGAAAAATCTCCGACACTCACTATTGGAAGTTTTCAACTACCTCTACCTACTGCCAAAAAGAAATATGAAATGCTTATTGTTGGGGATATGTATATCCCCGTTGAGGTAACTTAGTGTTTTACGAAAGTTCTTCGGTTTCATGCTAATCGAAGGTGGTTGTTAATAAGACTTGATCAACCTTATTAATGGATCATTTTTGAGAGGTATGAAGTTCATGAATTTAGTAAGCACAACCTTTTGCTCCCAACTTTTATTCTCTGTTTTTCTTAGTCAAATAAAATAAAATGCCATGCTTCGCCTGTTTTCTGAATTTCCCGTGCAATAAAAAAATGACCCAAAAATAAAAGTTCTCAGAATGCCCTGACAATTTAATATGATTTTTTTCTGAATATTTCTGAATTTTTAGTACAAATAACATCATAGGGGGGGGTGCACCAGGTGGGCACAACCCACCTGGGTGCGCCAGCAGCCCCAGGTGCGCCCTCGTGGGTTGTGGTCCCCACGTGGGCCCCCTCACTTATCTCTTTAGACCATGTCATCACCTACCTCCAGAAAAAAATCACCATAGCTCTCTCTCTCTCATGTTATTTCTCTCAATGTAGCGACCCGACCCGGTAAGAGTCAAGTCTCTATGCTTACCATGCTAGTCCCTGGATCGACTTGCTAGAACACACAGTACTCGATGAAATAACAGAAATAACACACATCTCTTTATTACATCGATAGTCTAGGAGCAATACATTTATTACAAAATATGGCATATGGCCATTACTCAAATACTGCGGAAGCAAAAGGTAAGTGAGTCCAACTCCACGAGCAAAGTTGAGTGCAGAACATCGGCCTATCGCACCTTAATCCTCGTCGGATATATCTGCAACGTGATAAGTTGCAGCCATATAGGTCAGTACATTGAATGTACTGGCAAGTCACATCAAAGTATAACGAACCTACTTGTACATGCAATTTGGCTGGTGGAAAGCTCTAAGTTTTATTTGCATAAAGCTAGTTTTTCCCTATTGCAAAGGAATTGTTCTACAACTATGAAGATAGCACAGGATGAGTTGGCAAACCCAACTCGATCCGTTCCCAAAGTTATCACTTATAACCCAACTGTTTAATTAAGGTGATGAGATCTCACAGTATTTCCACAACTAAAGCTCAAAAATGTCCATAACCGGGGACACGGCTAATCATGATTAGTTTGTACACTCTGCAGAGGTTGCACACTTTTCCCCACAAGACTCGACCACATCCTTGATTGGAGGATCGAGACATAGCCTTTCGAAAGTACTCCCCCTTAACCCACGGACGGGCCGGTACACCTACTCATTCTACATCTGCTAGCCCATCCCGGAAGGGGTCACACTAACTACTCGGCTAAGCCAGAGCCCATATTGGCTTGCGGCTGCACACGTAAGCTTCTAGGTATGAAAATATGATTGATCCCTTTGAGCCTAGGCGGCCGACCACTAGTGGTGCACCACCATGGATTAACCATTCGTGCCCCACTGTACTTCGCCACCATTCAAACCAATTTCCGCCCAGGTAGTTCATTTAAGTCTTGGTCCCGATTACTACTTTGTCACTCAAGTCTCACCATGAACACTTCCCAATCCACGTCTACATTTAGCGAGGCAAAATAAACTTACACGGTGGTGACAAGGTGGTATGGTTCAGACCTACCTCAAATGAACTACTAGGTAAAAGCATAGCCATCCGGCATAAAGTTCCTACCATGCAATCCTACTCCAAAGGACTAAGTGCATATAAAAAAACATAGGTAATTAAAAGAATGGTCAAATGTGAACTTGCCTCGGTACCGCTGGTTGAATTCTAGAGACTGATAATATTCTGCTTAGCACTTCGGACAATCTATCGCAAAGTAAATAAACAAACATAAGCAAACATCCGAAGAACCAAAATAACATGCAAAGCAGAAAGGCTCAGAAAAACCAAATGAACATCAAACACACTTAACTATCACAAAATATTCTAAGTGCAAAACAACATGTGACATGGGGTTCAAAATTTGTGATGTGAAGCATAGTGCATGCTAGGCATACGAGTAAAACTATCATGTCCAGATCCTAAGTGTGTGAAAATTATTGTGACAAAGGTCCAAGTGATAGGGTTGGGCTACGGTGACAAAACGCAAAAAGAATCAACTTAAACGGAGCTACGGTTTAGGAGATATGGCCAGTTGAAGTTTGAATTCAAATCTGAATAAAGTTCAAATTTGAATCTGGCAAAAGTTTACAAATATGGCACCACTAGATAGATCTAAACATAATGAAGAAAATGCCGCTGGTTTCATTGAATTTGGACTTACGGTTAAAAATATACGGCTATCCGAAGTTCAAGGACTAATTTGTTAATTACAGGGACCTAACAGTGAAATAGAAAACAAAATAAAACTATGAATAGGCCCTTGGCCACGTGGCGGCTTTTGGCTGGCCGAGCAGCGTTCGCGGCTTAGGCTAAACGGTGAACAACCACTAAATAAAAAAAAACAGCTATGCGGTGGCTAACTAAAAAATGACCGGCTCGGTTTAAAATAAACCCGCGGTTAACCGCGTACCGGTTCACTAAAAAAACGACTAAGATCTAATCTGGGCCGTCTATGGTAGATCGAACGGTCGAGGGTGGGGCGGCGGCTTACAGTGGGTGGTGGTGGTGGCCGGCGACGAGCAGGCGACGGGGCGGCGGCTCGGGTTGAACGGGGCGACGGCTCCGGCGGGTTCTGGCGGCGGGGAAGACGATGGGGAGATGCGCCGCAGCGTGGGCGTCGCGATGGTGGTGGCGGTGTTGCTCGAGGGCGTCGGGGTCGACGAGGCGAAGGGCGGCGGCCCGGTGCTCCGGCGAGGGCGTCGTCTCCAGCGGGACCTACGCGGCAAAAAGGTGTCAAACAGTGAGCACGGTGGAGGGGAGTCGAATGATGGGAAAACAAGGAGCTCGGGTGCACCACCAATGGCGGAATGCTCCGATGAAGAGCGGCGTCTCCGGCGAGATGCGAACGGCGACAGAGGGCGGTAGGAGCGGCGTGGGAAGAAGCGGGACGGCGAGGATGAAAGAGGGGGCTCAGAGACTTTTATAGGCGAGGGGAGAGGGCTCGTGGTCGCGGGATTAGCATTATCCGCGAGGGCCTCGCCCGACGGTTGCGGGAGCGCGGCGGCGATCTCATCCGAGCGGGGTGAGCGGTAGGTTGGGGGAGACGAGGTGGGGCGGGGCCCACCAGTCAGTGGCGGCGGCGGGTAGCGAGCGAGAGGGGGCGCGGGCGGTCGACTGGCGCGGAGGGTCTCGGGCGTGGGAGCTGGGCCTTGGGCCGTTTTCGGCCAGCGGCTGGCTGCCTGGGCCTGGCGCGGCTGGTGTGCGTGTGTGTGTGTGTGTTTTTTAAACCGAAGACTAAAGTGGCCCTAAACAATTCAGAAGAATTTATAAAAACACCATGATAATTTCTAAATTCACTAATAATAATATAAAGCACGCAGAGCAAAATAATAATAATAATAATAATATAAAGCACAGTGAACATTAATCTAAGCACAGAAAAAAACATTTTCCTAATGCAACTAATGCATTTTTGGCAAATAACATAAATACCAAATAAACTCTAAAACTCCAACTAATATTCAAATGAAATTTCCAACTCTTTTATAATTTGAGGAAGTCATCTTATCCCCTCTCATTTGTTTTCCTCGAGTGGAAAATTATTTGAATATTTGAAAAACTCCAAAATGCAAAGAAATATGATATGCATTGAATGATTCTACTAACATCCAAATTTAATAAAAATTGGGATGTTACAAACCTACCCCCTTAAGATGAATCTCGCCCTCGAGATTCGGGTTGGCCAGCAAAAAGGTGTGGATGGTCCTGCCTGAGATCTTCCTCTCGTTCCCAAGTAGCTTCCTCCTCGGTGTGGTGACTCCACTGAACTTTGCAGAACTTGATGATCTTGGTACGAGTGATTCTCTCTGCAGTCTCAAGAATCTTAATAGGCTCCTCCTCATAAGTCAGTTCACTCTCCAACTGAATTGCCTCCAGTGGCACTGTATCTCTCAAAGGAATATCTGCCATCTCTGCATGACACTTCTTCAGCTGGGAAACATGAAACACATCATGAACTCCTGACAAAGCCTCTAGTAATTCCAACTGGTATGCAACCTCTCCTCTGCGCTCCAGAACTCTGTATGGCCCCACAAATCGTGGTGCTAACTTTCCCTTGACTCCAAATCTCTTAATGCCTCGAAGTGGAGACACTCAAAGATATGCTCTATCTCCCACTTCATAGATCACTTCCTTGCGTTTAGCATTGGCATAACTCTTCTGCCGGGATTGAGCGATCTTAAGTCTGTCACGAATCAATTTGACCTTCTCCTCGGAATCCCTGATCAAATCTGGTCCAAACAATTTGCGATCTCCTACTCCATTCCACATCAAAGGTGTCCTGCATTTCCTGCCATACAATGCCTTGAAAGGGGCCATCTGCAAACTGGCTTGATAGCTGTTGTTGTATGAGAACTCTGTGTAGGGTAAGTTATCATCCCAACTAGATCCATAGTCTAGCGCACAGGCTCTCAGCATGTCCTCTAGAATCTGATTAACTCTCTCTGTCTGCCCATCAGTCTGTGGATGGAAGGCTGTACTGAACTCTAGCCTGGTACCCAAAGTTTCGTGTAACTGATTCCAAAACTTTGAGGTAAACTGTGTTCCTCTATCTGATACAATGGTCCTATTAACTCCATGTAGACATACGATCCTGGTCATATATATCTTTGCCAGCTTAGCACTTGTATAGGTGGTCTTCACTGGAATGAAGTGAGCAACCTTGGTCAAACGATCAACTATCACCCAAATGGAATCATAACCTGAACGGGTCCTGGGTAATCCCATGATAAAGTCCATACCAAGTCTATCCCACTTCCAATTAGGTATCGGTAACGGCTGAAGTAAACCTGCTGGTTTCTGATGCTCTGCCTTTACTCTCTGACATACATCACATATTGCCACATACTCGGCAATTTCTCTCTTCATACTGGCCCACCAAAAACTTCCCTTCAAGTCCAAATACATCTTGGTGTTGCCTGGGTGTATCGAGTATGGTGAGTCATGAGCCTCTTGAAGAATCAACTTCCTGATCTCTGGATCATTGGGTACACAAATACGTTGCTCAAACCATATGGTTCCATGTTCATCCTCACAGAATCCTTCTGCTTTCCCTTTGCTCATCATTTTCTTTATCTCAGCAATACCTTGGTCTAACTTCTGGGCTTCTCTGATTCTTCCCAACAAGGTGGACTGTACCTCGAGTGCGGCAACATAACCTCTTGGAACTATTTCCAACTGAAGGTCTCTAAGCTCACCACATAACTCCTGAGGTAAACCTCCTGCTGTAAGGGTATTAACATAACTCTTACGGCTCAAAGCATCCGCCACTTCAGTGGCTTTTCCTGGATGATAATGCAAACTCATGTCATAATCCTTTATAAGTTCCAACCATCTCCTTTGCCTGAGGTTCAACTCCTTCTGCGTGAAGATATACTTCAAACACTTGTGATGCGTGTAAACATCACAACGATTCCCAATAAGATAGTGTCTCCATGTCTTGAGTGCATGCACTACGGCTGCCAACTCCAAATCATGCGTGGCATAGTTCAACTCATGAGGTCGAAGCTGTCGTGAGGCATAAGCTACAACTTTTCCCTCTTGCATAAGAACACCTCCAAGTCCCTGACGTGAAGCATCACAATACACCTGAAAGTCCTTGTGTACGTCAGGCAGAATTAGCATTGGGGTTGTAACCAAACGCTTCTTCAACTCTTGAAAGATGGCTTCACACTCCTCAGTCCAAACGAACTTGGTGTCCTTCTTCAACAATGATGTCATGGGCCTTGCAATCTTGGAGAAATTCTCAATAAATCTCCAGTAATATCCTGCAAGTCCAAGGAAACTGCGAATCTCACCAACTGTGGTGGGTGCCTGCTATTTTGTGACTGCCTCTACCTTGGTAGGGTCCACTGCAATCCCTTCACCTAACACAACATGTCTAAGAAATCCGACTTCCTTCAGCCAAAACTCACACTTGCTGAACTTGGCATAAAGTTGATGTTCTCTGAGCTTCTCCAACACTAAGCGCAGATGTCCCGCGTGTTCCTCCTCATTCTTGGAGTAAACCAATATATCATCAATGAATACCACAACGAACTTATCCAAGAAATCCATGAATACCTTATTCATCATGCTCATAAAATAGGCAGGGGCATTAGTCAAACCAAAGGACATGACTGTATACTCATAAAGCCCATACCTTGTGGTAAAAGCTATCTTGGGTATATCCTTCTCACGGATCTTCAACTGGTGGTAACCCGATCGAAGATCAATCTTGGAGAAAACACTAGCTCCTTCTAGCTGGTCAAACAAGTCATTGATCATCGGCAGAGGATACTTGTTCTTGATGGTCACCTCGTTCAGAGAATGGTAATCCACACACATCCTCAAGGTTCCATCCTTCTTCTCCACTAAGAGTACTGGGGCTCCCCAAGGTGATGAACTCGGGCGAATATACCCTTTCTCTAGCAACTCCTTAATCTGTTTCTTGACTTCCTCCAAATCATTAGCAGGCATCCGATATGGCCTCTTGGAGATAGGTCCTGTGCCTGGCAGCAACTCAATCTCCCGATCTGGCGGCATACCTGGTAACTCCTCCGGAAATACATCGGGATAATCCTTCACCACTGGTACTTCTTCCTGGACAACTCCCGTAAGAGAGCTCACCTGAGTCCTCTTAGGCTTAAGCCTGGATACATACTTGATCCTCTTCTTCTCTGTGGTGGTGAGAAAAATCGATCTACTAGCACAATCAATGTTTCCCTCATACTTGGACATCCAATCCATACCTAGGATTACATACAACCCTTGTGACTCTAGTATGATCATATCTATGGGAAAAATATGTCCCCCTATGTTCAAAGGCAATTGGAAACATCCCTAACTAACCATAGACTCTGCGCCTGGGGAACTCACTAGAATGGGTGACTTAAGAGCTATGGTAGGCAACTTATGTTTATCCACAAATCCCCTTGATATGAATGAATGCGATGCACCAGTGTAAAAAAGAATGAGTGCTGGAAATGAATTAACCAAGAACTTACCAATCACTGCGTCAGGTTGCTCATAGACCTCTTCCACATTGACATGATTCACATGCCCCTTAGTGAAAGGATTAGGCTTCTTGCCTCCAGAATTCCCATTTCCATTCCCATTCTGCTGCTCGGGACACTCATTGGAGTAGTGCCCTGTCTTCTTGCATTTGAAGCAAGTGATGTGACTCAGATCTTTCTTCATTGGTGTAGAAGAGTTGAAATGCTGCTGATTCCCATTCCCTCCATTGCCATTGCCATTGCCATTGCCATGCTTGTGAGCATGGTGGTTATGTCCATTTCATCCATGCTGAATGTGATCTCCATGGTTATGATGATTTCCCCCAAACTTGCTGGTGCCTGATCCAGAAATTCCTGAGTACAGGCTGTAGCGGGGTTTCTGCTGAGCTCCAGAGTTATACTTTCCCTGACTGTACTTCCTCTTACGGTTCTCCATCTGCTGGTGCTTGCTCTCGAGAATGGTAGCCTTGTCAACCGGCTCCTGATAGTTCGCAAAGGTTGCCACAGTCAACTGAACTCCCAACTTGTCATTCAGTCCCTCCAGAAACTTCTCCTGTCTGGCTGCATCAGTGGCCACGTCATCTAGGGCATAACGGGCCAGCCTACTGAACTCATCAACATACTAAGATACAGTGCGTCCTCCCTGGTACAAGCTGCGGAATTCCTTCTTCTTCAGACTCATAGCTCCAGCTAAGACATGAGCAGTGCGGAACACCTGCTGGAACTGAGTCCAAGTCACACTCTCCATGGGGTATGTGGTGGTGTAGTTCTCCCACCATGCAGCTGCCGGTCCATCCAGCTGGTGGGCGGCAAACCTCACCTTCTCAGCGTCATTGCATCCTACCGTGGCCAGCTCCCTTCCTATCTTGCGGAGCCAGTCATCTGTGATGATCGGCTCCGTGCTGCTGGAGAACACGGGTGGGTTCAGCCTTAGAAAACGAGTAAGACTGTCAACTGGGGGTGGCGGCGGTGAGTTGTTATTGTTGTTCTGGTTCTGGTTCTAGATGAGCATCTGCATAGAGCATTCTGCTGCTGGATCAACTGGGTGAGCTCCGGCGGAAAGTTGAATCCTGGGTCATGTCTCGGAGGCATCTGATGGGTTTAGAGTGGATGAGAAATTAGAATAGAATAAGGCCTAGTGAGTAAGATCACACTACCCATATGCATATGAAAGCAATAAAACTTCAAATCACATCAATTCAATTTCAATCAAAGGAGTTCACATGAATAATCAAACCTAAGGTAAGCCATGTCACAAGATTTGACATGGTCTCACATATGAATAAAACTAATCAGATAACGAAATCGAATTCCTAAACTCTCATGGTGGTATAAAATCTAACTCTCATCGGATGAGGACCAGTCAACCATGTTGACGTCGGGCATCCTTCCATCACTCTCCGTGTCGTAATCTCTGAGATTGTCATCCTGGTCCTTGTCCTGGCGGACATAATCTCCATAAGAGTGATCCTCCTGGATGCTCTCTCCCTCATCCAGCTTCTCCTTGGCCTCCTCAAGCTCAAGCTTCAGGTCGTCGATCTTCTCTTGCAGTGCGTCCAGCTCTCCCTCGTTCTCGATGCGAGCATCCTGGAGCTCCTCCTCGAGCTCGGCCTTGCGGGTCATGAGGTTCTTGATGACGATCATGTTGTCGGTTAGCTCCAGCTCCATCATGCGAATGTGCTCCTCCATGTCCTGGATATGGGATGCTATCGTTTCGTCCTCCAGGGTACACACCACGTCTCCATTCACGTCGCGGCGTCCGTACATCACAAAGGAGGTCCTCTTGAGGTCCTCGTCATACTCCTCCCGAATGCGTCCGAGAGCAATGTGAGCAGCGATACCCCTGCCCAAGCCCCATGATGCAGTATCCAGATGGAACTCAATGGGCTCAGTGTGGTCTCCGATGATGCGTCCGGGGATATGGGCATTGATCCTCCAACACGTTTCCTCGGGTAAAGTGGCAGTGAAGGTTCTAGTGCATGTGGGCAGCCCAATCTTCAGGTGCTTCATGATCTTCATCAGCTGCCGTCCAAAGGGCATGGTCTCATCGGGCTGCTCAAACTCAACAATGGCTGACGACATCTACATTTTGAAAGAGAGAAGAAATTAGTAATGAAGCAGAGAAGGTACGAGATCAAAGGATATATAGGGAAGTTGTAAAAATAAAGTTTTCATCCTATGGCTTTCCATTTCTAGGGGTCACGTCCTACAGTCAACGTGTGCTCTGATACCATCTTGTAGCGACCCGACCCGGTAAGAGTCAAGTCTCTGTGCTTACCGTGCTAGTCCCTGGATCGACTTGCTAGCACACACAGTACTCGATGAAATAACAGAAATAACACACATCTCTTTATTACATCGATAGTCCAGGAGCAATACATTTATTACAAAATATGGCATACGGCCATTACTCAAATACTGCGGAAGCAAACAGGTAAATGAGTCCAACTCCATGAGCAAAGTTGAGTGCAGAACATCGGCCTATCGCACCTCAATCCTCGTCGGATATATCTGCAATGTGATAAGTTGCAGCCATATAGGTCAGTACATTGAATGTGCTGGCAAGTCACATCAAAGTATAACGAACCTAGTTGTACATGCAATTTGGCTGGTGGAAAGCTCTAAGTTTTATTTGCATAAAGCTAGTTTTTCCCTATTGCAAAGGAATTGTTCTACAACTATGAAGATAGCACAGGATGAGTTGGCAAACCCAACTCGATCCGTTCCCAAAGTTATCACTTATAACCCAACTGTTTAATTAAGGTGATGAGATCTCACAGTATTTCCACAACTAAAGCTCAGAAATGTCCATAACCGGGGACACGACTAATCATGATTAGTTTGTACACTCTGCAGAGGTTGCACACTTTTCCCCACAAGACTCGACCACATCCTTGATCGGAGGATTGAGACATAGCCTTTCGAAAGTACTCCCCCTTAACCCACGGATGGGCCGGTACACCTACTCATTCTACATCTGCTAGCCCATCCCGGAAGGGGTCACACTAACTACTCGGCTAAGCCAGAGCCCATATTGGCTTGCGGCTGCACACGTAAGCTTCTAGGTATGAAAATATGATTGATCCCTTTGAGCCTGGGCGGCCGACCACTAGTGGTGCACCACCATGGATTAACCATGCGTGCCCCACTGTACTTCGCCACCATTCAAACCAATTTCCGCCCAGGTAGTTCATTTAAGTCTTGGTCCTGATTACTACTTTGTCACTCAAGTCTCGCCATGAACACTTCCCAATCCACGTCTACATTTAGCGAGGCAAAATAAACTTACACGATGGTGACAAGGTGGTATGGTTCAGACCTACCTCAAATGAACTACTAGGTAAAAGCATAGCCATCCGGCATAAAGTTCCTACCATGCAATCCTACTCCAAAGGGCTAAGTGCATATAAAAAAACATAGGTAATTAAAAGAATGGTCAAATGTGAACTTGCCTTGGTACTGCTGGTTGAATTCTAGAGACTGATAATATTCTGCTTCGCACTTCGGACAATCTATCGCAAAGTAAATAAACAAACATAAGCAAACATCTGAAGAACCAAAATAACATGCAAAGTAAAAAGGCTCAGAAAAACCAAATGAACATCGAACACACTTAACTATCACAAAATATTCTAAGTGCAAAACAACATGTGACATGGGGTTCAAAATTTGTGATGTGAAGCATAGTGCATACTAGGCATACGAGTAAAACTATCATGTCCAGATCCTAAGTGTGTGAAAATTATTGTGACAAAGGTCCAAGTGATAGGGTTGGGCTACGGTGACAAAACGCAAAAAGAATCAACTTAAACGGAGCTACGGTTTAGGAGATATGGCCAGTTGAAGTTTGAATTCAAATCTGAATAAATTTCAAATTTGAATATGGCAAAAGTTTACAAATATGGCACCACTAGATAGATCTAAACATAATGAAGAAAATTCTGGTGGTTTCATCGAATTTGGACTTACGGTTAAAAAGATACGGCTATCCGAAGTTCAAGGACTAATCTGTTAATTACAGGGACCTAACAGTGAAACAGAAAACAAAATAAAACTATGAACAGGCCCTTGGCCACGTGGCGGCTTGTGGCTGGCCGAGCAGCGTTCGCGGCTTAGGCTAAACGGCGAACATCCACTAAATAAAAAAAACAGCTATGCAGTGGCTAACTAAAAAAATGACCGGCTCGGTTTAAAATAAACCCGCGGTTAACCGCGTACCGGTTCGCTAAAAAAATGACTAAGATCTAATCTGGGCTGTCTATGGTAGATCGAACAACCGAGGGTGGGGCGGCGGCTTACAGTGGGTGGTGGTGGTGGTGGCCGGCGACGAGCATGCGACTGGGCAGCGGCTCGGGTCAAACGGGGCGACGGCTCCGGCAGGTTCTGGCGGAGGGGAAGACGACGGGGAGATGCGCCACAGCGTGGGCGTCATGGTGGTGGTGGCGGCGTTGCTCGAGGGCGTCGGGGTCGACAAGGCGAAGGGCGGCAGCCCGGTGCTCCGGCGAGGATGAGGCTCCGGCGAGGGCGTCGTCTCCGGCGGGACCTACGCAGCAAAAAGGTGTCCAAACAGTGAGCACAGTGGAGGGGAGTCGAATGATGGGAACACGAGGAGGTCGGGTGCACCACCGACGGCGGAATGCTCCGGCGAAGAGCGGCGTCTCCGGCGAGATGCGAACGGCGACAGAGGGCGGTAGGAGCGGCGTGGGAAGAAGCGGGATGGCGAGGATGAAACAGGGGGCTCAGAGCCTTTTATAGGCGTGGGGAGAGGGCTCGGGGTCGCGGGATAAGCATTATCCGCGAGGGCCTCGCCCGGCGGTTCCGGGAGCACGGCGGTGAGCTCATCCGAGCGAGGCGAGCGGGAGGTTGGGGGAGACGAGGTGGGGCGGGGCTCACCAGTCAGTGGCGGCGGCGGGTAGCGAGCGAGAGGGGGCGCGGGCGATCGACCGGCGCGGAGGGTCTTGGGTGCGGGAGCTGGGCCTTGGGCCGTTTTCGGCCAGCGGCTGGCTGCCTGGGCCTGGCACGGCTGGTGTGCGCGCGCGTGTGTGTGTGTGTTTAACCGAAGACTAAAATGGCCCTAAACAATTCAGAAGAATTTATAAACACACCACGATAATTTCTAAATTCACTAATAATAATATAAAGCACGCAGATAATAATAATAATAATAATATAAAGCACAGTGAACATTAATCTAAGCACAGAAAAAAAACATTTTCCTAATGCAACTAATGCATTTTTGGCAAATAACATAAATACCAAATAAACTCTAAAACTCCAACTAATATTCAAATGAAATTTCCAACTCTTTTATAATTTGAGGAAGTCATCTTATCCCCTCTCATTTGTTTTCCTTGAGTGGAAAATTATTTGAATATTTGAAAAACTCCAAAATGCAAAGAAATATGATATGCATTGAATGATTCTACTAACATCCAAATTTAATAAAAATTGGGATGTTACACTCAAACACGCGGATTTCGATCTCTTTGCTCGAAGCTCCGTTTCCAAAATTGTTTTGGTGGATTGCTGCTTGGGGTGTGACTCCTCCGTTGGTCCAATTAGTTTTTGCTTTAGTGGATTATATTTTGAATAATTAGCTACTCTTGGTGCTGTTGTAGATGAGCTTGCATGTTGAATTCTTAGAGTTCTAAATAGTTTGAATGCTCAATATAGCCTCTATGCCTCCTTATGAGTAGTTGCTATCAATCTTGTGAAGTTTTGTTGACAAAAATTTTGTGGACTAAAATTTTCAGAATTTTATTCATAGGAATAAGATGAGTTTCTTTAGGAAGTTTGCTTCCAAGACGAGCTCTAAGGGAGTTATTAGGGAGTCATCAGACAACGGTCTCCACACTCGGAGAAGGGCGGAGGTGAGGCCGTGCGAATGGCCGCATAACCCCTTCATGGATGGAGCCGGGATCTGTCAAGGGTTCGCACAATTTGCTGCTAATGCTGGTCTCACCGACTTCATCGCAGCTGAGTGTGAACAATACCATCTCCTTACAAATTCCTTTTTGCAAATTTTTCATTTTCTGAGTAGGAATAACCCCCCTGAGGTGCAGTTTAATTTATATGCTGAAACCCGTCAGATGCCACTCACTGATTTTTGCGACGTATGCTTGATCCCTTCTGATGGGGAAATAAGAGAGCCTAGGCCTGCAGAGTTTGAGGGCTTTTATCGTACTCTGTCAGTGGGAGATGAGAGAGGCGTGTCGAGTGTCACTGCTACTAGTTTGCAGTTTTCTGCTGTGCATTATTTTGCTCTATTTATTGCTAAGTGTTTAATTGCTAGAGAGAAGGTCGGTGCACTCTGTGCTCATGACTTCGCCATTTTACACCGCGCACTTTACGGCGATAACTGCTATAGCCTAGGGGCTATTATTGCACGCCGTCTGCACCTTAACAGAGCCAAGGGCAAAATCCATGGCGGCATTTATGCTACTCGCTTAGCGAGTCACTTTAATGTTCAGATTCGCCAACATGATTATCATTTACCCAAGGTTTATTTGGATCACCAGGCGATGAAAGATCACCAGTTTACTGATATTGATGATTCTATTAATAATATTCCTTACAACCTGGTTTTCATTGTGGAAACCTGTGATATTATTCTGTTGCCTGCACCTGCTTTGTTTGATTCTATTGGCAGGGGCAGATATAGAATCATGCCTGAGGATATTATTGCCTACCGGAACACCCAGGCAGAGGCAGAGGAGGAGCCTCAGGAGTGGGACGCTCAGGTGCCCGCTCCACAGTACTTCAACGTGGGACCGGATGGCTACTACGAGTGGTAATTAACAAACTAGACCAAAAGCCTAAGCTTGGGGGAGTACATATTTCCACCGACATTACATTCATGTTCACACATTTCATTCCAGTTGTCGGTGTTCACAGTTTTTCATCGTATTATCCATGCTAGATTTATTTTCTCGCTTTCTTCTTATGTGTTTGAAAAACTTTGAGAAAACCCAAAAATATTTCTCGCTTCTTTTCGGTTTTTCTTTCTAGTCTAATTTAGTTGTAATGTTAAAAGAAAACCCCAAAAGATTTCCTTGTTCTTCTTTTGCTTGTTGGGAGCTCTCCCATGTAAATAGTTTTTCTTGTTTTTGTTTTTCTCTTTAATTTGCTTTCTTCAAGAAAAAACTAAAAACTCCAAAAATATTTCAGTGTGTTTCTCTGAATTTCTTTTCCTTTTGTTGAGTCGTACCGAGGAGAAGGCCACGATGAAATTGTTGAGTGGCTCTCATATGCATTGATATTGATCTAATAAAGAGCCCATATTACCTTGTCTTCTCCTTTTTGAATAAAATGGTTGCAGATTCCAGCTTAGTCCACGGCACTCTTGCACTATTATTATTTTCATATCATTCGGTCATGCAAATGAAAGGCAATGGTGACGATATTTGATGAACTGGTTGTGGCAGAGAGAAACGGTATGAACTCAACTTGTTCTGTTTTTGTAAATATGTTTAACCTAGTATCCATGATTCAGCCTATTATGATCAAACATGTTTGCAATGACAATTAGAGATTATAGTTTCTCATGCCATGCTTAAGTAGTTAGGAGTGGATAATGATTTATCTTGGATGTCAACATGCATTAAAATGATTGTGATGTGGTATGATGATATGGTATCCTCCTCTGAGTGTTTCAAGTGGCTTGACTTGGCACATGCTCATGCATGTAGTTGAATCAAAACCAACATAGCCTCTATGATATTTATGTTCATGGTGTTCATATCCTACTCATGCTAGTATCCAATGTTATTTATGCATAATGCATGTTCATAACCGTTTTCGCTCTCTAGCTGGCCGCTTCTCAACCTATTTGCTAGCCTTCGCCTGTACTAAGCGGGAATACTGCTTGTGCATCAAAATCCTAAAACCCAAGTTATTCCAGATGAGTCCACCATATATCTACCTATATGCGGTATTACCCTGCCGTTCTAAGTAAATTTGCATGTGCCACCTCTAAAAACTTCAAATAAACATCCATTTTTGTGTGCCTGGATTGTTCATAGAGTGACAGGAGGTAGTCGGTATCTTCCATGCTAAGCGGGTTATTCTCATGATGAGTGTTTATTCACCCGTCCTTGCACGAGAGGGGCGGTAATAGGGATTCCCAGTCCCAAAATAAAAAATTGCAAATAATTAAACAAAACTCCCCCAGGAATGATGTTGGTAATGACGGTACCTATGGATTCGGCTAACCGTGGAGTGTGTTTGTTGGTGGAGGAGGAGTAAACCTTTACTTTTATCACTTGGGAACCGTCACTAATGTGTTTAGCATGGAAGATACCGATAACTAATGGTCGCGAATTAAACAGGAAGGGTGCATTTCTCAAAATTTCATTTATCTCTGTTTTAAAAATCTGAGCTCTGGCACCGCTGCAAATCACTGCTTCCCTCTGCGAAGGGACTATTTATTTAATTTTAAGTTGTGTCATCACCTTCTCAAATAAGAGTCAGATCTGAGAGCACTATTGTCATCCTCATGCATTGTGTATAGCTAATATTGGATACATCATGACTGGATCTTTTCCTACCATGAATTACAAAGTTTAGTCGCTACTTGAACTTTGGAGGTGCTCTACATTTATGTTTTGCGGTCTCAGAAAGGGCTAGCGAGATACCACTGTTGTCATATTATATCATGATTGTTTTGACAAAGTGTTGTCATTTGAGATATTTTATTATTGCTCGCTAGTTGCTTATGCCATTGATATGAGTTAATATAATTTTTAAGAGTTATTGTTGACATGGTTAGTTATAATCTTTGCTGAAAACCTGGGTGCTACTTAAGCTTATTTATGTAAACAAGAACAAAAGAGTTCGTAAAAGTTTTTCTTTTTCACTTTCAGTTTATCAACTGAATTGCTTGAGGACAAGCAAAGGTTTAAGCTTGGGGGAGTTGATACGTCTTCGGCGTATCTACTTTTCCTAATGCTTTTGCTCTTGTTTTGGACTCTAATTTGCATGATTTGAATGAAACTAACCCGGACTGATGTTGTTTTCAGCAGAAATACCATGGTGTTGTTTTTGTGCAGAAATAAATGTTCTCGGAATGGAACGAAACTTTTTGGAGAATTTTTATGGAATAAAAGAAAAATTCTGGAGCCAAGAACGACCAGAGGAGGGGGGGCTGGGTGAGCACAACCCACCAGGGCACCCCCCCTCGTGGCGCGCCCAGGTGGGTTGTGCCCACCTGGTGGTCCCGCAGACCCTTACTCTGACTCTATAAAATCCTATTTTTGGAGAAAAAATTCAGGGAGAAAGAATTATCGCGTTTGGAGGCGCCGCCACCTCCTGTTCTTCATTGGGAGGCCAGATCTGGAGCCCATTTGGGGCTCCGGAGGGGGGGGGGGATCTTCGATCTTCGTCATCACCAACCCTTCTTCATCGCCAATTCCATGATGCTCCCCACCGGGAGTGAGTAATTCCGTCGTAGGCTTGCTGGTCGGTGAGGAGTTGGATGAAATTCATCATGTAATCGAGTTAGTTTTGTTAGGGCTTGATCCCTAGTATCCATTATGTTCTGAGATTGATGTTGTTATGACTTTGCCATGCTTAATGCTTGTCACTTTGGGCCCGGGTGCCATGATTTCAGATCTGAACCATTTATGTTATCACCATTATATCTATGTTCTAGATCCAATCTTGCAAGTCATATTCACCTATTACGTGTTATGATCCGTAAATCCTGGTGTGACAGTAATCCGGATACTTTTCGGTGATGACCGTAGTTTGAGGAGTTCATGTATTCACTATGTGTTAATGCTTTGTTCCGGTTCTCTATTAAAAGGAGGCCTTAATATCCCTTTGTTTCCTTATGGACCCCGCTGCCACGGGAGGGTAGGACAAAAGATGTCATGCAAGTTCTTTCCATAAGCACGTATGACTATTTACGGAATACATGCCTACATTATATTTATGAACTGGAGCTAGTGTCGTATCGCCCTAGGTTATGACTGTTATATGATGAATATCATCAAACGAATTCACCGATCCAATGCCTACGAAATTTCCATATATTGTTCTTGCTAAGTTACTACTGCTGCTGTTACTGTTACAACTGCTAGAAAATCATTGCTATCACTGTTACCGTTACTGCTACTATTTATCACTGCTATCAAAACTATCATATTACTGTGCTACTGATCATATTGCTGCAGATAATTAATCTCCAGGTGTGGTTGAATTGACAAATCAGCTGCTAATACTTACAAGTATTCTTTGGCTCCCCTTGTGTCGAATCTATAAATTTGGGTTGAATACTCTATCCTCGAAAACTGTTCCGATCCCATATACTTGTGTGTTATCAGATACTACCATAGTTCTAAGTGGTGGTACCTCTTACATCGTCGCAGTACTGTTTGAAGGGACCAAGTAGTAGTACCGCTCTCCAGAGCAGAAGTACCATTTAGTGCAAAAGATATGGATAATAGTTGGATTGGGGTGGGGGGGGGCTATATAAAGGAGGGTTTTTTCCTCCTTTGACCCACCTCTTGCCCCTCTATCTCTCCTCCATTGTTGCCCAAAGCCTATTTTTGCCTGATCTCCCTCACTAGCCACTCAAAATTGTTTATCTTCTAGGATTTGAGGGAGATGACCTAAGTCCACACTTACACCAAAGAAAACTTGACCCCCTTGATGCGGCTTGAAACTGCGTCGGTATTTCCCCAAAGAGGAAGGGATGATGCAGTACATCTATGGTAGGTATTTTCCTTAGTTATGAAACCAAGGTATCAGTCCAGTAGGAGAACCAAGCAACACTATGTAAACAGTACCTGCACACAAAGAACAAATCCTCGCAACCCAACGCATAAGAGGGGTTGTCAATCCCTCCTTGATAAAAAGATAGATTGGTTTGTATGCGTTTGGATAAATAGATCTGAATAAAATGTGAAATAAAAGATGCAAATAAAAAGTGCAGCAAGGTATTTTTGGGTTTTTGGAATAATAGATCTGAAAACAAATACGGTAGAAAATAGATCTGAAAGAAATATAATAAAAGATAGACCCGGGGGCCGTAGATCTCACTAGTGGCTTCTCTCAAGAAAAATAGCATACGGTGGGTAAACAAATTACTGTTGGGCAATTGATAGAAGATCGAATAATTATGACGATATCCAAGGCAATGATCAATATATAGGCATCACGTCCAAGATTACTAGACCGACTCCTGCCTGCATCTACTATTATTACTCCACACATCGACCGCTATCCAGCATGCATCTAGTGTATTAAGCTCATGGAGAAATGGAGTAATGCAATAAGAACGATGACATGATGTAGACAAGATCTATTCATGTAGGAATAGACCCCATCTTGTTATCCTTAATAGCAACGATACATGCGTGCCTCGCTGCCCCTTCTATCACTAGGAGAGGACACCGCAAGATCGAACCCATCACAAAGCACCTCTTCCCATGGCAAGAAAAATCGATCTAGTTGGCCTAACTAAACCAAAGATTCGAAGAAGAAATATGAGGCTATAAATAATCATGCATATAAGAGATCAAAGAAAACTCAAATAATATTCATGGATATAGATCTGATCATAAACTCAAAGTTCATCGAATCCCAACAAACACACCACAAAAAGAGTTACGTCAAATAGATCTCCAAGAGAACATTGTATTGAGAAGCAAAAAGAGAGAGGAAGCCATCTAGCTACTACCTACGGACCCTTAGGTCTATGGTGGACAACTCACGCATCATCGGAGAGGCACCAATGAGGATGATGAACCCCTCCTTGATGGTGTTAGATTGGATCTCGTGGTTCTGGAACTTGCGGCGGCTGGAATTGTGTTTCGTCTGCTCCCCTAGGGTTTCTGGAATATTTGGGAATTTATAGGGCGAAGAGGCGATGCAGGAGACCCCCGTGGGCCCCACAACCCACCAGGGCGTGCCTGGGCTCCTAGGCACGCCCTGGTGTCTTGTGGTCCCCACGGGCCTTCTCCTAGGTGCTTTCTTGGCCCCCAAGGTGTCTTCTGGTCCAAAAATATCTCTAAAAAGTTTCGCTGCATTTGGACTCCATTTGGTACTGATATTCTACGAAGTAAAAAACAAGCAAAAAACAGCAACTGGCAATGGGCACTATGTCAATAGATTAGTCCCAAAAATGATATAAAGTTGCTATAAAATGATTGTAAAACATCCAAGAATGATAATATAACAACATGGAACAATAAAAAATTATAGATACATTGGAGGCGTATCACCCCTACTTTTTATTGTGGATCATGTTACTCTAGGGTGTTTGGGCACGCACACGAAAGAGGTCACTTCAGAGCCACAATACATTGTGGTGAAGCTTCATGGTGTTGTTGCGAGCCTTCAATTGAGTTGTGGAGATTGCCCCAACCTTGTTTCTGAAGGTTCTGGCTGCTGCCTCGAAGGATACCGCATAGTGGAATCATGGCACCTTGCATTGTGTGTGTGGGCGCGAGAGGAATAAGGTGATCCATTGTGGTGCTTGGTGGGCATGGTGCCGCCATGATGTCTACTATGCAACTTTTCTTCTTGTAGACTCTGTTGGGCCTCCAATCGCAGAATTTTGTAGGACATCAGCAAATTCCCTCAAGTGCATGACCTAAGGTTTAACAATTCGTGGGAGGTGTAGGATGAAGATGGTGTCTCTCAAACAACCCTACAATCAAATACAAGAAATCTCTTGTGTCCCCAACACACCCAATGCAATGGTAAATTATATAGGTGCACTAGTTCGATGAAGAGATGGTGATACAAGTGTAGTATGGATAGTAGATATATATTTTTGTAATCTGAAATAATAAAACAACAAGGTAGCATGTAATAAAAGTGAGCCCAAATGGCATTGCAATGCTTAGAAACAATGCCTAGGGTTCATACTTTCACTAGTACAATCTCTCAACAGTGCAAACATAATTGAATCATATAACATTCCCTCAACGTGAGACAAAGAATCACTTCAAAGTTCTTATCAATAGTGGAGAACATAAGATGAAATTGTTGTAGGGTACGAAACTGTAACATCCCTATGTAATGACCACAGTGGTTACCATTCTGGTAATGCCAAATCACCTTGCTCAACAGTGCATGAACATCATTTGCAACATATCTCATTCCAATTCCTCTCTGAAATAAATTCAACTAAAAGTGAAAATAAAAGTTGTTCAAGTTTGAAAACTAAAATGTACATAATGTGGTAAATAATCCAGAGGCAATTGTAAAATTTTAATCCACATTAATGAAATTAATTAAGTAACTCTAACAACCTCAAACAGAGCCTAAACAACACCCCTTTAATCCTTATCAATTATTAAAAATTCAAATGATATCATATTTCACACAAACCAATTTCTGGCAGTGCTAAATATTGCAACATATTTATGTGGCATAATTCACTGTTTTAAAAAAGTCATTAAGTGGCCTAATAATTTTGCAAACAGAAAAGAAACCAAAAACAGAAAAAGGAAAGTAGAAAAGGGCCTAGTGCTACTGTGCACTTAGGCCTGCTGCTACAGGATCCGGCCCAGCCCATCGGGAGCTCATCTCCCTCCTCCCGCGCGCTGTCGCGCGCCCGCGCCGACACGCCGACGTCTATCGTCGTGTCGAGTATCCCACGGTCCCCGGCGCCTATATGGGCGAGCCCCGAGCCCCCTCGCCCGTCCCCCGCAACCCTAGCCACCATTTCCCCCTCGCCCCCTCTCTGCTTCGATTTGGGCGGATGCCCGAGCGCCATCCTCGCCACCGTTCGCTGTACCCGCGGCCACCGTCACCCATACGCCGCTCCGTCAAGTCCAGGAGCTCCGACGTGGTCCTCCTCTTCTTCCTCGACACCGGATCGGGACCGGGAGGCAACGCCGCCGTCGCAGTCTTCCTCTTCCTCCTCTACGGCCACCGCACGACCTCGCCGTCGATCTGCACCATCGGTCCTCCCCGAGCTCACTGCCTAGTCCCCACGCTCCCGCGGTGAGCTCCTGCACCGAACGTGCCCTTCCCTACCCCCTCTAGTCACCCGTAGCCCCTGCTCTGGCGTAAGGCCGCACCCTCCACTGCCTGGCCTCGTCGCCGGTGTAGCCACGGCGACCATAGGGTCCCGTGCGTGCCACCGTTGCACTCGCCGCACTGCGTAGTCCCTGCCTCGCTCTTTAGATCGTTCGATCTCATGCCGTTTTGCCGTTTTCGTAGATCGCCCAAAGCACCTCGCCACCGGCGAGCTCGTAGCACTCAGCTCCGGCCACCGTGGCACCTCGCACCACCGACATTCGACGCGGCGTCATCCTGCCGTTCGAATGCACCCAGCCACAGCCCCGCAGACCCCTTGTGCGCAAAACCCGCGCCCCACCCGAGCAGCGCCGCCGCGTTTGGCTCGCCGGAGCCAACTCCGGCATGTCTCCGGCCGGTGTCCGACGTGGCGTCCATGTGGCACTGCCTGGGCCACTGACTGGTGGGCCCAGGGGCCCCCTTTGGCCCAGTTGACTTTAGTCAACTGCTGACTGGACCGGCCCCAGCCGCTGACAGATGGGGCCCACCTCCCTAATTAACTAAAACTAATTTAGAATTAATTTAATAACTTAATTAGTGGCTGACAAGTGGGCCCAGTAGCTTAATTAGCTAATTAGTTTAAATTTAACCCTGTTTAACACTAACAGAGGCTGACATGTGGGTCCCAGTGACCCCACAGGTCAGATTTGACTCTGGTCAGCCGGTTTGACCTGCTGACGTAATGCTGACATCATTTTCGATAATTCTATTAAATTAAATAATCTAGAAAATACTAAAATCTTTAGAAAATTGTAGGAAATAAATCGTAGCTCGGATCAAAAAACTTTCTACATGAAAGTTGATCAGAACGACGAGACGAATTTGATTGTGTCGTCTGTTTCTATGTCGGAACCCTCTACGTAGGTGAACCCGTAACTTTCCGCCCGTTTCCGGTAGATGAATAGTGCATATATGTCGGTTAAAAATTCCAACTCAAATCCTAAAATAACTAATATGACTTAGACATGCTTTTAGGCAACCCTGCACTACACGTTAGCATAGCATGCTCTGCGTTGCATATGTTTGCTATGTATTTATCTGTTTCCTCCCCCCTCTTCTCTCTCGATAGATCCCGGTACCGACGCAATTCCGGTGATTGACGACCCCTGACGACCCTACCTTTGCTGCCGAGCAACCAGGCAAGCCCCCCTTTCAATCATCCCGATATCACCCATTCTATTCTCACATGCTTGCATTAGATTTTGCTACTGTAATTGATTGCTCCTATTCTGTTGCATAGCCTGTTTTTGTAACTACTGTTGATACCTGCCTGATATCCAAACTGCTTAGTATAGGCTGGTTAGTGACCCATCAGAGCCCCCACTTTGACCCAACTGCCCCGCTGGATTATCAGAAGACCCGATCAACGGGATCGAAGACCAGACCCCGGCACCGCACATTACCCCCTTAGTTGTACGACACTACAGCGTTACTATCGAGTGCCGAGGGTGATACCTCGTATAGCACTTCTGATGTTAATTCTGTAGAGTAGCTATTCGGTTGTGGACTTCGAGTGTGATTCCTCTTTCACCACTCCTAATAACGACGCTGTTGTGCAACACCTCAAGTGTCAACCCATCGAGGGTGATTCCTCCGAGTTCACCTTGATGGATACATTGAGTACGAATCCAACGAGGGTGATACCTCGGATTCTTCAGATGTTATGGACACACGGATACTTGGACTTTACAACTGATACTTGGAAAGGCGGGTCGACCCTGAGGGGTACCCGCGAATGATGGGATGTCGGGTTGACCTGGAGGTTACCCGTGAGATAAATATGAGGCGCGGCTGAGCATTCTTAGCCCTTGCAGCAAGTCCTCGAGACGGGGCGACGGAGTCACATCGATCGTGAGTCTCTGCTCGTTACCGCAAGCCCCTAATCCACTAACGATTTGGATATTTGATTCGAGCAGGCCTCTGGCCTGATAGCACTAACCATCACGTGGGAAAAGTTATGGGCACTCTGCATCGTGGCATCAGCCGAAAGCTCTGTCAGACGTCCAATTCAGCTTGGCGGCCGGGCTGGGCCGGCAGCATCCTGTAGTGGTGGAGCCTGGTTCGCCCTGCACGCAACGACCCGGAGGCGAGGGGCGATGGCCCAAGACCCCCTTGCACTTAGGATGTAGGCCGACGGGGACCTCTCTGCTGAGCTGTAGGTAGGGTTGCGGTGTATCGTTTGACCGAGGCCGGGCATGACCCAGGAAAGTGTGTCCGGCCGGAGTTAAGCGAGCGTGGTGGGTAAGTTGGTGCACCCCTGCAGGGAAGAAAACATCTATCGATAGCCTGTCCTACGGTAACGGACACTCCGAGTTGTATCCCAATCGATACAACTAGAGCTCGAGATGATACCTGGATATGTGGCTCCGGGATCGCTTTCTCGCAGGGAGTCGAGGAAGGATCTCTGGGCGAGGTTGATAACACTACTACGTATATATTGTACTGATCTACTCTCTTCTATTGCTGCAAGACAGCTGAAGATGCTAGTCCTCGATAGGACTAGGCCTTCTCTCTACTCTGGCATTTCTGCAGCCCAGTCCACATATACAGCCTTCCTTTGATAATGTTGCATATGTAGTGTAGATCCTTGCTTGCTGAGTACTTCGGATGAGTACTCACGGTTGCTTTGCTTTCTTTTTCCCCCATATCCTTTTGATGCAACCAGATGACGGAGCCCCTGAGACAGCTGCCTCGCCGATGACTACTACTACCACCTCGAGGGTGGTTACTTCTACAAGCTGGCCAACGTCCAGGAGTAGGATCGGAGGGTCCCAGGCAGGAAGCCTGCGCCTTTCGATCGTAGCTTTTATTTTGCCCCGCCTTTCTTCAGGCTTCTCTGTTAACTTATGTCTGTACTCAGATGTCTAACGCTTCCGCTGATGCTTGTTTATCATCAAGCTTATGTATTGAAGCACTCGAGTCCCTGGCTTGTATTGTACAACTTGTATGACTTTATTTATGTTTTAGAGTTGTGTTGTGATATCTTCAAGTGAGTCCTTAGGCTTGATCATGTGCATTTGCATGTATGATTAGTGCATGATTAAGCCGGGGGCATCACAGGTTGGTATCAGAGCCGACTGCCTGTAGGAACCCCCCCTTCCAACTCCTTGGCCGAAGTTGAGTCTAGCAACCGAAAACTGTTTTACTAACTTGGCTGTGTGGCTTACGGGCCCACGTCACCGATTGGGTGGTATTAGGATCTTTTACTCCTCGACCTTTACTCTGGGACTCTGATCTCTCTTCTTTTCGGGTTAAATGAATTTTACTAACGCCGACACTTAGGATCTTGTAATTCTTGTCTGCCCGAAGAGCTGGATATCTATGCTTAATTCCTTACCATTGATCTGATTATTCTGATAATCATTTTCCTTTCCATTGTTTTGTTTAACCTTTCTCTCCGAGTTGTATTATACTTCTCATTGTCATTTGACAATCCTGAATTTCCTCTATTTCAGATGGATCGTTTGTTTCCACCACGCCCTGCGACGCAGCTTGTGCTTCGCACTTGGGCTCGTGATGCCCCTGGTTTTCTAGCTGTCCCGATCGCCCTCCTGACCAGACTGGGCTACCGCTGGTACCCAGAGTACATGGTCTACGAGGATTATCACGAGTTCAACCAGGAGCAGTACCATGCTGATGTTCGTATCTATGATCAGCATGATGACTCAGACACTGAGCTGCACCTTTTCCACGATATCGGCGTGATGATTGAGATGGCAGTCCATTATGCCGCCTACTCTGTTGTCGCACGTCTCCGAGGAGAGCATAGCATTAGCTTGGATGACTCTGAGTTCCAATACATTCCTTATGCCCCTGCTGGAGATGCTACTGGGTACTACACAGCTATCTGTTCCCCATACGAGCGTCGTTGTTACGACCCGCAGGTCCTGATTCAGTGCACTCAGGCTCTGGATCGCACCGTTCGGGCTCTTGCCGTCGAGTTGGTTGCCAGTCGAGCACGTCTCTACGATGCTATGACATAGTTGCTACCAGCTGTTCATGCAGGGATACATCCCGAGCACATGCTTTACCCGCGCAGGACTCAGATGTATGCTGGTATTGATTGGCCTGCTGTTGGAGGTCACACACCTGCACGTGGACCTCTTCTTCCAGCTCGGGATCGGATTCTGCATCAGAGTGCACATGGAGCGCATGATTTTCCTGCAACGGCCATTTGTCGTCCGCACTTGCAGTTACCCCGTTACAGAGGTTTTCCTCGACGTTGATGTAGCATGTCGTTATGCCGCCTTGTTGTATGCCTCCACCGCGTGCCTGCGTGCCGCCTAAGTTGACTAGCTTACCTTCATGCTATTATAGCGCTGGTCTGTAACCGAACTTATGTATGGATCTGTATGTCATGATGACTATGATGTTGTATCTACTGCACTTCCTTCTTTTGTGCATGAGTACTTCATGAATGATTCCAAACAATGCCAATGCTTGATGCTGAATGTGACGTTTGCCGTCGCATTAAAGCAAAACATCAGAAGCCTGCTAGAATTCTGCAACCGTTACCTATTGCTTTATGGAAATGGGATAAAGTTCAAATGGACTTCATTACTAGCCTTCCCAAGTCACAGAAGGGTCACGATGCTATTCTTGTTGTGGTCGACCAACTCTCTAAGGTTGCACACTTTCTGCCTGTCAAGGAGACTATCATTGCTAGTCAGTTAGTAGAGTTGTATATCTCCAGAATTGTTTCACTACACGGCATTCCGAAGGAGATTAGTTTGGACCGTGGCGGTCTTTTCACCTCAAAGTTCTGGGAAAGTTTCCAAGAAGCTATGGGAACTCATATCACCTGGAGTTCAGCATATCACCCCCAGTCCCAAGGCCAAGTCGAACGAGTAAATCAAGTGCTTGAAGACATGCTGCGAGCCTACGTTATTTCTTTTGGCAAGAAGTGGGAAGAATCTATCCCGTATGCTGAGTTCTCTTATAACAACAGCTATCAAGCCAGCTTGAAAATGGCCCCCTTCGAAGTACTCTATGGACGTAAGTGTCGAACCCCTCTGAATTGGTCAGAAACATGGGAGCGACCGCTCGTGGGTCCGGATATTATTCAACACGCCGAAGAGCAAGTCCGAATTGTTCAAGAAAATCTCAAGGCGGCTCAGGACCGCCAGAAGAGCAACTACGATCGCAAACGATGGGGTTTGATCTATCAACCCGGTGATCAAGCCTATCTTCGTGTCACTCCTACGAAGGGCACTCACCGCTTCGGAATCAAGGGCAAGTTAGCTCCACGCTACATTGGTCCCTTTCGCATTCTCGCCAAACATGGTCAGGTGGCATATAAATTGGAGTTGCCGCCGCAATTCTCTCATATCCACAACGTCTTCCATGTGTCGCAACTTCGCCGTTGCTTCAAGGAATCTCCACACCGCACAGTGGATCACGAGATGCTCGAATTGCAAGACGATCTTTCTTATAAGGAGCATCCGATCCGCATCCTCGATGAAGCTGAACGCCGGACCCGTCAGAAGGTTACCAAGTTCCTCAAAGTGCAGTGGTCTAATCATACTGAAGATGAAGCCACTTGGGAACACAAGGATCATCTTCGCAAGGAGTACCCCCAACTCTTTCCTTCTACCTCCTGAATTCTTGGGACGAGAATTTCTTTTAGTGGAGGAGAATTGTAACATCCCTATGTAATGACCATAGTGGTTACCATTCTGGTAATGCCAAATCACCTTGCTCAACAGTGCATGAACATCATTTGCATCATATCTCATTCCAATTCCAAATTCAAATTCCTCTCTGAAATAAATTCAACTACAGAGTGAAAATAAAAGTTGTTCAAGTTTGAAAACTAAAATGTACATAATGTGGTAAATAATCCAGAGGCAATTGTAAAATTGTAATCCACATTAATGAAATTAATTAAGTAACTCTAACAACCTCAAATAGTGCCTAAACAGCACCCCTTTAATCCTTATCAATTATTAAAAATTCAAATGATATCATATTTCACACAAACCAATTTCTGGCAGTGCTAAATATTGCAACATATTTATGTGGCATAATTCACTGTTTTACAAAAGTCATTAAGTGACCTAATAATTTTGCAAACAAAAAAGAAAACAAAAACAGAAAAAGGAAAATAGAAAAGGGCCTAGTGCTACTGTGCACTTAGGCCTGCTGCTACAGGATCCGGCCCAGCCCATCGGGAGCTCATCTCCCTCCTCTCACGCGCTGTCGCGCGCCCGCGCCGACACGCCGATGTCCGTCGTCGTGTCGAGCATCCCACGGTCCCCGGCGCCTATATGGGCGAGCCCCGAGCCCCCTCGCCCGTCCCCCGCAACCCTAGCCACCATTTCCCCCTCGCCCCCTCTCTGCTTCGATTTGGGCGGATGCCCGAGCGCCACCCTCGCCGCCGTTCGCCGTAGCCGCGGCCACCGTCACCCATATGCCGCTCCGTCAAGTCCAGGAGCTCCGGCGTGGTCCTCCTCTTCTTCCTCAACACTGGATCGGGACCGGGAGGCAACGCCGCCGTCGCAGTCTTCCTCTTCCTCCTCTACCGCCACCGCACGACCTCGCCGTCAATCTGCACCACCGGTCCTCCCCGAGCTCACTGCCTAGTCCTCACGCTCCCGCGGTGAGCTCCTGCGCCGAACGCGCCCTTCCCTACCCCCTCTAGTCGCCTGTAGCCCCTGCTCCAGTGTAAGGCCGCACCCTCCACTGCCTGGCCTCGTCGCCGGCGTAGCCACGGCGACCATAGGGTCCCGTGCGAGGCACCGTTGCACTCGCCGCACTGCGTAGGCCTTGCCTCTGTGACACCCTCATTTTGCCAACTTTTTCTTTTCAAACTTTTCTGGGCTTTATTTGAATTTGATTGGTTTTTGAACCTTTTCATTTGGTCTTGGACATTTTTGAACTCTCTCCAAGTGCTCCAAAGCCTCATCACCTTGCCAAAACTCTGCTAAGTACCTCAAGAACCCAAATCCCAATTTAAATCATTTTCAATAACTCTTTTCTTTTATTTGAGAATTTAGGGCATTACTATGGGTTGTGAAGCAACCTATAGCTATGATGCTCAGAAAATTCCCAAATAATTCCCAAAAATAGTTTGGACTATATCTTGCTCCAATATCCAAAAATATTCCATGACCTAGCTCAATTACTTTGCAAAATAATTCAGTTTTGCTTCTGGTCAGATTGGACCTTTGTGAAGGAAGTACATGCTAGGTTTATCCAAATGCTCTCAAAATTTTGTGGCATGAGGACACCTACAAATGACTTCCCTACACCAAGTTTCAGCTCCAGGAGATCTTCCATGTGAGCAGCACTTCAACATTCAGATTCTGGACCAAATTTGCAGGTTACACATGAACTACCCTCATTTCTTATCCAAACCACTTCAAACTTGACCAGTTTGTAGTTCTTTCAACTAAGATCACTCCAGGCACCAGCTTTGGCTCAATCTCCACCCCATCTATGCTTCAGAACCTCTACTAGTTTTCTGTCAGAAACTGTTGGTGACTCTACCTCTCAATTCTGCTTGAACCAAGCCAACCTAAGGGCACAGGTGAAGTGAGGGATTGATGGTCGACACGCCAGACAAGAAATGCCAGGCTTGCGTGACCTCTTGGTGGCCAGCACCGTGGTGAGCACGGCTGCGGCATGCTTGTCGCCGCGCTCTGCGCCGCGCCCGGGTCTGTTTCGTCGCGTCCGTCTGCCCCTCGCCTCAGCTCCGTGTCCGAATGTGCCGACATCTTCCCTGGTTGACACCTAGGCCCTCCAGAACTCTTGCGCTCACCGGAGAGGCAGCCGGCGGCCGCCACGCCATCGCCGCACTGTGACACCCGTGCTGTCACAGTGAGCCGTGCCGTCGTCTTCCTCCCCGAGCCGTCCTCTCCCGCATTGAATTCGCCTGCTATCTCCCGTCTTCTCACCCGCAAGCAGCCACGCCAGCGCGACGTACGTCGCCAGCGCCATGGCCCGCATCGAGCCGCTTCGGGAGAGCTCGGCGATCGGCCTCGCCCGGCTATAAATAGCCCTGCCCCGCCTCGCTCAGCTCTCCACCCCTCTCCTCCTTCCTCAAATCGGTAGCTAGCAGCAAGAACCCGAGGCAGAGAGGCCTCTGGCCTCGAACTCCACCGGAGTTCCGCCGCAGCCCCCTCTCAGTCGACAGCTCTCTCCACTCCTCCTCCACCTCAACCGAGCCCTCAGTCGTGATCAGTAGAACCCACTGGTACTTCCAGTCCCCTTCCCGAGTCGGACCACTGCCGGAATCCTCGACTCCGACGACCATCGTAGCTGCTGCCCGCCGGAGAAGAAGGGTGCGTCGCCGTCCGGCCGTCTCCGGGAGAGCTACGGGTACAGGGAGGAACGTCTTCGAGTGCCCAATCGATCCCCGTCATCTCCCAGCTCCGCCGCCGTTCCCATCGCCGGTGAGCGCCGCCGGAGATCCGCCTCTCTATGTTCCCTCTCTCCCCTCTGTTTTAAATCGGGCCAGGCCCACTGTCAGCCACTGACCGAATCAGTAAGTGGTGGCGCACGGGCAAAGTACGTCTTCGACGTGGCCCCTTCTCTGTTTTTCTTATTTGATTTTATTTAAACAGTTTGACCAGCAGGTTTGATTGCTTATAACTTTTTACAGGAAAGTCCAATTGACCTGATTCTTTTTGCATTGTGTTTGTATCAAAGTCCTTTATTTTTCCACCAAGTTTGGTATTTTGCCAATACTCACAGAATTGTTGGTGAATAAAAAGGCTTTATGTGACATTTTCTTTTGCCTTTTAAAAATATTTTCAGAAGGAGATTCTTGTGGATTTGAAGACCAGGAGTTTCTGAACAACCCAACTGATCAAGGCAAGCCAGGACATCCATATTATGAAGCATTTCATAGCATTGCATAATCCATATTCATTTCTTGCATTTAAATTATCATGGATAATTCAAAGTAAATTATTCGAATACCTTATGTTGATAACTCAAATTGATATGATGATTAACCTTGCTTGCTAAGTGAAACTTAGTTGGTTGATCAAGAGTCACCTGTCCGGGCTTACCCGTGCAGCCACATTCGCCGGTATGGGACGGCCTTGACCTGGTCTGATTGCGTGCTCTTTCACCGGTACCTCCAAAGAGGGAGGGTTATGCGTGTGTGCTGCCCTGATCAGGTAGACGGCGATAACCCTGTGAGCCCAGTTGAGTTTTGTGCCGGCGTCCCCGTTTGGGACAGTTTAGTTGGGCCACGACGGTGGCAGGTGTCACGAGGTGACACAGGGGCCACCCAGGGCTTGACTCCGGGGGAGGATGATTGCCGGTGGTACGATGGGAGAGTCACGGGTCAGGCAGGTTTCGTTGGAGCAACGCTGGTCCACCCGAATGCGGTCATGAGGTCAGTGCTCCATAGTGTGGGTAAAGTGCGCAACCTCTGCAGAGTGTAAAATCTATTCGAATAGCCGCATCCACGGAATTGGACAGCCCGTCCAGACCTCTCTAGGTGATCAACTGTAATAACCGTAGTAATGATGGAAGAACTTGTCTTATAAGCAGAAATACTCGTCGAGGTCGAGTATTCTGAGGGTTGTGAGACAACCCGGATATGAGTAAGTTGCTGACAGTAAGTAAATCACTTAGAATTTAACCTGTTCATTGCCATGCTATTATTTGCTGCATATTTGGTTGTCATGTGCTTGTGAGTACATTCAAAGTACTCACCTGGCGTATCATGCCAGATGCAGGAGAAGACTGAGACGGAGGTCTCGATATCCGTGTTGCGATGCCTAGGATGTGTCCTCAGCAGTGTCCCTGTGGATGGAGTTACTTTTATGTTCCGCTACGCAGTAGTCTTCCGCTGTAGAATTCTACTGTAGTACCGAGGCCCTGATATGTTAGATAAATAATGTAGATACTGTCATAGCACTAGATGTGCCTTTGGCCTTGATGATTATGTAATATATGAGCTTGTACTCGACTATCATCAATAAAAGTTCAGCTATGTTCTGTCCCAAGTTGTTGTGTGTTTCCAGAAGACATGATCTCTGGGTTGGAAACACTGGTAAACCGGTTCTCTGAGCCGGGGTGCCACATCCTCGCTCTTTAGATCGTTCGATCTCGCGCCGCTTTGCCATTTTCTTAGATCGCCCGAAGCACCTCGCCGCCGGCGAGCTCGTAGCGCTCAGCTCCGGCCACCGCAGCACCTCGCACCACCGCCATTCGACGCGGCGTCGTCCCGCCATTCGAACGCACCCAGCCACAGCCCCGCAGACCCCCTGTGCGCAAAACCTGCGCCCCACCTGAGCAGCGCCGCCGCGTTTGGCTCACCGGAGCCAACTCCGGCACATCTCCGACCGGTGTCCGACGTGGCGTCCACGTGGCACCGCCTGGGCCACTAACTGGTGGGCCCAGGGGACCCCTTTGGCCCAGTTGACTTTAGTCAACTGCTGACTGGACCAGCCCCAGCCGCTGACAGATGGGCCCACCTCCCTAATTAACTAAAACTAATTTAGAATTAATTTAATAACTTAATTAGTGGCTGACAAGTGGGCCCAGTAGCTTAATTAGCTAATTAGTTTAAATTTAACCCTGTTTAACACTAACAGAGGCTAACATGTGGGTCCCAGTGACCCCACAGGTCAGATTTGACTCTGGTCAGCTGGTTTGACCTGCTGACATAATGCTGACATCACTACTGACGTCATAATTCATTTTCAATAATTCTATTAAATTAAATAATCCAGAAAATGCTAAAATCTTTAGAAAATCGTAGGAAATAAACCGTAGCTCGGATCGAAAAACTTTCTACATGAAAGTTGATCAGAACGACGAGACGAATTTGATTGTGTCATCTGTTTCTATGTCGGAACCCTCTACATAGGTGAACCCGTAACTTTCCACCCATTTCCGGCAGATGAATAGTGCATATATACCGGTTAAAAATTCCAACTTAAATCCTAAAATAACTAATATGACTTAGACATGCTTTTAGGCAACCCTGCACTGCACGTTAGCATAGCATGCTCTGCGTTGCATATGTTTGCTGTGTATTTATCTGTTTCCTCCCCCCTCTTCTCTCTCGATAGATCCCGGTACCGACGCAGCTCCAGAGATCGATGACCCCTGACGACCCTGCCTTTGCCGCCGAGCAACCAGGCAAGCCCCCCTTTCGATCATCCAGATATCGCCCATTCTATTCTCTCATGCTTGCATTAGATTTTGCTACTGTAATTGATTGCTCCTATTCTGTTGCATAGCCTATTTTTGTAACTACTATTGATACCTGCCTGATATCCAAACTGCTTAGTATAGGCTGGTTAGTGACCCATCAGAGCCCCCACTTTGACCCAACTGCCCCGCTGGATTATCAGAAGACCCGATCAACGGGATCGAAGACCAGACCCTGGCACCGCACATCACGACCTTAGTTGTACGACACTGCAACGTTACTATCGAGTGCCGAGGGTGATACCTCATATAGCACTTCTGATGTTAACTCTGTAGAGTAGCTATTCGGTTGTGGACTTCGAGGGTGATTCCTCTTTCACCACTCCCAATAATGACGCTGTCGTGCAACACCTCAAGTGTGAACCCATCGAGGGTGATTCCTCCGAGTTCACCTTGACGGATACATCGAGTTGGAATCCAACGAGGGTGATACCTCGGATTCTTCAGATGTTATGGACACAGGAATACTTGGACTTTACAACTGATACTTGGAAAGGCGGGTCGACCCTGAGGGGTACCCGCGAATGATGGGATGTCGGGTTGACCTGGAGGTTACCCGTGAGATAAATACGAGGCGCGGCCGGGCATTCTTAGCCCTTGCAGCAAGTCCTCGAGACGGGGCGACGGGGTCACATCGATCGTGAGTCTCTGCTTGTTACCGCAAGCCCCTAATCCACTAACGATTTGGATATTTGATCCGAGCAGACCTCTGGCCTGATAGCACTAACCATCACGTGGGAAAAGTTATCGGCACTCTGCATCGTGGCATCAGCCGAAAGCTCTGTCAGACGTCCAGTTCAGCCTGGCGGCTGGGCTGGGCCGGCACCATCCTGTAGTGGTGGAGCCTGGTTCGCCCTGCACGCAACGACCCGGAGGGTGAGGGGCAATGGCCCAAGACCCCCTTGCGCTTAGGATGTAGACCGACGGGGACCTCTCTGCTGAGCTGTAGGTAGGGTTGCGGTGTATCGTTTGACCGAGGCCGGGCATGACCCAGGAAAGTGTGTTTGACCGGAGTTAAGCGAGCGTGGTGGGTAAGTTGGTGCACCCCTGCAGGGAAGAAAACATCTATCGATAGCCTGTCCTATGGTAACGGACACTCCGAGTTGTATCCCGATCGATACAACTAGAACTTGAGATGATACCTGGATATGTGGCTCCGGGATCGCTTTCTCGCAGGGAGTCGAGGAAGGATCTCTGGGCGAGGTTGATAACACTACTATGTATATATTGTACTGATCTAGTCTCTTCTATTGCTGCAAGACCGCTGAAGATGCTAGTCCTCGATAGGACTAGGCCTTCTCTCTACTCTCGCATTTCTGCAGCCCCGTCCACATATACAGCCTTCCTTTGATAATGTTGCATATGTAGTGTAGATCCTTGCTTGCTGAGTACTTCGGATGAGTACTCACGGTTGCTTTGCTTTCTTTTTCCCCCATATCCTTTTGATGCAACCAGATGACGGAGCCCCTGAGGCAGCTGCCCCGCCGATGACTACTACTACCACCTCAAGGGTGGTTACTTCTACAAGCTGGCCGACGTCCAGGAGTAGGATCAGAGGGTCCCAGGCAGGAGGCCTCCTCCTTTCGATCGTAGCTTTTATTTTGCCCCGCCTTTCTTAAGGCTTCTCTGTTAACTTATGTTTGTACTCAGATGTCTAACGATTTCGCTGATGCTTGTTTGTCATCAAGCTTATGTATTCGAGCCCTCGAGGCCCTGGCTTGTATTATACATCTTGTATGACTTTATTTATGTTTTAGAGTTGTGTTGTGATATCTTCAAGTGAGTCCTTAGGCTTGATCGTGTGCATTTGCGTGTATGATTAGTGCACGATTAAGCCGGGGGCGTCACAGAAACCACCTCAAAGTTATCTTTTTGATCAATCTATTGAGCCATCCCTATAAGTTTCAGAAACAATGCTAGAGTTCGTACTAAAATAACACCATATGATACACATCAACCAACTCTAATGTCACCTAGATACTCCAATGTCACCACAAGTATGCGTGAGTTGATTATTCGATACACATCTAACAACTTTATATTCATAATATTCAATCCAACACAAAGAACTTCAAAGAGTGCCCCAAAGTTTCTACCAGAGAAAGTAGGACAAAACGTGTATCAACCTCTATGCCTAGATTACCCCAATGTCACCACAGGAATCCGTAAGTTGATTACCAAAACGTATATCAAGTGACTCAATAAAATACCCCATTGTCACCATGGGTATCCACATGCAAGACATACATCAAGTGATCTCAAATCCAATATTCAATCCTAAAAGAACATGTGGTGCCCCCATGTGTAGTTTTGGTAATTGATGACATTCTCTATGACTAATGGTTGCCTTGAGTTATTCGTAGGATTTGTCCATAGGCTTTTCTTGAAGTCCATTTGTTGGTTTCAAGGAGTTTATGTGTTGGCCGAGGTGCTTTTCAAGGAATTATCCAAAGATTGGGTTGGCCATGTGAGAGTTGAGCCTATTGCAAGCATGTCTTGAAGAAGAAGATTGTGTGAACATTCATGTTTACCTTCAAGACATCATCCTAATGAAGAGAGTTGGAAAGATTCAAGGTTGATTGCTACTTCTTGAGCTTGCGTTGGTTTTTCCCTTGAAGAGAAAGGGTGATGCAACAAAGTAGAGATAAGTATTTCCCTTAGTTAGAGAACCAAGGTATCAATCCAGTAGGAGGCATAAGCAAGTCTCCAATCTATGCACCTACACAAACAATCAAACACTTGCACCCAACGCAATAAAGGGATTGTCAATCCCTTCACAGTCAATTGCAATGGTGAGATCTGATAGAGATAAATATAAAAGATTACTAAAACATAAAATAAAATAAAAGTAAATAAATTGTAGCAAGATATTTTTGGTTTATAGATATGAAAATATATAAGGGAAAATAGACCCGGGGGCCATAGGTTTCACTAGAGGCTTCTCTCTTGAAGGAAAATAATACGGCGGGTGAACAAATTACTGTCGAGCAATTGGTAGAAAAGCGCAAAGTTATGACAATATCCAAGGCAATGATTATGCATATAGGCATCACGTCCGTGTCAAGTAGACTGAAATGATTCTGCATCTACAACTATTACTCCACACATCGACCGACTCCTGCCTGCATCTAGAGTATTAAGTTCATGAGAACAGAGTAACACATTAAGTAAGATGACATGATGTAGAGGGATAAACTCAAGCAATATGATAAGAACCCCATCTTTTTATCCTTGATGGCAACAATACAACACGTGCCTCGCTACCCCTACTATGTCACTGGGTGAGGAAACCGCAAGATTGAACCCAAAACTAAGCACCTCTCCCATTGCAAGAAGAACTAATCTAGTTGGCCAAACTAAACCGATAATTCAAAGAGAAATACAAAGATATCAAATCATGCATATAAGAATTGAGAGAAGATTCAAATAATATTCATAGATAATCTGATCATAAATCCACAATTCATCGGATCTCGACAAACACACCGCAAAAGAATATTACATCGGATAGAACTCCAAGAACATCGAGGAGAACATGGTATTGAAGATCATAGAGAGAGAAGAAGCCATCTAGCTACTAGCTATGGACCCGTAGGTCTGAGGTAAACTACTCACGCTTCATCGGAAGGGCAATAGGGTTGATGTAGATGCCCTCCGTGATCGAATCCCCCTCCGGCAGATCGCCGAAAAAGGCCCCAAGATGCACCCTTGCCGTTGCCTTGGGACTCCTTTTCCTTGGTCTCCAAGTCCTACGTGTGTCTTCTGGTCCAAGAAAAATCATCATAAAGTTTTATTCCGTTTGGACTCCGTTTGATATTCCTTTTCTGCGAAACTCAAAAACAAGGAAAAAACAGAAACTGGCACTGGGCTCTGGGTTAATAGGTTAGTACCAAAAATAATATAAAATAGCATATTAATGCATATAAAACATCCAACACAGATAATATAATAGCATGGAACAATAAAAAATTATAGATGCGTTGGAGACGTATCAAGCATCCCCAAGCTTAATTCCTGCTCGTCCTCGAGTAGGTAAATGATAAAAACAGAATTTTTGATGTGGAATGCTACCTAACATATTTATCCATGTAATTTTCTTTATGGTGGCATGAATATTTAGATCCATAAGATTCAAAACAAAAGTTTAATATTGACATAAAAACAATAATACTTCAAGCGTACTAACAAAGCAATCATGTCTTCTCAAAATAACATGGCCAAAGAAAGTTATCCCACCAAAATCATATAGTTTGGCTATGCTCCATCTTCATCACACAAAGTATTAAATCATGCACAACCCCAATGACAAGCCAAGCAATTGTTTCATACTTTTGATGTTCTCAAACTTTTTCAACTTTCACGCAATAGATGAGTGTGAGCCATGGATATAGCACTATAGGTGGAATAGAATATGGTGGTTCTGGAGAAGACAAAAAGAAGGAGATAGTCTCACATCAACTAGGCGTATCAACGGGCTATGGAGATGCCCATCAATAGATATCAATCTGAGTGAGTAGGGATTGCCATGCAACGGATGCACTAGAGCTATAAGTGTATGAAAGCTCAAAAAGAAACTAAGTGGGTGTGCATGCAACTCGCTTGCTCACGAAGACCTAGGGCAATTTTAGGAAGCCCATCATTGGAATATACAAGCCAAGTTCAATAATGAAAAATCCCCACTAGTATATGAAAGTGACAATATAGGAGACTCTCTATCATGAAGATCATGGTGCTACTTTGAAGCACAAGTGTGGAAAAGGATAGTAGCATTGCCCCTTCTCTCTTTTCTCTCATTTTTTTTATTTTGGGCTCTTTGGCCTCTTTTTTTCCTTTTTTTATTTTATTTTTCGTCCGGAGTCTCATCCTGACTTATGGGGGAATCATAGTCTCCATCATCCTTTCCTCACCTGGGACAATGCTCTAATAATGATGATCATCACACTTTTATTTACTTACAACTCAAGAATTACAACTCGATACTTAGAACAAAATATGACTCTATATGAATGCCTCCGATGGTGTACCGGGATGTGCAATGACTCAGGAGTGACATGTATAAAGAATATGAATGGTGGCTTTGCCACAAATACGATGTCAACTACGTGATCATGCAAAGCAATATGACAATGATGAAGCGTGTCATAATAAACGGAACGGTGGAAGTAGCATGGCAATATATCTCGGAATGGCTATGGAAATGCCATAATAGGTAGGTATGGTGGCTGTTTTGAGGAAGGTATATGGTGGGTGTAATGCACCGGCGAAAGTTGCGCGGTACTAGAGAGGCTAGCAATGGTGGAAGGGTGAGAATGCGTATAATCCAAGGACTCAACATTAGTCATAAAGAACTCACATACTTATTGCAAAAGTCTATTAGCTATCGAAACAAAGTACTACACGCATGCTCCTAGGGGGATAGATTGGTAGGAAAAGACCATCGCTCGTCCCCGACCGCCACTCATAAGGAAGACAATCAATAAATAAATCATGCTCCGACTTCATCACATAACGGTTCACCATACGTGCATGCTACGGGAATCACAAACTTTAACACAAGTATTTCTACAAATCCACAATTACTCACTAGCATGACTCTAATATCACCATCTTTATATCTCAAAACAATATGCAAGGAATCAAACTTCTCATAGTATTCAATGCACTTAATATGAAAGTTTTTATTATATCCCTCTTGGATGCCCATCATATTAGGACTAAATTCATAACCTAAGCAAATTACCATCATATTAGGACTCTAAAAATAATATAAGTGAAGCAAGAGAGTTCAATAATTTCTATAAAATAAAGCCACCGCCGTGCTCTAAAAAGATATAAGTGAAGTACTAGAGCATATTGCCTAGCTCAAAAGATATAAGTGAAGCACATAGAGTATTCTAATAAATTCATGATTAATGCATGTCCCTCCCAAAAGGTGTGTTATGATTGTGGCAAACTAAAAAGCAAAGACTCATATCATACAAGACGCTCCAAGCAAAACACGTATCATGTGGTGAATAAAAATATAGCCTCAAGTAAATTTACCGATGGATTAAAGACGAAAGAGGGGATGCCTTCCGGGGCATCCCCAAGCTTAGACCCTTGGTTGTCCTTTAATATTACCTTGCGGTGCCTTGGGAATCCCCAAGCTTAGGCTCTTGCCACTTCTTATTCCATAGTCGATCAAATCTTTACCCAAAACTTGAAAACTTCACAACACAAAACTCAACAAAAAACTCATGAGATCCGTTAGTATAAGAAAAATAAATCACCACTTTGGTACTGTTGTGAACTCATTATTTATTTATATTGGTGTAATATCTACTGTATTCCAACTTTTCCATGGTTCATACCCCCCGATACTACCCATAGATTCATCAAAATAAGCAAACAAAACAAAGAAAATAGAATCTGTCAAAAACACAATAGTCTGTGAAGATCCGAATTGTTCTAGTACTTCTCTAACTTCAAAATTTCTGAAACATAAGGAAAACATAAGAAATTTGTATATCAATCTTGTGTAAAAAATTCAGAGTTTTTCGTCGCTTATGTGAATTATTAAAATTCTGTAACTGGACGCAAAAGTTTCTATTTTTCAGCAAGATCAAATCAACTATCATCGTAAGCCATCCCAAAGGTCTTACTTGGCTCAAACACTAATTAAAACACCAAAACACAATTAGTACATAGGTAATAATGTGTATTTTATTCAAGAACAGAAGCAAAACAAAAAACATAAAAATAAAATTGGGTTGCCTCCCAACAAGCGCTATTGTTTAACGCCCCTAGCTAGGCATAATGCAATAGATCTAGGTATTGTCATCTTTGGTATTGACTTCCTCAATTCCACACTTATAATCTCTAGGGGGTCCTTTGGTTTTATCAATAGTCACACTCCTAGGCAAGAGATCAAGAAATTCACTCGCAGCAATTGGTTCCCTAATAATTTGGAGAAAGTTAGGGTGAACACTTTTCATCTTAAGATCTCCGTTTTCTTTACTAGAAGAATCACCCTTATTTTCAGGAACATAAATAAACTTGGCAGCTTTTGTAGGAGGAAAATTGGGAGTAGTTTTAACAGAAGCAAAAGCGGAACCCACGTTGGTAATAATATCTTCTAGCTTGCCAATTCTCGTAGAATCTTGATCTATCTTTTCATTAATTATGGGTTCTTTTTTCCTTTAAATTCTTCAAAGTGACTCCTACTTTTGATCAATATTGGGTAATTTGATTATGAATCTTCTTATCCAAGTTTTCAATAAGCTCTACGGTAGCAATTTTATTCTCAATAATATCAAGTCTTTGCATCACATGTTCTAAAGTCAAAACAGTTTCATTAACCATAAGAGGTGGTGAGCCTACCAAATCTATCATAGCATTATAAGCATCCGCGGTGTGGCTCCCCCAAAAATTTCCCCCAGTAATGGTATCTAGAACATATCTATTCCAAGGAGTAACTCCCACATAAAAATTGCAAAGGAGAACGGTAGTAGATTGCTTACGAGTAGATCTATTTTGAGTATTGCAAATTCTATACCAAGCATCTTTTAAATTTTCTCCCTCGCTTTGCTTAAAATTAAGAACCTCACTCTCGGGAGTACTAGCGATGGTGGAAAGACTAGCCATGAAAGCAAATCAAACGATCTAGCACACGAGCAAACGAAAAGACGAACGGAAGAAGGGCGAATAAAAAGGCAAATCTTTTTGTATTTTTCTGAAAATCATTTGAGAAGTGGGGGAGAGGAAAATGAGAGGCAAATGGTGAATAATGTAATGCAAGAGATGAGAGTTTATGATGGGTACTTGGTAGGCTTGATGTAGAACCTCCCCGGCAACGGCGCCAGAAATTCTTCCTGCTACTTCTTGAGCTTGCGTTGGTTTTTCCCTTGAAGAGGAAAGGGTGATGCAGCAAAGTAGAGATAAGTATTTCCCTTAGTTAGAGAACCAAGGTATCAATCCAGTAGGAGGCACAAGCAAGTCTCCAATCTATGCACCTACACAAACAATCAAACACTTGCACCCAACGCAATAAAGGGGTTGTCAATCCCTTCACGGTCAATTGCAATGGTGAGATCTGATAGAGATAAATATAAAAGATTACTAAAACGTAAAGTAAAATAAAAGTAAATAAATTGCAGCAAGATATTTTTGGTATTTGGTTTATAGATCTAAAAATATATAAGGGAAAATAGACCCGGGGGCCATAGGTTTAACTAGAGTCTTCTCTCTTGAAGGAAAATAATACGGTGGGTGAACAAATTACTGTCGAGCAATTGATAGAAAAGCGCAAAGTTATGATGATATCCAAGGCAATGATTATGCATATAGGCATCACGTCCGTGTCAAGTAGACCGAAACGATTCTGCATCTACTACTATTACACCACACATCGACCGACTCCTGCCTGCATCTAGAGTATTAAGTTCAAGAGAATAGAGTAACACATTAAGTAAGATGACATGATGTAGAGGGATAAACTCAAGCAATATGATAAGAACTCCATCTTTTTATCCTTGATGGCAACAATACAATACGTGCCTTGCTACCCCTACTATGTCACTGGGTGAGGAAACTGCAAGATTGAACCCAAAACTAAGCACCTCTCCCATTGCAAGAAGAACCAATCTAGTTGGCCAAACTAAACCGATAATTCGAAAAGAAATACAAAGATATCAAATCATGCATATAAAAATTCAGAGAAGATTCAAATAATATTCATAGATAATTTGATCATAAATCCACAATTCATCGGATCTCGACAAACACACCGCAAAAGAATATTACATCGGATAGAACTCCAAGAACATCGAGGAGAACATGGTATTGAAGATCATAGAGAGAGAAGAAGCCATCTAGCTACTAGCTATGGACCCGTAGCTCTGAGGTAAACTACTCACGCTTCATCGGAAGGGCAATAGGGTTGATGTAGATGCCCTCCGTGATCGAATCCCCCTCTGGTAGATCGCCGGAAAAGGCCCCAAGATGGGATCTCACGGGAACAGAGGATTGCAGCGGAAGAAAAGTATTTTTGTGGATGCCTCTGATGGTTTGGGAATTTATAGGCCGAAGATTAGGGTTAGAGGAGCTCCGAGGGACACACAAGGCAGGGGCGCCCCCCTGGGGCGCGCCCTGCACCCTTGCCGTCGCCTCAGGACTCCTTTTCCTTGGTCTCCAAGTCCTACGTGTGTCTTCTAGTCCAAGAAAAATTGTCATAAAGTTTTATTCCGTTTGGACTCCGTTTGATATTCCTTTTCTGTGAAACTCAAAAGCAAGGAAAAACAGAAACTGGCACTGGTCTCTGGGTTAATAGGTTAGTCCCAAAAATAATATAAAATAGCATATTAATGCATATAAAACATCCAAAACAGATAATATAATAGAATGGAACAATAAAAAATTATAGATACGTTGGAGACGTATCATTGATCAAGACTAAATGCAAGAGTGATTCAAGTTGATCAACACACAAAGCGTAGAAGATGTACCGAGTTGGATCAAGTGGTCTCATGGTATGGTAAGCATTGTCCATTATGCTTTGTGTACTAACCCATGGTCTACGTGAGAGTTCTATGTTGGGTTAGGTATGTTTCCATGGGCTTGCGTCAAGAGGAAGATCTCATACAACCTATGGAGGATGACATCAAGTGTTGATTATCATCAAGATTGCGGTGTGCAAGTTCAAGTGGAGCATCACGAAGAGACCATGCTTGAAGCTTGCCATCCATTGGGGTGACAATGGACTTGTGAAGATGTTTCGAAGAGTGGCTTCCCATAGTGGAGTATGGGGGAGCAATCTACTAGTCTTTATCAAGCCAACGCAATCAAGAAAGGTAGTCCAACTTGAGGGAGTCAAGATCGTCATCATCTAGCTCAAGTGGACTATGTGCAAGGCAAAGGTTTGCCCTTGATAGGTTTTCTATTTTACTGGTCTCATGGTGGTAGTTGGGAGACTGGGTTCTAGGATCGATTGCCGTACTATCAAGGGGGGCTCTCAAGTTAGTAGCTTGATCGGTTCATCGAGAGCTCAAATCATTGTATCCTTACATCATCTTTCTTGGTTCTTGTTTGGTGTTTCTCTTTGTGAGTTTTAGAGCTTTTGGTCATCTTCATGACAAGCTTGAGCTCATCGAAAACGGAGTTCACTTATGCATCTTCTATGATGTTTTTGATGTTGGAATTTTTGCCGGTTCTTCATTCATAGAGGTTTCACATCTCTATATCATTGGCATTTTTCTACTGCCTCTTCTATGTTTTTTTCTCTAGTTGTTGGATAGCTCTTGTCGTCCTCTATCCAACAAGCTTGAGTTTGCTCATTTCGGAGCTCGTACGCAAAAGTTATGGCAGTTTCATTCGCAGGTCAGTTTTTAAGTGGTAGTACCACTCGGTAGTAACACTTATAAGAGCTAGTACCGCTCGGTAGTACCGCTCTGGGCAGCGGTAGTACCGCTTATAAGCTGTAGTACCGCTCTAGGCAGCGGTAGTACCACTTGTGCACGACCTGTGCACATAACGGTTGGATTTGGGGAGGCCTATTTAAGGGGGCCTTCTTCCCCAATGGTCTCTATCCTTCTAGCTCGTATTTGCCACCCATTGTTGACCTTCTTCGAGCTTGCTATCTCTCAATCCCTCCAATGATTCTTGCTAGTTCTTGAGGGAAAAGATAGAGGAGATCTAGATCTACGTTTCCACCAATCACTTTCTCCTCTATGTGAGGGGAACCCATTGGATCTAGATCTTGGAGTTCTTCGTGTTCTCTTCTTTGTTCTTCCTCTCATTTTCCTCCCTAGCATTAGTTGCTTTGGTGGGATTTGGGAGAGAAGGACTTGGGCACTTCATGAGCCCTTGCCATTGCATTTGGTGCATCGGTTTGAGTTCTCCACAGTGATACGTGGAAGTGAAGTTGAGAAGCTTGTTACTCTTGGGTGTTTGGGCACCCTAGAGCTTGTTCTTCTTGGGTGCCTTGGTGCCCTAGACGGTTGGTGTTGTCGGAGCTCGATCATTGTGGTGTAAAGCTCCGGGCAAGCGTCGGGGTCTCCAATTAGGTTGTGGAGATCGCCCCGAGCAATTTGACGGGTACCGGTGACCGCCCCCAAGGGTTGCCAAAGTGTACGGGTTCGGTGACCGCCCCCAAGGGTTGCCATTTGTACAGGTTCGGTGAACGCCCTAAAGGGCCCCTTAGTGGAATCACGGCATCTTGCATTGTGCGAGGGCGTGAGGAGATTACGGTGGCCCTAGTGGCTTCTTGGGGAACATTGTGCCTCCACACCGCTCCAAACGGAGATTAGCATCCGCAAGGGTGTGAACTTTGGGATACATCGTCGTCTCCGTGTGCCTCGGTTATCTCTTACCTGAGCCCTTTACTTATGCACTTTACTTTGTGATGGCCATAGTATGACATGTTATTTATCTTGCTATCACTTAGTTGTTTATCTTGCTTAGCATAAGTTGTTGGTGCACATAGGTGAGCCTAGTTGTTTTAGGTTTTGTGCTTGACATATTAAACGCTAGTTTTATTCTGCATTTGTTCAAGCCTAAACCGTAATTATTTTAAAGCGCCTATTGACCCCCCTCTAGGCGACATCCTCGATCTTTCAATTAGCATCAGAGCCTCATCTCTCTTTATTAGGCTTAACCGCCTAGAGAGTATAGATGTCGACTAGGGGATTAGGATTCTCTAACACTCTTAGTTTCGATGGCACAAATTTTGATGTTCGGGTAATTCGCATGCTTAATCTCTTTAGGGTCATGGACCCAAATTTAGAGCGAATTGTAGATATGGTTTTTTCTCCTCCAAAGGATCCCCAAAGATAATTTTTGATTGTTCCATGCTATTATATTATCCATCTTGGATGTTTTATATGCATTTATATGTTATTTTATATTATTTTTGGGACTAACCTATTAACCTAGAGCCCAGTGCCAGTTTCTGTTTTTTTCCTTATTTTTGAGTTTTACAGAAAAGGAATATCAAACGGAGTCCAAACGAGCTGAAACTTTACGATGATTTTTTATGGACCAGAAGAGACCCACGGAGTATCGGAGCCAGGCCAGGAGGTGGACGAGGAGTCCACAAGTCTAGGGGGCACGCCCCCCCCTAGGGCGCGCCCCCTAGCTTGTGGGCCCCTCGAGCGTCCCCCTGACGTGAGACCGACGCCAAAAATTCCTATAAATCCCGAAACCCCCAGAAAGAAACCTAGATCGAGAGTTCCGCCGCCGCAAGCCTCTGTAGCCATGAAAAACCAATCGGGAGCCCGTTCTGGCACCCTACCGGAGGGGGAAACCATCATCAGAGGCCATCTTCATCATCCCGGCGGTCTCCATGACGAGGAGGGAGTAGTTCACCCTCGGGGCTGAGGGTATGTACCAGTAGCTATGTGTTTGCTCTCTCTCTCTCTCTCTCGTGTTCTTGATTTGGCACGATCTTGATGTACTGCGAGCTTTGTTACTATAGTTGGATCATATGGTGTTTCTCCCCCTCTACCTTATTGTGATGAATTGAGTTTTACCTTTGAGGTTTCACTATTATCGGATTGAATACTATCATGGATTTGAGAACACTTGATGTATGTCTTGCGTGGGATACCTGTGGTGACAATGGGGTGTTCTATTGATTCACTTGAGTTATGTTTTGGCACTAAACTCGCGGATTCCCGAGGTGACATTGGGGTAATCTATGCATAGGGGTTGATGCATGTTTTCGTCCTTGTTTCTCCGGTAGGAATCTTGGGGCACTCTTTGAGGTTCTTTATGTTGGATTGAATATTATGAATCTAAAGGTGTTTGATGCATATCGTATAATTGACCCATGGATACTTGTGGTGATATTGGAGTATCTAGGTGACATTAGGGTTGATTGATGTGTGTCATATGGTGTTATTTTACTACGAACTCTAGGGCTGTTTGTGACACTTATAGGAATAGCTCAATGGATTGATCGGAAAGAATAACTTTGAGGTGGTTTCGTACCCTACAAGCAATTTCATCTTATGTTCTCCGCGATAGGAACTTTGGAGTGACTCTTTGTTGCATGTTGAGGGATTGCCATATGATTTAATTATGTTATCATTGTTGAGAGAACTTGCACTAGTGAAAGTATGAACCCTAGGCCTTGTTTTCAAGCATTGCAATACCGTTTTCGCTCACCTTTGTTACTAGTTACCTTGCTGTTTTTAGATTTTCAGATTACAAAAACCTATATCTACCATCCATATTACACTTGTATCACCATCTCTTCGCCGAACTAGTGCACCTATACAATTTACCATTGTATTGGGTGTGTTGGGGACACAAGAGACTCTTTGTTATTTAGTTGCAGGGTTGTTTGATAGAGACCATCTTCATCCTACGCCTCCCACGGATTGATAAACCTTAGGTCATCCACTTGAGGGAAATTTGCTACTGTCCTACAAAACTCTGCGCTTGGAGGCCCAACACGAGTCTACAAGAAGAAGGTTGCGTAGTAGACATCAAGCTCTTTTCTGGCGCCGTTGCCGGGGAGGTGAGTGCTTGAAGGTATATCTTTAGATCTTGCAATCGAATATTTTAGTTTCTTGTTTTATCACTAGTTTAGTCTATAAAAGAAAACTACAAAAAAATGGAATTGAGGTTGCCTCATATGCTTCATCTTTTTAATGTGTTTTGTGAGAATGATGGAAAGGAAAATTGTGCTCAAGTGTTAGAAGAAGAACTCAATAAAATGTTTGCTCAATGTTTTTAGTATGAATTCTTTGAATATCCATGATGCTAATAATGTGCAAAGCCATAAGCTTGGGGATGCTATGTTTGATGAAGATGATATTTTTAGTCCCCCAAGTTTTGATGAGAATATTTATTATGATGATAGCATGCCTCCTATTTATGATGATTATGTTGATGAAAGTGGGTTTGGAAGAGTGTCAACTCTAGTTAATGATCCCACTATTTTGGAGGGTGTTGAATCTTTTCACAATATTGATAAAAGTGGATTTCGAGAGGTCATGACTTTATTTAGTGATGAATCCACTATTTTGGAAGAGGTTCCAATTGATTATGAGAACAAAGTTTCTATCTATGATGATTATTGTGATGACATGTATGCTATAAACAATAATGATAACCATGGAACTTGTCATCATGATTTTAATTTTCAATTGGATTATGCCTCACATGATAGTTATGTTGTTGAGTTTGCTCCCACTACTATTCATGAGAATAAATTTGCTTATGTGAAGAGTAATAAAATTTCCATGCTTGTGGATCATGAAAAGAATGCTTTATGTGATAGTTATATTGTTTAATTCATTCATGATGCTATTGAAAATTATTATGAGAGAGGAACATAAGCTTTTTCATATTGCAATAATATCAAGTTTCCTCTCTATGTATTGAAAATCTTGATGTTTTGCTTGTCTTGCCTTCCTATGCAAGTTGATTCTTGTTCCATAAGTTGTTTGCTCACAAAATCCCTATGCATAGGAAGTGGGTTAGGCTTAAATGTGCTAGTCATATGCTTCATGATGCTCTCTTTGTGTTTCAATTCTTATCTTTTATGTGAGCATCATTGGAATCATCATGCCTAGCTTAAAAGGCATTAAAGAAAAGCGTTTGTTGGGAGACAACCCAATATTTATCGCTACTGTTTTTGTGTGTTAACCTGATTAAGCTACTGTATTAATCATGTTTTATAGCTTTTGTTTGAATAAAGTGCCAAGTAAAGCCTTTGGGATAGTGTGGTTGATAGTTGATTTGATTCTGTGCAAAAAAAAGAAACTTTTGCGTCCAGTACATAAATTCCTATATTTTACTGGAACGAGGAAAACTTCTGAATTTTTTACAGTTGATTGGTATACAAATTTTCTACGTTTTCCTAATTTTTTAGAATATTTGGAGTTACATGAGTATGAGCTTCATTCAGATCTTTACAGCCTGTTCTGTTTTTGCCAGATTCTGTTTTGAATGCATAGTTTGCTTGTTTTCTAGTTTCTATGGGTTATATTGCTTAATATAAATTGTGGAAATAATAAATTACAGTAGGAATCATGTGAGAAAAATTTTGAATCTTGTCTTGTCAGTACCAAAGTGAATGATTTGTTTTATCATACTAACCCATCTCACGAAGTTCCGTTAAGTTTTGTGTGATTGAAGTTTTCAAGTTTTGGGTGAGATATCGATATGAGGAGAATAAGGAGTGACAAGACCCTAATCTTGGGGATTCCCAAGGTACCCCAAGGTAATATTCAAGAAAGATCCAAGCAACTAAGCTTGGGGATGCCCCATAAGGCATCCCCTCTTTCGTCTTCAACATTATCGGTAACCTTATTTGGAGCTATATTTTTATTCATCACATGATATGAGTTTTGCTTGGAGCGTCACTTTATTTTATTAGTATTTGCTTGATGTTATTTATATTAATGTTTTGCATCTTTTATTTCAATAAAAAGTGTCAAGTATAGCCTTTACCATGCTTATTTTGCAAGTCTATATGTTGCTGTTTTGAAAACAGAAAGTTTTCTATCATTTTATGAATTCTTATGGAAAGTAAGAACGTGATAATATCTTGAAATTTTTACACAATGAGTAACAACAAATTTTATACAGTGTGGTAATTTTTCAGAAATTTTGGAGTTAGGTAAGTATGAGTACAATTGCACTCTTTACATACTGTCCTGTTTTGACAGACTGCTGTTATGTTTGCATTGTTTGCATAAGTTTGCTTGTTTAATGATTCTATTTGAGGATATGAGTATTGAATATGCAGAGGCATTTAGTATGCATTTTTAAATAATAATTTTAGTGATTTGCTGCAGTAGAGAATGATAAGGCTTTGCATTTGATTTATACTAACTTTTCTCATGAGTTCTTGTTGAGTTTTGTGTGGATGAAGTTTTTAAGATTTAGGGAAACCGTGATATAAAAGGAATTAAGGAGACACAAAAGCTCAAGATTGGGGATGCCCAAGGCATCCCAAGATAATATTTCAAGAAGTATCAAGCATCTAACCTTGGGGATGCCCCAGTAGGCATCCCACCTTTCTTCATCAGGAATGATCGGTCAGTTTTGGTTGAGCCTAAGTTTTTCCTTCTTCAAATGATATGTGCTATCCTTAGAATGTCATTTTATTTTATTTTGCTTGCTGTTTGAATAAAATATTAAGATCTAAAATTTGAAATGAGAGAGAGTCCTCACACAGCTACATAATTATTTGACTACTCATTGATCTTCACTTATATCTTTTTGGAGTAGTTTGTCAGATGCTCTAGTGCTTCACTTATATCTTTTTAGAGCATGACAGTGGTTTTATTTTGAAGAAATTGATGAACTCTCATGCTTCACTTATATTATTTTGAGAGTCTTAAAAAGCATGGTGAAAGTGCGTTATATCGACTAGAGGGGGGGTGAATAGGCGATTTTTACAAATTCGTCACTGAGGAATTTCAAGGTGAGGAAATTCCTAAGCGACGAACTACTTAGCAGCGGAATAAGTGCTCAGATGCAAGCATAACAGAGCAGTAGCACAGTCATCATGATGAAATGAAAACAAGCACAGAGTACGAGTAGCGTAAACACAGGATAAGCAGGCTGAAGACAAACTGACTGAAGAAATTGAACTGAGGAAATTGAGAAAGTCTTCAGTCAAAGTCTTCAAACAGTAATGATCAAATACATAGCAAGTATGCGAGGAAATGAAAGGGTTGAGGAAATAGAACCAGTAGCTCGGTGAAGACAATGATTTGGTAGACCAGTTCCAACTGCTGTGACAGTTGTACGTCTGGTTAGAGCGGCTAGGTATTTAAACGTGAGGACACACAGTCCCGGACACACAGTCCTCACCGTATTCTCCTTGAGCTAAGGTCACACAGACCTCGCTCAATCACTCGTGGTAAGTCTTCAGGTGACTTCCAAACCTTCACATACTCGGTCACTCGGCAATCCACAATTTCCTCTTGGATGCTCTAGACCATGACGCCTAACCGTCTGGAGGATGCACAGTCCTCAAAGGTAACAAGCTCGGTTCCACACAGGAACAATCTCTTCAGTGATGCTCAATCACGTTGGGTTTGTAGGTGTTTGGGTTTTTGTGTTTTTCCTCACTTGATGATTTTCGCTCAAAGTCCTCGGAGGATGGGATGCTCTAAATGACAAGTGTCAATCTATCTCTAGGAGCAGCCAACCAGCTAGTGGTTGAAGGGGGCGGCTATTTATAGCCTAGGGAGCAGCCCGACATGATAAGACATAAATGCCCTTCAATGATATGACCGTTAGGTGGGTAGGAAATTTGGACAGCTGGCGCGCAGCACAGCAATGGTCGGATATTTGAGTATCAAATTCCTCAGGGCTATCATGTTCCTCACTTGTAGGCAATCCGCACTGGCGAATTCCTAACTCCTCAGTCAGAACAAATTCCTCAGAGAACAGAAGAACTTCGTCTCTGTCACTGAAGAACTTGACTAAACTGTATGAGATTTCCAATGGCTTCACTCGAAAGGATTGGGTAGGTGTAGGATTTTGAGTTGAGCATCACTTGGAAACTTTTCCTTAGATTTACCTCGACCCCCTTTAACAGTACGGTGTTTCCTATGACTCAAGAAGAAGAAAATGAAACTACAAAAGCAAAAGTCTTCACGCTTCATAGTCCTCGCATGAATATCAAGTCTTCAGGGTCACACCAATTTCTTCACTTTCAAAGTCTTCAAGAAAACCAAAGTCTTCTGTTGAAGACATTCATTTTTAGGGGTCGACAATCATCGTAAATAACAAACTCCTCATAGACTTATAGACCTGTGTACACTCACAAACGCATTAGTCCCTTAATCTATAAGTCTTCAATACACCAAAATCACTAAGGGGCACTAGATGCACTTACAATCTCCCCCTTTTTGGTGATTGATGACAATATAGGTTAAGTTTTCAACGGCGATAAACATATGAAGTGTAAATACTGATATTGAGGAATTTGATTGCAAGATATAGAAGAACTTCCCCTGAAGATGTGCATCTTTGAGGAATTTGCTTTGAAATAGCAAATGCACATTGTTGAGTAATATCATGGAGATCTCCTCCTATATCTTGAAATTCATACACGTATTTAACATATGATATGAAGAATTTGAAATGCATGATGAAATATGGTGTCTGACGAAATTCAGCATGCGTGCATTAAGGTACTTGAGGAAATAAGCATGCAGAAAGTAGTTCAAAAGTATCAGACCACCATAGGACTTAAGTTTACAACTCATCAGAGCAAACACCTCAGAAAAGCAAGAGTTGTAACTTAACAGAAATATAGCCCATATATAAGACCCGCTTGAAGACTAACTCAAATTTCTCCCCCTTTGTCATCGAATGACAAAAAGGGACAAAAAATGAGGACTAACGCCCCTGAAGAATATCATCATGATGTCGATGGAGGAGCGCTAGCATTGTTGGGGTCGTCCATTGAGGTAGGGCCTGCCGTAGTGTCGTTCAAGTCTTCAGCTTCATCTGTCTCGCGTGATGAAGAATATGAACTGGAAACAAGCGGAGGAACTTTGACTTTCTTGAATTTCTTCGAAGGTGGCTGAGACCAGTCAAAGTCCTGTTGGAATCCCATCTCCTTGAGTTCTTCAGCACTATGAAGATTAGACAGAATGGCCCAAGTGCGGTCAAAAACTTCATGCAAGTAGTAGTAATTCTTCTTCACAGTATTTTGAGTGACAGTCATGTTCTGAAGAATTGCACCAAACTGACGCTTGACCCACTTGTGATTTTGATCAACTTTCTGATGAAGACTAAGGAGAAGTTCACGATCAGTCATCACACGCGGAGCTGTGGCTTGAGGATGATGTTCTGAAGCTTTGGCGGCAGAATCTTGAGTTGCAGAGTCATCATTGGTGGAATAGGAAGTAGCTTTGCGAAACTGTCCATCCAATGGACGAGTACCTTCATCAATAACAGCAGCCTTGCCCTTCTCGTCAGCTGAGGAAATAGTCCGTTTGAGGACTTCAATAGGGGGCAAATAGCTGAGATGATTTTGAAAATCGGCCTTATAATGAATTGAAGACCTTGATCTGATGAACTTCATGATCCAGGGAGCATAAGGCTTCAATTCAAAAGGTGACAGAGCAGCATTGGCCAAAGTCCTCATGAAGAAATCGTGGTAGTTGATAGGTATACCATGAATGATATTGAACAGTAGATTCTTCATGATGCCAACAACTTCTTCATCATCAGAGTTGTGGCCCTTGATTGGACTGAGGGTTTTGGTCAATATGCGATAAACTGTCCTTGGCACATAGAGCAATTCCTTGACGAGGAATTTGGTCCTTGGAGCTTGGCCTGGCTTCAAAGGCTTCATCAGCACTTGCATTAGATGATCAGACAGTTCAGTTTCAACATAGAGAAGCCTTGCACCTTCAGTGGGAGGACTGACTGGGACGGCATGAAGCAATTCAGGGGCCGGTGCTTTGAAATGAGTATTATCGGTCATCCAGTCCAATACCCATGAATTGACATCATCAACATTTCCAGTAATGTGCAACATGGCGAAGAATTGAAGAATGAGTTCTTCATTCCAATCGCAGATGTCGGTGCGGAAATTGAGTAACCCAGCGTCATGAAGAACACTGAGGACTGGGGTGAAGCAGGGCAGCGATTCCATATCTACATGAGGAATTTGCTCATGTTCAAAGATCTTATCCTTATCAAACAACAATGAGGAATAGAAGTTCATCTGGCTTGCAGTCCAGAAGCGCTTGCGACGAAGTCGAGCAAAGTCATAGGGATTGTAGTCAGTGAAGAATATGTGCTCATTGAAGAAATCCTCAACATTAAACTTCTGCTTCTTGGAGTGAGGGTTCTGTGGCTTGGGCTGAAGATTAACAGTTGAAGTTTTCATAGCCTCTTGAGGTATAGCCACTGGAGCCACAGGCTGAGGAATTTCAGCAGCAGCCTTGGCCTCCATTTCTTCAGACATATGTACATCAGCGCTAGTGACTGGAACTTCTTTAGGAATAGAATGAAGTGAAGCTTGACGTTCATCAGAGCCCGTATGAATTTCTTCAGTTGGCACAGGGGACTGAGGAACTTGATGTAGAGGGGTTGTCAGAGGTGAATTGTGGTGATGACTTTCCCAAAAGTCATCATTTAGAATAGGTGTTGTAGACCCAATATCCACATCCTCATCTTCTTCAATTTCTTCGACGCCTGCCTCTTCAGCTGTGAACTGAGGCATGGGCGATGATACCAGTGGGGTTGAAGGGAAAGTATCCACTTCAATTTCTTCATCCATCTGCTCTGTCGAAGCAGCAGAAGGATCTTCTTCATCAGATTTACTTGGAATTTCATATTCCTCACCAAAGGGAATGATCTCCTTTGATGGCATGCTTGATATTGGAATAGCATCAATTGAGTTTTCAGTTGAGCTCGTCAAAGTCTTCACTTTCTTGGGAGCTGAAGACTCTGAGGAGGCAGATGCTTTCCTTTTCTTCACAGCTGCTCACTCCGCAGCCTTGGTTTTCTTTGCTTCTGATGCAGAAGGAAGGTTGATGCTTGTCATCGGTGCAGGAGGAGCAAAGGAAATTGGTTGAATTTCTTTAGGCACAACTGATGCAGTTGCCCTGGCTTGTTCAGATTCCTCAGGCGCAGTAGCAGATGTATTAACTGGCCTGGATTGCTCTTCAGGCGCAATATTGGAGGTTGCACTGGCATTTTCTTCAGAGACTGGAATTTCTTCATCAGCTCTGGCGCTTTCATTTTCTTCAGCAGACTGAACAGATGTTCCAGTCTGAGGAAATTTGGGTTGCGATGAAGCTGCAACACTTGGAGTAAATCCTTTTGCCATTCTGACGAATCTGACTTTGGCACCTAGCCAATCTGCACGGTATGCATGAAATTCATCACTGAGTGCTTTGATCTCAGCCTGCATAGACACAAGTTCTTCAGGAGACATTTTCACAACATTGTTCTTCAGAAAACGCTCCTTCTTGTACTGAGCCTTCTTCACCTGCCCGGTCTTTTCAAATTTCCATTTCTCTTCATTTATGAAGGCCGTCAACATGTGACTTTGACCAGGAGTGAGGTTTAATTCAGGCAAAGGTGTATTTGGATCCTTGTGCCATAGATCGATGAAATCAAGGATCTTCCTTGGATCCAGCATGAGGGGCACAGCACTGCCTTTGGCACTAGAGGCCCTTTGTTGTCGATCTCTGATGATCTCAGCTAATTCTTCATCATCAGCTTCATCTTCGCTTGACGGAACCTGAAAGGCGACTTGCTTCTTGTGAGGACTTGGCCTTGTGCCTCGTCCAGCAGTGGCCTTTTTCTTCAGCAAGATCGGAGTTGTTGAAGACTGAGGTGGAGCTGAAGTACTTGCAGAGACTCCTGAAGCAATTGAGATCCCAGTAGTCCTTTGGCATGTGGCAAGATGCACAGGTTCTGAGGACTTTGCAGGAGCAGCTGAGGATTTTGCAACTGAGGGAGTTGGAGCTGCTTTTTGAGGAATTTGCTTGAGGAACAGGCCGTGAGGGCTTTGAAGAGCTTGGCCGTGAGGGCATTGCAGCTGAGGAACTTGTCTTGACAGCTGATTTCTTCAGCATAGCCTTCTTAGGCTTGATAGCAGAGGCCTCATCGGCGGCAGCAACAGAATCTTCATTGAATTTCTTCACTGCCTCTTTAGCCACTTTGGCCAGCTTGGCTTGACGCTTAGCCCACTCCTGAGGAAATTCCTCACCTCTTCTGATGCTAGTGGGATCAGCTTCTTGGCCAGGAGCCAATGGAGGTCTTGGACATGGAGGGTTAACAGCGAATTTCTTCATGTACTTGGGAGTGACATAACGATATTCCCTCCATTCTCTTGCCCATCTCCTCTCAATCTTCTGATTGTGCACTTTGCGCTGATTTTTGTTCTCCTTGCCATGAGTTGCTTCATCAGGAGTACAATATTCATCATAGATGTCATCAGGGATCTCAAAAGCAGTATTTGTTTCTGGCCTCTTTCCTCCCTTCTGAGGTCTTTTACCATCAGCCATTTTCTTCACTAGAGGATTTTGAACAATGGATGTTTCTGAGGAAGTGTGTAACTTATCTTCGAGAAATGCTGCAAATGAGTTAAGTTGATGAGAACCTAGTGATTCAGCAGCAGACATGTGTACCTGTGAACAGAATATAGGTGCGAAGAATTTGGAGAGGTCATATGCGTTCTCAGAAGTTTTTCAAAAGTATCAAGTTTGAGGAATTTGACCAGGGGTGTCTTGAGGAATTTCACTAAGTGTTCTTTGACTTAGGTTCCAGAGTTGTGTAGATTGAAAAATCCACACAATTGAGGAATCTTGAAGAAAAAACGTTGCTTAGAGAAACAGATCAAGAACAGAAGCAAGTTGGTGTTTAAGAACATGAAAGTTGAAGAATAAACACCTTTTGAAGATTTTGTGGAAATCATCAGAATCAACAAGGGCAGTAAAAATAAATTTTATTTACCCTTGACGAAGAACACGACGAACTGAGAGTAGCAGTGGAGAAGTTCGTCCGTTCAGATCTTCCACGCCCTAACTTGGCGATGGAAAACAGCTACGGCGGCGGCGGGGTGAAGATTTCCGCGGCCAGCGTGAGTACGACGGTGACGAGGTCGAGGCAGTGAAGCTCTTCCTCACCGACGATGATGGAGTGTAGCGGCGGCGCTAGGTCTGAGAGCTCGAGCGAGGGGAGTGAGATCGAGCGGGGTAAATGAGATCTGAGGAGGGCGAGGGGTATTTATAGCCGAGGTGAAAAACCGCTCGTCCGAAGAAAATGGACGAACGTGCCCCTGACCCTTCTTATCCTAACGACATGTGTCACCCACGTACTGTGAAGTGGAGATCGTGTTAGATCGTGGGTGAAAAGATAAATCTTATCGAGGGATATGGAACGGTTTGAGCGGCAAAAGCCGAAAATTCAGATAAGCATATTTTAATGTTTCGTTCGCAAATTCTTCAGCTGTCAAGGACACAGTGAAGACTTTGAACGGGTTTCAAATAGAACGCACATGAAGAATTTGTGAACGGACTGGATTGAGTTTAGCATAGAGGGGGAACGGGTCCGATCACATTCACATAGAAGAAAAACAACTTGAAGAATTAGCAATAAGTGAATGCTGTAGAGGACAGAAAACTCAAATATATATATAGTCAATAAAGAACACAGTCGGAAAGAGTGAAGATTTTGCAAAGTTGAAGAATTTGAAAATTTGAAGAATTTGCACAATGATGAAAAACTCAAATTTTGAAGATTTTCAACTTTTTGTGGTGGCGTGACCCACCGTGTAAGAATGATGATTTCAGACACCGCGTACAATTATCGTAGGGCTCTGAGAATCAAATTCTTCATTAATTTCTTCACACTTAGAGGGTTAGTCTTCATTGATTGAAGAAAAACGTTTCTTCGTGTGTTGCACATCTAAGTCATCAATTTGCATAAGTGTTAGGATGTGTGTCCTTTTCAAAGGACATTCGAAGATTCTAAGATATTTAGCTCACACCGCAATTTGCTAAATCTCTTCTCATCCAAGGGCTTTGTGAAGATATCCGCTAGCTGTTCTTCAGACTTCACGGGATCAATAGAGATGTCACCCTTCAACACATGATCTCGAAGAAAATGATGACGAATCTCGATGTGCTTTGTCTTCGAGTGCTGAACTGGGTTATGAGCAATTTTGATGGCACTCTCGTTGTCGCAGTAGAGTGGCACATTCTTCACATTGATGCCATAGTCCTTGAGGGTTTGCTTCATCCATAGCAATTGAGCACAGCAAGAACCAGCAGCAATATACTCAGCTTCAGCAGTAGAGAGTGATACGCAGGTCTGCTTCTTCGAGGACCAACATACTAAGGATCGTCTGACGAAATGGCATGTGCCTGATGTTGACTTGCGGTCCACACGATCACCAGCATAGTCAGAGTCAGAGTATCCAATGAGATCAAAAGCCGAGCCCTTGGGATACCATAATCCAAGTGTTGGAGTGTGAGCTAGATATCGAAGAATATGTTTCACAGCCTTATGGTGTGATTCCTTCGGTGTAGCTTGAAAACGGGCACACATGCAAACACTAAGCATAATATCCGGCCTAGATGCACATAGGTACAATAAAGAGCCAATCATGGAGCGGTATACCTTTTGATCGAAGTCTATTCCATTTTCATCAGTGCATAGACGGCCATTTGTGGGCATAGGGATTTTGACGCCTTTGCATTCTTGCATACCGAATTTCCTCAGAACGTCCTTGAGGTATTTCTCTTGAGAAATGAAGATGCCATTGCATTGTTGACGAATTTGAAGACCTAAGAAGAATTTCAATTCTCCCATCATGGACATTTGATATTCCTCACTCATCATGTAAGCAAATTCGTCACTGTAATGTTGGTTAGTACAGCCAAAGATAATATCATCAACATATATTTGGCACACGAATAATTCATCATCATAGGTTTTGGTGAAAAGAGTTGGGTCGAGTGAACCGGGTTTGAAGCCTTTCTTCATGAGGAATTCCTTCAAAGTATCATACCACGCCCGAGGGGCCTGCTTGAGGCCATAGAGGGCCTTATTGAGTCTGAAGACTTTGTCAGGATGCTTAGGATCTTCAAAACCTGGGGGTTGAGCAACATATACTTCTTCCTCAAGCTTACCATTGAGGAATGCACTTTTCACATCCATTTGATATAAGATGATATTATGATGGTTAGCATAAGCAAGCAATATGCGAATAGCCTCAAGTCTAGCAACAGGTGCAAAAGTTTCATCGAAATCAATTCCTTCAACCTGTGTGTAGCCTTGAGGCACAAGACGAGCCTTGTTCCTCACCACTAGGCCATTTTCATCTTGCTTGTTGCGGTAGATCCATTTGGTATCGATGATATTGTGCTTGCATGGGTCCGGTCGCTTGACAAGCTCAAACACACATTGTTCAGCTTGAATTGATGTAATTCCTCTTGCATCGCTTGAATCCATTCAGGCTCCAGAAATGCCTCATCAACTTTGGTGGGCTCTGTGATAGAGACGAAAGCAAAATGCCCACAAAAGTTAGACAAATGTGAAGCTTTTGAGCGAGTCATAGGACCTGGTGCGTTGATGTCGTTGATGGTTCTCTCAATCTGTACTTCATTTGCAACACGAGGATGAGCAGGTTAACGACTTTGATTTGGCTTAACATTTTCTTCAGAGCCATTTTCTTCAGATGCACCAGCATGCTGTTCTTCATGTTCTGGAATGATTTCTTCAGCAGATTCTTCAGTAGGAATGACATCCTCAGTAGCTTTGAACTTGATGGTTTCCTCAGGCGTCTTTTCATCTAGCACAGGAGGTAGGTGCTCTCTTTGCGAGCTGTTAGTCTCATCGAACCGCACATCTACAGTTTCAACAACCTTGTTGTGATAGGTGTTGAAGACCCTGTAGGTGTGCGAGTCCTTTCCGTAACCAAGCATAAAACCTTCATGTGCTTTCAGTGCAAATTTAGAATTGTGATGAGGATCTCTAATCCAACATTTAGCACCGAAGACTTTGAAATAACTCACATTGGGTTTCTTGTTAGTGAGGAGTTCATATGAGGTCTTCTTGAAGAATTTGTGAAGACATACCCTGTTGATGATGTGGCATGCAGTATCAATTGCCTCAGGCCAGAAGTGACGAGGTGTCTTGTATTCATCAAGCATGGTGCGAGCCATCTCAACAAGAGTCCTGTTCTTGCGCTCCACAACGCCATTCTGCTGAGGAGTGTATGGGGCAGATAGCTCATGAGTAATACCAAGTTCATCGAGATAGTCATCAAGACCAGTATTCTTGAACTCGGTCCCATTGTCACTACGTATATGCTTGATCTTCACACCAAAATTCGTCGAAGCCCTTGAGGAAAATCGTCTGAAGACTTCCTGCACTTCAGTTTTGTAAGTAATGACATGCACCCATGTGTAACGAGAATAGTCATCAACAATGACAAAGCCATATAGAGATGCTGCATTTGTTAGTGTGGCATAATGAGTAGGGCCAAAGAGATCCATATGAAGCAATTCAAAAGGACGAGAAGTAGTCATGATAGTCTTCGAGGGGTGCTTGGCTCTGGTCATCTTTCCAGCCTCACAAGCCCCACAAAGATGATCTTTGAGGAATTTGACACCCTTGATGCCAATGACGTGCTTTTTCTTCACGAGCGTGTGTAAGTTCCTCATGCCAGCATGACCCAGTCATCGATGCCATAGCCAGCCTTCTAAAGCTTTAGCAAGTAGACAAGTGGCAGGCTGTGGTCCTGCAGAGAAATCAACAATATACAAGTCTCCTCTCCTAAAGCCTTCGAAGACTTTGGAATTGTCAGATTCCATGAGCACTAAGCAACGATATTTGCCAAAGACAACAACCATATCAAGATCACAAAGCATTGAGATAGACATGAGGTTGAATCCGAGGGACTCGACAAGCATGACTTTATCCATGTTTCGATCCTTTGAGATTGCAACCCTACCTAGACCCAATACCTTGCTTTTGCCTTTGTCAGCGTAGGTGATATGCTTCAAGTGTGATGGAGATAAAGGAGTGTTCATCAGTAAGCTCTTGTCACCGGTCATGTGATTTGTACATCCACTATCGAGGACCCACTCAGTAGCTTTGGGTAAATCATCCTGCAGATGAATTAGTGCATCTTACGAACTCATATACTTCAGAGTGAAGAATATGACATCAAATTCATCAGACATATTTCATCAATTAAAGCAACATATGTATATATATATATATAGCAATGTGAGGACGTGAGAAATGAATAAATCATTTCTTCATGATTAGCTTGCGTCCTTTCAAGCATTTCAGGTCTCCAGCAAATTCTTCAGACGATTTAGTTCGTCTGGAGACCTGACCCTGCATAAGAGATTAGTTCTTTTTCTTCACCACCCACATCTGGAGGGGTGGCAAAGAGTTCATCATTCTGCGAGCTCCATAAGAGAAAGGTGGCATTGAGGCCAGAGTGCTTCGTTTCACAGGAGAGGGATTAGCATAGACATATGAGTAAGCAGAGAAATTCTTCGAGGACTTATGAATATAATGATTTGAAGAATAATGCACATAATCAGAACTCTTAGATTTTCCCTGCGAAACAGAAGCGTTAGCATGGTGATGATCATGAGAGGACTTGGATCCATATGAAGACTTTGGTCCATATGAAGAATTTGATCTGGGGTTCTTATTCTTCACAGGTGGTGTCATGAGGACATTCACCTAAAGACTTTCAAGGCACCTTTTGGGAACCCAGATTTTCTTCATAGGGGGACCATTCCTACAGTTAGATCCAACATATCTAGCAAATACTTCACCACTCTGATTTTTGAACAGTTTATAGTTGGAGTCAAATGACTCATCAGATGAATATGAGGATTCACAAGTAAAGCCAGATAAAGTGGATGGATCTACGGGAGGTCCCTTCACAGCAACCCATGAGGTTTTGGGATACTGCTCCGGTTTCCAGTAGGTTCCATCAGCATTGAGTTTCCTCTCAAAGGCAATACCCTCTTTCCTAGGGTTCCTGTTCAAGATCTGCTTTTTGAGCACATCACAAAGAGTCTGATGCCCTTTGAGGCTTTTGTACATGCCTGTCACATACAATTCCTTCAACCCTGCATTTTCGTCAGTGATACTAGTGGTATCCTCAGATGAGGAATTTGTGACCGCAGAGATAGTTGAAGAATTTGCAGCAATAGAAGCATTTGAACATTCAGGTGAAGAATTAGCAGTTTCACGTTCAATGCATTTCAAGCATGGTGGAATAAATTCTTCCTGAGCAGAACTGATCTGTTGAGCAAGCAAAGAATCATTTTCCTTCTGAAGATCTTCATGACTCACCCTTAGCTTCTCAAGATCTTGCTTTCTTTGAAGAAATTCATAAGATAGCTTCTCATGATCGGCTAGGAGAGTTTCATGACGACCTTGAAGGTTGTCAAACTTAGACTGTAGTTGCTGAAGATTATCAGTCAGTGTTTGAGTTCGATCCATTTCCTCACCTAACAGATCATCGCTTTTGTCTAGCATATTTTGAACCTTTTCCAAAGCCTTTTGTTGTTTAACAGCAATATTAGCAAGTTTGGAATAGCTGGGTTTGAGGTTATCATCAGATTCATCCTCACTTGATTCAGAGGAGGGATATTTGAGTACCTTGACACCTTTTGCCATGAAGCAATAGGTGGGAGCATAGTCATCGTTGCCGTCATCAGCAGTGTTGGGGAAGTCATTTTCCTCAGAGTTGAAAATGGACTTGCTAACGTAAGCAGTAGCGAGGGCTAGGCTCGCCACACCAGAGTCTGACTCCTAAGATGCCTCCTCTTCCTCATGTTCCTCAGATTCAGCTTCAGAGTCCATTTCCTTGCCAATGAATGCCCGAGCCTTTTTGGAACTGCTCTTCTTGTGAGATGAAGACTTTGAAGATTTTGACGATGAGGACTTTGAAGATTTCTTTTTCTTCGTTGAGTCATCGGAACTGTCATCCTTGTATTTCTTCTTCTTTGATTCCTTCTCCCACTGAGGACAATCAGTAATGTAGTGACCAGGTTTCTTGCATTTATGGCAAGTTCTCTTCTTGTAGTCACGGGATGAGGAATCTGATTTCATGTCATCACCTCTTGAGGATTTTCCAAATCGGCCACGTCTAGAGAACTTCTGGAATTTCCTCACGAGCATTGCTAGCTCCTGACTCAGTTCTTCAGGATCACCAAGGCTGCTACCAGAATCTTCATCTTCAGATTCAGAGATTGCCTTGACCTTCAGTGCACGAGATCTACCATAGCTCGGTCCGTAGAGATCTCTCTTCTCAGCTAGTTGGAATTCATGAGTGTTCAGCCTCTCAAGAATGTCAGCAGGATCAAGTGACTTGTAGTCACCACGTTCTTGAATCATCAGTGCCAGTGTATCGAATGAAGAATCGAGTGACCTCAGCAATTTCTTCACCACCTCATGGTCGGTGATGTCAGTGGCACCCAGTGCTTGAAGCTCATTTGAAATGTCAGTGAGGCGATCAAAGGTTTGCTGAACATTTTCGTTGTCGAGTCTTTTGAAGCGGTTGAAGAGATTGCGAAGAACGTCAACTCGAGAGTCACATTGAGTTGAGACTCCTTCGTTGACCTTGGACAGCCTATCCCAGATAAGCTTAGCTGTCTCCAAAGCACTCACTCTGCCATACTGCCCTTTGCTCAGATGGCCACATATGATATTCTTCGCTTGAGAGTCGAGTTGCTTGAATCTCTTCACATCAGCAGCGTTTACGGAAGGAGTGACAGAGGGAACGCCATTTTTCACAACGTACCAGAGATCGTTGTCAATTGCCTCAAGATGCATGCGCATCTTGTTCTTCCAGTAGGGGTAGTCCATCCCATCGAAGGTAGGACACCCAGCCGAGACCTTGATCATGCCTGCAGTCGACATAACTAAAACTCCAGGTGGTTAAACCAAAATCACACAGAACAAGGGAGTACCTTGCTCTGATACCAATTGAAAGTGCGTTATATCGACTAGAGGGGGGGTGAATAAGTGATTTTTACAAATTCGTCACTGAGGAATTTCAAGGTGAGGAAATTCCTAAGCGACGAACTACTTAGCAGCGGAATAAGTGCTCAGATGCAAGCATAACAAAGCAGTAGCACAATCATCATGATGAAATGAAAACAAGCACAGAGTACGAGTAGCGTAAACACAGGATAAGCAGGTTGAAGACAAACTGACTGAAGAAATTGAACTGAGGAAATTGAGAAAGCCTTCAGTCAAAGTCTTCAAACAGTAATGATCAAATACATAGCAAGTATGCGAGGAAATGAAAGGGTTGAGGAAATAGAACCAGTAGCTCGGTGAAGACAATGATTTGGTAGACCAGTTCCAACTGCTGTGACAGCTGTACGTCTGGTTAGAGCGGCTAGGTATTTAAACCTGAGGACACACAGTCCTCACCGTATTCTCCTTGAGCTAAGGTCACACAGACCTCGCCCAATCACTCGTGGTAAGTCTTCAGGCGACTTCCAAACCTTCACATACTAGGTCACTCGGCAATCCACAATTTCCTCTTGGATGCTCTAGACCATGACGCCTAACCGTCTGGAGGATGCACAGTCCTCAAAGGTAACAAGCGTCGGTTCCACACAGGAACAATCTCTTCAGTGATGCTCAATCACGTTGGGTTTGTAGGTGTTTGGGTTTTTGGGTTTTTCCTCACTTGATGATTTTCGCTCAAAGTCCTCGGAGGATGGGCTGCTCTAGGTTATGAATTTAGTCCTAATATGATGGGCATCCAAGAGGGATACAATAAAAACTTTCATATAAAGTGCATTGAATACTATGTGAAGTTTGATTCCTTATGATTGTTTTGAGATATAAAGATGGTGATATTAGAGTCATGCTAGTGAGTAATTGTGGATTGGTAGAAATACTTGTGTTAAAGTTTGTGATTCCCGTAGCATGCACATATGGTGAACCGTTATGTGATGAAGTCGGAGCATGATTTATTTATTGATTTTCTTCCTTATGAGTGGCGGTCGGGGACGAGCAATGGTCTTTTCCTACCAATCTACCCCCCTAGGAGCATGCGTGTAGTACTTTGTTTCGATAGCTAATACACTTTTGCAATAAGTATGTGAGTTTTTTATGACTAATGTTGAGTCCATGGATTATACGCACTCTCACCCTTCCACCATTGCTAGCCTCTCTAGTACCGTGCAACTTTCACCGGTGCATTACACCCACCATATACCTTCCTCAAAACAGCCACCATACCTACCTATTGTGGCATTTCCATAGCCATTCTGAGATATATTGCCATGCAACTTCCACCGTTCCGTTTATTATGACACGCTTCATCATTGTCATATTGCTTTGCATGATCATGTAGTTGACATCATATTTGTGGCAAAGCCACCATTCATATTCTTTATACATGTCACTCTTGAGTCATTGCACATCCCGGTACACCGCCGGAGGCATTCATATAGAGTCATATATTTGTTCTAAGTATCGAGTTGTAATTCTTGAGTTGTAAGTAAATAAAAGTGTGATGATCATCATTATTAGAGCATTGTCCCATGTGAGGAAAGGATGATGGAGACTATGATTCCCTCACAATTCGGAATGAGACTCTGGACGAAAAATAAAAAAATAAAGAAAAAAAGAGAAAAAAGAGGCCAAAGAGCCCAAAATAAAAAAAAATGAGAGAAAAGAGAGAAGGGACAATGCTACTATCCTTTTTTCACACTTGTGCTTCAAAGTAGCACTATGATCTTCATGATAGAGAGTCTCCTATGTTGTCACTTTCATATACTAGTGGAAATTTTTCATTATAGAACTTGGCTTGTATATTCCAATGATAGGCTTCCTCAAATTGCCCTAGGTCTTCGTGAGCAAGCGAGTTGGATGCACACCCACTTAGTTTCTTTTTGAGCTTTCATACACTTATAGCTCAAGTGCATCCGTTGCATGGCAATCCCTACTCACTCACATTGATATCTATTGATGGGCATCTCCATAGCCCGTTGATACGCCTAGTTGATGTGAGACTATCTCCTTCTTTTTGTCCTCTCCACAACCACCATATTTTATTCCACCTATAGTGCTATATCCATGGCTCACACTCATGTATTGCGTGAACATTGAAAAAGTTTGAGAACATCAAAAGTATGAAACAATTGCTTGGCTTGTCATCGGGGTTGTGCATGATCTAATACTTTGTGTGATGAAGATGGAGCATAGCCAGACTATATGATTTTGTAGGGATAACTTTCTTTGGCCATGTTATTTTGAGAAGACATGATTGCTTTGTTAGTATGCTTGAAGTATTATTGTTTTTATGTCAATATTAAACTTTTGTTTTGAATCTTATGGATCTGAATATTCATGCCACAATAAATAAGATTACATGGATAAATATGTTAGGTAGCATTCCACATTAAAAATTCTGTTTTTATCATTTACCTACTCGAGGACGAGCAGGAATTAAGCTTGGGGATGCTTGATACGTCTCCAACGTATCTATAATTATTGATTGTTCCATGCTATTATATTATCCATCTTAGATGTTTTATATGCATTTATATGCTATTTTATATTATTTTTGGGACTAACGAGCTGAAACTTTACGATGATTTTTTATGGACCAGAAGAGACCCACGGAGTATCGGAGCCAGGCCAGGAGGTGGACGAGGAGTCCACAAGCCTAGGGGGCGCGCCCCCTAGGGTGCACTCCCCTGGCTTGTGGGCCCCTTGAGCGTCCCCCTGACGTGAGACTGACGCCAAAAATTCCTATAAATCCCGAAACCCCCAGAAAGAAACCTAGATCGGGAGTTCCGTCGCCGCAAGCCTCTGTAGCCACGAAAAACCAATCGGGAGCCCGTTCCCGCACCCTGACGGCGGGGGAAACCATCATCGGAGGCCATCTTCATCATCCCGGTAGTCTCCATGACGAGGAGGGAGTAGTTCACCCTCGGGGTTGAGGGTATGTACCAGTAGCTATGTGTTTGATCTCTCTCCCTCTCGTGTTCTTGATTTGGCACGATCTTGATGTACCGCGAGCTTTGTTACTATAGTTGGATCATATGGTGTTTCTCCCCCTCTACCTTCTTGTGATGAATTGAGTTTTCCCTTTGAGGTTTCACTATTATCGGATTGAATACTATCATGGATTTGAGAACACTTGATGTATGTCTTGCGTGGGATACCTGTGGTGACAATGAGGTGTTCTATTGATTCACTTGATGTATGTTTTGGCACTCAACTCGCGGATTTCCGAGGTGACATTGGGGTAATCTATGCATAGGGGTTGATGCACGTTTTCGTCCTTGTTTCTCCGGTAGGAATCTTGGGGCACTCTTTGAGGTTCTTTATGTTGGATTGAATATTATGAATCTGAAGTTGTTTGATGCATATCATATAATTGACCCACGAATACTTGTGGTGACATTGGAGTATCTAGGTGACATTAGGGTTGATTGATGTGTGTCATATGGTGTTATTTTACTACAAACTCTAGGGTTGTTTGTGACACTTATAGGAATAGCTCAATGGATTGATCGGAAAGAATAACGTTGAGGTGGTTTCGTACCCTACAAGCAATTTCATCTTATGTTCTCCGTGATAGGAACTTTGGAGTGACTCTTTGTTGCAGGTTGAGGGCTTGCCATATGATTTAATTATGTTATCATTGTTGAGAGAACTTGCACTAGTGAAAGTATGAACCCTAGGCCTTGTTTTCAAGCATTGCAATACCGTTTTCGCTCACCTTTGTTACTAGTTACCTTGCTGTTTTTATATTTTCAGATTACAAAAACCTATATCTACCATCCATATTACACTTGTATCACCATCTCTTCGCCGAACTAGTGCACCTATACAATTTACCATTATATTGGGTTTTGGGGACACAAGAGACTCTTTGTTATTTGGTAGCATTGTTGTTTGAGAGAGACCAGCTTCATCCTACGCCTCCCACGGATTGATAAACCTTAGGTCATCCACTTGAGGGAAATTTGCTACTGTCCTACAAAACTCTACACTTGGAGGCCCAACACGATTCGACAAGAAGAAGGTTGCGTAGTAGACATCAAAGGTATCTCCTACGTCGAATCCCAATATATCTCTTGATGATGATGTTGATGCTAATGAGGATTGATGTTTGCTTGAACTACGTCGGTATTTCCCCAAAGAGGAAGGGATGATGCAGCACATCAACGGTAGGTATTTCCCTCAGTGATGAGACCAAGGTTATCTAACCAGTAGGAGAACCACGCAACACCACGTAAACAGCTCCTGCACACAAAGAACAAATACTTGCAACCCGACGTAAGAGAGGGGTTGTCAATCCCTCACGGGTAAAAGGATAGGTAAAATTGTAGTAGATTGGATAAATAGATCTCGCGGGAACGCGAGATAAAATAAATAAGTAAAAATTGCAGCAAGGTATTTTTGTATTTTTGGATTAAATGATCTAAAAATAAAAGCAAATAAAAATAGATCGCGAAGGCAAATAGCAAATAGATCTGAAAATATATGATGAGAAAATAGACCCGGGGGCCGTAGATTTCACTAGTGGCTTCTCTCGAGAAAAATAGCATACGATGGGTAAACAAATTACTGTTGGGCAATTGATAGAACTTCAAATAATCATGACGATATCCAGGCAATGATCATTATATAGGCATCATGTCCAAGATTAGTAGACCGACTCCTGCCTGCATCTACTACTATTACTCCACACATCGACCGCTATCCATCATGCATCTAGTGTATTAAGTTCATGGAAAAACGGAGTAATGCAATAAGAACGATGACATGATGTAGACAAGATCTATTTATGTAGAAATAGACCCCATCTTGTTATCCTTAATGGCAACGATACATACGTGTCGTTTCCCCTTATGTCACTGGGATCAAGCACCGTAAGATCGAACCCATCACAAAGCACCTCTTCCCATTGCAAGATAAATAGATCAAGTTGGCCAAACAAAACCCAAATATCGGAGAAGAAATACGAGGCTATAAGCAATCATGCATATAAGAGATCAAATAAGACTCATATAACTTTCATGGATAAAAACATAGATCTGATCATAAACTCAAAATTCATCGGATCCCAACAAACACACCGCAAAAAGAGTTACATCAAATAGATCTCCAAGAGACCATTGTATTGAGAATCAAACGAGAGAGAGAAAGCCATCTAGCTACTAACTACGGACCCATAGGTCTACAATGAACTACTCACGCATCATCGGAGAGGCACCAATGAGGATGATGAACCCCTCCGTGATGGTGTCTAGATTGGATCTGGTGTTTCTGGAACTTGCGGCGGCTAGAATTGATTTTCGTCCACTCCCCTAGGGTTTCTGGAATATTGGGGTATTTATAGAGCAAAGAGGCGGTGCGGGAGGTCTCCGAGATGGGCACAACCCACCAGGGCGCGCCTGGGAGCCCAGGCGCGCCCTGGTGTCGTGTGCTCACCTCGGGCTCCCTCTTCGGTACTTCTTTGGCCCACTGGATGTCTTCTGATCCAAAAAAAAATCTCCAAAAAGTTTCGCTACGTTTGGACTCCGTTTGGTATTGATTTCCTGCGAAGTAAAAAACAAGCATAAAACAGCAAATGGCACTGGGCACTATGTCAATAGGTTAGTCCCAAAAAATGATATAAAGTTGATATAAAATGATTGTAAAACATCCAAAAATGATAATATAACAGCATGGAACAATAAAAAATTATAGATACGTTGGAGACGTATCAGCATCCCCAAGCTTAATTCCTGCTCGTCCTCGAGTAGGTAAATGATAAAAATAGAATTTTTGATGTGGAATGCTGCCTAACATGTTCATCACATATTCTTTTCTTTGTAGCATGGACATTTGGACTTTTATATGGTTCAAAGCAATAGTCTAGTTTTGACATGAGGACTTTAATACTCAAGCATATCAACAAGCTACAATGTCTTTCAAGATATTAACACTAAAGCAAGTTATCCCTAGCCTATTATGCTCAATCATTGATCCATTCATGAAACACACTCAAATAGTAGCTACACCCAATGCTCAAGTACGATCATAGTGCACCTTAGTTGGTGCTTTATAAGAGAAGATGGAGAAGTAAAAATAAAAATTGCATAAAGTAAAAGAAAGGCCCTTCGCGGAGGGAAGTAGGGATTTGTAGAGGTGCCAGAGCTCAAAGCTTAAATTGAGAGATAAAAACATTTTGAGAGGCATAATTTTCCCACCAACGAAAATGACTTAGAGTTCCCAATACTTTCCATGCTAGATATATCATAGGCGGTTCCCAAACAGAAATTAAAGTTTATTCCTTTTTCCACCATACTTTCACTTTCCATGGCTAACCGTATCCACGGGTGCCCTCCATACCAACATTTTCCAAGGAATTTATTATTTGACAATAGAAAGTAAATTCATTTTTCATTTCGGGACTGGGCATCCCTAATACCTTTGTTGTACTCTCGTGCAATGACAAGTGACTAAACACTCATCGTGAGAATAACACATCTAGCATGGAAAAATATTGGCCACCCCTCACCGCCTCGCGAGCGGTACGAGCACACAAAAGAGAAATTTATTTTGAAAATTAGAGATGGCACATACAAATTTGCTTAGAACGGCACGGAAATACCGCATATAGGTAGGTATAGAGGACTCACATGGCAAAACTGGTTTAAAGGGTTTTGGATGCACAAGTAGTGATCATACTTAGTGCAAATGAAGGCTAGCAAAAAGATTGAGAAGCGTCCAATCAAGAAACGAAAAATCGCGTAAGCAAGCATTAAGCATAATTAACACCGAATAATGCACCACAAGTAGGATATAATTTCATTGCATAACTATTGACTTCAGTGCTTGCATAGGGAATCACAAACCTTAACACCAATATTCTTACTAAAGCATAATTACTCATCAACATGACTCACATATCACTATCATCATATCTCAAAACTATTACTAAGAATCAAGTTTATTTTGTCCAATGATCTTCATGAAAGTTTTTATTCTATCCTTCTTGGATATCTATCACTTTGGGACTAGTTTCATATGTTGCTTTTAATAAGCTCAAACAAATATAAGTGAAGAACATGAGCATAATATTTCTTTCTCTCAAATTAATCTAAGTGAAGCAAGAGAGAATTTCTTTTAAAATTTACTAACTCCCAAATAAATCTAAGTGAAGCATGAGAGCATTTCTTCAAAAATAAATCTCCTGTGAATTTTCAATTTTTTTTACTGGACGCAAAAGTTTCTGTTTTCCAACAAGATCAAATCAACTATCACCCAAATCATCCCAAAGGTTTTGCTTGGCACAAACACTAATTTAAACCACAAAAAACACATCTAACCAGAGGCATAATTGGGTATTTTATTGAAAAAAGCAAGAAACCAAAAAGCAAAAAGATACAAGTTGGGTTGCCTCCCAACGAGCGCTATTGTTTTACGCCCCTAGCTAGGCATAAAGCAAATGATCTAAGTATTGTCATCTTTGTTTCGAGATCCATAAGATGCCCTCATGATTGATTCATATGGTGGCTTAATTCTAGTTCTAGGGAAGTGTTCCATACCCTTCCTTAGTGGAAATTGAAATTTAATATTGCCTCTTTCATATCAATCACGGCACCAATAGTACGTAAAAACGGTCTACCAAGTATAATTGGACAAGACGGATTGCAATCAATATCAAGAACAATAAAATCTATGGGCACATAATTCCTATTTGCAAGAATAAAAACATCATTAATTCTTCCCATAGGCTTTTTAATAGTGGAATCCGCCAAGTGCAAATTTAAGGAACATTCTTCAATATCGGTAAGACCAAGCACATCACATAAAGATTTCGGAATTGTAGAAACACTAGCACCCAAGTCACATCAAGCAAAACACTCATAATTTTTAATATTGACTTTGATAGTAGGTTCCCATTCATCATGTAATTTTCTAGGAATTGAAACTTCTAATTCCAACTTTTCTTCAAAAGCTTTCATCATAGCATCAACAATATGTTTAGTAAAAGCTTTATTTTGTTCATAAGCATGGGGTGAATTTATCATGGATTGCAACAAAGAAATACAATCAACCCAAGAGCAACTATCATAATTAAAGTCTTTGTAATCCAAAAGAGTGGGCACATCACTAGTTAAAGTCTTGACTTCTTCAAACCCACTTTTATCAAATTTTTCAACAAGATTTTCACCCTCCAAATTATCGGGACGCCTTCTAGCTAAAGTTGACTCTTCTCCAGTCCCTTTTTCATCAATCTTAATTTTACTAAACAAGGAATCAATAGAAAAAACATCAATCATTTTAAGATCTTCATCACTTTTATGAAAGCAATCACTAGAAAACACTTTTTCTAGAAATTCTCTTTTATCTCTAAGCATAGCGGTTCTTTTCTTACTTTCATCCATAGAAACATATAAAGCTTTAATTGATTCTTCAACCTTAGGCACAAAAATTTTCATCTTGAGATTTTCTACATCATGAGAAATTTTATCAACGCTTCTAGACAAATCATCAATATTACTCAGTTTTTCTTCCATCATAGTGTTAAAATTCTTTTGAGCATTGATAAATTCTTTAATATTATTCTCAAAATCAGAGGTGTTCCTATTATTATTATAAGAAGGATTATCATAGGAATTACCATAATTATTAGAGGAATTACTAGGACAAGGCCTAGGATTATAATTACCTCTATAAGCATTGTTATTGAAATTGTTTCGCGAAATAAAGTTCACATCTATGGCATCACTACTTTGCTCAATCAATGTAGACAAAGGCATATCATTAAAATCAATAGGAGCATTTTTATTAGCAACCAATTTCATAAGAGCATCAACTTTTTCACTCAAAGAACAAATTTCTTCAACCGAGTTAACTTTTTTACTAGTAGGAGCTCTTTCGGTATGCCATTGTGAATAATTTGCCATAATGTTATCAAGCAATTTAGTAGCTTCACCCAAAGTAATTTCCATAAAAGTACCCCCCGCGGCGGAATCTAAAAGATTATGAGAAACAAAATTAAATCCCGCATAAAATTTTTGTATGATCATCCGAAGATTTAACCCATGAGTTGGGCAATTCCTTAGCATCATTTTCATCCTTTCCCAAGATTGTGCAACACGCTCATGCTCAAGTTGCTTGAAATTCATAATCTGGGTTCTAAGGGAAATAATTTTTGCGGGCGGAAAATACTTAGTGATAAAAGCATCTTTGCACTTATTCCAAGAATCGATACTATTGCGAGGCTAAGAAGAAAACCAATTTTTTGCGCGATCTCGCAAAGAAAACGGAAATAATTTCAACTTCACAATATCATTGTCCACATCTTTTTTCTTTTGCATATCGCATAAATCCACGAATGTGTTAAGATGGGACGCAGCATCCTCACTAGGAGTACCGGAAAATTGATCTTTCATAACAAGATTCAACAAAGCGGCATTAATATCACAAGACTCCGCGCTAGTGGCGGGAGGAGCAATCGGAGTGCTAATAAAATCATTATTGTTGGTATTTGAGAAATCACAGAACTTGGTGTTCTCTTGAGTCATTGTGACTATGCAACAAGATTGCACTCGAAAACAGATCTGACGAGAAAACGGCGAATGAAAACGAGGGCGAATAAAACGGCAAATTTTTGTGAAGTGGGGGAGAGGAAAACGAGAGGCAAATGTCAAATAATGTAAATTGCAAGGAGATGAGATTTGTGATTAGGACCCTGGTAGATGTTGATGATGTGTCCCCGGCAACGGTGCCAGAAATTTCTTTTGATGTTTGCTTGAACTACGTCGGTATTTCCCCAAAGAGGAATGGATGATGCAGCACAACAATGGTAGGTATTTCCCTCAGTGATGAGACCAAGGTTACCGAACCAGTAGGAGAACCACTCAACACCACGTAAATAGCACCTGCACACAATGAACAAATACTTGCAACCCGACGTAAGAGCGGGGTTGTCAATCCCTCACGGGTAAAAGGATAGGTAAAATTGTAGTAGATTGGATAATAGATCTCGCGGGAACGCGAGATAAAATAAATAAGTAAAAATTGCAGCAAGGTATTTTTGTATTTTTGGATTAATAGATCTGAAAATAAAAGCAAATAAAAATAGATCGCGAAGGCAAATAGCAAATAGATCTGAAAATATATGATGAGAAAATAGGCCCGGAGGCCGTAGATTTCACTAGTGGCTTCTCTCGAGAAAAATAGCATACGGTGGGTAAACAAATTACTATTGGGCAATTGATAGAACTTCAAATAATCATGATGATATCCAGGCAATGATCATTATATAGGCATCACGTCCAAGATTAGTAGACCGACTCCTGCCTGCATCTTCTACTATTACTCCACACATCGACCGCTATCCAGCATGCATCTAGTGTATTAAGTTCATGGAAAAAACGGAGTAATGCAATAAGAACGATGACATGATGTAGACATGATCTATTTATGTAGAAATAGACCCCATCTTGTTATCCTTAATGGCAACGATACATACGTGTCGTTTCCCCTTCTGTCACTGGGATCAAGCACCGTAAGATCGAACCCATCACAAAGCACCTCTTTCCATTGCAAGATAAATAGATCAAGTTGGCCAAACAAAACCCAAATATCGGAGAAGAAATACGAGGCTATAAGCAATCATGCATATAAGAGATCAAAGAAGAGTCAAATAACTTTCATGGATAAAAACATAGATCTGATCATAAACTCAAAGTTCATCGGATCCCAACAAACACACCGCAAAAAGAGTTACATCAAATAGATCTCCAAGAGACCATCGTATTGAGAATCAAATGAGAGAGAGAAATCCATCTAGCTACTAACTACGGACCCGTAGGTCTACAATGAACTACTCACGCATCATCGGAGAGGCACCAATGAAGATGATGAACCCCTCCGTGATGGTGTCTAGATTGGATCTGGTGTTTCTGGAACTTGCGGCGGCTGGAATTGATTTTCGTCGACTCCCCTAGGGTTTCTGGAATATTGGGTTATTTATTGAGCAAAGAGGCGGTGCGGGAGGTATCCGAGATGGGCACAACCCACCAGGGCGCGCCTGTGGGCCCAGGCGCGCCCTGGTGTCTTCTGCTCACCTCGGGATCCCTCTTCGGTACTTCTTTGGCCCACTGGATGTCTTCTGGTCCAAAAAAATCTCCAAAAAGTCTCGCTGCGTTTGGACTCCGTTTGGTATTGATTTCTTGTGAAGTAAAAAACAAGCAGAAAACAGCAACTGGCACTGGGCACTATGTCAATAGGTTAGTCCCAAAAAATGATATAAAGTTGATATAAAATGATTGTAAAACATCCAAAAATGATAATATAACAGCATGGAACAATCAAAAATTATAGATACCTTGGAGACATATCAAGGATGAGAATATTAATGAAGAGAATGATAATGTTGCCTCCTTAAAAATTATGGGGGAAATGATTTTCAAAGCTCTTCATAAGAAAAAAATTGCTCGTTCCAACTTCATGGAAATCATGTCTATTGCCATTGAGGGCAAGAGATACATTGAGGAGTTGGGATCCCATATCGAGGAGCATGAGGTCACCATTGATAAAATGGAACCTGAAGCGTGATTATGCTAATGAGATTGCGGACCTATCTCAAGCTCTTGAACTTGAACAAACCACCAAGGAATCTCTTGAGGAGGCTTTTTCTCTAGAATTATCTAGAGTGAGGGAATCTCATGATAGAGCTCTTGAGGTGGCCAATGATTTTGAAACTAAAAAAGAGAAGCTTGAATTTGCGCATGCTAAACTCCTTGAGGACTTTGGGCACCTCGAAAATGGCTCAAGGGTCATTAAGAGTGAGCTCGTCGGACTCACCGAGTCTCATGCTCAACTTAGATCTTCTTATTCAAAAGAGCTTGCAAAGTTGCCTTCTCCTCTTGTTGTTAATGATGATGCTTGTGCTACTAACTCTATTTTTTGTGAAGCATCCATTTTGAAGGAGAATGTTGAGCTAAGGGCTCAACTTGAGTTGCTATCTAGCAATTATGTGAAATTGGTAGAAAGTCATGAAAAGCTCTTAAGCGCTCATGATGATCTTCTAGTATGCCATAATGTGCTAAAGATATATCATGAGGCTATGACCACTAAGGTAACATATAGTGAGCCTCATGTCGATACTAGCACTACTAGAAGTCAAAATGCTATCTTGCCATGTGCTAGTCCTTGTAATTCATCTACCCACAATATTTCTACATCTTGTGATGAATTGCTTTCCTTGCCTTGTTGCTCTAACGATGAAGCCTATACTTCCTCTAGTACTTGTGTTGATACTAACCATGTAGAGGAAATCAAAGAGCTCAAGGCCCAAGTCACTTCTTTGAAGAAAGACTTTAAAAAGTGTCATGAAGGGAAGTACACACTCAACAATATCTTGAGTGTGCAAAAAGCCCCCAATGACAAAGGTGGACTTGGATTCAACTCCAATAAGAAGAAGAAGTCCAAGATGAACAAGATGAAGGGCCAAAAACAAGTCAAGAATTCGGCGAAGATTATTTGCTTCAAGTGCAAAATTGAAGGGCATCATGTTAGATCTTGCCCATTGAAGAAGAAGGCCATTAGTGACAAGCAACAAAGGAAGCGGCCACAAGTTCATTCTCATGCTCAACCTCAAGTTGAAGAAAGGCCTCTTCCCAAGAAGACTCAAGCTAATGCTTCTCAAGTTGAGAAATCAAGTGAGTAGAAAGTGAAGAGTAGACTTTGCTACCTATGTCGTGAGAAAGGTCACGTCGCTTCTTCATGTACGAATGGTACCTCATCCAACCCTATTCTAATTAATGATATCTATTCTCTTGGGAAGGATAAGGTTGGCAATGTGTTTTGCCAAATTTGTTGGTACTCAAAGTGGTGTCAAGAAAAGAACCATTTGGGTAGCCAAGCCTATTGTGACTAACCTCTTAGGACCCAACTTGGTTGGGGACCAACTAGCTCAAACTTGATCAATAGGTGTTAGTGGAGTGCATTGGAGACTTGGCTACATTATGAAGAATTAAGGGGACTTCATCATTCTTATTGTCTCAAGCCAATTCATTTGAATCATCAAGTTTATATCTTATATCCAATGTGCCTCCTTGCGGTAACTTGTACTTAAATTGTTTACATGGAAAGTTACTTGCCCCTTTGCATGTTTTGGTATGTGTTTGTATATGTTGTGCTTCAAATTTGCTTATCTTGAGCAATCAAGTATGTGTGTGTTGGTTTGCACATCATGTACATGTTTGTCGTGCGTTGAGCCTTTATGCTTCTTGTGTTTATCTTAGTTGGCTCATGTGAGATATTAATGGAACATCCCATTTTGAGGTAGTGATGTGCCTTGGGCATTTCACGATCCTACAAATGTGTGTACATGAGGAATACCACATAGTATTGATATTACAAGATTATCTAGTCTCTATGTGGTATGTCTTCTCATGCGAAATTCAAATTCTAAATAGTCCATTAATTATCTCTTGTTGGATACTTATTGCCTCTTGTTAAGGTTTCTTTGGTATCACATTATGGGGGAGTAAAGTGCTATGTGCATATTACAAGCCTAGAAAATGTGTACATTTGAGATATTGTCAACTAGAATTGATATTGTAAATTATCTTGTTCCTAGGTGGCATGTTAGCTCTACAAGTTGCAATTTGCTTATGTTTGGTGTGAAGATGATGTTGGATATCTTTGCTATCTACCACCGGGAATTATTTCCAAATACTTCTTGTCTCTTAAAAATTATTACTCATTTATGTGGTAGAAATTGTTCATCATCTTTACGTTGGCTTTTGCTTATATTTGCCTTATCTCTTGCCACAGAATGTGTCAACTCCCGGTGTCTTCCATGCCACTTGTGGATCTTGTTTCTTTCTTCATCTCGTCTAGTGTGTCTATAGATATAGTGAAAGCGGTGATGCCATGTTGTGCATTTTGTATTCAAATGCAAATCTCTATAATGCACAACGCTTGGGGGAGCTATCCTATTTTCTTTAGAACACTCTTCTTGTGATCCTTATCAAGTGTGTGTTGGTGGAAGGCAAGCCGTTTCTTTTTGGTACTTTGTGCCATCATGAAACTTTGTAGATGGCTTCATTTTCTTGGAACCATCCTCTCTTTTGGGAGTTTGATATCTTTCATTTTGGGTGTATTAATGGATATCTCATTCCTTGATGTATCTTTTATTTGATATCTTCCAAGTGATGATTTATTCATTCGGTATCCTATTTTCACTTGGTATTTCCTTTTCATTTGGTATCGATACTTGAAAGTCTTGAGCATGCATATTTACTTCATGTATTTTCTTTGGCATGCTTTCTTTCTTTGACCCAATATATAGGGGAAACTCCATCAAGTCACAAATTGGATGAGATGCGCATGAAATTCAATTTCATATCTATACGCACATATTTTTGTGGAGTTTGTCCTATGTATTGTTGGTTCTCTAACTCTTTGGTCCCAATGAGTTTGGATACCATTTTGTTTGTGGTGATTGTTCTAGGAACAATTGGAGATGCATTGGATGCTCGGCTCGCTCACAAGGAAGGTGGTGTCACCATGTGATTTTTGGAGTCAAGCTAGGATGATCAATGAACTACTATCTACCTTCAATTGCTATCTACTACATCCTTCCAATGCTATCTCGGTAACAAGTATCTATTCATGCATTCTTTTCTTGCATCCGACCCTGTTTAGGTTGCATCATGGCATGAATTTCTTGATTCATTCTTGTGATACTTGTTTCCTTTCTCAAAGCATCCCAACGATGATCTCGTGTTGCTAGTTGTGATGTCTTTGATGGATGTGTGGTAGGAGTTCATTTATATACAATAAGACCATATCTAGCCATGTGTTATGCTTTCAAGCAAATATCTTATTGGTATATTTATGACTTCCTTGTGGATATCTTGTTCTTTCCTTTTGTAACTATTTCGTGTGTACATCTTTCTTTGTGGATTGATATCATCATGATTTTCATCTACCTAGGATCTTTTACACTTGAGAGTAGTTACATCTCTAGTTGATATCCTTATTCTTTCACGTCCACCTTTTCTTTGGTGGTTCCCTGAAAGGATTTATCTTGAGTGCGGATCTTATATCGTTGCTTCTTGATTCACTCTTTTGTGGTGTAGATTTTTTCTCTTGCTTGTCTTGACGAGGCTTTTGCCATTTTGATTGGTATCCCTCCTCTTGACAAAGCTATCATTTTCTTTCTTCACCATGGGTTGTCACAAGCATTGGTTATTCATTTGCTTTAGTAAACTTGTGAACCCATTTGCTAGTTGTATGTGTGTGGGGAGGACATGTCTTGCACCGTGTATCTCAATTATTTAAGACTATATTGATGCTTAATGCTCATCCTTATATTAGTCTTATCTAGTGCTTTGCCATGACTCACATGCATCATTTTTGGTTGAGCCTATTCTTAAGTTGCATCTTTTGCATGTTGCTCAACCATGTGCTTGCTGCAAGTGCTATGCCTTGTTTCTTATCTATGCTCACTTGCACTTGTTGAGAGTTTCTATTGATTTTGGGGGAGTGATGATCCTATTTTGTGCACGTTGTATCCAAATACAAAACTTGATAATGCACAAATCATGGGAAGCTTTTATGTGTTCTTTAGAACACCCCTTTGCTCATATCATAATATCTTTTAGTCTTGTGGCTCATAGAATCATTTGATTGATTGGTTCAATTGGTATATTTTGATTGCTTGGTTCTCTCTTTGTTATGCCTTTGTGGCATATCATCCTTTTGCAATCTTTGGATCCTCAATATAGTTTGTCTTCCTCTAACTTCTTATCTTTGGATATATATATGTGTATGTTTTTTCACTCACATTTTGAGAAATACACACTTTATGGAGGAATACATATTATATTAGCCTTCTAAGTTTTTTGCCCATTTTGGCAATCGATGCCAATGGGGGAGAAGTTTCAAGAGTTTAGTTTGGAGAGCTTAGAGGGTTTTTGTTATCTTGCTTTGGTTCTGTTCCTAGGCTTTTACATCTCATGCTCATGCATTATTAGTTGTTGTCTTGCATGGTGATGCTTAATTCCTTATATAAACTCTCTTGAAAGTGATTGTCATCAATTACCAAAATGGGGGAGATTGAAAGAACATGTGGTGCCCCCATGTGTGGTTTTGGTAATTGATGACATTCTCTATGACTAATGGTTTCCTTGAGTTATTCATAGGATTTGTCCATAGGCTTTTCTTGAAGTCCATTTGTTGGTTTCAAGGAGTTTATGTGTTGGCCAAGGTGCTTTTCAAGGAATTATCCAAAGATTGGGTTGGCCATGTGAGAGTTGAGCCTATTGCAAGCATGTCTTGAAGAAGAAGATTGTGTGAACATTCATGTTTACCTTCAAGACATCATCCTAATGAAGAGAGTTGGAAAGATTCAAGGTTGATCAATACTAAGTACAAGAGTGATTCAAGTTGATCAACACACAAAGCGTAGAAGATGTACCGAATGGGATCAAGTGGTCTCATGGTATGGTAAGCATTATCCATTATGCTTTGTGTACTAACCCATGGTCTACGTGAGAGTTCTATGTGGGGTTAGGTATGTTTCCATGGGCTTGCGTCAAGATGAAGATCTCATACAACCTATGGAGGATGACATCAAGTAGTGATTGTCATCAAGATTGCGGTGTGCAAGTTTAAGTGGAGCATCACGAAGAGATCATGCTTGAAGCTTGCCGTCCATTGGGGGTGACAATGGACTTGTGAAGATGTTTCGAAGAGTGGCTCACCCATAGTGGAGTATGGGGGAGCAATCTACTAGTCTTTATCGAGCCAACGCAATCAAGAAAGGTAGTCCAACTTGAGGGAGTCAAGATCGTCATCATCTAGCTCAAGTGGACTATGTGCAAGGCAAATGTTTGCCCTTGATAGGTTTTCTATTTTACTGGTCTCATGGTGGTAGTTGGGAGACCGGGTTATAGGATCGATTGCCGTACTATCAAGGGGGGCTCTCAAGTTAGTAGCTTGATCGTATCATTCGTAGAGAGCTCAAATCATTGCATCCTTGCATCATCTTTTTTGGTTCTTGTTTGGTGTTTCTATTTGTGTGTTTTAGAGCTTTTGGTCATCTTCATGACAAGCTCGAGCTCATCGAAAACGGAGTTCACTTATGCATCTTCTATGATGTTTTCGATGTTGGAGTTTTTGCCGGTTCTTCATTCATAGAGGTTTCACACCTCTATATCATTGGCATTTTTCTACTGCCTCTTCTATGTTTTTTCTCTAGTTGTTGGATAGCTCTTGTCGTCCTCTATCCAACAAGCTTGAGTTTGCTCATTTCGGAGCTCGTACGCAAAAGTTATGGCAGTTTCATTCGCAGGTCAGTTTTTAAGCGGTAGTACCACTCGGTAGTACCGCTTATAAGAGGTAGTACTGCTCGGTAGTACCTCTTATAAGAGGTAGTACCGCTCTGGGCAGCGGTAGTACCGCTTATAGGCTGTAGTACCGCTCTAGGCAACGGTAGTACCGCTTGTGCACGACCTGTGCACATAACGGTTGGATTTGGGGAGGCCTATTTAAGGGGGCCTTCTTCCCCAATGGTCTCTATCCTTCTAGCTCGTATTTGCCGCCCATTGTTGACCTTCTTCGAGCTTTCTATCTCTCAATCCCTCCAATGATTCTTGCTAGTTCTTGAGGGAAAAGAGAGAGGAGATCTAGATCTACGTTTCCACCAATCACTTTCTCCTCTATGTGAGGGGAACCCATTGGATCTAGATCTTGGAGTTCTTCGTGTTCTCTTCTTCGTTCTTCCTCTCATTTTCCTCCCTAGCATTAGTTGCTTTGGTGGGATTTGGGAGAGAAGGACTTGGGCACTTCGTGAGCCCTTGCCATTTCATTTGGTGCATCAGTTTGAGTTCTCCACGGTGATATGTGGAAGTGAAGTTGAGAAGGTTTGTTACTCTTGGGTGTTTGGGCACCCTAGAGCTTGTTCCTCTTGGGTGCCTTGGTGCCCTAGACGGTTGGTGTTGTCCGAGCTCAATCATTGTGGTGTAAAGCTCCGGGCAAGCGCCGGGGTCTCCAATTAGGTTGTGGAGATCGCCCCAAGCAATTTGACGGGTACCGGTGACCGCCCCCAAGGGTTGCCAAAGTGTACGGGTTCGGTGACCGCCCCCAAGGGTTGCCATTTGTACGGGTTCGGTGACCGCCCTCAAGGGTCCCTTAGTGGAATCACGACATCTTGCATTGTGCGAGGGCGTGAGGAGATTACAGTGGCCCTAGTGGCTTCTTGGGGAACATTGTGCCTCCACACCGCTCCAAAAGGAGATTTGCATCCGCAAGGGTGTGAACTTCGGGATACATCGTCGTCTCCGCGTGCCTCGGTTATCTCTTACCCGAGCCCTTTACTTATGCACTTTACTTTGTGATAGCCATAGTATGACATGTTATTTATCTTGCTATCAATTAGTTGTTTATCTTGCTTAGCATAAGTTGTTGGTGCACATAGGTGAGCCTAGTTGTTTTAGGTTTTGTGCTTGACATATTAAACGCTAGTTTTATTCCGCATTTGTTCAAGCCTAAACCGTAATTATTTTAAAGCGCTTATTCACCCCCCCTCTAGGCGACATCCTCGATCTTTTAGATAATAATGAAACCTTTAAGGGCAAGCTCAATTCATCACAACAAAGATAGAGAGGGAAGAACACCATATGATCCAACTATATTAACAAAGCTCATGGTACATCAAGATCGTGACCTATCAAGATCACGAGAGAGAGAGAGAGAGAGAGAGATCAAACACATAGCTACTGGTACATACCCTCAGCCCCGGGGGTGAACTACTCCCACCTCATCATGGAAGCAGCGGGGATGATGAAGATGGACTCTAGTGATGACTTCCCCCCTCCGGGGATGATGAACGGAACTCCGGATGATATCGCTTCGGAACTGAGGCTTGTGGCGGCGGAAAAACTGATCTAGGTTTCTTTATGGAGGTTTCCCAATATATAGGAATTTTTTAGCGTTGGATTCACACCAAGGGGTTCCCGAGGGTCCCACAAGTTCAGGTGGCGCACCCTAGGTGGGGCCCACCCAGGCTTGTGCCCCCCTGGACACCTTCTGGCTCCCTCCTAAAGCTTCGTGGGTCTCTTATTTTCCATAAAAAATCACCATAAATTTTCGTGGCATTTGGACTCGTTTGGTATGGATTTTCTGAAAAACCAAAAACATGCAGAAAACAACAACTGGCACTAGGCACTAGGTTAATATGTTAGCTCATGAAAATCATATAAAAGTGCACCAAAACCATATGAAATTGTTGTAAACATGACATGAATACTTCATAAATTATAGATGTGTTGGAGATGTATCATGCCACACCTCTCCAACGAAGACGCACCTCCCCCAAAGGAGGGAACTTCGGGAACTATATCATCGTCTCCACGTGCGGTTTATTATTTACTTCAGTTACTTGTTGCAAGCTTATTTTAAGTGTTAATCTTTCTAGCTTGTTGTTGTTCTTGAGCTTGACATGTAAGTTATCTATCTAGTTGCATATCTAGATAACCTATATTCTTGTTGTATCTCTTAAAATTGAAAAAGAAGTTAAAAAATTGTTAGTCACCCATTCACCCCCTCTAGAAGACCATACTGATCCTTTCACCAATGTTGCCACAAATTGATCAGGTCGCAACATGATGATCGAAGCTCGTTTGCTCAAGCCATTGTTCCTTACAAAAGAAACAATTGTTCTTATGCTAGGATGCCTCCCTAGAGTCTAACAATAGCGGTGAGTGATCGAAACCAAGATGAAGCTCCACACGGGAGTGAGCGAATCACGAACTGCAACATCCACTCACTCGAGACCAAAACCCTATCCAAGACGCGTCGAGTGGTCGAGCTGCTTGTTTGTCCATGTGACCCCCCCAACAATGATTTTTGCACAAGTTGTGATCTCCAATATAGTTATTGAACATGTTGTCAATGCCTCAAGGGCATAAGAAAATGCTGAAACCTCTTATACTTGACACCATGAATGAGGTTAAAGTAAAACGACAACGATTATCGGGTGGGGTGATAACAAAACCTTTCTATGGAGTTCTGCAAGGAACTTTGTGGACCGAGAATTATGCAAGAATCCTTTCAATGATCACTCCCACTTGAAGTGATGGCAGCATAGCATACACTTGTGACGAACATGGTATTGTAGCCGCAAGATAAATTGAAGAAGAGTGGTGACAACAACAATGGTTGGTAGCTGAGGAATGAAACGCGTTGGTGTATGATGCAACCAACAAACCTCACAAGGGAGTTGAAGTTGTTAGATTTGGATCCATTGTTTCAAATATGTTTGACTAAACCGAAACAGAACAACTTAATGTTAAATCTACTCTCTATGCACCTTTTTGGACTCTAAAAATAGACACGTGCAATATTTTGATGTCATGGCCTGTTGAGTCCCAAGGGAAACAACAACACAAGAATTTAAGAATTGGATTTATAAATGCTCCACGAGAATTTTACAAGAATTTAGTGACATAGAAGGCTTAGGCAAGACATTTTTTTCCCAAGAGGTTGCGCATATTATCTCCAAGAAGATTAGGGATTGTTCCATTTCATATGAATATTGGATGACTCCGCAACATATTCCAATCTTCCGGGGTGCATATAAGTCCTGTCAAATGAGATCGTCAAGCCGAAGAGGCCCCCGAATCGCAAGCATGTAAATAAGTCTGACCGCGTGTTGCACGAATATTGGTGTTAATCAATCTGTGATTTCGATTGGCATAGCAAGGAATGGCGTGCCTCCAATTCTAGTGGAGAATGTATATCTTGCCTTGTACAAATGTATATTGCACAACTTGCCACATGATCTTGCTATATGTGTACTAGTGTAGTTTCTACTGTACTACACTGAAGAGTCCAAGCTTTTCACTCAACTTCAGCGGAGGAAGGCAGGCTGTTTTGCCAATCCATGCATATATACGCGTGGGTGGGCCTCACGGTTACTTGGCTTCCTCAAGCTCCCCCTCCATTCCCGCGTCCTCGAGCTCCCTCAGCCCTCCGACCCTCTGCTCGATCTCCTCAAGCAGCTCCTCCCTCAGCAGATCTCCCCTCGCGGTCGCTTCGATGTCCTCTTGCTGCAAATTCAGCATTGCAACATAGCCACACATTTCTTCAGCACAACAATAGATTAATTTTGTGTCGACCGTTCGATTTGTCTGAATGTTCTTTCAACTGAATGGCAAAATAGAGGGAAGAGGCTGCATGCATACCCGATCGTAGTACCAGTGCACGGTGCCATCACCCCCTTGCCCCCTGTAATGCTCGCTGTCGTAGAACGGGTCCTGTTAATTCATACAACAAGTGCCGCGTCACGAACACGATCTAAGAAAATGATTAATTTCAACAACTCTGGAGATCACTGGTGGGGATTGCCGTTCTTGCCTTCATGGACGCGAAGAAGCAGACGCCCCAGACAGTGAACATGGCGTAGAACGTATCTACCCGAGAAAAAAGATGAACAAAAACGACGTAAGTTTCAGACATAACTGAAGTTGCATCCGTGCAAGAAGCACAGACAGAAGTCTCACAGAAGCTCTTGATGGCCGTGTCGCTGAGATGCCAGATGGACTTGGTGACCACCCAGTCCCTCTGGTTGTCGACGTGCTCCACCATCGTCACCATCAGCGGCACCACGTCCAGCGGGAACGCCCTCGCCTTCAGCGCCTCGCCCCTCCTCCCGGCTGCCCTCTGCACTACGTGCACCGTCGCGGGGCAGCTGACGCCATTTAGGCCGCTGCTTCTCCCGGACGGCAGAGCAGAGCAGTGGGAGTGTGGCTTCAGCAACGACGACGCCATTGCTGCTAGGTTGCTAGGTAGCGAGTGAGTTTGCCGCTGGGGCGAGCTGACGGGAGCCGCTTGTAGGGTGGAACATTTTTTTTGGGTGGATAAGGTTTGCGGTGCTTTGGGCGGCCAGGTATTTCCTCCAGCGTATTCACAAACATTTTGGGGGACATACGTCGTTTGCGAAGAAACGCTGGGTCTGGTTCAATGGGTTCATGTAGGCTTGGGCATCGTGGGCACAGAACGGCCCATCTTGAGTTTTGTGCTGACCATTCTACTTTAATCCCTTTTCCGGAATCAGGTATCTCCCCCTTTGTCTCGAAAAAAAAGGTATCTCCCCCTTTTCATTACTTTGATAACGATCTCCCAAAAAAATGTACTTTGATAACGAAAATACAAAGTCTGAGAAATTGCCAAGGAGTGAAAGGTGACAAACGAGTTTGATGCACTTATCGAAACCCATTGAGTTTCACTACAGGCTTGAAAACGGCAGATCCTATATGACGCTCGCGTGCGTCCGATCGTTGCTGCTTCGCTGAAGCGAAGCCGACGAACGAGGAGACACGGGCCGGCCCACTTCCTGAAAGCACCCGGTTTTGGGAACCTTCTAGTAGGTTCCCTCAACCGTTTTTTTATTTGGCCGTTTTTTTCGTTTTTCCTGTTTCTCCTTTCTTTCTGTTTCTGTTTTTTCTGTTTCTGTTTCTTTTTCTTTCATTTGATCATTTTTCGTTTTTATTTTTATACTTTGTTTTCAAGAAAAATTTTGAAATCCAAAATTTTGTTCGTGATGCTAAAAAAAGTTCAAGGATTCATTTTTTTTACTTTTTGAATTTGTTTTCACAATTTAAAATTGTTCAGCATATATCACAAAATGTTCAATGTGTATTTAAATGTTTGTTTAGCGTATATCACAAAATTGTTCACTGTGTAGTTAAAAATTGTTAGTATATTACAAAAATGTTTAATCTACATTTAAATTTTGTTCATCATATATCACTAAAAAATTTAATGTGTTTTAAATTTTATTCAGCATATACCACAAAATGTTCACTGTGTAGTTAAAAATTGTTCAGCGTATATATTACAAAATGTTTGATGTATAACTGTTCATCATATATATAAAAATTCAATATTTTTTTATTTCTTTAATAAGAAATCCCATGTTTTCAATAATTGTTCACATTTTTCAAAAAGAAAATGCACGTTTCAAAAGTTTGTTCCAGAAACATTATTCATTTTTTAAGGAAGATTAAAAAAGAGATCTGCCGTTGTACATATTACTTTTAGCTCAACGCGGTTTTTTAAGACGAACTCACTCGCTAGGTGAAGTGGCTGGAGACGTGTTTACCCTGCGCTAGGTCGCGGGATCGAATCCATCCATCGCTCCATTTTTCTGACATTTTCTATTACTTTCGCTTTTCGCCTGGTAAATGGGCCGGCCCGTGTGTGCGAATTCTTCAGCGAAAGGTCTTGCTTTTGACGCTCGTGGGCGTCGAGCAGGAGCTCCCCTTGAAAACGCCAAGCTTCAAGAAATGCATCAACACAAAGAAAACAAAGTCCAGCGCTCGGAGACTCCTCATCACCACCTTGAGCAAAAGATATCACGAACGGCTATGTATCGCTGTTCCCGAACCCTATTTAGCGCCTTCTGCGCCACTTAAAGGGTAAATGGACGATGGCGCATACCCCCTGCGTCCACCGTTTCTAAATGGGCCAGCCTATCAGGATAAACCTCTCCTACCTTCCATGTTATTACTATTTTTTTCTGGGCAGATTTTTCTTCTGTTTTCTAACACGGGTTTTGCCGGTTTTCTACTTTTCCTTTCCTTTTTCATTTTCGTTTTTTATCAATTGATTTTTTTTCCTTTTCCTTTTTTCCTTTTTCATTTTATGTTTTTATCAAATTCGTGAATTTTTAACAAAGTTGTGATTTTTTTCAAATTTGAACTTTTTCGAAAGTTCGTGAATTTTTAACAAAGTTGAGATTTTTTTCAAATTTGAACTTTTTCGAAAGTGAACCTTTTTACAATTTTTGGGAACTTAAAAAAATGATGGATGATATTTCAAATTCGATAATCTTTTTTTCGAAAATTATGAATTTTTTCAATATTTTTAAACAATTGATGAACTTTTTTCAAATTGGTGTAATATTTCAAAATTAATGAACATTTTTCAAATTCCTATGTTTTTATAAAAAAATGTTGAACTTTTTTTAGAAATTGATAAACTTTTTAAAATCCATCAACTTTTTATTTTGAATTTTTTTTGCTGAAGTTTTGTTCTTTTTATGAAAAAGGTCAATGGTCAATGGTTGACTGGTCAACAGTGGACTGTCAACCATGACCAGTCAACACCAAACCGATCGACTAGGGAAGGAACCGCGTGTCGGGAGGGAGCTCTTTGGCCAGCCCACGTACACAGGCGCGTGAACGCCGGGGAGCATAAGCGGCGAAACGAGCGCGGGGAGGAGGACTTGTCGTTTTTAGCAAGCAATGCAGACTGCTCGCTAACTAGTGATCACGATCTGCGCCAGCCCACTACTAGCTAGGAGAGCAAGCAAATTGTTTTCAGATGTTTATTCTATACATGTAATGCTAAAAAGATGTTCCTCTATACATTTTTCCTTCGTTGAGTTTTAATTTCTGATAATTTTCATTAATTTTGGAAAAACATTTACGAATTTTAAAACCATTCATGAATCTAGAAAAAATTTAAAAAATGTTAAGAAACACAAAAAACATTCATGAATTAATAAATGTTCACAAATTACAAAAGCATTCATGTATTTGGAAAAACATTCTCATGAATTCACAAAAAAGTCATGTCTCAGAAAAATGCACAAAAATTCAAAAATATTGTCACAAAATTAAGAAAATCACGAATATGGCAAATTGTTCACAAATACAAAAAGATGCATATGTATTCAAAAAAATTTCACAAAATAAAAAAATGTTTGTGAATACAATAAATTCTTTATGAATTCAAAAACATCTTGTGAATTCAAAATATGTTCGCAAATATGGAAAATGTTCATGAATTCAAAAAAATGGTTGGGAATAAAAAAAAGTATGTGAATATGAAAATTTGGTGATTTCAAAAAATGTTCATGAATTCAAAAATTGTTTGGGAATACAAAAATGTTCGTGAATAAGAATAATATTCACAAATTTAGAAAATGATGAATACAAGCATGTTCCCGAATTCTAAAAATGTTCACGAACTCGAGAATTATTTGGGAACACAAAAATATTTGCCAATACAAAAATCTAAGATTTTGAAATGTTTGCGAATATGAACAATGTTCATGATTTTAAAAATATTCATGAATTATAAATGATCATATATTCACAAATTGTTCGAGGATTTGAAAAAAATGTTCACAAATTCGACGAGAGAAAAAAAAGTGTAGAAGGAAAAAAAGAAAAAGGAAAACAAAATAAAAAAAGAGAAAGAAAATGAAAAGGAAACCAAAAGGGGGACTTGATCACAGATTTTCCACCAGAATGCATATAACCCCTAACCTGTAAAAGCCCCCTTCCACATGGGCATGTTCAAACTTCACTCTCACTTGAGTAAACTCAATAGTAGGAAAATAGAGCTCAAAGGCGTGTTCGGAAAGCTCTAGGGTCAAGTCCAAGGAGAGGCATTTGACTCGAACCGACGTTGAGGGAAGGAACTTGGAGACACCACCGAGGATAACATAGGACTAAGTTGTGCTTCATTGAGGCGACATAACCTTTTCAAACAAACACCAAAGTGTTAAGTTCGTTCATGTATGGTGAATTTTGTCATAAGGCCATACACACACTAATCTATTTTCCCAAGTTATTATTAAAAGCATCTAATCACATGCTGTTCTCACTACACCGACAATATATATAGTAGGCAGCGAGCTCACGGGAGCCGCTTGTAGGGTGGAACATTTCCTGGTGGATGAGATTTGTAGTGCTTTGGGCGGCCATGTATTTTTCCTCCCATATCCTATTTAACTCTTAACCCGCTAGTTACCGCACATCCCATCATGCGCTACGTTCGGTAAGGGACCGGCCCATATATGCTAGAGCTTTTTGTGGCTTTGGGAAGCTTCTCATCGGTATTTTCTTCTTTTTTTCTTATCTTTCTTTTTCATTTTAAATTCATTAAAAAAATCAAATTCCTAAACCTTTTTGAAAACCGCAAACAATATTTATAAATCTGTGATTTTTTTTCCAAAATTCATGAATTATTTTCAAATCTATGAACTTTTAAAAAATTCATGATTTTTTCAAAGTCACCTTTTTTAATATTCACGAAATTTACCAATTTTCTTTTTCTAAAACAATTTTGTGAACTTTTGAAAATTCATGATTTTTAATATTCATAGTTTTTGAAATATGTGTTTTTTAAATCCGTGAACAATTTTATATTTCACAGAACTCTTTAAATCTATCAGAAAACTGATAGCTTGTTTCTTCTAAGCGAGGAGGTAATTTATTCAGAAGAACGAGACAAAAAAGAGATGGGCGAGCGCACAATAGGAGGCAAAGCAGTCAAGCATGAGCAATAAACTGGGCCGGCCCAAAATGAGCGTGTTGTGAGCGCTAGTGTGCCAACCACTGCCAGAAGCACTATAGAGAAGCTCCCATTTTCCCACCAGCATATTTTCAAACAATGTGGGACAGACGTTTGTGTAGAAACACTGGCCCTAGTTCAAGAGGTTTGGGCTGCTTGGGCTTAGATCGGCCCATCTTGATGTTTAGTGTTGACCATGCTTCGGCCTTTATGTTTTTCGAATCAGTTATCTCGCAATTTTCATTACTTTGATGAAATATAAAGTTTCCGAGAAAGTAACAAGGAATGAAAGGCAAAAAACGAGTTCGATGCACTTATGGGAACGCGCCAAATTTTGGTAGGGGCTTAAAAATGTCCAAGCTTTGACAAGCTTGCTTGAACCCATGAATTTCTGGTCAGGTTGTTGAAATGTGTTGCTCAAGCCTAGGTTTAGGATAGGCCACCCCACCAAAACATGGTATCAGGAACACTACAACACAGAGCACAAAGTCTGATTATGTGACTTCTAGTGCTCAAAGACTCCCCATTTCCACATTGAACAAAAGATAACACCTTCCTTGGTGTCAACCAGGGCACATTATCTATTTTGGGCCACAATACATTTGTATCAAAAAGGTACAGGGTTGTATATTCATTATACGTGGTTTTTGAAATTAGTCCTTGAATATAAAGTAAGGATAGGAATGGTTTCAAGCAAGTTGGAGAGAGCCTAAATTGGATGTGTATATGGAATGGCTACAAAGTTTAGGCGGATCACAATAGTTTTGTAGAGAAAAATAATGTGAAAATCAAATAGACAACAATGCAATTCATAAACTTTGTATTACAAACACACATGCATGTTACAACCTACTGAACATCAATATGCCAATGGCTAACCACTTACCTGCAAGAACAAGAAGGGAAAATTTGACCAAGAAACAAGCACACTAACAAACAAAAGTGGAATAGTGGACCCTACATACACTCTAAAGTTATCTATTTAGCAACGCATGCACTTGGTTGTTTTGTGATCCAAAAACATCTGCCTGGTTATTTGCTAGAATTGTAAACTCTAAAAAAATTCACTAAGTCTTATAGATATATAAGGATTTTTTGAAAAATGATGCATACAAATGCACGATGGCATATTAAACGGGAATATATTAATTGGTGGAGTAATGTGATCTTAGTTTGGTTAGATCTATGGTGAAATCCATTATAGAAAATATTTTCTTGAACAACCCAGAGTAACAAACTTTTATACAACAAAACATAGTGTCACTTTAGCACTACAAAATTATTGTAATGATAAATATTAGAAATGTATGAGTTTTTTCACTATAACGTATATATTAGCATGTTTACAACTTTGCATTATAAATGCTTCTACTTATACCTGGAATAACATCCATATAGTATATCGAAGGGTGTATGAATAAAGCAACATATATTTGATGATAGGTTGAGGTATAATGAACTAAAAAAGTTTAGTATAAATAGCCGAGAACATTTTACTTGCCTACATCCATGAAACAAGAGCACTGCTTCATGATTAAAACCGTTTGGTTCCTATATGACTCGGAATAAGGAATGTTCATTAGAAATTGATGGAATATCCTCACGTTTCATTGTACCATCATACACAGATCGTATGTGATATTGTTGTGTGCATAGTGTAGTTTCGGTAAAATTAATAAACTTTAGCATCATCTTAACAGACGCGGATTTGTAGCACTTACGTGCTCCACCCACCGAAATCAAGCCCTTATGTTATTGTGTCCAGACCATAGCATCAATTGACCAAATTAATAAACCTAAGAAGCTACGTTTGCAATACACCTAAAGAATACAATGTAATAAATCCGCCGAATCAGCTCCCAAAAAAGTCCACTGAACACATTTATTGTGTGGAAGGAAGTTACTCCTTGGAACATAATCCCGTTAAGTTTTGGTCCAGGGTATTGAGTGGAAAGAAGCTACTCTGAACACATTTCTTGAGCTTTTTCATCTATTTTAAGAGGGTTTTAGGGCAACCACTTTCTTAATTATGTTTCTTCGTGATTATGAACTGAGTTGGTGAGGCCAAGGTCTCTAACTTCAAATAATCTGGACATTTGATGTTGCCGTTAGGTTTCTGGATTAGCGGAAAAATTGCTTATTCCATTTTGCCGTATGTAGTTTAAAGTTTGGAACTTCTATGAAAAAAATGGAACCTATGAACTAACTAGTTTGACTTTTCTACATCCTAAAGTATATTTATGCTTATATGCAGATTTCAAGTTTGAGTTTAGGTTGGGAACTTGAGTTAAAATTTTGAATCTTTGAACTAAGTAGGCTGAATATATGAACACATTCGTCTTAGTAACTGAAACTTAATTATAATTTATGTGTGAATTAAAATCTGAAGCGGAAAGTCTTCCACGCACTGGTGTGCATCCTGATCGGTTGTAAGATGCTGGAGGTTGCACATATCAGCTTGCATTTATTGTAGAATTCAAAAATTGTTGGAAATTAAATATACATCATGAATACATATGAAGAATACAACCCAAGTGTGGATCCCCAGACACCGCGTCGGGTCAGATTCAAGGGATGGAGCAGCTCGGTGCTCATATCCAATTACCCATCTCAACCTCCTATTATAGTAGTCACATTAATTAGGTTACTAAAGAAGTAGCAGTTAACTAGGCCATGGAGGTGCAGAGGATCTCGGCCCCCCGCCGGCGGGAGGGACTCTGTTCTTGTTTTTGTTAGATTCAGCGTTTTGGTTGGGGCTATGTGGCGCCGGCGATGTCCCTTAGTAGGAATAATGTCTCCCACGTTCTATCCCTGTCCCGATGGTGCGTCTAGCATCGTCGGAGGGCGTGTGGAGATTTGTCTTTGTCGGATCTCGTGGGATTCGGTCGGTGATGGTCTTCGGTGGATCTGTTTGGATCCGGTCTTCGTTTGGGTGTTTACAGGTTTGACCCTTCTGATCTACAACTTTCTTCATCGGCGATGGTTGCTACTCTGGTGCGCTGGTCCTATGGGGCCTTAGCACGATGACTTCCTGGCTGTCTACTACAACAAGGTTTGCCTGGCTCCGGTGATGGAGGGGCGATGACGGCGGCGCGCCTTCGGCTCGCTCCAGTGCTTGTAGTCGTTGCTAGGTGGTCCACAGACATGGTTGTAATTTTTATTACCTCTGTTGTTCTTGTACTGCATGATTGAAGATGAATAGATTGGAAGTTTCTCGCAAAAAAAACTATAATTTCGTAGGTATACCTGGCCATGGGAAACCCGGCCCGGCCCGGTCGGCCTAGATTTTGAGCCCGAATGCCATGTCGGGCTGGACTTGGGCTTGACATATGTGTGTTTCAGGGAAGTGGCCCACCCCGAGGCCCGATGGGTTTTTCCACTGATGGGTCGGGCTTGGGCCTGAAGTCCAGGCCCGAAGCCTAGGCCAGGTCGGGCAAGGGCTTTCCACTGCGGGCTTGCTGAGGCCCGACCTGAGTTATGGCAAGGTATATTTGTATGGGACTTGAGTACTTTGTGCTGAAATCATGCATCATTATGTCACCTCCAAAATGCCCCGAAAAAATGTAGATATCTTGCCATAGAAAATCTATCACCAGCACAAAGAATCACATGAAACAGATGCACATGCTAAGATAGAAGATGCCACATAAGTAGTGGAAATAAGGCCATAAAAATCCCTCCAAACCATCTCGGTCACCTAAGAACGTAAGAAGGGGTGCAACCTAGTCTCCTCTTAATTACAAATATTTTATCGAGGGGGTTATTTCCATTTCACCAGATTTTCTTTATCAAGTACAACATTGTGAAATAGGTGCCAAGTGAACTTTATGATTATTATGTGAACTCATTATTTCCGGATCCACTTGCCGTTAGGAGAAAATGAGTCTTGTTCTCACCATTATTTATATAAAAAGGTTTATTTGAGAAAACACATTTACTGAAAGGAAACATCTTACCTTTAAATGGTATTTGGTGACAATGACAGATGATAAGGGAATAATAAATATATTGAGTATATGAACAATGTTTACTACAGTTGAGATGAAACAATGGTGCTTGGAGACCCTCCCATACTAAATAGGACTCACATACCATTATGAGGGCCACAAAAGGAATAAGTGGAGTTCATACTAGAAAGACATCCTAACTCATACATTTATGCCAAAGCCAAGAAGATCATCCACGAGAATATACTTGTTACCACATATTTCATCCTAAAACCCCGGACCTGCGCCGGTATAGCCTCCGGGTTAGGTCAGTTCTATAATTGGTAACTTGGAGTATTATCCGAATGAACACTGTAAACTCGAAGAGCTTAGAGACTCCGGACTAACCGCAACGCTCTTGGTTTGTTAGAAATCATGGGTAACATGCAGATTGTTGTACGCACATATATGTTGTAGGAATAATTAATTATACCTAGGGTCCAACCTAGTCTTAATTAGCAAGTCAAAACGGTCCAAAGTGGTCAACCAAAGTCCAAGGCATTCAAAGTCACTTGTTATCGTCAAACAAGTTCAATGGAGGGGGAAAAGATGATACGATCAAGTCCAAGGAACCACTAAAGGCAAGGAGGCCAAGTCAAGAAATGAGCCATAAATATAAGCCCAACATGGTGGAGGGGTGAGTGGAATTTTCCACCATAGGCTATGGATTCATACCCTCTCCTAGCCCATCATATGCACCAATGGACCAAAGAATACTCCTAGCCCATATAGCCATGTAATATAAGCCCCCACCCATGGGAATTTCTCACTTTACTCTCACTTGAATAAACTCAAGGGGGCGGGGGGGGGGTGCATTAGAGCTCCAAGACAGATTTGGGGAGCTCTGGGTTTAGTCTAAGGATACGTGTTCGACTCAGACCAATGTTGAGCGAAGGAACTTGGATATGGTACCAAAGAGGCGTGTTCGACTCAAGCATGCGCCCAAACCTCTCTCAGTGCTTTCCTAACATATGACTAGGCCACGCTTAAGCGAGGCGGCTTAACCTATTAAAAAAGTGTTAATTTTGTTCATGTACGACAACCTTCGTCATTAGGCCATCGTACACACCCCACTAATCTCTTTCCTGACCAAGTTAGCAATGACACCGCCTAATCAGATGTTACTTTCACTGCAACAAAAATATATATGCCCCCACCCCAAGGAGAGGGTGGCGACCAGATCCTCAAGCTCCACCATTGCTACCACCTCCAAGCTCCCATTTCTCGCTCTATAACCAAGCAAGGTTTGATTTCTTGAGACGAAACGAAAGAGGAACCCTTGATCTTTGATTCCACCAAGAAAATCTTTGACACCCCCCCCCCCCCCCCCCCTCCGAAAGTTCTTTGTGTGATTTGTTACTCTTGGGTTTGTGCCAAACTCTAGGCGGTTTGGCATCACTCGGGAGCTCCCAAGTTGTACATTTGTGCTCCGAAAAAGTTTGTGAGGATTTGTTGTTCGCCCTAAGAACAACCACTAGTGGAGGGAGTTTAGATGCTGGTTTGTCGAGGCTCTCGAAGAAGAATGTGAGGCATTCGATGTCACTTAAGGCATTTGATGGCCTTCACCTCTCCAACAGAAATTAGCACCTGAAGGGTGTGAACTTTGGGGATACATCTTTATCTCCAACGCATGGGGTTATTTTGTCCGCTAACCTCTAATTAGTTTGCGATTATTCCTTGCTTGCTTCTTTACCTTGTATGCCTTTCTTTCTTGCAATAGATCATCATATAGGGTGCTCATCTTAGTTCCATTTGTAGAGAGCTTACTATTCCACAATCCTCCAAAATCAACTAATAAAAGTAATTTTTGGTCCTCACCTCTTCACCCTCCCCTCTCCTCCTATTCGGCATCTTTGATCCTTCATTTACAAAAAAACTGCGTAACACCATAACATCATTAGGCTTGGAGGGAAGGGCCACCATATTTGATTCGGTTTCAGTGTCCTCCTTTTTCTGAAATGAGTTTCACTTCTACCACGATTCTAGATAGCAAGAAAACTAAATGTAGTACGGAGTTTGCGATACAATTAACTTCTAAATACACAAGGCATATATCTCCCTGAGGATCTTACGGAAAGGTGTCTCTAAGCCACCAGTCCCAAAAATATACGAGGTTACTAGAAAATAAACTCAAGTTCCTACCATGAACGTAGGTTTGAACTGCAAAAGGGTTTTCACTCCGAGAATCAAATGATCTCTTACTCACGTTAGCAACACAAGGGAGGCATATTGTATGCATTAGACCCTTGGAGATGTACCAAGTGCACTAGACCACCCCAAAAATTTATTACGAATAGGCAGTTCATCTTTCGATAAAAGAAAAGGCAGTCAATCTGCTCTTCGAAAAAAAATCTGCTCCCTCATATGGATTTTTTTAGTAGAACATGTACATAAATCTTCTTCTACTACAAAAAAAGAAGTACATAACTCATTTCATTCACATATATAAGACGCAACAGAGATACATCCATCATCGATGCAAAAAAAAAAAGAGATACATCCATCAGCATTAACCACATTCTAAAATGGCTTGTATACATCCTATGGCAGCCGTGCATGTTTTTCAACTTTACATTTGCGCTTAATGTAAAAGAAAATACCAGATGTACCTATCCACTTGCTTGGAGCCTTGGAGTAAAATAGACAGATTAATCTAATTTACAACGCTGTGTGTGTATATTCTCTCTCCCCTCTCTTTCTACATTGTATAGGAGTAGACATTTTACACAACTAACTCATAGGGCAGAGAACTCAGATCGTAAGCAATGTATACCTATGTACGTTACACATGTTGTCGACACACAGGGCATGAACCGTGGCTAATGAGCCATTTGTCCACGCAGAGCTGATGGAAAGCATGGGAGCAAGTGGGCAACCTTCTCGCCATCTCACCGGCTAGCATATCCTACAAGATCAAGAATCATACTATTAAGATCAGGAATCATACTATTAAGATCAGGAATCACACTATTAAGATGAAAAAGGAAAGATAATGATGGAAAACGACATAAAGCAAATACCAACCGCATTGCATTTAGTAGCAGGCAAAATTTGGTATGAAATCCGATAATGGCAATTGCTTTTAAAAATCTAACGAAGACATAAACGTGGTGGTTGTTGCACCTCCCTGCATTCATTGCCCAATCATGGTATTGCAGTTTAATGTCACAGTGAAAAAAAAAACGGTTTGGTCCTAGGTGAGTTTTTAGAGTACTAGGTGAATTTTGTTACAGAAGACTCGATGAACCTTAGTCTTTAGCACAAAGTTTCATCTTAGATTTAGTACCAGATAAATCATCACTGACAACCAGCTGGAAAATAGAAGCAACCACCTAGTGGTTGACTGGTAGGTACTCTGCTATGGATCTCCAGCACACTGATCAACATACAACCACCTAGTGGTAAAGTACTAAGTACTCAGCTATGGGGTGTCAAGACAGTGGTCTATCTAGCAACCATTTATGACCCAATGGTACATAACTTAATTTTCACTCCCTTTTATGAAATTATGGGAGCTGCATTAACTTCAACATAATGTAGTTTTTTGACTCCTTGTTTTTTCCGGTTCTTCTGTAAAAATTATGAACTGGTTTGTTCCCCGTTTCCATTGTTAATGAAATCGACAGTGCGCCTGTCATTTCCTTAGGAAAGAATATTTGCCTTGAACAAAATGAAGGGCAAAACTACGCAAGAGGTTCTTATGATAATTGTACCTGTAGACAGATGGCACAAGACAGGTTTTCACCCGATTTGCCCTGAGTCTGAGCCTGATCAGCCACCACGTAGTGTGGTAGTTTCTCCAGTGCCTCTCTCGAAAGCCCTCTCGACGAAATGTCTCCGAAGATGTCGTACACATCATCGTGCCCAAAATCCGGTATGCTGAGCTGTTTGATGAAGAAAAAACCAATCTAAAATTCAATACAGATGCAGCAACAACGCATGGCGGGACCGCCATTGATTGTCCGAATCCAACACCGCCCTTTTTGCAGTGCTGGCCATTCAATCTGATTTAATTCTTTCACCAAATGCACCACACTTGACAAGCAATACTCATATATACATCACCATCAGTTTGGTGCCATTTCTCTCTCCGTTTTGTGGCAAACGTTGTCGTGGACGATAAGATTGATTGATAATACTGCAACTGACCTGCCAACGGTACGCCAAATGTGCGGAGGATCCAAGCTGCTGTTGCACAAACCGGGCATGAAGGAGCTGCTCTATGAAATCTGCCTGAATAAATGAATTCATGAACTTTCTTAGGGGCGTGTGGATCTTAGCAAATAATGATACCTAGTAGTATAGTTAGGGAAAGATGTGGTTGAGCTCGGGTGTACCTACTTTATGGAGCTAAAATAACGAGTAACAAAATATGTCCGGAAAACAATCGGAGGAAAATCCGACCGTATGTGGCGCATCCAAAAAGAACAAGTGGTAGCAAATATGTATAAATATAAAGACATAGAATTCGCTTTTTTTTTCTACCAAATGACACAACAAATCAACATACGCGCAAATCAATATAACTATAGCATTTTTAGAATAAAAATCACACTAGCAGAACCTAAAGCTGATACACTTTCGTTAATACATATTGGCTTGAGTTCTGGAGAAAAACGTACCCTCGCGTCGCCCTCTCGAGGGCGACTCGGGGGCGACCAACCTCCCCGTCCGCCTCCTCCCCTTATCGATCTGTCCTCGCCGCCGCCGGAGACGGGCGCCGGGTCCCCCGCGCGGCCGCCGATGAGAGTGGCGGCGAGGCCCTCGGCCGCAACGCCGCTTGGGCTCGGGCCTAGGGTTTGAGGCGGCGGCCTCTGCTGGTGAGGGCGGCGTCGTCCTGGCGGCGGGCGGCGCTCGCCGGAGTTGAGGGCCGCGTCTACTCGGCCGCGCGGGCGGTGAGTGGGCGGTGGATGCGGGCGCCGCGTGGAGGGATCCTCGGCTACTCTCCTTCGCCAGATCTGAAGACGGCGCCACCGTGCTGCTGCTTCCTCCTCGTCAGTCCGGCCGGATCCGGTGGCGGGCTGCGCGGATGTGGGGTTGGGAGCTTTGGATCGGAGTAATTTCTTGGCCGGCTGCGGCGGCCACGACGCCGGCGGCGCTCCAGGCGTTGTTCCCTTCTTGAAGGCGGCTTCGAGATCCAGCTCCCTCCCCCTCGTCCTCCCCCTGCACCCGGGTGAAAACCCACAACTTTGGATGGGCGGCGGCGGTGCCCGGCTCCGTCACCTTCTTGAAGGCGCCGCTTTGGGTCTGCGGGGAGGCGGGACAGCTGCAGCGCGTTCTTGGCGTTCCTGATGGCGGCGGTTCTCTCTTTAGTGGTGTCGCTTCGCCATGGCGGTCGGCTGGTCCGGCTCTCGTGGTGTTTGTGGTGCCCAACTCTTCGCCGTGTCTTCCTGGGGTGCTCCCGTCCCGTTCAGAGAGGCTGGAGGTGGAGCGGCTTCATCTTGCACGGAGCTTCGGTGGATATGTCAAGTCATGCCTGACCGACAGGTGCTACGCTTTGTCATGCCTGGTCGGCAGGTGCTACGCACGACAGATTCTCCAAAGACTTCAAGCTATGTCGGCTGGTGGTACTTGGCAGCATGGTGCTGAGGTGTATCAGTGGCGACCGAGACGTGCTCAGTTGTTTGCGCGCAGGGAGGAGGTGCCGTTGGGCGCCGTGGTGGCGTCGACGATAGCTGGACCGTGCAAGGTTGATGCATCAGTACAGTTCTGAAGATGGAGAAGTGGCAGTTGGCGGCGGCGGCCTCTGAGTGAACGCCGGACCGGTGAGACCCATGCCCGGCAGGCGTCCTGGATGGGACCTCAGGTCTTAGATGTTAGGTTTGGCTGCGATGTCTGTTTGGTATTAGACCCAGGCTATCTGCGCCCCTTCATCAACTGGATAGAGTTGCTTAGACGGCGGCTTTAGTCTTACTGTTGTATTACTTTGTAAGGTCTTGTGAGAATAATTAATAAAGTGGCTGTATGCATCGCCCAGATGCAGAGGCCGGGGGTCATCCTCCTTTTCTAAAAAAAAAAAAGAACCTAAAGCTAAAACGACCTACCAATAGACAGTTGGGATTGTGGTACAAGGCATTCAGGCCAACAAGCAGAGAACATGTACATGATCACCACATATCATCTTGGGAAAAAATTATGGAACTGATTGCCACAACAAACGATCTGAAATTCTGAATTCTGATAGCATCAAGGCGGTGGAAGAAGCTTAATGTCACTGACCATGGAGCATGTGCCGAGCCGGTCCGAGCACCAGTACGCGCGAGACGCCTCGAGAACCTCGATGGAGAGGACGGCCCCGGCGATCGCTCCCAATCCAGCTCCCCGGAGAACGCCACTGTCGGAGGCTCTGCCCGCCAGCGCGCCGGTGACGGCTCCGGTCAATGCTCCAGCTTAATAACAGACCACAGAGCATGCATCAACCAGAATTCAGAACACATACCCGGGGCCATGACGAAGTGTGCCCAACAAGCACGGCCGGCGAGAGCACGCGAGAGAGGAGGAGGTGCCAGCGATCAATTACCGAGAGCGAAGAGGCCGGTGAGCGCGCCGGAGATGACGCCGGCGATCAGCCTGGGGAGGTACACGGCGTCCACGCCGCGCTCCTCCAGCCACTCGACCGCGGGCGCCGGCTCTCCCGCCGCGGCAACCTCCATCGACCACCTCCACGAGGATCGGGCGGAGAAGTAGTACGGGTTTATTTTTGGCGCCTCGCGGCTCGTTGGAGCGGGCGGCGAGAGGCTCTCCGGGAGAGGAGGGCCGAGAGGCTAGAGGAGATCGGCAGCAAAAGGCTCCAGCTTTAGCAGCTTCGGCGAGGGGCTTCCCGTGATGAAGTGATACTGCTCGGGAGCCGCTTTTGCGACGTCCATGCTCTCGCTTTCCTCTGCGCTTTCTGTTCCTCTCTGTGTTGGTAGAGGCTTCTATTCGGGGCAGAATTTAGGCACACTCCAAGCAACATATCTCGTGCCAGCTCTTGTTCTTACTTTACTTCACCTCGTGTGAGTATTTTTCTTTCTTTCTTTCCTGTGTTTGAATTGGAGCCCACGTCGTGTAATGATTGGAGCGGATGGAAGGTTCCGATACTGTGCTGGGTTTCCATTTCCTGTGTTGCCATGAAAAGACTCGGGTCTCTTTGATTTATAAAAAATCTGTAGGAATTTGTAAGGATGGAAATTTCATAGGAAAATTTTCTTTGGATCCCTCTAGTTTGTACGAACGGATTCCTGTTCCTAATGTTGAATATATTGTGTGCATGTATATTGTGTCTTGGGTCACCTTCTAGTTCTCCTGTATAGTTGAGGTTGTGGCCTCATCCTGTACATCATATATACATGCCTTGTGCACCGATCAATGCAATTGTGTTGCACGGCCTATCCTAATCTTCTACATGGTATCCATCGCAAGTCGTTCCTAGCCCTAACCGCCGCCGCCGTCGCGCCTCCATCTCGCCGCCGCCGCCGCCGCTTCTTCCACTCGCCGCCGCCACCCGCTGCCGCCGCCGCCGCCGGTTCCTCCAGTCGCTGTCGCCGCTGCCGGTCGCCGCCGCCCTCCCACCCGAAGCCGCCGCCACCCGCCGCCGCCGCAGGCTTCACCCTAGCCGCCGCCGCTCTCTCCCGCTTCCGCACTCCTCCCCACCACCCCCAACCCGCGCCGCCCCGCCCAACCCGCGCCACCCCCCAACCCGCGCCGCCCCCAAACCCTAGCCGCGCCACCCCAACCCGCGCCATGAGTTCCTCCTCCTCCACCGTCTCCAACCCCTTTGTCGGTCCCGATGTCACCCTCGTCCGTGATCTGAACATCCACGAGCGTGTTCCGGTGGTGCTTGATCAATCCACCGCGTCCTAGTACGCTTGGAAGCGGTACTTCTCCTTGGTGTTTCGCGAGTACCTGCTCCACGGCCACGTCGATGACACCGTGGACTCCAGCCTCATGATCCATGACGGGGAGTGGATGATCCTCAACGCCACCATCATTCGCTGGTTCTACCTCACCATCTCCAAGGACCTCTTCCACACGGTAATGGATGATGACGACGACGCCTATGCCGTCTGGACCAAGCTCAACGGCCTCTACACCGACAACAAACTGCAGCGCAAGGTCCTCCTCCACGGCGAGTTTTACGGGTGCCAGCAGCTTGACTCGTCCATCGACGATTTTTGCATGCGCCTCAAAAAGCTTGCCGATGAGCTCCGCGATCTCGGCGAGACGGTCGGCGACGAGCTCCTCATCAGCACCCTCACCGCCGGTCTCAACGAGGACTTTGGGAATGCCGCCTCTAACCTCACCCTCATCCCGGAGCCCATCTTTGCCAAGGTGGTGGCGTATCTCAAGTTGGAGGAGCGACGGATAAAGATGGCCCGGACTCGGGCGACCCACACCGCCCTCGTCGCCGGCACCCGCGGGGGCTCGGCGCCACCTCTGCCGCGTCCCGCGCCTGTCCCGCCGGCCGCGCCGGACTATCCCCAGGCGCCGGCCGCCCCCTTCCCGCCACCCCTGCCAGCCGCTAACGGGGGGTCGCCGCGGTGGCCGCAAGCAGCAGCAGGGCGCCGGGGCTCAGGGAGGAGCAGCCTGCCCCCAGCAGCAGTATCAGTCGGCCTCGTGGTACGTCGGCCAGAACCCGTGGACCGGCTTTGCGCACGCCTACTACATACCGGTTCCCCGTGCCCCTGCCCCGGGTATCCTCGGCGCGCGGCCTCCCTCCCATCAGGTGTTTTACCCCGCGCCGCAGCCCTATGCGGTGCCCTACGGGCCCCTCTCCTACGGACAGCCGCCGCAGCCAGGAGGGTGCCGCTGCTGCCCCTGACGGTGCCGCCTCAGCAGCCTGCACTCCCACCCGTGCCGTGGGACCCGGCTCTCCTAGCGGACCTGCACTCCGCTTCCTCTCCGTCCACCTACACCGGCGGCGGCGACTGGTATATGGACACTGGAGCTACCGCGCATATGGCTGCTCATCCCGGTAACCTCCACACCTCCTATCCCGTCCACACTTCCGCTCGTATCACCGTCGGTGACGGTTCCTCCCTTCCCATTACTCACATAGGACATGCATCTTTTCCATCCACAACTACTCCGTTGTCATTATCTAACATCTTAGTTTCTCCTGATCTTATTAAAAATCTTGTCTCTGTTCGTTCTTTTACACGTGAAAATCCTGTTACCGTTGAGTTTGACGAGTGTGGTTTTTCTGTTAAGGACGCTCGTACCCGGATGGTACTCCACCAATGTGACAGCCCCGACGAGCTCTACCCGGTCCACTCCACCACCTCCGCCGTCCCTGTCGCCCTTGCCACCGGTGTGGATCTCTGGCATGCTCGCTTGGGTCATCCCAACCCCGCCACCCTTCGTCATATACTTCGGAGTTTTTCTTTCACATGTAATAAAACCGATGATCACTCTTGTCATGCATGTCGCCTCGGCAAACATGCTCGTCTTCCTTTTAGGGCGTCTTCTCATGTTGCATCGTACCCGTTTGAGTTAATTCATAGTGATGTTTGGACCTCTCCAGTTGCAAGTAATATGGGCTATCTTTATTACCTTGTTATTCTTGATGATTTTTCGCACTATGTGTGGACCTTCCCGTTGCGGCGTAAGTCCGATGTTATCTCCACTCTCACCACATTCTACTCCTATGTTCTCACGCAGTTTGGTCGTCGCATCCTTGCATTTCAGACAGATAACGGGAAGGAGTTCGACAACCTAGCTGTTCGCACTCTCCTCACCACACATGGCACGATTTTTCGTCTCACATGCCCGTACACTTCACAACAGAACGGTCGCGCTGAGTGCGTCCTCCGCACTCTTAATGACTGCGTTCAGCCGCTTCTCTTTCATGCCAATGTGCCTCCGCGCTTTTGGCCTGACGCTCTTGCCACCGCATCACTCCTCATTAACATCCGCCCCTGTCGTACTCGCGGGAACGTTGCACCTCATCATCTTCTCTTCGGTGCACCACCCTCTTATGATGAGCTTCGCATTTTTGGCTGTCTCTGCTACCCTAGCATCGCCGCCACTGCGCCACATAAGCTTGCACCCCGCTCCGTCGCATGCATCTTCCTCGGCTACCCACCTAACACTAAAGGCTATCGCTGCTACGACCCTGTCTCACATCGAGTATTCACCTCTCGACACGTTTACTTTGATGAGAAAGTGTTTCCTTTTCAGCAGCAGGTACCTCTCGTCGCCCCGTCACCGCCGGCCACCGCCGGCCCTTCGGCGACCACGTCAGGTGGACGACCCCGCTCGACTCTCGGACCGCCTCCGGGCTTTGGCGATCCTCGCGCCGTGGGACGAGCTGCGCCTCGCGCCCCACGCCGCCTTCGCCGTCACCTCCGGCCTCGCCGCCAGCGCCCTCTTCGGCTGCCTCGGGCGCCGCCCCTTCGCCGGCCGTCTCGCCGGCGCCCGCGCCCACGGCCTCGCCGGCCGCCTCGCCCGCGGCCTCGCTGGTGTCATCACCGGCGGCCTCGCCGGTGCCGGCGCTCTCGCCGGTCGCCTCGCCGGTCTCGGCTACCCCCTCGGGCCTCGTCCCGGAGTTGCCGTCTCACCCCCTCACTCAGGCTCGAGCCGGCGTTCACCGCCCGAGTCTGTGGTACTCCAGCGACGAGTATCTCCTCGCTACCTCCACCACCGAGCCGTCCCTGATTCCTGCGTCTGCCAGAGCAGCCCTACGTGATCCTCACTGGCTTCCTGCGATGCAGGAAGAGTTCGACGCTCTTCAACGGAACCGTACCTGGACACTGGTTCCCCGGCCTTCTCGCGCCAACGTCATCAGCGGCAAGTGGGTCTTTCGTCATAAGACCCGCTCGGATGGTACACTTGAGCGCTACAAGGCTCACTGGGTGGTCCGTGGGTTTCGGCAGCGTGCTGGCGTTGACTTCACTGAGACGTTTGCACCGGTTGTCAAACCGGGCACGATTCGCACCATCCTCCAGCTGGCGGTCTCCCGTGGCTGGCTGGTTCATCAGATGGATGTCTCCAACACCTTCCTTCATGGACACCTTGAGGAGCAGGTTTACTGTGAGCAGCCCACCGGTTTCGTCGACGCCTCTCATCCTGGCCTTGTGTGCTTGCTGTCCCGGTCTCTATACGGTCTCAAGCAAGCACCTCGCGCCTGGTACCAGTGTATCATCGGGTTCCTTTAGACACTGGGCTTCAGCGTCACCCGCTCGGATGCCTCGTTGTTTGTCTATCACCGCGGCGACACGACTGCCTATTTGCTCCTCTATGTCGACGACATCATCCTAACAGCCTCCTCCGCAGCCCTTCTTCAGCAGATCACTCTCCGGCTGCGTGACGAGTTTGCTATCGAGGACTTGGGCGCTCTCCATTATTTCCTTGGCATTGAGGTCATTCGGCGACCTGACAGCTTCTTCCTTCATCAGCAGAAGTATGCGCATGAGCTACCTGAGCATGCCAGCATGCTCAATTGTCACCCTGTTGCTACTCATGTTGACACGAAGGCCAAGGTTTTTGCTCTCGAGGGCTCGCCCGCGTCGGATGCTCCGTTCTACCGGTCCATCGTCGGTGGTCTTCAGTATCTGACACTCACCCGGCCAGATCTATAGTATGTTGTTCAGCAGGTGTGTCTCCACATGCACGCCCCTCGTGACTCTCATTGGACACTCGTGAAACGGATTCTCCGATACATCCGTGGCACGATGTCTCTTGGACTCACTCTCATGGCGTGCACTTCTCTGGAGATGGTGGCTTATTCCGATGCTGATTGGGCTGGCTGCCCTGACACGCGTCGCTCCACCTCTGGCTACTGCGTCTACCTCGGTCCTTCACTCGTTTCGTGGTCGTCTAAGCGACAACCCACAGTTTTGCGCTCCAGCGCGGAGGCCGAGTACCGAGCAGTGGCTAACGTAGTCGCCGAGTGCACTTGGCTATGACAGCTACTTCAGGAGTTGCATCATGATGTCTCCCAGGCTACGGTTGTCTACTGTGACAACGTCTCTGCGGTGTACCTTTCCGCCAACCCCGTTCATCATCGCCGAACCAAGCACATTGAGCTGGACATTCACTTTGTGCGTGAGCAGGTGGCCCTTGGACGCATTCGGGTACTCCATGTTCCGACCGTACAACAATTCGCCGATGTGATGACTAAGGGACTGCCTACTTCCACCTTCGAGGAGTTTCATTCCAGTCTCTGCGTCTCTAGCGACGCTTCGACTGCGGGGGGGGGGGGGTGTTGAATATATTGTGTGCATGTATATTGTGTCTTGGGCCCACCTCCTAGTTCTCCTGTATAGTTGAGGTTGTGGCCCCAATGTGTACATCATATATACGTGCCCTGTGCATCGATCAATGCAATTGTGTTGCACGGCCTATCCTAGTCTTCTACACCTAATATAGGATAGGAACCTGAAAATCCGCTGGTGGTGCTGCCTAGGAGTGCGATTGCGGCGTCGGCCGGTCGTCCTGGGTGCCGGGGTCTCCTCCCGTGGCCGTGGGGTTGAGGTGGTGGTGGAGTGCCGCATTGTTTTGTCAGTATGGCTAGACTGCGGTCATCACTCCGGCTAGCAGCGTCGGCCTCATTACAGTGGCCACCGGAAGGTCTTCACGAGAGTTCCATCTCTATAGATCCGGTGGTTGACTTCGACCAAGAGATGTAAATTATGGGCGACCGACTTAACGCAAAGGGATGGTTGTGCAGCTCATCGCATATAGCTGCTGGGATTGAGTAAAAGTGGTGGCGACAACACATTATTGACTTCAAGAGTGGTGCTACTCGAGCACCCGGTCTCGAGCTCCGGGGTGAAAGCCTAAGTCTAACCTGAGTTGGGTATACTTGGCAATGGCGATGTTTTACGTCATCACCTTGTTGAAGGCATTGCTCGGATATGCTCAGATTAGTTCTTCGGGGTGAAAACCTAGATCCTGGCCTTGGATGGTCAGATCCGGTGGCGATGATGCTAGAGCGTTGCTCCCTTCCTGAAGGTGTTGCTGTTGAAGTACCTCATTGTCTGTGTGGGTAATGAGTTAGTTGGTGTGAATATGTTTATTGTTATAGTTTGTCGGTCGCGGATCTGATCGCTTTGGCGCCTTTTCCTTTTTTCCACGCATACGCATAGCTTTGGTCCTATATGACTTTGCTATTTACCAGCGTGTTTTGTTTGCGTGCGTTAGTGTTGGCTGTGTGTATCTTAGCTATGCAGATGCCAGGTGTGTGCTCATTGTGTTTGTATCTTCTTGATGCTCCATTCTGAGCCAATAAAATCCACCTTTTGTCAAAAATATAGGATAGGAACCAATTCTTCACATTTAAAGAAAAAATACATTAGTCTAGACTCGATGAAAAGAATTCTATCGAGTCGTCCGTTGCGCCGGAGCCTCCCGTGGCTGGCTCCCTGGGGTACTCATGAGCATCTAATCTGTGCGGCAGCCTCGCACCCAGGTGGCTTGCCTCAGGGGTCCTTGGCGGGTGGGCCATGGGCATGGCCGGGACCACCGTCATGGGGTGTTTTCCGTCTCAACGGCGTGCACTGCCACGTGAGTGTTGGGCGAGGACGGGTTCGCCTGGCAGCGTCGGTGACACCATGCCAAGATGGTTCACACGTGCAAGGCTCGTGCGGGAGCCCTTCCCGACTGTGTTGTGTTGTTTCGCTCGCGCGAGACGTAAGCGCGGGGCGCAGCATCATTCGTCTCCTGCCAGGCCTTGCCATGTGGTGCTATGAGGGGCTTCTCTGTGCGGATGGTGTTCTATTTTTTCTTTTCTTTTGCTCTCGCCATGAGTGCGGGACGTTTGGCCTGCATCCTCACGTTCTTGATCCAGCTCGGTGACGTCCTCCGCCTTCTTGATCCAGCAAGACGGCGAGGTAGTGGATAAGTTCCGGCAGCACGACGGCGTGGTGACGGTGATGGTGAAGTTATCTCCGCAGGGCTTTGCCTAAGCACTATGAAAATATGACCGGGGGTGTAAACGGTGGAGGGGGGCGCCGCACACGGCTAAGACAATGTTCTGTTGTGCTAGGCGCCCCCCTCCCTCATATATATAGGTGGGAGGAAGAGGGAAGAGGCCAAAGGGCGCCCCAAGTAGGTCCGAATCCTACTTGGGCTTGCCCTAGGCCGCACCCCTTTCCTTCTTTTGGCGCCAAATGGAAGGAAGGGGGAGGTGGCGCCCCCCTTTCCTTTCTCCCACAAAGGGGGAAAGGCAGGAGGAGGTGGCGCCCCCCTCCTTCTTCTAAGGCTAGCGGACAGGGAGAGGGCACGCCAGCCCATTTATGGGCTGGTGTGCGCCTCTCCTTGGCCCATTAGGTCCATAAACCTCCGGGGGCCTCCCGGAACCCCTTCCGGTGATCCAATGACTACCTGGTGCACTCCGAAACTATTCTCGGTGTCCGAATACCATCGTCCTATATATCAATCTTTACCTCTCGACCATTTTGAGACTCCTCGCCATGTCCGTGATCTCATCCGGGACTCCGAACAACATTCGGTCACCAAATCATATAACTCATATAACATTATATCATCAACGAACGTTAAGCGTGCGGACCCTACGGGTTCGAGAACTATGTAGACATGACCGAGACACCTCTCCGGTCAATAACCAATAGCGGAACCTGGATGCCCATATTGGCTCCTACATATTCTATGAAGATCTTTATCGGTCGAACCGTTATGATAACATACGCAAGTCCCTTTGTCCATCGGTATGTTACTTGCCCGAGATTCGATCGTCGGTATCTTCATACCTAGTTTAATCTCGTTATCGGCAAGTCTCTTTACTCGTTCCGTAATACATCATCCTGTAACTAACTCATTAGTCACTTTTCTTGCAAGGCTTCTTATGATGTGTATTACCGGGAGGGCCCAGAGATACCTCTCCGATACTCGGAGTGACAAATCCTAATCTTGATCTATGCCAACTCAACAAACACCTTCGGAGATACCTGTAGAGCATCTTTATGATCACCCAGTTATGTTGTGACGTTTGATAGCACACAAGGTATTCCTCCGGTATCCGGGAGTTGCATAATCTCATAGTCGAAGGAATATGTATTTGACATGAAGAAAGCAATAGCAATAAACTGAACGATCATTATGCTAAGCTAACGGATGGGTCTTGTCCATCACATCATTCTTTTAATGACGTGATCCCGTTATCAAATGACAACACATGTCTATGATTAGGAAACCTTAACCATCTTTGATCAATGAGCTAGTCTACTAGAGGCTTACTAGGGACACGGTATTTGTTTATGTATTCACACATGTATTTAAGTTTCCGATCAATACAATTCTAGCATGAATAATAAACCTTTATCATGAATAAGGAAATCTAAAATAACAACTTTATTATTGCCTCTAGGGAATATTTCCTTCAGTCTCCCACTTGCACTAGAGTCAATAATCTAGATTACATAGTAATGAATCTAACACCAATGGAGTCTTGGTGCTGATCATGTTTTGCTCGCGGAAGAGGCTTAGTCAACGGGTCTGCCACATTCAGATCCATATGTATTTTGCAAATCTCTATGTCTCCATCCTTGACCTTTTCACGAATGGAGTTGAAGCGTCTCTTGATGTGTTTGGTTCTTTTGTGAAACCTGGATTCCTTCGCCAAGGCAATTGCTCCAGTGTTGTCACAAAAGATTTTCATTGGACCCAATGCACTAGGTATTACACCTAGATCAGATATGAACTCCTTCATCCAGACTCCTTCATGTGCTGCTTCCGAAGCAGCTATGTACTCCGCTTCACACGTAGATCCCGCCATGACGCTCTGCTTGGAACTGCACCAACTGTCAGCTCCACCATTCAATATAAATACGTATCCGGTTTGTGACTTAGAGTCATCCGGATCAGTGTCGAAGCTAGCATCGACGTAACCATTTACGACGAGCTCTTTGTCACCTCCATAAACAAGAAACATATCCTTGGTCCTATTCAGGTACTTCAGGATGTTCTTGACCGCTGTCCAGTGATCCACTCCTGGATTACTTTGGTACCTCCCTGCCAGACTTATGGCAAGGCACACATCAGGTCTGGTACACAGCATAGCATACATGATAGAACCTATGGCTGAGGCATAGGGAATGACTTTATTTTTCTCTCTATCTTCTGCAGTGGTCGGGCTTTGAGTCTGACTCAACTTCACACCTTGTAACACAGGCAAGAACCCTTTCTTTGACTGATCCATTTTGAACTTCTTTAAAACTTTATCAAGGTATGTGCTTTGTGAAAGTCCTATTAAGCGTCTCGATCTATCTCTATAGATCTTGATGCCCAATATATAAGCAGCTTCACCAAGGTCTTTCATTGAAAAATTCTTATTCAAGTTTCCTTTTATGCTATCCAGAAATTCTATATCATTTCCAATCAACAATATGTGATCCGCATATAATATTAGAAATGCTACAGAGCTCCCACTCACTTTCTTATAAATACAAGCTTGATCGTAAGTCTGTATAAAACCATATGCTTTGATCACCTCATCAAAGCGTATATTCCAACTCCGAGATGCTTGCACCAGTCCATAGATGGATCGCTGGAGCTTGCACACTTTGTTAGCACCTTTAGGATCGACAAAACCTTCTGGTTGCATCATATACAACTCTTCTTTAAGATATCCATTAAGGAATGCAGTTTTAACGTCCATTTTCCAGATTTCGTAATCATAAAATGCGGCAATTGCTAACATGATTCGGATAGACTTAAGCATCACTATGGGTGAGAAAGTCTCATCGTAGTCAACTCCTTGAACTTGTCGAAAACCTTTCGCGACAAGTCGAGCTTTGTAGACAGTAACAAACCTGTGACGACCCCGGCTTAATCGTGCACTAATCATACACGCAAATGCGCACGATCAAGCCTAAGGACTCACTTGAAGATATCACAACACAACTCTAAAACATAAAATAAAGTCATACAAGCTTAATATTACAAGCCAGGGCCTCGAGGGCTCTAATACAAGCTCGATGGCATACAAGCGTCAGCGGAAGCATTAGATATCTGAGTACAGATATATTACAGAGAGAGAGATAAGCCTTCACAGAGGCGGGGTAAAAATAAAAACTACGATCGAAAGGCGTAGGCCTCCTGCCCTGGACCCTCCGATCCTACTCCTGGTCGTCGAACGGCTCCTCGTAGTAGTAGTACTCGCCAGGCGGGTAGTAGTACTGGTCGTCGGCTGGGGCTTCTGGCTCAGGGGCTCCGTCGTCTGGTGGCATCAAATGGAAAATGGGGGAAAAAGAAAATAAAGCAAACGTGAGTACTCATCCGAAGTACTCAGCAAGCAAGGATCTACACTACATATGCATCATTGTCAAAGGAATGGCTGTATATGTGGACTGGGCTGCAGAAATGCCAGAGTAGAGGGGGAAAGCCTAGTCCTATCGAAGACTAGCATCTTCAACAATCTTCGACAGTCTTGCAGCATCAGGAGAGAGCAGATGAACATAATGAAAAGTAGTAGTAGTAATATCATCAATCTCGACCTGAGATCCTTTCTCGACTCCCTGCGAGAAAGCAATCCCAGAGCCGTACTATCCAGTTCTCACCACATAGTTGTACCGATCGGGATACAACTCCGAGTGTCCGTTACCGTAGGACAGGCTATCGATAGAAGTTTCTTCCCTGCAGGGGTGCACCAACTTACCCACCACGCTCACTTAACTCTGGCCGGACACACTTTTCTGGGTCATGCCCGGCCTCGGCTAAGCAACACGCCGCAACCCGACCTAGGCTTATAAGAGAGGTCAGCACGCCGGACTAAACCTATGCCCCCAGGGGTCTTGGGCCATCGCCCCGGGAACTCCTGCACGTTACGGGGCCACCGAGAGCAGACCTAGCAACCCCTTATACAAGCGCGGTTGCATTACCAGTCCAACTCGGCGTGCGCCGCTCCTTACTGACGTCAAACAAGCTTCGGCTGATGTGTACGACGCAGAACGCCCATACTATGCCCACGTGATGGTTAGTGCTATCAGGCCAGAGGCCCCTCGGATCAAATATCCAAACCGTAGTGGATTAGGAGCGCGCGGAAACGAGCAGAGACTCACGATCGATGTGACCCCGTCGCCCCGTCTCGAGGACTTGTGGCAAGGGCTAAGAATGCCCGGCCACGCCTCGTAGTTATCTCGCGGGCACCATCCAGGTCAACCCGACTCCACATCACTTCGCGTTAAGCTCGCGCGGGTACCCCTCAGGGCCGACCCGTCTTTAGTATCGTGGTTCATAGTCAAGTCATAATATCCAAGGTAACTGTGTGTTTGACACCGAAGGGAACCATGAGGAATCACCCTCGATGGAGTTCCCGCTCGATGTTATCATCAAGGTGAACGAAGGAGGAATCACCCTCGAGGTCCACACTTGAGAGGTTGCGCGACGATGTCGTTATCGGGGGTGGTGTAGGAGGAATCACCCTCGCTTACCACGACCGAGTAACTAACCTACAAGGTTAACATCAGAAGTGCTAACGAGGTATCACCCTCGGCACTCGACGGTAACCCAGCAGTGTCGGCAACTAAGGGGTAGTGATGTGCGGTGCCAGGGTCTGGTCCTCAATCCCGATGATCGGGTCTTCTGATATGCAGCAGGGCAGTCGGGATCAAGTGGAGGTCTGTGACGACCCCGGCTTAATCGTGCACTAATCATACACGCAAATGCGCACGATCAAGCCTAAGGACTCACTTGAAGATATCACAACACAACTCTAAAACATAAAAATAAAGTCATACAAGCTTAATATTACAAGCCAGGGCCTCGAGGGCTCGAATACAAGCTCGATGGCATACAAGCGTCAGCGGAAGCATTAGATATCTGAGTACAGATATATTACAGAGAGAGAGATAAGCCTTCACAGAGGCGGGGTAAAAATAAAAACTACGATCGAAAGGCGTAGGCCTCCTGCCCTGGACCCTCCGATCCTACTCCTGGTCGTCGAACGGCTCTTCGTAGTAGTAGTACTCGCCAGGCGGATAGTAGTACTGGTCGTCGGCTGGGGCTTCTGGCTTAGGGGCTCCGTCGTCTGGTGGCATCAAATGGAAAATGGGGGAAAAAGAAAATAAAGCAAACGTGAGTACTCATCCGAAGTACTCAGCAAGCAAGGATCTACACTACATATGCATCATTGTCAAAGGAATGGCTGTATATGTGGACTGGGCTGCAGAAATGCCAGAGTAGAGGGGGAAAGCCTAGTCCTATCGAAGAATAGCATCTTCAACAATCTTCGACAGTCTTGCAGCATCAGGAGAGAGCAGATGAACATAATGTAAAGTAGTAGTAGTAATATCATCAACCTCGACCTGAGATCCTTTCTCGACTCCCTGCGAGAAAGCAATCCCAGAGCCGTACTATCCAGTTCTCATCACATGTTCTAGTTGTACCGATCGGGATACAACTCCGAGTGTCCGTTACCGTAGGACAGGCTATCGATAGTAGTTTCTTCCCTGCAGGGGTGCACCAACTTACCCACCACGCTCACTTAACTCTGGCCGGACACACTTTTCTGGGTCACGCCCGGCCTCGGCTAAGCAACACGCCGCAACCCGACCTAGGCTTATAAGAGAGGTCAGCACGCCGGACTAAACCTATGCCCCCAGGGGTCTTGGGCCATCGCCCCGGGAACTCCTGCACGTTACGGGGCCACCGAGAGCAGACCTAGCAACCCCTTATACAAGCGCGGTTGCATTACCAGTCCAACTCGGCGTGCGCCGCTCCTTACTGACGTCAAACAAGCTTCGGCTGATGTGTACGACGCAGAACGCCCATACTATGCCCACGTGATGGTTAGTGCTATCGGGCCAGAGGCCCCTCGGATCAAATATCCAAACCGTAGTGGATTAGGAGCGCGCGGAAACGAGCAGAGACTCACGATCGATGTGACCCCGTCGCCCCGTCTCGAGGACTTGTGGCAAGGGCTAAGATTGCCCGGCCACGCCTCGTAGTTATCTCGCGGGCACCATCCAGGTCAACCCGACTCCACATCACTTCGCGTTAAGCTCGCGCGGGTACCCCTCAGGGCCGACCCGTCTTTAGTATCATAGTTTAGTGCAAGTCATAATATCCAAGGTAACTGTGTGTCTGACACCGAAGGGAACCCTGAGGAATCACCCTCGATGGAATTCCCGCTCGATGTTATCATCAAGGTGAACGAAGGAGGAATCACCCTCGAGGTCCACCTTGAGGAGTTGCGCGACGATGTCGTTATCGGGGGTGGTGTAGGAGGAATCACCCTCGCTTACCACGACCGAGTAACTAACCTACAAGGTTAACATCAGAAGTGCTGACGAGGTATCACCCTCGGCACTCGATGATAACCCAGCAGTGTCGGCAACTAAGGGGAAGTGATGTGCGGTGCCATGGTCTAGTCTTCAATCCCGATGATCGGGTCTTCTGATGTCCAGCAGGGCAGTCGGGATCAAGTGGGGGTCTCTGTCGTGACTCTACCCATCCTATGCTAAACAGTTTAGGATAACAGGCATGTATCAAAAGTAGGTTACAAGTAAACAGGCTATGCAACAGAGTAGGATAGTAATAGCAGCAGTAACATCTAGTGCAAGCATAAGAGGGGAGAGAGTAGGCGATATCGGAATGCTCAAAATGGGGGTGCTTGCCTGTTTGCTCGGGGGCAAGGGCAAGGTCTTCAGTAGTATCGTCAGGGACGTAGTCGTACTCCAGTGCGGCGTCTGCCTCGGGAGCTACGTCAACGTCGGGGGCTATCGAGAGAGAAGAGGGGGAAGAAACAGGTAAACATAATGCAAACAAATGCAACACGGTGCGTGTGATGCTATGATGCAGTGTAGGGTTGCCTAAATATGCATCTAAGTCATTTTAGTTATTTTTAGAATTATTCTGGGATTTAATATCCGACGTGTGTGCACTATTCACCTGTCGGATTCGGGTCCGGAGTTACGAGTTCTTCTACGTAAGAGGTTCCGATGGAGAAACAGACGGCACGATCAGACTCGTCTCGTCGTTCTGAGCAACTTTCATGTTTTAACTTTTTCGATCCGAGCTACGGTTTAAAAGTTATTAATTTTTAAAGATTATTTAAATTTCTGGAATTATTTTAATTATCAGAAAATGAATTATGACGTCAGCATGACGCGCTGCTGACGTCAGCAAGTCAACAGGACGGTTGACCAGTCAAACCTGACATGTGGGTCCAGTGGGACCCACATGTCAGCCTCTATTTCTTTAATCAGTGATTCAGTTTAATTACCAGGATTAATTAGGGGGTGGACCCCACATGTCAGTGAGACATTAGGTTAATTAGTTTATTTTTATTTCTAATTTGTTTTAACTAATTAATCAGGGAGGTGGGGCCCGCCTGTCAGTGAGAGTGGATGAACAGTACCCGCGTTGACCCGGGTCAACGCGGTCAAAGCGCGCAGCGGGGCCCGCAGGCAGTGACTCCGGGTGGGACCCAGGCCTGCCAGCGTGGCGTGACCGGCGGCTTGCCGCCGGCGTGCACAAAACACGGCGGAGGGCTCGGGCCACCGTCGGAATTCGCCATCCGTGGGCCGTTTGGCTCGGGGTTGGATGCGTTCGAACGAGCGCTCGCCCGCGCGTCGAACTGAGGCGGTGGTTTCGCCAGAGCTGGACGGGAACGTCGCCGGCGACGAGCGGGGACGGCGGCGCGTACGGGTGGTCGTCGGGAACGACTCCACGGTGTGCAGCAGCTCAAACGAATGGCATAGGCTAGCCCTACGCGGTGCGGCGAAGCTAGTGGGCACGCGCCCGTGACCATATGGTCACCGGAGACTCGCCGGCGACGTGTGCCGCGGCGATGGGTTTGGGTTCGTATGGGACGGCAGCCACGGGCGAAATGGAGCGGGGAAAAGGAGTGGGGAGGAACTGCGGCTCACCGTGCGGTCAAGGCGGACCTGCGACAGCTTAGTAGCAGCAGGGAGGTTCGCCGGAGACGACGAAGAATGGCGGCGACCGAGGAGGAAGACGACGGCGCGAGCTCGATGCTGAGGCACCCAGCTCCTCCAGGCGGTGCCAGTCGAAGCAGCAGTCGCCTGCGGAGCTGCGGGGCACAGAGAGGCGGCGTGGGGAGGCCAGTGGCCACGGCGGCGGCGATTCGCGGCGACGGTGGCGTCCGGCCACCGGATCTGAGGAGGGAAGAAGAGGCGAGGCGAGTGTGGGAAAGAGGGGAAGAGTGCGCGGGCGACCAGGGGAGATGGATGGCTCGTCCTTATCTCCTCGCCCGTCGGTGGGGTGGTCGCGCTGTCGCCGTTCGGCCGGTCGGTGCCGGCGCAGCCATGCGCGCGCTGACACGGCATCGGAGAGAGAGGGAGAGAGCTAGCTGGGCTGGGCCTCAGGCACTGTGCACTAGTGGCAGTGCACAGTGGCCCCTTCCCTTATTTTTTTTTTTTATTTCTATTCCTTTCTGTTCTGAAATGTTTAGGGCTCTTGTGCACTTTTGAAAAATGTGGGAGTTGGCCCAAATATTGCAATGCAATATTATCTCTCACCAAAAAGTGGTTTGGACAAATTTGGATTCCATGTGAGTTTGATATTAATTTAATAGATGTAAATAGTCTGTTTTGAGTGCTGTTTCAGGTAGTTTCACTCACTTAGCTAACTCCAAAAATAATGATTATGATTTTGCCATGACCACTGGATTATTTGCTAATTAAATAACATTTCTCCAGCAGAGTTTGATCAACTTCAATTTGCACTTTGGAATTTAATTTGATTTTCAGATTTTGAATTTGAATTGGATTATTAACCCAAATGATTTGGCACTGCAAATGATGATGACATGGCATTATTAACAGCTGATCACTGTGGCCATTACAAGGGGGTGTTACAAATTCTCCTCCTCTAAAAGAAATTCTCGTCCCGAGAATTTAGGAGGTAGAAGGAAAGAGTTCGGGATATTCTTCCCGAAGATGATCCTCGCGTTCCCAAGTGGCTTCATCTTCAGTATGATTCGACCATTGCACTTTTAGGAACTTGGTCGTCTTCTGACGAGTACGACGCTCAGCTTCGTCGAGGATGCGGATCGGATGCTCCTTATAGGAAAGATCATCTTGTAGCTCGAGCATCTCATGATCCACTGCACGACGCGGGGATTCCTTGAAGCACTTACGGAGTTGCGACACGTGGAAGACATCATGAATATGGGAGAATTGCGGTGGCAATTCCAATTTATAAGCCACATGTCCACGTCTAGCCACGATACGGAAAGGACCAATATAGCGAGGAGCTAGCTTGCCCTTGATTCCAAAACGACGGGTACCCTTCATAGGAGTGACTCGGAGATAAGCATGATCACCTGGTTGATAAGTCAGTCCCCATCGCTTGCGATCATAATTACACTTCTGGCGGTCTTGAGCCGCCTTGAGATTTTCCCGGACAATTCGGACTTGTTCTTCGGCATGCTGAATGATGTCCGGTCCAACAAGAGGTCGTTCCCCAGTTTCTGACCAATTCAGAGGGGTTCGACATTTTCGTCCATAAAGAACCTCAAATGGGGCCATTTTTAAGCTGGCTTGATAACTGTTGTTATAAGAGAACTCGGCATACGGGAGAGATTCCTCCCATTTCTTACCGAAGGATATAACACAGGCTCGTAGCATGTCTTCAAGCACTTGATTAACGCGCTCAACTTGGCCTTGGGATTGGGGATGATAAGCTGAACTCCAGGTAATATGAGTTCCCATGGCTTCTTGGAAACTTTCCCAGAACTTGGAAGTGAAAAGAACACCACGGTCTGAACTAATCTCTTTCGGAATACCATGGAGAGAAACAATTCTGGCAATGTAGAGTTCTGCTAGCTGGCTAGCGGTGATAGTCTCCTTAACAGGTAGGAAATGAGCAACCTTGGAGAGTTGGTCGACGACGACAAGAATGGCATCGTGACCCTTCTGAGACTTGGGAAGACCAGTGATGAAGTCCATTTGCACTTTATCCCACTTCCATAGAGGAATAGGGAGCGGTTGCAGAATTCCAGCAGGTTTCTGATGTTCTGCCTTCACGCGACGACAAACGTCACACTCGGCAACATAACGAGCAATATCCTGCTTCATCCTAGACCACCAGTACCTTTGACGAAGATCTCGATACATTTTGGTACTACCCGGATGGATAGACAGCGGTGTATCATGGGCCTCCTTCATGACTTCGTCAGTCATCAGCTCGAAGCGAGGTACTACGATGCGGTCTCTGAAATATAATGTACCATCTTCAGCAACTGAGAAATCCCGATACTTAGCAAGGTGAAGCTCCTTCTTCATCAAGTCAATTTCAGCATCTTTGGCTTGCGCTTCTTTAACAGCCTTCAGAAGGTCTGGCTGTACCACAAGGTTATTAAGAGAACCCTGGGGAAGAATTCGCAGATTCAGCTGAGTCAGTTCTGCGTGAAGACGAGGTTGAGCTTGCCTAACCATGAGGTTGTTGCAATATGACTTGCGACTCAGGGCATCGGCCATTACATTAGCTTTGCCCGGGGTATAAGAAATACCGCAGTCATAATCCGCAATAGCTTCTAACCATCGTTGCTGTCGGAGATTAAGATCCGGTTGAGTGAATAAGTATTTCAGACTTTGGTGATCGGTATAAATTTCACACCGATTCCCAGAAGGTAGTGTCGCCATAACTTCAATGCATACATCACTGCTGCAAGTTCAAGATCATGCACTGGATAATTCTCTTCATGTGGACGCAATTGACGTGAAGCATATGCAATTACTCTCCGCTCTTGCATTAGGACGCAGCCTAATCCCTGACGAGAGGCGTCGCAATATATGACAAAGTCCTTGCGAGAATCAGGAGGAGCAAGCACTGGAGCAGAAGTGAGCTTGTCCTTGAGGGTCTGGAAACTTTCCTGACACTTGTCTGTCCACTCAAACTTAACGCCTTTGTGGAGCAGATTAGTCAGGGGCTTGGCGATCTTGGAGAAGTTCTCGACGAATCGGCGACAATAGCTGGCTAGACCGAGAAAGCTTCGGACCTGCTTGGCATTCTTCGGAGGAGTCCAGTCAAGGATAGCCTGAACACGCTCCGGGTTAACGGCAATACCGTCCTTGGAAATCACATGTCCAAGATAGGTCACTTCAGGAAGCCAGAATTCGCATTTAGAGAACTTGGCATATAATTGGTGCTCTCGAAGTCTCTCCAGAACTAGTCGAAGGTGCTCAGCATGTTCTTCTTTGTTCTTCGAATAAACCAGAATATCATCCAGATATACCACGACGAATTTGTCGAGGTAGTCCATGAATATATAATTCATTAAGCGGGAGAATGTAGCTGGAGCGTTTGTTAAACCAAATGACATGACTGTGTACTCGTAAGAGCCATAACGAGTAACGAATGCAGTCTTCGGAATATCCTCTTCGCGAACACGGATCTGGTGGTAACCCAACCTCAAGTCGAGTTTAGAAAACACCGAAGATCCAGCGAGTTGATCATATAAATCGTTGATCCGGGGAAGTGGATATTTATTCTGAATGGTTGCCTGGTTGATAGGACGATAATCTTGAACCAGACGGTTAGTTCCATCCTTCTTCTTAACAAAGAGAGAAGGTGCTCCCCAAGCAGAGGAACTAGGGCGGATGAAACCCTTCCTTAAAGATTTATCAATTTCCTCCTTAAGCTCGATGAGGTGGTGCGGAGGCATCTTGTAAGGACGCTTCGCAATAGGAGTGGTGCCAGGCTTCAAGTCGATGACGAACTCGACAGCTCTAGCAGGGGGTATTCCTGGAAGTTCTTCTGGAAAAACATCCGGGAAGTCACAGACAACTGGGATAATCTCAATCCCATCAAGCGGAGAAGCATTCAACGCATTTAAGGCATAAATTTGAGCCTCAGCGTTCTGAGTGATATGAGCATGGTAATTCACCATCTCATTCGAGGGGTGCAAGAGGTGAACAACTTTGGTGGCACAATTGATTGAGGCATAGTGGGCCTTCAACCAATCCATTCCCAGAATAAGGTCAATCTTGGACGATTTCAGAATAATGGGAGACGCACTGAACTCCAATTCTTCGATTTCAACGGGAACATTATAGCTAACTGTAAAGGTTCGGCAACCACCCGCGGGGGTGTGTACCAATAAGGGTGTGTTCATGTATTCGCATTTAATGTCATGCATGCGTGCAAAATGTTCTGACATGAAGGAATGCGATGCTCCTGAATCAAATAAAACAGATGCTGGTACTGAATTAACGAGAAGTGTACCCATCACAGTATCTGGTTGATTTGGAGCTTCAGACATGTTGACGTGGTAGTACTGCCCACGACCGTAAGAAGGTCTGGCATTATTGTTGCGCTGCTGAGGAATACCACGGCCAATTCCACGTCCAGCAGAAGGAAGAGCTAGTTGATTCTGATTTTGAGAACAGTCTCTAGCACGGTGACCTGGCTTGCCACACTTGAAGCATAGCCCGCTGTCAGGACGAGGTGTTGGAGCTCGAGGTGCTGGAGCTGGCAGGGGCTGTCTCGGTGGTGGAGGTGGCAGACGTGGTGCAGCATAAGAAGGTCTGTTCGTAGGAGCTGCTGAACGGAACATGCCTTTGGGGAACCAGATGCGTCGCTTCTGGGAAGACGAGCCCGAAGAGGAGCCCGACTCACGGGTGCGTCTGGACGCTTCCTTGTGCTTCTTAAGTCCAGTTTCAACCATGATGGCCTTATTCACCAAGGTGGCGAAATCAGGATAATCCTGGACAAGCAGTGCCAACTGTATGTCACGATGCAGTCCTTCACGGAACTTCTCCTGTCTTCGCTCATCAGTAGGAATGTCTTCTTCAGCATAGCGAGATAAGTCAAGAAACTCGCGCTGATATACTTCCACGGTCTTGTTGCCCTGAACAAGGCTACGGAACTCGGCCTTCTTCCGAGCTATGACAGCTTGAGGAATGTAGCGGGCACGGAATGCAATCTTGAATTCTGCCCAAGTGACGACAGTACCAGGCGGCAGAGTCTGTCGGTGAGTGGCCCACCATTGGGCTGCGGGACCCTTAAGAAGATATGTCGCAAAAGTGACATAGTTAATTTCGGCGACACTAGCAGACTCCATCTCATGGGAGATGTCACGCAGCCAGTCATCGGCATCCAATGGGTTGACTGTGTTGCGGAAGAAGGATGGGCTGAGCCGCATAAATTCTGGCAAAGTGATGGAGAAAGGCTGCTGATTAGAATCAGGACGAGGGAACTGCTGCATAATTCCCGTCATAAACTGGCGGTTGAGTTCAAACTGTTGCATCATCGCTGCCATATAATCAGGTGGTGGCGGCGGTGGTGGATTGTTGTCAGCCATCCTGCTAATTCAACAGGGGTATTTCAGCAATAGCTTATGCAAGTGTTTAGCAATAAACATGATGTAACTCGACATTTATTGAAGTAGTGCACAGATGCTGAAAGTAGTCATTAAGACATACAGATCCATACATAGTCGGTTACATTCGGGCAGCATAACGGCGCAAATGAAAAGCTAGACATGCTAGGCGGCGCGCAGGCACGCGGTAAGAAAGTACACAATGGGACATAGCAAAGGCTACATCAGCGTCGGAGAAAACCACTGAAACGGGGTAACTGCAAGTGCGGACGATGGACGTTCGTCGCAGAAGGATCCTGCGCTCCATGGGCACTCTGATGCAGAACTCGGTCTCGAGAAGAAAGAAGAGGTCCACGTGCAGGCGTGTGACCTCCCACAGCAGGCCAGACGATCCCTGATGGCATCTCAGTCCTGCTCGGGTAAAGAATGTACTCCGGATGCATCCCTGCACGAACAGCTGGTAGCAACTGTGTCATAGCCTCGTAGTAGCGTGCTCGAGTGGCAAACAACTCAACAGCAAGTGCACGAACAGTGCGATCCAAAGCCTGAGTGCACTGAATCAGAACCTGCGGGTCGTAGCGTCGAGACTCGTACGGGGCACAGATAGCTGTGTAAAATCCAGTAGCATCTCCAACAGGTGCATACGGAATGTACCGAAACACAGTATCATCCAAGTTAGCACTGTGCTCTCCTCGGAGACGTGCGACAGCAGAGTAGGCGGCATCATGTACTGCCATCTCAATCGTCACGCCTAATCCATGAAAAAGGTGTAGCTTGGTGTCTGAGTTGTTCTGCTGATCATAAATCCGAACTTCAGCATAGTACTGTTCCTGGTTGAACTCGCGATAAACCTCATAGACCATGTACTCGGGATACCAGCGGTAACCTAGTCTACTCAGGAGGGCGATCAGAATAGCTGGAAATCCAGGGGCATCACGAGCCCAAGTGCGAAGCACTAACTGGGTCGTAGGCCGCGGTGGAAATAGTCGATCCATCTGAAACAGAAAGGTTCAGGGTTGTCATAAGACAATGAGAAATATAACCAATCTCGGAAGGAAAGGTTAAACAAAACAATGGAAAGGAAAATGATTATCAGACTAATCAGATCAAAGACAGGGAAATCGCACTGAATCCAGCTCTCCGGGTGGATAGAATTAACGAGATCCTAAATGTCGGTGTTAGTAAATTTTATTAAACCCGAATAGATGAGAGATTAGAATCCCAGAGTAAAGACGAGGAATAAAAGATCCTAATACCACCCAGTTGGCGACGTGGGCCCGTAAGCCACACAGCCAAGTTAGTAAAACAATTTTTGACCACTAGACTCAACTTCGGCCAAGGAATTGGGAAGGGGGATTCCTAGAGGCAGTCGGCTCTGATACCAACCTGTGACGACCCCGGCTTAATCGTGCACTAATCATACACGCAAATGCGCACGATCAAGCCTAAGGACTCACTTGAAGATATCACAACACAACTCTAAACATAAATAAAGTCATACAAGCTTAATATTACAAGCCAGGGCCTCGAGGGCTCGAATACATAGCTCGATGGCATACAAGCGTCAGCGGAAGCATTAGATATCTGAGTACAGATATATTACAGAGAGAGAGATAAGCCTTCACAGAGGCGGGGTAAAAATAAAAACTACGATCGAAAGGCGTAGGCCTCCTGCCCTGGACCCTCCGATCCTACTCCTGGTCGTCGAACGGCTCCTCGTAGTAGTAGTACTCGCCAGGCGGGTAGTAGTACTGGTCGTCGGCTGGGGCTTCTGGCTCAGGGGCTCCGTCGTCTGGTGGCATCAAATGGAAAATGGGGGAAAAAGAAAATAAAGCAAACGTGAGTACTCATCCGAAGTACTCAGCAAGCAAGGATCTACACTACATATGCATCATTGTCAAAGGAATGGCTGTATATGTGGACTGGGCTGCAGAAATGCCAGAGTAGAGGGGGAAAGCCTAGTCCTATCGAAGACTAGCATCTTCAACAATCTTCGACAGTCTTGCAGCATCAGGAGAGAGCAGATGAACATAATGAAAAGTAGTAGTAGTAATATCATCAATCTCGACCTGAGATCCTTTCTCGACTCCCTGCGAGAAAGCAATCCCAGAGCCGTACTATCCAGTTCTCACCACATGTTCTAGTTGTACCGATCGGGATACAACTCCGAGTGTCCGTTACCGTAGGACAGGCTATCGATAGAAGTTTCTTCCCTGCAGGGGTGCACCAACTTACCCACCACGCTCACTTAACTCTGGCCGGACACACTTTTCTGGGTCATGCCCGGCCTCGGCTAAGCAACACGCCGCAACCCGACCTAGGCTTATAAGAGAGGTCAGCACGCCGGACTAAACCTATGCCCCCAGGGGTCTTGGGCCATCGCCCCGGGAACTCCTGCACGTTACGGGGCCACCAAGAGCAGACCTAGCAACCCCTTATACAAGCGCGGTTGCATTACCAGTCCAACTCGGCGTGCGCCGCTCCTTACTGACGTCAAACAAGCTTCGGCTGATGTGTACGACGCAGAACGCCCATACTATGCCCACGTGATGGTTAGTGCTATCGGGCCAGAGGCCCCTCGGATCAAATATCCAAACCGTAGTGGATTAGGAGCGCGCGGAAACGAGCAGAGACTCACGATCGATGTGACCCCGTCGCCCCGTCTCGAGGACTTGTGGCAAGGGCTAAGAATGCCCGGCCACGCCTCGTAGTTATCTCGCGGGCACCATCCAGGTCAACCCGACTCCACATCACTTCGCAATAAGCTCGCGCGGGTACCCCTCAGGGCCGACCCGTCTTTAGTATCATGGTTTAGTGCAAGTCATAATATCCAAGGTAACTGTGTGTCTGACACCGAAGGGAACCCTGAGGAATCACCCTCGATGGAATTCCCGCTCGATGTTATCATCAAGGTGAATGAAGGAGGAATCACCCTCGAGGTCCACCTTGAGGAGTTGCGCGACGACGTCGTGATCGGGGGTGGTGTAGAAGGAATCACCCTCGCTTACCACGACCAAGTAACTAACCTACAAGGTTAACATCAGAAGTGCTGACGAGGTATCACCCTCGGCACTCGATGATAACCCAGCAGTGTCGGCAACTAAGGGGAAGTGATGTGCGGTGCCATGGTCTAGTCTTCAATCCCGATGATCGGGTCTTCTGATGTCCAGCAGGGCAGTCGGGATCAAGTGGGGGTCTCTGTCGTGACTCTACCCATCCTATGCTAAACAGTTTAGGATAACAGGCATGTATCAAAAGTAGGTTACAAGTAAACAGGCTATGCAACAGAGTAGGATAGTAATAGCAGCAGTAACATCTAGTGCAAGCATAAGAGGGGAGAGAGTAGGCGATATCGGAATGCTCAAAATGGGGGTGCTTGCCTGTTTGCTCGGGGGCAAGGGCAAGGTCTTCAGTAGTATCGTCGGGGACGTAGTCGTACTCCTGTGCGGCGTCTGCCTCGGGAGCTACGTCAACGTCGGGGGCTACCGAGAGAGAAGAGGGGGAAGAAACAGGTAAACATAATGCAAACAAATGCAACACGGTGCGTGTGATGCTATGATGCAGTGTAGGGTTGCCTGAATATGCATCTAAGTCATTTTAGTTATTTTTTAGAATTATTCTGGGATTTAATATCCGACGTGTGTGCACTATTCATCTGTCGGATTCGGGTCCGGAGTTACGAGTTCTTCTACGTAGGAGGTTCCGATGGAGAAACAGACGGCACGATCAGACTCGTCTCGTCGTTCTGAGCAACTTTCATGTTTTAACTTTTTCGATCCGAGCTACGGTTTAAAAGTTATTAATTTTTAAAGATTATTTGAATTTCTGGAATTATTTTATTTAACAGAAAATGAATTATGACGTCAGCATGGCGTGCTGCTGACGTCAGCAAGTCAACAGGACGGTTGACCAGTCAAACCTGACATGTGGGTCCAGTGGGACCCACATGTCAGCCTCTATTTCTTTAATCAGTGATTCAGTTTAATTACCAGGATTAATTAGGGGGTGGACCCCACATGTCAGTGAGACATTAGGTTAATTAGTTTATTTTTATTTCTAATTTGTTTTAACTAATTAATCAGGGAGGTGGGGCCCGCCTGTCAGTGAGAGTGGATGAACAGTACCCGCGTTGACCCGGGTCAACGCGGTCAAAGCGCGCAGCGGGGCCCGCAGGCAGTGACTCCGGGTGGGACCCAGGCCTGCCAGCGTGGCGTGACCGGCGGCTTGCCGCTGGCGTGCACAAAACACGGCGGAGGGCTCGGGCCACCGTCGGAATTCGCCATCCGTGGGCCGTTTGGCTCGGGGTTGGATGCGTTCGAACGAGCGCTCGCCCGCGCGTCGAACTGAGGCGGTGGTTTCGCCAGAGCTGGACGGGAACGTCGCCGGCGACGAGCGGGGACGGCGGCGCGTACGGGTGGTCGTCGGGAACGACTCCACGGTGTGCAGCAGCTCAAACGAATGGCATAGGCTAGCCCTACGCGGTGCGGCGAAGCTAGTGGGCACGCGCCCGTGACCATATGGTCACCGGAGACTCGCCGGCGACGTGTGCCGCGGCGATGGGTTTGGGTTCGTATGGGACGGCAGCCACGGGCGAAATGGAGCGGGGAAAAGGAGTGGGGAGGAACTGCGGCTCACCGTGCGGTCAAGGCGGACCTGCGACAGCTTAGTAGCAGCAGGGAGGTTCGCCGGAGACGACGAAGAATGGCGGCGACCGAGGAGGAAGACGACGGCGCGAGCTCGATGCTGAGGCACCCAGCTCCTCCAGGCGGTGCCAGTCGAAGCAGCAGTCGCCTGCGGAGCTGCGGGGCACGGAGAGGCGGCGTGGGGAGGCCAGTGGCCACGGCGGCGGCGATTCGCGGCGACGGTGGCGTCCGGCCACCGGATCTGAGGAGGGAAGAAGAGGCGAGGCGAGTGTGGGAAAGAGGGGAAGAGTGCGCGGGCGACCAGGGGAGATGGACGGCTCGTCCTTATCTCCTCGCCCGTCGGTGGGGTGGTCGCGCTGTCGCCGTTCGGCCGGTCGGTGCCGGCGCAGCCATGCGCGCGCTGACACGGCATCGGAGAGAGAGGGAGAGAGCTAGCTGGGCTGGGCCTCAGGCACTGTGCACTAGTGGCAGTGCACAGTGGCCCCTTCCCTTATTTTTATTTTTTTTTATTTCTATTCCTTTCTGTTCTGAAATGTTTAGGGCTCTTGTGCACTTTTGAAAAATGTGGGAGTTGGCCCAAATATTGCAATGCAATATTATCTCTCACCAAAAAGTGGTTTGGACAAATTTGGATTCCATGTGAGTTTGATATTAATTTAATAGATGTAAATAGTCTGTTTTGAGTGCTGTTTCAGGTTGTTTCACTCACTTAGCTAACTCCAAAAATAATGATTATGATTTTGCCATGACCACTGGATTATTTGCTAATTAAATAACATTTCTCCAGCAGAGTTTGATCAACTTCAATTTGCACTTTGGAATTTAATTTGATTTTCAGATTTTGAATTTGAATTGGATTATTGACCCAAATGATTTGGCACTGCAAATGATCATGACTTGGCAGTTTTAACAGAGTGTCATAGAGCTTATTACTAGGGGGTGTTACAATTACCATCAGCGTCAGTCTTCTTCTTGAAGATCCATTTATTTTCTATGGCTTGCCGATCATCGGGAAAGTCCACCAGAGTCCACACTTTGTTCTCATACATGGATCATATCTCAGATTTCATGGCCTTAAGCCATCTGTCGGAATCTGGGCTCATCATAACTTCTTCATAGTTCGTAGGTTCGCCTTGGTCTAGTAACATGACTTCCAGGACAGGATTACCGTACCACTCTGGTGCGGATCATGCTCTGGTCGACCTACGAGGTTCAGTGGCAACTTGATTTGAAGTTTCATGATCATTATCATTTGCTTCCTCTCTAGTTGGTGTAGGCATCACGGGAACATATTTCTCTGATGTGCTACTTTCCAATTTGAGAGAAGGTACAATTACCTCATCAAGTTCTACTTTCCTCCCGCTCACTTCTTTCGAGAGAAACTCCTTCTCTAGAAAGGTTCCATTCTTGGCAACAAAGATCTTGCCTTCGGATCTGTGGTAGAAGGTGTACCCAATTGTTTCCTTAGGGTATCCTATGAAGACACACTTCTCCGATTTGGGTTGAGCTTATCAGGCTGAAGCCTTTTGACATAAGTGTCGCATCCCCAAACTTTAAGAAATGACAACTTAGGTTTCTTGCCAAACCACAGTTCATACGGTGTCGTCTCAACGGATTTAGACGGTGCCCTATTTAACATGAATGCGGCTATCTATAATGCATAACCCCAAAACGATAGTGGTAAATCGGTAAGAGACATCATAGATCGCACCATATATCTAATAAAGTACGGTTATGATGTTCGGACACACCATTACGCTGTGGTGTTCCAGGTGGCATGAGCTGTGAAACAATTCCACATTGTTTTAAATGAAGGCCAAACTCGTAACTCAAATATTCGCCTCCGCGATCAGATCGTAGAAACTTTATTTTCTTGTTACGATGATTCTCCACTTCACTCTGAAATTCTTTGAACTTTTCAAATGTTTTAGACTTGTGTTTCATTAAGTAGATATACCCATACCTACTCAAATCATCTGTGAAGGTCAGAAAATAACGATACCCACCGCGTGCCTCAACACTCATCGGACCGCATACATCGGTATGCATTATTTCCAATAAGTCATTAGCTCGCTCCATTGTTCCGGAGAACGGAGTTTTAGTCATCTTGCCCATGAGGCATGGTTCGCAAGTATCAAATGATTCATAATCAAGTGACTCCAAAAGTCCATTTGCATGGAGTTTCTTCATGCGCTTTACACCAATATGACCTAAACGACAGTGCCACAAGTATGTTGCACTATCATTATCAACTTTGCATCTTTTGGCATCAATATTATGAATATGTGTATCACTACGATCGAGATTCAATAAACCATTCACATTGGGTGTATGACCATAGAAGGTTTTATTCATGTAAACAGAACAACAATTATTCACAAACTTAAATGAATAACCATATTGCAATAAACATGATCTAATCATATTCATGCTCAACGCAAACACCAAATAACATTTATTTAGGTTCAACAATAATCCCGAAGGTAGAGGAAGTGTGCGATGGTGATCGTATCAACCTTGGAATCACTTCCAACACACATCGTCACCTCGCACTTAACTAGTCTCTGTTTATTCTGCAACACCTGTTTCGAGTTACTAATCTTAGCAACTGAACTGGTATCGAATACCCAGGTGCTACTATGAACACCAGTAAGGTACACATCAATAACATTTATATCAAATATACTTTGTTCACTTTGCCATCCTTCTTATCCGTCAAGTATTTGGGGCAATTCCGCTTCCAGTGACCATTTCCTTTGCAGTAGAAGCACTCAGTTTCAGGCTTGATACGTCCATTTTGCATCATGTTTTCCTACTATTATTTATATTGTTTTTAGATATAATAATGCTTTTTGGAGTAATTCTAATGCCTTTTCTCTCATAATATGCAAGGTTCACACTAAGAGGGAGAATACCGGCAGCTGGAATTCTGGACCTGAAAAAGCTATGTCAGGCTACCTATTCTGCACAACTCCAAATGAGCTGAAACTTCACAGAGAATTTTTATGGAATATATAAGAATTATTGGAGCAAATAAGTACCATAGGGGGCCCACCAGATGGGCACAACCCACCTGGGTGCACCAGGGAGCCCAGGCGCGCCCTGGTGCGTTGTGCCCTCCTCGGCCCACCTCTGGTGCCCCTCTTCTGGTATATAAGTCATTTTGACCTAGAAAAAATAAGGAGAGGACTTTCGGGATGAAGCGCCACCGTCTCGAGGTGGAACTTGGGCAGGAGCACTTTTGCCCTCCGGCGGAGCGATTCCGCCGGGGGAACTTCCCTCCCGGAGGGGGAAATCATCGTCATCATCATCACCAACAACTCTCCCATCTTGGGGAGAGAAATCTCCATCAACATCTTCAACAACACCATCTCCTCTCAAATCCTAGTTCATCTCTTGTGTTCAATCTTTGTACCGGAACCTTAGATTATTGCTCGTGGGTGACTAGTAGTGTTGATTACATCTTGTAGTTGATTACTATATGGTTTATTTGGTGGAAGATTATATGTTCAGATCCATTATGCTATTTAATACCCCTCTGATCTTGAGCATGATTATCATTTGTGAGTAGTTACTTTTGTTCTTGAGGTCACGGGAGAAATCTTGTTGCAAGTAATCATGTGAACTTGATATGTGTTCGATATTTTGATGGTATGTATGTTGTGATTCCCTTAGTGGTGTCATGTGAACGTCGACTACATGACACTTCACCATATTTGGGCCTAAGGGAATGCATTGTGGAGTAGTTATTAGATGATGGGTTGCGAGAGTGACAGAAGCTTAAATCCTAGTTTATGCGCTATTCCATAAGGGACCGATTTGGATCCAAAAGTTTAATGCTATGGTTAGATTTATTCTTAATACTTTTCTCGTAGTTGCGGATGCTTGCGAGGGGGTTAATCATAAGTAGGAGGCTTGTTCAAGTAAGAACAGCACCTAATCACCGGTCCACCCACATATCAAATTATCAAAGTAGCGAACACAAATCAAACTAACATGATGAAAGTGACTAGATGAAATTCCCATGTACCCTCAAGAATGCTTTGCTTATCATAAGTGACCGTTTTGGCCTGTCCGTTGCCTCAAAAGGATTGGGCTACCTTGCTGCACTTTTGTTACCATTACCGTTGCTTGCTTGTTACAAACTACCTTGCTATCAAACTACTCGCTACTTAATAATTTTAGTGCTTGCAGAGAATACCTTACTGAAAACTACTTGTCATTTCCTTCTGCTCCTCGTTGGGTTCGACACTCTTACTTATTGAAAGGACTACGATTGATCGCCTATACTTGTGGGTCATCAAGGCTCTTTTCTGGTGCCGTTGCCGGGGAGTGAAGCGCTCTTGGTAAGTGGAAATCGGTAAGGAAAAATTATTACTACGTGCTGAAGTTTATTGTCACTTGTTACTATGGAGAACAATCCTTTGAGGGGTTTGTTCGGGGTATCTTCACCTCGACCGGAACCACAACTAGCTACCCCTCAACCTACTGCACCTACTGAAAATATTGGTTATGAAATTCCTTTGGGTATGATAGAACAACTACTAGCTAATCCTTATGCAGGAGATGGAACTGAACATCCTGATATGCACTTGATATATGTGGATGAAATTTGTGGATTATTTAAGCTTGCAGGTTTACCCGGAGATGAAGCTAAGAAGAAGGTTTTTCCTTTATATTTGAAGGGAAAAGCATTAGCATGGTATAGGCTATGCGATGATATTGGATCCTGGAATTGGAATCGATTGAAATTGGAATTTTACCAAAAAAATTATCCTATGCATCTAGTTCATCGTGATCGGAATTATATATATAATTTTTGGCCTCGTGAAGGAGAAAGTATCGCTCTAGCTTGGGGGAGGCTTAAGTCAATGTTATATTTATGCCCCAATCATGAGCTCTCAAGAGAAATTATTATTCAGAATTTTTATGCTCGGCTTTCTCGTGATGATCAATCCATGCTTGATACTTCTTGTACTGGTTCCTTTATGAAGAAGACTATTGAATTCAGGTGGGATCTTTTAGAAAGAATTAAATGCAACTCTGAAGATTGGGAACTCGACGAAGGTAAAGAGTCAGGTATTAAGCTTAAGTATGATTGTGTTAAATTTTTTATGAATACTGATGCTTTTCACAAGTTTAGCACTAAATATGGGCTTGACTCTGAGATAGTAGCCTCCTTTTGTGAATCATTTGCTACTCATGTTGATCTCCCTAAGGAGAAGTGGTTTAAATATCACCCACCTATTAAATAAGAAATTAAAGAACCGGTAATAGCTAAAGATGAAATTACTATTTATAATGTTGATCCAGTCGTTCCTACTGCTTATATTGAAAAACCACCTTTCCCTGTTAGGATAAAGGAACATGCTAAAGTTTCAACTGTGGTCAACAAAAGTTATATTAGAGCATCCAAACCTGCTGAACAAATCAAAGTAGAACCTAGTGTTGCTATGGTTAAAGATCTCCTGGTTGAAAATATAGATGGGCATGTTATTTACTTTTATGATGAAGCTGCTAGAATTGCCAAACCCGATGAAAAAGATAAACATAGGCCTGTTGTTGGCATGCCTGTTGTCTCAGTTAAAATAGGAGATCACTGTTATCATGGTTTATGTGACATAGGTGCTAGCGTGAGTGCTATTCCTTTTACCTTATACCAAGAAATTATGAATGATATAGCACCCGCTGAAATAGAAGACATAGATGTTACTATTAAACTTGCTAATAGAGACACCATTACACCACTTGGGATTGTTAGAGATGTTGAAGTCTTGTGTGGGAAAATAAAATACCCTACTAATTTTCATGTTCTTGGTTCCCCACAAGATGACTTTTGTCCCATTATCTTTGGTAGACCTTTCTTGAACACCGTTAAAGCTAAAATAGATTGTGAGAAACAAACTGTCGGTGTTAGTTTTGGTGATGAGTCACATGAGTTTAATTTTTCTAAGTTTAGTAGAAAATATCATAAGAAAGAATAGTCTAGTAAGGATGAAATAATTGGTCTTGCCTCTATTGCCGTGCCTCCTACAGATCCACTAGAACAGTATTTGCTAGACCATGAAAATGATATGCATATGCATGAAAGAAATGAGATAGATAAATTTTTCTTTGAACAACGACCTCTGCTTAAACATAATTTGCCTATTGAAACTATAGGAGGTCCTCCTCCACCTAAAGGTGATCCTGTGTTTGAATTAAAACAACTGCCAGACACTTTGAAATATGCTTATCTTGATGAGAAAAAGATATATCATGTTATTATTAGTGCTAACCTTTCAGAACATGAAGAAGACAGATTATTGAAGCTTCTGAAGAAGCACCGAGCTGCTATTGGATATACTCTTGATGATTTAAAGGGCATTAGTCCCACTCTCTGTCAGCATAAAATTAATATGGAACCTGATACTAAACCCGTTGTTGATCACCAACGACGTTTAAATCCTAAAATGAAAGAAGTGGTAAGAACTGAAATATTGAAGCTTCTGGAAGCAGGTATAATCTATCCTATAGCTGATAGTAGATGGGTAAGTCCCGTTCATTGTGTCCCTAAGAAGGGAGGTATTACTGTTGTTCCTAATGATAAAAATAAACTTATCCCACAAAGAATTGTTACTGGCTACATAATGGTAATTGATTTTAGAAAATTAAATAAAGCAACTAGAAAAGATCATTACCCTTTGCCTTTTATTGATCAAATGCTAGAAAGATTATCTAAGCACACACACTTTTGTTTTCTCGATGGATATTCTGGTTATTCTCAAATACCTGTTTCACAACCTGATCAAGAGAAAACCACCTTTACTTGTCCTTTTGGAACTTATGCTTATAGACGTATGCCTTTTGGTTTATGTAATGCACCTGCTACCTTTCAAAGATGTATGACTGCTATATTCTCTGATTTTTGTGAAAAGATTGTTGAGATTTTCATGGATGATTTTTCCGTTTACGGAACTTCTTTTGATGATTGCTTAAGCAACCTTGATATGCGAGCAAACTAATCTTGTCTTGAATTGGGAGAAGTGCCACTTTATGGTTAATGAAGGTATTGTCTTGGGACATAAATTTTTTGAACGAGGTATTGAGGTGGATAAAGCTAAAGTTGATGCAATTGAGAAAATGCCATGTCCTAAAGATATCAAAGGTATTCGTAGTTTCCTCGGTCATGCTGGTTTCTATAGGAGATTTATTAAAGACTTCTCTAAAATTTCTAGGCCTCTTACAAATCTTTTACAAAAGGATGTTCCATTTGTTTTTGATGATGATTGTGTAGAAGCCTTTGAAATACTTAAGAAAGCCTTAATTTCTACACCTATTGTTCAACCACCTGATTGGAACTTGCCTTTTGAAATTACGTGTGATGCTAGTGATTATGCTGTTGGTGTTGTTCTAGGACAAAGAGTTGATAAGAAATTAAATGTTATTCATTATGCTAGTAAAACTCTAGACAGTGCCCAACGCAATTATGCTACTACTGAAAAATAATTTTTAGCAGTTGTGTTTGCTTCTGACAAATTTAGATCTTACATTGTTGATTCTAAAGTTTTTAGCAGTTATTAGGTGGGTTCTTTTGCTACAAGAATTTGACTTACATATCACTGATAGAAAGGGAGCTGAGAACCCCGTTGCTGATAACTTGTCTAGGTTAGAGAATATCCTTGATGACCCACAACCTATTAATGATAGTTTCCCTGATGAACAACTAGCTGCAATAAACGTTTCTCATAACGCTCCTTGGTATGCTGACTATGCTAATTACATTGTTGCTAAATACATACCACCTAGTTTCACATACCAACAAAAGAAAAAATTCTTCTATGATTTAAGGCATTACTTTTGGGATGACCCACATCTTTATAAAGGAGTAGATGGTATTATTAGACGTTGTGTACCTGAGCATGAACAGGGACAAATCCTACGGAAATGTCACTCCGAAGCTTATGGAGGGCATCATGTGGGAGACAGAACTACTCACAAGGTATTGCAATCTAGTTTTTACTGGCCTACTCTCTTCAAGGATGCCCGTAAGTTTGTTTTATCTTGTGATGAATGTCAAAGAATTGGTAATATTGGTAAGCGTCAAGAAATGCCTATGAGTTATTCACTTGCTGTTGAACCATTTGATGTTTGGGGTTTTGATTACATGGGACCTTTTCCTTCCTCTAATGGGTATACTCATATTTTGGTTGCTGTTCCAACTAGTAGTGTTGATCACAACACCTCTATTAAAATGCTTAAGGAAGTTATTTTCCCAAGGTTTGGAGTCCCTAGATATTTAATGACTGATGATGGTTCATATTTTATTCATGGTGCTTTCCGTAAAATGCTTGCTAAGTATGATGTTAACCATAGAATTGCATCACCCTATCATCCTCAGTCTAGTGGTCAAGTTGAACTTAGCAATAGAGAAATAAAATTAATTTTACAAAAAACTGTCAATGGGTCCAGGAAGAATTGGTGTAAGAAATTAGATGATGCACTTATAATTTCAGTGCTTGCAGAGAATACCTTACTGAAAACTACTTGTCATTTTCTTCTGCTCCTTGTTGGTTTCGACACTCTTACTTATCGAAAGGACTACGATTGATCCCCTATACTTGTGGGTCATCAAGGCTTGGGTCCAGCTTTGGGCTTCTTCCCGGGAGTGGCAACTTGCTTGCCATTCTTCTTGAAGTTCCCTTTCTTTCCCTTGCCCTTTTTCTTGAAACTAGTGGTCTTGTTAACCATCAACACTTGATGCTCCTTCTTGATTTCTACCTCCGCAGCCTTAAGCATTGCGAAGATCTCAGGAACCATTTTATTCATCCCTTGCATATTATAGTTCATCACGAAGCATTTGTAGCTTGGTGGCAGTGATTGAAGAACTCTGTCAATAACACTATCAACTGGAAGATCAACTCCCACCTGAGTCAAGTGGTTATGATACCCAGACATTTTGAGTATGTGTTCACTGACAGAACTGTTCTCCTCCATCTTGCAGCTATAGAACTTGTTGGAGACTTCATATCTCTCAACCCGGGCATTTGCTTGAAATATTAACTTCAACTCTTGGAACATCTCATATGCTCCATGACGTTCAAAACTTCTTTGAAGTCCCGGTTCTAAGCCGTAAAGCATGGCACACTGAACTATCGAGTAGTCATCAGATCGAGCTTGCCAAACGTTCATAACATCTGCTTCAGCTCCTGCAGCAGGCCTGTCACCCAGCGGTGCATCAAGGACATAATTCTTCTGTGCAGCAATGAGGATAATCCTCAAGTTACGGACCCAGTCCGTGTAGTTGCTACCATCATCTTTCAACTTAGCTTTCTCTAGGAACGCATTAAAATTCAGGGGAACGGTAGCTCGGGCCATTGATCTACAACATAGATATGCAAAACTATAAGACTAAGTTCATGATAAATTAAGTTCAATTAATCAAATTACTAATGAACTCCCACTTAAATAAACATCCCTCAAGTTATCTAAGTGACACGTGATCCAAATCAACTAACCCATGTCCGATCATCACATGAGATGGGCTAGTCATCAATGGTGAACATCTCTATGTTGATCATATCTACTATATGATTCACGTTCGACCTTTCGGTCTCCAGTGTTCCAAGACCATGTATGTACATGCTAGGCTCGTCAAGTTTAACCCAAGTATTCTGCATGTGCAAAACTGTCTTACACCCGTTGTATGTGAATGTAGAGTCTATCACACCCGATCATCACGTGGTGCTTTGAAACGACGAACTTTGGCAACGGTGCATACTCGGGGAGAACACTTTTATCTTGAAATTTAGTGAAGGGATCATATTATAATGCTACCGTCGTTCTAAGCAAAATAAGATGCATAAAGGATAAACATCACATGCAATCAAAATATGTGACATGATATGGCCATCATCATCTTGTGCTTTTGATCTCCATCTCCAAAGCATCGTCATGATCTCCATCATCACCGGCTCGACACCTTGATCTCCATCGTTGTGTCGGGGTCATCTCGCCAACTATTACTTCTACAACTATCGCTAACGCATAGTGATAAAGTAAAGCAATTACATGGCAATTGCACTTCATACAATAAAGAGACAACCCTAAGGCTCCTACCGGTTGTCGATATTACAAAACATGATCATCTCATACATCAACATATATCACATCATATCTTGACCATATCACATCACAACATGCCCTGCAAAAACAAGTTAGACGTCATCTACTTTGTTGTTGCAAGTTTTACGTGGCTGCTACGGGCTTCTAGCAAGAACCATTCTTACCTACGGCAAAAACCACAACGGTGTTTCATAAAGTTTGCTGTTTTAACCTTCTTCAAGGACCGGCCGTAGTCAAATTCGATTCAACTAAAGTAGGAGAAATAGACACCCGCCAGCCACCTTTATGCAAAAGTAGTTGCATGTCTGTCGGTGGAACCGGTCTCATGTGCGTGGACATGTAAGGTTGGTCCAGGCCGCTTCATCCCACAATACCGCCGAATCAAAATAAGACATTGGTGGTAAGCAGTATGACTATCACCGCCCACAACTCTTTGTGTTCTACTCGTGCATATCATCTATGCATAGACCTGGCTCGGATGCCACTGTTGGGAAACGTTGCATGGAAAACAAAAAAAAATTCTACGCACACGCAAGATCTATCCATGGAGATGCATAGCAACGAGAGGGGAGAGTGTGTCTACGTACCCTCGTAGACCGTAAGCGGAAGCGTTTCACAACGCGGTTGATGTAGTCGAACTTCTTCACGTTCCAACCGATCGAGCACTGAACGTACGGCACCTCCGCGTTCTGCACACGTTCAGCTCGGTGACGTCCTCCGCCTTCTTGATCCAGCAAGACGGCGAGGTAGTGGATGAGTTCCGGCAGCACGATGGCGTGGTGACGGTGATGGTGAAGCTATCTCCACAGGGCTTCGCCTAAGCACTACAAAAATATGACCGGGGGTGTAAACGGTGGAGGGGGGCGCCGCACACGGCTAAGACAATGTTCTGTTGTGCTAGGCGCCCCCCTCCCTCATATATATAGGTGGAGGGAGAGGGGAGAGGCCAAAGGGTGCCCCAAGTAGGTCTGAATCCTAGTTGGGCTTGCCCTAGCCCCCCTCCCCCCTTTTGCTTCTTTTGGCGCCAAGGGGAAGGAAGGGGGAGGTGGCGCCCCCCCCCCCTTTCCTTTCTCCCACAAAGGGGGAAAGGCAGGAGGAGGTGGCGCCCCCCCTTTCCTTCTTCTAGTGCCGATGGCCAGGGAGAGGACACGTCAGCCCCTCTGTGGGCTGGTGTGCACCTCTCCTTGGCCCATAAGGCCCATAGACCTGCCGAGGCCTCCAGGAACCCCTTCCGGTGATCCGATGACTACCCGGTGCACTCCGAAACTATTCCGGTGTCCGAATACCATCGTCCTATATATCAATCTTTACCAATCGACCATTTCAAGACTCCTCGTCATGTCCATGATCTCATCCAGGACTCCGAAAAACATTAGGTCACCAAATCATATAACTCATATAACAATATATCGTCAACGAACGTTAAGCGTGCGGACCCTATGGGTTCGAGAACTATGTAGACATGACCGAGACACCTCTCCGGTCAATAACCAATAGCGGAACCTGGATGCCCATATTGGCTCCTACATATTCTACGAAGATCTTTATCGGTTGAACCGTTATGACAACATACGGAATTCCCTTTGTCCATCGGTATGTTACTTGCCCGAGATTCGATCGTCGGTATCTTCATACCTAGTTCAATCTCGTTACCGGCAAGTCTCTTTACTTGTTCCGTAATACATCATCCTGTAACTAACTCATTAGTCACTTTGCTTGCAAGGCTTCTTATGATGTGTATTACCGAGAGGGCCCAGAGATACCTCTCCGATACTTGGAGTGACAAATCCTAATCTCGATCTATGCCAACTCAACAAACACCTTCGGAGATACCTGTAGAGCATCTTTATGATCACCCAGTTACGTTGTGACGTTTGATAGCACACAAGGTATTCCTCTGGTATCCGGGACTTGCATAATCTCATAGTCGAAGGAATATGTATTTGACATGAAGAAAGCAATAGCAATAAACTGAACGATCATTATGCTAAGCAAACGGATGGGTCTTGTCCATCACATCATTCTTCTAATGATATGATCCCGTTATCAAATGACAACACATGTCTATGATTAGGAAACCTTAACCATCTTTGATCAACGAGCTAGTCCAGTAGAGGCTTACTAGGGACACGGTATTTGTTTATGTATTTACACATGTATTTAAGTTTCCGATCAATACAATTCTAGCATGAATAATAAACCTTTATCATGAATAAGGAAATATAAAATAACAACTTTATTATTGCCTCTAGGGCATATTTCCTTCAGGCTGGTGGTGGATCCAGTGGCTTGCGCGCCTATACACGCATGACTCATTTTTTGGTGGTGAGGTGGGGTTTGGCGTGCCTATATCGCATGTGATTAGCCCGCCCAGAGGCCTGCTGGCAAGTCAAAAAAAGAAGGCTGACGATGGACCCGATGCAGACTCGGTGTCTTGCATGTCGGGTGCACGCGGTTGATCTGCCAGTTGGTGTTGCGTTCGTGTGTGCTGGGCTCACGTATGTGTTGGGAGTGGTGTGCGCCATCCGGTTATGTCAGCTAGATGGGGGTAAATGTTTTTCGACCATGTCTTGCACGTATGCCTATGTCAATTTCCTGTGTCGGTACTTTCCTGCTCTTTTGTTTGTTGGTGATGGTTCATCTGGGTCCATGTGTCAGTATGTTGGGTCAACAGCTCGCGTGTGTAAGGCCATTGCCTTGGGGTGTTTCCATTTAGCACACTAGGTTAAACCGCATCCTCTAGCACCGGCCCTCGAATGGAAAGGTCATGTTAGCTTCTTCGTCGTTCCTCCTGCCACCACTCTCCTTCACGGCTAACGTCTCACATCTAAGAAGGCTCGCCGATTCCTTCGGCTCAGTCCCCTGGAATGGAAGGGGTTCTTTGAGCATTTTCGTCGGTCCTCCTGCTTGCTAGCTAAGCCGAGGTTTGTATGCTCTTTCCTTCTTTCTTGTGTGTGATCTCTTTTGCACGCTCACTATTAATTTTCTTTCCCCTCACCTTTGCTGGTACTACCATCTTCTTATCATTGCTAGGATGCAACCATTCTTGGACTTTTGTTGGTCAATGTGGGCTATCTCATGGTTCCATCTGTCCTTGTTGCATTTTTTTAATATCAGCCATCATGTTTCTGGTTGTAGTTCCTTAATGTAGTGTGCAGGATGTGTTTTGTTGTCGCCTTTGTAATTCCTGTTTTGGACAGATTGCCAAGGGCGAGGGGGGGGGGGCTTTGCTTGTAACACCCCGGAAATCATGCTACAGTAATCTCCCTTTAATGGTGGCCATGTCATCATGATTACTAAGCAAATGGCCACTCGTCCAAAATCAAAGTCAAATTCAAATTTAAATTTCAAGTGAAATAATTATTTCTTCGAACGGTACAACTAAAATGTTCGAATAATCCTATAAATTCCCCTGATCATTGTAATGTTGAAACCAACTTCACTTGTCTCACAACTAAATTCCTAGGAAATTAATAAGTGGTCCAACAATGAATAAAATGGCCTTTTCAAAATAAATGATTATTTATTTAACTCTAATTGCCCCCCAACTTTTTGTGCTAGTGTAGCGACCCGATCCCAATGGACCGAAGTCTCTGTGCTTAAGTGTCATCCCTGGATCGGTATGCTGACACACACAGTACTTGAGGATTTATAACAGAGTTCAATCACACACTTAATACTTCAAAATCCTCATAAAGAGTATTTATTACATAAATAATATGGCTGAAGGCCAACTAGATAAAATAACTGCGGAAGCTTCAAAGGTAAATGAGTCCATCAACTCCAACGGCAAAGCTGAGTGCATGACAACGACCTATCGCACCTTAATCCTCGTCTGAAAACTCTGCAACATGAGACGTTGCAGCCGTGTAGGTCAGCACATGGAATATGCTGGCAGAGTTACACTGTAGAGCAAATGAATGCAAAGAACTATATCTACATGCATATTTGGCTGGTGGAGGCTCTAGGTTTAACATTTTGCATAAAGCTAATTTTTCCCTACAACAGAGGAATAAATTTTATTTACTACCATGTTGTACCAATATTTGAGAAGGTTCCTCCAACTCAAATCCCAAATTAAACAAGTATCATTATTAACCCCAATTCATTAATTAAGAGTGATGAGATCAACAATAATATCCACTACCAGATACTCAAAAAAAATGTCCATAACCGGGGACACGGCTAATCATGATTAGTTTGTACACTCTGCAGAGGTTTGCGCACTTTTCCCACAAGACTCGACCGCATCCATGATCGGAAGATCGAGACATAGTCTTTCTGAAGCATTAACTCTCTACTCTGGGTAGACCGGTACACCTACTTTCCCCTACATCTGCTAGTCCACCTCTTCAAGAGCTCACACAACTTACTCAACTATGCCAGAGCCCATAATGGCTTGTGGCTGCACACGGAAGTTTCCAGTCATGAAATATCATATGATCCCTTTGAGCCTGGGTGGCGGACCTAGGGTAATCACACGGGTACTCCGGGATTCCCATGGGCAAGCACTGGTTTCTCCAGGTGCCCCAAACAATCCACCCAGATGTGTATTAAAGTTGCCACCTTAATGTTGTCCAAAAATTTATTATCTCTCACAACTTCCATGTACATCACGATCCAATCCCCGTCTACAGCATGGCTAAGCAATAATTGAGCATAACGTATATTCCCGGGGTGATCAAAGGTAATAGGTTCCTACCTCAAGTACTACAACCAAACCACATATGTTCCTAATCCTACTCATGCAAATGTTTAAGGGGGCAAAACTAATGCATAGTAAAAACTGTGTATTGAAGAGTATGATCAAAGTGTAACTTGCCTTGCTGACGATCGGAAAACCCTAGAGATTCGTAATAGCAAGCTTCGCACTCCGGAAAATCTATCGTAGACAAACAATATCATACATAAGCAATCATACATAAACAAACAAAATATGCAAGAGAGAAACCGAAGGAAACTCTTTGAAAAACTCCGAAAAACAGCCAACAAACTTTCTGTACAGAACATAATTTTAAGAAAAAAAAATTGTGTGGTTTTGATCTTAACAGAAAGTACATGCCAAGAGCTTCGATTTGCAAAAAGATTCACCTAAAACGGAGTTACGAAACTCAAATTATAGCCAAACGAAGTTTGAATTCAGATCTGTTTGAATTCGAAATTTAAAACTTTCAAAAATAATTTTTGTTTGGTTCTCTTGATAGAGGGGATTTTTATGAAACCGTAGGAAAAAGAATCAACTAATTCGGATCTATAGATTAAAAGATATGCTAAAAGAAAAAAACTGACAGGAATCTGAAACGTTTTTTTTTTAACTGAAACTAGAGGTGTCGTTCGCTTACAGACAGAGACCAACGAGAGTTGGGGCTCTCTGGTCCAGGGGTGACGGCGATTCCGGCGATCGTGGGTGGCGGCGGTGATGTCCTTTGGGTGAGGTGCGGATAGTATCGTCCGCTGGTGGTGGTGGTAGCGGTCGGCGATGACGAACGGCGACGGGCGAGGTGTAGAACTCGCGCGCTCCGGGTGCTCCGGTGAAAGACAACGAGCTCGTGGCGGCTTCTGTGGAGAGAGATAAGGAGCGAGATGATGTCAATTAGATGCACCATGTCGAGGGAGACCGATTCAGGCAAAGAAAGAAGTCGAGGGAGGCCTCACCGGCGACGAAAATCGACGGTGAACTCGGCTTCGGGCGTCGAGATCTGTTTGAGATGTGCGTGGTCTATGGTTGGACTTGGCGAAAGATTTTTGAGGGGGTCGAAGGAGGAGAGGGCCAGGTATTTATAGGACACAAAACTTGGAGGAGAGGTTGACTCGGGATAGGATTTTCAAGAACTTGAACGGGAGTCGGCGTCGGTGTACGTGTACGTGCACGTCTCTCTGTTCTGTACCTATTCGTGGGGAAGAAGACAGAAGAGGTGGGGTCCAGGCACCAGAGGAAGGAAGTCAACTAGAGAGAGAGACGGGCGAGCGAACGAACGTGGGGAGGCTCGGCCTCGTTGCTGGGCTGGGCCGGTTGGCCTGGCCTGGCGGCTCAGTTTTTTTTTTTTTTCAAAATCTTTTTTTTTAAACAAATTTTCCCGGGAAGAAAAACGCTAAAAAAAAATATAAATAAAATCCTAAAAATTCTAGAAAATTCACGAAGCTATATGGCCTTATTAGTGACCTCGTGCACATTTTTCTGGACCTAAATGCCTAAAATAAAAACAAACATTTTAGTACTAATAAAAATAAATAGACTTGCAAATAAAATCAAATAAACTCAAAAAAATTCAAAATTCAATTTCCAATATTTTTCTACTGAATTGAAGAAGTCATATTATCTTCTCTCATTATTTTTAAAATATTTGGAAAAATAATTTTGAAAAACAATTTGATCCAATTTGCAATTTTTTAAAATTCAAAAATGGATTTTTGTGAAAGCCTCCAACTCTCAAATGGGTCCTTGAGTTGCTTAAGGTTTCTAGGATCAATCTCCAACAAAAATAAAATTCCAAAAATGCACAAATGATGAATGCATAAGATGATCTAATGAATAACATCCGAATTTGAAAAATTGGGATGTTACAAACCTACCCCCCTTAAGATGAATCTCGCCCTCGAGATTCGGGTTGGCTAGCAAAAAGGTGGGGATGGTCCTTTCGGAGGTCTTCTTCTCGTTCCCAGGTGGCTTCCTCCTCGGTATGGTGACTCCACTGAACTTTGCAAAACTTGATGTCCTTACTGCGAGTAACTCGGTTGGCGAGCTCAAGAATCTTGACGGGTTTCTCCTCATAAGTCAGGTCACTCTCCAACTGAATTGCCTCCAGGGGCACTGTATCTCTCAGAGGAATATCGGCCATCTCTGCATGGCACTTCTTCAACTGGGAAACGTGAAACACATCATGAACTCCTGACAGACCTTCGGGTAATTCCAACTTGTAGGCAACTTCACCCATGCGTTCTAGGACCCTGTATGGCCCCACAAATCGTGGCGCTAACTTTCCTTTGACTCCAAATCGTTTAACTCCTCGAAGTGGCGACACACGAAGATATGCTCTGTCTCCGACTTCATAGGTTACCTCCTTGCGTTTTGTATCGGCATAACTCTTCTGCCTGGACTGGGCTATCTTGAGTCTTTCACGAATCAACTTGACTTTCTCCTCGGAATCTCTGATTAAATCTGGCCCGAACAATTTTCGATCTCCAACTTCATCCCACATCAAGGGTGTCCTGCACCTCCTTCCGTACAAAGCTTCGAAAGGGGCCATCTTCAGACTAGCCTGATAGCTGTTGTTATATGAGAACTCTGCGTAAGGCAAATTATCATCCCAACTAGATCCATAATCTAGCGCACAAGCTCTCAACATGTCCTCAAGAATCTGATTGACTCTCTCGGTCTGTCCATCTGTCTGCGGATGAAAGGCTGAATTGAACTCTAGCCTGGTACCCAAAGTTTCGTGCAACTGACTCCAAAACTTTGAAGTAAACTGTGTTCCTCTATCTGATACGATGGTCCTCGGAACTCCATGCAGACATACGATCCTGGTCATGTATATCTTCGCCAACTTAGCGCTTGTATAAGTGGTTTTCACGGGGATGAAGTGAGCTACCTTGGTCAAGCGATCAACTACAACCCAGATGGAGTCATATCCTGAACAAGTCCTGGGTAATCCGGTGATGAAATCCATGCCAAGTTTATCCCACTTCCATTCGGGTATCGGCAAAGGCTGAAGTAACCCTGCTGGTTTCTGATGCTCTGCCTTAACTCTCTGACATACGTCACATACTGCTACATACTCTGCAATATCCTTCTTCATTCCTATCCACCAGAAACTCTCCTTCAAATCCAGATACATCTTGGTGTTGCCTGGGTGAATCGAGTAAGGCGAATCATGAGCCTCCTGAAGAATTAACTTCCTGATCTCAGGGTCATTGGGCACATAGATGCGATCTTCAAACCATAAAGTTTCCTGCTCATCCATACGAAAACCTTTAGCCTTTCCTTTACTCATCCTTTCCTTTATCTCTGCAATCTCCTTGTCCATCTTCTGGGCTTCTCGGATCTTTCCCAGCAAAGTGGACTGAATTTCCAATGCTGCAACATAACCTCTCGGAACTATCTCCAAGCGAAGTTCTCGGAGATCATCGGCTAACTCCGGGGGTAATCCTCCGGTTATGAGCGTGTTAACATAACTCTTGCGGCTCAACGCATCTGCTACGACATTAGCCTTTCCTGGATGATAATGCAACTTCATGTCATAATCCTTTATGAGCTCCAACCATCTCCTCTGCCTAAGGTTCAACTCCTTCTGTGTAAAAATATACTTCAAACTCTTATGATCCGTGTACACATCGCAACGGTTACCGATGAGAAAGTGTCTCCACGTCTTGAGTGCATGCACTACGGCTGCTAACTCCAAATCATGTGTGGCATAATTCAACTCATGAGGTCGAAGCTGTCGTGAGGCATATGAAACAACTCTCCCTTCCTGCATAAGAACGCCTCCAAGTCCCTGACGAGAAGCGTCGCAATATACTTGGAACTCCTTGCGTATATTCGGTAGAATCAGCACTGGAGCTGTAACCAAACGTTTCTTCAACTCCTGAAAACTGGCCTCACAATCCTCGGTCCAATTAAACTTGGTGTCCTTCTTCAATAACTCCGTCATGGGCTTCGCGATCTTGGAGAAATTCTCAATAAATCTCCGATAATATCCTGCGAGTCCAAGGAAACTGCGTATCTCTCCAACTGAGGTGGGTGCCAACCACTCGGTGACAGATTTAACCTTGGAAGGGTCTACTGCTATCCCTTCTCCTGATATAACATGTCCGAGAAATCCAACTTCCTTCAACCAAAACTCGCACTTGCTAAACTTGGCATATAGCTGATGTTCCCTGAGTTTCTCGAGAACCAATCGCAAATGTTCCTTATGTTCTTCTTCATTCTTCGAGTAGACCAATATATCATCAATGAACACCACGACGAATTTATCCAAGAATTCCATGAACACCTTATTCATCATACTCATGAAATAGGCAGGGGCATTAGTCAAACCAAATGACATAACTGTATACTCATATAGCCCATACCTCGTGGTAAAAGCTGTCTTAGGTATATCCTGCTCTCGGATCTTCAGCTGGTGATAACCTGATCGAAGATCAATCTTGGAGAAAACCTTAGCTCCCTGCAGCTGGTCAAACAAATCATTGATCATCGGCAGAGGGTATTTGTTCTTGATCGTCACCTCATTCAGCGCACGATAATCAACAACCATCCTCAAAGATCCATCCTTCTTCTCGACTAGAAGCACTGGGGCTCCCCAAGGTGACGAACTTGGTCGGATATAACCTTTCTCCAATAACTCCTTAATCTGCTTCTTAATTTCCTCCAGATCATTTGCGGGCATCCGATACGGTCTCTTGGCTATTGGTCCGGTGCCTGGCAATAACTCAATCAAAAACTCAATATCTCGGTCTGGTGGCATGCCTGGTAACTCCTCCGGAAATACATCGGGATAGTCCTTCACCACCGGTACTTCCTCCTGAACAACTCCCGATAGTGAATTCACCTGTGTCCTCCTCAGCGCATGCCTAGACACATACTTGATCCTCTTTCCTTCTGGGGTGGTGAGAAGAATTGATTTACTGGCGCATTCGATGTTTCCCTCAAACTTGGATAGCCAATCCATGCCTAGTATCACATCCAATCCTTGTGACTCCAGTATAATGAGGTCGGTGGGGAAAACATGTCTACCTATGGTTAATGGCAACTGATAACATCCCCGACTAGCCATATACTCTGCTCCTGGGGAACTTACTAACATAGGTGACTTAAGGACTACGGTTGGCAACTTAAATTTGTCCACAAATCCCCTTGATATGAATGAATGCGATGCACCAGTGTCAAAAAGAACAAGGGCTGTAAATGACTTAATCAAAAACTTACCAATAACTGCGTCAGGATGTTCGTCAACTTCCTCCACATTGACGTGATTCACCTGGCCTCTAGTGAAGGGATTGGGCTTCTTTCCTGAGCTTCCATTGCCATTACCATCCTTTGCCTCAGGACACTCAGTGGCGTAGTGTCCGGTCTTCCCGCACTTGAAACAAGTAATGTGACTCAGATCCTTCTTGGCGGGAGTTGCTGGGTTGGAACGGTTCTGACTGTTGTTTCCTCCATTCCCATTACCATTCTTAGAGCCATTGTGGTTGTGTGAATTTCCTCCATTGTGTGAATGTCCTCCATGGTTATGCCCTCCATGGTTATGAGTATGCCCTCCTGAGTACGGGGAATAGCGTGGCTTCTGCTGAGCTCCAGAAGTGTATCTTCCCTGTCCATACTTCCTCTTGCGATTATCAATCTGTTGCTGCTTGCCTTCAATCATTATGGCCTAGTCTACCAGCTCCTGGTAGTTGTTGAAAGTTGCCACGATCAACTGCATGCTCAACTCATCATTGAGTCCCTCAAGAAACTTCTCCTGCTTCGCGGCATCTGTGGCCACATCATCTGGGGCATAGCGTGCTAGCTTGCTGAACTCATCCACATACTGCCCCACTGTACGACTTCCCTGGCGTAAGTTGCGAAACTCACGCTTCTTCAAACTCATGGCTCCAGCTGAAACATGTGCAGTGCGGAAGGCCTGCTGAAACTGATCCCATGTGACTGTGGCTATGGGGTAAGTGGTGGTGTAGTTCTCCCACCAAGATGCTGCAGGTCCATCAAGCTGATGTGCGGCAAAGCGCACTCTCTCTGCATCCGTGCATTCAGCAGTGGTCAGCTCTCTTCCAATCTTGCGGAGCCAATCATCTGCAACAATCGGCTCGGTGCTACTAGAAAACACAGGCGGATTCAACCTCAGAAAACGGGCTAGGTTGTCAACAGGGGGTGGTGGCGGTGGGTTGTTGTTGTTGTTGCCTTGGTTCTGGTTCTGGACTAACAGCTGCATCAAGGCATTCTGTTGCTGGATCAACTGGGTGAGCTCCGGCGGGAAAACGAATCCAGGGTCACGTCTCGGAGGCATCTGATAGGTTTAGAGGGGTGAGAACAGAATAGAATAGGTCTAATGAGAGATTTCACTACCCATATGCATATGAGACAAACATATTCAATTCACATCACTCAATCCAAACAAAAATTCACACAATCGATCTATGCTACTATTACAAAATCGCAAAGATTCTAACTACTTGGGAGAAATACTACTAATAACATGGTGGTCGTCTAGAAATTTTGATCTGTGGAAGACTCCATAATGTCAGCTCCAGCTTCGTCTTCATAGTCATCATCACTATCATCATCTGCATCACTGTTCGTGTCGGTGTCATCCAATATGATGTAGTCCTCCGAACGGATATCCACTTCTGGTTCTTGCTTCGGGTTCACCACGGGTGTTCCTAGCTTCTTCTTCAGTTCTTCATGCTTCTCCAGTAGCACAGCAATTTCTTCTTCATATCCATCACGTGTTGACTTGAGTTCCTCTTCTAGCTCGATATTCCTCTTCATCAGCTTCTTGGTCTTCATGATATCACACATCTGGTTTTCATATCGTCGAATGTGTTGATCCATCTCCTGAATGTACGCTGCAATTGATCCATCCTTCCTAGTGCGAATCATCTCCCATTGCTCGTCTCGGCGTCCACATATCTGATAGACGGTGTCTTCAAGGTCCTTGTGGTACTCCTCACAAATACGTCCAAAAGTGATGTGGGCTGCCATGCTCTTTCCTAAGCTCCAAGTTGGTGCATCCAAGGTAAACTCGATGGGCTCGGTTGTTGGTGCAAATGTCCTTCCAGGTACACGAACTTTGATCCTCCAGCGCTCCTCTTCTGGTAAAGTTGCAGTGAAGGTTCCGGTGACGCTTGGTAGACCGATGTTCAGGTACTTAGTGACTTCCTTCAAGTGGCGTCCGAAAGGGGTGTCGTCATCCGGTTGAGTGAACTTGTTCCTGGAGTCCGCCATCTATAGAGTAGAAATAGAGGAGGATTAGAAATGAGCAGAGAAGAGTATCCTGTGGCTTTTCCTAGTGGTCGCGTCCTACAGTCAGCATGTGCTCTGATACCATCTTGTAGCGACCCGATCCCAATGGACCGAAGTCTCTGTGCTTAAGTGTCATCCCTGGATCGGTATGCTGACACACACAGTACTCGAGGATTTATAACAGAGTTCAATCACACACTTAATACTTCAAAATCCTCATAAAGAGTATTTATTACATAAATAATATGGCTGAAGGCCAACTAAATAAAATAACTGCGGAAGCTTCAAAGGTAAATGAGTCCATCAACTCCAACGGCAAAGCTGAGTGCATGACAACGACCTATCGCACCTTAATCCTCGTCTGAAAACTCTGCAACATGAGACGTTGCAGCCGTGTAGGTCAGCACATGGAATATGCTGGCAGAGTTACACTGTAGAGCAAATGAATGCAAAGAACTATATCTACATGCATATTTGGCTGGTGGAGGCTCTAGGTTTAACATTTTGCATAAAGCTAATTTTTCCCTACAACAGAGGAATAAATTTTATTTACTACCATGTTGTACCAATATTTGAGAAGGTTCCTCCAACTCAAATCCCAAATTAAACAAGTATCATTATTAACCCCAATTCATTAATTAAGAGTGATGAGATCAACAATAATATCCACTACCAGATACTCAAAAAAAATGTCCATAACCGGGGACACGGCTAATCATGATTAGTTTGCACACTCTGCAGAGGTTTGCGCACTTTTCCCACAAGACTCGACCGCATCCATGATCGGAAGATCGAGACATAGTCTTTCTGAAGCATTAACTCTCTACTCTGGGTAGACCGGTACACCTACTTTCCCCTACATCTGCTAGTCCACCTCTTCAAGAGCTCACACAACTTACTCAACTATACCAGAGCCCATAATGGCTTGTGGCTGCACACGGAAGTTTCCAGTCATGAAATATCATATGATCCCTTTGAGACTGGGTGGCGGACCTAGGGTAATCACACGGGTACTCCGGGATTCCCATGGGCAAGCACTGGTTTCTCCAGGTGCCCCAAACAATCCACCCAGATGTGTATTAAAGTTGCCACCTTAATGTTGTCCAAAAATTTATTATCTCTCACAACTTCCATGTACATCACGATCCAATCCCCGTCTACAGCATGGCTAAGCAATAATTGAGCATAACGTATATTCCCGGGGTGATCAAAGGTAATAGGTTCCTACCTCAAGTACTACAACCAAACCACATATGTTCCCAATCCTACTCATGCAAATGTTTAAGGGGGCAAAACTAATGCATAGTAAAAACTGTGTATTGAAGAGTATGATCAAAGTGTAACTTGCCTTGCTGACGATCGGAAAACCCTAGAGATTCGTAATAGCAAGCTTCGTACTCCGGAAAATCTATCGTAGACAAACAATATCATACATAAGCAATCATACATAAACAAACAAAATATGCAAGAGAGAAACCGAAGGAAACTCTTTGAAAAACTCCGAAAAACAGCCAACAAACTTTCTGTACAGAGCATAATTTTAAGAAGAAAAAAAATTGTGTGGTTTTGATCTTAACAGAAAGTACATGCCAAGAGCTTCGATTTGCAAAAAGATTCACCTAAAACGGAGTTACGAAACTCAAATTATAGCCAAACGAAGTTTGAATTCAGATCTGTTTGAATTCGAAATTTAAAACTTTCAAAAATAATTTTTGTTTGGTTCTCTTGATAGAGGGGATTTTTATGAAACCGTAGGAAAAAGAATCAACTATTTCGGATCTATAGATTAAAAGATATGCTAAAAGAAAAAAACTGACAGGAATCTGAAACGTTTTTTTTTTTAACTGAAACTAGAGGTGTCGTTCGCTTACAGACAGAGACCAACGAGAGTTGGGGCTCTCTGGTCCAGGGGTGACGGCGATTCCGGCGATCGTGGGTGGCGGCGGTGATGTCCTTTGGGTGAGGTGCGGATAGTCTCGTCCGCTGGTGGTGGTGGTAGCGGTCGGCGATGACGAACGGCGACGGGCGAGGTGTAGAACTCGCGCGCTCCGGGTGCTCCGGTGAAAGACAACGAGCTCGTGGCGGCTTCTGTGGAGAGAGATAAGGAGCGAGATGATGTCAATTAGATGCACCATGTCGAGGGAGACCGATTCAGGCAAAGAAAGAAGTCGAGGGAGGCCTCACCGGCGACGAAAATCGACGGTGAACTCGGCTTCGGGCGTCGAGATCTGTTTGAGATGTGCGTGGTCTATGGTTGGACTTGGCGAAAGATTTTTGAGGGGGTCGAAGGAGGAGAGGGCCAGGTATTTATAGGACACAAAACTTGGAGGAGAGGTTGACTCGGGATAGGATTTTCAAGAACTTGAACGGGAGTCGGCGTCGGTGTACGTGTACGTGCACGTCTCTCTGTTTCTGTACCTATTCGTGGGGAAGAAGACAGAAGAGGTGGGGTCCAGGCACCAGAGGAAGGAAGTCAACTAGAGAGAGAGACGGGCGAGCGAACGAACGTGGGGAGGCTCGGCCTCGCTGGGGCGCTCGGCCTCGCTGCTGGGCTGGGCCGGTTGGCCTGGCCTGGCGGCTCAGTTTTTTTTTTTCAAAATCATTTTTTTTAAAACAAATTTTCCTGGGAAGAAAAACGCTAAAAAAATATAAATAAAATCCTAAAAATTCTAGAAAAATTCACATAGCTATATGGCCTTATTAGTGACCTCGTGCACATTTTTCTGGACCTAAATGCCTAAAATAAAAACAAACATTTTAGTACTAATAAAAATAAATAGACTTGCAAATAAAATCAAATAAACTCAAAAAAAATTCAAAATTCAATTTCCAATATTTTTCTACTGAATTGAAGAAGTCATATTATCTTCTCTCATTATTTTTAAAATATTTGGAAAAATAATTTTGAAAAACAATTTGATCCAATTTGCAATTTTTGAAAATTCAAAAATGGATTTTTGTGAAAGCCTCCAACTCTCAAATGGGTCCTTGAGTTGCTTAAGGTTTCTAGGATCAATCTCCAACAAAAATAAAATTCCAAAAATGCACAAATGATGAATGCATAAGATGATCTAATGAATAACATCCGAATTTGAAAAATTGGGATGTTACAGCTAGCTCAAAATAATCCCTATTATTTATGTGTCAAATTTCATGTTTACCAAAAATCGTTTGGTACAGAAATGAAAATAGCAAACAGAGTAAAGAAAAGAGAAAAGCTCCTGCGCACGCACGGCCTACTAGCTACAGAAACCTGGGCCGGCCCAGCTCCCCGCACCGGTTGCCCCTCCCCCCTCCTTCCTGTTCCTCGGTCTCGGACCGCTACAGAGAGCGCTCCCGCCCGCGGTCGGCACCGCACCACCTCGCCGACGACGAGTGGGTGGATAAGAGCGCCTCTCCCCGAACCCTAGCTACCCACTCGCCCCACTCCTCTCTGTCCCTCCGCCTCGCCCCTCGCCAGATCCCCTTTCCTCTAGCCCTCTCCTTCTCGATCCCGAGCCGCCCGAGCACTACCACCGCCGCGCCATCGCCGTCTGCCTGCTCCGGCGCCTCCTCGGGCCACGGGAGGTTGACCGGGGACCTCGCTGCGCCCCGTAGTCGCCGTCCACGCCACCAGCGCGGGCTACGGGGTTCCCTGCCGCTGGATCGGGCGTCGCCCGCACCGTCAACCTCGTCGACCACCGCCACTGCCTCGCCGCGTCCAACTACTCCGACGTCTCCCCGGCCCCTCCCCGAGCTCACTTGTGCACATATACAGGGCCCGGTGAGCTCCGCCGTCCGTTTCCCCACCTTCTTCTCTGATCCCGACGTCTTGCACCACCCGTAGTCGCGCCTGGTCGCGCAAGCCCATGCCTCGACGCGCCCGGGGCCGCCCTCCCCCCGCTACTGTCGTCCGCGCGCCCCATGGCTCGCTGCGCCCGGCCGTGCACCCACGCGCGCCGACCCTGCCCGTGCTCGCTGCCGCAGCTGCTCCTGCCACAGCTCCTGTCGCCGCACTGCTCGCTGCTGCTTCTGCCCCAGCCGCCGCCTGCAGGTCGCCCCTCCCGCGTGCGTGCCATGCCGCTCCCGGCCACCCTGCGCCACCGTGCCCGCCGCGTGCAGCCTTGCCGCGCGCGCTCCCGCAGCGCCCTGCCTCGCCCCGCTTGCCGCTCGCTGCCGCTGCTACTCTGCTGAAGCTACTGCTACAGTACCATCGATTGGTACTGTAGCGGTAGCTAGCTTAGCTGCTGCTACTTTGACTACCCCTTTTGGCGCCAACAAAACAGCTAGCAGACGATCCTTAGCATGAGTAAAAATAATATGTGTAGAAAGTACGCTCGACGAACTTCATTTTATCCCATTGGACCAAATCCAAAAGTTGCCTGGATTAATTCCTATGAAAATGACAAAAGTATTATGTTCTGTTAACTGAAAGAACTGAAAACAGATTACTGCCTTAGCTACTTTGGAGCTGTAGTTGAACTAGCTGCAGGCACTGTTCATGCCATCAATTGGCATGGCCTTGTAGTACTGTTGATGTAAAGTAAAACATCTATATGAAGTGTCTCCAATAGAACTACATAATAATAGCAATAGCCTCCGGAAAACAGCTAAGTGGTGTTTAAAACTGAGGGCTTCTCAGACTTAGCAGAATTTCGGAGATTCTCAGAAAACTTTGAAAATTCGTAGAAATTCATCCGTAACTCGGATGGAAAAACTTTATACATCAAAGTTGATCAGAATAACAAGACAAATCCGAATACGCTAACCACATGCCTCTCAGGTGCCCCTAGCTACCTGAACATGGAACCCTCCCCTCCGGTTCATCTGTATGACAGATGCCTAACACCGGGAAAATATTCCAGATATTTTCCCGCTCCGTCTGTAGCACTTAATATTGCACTAGGGCACCCCTGCACTGCGCATTACCATGCTTTGCTTTGTGTTTGCTTCTGTTGCCGTGTATTTATTTGTTTCCTCCCCCTCTTCTCTCTCGGTAGATCCCGGTACCGACGTAGCCCCGAGGACTGCTACACCAATGACCCTGCTTCTGCCGCAAAGCTTCCAGGCAAGCACCCCCCCTTTGAGCATGCCTATATCGCCGATTCTCTTATCTCTTATGCTTGCATTAGAATTGCTGCTGCTGCTGTTCTACCTATTCTGATGCATGACCTGTTTATTGTAACCTGCTGTTGATACCTACCTGCTTATCCTAAACTGCTTAGTATAGGCTGGATAGAGACCCAGTCACCCCACTTGTCCCGGTTGCCCCGCTGGATCATCGGAAGACTCGACGACCAGGCCCCAGCACCGCACATCACATCCCTTTTATCTGTACGACACTGCAGCGTACTATCGAGTGCCAAGGGTGATACCTCATAAGCACTTCCGATGATAACTCTGTGGAGTAGATACTCGGTCCTGGTCATCGAGGGTGATTCCTCCTTCACCACTTCCGATAACGACGCTGTCGTGCAACCCCTCAAGCATGAACCCATCGAGGGTGATTCCTCCGAGTTCACCTTGACGGATACATCGAGTAGGAATCCAACGAGGGTAATACCTCGGATTCCCCGGATGATATGGACACACGGATACTTGGACTTTACACTGTTACTTGGAAGGCGGGTCGACCTGAGGGGTACCCGCGAGTGATATGGAGACGGGTTGACCTGGAAGGTGCCCGAGATATGAATACGAGGCGTGGTCGGGCATTCTTAGCCCTTCCCGCAAGTCCTCAAGACAGGGCGACGGGGTCACATTGATCGTGAGTCTCTACTCGTTACCGCACTACCAACACACTACGATTTGGATATTTGATTCGAGTGGGCCTCTGGCCCGATAGCACTAACCATCACGCAGGAAAAGTTATGGGCACTCTGCATCGTATGCATCAGCCGAAAGCTCTGTCAGACGTCCAGTTCAGCATTGCGGCCGGGACGGACCGGCGCCCCCTAGTGCCTGGCTTCCCCCTGCACGCAACGACTCGGAGTGCACAGGGCGATGGCCCAAGACCTCTGAGCGCTTAGGATGTAGACCGACGGGGACCTCTCTGCTGAGCTCTAGGTAGGGCTGCGGTGTGTCGTTTGGCCGAGGCCGGGCATGACCCAGAATAGTGTGTTCGGCCGGAGTTAAGCGAGCGTGGTGGGTAAGTTGGTGCACCCCTGCAGGGAAGAACTAATCTATGCATAGCCGGATCCTCAGTAACGGACGCTCGGAGTTGTATCCCGGTCGATACAAGTAGAACTGGATACTTGTGATGAGTATGGCTCTGGGATTACTTTTTTGCAGGGAGTCGAGAAAGGATCTCTGGGTGAGGTTGAGACTTAATGATACTACTACCTTATGATGTACTAATCTACACTCTTCTAATGCTGCAAGACCGCTGAAGATGCTAGTCCTCGATAGGACTAGGCCTTCTCTCTATTCTGGCATTTCTGCAACCCAGTCCACATATACAGCCTCCCTTTGATAATGTTGCATATGTAGTGTAGATCCTTGCTTGCTGAGTACTTCGGATGAGTACTCACGGTTGCTTTGCTTTTTTTCCCACATATCCTTTTGGTGCAACCAGATGACGGAGCCCCTGAGACAGCTGCCCCCGCCGACGATCATTACTACTACCCCGAGGGTGGATACTTCTACGAGTTGGCTGACGACCAGGAGTAGGTTCGGAGGGTCCCAGGCAGGAGACCCGCGCCTTTTCGATCGTAGTGTTTTCTTTTGCCTCGCCTTTTAAAGGCCTATCTGTCTTTCTTTTATATATGTATTCAGATATCTGATGCTTCCGCTGACGCTTGTATGCGAGCTTATGTATTCGAGCCCTCGAGGCCCATGGCTTGTAATATAAAGCTTGTATTATTTTAATTTGTGTCTAGAGTTGTGTTGTGATATCTTCAAGTGAGTCCTTATGCTTGATCGTGTGCATTTGCGTGTATGATTAGTGCACGATTAAGCCGGGGGCGTCACATTGCTAGCCTCAATGGGGACGGAGCTGCATGTGGATGTTGTTTGTCCCTTACCGAGGAACCTTGCTCGCGAGTGCCTGTTGTGCTGTCTGATTTGCATGTGCCTCACGTCGGTGGTTGTCGGGCGTTTTGTCATTGTTTGATTGGTCATGGACATTCATCGCCATGCCTGCCGCCTCGAGGATTAATGACGTGTGATCCATGGGCGCGTCCATGGCCCCACCGTTCGCCAACCAGTGCTCTGTGTGTGGGTGCGGCCTTCTCTCTATGTTTACAAGGGTCGTTATATTTGGAAGATGAGTGCATTTTTGCTTAGTTCAACTATTGTTGTAGTTCGTTAGCTCTATCGTTGTTCCATCTCTTTCTTTGCAAGATTTGGATCAACGTTATATCTATGTGTATCTTTTATTGCATCTATGGGTGTTGATTTGAGTGCTTACCTCGTGTTTTCTCTTGATTCCCTCTGTATTCTTCGTGTTCTTCCTCTAGTCCACCTCCAATTCGTGAAGATTGGGCCACTACAGGATTTTCCCCTTATCACAAGGTCTCAAGTCATGATTTATATTTATGTTACCTATAGAGCAAATGTGATGATTTGTTGATCAGTGGGGTGATCATCAATTGGCTTGTCGAGATACTTGACCCGTCAAGGTGAGTATTTGATAGAATCCCAAGAGGGATATTTGACATCACGAGAAAAGGTCATGAGGTCCGGGTCCTCTCTCTCAACATAAGGTAGAACCTTGCCGGTAAAGTGATAGAAGTGTGTGTCTTAAGATCCATCCTGGCGAGGTGTCCTCTCAAAGGATACTTTGCCACATGGGTGCACTATACAACCTCTACGGGGTCCAATTATTCGAAATAGCCGTTTCAACGGTATGGACGGATCGGGATTAGTGACACTTACGGTCTAAGCCAAACTTGGAGAAAAACTCAATTTATCAATAAACATGCCAACCCTAAGCTGTACGGGAAGTGTTTTTTTAACCTCACGCCATAGAATAATAGTTCTACGGTAATTTTCGTTAATAAATAGTATGTTACAAAGAGGAAGGAGAAAAAGGGGGGATCTAAGAAAGATCTACAAAACAGTAAAAAGGCTACTCGGCCAACTCGAGTTTTTAGAACATGAGCATCATTGGATCAAAATACTTGCTCTTCATCTTAATTTTGAGATGTAAATTATTCTTTAGAGTATATTCCAGGTCTGGACTGTTGGTGTGATATTCCTGAAAACTATGTACGGGAAGTGGTGGAACCGCCACTCTTGCTTTATGTTGATCCCATCTTGCTGGTTATGTTATGTTGATCCCGTTGATTATGTAGTGTCTCGTGATGCTCGTTTTGTGGCTCTTTCTAAAGAATGTTTATGTGATCCCACTGATTATGTATTATCTCGCGACACTCGTCTTAGTGGTTATATTATTTACTATTTACATCCCCCTCTCCAAATCTTTAGTGTCTAATGATGCTCGTTTTGGTGGTTACTTATGTCGATCCCGGCTTGTCATTTGCCTTGTGTTGATCCCGACATGCTAGTTACTTATTGCACTAATTTATGTCACAAATCTGCGATGTTGTACTCACGCACATTTTGGTTGGCTATACAGTTTTATTACACAATGCTCTTTCCAGATTTGATATTTCTGGTTGAACTATTTGCTTTGCCTGCATTTGAATGTGCATTTTTCTTGCATAAGTTTTTTTGCTTGGGAGTACATTCGATGTACTCACTTGGCTTGTTGATTTGCCCAGACCGCGAAGACGATCCCTATGCTTGAGGGGATGTCATTGAGTTCGATGACTACGATGTGTTCCAAGAGTATCCATGTATGTATTGAGTCTGCTACTATTATGCTTCCGCTTATTCTATTACCACTCTGATCGAGGCCTTTTTATGTACAAATAGTGTCTAGGGATGATGTACTAAGTTCGCCTTTTCAACTTCCTCGCTATTGTTGTAATAATTGAGCTTCTTGGTCATATACCTATAATATATGTTGGTTTTGTATCTAGTTATTTAGTGAATATGGGGCCCGATGATATGATCTCTGGGCTGGCGTACAACATAGCCAATTGAATGAATTGGTGCGTGACATGCTTGGTGGATGACACAAGGGATCATGTACTCCTAGAACCTTTATTTTGAAGCTTTCGTCAACGCGGACTTAGGATATTGCCAACTATCTGAACCACTGGAAAAACATTCTTGCATCACAAGTGTTTGCATTCTCTTTACCCCCCCCCCCCCCTCCCCCCAATCTCCTACTTATTTGCTAGTTGTTAACTTGCTTTCTAAGTTCTTTGGGATGTATAGTCCTTGTTGTATTGCTCTCAGAACTGCCAACATTAAAACTGGAAGTAGAAATTTGCGATAGGAATATTTGTCCCCCCCCCCCTCTAGTCCACAGTTGGTCTCCAATATTATTTATGACTAGACTAAAATGTTTTTATCTTTAAAAACTTATCATTTTCACATGTGTGGATCCATATATTACGTAATTTTTAATCTATAGTAAGTTAGAGGTTAATGTGCAAAACACATCAAGAACCACAATTATCCAAAGATATGTCATGTAATTGTAGATTTCCATTGTACAAGTAAAAGAAATTGTAGTATTGCAAGAATGGCCATATACAAAATATGCAATTATCCTAGCAGTCCCTTACTTCACCAATGAGTCTGCATGTGCATTTGTTATTTGAACTGCAACACCACTTGCCTCATCGACTTGTGAGTTGCCTACGTCTGTAGATGTTCTACTTGGGATTCTTGTGCGTCTCCTAGCTTTTTCAGCCCAGTTGACAAGGCCTTCACTCACATTTTCGTCAAACATAACTCTTTTGAAAGAACTCCCCATCTTCACCATTATGAAAATTGAATTAGAATGTAAACATAGAGATTGAGGGCAGTTAGTTAAATTATGCTAGTAAATGCCTACATGGTGTCATCAATTTAGGAAAAACAAACTATTCATATAAACAATAAGTTATATGATCACCTATATGTACCAATTTGTATATAGAATATTGTACTAGTAAATAATTTTTTTGTTACCCAAGAATTAGTTACTCATAGACCAAACTGAGTTGAGCAATCACTAAATATTCAAAGAAGGTAAGAGGCAATCCACTTAGTTTAGAAAATAAACTCACATGAGAGACGATGGCATAAAGCGGTAGGGTGATGTAACAACAAACAAGTTGGCTAATGACACTGAAAGAAAGGAAACACATAATGAGTTTCTTAAAATGTCAAGATGTTGTGATTTACTAGTTACTCCTATGATACCTTATGACAACTCGAGCTATAGCATATGTTGGATTTCCCATGATGCATGATTTAAATCCATATGTCACCTACATGATTGGCAATGCAACAGTTAGTTCTACATATACATATACATATACAAGAATTGGACTAGCTTTGAAGATAACAACCTCGATCGGAAACTTATAGTCTATGCAATTTCATCATATTATTATTGTCTTCAAAACTAGAAGTTAGTTTGATTTGGTGTCTGGTTAACATACTATTCTTACCAAGAGCCAAAAGAATAGTGCAATCTCAAATGCATTTTGGAATAGGACGACGTGGATCAACAAAAGGACCAATTTTGGCCGATGGAACCAAAAGAAATCATCTGAAGGAGCCACTACTAAATCTCCTTGAATCGCCGTATGCTTTTGTGCAACCTCGTAAGCCAATTCCGTAATGATGTGCTCCATCTTGCTTCCAACCAAAAGTAGCATCTACCAAAAAAAATCAATCAATGTTATAGTTATTCCTTTACGCATGATCCTTGTTATAAACAACAATTGTGTTCACTATAAAGGTTGGCATACTTTGGAGAAGTCCTGCTTCATTATATATAATTATGAATTTCACAAAAAAAAGGCTTGGCTTGTATCGAAAATATGTGTATCTCATGTATGCTTATTTTTCTATTTGCATTATGTCTCATGTTTACTTACAATGAATGGAACCAACGATATCCAAATGTAGACATACAAACCTACAATTACGACAAAAGAATAGTGTTATTATAGCACGAGTAATATAATATTAATTATGTAGTGAATACAATCAAAAAATATGAAAATTCGATAAACAATGGTTGTGAATGGGCCATAACTTGCAACCATTGGTGATACAAACCTTGAACATTCAACAACAAGAATACCATGAGCAATGCCCAGAGGTACCAACTACATATGAACAACATGCAAAGTAGTTATTGTCTAAATCAAAAAATGAAATTACCAAAATTCATGCTTTAGAAAAAAAACATGCCGTTCATTTTGTAATAATAGCATTGATAATTTACCTAATACCAACAACCTTCTTGAAATCAACCTCCAACGCTCTGATCATGTAATTGTAAAAATTGAATGTTGGGTTACAGTGTTTCTGTGAGAAGGAGAACAAATAAAATGTTAATTAGTTCCAATGATATGGAAACATATACGTGACGTTCATTGATGATAATATATGTCTAGTTACCATAACGAAACCAAGTCGCATTGTTGTGTAGTCTTCCTTAGTGACCGATCCATAGAATTGTTTGAAGAATGAACACTAAAAATGGTGAATTAGTTTATAATCGAACTATAATCAAGAACAAATGAAATATGAATAATGTTTTGATACTTCAAATATACCATCCAACCAAATATCCTCCACCGTTTTTTGTGACCTTTAAAATGGTCTTGAATAAACTTGAACTCTTGAACATGCTTGATCATTTCAGGAGCTGCATAACGAATCCTAAATTTCATAAGAAAATAGTGGACACAACTTTATGTTAAGAAAAACAAATCTGAAGTTATCATTATTCAAATTCTAAAACTATCGGCATCATACCATTATCACCATTTGCATGAATCTTGCTCTCCCAGTGATGCCAATTTCTCGTCTAGATGATAATTGATAAAAATCAATAGGAAGAACATGATAGATTAATTGTTAATACACATATAGTTTGAGGTTTAGTACCTGCACAATTCCTAGAATAATGGTAGAAGCGCTGAGAACAAAATGAGTGACCGCCAAGATGAAGATAAATATGTGCAGCTGATGAATAGCTTCAACAGAGAGTACCGGAACTTTGCCCTACATGCGGAATATTAAATGAATCTTTATATATGTATAAGGGCCAGTCTGTTAAAGATGGAAAAACCATCAAATACCAAATACCTAGGATAAATGCAGAAGTTGAGTGTTGGTGTAGTTTGTAAATTTCCTGAAATTTTCTGAAGTCTTTGCGATATTTCTAAGCCTTTTTGCGGTGGATATTTCTAAGCCTTTACCAACATTCAACTATTCTCATATATACCCTGCTTTGTTTAGAGTTGTGGTTACATGTTGGTGAACCAGACTCCCACGGTAGTGTCATTTTAAGCTCACTGATGTAGAATCTCATACATGGGCAGATCCAGTAGGGCGTCATGGGTACCACATCACACTAAAAAAATGTGGAGTTTCTTTTTACCATCTAGTAATACGTATATGTAGCATTTTCCAAAGATTCACTCCAACTTCCAAAGCTAAAATTAACAAATCTGATATAAGCCTAAGATAGCAAGATCTACTGCAAGTCCATTGGTATCTTTTAATCAGCTGGTTCACTACTGTAATAGTGCTCTTGCATGCACCGTTACAAAGAAAAACACAGACTTGTTTAATCAACTAGACCAAATTCCTACCTTAGAAATAAAAACTAGACCGAATTTAAAATTGTTCCCGCTGACCAGCAACCAGGCAGCTAGCGAGAGAAGTCGAAGCATATGGGCACTCGTAAGAGCAAGGTTAATAGTATAGCCAGCAGTCTTGGAAGTCACTCAAACTGACACCCGCGTCGCCCTCCTTGCGATTTGGGGGGTTACCCTAGCGCCACAACTTTTCCCCAACTCCCCTTTGTCATCTCATTGCTGCTAGAGGAGCCGGCTGGCGAAGCCCATCAGGCTCCGGGGATGATGGCAGTGGGGTGTCCCTTTGGCTGGTCCGTGGTGGTGGGCGTGGCTGCTCTGAGGTGTGGCCTAGGTGATGTTCGGCCTCCGGCCGCGTCCGCGCAAGCTCCTTTCTAGCAGGTGGCACGGGCCGCTGACATGTGGTGCACTTGCTCGTGCTGGCGTACTATGGTGTAGATCGGGCTCGTGGGGGCCAGGATTGCGGGATTCGGTGGAAGATCTTGCATGCTGGTGATGCATGCAGTGGCATGGCGACAATGCGAGCAGCTTGTGTTGTATGGTGTTCTCTTCCCCTGCGTGGCCCCGACTACCACCCCAACCTCGTGGGGCTGGACTCACCACCCTCCCATCACCCCAGGTCCTCCTATCCCTCTGGTTGCACTGGTGAAAACCATAGGTCTAACCCTAGTTGGTTATACCTGGCAATGGCGTCTTCTTTAGATTGTTAGCTTGTCGAGGACATTGCTTGGAGTTTGCTCAGACTTGATCTTTCGGGTGAAAACCTACGATATGGTCTTCGATGGTTGGATCTGGCAACGGCGGCACTAGCGTGCCGTTTCCTTCGGAAAGGCATTGCATTCAAAGAATCTTGATCGTAGTCCTTGTGTTGTCAAGGGCTAGTTGGCGTCGACGGTCGTTGTTGCATATCTTCAATCGCTTGTTTGATTGTTTTGGTTTTTTTTTTCCATCCACCTAAGCATAGCTTCGGTCTTGAATGACGTTGCTCTTTGCCGGCGTCATCTTTTGCGTGTGTGTGTGCTGGTGTCGGCTGTGTGCATTCTAGTTATACAAAGACCGGGTGCCCTCATGCTACATTATGAATCAATAAAAAAAATGCCCTTTATCCCGAAAAAAAATATGGCTCATGATTCATACGGCTGATATGGCTCATATGAACGTTCGATGTTTACCTTTTTTGGTCAGTCTAGGACACAACTAGATGTGACATAATTAATTATGACACATCTAACCTGATGTCCACTATATTTATGGTCTATTTTCTTTTTGCTCCAGTTTTTTTCTGTTCCTTGTTGTGTTATTTGTGAAAGCTTAGATGTGACGTCTTTAGAAAACATCTAGATGTGAATTAGACAAACTGTACCTTTTTTATGCAGTGATCATCGGAGGCGGCTCCGGCGGCCAGAAGCCGCCTGGCCCCGCCCAGAACGAAGTGCGCGGTCTCGGCGACGCCGTCCGGCGCAGGTGGCTTGCAGGGCAGCATGTGGCCCATGACGCTCCGTCGTACGCACAGCCTCCCCATGGCTCCCTGGAACACGTTGAGCAGCAACGATATGAATCCCAGCACCATGAGCTCCTCCTTCACCCTGAGGAGGGCCTCGTACAGCGGCTTCTTACTGCTCCTCATCAGCCTCTGCGAACGTGCGCGCCCAAACGCAACAGTTAACAGAGAAACAGTTCAGAAAGAAGACGTACGTACGTACGTAGAAGCTTCATCGATGAGATGGAGTATGGGGTATGTATCAATGTATGTATACCTTGCCTAGGCGGTGGAGCAAGCGCTCGAAGACGAGGGAGATGATGACGATGGCGGAGCAGATGGACGCGACGATCCATGTCGGCGTCAACTCGAGCGGCTTGGGTTTCCCTTCTTCTCCGCCGGCCATGGCGCCCCAAGGGTTACTCCTATCCCACGTTACTCTTAGTATTCCTCAGCGACATGAACAAGCAAGCAAGGAGAAGTTCTTAGATCGACTTATAATGGTCCTCGATGAGCACTAGCATAGAGAAAGTCCATTCCAAAACACGGTCCAAAAAAACAAGACGGGGAAAATGGCAACGATGATTACAATGTGCGCTCCCCATTTTCCAAACACTTTTGCAGTACGCAGTCCATGGTCTCTACCACACTGTCGATGTACGCTATGCCCCCAAGCTTTACCTATGGGATTTTGTCTGTTGCCAGAATGTCGTAGAGATTTCGTCTTCGTCAGCGATGTACTCCGGTCTCCGGCCGGCGGCCGTCGCTGCCGTAGCGCGTCCTGTCCTTCTCCACGCCCCGACACGGCGTTACTTCGGTCCTTGCCTTCTCAGACGGTCATGCTTGATCCAATGCATTACCGTTTGTGTTTGATCATCTGGTTTTATTTTCAGGCTCAATGCCATCGTTTGATCTCGATCAAACAGCTGCGAGGGTGTTCGCTGCAGCGAACGCTCGTCAGTTAGCATTACCATACATTATTTCGTTCTTCCGAGGGGAGACGGGCCGTGACGCAGTGGCGGCATGGATTCTAGAAGGTTCTAGAAAGAGGTGGGCACAGGCAAAAGAAAATGCGATCATGTCCTTGTGGTCCGTGAAAGGGTCACGCCTCACGCGGTGGTAACCAAGGTTTTGGCTACCGAGGGGCACTTTTTTCTCGTGGGTCATCGAGAAACTCGGTTACCATGGTTACCGCGAAATTCCGAGCAAATTTCGGACGATTTTTTTTGAATCCGAACAAAATCCATCAAAAATTCATTCAAATTCAAAATTTCGGAATTTTTCGCTTGGGAAGTTGATTTCTCGTGGGGTACTGGGAAACGCGGTAACCGCCCGGTAACCGGTTTTCTCGGGCGGTACCCAAAACGATGGTGGTAACCAAGAGCAAGATCCAAGCACCCGTCGCATCGGCCGTATCGCCCGTGTCCTTAGCTAAGCTCACGGGGCTGAGTTAGTTCACGTGGCTGTCACTATCCACACTTGAGAGGACCGGCTGACCATTTCGGGGATATACTAGTTGGTGGACATGCGACATCCAAGGGTAGGGTAGATCCCATGCATGCACGAGTACCCAACCCAAATGACACACTGGAGTCCAGGAAAGAACACGTCGGATTACAGGCAGGGAAATTTCAGGGTTGTGAGGAACTGCACGCAGTCTGACCCGGGCACGGTTGCTTGGAAGGCAAAACTCAAGATGCCGAGATTGAATGAGCACAGAAATGGCACGTAGCAGTACCAGGGAAGTACCCAAGGACATGTCAAGAAAAAAGAAGGTACTCCCTCCGTTCCATAATAATAACTCAAGAGGGCAAGAGGCCGAGGCAAAACGCATCAACTTGACACGGTTGCTTGGAAGGCAAAACGCAAGAGGCCGAGATTAAATGAGCACAGAAATGGCACGTAGCAGTACCAGGGAAGTACCCAAGGACATGTCAAAAAAAAAAAAAAAGAGGTACCGAAGGAGACAAGCCCATCAACTTGACACGGGATACAGGACCACGCATGAGCGCATGCACGGTGTCCATGGCCAGCGTTGCCAATACGCTGGGCAATTACGGCAGGAAGCAGTAAGCGCCAGCTGCCCGGTGCCCTAGGACAGGAGATGTAAACTACGTAGAGCATTCTCAGTCGCATAATTACCACCGTTTATCTGCATTTCACAGCCCTTGGGGGAAAATCAAATCCTCATATTAGAACACAAACTGGTCAAACGGCACATTTTATTCCAAGAGAAGCTCGAGCATACGATTGCATGCATGGTGACCGGTGAATAGCCAAATGAAAAATGCTTGAAAAAAAAAATGTGAAATGTCGTAATTCATCGAAGCAAAGCCGCCGCGACTATGCTTATTTAACGTCAGCTAATTAAACTCATGTCATGATGCCTTGATCAGTCATCGTAATCATGGCGGCGGCGGTTGTTCTTCCTCTCATCGTCGTCGTCGTCGTCGTCATCATCATCGTGCTTCTTGTACCGTGGCTTCCTATCGTCGTCGTCGTCGCGCTTCTTGTGACGCGGCTTTCTGTCATCGTCATCATCGTCATCGTCGTCGTCACGTTTCTTGTAACGTGGCTTCCTCTCGTGGTCATCATCGTCATCGTCGTGCTTCTTGTGTCGCGGCTTCCTCTCATCATCGTCGTCGTCGTCGCGCTTTTTGTATCGCCGCTGCCTATCGTCGTCGTCGTCGTCCTACAAAGAAATGCAGCAAATAGATGATTGTCAGGGGAACGGAGTAAAGGGTGTCTGTGGGCCTATCTCGCCCAGCATTCAAGAGCTCCGTGGGGCCGGGTCGGGGCCATGCAACCCTCGGCTGAGGACTCACGTTCTTCTTGCGCCCGTAGCTGGGCCGGTCGTAGCTCGGCTTCGGCTTCCGGTACGCGCCACCGTCGTCGTCGTCGTCGTCGTCGTGCGCCTTCCTCCCGTGACCGTACCCAGCAGCGGAGCCGTGTGTCTCCTCCGGCCTCCTCCCGTACCCTGCGGAGCCGTGGCTGTCCTGGTCCTGCGGCCTCCTGCGGTGCTGCTCGGCCGCGCCGTGGCTCTCGTACGAGGACGAGGAGGTGGAGGCGGTGGAGATGGGGTAGCAAATCTCGTCGGAGGGTGGGAGGGCGCGGCCGAAGGTGAGGGTGATGTCGTAGCCGCCGCCGTAGGGGGTGGGGTCGTGCTCGTCGAAGTCGGCCACCTCGTCGGCCTGGGCGCCGCCCCAGAAGATGCTCGCCATCCCGTGCGTACGTTCGTTCGCGTCTACCGGTGGCTCTGGAGGGAGATCGAACGGGCTCGGCTAGCGCGGGAAAGGCAGAGACGGGAAGAAGAAAGAGGATCGCGCGGGCTGCTCGGGGAGTTTCCACGGCTGGGAATCAGTCAAGCGGAGATGGGCGCGGAAGCCGCGCGCGTTCTCTTTTCCCCGCCCGAGGATCGCGGCGACTGGCGAGGACCAATGGTTTCTCTCGCTCTATTTGCGGCTGCCTGACGACCGTCGAGATGTGCAAACAGCACGTAGTTCATCAGGCGAGGACCAACTGGCTGTAATAGCAGCACAGCAGCAGGTGAGAGTATGCAGTGAAACACCATAACCTGGGAACCGGAACAGATCACAAACTGAACAAAGCTTTTCATCTTTTTCTTCCTTTTGGTTCTGACTGACACCTGACAGCATTACATTACATGTGTTGGCACATATAGCCACCATTTGGTGGAAACACAATAGGGAAATGGAGGGGAGGAGAGATGGTATGAACAAAGCCCCTGTTTCGCCCGCCACGTCAGTTCCTTGTTCAACTGTTACATGGTCTAGCAGCGCCGATCTTCACGAATGGATCGATGACAGGCGGGCTTAATACGGCTCATGCCACTGTAGGGACGAACTTACATCTTTACAGGAAAGCAAACGGACCAACATCACGCACGCTCTTTACTCTGCACACGCATTTGGTGTAACTGTACAAAAAACAATTCCTGTAGGTATGGACGCTCGGCAGCTGCTCATCTTCGTTTTACTTTTACCCGTCTGTTTGCTGTACTCTCTGCCTTGGTGCTTGGTTCGCCGGCAAGGGTTTCAGTAATGGTTTTAATGCAGCCATGATCTCTGCAAATGAAGGCCGCGCCCTTGGGTCCCTGCAGCAAATACAGGAGGCATGAACATTCAGACTACTAGGAATTGTACATTTGCCGAACAAGAATTCGGATGCCGATTACGAAGGCCCAATGTGCAATATTTTGAAATTGCAACCGAGCGGATTAGGCATACTAACGTCTGCCAGCATCTTGTTATGATCTCTGCTACGGCGGGGTCGACGTTGTCTGGAATATCAAGGCGGCGACTCTGAAACCCAACTGCTCCAACGACTTGCATTGCGTTCATACCTTCCCAAGGTTGCTGTAGCGTACAAAGTTCCCACAGTATGACACCGTAACTAAAGACATCGCATCTGCCAACATACACAACCATTTCAGCAAGCACAAATTTATGTGCGATATGAATACATATGAACTGGGTTTTAAGCAGTAGACTAACTTCTCATCTGATGGTTCATTACGTAGAACTTCAGGTGCCATCCACTCCGCCTGCACACCAATGCACACATTTAGTAATATAAGTATGGTAGAGCACTTGAACCACCCAGATGCAAACAAGAACGCCTACATGTAACATAATCAAGTTTTGTTTTCCACCAGTGTACAAGAATTATCTGATATAAGTGCAACAAAATTCGAAGACACTTAATCCCGTGTGCTAGCATAAGTACATTAGCGAACTATGTGACTACACCGCTAGGCGCTAGCTATTTGTGGACTTTGAACTAAAATACTTGAGTATAATAAAAGGGGTCACTTTTTCGCAAAAATAAATAAATAAAGGGGGTCACTTGTGTGTGATTTTAGCAATTGGCTTCCTGATGTCTTCCCAGCCGTTCAATGGCATCCGTTTATTAAGAGAGGAGAGAATGGTTCCGGAACTGGAGAACTCGTACACTTCAACAAAATTTAAACATGCAGAAGGAAGTTCATCTATACTCTCCCACAGATGGAAATATGCAGTAGCTTAAAGCTTAAAGCACTGCTCACACAAAATAAAAGTTATACAGAAATTGCAGGATCATGCAAGCTTACTGTTCCAGCTGTTGATCTTGATGATAGGAAGGTATTGTTCTTCATTCTTGATAGGCCAAAATCACAAACCTAATTGCAAAAAGTTATATAGCTTGCAATAAAAACAGAGCACAGAATGCCATTGATATAATGGAACTTGTGTGTTACCTTCACAACCCAGTTCTTGTCAACCAGTAGATTTGGAGATTTCAGGTCTCTATGGACTATAACTGGTGTGCAATTATGCAGATAATTCATACCTCGTGCCTACAGACCATCGGAAGCAAGTTAGTAAACAATATATTAGCTGTATTTGTTGCCTGCATTTGTCAACAACTTACAGACAGATATATTTAAAGCATGTATTGGTCTTACCACATCAAGTGCCATTCTTAACCGCCTCTTTTCATCCAACAGGTTGTTAGGTCGATGAATCAACCGGAACAAGCTACCTCTGTAATACCAATAGCACACCTAGTAATTAGTAAATACTGTGAACTCATTTAAAGGATGTTATAGAACTAAAGCGGACATAGTTTATAGATGAAGGGGGGGGGGGGAGCTGTTACATGTGTTCTCTACTATTTATATCAGCCTCCAAATCGTTTCATGTTTATTTCTGAACAAATAACTGTATCCTTAATAGAATCACTTGTCAGCAATCTAATGTGCGCTCCTTAAAGGGGGTTGCTGACGAGCATTCTGGAATGTGTGAGATACTTGTCTGTTCTCACTTAATGTTAAATTAGCTCGACTTACAAACTGCTCTCACTTAATGTTAAATTAGCTCGACTTGCAAAGCAAGCCAGGTTATTAAAACATTACATGATCGAGAAGATGAGATCAAAACAATGTGACCCAGAAAACATAGAACAAAATTATTGTCCAGAGCAAAATCATAACAAACTAATTATTCAAGAATTCGACACTTGTAAGGATAAATGATTGATTAATTCCTTTGTGCCAATTGCTTCAGCATTTTCCATTTTAACATAAAACAGTGAATTCTAGAAAATCCATGAGCAACATGCCGCGTATAAATTTAAGTAAACTAGTTCAAAAGAAGTTGTCAGAAAAGAAAAATATCTTCATGATACGTCAAACTTTGCATCAAATGGTCAAGTGGCGTGATGATCTTATGATGATAAACACAAGTCTCAAATAAAAAAAATTAAACCAAGAAAGCTACCTTGGAAGAAATTCGGTGACAATGGAAAGATTAGGCACCCGAGTGATAGCACCCATGAAAAGAACAACATTAGGATGACGTAACCGCTTCATTATTCGCACCTAGACATGAAGCAATTATCAGGATAACTGCATAAGAACAAACTTATTAAACCATTACTACACATGAAGGAAACAAACTATGGTCAGGCTACTGACTTGATTTATAGCAATAGCCTGCTTGAATTTGCACTCAATTAGTATGAATCTATTGTCAAAAGTAATTATCTAGAGAATATGGTGTAAACTCAACCAGTAAATCTACCATTACACATAATTTCTACTGCAATGCAGTACAATTTACAACAGCGCAGAAAAAATATGATTACTTCACAGAAACCTCGACGTTTGGCTTACAAAATGCACACGCAGAGTGCATATGAAAGCCGACAGCACTGTACAACAGACATCAGGACATACTTACATAGGCATAATAAACACCAACAAAGCCGACATCACTGTACTTACATCTATTTATGCCATTTCAAATATAGAAAGCAGTTTACCTCAGCTTTAAATTCATCCAGAGCATCGCTCGAAATATCTTGTTGCAAAAACTTCTTGACTGCAACTTCCTATAGGCAAAGCAACTTATTATTCTTTAAAAATGGCATTAAACAGAATATAAAAATTAAAGGGATTGCTAAATGATTAACACAACTCCGCCTATGTTGTTTCAACATAGCCGGTCCCAAGCCCGGGTAAAGGAGGAGGGTTGTGATAGGCTTGGCAAGCCAACGTAAAAACTCAGCCACTCTTATGGAGATGAAACCCAAAAGATTTTCGTTGGGGCGTAACCCTCTCAGCGACGCGCCACATCGGAACCCGGGTGTGGTGTCAAATGGGCAAGGGCCGGGCCGTCACACCCCTGGTGGCGCGCTGTATCTTGATCCGGATACGGTGGCAAGCGAGCGAGGATCGGGTCGTCGCATCCTTAGTGGCGCACTACATCGGCGCCCGGATGTAGTGGAAAATGAGCAAGGGTCTTCGCATTTGACTCGACGAGTGCGAAGGGTAAGGAAGCTAGCCGAGCCTAGGAGGATTCGCTTAGGTAGCTGGAACGTAGGGTCTCTGACAGGGAAGCTTCGGGAGCTAGTTGATGCAGCGGTGAGGAGAGGTGTTGATATCCTTTGCGTCCAAGAAACCAAATGGAGGGGACAGAAGGCGAAGGAGGTGGAGGATACCGGCGTCAAGTTGTGGTACACGGGGACGGCTGCAAACAGCAATGGCGTAGGCATCTTGATCAACAAGAGCCTCAAGTATGGAGTGGCAGACGTCAAGAGACGTGGGGACCGGATTATCCTGGTCAAGCTGGTAGTTGGGGACTTGGTTCTCAATGTTATCAGCGCGTATGCCCCGCAAGTAGGCCACAATGAGAACACCAAGAGGGAGTTCTGGGAAGGCCTGGAAGACATGGTTAGCAGTGTACCGATTGGCGAGAAGCTCTTCATAGGAAGAGACCTCAATGGCCACGTGGGTACATCTAACACAGGTTTTGAAGGGGTGCATGGGGGCTTTGGCTATGGCATCAGGAATCAAGAAGGAGAAGATGTTTTAAGCTTTGCTCTAGCCTACGACATGATTGTAGCTAACACCCTCTTTAGAAAGAGAGAATCGCATCTGGTGACTTTTAGTAGTGGCCAACACTCTAGCCAGATTGATTTCATCCTCTCGAGAAGAGAAGATAGGCGTGCGTGCCTAGACTATAAGGTGATACCCGGAGAGAGCAGCATAAGCTAGTGGCTGCTGACTTTCGCTTTCGGATTCGTGTCCAGCGGGATAAGCGTGCCAAAGTCGCTAGAACGAAGTGGTGGAAGCTCAGGGGGGGGGGGGGGGGGGGGGGGGTAGCTCAGGCGTTCAAGGAGAGGGTCATTAAGGAGGGCCCTTGGGAGGAAGGAGGGGATGCGGACAATGTGTGGATGAAGATGGCGACTTGCATTCGTAAGGTGGCCTCAGAGGAGTTTGGAGTGTCCAGGGGAAGGAGAAGCGAAGATAAGGATACCTGGTGGTGGAATGATGATATCCAGAAGGCGATTAAAGAGAAGAAAGATTGTTTCAGACGCCTATACCTGGATAGGAGTGCACAACATAGAGAAGTCTACTGGTAAAAATTTCCCTTTTGGTGCAAGGCTCAAACACTTAACATTATTTATTTACCTTTGTATCTTAATGCAAGCATTTCACATTATGGAGGAGAAAAAGAACAAAGATGGCGTTTTTTGCAGAATTTTAACTGACTTTCCTCATTGATAAATGTCAATGACACTGAAAATTAGAGACCTATAGTCTCAATGTTATAAGTCAACATTTCTTTCACATCAGTAGTCCCCATAGACAAAGAGAAGTTAAATTGGCTTCCTTATATTTCCTTTGCTCATTTAGCAATTGACATGGAACTAGTTAATAAATTTGAAGACTATAAGAGCACATTTAAACTGAAAGACTTACTGTTCCATGCCATTCACCTCTATAAACTTCTCCAAATGATCCTGAAATACAAATTGGTTGCACGGAAATTAAAAACTTTGAAATCATTTTATGCTAACATCAGAGAATCATTACACACAGCCGCTGAAAAAATAATATGACTAAGATAAAATTCATGTAAATAAATCAAGAGAGCGGTACCAAGGCCAATCCGTTCCCCGATTGCAATTTCTTCCAACTGCATCTCAAACTCTGCAACATCGTCTAGAGTAACTTCAGATTTTGCACTTTCTGTCCCGCTTGATTTATCTGAGGTTCTTTCAGCTTCCCGAGGAACTTCGGCAGAATCCCTTTCTTGATCTAGAGCATTATCTTGGCCATGACCAATTTCAGTGTGCTGTTTATCCCAAAAGTCATCTGCAGCTTTCTCAACTGATTCATTTCGCTCAGATGTGCTTGGTAAACTAAGTAGCTGATTACCAGGCTCCGAGTGTTCATATTGCTTGCTAACAGCAGCAGTTGTTGCAACAACTGCAGCTGCGGTAACGGTGGCTGCAGCTGCAACGGGCACATCAAATTTCATATCACTGTTAGATTTTGCGGCTGCGACAACCATCGAAGACGCTACCACTGCAGCAGTTGCAACAGCAGCGGCCGTGACAGGCAATTGCTTTGAGAGCTGTGACGGAGTTTCCTGGGGAGGTGCCGAAGGTTCATAATGAGAAAAATAGGGAGATGTGTTATCACGGATATCCGGATGGTGGTATATACCCAAACCCTCGATAGGTTTAAGTGAGTCCAGAAGTGCCCGGTGAGGTACAACTTTTGATTGGAGTTCATGCCCAGGACGATGAGAAGGTGATGGGCCATGTCCACGATCAGCATATTCCCTTGATCCAACCTCATTCATTCTCCTTTTCATTTCATCCTTGCTTTGAAATAGGGTGGCATCACACACAATTAGATCCTTTGGCTCCTCCATTGAATCTTCTGAAAACAAGTCAGGCGGTGCCACTACTCCATTTTCAAGTAAGACCTCATGGATTTTCCGCGCTAACTGTGGATTTTCCCTGGCAGCATGAATCATGTACTCTGAGATATCCTTTACTTTCATCCTCCGGAAACCCGTAGTGCTGCCCACTTCTGGGGAAGAAGGTGAACTTGATAGAGAATTATTTGCAACAACTGGTTTTTCTTTGTTCTTTGGTGCCACCGCTTCTTCTGTGCCTCTACTTTCATTGATAGCAGGTTTATTTTCACTTGGGAATGTGCTAACCGATAAATTTTCAAAAGAACTTATCGTATTTTGTTGATTGCTTGTTTGACTAGTCGCAGCTCCATCTGTATCAGAAGGACCGACGTTGCTTGATGTCGATCTTCTGTCAAGTAGCTCATACTCAAAGGAATCACATGCAGAATTTGAGACTCCACTGTGAGAAGATCCCAACTGATTGGTCATATCAGCTTTGCTTAACTGATGATTATCTGAGTGGGAACTGTCTTCAAATTCTGTAGACAAAACAGCACCCTCTGAAGGAATAACTGTGCCAGGATCTGTCACGAGATCAACGATGAACTCCCTGCAAAATGCAGCATGGCATAGAAGGTTATAAAGTCTCTAGTGCATCTTCTTTAGTTTTTTCTAGGTCCTAACATTTGGGTGAAGCAAGAAATCTAACCACGCACAGCACAATTATCCCATCAGATGCTTATATGTGCTACAGAATCTCATCTATGCTGACTGTGTGCAAAGGGTGTAATACCTTCCATCGTCATATTTCACAATGTTCAAAGCTCCATCATCCGATCCAGTGTACTGCCTTCCTTTCAGGAGTCGACAAGGGATATGAAGGCTATCAGCCAAAACCTACATCCAAATGTGGAGAGGAAATAACTATTAGTACACCAGTGAGGTACCTATTGGACAGATGTCTTGCACAGTGTTTCCCCATGTCAGCAAAGCAATTGTTAGCATACTAATGGATCATTTTTTAACAAATGTTCCGCTCATGGTTTGCTGCATTATATCTATATATTTCATAGAACAGCGAGGAAACGTTATCATCCATTTTGATATTAGAACAATGTGAAACAACAATGTTGATATGAAGTTCTGCATCGAATTACGGGGTGACAAACTAAAACATTACAACAGATATCCATGCTTAGCAAATTCTGTTTGTACAAAGATAGGAGACGATTGGTCAATAGGAAATATACTAAAAATGTGGAGAGGAAATATACTAAAAATGTTTAATATATTTGTAAATGACTGACCTTAAATAGCAGCGCACGATGACGAGCTAGACCAGTTTTTAATTGGCCAAGAGGCACAACTACACTTCCAATACGTGCTCTCAGGGATCTGATCATATTCTGGTATTTTCTCGACGTGTTCTCAGGATCAAATATTAGTCCGCCCATGTGGTTAGAAACTAAATTAGCAAGTTTCTGAATCAAAACATTGCCAACAAATTCTGAATTTCTCGATCGAAGTTCAATAGCAATGATTGAGGCCTTCTGCTCAAGTTTCATAAGCTCAGGATCTTCACCTCTGTGAACCAATACAGTTTCCCAGTTGACACTATTATGTGAAACTGGCTGTGCTCGCAGTTCACTCAGAGAGGGCATGTTTATTGATGCCGGCCCATTCCCAATGACGTAGAGATCATAAAAGCCATCTGTTATTTTGTCATCATAGCCAAGGGCGTTGAAATTCTGTGGAGCATGAACAAATATATCATATGATATGTGTCAGAATATGGTAAGGGTAGAATAAAAGTAATGAGCATTTGAGAACACCACAATACATGGTCTATAAGAAACCCTATCGAAGATGCCATTTGTGTTCATTTATGGTCCATCAATCCCGTTTACAAAGTCGACATAGGATTCATGCATTATCAAGCAACAAATTAGTGATTACAAATAAGTATAAACATAGAAGAACTAATTTGCTGAAGGAGCTCCTACTGTTACCAGTCAACCGCTAATAATGGATCTACCAGCATCACACTCTTGAACACACACAAGACATTATACTGTGGTGTATAGTCATACATGAAAGTGAGTATCAGATGTTCTCCTGCAACACAAACTCCAAAGAATTCCTATCAAGAGGTTAGTCCTTTTGGAAATTTCCCTGAATTCGTGGGTTTTTGTTACAGCGCAACCAAACAACTTCTGTTAGTTACTAATGCTGGATTCAACATGCCATGACATCCAATTACCAAGTTTTTGGGTCCCTGTGGATTTCATCTTCTGTGTTCCAAAGTAGCTACCACTTTGCTTAAGAGAGAGCTCCTACTGTTACGAAGCTAATAAGGAATATACCAGCATCAAGCTCCAGCTAGAAGACGAGGAAGCACACAGCAATGAGCATTATCGTAATGGATGATCACAATTGCGATATGAGAAACATAATGGACAATCGAAATCGATCATGGAAGCAGGCAGGGCTAGATTGCTAACTGACCCAGTATCGGGCAGCGAGGACCTCCGCAAGGGAGCTCGCGGGGCGGCGGAAGCCCAGGCTCATCTGCTTGGCGACCTCGATCTCCATTTCCTCGGGGTTGTCCCGGGCGCTCATCTCCAGCACGAGCTGCAGCTGGAACTCCTCCAGGTCGTCCTCCTCCTTCTCCCTCTCCCGCTTCCTCTCCTCGGCCTCGGACGACTCCCTTATGACCCGCTCCTCCACCGCGTCCTCCTCCCGCGATCGCCGCCGCTCGCCCTCCTGCGAGAGCCTGCGCTCCATTCCCTCCTCCTGCGCGCGCCTCCTCTCGCCCACCGGCCCCGATTGCCGCCTATCCTCCCCACCCGGCGACGCGGACACCGACCCCTCCGCCTCCGCGGGGGGCGGGGGCGTCGGGGGCGGGGGCCGCGTCGGGACGGAGTCGAGCCAGGTGGACACCACCGAGGGCGGCTGCTGCTGCCGCTGCTCGGGGAGGGGAGGGTGAACCGCGCCTCCGCCTCCTCCTCCGCTGCCCTTGCGGGGGAGCGGCGGGGCGGGCGGCGACGCGCCGTCCCCGGACCCCTCCCCGATGTGGAGCTTCCTGAAGAAGTTCTTCATGCCGCCGCCGAAACGAAAGTCGCCGTCGCCGCGGACGCAGCAGCAGCAGCTATTGGGCGCCTACTGGTGTTGGTGGTGGGTGGGTGGATCCGACATGGCCACTGACGCGGGACGGACGGGGGTAACTTTAGCCAACTATTGACCCGCCTCGACGCCTCCCAGTGGCCGAGACGTCATTAGTTTAAGCGAGCTGTTATCGCTAGCGACCTGCTGCTCCTCCCCCGCTTTCTTTTCTCGCCCCACGGCAAGTCGGTACCCCGTACCCGGCAGCGACCCCTCCCCGGCGGGGAAGGAAAGGAACCGGAGCGGGTTCGTTTACCAGAAACAGAAAGAGTCAGGGGTTTGGGCGCTAATTACCCCCCGCTCTTCAGCATTTTGGTAAGCTCGAATCGCTTGCGTCCTCCTACAACGCGTGCAGTTATTATGGAAAGGCGTGCGGATGTCTCGTCGCGTCTCGTCTGACCGCAGAAACACGCAGGCGCGCAGGCCTGTGAGGCTGGCCTGTGGGGCGGGCGATCCCCTGGCCCGCGCGTCATCGAGCTGCTACCGTACGGGTACGCTCCCGTGCGCGGTCGGTCTTGCCCGCCGAACGGAAGGTGATAAGCAGAAGAATGGAAAAAGAAAGCATGTTTGTTTAGTTGTGTGTAAGCAGAAGCTGACAAAGGGATAGATAACGCTGACAGCGCCAACCGACCTGCGTGGACCCGGCTCACGGAGGCCGATTTGCTTGGCCGTCTGACATGGGTGGACTGGTGGACAGGCCACTACGCTTGCCTGGCTAGGTAGTGGTGGCGGCGCCGCTGGTTCGTCCGTTCGTACGAGCACTAGACGGCACGGGTCCCGCCCACCATTCACACTTGCTCCGCTAGCGCGTGGGCCCGGCTTGGGGGCTGCTTTAGCCTCCTCCCACTGACACGCTGATCTGGCTGGTTTATTGGCCCACTTGCCATCGGCAAAAATGACAAATTTGACGTGTGGATGAAAAAAATTCACAAAGTGAACTGTTGACGAAATAATTTCATCCGACTGACCCTTTTGTGTAGCGCCCGACAATTATGCGTCACACTACACTATGCAGCGCCTGACTGACAGGCGCTACACGTCTGACCAGTGTCGCACCCCAGACTGTTTAAAAATTGTTAAGTCAGTGTGCAACGCCTGAGAGCTAGGCGCTACACTGTATAGTGTAACGCCTAACGTTTAGGCGTTGCACTAGTGGCGGCAGCGTTTTTATCGTTGTTTGATTGTACTAGATGACCCGTTGCGCCCATGGCGCAAAAAGCAAGAGCAAGCCGAGCATTCAAACCATGAAACTGAAATTGATTTTGGGCCAATTTAACAGATACTTAGGTACACATGATGTTATATATCGCATTACATGGTAGCATGATAGCTCAAAGAAAAATTATGAGATCACTTAATGATAGCTTACATTGGCTTTATAAAGCAAGCTATATTAGCATAGAAGCGTTGGTCTCTTAACCTCTGGTTGAATCTTTTATCTGCTGCCAGCAGGAAATACCAAGTGAGGGCGGTGAGTAGAACCATCCATGCATGTCCCATCAGTATCGAGCATGATTTCATCATCTACGAAGCTCTTCACGGTAGGTGTGTTTGGTTCCTATAGACCTCAATCCAGCCGCTTTATGATCTTAATAATATCCCACTATGCCACTGGCGCAGCTACCTAAGACAGCCCAGAGTTTAGTTGCTTAAAAAGAATTTACCATCAATCCATGATACCATGACCATTCAGTGCCAAGTGATCCACTATGTTCACTAAAGTTTTTGTTTAGGCAAGTTCTTTGCTTTTGGCGAGGTTTACAACATGCATAGGTGGACATCACATGTCATAGATGGAAAGCATTAATACAACAATGACATTGTACAGGATGTACCAAACAGAAGTGAGACGATATAGCCGAAATGAACAGATAACAGGAAATATTACTTCACCTGATGGTCATACATAGTAAAACGGTTCTTGGTACGTGAAAGACACTGAAATTGTCTTGCACTGCTGAGCTTGGTCATTTTTTCCCTCAGTGACCATCAAGAGATGCAGCTCCATCGTACATTAAGAAATTATATATAAGAGTAAAGATAATGACATATCCAAACTTTTCTCCTTATCTGCATGTTGCTTTCAAACTTAAGACATCTTGTTTATTAAATCGACTACTGCAGAGAGTTTGTAATCTGCCACTGTGCGACCTACAACCAGTAAATGATTACTATGCTTTCATTTTAGAAATAATTGCATGTCCAAACAGAGTATCACCTTCAGTCTAAATGTTTCAGAGCAAGGAGCATTATGCGATCTATTTTGAGGGGCAATTATCAATTGAGCTTAAAATATTCATTACTTGTCTGCATTTTGTATGTCTAAGTGTTTCCAATAATAACAATGTAGATTGAAAAGTTTGGATAAGTCATTATCTGGACAGTCAACGAAACAAGAAACGGAGCTGTTTCAGCTCACATGCATTTTATCGAATAGGAGATGAGCAAGAAAGGACTTAACTCCCCAAGCAGAAAGCCGAACGACGAAGAACGGCTGACTGACCCTGCAACAACAATGGGAGAAATGAGCAAATTAGCCAAACTGAGGACGACACAAGGGAAAGGAAAATCAATGGAGCACACAAAAGCTTAAGTATTTCATATAAAATTATCTATGGTATATCTCGGTCTTCGTTAGTCCATATGGCGCGTTTGTACGACCAAACATCAGGGGAGTCGCCAACATGATACTTGTTATTTCAAGTATGCAGTAAGGATTCAGGATGTCTTACAGAACTCAGTTGGTAACCCTCCGACCCTTATTCCATATATGTGTGAGAGCATAGACAATGCTGCGCCAATAGAACCAAGTGCTCTGTGGGTATTGTAACCACTACATAGTCCTAACCTTCAACTGGCACAAAAGTAGTCACTCCCAATAATTTACAATGGATAACTGATATCGTCAATAATAGTAGCCCTATTCTCAACTCCTTTCATAAGGCCTATAAAAGGATGAAGAAACAAACAGCAATTGCCAGCATTATAGATGTAGGGTATGCGTTATAACAGGTGCTTGCTATATAAAGGATACATGATCATAAACTACAAAGGGGGCATCATGATTACATAACTGAAAGAGTAAGTACAACGGCAGGGCTTAAATGTAGACAAAACTACAGAAATACATATCATGGGAGAAGCCACAAATCTATTTGAGATATGCAACTTCAAAACCACATGTCCTATGAGACACATCTCCAGAACTTTATGTCAATCAGACACCCCGGTGCCACTTGGAGATTCAAAGATATACATTACGCTACTGCCAAAGAGTGTCAAGTTTGTGATTTAAATAAGTCATAGCTCAATGGAAGCATAAACTTGATAAAGAAAAGGAAGTGATTAAATCGTCTCTCTGAACTATATCATCATTGCCACTCAAATGCATATGCAACATTGCCGATGAAAACAAAATACACAAACCTGGTTGATAGCTGACTGTTGATTTAATATTTTGCGACCTAGACCCTCGCCCTATCCATGCACGAAATAAAAAAAATGTATATGCAGCTTCATCACGGAATACAGAAATGTATATGGAGCATAATCAAACACAAGCTGAACAGGAACAGTCATTGGCCAAAATCAAAATACGAACACAGAATTTCTTACTTCTAATCTAGCTAGTCATTTCAGCATCCTCTCCATTTTCTTCTGCTCTTTCTTCTGAAAAATTATCAAATGAGCCTATCACATCCACTGGCGGAGCTTCCGCAAGGCCGAGTGGCCGTGGCCCGGCCAGGTCCGGAGCAAAAAAACTATTTATATAGCATCATACACAGCCGGCCAGCCCACCAGACACGGAGACACGAGTAGTGCAGCTGCAGCCCACGCCTCAACAGCAACACAGCATCAGCTTCGCAGGCTCGCATAAGCACAGCCGCACGCGTTCATCCAAAAAAATGCACACAGCAGAGCAACTACCGATCGCCGCCTCATAGCGCAGCCACCGGCGCACATCAGTGCCTCCCCTCACCCCACGTCCAGACGTCCCACCGGCGACCAGCACGCGGACCACTGCTTACAGCTGGGCAGCCGAGAGCAGATCACGAGCGAGCTGGTCAGCCGGCGACGGCGGCAAGGCAGCGACCCTGCTGGGTGCCTCTTTCTCTGAATCCATCTCAATCTCTGTATGCTGCGCCGGTAAATCGGTCTGAATCATTCTGAATTTAATTCACCTGAATTCAACTTAGGTCATCGTTCAATGAATCATCCCCAAAATCCCCAATAGGCTAAATAATCCACTGATGAGCATTATGGTTTACTGTCTAAGTGTCTAACAATAGGCTAAATTCTGGAGAAGTACCGCCATGAAGATATCATTGAAGATTTCAAAAGCGCGAAGGAACGGAAAGCTGATTTGTAGTATGTAACTCCACAAAACCTTGCCTGATGGTCAAATGGTATGACTTATTATGGTTTGGAGTAGCATATAGACAGTCAAATCTCATGATTTACTTTGGTTTCGGGTAGTATACATGTCTATATATGCATCTGTTCATCATTTAATCAAAGAGAACAGAAGGTGCGGTGACTATATCTACTGAAATAGTATATATGCTTCAGAATTTGAATAACCTGTGCTCTGTGGCCCGCCAACTTTTTTTTGAAGCTCCGCCACTGATCACATCATCCGTGCCAGTAACATTAGAACCATCATTTTCAATGGATTTCCAAAGTTGATACATACTTCCTGGAAGCTACAGGGTGAGAAGAAACATATGGAATTGAAATTTTCAGTATCACGCCAATAAAGCATCATGAAGATAACAAAAAAGGTTTCATCAACATCCTCTCCATTTTCTTCTGAACTTTTTTGTGATAAGTTGTCAAAACAGCCCATCATACCATCCCGATTATTAACATCAGAACCATCATTTTCAATGGATTTCCAAAGCTGCAACATACTTTCTGGAAGCTGCAATGTGAGAAACCTATACAATCAGAATTTTCAGTATCATACCAATAGGGCACCATGCAAGATAACCGAAGATCTTTCACGTCTATCACAGAAAACAAAACAAGTCTTGCTTAGTAATATAAAAAGAGGTCGTGGACCCATACCTCCTTAGTTTCTTCTAAGCCTCGGCAGAAGCATGCATGCTTACTTGCATTTGAGATGAAAGGAAGCAAGAAGGCTAATCTGTGAGCTTACAACCCTGCCCTACTTAGGAATGCATTAGAAATCTGGAACATGATGCAGAGTTGCAGACACGCACAAGTCTATCAGGTGTACCAGGTAAATATGTGTATGGCCTAACCTCTTTGACATGTAACCATGCATAAGGCCCACCTCGATTTAAATCAATGAGAGAAGAGGATACATGTATTTTATAGAGTAAAATTCTAAAAGGCGTATATGTATTTTACAGGAAATGTTTGAGAAACATAGAGAAAATGATTTTTCTTTTTTTGCATTGTCTTGCTTACACACAAGTAACAATCCTCCAATAGTGAGTGTTGGGTCTGACCCTAGACTTGATCTCTCTCTCACGCACGGATGGAGGTAGACGACGACAAGCTGGATAGTGGATTTCCGGCGACCAACGCCCGGCCACTCAAACGGCCTCCATTTAACACAAACCGTGTGGCGCAGACCACATACATACGAGCAGTACAGGGGAGGGATTTTTATGCCCAGGTGCACCCACACCATGACGCTGGCGATCCACTTGCCCCGGCCTCATGCACACCACGCGCTCGTACGCGCTCAATGCGGCCAGCTACAACCGATCGTAATGATCAATCCCACTGCCGTCTCCAACGGCCATTGACTGGAGCTATACACCTACGTGGTGGACTCGTACGTGAGCACAACCTCACAGACCACCGCGACACAGACGCGCACGCACTCTGGGCACATTCTCCACGGCCACGGACACAGACGCGGCCACGCACCGGCGTCCGAACTCGCCCTAGACCTAGACACACATGCTGGTCACCACGGCGAGTTGTGGTTTATTCCTAACAGTGAGGATAACACAGAGAAAACACACACATGCATTTTGGAGAGTGAATGTAAGGGTCATGAGCATTGTGGCAGATTGTTAATCGAAACCACAACAAGAAAATTCTCAAGAACTAAAGGATGTTTGTGTGGCTCACATTTAGCTTTACTTGAAGACACCAAATCTGCTAATGACCAGATTCTAAAATACCAAATCTAGCTGGCGTCGGCGAGGTCTGAACACTGAGGTGGCGGCTGGGTGAGGAGGGGATATTTTCACTGCGTAGGTGGGCTAGGTTTTCACCGCTCCGAGATCCCTCGGCTGCCCATCTCCCACGTTCCACAACTCATGTACGTAAAACCAGAGAAACCCACCGCCCGGCTGCAGGACCCACAGTCAACAAGGCCTACATGTCATCCACCTTTGATGCAGTCACGCAGGTGTAAAACAAACAAACGGTTGACCATCGGCCATCAGGGTAAAAAGCAGCACAGTAAAAAGATCGCTCGATCCAGAATCGCTAGCGATCGAAGGTGTGCTAGAACGGCGGGTAGTCTAGCCAGGTTTATAGGTTAGACTAGTGGCTGGCGGTCGTACGAGTACTAAAACTTGTGCATAGCAAAACTGCGGCTGCTGTTTGCTCGAGCCTTTTCACCTGTCCTGTCATCACTTCATCAATCAAAGTGATCACAGCAGAGTGCTTGATTTTGTAGTACGAGAAAAACATGCACTTGCTGTTACCATCGAGTAGTTACCCAGCGCCACACACCTGACTAGACCAGAGACGGTCGGTTGGGAAACGAATCCATCAAACCACGATAAGAACGGGCGCGTCGGGTCGCACACTGCACTATTGCACCAGCCTAAACACTAGACGCTACACTGCATAGTGTAACGTCTAGCTCTCAGGCGTTGCACATTGACTTAGCAATTTTTAGTTAGTCCGGAGTGCGACGCTGGCCAGACGTGTAGCGCCTGTGAGTCAGGCGCTGCACAGTATAGTGTGACGCCTGATTGTCGGGCGCTACACGAAAGGGTCAGTGGAGTGAAATTTTTTCAAGGACAGTTCACTTTGTGAATTTTTTTCGTCCACAAGTTAAATTTGTCGTTTTTGCCCTTGCCATCTGCTGCTGGTGTAGTAGTGAACAGCCGAGCATTACAATGGCAACACAAAAACGGCCTGCCAACGACCATTTATTTATTTATCTCAAATGATAAGTCTCATGTGTGTGGCACGGAGCACTACGGCCCTGGCATTTTTAACAGCTAAAATTGCCATAAAAAAAACAACCCAAAAAAACTAAAACTTACCATCCAAAAGAAAGTTGCCATGCTTGACAACTAAAATTATCATCCTCGCGTCACTAAACTTGCCATAAAAAATGTTCGTAGTTGCATATGTTCGTGCCACACATGTGACACTTATCAGGGTCCTTATTTATTTACACACCCCACACACACACACACCATGCAATCATGTTCACCCGCTGACATGTGGGGTCGATAGCCGTAAGAGCATCTACATCCGGACCTCTCAAACCCGTCTAAAACGCCCAGACAGGCCGACCGGTCAGTGACTGGTCACAAAAAACCGACCCAACCGTACGCCTCAAACTGCCTTCAGCCCAGGTTGACCGGCACCCCTCATATCCAGCCCAAATCTAGGGCGGACATGGGGCGGCCCGGGCATGCCCGGGTGCATGTACCTGACAGGCCCGTCCGACCAACGACCCCATAGCTGTCCCACAAAATCCCCAGTCCGTCTGAACCTTAGCTCACTCCACTCGCCTCTCTCGCTCCATCATGTCCTCTCTCCTCCCGCATTCCGATCCAATCCGGCGCAATGTCGAGCTCTGACAGCCACTCCGGCTCTAACCTCGACTCTGATGAAGAGCTGGCCCTCCGCATTGCCTTGGAGCGGTCGAAGGTGGACACCGGGGGCAGCTCCGGATCTGCAGCATCGCCGCAGTTCCTCGCGCCGGCGCAGCACGGACGCCGGAGCTGGACCCTCCCGGTCCGCGCTTAGCTCCAGCAGGACAGCGCATTCCGCACCGCCCTCGCGTCGTCCCCTTCCCCCGCCGGCCGCTCCTCCGCGCTGGTAGCGGTGGGTGCTAGTACCCGCGCCGCCGGCCCTCACGCACACTCCGGAACCGGAGGCGCGCTGCCCGCCGCGAGAGGCAGCGGGCAAGGGAGAGGGAGATGGCAGAGCGGTCCGTTCGCCGTCGTCGCGGGATGCTGGCGGTGCCCGAAGAGGATGAGTGGCTCCTCGCATGGGTCTACCATCGGTCGCTCACGACGACGGAAGAACACAAAGGTGCTCCAGCTAGCCATAGAGCAGTCGGAGCGGGGGGCGAAGGAGGCAGCGGCGGAGGCGGCTCGGCTAGCCAAGTTGAAGTGGCGGCAGGACAAGGTCATCCGTCGGATGAAGGGGTTGACCGTCATGTCTTACTCCGACTCCGACGACGGCGAAGACGACAGCTCCACCTCCAACGACGACGACCAAGATCCTCCACCAGCCGCGGACGCCTACAGCTACGCCGGCGACCGAAAGCGCAAAGGCCCGGCGCGGAAGTGGTGATCCCGCTCCTCCTCCTCCTCCTCCTATGTTTATATCGTTTTTAGTTGTTGATGTTTAAGAACTTGTCCAGCGACGAACTCAGATGGTTTTTTGGGTGATGTCAAGTTCGTTTGTGCCCGTTTGTAGCCAATTTTATTGTCCGTTTGCAGCCAATTTTGTTGCCCATTGTTTGATCACGTAGAGTAGCTGACGTTGCATGTATAGTATGGATATAGGATGCCGGATATGAGATATGCGAATGTGAAGAGGGAAATACGAGGCGTGCCTGGTCAGTGCCTGAAAGCGCAACTAATCCCCAGGTGGTTTTGGTAATTAATAACAACATGTATGTCATTGAACTAATGCTTACTCAAAGATAGATTTCAGGAAAGTTCAATGTTGGCATGGCAAGGACATGTGGATGTGGATCCCTCAAAATGCTATGGAAACACATTCGCAAAAGCTTCAAGACTCTTCATTTTTAGTTAAGTAATCCAAGACCACATTGAGTCCGTAGGAAAGCAATACTATTAAAAGGGGATGAGGTGTTGATCATGAGTCATTTGCTCAAGTGCTTGAAGATATTACTCCAAAACGCTCAACCACTTTCCCACATTCCAATATGTCTAAAACCCTAAAGCCAAACTCGGTCCCACCGAAAGCTTCACATCCGGACCCATCGAGTTACTAAAGACAGAGCCATTTGCCAAACCCTAGAAACTCGGTACAACCGAGATGGCATTTGGTCCCATCGAAGTGCAGTGACCAAGTTTCTATAACCAGTCGAAGTTATTTTGGAATTACCGAGAAGAACTGATCGGAACTACCGAGATGAGGTTCTGCTTAGGTCATCGCTAATCGGTCCCACCGAGTTGAGTTGATCGGTCTCACCGAAAAGTCTAACGCTAATCTTTTACATTGTTCGGTCTCAACGAGATTTCTATCTGGTGCCACCGAGTTGTGCATAAAGTTTGTAACGGTTGGATTTTTAGTGTTTTTTATATATACCCCTCCACCACCACTCTCTCTAGAGAGCCATCAGAACGAATCTACACTTCCACCATTTATTTTCTGAGAGAGGACCACCTACACTTGTGTTGAGATCAAGGCATTCCAATCTAACCATTTTAACCTTGATTTCTAGCCTCCCCAAGTTGCTTTCCACTCCAATCCTTTTTCTACCCAAGCCAAATATGTGAGAGAGTGATTGAGTGTTGAGGAGACTATCTTTTGAATCACAAGAGCAAGGAGTTCATCATCAATACACCATCTATTACCTCTTGGAGAGTGGTGTCTCCTATATTAGTTAGGTGTCACTTGGGAGCCTCCAAGATCATGTGGAGTTAAACCAAAGAGTTTGCAAGGGCAAGGAGATCGCCTACTTTGTTACATCTACCCCGGGTGAGGCTAGTCCTTCGTGGGCGTAAGCCATGATGGAATAGACAAGGTTGCTTCTTTGTGGACCCTTCATGGGTGGAGCCCTCCATGGAGTAGCGCAACTGTTACCCTTTGTGGGTTGAAGTCTCCATCAACGTGGATGTACGATAGCACCACCTATCGGAACCACGCCAAAAATCAATGTGTCTTCATTGCGTTTGATTTCTCTGATCCCTTCTTTACATTCATATGCAAAGTCTTTATTTTGCACAGCTCAACTCTTAGACTTGCATGTGTAGGGTGTTGCTTGACTTGATAGAATTGCTAAAACTTGCCCACAAATAAAACTGGGAATATGATAAATTTTATTTGGTCAAGTAGTCTAATCACCCCCTCTAGACATACTTTCGATCCTACAAGTGGTATCAGAGCTTTGGTCTCCATTGCATTGGTTTCACAACCTAGGAGAGTATGGCGTTTAGTGATGAAAACTATCACTGTAGAGGTCTATATTTCGATGGTACAAACTTTGCTAGTTGGAAGCATAAGATGAAAATGCATATTCTTGGTCATAACCTCACCGTTTGGGCTGTTGTTCGTGTTGGCTTGCAAGGTGAATTCTTTGAGGATGGAAAAGAACCGGATCACGAAGCAACCGCGGAAGAGTTAAAGATGTTGCAATACAACGCTCAAGCATGTGACATTCTCTTCAATGGTTTGTGCCCCGAGGAATTCAACAAGATTAACCACCTTGAGAATGCAAAGGAAATTTGGGATACTTTGGTTGATATGCACGAGGGTACCGAGTCCGTCAAGGAATCCAAGTTGGATGTGCTTCAAAGTCAACTTGACAAGTTCAAGATGAAGGAGTGGCCAAAATGTACTCTAGGCTCGCTCTCATCACAAATGAGATTGCCAGCTTAGGAAGCAAAGAGATGACCGACAAATTCATCATTAAGAAGATACTTAAAGCCTCGGATGGAAAGTATGATACTGTGTGCACATTAATCCAAATGATGCCAAATTACAAAGATCTCAAGCCCACGGAAGTCATTGGAAGGATTGTTGCTCATGAAATGTCACTCAAGGACAAAGAGGAGCTCAACAAAAAGTCAAGTGGTGCCTACAAAAGCCTCAAGCGATGCTCCCACAACATCCAGTGACAAGCTAGTATCCAATGAAGAGATAAGCCTAATGGTCAAGAACTTCAATAAGTTCTATAAGAATAGAAGCAAAGAGAGAAGCTCCAACTCAAGACACTATGAGCAAAGATCATCAAGTCGTTACCGTAATTGCTATAATTGTGGAAGACCCAGACACTACTCTAATGAGTGTACGACACCTCACAAGAAAAGAGATGAGTCACCTAGAAGAAAGAGTAGAAGAGATGAATCACCTCATAGAGAGAGAAGGAGTAGAGATGATCGTTATGAATGAAGACCTTCTCGGAGAAGCAAGGGTTCGGAAAGTGTTGGGGATGTTCCCCACAATCAAGACCCGACAAGTGTCTTGACCCGGCCAGGAGCATGGAGGCTCCATGGGTCGGAACTTTTCCCATGTCATGGAGGAAACAAGAAGGCCCGAAGGCCTAGCAAGACGTTCTCCAAAGGCCGGCTCATGAGTGTGTTGTTAGAGAGCCGGCTTAACGAGAAGGCCCAAGAGGTGGTCGATTTCCTAACTTGGGAGACAAGATGAATACAGAGTTAGAGTAGGATACAGGTTGATAGTATGACCCAGAAATCTCCTGTAAACCTAGGAGCTCAACCTATTATATAAAGGGGAGCCCCTAGGTCGAAAAGACTAGGTTGCAATCTCTCGAAAGCTAGGTTAGCAAATTCGCATCCTTGTAATCAAGATCATTGTCAATATCAATCGAATAGGAAGTAGGTCTTTACCTTCACCGTGAGGGGCTGAACCTGGGTAAACTTGTGTCGTTCGTTCCCGATCAACCCCGTTCAAGCAACCACCTAGTTGTGATGGCCTCCAGACTTAGTCCTTTCATGAGGACATCTGCCGTGACAAAACCACGACAGTTGGTGCCCACCATGGGGCATACGCATGGTGGTGTTGGGTTCTTGGAGGGCGCTCCCCAGGGATCGAGGGGCAGGCGATCGGCCGGATGACGAAGAGTCACCACGGCAAAGTCTACATTGATGACTCAAGCTGGGGCCCCTGCTACTTCTTGAGCTTGAGTTGGTTTTTCCCTTGAAGAAGAAAGGGTGATGCGGCAAACTAGAGATAAGTATTTCCCTCGTTAAGAACCAAGGTATCAATCCAGTAGGAGGAACACACAAGTCTCCAATAGTTGCACCTACACAAGCAAACAAATACTTGCACCCAACGCGATAAAGGGGTTGTCAATCCCTTCATGGTTACTTGCAAGGATGAGATCTGATAGTGATAGATATAAAAGACAAGTAAAGTGCGAAATAAAATAAAAGTAAATAAATTGCAGCAAGGTATTTTTGTGTTTTTAATTTTATAGATCTAAAAATAATATGATAAAAGATAGACCCCGGGGCCATAGTTTTCACTAGAGGTTTCTCTCTTGAAAGAAAGCATGCGGTGGGTAAACAAATTACTGTTAAGCAATTGGTAGAAAAGCGCATAGTTATGATGATATCCAAGGCAATGATCATGTATATAGGCATCACGTCCGAGACAAGTAGACCGACTCCTGCCTGCATCTACTACTATTACTCCACACATTGACCGCTATCCAGCATGAATCTAGTGTATTAAGTTAACAAGAACGGAGTAACGCCTTAAGCAAGATGACATGATGTAGAGGGATAGATCCAATCAATATGAACAAGCCCCATCTTTTTATCCTTAATGGCAACAATACAAATACGTGTCATGTCCCTTTCTGTCACTGGGATTGAGCACCGTAAGATTGAACCCATTAAAAAGCACCTCTCCCATTGCAAGAAAAATCAATCTAGTTGGCCAAACCAAATCAATAGATCGGAGAGAAATACAAAGCTATATAAATCATGCATAAAAGAGTTCAGTGAAGACTCAAATAATATTCATAGATAATCTGATCATAAACCCACAATTCATCGGATCTCAACAAACACACCGCAAAAGAAGATTACATTGAATAGATCTCCAAGAACATTGATGAGAACATTGTATTGAAGATCAAAGAGAGAGAAGAAGCCATCTAGCTACTTGCTATGGACCCGTAGGTCTGTGGTAAACTACTCACACATCATCGGAAGGGCAGCAAGGTTGATGTAGAAGCCCTCCGTGATCGAATCCCCCTCCACCGGAGTACCGGAAAAGGTCCCCAGATGGGATCTCACGAAGACAGAAACTTGCGGTGGCGGAAAAGTATTTTTGGTGTGCCCTCTGGTCTTCGGGGAATATTTGGGAATTTATAGGTGAAGAATTAGGGTTAGAGGAGCCACGGGGGGGCCACAAGCTTGTCGCCGCCTCATGGCCCTTCTGGCCTCCCCCCGAAGCTTCCAGGGTGTCTTGTGGTCCAAGAAAAATAGTCAAAAAGTTTCGTTCCATTTGGACTCCGTTTGGTATTGATTTTCTGTAAAGACAGAAACAAGGAAAAAATAGCAACTGACACTAGGCACTAGGTTAATAGTTAGTCCCAAAAAATGATATAAAATAGCATAATAATGCATATAAAACATCCAAGATTGATAATATAATAGCATGGAACAATAAAAAATTATAGATACGTTGGAGACGTATCAGCCCCGAGGCTGACTCAATCGAGTACAGGTATCGAGTCCCCTTTGGCAAGATCCACGTCTTCATCGGCATAATCGGCGGAACTGGTCCTGAGCCGGATATCATCTCCAACATCGTCGAGGCGGCTCGTCACGCCAGACTCGGCCAGGCACAAGCCGGCCGGACTCATGATTTCGTCGGCTTCACCCATGGGGTCAGTCTTTCAGGCGGTTACATGTCTGGCGGTGGCACGCTGGTCAACTCAGATTGCGAATCCTCAGTTGGAGACACGGAGTCGATTCTCCCGCTTTTCGACGACAGGCTGGGGGGCTACTCCGATGACGAGATCGATCCAGAGGTTTTTGAGCCGCCTCCCGCACGGCTGTCTATATGGCAGGGAATCAAAATACAGCTGGGACTACGACACCTCAGAACTCTACGGCGGCTAGTGCCGTAATGGGGGCTGGCACACTGGTACAGACAGCTGCTATACAAACGGGTTTTAACCCCTTTCCGCGATGGCATTTTGAACCGTCGCCTTGCTAGTGTGGGTGATAGGGGGGCCTTCCCACAAGACCCAGAAACTGTTGGGGACAGGCCCTCCGGTCACACACGCTGCGCAAAATGAGCTTGTGTGTGATCAGGCTAGCCATTGCATACAATTATACAGTCCCAATCGTTTCCGTTTGTAAATACATCGCACACAGTGAATCCCAGAGAAACGTTTCTCTTCGTATGTACATCACACACAGTCAATCCAAGGAATACGTTTCCGTTTGTATATACATCCCACCCAGTCAATCCAAGAAGAACGTTTTCGTTCGTATGTACATCCCACACGATGAATCCCAGACAAACGTTTCCGTTTGCACGTACATCACACACAATTTTCCCCATCAAATCGTCTGTGATAGCATTGCCATTGCAGACGATATTAATAATTTTATCGTTTGCATTATTGAATGCATCACGCACGGTGCGTAGAAGAAACTGTGTGGCATAGGATGTCCATCACACACACTTTTTATGTGGAAAACGTTTGCGCAAGGTGGCCTAACGCAAACAGTTTTCAAGAGGAAGTCGTGTGTGATTGTTCATTGATCCAACACGTTTTCTTCCTAGAAACTGTGTGGGTTGTCTGAGGTCATCGCCCACGATGTTTTCTCAATAACCGTTTGCAATAGAAAAAACCCAATAAGCAGGCTAATTGGCCTATTATTAATAATCCATTTATCAATCAAATTGACATTTCATATTAAGCACACAATATATTTCATTTTTGTATTATGGAACCAGGATTTCATAATTGAAATACATCAAAGTACAACATCATATAGCTTCAACACTCATTTACACCATATAGGTATATAGCTAGCTACCCCATTACACAATTGCACCAGCACCAAGTTTCACATGCAACATCTATAACCTTTGGAAATTAGCATCATAGACGGTAGATAGACAGATGAATCTCATCTGGAAAACTGCTGAAGCGGAAGGCGAATATTGAGCCTTCATTGATGTTGAAGGTCTTTGCAACTTTAGGCAAGTGCCAGCGGATGATTGACCGTCCATCCTTCGTCCTCTTGAGGAAGACTTCAATATTGTACTGTGGATGTTGTATGAATACCTTCCTCGCCTCCTGACCATATAGGTGGTTTGAGAGGTAATCATCAGTGAACTACTTTGGAAAGGCCTGAAAACAAGGATATGCATAAATATCTTCTCTAAATTTGGAAATGGCGCAAAGGAATAAAAAAGACAATGTATAATAGTTAGTACCATCCTGTAGTGCACTGATGTCTTCTTCATTGTGCAGACAAAGATCTTGTTGTTTTTCGTCGCTAGTTTCTTTATCCTAACAATCTTTCTGAGTTTCTTGACTAGACTGATATTCATGGACAACTCATTTCCCCATATGCAAAAAGGGTCGAACAGTGGGTCAAAACCTCTAACAGAAGGACCTACATGTGCAAGACCAAATTGTTAAAAACCTAAATATTAGAATGGTTCCTGCAATTGCACAATAATGTGCTATTAGACAAAGGACCATTTTTTTAGAGAAAAGGCCATAGCCCGACTTTATAGATAAAGCCACCAGGCAGAGTCAACAACGCCACCACAATGCAGCAACACACATAATAGTATCAGCGCCCACCGAGATAGTTTGGAAAAGCAGACGTACATGGCTCCCAGGCCAGCACATGGCACGCAGGCCGGAAACTAAGAGAGAGACGACAAAGGGACCCCCAAGCTCCTAGCCGCCGGACTGATGCTGCAGAAGAGAAGTGGCAGTAGCTCGAATCTTGGTAGACATCACATCAAAAGCATCATGGTCCGCCTCCTTAGTAAATAATCTCCACTGCTGCAAGAATATGCATGATTTAAATAAGCAATCAGAGGGTTTTGCAGGGAAGATATGCTCGATGGTAAACTTGTTTCTAGTGGTCCAAAGAGTGCAGCACATAGCCAAGAATCCCACACAGAACAATCTCCTCTCGACCCCAACCAGGTTAGAAGCCAAAATTCGAAGTTCTAAGAAGGACACGAGACATGAAGCCAGGACCTAATACAGCACCAAAAAAGTTTGGCCAAAACACAGCTGAAGAATATATGTTCCATATCCTCTCTTAAACCACACAAAGCACATCTATCGGAGCCCGGTCCGTTTCGCTTACGGATCTAGTCAGCCGCCGGTAACCGCCCTCTAAAGGCTTGCCACATAAAGACCTTAATCTTGGGGGGGATACGAGCCCGCCAGATCACCTTGAACTTGGAAGTAGTAGAACCGGAAATAAGCCTGGCGTACAGCGACTTAACAGAGAAACACCCAGACGAACTATGGGGCCAAATCACCGAGTCCTCCTCATCCGAGAGCATGGGGAAGAGGGCAACAAGACGCTGCCAATCTTCCAACTCTATAGGAGAAAGGGAACGGCGAAGCGCCAGGTCCCGGTTGTTTACTGAGAGCTCATAGATAGAGATCTCAGGGTTCGGGCAAAAAGAGAAGAGAACCGGAAAGGAAACCGCCAGCGGTGCCGTACCGCACCACCAATCAAGACAAAATCGCGTGGACCTGCCATTGTGAACTACAAATTTGACGAGAGATTTGAAAACTGGCTGTACTTTAACTAAATCTTTCCAGAATTGAGACGCGCCCAAAGACGAAGCAAACATAGGACTGGAGTTAGGAAAGTACTTCACTTTAAGAATGGTAAACCAAAGTGGGTTCTCAGAGTTAGTCATGATCTTCCACCACCACTTGATGATAAGGCATTTGTTCATCATCAAGGTATTAATTATGCCCAACCCCCCAAGGTTCTTGGGCCTACAAATATGTTCCCATTTCACCAGTCTGTACTTGTGTTTATTATCTGCCGCATTCCAGTAGAAAGCACCCCTGTGCTTGTCGAACCCCGCGTGAGTACCAATAGAGAAAAGGTAGAAACCCATCAGAAACATGGGTAAGGATGACAAGCAAACATTGATTAGGGCAATCTTGCCAGCCTGAGTATTGCATCTACCCCTCCATGGCATGACACGATTGCCCACTTTGGCAACCGCAGGAGCAAAATCTTTTGCCAAAAGCTTATCAGTAGAAATAGGGAGCCCACGGTATTTTAGAGGAAAGGAGCCTAGAGAACAATTCAGCAGTTGAGAGACACGCAGGGCCTCAGCATCCGAAACCCCAGTAACGATCACTTCACTCTTCGCGAAGTTAATCTTGAGCCCCGACAAGGCTTCAAAACAAAGCAGCAAGAACTCAAGGTGGGTAATGCAAGCATCGTTTAGCTCGACCATAATAATCGTGTCATCAGCATATTGGAGGTGGGTGATCCCCTCTGGAATAAGGTGAGAGCTGACAGGGGAGATGTGTCCAGCCGTAGCAACCCTAGATAGGATGTTGGAAAGAGCGTCTGCAACGAAATTAAACAAGAGAGGGGAGGCCGGATCTCCCTGCCTGAGGACCCTAGAATTACGGAAGAAATTGCTCACCCTACCATTCACCGACACCGCCGTGTGGCCACCCAACACCATTTGCATGATGCTGTGGACAAAGGCTCCTTCAAAGCCTTTTGCCAGCAGGACCTGCCGTAGAAACTTCCAACTGACCGAGTCATAAGCTTTCTCAAAGTCCAGCTTAAGGATTACTGCCTTGTTGCCTCTCTTACGGATGTCATGAATAATTTCATGAAGACAGAGGACCCCGTCCAGAATGAATCGCCCTTTAACAAAGGCAGATTGATAAGGGGAGAGAACTCGATGGGCAACAGGCGAGAGGCGAGAGGCAAAGCCTTTGGCGGGGAACTTCGCAAAGTTATTAATAAGGGCGATAGGTCTGAATTGAGAGATTAAGTCTGCGCCCTTGACTTTAGGGATGAGGGTGATGACAACGTAGTTAAGCCTGGAAATATCGACCGTGCCCAAACAAAACCCTTGAATCACCGCACAAACAAGGGTGCGCAGCTGGGGCCATAATTTCCTGAAGAAGGGGATAGAAAAGCCATTCGGGCCCGAAGCCGAGTTAGCGTTGGCCTTGTTAATGGAATACAAAATCTCCTCCTCAGAAAGGGGAATCATTAAGGCTTCATTTTCCTCAGCGGAAACCTTATCAAGATCATTCCAAAAAGAAGGGGCTATCATAAACCCAGAATCCGGTTTGGCCGAGAGGAGAGAGGAGAAAAACTCCACAACGTGAGACATGATGAGGTTCTGATCCGTGGTTCTGACACCATTAATAAGGAGACTATCAATCATGCATCGCCTACGCCTCCCATTGGCGATGGCGAAGAAGTATGCCATAGGGGAGTCACCCTTTAACAACCAGATAACAGTGCCCCTTTGTCGCCAATAAATCTCGGCCTGGCAGTGCAACTGCACCAGGGCCTCCTCAAGGGAGTACCGCAACACCCACTTCTGGTCTGAGAGGCCCGACCCGTCGGCCGCCGCGTCTAGAGAACTAATTTGCCCCGTCATGAGCGCCTTGTCCCTACGCTCCTCAGCCGCACGGTTGCGGGCCCAACTACGAAGAAATTTGCAGAGGGAATAAGAGCAGTGATGCCAGTCATCCATTGGCTCGAAGGATCGCCTATCCGCGGAAAGCAAGGCCAAGATCCTAGATGACAGTAGGTCACAGAAGCCGTCTACCAGGAGCCAAGAAGCATCGAATTGGAAACGGGGAGGGCCTATGGGAGTTTGGAGCCCAGCGTCAAGGATGAGAGGGGCATGATCTGAGCCCACGATGGGTTTAGCTTTGAGCAGAGCGCGGGGGAACATAGTGTCCCAGTTTGGGCAGACAAAGACACGATCTAGGACCGATCGGATAGGAGAAATTTGGTGATTCGTCCAGGTGAACCGAGAGCCCACCCTAGGGATCTCGCGAAGAGCACAATTACTAATGAAGTCGTTAAAAGCATCTGCAAGGGGCCACGAGAAATTGGTAGTGTTCTTATCCGACGGCGAGCGAAGCAAGTTAAAGTCCCCACCAACCAGGAGGGGGATGGAACACGACTCTACTTTGGATGTGATTTCGTCAAGGAACAAAGAGGAAAGCGAGTGGCCTGCCGGACCGTAAACTACCATGACCTCCCAAAGGGCATTCAAATGGCAATGGTACACAACAGTGCTAGCCCAAAAGATACCATGATCAAAAGCCACAAAGTCAAAAACGTCCCGTTTAGTGCCAATGAGGATACCACCGGAATGGCCGGAGGAGGGGAGGAAATTCCAGTCGAATCTGTCAGCTCCCGCAACTGCGGAAAACTCATTGGGAGAAAACTAACTTTTAAAAGTTTCAACTAAACCTACCAAGTCAATATTATCTCCTCTAATCACCTCTCTCAACTGATCTCTGCGCCCCCTAGCGCCAAAACCCCTAATATTCCAAAAAAAGATCTCTCATCTAATCGACAAGTTTTTGATGCGGAGACTCGACCTGCAAGGGGCCACACAGGATTTAGAACGCTTAGCAGCACCCCTTTTGACAGGAATCAGAGGAGCCTGGCCCCTACCAGCCTCCTCAGCTGCTCCTTCGGCCACTACCGAAGGAGGGGTATGAGACGCCGCCAGCTCTTTAGCTTTGGCAATGGCGGCTTGGGCCACCTCATTGGCCCTAACCAAAGCAAGAATGGCAGAATGGGAACCAGCTCCAGACTCAAAGGAAATGCCCACATCCGAATGCACCTTAACCAAATGATCATCGAGCACAAAGGAAGCACCAACCGAACAGGGGATTTAGGAGATGCAACACGAACAAGCGGGGTTGGGGGGAATACCTGAGGGGGGAAGATCTCTGGCCGCCGCCCGACACACCGCCCGATCAGCCACCCGCTCCCCGCTGTTCAGGACCCGGCCACTCTTGCGAGCAGTGGAGGACGGGGACCGGATAGGCGTGGCGCGGCCCACCGGGAAAGGAGACATCGGGCCAGAAGAAGCACCCATATCAGCCTCCAAACAACGGCACAAGCTTGCTGTAGACTGCTTGGTACCAACCGACGCCCTCTCCGAGCCGAAAACTTCCTGACCGATGACTTCCTCTTGGAAGCAAGGCCATTCGAGCCCTGAGGGGGGGGGGAAGCAGGGAGGTCCTCAATGCCAGAGAGCGAGGGGGAGCTGGGGCGGACCGACAAGTTGGAGCAGACACCCGAGGCCGGGGTACCCACCAGAATGGGAGCACCCGCGGACGCCGCCGCCCGCCCAACCACACCAGTCGCGTCCTTCGGCGCACCATCCAGCGGGGCGTTCTCCTTGAAAAGCTCGCAAGATTTAGATCCCATGCCTTCCCATTCCGAGCGCGTGAAACGAGGATTCGAGCCCTCGCTCGGATTGGACGGCCCAAAGTCACCCCCCCATGTTTGTCAGATGGGGAAGGCCTGGGCGGAGGAGGAGGAGGTGGGGCTTGGAGGTTCTCAGCACCCTCGACACAGACACACAGACAGAAGCCATCAGCAGAAGGGAAAACGTCGAAGGCACCACGGACACACAGAGGGTCAACACACCATACTTTGAGGCGGACAGGGCTAAGGATTTGAAGGGAGTCGGGGTCGACCGTAATGGGTTTGCCGATCAGCACACCAAAAGCCATCAGAAACTCAGAGGAGCGCAAGGTGGGAGGAACATCATCGACAAGGACCCAAATATCAGAGAGCGAGGGAATCGATTTGGAACCATTGGACGTAGCTTTGACGGAAACAACAAGTTGGTTAAGAGGCAGCGTAAAGCTAGTGCATGAGGAGATCATTTTAAGACTTTCTTTGGAGGGGAAAACAACCGCAAACTCGAACCCAGAGAGTTCTCGGACCTACCAGTCCTAGCCCCCATCGTCCCAAAGCTTAAGCTCATCGAGAAGGGTCTGAGGAGATATCTTTTGGTCCTTGATAGAGATAATGGCGGCATTGGACAAGGCAGGGGCAACCGCCACCTGAGGGATCTCACTGTCTAGCGCGAAGAACGAGCACCCAGGCAAACCGAGACCATATTGCACAAACGAGGCAGGCTTGCGGCGATTTTGGCAATCCACAGTGAGGTGCCCCTCCTCCCTACAAATGAGGCAGAAGGGGGGGGGTTGAAGCAGCGGGATTGGAAGTGACCTGGTTGGTGGCAAGCGAAGCAAGTGAGGTTGGGGTTGGGAGGTTAGGTGGCAGGAGGCGGGCGAGCAGGAGGGGGAGGGGGGAGGGAGGATGCCATCACCCTGGCCAGCCAAAGACGAACCAGGACTAGAAGGGGGAGGGCGATGACCATAGGAGCTAGAGCCAGGGCCACCGCGCGGCTGCTGACGACCACCAAAACCCGAGGCCGACCCCGGCGCACGGACGGCACCATAGGCAGGAGCCAGCGGCCCGCGTGGAGGAGGAGGAGGGGGCGGGAAGCAGGGACGAAGCCCGAGGCCCCACCCACCGCCGCCGCGGCCTCCCACGGATCTCCACCAGAGCCGCCAGATCCGGGCGCCGCTGAGCCCGCCGCCGCCGCCGAGCCCGCCGAAGAGCGGGCCCACTCATCATGCTGCAACCACTCAGGCCCGGCAGCCCAGGCCTCGCGCTCACGAGCCACCTGCTCACGCGCCACCTGGTCCACCTCGAGCTTGGATCTGAGCGCCGCCTCGAGCTCCAGATCTGCATCCGCCTCAACAAAACCCTCGCGTCGCCGCTTCTGACCAGAGATGGCCTCACTCGACGAGCCACGCGAGCGGTCCATGGCGAGCACGACCACAAACGAGAGGGAGAGGGGAGGGGGGTGCGATCTACGGAAATGGCAGATGGGGAAGCGCAGGCGTCAGACGTCAGATGTGGAGGTAGGAAACCCTAGGAAGGGAGGGACGGAGCCTTTGCGGACCCATAAATAGCCATAGCTGGCAAGGCCGGGGCCGCCCGAGCAGGCCGGGCCAGGTTGGGTAGGCTGGGGATGGGCCATCCGCGGTCCAGAGCCCAGGGCAGGTAGGGGGGAAGTAAAGTGATGAGGAAATCGGGGGAGGCCCAACAGACCCAGGAGGGGGCGAGGAGGCCCGCACCAGAGGCCCACATGCCGTCTGGCCAGGCACCCGATCTAGGGTTGGCAACGAAACCACCGCCATCGTCGGCAGCAGGCGCAACCCCGCCGCAGATCCCACCGGAGATGACGAGGGAGAAGGAGAGCGAGGCTCACCATCTAGGGCGCCTCCACGGCCAGGCCCCACACCAAGCACGCAGTGGTCCGGCGAGGGCGCAGGCATCTTTCTCGAGGACCTCCGACGACGGGAGACGTGGAACCACCCATGGTCACCCGACGGAGAGGAGAGGACCGGCCTGCTGCGCCCCCCCGGGGCGAACTTTCGGACCCGCACTGGCACCTCCCCAACATCAACCACCGCTGCCCCACGGAGAGGGACCGGGGAGCGAAGCACTGGCTCGGGCTCATAATCGAACCCGTTGTCGCCAGGTGCCAGCACCCAAAACTTGTTGCGTTGACGCGGGCTGAGAGAAGAGGACCGAGGGGTAGGAGGGGAGAGGGCCGGAGGAGAGGTAGGGCGAGCAGGGGACGGGGAGAGCTGGGAGCCAGACGAGGGGGAGAGCACCACCGGAGAGGGGGAGGGGGGCCGCGTCGTCATGGCGAGCGAGGGAGGGGGGCAGGGAGGTGGGAGGAGAGGGGGAGCCAACCTCGATTGTAAACCTCAGTGCTTCCCATTGTTTCCCTACAACACATATAAGGTAGTTATTGATCAGGTTAAGTGAGGGTTGGCATACTATCAGTAAAATATGTTGATGAAATGTAAACACATTGCAGATTCAGTAGATTAATTCGAGCCATGTGGAAAAGCCATTTATCCAAACCAAGCATGATTAAGAACTAGGAAATATAGCAATTGTATATGTTGCTCCTGTATTTAGTACAGACAAATTAGATTTATTCCTCATATGCATAACAATACAAAATTGTACCCACAACAATTGAACATCGCATTACAGAATTGAACCAAGCAGTTAACTAGACACCACAACAAATGAACTAAACATTAACTGAGCACCACATTGCACAATATAACATACTCCTAATAGAAGATCAGACAGTTAACCAAACCAAGCATGCTTAACAACTTGGAAATATATCAATTGTATTTGTTTCTCATGTATTTAGTACAGCCAAATTCGATTTATTTCTCACATGGTAGACAATAAAAAATGCACCCACAATAATTGAACATCGCATTGCAGAATTGAACCAAACAGTTAACTTAACACCACAACAAATGAACCAAATATTAACTGAGCACCGCATTGCACAATATATAACATACTAGAAGATCAGACAGTTAACAAAAGCAAGCATGCTTGACAACTTAAAAATATAGCAATTGTATTTGTTTCTCATGTATTTTGTACAGCCAAATTCAATTTATTTCTCACATGGAAGACAATACAAAATTGTACCTAGAAGAATTGAACATCACATTGCAGAATTGAACCAAACAGTAACTGAACACGACAACAAATTAACCAAATAGTTAATAAGTGAGCACCACATTGCACGACATATAGAACATATACACTAGAGGATCAGATTGCATGGTAAAAGTACTTGGGACAATTCACTAGAATTTGTTAAGGAAAGGCAGGAGCAGCACATGCAACAGGTAAACTGAACATGCTTATGCGTAGTGATACGTCTCCGTCATATTTATAATTTTTGATTGTTTCATGCCAATATTATACAACTTTTCTACACTTTTGGCAATATTTTATATGATTTATTTGGACTAACATATTGATCCAGTGCCCAGTGCTAGTTCTTGTTTTTTGCATGTTTTTTGTTTCGCAGAAAATCCATATCAAAAGAAGTCCAAACGTGATAAAAATTTACGGAGAATTATTTTGGAATATATGTGATTTTTGGGACTTGGAATCAACGCAAACGGGGGCCCACAGCCCCCACAAGACACTAGGGCACGCCCTGGTGGGTTGTGCCCTCCTCGGATGTCGGTTGGAGCTCTACTTCAGGCGCATGGAAGCTTATATCCGGAGAAAAATCGTGTTAAAATCTGAGAGCAATCGGAGTTACGGATCTCCGGGAATATAAGAAACGATTTTCGGCCAAATCTGGGGAACGCGAAACAGAAGAGAACAGAGAGGGAGATCCAATCTCGGAGGGGCTCCCGCCCCTCTGCCGCCATGGAGGCCATGGACCAGAGGGGGAACTCTCCTCCGATCTAGGGGGGAGGCCAAGGAAGAAGAAGAAGGAGGGGGCTCTCTCCCCCTCTCTCCCGGTGGCGCCGGAGTGCCGCCGGGGCTAGGATCGTGACGACGATCTACATCAACAATCTTGCTACCGTCAACACCAACTCTCTCCCCCTCTATGCAGCGGTGTAACATCCCTTCTCCCTGCTGTAATCTCTACTTAAACATGGTGCTCAACTCCATATATTATTCCCCAATGATCTATGGTTATCCTATGATGTTTGAGTAGATCCGTTTTGTCCTATGGGTTAATCGTGATCTTGGTTGGTATGATTGTATATTTTATTTATGGTGCTGTCCTACGGTGCCCTCCATCTCGTGCAAACATGAGGGATCCTCACTATAGGGTGTTGCAATATGTTCATGGTTTGCTTATTGTCGATGTTGCGGGGGTGACAGCAGCCTAAACGCGGATAAGTGGGTTATGGCGTATGGGAGTAAAGAGGACTTGATACTTAATGCTATGGTTGGGTTTCACGACCTTAATAATCTTTAGTATTTGCGGATGCTTGCTAGAGTTCCAATCATAAGTGCATATGATCCAAGTAGAGAAAGTATGTTAGCTCATGCCTCTCCCTCATATAAAATTACAAGAATGATTACCGGTACTTGTTATCGATTGCCTAGGGACAAGTGACTTTCTTGTTGACAAAAGCTATCCACTTTTATTACCTTGCAATTTATTCATAATTTTATTCTCGCAAAGTACTCGTAGTTTTATTCTTGCAAAATAGTTTCATACTTGTTTTAGGTAAAGCAAACATCAAGTGTGCGTAGAGTTGTATCGGTGGTCGATAGAACTTAAGGGAATATTTGTTCTACCTTTAGCTCCTTGTTGGGTTCGACACTCTTATTTATCGAAGAAGGCTACAAACAATCCCCTACACTTGTGGGTTATCAAGACCTTTTTCTGGCGCCGTTGCCGGGGAGCAATAACGTGGGGTGAATATTCTCGTGTGTGCTTGTTTGCTTTATCACTAAGTAGTTTTTATTTCCTATTCTAAGTTGTTCTCTATCTTTAGTTATGGATATGGAACACGAAATACCAAAAAAAATTAGTTGTACTTGCTACTCATGGAGATGGGGAACCTCCTAAAACCCTCGATGCTCGTTATGTGAAAAATATTATGCACTACTTTGATAATCCTGAGAAAGCCCCATTCAACATGATAATGGGAGACATGTTGGATCAACGTGAATACTTTAGGGATTATCGCTTGACACAAAAAGGGAAATTGTTATGGGATCAAATTGATATGTTGCATTGGTATGCTTGGAATTTATGCCAGAGATATGATTTTACTAGTTGCTCTAGGATGAATGCTCCACACCTTCCCTTTTCATGCAAATTTAATGATAATGAAACCTTGGCTTCTTATGCCAATGGTAGATATGATTATTATGATGTGGAACGAATAGAAGAATTTGTTGCTTTTATGGGAGCTTATGAAATTGAATCTTTGTTTTTAAAGTATGAAGCTTTTGTTGATGATGTCTATAGACCTGAAATTTTTGCCATACTTAAATATTGCTATGAAAATTATAAATACTATTCCGATATTGATATATTTATTGAGAAAGTCTCCGCTGTCCAAGAAGAGACTAATATTTTGCAGGAGTCTATGGAAGAAGAAATTGATGAAACTATGAGCTCATTGGATGAAAAAGATGATGAGGAGAGCGAAGAACAAAAGGAGGAAGAGCGGATTAGCTACCCGTGCCCACCTTCTAATGAGAGTAACTCTTCAACTCATACATTATTTAATTTCCCTTCATGCTTACCGAAGGATGAATGCTATGATAATTGCTATGATCCCGTTGATTCTTTTGAAATATCCCTTTTTGATGAACTTGATGCTTGCTATGCTTGTGGCCAAGATGCCAATATGAATTATGCTTATGGAGATGAACTTGCTATAGTTTCTTATGTTAAGAATGAAATTGTTGCTATTGCACCCACACATGATAGTCCTACTATCGTTTTGAATTCTCCAAACTACACTATATCGTAGAAGTTTGCACTTATTAAGGATTACATTGATGGGTTGCATTCTACCATTACACATGATAATTTTGATGAATATAATATGCATGTGCTTGCTACTCCTACTTGCAATTATTATGAGAGAGGAACTACATCTCCGCCTCTCTATGTTTCCAACACGAAAAAATTGCAAGAAACTGCTTATGCTATGTATTGGCCTTTACTTGATGTGCATGAATTGTTCTTGTATGACATGTCGATGCATAGGAAGAGAGTTAGACTTCGCCATTGCATGACTTATGTTGCTTTGTGCTCATTACTAAATGCCAAATCATTGCTAATTAAAATTGGCTTTGATATACCTTGGGATCCGGGTGGATCCATTACTTGAGCACTTTATGCCTAGCATAATGGCTTTAAAAAAAGCGCTGCCAGGGAGACAACCCGGAAGTTTTAGAGAGTCATTTATTTCTATTGAGTGCTTTTATAAAGTTTAAAAACAAAAAAAAATATAGAGGGGAACTTAAAACTTCACAAAAAGAAAAGTGAAAGTGATGGAATATGTGGGAGGTACTAGTAAACGGTTGTGGTTAGTAAGAATATTGGTGTTAAGGTTTGTGATTCCCGAAGCATGCACGTATAGTCTCTCATTATGCTATGAAGTTGGAGCATGATTTATTATTGATTGTCTTCCTTATGAGTGGCGGTTGGGGACGAGCGATGGTCTTTTCCTACCAATCTATCCCCCTAGGGGCATGCGTAGTAGTACTTTGCTTCGAGGGCTAATAAACTTTTGCAATAAGTATATGAGTTCTTTATGACTAATGTGAGTCTATGGATTATACGCGCTCTTACCTTTCTGCAATTTGCTAGCCTCTACGGTACCATGCATTGCCCTTTCTCACCTCGAGATGTGGTGCAAACTTCGAAGGTGCATCCAAACCCCGTGATATGATACGCTCTATCACACATAAGCCTTATTATATCTTCCTCAAAACAGCCACCATACCTACCTATTATGGCCTTTCCATAGCCATTCCGAGATATATTGCCATGCAACTTCCACCGCTTCCGTTTTGATGACTTGAGCATTCATTGTCATATTGCTTTGCATGATCGTAAGATAGCTAGCATGATATTTTCATGGCTTGTCCGTTTTTTCATATTGTTGTTATGCTAGATCATTGCACATCCTGGTACACTGCCAGAGGCATTCATATAGAGTCATATTTTGTTCTAGGTATCGGATTGTAATTTTTATTTCTTTTGAGTTATAAGTAAATAGAAGTGTGATGATCATCATTATTCATTATTAGAGCATGTTCCAGTGAGGAAAGGATGATGGAGACTATGATTCCCCCACAAGTCGGGATGAGACTCCGGACAATGAGAGAAAAAAAGAGAAAAAAGAGAAAAAAGGGAAAAAAAAGGAAAGAAAAAAAAAAGAGAAGGGGCATTGCTACTATCTTTTACCACACTTGTGCTTCAAAGTAGCACCATGTTTTTCATATAGAGAGTCTCCTATGTAGTCACTTTCATATACTAGTGGGAATTTTTCATTATAGAATTTGGCTTGTATATTCCGATGATGGGCTTCCTCAAATACTCGAGGTCTTCATGAGCAAGCAAGTTGGATGCACACCCACTTAGTTTTCATATTGAGCTTTCATACACTTATAGCTCTTAGTGCATCCGTTGCATGGCAATCCCTACTCCTCACGTTGATATCAATTGATGGGCATCTCCATAGCCCGTTGGTTAGCCGCGTCGATGTGATACTTTCTTACCTTTTTTGTCTTCTCTATATTTACCCCTATCATCATACTCTATTCCACCCATAGTGCTATATCCATGGCTTGCGCTCATGTATTGCGTGAGGGTTGAAAAAGCTGAAGCGCATTAAAAAGTATGAACCAATTGCTCGGCTTGTCATCGGGGTTGTGCATGATAAATACTTTGTGTCGAGAAGACAGAGCATGACAAGACTATATGATTTTGTAGGGATAGCTTTCTTTAGAGTTGATATTCTGAAAGACATGATTGTTTGTTGGGATGCCTGAGTATTGATGCCTTTATGTCAAATTATAGACTATTGCTTTGAATCACTTATGTCTTAATATTCATGCCATGATTAGATATACGATCAAGTTTATGCTAGGTAGCATTCCACATCAAAAAATATCTTTTTTATCATTTACCTACTCGAGGATGAGTAGGAATTAAGCTTGGGGATGCTGATACGTCTCCGCCATATCTATAATTTTTGATTGTTTCATGCCAATATTATACAACTTTTATACACTTTTGGCAACATTTTATATGATTTATTTGGACTAACATATTGATCCAGTGCCCAGTGCCAATTCCTGTTTTTTGCATGTTTTTTGTTTCACCAAAAATCCATACCAAACGAAGTCCAAACGCGATAAAAATTTACAAAGAATTATTTTGTAATATATGTGATTTTTGGGACTTGGAATCAACGCAAACGGGGGCCCACAGCCCCCACAAGACACTAGGGCACGCCCCAGGGGCTAGGCGTGCCCTGGTGGGTTGTGCCCTCCTCGGATGTTGGTTGGAGCTCTACTCCGGGCGCAAGGAAGCTTATATCCGTAGAAAAATCGTGTTAAAATCTAAGCGCAATCGGAGTTACGGATCTCCGGGAATATAAGAAATGGTTTTCGGCCAGATCTGGGGAACGCGAAACAGAAGAGCACAGAGAGGGAGATCCAATCTCGGAGGGGCTCCCGCCCCTCCGCCGCCATGGAGGCCATGGACCAGAGGGGGAACTATCCTCCCATCTAGGGGGTAGGCCAAGGAAGAAGAAGAAGGAGGGGGGCTCTCTCCCCCTCTCTCCCGGTGGCGCCAGAGTGCCGCCGGGGCTAGGATCGTGACGGCGATCTACATCAACAATCTTGCTAGCGTCAACACCAACTCTCTCCCCCTCTATGCAGAGGTGTAACATCCCTTCTCCCCGCTGTAATCTCTACTTAAACATGGTGCTCAACTCCATATATTATTCCCCAATGATCTATTATCCTATGATGTTTGAGTAGATCCATTTTGTCCTATGGGTTAATCATGATCTTGGTTGGTATGATTGTATATTTTATTTATGGTGCTATCCTACGGTGCCCTCCGTCTCGCGCAAGCATGAGGGATCCTCGTTGTAGGGTGTTGCAATATGTTCATGGTTTGCTTATTGTCGGTGTTGCGGGGGTGACAGCAGCCTAAACGTGGATAAGTGGGTTATGGCGTATGGGAGTAAAGAGGACTTGATACTTAATGCTATGGTTGGGTTTCACGACCTTAATTATCTTTAGTAGTTGTGGATGCTTGCTAGAGTTCCAATCATAAGTGCATATGATCCAAGTAGAGAAAGTATGTTAGCTCATGCCTCTCCCTCATATAAAATTACAAGAATGATTACTGGTACTTGTTATCGATTGCCTAGGGACAAATGACTTTCTTGTTAACAAAAGCTATCCACTTTTATTACCTTGCAATTTATTCGTAGTTTTATTCTCGCAAAGTACTCATAGTTTTATTCTTGCAAAATAGTTTCATACTTGTTTTAGGTAAAGCAAACGTCAAGTGTGCGTAGAGTTGTATAGGTGGTTGATAGAACTTGAGGGAATATTTGTTCTACCTTTAGCTCCTCGTTGGGTTTGACACTCTTATTTATCGAAGAAGGCTACAAACGATCCCCTACACTTGTGGGTTATCACGTAGCTAGCTAACCGAACATAGGTCCTTGTAGTGAGCTAATAAGACAAGCTACTCCTTATCGTCGGAGATATCGATGACGATTGGCTCCTTGGACTTGGAAGAGGGCGAGGCCTTCACATCGTGGGTGCCCTCCTCGTAGTGGTGAGTTGCCAGAGCCGCTCCGGGCACCAACCTGCTAGCTCTCGAGTTGAGGTAAGCACGGGCATGCTGAGAAAACACCTCGTAGTCTTTGTCGAAGGCGCCAACGGTGGCTCGAGAAAACGCCATGAACTGTCGTTTAAAGCAGCCAACCGTGTCGCGGCATTGGTGCGCGAGGCATTGACGGTGGCCTCGACGGTGAGGTGCTCCTCCAAGATCTGGGGGTCGAAATGAATGGCAGCCATCGTGACCTCATCCGCGCGTGCGGCCGCGATTTGCTTCTCCGCTGCCAAATGCTCCTTGAGCTCCTGGCTATACTGCGTGCATGATACGTCTCCAACGTATCTATAATTTATGAAGTATTCATGCCATTATATTATCATTCTTGGATGTTTTACAATCATTTTATAGCAACTTTATATCATTTTTTGGGACTAAACCTATTGACATAGTGCCCAGTGCCAGTTGCTGTTTTTTGCTTGTTTTTTACATCGCAGAAAATCAATACCAAACGGAGTCCAAACGTGGCGAAACTTTTTGGAGATTTTTTCTAGACCAGAAGACACCCGGTGGGCCAAAGAAGTACCAGAGGGGAGCTCCAAGGAGAGCACAACCCACCAGGGCGCGCCTGGGGGCCCAGGCGCGCCCAGGTGGGTTGTGCCCACCTCGGTGGCCTCCCGCACCACCTCTTCGCCCTATAAATTCCCAAATATTCCAAAAACCCTGGGGGTAACCCTAGATCAGAAGTTCCGCCGCCGCAAGCCTCTATAGTCACGAAAAACCAATCTAGACCCCGTTTCGGTACCCTGCCGGAGGGGGAAATCATCACCGGTGGCCATCATCATCATCCCAGCGGCCACCATGCTTTTATATCAATATTTATTGCATTATTGGCTGTTATTACACATTATAGCACAATACTTATGCCTTTTCTCTCTTATTTTACAAGGTTTACATGAAGAGGGAGAATGCCGGCAGTTGGAATTCTGGACTGGAAAAGGAGCAAATCTGAGAGACCTATTATGCACAACTCCAAAAGTCCTGAAACTTCACGGAGAATTATTTTGGAATATATAAAAAATATTTGGCAAAGAAAGCACCTGAGGGGACCCACCAGGCAGCCACAAGGGTGGGGGGCGCGCCCGACCCCCCTGGGCGCGCCTCCCTGCCTTGTGGGCCACCTGGCAGGCCTCCTGATGCCCATCTTCTGCTATATGGTGTGTTTTGACCTAGAAAAAACCAGAGAGAAGCTTTCGGGATGAAGCGCCGCCTTCTCGAAGCGGAACTTGGGTAGAACCAATCTAGGGCTCCGGCGGAGCTGTTCTGCCAGAGAAACATCTTCACCAGCACCATCTCCTCTCAAACCCTAGTTCATCTCTTGTATCCGATCTTTGTCTCAAAACCTCAGATTGGTACCTATGGGTTGCTAGTAGTGTTGATTACTCCTTGTAGTTGATGCTAGTTGGTTTATTCGGTGGAAGATCATATGTTCAGATCCTTAATGCTATTTAATAACCCTCTGATTATGAACATGAATATGCTTTGTGAGTGTAAGTGCATCTAGTGCCCCTTAGTGATTTTGGTGTATTGAAGACTTATAGGCTAAGGGACTAATGTGTTTGTGAGTGTACACATGTTCTATAAGTCTATGAGGAGTTTGATATTTACGAAGAAAGTCGACCCCTAAAAATGAATGTCTTCAGTTGAAGACTTTGGTTTTCTTGAAGACTTTGAAAATGAGGAAATTGGTGTGACCTTGAAGACTTGATATTGATGCGAGGATTATGAAGCGTGAAGACTTTTGTTTTCATAGTTTTGTTTTCCCTTTCTTGAGTCATAGGAAACACCGTACTATTAAAGGGGGTCGAGGTAAAACTAAGGAAAAGTTTCCAAGTGATGCTCAACTCAAATCCTACACCTACCAATCCTTTCGAATGAAGCCATTGGAAATCTCATACAGTTCTGTCAAGTTCTTCAGTGACAGAGACGAAGTTCTTCTGTTCTCTGAGGAATTTGTTCTGACTGAGGAGTTAGGAATTCGCCAGTGCGGATTGCCTACAAGTGAGGAACATGATAGCCCTGAGGAATTTGAGAGCTCAAATTTCCGACCGTTGTTGTGCTATGCGCCAGCTGTCCAAAATATCCTACCCACCTACCGGTCATATCATTGAAGGGCATTTATGTCTTATCATGTCAGGCTGCTCCCCGGCTATAAATAGCCGCCCCCTACAACCACTAGCTGGTTGGCTGCTCCGAGAGAAACTGACACTTGTCATTTAGAGCATCCCATCCTCCGAGGACTTTGAGCGAAAATCATCAGTGAGGAAAAACCCAAACCCAACACCTAAAACCCAAAGTGATTGAGCATCACTGAAGAAATTGTTCCGGTGTGGAACCGACGCTTGTTACCTTTGAGGACTGTGCATCCTCTAGACGGTTAGGCGTCACGGTCTAGAGCATCCAAGAGGAATTGTGGATTGCCGAGTGACCAAGTCTGTGAAGGTTTGGAAGTCACCTGTGAAGACTTACCACGAGTGATTGGGCGAGGTCTGTGTGACCTTAGCTCAAGGAGAATACGATGAGAACTGTGTGTCCGGGACTGTGTGTCCTCAGGTTTAAATACCTAGCCGCTCCAACCAGGCGTACAACTGTCACAGCAGTTGGAACTGGTCTACCAAATCACTGTCTTCACCAAGCTACTGGTTCTATTTCCTCAACCCTTTCATTTCCTCGCATACTTGCTGTGTACTTGATCGTTACTGTTTGAAGACTTTGACTGAAGACTTTCTCAATTTCCTCATTCCTATTTCTTCAGTCACTTTGTCTTCAGCCTGCTTATCCTGTTTACACTCTACCTGTGCTCTGTTTTGTTTCATTTCATCATGATGACTATGCTACTGCTTTGTTATCCATGTACTTGAGTACTTATTTCGCTGCTTGTAGTTCGTTGCTTAGGAAATTCCTCAAGTAGTATTTCCTCAGCGACGAATTCATAAAAATCGCCTATTCACCCCCCTCTAGTCGATATAACGCACTTTCAATTGGTATCAGAGCAAGGTACTCCCTTGTTCTGTGTGATTTTGGTTTAACCACCTGGAGTTTTAGTTATGTCGACTGCAGGCATGATCAAGGTCTCGGCTGGGTGTCCTACCTTTGATGGGATGGACTACCCCTACTGGAAGAATAAGATGCGCATGCATCTTGAGGCAATTGACAATGATCTCTGGTACGTTGTGGAAAATGGCGTTCCCTCTGTCACTCCTTCCGTGAACGCTGCTGATGTGAAGAGATTCAAGCAACTCGACTCTTAAGCGAAGAATATCATATGTGGCCATCTGAGCAAAGGATAGTACGGCAGAGTGAGTGCTTTGGAGTCTGCAAAGCTTATCTGAGACAGGCTGTCCAAGGTCAACGAAGGAATCTCAACTCAACGTGATTCTCGAGTTGACGTTCTTCGCAATCTCTTCAACCGCTTCAAAAGACTCGACAATGAGAATGTCCAGCAAACCTTTGATCGCCTCACTGACATTTCAAACAAGCTTCAAGCACTGGGTGCCACTGACATCACCGACCATGAGGTGGTGAAGAAATTGCTGAGGTCACTCGATTCTTCATTCGATACACTGGCACCGATGATTCAAGAACGTGGAGACTACAAGATCCTGCTGATATTCTTGAGAGGCTGAACACTCATGAATTCCAGCAAGCTGAAAAGAGAGATCTCTACGGGCCAAGCTATGGAAGATCACGCGCACTGAAGGCCAAGGCAGTTTCCTCATCTGAAGGAGAAGATTCTGATAGCAGCCTTGGTGACCCTGAAGAACTAAGCCAGGAGCTAGCAATGCTCGTGAAGAAATTCCAGAAGTTCTCAAGGCGTGGTCGCTTTGTAAAATCTTCAAAAGGTGATGACACAAGATCAGATTCCTCATCCCGTGATTACAAGAAGAGGACTTGCCACAAATGCAAGAAACCTGGTCACTACATAACTGATTGTCCTTAGTGTGCAAAGGAATCAAAGAAGAAGAAATACAAGGATGATAGTTCAGATGACTCAAAGAAGAAGAAGAAGAAATCTTCAAAGTCCTCATCATCAAAATCTTCAAAGTCTTCATCTCACAAGAAGAGCAGTTCCAAGAAGGCTCGGGCATTCATTGGCAAGGAAATGGACTCTGAAGCTGAATCTGAGGAACATGAGGAAGAGGAGGCATCTGAGGAGTCAGACTCTGGTGTGGCGAGCCTAGCCCTCGCTACTGCTTACGTCAGCAAGTACATCTTCAACACTGAGGAAAATGGCTTCCCCAACACTGCTGATGACGGCAACGATGACTATGCTCCCACCTATTGCTTCATGGCAAAAGGTGCCAAGGTATTCAAATATCCCTCCTCTGAATCAAGTGAGGATGAATCTGATGATAACCTCAAACCTAGCTATTCCAAACTTGCTAATATTGCTGTTAAACAACAAAAGGCTTTGGAAAGGGTTCAAAATATGCTAGACAAAAGCGATGACCTGTTAGGTGAGGAAATGGATCGAACTCAAACACTGACTGATAATCTTCAGCAACTATAGTCTAAGTTTGACAACCTTCAAAGTCGTCATGAAACTCTCTTAGCCGATCATGAGAAGCTTTCTTATGAATTTCTTCAAAGCAAGCAAGATCTTGAGAAGCTAAGGGTGAGTCACGAAGATCTTCAGAAGGAAAATGATTCATTGCTTGCTTAACAGATCAGTTCCTCTCAGAAAAAATTTATTCCACCATGCTTGAAATGCATTGAACGTGAAACTGCTAATTCTTCACCTGAAAGTTCAAATGCTTCTATTGCTGCAAATTCTTCAACTATCTCTGTGGTCACAAATTCCTCATCTGAGGATACCACTAGTATCACTGACGAAAATGTAGGGTTGAAGGAATTGTATGTGACAGGCATGTACAAAAGCCTCAAAGGGCATCAGACTCTTTGTGATGTGCTCAAAAAGCAGATCTTGAACAGGAACCCTAGGAAAGAGGGTATTGCCTTTGAGAGGAAACTCAATGCTGATGGAACCTACTAGAAACCTGAGCAGTATCCCAAAACCTCATGGGTTGCTGCGGGGACCTCCCGTAGATCCATCCACTTTATCTGGCTTTACTTGTGAATCCTCATATTCATCTGATGAGTCATTTGACTCCAACTATAAACTGTTCAAAAATCAGAATGGTGAAGTATTTGCTAGATATGTTGGAACTAACTGCAGGAATGGTCCCCCTATGAATAAAATCTGGGTTCCCAAAAGGTGCCTTGAAAGTCTTCAGGTGAATGTCCTCATGACACCACCTGTGAAGAATAGGAACCCTAGATCAAATTCTTCATATGGACCGAAGTCTTCATATGGATCCAAGTCCTCTTATGGATCAAATTCCTCACGTGGATCTAAGTCCTCATATGATCATCATCATGCTAACGCTTCTGTTTCGCTGGGAAAATCTAAGAGTTCTGATTATGTGCATTATTCTTCAAATCATTATGTTCATAAGTCCTCGAAGAATTTGTCTGCTTACTCATATGCCTATACTAATCACTCTCCTGTGAAACGAAGCGCTTTGGCTTCAATGCCACCTTTCTCTTATGGAGCTCCCAGAATGATGAACTCTTTGCCACCCCTCCAGATGTGGGTGGTGAAGAAAAAGAACTAACCTCTTATGCAGGGTCAGGTCTCCAGACGAACTAAATCGTCTGAAGAATTTTCTGGAGACCTGAAATGCTTGAAAGGACGCAAGCTAATCATGAAGAAATGATTCATTCATTTCTCATGTCCTCATACTGCTATATATACATATGTTGCATTAATTGATGAATTTCTGTCTGATGAAATTGATGTCATATTCTTCACTCTGAAGATATGTGTTCGTAAGATGCACTAATTCATCTACAGGATGATTTACCCAAAGCTACTGAGTGGGTCCTCGACAGTGGATGTACTAATCACATGACCGGTGACAAGAGCTTACTGATGAACACTCCTTTATCTCCATCACATTTGAAGCATATCACCTACGCAGACAAAGGCAAAAGCAAGGTATTGGGTCTAGGTAGGGTTGCAATCTCAAAGGATCGACACATGGACAAAGTCATGCTTGTCGAGTCCCTCGGATTCAACCTCATGTCTGTCTCAATGCTTTGTGATATGGTTGTTGTCTTTGGCAAATATCGTTGCTTAGTGCTCATGGAATCTGACAATTCCAAAGTCTTCGAAGGCTTTAGGAGAGGAGACTTGTATATTGTTGATTTCTCTGCAGGACCACAACTTGCCACTTGTCTACTTGCAAAAGCTTCAGAAGGCTGGCTATGGCATCGACGACTGGGTCATGCTGGCATGAGGAACTTACACACGCTCGTGAAGAAAAAGCACGTCATTGGCATTGAGGGTGTCAAATTCCTCAAAGATCATCTTTGTGGGGCTTATGAGGCTGGAAAGATGACCAGAGCCAAGCACCCCTCGAAGACTATCATGACTACTTCTCGTTCTTTTGAATTGCTTCATATGGATCTCTTTGGCCCTACCCATTATGCCACACTAACAAATGCAGCATCTCTATATGGCTTTGTTATTGTTGATGATTATTCTCGTTACACATGGGTGCATGTCATTACTTACAAAACTGAAGTGCAGGAAGTCTTCAAACGATTTTCCTCAAGGGCTTCGACAAATTTCGGTGTGAAGATCAAGCATATTCGGAGTGACAATGGGACCGAGTTCAAGAATACTGGTCTTGATGACTATCTTGATGAACTTGGTATTACTCATGAGTTATCTGCCCCATACACTCCTCATCAGAATGGCGTTGTGGAGCGCAAGAACATGACTCTTGTTGAGATGGCTCGCACCATGCTTGACGAATACAAGACACCTCGTCGCTTCTGGCCTGAGGTAATTGATACTGCATGCCACATTATCAACAGGGTATGTCTTCGCAAATTCTTCAAGAAGACCTCATATGAACTCCTCACTCACAATAAACCCAATGTGAGTTATTTCAAAGTCTTCGGTGCAAAATGCTGGATTAGAGATCCTCATCACAATTCCAAATTTGCACCGAAAGCACATGAAGGTTTTATGCTTGGTTACAGAAAGGACTCACACACCTACAGAGTCTTCAACACCTATCACCACAAGGTTGTTGAAACTGTAGATGTGCAGTTCAATGAAACTAATGGCTCGCAAAGAGAGCACCTACCTCCTGTGCTAGATGAAATGTCTCCTGAGGAATCCATCAAGCTAAAGGGTACTGAGGATGTCATACCTACTGAAGAATCTGCTGAAGAAGTCATTCCAGATCGTGAAGAAAATCATGCTGGTGCATCTGAAGAAAATGGCTCTGAAGAAAATGCTGAGCCAAGTCAAAGTCGTCAACCTGCTCATCCTCGCGTTGCAAATGAAGTGCAGATTGAGAGAATCATCAACGACATCAACGCACCAGGTCCTCTCACTTGCTCAAAAGCTTCACATTTGTCTAACTTTTGTGGGCATTTTGCTTTCGTCTCTATCACAGAGCCCACCAAAGTAGATGAGGCATTTCTGGAGCCTGAATGGATTCAAGCGATGCAAGAGGAATTACACCAATTCGAGCTGAACAAGGTGTGGGAGCTTGTCAAGCGACCAGACACACGCAAGCACAATATCATCGGCACCAAATGGATCTACCGCAACAAACAAGATGAAAATGGCCTAGTGGTGAGGAACAAGGCTCGTCTTGTAGCTCAAGGCTACACACAGGTTGAAGGAATTGATTTCGATGAAACTTTTGCACCTGTTGCTAGACTTGAGGCTATTCGCATATTGCTTGCCTATGCTAACCATCATAATATCATCTTATATCAAATGGATGTGAAAAGTGCATTCCTCAATGGTAAGCTTGAGGAAGAAGTATATGTTGCTCAACCCCCAGGTTTTGAAGATCCTAAGCATCCTGATCAAGTCTTCAGACTCAATAAGGCCCTCTATGGCCTCAAGCAGGCCCCTCGGGTGTGGTATGATACTCTGAAGGAATTCCTCATGAAGAAAGGCTTCAAACCCGGTTCACTCGACCCAACTCTTTTCACCAAAACATATGATGATGAATTATTCGTGTGCCAAATATATGTTGATGATATTATTTTTGGCTGTACTAACCAACGTTACAGTGACAAATTTGCTTATATGATGAGTGAGGAATATCAAATGTCCATGATGGGAGAATTGAAATTCTTCTTAGGCCTTCAAATTCGTCAACAACGCAATGGCATCTTCATTTCTCAAGAGAAATACCTCAAGGACATTCTGAGGAAATTCGGTATGCAAGATTGCAAAGGCGTCAAAATCCCTATGCCCACAAATGGCCATCTATGCACCGATGAAAATGGTATAGACTTCGATCAAAAGGTATACCGCTCCATGATTGGCTCTTTACTGTATCTATGTGCATCTAGGCCAGATATTATGCTTAGGGTTTGTATGTGTGCCCGTTTTCATGCTACACCGAAGGAATCACACCATAAGGCTGCGAAACATATTCTTCGATATCTAGCTCACACTCCAACACTTGGATTATGGTATCCCAAGCGCTCGGCTTTTGATCTCATTGGATATTCTGACTCTAACTATGCTGGTGATCATGTGGATCGCAAGTCAACATCAGGCACATGCCATTTCCTCGGACGATCTTTAGTATGTTGGTCCTCGAAGAAGCAGAACTGCGTATCGCTCTCTACTACTGAAGCTGAGTAGATTGCTGCTGGTTCTTGCTGTGCTCAATTGCTGTGGATGAAGCAAACCCTCAAGGACTATGGCATCAATGTGAAGAATGTGCCACTCTACTGTGACAACGAGAGTGCCATCAAGATTGCTCATAACCCAGTTCAGCACTCAAAGACAAAGCACATCTAGATTCGTCATCATTTTCTTCGAGATCATGTGTTGAAGGGCGACATCTCTATTGATCACGTGAAGACTGAAGAACAACTAGCGGATATCTTCACCAAGCCCTTGGATGAGAAGAGATTTAGAAAGTTGCGGTGTGAGCTAAATATCTTAGAATCTTCAAACATTCTTTGAAAAGGACACACATCCTAACACTTATGCAAAATTGATGACTTAGATGTGCAACACACGAAGAACATTTTTCTTCAATCAATGAAGACTAACCCTCTAAGTGTGAAGAAATTAACGAAGAATTTGATTCTCAGAGCCCTACGACAATTGTACGCGGTGTCTGAAATCATCATTCTTATACGGTGGGTCACGCCACCACAAAAGTTGAAAATCTTCAAAATTGAGTTTTTCTTCATTTTGCAAATTCTTCAATTTTCAAATTCTTCAACTTTCAAATTCTTCAACTTGCAAAGTCTTCAAAAAAATTCGACTGATGTTCTTCATTGACTATATATATATAATTGAGTTTTTCATGTCCTCAACAGCATTCACTTATTGCTAATTCTTCAAGTTGATTTTCTTCTAAGTGAATTTGATCGGACCCGTTCCCCCTCTGTGCTAAACTCAACCCAGTCTGTTCACAAATTCTTCATGTGCGTTCTATTTGAAACCCGTTCAAAGTCTTCACTGTGTCCTTGACAGCTGAAGAATTTGCGAACGAAACGTTAAAATTTTCATATCTGAATTTTCGGCTTTTGCCGCTCAAACCGTTCTGCATCCCGCGATAGGATTAAACTACTCACCCACGATCTACCACGATCTCCATCTCTCTGTACGTGGGTGACACATGTCGTTAGAAGAGCAAGGGTCAGGGGCATATTCGTCCAAAAATTTCGGACGGGCAGTTTTTCACCGTGGCTATAAATACCCCCTCCCTTCCTTTGTCCTCATTTACTCCGCTCGACCACCAACTCGCTCGAGCTCTCTGACCTAGCGCCGCCGCTACTCTCCATCGTCGCCGGTGAGGAAGAGCTTCACTGCCTCGACCTCATCGCCATCGTACTCGCACCGGCCGCGGAAATCTTCACTCCGCCGCCGCCGTAGCTGTCTCTCACCGCCAAGTTTGGGCGTGGGAGATCTGAACGGATGAACTTCTCCACTTCCACTTCCAGTTCATCGTGTTCTTTGTCCAGGGTAAATAAAATCTGATTTTACTGCCCTACTTTGATTCTGATGATTTCACAAAATCTTCAAAAGGTGTTTATTCTTCAACTTCCCATTCCATAAACTCCCGAATGCTTCTGTATCTTGATTTGTTTCTCTAAGCTATGTTTTTCTTCAAGATTCCTCAATTGTGTGGATTTTCTAATCTATACAACTCTGGAACCTAAGTCAAGAATGCTTAGTGAAATTTCTCAAGACTCCCCTGGTCAAAGTCCTCAAACTTGATTTCTTTTGAAAAATTTCTGACAACGCATATGACCTCTCCAAATTCTTCGCACCTATACTCTGTTCACAGGTACAAAATGACTGCTGCTGAATCACTAGGTTCTCATCAAATTAACTCATTTGCAGCATTCCTCAAAGATAAGTTGCACACTTCCTCAGAAACATCAATTGTTCAAAATCCTCAAGTGAAGAAAATGATTGATGGTAAAAGACCTCAGAAGGGAGGAAAGAGGCCTGAAACAAACACTGCTTTTGAGATCCCTGAAGACATATATGATGAATATTGCACTCCTGATGAAGCAACTCATGGCAAAGAGACCAAGACTCAGCGCAAAGTGCGCATATAGAGAATTGAGAGAAGATGGGCTAAGGAATGGAGGGAATATCGTTATGTTTCTCCCAAGTACATGAAGAAATTCACCGTTTACCCTCCATGTCCAAGACCTCCATTGGCTCCAGGCCAAGAAGCTGATCCCTCAAGTATCAGGCGCGGTGAGGAATTTCCCAAGGAATGGGCTAAGCGCCAAGCCAAATTGGCTAAAGTAGCAAAGGAAGCAGTGAAGAAATTCAATGAAGACTCTACTGCTGCTGCTGCTGAGGCCTCTGCTAGCAAGCCCAAGAAGGCTTTGTCGAAGAAATCTGCTGTGAAGCCGAGTTCCTCAACTGCTATGCCCTCACGGCCAATTGCAAAGCCCTCACTGCCAATTCCTTAGGCAACCACATCAAGGGCAACTCCAATTCCCTCAGCTGCCACAAAGTCTTCAACTTCCGCTGCAAAGTCCTCAGCACCTGTGCATCTTGACACGTGCCAACGGACTACAGGAATCTCTATTGCCTCAGGAGCATCTACAAGTTCCTCAGCTCCGCCACAGTCTTCAACTGGTCCAATCTTGCTGAAGAAAAAGGCCACTGCTGGACGAGGCCCAAGGCCAAGTCCTCACAAGAAGCATGTTGCCTTCCAAGTTCCGTCTGATGACGATGATGTTGATGATGAAGAACTTGTTGAGATCATCAAAGACAGGCAAGAAAAGGCCGCTTGAGCCAAAGGCAGTGCTGTGCCACTCATGCTGGATTCTAAAAGGATCCTTGATTTCATCGATCTATGGCACAAGGATCCAAATACTCATTTGCCTGAATTGAACCTCACTCCTGGCCAGAGCCACATGTTGATGGCCTTCATAGCCGAAGAAAAATGGAAATTTGAGAAGGCCAGGCAAGTCAAGAAAGTTCAATACAAGAAGGAGCGCTTTCTGAAGAAGAATGCTGTGAAGATGACTCCTGACGAACTTGTGAATCTGCAAAAGGAGATCAAAGCTCTCAGCGATGAATTTGATGCATATCATGCAGATTGGCTAGGTGCCAAAGTCAGATTTGTCAGAATGGCCAAGGGGTTCAACCCGAATGTTGCAGCTCCATCGCAACAACAAATTCCTCAGGCTGATGCATCTGCTCAGCCTACTGAAGAGAATGCTAGCACTTTCATCTGCTCCTCCTGCAAAGTCATCACAGATGAAAGATATCCACCTTCCTTCTGCATCAAAAGCGAAGAAGACCAAAGCTACAGAAAAGGCTACTGTGAAGAAAAGGAAAGCATCAGAAACTACAGAGTCTTTAGCTCCCAAGAAAGTGAAGACTTTGCAAAGCTCGTACACCAACCCCATTGATGTTGTTCCTATCTCAAGCATGCCATCAAAGGAAATTGTTCCCTTTGGTGAGGAATATGTCATTCTAGATGACAGTGATGAAGCGAATCCTTCTGCTGCTACTTCAGAGCAGTTGGATGAAGAAATTGAAGTGAATGATATCCCTTCAACCCCACTGGTATCATCGCCCGTGCCTCAGTTCACAGCTGAAGAGGCAGGCGTTGAAGAAATTGATGAAGAAGATGAAGATGTGGACATTGGGTCTACTACACCAGTTCTCAATGATGATTATTGGGAAAGACATCATCCAAATTCTCCATTAACCACGCCTCTGCAACAAATTCCTCAGTCCCCTGTGTAGACTGAAGAAATTCATACGGGCTCTGAAGGACATCAATCTTCACTTCATTCTATTCCAGAAGAAGTTCCAGCTACTAATGCTGAAGAAATGGAGACCAAGACTGCTGCTGATGAAATTGCCATGGAAATTCCTCAGTATGTGGCTCCAGAGGTTGTGCGCCAAGTGGCTGTGAAGACTTCAACTGTTAATCTTCAGCCCAAGCCACAAAATCGTCATACCAAGAAGCAGAAATTCAACGCTGATGATTTCTTTGTTGAGCATCATTTCTTCACGGATTACAATCCCTATGACTTTGCAAGACTGCGACGCAAGCGCTTCTGGACAGCAAGTCAAATGAACTATTACTCTTCCTTCCTGTTTGGTAAGAACAAGGTATTTGACCACGAGCAAATTCCTCATGTGGATATGGAGTCGCTTCCTTGCTTCCATCTAGTCCTCAGTGTTCTTCATGACGCTGGGCTGCTTAACTTCTGCAGTGACATCTGCGACTGGAATGAAGAACTCATTCTTCAATTCTACGCCACACTGCATATCACTGGAAATGTTGAAGATGTGAATTCATGGGTGCTAGACTGGATGACCGAAAATACACATTACAAAGCACCGGCCTCTAAATTGCTTCACGCTGACCCAGTCAGTCTTCCTACTGAAGGTGCTAGGCTCATCTATGAGGAACTTGAACTCTCAAATCATTTGATGCAAGTGCTGATGAAGCCTTTGAAGGCTGGCCAAGCTCCAAGGACCACCTTCCTTGTGAAGGAATTGCTCTATGTGCCAAGGACGATATATCGCATATTGACCAAAACCCTCAGTCCAATCAAGGGCCACAACTCTGATGAAGAAGAGGTTGTTGGCATCATGAAGAATCTGCTGTTCAACATGATACATGGCATTCCCATTAATTACCATGATTTCTTCATGAGGATTTTGACCAATGCTGCTCTGTCACCTTTTGAGTTGAAGCCTTAAGCTCCCTGGATCATGAAATTCATCAGATCAAGGTCTACAATTCATTATCAGGCTGACTTTCAGAATCATCTCAGCTATTTGCCACCTATTGAATTCCTCAAGTGGACTATTTCCTCAGCTGATGAGAAGGGCAAGGCTGCTATTATAGATGAAGGCGCTCGTCCATTGGATGGACAGTTTCGCAAAGCTGCATCCTATTCCACCAATGATGACTCTGCAACACAAGATTCTGCCGCCAAAGCTTCAAAGCAAAATCCTCAAGCAACAGCTCCGTGTGTGATGACTGATCGTGAACTTCTCCTCAGTCTTCATCAAAAAGTTGATCGAAATCACAAGTGGGTCAAGCGTCAGTTTGGTGCAATTCTTCAGAACATGACAGTCACTCAAAACACTGTGAAGAAGAATCACTACTACTTGCATGAATTCTTTGACTGCACTTGGGCTATTCTGTCGAATCTTTATAGTGCTGAAGATCTCAAGGAGATGGGCTTCCAACAGGACATTGACTGGTCTCAGCCACCTTCGAAGAAATTCAAGAAGGTCAAAGTTCCTCAGCTTGTTGCCAGTTCATATTCTTCATCGCGTGAGAAGGATGAAGTTGAAGATTTGAATGACACTGCAGCAGGCCCTACCTCAACGGGCGACCCCAACAACGCTGGCGCTCCTCCATCGACATCATGATGATATTCTTTAGGGGCGTTAGTCCTCATTTTTTGTCCCTTTTGGTCATTCGATGACAAAGGGGGAGAAATTTGAGTTAGTCTTCAAGCGGGTCTTATATATGGGCTATTTTTTTCTGTTAAGTTACAACTCTTGCTCTTCTGAGGTGTTTGATCTGATGAGTTGTAAACTTAAGTCCTATGGTGGTCTGATACTTTTGAACTGCTTTCTGCATGCTTATTTCCTCAAGTACCTTAATGCACGCATGCTGAATTTCGTCAGACACCATATTTCATCATGCATTTCAAATTCTTCATATCATATGTTAAATGCGTGTATGAATTACAAGATATAGGGGGAGATCTCCATGATATTACTCTACAATGTGCATTTTCAATCCAAAGCAAAATCCTCAATATGCACATCTTCAGGGGGAGGTCCTCTATATCTTGCAATGAAATTCCTCAATATCAGTATTTACACTTCATATGTTTTATCCCCGTTGAAAACTTAACCTATTTGTCATCAATCACCAAAAAGGGGGATATTGTAAGTGCATCTAGTGCCCCTTAGTGATTTTGGTGTATTGAAGACTTATAGGTTAAGGGACTAATGTGTTTGTGAGTGTACACAGGTTCTATAAGTCTATGAGGAGTTTGATATTTACGAAGAAAGTCAGCCCCTAAAAATGAATGTCTTCAGTTGAAGACTTTGGTTTTCTTGAAGACTTTGAAAATGTGGAAATTGGTGTGACCTTGAAGACTTGATATTGATGCGAGGATTATGAAGCATGAAGACTTTTGTTTTCATAGTTTTGTTTTCCCTTTCTTGAGTCATAGGAAACACCGTACTGTTAAAGGGGGTCGAGGTAAAACTAAGGAAAAGTTTCCAAGTGATGCTCAACTCAAACCCTACACCTACCAATCCTTTCAAGTGAAGCCATTGGAAATCTCATATAGTTCAGTCAAGTTCTTCAGTGACAGAGACGAAGTTCTTCCGTTCTCTGAGGAATTTGTTCTGACTGAGGAGTTAGGAATTCGCCAGTGTGGATTGCCTACAAGTGAGGAACATTATAGCCCTGAGGAATTTGAGAGCTCAAAATTCCGACCGTTGCTGTGCTATGCGCCAGCTGTCCAAAATATCCTACCCACCTAACAGTCATATCATTGAAGGGCATTTATGTCTTATCATGTTGGGCTGCTCCCCGGCTATAAATAGCCGCCCCCTACAACCACTAGCTGGTTGGCTGCTCCGAGAGAAACTGACACTTGTCATTTAGAGCATCCCATCCTCCGACGATTTTGAGCTAAAATCATCAGTGAGGATAAACCCAAACCCAACACCTAAAACCCAAAGTGATTGAGCATCACTGAAGAAATTGTTCCTGTGTGGAACTGATGCTTGTTACCTTTGAGGACTATGCATCCTCTAGACGGTTAGGCATCACAGTCTAGAGCATCCAAGAGGAATTGTGGATTGCCGAGTGACCAAGTCTGTGAAGGTTTGGAAGTCACCTGTGAAGACTTACCACGAGTGATTGGGCGAGGTCTGTGTGACCTTAGCTCAAGGAGAATACGGTGAGGACTATGTGTCTGGGACTGTGTGTCCTCAGGTTTAAATACCTAGCCGCTCCAACCAGACGTACAACTGTCACAGCAGTTGGAACTGGTCTACCAAATCACTGTCTTCACCAAGCTACTGGTTCTATTTCCTCAACCCTTTCATTTCCTCGCATACTTGCTGTGTACTTGATCGTTACTGTTTGAAGACTTTGACTGAAGACTTTCTCAATTTCCTTATTCCTATTTCTTCAGTCACTTTGTCTTCAGCCTGCTTATTCTGTTTACATGCTACCTGTGCTCTGTTTTGTTTCATTTCATCATGATGACTATGCTACTGCTTTGTTGTCCATGTACCTAAGTACTTATTCCGCTGCTTGTAGTTCGTTGCTTAGGAAATTCCTTAAGTAGTATTTCCTCAGTGATGAATTCATAAAAATCACCTATTCACCCCCCTCTAGTCGATATAACGCACTTTCAGTGAGTAGTTACGTTTGTTCCTAAGGACATAGGAGAAGTCTTGTTATAAGTAATCAAGTGAATTTGGTATTCGTTCTATATTTTGATGAGATGTATGTTGTGTTTCCTCTAGTGGTGTTATGTGAACGTCGACTACATGACACTTCACCATTGTTTGGGCCTACGGGAAGGCATTGGGAAGTAATAAGTAGATGATGGGTTGCTAGAGTGACAGAAGCTTAAACCCTAGTTTATGCGTTGCTTTGTAAGGGGCTAATTTGGATCCATATGTTTCATGCTATGGTTAGATTTATCTTAATTCTTCTTTTGTAGTTGCGGATGCTTGCGAGAGGGGTTAATCATAAGTGGGAGGCTTGTCCAAGGAAGGACAGCACCCAAGCACCGGTCCACCCACATATCAAATTATCAAAGTAACGAACACGAATCATATGAGCATGATGAAAACTAGCTTGACAGTAATTCCCATGTGTCCTCGAGAGCGCTTTGCTTTATATAAGAGTTTGTCTAGGCTTGTCCTTTGCTACAAAAAGGATTGGGCCACCTTGCTGCACCTTAGTTACTTTTGTTACTTGTTACCCATTACGAATTATCTTATCACACAACTGTTTGTTACCGATAATTTTAGTGCTTGCAGAGAATACCTTGCTGAAAACCGCTTGTCATTTCCTTCTGCACCTCGTTGAGTTTGACACTCTTACTTATCGAAAGGACTATGATAGATCCCCTATACTTGTGGGTCATCAGTTGCTTGTTGATATGCTTGAGTATTGATGTCCTCATGTCAAATTATAGACTATTGCTTTGAATCATTCAAGTCCAAATGTCCATGCTATAAATGAAAGATTATATGATGAATATGATAGGTAGCTTTCCACAACAAAAAATTCCGTTTTCAATTGCTACTTTATCATAATAAGTTTTATGAGAAAGAATTGCTAGAAAAAGTGATTGAAATTATCATTGATCAAACTTATGCATTTTGCTAGCATTCACACTTCATAAATTATTTCTTTTATCATTTACCTACTCGAGGACGAGTAGGAATTAAGCTTGGGGATGCTTATATGTCTCCAACGTATCTATAATTTATGAAGTATTCATGCTGTTATATTATCATTCTTGGATGTTTTACAATCATTTTATAGCAACTTTATATCATTTTTTGGGACTAACCTATTGACATAGTGCCCAGTGCCAGTTGATGTTTTTTGCTTGTTTTTTACATCACAGAAAATCAATACCAAACGGAGTCCAAACACGGCAAAACTTTTTGGAGATTTTTTCTGCACCAGAAGATACCCGGTGGGCCAAAGAAGTACCAGAGGGGAGCTCCGAGGAGAGCACAACCCACCAGGGCGTGCCTGGGGGCCCAGGCGCGCCTAGGTGGGTTGTGCCTACCTCGGTGGCCTCCCGCACCACCTCTTCGCCCTATAAATTCCCAAATATTCCAAAAACCCTGGGGGTAACCCTAGATCAGAAGTTTCGCCGCCGTAAGCCTCTGTATTCACGAAAAACCAATCTAGACCCCGTTCCGGCACCCTGCTGGAGGGGGAATCATCAACGGTGGCCATCTTCATCATCCCAGCGGCCACCATGCTTTTATATCATTATTTATTGCATTATGGGCTGTTATTACACATTATAGCACAATACTTATGCCTTTTCTCTCTTATTTTACAAGGTTTACATGAAGAGGGAGAATGCCGGCAGTTGGAATTCTAGACTGGAAAAGGAGCAAATCTGAGAGACCTATTCTGCACAACTCCAAAAGTCCTGAAACTTCACGGAGAATTATTTTGGAATATATAAAATATATTGGGCAAAGAAAGCACCTGAGGGGACCCACCAGGCAGCCACAAGGGTGAGGGGTGTGCCCTACCCCCCTGGGCGCGCCTTCCTGCCTTATGGGCCACCTGGCAGGCCCCCTGATGCCCATCTTCTGCTATATGGTGTGTTTTGACCTGGAAAAAATCATAGAGAAGCTTTCGGGATGAAGGGCCACCGTCTCAAGGCGGAACCTGGGCAGAACCAATCTAGGGCTCCGGCGGAGCTGTTCTGCCGGAGAAACTTCCCTCCGGGAGGGGGAAATCGAAGCCATCATCATCACCAACGATCCTCTCATCGAGAGGGGGTCAATCTCCATCAACATCTTCACCAGCACCATCTCCTCTCAAACCCTAGTTCATCTCTTGTATCCGATCTTTGTCTCAAAACCTCAGATTGGTACCTGTGGGTTGCTAGTAGTGTTGATTACTCCTTGTAGTTGATGCTAGTTGGTTTATTCGGTGGAAGAACATATGTTCAGATCCTTAATGCTATTCAATAATCCTCTGATTATGAACATGAATATGCTTTGTGAGTAGTTACGTTTGTTCCTGAGGACATGGGAGAAGTCTTGTTATAAGTAATCATGTGAATTTGGTATTCGTTCGATATTTTGATGAGATGTATGTTGTCTTTCCTCTAGTGGTGTTATGTGAACGTCGACTACATGACACTTCACCATTGTTTGGGCCTAGGGGAAGGCATTGGGAAGTAATAAGTAGATGATGGGTTGCTAGAGTGACAGAAGCTTAAACCCTAGTTTATGCGTTGCTTTGTAAGGGGCTGATTTGGATCCATATGTTTCATGCTATGGTTAGATTTATCTTAATTCTTCTTTCGTAGTTGCGGATGCTTGCGAGAGGGGTTAATCATAATTGGGAGGCGTGTCCAAGGAAGGACAGCACCCAAGCACCGGTCCACCCACATATCAAATTATCAAAGTAACGAACGCGAATCATATGAGAATGATGAAAACTAGCTTGACAGTAATTCCCATGTGTCCTCGGGAGCGCTTTGCTTTATATAAGAGTTTGTCCAGGCTTGTCCTTTGCTACAAAAAGGATTGGGCCACCTTGCTGCACCTTAGTTACTTTTGTTACTTGTTACCCGTTACGAATTATCTTATCACACAACTATCTGTTACCGATAATTTTAGTGCTTGCAGAGAATACCTTGCTGAAAACCGCTTGTCATTTCCTTCTGCTCCTTGTTGGGTTCGACACTCTTACTTATCGAAAGGACTACGATAGATCCCCTATACTTGTGGGTCATCAGTTGCTTGTTGATATGCTTGAGTATTGATGTCCTCATGTCAAATTATAGACTATTGCTTTGAATCATTCAAGTCCAAATGTCCATGCTATAAATGAAATATTATATGATGAATATGATAGGTAGCTTTCCACAACAAAAATTCCGTTTTCAATTGCTACTTTATCATAATAAGTTTTATGAGAAAGAGTTGCTGTTATGATGCTAGAAAAAGTGATTGAAATTATCATTGATCAAACTTATGCATTTTGCTAGCATTCACACTTCATAAATTATTTCTTTTATCATTTACCTACTCGAGGACGAGTAGGAATTAAGCTTGGGGATGCTGATACATCTCCAACATATCTATAATTTATGAAGTATTCATGCCATTATATTATCATTCTTGGATGTTTTACAATCATTTTATAGCAACTTTATATCATTTTTTGGGACTAACCTATTGACATAGTGCCCAGTGCCAGTTGCTATTTTTTGCTTGTTTTTTACATCACAGAAAATCAATACCAAACGGAGTCCAAATGTGGCAAAAATTTTTGGAGATTTTTTCTGCACTAGAAGACACCCGGTGGGCCAAAGAAGTACCAGAGGGGAGCTCCGAGGAGAGCACAACCCACCAGGGCGCGCCTGGGGGCCCAGGCGCGCCCAGGTGGGTTGTGCCCACCTCGGTGGCCTCCCGCACCACCTCTTCGCCCTATAAATTCCCAAATATTCCAAAAACCCTGGGGGTAACCCTAGATCAGAAGTTCCGCCACACAAGCCTCTGTAGCCACGAAAAACCAATCTAGACACCGTTCCGGCACCCTGCCGGAGGGGGAAATCATCACCGCTGGCCATCTTCATCATCCCGGCGGCCACCATGGTGAGGAGGGAGTAGTCCACCCTCAGGGCTGAGGGTTTGTACGAGTAGCTATGTGTTTAATCTCTCTCTGTCTCGTGTTCTTGAGATGTCACGATCTTGATGTATCGCGGGCTTTGTTAATATAGTTGGATCATATGGTGTTTTCCCCTCTCTATCTTGTTGTGAATTGAGTTTTCCCTTTGAGATTTCATTTTATCGGATTGAATACTTTTATGGATTTGATAACACTTTATGTATGTCTTGCTATGAATACCCGTGGTGACAATGGGGTATCATATTGATTCACTTGATATATGTTTTGGCACTCAACTTGCGGATTCCCGAGGTGACATTGGGGTAATCTATGCATAGGGGTTGATGCACGTTCTTGTCTTTGTTTCTTCGGTAGAAATCTTGGGGCACTCTTTGAGGTTTTTTGTGTTGGATTGAGTATTATGAATCTGAAATTGTTTGATGCATATCGTATAATCAACTCACGGATACTCGCGGTGACATTGGAGTATCTAGGTGACATTAGAGTTGGTTGATGTGTATCATATGGTGTTATTTTAGTACGAACTCTTGGTTAGATCGATCGGAAAGAATAGCTTGGTGTTATTTTAGTACGAACTCTAGGATAGATTGATCGGAAAGAATAGCTACAAACAATTTCTTCTTATGTTCTCCGCTAGATAGGAACTTTGGAGTGATTCTTCATCACACGTTGAGGGATGGTTATATGGCCCAATTAGATTAGCATTGTTGAGAGATTGCACTAGTGAAAGTACGGATCCTAGGCCTCATTTTCAAGCATTGCAATACCGTTTGTACTCCGTTTTATCAATTGCTACCTTGTTGTTTTTTATTGTTCTTATTACAAAAACCAATATCTACCATCCATATTACACTTGTATCACCATCTCTTCGCCGAACTAGTGCACCTATACAAATTACCATTGTATTCGGTGTGTTGGGGACACAAGAGACTCTTTGTTATTTGGTTGCAAGGTTGTTTGAGAGAGACCATCTTCATCCTACGGCTCCCACGGATTGATAAACCTTAGGTCATCCACTTGAGGGAAAATTGCTACTGTCCTACAAAACTCTGCGCTTGGAGGCCCAACACAAGTCTACAAGAATAAAGTTGCGTAGTAGACATCAGTGCACCATGGCTTAAGGCGGCGCTTATTTGGAGGATGGGTAGGTGATTTGGGTGGAAGGTTTCGCGCTGGCGGTCGGGGCATGTGGGATGTAGAAGGAGAAGGGGGATGGGGGTCGGGTGTGGATTACCTACCTAGATCGACGAGGTCAAGCAGCGTGAAGGAGGGTCGCCGGTGAGGAGGCGGCGCGCTAGCAAGCAGTGAAGGTTTGAACTTGGAAAGGAAGGCAAAAACAGGGAAAATGTGGGTTTTGGTCAGGGGAAGGGGGCGGGGGAGGTAGATATTTCCGCGGAAGCCGAAAATTTTGGCTCGGTGCAGCGAAAAACTGGCGCACAAAGTGTCATCAGACACGGTCCCTTCACTGGTGCAGAGACGTGCTATACATACGGTTTTTACCCCTTTCTGCGACGGAGTTTTAAACCGTCGCCTAGTGAGTGTGTGTGATAGGGGGGTCCTTCCCACACGACCCAAAAACCGCTGGGGATAGGCCCTCCGGTCACACATGCGGGGCAAAATGAGCTCGTGTGCGATCGGGCGAGGCATCGAAGACAATTATACAGGCCCAATCGTTTCCGTTCGTATGTACATCCCACACAGTGAATCCTAGAAAAATGTTTCCATTCGTATGTATATCACACACAGTTTTTTATGTGGAAACGTTTGTGCAAGGTGGCCTAACGCAAACAATTCTCTGCCGGAAGCTGTTAGTGATTGTTAATTGATCCAACACGCCTACTTTCTAGAAACCGTGTGGGTTGTTTGAGTTCATCGCCCACGGTGTTGTCAGAGTAACCGTCTGCAATAGAAAATCCCAATAAGCAGGGTAATTGGCCTATTATTGATAATCCACATAGTAATCAAATTGACATTTCTTACAAAACCCACCAGATATTTCATATCCGTATAACGGCAACCAGGATTTCATAATCGAACTACATCAGATAGCTTCAGCACTTAGTTACACCAAAGAGGGATATAGCTAGCTACGCCATTACACAATAGCACCAAGTTTCACATGCAACATCGAAAACCTTTGGAAAGTAGCATCATACACGATAAATAGATAGATGAATCTCATCTGGGAAACTGCAGAAGCGGAAGGCGAATATTGATCCTTCAGTGATGTTGAATGTCCTTGCAAATTTAGGCCAGTGGCTATGGATAATTGCCCGCCCATCCTTTGTCCTCTTCAGGAAGACTTCAATATTGTACCGTGGGTGTTGAATGAATACCTTTGTCGCCTCTTGACCATGAAGGTGGTTTGAGATGTAATCATCGGTGAACTGCTTTGGAAAGTACTGGAAAAAAGATATGCATAGATCGCTGTTATAAATTTTGAAATGGCACAAGGGGTAAAAACAAGGTAAAAGAGTTAGTACCATCCTATAGTTGACTGGTGTCTTCTTCATTGTGCAAACAAAGATCTTGCTGTTATTCGTCGCAAGTTTCTTTATCCTAACAATCTTTCTGAGTTTCTTGACTTGACTGATATTCATGGACATCTCATTTCCCCATATGCAAAATGGGTCGAACAGTGGGTCTAAGCCTCTGATAGCAAGACCTACATGTGCAAGACCAAATTGTAAGAAACCTAAAGAATGATTCCGGCAACCGCACAGTAATGTGCTATTAGCGAAAGGACCATGCATGAGCAAACCTCGATGGTAAACCGCAGTGCCTCCCATTGTTTCCCTGCAACACATATAAGGAAGATCTTGATCAGGTTAACTGAGAGTTGCCATATTATCAGTAGAATATGTGTTGAATACAACCAAATTTGATTTATTTCTCACATGCATAACAATACAAAATTGTACCCACAACAAATGAAAATTAAATTGCAGAATTGAACCAAACAGTTAACTGGACAGCAGAACAGATGAACCAAAACAATTAACTAAGCACGACATTGCAGAATAGAAAATATACTAGAAGATATGACAGTTAACGAAACCAAGAATGCTTGAGAACAGTACTATGAAATGTAGCAATTGTTGGACCAAACTGTTAACTGAACATTACATTTCAGAATATCAGATTGCATATTAACATTACAGAGGACAAATCACTAGAAGGCACTGGCAGTGGCCTTGAGAAAATAGCACGAACTGTATTTTAAAGTAGATAACCGTGTGGCAGTGTCGACGGTGGCCTCGAAGATGAGGTGCTCCTCCAAGATCTGGAGGTCGGCACGCATGGCAGCCATCCTGACCTCGTCCACATGTGTGGCCGCGATTTGCTTCTCCGCTACCAGATGCTACTGAGCTCCATGTTATACTACATGCAAAATGGCTGTGGGCGACGCTTAATTGGAGGACGGGGCCAATGATTTGGGCGAAAGGTGTCGCGCCGTTGGTCGAGGCATGTGGGATGGAGAAGGAGGAGGATGGTGTGGGTGGGGTGTGGATTACCTGACCATATCGACGAGGCCGTGCAACATGAAGAAGGGTCGTCGGCGAGGAGGCGGCGCTATAAGAAGAAGGGTCGTCGGCGAGGAGGCGGCGCTGCAAGAAGAAGGGTCGCCAGCGAGGAGGCGACGCTGCAAGAAGAAGGGTCGCCAGCGAGGAGGCAGCGCTGCAAGAAGAAGGGTCATCAGCGAGGAGGCAACGCTGACAGTAAGCAGCAGTGGAAATGTGGCTTTTGGTGGGGGGGAGATAGATATTTCCGCGGTGGCAGAAAAATTTCGCTCGGTGCCGCGAGAAACTGGCGCGCAAGTGTGGTTCAAGTGCAGGCGGTGGACTATAGACGAAGAAGCTTCCTGCGTAAGCCAGACAAGACGGTGCGCCAAGATATTTTATATCGCATCCCACATGATTCTTGCTAGTAAACTGTTTGTGGTATACCTGATTTTTTCATTCTGTTTTGAAAGAAAAAATGGTGTTACGGAGGGAAAGTTTGGTGTTTGAATTGCTAGAACATTTATCTATAGTTAACATGCAACTATATGAGTGTCGTGTTAAAATTTTGAATTATTCCGGGTTCGTTTGGCTTTTTTTATGCATTAATTGAGTTTTTGGGCATTTAATGTGCATAATTCAAATTTGAAGTACAAGCACATGCTCCAGTGCACCAAGGTTGGTTGAAAAATCATTTGTGTGTCCTTGGGTGAATTTCTAGGTCCCATGCAAGAAATGGGAATGAAATTCAAACATCTGGGCGTCGTGGCTCGGCCGGGAAGATTGTGAAACTTGGTTATTTAATTCCTGTAAATCCAAAACTAGCCTGAAAATCATGAAACTTGGCATGGTGTCATTTCATGGCACCAACATGTTGTGGTAAAAAAATTGGCCGAATTGGGACAAGTTTTGGTATAAGCTTCTTGCAAACCGGAGCTTCTCTGAAGAAGGCTCGTGGTTCCGAGAGGGAACGTGTCACCTTTTGTGCGAAATGACTATGCTGCCCCCCTCTTTATTTTTTTATAGAGCCAACATAGACCTATATGAGTGTTGCGTTAAAATTTGGAATTATTCTGGGTTCGTTTGGCCTTTTTATGCATTAATTGAGTTTCTGGGCATTTAATGTGCACAATTCAAATTTGAACTACAAGCACATGCTCGAGTGCACCAAGGTTGGTTGAAAAATCACATGTGTTTCCTTTGGTGAATTTTTAGGTTCCATGCAAGAAATGGGAATGAAACTCAAACATCTGGGCGTCGTGGCTCGGCCGAGAACATTGAGAAACTTGGTTTTTAAATTCAGGTAAATCCAAAACTCGCCTGAAAATCATGAAACTTGGCATGGTGTCATTTCGTGGCACCAACATGTTGTGGTAAAAAAATTGGCCAAATTGGGACACGTTTTGGTATAAGCTTCTTGCAAACCGGAGCTTCTCTCAAGAAGGCTTGTGGTTCCGAGAGGGAACGTGTCACCTTTGTGTGCGAAACGATATACGCTGCCTCCCTCCTTGATTTATTTACAGAGGCAACATAGAACTATATGAGTGCCGTGTTAAAATTTGGAATTATTTCGGGTTCATTTGGCCTTTTTTATACATTAATTGAGTTTCTGGGCATTTAATGTGCATAATTCAAATTTGAACTACAAGCACAAGCTCTAGTGCACCAAATTTGGTTGAAAAATCACATGTGTGTCCTTGGGTGAATTTCTAGGTCCCATGCAAGAAATGGGAATGAAATTCAAACATCTGGGCGTCATGGCTCGGCCTGAAACATCGAGAAACTTGGTTTTTTAATTCCTGTAAATCCAAAACATGCATGAAAATCATGAAACTTGGCATGGTGTCATGACATGGCACCAACATGCTGTGGTAAATTTTTTGGCCGAATTGGAACAAGCTTTGGTATAAGCTTCTTACAAACCGGAGCTTCTCTCAAGAAGGCTCGTGGTCCCGAGAGGGAACGTGTCACCTCCGTGTGCGAAACGACATACACTGCCTTCTCCTGCCTTGATTTTTTATAGAGGCAGCTTAGACCAATAGGAGTTTCATGCTAAATTTTGGAATTATTCCGGGTTCGTTTGGCCTTTTTTCTACATTAATTGAGTTTCTGGGCATTTAATGCACATAATTCAAATTTGAACTACAAGCACATGCTCCAGTGCGCCAAAGTTGGTTGAAAAATCATTTATGTGTGCTTGGGCGAATTTCTAGGTCCCATTGAAGAAATGGGAATGGAATTCAAACATCTGGGCATCGTGGCTCAACCGAAAACATCGAGAAACTTGGTTTTAAAATTCCCGTAAATCCAAAACTCGCCTGAAAATCATGAAACTTGGCATGGTGTCATGACATGGCACCAACATGTTGTGGTAATTTTTTTGTCCGATTTGCAAAGGCGCACACATTAACAATCAACAAAGTCATTTTGGAACAAGTGCTGTCACGTTACAATTGGAAACACAAGTATTATTGAAACCGTGGGCGTTCTACTTACCATTTACGTACCGCCACGCGTCCCCTCTTTTTATTGGCTAGGAGGTGCCGTGCGGGGTAGCTATTTGAGTACAGGAGGCGTGCAATCAGACCCCTGCGCGTGCTTATCGGGAGGAGAGCCCTTTGACCTCATCGGCCGCCCACCTCTCTCCCAACGTCTCCATTAATGGTGCCCGAGCCCCTATTTAATGGCGTGGTTATGTCTCACTCGACTAAGATTTAAGAGAGAAAAAATAAAATCTGAAAAGAAAATTTTGCACGGATCTTGATGTAAGATTTGACGGACCTATATATCATCGACTGCGTCTTATAGAAGACTGATGAATATATAAGGACGATGACAGTGGATAATAATTGTCTTACATATTTAGGAAGATAATTAAAAAAGCCACATGCGGCAACACCCGGAATACACAAGGGCAAAAGAAGAAGGAAGACACAGACAATGATCTGGCTCGCTAATCTCTACTTTCTTAATGCGCTGCAGGCTGCGGAGACTAGTTCTCGCGGCTAGCGGTGATGATCTCTTTCATGTCCTCAATACGCTGCTTGGCAGCATCCACAGATTCCTCCACCAGCCTTTCGCGCTCGATGTGGAGCATGGCATTCTCGTCCATAAGTTTCTTGACGACGACACCCGTCCTCTTCAACAAGGCAGTGGTCTCCTCGTGCTCCTTCGCTCTTCCAATGATCTTCGCCCTCAGTAGGTCATGCTTGGTGCAGAGCTTCGCCTTGTCCTCCCCTAGTCCCCGAATGACGCCGGTAGCATTTTCAAACGAGGCATTCATCTCGTCCTGCAGCTTCATCCAACCGGAGATCCGACCCATTAGGTCATCGATCATAGCGCGCATGCGCCTGTGAGAGTCCTCGCCTACCCGCAAGACATTTTCCCAGGCCACCGCGGTGTGGGAGGACCTCTTTGCTGCATTCGCGGTGCGGTGGGACATCTCTGCTCCTTCCGTGGCGCGGCTGAACCAGTCTGCTACATCGACGGGGCGACGGGACCTCTGTGTTGCTTCAGCGGTGTGGCGGGACCTCTGTGCTGCTACAGCGGCATGGCGGGACATGTCGGCTGCTTTTGCAGTGAGGCGAGACATCTCTCGTGCTTCCGCTTCCATGCTCGCCTCTCCCTGGTAGTAATCTCTCGACCCAGAACTCATGCGGGCCATGGCAGACGCAAGGGAACGACAATGAATGACTTGTTTGTTTTTGTGGATGAGGAGTTGAGGAGGAATATGTAGTCATCTTGGAGCAGGCAGTATTTATAACCGAGTACTAATACGCTCCTAAGTGGAAACCGTTTAGGTTTTGATCGGTGTGACCAGGTTTGCAATTAAATATAGCATGGTAGTAATTTGGAATGTGACAGGACGCAAGCTCAAAATTTATTGACGGTTCTAATTTCGAAGTGTGGCACTATTCCCGAATGGCGTAACATGGGAACTTGTTCTCGACCGTGTACGTGGCGTTTGCACCATAGGGTGCACCGCAATAGGCTATGTCAGCACACGTCTTGTTCCATCAACCGTGCGCGCTCGTTATTACCATCGTGCACACTTCTTTTAATTAGAATGTGTACCCGTCTAGCGCACACACGTTGATCTGTCTAACTGTTTCTGTTTGTTGTGGCTAATCGCAAACAGTTCCTCCGTGTGAAGTGTATGCCGTCAATTGTAGACACCTTGATCTGGCTGACCATTTCTGTTGTGTTGCCTAATAACAAACAGTTAATTCGAGTGAACTATATGTCGTGTATCGCACACACCTTCATCTGGCTGCCCGTTTCTGTTGTTCTGCCTCATCGCAAATAGTTCATTTGAGCGAACCGTATGCCCCGCATAGCAAAAGCAACTAAAATCAGAACCGTGTTTGATGTATGCGCCATCGCAAATGTTCTGCATCTTTTTTGATGGTTTTATTACATCAACGTTTGTGATTAATGCATCGCACACAGTTTCGTCGAAGGGTCTCTGATTGTAGTGTCGCATTAGCAGCATCCGGAAGTAGTGCTTATTCAGCACTGTGTATGATAGGTGAACATCACAAATGATTCATATAGCTTGCCCCATGTGTGATGAGTTTGAACGTGCAAATTTTGGTCCGAGTGTCCCTGGTTACAGTGGTCATCCACGTCATTGCATAATTTGGATACACAAAAGAGCCTACAGCACACCCACACTTCTTAATCGAGCAAGTTCAGCAATTAAACAGAGCTAGCTGACCTAAACAATACTCTAACAAATTAAAGACCGACGCTCTAAATTAAACAAAGAGTACTACTCCGGCTGGTGCTCGTCGATCTCCGCCGCCTCCTCCATGTCCAGCTCGCGCCTGACGATCTCCTGGGGAAGGGGCTCCATGTCATCCATCGCACCATACTCGGCAAGCATCTCACCATCCGCGTCCGCCATCTCTTTGGAAAAGGCCACCAAGAGCTGGGCGTGGGCGGTCACGGTCTGGGCTTGGATGGGCTCCATCGTGGCAAGGTATGCCCCGAAGGAACGGACGACTGCTCGAATGCTCTCGGTGATTGCCAACCCTTTGGCCCTGGGTTGCTAACCATTGTCGGAGAAGCTTCGTTCGATTTGTGCGGTGACCGCTAGGTGCTGGGAGTGGGCGGCCTCAACAGGGTAGTGGGTGGCCTCCATCAGGGCTAAGGCCGCCGCTGCGGAATGGACAGCTGCTGTGCCACTCTCGCTAGTTGCTATCCCCGTCGCAGATGTTGCTGCCGCCACCTGAGGAGAAACAGCGGCCGTTTGGGATGCCTTGGCCGCCCGGTCGCAGATTGCGGCCGTGCTCACGCAGGTTGTTAGCACGCGCATGGTGGCTGCGGCTGCGCTCTCGCCGGAGTGGGCCGCCGAAGTTGCCCTCACGACGTGGGTCCACGTCCCCATCTTTCACCGGCGACGATTGAACAGTGAAAAGATATTTGGGGAGCGAGCTAATGTGCTTGACGCGTCGGCTGTGACTGTAGTCGACGCACCTTCTCGTGTAAGCCATATACTACTCCGACGGTGCTCCAAGATATTTTGTACTGCATCTCACACGGTTGGTGATAATAAACTGTGTGTGATCTACTTGATTTTTTGTCTTGATTTGAAATACATAATGGGGTCACAGCGGCAAAGGAGGGTGTTTGAATTGCTAGAACTTTTATCTGTAGTGAACATGCAACTATAGGTGTGTCGTCAAAATTTTTGGAATTATTCAGGGTTCGTTTGGACATTTTTATACATTAACTTGGTTTTCTAGGCATTTCAGGTGCACAATTCAAAATTAAACTACATGCACATGCTCCGGTGCACCAAAATGGGTTATAAAATCATATATGTGTTCATGGGTTGATGCTTATGTCCCATGCAAGAAATGGGGATGAATTTCAAACACCTCGGCACCGTGGCTCACCGGCAAACGTTGAGATACTTTGTTTTGAAATTCTAGTAAATCCAAAACTCGTCTGAAATTCATGAACCTTGGCATGCTATCATGGAATGGCATCAACATGATGTGGTAAAAAATCTGTCCCATTTGGGGCAGGTTTTGGTATAAGCTTCTCACAAACCAGAGCTTCTCACAAGAAGCCTCATGGTTCCGCTAGGGAACATGTCACCTTTGTGGATGAAACGATGTTCGTTGCCTCTTATTGCTTTCAATTTTTTTCTAGTGTCAACATAGAACAATAGGAGTGGCGTGTTAAATTTTGGAATTTTTCGAGGTTCTTTTGGACATTTTTATACATCAACTGAGTTTTCTAGGCATTTATGTGCATAATTCAAATTTGAACTACATGCACATGCTCCAGTGCATAAAAATGGGTTGAAAAAGCAAATGTGTGTCCTTGGTTGCATGCTTAGGTCCCATGCAAGAAATGGGAATGAATGTCAAATACCTCGGCACCGTCGCTTGGCCGCAAACATTGAGATACATGGTTTTTAAATTCTAGTAAATCCAAAACTTGTCTGAAATTCATGAAACTTGGCATGCTATCATGGAACGGCATCAACATGCTGTGGTAAAAAAATTGTCCCATTTGGGGCAGGTTTGGGTATAAGCTTCTCACAAACCAGAGCTTCTCACAACAAGCCTCATGGTTCCGGTAGGGAATGTGTCACCTTTGTGGACGAAAAGATATTTGTTGCCTCTTCTTGCTTTCAATTTATTTTCTAGTGTCAACATAGAACAACAAGAGTGTCGTGTTAAATTTCAGAATTTTTCGGGGTTCATTTGGACATTTTTATACAGTAACTGAGTTTTCTAGGCATTTATGTGCATAATTCAAATTTGAACTACAGGCACATGCTCTAGTGCATAAAAATGGGTTAAAAAATTGAATGTGTGTCCTTGGCTGCATGCTTAGGTCCCATGCAAGAAATGGGAACGAATGTCAAACACCTCGGCTCCGTCGCTTGGCCGCAAACATTGAGATACATGGTTTTTAAATTCTAGTAAATCCAAAACTCGTCTGAAATTCATGAAACTTGGCATGCTATCATGGAACGGCATCAACATGTTGTGGTAAAAAAATTGTCCCATTTGGGGTAGGTTAGGGTATAAGCTTCTCACAAACCAGAGCTTGTCACAACAAGCCTCATGGTTCCGGTAGGGAACGTGTCACCTTTGTGGATGAAAAGATATTCGTTGCCTCTTCTTGCTTTCAATTTTTTTTCTAGTGTCAACATAGAATAACAGGAGTGTTATGTTAAATTTTGGAATTTTTCAGGGTTTGTTTGGATATTTTTATACATTAACTAAATTTTCTATGCATTTATGTGCATAATTCAAATTTGAACTACAGGCAAATGCTCTAGTGCATAAAAATGGGTTGAAAAATCAAATGTGTGTCCTTGGTTGCATGCTTAGGTCACATGCAAGAAATGGGAAAGAATGTCAAACACCTCGCCACCGTCGCTCTGCCGCAAACATTGAGATACATGGTTTTTAAATTTTGGTAAATCCAAAACTTGTCTGAAATTCATGAAACTTGGCATGCTATCATGGAACAACATCAACATGCTGTGGTAAAAAAATTGTCCCATTTGGGGCAGGTTTGGGTATAAGCTTCTCACAAACTAGATCTTCTCACACAACACTATTGCAGGATGCTGCTAACGCGACACTACGATCAGAGACCCCTTGACGAAACTGTGTGCGATGCATTAATCGCAAACGGTGATGTAAAAAACCCGTCAAAAAAGATGCAAAACGTTTGTGATGGCAGAGACATCAAACACGGTTCAGATTTTAGTTGCATGTGCGATGCGGGGCATACGGTTGATCCATACGAACTGTTTGCGATGAGACAGAACAACAGAAACGAGCAGCCATATCAAGGTGTGTGCGATATACGGCATACAGTTCACTCTGATGAACTGTTTGCTATTAGGGAATGCAACAGAAATGATTAGCCAGATCAAGGTGTGTGTGATATACGGCATACGGTTCGCTCGGACGAACTGTTTTCGATTAGGGAACACAACAGAAACGGTTCAACTTAACAACATGTGTGTGATATGCGGCATACAGTTCACATAGATGAACTGTTTGCGATGAGCCAAAATAACACAAACGATTCATGTAAACAAGACGTGTGTTATACGCGGTAAACAGCCCACTCGGATGAACTGTTTGAGATGAGAAATTATAACACAAACGGTTACTACAGTTAATTCGTGTGCGATTTTGTGTGTACAAAAAACTTTGAAAAATGCAAACTAGTTGCTTGCGGTGGCTAGGAGTATCGCACACGATGCGTCTGCGAGTACTCGTATGCGATGATTAGTAAGTTACACATACGTTTCTTTATGTTAACACGTGTGTGCTAGATAACACATGACACCGCATACGGTATTCGGGTTGTGTGCTCCACTTAGTCTTCCCGTGCTCCAGCGAATGCTTCCCGCGCTCCACATGGGTGAATTGTAAAATCCACAATCCCCTAGCCAGCTGCTAGCTATAAATAACCACAGCAATGGCCGCCGCCGGTGACTCGCTATTGATCCAGTTACTAGCTAGTTACCCACACATACCGGCATACGCCCAACGGCTGACGACGGGATGGAGTCGCACGATGGTGGAATCGAGGCTGAAGGCACGATGGTCGGGTTGGCGGTCGATGGCCATGCCGCCGCCTCTCCCGACGACAGCCAGAGGAAGTAGGAAACACGGTACGAGCAAGCTGCCAGGTTAGCCAGGGTCGTCCTAAAAGCGGACAGGGATCGCAACCGGACGATACTACTGGCTTGGCGCAGAGTGTGGCGGATGGTGCGGGCGGCGGAGGAGGGACCTCGACAACGCAAGGACAGCTGCAGCAGTGGCGGCCGCTGCATGAGGCGCATGCTTATGTCCCAGATGGAGGAGGGCGTAACGCCGAACATTTCCGGGGCATGCCTTGGGGTCATCACGGCAGCCCTGGCGAGAGCCAACGTCGTCTCGCCGGACGTCGCCGGGGCAGACCCGGTGGTCGCGATAGCCCTGTTGAGCGCTGCGCCCGAGGCAGTACTGGTGATTCCCGATGTCGAGTCTGCCCCAGCCTCGATCGATCAAGGTGTGTAGACCATCGACTTGGCGGCCTCCGCTCCCACAGAGCCCATGATCGACACGCTGATGGACGATGACTGATGTGCGTGCTGAGTCAGCGTCAGGTGCATGGTGTAGCTCTTTAGTGCACGCGCAGTTTGTTATATTCTTGTAAATTAGCAATATTTATATATTTATATATATATATACTCAATTGATTTCTTCATGCATGTCAAATATGTCAATTGTATGGGATGGCCTGTCTGTATATTATCTGAATTTGCAATATGGACAATTAATATGCAAATGCCTTCTGGACATCGGTGCTGATCGCCACGTCAAAAACATGGACGTCCTTTACTCTACCGCTCTACCGGGCACACGCTTGAACTCAATGAACTGTGTACGATACTAATACTTTCCATGAAAATTTAAGAACTTGGCTAACAACATTTGAGTAACATATATATAGTGGTTACACTATTCGACAAAAGGAGGATCTTCGTAACACGGTTTTGACAACCATATGGTCCATACCTACTGATACGTCTTCATCGTATCTATAATTTTTGATTGTTTCATGCCAATATTCTACAACTTTCATATACTTTTGGCAACTTTTTATACTATTTTTGGGACTAACATATTGATCCAGTGCCCAATGCCAGTTCCTGTTTGTTGCATGTTTTTTGTTTCACAGAATATCCATACCAAACGAAGTCCAAACGTGATAAAAACTTACCGAGATTTTTTTTGGAATATAATGTGATTTTTGGGAATTGGAATCAGCGCGAGACGATGCCCGAGGGGCCCACAAGCCCTGGAGGCGCGCCCCCTACCCTGGGCGCAGCCAGGAGGCTTGTGGCCACCCTGTAGGGCAGTTGGTTCCCTTCTTCACCGCAAGAAAGCTAATATCCGGATAAAAATTGTGTTAAAATTTCAGTCCAATCGGAGTTACGGATCTCCGGGAATTTAAGAAACGGTGAAAGGCCAGAATCTGGGGACGCAGAAACAGAAGGAAACAAAGAGAGAGATCCAATCTCGGAGGGGCTCCCACCCCTCCGCCGCCATGGAGGCCGTGGACCAGAGGGCAAACCCTCCTCCCATCTGGGGGGGAGGCCAAGGAAGAAGAAGAAGGAGGGGGCTCTCTCCCCCTCTCTCCCGGTGGCGCCGGAACGCCATCGGGGCCATCATCGTGACGGCGATCTACACCAACAACTTCGCCGCCGTCATCACCAACTCTCTCCCGCTCTATGCAGTAGTGTAACACCTCTTATCCCCACTATAATCTCTACTTAAACATGGTGCTCAACTCTATATATTATTTCCCAATGATGTATGGCTATCATATGATGTTTGAGTAGATCTGTTTTGTCCTATGGGTTGATTGATGATCATGATTGGTTTGAGTTGTATGTTTTATTATTGGTGCTGTCCTATGGTGCTCTCCGTGTCACGCAAGCATGAGGGATCCCCGCTGTAGGGTTTGCAATATGTTCATGATTCGCTTATGGTGGGTGGCGTGAGTGACAGAAGCACAGACCCGAGTAAGTAGGTTGTTTGCGTATGGCAGTAAAGAGGACTTGATACTTTAATGCTATGGTTGGGTTTTCCTTAATGATCTTTAGGACTTGCGGATGCTTGCTAGATTTCCAATCATAAGTGCATATGATCCAAGTAGAGAAAGTATGTTAGCTTATGCTTCTCCCTCATATAAAATTGCAATAATGATTACCGGTCTAGTTATTGATTGCCTAGGGACAAATAACTTTCTTGTGACAAAACGCTCTCTACTAAAACTAACTTAGTTGTTTCTTTATCTAAATAGCCCCTAGATTTTATTTACATGTTCTTTATTATCTTCCAAACCTATCCTATCACACCTACAAAGTACTTCTAGTTTCATACTTGTTCTAGGTAAAGCGAATGTTAAGCATGCGTAGAGTTGTATCGGTGGTCGATAGAACTTGAGGGAATATTTGTTCTACCTTTAGCTCCTTGTTGGGTTCGACACTCTTACTTATCGAGAAAGGCTACAATTGATCCCCTATACTTGTGGGTTATCAAGACCTTTTTCTGGCGCCGTTGCCGGGGAGCAATAGCGTGGGGTGAATATTCTCGTGTGTGCTTGTTTGCTTTATCACTAAGTAGATTTTCTTTGCTGTTCTAAGGTGTTCTCTATCTTTAGTTATGGATATGGAACACGAAATACCGAAAAAATTAGGTCTACTTGCTACTCATGGAGATGGGGAACCTCCTAAAACCCTTGATGCTCGTTACGTGAAGAATATTGAACACTACTTTGATGATCCTGAGAAAACCCCGTTCAACTTGATAATGGGAGACACGTTGGATCAACATGAATACTTTAGGGATTATTGCTTGACTCAAAAAGGGAAACTGTTATGGGATCAAATTCATATGTTGCATTAGTATGCTTGGAATTTATGCCAGAGATATGATTATACTTGTTGCTCTAGGATGAAGGCTCCACACCTTCCCTTTTGATGTAAATTTAATGATAATGAAACCTTGGCTTCTTATGCTAATGGTATATATGATTACTATGATGTGGAACAAATAAAAGAATTTGTTGCTTTTAAGGGTGCTTATGAAATTGAATCTTTGTTTGAAAAGTGTGAAAATTATGATGATGCTGTTTACAGACCTGAAAATTTTGCTATACTTAAATATTGCTATGAGAATTATGAATATAATGCCGATATTAATGAGTTTATTGAGAAAGTCTCCGCTGTCCAAGAAGAGACTAATATTTTGCAGGAATCTGTGGAAGAAGAAATTGATGACACTATGAGCTCATTAGATGAAAAAGATGAGGAGGAGAGCGAAGAACAAAAGGAGGAAGAGCAGATTGATCACCCGTGCCCACCTTCTAATGAGAGTAACTCTTTATCTCATACATTGTTTAATTTCCCTTCATGCTTACCGAAGGATGATTGCTATGATAATTGCTATGATCCCTTGGATTCGTTTGAAATATCCCTTTTTGATGAAATTGATGCTTGCTATGCTTGTGGCCATGATGCCAATATGAATGATGCTTATGGAGATGAACTTGCTATAGTTCCTTATGTTAAGAATGAAATTGTTGCTATTGCACCCACGCATGATAGTCCTATTATCTTGCGTTTGGCTTATTAAGGATTATATTGATGGGTTGTGTTTTACCATTACACATGATGATTTTGATAGATATAATATGCATGTGCTTGCTACTCCTACTTGCAATTATTATGAGAGAGGAACTACATCTCCACCTCTCTATGTTTCCAATACGATAAAATTGCAATAAACTGTTTATACTATGCATTGGCCTTTACTTTGTGTGCCTGAATTGTTCTTTTATGACATGCCGATGTATAGGAAGAGAGTTAGACTTTGTTATTGCATGATATATGTTGCTTTGTGCTCACTACTAAATTACAAATCAATGTTAATTAAAATTGGCTTTGATATACCTTGGGATCCGGGTGGATCAATTACTTGAGCACTATATGCCTAGCTTAATGGCTTTAAAGAAAGCGCTGCCAGGGAGACAACCTAGAAGTTTTAGAGAGTCATTTATTTCTGTTGTGTGCTTTTAAAAAGTTTTAAAACAAAAAATATAGAGGGGAACTTAAAACTTTTCAAAAAGAAAAGTGAAAGTAAGAAAGACGAGCACCGTTGAAGTGGGGGAGTTCCTTGAACTTTGTTCATGCCCATGGAAACTTTGCAAATCTTAAACTATAGAAACTTTTCAACAAAAATAATTATCCCCTTGTACAAATCCATTGTATTCTAAAAATAATGTGCCAAGATTTGCCTTTAGGATGATTAGATTGCTTGTTTGGTATTTGCAGTGGAAAAACAGAAACTTTGGCTGTAGCGCGTGAATTTACATTTTTTACTGTTATGTCAAAAGTTTCTGAAATTTTTACACACAACTGATATGAATTTTTTTATTTTATCCTAATTGTTCAGAATTTTTGGAGTTGCACAAGTATGGTTAATGTTCAGATTACTACAAAATGTTCTATTTTTCACAGATTCTGTTTTTGATGCATTGTTTTGCGTGTTTTGATGAATCTATGGATTGTATCGGTGATATAAGCCATGGTAAAGTTAGAGTACAGTAGGTATAATGCAAAAATAAAATATGAATGGGTTTGCAACAGTACTTAAAGTAGTGATTTGTTTTATTATACTGACGGATCTCACGAGGGTTTTGTTAAGTTTTGTGTGATTGAAGTTTTCAAGTTTTGGGTGAGATCACGATGGATGAAGGAATAAGGAGTGGAAAGAGACAAAGCTTGGGGATGCCGAGGCACCCCAAGGTAATATTAAAGGACTCCCAAGCAACTAAGCTTGGGGATGCCCCGAAGGCATCCCCTCTTTCTTCTAACGACCATCGGTAATTTTACTTGGAGCTATATTTTTATTCGTCACATGATATGCGTAAATTCTTGGAGCGTCTTTTGTGTTTATTTCCCCTTTTTCTTTTATGCACCATGCTGGTATGAGATAATCCTTGGTTGATTTATAGAATTCTCTTTGCACTTCACTTATATCTTTTGAGTATGGCTTTATAAAGTGCTTCATGTGCTTCACTTATATCATTTGAAGTTTGGATTGCCTGTTTCTCTATGCATAAAAACCCGCCATTTGTAGAATGCTCTTTTGCTTCACTTATATTTGTTAGAGCATGGGCATATCTTTTGTAGAAAGAATTAAACTCTCATGCTTCACATATATCTATTTAGAGAGTTGACAGGAATTGGTCATTCACATGGTTAGTCATAAAATCCTACATAAAACTTGTAGATCACTGAATATGATATGTTTGATTCCTTGCAATAGTTTTGTGATATAATGATGGTGATATTAGAGTCATGCTAGTGAGTAATTGTGGATTGGTAGAAATAGTTGTGTTAAGGTTTGTGATTCCCGAAGCATGCATGTATGGTGAACCATTATGTGATGAAGTCAGAGCATGATTTACTTTTTGATTGTCTTCCTTATGAGTGGTGGTCGGGGACGAGCGATGGTATTTTCCTACCAATCTATCCCCCTAGGAGCATGCGTATTAGTACTTTGTTTCAATGGCTAATAAAATTTTGCAATAAGTATGTGAGTTCTTTATGACTAATGTTGAGTCCATGGATTATACGCACTCTCACCCTTCCATCATTGCTAGCCTCTTCGGCACCGTGCATTGCCCTTTCTCACCTCGAGAGTTGGTGCAAACATCGCTGGTGCATCCAAACCCCGTGATATGATACTCTCTATCACACATAAGCCTCATTATATCTTCCTCAAAACAGCCACCATACCTACCTATTATGGCATTTCCATAGCCATTCCGACATATATTGCCATGCAACTTCCATCATCATCATATACATGACTTGAGCATTCATTGTCATATTGCTTTGCATGACCGTAAGATAGCTAGCATGATATTTTCATGGCTTGTCTGTTTTTTGATATCTTTGCTATGCTAGATCATTGCACATCCTAGTACACTGCGAAAGGCATTCATATAGAGTCATACTTTGTTCTAGATATCGAGTTGTAATATTGAGTTGTAAGTAAATAAAAGTGTGATGATCATCATTATTAGAGCATTGTCCCAGTGAGGAAAGGATGATGGAGACTATGATTCCCCCACAAGTCGGGATGAGACTCCGGACGAAAAAAAAGAGGCCAAATAAAAAAGAGAGAGCTCCCCCCAAAAAAGGAAAACAAAAAAATGAGAGACAAAGAGAGAAGGGGCAATGCTACTATCCTTTTACCACACTTGTGCTTCAGAGTAGCACCATGTTCTTCATATAGAGAGTCTCTTGAGTTATCACTTTCATATACTAGTGGGAGTTTTCATTATAGAACTTGGCTTGTATATTCCGATGATGGGCTTCCTCAAATGCCCGAGGTCTTCATGAGCAAGCAAGTTGGATGCACACCCACTTAGTTTTCAGTTTGAGCTTTCATACACTTATAGCTCTTAGTGCATCCGTTGCATGGCAATCCCTACTCCCCGCATTGACATCAATTGATGGGCATCTCCATGACCCATTGATTAGCCGCGTCGATGTGAGACTTTCTCCTTTTTTGTCTTCTCCACACAACCTCCACCATCACCTTCTATTCCACCTATAGTGCTATATCCATGGCTCACGCTCATGTATTGCGTGAAAGTTGAAAAAGCTTGAGAATATTAAAAGTATGAAACAATTGCTTGGCTTGTCATCAGGGTTGTGCATGATGAAATACTTTGTGTGATGAAGATGGAGCATAGCCAGACTATATGATTTTGTAGGGATAACTTTCTTTGGCCATGTTATTTTGAGAAGACATGATTGCTTTATTAGTATGCTTGAAGTATTATTGTCTTAATGTCAAATGATAGACTATTGCTTTGAATCACTCGTGTCTTAATATTCATGCCATGATTAGATTATATGATCAAGATTATGCTAGGTAGCCTTCCACATCAAAAATTATCTTTTTTATCATTTACCTACTTGAGGACAAGCAGGAATTAAGCTTGGGGATGCTGATACCTCTCCATCATTTCTATAATTTTGATTGTTTCATGCCAATATTCTACAACTTTCATATACTTTTGGCAACTTTTTATACTATTTTTGGGACTAACATATTGATCCAGTGCCCAGTGCCAGTTCCTGTTTGTTGCATGTTTTTTGTTTCACAGAATATCCATACCAAACAAAGTCCAAATGCGATAAAAACTTACCGAGATTTTTTTGGAATATATGTGATTTTTGGGAATTGTAATCAGCGCGAGACGATGCCCGAGGGCCCACAAGCCCTGGAGGCGCGCCCCCCTACCCTGGGCATGGACAGGAGGCTTGTGGCCACCCCGTAAGGCGGTTGGTGCCCTTCTTTCGCTGCAAGAAAGCTAATATCCAGATAAAAATCGTGTTAAAATTTCAGCCCAATAGGAGTTACGGATCTCTGGGAATTTAAGAAACGGTGAAAGGCCAGAATCTGGGAACGCAGAAACAGAAGGAAACAGAGAGAGAGATCCAATCTCCGAGGGGCTCCCGCCCCTTGGCCGCCATGGAGGCCATGGACCTTAGGGGAAGCCCTCCTCCCATGTAGGGGGGGGGGGGAGTCCAAGGAAGAAGAAGAAGGAGGGGGGCTCTCTCCCCCTCTCTCCCGGTGGCGCTGGAATGCCGCCGGGGCCATCATCGTGACAGCGATCTACACCAACAACTTCGCCGCCGTCATCACCAACTCTCTCCCCCTCTATGCAGCGGTGTAACACCTCTTCTCCCCGCTGTAATCTCTACTTAAACATGGTGCTCAATGCTATATATTATTTCCCAATGATGTATGGCTATCCTATGATGTTTGAGTAGATCTGTTTTGTCCTATGGGTTGATTGATGATCATGATTGGTTTGAGTTGTATGTTTTATTATTGGTGCTGTCCTATGGTGCTCTCCGTGTCGTGCAAGTGTGAGGGATCCCTGGTGTAGGGTTTGCAATATGTTCATGATTCGCTTATGGTGGGTGGCGTGAGTGACAGAAGCACAGACCCGAGTAAGTAGGTTGTTTGTGTATGGGAGTAAAGAGGACTTGATACTTTAATGCTATGGTTGGGTTTTACCTTAGAAATCTTTAGTAGTTGCGGATGCTTGCTAGAGTGCCAATCATAAGTACATATGATCCAAGTAGAGAAATTATGTTAGCTTATGCCTCTCCCTCATATAAAATTGCAATAATGATTACCGGTCTAGTTATCGATTGCCTAGGGACAAATAACTTTCTTGTGACAAAAAGCTCTCTACTAAAACTAACTTAGTTGTTTCTTTATCTAAAAAGCCCCTATATTTTATTTACGTGTTCTTTATTATCTTGCAAACCTATCCTATGACACCTAGAAAGTACTTCTAGTTTCATACTTGTTCTAGGTAAAGTGAACGTTAAGCGTGCATAGAGTTGTATCGGTGGTCGATAGAACTTGAGGGAATATTTGTTCTACCTTTAGCTCCTCGTTGGGTTCGACACTCTTACTTATCGAGAAAGGCTACAATTGATCCCCTATTCTTGTGGGTTATCACCTACATACTTAACATAGTAACAACTATCACATTTTAAGAGGCTGAGGGCCAACAACCATATGGTCCATATCTGCATACTTAACATAGTAACAGCTAGCACATTTTAAGAGGCTGAGGGCCAACAACCACAACTATCCGCTGGAAGCAGCTTGATCACGGCGACTCGGCATCTCGTCAATGAAAAGGAAGAACCCTCCTGTGGCTTGGTAGAGCATGAGTAGAACAGTGTCTCCAATTTTCCAATATGGATGCATTGCCACGACAAGCGAGAACTTGTTAATTTGAATGGTTCCATTTCTGCGGGAAATGCAGTACCTTGCAATCACTTTGGCGTTATTAGCAGGCACAAGTGTAATTCGACCACACCGGGAAATCGATTCAGGAACAGCTGTAGTGGGCAATTTCTGTTGAAATGTAGAATAAAAACCAATTGTAACATATCGTTGAAGATATATATAGTTTATGAGCATCAACATAAAAATAAGACTTTGTACCAGCGTTTTGTGCACACAATTGGTCTTGTTAAATGTGTGCACCATATGTATAATTAATCCCATCCAAAATCCAGCGTTCATACGCTGTGCTATCTCTGTCAGATTATCAACAAATTTTATGACATGCTTCAAGTCTTTCCAGTGAAATTTGGTACGCTGAGTAACATACAGATCATTAACTATGCATCCAACGTATCCTGCTTAAAAGGTGGAAAGGTATTATTTATTCAGAACATGGTAGAAGAATATATAGTGTGCATAAATTGGTAAATAGAATTTGTTACTGCCTAGGAACGGAGTCAGAAAATGAAATCACAATTGATTGCTTAAATAGTGATCAATTGGTCAGAACAAATACCCCGATTTTGCTAAGTAATATGCCAGCATGGAGAAAGTTGAAAGAATACTAACCTCGATCAGACTTTGATCGGCTGATGACGTTGGGGAAGTAAACATTCATGTTAATTAGACCAGGCTGAGGTGCACGCACTAGAATTTTATTGCCAGCTTTCAGTTCATAAAACTTAGAAATTTTTCTCCAAAGGCCCGCATCAAAATAGGAGTGACCATCTTTATCAAGTTTTACGCTAACTGTCATTGTAAATCCATGTTGCGTTGTCAATATGACATCCGTGGAGTCATCAACAAAGTAAAGCCCAAGATTTCCTTCTACTCGTGTTCTTGCAAAGCAAGGGATGTACTGCTTGAAATGAAAATTAAGATCGTAAATTAGATATATTGAAATAACAGAGCAAGATGCAAATATGGGAGTAACTGATAGAACATAACAATATATAGCTGAAAGCAAAGTACAAAAATATATAATTAAAAATAGATAATGTAACAAAGATTTGATGCAAATATGAGAGTAACTGAATGAACAATACATCATTAATTTGCCTAATATAGGAAAAAAACCGGGTTCAACGTTTAGGCTGCACGTGGCACCGTACCTTTTATCTAAATGTAGCAATAGACGGTATATGTTCACAAATTTAGGCCATGTCGACCGTGGTAGGGTGAGATTGAACATACCGAGCGCTCCCTGAAGTCAACTAGAATGGTGAGATAGAACTTCGTTTCCGACTGGCCGCGACCACACCTGCCCGATTTGTGCTCGCACTGTGGACACCTGAATGAAAACCCTCGAATCAGCTAGAAGAAAAATGAATCCACGGTGATTTCCGCCGGTTGATTAACAGCGACGGACGGACTGCGATAAAAGATGAGTGAATATTTTGCTAAATTGTTTACCTTCTCCATGAGAAAAATCCCCGGCCTAATCCCACAGAAAACCCCAATCGACTAGAGTCTAGAATGCCGGTGCAAGTCGGTGTAGATATGCTGCGGCAAGCGGTAGGGGCGAAATCCCATGCCGTTTGGAGCGTGACCTCCGCCTGCCACCGACAGCCGTAGGTTAGGGTGGCCGCCGCGATAGAAGTTGATGAGGTGCAGAGTTGCGGAGGAGTCCGCGGTGAGTGGGTGGGGACGAAGTGGGCAGGGGGGCGAGGGTTTTCTTTTTTCCTTTTGCATGTCTGGGTGAACACGCACGGTTCGCAGAGGCGACGAAGATGAATCGTGTGCGATAGTAAATCACCGAGATTGAAGGGGATTCCAAATTTCCTTCGTCCTTTGTCCATGAGTTTCTCCTACGATGAACATACACCCTGCAAATCACCGTGTTCAAATTTAGCACTTTTCCTGGTTCATTTACCATATTTAGGGGATTATGTGCATTTTCTAGGCATTAATGCACATAATTCAAATTCAAAAAATCGGTGCATGAAAAGGTGCACGAGAATGGTCTGGAAAACCATGCTCATGCTATTTAGTAAATTCTCATGCCTTTTACAAGGAATGGGCAGAGATTTCAAGGAAATGTGTGGCAATAGTCAACCACAAACGCGTCGTTTATTGGTTTTTCAACTATAGAAAAATGAAATACATGCTTGAAAAACATGCGGCTGGCATGGTGTCATGGTATGGCCTCACCGTGTCCTGGTAAAAATTTGAGAAGGTTTGGCTTATGTTGTCATGCACGCCCTTCATAAATTGAACCATCACCGAGGAAGTTTCATGGTTTCGTGGGGGAAATCACCAAGATTGAAGGGGCCTGTCGGAGTAAATGACCACGGGTAGCCCCATCAGCTCCCTTTGGTATTTCAAGACATCAGGGCAGGCTGCGCCCCTCAAACATCAAGGACAAAGGGCTGCCTTCTTGAGGTCAGCTGGTCCAAGCAGCCGGTTGCCGGGAGGCGGCGGAGTCCACAAGACGGCCATGAAGTGGGCCGACTCCTGGCAGGCGGCCTCCTGGGATGCCGAGTCCTAGCAGGCGACCCCTCGCGCCCTCAAAGTCAGCGCCAACATAAACATGATGAGACAGGGCATGACTACAGTACAGGCCTGCCACCCTCGAATCCAGGGCAGAGCGTGACCACAGTACTGCGTACTGAGCAGACATCTTGCGCCCAACGCAGGATTGTTGCCATGCCGCTCATGACATCACCCATGGCAGAGGAAGCCATGCTCCCGTGACGGGCGGTCAGTATGGCCCGCAGGCGGCAGGCCCTACATGTCCGTGACAAGCCAGAAGGCGGCGAGCCCAGACCAGTCGGCTCAGTGGGAGGCCGGCTCCCAGCAGGCGGCCCTCCTCCTCCCTCGAAGTCTGTGTGCCATGGGTGATGTCCCGCCAGGTACGACAGGGTATGGCTACAGTGAGTTCCCGCCAGGCGGCGGGACTGTATCCACGCTCTCCCTAACAAGGCCTTCGTCATCTGGGGCAATGCTACAGCATAAAGCAGTCAACACAGCCCGTGGACGGCGGGACCCACCTGTCGGCTGAGATCGCGGCAGTCGGCGGACCCACCAGGTGGCGGGCCTCGGCGGTTGGCAGAGAAGCCGGCGACCAGTGACGCTGACTACCGGGCCCCGCATTTGGCCAGATTACCGTTGTACCCCTGGGGGTAGGCTTATATAAAACCCCCAGGTCACCCCATGCAGGGGGTTAGCTTTTTGGCAGAGGCCTCGTCGAGCACTCTCAGCACCACACACACACGCAGAGAGAGTGGAGTAGAGCTAGCCTTGCCCTTCTTCCTCCTCCAGCCAGATAGCTCAAGGAGCAAGCTTGTAGCCACCTGTTGAAATAGTGATCATGCGGAGACCCCGCAGAGAAGGACTAGGGGTGTTATCTCCTAGGAGAGCCCCAAACCTGGGTAAGATTCGCAAGCGTACGCGGTCTCGCTCACTCCCGCTTCTAGAGCCCGGCGACGTACTTTTGTCCCCATCCACGATAAGCCATCCCCTGGCATATGTCGCACGATATCCCCAACATTTGGCGCCCACCATGGGGCCAGGTGCACCGTCGTCCGAAAACACGTTCTGGACGGGAACCCTCTTCCTCCCTGGCGATCGCAGCCAGCCCGGCACACCCGACGGCGTTTGCACCGACACGCTGCATGGCGTGGAAGTTGTTTGCGCTGCAAGCAACCTCACTGATCTCATCGGCGGGATCCGCCTCTTCGATGAGCCCGCACTCGACGCGGGCGCAGCTAGCTCCGAGAGCTTCCTCGTCGATCTCCTCGGCAAGCTTCACATCGCCGACGAGCCGGTCTCCGACCCGGAGTCCGTTGGCTCCACCGACCTGCTCGTCGACATGGTCGTCGACGCCGACGTCGCGCTTCCTGATGCCTTCCCCGGTGACGTGGTGATCTTTGACGATCCCCTTCCTGCTGTAGATAGCAGCGCCGGCACCAGCACCGTCACTAAGGTGCTGGTCATCACCCATGATGGAACGTCCGACCAGGCCGGCCGGGACCCATTGCAGGTGGCGATGCGGGACCTGTCCGCTCCCGTAGCGCCCGGTGCGAGCGGTGAAACGCTAGAGGCATGCCGTATCGCACTTCTCGACAGCGCCAACAAGTTGGCAGCCATGAGACGCCTCACCGAGGCTTACCACCGCGAGATCAACCGTGCCGTTTGCGGCACGCCGGCTGCTGACGAACCCAGCCGCGTGGGCACGGTCCGGCAGCGCGGCGCCGCCATCGCTAGCATGTTGGGGGCCGACCGCCCGATCTACGCCACGCCCATGGAGAACTTGCACGCCGCCCAGGCAGCGGCAGACGAGCTGGACCGCCTGGAGGGCGACGAGCATCGCTGCATGACGGAGCGCGTCCAGCAGCTCATCGACGCGGCCGTCGCGCAGCAAGAAGCCGGCCGCCTCATGGTGGAACCCGGCCTACAGGCTGGGAACCTTCCCCCTCGCCGGGAGCACGACGTGACCTCCCGGACGCCGACAGCCGGCGCCCGCGACCGAGGAGACCCAGAGCCGGTCGCTAGCTGCAGCCGCACCCGCATCTCCATAGAGCGCGACCAAGACGGCCGCCCACGAGCAGTAGAATGGCGGGATGATCGTCAGCCCCCTCCCCCGCGCAGGGAGAGGCGCACCTCTCCGCCGCCTGTTGAGCATCCGACTCTCGGGCGCCGGCTGGGCCCCCGCGAAGGAGTCGGAGAGAACGACGCCCGCAACCGGATCGACCGCTTGGCTCGGTCCCTGGCGTTGGAAGAAGAAGATGCAATCGGCCCGCCTTGTTTCGGCCCCCGCATTCGCGATGAGCCCTTCCCCAAAGGGTTCTCGCTCCCTCGGGACACTCCTAAGTACAACGGCTCTGTGAAGCCGGAAGATTGGCTGGTCGACTACTCCACTGCCGTCAACATAGCGAATGGCAACAAGCGTGTCGCCGTGAAGTATGTTCCGCTCATGCTCCAGGGCACGGCCCGGACATGGCTGAAAAGCCTCAAGCCCTACAGCGTCAACAGCTGGCTAGACTTCACCGAAGTTTTCATCCGCAACTTCACCAGCACCTACAATCGGCTGCCCAAGCCTCGCCAGCTCTCCCTGTGCATCCAAGGCCCAATCAAGTCCACCCGCGAATACTTAACGCGGTGGGCCAAGCTGCGCAACTCCTGCGAATGGGTTCATGAGGTGCAAGCCATTGAATACTTCACTGCCGGGTGCCGAGAGGGCACCCTACTCAAGCACCGGCTCCTCTACGACGAGCCGGCCATGCTCGACGAGCTGTTGATCATAGCGGACAAGTACGCCACTGCCGACTCCTCCATGAAGTCGGAACTCTGAGTGGATGCGTCAGGAAAGATGCTCCCTCTGGCCCCTCAGACACCGGCTGGTGATTCCAGTCGGCGCCAACAGTCAAACGACAATAAGCGCAAGGCCCCGCAGCCGGCTACCACCAGCCGGCAGGTGGCGACAGTCGAAGACCAGCAGCCAGAGGAGCAGCCCGGCCCCAAACGCCAGAAGGGCGGCAAGCCTGCCTGGTTGCCTGCCTTCTCGTTTGAGCAAACCCTCGACGCTCCCTGCAAGTTCCACAGCGGCACGAAACCATCCAACCACACCACCCGGAAATGCCATTGGCTCACCCGCATTGCTAGAGGCGAAGGACTGCCTCCGCCGCCTGCTGGCCCGCCGCCTCCGCCTCCCCAGTAGCCGGCGGTCCGACCAGTCGGCGCGATCCAAGACGAGTTTCCTGAAGAGCATGGAGCTTACGTCGTCTTCACCAGCGTGACTGACAACAGGCACAGCCGGTGTCAATAGCACCGAGAAGTGAATACTGTCGCCTGTGAAGCCCCAGAGTTCATGCACTGGTCGGAGAAGCCGATCAGTTGGAGCCGAGCTGACCACCCGGAGGTGATGCCTTCTCCGGGTTCCTATGCCCTGGTGTTGGATGCCACATTCGCAACAGAGAGGTGGGCTGCTCGTTTCTCCCGAATTCTGATAGACGGCGGTAGTAGCAACAACATCCTCTACCGCGACACCATGGAGAAGTTGTGCATAAAAGAGAAACAGCTCCAGCCCAGCCGGACTGTCTTCCATGGCATTGTGCCTAGCCTATCATGCTCACCAATCAGCAAGATCAAGATAGATGTCCTCTTTGGAGACAAGAGTCACTTCTGCCGAGAGCCAATCTGGTTCGAGGTGGTTGACCTTGAGAGCCCCTACCACGCGTTGCTTGGCTGGCCTGCTCTGGCCAAGTTCATGGCGGTCCCCCACTACGCCTACCTCAAGATGAAGATGCCGGGCACCAAGGGCATTATCACCATAGCCGGGGACTACCAGAAGTCTGCCGCCTGTGCCACTGCCAGCAGCCGGCTGGCCGAGTCCCTTGTGATTGCTGCCGAGAAATGGCTCCTTGACCGGGTTGTGGCCATGGCCGGCGAGCAGCCGGACCTGTCGCCAGATCCCAAGGGGTCAGAAGCTCAGGGCTCTTTCCAACCGGCCAAAGAAACCAAGAAGATACCATTGGACCCGGAGCACCCGGAGAGGTTCACAGTCATAGGAGCTTGCCTCGACAGCAAATAGGAAAGCGAGCTCGTCGATTTCCTCCGTGAGAATCGGGACATCTTTGCGTGGTCTCCAAAGGACATGCCGGGTGTTCCGACGGATTTCGCCGAGCACAAGCTACATGTCAGAGCAGATGCAAAACCAGTCAGGCAACCCCTCCGCCGCCTGTCGGACAAGAAGAGAGGAATTGTTGGTGAAGAGATAGCCCGGCTTCTAGCAGCCGGCTTCATTATGGAAATATTCTTCCCAGAGTGGCTAGCTAACCCAGTTCTTGTACTAAAGAAGAACAACAAATGGCGCATGTGTATTGACTACACCAGCCTCAACAAAGCTTGCCCGAAGGATCCGTTCGCCTTGCCTCGGATTGACCAAGTGATAGACTCCACAGCCGGATGCGAGCTGTTGAGTTTTTTGGATGCCTATTCGGGGTACCACCAGATTAAGTAAAGCCCGGCCGACCGCCTGAAGACCGCCTTCATCACACCATTCGGAGCCTTCTGCTACCTGACCATGACATTCGGCTTGAGAAATGCCGGTGCCACGTTCCAGCGTTGCATGCAGAAGTGCCTCCTCAAGCAACTCGGCAGAAATGCCCACGTCTATGTAGACGATATTGTGGTGAAGACGGAGAAGCGGGTACCCTCCTGGAAGATCTCAAGGAAACTTTTGATAATTTGCGCCGTTTTCAAATCAAGCTCAACCCAGAGAAGTGTGTCTTTGGAGTACCAGCCGGCCAGCTCCTCGGTTTCCTTGTCTCAGAGCGCGGCATAGAGTGCAACCCTGTCAAGATCAAGGCCATCGAGAGGATGGAGAGGCCCACCCGACTGCGAGACGTTCAGAAGTTCACCGACTGCTTGGCATCCATCAGCCGCTTCATCAGTCGGCTGGGCAAGAAGGCTCTTCCCCTGTACCAGCTGATGAAGAAAACCACTCATTTCGAGTGGAACGACAAGGCGGACGAGGCGTTCCTCCAGCTCAAGAAGATGTTGACCACGCCGCCCGTCCTGGCCGCTCCGGCTGCCAAGGAGCCCATGCTTCTCTACATCGCCGCCACCAGCCGGGTGGTCAGTACAGTTATGGTGGTAGAGCGCCAAGAGGACGGCAAGGCGCTGCCGGTCCAGAGGCCCGTATACTACTTGAGTGAGGTGTTGTCAGCTTCCAAGCAGAACTACCCCAACTACCAAAAGTTGTGCCATGGCGTGCATTTTGCCGCCAAGAAGCTCAAGCCATACTTTCAAGAGCATCCCATCACGGTCGTCTACACCGCCCCGCTTGCGGAGATCATAGGCAGCAGAGACGCATCGGGTCGAGTGGCCAAGTGGGCCATCGAGCTGGCCCCCTACACCATCTTCTACCAGCCTCGTGCCGCCATCAAGTGCCAAGCACTGGCCGACTTCCTCGTTGACTGGGCCGAGACCCAGTACCTGCCGCCAGCTCCAGACTCCACTCATTGGCGGATGCACTTTGATGGCTCGAAGATGCCCACCGGTTTGGGAGCTGGCGTCGTCCTCACCTCTCCCAAAGGCGACAAGCTCAGATACACGCTGCAAATCCACTTTGCCGCCTCCAACAACATGGCCGAGTACAAGGCGCTGGTACACGGACTCCGGCTGGCCAAGGAGATTGGCATCCGCCGAATTCTGTGCTACGGCGATTCGGACTTGGTGGTCCAACAGTTGTCCGGCGACTGGGACGTCAAGGATGCAAATATGGCGAGCTACCGCTTCCTCGTCCAGCAGATCAGCGGATATTTTGATGGGTGCGAGTTCCTTCACGTACCACGGGCCGACAATGAGCAAGCAGACGCCCTGGCACGGATCGGCTCCACCAGGCAAGCCATACCAGCCGGCGTGTCCCTTCAGTGCCTCCGCAAGCCGTCTATCAAGCCTTCCCCGGAATCAGAATCCATCTTCATGCCGGCTGCTCCCGAAGCAGTCGGACCTGGCCCGTGGGCTGCAGCAGCCGGCCCGGGGACTTCGGCAAGCGGATCGGGGACTGCAGCAGTCGCACCCGGCCCAGGGACTCTACAACCCGGCCCGGGGGCTGCAGCGGCCGTCCCGGGGACTTCAACCACGCAACAAGACGCGGCCGACTCCACCCCACCACCCCCAGACCCAACCGCCCTAGTTTCAGTAACCGTAATGACAGTGGATGAAGTCAAAGCACCATCATGGGCGCAGCCCATCCTCAACTTTTTGGTAAGCGGGGAGCTGCCAGTTGACGAGATCTCGGCCCGGCAGGTGCAACGCCGGGCAGGAGCTTACACGATAGTAAACAGAGAGCTTGTCAGGCGCAGCGTGACCGACGTTTTCCAACGCTACGTCGAACCAGAGAAAGGCAAGGCAATCCTCAGAGACATACACCAAGGCGAGTGCGGCCACCACGCGGCCTCCAGATCCCTTGTCGCCAAAGCTTTCCGCCATGGTTTCTTCTGGCCGACTGCTTTGGAGGACGCCAAGGATCTGGTCAAGAAATGCAAGGGGCGCCAAAAATTCAGCTCCAAGCAACACCAGCCGACTTCTGCACTCAAGACCACCCCCCTTACCTGGCCCTTTGCCGTCTGGGGGCTGGACATGGTGGGCCCATTCAAGACAGCACGCGGTGGCATGACCCATCTGCTGGTCGCCGTGGACAAATTCACCAAGTGGATTGAAGCAAAACCAATCAAGAAACTAAATGGTCCGACTGCTGTGACCTTCATTGCGGATATCACCGTCCGGTACGGTGTACCACACAACATCATCACCGACAATGGCACTAACTTTGCCAAAGGCGCCTTGGCCCGTTTCTGCTCGACGCAGGGCATCGGACTGGACTTAGCGTCCGTTGCCCATCCGCAGTCAAACGGCCAAGTAGAACGAGCAAATGGCCTCATCTTATCCGGCATCAAACCCCGATTGGTCGAGCCACTGGAGCGGTCGGCCGGCTGCTGGATCGACGAGTTGCCGGCCATCCTCTGGAGTCTCCACACCACTCCGAACAGATCAACCGGTTTCACTCCCTTCTTCCTCATATACGGGGCCAAGGCCATCATCCCAACTGACATCGAGTTCGACTCGCCTCGCGTCACCATGTACACGGAGGCGGAGGCGAAGGAAGCACGAGAAGACGGCATCGATCTGCTGGAAGAAGGCCGGCTGTTAGTACTCAGCCGGTCCGCCATCTACCAGCAGAGCCTGCGTCGCTACTACAGTCGGAAGGTCAAGCCATGATCCTTCCAAGAGGGAGACCTTGTGCTCCGGCTGATCCAGCAAACAGCCGGCCAGCACAAGCTCTCGACCCCTTGGGAAGGCCCCTTCATCATCAGCAGAGCCTTGGGCAACGACTCCTATTACCTCATCGACGCGTAGAAGCCCAGGGCGCGCAAAACGGACGATTCCGGCAAGGAAGCAGAGCGCCCATGGAACGCAAATCTTCTCCGAAGATTTTACAGTTAAAAGCAGTATGTACCACGCTACCTTTTGTACTAAGGGCAAAGGCACCGAGTCCCTCGAGGAGCACTCGGGGGCAACCTTTCTTATCTATATGATAAGTTTCATGCCTGTGAGTATGTTATTTCATTCCTACGCCCGGCACCGGGTCCGACTAGTCGGCCCGGGGGCTTGCTGCCTTGTACTATGTTGGCTCTACCTGCAGTCGGACAAGTAGTGTGCCGGCATCTAAGCCCACCCTTGCCATAAGCCACAGCTCACAGAGCGACTGTCTGGCAGGCAAGGGTCAAAGGCAGGAAATGGTGCGCACATGAAAAATGGCTAAGGATGAAAGCACCCACATAGCCCAAGTCGGCTCCTCGCCTAAACCGTCCGGTTGCTGAGCAGCCGGCCGGCCGGCTTCTTACTTAAACCGCTACATTCTAAGCGGCCAAAGTACTTGTCTTCCCAAAATGGCCAAGTACTTGACTCGGCCAGCAGACCAAAGAATGGCTATCTGGCCGGCAAGGCGGCAGCCAAGGGAAAGCGGCAAAGGAAAAAGCCAAAAGAACAGAAAGCAAGACAAGTCAGAGCTCGGCGAAGCACATCTTGTGCGAGAATTAAATCACATAGCAAGAGGCCCTCGGCCAGCATTCAACAAAGTTTGAATACACCCAGCGGGTGGAACTGCGCGAATTTAACAAAGTTTGTTCTAAAGATTACCAAGGCAGGAAAATATAAGATAAGTTGGCAGCCTAGGCGAAATGAGCAACAGGCGGGTCCGGTAGGTTGGTGGAGTCGGCGGCGCCAGCTGGTGAAGTGGCCATCTGGCGAGTCTCGGCTTGGTTGCCTTCAGCAGCAGTCGGTGCACTCGCACGTGGCTCGTTGCTCGAGGCCCGATCAAGCTGAGGCTGGGCGTCCACTCCACCCTCCGGTGCGTTGCCTTCACCATCCTCATCTTCCTCGTCCTCGCCTTCATCGCTTGAGGCGATTTCTTCCGCCGAGTCCTTGCCGTCATCCGGGTTCAGCCCGAACCAGTCCATCGGCACCTCGGCACCCTCCTCGTCCAGCTCGGGGAAGAAGACGCTGGTGTCGGTGTACTCGCGATCGCCACCGCACGATGGGTGAGTGCGGGCCCCGCTGCCACCAACTATTCCATGGCCTCCTGCCGGAACGTGGCCAACTAGGCTAGGTACAGCCCAGGATACCACACCTTGACGAACTCCAAGGCTCTTCGTGCGCCTGCCCGAGCGGAGGAGCCCCTCCAAGCCTCGAAGCGGCCGATTGCCGCCTCCAACCAGTCGGCGGTCCGACTGGGGGTGCGTGGAGCGTGGCCGCCTGGCCAGAGGGCGGAAACCAGCTGAGACCCGGCACGCTGAAGGCGGCGGAGCAGACGGTGAATCGGCTATAACATGTCCTGATGGCAAGGAGCTGCTCGTTCATGTTCCGAGGCACGTCGGGCGGGATCTCCACTCCTTCCCTCCTACGCCGGTCGCGCCGCGCCTCGATGGCCTGGCTGACGGCGACGGCGTGGCCAGGAAAGAAGTCTACGCAAAAGAAAAACAAAGATCAGAAGCCGACTCCCGATGCAGTCGGCAGCTATTCCAAAGAAAGAAACTTACAATACATGACTCAGGATATCACTAGAGATGCTGCCCATTTGCTATTTTTGGTGGATGCTAACCGTGTTGTAGTTAACATGCCTGTCCATGTACTTACGCAGGGTCATAACGGGCGATGTTGTTGTTTGCCGTTGAGGTTAGCTGCATCCCATGTCTTACAGTATTTTACATCATTTGTGCAATTGCAGTTTAACTTCTAACATTTACTGGTTGCCTGTAGGTACACATGTCAGCGGCACTGATCCATGCTTCGACCCGAAGGAACAGCTCGCCTCTGCCGCCGCTGACTTTGGGCGGGCTCTGGCCAAGATGAAGTGCCCCAACAACTACCTCTCAGGACTTACCAAGTATGAACTCACCAGTTCAATCTTACCAATACCAGTTGCAATGGCTATGTTTTGTACGGTTGATGTATTAAGCATGTGTAGTAAACATGCCTAACACATTTTAGCTATTTTCCCTACCTTTTTATAGACAACTGGGCCATTCTCTGCTCTGGCAGCACCTGCCTTGCGATGTTTAACTCTGCCAATTACATTTTTATCAGTACCGGTTTCAATGGGTATTAAGCCTGTTGCAATTAACAGTTGTATCCATTTTTTAACAGTTTTACTTCAATGGCTACAAACTTACAAAACATGACTTAGGATGCTGTTAAGCCTGTTGCAATTAACAATTGTATCCATTTTTTAATCTGTCCCTTTGCTACCGTGCTACTCTCCGCAATGAAGATATACTAGAGATGCTGCCCATTTGATATTTTTAGTGGATGCTAACCCTGTTGTACTTAACATGCCTTTCCATGTACTTACGCAGGGCCATAACGGGCGATGCTGTTGTTTACCGTCGAGGTTAGCTGCATCCCATGTCTTACAATATTTTACATCATTTGTGCAATTGCAGTTTGGCTTCTGACATTTACTTGCTTCTTGTAGGTACACATGTCAGCGGCACTGATCCACTCTTCGACCCGGAGGAACATCCCGCCTCCGCTGCGGCCGACTTGGGGCGGGCTCTTGTCCATATGAAGTGCCCCAGCAACTACCCCTCAGGACTTACCAAGTATGAGCTGACCAGTTGAATCTTACCAATACCAGTTGCAATGGCCATGTTTTGTACGGTTCATGTATTAAGCATGTTGTAGTAAACATGCCTAGCCCATCTTATCTATTTCCCCTGCCTTTTTATAGACAACAGGGCCATTCTCTGCTCTAGCAGCACCTGCCTTGCGATGTTTAACTCTGTCAATTTCATTTCTATCAGTACCAGTTTCAATGGCTATACTAGGTTGTCTATTGTAGTAAACAATTGTATCCATTTTTAATCCGTCCCTTTGCTACCGTGCTACTCTTTCGCAATGAAGATATCACTACAGATGCTACCGTTTTATTACCATTTGCTATTTTTGGTGGATGTTCACACTATTGTAGTTAATATTGCCTTTCCATGTACTTACACAGGGCTACAATGGGCGATGCTGTTGTTTGCCGTCGAGGTTAGCTGCATCCCATGTCTTATACACCATCTGTTCCTAAATATAACTATTTTTAGAGATTCCAATATAGACTACATACGGAGCAAAATGAGTGCATCTAGATTCTAATCTAAACTATGTCTATAATTCTATATACATCCGTATGTAGTTCATATTGAAATCTCTAAAAAATACTTGTAGTTAGGAACGTAGGTAGTTGTATTTTACATCATTTATGCAATCTCAGTTTAGCTTCTAACATTTACTGGTTGCTTGTAGGTACATATATGAGCGGTACTGATCCACACTTCGATCCCTTTTGCATATGGGGCAATGATATATTCATGAATAAGCGTCATGTGAGGAAACTAAGAAAATTTGTTAGGCGAAAGAAACGGGTGATGGGAATTAAGCTCTTTATTTACACTTTGTCCAAGACAACGGTGAACTTTAGGATGGTAAGTAATGTGTTGCCTTTTCCCCCTGCCCACAACAAGTTACTCTATTAGACCTGAGTATCTGAAAATTTTCTCTTTTCAGTGGTTTCCGAAGCAATTTACTGATGATTACCTTGCAAACTACATGACCGGAGTGGAGGCAACTAAGGTTAAAGTATATAATTCATGCTACCATGATAATGCTCTAGAAGTCTTCCTGAAGGCGGTGAAGGATGGGTGGGCGATCATCACAAGGGGTTGGACAAAAGTTGTTCGTGCCTATGGCATGTAGGAGGGCACATTATGGGCATTCCACTTCTTCAACACCATCGGCAGCCAAAATGATTTACACTTGTCTCTTCACCTTTACCGCCTCAAAATATTGTGGTTCATCATAGTTAATTGTTGCCTAATCCTGTAATTACTGAACATATTGTACTGAGAATTTTATTTATGGATAGGTTGTTGAACCATTGTGCTGAGAATTTGTATTCCATGTTTCATACTTCAAAATTTCCATTTCGAATAATAAATTATAGGGAAAAATAAAATTAAAGAGGAGCGAATAAAATAATATGCACACGGTTAGAAAGAAAACAGCGTGTACGATGAAAAATAGAGAACAGATGGTTCTTTGACGTGAAACGTTTGCGATGCCCGACGGATGCACACACGGTTTCGTCTCATATGCGTGTGCGATTCATGGTAATACGACAAATGTTTCAAACCTGTGTGCGTGTGTGATAGGAATACCTATCACACACAGTTATGTAAATGGACACGTTAGCGTTAGTAGAGGCACCGCACACATTTTACATTCTTGAACTGTGTGTGATAACGTACCTATCGCAAACACATCGGTAGATTAAATGTTGATGTCCTCCTTTTTCACACGACTATAGCGGCGTAATCGTTTCGGATGTCTCTCGGATCAGAAACGTAACGTCGAGACATAATGTGTGGGACTGGGGCGACTTCTCATACGTTTATTCTATGGCGATCGTCAGTAGCCGCTTGCCTATCCCCGATGGTTTTTGGGTCATGTGGGAAGGACCCCCCTATCGCACACACTCACTCAGCGACGGTTTAGAATGCCGTCATGGAAAGGGGTTAAAAACTGTTTGTATATCATGTTACGGTACCGGTGCAAGCCTCATGGTTCCGATAGGGAACGTGCCACCTTCGTGGATGAAACGATATTCGTTGCCTCTTCTTGATTTCAAATTTTTGTCTAGTGGCAACATAGAGCAACAGGAGTGTCGTGTTAAAATTTGGAATTTTTCTGGGTTTGTTTGGACATTTTTATACATTAACTGTGTCTTCTAGGCATTTTATGTGCATAATTCAAATTTGAACTACAAGCACATGCTCCAGTGCAGAAAAATGGGTTTAAAAAATCAAATGTGTGTCCTTGGGTGCATGTTTAGGTCCAATGCAAGAAATGGGAATGAATTTCAAACACCATGGCACCGTTGCTTGCCGTCAAAATGTTGAGATACTTTGTTTTTAAATTCTAGTAAATCCAAAACTCGTCTGATTTTCGTGAAACTTGGCATGCTATCATGGAATGGCACCAACATGCTATGGTAAAAAAATTGTCCCATTTGGGGCAGGTTTTGCTATACGCTCCTCACAAATCAGAGCTTCTCCCATGAAGCCTCGCGGTTCCGGTAGGGAATGTGTGTCACCTTTCTAGACGAAACGACATTCGTTGCTTCTTGTCGCCTTGATTTTTTTCTAGATACAACATAGAGCAACAGGAGTCTTATGTTAAATTTTAGAATTATTCGGGGTTCATTTGAACATTTTTATGCATTGACTGAGTTTTCTAGGCATCTTATGCGCATAATTCAAATTTGAACTACAGGCACATGCTGTGTACCAAATTAGGTTGAAAATCATATGTGTGTCCTTGCGTGCATGCTTAGGTCCCATGCAAGAAATAGGAATGAACTTCAAACACCTCGGCAGCGTGCCTCGACCGCAAACATTGAGATACTTGGTTTTAAAATTCTTGTAAATCCAAAACTCGTCTGAAATTCATGAAACTTGGCAAGCTATCATGGAATGCCACCAACATGTGTGGTATTTTTCGTGTCCAATTTGAGAGAAGGCACATGAATCAACAGCCAACAAAGGCATTTTGAAACAAATAGCTGCCACCTTATCATCTCAAACATTTGTATAATTTAAATCGTGTGTGTTTTGTTAACCATTCAGGTGACACCACACGTCACACTTTTAATGGCTAGGAGGTGCCGTGCGGACAGTTGCTTGAGTATATGGGAGGCGTGCGAGTGCAGTCCGCTATGCAGGCTGACCGGGAGGCGTGCAAGCTGTCCTCCAATGCGCAAGCTCACCGGGAAGTGTGTGAGTTGTACGCTGCACAGGCTCACCGGGAAGCGAGCCCTTTGACTTCCATGGCCGCCCGCCTCGCTCGCATCCTCTCCATTAATGGCGCTCGAGCCGCTGTTTAATAGGAGAGGCCTTACTCTTCGCCTCCCATTCCCCTCCCGCAGTCCTCCACCAACGCCATGGCGCAGAACGATCATCTGCCACTAGTATTCCAGTTTGGTGAAGTCAACTCTGAACCGGATGAGATAGAAAATAAGGAGGAATGGGGCCTCATGGACATGGCCCTGAACGAGCTGGCCACGGCGGTTGTTGCCCCCATGCCCGTCCCAGCTCCCATCCTTGCGCCCGCGCCAGCGACCATCATCGTAGCATTGACGGGCGGGTCGATGAGCACTATCGCAACGCTGGAAGCCGCGGGCGTCAGTGAGGTCCCCGCGGACCCGCGCGAGCTCGTGTACATGTCAGCGCCAGCGCCCGTGCCCCCTACACCCACCGCGACGCCAGTCCCCGTGCGTTTGCCTGCACCCGCCACACCCGTGCCCATGCGCGAGCCCCCTCAGCGTCATGGGACGCCGCCGTCGATCGCTACCTCATAGCGCCGCCAGTTGCCGTCCTCCCGCACCCTGCCCGTCGATCGCGCAACAATAGGATGTTTGATTTCCAAGTGAGGAACATTATGTGCTGCCTTGAAGACTTCAACAATGGCGTCCCGGAGGACGACAACGACAACGCCGGCGCGGCACGCCGCCTCCGCCGCCGCTGGAATTAGTTTTTTGGGTTTAATACTGTATCTCGATCGTATGAATATAAAGTCGCAGTGTGACTGAATGAAACATATGGTTTGAACAAACTTGCGTTTTTCTCTCTGAATATACAGACTTATCAAACGATTTAAAAAAAATTAAAACACTCATCACAAACGTTCTAGATAGAACACCTTTATGCAAACCAACAGCTTCCCTAGTAAGCCAAGGGAAAATGTGTCGCGCAGGATTTGTGCATCTCTTCATCGCAAATGTTTTAGATAGAACACCCGTATGCAAAGCGAGAGCTATGGTCCTTCCCTAGTAAGCCAAGAGAAAATTTGCCGCGCATGATTTGTGCATCTCTTCATCACAAACAGTTCAGATTGAAGACGGTATGCAAAGTGAGAGCTATGGTTCCTTCGCCACTAAGCCAAGAGAAAATCTAGCGCACAGGATTTGTACATCCCTTCAACGCAAACGATTTTTTCTGATGACCCATGTGCAACCACGTACAGACAATTTGGTAAGATTTGCATCTGTCACATTGGGTATATTGCCATTTGTCAAACTAGAAAGATTGACATTTGTCGATCTAGTAACATTGCCCTTTGTCAACCTTGTAACACTGCCATTTGTCAAAATTTGCAGTTAAAAATCACTAGCACTATCTAATTTTGCAACTGAAATTCAGTAAGCATAGATTTTATTCATAGATTAAGCAGTCGTTCTTTATACAAACAGTTCAACTCGACAGCTGAACCGACCAAACTTTTCCCCAATTGTTGCCAACCACGTACTGAAATAATAGTTCAACTATACATACTAGCTAATTTTAAGTATGTTGTACAGTTCAACCACATCTATAGTCAGATGAACTGAACAAAATAGCCCCTAAATACTACTACTACGGAGGGGCATTGTACTACTTCCAGCAGCTTCTCCTCTGCCGAGCGCGCTCAATAAGAGGCAGAGGAGGAGGAGCCTACCGACGAGCTGGACAACTGGAATCCGGTGCCTGCCGCTGCTGCACCTTTAGCGACGCTCACCTCGAATGCCCTCTGCCGCTCCAGACGACCCCTCTCAAAGCGGCAGGACTCCTCATAGATCTCCTCATTCCGCGCCTCTGCGTTGGCGTGTGCTCCGGCCACGGCAGTGGTAAGACTCTTTGCGTGCTCGACCAGGCGCTCCTCCTCCTCCCGCAAGAACTCGATGTAGTGCGCAAGGTCGCTGACGCACATGCAGGGCTCCACCTCCACCTCTCGCCTTCAGGCGGCAGTGCCGGAGTAGGTGATGACCCCGGCGGTCGACGATGGGCTGGCGGCCACGACGGCCGACGGTGGGGTGGCGGCCACGACCGCAAACTCCCGCCTTCGGGCCACGGTGGCGGAGCGGGTGATGGCCACGCTGGCCGACAGTGGGGTGGCGGCCACGACGGCCACCTCCCGCCTTCAGGCCGCGGTGGCGGAGCGGGCGATGGCCATGGCTGTCGACGGTGGTGTGGCGACCACGGTGGCAGACGGTGGGGTGGTGGCAACGGCGGCCGGCAACAGCTGCCGACGGGCAGCAGCGGTGGAGCATGTGGTAGGTGTTGCGCGCACCTCCAACAGGGACGCCACACACACTACACTATGCCGGGGACGGCGCCGCCGCCGTGGTGTAGCCTCCCAGTTGGAGCTGTCCTCTGATGACGGCGGAGTGGCTGAGCGATGACGACGGACCAGTGCCATTGGCAATTGTGGGAGAAGCAGACGAGATAAGCTATAGGGAGGGAGGGGAAAATGCGACGCGGGACTCATCGGCCGCGAGGGTTTATATAGCAGGCCGGTAAGCATTGGGATTTTGGGGGATTTCACCGAGTTGGGCGGGAAGCTTGCGCGACTATGCGCGGGAACCTGCGCGGTTGCGCGAGAACGGGCTCACCAATGATTCATTGCACTACAAAAAAGACACATCCGTGACATTATGACACTTCTATGACGATAATTATGACAAAAACACGTATCATCATAGATGTGGTGGGCTCCTACTTCTATGACAAAAAATCATGACAGAAACTGGGCTTTTCGTCCTGGGCGGGCCGGGGACGCACCTGTATGACATTCTTTGGGCCGTCCATGACATAAAAAATCATGGTAGAAGTGAGGGCGAGGAAATTTTCACGGAGTTCCCGGTTATGGTGGGTGATCGGGGCCTAGCGATGCAATGTGGTTTGCGCATTTCTCTCGTACGTAGGCGCGTGTGTGCCCGAGCCGTTGGCTCTAACTGAACCTGAGGGAGAGACGTTCGCTTACTGAACCCGAGCGGTTGCACTAGCTATGTTACTGACCCGTAGCAATCGATCCCTTGGCTGTTAACTGAACCCAAGCGATTCCTTCCCTGCTGACTGAACCCGAGCGATTCCTTCGCTGCTGCTACTAACTGAACCTGAGCGATCAATCGCTACTGCTGTTTACTGAAGCCGATCGAGCCCGCATGCGAGACACAACCAGCCGGTGTGTTGGGTTGCCTCTCGATGAGCAGTGACCATTGCTACCGCGCGCGCGATACGTAAAACGAGTCGAGACATGGTGAGTCGAGTCGGTTGGGTTGGCTGTGGATGAACAGTTCCCGGTGGGGGTTGGATGAACAGGACCCCGTTGTAGTAGGCGGTTGCCGCTGGATGAATAGGACCACAAGGAGGCCGCCACACCCCAGCTAGTTGGGGGGTGGATGAACAGGACCTCATGGAGGCTGGATGAACAGTAGCCGGTTGAGGCTGGATGAATAGTAGTCCATGGATGAACAATAGCTGGTGGAGGCTGGAGGAAGTCGACGTTGGATGAATAGTAGACCGTGGAGGCTGGAGCGTGGCAGTAGACGGTGGATGAACATAAACCCGCATGTACGTACGCAACCGTATTTACTTTCTTGCAGCGTGGATGTACGTACATGTACACGATATAGACAGGACTGCGTGACATGCTACATCGGCGGTTCTACTACGACACCTGCCGCTCCTTACTCGGCCATGGGTCATCGCTGCAGAGAGACCGATGACCGCTATGTACGTACACGTTCGCGACCAGACAGATAAATCTACGTGCTTTGACTTGGTGGGTCCCAGCTGCCAGGGGGTAAGGAGGCACTTCCTTCCATGCGAAGATGTAGCTAGTGGGTCTCAGCTGTCAGGGGGGAAACTTTTTTTTCGCGAAATACAGAGGCCCTTCCGGTGGGTCCCTACTGTCAGGTGGAGGAATCATTATTTTGCGCATAACAAAGAGGCACTTCCTTGCGTGAGGCTGTGGACCCAGCGGTCAGCCTCTCCATGTACAATCCTCTTCTGTTGGATGTCATTCATTAACCACGCCGCGCCGAGAGCACCAGGGCGATGGACGACGGCGAGGCCTAGGAAGGGAACGACCCAAAACCGGAGAAGACTCGGCAGTTGTTTCCCATACGGAGGGGAGTACGAGGGTTTACTGGTTCATCTGCCGTCGCCAGAGAATAACAGGAACTGTGGGTGAGTAGAGGGATCGCCAGGCCAGCGATGGGAGTAGGGTGGGGCGGTTAGGCCTGCGCGGCAGCACAGCCGGCCATGGGAGACATGAGTAGGCAGTACGGCCGGCACTAATTTGGGCGGCTGGAGCAAGAAGACCAGAGGTTGAAGAAGTTGCACCGCCGTCGGATTTACGTCTTACGGTCACTACAGCTAGAATCCTTTATATTGACTACATTGACAAAGCCCTGCATCCGCGTCAACTAGGTAGGCCCACAAGCCAGCCTCCAAATCTGGTGGGTCCCAGGTAGCAGGGGAGGAATCATTTTTTTGTGCGTAATAAGGAGGCACTTCCTTGCGTGCGAAGATATAGCTAGTGGGTCCCAACCGTCAGCGTGGGGGGGGGGGGGGGGGGAGGGTACGTTTTGTTTGCGAAATACGGAGGCCCTTGTGGTGGGTCCCCACTGTCAAGTGGAGGAATCAATATTTTGCGTGTAATAAGAAGGCACTTCCTACTCGCAAAAAAGGAGGCACTTCCTTGTGTGCGGTCGTGGACCCAGCTGTCTGCCTCTCCACGTACAACCCTCTTCCGATGGATGTCGTTCGTTGACCACGTTGACCATGCCACGTCGAGAGCACCAAGGCGGTGGATGACTGATACGTCTCCAACGTCTCTATAATTTTTGATTGTTCCATGCTGTTATATTATCATTCTTGGATGTTTTACAATCATTTTATAGCAACTTTATATCATTTTTTGGGACTAACCTATTGACATAGTGCCCAGTGCCAGTTCCTGTTTTTTGCTTGTTTTTTTACTTCGTAGAAAATCAATACCAAACAGAGTCCAAATGCAACAAAACTTTTTGGTGATTCTTTATAGACCAGAAGACACAAGTTGGGCCAAGGAAGTACCAAAGGGGTGCCCCGAGGGGGGCACAACCCACCTGGGTGCGTCTGGGGGCCCAGGCACACCCTGGTGGGTTGTGCCCACCTCGGTGGCCTCCCACACCGCCTCTTTGCCTTATAAATACCCCAATATTCCAGAAACCCTAGGGGAGTCGACGAAAAACAATTCTAGCCGCCGCAATTCCCAGAAACCATAGATCCAATCTAGACACCATCACGGAGTGGTTCATCATCCTCATTGGTGCCTCTCCGATGATGCGTGAGTAGTTCATTGTAGACCTATGGGTCTGTAGTTAGTAGCTAGATGGCTTCCTCTCTCTCTTTTGATTCTCAATATAATGGTCTCTTGGAGATCTATTTGATGTAACTCTTTTTGCGGCGTGTTTGTTGGGATACGATGAACTTTGAGTTTATGATCAGATCTATGTTTTTATCCATGAAAGTTATTTGAGTCTTTTGATCTCTTATATGCATGATTACTTATACCTCATATTTCTTCTTCGAATCTTTAGTTTAGTTAGGCCGACTAGATCGATTTTTCTTGCCATGGGAAGAGGTGCTTTGTGATGGGTTCGATCTTACGGTGCTCAATCCCAGTGACAGAAGGGGAAATGACACGTATGTATCATTGCTATTAAGGATAACAAGATGGGGTCTATTCCTACATGAATAGATCTTGTCTACATGATGTCATCGTTCTTATTGCATTACTCCATTTCTCCATGAACTTAATACACAAGATGCATGCTGGATAGCGGTCGATGTGTGGAGTAATAGTAGTAGATGCAGGCAGGAGTCGGTCTACTAATCTTGGATGTGATGCCTATATAATGATCATTGCCTGGATATCATCATGATTATTTGAAGTTCTATCAATTACCCAACAATAATTTGTTTACCCACCATATGCTATTTTTCTCGAGAGAAGCCACTAGTGAAATCTACGGCCCTCGGGTCTCTTATTTATCATATTTGCCATCAAGATCTATTTTTATTCGCTTTTATTTTCAGATCTATTAATCCAAAAACCCAAAAATACCTTGCTGCAATTTTTATTTATTTATTTTATCTCGCGTTCCCACAAGATCTATTTATCCAATCTACTACAATTTTATGTATCTTTTTACCCGGGAGGGATTGACAACCCCTCTTTTACGTCGGGTTGCAGGTATTTGTTCTTTGTGTGCAGGTACCATTTACGTAGTATTGCATGGTTCTCCTACTGGTTTGATAACCTTGGTCTCATCACTGAGGGAAATACCTATCGTAGCTGTGCTGCATCATCCCTTCCTCTTTGGGGAAATACCGATGTAGTTCAAGCCGCATCAAAAGGAATTTCTGGCGCCGTTGCCGGGGAGACATCATCAACATCTACCAGGTTCCTAATCACAAATCTCATCTCCTTGCAATTTACATTATTTGCCATTTGCCTCTCGTTTTCATCTCCCTCACTTCACAAAAATTTGCCGTTTTATTCGCCCTCTTTTTCCGTTCACCGTTTTTTTTCGTCAGATCTGTTTCTGTGTGCAATCTTGTTTGCTACCTTTGTTTGTGTTACCATGTGCCTTCTATTTGCTTGCATCTTCACTTGCTAAATATCTATTGATATGGATCTTCATCCACTTGCTAATCTTTTCAAAAGATCTGATTATGTTGAACCAATTGCTAGTGAGTTGAGTGCACTTGATTATCTTTATGAAGTTTTGCTTGAGATTTGTGAATCTGAAATTTGTGATGAAGAAATTTGTGAAGTAATTCATGATAGATCCTTGAATGAAACGCCTGATTGCAATGGTTTCACTATAAATTCTATTAATGTCAATTGTGCTAATAATATGCAAAACCCCAAGCTTGGGGATGCTAATTTTGATATGTCCACTACTTATTGCAATGATCAAGATTGGGATGATTCTTATTATGGTCTTGAAAATTAATTAAGCCTCATGATGAATATGTTTGTGATAATATTGAAAGTGGGTTTGCAAGAGTGTCAACTCTAGGTAATAATGATCCCACTACTTTGGAGTATGTTCAATCTTATGAATTTTTTGATAAAAGTGGGCTTGGAGAGGTCATGACTTTATTTGATGATAATCCCACTATTTTGGAAGAGTGTCAACTTTGCATGCATGTGGATCATGAAGAGAATATTTTATGTGATAGTTATATTATTGAATTTGAAAATGATCCCACATGTAATTATTATGAGAGAGGGAAATATGGTTGTGGAAACTTTCATCTTACTAAATTTCCTCTCGTTATGTTGAGATTGTCAATGTTTTATTCCTTTCCTTTGCATATGTTAGATATTTCTTGTCACGATAATTTGTTTGATTATAAAATTCCTATGCATAGGAAGTTTGTTAGACTTAAATGTGTTTTTCATATGCTATATGATGCTCTCTTTATGCTTCAATTCTTGTCTTCCATGTGATCATCATTAAAATCATTATGCCTAGCTAGGGGCGTAAAACGATAGCGCTTGTTAGGAGGCAACCCAATGAATAAAATTTATTTTTGTCTTTTTCTTTCTGTTCTTGAGTGTTTGCACAATTATGCTACTGTTATGATTGTGTTTTTTATTTTTTAATTAGTGTTTGTGCCAAGCAAAGCCTTTGGGATCATGTTGGGTGATAATTGATTTGATCTTGTTGAAAAACAGAAACTTTTGCGTCCAGTAAAATAAATTTGAAAATTTACTGAAGTGACAAAAAATTCTGAATTGTTTACACAAGATTGATATACAAATTTCCTCTGTTGTCCTAATTTTTCAGATTTTTGGAGTTACAGAAGTATGAGAACAATTCACATCTTTACAGACTGTTCTGTTTTTGACAGATTCTGTTTTCTTTGCATTGTGTGCTTATTTTGGTGAATCTATGGTTGTATCGGGGGGTATAAGCCATGGTAAAGTTAGAATACAATAGATATAATGCAATAACAAAATTTTAATGGGTTTTCTACAGTACTTAAAGTAAAGATTGGTTTTCTTATACTAACGGATCTCACGAAGGTTTTCTTAAGTTTTGTGTGATTGAAGTTTTCAAGTTTTGGGTGAGATCACGATGGACGAAGGAATAAGGAGTAAGAAGAGCCTAAGCTTGGGGATTCCCATGGCACCCCAAGCCATTATCCAAAGAGAAGCAAGCAACTAAGCTTGGGGATGCCCGAGGTGCATCCCCTCTTTCTTCTAACGACCATCGGTATTTTACTTGGAGCTATATTTTTATTCATCACATATCATGAGTTTTGCTTGGAGCGTCTTGTATGATATGAGTCTTTGCTTGTTTTGCTTTTTATTTTGTGTCATCTATCCATGCTGAACACACCTATTTGAGAGAGCCAAAATTATGCTATGATTTGTTAGAATTGCTCTCTATGCTTCACTTAAATCTTTTCGAGCTATGGAATTGCTCTAGTGCTTCACTTATATCTTTTTGAGCACGGTATGCTTTAGTATTTTTGAAGAAATGCTCCCATGCTTCACTTAGATTTATTTGAGAGTTAGTAAATTTTTAAGAAATTCTCTCATGCTTCACTTAAATTATTTTGAGAGAAGAAAATTTTTATGCTCATGTTCTTCACTTAGATTTGTTTGAGCTATGAAAAGCAACATATGAAATTAGTCCCAAAGTGATAGATATTCAAGAGGGATATAATAAAAACTTTCATGAAGATCATTGGACAAAATAAAGTTGATTCTTTGTAATAGTTTTGTGATATGATGATATAATATGTGAGTCATGTTGATGACTAATTATGCTTTAGTAAGAATATTGGTGTTAAGGTTTGTGATTCCCTATGCAAGCACGAAAGTCAATAGTTATGCAATGAAATTATATCCTACTTGTGGTGCATAATTCGGTGTTAGTTATGCTTAATGCTTGCTTATGAGATTTTTCGTTTCTTGGTTGGATACTTCTCAATCTTTTGCTAGCCTTCATTTGCACTAAGTATGATCACTACTTGCGCATCCAAAATCCTTAAACCAGTTTTGCCACATGAGTCCACTATACCTACCTATATGCCGTATTCTTTTTCCATTCTAAGCAAATTTGTTTGTGCCTTCTCTAATTTTCAAAATGAATTTCTCTTTTGTGTGCTCGTACCGCTCATGAAACGGTAGGGGTGGCTGATATTTTTCCATCCTAGATGTGTTATTCTCAAGATGCGTGTTTATTCACTTGTCATTGCACGAGAGTACGACAAAGGTATTAGGGATGCCCAGTCCCGAAATGAAAAATGAATTTACTTTATGTTGTCAAATAATAAATTTCTTGGAAAGTGTTGGTATGGACGGCACCCGTGGATTCGGTTAGCCGTGGAATGTGAAAGTATGGTGGAAAAAGGAATAAACCTTATTTTCTGTTTGGGAACCGCCTATGATATATCTAGCATGGAAAGTATTGGGAACTACTCGATCGTTTTCGTGACAGGAAAAGCATGCCACCCAAAATGTTTTTATCTCTATCTTTTTCTCTTTGAGCTCTGGCACCTCTACAAATCCCTACTTACCTCTGCGAAGGGCCTTTCTATTTACTTTATGCAATTTTTATTTTTACTTGAGTCTCCATCTTCTCTTATAAAGCACCAACTAAGGGGCACTATGATCGTACTTGAGCATTAGGTGTGGCTAATATGTGAGTATGTTTCATGAATGGATCAATTATTGAGCATAATGGGCTAGGGATAACTTGCTTTAGTGTTGATATTTTGAAAGACATGGTTGCTTGTTGATATGCTTGAGTATTGAAATCTTCATGTCAAAACTAGACTATTGCTTTGAATCATATAAAAGTCCAAATGTCCATGCTACAAAGAAAAGATTATGTGATGAACATGTTAGGCAGCATTCCACATCAAAAATTCTATTTTTATCATTTACCTACTCGAGGACGAGCAGGAATTAAGCTTGGGGATGCTGATATGTCTCCAACGTATCTATATTTTTTATTGTTCCATGCTGTTATATTATCAATCTTGGATGTTTTTCATTCATTTACTAGCAACTTCATATCATTTTTGGGACTAACCTATTGACATAGTGCCTAGTGCCAGTTGCTATTTTTTGCTTTTACTTCGCAGGATATCCATATCAAACGGAGTCCAAACGCAGCGAAACTTTTTGGAGATTTGTTTCTTCCCAAAAGACAACTTGGGAGCCAAGGAAGTGCAGGAGGGGAGGCCTATGGGGCCCACAAGGCACCAGGGCGCGCCAGAGGCCCCTGGCGTGCCCTGGTGGGTAGTGAGGCCCACGGGTGTCCTCTCAACCACCTCTCAGCTCTATAAATACCAAGATATTCCAGAAACCCTAGAATAGTCGATGAAAAACAATTCCAGCCGCTGCAAGTTCCAGAACCACGAGATCCAATCTAGAGCCCTTTTCTGGCACCTTGTCGGAGGGGAAAATGATCACGGAGGGGATCATCATCGTCATTGGTGCTCCTCCGATGATGCGTGAGTAGTTTATCACAGACCTACGGGTCCGTAGGCAGTAGCTAGATGGCTTCTTCTCTCTCATTGATCTTCAATACATTGTTCTCCTCGATGTTCTTGGAGATCTATTTGATGTAATGACTTGTTGCGGTGTGTTTGTTGGGATCCGATGAATTGCGAGTTTATGATTAGTTCTATCTATGAATATTATTTGAGTCTTCACTGAACTCTTTTATGCATGATCTTTATAGCCTCGTATTTCTTCTCCAAAACTTTGGTTTGGTTTGGCCAACTAGATTGAGTTTTCTTACAATAGGAAGAGGTGCTTTGTGATGGGTTCGATCTTGCGGTGCTCAATCTCAGTGACAGAAGAAGAAGTGACATGCATGCATCATTGCTATTAAGGATAATAAGATGGGGTCTATTCCTACATGAATAGATCTTGTCTACATCATGTCATCGTTCTTATTGCATTGCTCCATTTTTCCATGAACTTAATACACTAGATGCATGTTGGATAGCGGTCGATGTGTGGAGTAATAGTAGTAGATGCAGGCAGGAGTCGGTCTACTAATCTTGGACATGATGCCTATATACATGATCATTGCCTTGGATATCGTCATGATTATTTGCTTTTCTATCAATTGCCCAACAGTAATTTGCTTACCCACCGTATGCTATTTTCTCGAAAGAAGCCACTAGTGAAATCTACAGCCCTCGGTTCTATTTCCTATCATATTATTTTCAGATCTATTATTCCAAAAATCCAAAAATACCTTGCTGCTATTTTTATTTTTCTTTTATTTTGTGTTTTTGTCAGATCTATTTATCAAATCTCATACAATTTTATCTATCTCAATACCGAGGAGGGATTGACAACCCCTCTTACGCGTTGGGTTGCAAGTATTTGTTATTTGTGTGCAGGTGTTGTTTATATAGTGTTGATTGGTTCTCCTACTGGATTGATAACCTTGGTTTCATAACTGAGGGAAATACTTACCGTTGATGTGATGCATCATCCTCTCCTCTTCGGGGAAATACCAACGCAGATACAAGCAATCAGGAAGAATTTCTGGCGCCGTTGCCGGGGAGACATCATCAACATCTATCAGGTTCCTAATCACAAATCTCATCTCCTTATAATTACTTTATTTGCCATTAGCCTCTCATTTTCATCTCCCCCACTTCTAAAATGTTTTTGCGAAAAGCACAAAAATATTTGTCTTTTTATTTTGCCTTCTTTTTTGTTTGCCTTTTTTTTGTTTGTATCTTTGCTTGCTTTGGACCTATCATCATGAGTGACTTTGGTATGGCAGAAACAGATGATGGCAGAACTCCTAAAATTGGATGTTCTGGTAATCTAGATGCTAAAAATTTTGTTTTGGGACAAGGGAGCGTTATAGGAAAAGAAACTATCCAAGAATTATTTAATTGTGTTGGAACTTTGACTTGTGATGATGCTCCTATACTTAAAAGGAGTAAAACTTATGCGGAATCTATTTCAGCACTAGTTTTGAAACTTGAAAATAGATTTATTCGTACTCATCCTACGTTGCAAAGATTGTTTTATGAGCTACCCGTTATAAATGATCCTAAAGCTAAAAACATAGCCACCCTTGTTCTTATGAATGAATTTGATCACATAGTGCGGGAAGCCAGGGAATTTTTTGATTTTTATGGTATGAACCGTGAAAAAACGATAATAGATGAGATCCTTTACAACAGTGACTATGTTTTAAGACATTTTCTTGGTAATAATCAAATCTTTGATGAGAACCTTAAAAAGGAAATTCCCGTTCTGGATATGATCCAACAAGTTTTCAATGATGTTAATCAACAGTGTTCTTGGATCGTAGCCGAAAAGCAAAGGTGATACGTAGATGGACAACTTGATAATGCTAAAATTCTATGGATAATGTGTTTCAAGTTATATTCAAAAAACCTCCTGACGAAAACACATCAACGGACAATAAGAAGAAAGATGACAATACTTGAATGTATGCATTATGCCTAGCTAGGGGCATGAAATGATAGCGCTTATTGGGAAGCAACCCAATGAATAAAATATTTTTTCTTTTTCTTTTTCTTTTTGTGTGTTCATACAATTATGCCTCTGTTATGATTGTGTTTTTTATGTTTCAATTAGTGTTGGTGCCAAGTAATGCCTTTAGGATGGCTTTGGGTGATAGTTGATTTGATCTTGTTGGAAAATAGAAACTTTTACGTCCAGTAGCAGAATTGTTAAAAATTACTGGAGTGACGAAAAACTCTGAATTGTTTACACAAGATTGATATATGAATTGCCTCTGTTTCCCTAATTGTTCATTAATGTTGGAGTTACAAAAGTATCAGTAAAATTCAAGTCTTTACAGACAGTTCTGGTTTTGACAGATTCTGTTTTCGTTGTATTGTGTGCTTATTTTGATGAATCTATGGACTATACCGGGGTTTTTTAGCCATGGTAAAGTTAGAATACAGTAGGTATAATGCAATAACAAAATATGAATGGGTTTGCAGCAGTACTTAAAGTAAAGTTTGGTTTTCTTATACTAACGGATCTCACGAAGGTTTTTGTTAAGTTTTGTGTGATTGAAGTTTTCAAGTTTTGGGTGAGATCACAATGGATGAAGGAATAAGGAGTGAAAATAGCCTAAGCTTGGGGATGCCCATGGCACCCCTAGGTAATATTCAAGGATAACCAAGCAACTAAGCTTGGGGATGCCACAAAAGGCATCCCCTCCTTCTTCTAACGACCATCGGTAATTTTACTTGGATCTATATTTTTATTCGTCACATATCATGAGTTTTGCTAGGAGCGTCTTGTATTATATGAGTCTTTGCTTGTTTTGCTTTTTAGTTTGTCACAATTATCCTTGCTGAACACACCTATTTGAGAGAGTCATAATGATGCTATGATTTGTTAGAATTGCTCTATGTGCTTCACTTAATTTTTTTGAGCTATGGAATTGCTCTAGTGCTTCACTTATATCTTTTTGAGCTAGGTGGTGTTTTAATTTTGAAGAAATATACTCTCATGCTTCACTTAGATCAATTTGAGAGTTAGTAAATTTTTGAAGAAATTATCTCATGCTTCACTTATATTATTTTGAGAGAAGAGAAAAAATATTTATGCTCATGTTCTTCACTTAAATTTGTTTGAGAGCTTGTCATAAGCAATGGTAATAAATGAAACTAGTCCCAAAGTGATAGATATTCAAGAGGGATATAATAAAAACTTTCATGAAGATCATTGGATATTATAAACTTAATTCCTTGTAATAGTTTTGAGGTATTAAGATAATAATATGTGGGTCATGTTGGTGAGTAATATGATTTAGTAAGAATATTGGTGTTAAGGTTTGTGATTCCCTATGCAAGCACGAAAGTCAATAGTTATGCAATGAAATTACATCCTACTTGTGGTGTATTATTCGGTGTTAGTTATGTTTAATGCTTGTTTATGAGAGTTTTCGTTTTTTGGTTGGTTGCTTCTCAATCTATTTGCTAGCCTTTCCTTAGACTAAGTGGGAATACTACTTGTGCAGCCAAACTCCTTAAACCAAGTTGTGCCAATGAGTTCACCATACCTACCTATATGCGGTATTTCCATGCCGTTCCAAGTAAATTTGTATGTGCCAATTCTAATTTTCAAAATGAATTTCCTTTTTGTGTGCCCATACCGCTCATGAAGCGGCAGGGGGTGGCCAATATTTTCCATGCTAGATGCGTTATTCTCAAGATGAGTGTTTATTCACTTGTCATTGCACGAAAGTGTGGCAAAGTAATAGGGATGCCCAGTCCTGAAATGAAATTTTTTTATTTATGTTGTCAAATAATAAATTCCTTGGAAAGTGTTGGTATGGAAGGCACCCGTGGATACGGCTAGCCATGGATTGTGAAAGAATGGTGGAAAAATGAATACACTTTATTTTATGTTTGGGAACCGCCTATGATGTATCTAGCATGGAAAGTATTGGAAATTCTTGGTCATTTTAGTTGACGGGAAAAGCATGCCTCTCAAAATATTTTATCTCTCAATTTAAGCTTTGAGCTCTGGCACCTCTACAAATCTCTGCTTCCCTCTGCGAAGGGCCTATCTAATTACTTTATGCAATTTTTATTTGAGTCTCCGTCTTCTCTTATAAAGCACCAACTAGGGAGCACTATGATCATACTTGTGCATTGGATGTAGCTAATATTCGAGTGTGTTTCATGAATGGATCAATGATTGAGCATGATGGACTAGGGATAGCTTTCTTTAGTGTTGATATTTTGAAAGACATGGTTGCTTGTTGATATGCTTGAGTATTGATGTCCTCATGTCAATTATAGACTATTGCTTTGAATCATCTAAAAGTCCAAATGTCCATGCTACAAAAGAAAAGAATATGTGATGAACATGTTAGGCAGCATTCCACATCAAAAATTCTATTTTTATCATTCACCTAATTGAGGACGAGTAGGAATTAAGCTAAGGGATGTTGATACGTCTCCAACATATCTATAATTTTTTATTGTTCCATGCTGTTATATTATCAATCTTGGATGTTTTAAATTCATTTACTAGCAACTTTATATCATTTTTTGGGACTAACCTATTGACATAGTGCCCAGTGCCAATTGCTATTTTGCTTGTTTTTTACTTCACAGAATATCCATATCAAATGGAGTCCAAACGCAGCAAAACTTTTTGGAGTTTTTTTTCTGCCCAGAAGACAACTTGGGAGCCAAGGAAGTGCAGGAGGGGAGGCATGTGGGGCCCACAAGGCATCAGGGCGCGCCAGAGGCCCCTAGCACGCCCTGGTGGGTAGTGGGGTCCACGGGTGTCCTCTCCACCACCTCTCAACTCTTTAAATACCCAGATATTCCAGAAACCCTAGATGAGTCGACGAAATACAATTCCAACCGCCACAAGTTCCAAAACCATGAGATCCAATCTAGAGCCCTTTTTTAGCACCTTGCCGGAGGGGGAAACGATCACGGAGGGGTTCATCATCCTCATTGGTGCTCCTCCGATGATGCGTGAGTAGTTTATCACAGACCTACGGGTCCGTAGGCAGTAGCTAGATGGCTTCTTCTCTCTCTTTGATCTTCAATACAATGTTCTCCTCGATGTTCTTGGAGATCCATTTGATGTAATGACTTTTTGTCGTGTGTTTGTTGGGATCCGATGAATTGCGAGTTTATGATCAGTTCTATCTATGAATATTATTTGAGTCTTCTCTGAACTCTTTTATGCATGATATTTATAGCCTCATATTTCTTCTCCGAAAGTTTGGTTTGGTTTGGCCAACTAGATTGATTTTTCTTGCAATGGGAAGAGGTGCTTTGTGATGGGTTCGATCTTGCGGTGCTCAATCTCAGTGACAGAAGGAGAAGTGACAAACATGTATCGTTGCTATTAATGATAATAAGATGGGGTCTATTCCTACATGAATATATCTTGTCTACATCATGTCATCGTTCTTATTGCATTACTCCATTTTTCCATGAACTTAATACACTAGATGCATGCTGGATAGCGGTCGATGTGTGGAGTAATAGTAGTAGATGCAGGCAGGAGTCGGTCTACTAATCTTGGACGTGATGCCTATATACATGATCATTGCCTTGGATATCGTCATGATTATTTGCTTTTCTATCAATTGCCCAACAGTTATTTGTTTACCCACCGTATGCTATTTTCTCGAGAGAAGCCACTAGTGAAATCTACGGCCCCGGGTCTATTCCCTATCATATTATTTTTAGATCTATTATTCCAAAAATCCAAAAATACCTTGCTGCACTTTTTCTTTCTTTATTTTATTATGTGTTTTTGTCAGATCTATTTATCAAATCTCATACAATTTTATCTATCTCAATACCGGGGAGGGATTGACAACCCCTCTTACGCGTTGGGTTGCAAGTATTTGTTATTTGTGTGCAGGTGTTGTTTACATAGTGTTGCTTGGTTCTCCTACTGGATTAATAACCTTGGTTTCATAACTGAGGGAAATACTTACCGTTGCTGTGCTGTCCTCTTCGGGGAAATACAAATGCAGATACTAGCAATCATTGCACTGGAAGAAATCCTTGCTTAGGCCACTCAGTGTAATACTTGTAGTATTGGCGAATACAAGTTTTAGGGTACGTAGTTGACATTTTCATAACATATTTGGCATGTTGCAGTCACTTGCTTCACTTTTTATTAACTGTCAAATTGTAATTGCTTCACTAGGTCAGCGTCTAAAAAGAAAAATAGATTTATAAACAAAGGAATATATTTGTGCAAGTAGACGACTGATCGGTGTCTCACCTGGAAGTTTCTTAGGATGGGTGTAGCATATGCCGTGCTCGCTGTCGATGGTCGGTATGAACAAATCGATGAGAGGTTGAGATCTCACACTGTCAGCACTCACTTTGGCCTCAAGGTGCTCGATCAGCTCCTAATCCGTGGGATCGAACTTGACGCCAGCCGGCAGCACCGGCCAATCCTTCTTGGACTTGCATCGATTAATTCCAGTTAAATGGTACTCAGTGTATGATCAATCAACTGTTTAAGTAAATGATGAAAGATTTTGACAGATAAGTGCTACTCCAAATCTGAAGTCCACAATACCCGAACAAACTGAGGTCTCGGCTTGATTACTACATGCATACTCTAAAGACTTGAAAACCCCCATAAAGATCGAAATCATCATACAGGGCGACGGGACGAATACTCATAGGAGCGGCCTCAGTGGTTCCTTCCTTCATCCGGCTAGCTTGAAGAGCATCCTTGTTGAGATCAATTTTTTAGCGTCTTCCTTTTGACTACTTTCAATGAAGTATAGCAGCTCTAGTAGCTCTGCTCATCGTACCAACTGGATCGGAACAAGGCGGCGGCTGGGAGGCGGGGAGACCGGGAGAGAATGGGAGAGTGATTTTGTAGAGAATGGGAGAGTGTTGCTGTACTACGAGAGGGGTGAGGCTCACTTTGGTGAACGAACACGCCGTCGGGACTCTTGTGTCACCTCACTCGCAGTGTGTTGTCACGTCAATTCAATGTGAGGACTTGATGAATAATTTGACCGACGTATACTAGTACTACTGTACTACTTACTAGTCGTACTACTACTACTTACTCCCATTGGACTAGTTACTACTACCTCCGTCCTGGTATATTGCTCCCCTTCGTATTTAGTGTCACATTTTGACCATAGGTTTAACTAACACAATGTCAATGCATGTCACCGGAAATTATACCATTGGAAACTATGTTCAAATACGAATCCAACGATATAATTTTTTGTGACATGCATTAACATTTTGTAGCGCAATATATGGTATAGAGGACTACTAGTACTACAAAATTATAAATGGAGTACGGAGTTACAAGGCTATGCGTCAGACTTTGTAGGCTACATGAGTAATGCAAAATATAATTCCCATTGGACAACACTTTCACCAACAAGTACGCAATTGAAGCCTAATTGATATATATGGCTTCTGCACAACATCTCCATCATCATTATCAGTACATGCTATGAAGGTGAGTTAGGATGCACTTGATACTAGAAAGGTATATATCCTTCAAACTAACTACAGTACATAATATCCAACAAAAGAGGGTCATGCTACAGCAACAGGATACATGGCTCAGTCTAGATATCACTACGAATCAAGTTGTGCATATTTGCTGTTGGCATGAACCACATCGCCGCATGTCGGGTTTGCAAAAGCCATTCATCGCTTGGAAGCTTGATGCCTTTTACACATTGAAGATCATCTGGCAACAAGCTGTGTCGACGAATATCTGGATATGGTGATTCATGAAACCCATGGTACGATGTGTAAACACAGTTCTCCCTGGCGAATGGAAGTTGCATAGCACGGTAATCATTGCCGGTGATATGATCGATGATTGGTTAGATGATCGGATAATTGAGCCCAAGGAACATGGAGTGGTTTCCGAGGCTGTAAACCCGGCTCCAGTTGAATATGCCTGGCCCAACGGAGCTGGGATCTTTCTCGAACACGAATTAGCCATAGCCATCACAGCCGCGAACGCCCCAGGCATTGTACTGCATGTGGTTTGATGAAATGGTTTGGTCAATTTGGTACGTGCCAATGAGCATCAAATGCCCACCGTCCGTTGAATAAGCGATAAACCACCACCCATTGACTTGTATATTTCTAGGTCCTGGAATTATGAAGGCCAGCGCATTTGCGTCTGCTGCAACATATCAAATTGGAGACCAAAAGGACAAAAATATACAATCATGTTCAGAGTATGTGTGGAATTAACATTATAATAACAGTGACACAGATCATATCCAGAGAATTGCGATGTCGTAATCGTACCCCAAGTTAAAAAATTAAGCCAATGGCTTTCATATTCTAGCAATATGTCATGGCTCAAACATCATGTAAAAATGAGAGGAAAACAGCTATGCCAGGGCCTACTCATATTCTACCATAGTAGTTACTACTGTTCTCATATCAACTCTAACAATAACATGCGTGGTTATAAAAATCTTGGAAATGAGAGTAACATATAGCAATCATGAGGTTATACTCATAATATCTATTCTAACAATCATTAGATGCCAATTGTTCTCATATCAACTCTAACAATAACATGTGTGGTCATAAAAATCTAGGAAATTTGAGGAACATATAGCAATGATGTGGTTATAGTCATACTATCTATCCTAAATTTCTAACAATCAGCAGGCAGTCGTATTCATAAGGTAAAGATGAAATGAGATAGAACAATTACACGATGATAGATTCCGCCAGCATATGCAATCAATTTGTGCGTCGACCGCGTAAACGATGCCATCGTGCACTATAGCATCAGACATAAATGGAGGGTCAGCAGGATTGATGGTGAGCCATAACCATCTATGGCGACCGGATTCCAGATAGACTAATCCCCTGTCAAACAAGGCAATGAGCTTGTAATCCATTAGTCTTCTGATGGTGTGGGCACTTCGCAGATTACAACCTTCAGAAAATGGAGGTCGTACCAAAAGCTCGACGCGTCTCGTGCGTAGTAGGCAAGAGTGTCTGGCGGGCCGTGAGGCTCGATGACGGTGGTATCCAATGATGGAAGGGTGATCTCTTGCTGGGTGTAGATATCCACGAGACGCCACAGACTACCGGACTGGTGGATGAGGGCGATCCAGTTGGCCTTCATGCCCGCCCAGTAGTGGCCGCGCATGAAGGACAGGTGGGCGGGTAGTGGTAGCATGTCGAGGGGCATGACAGCAACCTCCGTAGGATCGTCAAGTCGGTGTCTAGGCCACCTGCGTGGATCGGGCATCAGCAAGCAGGGTGTCTTGAAAAGAGCCGGCCGGCTGTAGACGAGTACACGGTACATAGACACCGAGCATGCGGCCAGACGCACGGTGCTGAGCAGGTCCATACAATTACAGATCTCCTCCAAGAGAACATCGGGGAGGGAGTTCCAATTGCGGCTCTGCGTGTCAGTCGGTTCTGCCATAGGTTTTTTAGGGTGCTAAGTGATTGGGGTTTTCAGTGCCTGCGAGCGAGTGGGGAAGTGGATTCGAGCGGGCGAGCGAAGAAGATGGCGTGTGTGGCCGAGCAGTGAGCAGGGGGATATGGTACATGCGAGTTACCGAGGAAGATGGCGCGGGCGGGCGAGCAGTGAGCGGGGGGAAATGGTGTGCGGCCAACAGTGGGGAAGAGAGGAGGAAGAAGAGGGAAAGACGGGCAAGAAGGTGCATTAAATCACAATTCTACTAGTACTACTACCAGGATATACCGTCCTTTGGAGTGTAAATAGTTAAGCCGATGACATGTGGGTCTACCTCAAGAGGGACCATATGTCAGTTAATGGGAGAGAGAGGTGCGTAGGCGTATTTGCGGAAGCATGCTCCACTGGGAAACATGATGGCAGTACAGGGTAAGGCTGATTTAGTAACACCAACACGCTGGCTCAGCTTATTAATTAAGTGTTCCATCTACTGTAGCATGTATTGTCACTTCACTGTGAATACTAGTTGAATAGTTCTCTCTGACTGAGATGGGGAATAATGGATCGCCAAGACTTCCTATCTACAATATCCCTATGCCTCTACTCTCATCCTGTCCAACAACAAGAACCATTGGCCAAGGCACCCGATGCCAATTATGTAGGAGTACTACTAGTACTACCTACTACCTCCTTCCGGTTTGTATAAAGTTCAATAAAAAACATCAACCAAGGTACAGTAGTAAATGATGAGTGCCCGAAGAATTTTTTTTCCAAAAGTACTCAATAATGGGCTCATTTTCCTCAAGAAAATTGTGTTTACGAACATATTAATTGTAATGCATGCGTGCATGTGTAAACAACAAAAGACCAGAACTTTTACATGCATTGGTGAGTTTTCTCTTAATTCTTGCATGCAACGTTTTAATGAAGCTTGGAATATGAACATGCAATGGGAGGGAGTAGAAGCCTCATGCGTGCATGCAACACTCACATGTCAATGGTTTGCGCGCAAGGGTTGGACTCCTGTCGTGCCTGCGTAAAGTTTTGTTTAACTGATTTCTTTGCTCTGCCAACTGACAGGTGGGACCCAGAAACTAGGTGCCAATTTAACTAGTCAACAAAGTGCCATATCGACTATGTCTCCGGTCAGCAGGGTGCAATACGGTGCTCTACGGTGAGCTAGTGACCGTATAATTGTAGGAGATATGCCCTAGAGGCAATAATAAATGTTATTATTTATCTCCGTGTTCATAATTAGGTTTATGTTCCATGCTATAACTGCTGTGGTTCCCGAGCCCGTATATCCATAAAGGCTCTGGGGAAAACCCATGTGCACGTGTGGAATAATAAACGGTAAAATGTATTCCTAGTCATGCCTCTAAGACTAGCTCAGGTGTTGCATGATGATTATGTTTTCCCAATCATAGGCATGTCTATGCCAGCAACTTTGAGGGCACAATTGTTAGCAGAACATTTGTGTTGAATCGACCCAAATTGATGTTATGCTATGAGATTCTTTCGTCACAAGTTAATGGTTAATAACACAGAGATGGTTAACGTTTGCATAATTCCTTAGACCATGAGAGTATCAAGTTTCTTCATGCTTGATTCATGAACTTTGGGGTTTGTTAAACGTCATCCGTAACTGGATGGCTATTACGGCGGCTTACGGGTTCATGGGAAAGTATGTTAAGTAACTTGATAGCTCAAGATTGGGATTTGCTCCTCCGACGATGGAGAGATATCTCTGGGCCCTCTCGGTGTTACGGTATCCATCATCGTCTGGCCAGACACAGGGTGATTTGATCACAAGGATGCCGGAACACAGTAACGAGAAAAGAGAACAATACCGGTAACGAGGTAACTAGCATAGTGGACAAGTTGTTGATCCACGGGAATGCCAACATGTCTCACCTCGGGTATTTGTAACATATCGCGAAGCAATAGGAATAGCACACAGCAACTGGAGGTTCACTCGAATATTCATTCGTGTGGGTATAGGGGTCAATATGGGTGTCCACGGCTCCGATGTTGATCATTGATCGGAAGGGGTTCCGTGTCATGTCTATACTTCACCGAACCTATAGGGTCACACGCTTAAGGGTCATCTATCTGCTGAATACTAGACAGGGAGTCTGAGAGAAAATCACCGAAAAAGTTTCGGACACCGAAAAAGTTTCGGACAGCGGAAAAGTTCCGCAGAGAGAGGTCACCGGATGAGTGCCGGTGAAACTGAAAAGTTGTTTCAGAGGATACCATTAAGTCAAATTGGTTTCGGCACATGCCTGGTAATTCTTGGAGGGTGCCAGAATCATTCTGGAAACTTCTGGGAATTTTCTGGAAGAAAAACCGGAAATGTTCCGGAGCTGCCGGAACCACTTCAGATGCTTTTCGCAGATGAAAATCACTAATCTGGAATTGTTCCAGAACGCGTTGAAAATTATTTTAGTGGGTACTGGAAATGTTCTAAGCCCACATAAATATTTTCAGTTCGAACGGACGCTGAAAAATGTCGTCGTGAATAGTGAAAGTGCTTTTTGGGTGGCTTCTTGGAGAAGCCACCTTGAGGGTCCTTTGGTATTTTCCCCCTTGGCTTCTTGGAGAAGCCACCCTTGGGCTTGGCGTATAAATAGGGGTGGAGGGGGCTGCCTAAAGACTCACTCCTTCTCACATACAAGTGCCATGCAATGATCTGGCTTCTCTCTCCCTCCCACGAAAAGAGTTTCGTAGAGCCGAAAGGCTGTCTGGGTTCCGGTGGGAACTAGTTCTGGACGGCGAAGCCCTGCCGGATAGTTGACACCGTATGTGTGCAACTCTGTAGAGAGGTCGTAGTTTCGATCTTAGTGCCCGAGGGGCTGTTCGAGAGTGCCTCCCGAAGGGCTATCCAAGTGACGGTCCAAGTTCTGTGAGTCCTCCCGAAGGGCTGTCCGAGTGACCGTTCGAGTTTCGAAGGTCCTCCCGAAGGGCTGCCCGCGACACCGTCCGGGGGACTGTTCGACCGCCTCCCGGAGGGCTGTCCGAAGGGAAGACGAGGGTATACATCCTCGCGGTTGGGAGGTTGTAAATCCTAGCTGCGGGGATCTGCACCGCCGATCGTCATCGACTCTACTTCCGCTGCGCTACGAGTCGGTAACGAAAATGATCAAACCTTGTATGCAGTCTCCATAGTGGTCCTGGGCTGGTGCGTAGGTCGGAAATTTTTTGTTTTCTGCTGCGTTACCCTACAGTGGCATCATGAGCCGTGCTATGCGTAGATGCAGGTTGCGATCTAGGATACATAGAGATGTATGGGTGTTGCACAATATAATTAGGTAGTAGATGAGTTCTATTACTGAAAATTATTTGTGCGGGTAGCAGATGAAATCTGTTACCCGATGTTCTTGTTGCTTCCCTGGAATTTGCATATTTCTGATCTTGATAACAGTATGGTGGAGTTTCAAAGTTCTGGCAATCCGCGATCCTGATTGATCAACGAAGTGCTAACAGTTCATTGAATTCCACCTTAGTTAAAAAGAAAGATGAAATTTTGCAGACGAAAGGGCAATGCAGATATGATCTGCACGGGGGTCATGCGTATGACGAAGTTTAGTATGGGGCTCGAGATTTTATTATCTCGGTTTTCATACACCCTGGAAAGTTAATCTAGCGACTTGAATTATCATACTTGATGATGGACGTTGGTAGCTTCGGTTTGTTTCGAAACCTTAGAAGCCACGAAAAACAAGTTTTTGCATGAACCGATTAGAGGCGTCTAACTTGGTTTTGCAGGAGGGTTTGCATGTGCATTTGATGTGGTATAGCAGTGCTCATAATAATTTGATTATGTATGAGATGACTATATGATGTAAAATAATTAACATGACCTGTGTGTCATGATTCGGCATGATGGCTGGAGCCATATGATTGCACTTTAAATGACCTGCGTGTCAACCTTGTTGTAATGCATTATTTTATTAGCTATAGAGATAGCAATATTATCTGGTGCATCGACAAGGTGGTGGAAATCTTCGCGAAGGTGAACACCGACGCGAATGCCAAAGACGAAGAAATACAAGACTTCTCCGTCAGAAAGGGCTATACCATATCATGCTATTATGACTTGCCTGAGATGTTTATCCCTTATGATGCACCCTTTTTTTGATTGCGCGGTAGTCGCTTTTATTAGGGTGATCTCTCACAAAAATATCAAGTAGTTAGTGTTCTCCCAAGTGTAGCACCGTCACGGCACCTAACTTTTCGGGGCATCACATGGACACATGGGTGCGAACGATTAGGGAAGTGTGAGGCGGGTGAGTTGAGACCTCGCAGTGAGATCACTTGGTTGTCTTGACGTTCTGGAGGAGCGTCCTGAGCTCGGAACACGCTCATCGAAAGATGAACAAGAGTCACATAGAGATGTGATTGGCAAGTTGGCCTACCGATTGCAATTCTCGTCACTTGAGATGGACACATCCTTGGCGTTGAATTGTAATATGGATCTTGAATCACTCACAATCAATTATGAGAGATATTGATTTGAGTGGGAGCGCACTGTTGAATTAACTTGTTTAATTCTCAGTGCAATTTATTTTGAACACTGTCTAAGTGTGATTTGCATAATAGTTGTAGAATAATGGCTCGCGTTTCCACCTTCCCTATTAAAATTGAATAGCTGTTAAATATCTGGTTAAAACTTTACGGTTGGTAACGTAATGTGAGGATTGTCCTCAAGAGTGCCAAGAAGGACTTTGTCCTATCGCATACTTTTGGTATTCTCTCGCTTATGCTATGGATCATGTGACTCTCGTCCTTCGATCCAAAAGCTAGAATTCCATTTTTAGTCAAGTGCAATATGTTTGCTTCCATGAGACCCGAACATCGAAAGTTTGGATAGTTATGTGATATTCATGGAATCTGAAAATCATTTTCAGAGACAGACAAAGGCTAAAAGATATGAGATATCCAAAGCAATGTTTGTTTGCAAACTATTAGTAAAGGAGTTTACTATGCATTAGACTAATAAGAGAGGGATCCAGTAGAACGCCTGTCATATGATGAAAGGTGAATAAAACAAACAACTTAAAGAGAATGGAAGTGTCCGAAGGGTGTTAGTGAAACTTTCATGCCTAGGAAGTCCGGGGCTAACGCCACTCTTAAGTTGGATGCTACTTCTGAGAGTAGGAGAAATACTGAAAGTTAAACTGTTAGAAGTATAAAGGCAAAAAGAAAGAAGACTGGAATATCCAGCTCATGTATGAATGTCATACAAGTTTTTGATGTATAGAAGGCTGGTAAAAGATATAGTTCTTGGGAATTATGGTTAAACATGTTAATCACTAATTCTTGGGTATTGTGAGACAATCACAAAGATACCCGCTCGATTGCATTCTGTTGCAATTCGATGTAAGAACTACTATGGCCTAAAAGACTAGCCAGAAATGAGGTTTAGGTATACACAGGGAACATAGTAAATGTTACTATACCTTCCATCGGTGTATTACCGTCTGTATTTATTTTTATAATTCGTTTGGAGTTTCACAAACTCTAGCCCATTGCATAAGGTATCTTGCAAGAAGGTTGTTCATAAGAGAACTTTTGATGTTCAAAGTTATGAATAACATAAGGGCCATACTTTCATTGAGAATGAGATGTATGTTATGAATAATGATATTAATATATTACCTCTAGATTTACTTTCATAATTCATTTTAGAGTTTCATACACTCTAGCCCATTGAAAATGTTTGTTGCAAAAGGGTTGTTCATAAAAGAACAATTGTTGTTCAGTATTATGAATAACATGAAGGGCCATGCTTCCATCCAGATGGGACGTATGTTATGAATATTGATGGTAATATGATACATCCATAACACTGACGCTAAATGTCGCAAGACTAAAAGAATACCACACAAGTGTGGCACTGCATTTGGTCACATTGGAGAAACCCGCATGGAAAATTCCATTATGATGGATTTTGAAGTCATTTGATTTTGAATCATCTGACACTTGCAACTTTCCTCCGAAAAGTGAAGTGACTGAAATACCGTTCACAGGCCATAAGGAATGAGCAACAAACTTATTGGTGATCATACATTTTGATGTGTGTAGTTCAATAAATGTTGTTGCAAGTAGTGGATTTATCTATCTTCAGAAATGACTCAAGTAGATATATGGATATTTACTTGATGAGACGTAAGTCTGGATCTTTTGAAATCATTCGAAAGGTTTTCAAATATGAAGTAGAAGTTATTGTAACAAGATAATTATGTTTCTACAATTCGATTGCAGAAAGAAATATTTGAGTTACAAGTTTAGCGAATGTCTGATGAGTTGTGAAAAGAGTTTCATAACTTACACCTCCCGGAACACCACTGTGAGTGGAAAGTCCGTGAAGATGTAATTGAACCATTTATGACATGGTAAGATCAAAGATGACATAAATAAATTTGCCATTATCCCTTTTAAAGTGATGCTTTAGAGACTGCGGCTTTTACACTGAAAAGAGCTCCATCAGGTCTGTTGAAATGACGCCATGGTATGGTACGCCCAACCATGTTATATCTTTTCTTAACATTTGGAATATGGGGCTTGTGTAAAAGGTTACAAACCTATTCCAAATCAGACAAGTGCTACTTTGTAGGTTATCCCAAGTAATTGGGTATTCCTCCCTCACTATACCGAGGCAAATAGGTTTGCCACAAAGAACGGTATGCTTTTTGAAGAAAATGGTTCTTTCAAAAAGGTGAGTGGGAGAATAGTGCAACTCGACGAGATAAACGGTATCTTCGTCATCAGATCAAAGGAAAGAGACCTTGGAAGTAATTCCAGAGTTTCCTACTGCGACTGATACGGAAGTCTCTACAATAAAATGTATGGACTTCGGTCGAACTTGCAGCTGAACCACGTAGGCAAGGCTTGTGCAAACCTCTCAGGTGCGCAAACGAGATATTGTTGTTAGACAACAGTATACCTACGATACACAAGGAAGCGTTGATGGGCCCTGACTCCGGAATTGGCTAAATGCCAATACAATCCGAGATAGTTTCCATATAAGTGATTCAAGATTAAAACCTTGATACACCTTTCCGAAGACTTAGAGTCTGACAAATATTTATGGAACTATAACTGATACGAATAAAAATGTTTTATCCATAAAGCTCGACTTGTTGCAATATACAAGTTCAAGGAGTTGACTACGATGAGGTTGCTTCACCGTAGCGATGCTTAAAGTCGGTTCGGGTTGAACTAGCAATTAAGACATATTTCAATCATGAGATATAAAACAATGGATGACAAAAGGATTTCCACCTGATGGAAATGAAACCAAGGACTTGCATGTGTTACAGTCCAAGGTATTTTGTCAATCCAGAGGATGCTAGTAAGTATGCAAACTTCAGAGTTCCAGCAATGGACAGAAGAGAGCAAAATGGAGTTGGAATCTTTGTGTTTTGATGAAATGGTTAAAAGGGTTTTGACTTCATCAATGGGTAACGAAGATGCTTGTAATTCAAGAAAGTAAGTGGGAGCATAATAACATTTCTAAAAACCTTGTGTGCTTGACACATTGTTAATTGGAATTAAAATTCTTGACACGAATTAGGACTTCATTTGAAAATAGTTTTTCAATGAAGTGCTTGGGCTAAATAGCCTTTATATTAGGCATGATGATCTATGGAGATAGATTTACCTAATAGGGCTGAGAAAAGATACATATTGACAAGATGCTAAAACCTTTTTAGCATTAAAAACGTCAAGGAGTGATTCTTGCCGAAGTCACATGGAAAGAGTTTTTGCAAGACTCGGTGTCCCAAAACACTGATGAGCAAAATACATGATGGAGATTCCACACACTCTTGTGTTTGGATTAATCATGTATTCCATGGTATGTAAAAACAACCAGATATGTCCAATACTCCCAAAGTTGTTGCGAGTATAGATACCAAAGTGATCAAAAGTACTGATCATGGGACAACAGTGAAAAAGGGTCATTGAGTACTATAGTAGCACTGATGACATGTTTTCTCGCAAGCAGAGATCATGAAGAGTTCGTTGTAAAAGGTTACATCGATACAGTCTTCATCCATGCTCCAAGCGATTTTCGATTTAAGTTAAGGGTTTTGTGCAATACACAATATGGTGGCACGATAGTTGGAAATTGTTCCAAACAAGTTACTGTGGCAAATTCTATAACAGGGGCGAAGTATGTTGCCGCTTTTAAAGCGACAAAGAAGATGTTGAATCATATAGTTCATTCATGAACTTAGTATGGTTCCAAGATGGCTTTTGTCAATGGGACACTATTGCAGGTAGTTGCTCCGTAACTCAGTCTGAGGAATCCAGGTTCGACCTGTGATTCACATACATACAAAGCCAAGTCCACACAAAATATGAATTTTGTGAAAGCGTGAAAATGTGAGGATATGCAAAGATACACACGGAGCTGAAGTCGTCAGATCCGTTGGACATCAGGCTATACCACAAGCGAAGCATATTTACACCGGTGTGCCACAGGTGTAAAGTGCATTAGCATTAACTAGATTATTGACTCTAGTGCAAGTGGGAGTCTGTAGGAGATATGCCCTAGAGGCAATAATAAATGTTATTATTTATCTCCGTGTTCATAATTAGGTTTATGTTCCATGCTATAACTGCTGTGGTTCCCGAGCCCGTATATCCATAAAGGCTCTCGGGAAAACCCATGTGCACGTGTGGAATAATAAACGGTAAAATGTATTCCTAGTCATGCCTCTAAGACTAGCTCAGGTGTTGCATGATGATTATGTTTTCCCAATCATAGGCATGTCTATGCCAGCAACTTTGAGGGCACAATTGTTAGCAGAACATTTGTGTTGAATCGACCCAAATTGATGTTATGCTATGAGATTCTTTCGTCACAAGTTAATGGTTAATAACACAGAGATGGTTAACGTTTGCATAATTCCTTAGACCATGAGAGTATCAAGTTTCTTCATGCTTGATTCATGAACTTTGGGGTTTGTTAAACGTCATCCGTAACTGGATGGCTATTACGGCGGCTTACGGGTTCATGGGAAAGTATGTTAAGTAACTTGATAGCTCAAGATTGGGATTTGCTCCTCCGACGATGGAGAGATATCTCTGGGCCCTCTCGGTGTTACGGTATCCATCATCGTCTGGCCAGACACAGGGTGATTTGATCACAAGGATGCCGGAACACAGTAACGAGAAAAGAGAACAATACCGGTAACGAGGTAACTAGCATAGTGGACAAGTTGTTGATCCACGGGAATGCCAACATGTCTCACCTCGGGTATTTGTAACATATCGCGAAGCAATAGGAATAGCACACAGCAACTGGAGGTTCACTCGAATATTCATTCGTGTGGGTATAGGGGTCAATATGGGTGTCCACGGCTCCGATGTTGATCATTGATCGGAAGGGGTTCCGTGTCATGTCTATACTTCACCGAACCTATAGGGTCACACGCTTAAGGGTCATCTATCTGCTGAATACTAGACAGGGAGTCTGAGAGAAAATCACCGAAAAAGTTTCGGACACCGAAAAGTTTCAGACAGCGGAAAAGTTCCGCAGAGAGAGGTCACCGGATGAGTTCCGGTGAAACTGAAAAGTTGTTTCAGGGGATACCATTAAGTCAAAATGGTTTCGGCACATGCCTGATAATTCTTGGAGGATGCCAGAATCATTCTGGAAACTTCTGGGAATTTTCTGGAAGAAAAACCGGAAATGTTCCGGGGCTGCCGGAACCGCTTCAGATGCTTTTCGCAGATGAAATCACTAAACTAGAATTGTTCCAGAACGCGTTGAAAATTATTTTAGTGGGTACTGGAAATGTACTAAGCCCACATAAATATTTTCAGTTTGAACGGACGCTGAAAAATGTCGTCGTGAATAGTAAAAGTGCTTTTTGGGTGGCTTCTTGGAGAAGCCACCTTGAGGGTCCTTTGGTATTTTTCCCCTTGGCTTCTTGGAGAAGCCACCCTTGGGCTTGGCCTATAAATAGGGGTGGAGGGGGCTGCCTAAAGACTAACTCCTTCTCACATACAAGTGCCATGCAATGATCTGGCTTCTCTCTCCCTCCCATGAAAAGAGTTTCGTAGAGCCGAAAGGCTGTCTGGGTTCCGGTGGGAACTAGTTCTGGACGGCGAAGCCCTGCCGGATAGTTGACACCGTATGTGTGCAACTCTGTAGAGAGGTCGTAGTTTCGATCTTAGTGCCCGAGGGGCTGTTCGAGAGTGCCTCCCGAAGGGCTATCCAAGTGACGGTCCAAGTTCTGTGAGTCCTCCCGAAGGGCTGTCCGAGTGACCGTTCGAGTTTCGAAGGTCCTCCCGAAGGGCTGCCCGCGACACCGTCCGGGGGACTGTTCGACCGCCTCCCGGAGGGCTGTCCGAAGGGAAGACGAGGGTATACATCCTCGCGGTTGGGAGGTTGTAAATCCTAGCTGCGGGGATCTGCACCGCCGATCGTCATCGACTCTACTTCCGCTGCGCTACGAGTCGGTAACGAAAATGATCAAACCTTGTATGCAGTCTCCATAGTGGTCCTGGGCTGGTGCGTAGGTCGGAAATTTTTTGTTTTCTGCTGCGTTACCCTACAATAATCACCGCAAAGCTACCGTAATGAGCGTAGTATGAAGTCTAGTGACCATATTGTTACCAATACGTCGACCGCCAGTGTATTTATCTCGTTTCAAATTAAGCCATATTAACTAGAAAGGACGCAGTACGGACTACTACTTTGACATGCCCCGTCAACTCGTAGAACGAGGAGAAGCTTGCTTACTACGCCCTCTCCCTCACCCACGTGCGGTGGCTCACAGGACGAGGAGAAGCTTGCTTACTACGTACACCTATGCGCTCTCCCTCGCCCATACGCGCGGTGGCTCGCGGGATGACGAGAGGTTTTTGACTACAGCGCCCTCTCCCTCACCCTCGCCCTCGCGGTGGATGTGCAACAGTTCATTCGGTGTCAGATTGCTAGAAGCATATTGTACCATAGTATCATCATTGTTGGACCTCCCGAAGAGGCAAAGAGCCAAGCGCAAGGTTTATAGGAGTACGAATTGTTGGAACTCCTGAAGAGGCAAAGAGCCAAGTGCAAGGTTTATAGGAGTACGAATTGTTGGAACTCCCGAAGAGGCGAAGAGCCAAGCGCAAGGTTTATAGGAGTACGAGTTGTCGTCCTAGTACTACAACTATAGCGAACAACTGCTACTGCATGATGCTGCCACATCACCTATAGCCAAAGTTGTGCCACACTTTTTTTTTCTCATAGAGCATGTTTGAGCCCGTGCAACAGCCACACAAGTTGCATGTACACATAACACATTTACTAGTAATAAATTCTAAAGGACAAATGCCAACATGCCACACAAGTTCATCTCCACTTCATGTGATAAATTTGTGCACGACTACTCTACATATATTTACAGCGATACGATTCACAATTTACCATACTCCACTTACACGTTATAGATGGGCTCCATGTCCTTCTCCAGGTTCCAGTCCCAGGTGTTCTTCATAGATGGCACGATCCATAGCGGTGGGCAATGGGAATCATTGTCGCAGCTTTCTAGTCCAGTTCCACACGATGGAGACTCATCCAAGTTGAAGCGGCATAAATCAGGGATAGCGTGTCGTAGCATGTCGTTCATCTGGCGGTGCGCACTGAAGACACAACCATGCTTCATGAACAGCAGGCCTTCGGTGTCGTGCATGGAAGGTGGCATCTGCTTCACAATGGGGTAGCTGCCCCCAATAAAAAGCGAGTACTCTCCAAGAGTGTTCCTCGGCTCCCACATAGCATGACGGGGGTCAAACTCAGCGCCGTTCATCTAGTACACGCGGCATCTCAGATCTGGACACATGCTGACGTACATGGTCAAGGTCCATGCATGATAATGTTGTGCTCAAATATGGCGCTCGGTAATATTGTACAGCAAGTAGTACTACTCCAGTATAGAGGAAGTACAATAACCGGCTTATTATATATAGCCACTCTTGGCTACATGGATGAGATAGTAAGACATGGAAAAACAAAAATGGTGGGAGCTAGTGGGTTCAAGTCTTCAAGGGCCTAGCTATACGCGTCCTCCTAGGTAAAAAGTACTACTCCCGACGATACATGCGACATACGGAGTACTAGTAGTACTAGTACAGTACTACTAGTACTACAATGAAAGAGAAGGCAAGAGGGTTAAAAAAATATAATACTTAATTGTACTAGTACTAGTAAACATGTCCCAGTCAAGAAAAGAACTAACAAGTACTACTACTCTAACACACATCAATGAGAAAATGGAAAACCTGGGTAGAAGGTGACGGCCCGATCGTGGTAGATTGTGTGATCATGTTGCACATCAGTGGTACCATGGGTAACGACTGCAAAGATAGTTGATCCCAATCTGCCAAAGTCAGCTACAAGGTTCCAGGTTAGACTGAATCGCGGATGCAAATGCACATCCAGGATCGGCGATCTTATTTTGATCGGGGGATGCCTGGTCCCTGCAAAATAATGGAGTACCGTTAGGGATGCAAATGATGGTTTGTGCATTCCATTTGTAATCCCCCGTACTATAGGATGGCATCTAGATGAAACAAGTCCCATGGCTTGTCACTAAGAAGACGTGGCCTACATGGCACATGGCGTCTTCGAACGTGTAGGGGTACAAATCTGCCGCGGCCAACATGTGCCAGCCTCTGCCGTTACGTCCATTTGTATTGATGGTAATCCTTATGTCAAACACCGTGATGAGATAGTAATCGTCATAGCTGCGGCGCTTTGTCGGCGGGTCCACAATTGCTATTTTCTTCAATCTCATGTAGGCCTCATCATACGTATTCAAGCCCAGCCAGTCCGGAAGGCCGATCCCAGTGGTGGAGAAGGGGTATACGGGAACGGCCGCACTGCTGTGGATGTTGTGCAAAATGATGGTGGTACCCGACCGGAGGTATGGAAGCCAATCTCCGTTGGCACCAACCCAAACCTATATATAAGGCGGTGGGCAGCGGAGAAATTACGGGATGGAATAACTAAGTACTATATTTAGAATATACACTACATGGTCAAACTCCATGACTGACCTGCTCATCGGACAAAATCCGAGTACCTCTCAACATCGGCAACTCCAGTGGAGTCAACGTGCAACCACGCCACGTTGCAGTGGACTATTCAATGGATTGCCCCATTGAATAACCTTCTCCTCGAGGACGCATGGAAGACCAACAAGCATGGCCTTCTCCCAAGCCTGTTTACGCACCGAATTAAAAAAGTTGGTGCAGGAACCACCAAGTCTTGCGGCGGTGAGGAAGTCGGAGCGGCGTGCGATTTCTCCCAGAGGATCGTCGTCCAAGGTCTCCCAGCCCTGATAACCCAAAGTATAGGGGATCGCAACCGTTTTCAAGGGTAGAGTATTCAACCCAAATTTTTTGATTCGGCACAAGGGGAGCCAAAGAATATTTGTAAGTATTAGCAGTTGAGTTGTCAATTCAACCACACCTGGAGATTAAATATCTGCAGCAAAGTGATCAGTAGCACAGTAATATGATAGTTTGATAGTGATAGCAATAGTAGTAATAACAATAGTAATAGTAACGGTAGCAACAGTAGTAACTTAGCAAGATCAATATGTGAAAAGCTCGTAGGCATTGGATCAGTGATTTCATTGGATAATATTCATCATATCACAGTCATAACCTAGGGCGACACAGAACTAGCTCCAGTTCATAAATATAGTGTAGGCATGTATTCCGTAAATAGTCATACGTGCTTATGGAAAAGAACTTGCATGGCATCTTTTGTCCTACCCTCCCGTGGCAGTGGGGTCCATAAGGAAACTAAGGGATATTAAGGCCTCCATTTAATAGAGAACCGGAACAAAGCACTAACACATAGTGAATACATGAACTCCTCAAACTATGGTAATCATCGGAAAGAATCCCAATTACTGTCAACTTGGGTATGCGGGTCATAACATGTAGCAGGTGCATATAACTTGCAAGATCGGATCATGAACATAGATATAATGGTGAAAACATAAACGGTTAAGATCTGAAATCATGGCACTCGGGCCCTAGTGACAAGCATTAAGCATAGCAAAGTCATAACAACATCAATCTCAGAACATAGTGGATACTAGGGATCAAGCCCTAACAAAACTAACTCGATTACATGATGAATCACATCCAACTCCTCACCGACCAGCGAGCCTACGAAGGAATTACTCACTCCCGGCAGTGAGCATCATGAAATTGGTGATGGAGGATGGTTGATGATGACGAAGACCGAAGATCCCCCTCTCCGGAGCCTCGAACGGGCTCCAGATCTGGCCTCTTGATGAAGAACAGGAGGTGGCGGCGGCTCCGTATCATAAAACACGATGAAACTTCCTCTCCTTTTTTCTAGAAAAATAGGATTTTATAGCATCGAAATTAGGGTCAACGAAGCCTCGTGGGCCCCACTACCCACCAGGGCGCGCCAGAGGGGGTGGCGCTCCCTGGTGCCTAGTGGGCGGTTGGGGCCCCCCTCCAGTGGGTCTTGGTTCCAGTATTTTTTATTTATTCCAAAATAATTCTCCAAAAAGTTTCGTCCGATTCCGAGAACTTTTATTTCTGCACAAAAACAACACCATGGTAGTTCTGCTGAAAACAATGTCAGTCCTGGTTAGTTTCATTCAAATCATGTAAATTAGAGTCCAAAACAAGAGCAAAAGCGTTAGGAAAAGTATATATGATGGAGACGTATCAACTCCCCCAAGCTTAACCAATTGCTTGTCCTCAAGCAATTCAGTTGACAAACTGAAAGTGACAAAGAAAAAAAACTTTTACAAACTCTTTTGTTCTTATGTCCATATATATGCTTAAATAGCACCCAGGTTTTCAGCAAAGATCATAACTAACCATGCAGACGATAACTCTCAGAAATTATAGTCACTCATATCAATGGCATAATCAACTAGCGAGCAATAATAAGATATCTCGAATACCAACACTTTGTTAAAACAATCATGATATAATATGACAATAGTGGTATCTCGCTAGCCCTTTCTGAGACCGCAAAACATATATGCAGAGAACCTCCAAAGTTCAAGCAGCGACTAAACATTGTAATTCATGGTAGAAGAGATCCAGTCATGATGCATTCAACATTAACTATCCATAATGCATGAGTATGACAATAGTGCTCTTAGGACTGGCGCTTATTTGAGAAGGTGATGACTCAAGATAAAAGTAAAATAACATAAAAGTAAATGGATAGTCCCTTCGCAGAGGGAAGCAGGGATTTGCAGAGGTGCCAGCGCTCGAAGTTTAAATCAGAGATAAATATAATTTTGGGAGGCATACCCTTCCTGTCAACGGTACGACCAAGAGTTTTCAATATCTTCCGTGCTAAACACATTAGCGGTGGTTCCCAAGCGATAAAAGTAAAGTTTACTCAAGTTTACTCCCCCTCCACCAACAAACACAAGCCATGGCTAGCCGAATCCTCGGGTGCCCTCCATACCAACAACAGTCCGGGGGAGTTTTGTTTAATTATTTGTATTGATTTTGGGACCGGGCATCCCTATTACAAGCCCCTCTCGTGCAAGGACGAGTGAATAAACACTCATCATGAGAATAACCCGCTTAGCATGGAAGATACTGACCACCCTCTGTCGCTCCATGAGCGGTCCGGGCACACAAAACAGCTGTTCATGTGAATTTTTAGAGGTGGCACATGCAAATTTACTTCGAATGGCAGGATAATACCGCATATAGGTAGATATAGTGGACTCATCTGGAATAACTTTGGTTTAAGGGTTTTGATGCACAAGCAGTATTCCCGCTTAGTACAGGCGAAGTCTAGCAATTAGGTTGGGAAGACACCAGCTAGAGAGCGAAAACGGTCATGATCATGCATTATGAATAATTAACATTGAATACTAGCATGAGTAGGATATAAACACCATGAACATAAATATCGTGGAGGCTATGTTGGTTTTGATTCAACTACATGCGCGAACATGTGCCAAGTCAAGCCACTTGAAACATTTAGAGGAGGATACCATATCATCATACTACATCACAATCATTTTAATGCATGTTGACACTCAAGATAAATCATTATCCACTCCTAGATACTTAAGCATGGCATGAGCAACTATAATCTCTAATTGTCATTGCAAGCATGTTTAATCATAATATGTTGAATCATGTATACTGAGTTAAACATATTTACAAAAAAAAACAAGTTGAGTTCATACCCGCTTTTCCTGCCACAGTCACCTCATCACACATCGTCATTATTGCCTTTCACTTGCACGACCGAATGATATGAAAATAATAATAGTGCAAGAGTGCCATGGACTAAGTTGAAATATGCAACATTTTATTCAGAGGAGAAGACAAAATAATATGGGCTCTTTGTTAAATCAACAATAATGCTTATGAGAGCCACTCAACATTTTCATCGTGGTCTTCGCCTTGGTACGACTCAACAAAAAGAAAAGAATTTTAGAGAAACACACTGAATATTTTTGGAGTTTTTAGTTTTTTCTTGGAAGAAGCAAATTAAGGGAAGAAAAATAAAAAAAAACAAACTATTTACACGGGAAAGCTCCCAACAAGCAAAAGAAGAAATGAGAAATCTTTTTGGGTTTTCTTTTAATACTACAACTAAATTAAACTGGAAAGAAAAACCGAAAAGAAGCGAGAAATATTTTTGGATTTTCTCAAAGTTTTTCAAACACACAAGAAGAAAGCAAGAAAATAAAACTAACATGGATAATACAATGAAAAGGTGTGTACACCGACAACTGGAATGAAGTGTGTGAACATGAATGTAATGTCGATGGAAATACGTACTCCCCAAGCTTAGGCTTTTGGCCTAGCTTGGTAATCTCCATCCATAGTAGCCGTCCGGTCCCATGTAAAAGTGTTGCGGCGGTGGCACCTGAGCGTCCCACTCCTGTGGCTCCTCCTCAGCCGCTGCCTGAGCGTTCTGGTAAGCAACAATGTCCGCTGGTAGGACGGTGTATCCGTTCCTGGCATGAGAATCAAACAAAGCAGGTGCAGGCAACGGAATAATATCACGGGTTTTCACACTGAATACCAAGTTACAGCGAAGGGGTTCTAGTAGTTCAGTGTTATCAAGAAAATGGTGGTCCACCATCGACTGGCGGTCTAGATAAACTCTAGGCAAAAAGTAATAATGCTGGTGTATCTGAACATTAAAGTGACTCGCTAGGCAAGTGGCATAAATACCACCATGAATTTTACCCTTAGTTCTATTAGTGTGCAGACGCCGTGCAACAATAGCCCCTAGGCTATAAGTGTGATCATTATGAAGTGCACGGCGTAAGATAGCGAGATCAGGTGCACTGAGCATACTGCCCTTCTCTCTAGCAGTCAAGCATTTTGTTATGAAAAGAGCAAAGTAGTGCACAGAAGGGAACTGCAAGCTAGTGGCAGTGGCTTTCGACATGCCCCTATCCTCACCCATAGTTAGGGTGCGGAGGAAACTCTCAAACTCCGCTGGTCTAGGTTCTCTTAACTCCCCATCAGAGGGAATTAGACATATCTCACAAAATTCAGTAAACGGTATTTGGCGAGTTTTAGAGTATAAATTAAACCGCACCTCAGGAGGCTCATTCCTACTTAAGAAATGGAAATTTTGCACAAAGGAATTTGTAAGGACGTGGTGTTGGTCACACTCATCTGCGAAAAGTTGGGAAGTCCAGCATTTGCAATGAATTGCGCGAACTCTTGGTGGAATCCGGCTTCGTCCATGAAGGCAATGTGCGGCCATTGACATGGCCGGACCTCCGTCCATCGCAGAGTGTTGATGTCACCATATGATGATTCACCGGTGACTCCTTTGGCATTCTTCTTAGATGAACTCCTTCGAAAGAAGTCCATTTTCCTATGAACAAGTTTCTGAAAAAATTTGACCCACAAAATTTTCTCAACAAAACTTCGCAAGATTGATATAAAGTACTCATTTGGATGTCTAGAGGCTATATCAAGCATTCAAACTACTTGGAACTCAAAGAATTCAACATGCAAGCTCATTTACAGCAGCACCAAGAGTAGCTAATTACTCAAAATATAAACCACTAGAACAAAAACTAATTGGAGCAATGGAGGGGTCACATACCAAGTAGCAATCCCCCAAAACAGTTTTGAAAATGGAGCTTCGAGCAAAGAGATCGAAATCCATGGGTTTGAGAGCAAGAACACGAGAGAGAGAGCTAGTGTGATTTTTTTCTGGAGGTAGGTGATGATATGGGCTAAAGGGATAAGTGAGGGGGCCTTGTGGGGCCCACTACCACCAGGGCGCGCCTGGGGTAGCTCGCCCGCCCTGGTGCCTAGTGGGCACCAGGGGCACCCCCCCTGTGATGTTATTTATATAAGAAATTCTTAAATATTCAGAAAAAATCATGTCAAAATTTCAGGTCATTCTGAGCACTTTTATTTTTGGGCACTTTTTTATTGCACGGAAAATTCAGAAAACAGGATAAACATGGCATTTTATTGTATTTAAATAAAAATAATAGAAAACAAGAGGTAGGGATAGAATGTTATGCTTACTAGATTCATCGACCACATGTCTCTCAAAAGTAATTCATTAATAAGGTTGATCAAGTCTTATTAACAACCACTTTCGATTAACATGAACCCGAAGGATTTTTGTAAAAACACTAAGTTACCTCAACGGGGATAAGCATCTCCCCAACAATAAGTGTTTCATATTTCTTTTTGGTAGTAGGAAGAGGGAGTTGAAAACTTCCAATACTAATTGTCGGAGACTTTTCAATAACATAAATACCATTCACTTGAAATTGTTTGTTCAGAAAGTACACCGTATGCTCATTACCATTGATATGAAAAGTGACTTTGCTTTTATTGCAATCAATAATAGACCCTGCAATATTCAAAAAGGGTCTACCAAGAATAATCGACATGTTGTCGTCCTCGGGCATCTCAAGTATAACAAAGTCTGTCAAGATAATAACATTTGCAACGTCAATGGGCACATCCTCACAAATACCGATAGGAATGGCCGTTGATTTGTCAGCCATTTGCAATGATATTTCAGTAGGTGTGAGTTTATTCAAATCAAGTCTTTTGTATAAAGATAAAGGCATAACACTAACACCGGCTCCTAAATCACATAAAGCAGTTTTGACATAATTTCTTTTAATGGAGCATGGTATAGTTGGTATTCCTGGATCTCCTAGCTTTTTAGGTACTCCATCCTTAAAAGAATAATTAGCAAGTATGGTGGAGATTTCAGCTTCAGGTATTTTTCTTTTATTAATGATAATATCTTTCATGTATTTAGCATAAGGGGCCATCTTTAAAATATCAGTCAAACGAGTATGCAAAAAGATTGGCCTAAGCATTTCAGAAAAGCATTCAAATTCTTCATCATCCTTTTTCATAGATGGTTTAGGTGGAAATGGCATGGGTTTCTGAACCCAAGGTTCTCTTTCTTTACCATGTTTTCTAGCAACAAAGTCCCTTTTATCATAGCGTTTATTTTTAGGTTGTGGGTTATTAAGTTCAACAACAGGTTCTATTTCAACATCATTATCTGGTTGACCATCTACATGAACATCCTCATTATCATTTTCATTATCACTAGGTGAATGTTCATTACCAGATTGAGTTTCAGCATCTGAGATAGAGACATCAGTATCATTAGGAGGTTTTTCTACTTCAGATTCACTAGAGGTATGCAAAGTCCTATCATTTTTCTTTTTCTTTTTAGAAGGACTAGGTGCATCAGCATTAATTCTTTGAGAGTCTTGTTCAATTCTTTTAGGGCGACCTTCAGGATAAAGTGGCTCCTGAGTCATTTTACCTCCTCTAGTCGCTACTCTAACAGCATAATCATTTATATTATTGTTCATTTCACTAAGCAATTCTCTTTGAGATTTAGTAACCTGTTATAACTGGGTTAGAACCATAGAGGCATGTTTTCCTACACCTCTAACATCATTAGTGATTCTAAATAACAAGTCACTCAAGCGAGCAATCGTATCCGAATTTTGCTTTAGTTGTTTCATAACATAGGCATTGAAGTGATCTTGTTTCATGATGTAGTTATCAAATTCATATAAGCATTGGCTAGGAGGTTTTTTATGCGGAATATCACCTTCATCAAATTTCAAGAGAGAATTTACCTCCACTACCTATGGTGGTGTGTCAAGACCATGTATTTCTTCAATAGGTGGTAAATTCTTAACATCTTCAGCTTTAATACCTTTTTCCTTCATACATTACTTTGCCTCTTGCATATCTTCAGGACTGAGAAATAAAATACCCCTCTTCTTCGGAGTGGGTTTAGGCGGTGGTTCAGGAAGTGTCCAATCATCATGATTCTTCAATATATTATTCAATAATTCCTTAGCTTGTTCAATAGTTCGTTCCCTCAAAACACAACCAAAACAACTATCTAGGAAGTCCCTAGAAGCATCGGTTATTACATTGTAGAAGATATCAAGTATTTCATTTTTCTTGAGAGGATGATCAGGCAAAGCATTAAGTAATTGGAGAAGCCTCCCCCAAGCTTGTGGGAGACTCTCTTCTTCAATTTGTGCAAAGTTAAATATTTCTTGTAAGGCAGCTTGTTTCTTATAAGCAGGAAAATATTTTTTAGAGAAGTAATAAATCATATCCAGGGGGCTACACACAACTAGGAGCAAGAGTATTGTACCATATCTTAGCATCACCCTTTAATGAGAACGGAAATAACTTGAGAATGTAGTAATAGCGAATTTTCTCGTCATGAGCAAATAGGGTGGCTATATCATTTAACTTAGTAAGATGTGCACAACAATTTTAGTTTCATAGCCATGGAAAGGATCAGATTCAACCAAAGTAATTAACTCTGGGTCGACAGAGAATTCATAATCCTTATCATCAACAAAGATAGGTGAAGTAGCAAACTTAGGATCACATTTCATTCTAGCATTCAACGATTTTTCTTTCAACTTGCATTATAATTTCTTGAGATCATCTCTATCCTCACAAGCAAGAAAATCCCTAGGAACCTCTTCATCCATAACATAACCCTCAGGCATCTTAGGCAATTCATATCTAGGAGAGCTAGGCCTAATAGGTGTTTCATAATTTTCAGTTTCAATAATTTCATCACTTTCAGTAATTTCATTCTCTTTAGCTCTAGCAATTTGTTCATCAAGAAATGCACCTAGTGTCACATTCTTATCAAGCAAGGTACTAGCAACATTCATAACAGAAGTAGCATCATCAATTACTTGCGACACAAGGGGAGCCAAAGAATATTTGTAAGTGTTAGCAGTTGAGTTGCCAATTCAACCACACCTGGAGATTAAATATCTGCAGCAAAGTGATCAATAGCACAGTAATATGATAGTTTGATAGTGATAGCAGTAGTAGTAACAACAATAGTAACAGTAGCATCAGTAGTAACTTAGTAAGATCAATATGTGAAAAGCTCGTAGGCATTGGATCGGTGATTTCCTTTGATAATATTCATCATATAATAGTCATAACCTAGGGCGACACAGAACTAGCTCCAGTTCATAAATATAATGTAGGCATGTATTCCGTAAATAGTCATACGTGCTTATGGAAAAGAACTTGCATGACATCTTTTGTCCTACCCTCCCATGGCAGCGGGGTCCGTAAGGAAACTAAGGGATATTAAGGCCTCCTTTTAATAGAGAACCAGAACAAAGCATTAACACATAGTGAAAACATTAACTCCTCAAACTACGGTAATCACCGGAAAGAACCCTAATTACTGTCATGTTGGGGTATGCGGATCATAACATGTAGCAGGTGCATATAACTTGCAAGATCGCATTACGAACATAGATATAATGGTGAAAACATAAACGGTTCAGATATGAAATCATGGCACTCCGGCCCCAGTGACAAGCATTAAGCATAGCAAAGTCATTGCAACATCAATCTCAGAACATAGTGGATACTAGGGATCAAGCCCTAACAAAACTAACTCGGTTACATGATGAATCTCGTCCAACTCCTCACCGACCAGCGAGCCTACGAAGGAATTACTCACTCTCGGCAGTTAGCATAATGAAATTGGTGATGGAGGATGCTTGATGATGATGAAGACTGAAGATCCCCCTCTCCGAAGCCCCAAACAGGCTCCAGATCTGGCCTCTCGATGAAGAACAGGCGATGGCGGCGGCTCCGTATTGTAAAACGCGATGAAACTTCCTCTCTTTTTTTGGAAAAATAGGATTTATAGCGTCAGAATTAGGGTCAGCGGAGCCTCGTTGGCCCCATTACCCACCAGGGCATGCTAGAGGGGGGTAGTTCTGCACAAAAACAACACCATGGTAGTTCTGCTGAAAAGAGCGTTAGTCCGGGTTAGTTTCATTCAAATCATGCAAATTCTATACCTACTAATAAAGCTAGGTGCATTTCGCCAATTTTTTCATCCGTTCACCGCCGAAAAGATTCTTTTCTATCCGAGGTGGTACTAAATTCTTATATGCATTCGTCTGATAGAAAAAAAGGCTTTTCCGGAATTTCATACGTGGGCCGCGCGCTGTGGCCCAGCGAAGGCAGCCCACTTATTTTTCTACTCACGTAGCTGGAAGGATTCTATTTTTCGCGCAGGGCGGCAAATAGTCAGAGCTTCGCACAAAGCAAATAATAATGGGCTGGCCCATTTTTCTTTGTTTCTGTGTTTTACTTCTATTTTTATGTTTCTTCCCCTATCTCTTTTTTTCCCTTCCAAGTGTTTCTTACCGAATTTATTCGTAAATTCAAAATTCTCAAAAAACTTTTAGAATAAAAAAAATCAAATTTTGGAAAATGTTCAGAATTCCAAAATTTGGTTGCTACTTTGAAAAATATTCGGAACCTGAAAAAGTTTCCCATTTTTTCAGAAACAATTATTATTTTTCAAAATTGTTCGAGATTTCTAAAAAGAAAATGGCATTTAAAAAATGCTCCAAATTCAAAAATATTCTTGGTTTAGTGAAATTTTTACAATTCAAAATAATGTTCACATATAAAAGATAAACATTTTCGAAAATTGTTATGAATTTTCAACATGTTCCCGTTTTAAAAAAATGTTCACAAATTCAAATAATGTCCATGTTTTTATAAGAAAAGTTGGTGTTTTCAAAAAATGTTTGTGAATTTAAAATATGTTCCCGTTTCAAATTTTATTCGCGTTTTTCTGAAAGTGTACATAATTTTCAAAAACATGTTCACGATTTAAAAAATGGTTCATGTTTCCTACAATATTCACAAACTTCATGCCTTAAAATCTCCTCGATTAAAAGGAAAAGTAGATTGAATAATTCATGGACCTTCTCTGGCGTACGATGACGTAAAAAAACTCTTAAATGCCCTCGATCAATGAATGGAAAAATAGCGGATTGGTTACTTCACACCCGGCGAAACCGGGAAGCTAAATGTTCCTTTTTCACGTGCACACAGGGTTTTGCTTGCACATATAATTCTCACTAACTTTAAATGCATATTAATTATTTTTTCACTCGTTGCAACGTACTGGCATATATGCTTGTAGAGTTCAAAATAAGAACAAAAGCGTTAGGAAAAGTAGATATGATGGAGATGTATCAAGCCCCGACAAGGAGGAGAACCACCTGGCGAATCCATGGCAGCAGCGACGAACTGCCTTGGTCTCTTTGGGGGGGAGGGTAACTGGCGAGGAGGAGATAAGAGCGTAACCGCAGAGCCTCGTCCCTTCGTTAAGGAAGTTAGTATGCGGGCATGCATAGTGGTAGTGCGATGGTGCGGTTATTATTTACTATGTAGTACTACTATAGTAGTAGTACTTTCTCTATATACTATAGTTCTATAGTGCACCAGTTTTGAACTCTTGAATATCAAGGCCAAGGAGCTACAGTTGCAAGTGGAGGGTACTACTGTTATCTAGAACCATCGTTGTACTATCAATGCAGGGAAAGGACACCTGTGTACTCTCCCTGCTCTATTCAAGCACGTAGCTGGCCTACTCAGCCGCTCCTCTCACTCACACACTAGCAACCTGTTTATCAGCGACGGTTACTGCGGTGGCAGAACATTTGAGTTATTTGATACAGCGAGACTAGGCTTTTTCTTTTCCATGTGTGGAGGTGTAATGGATCTCGTTGAACTTTGTTTGTTGGTCCTTCTTTATTAATGATGCTTTTGCCTCCATTTTGAAACAAAAAAAATCGTGTCAAGAGGATTTTTTATAGAGTTTAGAGCCAATAATGGAGCGAAGTCCATGCGTGCAACGCCACAAGCTACAGAGTAGTAGTACTTTACGTCTAGAGCCATATCACACAGTTCCCAATGCGGCGCCAGCTTTCCCGTCTCCTCACGCTTAATTGGGAGGCGCTAGTTTAAAGATGGCAGCTGAGGAAGCAGCAAGCGAGGTGCGGCTAGGGCGAGCACGTAGGCGAGAAACGTTGCACAGTGAATTGATATATAAGTAGTAGTACATACTACTACTCTAGTACTACGCGAGCCACGAGATGAAGGGAGGGAAAACCCGTGCACATGGCTGGGCTATCCAGTGCACCCAGATTGTGGTGCGACACGTCCGTCGGACTTCAAAAGTCAAACTAGCAGTGTACAATATTGGCTTGCAATGAGGTTAATATTAAAAAAAAAGGCCGCCGTGCGTTCGACCGGGATCGAACCCACAAAACGAGCTATACACTCCCGCGACCACTAGTAGTACAATGCAACCTAGAATCACCTTTTGTCGCTAGTACATTGTTCCTTATACATATTGGAGTACATATTTAACAAGAAAAATACCACTTTCGAACCAGCCCTACCAAGAAACCACTACTCTACAAAAATTAGCAAAAAGATACTAAAAATTTCTTAATCCGTCACAATAAACTACCAAGTGCCATTATAGGCATGTTTAAACCCATGTCGCCCCTTAAGTCAACGCCGTCTATTTAACCAACAAGTTAGGCGTTATAACTTGTGGGACCTACATGTTAGTCTGGACAAAAATCCCCGAGTCACCTCCTACCTCTGGCCTGTCCACCTAGTAATCCCCGGCCATGGGAGGCGGCTACCGCCGCTACTAGAAGGCGAGGTCAAAAGTGGCGGCAGCGCGAAGCCCATCTTGCGGCAGCCCGGATGCCAGCTCCATGCGGCGCTCGCGGCCGGTTGCTAGCCAAGCTAGCACAGACCCTGCTGGATGCATCCAGCTGCTTGTCTACAAGGTTTGCTAGCTAGGTTGGTACGGCGGTGCGGTGGCTTGCTCACGCGTGCCGCGCTAAGGCCAACCATCAGGCTCGAGCAAAGGCCAGTGCGGCAGCTTGCTCACGCGTTAGCCAGGCTCGGGCCAGCCAGCCAACCCATGCGGAGGCCAGCGCGGTGTCCGGCCCATTCGGTGGAGCTGTGGCCAGCTCGCTCATCACCGGTGCCAGGGACGAACACACATACGAACTGTTTGAAGTAATGTTCAGGAAAAATAATGATTGCAGGAGAAAGAAGACGATAGATGCTCAGATGTGGGTCCCTCCTGTCGTAATGGTCAACACAACGGTCAAACAGACGGTGTTGATTTAAGGTGCCTCGTCAGCACGGACGTGTGCACCAGAAATTCGCACGTGGCCGGGAGACTATCTTGACTTGATCTTCCCTGGCAACGGCGCTAGAAATTCCTTTTGATGTCGCTTGAACTACGTCAATATTTCCACAAAGAGGAAGGGATGATGCGACACAGCTACGGTAGGTATTTCCCTCAGTTATGAAACCAAGGTATCAATCCAGTAGGAGAACCAAGCAACACTATGTAAACGGTACCTGCACACAAAGAACAAATACTTGCAACCCGACGATTAGGAGGGGTTGTCAATCCCTCTACGTGTAACGGTGCCAGAAATTGTCAAGTTGACGGGATAAAAATTGTGTAGATTGGATAAATAGATCTCGATAAAACACAAAATAAAATAAATAGTAAAAAAGTGCAGCAAGGTATTTTTGGGTTTTTGGAATAATAGATTTGAAAATAAAAGCGAATAAAAATAGATCTGAAAGCAAATATGATAAAGAATAGACCTGGGGGCCGTAGATTTCACTAGTGGCTTCTCTCAAGAAAATAGCATACGGTGGGTAAACAAATTACTGTTGGGCAATTGATAGAACATCAAATAATTATGATGATATCCAGGCAATGATCATTATATAGGCACCACATCCAAGATTAGTAGACTGACTCCTGCCTGCATCTACTACTATTACTCCACACATCGACCGCTATCCAGCATGCATCTAGTGTATTAAGTTCATGGAGAAATGGAGTAATGCAATAAGAATGATGACATGATGTAGACGAGATCTATACATGTAGGAATAGCCCCCATCTTGTTATCCTTAATAGCAACGATACATGCGTGTCTTGCTGCCCCTTCTGTCACTGGGAAAGAACACCGCACGATCGAACCCATCACAAAGCACCTCTTCCCATGGCAAGAAAAATCGATCTAGTCGGCCTAACTAAACCAAAGATTCGAAGAAGAAATACGAGGCTATAAGTAATCATGCATAAAAGAGATCAAAGAACTCAAATAACTTTCATGGATATAGATCTGATTATAAACTCAAAGTTCATCGGATCCCAACAAACACACCGCAAAAAGAGTTACATCAAATAGATCTCCAAGAGACCATTGTATTGAGAATCAAAAAGAGAGAAGAAGCCATCTAGCTACTACCTACAGACCCGTAGGTCTACAATGAACTACTCACGCATCATCGGAGAGGCACCAATGAGGATGATGAACCCCTCTGTGATGGTGTCTAGATTGGATCTCGTGGTTCTGGAACTTGCGGCGGCTGGAATTATGTTTCGTCGACTCCCCTAGGGTTTTTGGAATATTTAGGTATTTATAGGGTGAAGAGGCAGTGCGGGAGGCCACCGAGGTGGGCACAACCCACTTGGGCGCGCCTGGGCCCCCAGGCATGTCCTGGTGGGTTGTGCTCCCCCCGGAGCCCCCCTTTGGTACTTGTTTGGCCCAACAGCTGTCTTTTGGTCCAAAAAAATTCTCCAAAAAGTTTCACTGTGTTTGGACTCCGTTTGGTATTGATTTTCTGCAAAGTAAAAAACAAGCAAAAAACAACAACTGGCATTGGGCACTATGTCAATAGGTTAGTCCCAAAAAATGATATAAAGTTGCTATAAAATGATTGTAAAACATCCAAGAATGATAATATAACAGCATGGAACAAGCAAAAATTATAAATACGTGTGACGCCCCCGATTCAATCGTACACTAACCATACACGCAAATGTGTACGATCAAGATCAGGGACTCCCGGGAAGATATCACAACACAACTCTAGACACAAATTAAAAATAATACAACCTTTAAATTACAAGCCAGGGGCCCCAAAGGCTCGAATACATCAGCTCGAATACAAACGAGTCAGCAGAATCCACAACATCTGAGTACAGACATAAGTTAAACAATGTTGCCTTAAGAAGGCTAGCACAAACATCAACGATCGAAATGGCAAGGCCTCCTGCCTGGGAGCCTCCTAACTACTCCTGGTCATCGGCAGTCTCCACGTAGAAGTAGGCTCCATTGGGGTAGTAGTAGTCGTTGGCGGTAGCATCTGGCTCCTGGGCTCCACCATCTGGTTGCAGCATCCGAGAAGAATGGAAAGAGGTGGAAAAAAGGGGAGCAAAGCAACCGTGATTACTCATCCAAAGTACTCGCAAGCAAGGATCTACACTACATATGCATTGGTATCAAAGGAAAGGGGCTGTATAGGTGGACTATACTGCAGAATGCCAGAATAGAGGGGAAAGCCTAGCCTATCGAAGACTAGCATCTTCTTGAAGCCACTATCTTGCATCATTTAGAAGAGTACATAATAGCATTTTATAATTAGCAAGCATGTTGTAGCATTAACGCCCAGAGATCCTTTCTTGACTCCCTGCGAGAAAGCAATCCCGAAGCCATCATATCCATTCCACATCTCAGTATCCAGTTCTAGTTGTAAAGATCAGAATACAACTCCGGGTCATCCTGTTACCGTGGACACGGCTATTCGAATAGATTAACTTCCCTGCAGGGGTGCAACACATTACCCAACATGCTCGATCACTCAGGCCAGACACAATTTCCTAGGTCATGCCCGGCCTTGGAAGATCAACATGTCGCAGCCCTACCTAGGCCCATCAGAGAGGTCAGCACATCGGTCTAAATCCTATGCGCGCAGGGGTCTTGGGCCCATCGCCTGTTGCACACCTGCATGTTGCGTGGGCGGCCGATGAGCAGACCTGGCAGCCTCCATTACAAAGGAGGGTGCTTTACGTGGTCCAACCCGGCGCGCGCCGCTCAGTCGCTTACGTCTGGAAGGCTTCAGCTGATACTATGACGCCGGTTGCCCATATCTTGTCCCGCGTGGTGGTTAGTGCGTATAGGCCAGTGGCCGACTCAGATCAAATACCCAATCTCGTTAGTGGTTTGGAAGCACGCGGTAACGAGCAGAGACTCACGATATGTGACCCCGTTGACCCGTCTCATGGACTTACGGCAAGGGCCCGGAATGCCCGACCGTGCCACGTAGAAATCTCGCGGGTACCCTCCAGGTCAACCCGACTACATATCAACTCGCGGGTACCCCTCAAGGCCGACCCGACTTTAGTAACATGGTTCTGTGGTAAAGTCAAAGTAACCGTGTGTCCAAAACAGCAAGGGGGAAACCCGAGGAATCACCCTCGATGAATTCCCACTCGATGTAACCGTCAAGGTGCACTAGGAGGAATCACCCTCGATGGTCCACACTTGAGGGGTTGCACGACAGAGTCTACATCGGGAGTGGAGAAGGAGGAATCACCCTCCGTAGGCCACGGCCAATTAACTACACTACAGAGTTAACATCAAAAGTGTTGTACGAGGTATCACCGTCGGCACTCGATAGTAGCTCTGGAGAGTCGTACAACTCAAGGGGGGGGGGGTTGAGGTGATGTGTCGGGCCCTGGACGTCGATCACGTTGATCGAGTCACCTTGTAATCCAGCGGGGCAACAAGGATAAGGTGCGGGGTCACTGATGGATCACTAACCAACCTATACTAAGCATGTAAGGTACACGAGCAGGTTACAAAAGCAGACTATGCATCAGAATAGGAGCAATCAAGTACAGTAGCAAAATCTAATGCAAGCATGAGAGAGAATGGAATGGGCGATATCGGAATGATCAATGGGGGTTTGCTTGCCTGGAAGCTCTTCAGACAGGCTCGGACCCTCGTCGGTGAAGTAGTCGGTCACCAGATCAACAGCAGTCTCGGGGTCTACCGGAGGAGGGGGGAAGAAACAATAAATAACAGGCATACAAATGCAACAGAAAGCATGACATGACAGTAGGCTATGCTAGGGGTGACCTAACGCGGTACTACACGCTGCAGACGAAGAGGGAAAACATCCGGGAATGTTTTCCCGATGTTTGGCATTTTTCCGGACAGATGAGTCGGACGGGACGGATCCATGTTCCCTATGCTAGAGGCATGTGACAGGTATGTGGATGACATATTCGGATTCGTCATATTTTTCTGATCATTTTTCATATATAAATTGTTTCGATCCGAGATACGGTTTATTTTATATGATTTTTCAAGGTTTTAAACATTTCTGAAATTATTTTAATAATTAAATTCGAATTAAGCAAAAAGGCAGAATAGGCTGGGTGCACCCAGAGTTGCACTAGTGGCTGACAGCGGGGCCAGTCAATTGCCCAGTCAGCAGTTGACTGGTCAGTTTGACTAGTCAAAGGGGTCTAGTGGGACCCGCATGTCATTGTCTCTGACTCTAGTAGGTTAGGTAATTTTGTTTAATTAACAGCGGGGCCCATCTATCATTGAGTTAGTAGTCTAACTAATGTAAATAATTAAGTTAATTACCCTAATTAGTGGGAGGGGTTATGCTAATGGGGGAGTTAGTAGACCAATTAAGCAGGCCAGCCCGTGTAGGCAGTGGCCAGCCAGCCACAGAGGGACCCCGCACGCACGCGCGTACAGGGGAACCCAACATGGCTGGCGGGCACGGCCGGCGGCGAGCAGCGGCGGGGCGTGGTTGGGCGGAGGTGGCGCGGGCGCGGCTAGGGGTGGCTGTGCGCTGGGCGGCGAGCAATGATGCAGAGGCGGCGGCGCTAGCAGTCAACAGCAGCAGCGCTTAGCCAGCAGCGGTGAGAGGCGGTAGGAGGAGGCGAGGCCACGGTTGGGCCCGCGCGGGGGCGCAGCTAGCCACGGGCGCCAGCGGCGGCAGCAACGCGCTAGCAGCAGGTGCGGCATCGCATGCGAGCAGTAGAGCAGCGCAGCAGTTGCAGCAGCAAGGGAGCGCGAGTGGTAGGCACTAGACGGCCCGGGCGCGGCGGGCAGCGACGAGCGGGCGCACGGGAAGCACGGGACACGGGCTGCCGGAGCCGCGGAGCAGGTGGCGGTGAGGCCTCGCGCGGGCAGCGCGGGTAGATAGGGGACATCGGCGGTCGCGACGGCGCGAGCGAGTGCGTGAGCGCGGCCGTGTGTGGGCGGTCGAGTGCGTGTGGGGTCGCGCGCGACGGGCGACAACAGGTGGAGTAACGCGAGCGGGGCCATGAGTGGCTGCGCGCGCACGGACGCAGAACGCCGGCCATGGACGAGGACAACTGAGCTCGCGAACGACGGCAAATCGGTGACAAATCGATGCGGGAAATAGAGGGGATCGAGAGGAGGCTCACCGCGATGCCGTAGTGGTGCACGACGTGCTCGGGAAGGCCTGAAGCAGACGGACAGCGGCGGCGTTCTCCGGCGTCCGTGGAGGAAGGCGGAGTCGTGGGGCTCGCTGCAGAGGCGAGGGGCTTGACATTATGGCCCCAGACGGGGTAGCAGACAAATGCGGGGCGTCCTAGCACGGTGGCGAGGCGCAGGGGTGAAGGTGGCCGCGGATTCAACGGCGACGCGGCCATGGGCGCGCTCGGGCGTTGCCGATCTGGAGGGCGGGGGGGGGGGGGAAGAGAGAGCGAGGGGCAAGTAGGGAGGGGAGCCCGAGGGGGCGCTGCGTCGGCGTCCTTATCCCCTCCAGGGACTGTAGCAGCGCGCGGCATCGAGGTGGTCGGGGACGAACGCGGGCGCCCCGGTCGTTCGAACAGTGGGGAGGGAGACGACCGGGGGAGTGGGGGCTGGGCCGTTTGGGCTGGCTAGCTGGGCCGACCATTTTGGCCTAAGCCCCAGGGCAGTGAGGGGGGGCCTTTATTTTCTTTAAACTTTGTTTTTCTTTTTCTTTTTATTATTTACCTTTTATTGATTTCTGTTCAAGTTTCATTTTATTTTAGTTTTAGAAAATATATAAACATCACCTAAATTAGTGTTACTAAATATGCTACAGCCCCAAAAAGTTTGGTATTTAAATAATTTAGTTTGACATTTTATAAATTATAAAAGGCATCTATTTAAATGTTTTAGCTACTGTTTTAATTGTTTTAGAGCATTAAATCACTTTATAAATATGTTGGTTCACCACCATAATTACTTATGGAATATTTGCCATACGATGAACATTTAAGTTTTGACATTTGAAAACTTTTAATGTTTGACTTGATTTTAAATTTGAATTTGAACGGGGTTTGAATCAACGCGAGTTTATCAACAGTAAGCATGGTGACATGGCATCATTAGTAGAGAGTTACTGTAGCTTAATTATCTGGCGTCACAATTCTCCTCCACTACAAGAAATATCGACCCGAGATTTAAGAGGTGGAGTAAGGGGGAAAGTTTGGTTACGAAATTCTAACGGATCTTCTCATTCTTGGTTGCTCTTCTCGAAGAAGTTGATCACTTTCGTTGATGTCTTCATTTCTCTGCACCAGATCATCATGATGAAGTCATCATCCTTACTTCGGGTTCTTCATCGTACTTACGAATAGGTAAGGGGTAGCTCGGCAACAATAGAATGCTATAGGTGTAATCATCCGGGGTTAACCCATGAATGAGCATAAGAGTATCTCTCGAGTTGGAACTCAGAAAATACATCGAGGGAAATAAAGGTAGATATGAGAATTTTCAAGCGGGTAAGCAAACGTTCGATGCCTGAAACAGAGTGTGAGAGGGGTTTTGAGCAACGAGAATAAGTATTGTGTTTGACACCAGAATAGATCACTATGAAGGTGGCTCATGATTTACATACGAAGGCAAGCATGAGGAATAACTTCGGAGATAGGGGTGTACAGGAGAGTCAGGTTTCGATCCTGTGGAACTATGGGTTATGTGCCCACCATGTGGGTTAAAAGTAGAAAGGACACTGACATCTTGCACGGTCACGATAGCAAGGCAGGTCATAGGACAGCCTGTTAGTTATGTTGGTACCAAGGGCGAGGGACGAAGAGAACCATTTTCCTGCTCGTTGGACGAGGCGGACCAATAGGCAAAGTTCTCATCCATCGGTGGTTACCGGAATGTCATCAACAATAGTAACAGGGTCTTACTGTCAGGGTCGTACACCAAGGTGTTTACATAAGCAGGAGAATATTACTGCTTAGTTCATATAGTCCACAAGAAAGGTTAAACAAAACAATGGAAATGATAATGTGAATTTCAGATTGAACAGAACAATGGAAAGGAAAATGTGTATACACGAGTATTAGGTGTATATACTTCACAAGATCAAGTAGAGCAGGATATACCTGATAGGACAGCAAGTAGATATGCAAGAATGTTGTCAATGTTAACACAAATCATCAAGGGGCCTAGGATGGTATTTCTCATCATGAATTCGATTCATAACCTAGAAGAGCTCAGAATGTTGATGATAATCACGACACATTTGTCGAGATATTTCATGAAGATGTAATCGATCGGCGATGACATCAAGTCAAATGAATGATGAAGCGAAAGGTTATTAGAACCATGGGTATGACACAAACTCGAAATCAAGCTTGCTGTTCAAGGCAAAATGATATGATGAGGAAGATTGATGTAAGCTTAGCTCATCATCGAAAATTGTGCTCCAGGAAGAAGGACCAGGTAGCACAGTTAAAATTTAGCACGATAATGATATAGCCGATCAGGCTAGGAATGACTTGAAGGATTATTAAACTCGTAAGCAACAAAAATTACTTAGAGTTATTGAATCGGAATGCGGAATCGATTCACTTATCGGTGTCCTGGAGTGAATAACAGCTCATAACCCGGGGAAAATTGGAGTCAACGAGAATTAATAGTTGATGAAGAACTCATAAGAGGTTATGTAGTTCTGTGATATTTCCGAGAAACCAGAGGGTAATACTCGAAGGTTGGGTAGAATAGAGGTTGGATAGGTGTATTGATCTGCAGAAGACAAGTACTTCAACTTGTTCGAGAAATGGGATCAAAGAAGAACAACATGGTCGGAACCACGATTGTGAAGGACCAATTCCCAGATATAGGATGAACTTACACCAAGGGGATAATTAATTTTAAAAGAAGCTTCCATGATAAGATCCACATTGGGTCCATGGGCATGAACACAAAGTTCAAGGTCGACTCTCACTTCTTCAATGCATAACCTTCCATTCACTTCTCGCTTTCGATGAAGTTGTAGTGTTGAAATTATATCTGGTAAAACACCAGAAGAGTATGACTCGTGAAAACTCTCGGGTTCACACAGATTAGGGAAGGCATAGGTTCAACCCATAGGGGCATCTTAGGAACATATACCACAAACTCCAGGAGTAATTAACACAAGCTCGAAAGCATAGCATGGTTGATAAGGCAGAGGATACAATTACCAAAGGTCATTATGTATCCCAAGAAAGACTCACAAAGTTATTGAATACGAAGGACACTGTCGGATATTAATCCAACAAAGGATTTGGCGGTCCATAATGGAGCTGATGTGAGTATCGGTACTAAATTAGAGGAAGTAAGAATGTAAAGGTATCGGATTATAGAAACAACTGACTAATTCAAAGTTTAATTAACAAAGGAATTATGATTTCCAAAATGAAGGATCAGAAGAAGACACTCTGATCAAAAGATGAGCAAGTTGAATAGACATAGATCGACAATTAATCAAGGTTTGATTAGCCGAGAACCAGCTCATGTCCGGAGTGATGCCTGAGCCGAAGGGACGAATTTCTACTTGTGATTGATGATTGCGAGCATCCAAAAACATATCGAATCAAATGCTCAAAATGACGATGACCAAGGATGCTAGGAATATTGCTACACATATGGAAGTACCCATAATGCCACCAGACAAGACTTTCCTGTAACACCCCCAGTGTCATGCTACAGTAAACCTCTGTGATTAAGCTAATCATTTTACTAAACAGTGCTTGATCACCTTTGACTCAAATATCCTTTGAAATTTCCACTTTCAAGTCAAATTCAATTTGCAAGTGAAATATGGAGTTGCACAAAAGTTGCTGCAAAATAGTTCATCTTTTAACCAAAATTCCATAACATTTAATTGTGAAGGAAAACAACATCACTTGCAAGCCAAGATGGAATATAGCAATTTAAAACAGTGCCAAATCAGCAAATTAATTGCTTTTCCATTTATGCAAAATTCTAACAGCTTCAATTAGATTCCAAACTTTTTGTGGCAGTACACAATATTTCTTTGAATTTGTTTTGGCCAGTGGCATATTTTTGCAAAGTCTTTTGCGGCTAAAAGAAAATGCAAAAGCTACTGGAAAAAGAAAAACAGAAAAAGAAAAGTCCCCTGCCCCTGGGCCTTAGGCCACAGGGACAGGCCCAGGCCGGCCCAGCCCAACCCTACTCGGTCGCCTTCCACCTCGTTACAGGGGAAGCCGACCGAAGCGCGCCCGTTGGTCGTCCCTGACCACCTCGTCGTTCCCGCCGGGGCAAGATAAGGACGCCAACCCCCCTCAGCCCCTCAGCCTCCTCGCCCCCCCTCCACTTGCCTCTCCCACTTCTCCCCCACACTCGCCCCTCTTCCCGGTTTGGAGGAGACCACTACCACCGTCGCCATGGCCGGCGTCTTCCTCGCGCGCACCGACCACCCCTTGGCCTAGGACCGTGTCCAGGAGCCCGGTCGCGTCCCTCTGCTTCGTTCGCGCCGAAGAACGCAAGCTCCGCGCCACCGCATCGGCTGAATCGACCTCATCCTCCCCACGGCTACCGCCGGCGATCTTCTTCGGATCCGGCGACGCCTGCTGCTCCTAATCTATCGACGGGTCCTCGTGTGCCTACACGGTGAGCTCCTCGTCGGAAGCCCTCTCCTTACACCTCAAACCCGTGCCGTAGGTGCCATCACCACCTGCAGCCGACGTCATTATTCGCCGTGGCCGCTAGCTCGACCCTGTCGAGCTCGACGAGCCACGCATGCCTCTGCCCGATGCTCCCGTACGCCTATGGCCGCCTCGTGCATGCCCCCGGCCGCGTACCGCACGCGCGCCACACATCCGCCTGCACCCTGCCTCGTCGAGGCCGCGCCCTGCGCGCCACTGCAGCTGTGCCCGTCGGGGCCTGGCTGCGCCCACCAGGGCCGCTACTGCCCGGGCCACGCCCCTGCTCGTCTGCGTAGCTGCCTCTCCGCAGTCACCCTCGCTCGCGCGCGCCTGGGCTCGCTCACGCCCGCTTGCTGCCGCACCTGTGCTCGCTACTCTGCTGCTTGCATTGCTGCCGCTGCTGCCTTCCCCTGATGCTACTTGCTCTGCTTCTGCTACTGCCTGCTGCTACCGCTGTCGCTCCGCTGCCACTGCTCCCCGCGTGCTGCGCTTGCCCGCCGCTGCCGTCTGGCCGCATCCTGGCCGTGCCCGCCATTGCTAGCCAGCGCTGCCCGTGCACACGATGCAGCGCCCGGCGCTGCTTGCTGCCGTGCCTGCTTCTCCTTGCACTGCTCTGCTGCTTTGCTGTGTCGCTGCTGCTCCCGCTAGCTGCTACTGATGCTAAGTGCTGCTAGCTACTGTAGCTATAGTTAGCTTTTCTAAATAAACATTAACTGACCACCTAGACAGTCCCTAATCAGCGGTTAAACAACTGTTAAAAGGTGTAAGAATTATATGGACAGAAAGTACACTTGACAAGCTCCATTTTATCCCATTGGAACAAATCCATTCGAGGCACGGATTAAATGCAATGAAAATGACAAAAGTCTATGTTCTGTTAATAGAAAAGAAGGAGAACAGAATTATTGCGGTAGCTACTTTAGAGCAGAAAATAAACAAGTTGCAGGGATCTAGCAGAGATGCAATTGTTACCATCTTGTAGATCACATGAAAGTGATCAGTATTGATATAAGGCACTAAGCCATAGGATGAATAGAACAATATGTATAGCCTTTTGAAAACAGCCAAGTGATGTTTAAAACTAAGGATTTTCTGATACTTAACCAATTTTCAGGGAATTCCAATAACTGCTTAAATCTTCGGAAATTGGTAGAAATTCATCCGTAGCTCGGATCGAAAAACTTTATACATGAAAGTTGCTCAGAATTTCAAGACGAATCCGAATATACGGTCCGTTCGTCCGTCACACGTCTCTAACTACCTGAACATGGGACATTCCCCCTCCAGATCGCCTGTCCGATAAATCCAAAGACCCGGGAAATATCGTCAGATATTCTCCCGCTCCGTCTGATTCGTGTAGTACTGCGTTAGACTACCCCTAGCACTGTGAATTGCCATGTCATACATCGTGTTGCTTCTGTTTGCTTGTATTTATTGTTTCCTCCCCCTATTCTCTCTCGTTAGACCCCGACGCAGTTCCCGGTACCGACGCAGCTCCAGAGCCCGACGCCACCGTTGACGACCTTGCCCTTGCCGCCGAGCAACCAGGCAAGCCCCCCCTTTTATCATCCCGATATCGCCCATTCTATTTTCTCATGCTTGCATTAGAATTGCTGCTGCTACTGCTTTACCTATTCTGATGCACAGCCTGTTTATTGTAACCTGCTATTGAAACCTTATCTGCTTATCCTAAACTATCTAGTATAGGCTGGGTAGAGACCTATCAGTGACCCCACTTATCCTGATTGCCCCGCTGGATTTTCTGAAGACCCGATCAATGGGATTGAAGACCAGGCCCCGGCACCGCACATCACCCCCCCCCCCCTTAGTTGTAACGACACTGCAGCGTTGCTATCAAGTGCCGAGGGTGAAACCTCTTGTAGCACTTCTGATGTTAACTCTGTAGAGAAGCTGTTCGGTCGTGGTCATCGAGGGTGATTCCTCCTTCACCGCTTTTGATAACTACGCCGTCGTACAACACCACAAGTGTGAACCCAGCGAGGGTGATTCCTCCGAGTTCACCTTGACGGATACATCAAGTGGGAATTCCCTGAGGGTGATACCTCGGATTCCTCTGGTGTTATGGACACACGGATACTTGGACTTTACACTGTTACTTGGATAGGCGGGTCGACCCTGAGGGGTACCCGCGTGCGCCTAAGAGGCGAGTGTTGTGAAGACGGGTGCCTGTGTGGTGCCCGAGTGATGGATACGAGGCGTGGCCGGGCATTCTTGGCCCTTGCCGCAAGTCCTCGAGACAAGGCGATGGGGTCACATTGATCGTGAGTCTCTGCTCGTTACCGCACTACCAAGGTACTGACGGTTTAGATATTTGATCTGAGTGGGCCTCTGGCCCGATAGCACTAACCACCACGTGGGCATAGTATGGGCGTTCTGCATAGTATGTATCAGCCGAAAGCTCTGTCAGACGTCTAGTTCAGCATGGCGGCACGGACGGACCGGCGCCTTCCTGTAGTGTTGGTGCCTGGCTTCATCGTGTGCGCAATGACCCGGAGTGCACAGGGCGATGGCCAAGACCCCTGAGTGCTTAGGATGTAGACCGGCGGGGACCTCTCTGCTGAGCTGTAGGTAGGGTTGCGGTGTGTCATTTGGCCGAGGCCGGGCATGACCCAGAAAAGTGTGTCCGGCCGAAGTTAAGCGAACGTGGTGGGTAAGTTGGTGCACTCCTGCAGGGAAGAACTAATCTATGCATAGCCGGATCCTCGGTAACGGACACTCGGAGTTGTATCCCGATCGATACAACTAGAACTGGATACTATGGCTCTGGGATGGCTTCTCGCAGGGAGTCGAGAAGGGATCTCAGGACGAGGTTGATGACTGTATGGCTCTGGGATTGCTTTCTCGCAGGGAGTCGAGAAAGGATCTCTGGGTGAGGTTGAGACTTAATGATACTGCTACATTATATTGTACTGTTCTACTCTCTTCTTTTGCTGCAAGACCGCTGAAGATGCTAGTCTTCGATAGGACTAAGTTTTCCCCTCTATTCTGGCACTTCTGTAGCCCAGTCCACATATACAGCCTCTCTTTGATAATGTTGCATATGTAGTGTAGATCCTTGCTTGCTGAGTACTTCGGATGAGTACTCACGGTTGCTTTGCTATCTTTTTCCCCCATATCCTTTTGATGCGACCAGATGACGAAGCCCCAGATACAGCTGCCCCCGCCGACGATCGCTACTACTACCCCGAGGGTGGATACTACTACGAGTTGGCTGACGGCCAAGAGTAGGATCGGAGGGTCCCAGGCAGGAGGCCTACGCCTTTCGATTGTAGTGTTTTATTTTTGCCCCGCCTTTCTAAAGGCCTTTCTGTTTCTCTTTTAATATATGTACTCAGATATCTGATGCTTCCGCTGACCCTTGTACGCAAGCTTATGTATTCGAGCCCTCGAGGCCCCTGGCTTGTAATATAAAGCTTGTATGACTTTATTTATGTTTTAGAGTTGTGTTGTGATATCTTCCCGTGAGTCCTTAGGCTTGATCGTGCGCATTTGCGTGTATGATTAGTGCACGATTGAGCCGGGGGCATCACAAGTTGGTATCAGAGCCGACTGCCTCTAGGAACCCCTCCCTTCCCAACTCCTTGGCCGAAGTTGAGTCTAGTAACCAAAAACTGTTTTACTAACTTGGCTGTGTGGCTTACGGGCCCACATCGCCAATTGGGTGGTATTAGGATCTTTTATTCCTCGTCTATACTCTGGGACTCTGATCTCTCTTCTATTCGTGTTAAATGATTTTGCTAACTCTGGCATTAGGATCTCGTAACCACTTCCTCCCGGAGAGCCCCTTCACTACAGATGATTGTCTGCTTCATCAGAAGATTCTGAAGATACTCCTCGATGTTTCTCGAAACCCTGTGCCCACTGCTTTGTAGTTCCTGACCACCGATAAACTTCGATGGAAAACTACCTCCGCCTGTCGTTCATACAATCGCTCAAATTACTCTTGGGTTCTATCCGACATATCGAAATACTATTCGACATTTCGAGAATTCTCTGAACCTACTGCCTTGCGGTTCCTTTCCGCCTGAATACACTTACGAATAATTCCTCCCATTACCGGGGATCCGTTCATCCCCAGTTATTCAAGTGCTTCCAGAACACATTGAATTGCTATTTGATCTCCCGAAGATCCTCTGCATCCTAGTGCTCCCGAAAGTCTTGTCTGCCTGCATTATGGTTAAATCCATATGTCCGGCAATATTCATTAACATCCTTGTCTATTGATTCATCATGTTGCGAATACTCACAATCATTAGTTCTTTCCCAGAATTCGACCTACCGGCTCAGACGTCATTTTGGACTTGAGTTGGGTCTCGGCCAATCATGTTGCAATGGATTGTCCATCTAGTTCCCTTCAACTTGAACACCGAATTATCCAGCTGTTTCTATAATCTGATGCCTTTGCACTCTTTCTTTCTTCTGATTGAGTACTGATACTCACATCAGATCCATTGAGGATCGCTGAATCCTTTGTTGGGTTATTATCCGACAGAGTCTTTCATATTCAAAATCTTGCGAGTCCTTTTTCTCGGATACATAACGCCTTTGGTAAATGTAATCCTCTGCTTTGGCAACCTTGCTCTGCTTCCGAGCTTGAGTTCATTACTCCTGCAGTTTGAGGTATATGTTCCTAAGATGCCCCGATGGGTTGAACATACGCTTTCCCTAATCTGTGTGAATCGAAAGTTATGCGAAATATATCTACTCGCGTTCCGTTGGATAAATTTTCAACTCTACGACTTCTTCAAAGATGAGTAGTGAATGAAAGGTTATGCATTGAAGAAGTGGGAGTCGACCTTGAACCTTTGTGTTCATGCTCATGGAAACGATGTAGATCCTATCATGGAAGCTCCTTGTAATAATAGTTATCCCCTTGATATAATACCCTCTCGTACCTGTGTTGTGTCCCTTGCAACCATGGAACTGACCATGATTGTTCTTCTTTGAATTCCAATTCTTGGACAACTTAAAATACTTGTCTTCTGCAGATCATTTCATCCGTCCAATCTCTGCTCCAATTTACCTTCCGGTATTACCACTAGTACTTGTTACTAGGAAGTTTAATACCCCATCAGCTCATTCCTAGCCTGATCGGCTATATCGATATCGTGCAACCTTTTAACTGTGCTACCTGGTCCTTATTCCCGGAGCACAACTTCCGACGATGAACTAAGCTTACATCGATCTTCCTCGTCTTATCATTTCACCTCGAACAACAAGCTTGACTTTGAGTTTGTGTCGTAACCGTGGTTCCAATAACCTTTCGCTTCATCATTCCTTTGACTTGATATCATCACCGACCAATTACATCTTCATGAAATCTCTCGACAATTGTGTCGTGATCATCATCAACATTCCGAGCTCTTCCAGGATATCAATACAATTCATAGTGAGAAATATCATCCTTGCCCCCTCAATGAATTGTTGCTGAGCCCGCGGGCACTATCCTCATCTTTTCCTGGCTGAAATTGTATGACTTATTTTATAAGTTGTTTTGATGGATCCTTTGTGTATCCAAAGGCTGACCTTTACTTGATGACCATGTCTATACTATCTCGAAGCCTGTCTGTGGTACTCCGATTTTCAATAAGGACATTTGAAGCATAATGCTAATATTTCTTTTTCAATTATCCAAACACCATTGTATGGGTAATGTCATGGACTTTCTCTCCCCTTACCTAAAGCGTTTTCTACTTTCTATCCTGCCATGGATATCATGCTCTGCTTGTCCTTGCGAAGGATATACCCCTGGAATATGTGTTTAGACACATTTTCCTTTCCATTGTTCTATTTAATCTAATGATCACAATTACCTTTCCATTGTTTTGTTTAACCTTTCTTGTGATCTATATGATCTAAGCAGTAATAATTCACTGCTTATGTAAACACCTCGGTGTACAACTCTGTCAGTGAGACCCTGTTTCTACTGTTGATGACATTCCGGTAACCGCCGATGGACGAGGACTTTGCCTATTGGTCTGCCTCATTCAAAGAGCAGGAAAATGGTTCTCTTCGTCCCTCGCCCTTGGTACCGACGTTGTTCCCGACATAACCAACAGGCTATCCTCTGACAAGCCTTGCTATCATGACCATGCAAGATGTCAGCCCCCCTTCTACTTTTGACCCACATGTTGGGCCCATAACCCACAGTTCCACAGGATCGAAACCTGACTCTCATGTATACCCCTGTTTCTAAAAGTTTTTTTTTCCTCAAGCTTGCCTTCGTATGTAATTCACGAGCCACCTTCCAAGAGATCATCAATTCTAGTATCAGACAAAATACTTATTCCCGTCGCTCTGAAAACCTTTCACACTCTGTTTCAGGCAACGAACGATTGCCTACCCGATTGAAGCTTCTTATTACACCTTCTCACCTTGCTCTCGATGACTTTCTTGAATTTCAACTCGAGAGATGCCTCTATGCCACGTTCATTGAGATAGTCCCCAGGTATCTATCCTGTGTTGAGCTCCGTCTTCCCGAGTCTTTCCCCCTTACTCCACCCCTTAAATCTCGGGACGAGATTTCTTGTAGTGGAGGAGATTTGTAACACCCCCAGTGTCATGCCACAGTAACCCTATGTGATTAAGCTAATCATTTTACTAAACAGTGCTTGATCACCTTTGACTCAAATATCCTTTGAAATTTCCACTTTCAAGTCAAATTCAATTTGCAAGTGAAATATGGAGTTGCACAAAAGTTGCTGCAAAATAGTTCATCTTTTAACCAAAATTCCATAACATTTAATTGTGAAGGAAAACAACATCACCTCCAAGCCAAGATGGAATATAGCAATTTAAAACAGTGCCAAATCAGCAAATTAATTGCTTTTCCATTTATGCAAAATTCTAACAGCTTCAATTAGATTCCAAACTTTTTGTGGCAGCACACAATATTTCTTTGAATTTGTTTTGGCCAGTGGCATATTTTTGCAAAGTCTTTTGCGGCTAAAAGAAAATGCAAAAGCTACTGGAAAAAGAAAAACAGAAAAAGAAAAGTCCCCTGCCCATGGGCCTTAGGCCACAGGGACAGGCCCAGGCCGGCCCAGCCCAACCCTACTCGGTCACCTTCCACCTCGCTACAGGGGAAGCCGACCGAGGCGCGCCCGTTGGTCGTCCCTGACCACCTCGCCGTTCCCGCCGGGGCAAGATAAGGACGCCAACCCTCCTCAGCCCCTCGGCCTCCTCGCCTCCCCTCCACTTGCCTCTCCCACTTCTCCCCCACACTCGCCCCTCTTCCCGGTCTGGAGGAGACCACTGCCACCGTCGCCATGGCCGGCATCTTCCTCGCGCGCACCGACCATCCCTTGGCCTAGGACCGTGTCCAGGAGCCCGGTCGCGTCCCTCTGCTTCATTCGCGCCGAAGAACGCGTGATCCGTGCCACCGCATCGGCTGAATCAACCTCATCCTCCCCACGGCTGCCGCCGGCGATCTTTTTCGGATCCGGCGATGCCTGCTGCTCCTAATCTATCGACGGGTCCTCGTGTGCCTACACGGTGAGCTCCTCGTCGGAAGCCCTCTCCTTGCACCTCAAACCCGTGCCGTAGGTGCCATCACCGCCTGCAGCCGACGTCGTTATTCGCCGTGGCCGCTAGCTCAACCCTGTCGAGCTCGGCGAGTCTCGCATGCCTCTGCCCGATGCTCCCGTATGCCTATGGCCGCCTCGCGCATGCCCCCGGCCGCATACCGCATGCGCGCCACACATCCGCCCGCACCCTGCCTTGTTGAGGCCGCGCCCTGCGCGCCACTGCAGCTGCTCCTGTCGGGGCCTGGCCGCGCCCACCAGGGCCGCTACTGCCCAGGCCGCGCCCCTGCTCGTCTGCGCAGCTGCCTCTCCACAGTCACCCGCGCTCGCGCGCGCCTGGGCTCGCTCACGCCCGCCTGCTGCCGCGCCTGTGCTCGCTGCTCTGCTGCTTGCGTTGCGGCCGCTGCTGCCTTCCCCTGATGCTGCTTGCTCTGCTTCTGCTTCTGCCTGCTGCTACCGCTGTCGCTCCGCTGCCACTGCTCCCCGCGTGCTGCGCTTGCCCGCCGCTGCCGTCTGGCCGCATCCTGGCCATGCCCGCCATTGCTAGCCGGCGCTGCCCGTGCACACAATGCAGCGCCCAGCGCTGCTTGCTGCCGTGCCTGCTGCTCCTTGCACTGCTCTGCTGCTTTGCTGGGTCGCTGCTGCTCCCGCTAGCTTCTACTGATGCTAAGTGCTGCTAGCTACTGTAGCTATAGTTAGCTTTTCTAAATCAACATTAACTAACCACCTAGACAGTCCCTAATCAGCGGTTAAACAACTGTTAAAAGGTGTAAGAATTATATGGACAGAAAGTACACTTGACAAGCTCCATTTTATCCCACTGGAACAAATCCATTCGAGGCACGGATTAAATGCAATGAAAATGACAAAAGTCTATGTTCTGTTAACAGAAAAGACGGAGAACAGAATTATTGCGGTAGCTACTTTAGAGCAGAAAATAAACAAGTTGCAGGGATCTAGTAGAGATGCAATTGTTACCATCATGTAGATCACATGAAAGTGAACAGTATTGATATAAGGCACTAATCCATAGGATGAACAGAACAATAGGTATAGCCTTTTGAAAACAGCCAAGTGATGTTTAAAACTAAGGATTTTCTGATACTTAGCCAATTTTCAGGGAATTCCAATAACTGCTTAAATCTTCGGAAATTGGTAGAAATTCATCCGTAGCTCGGATCGAAAAACTTTATACATGAAAGTTGCTCAGAATTTCGAGACAAATCCGAATACGCGGTCTGTTCATCCGTCACATGTCTCTAACTACCTGAACATGGGACATTACCCCTCCAGATCGCCTATCCGATAAATCCAAAGACCCGGGAAATATCGCCAGATATTCTCCCGCTCCGTCTGATACGTGTAGTACTGCGTTAGACTACCCCTAGCACTGCGAATTGCCATGTCATACATCGTGTTGCTTCTGTTTGCTTGTATTTATTGTTTCCTCCCCCTATTCTCTCTCGTTAGACCCCGACGCAGTTCCCGGTACCGGCGCAGCTCCGGAGCCCGACGCCACCATTGACGACCTTGCCCTTGCCGCCGAGCAACCAAGCAAGCCCCCCCTTTGATCATCCCGATATCGCCCATTCTATTTTCTCATGCTTGCATTAGAATTGCTGCTGCTACTGCTTTACCTATTCTGATGCATAGCCTGTTTATTGTAACCTGCTATTGAAACCTTATATGCTTATCCTAAACTATCTAGTATAGGCTGGGTAGAGACCTATCAGTGACCCCACTTATCCCGATTGCCCCGCTGGATTTTCTGAAGACCTGGTCAATGGGATTGAAGACCAGGCCCCGGCACCGCACATCACCCCCCCTTAGTTGTAACGACACTGCAGCGTTGCTATCAAGTGCCGAGGGTGAAACCTCTTGTAGCACTTCTGATGTTAACTCTGTAGAGAAGCTGTTCGGTCGTGGTCATCGAGGGTGATTCCTCCTTCACCGCTTTCGATAACGACGCCGTCGTACAACACCACAAGTGTGAACCCAGCGAGGGTGATTCCTCCGAGTTCACCTTGACGGATACATCGAGTTGGAATTCCACGAGGGTGATACCTCGGATTCCTCTGATGTTATGGACACACGGATACTTAGACTTTACACTGTTACTTGGATAGGCGGGTCGACCCTGAGGGGTACCCGCATGCGCCTAAGAGGCGAGTGTTGTGAAGACGGGTGCCTGTGTGGTGCCCAAGTGATGGATACGAGGCGTGGCCGGGCATTCTTGGCCCTTGCCGCAAGTCCTCGAGACGGGGCGACGGGGTCACATCGATCGTGAGTCTCTGCTCGTTACCGCACTACCAAGGTACTAACGGTTTGGATATTTGATCTGAGTGGGCCTCTGGCCCGATAGCACTAACCACCACGTGGGCATAGTATGGGTGTTCTGCATCGTATGCATCAGCCGAAAGCTCTGTCAGACGTCTAGTTCAACATGGCGGCACAGACGGACCGGCGCCTTCCTGTAGTGTTGGTGCCTGGCTTCACCGTGTGCGCAATGACCCGGAGTGCATAGGGCGATGGCCAAGACCCCTGAGTGCTTAGGATGTAGACCGGCGGGGACCTCTCTGCTGAGCTGTAGGTAGGGTTGCGGTGTGTCGTTTGGCCGAGGCCGGGCATGACTCGGAAAAGTGTGTCCGGCCGAAGTTAAGCGAGCGTGGTGGGTAAGTTGATGCACCCCTGCAGGGAAGAGCTAATCTATGCATAGACGGATCCTCGGTAACGGACACTCGGAGTTGTATCCCGATCGATACAACTAGAACTGGATACTATGGCTCTGGGATGGCTTCTCGCAGGGAGTCGAGAAGGGATCTCAGGACGAGGTTGATGACTGTATGGCTCTGGGATTGCTTTCTCGCAGGGAGTCGAGAAATGATCTCTGGGTGAGGTTGAGACTTAATGATACTGCTACATTATATTGTACTGTTCTACTCCCTTCTTTTGCTGCAAGACCGCTGAAGATGCTAGTCTTCGATAGGACTAGGCTTTCCCCTCTATTCTGGCACTTCTGCAGCCCAGTCCACATATACAACCTCTCTTTGATAATGTTGCATATGTAGTGTAGATCCTTGCTTGCTGAGTACTTCGGATGAGTACTCACGGTTGCTTTGCTTTGTTTTTCCCCCATATCCTTTTGATGCGACCAGATGACGGAGCCCCGGATACAGCTGCCCCCGCCGACGATCGCTACTACTACCCCGAGGGTGGATACTACTACGAGTTGGCTGACGACCAGGAGTAGGATCGGAGGGTCCCAGGCAGGAGGCCCTACGCCTTTCGATCATAGTGTTTTATTTTTGCCCCGCCTTTCTAAAGGCCTTTCTGTTTCTCTTTTAGTATCTATACTCAGATATCTGATGCTTCCGCTGACGCTTGTACGCAAGCTTATGTATTCGAGCCCTCGAGGCCCCTGGCTTGTAATATAAAGCTTGTATGACTTTATTTATGTTTTAGAGTTGTGTTGTGATATCTTCCCGTGAGTCCTTAGGCTTGATCGTGCGCATTTGCGTGTATGATTAGTGCACGATTGAGCCAGGGGCGTCACATTTCCAGAGCAATATGTTGCAGAGGATTCTCGAAAAATCGGATAGTATTTCAAAGTATCTTATGAAACATAAGAACAACTGGGGACGAACGGATACTCGGTAAGTGCGAGGAATTATCCGTAGGGGTATTCATGTGGCAAAGAACTTCAAGGCAGTGGCACAAAGGATTCCTATAAAGTCAGAGAATATTTTGATGTATCTCGCAATAGCAAGAGCAACTTGGAATGATTGCATGAACGACAAGTGTATGCCATTATCCATATGGATATATCAGTGGTAGGGGATTGAAAAGGCGAAGGGCACAAGGGTCTCGGAAAAACATCGAATAGTATCTTCGGAATCTTCTGATGAAGTAGGCAATCATCAGGAATGAAGGGCTCTCCGGGAGGAAGTAGTTACGAGAACCTAGATTTAGAGTTAGTAAATCATTTAACCCGAATAGAAGAGAGATCGGAGTCCCATAGTATAGATGAGGAATAAAATATCCTAATACCACCCAAATGGCGACGTGGGCCCGTAAGCCGCACAACCATGTTTGTAAAAGTTTTTTAATGACTAGACTCAACTTCAGCCAAGGAGTTGGAAAGGGGGATTCCTACAGGCAATCGACTCTGATACCAACTTGTGATGCCCCCGATTCAATTGTACACTAATCAAACATGTAAATGTGTACGATCAAGATCATGGACTCACGGGAAGATATCACAACACAACTCTAGACACAAATTAAAAATAATACAAGCATTATATTACAAGCCAGGGGCCTCGAAGGCTCGAATACAAATGAGTCAGCAGAAGCCACAATATCTGAGTACAGACATAAGTTAAACAATGTTGCCTTAAGAAGGCTAGCTCAAACATCAATGATCGAAAAGGCAAGGCCTCCTGCCTGGGAGCCTCCTAACTACTCCTGGTCGTCGGCGGTCTCCATGTAGAAGTAGGCTCCGTTGGGGTAGTAATAGTCATTGGCGGTAGCATCTGGCTACTGGGCTCCACCATCTGGTTGCAGCATCCGAGAAGAATGGAAAGAGGTGGAAAAAAGGGGAGCAAAGCAACCGTGAGTACTCATCCAAAGTACTCGCAAGCAAGGATCTACACTACATATGCTTTGGTATCAAAGGAAAGGGGTTGTATAGGTGGACTTTACTGCAGAATGCCAGAATAGAGGGGAAAGCCTAGCCTATCAAAGACTAGCATCTTCTTGAAGCCACCATCTTGCAGCATTTAGAAGAGTACATAATAGCATTTTATAATTAGCAAGCATGTTGTAGCATTAACACCAAGAGATCCTTTCTTGACTCCCTGCGAGAAAGCAATCCCGGAGCCATCATATCCATTCCACATCTCAGTATCCAGCTCTAGTTGTAAAGATCAAAATACAACTCCGGGTCATCCTATACCGTGGACACGGCTATTCGAATAGATTAACTTCCCTGCAGGGGTGCACCACATTACCTAACATGCTCGATCACTCTGGCCGGACACACTTTCCTGGGTCATGCCCGGCCTCGAAAAATCAACACGTTCCAGCCCTACCTAGGCCCATCAGAGAGGTCAGCACGCCGGTCTAAATCCTATGCGCGCAGGGGTCTTGGGCCCATCTCCCGTTGCACACCTGCACGTTGCGTGGGCGGGCGGTGAGCAGACCTGGCAGCCTCCATTACAAAGGAGGGTGCTTTACGTGGTCCAACCCGACGTGCGCCGCTCAGTCGCTTACGTCTGGAAGGCTTCAGCTGATACTACGATGTCGGTTGCCCATATCTTGTCCCGCGTTGTGGTTAGTGCGTATAGGCCAGTGGCCGACTCAGATCAAATACCTAATATCGTTAGTGGTTTGGAAGCGCGCGGTAACGAGCAGAGACTCACGATATGTGACCCCGTCGCCCCGTCTCGTGGACTTACGGCAAGGGCCCGGAATGCCCGACCGTGCCACGTAGAAATCTCGCGGGTACCCCTCAGGGCCGACCCGACTTCAGTAACATGGTTCTTTGGTAAAGTCAAAGTAACCGTGTGTGCAAAAAAGCAAGGGGGAAACCCGAGGAATCACCCTCGATGGATTCCCACTCGATGTAACCATTAAGGTGGACTAGGAGGAATCACCCTCGATGGTCCACACTTGAGGGGTTGCACGACAGAGTCTACATCGGGAGTGGAGAAGGAGGAATCACCCTCCATAGGCCACGGCCGGTTAACTACACTACAGAGTTAACATCAAAAGTGTTGTACGAGGTATCACCCTCGGCACTCGATAGTAGCTCTGGAGAGTCGTACAACTAAAGGGGGGGTGAGGTGATGTGTCAGGCCCTGGACATCGATCACGTTGATCGAGTCACCTGGTAATCCAGCAGGGCAAGAAGGACAAGGTGCGGGGTCACTGATGGATCACTAACCAACCTATACTAAGCAGTTTAGGTTAAGCATGTAAGGTACAACAACAGGTTACAAAAGCAGGCTATGCATCAGAATATGAGCAATCAAGTACAGTAGTAAAATCTAATGCAAGCATGAGAGAGAAAGGAATGGGCCATATCGGAATGATCAATGGGGGTTTGCCTGCCTGGAAGCTCTTCAGACAGACTCCGACCCTCGTCGGTGAAGTAGTCGGTCACCGGATCAGCACCGGTCTCGGGGTCTACCGGAGAAGGAGGGGGGAAGGAACAATAAATAATAGGCATACAAATGCAACAGAAAGCATGACATGACAGTAGGCTATGCTAGGGGTGACCTAACGCGGTACTACACGCTGCAGACGAAGAGGGAAAACATCCGGGAATGTTTTCCTGATGTTTGGCATTTTTCCGGACAGATGAATCAGAGGGGACGGATCCATGTTCCCTATGCTAGAGGCATGTGACAGGTATGTGGATGACATATTCGGATTCGTCATATTTTTCTGATCATTTTTAATATATAAATTGTTTCAGTCCGAGATACGGTTTATTTTATATGATTTTTCAAGGTTTTAAACATTTCTGAAATTATTTTAATAATTAAATTTGAATTAAGCAAAAAGGCAGAATAGGCTGGGTGCACCCGGTGCCGTGCACCCAGAGTTGCACTAGTGGCTGACAGCGGGGCCAGTCAACTGCCCAGTCAGCAGTTGACTTGTCAGTTTGACTAGTCAAAGGGGTCTAGTGGGACCCGCATGTCATTGTCTCTGACTCTAGTAGGTTAGGTAATTTTATTTAATTAATAGTGGGGCCCATCTGTCATTGAGTTAGTAGTCTAACTAATGTAAATAATTAAGTTAATTACCATAATTAGTGGGAGGGGTTATGCTAATGGGGGAGTTAGCACCCTAATTAAGTAGGCCGGCCCATGTAGGCAGTGGCCAGCCAGCCACAGGGGAACCCCGCACGCACGCGCGTATAGAGGAACCCAGCACGGCTGGCGGGCACGGCCTGCGGCGAGCAGCGGCGGGGCGTGGTCGGGCGGAGGTGGCGTGGGCGCGGCTAGGGGCAGCGGTGCACTAGGCGGCGAGCAACGATGCAGAAGCAGCGGCGGTAGCAGTCAACAGCAGCAGCGGCGAGAGGCGGTAGGAGGAGGCGAGGCCACGGTTGGGCGCGCGTGGGGGCGCAGGCGGCCGCGGGTGCTAGCGGCGGCAGCAACGCGCTAGCAGCAGGAGCGGCGTCGCATGCGAGCAGTAGAGCAGCGCAACAGTTGCACCAGCAGGGGAGCACGAGTGGTAGCGGGCGGCACGGGCGAGCAGTGGCGGCGGGCACTGGATGGCCCAGGCGCGGCGGGTAGCGACGAGCGGGCGCACGGGAGGCACGGGACACGGGCTGCCGGAGCCGCGGAGCAGGTGGCGGGGAGGCCTCGCGCGGGCGGCGCAGGTAGATAGGGGACAGTGGCGGTCGCGACGGTGCGAGAGAGTGCGTGAGCGCGGTCGTGTGTGGGCGGTCAAGTGCGTGTGGGGTCACGCGCGATGGGCGACAACAGGCGGAGTAACGCGAGCAGGGCCATAAGTGCCGGCGCGCGCACGGACGCAGAATGCCGGCCATGGACGAGGACAACTGAGGTCACGAACGACAACAAATCGATGACAAATTGATGCGGGAATAGAGGGGATCGAGAGGAGGCTCACCGCGATGCCGTAGTGGTGCACGACGTGCTCAGGGAGGCCTGAAGCAGACGGACGGCGGCGGCGTTCCCCGGCGTCCGTGTAGGAAGGCGGAGTCGTGGGGCTCGCTGCAGAGGTGAGGGGCTTGACTTGATGGCCCCAGACGGGGTAGCAGACAATGGCGGGGCGTCCTAGCATGGCGGCGAGGCGCAGGGGTGAAGGTGGCCGCGGGTTCGATGGCGACGCGGCCAAGGGCGCGCTCGGGTGTTGCAGATCTGGAGGGGGGGAAGAGAGAGCGAGGGGCAAGTGGGGAGGGGAGCCCGAGGGGGCATTGAGTCAGCGTCCTTATCCCCTCCGGGGACTGTAGCGGCGCGGGGCGTCGAGGTGGTCGGGGACGAACGCGGGTGCCCCGGTCGTTCGAACAGTGGGGAGGGAGACGACCGGGGGAGTGGGTGCTGGGCTGGCTAGCTAGGCCGACCATTTCGGCCTAAGGCCCAGGGCAGTGAGGGGGGGCCTTTATTTGTTTTAGCTAAGAAAATATATAAACATCACCTAAATTAGTGTTACTAAATATGGTACAGCCCCAAAAAGTTTGGTATTCAAATAATTTAGTTTGACATTTTACAAATTATAAAAGGCATTTAATTAACTGTTTTAGCTACTATTTTAATTGTTTTAGAGCATTTAATCATTTATAAAAATGTTGGTTCACCACCATAATTACTTATGGAATATTTGCCATACGGTGAAAATTTTAGTTTTGACATTTGAAAACTTTTAAAGTTTGACTTGATTTTAAATTTGAATTTGAACGGTGTTTGAATCAACGCGAGTTTATCAACAGTAATCATGGTGATATGGCCTCATTAGTAGAGAGTTACTGTAGCTTAATTATTCGGGCATCACAATGCCTTGGAGACGTATCAACATCCCCAAGCTTAATTCCTACTCGTCCTCGAGTAGGTAAATGATAAAAACAGAGTTTTTGATGTGGAATGCTGCCTAACATGTTCATCACATATTCTTTTCTTTGTAGCATGGACATATGGACTTGTATATGGTTCAAAGCAATAGTCTAGTCTTGACGTGAAGATTTCAATACTCAAGCATATTAACAAGCAACCATGTCTTTCAAAATATCAACACTAAAGAAAGTTATCCCTAGCCCATCATGCTCAATCATTGATCCATTCATGAAACACACTTGCATATTAGTTATACCCAATGCTCAAGTACTATCATAGTGCCCCTTAGTTGGTGCTTTATAAGAGAAGATGGAGACACAAATAAAAATAAAAATTGCATAAAGTAAATAGATAGGCCCTTCGTAGAGGGAAGTAGGGATTTGTAGAGGTGCCAGAGCTCAAAGCTTAAATTGAGAGATAATTTTTTTGAGAGGCATACTTTTCCCGTCAACAAAAATGATCGAGTAATTCCCAGCACTTTCCATGCTAGATATATCATAGGCGGTTCCCAAACAGAAAATAAAGTTTATTCCTTTTTCCACCATTCTTTCACTTTCCATGGCTAGCCGTATCCACGGGTGCCCTCCATACCAACACTTTCCAAGGAATTTATTATTTGACAACATAAAGTAAATTTGTTTTTCATTTCGGGACTGGGCATCCCTATTACCGCCGCACTCTCGTGCAATGACAAGTGAATAAACACTCATCTTGAGAATAACACATCTAGCATGGAAAATATTGGCCACCCCATGCCGCTTCATGAGCGGTATGAGCACACAAAAACGAAATTTATTTCGAAAATTAGAGATGGCACATACAAATTTGCTTAGAACGGCATGGGAATACCGCATATAGGTAGGTATGGTGGACTCATATGGCAAAACTGGGTTTAAAGATTTTGGATGCACAAGTAGTATTTCTACTTAGTACAAGTGAAGGCTAGCAAAAAGATTGAGAAGCAACCAACCAAGAAACGAAAAATCACATAAGCGAGCATTAAGCATAACTAACACCGAATAATGCACCACAAGTAGGATGTAATTTCATTGCATAACTATTGACTTTCATGCTTGCATAGGGAATCACAAACCTTAACACCAATATTCTTACTAAAGTATAATTACTCACCAACATGACTCACAAATCACTATCATCATATCTCAAAACTATTACAAAGAATCAAGTTTATTTTGTCCAATGATCTTCATGAAAGTTTTTGTTATATCCCTCTTGAATATCTATCACTTTGGGACTAGTTTCATATGTTGCAGTTGCTTTTGACAAGCTCAAGCAAATCTAAGTGAAGAACATGAGCATAAAATTTCCGTCTCTCAAAATAATATAAGTGAAGCATGAGAGAATTTCTTCAAAAATTTACTAACTCTCAAATAAATCTAAGTGAAGCATGAGAGCATTTCTTCAAAAATATTAAAGCACACCGTGCTCAAAAAGATATAAGTGAAGCACTAGAGCAATTCCATAGCTCAAAAAATTTAAGTGAAGCATATAGAGCAATTCTAACAAATCATAGCATAATTTGGCTCTCTCAAATAGGTGTGCCCAGCAAGGATACTTGTTACAAACTAAAAAGAAAAACAAGCAAAGACTCATATAATACAAGACGCTCCAAGCAAAACTCATGATATGTGACGAATAAAAATATAGCTCCAAGTAAAATACCGATGGTTGTTAGAAGAAAGAGGGGATGCCTTCCGGGACATCCCCAAGCTTAGTTGCTTGGTTCTCCTTGAATATTAAGTTGGGGTGCCATGGGGCAGCCCCAATCTTTGGCTTTTATTACTACTTATTCCTTCATCCATCGTAATCTCACACAAAACTTGAAAACTTCAATCACACAAAACTTAACAAAACCTTCGTGAGATCCGTTAGTATAATAAAACTAATCTTTACTTTAAGTATTGTAGAAAACCCATTCAAATTTTGCTATTGCATTATATCTACTGTATTCTAACTTTGCCATGGCTTATACCCCCCGATACAATCCATAGAATCATCAAAATTAGCACACAATGCAAAGAAAACAGAATCTATCAAAAACAGAACAGTCTGTAAAGATGCGATTTGTTCTCATACTTAAGTAACTCCAAAAATTCTGAAACATTAGGAAAACAGAGGAAATTTTCATATCAACCTTGTGTAAAAAATTCAGAATTTTTCGTTGCTTTTGTGAATTTATACAATTATTTTACTGGACGCAAAAGTTTCTGTTTTTCAATAGGATCAAATCAACTATCACCAAAGCTATCCCAAAGGCTTTACTTGGCACAAACACTAATTAAAACATAAAAAACACAATAATAAGGGAGGCATAATTTTGCAAACAATCAAGAACAAAAAGAAAAAGGCAAAAAATAAATTTTATTCATTGGGTTGCCTCCCAACAAGCGCTATCGTTTTATGCCCCTAGCTAGGCATAATGCATAGATTCAAGTATTGTCATCTTTAGTTTTCAATTCCTCAATCACACAACCAATATTCTTCAAAGATTTAGCATATAGATTTTCAATAACAATACTCCTAGGAATGATATTGAAAACTTCATTCTTGCAAGCAGGGTTTCTCACAACTTCAACAAAGTTGGGGTGAATATTAATCATCTTAAGATCTTCTTTGTTATTATTTGAAGTTGCACCCTTGTTCCTAGTGACTTGAGCAATCTTGCCAATTTTTATGGGAGTTTTTTCACTAGTTTTAATAGAAGCAAAAGCCGAGCTCAAATTACTAAAAATTTCTTCCAACTTATCAATCCAGGAAGGACTCTCTCCAATTCTTTCGTTAATTATGGTTTCCTTTTCCCTTAGTAATTTGAAAACATCGCTCGCTTTTAACCTAAATTTATTAGCAAGATTCTGCATCTTTGTATCTATGTTTTCAATTTGCTCTAAGGTGACCATCTTCTTTTCAATAGCATCTAATCTTTGCATAACATGCTCAAGAGTTAAGATTGTTTCATTAATAATGATAGGTGGTGCACCTACTAAATCTCCCACGACATTAAAAGCATCCAAAGAAGGACACATCAAGAAATTCCCATCGGTAATCGTATCAAGGATGAATCTATACCAAGTGGTAATGCCCACATAAAAACTGCGAAGAATAACAATGGTAGATTGCTTACGAACAGATCTATTATGAGCATTGCAAATCCTATACCAAGCATCTTTTAGATTCTCCCCTCCCCTTTATTTAAAGTTAAGAACCTCGTTCTCGGGGGTACATGCAATAGAGAAAGAACTAGCCATAACGACAAAGTGGCAAACAAGATCACACACAAAAAGATAGATCTGACAAGAAAACGACGAACGAAAAAGAGGGCGAATAAAACGGCAAATTTTTGTGAAGTGGGGGAGATGAAAATGAGAGGCAAATGGCAAATAATGTAAATTGCAAGGAGATGAGATTTGTGATTAGGAACCTGATAGATGTTGATGATGTCTCCACGGTAACGGCGCCAGAAATTCCTTTTGATGTCGCTTGAACTACGTCAGTATTTCCCCAAAGAGGAAGGGATGATGCAGCACAGCTACGGTAGGTATTTCCCTCAGTTATGAAACCAAGGTATCAATCCAGTAGGAGAACCAAGCAACACTATGTAAACGGTACCTGCACACAAAGAACAAATACTTGCAACCCGACGATTAGGAGGGGTTGTCAATCCCTCTACGGGTAACGGTGCTAGAAATTGTGAAGTTGACGGGATAAAAATTGTGTAGATTGGATAAATAGATCTCGATAAAACGCGAAATAAAATAAATAGTAAAAAGTGCAGCAATGTATTTTTGGGTTTTTGGAATAATAGATCTGAAAATAAAAGCGAATAAAAATAGATCGGAAAGCAAATATGATAAAGAATAGACCCGGGGCCGTAGATTTCACTAGTGGCTTCTCTCAAGAAAATAGCATACGATGGGTAAACAAATTACTGTTGGGCAATTGATAGAACATCAAATAATTATGACAATATCCAGGCAATGATCATTATATAGGCATCACGTCCAAGATTAGTAGACCGAATCCTGCCTGCATCTACTACTATTACTCCACACATTGACCGCTATCCAGCATGCATCTAGTGTATTAAGTTCATGGAGAAACGGAGTAATGCAATAAGAACGATGACATGATGTAGACGAGATCTATTCATGTAGGAATAGCCCCCATCTTGTTATCCTTAATAGCAACGTGCGTGTCTTGCTGCCCCTTCTGTCACTGGGAAAGAACACCGCATGATCGAACCCATCACAAAGCACCTCTTCCCATGGAAAGAAAAATTGATCTAGTCGGCCTAACTAAACCAAAGATTCAAAGAAGAAATACGAGGCTATAAGTAATCATGCATAAAAGAGATCAAAGAACTCAAATAACTTTCATGGATATAGATCTGATCATAAACTCAAAGTTCATCGGATCCCAGCAAACACACCGCAAAAAGAGTTACATCAAATAGATCTCCAAGAGACCATTGTATTGAGAATCAAAAAGAGAGAAGAAGCCATCTAGCTACTGCCTATGGACCCGTAGGTCTACAATGAACTACTCACGCATCATCGGAGAGGCACCAATGAGGATGATGAACCCCTCCGTGATGGTGTCTAGATTGGATCTCGTGGTTCTGGAACTTGCTGCAGCTGGAATTGTGTTTCATAGACTCCGCTAGGGTTTTTGGAATATTTGGGTATTTATAGGGCGAAGAGGCGGTGCGGGAGGCCACCGAGGTGGCCACAACCCACCTGGGCGCGCCTGGGCCCCCAGGCGCGCCCTGGTGGGTTGTGCTCCCCTCGGAGCCCCCCTCTAGTACTTCTTTGTCCCAACATGTTTCTTCTGGTCCAGAAAAATTCTCCAAAAAGTTTCGCTGCATTTGGACTCCGTTTGGTGTTGATTTTCTGCGAAGTAAAAAACAAGCAAAAACAGCAATTGGCACTGGGCACTATGTCAATAGGTTAGTCCCAAAAAATGATATAAAGTTGCTATAAAATGATTGTAAAACATCCAAGAATGATAATATAATAGCATGGAACAAGCAAAAATTATAGATACGTTGGAGACGTATCACACACCATCATCACCAACTAAGTCTTTTATAGGAGTATAAGTATGGAAATACAAATGTATTATTGATACTTGTTTCCATAAACTTGGATCTACGTTCTATTCAATGGCTGAGCATGTGGGGCCTTAGGACGATGGCTTCCCGACTGTGTAAAGCAAGGTTTTCCCGTCACCGATAGGGAGGGGGGCGATGGCGGCGTGCTTTCGGCTCGCTCTAGTCCTCGTAGTCATACTAGGTGGTCTACGGACTTGTAGATGTATTCATTTTCATGTCTCGTGTTCGTCATACTGCCACGACTGTTGATGAATAGACGGTAAGTTATTCACGAGAAAACCTTGGTTGAGCGTGTGTTCGAGAAAACTAGGGTTTACGTTTCTGTCACTCTAGCAACCCATCATCTAATAACTACTCCACAATGCATTCCATTAGGCCCAAAGATGGTGAAGTGTCATGTAGTCAATGCTCACATAACACCACTAAGGGAATTACAACATACATATCATCAAAATATCGAACGAATATCAAATTCACATGATTACTTGCAACATGACTTCTCCCGTGTCCTCAAGAACAAAAGTAACTACTCACACAACATATTCATTCTCAAGATCAGAGGAGTAATAAATATCATAATGGATCTGAACATATAATCTTCCACCAAATAAACCGGCTAGCATCAACTACAAGATGTAATCAACAATACTAGTCACCCACAGGTACCAATCTGAGGTTTTGATACAAAGATTGAACACAAGAGATGAACTAGGTTTTGAGATGAGATGGTGCTGTTGAAGATGGTGATGAAGATTGGACTCCCAAACATGAGAGGGTTGTTGGTGATGATGATGGCTTCGATTTCCCCCTCCGGGAGGGAAGTTCCCCCGACGAAATCGCTCCGTATGAGAGCAAAAGTGCTCTTGCCCAAGTTCCGCCTCGAGACGGCGGTGCTCTGTCCCAAAAGTCCTCCCCTTATTTTTTCTATGTCAAAAGACCTTATGTACCGGAAGATGGGCACCGAAGGTGGGCCAGGTAGCCCACTACCCACCAGGGCGCGCCTGGAGGAGGTGGCGTGCCCTGGTGCCTAGTGGGCACCTGGGTGGCCCCCTACGGTGTTTCTTTTCTCCAGTATTTTTTATATATTCCAAAAAAATTCTCCGTAAAATTTCAGCTCATTTGGAGATGTGCAGAATAGGTATCTCCGACATAGCTTTTTTAGGTCCAGAATTCCAGCTGCCGGTATTCTCCCTCGTTGTGTAAACCTTGCATATTATGAGAGAAAAGGCATTAGAATTACTCCACAAAGTATTATATTACATAAAAATACTATAAATAACAGTAGGAAAACATGATGCAAAATGGACGTATCAACTCCCCCAACCTTAGACCTCACTTGTCCTTAAGCGAAAGCCAATATCGAAAATCATGTCCACATGTTTAGAGAGAGAGGTGTCGATAAAAACAAAATACGGACATAGTAGCATCATGTTTATTATTATAACAACCATAAACTTTATCATAAAACTTCTCATGAGCAAGTAACAATTCATCACAACATCGAAGTATGAAGCATAAACTTTATTGAAAACCAACAAACTATGTTCTCAGTCAACTTTGCAATTGCAATTCATCATATTTTCAGGAAGGGTCTCGTATCAGAGCCTTTTGGCAAGTCCACATACTCAACCATCAGTTAATCTTCTATGATTGCTAACACTCACAACATATATATGGATCAAAAAGTCTCAACCGGACACATAGAAAGGTAGGGGCTTATAGTTTCACCTCCCAACTTATTCACCTCAAGGGTGATGTCAACAATAATAACTCATGATCACTCATGTCCAAATGGATATATGTGCCTAGATCTTTCCCCACCAGATGATGCTTGCAAAAGTGAAAAATAAAAAGGAATAGAGGAGAATACTTTGACTCTTGCATAAAAAGTAAATACATAAAAGTAAAAGATAGGCCCTTCGCAGAGGGAAGCAGAGGTTGTCATGCACTTTTTGGTTTTGTATGCACAATCTCTTAATGCAAAAGAACGTCATGTTATATTGCCCCTTATGATAGCAACCTTTATCATGCAGTTTGTCGCTTTTATTACTTTGCCATCACAAGTCCGTACAACGCTTATTTTCCCTTACACTAAAAGATCAAACACATTTATAAGCAATTTTTATTGCCTTATGCACCGATGAGAACTTACTTGAAGGATCTTACTCAATCCATAGGTAGGTATGGTGGACTCTCAAAACATGGATTTGGGTTTAAGGGTTTTGGATGCACAAGTAGTATATCTACTTAGTGCGGATTTTTGGCTAGCAAAGATATTGAGCAAGCACCACATGTTGGAGGATCTATGACAATATAACTTCTATGTGAATATGAACAAACATAAATCATTACGTTGTCTTCCTTGTCCAACGTCAACAATTTGTCTCACAATCATAAAAGATGTCCAAGATAGTATGTTTGCATGTGAATCTTCTCTTCCCTTATTAATTCTTTCATGAATTGCATCATTGACCAATGCTATGTTTGTCAACTTCCAATAAATTTTACCACTTATACTTGTCCTTATGTGATGTCATCACTTACCATAAGATTAGCGTATGATCTTTTTCATTATTTCCTTTATTTTGATTGAAACAAGAAAGGTGAAGAAGCAAAAAATCAAACTAAACTTTATTATGTAACTCTCACTCGATTACGAAACTAGCACTTGAAAATAGATCATACTAAACTTTTATTCAACTAAATCATGAAATAGCTAAGGATCGAACTAAGATAGGTAAAGGTAATAAAAGTGATGGTGATACGATACTGGGGCATCTCCCCCAAGCTTGGCACACGCCAAGGGGAGTGCCCATACTTGTGTGCTTAGGTTTCCTTCTTTGGTGATGATGATGGTGGTGGTGAGGATGTGGTAAGCTTGTCATCCGGCTTCCATGGAAGGGGTTCACCATGATAACAGGATGCACGAGTCTCCTGAGTCCTGAAACTGGCAGCTAAACTTATAACTTTAAATCTTGCTTCATACTCAAAAACTTGATTTTGAAGATCATAGATTTGGCTTTGCAGAAAATTGATTTGCTCGTTCAAGGTGAAGATGATGTCCTTCATAGACCGACCATCCACCTTGTGATCACGGGTGAATTCCGTGATCATGGAGTGATTGGCACTGAGTCCACTCTCCACCATCCCTTGGCACTTGAAGATCTCCTGCTCCACCGCCTCGAGCCTGGCCTCCACGCTTCCCATCTTCTTGGGCCCTTGAACATCCCGGATGTGGAGCACCCCCTCACGCATCTCAATGGCTTGAGGGTGCTTCAACACCTCTGATTGGTAGGGGTTGATGACATTCTCGAAGAACTTGTCCTTGGAAGAGCTTGGTGCAGCCATGGTGATCTAGATCTGTCAGAAAAACAGCCCGAAACAAGAACAGATGATATTTCTGCGATACGGTGGTCAATACGTCCGGGGGAGTATATAAAGAATTTTTATCTTGGAAAACACGTATACTACAGGAAAACGGAGTCGGGAAGGTGCCCGAGGGGCCCACTACCCACCAGGCCACGCCAGGTGGGGCAGGCGCGCCCTGGTGCCTAGTGGGCACCTGGGTTGCCTTCCCGGTTGTTTCTTTTTTTTTCTAATATTCCAAAAGTGACAAAAAATATTTTTGTGGAATTTTTGTAGTCGGTTTACTTACCGTATCACGTACCTCTTCCTTTTCAGGGTTCTAGAGTGTTCTGGAAGGTCTCTTTTATGTATTCCTCCGGTGTCATGGTTTGAATAATATTAGTTTCAACATTAATAGGTATACCTGAAGTATAGTGCTTAATTCTTTGTCCATTGACCACCTTCGGATTAGTGTCTTCGGCGTTATTGATCTTAATAGCTCCAGAGTGATAAACTTCTTCAATGATATATGGTCCTTCCAACTTGGAGAGACATTTTCCTGCAAAAAATCTAAAACTAGAATTGGACAATAGAACATATTCACCAACTTTAAATTCCTGCTTTTGGATTCTTTTGTCATGCCATCTCTTAACTTTTTCTTTGAATAATTTGGCATTTTCATAAGCTTGGGTTCTCCATTCATCTTGTGAGCTAATATCAAATAACCTCTTTTCATCGGCAAGTTTGAAGTCATAATTGAGTTCTTTAATTGCCCAATATGCTTTATGTTCTAACTCAAGAGGCAAATGACAAGCTTTTCCATAAACCATTTTGTAAGGAGACATACCCATAGGATTTTTATAAGCAGTTCTATAGGCCCAAAGTGCATCATCCAGTTTCTTAGACCAATTCTTTCGGGACCTATTGACAGGTTTTTGTAATATCAACTTTATTTCTCTATTGCTAAGTTCAACTTGACCACTAGATTGAGGGTGATAAGGGGCTGCAATTCTATGGTTGACATCATATTTAGCAAGCAACTTACGGAAAGCACCATGGATAAAATGTGAACCCCACCATCAGTCATTAAATATCTAGGGACTCCAAACCTCGGGAAAATAACTTCTTTAAGAATTTTAATGGTGGTGTTATGATCGGCACTGCTAGTTGGAATAGCTTCTACCCACTTAGTGACATAATCAACAGCAACCAAAATATGTGTGTACCCCTTAGAGGAAGGAAAAGGTCCCATATAATCAAAGCCCAAAACATCAAATGGTTCAATAACAAGTGAATAATTCATAGGCATTTCCTGATGTTTACCAATATTACCAATTCTCTGACATTCATCACAAGAAAGGACAAACTTACGAGCATCTTTGAAAAGAGTAGGCCAATAAAAACCAGTTTGTAATACCTTGTGCGCAGTTCTATCTCCCGCATGATGCCGTCCATAAGCTTCGGAGTGACATTTTCGTAGGATTTGTTCCTGTTCATGATCAGTTATACAATGTCTAATAATACCATCTACTCCTTCTTTATAAAGATGTGGGTCATCCCAAAAGTAATGTCTTAAGTCATAGATTTTTTTATTTTGTTGGTATGTGAAACTAGGTGGTATAAATTTAGCAACAATATAATTAGCATAATCAGCATACCAATGAGTGTTATGAGAAGCATTTATGAAAGCTAGTTGTTCATCAGGGAAGCTGTCATCAATAGGTAGTGGGTCATCAAGAATATTTTCTAACCTAGACAAGTTATCAGCAACGGGATTCTCAGCTCCCTTCCTATCAGTGATGTGTAAGTCAAATTCTTGTAGCAATAGAACCCACCTAATGAGTCTAGGTTTAGCATATTTCTTTTCCATAAGATATTTAATAGCAGCATGATCGATTGGTGTGAACAATTACTTTAGAATCAACTATGTAAGATCTGAATTTATCACAAGCAAACACAACTGCTAAAAATTCTTTTTCAGTAGTAGCATAATTTTTTTGGGCACTGTCTAGAGTTTTACTAGCATAATGGATAACATTTAATTTCTTATCAACTCTTTGTCCTAGAACAACACCAACATCATAATCACTAGCATCACTTATAATTTCAAAAGGCAAGTTCTAGTTAGGTGGTTGAACAATAGGTGCAGAAGTTAAAGCTTTCTTAAGTGTTTCAAAGGCTTCTACACAATCATCATGAAAAACAAATGGAACATCCTTTTGCAAGAGATTAGTAAGAGGTCTAGAGATTTTAGAGAAGTCTTTAATAAACCTCCTATAGAAACCAGCATGACCAAGGAAACTTCGAATACCTTTAATATCTTTAGGAAATGGCATTTTCTCAATTGCATCAGCTTTAGCTTTATCCACCTCGATACCCCGTTCAAAAAATTTGTGCCCCAAGACAATACTTTCATTCTCCATAAAGTGGCACTTCTCCCAATTCAAGACAAGATTAGTTTGTTCACATCTCTGCAAAACTTGATCAAGGTTGCTTAAGAAATCATCAAAAGAAGTTTAGTAAATGGAGAAGTCATCCATGAAAACCTCAACAATCTTTTCACAAAAGTCAGAGAATATAGCTGTCATACATCTTTGAAAGGTAGTAGGTGCATTGCATAAACCAAAAGGCATACATCTATAAGAATAAGTTACAAAAGGACAAGTAAAGGTGGTTTTCTCTTGACAGGTTGTGATACAGGTATTTGAGAGAATCCAGAATATTCGTCAAGAAAGCAAAAGTGTGTGTGCTTAGATAATCTTTCTAACATTTGATCAATGAAAGGAAAAGGGTAATGATCTTTTCTAGTGGCTTTATTTAGTTTTCTGAAATCAATTACCATTCTATAGCCAGTCACAATTCTTTGTGGGATAAGTTCATTTTTATCATTACGAACAATGGTAATACCTCCTTTCTTAGGATCACAATGAACAAGACTTACCCATCTACTATCAGCTATAGGATAAATTATACCTGCTTCCAGAAGCTTCAGTATTTCAGTTCTTACCACTTCCTTCATCTTAGGATTTAATCATCGTTGATGATCAACAACGGGTTTAGCATCAAGTTCAATAATAATCTTGTGCTGAAAAAGAGTGGGACTAATGCCCTTAAAATCATCAAGAGTATATCCAATAGCAGCACGGTGCTTCCTCAGAACTTTTAATAATCTTTTATCTTCATGCTCTGTAAGGTTAGCACTAATAATAACTTGATATATCTTTTTCTCATCAAGATAAGCATATTTCAAAGTGTTAGGCAATTGCTTTAATTCAAACACAGAATCACCTTTAGGTGGAGGAGGACCTCCTAGAGTTTCAACAGGCAAATTGTGTTTAAGGATAGGTTGTTGTTCAAAGAATATTTTATCTATTTCATTTCTTTCATGCAAGTGCATATCATTTTCATGGTCTAGCAAATATTGTTCAAGTGGACTAGTAGGAGGTACGACAATAGAAGCAAGACCAATTATTTCATCCTTACTAGGCAATTCTTTATCATGAGGTTGCCTACAAAACTTAGAAAAACTAAACTCATGAGACACATCACCAAAATTAACACTGACGGTTTCTTTCTCGCAATCTATCTTAGCATTGACAGTGTTCAGGAAAGGTCTACCAAATATAATGGGACAAAAGTCATCTTGTGGGGGACCAAGAACTAGAAAATCAATAGGGTATTTTATTTTTCCACACAAGACTTCAACATCTCTAACAATCCCAAGTGGTGTGATAGTATCTCTATTAGCAAGTTTAATAGTAACATCAATATCTTCTATTTCAGTAGGTGCTATATCATTCATAATTTCTTGGTATAAGTTAAAAGGAATAGCACTGACACTAGCACCCAAATCACATAAACCATGATAGCAATGATCTCCTATTTTAACTGATACAACAGGCATGCCAACAATAGGTTTATTCTTATCTTTAGTATCTGGTTTTGCAATTCTAGCAGCTTCATCACAGAAATAAATAACATGCCCATCAATATTATCGACCAAGAGATATTTTACCATAGCAATACTAGGTTCTACTTTAATTTGTTCAGTGGGTTTAGAATCTCTAATATTACTTTTGTTAACCACGGTTGAAACTTTGGCATGTTCCTTTATCCTTACAGGGAAAGGTGGTTTTTCAATATAAGCAGTAGGCACAACTGGATCAACATTATAACTGATAGTTTCATCTTTACTATAACTGGTTCTTTAATCTCTTCTTTAATAGGGGGATGATATTTAAACCACTTCTCCTTAGGGAGATCAACATGAGTAGCAAATGATTCACAAAAAGAGGCTACTATCTCAGAGTCAAGTCCATATTTAGTGCTAAACTTGTCAAAAGCATGGGTATTCATAAAAGATTTAACACAATCAAATTCAAGCTTAATACCTGACTCTTTACCTTCATCGAGTTCCCAATCTTTAGAGTTGCGTTTAATTCTTTCCGAAAGATCCCACCTGAATTCAACAGTCTTCTTCATAAAGGAACCAGTACAAGAAGTATCGAGCATGGATTGATCATCACGAGAAAACCGAGCATAAAAATTCTGTATAATAATTTCTCTTGACAACTCATGATAGGCGCATGAATATAACATTGACTTAAGCCTACCCCAAGCTAGAGCGATACTTTCTCCTTCACGAGGCCAAAAATTATATATATAATTCCGATCACGATGAACTAGATGCATAGGATAATTTTTTTTGGTGAAATTCCAATTTCAATCGATTCCAATTCCAAGCTCCAATATCATCACATAGCCTATACCATGTCAATGATTTCCCCCCAAATATAAAGGGAAAACCTTCTTCTTAACTTCATCTTCGGGTAGACCTGCAAGCTTAAACAATCCACAAATTTCATCCACATGTATCAAATGCATATTAGGATGCTTCGTTCCGTCTCCTGCATAAGGATTAGCTAGCAGTTGTTCTATCATACCCGAAGGAATTTCATAACCAATATTTTCAGTAGGTGCAGTAGGTTGAGGGGCAACTCTTTGTGTTTCCGGTCGGGGTGAAGATACCCCGAACAAGCCCTCAAAGGATTGTTTTCCATAGTAACAAGTGAAAGGACCACAATGTCGCCTAGAGGGGGGGCGTGAATAGGCGTTTTAAAATCTTTTTCGGATTTGGCTGTATCCTAATGCGGAAATATACTAAGCGGATACTTTTCAAGCACAAATCCTAAATATACTAGGCTCAACTAAGTGCACCAACAACTTATTCTAAATAAGATGAGCACAACAAGGATACTAGTAAGCACAGGTAACTTACACAAACTTACTCAAGATATCACATGATATGGAAATGAAAGATACAAGATAGCAATTCACACTAAGCACAAGATAGAACAATAGTAGCAAGTATGAATTGCGGGATATAGAGTGTAGGCCTAAATAATCTCTTCAAGGAAATAGCCAACACAATATAATGAGGACAACAATATATAGTGAATGCAAAGTCAAGAGACCAAAATAAACCATAAGTAGTGGCTAGGGTTAGATATAACCGAAGACACGGAGACGAGGATGTATCCCGATGTTCACTTCCTTGGAGGGAAGCTAGTCACCGTTAGAGAGGTGGATGTTACCACGAAGGCACACCAACGCCACGAAGGCTCACCCTATTCTCCCTTTGATACAACACCACGGAGGCGTTTCTCGACCACTAGTGGTAGACCTTGAGGCGGCCTCCAAACCTTCACAAACTTTCCGGGGGCAAATCACAAGTTGATTCCTCACCGGAGCACTCCTACCGCCTAGGAGTCTCCAACCTCCAAGAGTAACAAGACCAAGGGGAAATGCTCAAGACTTGCTCAAATCACAAATTGCTTTGGTCAAAAGAGAGAGGAGGAGTGGATGTATGCTTGGATGAAATCTCTCTCAAAAACTCTCACAAATATCTCCGGGATTTAACACAAGAATGCTCAAATCCCTCTCTCCCAACAAAAGCAACTAATGCTATGGAGGGATGTGAGAGGAGAGGAACAATGGAGGAGGTCAACAAATGAACCCTAGATCCATGGGCTAGTTTTCCCCCAAATGTATTGGAGCTTTTAGGCTTGGGGGAGGAGGAGAGAGAGCTCTCAAGAATGGGGAAATTTTAGATGTGTGGAACCCTAGCCCGTTGGGGAAGAAGGGTACCTTATATAGTGCCCCCACCAAATCTGCCCATTATGCACAGAAAAACGCAGCCCGGAACTTCCGGGCATGCTCGGAACTTCCGGGCTCCCTTTGGAGAAAATCAGCGCAACGCTCTGGAAAGCCCGGAACTTCGCCCGGAACCTATCCCGGAACGTCTGGACCCCGGAACCTCCGGGCATCCCGGAACTTCCAGCCCACCAGATAGTAAAACATGCACAACTTTTTCATACGAACTCCGATTTTGATGATCTTGGGCTCGTTTTGTAGCTATGGAAAAACCCTATGTCCTCACAAAGAGAACCACCCAAGATCAAGAAAAATGGAGGATGCCAAGTATTCAAAGGTTTTATCATATATTTGGGAACCCTATTTGCCTTTGAATTTTCTTTGGTGTATAGGATAGGAGTGGAATTGTGTAGAGAAGATGTTGACTTGAGCAAATCTATCACGAACCCCTTTGATCCCCTCTTAATAGTGCGGGATCCCTATAACTCAACAATCATAAAAGAGCTACACTACATAGCTATCAAGAATCCATTCTTGAGTGTATGTGTTCCTTCGGTGGTCATCACTCCACAACACTAACGTCAAAGGAACTAATACCTTTGACTAGAGCCTTTCACTTGAGCTTGATGTTGATGTTTCTTCTTGGCTCAAGTTGAAGGCAAGGCATTGGTGAAGTCTTCAAGTAGCTCCCTTATACACAATGTGGGAAGCTTTGCTTTGTATTCATCTTCACGTGTCCATCACATGATCATCTGCAAGCTTCAAGCATTTAATTCTTCAGAATGCCTATCTTGAACTTGCCCTTGTAAACCATGATCATCATCACTTGATGTCATCCTCTCACGGGCACTTGAAATCTTTCTCTTGATGTAAGTCCATGTGAATCATCTAACCCACACAGACATAGAAAACACATAGAATGGGTTAGTACACAAAGCGCAATTGACAAATTCTTACCATACCATAAGATCTCACGTGGCACATGATTTGCGCTTGTGTGTTGACCATCTTTGAATTCAATATTCGATCTTCATCTTGGTCAACATTTATCCTTGCTCCATGATTAATCTTGATGCACAACTATATGTATATGGCATTCATTCCAAATCCATTCAATATCCTTCTTGCATCACCCATGGAACAAACCTTCCAATATAACTTGATGCCATTGTTTCTTCATAGGAATTGTCATTCATTATCAAGTCTCAATGCATATATTTATGTTGATGGATTTCATCCATCAATTCATCCAATATTCTTCATGCATTGCAAATGGAACTTTCCTTCAAATGTATATCTCAATGCAAACATTAGTCCATTAGGATTGTCATTTAATTACCAAAACCACACATAAGGACTACATGTACTTTCAACAAGTGACAGTAAATTTTAGCTTGTAATATAAATTTTTCCTTACCAAGAGCGCTTCACTCCCTGGCAACGGCGCCAGAAAAGAGTCTTGATGACCCACAAGTATAGGGGATCAATCGTAGTCCTTTTGATAAGTAAGAGTGTCGAACCCAACGAGGAGCAGAAGGAAATGACAAGTGGTTTTTAGCAAGGTAATTTCTGCAAGCACTAAAATTGTCGGTAACAGGGAGTTTGATAGCAAGATAATTTGTAACAAGTAACAAGTAACAATAGTAACAATAAGTGCAACAAGGTAGACCAATCCTTTTTCTAGTAAAGGACAGGCCGGAACGGTCTCTGATAATAAGTAAAACATTCTCGAGGACACACGGAATTTCATCTAGTCACTTTCATCATGTTGGTTTGATTCGCGTTCGCTACTTTGATAATTTGATATGTGGGTGGACTGGTGCTTGGGTGCTGTTCTTACTTGAACAATCCTCCAACTTATGATTAACCCCCCTCGCTAGCATCCGCAACTACGAAAGAAGAATTAAGATAAAATCTAACCATAGCATTAAACATATGGATCCAAATCAGCCCCTTACGGAATAGCGCATAAACTAGGGTTTAAGCTTCTGTCACTCTAGAAACTCATCATCTAATAACTACTCCGCAATGCATTCCCTTAGGCCCAAAGATGATGAAGTGTCATATAGTTGACGTTCACATAACACCACTAAGGGAATCACAACATACATATCATCAAAATATCGAACGAATATCAAATTCACATGATTACTTGCAACATGACTTCTCCCGTGTCCTCAAGAACAAAAGTAACTACTCACACAACATATTCATGCTCAAGATCAGAGGAGTAATACATATCATAATGGATCTGAACATATAATCTTCCACCAAATAAACCGGCTAGCATCAACTACAAGATGTAATGAACAATACTAGTCACCCACAGGTACCAATCTGAGGTTTTGATACTTAGATTGAACACAAGAGATAAACTAGGGTTTGATATGAGATGGTGCTGTTGAAGATGTTGATGAAGATTGGCCTCCCAAAGATGAGAGGGTTGTTGGTTATGACGATGGCTTCGATTTCCCCCTCCGAGAGGGAAGTTCCCCCGACGGAATCACTCCATCGGAGGGCAAAAGTGCTCCTGCCCAAGTTCTGCCTCGAGACGGCGGCGCTCCATCCCGAAAGTCCTCCCCTTATTTTTTCTAGGTCAAAAGACCTTATGTACCAGAAGATGGGCACCGAAGGTGGGCCAGGTAGCCCACTACCCACCAGGGCACGCCTGGATGGGGTGGTTCGCCCTGGTGCCTAGTGGGCACCTGGGTGGCCCCCTCCGGTATTTCTTTTCTCCAGTATTTTTTATATATTCCAAAAAAATCTCCAAAAAATTTCAGCTCATTTGGAGATGTGCAGAATAGGTATCTATGACATAGCTTTTTCAGGTCCAGAATTCCAGCTGGCGGTATTCTCCCTCTTTGTGTAAACCTTGCATATTATGAGAGAAAAGGCATTAGAATTACTCCACAAAGTATTATATTGCATAAAAACACTATAATAATAGTAGGAAAACATGATGCAAAATGGACGTATCAAGAGCGAGCGAGGGAGAGAGAGAGAGGAATAGAGGGGGAGAGAGGGGTCGTTTGTGTGCGAAAGTGGCATATAGATAGGGAGACAAGATTGATGTTGTTCGAAAGTGGCCTATGTACGAAGACGCAAGGAAAGCGAGTCATCGTGTGCGTGATAAAGACTTCATTAGAGATCTAGAAATAGATGGTGGAGAGAACAATGTGCGAGATTGAGATCGATGATATACTAGGGAGCTACAGAAAGAGTCACGACATATATGTATGTAGGGAAGGGGCTGGGTCGGGTCCGCATGTGGGAGAGATAGAAAGAGGAGAGTGGTGCACAAGGAGACAAAAGGTGCTTGTGTGTAGTGGGGGTGGTGAGTGAGGTGTGTATCAATTAATGTGAGAGAGAGATAGAGAGATGGTGGAGAGTGTGCGAGAACCACATAACTAGGGAGATATACGCTGGGGGCAGCATTTTGTGTGTATGGGAAATATACACTGCTATATAGTGTGTGTTCTTGGGAAAGAGAGATGCCGGGAGACCTATAGAGTGGGGGAAGAGATTTGTGCCCAAGAGACAAAGTGATAGAGACCTATATTGGGGTCCACACTTGGAAGAGAGAGAGAGGGGTTAATGTGTTCCGTGTTTGTGTCTGGGGGAGAGAAAGGCTTGTGTGTGGGGGGGGGAGTGGGGACGGGGTGGTGGGATTCATATAAAGAATGAGGTGTCTATATCTAAGAGACATAAGCATAATTGAGATATATATGGTCAATAGTGTGTGCACTCATGGTTGATCAATTTGTTTCGCAGTTTGGACTATGAGAAAGTGATACTTTTGAACATGCGTGGTATACTTTGAAGTACCAGAATTACAAACCTAAGATTGGAAATATAGAATTCGACTCATTTCTTAGCTTTTGTAATTCATTTAAACAGGGGTACATTTTTTAAGCCGGGATTTCATGATTTCAAATTCATTTGTCAAACCTAGAAATATACACATACGGTCATGTTCAAACCTTATAATCATCCATTTTATTCATACACATACACATTTTTGTTTTTGTCATTATATTGAGGATAAACACATTTGGAATTTCATTTGAATTGGAGCATATGATGGTATTTGCTTCCACTAGCTCAATGATCCATATTTGAATTGAATGGACAATCTAAGTTTCGAGTTGGAGATATTGGTTTTTGAAACTTGCACTTTTTTGGGTGCACAAAAAATAAATTCTCGGCCATGATATCATAGTCGGCCGTACAAGAGCAGAATACTTAATTTCAGCCGCCAAAAGCTTTCAAACTTCCCGCTCAAATCGAAATATCTCGCGCCCGAAAGTTTAGCCCTGCGATATTCCTGTTTTACCCCTGCCACATGAATGGATAAGGGTTGTTTTGGTAACTCCATTGTTTCCCCCTCTTTGCCCCCAACATTCTTCCCCAGAACCCCTCCCCTTCCCCTCCCCGCCTCCTCCCCCCACCCCAACCCCCACAAGCCACCGAATTTAGTCCTCCGTCGCAGCGGTGGACCTCACACCCCGCCGGATCTACCTTCCGCACCTTGGAACCCCCAACTGCCAACTCACCACTGCACCAGAGCCACTTTAGCGACTGGCTTGTCCACCGCTCCAGATCTCCTTGACCGCCATCATGGTCCACCGCACCGGATCTGCTTCATGGTGCCCTCGTCCACCACAGTGTAGGCCCTTCACCGACTCCCTCGTCCACCACATCGCTGGCCCTTCATACAAGCCCTCGTCTGCCGCAACAGATCTGCCTCACCAAAAGCAACATACACAGCGCCAGATGTGCTTCACCGACGCCTTCGTCCACTGCACCGGACCCACTCCACAGACACCATATTCAACTCCATCGACCCTGCTTTACTGATGCCGCAGCCTCATTAAGTTATTTCGATTTGTAGTCCTTCGGTTTTTCTCTTCTCTATTGTGGAACTGTTCACTTACCACAGATCAGCTTTCTTGTATGTCGACAGGCGCCGCAACTGAAACACCTGAGCCGCTTCAGCAATGGCGATAGCTGACCCAAACTCAATCGTAACACGAGCACCATCGATTATACTTAGCTTTCATGTATGACAACGATGCCCATACGCCGCCGAGAATCAGGTACTATTATCCAACGGCTGGTGCCTAGATTCACTTTCTTAGCATAAGGACCACACCTTCGAATTACTTCGGGGCATTATTCAATTTTTCATGAGACACATTATTCTGCTTGCACCTGTAGGTCCATACGTGTGGCAGTGAACATGTTACATGTTCTAAATTACAAACCAGTGCACATATAGTTACAATGCTTTTTTTATCCTAAGTATTACTGCACTTCCTAGATATCACTGCCTACTATTTTACTTCTTGCATGCTATATTTATGACAATGGTGTTGTTTTGATGCCACCTGTTGGTTATAATTATTGTACTGGACTGCTTCTATGTTCTCTATGCTTAATTACACATCAGCAAACTAGCTTGTGGTTCCGCTGCTTTTGGTTCGTTTTAACCTACATTTTCCGATGCTAGCTATTACAACACTGCTCCGAGCCTTTGTTCATTACTTTTTTGTGCGTTCTTGATCTTCCCAAGTTGCATGACCAATTTGATGATTCTATTCATTATGGAGCTGCCAACCCCATCAAGCAAAATACTTTTTCTTTTGGGGCTGGCACCTCGAACAAGCATAAAAATAGAGCGAAGCACATATATTGTCATGTAAGCACACACCCTTCTTTCATTAGTTTAGATGAACCATTGATGATCAATTCGAACCAGTTCATGTCATTAAAATTAGTTTTACCTAAATAGAGGGGGAAGAATAAACTACAACGACTAGATTTGCAACCACTGGATGCTGACGATATCTTCAAAGAACATTGCAACAATAGCGAGGTTTCACAAAAACATATGGTAAGCTAGTGTGTTTTAGTACATCTGAAATGTAATGCGTGTGGGCTGCTTTCTTGGCTTGTGCCCTCAACCTGTAATCCTACAGAATTACAAATAGTTCAGTTGTCTGCTTTGTTGTATTGCTTGATTCGAATGCTTGTTTGTTACTTGTTAGGTTGTACCTGAGTTGGCCAATGTATCAGCAGTGCCTGCTGTACTATCGTAAAGAAATGCATGCTTAATTCATTTGACTCCTTAACTTTTCCTATGAACTTCATCACATGACTGTCTTCATAGTTTATATGAGGCCACACTATTTAAGTGCTTTCTCAGATTATTTCAACTGCGTATATGCCTGGGCAACTTAAATATAGTGGTAGTACACTGCCTTTCATCTTACCATTTTAATTTGTTTTCGGCTGGTGCAACTTCGAACCATTTAAATATAGCTTGCCATGCTCGGCAAGAATTTGTATGTCGTTTACCATGTAAGCTTACTGCCTGGATCATGCGATAACTATCTCATACTTATGTCCAGCGGAAACCTTTTATGATGCAGTTCACACTAGGACACAATGTACAACCCCAGAATCTATTTGTGGAAGCAGTGCGCCATCCATGTTACCAGATGGTAGCAGTTTAGAGGCAACACCATTGGAGAGTAGTCAGAGCACATATATTATAGTTCTTGAGGCTCTACTAGAGGCAAAAAGAGATGGTGTGGCTGCCATGAATGAGGTAATCTTGGTCTTGAGGCTGGAAATTATGCAATTAGCTCCACGCATTATGCAAGTAAACCAAGAATTGGAGGAAGTAAGAATGTTGTATTTGAAGACGGAGGAGGTCCTGCTACTTCTGCTATCTGAAGCCCAGGGTAATCGCAATTCTTCTTTAGATACCAGTTGAAATTGTCATTAGATTAGTATACTTGCATGTTGTGTCATGTCTGTGAATGGATTATGTTGTAAGACCCCATATTTGTTGTCCATGTGTTGTAATGATCTGATTTTTTTAGGCGAGGTAATCCTCACTTCGTGTGGGCAGATTGTATTGGATGAAATAACTGTTTGACTCAAAGTGTATCCAACCTACTGAATTCGAAGATCACGACATTTCTAAATCATATTTCATATATAAAGGTGGAATAAATCTTTGTTGTGGTTTTGAAGATATAAATAAGAAAACGTAGAAAGATGTATGGATATTCGTAATCGAATACAAATTGGATTTGAATTTAGTTGCTAGGGCCCAGGGTAAACGTGAATGCTAATTCTCCCAAATTTTGAACGAAGCAGCAAAACACCCACTCTATTTTGTCGGCTGCCCGATGCTAGTGTTTGTGAGATGGAAATTACTGTCTACCCTTGACACTTTACATCCTATCGGCCCGATTTCCACTACTGTCAATATGGGCAGGTTAGTAACTTCAATTAGACATGACACGACCGCCTGTCACCCCATTCAGACATGGTGGGCACCAAACATGGGCGGCAAACATACATTTGATTCAAACTCTTCCGAAAGACCTCTCTCTGCCTCCATGTTCCCATTCATACACGTGGGCGGCAAATCAAACTCTCCTCGTCCGAAATTGATGTAGGCAAATATTTTAAATACGGGTAGGTGTGTAACTTCACCCAGACATGACACAACTGCCCTACCTGTCAGCTCTGTTCATACACCGTGGGCAGCAAAACACCCTCTCCTTGCCCGAAATCGCTCTCGGCAAATATTGGGGAGATGCGAGATTACCATCCTATCCCCAACCGACGATATGTCCGAAATTCAAACGGGGGCTAAGTTCGTAACTTTCACACATTTCAGACAAGCGCGTCCCAAAGTTTGAGATCCTCTCCCCCTCCTTTCCCCATTCATACACCATCGGTGCCACAACAACCTCCCCACACCAACCAGCCTCCTCCGTCCGCCACCCCATCCTCCACCTTGCCGGAGCCGCTACCCCTAACCCGTCGTCCACTTCAAGAGATGGACGTCTCTCATCCATAGCGCCGGACCAGGATCCTTTCATCGCGTCCTCTCGCTTCATTGGAGCCATCGTCCACCTTGCCATGGCCGCTCCTACGACTGCCTCGTCCACGACAACAGGAGTTATCCCCCTATGTCATCGTCTACCGTTTCAAGTCTTCTTCCACGCTGCCGACAGCCATCACACCCGCAACACCCTCAACGTATCAGCAGGGGCCTACACGGAGTCGCAAGATAGGTGGTACTCTTTCATATCTGCTTAAGTTATTGATCTCACCTGGAAAATAGATCGTCACTTGTTTACTGTACTTTTCTTGTCCATACCAAATCATAGTGGCTAGTTGAAAGCAAACATTGGTTGCGAAGTAGCCTTTGTTCGGTTTGCACCTTCAGATCCGCCATGGCACAGTCACTATACTCATATAGCTTATGGTTTCCCCCCTTTATATTCACTACCATCATCCTAGGTGCTTCGTGTCGTGCTAGCACTGCTCCTCAAGAGCTTAACCCATCAAGCAAAATAACATGCCACTCATAATTCCAAAGCTTAGTTGTTGAAATACGAATCTGATATGATGCTGATATTACTAAAACAGAGAACGTTTAATTAGTCAGCTAATGTTCCTATATTCGTTTCGAAAAGCATGTGCGCCACATATAGAGAGACAACAGGGATTTGCATTTCTTTATATGCTCTGGTTCATCATGGGTGGGCAACACACATTGTATCATCTAAAATCTCCTTGCTCTTTGTTATCATGTTCCTCTTTCTTCTTAATAAGTATATTACTTCCTCTGTTCCTAAACTGCCTTGGGTGCGTGCGTGTGTTGTTGTGGCGTGCGTTTGTATTGGGTGTTGTTCATCGTGCTATGTATGGCTCTTTGAGGCCTCTTTAATAAATACTTGGAGTCGTAGAGTTATGTTGTGATGCCATGTTGTACCAACACATACTTGCATGTTCCGCATATGTATGATGTGTATTGTCATGTGTTGGGTCATGACAGCTTTGGTATCAGAGCCTGACTGCCTGTAGGATTTCCAAGCCAAACTGTCGAAGTCGAGTCTAGATATGCTTTAGTTATATAAGGGAATTGATTGTGGAAGGGAACGCAAGGCTCTTTTTACTCCTTATCCTCTGTCATTCTGATTCTGAGTCACTGTCTTCTTTTCTACGGGGTTAAGAAACTAGGCTTTCTCATCTATCTATCAGGATGACGAGTTACTATGCCAGAGACTTATAGGAAAGTTGTTGTCATCTCGAATTGATGTTTCCATAGGAATTCAGCTGTGGTGTTGCCAGTTGTCTTGCAGGTTGTTTCACATTCCATGCTCGTATAGCCATTATGCTGTCCGAGTTATCCAAGGTTTCTAAATAATCTGATGCATTTGCAAATCTTTCCTCCCTGTTCCCGATGTCCTTTTAGGCCAGATTAACCACACTAATCGGTGTGTTGAGGTACTTTAATGCCTCTACATATAAGTTGAAGTTATTAGGACACTAGGGTATCTTAGAGAACCACCTAGTAATGTAGACATGTTTTGTGTTCCCAGTGTGATGATTCTGGCCATCATTCTCGAAAGCATCCTGTGATGTTAGTTAATTAGTAGGTATTCTGTCTCTGGGTTCTTGAACCCATGATTCATTTCGCTTATCTCTGTTGGTAGCAATTGTAGCTCCTTTTGGTTGATTAGTAACTTGTTATAGTCCTCGAGGTTCCTGGTATATCATTCTTCCAATACCATGAACCATCCTCGACAGAAGTTCTTTTGAACCAAAAGATCACAACAAGAGTGCTTTTGATGAGTTCTCCCTTCTATAGTTGTGACTGTGCCAATCATACCTTTCTACATGGGTTATCCGGAAGAAATATGTTGATCCTTGTTCGACATGCTAATCTATGCACCCACAACTCATAAAATCATGTGTTCCTTTGAGTTGTTCATATTCAATTGTATTTCGACCTTCATCTTAATTTCAGTTGATGGTCAGGAATAGTTGTGCATTGGTGTTCATTGGTGCCTACTATTCCTATGGTCCGTCAAGCCATTCTATTTCGGAATGACTAGGAGAAACAAACTCCAGTACCTCATCCATATCTAGGATTGGCTCAAAGCAGTTGTATTCCGTAGATCAAGAATGCCAATCCAGCTTCTAATCTGTTCTACCTTGGAGTGTTACCTTTTTCATATAAAGTATGTCATGGGAATTGCACGACCTCTTATGACTTCTTGATATAGTGATACTTCTCGCCATCATTATTCATTCCTCGGTCTCCATGTTGGTTGTAACCAGAATGCCGACAAGCGAACCATGATGTGTGAAATCAACACTCCTAGCAACCTTGTTGCTTGGTAGTTAATGGACAACAATTCCATTCTTAGCGTGTTGGTTATTGAATCATCATTCTAAGATTGATCGTGCTACCTAGTCCTTATTTCCGGTGCACTATTCGATCAATGAGTTAGGATTACATCAATCCCTCGCCTTCTGATCATATCGTCTTGCCCTAAAAAGCAAGATTGTTCTTGAGCTTTGTAGCATATCGGTGGTTCATGATTTTCCGAATATCTTCTCAGAAGTATCACCAAGTTGTCCCCTGAACGTTATGTTGAGTTCGTGGTCAAATTGGTTCTCCTATAAACCACCTCCTCTCCAAGAATCTGTGTTGGATACCCTGAACTAGTTGGTTAAGCTAAACAATAACTTGGAGAGTTGGAAGATAAAAGCTTTGCCTAACTTAGTTCATTCAAAAGGGATATCTTTGTGTTTGTGTGGTGAAGAAAGATGATATTCTCATCGGTTGATCTTCGTGATCGGCTGTTGGAACTATTATCTTACCCAATCTTTTGATTTGAGTGTGGGCTATCGTCAAATCAAAATCAGAACCAATGATTTTTGCAATGTTGTTTTACTCGTGGTTGTTTCCTCGAGCATGCACCATTATATCTTTTGGTCTGACCAATGCTATCACCTTGTTCACATAATTATGGAATTCCTTCTTTATGGAAATCCCGATGACTTGTTGTTGAGCCCATCAGCAGCATTTTATCTCCTCCATGATTCATGTTGAACATTAAGCTAGTGTTGGGAACTTGTGTAAGCATTTTCTTCGTGTCCTGTTCATGAAGCTTATGTTTAGATGAAAGAAGTGACTTCCTCTAATTCATGTGCATTCGATGAAAGTTACCACCGTGAATTCGAGAAAGTTTGTTTTGTTTCCTCTGGAACCATCCCAGGTCAATCATGCACGTGAGAAGTATACTATGGTTTGGTAGATTTGCAACCTCCATTCCACATGTATTTCCTAGCACACAAAGCCATTGATTGATTTGTTTATGGAAAAGAAGTTCTTAAGTGCTAATCCTTAAGGACCCAAAGGTACATGCAGAAGACTTCATTATCCTCAATGATGGTTCCCGACCAGAACTCGGTAGTGTTTTGTTGTAAGACTTCTATGTGGTCATGCTTGTCTTGGTGTCGGGGTACACAAACAGGGGTATGTGTTTCCCCCTGACTAGTGCACGGACAGCGAGTCACCATCCCGGCAAGTTTGCAACATCCAAGTCTAGACCAAGCAAGGAGAGATAGCTCTTTGAAGAATCAAAGGGCAGAGTAAGAAGACCAAGACAAGCTGAATGAGCAAGACACTACTAAGGAAAAACCTCCCTTGCCGGGCAGGCGAGCCTGGCGATGACGAGATGACCCGGAAGACAAGCCTCAAGACCGTCCCGGCAGGCCTGCCGGGCACTACGACGAGCAAACTACCCCGCCAAGGCTTCACCGCACCACCTCACAGCGACGCAAGTCATCGACCAGTGCGGTGTCAAGCCCCCAAGTGACTAAGTGGCTGTTATTCGACACATGGCAGCCATTTCCAGAGGAAACCACCTCCAAGTGACACCCGTCCAGAGATGTGTCAGGCGGACAGGCGAGAAGGTGGCCAAGCAGCCCGGCAAGGTTTGCCGGGCAGGCTACGATGTGACACTAAGCGGCGCATTTAATTCACCCTGCTCTGCCTGCAGAGTTAGGTATGATAGCACTGATTACTATCTAATCAGTGCTCAATGACTGATTTGCCACTGTGGTAACCCCTTGATCTATAAAAGGAGGGCCATGGCAACCATAGAAAGGTTTTGGAACTTTGTACACTTGTACGCGCGTAGCTGCTCTCGCCTCGAGGCAACCCTGCCGGGCAAGAGCACTGGGTTTCCACCACAATCCACCATCAATCCACCAAAGCAGGAGTAGGGTTTTACGCCTCGCGGCAGCCCGAACCTAGGTAAAACTGCCCGTGTGATCTCCGTCGTGCTGCGCTACGGTCCTCCGCTCTTTGTGCAATGTGCTCAGTCCCCCTGCCGAACCAAAAGGGGCTGATGGCCCCATAGGTCGCCGTGGTTTCCCACGACACCTTTGGTGCGCCAGGTAGGGGATTGCACTTGCGCGAACCCGAGGAGGATACGCAGCGCATCATCTTCATCAACGGCTTCATCATCCATGATGCCTAAGAAAAGGCGGAGGACAGTGAGAACGAGGAGGGAAAGCGATGCCACTTCCCCCGCCCCCCCCCCCCATTCGATCTCCACCGCCTTCCTCTGTCGTGACTGCAGCAGCGGCGAAAAACCAGCAATGACAACAGCGAGTCGACCCCAACGGATCGGGCGGCATGATCGCCATGCAAGCCCCAAACCGGGCGGAAAGGGGACAAAGTGTACGGGTACAAGGGTTCTCTCTCCACCACTCGCACTTGTTGACAATCGAGCCACTATGGGTTCTAGCCTCGTCAATGTCGATGAGCACCGCGCGAAACTCGGTTCAGCATTTACCCTGCTTAGGGAAATCCTGGGTGGAGCGATGGAGCGAATCCATTGATCGGCGCCCCGGCAAGGCAGTCCGCGTTAGCATGACTTTTTATGCTAGCCGCCACCAGGTTGTCTAAAGTGTGTAAAGAGGAGGAAAGAGAAACCGATAGTGCCCTGCACCGCGTCCTGCCGCCTACAAGATACATATGATTCTTTACTGACCCTGCCTGGGGCCGGAGAACGACACGCACAACAGCTATCCTTCCCAAGGCAAGCGAATGCGACAAGCGGCCGCGGCTGAAAGGAGTGGAAGGGATCAAAGAAAAGAGCTAAGTTTACGCAAATCCTTGCCCAGTCATAACCTTAGGGTTTCGCATATGTTTATCCCTTGGGTAGCAAGGTGTTCGGATGAGGAAATCTGTCGTATGGACGGCACCTTGTCAGATTTTGGCTACACCCTTGTTCTGTTCCGAGCCCTGCTCACAGAGTGGGTAGCAATGCCCAAAATCGTCAAGGAAAAACCTGCCGGGAAGTATCTTCGCCAAGATGACTGCTAAGGGCCTGACCCTAGCGACAATCGCGGCAGTACGATACCGGCAGGCAGCTGAAATACGCACGGGGATTAATCATACGAACACCAACCGGTGAATTCTAGAGGGATAAACATGCGATTGGGGTTAAGTAAAAACATTAGTTCCACACAAACGTACGCGGTACGGTGTCTAAACACAAGACATACATCATGTTTTGTTACAGGATAGCACAACGGCAAGGATAGTTCAAGACCGGTCCTGGCGGCCTCGGGGAGCAGTACGGACGCGAAGGACCCTGTCGGTGAGAGGGACGGCCTTCTCTTCGGCAGGGGAACGTCTGCGCCTTTCGGCGGCTTTTTGAAGCCATCGACGAGGTCGAGGTCCGGGTGGTGGCAGGCGAGGTTGCTCAAGACCATGAAGAGAGCGTTACGGGCAAGCTTCCGAGATTCAATCGCGAAGCGGCCGACCCTTCCCTCCTCGTGTGTCTTCAGCTTCTCGATCAACTCGTTGAAGAAGATCCCTAGCTTAACGCTTGGGACCTCTTGCCTGCTGGCCGAAAAGACCGGTCCATCTATGCCCATCGCTGCAGTCTGAGCAGTGAGACGCTCGGCGATGTCGATCAAGCTCTTAATCCAGAGGTCGACCTGCTCGGAATGATTTGCCAGCTTCTCCTTGATACGTCTCCAACGTATCTATAATTTATGAAGTATTCATGCCATGTTTACAACAATTCTATATGATTTTGGTATGATTTGATTAGAACTAACCCGGACTGACGTTGTTTTCAGCAAAACTACCGTGGTGTCATTTTTTGTGCAGAAATCAAAGTTCTCGGAATGGGCTGAAAATTTACGGAGAATATTATTGGAAAATATAAAAAATACTGGAACGAAAAGATATCGGAGAGGAGTCCCGAGGCAACCACATGGGTGGAGGGCGCACCCCCCTGCCTTGTGGTCGCCTCGTGGGCCCCCTTGACTTGTCCCCGACGCCAACACCTCCTATAAATACCAAAACCTCCAGAAATAAACCTAGATCGGGAGTTCCACTGCCGCAAGCTTCTGTAGCAATGAAAAACCAATCGGGAGCCCGTTCCGGCACCCTGCCGGAGGGGGAAACCATCACCGGTGGCCATCTTCATCATCCCGCCGGTCTCCATGACAAGGAGGGAGTAGTTCACCCTCGGGGCTGAGGGTATGTACCAGTAGCTATGTGTTTGATCTCTCTCTCTCGTGTTCTTGATTTGGCACGATCTTGATGTACCGTGAGCTTTGTTATTATAGTTGGATCATATGGTGTTTCTTCCCTCTCTTTCTCTTGTTGTGATGAATTGAGTCTTGCTCTTTGAGGTTTCATTATGTTGGATTGAGTATTGGATTTGAGAACACTTGATGTATGTCTTGCGATGGGATATCTGTGGTGACAATGGGATGTTCTATTTATTCACTTGATGTATGTTTTGGCACTCAACTCGTGGATTCCCGAGGTGACATTGGGGTAATCTATGTATAGGGGTTGATGCACGTTTTCATCCTATGTTCTCCGATAGAAACTTTGGAGTGATTCTTTGTTGCACGTTGAGGGATTGTTATATGATCCAATTGTGTTATCATTGTTGAGAGAACTTGCACTAGTGAAAGTATGAACCCTAGGCCTTGTTTCCAAGCATTGCAATACCGTTTTTGCTCCGTTTTACTACTAGTTACCTTGCTGTTTTTATATTTTCAGATTACAAAAACCTATATCTACTATCCATATTACACTTGTATCACCATCTCTTCGCTGAACTAGTGCACCTATACAATTTACCATTGTGTTGGGTGTGTTGGGGACACAAGAGACTCTTTGTTATTTGGTTGCAGGGTTGTTTGAGAGAGACCATCTTCATCCAACGCCTCCCATGGATTGATAAACCTTAGGTCATCCACTTGAGGGAAATTTGCTACTGTCCTACAAAACTCTGTGCTTGGAGGCCCAACACGAGTCTACAAGAAGAAGGTTGTGTAGTAGACATCAAGCTCTTTTCTGGCGCCGTTGCCGGGGAGGCTAGGTAGGCGGCACTCACATCCCGTCAACGAAGCTCTTTTCTGGCGCCGTTGCCGGGGAGGTTAGTGCTTGAAGGTATATCTTTAGATCTTGCAATTGAATCTTTTAGTTTCTTGTTTTATCACTAGTTTAGTCTATAAAAAGAAAACTACAAAAAAAATGGAATTGAGGTTGCCTCATATGCTTCATCTTTTTAATGTCTTTCATGAAAATGATGGAAAGGAAAATTGTGCTCAAGTGTTAGAAGAAGAAGTCTATAAAAAGTTTGTCATAAAATCTTTGAATGATGAGCATGATTGCAATGTTGTTAGTATGAATTCTTTTAATATCCATGATGCTAATGATATGCAAAGCCATAAGCTTGGGGATGCTATGTTTGATGAAGATGATATTTTTTGTCCCCCAAGTTTTGATGAGCAAATTTATTATGATGAAAGCATGCCTCCTATTTATGATGATTATATTGATGAAAGTGGGTTTGGAAGAGTATCAACTCTAGGAAATAATGATCCCACTATTTTGGAGGGTGTTGAATCTTTTTACAATATTGATGAAAGTGGATTTGGAGAGGTCATGACTTTGTTTAGTGATGAATCCACTATTTTGGAAGAGGTTCCAATTGGTTATGAGAACAAAGTTGCTATCTATGATGATTATTGTGATGACATGTATGCTATAAAGAATAATGATAACCATGAAACTTCTCATCATGATTTTAATTTTCAATTGGATTATGCCTCACATGATAGTTATTTTGTTGAGTTTGCTCCCACTACTATGAATGAGAAGAATTTTGCTCATGTGGAGAGTAGTAAAATTTATATGCTTATGAATCATGAAAAGAATGTTTTATGTGATAGCTATATTGTTGAATTCATTCATGATGCTACTGAAAATTATTATGAGGGAGGAATATATGTTTGTAGGAATTGCAATAATATCAAGTTTCCTCTCTATGTATTGAAAATGTTGAAGTCATGCTTGTTTTGCCTTCCTATGCTAGTTGATTCTTGTTCCCATAAGTTGTTTGTTCACAAAATCCCTATGCATAGGAAGTGGGTTAGGCTTAAATGTTCTAGTCATATGCTTCATGATGCTCCCGTTATGTTTCAATTCTTATCTTTTATGTGAGCATCATTGAAATCATCATGCCTAGCTAAAAAGGCATTAAAGAAAAGCGCTTGTTGTGAGACAACCCAACATTTACCCCTACTGTTTTTGTGTGTTAAAATTATTAAGCTACTTTAGTAATCATGTTTTATAGCTTTTGTTTGAATAAAGTGCCAAGTAAAGCCTTTGGGATAGTGTGGATGATAGTTGACTTGATTCTGTGCAAAAACAGAAACTTTTGTGTCCAGTACAGAAATTACTATATTTTACTATAATGTGTAAAAATTATGAAATTTTTACAGTTGATTTATATACAAATTTTCTACGTTTTCCTAATTTTTCAGAATTTTTCGAGTAACATAAGTATGAGATTAATTCAGATCTTTACAGACTGTTCTGTTTTTAACAGATTCTGTTTTCGATGCATAGTTTGCTTGTTTCCTGGTTTCTATGGCTTATATTTCTCAATATAAATTATAGAAATGATAGGGTACAGTAGGTATCATGTAATAAATTTTTTGAATCTTGTCTTGACAGTACCAAAGTGAATGATTTTTTTTATCATACTAACCCATCTCACGAAGTTCCGTTAAGTTTTGTGTGATTGAAGTTTTCAAGTTGTGGGTGAGATATCGATATGAGGAGAATAAGGAGTGACAAGACCCTAAGCTTGGAGATTCCCAAGGCACCCCAAGGTAATATTCAAGGAAGATCCAAGCAACTAAGCTTGGGGATGCCCCGGAAGGCATCCCCTCTTTCGTCTCCAACATTATCGGTAACCTTACTTGGAGCTATATTTTTATTCGTCACATAATATGAGTTTTGCTTGGAGCGTCATTTTCTTTTGTCAGGATTTGCTTGCTGTTATTTAGAGTAATGTTTTGCATTTTTTTGTTCAATAAAAGGGTCAAGTATAGCCTTTACCATGCTTATTTTGCAAGTCTATATGTTGCTGTTTTGAAAACAGAAAGTTTTCTTTCATTGTATGAATTCTTCTGGAAATTCAGAACGTGGTAAAATCTTGAAATTTTTACAAAATTAGTATAAACAAATTCTATACATTGTGGTAATTTTTCATAATTTTTAGAGTTAGTTAAGTATGAGTACAATTGCACTCTTTACAGACTGTCCTGTTTAGACAGATTGCTGTTATGTTTGCATTGTTTGCATATGTTTGCTTGTTTAATGATTCTATTTGAGGATAGGAGTATTAAATATGAAAAATCATTTAGTATGCAATGTTAAATAATAATGTTAGTGATTTTCTACAGTAGATAATGATAAGGTTTTGTATTTGATTTATACTAACTTTTCTCACAAGTTCTTGTTGAGTTTTGTGTGCATGAAGTTTTTAAGATTTAGGGAAACCGTGATATAAAAGGAATTAAGGAGACACAAAAGTTCAAGCTTGGGGATGCCCAAGGCATCCCAATATAATATTTCAAGAAGTCTCAAGCATCTAAGCTTGGGGATGCCCCGGTAGGCATCCCACCTTTCTTCGTCAAGAATTATCGGTTAGCCTCGGTTGAGCCTAAGTTTTTGCTTGTTCACATGATATGTTCTATCCTTGAAATGTCATTTTATTTTGTTTTCTTGCTGTTTGAATAAAATATTAAGATCTGAAATTTTATTTATGAGAGAGAGTCTTCATATAGCTGCATAATTATTCAACTACTCATTGATCTTCACTTATATCTTATTGGAGTAGTTTGTCATTTACTCGTGTGCTTCACTTATATCCTGTGAGTAAATGGTTGAATGAATTGAATATCATAAATCTGAAATTATATATATTTCATATGCTTATCCCATGGGGAGTAATAACTTCACATATAAGAAGTATAGGTGGTAAAATTTATTGGAAGTTAGCAAACATAGTATTGGTCACTTGAACAATTCATGAAAGAATATTGAAGGAAGAGAGATTTCACATATAAATATACTATCTTGGACATCTTCTATGATTGTGAGCCCCATTAATTATTTTCAAACTTGAGCAAATTAGTTGGAGTTGAACAAGGAAGACAACATAATAAGTTATGCTTGGGTATATTTGCATAGAAGTTATATTGTTATGGATCCTCCAACATGTGGTGCTTGCTATTTAGAATCTTTTGCTAGCCAAAATTTCTGTACTAAGCGGGAATACTGCTTGTGCATCCAAAATCCTTGAACCAAGTTTCTTCCCTGAGTGTCCACCATATCTACCTAAATGCGGTATTTATCTGCCGTTCCAAGTAAATTTGCATGTGCCAAACTCTAAACCTTCAAATAATAATCTGTTTTGTATGCCCGAATCGCTCATGTCGTGACTGGGGGTTGTCAGTATCTTCCATGCTAGGTGGGTTATTCTCACGATGAGTGTTGATTCACTTGTCATTCACGAGAAAGTGGCTGGTAATCGGGATGCCCAGTCCCGTGCTCAAAGTCAAATCAAAATATAATATCAAACAAAACTCCCCCAGGACTGCTGTTGGTATGGACGGTACCCGTTGTTTCGGACCTGCCGTGGAGTGTGATTGTTGATGGAGGGGGGGTAAAAACTTTACCATTCATTTTGGGAACCGCCTATAATGTATCTAGCATGGAAGATAGTGAGAACTCTCGGTCGTTACGTTGACAATGAAAGCATGGCTCTCAAAATTATTTTCACCTCTGTTTTAAAAAACTTCGAGCTCTGGCACCTATGCAAATCCCTACTTCCCTCTGCGAAGGGCCTATCTTTTACTTTTTGTTGAGTCGATTTCTTATTCTAACCTATTCTTTAGTTGGCAAGCATCATGTGGTGGGGAAAGATCTAAGCATATATGGCCATTCAAATATATTTGATCATGAATTATTATTGTTGACAATTATCTATATGATAAATAAGTTGGGAGGCGAAACACTAAGCCCCTATCTTTCTCTGTGTTCGATGGATGCTATTTGTTCTAAAAATATGCTTTGAGTGGTAGCAATCATGGAAGACTATATGATAGTTGAGTATGTGGAATTTGCTAAATCGAAGCTCTTACATAGACCCTTCCTGCAAATAAGATGAATTGCAATTGTTTGATGACTGAGAACATAGTTTGTTAGTTTTCAAGAAAGTTTATGGTCTATGCTTTAACATGTGAATAGCTTGCTACTTGATCATGAGAAGTTTTATGAGATGAGCTACTGTTTATGATATATAATGATGCTAGAAAAAGTGATTGAAATTATCATTGATCAAACTTGTGCACTTGCTAGCATTCACACTTCATAAATTATTTCTTTTATCATTCACCTACTCGAGGACGAGCAGGAATTAAGCTTGGGGATGCTGATACGTCTCCAACGTATCTATAATTTATGAAGTATTCATGCCATGTTTACAATAATTCTATATGATTTTGGTATGATTTGATTAGAACTAACCCGGACTAACGCTGTTTTCAGCAGAACTACCGTGGTGTCGTTTTTTGTGCAGAAATAAAAGTTCTCGGAATGGGCTAAAAATTTACGGAGAATATTTTAGAAAATATAAAAAATACTGGAACAAAAAGATATCAGAGAGGAGTCCCGAGGCAACCACAAGGGTGGAGGGCGCCCCCCTGCCTTGTCGCCGCCTCATGGGCCCCCTTGACTTGTCCCCAATGCCAACACCTCATATAAATACCAAAACCTCCAGAAATAAACCTAGATCGGGAGTTCCGCCGCTGCAAGCCTCTGTAGCCACGAAAAACCAATAGGGGGCCCGTTTCGGCACCCTGCCGAAGAGGGAAACCATCACCGGTGGCCATATTCATCATCCCGGCGGTCTCCATGACGAGGAGGGAGTAGTTCAGCCTCGAGACTAAGGGTATGTACCAGTAGCTATGTGTTTGATCTCTCTCTCATGTTCTTGATTTGGCACGATCTTGATGTACCGCGAGCTTTGTTATTATAGTTGGATCATATGGTGTTTCTGCCCTCTCTATCTCTTGTTGTGATGAATTGAGTCTTGCTCTTCGAGGTTTCATTATGTTGGATTGAGTATTGGATTTGAGAACACTTGATGTATGTCTTGCGATGGGATATCTGTGGTGACAATGGGATGTTCTATTGATTCTCTTGATGTATGTTTTGGCACTCAACTCGCGGATTCCCGAGGTGACATTGGGGTAATCTATGCATAGGGGTTGATGCATGTTTTCATCCTACGTTCTCCGATAGAAACTTTGGAGTGATTCTTTGTTGCACGTTGAGGGATTGTTATATGATCCAATTATGTTATCATTGTTGAGAGAACTTGCACTAGTGAAAGTATGAACCCTAGGCCTTGTTTCCAAGCATTGCAATACCATTTTTGCTCCGTTTTACTACTAGTTACCTTGTTGTTTTTATATTTTCAGATTACAAAAACCTATATCTACTATCCATATTACACTTGTATCACCATCTCTTCGCCGAACTAGTGCACCTATACAATTTACCGTTGTATTGGGTGTGTTGGGGACACAAGAGACTCTTTGTTATTTGGTTGCAGGGTTATTTGAGAGAGACCATATTCATCCTACGCCTCCCACGGATTGATAAACCTTAGGTCATCCACTTGAGGGAAATTTGCTACTGTCCTATAAAACTCTGCGCTTGGAGGCCCAACACGAGTCTACAAGAAGAAGGTTGTGTAGTAGACATCACTCCTCTGCATCCTTCCGAAGACGCTTTGCGGTATCCAGGTCCTTTGTCAGCTGCTACTCATGGACCCCACTAGACTCTGCCAAGCTCTCCAAGGTGCCAATCCTGGCCTTCAGATCTTCAATGGTGTCGTTGGCAGTCTCGAGGCCTTGGCTCTTGGAGGAGAGCTGCGACTGTATATCCTTTAGAAGGACCTCTGCTTTTTGGGCCTCCTCCTTGAGGGTCACGACCTCCTTGGCACTCCTGGAAAGCTCTTCAGTCAGCTTGGCCACCTGTTGGTCGAGGTCAGTCTTGGCAGTGGATGCAGCGGCAAGGTCATCGGCAAGCTTCTTCAGTTGGGAGGTAGAATCAGCAGTGAAGGCATCCAGGGCAGCCTTGTGCTCGTCATCTAGCTCCTTTGTGCGCTACTGCACGAGGGTCTCCAGTTCGTCGTCTTTGGCGCGAAGGGTGGCCTCGAGCTTCTCCTCCCGAGAAGAGATGTCCTGCTCCTTGGCATCTAGAAACGCCTTGCGCTCAGCCATGCGGGCCTCCCGGGCGATGACATCCTCCCTCGCCATCGAGATCGCCTCCTGCTGCCTCATCAGGACCTGAAACTGTTTGCCATGCCAGTCGCACAACTCATTTCCTTTGTCCTTCAGTTGCTGGTCCACCTGGTTGGCGGACTTACGCTGCTCCTTGAGCACCTGCCATTTTTGGTTATGCCGGCCCCGCATCTTCTTAATGCCTGCCGCCATGGACTCCAGAAAAGATAAGTCCATTGCGACAGCAACGGAGTCGTCTGCTTTGTCGACCCCTTGATGAAGCGATGACAGAATACGATGGAGCTCTTCATCTAGTTCCATGCTCGTCGCCACTGACGAACCGGGGACACCGAGCCCAGGCTGCGTGAGCACCAGCGCCAACTGGCTCAGGGATGGCTGCGGCACCCCCGCCGCGGCACCAAATGAGGGGAGGGGTCCATGGTTTGGAGGGGGGCTTTCTCCTTGACCGTCGCCCCCGTCCCTGACGCACCGCCGGGAGTCTGCTCCGTTCCCGTCAGGGGCCCCTGGACACTCCCGGCAGCGTGTCCCTGCTCCTCCGCGGCAGCAATCTTGACAGCTTCATCTGTGGCATCCCTTCCTATGCTGGCCACTTCTTCCAGCAGTTCTGGCTCCTCGGCCTGAGGGACAGTAAACAAAGACAGCAAGCAATAATGAAGAAACAGAAGTATTAAAAAACCAGAAGCAGGGGACAGGATGAGAAAAAGAAGAAAGGAAGCGGAAGAAGAACAGCAAATGAGTTACCCGGAGAGGTCTGCTGGGCAGAAGCCTCGGTTTCCCCGGCAACATCAGCTGCCGGGCCATGACTCTCGTCCCCTGTTGTGACAACCACGGCGTCGTCCTGGGCAAGCTCTTCCGTGGAAACCGTCGACGGGGGCTCCTCGACTCGATCGGCGGGCTGGGTAAGCCCCTCCTGAGGGGGCTCGCCCTGAGTCATCCCTCCTCCACCTCCAGCCGAGGAGGTCGGGAGCTCTCCTACATCGCTCCTTGCGGGAGTGGTCAATCCTATACCCTCATGCTGGGGGCTGGGCTGGGGGCTTGGCGACGGGTCGTTCGAGACGCTCCCCGCCGGGCTCGTGTCCTCCACAGTCTTCAGCGGCCCCGTGCGCCTGAGCCGTTTGGACCGGTGGATGAGAGTCTCAGACTATTCTTCCTCCTCCTTGTCGACGGCAGCAAACAAGATTAGTCAACAAGAGCAAGTGGGCACACTAAAGCTACTGCAAGAAAAGAGGAGCGGTCTTCCTTACTCTTCGTCAATGAGCATGGAGTTCAGCTCGAACTCCACGGGCGGCGAGGGCGCTCTGCTTCTCTTCTAAGGCGGAGGGACGGGCCGTCCAAGCAGTTTTGAGCTGTAACATCCCAATTTTCAATTTGGATGTTATTTATAGGTCATTCATATGCATCCATGATTTATGCATTTTTGTTGTTTGGTTTTGGTTGCATTTTGTTCCAAGAGGCCTTAAGCAACTCAAGGACCAATTTGAGAGAGTTGGAGGTTTCACAAAAATCCAATTTTGATTTATCAAAAATTGGTAATTGGATCAATTTTTTTTTTCAAAATTCTTTTCCAAATATTTTAAAAATAATGAGAGAAGATAATATGACTTCTTCAATTCAGTAGAAAAATATTGGAAATTGAATTTTGAAATTTTTGGAAATTTATTTGATTTTATTCGCTAGTTTATTTATTTATTACGGTGTTTATTAGTACTAAAATGTTGTTTTTTATTTTAGGCATTTAGGCCTAGAAAAATGTTCACTAGGCCATTAATAAGGCCATATTGTTATGTGAATTTTCTGGTATTTTTAGATATATATTTAATATAGTTTTTCGTATTTTTCTTTCTTTGAAAATTGTTTTAAAAATAATAATAATTCCAACTAGGCCGGCCCAGACTAAGCCAGGCCTCGGCCCAGCTCGCGCCATCGCCTCTGCCAGCTCAGGACGGAGACCCAAGCGGATCCGAGCCGCGCCGCCGCCGGACTCCTCCCGGAGTCCAAGTCCGCCCTGCCGCCGCGACCCCCTCCCCAAGTCGGCCGCCACCCCGCCTCCCGCATATAAATACGGCACCCCCGGCCCCTCTCTCCTCATCCCGCCACCGCCCGCCTCTGCCACCACCGCGCCGCGCCGCCGCCGATCCTGCGCCGCCGCCCGCGCCGCGCCGCCCCGCAGCCGTCGCCTCGCCTCGCCTGAGCCCCGCCGAAGCCGGAGCCGCCGCCGCCGCCGCCGTTTAGCCGGTAAAAACCGTCCCGGTTCGCCGGTCTTTTCTCCGTTTTTTTTCGGTTTAGTATTAGATTGGTTTAGTTATTTTAGTTCGTTAATTAGCGAACGTTCATTCGTTTAGATCTGTTAATGAACATTTTCGTTCGTTAGTCTCTGTTAGCGGACGTTCGTCCGAAAGATTTTTCTTTTTCAGTTAATTTTCGGCCAGAGACCCGTACGTAATTATTTTCTTTGCAGATTAGTCCCTGATCTTCAAACGATCGCAACTTTTTGCTCGTTTATCCGAATCCAACGAAACCAACGCCAAATTCTTCGTCTTGTTTCCCTCTGTCCAGATAATCAACTTGAACATGTTTTTGAAAGTTTAAAATTTGGTTTCAAACAGTTTTGAATTTGAACTTCTTTTGATCGTAATTTGAGTTTCGTAATTCCAATTTGATCATTTTTTTGCAAATCGAAGCTCTTCACTTGAACTTTCTGTTTAGATCTTTTTATTTGGTTTTACCTTTGCATCTTATGCTTGAGTGCTTATGTATGCTATTGTTTGTCTACGATAGAGTATCCGGAGTGCGAAGCTTGCTACTACGAATCTCTAGGGTTTTTCGATCGTCAGCAAGGCAACTTACACTTTGATCATACTTTTCAATACCCAGTTTTTTTTCTATGCATTAGTTTTATCCCTCAAAGATTTGCATGAGTAGGAGTGGTAACACATGGATTTGGTTGTGGTACTTGAGGTAGGAACCTATTACCTTTGATCACCCCGGGAATATACGTTATGCTCATATATTGCTTAGCCATGCTCGTAGACGGGGATTGGTATGTGAGATTCATGCAAGTTGCGAGAGTTAATAATTAAGGGTAACTTAAGGTGGCAACATTAACACACATCTGAGTGGATTGTTTGGGGCACCTAGAGAAACCAGTGCTTGCCCAAGGGAATCCCGGAGTACCCGTGTGATTACCCTAGGTTCGCCACCCAGGCTCAAAGGGATCATAAGATTATTCATGCTAGAAACTTCCGTGTGCAGCCACAAGCCATTATGGGCTCTGGCATAGTTGAGTATGTTGTGTGACCTCTTTCAGTGGTAGGCTAGCAGATGTAGGGGAAAGTAGGTGGTACTGTCTACCGAGAGTAAAGAGTTAACGCTTCGGAAAGACTGTGTCTCGGTCATTCATTTCTCAAACACCGTGTAGTGCGAGAAATCCAACGGAGGAGATCGAGTCTTGTGGGGAAAAGTGCGCAAACCTCTGCAGAGTGTATAAACTAATCATGATTAGCCGTGTCCCCGGTTATGGACATCTTGAGTATCTGGTATTTGAATTATTGGTTTGATCTCATCACTTTACTTAATGAAATTGTTAGGTTATTATTATTCTTTTGGGATTGAGTTGGAGGAACCTTCTCAATAATGGCATAAACTTGGTAGTAAATAAAATTTATTCCTTTGTTGTAGGAAAAAAATTAGCTTTATGCAAAACTAAACTTAGAGCCTCCACCAGCCAAATATGCATGTAGTGGTAGATATTGTTCATCATTGCTCTATAGTGTGATTTTGCCAGCATATTCCATGTGCTGACCTACACGGCTGCAACGTATTATGTTGCAGAATTTTTAGACGAAGAGTAAGGTGTGATAGGTCATTGTCATGCACTCAGTTACGCTGTTGGAGTTGATGGACTCATTTATCTTTGAAGCTTCCGCAGTTATTTTATTTAGTTGGCCTTCAGCCATATTTATGTAATAAATACTCTTTATGAGGATTTTTATGTAATAGGTGTGTGATTTAACTCTGTTATAAATCCTCGAGTACTGTGTGTGTCAGCATACCGATCCAGGGATGACACTTAAGCACAGAGACTTCGATCCATTGGGATCGGGTCGCTACAAGATGGTATTAGAGCACACACTGACTTTAGGACGCGACCACTAGGAAAAGCCATAGGATACTCTTCTCTACTCATTTCTAATCCTCCTCTATTTCTACTCTATAGATGTCGGACCCCAGGAACAAATTCACTCAGCCGGATGACGACACCCCCTTCGGACGCCACTTGAAGGAAGTCACTAAGTACCTGAACATCGGTCTACCAAGCTTCACCGGAACCTTCACTGCCACTTTACCAGAAGAGGAGCGCTGGAGGATCAAAGTTCGTGCACCTGGAAGGACATTTGCACCAACAACCGAGCCCATCGAGTTTACCTTGGATGCACCAACTTGGAGCCTAGGAAAGAGCATGGCAGCCCACATCACCTTTGGACGCATTTGTGAGATGTACCACAAGGATGTTGAAGACACCGTCTATCAGATATGTGGACGCCGAGACGAGCAATGGGAGATGATTCGTACCAGGAAGGATGGATCTATTGTAGCGTACATTCATGAGATGGATCAACACATTCATCGATATGAGAACCAGATGTGCGCTATCATGAAGAAGACCAAGAAGGTGATGAAGAGGAATGTCGAGCTAGAAGAGGAACTCAAGTCAACACGCGATGGATATGAAGAATAAATTGCTGTGCTACTGGAGAAGCATGAAGAACTGAAGAAGAAGCTAGGAATACCCGTGGTGAACCCGAAGCAAGAACCAGAAGTGGATATCCATTCGGAGGACTACATCATATTGGATGACACCGACACGGACAGTGATGCAGATGATGAGTATGAAGACGAAGCTGGAGCTGACATTATGGAGTCTTCCACCGATCAAAATTTCTAGACGACCACCATGTTATTAACAGTATTCTCCCAAGTAGTTAGTATCGATCGATTTGTAATAGTAGTTTAGATCATTTGTGTGAATCTTGTTTGAAATTGAGTGGTGTGGATTGAATATGTTTGTCTCATGTGCATAAGGGTAGTGTAATCTCTCATTAGACCTATTCTATTCTGTTCTCACCCCTCTAACCTATCAGATGCCTCCGAGATGTGACCCCGGATTTGCTTTCCCGCCAGAGCTCACCCAGTTGATCCAACAACAGAATGCCTTGATGCAGATGCTCATCCAGAATCAAGGCAACAACGACAACAACCCACCGCCACCACCCCCAGTTGACAACCTAGCCCGTTTCCTAAGGTTGAATCCACCGGTGTTCTCTAGCAGCACCGAGCCGATTGTTGCTGATGACTGGCTCCGCAAGATTGGAAGGGAGCTGACCACCGCAGGTTGCACTGATGCTGAGAAGGTGTGCTTTGCCGCACATCAACTGGATGGACCCGCAACCTCTTGGTGGGAGAATTTCACCACCACTTACCCCATAGCCACAATCACATGGGATCAGTTTCAGCAGGCCTTCCGCACCGAACATGTCTCAGCTGGAGCCATGAATTTGAAGAAGCGTGAGTTCCGCAACTTACGCCAGGGGAATCGTACTATGGGGCAGTACGTGGATGAGTTCAGCAAGTTAGCTCGCTATGCCCCAGATGATGTGGCCACAGATGCCGCGAAGCAGGAGAAATTCCTTGAGGGACTCAATGATGAGCTGAGTATGCAGTTGATGGTGGCAACATTCACCAACTACCAGGAGCTGGTAGACAGGGCCCTCATGATTGAAGGCAAGCAGCAGCAGATAGAGAACCGCAAACAGAAGTATGGACAGGGGAAGTACAGCTCTGGAGCTCAGCAGAAGTCTCGCTATGCCCCGTACCCAGGAGGACACACTCATACCCATGGAGGACATAACCATGGAGGCCATTCCCACAATGGAGGAAATTCACACAGCCACAGTGGTCCTAAGAATGGTAATGGGAGTGGAGGAAACAACAGTCAGAACCGTTCCAACCCCGCTACACCCGCCAAGAAGGATCTGAGTCACATTACTTATTTCAAGTGCGGGAAGACTAGACACTACGCCACCGAGTGTCCTGAAGCAAAGAATGGTAATGGCAATGGGAGCTCAGGAAAGAAGCCAAATCCCTTCACCAAAGGTCAGGTGAACCACGTCAACGTGGAGGAAGTTGAAGAGCAGCCTGATGCAGTTATTGGTAAGTTTTTGATTAAGTCATTTACAACCCTTGTTCTTTTTGACACTGGTGCATCGCATTCATACATATCAAGGGGATTTGTGGATAAGTTTGAGTTGGAAACCATAGTCCTTAGGTCACCCATGTTAGTGAGCTCACCAGGAGCGGAATATATGGCTAGACGATGGTGTTGCCAGTTGCCATTGACCATAGGTAAGCATGTTTTCCCCTCAGACCTCATTATTTTGGAATCTCAAGGATTGGATGTAATACTAGGCATGGATTGGTTATTGAAGTATGGAGGAAACATCAATTGTGCTAGTAAGTCAATTCTTCTCACCACCCCAGAGGGACAACAGATCAAGTATGTGTCTAGGCATGCGCCAAGGAGGACTCAAGTAAATTCACTCTCAGGAGTTGTTCAGGAGGAAGTGCCCGTTGTGAAGGATTATCCAGATGTATTCCCGGAGGAATTACCAGGCATGCCACCAGACCGAGACATAGAATTTCTGATAGAGTTGATGCCAGGGACCGGACCAATATCGAAGAGACCGTATCAGATGCCCGCAAATGATCTGGAGGAAATTAAGAAGCAGATTAAGGAGTTATTGGAGAAAGGTTATATTTGACCAAGTTCATCACCGTGGGGGGCCCCAGTGCTCTTAGTTGAGAAGAAGGATGGATCCTTAAGAATGGTGGTTGATTATCGTGCGTTGAATGAGGTGACGATTAAGAACAAATATCCTCTGCCGATGATCAATGATTTGTTTGACCAGCTGCAGGGAGCTAAAGTATTCTCCAAGATCGATCTTCGATCAGGATACCACCAGCTGAAGATCCGAGAACATGATATACCCAAGACGGCTTTTACCACAAGGTATGGGCTATACGAGTACACGGTCATGTCTTTTGGTTTGACTAACGCCCCTGCCTACTTTATGAGTATGATGAATAAAGTGTTCATGGAGTTCTTGGATAAGTTTGTTGTGGTGTTCATTGATGATATATTGGTGTACTCGAAGAATGAAGAAGAACACAAGGAACATTTGCGCTTGGTGCTCGAGAAGCTCAGGGAACATCAGCTATATGCCAAGTTCAGCAAGTGCGAGTTTTGGTTGAAGGGAGTTGGATTTCTCGGACATGTTATATCAGGAGAAGGGATAGCAGTAGACCCTTCCAAGGTTAAATCTGTGACCGAGTGGTTGGCACCCACCTCAGTTGGAGAGATACGCAGTTTCCTTGGACTTGCAGGATATTATCGGAGATTCATTGAGAATTTTTCCAAGATTGCGAAGCCCATGACGGAGTTATTGAAGAAGGACACCAAGTTTAAATGGACCGAGGATTGTGAGGCCATTTTTCAGGAGTTGAAGAAACATTTGGTTACAGCTCCAGTGCTAATTCTTCCGAATATACGCAAGGATTTCCAAGTATATTGCGACGTTTCACGCCAGGGACTTGGAGGCGTTCTTATGCAAGAAGGAAGAGTTGTTTCATACGCCTAACGTCAGCTTCGACCTCATGAGTTGAATTATGACACACATGATTTGGAGTTAGCAGCCGTAGTGCATGCACTCAAGACCTGGAGACATTTTCTTATCGGAAATCGTTGTGATGTTTACACGGATCATAAGAGTTTGAAGTATATTTTCACGCAGAAGGAGTTGAACCTCAGGTAGAGGAGATGGTTGGAGCTCATAAAGGATTATGACATGAAGTTGCATTATCATCCAGGAAAGGCCAATGTTGTAGCAGACGCGTTGAGCCACAAGAGTTATGTTAACACTCTCATAACCGGAGGATTACCTCAGGAGTTAGCTGACGATCTCTGAGAACTTCGCTTGGAAATAGTTCCGAGAGGTTTTGTTGCGGCATTGGAAATTCAGTCCACTTTGCTGGGAAAGATCCGAGAAGCCCAGAAGACGGATAAGGAAATTTCGGAGATAAAAGAAAGGATGAGTAAAGGAAAGGCTAAAGGTTTTCATGAGGATGAACACGAAACTTTATGGTTTGAAGATCGTATCTATGTGCCCAATGACCCAGAGATCAGGAAGTTAATTCTTCAGGAGGCCCATGATTCGCCTTACTTGATTCACCCAGGCAACACCAAGATATATCTGGATTTGAAGGAGAGTTTCTGGTGGACAAGTATGAAGAAGGATATTGCCGAGTATGTAGCAGTGTGCGACGTATGTCAGAGAGTTAAGGCAGAGCATCAGAAACCAGCAGGGTTACTTCAGCCTTTGCCGATACCTGAATGGAAGTGGGATAAAATTGGCATGGATTTCATCACCGGGTTACCCAGGACTCGTTCAGGTTATGATTCTATCTGGGTTGTAGTTGATCGCTTGACCAAGGTAGCCCATTTCATCCCTGTGAAAACAACTTATACGAGTGCTAAGTTGGCAAAGATATACATGACCAGGATCGTACGTCTGCATGGAGTTCCAAGGACCATCGTATCAGATAGAGGAACACAATTTACCTCAAAGTTTTGGAATCAGTTACACGAAACTTTGGGTACCAGGCTAGAGTTCAGTACAGCCTTTCACCCACAGACAGATGGACAGACCGAGAGAGTCAATCAGATTCTGGAGGACCTGTTGAAAGCTTGTGTGCTAGATTATGGATCTAGTTGGGATGATAATTTGCCCTATGCAGAGTTCTCCTATAACAACAGTTATCAAGCCAGTTTGAAGATGGCCCCTTTTGAAGCCTTGTACGGAAGAAGGTGCAGGACACCACTGTCGTGGGATGAAGTTGGAGATCGACAGTTGTTCGGACCAAACTTAGTCAGAGAGTCTGAGGAGAAGGTTAAGTTGATTCGAGATAGACTCAAGATAGCCCAGTCCAGGCAGAAAAGTTATGAAGATACTAAACGCAAGGAGGTAACCTATGAAGTCGGAGACAGGGCATACCTTCATGTGTCCCCACTTCGAGGAGTAAAGCGATTTGCAAAGGAAAGTTAGCACCATGATTTGTGGGACCATACAGAGTATTGGAACATATGGGTGAAGTTGCCTACAAGTTGGAATTACCCGAAGGTTTGTCAGGAGTTCATGATGTGTTTCATGTTTCCCAGTTGAAGAAGTGCCATGTAGAGATGGCTGATATTCCTCTGAGAGATACAGTGCCACTGGAAGCGATTCAGTTGGATAGTGATCTAACCTATGAGGAGAAACCCGTCAAGATTCTCGAGTTTGCCAACCGAGTTACTCGCAGCAAGATCATCAAGTTTTGCAAAGTTCAATGGAGCCACCATACCGAGGAGGAAGCTACCTGGGAGCGCGAAGAAGACCTCCGCAAGGACCACCCACACCTTTTTGCTAGCCAACCCAAATCTCGAGGGTGAGATTCATCTTAAGGGGGGTAGGTTTGTAACATCCCAATTTTCAATTTGGATGTTATTTATAGGTCATTCATATGCATCCTTGATTTATTCATTTTTGTTGTTTGGTTTTGGTTGCATTTTGTTCCAAGAGGCCTTAAGCAACTCAAGGACCGATTTGAGAGAGTTGGAGGTTTCACAAAAATCCAATTTTGATTTATCAAAAATTGGTAATTGGATCAAATTGTTTTTTTTCAAAATGATTTTCCAAATATTTTAAAAATAATGAGAGAAGATAATATGACTTCTTCAATTCAGTAGAAAAATATTGGAAATTGAATTTGGAAATTTTTGGAAATTTATTTGATTTTATTTGCTAGTTTATTTATTTATTGCGGTGTTTATTAGTACTAAAATGTTTGTTTTTATTTTAGGCATTTAGGCCCAGAAAAATGTTCACTAGGCCATTAATAAGGCCATATTATTATGTGAATTTTCTGGTATTTTTAGATATATATTTAATATAGTTTTTCGTATTTTTCTTTATCTGGAAAATTGTTTTAAAAAAATTCCAACTGGGCCGGCCCAGCCGAAGCCAGGCCTCGGCCTAGCTCGCGCCACCTCCGTCCCGAGCAGATCCGCGGCGCGCCGCCACCGGACTCCTCCCGGAGTCCGAGTCCGCCCCGCCGCCACGACCCCCTCCCCAAGTCGGCCGCCACACCCCTCCCGCATATAAATACGGCGCCCCCGGCCCCTCTCTCCTCATCCCGCCGCCGCCGGCCTCTGCAACCACCGCCGATCCCGCGCCGCCGCCGCCGCTTGCGCCACCGCCAATCCTGCGCCGCCGCCCGCGCCGTCCCGCAGCCGTCGCCTCGCCTCGCCGGAGCCCCGCCGAAGCGGAGCCGCCGCCGCCGCCGTCGGTTTTTCTCGCCGCCGTTTAGCCGGTAAAAACCGTCCCGGTTTGCTGGTCTTTTCTTGGTTTTTTTCGGTTTAGTATTAGATCGATTTAGTTATTTTAGTTCGTTAATTACGAACGTTTGTTCGTTTAGATCTGTTAACGAACGTTTTCGTTCGTTAGTCTCTGTTAGCGGACGTTCGTCCGATAGATTTTTCTTTTTCAGTTAATTTTCGGCCAAAGACCCGTACGTAATTATTTTCTTCGTAGATTAGTCCCTGATCTTCAAACGATTGCAATTTTTTGCTCGTTTATCCAAATCCAACAAAACCAACGCCAAATTCTTCATCTTGTTTCCCTCTGTCCAGATAATCAACTTGAACATGTTTTTGAAAGTTTAAAATTTGGTTTCAAACAGTTTTGAATTTGAACTTCTTTTGATCGTAATTTGAGTTTCGTAATTCCAATTTGATCGATTTTTTTTGCAAATCGAAGCTCTTCACTTGAACTTTCTGTTTAGATATTTTTATTTGGTTTTACCTTTGCATCTTATGCTTGAGTGCTTATGTATGCTATTTTTTGTCTACGATAGAGTATCCGGAGTGCGAAGCTTGCTACTACGAATCTCTAGGGTTTTTTGATCGTCAGCAAGGCAACTTACTCTTTGATCATACTTTTCAATACCCAGTTTTTTTCTATGCATTAGTTTTATCCCTCAAAGATTTGCATGAGTAGGAGTGGTAACACATGGTTTTGGTTGTGGTACTTGAGGTAGGAACCTATTACCTTTGATCACCCCGGGAATATACATTATGCTCATATATTGCTTAGCCATGCTCGTAGACGGGGATTGGTATGTGAGATTCATGCAAGTTGCGAGAGTTAATAATTAAGGGTAACTTAAGGTGGCAACATTAACATACATCTGGGTGGATTGTTTGGGGCACCTGGAGAAACCAGTGCTTGCCCAAGGGAATCCCGGAGTACCCCTGTGATTACCCTAGGTTCGCCACCCAGGCTCAAAGGGATCATAAGATTATTCATGCTAGAAACTTTTGTGTGCAGCCACAAGCCATTATGGGCTCTGGCATAGTTGAGTATGTTGTGTGACCTCTTTTAGTGGTAGGCTAGCAGATGTAGGGGAAAGTAGGTGGTACTGTCTACCGAGAGTAAAGAGTTAACGCTTCAGAAAGACTCTGTCTCGGTCATCCGTTTCTCAAACACCGTGTAGTGAGAGAAATCCAATGGAGGAGATCGAGTCTTGTGGGGAAAAGTGCGCAAACCTCTGCAGAGTGTATAAACTAATCATGATTAGCCGTGTCCCCGGTTATGGACATCTTGAGTATCTGGTATTTGAATTATTGGTTTGATCTCATCACTTTACTTAATGAAATTGTTGGGTTATTATTATTCTTTTGGGATTGAGTTGGAGGAACCTTCTCAATAATGGCATAAACTTGGTAGTAAATAAAATTTATTGCTTTGTTGTAGGAAAAAATTAGCTTTATGAAAAACTAAACTTAGAGCCTCCACCAGCCAAATATGCATGTAGTGGTAGATATTGTTCATCATTGCTCTATAATGTGATTTTGCCTGCATATTTCATGTGCTGACCTACACGGCTGCAACGTATTATGTTGCAAAATTTTCAGACGAAGAGTAAGGTGCGATACGTCGTTGTCATGCACTCAGCTACGCCGTTGGAGTTGATGGACTCATTTATCTTCGAAGCTTCCGCAGTTATTTTATTTAGTTGGCCTTCAGCCATATTTATGTAATAAATACTCTTTATGAGGATTTCGATGTAATAGGTGTGTGATTTAACTCCGTTATAAATCCTTGAGTACTGTGTGTGTCAGCATACCGATCCAGGGATGACACTTAAGCACAGAGACTTCGATCCATTGGGATCGGGTCGCTACCTGAGCCTTGCTAAGGCACAGGGGGCTCCGACGAGGACGAGCTCTGCGAAGAGCCCGCGCCGTACTGGGAGCCGGAGTCATCTTCCGCGACCACCGATTGCTTGGCAGGAGGGGATTTAGTCCCGGCAAGGCAGGAGGATTGCCGGCGCGCCATGTCTGGCTTGCTGCCCTTGGAGGTAATTTTCTTCACCTTCTTAGCGGCAGGTGCGGGGTCGGGAACCACAGCTCCCCGGCTGGCGACCCGCCTGCGGGGGCGCTGGTCCAAGACTGGCTCGGGAGCTTGAGGGACTGCCGTAAGCCACTCGTCCATGGGCTCCTCTGCCTCCTCAACCCTCTCCTCCTCTTGGGCCTCTGCTGCCATGGTGTACAGAGCCTCGATTCCAGAAGGCTTGTCCCCGGCAGGCTCGTCCCCGGCAGGATCATCCTCAGCAGGATCATCCCCGGCCGCCCCCTCCATGGCTGGTGCTGCGCTCTTGATGTGGGAGGGGCCTTCGCCTTTGGCCTCCTCCTTCCCCTTCGTTACCTTCCCGGCTTTTGCCTTCACGGTGGCAATGAGTGCTCTGCCTCTTCCAGCCACTTCTTGATGAACGCCTCCTCCACCTTGGAGGTGCTCTTGTACATATTGGTCTCCACTCTGGTAGCCCTTTCCACCAGAGTTGAAGACCATGCAAGCTCTTCGTCAAGCGTGGGTAATTGCCAGTCACCCGAAGCTCCTTGAGCATTGCAGTCTGGCATCCATTTCAGAATCTGGTCTCTAGCGGAATTGATGTTCATCGGGATAATGTTTGCCGGCAACTTGGAAAGCTCAAAGCTGCCAAACAGCTGGTCGCACAACCAGGCATGGCCATAAACTGACAAATTGTTGGCCAGGACGGGAAGCAACTTCATCTTATCTACAGCATCCCCATACAGCCAGGCAAACCTATCCCTCTTCTGCAATGGCGCAATACGACGAAGAAGGAAGTGGGCCCCCACGTGCTCTATGGTTAGCCTGGCAGCCTTTAGACGGGTGATCCTATTTATTGCCGGGCGAAGCCTGTCCTCGGTAAGGCCAAATTCCCTCCAATCGCTGCCGTGCTCAAGGCACTCCGCCCGCACCTGGCAGAAATCCGGGGCGTCCTCGTCCTGGATCCAGCACCAATCTCCCCTCCACTCCTCCCATCTGCTACGCTTTGGCTAGGGATGTAATCCCAGTTCTCCCTTGGCACCCGTGGCATCCAACTTATATTCCCAGAGCGGTGGTTTTTGTTCTCCACCCGTGGGACGAAATAGTGCCTAAACAAGTCGACATTGGGGGAAACTCCAACAAAGTTCTCGCACAAATGAGAAAAAATCGCCATACACGCCATTGCGTTTGACGTGAAATCCAGGAGATGGAAGCCATAGATCACCATCATTGCTTCTAAGAAATCCGAGAAGGGAGGGCAGAGACCACAGATGAAATACGCGCAAAAGAATCGGTATGAATCTGGCGGGTCCTGTTTCCCCTCCGCCAGAACTTTCGGTGCGCCATGCCCCTTCGGGACTTCCCTCCCCCACAGATGTCCATACCATGCTTCAAGCACTTCGCCGTCCAGATTCGACGGGAAGAAGACAACATCTGACCTTCGCCTCCTGTCCAGCTCCGACGCCCTCTTGGTCCCCTCGGCGGCCACCTCCTTCGCAGCAGTCGTCCGCTTCCCCTTGGCAGTGGCTTTCTTCCCCATTCCCTTGAGCTGCAACAGGGATGGGGGAAGGAAGTTGGGTGGGGGATCGGCGGCGAGTGTGGGCGAGGAGGAAGAACGGTTGTTTTGCTTGCGGAAGAAGATGATGGAAGGGCGGAGCGGGCGATGAATGAGCCGTGCCCTTCCGCGTTTTCCTCTCTTAAGGAAAGGACGTGGGGGAGGGCGTGACTCTTCAGAAAGTTACAGTTTCACATTAACTGCTGAGGTCCCACTACCCCACGACCCGCGGTAAATAAGGGAACTGGACGTTGGATTGACTGGTTATCATGACAAACCGCTGCACGCGCAACATTCTCTCGCCACATGTCTGTGCACTGTTTGGGGCCTAACCCAACGTGCCCAGTGACACGTATGGCTCAGGCCCGGGGGCTTCTGTCGGGGTACACAAACAGGGGTATGTGTTTCGCCCTGACTAGTGCACGGACAACGAGTTACCAGCCCGGCAAGTTTGCAACATCCAAGTCCAGACCAAGCAAGGAGAGATAGCTCTTTGAGGAATCAAAGGGCAGAGTAAGAAGACCAAGACAAGCTGAATGAGCAAGACACTGCTAAGGAAAAACCTCCCTCACCGGGCAGGCGAGCCTGGCGAGGACGAGGTGGCCCCGAAGACAAGCCTCAAGACCGTCCCGGCAGGCCTGCCGGGCACTACGAAGAGCAAACTACCCCGCCAAGGCTACACCGCACCACCTCACAGCGATGCAAGTCATCGATCGGTGCGGTGTCAAGCCCCCAAGTGACAAAGTGGCTATTATTCGACACATGGCAGCCATTTCCAGAGGAAACCACCTCCAAGTGACACCTGTCTAGAGACGTGTCAGGCAGATAGGCGAGAAGGTGACCAAGCAGCCCGGCAAGGCTTGCCGGGCAGGCTACGATGTGACACTAAGCGGCGCATTTAATGCACCCTACTCTAACTGCAGAGTTAGGTATGATAGCACTGTTTGCTATCTAATCAGTGCTCAATGACTGATTTGCCACTTTGGTAACCCCTTTATCTATAAAAGGATCGCCATGGAAACCATAGAAAGGGTTCGGAACTTTGTACACTCGTACGCGCATAGCTGCTCTTGCCCCAAGGCAACCCTACCGGGCAAGAGCGCTGCGTTTCCACCATCAATCCGCCAAAGCAGGAGTAGGGTTTTACGCCTCGCGGTGGCCCAAACCTGGGTAAAACTGCCCGTGTGATCTCTGTTGTGCTGCCACTGTGGTAACCCCCACCATGTTGCACAAAGAGCGGAGGACCGTACCGCAGCATGGCAGAGATCACACGGGCAGTTTAACCCAGGTTTGGGCCGCCGCGAGGCATAAAACCCTACTCCTGCTTTGGTGGATTGTGGTGGAAACGCAGCGCTCTTGCCCGGCAGGGTTGCCTCGTGGCGAGAGCAGCTACGCGCGTACGAGTGTACAAAGTTCCAAACCCTTTCTATGGTTGCCATGGCCCTCCTTTTATAAATCAAGGGGTTACCACAGAGGCAAATCAGTCATTGAGCACTAATTAGATAGCAAACAGTGCTATCATACCTAACTCTGTAGGCAGAGCAGGGTGCATTAAATGTGCCGCTTAGTGTCACATTGTAGCCTACCCGGCAAGCCTTGCCGGGCTGCTTGGCCACCTTCTCGCCTGTCTGCCTGACATGTCTCTGGACGGGTGTCACTTGGAGGTGGTTTCCTCTGGAAATGGCTGCCATGTGTCGAATAACAGCCACTTAGTCACTTGGGGGCTTGACACACTCACCGATCGATGACTTGCGTCGCTGTGAGGTGGTGCGGTGAAGCCTTGGCGGGGTAGTTTACTCTTCGTAGTGCCCGGCAGGCCTGCCGGGACGGTCTTGAGGCTTGTCTTCGGGGCCACCTTGTCCTCGCCAGGCTCGCCTGCCCGGTAAGGGAGGTTTTTCCTTAGCAGTGTCTTGCTCATTCAGCTTGTCTTGGTCTTCTTACTCTGCCCTTTGATTCCTCAAAGAGCTATCTCTCCTTGCTTGGTCTGGACTTGGATGTTGCAAACTTGCCGGGCTGGTGACTCACTGTCCGTGCACTAGTCAGGGGGAAACACATACCCCTGTTTGTGTACCCCGACACTTGGACAGTGTGTTCACGTATATCTTGCAATCCAAATCATGTTTTGGAGTTGTTGCCGTAGTTCATTTCCCGAGAATCTCGCAACATCATCTCTTCGATTTGTGCTGCAACCTTTCTCTTTCAGACATGCTGAGTCTAGAATATCATGACACCAACCAGATCTGAATCTCAGGCAGATATGTGGTTGGAACATTTCCCAAGAATTATAATATTCGTCTTTCTAAACCGGAAAAGTGGATGTCGTGGCCAACACACTTAGCAGAAAGACCTATTATTATAGTATCTTGGTTGAGCAATTTGGCCACCTCTCCATGAGGATTTTGTGCGACTTATTCTAGAAGTTGTTCCTTATGGATTCCTTGTGCTCCCGAAGTCCGACCTTTACTTGATGGCCATGTTGATGCTTTTAAGCATGACTGTGGCAGCTAAAACATCAAGGAGAACATTAGAAGCGGAGTGCTAAGTGTCTCTCGGTCGATCATCCAGATTTCATTCCCTTGGTATAGTAAAGGTGAAATCTGAGAAAGTGTTATCTTCCTTTGTATCTGCATGCTCCATCATGAATCATCACGGTAGTACAAGGTGTCACCAAGATCCTTGGCATAGATGTTGGTAAACCTTGATGAATATGGAAATTCTCAAGTTCTTAAAAGCACGCTCAGACACTAGGTTATATCCTCGGTATCAATTGGAATGTGCCTTCTGTTTGCCATGTTGTCTTATAACTCTAGTTTCCTTTCCAAACTGAGTATGCCATTTCTTTGAACTCCTTCAAACGATCGTTTGTGAATTGCCTTAGCTTGGTACGAAGAGTTTTAGTGATCTCTATATCCAAAGTTATTCTTCTTGCCACTTGAGGGAATAATTCTATGATTCACCTTCCCTAGGTGCTCCATTATGGAATCATAGCAAATTATTTCCTTGCTACTTTGAAACCATGCACCATCTTACTTAAGCGCAGAATTGTTGCCTAGCAAATTGAACCTTCATCATCTACTTCTTTCCATCGCTCCTGATGTGTGTTTTATGTACCAGCTCAAGAGATGTTCTCACGTCTCATTCTGTGAGTTGATCGTGAGTTGCTCAATCTTCGTGAAGATTGAATCCTATAGAGATTCCCTCTCATTCCGTCGTCGTATTTGAATGAAGTTCTCGAAGGTAAAGATGTCAAGATCAACATAATGTAATAAATAAAAATTCTTCGAGAAGGGCAGTTGGCTCGAGAAGATTATGGTAGTTTTGTGACCCCCTTTCCTCTTACCTCATGTCTTGAATCTCGGGACAAGATTCTTGTTTAGTGCGGGTGAGTAGTCACAGCCCTAGATTATTGCCTGTAAATAGTTGCATCAGAAGCATCCATGTATCATTTTGATTTCAAAGGAATTTAAATTGAGGAATTTTCAAAGCCTCAGAAATTATTTAATAAAAGTAGGGCAAGAACCCTAAAACTTTTATTCAATGTTTCCAAAAATTCCCTTCATTGATGTTTTATAATTTTGGCAAGGGTTTTGATCCAAACCAAAAATATTGAACATTTTTAAGGATTTATTTTTTAGACTTTGAATTTTAAAGCAATAGCTATTTGAATTTGGATTATATTCATATAATTAGAATATAATTCCAAATAACCCTGAAGTAATTTTGTGCTTTGGAAAAGTCCATGAAGCAACATAAAAATGCTCAGAGGATTTTGGCATTATTTGTATTTTGTTTGAATTCAAAACCAGTGGCAGAGGATTAATTAAAAGAAAAACAGAAGAAAAATAAGAAAGCAGAGAGAGAGCTCACCTGGAGGCCCACTACTGTGCTGCCCAGCCTAGCTCCTCCCCCTGTCGTCTTCCTCCTTGGACAGAAGGACAGGGGCGTGTGGTCGCCGTGCGCCGGCACGCGCCGACCACCTCCTGCTTACCTGCTCGCCGCTGGAGGCACCCAAGGGCGCCACGCACCCCCCTCGACCCCCTTGATTGCTTGCTCGTTCTCATCCCCTCTCTATCTCTCTCTCTCTCTCTCTCACGACCGTCCGCGAGCGCCTGAGAACGCCGACGAGCACCACCGCGCTGAACCGCCGCCAGTAGCGCAGGTCCGATGAACCCTCGCCGTGGTTTTGGTCGTCGCCGACCGAACTTCGGTGATAGCCAACATGGCACCGTCATTAGCGTTAATCCCCGCCAGCTAAACCACCCCCTGGCACTGACAACGGGCCCCACAAGGAGTCAAAGCTGGGTCAACGCGGGATTAACATGAATTAGCCAGTGTGTCACTCACCAGTGGGTCCCACTGGTCAGGTTTGACCATGGTTAACATGGTTGACTGCTGACCTAGTGATGATGCAATGCTGACATCATAATACCTTTTCTGGTTTTTCTTATTTCAGAAATGATTTAGAAATTCCAGGAAATACTATAAACTTCTAAAAATCATAGTAATTTAACCGTAACTCCAAATGAAATAAATTATATATGAAAAATGATCAGAAAAATATGAAGAATTTGTTTATGCCATGTTCATGCATGTTTGAGCAAGTTAACATCACCCACTAGGACAATTGATGATTATGGAATATATGGTATTTAGTTTTGGAGTTGGAATTTGCTATAGGTTTGAATTCCACTTCAATAAATCTGGTTAAATGTTGCATTAGGTGAATTTAGTACCTTAAAATGTCATGATCATACATCATGTTTATTGCATGGTACTTCTTGAGCTTGCGTTGATTTTTCCTTGAAGAGGAAAGGGTAATGCAGCAAAGTAGAGATAAGTATTTCCCTTAGTTAACAACCAAGGTATCAATCCAGTAGGAGGCACAAGCAAGTCTCCAATCTATGCACCTGCACAAACAAATAAACACTTGCACTCAACGTGAAAAAGGGGTTATCAATCCCTTCACGGTCTCGAACAAGAGTGAGATCTAATAGAGATAGGTATAAAAGATAAATAAAAAGGCAAACTAAAGTAAATATAAATAAATTGTAACAAGGTAATTTTGGGTTTTTGGTTTATAGATCTGAAAATACATGATGGAAAATAGACCCGGGGGCCATAGGTTTCACTAGAGGCTTCTCTCTTGAAGAAAGCATACGGTGGGTAAACAAATTACTGTTGAGCAATTGATAGAAAAGCGCATAATTATGAGGACATCTAAGGCAATGATCATGAATAGAGGCATCATGTCCGTGACAAGTAGACCAAAATGATTCTGCATCTACTACTATTACTCCACACATCGACCGCTATCTAGCATGCATCTAGTGAATTAAGTTAAAAAGAACGGAGTAACGCCTTAAGCAAGATGACATGATGTAGAGGGATAAAATCAAGCAATATGATATAAACCCCATCTTTTTATCCTTAATGGCAACAATACAATACGTGCCTCGCTTCCCCTTCTGTCACTGGGTGAGGACACCGCAAGATTGAACCCATCACAAAGCACCTCTCCCATTGCAAGAAAAACCAATCTAGTTGGCCAAACGAAATTGATAGATCGGAGAGAAATACAAAGCTATCTCAATCATGCATAAAAGAGTTCAGAGAAGACTCAAATAATATTAATAGATAATCTGATCATAAATCCACAATTCATCGGATCTCAACAAACACACCGCAAAAAAGTATTACGTCGAATAGATCTCCAAGAACATCGAGGAGAACATTGTATTGAAGATCAAAGAGAGAGAAGAAGCCATCTAGCTACTAGCTATGGACCTGTAGGTCTATGGTAAACTACTCACACATCATCGGAAGGGTAGCAAGGTTGATGTAGAGGCCCTCCGTGATCGAATTCCCCTCCGACAGATTGCCAGAAAAGGCCCCAAGATGGGATCTCACGGGAACAGAGGCTTGCGGTGGTGGAAAAGTATTTTGTTGGACGCTTCTGGTGTTGGTCGAATATTTGGGAATTTATAGTGCAAAGATTAGGGTTGGGGGACTCCCGAGGGGTCCACAAGCCAGGGGGCGCCGCCGCCCATAGGGCGCGCCCTGGGGGCTTGTGGGCTCCTCGGGACTCCTCTGGCCCTTTCTCCAAGTCCTCTAGGTGTCCTTTGGTCCAATAAAAATCATCGCAAAAGTTTTATTCCATTTGGACTCCGTTTGGTATTCCTTTTCTGTAAAACTCAAAAACAAGGAAAAAATAGAAACTGGCACTAGGCTCTAGGTTAATAGGTTAGTCCCAAAAATAATATAAAATAGCATATTAATGCATATAAAACATCCAAAACACATAATATAATAGCATGGAATAATAAAAAATTATAGATACATTGGAGACGTATCAAGCATCCCCAAGCTTAATTCCTGCTCGTCCTCGAGTAGGTAAATGATAAAAATAGAATTTTCGATGTGGAATGCTACATAACATATTTATCAATGTAATCTTCTTTATTGTGGCATGAATATTCAGATCCATAAGATTCAAAACAAAAGTTTAATATTGACATAAAAACAATAATACTTCAAGCATACTAATAAAGCAATCATGTCTTCTCAAAATAACATGGCCAAAGAAAGTTATCCCTACAAAATCATATAGTCTAGCTATGCTCCATCTTCATCACACAAAGTATTTCATCATGCACAACCCCGATGACAAGCCAAGAAATTGTTTCATACTTTTGGTGTTCTCAAACTTTTTCAACTTTCACGCAATACATGAGTGTGAGCCATGGATATAACACTATGGGTAGAATAGAATATGGTGGTTGTTGAGAAGACAAAAAAGAAGGAGAAAGTCTCACATCAACTAGGCGAATCAATGGGCTATGGAGATGCCCATCAATTGATATCGATGCAAGTGAGTAGGGATTGCCATGCAATAGATGCACTAGGGCTATAAGTGTATGAAAGCTCAAAAAGAAACTAAGTGGGTGTGCATCCAACTTGCTTGCTCACGAAGACCTAGGGCAATTTGAGGAAGCCCATCATTGGAATATACAAGCCAAGTTCTATAATGAAAAATTCCCACTAGTATATGAAAGTGACAAAATAGGAGACTCTCTATCATGAAGATCATGGTGCTACTTTGAAGCACAAGTGTGCAAAAAGGATAGTAACATTGTCCCTTCTCTCTTTTCTCTCATTTTTTCTCTCTTTTTTTATTTGGGCTTCTTTGGCCTCTTTTATTTTTTGTAAAGTCCGGAGACTCATCCCAACTTGTGAGGGAATCATAGCTTCCATCATCCTTTCCTCACATGGGACAATGCTCTAATAATGATGATCATCACACTTTTATTTACTTACAACTCAAGAATTACAACTCGATACTAGAACAAGATATGACTATATGAATGCCTCCGGCGGTGTACTGGGATGTGCTATGATCAAGAGTGATATGTATAAAAAATATGAACGGTGGCCTTGCCACAAATACTATGCCAACTACATGATCATGCAAAGCAATATGACAATGATGGTGCGTGTCATAATAAAACGGAACAGTGGAAGTTGCATGGCAATATATCTCAGAATGGCTATGGAAATGCCATAATAGGTAGGTATGGTGGCTGTTTTGAGGAAGGGTATATGGTGTTTTTAATGCACCAGCGAAAGTTGCCCGGTACTAGAGAGGCTAGCAATGGTGGAAGGGTGAGAGTGCATATAATCCATGGACTCAACATTAGTCATAAAGAACTCACATACTTATTGCAAAAAATTATTAGCCATCAAAACAAAGTACTACACGCATGCTCCTAGAGGGATAGATTGGTAGGAAAAGACCAACGCTCATCCCCGACCGCCACCCATAAGGAAGACAATCAAAAAATAAATCATGCTCCGACTTCATCACATAACGGTTCACCATACGTGCATGCTACGGGAATCACAAACTTTAACACAAGTATTTATACCAATCCACAATTACTCATTATCATGACTCTAATATCACCATCTTTATATCTCAAAACAAATGCAAGGAATCAAACTTCTCATCTATTCAATGCTCTTTATATGAAAGTTTTTATTATATCCCTCTTGGATGCCCATCATATTAGGACTAATTTCATAACCTAAGAAAATTACCATGCTGTTTACGACTCTCAAAATAATATAAGTGAAGCATGAGAGTTCAATAATTTCTATAAAATAAAGCCACCGCCGTGCTCTAAAATATATAAGTGAAGCACTATAGCAAACTGCCTAGCTCAAAAGATATAAGTGAAGCACATAGAGTATTCTAATAAATTCACAATTAATGCATGTCCCTCTCAAAAGGTGTGTACAGCAAGGATTATTGTGGCAAACTAAAAATCAAAGACTCATATCATACAAGATGCTCCAAGCAAAACACATATCATGTGGTGAATAAAAATATAGCCTCAAGTAAATTTACCGATGGATTGAAGACAAAAGAGGGGATGCCATCCGGGGCATCCCCAAGCTTAGATGCTTGGTTGTCCTTGAATATTACCTTGGGGTTCCTTGGGCATCCCCAAGCTTAGGCTCTTACCACTCCTTATTCCGTTGTCCATCAAATCTTTACCCAAAACTTGAAAACTTCACAACACAAAACTCAACAGAAAACTCATGAGATCCGTTAGTATAATAAAATAAATCACCACTTTTGGTACTATTGTGAACTCATTCTTAATTTATATTGGTGTTATATCTACTTGTGGCGCCCCTGACTCAATCGTACACTAATCATACACGCAAACATGTACGATCAAGCACAGGGACTCACGGGAAGATATCACAACACAACTCTAACACAATTTAAACGGAGATCCACAATATTACAGACCAGGGATCCGAAGATCCGAATACATAAGTCAGTCATACAAATATTATCTGAGTACAAACATAGTTAGACAAGTTTTGCCTTAAGAAGGCTAGCACAAATAGCGACACTAGATCGAAAAGCGTTGGCCTCCTGCCTGGGAGCCTCTGATCCTACTCCTGGTCGGCTGGCTCGATCCAGTAGTAAGTGCCCTCTGGACCCTCCTGGTAGTAAGCTCCGGTGGTGGCATCTGGCTCCTGGACTCCATCGTCTGATGTATCATCAAGGTGGGGTATGGGGAAAAGAGAAAGTAAAGCAACCGTGAGTACTCATCCGAAGTACTCAGCAAGCAAGGATCTATACTACATATGCAACATTATCAATGGAGAAAGGCTGTATAAGTGGACTGGGCTGCAGAAATGCCTGAATAGAGAGAAGGCCTAGTCCTATCGAAGACTAGCATCTTCAAACATCTTCACGTGGCCATCATCTTGCAGCAGTAGAAGAGAGTAGAATAGCATTTTATTTAGCAAACATGTTGAAGTACAGCTTAAAGATCCTTCCTCGACTCCCAAGCGAGAAAGCGATCCCGAAGCTTCAATTAAGTAACAAGTATCCAGTTCAAGTAGTAGATCGGAATACACAAACTGAGCGTCCTTTACCATAGGACCGGCTATCGATATATCATTCATCCCTGCAGGGGTGCACTACTGTTACCCAACACGCTCGATTAACTCTGGCCGGACATACTTGCTGGGTAATGCCCGTCCTCGGAAGATCAACACGAAGCAGCGCCCTACCTATGCTCGGCAGAGAGGTCAGCACGCCAGACTAACCTATGCACCCAGAGGTCTTGGGCCATCACCCTGGGCACCCTGCGCGTTGCGAGACTGGCCGGGGTGCAGGCGCGACACTGAACTCGTCAGTGAAGTATCCAGCCCAATCCCGACAATCAGCCCGCACGGTGAATTGTGACGTCAGACGAGCTTTCGGGAGAAACGTACATCGCAGAGGGTCCCATAACCATTATCCCGCGTGGTGGTAGTGCGTATAGGGCACGTCGACCCACTCAGATCACAAACCCAAATCCAATAGGCTCAATTAGTATCACGCGGAGACAATCAGAGTCTCTGATGCTCCGCCACAATATCACACTCGAGTGCCCTTCCGGCACACCCGACATCATAGATCCCCAGCGGGTACCCACCAGGGTGGACCCGCCTGTAACAAAGGTCAAGTAATCGTGTGGTCATAACATCAAGGGGGAAACCCGAGGAATCACCCTCGGCGGATTCCACCCGATGAAATCATCAGGGTGAATGTATGAGGCATCACCCTCGAGGTTCGCACTGAGGGGTTGCACGAGTGAGTCGTATCGGAAGTGGAGAAGGAGGAATCACCCTCGATGACCACGACCGAATAGCTACACTGCAGAGTATTCATCGGGAGTGTGTTACGAGGTATCACCCTCGGCACTCGATAGTAACTAAGCAGAGTCGTACAACTAAGGGGGTGTGAAGTGAGGTGTCGGTCTCTGGTCGACGATCATGTTGATCAAGTCATCGATGATCAAGCAGGGGCAACAAGGATAAGGTGGTGGGGTCACTGATGGTTCACTACCAACCTATACTAAACAGTTTATCATAGGCAGGTAAGGCAACAATGAACAGGTTACAAAAGCAGGCTATGCATCAGAATAGGAGCATACATTAATAGTAGCAAAATCTAATGCAAGCAGGAGAATAGAATGGGCGATATCTGGATGCTCAAGGGGGGGGGGGGGCTTGCCTGGTTGCTCTGGCAAGAGAGAGGGGTCATCAACGGGCTGCTCGTCGCTAGTGTAGTCGTACCCAGGTGCAGCGTCGTCGGTCTATGCATCTATCGAGAGAGAAGGAGGGGGAGAGAAACAATAAATTCATGGCAATAATGCAATCAATATGTATGGCATGCCTAAATGATATGCCGGGGTGTTTTACTGCCTAACTAAATGATTTAGTTAATTTAGGAATTTATTCGAATTTATTTAATTAAAGTTGGGCACTATTCATTTATCAAAATTGGTCTAAAAGTTCAATGTTCTTATAGCTAGGGGCATCTGACAGGAATACAGAGGGCGTATTCGGGTTCGTATCGGAATTCTGAGCAAGTTTCATGTATAAAGTATTTTCATCGGAGTTACGGTTTATTTAATATGATTTTCTAAAGTTTTAAACATTTTCTGAATTTAATTATTAATTTAAATTCGAATTATCTAGAATAGTGAATGATGACATCAGCATGAGGTCAGGGTGATGTCAGCAGGTCAACTCTGGCTAACCAGAGTCAAACCTGACAAGTGGGGCCCACATGTCATACACTGAGATATTAACAGAGGGGTTAAATTAACTGATTGGATTAATTAGAGGGTGGGCCCCAGCAGTCAGTGACTGATTAGTGTTTAAACTAATTAACTAACTAATTAACAGATTTTCTATTTATTTTAAATTCGTTTAAATGACTGGGCCCCACATGTCAGAGAGACAGGGCGGCCACGTCAGCGTTGACCCCAGTCAACGGGGTCAAAGGGGCCCGCGGGGCCCCACAGTCAGTGGCACGGGGGTGGGACCCATCGGTGCCACGTCGGACCGGCCGCCGGAGAGCGCTCCGGCGAGCCCGAGCGCAGCGCCGAGCTCCGGCGAGCTCGGGATTCGCCCATAGGGCATCTCCGGGGGCGGGATTGGGCTCTATCGAACGGGCGCAGCGAGCCGCATCACGTGGTGGTGGTGGTTGGTCCCGGGGGTGGCCGCAACGGCGGCGGCATCGACCGCGGCGGGCGCCGGCGTTCGGCCCCATTTGGAAACGAGGTGGGAGCGGGATAGGTGGCTAGTTGGGGGCTGAGATCGACGCAACTCGCGCTCTGGAGCACGCCAGTGGCTCGCGCGGGGGCTCGCGAACACGTACGGCGCGCGGGCAGCGGCAATGGCGGTGGTCGGAGCACGGCAATGCGGCGAGCTACCCTATGGCGGTCAAGCTAGCATGCAGAGAGGCAGGGGAGGGAGGAGGAGCTCACAGTGGGGCGTAGCCGATCAAAGCGGGCTCGGGGAAGGCGTGGGGTGGCCGGATTCGACGACGACACGCGGCGGCGATCCGAGGAAGAAGATGATGGCGTGGGGCGATGTAGAGGTGCTCCTGCTCAGGTGACTCGTCGGGGAGGAAGAGGAGGTCGCGGCGATCCTTCCTGGCGCGGAGGTGAGGCGAAACGGTGGCGGTGGCCGCGCGCGTCACGGCGGCGGAGCCATGGTTGCGCTCGGGAGGGGGGAAGCAGAGAGGGAGAGCGGGGGAAAATGGCGAGGGAGACGCCAGGGGTTCGCGGGGGTTGCCCTTATCCTCTACGCGGGCGCGGCGACATGCGTTGTCGACCAGGGAGCGAGGGGGGCCAGGGCGGCGACGCGGGCAGGGGCGACAGCGCGGCGAGGTGAACAGGGGAGGTAGGGGACGACGCTAGATGGGTTGGGCCGCGGCTGTAGCGAGCAGGCCAAGTGCACATTAGTTCCTTTAGGCCTTTTTTTCCTTTTTCTCTTTTCCTATTTCTTTCTCTTCTGATTTGTTAATTATTTGGGCCCCAAATGGTTTTTGTAAAAAGTGTGACCTAATCCATAAATACCAGTGCATTATACCCTAACACCAAAAACTAGTTTGGGTAAAACATCATTTCATATTTGATCTAGATTAATTAAAAGGCTATTAAATATTATTTCCAGCCACTGTTAAAAGAGGTATGGGTCACCTAATTAATTTATTAAATGTTGGTTACAATTTTAGAATGGTCTCTGTATTATTTGTCATTTATTGAACATTTTAGTTTTTATTTTGCACAACTTTTATTTTCCACTTTCATTTAAATTTGAACCTTGTCTTAGTAGTTGAAATGCAATATGATGCTAATGATGATTATGCACTGTTAAACATGCTGACTTGTCATTATCAAAAGTGATTACTGTGGCTAATGACATGGGGTGTTACAATTCTCCTCATCTATCAAGAATTCTCGTCCCGAGAATTAAGAGGAAGACTGAAAGAAAGTGGGGTATTCTTCGCGAAGACGATCCTCGCGTTCCCAAGTGGCCTCATCTTCAGAATGATTTGACCACTGAACTTTGAGGAATTTCATTGACTTTTGACGAGTCCGACATTCAGCTTCATCAAGAACACGGATGGGATATTCTGGATAAGACAGATCTTCCCATAATTCAAGCACTTCGTGATCCACAGCTCGAATAGGATCCTTGAAGCAGCAAGGAAGTTGGGATACATGAAAGACATCATGTACTTGGGAAAGATTAGGCGGCAATTGCAATTGATATGCCACCTCTCCTCGACGGGCAAGAATACGGAACGGGCCAATGTAGCGAGGAGCTAACTTGCCTTTGATTCCGAACCTATGAGTGCCTTTCAACGGAGTGACGTGGAGGTAAGCTTGCTCGCCAGGTTGATAGACCATTTCCTGGTTCTTTCGGTCATAGTTGCTTTTCTGACAAGACTGAGCTGATCTCAAATGTTCACGGACAATGCGGACTTGTTCTTCAGCTTGCTGAATAATGTCCAGTCCGACGAGTGAGCGTTCCCCAGTTTCTGACCAATTCAGAGGGGTTCGACACTTACGTCCGTAAAGAACTTCAAAAGGTGCCATCTTCAGACTAGCCTGATAGCTATTGTTGTAAGAGAATTCGGCATACGGGAGAGATTCCTCCCATTTCTTACTAAAGGAGATGACGCAAGCTCGAAGCATATCTTCGAGCACTTGATTAACTCGTTCAACTTGACCCTGTGACTGAGGGTGAAAAGCGGTGCTGAAAGACAGATGAGTTCCCATAGCTTCTTGGAAACTATTCCAGAATCTGGAGGTGAAGAGGCTGCCACGATCAGAACTGATCTCCAACGGAACACCGTGGAGTGACACAATTCGGGAAACATACAAGTCTACTAACTGGCTAGCAGTGATTGTCTCCTTAACTGGTAGAAAGTGAGCAACCTTTGAGAATCGGTCAATGACGACAAAAATAGCATCATGAACCTTCTGAGATCTGGGAAAACCAGTAATGAAATCCATTTGGACCTTGTCCCATTTCCATTCAGGAATTGCAAGGGGTTGCAGAGTTCCAGCGGGCCTTTGATGTTCTGCTTTAATGCGGCAAATGTCACACTCAGAAACATAACGAGCAATATCTCGTTTCATATTAGGCCACCAGTATCTCTGACAAATGTCACGGTACATCTTTGTGCTACTAGGATGAATTGGCAGAGGAGTGTCATGAGCTTCTTTCATAACGTGTTCCCTCTCATCCTTGAACTTGGGTACGAAGAGACGGTGTTGGAAAAATAGGATCCCATCATCATTAAGATGGAATTCCGACGGCTTTCCTTTTTTGAGGTATCGCTTGATCCTTTCAACTTCAGAGTCATACCGTTGCATAGTCTTAATGCTGTGTTCTAAATTTGGTTCGACAACGAGGGTATTGAGATAACCCTGTGGAACAATATGGAGGTTCAATTTGCGAAGCTCTTCATAAAGCATAGGTTGTGATTCCTGAACCACATGGTTGCTGCAATAAGCCTTGCGACTCAAAGCATCGGCCATTACATTAGCCTTGCCAGGGGTGTATGAGATATTCATATCATAATCGGCTATTGTCTCGAGCCATCTTTGTTGACGAAGGTTCAGATCTGGTTGAGTATACAAATACTTCAAACTTTGATGATCCGTATATATCTCGCAACGGTTACCGAGAAGGTAATGTCGCCATAGCTTCAGGGCATAAATAACCGCAGAAAGTTCGAGATCGTGCACTGGGTAATTTTCTTCGTGAGGACGCAATTGTCGGGAGGCATAAGCAATCACCTTATGTTCTTGCATTAGGACACAGCCTAATCCTTGACGGGAGGCATCACAGTATATCACGAAATCCTTTTGGGAATCCGGGGGTGCTAAGACTGGGGCAGATGTTAACTTATCTTTCAGTGTCTGAAAGCTTTCTTGACATTTTTCTGTCCACTCAAATTTAACACCTTTGTGAAGCAGATTTGTCAATGGTTTTGCAATCATGGAAAAGTTCTCAACGAATCGACGGCAATAACTTGCAAGTTCGAGAAAACTTCTGACTTGCTTGACATTCTTCGGGGGAGTCCAGTCAAGAATAGCCTGAACTCGTTCGGGGTTAACAGCAATTCCATCCTTGGAAATCACATGACCAAGGTAAGTTACTTCAGAAAGCCAAAATTCACATTTGGAATACTTGGCATACAGCTGGTGTTCTCGGAGCCTTTCTAGTACCAGACGGAGGTGTTCAGCATGTTCTTCTTTATTCTTAGAATATATAAGGATATCATCCAAATAAACCACGATGAATTTGTCGAGGTAATCCATGAATATATAATTCATCAGACGGGAGAAAGTTGCTGGAGCATTCATTAGGCCAAATGACATGACGGTATATTCATAGGAGCCATAACGAGTGACGAATGCAGTCTTGGGAATATCCTCTTCACGGACACGGATCTGGTGATAACCCAACCTCAAGTCGAGTTTAGAGAACACCGATGATCCAGCAAGTTGTTCATAAAGATCATTGATCCGGGGCAGTGGGTATTTATTTTGGATTGTGGCTTGGTTAATGGGCCGATAATCCTGAACCAAACGGTTAGTTCCATCCTTCTTCTTAACGAAGAGTGAAGGTGCTCCCCAAGCAGAGGAACTGGGGCGGATGAAACCACTCTTAAGTGACTTGTCAATTTCTTCCTTAAGCTCGAGTTGGTGATGCGGAGGCATCTTATAAGGTCGCTTGGCAATAGGGACAGTGCCAGGCTTCAAGTCAATGACAAACTCGACAGCTCAAGCCGGGGGTATTCCTGGAAGTTCTTCTGCAAAGACGTCTGGAAAATCTCGAACGACAGGAACGTTCTTGATCCCTTCCAGAGGTGAGGTGTTCAAAGCATTCAGAACATATATCTGAGCTTCAGCGTCCCGTGTAATGCGTGCGGTATAGTTCACTATCTCATCGGAGGGGTGAAGAAGTTGGACGACTTTAGTGGCACAATTGATCGAAGCAATGTGAGCTTTCAACCAATCCATTCCAAGAATGAGGTCTATGGTGGAAGACTTCAAGACGATGGGCGATGCAAGGAATTCCAACCCTTTAATTTCGACGGTAATGTTAGGTGCTATCATGTCAGCATGACAGTGACCTCCGGCAGTTTTAATGACTAACGGAGTATGCATTTTCCCATATCGAATGCCATGCATGAATGCAAATTTTCCAGAGATGAATGAATATGATGCTCCTGAATCAAATAAAACAGAAGCAGGTACTGAGTTAACGAGAAGGGTACCCATCACAGTAGCAGGTTGATCCTGGACTTCTTCAATGTCAATGTTGTAAGTGTGTCCACGACCATGTGCAGCAGACCCAGTATTATAGTTGCGGGTCTGATTTTTGCCACGACCATTGCCACGGCCAGCACGAGGAAAAGCTAACTGATTCTGAGTCTGGCGGCAGTCTTTAGCCTGGTGACCTGGTTTGCGGCACTTGAAGCACAGACCATCTTCAGGACGAAGAGGAGCATTGTTTTGAATAGCTTGAGCTTTTGGCTGCCTCGGTGGTGGAGGAGGCAGACGTGGTGAAGCATAGTTGTTCTTTGGCGCAGAGGTATTGGGACAGATCGCATTGTTGGGAATCCAAACTCGATGCTTCTGTGCTGAGCCCGAAGATGAGCCAGCATCACGATAACGCTTTTGCGAGTCTTTGTATTCCATCTGAGCGGTCTCAACAAGAATAGCCTTGTTCATTAGAGTTGAAAAGTCGTTGAAGTCTTGAGCAGCAAGTGCAAGCTTGAGGTCGGGGTGTAGTCCATTACGGAACTTCTCTTGTCTACGGGCATCTGTGGCGATGTCTTCTTCAGCATAGCGGGAGAGGTCTAGAAATTCCCGCTGATAAGCTTCGACAGTCTTGTTGCCCTGAGTGAGGTTACGGAACTGGGTCTTCATGCGTTCCATAATTGCCTGAGGGATGTAACATGTACGGAAAGCAGCCTGGAACTCATACCAGGTGATGACTGTTCCAACAGGCAGAGTACGCTTGTGTGTGTCCCACCATTGAGCGGCGGGTCCCTTTAATAAAAAGGCCACGAAGTTGACGAAGTTGGCAGGGGCGACATTAGCAGACTCCATCTCGTGAGTGATGTCGCGGAGCCAGTCATCAGCATCCAGTGGCTTGTCAGAGTTGCGGAACTGAGTTGGGTTGAGTCGCATAAACTCTGTCAAAGTTATTGAAGCTGGGTTCTGGTTCTGGTTGTTCTGATGCGGAAACTGAGCCATGATTCCAGTCATGAACTGGCGGTTAAGCTCAAACTGTTGCATCATAGCTGCCATATAGTCTGGCGGTGGTGGATGTTCAGGTGTACCACGACCACGACCACCTGGTCTAACCATCCTGCTCAGTATCAACAGGGGGTAGTTTAGTAAAAGCAATTGTGAGCGTTTAGTGACAAGCATGATGTAACTCGACAACAATTTAAGTAGTGTAACAGATACATAATAGTAGTCAATTAAGACATACAGATCCATACACAGAGTCGGGTACATGCGGACAGCATAACGGCACAAATTCAAAAGCTAGACATAATAGGCGGCGCGCAGGCACGCGGTAAGGAAGTACACAACGAGACATAGCAAAGGCTATATCAACGTCGAAGAAAACCACCGAAACGGGGTAACTGCAAGTGCGGACGACGAATGTTCATTGCGGAAGGATCCTACGCTCCATGTGCACTCTGATGCAGAATCCGGTCTCGAGCTGAAAGAAGAGGTCCACGTGCAGGTGTATGACCTCCAACAGCAGGCCAATCAATACCAGCATACATCTGAGTCCTGCGCGGATAAAGGATGTGCTCCGGGTGTATCCCTGCACAAACAGCGGGTAGCAATTGCATCATAGCATCATAGAGACGTGCTCGAGTGGCAACCAACTCGACGGCAAGAGCCCGAACAGTGCGATCTAGAGCCTGAGTGCACTGAATCAGAACACGCGGGTCATAGCGACGAGGCTCGTACGGGGCACAGATAGCTGTGTAGTATCCAGTAGCTTCTCCAGCAGGGGCATGCGAAAATGTATCGGAACTCAGAGTCATCCAAGATATCGCTGAACTATCCTCGGAGACGTGCGATAGCAGAGTAGGCGGCATCATGGACTGCCATCTCAATCGTCACGCCGATACCGTGGTAAAGGTGTAGCTCGGTGTCTGAGTCATTTTGCTGATCATAGATACGAACATCAGCATGGTACTGCTCCTGATTGAACTCGCGGTAATCCTCGTAAACCAAGTACTCAGGATACTAACGGTAGCCAAGTCTGGTCATGAGAGCGATCAGGATAGCTGGAAACCCAGGGGCATCATGAGCCCAAGTGCGAAGCACAAGCTGTGTCGTAGGACGTGGTGGAAACAAACGGTCCATCTGAAACAGAGGAAATTCAAATTTGTCAAATGACAATGAGAAGTTTAACACAACTCGGAGAGAGAGGTTAAACAAAACAATGGAAAGGCAAATGATTATCAGACTAATCAGATCAATGACAGGGAAATCGCACAGATATCCAGCTCTCCGGGTAGACAGAATTTACGAGATCCTAAGTGTCGGCGTTAGTAAAATTTATTTAACCCGAGTAGAAGAGAGATCAGAGTCCCAGAGTATAGATGAGGAATAAATGATCCTAATACCACCCAGTTGGCGACGTGGGCCCGTAAGCCACACAGCCAAGTTAGTAAATTAGTTTTTTTTTTGGTTTCTAGACTCAACTTCGGACAAGGAATTGGAAGGGGGCTTCCTACAGGCAGTCGGCTCTGATACCAACTTGTGGCGCCCCCGACTCAATCGTACACTAATCATACACGCAAACGTGTACGATCAAGCACAGGGACTCACGGGAAGATATCACAACACAACTCTAACACAATTTAAACGGAGATCCACAATATTACAGACCAGGGATCCGAAGATCCGAATACATAAGTCAGTCATACAAATATTATCTGAGTACAGACATAGTTAGACAAGTTTTGCCTTAAGAAGGCTAGCACAAACAGCGACACTAGATCGAAAGGCGTTGGCCTCCTGCCTGGGAGCCTCCGATCCTACTCCTGGTCGGCTGGCTCGATCCAGTAGTAAGTGCCCTCTGGACCCTCCTAGTAGTAAGCTCCGGTGGTGGCATCTGGCTCCTGGACTCCATCGTCTGATGTATCATCAAGGTGGGGTATGGGGAAAAGAGAAAGTAAAGCAACCGTGAGTACTCATCCGAAGTACTCAGCAAGCAAGGATCTATACTACATATGCAACATTATCAATGGAGAAAGGCTGTATAAGTGGTCTGGGCTGCAGAAAGGCCAGAATAGAGAGAAGGCCTAGTCCTATCGAAGACTAGCATCTTCAAACATCTTCACGAGGCCATCATCTTGTAGCAGTAGAAGAGAGTAGAATAGCATTTTATTTAGCAAACATGTTGAAGTACAGCTTAAAGATCCTTCCTCGACTCCCAAGCGAGAAAGCGATCCCGAAGCTTCAATTAAGTAACAAGTATCCAGTTCAAGTAGTAGATTGGAATACAAAAACTGAGCGTCCTTTACCGTAGGACCGGCTATCGAAAGATCATTCATCCCTACAGGGGTGCACTACTATTACCCAACACGCTCGATCAACTCTGGCCGGACACACTTGCTGGGTAATGCCCGTCCTCGGAAGATCAACATGAAGCAGCGCCCTACCTAGGCTCGGCAGAGAGGTCAGCACGCCGGACTAACCTATGCACCCAGAGGTCTTGGGCCATCGCCCTGGGCACCCTGCGCGTTGAGAGACTGGCCGGGGTGCAGGCGCGACACTGAACTCAGCAGTGAAGTATCCAGCCCAATCCCGACAATCAGCCCGCACGGTGAATCATGACGTCAGACGAGCTTTCGGGAGAAACGTACATCACAGAGGGTCCCATAACCATTATCCCGTGTGGTGGTAGTGCGTATAGGGCATGTCGACCCACTCAGATCACAAACCCAAATCCAATAGGCTCAATTAGTGTCACGCGGAGACAATCAGAGTCTCTGATGCTCCGCCACAATATCACACTCGAGTGCCCTTCCGGCACACTCGACATCATAGATCCCCAGCGGGTACCCACCAGGGTGGACCCGCCTGTAACAAAGGTCAAGTAATCGTGTGGTCATAACATCAAGGGGGAAACCCGAGGAATCACCCTCGGCGGATTCCACTCGATGAAATCATCAGGGTGAACGTATGAGGCATCACCCTCAAGGTTCGCACTGAGGGGTTGCATGACTGAGTTGTATCGGAAGTGGAGAAGGAGGAATCACCCTCGATGACCACGACCGAACAGCTACACTGCAGAGTATTCATCGGGAGTGTGTTACGAGGTATCACCATCGGCACTCGATAGTAACTAAGCAGAGTCGTACAACTAAGGGGGTGTGAAGTGAGGTGTCAGTCTCTGGTCGACGATCACGTTGATCGAGTCGTCGATGATCAAGCAAGGGCAACAAGGATAAGGTGGTGGGGTCACTGATGGTTCACTACCAACCTATATTAAACAGTTTATCATAGGCAGGTAAGGCAACAATGAATAGGTTACAAAAGCAGGCTATGCATCAGAATAGGAGCATACATTAACAGTAGCAAAATCTAATGCAAGCAGGAGAATAGAATGGGCGATATCTGGATACTCAAGGGGGGGGGGGGGGGGGTGCCTGGTTGATCTGGCAAGAGAAAGGGGTCGTCAACGGGCTGCTCGTCGGTAGTGTAGTCGTACCCAGGTACAGCGTCGTCAGTCTCGGCGTCTATCGAGTGAGAAGGAGGGGGAGAGAAACAATAAATTCACGACAATAATGCAATCAATATGTATGGCATGCCTAAATGATATGCCGGGGTGTTTTACTGCCAAACTAAATGATTTAGTTAATTTAGGAATTTATTCGGATTTATTTAATTAAAGTTGGGCACTATTCATTTATCGAAATTGGTCTAAAAGTTCAATGTTCTTATAGCTAGGGGCATCTGACAGGAATACGGAGGGCGTATTCGGGTTCGTATCGGAATTCTGAGCAAGTTTCATGTATAAAGTACTTTCATCGGAGTTACGGTTTATTTAATATGATTTTCTAAAGTTTTAAACATTTTCTGAATTTAATTATTAATTTAAATTCAAATTATCCAGAATAGTGAATGATGACGTCAGCATGAGGTCAGGGTGACGTCAGCAGGTCAACTCTGGCTGACCAGAGTCAAACCTGACAAGTGGGGCCCACATGTCATACACTGAGATATTAACAGAGGGGTTAATTAACTGATTGGATTAATTAGAGGGTGGGCCCCAGCAGTCTGTGACTGATTAGTGTTTAAACTAATTAACTAACTAATTAACAGATTTTCTATTTATTTTAAATTCGTTTAAACGACCGGGCCCCACAAGTCAGTGAGACAGGGCCGCCACGTCAACGTTGACCCTGGTCAACGGGGTCAAAGGGGCCCGCGGGGCCCCACAGTCAGTGGCACGGGGTGGGACACACCGGTGCCACGTCGGACCGGCCGCCGGAGAGCGCTCTGGCGAGCCCGAGTGCGGCGCCGAGCTCCGGCGAGCTCAGGATTCGCCCATAGGGCATCTCCGGGGGCGGGATTGGGCTCTATCGAACGGGCGCAGCGAGCCGCATCACGTGGTGGTGGTGGTTGGTCCCGGGGGTGGCCGCAACGGCGGCGGCATCGACCGCGGCGGGTGCCGGCGTTCGGCCCCATTTGGAAACGAAGCGGGAGTGGGCTAGGTGGCTAGTTGGGGGCCGAGATCGACGCAACTCGCGCTCTGCAGCACGCCAGTGGCTCACGCGGGGGCTCGGGAGCACGTACGGCACGCGGGCAGCGGCAATGGCGGTGGTCGGAGCACGGCAATGCGGTGAGCTACCCTACGGCGGTCAAGCTAGCGCGCAGAGATGCAGGGGAGGGAGGAGGAGCTCACAGTGGGGCGTAGCCGATCAAAGTGGGCTCGGGAAGGCGTGGGGTGGCCGGATTCGACGACGACACACAGCGGCGATCCGAGGAAGAAGATGATGGCGTGGGGCAATGTAGAGGCGCTCCTGCTCGGGTGACTCGTCGGGGAGGAAGAGGAGGTCGCGGCGATCCTTCCTGGCGCGGAGGCGAGGCGAAACGGTGGTGGTGGCCGCGCGCGTCACGGCGGCAGAGCCATGGTTGCGCTCGGGAGGGGAGAAGCAGAGAGGGAGAGCAGGGGAAAATGGCGAGGGCGACGCCAGGGGTTCGCGGGGGTTGCCCTTATCCTCTACGCGGGCGTGGTGACGCGCGTTGTCGACCAGGGAGCGAGGGGGGCCAGGGCGGCGACGCGGGCGCGGGCGACAGCGCGGCGAGGTGAACAGGGGAGGTAGGGGACGTCGCTAGATGGGCTGGACCGCGGCTGTAGCGAGCAGGCCAGGTGCACAGTAGTTCCTTTAGGCCTTTTTTTCCTTTTTCTCTTTTTCTGTTTCTTTCTCTTCTGATTTGTTAATTATTTGGGCCCCAAATGGTTTTTGTAAAAAGTGTGACCTAGTCCATAAATACTAGTGCATTATACCCTAACACCAAAAACTAGTTTGGGCAAAACAACATTTCATATTTGATCTAGATTAATTAAAAGGCTATTAAATATTATTTCCAGCCACTGTTAAAAGAGGTATGGGTCACCTAATTAATTTATTAAATGTTGGTTACAATTTTAGAATGGTCTCTGTATTATTTGTCATTTATTGAACATTTTATTTTTTATTTTGCACAACTTTTATTTTCCACTTTCATTTAAATTTGAACCTTGTCTTAGTAGTTGAAATGCAATATGATGCTAATGATGATTATGCACTGTTAAACATGCTGACTTGTCATTATCAAAAGTGATTACTGTGGCTAATGACATGGGGTGTTACAATTCTCCTCATCTATCAAGAATTCTCGTCCCAAGAATTAAGAGGAAGACTGAAAGAAAGTGGGGTATTCTTCGCGAAGACGATCCTCGCGTTCCCAAGTGGCCTCATCTTCAGAATGATTTGACCATTGAACTTTGAGGAATTTGATTGACTTTTGACGAGTCCGACATTCAGCTTCATCAAGAACACGGATGGGATATGCTGGATAAGACAGATCATCCCATAATTCAAGCACTTCGTGATCCACAGCTCGAATAGGATCCTTGAAGCAGCGAGGAAGTTGGGATACATGAAAGACATCATGTACTTGGGAAAGATTAGGCGGCAATTGCAATTGATATGCCACCTCTCCTCAACGGGCAAGAATACGGAACGGGCCAATGTAGCGAGGAGCTAACTTGCCATTGATTCCGAACCTATGAGTGCCTTTCAACGGAGTGACGTGGAGGTAAGCTTGCTCGCCAGGTTGATAGACCATTTCCTGGTGCTTTCGGTCATAGTTGCTTTTCTGACAAGACTGAGCTGATCTCAAATGTTCATGAACAATGCGGACTTGTTCTTCAGCTTGCTGAATAATGTCCGGTCTGACGAGTGAGCATTCCCCAGTTTCTGACCAATTCAGAGGGGTTCGACACTTATGTCCATAAAGAACTTCAAACGGTGCCATCTTCAGACTAGCCTGATAGCTATTGTTGTAAGAGAATTCGGCATACGGGAGAGATTCCTCCCATTTCTTACCAAAGGAGATGACGCAAGCTCGAAGCATATCTTCGAGCACTTGATTAACTCGTTCAACTTGACCCTGTGACTGAGGGTGAAAAGCGGTGCTGAAAGGCAGATGAGTTCCCATAGCTTCTTGGAAACTATTCCAGAATCTGGAGGTGAAGAGGCTGCCACGATCAGAACTGATCTCCAACGGAACACCGTGGAGTGACACAATTCGGGAAACATACAAGTCTACTAACTGGCTAGCAGTGATTGTCTCCTTGACTGGTAGAAAGTGAGCAACCTTTGAGAATCGGTCAATGACGACAAAAATAGCATCATGACCCTTCTGAGATCTGGGAAAACCAGTAATGAAATCCATTTGGACCTTGTCCCATTTCCATTCAGGAATTGCAAGGGGTTGCAGAGTTCTAGCGGGCCTTTGATGTTCTGCTTTAATGCGGCAAATGTCACACTCAGAAACATAACGAGCAATATCTCGTTTCATATTAGGCCACCAGTATCTCTGACAAATGTCACGGTACATCTTTGTGCTACTAGGATGAATTGGCAGAGGAGTGTCATGAGCTTCTTTCATAACGTGTTCCCTCTCATCCTTGAACTTGGGTACGAAGAGACGGTGTTGGAAAAATAGGATCCCATCATCATTAAGATGGAATTCCGACGGCTTTCCTTTTTTGAGGTATCGCTTGATCCTTTCAACTTCAGAGTCATACCGCTGCATAGTCTTAATGCTGTGTTCTAAATCTGGTTCGACAATGAGGGTATTGAGATAACCCTGTGGAACAATATGGAGGTTCAATTTGCGAAGCTCTTCATAAAGCATAGGTTGTGATTCCTGAACCACATGGTTGCTGCAATAAGCCTTGCGACTCAAAGCATCGGCCATTACATTAGCCTTGCCAGGGGTGTATGAGATATTCATATCATAATCGGCTATTGTCTCGAGCCATCTTTGTTGACGAAGGTTCAGATCTGGTTGAGTATACAAATACTTCAAACTTCGATGATCCGTATATATCTCGCAACGGTTACCGAGAAGGTAATGTCGCCATAGCTTCAGGGCATAAATAACCGCAGAAAGTTTGAGATCGTGCACTGGGTAATTTTCTTCGTGAGGACGCAATTGTCGGGAGGCATAAGCAATCACCTTGCGTTCTTGCATTAGGACACAGCCTAATCCTTGACGGGAGGCATCACAATATATCATGAAATCCTTTTGGGAATCCGGGGGTGCTAAGACTGTGGCAGATGTTAACTTATCTTTCAGTGTCTGAAAGCTTTCTTGACATTTTTCGGTCCACTCAAATTTAACACCTTTGTGAAGCAGATTTGTCAATGGTTTTGCAATCATGGAAAAGTTCTCAACGAATCGACGGCAATAACTTGCAAGTCCGAGAAAACTTCTGACTTGCTTGACATTCTTCGGGGGAGTCCAGTCAAGAATAGCCTGAACTCGTTCGGGGTTAACAGCAATTCCATCCTTGGAAATCACATGACCAAGGTAAGTTACTTCAGAAAGCCAAAATTCACATTTGGAATACTTGGCATACAGCTGGTGTTCTCGGAGCCTTTCTAGTACCAGACGGAGGTGTTCAGCATGTTCTTCTTTATTCTTAGAATATATAAGGATATCATCCAAATAAACCACGATGAATTTGTCGAGGTAATCCATGAATATATAATTCATCAGACGGGAGAAAGTTGCTGGAGCATTCGTTAGGCCAAATGACATGACGGTGTATTCATAGGAGCCATAACGAGTGACGAATGCAGTCTTGGGAATATCCTCTTCACGGACACGGATCTGGTGATAACCCAACCTCAAGTCGAGTTTAGAGAACACCGATGATCCAGCAAGTTGATCATAAAGATCATTGATCCGGGGCAGTGGGTATTTATTTTGGATTGTGGCTTGGTTAATGGGCTGATAATCCTGAACCAAACGGTTAGTTCCATCCTTCTTCTTAACGAAGAGTGAAGGTGCTCCCCAAGCAGAGGAACTAGGGCGGATGAAATCACTCTTAAGTGACTTGTCGATTTCTTCCTTAAGCTCGAGTTGGTGATGCGGAGGCATCTTATAAGGTCGCTTGGCAATAGGGACAGTGCCAGGCTTCAAGTCAATGACAAACTCGACAGCTCTAGCCGGGGGTATTCCTGGAAGTTCTTCTGGAAAGACGCCTGGAAAATCTCGAACGACAGGAACGTTCTCGGTCCCTTCCAGAGGTGAGGTGTTCAAAGCATTCAGAACATATATCTGAGCTTCAGCGTCCCGTGTAATGCGTGCGGTATAGTTCACTATCTCATCGGAGGGGTGAAGAAGTTGGACGACTTTAGTGGCACAATTGATCGAAGCAATGTGAGCTTTCAACCAATCCATTCCAAGAATGAGGTCTATGGTGGAAGACTTCAAGACGATGGGCGATGCAAGGAATTCCAACCCTTTAATTTCGACGGTAATGTTAGGTGCTATCACGTCAGCATGACAGTGACCTCCGGGAGTTTTAATGACTAACGGAGTATGCATTTTCTCATATCGAATGCCATGCATGAATGCAAATTTTCCAGAGATGAATGAATATGATGCTCCTGAATCAAATAAAACAGAAGCAGGTACTGAGTTAACGAGAAGGGTACCCATCACAGTAGCAGGTTGATCCTGGACTCCTTCAATGTCAATGTTGTTAGTGTGTCCACGACCATGTGCAGCAGACCCAGTATTATAGTTGCGGGTCTGATTGTTGCCACGACCATTGCCACGGCCAGCACGAGGAAAAGCTAACTGATTCTGAGTCTGGCAGCAGTCTTTAGCCTGGTGAGCTGGTTTGCGGCACTTGAAGCACAGACCATCTTCAGGACGAAGAGGAGCATTGATTTGAATAGCTTGAGCTTTTGGCTGCCTCGGTGGTGGAGGAGGCAGACGTGGTGAAGCATAGTTGTTCTTTGGCGCAGAGGTATTGGGACAGATCGCATTGTTGGGAATCCAAACTCGACGCTTCTGTGCTGAGCCCGAAAATGAGCCAGCATCACGATAACGCTTTTGCGAGTCTTTGTATTCCATTTGAGCGGTCTCAACAAGAATAGCCTTGTTCATTAGAGTTGAAAAGTCGTTGAAGTCTTGAGCAGCAAGTGCAAGCTTGATGTCGGGGTGTAGTCCATTACGGAACTTCTCTTCATGCGTTCCATAATTGCCTGAGGGATGTAACATGTACGGAAAGCAGCCTAGAACTCATACCAGGTGATGACTGTTCCAACAGGCAGAGTACGCTTGTGTGTGTCCCACCATTGAGCGGCGGGTCCCTTTAAGAAAAAGGCCGCGAAGTTGACGAAGTTGGCAGGGGCGACATTAGCAGACTCCATCTCATGAGTGATGTCGCGGAGCCAGTCATCAGCATCCAGTGGCTTGTCAGAGTTGTGGAACTGAGTTGGGTTGAGTCGCATAAACTCTGTCAAAGTTATTGTAGCTGGGTTCTGGTTCTGGTTGTTCTGATGCGAAAACTGAGCCATGATTCCAGTCATGAACTGGCGGTTAAGCTCAAACTGTTGCATCATAGCTGCCATATAGTCTGGCGGTGGTGGATGTTCAGGTGTACCACGACCACGACCACCTGGTCTAACCATCCTGCTAAGTATCAACAGGGGGTAGTTTAGTAAAAGCAATTGCGAGCGTTTAGTGACAAGCATGATGTAACTCGACAACAATTTAAGTAGTGTAACAGATACATAACAGTAGTCAATTAAGACATACAGATCCATACACAGAGTCGGGTACATGCGGACAGCATAACGGCACAAATTCAAAAGCTAGACATACTAGGCAGCGCGCAGGCACGCGGTAAGGAAGTACACAACGAGACATAGCAAAGGCTATATCAACGTCGGAGAAAACCACCGAAACGGGGTAACTGCAAGTGCGGACGATGAATGTTCGTCGCGGAAGGATCCTGCGCTCCATGTGCACTCTGATGCAGAATCCGGTCTCGAGCTGAAAGAAGAGGTCCACGTGCAGGTGTATGACCTCCAACAGCAGGCCAATCAATACCAGCATATATCTGAGTCCTGCGCGGATAAAGGATGTGCTCCGGGTGTCCTTGCGCGAACAGCGGGTAGCAACTGCATCATAGCATCATAGAGACGTGCTCGAGTGGCAACCAACTCGACGGCAAGAGCCCGAACAGTGCGATCTAGAGCCTGAGTGCACTGAATCAGAACACGCGGGTCATAGCAACGAGGCTCGTACGGGGCACAGATAGCTGTGTAGTATCCAGTAGCATCTCCAGCAGGGGCATGCGAAAATGTATCGAAACTCAGAGTCATCCAAGATATCGCTAAACTGTCCTCGGAGACATGCGATAGCAGAGTAGGCGGCATCATGGACTGCCATCTCAATCGTCACGCCGATACCGTGGTAAAGGTGTAGCTCGGTGTCTGAGTCATTTTGCTAATCATAGATACGAACATCAGCATGGTACTGCTCCTGATTGAACTCGCGGTAATCCTCGTAAACCAAGTACTCAGGATACTAACGGTAGCCAAGTCTGGTCATGAGAGCGATCAGGACAGCTGGAAACCCAAGGGCATCACGAGCCCAAGTGCGAAGCACAAGCTGTGTCGTAGGACGTGGTGGAAACAAATGGTCCATCTGAAACAGAGGAAATTCAGATTTGTCAAATGACAATGAGAAGTTTAACACAACTCGAAGAGAAAGGTTAAACAAAACAATGGAAAGGCAAATGATTATCAGACTAATCAGATCAATGACAGGGAAATCGCACAGATATCCAGCTCTCCGGGTAGACAGAATTTACGAGATCCTAAGTGTCGGCGTTAGTAAAGTTTATTTAACCCGAGTAGAAGAGAGATCAGAGTCCCAGAGTATAGACGAGGAATAAAAGATCCAAATACCACCCAGTTGGCGACGTGGGCCCGTAAGCCACACAGCCAAGTTAGCAAATTAGTTTTTTTTGGTTTCTAGACTCAACTTCGGACAAGAAATTGGAAGGGGGCTTCCTACAGGCAGTCGGCTCTGATACCAACTTGTGGCGCCCCCGACTCAATCGTACACTAATCATACACGCAAACGTGTATGATCAAGCACAGGGACTCACGGGAAGATATCACAACACAACTCTAACACAGTTTAAACGGAGATCCACAATATTACAGACCAGGGATCCGAAGATCCGAATACATAAGTCAGTCATACAAATATTATCTGAGTACAGACATAGTTAGACAAGTTTTGCCTTAAGCAGGCTAGCACAAACAGCGACACTAGATCGAAAAGCGTTGGCCTCCTGCCTGGGAGCCTCCGATCCTACTCCTGGTCGGCTGGCTCGATCCAGTAGTAAGTGCCCTCTGGACCCTCCTGGTAGTAAGCTCCAGTGGTGGCATCTGGCTCCTGGACTCCATCGTCTGATGTATCATCAAGGTGGGGTATGGGGAAAAGAGAAAGTAAAGCAACCATGAGTACTCATCCGAAGTACTCAGCAAGCAAGGATCTATACTACATATGCAACATTATCAATGGAGAAAGGCTGTATAAGTGGACTGGGCTGCAGAAATGCCAGAATAGAGAGAAGGCCTAGTCCTATCGAAGACTAGCATCTTCAAACATCTTCACGAGGCCATCATCTTGCAGCAGTAGAAGAGAGTAGAGTAGCATTTTATTTAGCAAACATGTTGAAGTACAGCTTAAAGATCCTTCCTCGACTCCCAAGCGAGAAAGCGATCCCAAAGCTTCAATTAAGTAAGAAGTATCCAGTTCAAGTAGTAGATCGGAATACACAAACTGAGCATCCTTTACCGTAGGACCAGCTATCGATAGATCATTCATCCCTGCAGGGGTGCACTACTGTTACCCAACATGCTCGATCAACTCTAGCCGGACACACTTGCTGGGTAATGCCCGTCCTAGGAAGATCAACACGAAGCAGCGCCCTACCTAGGCTCGGCAGAGAGGTCAGCACGCCGGACTAACCTATGCACCCAGAGGTCTTGGGCCATCGCCCTGGGCACCCTGCACGTTGCGAGACTGGCCGGGGTGCAGGCGCGACACTGAACTCGTCAGTGAAGTATCCAGCCCAATCCCGACAATCAGCCCGCACGGTGAATCATGACGTTAGATGAGCTTTCGGGAGAAACGTACATCGCAGAGGGTCCCATAACCATTATCCCGCGTGGTGGTAGTGCGTATAGGGCACGTCGACCCACTCAGATCACGAACCCAAATCCAATAGGCTCAATTAGTATCACGCGGAGACAATTAGAGTCTCTGATGCTCCGCCACAATATCACACTCGAGTGCCCTTCCGGCACACCCGACATCATAGATCCCCAGCGAGTACCCACCAGGGTGGACCCGCCTGTAACAAAGGTCAAGTAATCGTGTGGTCATAACATCAAGGGGGAAACCCGAGGAATCACCCTCGGCGGATTCCACTCGATGAAATCATCAGGGTGAACGTATGAGGCATCACCGTCGAGGTTCGCACTGAGGGGTTGCATGACTGAGTTGTATCGGAAGTGGAGAAGGAGGAATCACTCTCGATGACCATGACCGAACAGCTACACTGCAGAGTATTCATCGGGAGTGTGTTACGAGGTATCACCATCGGCACTCGATAGTAACTAAGCAGAGTCGTACAACTAAGGGGGTGTGAAGTGAGGTGTCGGTCTCTGGTCGACGATCACGTTGATCGAGTCGTCGATGATCAAGCAAGGGCAACAAGGATAAGGTGGTGGGGTCACTGATGGTTCACTACCAACCTATACTAAACAGTTTATCATAGGCAGGTAAGGCAACAATGAATAGGTTACAAAAGCAGGCTATGCATCAGAATAGGAGCATACATTAACAGTAGCAAAATCTAATGCAAGCAGGAGAATAGAATGGGCGATATCTGGATGCTCAAGGGCGGGGCTTGCCTGGTTGATCTGGCAAGAGAAAGGGGTCGTCAATGGGCTGCTCGTTGGTAGTGTAGTCGTACCCAGGTACAGCGTCATCGGTCTCGGCGTCTATCGACAGAGAAGGAGGGGGAGAGAAACAATAAATTCACGGCAATAATGCAATCAATATGTATGGCATGACTAAATGATATGCCGGGGTGTTTTACTGCCTAACTAAATGATTTAGTTAATTTAGGAATTTATTCGGATTTATTTAATTAAAGTTGGGCACTATTCATTTATCGAAATTGGTCTAAAAGTTTAATGTTCTTATAGCTAGGGGCATCTGACAGGAATAGGGAGGGAGTATTTGGGTTCGTATCGGAATTCTGAGCAAGTTTCATGTATAAAGTATTTTCATCGGAGTTACGGTTTATTTAATATGATTTTCTAAAGTTTTAAACATGTTCTGAATTTAATTATTAATTTAAATTTAAATTATCCAGAATAGTGAATGATGACGTCAGCATGAGGTCAGGGTGACGTCAGCAGGTCAACTCTGGCTGACCAGAGTCAAACCTGACAAGTGGGGCCCACATGTCATACACTGAGATATTAGCAGAGGGGTTAATTAACTAATTAAATAAATTAGAGGGTGGGCCCCAGCAGTCACTGACTGATTAGTGTTTAAACTAATTAACAGATTTTCTATTTATTTTAAATTCATTTAAACGACCGGTTCCCACATGTCAGTGAGACAGGGCGGCCACGTCAATGTTGACCCCGGTCAACGGGGTCAAAGGGGCCCACGGGGACCCACAGTCAGTGGCACGGGGTGGGACCCACCGGTGCCATGTCGGACCGGCCGCCGGAGAGCGCTCTGGCGAGCCCGAGCGCGGCGCCGAGCTCCGGCGAGCTCAGGATTCGCCCATAGGGAATCTCCGGGGGCGGGATTGGGCTCTATCGAACGGGCGCAGTGAGCCGCATCACGTGGTGGTGGTGGTTGGCCCCGGGGGTGGCCGGAACGGCGGCGGCATCGATCGCGGCGGGTGCCGGCTTTCGGCCCCATTTGGAAACGAGGCGGAGCGGGCTAGGTGGCTAGTTGGGCGCCGAGATCGACGCAACTCGCGCTCTGGAGCACGCCAGTGGCCCGCGTGGGGGCTCGGGAGCACGTACGGTGCGCGGGCAGCGGCAATGGCGGTGGTCGGAGCACGGCAATGCGGCGAGCTACCCTACGGCGGTCAAGCTAGCGCGCAGAGAGGCAGGGGAGGGAGGAGGAGCTCAAAGTGGGGCGTAGCCGATCAAAGCGGGCTCAGGGAAGGCGTGGGGTGGCCAGATTCGATGACGACACGCGGCGGCGATCCGAGGAAGAAGATGATGGCGTGGGGCGATGTAGAGGCGCTCCTGCTCGGGTGACTCGTCGGGGAGGAAGAGGAGGTCACGGCGATCCTTCCTGGCGCGGAGGCGAGGCGAAACGGTGGCGGTGGCCGAGCGTGTCACGGCGGCGGAGCCATGGTTGCGCTCGGAAGGGGGGAAGCAGAGAGGGAGAGCGGGGGAAAATGGCGAGGGAGACGCCAGGGGTTCGCGGGGGTTGCCCTTATCCTCTACGCGGGCGCGGCGACGCGCGTTGTCGAGCAGGGAGCGAGGGGGGCCAGGGCGGCGACGCGGGCGCGGGCGACAGCGCGGCGAGGTGAACAGGGGAGGTAGGGGACGACGCTAGATGGGCTGGGCCGTGGCTGTAGCGAGCGGGCCAAGTGCACAGTAGTTCCTTTAGGCCTTTTTTTTTCCTTTTTCTCTTTTTCTGTTTCTTTCTCTTCTGATTTGTTAATTATTTGGGCCCCAAATGGTTTTTGTAAAAAGTGTGACCTAGTCCATAAATACCAGTGCATTATACCCTAACACCAAAAACTAGTTTGGGCAAAACATCATTTCATATTTGATCTAGATTAATTAAAAGGCTATTAAATATTATTTCCAGCCACTGTTAAAAGAGGTATGGGTCACCTAAATAATTTATTAAATGTTGGTTACAATTTTAGAATGGTCTCTGTATTATTTATCATTTATTGAACATTTTAGTTTTTATTTTGCCCAACTTTTATTTTCCACTTTCATTTAAATTTGAACCTTGTCTTAGTAGTTGAAATGCAATATGATGCAAATGATGATTATGCACTGTTAAACATGCTGACTTGTCATTATCAAAAGTGATTACTGTGGCTAATGACATGGGGTGTTACACTACTGTATTCCAATTTCTCCATGGTTCATACCCCCCGATACTACCCATAGATTCATCAAAATAAGCAAACAACACATAGAAAACAGAATCTATCAAAAACAGAACAGTGTGTGGTAATATGGAAATTTCATATACTTCTGTAACTCCAAAAATTCTGATAAATTAGGAACATTTATGAAAGTTATATATCAATCTTGTGTAAAAAATTCAGATCAAAAGCACGTTTCTGTGAGTTTTCAAATTTCTGGCAATGAGCACAAAAGTTTCTGTTTTTCAGCAAGATCAAATCAACTATCACCGTAGACCATCACAAAGGTCTTACTTGGCTCAAACACTAATTAAAACACCAAAACACAATTACTAAAGAGGTAATAATGTGTATTTATTGAAACACATAACCAAAAACAAAAACATAAAATTGAGTTGCCTCCCAACAAGCGCTATTGTTTAACGCGCTAGCTAGGCATAAAACATAGATCTAGGTATTGTCATCTTTGGTACGCAATCCATAAGTAGCCCTCATAATAGATTCATATGGCAACTTAATTTTTTTCTTGGAAAGTGTTCCATGCCCTTCCTCAATGGGAATTGAAATATAATGTTTCCTTCTTTCATATCAATAATTGCACCAATCGTTCTAAGGAAAGGTCTACCAAGAATAATAGGACATGTAGGATTGCAATCTATATCAAGCACAATAAAATCTATGGGCACATAATTCCTATTTGCAACAATAAGAACAACATTAATTCCTCCCATAGGTTTCTTAATAGTGGAATCCGCTAGATGCAAATTCAAAGAGCAATCATCAAATTCACGGAAACCTAGCACATCACATAAAGTTTTCAGAATAGTGGAAACGCTAGCACCCAAATCACACAAAGCATTGCACTCATAATCTTTTATTTTAATCTTAATAGTAGGTTGGCACTCATCATAAAGCTTTCTAGGGATAGAAACTTCCAACTCAAGTTTTTCTTCAAAAGATTTCATCATAGCATCAACAATATGTTTAGTAAAATCTTTATTTTGATTATAAGCATGAGGTGAATTCAACATGGATTGCAACAATGAAATACAATCTATCAAAGAACAATTATCATAATTAAAGTCCTTGAAATCCAAAAGAGTGGGTTCACCGCTACTTAAAGTTTTGACCTCTCCAATCCCACTTTTATCAATTTTTTCATCAAGATCTTTGAACTCCAAATTATTGGGACGCCTTCTAGATAAAGTTGACTCATCTCCAGTCCCATCTTTATCAAGATTTATATTACAAAACAAAGATTCAATAGGAGTGATACGTCTCCAACGTATCTATAATTTTTTATTGTTCCATGCTATTATATTATCTATTTTGGATGTTTTATATGCATTAATATGCTATTTTATATTATTTTTGGGACTAACTTATTAACCTAGAGCCCAGTGCCAGTTTCTGTTTTTTCCTTGTTTTTGAGTTTTACAGAAAAGGAATACCAAACGGAGTCCAAACGGAATAAAGCTTTCGCGATGATTTTTCTTGGACCAGAAGACACACGTAGGACTTGGAGAGGAAGGCAGAAGAGTCCCGAGGGCTCCACAAGCCCTCAGGGCGCACCCTAGGGGGCGCCCCTGGCTTCTTGGCCCCGTGGGAGTCCTCCACCCCTAATCTTTGGCCTATAAATTTAGAAATATTCCCAAACCACCAGAAGCGTCCACCAAAATACTTTTCCGTCATCGTAACCTTCTGTTCCCGTGGATCCCATCTTGGGGCCTTTTCCGGCATCCTGCCGGAGGAGGATTCGATCATGGAGGGCTTCTACATCAATTCTATTACCCTTTCGATGAAGCGTGAGTAGTTTACCACAGACCCACGGGTCCATAGCTAGTAGCTAGATGGCTTCTTGTCTCTCTTTGAGCCTCAATACCATGTTCTCCTAGTTGTTCTTGGAGATCTATCCGATGTAATATTCTTTTGCGGTGTGTTTGTCGAGATCCGATGAATTGTGGATTTATGATCAGTTTATCTATGAATATTATTTGAATCTTCTCTGAATTCTTATATGCATGATTTGATATCTTTGTATTTATCTTTGAATTATCGGTTTGGTTTGGCCAACTAGATTGGTTCTTCTTGCAATGGGAGAGGTGCTTAGTTTTGGGTTCAATCTTGCGGTGTCCTCACCCAGTGACAAAGTAGGGGTAGCGAGGGAGGTATTGTATTTTTGCCATCAAGGGTAAAAAGATTGGGTTTTCATCATATTGCTTGAGTTTATCCCTTTACATCATGTCATCTTACTTAAGGCGTTACTCCGTTCTTACGAACTTAATACTCTAGATGCATGCTGGATAGCGGTCGATGTGTGGAGTAATAGTAGTAGATGCAGAATCATTTCGGTCCACTTGACACAGACGTGATGCCTATATTCATAATCATTGCCTTGGATATCGTCATAAGTTTGTGCTTTTCTATCAATTGCTCGACAATAATTTGTTCACCCAACGTATTATTTGCTTTCAAGAGAGAAGCCTCTAGTGAAACCTATGGCCCCCGGGTCTATTTTCCATCATATATTTTTAGATCTATAAACCAAAAAACCCAAAAATACCTTGCTGCAATTTATTTACTTTTATTTTGTTTTACATTTTAGTAAACTTTTATATCTATCTCTATCAGATCTCACCTTTGCAAGTGACCATGAAGGGATTGACAACCCCTTTATCACGTTGGGTGCAAGTGTTTGATTGTTTGTGCAGGTGCATAGATTGGAGACTTGTGTGTATCTCCTACTGGATTGATACATTGGTTCTTAACTGAGGGAAATACGTATCTCTAGTTTGCTGCATCACCCTTTCCTCTTCAAGGGAAAAACCAATGCAAACTCAAGAAGTAGCAGGAAGAATTTCTGGCGCCGTTGCCGGGGAGATCTACATCAAGCCTACCAATTACCCACCATAAACTCTCATCTCTTGCATTACATTATTTTCCATTTGCCTCTCGTTTTCCTCTCCCCCACTTCTAAAACGATTTCAGAAAAAGACAAAGAGATTTGCCTTTTTATTCGCCCTTCTTCCGTTCGTCTTTTCGTTTGCTTTTTGTTTGCTCGTGTGCTAGATTGTTTGCTTTGTCACGATGTCTCAAGAAAATACCAAGTTGTGTGACTTTTCCAATACTAATAATAATGATTTTATTAGTACTCCGATTGCTCCCGCCACTAGTGCGGAATCTTATGAAATTAATGCCGCTTTACTAAATCTTGTTATGAAAGATCAATTTTCTGGCCTTCCTAGGGAAGATGCCGCATCCCATCTAAATACTTTCGTTGAGTTGTGTGATATGCAAAAGAAGAAAGATGTGGATAATGATATTGTTAAATTGAAGCTGTTACCGTTGTCATTACGAGATCGTGCTAAAACTTGGTTTTCATATTTGCCTAAAAATAGTATTGATTCATGGAATAAGTGTAAAGATGCTTTTATTTCCAAGTATTTTTCTCCCGCTAAGATCATCTCCCTTAGGAATGATATAATGAACTTTAAGCAACTTGATCATGAACATGTTGCACAATCTTGGGAGAGGATGAAATTGATGATAAGAAATTGCCCTACTCATGGTTTAAGTTTATGGATGAGCATACAAAATTTTTATGCCGGATTGAATTTTGCATCTAGAAATATTTTAGAATCGGCCGCGGGAGGTACTTTTATGGAAATCACATTAGGAGAATCTACTAAACTCCTAGATAATATTATGGCTAATTACTCTCAATGGCATACCGAAAGATCTTCCACTAGTAAAAAAGTGCATGCGATTGAAGAAATTAATACTTTGAGTGGAAAGATGGATGAACTTATGAAATTATTTGCTAGTAAGAGTGCTCCTATTTATCCTAATGATATGCCTTTGTCTACTTTTATTAAGAACAATAATGAATCTATGGATGTGAATTTTGTTGGTAGGAACAATTTTGGTAATAACACATATAGAGGTAATTTCAACCCTAGGCCGTTTCCTAGTAATTCCTCTAATAATTATGGTAATTCCTACAACAATTCTTATGGAAATTATAATAATATGCCCTCTTACCTTGAGAGCAATATTAAATAATTTATTAATTCACAAAAAAAATTCAATGCTATGGTTGAAGAAAAATTGCTCAAGATTGATGATTTGGCTAGGAACGTTGATAGAATTTCTCTTGAGATTGATTCTTTGAAAATTAGATCTATGCCACCCAAGCATGACATTAATGAATCTCTTAAAGCTATTAAAATTTCTATTGATGAGTGCAAAGAAAGAACCGCTAAGATGCGTGCTAAGCGAGATTGGTTTGTTAAAGCGTGTTCTTCGATATCTTGTGATAATAATGATGAAGATCTTAAAGTGATTGGTGTGACTCCTATAGGATCTTTGTTTTCTAATATAAATCTTGATAAAGATGGGACTGGAGATGAGTCAACTTTAGCTAGAATGCGTCCCAATGATTCGGAGTTTTTAGATCTTGATGCAAAAATTGATAAAAGTGGGATTGGAGAGGTCAAAACTTTAAGTAGCGATGAACCCACTCTTTTGGATTTCAAGGATTTTAATTATGATAATTGTTCTTTGATAGATTGTATTTCCTTGTTGCAATCCATGTTGAATTCTCATCATGCTTATAATCAAAATAAAGCTTTTACTAAACATATCGTTGATGCTATGATGAAATCTTTTGAAGAAAAACTTGAGTTGGAAGTTTCTATCCCTAGAAAGCATTATGATGAGTGGGAACCTACTATTAAGATTAAAATTAAAGATTATGAGTTCCATGCTTTGTGTGATTTGGGTGCTAGCATTTCCATGATTCCAAAAACTTTATGTAATGTGCTAGGTTTCTGTGAATTTGATGATTGTTCTTTTAATTTGCATCTCGCGGATTCCACTATTAAGAAACCTATGGGAAAAATTAATGATGTTCTTATTATTGCAAATAGGAAAAATGTGCCCATAGATTTCATTGTGCTTGATATAGATTGCAATCCTACATGTCCTATTATTCTTGGTAGACCTTTCCTTAGAACGATTCGTGCAATTATTGATATGAAAGAAGGAAACATTAGATTTCAATTTCCGTTAAGAAAGGGCATGGGACACTTTCCAAGAAAGAAAATTAAGTTGCGATATGAATCTATTATGAGAGCTACTTATGGATTGCATACCAAAGATGACAATACCTAGATCTATGTTTTATGCCTAGCTAGGGGTGTTAAACAATAGCGCTTGTTGGGAGGCAACCCAATTTTATTTTTATGTTTTTTTGTTTTTTGTTCTTTTTTTCAATAAATAATATTATTACCTCTGTAGTAACTGTGTTTTGGTGTTTTCATTTGTGACGCCCCCGACTCAATCGTACACAAATCATACACGCAAACATGTACGATCAAGATCAGGGACTCACGGGAAGATATCACAACACAACTCTAAACACAATTAAACGGAGATCCACAATATTACAGACCAGGGATCACGAGGATCCGAATACATAAGTCAGTCATACAAATAATATCTAAGTACAGACATAGTTAGACAAGGTTTGCCTTAAGAAGGCTAGCACAAACAACGACTCTAGATCGAAAGGCGAAGGCCTCCTGCCTGGGAGCCTCCGATCCAACTCCTGGTCGGCTGGCTCGATCCAGTAGTAAGTGCCGTCTGGACCCTCCTGGTAGTAAGCTCCTGCTGTGGCATCTGGCTCCTGGGCTCCATCGTCTGAGGTAACATCAAATGGGGTATGGGGGAAAAGAAGTAACAAAGCAACCATGAGTACTCATCAGAAGTACTCAGCAAGCAAGGATCTACACTACATATGCAACATTATCAAAGAGAGGCTATATATGTGGACTGGGCTGCAGAAATGCCAGAATAGAGAGAAGGCCTAGTCCTATCGAAGACTAGCATCTTCAAACATCTTCACGAAGCCACCATCTTGCAGCAATAGAAGAGAGTAGAATAGCCTTTTATTAAGCAAACATGTTGAAGTAAAGCCTAGAGATCCTTCCTCGACTCCCTGCGAGAAAGCGATCCCGAAGCTTCAATTAAGTAACAAGTATCCAGTTCAAGTAGTAGATCGAGATACACAAACTGAGCATCCTTTACCGTAGGACCGGCTATCGATAGATTATTCTTCCCTGTAGGGGTGCACTACTGTTACCCAACACGCTCGATCAACTCTGGCCGGACACACTTGCTAGGTAATGCCCGGCCTCGGAAAATCAACACGAAGCAGCGCCCTACCTAGGCTCAGCAGAGAGGTCAGCACGCTAGACTAACCTATGCACCCAGGGGTCTCGGGCCATCGCCCCGGGCACCCTGCGCGTTGCGTGACTGGCCGCGGTGCAGGCGCGACACTGAACTCGTCAGTGAAGTATCCAGCCCATTCCCGACAATCAGCCCGCACGGTGAACCGTGACGTCTGAAGAGCTTTCGGGAGGAATGTACGACGTAGAGGGCCCCATAAACCATAATCCCGCGTGGTGGTAGTGCGTATAGGGCACGTCGACCCACTCAGATCAAATACCCAAATCCAATAGGCTCATTTAATAACAAGCGGAGACAATCAGAATTTCTGAAGCACCGCCACAATATCACACTCGAGTGCCCTTCCGGCACACCCGACATCATAGATCCCCTGCGGGTACCCATCAGGGTCGACCCGCCTGTAACAAAGGTCAAAGTAACCGTGTGGTCATAACATCAAGGGGGAAACCCCGAGGAATCACCCTCAGTGGATTCCACTCGATGTAATCATCCGGGTGAATGTATGAGGCATCACCCTCGAGGTTCACACTGAGGGGTTGCACGACAGAGTCGTATCGGAAATGGAGAAGGAGGAATCACCCTCGAAGACCACGACTGAACAGCTACACTAGAGAGTATTCATCAGGAGTGCGTTACGAGGTATCACCCTCGGCACTCGATAGTAACTATGCAGAGCCGACAACTAAGGGGGTGAAGTGATGTGTCGGTCTCTGGTCGATGATCACATTGATCGAGTCATCGATGATCAAGCAGGGGCAACAAAGGTAAGGTGGTGGGGGGTCACTGATGGTTCACTACCAACTTGTACTAAGCAGTTTAACATAGGCAGGTAAGGTAACAATAAACAGGTTACAAAAGCAGGTTTTGCATCAGAATAGGAGCAAACATTAACAGTAGCAAAATCTAATGCAAGCAGGAGAAATGGAATGGGCGATATCTGGATGCTCAAGGGGGGGGGCTTGCCTGGTTGCTCTGACAAGAAGGAGGGGTCGTCAACGGGCTGCTCGTCTGGAGCGTAGTCGTACTCAGCTGCAACGGCGTCGGTCTCGGCGTCTATCGAGAGAGAAGGAGGGGGGAAGAAACAATAAATTCATAGCAAAGATGCAAACAATATGCATGACATGCCTAAATGATTTGCAGAGGTGTTCTACTGCCTAACTAAATGATTTAGTTAATTTAGGAATTTATTTAGATTTATTTTATTAAGGTTGAGCACTATTCATCTATTGAAATCGGTCTAAAAGTTCCATGTTCAGATAGTTAGGGGCATTTGACAGATGAACGGACCATGTATTCGGATTCGTCTCGAAATTCTGAGCAACTTTCATGTAGAAACTATTTTCATCTGAGCTACGGTTTATTTTATATGATTTTCTAAAGTTTTAATTATTTTTTGGGATTAATTATTTATTTAAATTAGGATTATCCGAAACAGTGAATGGTGATGTCATCATGACATCACCATGACATTAGCAGTCAATTGTACTGTTGACTGGGTCAAACTGACATGTGGGTCCCACTGTCATTGACTGTTTAGGTTAATAGGGTTTAATTAAACTAATTAAAGATTAATTAGACTAACTAATTAATTAAACTAATTACAGATTAATTAGACTAACTAATTAATTAGTTTAATTAAATAGAATTAATTAAGTTAATTAACTATTTAATTAACTAATTAGTTAATATATTTTTAAATCATTCTGGGGCGTGGGCCCCGTTCGTCAGTGACCCAGGGGGTTTTGGGCCCACTGGTCAGTGGCCCTGAGGCCACAGCGGGCGCGGGGTTACGGGTGCGGGCGCCAGCCCGATTGGCCGCAGCTGGGCGCCGGCGCGGGCGTCGACCGGGGCCGCGGCGAGGCCGGCCGGGAACAGCGGCAGCGATGCGGCAGGCCCAGGCATGGGGCGAGCACGGCCGCAGCTCGACGAGCGAGCGGGGCGCGGGCGGAGCGGTGGGCTCGGAGCGAGGGGGGTGCGGCCAGCGGCGAGCAGCGGTGGCGGGGACGCGCGGAGCGCGGCAGCTGCAGCGGGGCTCGGGGGCGGCCGGAGCTCAGCGCGGGAGCGGAGGGCCGCGGTGGAGGGCGCGCGCGCAAGCGGTGGGCTGCGCGGTGAGCGCGGGTGTGCACGGCAGCGGGCGGGGCGGTGCGCGTGCGCGACGAGCGGGCTAGGCGAGGCCGCGCGCTGAGGCGGCGGTGACCGAGGGGAGAGAGAGGGTGGACGGGGCGACGGAGGCCGGTGGCCTCACCGTACGTTGCAGGGGAGAGGGGCGGCGAGGCTCGTTGAAGCGGCTTGGGGAGGAGACGGGGAGGCGCCGGCGAGGTCGAGGACGAGGCGGCGACAGCGTCGGGCGCGGGGCAACGTCGGCCCGATCCCGATTGGATCGGGAGAGAGGGAGAGTGGGGGGGGGGAAGAGTGCGAGGGGGGTTGGGCTAGGGTTTTGGTGCCCAAGGGATAAGGGAGGCGGGGTGGGCCTGCCTGGGACGGTGGGTTGGCCGGCTGGGCCGTCTGGCCCAGTTGGCCAGGGGGGTTTTGCTTTTTTTACTTTTTTACTTTGTTTTATTTCTTTTACTGTATTATTAAATGTTAGGTCACCATTACACTTTTGTAAAATGTGAGACTTGGTTCAAATATTACAGTGAAATATCTAGCACTATTATAAAAAGGTTTTGAGTTCATATCATTTTGTTTTGATTTTATTAAATTATAAATGGATTAAATACTTTTGTTTTGCGGCCGTTTTAGGATGTTAGGGTCATTTAAATATTCTAAACATTGTTGCTGTTAATTTTATAAATGCCTCTAGATTATTTGCAACATGATGAACAATTTAGTTTTCAATTTGGAGCAACTTTCATTTCCAATTTAATTTAACTTGAAGTTTGAATAAGGAGTTCGAAATGCAATATGATGCAAATGGTGATTAGGCACTGTTGAACTTGCTGACATGGCATTAACTAAGGGTGATCACTATGGCTAATTACGTGGGATGTTACATAATTAGTGTTTGAGGCAAGTAAGACCTTCGGGGTGGCTTACGGTGTTAGTTGATTTGATCTTGCTGAAAAACAGAAACTTTTGCGTCCAGTAACAAAATTGTTTAATTTCACTGGAGCGTATAAAAACTCTAAATTTTTTACACAATATTGATATACAAATTTCCTATGTTTTCCGAAATTTTCACAATTTTTGGAGTCACATAAGTATGAGAGCAATTCAGATCTTCGCAGATTGTTCTGTTTTTGACAGATTCTGTTTTCTATGTGTTGTTTGCTTATTTTGATGAATCTATGGGTAGTATCGGGGGGTATGAACCATGGAGAAGTTGGAATACAGTAGATATTAAACCAATATAAATAAATAATGAGTTCACAATAGTACCAAAAAGTGGTGATTTATTTTCTTATACTAATGGATCTGATGAGTTTTTTTGTTGAGTTTTGTGTTGTGAAGTTTTCAAGTTTTGGGTAAAGATTTGATGGACGATGGAATAAGGAGTGGCAAGAGCCTAAGATGAGTTCACAATAGTATTCAAGGACAACCAAGCATCTAAGCTTGGGGATGCCCCGGATGGCATCCCCTCTTTCGTCGTCGTCTATCGGTAAATTTACTTGAGGCTATATTTTTATTCACCACATGATATGTGTTTTGCTTGGAGCGTCTTGTATAATATGATTCATTGCTTTTTAGTTTACCATAATCATCCTTGCTGTATACACCTTTTGAGAGGGACACGCATGAATCATGAATTTATTAGAATACTCTATGTGCTTCACTTATATCTTTTGAGCTAGGCAATTTGCTCTAGTGCTTCACTTATATCTTTTTAGAGCACAGCGGTGGCTTTATTTTATAGAAATTGTTGAACTCTCATGCTTCACTTATATTATTTTGAGAGTCTCTCTAAACATCATGGTAATTTGCATAGGTTATGAATTTAGTCCTAATATGATGGGCATCCAAGAGGGATATAATAAAAACTTTCATATAAGGAGCATTGAATACTATGAGAAGTTTGATTCCTTATGATTGTTTTGAGATATAAAGATGGTGATATTAGAGTCATGCTAGTGAGTAATTCTGGATTGGTAGAAATACTTGTGTTAAAGTTTGCGATTCCTGTAGCATGCACGTATGGTGAACCGTTATGTGATGAAGTCGGAGCATGATTTATTTATTGATTGTCTTCCTTATGAGTGGCGGTCGGGGACGAGCGATGGTCTTTTCCTACCAATCTATCCCCCCAGGAGTATGCGTGTATTACTTTGTTTCGATAGCTAATAGACTTTTGCAATAAGTATGTGAGTTCTTTACGACTAATGTTGAGTCCATGGATTATACGCACTCTCACCCTTCCACCATTGCTAGCCTCTCTATTACCGCGCAACTTTCGCCGGTGCACTACACCCACCATATACCCTTCCTCAAAACAGCCACCATACCTACCTATTATGGCATTTCCATAGCCATTCCGAGATATATCTCCATGCAACTTCCACCATTTCGTTTATTATGACACGCTTCATCATTGTCATATCGCTTTGCGTGATCATGTAGTTGACATAGTATTTGTGGCAAGGCCACCGTTCATATTTTTTATACATGTCTCTCTTGATCATTGCACATCCCGGTATACCGCCGGAGGCATTCATATAGAGTCATATTTTTGTTCTAAGTATCGAGTTGTAATTCTTGAGTTGTAAGTAAATAAAAGTGTGATGATGATCATTATTAGAGCATTGCCCTTTGTGAGGAAAGGATGATGGAAGCTATGATTCCCTCACAAGTTGGGATGAGTCTCCGGACTTTACAAAAAATAAAAGAGGCCAAAAGAAGCCCAAACAAAAAAAACAAGAGAAAAGAGAGAAGGGGCAATGCTACTATCCTTTTACCACACTTGTGCTTCAAAGTAGCACCATGATCTCCATGATAGAGAGTCTCCTATGAAGTCACTTTCATATACTAGTGTTAATTTTTCATTATATAACTTCGCTTGTATATTCCAATGATGGGCTTCCTCAAATTGCCCTAGGTCTTCATGAGCAAGCAAGTTGGATGCACACCCACTTAGTTTCTTTTTGAGCTTTCATAAACTTATAGCTCTAGTGCATCCGTTGCATGACAATCCCTACTCACTCACATTGATATCTATTGATGGGCATCTCCATAGCCCGTTGATACGCCTAGTTGATGTGAGACTATCTCCTTCTTTTTGTCTTCTCCACAACCACCATATTCCATTCCACCTATAGTGCTATATCCATGGCTCACGCTCATGTATTGCGTGAAAGTTGAAAAAGTTTGAGAACATCAAAAGTATGAAACAATTGTTTGGCTTGTCATCGGGGTTGTGCATGATTTGATACTTTGTGTGATGAAGATGGAGCATAGCCGGACTATATGATTTTGTAGGGATAACTTTCTTTGGCCATGTTATTTTGAGAAGACATGATTGCTTTATTAGTATGCTTGAAGTATTATTGTTTTTATGTCAATATTAAACTTTTGTTTTGAATCTTATGGATCTGAATATTCATGCCACAATAAAGAAAATTACATGGATAAATATGTTACGTAGCATTCCACATCAATTTTTTTTTCATTTACCTACTCGAGGACAAGCAGGAATTAAGCTTGGGGATGCTTGATACGTCTCCAACGTATCTATAATTTTTTATTATTCCATGCTATTATATTATCCGTTTTGGATGTTTTATATACATTAATATACTATTTTATATTATTTTTGGGACTAACTTATTAACCTAGAGCCCAGTGCCAGTTTCTGTTTTTTCCTTGTTTTTGAGTTTTACAGAAAAGGAATACCAAACGGAGTCCAAACGGAATAAAAACTTTCACGATGATTTTTCTTGGACCAGAAGGCACACGTAGGACTTGGAGAGGAAGGCAGAAGAGTCCCGAGGGCTCCAGAAGCTCTCAGGGCACGCCCTAGGGGGGGCACCCCCTGGCTTGTGGGCCCCGTGGGAGTCCGCCAACCCTAATCTTTGGCCTATAAATTCAGAAATATTCCCAAACTACCAGAAGCGTCCACCAAAATACTTTTCCGTCGCCATAACCTTCTGTTCCCGTGAGATCCCATCTTGGGGCCTTTTCCGGCATCCTGCCGGAGGAGGATTCAATCACGGAGGGCTTCTACATCAACTCTATTACCCTTCCAATGATGCGTGAGTAGTTTACCATAGACCTACGGGTCCATAGCTAGTATCTAGATGGCTTCTTGTCTCTCTTTGAGACTCAATACCATGTTCTCCTAGTTGTTATTGGAGATCTATCCGATGCAATATTCTTTTGCAGTGTGTTTGTCGAGATCCGATGAATTGTGGATTTATGATCAGTTTATCTATGAATATTATTTGAATCTTCTCTGAATTCTTATATGCATGATTTGATATCTTTGTATTTTTCTTCGAATTATCGGTTTGGTTTGGCCAACTAGATTGGTTCTTCTTGCAATGGGAGAGGTGCTTAGTTTTGGGTTCAATCTTGCGGTGTCCTCACCCAGTGACAAAGTAGGGGTAGCGAGGCAGGTATTGTATTGTTGCCATCAAGGGTAAAAAGATGGGGTTTTCATCATATTGCTTGAGTTTATCCCTCTACATCATGTCATCTTACTTAAGGCGTTACTCCATTTTTATGAACTTAATACTCTAGATGCATGCTGGATAGCGGTCGATGTGTGGAGTAATAGTAGTAGATGCAGAATCATTTCGGTCTACTTGACACGGACGTGATGCCTATATTCATAATCATTGCCTTGGATATTGTCATAACTTTGCGCTTTTCTATCAATTGCTCGACAGTAATTTGGTCACCCACCGTATTATTTGCCTTCAAGAGAGAAGCCTCTATTGAAACCTATGGCCCCCGGGTCTATTTTCCATCATATATTTTCAGATCTATAAACAAAAAAACCCAAAAATACCTTGCTGCAATTTATTTACTTTTATTTTGTTTTACGTTTTAGTAAGCTTTTATATCTATCTCGATCAGATCTCACCTTTGCAAGTGACCGTGAAGGGATTGACAACCCCTTTATTGCGTTGGGTGCAAGTGTTGGATTGTTTGTGCAGGTGCATAGATTGGAGACTTGCGTGTATTGACTACTGGATTGATACCTTGGTTCTTAACTAAGGGAAATACTTATCTGTAGTTTGCTACATCACCGTTTCCTCTTCAAGGGAAAAACCAATGCAAGCTTAAGAAGTAGCAAGGAGTCACACCAATCACTTTAAGATCTTCATCATTATTTTCACAAAAACTAGAAGAACACGCTTTTACAAACCAATCTCTCTTAGCACGCATCCTAGTGGTTCTTTCTTTACATTCAACCATAGAAATTTTAATAGCTTTAAGAGATTCATTAATATCATGCTTGGGTGGCATAGATCTAATCTTCAAAGAATCAATCTCAAGAGAAATTCTATCAACGTTCCTAGCCAAATCATCAATCTTAAGCAATTTTTCTTCTACCAAAGCATTGAAATTCTTTTGAGAATTTATGCAATCTTTAATATTATTCTCAAGATCAGAGGGTATTTTATTATAATTTCCATAATAATTGTTGTAGGAATTACCATAATTATTAGAGGAATTACTAGGAAACGACCTAGGATTGAAATTACCTCTATATGCGTTATTACCAAAATTGTTCCTACCAACAAAATTCAAATCCATAGATTCATTATTATTCTCAATCAAAGTGGACAAAGGCATATAATTAGGATCAATAGGAGCACTCTTACTAGAAAAAAATTTCATAAGTTCATCCATCTTTCCACTCAAAGTATTAATTTCTTCAATCGCATGCATTTTTTTACTAGTGGAAGATCTTTCGGTATGCCAATGAGAGTAATTTGCCATAATATTATCTAGGAGTTTAGTAGCTTCTCCTAATGTAATTTCCATAAAAGTACCTCCCGCGGCGGAATCTAAAAGATTTCTAGATGCAAAATTCAATCCAGCATAATTTCTTTGTATGATCATCCATAAACTTATACCATGAGTAGGGCAATTTCTTATCATCAATTTCATCCTCTCCCAAGATTGTGCAACATGTTCATGATCAAGTAGCTTAAAATTCGTTATTCCTAAGGGAGATGATCTTAGGAGGAGGAAAGTACTTGGAAATAAAAGCATCTTTACACTTATTCCATGAATCAATACTATTTTTAGGCAAAGATGAAAACAAAATTTTAGCACGATCTCATAGTGAGAACGGAAATAGCTTCAATTTGACAATAGCATTATTCAGATCTTTTTTCTTTTGCATATCACACAATTCAACGAAAGTATTTAGATGGGTAGCGGCATCTTCACTAGGAAGGCCAGAAAATTGTTCTTTCATAACAAGATTCAACAAGGCGGCATTAATTTCATAAGATTCTGCACTAGTAGCGGGAGCAATCGGAGTACTAATAAAATCATTGTTATTAGTATTGGAAAAGTCACACAATTTAGAATTTTCTTGAGACATTGTGACAAAGCAAGCAATCTAGCACACAAGCAAACGAAAAGATGAACGAAAGAAGGACGAATAAAAAGGCAAATATTTTTTTTCTGAAAATGTTTTAGAAGTGGGGGAGAGGAAAATGAGAGGAAAATGGCAAATAATGTAATGCAAGAGATGAGAGTTTATGATGGGTACTTGGTAGGCTTGATGTAGAACCTCCCCGGCAACGGCGCCAGAAATTCTTCCTGCTAGTTCTTGAGCTTGCGTTGATTTTTCCCTTGAAGAGGAAAGGGTGATGCAGCAAAGTAGAGATAAGTATTTCCCTCAGTTAAGAACGAAGGTATCAATCTGGTAGGAGGCACAAGCAAGTCTCCAATCTATGCACCTGCACAAACTAACAAACACTTGCACTCAACGCGAAAAAGGGGTTGTCAATCCCTTCACGGTCTCGAACAAGAGTGAGATCTAATAGAGATAGGTATAAAAGATAAACAAAAAGGCAAACTAAAGTAAATATAAATAAATTGCAGCAAAGTATTTTTGGGTTTTTTGGTTTATAGATATGAAAATATAGGATGGAAAATAGACCCGGGGGCCATACGTTTCACTAGAGGCTTCTCTCTTGAACAAAGCATACGGTGGGTAAACAAATTACTGTTGAGCAATTGATAGAAAAGCGCAAAGTTATGACAATATCTAAGGCAATGATCATGAATATAGGCATCACGTCCATGACAAGTAGACCGAAACGATTCTGCATCTACTACTATTACTCCACACATCGACCGCTATCCAGCATGTATCTAGAGTATTTAGTTCATAAGAACAGAGTAACGCTTTAAGTAAGATGACATCATTTAGAGGGATAAACTCAAGGAATATGATATAAACCCCATCTTTTTATCCTTGATGGCAACAATACAATACCTGCCTCGCTACCCCTTCTATCACTGGGTGAGGACACCGCAAGATTGAACCCAAAACTAAGCACCTCTCCCATTGCAAGAAAAACCAATCTAGTTGGCCAAACCAAACCGATAGTTCGAAGAGAAATACAAAGATATCTTAATCATGCATAAAAGAGTTTAGAGAAGACTCAAATAAAATTAATAGATAATCTGATCATAAATCCACAATTCATCAGATCTCAACAAACACACCGCAAAAAAGTATTACATCGAATAGATCTCCAAGAACATCAAGGAGGACATTGTATTGAAGATCAAAGAGAGAGAAGAAGCCATCTAGCTACTAGCTATGGACCCATAGGTCTGTGGTAAACTACTCACACATCATCGGAAGGGCAGCAAGGTTGATGTAGAGGCCCTCCGTGATCGAATCCCCCTCCGGCAGATCGCCAAAAAAGGCCCCAAGATAGGATCTCACGGGAACATAGGCTTGCGGTGGCGAAAAAGTATTTTGGTGGACGCTTCTGGTGTTGTGGGAATATTTAGGAATTTATAGTGCAAAGATTAGGGTTGCGGGACTCCCGAGGGATCCACAAGCCAGGGGCGTGCCCTGAGGGCTTGTGGGCTCCTCGGGACTCCTCTGGCCCCCTCTCCAAGTCCTCTAGGTGTCTTCTGGTCCAAGAAAAATCATCCCGAAAGTTTTATTCCGTTTGGACTCGTTTGGTATTCCTTTTCTGTAAAACTCAAAAACAAGGAAAAAACAGAAACTGGCACTGGGCTCTAGGTTAATAGGTTAGTCCCAAAAATAATATAAAATAGCATATTAATGCTTATAAAACATCCAAAACAGATAATATAATAGCATGGAACAATAAAAAATTATAGATACGTTGGAGACGTACCATTGCACTGCATTGATTGTGTTCCTTCTTGTTTGTCGATGTTTGTCCGCTCTCGGTAGTAGACGATTCCGGCGTTGTGATCATTGACACCGATGAAGAGCTATGCTATCTTCGGAAGTGCCAGGCAAGCAAATCCCCTTTGAGCGTTCCGATACAATCCCACTGTCTCACCCCTGCTCTCTTTTACTGCATTAGGACAACAACGATTCAACTGTTACATGTTGTGGTAGTTGAACCCATTCCTCTTCATGACCTGTCTTTGCCATAGTAAATAGTTAAAAACCACTAGCATGAGTAGGAGTTGTTTGAGCCATGATGTGCCTACTCATTCATGATTGCTTGTTATGCCTGCTATGCTTAGAGTTGTGTCTGGTCTGACTCATCTGGGATGGATCGGAATGGTGGTGAACATGTCCTACTATTGAGAGCTAAGTGTGAAAACATGATTTGGTAAAGGTAGCGATGAGAGGCCATGTAGGAGTACATGGTGGGTTGTCTCATTGGGACCGTCCTCAGGAACTGAGTTCTGTGTTTTTTATCCAAGACAGCTACTACCACGCATTGGGCCCGAAACCCATGGACCCTCTCTACTTATTAATCGCCTTTATCGCTGTCAAGGAGTTGCAACTAGTTTGTGCTGTTTGTACAATATGAGTTAGAGGTCGTGCATAGCGCCGACCCTTGGGGTGGGCTATGATGCGGTAGAGACACCAAGGCACAGTGTACCAGGATGACACCCGAACGATGCTCTTGGGAACCTTGCTCTCATTGTTTGGGGCCGTGAGTGAAACCTCGGCCGGACTTCTTTTGCGGATACAACCTCAAATAGGCGATAAACCTGGACTAGAGTCTTGTTTGGTTAGTCAGGTCATGGCCGACACCCTCGCTAGGCTTCCGCTTGAAAGTTTCCGAGATACATGACGTGTACATAGTGGTAAGTGGTGAGAGTGTGTGTGAAGAAGTACACCCCTGCAGGGTTAATGATCTATTTGAATAGCCATGTCCTCGGATATGGACTACTTGGAAAGCTTACATTGTTCATACTTGTCAAGAAAAAAGATGGCACATGGAGATTCTGTGTTGATTACAGACACTTAAATGCAATCAGAGTCAAACACAAATACTCAATGCCAGTGGTGGAGGAATTTTTATATGAACTTGTTGGCGCTCAATGGTTTACCATATTGGATCTCAAATCTGGGTACCATCAGATCATGTTACTGACTGGGGAAGAACACAAAACAACTTTCAAGACACACCATGGGCTGTTTGAATTTCTTGTAATGCCTTTTGGTCTAACTAATGCTCCTGGCACTTTTCAAGATGCTATGAACAGACTGTTTGCTCTCTTACTCAGAAAATGTGTATTAGTCTTTATGGATGACATCCTTGTGTACAGTCCTACACTGGAATTACATGTGCAACATCTTAAAGAGGTTTTTGCTATCTTGGACCAAAATCAGGTCTATGTTAATTTTAGCAAGTGCTCTTTTTCTTAGCAAAAGTTGGAGTACTTGGGACATGTGGTGAGCAAGAATGGGGTCAGCACTGACCCATCCAAAGTGCAAGCAGTTCAGGACTGGCCTGTGCCTCAGAATGTGAAAGAGGCGAGAGGATTTTTAGGGCTCACGGGATGTTACAGAAAATTCATCAAGAACTATGGGATTATCAGCAGGAGTTTGGTCAATCTGCTGGAGAAGAACACTGTTTTTGTGTGGACACCTACCACTGAGTTTGCATATTAGCACCTCAAGCAAGCTCTATTATCTTCACCTCTGCTAGCCTTGCCTAATTTCCAAAAAATCTTTCAGTGTAGAAACTGATGCTAGCAATGTGGGCATTGGTGTTGTATTACTTCAAGAGGGCCACCCAATTGCATACTTGAGCAAAGCCCTAGGTCCTAAAGCATAAGGATTTCCTACATATGAGAAAGAGTGTCTAGCAGTTCTATTGGCAGTAGAGAAATCGAAGGCTTATCTGCAGCATGCCCCCTTTTTATCAGCACAGATCATAGAATATTGATACATTTACAATTTCAGAAGGTTTCCAACACCATTCAACAAAAGGCCCTACTTAAGCTCATGGGACTGAATTATACTATAATTTACAAAAAAAGACAGGAAAATACTGCAGCTGATGCCTTATCTAGGGTTTCATGCTTTGAAACCTTGTTTTCCCTATCTGACTGTAGTCCTCAGTGGCTGGAAGTGGTTAGGGAAGGATATTTGCAAGACCCTCAAACAAAAGACTTGTTAACTGAACTCAGTGTTACTGGCTCTAATGCCAAAGGATTTGAGCTAGTGCAAGGGGTGATCAGACATAAGGAAGAGTGTGGCTAGGCAACAACAAAGATGCTCACCAAGCTATACTCCTATCCCTTCATACCAGTGCAGTAGGAGGCCATTCAGGTTTTCAAGCCACTTATCAAAGAATTAAGGCCCTTTTCTCTTGGCCTGATATGAAACAGTATATTCAACAGTATGTGAATGATTGCACAGTCTGCCAACAAGCTAAGTTGGTGCACATCAAGGAACCTAGACTGTTGAGCCCCTTCCTGTGCCTACAGAAGCATGGAACATGATCACCATGGATTTTATCAGTGGACTTCCCAAAAGCAAGAACTATGACACTATCCTGGTCATCATTGACAAGTTTACGAAGTTGGGCACTTTATTCCCCTGTCCCACCCATTTACTGCATTATCAATGGCACAGGCTTATTTAGATCATGTGTACAAGCTCCATGGCCTTCCCAAAGTCTTAGTTACAGATAGAGATCCACTGTTCACTAGCACAGTTTTGCAAGAACTCTACAGGCTGACTGACACTAAGATGAACATGAGTTCCACTAATCATCCTGAAACAGATGGGCAGTCTGAGAAGCTAAATCAATGTCTGGAAAATTCCTACGCTGCATGGTTCAGTGTGCTCCTAAGAAATGGGCCTATTGGCTTTCTCAGGCCGAGTACTGGTACAATACGAATTACCATTCTCCTCTGGGCAAAACCCCTTTTTAAGGTGTTGTATGGCTACCAACCGAGACACTTGGGAGTTACTAATTTGCAGTCCTCAACTTCGAGTGATTTGACCAATTGGCTGGCAGAGTGCAATGCTACAACCACAGCTACCCAAGAACACCTCCTCAGGGGTCAACAGCGAATGAAGACACAGGAGGACAAAGATCATTCTGACAGAGTCTTTACAGCAGGTGATTGGTTTTTTTTTTGAAACTTCAACCTTATATGCAACAATCAGTGTTAAGACGCACCAATCACAAGTTCAGTTTCAAGTACTTTGGCCCGTATCAAGTTCTAGAATGAGTGGGAGATGTTGCCTATCATCTACAACTTCCTGCACCCAGTAAAATTCATCCAGTGGTGCATGTTTCTTTGTTGAAACTGGCCAAACCACCAGACAAACAAGTGTCAACTTCAGCTTCGTTGCAGTATGCTCAAGTCTGCCCTGCCGTGCCCAAGCCTTGCCAGGTCCTCGATTCTTGTCTGATTCTCTTTGGAGGACACCACCAAGAAGTAGTTCAAGGTCGCCTAGAGTGGACTTCCGACGTCGATGGCAACCTGGGAATGGGCAAGTGTGTTGTTTGAACTGGTGCCAACTTGAGGACATGTCGGTTGCAATGTGAGGGAGTGCCATGACCCAATTGGCCGTGAGCGGTTGTAGCGACCTGACCTCAAACAGTCAAGCCTCTGTGCATCTGTGCCATCCCTGGATTAGTATGCTGGCACACACAGTACATCAATGTATATATTAAATTGCAATCACATGTATAAATAACATAAAACTGATATATACCTTATAAGTCTCAGCGGAACAAACAAATGGGTGTGGAGTCCCATCAATGCCATCGCCTAGTTTAGTGTAGACCGTAACCCTATACCACACTCTTACTCGTCGTAGAATTATCTGCAACATGAGATGTTGCAGCCGTGTAGGTCAGTACATTGAATGTACCGGCAAGATCACCATAAGAAAAACAGATGATAAAACTATACTATATGCAATATGACTTTGTGGCTCTGTGTCTGAGTTTTGTTTTGCATAAAAGCTAATTTTATTTTCCCTACAACAAAGGATAGTACAGGAAATCTCTACTACAAAGCAGATATCTATACATGACATGGTTCCGCCAACCGATGTCTCATAACCCATATCATCATAAGTTGCTCACAATTAAGATTTCGATCTGGTGTTGAGAGTTTTGAGATAGATCCAAGTCCAGAGGCTCAAATTGTCCGTAACCGGGGACACGGCTAATCGATTAGGTTTTAACCCTCTGCAGAGGTTTGTACACTTTACCCGCAAGATTTGGTCCCTGCCTTTTTGTCCTCGCACTTTAGACTGTTTGAGAACTGGACGATCGAAACATGGTCTTCCGAAGAGTTCCTCTGACCATTGTCCGGTGGCCATCCAATCCTATCGTAGTTCTACATCTGCTAGCACTATCCCAGCTAGAGTCTCCACTAAGATCAACCAAGCCAGAGCCGTATTGACACGTGGTTGCACAGGTAAGCTTCCGGGCATGAAGTATTCTTCCGTCTCTTTGAGCCTGGGTGGAGCTTTCCGCATGATATCACGGCGCTTCTCCGGAATCACTGAGTACTGGGCGCACCATATACCCTTCTTAACCATTCTCCACCCAAAGGTATATTGAATTCTTGTCTCGAGTCTTGAAGTCTTGAGGTCTTGTAGATGCAGGCCTTGAAGATTCCATCTTGAAGTTGTCATCATTGACGTAGAGTCCTCCACTTCACACCACTCATGAGCACTCATACCAATCCCCGTCTACTATAGCGTAGCATTAAAACTATATAACGTCCCGGGCTTGATAACAGGGAGATGGGTTCCTACCTCATGCATTCTACTCAACTACAAGAAGTCAATATCACTACTGGAGGGATTATGAATGGTGACACTAGATGCAATAAAACATAGGTATGAAAAACATGGTCAAAGTGAACTTGCCTGGTAAGTTGATGAAGATAATAACGCTCTCAGAATAATGACTTGGTAGAACTATTCATCACTCCGTTGAAAATCTATTAAGTCAAACATAGCATTCATATAAGCAAACATCCTAGCAAACAATTCTAGCACTCAAAATAACAATCAAAACAACAAGGAAACTCAATAATAAAAACTCAATCGCAAATCAAAGAAACTACAAACAAAAACTACTAAGGAAAGTCTAAGACTTTACTACAAACATCCAATATAGTTTTGCTCTAAGTAAAACTTAACAACAATTAAAACACTAAACTAATAAATTAACAAAAAAGAAAATGTAAAACAAATAACTTAACAGAAAGTATTTTTCATAAACTTTTCGCAGCAAAAAGAAACAAATGAAAAACTTTTATAAAACTCTAACTATGACCTATACAAGTTTTCATACAAAACTAAAGAAAATAAAATTTTAAAATAAAAAATAAAATTGTCTCTGTTAAATAACAGAAACAAACTAAATTTGTCAAAAGTGACAAAAGTTTTTAATTAAAAACAATTAAAACTATAAAGAAAAGACTAAAACAAAACTAGAACTAAAACAATACTGTTTTGCCTAAAACCCAAATTAAAAATAAACTAAATATAAAATACTTAACACTACTGGATAGTAAAGGTCCTAGTGACCAGGAGCAAAAAGAATCAATCAAAAATATATTCTAGAACTCAAACTAGAGCCAAAATAGTGTTTGAAGCATATTTGAAATAATTCAAATTTAAACTACTCAAATTCAAAATTTCAAGTCACTAACAGAAACTTCATAAAATGTGTGACCCAGTGCAATTGGAATCACTCAAAAATATTAAGTAGGCTAAAAGATAGAAGCAATCTAAGATTGAAACTTTTTCTATTTTTTAAAAAACAGAACGAAAAAAACAAAAAAAAAACAATCGGGCACTAGCTACGTGGCCTACTACTATTGGGCTAAGAGATGGGCGATCTGTATCTAAACTATGCTCAGGCGATACTTAACAGAACCGTGCATGCGTGTTTAATAAAAAGAAACCGACGAACCGGTTCGATCTAAACCGACTAAACCGTAAATAAAACCGATCTACTTAAAAAACCTAATGGTTTGATGATCTAATCCAGGCCGTATATTGAAGATCTAACAGAGGGGAGTGAAGCTGGACTTACATCGGTGGTGGACGTCGATGAGGGCGTCAGGCGTTGTCGCCGGCGGTGCTCCGGTGGCCAAGGGTGGCGGCGGAGGTGACGGGCAGATGAGGCGGAGCGAGGGGATCTCCGGGGTGGAGTTAGCGGCGGTCGGGGATGGCGAGACGACGCAGTGCATCATGGTAGAGCTTCGGGCGCTCCTAGCTCCGGTGGAGCTCCGGTGATGGTGGCCGTGGTGGCTCTGCTCGATGCGGGCGTCGCCCCTGGTGGTCTCCGGGCTCCGGGAAGAGGACGACGGGGTCTAGCACGTCTTGGCAATGGCGAGGGTGGCCTCTGCGGTGTCAGATGCTTCCGGTGCTGACGAGGGCGAGCGACTGGAGAGCGCGCAATGCCGGCAAGATGCGGGGGGCATCGGGGATGTCGTTCTCGTGCGGAGCTGCGCGAGAAAAAGGGTGAGGGAGATGCGGAGCACCGACGATGAAGAAACAGAGGGCCAAGGTGCTCGGGAACCTTCGGCAGTGTCGAATCGAGTGGTGACAGGAGCCTTTGGTGATGAAACTCCGGCGAGATTGGGATGAAGCTCTAGGGCACGGGAGGTCTAGATTTTTTTTCTTCTGAAAATCGGACGAGGAGGGGTAGGGAAGTATTTATAGAGGGTCATGCATGGGCAAGGGGCTGCGGGCGAGGCAAATTTTCGCGAGAAAATCGGCCTGGGAAGCGTGCGAGCTGCGGCCTCTGTCCATGGCGTGGGGAAGAAGATGCTGATGGGCGGGGCCCACCTGTCGGCGTGTGAGGGCGAGTGAGAGAGAGAGAGGGAAGCGGTGCGGGCGACCGATGGGAAGCCGTTTCAGGCGTGCGGCTAGGCCAGTTGGGCCATGGGGAGGGAGATGGGCCTCGCAGGCAGAAGGCCTTCGGCCGTTTTTGTTTTTAAAAAACACACAGACAGAACAAACTAAATACAGAGAAAATAAATGGAAACTTATATAGACATATTATATATAAAAAAAATCAGAAAAAGAAATCCTAAAACATGAACATATTTTCAGAGGCAAATAAAATACACAAAATTTTAGAAATGTCAAACAGTGCTACTGTTGAAATAAAACCCAATAAAAATCATTTTTAAAATACCAAAATGATTTCAAATTTATTTTCTCCTAATTTTACATTAAAGGGAATCATTTTACCCTTATTTCCATTTATTTATTTTTAGGAGAAAAATAATTTGATTAAAAACCAAATAACTCCAAATTGAAAGTGGGTTTCAAAATACCTTCAAAGGGACTTTCAATTTGATCCTTCTAAACTTCCAACTCGTATTTCATATAATTTGAAGAAGTCATTTTATCTTCTCTCATGAAAATCATTGAGTTGCAGAAAGTTTCTGAGTTTGAAATATTTTCAGGTGGAATTCAAATCTTTTCAAAATCCCTTTTCATTTCAAATGGAAGAAGTCATGTCATCTTCACTCTAGGGTTTTGTGCTGAAATGAATTTGAATTCCTAAGGATCAAAATGCAAAGTGAAAGTTTGGGTAAGTCATTTCATTCTCTCTCATTCAACTTTCAAAAAGTTTCAAATTTCACACAATTTCACACAATCAATCACACCACAATCAAACAAACAATCATAACTATTTATTTAATATAACATTCCAAAATTTAGAATTTGGGGATGTTACAAACTACCACCCTTAAAATGTATCTCGTCCTCGAGATTCGAAGAGGCCAGAAAGAAGGTTAGGTTTGTTGGTCTTGTGGGAAATCCATCAATCATCACAAATGTCTAGGGTGCTACCACCCTTAGAGACAAGGTTACGATTCCAACAAAATTCATGTACTCCCTCCTTTGGGTTGACGGTGTCTGTCTTCATATTTTTTGGGATAACCCTTTCACTGGTGCTCTTCCGGTAAGGCCATAACCTTTTCCTCAAATCTTATGTCAACATCATGGTAAGGTCCTTCCGAGGTTGGATCTTCTTAGCTGATGGGTCTGTCGCCAATACTAAACAACTGTCAAAATCTCATGGTGGTTAACAATTTCCGGTTTCTGCAGGAAATGTGTCTGGGTTGAATCCCACCATATAACCTACGATTGGCAACGGTTGCCTATACTAGGTTCCATCGTCCTACCATTCTAAGGTTTGAACAAGGTTTTGACATCGTCGTCTCTCTACTATGGGTAAGTCACTCAGATTTACCATTCCAAATAGCAAGAGCAAATGATAAGAGTAATTCGGTATGGTGATCAATCCATTCCGCACCCAGATCATTACCCTGTATAAGGTTTAGCGAATCTCGCATTTCTAACACTCGGGCAGTCTCACATGCATTGCAGAATTTCTCTTGTCCTCGAACTGGGTTCGAGTAAACCCATGGGTTCTGCAAGTTGAACCAAACATCTATCATTTCTTCCCAACACTCGGGTTTACGTATTCTCCTAGGAAACGTCTGCTGATCAAATCATAGCTTCTTCCAATCTTTCTTCTTCCAGGGAGTTCTTGATCCTTATTAATTCCTGGGCCTGTGGGTCGTGGGCCCACTTCAATACTTGCACAACTTTAACTCATCCTTTTGAGTCATATTGTTCCATATTCCAATATTATTCCTCCTTTAAATCCTATAGTACTTCATTCCTTCATACTTTTGATGTAATCAATATATCAAATAAAATTTCCAAACTTAATTTGTCCAAACTCCATTCTGCGGAATACATTTTGCTTTCCGTTGGTCAGGTGCTATCATAAGGTACTACTACCCTTAAAATGTAATACACGAATCCATCCCTAGACCATATTTCTCATTTCCTCGAAAATGGTCAAAATCATTGTTCATGGGGTAACAACTCATAAAATTCAACGTATGAAATCATGGCACATTAACTTTATTGATTTCATGAATTCATTACAATCTCTGAGCACCCATTACATGACTCAACTCATTGTACTCATGAAAATAAATTTGCTTCTTACTACACTTATTACCAATATCAAAATTCCAACTACTCAGCTACAACTTTCATCTTGTCAGGACATTTAGTAGCATAATGTCCTGCTTCCCTGCAACGAAAACAAATAACTTCCAATAAGTCTTTGGGCTTCTTGGGGATGGTGTCTGCTCTTTGGGTTCTTGGATTCTTCTCTGGACATTTATCAGCGTAATGACCTAACTCCTTGCACGTGTAACAAGTGATATGACTCAGGTCCTTCACTGCAGAAATTGGGTTGTTCTGGGGATGCCTTCATTTTCTCTTCCTGGGTTTCTCCGTAATGATCAGAGCTTCTATTTTCGGAGGGTCAAACTTCACTTCTGCTGTCGGGAAATCTCCCAGATACTCTTCTCTTTCCTTTGTGCAATACCGTGAAAATGTCCTTCTTCTCCACATGAATAGTGATACATCCATTTTGCATCATACTTTTATATTGATATTTATTGCATTGTGGGCTGTTATTACACATTATGTTACAATACTTATGCCTTTTCTCTCTTATTTTACAAGGTTTACATGAAGAGGGAGAATGCCGGCAACTGGAATTCTGGATCGGAAAGGAGCAAATCTAAGAGACCTATTCTGCACAACTCCAAAAGTCTTGAAAATTTACGGAGAATTATTTTGGAATATATAAAAAATATTGGGTGAAGAAATACCAGAGGGGGACCCACCAGGTGGCCACAAGCGTGCGGGGCGCGCCCTACCCCCCTAGGCGTGCCCCTAGGGCTTGTGGGCCCCCTGGCAGGTCTCCGGTGCCCATCTTCTGCTATATGGAGGGTTTTGACCTAGAAAAAATCATAAGGAAGCTTTCGGGACGAAGCGCCGCCGTCTCGAGGCGGAACCTGGGTAGAAGTAATCTAGGGCTCCGGCGGAGCTGTTCTGCCGGGGAAACTTCCCTCCTGGAGGGGGAAATCGAAGCCATCGTCATCACCAAAGATCCTCTCATCGAGAGGGGGTCAATCTCCATCAACATCTTCACCAGCACCATCTCCTCTCAAACCCTAGTTCATCTCTTGTATCCGATCTTTGTCTCAAAACCTTAGATTGGTACCTGTGGGTTGCTAGTAGTATTGATTACTCCTTGTAGTTGTTGCTAGTTGGTTTATTCGATGGAAGATCATATGTTCAGATCCTTGATAATATTTATTACCCCTCTGATTATGAACATGAATATGCTTTGTGAGTAGTTACGTTTGTTCCTGAGGACATGGGAGAAGTCTTGTTATAAGTAATCATGTGAATTTGGTATTCGTTCGATATTTTGATGAGATGTATGTTGTCTTTCCTCTAGTCGTGTTATGTGAACGTCGACTACATGACACTTCACCATGATTTGGGCCTAGGGGAAGGCATTGGGAAGTAATAAGTAGATGATGGGTTTCTAGAGTGACAGAAGCTTAAACCCTAGTTTGTGCGTTGCTTCGTAAGGGGCTGATTTGGATCCACATGATTCATGCTATGCTTAGATTTACCTTAATTCTTCTTTTGTAGTTGCGGATGCTTGCGAGAGGGGTTAATCATAAGTGGGAGGCTTGTGCAAGTAAGGACAGCACCCAAGCACCGGTCCACCCACATATCAAATTATCAAAGTAACGAACGCGAATCATATGAGCATGATGAAAACTAACTTGACAATAATTCCCATGTGTCCTCGGGAGTGCTTTGCTTTATATAAGAGTTCGTCCAGGCTTGTCCTTTGCTACAAAAAGGATTGGGCCACCTTGCTGCACCTTTGTTACACTTGTTACTCATTACCCGTTACGAATTATCTTATCAGAAAATTATTTGTTACCGATAATTTCAGTGCTTGCAGAGAATACCTTGCTAAAAACCGCTTGTCATTTCCTTCTGCTCCTCATTGGGTTCGACACTCTTACTTATCGAAAGGACTACGATAGATCCCCTATACTTGTGGGTCATCAAGACTCTTTTCTGGCGCCATTGCCGGGGAGTGAAGCGCCTTTGGTGAGTGGAATTTGGTAAGTAAACATTTATATTACGTGCTGAAATTAACTGTCACTTGTCACTATGGAAAATAATCCTTTGAGGGGCTTGTTCGGGGTATCTTCACCCCGACCAGAAGAGCAAAGAGTTGCCCCTCAACCTACTAAACCTACTGAAAATATTTATTATGAAATTCCTTCGGGTATGATAGAGAAACTGGTAGCTAATCCTTATGCAGGAGATGGAACATTACATCCTAATATGCATCTAATCTATGTGGCTGAAGTTTGTGGATTATTTAAGCTTGCGGGTTTGCCCGAGGATGAAGTCAAGAAGAAGGTCTTCCCTTTATCTTTGAAGGAGAAGGCATTGACATGGTATAGGCTATGCGATGATATTTGGACTTGGAACTACAACCGATTGAAATTGGAATTTCATCAGAAGTTTTATCCTATGCATCTGGTTCATCGTGATCGGAATTATATATATATAATTTTTGGCCTCGTGAAGGAGAAAGTATCGCTCAAGCTTGGGGGAGGCCTAAATCAATGTTATATTCATGCCCCAATCATGAGCTCTCAAGAGAAATTATTATTCAGAACTTTTATGCTCGGCTTTCTCATAATGATCAATCCATGCTTGATACTTCTTGTACTGGTTCTTTTATGAAGAAGACTATTGAATTCAAATGGGATTTATTGGAAAGAATTAAATGCAACTCTGAAGATTGGGAACTCGACGAAGGTAAGGAGTCAGGTATAAACCTTAAGTTTGATTGTGTTAAATCTTTATGGATACCGATGCTTTTCGTGAATTTAACACTAAATATGGACTTGACTCTGAGATAGTAGCTTCTTTCTGTGAATCATTTGCCACTCATGTTGATCTCCCTAAGGAGAAGTGGTTCAAATATCATCCTCCCATTGAAGTAAAAATAGTAGAACCTATTAAAGCTGAAGACGAAACTATTACTTATAATGTTGATCCTATTATTCCTACTGCTTATATTGAGAAGCCACCTTTCCCTGTTAGAATAAAGGAACATGCTAAAGCTTCAGCTGTGGTTCGTAAGAGTTATACTAGAACACCTACACCCACTGGTACAGCGAGGTGCTATACAAATGGTTTTCAACCCCTTTCCGCGACGGCGTTCTGAACCGTCGCCTAGTGAGTGACTGCGATAGGGGGGTCCATCCCACACGACCCAGAAACCGTCAGGGATATGCCCTCCTGGCACACACGCTCAGCAAAATGAGGTCGTGTGCGATCGACGAGCAACCAAATACAGTTATACATACAGTTGTGCTAAAAAAAAATACAATTATACAGGCCAAATTGTTTCCGGTCGTAAGTACATCCCACACAGTCAGTCCCCGCTAAACGTTTCCGTTCGTATGTACATTCCACACATTCAATCCAAGGAATACGTTTCTGTTAGTATGTACATCCCACACAGTTAATCCAATAAGTATGTTTCCGTTTGTATATACATCCCACACAGTCACTCCAAGGAAAACGTTTCCGTTCGCAGGTACATCACACACAATTTTCCCCATTAAATCGTTTGTGATAGCGTTGCCATTGCACACGATATTAAAAAATTTATCGTTTGCGTTATTGAATGCATCACACACGGTGCGTAGAAGAAACTGTGTGGCAAAGGCTGTCCATCACACACACTTTTTATGTGTTAAACATTTGGGCAAGGTGGCCTAATGCAAACAGTTTTCAAGAGGATGTCGTGTGTGATTGTTCATTGATCCAACACGGTTTATTCCGAGAAACTGTGTGCGTTGCCTAAGGTTATCGCCCACGGTGTTTTCTCAATAACCGTTTGCAATAGAAAAACCCAATTAGCAAGCTGATTACCCTATTATTAATAATCCATTTATTAATCTAATTGACATTTCATATTAAGCACACAATATATTTCATTTCCATATTAAGGAAGCAGGATTTCATAATTGAAATACATCAGAGTACAACATCATATAGCTTCAGCACTCAGCTACCCCATTACACAACTGCACCAGCACCAAGTTTCACATGCAACATCTACAACCTTTCAAAATTAGCATCATAGACGGAACATAGACAGATGAATCTCATCTGGAAAGCTGCTGAAGCGGAAGGCGAATATTGAGCCTTCATTGATGCTGAAGGTCTTTGCAACTTTAGGCCAGTGCTTGTGGATGATTGACCATCCATCCTTCGTCCTCTTCAGGAACACTTCAATATTGAACCGAGGGTGTTGTATGAAAACCTTCCTCGCCTCCTGACCATACAGGTGGTTTGAGAGGTAATCATCAGTGAACTGCTTTGGAAAGGCCTGAAAACAAGGATATGCATAAATATCTTCTCCAGAATTAAGAAGACAAGGTATAACAGTTAGTACCATCCCATAGTGAACTGATGTCTTCTTCATTGTGCAGACAAAGATCTTGTTGTTTTTTGTCGCTAATTTCTTTATCGTAACAATCTTTTTGAGTGTCTTGACTTGACTGATATTAATGGACAACTCATTTCCACATATGCAAAAAGGGTCAAACAGCGGGTCAAAACCTCTGACAACAGGACCTACATGTGTAAGACCAAATTGTTAAAAACTTAATATTTAAAAACAAGAAGTGGAAAGGTGTGTTATTAACTGCAACAGGCCTAATATTTAAAAACAAGCAAACTTAGTCATTCAAACTTGTATTGTGCAGGTCTAAGTACACTAGTTATTGGCCCTGTTTGGATCCATGGGTTAGAGTTATTTTGAGCTAGTTTGGGCTCAAATAGCCTTAAAGTATCCAAACATGAGGACTAGTTTGAGCTAGTTGTGTCAAACCCACCGAAAACAACTATCCCACCCAAGAGGTTCTGATTGGGGCTAGTTCTCCTAGTGCATTTATTATCAATCTAACACTGTCATCCAAACACCTCTTTGGCTAGAGTTAGTTCAGGGTTAGTCATTGTTGAGTATCATTGTTATTTAGGAAACATAGGATAGCATAGGATTTATTCTACCTTGACTTGTAAGTGCATCTAGTGCCCCTTAGTGATTTTGGTGTATTGAAGACTTATAGGTTAAGGGACTAATGCGTTTGTGAGTGTACACAGGTCTATAAGTCTATGAGGAGTTTGTTATTTACGATGAATGTCGACCCCTAAAAATGAATGTCTTCAACTGAAGACTTTGGTTTTCTTGAAGACTTTGAAAGTGAAGAAATTGGTGTGACCCTGAAGACTTGATATTCATGCGAGGATCATGAAGCGTGAAGACTTTTGTTTCTGTAGTTTCATTTTCTTCTTCTTGAGTCATAGGAAACACCGTACTGTTAAAGGGGGTCGAGGTAAATCTAAGGAAAAGTTTCCAAGTGATGCTCAACTCAAAATCCTACACCTACCCAATCCTTTCGAGTGAAGCCATTGGAAATCTCATACAGTTTAGTCAAGTTCTTCAGTGACAGAGACGAAGTTCTTCTGTTCTCTGAGGAATTTGTTCTGACTGAGGAGTTAGGAATTCGCCAGTGCGAATTGCCTACAAGTGAGGATCATGATAGCCCTGAGGAATTTGATACTCAAATTTCCGACCGTTGCTGTGCTACGTGCCAGCTGTCCCAAAATATCTACCCACCTAACGGTCATATCATTGAAGGGCATTTATGTCTTATCATGTCGGGCTGCTCCCTAGGCTATAAATAGCCGCCCCCTTCAACCACTAGCTGGTTGGCTGCTCCAAGAATAGATTGACACTTGTCATTTAGAGACTCCCATCCTCCGAGGACTTTGAGCGAAAATCATCAAGTGAGGAAAACCCAAAAACCCAAACACCTACAAACCCAAAGTGATTGAGCATCACTGAAGAGATTGTTCCTGTGTGTGAACGCGCTTGTTACCTTTGAGGACTGTGCATCCTCCAGACGGTTAGGCGTCATGGTCTAGAGCATCCAAGAGGAAATTGTGGATTGCCGAGTGACCGAGTATGTGAAGGTTTGGAAGTCACCTGAAGACTTACCACGAGTGATTGGGCGAGGTCTGTGTGACCTTAGCTCAAGGAGAATACGGTGAGGACTGTGTGTCCTCAGGTTTAAATACCTAGCCGCTCTAACCAGACGTACAACTGTCACAGCAGTTGGAACTGGTCTACCAAATCATTGTCTTCACTGAGCTACTGGTTCTATTTCCTCAACCCTTTCATTTCCTCGCATACTTGCTATGTATTTGATCATTACTGTTTGAAGACTTTGACTGAAGACTTTCTCAATTTCCTCAGTTCAATTTCTTCAGTCAGTTTGTCTTCAGCCTGCTTATCATGTGTTTCACGCTACCTGTACTCTGTGCCTATTTCATTTCATCATGATGACTGTACTTATGCCATGTTATGTTTGCATCTGAGTACTTATCCCGCTGCTAAGTAGTTCGTTGCTTAGGAATTTCCTCACCTTGAAATTCCTCAGTGACGAATTTGTAAAAATCGCCTATTCACCCCCCCTCTAGTCGATATAACGCACTTTCAATTGGTATCAGAGCAAGGTACTCCCTTGTTCTGTGTGATTTTGGTTTAACCACCTGGAGTTTTAGTTATGTCGACTGCAGGCATGATCAATGTCTCAGCTTGGTGTCCTACCTTCGATGGGACGGACTACCCCTACTGGAAGAACAAGATGCGCATGCATCTTGAGGCAATTGACAACGATCTCTGGTATGTTGTGGAAAAGGGTGTTCCCTCTGTCACTCCTTCCATAAACGCTGCTGATGTGAAGAGATTCAAGCAACTCGACTCTCAAGCGAAGAATATCATATGTGGCCATCTGAGCAAAGGGCAGTATGGCAGAGTGAGTGCTTTGGAGACAGCTAAGCTTATCTGGGATAGGCTGTCCAAGGTCAACGAAGGAGTCTCAACTCAACGTGACTCTCGAGTTGACGTTCTTCGCAATCTCTTCAACCGCTTCAAAAGACTCGACAATGAAAATGTTCAGCAAACCTTTGATCGCCTCACTGACATCTCAAACGAGCTTCAAGCACTGGGTGCCACTGACATCACCGACCATGAGGTGGTGAAGAAATTGCTGAGATCACTCGATTCTTCATTCGATACACTGGCACTGATGATTCAAGAACGTGGAGACTACAAGTCACTTGATCCTGCTGATATCCTCGAGAGGCTAAATACTCATGAATTCCAACTAGCTGAGAAGAGAGATCTCTACGGACCGAGCTATGGTAGATCTTGTGCACTGAAAGCCAAGGCAGTCTCTAAATCTGAAGATGAAGATTCTGGTAGCAGCCTTGGTGATCCTGAAGAACTGAGTCAGGAGCTAGCAATGCTCGTGAGGAAATTCCAGAAGTTCTCTAGACGTGGCCGATTTGGAAAATCCTCAAGAGGTGATGACATGAAATCAGATTCCTCATCCCGTGATTACAAGAAGAGAACTTGCCATAAATGCAAGAAACCTGGTCACTACATTACTGATTGTCCTCAGTGGGAGAAGGAATCAAAGAAGAAGAAATACAAGGATGATAGTTTAGATGACTCTAAGAAGAAGAAGAAATCTTCAAAGTCCTCATCGTCAAGATCTTCAAAGTCTTCATCTCACAAAAAGAGCAGCTCCAAGAAAGCTCGGGCATTCATTGGCAAGGAAATGGACTCTGAAGCTGAATCTGAGGAACATGAGGAAGAGGAGGCATCTGAGGAGTCAGACTCTGGTGTGGCGAGCCTAGCCCTCTCTACTGCTTATATTAGCAAGTCCATCTTCAACACTGAGGAAAATGGCTTCCCCAACACTGCTGATGACGGCAACGATGACTATGCTCCCACCTATTGCTTCATGGCAAAAGGTGCCAAGGTATTCAAATATCCCTCCTCTGAATCAAGTGAGGATGAATCTGATGAAAACCTCAAACCCAGCTATTCCAAACTTGCTAATATTGCTGTTAAACAACAAAAGGCTTTGGAAAAGGTTCAAAATATGCTAGACAAAAGCGATGGTCTGTTAGGTGAGGAAATGGATCGAACTCAAACACTGACTGATAATCTTCAGCAACTACAGTCTAAGTTTGACAACCTTCAAGGTCGTCATGAAACTCTCTTAGCCGATCATGAGAAGCTTTCTTATGAATTTCTTCAAAGAAAGCAAGATCTTGAGAAGCTAAGGGTGAGTCATGAAGATCTTCAGAAGGAAAATGATTCTTTGCTTGCTCAACAGATCAGTTCCGCTCAGGAAGAATTTATTCCACCATGCTTGAAATGCATTGAACGTGAAACTGCTAATTCTTCACCTGAATGTTCAAATGCTTCTATTGCTGCAAATTCTTCAACTATCTTTGTGGTCACAAATTCCTCATCTGAGGATACCACTAGTATCACTGACGAAAATGCAGGGTTGAAGGAATTGTATGTGACAGGCATGTACAAAAGCCTCAAAGGGCATCAGACTCTTTGTGATGTGCTCAAAAAGTAGATCTTGAACAGGAACCCTAGGAAAGAGGGTATTGCCTTTGAGAGGAAACTCAATGCTGATGGAACCTACTGGAAACCGGAGCAGTATCCCAAAACCTCATGGGTTGCTGCGAAGGGACCTCCCGTAGATCCATCCACTTTATCTGGCTTTACTTGTGAATCCTCATATTCATCTGATGAGTCATTTGACTCCAACTATAAACTGTTCAAAAATCAGAATGGTGAGGTATTTGCTAGATATGTTGGATCTAACTGCAGGAATGGTCCCCCTATGAAGAAAATCTGGGTTCCCAAAAGGTGCCTTGAAAGTCTTCAGGTGAATGTCCTCATGACACCACCTGTGAAGAATAAGAACCCCAGATCAAATTCTTCATATGAACCAAAGTCTTCATATGGATCCAAGTCCTCTTATGGATCAAATTCCTCACATGGATCCAAGTCCTCACATGAACATCATCATGCTAACACTTCTGTTTCGCAGGGAAAGCCTAAGGGCTATGAATATGTGCATTATTCTTCAAATCATTATGTTCATAAGTCCTCGAAAAATTTCTCTGCTTATTCATATGCTTACCCTAACCCCTCTTATGTGAAACGAAGTGGTCTGGCGTCTATGCCACCTTTCTCTTATGGAGCTCGCAGAATGATGAACTCTTTGCCACCCCTCCAGATGTGGGTGGTGAAGAAAAGGAACTAATCTCTTATGCAGGGTCAGGTCTCCAGACGAACTAAATCGTCTGAAGAATTTGCTGGAGACCTGAAATGCTTGAAAGGACGCAAGCTAATCATGAAGAAATGATTTATTCATTTCTCACGTCCTCACATTGCTATATATACATATGTTGCTTTAATTGATGAAATATGTCTGATGAATTTGATGTCATATTCTTCACTCTGAAGTATATGAGTTCGTAAGATGCACTAATTCATCTGCAGGATGATTTACCCAAAGCTACTGAGTGGGTCCTCGATAGTGGATGTACAAATCACATGACCGGTGACAAGAGCTTACTGATGAACACTCCTTTATCTCCATCACACTTGAAGCATATCACCTACGCTGACAAAGGCAAAAGCAATGTATTGGGTCTAGGTAGGGTTGCAATCTCAAAGGATCGACACATGGATAAAGTCATGCTTGTCGAGTCCCTCGGATTCAACCTCATGTCTGTCTCAATGCTTTGTGATCTTGATATGGTTGTTGTCTTTGGCAAATATCGTTGCTTAGTGCTCATGGAATCTGACAATTCCAAAGTCTTCGAAGGCTTTAGGAGAGGAGACTTGTATATTGTTGATTTCTCTGCAGGACCACAGCCTGCCACTTGTCTACTTGCTAAAGCTTCAGAAGGCTGGCTATGGCATCGACGACTGGGTCATGCTGGCATGAGGAACTTACACACGCTCGTGAAGAAAAAGCACGTCATTGGCATCGAGGGTGTCAAATTCCTCAAAGATCATCTTTGTGGGGCTTGTGAGGCTAGAAAAATGACCAGAGCCAAGCACCCCTCGAAGACTATCATGACTACTTCTCATCCTTTTGAATTGCTTCATATGGATCTTTTTGGCCCTACTCATTATGCCACACTGACAAATGCAGCATCTCTATATGGCTTTGTCATTGTTGATGACTATTCTCGTTACACATGGGTGCATGTCATTACTTACAAAACTGAAGTGCAGGAAGTCTTCAGACGATTTTCCTCAAGGGCTTCGACGAATTTCGGCGTGAAGATCAAGCATATATGTAGTGACAATGGGACCGAGTTCATGAATACTGGTCTTGATGACTATCTCGATGAACTTGGTATTACTCATGAGCTATCTGCCCCATACACTCCTCAGCAGAATGGCGTTGTGGAGCGCAAGAACAGGACTCTTGTTGAGATGGCTCGCACCATGCTTGATGAATACAAGACACCTCGTCACTTCTAGCCTGAGGCAATTGATACTACATGCCACATCATCAACAGGGTATATCTTCACAAATTCCTCAAGAAGACCTCATATGAACTCCTCACTGACAAGAAACCCAATGTGAGTTATTTCAAAGTCTTCGGTGCTAAATGCTGGATTAGAGATCCTCATCACAATTCTAAATTTGCACCGAAAGCACATGAAGGTTTTATGCTTGGTTACGGAAAGGACTCGCACACCTACAGGGTCTTCAACACCTATCACAACAAGGTTGTTGAAACTGTAGATGTGCGGTTCGATGAAACTAATGGCTCGCAAAGAGAGCACCTACCTCCTGTGCTAGATGAAAAGACACCTGAGGAAACCATCAAGTTCAAAGCTACTGAGGATGTCATTCCTACTGAAGAATCTGCTGAAGAAATTATTCCAGAACATGAAGAACAGCATGCTGGCGCATCTGAAGAAAATGCTGAGCCAAATCAAAGTCATCAACCTGCTCATCCCCGCATTGCAAATGAAGTACAGATTGAGAGAATCATCAACGACATCAACGCACCAGGTCCTCTGACTCGCTCAAAAGCTTCACATTTGTCTAACTTTTGTGGGCATTTTGCTTTCGTCTCTATCACAGAGCCCACCAAAGTTGATGAGGCATTTCTGGAGCCTGAATGGATTCAGGCAATGCAAGAGGAATTACACCAATTCAAGCTGAACAATGTGTGGGAGCTTGTCAAGCGACCGGACCCATGCAAGCACAATATCATCGGTACCAAATGGATCTACCGCAACAAGCAAGATGAAAATGGCCTAGTGGTGAGGAACAAGGCTCGCCTTGTAGCTCAAGGCTACACACAGGTTGAAGGAATTGATTTTGATGAAACTTTTGCACCTGTTGCTAGACTTGAGGCTATTCGCATATTGCTTGCTTATGCTAACCATCATAATATCATCTTATATCAAATGGATGTGAAAAGTGCATTCCTCAATGGTAAGCTTGAGGAAGAAGTATATGTTGCTCAATCCCCAGGTTTTGAAGATCCTAAGCATCCTGACAAAGTCTTCAGACTCAATAAGGCCCTCTATGGCCTCAAGCAGGCCCCTCGGGCGTGGTATGATACTCTGAAGGAATTCTTCATGAAGAAAGGCTTCAAACCCGGTTCACTCGACCCTACTATTTTCACCAAAACCTATGATGATGAATTATTCGTGTGCCAAATATATGTTGATGATATTATCTTTGGCTGTACTAACCAACATTACAGTGACGAATTTGCTTACATGATGAGTGAGGAATATCAAATGTCCATGATGGGGGAATTGAAATTCTTCTTAGGTCTTCAAATTCGTCAACAACGCAATGGCATCTTCATTTCTCAAGAGAAATACCTCAAGGACGTTCTGAGAAAATTCGGTATGCAAGAATGCAAAGGCGTCAAAATCCCTATGCCCACAAATGGCCATCTATGCACTGATGAGAATGGAATAGACTTCGATCAAAAGGTATACCGCTCCATGATTGGCTCTTTATTGTACCTATGTGCATCTAGGCCGGATATTATGCTTAGTGTTTGCATGTGTGCCCGTTTTCAAGCTACACCGAAGGAATCACACCTTACGGCTGTGAAACATATTCTTCGATATCTAGCTCACACTCCAACACTTGGATTATGGTATCCCAAGGGCTCGGCTTTTGATCTCATTGGATATTCTGACTCTGACTATGCTGGTGATCGTGTGGACCGCAAGTCAACTTCAGGCACATGCCATTTCCTTGGACGATCCTTAGTATGTTGGTCCTCGAAGAAGCAGAACTGCGTATAACTCTCTACTGCTGAAGCTGAGTATATTGCTGCTGGCTCTTGCTGTGCTCAATTGCTATGGATGAAGCAAACCCTCAAGGACTACGGCATCAATGTGAAGAATGTGCCACTCTACTGCGACAACGAGAGTGCCATCAAAATTGCTCATAACCCAGTTCAGCACTCGAAGACAAAGCACATCGAGATTCGTCATCATTTTCTTCGAGATCATGTGTTGAAGGGAGACATCTCTATTGATCCCGTGAAGTCTGAAGAACAGCTAGCGGATATCTTCACAAAGCCCTTGGATGAGAAGAGATTTAGCAAGTTGCGGTGTGAGCTAAATATCTTAGAATCTTTGAATGTCCTTTGAAAAGGACACACATCCTAACACTTATGCAAACTGATGACTTAGATGTGCAACACACGAAGAAACGTTTTTCTTCAATCAATGAAGACTAACCCTCTAAGTGTGAAGAAATTAATGAAAAATTTGATTCTCAGAGCCCTACGACAATTGTACGCGGTGTCTGAAATCATCATTCTTACACGGTGGGTCATGCCACCACAAAAAGTTGAAAATCTTCAAAATTTGAGTTTTTCATCATTATGCAAATTCTTCAAATTTTCAAATTCTTCAACTTTGCAAAATCTTCACTCTTTCCGTCTGTGTTCTTCATTGACTATATATATATTTGAGTTTTCTGTCCTCTACAGCATTCACTTTTTGCTAATTCTTCAAGTTGTTTTTCTTCTAAGTGAATGTGATCGGACCCGTTCCCCCTCTCTGCTAAACTCAATCCAGTCCGTTCACAAATTCTTCATGTGCGTTCTATTTGAAACCCGTTCAAAGTCTTCACTGTGTCCTTGACAGCTGAAGAATTTACGAACGAAACATTAAAATATTCTTATCTGAATTTTCGGCTTTTGCCGCTCAAACCGTTCCATATCCCTCGACAAGATTTATCTATTCACCCACGATCTAACACGATCTCCACTTCATAGTACGTGGGTGACACATGTCGCTAGGATGAGAAGGGTCAGGGGCAGGTTCGTCCATTTTCCTCGGATGAGCGGTTTTTCACCTCGGCTATAAATACCCCTCACCCTCCTCAGAGCTCATTTACCCCGCTCAATCTTACTCCCTCGCTCGAGCTCTCAGACCTAGCGCCACCGCTACACTCCATCGTCGCCGGTGAGGAAGAGCTTCACTGCCTCGACCTCGTCGCCGTCGTACTCACGCCGGCCGCGGAAATCTTCACTCCGCCGCCGCCGTAGCTGTTTTCCATCGCCAAGTTAGGGTGTGGAAGATCTGAACGGACGAACATCTCCACTGCCACTCTCAGTTCGTCGTGTTCTTCGTCAAGGGTAAATAAAATTTATTTTTACTGCCCTTGTTGATTCTGATGATTTCCACAAAATCTTCAAAAGGTGTTTATTCTTCAACTTTCATGTTCTTAAACACCAACTTGCTTCTGTCCTTGATCAGTTTCTCTAAGCAACGTTTTTCTTCAAGATTCCTCAATTGTGTGGATTTTCAATCTACACAACTCTGGAACCTAAGTCAAAATGCTTAGTGAAATTCCTCAAGACACCCCTGGTCATCTTCCTCAAACTTGATACTTTTGAAAATCTTCTGAGAACGCATATGACCTCTCCAAAACTCTTCGCACCTATATTCTGTTCATAGGTACACATGTCCGCTGCTGAATCTCTAGGTTCTCATCAACTTAACTCATTTGCAGCGTTCCTTGAAGAAAAATTGCATACCTCATCAGAAAATTCGATTGTTCAAAACCCTCAAGTGAAGAAAATGGCTGATGGTAAAAGACCTCAGAAGGGAGGAAAGAGGCCAGAAACAAATACTGCTTTTGAGATCCCTGATGACATCTATGATGAATATTGTATTCCTGATGAAGCAACTCATGGCAAGGAGAACAAAAATCAGCGCAAAGTGCACATTCAGAAGATTGAGAGGAGATGGGCAAGAGAATGGAGGGAATATCGCTATGTCACTCCCAAGTACATGAAGAAATTTGCTGTTAACCCTCCATGTCCAAGACCTCCATTGGCTCCTGGCCAAGAAGCTGATCCCACTAGCATCAGAAGAGGTGAGGAATTTGCTCAGGAGTGGGCTAAGCGTCAAGCCAAGCTGGCCAAAGTGGCTAAAGAGGCAGTGAAGAAATTCAATGAAGATTCTGTTGCTGCCGCCGCTGAGGCCTCTGCTATCAAGCCTAAGAAGGCTATGCTGAAGAAATCAACTGTCAAGACAAGTTCCTCAGCTGCAATGCCCTCACGGCCAAGCTCTTCAAAGCCCTCATGGCCTGTTCCTCAAGCAAATTCCTCAAAAGCAGCTCCAACTCCCTCGGTTGCAAAATCCTCAGCTGCTCCTGCAAAGTCCTCAGCACCTGTGCATCTTGCCACATGCCAAAGGACTACTGGAATCTCAATTGCTTCAGGAGTCTCTGCAAGTTCTTGAGCTCCACCTCAGTCTTCAACAACTCCGACCTTGCTGAAGAAAAAGGCCACTGCTGGACGAGGCACAAGGCCAAGTCCTCACAAGAAGCAAGTCGCCTTTCAGGTTCCGTCAAGCGAAGACGAAGCTGATGATGAAGAATTAGCTGAGATCATCAGAGATCAACAACAAAGGGCCGCTAGAGCCAAAGGCAGTGCTGTGCCCCTCATGCTGGATCCAAGGAAGATCCTTGATTTCATCGATCTATGGCACAAGGATCCAAATACACCTTTGCCTGAATTAAACCTCACTCCTGGTCAAAGTCACATGTTGATGGCCTTCATAAATGAAGAGAAATGGAAATTTGAAAAGGCCAGGCAGGTGAAGAATGCTCAGTATAAGAAGGAGCATTTTCTGAAGAACAATGTTGTGAAAATGTCTCCTGAAGAACTTGTGACTATGCAGGCTGAGATCAAAGCACTCAGTGATGAATTTCATGCATTCCGTGCAGATTGGCTAGGTGCCAAAGTCAGATTCGTCAGAATGGCAAAAGGATTTACTCCAAGTGTTGCAGCTTTCATCGCAACCCAAATTTCCTCAGACTGGAACATCTGTTCAGTCTGCTGAAGAAAATGAAAGCGCCAGAGCTGATGAAGAAATTCCAGTCTCTGAAGAAAATGCCAGGGCGACCTCCAATATTGCGCCTGAAGAGCAATCCAGGCCAGTTGAAGCATCTGCTACTGTGCCTGAGGAATCTGAACAAGCCAGGGCAACTGCATCAGTTGTGCCTGAAGAAATTCAACCAATTTCCTCTGCTCCTCCTGCACCGATGACAAGCATCAACCTTCCTTCCGCATCAGAAGCGAAGAAAACCAAGGCTGCGGAGCGAGCAGCTGTGAAGAAAAGGAAAGCATCTACATCTTCAGAGTCTTCAGCTCCCAAGAAATTGAAGACTTTGACAAGTTCAACTGAAGACCCAATTGATGCTATTCCAATATCAAGCATGCCATCAAAGGAGATCATTCCCTTTGGTGAGGAATATGAAATTCCTAGTAAATCTGATGAAGATGATCCTTCTGCTGCTTCGACAGAGCAGATGGATGAAGAAATTGAAGTGGATACTTTCTCTTCAACCCCACTGGTATCATCGCCCATGCCTCAGTTCACAGCTGAAGAGGCAGGCGTCGAAGGAATTGATGAAGATGAGGATGTGGATATTGGGTCTACAACACCTATTCTGAATGATGACTTTTGGGAAAGTCATCACCCCAATTCACCTCTGACAACCCCACTACATCATGTTCCTCAGTCCCCTGTGCCAACTGAAGAAATTCATACGGGCTCTGATGAACGTCAAGCTTCACTTCATTCTATTCCTGAAGAAGTTCCAGTCACTAGCGCTGATGTACATATGTCTGAAGAAATGGAGGCCAAGGCTGCTGCTGAAATTCCTCAGCCTGTGGCTCCAGTGGCTAGACCTCAAGAGGCTGTAAATTCTTCAACTGTTAATCTTCAGCCCAAGCCACAGAACCCTCACTCCAAGAAGCAGAAGTTTAATGCTGCGGATTTCTTCAATGATCACATATTCTTCACTGACTACAATCCCTATGACTCTGCTCGACTTTGTCCCAAGCGCTTCTGGACTGCAAGCCAGATGAACTTCTACTCCTCATTGTTGGTTGATAAGGATAAGATCTTTGAACATGAGCAAATTCCTCATGTAGATATGGAATCACTGCCCTGCTTCACCCCAGTCCTCAGTGTTCTTCATGATGCTGGGTTACTCAATTTCTGCACTGACATCTGCGATTGGAATGAAGAACTCATTCTTCAATTCTTCGCCACGCTGCACATTACTGGAAATGTTGATGATGTCAATTCATGGGTATTGGACTGGATGACCGATAATACTCATTTCAAAGCACCGGCCTCTGAATTGCTTCATGCCATCCCAGTCAGTCCTCCCACTGAAGGTGCAAGGCTTCTCTATGTTGAACCTGAACTGTCTGATCATCTGATGCAAGTGCTGATGAAGCCTTTGAAGCCAGGCCAAGCTCCAAGGACCAAATTCCTCGTCAAGGAATTGCTCTATGTGCCAAGGATAGTCTATCGCATATTGACCAAAACCCTTAGTCCAATCAAGGGCCACAACTCTGATGATGAAGAAGTTGTTGGCATTATGAAGAATCTGCTGTTCAATATCATTCACGGTATTCCTATCAACTACCACGATTTCTTCATGAGGACTTTGGCCAATGCTGCTCTGTCACCTTTTGAGTTGAAGCCTTATGCTCCCTGGATCATGAAGTTCATCAGATCAAGGTCTTCAATTCATTATAAGGCTGATTTTCAAAATCATCTCAGCTATTTGCCCCCTATCGAAGTCCTCAAACGGACTATTTCCTCAGCTGACGAGAAGGGCAAGGCTGCTGTTATTGATGAAGGTACTCGTCCATTGGATGGATAGTTTCGCAAAGCTACTTCCTATTCCACCAATGATGACTCTGCAACTCAAGATTCTGCCGCCAAAGCTTCAGAACATCATCCTCAAGCCACAGCTCCGCCTGTGATGACTGATCATGAACTTCTCCTTAGTCTTCATCAGAAAGTTGATCGAAATCACAAGTGGGTCAAGCGTCAGTTTGGTGCAATTCTTCAGAACATGACAGTCACTCAAAATACTGTGAAGAAGAATCACTACTACTTGCATGAAGTCTTTGACCGCACTTGGGCGATTCTATCTAATCTTCATAGTACTGAAGAACTCAAGGAGATGGGCTTCCAATAGGACTTTGACTGGTCCCAGCCACCTTCGAAGAAATTCAAGAAAGTCAAAGTTCCTCAGCTTGTTGCCAGTTCATATTCTTCATCACGCGAGACGGAAAGCTGAAGACTTGAACGACACTGCGGCAGGCCCTACCTCAACGGACGACCCCAACAATGCTGGCGCTCCTCCATCGACATCATGATGATATTCCTCAGGGGCATTAGTCCTCATTTTTCGTCCCTTTTTGTCATTCGCTGACAAAGGGGGAGAAATTTGAGTTAGTCTTCAAGCGGGTCTTATATATGGGCTATATTTTTGTTAAGTTACAACTCTTGCTTTTCTGAGGTGTTTGCTCTGATGAGTTGTAAACTTAAGTCCTATGGTGGTCTGATACTTTTGCTCTGTTTTTCTGCATGCTATTTCCTCAATACCATAATGCACGCATGCTGAATTTCGTCAGACACCATATTTCATCTTGCATTTCAAATTCTTCATATCATATGATAAATGCGTGTATGAACTTCAAGATATAGGGGGAGTTCTCCATGATATTACTCAACAATGTGCAATTGCTATTTCAAAGCAAATTCCTCAATTATGCACATCTTCAGGGGGAGTTCATCTATATCTTGCAATCAAATTCCTCAATATCAGTATTTACACTTCATATGTTTATCCCCGTTGAAAACTTAACCTATATTGTCATCAATCACCAAAAAGGGGGAGATTGTAAGTGCATCTAGTGCCCCTTAGTGATTTTGGTGTATTGAAGACTTATAGGTTAAGGGACTAATGCGTTTGTGAGTGTACACAGGTCTATAAGTCTATGAGGAGTTTGTTATTTACGATGAATGTCGACCCCTAAAAATGAATGTCTTCAACTGAAGACTTTGGTTTTCTTGAAGACTTTGAAAGTGAAGAAATTGGTGTGACCCTGAAGACTTGATATTCATGCGAGGATCATGAAGCGTGAAGACTTTTGTTTCCGTAGTTTCATTTTCTTCTTCTTGAGTCATAGGAAACACCGTACTGTTAAAGGGGGTCGAGGTAAATCTAAGAAAAAGTTTCCAAGTGATGCTCAACTCAAAATCCTACACCTACCCAATCCTTTCGAGTGAAGCCATTGGAAATCTCATACAGTTTAGTCAAGTTCTTCAGTGACAGAGACGAAGTTCTTCTGTTCTCTGAGGAATTTGTTCTGACTGAGGAGTTAGGAATTCGCCAGTGCGAATTGCCTACAAGTGAGGATCATGATAGCCCTGAGGAATTTGATACTCAAATTTCCGACCGTTGCTGTGCTACGTGCCAGCTGTCCCAAAATATCTACCCACCTAACGGTCATATCATTGAAGGGCATTTATGTCTTATCATGTCGGGCTGCTCCCTAGGCTATAAATAGCCGCCCCCTTCAACCACTAGCTGGTTGGCTGCTCCAAGAAATAGATTGACACTTGTCATTTAGAGCATCCCATCCTCCGAGGACTTTGAGCGAAAATCATCAAGTGAGGAAAAACCCAAAAACCCAAACACCTACAAACCCAAAGTGATTGAGCATCACTGAAGAGATTGTTCCTGTGTGGAACCGACGCTTGTTACCTTTGAGGACTGTGCATCCTCCAGACGGTTAGGCGTCATGGTCTAGAGCATCCAAGAGGAAATTGTGGATTGCCGAGTGACCGAGTATGTGAAGGTTTGGAAGTCACCTGAAGACTTACCACGAGTGATTGGGTGAGGTCTGTGTGACCTTAGCTCAAGGAGAATACGGTGAGGACTGTGTGTCCGGGACTGTGTGTCCGGGACTGTGTGTCCTCAGGTTTAAATACCTAGCCGCTCTAACCAGACGTACAACTGTCACAGCAGTTGGAACTGGTCTACCAAATCATTGTCTTCACCGAGCTACTGGTTCTATTTCCTCAACCCTTTCATTTCCTCGCATACTTGCTATGTATTTGATCATTACTGTTTGAAGACTTTGACTGAAGACTTTCTCAATTTCCTCAGTTCAATTTCTTCAGTCAGTTTGTCTTCAGCCTGCTTATCATGTGTTTCACGCTACCTGTACTCTGTGCCTATTTCATTTCATCATGATGACTGTACTTATGCCATGTTATGTTTGCATCTGAGTACTTATCCCGCTGCTAAGTAGTTCGTTGCTTAGGAATTTCCTCACCTTGAAATTCCTCAGTGATGAATTTGTAAAAATCGCCTATTCACCCCCCCTCTAGTCGATATAACGCACTTTCAGAAAGGAGTACATCAACCCCTCCCCCCTTTGCTTCCGATCAAATGTGGACCGTGTGCGGGCCCACAGATGTGTTCTTCTGGCGTTAGATGGGTGAGACCACTTACCAACCACACCTGCGGGTGGCCCGATGTGTGTGTGTGTGTGCGTGCGTGTGTGTGTGTGTAAAAATGATGTGCTATGATATTTAAATAACCAAATCACAAATTTGATGTGGCACATGTGCATCGCAAATTAACTGGGCATCCCCGACCCCACGGAGGTTCATCTAGTACGAAGTAGTACTGTGCCCCCCCCCCCACACACACTTTGAGTCGGTGGGAGGGGGCATCTCACTGTCGGTGTCAAAACCGGCGGATCTCGGGTAGGGGGTCCCGAACTGTGCGTCTAAGGTCGATGGTAATAGGAGACGGGGGACACGGTGTTTACCCAGGTTCAGGCCCTCTCTATGGAGGTAATACCCTACGTCCTGCTTGATTGATCTTGATGAATATGAGTATTACAAGAGTTGATCTACCACGAGATCGTAATGGCTAAAAACCCTAGAAGTCTAGCCTGTCTGATTATGATTGTCCCTATGGACTAAACCCTCCGGTTTATATAGACACCGGAGGGGACTAGGGTTGTACAAAGTCAGTTACAGAGAAAGGAATCTTCATATCCGAACGCCAAGCTTGCCGCCCACGCCAGGGAGAGTCCCATCCGGACACGGGAGAGAGTCTTCTGTCTTGTATCTTCATGGCCAATCAGTCCAGCCCACGTTACGTAGCCTGGACGCCCGAGGACCCCTTAATCCAGGACTCCCTCAGTAGCCCCTGAACCAGGCTTCAATGACGATGTGTCCGGCGCGCAGATTGTCTTCGGCATTGCAAGGTGGGTTCCTCCTCCGAATACTCCAAAACAGACTTCAAGCACAGAAAGCGTGTCCGACTCTGCAAAAACAAGTACCACACACAACCGCAGAGAGTATAATATTTCATGAGTCCAATCTGCTGACAACTTTTTGTAACGCGACACCATGTTCCTGCACGGTCATTATTTCGAACCGTTTTCTTTTTAGCCTCCCGCTCCATGTTTCGAGAAGCGGTTTTATTGGCACGTCTTGTCGAAGTAGAGATCATGTCCCCTTATTACGGGATTCTCATCAATACGGGTGTGGGTAACCCAACTGTCCCATTGGTATGATTCCTTGGGAATAGGCAGGTTTTGAGGCCTAGGAGGAGGCGTTTCGATATTCATCGCCTTTATAAAGGGGCACTGTCGGGGACGAATCCGCGATCACCTATGGGACCCAGGGAAGGACCCCTTTACGTTCGGCAGGGAGAGACGGTCGCACGAAGAGCAAATCTAGCGAAGAACACGACAGCGCACGAGAGAGATTTACCCAGGTTCGGGCCGCACGGATGCGTAAAACCCTACTCCTGCTTTTTGGTGTATTATCTGGATGATTGTTCTAGCTCCAGGAGTGCTACAGTACCGAGTAGCTGCGTACAATACTGGAGTTCTCAATCTCCCAGTTCCTAACCCCCCTCCATGTTGCCTATGGGCCTCCTTTTATACGCACAAAGGGGTCACCAACAGGTGGCAAACAGTAAAGGTAGAGGTGGAAAGTTGCTACAGTAAGGCCATTATTACTAGGATGACATGTCCTACCTACCACTGACGGCAGGGGACAAGGGCATTAAATGCCCATGCCTTAGCTGTCCAGATACATGTACCCGGACGTCTTGGACGTGGGAAAAGCCTATCCCACCTGCTCCTGCACCGCTAGCTACAGAGTACCGCCGTCTACACAGTGCCCTGCCACACACGCTTGGAAGGACCTAGAGCGCCACGCTGGCAGAGGCACCGGAGCAGCACAGTAGCACAGTGGTACAATAACGCTTGCCGCGGCAAGACCTTGCCGCACTTGATAGCTTGCCGCAACCAATAGCTTGCCGCGCAAGGTAACTTGCCGGGGCAAGTACCTTGCCGCAGCTGCTATCTTGCCGCAGCCAATACCTTGCCGCAGCCAATGACTTGCCGCGGCAAGTACTCTGCTACAGCAAACCTCAGGCTAGGCCTCAACTGTCCCTCCCGGCAAGCTCCTCTTGCCGGGGCCTTGACTCTTGCTTTGTATACTTTGTTCTTGAATGGCTTAATAATCTTGAGCTTCTCTCTGGCTGTCCTCCCGTAAGCCTGGCCGCGGGATGCTGCTACTGCCCGTGCACGAGTACGGGGTACTAGGGTACCCCTATTCTAGTACACCGACAGGAGCCCCCGGGCCTGGGCCACACACGGTGCCGGACGTTGTTGGGCCAGGCCCAAACAGTGCACGGGCACGCGTGGCTGGGATAAGCCGAAACGTCTCTACGCTGTTTAATTGCACGCTCTCCCACGTGTCGCGCGTTGAACGCGGAGCGTGGGAAGCGTGCGCAGTTATCTCGAATGATGAAGAGGCGGATGGTTCCGCATCTTTCCCCATAAAAGGAGGGACCCGCAGAAGCACTCACACACTCCTCTCACCATTCTCGATCTCCAAATCTCCACCTTCTTCTTCCTCCGCTCCAAAACAAAGCGGTTTCCCAATCCTCCGCCACCGCGTGCGTCCGCATCTCCCTCGGACCTCAGCTCCGCCTTCGCCATGCCTCCCAAAGGAGAAAAGGGGAAGACGGGGAAGTCCTCAAGGACGGAGACCCAGGCGCAGTTGAAGAGGCAGAAGTACGCGCTCTTCGCTCCGACGCTCACGGGGGCGGATCTGAAGGCCAAGTTCCAAGGCATGTGGGCCGTGAGGACCAAGGCGCATCCGGCCACCCGCGTTCGCCCAGCCACCGACGAGAGCAAAGTGAGCAAGTACCCCTTCTTCGCTTGCTACTTTTGGTGCGGGCTCTACCCGCCGTACTCGGATTTCTTCAGCGATGTCATGTACACCTTCAATCTCCGTCTGCTGGATCTCACACCGAATGCCGTATCCACCATGGCAATATTCGCGCATCTGTGCGAGAACTTCGTCGGCGTCGCACCCAACACCGCGCTGTTCAGGCATTACTTCACTCCCCGTGCTGAAAAGGGGGAGCCTCTCACTGTTGGCGTCTCGTTCGTTTCAAGATTAGGCGCCAAGGAGCATTATCTGAAGGGGGATCTCCGCCCAAGATGGGAAGAAATCCGGTCTGAATGGTGTTGGATCATTGACGACGAGCCGCCACCATACTGTGAGCTTTGCAAGACCCCAGCAGCGCGTGGCACGGACTGGAGCGATCTGGATCCCCAGGACAAGAAGCTGGAGATTGCCGCTACCAGGATCATACGGCTCAGGGAGGCCGGGCTCACCATAGGGATGGTTGGCGCAGACTTCCTCCGCCGCCGCATTGCTCCTCTGCAGCAGAGAGGAAGGCCGGCCTCTGATTGGAAGAACCCAGCCGATATCATGCGGCTGCGCCCTGGACTGATCAACAACTTCACAGTTCTACAGCACGACTTCTTCATGCGAGAACTGTTCAAGCAAGAGACAGATCCAGAGAAGCGCGACAAGGCGTTCACGCTGCCGAAGCACATCGTGCCCCTTTGCAACAACTCCGCATTGAGTGCAATCATTGCTATGATGCCGCTCTGCAATGCGCACAGCGTTGAAGCAACTTGGGACGTGCTGCTCGAAGAAGACGTGCGGCGATTCTTTGACTCCACGGTCGAAAAGCAGGTCCGGGTGGAGGAGTGGCTCGTCCGCAACACCACTGAGCAAGAAATAGAATTCATTGCTCGAAGAGTGGAGGAGGACAGGCTCGCCAGGGAAGCTGGCAATTTTGGTTATACTTTGGCGGAGCTCGACGAGGCACAAAAGGAGAGCCTTGCCGAGCAGGGGGTGCTTGCCGGGAAGGGCGAGCTCGCCGCACCCGGCAAGGATGTCGGGCCAAGCCAGCCTGCCGACGAGTCAGGCAGCTCGGAGGATGAGGGCTCTTCTTCCGAGGAGGGCATCGAAAGCCCACCGCAGTCAGAGTCCCCAGCCCCTCTGAGGAGGAAACGCCTTCGTAGGCTTGGCAAAGTGGCTGAGCGGCAAGAAGTTCAACAACCGCCGGAGCGCCGTTCGACGCGCTCGACCGCGGCAAGGGCTGGTGCTGCGGGAGCGTCTCACGCGGCCCCGGCAACTGGAGCAGGGTCATCAAAGACCGCTGCTACTACCCCCGCCAAGCGGCCAAGGAGCCCAGCTCCCCCTCCTCACACGGAGGCGGACTTTGATTTTTCCGCTCTCAGCGAAGAGGACGACGAGGAAGAGTAAGTTCCCTTGCCGCGACCCTCAATCTTTGTAAGATTTTGTTTCTGTCCTCACTTGTCGCACTCCGGCCTTGCTTCCGCAGGGAGGAAACCTTGGCGGAGAGGATGAGGAAGAGAGCTAAGGTCTCGACGAGCAAGACCGTGGTGGTCGTCGAAGATGAGCCCACGGCAACCACCGGGGGAGTGTCTGAGACCATCCCGACCAGCTCGGAGCCCAGCCCTCGTCGCAGCCCCCAGCGCAGCCCCCAGCGTAAGTATTCCAACTACCTTTCGCTGGCGGTCGCTGAGGAACAAGCATTTGTCGCTGACATCTTTGGGCGTGTAGGAGAGGAGCAGCAAGTGGAGCCATCTGAAGGTGCTCCAGAAGTACCACCCCCCTCGACCACACCGCCAAGGAGAAGATCTCCGGTAAGGGCTCCCACTAGCGAGCCGAGCCACGAAGAGGAGCCGGCAAGTGCCGAAGCGCCAAGCACCAGCGCTGGCGACCCCACCCCAATGACAAACGTTGACGGGGGAGGGGAGCCCACCGCTCCTGAGCTCAACACGGGTAAACCCACTTGCCGCAAAACTCTTTCTGCTTTCTTTCTTTTGTCTTCTTGAATTTCTTCCTGAAGCTCTTTTTGCTTTACTTCTCGGGTTGGCAGAGCCCTCCTTGGTAGAGCCAATGAACATTGACTCTTCTGCCGAGGAGAACACCGCAGGGGCCGTCGATGACAAGGCCGCCAAGGCCGCCGCTGCCAAGGCCGACAAGCTGGCAGCCGACAAGCTTGCCGACGAAGAAGCTGCCAGGGCTGCCGAAGAGGCCGGCAAGGCCGCCGAGGAAAATACCTCCAAGGCCCCCACCGATGAAGCCGCCAAGGCTGCTGAAGCTGAGGCCGCCCAGAAGGCTGCTGAGGAGGCCGGCGAGGGAGCCGGTGGTCGTACTGATGGCCCTGAGGCCACAGGAGCGCCAGGCGCTACTCCGACCACGGGTCCCTCAACCACTGAAGAGGCGGCAGCGCCCAACTCGCCTCCGCCAAGCAAATACATCCGGGTCGGCGAGAACGTCTACGTCAGCCTCCCCTGGACGGTGGGCTCCAGAGCGCCAACCGAGGAGGCTGTTGTGGACGAGGAGATCCTTGCCGCTGCCGGGCTCCAGCTTGTGGATGCGCCAGGCGCCAGCAGCAGCAGCACGTCTGAAGAGGAGCAACTGCTCCAAAAGCTGCTGAATCTTCATCGCGCCCGACGGGAGAAGCTAGCTTCCAGGGAGGCGCTCATCGAGAAGGCCAAAGCTGACATATTGAGGCGCGCGGAGATCTTGGCGGACGTCCGCGCGCGATCTCTTAATGCGTTAGAGGTCAAGCGGGCACAGCTGGCCGATGAACGGCAGGCCCTCCTCCTGATGAAGCAAGACATTGAACAAAAACAGGAGGAGACCGCCAAGGAGTTGTCTGCTCAGGCCGGTGATCTAAACCAGCGGAAAGTGGACCTCGATGCCCACGAAGAGGAACTTGCCGAGCGCAAGAAGAAACTTGCCGAAACCCTCCAGCAGAAAGACGAGGAGGTGGCAAGACTTGTCGCAGAGCGGACCCAGGGGCAGGCACAAAAACACCAGAAGGAAATCGAAGCCTTGGCCCAAGAGTACGCCAGCAAGTTGGTGGAGGCCACCAACGCTGTCGCTGCTGCAGAAGTGAACAGGAAGGAAACGGAGGAGAAAGTGGCAAGACTAGAGGCCGCCCTCAAGGCAAACGGTGACAAGCTCTCAACGCTTGAAAGTGAGAGGGCAAAGGTGACCCACACTTTGGCGGAGATGCAAGTTACCATAGCCAAGAAGAACAATCTGCTTGCCGCCGCCAACGACTCCATAGTAGACCTGAAGCTGAAGCTGACCACGCTGAAGGAGATGCTCAACACCACCAGAAAGCGCGAAGGGCTTCTAATGACAGAGCTCCAGAAGGAAAAGGGTCTGCTTCAAGACGCTATTGCAACCCACAAGAAGTTCAGGGATAACGTGGGGATCTTCACAGACAGGCTTGCCAGCGCCGCCGAGGGCATCGACAAGGAGCTGACTACCCTAAAGGTGCCGGACTTCGGGTACTCCACCGACAAGAACACGCAAACTAGCGTCAAGCTAGCCGAGTTCTTCGACGGAGTAGTAGAAGCACTCCAACAGCTCCAAGTCAATCACAAGGCTCAACTGGCCGACGAGTCACGCAGGCTTTGCCGGGGAGTTCTCCGGAGGTTGTTGGTGAAGATAGCATACAGAAACCCGGGCGTCGACTTCAGCAACATCTTCAAAAGCTTGCCGAAGGGATACGACCCCGCGTCACTAGAGGCCCTTGTCGCGCCCATCGTGGAGAGGGTGGACCATGTCCAGAGAGTCGAAGGTGAGCACCGCAATTAGAGAGCCCATTCTTCTCCCTCCTTGCCGCCGCTAGACATGTTAAAGAACAATCTGTTTAAGCCGCGGCAACTTATCTTGTAATATAACTTGCAATATTTTGGAGTTAATGCATGTCATCTCCCTTGAGCAATTTCTTTCTTTGTGTGTACTTGCCCTACGCTTATAGGGAACTTGCCGGTGCGCGCACCATTGCCGCGAGCGCTGGGTGCGGGACTTCAGCAGCATGCTAGCGGTGCCGCTGCTGGCAAGCAACCTTGTCGCGCTTAGTGCAGCCACTTAGGTTGTTGAGCGGACTCGAAACAAGATAAGGCCGCGACCGATTACGCTTAGGTTCCGTCGCGCACAGGTTTTCCATACAAAGAGTAGTATCGTTCAAGGAAAATAACCTTGAAAATAAAAAAGAATTTGATTGTTCAAACTTTGGCACTTAGCTTTGTCGCTGATCTCTCCGCGGCAAGGTCTTGTCACTGCTTGCCGCTGCCTTCTTCCCCGCAAGGCAAAGTTTCTTTGAACGACGCCTGGTCCATATCATTATCCCATCCCCCCCGGCAAACTTGTGCGCGAGGGAAGCTTCTGTCTCTTTGAGAAAAAGAAAGAAGAGAAAATAAAGATATAGGAGCTTGGCGGCTCGTTAATGCTTACCGGGGAGGCTGTACTGCACAATATGTCAGATAATCATGCAAAAATAAAAGTAAACATGAAATCGTCAAAAACTGCGAAATACAAAAGCTTTATTTATGCACAGGGTCTGCGCCTGGCTTTGTACAAAGGATTACATGCAACAGCGGCAAGACTTGTACAAAAGGTGGTTGCCGGGGAAGGGCCCGGCAACCGCGCCTTATGGAAAAAACTTACGAAGATGCTCAATGTTCCAGGAATTGATCACTGGAATGCCATCCTCGGTCTCCAGGCGGACAGCGCCAAGCCTGGTGACTCGTTTCACCTGATAAGGGCCTTCCCACTTTGGCGCCAACTTGTTTGAATTCTTGGCCGACTGAACGCGCCGAAGAACAAGGTCGCCTTCCTCGAGACTTCTGGCATTAACTTTGCGGCTATGGTAGCGACGCAAAGCTTGCTGGTAGCGAGCAGCTCTCACAGCAGCCTGAAGACGATCCTCCTCGAGGAGCACAGCGTCATCTTGCCGCAGTTGCTCTTGCTCAAGCTCATCGTAAGCGAGCACTCGAGGTGACTCGTATACGAGTTCCGTGGGGAGAACTGCCTCTGCTCCATAAACTAGAGCAAAAGGCGTCTGGCCAGTAGCTCGATTTGGCGTCGTCCTGATCGACCAAAGAACCACTGGCAGCTCCTCGATCCAGTTCTTGCCGCACTTGCGCAGCCTGTCGAAAGTTCTCGTCTTGAGCCCACGCAGCACTTCAGCATTTGCCCTTTCAGCTTGACCGTTGCTTCACGGGTGAGCAACAGAAGCGAAACAGACCTTGGCGCCAAGGTCTTCGACATACTGCATGAAGGCGTGGCTCGTGAACTGGGTACCGTTGTCGGTGATGATCCTGTTAGGAACACAAAAGCGACAAACAATTCCCTTGAAGAACTTGATGGCTGATTGTGCTGTCACCTTCCTCACTGCTTCCACTTCCGGCCACTTCGTAAACTTGTCGATGGCCACATACAAGTACTCGAAGCCCCCGATGGGACGGGGAAAGGGGCCGAGGATGTCGAGCCCCCAGACCGAAAATGGCCAGGAGAGAGGGATTGTCTGGAGAGCTTGAGCTGGCTGATGAATCTGCTTGGAATGAAACTAGCATGCTTCACACTTGGTTACTAGTGCAGTTGCATCCTGGAGGGCGGTGGGCCAAAAGAAACCTTGCCGGAAAGCCTTTCCAGCAAGGGCTCTTCACCCTATGTGGTGACCACATATGCCTCCATGAATCTCCGCCAACAGCTCCTGTCCTTCTTCCCGGGGAATACACTTCAATTTCACACCGTTTGGTCTTTTTCTGCACAGCATGTCATCGACAAATTGATACATATTGGACCGTCGGGCTACTTTCTCCGCTTCTTCCTGCTCTTCTGGAAGTTCTCCTGTCTGAAGGAAACGGACGATCTGCTGCGCCCACGCTGGAGCCTGTGGCTCGACAACGAGGACTAAAGGCATTTCTTCTGCTGCGGGAACATCAGGCCCTACGGCAAGAGCTTGTCGCTCTACCAGAGCCGGCCGTTCCCCGACGAGCTTGGCGGGAACAGCCGCTTCAACGACAAGAGCCTGGGGCCCTGCTGGAGCGTGCTGTCCTTCAACAAGCTCGTCGGGAGCAGTTGCTTCAACGACAGAAGCCCAAGGCCTCGTCGGAGCATCTTGCTCCTCAGCGCTTTGATCAGGAGCGCCTGCTTCAACGACAAGGACCCGAAGTCTTGTCGGAGCAAGTTGCCCCTTTGCCTCTTGCCTAGGAGCACCCGCTTCAACGACAAGAGTGTGAGGCCTTGTCGGAGCAAGTTGCCCCTCTGCATCTTTGGTGCTGGCTTTGGCAGCCTTCTTGCCGGCAGCTTCGGGGAGCTCTGCCGGGAAGTAGTCGCCAGAAGCCAACTTCCTCTTCCTGCCTTGCCCTACTGATGGCGTCACGGATGGCTGAGTTAGTTGGAGCACAAAAGTGCCTGGTTCCACAGGCAATTTGAGTGCGGCGCGCTTTGACAAACCATCGGCAATGTCATTCTCAGCACGTGGGACGTGCTCCATTTGTAGGCCGTCAAAGCGTTCCTCCAACTTCCTCACCTCATCTACATAAGCTTCCATCAATGGGCATTGGTAGTTCTTGTTCACTTGCCTGACGACAAGCTGCGAATCTCCCCTGACAATAAGCTTCTTGATCCCAAGGTCTGCCGCGATCCTGAGACCGGCAAGCAACCCCTCATATTCTGCAGTATTGTTCGTCGCCTATTCCTTGGGAAAGTGCATTTGGACTACGTACTTGAGGTGCTCTCCGGTGGGTGCGGCAAGCAGTACGCCAGCACCGGCGCCTTGCAGCGAAAAGGCACCATCAAAGTACATAAGCCACTCTTTGCTTGTCTCCTTGCCGGGGGGAGTCGTCTCTGGGATTTCTTCGTCTGGCATTGGTGTCCATTCTGCGACAAACTCTGCCAAAACTCGGCTCTGTATGGTTGATGTACTCTCAAACTTGAGACCAAAGCTCGACAACTCCAACGCCCACTCGACAATCCTGCCTGTCGCTTCTGGATTTTGCAAAATCCTTTTCAGCGGGAAGCGAGTGACGACGGTAACTTCATGTGCTTGAAAGTAATGGCGCAGCTTTCTCGAGGCCATGAGAAGGCCGAAAAGCAGCTTCTGCACACCAGAATACCTTGACCTAGCTCCCTGAAGAAGAGAGCTCACAAAGTAGACCGGGCACTGCACCATTTTCTTCTTTTGTATCACTTCGCCTGACTGCGCAGACGAATCCTTGTCGGCAGCAAAACTTGTCGGGGGAGCCCCCAGCTTGTCGCTGGACGTGCTTGCTGCAGTTACTGCCTCCTCATCCACCTCTCTCTCCGCTACTAGCGCAGCACTAACCACTTGATTGGTTGCTGCTAGATACAGCAACAACTTCTCTTGTGGTTTAGGTGCGACAAGTATTGGAGGAGAGGAGAGGTATCTCTTCAAGTCTTGCAGCGCTGCCTCCGCCTCCGGAGTCCATTTCAATGGACCTGCCTTTTTTAAGATTTTGAAAAATGGCAGGGCGCACTCAGCTGACTTGGAGATAAACCTACTGAGAGCAGCAACACAGCCGGCAAGTCGTCGTACATCCTTGACGCGCTTCGGTGCTTCAATTTGCTCAATGGCTTTGATCTTGTCAGGATTGGCTTCAATTCCACGTTGAGACACAAAGAACCCAAGAAGCTTGCCGGAGGGAACTCCAAACACGCACTTCTCGGGGTTGAGCTTCAGGTTGATCCTGCGCAGATTTACAAAAGTTTCTTCTAGATCTTGAACCAAAGTAGCCCTGTCCTTGCTTTTGACCACTATATCATCCATATAGGCTTCCACATTTCTGTGCAGCTGAGGCTCAAAAGCAATCTGGACGGCTCTTGCAAATGTTGAACCAGCATTTTTCAAACCAAATGGCATACGTATGAAACAGTATGTGCCACAGGGTGTGATAAATGCGGTCTTTTCCTCATCTTCCTCAGCCATGAAGATTTGATGATACCCTGAATATGCGTCAAGAAATGAAAGCAAATCACATCCTACCGTGGAGTCAACAATCTGGTCTATGCGGGGCAAAGGAAATGGGTCTTTGGGACAAGCTTTATTGACATCAGTGAAATCAATACAAAGCCTCCATTTTCCATTCGCTTTGCGCACGACAACAGGATTGGCCAACCATGTAGGATGGAGCATTCCTCTGACGAGGCCTGCTGCTTCCAACTTCTTGATTTCTTCCGCAATAAACTCTTGCCGCTCCACAGCTTGCTTTCTGGCTTTCTGCTTGACGGGCCTCGCGTGGGGACAGACGGCAAGGTGGTGCTCAATTACTTTCCTGGGAACACCGGGGATGTCAGACGGTTGCCATGCAAACACGTCGACATTCGCCCGCAGGAAAGCAACGAGCGCGCTTTCCTATTTGTTGTCAAGTGTGGCACTGATGGTGAAGGAACCACCAGTGCCGTCCTCCTTGGCGGGCACCTTCTTTGTCGCCGGCGGAGCGGCTTTGTTCTTCTTGCACTTGCCGGTGGAGCTCTCTGGTGCGTCCTCGATGGCAGCGCAGCACTCCGAAGAGGTGCGCTTGCCGGAGTGGGCACAGGAGCTCTTGCCGGACTTCCTCTTGTTCTTCCCCCTGGGAGCTTCAGCGGCAAGTGCCTTGGCGGCAGTTGCGGCAGCTGCTTCCCGGTAGATCTTGTCGGCGCAAATAAGTGCATCCTTCTTATCGCAGGGAACTGTGATAACACTTACTGGGCCTGGCATCTTCAACACGTTGTAGGCATAATGAGAGGCTGCCATGAACTTGGCGAGCGCTGGACGGCCAAGTATCCCATTATAAGGCAATGGAGTATCGGCAACGTCAAAGGTGACCTTCTCAGTCCGGTAGTTCAGCTCGCCGCCAAATGTCACTGGCAGCGTGATCTTCCCTTTCGGCTTGCTCCTTCCTGGATTGACTCCTTGGAAAGTACCAGTTTCCTCAAGCTCGCCGTCAGGGATTTGAAGTTTCCGGAGCACAGCGGGCGAAATCAGATTCAAGCCGGCCCCACCGTCAACTAACATCTTCGTGACCTTGAGGTTGCGGATCATTGGTGAAACCAACATCGGCAAGCACCCGACTGCCGTTGTGCGGTCAGGGTGGTCCTCAATGTCAAAGACGATAGGCGTGTCGGACCACTTCAGAAGCTTTCTGGCGTCAACAGATGGTTCCGCCGCATTGATCTCTCGCGCCCACTGTTTAAGTTGGCGGTGAGAAGAATGCAACGAAGCACCGCCGTCAACACACAAGACTTCTGCGGCTTTCTGAAATTCGTGCTCACTGGATTCTTCATCATCTAGATCATCATCATCATCATCTTTGTCGCGGCCACGAGGAGGCCTATCTCTCTGCTACTGCTTGGCCTTGCCGCGACGCCCTCCTCGGGCAGTGCGCTTCTTGCCGGACCCACAAGCACCTTCCGGGGCCTTCTCCTTGTCGCGCCTCTCATACTCAGCTTTCTGCTGCTCGACAAGCTGCTCGACTCGTCGGCAGTTCTGGAGATCGTGTCCCTTGGTGCGGTGGATCTTGCAATATTGCTTGTCGGAGCCGTCCTGCTTGTCGACAGCCGCCAAGGCCTGACAGTTGGCGCACGCGGCAATCTCCTTGCCAGAGCCCTCGACTTTGGCCTTGTCGGCGCTGCCGTTGCCGCTGGACTGTTCGACGGCAAGCACAGCTTTGCCCTTTTTCTTCCTGTTGTTCCGCCGCCGGCCTTTCTTTGCCGGGGCGGTACCTTCGCTGTCAGAGCTCCCCCCTGCGCCAACACCTTCGCCGGGAAGTTTCCTTCCCTCTTCAGCACGCGCACACTTGTCGGCGAGAGCATATAGCTGGCCAATGTCTCTGACCTTGGTCATCGCCATTTCCTCCCGCATCTTGCGGTTACGCACGTTCTGATGGAACGCGCTAATAACCGCAGCGGGGTGAACATCTGGGATGTTGTACTGTACGCGGCTGAACCTTTGAATGTATTTGCGCAGGGGCTCTCCTTCCTTCTGGGGGATGAGATGAAGATCACTCTCCTGGCCATGAGGTTGATGACCGCCAGTAAAGGCACCAACAAACTGATGGCACAGGTCTGCCCATGAAGAAATGGAGTTCTCCGGCAAGTGCATGAGCCATGAGACGACGTTGCGCTTTAACACGAGTGGGAAGTAGTTAGCAAGAATCTTGTCGTCTCGTCCCCCGGCAGCTTGCACCGCAATGGTGTAAATGCTGAGGAACTCCGACGGGTGTGTCTTGCCATCATACTTCTCCGGCACGTCAGGCTTGAAAGCCTTGCGGTTGGGCCACTGGACCTGCCGCAGCTCACGGGTGAACGCTGGACAACTTACCGCGTACGGCAAGTCGCCAGGATCCCCTGGCGCATGCATGTCAACAGCGGGTCCTGCGCGTCTGTCGGACTGACGATGCGCTTCTCTCCTTCGCTCGATAGTGGTACGAGCGTCTTCTCCTCTGCGTTCCTGAAGAACGAGGCGCTGGTCACGACGAGCTCGCGGGTCAGACGACGCCGTGGAATCATCGCCACGGGCGTCGTTTCGACGTGTCGGCGACCGAGGCCGTCTGGGCGGGGAGTGTACGGTTGTTGCCCCCTCGCCGTTCTTGTTGGTGACAGCATTGTCACCAGTTCTCTTGTCAGCCGCGCACACCGGGTCGGCATCAGCGAAGCTGAGAAGGCTCTGAATGGTTGCCCTCCACTCGTCAAGCTTATCTGCTGGTGGAGGGAAGTTCAGGCGCAGCTGCGCACGCGCCAACGCTTCTGCTGGTGAGGGAGGTATCGAGTGGCATGAGGACTGTGGGATGCTCTTACTCCTAACAGTGTTAGAAGGAGCATCTCCACGCCCAGGCGACCGTACCTCGACCCCGCCAGCGTGTTGATGCGTATGGTGACCCTGCGCATCTCGAGATCGATGCGCAAGTTCATTATCCAGGGAGCGCCTGGCACCTGGGGCGTCAGGACGCTGCCTGTCACGGGCTTCCTGCGAAGGCCGCGGCGTCTGAACCGGCGCAGGCGTTCTAGAACGTGCAGCACCGTTTCTGGAGCTTGCAGGGCCAGCAGCAGCGAGCAGCGCTGCGTTCCCAGACCCAGCAGCACCAAGATTGGCGTTGTTGGCCCGGTTTTGGACAGGTGGAGGTAATGGGAGCTCTCACTCTCCAGTCCCTCCAGCAGCCGCAATCACGTCGGCACCCTCCTGCATGGGAGCAGGCGGGTTGGACGTAGACACACCGATGGCCGAAGTCTTCTTTTTTGGAGCCATAAGGCGGAGGATGGCCCAAAAACTAACGCACAAATCGCTAGATTAGGTTCACACAACCTCTCCCCCTATCTGGCGCGCCAAAGATGTCGGGGACGAATCCGCGATCACCTATGGGACCCAGGGAAGGACCCCTTTACGTTCGGCAGGGAGAGACGGTCGCACGAAGAGCAAATCTAGCGAAGAACACGACAGCGCACGAGAGAGATTTACCCAGGTTCGGGCCGCACGGATGCGTAAAACCCTACTCCTGCTTTTTGGTGTATTATCTGGATGATTGTTCTAGCTCCAGGAGCGCTACAGTACCGAGTAGCTGTGTACAATACTGGAGTTCTCAATCTCCCAGTTCCTAACCCCCCTCCACGTTGCCTATGGGCCTCCTTTTATACGCACAAAGGGGTCACCAACAGGTGGCAAACAGTAAAGGTAGAGGTGGAAAGTTGCTACAGTAAGGCCATTATTACTAGGATGACATGTCCTACCTACCACTGACGGCAGGGGACAAGGGCATTAAATGCCCATGCCTTAGCTGTCCAGATACATGTACCCGGACGTCTTGGACGTGGGAAAAGCCTATCCCACCTGCTCCTGCACCGCTAGCTACAGAGTACCTCCGTCTACACAGTGCCCTGCCACACACGCTTGGAAGGACCCAGAGCGCCACGCTGGCAGAGGCACCGGAGCAGCACAGTAGCACAGTGGTACAGTAATGCTTGCCGCGGCAAGACCTTGCCGCACTTGATAGCTTGCCGCAACCAATAGCTTGCCGCGCAAGGTAACTTGCCGTGGCAAGTACCTTGCCGCAGCTGCTATCTTGCCGCAGCCAATACCTTGCCGCAACCAATGACTTGCCGGGGCAAGTACCTTGCCGCGGCAAGTACTCTGCTACAGCAAACCTCAGGCTGGGCCTCAACTGTCCCTCCCAGCAAGCTCCTCTTGCCGGGGCCTTGACTCTTGCTTTGTATACTTTGTTCTTGAATGGCTTAATAATCTTGAGCTTCTCTCTGGCTGTCCTCCCGTAAGCCTGGCCGCAGGATGCTGCTACTGCCCGTGCACGAGTACGGGGTACTAGGGTACCCCTATTCTAGTACACCGACAGGCACGAACCCATCCTTCTCCTCTACGCTTTCCCCTCCCCTCATCCTTTCCAACCTCGAGTTCTAGCACCCAAGGTTCAATTTATTTGTTCCGAGTCTCTTAGCCATGTCCGGACCCAACCTTCAAGGCCGGTGGGTGGCCTCCTCCATCACATAGGAGGATATCGCGACACTCCGGGCGGCAAAATACCTGACCACAGAAATCCCCCACAGGCTCCCTGCTCAAGGGCAGGTCATTCCTACTCCCAGATCCGGCGAGAGTGTCATATTCATCTCTCACTTCCTCCGAGGGCTAGGGTTCGCTCTCCATCCCTTCGTTTGCGGACTCATGTTCTATTACGGGCTAGATTTTCATGATCTAGCTCCGGACTCCTTTCTTCACATCTCAGCGTTCATCGTCATGTGCGAGGCCTTTCTCCGTATTCCCCCGCACTTCGGCTTATGGCTTAAGACCTTTAATATGAAGCCGAAGGTAGTCGATGGGAAGCAAGCGGAGTGCGGCAGTGCGATGGTGAGCAAACTCGCCCACACACCTTGCCCAGCACGCTCTTTCATGGAAACCTCCAACCTATGGCAACGGGAGTGGTTTTATATCACTGAACCCCGTGGTACCAAGTGGGTAGCTACACCTGCATTCCGGCCTGGCCCTCCATTACGGCTTGCATCATGGATTAATAAGGGGCTGGACTGGGGATCAACGGATGAAGTGCAGACGCTTCAAAGCCGCATCCGGAGCCTCCTCGAGAAGGACACCGGCCTCGTCGACGTAATCCAGGTAATGCTAGTCCGCCGGGTCCTGCCGTGCTAACGATGGCCCCTCCGCATGTGGGAGTTCAATCCGGAAGGACCACAGACTCTTCAGCACTTCTTTGGCACGACGCACAAAGGAATGTGGAAGTTATTCTTCGGGACACGAAAATAGTGGCCGGATACTACCGAGGACGTCGGCCTTGACTGCAACCATCCGGATACCTCGGTAGGCCCTCGACTCCTAAACACAGCTTAGTTAAATATCTCATAACAATATACCGAGAAAACTGTCTTCGACCAGGGCTGGATCAAGAAGGCGGAAAGAATCAAAGACTCGGCAGATCCTGTGTTAACAAGGATGCTGGCTCCGGCGCCATACCAAGTGTCGGCGAAGGGGGACAAAGAGGAGAGCAAGAATGCCGAAGGTGTCCTTTATTCTAGAGGTACACCAGACACTATGTCCAGGGAGATTGGAATTCCCTCTTCCGAAGACAAAAGAGAAGGAGAAACTGACATCCCCTCTCCCGATGGGAAGAAGAGGGCCGCCTCCGAAGATTTGGAAGCAAAGGCTCCTAAACAAGGGAAGACGTCCCTGTCAGGTGGCTTGGGTTCAGAAGACGATGTTGTGGCGCAGTTTCTCCATAAGGACAAGCCTTTAGCCGAATCGTAAGTGAACAGAGGCGTCCGAAACATATCCCATTGCTTTCCGGTTACCAGGGTAACATTTAAAATATATGTTTGCAGTCTGGCACGCAGTCTTCCTCAACAGTCCTCCTCCTCGGGGGATCTTCTTCCGGAGATGATGGAAAGCAAGACACCTCCACAGACCTTCTTGCCCGACAGGGCAGTTGACTTCGAGGTGTCGTCCCGGAGGATCTCTCCCGACCAACAAGCGGTGCGAGGTGTCATCCCGCGGCCGCTCCCAGGGATCCGGGGGCGCCGGATACAATGACGGGCATGCTGCAACATGCGTCCGTTTCAGAGGAACATCGTACCTTAATGGGTACGGTTGTTAAGAGGATTCTTTCCGCGAAAAGCGGATTGAATGAATCCTTCATGAGCCTGCTAAGAGGCTTCGAGGTATGCAATGTAATATCTTTAATTGCACTTCTACGTGCAAAATGCACCTGTGTATAGATAGTAGCCCCTGAGACTCTGGTTGCCATCTGAAGGGAGGCGATCAGAGGATCAAAAAAGATATTCCCAGGAAATAATCTGATGATTTGGAACACAGGCTATTTCATCCATGACGACTGCCCAAGCTACAAAGGTTGCAAGGCTGAAGTAGAAACTTGATGTGGCGGATGATGACCTCACGCTTATTAACAGGCGGCTCGACGAGGTGCAAGGTATGTTTTTGGGGCCGTCAGTATATGTAAGTATGATAATATGAGCATGACGCTAAAAATTGTATACTAAGATATGCATAACTGCAGATAATGCTGCCGCAGTTGAGGCCCTACGGGCTGAGCTTGCCTGAGCCAAGGAGCAAGCCAGGATGAGTGAGGCGGCTGCCAAGAAGACAACCGCTGAGTTAAAGGCCGAACAGGCTGCTCGGTGCTAGTGCGAGGAGAGAATATCTACCATGACGCGCGAGTTAAAGGATGCCAATGTTCGATGCGAATTCCTTGAGAAGGATAACAAAGCCAGAATGGTCAAACTCGGCAAGGCCTTACAAGAGGCGAGAGAAGCACGGTCTGAGTCTAGAGCGGCTCGGGAAGAAATCCGGCAAGCTGGGGAGATAGCGGCCGGTAAGCCTTTCTTATTACAGACTAAATTCGGTGATCCGAAGTATGCCCCCCTTAATCAAATGTGGAGTTCTCCAGACGCATTCTTGGACTTGCCGAAGAGTGTCTCCGATGCGGCATAGTTTTTCCAAGCGCAAGAAGGACGTGCAATGAAGAAGCTTTTCTGGTCGCAATTCAGCATGTCGAAGCGTCCGCTGTTGCTGAACGAACAGATGGCCCAGTGGGCCGAGCTCCACAAGATATCTGGATCTGCCATGAAGGACGTCGTGGTCCGGCTGTGGCCGACTGAGCCAATTCCGAATAGTTATTTCGGTTTGGTGCAGCGACTTGTTGATGCGGTGCCGCGTATCGACGCTGTTAAGCGGTCAACATGCATTGAGGGTGCACGGATGGCCTTTGCCCGTGTCAAGGCATACTGGGCGAAGATGAAGGCCACAGATATTGCAGCGAAGAGTCCACCCGAGGGCCAGGACCATCACACGCCAGAGCATTATTTTGAGGACGTCCTAGAGGGTGCCCGCTTGATAGAGGGTCAGTGCTCGAAAGATATGATGTTCGAGTGAATATACCAAGTTTGTAAAAACAATATTATGGTATATTAAGGCCATATTTTTATACTTTTGCCTAAAAGTATTGGTTCCTCCTGTGCGGCCGTTCTTTGTATAATCTGAAAGTTTGCCAGTCGTTGGCTTCAGCCCCCTCGCATATAATTCGGGGGTGTTCGGAAAAGCACTTGATCACTCTTTGACCCAACGTCTTGGTCCATGAAGGAGGTGTCAATGTGGCAAACTAGGCAATCAGACTATAGGGCTTTAACATTTTCACTTAGCCATAGGAGTTTGACGGTGGGTCTACGATATAGCCCCTGGTATGTGTGCGTTTACCTGAATACGGTGCGTTACATAGGTGACCAGAAAAAACGGTCCTTCGTGTAATACGGAAAGAATCGCTAAGGATTCTGATGAGTCATCGAGTGGTTGACCAACTCTCGCAGCATCATGATAGTCAGTTTTCGGCTTTCTCTACTGAGGTGCTCATCTGGATGAACCAGGACACAATCGCAGTAGTTCTCCCTTTACTACCCTAGCCGATATAGCGGAACATAAGGTAGTAAGCACAGGAGCCAGGCAACCCAACTATTGACCAAAGACATGATTCGGAGCTGATGCATATAAGGCCAAACTCGTGACACCGAAGTGTGCTGAAAAGCTGTTCGGACTTGTCAGCAACTCATGTGTTGCCGTATCGAGCCCCTTGCAATTTGTGCCGAGGTGCGTTCATGAAACAACCGAAGAAGCAAAATTCAGAACGTAGAAAAAGCGAATACTGAATACACGTTATGTTCACTGGAATCTGATTGATACGTCAAACGCAATTCTACATATTATAATGCCCCTACCCGGGCTATTTAACATGCCGGGGGCTGAGGGTTGAGGAAAAAGGCAATTTACAGGTTTAAAATAAAGAGTGCGGTCTTACAAAAATCATTAGGACCTCCTGTCGCACGTCTGCGCTGCCTTGCCTCGGTGAAAGGACTTCTTGGTAGAAATAGCCTTTGGTTATTTATACGAAGCCGGACTGTAAAAAGAGTCCGTAAGATGACCAGGCTTTGAATCACCTGTTGTAAAGGATAAAAAAAAGTAGTTAGAAAAAGTAAAAAGACTATGAGAGTGCGGACCGCATTGTAAGCCTGTCCGTACTGTGCCTCCGCCGATGACCATGGTATTTTAAGTGCATAATTATATATGCGCGGTATAAATTTCACGGCTATATGGGGTGGACGACAGAGGCCGAACTGCTAATCCAGCTTTGAGATTGATTGGTCCTGTTTAGTAGAGACCGGCGGCTTGACGGCCGATGGGATACGCGGCTTAATAAGGCCGCTTTGTACTTCGGCTGCAGCAGCCATAGTACGCTCCTCTGTACGGAGGGAGCATTCCGTATTTCCGTTTATTGTGATGATGCCGCGTGGACCGGGCATCTTAAGATTGAAATAGGCGTAATGTGGGACCGCATTAAAACGAGTAAAAGCGGTACGCCCGAGTAGTGCGTGGTAGCTGCTGCGGAGCGGTATAATATCGAAGGTTAAGCCTTCGCTTCTAAAGTTGTTCGGCGAGCCGAAAACGACTTCCAATGTAATTGATCCCGTGCAGCGAGCTTCTACGCCGGACACTGCACCTTTGAAGGTGGCTGTGGTGGGCTTGATTCGTGAAGGATCAATGCCCATTTTGCGGACAGTGTCTTGGTAGAGTAGATTAAGACTACTGCCGCTGTCCATAAGGACTTTCGTGAGATGGAACCCATCAATAATTGGATTGAGGATCAGAGCTGCCGAACTTTCGTGACGGATACTGGCTGGGTGGTCCTTGCGATCAAAAGTGATCGGGCAGGCCGCCCATTGGTTTAATTTTGGGGTGCCTGGCTCTATGGCATTGGCGTCCTGTAGTGCGCGCTTGCGCTCTTCTGTAGGGATGTGTGTCACATATACCATGTTGACTGTTTTTACTTCGGGGGGAAATTGCTTCTGACCCCCGGTGTTCGGTTGGCGAGTTTCTTTGTCATCGCTGTCACTGGGCGGCCCCTTCCCCTTGTGTTCGGCATTAAGCTTGCCGGCTTGTTTGAAGACCCAACAGCTTCTGTTGGTGTGATTGGCTGGTTTACCGGGGGTGCCATGAATCTGGCAGGGCCGATCCAGTATCTTGTCTAAATTGGATGGCCCGTCTCTATTTGCCTTGAATGGCTTTTTCCGTTGATCGGCTTTGGAGCCGCTGAATCCGGCGTTTACCACCGTGTCTTGCGTTCCTTCATTATTATTTCGACGCTTGTGTTTCTTGCGTCGTGGCCTGCCGTTGCCGTCTCGAACTTCGGAAGTGCCCAGATCACTGGTGCTGTTGCTTCTACGAGTGAGCCAGCTATCTTCTCCCGCGCAAAAGCAGGTCATCAGAGCGGTAAGGGATGCCATGGATTTTGGTTTTTCTTGACCAAGGTGGCGGGCAAGCCATTCATCTCGGACGCTATGTTTAAAGGCCGCGAGGGCTTCGGTGTCCGGACAATCGACAATGTGGTTCTTTTTAATTAGGAACCTAGTCCAGAGCTTCCTGGCTGATTCCCCGGGTTGTTGGATGATGTGACTTAGGTCGTCGGCGTCCGGAGGCCGGACATATGTACCTTGAAAGTTATCGTGGAAGGCGTCTTCCAAGTCTTCCCAGCTGCCAATGGAGTTTTCTGGGAGGCTTTTCAGCCAGTGCCGTGCTGGTCCCTTTAATTTTAGTGGGAGGTATTTGATGGCGTGGAGGTCATCACCGCGGGCCATGTGGATATGGAGAAGGAAATCTTCAATCCATACTGCGGGATCCGTTGTTCCATCGTATGATTCGATATTCATGGGTTTAAACCCTTCCGGGAATTTGTGTTCCATTACTTCATCAGTGAAGCAAAGGGGATGTGCGGCGCCTCTGTATCGGGCCAAGTTGCGACATAGTGCGGATGTAGTCCGTTTGTGGTTTTCGGCCCGGACATGGTTATGCTCGGTACGTCTAGCTTCAATGCCGTCGTCGCGCGCCAGGGCATGCCCCCGCGATCCATAGATCGATCTGGACTGACCTGCTCTGTTCTCCAGGTTTTGCCGCAGGTCATATGTGTATTCCCGAGCTGTGGTGTCTTTGCCTTTACGGCGAGGTAGTATGGGCAGGTGTTTGGCTTGAGCTGCTGCTTTGTCCCGGCCACGTGGTGGTCAGTCTGCCGCATTACGTGTTGATGGCATGGGCTCAAGTGCCTCGTCGTCGAATTGGGGTAGCAATTTGTGCTTCGAGTAACTTTTAATGGGGCGCTCGAGTCCGTATTCCTCGGCTGCCAGGACATCAGTCCATCTGTCGTTGAGCAGATCTTGATCAACTTGAAGCTGCTGCTGTTTCTTTTTCAGGCTCCTCGTAGTGGCTATTAGCCGGCGCTTAAAGCGCTCCTACTCGACGGGTTCCTCAGGCACGATAAAGTCTTCGTCGCCGAGGCTCACCTCATCTTCGGAGAGTGGAAGATAGTTGGTATCCTCCGAGTCTTTGTTTATGGCCTGTTCGTCAGGGCTGACTTGCCCATCTTCCCTACCGTCCTGTTCGGAAGTCGGCTCGGCGGGATCTTCTTTGTCTTCGGCATCGTTCGGAGTATTGTTTTCTCTTGTGCCGGTATTGCTGTCTTTTCCACGGCGTGATTTAGAGCGGTGCCGCTGACGTCGGCGCTTTGGCTGTGTCTCAGGAGGTTTATTCTCGACTGGATTTTTCTCGTTATCGCTGTTATTCTCTTTGGGAGTATCCACCATGTACACGTCATACGAGGAGGTGGCTGTCCAGCGCCCAGTAAACGGCGGGTTTTGGGCCTGCTCCTCTCTGGCATCGTTGTCCATACCGTCGATGTCTTCGGAGTCATGATCAAGCATGTCGGTTAAGTCTTCGACAGTGGCAATGAAGTGGGCGGTGGGTGGGAAGCGAAATTCTCCGTCATCAGCCTCCAGTTCAAACCAGATATAATTCGGCTGTGAGTCCCCCGCTAAGGAGAGGGTTTTTAATGATTTGAGCACATCACCCAAAGGTGAGTGTCGAAAGATGTCCGCGGAGCTGAACTCGATGATCAGCGCCCGATCGAGCTTGATGGGCGCGGACGTACGCGGTTCGAAACCTGTGGCCGGAGACGAATCCGAGGTTCCTGTGACACAGATCCCGTTCAAAGTTGGGTCTGTGTGCGGCTCCAATGCCGCTGAGTCTGCGGCTTCCGTGGCGGGGTTGAGCTTCCCGTCCTCGGATGGCGCAATCTGCTCTGGATCTAGGGCCAGGGCAGTTACAGGCGCTATCTCCCGGGTGTGGTCCGATGGCAGATTTAGGTCATGTTCATCGCGGTGGTAGGGAGCGGCTGCCATGGGCTCGAATCCGTCGAAGATCAAGTCTCCGCGGATATCAGCAACGTAGTTCAAGCTTCCAAACCTGACCTGATGGCCAGGGGCGTAGCTGTCGATCTGATCTAGATGGCCAAGCGAGTTGGCCCGCAATATGAAGCCGCCGAATACGAAGATCTGGCCGGGGAGAAAAACCTCCCTCAAGGCCGCATCGTTGTGGGTGATTGATGGAGCCATCGAGTCTTCTAGCGACGACACAGCGGAACTCTCAATGAAAGCACCAATGTCGGTGTCAAAACCGGCGGATCTCGGGTAGGGGGTCCCGAACTGTGCGTCTAAGGTCGATGGTAACAGGAGACGGGGGACACGGTGTTTACCCAGGTTCGGGCCCTCTCTATGGAGGTAATACCCTATGTCCTGCTTGATTGATCTTGATGAATATGAGTATTACAAGAGTTGATCTACCACGAGATCGTAATGGCTAAAAACCCTAGAAGTCTAGCCTGTCTGATTTTGATTGTCCCTATGGACTAAACCCTTCAGTTTATATAGACACTGGAGGGGACTAGGGTTGTACAAAGTCGGTTACAGATAAAGGAATCTTCATATCCGAACGCCAAGCTTGCCGCCCACGCCAGGGAGAGTCCCATCCGAACACGGGAGAGAGTCTTCTGTCTTGTATCTTCATGGCCCATCAGTCCGGCCCACATTACGTAGCCTGGACGCCCGAGGACCCCTTAATTCAGGACTCCCTCACTCACCAAGGCGTATTGTAAGAGTGACCAAGAAGAATCATCACCTTGGTCATATAACCTCTCTTGTTTGTTGGGTCAAAGTCATGCATTGACGTTCCACACGCGGCCCCACAAAATAGGCTAGCTTGTCGCCGATAACCACGCGAGGGAGTTCCTGAAGACAACCACTGCGTGCATGTGGCCCAAACATATGTATGAAGTGTCATGTGGTGTTTGAATATACCCAATGCACAACTTTGATGTGGCCGCGTGCTTTCGGAACCGGAAAGTCCCCACACGGAGCGAGGGTTCACGACGCATAGTATACTATATATATATGGATTCATGTGTATGCGAGCCCTCGAACTTAGGTCTCGAATCTCACCATGATCGAAGTACGACTATACGGTAACGCGAACCAAGAGAAGAAGAATCCACCCTGGTAACCTCTCTCGCGTTGTTGGTCGAAGTGATGGACGTCCACGCGGGCCCACGAATATATAGGTCGTCGATGATAACCAAGCGAGGGAGAGTGTCCAAAGACAACCACTGCATGTATATATGTGCCCCAAACACATGTATGGACATGCGTGATGTGCATGCATATATGTTTGAATACCAAAAGCACAACATTTTGATGTGGCGCATGCATGCGTCGAAAAACGCACAATCCCCACACAGATCTGGTTCATGATGCGTCGCGTGCTCGCCCCCCCCCCCGGCCTCCCCACTTCGACCCGGTGGGAGGGATTCATGCGTACACATGCGCGCGAAGTATAGTTGCATGTACCGAACCGTATAAGACGAACCAAAATTTAATCCCCTCATAATTATAAGTCAAATTAACCTCTATCACTGTCGGTCGAAGTGATTGACGAAGCGGGCACACAGAGATGGACGAAGCATCCCGCTGATAACCCCGTGAGTGAGTGCTAGAGGACAACCGCCATCGCTTGTTTGTGGGCCAAACACATGTATGGAGATGTGTGGATGTGATGTTTGAATACCTAATATATATGCAGAACTTTGATGTGGCACCTGCCTCGGAAACCTTTAAGTCCCCCACACGAACCAAGGTTCATGACACGTAGTATATATATGTTGCCCCCTCCCCTCTTCGACGCGTAATATATACTCCTACGTACCATAACACACCCCGAAAATAATCCTCCTTGTTCATCAAATTACCTTTCTCGTTGTGTCATATATTAGATGGACGACGACCTCGCGGGCCCATGTAGGGAAGAGTCGCAGGCGAATGAGTGACCACCATCGTCTGCACGTGGCCCAATGTGTTGGTGATGTTTTTAATACCCAATATGCACAACTTCTTTGCGGCACCTGCCTCGAAAACCGAAAAGTCCCAGCACGGAGCGAGATCAATTCATGACGTGTGTGTAGTATATATGTGCTGCCCCGGCCCCCTCCTCCCCTCTTCGACGCGTACTATATACTCCTACCGCAACACAACCCAAAAAGAAACCTCCTTGCTGGGTCAAAGTGATGGAGGACAACCTCGCGGGCCCACGGATGGAAGCATCGCACGCAAGTGAGTGTCCTATATGACGCGTAGTATTGCCCCCGGCCACCCTCTTCAACGCGTACTATATATATACTCCTACCGTACGTATAACAAAAACCAAAAAATGACCATCCTTGTTGGTCAAATTAACCTCTCTCATCGCATGTCATAGTGCTGGACGGCGACCTCACAGGCCCACACGAGTGAGTGCCCTAGGACCACCGCGTGCATGTGGCCCAAAGATGCATGTCAAACTTTTTCTACAGCGAACATGCGACCAAAGGAGTTTAGTGTTGAAAATTAAAAAAAAAAGATAACATCTATCCGTTTTTTATACATTGATTGATTTCCCTGGGATTTAAATGTGCAAAAATCAAATTTGATCTACATGAGACCCGTGATAGTGCACGAAAATGGATTGCAAAATCATATGTGTACGTGTCCCTGGGTGCATGTTTAGTCCCCATGCAAGAAATTTCTAACATCTAGAATCTTGATTTTAAAATACAATAAATCCAAAACTAAGTTGAAATTCGTGAAACTTATCGTGGTGTCATATGAACACCAATAGACTGTGATATTTTTTTTCAAATTTGAGACAAGTTTTTATATAATCTTCTTACATACAGGAAATTATAAATAATTATCAACCAATATCGCAAACGAACTCTTTATTCGAACCGTGTGCTTTAGACCAACAATGTAAGTGCAGTGCTTCGGTTAAGCAATAAAGCGGCAGAATTAATCATCAAAAAGGAAAAATCAATATAATACATGCCGCACACGCGTCCTGTCTGCCGTATGAGCATGCATGAGTTGACGAGACGCATGCTAGCAGGCAGACCGGGAGGCCGAGGCATGCGCGTGTTCGCTACGCACTCACCGTGGGGCGTGCTATTAGCTGTGTGAAATGACGGTAGGCGTGCCAGCAGTCCGCCACGCAGGCTCACCGGGAGGCGAGCCAGCCCTTTGACCGACGCCCACCTCGCTCCCACTGCTCCATATTAATGGCGCGCCCGATCCGCTGGTCATAATAGGCAGCTGCACACCCCGTCCACAGTTGTCACTACCGCATGGAGTGTATTAGGATTTTGCCGAAGCGCACCATCGGTGGGAGTGGCGACGTCGGGGCTGGTGAAGCACCCGCGCAACGCACGAAGCTGGGCGCAGAGGTTGCTGTTGCCGCCGACGAGGTCTCGCGCGGGTTAGCGTGCGTGCTAATAATTCGTAGCCAGATCTTGAGAATTGATTTTGACCACCGCCCGCCTCGCTCCGTGAAATGATGGTATAGGAATGCCAGAAGTCTGCCGCACAGGCTCACTGGGAAGCGAGACAGCCTTTGACGACCGCCCGCCTCGCTCCCACTGGTCCATATTAATGGCACGCCTGAGCGGCCGCACCCCCCGTCCTCGCCACACACACAATCCTCTCTCTCCGCCCGCATCCTCGACGCCGCTCTCAGTCCTCAAAGCCGGCACCCCCATCCTCGCCACACACACAATCCTCTCTCTCCGCCCACATCCTCGACGCCGCTCTCAGTCCTCAAAGCCGTCAGTTTATGAGGATGCCGTCGAAGCGCCCCATCGGAGGGAGTGGCGACGACGGGGCTGCTGAAGCAATGGAGCACGACGTGAATATGGAGACTGAGGTTTCCGTCGCCGCTGACGAGGTGGAGAACGAGGCTGCCAACAAGTGGAGGCGGGTCGAGAAAGAACCGTAAATGACTCCAGCAGGCCTAGACTTCATCAGCAGCCTCCCCGATGATATGTTGACAATCATCATATCCCTCCTCCCAATCAAATATGGGGCGAGGATAACTGCCCTTTCCCGGCGGTGGCGCCCCCTATGGCTCTCCACCCCTCTCGACCTCCTCGATGCCCATGAGCTCTGCCATGGCTATCGCAAAAGCTTGGATGCATTCTTCCAGATCCTCGGCAGTCACCATGGCCCAATCAGAGGCCTTATCACGGGCAAGTTCCATTCCAATGGCAAGGACCAAGCCAAGTTTGACAAGTGGTTCTGATCCCCTGCCCTAGATCAGCTCAAGGAGCTCAGTTTTAATGATGGGCATATGCGCTCGCTGCCAACGTCCCCGCTCCGCTTCACGGCCACGCTGCACCTCACCAAGTTCATGAACTGCCATCCCCCCTTAATGACGCGCCCGCTCTTTTTCTACCACGACTGAAGCACCTCGAGCTCGTCGCCGTCTGCATCCCAAAGGATGACATGGAGCGCCTGCTCCATGGCTATACTGCACTCGAGTTCCTTCATCTTCAGGCGATGAATTGGTCGAGTAGCTTCCACATCACCTCTAGGACTCTCCGGACTATTTAGGTGTGTTGCTGGTGCTGCAACGAGAGATCACAAAAGGTGGACCACAATATGGTCATTGAGGACACACCTTCACTTGAGAGATTACTTGTAGTTGATCAACAAGGTCCAACAAGAATCAATGTCATTTCTGCGCCGAAATTGACAGTGGTGGGCTACTCGTCTGTCAAATACTACTACTTTCAGGTACAACAGTCGCCTTCTACCTCTCCTTCTTGATATCAACATTATTTCTAGTTTTGAAGATGTATGTTCGTCTGTCATCCAGAAAAGCTTCACCCAGATTCTGCGCACAATGAAGGTCTTGGCACTAGAATCTGTCGGCCCCAACCTGGACCAAGTTGTCAGTTTCCTAAGATGCTTTCCGTGCCTGAAGAAGCTATATATTGAGGTGATGTTCCTTTCCTGTTAAATGTTAACCATAAGGGAGTTCAATTTTTTGCACCTTTTCCCAAGTTTACAATGACAATGTACTATGATTTCTGAAGGAATTTTGGAGGATTTCGGGACATACACCCCCACCCCATATTGGTTGCTTGATTCATATGGTTACAATCCATAAGCATTTCTCCTTTGGATTCATCTATACTAGTTTTCTTAGGGAATTTTTCATCCACTCCAACCTCTTGTGAAGAAGGCTACATTTTTCTAGATTGTAATCAAATGCCCATGTTAATCATGTCAGATCAAAGATGGCACGTTGGTGCATTTTACAAATCCTGCAAACCAAATAGGCATGTAGTAGTGTTCAAAACTGCATGTAGGCACTAACACGTTCTCTTCTTTTGCAGATAATAATAGGCCCGGAGGTGGATAATGTTTATAACGACAATCACATCGAATGCCTTGATCTGCATCTCTAAAAAATTACTTTGAACTAATACCGAGGGACCTTACAGGAGATTACATTCGCTAGGTTCTTTGTTGCCAGAGCAAGGGTGCTGAAGGTAATGAGGTTGAACATGCATTTAAATAGGAAATATGAATGGTTTGTTGATCAGAGCCGACAGCTACTGCAGAATGGAAGAGGCTCCAAAAAAGCTAAACTTCATATTGGAAGTGCATATGACAGAGTAATTGGAAGTCATTGTGTCAAACCCATACATGACTTGTCAGCGGCTGATCCCTTTGCAGAAATGACGAGGTTTCAAAAGCGGTCTTACTATTTTTATTTTTAGTTTGAACCTCTCTTATATCCATGTTCAGCTGATCAGCACGGGCGTTTGCAGCTGAATGAGCTGAATTTCATTTCTAATATCAGTTTAAACCTTGTAATCTTCAAATTTGAGCCATGTAACTCTGGAATTTGAACCTTGTAATATTTCGGGCTTTTGTGGTACAATCGTTGAAATGGCATCGTATGAGACTCATAGATTGGTAGTACTATTTTGACCTTAATGTGCAATAGACTTAGATTTTATTAACCATTCACGACCAGGGATCCAGCCGAAAGCAGAGCAATGGCAAACATCATCGCAACAACATGTAGATGATTAGATGCTCGTTTCTCCTAGTTTAGTATGCATGTAATTGCTTACTTTGGTGTGTGGAAATGTTATGTGTGTAGTCACTTATGTAATTGTATGCTTAATTTGGTCATGCAATGCTGTTCTTATAAGTATATGTGTTGATATTCTGTAGACAGAGCATATCACATCGCACACGGACCACACTAGGGAACCCGTCGGTCATGAATTCATCAATCGCAGACGGTTGTATACCAGCAAGCGTTTGCCCACAACACACACGGCTTATTCCATCACAAACAGCTCGGATGGATCAACTATATGCCACGTATCGCACACGCAACTCTAATCTGATTCATGCTTGATGTCTCCGCCATCTCTCGTACAGTTCGTCTTATTTGCCACGTATCACTGTGCCGGCCTCGGCTCGCGTCCAATGGCGCGCTGTGCTCGCCGTTAGGCGCCGCGGCGCGCTCTGCTCGTGTCCGTCGATGCGCTCTGCTTTTCGTCGGCGTGCTCTGCTCGCGTACCTCCACGTGCTCGGCTTGTGGATAGCTTTTCCTTGCGTGTTCAACTGCAATATGCATATATATGGTTGCTCGCCATTGAGGCGACCGCGGAGCGCTCTGCTCACGTCCCTCCGCGCGTGCTCTGCCAGCGGTTGGGCCTGGGCACGATCACGTCGGGGGCCCCATATGCATCGGTTGCACCGCGTGCGTCGCCACGATGCAGTTACATGCGACACGATGGAGTTACGCGCTGCAAATTAGAACTGCCATCCGGGCGTGCCGATATTCCAGGCCGTCCAGCTTCCCCTTTAATTTCCGCAGCCATTATAACCTTAGTCTCTTCAACCTTTCGATCGGGCCCGACAACACAACAAGCACACCCACGATGACACATAGAGAGGGGATGTCTAGCGGCGCTCCAATGGAGTTCGGCTAGCATAAAGTGGAGACCCACGCGAGGGAGACGGATCTCTCGGTGGTATACACCATCGACCCGGCCGTGGTGAACGACTACATCAACACCGTTGAGCAGTTGCTTGCTCGAGACAAGTACAAGGTGGTCGGCATCAACCTCCAGTACACCGGCGGTCGTCCCAACATAGATCAGAAGGTTGTTGTCGTCCAGTTGTGCATGCGCCATCATGTCCTCATCTACCACTACTGCATGCCCACAGAGCCTTGTGACCGTTTCGCCAGGTTTGTCAACAGCACCGACTACAAGTTCGCTACGGTGGAAACCACCGACGATGTAAAAGCGCTCAGGGTTACGGGCCTGGCCTGCAAGAACCTTGTCGAAATCCATGAGCACTACAGGGTCTGGGGCAGCATGAAGAAGGACTCCCTGGTTGAACTCGCCTCGGCCATCATCGACCCATACTATGAAAAGATGAAGCAGGATGCCAACAGAACACGTCCCGTATCCTGGCACGGGGCCTGGATGCGACAACTGGATGAACGTCACCTCAGGTTCGCGCCAAGAGCGTGTACACATGCTACGAGATGCACAGGCGGATCGTTGACATGAGGAAGTGCCTCGTTACCGAAATCGACGAGGCCGAATCGAGCCACAAGCAGAGCAGTAGCGGCGAGCGTCACAAGAAGTAGATGATGATCAGATGATCGTTTATCCTAGTTAATTATGCATGTAATATATAGTTGAATTTGGTGTGTGGAAATGTCATGTGTGTAGTAGCCACCTATGTAATTATGCATGTAATAGTTTACTTTGGTGTGTGCAAATGTCATGTGTGTAGTAGCCACCTATGTAATTGGATGTTTAATTTGGTTATGCAACCATGTCCTTATAAGTGTGTGTATATATATATATATATGTTGTTGTTCTGTATGCAATCCCAATGCACAACACACACGTCTTATTAGCAGCAATCGTCTGTGTTATTATCGGTCTTCGCACACATTTCTGATTACAGACCTGTTTGCCGTGTATCACACACATCTTGTTAAATTGAACTGTTTCTGTTATCTTGGCTCAACGCAAACAGTTCATCCGAGTGAACTGTTTACCCTCTATCGCACACACCTAGATCTGGCTGCCCATTTCTTTTGTTCCGCCTCATCACAAACAGTTTATCCGAGTGAACCGTATGCCGTAGATCGCACACGCCTTCATCTGGCTGCCTGTTTCTTTTGTTCTGCCTCATCGCAAACAGTTTATTGAACTGAACCATATGCCCCACATCACACACGCAACTAAATTCTGAACCGTGTTTGATGTATCCTTCATCGTAAATGTTTTGCATCTTTTTTGACGGTTTTTTTACATCACCATTTGCGATTATTGCATCGCACACAGTTTCGTCGAAGGGTCTCTGATCGTAGTGTCGCATTAGCAGCATCTTGCAGTAGTGACCCCCTGAACAAATTAAAGTTGAATCTAGTATTGCTATGGTTAAAGACCTCTTGGTCGTTAATATTGATGGGCATGTTATTTATTTCTGTAATGAAGCTACTAGAATTGCTAGACCTGATGATAAAGATAAACATAGACCTGTTGTTGGCATGCCTGTTGTTTCTGTTAAAATAGGAGATCATTGTTACCATGGCTTGTGTGAGTTGGGTGCCAGTGTGAGTGCAATTCCCTTTACTTTATATTAAGAAATTATGAGTGATATTGCACCTGCTGAAATAGAAGATATTGATGTCACTATTAACCTTGCCAATAGAGATACTATATCACCAATTGGGATTATTAGAGATGTTGAAGTCCTGTGTGGGAAAATAAAATACCCTACTGATTTTCTAGTTCTTGGTTTCCCACAAGATGATTTTTGTCCCATTATATTTGGTAGACCTTTCTTGAACACTGTTAATGCCAAAATAGATTGTGAGAAAGAAACTGTTATTGTAAGTTTTGGGGGATGTGTCTCATGAGTTTAATTTCTCCAAATTTCGTAGACAACCCCATGATAAGGAATTTCCTAGTAAAGATGAAATTATTGGTCTTGCTTCTATTGCTGTGCCTCCTACCAATTCTTTAGAACAATATTTGCTAGACCATGAAAATGATATGTTCATGAATGAAAGAAAGGAATTAGATGAGATTTTCTTTAAACAGATGCCTGTTTTGAAACACAATTTGCCTGTTGAAACTCATGGAGATCCTCTACCACCCAAAACTGATCCTGTGTTCGATCTTAAACAACTACCTGATACTTTGAAATATGTTTATCTTGATGAGAAAAATATATATCCTGTTATTATTAGTGCTAACCTTTCAGAGCATGAAGAAAAGAAAATATTGAAAACCCTGAAGAAGCACCGTGCGGCTATTGGATATACTCTGGATGATCTTAAGGGCATTAGTCCACTCTATGTCAGCACAAAATTAATATGGAACCTGATGCTAAACCTGTTGTTGATCACCAGTGACGATTGAATCCAAAAATGAAAGAAGTGGTAAGAAATGAAATACTAAAGCTTCTGGAAGCAGGTATAATTTATCATGTTGCTGATAGTAGATGGGTAAGTCCTGTTCATTGTGTCCCTAAGAAGGGAGGTGTTACCATTGTTCCTAATGATAAAAATGAATTGATTCCGCAAAGAATTGTCATAGGTTATAGAATGGTTATTGATTTTAGAAAGTTGAACAAAGCTACTAGGAAAGATCATTATCCTCTACCTTTTATTGATCAAATCCTAGAAAGACTATCCAAACATACACATTTTTGCTTTCTAGATGGTTATTCTGGTTTTTCCCAAATACCCGTGTCACAAGAGGATCAAGAAAAAACTACTTTTACCTGCCCTTTCGGTACCTTTGCTTATAGACGTATGCCTTTTGGTTTATGCAATGCACCTGCTACTTTTCAAAGATGTATGACTACTATATTATCTGACTTTTGTGAAAAGATTGTTGAGGTTTTCATGGATGATTTCGCCGTTTACGGAACTTCTTTTGATGAATGCTTAAGCAACCTTGATCGAGTTTTGCAGAGATGTGAAGAAACTAATATTGTCTTGAATTGGGAGAAGTGCCACTTTATGGTTAATGAAGGTATTGTCTTGGGGCATAAAATCTCCGAAAGAGGTATTGAAGTTGATAAAGCTAAAGTTGATGCTATTGAAAAGATGCCGTGTCCTAAAGCTGTCAAAGGTATAAGAAGTTTCCTTGGTCATGCTGGTTTCTATAGGAGGTTTATTAAAGACTTCTCTAAAATTTCTAGGCCTCTCACAAACCTTTTGCAAAAGATGTTCCATTTGTTTTTTATGATGATTGTGTAGAAGCATTTGAAATACTTAAGAAAGCCATGATTTCTGCACCTATTGTTCAACCGCCTGATGTAACACCACAAGAATTTAATCATATTTTTATTAAATAAAATTTGGCCAGAATTAAAATTTTGAATTTTTACTAGGTCTTTTATTATTTTTAGAACCATTTTATGTTTCTGTTTATCAAAATTCTTCCCTCCATATAGAAATTTTTGGAAATAATATTGTGGCTTTGGTAGTTTTCTCAAATCATTTCAATTACATTTTAATAACAGTAAGAATTATTTTCATAATAAAAATTGCCCAAAACAATTATTTTAATAGCTATTTCTATACTTTAAATGCTTCTGTTGCACTACAACTATTTTAAATATTTCTTTTAAAACCCCACAAAAATTATGAGGTGTCATGTGATGCCTACATATCACTTTTATGCAAAAACCTAACTTGGTCTTTTGAAAAATTTGAGTGAAACAATCTCTTTTCAATTCTGTCTAGTATTTGAGTTTCTACTACAACCCTAATTTTCCTTGCTCCAAAAATCCTGAAATTTTTCCCACTCATAGTCCTTCCAACCAAACCCTTAAGTCCATAATATCAGCTCCATTTGCACCTTTTAAGATCACCAAATATTCCGCTAAATTTTTTGTCCAGAAACTAAATTCACCAAAACTTGCACTAGAAAGTATCTGCTTTTGCCAAACCAACTCCACCAGTACCTTTACCATCGAAAGAGATCTCCACCTGCCAATTTTCAAGTCTAACTAAATTGCCTAGATCACCCTGACATTCTGTCGAGCACCTCATGAGCATGACTGATTTTGGCAAGGTCTTAAACTTACATTGGGAATTTGCTTCTCCTACCAAACCACCATGTCCAATAGCTCCCTTATGGAGTGACTCATCATCATGTCAAGCTTTCAAATTCAAATAAGTTCATTTTGCCACTGTGGCAATCCATCGAACACCTGGTGGACATATGCAGAGCGCGAGCAGAGTGCAGTTTCTGCACCTCTAGCATCGAGCTCATACCACTCCCTCTGCTGCCTCTCCTCGCGCGCAAGTCATCTAGTAGGCTTCACGGATAAGCCACGGACCCCGCCGACACTCTCACTCGTCCCCTAGTGCTGACCACCGCCGTCCTCACCAACCACCACCGCCGCCATGGTCGGCAGCTCGGGCACGGCATCGCCCGAGCCGCCCAGACCCGCCAGCTCGCTCCCCTCTTAACTTCTAACCACCTGAGCCTATCCACTCCTCCACCGACCCACCGACCTCGTAACCGACCTCACCGGCCTCAACTGCCATCATCAATGGCCGCCATCATGAACCACTTCCGGGAGTCACGGGAACCAACCTCGCCGGAGCTATAAAAGCCGTCCCGAGGCTATCAGCAGAACGGCACACCCTCTATCACCGTCCCAATCAACTCCCCGAAGCCTCAATCGAGCTCGCGACAGCCTTCTTCCCCACTTCCGGGCAAGGCCATCGCCGCCACCGTCCGGGGGAGTCCGATGCCTCCAGAGCTTCCCTCCCCTCATTTTTCTTTCCAGAAGCTTCTAAATGACCCCATAGCACCACTTCCCCTCTCAATTTTTGCGCGGGGTCACTCTCAGGTGAAAGCCCCAGTTCATCTCCACCGGAGAGCTTCGGGTGTCCTCGCCGCCGGCGAGATAGGGCTCCCCGAAGACCATACAATACCTCGTCGGGAGCTCCAGGGTCTCCTGAGCATGATGGTAGCCTCAGCTTCGCGAGAGGAGCCACCGTTCACCGGGGATCGCCACCGGAGCCCCGCCTCTGTCCCGGTCCAGGCGCGCGTGTGGGGAAGGCAAACCCGATAGGTGGGTCCCACCTGTCGGCGAGCCACCGCCTTGCCCCGCGCGGCCGTGTCTCTGGGCTTGGCCCAGTGGCGCCGTTCAACTGGGCCTCGCCCGGTGCGCGCCTTAGCTCGACAGGTTGCTTTGTTTTTTCCTTTTTAACCAGTGACTTAATAATTTCCATAGAGTTCATTCTGAGTTCAAATGAGATGATTCAAATTTATAAATACTAATAAAATTATGCTCTATTAATATGGCTAGGGTGAACATTTTTCCTAAGGTTTAGTATCTACTGGATCAATTAAATAACACTTTTAATCATTTATTCCAACTTAGTAATTCCATAGGTAATTCATTATAACTCCTAATAAATTGATTATTTTTCTGTTATTTTTAATTTTTTATCTAGTTTATTTTAGTAATTATTTCAAAAATATTTGATACACTTTTTAGCACTGTTTTTGTTTTATGTGGTGATTTAAATATTTTTGAAAATAGGAAATGGAGGGAAGAAACTTTTCAAAACTTTTGGGAGTGCACCCAACCCTTCTGCATGCTCAAGGCAAGCATCTTGAACACTTTATATGGTGAATGCATGGTAGTTTATTTGCTAGAATAATTTAAACATGACTATGTTAAATTCAAACTAAATTGCATATTGCTAGTAGTGCTTGCATGGTTTGAATTCGAGTAAAATTTGCATGCATGTAGTGTTGGTATGTTTCATCGTACCGTGCATCGTGTGTTGCCATGACTAACTTGCAGGAGCAGGCATAAGTGAAATATCGTTACCGGCAGGAGGATGATCACGTTGGAGCGTGATCATGCCTTGTTTGTTGTGCATGTTGGAGCATGCAAGGGTTGTGGCCCTGTTGGGATTGCTGTTGAAGGAATACCTTGTTGTGCTAACCGTTGCAGGAAACTTAATGCCTCCTGAGTCGACCATAGATCGAGTCTTGTTCCGGTAACCCCCATACTTGTTTTGTGCTGCCACAGGTTCCTGCCACAGGTAGGGTATGGTTCAGTAAGTTGATAACCCCTTTCCATGCACACACCGTACAGAGGGCCATGATAAGGGTTTTCCAGGGATCCAGGACTAAATCCTATCATCGGGTCAGGGGGCATGGGTGTTTCCAGTTGTGACTGAGAGGGGGGCACCCCTTGTAATCCGCGCGTATTAATAGTGATCCCATGCAGGACGTTGGTCTCTCCATCTCAGAGTTTTTCTTGAATGATGCCTTGGGTGATTCCTGGCATCCGGAAAGTTAATCTGGTGTGTGCTGGTCAGGTGTGTTTTCAACCCAAAGACCGTAATGGGAATTAGTCAGTATCACGGTACTGACTAAAGAAATCCTTTACTTGTGGGTAAAGAGTACACCCCCTGCAGAGTTTAAACCTATTCGAATAGCCGTGTCCGCGGTCAAGGATTACAGTCTGGGTTGGTCAAGTGTCGGTCTTAGCGTCGGTCTTCGGAGGAAATACTTAAATGTGCCTGAATTGTTTTTGCTGAATATTTATTGTCACCCTGATGCTATCATGGATACGTTGCTATGTTTGTTAATAATACTGTGGTTATACATATTATTGTGGACTAACCTGTTTCTCTTATTTTATATTCCTGAGCATCTCTGGGGCTGGCTAGACTACCCCGGGCACTCAATTTTATTTTTAAGACCTCTCCGTGGCGTCCCTTGAGTTATTAGGCAGTTTATCACACCACTACTCTTGTGGATACCCGATTGGCATTTCTTTTCAAGTCCGACCGAGGCGTCACTTGACACCCGACTGGCTTTTCTTTTCAAGACCTCTTGTGGCTTCGCCTGAGTTCTCGGATGGTCCTGTCTCGTCCGATTTCTCTTTTAGACACCCGTTTGGCATTTCTCTTCAAGACCTACCGTGGTGTCACTTGACATCAGACCGGCATTTCTTTTATTTTGTTTTCCTTTGACTTTCCTTGTTTATCCCTAACAATTTTATATATTTTCACATGCTAATATTTTATCATGCCATGATTTAATTCCTGTCAGTAGGCATTTAAGTCCATCATGAGCATATGCATATAGTATGGTTCATCATGATCATATAATTTAATTGTTGCATTCGGTATATCTTTTGTTCATGATGTTTGCGAGTACATTCAAACGTACTCACAGGCTTGTCCCTGGCTATTTACTTGGCCAGGTCAGGATTTCTACAAGGAGTACCACAGCGATGTCCGTGCGGAGCCTAGGATGGCAGCCATGCGGGATAGGAATTATCCAGGTCAGCCATTCCTGTGGGAATGGAGCCCCATCGATGTTGAAGAACCGCGAGACAAATCCATCATCCACCACCAGAATCACTGTTGTATCATTAGACCTTTATGGTCTTGTATCCAATTCTTGTAATAGCTTGGAAATCTGTAACAAGGATGTGTCCACCAGTAACGGTAATCCTGGGCTGGTGATGACACGAGGGGTTAATTTTCTGGGATATGTCGTGTCCCCGAAATCCGGCCCCGACACCTGATTCGAACCTACCCTTTGAAATTATGTGTGATGCTAGTGTTTATGCTGTTGGTGCTGTTCTAGGACAAAGAGTTGATAAGAAATTAAATGTTATCCATTATGCTAGTAAAACTCTAGACAGTGCTCAAAGAAATTATGCTACTACTGAAAAAGAATTTTTAGCAGTTGTATTTGCTTGTGATAAGTTCAGATCTTATATAGTTGATTCCAAAGTAACCGTTCACACTGATCATGCTGCTATTAAATACCTTATGGAAAAGAAGGATGCTAAACCTAGACTTATTAGATGGGTTCTCTTGTTGCAAGAATTTGATTTGCATATTATTGATAGAAAGGGAGCTGAGAAACCCGTAGCAGACAACTTGTCTAGGTTAGAAAATGTTCTTGATGACCCACTACCTATTGATGATAGCTTTCCTGATGAACAATTAGCTGTCATAAATGCTTCTTGTAGTACTCCATGGTATGCTGATTATGCCAATTATATTGTTGCTAAATTTATACCACCTAGTTTCACATACCAGCAAACGAAAAAGTTTTTCTATGATTTAAGACATTACTTCTGGGATGACCCACACCTTTATAAAGAAGTAGATGGTGTTATTAAATGTTGTGTACCTGAGCATGAACAGGAATAGATCCTACGCAAGTGTCACTCCGAGGCCTACGGAGGACACCATGCTGGTGATAGAACTGCATACAAGGTATTACAATCTAGTTTTTATTGGCCTACTCTTTTTAAGGATGCTCGTAAGTTTTTCTTGTCTTGTGATGAATGTCAAAGAATTGGTAATATTAGTAGACGTCAGGAAATGCCTATGAATTATTCACTTGTTATTGAACCATTTGATGTTTGGGGATTTGATTATATGGGACCTTTTCCTTCCTCTAATGGGTATACACATATTTTGGTTGCTGTTGATTATGTTACTAAGTGGGTAGAAGCTATTCCAACTAGTAGTGCTGATCATAACACCTGCATTAAAATGCTTAAAGAAGTTATTTTCCCAAGGTTTGGAGTCCCTAGATATTTAATGACTGATGGTGATTCACACTTTATTCATGGTGCTTTCCGTAAATTGCTTGCTAAGTATGATGTTAACCATAGAATTGCATCTCCATATCATCCTCAGTCTAGTGGTCAAGTAGAATTGAGTAACCGAGAAATAAAGTTGATTTTGCAAAAGACTGTTAATAGATCCAGAAAGAATTGGTCTAAGAAACTTGATGATGCATTATGGGCTTATAGAACTGCTTATAAAAACCCTATGGGTATGTCTCCTTATAAAATGGTTTATGGAAAAGCATGTCACTTACCTCTCGAACTGGAACATAAAGCTTATTGGGCAATTAAAGAGCTCAACTATGATTTCAAACTTGCCAGTGAAAAGAGGTAATTTGACATTAGCTCACTTGATGAATGGAGAACCCAAGCCTACGAGAATGCCAAGTTGTTTAAAGAGAAAGTTAAAAGATGGCATGATAAAAGGATACAAAACCGTGAATTTAATGTAGGTGACCATGTATTGCTATACAATTCTCGTTTAAGATTTTTTGCAGGTAAGCTTCTCTCTAAATGGGAAGGGCCTTACATTATCGAGGAAGTTTATCGTTCTGGTGCCATAAAGATCAACAACGCCAAAGGCACTAACCTGAAGGTGGTAAATGGGCAAAGAATCAAACATTATATCTCAGGTACTCCCATAAATGTTGAGACCAATATTATTAATACCATAGCACCAGAGGAGTACATAAGGGATATCTACCAGAATGTTTCAGACTCCGAAAAGGAATAGGTATGTGGTACGGTAAGTAAACCGACTCCAAAACTTTTCCAATGGCAATTTTACTCCATTTTGGAATATTTAAAAAATTAGGAAAATAAAAAGTAGTCCGAGAGGTGCACGAGGAGGTGACAAGCCCTAGGGGTGCACCCTACCCCTGGGCGCGCCTACCAGGCTTGTGGCCACCTCGTGTGCCCTCCGGACTCCGTTTTCTTGTAGTACACTCCTTTTGGTCGGTAAAAATTCATTATATAATCTCCCGAATGTTTTGACCACCGTACCACGGCAATATCTCCTGTTTTCGTTTTGAGCTGTTTTCTGCCAGAGTTTTCAAGGCCAGGCATCATGTCTTCCTCCTCCTCCAACAATGTGGACGACAATGCTTAGTTGATGCAGATGGACCTCAGGAGGGCGGAGGCCGAGGATGCCGTGATGGAAGAAGATCAAAGGGATTCGCTTGAGGTCCACCCTCCGGCTTCGGACAGAGGCACTCTGGCTGGCATCTCCACTATTCCCAATCCCCATCAAGTAGTAGGGACTACAAGCAACCATGAAGGCCAAAAGATACAAGAAGGACTTCCCCCTAGGAGGCCCTTACACAGGTTACATCGGAACAACTTTCGTAATTTGGTCCATAATTCTGGGGTGGAGAATACTCCTTGCACACACATACCCTCCAATTGGGATATATCCCATCCAAGTGAAAGTGGTGTAGGGAAAAGCTCATGGTGGCCAGAAAACAGGCATCTTTTAGAAGATATTCAGAAGAATGCAATTATGCTTCAACGTGTACTCCGAGAATTGCAGGATCTGAAGAATAGCTTAATCAAGCTAACAGAAACTCCATCGTCACCACCTCCGAAGAAGGAGACCTAAATACATGGGTATGGGCACTCCCCTTGGCAACTGCCAAGCTTGGGGGAGGTGCCCTGGTATCATATCACCATCACATCTTTACCTTTATCATTTTTCTTAGTTCGATCCTTTTGGTTATATCTCGGTTTAGTAGAATAAAGTTTTAGTATGATCTATCTTTGAGTTTTGCTTTGTGTTCCCTCTATGTAATCGAGTCCGAGAATTATATACTCAAGATTAGTTTTGAGTTGAGGGCTTTGCTTTCTTGCTATGATCTTGAGAAAAAGAAATAAAGAATAAAAGAAATGAAAAGATTGTATAATGATCTTATGGGAAGTGACGACTTCACATATAAGAAGTATGTCGCATGCAATTTGTTGGGAGTTGACAAACATAGTTTTGGTCATTGTTGCAATGAATAGGAAGTAATAAAGAAAGAGAGGTCTCACATATAAATATACTATGTTGGACATCTTCTGTGATTGTGAGCACTCATTAAAATATTATATGCTAAAAGGTTGATAGTGGACAAGGAAGACAACATGATGGGTTATGTTTCTTTATATCCGAATAGAAGTTATATTGTCATGGATCCTCCAACATGTTGAGCTTGCTTCTCATCCCATGCTAGCCAAATCTTTTGCGCCAAGTAGAGATACTACTTGTGCATCTGAAATCCCTTAACCCAGTTTTGCCATGAGAGTCCACCATACCTACCTATGGATTGAGTAAGATCCTTCAAGTAAGTTGTCATCGGTGCAAGCAATAAAAAATGCTCTCTAATATATGTATGATCTTTTAGTGTGAGGAAAATAATCTTTATACGAACTTGTGATATGGAAGAAATAAAAGCGACAGACTGCATAATAAAGTTCTTTATCACAAGCGGCAATATAAAGTGACGTTCTTTCGCATTAAGATTTTGTGCATTTAACTATAAAAGCGCATGACAACCTCTGCTTCCCTCTGCGAAGGGCCTATCTTTTATTTGCTTTCTACCTTTATGCAAGAGTCATGGTCATCATCACCTATTTTTTTTACTCCTTTTCTTTTTGGCAAGCACTATATGTTGGGGAAGGTCCAGATATATATATCCACTCGGTTGTAGATATTCATAAACTATTATTGTTGACATTACCCTTGAGGTAAAAGGTTGGGAGGCGAAGTTACAAGCCCCTATCTTTCTCTGTGTCTGACTGAAACTTTGATCTCATAAGTATCGCGTGAGTGTTAGCAATTATGAAAGACTAAATGATAGTTGAGTATGTGAACTTGCTGAAAAGCTCTTACATTGACTCTTTCCGATGTTATGATAAATTGCAATTGTTTCAATGACCTAAATCATGGTTTTGTTAGTTTTCAATAAATTTCTTGTTTCGTACTTTACCTTGTGAATGAATTGTTACTTTAGCATAACAAATTATATGACAATATATGTTGTTGTTCTAAAGATGATCATGATGCCTTCATGTCCATATTTTATTTTATCGACACCTCTATCTCTAAACATGTGGGCATGATTTTCGATTTTGGCTTCCGCTTGAGGACAAGCGAGGTCTAAGCTTGGGGGAGTTGATACATCCATTTTGCATCATGCTTTTATATTGATATTTATTCTATTATGGGCTGTTATTACACATCATGGTATAATACTTATGCCTTTTCTCTCTTATTTTACAAGGTTTACATGAAGAGGGAGAATGCCGGCAGCTGGAATTCTGGACCGGAGAGGAGCAAATCTGAGAGACCTATTCTGCACAACTCCAAAAGTCCTGAAAATTTATGGAGAATTATTTTAGAATATATAAAAAATATTTGGCGAAGAAATACCAGAGGGGGACCCACCAGGTGGCCACAAGCCTGGGGGCGCGCCCCTAGGGCTTGTGGGCCCCCTGGCAGGTCTCCATTGCCCATGCTCTGCTATATGGAGGGTTTTGACCTGGAAAAAAATCATAAGGAAGCTTTCGGGATGAAGCGCCGCCGTCTCGATGCGGAACCTTGGCAGAAGCAATCTAGGGCTCCGGTGGAGCTGTTCTGCCGGGGAAACTTCCCTCCGGGAGGGGGAAATCGAAGCCATCGTCATCACCAACAACCCTCTCATCGAGAGGGGGTCAATCTCCATCAACATCTTCACCAGCACCATCTCCCCTCAAACCCTAGTTCATCTCTTGTATCTGATCTTTGTCTCAAAACCTCAGATTGGTACCTATGGGTTGCTAGTAGTGTTGATTAGTCCTTGTAGTTGATGCTAGTTGGGTTATTCGGTGGAAGATCATATGTTCAGATCCTTGATGATATTTATTACCCCTCTGATTATGAACATGAATATGCTTTGTGAGTAGTTACATTTGTTCCTGAGGACATGGGAGAAGTCTTGTTATAAGTAATCATGTGAATTTGGTATTCGTTAGATATTTTGATGAGATGTATGTTGTCTTTCCTCTAGTGGTGTTATGTGAACGTCGACTACATGACACTTCACCATGATTTGGGCCTAGGGGAAGGCATTGGGAAGTAATAAGTAGATGATGGGTTACTAGAGTGACAGAAGGTTAAACCCTAGTTTATGCGTTGCTTCGTAAGGGGCTGATTTGGATCCACATGTTTCATGCTATGGTTAGATTTATCTTAATTCTTCTTTCGTAGTTGTGGATGCTTGTGAGAGGGGTTAATCATGAGTGGGAGGCTTGTCCAAGTAAGGAAAACACCCAAGCACGGTCCACCCACATATCAAATTATCAAAGTAACAAACATGAATCATATGAGCATGATGAAAACTAACTTGACAATAATTCCCATGTGTCCTCGGGAGCGCTTTGCTTTATATAAGAGTTCGTTCAGGCTTGTCCTTTGCTACAAAAAGGACTGGGCCACCTTGATGCACCTTTGCTACACTTGTTACTTGTTACCCGTTACGAATTATCTTATCACAAAATTATCTGTTATCGATAATTTCAGTGCTTGCAGAGAATACCTTGCTGAAAACCACTTGTCATTGCTTCTGCTCCTTGTTGGGTTCGACACTCTTACTTATCGAAAGGACTATGATAGATCCCCTATACTTGTGGGTCATCAAATAGCAGGCATGAGCAAAAAATCTTTTTAGGCCTTCTCCATCAGGGTCTTCAATAACTTCCTCCATCACGGGTTCTTCTAAACTTTCCCTGAGGGCTTCTTTTTGCTCCTTGGTAACTTCTTGTACCTTAGGGTAAATTGGGCACTGAGCTGGGTAATGAGTAGTTCCTTCACACAAGAAACAAGTCACCTGCCTAGTGGGGCATTCTTCCTCTGGGTGATGTTCTTCACAATGAGGGCACACATCCTTGTGTTCCTCATGGGTGTGCCCTATTTCTCCGCAAATCCTGCAGGCACAAGGTTTCTTCTTCGGGTTATCATAGTGCTTCCGGATGAGACGGGATCTTAACAGAGTCTTCTTGAATTCCTCCCAAGTTTTTGCTCCGTTACATCCTTGTATGGCTTGATGCATTTTCCACCAGGTTGCAACACTTCCTGTAAATTACCGAAGAGCATATTGAACCTCATACTTCCTTGCAATCAAAATTTTCTCGAAGTGATCCTCCATGTTTTTAATCTATAGCTCTGGCTCCAACTGAGTCATCGGTCCAGAGAATACCAGTCCATCTTCCTTCCTCATCTATTGGGTCCAAGGGTTTTGGGATGAGATACGAGAGAAGAATGGAGGGATATACACACAATACAGACAATAGTTTTGAAGAAACGGGTTTTATTTTGAGGCTGTCGGAAAAACATCAAACAAATGGCAGCTCACAAATCGTCGCATCTAATGTAAGTATATAATAGGGGTTTGGTCTTCTAAAGGTCAAATAAATCTTCAGATTCTTCAAGTCTTCAGAGTCTTCAACTGTTGTAGCTTCAACTCTACTAATGCATGGTGAAATCCTCTTTACTCTGAGTAGTCTCAGTTGATCCTCCGTGTGGTCAATTGGGAAAGGGGTTTATTCTAACTATTTGAGGTAAGAGGGGCTATTTTATAAAATCAGAGAAGACGAGCAGTAAAGGATCTTTTTGAAAATAAAGTTTTAGAGATATCCTGTCCTAAGGGCTTTCCAGTTTCTAGGGTCATGTCCTACAGTCAACATGTGCTCTGATACCATATCTGTAGCAACCCGACCTCAAACGGTCAAGCCTCTGTGCATCTGTGCCATCCCTGGATCAGTATGCTGGCACACACAGTACATCAATGTATCTATCAAAGTCCAATCACATGTATAAACAACATAAAACTGATATATACCTTATAAGTCTCAGCGGAACAAACAAACGGGTGTGCAGTCCCATCAACGCCATCGGCAAGTTGAGTGTAGACCGTAACCCTATACCGTACTGTTACTCATCGTAGAATTATTTGCAACATGAGACATTGCAGCCGTTTAGGTCAGTACATTGAATGTACCGGCGAGATCACCATAAGAAAAATAGATGATAAAATTATACTATATGCAATATGGCTTTGTGGCTCTGTGTCAGAGTTTTGTTTTGCATAAAAGCTAATTTTATTTTCCCTACAACAAAGGATAGTCCAGGAAATCTCTACTACAAAGCAGATACATATACATGACATGGTTCCGCCAACCGATGTCTCATAACCCATATCATCATAAGTTGCCCACAATTAAGTTTTCTATCTGGTGTTGACAGTTCCAAGATAGATCCAAGTCCAGAGGCTCAAATTGTCCGTAACCGGGGACACGGCTAATCGATTAGGTTTTAACCCTCTGCAGAGGTTTGTACACTTTACCCGCAAGATTGGATCTTTCCCTTTTCGTCCTCGCACTTCAGATTGTTTGAGAACTGGATGATCAAAACATGGTCTTCCGAAGAGTTCCTCTGACCACTGTCCGGTGCCCATCCAATCCTACCGTAGTTCTACATCTGCTGGCATCATCCCAGCCAGAGTCACCACTAAGGTCAACCAAGCCAGAGCCCATAGTGACTTGCGGTTGCACAGGTAAGCTTCCGGGCATGAAGTATTCTTCCATCTCTTCAAGCTTGGGTGGAGCTTTCCGCATGATATCACGATGCTTCTCCGGAATCACTGAGTACTGGGCGCACCATATACCCTTTTTAACCATTCTCCACCCAGAGGTATATTGAATTCTTGTCTTGAGTCTTGAAGTGTTGAGGTCTTGTAGATGCAGGCCTTGAAGATGCCATCTTGAAGTTGTCGTCATTGATGTAGATTCCTCCACTTCACACCACTCACGAGCACTCATACCAATCCTCGTCTACTATAGCACAGCATTAAAACTATATAACGTCCCAGGCTTGATAACAGGGAGATGGGTTCCTACCTCATGCATTCTACTCAACTACAAGAAGTCAATATCACTACTGGAGGGATTATGAATGGTGACACTAGATGCAATAAAACATAGGTATGAAAAACATGGCCAAAGTGAACTTGCCTGGTAAGTTGATGAAGATAATAACGCTCTCAGAATAATGACTTGGTAGAACTATTCATCACTCCGTTGAAAATCTATTAAGTCAAACATAGCATTCATATAAGCAAACATCCTAGCACTCAAAATAACAATCAAAACAACAAGGAAACTCAATAATAAAAACTCAATCGCAAATCAAAGAAACTACAATAAAAAACTACTAAGGAAAGTCTAAGACTTTACTACAAACATCCAATATAGTTTTGCTCTAAGTAAAACTTAACAGCAATTAAAACACCAAACTAATAAATAAACAGAAAAGAAAATGTAAAACAAATAACTTAACAGAAAGTATTTTTCATAAACTTTTCTTAGCAAAAAGAAACAAATGAAAAACTTTTATAAAACTCTAACTATGACCTATACAAGTTTTCATACGAAACTAAAGAAAATAAATTTTTAAAATAAAAAATAAAATTGTCTACTGTTAAATAACAGAAACAAAACTAAATTTGTCAAAAGTGACAAAAGTTTTTAATTAAAAACAATTAAAACTATAAAGAAAAGACTAAAACAGTATTGTTTTTCCTAAAACCCTAATTTAAACTAAACTAAAAATAAATACTCAACACTACTGGATAGCAAAGGTCCTAGTGACCAGGAGCAAAAAGAATCAATCAAGAATATATTCTAGAACTCAAACTAGAGCCAAAATAGTATTTGAAGCATATTTGAAATAATTAAAATTTAAACTACTCAAATTCAAAATTTCAAGTCACTAACAGAAACTTCATAAATTTTTTGACCCAGTGCAATTGGAATCACTCAAAAAATATTAAGTAGGCTAAAAGATACAAGCAATCTAAGATTGAAACTTTTTCTTTTTTTTAAAACAGAACGAAAAAAAAAAAACAATCGGGCACTAGCTACATGGCCTACTACTATTGAGCTAAGAGATGGGTGATCTATAACTAAACTACGCTCGGGTGATACTTAACAGAACTGTGCATGCACGTTTAATAAAAAGAAACCGACGAACCGGTTTGATCTAAATCGACTAAACCGTAAATAAAACCGATCTACTTAAAAAAACTAACGGTTTGATGATCTAATCCAGGCCGTATATTGAAGATCTAACAGGGGGGAGTGGAGCTAGACTTACAGTGGCAGTGGACGTCGACGAGGGCATCGGGCGTGGTCGCCGGCGGTGCTCCAGTGGCCGAGGGTGGCGACGGAGGTGACGGGCAGATGAGTCGAAGTGAGGGGATCTCCGGGATGGAGTTAGTGGCGATCGGGGATGGTGATACGAGGCAGTGCATCATGGTAGAGTTTCGGGCGCTTCTAGCTCCGGTGGAGCTCCGGTGATGGTGGCCGCGGTGGCTCTGCTCGATGCGGGCGTCGCCGCTGGTGGTTTCCGCGCTCCGGGAAGAGGACGACGGGGTCTAGCACGTCTTGGCGATGGCGAGGGTGGCATCTACGGTGTCGGATGCTTCCGGTAGTGACGATGGCGAGCGACTGGAGAGCTAGCAACACCGGCGAGATGCGGGGGGCGTCGGGGACGTCGTTCCCATGCGGAGCTGCGCGAGAAAAAGGGTGAGGGAGATGCGGAGCACCGACGATGAAGAAACAGAGGGCCAGGTTGCTCGGGAACCTTCGGCAGCGTTGAATTGAGTGGCGACAGGAGCTTCTGGCGATGAAACTCCGGCGAGATCGGGACGGAGTTCTAGGGCACGGGAGGTCTAGATTTTTTTTCTGAAAATCGGACGAGGAGGGGTAGGGAAGTATTTATAGATGGTCTTGCGTGGGCAAGGGGCTGCGGGCGAGGCAAATCTTCGCGAGAAAATCGGCCGGGGAGGCGTGCGAGCTGCGGCCTATGTCCATGGCATGGGGAAGAAGATGCTGACGGGCAAGACCCACCTGTCGGCGTGTGAGGGCGAGCGAGAGAGAGAGGGAAGCGGTGCGGGTGACCGATGGGAAGCCGTTTTGGGTGTGCGGCTAGGCCAGCTGGGCCGTGGGGAGGGAGATGGGCCTCGCAGGCAGAAGGCCTTCGGCCATTTTTGTTTTAAAAAAACACAGACAGAATAAACTAAATACAGAGAAAATAAATGGAAACTTATATAGACATATTATATATGAAAAAAAATCAAAAAAAGAAATCCTAATACATGAACATATTTTGAGAGGCAAATAAAATCCACAAAATTTCAGAAAAGTCAAACAGTGCTGCTGTTGAAATAAAACCCAATAAAAATCATTTTTAAAATACCAAAATGATTTCAAATTTATTTTCTCCTAATTTTCCATTGAAGGGAATCATTTTAACCTTATTTACATTTATTTATTTTTAGGAGAAAAATAATTTGATTAAAAACCAAATAACTCCAAATTGAAAGTGGGTTTCAAAATACCTTCAAAGGGACTTTCAATTTGATCCTTCTAAACTTCCAACTCATATTTCATATAATTTGAAGAAGTCATTTTATCTTCTCTCATGAAAATCATTGAGTTAAGTTTCTGAATTTGAAATATTTTCAGATGGAATTCAAATCTTTTTCAAAATCCCTTTTCATTTCAAATGGAAGAAGTCATGTCATCTTCACTCTAGGGTTTTGTGATGAAATGAATTTGAATTCCTGAGGATCAAAATGCAATGTGAAAGTTTGGGAAAGTCATTTCATTCCCTCTCATTCAACTTTCAAAAAGTTTCAAATTTCACTCAATTTCACACAATCAATCACACCACAATCAAACAAATAATCATAACTATTTATTTCATATAACATTCCAAAATTTAGAATTTTGGGATGTTACAGTGGTGTACATGTGGGCCGGTCTTCCTCAGCCCATCCAGCAGCGTATTTAGGCATGACGTGCTATGTGAGCGAGGCATCATTGAATTGTATTGACATACTGCTCTATTCTGTATCTTCTTCCTCCCCAAGTAGCTTCCTCTGCTCTGAGTCTCTCTGTAATTCTCCATGGAACTCTGAGATTTATGAACCACACCCTTGCCATTGTAGGGAATGCTATTTGTAATGTAGCAGCAGCGCTACTGGTCCGCTTGCCACCCTACCTCATGGCAAGAGGGGAGGCGATTTTGGGGAGGTGGTGAGGCTATCAATTGTCATGGGAGTCAATTTGGGGAAGGTGGTCAAGCCGTCTATGATCCAGGCTTTTGGTGGCGATGATTGTTTGGAGGAGGTGTGCTACCGCTACGTCTATGCCTTGGGTGTGGCCGCTTCATCTCGGTGGCCAGTTGACCGGGTGAATGCATGCACATCCTGCTCTTCCCTCTGTGTGCAGGCATGTATTTGTGCATTTATTCCATGATTAGGATGGTGTGCCAGCGGCGTGTTTAGGGATTGGATGTGTGTCATCCTTGCTGAGGCATTTTATGAGTTCTCATGTTTTTTCCTTCAACATTGTGTTTTCTGTATGGAAAGAAAGTCTGGTTAAATAGCTGCAACCATCCCGTGCATGATAAGTGGAGCTATTTTTTTAGTTTACTTTACTTGAGCTTTCTTTTCGTGTATTTCCATACTGGAAAAGTCAAGGTTTGTTTCTCAAGTTGGTTGTAGGTGTTCTGTGCAAACTTGGGTGTTCAATGGAGTGCTTGATATTCCATATATATCATACTTATGGCCTCAATCAAAAGGATTAGTTGATAATTTGTTGTATTATGCAAAAAAGGATTAGGAGGGTGATCAGTCAATTCTCTTTTGTGTTGGTATAAATATCTATCACTAGACTTGACTGAGGGACTAATCACCATGGTAAAATCATGGTTGCATGGAGGTTCAACAAATACTACATGCACAAGATGTACCCTTGCATCGATTAGTCAATTATCTTTTGTATGATCTATGATGTACCTTTGCAGGATGCGTTTTTTCATTGAATAGATGCAGCCCTGTTTAGATGAAATTATCTATTTCGAGGAGATAAATTTACTATTTATGGGGCTGAAAATTAACCCCAAATGAACTATTCAACATGATGTACCTTTGCAAGCGTCCGGACCGCGCTGTCCGGACACAGTTTGCCATCCAACGCAGTCTTGTATCGGTCCGCCGAGCGGTCCGGGCGTACTTTTTCCAACAAATCCAAGAAAATGTGGAAAGCTTTGCGGGAGTCCAAACATCTGCTTGACGAATCAAGAACCACCACATGCCCTCTCATCCATGTCCAGATGGTGGAAGGCTGCTATTTAGCTGATGCATGTTGCTTTGGCAGAAAGTGATCAGATAACATGTTGTTTGGCAGAAGGTTATAGAATGCATATATGTTGTTTGGTGGAAAGTTTAGCATGTTGGTTTTTTTGAACATGTAGGATTCGAGAAAATAGGTCTAGAGGGGGGGTGAATAGACACTTAACCAACCAAGGTATAGTTTTTAGTTTTCGTGAAATTTAGGCAGATTTTGGCAATAGTTAAGATATCACCAAAACTTTCTACACATGCATATCTAGAGATAGAGCAGCAGAAATAGTACAACATGCAATTTTCTGGAAAGTAAAGGGGTAGAGATGTGAAGATCAAACACAATGAAGACACGGTGATTTTTGGCGTGGTTCCGACAGGTGGTGCTATCGTACGTCCACGTTGACGGAGACTTCAACCCACGAAGGGTAAAGGTTGCGCGAGTCCATGGAGGGCTCCACCCATGAAGTGTCCACGGAGAAGCAACCTTGTCTATTCCACCATGGCTTACATCCATGAAGGACTAGCCTCACTTGGGGTAGATCTTCACGAAGTAGGCGATCTCCTTGCCCTTACAAACTCCTTGGTTCAATGCCACAAGATCTTAGAGGCTTGCAAGTGACACCTAATCAATCTAGGAGACACCACTCTCCAAAAGGTAATATATGTGTAGTTGATGATAAACTCTTGCTCTTGGGCCTCAAAAGATAGTCTCCCCAACACTCAATCACTCTCTCACAGATTTGGCAATGGTAGGAGAAGGATTTGAGTGGAAAGCAACTTGGGGAAGGCTAGAAATCAAGATTCAAATAATTGGAATGAAGTGGCTTGATCTCAACACATGAGTAGGTGGTTCTCTCTCAGAAAATGAATGGTGGAAGTTGTGTTTCGTTCTGATGGCTCTCTTAGAGAGTAGGTGGGGGTGGAGGGGTATATATATGCTTCACCCAAAGATCCAACCATTACAATCTTTTGACCCAACTCGGTGACACCGAACCAAATTCTTGGTGAGGCCGACCTGTGTAAAATATTCGAACATTGGACATCTCGGTGAGACCAAACAAAATAACTCGGACCGACCGAAGTGCAATGGCTAGGGCAGAACCTCATCTCGATAATTCTGATCGTTTCAACGATGATTCTGAAGTGAAGCGATTTCATTACAGAAACTTGGTCACGCCATCTTGGTGAGACCAAGATCCATATCGGTAGAACCGAAATGTTAGGGTTCTGCTCTGGCAGTGTATATGATCAACTCGGTGAGTCCAGAATAGAGCTTTTTGGTGGGACCGAGATGAAACTTTTAGGGTTTGGACATATGTGATATGGAGATTGTGGTTGAGGGTTTTGAAGCAATATCTCTAAGCACTTGAGCAACAAACTGATCATCAAAACCTCATCCCCTTTTAATAGTATTTTCTTTCCTATAGGACTCAATGTGATCTTGGATCACTTAACCAAAAATGTGATCTTGGATCAATGTGAGCTTTGCCAATTCCATGTCCTTAGCATTTTGAGGAGGTCCACATCCTCATGTCCTTGCCATGCCACTGTTGAACTTATCTGAAATATACTAGATAAAAGTGTTAGTCCAATAATATGTATGTTGACATGAATTACCAAAACCACCAAGGGAGCAAATGTGCTATGAATCTCCCCCTTCTTGGTAATTGATGACAACATACATCAAAGCTTCAAATAAAGATGTAACGCGAAATTGTATGGAAGCTTTAAAGGAAACATGTAACATGTATATGCCCCCACTACAAGTGTGCAGGTATTTAAATGATGATAACCTATGGACTGTAGATGCACAATAGGAAGGGATTGTAATGTGTTATATGTATCTTGGCTATATGCATCAGAGCAATAGGATGAAAGTGTGGTACCTTCATGTCCATGATTCTCTCTTGCAAACAATATGTGCAGCAAGCAAGAGATCATCATGCACATGAGTGTGATTCATATACTTACCTTGAGGTGTTTGATCAAATTCCTGAAGAAATATACTTGAGAAAACAGGTTTAGATAACATAAGATAATTTCTCCAAAGTAAGTAGATACAAGATCATCAAGACTACCAAGATTGGGATGACATGTATCACTGGGTGAATACTTCTTTTAGGTGCAATCATGTCCCCAAAAGATCAAATAAGATTTGCAATAAGCTTCCAAGGGTTTTCTCCCCAACTTGAATTTCCCCCTGAATCTAGCATTGGATATTGGGAGTAGGTAGGGTGAGATAAAATCAAAGCAATCAAATAGAGCAATCAAATAAGCTATAAGGAAAGATCAACTAGGAAACATGTTTCTCCCCTCTCAGAAACATGTACGATTCTCTCCTCTTTACAAAATGCATCTCTCTTCCTTAGGATATTCCTTTGATATAGAAGAGATTTGTAATAAGTGTAAGCTTTGATGTGCATCTCTCTCCCCCTTTGACATCAATTTCCAAGAAGGGTTTAGCTTCAAGGTTATTGACCAAGTGGGTGTGGTCCTTGAGAGGCGCAACTAGCCAAGGTTTAGTTTCAGATGCATGCAGAGGGAAAGAATCCTTGAGTTGAGCTGGCGAAGAGATAAAGATAATTTGTCATAAGATTCTTTCATTAGTGAAGTCGGTAACTCTGGGTTTTATCAATCGGTGAGTCCGAGATAGGTAGATCACAGAAAGATCACATCGATGGGTCCGGATTTGTCCTTTTCGGTTGTACCAATGAACTATTTTGTAGTGTAGATTGCATTTTTGTGTAAGCGATGTTTTTCAAGTTGGAGGGACCGATTTCAACACTGAGAGAAGATTGTTTCAATTCAGCTCACTAGACAAAAGGCTCTCTCAAAGATATTAAAGGAATTCGATAAGGATTTGCAATGAATTTACTAGAAGTAAAGAAACTAACTAAGAAAAGAAAGAAAAGACATCAAGATGAAGTTTTTTTGAAAGGGGAACAAAACAACCAAATGAAACAGGAAAGGAACCTAAAAAGAGACATTGGGAACTTCATCTGGAAGAGGGTCGGCGACTAGGTCACCTATGTTAGAGTATATTGACTTAGGAGTCAAGTGAGATCACTTGATCATAGGTCATACTCATCGTTAAGCTCCACATGGGGTTACCATTTTTCATTTAAGCATGTCAATGTATTCACATCTTTTTGAGTTGCTTTAGCTCATGTCTTTTAGTAAGGCTTCTTTAAGGTGGGAGGACTTACATTCAATTTTTTTTGTTGATGTCCATCATGTAGTTGAACTTGTAGTGGATGCTCATTGAATGAAGTTGGGAGCTATCCTTTTTGTTTGTAGTTCATCTTCCTACATGGGTTAGATTTGCAAGGAACAACATGTATATCCAAATTTTACAAGAGTGAAACATAGATTCGTATATTGTCAAAGGATATGTTTGAGATGTCACGTTCCTTGAGCACACCAAAGATCTAGATACTTGGTCCAATCTTGTTTGCTCAAAAATAGGAGTTGAGAGAAACCTTATGGAGGGATGTGTATCCAAGTACCTACAAGGGGTTAGATGCAATACAAGGGAGCAATGTATCCAAGATATGAAATGATCATCATTTAAGAGTTATCAAGGATTAGTCATAAGGATCTTGCCCTTGCATGCATCCATGTGAGTTTCTAGTTCACATTGGAAGCATCAATCACATTCAACTCACTTCTCAAGTGAAAAAATATCTTCTCATCAAGAGGTTTAGTGAAGATATCCACCAATTGTTTTGTCAGTACGAACATGCACTACTACAGGATGCTGCTAACACGACACTACAATCAGAGACCCTTTGACGAAAATGTGTGCGATGCATTAATCGCAAACGAGGATGTAAAAAAACTGTCAAAAAAGATGCAAAACATTTGCGATGGCGGAGACATCAAACACGGTTCAGATTTTAGTTACATGTGTGATGCGGGGCATACGGTTGATCCAGAAGAACTGTTTGCGATGAGGCAGAACAACAGAAACGGGCAGCCATATCAATGTGTGTGCGATATACGGCATACAGTTCGCTCCGATGAACTATGTGCTATTAGGGAATGCAACAGAAACAGTCAGCCAGATCAAGGTGTGTGTGATATACGGCATACGGTTCACTCGGACGAACTGTTTTTGATTAGGGAAGAGAACAGAAATGGTTCAACTTAACAAGATGTGTGTGATATGAGGCATTTTCAATGAGCCAAAAGAACACAAACAATTCCTGTAAACAAGTTGTGTGTGATACACAGCAAACAACCCACTCGGATGAACTGTTTGTGATGAGAAATTATAACATAGACGGTTACTATAGTTAGTTCGTGTGCAATTCTGTTTGCACAAAAAACTTTGAAAAATGCAAACTAGTTGCTTGTGGTGGCTAGGAGTATCGCACACAATGCGTCTGCAAGTACTCATGTGCGATGATTAGTAAGTTACATATTCGTACAAAAAACTTTGAAAAATGCAAACTAGTTGTAAATTTGCCTTAACGGCGAGCAGAGTGCGCGCAGGGACGCCAGAGCAGAGCACGCCGCGGCCGCCTCAATGGCGAGCAAAACGTGTGGACGGACGTGAGCAGAGCACGCCGCGGCTGCCTCAACGGCGAGCAACCACGTGGTCAACCTTCTGGCACCCCGTGGGAGATGCGACGGCGCATCCATAGGACACGATGGTGATATCTTGACCGTGTGTGATAGTGGGCAGACACGTACACGTACTTCCGAGAATGCGGGCCCATGTTTCGGGCTTCCGATGCGTGGCATACGGTTGATCCAAAAGAACTGTTTACGATGAGCCAGAACAACAGAAACGGGCTTTGTAGGCCCAGAACCATCAATAAATTTTGACTTTGTTTCTCATCACATTGCAGATTACAACGCAATAAGTAATTGCAAATCTGTTCACACCTATCAAACTAATATGTGTTCACACTTAGCACCGGGCTATAAAAACTACCCACTCGAAAATTACTTCACAGTTCCTCTCCTCATCACCCACAAAACTGGTCTTTCCTGTCAAGTCATTCTGCCATGACTGGTAGGAGGAGTTTCGGGTGGACATATAACCAGGCAGCAAAGACCAAGGCCGCGGAAGCACTAGAGAGGTCCCGTCGCGAAGCGGTAGCCGCAGCAGAGATGTCCCGGCGCACCGCGGAGCCCTCGAACAAGCTCTCACGGGCACGCGAGGGCTATCACAAGTGCACTCGCCGCGTCGGCGATCGCGACGAGGTGGCATTGCTGAAGTCCTTGGCCGGCGACGACGACATTCTCGCTGGCCTCATTAAGCAGCAGGAGCTGGTCGATGGCTTGATGAAGTTGCTCGAGATTAGCGATGCCTCGGTTGACAAGGTGACCGGCCTCGTTGAGCAACTCATGGGTGACAATGCGAAGCTCCTCAAGGCGCTCGCCGAGAAGGAGGAGGAGGCCGCCGGCTGGAAGATACTGCATGAGCAGAGCAGTGCCTCGGGGATGACGCTGACAGCGGTCATCGAGGAATTGATGGGTGACTTGAGGAAGCTCTGAATCGAGCGCGAGCAGGAGGTGGAGGAATCCGTGGCTGCTTTCAAGCAAAGTCGTGAGGAATTGAAGAAGGAGCTGGAGGATGTCGTTGCCCGGTGATGTATCGACGAGTAGAGACAGTAGCGACCCAGATCGTTGTCTGCGATTTCCTTCTTCTCTTGCCCCCGTGTCTTCCGGGCTTTGCCGCATGTGGCATTTTAAATTATCCAGAATATGTAAGACAATTATTATCTGTGCCATTGTAAATTTTTCGTCGTATTATCCGTTGCCATTTTATTTGTCATCGTATTATCCGTTGCCCTATGTGGCAATTTAAATTAGGCCGGAATACGAGTTGAAAACACGAACAAAGCAAATGCTGCCATGGGATCACAAGCAAACACCCTCGGTCCAGGTGCTTTAATTAACCCATTAATGGAGAAGTTGTGAGCGAGACGGGCGGCGGCTGGTGGATGGAGGTCAAAGAGTTCGCTTCCCGGTGAGCATGGGTGTCCCGTCGAGCCTGCGAGGTGGACATGATGCACGCGTCCCGTCGAGCCTGCATGGTGGACTGCTCGCACGCGTCCCGTCGAGCCTGCATGGCGGACTTCTCGCGCTCGTCCCATCTAATCAAACAGCTGCACGCACGCCATCGAGTATGGTTAAATTTTGACACGGTTCATATAATACAACCGTTTGCGATATTAACGTGTCAGCTATTTGTTTCAAAAGGACTTCGTTGGCTATTAATGTGTGCGCCTTGTCTCAAACTGGACGAATTTTTTTACCACGGCATATATGTGCCATGTCATGAAACCATGCCAAGTTTCATGTTTTTTGGGTGAGTTTTCGATTTACTGGGATTTAAAAACCGAGATTCTCAATGTTTCAGGACGACGAGAAGTTTGTAATTCATTCCCATTCCTTAAATGAGACCTAAACATGGACCCAATGACACATGTACGATTTCCCACCCATTTTGCTTCACTGGAGCATGTGCTTGTAGTTCAAATTTGAATTATGGACTACATTAAATGCCTAGAAAACTTAATTAATATATACAATGGCCAAACGAACCCTGAATAGTTTCAAATTTCAGCACGACACTCCTGCTATTCTATGTTGCCAGTAGAAAACAAAGTTCAAGGCGAGAAGAGGCAGCGATTATCATTTCGCCCACAAGAGGGGCATGTTTCCCTACCGGAACCACGAGGGTTGCGAGAAGCTTCGGTTTGTAAGAGGCTTGAAATATAGCTTCGCCCAAATTGGACAATTATATGTGTCATGTAGTGACACCATGCCAAGTTTCATGATTTCCTGGTGAGTTTTTGATTTACAGAGATTTAAAAACCTAGATTCGCAATGTTTGTGGCCAAGCCAGGATGGCGAGACGGTTGAATTCATTCCCATTCATTCCATGGGACCTAAACATGCACCCCAAGGACACACGTACGTTTTTTCTAGCCATTTTGGTGCACTAGAGCATGTATTTGTAGTTCGGATTTGAATTATGGACATTAAATGCCTAGAAAACTCAATTAATGAATAAAAAAGGTCAAATGAACCCTGAATAATTTCAAAGTTCAGTGTGAATCTCCCGTTGTTCTGTGTTGTGTGTAGAAGAAAATACAAGGCTAGAAGAGGGAGCGATTATCGTTTCGCCCACAAGGGGACATGTTTCCCTATCAAAACCATGAGGGTTCATGCGACAGGCTCCGGTTTGTAAGAGGTTTGTAATAAATCTTGGCCCAAATTAGCAATGTTTTTACCACGACATATATGTGCCAGGACGTGACACCATGCCACCTTTGATGACTTTCTGGTGAGTTTTGGATTTATGGGGATTTAAAAACCGAGATTCCAAATGTTTGAGGACGAGCCAGGACGCCGGTACGGTTGTAATTCATTCCCATTCTTGGCATGGGACCTAAACATGCACCCAAGGACACATGTATAATTTTTCTAGCCATTTTGGTGAACTGGAGCATGTATTTGTAGTTCAGATTTGAATTATGGACATTAAATGCCTAGGAAACTCAATTAGTGTATAAAAAGGCCAAACGAACCCTGAATAAGTTTAAATTTCAGCACGGATATCCTATCGTTCCATGTTGCCCGTAGAAGAAAATAGAAGGCGAAAAGAGGGAGTGATTATGTTTCGCCCACAAGGGGAACACGTTTCCCTATCGGAACCATGAGGCTTCTTTGAGAGAAGCTCCGGTTTGTAAGAGGTTTGTAATAAAGCTTGGCCCAAATTGGACAATGTTTTTACCATGACATATATGTGCCATGACGTGACACCATGCCAACTTTCATGACTTTCTGGTGAGTTTAGGATTTACGGGGATTTAAAAACCAAGATTCCAAATGTTTGAGGATGAGCCAGGACACCGGTACGGTTGTAATTCGTTCCCATTCCTGGCATGGGACCTAAACATGCACCCAAGGACACATGTGTAATTTTTCTAGCCATTTTGGTGAATTGGAGCATGTATTTAAAGTTCAGATTTGTATTATGGACATTAAATGCCTAGGAAACTCAATTAGTGTATAAAAAGGCCAAACGAACCCTGAATAAGTTTAAATTTCTGCACAGATATCCTGTCGTTCCATGTTGCCCGTAGAAGAAAATACAAGGCGAAAAGAGGCAGTGATTATGTTTCGCCCACAAGGGGAACACGTTTCCCTATCAGAACCACGAGGCTTCTTTGAGAGAAGCTCCGGTTTGTAAGAGGTTTGTAATAAAGCTTGGCCCAAATTGGACAATGTTTTTACCATGACATATATGTGCCATGACGTGACACCATGCCAACTTTCATGACTTTCTGGTGAGTTTAGGATTTACGAGGATTTAAAAACCGAGATTCCAAATGTTTGAGGACGAGCCAGGATGACGGTACGGTTGTAATTCGTTCCCATTACTGGCATGGGACCTAAACATGCACCGAAGGACCCATGTATAATTTTTCTAGCCATTTTGGTGAACTGGAGCATGTATTTGAAGTTCAGATTTGAATTATGGACATTAAATGCCTAAGAAACTCAATTAGTGTATAAAAAGGCCAAACGAACCCTGAATAAGTTTAAATTTCAGCACGGATATCCTGTCGTTCCACGTTGCCCGTAGAAGAAAATACAAGGCAAAAAGAGGCAGTGATTATCATTTCGCCCACAAGGGGGACACGTTTCCCTATCGGAACCACAAGGCTTCTTGAAGAGAAGCTCCCGTTTGTAAGAGGCTTGTAATAAAACTTGCGCCAAAATGGACGAAAAAAATTCCTCTACATATATGTGCCATGTCGTGACACCATGCCAAGTTTCACGATTTTTGGGTGAGTTTTGGATTTACGGGGATTTAAAACCGAGATTCTTCTCACGAAATGTTTTCAAATAGCACACGGTTCACTCACGAAAGCTGTGTGCCTACCAAACCGTGGCCGATGCCCCCCTCCCCCTGCTGCACGCGCGATCTGAGTCGTGCGTTCTGATTGGCCAGAACCCAAACCCCACGGATCGTACGTCTGCACCGTTGGATGCTCCCAGATCGAACGACAATCCTCAGCCCTTTCGACAGCACATGCAGTACATGGGCAAGAACTGTGCGCATGCGTCATGCTAGCTCACGCTTCCTTCTCTACTAAGTTTTCTATATTAATGTTGTTATATATCCAACAGGCTACCGTTTCTCGCCACTCCTCTCATCGGTTTCCCGCCTCTTCTCCCATCATTTTCCCGCTACTAGTGTCAGTGCTCATTGAAGGCTAGGCGGCGACACACTGGCCATGTAAATATCGCACACAGTTTCTAAAAGCACAAATGTGTGTTATAAGAGGGAGTAGGTCCCATAGGGTGACCAGTGTGAAACACCTTAAAGGCAAGGAGGCAATTCCTATCAGCAAGGTGCGGCTTCCCATCCGCTACTCTAGTCGAATAGAACGCAGAAGTTAAGCGTCTCGGGTTGGAGTAGCCCAAGGATGGGTGACCTCAAGCTTCATTTAAATGCTTTGACATGATCATTATAGAGATAAAGGATCTTTGTTTTGCTAATTTGTAGACTATGTTTTTATTGATTATTTTTTGCTCTAAAAAATTAAAGAATGATTGACTCTATAGTGACCTATCATGGCGATTATATAAACCTTTTCAGGTCGCATGCAGGGTATAGGGGGCAGGGTGTTCTGATCGAGCATGTCTCCCTTGTGCGGTTTATAGATGCTGCACATATCTGTGGGCTCCCCGAGGTATATATATTATCCTTTACCGACAATGAGGGGGCCTACACAATCTATCCCTTTGACCCAACAACGAGAAGGGTTTAACCATGAAGGTTTCCTATTGCTATGTGTGCCATGTCAGACCAAAAAAAGTTTGAGAGCATGCGTCGGACGACCCCCCCCCCCCCGGCCGCCTCGAAGTTGGGAAACCGACATCGTATGTATTGAACCATGCTTGGGGTCAGGTACGGTGTTCGGTTTGTAATGTAGTTGGTGTACCATTGAAGTTGTGCATTCGGGATTTAAACACATCACACACCACCGTACCCATACATATTTTTGGGCCGCATGCAGTGTATACGGGGTCTTCTGATCGACCACGTCTCACTTGTGTGGTTTTTTGTGATGACACGCATATCTGTGGGCTCCCCGAGTGTATATATATCATCCCTTTGACCGATAACGAGGGGTATGTGTTGGCCATCAATGGATTCCTCCTAGTTCGTGTTAGGGCCAGTCACCGTCACATGTCGTTCAACCAAAGCTCGAGCTCATGCGTTGTCAGGATTCCCTCCCACATGCTCGGATTGCTGGGTTCGGCCTACATCGTACCCTGCGTATCTCGTCCTTAACTACCTGGCCTTCATGGTTGTTGTCTGTATCGAGAGGTAGGCACCACATCTAAATTGTACATTCTTCTATATTGAAAACACACATCACCCCATCCAACGTACATCATTTTGGGCCGCATGCAAGAGGTCCTGGTTTTGTGGTCCCTCTCGTGCGATTTTTATGATGGTTCAATCTATTGGCCCAAGCGGTTTATCGACAACAATAGTTGTCGTTTGACCAAACGATAGATTCACTGGTCCATCTTATGGTAGGTCATGGTGACATGCATGTATGACCAAAGTATCATTACGTGCATCCACCCCGCTGACACAAAGTGGGAGGTGGTGGGTCAAGTACCCTAGCTAGCTACGACATTATGTCATTATAGATATATCCAAGGGTGCTTTCGGGTTTGCGAGGCAGGTGCCACCAAAGTTGTGCATTGTGTATTTAAAGTTTTAAACACCACACCCAATATTCCTACATATATTTGGCCACTTCTAGGTGGTTCTTGACTTTTGGCCCCTCTCATCAATCTTCGACGACGCGCCCAACCGTGGGCCCGCATGGTCAAAGTTGTGCATTGGAATTTTGAACATCACAGACCACCCTTTTCACTCATATATATTTGGGCCACATGCTGGTGTGGCTGTCTTCTGACCCTCTCTAACGTTTTTTTGCTGCAAAGACTCTGATGACGCTCAACGGACACGGGTATAATTTCTTAACCGTGTGCGATGCAAGTGCTCTGTGAATCACCACGACTGCGCAAGCACGAGCAAAGGTGGAGGTACTGGCTCAACCGTGTGCGATGCAAGTGCGTTGTAAAATCACTATGACTGCGCAAAGCGCGAGCAAAGGGTGGAGGTACTGGCTTAACCGTGTGTGATGCAAGTGCGCTATAAAATCACCACCTGCACAAGCTAAAGGCGGGTAGTTTATTTAGAAATTAGGACGAACCGTGTGAGATAGACCAGCTAGCTAGAAATATAAAAACAAACTACCTGCCTTGAGCGTTGCAAAAATTGGCGATTCCGCCACTTTTCCTTATTATCATACACGCATATTCTTATTGGACCGTGCGCGATCTTGGGCACTCCCACCCCGCATCAATTCCTTTACCCAAATTTTAGTAGCCGCCGTACTTCAACCATCGCCCACACTCCTCCAGCACCGACCTTATATTAAAATTGCAGTAGCCGAGGCATTTGAACCATCGCCGTCCCTCGTCCACCACCATCTCCACCCACCATTACTAAAATTTTCAGTAGCCATGGCGTATCCTCAAACACCACCCCCCCTCCACAGTCCCCCCACCCGCCCCCCTCCCCCCTCGAACCCTAGCTCGCGGCCGCCGCGGCCGCCGCTGGCGCCGCCGCCAACCCCTGCCGGTCTGCCCGTTCCTCCTAGCTTAGATAACAAAGTTCCGGTTACTCAGTGATTCCCATACCGTCGCCCCACTCCCCTGAGTTTTTAGATGAGGCCTGCGGTGTCCCTCCCCGCCAGATCCACATCCCCTGGTCCAGAATGTCACAACCTAAGCTTGACCACGTATCCCGGGGAGCCCGACGAGCGTTCGGCCAAGAAGAGGTTTATCATGGCCTCTCCGACGGACGTTGGCGAGATGGCCGCCGTTCGCCCCGACCTGTCGATCCCGGAGCAACCCGTCACCATGGAAGCCGGCGAGGACGTTGACTACGTTGCCATGCCGAAGGCTTCATGTCAGCGGGCTAGCGTATTACAGTATCTCGGGAAAGCTGGCTACGACATCAAGCTCGTCGACCGCGACGGCTTCACGCGGGCCATGTCACAGGTTAAGTGGTCCATCCCCAACCCCTCTGGTTCAACAACTGTCGATCTCTTCGACGGCCCTGCCGCTGATCTCCTCCGCCAAGCGGTAAAGGATTTGCGATCCTTGTACGCCATCGAGCCCATTTTGTCATTTCTAAAGGACACGTTCTACGACGGTTGGGATCCTCAATTGCCAAGTCATATCTCATCGACCACGAGGAGGGCACCCACAAAGGTTCTTCCAAGGTGAAACAGCCCATCTGTGACATCAGAGAGCGCACCATGGGTCTGTGCTCTTCCAACTAGAAGGATCCCGTCCATGACGTGTGAGGCAACATCCTATCAGCAAATCTTACCTTTTCTAGCTTGCCAACCCATACCCTTTGTTGTAGTAGCATTTGCCGTGCGGTGCTTTAACTGTGCCATGTTTAATTATTTCAGTTATGCAAAAATGTATTGTTCAAGAGGGCTATGTGATGTTTAAGTATGAATTATCCACTTCAGTTTCACGAATGGCTATATTTGGTTGTTTATAGTGAGTAGATGCCTTGTTTATCTGTATTTGGTTGTTAGGTTGGTTGCAGTGTGCATTTTTCCAGTTATCGAGCAGATGCCTTGTTTATATGTATTTGGTTCTTAGGTTGGTTGCAGTGAGCATTTGTCCAGTTATCAAGCAGATGCATTGTTTATCTGTATTTGGTTGTTAGGTTGGTTGCAGTGAGCATTTGTCTAGTTTTCAAGCAGATGCCTTGTTTATCTGTATTTGCTTGTTAGGTTGGTTGCAGTGAGCATTTATCCAGTTTTCAAGCATATGCCCTGTTTATCTGTATTTGCTTGTTAGGTTGGTTGCAGTGAGACTCTGACCAATTTTCAATGGCTATATTTGGTTGTTATACTGATCATTTATGCCTTGTTTATTTCAGTCATTCACAATGTGATGTTCATTATGTGCAAGTCGGAACTATGCCGCTCGACTGCATCAATACCAGTTTGAACGGCTATATTTGGTTCCAGTTATGCCTGGTGTAGTTAACACATGCCCTTTATTTCAGTTTTACACATTTATCCAGTGTGATGTTTAAGCATTACCTACGTTCTATTCATTTTCAACAATACCAGTTTGAATTGCAATATTTGATGGCTGCTAAGCTTGTTGTTGGTAACATTGCCTTCCATTTTATATCTGCTTTAACAGCATGCTGAAACCAACACATTCAAGCTATCATTTGGAGATGATGTTGTTTACCTTTGCTATATTTGTTTGATGTTAAGCTTGCTGTACTTATCTTGCCTTTCCACTACTTATGCAGGTCAACAAAGGGAGTGGCCACCATTTTCTGCCAAGGTTAGTTTCATCCCTCAGCTTGTACTCCCCCCATCATTCCATAATGTAGTGCATATAGATCCAGGCCTGGACACTTGTTAGCTTCTAATATTGACTTGTTGCTTGTAGGTACATATGCCCTTGGCAAGGATCCACGCATCGACCCTTTTTGCGTATGGGGCAATGAGATATTCATGAACAAGCATCAAGTGAGGAAACTGATAAGGATTATTAGCAAAAAGATACGAATGGTGGCAAGCAAATTATTTGTTTATGCTCTATCCAACACAACAGTGAGCTGTAGGATGGTAACTACAAACTCTGCAGCCTTCTCTTTTTACTGCCCATAATGAGTTGTTAGACAACAATGTCTGAATCTTTTTTGTTCGCAGTGGTTCCCAAAGTAGTTCACTCAAGATTACCTTGCAAAGTACATGATTGATGGACACGCAATGAAGGTTAAAGTATTTCATCCAGACTACAATGAGCATCGAGAAGTCGTAATGAATGCAGTGAAGGATGGACGGGTAGCCATCACAAGGGGTTGGCCTAGAGTCGTGCGCGCATTACGCATGGAGGAGGGCACAATATGGGCATTCCACTTCACCTTCTCCAGCAACCAGATTGCCTTTCGCCTCTCTCTTTACAGTCTTTAGTACAACTGTGGTTCATCATTATTTACTTGGTGCTTCTGTAGTTCTTCAGTATATGTACCTGTGCATCGAATTATGCATTCATGGTTGAATCTATATTTCTAATAAACATGGTTGGATATGAAATAAGTGATTGCCTACTTTCAAATTCAAAACATGTGATTTTTAAATTAGGGATTAATTAGGGATTACACTGCACACGGTTTCCGAAAGCGAAACATCTGCGATAGACGTGGAGATCAGACATGTTTCTAGGATCCACTACGTATGCGATCAATCTCCACTACACACACGATCAACCAAGAAAAAAGATGTGCGATTAACAACAGCATCGCACACAGTTCTTTCTTATTAAATGTTTGCGATAGTCACCTTATCGCACACGCTTCGAAATTATGGACTGTTTGTGATGTTGTGCGCATCGCAAACGTTTGGTCATAGAAGAACGTGTGCGATAGGTCAATCATGCGACACGGGTATGACGGATGAATCGTGTGGGGTGTATTCAAGCTTCGCATACAGTTTTATAGCGACAATTGTGTGCGCTCTTACATCAAATTGCACACAGTCAAGGAAAAGTAAATGTGTGTGATTGTCTACTTCTACAATCGTGAACTATTTGTGATGGGTCGCGCATCATAAACGTAGCACCACAGAATATCGACTGCGATGGCAATGCGAGCACAAACGAGTAGGGAGTACTGTATATGCATCGAGGCTCCCTATCCCCAACGGTTTCTAGGTCGTGTGGGAAGGACCTCCCTATCGCAATTACTCACTTGGCGACGGTTCCGAACACCGTCGTAGAAAGGGGTTAAAAACCGTTTGTATAGCACCTCACTGTACAAGTGATGCTTGAGGTCAATGTCACCTTTAGCAACATGATCTTGAATGAAATGGTGACGAACCTTAGTATACTTAGTTCGAGAATGTTGCACCAGATTGTGTGCAATCTTAATAGCACTCTCATTATCACAAATCAATGGCACATGTTTCACATGTATCCCATAATCTTTGAGAGCTTGTGTCATCCATATTAATTGAGCACAACACGATCCGGCTGCAATGTATTCCGCTTCGACTGTGGATAGAGATACCGAATTTTGTTTCTTGGAGGACAAAGACACAAGAGATCTACCAAGAAATTGACATAAACCCGAACTGCATTTTCTATCAACCTTGTCTCTGGCATAGTCCGAGTTGGAATAGCCAACAAGTTTGAAAGAAGATCCTTTGGGATAACAAATGCCAAAGTTTTGTGTATGTATCAAGTATCTCACAATTCTTTTCATGGCCTTAAGATGACACTCTTTTGGTGCCGCTTAGTATCGTGCACACATGCACATACTTAGCATAATGTCGGGTGAACCAATCATGGACCAATAAACCTTTTGATCAACGAGTTTGCCATCCTTTGTCAAGTCAAGATGTTCGGTGGTAGGCATGGGAGTTTTCATACCTTTGCTTTCTTGCATGTTGAACTTCTTGAATAAGTCCTTTGTACACTTTGTTTGCGAAACAAAGGTACCCTCCCGAGTTTGCTTGATTTGCAAACCAAGGAAGAATTTGAGTTCACACATCATAGACATCTCATACTTCTCCAACATCAACCTTCCAAACTTTTCACTAAGAGAGGGTCAGTAGAACCAATATGATATCATCAACATATATTTGGCATACAAATAATGCACCATTAACTCTCTTAGTAAACAAGGTTGTATCAATTTTACCAATCTCAAAACCTTTTTCAATAAGAAACTTTGTCAAGCATTTGTACCAAGCTCCAGGGGCTTGTTTGAGACCATATAGAGCTTTATGAAGTTTATACATGTGGTTTGGTTTCTTGGGGTTAACAAAGCCGGGAGGTTGTTTAACATAAACTTCCTCCTCAATTTCACCATTTAAGAAAGCACTTTTAATGTCCATTTGATAGAGGGTGATATCATGGTGATTGGCATAAGCAAGTAGAATGCGAATGGACTCAAGTCTAGCAACGGGGGAATAGGTCTCACCATAGTCCATATCTTTGACTTGTGTGTAATCTTGAGCTACGAGACGAGCTTTGTTGCATATGGCTTGTCCATCATCATCTTGGTTGTTACGAAACACCCATTTGGTTCCCATGATGTTTTGCTCATCCCTGGGCTTCTCAACCAACGTCCAAACTTGATTCCTCTCGAAGTTGTGTAGTTCTTCGTGCATAGCATTCACCCAATCGGGATCTTCGAGGGCTTCATTGATTGCTTGTATCCGCATTGGTACTTCCTCGAAGAGGAGAGGATGATGCATCACAGCAATGGTAAGTATTTCCCTCAGTTATGAAACCAAGGTTATCAATCCAGTAGGAGAACCAAGCAACACTATGTAAACAACACCTACACACAAATAGCAAATACTTGCAACCCAACGCGTAAGAGGGGTTGTCAATCCCTCCTCGGTATTGAGATAGATAAAGTTGTATGAGATTTGATAAATATATCTGATAAAAACACAAAATAAAATAAAGAAAGAAAAAGTGCAGCAAGGTATTTTTGGATTTTTGGAATAATAGATCTGAAAATAATATGATAGGAAATAGACCCGGGGGCCGTAGATTTCACTAGTGGCTTCTCTCGAGAAAATAGCATACGGTGGGTAAACAAATTACTGTTGGGCAATTGATAGAAAAGCAAATAATCATGACGATATCCAAGGCAATGATCATGTATATAGGCATCACGTACAAGATTAGTAGACTGACTCCTGCCTGCATCTAGTAATATTACTCCACACATCGACCGCTATCCAGCATGCATCTAGTGTATTAAGTTGATGGAAAAACAGAGTAATCAGTGGCGGAGACAAGGGGGGATGAGCAGAGGCCTGGCCCCCCTAACGATCGACAAATACACAGGAGGCTATGAGTAATCAGCGACCAGATTTGATGAATATACATACTTGGCCCCCCTAACTCCAGCGAAGAGTATAAAACCTGAAAAGAAAAAGGCCCATAAGAGAGCCTCTGCCTCCTCCACTCTCCAGCCTGCTAACCCCCTTGCTGTTCTTTAAAAAAGGCCCCAGCATGATTAACGTCATGTGTAACCTGAGGCCATTAGTGCTACTGGCAGCCGTTGCCTCCTGCCCGACTCGCAAGGTCGATTAAATAAGGATTCAGGGGAGATCCTCAAAGAAGAAGATTAAATCAGGGGACACCGGTTGTGCGACAGGCAAATCATCCTACAGATACACTCTGCCAATTCTCTGGTGGTTCTGCTCCAAGGTTAGCAGTAGGGATGCAAAGCGGCGCCTGCATCCTAACTTAGCACTATGGACTGTCTACTAAACCCTCTAAATTATAATTTGATGCTGTGATTTGCAAATTCAATTTTAATTATTTTGATGTTGTGATTTACAATGCTAATTCATTGTACTTTCCTTCGATTGTCTGATCTACGATGTGGTAATGAAGAGAAAAACACGGCTACACACTATAAAAATTAATTCAATTTTTAAGTATGTTATTTCGAGATCTCGACCTATTGAAACTGTTATAAGAAGGCTAATGTGGAAGTTACCAATCCAAGTGCAGTGGGAGATGATTTGCTTCAAAACTACAAGATAATATACAGTGATAGAGAATTACATAGCAACTAGGTTATCTGCCTATGAAATTATTTATATTTAAATCTTATTGGCTACTGTAGAGGCAAATTTAAACTAGTATAAATTTAGCTATGTTTTAGTACTGTTGAAACAAAACAGTACTAGAGCACAGGGGACCTCTTTTTTCATTGCACTTTTCTTTTTTTGCCAACTTGGCTTGGCCCCCCTATACCTAAATCCTGGCTCTGCCCCTGAGAGTAATGCAATAAGAACGATGACATGATGTAGACAAGATCTATTCATGTAGTAATAGACGCCATCTTTTTATCCTTAATAGCAATGATACATGCGTGCCACTTCTCCTTCTGTCACTGAGATTGAGCACCGCAAGATCGAACCCATCACAAAGCACCTCTTCCCATTGCAACAAAAATCAATCTAGTTGGCCAAACCAAAACAAAGTTTTGAAGAAGAAATACGAGGCTATAAAGATCAAGCATAAAAGAGTTCAGAGAAGACTCAAATAATATTCATAGATAGAACTGATCATAAACTTGCAATTCATCGGATCCCAACAAACACACCGCAAAAAGTCATTACATCAAATAGATCTCCAAGAACATCGAGGAGAACATTGTATTGAAGATCAAAGAGAGAGAAGAAGCCATCTAGCTATTGCCTACGGACCCGTAGGTCTGTGATAAACTACTCACGCATCATCGGAGGAGCACCAATGAGGATGATGAACCCCTCCGTTATCATTTCCCCCTCCGACAAGGTGCCGAAAAAGGGCTCTAGATTGGATCTCGTGGTTCTGGAACTTGCGGTGGCTGGAATTGTTTTTCGTCGACTCTCCAAGGGTTTTTGGAATATCTGAGTATTTATAGAGCTGAGAGGCGGTGGGGATGACACCCGTGGGCCCCACTACGCACCAGGGCGCGCCAGGGGCCTCTAGCGCGCCCTGGTGCCTCGTGGGCCCCATAGACCTCCCCTCCTGCACTTCCTAGGCTCCCAAGTTGTCTTCTAGGTAGAAAAAAATCTCCAAAAAGTTTTGCTGCATTTGGACTCTGTTTGATATGGATATTCTACGAAGTAAAAGCAAAAAACAGCAACTGGCACTGGGCACTATTTCAATAGGTTAGTCCCAAAAAATGATATAAAGTTGCAAGTAAATGAATGTAAAACATCCAAGATTGATAATATAACAGCATGGAACAATAAAAAATTATAGATACATTGGCGACGTATCAGCATCCCCAAGCTTAATTCCAGCTCGTCCTCTAGTAGGTAAATGATAAAAACAGAATTTTTGATGTGGAATGCTGCCTAACATGTTCATCACATATTCTTTTATTTTGTAGCATGGACATTTTGACTTTTAGATGATTCAAAGCAATAGTCTATAATTGACATGAGGACATCAATACTCAAGCATATCAACAAGCAATCATGTCTTTCAAAATATCAGCACTAAAGAAAGCTAACCCTAGCCCATCATGCTCAATCACTGATCCATTCATGAAACACACTCGAATATTAGCTACATCCAATGCACAAGTATGATCATAGTGCTCCCTAGTTGGTGCTTTATAACAGAAGATGGAGACTCAAATAAAAAATAAAAATTGCATAAAGTAAATAGATAGGCCCTTCGTAGAGGAAAGCAGAGATTTGTGGAGGTGCCAGAGTTCAAAGCTTAAATTGAGAGATAAAATATTTTGAGAGGCATGCTTTTCCCGTTAATGAAAACGACCGAGAATTCCCAATACTTTCTGTGCTAGATACATCATAGGCGGTTCCCAAACATAAAATAAAGTTTATTCCTTTTTCCACCATTCTTTCACAATCCATGGCTAGCATACCAACACTTTCCAAGGAATTTATTATTTGACAACATAATTTTTTTTATTTTGGGACTGGGCATCCCTATTACCTTGCCACACTCTCGTGCAATGACAAGTGAATAAACACTCATCTTGAGAATAACACATCTAGCATGTAAAATATTGGCCACCCCCTGCCGCTTCATGAGCGGTATGGGCACACAAAAAGGAAATTCATTTTGAAAATTAGAGTTAGCACATACAAATTTACTTGGAACGGCATGGAAATACCACATATAGGTAGGTATGGTGGACTCATTGGCACAACTTGGTTTAAGGAGTTTGGATGCACAAGTAGTATTCCCACTTAGTACAAGGAAAGGCTAGCAAATAGATTGAGAAGCAACCAACCAATTTTTTTTTCTCAAAAAGAGCATTAAACATAACTAACACCGAATAATGCACCACAAGTAGGATGTAATTTCATTGCATAACTATTGACGTTCGTGCTTGCATAGGGAATCACAAACCTTAACACCAATATTCTTACTAAATCATAATTACTCACCAACATAACCCACATATTATCATCTTCATATCTCAAAACTATTACAAGGAATCAAGCTAATAATATCCAATGATCTTCATGATTTTTTTTATTATATCCCTCTTGAATATCTATCACTTTGGGACTAGTTTCATATATTATCATTGCTTATGACAAGCTCTCAAACAAATTTAAGTGAAGAACATCAGCATAAATAAATTTTCTCTTCTCTCAAAATAATATAAGTGAAGCATGAGAGAATTTCTTCAAAAATTTACTAACTCTCAAATTGATCTAAGTGAAGCATGAGAGTATATTTCTTAAAAATTAAAACACCACCGTGCTCGAAAAGATATAAGTGAAGCACATAGAGCAATTCTAACAAATCATAGCATCATTATGGCTATCTCAAATAGGTGTGTCTAGCAAAGATAACTGTGACAAACTAAAAAGAAAACAAGCAAAGACTCATATAATACAAGACGCTCCAAGCAGAACTCATGATATGTGACGAATAAAAATATATCTCCAAGTAAAATTACCGATGATCGTTAGAAGAAAGAGGGGATACCTTCCGGGGCATCCCCAAGCTTAGTTGCTTGGTTATCCTTGAATATTACCTTGGGGTGCCATGGGCATCCCCAAGCTTAGGCTCTTTTCACTCCTTATTCCTTCATCCATCGTGATCTCACCCAAAACTTGAAAACTTCAATCACACAAAACTTACCAAAAACCTTCGTGAGATCCGTTAGTATAAGAAAATCAATCTTTACTTTAAGTACTGTTGCAAACCCATTCATATTTTATTATTGCATTATAACTACTGTATTCTAACTTTACCATGGCTAAAACCCCCCGGTATAGTCCATAGATTCATCAAAGTAAGCACACAATGCAACGAAAACATAATCTGTCAAAAACAGAACAGTCTGTAAAGACTTGAATTTTACTCATACTTCTGTAAATCTAAAAATGCTGAACAATTACGAAAACAGAGGAAATTCATATATCAATCTTGTGTAAAAAATTCAGAGTTTTTCATCGCTCCAGTGATTTTTAACAATTCTTCTACTGGACGTAAAAGTTTCTGTTTTCCAACAAGATCAAATGAACTATCACCCAAAGCCATCCTAAAGGCATTACTTGGGACAAACACTAACTAAAACATAAAAACACAATCATAACAGAGGTATAATTGTGTGAACACACAAAAACAGAAACAAAAAGGAACAAATATTTTATTCATTGGGTTGCCTCCCAACAAGCGCTATCGTTTTATGCCCATAGTTAGGCATAATGCATAGATTCGTCATCATTGGTTTTTGCTCCATAGGTTGCCCTCATGATTGATTCATATGGTGGCTTAATTTTAGTTCTAGGGAAGTGTTCCATACCCTTCTTTAGAGGAAACTGAAATTTAATATTCCATTCTTTCATATCAATCACGACACCAATAGTTCGCAAAAACGGTCTACCAAGTATTATAGGACAAGACAGATTGCAATTAATATCAAGCACAATAAAGTCTATGGGCACATAATTCATATTTGCAAGAATAATAATATCATTAATTCTTCCCAAAGGCTTTTTAATAGTAGAATCCGCCAAGTGCAAATTAAGAGAACACTCTTCAATATTGGTAAAACCAAGCACATCACATAGAGATTTCGGAATTGTGGAAACACTAGCACCTAAATCACATAAAGCATTGCACTCATAATTTTTTATCTTGACTTTAATGATGGGTTTCCAGTCATCATATAATTTTATAGTAATTGAAATTCTCTAACTCCAATATTTCTTCTAAAGCTTTTAGCATGGCATCCACAATATGTTTAGTAAAAGCTTTATTTTGTTCATAGGCATTGGGTGAATTTATCATGGATTGCAACAAAAAAATACACTCAATCAAAGAACAACTATCATAATTAAAGTCTTTGTAATCCAAAAGAGTGGGCACATCACTAGTTAAAGTCTTGACCTCTCCAAACCCACTTTTATCAAATTTTTCAACAAGATTTTCACCCTCCGAATTATGGGGACGCCTTCTAGCTAAAGTTGACTCTTCTTCAGTCCCTTTATCATCAATTTTAATATTACTAAACAAGGAATCAATAGAAGAAACACCAATCATCTTAAGATCTTCATCATTATTATGAAAGCAATCAGTCGAAAATGCTCTTTCTAGAAATTCTCTTTTATCTCTAAGCATAGCGGTTCTTTTCTTACTTTCATCCATGTAAACATATAAAGATTTAATTGATTCATTGACATCAACCTTAGGTGGAAAAATTTTAATCTTGAGATTTTCTACATCACGGGAAATTCTATCAATGCTTCTAGACATATCATCAATCTTATTCAACTTTTCTTCTATCGTAGTGTTGAAAACTTTTTGAGCATTGATAAATTCTTGAATATTACTCTCAAGATCAGAGGGCATCCTATTATTATTATAAGAAGAATTACCACACGAATTGCCATATTTATTAGAGGAATTTCCAGGAAAAGGCCTAGGATTAAAATTACCTCTATAAGCATTGTTATTAAAATTGTTTCGTGAGACAAAATTCACATCTACGGAATCACTATTTTGCTCAATCAATGTAGACAAAGGCACATCATTAGGATCAATAGGAGCATATTTACCAGCAACCAATTTCATAAGAGCATCAACTTTTTCACTCAAAGTACTAATTTCTTCAACCGAGTTAACTTTTTTACTAGTAGGTGCTCTTTCGGTATGCCATTGTGAATAATTTGCCATAATATTATCAAGCAATTTAGTGGCTTCACCCAAAGTAATTTCCATAAAAGTACCACCCGTGGCGGAATCTAAAAGATTTCTAGAAACAAAATTCAATCCCGCATAAATTTTTGTATAATCATCCAAAGATTTAAACCATGAGTAGGACAATTTCTTAGCATTAATTTCATTCTTTCCCAAGATTGCGCAACATGTCCATGCTCAAGTTGCTTAAAATTCATGATTTGATTTCTAAGGGAAATAATTTTTGTGGGCGGAAAATACTTAGTAATAAAAGCATCTTTGCACTTATCCCAAGAATCAATACTATTGCGAGGCAAAGATGAAAACAAAATTTTTGCACGATCCCTCAAAGAGAAAGTAAACAATTTCAACTTCACAATATCATTGTCCACATCTTTTTTATTTTGCATATCACACAATTCTATGAAAGTGTTTAGATGGGACGCGGCATCCTCATTAGGAGTACTGGAAAATTGCTCTTTCATAACAAGATTCAACAAAGCGGCATTAATATCATAAGACTCCGCACTAGCGGCGGGAGGAGCAATCGGAGTACTAATAAAATCATTATTATTAGTATTAGAAAAATCACACAATTTGGTATTTTCTTGGGACATCGTGACTACGCAAACAAGATCACGCACAAACAAAAGATCGAACGAGAAAAAGGCAAACGGAAAAGAAGAAAATAAAAAGGCAAGTATTTTTTGTGAAGTGGGGGAGATGAAAACGAGAGGCAAATGTCAAATAGAGTAATTGCAAGGATATGAGATTTGTGATTAGGAACCTGATAGATGTTGATGATGTCTCCCCGGCAATGGCGCCAGAAGTTCTTCCTGATTGCTTGTATCTGCGTTGGTATTTCGCCGAAGACGAGAGGATGATGCAGCACAACAACGGTAATTATTTCCCTTAGTTATGAACCAAAGTTATCAATCTAGTAGGAGTACCAAGCAACACTATGTAAACAACACCTACACACAAATAACAAATACTTGCAACCCAACACGTAAGAGGGGTTGTCAATCCCTCCTCGGTATTGAGATAGATAAAGTTGTATGAGATTTCATAAATAGATCTGACAAAACACAAAATAAAATAAATAAAGAAAAAGTGTAGCAAGGTATATTTGGATTTTTGGAATAACAGATCTGAAAATAATATGATAGGAAATAGGCCCGGGGGCCGTAGATTTCACTAGTGGCTTCTCTCGACAAAATAGCATACGATGGGTAAACAAATTACTGTTGGGCAATTGATAGGAAAGAAAATAATCATGACGATATCCAAGGCAATGATCATGTATATAGGCATCACATCCAATATTAGTAGACTGACTCCTGTGTGCATCTACTACTATTACTCCACACATCGACTGCTATCCAGCATGCATCTAGTGTATTAAGTTCATGGAAAAACAGAGTAATGCAATAAGAACGATGACATGATGTAGACAAGATCAATTCATGTACGAATAGACCCCACCTTTTTATCCTTAATAGAAACGATACATGCGTGTCACTTCTCCTTCTGTCACTGAGATTGAGGACCGCAAGATCGAACCCATCACAAAGCACCTCTTCCCATTGCAACAAAAATCAATCTAGTTGGCCAAACCAAACCAAAGTTTCGGAGATGAAATACGAGGCTATAAAGATCATGCACGAAAGAGTTCAGAGAAGACACAAATAATATTCATAGATAGAACTGATCATAAACTCGCAATTCATCGGATCCCAACAAACACACCGCAAAAAGTCATTACATCAAATAGATCTCCAAGAACATCGAGGAGAACATTGTATTGAAGATCAAAGAGAGAGAAGAAGCCATCTAGCTACTGCCTACGGACCCATAGGTCTATGATAAACTACTCACGCATCATTGGAGGAGCACCAATGAGGATGATGAACCCTTCCGTGATCGTTTCCCCCTCAGGCAAGGTGCCGAAAAAGGGTCTAGATTGGATCTCGTGGTTCTGGACCTTGCGGCTGCTGGAATTGTTTTTCATTGACTCTCCTAGGGTTTCTACAATATCTGGGTATTTATAGAGCTAAGAGGCGGTGGAGAGGACACCCGTGGGCCCTACTACCCACCAGGGCGCGCCAAGGGCCTCTGGCGTGCCCTGGTGCCTTGTTGGCCCCATAGGCCTCCCCTCCTGCACTTCCTTGGCTCCCAAGTTATCTTCTGGGCAGAAAAAAATCTCCAAAAAGTTTCGCTGCGTTTTACCTCCGTTTGATATGGATATTCTGCAAAGTAAAAAACAAGCAAAAAATAGCAACTGGCACTTGGCACTATGTCAATAGGTTAGTCCCAAAAAATGATATAAAGTTGCTATGAAATGAATGTAAAACATCCAAGATTGATAATATAACAACATGGAACAATCAATAATTATAGATACGTTGGAGACGTATCATTCATCAACCTTCATTGGCTCAATACTAGAGATGAATGAGTAATGCTCACAAAAGTTAGCTAAACGAGATTTAGAGCGAGTGTTTCTCCCGGATTTGATGTCGCCAAGAATTTGTTCGGCGGGATGGTTCTTGTCAATTCTTGCTCTAACTCGGGGTAGCTTTCGCTTTGCTTGTGGTGATGCTTCCTCATCATCATCTTCTTCATCATTATTGGTGTCATTGTTCTCTTGAGGTGGTGGAGAAGGAGGTCGAGGTGGATCTTCTTATTGTACTTCCTCATTTCCTTTGTCTCTGACGTGTTCCACTTGTGGATGCCTCCATATCAACTTGTGGTTCATCGTGATGTGAAGTTGAGGCTTCCACTTGAATGGACAAAGTACTCTCCTTCACTTCCGTTGGACGAATCTTGCCAATAGACAAGTCTTGGATTACTTTCGAAGGATCTTTGTCACCCACATCAATTGGAATTGCTCAACTTGTGAGCTGTTAGATTCATCAAACTTCACATCTACCGTCTCTTCAACTTTTCGAGTGAAGTTGTTGTAGACATGGTAAGTGTGAGAGTTCGAACCATAACCTAGTAGGAAACCTTCATGAGATTTAGGAGCAAATTTTGAATGACGATGCTTATCAAGAATGTAACATTTTGAGCCAAATACTTGAAAGTATCCAACTTGTTGCTTGTTACCGGTGAGTAGCTGATACGTCCATTTTGCATCATGTTTTCCTACTGTTATTTATAATGTTTTTATGCATAATAATGCTTTTTGGAGTAATTCTAATGCCTTTTCCCTCATAATATGCAAGGTTTACACAAAGAGGGAGAATACCGGCAGCTGGAATTCTGGACCTGAAAAAGCTACGTCAGAGTTACCTATCCTGCACATCTCCAAATGAGCTGAAAATTTACGGAGAATTATTTTGCAATATATAAAAAATACTGGAGCAAATAACAACCGGAGGAGGCCCACCAGGTGGGCACAACCCACCTGGGCGCGCCCTGGTGGGTTGTGCCCTCCTCGGCCCACCTTCGGTGCCCATCTTCTGGTATATAGGTCATTTTGACCTAGAAAAAATTAGGACGGGACTTTCGGGACGAAGCGCCGCCATCTCGAGACAGAACTTGGGCAGGAGCACTTTTGCCCTCCGGCGGAGCGATTCCGCCGGGGGAACTTCCCTCCCGGAGGGGGAAATCATCGCCATCGTCATCACCAACAACTCTCCCATCTTTGGGAGGGCCATCTCCATCAACATCTTCAACAACACCATCTCCTCTCAAACCCTAGTTCATCTCTTGTGTTCAATCTTTGTACCGGAACCTTAGATTGGTACTTGTGGGTGACTAGTAGTGTTGATTACATCTTGTAGTTGATTACTATATGGTTTATTTGGTGGAAGATTATATGTTCAGATCCATTATGCTATTTAATACCCCTCTGATCTTGAGCATGATTATTATTTGTGAGAAGTTACTTTTGTTCTTGAGGTCATGGGAGAAGTCATGTTGCAAATCATGTGAATTCGATATGTGTTCGATATTTTGATGATATGTATGTTGTGATTCCCTTAGTGGTGTCATGTGAACGTCGACTACATGGCACTTCACCATATTTGGGCCTAAGGGAATGAATTGTGGAGTAGTTATTAGATTATGGGTTGCTAGAGTGATATAAGCTTAAACCCTAGTTTATGCGCTACTTCGTAAGGGACCAATTTGGATCCAAAAGTTTAATGCTATGGTTAGATTTTATCTTAATACTTTTCTCGTAGTTGCGGATGCTTGCGAGGGGGTCAATCATAAGTAGGAGGTTTGTTCAAGTAAGAACAAGACCTAAGGACCGGTCCACCCACATATCAAATTATGAAAGTAGCGAACACGAATCAAACCAACATGATGAAAGTGATATGATGAAATTCCCGTGTACCCTCAAGAACGCTTTGCTTATCATAAGAGACCGTTTTGGCCTATCCTTTGCCACAAAAGGATTGGGCTACCTTGCTTCACTTTATTTACCATTACCGTTACTTGCTCGTTACAAATTATCTTGCTATCAAACTACTTGTTACCGACTATTTCAGTGCTTGCAGAAAATACCTTGCTGAAAACCACTTGTCATTTCCTTCTGCTCCTCGTTGGGTTCGACACTCTTACTTATCGAAAGGACTACGATTGGTACCCTATACTTATGGGTCATCAAGGCTCTTTTCTGGCGCCGTTTTCGGGAGTGAAGCGCTCTTGGTAAGTGGAAATTGGTAAGGAAAAATTATTACTACGTGGTGAGATTTATTGTCACTTGTTACTATGGAGAATCATCCTTTGAGAGGTTTGTTCGGGGTATCTTCACCTTGACTGGAACCACAATTAGCTACCCCTCAACCTACTGCACCTACTGAAAATATTGGTTATGAAATTCCTTCGGGTATGATAGAACAACTGCTAGCTAATCCTTATGCAGGAGATGGAACTGAACATCCTGATATGCACTTGATATATGTGGATGAAATTTGTGGATTATTTAAGCTTGTGGGTTTATCCGGAGATGAATCTAAGAAGAAGGTTTTCCCTTTATCTTTGAAGGGAAAAGCATTGACATGGTATAGTCTATGCGATGATATTGGATCTTGGAATTGGAATCGACTGAAATTGGAATTTCACCAAAAAATTTATCCTATGCATCTAGTTCATCGTGATCGGAATTATATATATAATTTTTGGCCTCGTGAAGGAGAAAGTATCTCTCTAGCTTGGGGGACGCTGAAGTCAATGTTATATTCATGCCCCAATCATGAGCTCTCTAGAGAAATTATCATTCGGAACTTTTATGCTTGGCTTTCTCGTGATGATCAATCCATGCTCGATACTTCTTGTACTGGTTATTTTATGAAGAAGACTATTGAATTCAGGTGGGATCTTTTAGAAAGAATTAAACGCAACTTTGAAGATTGGGAACTCGACGAAGGTAAAGAGTCAGGTATTAAGCTTGAATTTGAGTGTGTTAAATCCTTTATGAATACCGATGCTTTTCACAAGTTTAGCACTAAATATGGACTTGACTCTGAGATAGTAGCCTCATTTTGTGAATCATTTGCTACTCATGTTGACCTCCCCAAAGAGAAGTGGTTTAAATATCATCCCCCTATCAAAGAAGAAATTAAAGAACCCGACATAGTTAAAGATGAAACTATTATTTACAATGTTGATCCAGTTGTGCCTACTGCTTATATCGAAAAACCACCTTTCCTTGTTAGGATAAAGGAACATGCTAAGGTTTCAACTATGGTTCGCAAAAGTAATATTAGACCACCTAAACCTGCTAAACAAATTAAAGTAGAACCTAGTGTTGCTATGGTTAAAGATCTCCTGGTAGAAAATATTGACGGGCATGTTATTTACTTCTATGATGAAGCTGCTAGAATTGCCAAACCCGATGAAAAAGATAAACATAGACCTGTTGTTGGCATGTCTGTTGTCTCAGTTAAAATAGGAGATCATTGTTATCATGGTTTATGTGACTTAGGTGCTAGCATGAGTGCTATTCCTTTTACCTTATACCAAGAAATTATGAATGACATAGCACCCGCTGAAATAGAAGACATAGATGTCACTATTGAACTTGCTAATAGAGACACCATCACACCACTTGGGATTGTTAGAGATGTTGAAGTCTTGTGTGGGAAAATAAAATACCCTATTGATTTTCTAGTTCTTGGTTCCCCACAAGATGACATATGTCCCATTATCTTTGGTAGACCTTTCTTGAACACTGTCAATGCCACTATAGATTGTCATAAACAAATTGTCAGTGTTAGCTTTGGTGATGAGTCTCATGAGTTTAATTTTTCCAAGTTCAATAGACAACCTCATAAGAAAGAATTACCTAGTAAGGATGAAATAATTGGTCTTTCTTCTATTACCATGCCTCCTACTGATCCACTAGAACAATATTTGCTAGACCATGAAAATGACATGCATATGCATGAAAGAAATGAGATAGATAAAATTTTCTTTGAACAACGACCTCTGCTCAAACACAATTTTCCTATTGAAACTCTAGGAGGTCCTCCTCCACCTAAAGGTGATCCCGTGTTTGAATTAAAACAATTGCATGACACTTTGAAGTATGCTTATCTCGATGATAAAAAGATATATCATGTTATTATTAGTGCTAACCTTTCAGAACATGAAGAAGAAAGATTATTGAAAATTCTGAAGAAGCACAGTGCTGCTATTGGATATACTCTTGATGATCTTAAGGGCATTAGTCCCACTCTTTGTCAGCACATGATTAATATGGAACCTGATGCTAAACCCGTTGTTGATCATCAACGATGTTTGAATCCTAAGATGAAAGAAGTGGTAAGAACTAAAATATTAAAGCTTCTAGAAGCAGGTATAATCTATCCCATAGCTGATAGTAGATGGGTAAGCCCCGTTCATTGTGTCCCTAAGAAGGGAGATATTACTGTTGTTCCTAATGATAAAAATGAACTCATTCCACAAAGAGTTGTTACTGGCTATAGAATGGTAATTGATTTTTAGAAAATTAAATAAAGCAACTAGAAAAGATCATTACCCTTTGCCTTTTATTGATCAAATGTTGGAAAGATTATCTAAGCACACACACTTTTGTTTTCTTGATGGATATTCTGGTTTTTCTCAAATACCTATTTCACAACCTGATCAACAGAAAACCACTTTTATCTGCCCATTTGGAACTTATGCTTATAGACGTATGCCTTTTGGTTTATCCAATGCACCTGCTACCTTTCAAAAATGTATGACTGCTATATTCTCTGATTTTTGTGAAAAGATTGTTGAGGTTTTCATGGATGATTTTTCTGTTTATGGAACTTCTTTCGATGATTTCTTACGCAACCTTGATCGAGTTTTGCAGAGATGTGAGCAAACTAAACTTGTCTTGAATTGGGAGAAGTGCCACTTTATAGTTAATAAAGGTATTGTCTTGGGGCATAAAATTTCTGAACGAGGTATTGAGGTGGACCAAGCTAAAGTTGATGCAATTGAGAAAATGCCATGTCCTAAATATATTAAAGGTATTCATAGTTTCCTTGGTCATGCTGGTTTCTATAGGAGGTTTATTAAAGACTTCTCTAAAATTTCTAGGCCTCTTACAAATCTTTTACAAAAGGATGTTCCGTTTGTTTTTATGATGATTGTGTAGAAGCCTTTGAAACACTTAAGAAAGCCTTAACTTCTGCACCTATTGTTCAACCACCTGATTGGAACTTGCCTTTTGAAATTATGTGTGATGCTTGTGATTATGCTGTTGGTGCTGTTCTAGGACAAAGAGTTGATAAGAAATTAAATGTTATTCATTATGCTAGCAAAACTCTAGATAGTGCCCAAAGAAATTATGCTACTACTGAAAAAGAATTTTTAGCAGTTGTGTTTGCTTGTGATAAATTCAGATCTTACATTCTTGATTCTAAAGTTATTGTTCACACTGATCATGCTGCTATTAAATATCTTCTGGAAAAGAAAGATGCTAAACCTAGACTTATTAGGTGGGTTCTCTTGCTATAAGAATTTGATTTACATATTACTGATAGAAAAGGAGTTGAGAACCCCATAGCTGATAACTTATCTAGGTTAGAGAATATCCTTGATGACCCACTACCTATTGATGATAGCTTTCCTGATGAACAATTAGCTGCAATAAATGTTTCTCATAATACTCCTTGGTATGCTGACTATGCTAATTATATTGTTGCTAAATACATACCACCTAGTTTCACATACCAACCAAAGAAAAAAAATTCTTCTATGATTTAAGACATTACTTTTGGGATGACCCACATCTTTATAAAGAAAGAGTAGATGGTATTATTAGACTTTGTGTACCTGAGCATGAACAGGAACAAATCCTACGGAAATGTCACTCCGAAGCTTATGGAGGGCATCATGCGGGAGATAGAACTGCTCATAAGGTATTGCAATCTGGTTTTTATTGGCCTACTCTCTTCAAGGATGCCCATAAGTTTGTTTTATCTTGTGATGAATGTCAAAGAATTGGTAATATCGGTAAGCGTCAAGAAATGCCTATGAATTATTCACTTGCTGCTGAACCATTTGATGTTTGGGGTTTTGATTATATGGGACCTTTTCCTTCCTCTAATGGGTATACCCATATTTTGGTTGTTGTTGATTACGTTACTAAGTGGGTAGAAGCTATTCCAACTAGTAGTGCTGATCATAACACTTTCCATTAAAATGCTTAAAGAAGTTATTTTCCCGAGGTTTGGAGTCCCTAGATATTTAATGACTGATGGTGGTTCACACTTTATTCATGGTGCTTTCTATAAAATGCCTGCTAAATATGATGTTAACCATAGAATTGCATCACCCTATCATCCTCAATCTAGTGGTCAAGTTGAACTTAGCAATAGAGAAATAAAACTAATATTACAAAAAACTGTTAATAGGTCCCGAAAGAATTGGTCTAAGAAATTGGATGATGCACTTTGGGCCTACAGAACAGCATATAAAAATCCTATGGGTATGTCTCCTTATAAAATGGTTTATGGAAAAGCTTGTCATTTGCCTCTAGAGTTAGAGCATAAAGCATATTGGGCAATTAAAGAACTCAACTATGATTTCAAACTTGCCGGTGAAAAGAGGTTATTTGATATTAGCTCATTAGATGAATGGAGAACCCAAGCTTATGAAAATGCCAAGTTATTTAAAGAAAAAGTTAAAAAATGGAATGACAAAAGAATTCAAAAGCGGGAATTCAAAGTTGGAGAATATGTTCCTTTGTACAACTCTCATTTTAGATTCTTTGCAGGAAAACTTCTCTCTAAATGGGAAGGACCATATATTATCGAGGAGGTCTATCGCTCTAGAGCCATCAAGATTAATAATGCCGAAGGTACTAACCCAAAGGTGGTCAATGGTCAAAGAATTTAACACTATATCTCAGGTATGCCTATTAATGTTGAAAGCAATATTATTCAAACCATGACACCGGAGGAACACATAAAAGAGACCTTCCGGAACACTCCAGAATACTAAAAAAAGAGGAGGTACGTGATACGGTAAGTAAATGGACTCCTCCCGTTTGCTTGTTTCCCAAGATAAAAAATCTTTATATACCCCCCGAACATATTGACCACCGTATCGCGGAGAAATCTCCTGTTCTTCTTTCTTGCTGTTTTCTGGCAGATCTAGAAATATGTCATCTCAAGACTCGGAGGGTGGGAGCTATGTTGCTGACTGTATTGCAAACCCCAAGGTTTATGGTGATGGGGAACATTATGGTTGGGCCACGGAGGAAGAAGAAGACTGTGATCCGAAAGGGAAAGAAGAGACAAGCTCCTATGAAGATGAAGTTCCATTACCCCAACCTGGGGACATGAACGTGGAATTCAAGAAGTCAAGTCTTCCTAATAATGCAAAGAAACCTAAGATCCAGTTTATTCCTTTTCGTCTCTTGCAGGAAAACAAGCAGGAATTATGCAAAAAGATATTAAAGCTTGAGCAGGAGATCGATGACTTGAGGGAGGAAAATTCTATCCTCAAGCGTAAGCTGAGGAAGAAGTGTGAAGCTACTTCACCACCACCTTCATCATCTTCTCCAACAAAAGAAACTTGAGTTCATGGTATGGACACTCCCCTTGGCTTATGCCAAGCTTGGGGGAGGTGCCCTGGTATCGTATCACCACCACTATCTTTGCTTTTATCTATTTTAGTTCGATCTTTAGTTATCCTAAGATTTAGTTGAATAAAAGTTCAGTTTGATCCTTTCTTCTCGAGTGCTTGCTTAGTGATCTATCTATGTAATCGTGTACGAGATATATAATAAAGAGTAGTTTGAGTTTTGCTTTCTTTACTTTTATGTTCCAATAAAAGAAAGGAAAATAAATGAAAAAGATCATATGCTAATCTTATGGTAAGTAATGACATCACATAAGGAAAAGCATAAGTGGTAAAATTTATTGGAGATTGACAAACATAGCATTGGTCAATGATGCAATTCATGAAAGAATTAATAAGGGAAGAGAAGATTCACATGCAAATACACTATCTTGGACATCTTTTATGATTGTGAGCCCCCATTAAATATTTTGTGTCAAAATTGTTGACGTTGGACAAGGAAGACAACGTAATGATTTATGTTTGTTCATTTTCACATAGAAGTTATATTGTCATAGATCCTTCAACATGTGGTGCTTGCTCAATATCTTTTCTAGCCAAAAATTCCGCACTAAGTAGAGATACTACTTGTGCATCCAAAAACCCTTAACCTGAAATCTTATTTTGAGAGTCCACCATACCTACCTATGGATTGAGTAAGATCCTTCAAGTAAGTTATCATCGGTGCAATAAGGCAATAAAAATTGCTTCTAAATGTGTTTGATCATTTAGTGTAAGAGAAAATTGAGCATTGTACGAACTTGTGATGGCAAAGTAATAAAAGCGACGGACTGCATAATAAAGGTTTCTATCATAAGGGGAAATATAATGTGACGTTCTTTTGCATTAAGGGATATGGCATACAAACAAATAAGCACATGACAACCTCTGCTTCCCTCTATGAAGGGCCTATCTTTTACTTTTATGCATTTACTTTTATGTAAGGGTCAAAGTATTCTCCTCTATTCCTTTTTATTTTCTCTTTTTACAAGCATTATGTGGTGAGGAAAGATCTAGGCACATATATCCAGTTGGATATGAGTGGGCATGAGTTATTATTGTTGACATCACCCTTGAGGTGAATACGTTGGGAGGCAAAACTATAAGCCCCTATCTTTCTATGTGTCTGGTTGAAACTTTTTGTTCACGGGTATGCTGTGAGTGTTAGCAATCATAGAAGATTAAATAATGGTTGAGTATGTGGACTTGCCTAAAGGCTCCGATACGTGACCCTTCCTGAAAATATGATGAATTGTAGTTGCAAAGTTGACTGAGAACATAGTTTATTGGTTTTCAATAAGGTTTATGCTTTATACTTCAGTGTTGTGATGAATTGTTACTTGTTCATGAGAAGTTATATGATAAAAGTTGTTTGATAAAGTTTTATATTAAAGTTCCTTGCTATTATAATAATATGCATGATGCTTCTATGTCTGTATTTTGTTTTCATCGACACCTCACTCTCTAAGCATGTGGGCATGTTTTTCGATTTCGGTTTTTCGCTTGAGGACAAGCGAGGTCTAAGCTTGGCGAAGTTGATACGTCCATTTTGCATCATGTTTTCCTACTGTTATTTATAATGTTTTTATGCATAATAATGCTTTTTGGAGTAATTCTAATGCCTTTTCTCTCATAATATGCAAGGTTTACACAAAGAGGTAGAATACCGGCAGCTGGAATTCTGGACCTGAAAAAGCTACGTCAGAGTTACCTATTCTGCACATCTCCAAATGAGCTAAAAATTTATGGAGAATTATTTTGCAATATATAAAAAATACTGGAGCAAATAACTACCAGAGGAGGCATACCAGGTGGGCACAACCCACCTGGGTGCGCCAGGCCCCCAGGCGCGCCCTGGTGGGTTGTGCCCTCCTCGGCCCACCTCCGGTGCCCATATTCTGGTATATAGGTCATTTTTACCTAGAAAAAATCAGGAGGGGACTTTCGGGACGAAGCGCCGCCGTCTCGAGGCAGAACTTGGGCAGGAGCACTTTTTTCCACCCGCGGGAGCGATTCCACTGGGGGAACTTCCCTTCCGGAGGGGGAAATCATCGCCATCGTCATCACCAACAACTCTCCCATCTTTGGGAGGGCCATCTCCATCAACATCTTCAACAACACCATCTCCTCTCAAACCCTAGTTCATCCCTTGTGTTCAATCTTTGTACCGGAACCTTAGATTGGTACTTGTGGGTGACTAGTAGTGTTGATTACATCTTGTAGTTGATTACTATATGGTTTATTTGGTGTAAGATTATATGTTTAGATCCATTATGCTATTTAATACCCCTCTAATCTTGATCATGATTATTATTTGTGAGTAGTTACTTTTGTTCTTCAGGTCACGGGAGAAGTCATGTTGCAAGTAATCATGTGAACTTGATATGTGTTCGATATTTTGATGATATGTATGTTGTGATTCCCTTAGTGGTGTCATGTGAACGTCGACTACATGGCACTTCACCATATTAGGGCCTAAGGGAAGGCATTGTGGAGTAGTTATTAGATGATGGGTTGCTAGAGTGACAGAAGCTTAAACCCTAGTTTATGCGCTACTTTGTAAGGGACCGATTTGCATCCAAAAGTTTAATGCTATGGTTAGATTTTATCTTAATACTTTTCTCATAGTTGCGGATGCTTGAAAGGGGGTTAATCATAAGTAGGAGGTTTGTTCAAGTAAGAACAACACCTAAGCACCGGCCCACCCACATATCAAATTATCAAAGTAGCGAACACGAATCAAACCAACATAATGAAAGTGATATGATGAAATTCCCGTGTACCCTCAAGAACGCTTTGCTTATCATAAGAGACCATTTTGGCCTGTCCTTTGCCACAAAAGGATTGGGCTACCTTGCTGCACTTTATTTACCGTTACCGTTACCGTTACTTGCTCGTTAAAAATTATCTTGCTATCAAACTACTTGTTACCGACTAGTTTTGTGCTAGCAGAAAATACCTTGCTGAAAACCACTTGTCATTTCCTTCTGCTCCTCGTTGGGTTCTACACTCTTACTTATCGAAAGGACTATGATTGATCCCCTATACTTGTGGGTCATCAGTAGCTCATATGTCGTTTTACCAAGAAGCTTGTGAAGATAAAGTTGATTTGTAGCATGAAAAGCCATCTCAACCGCTTCCGCCCAAATGTGTTTTGGCGTCTTATATTGATCTAGCATTGTTCTCACCATCTCGATAAGGGTACGGTTCTTCCTCTCAATAACTCCATTTTGTTGAGGTGTGTACGTAGTCGAGAACTCATGTGAGATGACATCTTCATCAATAAAGATATCCACATTAGCATTCTTGAATTCTGTTCCATTGTCGCTCCGAACCTTCTTGATCTTCACTTCAAATTGATCTTGGGCCTTCCTAGCAAAGTTCTTGAAGATCTTTTGTACCTATGATCTGTCATCGAGAAAGAACATCCACGTAAATCTAGAAAAATCATCAACTATGACCAAACCAAAGGAGTTACCACCAAGGCTCTTGCAAGCATTAGGGCCGAAGAGATCCATATGGAGTAGCTCAAGTGGTCTCCTCATGGTCATGATATTCTTCATGGGATGACTTCCTCCAACTTGTTTTCCTGCTTCGCAAGCACTACAAAGTCTATCCTTGTCAAAGGTAACATCTTTCACACCAAGAATATGATCTCCTTTATCAAGTTTATCAAGATTTCGCATGCCAACATGTCCTAGCCTTCTATGCCATAACCGTCCTTTAGAAGATTTTGCAATAAGAGATGTGGGAGGTTGGGCTCTTTTAGTGAAATTAACAATGTATAGATCACCTCTATGGATACCGGTAAAGACCATATTAAAATTATCTCGATGAAACACTTGGCAATCTACTTCGGTAAATAGAACATTGAAATTAAAGTCGAGTAGTCTAGATACAGAAAGAAGATTGTAACCAAGAGATTCGACAAGCATAACATTTTGAATAGAGCTATCATTGGATATGGTCACGTTACCAAGGGAAAGTACCTTACCCTTGGAGTTGTCTCCAAAAGTCACATACTTGCGTGGAACATCATTTTTAGCAAGCTCGCAAAACATGTCTCTATCTCCGGTCATGTGATCGGTACATCCACCATCAAGAATCCATTCTTTCCCTCCGGCCATGTAATCTCGAAGATTTCCCATGAGACTAAGATTTCTCATAGTCTTCTTGTATTCAATGTCAAATTCTTTGTCTTCATCATAATTGCCATGTTCAACATCGTCATCATGTATGGGATCATCACCTAAGGCAATGAATTCGTTAGTTTTATGATCATGACAATGTGCAAGTTTGTGAAGTCTAATGGCTTCCATTATGATATTGCTAATGGTTCCAACGTCACCTTTCACTACAAAAAAAATCACTTCCATGATAATACATGTTTGTCACAGTAGGTCACGTTTTCTGTCATGCATGTACATCCATGACGATTTTATGACAGAATCAAGATAGTCATACCTGTGCTGTCGTAGAAGTGTTCCATGACAATACCAAAATTATCATCACGGAAGTGTCCACTTCCATGACAATAAATGGTGCGTCATGGAAGTGCTTTTGTCAAGGGTAATCGACATGTGGCATCCACCGTAACGGGTCGCCGTTAAGTTATCGGGTTCCGGTTTGGATCCGATAACCCGTTAATAGCCCGGACCAATGGGAATTTTCCACATGTAAAATCATAACCCGTTAACAGGCCTTTAACACATGTTGGCTCCTCGGTGGGCCAGATGTCGTCCATCCAATGGAGGAGACGTGCCTATGATACGTCGACATGTGGCAGGGCCCAACAGAAGCCCATATAGGTTAAAAAGGTCGGCCCAGTCAAAGGCCCATAGTATTTACTCAGGTACTAGTGGGTGAGCCCACCAATGGCCTGCTTAAACATGGCCCATTTACGGCGCAAAGCCAGATCTGGCCCGTTAATTATTCGCCAAGTATTTGGGCCCAATTACGGCCCAGTGACATTTTGGCCTGTTAGAGGCCCGATGTAGACATGGGCCCATTTCAGCCCAGTGTGTCTTTCGGCCTGGGAATGGCCTGTGCTACCCATGTGCCATATATGGTCCGACGCGACATCCGGCCCACTAACGGCCCGTGATCAAGGTGGCAACAGTTCATCCCAACGTGACTTTGGGCCTGTTAAAGGCATGTCGTATAATTCGGCTCGTTGATGCCTCTACTAAGCTTTCGGCCTCTTAAAGGCTCATGATATCAGTGGGCCAACTAAGGCCCGAGATATGTTTCGGCCTGGTAATGGCCCGTCATATAACTGGGCCAATAATGGACCAGTCTACATTTCGGCCTGCTAAAGGCCCGTGGACGACTATTGAAAATTAAGGCCCAACATGCATTTCGGCCTGCTAAAGGCCCATGGTATCTTCTGGGCCATAATAGGTCAGCAGAATGTTCAGCCTGTTAATGGCCCGAAGCTACATGGGCCCAACTAAGGGCTGGGTCCACTAAAGGCCCAACTAAACTTTGGGTCGAATGTAGGCCCGTGTAAGTTGTGGGCCTGTCGCACAGTGTGAAGGGCCCCAATGGCCTTTCAGGCCCAAGAAACTTGCGGGCCGGCCCAATTGTGGCCCGCTAAAATGCAGGCCCGTTAGAGGCAAATGTTTTGGCCCAGTCATCAGATTTTCGCCATTTTTTCAGATAGCAATTAATGGCATATACGGTAACTAGTAGAAATTAAGAACAAACCTACTCTATACAATAAAGAAATTACGGCATCGTAACTTAGAATAAACCTACACTATACAATAAAGGATTTATGGTATATTACATCCACTGGGCATCGAAGTTCGCCACCAATGATCATAAAGCGCAACGAAGAAGCAGATTACAAAAACTGGGCACCATTGCAGCGTAACAAAATAATACTGAACCAAGACCACTTCCAAGACAGTTCAAGAAAGGTTAGCCTTGCGCGGGAGCTACTGCGCAAGCTGCTGAGCAAGGCTGTGAGACCAGCCTAGCATGTCGGTCATAGCTTCCAGGTGTAGTTGTTTAGCAATGAGGTTCTCATTGGTGTTTGATGCGTCTCCAACGTATCTATAATTTTTGATTGTTCCATGCTATTATATTATCTGTTTTGGATGTTTTATATGCATTAGTATGCTATTTTATATTATTTTTGGGACTAACTTATTAACCTAGAACCCAGTGCCAGCTTTCTGATTTTTTCCTTGTTTTTGACTTTTACAGAAAAGGAATATCAAACGGAGTCCAAACGGAATAAAACTTTACGATGATTTTTCTTGGGCCAGAAGACACCCAGGAGACTTGGGGAGAGGGCCAGAGGAGTCCCGAGGAGGCCACAAGCCTCTAGGGCGCACCCCAGGGGGGCGCCCCTGGCTTGTGGCCCCCTCGGAGGTCCCCTAACCCTAATTCCAGCTCTATATATTCTCAAATATTCCATGAACATCAAAAGCGTCCACCAAAATACTTTTCCACAGCTGCAAGCCTCTGTTCCTGTGAGATCCCATCTTAGGGCCTTTTCCGGCACTCTGACGGAGGGGCATTCGATCACGGAGGGCCTCTACATCAACCTTGCTGCTCTTCCGATGAAGCGTGAGTAGTTTACCACAGACCTAAGGGTCCATAGCTAGTAGCTAGATGGCTTCTTCTCTCTCTTTGATCTTCAATACAATGTTCTCCTCGATGTTCTTGGAGTTCAATCTGATGTAATCTTCTTTTGCGGTGCGTTTGTTGAGATCCGATGAATTGTGGATTTATGATCAGATTATCTATGAATATTATTTGAGTCTTCTCTGAACTCTTTAATGCATGATTAAGATATATTTGCATTTCTCTTCGAACTATCGGTTTGGTTTGGCCAACTAGATTGGTTTTTCTACATCAAGCCTACCAAGTACCTATCATACTCTCATCTCTTGCACTTACATTATTTGCCATTTGCCTCTCATTTTCCTCTCCCCCACTTCTAAAACATTTTTAGAAAAATACAAAAATATTTGCCTTTTTATTCGCCCTTCTTTCGTTCGTCTTTTCGTTTACTTTTCGTTTGCTCGTTTGTTAGATCGCTTGCTTGGCCATCATGTCTGAATCAAGGGAGGTCATATTTGAAAATTTTGAGGATCTTGCTAATAGAAATCTTGAGGAAAATCTTGGATCTTGTTCTTTAGATCGTGAAACTAAAACTCCCTCTAATCTTAAGGCAAAAACTTTTCATGTGGGGGACGGTAATATTATTGGGAAGTGTGTTATTCAAGAATTCTTTGATTGTACAGGAGTTTTGCCAATTAATAAGGGATCTATTCTTCTTGATACAAATTGCTATGCGAATGCTATTGCTATGCTTGTCATTAAACTAGAAAGAAAATTTGTGCACATTCATCCCGCTTTGCAAAAGGTAATTTATGAACTTCCCAATATACTCCATCCTAAGGCTAAAAAGATTGCAACTATCATTCTTATTGGGACGCACGAATAATAAAGCTACAGTGAACCTCCGCTAATGATGCCACGTCACCTCGGTTACCGTTGATAAACTCGCGTTGATTCGAAACAGATTCAAATTCAAATTCGAAATCAAGTCAAACTGTAAAGGTTTTCAAATATTAAAACTAAATGTTTGGGTGGAGCTAGATAATGCATAGGTAATTATTGTGGAGAAACCACACATTCATAAAATGTTTAAATACTCTAAAATGAATAAAACAGTAGGAAAACAATTATTTAAATGCTTTTAAATAATAAACAAATACTAAGCTAGTTTGTTTAGTCACCAAACTTTTTGTGGCAGTAGTCAGATTTACAATGCTATTTTAGGTGTGGGTTTTACTTATTGTAAAACTATAAACTATTAAAGAAATAAGAGAAAACAAACAAAGGAAAGTAAATAAAAGCTAAAACTTAAAAAAACACACAAACTAGACCACCTGGCCCAACTGGGCCACGGCTAGCTGGCCGGCCCACCCGCACCCCCTGGCCTATTTGGCCCCCCACTCAGTCAAACCCTAACCCTCAGCCACCCTCCCCCCCCCCCCACTCGCTCGCTCTCTCACCCCCCGATCCAGATCTGGATCGGGGCTCGACGCCGATCCCTGCCGCCCGACGTGCTCGACACCGATGCCGCATCACCGCCGCCTGGAGGACCACCTCGCCGGACCGCCTCCCCGTCTCTGTCGCTCGTCCCCGTCCTCCTCCCCGCCGGACCACGTCACGCCTCGCCGACCCGAACAACTACCATCGCCCGTGAGCCGCGTCTCCTCCCCCCTTCCTCTGCTTCCCCGCTGCCTGCCGCCCGCGGCCACCCCCGCCGTGCACAGCGCCCGCGCCATGGCCTCCCCACCCGGCAGCCCCTTCGCACAACGCCACCGTGCCCGCTGCCGCCCCGGAGCCACGGCCTCCTCCCCACGCCGCGCCTGGGCCGTGCACCCAGCTCGCACCCCTTGCTCGCTCCCACGCACGACCGCAACCCCCGCACGCGCGCCCAATGCTCGCGTCCCGCACGCGCTCCGGCCGCGTTCCCCGTCCGTGACCAGCCCGTGACCCTGCACCTCGCAGCACGCCTGCGCCTGCGCACGCGCGGCCGCCCGCGGCCTGCTGCAGCCCGCTGCACCCTGCGTGCTGCGCCGTTGCCGCCACCACTACAGCCCCGCTGCTGCCACGCCGCCCGCCTCGCCTGCTTCCATCCGCGCCCGCTCGCCGCTCGTCGATGGCGCCCGTGTGCCGCTGCTCCCCCCCACTGCTCGCCCCGCAGCCTCCCCGCACCGGCCGCCACCCGCAGCCCCGCCTCCCTCTGCCGCTGCTGCTTGCCGTCGCCCGCGCCCTGTCGGGCACCCGCGATCGTACCCCGTGCGCCAGCGCCCGCTAGCGTCGGCGCCCGCTAAGGCGCCCCTGTGCCTATGACAGGTGGGCCTAGCCCCAGAAACGAAAATGATGAAAAAAGGGAATTTTAATAATTATTATTATTAATTAATTAGGATGATTAATTAACTTAATTAACCTGTGTTAGTTGATCTAATTATCTAACTAATCTAATTAATCTGTTAGTTAGTTAGTCAGTCAATGATGAACGGGCCCCACACGTCAGTTTGACCAGTCAACAGCCCTGTTGACTGTTGACATCACGCTGATGTCATGCTGATGCATAAATCCTGTTATTGAATTAGATTAAGTCTGTTAAATTCCATAAATGAATTAAACTTTTGAAAATCAATATAAAATAAACCGTAACTCGAATGAAAATACTTTGTACATGAAAGTTGCTCAGAACGGCGAGACAAATCCGAATACGCAGTCTGTTCATCCGCCACAAGTCCCTAGCATAGCGAACCTGCAACCGTCCCCCTCTGGTCTGTCTGTCCAAAAATGCCAAACACCGGGAATACTTTCCCGGATGTTTTCCCCCTTCGCCAGTAACACCTAGTACTGCATTACATCACACCTAGCACCGTTTATTGCCATGTCATGCATATTGTTTGCATTTTTGCCATTAATTTATTGTTTCCTTCCCCCTCCTTCTCTCTCGATAGACGCCGAGACCGACGCCGATGCAGCAGAGTACGACTACGCTCCGGACGAGCAGCCTTCTGACGACCAGCCTCTCTCAGCAGAGCTTCCAGGCAAGCCCCCCCCCCCCCCCTTTGAACAATCCGATATCGCCCATTCCATTCTCTCATGCTTGCATTAGATTTTGCTACTGTAAATGATTGCACCTATTCTGACACATAGCCTGTTTTTGTAACCTGCTTATTGCTACCTTACTTGCCTATGTCAAACTGCTTAGTATAGGATGACTAGTGATCCATCAGTGACCCCCACTTTGTCCTTGTTGCCTCTGCTTCGTCATCGACAACTCGATCAACGTGATCGACGACCAGAGACCGACACCTCACTTCACCCCCCTTTGTTGTACGACTCTGCATAGCTACTATCGAGTGCTAAGGGTGATACCTCGTAACGCACTCCTGATGATAACTCTGCAGTGTAGCTGTTCGGTCATGGTCATCGAGGGTGATTCCTCCTTAACCACTCCCGATACGACTCTATCGTGCAACCCCTCAAGTGTGAACCTCGAGGGTGATTCCTCCTATGTTCACCTTGATGATTTCATCGAGTGGAATTCATCGGGGGTGATTCCTTGGGGTTTCCCCCTTGATGTTATGACCACACGGTTACTTTGACCTTTGTCGCAGGCGGGTCGACCCTGAGGGGTACCCGCGGGGAAATTATGCAGTCGGGCTTGCCAGGAGGGCACCCAAGTGAGATATTGTGGCGGAGCGTCAGAAACTCTGATTGTCTTCGCGAATTATTAATTACGCCTAACGGATTTGGGTAATTGATCTAAGTTGGCCAATGGCCTATACGCACTACCACCATGTGGGATAATGGTTTATGGGGCCCTCTATGTCATATGTTTCTCCCGAAAGCTCATCAGACGTCACAGTTCATCGTGCGGGCTGATTGTTGGGTTGGGCTGGATACTTCACTGATGAGTTCAGTGTCGCACCTGCTCCCCGGCCAGTCTCGCAACGCGCAGGAGCGCCCGGGGCGATGGCCCAAGACCCCTGGGTGCATAGGTTAGTCCGGCGTGTTGACCTCTCTGCTGAGCCTAGGTAGGGCGCTGCTTCATGTCGATCTCCCGAGGCTGGGCATTACCCAGCAAGTGTGTAGGGCCAGAGGTGATCGAGCGTGTTGGGTAACAGTAGTGCACCTCTGCAGGGAAGTGATCTATTCGAATAGCCGAGTCCACGGTAACAGGACGCTCAGTTTGGTATCCTGATCTATTACTTGAACTGGATACTTGTTTAATGAATTGAAGCTCCGAGATCGCTTTCTCGCAGGGAGTCGAGGAAGGATCTCTAGGCTTTGCCTCAACATGCTTGCTTAATAAAATGCTTTTCTGTACTCTTCTAATTGCTGCAAGATGGTGGCTTCGTGAAGATGCTAGTCTTCGATAGGACTAGGTCTTCTCTCTATTCTGGCATTTCTGCAGCCCACTCCACATATACAGCCTTTCTTTGATAATGTTGCATATGTAGTGTAGATCCTTGCTTGCTGAGTACTTCGGATGAGTACTCATGGTTGCTTTACTACCTCTTTTTCCCCCATACCCCTTTTGATGTTACCTCAGACGCTGGAGCTCAGGAGCCAGATGACACCGCAGGAGCTTACTACCAGGAGGGCCCAGACGGCACTTACTATTGGATCGAGCCAGCCAACCAGGAGTAGGATCGAAGGCCCTAGGTAGGAGGCCTTCGCCTTTCGACCTACAGTCGTTGTTTGTGCTAGCTTTCTTAAGGCAAACCTTGACTAACTATGTCTGTACCCAGATATTATTTGTATGACTGACTTATGTATTCGGATCCTCATGATCCTTGGTCTGTAATATTCGTGGATCTCCGTTTATTTGTGTTAGAGTTGTGTTATGATATCTTCCCGTGAGTCCCTGTGCTTGATCGTGCATGTTTGCGTGTATGATTAGTGCATGATTGAGTCGGGGGCGTCACAAGTTGGTATCAGAGCCGACTGCCTGTAGGAAGCCCCCTTCCAATTCGTTGGTCGAAGTTGAGTCTAGACATCGAAAAACAAATTTACTAACTTGGCTGTGTGGCTTACGGGCCCATGTCGCCAACTGGGTGGTATTAGGATCTTTTATTCTTCGTCTATACTCGGGGACTCTGATCTCTCTTCTATTCGGGTTAAACATTTTACTAACTCTGACATTAGGTTCTCGTAACCACTTTCTCCCAGTGAGCCCCTCACTCCAGATGATCGCTTGCTGCACCAGAAGATTCCGAAGATACTCTCCGAAGTTCTCTCGAGACTCTGTGCCCATCACTTTTGCAATCCCATACCACCGATATATCCCTATGGATAAATACATACACCTGAGGTTCTTACTTTCATTCCCAGCTGCTCTTGTTATTACAAGATGCATCGAGTTATTCTCCGACTTTCTAAGGATCCCTTGTGACACTGCTTTTCAGGTCTTTGCCACCTGAATACCCCTGCAGATAATTTCTCGCACTTATCAAGTATCCGCTCATTCCCAGTTGTTCATGTGCTTCACAAAAGTTTTCGAATTACCATTCGGTCTTCTGAAAATCCTGAGCAGCCTGTTGCTCTTGAAATTCTTGCTTGCTTGCATTATGGTTAATCCCATAAGTCTTGTAATCTTATTGGCATCCCTTGTCATTATCATTTTGAGTCCGTTGATTCAATATGTTGCGAATGCTCGCAATCCTCAATCAGATCCTAGAATTCATCCTTTCGGCTCAAACGTCATTTTAAACATGGGTTGGATCTCGACCAATCGAATTGCCATCGATTGTACCCCTAAGCCTACTCAACTTATCCATCCTTAATCAGAGTGTTTGCTTCTGATCCCATGATTTGGAAATCATAATTCCTTTGCATTTGAGCTTTGAATTAGTCAGTTGTTTCTATAATCTGATCTCCTTGCATTCTTTGTTGTTCTGGTTGAGTACTGGTGCTCACATCAGATCCCTTGTGGACCACCAGATCCTTTGTTGGATTTTATCCGGCGGCGTCCTTCATATTCAATAACCTTGTCAGTTCTTCCCTTGATATATAATGCCTTTGGTAAATTGTATCCTCTACTTTTGTCAACCATGCTCTACTTTCGAGCTTGAGTTATTTACCCCTGAAGTTTGTGGTATATGTTCCTAAGATACCCTGATGGGTTGAACTTTCCTTAATCTGCGTGAACCTGAAAAGTTTTCACGGGTCATACTCCTCTGGTAATTCACCAGGTAGGTTTTCACACTTAGATCATTTTTAAATAATAGCAGTGAATGAATGATCATGCATTGGAGAAGTGGGAGTTGACCTTGAACTTTGTGTTCATGCCCATGGACACAATGTAGATCTTATCATGGAAGCTTCTCTTCAATTAATTATTTCCATGGTATAAGTTCATCTTATATCTGGGCTATGATCTTTTGCACTCGTGGTTCCGGAAATATTGATATTCTTTAATTCCTTTTCTCAGACAAGTTAAAGTACTTGTCTTCTACAAATCAATACACCTGTCCAACCTTTATTCCGTCCTACTTTCGAGTATTACCCTCTGGAATTTTCATAATATCACAGAATCATGTTGCTTAATTATGAGCTTTCACCGAGTATTAATTTCCACCGATTCCAATTTTTCCCGGGTTCTGAGTGCTTAGTCACTCGAGGACACCGATTACTGAATCGAGTCCGTATCGCGATTAAACAACTCTTAGTAATCTCCTTTACTTACGCGTTTGTACCCGATCACGTCATTCCTAGCCTAATTGGCTATATCATTATCGTGCTGATTTTAACTGTGCTACCTGGTCCTTATTCTCGGAGCACAACTTTCGATGATGAGCTAAGCTTACGTCGATCTTCCTTGTCTTATCATTTCACCTCGAACATCAAGCTTGATTCCGAGATGGTGTCGTATCCGCGGATCCAATAACCTTTCGCCGCATCAGTCCTTTTGCTTGATGCAGTCATTGTTCGAGTGTTTTGTTATGGAGCCTTTCGACAAAATTTGTCGTGATCATCATCAACATATTGATTCCTAGAACATTAATCGAATTCATGATGATAAGTGACTTCCTTGTCCCTTGGTAATTTGAGTTGCCATTGACAACATCCTTACCTTCCTTTCATCACAAACTTGTTCATGTTATGGATGCAACTTGCGATCCAACTTGTATTATGATCTACCTTGAAGTATTACTATCTTTTAGGATGTTGTGAGAATTCCACCACCTCTTAAGAATTCTTGATATAGTGATACTTCTCACCATCACCATTCTTTCTTTTGTTGTTTCTAACCGGGATACCGACAATTCAACTATGATGTGTGAATTCAAAACTTCTAGTAGCCCTATTGCTTGGAAGTGAATGGTCGATAGTTTCATTCTAATTCTTTTGATCATTAAGTCACCATTCTAACAATGATCGTGCAACCCAGCCCATATTTCGGGCGCACCTTTCAACCAATGTTTAATTGTGTATGTTTTTCCTCGAGCATACATCATTATATCATTTGATATGATAAATGTTATCTCCTTGTTCACATAATTTTGGAAATCCATCTTTTTGGAGATCTCGATGATATGTCGCTGAGTCCATCAGCCACCTCCTCATCCTCTCCTTGGTTTAATGATGAACTCTTGTTTTGGAACTCGCCTCCATAGTTCATTTCCTGAGAATCTTACAATGTGATCTCGTCGACTTGTGTTGCACCTTTTTCTTCTCAGGCATCCTGAGTCTGAGGTATCCTGACACCAATCAGATCTGAATCTCGGTCAGATATGATGGTTGGAACATAATTCCAAGAGTTATAACATTGGTCTTTATATGACCCGGTAAGGTGATGCCATGCCTAGCACACCTGGCCGGAGGACCTATTGTTATAGTTTCCTTATTAGCAAGATTATCCATTCTTCCATGAGGAAATTATAAGACTTATTCTATGAGTGTTCCCGATGGATCCTTTGTGTATACAAAGTATGACCTTTGATTGAGGACCATGTCAATGCTATCTCGAAGCATGCCAGTGGTACTCCGATTTTCAATAAGAACATTTGAAGCACAATGCTAAAATTTCTTTATTAATTATCCGAACACCGTTGTGTGGGTAATGTCATGAAATTTCTCTCCCCTTTCCTAAAGGGTTTTCTACATTATATCTTGTCATGGATATCATGCTCTGCTTGTCCTTGGGAAGGATATACCCCTAAAATATGTGTTAAACACATTTTCCTTTCCATTGTTCTGTTTAACCTGATAATCATATTTTCCTTTCCATTGGTTGGTTTAACCTTTCTTGTGATCTATATGATCTAAGCAGTAATATTCTCTTGCTTATGTAAACACCTTGGTGTACAATTCTGTCAGCAAGACCCTATTACTATTGTTGATGACATTTCGGTAACCACCGATGGACGAGAACTTTGCCTATTGGTCCGCCTCGTTTCAACGAGCAGGAAAAGGGTTCTCTTTGTCCCTCGCCCTTGGTACCAACGATGCTGCCAACATAACCGACCGGTTATTCTCTAACATGCCTTGCTATCATGACCGTGCAAGATGTCAACGCCCTTCCTTCTTTTAACCCACATGGTGGGCCCATAACCCACAGTTCCACAGGATCAAAACCTGACTCTCTTATACACCCCTGTTTCCAAAGTTATTCCGCACGCTTGGCTTCGTATGTAGATCACAAGCCACCTTCTGGGAGATCATCAATTCTGGCATCCGACACAATACTTATTCCCGTAGATTGAACCCCTTTCACGCCCTTTTTCAGGCATCGAACGATTGCCTACCCGCTCGAAACTTCCCATGATACCTCCTTAATTTGCTCTCAATATTTTCTTAAGTTTCAATTCGAGAGTTACTTTTCGCCACCATCCCCGATGTTATCGACCAGATAGTCAACCTTGCAGAGGTTCGTTCTCCCAGAATATCCACCCTTTATTCTTTCATAAGTACGATGGAGTTCCCGAAGAAAGGATGCTGACTTCATCATGATGACCTAAAGCAGAGAAATGAGGACATTAACGTAATGGATCGACCTCTTCGAGAAGAGCAACCAAGATCGAGAAGAATCCTTAGGATTTCGTAACCAGAGCCCCCCCCCCCTTATACACCTCTTAAATCTCGGGACGAGATTTCTTGTAGTGGAGGAGAATTGTGACGCCCGGATAATTAAGCTAGAGTGAACCTCTGCTAATGATGCCACATCACCTCGGTTACCGTTGATAAACTCGGGTTGATTCGAAACCGATTCAAATTCAAATTCAAAATCAAGTCAAACTGTAAAGGTTTTCAAATATTAAAACTAAATGTTCGGGTGGAGCCAGATAATGCATAGGTAATTATTGTGGAGAAACCACACTTTTATAAAATGTTTAAATACTCTAAAATGAATAAAACAGTAGCAAAACAATTATTTAAATGCTTTTAAATAATAAACAAATACTAAGCTAGTTTGTTTAGTCACCAAACTTTTTGTGGCAGTAGTCGGATTTACAACGCTATTTTAGGTGTGGGTTTTACTTATTGTAAAACTATAAACTATTAAAGAAATAAGAGAAAACAAAAAAAGGAAAATAAATAAAAACTAAAACTTAAAAAAAAACACACAAGACCACCTGGCCCAACTGGGCCACGGCCAGCCGGCCGGCCCACCCGCACCCCTGGCCTATTTGGCCCCCCACTCAGTCAAACCCTAACCCTCGGCCACCACTCCCCCCCCCACTCGCTCGCTCTCTCACCCCCCCGATCCAGATCTGGATCGGGGCTCGACGCCGATCCCCGCCGCCCGACGTGCTCGACACCGACGCCGCATAGCCGCCGCCTGGAGGACCACCTTGCCGGACCGCCTCCCCGTCTCTGTCGCTCGTCCCCGTCCTCCTCCCCGCCGGACCACGTCACGCCTCGCCGACCCGAACAACTACCATCGCCTGTGAGCCGCGTCTCCTCCCCCTTCCTCTGCTTCCCCGCTGCCCGGCGCCCGCGGACACCCCCGCCGTGCACAGCGCCCGCGTCGTGGCCTCCCCGCCTGGCAGCACCTTCGCACGACGCCACCGCGCCCGCTGCCGCCCCGGAGCCGCGGCCTCCTCCCTGCGCCACGCCTGGGCCGTGCGCCCCGCTCGCTCCCACGCACGACCGCAACCCCCGCGCGCACGCCCAATGCCCGCGTCCTGCACGCGCTCCGGTCGCATTCCCCGTCCGCGACCAGCCTGTGACCCTGCACCTCGCAGCATGCCTGCGCCTGCGCACGCGGGGCCGCCCGCGGCCTGCTGTTGGCCGCTGCACCCTGCGTGATGCGCTGCTGCCTCCACCACTGCAGCCCCGCTGCTGCCATGCCGCCCGCCTCGCCTGCTTCCATCTGCGCACGCTCGCCGCTCATCGATGGCGCCCGTGCGTCGCTGCCCCCCACTGCTCGCCCCGCAGCCTCCCTGCGCTGGCTGCCACCCGCAGCCCCGCCTCCCTCTACCGCTGCGGCTTGCCGCTGCCCGCGCCCTGTCGGGCACCCGCTAAGGCCCCCCTGTGCCTATGACAGGTGGGCCCAGCCCCAGAAACGAAAATGATGAAAAAAAGAGAATTTTAATAATAATAATAATAATTAATTAGGACGATTAATTAACTTAATTAACCTATGTTAGTTAATCTAATTAGCTAACTAATCTAATTAATCTGTTAGTTAGTTAGTCAGTCAATGACGAACGGGCCCCACACGGTAGTTTGACCAGTCAACAGCCCTGTTGACTGTTGACATCATACTGATGTCATGCTGATGCATAAATCCTGTTATTGAATTAGATTAAATCTGTTAAATTCCATAAATGAATTAAACCTTTGAAAATCAATATAAAATAAACTGTAACTCGAATGAAAATACTTTGTACATGAAAGTTGCTCAGAACGGCGAGACGAATCCGAATACGCAGTCTGTTCGTCCACCACACGTCCCTAGCATAGCGAACCTGCAACCGTCCCCCTCTGGTCTGTCTGTCCAAAAATGCCAAACACTGGGAATACTTTCCCGGATGTTGTCCCCCTTCGCCAGTAACACCTAGTACTGCGTTAGATCACACCTAGCGCCGTTTATTGCCATGTCATGCATATTGTTTGCATTTTTGCCATTAATTTATTGTTTCCTTCCCCCTCCTTCTCTCTCGATAGACGCCGAGACCAATGCCGACGCAGCAGAGTATGACTACGCTCCGGACGAGTAGCCTTCTGACGACCAGCCCCTCTCAGCAGAGCTTCCTGGCAAGCCCCCCCCCCCCTTGAACAATCCGATATCGCCCATTCCATTCTCTCATGCTTGCAATAGATTTTGCAACTGTAAATGATTGCTCCTATTCTGATGCATAGCCTGTTTTTGTAACCTGCTTATTGCTACCTTACCTGCCTATTTCAAACTGCTTAGTATAGGATGACTAATGATCCATCAGTGACCCCCACTTTGTCCTTGTTGCCTCTGCTTCGTCATCGACGACTCGATCAACATGATCGATGACCAGAGACCGACACCTCACTTCACCCCCCCTTTGTTGTATGACTGCATAGCTACTATCGAGTGCCGAGGGTGATACCTCGTAACGCACTCCTGATGATAACTCTGCAGTGTAGCTATTCGGTCGTGGTCATCGAGGGTGATTCTCCTTAACCACTCCCGGCATGACTCTGTCGTGCAACCCCTCAAGTGTGAACCTCGAGGGTGATTCCTCCTACGTTCACCTTGATGATTTCATCAAGTGGAATTCATCGAGGGTGATTCCTCGGGGTTTCCCCCTTGATGTTATGACCACACGGTTACTTTGACCTTTGTCGCAGGCGGGTGACCCTGAGTGGTACCCACAGGGAAATTATGCAGTCGGGCTTGCCAGGAGGGAACCCATGTGAGATATTATGGCGGAGCGTCAAAAACTCTGATCGTCTCCGCGAATTATTAATTATGCCTAACGGATTTGGGTAATTGATCTGAGTTGGCCAAAGGCCTATACGCACTACCACCACGTGGGATAATGGTTTATGGGGCCCTCTACGTCGTACGTTTCTCTCGAAAGCTCATCAGACGTCATAGTTCACCGTGCGGGCTGATTGTTGGGGTTGGGCTGGATACTTCACTGACTAGTTCAGTGTCGTGCCTGCTCCCCGGCCAGTCTCGCAACGCGCAGGAGCGCCCGGGGCGATGGCCCAAGACCCATGGGTGCATAGGTTAGTCCGGCGTGTTGACCTCTCTGCTGAGCCTAGGTAGGGCGCTGCTTCGTGTCGATCTCCCGAGGCCGGGTATTACCCAGCAAGTGTGTACGGCCAGAGGTGATCGAGCGTGTTGGGTAACAGTAGTGCACCCCTGCAGGGAAGTGATCTATTCGAATAACTGTGTCCACGGTAACAGGATGCTCAGTTTGGTATCCCGATCTATTACTTGAACTGGATACTTGTTTAATTAATTGAAGCTCCGGGGTCGCTTTCTCGCAGGGAGTCAAGGAAGGATCTCTAGGCTTTGGCTCAACATGCTTGCTTAATAAAATGCTTTTCTGTACTCTTCTAATTGCTGCAAGATGGTGGCTTCGTGAAGATGCTAGTCTTCGATAGGACTAGGTCTTCTCTCTATTCTGGCATTTCTGCAGCCCAGGCCACATATACAGCCTTTCTTTGATAATGTTGCATATGTAGTGTAGATCCTTGCTTGCTGAGTACTTTGGATGAGTACTCACGGTTGCTTTGCTACCTATTTTTCCCCCATACCCCTTTTGATGTTACCTCAGACGCTGGAGCTCAGGAGCCAGATGACACCGCAGGAGCTTACTACCAGGAGGGCCCAGACAACACTTACTACTGGATGAAGCCAGCCGACCAGGAGTAGGATCGGAGGCCCTAGGCAGGAGGCATTCGCCTTTCGATCTAGAGTCGTTGTTTGTGCTAGCCTTCTTAAGGAAAACCTTGACTAACTATGTCTGTACCCAGATATAATTTGTATGACTGACTTATGTATTCGGATCCTCATGATCCTTGGTCTGTAATATTCGTGGATCTCCGTTTATTTGTGTTAGAGTTGTGTTGTGATATCTTCCCGTGAGTCCCTGTGCTTGATCGTGCATGTTTGCGTGTATGATTAGTGCACGATTGAGTCGGGGGCGCCACACTTATGTGAGAATTTGACTCCATAATACGGGAAGCTAGGGAATTTTTTTGCTTTCTATAATAAAAATATTGAGCATCCTCCAGTTGAAGAAATTCTCCATGATAAAGAAACATTGCGTAGTCTAGAATCTAGAGATTATCGTTCTTACAGTAACAATCGTAGGAGAAGAGTTACCTATCCAGAAATTGCTCAAGCCCTTTACCTTGATGCTTATGATAAATTTGATTGGATAACTAAGGGAATTTATGTAGGATTTAATGATGAGTGGATGGAGGAAATGTCTAGGGAACCCATTAAAGATGAGATATGTATTTTATATGAGGATATTTATGGTGATGATCCTGAGTATGAATTTATGAATGTTAAAATCATTAATCAAAGTCCTTTTTATGATTTGAGTTCACCTACTAGGAAGGAAAGGAAAGAAAAAAAAGACTTGCTAAGAAAAGTTTTGGAAGATTTGACTAGGAAAGAATTAAATACCAAAGATGACAATACCTAGATCTATGTTTTATGCCTAGCTAGGGGCGTTAAACAATAGCGCTTGTTGGGAGGCAACCCAATTTTTTTTGAGAAACTACTTTAGAACTTGGTTCCACAGCATTACTTTATTATATAAAAAAGAACATATATACAAATGTACATAGCCCCTAGAGGACTAAAAACCAAAGAAAAAAATCTAAGAGGTACAAAGAACTACCTTAAGGAGGTAAGAAGGAAATCCACCGAAACAAGTCATCTTTAAATTTAGGCTTAATCCTATGTGTCATCAAAGAGATGTCATGAATGAAATTAGATCTCCATTTATTGAAAGAAGGCCTTTCATTCCTGAAAACCTTCCCATTTCGAATAGTCCAAATATTCCAGCAGGCTATAAACACCACCTCAGTAAAGAAGGGTTTAGCAAAATCTCTTCTAGCTTGCATGACAGTCTCCACCTGATCCTCCCCTGGAGACCAATCAATTTGCAGATTATTCCATACTCTATGGCTAAATCTGCAGTTAAAAAACAAGTGGTCTCTGTCCTCTCTATATCTCCCAGGGCAGAGCACACAAGCAGGTGAGTCAGAAACATTCCAATGCCTTCTTAGCAGCATATCTTGTGTGTTGAGCCTATCCATGATCATCATCCATGCAAAGACCTTGATTTTCATGGTACAAGAGGAGGCCCAAATCCATTTCAGCAGAGGATTAGGAATGATATATTACGGTGGACATAGGTATACTAGCTCTTGGCTTCATACTGCTTGACATTGTGTTTTAGCACCCAACAATCAGGCTCAGAAGCTTGAAACTGCATGTTTTACACCACCTGATGTAACCTAAGGAGCTCCTGGTGAGCCTGATGAGATAATGGGAGGTGGAAAAGAGTCTCCCACTATTGTCATTCCATGAAATCTTTAACTGAAGCAAAAGTGTCAATAGCAAAAGAGAATAATCTGGCAAATCTTTGTTTCAAAGGAACCACAGAATTGTCCAACTGCCAATTATCATCCCAAAACAGCATAGTGTCACCCTGATTAACGTGAACACATGTAAATTCTCTGAATTTATCCATTAATTTGCAAACATCCTTCCACCAAAAAGGACCACATTGTGTAGTAGCATGTGGTACTCTGTCACGATAATATGAATTCCATATCAAGTTAACCCAAGGCACATCGTTCTTATTAAAGAACTTGTTCAAATGTTTCATCAAAAGAGCATCATTTTGAACACCCAGGTTCATGATGCCTAACCCCCCCCTTATTTTTAGGCTTGCACACCAAATCCCAAGCTGCAAGGGCAGGAGCATTATCATTGCCATTTCTTCTCCATAGACACTGCCTTTGTATCCTCTGTAGCTGCTTTAAGATCCCAGGTGGTATTTCCAAGCTGCAGAGAAAGAATATGGGCAGAGCAGATAAAGCAGAATTGAGATATTGCAATCTTCCTCCTTGAGCAAGAAAACTAGAACTAGTAGGAAGTTTAGTTTCCATGCTATCCACCACTGGCATTAAGTCCATGATTTTGAGCCTCATAACTCCCACTGGCAATCCAAGATATGTGAAAGGCAGAGATCCAACCTTACAACCAAAAGAGTTAGCCAGCCTGGACATTTCCACTTCATCCACATTAATAGGAAGCATAGATGATTTGTGGTAATTTATATGAAGCCCAGTGGACTGTGAAAACTGGAGCAACATACTTTTAAGAGCCAACAGCTGACCCTCCTCAGCAGGTAAGATGATCAAAGTATCATCAGCATACTGAACTATTGGGTAGTCATGATCATGATTGGGGATAGGCAGGTGTAAGATTCCTTTGTGCAGCAGATTGTAATATATCAGCAGCCAGTACAAACAGCAAAGGGGAGAGAGGATCTCCCTGCCTAACCCCCTTTTTACAAGCAAAATTCTTCCCTGGTACTCCATTGACTAACACAGAGGAAGTACCAGTTGAGAGAAATTGTTTTACCTACATTATCCATTTCTCAGGGAAGCCTTTATATCTCAGTATTTGATAAATGGCATCATGCTCTATTGAATCAAAAGCTTTTTCAAAATCCAATTTAAGGATAACAATTTTCCTTTTTGACTGATGGCATTGATGCAAATATTCCAGTGTCGAAGCTACACAATCCTGGATAGTCCTTGACTTGATAAAACCATACTGATTTTTATGTATGCATCTCATAATTTCCAACTGAAATCTATCAGCAGCCATTTTAGAAATGAACTTTAGACCCATACTGGTAAGAGGTATAGGCCTAAAGTCATTAACAGTTTCTGGAACAGCCACTTTTGGTATGAGTGTGATATATGATCCATTTATGTTTTCCAACTTAGCTGTTCCCTCATGAAAAGCCTTGACTAACTCATAAAAGTCATGGCAAATAATTGGCCAACACTTCTTGAAGAAAAGCCCATTAAAACCATCAGGGCCAGGTGCTCTGTCAACTGGCATCCTCTTCACAGTTAGGTCCACCTCCTCTTTCTCAAAAGGTTTTACCAGCACATCCAGACCCTCAACTGGTTGTATCAAAGCTGCTAGGTCCAAGGTCATATTAATCCCTCTGGCACTACCCATTCTGTTCTTAAAAGTGGACCAGAAAGCACCTGCAATCAATAGGTGATCATTGGTGACAGTTCCATCCTCCAATTTGAGAGAAGCCACTGAATTCCTGCGATATCTTTCTGTAGCCATAGCATGAAAGAATTTGGTGTTCTCCTCCGAAACCTTTATTGACCTAATTGTGCATCTTTTCCTCCAATAAAGATATTGTAAGTGCAGAAGCTTCTCCATATGCAATTTAACAATCTTACTGAAGTTGAACTCAGGCCTAAACAAAGGCCTTAGCTCCTCAAGCTCATCTAGCAAAAGAATGAACCTTGCGCACTTCTGAATTAAAGTTTTCATTTTAGAGAGACCCATCTGCCATTTTTTGAGGTCCTTCCTTAAAGTTTTCAACTTGTCAGCAATTACAGCTGAGATATGTGTTTTGTGAGAGTGTTTCTTCCAAGATTTCTGCACACACTCCATAAAACCCTCAAGTTCTATCCAGTAATTCTCAAAACAAAACAGATTGCACTTTGGTATGCTGGTGCTTATCACTACCACACATGGCACATGGTCAAAAGCAGTTTTTGCTAGAGGTAGAACTTGTGTAGCAGGGTACATTATTGTCCAAGTTGTAGTGGTGAAGAACCGGTCCAATTGCACAAGGAGAGGAGTGTCTTGCATATTAGACCAGGTAAACTTTCTCCCCTTAATTGGCAGCTCAATCAGCCCTAGGTGTCCAATTATGTCATTAAAAATAAACATATCATTAGGATCACCCCCAGGCATGTTTCTGTTAGTGGTATATCTGAAGAAATTGAAATCACCTAACAGGAGATAGTTATCATCCACAGGGATTTGAAGGTTATATAACCAATCAACAAAATCATCTATGTCTTGTCCAACACAGGGACCATAAACTGAGACTAAAGTCCAAGCCTCTCCAGTATGCACATATGTAAATCTTATGACAATACCAAACTTTTTGACCTCAGTCAGGGTACCTGAGAATATAGCTGAGTTCAACAAAACCACTATTCCACCAGATGCACCCACTGAGGGGCTAAAAGCAAAATTGTCAAATCTCTTAGGAGAAAAAGATCTGATAGAACGATGATCGATATGCTGCATTTTAGTTTCCTAAAGACAGACCACAGAGCATTGACTTTCCTCAATTTTCTGACTAACAGCACGCTGACGATTATCATAATTTAACCCACGCACATTCCAACAGAGCACATGCCAATTTTTACTGCTAATATGATTACTATCCATAGATAAAAATAAAAGCAGAAATAAAGTCTATGTAGACACATAGTGTGCTACACCACAAGCCAAACGAAAGCAAGTGCAGATCATAAATTACAGTTCCACTAGATAAAGAAAAACATGTAAGATAACTAGCAAATTTGAGGGCTTGCCACACCCAATCCAGAGCATAAGATTTATTCATTTGGAACTGATGAGGAGGGTTGCATCACCGGATCTGCCATAAGCATGTCCACTGAGAGCTTATCCGGAGCAATTTCCAATTCTGCTCCCATCCTTTGAAAATCCTTGATTGGAGTTTCAGGTGGGACCTAGCTTGCATGAGGTTCCTCCTCCATGGAATGTGGCTGTGTAGCAGTGCCCTGAGATACCTCCCCCAAAGCCTTGGACTTAGGCTTCTTCTTCCTTGGCTGGATCATTGGCAGCTCCTGCAACTTGGGTTTAAAACCATCTCTCCGAATAGATCCACGCGTGCATCTTCTCACACTAGTATCAACCACAGGAACTAGAGCTTTCTTTCTCTTAATAGTCTTGTGAGTCTGCTGTGCTGAGAAAGAAAATTGTTCTTCAGTGCGAGCCTGTGTGGGAAGAACCACCTGGCTTTCTGTAGTTTCAGTGAAAAGAGCTCTTGCCACAGGTCTGTTAGTACTGGTCATAGGTGTCTCATCAGAAATCATCATCACATCCTGAGTGAGTTGCAATGGAATTGGAAACTCCAGCTCAAAAGCATCCTCCCAAGATCTTTTGAAATTTAGCTGCATGAACCTTGGATTTGGAGCAGTGTCAATAACTCCAACAGTAAGCAACTTCTCAAAAGCTCTCCTCCAAATCATTTCAGGTGGCAAAGGTGGTCCACATGGCACCACAGGTAGAGTGATTTCCACACGAGGGACAGACCAGACAGGAGGTACATATGGCACTATGGCCAGATCATTATTAACTTGCACTTCCACATCATTGGTAGGTGGCTCCACTTCCATGACATCATCCAAGCTTGCAGTACTCATGTTACCATTGGATTCAGACTCAAACACTGCAGAGTTATCAAGCACTATGGAATTCTGTTCTTGTACTGGAGACATTTGATTCTGCTGGTGAAGATCATCTTGCTGTTGTATGTCCTTGTCATCACCCCAAACCGCATGACCCCAACCATGCACTAGTGGCGGTGGAACAACAGGATTCTCATTCCATCCAAGGGCTGGGAAAGGTGGCAAGGCAAAGTTGTGGTTGTCTGGAATGAAATCACCAGGAAACAGATGAGGATCACCATTGAAGGGCATTGGATCTTCATCCGGAGGCATCTGAGCCGCCCAATTGGCCCCCAGGATATACAGAGGTGCAGTCCAAGAGACTCTGGCTCCTCCCCAGGCAGCATATTCCCAAAAAACTACATCCCTCGGAACCAGGATATCTTCAGGGAAAGATGCAAAAGCAATGGTGCGCACAACGTAAGGATCGTCACTGACCCAATGCTGAAAAGTACCAAAAGTATTGACTGCTGCACGGATATTCTGAGTGTTACGGAGATCTAGCGGTATTTCTAAGAACATGAGACATCCATCTCAAAAACCCTGAGCACCGCGGAAACCAACCCCCCCATCATGCTTGAAAAAACACACGAATCGATCATTACCCAGGGGCTGTGGAGCTTGTTGCATCAACATGAATCTTACTGCAGCATCACGAACCTCAAACAAACCCACACCGCAAATCCAAGGCTATGCAGACCTAACCAAGTGACCTCGTTGCTCTAAGAAATCCACCACTGCCTCTCTAGCTTGCCCAATCTGATCTGGAGGGGGAATTGGCATTACCTCAGCGACCATGAAAGCTTCATGACGACGCACGATCGGGCTCGGCGGCGTGACGAAGGTCCGGGGGAGGCGAGCTTCACCTCCGTCAATGATTTGATGCCTAGCAGGCACATAGCGCGTCGGGTCGAGCTCGAAGACCGCCATCGAAGGAGGTGGAGAGCTTGGCAATGGTGGAGACGACGATGGCGTGGAGGATGGAGTCTTGGGCTGGGGGTTGATGGAACTGGACTCTGAAAGAGCTGGCTCAGAACTCGAGGAGTCCCGCTGGGGAACTAGCACGGTATCAATTAGGCCGGTAGATAGGACCGAAATATCTGGGATTTTTGGTTTCCAAAACCACCCTTGCTCTTTGGCAAGTCGATTACAATCTTTCCTAGAATGACCCACCCGAGAGCAAACGACACACGATTGTTTAGACATGCATTGAGCTGCAAAGTGGCCCTTCCTGAAACATTGCTGACACATAAGCACCTGGTCCACCATGTCATTGACCATAGCTTCGAAATCATCATGCGCCTCTTGTGTTGATGGGCCATCAATATGTGGCCGCCCAATTTCGGCTTCACCAGAATGGGTTGTAGGAGATACCGGCCAATCCACATGATTCGAAGGAGCAACAATCCCGCCCGAAACACTCGCGTGAGGCTGGTTGGACGTACGATCCGATCTATGATCATGCAAGCCCGCCGCATTGACATTAATCGTCCCAAAAGTGATCGGCGGCGAGCTGATAGTCCACTGCAGGTCCGGCGGTGGTGTGGGGTGAATGACCACACATTCATGAGTAGGCAAATCATAACCCGCATCTAAAGTGGTATCAATGCATTTCTGGGTGGCAGCATATCTATAACCTCTACAAGCATCATAATTTTGAAATGTGGCAAAGGACAATTTCTTTCTAGTAGCAGATGAAGCACGAAAAGATGACTTAGTAGGAGGTTTATGCATAGCAATCATGCCCAGAGCTGCACGCCTCCTGGAAGGACTAACTAAGATCCATTCAACATCACATTCCTTTTTCCAAATACTAAATTCTCGGACACAATTGGGACCTCCTCTTCCCCAAAGATGAAAATAGCATTTAAATTGCGCACAAGCAAATGATCTTAAATCAGTGATGAAAAATCCAACCTGCTTGCAGGAGACATTGAAAGAGAAGACCTTGTCCTTAACCTGAGAAACCCAAAGATCCACTACAGATCCTCCAATGGCTGCCTCCAAGGCAGCCGCCACAGAGAATTCATCAAGACGAAAATCATGCCTACTAAAAGACACGATCAAAGTGAACGATCCCATGCCCTCCATGGGATGCACCGTGAAGCCAGTAGATCTAAAAACCTCTTCTGCAAAAGCCAAACCCTTGGATAAGTCCAAGCCAAGGGTGGATCCCCCATCAGATCCCATGAGATGGGTATGGGGGGAGATCAGAGAATGCCGGAGAGATTGGTTGGAGAGAAAACTAAGATTAGTGGTTGGTGGTGGAGATCGCCGGAGAGCCATGGCTGTCGCCGTGGGGTGGTGGGAGGAGAGCCATGATTATTATAGCTTTGTATTTCTCTCCGATCAATTGGCAACCCAATTTTTATTTTTGTGTTTTTTTTTGTTCTGTTTTTCAATAAATACACATTATTACCTCTGTAGTAATTGTGTTTTGGTGTTTTAATTAGTGTTTGAGCCAAGCAAGACCTTTGGGATGCTTTGGTATATATCATTGATTTGGTTTTGCTGAAAAACAGAAACTTTTGTGTCAGGTAATAGAATTGTTTAAATTAACTGGAGAGGGGGAAAATTCTGAATTGTTTACACAAGATTAATATATTAATTTCCTATGTTTTCCTAATTTTTCAGAAATTTTGGAGTTACATAAGTATTATCAATATTCTGGTTACTACAGACTGTTCTGATTTTGACAGATTCTGTTTTCTATGTGTTGTTTGCTTATTTTGATGAATCTATGGGTAGTATCGGGGGGTATGAACCATGGAGCAGTTGGAATACAGTATATATTACACCAATATAAATTTATAATGAGTTCACAACAGTACCTAAAGTGGTGATTTATTTTATTATACTAACGGATCTTACGAGTTTTCTGTTGAGTTTTGTGTTGAGAAGTTTTCAAGTTTTGGGTAAAGATTTGATGGACTATGGAATAAGGAGGGGAAAGAGCCTAGATTGGGGATGCCCAAGGCACCCCAAGGTAATATTCAAGTACAACCAAGCATATAAGCTTGGGGATGCCCCGGATGGCATCCCCTCTTTCGTCTTCAATCCATTGGTAAATTAACTTGAGGCTATATTTTTATTCACCACATGATATGTGTTTTGCTTGGAGCGTCTTGTATGATATGAGTCTTTGCTTTTTAGTTTGCCACAATCATCATTGATGTACACACCTTTTGAGAGGGACACGCTTTAATCATGAATTTATTAGAATACTCTATGTGCTTCACTTATATCTTTTGAGCTATGCAGTTTGCTCTAGTGCTTCACTTATATCTTTTTAGAGCACGGTGGTGGCTTTATTTTATAGAAATTGATGAATTATCATGCTTCAATTACATTATTTTGAGAGTCTTTAAACAGCATGGTAATTTTCTTAGCTTATGAACTTAGTCCTAATATGATGGGCATCCAAGAGGGATATAATAAAAACTTTCATATAAAGAGCATTGAATATATGATAAGTTTGATTCCTTGCATTTGTTTTGAGATATAAAGATGGTGATATTAGAGTCATGCTAGTGAGTAATTGTGGATTGGTATAAATACTTGTGTTAAAGTTTGTGGTTCCCGTAGCATGCACGTATGGTGAACCGTTATGTGATGAAGTCGGAGCATGATTTATTCTTTGATTGTCTTCCTTATGAGTGGCGATCGGGGATGAGCGATGGTCTTTTCCTACCAATCTATCCCCCTATGAGCATGCGTATTAGTACTTTATTTTGATGGATAATAATTTTTTGCAATAAGTATGTGAGTTCTTTATGACTAATATTGAGTCCATGGATTATACGCACTCTCACCCTTCCACCATTGCTAGCCTCTCTAGTACCACGCAACTTTCGCCGGTGCATTAAACCCACCATATACCCTTCCTCAAAACAGCCACCATACATACCTATTATGGCATTTCCATAGCCATTCCGAGATATATTGCCATGCAACTTCCACCGATCCATTTTATTATGACACATACCGTCATTGTCATATTGCTTTGCATGATCTTGTAGTTGGCATAATATATGTGGCTTGGCCACCGTTCATATTTTTTATACATGTCACTCTTGATCATTTCATATCCCGGTATACCGCCAGAGGCATTCATATAGAGTCATATTTTTTTCTAGTATCGAGTTGTAATTCTTGAGTTGTAAGTAAATAAAAGTGTGATGATCATCATTATTAGAACATTGTCCCATGTGAGGAAAAGATGATGGAAGCTATGATTCCCTCACAAGTTGAGATGAGTCTCTGGACTTTATAAAAAATAGAAGAGGCCAAAGAATCCCAAATAAAAAAATAGGCCAAAGAAGCCCAAAAAAAATGAGAGAAAAAGAGAGAAGGGACCATGTTACTATCCTTTTTCACACTTGTGCTTCGAAATAGCACCATGTTCTCCATGATAGAGAGTCTCCTATTTTGTCACTTTCATATACTAGTGGGAATTTTTCATTATAGAACTTGGCTTGTACATTCCAATGATGGGCTTCCTCAAATTTCCCTAGGTCTTCATGAGCAAGCAAGTTGGATGCACACCCATTTAGTTTCTTTTTGAGCTTTCATACACTTATAGCTCTAGTGCATCCGTTGCATGGCAATCCAAACTCACTTGCATCGGTATCAATTGATGGGAATCTCCATAGCCCATTAATTTGCCTAGTTCATGTGAGACTTTCTCCTTCTTTTGTCTTCTCCACAACCACCATTTTCTATTCCACCTATAGTGCTATATCCATGGCTCACGCTCATGTATTACGTGAAAGTTGAAAAAGTTTGAGAACACCAAAAGTATGAAACAATTGCTTGGCTTGTCATCGGGGTTGTGCATGATGAAATACTTTGTGTGATGAAGATGGAGCATAGCCAGACTGTATGATTTTGTAGGGATAACTTTCTTTGGCCATGCTATTTTGAGCAGACATGATTGCTTTATTAGTATGCTTGAAGTATTATTGTTTTTATGTCAATATTAAACTTTTCATTTTGAATCTAATGGATCTGAATATTCTTGCCACAATAAAGAAAATTACATTGATAAATATGTAAGGTAGAATTTCACATCAAAAAATTTGTTTTTATCATTTACCTACTCGAGGACGAGCAGGAATTAAGCTTGGGGATGCTTGATACATCTTCAACGTATCTATAATTTTTTTATTGTTCCATGCTATTATATTATCTGTTTTGGATGTTTTATATGCATTAATATGCTATTTTATATTATTTTTGGGACTAACTTATTAACCTAGATCCCAGTGCCAGTTTCTGTTTTTTTCCTTGTTTTTGACTTTTACAGAAAAGGAATATCAAACAAAGTCCAAACGGAATAAAACTTTACAATGATTTTTCTTGGACCAGAAGACACCGAGGAGACTTGGGAAGAGGGCCAGAGGAGTCTCGAGGAGGCCACAAGCCTCTAGGGCGCGCCCCAGGGGGGGCTCCCCCTGGCTTGTGGGCCCCTCGGAGGCCCATAACCCTAATTCCAGCTCTATATATTCTCAAATATTCCATGAACATCAGAAGCGTCCACCAAAATACATTTCTGCCGCCGAAAGCCTCTATTCCTATGAGATCCCATCTTGGGGCCTTTTCCGGCATTCTGCCGGAGGGGGATTCGATCATGGAGGGCCTCTACATCAACCTTGCTGCTCTTCTGATGAAGCATGAGTAGTTTGCCACAGACCTAAGGGTCCATAGCTAGTAGCTAGATGGCTTCTTCTCTCTCTTTGATCTTCAATACAATGTTCTCCTCGATGTTCTTGGAGTTCTATCAGATGTAATCTTTGTTTGTGGTGCGTTTGTTGAGATCCGATGAATTGTGGATTTATGATCAGATTATCTATGAATACTATTTGAGTCTTCTCTGAACTCTTTTATGAATGATTAAGATATCTTTGTATTTCTCTTCGAACTATCGGTTTGGTTTGGCCATCTAGATTGGTTTTTCTTGCAATGGGAGAGGTGCTTAGTTTTGGGTTCAATCTTGCGGTGTCCTCACCCAGTGACAGAAGGGGTAGCGAGGCACGTATTGTGTTGTTGCCATCAAGGATAAAAAGATGGGTTTTATGTCATATTGCTTGAGTTTATCCCTCTACATCATGTCATCTTACTTAAAGTGTTGCTCTATTCTTATGAACTTAATACTCTAGATGCAGGCAGGAGTCGGTTGATGTCTGGAGTAATAGTAGTAGATGCAGAATCATTTCGGTCTACTTGTCATGGACGTGATGCCTATATTCATGATCATTGCCTTAGATGTCATCATAATTATGCGCTTTTCTATCAGTTGCTCAATAGTAATTTGTTTACCCACCGTATGTTTTCTTCAAGAGAGAAGCCTCTAGTGAAACCTATGGCCCTCGGGTCTATTTTCCATCATATATTTTCAGATCTATAAACCAAAAATACCTTACTGCAATTTATTTATATTTACTTTAGTTTGCTCTTTTATTTATCTTTTATACCTATCTCTATTAGATCTCACTCTTGTTCGTGACCATGAAGGGATTGACAACCCCTTTTTCACGTTGTGTGCAAGTGTTTGTTAGTTTGTGCAGGTGCATATATTGGAACTTGCTTGTGCCTCCTACTGGATAGATACCTTGGTTCTTAACTGAGGGAAATACTTATCTCTACTTTGCTGCATCACCCTTTCCTCTTGAAGGGAAAAATCAACGCAAGCTCAAGAAGTAGCAGTGTTCTCCGCGATCTTCCTTAGAGGTTGGACTTCAAGTCGAAGTTGAGTTGTAGAATGCCTTTCTACTTGAACTTGAGATTGAAGAAGTCGAACTGATTTAGATAGCAAATTCTGTGAGCTTGTCTGACTGCTAGTCTCAAGTAACTTGAACACTGCATCAAGACATGACTTTGGGGTTGTCTCGCTATCTTCAAGATGTTTTGCGTTATTTGCTGCAATATATGTTGGGTTTGTCTCACAGCCTTCAGCAGAATTGTGCATGCCATCAGGCATATCACCCCGAAACAAGCAGAGAGATGACAGGTTTTGCACGTGTATAAACAAAGATGGTAACTGTGCTGTCAATTCCATCCAATTTCAAATTAGAAAATACAGAGTCAGTTCAAAATATCAATAGCATAATTTGGAATTGTTCATAATGCGGGGAGCTTCACCACACTACTGGATTACCATGTCAACAAAACAAGCATAGATGAAGGGCAAAGAAAGTCATTGTATCTATTTTGGTTAATGTGCATGGCATGTTGTTCATATCATCAGCCACATCAGTAAGATAAAACAGGAGATGACAAGGTGCAAATGTGGGCTGCTTCACCACACACTGGATTATAGATCCACAAAAACAAGCATACATGTAGGGAGCATTGAGTAATGTGCATGGTATGAATAAGGAATTTGGTTTTACAACTAAAACTTGGAACTTACAGTTGTTGTGAACATGCATTTTGATTGAAACAGCAAACTAAACAGCAGTTGACGATAGGGAGTATGAGAAAATTATACAGCAGTTGAGGATAAAGGCTTTAGAAGGACTAACTTACATTAATAGTTAACACCAGCTTTATAATGCCCTTCTCCATGTCAAGGGAAGGATAACTCAAGAATTTCAGCACAGAATCTTCTTCATAAGCATTGCCTGTACTCTACATTTTGTAAAGAGTAATTATAGATATGATAATACTGGAAGGGATAGAGGATAATGAAGATAAGATGCAGATTGATGTTACATAATCAACTACCAATCCCTGTAAGTACAAGCGTTACAGGACAAAAAGTACTGACAAGAGCAATGGGCTACACTTCTGCACTGGCATTGTCTGTGTATTCAACTTTTTGGTAAGATTAAATATAGATCTAATATTTTTTAGTAAATGGTGGGCGAGGGAGATAAGATGCAGAATGCTACACAATGAACCAATCCCTCCTTCCCATAATATAAGAGTGTTTTGTACACTGGTGTACTGTACAAAATGCTCTTATATTATGGGAAGGAGGGAGTAGCTGTTAATGTAAGTACATGGATAGAAGACGTTCAGTCCTTACAAGAGGACTATAGAGCTAAACCTCTTCAAAAGCATTGGGTTGATTCTAAATTTATGTAAGAGTTGATACGGATCTTATAATGTCCACCAAATGGAGGATAATGAGTGTAACATGTGCAGTGATGCTACATAATCAACCGGCTATGAAAGTAAGTATGGTCGTACAAGGCAAGAGGTACTCACAAGAGCAATGCAGTGTGTAGTATAGTTGCGAGATTCTGTGGTCCCTTGAGAATGAATGTTCTTCTACAAACAGTTTTCGTACAAGTGAGACGGTAAGGCACATGCAGAAATGCAGTTCAAATTGTGATGTGATATCATAGACAGTACCTTACGCTGCAGACGAGACCAATGTGTAACAAGATTATTCAAGTCACTGTCTAATAAATATAGTACCAGAGACTTTATAGAAATTTCATTTAGAGGCTTGCCATCGAAGTGCGCTTGCCTCAGGTAGGAATGATACTTCATCAACGAGTGCTTGAAAAGCACAACCAACCCTTGCTTGTCTTGACTATCCAGTTTGGTCCTCGCCTATTTAAAAGAATGAAATCTTGTGTCTTCTGTCAGCAGAAACATATGTAGTAATTACCATGAATAACATTAGTACATTACTTACGCGTAAGTTGCAGAGGAAGATTGGAAATTGTTCTTTGTCTGTGGTATAATCTTTCCATGAAGGAAAGATGCGCACAAAGTTCCTGACAACAATATAAGCTTCATCTTCTAAACTGGGAAGAAGTGGAACAGGGGTCCTATTTGCTGCAATTGGGGCTCTCTCCCGTTCGAAAAGGGATTTGGCAAATGGATTTGGTGTACTCTTTGCTGGAATGGGGATTTTGCGTCGTAGAGCTGGTGCTATGTCAACTGGCATCATCATACTGTTTGCTGCAGTTGGGGTTTGTTGAGTTGGGGCATCAGAGATGGCCAGTGTAGTAGGGCTAGAATCTGCTAGAGTTGTGGCCGTGTTTTCTGGGTCTGGTGATATTGCAACTACACCTAATGGGCTATTTGATTTATCAGGTGTCACTACCTTTTTCCAAATACTTTGTTCGTGCTCCTCCGCGATCAGCAATCGCCCTCTTCCTTTTGAATGTCTGATACACAAGAACAACATTTGAATGGATAAATATGGTATGATGGCAGATGGAATATGTACTGAAAATGGATAGGCAGGGCGTATTCACATACACGATGTGTAAACTAAGCTAACGGCAGTGCAACAAACTAGAAGTAATGCAAAGCATCAGTTGCAAGATATGTGCAACCAATATAACCTTGGAAAGTTAGAGCAAGCACCTTGATGGGTGAATAAGATAGGGCATCTGCCTCTGACTCCTCCACTAGGGAGCTACATTGACTTAGGTCTCCCTCTAGCTCAGAATCACTGTTAGGATCATATTCTGAACACGAATCTGTAGGTGGAGAGCGTTTGCATTGCATTGCATCCAGACTTGATTTCAGTCCCTTAATGCCAAGTTTGATAGCCATGGCATTGTTCTGCTTTATTCTTTTCATGCGTGCAAGCTCATAATCATTATGATGCTGTTCAGTATCTTAGATTCATGAAAACATAAAAAGTAGTCAGATTATCTAGGGAATGCATTGCGGATTCAACTCGAAGAGTGTCTCCCTACAAACCCCTACGTAAACAAAGTTCATCCCCAACCGTGCTGACTAGACCACACATAGAAATACAAACCTCTTATGTCTCTATAACAGGTGGACACACATTTCAAAACTGAAGTAGGAACATTAGAATCATATCAAATTCGTATTTGAACAAATAAACTAAGGAATTATGAGTGGAATAATGTTTAGCTTCAATGGTGGAGTGCTGGTAGTGCGACGCAAAGCAAGTAGGCAGATTGTATTCCATGTAAAAGATCATAGCCTATGTAAAAGGTGGATATGACACTTTCTTTCTATACAATGCAGTGTTCATTGCCCACACATGATGGAAGAGATCACACAGAGAAATACTATATTCACTCATGTCTGTGGTTCCAGTATTTTGAAACAGGGTGGTCCACCCTAAAAGAATATTGACAACAAATATGACAAGGCAAGCATAGAGGTAGTGAATCAATCATTACTTGTGACTGCAGAATTGTAACTGCAGTAAGAGACCGTCCAAAATCTGAATCAAGAAGTTGGTCTAGCACTTATTGTTTGCAACTAATCGACGTGAATAATTGGATATCATATCGAATGAGTAAGAAAGACAAGTAAAATTGTCAACAAACCTAGCCTGCAGTAGTAATCTGGGTCAATGTCACTATGACCAACAATCCAACATGACTAGTGTATGTTCCTAGGGCCGGAATTTTGAAACCTTGTGAACTTTATAGGTACTAAAGATTACTGAAATATCTGAACCATTAAGTGTAGGTAGCACTCAGTACACAACAAACCCTAATGACAATCCTGCCTAATGAGTAATGAATCAATTAGAAAATGGGTGATGGGGAGTGGCTGCTGAGTGTTGAGGATGTATCTCAAGATAAATCGGGTTGGCTTAGTGGGTGCTGCACGCCTGAGCCCTGAACGGAATGGGAAGGTAGGCATGGCGGCGCGCCCGGGCAGTGGTGACGCTGTTGGGCGAGCGGCTCCTGACCTCCTGTTAGTCTGGCGTCTCCTCCTAGAGTCATGCCGTCCGGGGACGGCAAGTCGCCGGCGAGGCAGGCGGCTAGGGGCGAGTAGAGATCGGAAGCGTAGCAGAACAGAGGGGAATCGGGGTATGGGCTGACCAAAAATCCCAGGATGGGCCGCGGCCCACCGTTGGCACCCTGTAGATCCACACCCCAGCGGCGTACATGCATTTTCGAAACTAAATTAGGAGCATTTAGCTTGATGGGTGGAGCAGTGCTATTATGACACGAAGCACGTAGACTGATCGTATAGTGATCATAAAAGTGGGGAAACCCTAAGCATGATCAATTAAACCCTATTATGACTGTGCCATGGCAGATTTGAAGTTGCAAATCGCAGAAATGCTACTTAGCAACCATTGTTTGCTTCGAACTAAGAACTAAATTCTAAGAGCTGAAAAAAAAGTACAGTAACCAAGTTACGATCTATTTTCTGGTTGAGATCAAAAAGTTGAGCAGATATGAAGTAGTACCACCTCTCTTGCAGTGTCGTGTAGGCATCGGGTGTGCGATGGCTGTTGGTGGCGTTGAAGCAGATCTGCGACGGTAGACGGGTGCATCGGGGGACAAGTCCCATTGCGGTGGACGAGAAGGTCGTCGGAGTGGCCCCGGCAAGGAGGACGACGGTGCCGATGAAGCGAGAGGACGCGATGCAAGGCTCCTGGTCCGTCGTCATTGATGAGAAACGTCCATCTCTAGCAGTGGACGACGCGGTCTTGGTAGGCGCTCTGGCATGGTGGAGGACGGCGGCGATGGATGGGGTGGCGGACGAAGGAGGCTGGTGTGGGGATGGTGTTCTAGCGCGGACATTGTATGAATGGTAAAATGGAGGGAGAGGTACGGGGAACCATGTTTTTGGGACACGCCTGTCTGAAATATGGGAAAGTTACGAACTTGGCCCCCGTTTAAAATTTGGACGTCTCGTCGGTTGGGGATAGGACGGTAATCTCGCATCTCCCCAATATTTGCCCAAAGCGATTTCGGGCGAGGAGAGGGTGTTTTGGCGCCCACGGTGTATGAACGGGGCTGACAGGTAGGGTGGTTGTGTCATGTCTGAGTGAAGTTACAAACCTGCCCGTATTAAAAATATTTGCCTACATCGATTTCGGCCGAGTCGAGTTTGTTTTGCCGCCCACCGTGTATGAATGGGGAAATGGAGGGAGAGACAGAGGTCTTTCTGACAAGCTTGAATCAAATGCGTTTTGCCGCCTACGTTTGGTGCCTACCATGTCTGAATGGGCTCAGAGGCGGTCGTGTCACGTCTAATTGAAGTTAATAACCTACCCCTATTGAGAGTAGTGGAAATCGGGCCGATGGATTGTCCGTGTAAGGGGTAGACAGTAATTTCCATGTCGCAAACACTGGCTTTGGGCAGCCGACGTGCGAGTGGATATTTTGCTGCTTCTTTCAAATTTTGGGACAAAATAAGCGTTCATGTTTACCCTGGCAACTAAATTCGAATCCATTTTGTAATCTTTTCCGAATCTTTATAAATCATTCTATGTTTTTTATATATCTTCAAAAGCACAACAAAGATGTATTCCACTATCATATACGAATATGATTTACAAATGTTGATACTCGAATTCAGAAGGTAGAATCCAGTTTAAGGTGAATTCGAATATTTGAAACCACTTTATGTCCAACTCAAATGTAACATGTATGACACTCGCAGCATATAGTGTACTCCCATTTAGATATGTACACAATCGATGTCTCAAGATTCAAAATACTGAGTCAATCAACCAATAATATACAAAACTAACAGACATATAAACACTTAGAGTATATGGATCAATAATATCAACTAACATACATAAGCCAGGCCGCTGTACTTTCTTTGCTAGAAGAGCATCATTTTTTTAGCAAATCTAGTACATCATCTTGACCCTTTCAGATGCGTGCCACTTAAGGACCATCTATACTACTATTATTGCTGAATGCACATTCAGCCCAATTGGCATATTTGTAGGTCTGGCATAGCAATCAAAATGAGATGTCTCAGAGTCTTATCAATTAATACAGACTCGTGCTAAAAAAATTACAAACAAAAAAACAAAAAGCAATTATTACATGATCTCTAAAACAAATGGTTTGATCGATTACATGAACAAACAACACAAAGGTTATTCAACGATGGAAAAAACATTTCACCTATGATTTACCAAGTGGGAATTTAATTTCCTTTTTTCCTTCAGGACCTTAACAATGCGGTTAGTCTCAGCTTGCTTCGTTTTGAAATCCACCAAATATTTAATGGTTGTCTTGAGTACTGCTTGTGATTGTGTTGTTTGCTTCCTCAACATGTCAACTTCATCTCTAAGTGCAGAAGCGGAATCTCTTTCTATCAATAGTTTAGCCTCTAGAGGATCAGCAGTTGGCAATTCATGATGCACGATTGGGTTGGTGCCACTGCTGTGGGATGATACAACGTCCATGGGGACCTCGCTCTTTGATCTTGGGCTAACCTTTTTTCCATTAAAGTTTTGATTGGATTCCGAAAAGTTGAAGTTAGCAAACCATCTCAACTGGGAGTTAGAACAGCAACCCAGTTAAACAAACAAGGAATTAAAGAGTTTCGATTGGATGCTGAAAAGTAGTTATTAACATCATTGTAACTGGTTGCAGCACCAAAGTAGTTAAACAAATAAGTTTTGCAAAAGGTACCTGTTGTGGAATTGGAGTTTATCTTGGATCCTGAAAAGTTGAGTAGCCAGTAACGTGATTAGAGCAACCGGTTGCAGCAGCAAAGCAGTTAAACAAACAAGTTTTGCAAAAGGAACCTGTTGTGGCATTGGAGTTTCTCTTGGATCCTGAAAAGTTGAGTAGTCAGTAACTTGATTAGAGCAACAAGTTACAATAGCAAACCTGTTACACAAATATATTTTTGAAAATGTACCTGTTGTGCAATTGGACTTCCAATTGGATCCTGAAAACTTGAAGTTGGTAAGATGATTACAGCAACAAGTTACAGTAGCAAACTTGTTACACAAATAAATTGTTGAAAATGTACCTGTTGTGCAATTGGACTTCCAATTGGATCATTCAAAGTTGAAGTTGGTAAGATGATTACAGCAACAAGTTACAGCAGCAAACCAGGTAAACAAGGAAGTTTTTGAAAACATACATGTTGTGCCAATGGAGTTTCAGTTGGATCCTGCGAACTTGAATGTTAGCAATCATAAATAAAGTGTTGCAAAAGCCATAAGAAACTAACATCAAACTAGTAAAACTAACCAGTTTTGGCAACGTATTTAATTACACATGAACTAATAAAACTAACAAGTTCTTGGCAATGTATTAAAGTAACAAGTCGGTACCGTTTCCCAGCAACACAGACATCTGTAAATTCCTTTGATGTAAGCAAAATGATTCTGACACATATATATAAGTTAAAAAGACGTTGTCCCTCATATAAACCTGACAGTTGTCTGTCTACGAACATGCAAACATTACTAGTGCTACAAGTCATAACAGCAAACCATTTAAACAAACAGGGTATCAGAACATAAATTACACATGAATTTTGGTGCGCCCTAGAAGTACATATGACCAGCTATCTACGTGCTTAAGTAGCTATTTAAGTTCAGGCAAACAGGTAATTCTTAACAGTAAGTATCAAACACATAGATAGGCGCAGTCTATAATAGGATTAATAGGCTATGGCATTATGTAATCAGTAGCAAACTAAATTAAGCCAAGCAACGTAATTAAGCAATTTTGCAATCAATGGCTAACTAAAATTCCGAGAAGCAGGTAACTGAACTTACGCTAGCTTTTTGTACAGGCACACTGCAACTTCTTTTTCGCTTACAAGGTTCTACGAAGGATTCCATGGCATCAATTGCTTGGATACGCAGTCCCAATACTTCTTTCTTCCCACACTGCATTGGTAAGTCGAATGGTTAATCTGATAAGATGGTGCGTCCTTGATATGTTATATGAGGACGGGTTGTCAGACTAGTTGTAGCAACACACATCATACTGGCTTTTACTGTATATTTCATGTGATTACATTTGGCATATCGAGATCTAAGCAATCTACAATGGGATGAAAAGACTGGCATCCTTCACATTATTAGCGAACTCAGTTCATAGAAACAAGCAATTCAACCATTATGTGGGTAAATCAAAAGCGCCACTGGAATATTTTTCACTACCCCAATCATACACGCAAAAGGGGCGACGCCACCGTAGGGGCTAGTATGGGCGGCCGCCTCGGATGGCTGGAAAGTGCGCACCTAGTTTGAGTAATCTAGGTTGGCCCAGACTAGTTTTGTTCGTCCCAGTACACGAGCAGACAATGTAAAAAATGAAGAAAAATGTTTCAATTTGGATGGGCCAATAATGTAAGTGCAAGGCAGGCCCTATAGCAGGCTCGCGGCCCAAACGAGCGCCTCCCATATCGATCGACAGCAGGAAAAATCCCCAATTCATTCGCTCCAGCCTCCAGACTGGTTTGCTCCTAACCTAGCCGCCGCTGGACAGACCGACATAGCACATCCTCGCATCGTCGTTGGACGCCGGTCGCCGGGCTTCAAGAAAATGGAAGGACAAGAAGATGAAGATCCAACCTTGGGTGTAGCCTGCGTGGGAGGCAGCGGCGGCAGCACGGGCATGGCATCGAGCTTGCGCAAACAGACGGTCGCAGCTTGCAAGAGCAGCATGCGCAATGAGCAGGTACATCACATCCCTGATTATATCTAATTCAACTGTTCAATTTCTGGCTAATAGTTAAACCTGACGATGTTGTAAAACTGCTTGTATGTAGGGAATCTATAAGAAAATGAAACCAATTTCTGCTTATTTTATAACTCCCCCAATCAATACTGAACGGACCGAACCTGATGTGTCTAATCAAGTTTCCGGTGCAAACATACAAGCTCATGTTGTTCCTGAGCCTAAAGTGTCTAATGAACAGACTGCTAATGAAGGATTTGATGCAGACATTTTATATGCTCCTGGTGATGAACATATAGTGTCTAATGAGGGATCTAATGCAAGCATTTTGCAAGCTCCCATTGAAGGATTTAGTGTCTAATGATGATCTGCTATGTTGAGAGAGAGATAGAGATTTGCACGAATTGATGACAAGCAAATTATAGTACATTTTCATGGCTTGAGGAAACGTCGAGGCCATCTACCAGAAAGTCCCCGTATCATGACAACCTAGCATAAATACTTTTCTAATATGTTGTTTGAAACTATTGGCATACTTGTGCAGGATAGATATATTGATATGTAGTTTGCGCACTGGTTATAGGTGCAATTACACTTGGATATTTCCGGCCAGAGAACGAATAATTCAAGCAGGTACAGTCCATGTTAGTAGTCCTTGTACACCATGTTGCATTTTGTGTTTTTTGGTGCTTACATCATTTAGTATTTTATAATCTGGAACTACTTTGGATCATTAGCTGGTTTTCAAAGTGCATGTAGCTTCACATTTCTCAAGTTATGTTGATTTCCGGAGTGCAAGTGCCTTTGTATTTTTTAAGTTAAATTTTCGCCCCTGGTAACTTGAATTCATGGATCCGCCACTGCACACAAATCATACACGCAGGCCAGTACGAATTAAATGAAATATAGGGACTTACGCTAGCTCGTTGTACAGGCTCACTACAGCTCTGCTTGTGCTTGGGATGTTCCATGTACAAGTCCATGTTACCACTTGCTTGGATGTGCAGGCCTTGTGCTCCTTGCATCCCCCTCTGAATTTTTGACACGGCGAATGGTTGATCAAATGAGAGGAATCGACCTTGCTGTTGTACCGGAGGATAGGTATTACAAGGTTACACCGGCGTGCAGGATGTGTTCCAGATCCCGTAGCACCGTCATGCTTCGCTAAAAAATGGTTTTGCTTGTTTTGATGATATCTCCAGAAGAAATAAGAGTTAAAGTCAGAGTTGCATAGGTGTGTAAGCTAAAAGAGCAGTAAAAGGATATCCAAACATCATCGGAACAGTGCACAAGGGAGTGATATGTGGATACCTAGTTCGGGCCGGCATTTGGGCATGCTCGCCTAGCTAGAGTGCGGGTCACTTCAGAGCGGTTGAGGGTGATGCACTAGCGATGGCTGGTCGCGTACGGATGCTGATTTTGAGCGGCAGTGGAGCGCTACGATGCGGTGGACAAGGCCGTTAGTGAAGCACCAACGACGTCGGGGGGTAGAGGTGCGACAATGTTCTCGGTGAAGTAGCCCCGGTGAGGTGGGAGACGGCATCGCTGAAGCGCACCTGATGCGGTGGAAGTCGGTGTCTGTGAGGCACGTCGGCTGCGGCAGCCGATGTTGTGGGTGGACCACCCAGTGCAGTGGACGAGGGCATAGATGAGGTAGCTCCGGTGCAGTGGTGAAGCGTGACCGTCGTCTTCGTCATCGTCGTCCAGCACAGAGGTGGGGTGATAACCCACAAGTATAGGGGATCAGTTGTAGCCTCTTTCGATAAGTAAGAGTGTCGAACCCAACGAGGAGCTAAAGGTAGAACAAATATTCCCTCAAGTTCTATCGACCACCGATACAACTCTACGCACACTTATCGTTCGCTTTACCTAGAACAAGTATGAAACTAGAAGTACTTTGTAGGTGTTGTAGGATAGGTTTGCAAGATAATAAAGAGCACGAAAATAAAAACTAGGGGCTGTTTAGATAAAGAAACAATTACGTTAGTTTAACGAGTGTGGAAAAGTGGTGGAAGGATTTGCGAAATTGTCCCTAAGCAATTGACTACGTTACTAGACCGATAGCAAGTTTTATGTGGGAGAGGCCACTGCTAGCATGTCATCCCTTACATGGAATTCTATGCACTTATGATTGGAAATATTAGCAAGAATCCGCAACTACTAACGTTCATTAAGGTAAAACCCAACCATAGCATTAAGATATATTGGTCCCCCTTCAATCCCGTATGCATCAATTTCTATGCTAGGCTGAAGCTGTCGTCACCCTTGCCCTCCAATACATAGTCCTATCAACATACAACTAACCCTATGGTGTGATCCACACGCGCGCTCATATGATGGGCACCAAAGGACAGCAACATAACCACAAGCAAATTAAACCAATCATAGCAATTCACCAATCACCGATAGGACAACAAAAATCTACTCAGATATCATAGGATGGCAACACATCATTGGATAATAATATGAAGCATAAAGCACCATGTTCAAGTAGAGGGTACAGCGGGTTGCGGGGGAGTGGATCGCTGAATATAGATGGGGGGAAGGTGATGAAGATGTTGGTGAAGATGACGGAGGTGTTGGTGTAGATCGCCGTCACACGATGATTGCCCCGGCGGCGTTTCGGCGCCACCGGGAGAGAGGGGGAGATAGCCCCCATCCTTCTTCTTCTTCCTTGACCTCCCCCCTAGATGGGAGGCGGGTTTTCCCTCTGGTCCTTGGCCTCCATGGCGGCGGAGGGGTGAGAGCCCCTCCGAGATTGGATCTCTCTCTCTCTCTCTCTGTTTCCTTCTGTTTTTGCGTTCCAAATTCTGACCTTTCACCGTTTCTTAAATTCCCGGAGATCCGTAACTCCGATTGGGCTGAAATTTTAACATGATTTTTATCCGGATATTAGCTTTCTTGCGGCCGAAGAAGGGCACCAACCGCCTTACGAGGTGGCCACAAGGGTCCAGGGTGCGCCCTACCCCCAGGGCACGCCCCTGCCTTATCGCCGCCTCGGGCATCGTCTCGCGTTGATTCTTTTTCCCAAAAATCACATATATTCAAAAAAAATCTCCGTAAGTTTTTATCGCGTTTGGACTCTGTTTGATATGGATTTTCTGCGAAACAAAAAAACATGCAACAAACAGGAACTGGCACTGGGCACTGGATCAATATGTTAGTCCCAAAAATAGTATAAAAAGTTGCCAAAAGTATATGAAAGTTGTATAATATTGGCATGGAACAATAAAAAATTATAGATACGACGGAGACGTATCATGGGGAAAGAGACGAGATGAAGGGCGATTCAAATTTTGCTTTGGTTGGCGGCGAATTAGGGATTTGAGAGCTTTGGGCATGGTAGGGGACATGGGAGAAGGGAGATTTTGCAGGGCTGGAATTGGGGCCGCCAGATATTTCAATCCAAAACGTGGAAGCGCGAACTTTTTTGCCATCGTTCTTTTTTTGGGGGGGAGGAAGGGGGTGGGTGCTAGCGTCTGTACGACACACGTGACCACCACGACACGACCCTGGTCTGCCTAGTACGCCTACATTTGAGAATGCAAACGAATCTTCTTTCATTGGCAAACAGATCTTGTACTCTGTATTACCATGCCCGTGTTTTCCTTGCAAATAATTAGTCCTTTGAAACAATATACTATGAATTAATTGATGAGGAGTTCTTTGAATTAGAGTGTGTTTGTCACATAGCGATCTCCAATTCTAACGTGGATTTTGCATTTCACGGTATCCACGCTACTTTTTAATACAAATTCATATATGTATAAGATGAACACCATGGTAGTGAGAAAACTTTGGATGGATCCAAGCATATGACCACACACATACAAAGTACCACAACAATCGAGTCAATATCAACTTTTCCAAACCATGTATGGCACGAATTCAAAATAATTAAGGAAGCCATATGCATGGTCCTCAATTCAAATCTTACAATGTACACTAAATTGAAACGTCAATATTAAGTCTAGTACTATCTACATTCAAATGTTGTTTTTAGGTCCCCCCCCCCTCGACACACATGCTACATACTTCCTCTATTGATCAATCCTCCTCTCCTAACCACCTTACAAAGCTATTGGTTTCCGCAAGTTCATTCTTTCTCTCCATGTTTCGATCTCTAACTCTCACACACCCGCCATTGCACTCCATGCCGAGCTCTCTCTCTCTCTCTCTCGCCCTCCCACCCTCTCTCGGTAGATACATGCATTGCCTATCTAGACCCCCTCCCTCTCGTGCGCACGCACGCACATTGTCTATCTAGGTCACCCTCGAGAGACTGTCTCACTCTTTCTTCCGCACGGCGGCCCACACTCGCTTAATCTCTCTCTCTTTATCTAAGTCTCGATTAACCTCACTTTCTCTCACACACAAATGATATATCTCCTTGTTCGGGCCTCGATCGACACACTTTATACTCTCTCACGCATATTGTCTATCTAGATCAGTCTCTCCAAGCCGTTCCACTCTTTCGACCTCATGGTGGCCCACGCTCGCTTAATCTCTCTCTCTCTCTTTATGCATGTCTCGATTGACCTCGCCCTTTCTCACACACAAACGATATATCTCCATGTTTGGGCCTAATTCAACATATTCATAGTGTATACTCTCTCACATACATTGTCTATCTAGGTCACTCTCTCCAACCTGTCTCACTCTTTCGATCGCATGACGACCCACACTCGCTCAATCTCTCTCTCTTTATCTATGTATCGATTGACCTTGCTTCCTCCCATGCACAAACGATATATGTACCTGTCTGTGACTGGATCATCTCTCAAGCTCTCTCTTATAGCCCTCACCCTTTCCAAAAGCTCAATCGGACAATATCTATCCACAATATATATATATATCTTTTCAACGAATGTCAGGGCACACTCACCTTGTCTCTCTATCTATGTCTCGATTGACCTCGCTTTCTCATGTCGTCTCTTCCACACATTGAAGCTACCTCTCCATCCCTTACAGAGCCGGAGCTATTTACATTGCTAGGGGGAATCCAACCTTTGATTAATTTGTGAAGGCGTTTATTCCGGTGGGTTTAGATTATATTTTTGTAGCATTCGCCCCACAACTACTCCAAACACCGTTGCAACCCCCGCCCCTCCCCCGATTGTTTTCCCTCTGGCTCGATCACCGCTCTCTCGCACGCCCTTTCTAACCTTCCATGTCACACCATGGTATTTTTGCAAAAAAAACTCTGGTGTTCTCTTTAATTATTACAAATAAGCTACAAACTACACACCCAGAGTCCACCTGTAATGGAACAAATTTCGACCCAGAAATTAAAGTGCTACAAACTACACACCGGGGGTCCAACTGTCATGGAGCAAATTTGGACCCATATCTACACCCCTATATAGTGTGTGAATAACTTTGCAAGATGGTCGTTGGATGAAGCCAATCCGACGGTGCAGAGATGGCAAATCCGAGCACTACTGGTCGTTGGATATCATCTACATTCCACCACATTCTGCCACATGTACAATCTAGAAGACTGCATGGTTGAACTTAAGCATAATGCACAAACCTCAAAACGCAAGCACTTCTCCTTTGTTCTAGAATCTTCTGTATCATAATTGCCCAATTTTTTTCTAAATGAATTGCCATTATTTGTTTTTACTTTATGCTCTACAATGCACAATTCCATGAATCTTAAAATAGATTAACTTTTTTATAAAACTTATTGATTTTGAATGAGATGAACTATAAGAATTAAACGAACATCTACATCATGCATATATGAATCAGCTTACATGCTATGGTGTGGTATTTATTCATAATTTTGTTGCCAAATCTCATGCATGCAATGCACGTGTACCTTACTAGTATAAATTAAAAATGAAAAAGGACGAGGATCGAACATGCGACCAGGGCCTTCAAGCCGCACGTCAATAGGCAACATAGTAGCAACGTTTGTTGTACTCCCCTTTGTTGATATAATGTTTTTATATTACCACAGCCTATTTAATGGATAACATGTTTTTATATTAACTTTAGTACATTAGTGCATGGGACCGGCTCATGAGCACGTACTATTCCACTTCACTTACTGGTGGGTTCCATGTCTGCTCTCTCTCTCTCCTCCCCATCTACGTTTAGACGCACGAGCAAACACGAAGAATGCGCAGGCGGTGTTGCCGTTGACCGTATCTGGATGCGTTCACAAGTTACGGCACCAGTTTCACGTAATACTAGTACTAGTATTATATGTAAGAAGTTTAGGAACAAAAGTGACCGTGACGGACAAGTTAGGCTAGTAGTATCTACTAACGATTAAATGTGTGGATAAATAGATGTATCGCCTAGTGCTCGAACAAGGGGACTGCTCGCGCCTTACAAGTATTTGGAACTGGCTTCCCTAAAAAAATATTTGGAATTGATGTGGTATTTAATATGAAATGTTTGCGATGAGAAGGAATACATGTCGCTTGATGATGTTTTATATTTCATTTGATACGGCTCTAGCAGAACATTCAATCGATCAAACCATAGATTTCATTCAGTGTGACAAGAACAAAAGAGTTCGTATAAGTTTTTTCTTTTTCACTTTCAGTTTATCAACTGAATTGCTTGAGTACAAGCAAAGGTTTAAGCTTGGGGGAGTTGATACGTCTCCGGTGTATCTACTTTTCCTAACACTTTCGCTTTTGTTTTGGACTCTAATTTGCATGATTTGAATGAAACTAACCCGGACTGACGCTATTTTCAGCAGAACTACCATGGTGTTGTTTTTGTGCAGAAATAAAAGTTCTCGGAATGGAATGAAACTTCTTGGAGAATTTTTATGGAATAAACGAAAAATACTTGAGCCAAGAACCACCGGAGGGGGGGGGGGCCTGGGTGAGCAGAACCCACCAGGGCACCCCCCCTCCAGGCGCGCCCAGGTGGGTTGTGCCCACCTGGTGGCCCCGCAGACCCTGACTCCGACGCTATAAAATCCTATTTTTGGAGAAAAAAATCAAGGAGAAAGAATTATCGTGTTTCATGATACGGAGCCGCCACCACCTCCTGTTCTTCATCGGGAGGCCAGATCTGGAGTCCGTTTGGGGCTCCGGAGAGGGGGATCTTTGGTCTTCCTCATCACCAACCCTTCTCCATTGCCAATTACATGATGCTCCCCACCAGGAGTGAGTAATTCCTTCGTAGGCTCGCTGGTCGGTGAGGAGTTGGATGAGATTCATCATGTAATCGGGTTAGTTTTGTTAGGGCTTGATCTCTAGTATCCACTATGTTCTGAGATTGATGTTGTTATGACTTTGCCATGCTTAATGCTTGTCACTAGGGCCCGAGTGCCATGATTTCAGATCTGAACCATTTATGTTTTCACCATTATATTAATGTTCTAGATCCGATCTTGCAAGTCATATTCACCTATTACATGTTATGATCCATAAACCCCAGTGTGACAGTAATTGGGATACTTTCCAGTGATGACTGTAGTTTGAGGAGTTCATGTATTCACTATGTGTTAATGTTTTGTTCTGGTTCTCTATTAAAAGGAGACCTTAATATCCCTTAGTTTCCTTATGGACCCCGCTGCCACGGGAGGGTAGGACAAAAGATGTCATGCAAGTTCTTTCCATAAGCAGGTATGACTATTTACGGAATACATGCCTACATTAAATTTATGAACTGGAGCTAGTTTTGTATCACCCTAGGTTATGACTGTTATATGATGAATATCACCCAATGAATTCACCGATCCAATGCCTATGAATTTCCCATATATTGTTCTTGCTAAGTTACTACTATTGCTGCTACTACTACAATTGCTACAAAATCATTGCTATCACTGTTACTGTTACTATTACTATCATCACTGCTATCAAAACTATCATATTACTATGCTACTGATCATATTGTTGCAGATAATTAATCTCCAGGTGCGGTTGAATTGACAACTCAGCTGCTAATACTTACAAGTATTCTTTGGCTCCCCTTATGTCGAATCTATAAATTTGGGTTGAATACTCTACCCTCGAAAACGGTTGCGGTCCCCTATACTTGTGGGTTATCAAGACCTTTTTCTGGCGCCGTTGCCAGGGAGCATAGCTATATTTGTGGAGTCACTTGGGATTATTATCAATTTATCACTATGAAGAATCTAAAGGATACCAAGACTAAGATTTTTCCCTGTAAGACGAGGGGAGGTAAGGAACTGCCATCACACTCTGCACTTGATTCACCTTCTATTTTGAGTAGACTTGCAACAACACCACATGCTATTAATTCTGATATGTCGCAAGTTATTGATGATGCTACCTCTGCTATGAAGGCTACTCATGATGATGCTAGTACCTTGCTTGATGATAATATGCCACCAGGTGAATTTCTTGATGAACAAATTGCTAGAGCTAAAGATATTGAGGATGCTGAAACTGATGAAATTATTGAAACTAATGAAGTACTTGAAACTGAAAATCTTGAAACACCTATTAGGCCTAGCTCTCCTAGATATGAATTGCCTAAGATACCTGAAGGATATGTTATGGATGAGGAGACAGCTAGAGATTTTCTTGCTTGCAATGATAGAGATGATCTTAAGAAATTATTATGCAAACTGAAAGAAAAATCTTTGAATGGTAGAATGAAATGTGATCCTAAGTTTGCTACTTCACCTATCTTTGTTGATGATAAGGATTATGAATTCTCTGTCGACCCAGAGTTAATTACTTTGATTGAATCTGATCCTTTCCATGGCTATGAAACTGAAACTGTTGTAGCACATCTCACTAAGTTAAATGATATAGCCACCCTATTTGCTCATGATGAGAAGATTCGCTACTACTATATTCTCAAATTATTTCCATTCTCATTAAAGGGTGATGCTAAGATATGGTACAATACTCTTGCTCCTGGTTGTGTGCGTAGTCCCCAGGATATGATTTACTACTTCTCTGGAAAATATTTTCCTGCTCATAAGAAACAAGCTGCCTTACAGGAAATATTTAACTTTGTGCAAATTGAAGAAGAGAGTCTCCCACAAGCTTGGGGGAGGCTTCTCCAATTGCTTAATGCTTTGCCTGATCATCCTCTTAAGAAAAATGAAATACTTAATATCTTCTATAATGGACTAATCGATGCTTCTAGGGACTTCCTAGATAGTTGTGTTGGTTGTGTTTTCAGGGAGCGAACTGTTGAACAAGCTGAGGAATTGTTGAATAATATATTGAAAAATTATGATGATTGGACTCTTCCTGAACCACCTCCTAAACCCACTCCGAAGAAGAGGGGTATCTTATATCTAAGTCCTGAAGATATGCAAGAGGCAAACAAAAGTATGAAGGAAAAAGGTATTAAAGCACAGGATGTTAAAAATTTACCTCCTATTGAAGAAATACATGGACTTGACACACCACCACCAAAGGTGGTAGAGGTAAATTCTTTAATGAAATTTGATGATAGTGACATCCCTTACAATAAACATCCGAGTCAATGCCTATATGAGTTTGATAACTACATTAGAAAACAAGTCTCTTCAATGAAAATGTTATGAAACAATTGAAATACAATTCCAATATGATTGCTCGCTTGAGTGACTTGTTATTTAGAATCTCCAATGATGTTAGAGGTGTGGGAAAACATGCCTCTATGGTTCAAACCCAACTAGAACAAGTCGCTAAATCTCAAAGAGAGGTGCTACATGAAATGAATAATAATATAAATGACTTTGCTGTTAGGGTAGCAACTAGAGGAGGTAAAATGACTCAGGAACTACTTTATCCTGAGGGTCACCCTAAAAGAATTAAACAAGACTCTCAAAGAATTAACACTGATGCACCTAGTGCTTCTAGAAAGAAGAAGAAAAAGAAAAATGGTAGGACTTTGCATGCCTCTAGTGAACCTGAAGTAGAAAAACCTCCTGATAATGATAATGATGTTTCTATTTCCGACGCTGAAACTCAATCTGGTAATGAACATTCATCTAGTGATAATGAAAAAGATAATGATGATGTTCATGAAGACACTCAACCAAGCAATGATAAACAACCAGATAATGATGTTGAAATAGAACCAGCTGTTGATCTTGATAACCCATAACCTAAAAATAAAAGATACGATAAACGAGACTTTGTTGCTAGAAAACATGGAAGAGAAAGAGAACCATGGGTTCAAAAACCTATGCCCTTTCCACCTAAATCAACTAAGCAAAAATATGATGAAGAATTTGAACGTTTTGCTGAAATGCTTAGGCCAGTCTTTTTGCGCACTCGCTTGACTGATATTTTATAGATGGCCCCTTATGCAAAATATATGAAAGACATCATCACCAACAAGAGAAAAATACCGGAAGCTGAAATCTCCACCATGCTTGCTAATTATTCTTTTAAGGATGGAGTACCTAAAAAACTTGGAGATCCAGGAATACCAACTATACCTTGCTCCATCAAAAGAAATTATGTCAAAACTGCTTTGTGTGATTTAGGAGCTGGTGTTAGTGTTATGCCTTTCTCTTTATATAAAAGACTTGATTTGAATAAACTCACACCTACTGAAATATCTTTGCAAATGGATGACAAATCAATGGCCATACCTATCGGTATTTGTGAGGATGTGCCCATTGTTGTTGCAAATGTTACTATCTTAACTGACTTTGTTATACTTGAGATGCCTGAGGACGACAACATGTCAATTATCCTTGGTAGACCCTTTTAAAATACTGCAGGGGCTATTATTGCTTACAATAAAAGCAAGGTTACTTTTCATATCAATGGTAATGAACACACGGTGCACTTTCCGAAGAAACAATTCCAAGTGAATAGTATTAATGTTATTGAAAAATCTCTGACACTCACTATTGGAAGTTTTCAACTACCTTTACCTACTGCCAAAAAGAAATATGAAATGCTTATTGTTGGGGACATGCATATCCCCGTTGAGGTAACTTAGTGTTTTACGAAAGTTCTTCGGTTTCATGCTAATCAAAGGTGGTTGTTAATAAGACTTGATCAACCTTATTAATGGATCATTTTTGAGAGGTATGAAGTTGATGAATTTAGTAAGCACAACCTTCTGCTCCCAACTTTTGTTTTCTGTTTTTCTTAGTTAAATAAAATAAAATGCCATGTTTTGTCTGTTTTCTGAATTTCCCGTGCAATAAAAAATGACCCAAAAATAAAATTTCTCAGAATGCCCTGAAAATTTAATACAATTTTTTTCTGAATATTTCTGAATTTTTAGTACAAATAACATCAGAGGGGGGGGTGCACCAGGTGGGTACAACCCACCTGGGTGCGCCAGTAGCCCCAGGCGTGCCCTGGTGGGTTGTGGTCCCCACGTGGGCCCCCTCACTTATCTCTTTAGCCCATGTCATCACCTACCTCTAGAAAAAAATCACCATTGCTCCCTCTCTCTCGTGTTCTTGCTCTCAAACCCACGGATTTCGATCTCTTTGCTCGAAGCTCCATTTCCGAAACTGTTTTGGGGGATTGCTACTTGGTATGTGACTCCTCCATTGCTCCAATTAGTTTTTGCTTTAGTGGGTTATATTTTGAATAATTAGCTACTCTTGGTGCTGCTGTAGATGAGCTTGCATGTTGAATTATTAGAGTTCTAAGTAGTTTGAATGCTCAATATAGCCTCTATACCTCCTTATGAGTAGTTGCTATCAATCTTGTGAAGTTTTGTTGACAAAAATTTTGTGGACTAAAATTTTCAGAATTTATTCATAGGAATAAGATGAGTTTGTTTAGGAAGTTTGCTTCCAACAAGAGATCTAAGGGAGTCATTGGGGAGTCATAGGACAACGATCTCAACACTCGGACAAGGGCGGAGGTGTGGCCGTGCCAATGGCCACATAACCCCTTCATGGATGGAGCCGGAATCCGTCAAAGTTCGCATAATTTGCTGCTAAAGCTGGTCTCACCGACTTCATCGCAGCTGAGTGTGAACAATACCATCTCCTTACAAATTCCTTTGTGCAAAACTTTCATTCTCACGAGGAATAACCCCCCTGAGGTGCAGTTTAATTTATATGCCAAAACCCGTCAGATACCACTTACTGATTTTTGTGACATATGCTTGATCCCTTCTAACGGGGAAATAAGAGAGCCTAGGCCTGCAGAGTTCGAGGGCTTTTATCATACTCTGTCAGTGGGAGATGAGAGAGGCGTGTCGAGTGTCACTGCTACTAGTTTGCAGTTTCCTGCTGTGCACTTTTTGCTCTATTTATTGCTATGTGTTTAATTGCTAGAGAGAAGGTCGGTGCACTCTGTGGTCCAAACTTCCCCATCTTACGCCGTGCACTTTATGGCGATAACTGCTATAGCCTTGGGGCTATTATTGCATGCCGTCTGCACCTTAACAGAGCCAAGGGCAAAATCCATGGCGGCATTTATGCTACTCGCTTAGCGAGTCAGTTTAACGTTCAGATTCGCCAACATGATTATCGTTTACCCAAGGTTTATTTGGATCACCAGGCGATGAAAGATCACCAGTTTACTGATATTAATGATTCTATTAATAATATTCCTTACAACCTGGTTTTCAGTGTGGAAACCCGTGATATTATTTTTTGCCTGCACCTGCTTTGTTTGATTCTATTGCCAAGGGCGGATACAGGATCATGCGTGAGGATATTATTGCCTACCGGAATGCCCAGGTAGAGGCAGAGGAGGAGCCTCAGGAGTGGGACGCTCAGGTGCCCGCTCCACAGCACTTTAACGTGGGACCGGATGGCTACTACGAGTGGTGATTACCAAGCTAGGCCAAAAGCCTAAGCTTGTGGGAGTCCGTATTTCCACTGACATTACATTCATGTTCACACATTTCATTCCAGTTGTTGGTGTTCATATTTTTTTATTGTATTATCCGTGCTAGATTTATTTTCTCGCTTTCTTCTTGTGTGTTTGAAAAACTTTGAGAAAACCCAAAAATATTTCTCGCTTCTTTTCGGTTTTTCTTTCTAGTCTATTTAGTTGTAATGTTAAAAGAAAACCCAAAAAGATTTCCTTCTTCTTCTTTTGCTTGTTGGGAGCTCTCCCGTGTAAATAGTTTTTCTTGTTTTTGTTTTTCTCTTTAATTTGCTTTCTTCAAGAAAAACTAAAAACTCCAAAAATATTTCAGTGTGTTTCTCTGAAATTCTTTTCCTTTTATTGAGTCGTACCAAGGAGAAGACCACGATGAAAATGTTGAGTGGCTCTCATATGCATTGATATTTATCTAATGAAGAGCCCATATTACCTTGTCTTCTCCTTTTTGAATAAAATGTTTGCAGATTCTAGCTTAGTCCACGGCACTCTTGCACTATTATTATTTCATATCATTCGGTCGTGCAAGTGAAAGGCAATGATGACGATGTCTGATGAACTGGCTGTGGCAGAGAGAAACGGGTATGAACTCAACTTGTTCTGTTTTTGTAAATATGTTTAACCTAGTATCCATGATTCAGCCTATTATGATCAAACATGTTTGTAATGACAATTAGAGATTATAGTTTCTCATGCCATGCTTAAGTAGTTAGGAGTGGATAATGATTTATCTTGGTTGTCAACATGCATTAAAATGATTGTGATGTGGTATGATGATATGGTATCCTCCTCTGAATGTTTCAAGTGGCTTGACTTGGCACATGTTCATGCATGTAGTTGAATCAAAACCAACATAGCCTCTATGATATTTATTTTCATGGTGTTCATATCCTACTCATGCTAGTATCCAATGTTACTTATGCATAATGCATGTTCATGACTGTTTTTGCTCTCTAGCTGGCCGCTTCTCAACCTATTTGCTAGACTTCGCCTGTACTAAGCGGGAATACTGCTTGTGCATCAAAATCCTAAAACCCAAGTTATTCCATATGAGTCTACCTATATCTACCTATATGTGGTATTACCCTGCCATTCTAAGTAAATTTGCATGTGCCATCTCTAAAAACTTCAAATAAACATCCGTTTTTGTGTGCCTGGATTGTTCATAGAGTGACAGGAGGTAGTCGGTATCTTCCATGCTAAGCGGGTTATTCTCATGATGAGTGTTTATTCACTCGTCCTCGCACGAGAGGGACGGTAATAGGGATTCCCGGTCCTAAATTCAAAAATTGCAAATAATTAAACAAAACTCCCCCAGGAATGAGGTTGGTATGGACGGTACCCGTGGATTCGGCTAGCCGTGGAGTGTGTTTGTTGGTGGAGGGAGAGTAAACCTTTGCTTTTATCGCTCGGGAATCACCACTAATGTGTTTAGCATGGAAGATATCGATAACTAATGGTCGCGAAGTAAACAGGAAGGGTGCATTTCTCAAAATTTCATTTATCTCTGTTATAAAAATCTAAGCTCTGGCACCGCTGCAAATCACTGCTTCCCTCTGCGAAGGGACTATCTATTTAATTTTATGTTGTGTCATCACCTTCTCAAATAAGTGCCAGATCTGAGAGCACTATTGTCATCCTCATGCATTGTGTATAGCTAATGTTGGATGCATCATGACTGGATCTTTTCTACCATGAATTACAATGTTTAGTCGCTGCTTGAACTTTGGAGGTGCTTTGCATTTATGTTTTGCCATCTCAGAAAGGGCTAGCGAGATACCACTGTTGTCATATTATATCATGAATATTTTGACAAAGTGTTGTCATTTGAGATATTTTATTATTGCTCGCTAGTTGCTTATGCCATTGATATGAGTTAATATAATTTTTAAGAGTTATTGTTGACATGGTTAGTTATAATCTTTGCTGAAAAATTGGGTGCTACTTAAGCTTATTTATGTAAACAAGAACAAAAGAGTTCGTAAAAGTTTTTCTTTTTCACTTTCTGTTTATCAACTGAATTGCTTGAGGACAAGCAAAGGTTTAAGCTTGGGGGAGTTGATACGTCTCTGACGTATCTACTTTTCCTAACGCTTTTGCTCTTATTTTGGACTCTAATTTGCATGATTTGAATGAAACTAACCCGGACTGACGTTGTTTTCAGCAGAACTACCATGGTGTTGTTTTTGTGCAGAAATAAAAGTTCTCGGAATGGAACAAAACATTTTGGAGATTTTTTATGGAATAAAAGAAAAATACTTGAGCCAAGAACCACCGGAGGGGGGCCGCTGGGTGAGCACAACCCACCAGGGCGCCCCCCCTCCCGGCGCGCCCAAGTGGGTTGTGCCCACCTGGTGGCTGCGCAGACCCTGCCTCCGATTCTATAAAATCCTATTTTTGGAGAAAAAATCAGGGAGAAAGAATTATCGCGTTTCACGATACAGAGCCACCGCCACCTCCTGTTCTTCATCGGGAGGCCAGATCTGGAGTCCGTTTGGGGCTCCGGAGAGGGGGATCTTCGGTCTTCGTCATCACCAACCCTTCTCCATCGCCAATTCCATGATGCTCCCCACTGGGAGTGAGTAATTCCTTCATAGGCTCGCTGGTCGGTGAAGAGTTGGATGATATTCATCATGTAATCGAGTTAGTTTTGTTAGGGCTTGATCCCTAGTATCCACTATGTTCTGAGATTGATGTTGTTATGACTTTGCCATGCTTAATGCTTGTCACTAGGGCCTGAGTGCCATGATTTCAGATCTGAACCGTTTATGTTTTCACCATTATATCTATGTTCTAGATCCGATCTTGCAAGTCATATTCACCTATTACGTGTTATGATCCGTAAACCCCGGTGTGACAGTAATTGGGATACTTTCCGGTGATGACCATAGTTTGAGGAGTTCATGTATTCACTATGTGTTAATGCTTTGTTCCGGTTCTCTATTAAAAGGAGGCCTTAATATCCCTTAGTTTCCTTATGGACCCCGCTGCCACGGGAGGATAGGACAAAAGATGTCATGCAAGTTCTTTCCATAAGCAGGTATGACTATTTACGGAATACATGCCTACATTATATTTTTGAACTAGAGCTAGTTTTGTATCGCCCTAGGTTATGACGGTTATATGAGGAATATCATCCAATGAATTCACTGATCCAATGCCTATGAATTTCCCATATATTGTTCTTGCTAAGTTACTACTGTTGCTGCTACTGTTACAATTGCTACAAAATCATTGCTATCACTGTTACTGTTACTATCATCACTGCTATCAAAACTATCATATTACTGTGCTACTGATCATATTGTTGCAGATAATTAATCTCCAGGTGTGGTTGAATTGACAACTCAGCTGCTAATACTTACAAGTATTCTTTGGCTCCCCTTGTGTCGAATCTATAAATTTGGGTTGAATACTCTACCCTAGAAAACTGTTGCGATCCCCTATACTTGTGGGTTATTACAGGCGCTGGCAACGGCGCGGCGGAGACATTCGTGTGCACGGGCACCGGGCGTCAGTGCACGTGCAGGCGCATGCGCTGGCAGGTGCACGGGCGCGTGAAAGTCAGCGGGGACCTCGTGGAACCCCGTGGCTTGAAGCTCGGCGACAATGTGCGGCTCCCAGGCCATCAACGCCACGAGGATGGGTGCTGGCGCAGTCGGGGCGACGGGAGCTGGAACGGGAGCGAGGACAGGCGTGACGTCTTCCCGCAAGGCCAGTTCAAGCTTGTCCCAAAGCGCCTTATGTTCTTGAGACTCTGGCTGGGTGTCTTCCTCAGGAAACTGGAAGACTAAGGGTAGACCATCGTGATGCGGCATGGCGTATGGTGAGGTCAGCCTGGTTGGAGGTAGACGACGGGAGAATCCGAGAGGAAGAGAGAAGATTGTAGCGAGACCGGGGAGTGCGGGGTTGATTTAAACTGCGGCACTGCCGCCATTAAAAGTGGGGGTAGTTGGGAGGAAGGTGGGCGGCGGAGCCTGGTCAAAGGGCTCGCCTCCTAGTGAGCCTGCGCAGCAGCCTGCTCGCACGCCTCCCAGTCAGCCGGCGCAGCGGTCTGCTCACACGCCTCCCGTCGACTCACACGCTTGCTCGGACGGCACCTACCAATGAGAAGCGGGACTCATGGCGGCACGTAGGTCTAACGCCCATGGTTTGAATAGTGAAACCGTTCGTGTTAACGTGACATGTCTTTGTTCCAAAATACCTTGGCTCTTCATTTGTGCAACTTTTCATAAGGAGCTTGTCTCAAATTGAACAAAAAATACGACAACCTATTTGTGCCATATCATGTGACCATGCTTAGTTTCATGAATTTCAGGTCAGTTTTGGATTTTCTGGAATTTAAAATCCAGGATTCGAAACAATATCAACTTGCATCATGAAATGAATTTTCAAGCCATACATCTTTATTGTTATAGATGTTAATATTTCTTAAGAAAGGATTTGGTAGTTATACTTCAGACAAGTTATATATGCAAAGTAAAAAGATAATCCCTCCGTACCAGTGCATTGCCTGATACAGTAACTCTAGTATTCACGAACAACGCACAAACAAAATCAACAAACGGAGCTCCATTCTGTGCTCATCCTGGTGTAGTACTATTAGTACTAGGCAATGGAGTTGACGGGTGACCTTGGGTAGCGGCGACCAAGGGATTTGAACTGTGCTCGGCACGGTAGGTAACGTGGGCTAGTTACTAAAGCATCCCTCCATTGTTCATCGGTTGTCATTATGGACCGGGGACATGAGGGGAATTTCCTAGGGCTGGAATTCTGGCCGCCAGATATATCGATTCGAAACGCGTAAGCTCGAGTGGAGGCGTGAAATTTAATATCATGGATCTTTTGGTAGGGGTTGGCTAATGTGCGTACCACGCACACCACCAGCAGGACACAAGCCCGGGTCTGGTTGTTACGCCGTCGGGTGCTACCATTTGAGAATGCGAAAGTAATCTTTTTTTTAATTGCCAAACGAATCTATATCTATTACAATGCCTGTATTTTCCTTGCAAATAACTAGTCATTCCAAAAGGCACAGTAATTGATTTATGACGAGTTCTTGAATTAGAGTGAGTTTGTGATATAGTGATCTCAACATGGATGTATGAACATGCATGTATGACACGAATTCAAAAATAAAATGTAAGCCATGCATGGTCCTCAATTCAATATTTATAATGCATAATAAATTGAAACATGAATATTAAGTCTAGTACTATGTACATGCAAATGTTGTGTTTAGGTTTCTCCATCGACACCCCCCACCACACATACTTCATGTATCGATCGATCTTCATTTCTTTGTTAATAGAGCTATTGGTATCCGACACACACGCGCTCATTATTTCTCTTCACGTTTCGATCTCCTTTTATGTGACACCCGCCCTCACACTCTCAACAAATGTATTTCTCATACACAACCTCGTTGTGCCCTCCATGACAAACCATCCCTCTCTCTCTCAAGACACGTACATTGCCTTTGTAAAACACGTTCACCGTGCGTGCACACACAAAGTCTATCTAGGCCACTCTCTCGGTAACTATCTCCCTCCAACCCTCACTGCAGCTTCGCCGCACGATATCTCGGTGTATCGTCTTTAATATTCGAGTGTACGCTAGGCCACACTCACTTGATCTATCCCTCTATAAATGACTCGATTGACCTCGCTTTCTCGCGTTGTCTCTCTCACACCTAGACGCTCCCACTATACCTCTTGCATAGGCAGAGCTATGTAGATTGTCGGGGGGTAACCCCTCGATCTTAGATAAAATTGTGAAGCTCTGTTTACGATTGTTTAGATTATATTTTTTGAACATTATATTTGTCCCCACCCTCCCAAAACCGATGGGTTGTGCACCCCCCCCGGGAGAATATCATGTGCCCCCACACCTTAGATGCTATATGGTGATACGAGTTCCTTGGAGTGTGTAGATCTGAGATATAGCGGCTCACAAGATGTCTTAATATTTTTACAAGAAACCTTAATGAGTTTGGGAATTGCACACGGTTAGTACCAAAACTACTCAGATGCCCTTGGATCCCATATCCAACGGCCTCGAAGCTCGTATCATCATAGCATCAAAGATGAGGGAAGACCTCACATTCTCTTGTATTTAAGAATATCACGTGCTACCACACCTTAGATGCTATGGTGATACAAGCACCTCGGAGCCGTTGGATCTGAGATCCAACGACTCCTTGGTGGTTCAAATATTTTTTGCAGAAAAGCCCCCAAAGATTTCGGGCATGGCCCACAAGCACAAAGACTATTCAGATGCCATTGGATCTCAGATCGAACGACCTCGAAGCTCGTATCACCATAGCATCCAAGCTGCGAGAGCACCTGATGTTTTCTCGCATGGGGGAATATGAGGTGCTCACACACCATAGATTCTATGGTGATATGAGTTCCCGGGAGATCTAACGGCTCGCAGTAGGAGGTTTGAATGTTTTTTGCAATATAGGCCTCAAAGAGTTTGGGAATTGCGCAAAAAGTACAAATACTACGCTCATGGCATTGGATCTCAGATCCAACGACCTACATGCTCGTATCACCGTAGCGGCTAATTAAGCTGCGGGGAGCACCTAATATGAGCTACTGGGAGCCATTGGATCCAAGATCCAGTAGCTCACACAAGGCTTGGATGTTTTTTTTGCAAAAAAAACCTTCGTGAGTTTGGAAATTGCGCATAATTACAAAGACTACTCCCAACCATTGGATCTCAGATCCAACGACGTGAAATCTCGTATCACCATAGCATCTAAGCTGCGGGGAGCATGTGATATTCTATGCCGCTGTCATTTTTGTTCGTAAACTTGCAAAATACATGTAACTGGTGCCGTAACTTGTCTAACCGCACAAAGTGTTTGTGCAAAAAACCCATCCTACACTGAAATATCGGAACAACACATGGGGGGCCCACTTATCATTGATCAAATTTGGACCTAAAACTAACAAATCTGAAGGACGAGATTCGAACCAGCAACCTGGAGAGCGTATGTCGATAGCCTGAAACCGCAACAGTTGTTGGCTTTGTCGCATAACTTGATTTTATACAGTATTACGTTGAGTAGAATAGAGGGAGTGGCTCGTCAACACATGCATGAACGTTGACTGACTTACTGGTGGGTCCCATGACTGCCATCTCTCTCTCCTCTCCATCTAGTACAAACTTTAAACACACGGGCACACACGAAGAGCGGAGCTAGCTTGCCATGGTGTTATTATAACTAAAAAAATGCTTGGAAAAAAGATGAATTGCCTATAACAAAAAACATTGTGGCTGGTCGAGACGAAGCTAACCACACCTAACCTCCGTGCCATGTTAGCATGATGAAGCTGTGTGGCTAGTGGGGTGTTTTCGACCGACTGGCTGGGTCCCGAGGTCGAACCATAGGTAGTTTGATACAGTTTATTTTTACACGCACATTTTTCCTCCGTACCGAGACGTGGCACACCCTACCGCGCGGTTTCTGGGTCCTCCCGGGTGGTGCACGCATATTTTCTTCCTTGCCGAGACGTGGGACGCCCTACCACACATTTTCTGGGTCCTCCTCGGTCGTAGCGCCAAAGCAAGTAAATGAGTCGTCAAATCACAAAAGCCCACCTTTCCCGCCGAGTACATCAGTGAAGCACGGTGGCTAGCTAGTTGGGCTAGTGCGAGCGATTAGCTAGGCCGCCGCCACATTTGTTTTTCACCCCTTTTTTCACACCTTGCTGGTTCGTAAATTTAAATATCCACCACTGCGTTGCACTGGTCTTCGGGTGCGGCAAGCGCGGCAGGATTTTTATTTTTTTGATTGACGGGAGCAGGCCCGGCAGCAATTAGTCATGATGACTCCGCCTGTAAAACCCACTGCGCCTGAAGTGAAAAGTCATCGACTAGTGTTTTCCCATGATGAAAACCAAAAGATTCACCCTGCTCCTCGCCTGGCTCCCTCCGCCTTCCCGTAGATTGCATTGCCTTTCAGCCGTTTTGCCCCATTTGCTTCCTCTCCCCATTGCTTCTACCTGGTTCCATGGCGGTGCACCAGATCACGGACTCTGAGGTGAGGCGCCTGACACAGGAGTCCCATGCCAAGGATGCGGAGCTCAGGGCCAAGGATGTGGAGCTCCGTGAGCTAAAGGAGGAGAGGAGTGCCATGCTCCTCCTTTATGCGCAAGAGTTCACGGAGCTTCAAAAGCGGCAAGCGTCCACCACAAAGATGCTCGAGGCATCGGCGGTGTTGCTGCAGAAAGCGGGAGATACGATAGGCGGTCAGGCGAGCGGGCCGATCGTGACGAGGTCCAGGATTACCTCAACCACTTGCTTAACCATGTTGCCATGCATGTGTTGTGGTTGTGCGATGCCTACCGTCGTGCCAGCGCGACCATGCTGGCCGTCGAGCTAAACCCGTTCGACCACCCCATCGACTTCAACGAGCTACGGCTTCCTGACCTGGTCTCCTTCTTCACCTATATCTCCCAGGAGCTGAGCCGTCTTCGCGCGGTGGTGGGGGCGGAGCTGGACAAGGAGGGGTTGCGGACGGCCGTCACCGTTGCCGGGCGAATCCTCTCAGGGCTTCGTCACCAGAATCCATTCGTGCCATTGGATGCCGTCTTTGACAAGCCGGCTCCCATCATCCGGGAGCGGGCTTTGCGGGCGGTGGCACCCTGCATCACCACCGTCGTGCGCCTCGAGAAGTAGAGGGACTTCAGTGGTGTTTAGGCGTCCTATGCCTGTGCATGTCTCGGCGCAACATGACCGTTGGATCAAACTTAGACGGTGCAGATCAGTCACTGTAGCACAAAGCGTGCGGGAGTGTTTTGTTGCATTCTCATCTCAACATAGTTGTTCCCTCTTCGTGCATGCTCATCTCAGGACCCCTCTTCATGCATTCTCTGCATGCTCCTAGTGTATTTGTGTTAACCTAGTGTGGGCTCATGCACCCTTCATGCTCATCTCAGATCCCATATTCCATGGAGTACTGTAGCACTGTACTCTCCATGCGCTGTAGTCCTAGTTCTGTGAACATTGATCTCACCGTTCATTCTCGACTGGACAGTCAAAAAAGGGGCATGTTACATTACTGTTCATATAGTTGACATGCGCACAACATCATTTTTTATCATCATATCTTCCTACACTAGCAAAAAGATTATAGTACTGATGTATGAACCACTACACATGCCTAGTAGTAGGTGATACGTCTCCATCGTATCTATAATTTTTGATTGTTTCATGCCAATATTCTACAACTTTCATATACTTTTGGCAACATTTTATACTATTTTTGGGACTAACATATTGATCCAGTGCCAGTGACAGTTCCTGTTTGTTGCATGTTTTTTATTTCACAGAATATCCATACCAAACGAAGTCCAAATGCGATAAAAACTTACGGAGATTTTTTTTGTAATATATGTGATTTTTGGAATTGGAATCAACGCGAGACGATGCCCGAGGGGCCCACAAGCCCTGGAGGCGCGCCCCCCTACCCTGGGCGCGGCCAGGGGGCTTATGGCCACCCCGTAAGGCGGTTGGTGCCCTTCTTCGGCCGCATTAAAGCTAATATCCGGATAAAAATCGTGTTAAAATTTCAGCCCTATTGGAGTTAGGGATCTCCAGCAATTTAAGAAACGGTGAAAGGCCAGAATCTGGCAACGCAGAAACAGAAGGAAACAGAGAGAGAGAGATCCAATCTCGGAGGGGCTCCCGCCCCTCCGCCGCCATGGAGGCCAAGGACCAAAGGGGAAACCCTCCTCCCATCTAGGGGGGGGGAGGTCAAGGAAGAAGAAGAAGGAGGGGGGCTCTCTCCCCCGCTCTCCCGGTGGCGCTGGAACGCCGTCGGGGCAATCATCGTGTGACGGCGATCTACACCGACACCTCCGTCATCTTCCCCAACATCTTCATCACCTTCCCCCATCTATATTCAGCGGTCCACTCTCCCGCAACCCGCTGTACCCTCTACTTGAACATGGTGCCTTATGCTTCATATTATTATCCAATGATGTGTTGCCATCCTATGATGTCTGAATAGATTTTTGTTGTCCTATTGGCGATTGGTGAATTGCTATGATTGGTTTAATTTGCTTGTGGTTATGTTGCTGTCCTTTGGTGACCATCATATGAGCGCGCGTGTGGATCACACCATAGTGTTAGTTGTATGTTGATAGGACTATGTATTGGAGGGCAAGGGTGACAGCAGCTTCAGCCTAGCATAGAAATTGATGCATACGGGATTGAAGGGGGACCAATATATCTTAATGCTATGGTTGGGTTTTACCTTAATGAACATTAGTAGTTGCGGATGCTTGCTAATAGTTCCAATCATAAGTGCATAGAATTCCAAGTAAGGGATGACATGCTAGCAGTGGCCTCTCCCACATATAACTTGCTATCGGTCTAGTAACGTAGTCAATTGCTTAGGGGCAATTCCGCAACTCCTACCACCACTTTTCCACACTCGCTATACTATCTTAATTGTTTATTTATCTAAACAGCCCCTAGTTTTTATTTTTGTGCTCTTTATTATCTTGCAAACCTATCCTACAACACCTACAAAATACTTCTAGTTTCATACTTGTTCTAGGTAAAGCGAACATTAAGCCTGCATAGAGTTGTATTGGTGGTCTATAGAACTTGAGGGAATATTTGTTCTACCTTTAGCTCCTCGTTGGGTTCGACACTCATACTTATCGAAAGAAGCTACAACTGATCCCCTATACCTGTGGGTTATCAAGACCTTTTTCTGGCGCCGTTGCCGTGGAGCAATAGCGTGGGGTGAATATTCTCGTGTGTGCTTGTTTGCTTTATCACTAAGTAGATTTTATTTGCTGTTCTAAGTTGTTCTCTATCTTTTAGTTATGGATATGGAACACAAAATAGCAAAAAAATTAGGTGTACTTGCTACTCATGGAGATGGGGAACCTCCTAAAACCCTCAACGCTTGTTATGTGGAAAATATTAAACACTACTTTGATAATCCTGAGAAAACCCTGTTCAACTTGATAATGGGAGACACGTTGGATCAACGTGAATACTTTAGGGATTATCGCTTGACTCAAACAGGGAAACTATTATGAGATCAAATTCATATGTTGCATTGGTATGCTCAGAATTTATGCTTGAGATATTATTATACTTGTTGCTCTAGGATGAAGGCTCCACACCTTCCCTTTTCATGTAAACTAGATAGGAAGTGCGGCTGGCCGCACCCCACCCGCCCCAGCCATATCCAACTTGCTATGAGACATTTTTATTTCATATGTTTATACGATGAAAAGCAATAGCACAAAGGTTAAGTATGTTATACATCAAAAGTGCAAAGGTCCAGTAGTTCACGACAATTTATTTACAATATACTATCTCTATCTACAATATACTATCTCTGTACCGTGTACCGTAGTATTTGTAGCTGGGGGATTTCTCTGACCAGGTAAAAACTAAGAAAAGTACCAAAGTACCCCTAATTTGAAAACGAAATTTGTCACTCCGATCGTCGTCTTCCTCCCCTCCGCCCCTCGGCCGTAGCAGCACATCCTCCAGCGCTCATCATAGCAGCACAGCTTCCAGCCGCCCGCGACTATAGCAGCACATCCTCCAGCGCCCGCCGTGCCCACCGTAGCAGCACACCTCCAGCTGCCCGCGACTCTTGCCCATTGCGTCCGCCATCGGCGAATCCTGCCCGTCGTGCCGCCCATGCTCCTCCCCGCACGGGCAACTGAACCACCATCTTTTTCAACACCAAAACAAGAATACACTCACACACTAATCAACAACAATTAACCTTACCCATAGTAGCACCCATCAGATTAAGATTCAGAGACACACACCCAAGATTAAGATTCATAGGAACCAAGCAAACAACACTCAAACAAGATTTTACTGGAAATCTACTGCAATCTTTAAGCTACTCGAAATTCCAAAACGGTGAAGTTCCATCTAAGCTACTGGAGTAAGTTACTGCAATCTTTCTCTTGAATCTACTCCCACATTTAATCATTTAAGCTACTGGAGTACTGGAAATCACACATTTCATCACAAAAATTTCATCTTTTCTGCTGAGTACCTCGATCTGGACGTCGCAGCCGGCGGGGATCTCCTCGATCTGGACGCACTTCCTTGCCGGCTTCTTCTTGTCATCCTCGCTGGTTTCCTCGGTGCCCCACTTGGTTTCGGCCTTGCCGGCGGCGCCAGGCTTGGACTTGGCCTCCCACTTCCACTTGAGGTCGAAGTCGTCGTCATTGGGGGGAGGCGAGCTCCGCCTCCCACTTGAGCGCATGGCCTCCACCGCGTTGCCTGGTTCAGGCGCGATATCAAAAACAGTACCTTAGCACATGGTTCGACGCCCAAAGAAATTCATCTAATATTTCATCTTATGAACAGATCAAGTTCGTCACAAAGGAATAGAAAAAATGCAATGCAATTTGATAGATCAGGATTAGAGCAACTCATTATATAGAAAGCAACACATTCCACAAGTCGAAAGACCGTTCATAATGATTGAAGCAAGTCCTTTATATAGAAAGGGACTGAAGACTGGGTAGTACATTAGAGGGCAGCCAAATAGTACAAAACATTGAAATCAAGGCATTTATAGAGAAATGCTACTGACAATAGTCGGATAGCAGCCTACATGAGTACACAATGAGAGCCAATGGTGTAGCTCATCATAGCCAAAATATAATGTAATAGTTCTATATGCATAAAGAACTTCCCATTCATTTGTCAACCTGAACATTTGCCATAGTGAGCATAGGACTCGCAAAGAAATTGCATTAGTTGAATATTAATTATTATATGTAGCCACATCTTATTTAAATCCAACCAAGATGAACAGAAATAAATCTCACCTTACTTTTGGCGAAAAGACTCTTCTCTAACTGCTCATTCCTTGACATGGTGATCCGCTGAACATATCGCAAGTCGCTGCAACCACATAAGCCAAGCATTGACATGAGATAAAGGGAGCAATGAATTTTTTGATTCGGATGGTACATATCTGCATCTAAACAACCTTGAGATGCATGCATGTTTGTAGCACACTATCAGCCCCATTTATGCTCTTCGTAATCCATTAGAGGTGCAATACACATGTTACTTGGCCAAATTTAACTAAATATATAGTAGTGGTATCTATTTGAAGTCTCACTACTGATAATAAAAATAGACTCCATCTGTACCAGCTAACCAGCAGACAAGCAATCACTGATTCTTGTTGCACACAGAAACACATGATGAAGAAAAACAATCATGTAGACAAATCAAATGTAGATCAAAAACCTACAAAACAATAGACAACACAGAAACAATACACCGTTAATCTGACAAACAATACGCCAGGAAAAAGGAAAAAAGAAGAGGAAGAATAGGAAACAGAGAAACCCAAATCCAAGGAATGAACAACCCAAAAGCAACCATAATAACACAAGAAAAAACTCCAAAAGAGCACCTTTAGGTAGGAAGAAGAAACAAAAAGAACAGGAGATGCGAATGGAAATCCAATGAGTGTGATCCTCGTCACCATTGACTCTAATCAGCTCGACAATGTCGGAAGGCACAGGAAAGAGGAGGCGTGGGGAGGGGGGCACCTCAACCAAAGGATGTCGCGTGGTGTCGTGATGGGAGCGGCGGCTGGAGAGGAAGAGGAGCACATTGATGGCTTAGTTCAGCCATTAGAATTATGGCTTAGTTCAGATAAAAAAGAAAGAATCACTGAATGTTTCCATACAGCAGAATTTTGGCTAAAAGCTGTAATTGGAGTTACATCTCTTGAACAAAGCTAAGTCCCATGAAACACACACTTTGAAACCAAGAGTGCTACTAATTTATCTATGCAAACCTATACCAAAATTATGGCTGAAATGACATGCCATGAAACTGGAGGTGCTAAGAAAACATCAGTATACTTAAATCTAGCAGGTTGTAATGCTGCAATAGTCTAAACAATAATCATTTTCCATCCGTTTGTTGGGGCCACTTCTCCTTCAGGGATCAATGGGAATTAACATACCTTCAAGTCCAGCCAGGGACTCTAGGGTCCATCTTGTCTATGGATTGCAGTACAAATTGTGATACATCATCAGGTGTCCCTGCGAACAGAACAAGATCAATATAGTACAACACACGGCTGAAAAATTCAGAATCAACAAATTTGAGTCAAACAAAAAAGACAAGGCTAGTTTATGATAAACTGAGATCTCGGATGACCACCGCTGAACCAGCAGCATTCCAATTCAAAATGTGCCATGGGTGTTCTGGAAACATCATTAGGTGCCAATACATGCCTGCAAAATCAGGAACCGAAAAATCTGATTTAGATAAAAGAATTGAGGGCTAGCTTGTGCTAACCTTTTGAGCCACGGCAAACATGCAGAAGGGGTACCATAAGTGAAAATTGATGAAAGGAAAAAAGGTAATGGTAAAAGACATATAGTACCTTCATATATAAAAAATTATGAAAGGAAAAAATGTAATGGTAATCTACAGGGATGTGTTGTTCCTTGTACCTTGAGATAAAATTGTTTCTGTCAGCAGCACGACTGCATCTTGCTAGAACATGTAGACTCTCTTCTCTGCTTTGTCTTCTATGTTTTGCGAACACATAAATAGAACGAATATTAGAGGATGTATGAATTGTCTGGTTGCCTAAGAAAGTGCATCAGATTAAACTGTATATATAGTATAATAAATGTTAGCTTAGCGCATTGATCAACGGCTAGGTAGACCAAATCATAATAACCTAGGCAGACCAAACCAAACAACAAAGGTCAATGAACATGCCATTCTTCCTATTCTCTTTGAGATGCATCAATCCAACACAAACAAACCAAACCCTTAGTTTTTTCACACATCACTCGACAAAGAACATCATTTCCCAGCAAGCAAACCTGAATGTGCCAAGTAAAAACACAAGACTAAACAGACACGAGCCAAGTGGACCAATCCAAAAGGCACATGTCCTGCTACATCCACCTCTTCCTAAAAGCTCACTACAATCCCCACGTGACCATGAACCGATCTGTGACAGCGTGGCCAGCTTTGGCGAACTCCAGATTTCTACAGATTTGTCAACTTGAGCATGGTTGCCAAAATCGTTACTTTTTTTAGATATTATGATCTCAAAGTCTCTAACTACAGACTTATTTAGTATAATCTTACTGTCATCTACAATACGCATTCTGACCAGGATGCAAACCTAGAGCAGCATAGCAACACGAAATAAATATCTAAAAGATTAAATTAATGGGGATAAATAAATCAATGAAAAACAAAAGATGAGCACTGATTTTATCTAAATCTTTGCTACCAGGCGTCTTGAAAGGACAACTTACTATTTTATCTGATTCCAAGGCTCTAACATCAGCAAGTTTGAGATCGTAGATGATATATTCTAATGGTTTTTGAACTTCGCGAATAGAGTTAGTATGTCTGGGAAAAGCATATCTCAACACAGCACCCAGATATTTAATGGGAGGTCTATTGATCAAAATTGAAACATCCGGGATTACAGGTTCGAGGGGAGAAGCAAAGCCAACCATCCAAATGGCTGGGCATATCCTCAAGAAGGGCAAGTAAAATAATAAAATCATGAAATAAAGTATAAGCTAATAGATACAGATATTGCATATCCTTAACATAAGTTGTACCTTCGTAGGTCTACATAATCAAAACACATCCAGGGAAAGAAAGTTCAGGGCCGGGCATGTACACAAACTGCATTACTACAATGTTACTGGATGTTCACATGTGTGATACAATAAAGAACAGAACAAAGTTTGTCTAGCAAATCTTGCCACTGAGCAAATATCCAAGAGTAGAAATGGATAAACCTAATGACCTGCAAACAACAATTAACCCTACACATTCCAAACCTTTCGAAGAACTCGGTACTCAAACCATTTTCATGAATTGCACAAAAGCATCATTTGGTTACAGCTATTTCCTTTTCACCTAAACCTATAACATCAAGAAACATGACAATACTTTTATTTCTAAAATGACATCAAGCAACATGCAAAGATTTTTATGTGAAAATTGACTGAATATTTGCATATTACAGGCCACACGCCACAAGCAAGAGAATAGCAACAACACAATGGAAATAAATACAGAGTTCCAGTAGGACATTGGATATGATGCTATTAGCCAAGCAAGTAATATATACTGTATATGTAAAAAAGAGAAGTCATCCGTTATTTATCGTGTAGCACAAAAGCTGTCAGAATATGAGAGGTGGATGGGAACCTGAATCAACAGTTAACTTTGCCTTAATTATTCAAGCTAGACTACAAAATATTAAATGAGGGGTTATTGCATATACAACATGGTTAAGATGTAAAAAATGATTATAGCACAAAAACACAAGCAGTAGATAGTAATGTACCAAATGTTAAATCAGTCAGTGGAAGACTTCTCTCCATGTTATTCTTCTTGCCCGTTAAAGAAGCCTGAAGAAAGTAGTAGCTAGGTAAAGCATAAATTACCTGATAGAAGACTATCTCCTAATTAATGTTTCAACTCAATCACCAGGAATATTGCATCATTATTTTAGCTAACTCAAAATGAAATAACATATCACCGTGAAGCGAAAAAAACATGTACTAACATAATGTGGATTTGAAGATGGCGGAGCTCACGTGAGGGAGGGATGGCCATATGAGGTGAAAACAATGTTGATGCAGCACGGATGGCTAGCCTCATCGTCCATCTCTACAGCCTGTGCTCCTCCTGCACAGTCCAGATGAATGGCGATGGCTCGATCTCCTCTTTGTATTCGCGGTCGACACTCCTTCCGAGTCCCAATCAACAGCGACATCATCATGGACAACTCGACATCCTCGTCCGTGTGTGCAGCCTACGGTCCTCCTGCCCAATCCTGCAACTCCGCAAGACCACTCACTGACGGCACATGCAAGCTGCAGCAAGAAGATGACACAATCACACATCTCACAGAGCAGAAAGACACAGGGCAAACACACTATAGTGAATTAACTTCACATGTAAGAAACAACAACACTCCGGAAAGAACAGTATCCAACAGTGCACGGAGATCCAAAGTTACCACCAAACTCTAAGAAACATTGTCTATATAAGAGCAGCCAGTGCAGTAGTGGTAACCAGCAAGAACCAGGAATAGGAAACCATCAAGCGGTATGCTAGACGAAAAGGAGAGAGCACAAATTTACATAAAAACACAGACGCAAAGAAGCATGAAGCAGCAATTCTGAATTTGAGCGCAACCATTTCACAGAGCTAAATTATGCTTCCAGACATCCATTTTAACAAATCCTAATTCTAAAGATGAATATAATATAAACTGACTGAATAGGCCAATTCAGTTAATCCAAGCAAACCAAAGGAGTTTAAGCACTAAATTAGGCACCTGGCATAGTAAATAAAACTAAAGATGCAGCCTAAAACAAACAGACCAAATAAACCAGATTAAGCACAACAGTCCAAATGAACCTTATTAATCTAAAAGCCACTTACTAAATTGCACACAGACATAATAATCATAAAATGAATGCATCACAGATTGAGCTCATGTTCTACAAGCGACCGCATCTTCTTGATAGCCTACTACCCCAGCTAGACTCCAATGACAATTTTTAGAAACCATTTATGCAATGCCATTAGCTTGTTTGGTAGCCTCAATAACACACACCTGCAAGCAGGACAAACAAACAAAACAGCAGGTCATTGGTATGACAAGGCCAAAAAGAAACAACAAATAAAACAAGCAAGGAAGAAAAGGAGACCACAAAAATCCAAGCAGGGAATAGTACTCTTTTCGTCTACCAATAAGAAGGCAATAAACAGATTCCCTCATTTACCAACCTGCAGACCAACACGAATGACAAGCACAAATAGACTAAATCTATCAGCAGCTCCGGATGCAAGGTGAGGAAAACACAATGCCGTATGAACGCAAGCCAAGGTCTGGAAAGGAAATGGAGCAGAGAGGAGTAGGGGAAAAAGGGTCGACCTGCAGATTCTTGGACGAAGACGAGGCTGCCTGACACAGATCGAACATAGAACCGAGGGGATCGACCAAACGGACCAATCTGTATGAAAACAAAAGTCAAAATACGTACAAGAAGTAGGACGGGTAAGAGTGGGGGGAAGATGGAGAGAGACCACCTCGCCTCGTCGGGGCTCTAGAGCCGTTGTGAAGGCAGAGATCGTGAGCCTTGCTCACGCTGCGGCCTTCTTGTGTTGCCTGTGTATGAGGAAGAAAGGTACGGCTGGACAGGAAGCACAGCGAGCGGCGGCAGCATGGAAGGGAGCATGTGGGTGCCATCTAGGGTTTGATGAGGAGATCGAGAGAGGGAAATAGAGCTGCAACGGGGCGATGCGGCGGCTAGATTTGGGATAGGAGAAGGAGAAGGTAGGCGCGTTGGGCTTTGGCCCGGTGGTGTCTCCTCCCGGCGATGGCGAGGGGCGAGGTCGATGGGGAGAGCAGCGGCGGCGGCAACCTCAGTAGGGGGAGAGGAACGGGGAGGAGAGGAAGGAGCGTGGCGGCTGGTGCAAGAGCGATGGAGAGGAGCGCGACGAGGAGTGACGGCTAGGGTTCTCTCCACAGGAGCCACATCATTTTATACGCCTGTGTGTGAAATGATGAAACTGCCCTCGGCGGGGCACGGGAATCACATGCGGTGGCACAGGATATTTCACTGGGCGAGGTAACTATTCATTGCTACAGGGTCCGGGTTTTGACCAGGCGGCCCAGATTGCTCAGGAGCTCGATCTGACGGTCGGAAACGCATCAAGCGTTTCGATCGGACGGCCGAGAGGGCCTGAGCTCTGAGAGAGCTCGGTGCTCCCTTCGTCTCTTGTTTCTGGATTTAATGATAATGAAACCTTGGCTTCTTATGCTAATGGTATATATGATTACTATGATGTGGAACAAATATAAGAATTTGTTGCGTTTAAGGGTGCTTATGAAATTGAATCTTTGTTTGAAAAGTGTGAAAATTATGATGTTGTTGTTTACAGACCTGAAAATTTTTCTATACTCAAATATTGCTATGAGAATTATGAATATAATGCCAATATTAATGAGTTTATTGAGAAAGTCTCCGTTGTCCAAGAAGAGACTAATATTTTGCAGGAATCTATGGAAGAAGAAATTGATGACACTGTGAGCTCACTGGATGAAAAAGATGAGGAGGAGAGCGAAGAACAAAAGGAGGAAGAGCGGATTGATCACCCGTGCCCACCTTCTAATGAGAGCAACTCTTCAACTCATACATTGTTTAATTTACCTTCGTGCTTACCGAAGGATGATTGCTATGATAATTGCTATGATCCCTTGGATTCATTTGAAATATCCCTTTTTGATGAAATTGATGCTTGCTATGCTTGTGGCCATGATGCCATTATGAATGATGCTTATGGAGATGAACTTGCTATAGTTCCTTATGTTAAGAATGAAATTGTTGCTATTGCACCCATGCATGATAGTCCAATTATCTTTTTGAATTCTCCCAACTACACTATATCGGAGAAGTTTGCGCTTATTAAGGATTATATTGATGGGTTGCATTTTACCATTACACATGATATTTTGATAGATATAATATGCATGTGCTTGCTGCTCCTACTTGCAATTATTATGAGAGAGGAACTACATCTCCACCTCTCTAAGTTTCCTATACGATAAAATTGCAAGAAACTGTTTATGCTATGTATTGGCCTTTACTATGTGTGCATGAATTGTTCTTTTATGACATGCCGATGCATAGGAAGAGAGTTAGACTTCGTTGTTGCATGATATATGTTACTTTGTTCTCACTACTAAATCACAAATCATTGTTAATTAAAATTGGCTTTGATATACCTTGGGATCCGGGTGGATCAATTACTCGAGCACTATATGCCTAGCTTAATGGCTTTGAAGAAAGTGCTGCTAGGGAGACAACCCGGAAGTTTTAGAGAGTCATTTATTTCTGTTGAGTGCTTTTAAAAGGTTTAAAAACAAAAAACAAAAATTGGGGAACCTAAAACTTTTCAAAAAGAAAAGTGAAAGTAAAACGGATGAGCACCGTTGAAGTGGGGGAGCTCCTTGAACTTTGTTCATGCCCATGGAAACTTTGCAAATCTTGAATTACAGAAAATTTTCAAAAAAAATAATTATTCCCTTGTATTATAAAAATAATGTGCCAAGATTTGCCTTTAGGATGATTAGATTGCTTGTTTGGTATGTGCAGTGCAAAAACAGAAACTTTGGCTGTAGTGCGTGAATTTACATTTTTTACTGGAAGGTCAAAAGCTTCTGAAACTTTTTGCACAGTATTGATATACAATTTTTTTTATTTTTTCCTAATTTTTCAGAATTTTTAGAGTTACATAAGTATGGTAGATGTTCATATTGCTATAGACTGTCCTGTTTAAGACAGATTCTGTTTTTGATGCATTGTTTTGCTTGTTTTGATGAAACTACCGATTGTATCGGTGGTATAAGCCATAGAGAAGTTATAATACAGTAGCTACAATGCAAAAATAAAATGTGAATGGGTTTGAAACAGTACTTAAAGTGGTAATTTGCTTTATTATACTAACGGATCTCACGAGGGTTTTGTTAAGTTTTGTGTGATTGAAGTTTTCAAGTTTTGGGTGAGATCACGATGGATGAAGGAATAAGGAGTGGCAAGAGCCTAAGCTTGGGGATGCCCGAGGCACCCCCAGGTAATATTCAAGGACTCCCAAGCAACTAAGCTTGGGGATGCCGCGGAAGGCATCCCCTCTTTCTTCTAACGATCATCGGTAATTTTACTTGGAGCTATATTTTTGTTCGTCACATGATATGTGCGAATTCTTGGAGCGTCTTTTGGGTTTATTTTTCCTTTTTCTTTTATGCACCATGCTGGTATGAGATAGTCCTTGGTTGATTTATAGAATGCTCTTTGCACTTCACTTATATCTTTTGAGTATGGCTTTATAGAATGCTTCATGTGTTCACTTATATCATTTGAAGTTTGGATTGCCTGTTTCTCTTCACATAGAAAACCGCCATTTGTAGAATGCTCTTTTGCTTCACTTATATTTATTAGAGCGTGGGCATATATTTTGTAGAAAGAATTAAACTCTCTTGCTTCACTTATATCTATTTAGAGAGTCAACAGGAATTGGTCATTCACATGGTTAGTCATTAAACCCTACATAAAACTTGGAGATCACTAAATATGATATGTTTGATTCCTTGCAATAGTTTGTGATATAAAGATGGTGATATTAGAGTCATGCTAGTGAGTAATTGTGGATTGGTAGAAATACTTGTGTTAAGGTTTGTGATTCCCGAAGCATGCACGTATGATGAACTGTTACGCGATAAAAACTTACGGAGATTTTTTTGGAATATATGTGATTTTTGGGAATTGGAATTAATGTGAGACGATGCCCGAGGGGCCCACAAGCCTTGGAGGCGCGCCCCCCTACCCTGGGCGCGGCCAGGGGTCTTGTGGCCACCCCGTAAGGTGGTTGGTGCCCTTCTTCGGCCGCAATAAAGCTAATATCCGGATAAAAATCATGTTAAAATTTTAGCCCAATCGGAGTTATGGATCTCCGAGAATTTAAGAAACGGTGAAAGACCAGAATCTGGCAACGCAGAAATAGAAGGAAATAGAGAGAGAGAGAGAGATCCAATCTCGGAGGGGCTCCCGCCCCTCCGCCGCCATGGAGGCCAAGAACCAGAGGGGAAACCCTCCTCCCATCTAGGGGGGAGGTCAAGGAGGAAGAAGAAGGGGGACTCTCTCCCCCTCTCTCCTGGTGGCGCTGGAACGCCGCCGGGGCAATCATCGTGTGACGGCGATCTACACCAACACCTCCGTCATCTTCCCCAACATCTTGTTTACCTTCCCCCATCTATATTCAGCGGTCCACTCTCCCGCAACCCGCTGTACCCTCTACTTGAACATGGTGCCTTATGATTCATATTATTATCCAATGATGTGTTGCCATCCTATGATGTCCGAGTAGATTTTTGTTGTCCTATCGGTGATTGGTGAATTGCTATGATTGGTTTAATTTGCTTGTGGTTATGTTGTTGTCCTTTGGTGCCCATCATATGAGCACACGTGTGGATCACACCATAGGGTTAGTTGTATGTTGATAGGACTATGTATTGGAGGGCAAGGGTGACAGCAGCTTCAGCCTAGCATAGAAATTGATGCATACGGGATTGAAGGGGGACCAATATATCTTAATGCTATGGTTGGGTTGTACCTTAATGAACGTTAGTAGTTGCGGATGCTTGCTAATAGTTCCAATCAAAAGTGCATAGAATTCCAAGTAAGGGATGACATGCTAGCAGTGGCCTCTCCCACATAAAACTTGCTATCGGTCTAGTAACGTAGTCAATTGCTTAGGGGCAATTCCGCAACTCCTACCACCACTTTTCCACACTCGCTATACTAACTTAATTGTTTATTTATCTAAACAGACCCTAGTTTTTATTTCCGTGCTCTTTATTATCTTGCAAACCTATCCTACAACACCTACAAAGTACTTCTAGCTTCATACCTTTTCTATGTAAAGCGAACATTAAGTGTGCGTAGAGTTGTATCGGTGGTCGATAGAACTTGAGGTAATATTTGTTCTACCTTTAGCTCCTCGTTGGGTTCGACACTCTTACTTATCGAAAGAGGCTACAACTGATCCCCTATACTTGTGATTATCAGTAGGAGTACTGTGTAAGTTCAAGTGGCTGTTGTGTTTCGCACTCCTCCATCGTAAGAGTGGAAACGCTTGTTGTAATCAATTTTTTTCAGAAACAATGGACACGCTCTACCATGCGGATCCTCCTCGACGATCGTCGGGAACCTTGCTACTCACTTTCACTAACGTGTGGGACAGCCAGCATCGGGGTCCACTTGCCATGCTCTAAATTACTCCATACTAGAGTGCACAAATGTACGGTAGACTACACCGGTCGAAGCGCCGCAGTAATGCCCAATGAGCCGTCAAATCACAAAACCCCCACCTTTCCAGCAGTAAGTTGGACGAATGAAGCAACCATCATTTCACTCTTCTCCCTCATCTTCCTCCCTTGAAGAAAACCCCAACTCGCTTCTCCCTCATCTTGTTCCTCATTTCTTCAAGAAAACCCCGACGCGCTTCTGCCATTGTTCTTCTCTCCCAAAGAAGGAAAGGTGAGCGCATCAATGGTGTTGCTTCTGGCCAAGGCCCAGTCTTGCAACACCGCGACCGATCCTATAACTCCCTCTCTGTTCTTCTTTTGGGTTTATGATTATGGTTTCTTTTCTTTTATTTCTATTTGACAGTTTCTTGATGGACCCTGGAGCACCGGCCGAAATGATGTCTATGGCTCTGGCCAAAACCGTCGAGGCTCAGGGTACGAAGAAGCGCAAGCACCCTGCCGAGACTACCGCAGACAAGCTCAAGGCCATCGCCCTGTCCAAGCCCCCCTCTCCGGGATCCCTCGTTAAGCCACTCCAGGTAATATCTCTTCTTGACGATCTTTTTGGCGATCTTGATCGTGTTTTTTCATCTAACACGCAGTACTAGTACTAGTAGTACAACTTTCTGGGTGATCTTGCATGTGATTTTTGTGTGCCAAATGACGGTTCTAAATTGCTCTTTTGACCAAAACATGCGAGAGGTTGACATACATATGATTTTTGCACATAACACTGATTTCTTATAGATTACTTTCAACTACTTTATGAACATCAATGCTAGTTGTAGGAAATGCAAGATTTTATTTCTCATGCCTTTGAAGAGAGTATAGTAGCCTCAGTAACTTGTGTTATGGATATTGCAAGTAATCCCTCTTCTCTCATGCCTTTGAAGACATGTTCTAGTGTCTTTGTTCACTCATTTCTGTGCGTATATGTAGTCTTATATGGAGTAAAATATTGAAAATCATCTTATATTTCTGAACGGAGGCAGTAATAAAATATTTGGTTTCTGTTTGAATTAGAACCAGGTCCGCTGTGGAGATGAAGTTCTCAAAGTCATGCCGTGTGAACTAGAAGACCTGAGGATGAGTTCTACTACTAAACTATCCAGCTGCTGTGTCCTTGTCGCCACGTGTCGTGAACAAGTGTTTTCCTGTAGCATTGTTGTCAGGTGTGTTCTCGATGGTGTACTTCACCACAACAATTTCCTAGTTGTGCCTTCGATTATGAAGGGAGTGGTTCTTGTAAAGCTTCCCGACAAATTTGATGCGGATTGTCTTCATCGTCATGTTTATGAGTGGAAAGACCACTCTGTTAGGTTCTCCAAGGTTGACGAGATGGTGATGGTGCCGGTAGACATCTCTCACGAAGTCCATGGCCTAGTCAGTTATGTGGGGTACATCCCGTAGGTCAGTGGCAAGAAATAGTCTGCAGAGTTTAATTAGTGCAACTTTGCTTGTTTGTAGTAAGTATTATTGTTTAGTACTTGATTTGTGTGTGTAAACCCTGTATTGTTTAGTACTGCCGCTTTTGTTGTGTAGTGAGTCCTGAGAATAGTCTATGTTAATGTTTGTCCACTCAATTCAGTCTATATATTTTAAAGTATCCAGATCATCTTTTTTGTGAGGACGGTTTATCAATTATGGTTACACTCGAATATCTGTATGAATTACAGGGTTTATCGCACCCACCAGGATTTCAAGTCCCATGGATGTTCGCTCCATACGAGTTGTCATGACCTTTGGACTGTCCTGCTTGTGGGAGTAAGTGGGGGCCCTGCATGCCACTCGTAATTGGACGATCAACTTCAATTTAGAACTTGAACATAGTGATATCCTGGTAAGGATTCACTCGTGTCACATGAAGTAAATCTTATTGATTTACTGTCATGTTTTCTTACATTTGCTGCAATTATACGATGCAGGTTTTGCCATGTCACATTCGTTATAGAATAAACCGTTTGGTTTGCTCTATGATGGTTATTTTTGCAGGCTTCACTTCTTATGTCGTGTCAGTAATGAAGGCACTGTCGATCACTTATATTACTGGACACAATTGGATCAGTCTGTTGTCTGAGTACAATCTGAAGCCCTATGATGAACTGCAGTTTGTTTTAACAAACACGCCACAATTAGTCCTTCTCGCGTTTAAAAGAAGTGAAGAAAAAGACTGGATCCAGGTCACGGAGCCTAGCGAAGTTCGAAAGCTAAAGTATGAAATCATAGCAGACCAGAGACGATTGCTGCTATCTCGCACATCGGTACCACCTTCAGCATCAGATGGAGCACAGGCACCTGCTCCGACGGCACTGGCTCTAGCACTGACAGCGGCAGCAGCTCAGTCTGATCCACCAGAGGATTGGGCACCGACCGCGTCAGCGGATCAGGCTGATCTACCGGAGGATCGGGCACCAATACAGGCACCTACTCTGACACCGGCACCAGCTCCACAAGGAGCACCATCTCCGGCAGCAGCAGCGGCACAACTAGTCGCATAGGCACGGCCACCAGCAACGGCTCCGGCACCTGCACCAACACTTGAAGTTGCATTTGCATCTGCTCCGGCCCGTGCAGCGACAATGGAACCAGCACTTGCACTGGCAACAGACTGGGCTACAGTTCACACTGCATATACCAAGGTCCTTACAAAAACCGACATCTCCACCTTCTTGGTAAGCATTGGCAGCCCAAATGCTTCCTTTTTTTTCTTTCCATGTTGTTTCACATGATTCACTGTGTTGATCTAACTGTTTGTGTATGTCTTCTTGTTTGCAAATAGAGAATACCTAGAACAACGAGGGAGTCGTTCAATAATCCAGGTGACCATGGCCAAGTTTCTCTCACCACGCGCAGCCTTGGTGTGAATGAACCTACTCAATATACCGTAAGTACAAAGGATGGTCGCATGATGATTGATGCAAAAGGATGGTTGCCGGTGTCAAAATTGGCAGACCTCAGGGTAGGGGGTCCCGAGCTGTGGATCTAGGATCGATGGGGAACAAGGGACGACGAACATAGTGTTTACCTAGGTTCGGGCCCTCTCGAAGAGGTAATACCCTACGTCCTGCTTGATTGCATTGGATGTATAGTATGGTTTACAGAGTAGACCGACCTCAAGATCAGCATGAGCTAAACCCTAAGGAGATAAGGTGATGAATGTAGCTCTAGCCCTAAAGACTACAACCCTCGGTTTATATAGACACCGGTAGGGTTAGGGTTACAGAAGATAGATTACAATAAAGGATTAAAGAGATCCTGCACCTTCTTGACTTGGAGGGCACACCACGGCTTCATAGATCTCCTGTCACTATATGGCTCCACCAGTCCGCTCCATACCCAATGGGCCGTCGCCCTGATGACCCCTTAGTCCATAACTCCCTTAGTAGCCCCCGAACTTGCCTCCAACGCCGGGGATCGTCCTCCGGAATCTTCACATCATTGGCTTGCGAGATGAGTTCTTCCATTCCTTCATTCAGTCTGAAGCCATGTCAATCTCGCTGAACACTATCCGGAGCCCGCACTAATGTACTCGGGCCCGGACAGTTTCAAGATTCTGGGATCCGAAGATATCTCGAGATTGAGGTGGGACCATCAGAGTTTAATGCCATTCCTCGGGGCAAGGGCTTCGCACACCTTTTCAGAGGGTGTGCGGCCCAATGCCGTCCTTCCATGAGCCCGTCCTTCCAACTTCACGGTGAGACGCTTATTTATAGATCCAAAGGTGCTGGGAACAGTTTACCTCCCCCCTTTCGCAAAGAACGACACCGCAGAAATTCCACGACGCCATGGCCGACCTCCTAGGTTCATCCTCGCGCCCCCATGATACGTCTCCAACGTATCTATAATTTTTTATTGTTCCATGCTATTATATTATCTGTTTTGGATGTTTTATATGCATTAATATGCTATTTTATATTATTTTTGGGGCTAACTTATTAACCTAGAGCCCAGTGCCAGTTTCTGTTTTCTCCTTGTTTTTAAGCCTCACAGAAAAGGAATACCAAACGGAGTCCAAACGGAATAAAACTTCACGATGATTTTTCTTGGACCAGAAGACACCCAGGGGACTTAGAGTCCAAGTTAGAAGAGCCACGAGGCGGCGACAAGGGTGGAGGGCACGCCCTAGGGGGGGCCCTACCTTGTGGGCCCCTCAGGACTCCCCTAACCTAGCTATTCGTCCTATATATTCACAAATATTCCCAAACCATCAGAGGCATCCACGAAAACACTTTTCCACCGCCGCAACCTTCTGTTCCCATGAGATCCCATCTTGGGGCCTTTTCCGGCATCCTGACGGAGGGGGAATCGATCACGGAAGGCTTTTACATCAACACCATTGCCCTTTTGATGAAGCGTGAGTAGTTTACCTCAGACCTACAGGTCCATAGCTGGTAGCTAGATGGCTTCTTCTCTCTCTTTAATTCTCAATACAATGTTCTCCTTGATGTTCTTGGAGATCTATCCGATGTAATCTTCTTTTGCGGTGTGTTTGTCGAGATCCGATGAATTGTGGATTTATGATCAGCTTATCTATGAATATTATTTGAATCTTCTCTGAATTCTTTTATGCATGATTTAATATCTTTGTATTTCTCTTTGAATTATCGGTTTGGTTTGGCCAACTAGATTGGTTTTTCTTGCAATGGGAGAGGTGCTTAGCTTTGGGTTCAATCTTGCGTGATTTCACCCAGTGACAAAGTAGGGGTAGCGGGACACGTATTGCATCGTTTCCATCGAGGATAAAAAGATGGGGTTTTCATCATATTGTTTGAGTTAATTCCTCTACATCATGTCATCTTACTTAAGGCATTACTCCGTTCTTTATGAACTTAATACTCTAGATGCATGCTGGATAGCGGTCGATGTGTGGAGTAATAGTAGTAGATGCAGGCAGGAGTCGGTCTACTTGACACGGACGTGATGCCTATATGCATAATCATTGCCTTGGATATCGTCATAACTCTGTGCTTTTCTATCAATTGCTCGACAGTAATTTGTTCACCCACCGTATTATTTGCCTTCATGAGAGAAGCCTCTAGTGAAACCTATGGCCCCCGGGTCTATTTTCCATCATATTACTTTCCGATCTACTATTTTGCAATCTTTTATTTTCATATCTATATATCAAAAAACCCAAAAATATTTTATCTTTTGTTTATCTATCTCTATCAGATCTCACCTTTGCTAGTGACCGTGAAGGGATTGACAACACCTTTATCGCGTTGGGTGCAAGTGTTTGATTGTTTGTGCAGGTGTTGGTGATTTGTGCGTTCTTCTCCTACTGGATTGATACCTTGGTTCTTAACTGAGGGAAATACTTACCTCTACTGTGCTGCATCACCCTTTCCTCTTCAAGGGAAAAACCAACACAAGCTCAAGAAGTAGCAGGAAGAATTTCTGGCACCGTTGCCGGGGAGATCTATGCCAAGTCAAGACATACCAAGTACACATCATAAACTTTCATCTCTTGCATTACATTATTCGCCATTTGCCTCTCGTTTTCCTCTCCCCCACTTCTAAAACTATTTTCGAAAGGATTTTTTTCTCTCGCCATTCTCTTGTTTGCCTAAATCCATCTTTCTGTCGCTATGGCCGACTCTAAAAGGACTAAGGGTTTTCTCCCGAGTTTTAATGCTTTGGATTGCCCCTCTGTCCTTTCTAAGCTCATAAATAATAATGCTATGGAAAGACCTTCCGAGGTTGTTAAGGAAAATGTAAACAATTTTGATGGAGATAATCCCAGAATTTTTTGTTATTTGCTCGATGAATCTTTAAAGGATTCTTGGGATAGACTATTGAGGATTCAAGCTAGCCATGTGCCTCAATACCATATTAAGATATACTTGAGAAGTTTTTATGTTGGTTTGCCTATTTCTCTTAAACAAGTTTTGGATTCTATATTTGAAAACGGTTTTCTTGGAGGAGATGCCTTTGATACTTATGGAAATATGAAAACCATATTTGGGCACTCCAAAGGTGAATATATTGAATCAACTACTCTTATGTGCTTTTATCAAAATGAAATAATCAAAGAGATGAAGGCTAGTTTAGATGCCAATTTTCTAAGTGTGCTTAATCTTTCTTCTACTATTAATGGCCATGTGCTTTCACAAAATAGAAATATAAATGCTCTGGACAAGAAATTCTCTCTTTACTACCAAAAGGGAGAAGATGACAATACCTAGATCTATGTGTTTTTATGCCTAGCTAAGGGCGTTAAACAATAGCGCTTGTTGGGAGGCAACCCAATTTTACTTTTCTTCTTGTTTTTTTGGTTCTGTTTTTCAATAAATTTTTCATCTAGCCTCTGGCTATATGTGTTTTGGTGTTTTAATTAGTGTTTGTGCCAAGTAAGACCTTTGGGATGGCTTACGGTGATAGTTGATTTGATCTTGCTGAAAAACAGAAACTTTTGCGTCCAGTCACAGAATTTTAATAATTCACTGGAGCGTTGAAAAACCCTGAATTGTTTACAAGATATTGATATACAAATTTCCTCTGTTGTCCTAATTTTTAAGAATTTTTGGAGTTACATAATTATTAGAACAATTCGGATCTTCGTAGACTGTTCTGTTTTTGACCGATTCTGTTTTCTTTGTGTTGTTTGCTTATTTTGATGAATCTATGGGTAGTATCGGGGGTATGAACCATGGAGAAGTTGTAATACAGTAGATATTACACCAATATAAATAAATAATGAGCTCACAACAGTACCAAAAGTGGTGATTTATTTTCTTATACTAACGGAGCTTATGAGATTTTCTGTTGAGTTTTGTGTTGTGAAGTTTTCAAGTTTTGGGTAAGGATTTGATGGACTATGGAATAAGGAGTGGCAAGAGCCTAAGCTTGAGGATTTACAAGGCACCCCAAGGTAATATTCAAGTACAACGAAGAGCCTAAGCTTGGGGATGCCCCGGAAGGCATCCCCTCTTTCGTCTTCGTCTATCTGTAAATTTACTTGAGGCTATATTTTTATTCACCACATGATATGTGTTTTGCTTGGAGCGTCTTGTATGATTTAAGTCTTTGCTTTTTAGTTTTCTTATTTCCTATATTTTCCTAATTGTTCAGAATTTTTGGAGTTACAGAAGTATTAGAACAATTCAGATCTTCACAGACTATTATGTTTTTGACATATTCTGTTTTCTTTGTGTTGTTTGCTTATTTTGATGAATCTATGGGTAGTATCGGGGGGTATGAACCATGGAGAAGTTGGAAAACAGTAGATATTACACCAATATAAATAAAGAATGAGTTCACAACAGTACCAAAAGTGGTGATTTTATTTTCTTGTACTAACGGATCTCACGAGTTTTTCTGTTGAGTTTTGTGTTGTGAAGTTTTCAAGTGTTGGGTAAAGATTTGATGGACTATGGAATAAGGAGTGGCAAGATCCTAAGCTTGGGGATGCCCAAGGCACTCCAAGGTAATATTCAAGGACAACCAAGAGCCTAAGCTTGGGGATGCTCCTGAAGGCATCCCCTCTTTCGTCTTCGTCTATCGGTAAATTTACTTGAGGCTATATTTTTATTCACCACATGATATGTGTTTTGCTTGGAGCGTCTTGTATGATATGAGTCTTTGATTTTTAGTTTGCCACAATCATCCTTGCTGTACACACCTTTTGAGAGGGACACGCATGAATCGTGATTTATTAGAATACTCTATGTGCTTCACTTATATCTTTTGAGCTAGGCAATTTTGCTCTAGTGCTTCACTTATATCTTTTTAGAGCACGGCGGTGGTTTTATTTTATAGAAATTGTTGAACTCTCATGCTTCACTTATATTATTTTGAGAGTCTTTCTAAACAGCATGGTAATTTGCTTTGGTTATAAATTTAGTCCTAATATGATAGGCATCCAAGAGGGATATAATAAAAACTTTCATATAAAGTGCATTGAATACTATGTGAAGTTTGATTCCTTATGATTGTTTTGAGATATAAAGATGGTGATATTAGAGTCATGCTAGTGAGTAATTGTGGATTGTAGAAATACTTGTGTTAAAGTTTGTGATTCCTGTAGCATGCACGTATGGTGAACCGTTATGTGATGAAGTCGGAGCATGATTTATTTATTGATTGTCTTCCTTATGAGTGGCGGTCGGGGAAGAGCGATGGTATTTTCCTACCAATCTATCCCCCTAGGATCATGCGCGTAGTACTTCGTTTCGATGACTAATAGATTTTTGCAATAAGTATGTGAGTTCCTTATGACTAATGTTGAGTCCATGGATTATACGCACTCTCACCCTTCCACCTTTGCTAGCCTCTCTAGTACCGTGCAGCTTTCGCCGGTACCATACACCTACCTTTTACCTTCCTCAAAACAGCCACCATACCTACCTATTATGGCATTTCCATAGCCATTGCGAGATATATTGCCATGCAACTTTCCACCGTTCCGTTTTATTATGACACGTTCCATCATTGTCATATTGCATTGCATGATCATGTAGTTGACATAGTATTTGTGGCAAAGCCACCATTCATAATTTTTATACATGTCACTCTTGAGTCATTGCACATCCCGGTACACCGCTGGAGGCATTCATATAGAGTCATATTTTGTTCTAAGTATCAAGTTGTAATTCTTGAGTTGTAAGTAAATAAAAGTGTGATGATCTTCATTATTAAAGCATTGTCCCATGTGAGGAAAAAAATAAAAGAGGCCAACGAAGCCAACAAAAAAAAGGCCAAAGAAGCCGACCAAAATAAAAAAAATGAGAGAAAAGAGAGAAGGGGCAATGTTACTATCCCTTTTCCACACTTGTGCTTCAAAGTAGCACCATGATCTTCATGATAGAGAGTCTCCTATGTTGTCACTTTCATATACTAGTGGGAATTTTTCATTATATAACTTGGCTTGTATATTCCAATGATGGGCTTCCTCAAATTGCCCTAGGTCTTCATGAGCAAGCAAGTTAGATGTACACCCACTTAGTTTCTTTTTGAGCTTTCATAAACTTATAGCTCTAGTGCATCTGTTGCATGGCAATCCCTACTCACTCACATTGATATCTATTGATGGGCATCTCCATAACCCGTTGATACGCTTAGTTGATGTGAGACTATCTCCTTCTTTTTTGTCTCTCCACAACCACCATATTCTATTCCACCTATAGTGCTATGTCCATGGCTCACGCTCATGTATTGCGTGAAAGTTGAAAAAGTTTGAGAACATCAAAAGTATGAAACAATTGCTTGGCTTGTCATCGGGGTTGTGCATGAATTGAATACTTTTTGTGATGAAGATGGAGCATAGCCAGACTATATGATTTTGTAGGGATAACTTTCTTTGGCCATGTTATTTTGAGAAGACATGATTGCTTTATTAGTATGCTTGAAGTATTATTGTTTTTATGTCAATATTAAACTTTTGTTTTGAATCTTATGGATCTGAACATTCATGCCACAATAAACAAAATTACATGGATAAGTATGTTAGGTAGCATTCCACATCAAAAATTCTGTTTTTATCATTTACCTACTCGAGTACGAGCAGGAATTAAGCTTGGGGATGCTTGATACGTCTCCAATGTATCTAAATTTTTTTATTGTTCCATGCTATTATATTATTTGTTTTGGATGTTTTATATGCATTAATATGCTATTTTATATTATTTTTGGGACTAACTTATTAACCTAGAGCCCAGTGCCAGTTTCTGTTTTCTCCTTGTTTTTAAGCCTCGCAGAAAAGGAATACCAAACGGAGTCCAAACGAAATAAAACTTCACGATGATTTTTCTTGGACCAGAAGACACCAAGGGGACTTGAAGTCCAAGTCAGAAGAGCCACAAGGCGGCGACAAGGGTGGAGGGCGCGCCCCCTACCTTGTGGGCCCCTCGGGACTCCCCTGACCTAGCTCTTCGTCCTATATATTCACAAATATTCCCAAACCATCAGAGGCATCCACGAAAACACTTTTTCACCGCCGTAACCTTCTGTTCCCGTGAGATCCCATCTTGGGAACTTTTTCGGCATCCTGCCGGAGGGGGAATCGATCACGGAGGGCTTCTACATCAACACCATTGCCCTTCCGATGAAGCGTGAGTAGTTTACCTCAGACCTACGGGTCCATAGCTAGTAGCTAGATGGCTTCTTCTCTCTCTTTGATTCTCAATACAACGTTCTCCTTGATGTTCATGGTGATCTATCCGATGTAATCTTCTTTTGCGGTGTGTTTGTCGAGATCCGATGAATTGTGGATTTATGATCAGCTTATCTATGAATATTATTTGAATCTTCTCTGAATTCTTTTATGCATGATTTAATATCTTTGTATTTCTCTTTGAATTATCGGTTTGGTTTGGCCAACTAGATTGGTTTTTCTTGCAATGGGAGAGGTGCTTAGCTTTGGGTTCAATCTTGCATGATTTCACCCAGTGACAAAGTAGGGGTAGCGGGACACGTATTGCATTGTTTCCATCGAGGATAAAAAGATGGGGTTTTCATCATATTGTTTGAGTTAATTCCTCTACATCATGTCATCTTACTTAAGGCGTTACTCCGTTCTTTATGAACTTAATACTCTAGATGCATGCTGGATAGCGGTCGATGTGTGGAGTAATAGTAGTAGATGCAGGCAGGAGTTGGTCTACTTGACACGGACGTGATGCCTATATGCATAATCATTGCCTTGGATATCGTCATAACTCTGCGCTTTTCTATCAATTGCTCGACAGTAATTTGTTCACCCACCGTATTATTTGCCTTCATGAGAGAAGCCTCTAGTGAAACCTATGGCCCCCGGGTCTATTTTCCATCATATTACTTTCCGATCTACTATTTTGCAATCTTTTATTTTCATATCTATATATCAAAAAACCCAAAAATATTTTATCTTTTGTTTATCTATCTCTATCAGATCTCACCTTTGCTAGTGACCGTGAAGGGATTGACAACCCCTTTATCGCATTGGGTGCAAGTGTTTGATTGTTTGTGTAGGTGTTGGTCATATGTGCGTTCTTCTCCTACTGGATTGATACCTTGGTTCTTAACTGAGGGAAATACTTACCTCTATTGTGCTGCATCACCCTTTCCTCTTCAAGGGAAAAACCAACACAAGCTCAAGAAGTAGCACCCCATGGCCCACTCCCAGGCGATTGGTCGAGCTGTTCAGTTTTGCACCTCCATCTGAGGTGCTTGTAGACGCAGTGCTTCCTCCCTCCGGCTGATCTGGTGCCAGTCTGCGCTGATCTCATCTCCGTCGATGGCTGCGCCCTTGCCGAGAACTCCCCCGCCCCGAGCAAGGAGGAGAGGGTATGTCTCGTGCCCTTCCTTCTAAGAGGTTTGGGTTTTCCTATTCATCCGTTTTTACGGGGTTTGTTGGAGTTCTATGGGATCCAGCTCCACAACGTCACCCCGGGGTCCATATTGCACATCTCTGGCTTTGTAGCCCTGTGCGAGATATTTCTGAGTTGCGAGGCCCACTTTGACTTGTGGAGGAAGTATTTCTGTCATGTCCCTCGCCTCTGAGAGGGATCCATATTTGAGGTGGGCGGCACCAAAGTATGGCGGATAGCTGGGACAGGGTACCCAATTGGGACCCCACAGAAAGATCCCGAAGGATGGACTTCGGAGTGGTTTTATATTGAAGACGTTCCCCTAACCGATCCAATTCGGCAAGGGTTGCCCGAATACTCAAACGACCCGCCTATAAAGCGGTTCAACTGGCGGCCCAAAGGCCCTTCCCAACAGGACAGTGAAGAGGTGCGTAATGATATTATTTTTGTAGGCCGCAAGACAGTAGAACGAAAAGCTGTCCGAGGACCTTAAAGTGAGTCGGACACAATTGGTCGAAACCAAGGCCGAACTGGATGCGGCTCGAAAAGCCAGCAACGAGTTGTCCGATAAGTAGAAAAGACTGTTTCACAGGTATACGTTGTATGTTATGCTTGAACACCGTATTCTCCGTATAGCCGCGGGAGCTGCAAGTGAGCTGCGGAGGGAACTGGAGGCTGGTAAACGAGTGCTGACGCGAAGTCAGGAGGAGAAAAATGAGCTCAAGGCAGAAAATCAATGGAAAGCCGAGGAAATTAAGAGTTTGAAAACTCAGCTGGCCCAAACTTTGGAGGAAAACCAGAAGCTAAAAGGTGGCATATTTGGTAAGCGCTGATCTTACCATGTCGTTGGCAAGTACCATTGATGTGTTAATGACGATGTGCGACACCTGCTTGTTAGGTCTCCTGACTGGGCGGCCTGAGGAAGAAGCAAGCACTTATGACGGGGACCTTTTAAAGGAGCTGTCGAAGACTTATTAAAGGGCCCGGAAAGCCATGAAGAGCATGAAGAGCATGGCGAAGGCGTTATGGCAATTAGATGTGCCATCAGAGAGTATGGCTGAACTAGCCAGTCGCTTTAAAGGAGCTCGGCAAAGGTTTGAATTATGGAAGATCTCGGCCTGCCGAGAAGGAGCGCGCGAGGCGTGGGCTATGGTAAAGACCCGCTTCACCAAGCTAGACCCAGTGCATATGGCTCGGGTTGGTCCCGTGGGCCCTGACGGCCGAGAGATACCACTAAGCTTGGTGTATGATGATGTGATGCCAGCCGCTCGCTATTCTCAGAAGGATTGTGATTTAGAGCAATTGATAGACAATGTCGAACAGGAGTAATTTTGTCAATTCTATGTATCTATGTACTTTATGTTGACCGTGCTAAATCCGCGTTCTTATTTTTAAAAGAATGTTGTCTTAACCGGCCATCGGCTTCTACCTTCCCGATCAGAGATCGGGAAGTGTTCCGTACTATGTGCCATGGGAAACAAGGCAATATTTCGGGAACCAGGCAATCCGGCCATCTGGCTTGAACAGACGAAACATGTGCGGAGAGCCATGTTATATTACTTATTGATGTAAGAAACATCTTCCGATGAAAATATTTCCTCCAAGGGTTCCTTTCATCGGGTAAAATTATAGTCCGGATACATAGCATCAACGGGAACCAATGGCATCGAAAAAAACTGGTGATAAGCGCGAGCCTATATTCACTTCCCTTAGGCCGACTTATTGTATTATATAAGAACCCTAGCTTTTGGCTTCGCCCGTCTGAGGTACGGTCCCGGATGACCCGGTCGTAACAATCGCAGAGGTGCTCCCTTTACCCCCTTGCCGAACAATCAGGAACGTATGGGTAAACACAGGAGCCAGGCAACCCAGCCTGGCAAAGATCTTAAGTCAAACAAGTGCATATGTTGGCTTAACATGTGTGAGAAGGATGCAATCGGTACGAAAGTGATTTATACATTATTCGGCTCTTTTGAGGGAGCCCCCATGCAAAGCTGGGTGTTACATTCAATGATGTATATGATACAAGCTTGGTATGGTTCGGTTTAGCCGAACTCGCACCATGTCTAAAAGAAAGAGAGGGAAAAGGAAAAAAAGGAGGAAAAGGTGGGGATGTATGTCAAACTCAGGCGTAAAAACACCGCAGCCGAGCTGCGTTCCACGGGTTCGGCTTGAGGCAGTCATCGGACGGGCGGCGAAGACTATATGCTCCTCCTATGAGTACTTCATCGATGATGTACGGTCCCTCCCATTTAGGTGATAGTTTATTCTTCTGTTTTTCGGGGAGTCGGAGGACGAGGTCTCCCACGTTATATGTCTTCGCCCGGACTTCACAGTTGTGGTAACGCCATGCTTGCTGTTGATAGAACGCGGACCGAGGTTGAGCTATATCTCGTTCTTCTTCCAGAGCATCCAGATCATCCTGTCGATCAAGCTCGGCTTCCTTTTCTTCGTAAATGCGCACTCTAGGTGCGTCATGGATAAGGTCGCATGGGAGGATGACTTCTGCACCGTATACCATAAAAATGGTGTGTATCCGGTTGACCGATTAGGAGTAGTGCGCAGTCCCCATAGTACGGAATCGAGTTCCTCGACCCAATGGCAGTCTGATTGTTTAAGGGATCGAACTAGGCAAGGCTTAATGCCGCTCATAATGAGCCCGTTGGCTCGTTGGACCTGTCCATTGGTCTGTGGGTGGTACACCGAGGCGTAATCGAGCTTAATGCCCATTTTGCCGCACCAGTCTTTAACTTCCTAGGCGGTGAAGTTGGTACCATTATCGGTAATTATGCTGTGGGGGACACCATAACGGTGTATGACATCTGATAAGTCGACGACCGCTTCGGATTCTGCCGAAGTGACGGGCCTTGCCTCGATCCACTTGGTGAATTTGTCGACCATGACCAATAGGTACTTCTTTTTGTTTGTCCCCCCTTTAAGTGGCCCGACCATGTCGAGACCCCAGATCGCAAAAAGCCATGTTATCGGTATCGTCCAAAGAGCTGTGGGGGCATGTGGCTTTGATTTACGAACAGCTGGCATCCGACGCAATTTTGGACTAATGTCTGGGCATCTTCACGGGCAGTAGGCTAGAAGAAACCTACTCGGAAAGCCTTGCTGACCAAAGCCTGAGCTACCGCGTGGTGTCCGCCCATGCCTGCGTGTATTTCTGCCAAGAGCTGCTGTCCCTCTTCTTCGGAGATGCACCTTTGTAAGATTCCTGTGGTACTCTTCTTATAGAGTTCACCCTCATGGACCTTGTATGCTTTAGAGTGCCGAACTATACGCCATGCTTCAGTTTGATCCTCCGGAAGCTGGTGTTGTGTGAGGTAGGCCAACAGGGGTTCTGTCCAGGGTGGGATTACGGCCATGACTTCGTGGGCGGAAGGTGTTTCCTTAAGTGCGGAGCCGCCAATGACGTGATCGTCTTATTCATTTTCATGCGAGATATTGTGAGCGGGCTCATTGGATGGTGCACCGGTGACATCATCATGCCACACCACGGAGGGCTTAAAGAGCCGCTCGAGGAAGGTGTTTGTGGGAACCGGGTCGCGCTTGGCGCCCATGCGGGCGAGGACGTCGGTTGCTTCATTGCTGTCTCTAGCGACATGGTGAAATTCTAGGCCCTCGAATCGGGCCGATATCCGGAGGACCGCGTTTCTGTATGCCGCCATCTTGGTTTCTTTGGCGTTGAATTCGCCGTTGACTTGGGAGATTGCCAGGTTTGAATCTCCCCTTACCTCGAGGCGCTGCACGCCCATTGACGTGGCCATACGAAGACCATGTAGTAGTGCTTCATATTCGGCTGCGTTGTTGGAGTCCATGTACATTATTTGGAGGACATACCGAACAGTGTCACCTGTGGGGGAGATTAGGATGACCCCAGCCCCCAGTCTGGCTAACATCTTTGAGCCGTCGAAATACATTGTCCAGTGTGAATATGTAGTGTACTCCCGGGGTAGTTTGGCCTCGTTCCATTCGGCTATGAAATCGGCCAGCACCTCAGATTTAATGGCTCGGCGTGGCTTGTATGTTATCTCGAAGGGGAGGAGCTCGATGGCACAATTGGCGATGTGGCCCGTGGTGTCCCTGTTATTCATTATATCATTCAAGGGAACCTCTGATGCCACTGTGACCGAACATTCTTGAAAGTAGTGTCGTAGCTTTCGGGACGCCATAAAAACCGTGTAGGCTATCTTTTGATAGTGCGGGTATCGTGATTTGCATGGCGTAAGTACCTCAGACACATAATAGACCGGCTTCTGGACTTGGAACTTGTGGCCCTTAGACTCCTGCTCCATGACGAGCACTGCGCTGACCACCTGATTGGTGGTTGAAATGTATAGTAGCATGGGTTCGCCGACGCTGGGTGCGACCAAGATAGGGTTGCCGGCGCGGAGTGTTTTAATCTCCTCGAGTGCCATAGTTGCTTCATCTGTCCACTGGAAGTTCTTGGTCTTTTTTAGCAGCTTGTACAGTGGCAATGCCTTTTCTCCGAGGCGAGATATGAAGCGGCTCAAGGCTGCCACGCATCCTGCTAGCTTCTGGACATGCTTGAGCTCTGTTGGTATTGCGAGCTGAGACAACGCTCTAATTTTGGCCGGGTTGGCCTCGATTCCTCTATGGGAGACGATGAATCCGAGTAGCTTTCCGGCAGGGACCCCGAAGACACATTTCTCTGGGTTGAGCCGTATGTCGTAAGCTCGCAGGTTGTCAAAAGTTTGGCGTAGGTCATCTACCAGTTGGTCTATGTGTTTGGTTTTGACAACCACATCATCCATGTATTCCTCGACCGTTCTGCCAATTTGGTTTTCGAGGCACGTTTGAATCATGCGTTGGTATGTGGCTCCTGCGTTTTGTAGCCCGAACGGCATGGTGTTGAAGCAGACAGGCCCGTAAGGGGTGATGAATGCGGTTGCTGCCTGGTCGGACTCCTTCATCTTAATCAGGTGGTATCCGGAGTATGCGTCAAGGAAGCATAGCGAGTTGTGTCCAGAGGTGGCGTCGATGATCTGGTCTATTATTGGCAAGGGAAAAGGGTCCTTAGGGCAGGCCTTGTTAAGGTCTTTAAAATTGACACAGAGCCGCCATGATTTGTCCTTTCTAGGTACCATAACTAGATTTGCTAACCACTCGGGATGCTTGATCTCGCGGATAAATCCGACCTCCAATAGTTTTGCTAGCTCTTCGCCCATGGCCTGCCTCTTGGGTTCGGAAAACCGGCGTAGAGTCTGTTTTACCGACTTGAAGCCTTTTAGGATGTTATAGCTATGCTCTGTCAGCCTGTGTGGGATTTCCGGCATGTCTGAGGGGCTCCAGGCGAATATTTCCCAGTTTTCACGTAGGAACATTCTTAACGCCTTGTCAACTATGGGGTCCAGCTATGCTCCTATAGATGCCATTTTATTGGGATCTGTTGGGTGCACTTGAAATTTTACTATTTCATCTGCTGGCTTGAATGATGTGGATTTTTGTCTTTTACTGAGGACCACATCATCCCTGTCGACAGTAGTGCGTAGTGCTGTCAACTCTTCGGCCACGAGGGCTTCGGATAGTGCCTCTAGGGCGAGGGATGCCGTCTTGTTTTCGGCTCGTAAGGCTTTGCTTGGGTCACTTTTAAATGAGATTACCCCATTGGGCCCTGGCATTTTGAGTTTCATGTACCTGTAGTGCGGTATGGCCTGAAATCTCGAGAATGCCTCACGTCCTAAAAGGGTGTGGTATCCGCTGCGAAAGGGCACAATGTGGAATAACAGGGGTTCAGATCTGTAGTTATCGGGTGTGCCGAACAGAACGTCCAGGGTTATGTGTCCCGAGCAGTGCGCCTCCCTACCATGTATTATACCTCGGAATGTGGTGTGGCTGCGTTCGATGTGAGATTTGTTGAGCTGCATCTTGTCGAGAGTGTCCTCATAGATGAGGTTGAGGCCGCTGCCTCCATCCATCAGTACTTTAGTCAGCCAAAAACCATCGATAATGGGGTCAAGGACCAGTGTGGCCGGTGCATGGTTGCTGCGTGGACTTGGCTAGTCCTTCTCGTCGAACATAATAGGCGTAGCTGCCCAAGGCTGTTGTCGGGGATATCGTGCGACATATGCCAGCGGTGGCTTATCATGGATGGGGACAAAAGTACGTCGCTGGGCTCTAGAAGTGGGAGTGAGCGAGACCGCGTACGCCTGCGAATCTTACCCAGGTTCGGGGCTCTCCTCGGAGATAACACCCCTACTCCTGCTCTGCGGGTCTCCGCATGATGACTATGATCAACAAAGTAGCTACAAGCTTGCTCCTTGAGCTGTTTCGGCTAGAGGAGGGAGAAGGGCAAGGCCTGCTCTACTCCTCTCTCTATGGGTATGTGTGAATGGCGTGGGTGCTGAACCAAACCCCCTTGCATGGGTGAGCCTGGGGGGTTTATATAGGCCTACCCCCAGGGGTACAATGGTAATCCGGCCGGGTGTAGGACCCGGCCATCAGCGTCTCTGGTTGCCGAGTTCTCCGCCGACCGCTGGGGCCCGCCGCCTGGTGGGCCCCGCCGACTGCCATGATCTCAGCCGTCAGGTAGGGCCCGCCGCCTGCGGGCCATGTTGACTGCTTTATACTGTAGCCTCGCCCCTGATGACGAAGGCTTTGTCGGTGGGAGCGTGGCTACAGTCCCGCCGCCTGACGGGCGCTCACTGTAGCTATACCCCGTCTCATCCGGTTGATGGCGTACAGACTTCAAGGGGGAGAAGGGCCGCCTGCTTGGAGTCGGCCCTCCCTCATTGCTGCCTGCTTGAGGTGGGCCGCCTTCGGGTGGCTCGCGAACAGGTAGGGCCCGCCGCCTGCGGGCCGTACTAACCGCCCGTCGTGGGAGCGTGGCTCCCTCTGGCGCTAGTGATGTCACGGACTGCGTGGTTACAGTGTCGCGCTGGGCGGGGGGTGTCCGCCCAGTACACAGCTCTGCGGCCAAGTCCCATCCTGGGTTCAGGGGTGGCAGGCCGTACTGTAGCCATGCCTTGCCTTGTCGTGGTGCTGACTTCGAGGGGGCGAGGGGCCCTCAGCCAGGAGTCGGCCCCCTTGCGGCTGCCTTCCATGGTCTTGCCGCTTTCTAGCAGCCGGCCCTTTGGACCAGCCGGCCCAAGAAGGCGGTCGTGCTTCCGGAGGGCGTGAGGTGCACGGCCGGCCCCGATGTCCTGAAATACCATGGGGGGCTGATGTGGCTACCCATGGTCATTTACTCCGACAGTAGTCCCCGAAGCTGGTGGGGCACCGCGGCTGAAAAACAAGGAGCCTCAGCAGCTTCCTACTCTGAGTGGCCTGGTAGTTGGGCTTCGTCCGTCTTCTGGAGAGGCCAATTGCCAGGAGCCGGCCAAGGCCAGGCCGGCCTCCTGGCGAATTCGAATCGTTGTGGCGGAGGCCGGGTTAGATGCCAGCCGGACGATAGGCTTGCCGCCCGTGGCTCGCCCGCCACGCGGCGCCAGCAGGCCAGACCGGCCTGCCAGCCCGCATGGGCGACGAGACGTCGCCGCAGGCCTGGGCCCGCCACTACAGGGCCTCGGCACGCGTGCGGATCCGCTGCGGCCGAGGTGGGCGGTTGCGATTCCCGGGTGCGATTAATACACGCCATCACGGTGCTGTAATTGCGGGGTCGTGGGGGAAGTGGGCGCAATTAATCTTGCGCCCCCCCACGTTTTGCCCCCTCGGCTCCGCCGCCAGAGGGCTATAAGTAGGGGGAGGAGGGGGGCGGCAGAACGCACGCACGCCCTCCTCTCCCTTCTCTTTGCTTTTCTCCTTCCTCTTCTTCCTGCTATTGCCGCGGCCTCTCCTCTCGCCGGAGTGCTGCCGCAGCCCGCCGTCGCTGGACCTCCATGCACCGCAGCCACCTTGCACCGCCGCCGAGCACGGAGCCCATGGCGCCAAGCGGCCGCGCGGGCTACTGGGACGGCTCCAACGTCCACGACAGGCACTTGGAGTTCCTCCGCCAGACGCGGCGGCTCCCCAATGCATCGAACGTCAAGGTGCGTGTCCCCCCTGAAAGGGAGATCTCGCCGGCACCGGAAGGCGGCGAGCGTCGTCTTCCGGTCGCATTTCCTTCGCGGCTTCGGCCTTCCGGCGAGCGGATTCTTTCGCTTGTTTTTGGACTTCTACGGAGTGCAGCCCCACCATCTTACTCCGAATACGGTGGTGCTACTCTCCGCCTTCGTCACCCTGTGCGAGGGCTACCTCGGCACGCTCCCCACACTCGAGCTGTGGGGAGAGCTTTTCTATCTCAAGCTCGGCACCGCCGCCAAGAACGAGGTGGCCCAGTGCGGAGCCTGCGTCGCGGTGCAGCGCATAGGATCCAGGGTTCGCTTCCCGGCTCTCGCCCTGCTGCAGTCGGCCAAACTGTGGCAGAAGTCGTACTTCTACGTCGAGAACATCCACTCGACGCGGGACTACGTCAACCTACCGGCCTATGCAGCCGGCCCGCCTCTCGAGCCTCGCACCAACTGGAAGTTCCGGCCGAGAACCCTGTCGGCCGCGTGCTCCACCGCGCTCCTCCGGCTCCAGGAGATGACAGCGTCAGAGGGCCTCAAGGCCTCAGATCTGCTGGCCGCATTCGTGAAGCGCCGAGTGCTGCCCCTCCAAGCCCGGCCCCACTTGATCAGCGACATGAGTGGGCACCGGGATCCGTGCCGGATGTCCACCAAGGTGATGCCGGACGTGGATGTGGTCCGCATGGTGAGCTTCTTCTCCGACTGCAAGCTGTCGGAGACGGAGTGGCAATTCGGCAAGCCGCCGTACAGCCGGGCCAACCCGCCGCCTCCGGTACATCTCCTTATCCTTTTTTCCTTTGTTCGTCCGGGTTCTTTCTTGCCGCCTGACCAGTCGGCCTTGGTGCAGCGCTTCCCAGGCAAGACGGCCACTGACACGCTGCCCCCGGGTCACCAGTACATGGCGGACCGGTCGGTGAGTGACGAGGACGACCCCGACTTGGGGGCGGCCGCTCAGGAGGAGGACGACACCACAGGCGGTGGCGGCGAGGGAGCAGGCGGCTCCTTAGGAGGCGGCCTCGGGGATTGGCCGGATGACGACCAGGAGGATGAGGAGCCGTGTCGTGCCCATGGCACCGACATGGCGGGCGCCAGCTCCTCGGCCGCGCCAACCACAGCAGCCGGCGCACCGAAGCGCCGGGCCGATGCCGGGTTGTTCGACAGCTGGCCCAAGAAGGCCAGGAACTCGGCCGCCGCGACCAAGTGGCAAGAGGCCACCGCAAAGGCGGCCCTCTTCCAGAAAGCCCCAAAGCGGCTCCTGCTAGTGTCCGCGTAAGTGCCTTATCCTTTCTTGCGTCTTGCTTTGCGTTTGCTTTTCTTCTATCTTTGCAATCTTTTTACTCTCTTCCTCCCTTGGCGCGCAGCGCCCCACTTTCCTTGTCGCGAGCCCCGTCCGGCTCGGTGATCAGGGCGGCAGACGACATCACGGGCCCCCGCCACGTGGATCCGCTTGCCGCCCTCCAGGAGGCGACGGAAAAGAACACGCGGGAGGTGCGAGAGGAGCAGGAAGCTGCGGCCCGGGAGAAGGCGGAGGCCGACGCGGCGGCCAAGGCCCAAGCCGACGCCGCAGCCAAGGAGCAGGCAGATGCGGCCGCCAAGGCGCAGGCAGAGGAGGCGTCCCGCAGCCGGGCTCTGGAGTCCACCGGTCCGCAATCTGCGGAGCCTATGGTGCAGGAGGTCCAGGCTCCGACTGGAGGGGCCGGCGATGACCAGCCTGTCCAAGAGAGGGGAGGGGACCCTGTTATCCCGGAGGCAGAGGTGCCCCCGCGCACGTCGGCTACCGACGGCTAGTGCAGTCGTCCTGACGAGTCGCTAGTGCCGCCAGCCAGCGGCGAGTTGAAGGTGGGTCTGACTCCCGCAACTCGTATCCCGGTGCGTCAGCGTGCGGGGAGGACGGCCTCAGCACCGCGGCCGTTGGAGGTCGGGGCCGCTAGCTCGTCGGCCCCCGACGCCGAGGCTACCAGCACCGCCCCACCGGATTGGACATCTGGGGGTGGTACGGGTGTTTTGAACGCGGCCTCGCAGGAAGTCCTGGCCCGGTTCAACGCTCAAGGCGCCGCTCTCCAGCAGTACACGCAGGAGTTCCTGGCGACGCGGGCGGCCGTCCGGGTACATTTCTTGTTTTCGTTTCTTTGTAATCTTCCGTGGGGGCGCGCCAGTGCACCCGCTTGGTGTAGCCCCCGAGTTCCGGGCCGGTTGCTGAGCAAGCGGCTCGGAACTTCAGGTCGAGCTCCGAGTACGGACTCGTTACCTTCTTCTGTTGTCTGTTGCAGTATTACCACAACATCCGTGCGGCCGCCTACAACTCTCAGCTCCAGGAGCTGACCAAGCGGGCCACCGATCTGACAGAGAGCCGAAGTAAGTACTTGGTCTTCTTCCTTGCGGGGGCGCGTCAGCACACCCGCTGGGTGTAGTCCCCCAGATTCGGGCCGACTGCTGAGCAGTCGGGCCAGATCTCCCGGCAACTACTTTCCATTGGTGTTGATGGTTTTTTTTCTCCGTTCTGGCAGAGGCCGCCGCAGATCTGCGGCAGCGCCTGGGCGAGGCCGAGTCCGTGCTCCATACCAAGGAGCAGGAGCGCAGCCAGGAGGCCCAGGAATGCGACCGCCTGGCCAAGGAGCTGGCGGACCAGGCGGAGCGGCACAAGGCGGAGCTCCAGAAGCTGAAGGAGGAGGAAGACTCCCTCAAGGCTGACTTCGAGACTCAATGCTGGAACTGGGCCGAGAAGGAGAGACTCCTGACCGACGGCTACGGCGAAATCGAGGACATGATTGATGGTGAGTTACTTCTTCTTTTGAACAGGCATCGACTGCAGTAGGAGTCGGCCTCTGGCTTCTAATCTTTGATCTTCTTGCGCAGAATACTTTCCCGGTCACTCCGTCGCCGTCAGCCAGGCCATCGAGGCGCGTCGCGACATGCGGAGGAAGGCGGGCGTGGACATTGCGCCCAACGCGCCCCGAAATCTCGGCGAGCAGCTTCTGGCCGTCAAGACGCGCCTGCAGCCAGCTCACAGGATGCTTCGTCGCCTACAGCACACCGGTGCTCAGGTGTTGGCCGCCTTTTGGCCCGACACTCAAGTTCCACGCACCCCCAGTCGGACTGCCGACTGGCTGGAGGTAGCGGTCGGCCGCTTCGAGGCTTGGAAGGGCACCGTGGCTCGGGCGGGTGCGCGGACGGCCTTGGAGTTCGCCAAGGCGTGGTATCCTGGGCTAGACCTGGCCCAGCTGGCCACCTTCCGGCAGGAGGCCGGACCAGAGCTGGTGGCGGTGGGCCCTGCGCTTACTCAACACGCGGCAGCGATTGCCGAGTACGCCGACACCACCGTTTTCATCCCCAAGCTGGACGAGGAAGGCGCTGAGGTGCTGCCCGACTGGTTCGGGCTGAACCCGGGGGATGCGGGGGACTCGGCGGAAGAGATCGCCTCCAGCAACGAGGGCGAGGACGAAGAGGACAAGGACGGCGAAGACGACGCACCGGACGATGGAGCGGACAGCCGGCCTCAGCCCGACCAAGCCTCGACCAACGAGCCGCGTGCTACCGCACTGACTGCTGCCGGGGGCGATCAGGCCGAGACCCTTCAGTCGGCCGCTCCACCATCCGGCGCCGCTGCCTTTGCCAACCCGTCGGACCCGCCTGCTGCTCCCTTGGCCTAGATGGCCACTTTGTCTTATCTTTCCTGTTCTTGTAATCTTTTGAACAAGCATGTTAAATTCGCGCAATTCCACCCGCTGGGGGTGTATTCAAACTTTGTTGAATGCTAGCTATGAGCTCTGCTATGTAAATTAACTTTATTCGCATAAGTTGTGCTCTGTCGGGTTCTGACTTTGCCTTGTTTTTTTGCTCTTTTTTGGCTTTTTCCTTTGCCGCCTTCCTTTGGCTACCACCCTGCCAGCCGGACAGCCGCTCTGCGGTCTGTGGCTGGGTCTGGTGCTTGGCCGTTTAGGAAGACAAGTACTTTGGCCGTTTTAGAACGTAGCAAGTCAAGTGAGAAGCCGGCCGGCCGGCTGCTCCGCAGCCGGAGGGTGAGGCGAGGAGCCGGCTTAGCCTATGTTGATGCTTTTTTCCTTAGTCATTTTTCTTGTGGACACCGTTTCCTGCCTTTAGCTCTTGCCAGCCGGACAGTCGCTCTGCGAGCTGCGGCTTAAGGCAAGAGAGGGCTTAGATGTCTGCACACTACTTGTCTGACTGCAGGTGGCACCAACATAGGACAAGGCGGTGAGCCCCCGGGCCGACTGGTCGGAACCCGGTGCCAGGCGGAGGAATGAAAAAACACATTCTCAGGCATAAACTTATCGTACAGATAAAAAGGGTAGTCCCCGAGTGCTCCTCGAGGGACCCGATGCCTTCACTCTTAATACGAAAGGTAGCGTGGTACATACTGCATTAGCTGTAAAATCTTCGGAGGAGATTTGCGTTCCATGGGCGCTCCGTTTCCTTGCCGGAATCATCCCTCTTGCGTGCCCTAGGCTTCTGCGCGTCGATGAGGTAGTAGGACTCGTTGGCCAAGGCTTTGCTGATGACGAAGAGTCCTTCCCAAGGGGCCGAGAGCTTGTGCTAGCCGGCTGTTCGCTGGATCAGCCGGAGCACAAGGTCGCCCTCTTGGAAAGATCATGGCTTGACCTTCCGGCTGTGGTAGCGGCGTAGGGCCTGCTGGTAGATGGCGGACCGGCTGAGTGCCAGCAGCCGGCCTTCTTCCAGCAGGTCGACGCCGTCTTCTCACGCCTCCCTTGCCTCCACCTTCGTGTACATGGTGACGCGAGGCGAGTCAAACTTGATGTCAGTTGGGATGACAGCCTCGGCCCCGTACATGAGGAAGAAGGGAGTGAAGCCAGTCGATTTGTTCGGCGTGGTCCGGAGACTCCAGAGGACGGCCGGTAGCTCCTCGATCCAGCAGTCGGCCGAGCGCTCTAGCGGCTCCACCAGTCGGGGCTTGATGCCGGACAAGATGAGGCCGTTTGCTCGCTCGACTTGGCCATTTTACTGCGGATGGGAAACGGACGCTAAGTCCAGTCAGATGCCCTGCGTCACGCAGAAACGGGCCAAGGCGCCTTTGGCAAAGTTTGTGCCATTGTCGGTGATGATGCTGTGCGGTATGCCGTACAGGACGGTGATATTAGTGATGAAGGTCACCGCAGTTGGACCGTTCAGCTTCTTAATTGGCTTTGCTTCAATCCACTTGGTGAATTTATCCACGGCGACCAGCAGATGGGTCATGCCGCCGCGTGCCGTTTTGAACAGGCCCACCATGTCCAGCCCCCAGACGGCAAATGGCCAAGTGAGGGGGATGGTCTTGAGTGCAGAAGCCGGCAGGTGTTGCTTGGAGCTAAATTTCTGGCACCCTTTGCACTTCTTGACCAAGTCCTTGGCATCGTCCAAAGCAGTCGGCCAGAAGAATCCATGGCGGAAAGCTTTGGTGACAAGGGATCTGGAGGCCGCGTGGTGGCCGCTTTCGCCTTGATGGATGTCTCTGAGGATTGCCTTGCCTTTTTCTGGCTCAACGCAGCGCTGGAAAATGCTAGTTACGCTGCGTCTGACAAGCTCTCTGTTCACTATCGTGTATGCTGCTGCCCGGCGTTGCACTTGCTGGGCAGAGGTCTCGTCGGCTGGTAGCTCTCCGCTTACCAGGAAGTTGAGGATGGGCTGCGCCCATGACGGTGCTTCGACCACTGTCATCACGGCCAGTGGAACCAAGGCGGTTGGGTTGGAGTCAGCCACCGCTTGTTGTGTCGCTGAAGTCCTCGGGCCGACTGATGCAGCCCCCGGGCCGGGTGCGACTGCTGCAGTCCCCGAGCCGCCTGCCGACGTCCCTGGGCCGACTAACGCAGCCCCCGGGCCGGGTTCTGAAGTCCCCGGGCCAGGTGTGACTATTGCAGTACCCGAGCCGCCTGCCGAAGTCCCCAGGCCGGCTGTTGTAGCCCCCGAGTCAGATCCGACTGTTCTGGGAGCAGCCGGCACGAAGATGGACTCTGATTCTGGTGAAGACTTGATAGACGGCTTGCGGAGGCATTGAAGGGAAACGCCGGCTGGTATCGCTTGGCGGGTGGAGCCGATTTGTGCCAGGGCATCAGCTTGTTCGTTCTCGGCTCGTGGTACGTGAAGGAACTCGCACCCGTCAAAGTATCCACTGATCTGCTGGACGAGGAAGCGGTAGCTCACCATGTTTGCATCCTTGGCGTCCCAGTCGCCAGACGACTGCTGGACTACCAAGTCCGAGTCGCCGTAGCATAGAATCCGACGTATGCCAATCTCTTTGGCCAGTCGGAGTCCGTGTACGAGCGCCTCGTACTCGGCCACGTTGTTGGAGGCGGCAAAGTGAATTTGCAACGTGTACTTGAGCTTGTCACCTTTGGGAGAGGTGAGGACAATGCCGGCTCCTAGAACGGTGCGCATCTTTGAGCCATCAAAGTGCATTCGCCAATGGGTGGAATCCGGCGCCGGCGGCAGGTACTGGGTCTCGGCCCAGTCGACGAGGAAGTCGGCCAGTGCTTGGGACTTGATAGCGGTGCGGGGTTGGTAGAGGAAGGTGTGGGGAGCTAGCTCGATGGCCCACTTGGCCACCTGGCCTGATGCGTCTCTGTTGCCTATGATCTTGACAAGTGGGGCAGTGCAGACAACCGTGATGGAGTGCTCTTGAAAGTACTGCTTGACCTTCTTGGTGGCGAAGTATATGCCGTAGCACATCTTCTGGTAGTGGGGGTAATTTTGCTTGGAGGCCGACAGCACTTCACTCAGCTAGTAGACGTGCCTCTGGAATGGCTGTGCCTTGCCGTCCTCCGGGCGCTCGACCACAATGACAGTGCTGACCACCCGGCTGGTGGCGGCGATGTAGAGGAACATGGGCTCCTTAGCAGCCGGAGCCGCCAGGACAGGCGGCGTAGTCAGCATTTTCTTGAGCTGGAGGAAGGCCTCGTCCGCCTTGTCGTTCCACTCGAAGTGAGTGGTTTTCTTCATTAGATGGTATAGGAGAAGAGCCTTCTCGCCCAGCCGACTGATGAAACCGCTGAGGGATGCCAAGCACCCGGTGAACTTCTAGATGTCTCGCAGCCGGGTCGGCCTCTCCATCCGCTCAATGGCCTTGATCTTCACAGGGTTGCACTCGATACCATGTTCTGAGACAAGGAAACCAAGGAGCTGGCCGGCTGGGACTCCGAAGACACACTTTTCTGGGTTTAGCTTGATTTGAAAACGGCGCAGATTATCGAAGGTCTCCTTGAGATCCTCCAGGAGGGTACTGCGCTTCTCCGGCTTCACCACAATGTCATCTACATAGACGGGGGCATTTCTCCCGAGTTGCTTGAGGAGGCACTTCTGCATGCAATGCTGAAACGTGGCACCAGCATTTCTCAGGCCGAATGTCATGGTCAGGTAGCAGAAGGCTCCGAATGGTGTGATGAAGGTGGTCTTCAGCCGATCGGCCGGGTTCAGCTTGATCTGGTGGTAGCCAGAGTAGACATCCAAAAAACTCAACAGCTCACATCTGGCTGTGGAGTCAATCACTTGGTCTATCCGAGGCAGAGAAAACAGATCTTTGGGGCAAGCTTTGTTGAGGCTGGTGTAATCAATGCACATGCGCCACTTGTTGTTCTTCTTCAGTACAAGGACTGGGTTGGCAAGCCATTCTGGAAAGAACACTTCCATGATGAAGCCGGCCGCCAGAAGCCAGGCGATCTCTTCGCCAATGATTCTTCTCTTCTCTTCTGACAGGCGGCGGAGGGGTTGCTTAACTGGTTTTGCATCTGATCTGACATGTAGCTTGTGCTCAGCGAACTCCGTCGGAACACCCGGCATGTCCTTGGGAGACCATGTGAAGATGTCCCGATTCTCACGGAGGAAATCGACGAGGTCGCTTTCCTATTTACTGTCGAGGTTGGCCCCCACGACAGCGAATCTCTTCGGGTGCTCAGGGTCCAAGGGAATCTTCTTGGTTTCTTTGGCCGGCTGGAAGGAGCCCTGGGTTTCTGACTCCTTGGGGTCCGGCGACAGGTCCGGCTGCTTGCTGGCCATGGCCACAACCCGGTCAAGGAGCCGCCTCTCTGCAGGGATGACAAGGGACTCGGCCAGCCGACTGCTGGCAGCAGCACACGTGGCCGACTTCTGGTAGTCACTGGCTACGGTGATAATGCTCTTGGTACCCGGCATCTTCATCTTGAGGTAGGCGTAGTGTGGCACCGCCATGAATTTAGCCAGAGCAGGTCGGCCAAGGAGCGCGTGGTAGGGGCTCTCCAGGTCCACCACCTCGAACCAGATTGGCTCACGGCAGAAGTGATCTTTGTCTCCGAAGAGGACATCAATCTTGATCTTGCCGATTGGAGAGAAAGAAAGGCCAGGTACAATGCCATGGAAGACAGTCTGGCTGGGCTGGAGCTGCTTCTCCTTGACGCACAGCTTCTCCAGGGTGTCACGGTAGAGGATGTTGATGCTGCTACCGCCCTCTATCAGAACTCGGGAGAAGCGACAGGCTCGCCGCTCCGTTGAAAAGGTGGCATCCAGCACCAGGGCGTAGGAACCCGGAGAAGGCATCACTTCCGGGTGGTCAGCGCGGCTCCAGCTGATGGGCCTCTCGGACTAGTGCATGAACTCTGGGACCTCGGAAGCGACCGTGTTCACCTCGCGGTGCTGCTAACGCCGGCTGTGCCTGTCGTTGGCCACACTGGTGAAGACGACGTAGGATCCGTGCTCTTCGGGGAATTCATCTTGGATTGCGCCGACAGGGTGGACCGCCGGCTGTTGAGGAGGCGGAGCCGGCGGGCTAGCAGGCGGAGGGGGCAGTCCTTCGCCTTTGGTAATATGGGTGAGCCAGTGGCACTTCCGGGTGGTGTGATTGGACGGCTTCACGCCGCTGTGGAACTTGCAGGGAGCATCAAGGGTTTGCTCGAAGGAGAAGGCAGGCAACCAAGCAGGCTTGCCGCCTTTTTGACGCTTGGGGCCGGGCTGCCCTTCCGGCTATTGGTCTTCAACTCTGCCACCTGCCAGCTGGTGGAAGCCGGCTGCTGGGCCTTGCGTTTGTTGTTGTTCGACTGCTGGCGCGGACTGGAGTCACCAGCAGGCGTCTGAGGGGCCGGAGGGAGCATCTTTCCAGATGCGTCCACTCGGAGCTCTGACTTCATGGAGGAGTCGGCGGTGGCGTACTTGTCCGCTATGATCAGCAGCTCGTCGAGTGTGGCCGGCTCATCGCAGAGGAGTCAGTGCTTGAGTAAGCTGCCCTCTCGGCACCCGGTAGTGAAGTACTCTATGGCCTGCACCTCATGCACCCCTTCGCAGGAGTTGCGCAGTTCGGCCCACCGCGTCAAGTACTCGCGGGTGGACTCGGTTGGACCTTGGACGCACAGGGAGAGCTGGCGAGGCTTGGGCGGCCGCTTGTAGGTGCTGGTGAAGTTGCGGATGAAAACTTCGGTGAAGGCCAGCCAGCTGTTGATGCTGTAGGGCTTGAGGCTGTTCAGCCATGTCCGGGCCGTGCCCTGGAGCATGAGCGGAACGTACTTCACGTCAACGCGCTTGTTGCCGTTTGCTATGCTGACGGCGGTGGAGTAGTCAACCAGCCAATCCTCTGGCTTCACAAAACCGTTGTACTTGGGAGTGTCTCGAGGAAGCGAGAACCCTTTGGGGAAGGGCTTGTCACGAATGCAGGGACCGAAAGAAGGCGGGCCAATCGCATCTTCTTCTTTTAACGCCAGGGATCGAGCCAAGCGGTCGATCCAGATGCTCAACAGGCGGGGGGGAGGCGCGCCTCTCCCTGCGCGGGGGAGGCGGTCGATCGTCCCGCCGTTCCACTGCTCGTGGGCGGTCGTCTTGGTCGCGCTCGATGGTGATGCGTGTGCGGCCGTGGCTAACAGCCGGCTCTTGATTTCCTCGGTCGCGGGCGCCGGCTGTCAGTGTCCGGGAAGTCGCGTTGTCCTCTTGGCGAGGGGGAAGGTTCTCGTCCTGCAAGCCAGGTTCCACCACGCGGCGGCCAGCCTCTTGCTGCGCGGCGGCCGCGTCGATGAGCTGCTGGACGCGCTTCGTCATGCAACGGCGCTCGTCGCCCTCCAGGCGGTCCAGCTCATCTGCTGTCGCCTGGGCGACGCGTAAGTTCTCCATTGGCGTGGCATAGACCGGGCGGTCGGCCCCCAGCATGCTGGCGATGGCTAGCACCTCGGTAACGGTGCTGGTGCTAGCGCTGCTGTCTGCAACAGGAAGCGGGTCATCGAAGATCACCACGTCACCGGTGAAGGCATCAGAAGGTGCGGCGTTGGCGTCGATGACCATGTCGACGGGCGGGTCGATGGAGCCAACGGACTCCAGGTCGGAGGCCGGCTTGTTGGCGATGTGAAGCTTGCCGAGGAGGTCAACAAGGCAGCTCTCGGAGCTGGCACTGCCCGCGTCGGGTGCGGGCTCGTCGGGGAGGCGGATCCCGCCGATGAGATCAGCGAGGCAGCTCGTGGCACAGGCGGCTTCCGCACCACGCAGCGTGTCGGCGCAAACACCGTCAGGTGTGCCGGGCTGGCTACGCTCGCCAGGAAGGAAGAGGGTTCCCGTCCAGGACGTGTTTCCGCACGACGGTGCACCTTGCCCCATGGTGGGCGCCAAATGTCGGGGATATCGTGCGACCTATGCCAGGGGGTGGCTTATCATGGATGGGGACAAAAGTACGTCGCCGGGCTCTAGAAGCGGGAGTGAGCGAGACCGCGTACGCCTGCGAATCTTACCCAGGTTCGGGGCTCTCCTCGGAGATAACACCCCTAGTCCTACTCTGCGGGGTCTCCGCATGATGACTATGATCAACAAAGTAGCTACAAGCTTGCTCCTTGAGCTGTTTCGGCTAGAGGAGGGAGAAGGGCAAGGCCTGCTCTACTCCTCTCTCTATGGGTATGTGTGAATGGCGTGGGTGCTGAACCGAACCCCCTTGCATGGGTGAGCCTGGGGGGTTTATATAGGCCTACCCCCCAGGGGTACAATGGTAATCCGGTGGGTGTAGGACCCGGCCGTCAGCGTCTCTGGTTGCCGGCTTCTCCACCGACTGCTAGGGCCCGCCGCCTGGTGGGCACCGCCGACTGCCATGATCTCAGCCGTCAGGTAGGGCCCGCCGCCTGCGGGCCATGTTGACTACTTTATACTATAGCCTCGCCCCTGATGACGAAGGCTTTGTCGGGGGGAGCGTGGCTACAGTCCCGCCGCCTGACGGGTGCTCACTGTAGCCATACCCCGTCTCATCTGGTTGATGGCGCACAGACTTCAAGGGGGAGAAGGGCCGCCTGCTAGGAGTCGGCCCTCCCTCATTGCCGCCTGCTTGAGGTGGGCGGCCTTTGGGTGGCTTGCGGACAGGTAGGGCCCGCCGCCTGCGGGCCGTACTGACCGCCCGTCGTGGGAGCGTGGCTCCCTCTGGCGCTAGTGATGTCACGGACTGCGTGGTTACAGTGTCGTGCTGGGCGGGGGGTGTCCGCCTAGTACACAACTCTGTGGCCAAGTCCCATCCTGGGTTCGGGGGTGGCAGGCCATACTGTAGCCATGCCTTGTCTTGTCGTGGTAATGTGGTGCTGACTTCGAGGGGGCGAGGGGCTGTCTGCCAGGAGTCGGCCCCCTTGCGGCCGCCTTCTGTGGTCTTGCCGCTTTCTAGCAGCCGGCCCTTTGGACCAGCCGGCCCAAGAAGGCAGTCGTGCTTCCGGAGGGCGTGAGGGGCGCGGCCGGCCCCGATGTCCTAAAATACCATGGGGGGCTGATGTGGCTACCCGTGGTCATTTACTCCGACAGCTGTGCGGCCGTCACTTGATATATCTGACTGAGCTCTTGAAGAGCCTTTTTCCTTTTATTGTTTGAGGGGAACGTCTCGTATACCGTAAGGACATTATGGTCCTGTGGTGAAGCCACGAACTGCTTATCTGGAAGTGTAAGGCCCAAGATTGGCTCGCCATATTTGACCACTTGTCTTAACACCCAACAGGCTCGAAGTTTGTGGGTTGAGTTCGCGTCTAGCAAGACTGAGTGTATTGGGCATGGTTTATCCAGCAACTCCTCCAGCACTGATCTAGGCCTAGTCTTCTTTTTGTTCGGCTCACGTTCCAGCGACCGATTTGTATATGCCCGTTTAGGGCGAGACCTTCCGTGCTGCGCGCGGGCGGTGGCCCCATGTTCATCTGTTGCGCCCTCCAGGTGTTCTCCATGGCGCAATATTTGCGTACCATGTCTTATAGTTCGGTGAAGCTTTGAATTCAGCGACGCACGAGGGCATTTAAGAGGCCCTCGTTCTTGCAGTTAAACTGGAAGGCTTAATTATCTCTTTGTCGCAGCAAGGCGCCATCCTGTTCTTCACTAGGAGAAATTGTTGGGAAACGTTGCATGGAAAACAAAAAAAAATCTACGCACACGCAATGATCTATCCATGGAGATGCATAGCAACGAGGGGGAGAGTGTGTCTACGTACCCTCGTAGACCGTAAGCGGAAGCGTTTCACAACGCGGTTGATATAGTCGAACTTCTTCGCGCTTCAACCGATCAAGTACCGAATGCACGGCACCTCTGCGTTCTGCACATGTTTAGCTCGGTGACGTCCCTTGCCTTCTTGATCCAGCAAGACGTCGAGGTAGTATATGAGTTCCGTCAGCACGACGGCGTGGTGACGGTGATGGTGAAGTGATCTCCACAGGGCTTTGCCTAAGCACTACGAAAATATGACCAGGGGTGTAAACGGTGGAGGGGGGCGCTGCACACAGCTATGCAATTGTCTGGTATGTGCTAGGCGCCCCCCTTCCACATATATATAGGTGGGAGGGAGGGAGGAGTAGCCAAAGGAGGCGCCCAAGTAGGAGGAATCCTACTTGGAGTCCCTCCCAAGCCCCCCCCCCTTTCCTTATTTGGAGCGCGGGGAAAGGTAGGGGAGGGTGGTGCCCCCCTCCCTTTCATTTCTCCCATGAAAGGGAAAGGTAGGAGGGGCTAGCCCTCCCCCTTTTCCTTCCCTAGGGCTGGCCAACCAAGGGAGGAGGCGCACCAGCCCCGTTGTGGGCTGGTCTGTCCACTCCTTTGGCCCATAAGGCCCATAACTTGCCGGGGGGTGCCCGGAACCCCTTCGGGTGACCTGATTCCTTCCCGGTACATCCCGAAACACTTCCGGTGTCCAAATACCATCATCCTATATATCAATCTTTACCTCTCGACCATTTCAAGACTCCTTTTCATGTCCGTGATCTCGTCCGGGACTCCGAACAACATTTGGTCACCAAAACATATAACTCATATAACACTATATCATCAACGAACGTTAAGCATGCGGCCCTATGGGTTCGAGAACTATGTAGACATGACCGAGACACCTCTCCGGTCAATAACCAATAGCGGAACCTGGATGCCCATATTGGCTCCTTAATATTCTACGAAGATCTTTATTGGTCGAACCGTTATGACAACATACGTAATTCCCTTTGTCCATCGGTATGTTACTTGCCCGAGATTCGATCGTCGGTATCTTCATACCTAGTTCAATCTCGTTACCGGCAAGTCTCTTTACTTGTTCTGTAATACATCACCTCGTGACTAACTCCTTAGTCATTTGCTTGCAAGCTTATGATGTGTATTACCGAGAGGGCCCAGAGATACCTCTTCGATACTCGGAGTGACAAATCCTAATCTCGATCTATGCCAACTCAACAAAAACCTTCGGAGATACCTGTAGAGCATCTTTATGATGACCCAGTTACGTTGTGATGTTTGATAGAACACAAGGTATTCCTCCGGTATCCGGGAGTTGCATAATCTCATAGTTGAAGGAATATGTATTTAACATGAAGAAAGCGATAGCAATAAACTGAACGATCATTATGCTAAGCTAACGGATGGGTCTTGTCCATCACATCATTCTCCTAATGATGTGATCCCGTTATCAAATGACAACACATGTCCATGGTTAGGAAACCTTAACCATCTTTGATCAACGAGCTAGTCTAGTAGAGGCTCACTAGGGACATGGTATTTGTTTATGTATTCACACATGTATTTCAGTTTCCGATCAATACAATTCTAGCATGAATAATAAACCTTTATCATGAATAAGGAAATATAAAATAACAACTTTATTATTGCCTCTAGGGCATATTTCCTTCAGTCTCCCACTTGCACTAGAGTCAATAATCTAGTTCACATCACCATGTGATTTAACACCCATAGTTCACATCGCCATGTGACCAACACCCAAAGAGTTTACTAGAGTCAATAATCTAGTTCTCATTGCCATGTGATTAACACCCAAAGAGTACTAAGGAGTGATCATGTTTTGCTTGTGAGAGAAGTTTAGTCAACGGGTCTGCCACATTCAGATCCGTATGTATTTTGCAAATTTCTATGTCTACAGTGCTCTGCATGGAGCTACTCTAGCTAATTGCTCCCACGTTCAATATGTATCCAGATTGAGACTTAGAGTCATCTAGATCAGTGTCAAAGCTTGCATCGATGTAACTCTTTACGACGAACTCTTTATCACCTCCATAACCGAGAAACATTTCCTTAGTCCTCTTTAAGGCACCTAAGGATAATTTTGACCGTTGTCCAGTGGTCCACTCCTGGATCACTCTTGTACCCTCTTTGCCAGATAAGTGGCAAGACACACTTCAGGTGTGGTACACAGCATGGCATATCGTATAGAACCTATGGCTGAGGCATAGGGAATGACTTTCATTCTTTCTCTATCTTCTGCCGTGGTCGGGCTTTGAGTCTTACTCAACTTCACACCTTGTAATATAGGCAAGAACCCCTTCTTGGACTGAACCATTTTGAACTTCTTCAAATCTTATCAAGGTATGTGTTTTTGTGAAAGTTCTATTAAGCGACTTGATCTATCACTATAGATCTTGATGCTCAATATGCAAGTAGCTTCATCGAGGTCTTTCATTGAAAAATTCTTATTCAAGTATCCTTTTATGCTATCCAGAAATTCTATATCATTTCCAATCAATAATATGTCATCCACATATAATATCAGAAATGCTACAGAGCTCCCACTCACTTTCTTGTAAATACAGGCTTCACCAAAAGTCCGTATAAAATAATATGCTTTGATCACCTCATCAAAGAGTATATTCCGATTCCGAGATGCTTGCACCAGTCCATAGATGGATCGTTGGAGCTTGCACACTTTGTCAGCATCTTTAGGATCGACAAAACCTTCTGGTTGCATCATATACAACTCTTCTTTAAGATATCCATTAAGGAATGCAGTTTTGACGGCCATTTGCCAAATTTCGTAATCATAAAATGTGGCAATTGCTAACATGATTCGGACAGACTTAAGCATCGCTACGGGTGAGAAAGTCCCATCATAGTCAACTCCTTGAACTTGTCGAAAACCTTTTGCGGCATGTCGAGCTTTGTAGATAGTGACATTACTATCAGTGTCATTCTTCTTCTTGAAGATCCATTTATTCTCAATAGCTTGCCGATCATTGGGCAAGTCCACCAAAGTCCACACTTTGTTCTTGTACATGGATCCTATCTCAGAATTCATGGCCTCAAGCCATTTGTCAGAATCTGGCTCATCATAGCTTCTTCATAGTTCGTAGGTTCGCCATGGTCTTATAACATGACTTCCGAGACAGGGTTACCGTACCACTTTGGTGCGGAATGTGTTTTGGTTGACCTACGAAGTTCTGTAGTAACTTGATCTGAAGTTTCATGATCATCATCATTAGCTTCCTCTCTGGTTCGTGTAGGCATCATGGGAACTATTTTCTATGATGTGCTACTCTCCAATTTGAGAGAAGGTACAATTACCTCATCAAGTTCTACTTTCCTCCCACTCACTTCTTTCGAGAGAACCTCCTTCTCTAGAAAAGACCCAAACTTAGCAACAAAGACCTTGCCTTCGGATCTGTGGTTGAAGGTGTACCCAATAGTTCTTTTAGGGTATCCTATGAAGACGCACTTCTCTGATTTGGGTTCGAGCTTATCTGGCTGAAGCCTTTTGACATAAGCATCGCATCCCCAAACTTTAAGAAACGATAGCTTAGGTTTCTTGCCAAACCCCAGTTCATACGGTGTCGTCTCAGCGGATTTAGATGGTGCCCTATTTAACGTGAATGCAGCTGTCTCTAATGCATAACCCCAAAACGATAGTGGTAAATCTGTAAGAGACATCATAGATCACACCATATCTAATAAAGTACGGTTACGACGTTCGGACACACTATTATGCTGTGGTGTTCCAGGTGGCGTGAGTTGTGAAACTATTCCAAATTGTTTTAAATGAAGGCCAAACTCGTAACTCAAATATTCGCCTCCATGATCAGATCGTAGAAACTTTATTTTCTTGTTACGATGATTCTCAACTTCACTCTGAAATTCTTTGAACTTTTCAAATGTTTTAGACTTGTGTTTCATTAAGTAGATATACCCATACCTACTCAAATCATCTGTGAAGGTCAGAAAATAATGATACCCGCCGCGTGCTTCAATACTCATCGGACCACATACATCGGTATGTATTATTTCCAATAAGTCATTAGCTCTCTCCATTGTTCCGGAGAACGGAGTTTTAGTCATCTTGCCCATGAGGCATGGTTCGCAAGTATCAAATGATTCATAATCAAGTGATTCCAAAAGTCCATCCGCATGGAGTTTCTTCATGCGCTTTACACCAATATGACCTAAACGGCAGTGCCACAAGTATGTTGCAGTATCATTATCAACTTTGCATCTTTTGGCATCAATATTATGAATATGTCTATCACTACGACGGAGATTCAATAAACCATTTACATTGGGTGTATGACCATAGAAGGTTTTATTCATGTAAATAGAACAACAATTATTCTCTGACTTAAATGAATAACCGTATTCCAATAAACATGATCTAATCATATTCATGCTCAGCGCAAACACCAAATAACATTTATTTAGGTTCAACACTAATCCCGAAGGTAGAGTGAGTATGCGATGGTGATCGTATCAACATTGGAATCAATTCCAACACACATCGTCACCTCGCCCTTAACTAGTCTCTATTTATTCTGCAACTCCTGTTTTGAGTTACTAATCTTAGCAACTGAACCGGTATCAAATACGCAGGGGCTACTACGAACACTAGTAAGGTACACATCAATAATCTGTATATCAAATATACCTTTGTTCACTTTGCCATCCTTCTTATCCGTCAAGTATTTGGGGCAGTTTCGCTTCCAGTGACCATTCCCTTTGCAGTAGAAGCACTCAGTTTCAGGCTTAGGTCCAACTTTGGGCTTCTTCACGGGAGTGGCAACTTGCTTGCCATTCTTCTTGAAGTTCCCTTTCTTTCCCTTGTCCTTTTTTCTTGAAACTAGTGGTCTTGTTAACCATCAACACTTGATGCTCTTTCTTGATTTCTACCTTCACTGATTTCTGCATCGTGAAGAGCTCGGGAATCGTTTTCGTCATCCCTTGCATATTATAGTTCATCACAAAGTTCTAGTAGCTTGGTGATAGTGACTAGAGAACTCTGTCAATCACTATCTTATCTGGAAGATTAACTCCCACTTGATTCAAGCGATTGAAGTACCCAGACATTTTGAGCACATGCTCACTGGCTGAGCTATTCTCCTCCATCTTGTAGGCAAAGTACTTATCAGAGGTCTCATACCTCTCGACACGGGCATGATTCTGAAATACCAATTTCAGCTCTTGGAACATCTCATATGCTCCATGGCGTTCAAAACATTTTTGAAGTCCCGGTTCTAAGCCGTAAAGCATGGCGCACTAAACTATTAAGTAATCATCATATTGAGCTTGCCAAACGTTCATAACATCTGCATCTGCTCCTGTAATAGGTCTGTCACCTAGCGGTGCATCAAGGACATAATTCTTCTGTGCAGCAATGAGGATAAACCTCATATCACAGACCGAGTCCGCATCATTGCTACTATCATCTTTCAACTTAGTTTTATCTAGGAACATATCAAAAACATAGGGGAGCTATATTGCAAGCTATTGATCTACAACATAGATATGCAAATACTGTCAGGACTAAGTTCATGATAAATTAAGTTCAATTAATCAAATTACTAATGAACTCCCACTTAAATAAACATCCCTCATGTTATCTAAGTGATACATGATCCAAATCAACTAACCCAAGTCCGATCATCACGTGAGATGGGGCAGTCATCAATGGTGAACATCTCTATGTTGATCATATCTACTATATGACTCACGTTCGACCTTTCGGTCTCCAGTGTTCCGAGACCATGTCTGTACATGCTAGGCTCGTCAAGTTTAACCCAAGTATTATGCATGTGCAAAACTGTCTTACACCTGTTGTATGTGAACGTAGAGTCTATCACACCCGATCATCACGAGGTGCTTTGAAACGACGAACTTTAGCAACGGTGCATACTCGGGGAGAACACTTTTATCTTGAAATTTAGTGAAGGGATCATCTTATAATGCTACCGCCGTTCTAAGCAAAATAAGATGCATAAAGGATAAACATCACATGCAATCAAAATATATGACATGATATGGCCATCATCATCTTGTGCTTTTTGATCTCCATCTCCAAAGCATCGTCATGATCTCCATCGTCACCGGCTCGACACCTTGATCTCCATTGTTGCGTCGTGGTTGTCTCGCCAACTATTGCTTCTACAACTATTGCTAATGCATAGCGATAAAGTAAAGCAATTACATGGTGTTTGCATTTCATACAATAAAGAGACAACCATAAGGCTCCTGCCGGTTGCCGATAACTTACAAAACATGATCATCTCATACAATAACGTATATCACATCATGTCTTGACCATATCACATCATAACATGCCCTGCAAAAACAAGTTAGACATCATCTACTTTGTTGTTGCAAGTTTTACGTGGCTGCTACGGGCTTCTAGCAAGAACCGTTCTTACCTACGGCAAAAACCACAACGATGATTCATCAAGTTTGCTGTTTTAACCTTCTTCAAGGACCGGCTGTAGTCAAATTCTATTCAACTAAAGTAGGAGAAACAGACACCCGCCAGCCACCTTTATGCAAAACTAGTTGCATCTCTGTCGGTGGAACCGGTCTCATGTGCAAGGATATGTAAGGTTGGTCCGGGCAACTTCATCCCACAATACCGCCGAATCAAAATAAGACGTTGGTGGTAAGTAGTATGACTATCACCGCCCACAACTCTTTGTCCTCTACTCATGCATATCATCTATGCATAGACCTGGCTCTGATACCACTGTTGGGAAACGTTGCATGGAAAACAAAAAAATTTCTACGCACACGCAATGATCTATTCATGGAGATGCATAGCAATGAGGGGGAGAGTGTGTCTACGTACCCTTGTAGACCGTAAGTGAAAGCGTTTCACAACGCGGTTGATGTAGTCGAACTTCTTCAAGCTTCAATCGATCAAGTACCGAACGCACGGCACCTCCATGTTTTGCACACGTTCAGCTCGGTGACGTCCCTCGCCTTCTTGATCCAGTAAGACGTCGATGTAGTAGATGAGTTCCGTCAGCACGACGGCGTGGTGACGGTGATGGTGAAGTGATCTCTGCAGGGCTTCGCTTAAGCACTACAAAAATATGATCGGGGGTGTAAACGGTGGAGGGGGCGCCGCACACGGCTATGCAATTGTCTGGTATGTGCTAGGCGCCGCCCTCCCACATATATATAGGTGGGAGGGAGGGAGGAGCAGCCAAAGGAGGCGCCCAAGTAGGAGGAATCCTACTTGGAGTCCCTCCCAAGCTGCGCCCCCCTTTCCTTATTTGGAGCGCGGGGAAAGGTAGGGGAGGGTGGCGCCCCCCCCCCCCACCCCCCCCCCCACTTTTCATTTCTCCATGAAAGGGAAAGGCCGGAGGGGCTAGCCCTCCCCCTTTTCCTTCCCTAGGGCTGGCAAACCAAGGGAGGAGGCGCACCAGACCCCTTGTGGGCTGGTCTGTCCACTCCTTTGGCCCATAAGGCCCATAACTTGCCGGGGGGTGCCCGGAACCCCTTCCGGTGACCCGATTCCTTCCCGGTACATCTCGAAACACTTCCGGTGTCCAAATACCATCATCTTATATATCAATCTTTACCTCTCGACCATTTCAAGACTCCTTGTCATGTCCGTGATCTCATCCGGGACTCCGAACAACATTTGGTCACCAAAACATATAACTCATATAACACTATATCGTCAACGAACGTTAAGCATGCGGCCCTATGGGTTCGAGAACTATGTAGACATGACCGAGACACCTCTTCGGTCAATAACCAATAGCGGAACCTGGATGCCCATATTGGCTCCTTAATATTCTACGAAGATCTTTATTGGTCGAACCGTTATGACAACATACGTAATTCCCTTTGTCCATCGGTATGTTACTTGCCCGAGATTCGATCGTCGGTATCTTCATACCTAGTTCAATCTTGTTATCGGCAAGTCTCTTTACTTGTTCTGTAATACATCACCTCGTGACTAACTCCTTAGTCATTTGCTTGCAAGCTTATGATGTGTATTACCGAGAGGGCCCAGAGATACCTCTCCGATACTTGGAGTGACAAATCCTAATCTCGATCTATGCCAACTCAACAAACACCTTCAGAGATACCTGTAGAGCATCTTTATGATGATCCAGTTACGTTGTGATGTTTGATAGCACACAAGGTATTCCTCCATTATCCGGGAGTTGCATAATCTCATAGTCGAAGGAATATGTATTTGACATGAAGAAAGCGATAGCAATAAACTGAACGATCATTATGCTAAGCTAACGGATGGGTCTTGTCCATCACATCATTCTCCTAATGGTGTGATCCCGTTATCAAATGACAACACATGTCCATGGTTAGGAAACCTTAACCATCTTTGATCAATGAGCTAGTCTAGTAGAGGCTCACTAGGGACACGGTATTTTTTTATGTATTCACACATGTATTTAAGTTTCCAATCAATACAATTCTAGCATGAATAATAAAACTTTATCATGAATAAGGAAATGTAAAATAACAACTTTATTATTGCCTCTAGGGCATATTTCCTTCAGAAATCTAGCCCAATAATGATGGACTGTCTCGTTTGGCAGCTGATTGACATACATGAGGTCCCATATGTCTGGGTTTCCCGAATCCGGAGAGTATTCCATGTGGTGGGTGGGTGGGAAAAATTTGAGAATTCCCTCCTGCAGCGGGCCTGGACTATCCTTGATCGGTGGTTGAGTCATGTCTGGTTCGATCGTGCAGGGCTCGGATCCGGACTAGTGCGCAGCTGTATCAGCTCAAGGCCAGATCTAGCGTTGGGGCTCGAGTCCGGGCATATCTCTGGGCTAGTGTCTGACTCCGAACTGGAGACTCGAGTGTACACCATTCTTAGCTTGTACGGCTGCGGCCCCTCCTGGGCCTCTTCGATGGTGGCGACAAGGTGAGTGACCGAAGGGGTGTTGATTTCTCGGTCATCGAGTTTAAGCCCAATCCAATCATAAGCCGTGGGTCTGATGACGGAGATTCCCATTGCACGGAATAGATTTACCAAGTGTTCTGTCGGCTGGGCACACGGCGGTGCCGGACACTACGACGATTCGGCGGGAGATCTTGTGAGCGGTTTGTCAGAGTTAGGCTCAAATCCAGACTCTGAGAGATATGCCATTTCTTGAAAGTCTACTGGTCCTGGGGTTGATGCCCCCGAACCGGTGAGTTCCTCTACGGGGACGAAGCCTTCGATCTGGTCGAAGCGACCAGTGGGATCAGCGCGCACCAATATGCTGCCGAAGATGAGGAGATGACCAGGGGCGGGGGAGCCCTCGCTGCGGGCGTGGTCTCCAATGACCGGTTGAGCCATCGATCCTTTTGGATGATCCGACAGCAGAACTTTCAATAAAAGCACCAATGTCGGTGTCAAAACTGGCAGACCTCGGGGTAGGGGGTCCCGAGCTGTGGATCTAGGATCAATGGGGAACAAGGGACAACGAACACAGTGTTTACCCAGGTTCGGTCCCTCTCGAAGAGGTAATACCCTACGTCCTGCTTGATTGTATTGGATGTATAGTATGGTTTACAGAGTAGATCTACCTCGAGATCAGCATGAGCTAAACCCTAAGGAGATAAGGTGATGAATGTAGCTCTAGCCCTAAAGACTACAACCCTCGGTTTATATAGACACCGGTAGGGTTAGGGTTACTGAAGATAGATTACAATACAGGATTAAAGAGATCCTGCGCCTTCTTGACTTGGAGGGCACACCACGGCTTCATAGATCTCCTGTCACTATACGGCTCCACCAGTCCGGCCCATACTCAATGGGCCATCGCCCCGAGGACCCCTTAGTCCATAACTCCCTCAGTGGCCAAGGTTCAAAACTCTATCAAATCTTGTGGTAGGGGATGATGTCAAAATCGAACTTTCTCGGCAAGGAGAGCTGGTCCTAATCAACTTTGAAATTCTTCAGTAGCAGCACGTAACTGCCGAGCTGATCTATCCTCCGAGAGCTTTTGATGTAATAATATGGCATGGTGAAACAAGTGTCATGTGTGTATAAGTAGTACGACAGTATTATTTATCACGTAGGATATCGTGAAAGAATTGCAACTCTGATTGCTGGTTAGGAACTGTCATTCAATTTCATTCTAACAGCTGCCATGCTTTATTTAATTTTCTGTATTCGCCTTGCGACAGCATCTAAAACCAGCATCGTACCGATCGTTTGCAATATGAAATGCGCTGAGTTAGAACACATGGGCCCCCAAACATGCAGGCCCATTGGCCTGCGACCCAAAGTCCAGAACCGTCAGCCTAGCTGAGTATTATATTCTCATCTAAACCCCCACATTATGTTATATATATTCCCCTTGATTTTTCTTATGTATAAAGTTGTGATATAAAAGATTTTTATATTTCTTTACAAAGGGAGTATCTCTCTATCAAAAATATATTTATGTGTAACTAGTTACTCCTGCCTTTCTACTTCCTTTTGCTGATATGCGGGGCATCCGGCAACATGTTCCATGTGCCATGCACCAAATTAGAGTGCACAACTGCACGTTAGACTCACCTCGGTCGTAGCGCCGTAGTAATGCCCAATGAGCTGTCAAATCACAAAAAAAACAACTTTCCAGCAGTAGTAGTAAGCTGGATGGACGAAGCAACAATATTTCACTGGGCCTGAATCCCCTTCTCCCTCGTCTGCTTGTTCAGAGAAAACCTCCTCTCGACGATTGCTTAGGGTTTTCTCATGGAGAACCAGGTACGAATTCTTCATCCATCCCCGATAAATCCTAGTCCCTTGGTCGCCGTTGATGCATTTTTCTTCCTACTGAATCTAGTGTGTTTCATTTGTAGTTCCCAAAATGCGAGGACCCTATAGGTTTCTGCGCCCTCGGCGAGATGCCACACTAGTTCCTTCTCATCCTAACACATGATTTTTAAACGCGCACAGTATGTTCCTAGAATCCTCTTTTCTATCCGGGAGGGTTGGGGTTTTTGAACATGCTGTCGACTAATTTGGAAATTTGGATTGCTATATTTGGATAAAAGGTACTAGTACCATGGTCAACACTGACGTGAAAGAGGAAATTATTTCTAGATTTGGATAGCGAATAAATTGTGTTCTCATATTATTTTTCCTGCAGTGCATTCCTTGCTCTGCCAGAACACATGTACTCAAGATGGTCGGCCTTGCCATAACTGAATACACCAGTTTAATGGTCACATTGAAGACACGCCGTGGATATAAGTTCTCAGTTGGGTTCATGAACCAAGAAGATCGCTGCTTTTTTTATGGCCGAACTTGGATAAACTTTCTCAAGTGTTACGAACTGAAAGTTGGCACACCAATGTTGATGGAAATAGCAGAACCTGGTCTCATCTTCACTGTGACCTTCCACCCCGACGTCATTCCAATAGTTCATCCATGTTAGTTTTGTATCTGGTTCTTACATGTTGCCTCGATTACTTCTTAATCCACCTATTCTGTCTAACTAATCACAATTTGACTTTAGAAGTAGCAACAATTTGTGATTCCCTTCTCTCACGAAGATGCTACTTCTAACTAATATTTCTTATAATTGGTGGCACGTGTAGGTTATTACAAAGTTTAGGACACTGCTCGTTTGTTATTTGATAAGAACTCGACTGTTACTGATGGCACTGAAGTTGACTGGGATGACATCCACCAGTTCCTACACTTTATTGATCGTCTTGAGGTCCTTGTGGGCCGTTTCAATGGTGGAAGGCCACGTGGGATATGTGTGCCACTAGTGCACACGTTGAACAGGTCCAACTATGTCAAGAAACGTATGGTACGAGCTATTTTCGGTTATATATGTTGTTCATAAACTCTTGCTTATACACAGTTTTACAGCTGTGATCTTCTTGAAATAGAAACTGCCCAGTTTTATTGTTCCTATACAGATGCCTGACCATGGTCGGGCCAGACTTGCGCTTGGTCACAACATGATGTTTATGCCGACCTACTCCATTTCCCTTGGAGGTGAAAAGATACTTATTCATGGGTGGTCTCAAATAATGAAGGCCCGTCCATCTTGGGGAATAGGACAGAAGGTTATCTCATGCTTTTCCATGGCTCTGAAGCGAATATCCTGTTTGTTGACCACATTGTGAGATGAAGCCGCTTTTAGAAGGTTGTGGATGCGCGGGGTGGCGCCTGGGCCTTGTCCTGGGTCTTGGTGGCCTCACCCTTGGTTAACTGTAGGCAAAGTAGCACTGTTCGAGGCATGCTTTGTACGGTTGAACCTGTATAAGTACTCATACTGCTTTCAGCTATGGTTGTTAAGTGCCCCTGCTGGTTTCAGTTAAGGTTGTTAAGTACTCCTGTTGCTTTTACAGTCTGTCGTGTTTCTTCAGTCTCGTCTTCCTCCAGCCGCCAAAACCAAACCAGCGCTGGCGGAGCCGCCTGCTCCTGCCTCCCATGGCTGGCTGCGCCTCAGCGCACACATCGCCGCCCCACCGTCTCCTAAATCGTTAACGCCGATGTCACCCCACCCCGCACCCGAACCAGTCAACCCTTGTACTCCCCTTCGCCCCTAACTTCACCGCCGCATCTTCCCCGGCTCCTGTTTGTTCCCGTCCGAGGCCTCACCGTCGTCCTCTGCGCGCTTTGGTGCACTCGCCGCGGCGCCGCCCTCTCACGTTGTCAACATGGTAAACAAACAAGAGGAATTGGGAGAGGATTGTACGTGGAGAGGATGACAGTAGGGACCCACCATGTCCATGGCCATACACAAGCAAGTTCCTCATTCTTGGTTATATACTCTATTGTCAGCGTATAGAAAAAGAAAATGCTTCCTCCTAGTGGTTTGCTGACATCTGGGACCCACGACATTGTCAGCGTATAGTCAATAGACAAGAGAACAGCACAAGAGCGGCTGACACCTAGGACGTAGCTGCTCGAGCAGTATTTTTTTTTGTTATTGTTGAGACGGAGCAGGGTTTCAACTGGGATGTGGCCCGTCTAGCCCAGGCTTCTATTTTACGTTCACCACATGACCAGCCCAGCTATTTTTTCTTTGTGAAAATGGCTAGCCCAGTTTATTTTTTCTGAAGAACACCCAATCCAGGCATACCCAACCCAGGCCTACTTATTTTTCTCCGCCCTGCTGGGCTGCAACTCTTTCAAGACGGCTGCAAATCCTAAAAGTAATATGAAATGGGCTGTAAATATAAAAAACACACGACAAATTGGCAATTACTTTCAAATTTCTGAATTTTTTCACATTTTCAGATTCCAATTTCACTGGGCTTTAACCTAATTTAAATATATCTTCAAAGTACTTTAAATCTGGCTCGACATTTCAGTATTTAAAATAGTTTGGACCCCATTGAAATATGCAAAATTTCATTTAAATTTTTAACCCTGGCCCTGGCCAACAAAAAGAAAATGGAATGCAATAAATTGCATAAGAAGTTGCAAATGAGCTGTAAATTATTAAAAAAAGGAAATGGGCTGACTTGTGGGCCTATTAAGTTGACGCGTATGCAAGATTTTTTTACTTATTATATACGTCAACAAACGATTCTAGCAGAAGTGACCGTTGGATGTCAATCCAACGGCCATCGTGCTTCTTCAATCTCTGATCCTATTGTTCCAGCCGCCAAATTCAAGGACGACGGGACTGCCTACTCTTGCCTCCCGTGGTCGGCTGTGCTACCGCGCAGGCCTCACCGCCCCCTACTACTCCCACCGCTTGGCAGGCCATCCCTCTACTCACCGACATCCCTCCACCGTCGTCCACCGTGTTGGTGTTCTCGGCACGGCGTGGTCAACGCGTCAACAAACGACAACATCGGAAGAGGGATGTATGTGGAGAGGCTGACAGTTGGGACCCACATGGTCCATGGCCGCACGCAAGCAAGTACCTCCTTATTACGCCAAAAAATGAATCCTCCCCATGACAGCTGGGACGCACCAGCTATATCTTCGCACGGAAGGAAGTGCCTCCTTATTAAGCGAAAAATAATGATTGCTCCCCATGACAGCTGGGGCCCACCAGATTTGGAGGCTGACTTGTGGCACTACTAAGTTGACGCGTACGCAGGGCTTTCTCAACTTAGTCAACAAACGATTCTATCACCAGTGACTGTTGGATTGTTAACATCCAACGGTCGTCCTGCTTCTTCAACCTCTGATTTTCTTGCTCCAACCATCCAAACCACCGCGTGCTCCTGCCTCCCGTGGTCGGCTGTGCTGCCGCGCAGGTCTCACCGCCCCCTCCTACTCCCACCGCTGGCCAGGCCATCCCTCTACTCACCCACACCCCCTGTTATTCTGCAGCGACGGCAGCCTCACACCACAACCGAACTAGTCAACCCTCATACTGCCCTCCGCGTGTTCCCAGGCTCCGCGTCATTCCCCGCCTCACCGTCGTCCACCGCCTGGGTGTTGTCCGCACGGCGTTGTCAACGAACGACAGCCATCGGAAGAGGACTGTACACGGTGAGGCTGACAGCTGGACCCACCAGCTACATTTTCGCACGCAAGGAAGTGCCTCCTTATTACGCGCAAAAAAAATGATTCTTCCCCCTGACAGCTGGGACCCACCAGCTATATCTTTGCACGCAAGGAAGTGCCTCCTTATCCTTCCTGATAGCTGGGACCCACCCGGTCGTACCATATGTAGGGTTGTCTGTCTAGTCGCGAACGTGTATGTACATACTGGTCGATCGGTCTCTCTGCAGCGATGAACCGTGGTCGAGTAAGGAGCGGCACGTGTCGTAGTAGAGGTGCGGACGTAGCATGTCACGCAGTCCCGTCTATATATATCATGTACACGTACGTACAATCACGCTGCAAGAAAATAAATACGGCTACGTACGTACATACGGGCGGGGTCTCTAACGCGTACAGCGACGTCGTCCTGTTCATCGGCAGCCAACCGGCTGGGTCGGAACGGAGGAAACAGCATTGTGTTCATCGGGAGGCAACCGACTGGGTCAGAATACGTTCTGTTCATCGGGAGCCAACCGGCTTGGACGGAACAGCCGAAACGAGGTCTGGCATACCGCAAAACGGAGGAAACGGACTTCTGTTCGAGCTCCTACGGTCAAAACGGGGTGCTGTTGATCGGGAGGGGTCTGACGTACCGCAAAATGGAGGAAACGGACTTGTGTTGGAGCGCCTACGGTCGAAACGGGGTCCTGCTCATCGATAGGGGTATGGCGTACCGCAAAACGGGACTCCACGGGCTACTGTTCATCCACCGTCTACTGCCTCGCTCCAGCCTCCACGGGCTACTGTTCATCCATCGTCGAGTTCCTCCAGTCTCCACAGGCTACTGCTCATCCACTGTCGACTTTCCTCCAACCTCCACCTGCTATTGTTCATCCACCGCGACCTTCTTCCTGCCTCCACCAGCTACTGTTCATCCATGGGCTACTATTCATCCAGCCTCCACCGGCTCCTGTTCAACCAGCCCTCCACAGGGTCCTGTTCATCTAGCCTTCACCGGCTACTGTTCAACCAGCCCTCCACAGGGTCCTGTTCATCTACCCCCAACCGGCTCGGGTGTGTGGCGGCCGCCTCTCGATCGGGGTCCTGTTCATCCAGCGGCAACGACCTCTACTACCACGGGGTCCTGTTCATCCAACCCCCACCAGGAACTATTCATCCAATCCCCCAACAACGGGCACTGTTAATCAAGAGGCAGCTGGTTCGATCGGCTTCAGTTAGCAGCAGTAGCGAAGAAATCGCTCGGGTTCAGTTAACAGCCAAGGGATCGATCGCTCGGGTTCAATAAGCGAACGCCTCGCTCGGGTTCAGTTAGATCCCAACACCTCGCACACACGCGCGTACGTGTACGAGAGAAACGCGCCAACCTCCGTGCATCGCTCGGCCCTGATCACCCACCGTAATTGGGAACTCCCCTATATTTTCCTCGCCCTCGCTTCTATCATGATTCTTTCCGTCATGGACGGCCCAAAGAATGTCATGCAGGTGCGTCCCCGGCCCGCCTAGGACGAAAAGCCCATTTTCTATCATGATTTTTTGTCATAAAAGTAGGAGCCTACCACATCTATGATGATACGTGGTTTTGTCACAATTATCGTTGTAGAAGTGTCATAAACATGACAGAAAAAAAATTGTTTGACCCATAATGTCACGGATGTGTCTTTTTTTTTGTAGTGTTTATCACGCATAAGATCACGAAGCTCAAATAGACATGCATCAAACTTATGATCACTAGGCTTCATCTTATGAAAGGCAATAGATTTATGAAAGATTTCATCAAGGTTCTTTAAAGAGTAATTCGGGAAACGCATTTCTATGCCCTTCCACAAAGTATATGCGCACTCAAAATTTTGCATACAAACAAGCACATTTTTAGGTAATCCTCTAATGATAAGATTTATGGTTCTAAGATTACAAAGCATGTCAATTTCCTCTTCATGAGTGGGGTGCAAGGGATGAATATGAGGCACATAAGGACAATGAACATACTTGCTCAAGTTAAATTCATTACAGATAGCAAGCATTTCATTTTTCCAAGAGTTGTAGTACTTTCCATCAAGAATATGCACTCTACATCTAAGACTCCCAACGTAGACACATCCATCTTCCTCAATGGTGATTAAATCAAAGCAATGGAAACCAAAGCTCTGATACCAATTGTAGGATCGGAGAAGATAGGTCTAGAGGGGGGTGAGTAGACAATTAACCAAACAAGGTGCAGTTTTTAGTTTTCTTGAAATTTAGGCAGATTTTGGCACTAGTTAAGATATCACCAAGAATTTCTACACATGCATATCTAGAGACAGAGCAGCAGAAATAGTACAGCATGCAATTGTGTGGAAAGTAAAGGGGTAGAGATGTGAAGATCAAACGCAATGAAGACACAGTGATTTTTGGCATAGTTCCGATAGGTGGTGCTATCATACGTCCACGTATATGAAGACTTCAACCCACGGAGGGTAATGGTTGCGTGAGTCCTTGGAGGGCTCCACCCATGAAGGGTCCACGAAGAAGCAATCTTGTCTATTCCGCCATGGCTTACATTCACGAAGGACTACCCTCACTCGGGGTAGGTCTTCACGAAGTAGGCATTCTCCTTGCCCTTACAAACTCCTTGGTTCAACTCCACAAGATCTTGGAGGCTCCCAAGTGACACCTAACCAATCTAGGAGACATCACTCTTCAAAAGGTAATAGATGTGTAGTTGATAATGAACTCCTTGCTCTTGTGTTTCAAAACATAGTCTCCCCAACACTCAATCACTCTCTCACATATTTGGCAATGGTAGGAGAAGGATTTGAGTGGAAAGAAACTTGGGGAAGGCTAGAAATCAAGATTCGAATGATTGGAATGAAGTGGCTTGATCTCAACACATGGGTAGGTGGTTCTCTCTCAAAAAAATGAATGGTGACAGTTGTGTTTCGTTCTTATGGCTCTCTTAGAGAGTAGGTGGGGGTGGATGGGTGTATATAGGCTTCACCCAAAGATCAAACCATTACAACCTTTTTATCCAAGTCGGTGACCCTGAACCAAATTCTCGGTGAGACCGACTTGTGTAAAATATTCGAATGTTGGACATCTCGGTGAGACCGAACAGAACAACTCGGACTGACCGAAGTGCAATGGCTAGGGCAGAGCCTCATCTCGGTAATTACAATCATTTCAACTCGGTGATTCTGAAGTGAAGCAATTTCATTATAGAAACTTGGTCACGCCATCTCGGTGAGATCGAGATCCATAACGGTAGAACCGAAATGTTAGGTTTTGGCTGTGGCAGTGTATATGATCAACTCGGTGATTCCGGGATAGAGCATTTCGGTGGGACCGAGATGAAACTTTTAGCGTTTGGACATATGTGATATGGAGATTGTGGTTGAGGGTTTTGGAGCAATATCTCTAAGCACTTGAGCAACAAAATCATCATCAAAACCTCATCCCCTTTTAATAGTATTGGCTTTCCTATAGGACTCCATGTGATCTTGGATCACTTAACCAAAAATGTAGAGTCTTGAAGCTTTGCCAATTCCATGTCCTTAGCATTTTGAGGAGGTCCACATCCTCATGTCCTTGCCATGCCAGTGTTGAACTTATCTAAAATATACTAGATAAAAGTGTTAGTCCAATAATATGTATGTTGACATGAATTATCAAAACTACCAAGGGAGCAAATGTGCTTTTAAAACAGTAGCATGTAGTTGGCGGAAGGTTTAAACATGCATGCATGTTGTTGGCGGAAGGTGCTGGCATGCATGTGTTTACACTTTTTTTCCTTTTGAAGTGCTTTTATTTATGTAATATGTGATTGTTGCTAATATGTTTCACGGATGGGTGTCGCTGTTTGGCGGAAGGCGAACGAATATTTGCGGTATAGGGTTGGATGGATGGCACCCGTATCTGTGAGTCCGGACCGATTGTTGGATAAATACTGCATCCATTTGCGGGTTTGCGTTGGAGATGCCCTTATCTTGCCATAGACATGGAAAACCGACGACCAGTGTTGTAGTTTTGTAGCTTTAACATGTGCACAGAAGAACTTATGTTGCATAATTGTTATAGTTTTATTATGAGGTGAACATAGGTAATGCACAAGTATACTGGGACAATATTTGATGGTTTGTCTGTGATACGAAGGTACCAAGTTTTTGTTTGGTACAAATGTTGTTAGCATCACATGCTGATGTATTGCTCTGATAGTAGTTAGTGATGTGTGTAGTTTATGGACTTGCATTTTTGTTGCTGTTTGGTTTCCAAAAGTAAATGTTGCACCTTTGCCATTAACAATAGATTGATTTGTTGTGCTTCTTGCCAATTTTGCATGATGGAGCCTGACGTGATGCTTGCAGTGCCTCCATTAAATACAAAATTTCTTCCTTTTAGAATGGCTCGATTGGGAAACCATAGACTCACTAACTCAATCAATGTATCTTTTTACTAGCAAAAGATGGTCCTCAATTTAAATTTTTTAGGTATGGTTGAAAGCGAATGTGATGTTTGGTAATAAGAAGCTCCACTTTAGGGTTTTTCTTGGCTAATTAGGTGTAATTTTGTGTGTTACTCCCTCTGTTCCATTGAACTAAAGCCATGACAAGAATTATGGGATAGAGGGAGTACTTATGATTGCCCCAGTATGTTATTTACTCGGACAACAATTGTTATTTGAGGAATGAACTGTCCTATTTCCTTTAATTAGTATGGTAGAGAAAGCTGTCAACAGGAAATGCCCATCAAATATTTGGCGTAAATTGGAGACAATCCACCCTGTAGACGGTGGCTCTCCAAGAGGATTCTAAATACTAAGTTGTGACGCTAGAGCTATTTTCGGTTATGGTGGTCTCTTGTGAATTGTAGACTATTACAAGAAACATCCGTTTGAGCGTCAACTAATATGGGACAGAGGAAGTACCTATTTATACTATGTCCTAAATACAGTGGCTTAGCAAAAAAAAAAAAGTTTCTTTGTTATTTGTTGTTTGGTTTGTGTGCCTCTTTGCATCTGAATGGCCTTGCAACTGATATCCATTTTAGATAACATGTTTACCAATTTTATTACAATTTTCAGGATTACTCTATACTTCCAATATAGTTTTTGTTGGTAAAACTAGATATTCATTATTTTCCTCATACTTAACACTTTTACGTGAAAGAAACGGAGGTGAACCAATGTGTTTTCCTCATGTGTAAGGGAAAAAGAGGCTGTATACCTGGTGCACATTATTCGTTATAGCAGGATCTTTGCGAAACATCTTACCGCAGCAACAATGTGCCATTAAGATTGTGTTCATGCCAATTGGCACGGCAAAGCGTGCGTATTGCTTCTAGTTAAGAGAGAAAGAGTACACTACAATCATTCGCGCCCACCACTCCAGCGAGGCAACTCGGGTATTACTCTTTGAATGCGACCTCCACCTACAAGTTTCCACTCCTTCAAAATTGTATCATACATCGAAGCGTACAAATAATCAGCGAGTTCACTCCTGTATGAAGATTAGACGGGATCGTTTGATGGTTAGTAGACCGCCAACTCAGCAAAGAGCGATGTCGGAGCAAGCCTAACAACGTCGGAGAAGGCTATCCTAAGACAAGCCACCGACTCCGCGTAGTAATTTGTTTTTTCTCTTCTCGATGAGAGGCGCGTTGAAAACACCATCCACCCTCCCTTTCTCCTCTGCTTCGCGCCCGGTCGGCTTCTCTGTCTCTGCTCTATAACGTGAAACTTAATCGTTGAGGCTGCAGGAAAGGTGTTAAAACCCGATCCATGAGTGAGCGGAAAGGAGCCGCCGGGGGGAAGGGTGGACTTTCGGCCCGCGGAGCCGGTGGATGACCGCGCTACGAGAGGAGAGCACTAGAGGAGAATCAGGGGATCAAATATGACATTTTGTCCAGCATATTTCACGCCACTCTCTTTTCACGTCAGTTTCTTCATGCTGGTATTGGTATTATTACACAACCCTTAAAATAGGGAATACCCATAATTCTACCCTAGAGGTCATTCAACTACCAGCGTAGAGAACACTGAGCTGGGCGGATCGGCCTCAGCTTTGCATCCCTACCCGTACATCGACCGCGGTTAGAACGATCACGTGCCCCATGGATGGAGAACACTCGGTAAAGTTACATGTTTCATTTTTGTTTGGTCTCCGAGTGTAATCCCGCGTAAAGCCTGGGCGGTTACCGATAAATTACACTTGATAAAACAATGTGGTAAGGGGAGAACAAACTATACGTGTGGACTGATATTCAAAGCCAACTTGCACGCTGCCCACCCAACGTTTTCTTCTAAGCTCGTGGCTACCTAAGAACCATCGTACTTGCTGGAGACGTTTCATGCGTGGGTGTCTAGGTGTATCGTCGTGGCATGTGTACCTAAGTGTAGCACAGCATGTGGCGTTCGCCCGGCCGGTCTAGCCCTCCTCCTCTATATAAAATAAACCCCGGACGCCCGATCAACATCCATCCATCCATTTCCGACCTCCTCCCTTTCTACCTCTCACAGAGCAACCCATCGAGGTCCTCCTGCTCTTACGTACGTGATGGCTTCCCATCTCGCCGCCGCTGCCGTGCTGGCCGTGGCCGCCATGTCCATCCTCTTCCTCGCCTCCAACACGTCAGCGCCGTCCTCGGCCCCAGCCCCGACGCCCGACGCCGGCGCCGGCCGGTGCTAGCCGCTGGTGTCCCTGCACTAGACGTCTGCATGCATGTATGCGGTTTTCTCCGTTTAATCATGTATGACCATATCGTTAGTCATGTTTTTGGTCGTCGGTTGATCGCGATCCTTACATATGTTTGTTTCTCTTGTGATGATTCGTCATGTAAGTATATTTTTTGTATGAGTGATTATGAATCAAGGTGCATGGTTATCCTCCCTCCCGTGATCACATATACCATCTTAGTTCTAGTATTTGCCACGTACGGAAAATAATTGCAAGAATCAAAGCACATCGTATCGCAAGTTCGCAACCCTAACGCTCTTGCGTGTTTTTTTTTCCGGCTTCGTCGTCGTCGATGCTAGTCACTCGTGTGGTCGCTCTCGTGTCGCTGAATCCGTGGTGAAATTATGATCCTGGGCAAAGTTAGGAGACAAATTACCAAGCCGGTGAATCTATGGGGCAATTATTAGGAAACAAATGACTAACCCACATTGCCATGATGAGAGCGAGTGTGTATTAGAGAAAACCCTGCCTTGATCACTGCAACACACAAGCAACCCTGCCAACTTCGCCAAGCACCAGCCCCCTTTCTGTTAGTGTGCTTGCAAAGCTGGCAGGGTTGTGAGCACATCAACAAGGAGTGATTAGCAACCCTGCCAATTTCGCCAAGCACCAGCCTAACCCGAAGATGGTGGCCAAGGTCAATGGCGGCGGTTCCCTGGGATGAGCTCGTAACTACCCGACACTTGTTGCGAGCTGGATGAATGAATAGTTTAGCGCTGCTTGGTACCCTCTGTTTTTTTTTTTTTGAAACTACCAGCAATTGCTGGCCTTTTATATTATCAAGGCAGGGAGCAGTATTTACATCACCGTTTTCACGGCCTTAAGGAATAAAGTTCAGAGAAAACTAAGAGTGATAGGGCCTGAAAAACCCTAAAGAGTGAAAACACAATATTTCACATCGGGTCCCCAAAGGGGTGCTGCATGCATCTTGCTCCCGCCAGTCGCCAGGATTCCAGGGCTCGTCTGACAGCTTGGAGAATGGCCGAAGGCGCGGCGATCTTCTTCTAGAACACTCTGCGGTTGCGCTCGAGCCATAGCTCCCATGAGATGAGAATGGTGATTGACCCGATTCCCCTCTGATGCTCTGCGGGTGTGGCATTTAGGATATGAGACCAGTAAACCTCCGAGCGGTCGCCGTCCGGTCAAGTGTCCGGGTCGAGGGCAGAGCAGACGCACCACACCGCCGTGCGCCAGACCTACCGCTCCTCCGGGCAGTGCCAGAGTAGATGCACAGAGGTTTCTAAGTTTCGAACACATAGCGGGCAGAAATATTCGTTTGGCCACCCTCTTCGTTGCAGTCTGTCCACGCACCACAGCCTGTCCAGCATCAGCAACCAGGTGAAGAACTTGCAGCGTGGTGGAACCCAGGCCTTCCAGAACATGGTGGCACCCTCAGTCTGAGGACAACTCTCATGTGTGAACCATCTTGTGGATGAACTTGTAGTATTTGTGGTCTTCTTGCCATTTTAATTCATGCATATGGATGACGTCATGAACTTTTGTGTAGTACTTGTGATTTTTTGTGATAAATTGCTGAGTTTTGGCCAAAAAAAAAATTATAGAAAATATCGTCAGCTATCTGCCATGAGCATGCCTACAGCAAATTGTACACTTGGCGCAAGCCTGTGCATCTGGACCTTCCGGCTGTTGCCCAATTTTTCGAACGCATTATATAAAAGCTCATGGCAAATGCCATTGTAATTTACCGAAGGTCACATAAAAGCTCATGGCCAACGCCATTGTGATTCACCGAAGGCTACATAAAAGCTCACTGCAAATGACATTGCGATTTACCGAAGGCCACGGAAAAGCTCACGGCAAACTACAGACAGACAAGGCCCAACGGTTTACCGAGAGATTATTTTTGCTTATGTCAAATATCTAACACGTGGACCCACCTGCCACAGCTGCCGTCACCGTCTCCCGCCCGTCTCCACGTTTTGTTTATCATGAACTTAAATTTGGCTCTCGGCATAACTTTGCGGTAGGGCCCGATAATATGCTCTCGGCAAATCTGCGGTTTACTGAAATGTAATTTGCCGGTAGGATCTGCCATGAGTATTGCTGCCTTTGCCGTGTGCACTAGGCCTCGGACAAACTGACTGTTTAGTGTCTAGCTAATTAAGCATCCCCTAATTAGAACAGTAGAGTCGACGCTTCACATGTGAATGGGAAATGTTACTAGCTTTTTTTGTTTCGAACTTGGCTATACCCCTTTCCATTGCAAACGAACGGAAATACAAAGGTTCCAGAGATATATCAGGAGGAGAGGGAAAGAAGTAGAGCGAGTTCAGGCACTACCAGGAGACCCACTGCGTTCGCCCGCCATCGAACGAATGCAATGGGACGAAAACCTGAGCAGCACCAAAGTTCACAAACATAGAGACACTACAGCCTATTACACCAAAAGCCAACAGAAGGCAAAATGCCACCAACAGTCTAGACACCCAGCATGACGTCAAATGACTTGGCCAACTATTCTCCTTCAATCGGCCTCCTTGCAACACTGCACATCTTCATCAAGCGCATCGTGCTCGACCTAACCATTTCTGCACCGTTGCGCAGCTCCTTGACGCCTCCTTCCTGCTGAAGACATGCCTAGTACAACAAAAAAGAACACATGGAGAAAACAATCTCAAAAGGTGTTTTGATTTGTTTCTTTTCAAAAGTAGCACGATTCCGGGCCAGCCAGATGGCCCAGCAAGCAGCAGTCAGGCCTATAGTATAGTACTTTGCTCCAGCAGGGAGAAAAGTGTGACACCACACAAAATACTGCCAGTAAACTGCAAAACACTGCTAAATAAGGAAATGTTACTAGCTAACACATGCACAGGAATAGTGTGCGCATTGGGGTTTTTCCTTTAATTTTGTGGAAGTCCAAATTGCACTTGTTAGTTGCTTCGTTTGACAAATTCTACGAGCTATATAATAAGACATTTTTTATTAATCAAGTGTGTAGAAGTAGAACAGACAAGACGCAAGAGTGTGTTTTTTGTAAACTATATGGCGTGATCTGTCCTGGTATCATGGTGTATGTTCAGCGACTAAAGTTGCCCATATCGCCGTTTCCTTATTTAGCATATATTAACATCAGCCGACGAGATAATTAAATAGATCTGGTGCAATGCCCCTTGGGTATGACTAAAAGCTAAAGAATATACATTGCCAGAATGCCAGTTGCTTGTTCGTGAAGAGAGATGCTCTTTTTTTTTTTTTTTTTTTTGCGAGAAACTTCCAATCATCTGATGACGCTATCTGTTAAGAAGGAACACTTGGTATGCCGATCGATCAGAGTCTTCGGGTTTAAGCTGCACTCATTTCTTTCTTTATTTCAACACATGCTTGACTTGACACCTATGGCTACGATAATGATTAAGTGTGTTGGGAACAGACAAAAAAGCTAGACTGTCACGCTCTATTAACTACTGGGTTGATATGTATGTATGTATGTATGAAATTGCATAGATTTACGTCATTCCACATGCTTGGGTAGCTAATCATCCTGCCGATGGTATCAAAGTCCATGTGAAGGAAGACATGATATGCCGATCAAGTCTTGATGAATAGGTGAAAATAAACATTAGTGCTACTACATATGAAGGGGGACTTCTGTCAGCACTAATCAGGCGCTGACAGCAAAGGATGCCCCAGCATAGGCTGCCATGGCAGCGTAACTGAGAAGAAAGGGGGCGGCAGCGCTAACAGTGGCTGAAGGTGGGTCAGGTGAGTCAGCCCTGACGGGTGGGGCCGAGAGCAGCTAGAAAGCGTGTGCGTGTGTGGAGACCAGTGGTGTCCAGTGGGGTATAAGTCACAGGTGTAGCGTTGTAATGAATTATCGATGAAATGGAATAATATTCTGCTTCCCTATCATTCTTCTTCCTCCTCTCCAAGTTTCCCCTTCCTCACCTAACCCCTACCTCCCTGGTCTAACCGATCCATGGTCATCACAGTTGGTATTTAGAGCTGCATCCGATCCGAGCGCGCTTCCATATCCTCTTGATTGTGCGGTAAGATCCTGCAGAAGCTTGCGGATCGCTCTCGGGCTTGATCTGTCTAATTCCAGAAGCGGGTTCGCCAATTCAGAGCGGGAGCCGTGACGGCGGCCGTCCAAACCTAGCGCGCAGACGAGGCAGGTGCTCTCCACGATGGAGGCGTTCGAAGAGCGAATCATGAAGGAGCTGGAGGCGCTCAAGTTTGTCAAGGACAAGATAGAGGGGATCGATGCGATTTCCTCACGGCTGGATGCTCTGGACAAGCGGATGGAGGAGCAAACAGGGCGGATCGACGCGGTACAGGAGAAGGTAAACCTGACAATGAACTCGATCGCTGATGTCAGACAGGAGCAGGTGTCAGCAGCGAGGGCGAAGAAGACCGCACCGATCCCGAGATCGCCGGCGGCGAGGCACCAGGAGGGGATCATTCCGTCTCCACTGCCAGATCCCCCTTCACCACCCTTACAGATACCCAGGCCCAGTTTCTCGCACCAACAACCTGACACAGCGCGTACCGGCGAAATTCAGTCTTCAACACGTAGACACTAGCTGCCCAAGATGCATTCCCCTAAGTTTGACGTCTGTGATGTACGTATATGGCTCGATGGCTGTGATGCATATTTCTCCATGTATGACATTCCTGAGAATTTCAAGGTCACATCGGCCACACTGCATCTAAAGGGTGATCCGGCGCACCGGTACCATGCATTCAAGCTTGCAGCTGGCTTGGTCGATTGGGGAAAGTTTCAGAGAAGCGGTTTTGGCTGAGTTCGATGTCAATGTTCACAGAGAAACTATGAAAGCTCTGCTACTGCTTAAACAAAAAGGCATAGTGGAAGAGTATAAGAGGGAGTTTCTCCAATTAGTGTACCCGGTCAAGCTCTATGAATCGGCTGTTAGCGACACATTCCTGGTAACTAGATTCATGCTTGGCCTCAAAGAGGAACTGAAAGGAGCAGTGGAAAATCGTTTTCCGGTCACGATAGCAACGCCAGCAACATTTGCCACAGTACAAGAAGCAACATTAACACGTCAGAAGACAGTGAGATTTCAGCCTCGCGTAGCTTTCACTAGGCAGGACTCTCGGAGCACAGCTGGATCAGGCAACCTGTGGAGAGAAAAACAACTGAAAGAGTACAGGCGCGCACACGGCCTCTGTTTTAGTTGTGGGAACAAATTTGCCCCTGGACATGTGTGTGCCAAGCCAGCACCTACAACTGCTCAGGCAAATGCTATAGCCAACCAACCTGATGATGCAGAAATCATCTCTGATGCAGTGCTAGACGCCATTGCTCTGCAAGAAGCAGTAGAAGAAGAATTGCTTCTGTCAGTTAACGCCCTATCAGGAGCTGAGCACCCTAAAACTATCAGGCTGAGGGCCTTGATTGGCAATCAGGTTATACTCATTCTAGTGGACTCTGGTAGCACCCATAGCTTCATTGATGCATCTCTGTTACCCAGAATTCAGTCCACCCCAAAGAAACTGCAGCAGGCCTTAAATGTCAAGGTAGCAAATGAAGAAAACTTAGTTTGTCTGTCTGAAATCCCTGATTTAACTTGGTGGCTACAGGGACACACCTTCACATATATAATGAAAGTACTGGAGTTAGGGGGATATGACATGATCCTTGGAATGGATTGGCTAGAGCAATGGGGCCCTATGACCTGTCATTGGAAGGATAAGTGGATCCAATTCCAATACTTGGACAACACAATTAAATTACTGGGAGTGGTGCCAACTGAACAAACTGAACTGCGGGAAATGTCAATGGATCAAGTGGTCAAGTGTCACAAGGGCAATGACATTTAGGCCACTGTAGTTCTGTTAATGCATGCTACTCCCAAGACCAAAGAGCAACCTGCAGAGGTCACACAAGTATTGAATGACTTTCAGGATGTTTTCCAAGAGCCTACTACTCTTCCTCCCCTCCTAGGGCTCTGGATCATGCTATCCATCTTATCCCTGGCTCTACTCCAGTAAACTCCAGACCATGCAGATACTCTCCATTGCAAAGGGATGAAATTGAAAGACATGTGGCACAAATGCTCTCTGCTAGAATAATCACACCCTGTCTTAGTCCATTTGCATCTCCAGTTCTGCTGGTCAAAAAGAAAGATGGGTCCTGGGGATTTTGTGTGGACTACAGTAAGCTCAGTGATATCACTATCAAAAGCAAATTTCCTATGCCCATAGTTGATGAGCTACTGGATGAATTAGCTGGCACTAAGTACTTCTCTAAGTTGGACCTGAGGTCTGGGTATCACCAGATCAAGATGGTGGAGCAGGATGAACACAAAACAGCTTTTAAAACGCACTCTGGTCAATATCAGTTTAAAGTAATTCCATTTGGCCTCACAAATGCCCCCTCCACTTTCCAGTGCATTATGAACTCTGTGTTTGCATTATACATCAGGAAGTTTGTCTTGGTCTTTATGGATGACATCCTGATATTCAGTGAGAGCTTGGGAGCAGATACAACACTTGACTACTATCCTCCAGATCCTAAGAGAACAACAGTTGTATGTTAAAATTTCCAAGTGCACCTTTGCCCAGCCCCAGTTGGAATACCTGGGCCACATTATTTATGATTAGGGAGTGGCCACCGACCCAACCAAAACTCAAGCAATGCACAACTGGCCCATTCCCAGCTGTGTTACTGAACTAAGAGGATTTCTGGGCCTTACTGGCTACTATACGAAGTTTGTCCAAGGATATGGCATTTTGGCATGGCCCTTGACTGCCATTCTGCAGAAGAAAGATTTCCAGTGTAGTGCGGAGGCACAACAGGCCTTTGATAGTCTGAAGCAAGCTATGGTTACTACCCCTATTCTGAAACTTCCAGATTTCAGCAAGCAATTCACTGTGGAGACTGATGCCTATGCTACAGGTATAGGAGCGGTGTTAATGCAAGAAGGTCACCCAGTTGCTTACTACATCAAAGCTCTTAGTGTGAGAAATCAGCAGTTATCAATCTATGAGAAAGAGTTTCTGGCCCTTATTATAGTTGTGGAAATATGGAGGTCGTATCTCAGCAGAGGATTATTTATCATCAAGACAGACCATCAAAGTCTATGCCACTTGGGAGATCAAACTCTCACTACTAATCTGCAAAATAAAGAATGCACAAGTTAGTGGGGCTGCAGTTTAAGATCCAGTACAAGAAAGGAGCGGACAATGGAGCTGTTGATGCTCTATCTAGAGTGGGTCATTTGCTCACAACTCAGATCATTTCAGCCCAGCCACTGTGGTTACAAGAAGTTCTCAACTCCTATGATGTGGACCCTGAAGCCCAAACCCTTCTGCAGAAATTAGCTCTGTCCCCTGAATCAGTGGAGGGATTTTCTTTCCAGAAAGGCCTAATTACTTCTGAAGGGAAAATATGGATTGGAGCCAATGCTGCCCTAAAGACAAGGATCATCGCCTCCTTCCATGACAGTGCCATTGGGGGACACTCAGGGATCCAGGCCACATATCAAAGAATTAAGAAGTTGTTTTGCTGGGTAGGACTAAAGCAAGAAGTCATCAGCTTCATCCAACAATGTTCTGTGTGTCAGCAGGCCAAACATGAACACAGCAAGTCTCCTGGCCTATTACAACCTCTACCAATTCCTACAAAACCCTAGGTTGACATCACCATGGACTTCATTGAAGGGCTTCCAAAATCTGATGGCTACAATGCAATTCTAGTGGTGGTGGATAGATTTACAAAATACAACCACTTCATTCCCTTAAAACATCCTTTTACTGCCCAAGTGGTGGCCAAGGCTTTTCTCACCAATGTGGTCAAATTACATGGTCGTCCAATGACCATTATGTCCAACAGAGACAAGATCTTCACTTGCCACTTCTGGAAAGAACTATTTAAGCTATGGGACACCAAGTTTCTCATGAGCACTGCTTACCACCCACAGACAGATGGGCAAAGTGAAGAGTAAATCAATGCTTGGAAATGTATCTTCGATGCTCTATACACAATTGCCCTAATGGAAATATGCCCTAGAGGCAATAATAAAGTTGTTATTATTATATTTCCTTATTCATGATAAATGTTTATTATTCATGCTAGAATTGTATTAACCGAAAACTTAAATACATGTGTGGATACATAAACAAATACCGTGTCCCTAGTGAGCCTCTACTAGACTAGCTCGTTGATCAAAACATGGTTAAGGTTTTCTAAGCATAGACATGAGTTGTCATTTGATAACGGGATCACATCATTAGGAGAATGATGTGATGGACAAAACCCATCCGTTAGCTTAGCATATGATCGTTCAGTTTATTGCTACTGCTTTCTTAATGTCAAATACATATTCCTTCGACCATGAGATCATGCAACTCTCGGATACCAGAGGAATACCTTGCGTGCTATCAAACATCACAACGTAACTGGGTGATCATAAAGATGCTCTATAGGTATCTCCGAAGGTGTCTGTTGAGTTGGCGTGAATCAAGATTGGGATTTGTCACTCCGTATGACGGAGAGGTATCTCTGGGCCCTCTCGGTAATACACATCACAAGAAGCTTGCAAGCAAAGTGACTAAGGAATTAGTTGCAAGATGATGTATTACGGAACGAGTAAAGAGACTTGCCGGTAATGAGATTGAACTAGGTATGGAGATACCGACGATCGAATCTCGGGCAAGTAACATACCGACAGACAAAGGGAACTACGTATGTTGTCACAAAGGTTCGACCGATAAAGATCTTCGTAGAATATGTAGGAACCAATATGGGCATCCAGGTCCCGCTATTGGTTATTGACCGGAGAAGCGTCTCGGTCATGTCTACATCATTCTCGAACCCGTAGGGTCCGCACACTTAACATTCGTTGACGATATAGTATTATATGAGTTATGTGAGTTGGTGACCGAATGTTGTTCGGAGTCCCGGATGAGATCATGGACATCACGAGGAGCTCCGGAATGGTCCGGAGGTAAAGATTGATATATAGGACGATGCTATTTGGTCTCCGGAAAGGTTTCGGAATGCACCAGGTATTTATCGGATCACCAGAAGGGTTCTGGGAGACCTACGGGGAGTTATTGGGCTTATTGGGCCAACAAGGGAGAGCACACCAGCCCACAGGGGGCTGGTGCGCCCCCACCTCATGGCGCCATCTCTAGGGAAGGAAGGGAATAGGGCTAGCCCCCTTTTACCTTCTCTCCTACTTGAGAAAAGGGAAAGGGGGGCGCCTCCCCTCCTGCCTTCTCCCCTGCACCATAGGAAGGAAAGGGGGGCGAACCTAGGGCAGGAGCCCAAGGTTGGCCGCCGGCCCCCTTGGGGGCGCCCTAGGGCAGCCCCTCCTCTCCCAACCTATATATATATATATATATATATATATATATATATATATATATATATATATATATATATATATATATATATATATATATATATATATATATATATATATATATATATATATATATATATATATATATATATATATATATGAGAGAAGGGAGAGGGGCAAAACATACCACGATCCCCAAGCCGTGTGCGGCGCCCCGTCTCCCTCTAGTTCTAGTTCCACCTCCATCCACGCTGTCGTGCTTGGCAAAGCCCTGCGGATAGTTTCACCACCACCGTCACCACACCGTCGTGCTGCCGGAACTCATCTACTACTTCGCCCGTCTTGCTGGATCAAGAAGGCGAGGACGTCATCGAGCTGAACGTGTGCTGAACGCGGAGGTGCCGTGTGTTCGGTACTTGATTGGGCGGATCGTGAAGGTGTATGACTACATCAACCACGTTGATAAACGCTTCCGCTTAACGGTCTACAAGGGTACGTAGACACACTCTTCCCTCTCGTAGCTATGCATCTCCATGGATAGATCTTACGTGTGCGTAGAATTTTTTTTTTTGATTTCCATGCAACGTTCCCCAACAGTGGCATCATGAGCCAGGTCTATGCATAGATGATATGCACGAGTAGAACACAAAGGAGTTGTGGGAGGTGATGTTCATACTGCTTACCACCAACGTCTTATTTTGATTCGGCGGGATTGTGGGATGAAGCGGCCCGGACCAACCTTATATGTCCACGTACATGAGACCGGTTCCACCGACTAACATGCAACTTGTTTTGCATAAAGGTGGTTGGCGGGTGTCTGTTTCTCCTACTTTAGTTGAATCGAATTTGACTACGGCCAATCCTTGAAGAAGGTTAAAACAGCAAACTTGATAATCACCGTTGTGGTTTTGCGTAGGTAAGAATGGTTCTTGCTAGTTGCCCGTAGCAGCCACGTAAAACTTGCAACAACAAATTAGATGACGTCTAACTTGTTTTTGCAGGGTATGTTGTGATGTGATATGGTCAAGACGTGATGTGATATACATTGTTGTATGAGATGATCATGTTTTGTAATATCGACAACCGGCAGGAGCTTTAGGGTTGTCTTTTAATTATTGTATGACCTGCGTGTCAATCATTAAGCGTCATGTAATTGCTTTACTTTATCGCTATGCGTTAGCAATAGTTGTAGAAGCAATAGTTGGCGAGACGAACCCGACGCAATGATGGAGATCAAGGTGTCGCATCGGTGACGATGGAGATCATGAAGTTGCTTTGGAGATGGAGATCAAACACACAAGATGATGATGGCCATATCATGTCACATATTTTGATTGCATGTGATGTTTATCCTTTATGCATCTTATTTTGCTTAGAACGACGGTAGCATTATAAGATGATCCCTTCACTTAATTTCAAGATAAAAGCGTTCTCCCCGAGTATGCATCGTTGCTAAAGTTCATCGTTTCGAAGCACCTCGTGATGATCGGGTGTGATAGACTCTACGTTCACATACAACGGATGTAAGCCAGATGTACACACGCGGAATACTTGGGTTAAACTTGACAAGCCTAGCATGTACAGACATGGTCTCGGAACACTGGAGATCGAAAGATCGAACATGAGTCATATAGAAGATATGATCAACATGAAGATGTTCACCATTGAAGACTACCCCATCTCACGTGATGATCGGACATGGGTTAGTTGATTTGGATCATGTATCACTTAGACAACTTGAGGGATGTTGATTTAAGTGGGAGTTCTTTAGTAATTTAATTAATTGAACTAAGATTTATCATGAACATAGTCAAAATTTATTTGCAAATTATGTTGTAGTTCAATAGCTCGCGATGTAGCTTCCCCATTTTTTGATACGTTCCTAGAGAAAACTAAGTTGAAAGATGATGGTAGCAACTACACGGACTGGGTCTGTAACTTGAGGAATATCCTCATTGCTGCACAGAAGAATTATGTCCTTGATGCACCGCTAGGTGACAGACCTACTGCAGGAGCTGATGCAGACGTTATGAATGTTTGACAAGCTCGACCTGATGACTACTTGATAGTTTAGTGCACTATGCTTTACGGCTTAGAATCGGGGCTCCAAAGACGTTTTGAACGCCATGGAACATATGACATGTTCCAAGAGCTGAAATTGGTATTTTAGGCTCATGCCCGTGTTGATAGGTATGAGACCTCTGACAAGTACTTTGCCTACAAGATGGAGGAGAATAGCTCAGCCAGTGAGCATGTGCCCAGAATGTCTGGGTACTACAATCGCTTGAATTAAGTGGGAGTTAATCTTCCAGATAAGATAGTGATTGACAGAGTTCTCCAGTCACTATCACCAAGCTACAAAGGCTTCGTGATGAACTATAATATGCAAGGGATGACGAAAACAATTCCGAGCTCTTCGCGATACTGAAATCAGCGGAGGTAGAAATCAAGAAAGAGCATCAAGTGTTGATGGTTAATAAGACCACTAGTTTCAAGAAAAAGGGCAAGGGAAAGAAAGGGAACTTCAAGAAGAATGGCAAGCAAGTTGACGCTCCCGTGAAGAAGCCCAAAGCTGGACCCAAGCCTGAGACTGAGTGCTTCTACTACAAAGGAAATGGTCACTGGAAGCGGAACTGCCCCAAATACTTGGCAGATAAGAAGGATGGCAAAGTAAACAAAGGTATATTTGATATACATATTAGTGATGTGTACCTTACTAGTGCTCGTAGTAACCCCTAGGTATTTAATACCGGTTCAGTTGCTAAGATTAGAAATTCAAAACAGGAGTTGCAGAATAAACGGAGACTAGTTAAAGGCGAGGTGACGATGTGTGTTGGAAGTGTTTCCAAGATTGATATGATCACCATCGCACACTCTCTCTACCTTCGGGATTAGTATTAAGCCTAAATAAATGTTATTTGATGTGTGCGTTGAGCATGAACATGATTAGATCGTATTTATTGCAAATACAGTTATTCATTTAAGTCAAAGAATAATTGTTGTTCTGTTTACATGAATAAAACCTTCTATTGTCATACACCCAATGTAAATGGTTTATTGAATCTCGATCGTAGTGATACACATATTCATAATATTGATGCCAAAAGATACAAATGTGATAATGATAGTGCAACATACTTGTGGCACTACCGTTTAGGTCATATTGGTGTAAAGCGCATGAAGAAACTCCATGCGGGTGGACTTTTGGAATCACTTGATTATGAATCATTTGATACTTGCGAACCATGCCTCATGGGCAAGATGACTAAAACTCCGTTCTCCGGAACAATGGAGCGAGCTAATGACTTATTGGAAATAATACATACCGATGTATGCGGTCCGATGAGTGTTGAAGCACGCGGCGGGTATCATTATTTTCTAACCTTCACAGATGATTTGAGTAGGTATGGGTATATCTACTTGATGAAACACAAGTCTGAAACATTTGAAAAGTTCAAAGAATTTCAGAGTGAAGTGGAGAATCATCGTAACAAGAAAATAAAGTTTCTACGATCTGATCACGGAAGCAAATATTTGAGTTACGAGTTTGGCCTTCATTTAAGACAATGTGGAATTGTTTCACAACTCACGCCACCTGGAACACCATAGCGTAATGGTGTGTCCAAACGTCGTAACCGTACTTTATTAGATATGGTACGTTCTATGATGCCTCTTACCGATTTGCCTTTATCATTTTTGGGGTTATGCATTAGAGACTGCCGCATTCACGTTAAATAGGGCACCGTCTAAATCCATTGAGACGACACCGTATGAACTATGGTTTGGCAAGAAACCTAAGCTGTCATTTCTTAAAGTTTGGGAATGCGATGCTTATGTCAAACAGCTTCAGCCTGGTAAGCTCGAACCCAAAGCGGAGAAGTGCGTCTTCATAGGATACCCTAAAGAGACCATTGGGTATACCTTCTACCATAGATCCGAAGGCAAAATCTTTGTTGCCAAGAATGGGTCCTTTCTAGAGAAGGAGTTTCTCTCGAAAGAAGTGAGTGGGAGGAAAGTAGAACTTGATGAGGTAGTTGTACTTTCTCTCGAATTGGAAAGTAGCACACCAGGGAAAACCATTTTCGTGATGCCTACACCAACTAGAGAGGAAGGTAATGATGATGATCATGAAACTTCAGATCAAGTTACTGCTGAACTTCGTAGGTCGACCAGAACACGTACCACACCAGAGTGGTATGGTAATTCTGTCCTGGAAGTCATGTTATTAGACCACGGCGAACCTACGAACTATGAAGAAGCTATGATGAGCCAAGATTCCGACAAATGGCTTGAGGCCATGAAAACTGAGATATGATCCATGTATGAGAACAAAGTGTGGACTTTGGTGGGCTTGCCCAATGATCGGCAAGCCATTGAGAATAAATGGATCTTCAAGAAGAAGACGGACGCTGATGGTAATATCACTGTCTACAAAGCTCGACTTGTCGCAAAAGGTTTTCGACAAGTTCAAGGGGTTGAATATGATGAGACTTTCTCACCCGTAGCGATGCTTAAGTCTGTCTGAATCATGTTAGCAATTGCCATATTTTATGATTATGAAATCTGGCAAATGGACATCAAAACTGCATTCCTTAATGGATTTCTTAAAGAAGAGTTGTATATGATGCAACCAGAAGGTTTTTTCGATCACTAAAGGTGCTAACAAAGTGTGCAAGCTCCAACGATCCATTTATGGACTGGTGCAAGCATCTTGGAGTTGGAATATACGCTTTGATGAGGTGATCAAAGCATATGGTTTTATGCAGATGTATGGTGAAGCCTGTATTTACAATAAAGTGAGTGGGAGCTCTATAGCATTTCTGATATTATATGTGGATGACATATTGCTGATTGGAAATGATATAATATTTCTGGATAGCATAAAAGGATACTTGAATAAGAGTTTTTCAATGGAAGACCTCGGTGAAGCTGCTTATATATTGGGCATCAAGATCTATAGAGATAGATCGAGACACTTAATAGGACTTTCACAAAGCACATACCTTGACAAAGTTTTGAAGAAGTTCAAAATGGACCAGTCAAAGAAAGGGTTCTTGCCTGTGTTGCAAGGTGTGAAGTTGAGTAAGACTCAAAGCCCGACCATGGCAAAAGATAGAGAAAGAATGAAAGTCATTCCCTATGCCTCAGCCATAGGTTCTATAAAGTATGACATGCTGTGTACCAGACCTGTTGTGTGCCTTGCCATGAGTCTGGCAAGGGGGTACAATAGTGATCCAGGAGTGGATCACTGAATAGCGGTCAAAATTATCCTTAGGTACCTAAAGAGGACTAAGGAAATGTTTCTCGGTTATGGAGGTAATAAAGAGTTCGTCATAAAGGGTTACGTCGATGCAAGTTTTGACACCAATCCGGATGACTCTGAGTCTCAATATGGATACGTATTGAACGTGGGAGCAATTAGCTAGAGTAGCTCCATGCAGAGCATTGTAGACATAGAAATTTGCAAAGTACGCATGGATCTGAATATTGCAGACCCGTTGACTAAAAACCTCTCTCACTAGCAAAACATGATCACACCTTAGAACTCATCGGGTGTTAATCACATGGCAATGTGAACTAGATTATAGACTCTAGTGCAAGTGGGAGACTGATGGAAATATGCTCTAGAGGCAATGATAAAGTTGTTATTATTATATTTCCTTATTCATGATAAAGGTTTATTATTCATGCTAGAATTGTATTGACTGAAAACTTAAATACATGTGTGGATACATAAACAAATACCGTGTCCCTAGTGAGCCTCTACTAGACTAGCTCGTTGATCAAAAGATGGTTAAGGTTTCCTAACCATAGACATGAGTTGTCATTTGATAACGGGATCACATCATTAGGAGAATGATGTGATGGACAAGACCCATCCGTTAGCTTAGCATATGATCGTTCAGTTTATTGCTACTACTTTCTTAATGTCAAATACATATTCCTTCGACCATGAGATCATGCAACTCCCGGATACCAGAGGAATACCTTGTGTGCTATCAAACGTCATAACGTAACTGGGTGATCATAAAGATGCTCTACAGGTATCTCCGAAGGTGTCTGTTGAGTTGGCGTGAATCGAGATTGGAATTTGTCACTCCGTATGACGGAGAGGTATCTCTGGGCCCTCTCGGTAATACACATCACAAGAAGCTTGCAAGCAAAGTGACTAAGGAGTTAGTTGCAAGATGATGCATTACGGAACAAGTAAAGAGACTTTCCGGTAATGAGATTGAACTAGGTATGGAGATACCGACGATCGAATCTCGGGCAAGTAACATACAGATAGACAAAGGGAACTACGTATGTTGTCATAAAGGTTCGACCGATAAAGATCTTCGTAGAATATGTAGGAACCAATATGGGCATCCAGGTCCCGCTATTGGTCATTGACCGGAGAAGCGTCTCGGTCATGTCTACATCATTCTCGAACCAGTAGGGTCCGCGCGCTTAACGTTCGTTGATGATATAGTATTATATGAGTTATGTGAGTTGGTGACCAAATGTTGTTCGGAGTCCTAGATGAGATCACAGACATGACGAGGAGCTCCGAAATGGTTCGGAGGTAAAGATTGATATATAGGACGATGCTATTTGGTCTCCGGAAATGTTTCGGAATGCACCAGGTATTTATCGGATCACCGGAAGGGGTTCCGGGAGACCTACGGGGAGTTATTGGGCTTATTGGGCCAACGAGGAAGAGCACTGATGGAAATATGCCCTAGAGGCAATAATAAAATGGTTATTATTATATTTCCTAAATCATGATAAAGGTTTATTATTCATGCTAGAATTGTATTGACCGGAAACTTAAATACATGTGTGGATACATAAACAAATACCGTGTCCCTAGTGAGCCTCTACTAGACTAGCTCGTTGATCAAAGATGGTTAAGGTTTCCTAACCATAGACATGAGTTGTCATTTGATAACGGGATCACATCATTAGGAGAATGATGTGATGGACAAGACCCATCCGTTAGCTTAGCATATTGATCATTCAAGTTTATTGCTATTGCTTTCTTCATGTCAAATACATATTCCTTCGACTATGAGATTATGCAACTCCCGGATACCCGAGGAATACCTTGTGTGCTATCAAACGTCACAACGTAACTGGGTGATCATAAAGATGCTCTACAGGTATCTCCGAAGGTGTTTGTTGAGTTGGCATAGATCGAGATTAGGATTTGTCACTCCAAGTATCGGAGAGGTATCTCTGGGCCCTCTCGGTAATACACATCATAAGAAGCCTTGCAAGCAAAGTGACTAATGAGTTAGTTGCAAGATGATGTATTGCGGAACGAGTAAAGAGACTTGCCGGTAACGAGATTGAACTAGGTATGAAGATACCGACGATCGAATCTCGGGCAAGTAACATAATGGACAAAGGGAATTACGTATGTTATCATAACGGTTCGACCGATAAAGATCTTCGTAGAATATGTAGGAGCCAATATGGGCATACAAGTTCCGCTATTGGTTATTGACCAGAGAGGTGTACTACAGGAGGACAGAGTTTTCGTAACACGCACGTGTGTTACTACGTGTCTAAAAACGTGTTACTGTGGCATATAGTAACAAATTTTGAGATGTGTTACGTTAGGCCGTGTTACTAAGATGTATCCATTGTCACACATGATAGTTGTTCCAATATGTTAAAAATTGTGTTACAATTATGTTGTAGTAACATGTACCATATGTGTTACTGAATGTTTCAGTAACACGTTTTAATAACTATAACAACACCATTAGTAACATATTTTCATATATATAGTAACACAATCAGTAACACATTTTTCTAGCTACCGTAACATAATGGATAACCTATTATTTACCTCGAGCAACACATTTAGTAACTTAAGTTTCCATAACTGTAACACAATAATTGATGATGGTCAACCACCCAAGTAACACATTTGATAGTACAAAAATAGCGGGCCTAATGTACCATAATAGAGCACATAGCTAACATTTCGCATTTGCTAAATCTAAGCAGATCATGTTTTAAATTTTCCCAAGTAAGAAAGTGGGTAAGAGCCACGTCTCAAATTAGGTTTTGCAATTCATAAGGACATTCCAGAGATCATATCCACATACATAGACACATTACACATCAAAATAAGATTGATGTCTAAAGTCAAAACAACATAAGTGCCTTATTGACAACACAATCAGATTTGAACGCAGATTTACATAAACAAGGTTTCAATCTTCCTAATCATATCAGACAAAGTACAACAGGTACATCGACTTGCATATCAAATCTACTTTGTATACAGCAGTATCTTGCACATTTTGAAAGGAATATTATCTTCCTCTGCCTCAGAATTGCTCAGTCTACATTTTATTTGATTACTGCTATTGTAACCACAACTCCTGCCACCTCCTGAAAAATCCCATCGAACCAACTATCCTTCGCGTCATGATAATATCTCCTGTCAGAGCAAGACAAATACACAACTGAAACTTTCCAAACGCAATGAAAAGCAGAAATATCATAAACTAGATGGAATACTCATGACAATAAGTTCATGTGCACAACAATGGAGAAAAATACATACACAATTTACTAAAATAAAACCTCCAAGTTTATGTTATTGATTAAGATGCACATAAGTAACACCTTTAATTAGGAGCACTAGTCATGAACCCGTGCACCTGCACGGGCGTGTGATTGTTCAATCGTTTGCCCTGAAATTCAACATGTTATATAGCCATGCATATATACTTTTTTATACAATGTTCTACACAATATTGACATATATATATATATATATATATTTTTTTTCTAAATACTATGCGAGTAGATAAATTTAAGAAAATGTATACACTTGTTGAATAATATAATCGAAAAGCAACCTAAGATAAAGTTATAGGTTTCGAACATGATTTTTTTTTTCCTGACTTGAACTTAAAAATGAGCTTAGATATAGGGAAGGACAACATGAGAAAAATACCTGGTTCATTGGTTGTCTTAGATCCCATAGTGGAAGCATCTTTAGCTGCTCCCAATTCTTCATAACAAAATGACAACTCTTATTTTCCCTTCTACATCTTGTCCAAGAACAGAGCAATGTAAGTACAATTATTAAGGAAAACCATTTTTTGTTGCACCAATCAATGTAATGACACAACAATAGTACCACGTAAAGTGATAGTCTGCTAGATAGATGGGCATCTTGACTTTAAAAATTATTCCATACGTTGGTACTGTTTCGTCTCCAATGATACTGACCAATTAGACTCACATCTGACAGATGCAAGTAACCAAAAATGTTGGCAGGACTATAAAACTAAGAATTCGAACTATATACAAAATGCATGGATTTGTGCAATCTGAATAAAATAAATGCAATATAGAGTAGGCGGGTTGACATACTTGCTACTTCCTCTTGCTGATCATTTTGATTAGATACGGCAGCTTGGATAACTTTGTAATCCAATACAAAGACACGTTGCCTCAGAAAGTTGGAAGATTCTGTGTTTTATATCCTTGATCTTGAGAAAATATATGTGAGTGGACCTGAATGTGGATGTATAACAGAAGTATGAAACCATAAAAAAATGCAATGATGCATACTTACATGCAAGAGAACCATGATCTTTCTAACTTTTAAAAGACAATATATTAATATAACCATGTCTGATCTCAGCTTTCTAGAAATCTATTGATAGCTAGCTTGTTAGGAAAGAAACAGATAATTAGTTTTGTTAGGATAAATGGCGATACTTTTATAGAACTGGCATGTAATACACATAACAGGAGATGTTAATTTACCTGCATTTTTTTAATAAATGGAGTGGCAATAAGATTTATCTTTAAGTTCCCAATAACGGTGCTTTTATTTGAAAGAGAAAACAGCAAGGAATCAGCACTGAATCAGGTCTGCAGTAAGATTTATCTTGTAAGTTCCCAACATTATGATCTTTCAAGTATAAAAACTCCTAGCCTAATGATGAGGCATGAGAAATCACGCCTAAACTGTTATTGCTTTTGGTTGACGTTAGTCTTATTTTTCATCTTGTGATCTAGTCTGCGTGGTCAACTTTTTCCTCTGCAGTACAGTTTCCCCGTTGCTATATATTAACATGCATCCATGACGTGCAAACATCGGAGGAAAACAGAGATCCAAAGCCTGCAGCTATGTCAACCGCAGATGTGGAAAAGCCAAAAAACAGAATTTGGACTCACCGTATTCCATTACCAATATGTCCGATGGAGATCTGAAGCCCCATGAGTTCTTGGCCTCGATGAAGGCCACCGATGCCGCCTTCCTCGCCGAGACCGACGTCACCAGTGCGCCGTCTCCGGAGATCCATGCTGCGTCTATTGAGGACGTACGAGGACGAAGAGATTGGCGGCGCTGCTATGAGAGAATGGCGACGCGCCGCCTTTGACGGATGTGGACGGCGCTGCTATGGGTATGTGATGCAGGAGGCTCGAGGAGGAGTAGGAGAGTGAGGATGCGCGGCGACGACGACGGGAGGGGCGGCGCACGGAGTGGGAGATGGGACGGGGTTAGGTCTTGGCGTTCGATGCGTGTTTAATCGATCGAAATTTGGCAACCCGCGTACGGGACTGAAAATTTTGCCTCTCAGCGCCCTCCGTGCTGGCTAATCTTTTCACTTTTTTTTTTGAGGGGTGAAAAAACAATTTATTCATCACCAAAATCCACATGAAGTGGGATACATGAAGGGTCATGGGGGTTTCCAAGCCACACATGGCGTCCCGGACCCTGCGAAAGAGCAAATTTAGCTAGTCTATGTGCCTCATAGTTTACGGCACGACCCTCCCAAACAAAATTACAATTAAACGTAGTAGCACTGAGTTTTATTTCGCTAATGATAGTACCATATCGGCCTCTGGTCCCCTTATGAATGTCCGAGACAACTTGTTTGCAGTCTAAGGCAATGATGAACTGTTGCAGGTTGAGATCCTCTGCCAAAGCTAAGGCCTCCCGGCAAGCAATCGCCTCCAGAATAGTAGGATCGCATACACCATAAGTGACTAGTGCAGAGCTTCCCAGATAGAATCCTTGGTCATCCCTGCAGATAGCAGCAGCGGAGCCTCCCCGCTCGAACCTGACTCCTGCGTCCACATGAATTTTTGCATAGCCCATAGGAGGAGCCTTGGGTCTAGCAGCAGGCGCCGCATGCGATACCGGTCCCTGGACGGCCCGCGGATTGCTAGCACCAACGATTTCCAAATCTGATATATACCTGTTTACGAACGCATGTGTGGATTGTGGGCTCTGGAAAATACCTTCACGTATCGCCTTCCGCCGTGCCGACCAGATTGCCCACATAGTTACCGCAAGCAACGTGAATTTCTGCTGCGGCAGAGTTTCTATGAGAGTAAACATCCATTGCTTGGCGGAGGGTTCAGTGATTTCCGTCATTTGCTGCACAAGATCACTGTCACTGAGAGCCCAAGTGCACCTTGATGCAGTGCATTCGATGAGAGAGTGCCGCCATGAGTCAGGCGCGCCACAAAGCCCACAACTGGCTGAATCTGTCATGTGGCGATGCATGCGTACATCATTCGTTGGTAGCGAGTGTCTGGAAAGGCGCCACAAGAACATCCTCACCTTAGCCGGAACACTCGTCTTCCACAATCTTTTCCAACTGTTCTTCTCTGCGTTTGAACTCGAGGAGCCCGCGTTTCCCTCCAACCATGCTTCTCTTCGCTGCTTCGTTGCTACGAGCATGTTATAAGCTGATTTCACAGTGAACAGGCCATGATTATCGTAGTGCCAACTCCAAAAGTCAGGAATATTGCGGGTGCAGAGAGGGATCCCAAGAATAACGGTGGCGTCCATTGGCATGAAAGTTGCCTCCACCACCGATCTATTCCAAGTTGCAGACGTGTGGTCTATTAGCTCCGAGACCAAAGACGGCGGGTTCTGTACTCGACTGCCGTATGGACGAAGCATCTCATCCCTAGAAAGCCAATTATCACTCCAGATGTGTGTCGTGTTGCCATTTCCCACCCGCCTTATTAAACCCTGCTTTAAGGTATCTCTTCCTTCGATGATTGCCCTCCATATCTGACTAGGGTGGCTCCCGAGGCTAGCCTGCAAGATATCTGAATTTGGAAAGTAGATGCTTTTCAAAAGCCTTGCACTCAGAGTCTCTGGGTTCTGTAACAACCTCCATGCCTGCCTTGCCAGCATAGCAAGATTGAACAACTCGAAATCTTTGAAACCCAGACCACCCATTCCTTTCGGTTGGGTCATAGTTTGCCAAGAGACCCAATGAGGTTTGCGTTTGCCCTCTTTGCTCCCCCAGCAGAATTTTCTTATTAGCATGTTGAGGTGTTCACACAATCCTCTTGGGAGCTTGAAGCAAGACATAGAGAATACTGGCACTGCCTGGGCTACAGATTTAACAAGGACTTCTTTACCTGCTGCTGACATTGTGTTTGCAATCCACCCCTGGACTTTGCTCCACAACCGATCCTTTAGATATTTGAAGGCACCATTCTTTGAGTTACCAATGTCAGATGGCATTCCCAAATACTTCTCGTTTAGTGTCTCGTTTGGAACATTGAGCAGCTCTTTGATCTCATGCCTCGCAGACTCAGGCACTCCTTTGCTGAAGAAGACTGATGACTTTGCAAAATTTATACGTTGACCAGTTGCCTGACAGTATGTGTCCAGAACCTGGTTTACCTCATTAGCACCCACACTATTAGCCTTGAAGAACAGCAGGCTGTCATCAGCAAATAATAGGTGATTCACTGGTGGAGCCGAGGAGGCTACCTGCAAACCACTTAAATTGGATGACTCATTTCTGGATTTAAGGAGGCACGAAAGGCCCTCTGCTGCTAACAAGAACAAGTATGGGGAAATGGGGTCCCCCTGTCAGATTCCACGGGTTGGTGTGAACTCCTGCAATTTATTACCATTGAACACTACGGAGAACTTAACTGTGGTGACAAGATTCATCACTATATCCACCCACCGCACTATGAAGCCCAGCTTGAGCATTATAGCTCTCAAATATTCCCACTCGACCCTATCATATGCCTTCATCATATCAAGTTTCAGTGCACACGATTGATGCTTCTTCGCCTTATTTCGCTTCATAAAATGCAAGCATTCATAAGCAGTTATAATGTTGCCGGTGATCAGTCTGCCTGGGACAAAAGCTGACTGCTCCTCAGAAATAATATCGGGTAGGACTAACTTTAGGCGGTTGGATATTACCTTTGATGCAATCTTGTACAGTACATTGCATAGACTGATCAGTCGAAACTGGGTTAATAGTGTGGGATTTTTTACCTTAGGTATTAGGACTAACACAGTCTCATTGATACTCGCCGTCATCTCAGTAACCTCGACAATTTTCAGCACCACACTGGTGACTTCATCACCACATATCTCCCTGTGACATTGAAAAAAATGTGCAGGATATCCATCCGGGCCAGGTGCTTTGAGTGGGAACATTTGGAATAAAGCATCCTTGACCTCCTGTTGGGTATATGGCGCGTTAAGGGATTCATTCATAGCCTGGGTGACCTTACTTGGCATAGTGTCCAGGACTTTATTCATGTTTTGGACCCCCTCCGATGTGTACAACTCCTCATAGAAAGCTGTAGTCAGAGACTCCATCTCACTTTTATCATTAGTCATTTGCCCGTCCAGTCTCTGTAAGGATTTGATCTGATTTTTCCTTCTCCTTCTACTAGCTCTAAGGTGGAAAAAATACGTGTTTTTGTCCCCATGTAAAAGCCACTCCAATCTTGCCCTTTGTCTCCATAGCATTTCTTCTCTGTGGTACAACTCCGTGAGGCGATCGACAATTTTAATCTCCAAATGATTGTATTTATTAGAATTCCATTTTTTTTTGGCGGCTGATGGGACCTGCTTTATGTTGGCCCAACGTGACATAATCTGTGCAAAATTTATTAGAATTCCCATTTTTTTTGGCTGGGAATTCCCAGTTTTTATAACATTACATATACTTACGGTAAAAAAAACACCTACTCTAAATGAACAAAAATACTTAAATGAACCTTAGATACCCATAGAGAAAAATTAGAGTTCGAATTTTCGCAATAAAAAATATTTGATTTTTCCAACTATGTTCGCATATGACCTAAGCTTGTACAAAGGTCCTAAAATGTAATTATTTTAAGTATTCTTAAATACTATCTGAGATATATATTGTTATTGTTATAGAAACAAAGATACACACGTAGTCGCAACATGATATGAGTAGAGGGTATGTACGATGACCTTCGCTTGACTTTCTAGAGAAGGTCATACACTAACAAGCATTGACACAGGGATGTTTTTTTGCATAGGTATTGTCATCTCGTTCGAGTGCGACTTTAGTCATATGTTGGGAAAGTGTCCAGGGAAACTTGTAGATGGCCACAAGTCAAAATCGGCTTCCAGGATCCAACTCGTAGACACTCTTCCTCAACGTGTGAGTCTTAGGCCCTGTTTGGTTCATAAGTCCTAGGACTTTTTTTAGTCCCAACTAAAAGGTCGCTAGTCCCTAAAAAGTTCCCACCTATTTGGTTTCTGAGACTAAACATGGACTAAAAGACCATGTTACAACTAAAAGTCCCAAAAGACTCTCCCTTAGGGTCTTCTTTCATAAGTCCCAAATGTCCACTTTAAGTCCAGTCCCTCCTGTTTGGTTTAGATGAGACTAAAAGGGACTTTTTAAAGTCCCTACACAAATAAGTCCCTGTAAACAAACACCCCCTTACTCAACTTTTCGGCTCCGATGTTAGGCTTCACGAACTCGTTTTGGAGACTAGCACCCTGCCTCGGTTTCGTTCAAGTGAAAGTGAACATAGTGCATGTCCATGGTGTTGTTTATAGCTAGGGATGGCACCCACAGGGTATGGCTACGGGTGAAGACACCCCATACCCTTACCCGTCCACTCTGAACTTACCTATCACCCGTACCCATACCCGTCAAGGGTAGAACATTTTCCCATACCCATCACCCGACAGGGTATATGGGTACCCATGGGTAAAAATACCCACGTTTAGAACACATCAAATTCAGCAGAAAATAGTTCTAAAATGGAACATAAAATCACAAATTGTTAATAGCAATACATTTTAATCAACAATGTACAACAACACATTCTCATAAATAAAAAAAAACTTGCCTATAAAGAACGACATAAAAATGTTAAACAACAACACATATTCATAAATAACAACACATAGTCATACACTTTAAGTTCACAAAATCATGATTAGGGGGTGGGGGGCATTAATATGTTAGGATATTAAAGGAAACTCACCTGTCAACATTTTAGATGGGTACATGGGTATGCGGGCATGGATTATATGATCCCATACCCGTGCCCTCTCTACCCGATGGGTATCATATTTCCCCATTTAAGTACCCATGGGTAAATTTGTGTCCCATACCCTTACCCTAATAGGGTTTTTACCAGCAGGGTACGCTGGTAATGGGTACCCATTGCCATCTCTATTTATAGCATAGGGATACCAGACAAATGACCCAGGTTACCCTTTAGGTGGTAGGTGGGAGGGTCGCGACGGTAATGTTTGATCCATGAGTCTATGATGGATTAGGGAGAAGGTATGATGCACGGTCTATGATGGACTAGCCCACAAATTGCTCCAACTGGTGGGTCTCTCTACTTGGGACTTATGACACTATTAAATAGGGCTATTTATCAAAAACATTAGCCAAGACTTTCCCTTGTTTCCTCCCCTAACCATAGGTGGCTAGGGAAAACTTTTCCCTCAAGAAACTTCACCGGTGTGACCGTGGATTCGCCTCCACTCTACATGTCGCTCCGGCGGCTGGTGTCGGGGCAGGAAATTACTGTGCCTCCGCTTCGGCTAGTAGTTTAAGTTAGGGTTTTTAGTCCTCGCAGGCACGACGCTTGTGCGGATGGTGGGGTTTCTTCTTCTGGTTAATTTGTCTTCTGGGCTTCAATACCCCTTGAGTTCATCGGTTTGGACGTGTTCGACGGAGCTCCGGCGTAGATTTTTGCTGTCTCCCTAGGGCGGCGAGGATAGGGTTTCTTGTCATGTGGCGAGATTTGGTGTTAGGTGATTCAGATCTATGCAAGAGTTCAACGGCAATGACTACAGCGTCAGGGCACTAGTCCTTAGAGGCACGCGCACGAAGACTTCCAGGCTTTCATTGACAAGGTCAAGCAGGCTCCGGTATGAGAGTGGAGATAGCGGTGCTTCGGTGGCTCGTTCTGGCAGCAATAGTGGTCGCTCGGTGGTGTCAAACCCCAATGTTATTTTTATAATGTTTGAGATGCTTTGTATTTTCGGTGAACTTTTATAATAGATCTGATCCTTTCCGTAACAAAATAAATAGGGCTATTTTTTGTATTCTCCACAAGGGTTGCAGTACAAGAGTCAGACATTAAACATTTTCAAATGTTGAAACAGAACAAACAAATATCACTAGCTATTCAACTAACTTCCGGAGCACAAAAGACTAGCACTCACGAGAGTCCCTTTTGGTTGCTCAAAAAGTAGGAGAACAAAATTATGGCATAACAAGTGGCAATTCAAATTCATATTTGTCATTACAAAAGGTACTAATCATTTTTTATATTTTAACGAGGGGAATAAAACTGTGTTTGGGGATGTATCATTGAAAGGTCGCGCGAAAAATGACGGAGAAATTATTCCAATCTTTCATATAGAGGTGTGGCGACGGTGACCATGTGACATACTTTTTATATTATACTTTTACCTTATTTTTAGCATTTCGGTATTACATATGCATCGAGGAATTTTCCTGGATTTTAAAGCTAATATTCCATTTATTCTCTTTTTTTCTACAAATTAAAATATATTCAGAACTTTCTCCACTTATTTGGGATGGATCTCTTATGAAGCCAACACTTTCTCTATACCCTCTCTCGTACAGAAATTTCATATATAACGCTAGCGTGTCAAATTGCCATGGTAACGCACAAACATCAAACTGGGCCAGCCCATTTTTAGCTGTACGTAATGTTTTCTTGTTCTGGTTTTGGCCGCCTTCTAGATGGTTCTTGTCAGTTTTTATGTAAGAACCTTCTAGAAGGTTCATGAAATGTGTTTTAACTGTTTCTTTTATATTTTTTTCTGGATTCATTGGTTTTTCCTTTTCTTTTTTTGTGTTTCTGTTTCTGTTTCTTTTCCTTTTTCGCTTTTTGTTTCCTTTTCTTCTCTCCATAAATTCACAATTTCCAAAAATGTTCAAATATAAAATATTTAGAATTTTTTTAAATCCCCTTTTATAAAGAAAATGTTTAGTACTTTCAAATTTTGTTTGAGTATTTAAAATATGTTCAGGAACTTAAAATGATTTTTCACACGAAAAACATATATTCAAAATTTGTTCGAACAATTACCCAAAAAAATTTGGAATTCCAATTTTTTATCCATATTTTTTTAAAACGTTTGGGATTTCAAAATTTGTTTACTTTTTTAAAAAAGGTTCAGATTTTCTAATGTTTTCTGATTTTTCTAAGATCACATTACATCTCAAAAATGTTTAACAAAAAAGAAAAAGGAAATTTTGTTCGTGCTTTTCAAATCTGTCGTTGCAGTTAGTTCTTTAATATAAGCGCTGCCATTTAGCCACCGTAATCCATTAGATCCATTGGCTAGCAGCTTGCGTTAAATATTTGGAGGTTGCAAGTTCGAAATCTTACGTTGGGATTTCATTTTATTTTATACCTGCAAAAAAAGGGATTCCATTTTATTTTTGTTTTTACGTTGTTGCGATACAAACACAGCGCATGACTGGGCCAGGCCCAGGAAGCGAGCCTCTTCTGCCGCTTAGCTATGGCCTATGGGCCACTGGCCCATTGGTGGATGGAGAAAATATGAAGAGGGATACCGTAGCCCAACTGCCCAACGTAATAATGGTAAAGAAATTAGTAACGTGGCCTTTTTAATCAATGGTTGCTTGGTTTGATGGTTAGCCTCGTTTGCTGCTGACTTCTGTGTCCTTGTTTCGAAACCTATGCCTAACATATTTTTTGCCATTTGAATTACGTATCATGCTGGTCCTATTCAGATCCTACTTGAGAATACATCAAAATGTAAATAAATAATTTAATGCAGACAAGCAAACACATTTATGATTATGATTTATTAGTGCAATTATAATATTCTTAGCTTTCCCCCTAAGAACTTGTAACACTAGGGACCAACATACAATTGTGTGTTACTAAAATCATACTTCGTAACACATTTTCAGCAACAGAAATCTATATGTTACTGCCTTAATGTCGGTGTAACACCTTTTCAGGTCGTACCGAGTATGTGTTACGGTTAATCCTTGCAACATAAATGACATGTTACTAAAATTTTACTTGTAACACGTTTTGTCATTTCTTACATCATTGTGTTACTGAAAGTCTGTTTTCTTGTATCGGTCATGTCTACATAGTTCTCGAACCCGTAGGATCCGCACGCTTAACGTTCGTTGACAATATAGTGTTATATGAGTTATATGTTTTGGTGACCGAATGTTGTTTAGAGTCCCGGATGAGATCATGGACATGACGAGGAGTCTCGAAATGGTTGAGAGGTAAAGATTGATATATAGGACGATGGTATTCGGACACCGAAATAGTTTCGGAGAGCACCGGGTACTCGTCGGGTCACCGGAAGGGGTTCTGGACACCCCCGGTAGGTGTTATGGGCCTAATGGGCCAAGGGGGGGGGGGGGACAGACCAGCCCACTGGGGGCTGGTGCGCCCCTCTCCCTGGCCGGCCGGCCCTAGGGAAGGAAAAGGGGGAGGGCTAGCCCCTCCTGCCTTTCCCTTCTCATGGGAGAAAGGAAAGGGGGGCGCCTCCCTCCCCTACTTTTCCCCCACACCTAAACATGGCAGGGGTGCGCCACTTGGGAGGAGACCCCAAGTAGGATTCGGCCTACTTGGGGCGCCCTCCTGGCTGCTTCCTCCTCCCCCCACCTATATATATGTGGGAGAGGGGGCGCCTAGGACAACACAACATTGTCTTAGCCGTGTGCGGCGCCCCTCTCCACCGTTTACACCCCCGGTCATATTTTTGTAATGCTTAGGCGAAGCCCTACAGAGATAACTTCACCATCACTGTCACCATGCGGTCGTGCTGCCGGAACTCAGCCACTATCTCGCCGTCTTGCTGGATCAAGAAGGCGTGGACGTCACCGAGCTGAACGTGTGCTGAACGCGGAGGTGCCGTACGTTCGGTACTCGATCGGTTGGATCGCGAAGAAAGTTCGACTACATCAACCGCGTTGTCAAACGCTTCCTCTTATGGTCTACGAGGGTACGTAGACACACTCTCCCCTCTCGTTGCTATGCATCTCCATGGATAGATCTTGCGTGTGCGTAGAATTTTTTTGTTTTCCATGCAACGTTTCCCAACAGGCACACTAGCCCACATGGGGCTGGTGCGCCCCCACCTCATGGCGCCAGCCCTAGGGAAGGAAGGGAATAGGGCTAGCCCCCTCTTATCTTCTCTCCTACTTGAGAAAAAGGAAAGGGGCGCCTCCCCTCCTGCCTTCTCCCCTGCACCATAGGAAGGAAAGGGGGGCGCACCTAGGGCAGGAGCCCAAGGCTGGCCGCCGGCCCCCTTGGGGCGCCCTAGGGCAGCCCCTCCTCCCCCCACCTATATATATATGAGAGGAGGGAGAGGGGCAAAACATACCACAATCCCCAAGCCGTGTGCGGCGCCCCGTCTCCCTCTAGTTCTAGTTCCTTCTCCGTCCACGTCTGTTGTGCTTGGCGAAGCCCTGCGGATAGTTTCACCACCACCGTCACCACGCCGTTGTGCTGCCGGAACTCATCTACTAGTTCTTCTGTCTTGATGGATCAAGAAGGCGAGGACGTCATCAAGCTGAATGTGTGCTAAACACGGAGGTGTCGTGTGTTTGGTACTTGATTGGGTGGATCGTGAAGGTGTACAACTACATCAACCGTGTTGATAAACGCTTCTGCTTAACGGTCTACGAGGGTACGTAGACACACTCTCCCCTCGCGTAGCTATGCATCTCCATGGATAGATCTTGCGTGTGCGTAGATTTTTTTTGTTTTCCATGCACCGTTCCCCAACATGCCCAACTAAATGGCACTCCTGGCTCCCTCTAGCAGAATTTTGGTACAATACCAGTTACCACACTTCTCTGGAATGCTCTCCCTACAAAGCTCTCTATGGACATGACCCCAATTATGGCACATTCCTAGCTGACATGTCTTCAGACAACAATGATGTGCCACAGTGGGTAGCAGAGAACCAGGGACATCAAGAACATCTCAAGGAACAACTCCTGAAAGCTTAGAACAGAATTAAACACTATGCTGATCAGAAACAAAGTGAGAGATCCTTTTCAGTGGGAGATTCTGCCTATCTGAAGCTCCAACCTTATGCTCAGCATTCAGTGTCAAACCGCCCATGTCCCAAATTAGCTATGAAGTATTTTGGCCCTTTTGAAATCCTGGAGCAAATCAGGCCAGTAGCCTACAAACTTCAGTTACCTGACAATGCTATGATCCATCCTATCTTTCATGTTTCCCAGTTAAAAGAGCATGTTCCTGACAATACCCCAGTTTTCTCTACCATACCAACCCAGATTGATCTGGCCATTACAGACATGGAACCTGAGCTCATTCTGGATAGAAGGCTAGTAAAAAGGGACATCGCGCACATCTGCATGTGTTCATTCAGTGGGCATCCCTCTCCGACAAGGTGGCCACCTGGGAGGACTATGGCACTCTCAAGCAAAGATTTCCATATGCACCAGCATGGGGACATGCTACTTCTCAAGAGGAGGGAAGTGTCACCACTAGTAAGGCGCTCACAGCAAAGGATGCCCCAGCAGTAACAACAAGCTGCCATGGCAGCGTAACTGAGAAGAAAGGGGACGACAGCAACTAACAGTGGCTGAAGGTGGGCCAGGTGAGTCAGCCCTGACGGCTGGGCCGAGAGCAGCTAGAAAGTGTGTGCATGTGTGGAGACCAGCGGTGTCCAGTGGGGTATAAGTCACAGGTGTAGCGTTGTAATGAATTATCGATGAAATGGAATAATATTCTGCTTCCCTGTCCTTCTTCCTCCTCCTCTCCAAGTTTACCCTTCCTCACCTAACCCCTACCTCCCTGATCTGACCGATCCATGGTCATCACAACTTCATATGTATTAGCTGCTAGTTGTTGCATGCGTAAAAACGAGAGTAGCTTTTTATGCATTTGTCCATCAGAAATAAATACTCCCAGATTCTCTCCCTGACTTAGAAACTGTAATCCTCTGTAGGTCAGAAAGATGCATGGCAATAAATAAGGTCATCTGTGATACTAATATATGATATTGTGCATTAATAAGATAGTATTATACACTAGTATCATATGCATGATACTAAGCTATGACACTACCCACTACGGGCAGCCTAACATACAATCATTCTCCATTTAATGCTAGGTCTGCTACCAATGACATACAACGAGAACATGAAAATATAGTATTATTCATATATTGCAATTTCATTCCTAATAAGTTTATTTCTATAAATTCTTCCATCAACGCGCGAGAGTACTATGTAGTACAATGAAACAACCATGTATATACTACACAACAACAATTACTCTATTCTGGAAAGAAGAAGAACCATAGAAGCTCGTGACTGATAGAAAGCCTCCAAAGGTAAGTGCTTTGGCATGGTTTGACCAGACCCCTCAGTCATGTCAACAAGGTCTTGTTCCACCCTCTCCCAGTCGAAGCACTGAATCATCGTCCCAAGAGCAAGGCCTACCATTTGCATGCCCAATTGCTCGGTCGGGCATCGTCGTCTATCCATGCCAAATGGGATCACCATCTTATCTCCATTTATACCATCCTCAAACCTACCAAAAATGTATGCAGATACAAGATTAAGTTAGCATCACTACATCTGCCATGCTAATTTAGCACCACTACCTCTCGGGAACGAAGCTTGCTGGTTTATGCCATAGCTCAGGATCCTTGTGGATAGCAAACGCGTTGACGAGGAGCATCGTCCCCCGGGGAATGTAGAACCCTCCGACGATGGATGACTCATGGGGGACAAGTGTTAAACACATGTCACTTCCAATGCGTTGCCACATCTATTGCCATACCAGGAGTGCCGCACCAGGAGTCCTACGTAGAGGGATAGGCTAGGTAGTTAGCTTAAACATCTATCTATTGTAACTATCTCTATCCCTTCTTCTCCAAGGTTGTAATCTCCTGTAATATCTGAATTGTATGTGCATTAGGGATCAGCGCCCCTGCCTATATATAACACGTAGCACGTCCCCTCGCACCGAGGTCAAACATTTCCGCAACTCGCACATGGTAATCCGAGCGATACTTTTCCAAACCATCCAGCGATCCAATCTCCAGCCATGTCTTCCTCTGGCGCCTCCCAGACTACCCTAAGCGGCCAAGTCATGGAGAAGCTAACCCGCACCAACCATGTCCTCTGGCGCGCGTAGATCACGCCGCAGCTAAGGGATGCGGGGGTCTTTGGCTATGCCGATGGCACTACACCGGAGCCGTCCAAGTTCCTCACCACCAAAGATAAAGATGGGAAGGAATCCTCTGAGACCAACCCTCTCCACCCTTTTTGGGTCCGATAGGACCATCAAGTGTTGGGCTACCTGCTGAACAACCTCTCCAAGGAGGTGCTTGTGCAGGTGACATCGGTCACCATGGCGCACGCACTCTGGACGACGCTCGCGGGCATGTTCTCCTCTCAATCTCTAAGCCGTGTCAATAACATTCGCACAGTCCTAGTGAGCGCGCAGAAGGGCACCCAATCGGTGGCCACCTTATTCGCCCACATGCACAGCCTCGCTGATGAGTTGGCGGCCGTCGGCAAGCCCCTGCAGGACGACAAACTCATCTCGTACATCCTCCACGGCCTCGACATGGAATACCAACCCTTGGTCACTGCCCTTGACGCCCGCACCACCCTAGTCTCCCTCGATGAACTCTTCACCATGCTTAGCAACTTCGATCAACGGGTGGCCATGTTCCAGGGCTCGGGCAGCTTCAAGTCGTCTGCCAACGCCGCGACCCATGGTCGTGGCAGCTACTCCTCTCGCCACTGTGGTCCTCCTCGCTCCAAGGGCAAGCATGGCGGCGGCGGGAACACCCTCAGCTCCAACTCTCGTAGCAGGCGCCCCACCTCCACCAACACTAGGGGTCGCTGATACATCTCCAATGTATCTATAATTTATGAAGTATTCATGCCATGTTTGCAACAATTTTATATGGTTTTAGTATGATTTTATTAGAACTAACCCGGACTGACGTTGTTTTCAGCAGAACTTCCGTGGTGTCGTTTTTTGTGCAGAAATAAAAGTTCTCGGAATGGGCTGAAAAATTACGGTGATTTTTTATGGACCAAAAGAGACCCCTGAAGCACTGGAGCTGGACCAGAAGAGTCCCGAGGAGTCCACAAGCCAGGGGCGCGCCCTACCCCCCTAGGCACGCCCTAAGGGCTTGTGGGCCCCTCGGGTACCCCCCTGACTTGTTTCTGATGCCAAAAATTCCTATAAATATAGAAACCTCCGAAAAGAACCCTAGATGAGAAGTTCCGTCGCCGTAAGCCTCTGTAGCCACGAAAAACCAATTGGGAGCCTGTTCTGGCACCCTACCGGAGGGGGAAACCATCACCGGAGGCCATCTTTATCATCCCGATGGTCTCCATGACAAGGAGGGAGTAGTTCACCCTCGGGGCTGAGGGTATGTACCAGTAGCTATGTGTTTGATCTCTCTCCCTCGTGTTCTTGATTTGGCACGATCTTGATGTACCTTGAGCTTTGTTATTATAGTTGGATCATATGGTTTTTCTCCCCCTCTACCTTCTTGTGATGAATTGAGTATTGCTCTTTGAGGTTTCGTTATGTTGGATTGAGTATTGGATTTGAGAACACTTGATGTATGTCTTGCGATGGGATATCTGTGGTGACAATGTGATGTTCTATTGATTCACTTAATGTATGTTTTGGCACTCAACTCGCGGATTCCCGAGGTGACATTGGGGTAATCTATGCATAGGGGTTGATGCACGTTTTCGTCCTACGTTCTCCAATAGAAACTTTGGAGTGATTCTTTGTTGCATGTTGAGGGATTGTTATATGATCCAATTATGTTATCATTGTTGAGAGAATTTGCACTAGTGAAAGTATGAACCCTAGGCCTTGTTTCCAAGCATTGCAATACCGTTTTTGCTCACTTTTGTTACTAGTTACCTTGCTATTTTTATATTTTCAGATTACAAAAACCTATATCTACCATCATCCATATTACACTTGTATCACCATCTCTTCGCCAAACTAGTGCACCTATACAATTTACCATTGTATTGGGTGTGTTGGGAACACAAGAGACTCTTTGTTATTTGGTTTCAGGGTTGTTTGAGAGAGACCATCTTCATCCTACGCCCATGGATTGATAAACCTTAGGTCATCCACTTGAGGGAAATTTTCTACTGTCCTACAAAACTCTGCGCTTGGAGGCCCAACACGAGTCTACAAGAAGAGGGTTGTGTAGTAGACATCAAGCTCTTTTCTAGTGTCGTTGCCGGGGAGGTGAGTGCTTGAAGGCATATCTTTAGATCTTGCAATTGAATCTTTTAGTTTCTTGTTTTATCACTAGTTTAGTCTATAAAAGAAAACTACAAAAAAATGGAATTGAGGTTGCCTCATATGCTTCATCTTTTTAATGTCTTTCATGAAAATGATGGAAAGGAAAATTGTGCTCAAGTGTTAGAAGAAGAAGTTAATAAAATGTTTGGCACTGAATCTTTGAATGATGAGCATGATTGCAATGTTGTTAGTATAAATTCCTTGAATATCCGTGATGCTAATGATATGCAAAGCCATAAGCTTGGGGATGCTATGTTTGATGAAGATGATATTTTTTGTCCCCCAAGTTTTGATGAGCAAATTTATTATGATGATAGCATGCCTCCTATTTATGATGATTATGTTGATGAAAGTGGGTTTGGAAGAGTGTCAACTCTAGTTAATGATCCCACTATTTTGGAGGGTGTTGAATCTTATTATAATGAAAAAAGTGGATTTGGAGAGGTCATGACTTTATTTAGTAATGATTCCACTATTTCGGAAGAGGTTTCAATTGACTATGATGAGAACAAAATTGCTATTTATGATGATTATTGTGATGTTACTTATGTTATAAAAAGTAGTGATAATTATTGTCATAATTTTGAATATCCTTTTACTGAACATTACTCTTTTAATGTGGAAACAATTTATAGTATTCAAGTTTCATATGATGCTCCCACTACTATTCATGAGAATAAATTTGCTTATGTGGAGAGTAATAAAATTTCTATGCTTGTGGATCATGAAAAGAATGCTTTATGTGATAGTTATATTATTGAATTCATTCATGATGCTACTGAAAATTACTATGACGGGGGAACATATACTTGTAGGTATTGCAATATTATCAAGTTTCCTCTCTATGTGTTGAAATTTTTGAAGTTATGCTTGTTTTGCCTTCCTATGCTAGTTTATTCTTGTTCCCATAAATTGTTTGCTCACAAAATCCCTATGCATAGGAAGTGGGTTAGACTTAAATGTGCTAGTCATATGCTTCATGACACTACAGGAATCAGCTTCTTTGCCGTCTGCCATGGCAGACGGCAAAGGCATGAATGGCGGTCGGCAAAGCTCTTTGCCGACTGCTAGCTGTCGGCAAACAGTCCGGCTCAATTCCTGCCGGTAAAGGCCTTCTTTGCCGTCTGCTTCAGAGAAGCGGACGACAAAGGTTTATGCCGTCAGCCGTTTGCGGCCAGCAGACGGCAAAGAGCGTAGACGGCAGTGAGGTGAGGTGGGAGCCGTTAGGGGTTAACGGCGTGCTTTGCCGTCAGCCGGCAGACGGCAAAGAGGCTAAGGTCTTTGCCGTCTGCTGGCGGACGGCAAAGAGCCCAAATAGGAGTCACTGGGAAGCTGCCACGTGGCCTTATTTGCCGTCAGCCGGCAGACGGCAAAGAGGCTAAGGTCTTTGCCGTCTGCTGGCGGACGGCAAAGAGCCCAAATAGGAGTCACTGGGAAGCTGCCACATTTTAAATCGAAAAATATATATGATGTCGATTAACACAAATATATATGATGTTTTGCATAACAAAATCGAAAAATATACGACCTAACTCATAATTCACAAATATATGACCCCGTCGGGGTCGGGGTCGGGGCAGGGTCGGGGTGTGGTGTCAGGGTGTAGGTGTCGATCAGGATGTCAGGATGTCGTATGTCGGGGTCGATCAGGGTGTCGATCAGGGTGTCGGGGTCAGGGTCAGGGTGAAATTTCATGAGAGAAGACATAAACATCAAGTGAAACAATTAACATTGTACAAAGTTGAAAACTTGCTACTACGACGAGGTAAAGTTCCTTTGCGAAATCTATATTCTTGAAAGCGATATATAATAGCATCATCATCAACCTTTGCAAATATTTCTCGCTCAGTAATTATTTGGTCAGTAGCAACAACGATAAGCAGTACTACAGTAGCAAATACTAACATTATAGCAAGCAGATCAAAAAATGTTCAATCTACAAAATTTTAACAACAACAGCAAGGCAGTAGCAGTCAGTGTAGCACAATGCACATGCACATATTATCCTGTCTGTGAGTGAGTGAGTCTGTCCATTACCAATCCGGCTCTTCAGTGCGGCTGCGGCTGCGGCAGAAGGCGTGGCGGACAGGCAGAGTCGCGGAGACCAGGGCAAGGGAGGCCGGAGCCCGGAGCAGAGCCGGCGTGCAGAGCAGTAGAGCCGCAGCCCGCAGAGGAGAGCCGGAGAGAGGGAGAGCGGCGGAGCGGGCGGCGTCAGTGGCGGAGGCGCGAAGCCGGCGAGCACCGGAGGGGGCAGCGGCAGTGGAGGAGGGGAGGAGGCACCGGTGGTGGAGAGGGGAGGGGGCCACGGTGGTGGAAAAGATGGGGAGGGGCGCGCGTGAGGGAGGAGGGAGGGGCGCGGTGGAGGGAGGAAGGGAGGGGGCGACGGTGGAGGGAGGGAGGGAGGGGGGCGCGCGTGGAGAGTTGGAGGGAAGGGGCGGCGGTGGGGGGGAGGGGGAACTGGTATTCTTCGATTTGTATTCTTTTTTTCCCTTCTGCTTTGGATGAGGTGTCGTTCTGCTGCCTTATTTCGTTATTTTGTTCGTGTCGTCGTCGGCCTTCAGGCGGTTTTTGTCGTCCTTCTTCTCTCCTATTTCTTTCTTTTCCTGTCTGGCTTCTTTCCTTCTCTTTCTTTCTCTTCTTCTTCTGCGGCCTGCGCGCGTGCGGGAGGCAGAGGGTGGGGAGGCGGGAGAAAGAGAATGAGGAGGCGCGCGCGGGGGGCCAAATTAAACCCCGCATTGCCGTCTGTTTTTTTTTCTCTTTGCCGTCTGCTGCGGACGGCAAAGAATTCTTTGCCGTCTGCCCAGCGACGGCAAAGAATTCTTTGCCGTCCAGCCAGCAACGGCAAAGAGGATGACCGTTAGACGGCCACCGCCGTGAAACTGTGGGCCCCTCTTACCTCTTTGCCGTCTGCTGGCAGACGGCAAAGAAATCTTTGCCGTCTGCTGGCAGACGGCAAAGAAGTGGCCCGTGTGACCTACCCAGTGCAGTACCCCCATGGGGTCCACTTTGGACTTTGCCGTCTGCTGGCGGATGGCAAAGAACTCTTTGCCGTCTGCTGGCGGACGGCAAAGAGCTCGCAGATGGCAAATACCCTGTTTGCCATCAGCTGGTTCTTTGCCGTCTGCTTTGAGAAGACAGACGGCAAAGAGCCTCTTTGCCATCAGCTGGCAGACGGCAAAGAGCTGGCAGATGGCAAAGACCCAGATTCCAGTAGTGTGATGCTCTCTTTGTGTTTCAATTCTTTACTTTTATGTGAGCATCATTGAAATCATCATGCCTAGCTAAAAAGGCATTAAAGAAAAGCGTTTGTTGGGAGATGACCCAACATTTACCCCTACTATTTTTGTGTGTTCACATGATTAAGCTACTGTAGTAATCATGTTTTATAGCTTCTTTTTGAATAAAGTGCCAAGTAAAGCCTTTGGGATAGTGTGGTTGATAGTTGACTTGATTCTGTGCAAAAACAGAAACTTTTGCTTCCAGTAACAGAATTGTTAAAATTCACTGGAACATTGAAAACCTCTGAATTTTGTACAGAGGATTGATATACAAATTGTCTACGTTTTCCTACTTTTTCAGAATTTTTGGACTTACAGAATTATGAGCATAATTCAGATCTTTACAGACTGTTCTGTTTTTGACAGATTCTATTTTCAATGCATAGTTTGCTTGTTTTCTAGTTTCTATGGCTTATATTGCCCAATATAAATTGTAGAAATAATAGTGTACAGTAGTAACCATGTGAGAAAAAAAATTGAATCTTGTCTTGACAGTACCAAAGTGAATGATTTGTTTTACCATACTAACCCATCTCACGAAGTTCCGTTAAGTTTTGTGTGATTGAAGTTTTCAAGTTTTGGGTGAGAAATCGATATGAGGGGAATGAGGAGTGACAAGACCCTAAGCTTGGGGATTCCCAAGGCACCCCAAGGTAATATTCAAGGAATACCCAAGCAACTAAGCTTGGGGATGCCCCGGAAGGCATCCCCTCTTTTGTCTTCAACATTATCGGTAACCTTACTTGGAGCTATATTTTTATTCGTCACATGATATGAGTTTTGCTTGGAGCATCATTTTATTTTTTTTCTAGACTTGCTTGCTGTTATTTAGAGTAATGTTTTGTATCTTTTATTTCAATAAAAGTGTCAAGTATAGCCTTTACCATGCTTATTTTGCAAGTCTATATGTTGCTGTTTGAAAACAGAAAGTTTGTTGTTATGTTTTGAATATTTGTGAATATTCAGAACATGATAAAATCTTGAAAAAAATTCACAATAAGATAAAACAAATTTTATACAGTGTGGTTATTTTTCAGAATTTTTGGAGTTAGAGAAGTATGAGTACAATTGCACTCTTTACAGACTGTCCTGTTTTGACAGATTGCTGTTATGTTTGCATTGTTTGCATATGTTTGTTTGTTTAATGATTCTATTTGGGGATAGGAGTATTAAATATGCATAGGCATTTAGTATGCAATGTCAAATAATAATTTTAGTGATTTGCTACAGTAGAGAATGATAAGGTGTTGCATTGATTCATACTAACTTTTCTCACGAGTTCTTGTTGAGTTTTGTGTGGATGAAGTTTTTAAGATTTAGGGAAACCGTGATATAAAAGGAATTAAGGAGACACAAAAGCTCAAGCTTGGGGATGCCCAAGGAATCCCTAGTTAATATTTCAAGAAGTCTCAAGCATCTAAGCTTGGGGTTGCCCCGGTTGGCATCCCACCTTTCTTCTTCAACAATGATCGGTTAGTATCGGTTGAGCCTAAGTTTTTGCTTCTTCACATGATGTGTGCTATTTTTAGAATGTCATTTTATTTTGTTTTGCTTGCTGTTTTAATAAAATACTAAGATCTGAAATTCTTAAATGAGAGAGACTTAAATGAGAGAGAATCTTCACATAGCTACTTAATTATTTGACTACTCATTGATCTTCACTTTTATCATTTTGGAGTAGTTTGTCAATTGCTCTAGTGCTTCACTTATATCTCTTTAGAGCACGGAGGTGGTTTTATTTTGAAGAAATTGATGAACTCTCATGCTTCACTTATATTATTTTGAGAGTCTTATAAATACTATGGCAATTTTCTAGGGTTATGAATTTAGTCCTAATTTGATGGGTATTCAAGAGGGATATAATAAAAACTTTCATATAAAGAGCATTGAATAGATGAGAAGTTTGATTCCATGCATTTGTTTTGAGATATAAAGATGGTGATATTAGAGTCATGCTAGTGAGTAATTGTGGATTGGTATAAATACTTGTGTTAAGGTTTGTGATTCCCGAAGCATGCACGTATGGTGAACCGTTATGTGATGAAGTCGGAGCATGATTTATTTTTTGATTGCCTTCCTTATGAGTGGCGGTCGGGGACGAGCAATGGTGTTTTCCTACCAATCTATCCCCCTAGGAGCATGCGTGTAGTACTTTGTTTCGATAGCTAATAGACTTTTGCAATAAGTATGTGAGTTCTTTATGACTAATGTTGAGTCCATGGATTATAAGCACTCTCACCCTTCCACCATTACTAGCCTCTCTAGTACCGCGCAACTTTCGCCGGTGCATTAAACCCACCATATACCCTTCCTCAAAACAGCCACCATACCTACCTATTATGGCATTTCCATAGCCATTCCGAGATATATTGCCATGCAACTTCCACCGTTCCATTTTATTATGACACGCACCATCATTGTCATATTGCTTTGCATGATCATGTAGTTAGCATAGTATTTGTGGCAAGGCCACCGTTCATATTTTTTATACATGTCACTCTTGATCATTTGTCGGGGCCGGGACACGAAATCCCAGAAAATAACCCCTGGTGTCATCACCAGCCCAGGATTACTGTTACTGGTGGACACGTCCTTGTTACAGATTACCAAGCTATTACAAGAATTGGATACAAGACCATAAAGGTCTAATGATACAACAGTGATTCCGGTGGTGGATGACGGAAATGACTCGTGGTTCTCCAACGTCGATGGGGCTCCATTCCCACAGGAACAGCTGACCCGGATAATTCCTATCCGTGTGGCTGCTATCCTAGGCTCCGCACGGTCGTCGTTGTGGTACTCCACGTAGAACTTCTGACCTGGCCAAGTAAATATCCAGGGACAAGCCTGTGAGTACATTTGAATGTACTCGCAAACATCATGAACAAAAGATATACCGAATGCAGCAGATAAAAATATATGATCATGATGAGCCAAGCTATATGCATATGCTCACGCTGACTGAAATTTAAGTCATGACAATAAATGATATGAACGTGAGCATAGCATGTTATTCATACTCAAACTTATTAGAAATAAAGCAAATGAATGCCACGGGTAGTCTATCCAGCTCAAGTGACATTCAGCAAAATAAAAGAAATGCCAATCGACTGTCCACAAGAGTAGTGGCGGGACCGCCTGTAAACTCGAGGGACGTCACGAAGAGGTCTTGAAGATAAATGCCAGTCGGGCGTCAAGTGACGCCACGGTCGGACTTGAAGAGAAATGCCAGTCGTGTGTCAAGTGACGCCACAGTCGGACTTGAAGAGAAATGCCAATCGGGTGTCCACAAGAGTAGTGGCGGGATAAACCGCCTGTTAACTCGAGAGACGCCACGAGAGGTCTTGAAAATAAAATTGAGTGCCCGGGGTAGTCTAGCCAGCCCTGAGACACTCAGGAAATTCAAAATAAGAGAAAAGGGTTAGTCCTCAATAATATGCATAACCATAATAATATTTAACATGCATAAATTATTCATGGTAGCATCAGGGTGACAACACTTATCCTGCAAAATAATTCAGGCTCAATTTAATTATTTTCCTCCGAAGACCGACACTAAGACCGACACTTGACCAACCCAGACTGTAGCCCTTAACCGCGGACACGGCTATTCGAATAGGTTTAAACTCTGCAGAGGGTGTACTCTTTACCCACAAGTAAAGGATTTCTTTACTCAGTACCGTGGCACTGACTAATTCCCATTACGGTCTTTGGGTTGAAAACACACCTGACCAGCACACACCAGATTAACTTTCTGGATGCCAGGAATCACCCAAAGCATCGCTCAAGAAAAACTCTAAGACGGAGAGACCAACGTCCTGCATGGGATCACTATTAATACGCGCGGATTCCAAGGGGTGCCCCCCTCTTAGTCACAACTGGAAACACCCATGCCCCCTGACCCGATGACAGGATTTAGTCCACCAACATGGAAACCCTCATCGTAGCCCTCTATGTGGTGTGTGCACGGAAAGGGGTTAACAACTTACTGAACCATACCCCACCTATGGCAGGGACAAGTGGCAGCACAAAAACAAGTATGGGGGTTACCGGAACAAGACTCGATCTACGGTCCACTCAGGAGGTTTAATTTTGCTGAAGTGGTTAGCTCAACAAAGTATTCTTTCAACAGCAATACCAAACAGGGCCACAACCCTTGCATGCTCCAACATGCATAACAACCAAGGCATGATCATGCTCCAACGTGATCACACTTCTGCCGGTAATAGTATTTCTCTTAGGCCTGCTCCTGCAAGTTAGTCATGGCAACACACGATGCACGGTACGATGAAACATGCCAACACTACATGCATGCAAATTCTATTTGAATTCAACCTCTGCATAATTTATTTATTCATGCAAACAATTTACCATGCAATCACCATATCAAGTGTTCAATATGCTTGCAGTGGTTAGCTCAACAAAGTATTCTTTCAACAGCAATACCAAACAGGGCCACAACCCTTGCATGCTCCAACATGCATAACAACCAAGGCATGATCATGCTCCAACGTGATCACACTTCTGCCGGTAATAGTATTTCTCTTAGGCCTGCTCCTGCAAGTTAGTCATGGCAACACACGATGCACGGTACGATGAAACATGCCAACACTACATGCATGCAAATTCTTTTTGAATTCAACCTCTGCATAATTTATTTATTCATGCAAACAATTTACCATGCACTCACCATATCAAGTGTTCAAGATGCTTGCCTTAGATATGCAGAAGTGTTGGGTGCACTCCAAAACTTTGAAAATTTTATCTTCCCTCCATTTCCTATTTTCAAAAATATTGCAAAAGTCACATAATTCCAAAATAGTACCAAAAAGTTGTTTGTAAAATCTTAGAATAAATACTAAAATAAACTAGATGAGAAATTAGGAATAGCAGAAAAAGAATCAAATTATTTGGAGTCCAGATGATTTTCCTAGAGAATTTCTAAGATGGAATAATTGAAGAAGTGGGCTATTTAATTGATCCAGCAGAGACAGAGCTTAGGAAAAATGTTCACCTAGGCTGAAATAATAGAGCATGATTTTAGAAGTATTTAGCAATTTGAACCATCAAGTTTGGTTTTGAAATGGCCACAGTGGAATTATTGGAAAATCTGCTGGAAAAAGAAAAAAAAAGAAAGACAGTAACTTGATAAGCAAAAACACGCTATGGGCGTGATTTAGCCACTGGGCCAGGCCCAGTCGTTCGGCTGCGCAGGAGCTAGCCGACGGCGAAAACGTATTAACGTAATATGCCTTCACTTACGGCGAAGGGTCCCGACCTTCACTCACTGACGGTGGGTCCCGCGGGCCCACCAGTCAGGTTTGACTGGTCCAACCGCCCATGTCTTCTTCTTCGGCGGAAAAGGCAGGGGTTCCGGCGTCCGGCGCCGGTGAACGGCGGCGACTCACGGGGAGCTGAGCTCATGGAGGTACTTAGGAGCTCAAGGCGATCCTCTGGGTACCCGTCTTGGTCTCCGGGATGGCCGGAGTCGCCGACGGCGAAGTCTCCCGAAGAGCTCCGGTGGAGGTGAGAGAGGGCTTTCGTGCATGGCGCTTCTCCGGTGGAATTGGTGGGTGGATTGGATCGGTGGGGGTTCTAGGAGACTGGTGGTGAGGAAATGGGCGAGGGGGAGGCATCGGTTGCGTCGGAATCAACCGGAAAGTTGCGGCGGCTGTCTTCGTCGGAGATGAAGAAGACGGCCGTTTCCGGTCGGATGGCTACTCCGGGAGGCTAAGGTGAAACGAGGGAGTGGGGTGAGGAGCTGGGCGAGCTCGGGGGTCCATTTTATAGTGCTCGAGAGGCGGTTTCGTGCCTTCCCAAAGGTAGGCAGGGTGGTGGCGGCCATTAACAGCGCCGTCGAGGTGGTTACAAGGGCGGTGCGACGTGGAAAGGCTTCTGCAGGAGTCCACCGTCCATAGATGGGTCGGTTGGCTTGTAGGACACCAGGTGGCTTGGGCGGTGCCGGCCATGGGTAGACCGTGGCCTGGGAATTGATGGCCGGCCGTGGATGATGGCGAGGCCGGTGAGGGACGGCGGGGTTGGTGAGGACGGTGGCATCCCGCAGTGATGGCAGGGCGAGCTGGTTGGCTTCGGGACGAGCCACGCGTCCTGGGCGGTGGCGTAGCCAAGATGGTAGCCACGGGCGGCGGCGCTGGATGGTGCAGGGCGGCACTAGGAGACGAGGGGAGGTGTCGGCGGAGTCGGTGGGTGTCTCGCGAAGCTCCTGGAGGTGCCCAACGTGCGGAGCAGCAGCAGGGGGCAGCGCAGAGCGGTGCCGAAGCCTGCAATTCTGGCGCTCCGGGCACGCTCTGTGCATGCATGCTACGTGCTCGACAAAATGCGAGGGGGCTCTACAGTGAACTAATCATGCTGGGTTTTGGCAGGTGGATGCTCCTGGAGATCCCAGAGATGATGGACAAGATGGTTTGGCCATATGATCAAGTTCCTAATGTAGTTTTGATAGGTAGCCAAATTCTGTCATGCACATGAGCTGTTTGATAAAATGCTAGGGCAATCTAGGGGACTTTGCTGGGTGTGAAATTTACCAGGATGGTGTCTCCTTAGTGGGTATAGATGATGGTGGAGTTGTTTTGGCAAAAACAAAAACTTGCTACTGCAAGTTTTGGAGAATTTAGTTTCTGGACAGAAACTACAGAGGAATATTTGGTGAACTAAAAAGATTCCAATGGAGCTAAAATTTTGTACTTAAGGGTTTACTAGGAAGGACTACAGGTTGGAAAAATTTCAAGATTTTTGAAGCAACAGAAAATTGGGTTGCAGTTGAAACTCAAAAATGGGACAGAAATGAAAGGAGGATGTTTCACTCAAAATTTTCAAAAGACCAAGTTGGGTTTTTGCATAAAAGTGATTTACAGGCATCACATGACCTCCCACAATTTTTGTGGAATTTTAAAAATAATTATTTAAAATGGTTGTAGTGCAATAGAGGCATTTAAAATATTGAAATAGCTATTAAAAGAATTGTTTTGGGGCAATTTTTATTATGAAAATAATTCCTACTATTATTAAAATATAAATGAAATGGTTTAAGAAAACTCCAAAAGCCACAACATTATTTTCAAAATTTCTATATGGAGGGAAGAATATTGAAAAACGGAAACAGAAAATACTCTGAAAACAATAAAGGACTTACTTATAAATCAAAAAAATTAATTCTGGCCAAATTTTATTTAGTAAAAACATGATTAAATTTTTGGGGTGTTACAAACTCTACCCCCTTAAGGAAATCTCATCCTCGAGATTTGTTAAGGGTGGAGGAATTAAATGCAAATCACAACAGACAAGCAATCATGCACAAGACAATAACACACAAGCACATCATTCAATAAAACACTACACACTGCTAGAAACATACACATAATCGTCTATGGCATGACGGTGGAATTTACAGGGTAACAGGGTTGCTAAGGGCATGGCAACTACTCTAGCAGACTCAGTCCACTTCGTCGACGTCCAGACGGGCGTGTCTTGCGGACGTCGAGGCTTCTCCGGGGGCTTCAACGTCGGAGTTGACTGGAGTGTTATGAGGAGCTGCAGGGTTGGGGTAGCGATGATGACCCACGCGGGGTGTAGTGGCTACAGTCCCGTTGGAGGAAATCCCAAAGAGACGACGGAGTTCATCCGGGGTAATGAATGCATTGCCCGGGTGGGCAACAGGGGCAGACCTCGCAGGCTCGATTGGTCTCCCGAACAGTACTATCGGGTTGTCAGTGGCGGGTGCAGCTTCACTTCTCACCGGGGTCAGGAGAGCAAGCGTCCTGCGGGTCTCAATCAGGTCAAAAGTGACCTGATCGAACAGTGCCTCTTGCGCTCTCAGGTAGCGCACCAGATGCACCAGAGCAGGGTCCGTCTCATGGTCTCCATTGGCGACTTGGGTCGGTCTACCATAGCCTTCATGACTAGGGTAGTAGTAGAAAGAACGGCAGTTAACCCTCGATGACAGATGCCGGAGTTGAACTACAGCTTCTCGGGCTGCAAGTTGGATGGCTTGGGGCTCGTCGGAGGTCGTCCTCCCGGTGAACCGGTAAGGGCGCTCTGCGGTGATGCCCCTCCCGTAGATGTGCACCGTGGCCCAGAAGTGGTGGATGGCATCACTCGCGTGCCCTTGGTACACGACATACTCCAGCGGCTCTTCGATGCCGAGAGCACGACGGGTGAGATTGGCAAGGATGGCTACAAAGCCTTCAAGCTCGGTTGCGGTGGTCTCGTTGTGGACGATGGGATCAGGCATCTTGGGGTGTTGGATATTGAGCTGAGAGTGAGGCTGCGATGTGCTGGGTTGGGGCAAGGCTTCTCTTATAAGCCAGTAGAGTCTTCCATCGCATGCTTGCGGATGGGACAACTCAGGTGTCGGCCACAGGCACACGACCTATGGGCTAGGTTGATAGGTTGGGCACCGACTGTCAAAAGATGTCGGCTGCCACTGTGCAGGCTTATCGGATGAGATGGGCTTGACTGTGGACAGGAAAGGATGTGAATGGTGTGGAAACCTAGAGATAGTGACCAGGCTAAGATGGGATTAGCCAATGGTCAGCCTGGCTCTGATACCAAGGCTGTCGGGGCCGGGACACGAAATCCCAGAAATTAACCCCTGGTGTCATCACCAGCCCAGGATTACTGTTACTGGTGGACACGTCCTTGTTACAGATTACCAAGCTATTACAAGAATTGGATACAAGACCATAAAGGTCTAATGATACAACAGTGATTCCGGTGGTGGATGACGGAAATGACTCGTGGTTCTCCAACGTCGATGGGGCTCCATTCCCACAGGAACAGCTGACCCGGATAATTCCTATCCGTGTGGCTGCTATCCTAGGCTCCGCACGGTCGTCGCTGTGGTACTCCACGTAGAACTTCTGACCTGGCCAAGTAAATATCCAGGGACAAGCCTATGAGTACGTTTGAATGTACTCGCAAACATCATGAACAAAAGATATACCGAATGCAGCAGATAAAAATATATGATCATGATGAGCCAAACTATATGCATATGCTCACGCTGACTGAAATTTAAGTCATGACAATAAATGATATGAACGTGAGCATAGCATGTTATTCATACTCAAACTTATTAGAAATAAAGCAAATGAATGCCACGGGTAGTCTATCTAGCTCAAGTGACATTCAGCAAAATAAAAGAAATGCCAATCAACTGTCCACAAGAGTAGTGGTGGGACCGCCTGTAAACTCGAGGGACGTCACGAAGAGGTCTTGAAGAGAAATGCCAGTCGGGCGTCAAGTGATGCCACGGTCGGACTTGAAGAGAAATGCCAGTCATGTGTCAAGTGACGCCACGATCGGACTTGAAGAGAAATGCCAATCGGGTGTCCACAAGAGTAGTGGCGGGATAAACCGCCTGTTAACTCGAGAGACACCACGAGAGGTCTTGAAAATAAAATTGAGTGCCCGGGGTAGTCTAGCCAGCCCCTGAGACACTCTGGAAATTCAAAATAAGAGAAAAGGGTTAGTCCTCAATAATATGCATAACCATAATAATATTTAACATGCATAAATTATTCATGGTAGCATCAGGGTGACAACACTTATCCTGCAAAATAATTCAGGCTCAATTTAATTATTTTCCTCCGAAGACCGACACTTGACCAACCCAGACTGTAGCCCTTAACCGCGGACACGGTAATTCGAATAGGTTTAAACTCTGCAGAGGGTGTACTCTTTACCCACAAGTAAAGGATTTCTTTACTCAGTACCGTGGCACTGACTAATTCCCATTACAGTCTTTTGGTTGGAAACACACCTCACCAGCACACACCAGATTAACTTTCCGGATGTCAGGAATCACCCAAAGCATCGCTCAAGAAAAACTCTAAGACGGAGAGACCAACGTCCTGCATGGGATCACTATTAATATGCACGGATTCCAAGGGGTGCCCCCCTCTCAGTCACAACTGGAAACACCCATGCCCCCTGACCCGATGACAGGATTTAGTCCACCAACATGGAAACCCTCATCGTAGCCCTCTATGTGGTGTGTGCACGGAAAGGGGTTAACAACTTATTGAACCATACTCCACCTGTGGCAGGGACAAGTGGCAGCACAAAACAAGTATGGGGGTTACCGGAACAAGACTCGATCTACGGTCGACTCAGGAGGTTTAATTTTGCTGCAGTGGTTAGCTCAACAAAGTATTCCTTCAACAGCAATACCAAATAGGGCCACAACCCTTGCATGCTCCAACATGCATAACAACCAAGGCATGATCATGCTCCAACGTGATCACCCTTCTGCCGGTAATAGTATTTCTCTTAGGCCTGCTCCTACAAGTTAGTCATGGCAACAGACGATGCACGGTATGATGAAACATGCCAACACTACATGTATGCAAATTCTATTTGAATTCAACCTCTGCATAATTTATTTATTCATGCAAACAATTTACCATGCAATCACCATATCAAGTGTTCAAGATGCTTGCCTTAGATATGCAGAAGTGTTGGGTGCACTCCAAAACTTTGAAAATTTTATCTTCCCTCCATTTCCTATTTTCAAAAATATTGCAAAAGTCACATAATTCCAAAACAGTACCAAAAAGTTGTTTGTAAAATCTTAGAATAAATACTAAAATAAACTAGATGAGAAATTAGGAATAGCAGAAAAAGAATCAAATTATTTGGAGTCCAGATGATTTTCCTAGAGAATTTCTAAGATGGAATAATTGAAGAAGTGGGCTATTTAATTGATCCAGCAGAGACAGAGCTTAGGAAAAATGTTCACCTAGGCTGAAATAATAGAGCATGATTTTAGAAGTATTTAGCAATTTGAACCATCAAGTTTGGTTTTGAAATGGCCACAGTGGAATTATTGGAAAATCTGCTGGAAAAAAAAAAGAAAGACAGTAACTTGATAAGCAAAACGCGCTATGGGCGCGATTTAGCCACTGGGCCAGGGCCAGTCGTTTGGCTGCACAGGAGCTAGCCGACGTCGAAAACGTATTAACATAATACGCCTTCACTTACAGCGGAGGGTCCCGACCTTCACTCACTGACGGTGGGTCCCGCGGGCCCACCAGTCAGGTTTGACTGGTCCAACCGCCCACGTCTTCTTCTCTGGCGGAAAAGGCGGGGGTTCCGGCGTCCGGCGCCGGTGAACGGCGGCGACTCACGGGGAGCTGAGCACATGGAGGTACTTAGGAGCTCGAGGCGATCCTCTGGGTACCCGTCTTGGTCTCCGGGGTGGCCGGAGTCGCCGACGACGAAGTCTCCCGAAGAGCTCCGGCGGAGGTGAGAGAGGGCTTTCGTGCACGGCGCTTCTCCGGTGGAATTGGTGGGTGGATTGGATCGGTGGGGGTTCTAGGAGATTGGTGGTGAGGAAACGGGCGAGCGGGAGGCATCGGTTGCATCGGAATCAACCGGAAAGGTGGCGGCGGCTGTATTCGTCGGAGATGAAGAAGACGGTCGTTTCTGGTCGGATGGCTACTCCGGGAGGCTAAGGTGAAATGAGGGAGTGGGGTGAGGAGCTGGGCGAGCTCGGGGGTCCATTTTATAGTGCTCGAGAGGCGGTTCCATGCCTTCCCAAAGGTAGGCAGGGCGGTGGCGGCCATTAACAGCGCCGTCGAGGTGGTTACAAGGGCGGTGGGACGTGGAAAGGCTTCTGTAGGAGTCCACCGTCCATAGATGGGTCGGTTGGCTCGTAGGACACCAGGTGGCTTGGGCGGTGCCGGCCATGGGCAGACCGTGGCCGTGGGAATTGATGGCCGGCCGTGGACGGTGGCGAGGCCGGTGAGGGACGGCGGGGTTGGTGAGGACGGTGGCATCCCGCAGTGATGGCAGGGCGAGCTGGTTGGCTTAGGGACGAGCCACGCGTCCTGGGCGGTGGCGTAGCCGAGACGGTAGCCACGGGCGGCGGCGCTGGATGGTGCAGGGCGGCACTAGGAGACGAGGGGAGGTGTCGGCGAAGTCGGTGGGTGTCTCACGAAGCTCCTGGAGGTGCCCAACGTGCAGAGCAGCAGCAGGGGGGCAGCGCAGAGCGGTGCCGAAGCCTGCAATACTGGCGCTCTGGGCATGCCCTGTGCATGCATGCTACGTGCTCGACAAAATGCGAGGGGGCTCTACAGTGAACTAATCATGCTGGGTTTTGGCAGGTGGATGCTCCTCGAGATCCTAGAGATGATGGACAAGATGGTTTGGCCATATGATCAAGTTCCTATTGTAGTTTTGATAGGTAGCCAAATTCTGTCATGCACATGAGCTGTTTGATAAAATGCTAGGGCAATCTATGGGACTTTGCTGGGTGTGAAATTTACCAGGATGGTGTCTCCTTAGTGGGTATAGATGATGGTGGAGTTGTTTTGGCAAAAACAAAAACTTGCTAGTGCAAGTTTTGGAGAATTTAGTTTCTGGACAGAAACTACAGAGGAATATTTGGTGAACTAAAAAGATTCCAATGGAGCTAAAATTTTGTACTTAAGGGTTTACTAGGAAGGACTACAGGTGGGAAAAATTTCAAGATTTTTGAAGCAACAGAAAATTGGGTTGCAGTTGAAACTCAAAAATGGGACAGAAATGAAAGGAGGATGTTTCACTCAAAATTTTCAAAAGACCAAGTTGGGTTTTTGCATAAAAGTGATTTACAGGCATCACATGACCTCCCACAATTTTTGTGGAATTTTAAAAATAATTATTTAAAATGGTTGTAGTGCAATAGAGGCATTTAAAATATTGAAATAGCTATTAAAAGAATTGTTTTGGGGCAATTTTTATTATGAAAATAATTCCCACTGTTATTAAAATATAAATGAAATGGTTTAAGAAAACTCCCAAAGCCACAACATTATTTTCAAAATTTCTATATGGAGGGAAGAATATTGAAAAACAGAAACAGAAAATACTCTGAAAACAATAAAGGACTTACTTATAAATCAAAAAATTTAATTCTGGCCAAATTTTATTTAGTAAAAACATGATTAAATTTTTGGGGTCTTACATCATTGCACATCCCGGTACACCACCGGAGGCATTCATTTAGAGTCATACTTGTTCTAGTATCGAGTTGTAATTCTTGAGTTGTAAGTAAATAAAAGTGTGATGATCATCATTATTAGAGCATCGTCCCATGTGAGGAAAGGATGATGGAGGCTATGATTCTCCCACAAGTAGAGATGAGGCTCCGAACTTAAAAAAAAGAGGCCAAAGAGCCCAAACAAAAAAAATGAGAGAAGGGGCAATGCTACTATCCTTTTACCACACTTGTGCTTCAAAGTAGCACCATGATCTTCATTATAGAGAGTCTCCTATGTTGTCACTTTCATATACTAGTGGGAATTTTTCATTAGAGAACTTGGCTATATTCCAATGATGGGCTTCCTCAAATTGCCCTAGGTCTTCGTGAGCAAGCAAGTTGGATGCACACCCACTTAGTTTCTTTTTGAGCTTTCATACACTTATAGCTCTAGTGCATCCGTTGCATGGCAATCCCTACTCACTTGCATCGATATCAGTTGATGGGCATATCCATAGCCCATTAATTTTCCTAGTTGATGTGAGACTTTCTCCTTTTTGTCTTCTCCTCACAACCTCCACCATACTCTATTCCACTTATAGTGCTATATCCATGGCTCACGCTCATGTATTGCGTGAAAGTTGAAAAAGCTTGAGAACATTAAAAGTATGAAACAATTGCTTGGCTTGTCATCGGGGTTGTGCATGATGAAATATTTTGTGTGATGAAGATAGATCATAGCCAGACTATATGATTTTGTAGGGATAACTTTCTTTGGCCATGACATTTTGAGAAGACATGATTGCTTTATTAGTATGCTTGAGGTATTATTGTTTTTATGTCAATATTAAACTTTTGTTTTGAATCTTTAGTATCTGAACATTCAGGCCACAATAAAGAAGATTACATTGATAAATATGTTAGGTAGCATTCACACTTCATAAATTCTTTCTTTTATCATTTACCTACTCGAGGACGAGCAGGAATTAACCTTGGGGATGCTGATACGTCTCCAACGTATCTATAATTTATGAAGTATTCATGCCATGTTTGCAACAATTTTATATGGTTTTGGTATGATTTTATTAGAACTAACCCGGATAGACGATGTTTTCAGCAGAACTTCCGTGGTGTCGTTTTTTGTGCAGAAATAAAAGTTCTCGGAATGGGCTGAAAATTTACGGTGATTTTTTATGGACCAAAAGAGACCCCCGAAGCACTGGAGCTGGATCAGAAGAGTCCCGAGGAGTCCACAAGCCAGGGGGCGCACCCTACCCCCCTGGGTGCGCCCTGAGGGCTTGTGGGCCCCTCGGGCACCCCCTGACTTGTTTCCGACGCCAAAACTCCTATAAATATAGAAACCTCCGAAAAGAACCCTAGATGAGAAGTTCCATCGCCGTAAGCCTCTGTAGCCACGAAAAACCAATCGGGAGCCCGTTCTGGCACCCTACCGGAGGGGGAAACCATCACCGGAGGTCATCTTCATCATCCCGACGGTCTCTATGATGAGGAGGGAGTAGTTCACCCTCAGGGCTGAGGGTATGTACCAGTAGCTATGTGTTTGATCTCTCTCCCTCGTGTTCTTGATTTGGCACGATCTTGATGTACCTCGAGCTTTGTTATTATAGTTGGATCATATGGTGTTTCTCCCCCTCTACCTTCTTGTGATGAATTGAGTCTTCCTCTTTGAGGTTTCATTATGTTGGATTGAGTATTGGATTTGAGAACACTTGATATATGTCTTGCGATAGGATATCTGTGGTGACAATGGGATGTTCTATTGATTCACTTGATGTATGTTTTGGCACTCAACTCGCGGATTCCCGAGGTGACACTGGGGTAATCTATGCATAGGGGTTGATGCACGTTTTTTTCCTACGTTCTCCAATAGAAACTTTGGAGTGATTCTTTGTTGCACGTTGAGGGATTGTTATATGATCCAATTATGTTATCATTGTTGAGAGAATTTGCACTAGTGAAAGTATGAACCCTAGGCCTTGTTTCCAAGCATTGCAATACCATTTTTGCTCACTTTTGTTACTTGTTACCTTGCTATTTTTATATTTTCAGATTACAAAACCTATATCTACCATCCATATTACACTTGTATCACCATCTCTTCGCCGAACTAGTGCACCTATACAATTTACCATTGTATTGGGTGTGTTGGGGACACAAGAGACTCTTTGTTATTTGGTTGTAGGGTTGTTTGAGAGAGACCATCTTCATCCTACGCCTCCCATGGATTAATAAACCTTAGGTCATCCACTTGAGGGAAATTTGCTACTGTCCTACAAAACTCTGCGCTTGGAGGCCCAACACGAATCTACAAGAAGGCTGCGTAGTAGACATCAGTCACCGCGGCGGGAATAGCAAGTCTCACCTGGATGTTGTACATTGTCAGATCTGTGGCAAGCTCGGCCACTCGGCCAAAGACTGTTGGTACCGGTTTGATGATGATGAGGCCTCCTCTGAAGATGAGGAGAAGGTTGCGGCCGCCGCCGAGGGCTCCTACGGCGTCGACACAAATTGGTACCTTCACAGTGGTGCCACCAACCATCTTACTAGTGAACTTGAGAAGGTGACCCTCCGCGAGAAGTACCACGGCAAGGACCAAATCCACACCGCAAGTGGTGCAGGTGTGAGGATCCGTCACATTGGTCACTCAGTTATACATACCCCTCATCGTAAAATCCATCTTAGAAAATTTTTGCATGTCCCTAGTGCCAACAAAAATTTCTTTCCGTTAATAGAATTGTTATTGACAATCATGTCTTCCTTGAGTTTCATCCTTTTTTTCTTTTGGGGTAAGGATCAGGCCACGAAGAAAATCCTATATCGAGGTAGATGTATCCGAGGGCTTTACCCGTTGCTTCTGGAGTTTAGAATATTTAATAAACAAGCATATGGTGTTGTCAAGCATTTCTCAACACGATGGCACGATCACTTAGGACATGCTTCTTTTTCTTTAGTTGAACGTTTGCTTAGGAAGAATAAGCTCTCGTTTGTTGGTGAGCACAATGTTGAAACCATTTGTCATTCATGCCAAAGAGCAAAATGTCATCAATTGCCTTATCCTATTTCCACTAGTGTTTCTACTAAAGCATTGCAATTAATCTTTTCTGATGTTTGGGGTCCTGCCCCTAGTTCTATTGGTAGACGCACATATTATGTGAGCTTCATTGATGATTAAAGCAAATTTTCATGGATATATCTTCTTAAGAAAAGATCCAATGTTTTCCAAGTTTTTCAGAACTTCCAAGCACTCGTTGAACGCAAGTTTGATAGCAAAATCATTGTTGTCCAATCTGATTGGGGAGGGGAATACAAAAAATCAAATTCCTTCTTCCAAACCCTTGGCATATCACATCATGTGTCATGCCCCCATGCTCACTAACAAAATGGTTCAGATGAACGCAAGCATAGACATATCGTTGAAGTTGGTTTAGCTCTCCTAGCCGGTGCTTCCATGCCACTTAAGTTCTGGGATGAAGCCTTTCTTACTGCTGTGCACATCATTAACATGCTTCCTAGTCGTGTCATCAACAATGAAATACCCATAGAGAGGCTCCTTCACATCAAACCATACTACAAATCTCTTCGTGTTTTTGGTTGTGCATGCTGGCCAAATATTAGTCCATACACAACAATCACAAGCTCATGTTCCATTCTAAACAGTGTGTGTTTATTGGGTATAGTGCTCAACACAAGGGAGTAAAATGTCTTGATGTCTCTACTGATCATGTATACATCTCTCGTGATGTTGTCTTTGACGAGACCAAGTTGCCCTTGCCGATCTCCACCCTAATGCTTGTGCCTTACTTCGCAAAGAAGTTCTTCTTTTGCCATCTCATCTCACCGGTATTGATGAAGGGGGAAATAATTGTGATGATCATATGTTGACTAACCCTCTTACCACTATGCATGAGTCTTGTGATGGTATAGGAAATTGCACTGAAAAAACGGAGATCAAAACGGTGAAGAAATAAGCTCAACAGAGCCATATTTCATGTGTCGTGGCGTAGGAGGCAAATCCTCCGCGGGTTCCATGCCACCAGACACGTCAGCCGCATTGTTCCTGAGATCTGCGCCATCAGCCTCACCAGGTGTGGTCGAGTGCGCAGCTATGAGCGACCCCGGAAACTGACACGCGGCAGCCCTCGGCTAGGGATGCCACCTTACCCGCCCCGCATCAACCAAACACCGCCACTTGGTGGCTCGCTGCTGGGTCTACGGGGGCACGGTTTCCAGCCCAGCCCGTGTGCTACAAGCGGCGGGATCTGCGTTGCCCGATAGGCGTGGGGACAAGCGCGGGGTCCCGCGCGGATTCCAGCAGGCCCACACCATCATGTGGCCATAATGAGCATCACTGGCCAGGATCTTCTACGGCTCCTGCATCACCTGCGACTTCACCAACAGCCACAGAGGATCTGGTCCAGGTGGAACCGGCTGTTGCTTCTCCACATTCTGTCTCGGGATCATCTGTGGCAGCGACTCCTATGCACACCGTGGGATCCTCTGTGCCACAAGCTTCAGCCGCACCATCTCCATGTCGTGCACGACTAAAACAAGGGGTAATACAACATGTTAATTGTAAAAACATAACCAAATATGGGATGGTTTGTTCCATAGGTGAACCACATACGATTGAAGAAGCACTTGGTGATGAAAAATGGAAGGGCTATGAATGAAGAATACATAGCATTGCAAAAAAATAAAACATGGCATTTGGTTCCTCCACGGCAAGGTAAAAATCTCATTGACTGCAAGTGGGTATTCAGAATTAAAAGAAATTTGATGGAACCATTGATCGTTACAAGGCTAGATTTGTTGCAAAAGGATTTAAACAGCGGTATGGCATAGATTATGAGGACACCTTCAGTCCTATTGTAAAAGCTTCCACCATCCGCCTTGTTCTGTCTATTGTTGTTTCCAGGGGTTGGAGTCTCAGAAAGCTAGATATGCAGAATGCATTTCTTCATGGTGTTCTGGAAGAGGAAGTGTACATGAAGCAACCTCCTGGGTTTGTAAACAAAACTATGCCATCTTATGTGTGCAAGCTTGACAAGCCATTATATGGATTGAAGCAAGCTCCAAGGGCATAGTATTCATGTCTCAGTCATAAAATGCAAACACTTGGCTTTGTTCCTTCCAAGTCTGACACCTCATTGTTTATGTACAACAAATACAACACATACATATTTGTTCTCATATATGTTGATAACATCATTGTTACAAGTTCATCAAATGAGGCCATCACAGGACTTTTGAAGGACCTTAATGCAGAGTTTGCTCTCAAGGATCTTGGAGATCTTCACTATTTCCTAGGGATTGAAGTGAAGAAACATGAGGATGGACTTCATATATCTCAGGAAAAACATGCAACGGATCTGGTAAAAAAGGCTGGCTTGCAAGGTTGTAAACCCTCACCCACTCCATTATCTAGTTCAGAAAAACTGTCTCTTACAGAAAGACATGCTTTGAATCAAGATGAAAGCACAAACTACAGAAGTCTTGTAGGAGCACTTAAGTACTTGACACTTATCAGACCTAATATCTCCTTTGCTGTTAACAAAGTTTGTCGGTTTCTTCATGCACCCACTACAGTTCATTGGACTGCTGCCAAACGTATTGTTAGATATGTCAAGAACACTCTTAATGTTGGTCTTAACTTCAGCAAGTCATCATCTACACTTGTTAGTGCCTTTTCAGATTCTGATTGGGCAGGATGCCTGGATGACAGGTGATACATCTCCAATGTATCTATAATTTTTTATTGTTCCATGCTATTATAGTATCAATCTTGGATGTTTTATATGCAATTATATGTCATTGTATATCATTTTTTGGGACTAACCTATTAACTTAGTGCCAAGTGCTAGTTGATGTTTTTTGCCTATTTTTGGTTTTCCAGGATATCAGTACCAAACGAAGTCCAAATGCCATGAAACTTTTGACGATTTTTTTCTAGACATAAGAGACCCTAGAAGCTTCGGGAGAGGGTCAGAAGACGAAGGGGTGGTCCACAAGCCATCAGGGCGCGCCCAGGGGGTAGGCGCGGCCTGGTGCCTTGTGGGGCCCTCGTTGCTCCGTTTGACCTAATTCTGCCTCTATAAATTATCTAAAATCGGGAAACCAATAGAGAGCCACCCAAAACACTTTTCCACCGCTGCAAGCTTCTGTTCATGTGAGATCCCATCTGGAGGCCTTTTCCGGCACTCTACCGGAGGGGGAATCAACCACGGAGGGGCTCTATATCAACCTTGCTGCCCTTCTAATGATATGTGAGTAGTTTACCACAGACCTACGGGACCATAGTTAGTATCTAGATGGATTCTTCTCTCTCTTTGATCTTCAATACAATATTCTCCTTGATGTTCTTGGAGTTCTATTTGATGTAATCACTTTTTTTTGCGGTGTGTTTGTTGGGATCCGATGAATTGTGAGTTTATGATCAGATTATCCATGAATATTATTTGAGTCTTCTCTGAACTCTTTTATGCATGATTATTATAGCTTTGTAGCTTTGTATTTCTCTCTGATCTATTGATTTGGTTTGGCCAACTAGATTGATTTTTCTTGCAATGGGAGAGGTGCTTTGTGATGGGTTCAATCCTGCGGTGATCTATATCCCAGTGACAGAAGGGGACAAGACACGTATTTGTATTGTTGCCATTAAGGATAAAAAGATGGGGTTTATTCATATGATTGAGTTTACTTTGTCTACATCATGTCATCTTCCTTAAGACATTACTTCGTTCTTTATGAACTTAATACTCTAGATGCATGCTGGATAGCGGTCGATGTGTGGAGTAATAGTAGTAGATGTAGGCAGGAGTCGGTCTACTTGTCTCGGACATGATGCCTATATACATGATCATTGCCTTGGATATCTTCATGATTATTCGCTTTTCTATCAATTACCCAACAGTAATTTGTTTACCCACCGTATGCTATCTTCAAGAGAGAAACCTCTAGTGAAAACTATGCCCCACGGGTCTACTTTTATCATAGATTAAAATCCAAAAATACCTTGCTGCGATTTTATTTACTTTATTTTATTTTGTGTTTTATTTATCTATCTATCACTACGAGATTTGATCCTTGCAATTAACCGCCGAGGGATTGACAACCCTTTGTTCGCGTTGGGTGCAAGTATTTGTTATTTTGTGTGTATGTACTGCTAACGAGGTGTTGCTTGGTTCTCCTACTGGATTGATAACCTTGGTTCTTAACTGAGGGAAATACTTATCTCTTCTGTACTGCATCATCCTCTCTGAAAGCACATTTGCTCCCTTGGGTGTTTTGGTAATCAATGTCAACATACATATTATTTGACTAACGATTCTACCTAGAATATTTCAGATAAGTCAAATGGTGGCGTGGCAAGGACAAGAGGATGTGGAACCCCTTCAAAATGAGAAGAACAATTTTGGCTACCTCAAGACTCTACATTTTTGGTTTAGTGATCTAAGATCACATTGAGTCCCTTAGGAAAGCAAATACTATTAAAAGGGGATGAGGTATTGTTGATGAGGTTGTTGCTCAAGTGCTCAGTGATATTGCTCCAAAAACCCTCAATCACTTTCCCAAGTCACATATGTCCAAAACTGTAATTCATCACTTTGGTCCCACCGATATATTCCATTCCAGACACACCGAGATGATCCTACTACTACCACAGCCAAAACCCTGGCTTTTTGGTCTGACCGAAACAGCTCTCGGTCCCATCGAGATGGCCTAACAAAGTTCCTGTGCTGAAATCACTTCATCTCGAAATCACCAAGTGAAATTTACCAGAATTACCAAAACGTGGTTCAGCCTTTGCTATTGTATTTCGGTCTCACCGAGATGATCTAGTCGGTCCCACCGAGAACCCCAACGTTCATATCTTTTGCACACGTCGCTCTCACCGAGAATTCCAGTCGGTGCCACCGAGTTTGGTCAAAAGTGTGTAACGATTGGATTTCATGTGGAGGCTATTTATACCCCCTCCACCCCTCTTACTTGGAAGGAGAGCCATCCCAACGAAACACAAGTTCCACCATTCATTTTCTGAGAGAGAACCACCTGCTCATGTGTTGAGATCAAGATTTTCCATTCCTACCATTTGAACCTTGATTTCTAGCCTCTTCAAGTTGCTTTCCACTCCAATCCTTCTCCTACCCAAGCCAAATCTATGAGAGAAAGATTGAGTGTTGAGGAGACTATCATTTGAAGCATAAGAGCAAGGATTTCATCACCAACACAACATCTATTACCTTTTGGAGAGTGGTGTCTCCTAGAAAGGTTAGGTGTCACTCGGGAGCCTCCAAGAACATGTGGAGTTGAACCAAGGAGTTTGTAAGGGCAAGGAGATCGCCTACTTCATGAAGATCTACCCGAGTGAGGCTAGTCCTTCGTGGACGTAAGCCATGGTGGAATAGACAAGGTTGCTTCTTCATGGGTGGAGCCCTCCATGGACTCGTGCAACCATTACCCTTTGTGGGTTGAAGTCTCCATCAACGTGAACGTACGATGGCACCACCTATCGGAACCACGCCAAAAATCTCCGTGTCTCCATTGCGTTTGCTCATTCCTATACCCATATCTTTTACATTCTTGCACTTGCATGCTCTACTCTTTCTGCTACCTATACTCTTGCTATGCTTGTGTAAAATGTATTGTGTGCCCTTTAACATGTGCTAAACTCAACCTTAACTTGAAGAATCTTAAAAGCTGCTACTTTTATTTGTTGAGGGTCTAATCACCCCCCTAGACCCCTCTTCTCGATCCTTCAATTGGTATCAGAGCTTTGGTCTCCATTGCTTTGGTTTAAATATCCATTGGAGGAAGATGGATGAGTCTACGTTCAGGAGTATTAGACATAGAGTGCCTATTCTTGATGGGAAGTTTTATAGTTCTTGGAAAACTGAAATGCTTGATATCTTCAATGAATATAATTTGAGCAAGTATATTCTTAGCCCTTATGTGCCTCCTATTGATCCTTTGCATCCTACCCCCGATGAATATCTTGACATGGTTCGTAATCTTAGGACCGTCAATCTTATCATTAGAGGATTACCTAGAAATGTGCTTGTTTGCTTACAAAACTTTGAATGCGCATACACTATATGGAAATATCTTGAAGAACGCTTTCTGAATTACTCATTGGAAAACCTCAATGAGATTCTTCATAAGTCCATTGCTTTTCATAAGATGAAGCCTAGTGATCCTAAGTTTGATGAATGTCTATTTGATCTCCATGATCTTATGCATGCTAAGAGTGATGTTGGAACTATTAGCAACATTATCATGAAAACCATTAGAATTCACAAACTTTCACATTGTCATGGTCATAAATCTAACAAATCACTTGAACTAGGTGATGATCATATGCATAATGATGATGATGTTGAGCATGGCTATTATGATGAGGACGAAGAATTAGACATCGAATATGAGAAGACTATGAGAAATCTTAGTCTCATGGCAAATCTTCGAGACTACATGGCCGGTGGAAAGGAGTGGATTCTTGATAGTGGATGTATTGATCACATGACTGGAGATAAAGACATGCTCCGTAAGCTTACTAAAAATGATGGTCCATGTAAGTATGTGACTTTTGGAGATAACTCCCAGGGTAAGGTACTTGGCCTTGGTAAGGTGTCCATATCCAATGATAGCTCTATTCAAAATGTTATGCTCGTTCAATCTCTTGGTTACAATCTTCTTTTCGTATCTAGACTAGCTGATTTTGGTTTCAATGTTCTATTTACCGAAGTAGATTGCCAAGTGTTTCGTCGAGATAACCATAACATAGTCTTTGTCGGTATTCATAGAGGTGATCTATACATTGTTTGTTTCACTAAGAGAGCCCAACCTCATACTTGTTTACTCGCTAAATCTTCTAAAGGTTGGTTATGGCATAGAAGATTAGGACATGTTGGCATGCGAAATCTTGGTAAACTCATTAAAGGTGATCATATCCTTTGTGTTAAAGATGTTATATTTGACAAGGATAGACTTTGTAGTGCTTGCCAAGAAGGAAAACAAGTTGGAGGAAGTCATCCCGTGAAGAACATCATGACCACAAGAAGACCACTTGAGCTACTTCATATGGATCTCTTTGGTCCCAATGCTTACATGAGCCTTGGTGGTAACTCTTTCGATTTGGTCATTGTTGATGATTTTTCCAGATTTACGTGGGTGTTCTTTCTTGATGACAAGTCTCAGGTACAAAAGATCTTCAAGAACTTTGCCAGGAAGGCCCAAAATCAGTTTGAAGTAAAGATCAAGAAGGTTTGAAGTGACAATGGAACGGAGTTCAAGAACGCCGATGTGGATACCTTTCTTGATGAAGAAGGCATCTCACATGAGTTCTCGGCTACGTATACACCTCAACAAAACAAAGTTGTTGAGAGGAAGAACCGTACCCTTATCAAGATGGCGAGAACGATGCTAGATGAATACAAGACGCCAAGACACTTTTGGGCCGAAGCAGTTGAGACAACTTGTCATGCTACAAATCGACTTTATCTTCACAAGCTTCTCGGTAAAACGGCATACGAGCTACTCACCGGTAACAAACCCCAAGTTGGATACTTTCGAGTATTTGGTTCAAAGTGTTACATTCTTGATAAGCATCGTCATTTGAAATTTGTTCCTAAATCTCATGAAGGTTTCGTACTCGGTTATGGCTCAAAATCTCACACTTACCATGTCTACAACAATTTCACTCGAAAGGTTGAAGATACGGTATATGTGAAGTTTGACGAATCTAATGGCTCGCAAGTCACAAGTAGAGCAATTGTCAATTGGTGTAGGAGACAAATACCCCTTGGAAGCAATTAAAGATTTTTCCATTGGCAAAATTCGCCCAACGAAGGTGAAGGAGAGCACTTCGTCCATTCAATTGGAAGCCTCAACTTCACATCACGGTGAACCACAAGTTGACATGGAGGCATCCACAAGTGGAAAACGTCAAGACAAAGGAAATGAGGAAGTACAACAAGATAATCCACCTCGACCTCTTTCTCCACCTCCACAAGCGAACAACGATGCCAGCAAAAATGAAGAAGAAGAAGATGAGGAGGAGGATGTTCCACCACAACCCAAGCAAAAGCTTTCACGGGTTAGAGAAAGAGTCTCAAAGAATCATCTCGTTGAACAAATCCTCGACGACATTAACTCCGGGAGAATCACTTGCTCTAAAACTCGTTTGGCTAACTTTTGTGAACATTACTCATTCATCTCTAGCATTGAACCTATGAAGGTGGAAGAAGCCCTTGAAGACCCGGATTGGATAAATGCTATGCATGAAGAGCTACACAACATTGAGAGAAACAAAGTATGGACATTGATTAAGAAGCCCAAGAATGATCAAAACATCATTGGAACAAAATGGGTGTTTCGGAATAAGTAAGATGAGTATGGACAAGTGGTACACAACAAGGCTCATCTCGTTGCTCAAGGCTACACACAAGTCGAAGGTATGGACTATGGTGAGACATATGCCCCCATTGCTAGACTTGAGTCCATTCGCATTTTACTTGCTTATGCCAATCACCATGATATCACTCTATACCAAATGGATATTAAAAGTGCTTTTCTAAATGGTGAAATTGAGGACAAAGTTTATGTTAAACAACCTCCCAACTTTGTTAATCCCAAGAAACCCGATAATGTTTACAAACTTCACAAAGCTCTTTATGGTCTTAAACAAGCTCCTAGAGCTTGGTATAAATGCTTGACTAAGTTTCTTCTTGAGAAAGGATTTGAAATTGGGAAAATTGATTCAACTCTCTTCACTAAAAGGGTTAATGGAGAATTATTTGTGTGCCAAATCTATGTTGACGACATCATATTTGGTTCTACTAACCCTCATTTTAGTGAAAAGTTTGGAAGGTTGATGTCGGAGAAGTTTGAGATGTCTATGATGTGTGAACTCAAGTTTTTCCTTGGCTTGCAAATCAAGCAAACTAAGGAACGTACCTTTGTCTCACAAATAAAGTATACCAAGGACATATTCAAGAAGTTCAACATGCAACAAAGCAAAGGTATGAAAACACCCATGCCTACTAGTGGATATCTTGACTTGACTAAGGATGGCAATCCGGTTGACTAATGTAACATCCCTATGTAATGGCCACAGTGATTACCTTTTGATAATGCCAAATCACCTTGTTCAACAGTGCCTGATCATCATTATTGTCATCCATTTCAAATTCCAATTCAAATGAATTTATACAAACTAAAAGTGAAAATCAAAGTTGTTCCAAAGTGGAAACTAAAATGTTCATTGAATAGCAAATATTCCAGAGGCAATTATAAAATTGTAACCAACATTTATAGATTTAGATAAGTGACTCTAACAACCTAGAACAGCAACAAACAGCACCCATTTAATCCCATTTCATTTAATAAAAATCCAAATGAAGTCATATTTTCCCCAAACTAGTTTTTGGTGGAAGGTATTAATGCACTGCAGTATTTGGGTTGGTCACATATTTTACAAAATTCCATAAGTGGCCCAACATTTTTGTAAACAAAAATGAAAAGAGAAAACAGAAAGCAAAAATAAGAAAAAGAAAAAGGCCGCAGTGCCTGGGCCTAATTGGCACAGTGCGGCCCAGCCCATCGCCTATCGCCTTCCACCTCCGCACTGCTCCTCCTGTGCTGCTGTCGCCTCTGCCGCACGCCGTGCCCCGGCCCCCCTTCTCCTCGCTCGACAGCGCGCTGTCGCACCCTCCGTGGAGGATAAGGGGCAGCCCCCCCCTCGCCCCTGGCCTCTTCCTCTCACTCTCCCCCTCTCTGCCTCGCCAGATCCTCCTCGCCCGAGCGCCACCGTCGCCGCCACTCGCCACCATCGCGGCCACCGGCCCTTTCTCGATGAACCGGAGTGTCCAGGACCTCCGTCGTGCTCCGCTCCGTCGGCAACCACAGCGGCTCGAGCCCGGGGAGCCCCCACAGCGAGTGCCTCGACCTCTTCTTCCCCGGCGCCGTCCGCCACTGCCGCCGTCGATTTGTTCATCTCCGACCACCACCGGCTTCCCCGAGCCATCCCGTCAACGCTGTGAGCGCCGCCTCACAATCTCTCTCTCTCTCTCTGCCGTCTCCTGTCGTCGTTTTAGCCGTGGTCGAGCTTGCATGCTCTGGCCACCGCCACCGCACCTCGTGCTGCTGCTGTAGTGCCGCTCTGGCTCAACCGAGCGCGCCACCGAGTCCGTGCCATCGCGTAGCCGCCGCCTAGTCGCTTAGTTGGACCGCTGGAGCCCCGCCTCGACGTTCCCGTGCACCACCAAACTCCGGCCGCCGCCGCGAGCTTTGTTCCGGCGAACTCCGGCCACCCCAGCTCGTGAGATCGCCACAGATCGACTTGGTTCGATCCCATCTTTCGAACGAGCCGCTTCCCGCACTAAATGAGCCCCTGTGGGCGATTTTCGGCGAGCTCCGGCCGTCCTCGCCGCGTCTCGCCTCACCGGCGGCCGGCGTTGACCGGGCGCCCATGTGGCACCGCGTGCGGCCGCCCCTGTGCCGCTGACGCTGGGTCCCGCGGGCCCAGTTGACCAGTCAACCCCGCTGACTGGGCTGACTGGGTCGCTGACATACGGGCCCCACCCCGTTAAAATGATTTTATAAATAACTAAATCTGTTAATTAATTAATTAGTTAATTAAAACACTAATTTGTCACTGACTAACCGGGCCCACTACTCTCACTAGATAATTAGTTTAAATTAACCCTGTTAATTTGTTACAGAGGCTGACATGTGGGTCCCAGTGGGACCCACCTGTCACGTTTGACTCCGGTCAGCCCATGTTGACTGCTGACGCCAGCAAGGCATCATGCTGACGTCACCCCCCGCACTGTTCTGGATAATGTTGGTTTAAACGATTAAATAAATTCCATTAATTGTTTAAATCTTTAGAAATTCATAGAAAATAATCCGTAGCTCGGATCGAAAAACTTTCTACATGAAAGTTGCTCAGAACGACGAGACGAATCCGAATATGTGGTCCGTTCATCCGCCACACTGTCCCCCTCCGTTTCATCTGTCCAAAAATGCCAAACTTCGGGAAAACATTCCCGGATGTTTTCCCTCTTCACCTATATCGTGTAGCACCGCGTCAGAACACCCCTAGCTCTGCGTATTGTCATGTCATGCTCTTGTTTGCTTTATATTTACTATTTCCTCCCCCTCTTCTCTCTCGATAGAGCCCGGTACCGATGTAGCTCTGGAGACCGACAACACCGTTGACGACCTTGCCTTTGCCGCCGAGCAACCAGGCAAGCACCCCCCTTTGAACATGCCTATATCGCCTATTCTCTTCTCTCTTGTGCTTGCATTAGAATTGCTACTGCTACTACTTTACCTATTCTGATGCATAGCCTAATTATTGTAACCTGCTATTGATACCTTACCTTCTTATCCTAAACTGCTTAGTATAGGCTGGGTAGAGACCCACTAGAGAACCCCACTTTGTCCCTTGTTGCCCCGCTGGATTATCAGAAGACCCGATCAACGGGATTGAAGACCAGGCCCTGGCACCGCACTTCACCCCCTTAGTTGTACGACACTACTGGGTTACTATCGAGTGCCGAGGGTGATACCTCGTCAGCACTTCTGATGTTAATTTTGTAGGGTAGATAATTGGTCATGGTCATCGAGGGTGATTCCTCCTTCTCCACTGCCGATACGACCCTGTCACGCAACACTTCAAGTGTGAATCTCGAGGGTGATTCCTCCTAAGTTCACCTTGACGGTTACATCGAGTGGGCATCCGTCGAGGGTGATACCACGGATTCCCTTGATGTTATGGACACACGGTTACTGTGACTTTACCCCTGAACCTTGTTAGAAACGGGTCGGTCCCTAGGGGGACCGAAGGAAGTTACTTTTACAGCAGGACTGGAGAGACAGGCGGTACCGCCCAGTAGAGGTGGACCTGAGTTCCCGTCAGTCTTTTGCGAGACGGGTTGACCTGGATGGTGCCCGAGTGATGAATACGAGGCACGACCGGGCATTCTTAGCCCTTGCAGCAAGTCCTCGAGACGGGGCGATGGGGTCACATCGATCGTGAGTCTCTGCTTGTTACCGCAAGCCCCTAGTCCACTAACGATTTGGATATTTGATCCGAGCAGGCCTCTGGCCTGATAGCACTAACCATCACGTGGGAACAGTTATGGGCACTCTGCATCGTGGCATCAGCTGAAAGCTCTATCAGACGTCCAGTTCAGCCTTGCGGCCGGGACGGACCGGCGCCCTCCTGGTGCCTGGCTTCACCCTGCTCGCAACGACCCGGAGTGCACAGGGCGATGGCCCAAGACCCCTAAGCGCTTAGGATGTAGACCGGCGGGGACCTCTCTGCTGAGCTGTAGGTAGGGCTGCGGTGTATCGTTTGGCTGAGGCCGGGCATGACACAGGAAAGTGTGTCCGGCCGGAGTTAATCGAGCATGGTGGGTAAGTTGGTGCACCCCTGCAGGGAAGAAAACATCTATCGATAGCCGGTCCTACGGTAAAGGACACTCGGAGTTGTATCCCGATCGATACAACTAGAACTTGAGATGATACCTGGATATGTGGCTCTGGGATTGCTTTCTCGCAGGGAGTCGAGAAAGGATCTCTGGGCAAGGATGATGATGACTGTGTGGCTCTGGGATTGCTTTCTCGCAGGGAGTCGAGAAAGGATCTCTGGGCGAGGATGATGATGATTGTATGGCTCTGGGATTGCTTTCTCGCAGGGAGTCGAGAAAGGATCTCTGGGTGAGGTTGAGACTTATTATTACTGCTACTATATACTAAGCTGTCTACACTCTTCTAATGCTGTAAGACCGCTGAAGATGCTAGTCTTCGATAGGACTAGGCTTTTCTCTCTATTCTGGCATTTCTGCAGTCTAGTCCACATATACAGCCATTCTTTGATAATGTTGCATATGTAGTGTAGATCCTTGCTTGCTGAGTACTTCGTATGAGTACTCACGGTTGCTTTGCTTTCTTTTTCTCCCCATATCCATTTGATGCAACCAGATGACGGAGCCCCTGAGACAGCTGCTCCCACCGACGACTACTACTACTACCCCGAGTGTGGTTACTTCTACGAGCTTGCCGACGACCAGGAGTAGGTTCGGAGGGTCCCAGGCAGGAGGCCTGCGCCTTTCGATCGTAGCCTTTTGTTTTGTCCCACCTTCTAAAGGCCTCTCTGTTTCTGTTTCATATTTGTACTCAGATATCTGATGCTTCCGCTGACGTTTGTATGCCATCGAGCTATGTATTCGAGCCCTCGAGGCCCTGGCTTGTAATATAAAGCTTGTATGACTTTATTTATGTTTTAGAGTTGTGTTGTGATATCTTCAAGTGAGTCCTTAGGCTTGATCATGTGCATTTGCGTGTATGATTAGTGCACGATTGAGCCGGGGGCGTCACAGATTGGTATCAGAGCCGACTGCCTTTAGGAACCCCCCTTTCCAACTCCTTGGCCGAAGTTGAGTCTAGCCGTCCAAAATTGTTTTACTAACATGGCTGTGTGGCTTACGGGCCCACATCGCCAATTGGGTGGTATTAGGATCTTTTACTCCTCGACCTTTACTCTGGGACTCTGATCTCTCTTATATTCGGGTTAAAATTTTACTAACTCCAACAGTAGGTTCTCGTGATCACATCCACCCGGAGTTCTGAAAATATCCCCCTTGCTTCAAGATTGTGGGCCAGCTTCTGCTTACAGGATCCTTTTATCGAGGGCACCCTGTGTTGTCACTTGCAGATTCCTCGCTCCGTCAGTTTTCTCCGACGTGATGTAGCCTTTGCTATGTCTCGTTGTGTACTTCCTTACCGCGTGCCTGCGCGCCGCCTAGTTGTCTAGCCTTCCCCTTTCAGCTGTCATAATGCCGGTTTGTAACTGAGGCTATGTGTGGATTTGAATGTCTGGTGTGACTATGATGAAGTATCTATTGCACTTCCTTCTATGGTGCGTGTTACTTCATGAATGATTCCATACATCTGTAGTTCTTCTTGCTAAACTGCCCCTGTAGATTTGGCAGGATGGCTGACGATCCTCCACCTCCGCCCTATATTGGCACAATGATGCAGCAGTTTATGACCGGACTAATGGCTCAATTCCCAACTCAGAATGCTCAGCAACAGTCTACTCCAATAACTCTGCCAGAATTCGTGCGCCTCAACCCGTCTGTTTTCCGCAACTCCACCAATCCTATGGATGCTGATGATTGGCTTCGTGACATCCTGTTTTAGATGGAGTCAGCTTATGTTGCCCCTGACAGTTACGTCATCTTTGCGACATTCCATTTAAAGGGTCCAGCTGCTTAATGGTGGGAAAGCCACAAGAGTATGTTGCCTGTTGAATCTGTAACCACTTGGCAAGAATTTCAGTCAGCCTTTCGTGCACGGTACATTCCTCCAGGTCTGATCGACCAGAAGAAGCAGGAGTTCCACAAACTCACACAGGGCACAATGACTGTGGATGAATATCAGAGGAAATTTCTCGAATTATCCCGCTATGCTAAAGACGACGTCGACACTAACGCCCGCAAGCAGGAGAAATTCTATGAAGGACTGCGTACTGATATAAACCTCGCACTTGCTGTCCATGATTGTACACTTCGCAATGCTTGTCAGCCAAACTTTCTGAGTTGAGACTGCTCTGACTAAACACCAGGAGTCGCTCAAGCGCACTCATGAAGCTGGCTCATCCTCGGGTCAGCCTGTTCAGAAACGTCGAGTCTGGATCCCACACAATGTTCATCGACCTGCTCCAACACCAAGGCCGTCTTATGTTGCACCTCGTCTGCCTCTGCCGCCGAGACAGCTAACAATTCAGGGTGGACAGTCCAATGCCATGGCTTCTCCTCAGGCTACACCACATCCTCCTGATGGTCGTACGAAGGGCAATCGAACCCATCATTCCCGAAGTCGTAAGGCCAGGCCGCTTGCTATGGGTCGTGACCAGGTCACTCATGTCAAAATTAGAGAAGCTCGTGAGTCCCCTAAAATCGTGATGGGAACTCTGCCAGTTAATTCAGTTGCAGCTTCTGTTCTCTTTGATTCTGGGGCATCACATTCCTTTGTGTCCCAGCAATTTGCACAAATACATGGGTTAGCTATGAGCTCATTACCCACTCCATTAGAGATTATCACTCCCCGTTCCAAGTGGCAAACCAAGATGGTAAGTCACAACAATCAGATCAGAATTGAAGGGTTGATGTTCTCTGCTTCCCTTATTGCTCTTGGACCTTCCGACATAGACATCATTCTTGGTATGGACTGGTTGATAGCCCATAATGCTTTGATTGACTGTGCTACTAAGACAGTCCAGCTCACACACCCTTCTGGTCAGGTGATCAACTACTCAGCCAAGATAATACAGAATGCCGAGAGCCAGATTTATGCTCTGAATGCGTTGAATGCTTCACCTCTTGAAGGCATCGAGAACATTCCTGTTGTTCATGATTTTCAAGACGTCTTCCCAGAGGAACTTCCAGGAATACCCCCTGCTAGAGCTGTTGAGTTCGTCATCGACTTGAAGCCTGGCACTACCCCTATTGCGAAGCGTCCTTATAAGATGCCTCCACACCACCTTCTCGAGCTTAAGGAAGAAATCGATAAGTCACTTAAGAAGGGTTTCATCCACCCCAGTTCCTCTGCTTGGGGAGCACCTTCCCTCTTTGTCAAGAAGACGGATGGTACGAATCGGTTGGTTCAAGATTACCGACCTATCAACCAAGCAACAATTCAGAACAAGTATCCGCTTCCCAGAATCAATGATTTGTATGATCAACTTGCTGGTTCCTCAGTATTCTCCAAGCTTGATTTGAGATTGGGATACCACCAGATCCGAGTTCGTGAAGAGGATATTTCGAAGACAGCATTCGTTACTCGCTATGGTTCTTATGAGTACACTGTCATGTCTTTCGGCTTGACTAATGCTCCAGCTACCTTCTCCCGGTTAATGAATTACATCTTCATGGATTATCTCGACAAATTCGTCGTGGTTTATCTAGATGATATTCTGGTATATTCGAAGAATGAAGAAGAACATGCCGAACATCTTCGGCTTGTACTGGAGAAGCTGCGTGAACATCAACTGTATGCCAAGTATTCCAAATGTGAGTTCTGGCTTTCTGAAGTAACCTACCTTGGACATGTAATTTCCAAGGATGGCATAACTGTTAACCCAGAACGAGTTAAAGCTATTCTTGACTGGACTCCACCAAAGAATGTCAAGCAAGTCAGAAGTTTTCCCGGCCTTGCAAGCTATTGTCGTCGCTTTGTCGAGAATTTCTTAAAGATTGCTAAGCCTCTGACTGGTCTGCGTCACAAGGGCGTTAAGTTTGAGTGGACAGAAAAATGTCAGGAAAGTTTTCAAACACTCAAAGACAAGCTGACATCTGCCCCAGTACTTGCTCCTCTAGATTCTCGCAAAGACTTCGTGATTTATTGTGACGCATCCCGTGAAGGATTAGGTTGTGTCCTAATGCAAGAGTGTAAAGTGATTGCTTATGGCTCTTGACAGTTGTGCCCGCATGAAGAGAACTATCCCGTACATGATCTAGAACTAGCTGATGTCATCTATGCATTGCAGTTGTGGCGACATTATCTCCTCGGTAATCATTGCGAAATCTACATGGATCATTAAAGTCTGAAGTACTTGTTCACTCAGCCATATCTGAACCTCCGTCAGCAAAGATGGATGGAGACCATTGCGGACTATGATTTGGGTATTTCTTATACCCCTAGCAAGGCTAATGTAATGGCTGATGCATTGAGCCGTAAATCCTATTGCTGTGAACTTGAAGTCCAGCTAGAGCAACCACTTCTGTATGAAGAGCTTCGAAAGTTAAATATCAAGATAGTTCCTCAAGGATACCTAAAAACCTTGGTTGTTGAACCAGACCTTGAGAGGGCTGTTAAGAGTGCGCAAGCTAAAGATGTTGAAATTGATCTCATGAAGAAAGATCTTCACCTTGAAAAGTACAGGGATTTCTCGCTGTCTGAAGATGGAACTTTGTATTTCAGAGACCGCATTGTGGTACCTTGCTTCGAGCTAATGACTGACAAGGTCATGAAGGAGGCACATGATACACCGCTGTCTATTCATCCGGGTAGCACCAAGATGTATCGTGATCTCCGACAAAGGTACTGGTGGTCTAGAATGCAGCAGGATATTGCTCGCTATGTTGTTGAATGTGATGTTTGCCATCGCGTTAAAGCAGAACATCAGAAGCCGGCTGGAACTCTACAACCACTTCCTATTCCTTTATGGAAATGGGATAAGGTTCAAATGGATTTCATTACTGGCCTTCCCAAATCACAAAAGGGTCATGATGCTATTCTTGTCGTCATCGACCAACTCTCTAAAGTTGCACACTTTCTGCCTGTCAAAGAGACTATCACTGCTAGTCAGTTAGTAGAGTTGTATATCTCCAGAATTGTATCACTCCACGGTATTCTGAAAGAGATCAGCTCGGACCGTGGCGGTCTTTTCACCTCAAAGTTCTGGGAAAGTTTCCAAAAAGCTATGGGAACTCATATTACTTGGAGTTCAGCATATCACCCCCCGTCTCAAGGCCAGGTCGAGCGAGTCAATCAAGTGCTTGAAGACATGCTTCGGTCTTGTGTTATTTCCTTCGGCAAGAAGTGGGAAGAATCTCTCCCGTATGCTGAGTTCTCTTATAACAACAGCTATCAAGCCAGCTTGAAAATAGCCCCCTTCGAAGTACTTTATGGACGTAAGTGTTGAACCCCTCTGAATTGGTCAGAAACTGGGGAACGACCGCTCGTTGGTCCGGATATTATTCAACACACTGAAGAGCAAGTCCGTATTGTCCGAGAAAATCTCAAGGCGGCTCAGGACCGTCAGAAGAGCAATTATGATCGCAAGCGATGGGGTTTGACTTATCAACCTGGTGATCAAGCTTATCTGCGTGTCACTCCTATGAAGGGAACTCACCGCTTTGGAATCAAGGGCAAGCTAGCTCCACGCTACATCGGCCCCTTTCGCATTGTGGCTAGACGTGGACAAGTGGCATATAAATTGCAGTTGCCACCGCAATTCTCTCATATCCACGACGTCTTCCATGTGTCGCAACTTTGTAAATGCTTCAAGGAATCTCCGCACCGTGCAGTGGATCACGAGATGCTCGAATTACAAGATGATCTTTCTTATACGGAGCATCCGATCCGCATTCTCGATGAAGCTGAACGTCGAACCCGTCAGAAGGTTACCAAGTTCCTGAAAGTGCAGTGGTCGAATCATACTGAGCATGAAGCCACTTGGGAATGCGAGGATCCTCTTCGCAAGGAATACCTTGACCTCTTTCCTTCTACCTCCTGAATTCTCGGGACGAGAATTTATTTTAGTGGAGGAGAATTGTAACATCCCTATGTAATGGCCACAGTGATTGCCTTTTGATAATGCCAAATCACCTTGTTCAACAGTGCCTGATCATCATTAATGTCATCCATTTCAAATTCCAATTCAAATGAATTTATACAAACTAAAAGTGAAAATAAAAGTTGTTCCAAAGTGGAAACTAAAATGTTCATTGAATAGCAAATATTCCAGAGGCAATTATAAAATTGTAACCAACATTTATAGATTTAGATAAGTGACTCTAACAACCTAGAACAGCAACAAACAGCACCAATTTAATCCCATTTCATTTAATAAAAATCCAAATGAAGTCATATTTTCCCCAAACTAATTTTTGGTGCAAGGTATTAATGCACTACAGTATTTGGGTTAGGTCACATATTTTACAAAAGTCCATAAGTGGCCTACCATTTTTGTAAACAGAAAAGAAAACAGAAAACAGAAAGCAAAAATAAGAAAAAGAAAAAGGCCACAGCGCCTGGGCCTAAGTGGCACAGTGCGGCCCAGCCCACCGCCTGTCGCCTTCCACCTCCGCACTACTCCTCATGCACTGTTGTCGCCTCTGCCGCACGCCGCGCCCAGGCCCCCCCTTCTCCTCGCTCGACAGCGCGCTGTCGCGCCCTTCATGGAGGATAAGGGGCAGCCCCCCCTCGCCCCTGGCCTCTCCCTCTCGCTCTCCCCCTCTCTGCCTCGCCAGATCCTCCTCGCCCGAGCACCACCGTTGCCGCCACTCGCCACCATCGCGGCCACCGGCCCTCCCTCGACGAACCGGAGTGTCCAGGACCTCCGTCGTGCTCCGCTCCATCGGCAACCACAACGGCTCGAGCCCTGGGAGCCCCCACAGCGAGCGCCTTGACCTCTTCTTCCCCGGCGCCGTCCGCCACTGCCACCGTCGATTTGTTCATCTCCAACCACCACCGGCTTCCCCGAGCCTTCCCGTCAACGCTGTGAGCGCCGCCTCGCAATCTCTCTTTCTCTCTCTGCCGTCTCCTGTCTTGATTTTAGCCGTGGTCGAGCTTGCATGCTCTGGCCGCTGCCACCGCACCTCGTGCTGCTGCTGTAGTGCCACTCTGGCTCAACCGAGCACGCCACTCGAGTCCGTGCCATCGCGTAGCCGCCGCCTAGTCGCTTAGTTGGACCGTTGGAGCCCCGCCTCGATGTTCCCATGCACCACCGAACTCCGGCCGCCGCCGCGAGCTTCGTTCCGGTGAACTCCGGCCACCCCAGCTCATGAGATCGCCACAGATCGACTCGGTTCGATCCCAGCTTTCGATCGAGCCGCTTCCCGCACTAAATGAGCCCCTGTGGGCGATTTCCGGCGAGCTCCGGCGAAGTTCCGGCCGTCCCCGCCGCGTCTCGCCTCACCGGCGGCCGGCGTTGACCAGGCGTCTACATGGCACCGCGTGCGGCCGCCCCTGTGCCGCTGACGCTGGGTCCCGCGAGCCCAGTTGACCAGTCAACCCCGCTGACTGGGTCGCTGACATACGGGCTCCACCCCGTTAAAATGATTTTATAAATAACTAAATCTGTTAATTAATTAATTAGTTAATTAAAACACTAATTAGTCACTGACTAACCGGGCCCACTACTCTAACTAGATAATTAGTTTAAATTAACCCTGTTAATTAGTTACAGAGGCTGACATGTGGGTCCCAGTGGGACCCACCTATCAGGTTTGACTCCGGTCAGCCCCTGTTGACTACTGATGCTAGCAAGGCGTCATGCTGATGTCACCCCCCGCACTATTCTGGATAATGTTGGTTTAAATGATTAAATAAATTCCAGAAATTGTTTAAATCTTTAGAAATTCATAGAAAATAATCCGTAGCTCGGATCGAAAAACTTTCTACATGAAAGTTGCTCAGAACGATGAGACGAATCCGAATGCGTGGTCCGTTCGTCCGCCACACGTCGCTAGCATAGCGAACATGTAACCGTCCCGCTTCGTTTCATCTGTCCGAAAATGCCAAACTTCGGGAAAACATTCCCGGATGTTTTCCCACTTCAACTATATCGTGTAGCACCGCGTCAGAACACCCCTAGCTCTGTGTATTGTCATGTCATGCTCTTGCTTACTTTATATTTACTGTTTCCTCCCCCCCTCTTCTCTCTTGATAGAGCCCGGTACCTACGCAGCTCCGGAGACCGACGACAACGTTGACGACCTTGCCTTTGCCGCCGAGCAACCAGGCAAGCACCCCCCTTTGAACATGCCTATATCGCCTATTCTCTTCTCTCTTGTTCTTGCATTAGAATTGCTACTGCTACTGCTTTACCTATTCTGATGCATAGCCTGATTATTGTAACCTGCTATTGATACCTTACCTGCTTATCCTAAACTGCTTAGTATAGGCTGGGTAGAGACCCACTAGAGAACCCCACTTTGTCCCTTGTTGCCCCGCTGGATTATCAGAAGACCCGATCAACGGGATTGAAGACCAGGCCCCGGCACCGCACTTCACCCCCTTAGTTGTACGACACTACTGGGTTACTATCGAGTGCCGAGGGTGATACCTTGTCAGCACTTCTAATGTTAATCTTGTAGGGTAGATAATTGGTCGTGGTCATCGAGGGTGATTCCTCCTTCTCCACTGCCGATACGACCCTGTCACGCAACACTTCAAGTGTGAACCTCGAGGGTGATTCCTCCTAAGTTCACCTTGACGGTTACATCGAGTGGGCATTCGTCGAGGGTGATACCTCGGATTCCCTTGATGTTATGGACACACGGTTACTGTGACTTTACACCTGAACCTTGCCAGAAATGGGTCGGCCCCTAGGGGGACCCAAGGAAGTTACTTTTACAGCAGGACTGGAGGGACAGGCGGTACCGCCCAGTAGAGGTGGACCTGAGTTCTCGTCAGTCTTTTGCGAGACGGGTTGACCTGGATGGTGCTCGAGTGATGAATATGAGGCGCGACCAGGCATTCTTAGCCCTTGCAGCAAGTCCTCGAGATGGGGCGACGGTGTCACATCGATCGTGAGTCTCTGCTCGTTACCGCAAGCCCCTAGTCCACTAACGATTTGGATATTTGATCCGAGCAGGGCTCTGGCCTGATAGCACTAACCATCACGTGGGAACAGTTATGGGCACTCTGCATCGTGGCATCAGCCGAAAGCTCTGTCAGACGTCCAGTTCAGCCTTGCGGCCGGGACAGACCGGCGCCCTCCTGGTGCCTGGCTTCACCCTGCTCGCAACGACCCGGAGTGCATAGGGCGATGGCCCAAGACCCCTGAGCGCTTAGGATGTAGACCGACGGGGACCTCTCTGCTGAGCTGTAGGTAGGGCTGTGGTGTATCGTTTGGCTGAGGCCGGGCATGACCCAGGAAAGTGTGTCCGGCCGGAGTTAATCGAGCATGGTGGGTAAGTTGGTGCACCCCTGCAGGGAAGAAAACATCTATTGATAGCCGGTCCTACAGTAAAGGACACTCGGAGTTGTATCCCGATCGATACAACTAGAACTTGAGATGATACCTGGATATGTGGCTCTGGGATTGCTTTCTCGCAGGGAGTCGAGAAAGGATCTCTGGGCGAGGATGATGATGACTGTGTGGCTCTGGGATTGCTTTCTCGCAGGGAGTCGAGAAAGGATCTCTGGGCGAGGATGATGATGACTGTATGGCTCTGGGATTGCTTTCTCGCAGGGAGCCGAGAAAGGATCTCTGGGTGAGGTTGAGACTTATTATTACTGCTACTATATACTGAGCTGTCTACACTCTTCTAATGCTGCAAGACCGCTGAAGATGCTAGTCTTCGATAGGACTAGGCTTTTCTCTCTATTCTAGCATTTCTGCAGTCCAGTCCACATATACAGCCATTCTTTGATAATGTTGCATATGTAGTGTAGATCCTTGCTTGCTGAGTACTTTGGATGAGTACTCACGGTTGCTTTGCTTTCTTTTTCTCCCCATATCCATTTTATGCAACCAGATGACGGAGCCCCTGAGACAGCTGCTCCCGCCGACGACTACTACTACTACCCCAAGTGTGGTTACTTCTACGAGCTTGCCGACTACCAGGAGTAGGTTCGGAGGGTCCCAGGCAGGAGGCCTGCGCCTTTCGATCGTAGTCTTTTGTTTTGTCCCGCCTTCTAAAGGCCTCTCTGTTTCTGTTTCATATCTGTACTTAGATATCTGATGCTTCCGCTGACGTTTGTATGCCATCGAGCTATGTATTCGAGCCCTTGAGGCCCTGGCTTGTAATATAAAGCTTGTATGACTTTATTTATGTTTTAGAGTTGTGTTGTGATATCTTCAATTGAGTCCTTAGGCTTGATCGTGTGCATTTGCGTGTATGATTAGTGCACGATTGAGCCGGGGGTGTCACAGGTTGCCTGGACACTCCGGTTCATCGAGGGAGGGTCGGTGGCGGCGATGGTGGCGCTTGGGCGAGGAGGATCTGGCGAGGCAGAGAGGGGGAGAGCGAGAGGGAGAGGCCAGGGGTGAGGGGGGCTGCCCCTTATCCTCCACGGAGGGCGCGGCAGCGCGCTGTCGAGCGAGGAGAAGGAGGGGCCGGGGCGCGGCGTGCGGCAGAGGCGACAACAGCGCAGGAGGAGCAGTGCGGAGGTGGAAGGTGACAGGCGGTGGGCTGGGCCGCACTGTGCCACTTAGGCCCAGGCGCTGCGGCCTTTTTCTTTTTCTTATTTTTGCTTTCTGTTTTCTCTTTTCTTATCTGTTTACAAAAATGTTAGGCCACTTATAGACTTTTGTAAAATATGTGACCTAACCCAAATACTGTAGTGCATTAATACCTTCCACCAAAAACTAGTTTGGGGAAAATATGACTTCATTTGGATTTTTATTAAATGAAATGGGATTAAATGGGTGTTGTTTGTTGCTATTATAGGTTGTTAGAGTCACTTATCTAAATCTATAAATGTTGGTTACAATTTTATAATTGCCTCTGGAATATTTGCTATTCAATGAACATTTTAGTTTCCACTTTGGAACAACTTTTATTTTCACTTTTAGTTTGTATAAATTCATTTGAATTGGAATTTGAAATGGATGACAATAATGATGATCAGGCACTGTTGAACAAGGTGATTTGGCATTATCAAAAGGCAATCACTATGATACCTCGGATTCCCTTGAAGTTATGGACACACGGTTACTGTGACTTTACCCCTGAACCTTGTTAGAAATGAGTTGGCCCCTAGGGGGGCCCAAGGAAGTTACTTTTACAGCAGGACTGGAGGGACAGGTGGTACCGCCCAGTAGAGGTGGACCTGAGTTCCCGTCAGTCTTTTGCGAGACGGGTTGACCTAGATGGTGCCCGAGTGATGAATACGAGGCGCGGCCGGGCATTCTTAGCCCTTGCAGCAAGTCCTCGAGACGGGGCAACGGGGTCACATCGATCGTGAGTCTCTGCTCGTTACCGCAAGCCCCTAGTCCACTAACGATTTGGATATTTGATCCGAGCAGGCCTCTGGCCTGATACCACTAACCATCACGTGGGAACAGTTATGGGCACTCTGCATCATGGCATCAGCCGAAAGCTCTGTCAGACGTCCAGTTCAGCCTTGCGGCCGGGACGGACCGGCGCCCTCCTGGTGCCTGGCTTCACCCTGCTCGCAACGACCCGGAGTGCACAGGGCGATGGCCCAAGACCCCTGAGCGCTTAGGATGTAGACCGGCGGGGACCTCTCTGCTGAGCTATAGGTAGGGCTGCGGTGTATCGTTTGGCCGAGGCCGGGCATGACCCAGGAAAGTGTGTCCGGCCAGAGTTAATCGAGCGTGGTGGGTAAGTTGGTGCACCCCTGCAGGGAAGAAAACATCTATCGATAGCCGGTCCTACAGTAAAGGACACTCGGAGTTGTATCCCGATCGATACAACTAGAACTTGAGATGATACCTGGATATGTGGCTCTGGGATTGCTTTCTCGCAGGGAGTCGAGAAAGGATCTCTGGGTGAGGATGATGATGACTGTGTGGCTCTGGGATTGCTTTTTCGCAGGGAGTCGAGAAAGGATCTCTGGGCGAGGATGATGATGATTGTATGGCTCTGGGATTGCTTTCTCGCAGGGAGTCGAGAAAGGATCTCTGGGTGAGGTTGAGACTTATTATTACTGCTACTATATACTGAGCTGTCTACACTCTTCTAATGCTGCAAGACCACTGAAGATGCTAGTCTTCGATAGGACTAGGCTTTTCTCTCTATTCTGGCATTTCTGCAGTTCAGTCCACACATACAGCCATTCTTTGATAATGTTGCATATATAGTGTAGATCCTTGCTTGCTGAGTACTTCGGATGAGTACTCACGGTTGCTTTGCTTTCTTTTTCTCCCCATATCCATTTGATGCAACCAGATGACGGAGCCCCTGAGATAGCTGGTCTCGCCGACGACTACTACTACTACCTCGAGGGTGGTTACTCCTACGAGCTTGCCGACGACCAGGAGTAGGTTCGGAGGGTCCCAGGCAGGAGGCCTGCGCCTTTCGATCGTAGTCTTTTGTTTTGTCCTGCCTTCTAAAGGCCTCTCTGTTTCTGTTTCATATCTGTACTCAGATATCTGATGCTTCCGCTGACGTTTGTATGCCATCGAGCTATGTATTCGAGCCCTCGAGGCCCTGGCTTGTAATATAAAGCTTGTATGACTTTATTTATGTTTTAGAGTTGTGTTGTGATATCTTCAAGTGAGTCCTTAGGCTTGATCATGTGCATTTGCGTGTATCATTAGTGCACGATTGAGCCGGGGGCGTCACAACTAAAAGGTTTACTAATTTATGGTTGGTTCCCTATTATATCTTTGTGCCTCCCGTCCCGACATTATGCTAAGTTTCTGCATGTGTGCACGGTATCAAGCTGCTCCAAAAGAATGTCATCTTAAGGTCGTGAAAAGGATAGTGAAATATTTGATTCATACACCAAATTTTGGCATTTGGTACCCTAAGGGGTCATCTTTTGATCTTGTTGGCTATTCCGACTCGGACTATGCCGGTGACAAGGTTGATAGAAAATCCACTTCGGGTACATGACAATTTCTTGCTAGATTCCTTGTCTCTTAGTCATCCAAGAAACAAAATTCGGTATCATTATCCACCACCGAAGCGGAATACATAGTTGCGGGATCATTTTGTGCACCATTACTTAAGATGACCCAAACTCTAAAATATTATGGGATACATGTGAGACATGTTCCATTGCTTTGTGATAATGAGAGTGCTATTAAGATTGCACACAATGCCGTGCAACATTTTTTAACTAAGCATATTGAAGTTCGTCATCATTTCATTCGTGATCATGTTTCTAAAGGTGACATAAACCTAAAGCATGTTTGTACCGACAAGAAATTGGCGGATATCTTTACCAAACCTCTTGATGATAAGATATTTTGTCAACTGAGAAGTGAATTGAACATCATTGATGCCTCAAATTTGGAGTAGAGACTCCTTTGGATGCATGCAAGGCATGAGCTTATATGACTAATCCTTGATACTTTTCTTATGATGATAATCATATATCATGGATACATTTGCACCCTTTTATTGCATCTAACCCCTTGTAGGTACTTGGATGAGCTTCATTCCACAAGATCGCAAACCACTCATATCTTGTGCAATCTTGTCATGACCAAGTATCTATGCTTTAGTTGTTTTGTTCAAGGAGCAAGAACACACTCAACATATCCTTTGACAATTCCTTTATGATGAATTTCACTCTTGTCAATTTGGATGAATGAACTTTGTTCCTTGCAAGACTAACCCATGTAGGAAGATTAGCTTCAAATGGATAAGAGATTCTCTCAACTCAATTCATATGAGCATCCACCACAAGTTCAACTACATGATCAAGTTCAACAACAAACCCAAGGTATGCCCTCACATCTTAGAGAAGTTTTGCTCCAAGTTGAGTCAAAGCAACTCAACAAGATGTGAATACATTGAGACGCTTAAATGAAAAATGGTAACCCCATTTTGATCTTAACAATGAGTATGACCTATGATCAAGTGATCTCACTTGACTCCTAAGTCAATATACTCTAACATAGGTGACCTTGTCGCCGACCCCCTCTAGATGAAGTTCTCTGGTGTTTCCCTTCCTTAGTTGCATTTCGTTCGTTGGAGAGTTTCCCTCTTTATCAAACAAAAAATTCATCTAGATCTTTTTCTTTTCTTTTTTCATTCTCTGTATTTCTTTCAGTCTGCTCTTGGAAATTCATTGCAAATCTTATTCGAATTCCCTGCAAATCTTTGTGAGAACTCCATTGCAAGTGAGCTGAGTTACAAAATTTCTCTTTCTGTGCTGAACTCGGTCTCTCCGACTTGAATCCATTGGTTACACCGAAGTGCAATTAAACCTTGCACGCAATTCATCGGTTCCACCGAAGCGGACTAACTTGGTTCCACCGATGTGCTCTATTTGTTATCCTTCAATTTTGGATTCATCGATCAAAATCAATCGGAGTCACCAATTTCATTGCAGAAAGAAAGTTTTGCCAAATTCACTTATTCCTTCTTTCCAGCTCCACTCAATGATCTCTTTCCTCTGTCTGCATCCAAAGTTACACTATGCCTAGTTGTGCTTCTCCAGGACCATACTCACATGAGTCTCAACCTTGAAGCTTACCCTTCTTGGAAATTGATGTCAAAGGGGGGAAGAGATGCACATCAAAGCTTAAAACTCTTCAAACAAACGGAAGAGAGAGATGCACTATAATAAGAGGAGAGAAATTTCATGTCTCTAAGAGGGGACAGACATGTGGTCTGTTTATTCTTATTCTAATAAGTCAGTTTGCTCTGATTTTATAGTTTGATCTGATTTTGTCTCACCCTACCTACTCCCATTATCCTATATTTGATTCAGGGGGAGAGGAAGCTAAATCTTAGGGGAGAAAAATCCTTGGAAGTCTATTGCAAATCCTATTTGGGGACATGTCAATATCCAAAGAATTATTCACCTAGTGATACTTATCAAACACATGTTATCCCAGTCTTGGTACTTTTGTGGATCTTGTGACTTCTCTCTTGTTGAAATTTTCTTGTGTTATCTAACCATTGTTTTCTCAAGACCATTTCTTCAAGAATTAGTTCAAGGATCACAAGGTAAGTATATGCATCTCACTCATGTACATGATGATCTCTTGCTTTGCACATATTGTTTGCAAGAGGGAATCATAAATGTGAAGATACATCTCTCATCATTATTTCCCTGATGCATATAGCCAAGATACATGTAACTCATTACTCGTTTTATCATGTTGTGCATTCACATGTCTTAACTTCTATCATAAACATGATTGCACACCTATAGGGGGAGCTCATGCATGTTACATGTTCCTTCAAAGCTTGAATAAACTAGTCATTACATTCTTACATGAAGCTTTGATGTATGTTGTCATCGATTACCAAAAAGAGGGAGATTGAAAGCACATTTGCTCCCTTGGGTGTTTTGGTAATCAATGTCCACATACATATTATTGGACTAACAGTTCTACCTAGAATATTTCAGATAAGTCAAATGGTGGCGTGGCAAGGACAAGAGGATGTGGAACCCCTTTAAAATGTGAAGAACAATTTTGGCTACCTCAAGACTCTACATTTTTGGTTTAGTGATGCAAGATCACATTGAGTCCCTTAGGAAAGCAAATACTACTAAAAGGGGATGAGGTATTGTTGATGAGGTTGTTGCTCAAGTTCTTAGTGATATTGCTCCAAAAACCCTCAATCACTTTCCCAAGTCACATCTGTCCGAAACCCAAATTCATCACTTCGGTCCCACCGATACATTCCATTTCAGACCCACCGAGATGATCCTACTACTGCCACAGCCAAAACCCTAGCTTTTCGGTCTGACCTAAACGGCTTTCGGTCCCATCAAGATGGCATGACCAAGTTTCTGTGATGAAATCACTTCATCTCGGAATCACCGAGTGAAACTGATCGAAATTACCGAAACGTGGTTCAGCCTTTGCTATTGCACTTCAGCCTCACCGAGATGATCTAGTCGGTCCCATCGAGAACCCCAACATTCATATCTTTTGCACAGGTCGGTCTCACCGAGAATTCCAGTCGGTGCCACCGAGTTTAGTCAAAAGTGTGTAACGGTTGGATTTCGTGTGGAGGCTACTTATACCCCCTCCACCCCCTCTTACTTAGTAAGAGAGCCATCAGAATGAAACACAAGTTCTACCATTCATTTTCTGAGAGAGAACCACATGCTCATGTGTTGAGATCAAGAGTTTCCATTCTTACCATTTGAACCTTGATTTCTAGCCTCTTCAAGTTGCTTTCCACTCCAATCCTTCTCCTACCCAAGCCAAATTTGTGAGAGAGTGAGATTGAGTGTTGAGGAGACTATCATTTGAAGCACAAGAGCAAGGAATTCATCACCAACACAACATCTATTACCTTTTGGAGAGTGGTGTCTCCTAGATTGGTTAGGTGTCACTTGGGAGCCTCCAAGATCATGTGGAGTTGAACCAAGGAATTTGTAAGGGCAAGGAGATAGCCTGCTTCATGAAGATCTACCCGAGTGAGGCTAGTCCTTCGTGGACGTAAGCCATGGTGGAATAGACAAGGTTGCTTCTTCGTGGACCCTTCATGGGTGGAGACCTCCGTGGACTTGCGCAATCATTACCCTCCGTGGGTTGAAGTCTCCATCAACGTGGACGTACGATAGCACCACCTATCGGAACCACGCCAAAAATCTCTGTGTCTGCATTGCGTTTGCTCATTCCTATACCCATCTCTTTTACATTCTTGCACTTGCATGCTCTACTCCTTCTGCTGCCTATACTCTTGCTATGCTTGTGTAAAATGTATTGTGTGCCCTTTAACATGTGCTAAACTCAATCTTAACTTGAAGAATCTTAAAAACTGCTACTTTTATTTGTTGAGGGTCTAATCACCCCCCTCTAGACCCGTCTTCTCGATCCTACACTCTACTCTTCGGGGAAATCCCAACGCAGCTCACAAGTAGCAGGAAGAATTTCTAGTGCCATTGCCGGGGAGACATCATCAACATCTATCAAGTACCATCGCATAAACTTTCATCTCCTTGCATTTACTTTATTTGCCATTTGCCTCTTGTTTTCATCTCCCCGACTTCTAAAATGTTTTTACAAAAAACATAAAAATATTTCTCATTTTCCTTTTTGCTTGTTGGCTTGTTTTCTTGCTTTTTTCCTTCATGTCAACACACCAAAAACGGAAAAGAAATAGGAAAAGTAAAGACATATGGATCCTCTTCCACTTGCTAATCTTTTCAAAAGATCCAATTATGATGAGCCAATTGCTATTGAGTTGAGTGCACTAGATTATCTTTATGAAGGTTTTCTTGAAAATCATGAATCTGAAAAACTGTGATGAATTTTTAGAAGAAGAAATTATAATGTGATTCATGATAGCTCCTTGAATAAAATGCATGATTGCAATGATGTTATTATAAATTCTATTAATGTTAATTGTGTTAATGATATGCAAAACCCCAAGCTTGGGGATGATGAATTTGTTATGTCCTCTACTTATTGTAATGATCATGATTGGGGTGATGCTTCTTATGATCTTGAAAATTTACTTAAGCCTCATGATGAATATGAAATTGATAATAATGTTTGCAATATTATTGAAAGTGGTTTTGGAAGAGTGTCAACTCTAGGAAAAAAGAATCCCACATATTTGGAGAGTGTTCAATCTTATGAAATTTTTAATAAAAGTGGGTTTGGAGAGGTCATGACTTTAGTTGATGTTAATCCCACTATCTTGGAAGACTGTAAAACTTTTATGCATGTGGATCATGAAGAGAAAATTTTATATGATAGCTATATTGTTGAATTTGATTATGATCCTAAATGTAATTATTATGAGAGAGGAAAATATGGTTGTAGAAATTTTCATGTTACTAAATTACCTCTCTTCATGTTGAGATTGCTATTGTTTCTTTCTTCTTCCTTGCATATGCTAGTTTTTGCTTGCCTTGATAATTTGTTTGCTTATAAAATGCCTATGCGTAGGAAGTATGTTAGACTTAAATGTGTTCTTCACATGCTACATGATGCTCTCTTTGTGTTTCAATTATTATCTTTCATGTGAGCATCAATAAAGTCTTAAGCCTATCTTAATGGCTATAAAGAAAGAGCTTGTTGGTAGGCAACCCAATAGTTTTTTTTACGGATAATTGGTTTTCTACCCTTAGTTGTGTCCCCCTCGTCAGGATTGCCCCTAGTTTTTGAAAACACGTGGTCTTGCCCAACCCACTTTGGCGTCTTGTGCTTTTGCTCTTTGACCGTTTGACCGTTACTTTGAAAACTTCATAACTAATTCATACTAACTCATAAAAATGCAAATAAGATACCAAAATGTTCAGAAAAACAGCACATGTATATCAATGTCACTTGCATTCATGACAAAAGTGTTGGTAAGTGCCCATCTGAGTTTTAGCTCTTATGATACCACCATGAACAGTAAAATCTAAAAAAAATCAAAAATTCAAAAAAAAAGTTGGTGGCAAAGAATGACAAATGTTTTAAGTGCTTGCCAAGTTTCATCAGGGAATGACATTCGTGGAAGTCGTGGCAAAAAAACAATCTATTTTCTAGTGTTGATTGTTTTTTTTGCCACGGCTTCCACGAATGTCATTCCCTGATGAAACTTGGCAAGCACTTAAAACATTTGTCATCCTTTGCCACCAACTTTTTTTTTGAAATTTTTTAGGTTTTACTATTCATGGTGGTATCATAACAGCTAAAACTCAGATGGGCACTTAGCAACACTTTTGTCATGAATGCAAGTGACATTGACATACAGTTGGTGTTTTTTCAAAAAAATTGGTATCTTATTTGCATTTTTCTGATTTAGTATGAATTAGTTATGAAGTTTTCAAAGTGACAGTCAAACAATCAAAGGGCAAAGCACAAGACGCCAAAGTGGGTTGGGCAAGACCACGTGTTTTCAGAAACTAGGGGCAATCCTGACGAGGGGGACACAACTAAGGGTATAAAACCAATTATCCCTTTTTTATTTTTCTGTTTTTTTGTGTGCACATAATTATTCTACTGTTATGGTTGTGTTTTTGTGTTTAAATTAGTGTTTGTGCCAAGTAAAGCCTTTAGAATGATTTGGATGATAGTTGCTTTGATTCTGTGAAAAAATAGAAACTTTTGCGCCCAGTAACGGAATTTTTTAAATTCACTGGAACGTGCTTCTGATCTTAATTTTTTACACATGATTGATATACAAATTACCCACTTTTTCCTAATATTTCAGAATCTTTGGAGTTACAGAAGTATGGTCATTGTTTGAATTACTGTAGACTGTTCTGTTTTTGACAGATTCTATTTTCATTGCATTGTTTGCTTGTTTTGATGAAACTATGGATTGTATCGGGGGGTATAAGCCATGGAGAAGTTAGAATATAGTAGATATAATGCAATAATAAAATATGAATGGGTTTACAACGGTACCTAAAATGGTGATTTGCTTGGTTATACTAATGGATCTCATGAAGGTTTTTGTTGAGTTTTGTGTGCTGAAGTTTTCAAGTTTTGAGTGAGATCACGATGGATGAAGGAATAAGGAGTGGCAAGAGCCTAAGCTTAGGGATGCCTGAGGAAACCCAAGGTAATATTCAAGGACTCCCAAGCATCTAAGCTTGGGGATGCCCCGGAAGGCATCCCCTCTTTCTTCTACCAACTATCGGTAATATTACTTGGAGCTATATTTTTATTCATCACATGATATGAGTTTTCCTTGGAGCATCGTGTATTATATGAGTCTTTGCTTTGTTTTCTTTTTAGTTTGTCACAATCATCTTTTCTGAACACACCTTTTTGAGAGGGAAACACATTATTCGTGATTTGTTAGAATACTCTATGTGCTTCACTTATATCTTTTGAGCTATGCAGTTGCTCTAGTGTTTCACTTATATTTTTTTAGAGCACGGCGGTGGTTATATTTTAAAGAAATAGTTGCACTCTCATGCTTCAATTATATCTTTTTGAGAGTTGATAATAGTAATGGCAATTAGTACAAGTTATGAATTTGGTCCTAATATGATAGGTATTCAAGAGGGATATAATAAAAACTTCCATGTAGATCACTGAATATGATAAGTTTGATTCCTTGCAATAATTTTGCGATATAAAGGTGGTAATATGTGGGTTGTGCTAGTGAGTAATTGTGGTTTAGTAAGAATATTGGTGTAAGGTTTGTGATTCCCGAAGCATGCACGTATGCCTCTCGTTATGCTATGAAGTTGGAGCATGATTTATTATTTATTGTCTTCCTTATGAGTGGCGGTCGGGGACGAGCGATGGTCTTTTCCTACCAATCTATCCCCCTAGGGGCATGCGTAGTAGTACTTTTCTTTGAGGGCTAATAAACTTTTGCAATATGTATGTGAGTTCTTTATGACTAATGTGACTCCATGGATTATACGCACTCTCACCTTTCCGCAATTTTCTAGCCTCTTCGGTACCGTGCATTGCCCTTTCTCACCTTGAGATGTGATGCAAACTTCACCGGTGCATCCAAACCCCGTGATATGATGCGCTCTATCACACAAAAGCCTCCTTATAGCTTCCTCAAAATAGCCACCATACCTACTTATTATGGCATTTCCATAGCCATTCTGAGATATACCATGCAACTTCCACCATTCTATTTTTTATGACACATATCATCATTGTCATATTGCTTTGCATGATCACATAGCTGACATAGTATTTGTGGCTCAGCCACGGTTCATCATTTTTTATGCATGTTATGCTAGATCATTGCACATCCTGGTACACTGCCGGAGGCATTCATATAGAGTCATATTTTGTTCTAGTATCGAGTTGTAATTTTTGAGTTGTAAGTAAATAGAAGTGTGATGATCATCATATTCATTATTAGAGCATTGTACCAGGTGAGGAAAGGATGATGGAGGTTATGATTCCCCCACAACTCGGGATGAGACTCCGGACGAAAAAAAAGAGGCCAAAAAGAGCCCCCAAAAAAAGAGGCCAAAAAGATCCCAACAAAAAAAGAGAAAAGAGAAAAAGAGAAAGAGAGAGAAGGGTGATACGTCTCCAACGTATCTATAATTTTTGACTGTTCCATGCTATTATATTATCTGTTTTGGATGTTTTATATGCATTAATATGTTATTTTATATTATTTTTGGGACTAACTTATTGACCTAGAGCCTAGTGCCAGTTTCTGTTTTTTCCTTGTTTTTGAGTTCTGCAGAAAAGGAATATCAAACGGAGTCCAAACGGAATAAAACTTTCGCAATGATTTTTCTTGGACCAGAAGACACCCAGCAGACTTGGAGATGAAGTCAGAGCAGTCCCGAGGAGGCCACAAGCAAACGGGCGCGCCCCAGGGGGGCGCGCCCTGAGGGCTTGTGGGCCCCTCGGAACTCCCCTAACCCTAATTCTTCCTCTATATATTCCCAAATATTCCCAAACGACCAGAAGCGTCCAGAAAAATACTTTTCCGCCGCCGTAACCTTCCGTACCCGTGAGATCCCATCTTGGGGCCTTTTCCGGCATCCTGTCTAAGGGGGATTCGATCACGAAGGGCTTCTACATCAACTCTATTGCCCTTCCGATGAAGCGTGAGTAGTTTACCACAGACCTACGGGTCCATAGCTAGTAGCTAGATGGCTTCTTCTCTCTCTTTGATTCTCAATACCATGTTCTCCTCGTTGTTCTTGGAGATCCATCCGATGTAATATTCTTTTGCGGTGTGTTTGTCGAGATTCGATGAATTGTGGATTTATGATCAGATTATCTATGAATATTATTTGAATCTTCTCTGAATTCTTACATGCATGATTTGATATCTTTGTATTTCTCTTCGAATTATCAGTTTGGTTTGGCCAACTAGATTGGTTCTTCTTGCAATGGGAGAGGTGCTTAGTTTTGGGTTCAATCTTGCGGTGTCCTCACCTAGTGACAAAGTAGGGGTTGTGAGGCACGTATTTGTATTGTTGCCATCAAGGGTAAAAAGATGGGGTTTTCATCATATTGCTTGAGTTTATCCCTCTACATCATGTCATCTTACTTAAGGTGTTACTCCGTTCTTTATGAACTTAATACTCTAGATGCATGCTGGATAGCGGTCGATGTGTGGAGTAATAGTAGTAGATGCAGGCAGGAGTCGGTCTACTTGACACGGACGTGATGCCTATATGCATAATCATTGCCTTGGATATCGTCATAACATTGCGCTTTTCTATCAATTGCTCGAGAGTAATTTGTTCACCCACCGTATTATTTGCCTTCAAGAGAGAAGCCTCTAGTGAAACCTATGGCCCCCGGGTCTATTTTCCATTATATATTTTCAGATCAATAAACCAAAAAACCCAAAAATACCTTGCTGCAATTTATTTACTTTTATTTTATTTTACATTTTAGTAATCTTTTATATCTATCTCTATCAGATCTCACCTTTGCAAGTGACCGTGAAGGGATTGACAACCCCTTTATCGCGTTGGGTGGAAGTGTTTGATTGTTTGTGCAGGTGCATAGATTGGGGACTTGCTTGTATCTCTTGCTGGATTTGATACCTTGGTTCTTAACTTAGGGAAATACTTCTCTCTACTTTGCTGCATCATCCTTTCCTCTTCAAGGGAAAAACCAACGCAAGCTCAAGAAGTAGGATGAAGAATTTCTAGCACCGTTGCCGAGGAGATCTACATCAAGCCTACCAAGTACCCACCATAAACTCTCATCTCTTGCATTACATTATTTGCCATTTGCCTCTCGTTTTTCTCTCCCCCACTTCTAAAACGATTTTAGAAAAACACAAAAAGATTTGCCTTTTTATTCGCCCTTCTTCCGTTCGTCTTTTCGTCTGCTCTTTGGTTGCTTGTATGCTAGATTGCTTGCTTTGTCATGATGACTCAAGAGAATACCAAGTTGTGTGACTTTTCCAACACTAATAATAATGATTTTATTAGTACTCCGATTGCTCCCGCCACTAGTGTGGAATCTTATGAAATTAATGCCGCTTTGCTGAATATTGTTATGAAAGATCAATTTTCTGGCCTTCCTAGTGAAGATGCCGCATCCCATCTAAATACTTTCGTTGAGTTGTGTGATATGCAAAAGAAAAAAGATGTGGATAATGATATTGTTAAATTGAAGCTATTTCCATTCTCACTACGAGATCGTGCTAAAACTTGGTTTTCATCTTTGCCTAAAATAAGTATTGAATCATGGAATAAGTGTAAAGATGCTTTTATTTCCAAGTATTTTCCTCCCGCTAAGATCATCTCCCTTAGGAATGATATAATGAATTTTAAACAACTTGATCATGAACATGTTGCACAATCTTGGGAGAGGATGAAATTGATGATAAGAAATTGCCCTACTCATGGTTTAAGTTTATGGATGATCATACAAATTTTTTATGCTGGATTGAATTTTGCATCTAGAAATCTTTTAGATTCGGCCGCGGGAGGTACTTTTAAGTAAAACACATTAGGAGAATCTACTAAACTCCTAGATAATATTATGGCTAATTACTCTCAATGGCATACCGAAAGATCTTCTACTAGTAAAAAAGAGCATGCGATTGAAGAAATTAATACTTTGAGTGGAAAGATGGATGAACTTATGAAATTGTTTGCTAGTAAGAGTGCTCCTATTGATCCTAATGATATGACTTTGTCTACTTTGATTGAGAACAATAATGAATCTATGGATGTGAATTTTGTTGGTAGGAACAATTTTGGTAATAACGCGTATAGAGGTAATTTCAACCCTAGGTCGTTTCCTAGTAATTCCTCTAATAATTATGGTAATTCCTACAACAATTCTTATGGAAATTATAATAAGATGCCCTATGATCTTGAGAACAATATTAAAGAATTTATTAATTCGCAAAAAGTTTTCGACGCTATGGTTGAAGAAAAATTGCTCAAGATTGATGATTTGGCTAGGAACGTTGATAGAATTTCTCTTGAGATTGATTCTTTGAAAATTAGATCTATTCCACCCAAGCATGATATTAATGAATCTCTTCAAGCTATTAAAATTTCTATTAATGAGTGCAAAGAAAGAACCGCTAGAATGCGTGCTAAGCGAGATTGGTTTCTTAAAGCGTGTTCTTCGATTTCTTGTGATAATAATGATGAAGATCTTAAAGTGATTGGTGTGACTCCTATTGAATCTTTGTATTCTAATGTAAATCTTGATAAAGATAGGACTGGAGATGAGCCAACTTTAGCTAGAAGGCGTCCCAATGATTCGGAGTTTTTAGATCTTAATGCAAAAATTGATAAAAGTGGGGGTGGAGAGGTCAAAACTTTAAGTAGCGATGAACCCACTCTTTTGGATTTCAAGGATTTTAATTATGACAATTGTTCTTTGATAGATTGTATTTCCTTGTTGCAATCCATGTTGAATTCTCCTCATGCTTATAATCAAAATAAAGCTTTTACTAAACATATCGTTGATGCTATGATTAAATCTTTTGAAGAAAAACTTGAGTTGGAAGTTTCTATCCCTAGAAAGCTTTATGATGAGTGGGAACCTATTATTAAGATTAAAATTAAATATTATGAGTGCCATGCTTTGTGTGATTTGGGTGCTAGCGTTTCCACGATTCCAAAAACTTTATGTGATGTGCTAGGTTTTCATGAATTTGATGATTGTTCTTTAAATTTGCATCTCACGGATTCCACTATTAAGAAACCTATGGGAAGAATTAATGATGTTCTTATTGTTGCAAATAGGAATTATGTGCCCGTAGATTTCATTGTGCTTGATATAGATTACAATCCTACATGTCCTATTATTCTTGGTAGACCTTTCCTTAGAACGATTAGTTCAATTATTGATATGAAAGAAGGAAACATTAGATTTCAATTTCCGTTAAGGAAGGGCATGGAACACTTTCCAAGAAATAAAATTAAGTTTCCATATGAATCTATTATGAGAGCTACTTATGAATTGCATACCAAAGGTGACAATACCTAGATCTATATTTTATGCCTAGCTAGGGGCGTTAAACAATAGCGCTTGTTGGGAGGCAACCCAATTTTATTTTTGTGTTTTTTGTTTTTGGTTCTATTTTTCAATAAATACACATTATTACCTCTGTAGTAATTGTGTTTTGGTTTTTTAATTAGTGTTTGAGCCAAGACTTTTGGGATGGCTTACGGTGATAGTTGATTTGATCTTGCTGAAAAACAGAAACTTTTGCGTCCAGTAACAGAATTGTTTAAATTTACTGGAGCGTGGAAAAACCATGATTTTTTTACAAAAGATTTATATGCAAACTTCCTATGTTTTCCTAATTTTTTGAATTTTTGGAGCTACAGAAGTATTAGAACAATTTAGATCTTCGCAGACTGTTCTGTTTTTGACAGATTCTGTTTTCTATGTGTTGTTTGCTTATTTTGATGAATCTATGGGTAGTATCGGGGGGTATGAGCCATGGAAAAGTTGTAATACAGTAGATATTACACCAATATAAATAAAGAATGAGTTCACAACAGTACCAAAAAGTGGTGATTTATTTTCTTATACTAACGGATCTCATGAGTTTTCTGTTGAGTTTTGTGTTGTGAAGTTTTCAAGTTTTGGGTAAAGATTTGATGGACTATGGAATAAGGAGTGGCAAGAGCCTAAGCTTGGGTATGCCCAAGGCACCCCAAGGTAATATTCAAGGACAACCAAGCATCTAAGCTTGGGGATGCCCCGGATGGCATCCCCTCGTTTGTCTTCGTCTATCGGTAAATTTACTTGAGGCTATATTTTTATTTACCACATGATATGTGTTTTGCTTGGAGCGTCTTGTATGATATGAGTCTTTGCTTTTTAGTTTGCCACAATCATACTTACTGTACACACCTTTTGAGAGGGACACGCATAAATCGTGAATTTATTAGAATACTCTTTGTGCTTCACTTATATCTTTTGAGCTAGGCAATTTGGCTCTAGTGCTTCACTTATATCTTTTTAGAGCACGGCGGTGGCTTTATTTTATAGAAATTGTTGAACTCCCATGCTTCACTTATATTATTTTGAGAGTCTCTCTAAACAGCATGGTAATTCGCATAGGTTATGAATTTAGTCCTAATATGATGGGCATCCAAGAGGGATATAATAAAAACTTTCATATAAAGAGCATTGAATACTATGAGAAGTTTGATTCCTTATGATTGTTTTGAGATATAAAGATGGTGATATTAGAGTCATGCTAGTGAGTAATTGTGGATTGGTGGAAATACTTGTGTTAAAGTTTGTGATTCCCGTAGCATGCATGTATGGTGAACCGTTATGTGATGAAGTCGGAGCATGATTTATTTATTTATTGTCTTCCTTATGAGTGGCGGTCGGGGACGAGCGATGGTCTTTTCCTACCAATATATCCCCCTAGGAGCATGCATGTAGTACTTTGTTTCCATAGCTAATAGATTTTTGCAATAAGTATGTGAGTTCTTTATGACTAATGTTGAGTCCATGGATTATACGCACTCTCACCCTTCCACCATTACTAGCCTCTCTAGTACCGCGCAACTTTCGCCGGTGCACTACACCCACCATATACCCTTCCTCAAAACAGCCACCATACCTACCTATTATGGCATTTCCATAGCCATTCCGAGATATATTACCATGCAACTTCCACCATTCCATTTATTATGACACGCTCCATCATTGTCATATTGCTTTGCATGATCATAGATAGCTAGCATGATGTTTTCATGGCTTGTCCGTTTTTTATGTCATTGCTATGCTAGATCGTTGCACATCCCGGTACACCGCTGGAGGCATTCATATAGAGTCATATCTTTGTTCTAAGTATCGAGTTGTAATTCTTGAGTTGTAAGTAAATAAAAGTGTGATGATCTTCATTATTAGAGCACTGTCCCATGTGAGGAAAGGATGATGGAAGCTATGATTCCCTCACAAGTTGGGATGAGTCTCCGGACTTTATAAAAAAATAAAAGAGGCCAAAGAAGCCCACAAAAAAATAAAAGAGGCCAAATAAGCCCACAAAAAAATGAGAGAAAAGAGAGAAGGGGCAATGCTACTATCCTTTTGCCACACTTGTGCTTCAAAGTAGCACCATGATCTTCATGATAGAGAGTCTCCTATGTTGTCACTTTCATATACTAGTGGGAATTTTTCATTATAGAACTTGGCTTGTATATTCCAATGATGGGCTTCCTCAAATTTCCCTAAGTCTTCGTGAGCAAGCGAGTTGGATGCACACCCACTTAGTTTTCCTTTTGAGCTTTCATAAACTTATAGCTCTAGTGCATCCGTTGCATGGCAATCCCTAATCACACACATTGATATCTATTGATGGGCATATACATAGCCCGTTGATACGCCTAGTTGATGTGAGACTATCTCCTTCTTTTTGTCTTCTCCACAACCACCATATTCTATTCCACCTATAGTGTTATATCCATGGCTGACGCTCATGTACTGCGTGAAAGTTGAAAAAGTTTGAGAACATCAAAAGTATGAAACAATTGCTTGGCTTGTCATCGGGGTTGTGCATGATTTAATACTTTGTGTGATGAAGATGGAGCATAGCCAGACTATATGATTTTGTAGGGATAACTTTCTTTGGCCATGTTATTTTGAGAAGACATGATTGCTTTATTAGTATGCTTGAAGTATAATTGTTTTTATGTCAATATTAAACTTTTGTTTTGAATCTTATGGATCTGAATATTCATGCCACAATAAAGAAAATTACATGGATAAATATGTTAGGTAGCATTCCACATCAAAAATTCTGTTTTTATCATTTACCTACTCGAGGACAAACAGGAACTAAGCTTGGGGATGCTTGATACATCTCCAACGTATCTATAATTTTTGATTGTTCCATGCTATTATATTATCTGTTTTGGATGTTTTATATGCATTAATATGCTATTTTATATTATTTTTTGGACTAACTTATTGACCTAGAGCCCAGTGCCAGTTTCTGTTTTTTCCTTGTTTTTGAGTTTTACAGAAAAGGAATATCAAATGGAGTCCAAACGGAATAAAAATTTCACAATGATTTTTCTTGGACCAGAAGACACCCAGCAGACTGGGAGATGAAGTCAGAGGAGTCCCGAGGAGGCCACAAGCCAGGGGGCACGCCCTAGGGGGCGCCCTGAGGGCTTGTGGGACCCTCGGAGCTCCCCTAACCCTAATTCTTCCTCTATATATTCCCAAACAACCAGAAGCGTCCACCAAAATACTTTTCCGCTGCCGTAACCTTCTGTACCCGTGAGATCCCATCTTGGGGCCTTTTTCGGCATCCTGCCGGAGGGGGATTCGATCACGGAGGGCTTCTACATCAACTCTATTGCCCTTCCGATGAAGCGTGAGTAGTTTACCACAGACCTACGGGTCCATAGCTAGTAGCTAGATGGCTTCTTCTCTCTATTTGATTCTCAATACCATGTTCTCCTTGTTGTTCTTGGAGATCTATCCGATGTAATATTCTTTTGCAGTGTGTTTGTCGAGATCCGATAAATTGTGGATTTATGATCAGATTATCTATGAATATTATTTGAATCTTCTCTGAATTCTTACATGCATGATTTGATATCTTTGTATTTCTCTTCGAATTATCGGTTTGGTTTGGCCAACTAGATTGGTTCTTCTTGCAATGGGAGAGGTGCTTAGTTTTGGGTTCAATCTTGCGGTGTCCTCACCCAGTGACAAAGTAGGGGTAGCGAGGCACGATTGCCATCAAGGGTAAAAAGATGGGGTTTTCATCATATTGCTTGATCTACATCATGTCATCTTACTTAAGGCGTTACTCCGTTCTTTATGAACTTAATACTCTAGATGCATGATGGATAGCGCTCGATGTGTGGAGTAATAGTAGTAGATGCGGGCAGGAGTCGGTCTACTTGACACGGACATGATGCCTATATGCATAATCATTGCCTTGGATTTCGTCATAACTTTGCGCTTTTCTATCAATTGCTCGACAGTAATTTGTTCACCCACCTTATTATTTGCCTTCAAGAGAGAAGCCTCTAGTGAAACCTATGGCCCCCGGGTCTATTTTCCATTATATATTTTCAGATCTATAAACCAAAAAAAACCTTGCTGCAATTTATTTACTTTTATTTTATTTTATGTTTTAGTAATCTTTTATATCTATCTCTATCAGATCTCACCTTTGCAAGTGACCGTGAAGGGATTGACAACCCCTTTATCGCGTTGGGTGCAAGTGTTTGATTGTTTGTGCAGGTGCATAGATTGGGGACTTGCTTGTATCTCCTACTGGATTTGATACCTTGGTTCTTAACTGAGGGAAATACTTATCTCTACTTTGCTGCATCACCCTTTCCTCTTCAAGGGAAAAACCAACACAAGCTCAAGAAGTAGCAAAGGGGCAATGTTACTATCCTTTCCATAATTGTGCTTCAAAGTAGCACCATGTTTTTCATATAGAGAGTCTCCTATGCTTTCACTTTCATATAACTAGTGGGAATTTTTCATTATAGAACTTAGCTTGTATATTCCGATGATGGGCTTCCTCAAATGCCCGAGGTCTTCATGAGCAAGCAACTTGGATGTAGACCCACTTAGTTTTATTTTTTGAGCTTTCATACACTTATAGCTCTTAGTGCATCCGTTGCATGGCAATCCCTACTCGTTGCATTGACATCAATTGATGGGCATCTCCATAGCCCGTTGATTAGCCTCGTCGATGTGAGACCTTCTCCTTTTTTGTATTCTCCATATTACCTCTATCACCATACTCTATTCCACTCATAGTGCTATATCCATGGCTTGCGCTCATGTATTGCGTGAGAGTTGAAAAAGCTGAAGCATGTTAAAAAGTATGAACCAATTTCTCGGCTTGTCATGGGGTTGTGCATGATAAATACTTTGTGTTAAGAAGATGAAGCATGACAAGGTTATATGATTTTGTAGGGATAACGTTCTTTAGCATTGATATTTTGAAAGGCGTGATTTTTTGTTGGTATGCCTTATTATTGTTGTTTTTATGTCAAACTATAGACTATTGCTTTGAATCATTCGGATCTTAATATTCATGCCACAAAATAAAGATTACATGATGAACATGTTAGGTAGCACTCCACATCAAAGATTCTGTTTTTATCATTTACCTACTCGAGGACGAGCAGGAATTAAGCTTGGGGATGCTTGATACGTCTCCAACGTATCTAGAATTTTTTATTGTTCCATACTATTATAGTATCAATCTTGGATGTTTTATATGCAATTATATGTCATTATATATCATTTTTTGGGACTAACCTATTAACTTAGTGCCAAGTGCTAATTGTTGTTTTTTGCTTGTTTTTGGTTTTCCAGGATATCAATACCAAACGAAGTCCAAATGCCACAAAACTTTCTGACGATTTTTTTCTGGACATAAAAGACCCTAGAAGCTTCGGGAGAGGGTCAGAAGACGAAGGGGTGGCCCACAAGCCACCAGGGCGCGCCCTGGTGCCTTGTGGGGCCCTCGTTGCTACGTTTGATCTAATTTCGCCTCTATAAATTCTCTAAAATCGGGAAACCAATAGAGAGCCACCCAAAACACTTTTTCCACCGCCAAAAGCTTATGTTCTCGCGAGATCCCATCTGGAGGCCTTTTTCGGCACTCTGCCGAAGGGGGAATCAATCACGGAGGGGCTCTACATCAACCTTGCTGCCCTTCCGATGATGTGTGAGTAGTTTACCACAGACCTACGGGTCCATAGCTAGTAGCTAGCTGGCTTCTTCTCTCTCTTTGATCTTCAATACAATGTTCTCCTCCATGTTCTTGGAGTTCTATTCGATGTAATCACTTTTTTTTGCGGTGTGTTTGTTGGGATCCGATGAATTGTGAGTTTACAATCAGATTATCCATGAATATTATTTGAGTCTTCTCTGAACTCTTTTATGCATGATTATTATAGTTTTGTATTTCTCTCTGGTCTATTGATTTGGTTTGGCTGACTAGATTAATTTTTCTTGCAATGGGAGAGGTGCTTTGTGATTGGTTCAATCCTGCGATGATCTATATCTCGGTGACAGAAGGGGACAAGACACATATTTGCATTGTTGCCATTAAGGATAAAAAGATGGGGTTTATTCATATGATTGAGTTTACTTTGTCTACATCATGTCATCTCCCTTAAGGCGTTACTCCGTTCTTTATGAACTTAATACTCTAGATGCATGCCGGATAGTGGTCGATGTGTGGAGTAATAGTAGTAGATGCAGGCAGGAGTCGGTCTACTTGTCTCGGACGTGATGCCTATATACATGATCATTGCCTTGGATATCTTCATGATTATTCGCTTTTCTATCAATTGCTCAACGGTAATTTGTTTACCCACCGTTTGCTATCTTCAAGAGAGAAGCCTCTAGTGAAAACTATGGCCCTCGGGTCTACTTTTATAATATATTAAAATCCAAAAATACCTTGTTGTAATTTTATTTACTTTATTTTATTTTGTGTTTTATTTATCTATCTATCTCTACGAGATTTGATCCTTGCAATTAACCGTCGAGGGATTGACAACCCCTTGTTCGCATTGGGTGCAAGTATTTGTTATTTTGTGTGTAGGTACTGCTAACGAGGTGTTGCTTGGTTCTCCTACTGGATTGATAACCTTGGTTCTTAACTGAGGGAAATACTTATCTCTACTGTACTGCATCATCCTCTCCTCTTCGGGGAAATCCCAATGCAGCTCACAAGTAGCAACAGGCGCTCCACTGGTGGCTTTGCAGTGTTCTTTGGTCCCAATTTGATATTGTGGTGTGCAAGGAAACAAGCCAGTGTCTCCAGGTCCAGTATAGAGGCAGAATATAAGGCATTAGCAAATGCCATAGCTGAGATTATATGGATACAATCCATCTTAAAGGAACTTGGTGTCAAAAGTACTCAAGCTCCATGTTTATGGTGTGATAACCTTGGTGCTACCTATTTGTCTGCTAATCCAGCTTTTCATGCCAGAACAAAGCATATTGAGATAGACTTTCACTTTGTGAGAGGAAGAGTTGCCAAGAAGCAACTAGATATATTCAATTTGTGCACTCCGAAGATCAAATTGCAGATGGATTCACAAAACCCTTGCCCACAAGAAGCTTTGAAGACTTCAAGCATAATCTCAACTTGATGAAGTTGTGATTAAGGGAGGGTGTTAAACACATGTCACGTCCAAAGTGTTGCCGTACCTATTGCCATACCAGGAGTGCCACACCAGGAGTCCTACGTAGAGGGATAGGCTAGGTAGTTAGCTTAAACATCTATCTATTGTAACTATCTCTATGCCTTCTTCTCCAAGGTTGTAATCTCCTGTAATATCTCAACTGTATGCGCATCAGGGATCGGCGCCCCTGCCTATAACATGTAGCACGTCCCTCGCACCAAGGTCAAGACGTTTCCGCAACTCGCACAACGAGAAGCGGCGCCGACGGGTACAGCCGGAGGGTCTCCATGATGATGATGCAATTATTGATTCGTAGATAATGGCTATTTTTTTAAACAGATCCAAATTTTGGTGTAAAAAAGCTTTTATCTTACTCACCATTAACTTTGAGTTGGCCCTGCATTTTCCTCCTGAATTCATCACTGCTCTATTGTACATGCCCTTAAGGGGAGTTGCAGGAATTGTAGGTGCATTAATCTCTGTCACATAGTCTTGAACACTTCTACTGACAATGAACAAAATAATGTTTTATCTTGCATTCTTCTATTGATGTTGCATTAAACTGCATCCGAAATTTATTTGATCCCTGCAATTAAAGGTCAAGAATCTGCATAGCTAACTGAAGGGATGACAACTCTACAACCTTTCTGTAATACTTACTCTGTTAAGGTAGTCACTACATCACCTCCTCATACCCTCCCCTTCCCCTCCCTCCCCCGAGACGCTCCCGCGAGCGCCCTCGGGGGGGATCCCTAGCCGCCAGCCCCCAACCCTCCCCTCCGGCCTACCCCTCCCTCGCCGCCGCCCCGAATCGCCGCCGGGCGAAGCCTAGCCGGCGTGGGCGGCGGCGGGGTCATCCCTCCCCCTTCTCGCGGATCCTCGGCCGGCGCGGGACGGCTGCCGCTGGAGGCGCCGGGCTATGGGGGGGCCTGGTGGCGCTGCTCCGGGCGCGCCCGGTGGCGGCGGTTTGGCGGCCCTGTGGGGCCTCGGTGGGGCGCGGCGGCTGGCAGATGGTGCGTGCGTGGGCGCGGATCGGCGCCGTTGGGCGGCGGATCTGAAGCCAGGCGGCGCGGGCTGCGGGCGGCGTGGTCGGCAGCTGGGGTCCGGCTTCGGGCTCCCGGCGGCGGCGGTTGGATCTTCCCGTCGCAGGCATGCGGCGGGTCTGCTCGGGCGACGGCGGTTCCGGCAGCGGCGCGGTTCTTCGAGCGGCGCAGCCCCGGGTGGTGACGGAGCGGTGGCGCGGCCACTTGGTGGCGGGCTGGCGGCGGCGCCCTCCCGGCCTAGATCTGGGCCCTTTGGGGCCCCATCTGGGTCTGGGCGGGCCTGGCTCGGCCCTCGCCTGTGACGGCTCCAATGGACGGAGATGCGGCTCGTGCAGGGGGTTGCGGAGACGGTGGCACGCCTACTGCAGCGCGGCGACGGGAGCTTCACGAGCCATTTCAAGCTCGGTCGGGCCTGCCTGCCTGGTGTGCTCCTCTTGCTGCGTCCGGTCGGTGACCGCCGAGGACGGTGGAGGTGGTTCCCTCCCGCGTGGCGGCGGACTCTGCCGCTCCTTGTTCCCGGCTGCTTCCTCTCAACCCGTCGGTCCCGCTTTAATCCCCATGGAGAGACGGCGGTGGTGGCTTCAAGACCGTGGTGGCGCATGTTGGATGGGTGGTGAGTTTGGTGGAGCGTGACGGATCGGTCGGGGTGGTGGGTGTGTGGTGGACAGGAGAAATCCCTGTTGGCTTGGCCGGCACCGACGCAGCGACGCCCGTGGGCGCCGTCGTTCCTTCCTGAAGGGCGTCGGGTATCCCCCTCGCGTACCGAGGGAAACCCTAGGACCAGTCCGGGCAGCAGCGTCGTCATCGTCGCATTCCTTCTTGAAGGTGTTGCTTGGTATGCGTGGGTCCGAAACGCTAGGAGTGTGGTGGTATCTTTGGAGGGCGCAGCGGTTGCGGATCATCGTTGTTTTCGTTGATCCGACTCTGTTGTCATTCCTTTCTTTTGTATTTTCTCTTCCGTTTCTTTTGGGCGTGACTGTGCTGCTTTCGCCCCAGCACCTATTGTTGGTTGTATCGGTCGGTTGCTTTGGAATACAAAGCAGGGGGAAACCCTTTTTCCGGGGGGGGATTACCTCCTCATATCCTTTGACTTGCACAATACGAGTTTGTCATTCGCAGAAACATTATGATCAGAATTGTGCGAGAGAGCATTATGGATCGTGCAACTAATACAACTGTGTTGGTTCACCCATGAGTACGTAATGTTGTTTCACAAGTTTGATTATAGAAGGAAGTTGGAGGCAGAATTCACTTCTCTTTTGCTCCCAGGAAATTTGGTCCAAGCTCCACTCAGATTTATAGAAGGAAGTTGGAGGTAGAATTGGAAGAGATAATCTGCTGTAAATTTCTCCCTGATACTGTAATCTAAAGTCTAAGTTTGTTGTTATCGCCTTATCAGAAACTTATGCTTTCCTAACATATTCTAAGCATCGTCTGGTTGTCAACTGAATTATCAACCTATCTTCTGTAAATGATGGAAGTTTTAAAGTTCAAAGAGCATGTATGTTACTATTTCACTTTCCAGTAATAAATGGATGGAGTGTGATACAGTAAGCCTCTTTTTTAGCCTGTGCAACATTTTTGGATCATCGCCTGGAAAATAAATTGCCACAAGCTTACTGATATAGAGTAGTAGGTCAGTGCATACTCAAAATATGTAAATTCAGTGGAATCTTTGCCATAGTCTTTATCAGTAACGACTACTTCTTCTCAAGCTACTACCGCCTTTATCAAGTAATTGATCTTTGCCAGCAGTAGATTCTTTGAACTTTATTAGGTATATCATCTCGCTTTTCCTCTCTGTTGTGTTTTTTGTACATACTGAGTGTCTACTTTGAATGAGATTCTTATATTTCAGTGTAGCCGCTCAGCACAATCACTAGAATGCAATGATTAGTCACTCTTCTCATACGGTTGCACCTATATAATGTTCCGTTGCATCTATATGGTTGACCTTGTATATATTTGACCATCTACTGACATTTGTGATTTGCATGACGAAAGGATAACATATTCACATGTAACTTCTTTGAAAATATTCTACGAAATAATACGGCTATGTTTTTCCTTTTACAACTCTGTTTGGATACTATATGCTTACTGGTATACATGTTTCTTGTCTTATAATTTGCCAGAGCAGTCAGGGGTAGTGGATTATCTACAAAACAAAATGTGCCCACTTCAACTTTTTTGTAAGAAAGGAAATGTAGTCTCGAATCATAGTAGCCATAAATCTGCCACTATAGTTATGCTGGATATACTGCTGGAACTCTTGCAGCACAGCCCCTGCCTTGCTTCTTTGCCCGCTCCCTCGCTGCACCACCCACCAGCAGGATCCTCACCCTCAACGCACCAGTTCGTCACAGTCAAGCCGTGGCAAATCAACTCCTTTTGGAATTCTGAGCACTCTTCATTGTACTCATGCAACAAGTATTATAGTTCTATCTATTTTTGTCGATCTATAATCTTTTTTGAGTTATCAAGATTGTATCCATGACATGGGAAATATAAATAGCATCATTCATCTTGACCTTCAGGACCGGGGGGGGGGGGGGGGGGGGTCTGCTTTCAGCATTATTGTTTTAATTTAATGCATCATTGAGGTGACATGATGCTTGATAGTAAATATTTATTTTCATGTCTGCAGACATATCCAAGATGTCGATCAGTCACCAATTTTTGAATATGGACAATTCGATATGGACAGCAAGTTTGATGTTGTATTTCCCCCTTTAGGCCCTTACTCTGCCGTACACCACTGAACTTTTGCCTCCAGTGCAATGGAATTACATAATCCGTAGAGGCTTGAGATTTGTAGTACCCTTTCTGCTACATATATAATACTGTTGAAGCTTTTGAATGCTCATACTGGGGAGTGAGCTTACATTACACCATAGAGCGGACCGAGAAGTTTCAGTCTCTTCCGTCTTGTTCTGATGAAGAGTGCTACCACACAACTGCTATATCGCTGACAGAAAAATCAGTGTTCAGCAACTCTGACATCCCACTTCTAACCTTACATTTTAAATTAGGTAGGCTCTACGAGTGAAAAAATGTGGGCGTGAGAGGGTATGTTGCGGATACAACGAGGCGTTTTCTTGAGCCTGAGACAATGTGATGGGGAACTTGTTGTTAAGAACGATTCTTTTGTGTAATCTTAGCCAATGAATCTGGTAATTACTATGGATGGACATGATTGATTGTATAAAAAAATGTGTCGTGTATGTATATTGTGTCAAACGTGAGTCGTGTGCATGGTAAGCCTGGACAAAACATGATCTTTTATGTTCAAATTTATTAAGTCATTATTGTATCTTGTGGTAGTACTACTAACAAATGACTATATTTCTTTCCTCCTACAAATATATCAAACATAATATTTTTATGCATAATGATTGCTCCAGTTATGATTCTCTAATTCTGCATACCATGCAAAAATCTACAAATGCATTAAGAAACCACAATTCAAATTTTGAATTCTAAAGAGACGTGCATTGCACATGCACGCTAACTAGTGTCTCTATGTACTCCCTCCGTTCCTAAATATTTGTCTTTCTAGATATTTCAACAAGTGACTACATACAAAGCAAAATGAGTGACTCTAAAATATGTCTTTATACATCCGTATGTGGTAGTCCATTTGAAATCTCTAGAAAGACAAATATTTAGGAACGGAGGGAGTATATGTGTTCTTTTTTCTTTCTTTTTTGAAACATGCAAATTTGAATTTTGATCGTAATCACAAGATGTAATCAGCCATATTCTCCTGTACTTGTACAGTCACTAAATGATAAATGCCTAATGTGGAGAAATATTGCATAATTGAAAATTTGAGCCTAATTCCTGTCCCTCGGCTAATGGAATCTTGGGAATATTATCATTGACATGCTATAAGCATCAAGAATTTGATGGAATAGGCATTGCAGGTGGACGTTCTAGTATCACTTCAGAATAGACGACTTTAAACTGTAATATATGTTGAAGTACTTTTAAGTTCACTGGTTTCTGCAGTACGTTAATTGATTATCATCAGTTGATATGTAGTGATGCATTGCTAAAGTTGCTATGTTCAAGCAAACAAAAGGGACACACACACGCGCGCGCGCCCGCACACTGAGAGAGAGGAGTAGGGTCTTTCGGTGCCAAGGCTCATCTGCATCCGGTTAGAAAAAAATTCATAAAAAATTCCAAAAAAAAAAATTGTGCGGTAGACAATTTGATGCGTGAGGCCCACTCCAAATTTTAAGTCATTTGGACATCTGAACAGCTCTCAGCAAAAAAGACAAATCAGACCAAAACAGTACATAAACAATAAACATGTTTACAGACCCTCAATTTGTCTTTTTTGCTGAGAGCTCCTCAGATGTCCAAATGATTTGAAAATCGGAGCGGACCTCACGCATCAAATTGTCTACCGCATAAAAAATGGAATTTTTTAAATTTTTCTAATATTTGTTTTGATTTTTTTCGTCAGCGCGGGTGTAGATGAGCTCGGGTGCAGAGATGGATTTTCGGAGAGGGAGTATGTTTTGAGCCACAGTGCGTTTTTGGACCGCCTCCCACCTATGCAAGGACTGCCCCTTCACTTCGGTCGTCCATCAGCTCGTGTTCTCCTGGGCGGGTGCCATGCCGTCAAAATAAAGTGCATACGAGTTCTACATGTGGTCAAAATAAAACGCAGGCTCCAGATCAAGTGCATGTATGTTCTATGTATCGTCTGCATCGACCGATGCTGCAGACTGCAGTATTGACTGACTATCTATGCAGACTATTGACTAATACTTCGGTCATATCGCTCTTTTAAGGCTAACCGATATGAGCATGATATCCGACATTATGGGATAAAACTGTGTCAACAATTCCCTCATAGATAGCATAAAACAAGTAGCACAATTCATCACCAACAATATGATTCAGCACATTAGTACACCAAATTAGAACGCTGAGCGAAAGTAGTTCGGATAAAGCAAGTGATGATCATGATTTATTCAGCTCTAGTGCCTCAGAAGCATCAATAACAGCTGGGATCTGTACCAGATAATGTATGTGCAAGCTTTATTCTATGTAAATAGAAAACAAGGCAGATGAGCGTCCGCAAGGACGCCATCAGGGAGAGCCATAACCGCCGCCACCAGGAGTGAGGATCTGAAGAATCTCACCAGCATTAACTGTGACGGTATTCTTCCCTCCAAGGTAAACTCTGCGACCATCTTTCCTGACTAGATAGTTTGCGCCACGGGTTCCATTTTCCCCTCCCTTCAGTCCCCTGGGAGCATGCACCCGCCTCTCAGAAAGAATGCTCACAACAACAGGCCGGCGGAATTCGATCTCCCTTACAAGGCCATCACCGCCTCTGTGGAAACCAGAGCCTCCGCTGCTCTCTCTGATGCTAAATCTGTGCAAAAGAACCGGGTACCGCTGCTCAAAGATCTCTGGATCAGTCATCCTTGTGTTCGTCATGTGACACTGAACACCACTTGTACCATTCCAGCTCGGCCCAGCACCACAGCCACCTCCGATAGTCTCATAGTAACCAAAAGTGTCATCTCCAAAGGTCAAATTGTTCATGCAGCCCTGGGAGCAGGCACAGGCTTCGAACGCCATTAGGACAACGTCTGTCACCCTCTGAGAGGTTAACACATTGCCGCCAACCACTGCAGCCTTGTCACTTGGTGAAAGAAAAGAGCCTTTGGGGATGATGATCTTCACGGGAGCTAGGCAACCTTGATTTAAGGGTATATCTACGTCCACCAAGCATCGCAGGGAGTATATGACAGCAGCTGCTGTTACTGCTTCAGGAGCATTCCAGTTACCGTAGACCTCAGGACTGGTGCCCTCGAAGTCAAAGGTAGCCTCACCTCGACGAGAATCAAGGGTGAGCTTCAAATGGAGCACAGAGCCATCATCCATGTAGTCTTCATCTTCAATAACACAAGACCCTGTCTCCTTCTCAACTCTAGATGCGACTACCTTGAGCATCTCTCTCACAGCTACCTCAGCATTCTTTTGGACGTGATTCATATAAGACTGCACAGTGATCAAGCCATACTGATTTATCAGTTCTTTGATAAGTGTTATTCCTCGTTGGTTTGCTGCCACCTGAGCACGGAGGTCAGAAAGATTGTCCGCAATCTTGCGTGTTCCTGGAATTTTTTCATTGGTAAGTTCATCAGAACAGGGTGACTGCAGCAACTGAACTATTCCTTCCTCTTGAAAAACACCCCTTTCCACAAGTTTAAATGCTTTGATGGCAGCGCCTTCCTCCGAGATGCATTTTGAGAAAGGAGGCATGCTTCCTGGCGTGATACCTCCAATCTCTGCATGGTGACCCCTACTAGCAACAAAAAAGATCAGCTTACCATCATTAAACACTGGTGTGACAACTGTGATATCTGGCAGATGGCTACCCCCAGAGCATGGATGGTTTGTAACAAGAACATCGCCCTCATGCAGGTTATCACCCCAATAACTAAGTTGCCAGCATACAGTGCTAGACATGGCTCCTAAGTGTACAGGAACATGAGGGGCATTTGCAACAAGGCCACCATCTGAACCAAATAAAGCACAAGAGAAGTCCAGCCGTTCCTTTATGTTTGTAGAAATGGAAGTTCTTTGAAGTGTCCGACCCATCTGTTCAGCAATACCCATGAATCGGTGATTAAAGATAGAAAGTTGAACTACATCAGCTACTGTTTCTGATATTTCTACAGTACTCAGAGATGCACCAATCTCAATTCTTATGTTGCCATACTTAGTGATGACAGCCTTGCAGTCTTTTTCTACTATCACTGTACTATTCCCATTCATAATAACCACAGGGCCCTCCAAGACATGTCCATAACCCAAATTCTCAAGCTTGTATAGTGGAGTTTCTTGCCATCCATGTGAAAAATAAATTTTGCATGAACTTTCTTGCAAGGGTTTAGTTGATATTGCCGTCAGTTCACGAGGTTGCAAAATGTTGGTGGCACCAACACCCTGGACTCTTACATCACATATGAGTATCTTTCTGTGTAACAATTTGAAGCCATACTCTTGTTGAAACATTTTAACAAACTCATCAGCATAATCACATCCAGATTCTTTCTCGGGCTCTTTAACCATGATTGCTGTATCAGTTCCCTCGTACCTCAAGTACAAGTATGAATCTGTCCTGATGCTCTCATCTCCAAATCCCTGCTCCACAAGCTTTTCTTTCACCTGCTTTACCAAATGAGCTACTCTTCGAGATGCCTCTGCGGCAGAATCTGTGTTATAAACAGCAGAATATGGTTCTTGCAGATCTTCAATAACATCAGCAAGGCCCATCCCATATGCACTCAATATGCCACAATAACGATGAATAAGTAACTCAGACATGCCTAGGGACCTTGCTATAGCGCATGCATGCTGAGGACCTGCACCACCAAAGCACGCTAGTGCGTGGTTCTTAGTATCATGCCCCTTCATTTCTGTCAACTGGCGTATCGGTCGGCACATTGCCTCGTTTGCAACATTGACGAACCCAAGAGCAATCTCCTCAATTGTCATGCCCTTCACTGATGGGTCCTGACTCTTCCGATAAGAGTTTATCTCAACAGCAAGTTCCTCAAATGCCTTTTTTGTAGCCTCATAATCAAGGGGCAAATTTTCATTAGGACCAAATATGGATGGGAAGTACTCAGGAATAACGGTTCCCAAGATCAAGTTGGCATCAGTAATTGCCAGCTCACCACCTTTCCTGTAGCAAACTGGACCAGGGTGTGCTCCAACCGATTCTGGCCCAACCTTGAAGGCTCCGAACTGAAACTTAAGCTTTGATCCGCCACCAGCAGCCACTGTGTTTATGTCAAGCTGCGGAGCTTGAATGATTGCCCCAGCAATTTGGGTCTCAAGAACTTGTTCATAGCTTCCATCATAGCGGCTCACATCGGTGGATGTACCTCCCATGTCAAACCCAATGAGCGGCTTTGATGTCTCAAGTTCAAACAAGGTCTGTGAGTAGCCAACAACACCACCTGCAGGGCCTGACAATACCGCTTTGTGCCCAGAGAATCTGCTCTCCGGGGCAAGACCACCATCTGACTGCATAAACAGCACATTGACTTGTTCAGCTCCCCCTTCAAATCTTGACATGAATGCTGATAGGTACTCTTTGATAACTGGTGTTAGATAAGCATCAACACTGGCTGTAAAGCCCCGAGGTACTGCGCGTACCATAGGTGTCAACGACGAAGACAAAGATACATGCTTAAATCCCATTTCCAGGGCTAGTTTCTCGATGAGGAGCTCATGATGGGGATAGGTATATGAATGCATCAGCACAACCGCCAGACACCGTATACCCTTGTCAAGCAAACCTTCAAGTAAAGGCTTCAATGACTCCACATCAACTGGCTTCCCCACCCTGACCAATTCCCCTGAGATCCCTTTAATAGCTGAATCATCCCTCCCACCATCAAGAACAAGTTCAACCCGCTCATCGACCTCGACCACCTCCTCGTACAGATTCGAAGGCTTCAAGACCTTGAGGTCGAATATGTCCGGCCGGGCCTGGTTACCAATCTGAAGCAAGTCCTTAAAGCCCCGGGTGACACAGAGCGCGATCCTCTCGCCCTTCCTCTCAAGAAGCGCGTTCGTGGCCACCGTGGTGCCCATCCGGATCCAGTCGATCATGCTGGTTGGGATCTTGGACGACCGGGGGATCCTCTCGCCGGAAAACTCCTCTAGAATCCTCCTGATCCCCTCGATGGGAGCATCGTCGTAGTTGGACGGGTCGACGGAGAGGAGCTTCATGACATAGCCTTCCGGCCTGCCGGGGACCTCGGCGTAGATGTCGGTGAACGTCCCGCCCCGATCAATGCAGAATCTGAACTTGTCCACGCTGCCCATCTCTCTCCCTCCTCAGATAACAACACCCCAGGAATATGAGTCCTCTGCAAGCATCAAACAGCATGGTTGTTAATAAGTGGTATAACCTGCAACGAGCTACCATTACTCTGCCAACAACGAGCAAACGAATCCGCAGCAAACTGGATCCACTGGAGTGGGAGAAAAAAATCGAACCATGGGATCAACTGGAGTATCTCATCTCTCCCAGATATAACGAATTTAGATTAGATTGCTCACAGCAGAGAAGAGAAGAACAAAACTTCTCGGAACGATCCAAGCAAGCTAGAGTACTCTATCGGCGGAAGGAATCAACCCAATCACGGACGGATCTCCACTCCAGTTTAGTAGAGAAAGAAGGGGGGAGGGGGGGCTGTGGGAGAAGAATACCTTCGAGGTGGCGTGCTCCGACGGTAGGGGCTCGGGGGAGCGTCCGGCGGCGAGGGGTGCCAAGATGGTGCCGTGAGAATCTGGGAGCCGGAGGAAGTAGGCGTCGACCCGTCTTCCACTTGGCGGTGGTGGCCTTGCCGCCGTGGCCGTCGACACTGGAGTGGAGAGGCAAAATCGAAAAAGGAAACGAAGAGGATAAGGAGGGGTGACACGGAGATTTTGCTTTTTCCTGGGGTTGTTTTTGCACACAAGAGTATCACTTCACACAAGGGCTTTGGGTGCGGTTGCTAATTGTGAATTCCTGCAGTTGGTTTCAAGGATTTTTTCTTTCAGAAGTTTGTCATATCAAAATTGAATATTATTGAGAAAAGGCACCAAAAGTCATCCTAAAACTGAATATTATTGTCGACAAAATCAAAATCAAAACACTCTTGCGAGCAACTACTGCCTAGGGTTTCTTTCACACCATCTTCATGGCTCCCTCTTGTCTTCCTTCTCACAGCCACGCCGAGGGTTAGAGTAGTGGGGACCCGTCCTCTTCATTGTTTTTTTAGTAGGTCGTGTTTTTCTTTCGATTTTGTTTCCCTAGCGGCATCGGCTAGGTGGTGGCGACGATGTCGCATTGGAATAAGGTCTCTTTGGCCTCTGTCTACCACGACAACGTTCGATTTAGCTTCAATGAAGGGCCTGTGACGGTAGGCGTTGCCAGATCTGTTGGTTCTTCGGATCTTGGCAGTTGGTGTGTCTATCACAGAGAAGCAGTTAGTTGGTTATTCGGATGCGACTTCGATCTCTTCATTTATTTTTGTCCCGTGGTAATGTCCAGTTTCTACAACCCTTTGGATTGGTTATGAAGGATTGCAAGTATGTGTTGCGTGGAATGTTGCCCTAACCAAAATTCCTTCAGCGGCTACAAGATCTTATTGTTTGAGCGAGCTGCTATTGTAATCTACAAAGCCTCGTATGACAATGGAGCTTGCATTCCATGTCCCCCATTGCATGTTTAGTGTATCTTTTAAGTTTGGGCGACGAACAAGTGAAGGAAGAAGATGACCGGTATGATTTTTGGTGTAATTTTATTATTTTTACAGATCGTTTTGTGTCTTGTGCATTTGTATTGTCTACTGTTTTTCTTGATAAAGTATCAAATATGAAAGGTCCTTGGGTGGGCTTTTGGGTGTCACTTAAAAAACAAATATCATCAAATAAAACAGTTGGCAGTACTATGTAAAAACATCAAGACAAAAAACAACCAGTAAAAAGTAAAATTACATCGATGGTCGTATTTTTCATTGATTGTACGCCGCCTGCTGGAGTTTGAAAAATACACTGAACCACAGTAAGGGAAATGGACACTACAAATGTTCTCCCCGTAACATGCTTTCAAGGAGGCAATAGCCAATCGTCACTGGGAAATAAGATCTAATAACCACCAAAGAAACATCAGTTGGGCATTATTTCACGCAACGCAGGCTTGCAATCCTTCACCATTAGTCCAGACGGGTAGAGAAATCAAGCCATGCCGCAAAATAACTTGAAAGAATATGTCAAAGTCGTCACACCAAAATTCAGCCAACGGTTTTCATTCATTGATTGACACGAGCTGCCAATATCTGAGGAGTCAACAAATCTTATGACACCTACCATCATAGGCCCTTCGCCAGCGCCGGATAAAACGTCGTCGAGGTAGGGAGAGACTGAAGAGACTTTATCCCAATGCACATCGGTGGGTAGAGAAATCAAGCCATGCCGCAAAATAACTCGAAAGAACATGTCAAAGTCGTCACACCAAAATCCAGCCAGCGGTGTTCATTCATTGAGACACCAGCTGCCATTATCTGAAAAGAGTCAATAAACCTGATGACTCCTACCCTCATAGGTCCTTCGTCGGCGCCGTATAAGACGTCGTCGAGGTAGGGAGAGACCGAAAAGACTCTATCCCAATGCACATCACTACCACCCCATCCTTGATGCACCAAGGTAACAAAAAATCTAAGAAAAACAAGAACGTACTCGACCTTAAAAAAAACAAAAGGGACATGTCCCTACTGGCCCGACGGCGGCGTGGAGGAGACTTGTTGTCGGCTAGGATATTTATGATGGTTTGATTTCTTTGCTTCCTTGATTTTGATGTAAAGGGTTTTCTAATGAATTTTGCAGGATTGCAATCCTTGATATATTTTCCCTAAATAGATAGCATGATTTTTGGGCAACCCTAAGACCCGAAGTTTTCTTCTATCGATAAAGCGTGGATTTTTATTGGCTCAAAATGAAGCATTAAGAGGATACAAACACAATAGACACCCATCCGACGTCAGCGCAGTTGGGATGCACAAAGACAACACCAATGCACGCACACCCATGTGTGAACAGTAAATTCGTAAAAAATGATTATCTTTATCCCAGATGGGTGAGTGTGCAAGGTGCTTGCAAATTTTATGGTGTTAGGATATTTGAGAAGCTCGTGGTGTGACGACCCCGGCTTAATCGTGAACTAATCATACACGCAAATGCACACGATCAAGCCTCAGGACTCACTTGAAGATATCACAACACAACTCTAAAACATAAATAAAGTCATACAAGCTTTATATTACAAGCCAGGGCCTCGAGAGCTCGAATACATAGCTCGATGGCATACAAGTGTCAGCGGAAGCATCAGATATCTGGGTACAGATATAACAGAGTTACAGATAGGCCTTTAGAAAGGCGGGGCAAAATAAAACACTACGATCGAAAGGCGTAGGCCTCCTGCCTAGGAACCTCCGAACCTACTCCTGGTCGTCAATCGGCTCCTCGTAGTAGTACTCGCCAGGAGGGTAGTAGTAGTAGTAGCCGTCGGCGGGGGCAGCTGGCTCCGGGGCTCCGTCGTCTGGTTGCGACAAATGGATAAGAGGAGAATAAGAAAGCAAAGCAAACGTGAGTACACATCCGAAGTACTCAGCAAACAAGGATCTACACTACATATGCAACATTTTCAAAGGAGGACTGAATATGTGGACTGGGCTGCAGAAATGCCAGAATAGAGAGGAAGGCCTAGTCCTATCGAAGACTAGCATCTTCAAGCATCTTCATTGGTCTTGCAGCATTTTAAGAGTGCAGATTAACATAATGTAAAGTAGTAGTAATGTTATCAACCTCGCCCAGAGATCCTTCCTCGACTCCCTGCGAGAAAGCAATCCCAGAGTCATACTATCCAGTATCATCTCAAGTCACCAGTTCTAGTTGTACCGACCGGGATACAACTCCGAGTGTCCGTTACCGTAGGACAGGCTATCGATAGATTAGTTCTTCCCTGTAGGGGTGCACCAACTTACCCACCACGCTCGCTTAACTCCGGCCGGACACACTTTTCTGGGTCATGCCCGGCCTCAGCCAAACGACACGCCGCAACCCGGCCGAATACCTAACAGAGAGGTCAGCACGCCGGACTAAACCTATGCACCCGGGGGTCTTGGGCCTTCGCCCCGGGAACTCCTGCATGTTGCGTACGCGGCCGGTGAGCAGACCTAGCCCCCCTTATACAAGCGCAGGGCGTTACCAGTCCAACCCAGCGGGCGCCGCTAAGTCGCTGACGTCTATTAAGCTCCAGCTGAAGTATACGACGCAGAACGCCCATACTATGCCCACGTGATGGTTAGTGCTATCAGGCCAGAGGCCCCTCGGATCAAATATCCAAACCGTTAGTGTGTTGGTAGTGCGGTAACGAGCAGAGACTCACGAAAGATGTGGCCCCATCTTGAGGACTTGCAGCAAGGGTTAGGAATGCCCGGCCATGCCTCGTAGTTGTCTCACGGGCACCTTCCAGGTCGACCCGACTCCATATCACTCTCATCATAATCTCGTGCGGGTACCCCTCAGGGCCGACCCGTCTTTATCCAGAATAATCAGTATCAACAGTAATGTAAAGGCATCTATGTGGCTACCACATCAAGAAGGAATCCGAGGCATCACCCCCGTTGGATTCCCACCTGACATAAACATCAATGTGAACGAAGGAGGAATCACCCTCGAGGTCCACTCTTGAGGAGTTGCGCGACGGTGTCGTTATCGGGGGTGGTGTAGGAGGAATCACCCTCGCTGACCATGACCGATTAACTAACCTACAAGGTTATCATCAGAAGTGCTAACGAGGTATCACCCTCGGCACTCGATAGTAACCCAGTAGTGTCGAGCAACTAAGGGGAAGTGATGTGCGGTGCCGGGGCCTGGTCTTCAATCCCGTTGATCGGGTCTTCTGATAATCCAGCAGGGCAGTCGGGATAAAGTGGGGTCTCTGATGGGTCTCTACCCAACCTATACTAAACAGTTTAGGATAAGCAGGTAGGTAACAATAGCAGGTTACAATAAACAGGCTATGCAGCAGATATAGGATAATAGTAACAGCAGCAACTTCTAATGCAAGCATAAGAGAGAGAAGAATAGGCGATATCGGTATGCTCAAAAAGGGGGTGCTTGCCTGGAAGCTCTGTGGCAAGGGTCTGGTCGTCAGGGGCATAGTCGACCTCCGGAGCTGCGTCGGTCTCGGGAGCTACGTCGACGTCGGGGTCTACCGAGAGAGAAGAGGGGGAGGAAACAAATAAATACACGGCAATATTGCAACACAGAGCATGCTATACCTAGGATGCAGTGCAGGTTTGCCTAAAGTATGTCTAAGTCATTTTAGTTATTTTAGGATTAAGGTGGGATTTATTAACCGGTGGACATGCACAATTCATATACCGGAATCAGGTTAAAAGTTACGGGTTCTCCTACGTAGGGGGTTCCGACATAGAAATAGATGACACGATCAGATTCGTCTCGTCGTTCTGAGCAACTTTCATGTACAAAGTTTTTCGATCTGAGCTACGGTTTATTTATTACGAATTTAAATTATTTTCTGGATTTAATTAAATTAGTAGAAATCAATTATGACGTCAGCATGATGCATTGATGACATCAGCAATCAACTGGTCGGTTGACCAGGTTAAACCTGACCTGTGGGTCCAGTGGTACCCACATGTCAGCCTCTGTTAGTTAACAGAGTTTAATTTTAAACTAACAGAGTTAATTAGGCAGTAGGCCCCACATGTCATAGGCTAATTAGTGTTTCTAATTAAGTTTTAATTATTAAATCATTTTAATCAACGGATTAAGTGGTGGGGCCCGCACGTCAGTGGGTCAGGGTTGCCCAGTCAGCAGTTGACTGGGTCAACCCAGTCAACTGGGACCCGTGAGGCCCACTGTCAGCCACCCAGAGGTGGGGCCCGGCCAGCCACGTAGGTGGCCGGCGCCGGAGTTGCTCCGGTGGCCTCCCGCGGCGGCGAGCTCACCGGAGCACGTCGGAATCGTGCTAGGGGGCTTTGTTTCGCGCGTGGTTTGTTGCGTTCGAACGCGTACTCGACGCTGCATCGCGTGGGGGTGGTGCCGGACCAAATGGTCGCCGGAAACGGGGCCGGCGACGAGCTACGGCGGCCGCGCGCACGGAACCTCGACGGGATCGACGCTAGGGAGTACGTGGAGGCTTGGGCGCCGGCTCGTTGGGCTCCTGGGAGCACCAGGAGCTCGACCGTGGCCTCAGGCGGCGATGACGATGGCTATAACGACGGCTGCAAGCTCGTCGGCGGCAAGCAGAGCACGGACGCAACGGCAGCTAGCTACGGCAAGCGATGAACCTAACGGAGGGGAGCAGGAGGCGGGGAAGCTCACCGAGCGGCACGCACGAGGGCCCTTGGGGGTTTAGTAGCTGCAGATGTCGCCGGAGAGGAGGAAGATCACCGGCGGCCGAAGCAAAGGGAACGGCTCGATCCCGGCGTAGCAGGGCTCTCCTGCTCGCGCTCGTGGACGAGGATGAGGAAGTCGAGGTCGGCGAAGGCGACGGACAGGACGGCGAGGCGATGCGTCGACGGTGGCCGCGGCAAAGGCGAGGTGCGGCGGCGATGGCGCTCGGTCGCCAATGAAATTGGATGGGGGAGAGCGAGGGGAGAGGGGAGAAGTGGATGAGGGGGCCAGGGGAGACGGACGAGGCTCCCTTATCCCCCTCGGCCTCTCCTGTAGCGTCGGTGGGCGCCGCGCTGTCGGCGCCGCACCGGCGCGCGCGCGCTCGACCACGGCGACGGCGACACGCAGGTGAGAGAGAGAGGAGGTTGGGCTAGTGGGCTGGGGTTCTGGCACTGTGCGCTTGGGCCAGTGCACAGTGGCCTTTTTCTTTTCTTTTATTTCTTTCTTCTGTTTTCTTTTTCCAGAGAGAGTTTTGAATTAAAAGAGCAGTCAATTATTCTTGTGCAAATGTGAAACTTGGTCACATAGGTACTTTGCAATATCCAGCACTGCCACAAAAAGTTTGGGCATTTTTGGAACCCATTTGAATATATTCAAAAATGGATAGGGCATTTAAATGCTGCTTAGGCTCTGTTTTAAATACTTTGGCCCTTCTGTGGTTGATGGTGATGTTGTGTTCCTTAACAGCAAATAGTTTTAGATTATTTGCTAAAAGGTGAACATTTTTCCCACAAGTTTTGAGCAACTTCATATTTCACTTTTGAATTTGAGTTGATTTTCATAATAGAATTTGAATTGAATATTTAACCAAAGTGGCTAGGCACTGCAAATGAAGATGACTTGGCATTATTAGCAGTTGATCACAGTGGCTAATACACAGGGGTGTTACAAATTCTCCTCCTCTAAAAGAAATTCTCGTCCCGAGAATTCAGGGGGTAGAAGGAAAGAGGTTGGGATATTCTTCCCGAAGATGATCCTCGCGTTCCCAAGTGGCTTGATCTTCAGTATGATTTGACCATTGCACTTTAAGGAACTTGGTTGTCTTCTGATGGGTGCGACGTTCAGCTTCATCGAGAATGCGGATCGGGTGCTCCTTATAAGAAAGATCATCTTGCAATTCGAGCATCTCGTGATCCACTGCGCGGTGCGGAGATTCCTTGAAGCATTTACGTAGTTGCGACACATAGAATACGTCGTGGATATGAGAGAATTGCGGTGGCAACTCCAATTTATAAGCCACCTGTCCATGTCTGGCAACGATGCGAAAGGGGCCGATGTAGCGTGGAGCTAGCTTGCCCTTGATTCCGAAACGACGGGTGCCCTTCATAGGAGTGACACGAAGATAAGCTTGATCACCAGTGTAACACCCCAAAAATCGGGTTATCGATTTTTGTGCTGTTATTCCTTCCTAGCTTTTCTTTCCCGAATTTTTTCCTCTGGAATCTGGTGAATGACCAGGTGAATTCAGACAATCCTCAGCCTCTCCATGAATTTTCCATGCTCTTGTGCCAGTCAAGTTTCCGTCAGTAAACCCCGAACCTCATTCAAACCCTAGTTCCAAAATATCGGAACTGGAAATCCTGCCTTTGCGTTTACAAAGGAACTATCATTTTTCTTGCTCAGTTGATCCTCCCAAAATTTCCGGAGATCATCCTTCACTTATAAACCCTAGATGTGCTAAAATATTGCCAAGTCATATGCAATATTTCTCATCTAGAATTAATTCCTTTTTCTTCCTTTCCGAGGAATTAAATCCAGAATAATATCTATCCATCTCCAAAGATCATGAAAACTTGTGGAGATATTCTTTGTGATCATATTGAGCTCTCATAAAAATATTGGCCATAATTAAATAGGGGAAATTGCATTTTCCTATTTAAAGCCAATATATCAATTTGGGGCCTTTCCAAAGGAACTACCATTTTGGTAGTTGGGAAAAATCCCAAATAATTTGTGGAGCTTGTCCTACCCCTATATTCACCATTTCCATCAAGATCTCAAGTTCCACCCATTAAATTTTGAGCACAACACCACTTTGCAAATTTTGTTCAGATTTTCAGTTTGCAAAGGAAGTGCTTGATTCCTTGATCTCCTTGGGCTGAAATTTTGCAGGGTGATTCATTATGATATATTACCCCTGTATACCAAAAATGAGCTCATTCCATCAAGTCAATCTTCCTCAGTAAATTATCTAAGTTTCTGTCTAGATTGCATCTCTGTGAAGGAAGTATCCTCATAGATGATCAATTCGAGCTGAAACTTTTCCAGACAGTTCCTATGACCATATCATCACTCTACACCAAGAATCATTCAAATCCATATAGCCATTTGACCCCAGCATCATCATTTGCATTTCTGGTCAGTGGGCAAGGTTACAAAGGAAGTACCAGCTAGCATTGTCCATTTGTGCCCAAATTTTGCCAGCATGACTACCTTAGTTGATGACTCACCCCTGCCCAAGATCATGCCAATGGGTGCACTGTGGTGGCCACACCACATGACAAACACTTTGCTGCCATAACTGTTTGACCCAGGCAGTGGTCACACCAGAGTTCTCTGTTCACGCTCGTAGGGTCAGGTCAACTCACGGAAGAGTGGAGAATACGCTGGACATGGTTTGGCACAAAGTGCAGCGTGGCATCGCCTTGGCCACACGGTGACCGTCGGCAGAACATGCCAACAGCGTGCATTGTGCTCGGGAGACTTCGGGAGGCCGCTTCCAGTGAGCTCCATCTTGTCCACGAGCTGCCCACCGCATTCGTGCATCGTCTGGAATCCTCTCCGCTTCGTCCCGAAGCTCGTAGTTGCCTCTGCCGCCTTCGAGTCTTCGCCGGAGCATCGCCGCTTCGCCGTGCTTCTCGGTGCTTCGGCCACCATTGCGAGACCCCCCTCCCTCGACTATAAATAGCGCGTCTTCGAGCCCCCTCTGCATCACCAGCAAGCCCAGCCCCTCCCAATCCTCCTAGTTGAGCTCCCTGAGCTCCTCCCTCCGCCATGGCCGCGGCTCTGCCGTCGTTGCCCTCCGGCCAATCCGGCGCCCTGGCCTTTTCCCTCCTCTCCAACCTCGCCCCAGCCTCCCCTAAGCTCCTGCGAAATGCCGCCTCCCTCCATTTCTCCGGGGAACCCCGCCAGTGCCGCCCTTCACCTGCTGCACTTCGGCCATGGCGCCCGAGCAGCGGCACTAGCGTTGTGGGTAACCCCAACCGACCCAGCGGCCACCCACGGGTGCGGCGAGGAGCGGCCGATCTCCCGAGCCCGCTGGCCGGCCCTCTGGAGCGGCGAGGCGATGGTTCCGCCGATGGCTGGCCTCCTCTGTCCCTGGTGCGGTCGGGGGAAAGAAGAAGATGGCGACCAGAGAGAGAGAGGAGGGAAGTCAACACCGGGCCCGCCTGTAAGTGAGCCAGCGGCCGGGCCCCGCCAGTTAGTGGAGGCGTACTCTGTTCAATACGCTTTCTGTTGAGTGAAAGCGTAAACTCCGGAGTACGCTTTCATTTTTTTTAGCCGGCGGCCGAATCTATTAAATGATGAACATCCGTCCGTTAAGCACTGAAATGGACACTATTTTGTCCGTTTTACCGCCTAACGAACGAACGGCCCTAACTTTGCGACCGTAACTCCGATTGAGGTAAAACCAACGCCCACGTCTTCAGATCGACGAGCCGTTCTGATGGCGTCATTTTCATAATGTTTTCACACTGTGAAAATGACCATTTTGCCCTTGCCCTTCGATCAGCCCCTCAGAGAGGGAAACTTTTCCGGCGAATCTTCCCGGAGTGTTATTGCACTTCCACCCGGTGTATTCCTCTACCCCAGGCAAGCCAACCTCTTCCATGAGCTCGGACATGAGTGATGACTTTGCTTGCACCCTGTGTGTTCATTGTAGTACATCTGTATCACCTGTTAGCCTACACTTGCATACACCTGTTATGTCATCTGTTTTACATGTTAGCATTACGTTTCATCTAATATCATGCCTTGTTTCCATGCCATGCCCTGCCATGCTAGTAACAATATTTTGAATACCGTTATCATGTGAGTACCATGATCTGATATCTTGCCATGTTTGTCAACATTGTAATGATTCTGCTATGCTGATGTTAAGTGGTTGTTCACACTTATAATTGTTAAGGTAATGGTGGGATGATGGAGATATATTGATAAACCTAGTCGGTTGATCAGAGTCACCTGTCCGGGCTTATCCGTGCAACCACATTTGCCGGTATGGGACGGCCTTGACTTGGTCTGATCGCGTGCTCTTTCACCGGTACCTCCAAAGAGGGAGGGTTATGCGCGCGCGCTGCCCTGGCCCGGTAGGCGGCGATAACCCTGTGAGCCCAGTTGAGTTGTTTGGGTACCCATCCCCGTTTGGGACAGTTTTGTTTGGCCACGATGGTGGCAGGTGTCACGGGGTGACACAGGGGCCACCCAGGGCTTGACTCCGGGGGAGGATGATTGCCGGTGGTACGATGGAAGAGTCACGGGTCAGACAGGTTTCGTTGGAGCAACGCTGGTCCACCCGAATGGGATCACGAGGTCAGTGCTCCATAGTGTGGGTAAAGTGTGCAACCTCTGCAGAGTGTAAAATCTATTCGAATAGCCGCGTCCACGGTATTGGACATCCCGTCCAGACCTTGTTAGGCGATCAATCGTAATGATGATAATGATGGTGGAAGAACCTGTCCTACATGGACAGTAGATGTTGTCAGGAGTATGGTATGTTAGCCATGAGATTGCTATGGAGGAGATGGTCAGATGACCGAAAGACTTGGATTTGGATCAGGTTCAGATTGGATCATGAGATTATTCGGAATATGGATTATTTACTGGATGCATGCTTTACTTTACTATACTTTACTTCAGTAGTTATTTTGCTAGATAACCCCGTTATATCGTGATGATTAATGCTGCTGGATGTTTAAACATGCCAGATAATTTTGCTACGATATGATGATTAATAATGCTAGATAGGTATGCTATGCTATGCTTGATTCGTGTTTTCCTGTTAATTCCATGCCATGTTTAGAATAAATTCTTGCATAGCATAGGGTTGGCTTTGTCATCCGCTTGTTTGGATGCTATGTATTTGGTTGTCTTGCGAGTACATTCAAAGTACCCACCTGGCCTTGCACGTGGCCAGTTGCAGGAGAAGATTCGTCGTGCTAGATCGTAACCCAGCCAGTCCTGTGAGTTATGGAGCCCAGCCAGAGACGATGTCACCGCTGAGCCAAGACCTTCGCTGCCATCTTAGTTAGCCTTGGAGCTATGTAATATTGTTGTAAGCAACAGTATTGTAATACTCCATTTAATATAATAAAGCCATTTTGTGCCTGGAATTGCTGTATCATGTCTTTGACGTGCGTCAGGTCTTATCCTGGGACTGGCGTGCGTCGGCCCTCTATCGGGGTGCCACAACCAGGTTGATAGGTTAAGCCCCATCGTTTGCGATCATAGTTGCTCTTCTGGCGGTCCTGAGCCGCCTTGAGGTTTTCTCAGACAATGCGGACTTGTTCTTCAGCGTGTTGAATAATGTCCGGTCCCACGAGTGGTCGTTCCCCAGTTTCTGACCAATTCAGAGGGGTTCGACACTTTCGTCCATAAAGAACTTCGAACGGGGCCATTTTCAAGCTGGCTTGATAGCTGTTATTATAAGAGAATTTGGCAAACGGGAGAGATTCTTCCCACTTCTTACCGAACGATATAACACAAGCCCGAAGCATATCTTCAAGCACTTGATTAACTCGCTCAACTTGGCCTTGGGATTGTGGATGATATGCTGAACTCCAGGTAATGTGAGTTCCCATAGCTTCTTGGAAACTTTCCCAGAACTTGGAGGTGAAAAGACCGCCACGGTTCGAACTGATCTCCTTTGGAATACCGTGGAGTGAAACGATTCTGGAGATATACAATTCTGCTAGCTGACTAGCGGTGATAGTCTCCTTGACAGGCAGAAAATGTGCAACCTTCGAAAGTTGGTCGACGACGACAAGAATAGCATCGTGACCCTTCTGAGACTTGGGAAGACCAGTAATGAAATCCATTGGAACCTTATCCCATTTCCATAAAGGAATAGGGAGTGGTTGAAGAATTCCAGCAGGCTTCTGATGTTCTACTTTCATGCGACGGCAAACATCACATTCAGCAACATATCGAGCAATGTCCTGCTTCATTCTGGACAACCAGTACCTTTGACAAAGATCGCGATACATCTTGGTGCTACCCGGATGGATAGACAGCGGTGTATCATGTGCCTCCTTCATGACCTTATCAGTCATAAGCTCGAAACGAGGTACAACAATTCGGTCTCTGAAATACAAGGTTCCATCTTCAGCAATCGAGAAATCCCTGTACTTCTTGAGGTGAAGCTCTTTCTTCATCAAATCAATTTCGGCATATTTAGCTTGCGCATCCTTAACAGCTTTCTCAAGATCTGGCTGTACCACAAGGTTATTAAGGGAACCATGTGGAACGATACAGAGGTTCAACTTGTGTAGTTCTTCATATAGCTGGGGTTGAGCTTGCTTAACCATGAGGTTGTTGCAATAGGACTTGCGGCTCAAGGCATCCGCCATCACATTGGCCTTGCCAGGGGTATAAAAATACCACAGTCATAGTCCGTGATTGTTTCCAACCATCGCTGTTGACGGAGATTAAGATCCGGTTGAGTGAACAAATACTTCAGACTCTGATGATCGGTATAGATCTCACACCGGTTGCCAAGAAGGTAATGTCGCCACTGCTTCAAAGCATAGATCATAGCAGCGAGTTCGAGATCATGCACTGGATAGTTTTCTTCATGTGGACGCAATTGTCGCGAGGCATATGCAATTACCTTTCGTTCTTGCATTAGGACACAGCCTAATCCTTGATGAGAGGCGTCGCAATATATCACAAAGTCCTTGTGAGAATCCGGAGGAGCAAGCATTGGAGCAGAAGTAAGCTTGTCCTTGAGGGTCTGGAAACTCTCCTGACATTTGTCTGTCCACTCAAACTTAACGCCTTTGTGGAGCAGATTAGTCAGGGGCTTGGCAATCTTGGAAAAGTTCTCGACGAATCAGCGGCAATAGCTTGCAAGGCCGAGAAAACTTCTCACTTGCTTGGCATTCTTCGGAGGAGTCCAGTCAAGAATAGCCTGAACACGCTCCGGGTTAATGGCGAAATCACATGTCCAAGGTAAGTTACTTCAGAAAGCCAGAATTCACACTTGGAGTACTTGGCATACAGCTTATGTTCTCGGAGCCTCTCCAGAACAAGGCGAAGGTGTTCAGCGTGTTCTTCCTTATTCTTCGAATATACCAGAATATCATCCAGATAAACCACGACGAACTTGTCGAGGTAATCCATGAATATATAATTCATCAGGCGGGAGAACGTAGCTGGAGCATTAGTTAGGCCAAATGACATGACGGTGTATTCATAGGAGCCATAGCGAGTAACGAAGGCGGTCTTCAGAATATCCTCTTCGCGGACACGGATCTGGTGATAACCCAACCTCAAGTCGAGTTTAGAAAACACCGAAGATCCAGCAAGGTGATCATATAAATCATTGATCCGAGGAAGCGGATATTTATTCTGAATGGTTGCCTGGTTGATAGGACGGTAATCTTGAACCAACCTATTTGTACCATCTTTCTTCTTGACAAAGAGAGAAGGTGCTCCCCAGGCAGAGGAACTAGGGCGGATGAAGCCCTTCTTAAGTGACTTGTCGATTTCTTCCTTAAGCTCGAGAAGGTGGTGCGGAGGCATCTTGTAAGGACGCTTCGCAATAGGAGTGGTGCCAGGCTTCAAGTCGATAACAAACTCGACAGCTCTAGCAGGGGGTATTCCTGGAAGTTCTTCTGGAAAAACATCCTGGAAGTCACAGACGACTGGAATGTTTTCGATCCCCTCAAGCGGAGAGGCGTTCAACGCATTCAAGGCATAAATCTGAGCCTCGGCATTCTGAGTGAGGTGAGCATGATAATTCACTAGCTCATTTGATGGGTGTAGAAGATGAACAACTTTAGTGGCACAATTGATTGAGGTGTAGTGAGCCTTCAACCAATCCATTCCCAGAATAAGGTCAATTTTGGAAGATTTCAGGATAATTGGGAATGCCTGGAACTTCAACTTGTGAATCTCAATTGTGACTTCGGGACTGAATAGGGAGGCTTGTCATTGGCCAGCGGGAGTGTTTAATGCTAACGGTTGGTGCATCATTTCACATTTAACGTCATGCATGAGTGCAAAATGTTCTGACATGAATGAATGTGATGCTCCTGAATCAAATAAAACAGATGCGGGTGCTGAATTAACAGCAAGTGTACCCATCACAGTAGCTGGTTGGTCTGGGTCTTCACTCATGTTGACATGATAGGCCTGCCCACGACCATAAGAAGGTTTGGCATTGTTGTTACGCTGCTGAGGAATTCCACGGCCAGTACCACGGCCAGCAGGAGGAAGAGCTAGCTGATTCTGACCCTGAGAACAGTCTCTGGCACGGTGACCTGGCTGGCCACACTTGAAGCAGAGTCCACTGTCTGGACGTGGTGCAGGAGCTCGAGGTGGTGGAGCTCGAAGAGGCTGCCTCGGTGGTGGAGGAGGCAGACGAGGCGCAGCATAAGCAGGTCTATACACTGGAGCTGTGGGACGATACATGCTTTGTGGAATCCAGATGCGGCGCTTCTGTGAAGACGAGCCCGAAGATGAGCCCGCTTCACGGGTGCGTCTGGTCGCTTCCTTATGCTTCTTCAGACCAGTCTCGACCATAATAGCCTTGTTCACCAAAGTGGCGAAGTCGGGAAAATCTTGGACGAGCAGGGCTAGCAGAATGTCATGGTGTAGCCCATCACGGAACTTCTCTTGCCTATGAGCATCAGTGGGAATGTCTTCTTCAGCATAGCGAGACAAATCAAGGAACTCTCACTGGTAGACTTCTACAGTCTTGTTGCCTTGAACGAGGCTGCGAAACTCGGCCTTCTTCCGATCTATAACCCCTTGAGGAATATACCGGGCACGAAAAGCAGCCTTGAATTCCACCCAGGTGATGATAGTTCCAGGAGGTAAGGTCTGTCTGTGAGTGGCCCACCATTGTGCTGCGGGTCCCTTCAGGAAGTATGTCACGAATGTGACATAGCTGACAGGAGGAACATCAGCGGACTCCATCTCATAGAATATGTCACGCAGCCAGTCATCGGCATCCAGCGGATTAACTGTGTTGCAGAATACCGATGGGCTGAGACGCACAAACTCTGGCAGTGTGATTGAGGCTGGCTGCTGGTTGGCATTGGGACGGGGGAATTGATCCATAATCCCCGTCATGAACTGATGGTTGAGTTCAAATTGTTGCATCATAGCGGCCATATAGTCAGGCGGTGGCGGCGGTGGTGGATTGTTATCACCCATCCTGCTAAATTCAACAGGGGTAGTTTAGCAGAGGCTATTGCGAGTGTTTAGCAACAAGCATGATGTAACACGATGGAATTTAAGTAGTGTAACAGATGCTTAACAATATTCATTTAAGACATACAGATCCATACAGAGTCGGTTACAATCGGACAGCATAACGGCGCAAATTCAAAAGTTAGACATGCTAGGCGGCACGCAGGCACACGGTAAGGAAGTACACAATGAGACATAGCAAAGGCTACATCAACGTCGGAGAAACCCACTAAAACGGGGTAGCTGCAAGTGCGGACGATGAATGTTTGTCACGGAAGGATCCTGTGCTCCATGTGCACTCTGATGCAGAACCCGGTCTCGAACTGAAAGAAGAGGTCCACGTGCAGGTGTGTGACCTCCCACAGCAGGCCAATCGATCCCTGGTGGCATCTCAGTCCTGCGCAGGTAAAGGATGTGCTCCGGATGTATCCCTGCACGAACAACTGGTAGCAACTGCATCATAGCATCGTAGAGTTGTGCTCGAGTGGCAAACAACTCGACGGCAAGAGCCCGAACAGTGCGATCTAAAGCCTGAGTACACTGAATCAGAACTCGTGGATCATAGCGACGAGGCTCGTATGGGGCACAGATAGCTTTGTAGAATCCAGTAGCATCTCCAGCAGGGGCATACGGAATGTATTGAAACTCAGAGGCATCCAAGCTAACGCTGAGCTCTTCTCGGAGACGTGCGACAGCAGAGTAGGCGGCATCATGGACTGCCATCTCAATCGTCACGCCGATACCGTGGAAAAGGTACAACACAGTGTCTGAGTCATCCTGCTGATCATAGATGCGAACATCAGCATAGTACTGCTCCTGGTTGAACTCGCGGTAAACCTCGTAGACCATGTACTTGGGGTACCAGCGGTAACCCAGTCTGGTCAGGAGGGCGATCAGAACAGCTGGAAAACCAGGGGCATCACGAGCCAAAGTACGAAGCACAAGATGCGTCGTAGGGCGTGGTGGAAACAGACGATCCATCTGAAAATTAAAGAAAATTCAGGATTGTCATTTGACGATGAGAGGTATAACAGATCTCAAAGAGAAAGGTTAAACAAAACAATGGAAAGGAAAATTATTATCAGACTAATCAGATCAATGACAGGGAAATCGCACAGATATCCAGCTCTCCGGGTGGACGGAATTTATGAGATCCTAAGTGTCGGCGTAAGTTAATTTATTAAACCCGAATAGAAGAGAGATTAGAGTCCCAGAGTAAAGACAAGGAATAAAAGATCCTAATACCACCCAGTTGGCGACGTGGGCCCATAAGCCACACAGCCAAGTTAATAAAATAGTTTTCGGTTACTAGACTCAACTTGGGCCAAGGAGTTGGAAAGGGGATTCCTAGAGGCAGTCGGCTCTAATACCAACCTGTGACGACCCCGGCTTAATCGTGCACTAATCATACACGCAAATGCACATGATCAAGCCTCAGGACTCACTTGAAGATATCACAACACAACTCTAAAACATAAATAAAGTCATACAAGCTTTATATTACAAGCCAGGGCCTCGAGGGCTCGAATACATAGCTCGATGGCATACAAGTGTCAGCAGAAGCATCAGATATCTGGGTACAGATATAACAGAGTTACAGATAGGCCTTTAGAAAGGCGAGGCAAAATAAAACACTACGATCGAAAGGCGTAGGCCTCCTGCCTAGGAACCTCCGAACCTACTCCTGGTCGTCAGTCGGCTCCTCGTAGTAGTACTCGCCAGGAAGGTAGTAGTAGTAGTAGTAGCCGTCAGCGGGGGCAGCTGGCTCCGGGGCTCCGTCGTCTGGTTGCGACAAATGGATAAGGGGAGAAAAAGAAAGCAAAGCAAACATGAGTACTCATCCGAAGTACTCAGCAAGCAAGGATCTACACTACATATGCAACATTTTCAAAGGAGGACTGAATATGTGGACTGGGCTGCAGAAATGCCAGAATAGAGAGGAAGGCTTAGTCCTATCGAAGACTAGCATCTTCAAGCATCTTCATTGGTCTTGCAGCATTAGAAGAGTGCAGATTAACATAATGTAAAGTAGTAGTAATGTTATCAACCTCGCCCAGAGATCCTTCCTCGACTCCCTGCGAGAAAGCAATCCCAGAGCCATACTATCCAGTATCATCTCAAGTCACCAGTTCTAGTTGTACCGACCGGGATACAACTCCGAGTGTCCGTTGCCGTAGGACAGGCTATCGATAGATTAGTTCTTCCCTGCAGGGGTGCACCAACTTACCCACCACGCTCGCTTAACTCCGGCCGGACACACTTTTCTGGGTCATGCCCGGCCTCGGCCAAACGACACGCCACAACCCGACCGAATACCTAACAGAGAGGTTAGCATGCCGGACTAAACCTATGCACCCGGGGGTCTTGGGCCTTCGTCCCGGGAACTCATGCACGTTGCGTACGCGGCCGGTGAGTAGACCTAGCCCCCCTTATACAAGCGCAGGGTGTTACCAGTCCAACCCAGCGCGCGCCGCTCAGTCGCTGACATCTATTAAGCTCCGGCTGAAGTATACGACGCAGAACGCCCATACTATGCCCATATGATGGTTAGTGCTATCAGGCCAGAGGCCCCTCGGATCAAATATCCAAACCGTTAGTGTGTTGGCAGTGCGGTAACGAGCAGAGACTCACGAAAGATGTGACCCCGTCGCCCCGTCTCGAGGACTAGCGGCAAGGGCTAGGAATGCCCGGCCACGCCTCGTAGTTGTCTCACGGGCACCTTCCAGGTCAACTCGACTCCATATCACTCTCATCATAATCTCGTGCGGGTACCCCTCAGGGCCGACCCGTCTTTATCCAGAATAATCAGTATCAACAGTAATGTAAAGGCATCTGTGTGGCTACCACATCAAGAAGGAATCCGAGGCATCACCCCCGTTGGATTCCCACCTGACGTAAACATCAATGTGAACGAAGGAGGAATCACCCTCGAGGTCCACTCTTGAGGAGTTGCGCGGCGGTGTCGTCATCGGGGGTGGTGTAGGAGGAATCACCCTCGCTGACCATGACCGATTAACTAACCTACAAGGTTATCATCAGAAGTGCTGACGAGGTATCACCCTCGGCACTCGATAGTAACCCAGTAGTGTCGAGCAACTAAGGGGAAGTGATGTGCGGTGCCGGGGCCTGGTCTTCAATCCCGTTGATTGGGTCTTCTGATAATCCAGCAGGGCAGTCGGGATAAAGTGGGGTCTCTGATGGGTCTCTACCCAACCTATACTAAATAGTTTAGGATAAGCAGGTAGGTAACAATAGCAGGTTACAATAAACAGGCTATGCAACAGATATAGGATAATAGTAATAGCAGCAACTTCTAATGCAAGCATAAGAGAGAGAAGAATAGGCGATATCGGTATGCTCAAAAAGGGGGTGCTTGCCTGGAAGCTCTGTGGCAAGGGTCTGATCGTCAGGGGCATAGTCGACCTCTGGAGCTGCGTCGGTCTCGGGAGCTACGTCGACGTCGGGGTCTACCGAGAGAGAAAAGGGAGAGGAAACAAATAAATACACGGCAATATTGCAACACAGAGCATGCTATACCTAGGATGCAGTGCAGGGTTGCCTAAAGTATGTCTAAGTCATTTTAGTTATTTTAGGATTAAGGTGGGATTTATTAACCGGTGGACGTGCACTATTCATATACCGGAATCATGTTAAAAGTTATGGGTTCTCCTACGTAGGGGGTTCCGACATAGAAACAGATGACACGATCAGATTCATCTCGTCGTTCTGAGCAACTTTCATGTACAAAGTTTTTCGATCTGAGCTACGGTTTATTTATTACGAATTTAAATCATTTTCTGGATTTAATTAAATTAGTAGAAATCAATTATGACATCAGCATGATGCATTGATGACATCAGCAATCAACTGGTCGGTTGACCAGGTCAAACCTGACCTGTGGGTCCAATGGGACCCACATGTCAGCCACTGTTAGTTAACAGAGTTTAATTTTAAACTAACAGAGTTAATTAGGCAGTAGGCCCCACATGTCATAGGCTAATTAGTGTTTCTAATTAAGTTTTAATTATTAAATCATTTTAATCAACGGATTAAGTGGTGGGGCCCGCACGTCAGTGGGTCAGGGTCGCCCAGTCAGCAGTTGACTGGGTCAACCCAGTCAACTGAGACCCGCGGGGCCCACTATCAGCCACCCAGAGGTGGGGCCCGGCCAGCCACGTAGGTGGCCGGTGCCGGAGTTGCTCCGGTGGCCTCCCGCGGCGGCGTGCTCGCCGGAGCACGTCGGAATCGCGCTAGGGGGCTCCGTTTCGCGTGTGGTTTGTTGCGTTCGAACGCGTACTCGACGCCGCATCGCATGGGAGTGGTGCCGGACCAAATGGTCACCGGAAACGGGGCCGGCGACGAGCTACGGCGGCCGCGCGCACGGAACCTCGACGGGATCAACGCTAGGGAGTACGTGGAGGCTTGGGCGCGGGCTCGTTGGGCTCCTGGGAGCACCAGGAGCTCGACCGTGGCCTCAGGCGGCGATGACGATGGCTATATAATGACGGCTGCAAGCTCGTCGGCGGCGAGCAGAGCACGAACGCGGCGGCAGCTAGCTACGGCAAGCGATGAACCTAACGGAGGGGAGCAGGAGGCGGGGAAGCTCACCGAGCGGCACGCACAAGGGCCCTTGGGGGTTTAGTAGCTGCAGATGTCGCCGGAGAGGAGGAAGATCACCGGCGGCCGAAGCAAAGGGAACGGCTCGATCCCGGCATAGCAGGGCTCTCCTGCTCGCGCTCGTGGACGAGGATGAGGAAGTCGAGGTCGGCGAAGGCGACGGACAGGACGGCGAGGCGATGCGTCGACGGTGGCCGCGACAAAGGCGAGGTGCGGCGGCGATGGCGCTCGGTCGCCAATGAAATTGGATGGGGGAGAGCGAGGGGAGAGGGGAGAAGTGGATGAGGGGGCCAGGGGAGACGGACGAGGCTCCCTTATCCCCCTCGGCCTCTCCTGTAGCGTCGGTGGGCGCCGCGCTGTTGGCGCCGCACCGGCGCGCGCGCGCTCGACCACGGCGATGGCGACACGCAGGTGAGAGAGAGAGGAGGTTGGGCTAGTGGGCTGGGGTTCTGGCACTGTGCCCCTTGGGCCAGTGCACAGTGGCCTTTTTCTTTTCTTTTATTTCTTTCTTCTGTTTTCTTTTTCCAGAGAGAGTTTTGAATTAAAAGAGCAGTCAATTATTCTTGTGCAAATGTGAAACTTGGTCACATAGGCACTTTGCAATATCCAGCACTGCCACAAAAAGTTTGGGCATTTTTGGAACCCATTTGAATATATTCAAAAATGGATAGGGCATTTAAATGTTGCTTAGGCTCTGTTTTAAATACTTTGGCCCTTCTGTGGTTGATCGTGATGTTGTGTTCCTTAACAGCAAATAGTTTTAGATTATTTGCTAAAAGGTGAACATTTTTCCCACAAGTTTTGAGCAACTTCATATTTCACTTTTGAATTTGAGTTGATTTTCAGAATAGAATTTGAATTGAATATTTAACCAAAGTGGCTAGGCACTGCAAATCAAGATGACTTGGCATTATTAGCAGTTGATCACAGTGGCTAATACACAGGGGTGTTACACGTGGCAAGAACAAAAACAAAAAATGTCTCTCGAAGAAACTTTGAAAAGCTGCATTGTTTAGGCCATACTTTTTGTATGAGCTTCTCGAAATGTCATTTGAGCACGAAAATTAACACGCTCCTAAAAAACTCGACCATCTTGAATGTAAAGAAAAATAGTTTTTTCCTAATTCTTTTGCTATTTTCCTGAATTTACTGTTCATCAGGATATCTGAGCCTGGACTCTTATGTGGATTACTGGGACATGAGCAAGCTACAATAGACCAAAAAATGGAATAAAGAGAGAAGTGTCCAAAAAACATAGCTTAGGGGTCAAATAGACCTATCTCAGGTAGGAACTGAAGGAAATATGCCCTAGAGGCAATAATAAAGTTGTTATTTTATATTTCTTTATTCATGATAAAGGTTTATTATTCATGCTAGAATTGTATTGATCGGAAACTTAAATACATGTGTGAATACATAAACAAATACCGTGTCCCTAGTATGCGTCTACTAGACTAGCTCGTTGATCAAAGATGGTTAAGGTTTCCTAACCATAGACATGTGTTGTCATTTGATAACGGGATCACATCATTAGGAGAATGATGTGATGGACAAGACCCACCCGTTAGCTTAGCATAATGATCGTTTAGTTTATTGCTATTGCTTTCTTCATGTCAAATACATATTCCTTCGACTATGAGATTATGCAACTCCCGGATATCGGAGGAATACCTTGTGTGCTATCAAACGTCACAACGTAACTGGGTGATCATAAAGATGCTCTACAAGTATCTCCGAAGGTGTTTGTTGAGTTGGCATAGATCAAGATTAGGATTTGTCACTCCGAGTTTCGGAGAGGTATCTCTGGGACCTCTCGGTAATACACATCATAAGCTTGCAAGCAAATGACTAAGGAGTTAGTTACAAGGTGATGTATTACGGAACGAGTAAAGAGACTTGCCAGTAACGAGATTGAACTAGGTATAGAGATACCGACGATCGAATCTCGGGCAAGTAACATACCGATGGACAAAGGGAATTACGTATGTTGTCATAACGGTTCGACCGATAAAGATCTTCGTCGAATATGTAGGAGCCAATATGGGCATCCAAGTTCCGCTATTGGTTATTGACCGGAGAGGTGTCTTGGTCATGCCTACATAGTTCTCGAACCCATAGGGTCCGCACGCTTAACGTTCGATGACGATTTAGTATTATATGAGTTATGTGATTTGGTGACCGAATGTTGTTCGGAGTCCCGGATGAGATCACGAACATGACGAGGAGTCTCGAAATGGTCGAGAGGTAAAGATTGATATATAGGACGATGGTATTCGGACACAGGAAGTGTTCCGGAGGGTACCGGGTAGTTATCGGGTCACCGGAAAGGAGTTTCGGGCACCCTCGGCAAAGATATGGGCCTTATGGGCCAAGTGAGGGAACACACCAGCCCACAAGGGGCTGGTGCGCCCCTATAGAGTCTGGCCCTATGAGGAGGAGAAGGAAAGAGGGGAGGGTAAGGAAAGTGTGGAGTAGGACTCCCCCTTCCTTCCCTCTCCCCCCTCTTTCCTTCCCCCCTGTTAATACAAGGAAAGGGGAGGCGCAGGGCAAGGCAGGAGCCCTAGGGGCCGGCGGCCAGCCCTAGGGCATGCCTGGCTGCCTCCCCTCCCCTCCCACCTATATATACATGGGGAGGGGCACCACACAATACAACACAACATTGTCTTAGCCGTGTGCGGTGCCCCCGTCCACAGTTTTCTCCCTCGGTCATATTTTCGTAGTGCTTAGGCGAAGCCCTGCGGAGAACGCATCACCATCACTATCACCACACCGTCGTGCTGCCGGAACTCATCTACTACTTCGCCCGTCTTGCTGGATCAAGAAGGCGAGGACGTCACCGAGCTGAACGTGTGCAGAACGCGGAGGTGTCGTGCGTTTGGTACTAGATCGGTTGGAGCGCGAAGAAAGTTCGACTACACCAACCGCGTTGTGAAACGCTTCTGCTTATGGTCTACGAGGGTACATAGACACACTCTCCCTCTTGTTGCTATGCATCTCCATGGATAGATCATTGCATGTGCGTAGAATTTTTTTTGTTTTCATGCAATGTTTCCCAACAGTGGTATCAGAGCCAGGTCTATGCATAGATGATATGCACGAGTAGAACACAAAGAGTTGTGGGCGGTGATAGTCATACTGCTTACCACCAACGTCTTATTTTGATTCGGCGGTATTGTGGGATGAAGCGGCCCGGACCAACCTTACATGTCCACGCACATGAGACCGGTTCCACCGACTGACATGCAACTAGTTTTGCATAAAGGTGGCTGGCGGGTGTCTGTTTCTCCTACTTTAGTTGAATCGAATTTGACTATGGCCGGTCCTTGAAAAAGGTTAAAACAGCAAACTTGATGAATCACCGTTGTGGTTTTTGCGTAGGTAAGAACGGTTCTTGCTAGAAACCCATAGCAGCCACGTAAAACTTGCAACAACAAAGTAGATGTTTTGTGGTTTTTGCGTTGTGGTCTAACTTGTTTTTGCAGGGCATGTTGTGATGTGATATGGTCAAAATATGATGTGATATATGTTGATGTATGAGATGATCATGTTTTGTAATATCGACAACCGGCAGGAGCCTTAGGGTTGTCTCTTTATTGTATGAATTGCAAATGCCATGTAATTGCTTTACTTTATCGCTATGCGTTAGCAATAGTTGTGGAAGCAATAGTTGACGAGACGACCCTGACGCAACAATGGAGATCAAGGTGTCGAGCCGGTGACGATGGAGATCATGACGATACTTTGGAGATGGAGATCAAAAGCACAAGATGATGGCCATATCATGTCACATATTTTGATTGCACGTGATGTTTATATTTTATGCATCTTATTTTGCTTAGTACGGCGGTAGCATTATAAGATGATCCCTTCACTAAATTTCAAGATATAAGTGTTCTCCCCGAGTATGCACCGTTGCGAAAGTTCGTCGTTTCGAGACACCACGTGATGATCGGGTGTGATAGACTCTATGTTCACATACAACAGGTGTAAGACAGTTTTACACATGCAGAATACTTGGGTTAAACTTGACGAGCCTAGCATGTACAGACATGGTCTCGGAACACTGGAGACCGAAAGGTCGAACATGAGTCATATAGTAGATATGATCAACATAGAGATGTTCACCATTGATGACTACCCCATCTCACGTGATGATCGGACATGGGTTAGTTGATTTGGATCATGTATCACTTAGATAACTTGAGGGATGCTTATTTAAGTGGGAGTTCATTAGTAATTTGATTAATTGAACTTAATTTATCATGAACTTAGTCCTGATAGTATTTGCAAATTTATGTTGTAGATCAATAGCTCGCGATATAGCTTCACTATTTTTGGTATGTTCCTAGAGAAAACTAAGTTGAAAGATGATGGTAGCAATGATACGGACTGGGTTCGTGATCTGAGGATTATCCTCATTGCTGCACAGAAGAATTATGTCCTTGATGCACCGCTAGGTGACAGACCTATTGCAGGAGCAGATGCAAACATTATGAACGTTTGGCAAGCTCGATATGATGACTACTTGATAGTTTAGTGCGCCATGCTTTACGGCTTAGAATCGGGACTTCAAAGACGTTTTGAACGTCATGGAGCATATGAGATGTTCCAAGAGTTGAAGTTAATATTTCAAGCAAATGCCCGAGTTGAGAGATATGAAGTCTCCAACAAGTTCTATAGTTGCAAGATGGAGGAGAATAGCTCAGCCAGTGAGCATGTGCTCAGAATGTCTGGGTACTACAATCGCTTGAATCAAGTGGGAGTTAATCTTCCAGATAAGAAAGTGATTGACAGAGTTCTCTAGTCACTATCACCAAGCTACTAGAACTTCGTGATGAACTATAATATGCACGGGATGATGAAAATGATTCCCGAGCTCTTCGTGATGCTGAAACCGACGAAGGTAGAAATCAAGAAAGAGCATCAAATGTTGATGGTTATCAAGACCACTAGTTTCAAGAAAAGGGCAAGGGAAAGAAAAGGAACTTCAAGAAGAATGGCAAGCAAGTTGCCACTCCCGTGAAGAAGCCCAAAGCTGGACCTAAGCCTGAAAGTGAGTGCTTATACTGCAAAGGGAATGGTCACTAGAAGCGGAACTGCCCCCAAATACTTAGCGGATAAGAAGGATGGCAAAGTGAACAAAGGTATATTTGATATACATGTTATTGATGTGTATTTTACTAGTGTTCGTAGTAACCCCTGGGTATTCGATACCGGTTCAGTTGCTAAGATTAGTAACTCGAAACAGGAGTTGCAAAATGAATAAAGACTAGTTAAGGGCGAGTGACGATGTGTATTGGAAGTGATTCCAAGGTTGATACGATCACCATCGCACACTCCTTCTACCTTCGGGATTAGTGTTGGACCTAAATAAATGTTATTTGGTGTTTGCATTAAGCATGAATATGATTGGATCATGTTTATTGCGATACGGTTATTCATTTAAGTCAGAGAATAATTGTTGTTCTGTTTACATGAATAAAACCTTCTATGGTCATACACCCAATGTGAATGGTTTATTGAATCTCGATCGTAGTGATACACATATTCATAACATTGATGCCAAAAGATGCAAAGTTGATAATGATAGTGCAACATACTTGTGGCACTGCCGTTTAGGTCATATTGGTGTAAAGCGCATGAAGAAACTCCATGCAGATGGACTTTTGGAATCACTTGATTATGAATCATTTGATACTTGTGAACCATGCCTCATGGGCAAGATGACTAAAACTCCGTTCTCCGGAACAATGGAGCGAGCTAATGACTTATTGGAAATAATGCATACTGATGTATGCGGTCCGATGAGTGTTGAGGCACGCGGCGGGTATCGTTATTTTCTGAACTTCACGGATGATTTGAGTAGGTATGAGTATATCTACTTGATGAAACATAGGTCTGAAACATTTGAAAAGTTCAAAGAATTTCAGAGTGAAGTGGAGAATCATCGTAACAAGAAAATAAAGTTTCGACGATCTGATCGTGGAGGCGAATATTTGAGTTACGAGTTTGGCCTTCATTTAAAACAATGTGGAATAGTTTCACAACTCACGCCACCTGGAACACCACAGCATAATGGTGTGTCCGAACGTCGTAACCGTACTTTATTAGATATGGTGCGTTCTATGATGTCTCTTACCGATTTGCCCCTCTCGTTTTGGGGTTATGCATTAGAGACAACCGCATTCACGTTAAATAAGGCACCGTCTAAATCCGTTGAGATGACACCGTATGAGCTGTGGTTTGGCAAGAAACCTAAGCTGTCATTTCTTAAAAGTATGGGGATGCGACGCTTATGTCAAAAGGCTCTAGCCTAATAAGCTCGAACCCAAAGCGGAGAAGTGCGTCTTCATAGGATACCCTAAGGAAAACATTGGGTACACCTTCTACCATAGATCCGAAGGCAAGCTCTTTGTTGCTAAGAATGGGTCCTTTCTAGAGAAGGAGTTTTCTCTCGAAAGAAGTGAGTGGGAGGAAAGTAGAACTTGATGAGGTAGTTGTACCTTCTTTCAAATTGGAAAGTAGCACATCAGAGAAAACCGTTCCCGTGATGCCTACACCAACTAGAGAGGAAGCTAATGATGATGATCATGAAACTTCAGATCAAGTTACTACAGAACTTCGTAGGTTGACCAGAACACGTTTCGCACCAGAGTGGTACGGTAATCCTGTCCTGGAAGTCATGCTATTAGACCACGGCGAACCTATGAACTATGAAGAAGCTATGATGAGCCCAGATTCCGACAGATGACTTGAGGCCATGAGATCTGAGATAGAATCCATGTATGAGAACAAAGTGTGGACTTTGGTGGACTTGCCCGATGATCGGCAAGCCATTGAGAATAAATTGATCTTCAAGAAGAAGACTGACGCTGATAGTAATGTCACTATCTACAAAGCTCGACTTGTTGCAAAAGGTTTTCGACAAGTTCAAGGAGTTGACTACGATGAGACTTTCTCACCCGTAGCAATGCTTAAGTCTATCCGAATCATGTTAGCAATTGCCACATTTTATGATTATGAAATCTGGCAAATGGACGTCAAAACTGCATACCTTAATGGATATCTTAAAGAAGAGTTGTATATGATGCAACCAGAAGGTTTTGTCGATCCTAAAGGTGCTAACAAAGCGTGCAAGCTCCAGCGATCCATCTATGGACTGGTGCAAGCATCTCGGAGTTGGAATATATGCTTTGATGAGGTGATCAAAGCATATGGTTTTATACAGACTTACGGTGAAGCCTATATTTACAAGAAAGTGAGTGGGAGCCCTGTAGCATTTCTGATATTATATGTGGATGACATATTATTGATTGGAAATGATATAGATTTTCTGGATAGCATAAAAAGGATACTTGAATAAGAATTTTTCAATGAAAGACCTCGGTGAAGCTACTTATATATTAGGCATCAAGATCTATAGGGATAGATCGAGACGCTTAATAGGACTTTCACAAAGCACATACCTTGACAAGATTTTGAAGAAGTTCAAAATGGATCAGTCAAAGAAAGGGTTCTTGCCTGTGTTGCAAGGTGTGAAGTTGAGTAAGACTCAAAACCCGACCACGGCAAAAGACAGAGAGAGAATTAAAGTCATTCCCTATGCCTCAGTCATAGGTTCTATAAAGTATGCCATGCTGTGTACCAAACCTATTGTGTACCTTGCCATGAGTTTGGCAAGGGGGTACAATAGTGATCCAGGAGTAGATCACTGGACAGCGGTCAAAATTATCCTTAGTTACCTACGAGGACTAAGGAGATATTTCTCGGTTATGGAGGTGATAAAGAGTTCGTCGTAAAGGGTTACGTCGATGCAAGCTTTGACACCGATCCGGATGACTCTGAGTCTCGATCTGGATACATATTTAAAATGGGAGCAATTAGCTAGAGTAGCTCCATGCAGAGCTTTGTAGGCATAGAAATTTGCAAAATACATACGGATCTTTATGTGACAGACCCGTTGACTAAACTTCTCTCACAAGCAAAACATGATCACTCCTTAGTACTCTTTGGGTGTTAATCACATGGCGATGTGAACTAAATTATTGACTCTAGTAAACTCTTTGGGTGTTGGTCACATGGCGATGTGAACTATGGGTGTTAAATCACATGGTGATGTGAACTAGATTATTGACTCTAGTGCAAGTGGGAGAATGAAGGAAATATGCCCTAGAGGCAATAATAAAGTTGTTATTTTATATTTCTTTATTCATGATAAAGGTTTATTATTCATGCTAGAATTGTATTGATCGGAAACTTAAATACATGTGTGAATACATAAACAAATACCGTGTCCCTAGTATGCCTCTACTAGACTAGCTCGTTGATCAAAGATGGTTAAGGTTTCCTAACCATAGACATGTGTTGTCATTTGATAACGGGATCACATAATTAGGAGAATGATGTGATGGACAAGACCCACCCATTAGCTTAGCATAATGATCGTTCAGTTTATTGCTATTGCTTTCTTCATGTCAAATACATATTCCTTTGACTATGAGATTATGCAACTCCCGGATATCGGAGGAATACCTTGTGTGCTATCAAACGTCACAACATAACTGGGTGATCATAAAGATGCTCTACAGGTATCTCCGAAGGTGTTTGTTGGGTTGGCATAGATCAAGATTAGGATTTGTCACTCCGAGTTTCGGAGAGGTATCTCTGGGCCCTCTCGGTAATACACATCATAAGCTTGCAAGCAAATGACTAAGGAGTTAGTTATGAGGTGATGTATTACAGAACGAGTAAAGAGACTTGCCAGTAACGAGATTGAACTAGGTATAGAGATACCGACGATCGAATCTCGGGCAAGTAACATACCGATGGACAAAGGGAATTACGTATGTTGTCATAACGGTTCGACCGATAAAGATCTTCGTAGAATATGTAGGAGCCAATATGGGCATCCAGGTTCCGCTATTGGTTATTGACCGGAGAGGTGTCTTGGTCATGTCTACATAGTTCTCGAACCCGTAGGGTCCGCACGCTTAACATTCGATGACGATATAGTATTATATGAGTTATGTGATTTGGTGACCGAATGTTGTTCGGAGTCCCGGATGAGATCACGGACATGACGAGGAGTCTCGAAATGGTCGAGAGGTAAAGATTGATATATAGGATGATGGTATTCGAATACCGAAACTGTTTTGGAGGGTACCGGGTACTTATCGGGTCACCAGAAATGAGTTCGGGCACCCTTGGCAAAGATATGGGCCTTATGGGCCAAGTGAGGGAACACACCAGCCCACAAGGGGCTGGTGCGCCACTATAGAGGCCGGCCCTGTGAGGAGGAGAAGGAAAGAGGGGAGGGCTGTAACACCCCTGTGTAATAGCCATTATGATCAGCTGCTAATATTGCCAAGTCATATCATTTGCAGTGCCTAGTCAGAGTGGTTAACCAAAATAATTTAAACTCCATTCTCAAAATCAACTCAAATTCATAAGTGAAATATGAAGTTGGTCAAACACTGTTGGAAAAATGTTCATTAATTGGCAAATAATCCAGGAACATTTATAAAACCATCATCAAAATAGTTGGAGTTAGATAAGTGATTCAACCAACTTGAAACAGCACCAAAACAGAGTTATTAAATCCATTTAAAATCATATTAAATTCAAATGAAACCCAAATCTGTCCAAACAAGTTTTCGGTGATGGGTAATATTGCATTGCATTATTTGGACCAAGTTCCATATTTTACAAAAGTGTACAAGTGGCCTAACTAATACCAAACAGAAAACAAATAAAAGAAAAACACAAAACAGAAATAGAAAAATAACACGAGGCACTGTGCACTGGGCCTAAGTGCACAGTGCCCCGATAGCCGGCCCAACTGGCCCAACCTCTCTCTCTCTCTCTCGCTGTCGTCTTCACTCTGGTCGAGCGCGCGTGCGCCATCCGCGTGCCGACACGCCGACGGCGCCGACACTACAGGGGCGCTAAGGAGGATAAGGCCGAGGCCAGTACCTCCCCCTTGCCCTCCTCGACCACTCCTCCTTTCTCCCCTTGCCTTCTTCCCCCAAATCTCGTCGCCACCGAACGCCATCGTCGTCGTTCCGCGCTCGTCTCCGCGGCCACCGAGCCCCGCTCGACGCTCCGTCGTGTCCTTCGACTCCATCGTCGTCTACTGCGTCGACTGGTGCCACTTGGAGGAGCCCAGATCACCTGCACCGAGCGCATCGACCGCGTCTTCTTCCTCGGTCGCCGGTGATCCCCTTCCGCCTGCGGCGCCATCTGCTGCTACTAAGCCGTCACGGGCTTTTCTTAGTCGCGCGGTGAGCCAGTCTACCTCCCCCCCATCTCGCTGTTAGCCTCGCACGTTCACTATCGGTTTCCCCCACGGCGCCCGAACGCGCCTCCGCTTGAACTCGTCGCCGGTGAGTCCCCGACGACCATTTGGTCTTGGGCTTGTGCCAGTTGCGTTTGCGACGCCGTGTAGATGCTGTAGGGGTAGGTCGCCGCGTGATTTGGCCCTTGTTTGAACGAACGCGAGATCGCCGGGGTTCGGCCTCCGCCACGGCTCATCGCCGGCGCATCTCCGGCCATCACCGAGTCGCTACACCAGCCCAGTTGGATGCGACTCTGTCCCTGCGCTCGAACGCAACCGAAAATGCATGAAACGACGCACCACAGCGGATTCCCGACGACCTCCAGCGAGCGCGCCGCCGCGGAGAGCTCCCCGGAGCGATTCCGGTGGCCCCGCCAGCGTGGCAAGGCGTGGGTCCCGCCCGCGGTCGCTGCCAGTGGGCCCCTGGCCACCGTTGACCCCGTTGACTATGGTCAATGCGGGCACTGTTCACCCCCCTGTAGCTGACATGTGGGCCCCTGTTGGATTAATCTCTAATCACACTTAATTGCTTAATCTGATAATTAGCTCAGTCACTGACAGATGGGCAAACGATCGAGGATGAGGCAAATCTAGTGAAGATGAAGAAGCCTCAGCAGAATGCTTGTTGGAAAACTCCATCTTCTTAATTGGTAACAAAGCAAATTTGCTTAATTCCTTCACCAAGGCAGGGCACAAAGCATCAGCAGAAGTATGAGTAGTTAGACTCGGAGAAATGGCCATCGATCTACGGGCAGATATGCAGGTAAGTTCTTCATCAGCATGCCAACCAAGATTCCCAAGATGGCTTCGATTGAAGCATCCATTGAACAAGTGGAAATGACAGATGAAATCTGGCCAAATACGATCCTTTAACCCATAGATAAAATGACCAACCTTGTTATTGGCCACAGAGAACCAAAAATCCCTAGGATTGATTTGAATAACCTTGAAACCAGCTGCAATTCCTCCAATGCAACATTGAAGAGCGATGCCCACCGATTCAACCGAAAGTGGGAAGGAGGCCGACGAGAAAGAGACCACCAAGAAAACTCCTTGGTGCCACGAGATGGAGAGAAGTGAACCGTGGAACCAAAATTTTTCCTCACCTGATCGGCCAGGTCCAACCCAGGAGCAAAGTCCCAGTGTAGCAAGCCTTCCATCCTTCAGATTCTTACCAGAGATCGCCATTGGAGAGGGTGGAGCAGGTGGGAGAAGGGGTGAGACAGGAGGTGTGAGGAGCCATCCAAGCCTTATTGAGTCTCAAAAAATCAAATTCGGATCATTATCAAAGGACATTATTGAGGCAACGGTAACAGCGCCCCGGGAGGATAGATTACGCCTAATGGACATTTATCTCGCTCAGGCAAAATTTGAGGATAATCAATCACATTCATTTCTCTTGCTGGGCTCCTTTAAATGCCCTTTGTGGCTTAATTATCCGTCCTTGCCGCAAAGCTTTTTATCCTCTGCCTTCAAATATGCTCCTCCACATAAGAAATGGCCTCCTATCTTATCAGCCCATCATAAAGCTGATCTGGCCCAAGCCGATTACTCGGAAAAGGAGATTTCTTTGCTAGCGGATCATTGGGCCAATCTGTGCGCTCGTTGTCTACAATGGGGTCACAATCGATCATCCTGCATGGCCAGGGTGATCTGTATTCATTGCTCAACCCCGGAGCATAAGGTCATAAATTGCCCATTACTATCATCTTAGCGGCCAAAATCGGGCCCAAAATCTAGCAATCATACCATGCAACATGGCAACTCGATCAATCACACTGATTATTTGGCCCCTACTTGCCAGAATTCTCAACCTCGGTCAATCTCTCGTTCCAACACGAGATGCAATTTTTGTGGGGCCTACAACCACGTGGCTACTACCTGCTATTCTAAACGATGGCATGAGAAATGGAAATGGATCCCCAAGAAAATCAATCTTGCCAAAACTACCCCGGACGGTCGCCATTCCGCCTCGAGTTTCCAAACGCCACCGCCCAAAGCCATCATCGCCCTCCTGCCACCACCTTCACTCCACACTTCACATCCATCGCCCTCGACGACTCCACCCCCGCTCCACCTCGCCGCCATGGCCAACTACCCACTCAACCCGGTGCCTTTCCTTCCGCCGGGCTTCGCCGTCGAGCCGGGACCTGCTGATCGCCTGGTGCGCAGTGGGATGGTGGTTGGACCCATCCCGCCCCTGAACCACGACTTCCTGGCGATTGCTGAAGCCAGCACCTATGTTCCTCTCCACCGTCGTGCCGCCATCCGCGCCGCTGTGCAAGGTTTGCTTCACGAGGCCCACCTCTTTACCACTGAAGAAAGTGATCATCCATTTGGTATTGGGATCTTTGGTTTTGCGGATTCCTTCCTTCGTGACTCCGCGATTGCAACACCCTTAGAGCTTGAGGATGAAGATTTGCTCATAACTTTTGTCCCGCACAATGAAGCTCTCAATAGGCGCACTACTACCTTTGGTCCTGCTGTTTGGCTCATGTTTTTTGGATTCCCCTATGACTACCAAACCGATTATTACATCACCAAAGCTCTGGGGGGATATGGGTCTCTGATCTCTTGGTACAACCCTAGGCAGGACAGGAGATTTATGCTCGTGAAAGCTCAAGTCATACATCTCAGATTAGTGCCAAAGAGTTTTGTAGTTTGGCAGCTTGGAGGAGCCAGAGATTGTTGGACTGTGCAGGTGACGATTCTACGCAGCAACGACTGGAATGCTATGCTGCCGGAAGTTCCACTGGCTGGAGAAGAGCCGCCTCCCCCTGACGGCAACCCTCATCCTCAGTTTGGTCCGGATCTGACTGCAGAGCAACTCTATCAACAACAGGTGCACAACTGGCTAGTTCAAAACGCTGCTCCTCCCAATGACGCCCCTGCAGCTCATGGCCATGCTCCTAACCAGAACAACATGGCGGGCTGGGGTGCCTGGCCTCCTCCTCCACCTGTTCAGCCACCCATGATGCCTCCACACCTGATGAATTTCCAGGCTTGGTTGGCTGCTCAAGGCCTTGCTGTTCAAGATGTCATTGTCCCTGATAACAACATTTCTGATAATGGTGCAGATGCGTGGAACAATTCTCTCACAGTATCTGACGGCTCCAGCTCTGAGAACTCTGGTGGTGCTCTGATCATCATGGAACAAGCTGAAGATTTATCTGCAGCACACAACATTCAGCATATGCAAGAACATCTGTCTGTCACTATGGACATGCACAGCCACGGTATCCGCTTTTCTCTCTCCAACCAAGGTAACCATCTGCTGTCACTTCTGCAGGCTGAGCCTATTCCACGACACCAACTCAATGTGTCGATATACAATGCCCTCCGTCCATATCTGGCCAATATGGGACCGTGGCGTCATGCTTATGGTGTTTGGTCTGAACCAGTACATGTGGAGATTCAGGTTACAGCAGTTAATGACGTGCTGCAGTTCACACAGATTGTTGGGCCTACAGTTTCTTCTCACATCACTATCCAAGAGCTTGGTACCACTGATGCTGATGTTGATAGTAGCTACGATCCACTGCTGATCACTGCTGAACCTTTTTCATTGGAGGAAACTGCTGTCATCTCATCACACATCGCAGGTCCTGCTGATTTAGTTCACGTGCCTTCTGAAATGTCTGAAATTTCTGAATCGCTCCAACTATCTGAAGTTTCTGAATCTGCACCTGCGACTCCACATCTTCCTGAAGTTGCTGAGGTCATGACACATGGCTCTGACTCTGTGGCCCCACTGCCCTTTATTGCTCCTGATCTGCAGAACAACATTGCCCCATTCTCCTCTACTGCAGAAGCCCAGATGAAAAGCCGCAAGGGCAAATCTGTTGCCCCCCTCAACACTGCTCCTCTTCGTCGTAGCACCAGACAGAACAAGTATGATGGCTTCCGTGTCAATCTTAACCAGGATTCACATCCTTCCAAGTCCAAGGTGAAGCCCAGGATTACTCCTTCTGCTGTGACTGATGAGCACTCCTCTGCCAAGCCTCAGACTGATGCTCAGAATACCGTGATTCCTCCGCCCACGGCCATCTCCACTATGCAGCAAGTTGGTATTCAGCTCTGCGCGATCCCTCCTGAGGAACTCACTGTGGAGGCACTTAATGGGGCTACTGATGGCCCGGCCTCGCCCTCTTCCTAAGCTCAAGTTTAATATTTGCTTGCCCTATGTCTCTTTTGCATAATTGGAACGTACTCTGTTGGAACGTTCGCGGTTTAAACTCTCCTAAAAAGCTACTTGCACTCTCTAACGCGATCAGCTCTTCGGGCTGCTTGATTATTTGTCTGCAAGAATCTAAGATGCAAGACTTTAATGCAAGTATCCTTAAGATGATCTGTCCTCCGTGTTTTGATTCATTTGCGTTTATTCCCTCAATTGGTGCTTCTGGGGGGATTATCACGATCTGGTGTAGTACTGCGTTTATGGGCCAAATTTTCATTCAAGAGCAGTTTGCGCTGGGTGTTGAATTTACTTCCATGATCTCTTCTCACTCTTGGAAGCTCGTGAACATTTACGGTCCTTGTCAGGGTGATTTGCGCGATAGCTTTACCCAGTGGCTATTTGATATCGATATACCAACCACCGAAGACTGGTTACTACTTGGTGACTTCAATTACATCCGATCACCTGATAACAGAAACAAACCAGGCAGAAACATACACGACATGTTTACTTTTAATGACTTTATCAGAGAACAACACCTAACTGAACTACCAATCAAAGGGAGAAACTACACCTGGTCAAATATGCAGCAGAACCCTTTACTCGAGCAGCTCGATTGGTTCTTCACTACTCTGAACTGGACCTCATCTTTCCCAAACACCATGGTTAACCCCCTTGGGCGTCCGGTATCTGATCATACGCCTTGCTCTGTTGTGATCCAGACCAACATTCCCAAGAGCAAAATTTTCAGGTTTGAGACATTTTGGATTGCTCACCCTGGCTTTATGGATGTGGTTTCTCACGCTTGGAGTAAACCTCTCAAACATGGTAAGTCTGATAATGCTGCTACAAATCTCTGTCAGAAACTTAAAAACCTGAGACATGCCCTCCGTCAATGGAGAAAGAAAATCTCAAGGCTCAAAACAGCTATTGCCAACACTAACAAAGCACTCCTTGAGATCGACCACATTGCAGATCGCCGCATACTGACAAGACAAGAGAGTAACTTTCAGTCTATTCTCAAGAAACATCTACTAAGACTCCTACAACACCAAAAAGAATATTGGAAAAAGAGATGCACTATTAGATGGATTCAATTTGGCGATGAGAACTCAAATTTTTTCCAAGCAGTGGCCACGGAAAGATACCGAAAAAACTTCATTTCTAGCTTGAAAATTAATGAGGATACTTTGGTGGATGACCATGCTGGGAAAGAGTCAATCTTGTTTGAGGCTTTCAAAACATGTATGGGGACAACTAAACCACCTCAGATGAAGTTCAACCTCTCTCAGATGCTACGTGACCATGTGGATTTTGACAGCCTCACCACCCCCTTCACGACACAAGAGATTGATGTTGTAGTTAAAGAAATGCCACCTGATTGTGCACCTGGCCCGGACGGTTTCAACGGTGCGTTTCTCAAAGCTTCTTGGCCGGTGATCAAAGATGACTTTCTACCGTCTGTGTGATGAATTCCATAAGGGCAACTTCAATCTTGAAAGCCTTAACTACGGCCACATCACTCTCATTCCAAAGACCCGAGCCCCTGAAACAGTTAATGATTATCGACCCATTACGTTGCTCAACTGCTGCCTTAAGTTGATCACGAAACTACTAGCTAATCGACTACAAAATATCATTCTACAAGTCGTGCATCGTAATCAATATGGTTTTCTTAAGGGGCGCACCATCAATGATTGCTTAGCTTGGGCCTTCGAGTACATTCATCAATGCCAAGCTTCCAAACGAGAGATTGTTCTGCTAAAACTTGATTTCGCCAAAGCTTTTGACACTGTGCAACACTCGGCCATCATACAAATCATGAGAAGTATGGGATTCAATGACAAATGGATTGATTGGTTTAAATGCATCTCTTCTTCAGGCAAATCCTCTGTGCTTCTTAATGGAGTCCCAGGAAAACACTTCTGGTGTAAATGTGGAGTTCGTCAGGGCGATCCACTCTCCCCTTACTCTCTGTGCTCGCCGCTGACTTACTTCAGACAGCCATTAATGAAGCCATGCATAACAACATTCTGCAACTTCCAATACCTTCGGGACGTGACAATCAATTCCCGGTCATCCAATACGCGGATGATACAATCATTATCATGCCGGCCTGTCGAGTCCAAGCAACCTGCTTGAAACAAATACTCACTGACTACGCTGACTCTGTTGGTCTGCACATTAACTTCCACAAGTCCACGCTTATTCCATTAAACACTCCGAAAGACACATACAAGGATATTTCTGCCATCTTCGGATGTGAATGTGCCCAACTACCGTTCACATATCTTGGTCTGCCCTTAGGCACAACAAAACCTACGGTCCTTGATCTAACTCCGTGGGTTTGCAAAGCCGAGAGCAGAATCACAGCGGCTATGTCGTTGATGTCGTATGCGGGCAAACTGGCACTTATGAACTCGTTGGTCACCTCGCTGGCGATATACCCAATGGGGATTCTTAAACTCCCGCCAAAAATCATTGGACAATTCGACAAGATAAGAAGACACGGACTCTGGGTGAAGAAAACTGATGATGGAGAGAAAAGTAACTCTCTTGCGGCCTGGGACATGGTGTGTCGGCCAAAGAAAAATGGTGGCCTTGGAGTTCTCAATCTTAAGGTTCAGAATGATGCATTGCTCCTTAAGCTGCTGCACAAGTTTTACAACAAAATCAATACACCCTGGGTACACCTGATTTGGGACACGTACTACGCTGCCACTGTCCCCCATGCTTCAGCGCCTTGCGGCTCTTTTTGGTGGCGCCAGCTCGCTAAGCTAATGCCTGTCTACAGAGGGATCACTAAGGTGAAGATTGGGTCGGGCGACACGGTACTGTTTTGGAAGGATGACTGGAATAACTCCATTCTATCGGAAACATACCCGCGTGCTTTCTCCTTTACAAATAATGAAGACGCCTCAACACGCCAATTTCTCTCAATCACCCATCTTGACCAGGCCTTCCATTTGCCCCTCTCTGTCCAAGCGTATGATGAACTGAGATCTCTCCAACAGGATGTAAGTACTACAATGATGACCGACTCTAATGATGCCTGGATATGCACTTGGGGATCTGCTGAATTCAAAACCACGGCGTACTACACCTTCTTCTTCAGAGAGATGATTGCTCATGATGCATACCTATGGCTCTGGAAAGCCAAAAGCATCCCTAAACTCAAAGTATTTGGCTGGTTCCTGCTCTTAGATCGCCTTAATACGAGAAACATGCTCAAGAGGAGGCACTACAACATTGGTAACAACTTTGACTGTCTATTATGTGGATGCCATGTTGAAGAAACCATCGAACACCTTTTTTTCCATTGCCCCTTCAGCAATGAATGCTGGAAAAAGCTCAATATATGCTGGCCCTCACAAGGAAACAGGCTAGAGCTCATTGCACACCTCAAGACTTTGCATCGAAGAAAGATGATCATGGACGTTTTCTTGGTAGCAACCTAGAGTATGTGGAAAGAGAGGAACAATAACTACTTTCGCCAGGTGGCCCCCTCGATCTCATCCTGGCTGGCTAGATTCAAAAAGGACTTTGCTGACATCAGCTACAGAGTGCCCCCCCACAAGAAGCAGTTGGTTGCTTGCATACTTAACTCTCTGCCTTAGTTGTAGTTGTCACTCTGCTGCACCTTGTACCACTATCGAACCCCCCCCCCCTTTTTCCTTTGCGCATATGTAACATAACACCTGTAAATTTGTGCTGTTTGTAAGTTGGTAATATATATGCAGTAGGAGCCTTTCCTACTGTCTAACCCCTTCAAAAAAACTGACAGATGGGGTCCACCCACTAATTAACCCTCTGTTTATTTTAAACGAACTCTAAATGGGCCTCTGAGTATGACATGTGGGTCCCACTGGACCCACATGTCAGATTTGACTATGGACAGCCGCTGTTGACTTGCTGATGTCAGCATGGCATCATAAATCATTTCTGCTAATAAAAATATTTCCAGAAAATCAATTAAACTTTGAAAATTAATAACTTTTAAACCGTAGCTCAGATCGAAAAAGTTAAAACATGAAAGTTGCTCAGAATGACGAGACGAGTCTGATCGTGCCGTCTGTTTCCTTGTCGGAACCTCCTACGTAGGAGAACTCGTAACTCCAAGCCCGATTCCGGTAGATGAATAGTGCCTAATCACCGGTTAATAAATCCAACACTAATCCTAAAATAAATAAAATGACTTAGGCATACGTTAGGCAACCCTGCACTGCATCATAGCATAGCATGCCCCGTGTTGCATTTGATTGCATTATATTTACTTGTTTCCTCCCCCTCTTTTCTCTCGGTAGACCCCGACGTTGACGTAGCCCCCGAGGCAGACGCAGCTCCGGAGTACGACTACGTCCCCGACAACACCACTGACGACCTTGCCCCTACCACAGAGCAAACAGGCAAGCACCCCCATTTTGAGCATTCCGATATCGCCCACTCTCTTCTCTCTTATGCTTGCATTAGAAGTTACTGCTGCTACTGTTGTCCTATATCTGCTGCATAGCCTGTTTACTTGTAACCTGTTGTTGATACTTTCCTGCTATCCTAAACTGTTTAGTATAGGATGGGTAGAGCCTTATCAGAGACCCACTTGTCCCGACTGCCCCGCTGGACTCTCAGAAGACCCGAGCAACGGGATCGAAGATCAGACCCTGGCACCGCACGTCACTTCCCCCTTAAGTTGCGTGACACTACTGGGTTACTATCGAATGCCGAGGGTGATACCTCGTCAGCACTTCTGATGATAACCTTGTAGGTTAGTTATTCGGTCGTGGTAAGCGAGGGTGATTCCTCCTACTCCTGAGAGGTGCCCGCGAGATAACTACGAGGCGTGGCCGGGCATTCTTAGCCCTTGCTGCAAGTCCTCGAGACGGGGCGACGGGGTCACATCGATCATGAGTCTCTGCTCGTTTCCGCGCGCTCCTAATCCACTAAACGGTTTGGATATTTGATCCGAGGGGCCTCTGGCCTGATAGCACTAACCATCACGTGGGCATAGTATGGGTGTTCTGCGTCGTATACATCAGCCGAAGCTCTATTGACGTCAGCGAGGAGCGGCCCATTTTGGATTTGACTGGGAACGCAACTGCGCTTGTATAAGGGGTTGCTAGGTCTGCTTCCGAAACGTCCTCGCAACATGCAGGGTTCCCAGGGCGAAGGCCCAAGACCCCTGGGGGCATAGGTTAGTCCGGCGTGCTGACCTCTCTTTAGAGCCCAGGTCGGGTTGCGGCGTGTTGCTTAGCCGAGGCCGGGCATGACCCAGTAAAGTGTGTCCGGCCGGAGTTAAGTGAGCGTGGTGGGTAAGTTGGTGCACCCCTGCAGGGAAGAAACTTCTATCGATAGCCTGTCCTACGGTAACGGACACTCGGAGTTGTATCCCGATCGGTACAACTAGAACTGATGACTTGAGATGAACTGGATAGTACGGCTCTGGGATTGCTTTCTCGCAGGGAGTCGAGAAAGGATCTCTGGCCGAGGTTGATGATGCTACTACTACTTTACATTATGTTATTCTGCTCTCTTCTAATGCTGCAAGACTGTTGAAGAAGCTGAAGATGCTAGTCTTCGATAGGACTAGGCTTTCCCCCTCTATTCCTGCATTTCTGCAGCCCAGTCCACTAAAACAGCCCTCCTTTGAAAATGTTGCATATGTAGTATAGATCCTTGCTTGCTGAGTACTTCGGATGAGTACTCACATTTGCTTTACTTTCTTTTTCCCCATATCCCTTTTGATGCCACCAGACGTCGGAGCCTCTGAGCCAGACGCCCCCGTAGACGACCACTACTACTACCAGCCCGGAGAGTACTACTACTACGAGGAGCCGACCGACGACCAGGAGTAGGATTCGGAGGGTCCAGGGCAGGAGGCCCACGGCTTTCGATCGTAGTATTTTATTTTGCCCCGCCTCTGTGAAGGCTTATCTCTCTTTCTGTAATATATCTGTACCCAGATATCTAATGCTTCCGCTGACGCTTGTATGCCATCGAGCTATGTATTCGAGCCCTCGAGGCCCTGGCTTGTAATATAAAGCTTGTATTTATTTATTTATGTTTTAGAGTTGTGTTGTGATATCTTCAAGTGAGTCCTTAGGCTTAGTCGTGTGCATTTGCGTGTATGGTTAGTGCGCGATTAAGCCGGGGTCGTCACAAGGGCAAGGAAAGTGTGGAGTAGGACTCCCCCTTCCTTCCCTCTCCCCCCTCTTTCCTTCCCCTTGTTAATACAAGGAAAGGGGAGGCGCAGGGCAAGGTAGGAGCCCTAGGGGCCGGCGGCCAGCCCTAGGGCGCGCTTGGCTGCCTCCCCTCCCCTCCCACCTATATATACATGGGGAGGGGGCGCCACACAATACAACACAACATTGTCTTAGCCGTGTGCGGCGCCCCCGTCCACAGTTTTCTCCCTCGGTCATATTTTTGTAGTGTTTAGGCGAAGCCCTGTGAAGATTGCATCACCATCACCGTCACCACACCGTTGTGCTGCCGGAACTCATCTACTACTTCGCCCGTCTTACTGGATCAAGAAGGCGAGGACGTCACCGAGCTGAACGTGTGCAGAACGCGGAGGTGCCGTGTGTTCGGTACTAGATCGGTTGGAGCGCGAAGAAAGTTCGACTACATCAACCGCGTTGTGAAACGCTTCCGCTTACGGTCTACGAGGGTACGTAGACACACTCTCCCCCTCGTTGCTATGCATCTCCATGGATAGATCATTGCGTGTGCGTAGAATTTTTTTTGTTTTCATGCAGCGTTTCCCAACAGGAACGACCTCCCCTTCTTTCATGTTATGTTTTAGCCCAGTTTGGATAGTAAGATTTTATAGAAAATGCATTCACCAACCAACCACGATCAACGTTGAATAAGGATGTGTTTGGTTGCCTACATTACATCCAACCAGGCCGTGTTGGGCCAAGAAAAACATGTTTGGTTACAAACAAGGAGGCCTGACTCGCACTGGCACGGACCTTAAAGTAGCTCTGAGCCTGGCTCGCTGGAAACCCTCGAATCGGCAGTTTCTAGCGACCCAGGCTAAGCGCGATGCAAAAGGAAGGCAGCGCGCTCGCGACGGTGCAAGTGGAAATCGAGTGGAGATGGAAATCGGCCGTGGCGGGATGCCGCAAAATCTAGCCTCACGGCCCCATACTCAGTCACCACTAGCTTTAGGACAAGCACTTCCGATGTTCTTAGCACCAACGGCGATGAAGACTCAGATCTGTGCAAGCGGCGACGGCGGAGGCGGCAGCAGCACTCTCCGGCAGCAGGGGCTGCTTCTCTTCTTCCTCTTAGACACCATCTGGTCCTCCTCTACTCAGCCATGGCACGCCCTTCGTCGTTGTCATCTCCAAAGCCGGTAAGCACCACGGAACCCCCTCCCCTCTATGTTAGGTCGTTAGGCAAGGTTGCCTAGGTTATGGACGAACGGACGAAGCTGGTAGTTCACGCAGCAATACTGATAGCTGTGATTCAGGCATGGCTCGCGTTGATCCACAAAGCTATTCGTCGTGGTGACAAGCCTATCATCCGTTATGCTCCAATGTTAACCAAGCATTAGGAGAGGATAGCAAATCTAAACTACATCTACAACTGCAGTGACACAGAGGCTCTGTGTATGCTTTGAATGAAAAGAGCACCTTTCGCCAGGCTTGTGCAGACCTTCAGGAGTAGGGGGGCTGCTACAAGATAGCATCCACACCGGTGTGGACGAGCAAGTTGCCATGTTCTCCATGTTGTCGATCATAACCAGAGGTTTAGGGTTATCCAAAACACGTTCAGGAGGTCAATGGAGACCATTTCCAGGTACTTCAGGCAAGTGTTGTATGTTGTTAGGGAACTCAGAGGAGAGTTGATTAGGTTACCAACCGGCCAGACTCCTAGCAAGATTCGCACTAACCCAAGATGGTATCCATATTTCAAGGTGAGCACTGACAGTATGTAGTTCATGCCTTGACATGCTTCAATTGTTTTGCTATAGCCATAACACCATCTTGTAATGCCATGTCAGGATTGCATTGGGGTAATAGATGACACTCATGTCACTGCTAGAGTGCCCAGGTCACAATCTGCAGCATACAGGGGGAGAAAGCACTACACAAGCCAGAATGTTCTTGCTGTTGTTGACTTTGATCTAAAGTTTACATATGTGTTGGCTGGCTAGGAAGGATTAGCACATGATGCTGACATTCTAAGTGACAACATGACTAGACCTGATGGCATCAATATCCCCGGTGGCAAGTTCTACCTAGGAGAATATCCCCGGTGGCAAGTTCTACCTAGGAGGTGCTGGCTATGCATGTCGGCCAGGTGTTCTTCCACCCTTGTGGAAAACAAGGTATGATCTGAACGAGTTCTCTGGTAGGTACTATCCTAGGACTCCAGAGGAACTGTTTAATCTCAGACACTCTGGCCTTGAAGTTACGGTTGAGAGGGCATTTGGAGCTCTGAAGAATAGATTTAAGATTCTGGATCAGAAGCCATTCCACAGTTTCCCCACCCAGGTTAAGCTTGTTCTTGCTTGTTGCATTCCGCATAATTGGATCCTGCAATGGGGTTGGGATGAACTGGTGCCGGAGGAGGAAGAGGTGACGCCTGACGATGTTGTCAGCTCCGGCAATGGTGTGGAGGCATTTGACAACGAAGTCTGAAAGAACAAAAGGATGAAGTGGGCACAGTCATGTGGGATAACAGAGGTCACACAAGGATCCGAAGAAGAAGAAGAAGAAGAAGAAGAAGTAGAAGAAGAAGAAGAAGAAGAAGAAGAAGAAGAAGAAGAAGAAGAGCAACAACAGCGGAAGAAAAGAAGCAGCAGCAGCAGCAGCAGCAGCAGCAGCAGAAGAAGAAGAAGAAGAAGAAGAAGAAGAAGAAGAAGAAGAAGAAGGACTTCCAACTAGTTCCGCATCGATGAACTTTCCTCCATTGAGCCCTTTGATTGTTATATTTATACTGACATTTGTTAGTAGTTAGGATGAACTGCAATTTGTTTCCTAGCTATGACTGAAACTATGTTCAGATCGTGTGCGGTAAGGTCACCATTAGTGAGAAGTGGTGATAGCACCTTATGCAGTTTGCAACCAAACACCGTGTAGTTTGTGCGTCGAGTGCAACGCATGCAACCAAACAGCGGGTCAATAGGTTCTCTCATGCAGTCATCCTAGATGCGGGCAACCAAACTATGGCGTATGCTGCTTTTTGTCTGCTTTACTTTAGCTAGACCCATTTGAGACACACATACAAAGAGAGAAAAAAGGTGCAGGTAACCAAACACGTCCTAAGCTGCATCTGTCGATAGCATCTAGGACATGACACATGAGGCATGCCAGATTGCAGGCGTGTTTGCTGCCTTGTCAGGGATCCGATCAGGGTGTTTGCCTGCACGCACACATGGTTAATTAAACTGTTTCCAGAATGCTCTTACCGTTAATTTCTTTCAGTGCCAGTCTCTCTAACCGCTGCTCCCATTCATGCTCTGCATCGGCTTATGCCCACTGAAATTTTAGTGTAATTTCTGCAGTTCTGTTCGATCCCTGCCCCCCGTTCAGCCCATCGTGTCCGCAAGTATTCGGCATCCAAATCGAAATCCCGCCACCTTCTGCTTATTGCGCCCCAGGTGGTGATTGCTAGCGAGGCTTCTGGCTGCACTCGAGATTTTATAATGTTGTTATCTGATAGAAAGATGCAAGTGGTGTGGAGCAGTGCAAGTTATGTACGTTATCTGATTATCATATTATGATATCTAGCATACTTAATCAGACAGCAAGAAGAGGTGACAACTGACAGCCCTCCACACACACACCCAGGCTGATTAAACAACCGGAGATGCCGACAATAATTCCAGCAGTTTGCTTTTGAGATGTGAGCTACTGCTGCTACTGCTACCAGTCTACTAAATTATTTGTGTGGAAATAATTAGTGTTCAACTACTAGGATGAACATATTACGGAATGCCCACACAGCTACTGCAATCATCAATCATCCAGATGCTGATACGGCAGTGCATCAGAGGCATTGTTTACACCATAGTTTTCAGTTGCTGCTGTTAGTTGTCATATCTGATGATACGATACAGCTTGTAATATATACTTTCTGTTGGAAAGCCAGGTTCGTCCCTTACAAAATCTGATGGCAGAACACTCAGCACAGATCAGCATTGCAGTACCTAACAAAGCCCTGAGACTAGGATTATTGTTCCTCTGCATGATTGAAATGGACAGGGGATTGCATGAGCTCGTCACAGACGTGGGTCATGACAAAGTGAAGATGTCACATATATTCATACACCTGACCATGATTGATGAGTCTGGCGTATGGTTTTCATATTGCCAAAGCTGGTCTACATACTCCAGGAAGGAAACCATTATATACGGGGTGATGGTGCGAAAATGCTTTTTGGAGCTCGGGCTCCATGGAGCCCGGGTTTGACTTGATCAAAATTCAAATTTTCACGTTCCAAATTTTTTTGAAAAAAAATACACACATACTTAGAGACATAAAGCATATGTGTGTAAATTTTCAGGACGAAACACCTTAAAATGAGTGCTACACAAAAAGAACAAATCTGAGGCTTTTTAGTAGATGCACTATTCATCCTCAAAGTCCATGAATTTGTCTTTTTTGCACAGATCGCATTTTAGGGTATTTCATCCTGAAATTTTACACACATACACATAATATCCTTGTTTACTTGTATGATTTTTTAAAGATTTTTTTGAAACTGAAAAGTGCGAATTTTGAATTTTTCAAAAAATCCGGGCTCCATGGAGCCCGAGCTCCAAAACGCCCTACTCGTGATGGTGTCTTCATTGCACAAACCATTCAAAGTGGATGATACTCCCTCCGTCCCAAAATAAGTGTCTTAACTTTAGTACAATTTTATACTAAACTTAGTACAAATTTGAGACATTTATTTTGAGACGGAGGGAGTAGTTTGTAAGGAGTACTTTGTACTCCCAATGCGACCTGTATCCACACGACAACCCAGAAGCATTCTATTCTGGTCCGGTCATGGATGGTTGGAGGTTAGCATCAAGCAAGGCTGTCTGTCTGGAATTCGATACCGCGGTCCGTGATTCTCTTCACGGTTCGCGGCGATGAATTCACATCAATTCCCTCGACCATCCAATTTACAGCGAGGAGTAACAGCGATATTGATGATCGTTCACATGTATCGAGCCGTGGAACGCTTGAGAAAAGTGGGGACATGCGTCCCAAGAGGCCAAGATCACTGCCGTTTCGTGCAAGACGTGCACGGTCGCGACAAGCATCTCTATCCTGGCTCTCGGACGCCTCCAGCCAGAGGTCTCCCGTCGTTTCTTGGGTCGCAATCAGTCCCAGCTGGAACACGCCAAGCTTTTAGAATTCGGGTCAGAATTCCTCTTCCTCTTCCTCTTCTTCTTACCAATCGCGCAAGTTTCCGGCCGGACACTCAACTTTTGTTTATGCAAAACAATTGGCGAAATTGCTGACGCGAATGAAGAATTTCTCAGCCGTAATCGGGGACAAAACTTTGATAACATGGGCGGATTAAGTATGACAACGAATGTAACAATCGCTTCTCCTCTTCTTCTTCTTCTTTGTTTTTCTTTATACAGTGACGAACAATCAATCATGGGAGCAGCAGGGGAGGAGAGAAAGAACTGGAAGAAAGAAACGATCCCCATCCCGTCTCCGTGGAGCCGAACCATCCGAGAAAAGGCCACCCTCTTTTTGCCACGCTTTGAAGTTTGACCACCGTCATCCATGGTGGAGCAGTACCTTTCCTTATCCTCTGGCGCGATCGGGGCGGACGGGGGAGGGGCGATGCGGTCAGGCCCGTGGGGCCCCGTCGGCGGGCGGCGGGTGGAAGAGCGGCGGCGCGTCGCGGCCGCCGAGGTCCATGGAGGACTTGGCGGAGGCGGGCGGGGCGGCGAAGCGGGAGGAGAAGTCGCGGTAGCCGCCGGCGTGGTCGCCGCCCTCGGGGGTGGCGCCGTGGCCCTCGTCGAAGTTGAGCGCGTAGCTGAGCGCGTCGTAGTTGAGCTTGCGGCCGCCGAAGGCGTGGTGCGGGCGCGGGCCGCGCCCGAAGCGCCGGATGAGGGTCTTCCACCGCGGCCCCGCCGCCAGCTCCGACCACTCCCGCACCTTGAGCAGCGCGTCCACCGCGCCCTGCCACCAGGGCTCCTCCTCCGCCCCCAGCGTCGCCGCCGCCCCGCCGACGCGCTGGTGGGACAAGGATGACGAGGAGGTTGCGGAGGAGGGCCAGCAGGGGAAGCAGCAGCACCGGCTGCCCCGGCGCGCGAAGAAGGCCGCCTCCGCCTCGTCCACCGAGCCGCCGTGGTCCGTGTCCATCGCCTCGCCGCGACTGTGGATCGCGGAAGGAAGGGAACCCCTGCGCCGCCGAGCCGATGTGGTTGGGTCTGGTCTCTTTGCGGCTGTGCGTTTCTTTGGTCTGTTGTGCAGTTTGCGCCGTGTCGTGGCAGCGGATGGCGTGCGGGCCTTTTATCGGGAGGCCGCCCGCCGCGGGCAGGCCGTGGGCGGGGTGGTGGAGTCAACGGTAGGCGCGGCTGGCTGACGTGGGCCGGAATCCGCGGGCCCTGACCTCTATCCCAACCCAACGTTCGCCAGAGTAGATCTCTTTGTTACCAGCTGACACGCTTACTAATTTTTTTAACATCCCTATTAGAAGTTTTTTTCCCTCTCGTTAGGGTTTTGGTCCTCCCGGAGGCGATTCTGCGCCGCCGTCGAGATTGTTTTTCCCTACCCCCACATGCCTTCCCCTGATCCGCGCTGGCGAGTCTTGGGATCGTGGAGGAACTAGGGCAGCATCTGCAAGGTCCGATCGAATTGAAGTCGGGCTAGGGATCGAGATGTCTTCGGGCGGGGCTCCAGAACCGGCGGCTGCAGTTCACGTGGAGACGGATGAGGTTGAGAAGATGATGAAGGAACTGGGATTGAGGGAGGAGGATCTGGATGACGTCGTGTTCGATGAGAAGGAAGCTCCTCCAGAGGCAGTCAGATGGATTGCGTTGGCTAGGGTTCACTCAAACAAAACCTATAGCCAGTTTTGGCTCTTCAAGAACATGAGGGCTGCTTGGGATCTGGCGAAAGAGGTGAAATTCAAACCCCTGGAAGACAATTTGTACACTATCCAATTCTCTTGTTTAGGAGATTGGGAGCGAGTCACTTTGGATGGACCATGGCACTTTAGAGGTGACGCGGTGATCATCAAGCCGTATGACGGGCTAGTAAAACCTTCGACAGTTTCGCTTGAGTTCATAGAGATATGGGTATAGATACATGATGTTCCATAGCTGTATGCGCACCTAGTTCCATCCCTTGCTTCGAAGGTTGGGGAGGTGCTCTATGCAGAACCACAATCTCAAGATTTTGTTGGCAATTTTCACCGTGTGTGGGTCAGGATTGACGTCATGAAGCCCCTCAAGAACGTTGTCTCTATGATCCGTGATGGAAAGCGTCAGATATCCCGTGTAAAATATGAGAAGCTTCCTGACTGGTGTGCCGTCTGCGGTATGCTAGGGCATCTCTTCAAAGAACATGGAAGCGGAATACACCCACCCTCGGCGCTGGTTTTCAAAGATCTCCGAGCAACCTGGGCAATGAGGATTGGGCGAGGCCCGGGCAATGGGAGAGGCCGTAGAGGAGGCCGCCGGGGTGGCCGCAACGGAGGTCGTGGAAGGAGCGACCAGGGCAGATCAGAGGGCTCTGCTGAATACGCGGAGTTCGAAGCAAATCGAGATTCAGAGATGCAAGATGCAGAGAACAATAGGAAGAGAGTTTCAGCTTTGGCGCAGCAGTTTGCACCCCCAGCGTCAGTGGGCACAGATCAAGCAAAACAGCTAGCTCTCCCTGCTCCTACTGCTCCACCTAGCCCTAGTGGCACACAGGACTTGAAGAGGGCAAAGCTATTTGTGGAATCAGAGAAGAACATATCGGCAAAGACCGGTACACAGGTGAAAGGCGATCTGAATTTGGCGGGCCCGGTCGACGGGCGCCGCCGGGGCCAATGAGTACCTTTGTCTGGAACTGTCGCGGTGCGGGCAAAGCCGCGACGGTTCGTGAGCTTCGCGATTTTGCGAGGAAATTTGTCTCTACCCTGCTGTGTATTGTTGAAACACAAATTGATGGTGCTAGGGTAGAAGCTTTAGCGAGTACTTTGGGTTATGATAATGCTTATGCGGTTAGTAGTCAAGGTCGTAGTGGTGGTATTGGTTTGTTTTGGAATAATTCAATAATAGTTGAGATTCTTGGTTATTCGGTTTACCATTTGGATGCTAAGATCGAGGAGCACAATCAGGATGAGTGGAGATTGACATGTGTGTATGGTGAGGCACAAACACACTTGAGGCACCAAACATGGACATTCTTGAAAAACATTAGCACTTTGAGCACTTTGTCGTGGCTGTGCATGGGAGATTTTAATGAGGTACTACGTCCGGAAGAACATGAGGGTGTAGGGCAGCGTAGTAATGCGCAAATTCAAGCCTTTCGAGACACCACAGATATTTGCATGTTGTAAGACCTGGGCTTCAAGGGAAATTTTTGGACTTTTGAGAAGAAGGTTTCGGGTGGGAGCTATACAAGATGTAGGCTGGATAGAGCCCTTGCAAATGCGGAATGGATGAACAGATTCTCTTTAGCATCTCTTACACATCTTACTTGCGCCACATCTGACCATTCACCTCTTATCATTGATTTTGGAAACACAGAGCAAGTGCAGATGCAGAGACCTTTCAAATATGAGCTCATGTGGGAATCACATGAGGGACTTGGCGAGGTCCTAACAAGCAGCTGGGCCTCTGAACCACCTTGTTTGACAGTTGATGATATGAGACAAAAGCTTCAGAATATTTCCAATGAGCTGTTGAAGTGGAGTAGAGACACCTTTGGAAGCGTCAGGAAGGAAATAAAGAAGCTGAAAACGGCTCTAGAGGAGCTCCGTGGTGACCCAGTACGGATGGCCCCCTCTCATGCCGAGCTGAAGATCAATGAGAGGCTGATCGAGTTGTACCACCGAGAGGAAGTTATGTGGCGCCAAAGGGCAAGAGTGGAGTGGCTTTCGGCGGGCGACCGGAACACCAAATTTTTCCATCTCCGGGTCAGCCTCCGTAGAAAGAAAAACATGATAAAAGCTCTACAAAATTCCCTCGGAGTGGGGGTTGATGATCCGGCAGAGCTGCGGGCTATGGTTAATGAGTTCTATCAAAGCTTGTACACTTCAGAAGAGGTGCAGAATATGGATGCTGTTCTTGAACACGTCCCTAGGAAGGTGACAGCCGAAATGAATGCGTCTCTATGTGCCCCATATACTAAGGAGGAGGTAAAAGTGGCTCTCTTCCAAATGTTTCCAACCAAAGCGCCGGGCCCCGACGGATTCCCTGCTCATTTTTATCAGAGACACTGGGATATATGCGGAGAAGAGGTAACAAAGATCGTTTTGAGGATACTACGTGGGGAGGACAGTCCTGAATGCATAAATGATACTGTTTTGGTACTTATCCCCAAGGTAACAAATCCCACAGTTTTGTCTCAATATAGGCCGATAAGCCTGTGCAATGTTTTATACAAAATAGCATCCAAGGTGGTAGCAAATAGGTTGAAACTAATCCTTCCGGATATAATTTCTGAGGAGCAGTCAGCTTTCGTTCCGGGGAGGTTGATAACCGATAATATTATCAGTGCATATGAGTGTTTGCACTTTATGAAGCGGTCCAGGTCTAAATCAAATAGCTTCTGTGCTTTGAAACTGGATATGATGAAGGCCTATGATCGGGTGGAATGGACATATTTAAAAGCTATCATGACAAAACTTGGCTTTGCGGGATCGTGGATAGACACAGTTATGAGCATGGTGTCATAAGTTTCGTTCTCGGTTATGGTCAACGGAGAGAAGCTTGAATCTTTCAAACCTTCTAGAGGGATCCGGCAGGGAGACCCAATCTCCCCCTACTTATTCTTGATTGCAGCAGAGGGCCTTTCGTGCCTCCTTAAATCCAGTTCTTCGTCATCATTCGCAGGTATTCAGGTGGCCCCAACGGCTCCCACCGTTAACCATCTTTTGTTTGCAGATGACAGCCTGTTGCTTTTCAAGGCCAGTGTAGAGGGTTCAGAAGTGGTGTCAAACCTGCTAGAGACCTATTGTGCAGCTTCGGGACAGAGGATTAATCATGAGAAGTCTTCAATATTTTTCAGTAAGAGGTGCCCGGACAATATAAAGGATGCCATAAAAAACATCCTCCAAGTGCACAAGGAGTCTTTGAGTGAACGCTACCTGGGCATGCCAACTGATGTAGGCCACTCGAAAAATGGTACGTTCAAATACTTGAGGGACCGTGTTTGGGAGAAGATTAAGGGATGGATGGAGAAGCTCATGTCCTCGGCAGGTAAAGAAGTGCTAATTAAATCAGTGGCTCAGGCAATACCAGTATACTCGATGTCTTGTTTCAGATTACCTAGAGGCCTGTGCGAGAATATTATGTCTATCATAAGGCAATTCTGGTGGGGAAGCAAGCAAGGGAAGAGAAAGCCCGGCTGGGTTGCTTGGGACATTATGACCAGACCAAAACACCTGGGAGGGCTAGGTTTCCGTGACCTGGAGATTTTCAACTTGGCACTGCTGGCTCGCCAAGATTGGAGGCTGCTCACGGGAGAGTTTTCTTTGAGTGCCCGGATTCTGAAGGCTGTCTACTTTCCAGAGTGTTCGATTCTTGAGGCTGAGCTTGGGCCGCGTCCCTCCCAGATTTGGCGTGCGATCCTGGATGGGCGTGATATTATGGCGCAAGGTATTGTGAAGAGGATAGGGGATGGCACAACTACGGACATATGGAGACATAGCTGGATACCGAGAGACAGGTTTAAGCGACCGATAACTTCACTTTCTCAAGACCCACCAAGTTTGGTTTCTGAGCTCATTGATAGTACCTCTGCGTCCTGGAAGGAAGACTTGATTCGGGCGACTTTTACTAGGTTTGACGCCGATGACATACTCAAGATTCCCTTGTGTACTCGCCAGGTAGATGACTTTTGGGCTTGGCATGAGGAACCGAGGGGTGGCTTCAGTGTACGGTCCGCTTACCGTATGGTCCTTCGAACAAAACTTGAGCGAGAGGCATGGTTGAATGAAGAGGAGGGTTCATCCATTGTGCACAGTGAGGCGGACAAGTGGAGCAACATTTGGCATATTCAAGTAACCTCAAAGCTTCGAATGTTTGTGTGGCGGCTAGCGAGGAGATCAATGCCTACTGCCGATTTGCTGAAGCACTGAAACATGGCCACTGAGGATAATTGCTCTCTTTGTGGGGCGATTGATACGTGGAGACATGCCCTTTTCATGTGCCCGATGTCAAGTAGTGTATGGGCTTTAGCGCCGGAGGAGCTGGTTCAGCATTTGGTGGATAGGCAGGAAGAGAATCCCAAAGATTGGCTTTTTGCGCTAAGTGAAATTTTGAACAGAGAGATGTTTGCACACATGATAGTCATCATGTGGGCTATCTGGAGAGCTTGGAGGAAAGCGATCTATGAAGATATCTTTCAGTCTCCACAAACTATATATGGTTTCATAACGAGCTACCTTCAAGACATCAGCCACAGCAATAAGAGGGAAATAATACAGAGGGGTGCAAATGTTAACAGGCCGACACAGTGGCAGGCTCCTGTTGCAAGCTGTGTCAAGATCAACGTCGATGCTGCGGCTCCAAGGCATGCTAGATTTGGGGCTGTCGGGGCAATATGCAGAAGTCCAGAGGGACTGTTTCTAGGTGCGTCACTGCTGGTGTTGAAGTACATTGCTGACCCACAGATTCTTGAGGCTATCGCGATCAGGGAAGGTTTGGCATTAGCAGAGGATCTCTATCAGAGGCGAATTCATGTTGCTTCTGATTGCAAATATGTGGTGGAGGATCTGAAGAAGGAGAATGCATCATCATATGGGGCCATTGCACATGAAATAATAAACCAACTCTTTAGACTTTGATTTTTGTAAGTTCAGCCATGAATTTAGGAGCTCAAACTTTGAAGCTCACAACCTAGCGAAGCACGCTTTATCTCTCGGGATCGGTCGCCGTGTGTGGTTGGGCCAACCCGGAGATCAGTGGCGGAGCTTGAAAGAAATCTCAGGAGGGGCGAAGCTGTCAAAGAAAAAACTTTCAATACGAACCGTATGACTATATAGATAGATTTTGTAGAATATTGAGAAACTTAGAATGCTTATATTGATCTTGTACATATTAGTTTATGAAATACATTTTTTATGTTAAGTACATATAGAAGCTACTCATAATAATAAAATATATACGAAAATACTATTTTTTTCAAGAAATACCAAAATACTACTTAACCATGATTTATTGTGTTAATCACTACAGACCAACTCTTAGTTTCTTTCTCTCCCAAATTACATAGGGACATCTTCATATAGCTGTTCTTCTCCGTGATATATGTTTACAATCAAGCTATTATTTTTTCATGAATTTGGTGTTCAAATTTGGGCTCTGCTTCGGCCCATGAGAGGGTGATAGGAATCACCGGCTAACCACGTGCGGCGCCGGCGTCAGCTAATTCCTCCGCGCGGCCGCGACGAGATCTGTGGGCTGTGGTGGCGTCAGACTCTGGTCGGCACGCTATTGCCCTCCTAGCCCCCCACGTCCAGTCGCCAGGTCGCCGGTCACCAAGTACACGAGAGAGTCGACGAGGACGAGAAGCAGAGCTGGTCGCGTGGTTGGTCGCTCCTCGTCTCCCCAGTCCCTTAATTAAAGGGACCTAATGGTTATGTGTTCCGGTGCTGCTATTACATGCTACTCGAGTTTTGTCACTTTGGTTGAGGGGGGGCGATGGCCCCGGTTCGTCTCCACGAAGCTCTGCCACTGCCGGAGATCTTCCTTTCGTCCCTGTAAACATGGTGACGACTTAATAAAAGCTTCGTGATGTTGTCTCAAAAAAAAAAACTGACACGCTTGCTTATATCCTGATGATCGAAAAAAAAGACGCGCTTACTACTTTTCTCCCTCGTCTCGCCGCAGATCAGCGAAGAGGTTTACTCGTTAGTACTGTCCTCTTGGAGTCGTGATAAGCATGCCACGGTCCTTCCTAGTACTAGGTCCGATCAACAGGCTGTGCATCTTCTATTATTATCCGTACATAGAATTGGAGAAAAAAATCAGTTTCAGGCTGCTTCACGGTTGTTTCTGACGACGATGTATAGTGCGTTATTAGTCACTTGAGATAAATCCCATGCTTTGTTATCCAAAATGATCGCATTTATCTGCGCCTTTTGCTTTATTAGTAAGTGCGCCAGGGAGAGGGGAATCAGAACGGATCGGAGCGACGGCGCGGACACAGGGGCACGAAGCTGGCCTGCGCTTTGTCCTGCGGTGCGGGTGACGAGGGAGGGGCAGCGCGAGATCTTCTTGCTGCTGCCGGTCGTGCGAGGCAGTTGCGAGCGGCGTGCCGGGTCCTCTACGTGCCATTTGCGTTGCGAGCGGCGTGCGGATTCGCCGGCACGAGGTTTTGCTTGCAGCAGCTGCACCGCCTCTGGCACTGTATTAATAAGTAGTTAAGGAATTGATTTCGCTCATACTTACGCAGCATGATAATGCACTGCTGGCTGTACCTGTATTGTACGTGACCAGGCTTTGTTCGTGTTCAGGCCAAACAGCTGTTTATCTTTTTGATTGATCGACAATTGTCTATCTTTTGGTGTTTGTTTTATACGCACTCTTGTTATCTTTCTTCGTGATCAGGCCAAATAGCAGCCTGGATTCCTTGTGGCCGCAGCTCCAGGCTGATCACAGCGGATTGGCTGTGTATCTATCCGTTGAAATGTCAATTTGATCATGGCTGTCGATTCTTCTTTTTAGATTCAATGATCAGGAATCACTTTTGTCTTGGATATACGTAGAGAGCATTTGAGAAAGGACTGCTATTGCTATTGAGGGCGATTTGATTATTTGCCACCACTTACTTTGAACTTTGACATTTTGCCACTTCTTAGATTGTAATTGATCTAGTGCCACTTCTTTATTTGCACTTTGATCTTTTGCCACTTTCTAACACAAAAATAATTTTTGCAAATGATAGACAAAATAAGTGCACAAAGCAGAGGACAATTATGCCCTTTTACCAGTTTAACTGAATCATGGCACAGCGGGCCGGCGGTGAGCAGCACGGCTGCGCCTGCGAAGAGCAGCAAGGGGCAGCAGCGGCGAGCAGCACGTGGAGGCGCCGAGTAGCAAGCCGAGCGGCAGGGGAACAATAGGGGACATGCTCGGCAGGAGGGGGCGGCGGCTGCAGGGCAGCAGAGGGCGGCGGCGGTGGGGCAGCTGTGGCGGCGGCAGCGGGGCAACAGGGGGCGGCGGGAAAGGGGTTGAGCTGGGGAACTAGGATTAATCACCTCCTGCGCCATGTCCGGCCGCCTCCTTCCGCGCCCGACGAGCCCCGCCTCCGCGCCTAGGCCGGCCACACAGCCAGCACCTCGAGCCGGCGCCGCCTGGACCGCGCCCACCGCCCGCCTTCCTCCATGGCAGCCGCTCGCGCCGCCGCCAGCTCGCCTCCGACCGGCCTCCTCACAACCCAGCCGACGTCGCCCCCCTGCTGCTCCCCGACGCCGCCGCGCGCCCCCTTGTGCTCCCCTTGCCACCGGCCGACAGAGCTGCTCCACCCACCCGAGAAGGCCGGGATGAAGGAGGTGCACGGGGCGCCGTGCTGCTGCTCCTCGCCGGTGCCTCGTGATGCTGTTGCTCCGGCGCCGCCGTTGAGGACCACTGGTGCGTCGCCGAGGACGGGCACATGGCGGGCGACATGGGGAACGAGCTATCCAGCGCCAGGGGTATTCTGGACATTTTATGTGGGACCCACCTGACAGAGGGCAAAATATCAAAGTTCTAAGTAAAAAATGGCAATAGATCAATTACAATCTAAACAGTGGCAAATAGTCAATGTACAAAGTAACTTGTGGCAAATAATCAAAAAACCCTGCTATTGACCGCCCCACCTCAAAAGAACAGGAAAGGAAACAAAGCACATGGACCTGGTCGAGTGTGCATGTTTGGATAAGATCGACCGATCCATCAGCAATGGGCCACCATCGTACCGTCCAGTATCTCTACTCTCTAGCATACAAACAAAAGCAAGTGCAATAATGGCCCCAAACCCGCCTTAAACGTACAGATGGATGGCCCGGTTAATAGTGAGCGGTCACAAAAATGCAGCTTGGATGGGCTCCTAAATGGCCCTCAAACACCCGGGCTGACCGGCACCCTCGTATCCAGCGCAAATATAGGGCGGATAGGGGGCGTCCGGGCGCGTCCGCCACGTCGGACCAGATAGCCCAACCGCGCCACAATTTGCACAAAACCCACCAAACACTTCCTCCTCCTCCCGCCTCTCTTCTACATTTCCCGCATTCGAGCCCTTGCTCCCAATCCTCACCACCGGTCCCGATGTCGTCCAGCCCGTCCCTGACCGCCGCGACGGAGACTGCGTCCGCCTCGTCCGTTGGCATCCCGTCCTCAGCTTCGTCATGCAAGCCGGAGAACATCGCCCAGAGGATGCAGCGTCGCCGACAGTGAGAGAAGGAAGCGTCGACGGCGTCGCAGGGAGTGCGGACATGGACGAGCAGTCCCCCCCCCCCTCCCGGTCGCGCCCGGAACCCCGCACCCCATCCATCCGCCCGCCGACGTGGATTGCGCCGTCGGACCAAGTTGGGACAGAGGAGGATCCGATGGCCTGTTGGGGCATTCCGGAGAGCTTTCTGCCCACACAGATGCCGACGGTGGATGTATGTCACTCGCCGCAACTCGTTCGGGCGCGGATGAGCACGGGCATCGGCGGCGCCCGGGCTGCCCACGACCTGTTCGATGGAATGACACAACAAGAGTCGGCATGTTTTTGTTGCTCCTGTCCGATCAACTTTGCATATGGCATGTTCAATGTTTTGCATAGACCACTAGTTCATTTCGGACATTATGAATGCTTACAAACCATGATCATTTAGGAGGTGTTCCTGTCAGATATGATCAATGACAATCAAGGTCCGACCCACCGCATTTGATGTTGGGACAACATCCGATCCCAATCCAAGCAAGAAGAAGAAGAAGGGAAAGACCGCGAAAACAAGAGGACCGACATTCTCAACTTTTGAGGACATCTTGTTGGTCAAAGCTTGGTTGGCCACAACAATGGATCCAATTTGCGGCACTAAGCAAAAGGGGAACAAGTATTGGGAGAAGAGTTGGAAGGAGTATCACGAACAAAAGGGATATGTGCAGCCGCATCCTATCGTGACCAAAAGGAATAAGTGGAGCCGCATCCTATCATGACCAACCGCAATGTGGCATCTCTCCAACATCGATGGGGGATCATTCAAGGGGAAGTGAACAAGTACGTCGGCTACTACTCACAAGTAACCAAACGCTCTCAAAGTGGGATGGGAGTGGCAACTCACGTAAGCTCATTTGCTTCATCTTGTCATCATTTGCATATGCTTATTGTGTTTGCATTCCCGTGCTCATACATATGTTGTTTGCTAGACGGCGGTGGCGGCCACTTTGTACCACGAAACGGAGAAGCAGCCGTTTGCTTTTAGCCATTGTTGGATCATATTGAATTGAGTGCCAAAGTGGACACAACTTGTGGCCGATCTTAAGGTCGTCAAGAAGAGGAATGATGGCTCAAGCTCCCACCAATCAATTGGGTTGGATGATAAAGATGACAATATTGTCGTCGAGAATGGAAGAGCTATCGTGCCAAAGGATATCCGGCAAGTCATGTGAATCAAGTGGGAGAAGGCAAGGGCGTCCGGTGATGCCGCGGCTACAAAAATGTCCTCCACATGGACGGGCATTTTTTTGGCGAGGGAGAACAAGAAAGAGGAGAGGTACAAGTTCATGTTGGATGCGCAAAAGGAGAGGATAGATTGGGACCGGAAGAGGGCGGAGAAAAAGATGGAAATTAAGAGGGAGAAGATCGAGTTGGAGAAGCAAGAGGCGGCGGTCAAATGAGAGCTCGAGAAGGCCAAGACATTTGGAGAGATTGAGCTAGAGAAGGAGAGGTTGCAACTCGCACGGGACACGGAGGATGCGAAGATCATGTTGGCAGATGAAACCCTCTTGGATGAGCATGCAAAGAAGTGGCTTACGGAGAAGAAGGAGATCAACGAGCGTAGGGAGTACGAGGCGGCGAGGGTGGCTACGGCAGCAGCGGAGCATGCGACAAGGATGCAGCAGAGCATGCAGGCCGGATGCAGGCGGAATAGGACGCAAGGATGGTGTGACGCCCCCGCCTCGACCATGCACTAATCATACACGCAAACATGCACAATCAAGGCCAGAGACTCACAGGAAGATATCACAACACAACTCTAGACACAAATTCAAACATAAAGCTTTATATTACAAGTCAGGGCCACGAGGACCCAAATACATAAGTCAGCGAAAGCAACAATATTTGAGTACAGACATAAATAGACAAGTTTGACTTAAGAAGGCTAGCAAAACAACGATATCTAGATCGAAAAGGCGCAGGCCTCCTGCTTGGGGCCTCCTAACTACTCCTGGTCGTCGGTCTCCTCGTAGTAGTAGGCTCCATCGGGGTAGTAGTAGCCATCGGCGGGATCAGCTGGCTCCTGGGCTCCGTCATCTGATCGCAGCAATCGGGTAAAGGGAGAAAAAGGTAGCAAAGCAACCGTGAGTACTCATCCAAAGTACTCGCAAGACTTACATCAGATCTATGCTAAGTATGCATCAGTATCAAGGGAAGGGTTTGTATCTGTGGACTATACTACAGAATTGCCAGAATAGAGGGGAAGACCTAGCCTAACGAAGACTAGCATCTTGTAGCGTCTCGCAGCAACAGAAGAGAGTAGAGTAACTTAACATATAGTAACAAGAATATATTAGCAATGCCCAGGGATCCTTCCTTGGCTCCCTGCGAGAAAGCGATCTCGGAGCTATCATATCCATTTAGTGTCACAAGTATCCAGTTCTAGTTGTAGTAGATCGGGATACAACTCCGAGCGTCCGTTACCATGCACGCGGCTATTCGAATAGATTACTTCCCTGCAAGGGTGCACCAACTTACCCAAAACACTCGATTAACTTCAGCCGGACGCACTTTTCTGAGTCATGCCTGGCCTCTGTTGATCGACACACCGTAGTCCTACCTAGGCTCTACAGAGAGGTTAGCACGCCGTTCTACATCCTAAGTGCGAAGGGGTCATGGGCCAATCATCCTAAGCACTCCTGTGCGTCGTGTACGCGGCTTGGAGTAGACCCACCTCCTTATACAAGCACAGGCGGTTACCGTCCAACCGGGCGCGCGCCGCTCAACTGCTGACATCCGAAGAGTTTTCAGGAGAATCATACGACGCCGAGTGCCCATACTTATTCCCGCGCGGTGGTCAGTGCGAAAAGGCCAGATGCCTACTCAGATCACATATCCAAACCATTAGTGTATTGGGAGCTCGCGGAGACGTTCAGTGATCCTGTCGCCCCGTCTCGCGAACTTACGACAAGGGCCAGGCCCATCCCTCTCCTGGGGTGGTCTCTGCCTGCTCGGTCGTGCCACGTCATTATCTCGTGGGTACCCTCATGGTCAACCTGACTTCAATAACTCTCGTGGGTACCCCTTGGTTCAACCTGACTTCAACAAAGGACTGAGGTGAAGGTCAAGGTAATTGTGTGTCCATAACATCAAGGGGGAATCTGAGGAATCACCCTCGATGGATTCCTACTCGATGTAACCATCAAGGTGACCTTGGAGGAATCACCCTCGAAGGGTTCACACTTGAGGTGTTACACGACAGAGTCATCATCGGGAGTGGTGAATGAGGAATCACCCTCTGTAATCCATGACCGATTGGCTACACTACAAAGAAATCATCAGGAGTGAGATGCGAGGTATCACCCTCATCACTTGATAGTAGCTCTGCAGAGTCGTACAAGTAAGGGGGTTGCCGGTGATGTGTCGGTCTCTGCACATCGATCTCATTGATCGAGACACCCGGAAGCAAAGCATGGCAACAAGGACAAGGGTGTGGGGCCACTGATGGATCACTAACCAGCCAATACTAAGCATATAGGACAACAGGTGAATTATAAACAGCAGGTTACAAAATTAGGCTATGCATCAGAATAGGAGATATCGAACAACAATATTAAAATCTAATGCAAGCATGAGAGAGGAAGAATGGGTGATATAGGAATGATCAAGGGGGGTTTGCTTGCCTGGAAGCTCTGCGACAAGTGGTTGGACGTCAGTGGTGTAGTCGTACCCGGTGGCGTCAGCGTCGGTCTTGGGGTCTACCAGAGAAGAAGAGGGGGAAGAAACAGTAAATATAAAGCACACATATGCAGGATAATGCATGACAAGGTGATATGCTATGCTAGGGGTGACCTAATGCAGTGTTAAGTGTTACAGACGGAGTGAGAAAATATCCGAAAATATTTTCCCGGCTCCAGGCCTTTATCGGTCAGACAGTCCGGAGGGGAAGGTTCCATGTTTGCTGTGTTGGGGGCATGTGGCATGTATGAGGATGGCGTATTCTGATTCGTCTAATTTTTTTGATCATTTTCATATATAAATTATTTTCATCTGACTACAGTTTATTTTCTATGATTTTCCAAAGTTTATCGATTTCCTGGAATTTCTGGAATACATTAATTCAAAATATTAAATATCTAAATTGCTATGTGTACCCAGCAACGTGCGCACGTGTCTGACATGTGGGGCCAGTCAACTGCCCAGGCAGCAGTTGACTAGTCAAACGTTGACTAGTTAACGGGCCCTATGGGACCCAGGTGTCAGTGACACACACTATTGTTTGCATATTATTTATTTTAATCAACTGGATTTATTTAACGGAGGGTCCCACATGTAATTGACTCATACTTTTTGCTAAAGGGTTATTTAGTCCACGAGGCCCATCTGTCATTGGGTGATTAGGGGTGGGATTAGTATTAAAGGGGGGTTAGGCCCCAAATTAAGTTGGGGTCGGGCCCCACTGGCAGAGAGCCAGCCGGCCTCTCCGGCTGGGCACGGGCACAGGAGGCGCCGGCGGCCAGGCCAGAGGCAGGCAGCGGCGGGCGCTGTACGCAGTGGGCTACGTTGGGCGAGCAGCGGCAGCGGCGGGCGCCGGCGACTGCGGTGCGGCGCGCGCGGCAGGAGGAGCAGCAGCACACAGCAAGAGCGGCACAGAGAGCAGCGTAGCAACGACAGCTAGTAGGAGCTAGGGACGCGGTCTGGGGCACGGGGTGCGCGGCCAGAGCACGGCCCGGGGCGGCCTTGGGTGCGAGGGGGCGCGCGGGCTAGGTGGCACAAGCATGCGTGGGAGCAGAGCTCCGGTGCGGTCACGGGAGGAAGACCGCGACCACTACGGTGACGGAAACGGAAGGCGGAAGAGGGGGATCGACCGAGGGGCTCACCGCGGGAGTGCAAGGGGGCTCGGCGAGGACTTTAGTAGCAGCAGTGGCGCGAATCGACGCGAATCGCCGGCGGTTACAGAGGAAGAAGACGGTGGCGATTTGGCGATGTAGGGGCTCTCCTGCTCGAACTGCACCTCAAGGAAGACGTAGTGGACGACGACGAAATTGCTGAACACGGTCCTTGGGCGCGGGGTGGCCGGTGGCCACGACAATGGCGAAGGCCATGGCGATGGCGGCTCAGTTCAGCGAGGGGATGAAGAAAGCGGCATGAGGGGGATGAATGGGGTGGCTAGGGTTCGTGGGGAGGGGCGCGGGCATTTTGTAGGGCGTCGGGGTGTGCCGGATGGCCGCCACGCACGGCATGGCGCGACCATAGCCGGTGGATGGCCGCCACGACCCCCTGCCCTGTAGCAGGAGGAAGGGGAGGACCTAGTTGGACTGGGCTGTGGTGCACTGTAGTAGGTAGGCCTAAATGCACAGTGAGTCCACTTCCATTTTCCCTTTTCTTTTCTGTCCTACGATTTTAGCTGCTGTTTTGGGCTTAGTTTAACTAGTCAATGATTTTAGTTGATTATGAAACTTTGCACATAAATATTGTGCACCATTTAGAAGATGCACACAAATTTTAGGGTCACTTGGAAAGTTTAAATTTTTTTAGAAAATGAAATGGTCAAGTTATTTGATGTTGTTCCGCTTAAAAAGTAGCTGGGGTCAAATTGGGAATTCAAATATGTTTGATTCCACTTGGTCAATTAATTAGAGATTATTTAGAACATTATCAACATTTCAGTTTCCAAGTTTGACGAACTAATTATTTGACTTGCAATTTGAATTTTAAATTTGCCTTGGATTTTTCTCAAGTGGCAATTTGACTTCGTCAAACATGATGACATGACATCATTAGTGTGAGGTCACTGTAGCTAACCACTGGGTGTGTTACAGATGGCTTCGGAGCAGCCGGCATGGATGGCGTCCGGTGATTGATCTGGCCAGCAAGTGAGGCATCCATCACGCTCGTGCATTGATTTCATTTTGGCATGTCCGGATTGTTGAACCATGATTTGCTTTGCTTTGCTTTGTTTTGAACTGTTAAATTCAGACAATTTGTATCGTATGATCGACGTGCATGGATTGCATGGATTTAAGATTCGGCATTTGATGGTAGTATATTTAGCAATGAAGGTAGTACTAGGCAAGCAACACGAAAACTAGTACGGAATATGTGGAGCCTTTGCCCTTCCGGAAAGGCAAGCACATGAAGCATTCTACGGACAGCAACTGCCAAAACGTCATATATTTAGCAATGAAGGTAGTACTAGGTAAGCAACACGAAAACTAGTACGTAGATGATCAAGAACATAAACAAACCAAGAGCAAATGAACATATAAATCCACATAATCTGAACATAGAACAAAAAAGCATCACAGTTCAATCCACAAACATAGTTCTAAACTAATATTACTAAAAAGGAAATAACAACGGAGAGGGCTGAGCTTCTTCACCACTTCCTCGCCAGCCCTTGCCCATCCGGTCACTAGCGCAGCTGTACCCATCCGTGTAGGCTTCGATGGTAGAGGGGGGGGGGTCGGTGACACCGGAAGAGCACGGGGAGTCAATGTAGCCGGCAATCCTCCAGACGACGCGGTTTTGATGCCTCGCGAGCTTCGTTGCTCTCGCATCCACCGCAACGCGCACCATTGCTCGAGATCAAGTCGGAGCACCTTGGTGTTCTTCCAACGGAGCCGATAGGCGTCCGTTGTCGTCAGTGAGCAGCGATAGACAGCCGCGAGGAGCTGCTCCACCTCATCAGGCAGCACCGACAATCCGCATCTACGGTGGGAGGACTCTATGGCCGCCTTCAACGTCGCCGCCCTTTCCCTAGCCTGCTGCCTCTCACGACGGGCGAGGCGTCCCTCCGATTCGGGCGTTTGTGGCGCCGGCAAGGCGGGCGCGAGCACCCACCAATGCCCTTGAGGAGCAGCGGCCAGAGGGTTAGGAGGGTGATAACCCACAAGTATAGGGGATCGTTTGTAGCCTTTTTCGACAAGTAAGAGTGTCGAACCCAATGAGGAGCTAAAGGTAGAATTAATACTCTCTCAAGTTCTATCGACCACCGATACAACTCTACGCACACCAATGTTTGCTTTACCTAGAAACAAGTAATAAAACTAGAAGTACTTTGTAGAAGTATTAAGATAAGTTTGCGAGATAATAAAGAATGTGAAAATAAAAGTTAGGTACTGTTGTACTAAAAGAACAATTAAGTTAGTATAGCGAGTGTGGAAAAGTGGTGGTAGGATTTGCGGAATTGTCCCTAAGAAATTGGCTAAGTTACTAGACCGTTAGCAAGTTCTTATGTGGGAGAGGCCACTGCTAGCATGACATCCCTTACTAGGAATTCTATGCACTTATGATTGGAACTATTAGCAAGCATCCGCAACTACTAAAGTTCATTAAGGTAAAACCCAACCATAGCATTAAGATATATTGGCCCCCCTTCAATCCCGTATGAATCAATTTCTATGGTAGGAAAGAGTTTCTGTGACTCTCGCCCTCCAATGCATAGTCCTATCAACATACAACTAACCCTATGGTGTGATCCACATGCGCGCTCATATGATGGGCATCAAAGGACAACAACATAACCAAAAGCAATCTAAACCAATCATAGCAATTCACCAAGTACCCATAGGACAACAAAAATCTAGTCAAACATCATAGGATGACAACACATCATTGGATAATAATATGAAGCATAAAGCCCCATGTTCAAGTAGGGGGTACAATGGGTTGCGGGAGAGTGGAACCCTGAATATAGATGAGGGAAGGTGATGGAGGTGTTGAGGAGGACGGCGGAGTTGTTGGAGTAGATCGCTGCCACGATGGTTACCACGGCGGGCGCTCTGATGCCACCGGGAGAGAGGGGGAGAGGGCCCCCCTCCATCTTCTTCTTCCTTGGCCTCCTCCCGAGATGGGAGGAGGGTTTCCCCTCTGGTCCTTGGCTGCCATGGCTCCCGAAGGGCAGGATCCCCTCTGAGATTTGATCTCTCTCTCTCTCTGTTTCTCTTATGTTTCGCGTCTCTGTGTCTAGCCGAAAACCGTTTCTTATATTCCCGGAGGCCACTCCGATCGGGCTGAAATTTTAACACAATTTTTTTCTGATATAAGCTTCCTTGTGGACGAATAATAGCTCCAACCGACTTACGAGGTGCCCACAAGGCAACCCCAGATGCCGTGGGGGGTGGTGGCACCTTGTTGCCTTTTGGAGGCTGTGGGCCTCCATTTGCATTGATTCTTCCTCCCCAAAATCACATATATTCCAAAAAAAATCTCCATAAAATTTTATCGCGTTTGGACTTTGTTTGATACGGATTTTTTTGTGAAACAGAAAACATGCAAAAAACAGGAACTGGCTGTGAGCACTGGATCAATATGTTAGTCCCAAAAATAAAATAAAATATTGCCAAAAGTATGTAAAGTTGTACAATATTGGCATGAAAACAATAAAAAATTATAGATACGACGGAGACGTATCAACATCCCCAAGCTTAATTCCCGCTTGTCCTCGAGTAGGTAAATGATAAAAAGATAATTTTTGATGTGGAATGCTACCTGGTATAATCTTGATCATGTAATCTAATCATGGCATAAACATTAGGATATGAGTGATTCAAGGCAATAGTCTATCAATTTGATATTGAAACAATAATACTAAACATGCATGTAATTCATCATTGCCTTTCATAATAATGGAGCTAAAGGAAACAACCTCTACACACTTAGTTGTGGTAAGCATGAAACGCTCTGTGACACCCTGATTTTTGGCCCTTTCTTTTTATTTTGGTTTTCTTTGGATTTTTATTTTGAGTTCTTTTTCTGTGGCTCAGTGGTCTTGAAACCTAGGAATATCATCTTTCCCTCTTCTCTCAAGTGGTTCATCACTCTCAAATATTTCCCAAGATCATGTCATTTCTATCCTAGCCCTACCCCAAATATTTATTTCTTGGAAATATTCCTTTTTCTATTAAAGGAATAATCCTTTTATCCCTAGGTTGTGAAGCAACCTATGTTTCTGCCTTGCCATTAATTCCCACAAATTTCTCAGAATTCCTTTGGACCATATGGACCTTGGATATGTAAAAATATTCAATATCCCATGCTCATGGTGAGCACATCATCCAATCTTTGCTTCTCGTCATATTTTCAGATTGTGAAGCAACTATATTTTATATTGCTCCATAATTTCTGAAAAATTACCACGACATACTCCTACCAATATAACCAAACTCCACAAAATTTTGGCTCATTTCATTCATCCAATATTTCTCAAGAATTTTCCTAAGTTTCTGTCCAGAGAGGACCACTGTGAAGGAAGTACCATTTTTATTTATCCAAATGGTATGAAATTTTTACAGTGCCTTTATATGCCCAAATTATCATCCTCCACCAAATTTCAACTCAATCCAATCATCTCTATGAGCACAACATCAACTTTCTTATTTCTGTCTAGTGGGGTACTTTGCACAGCAAGTGCCACCTAGAACCCTCCATTTGAGCTGATCTTTTGCCAAGTGGGTTAGTGGATGATCATCCTCAGCCAAAACTTAGGTCCATTGGACTTGCGCATTTCCCACACCATTGATCAAACACCTTCCTGCTAATTAGGATTTGTGCTCAGTTCAGTCCCATCTTGGGCCACCCCTGTTGTCTCCTTGCTTCTAACATCTTATGGGGGAGTGCCCAACCCACCAGACATGCCTGGGCTGCCCAGAATGCATGGCAAAGCCATGGTCACGCGGTGGCCATGTGGCTGGCATGCCAAATCACGCGCTTTGGCAATTGGGGACCTCGACCGTGTCCATTCCTGGAGCTCTCGCCACGATGCCATGCTTAGCAGCTTCCAACTAGCCACGCGCTCGCTCCCCAGCCCTCGCCCCTCCTCTTTCTTCCTCCCCACTCCATGGCAGCCATGTACGCATGCTGTCCGCATCCCCTCTGTCATGGACGTGTGAAGGTGTCGTCTCCGAGCTCTCTCGAGCACTCCCGTGGCCTGTCCGCTTCATGTGAACCCTTTGCACATCTCCCCCTCCCCTCTGCATGGCCTGCTCGCGCCAGAGCACCGGCGACGCGTAGCCGTGGCCATGCTCACCCCCACCTTGGCATTCGGCTATTCAGAGCCCTCCCTGAGCCCCTTCGACATCACCATCAGCTCCCTCTCACTCCAAGCACCCACCCCGACCACTCCATTGAGTTCGAGGAGCCCTCCTTGCCTCCCATTGCCGCCATGGCCGCCGTCGGCCTTCGCCTAAATTGGCTCAATACTGAGCTCTCCTCCCCCTCATTCCACCATGTGACGACCCCGGCTTAATCGTGCACTAATCATACACGCAAATGCGCACGATCAAGCCTAAGGACTCACTTGAAGATATCACAACACAACTCTAAAACATAAAATAAGTCATACAAGCTTAATATTACAAGCCAGGGCCTCGAGGGCTCGAATACATAGCTCGATGGCATACAAGCGTCAGCGGAAGCATTAGATATCTGGGTACAGATATATTACATAGAGAGAATTAGGCCTTCACAGAGGCGGGGTAAAATAAAATACTACGATCGAAAGGCGTAGGCCTCCTGCCCTGGACCCTCCGATCCTACTCCTGGTCGTCGAACGGCTCCTCGTAGTAGTAGTACTCGCCAGGCGGGTAGTAGTACTGGTCGTCGGCTGGGGCTTCTGGCTCAGGGGCTCCGTCGTCTGGTGGCATCAAATGGAAAATGGGGAAAAAGAAAATAAAGCAAACGTGAGTACTCATCCGAAGTACTCAGCAAGCAAGGATCTACACTACATATGCATCATTGTCAAAGGAATGGCTGTATATGTGGACTGGGCTGCAGAAATGCCAGAATAGGGGGAGAAGCCTAGTCCTATCGAATACTAGCATCTTCAACAATCTTCGACAGTCTTGCAGCATCAGGAGAGAGCAGGTGAACATAATGTAAAGTAGTAGTAGTAATATCATCAACCTCGACCTGAGATCCTTTCTCGACTCCCTGCGAGAAAGCAATCCCAGAGCCGTACTATCCAATTCTCATCACATGTTCTAGTTGTACCGATCGGGATACAACTCCGAGTGTCCGTTACCGTAGGACAGGCTATCGATAGAAGTTTCTTCCCTGCAGGGGTGCACCAACTTACCCACCACGCTCACTTAACTCTGGCCGGACACACTTTTCTGGGTCATGCCCGGCCTCGGCTAAGCAACACGCCGCAACCCGACCTAGGATTATAAGAGAGGTCAGCACGCCGGACTAAACCTATGCCCCCAGGGGTCTTGGGCCATCGCCCCGGGAACTCCTGCACGTTACGGGGCCAACGAGAGCAGACCTAGCAACCCCTTATACAAGCGCGGTTGCGTTACCAGTCCAACTCGGCGTGCGCCGCTCCTTACTGACGTCAAACAAGCTTCGGCTGATGTGTACGACGCAGAACGCCCATACTATGCCCACGTGATGGTTAGTGCTATCGGGCCAGAGGCCCCTCGGATCAAATATCCAAAACCGTAGTGGATTAGGAGCGCGCGGAAACGAGCAGAGACTCACGATCGATGTGACCCCGTCGCCCCGTCTCGAGGACTTGCGGCAAGGGCTAAGAATGCCCGGCCATGCCTCGTAGTTATCTCGCGGGCACCATCCAGGTCAACCCGACTCCACATCACTTCGCGTTAAGCTCGCGCGGGTACCCCTCAGGGCCGACCCGTCTTTAGTATCATAGTTTAGTGCAAGTCATAATATCCAAGGTAACTGTGTGTCTGACACCGAAGGGAACCCTGAGGAATCACCCTCGATGGAATTCCCGCTCGATGTTATCATCAAGGTGAACGAAGGAGGAATCACCCTCGAGGTCCACACTTGAGAGGTTGCGCGACGATGTCGTTATCGGGGGTGGTGTAGGAGGAATCACCCTCGCTTACCACGACCGAGTAACTAACCTACAAGGTTAACATCAGAAGTGCTAACGAGGTATCACCCTCGGCACTCGACGGTAACCCAGCAGTGTCGGCAACTAAGGGGTAGTGATGTGCGGTGCCAGGGTCTGGTCCTCAATCCCGATGATCGGGTCTTCTGATATCCAGCAGGGCAGTCGGGATCAAGGGGGGTCTCTGTCGTGTCTCTACCCAGCCTATACTAAGCAGTCTAGGATAACCAGTAAGGTAGCAAGGCAGGTTACAATAAACAGGCTATGCAACAGATATAGGAAACAGTAGCAGTAGCAGTTCTAATGCAAGCATAAGAGAGAAGAGAGTAGGCGATATAGGCATGCTCAAAATGGGGGTGCTTGCCTGTTTGCTCGGGGGCAAGGGCAAGGTCTTCAGTAGTATCGTCGGGGACGTAGTCGTACTCCTGTGCGGCGTCTGCCTCGGGAGCTACGTCAACGTCGGGGGCTACCGAGAGAGAAGAGGGGGAAGAAACAGGTAAACATAATGCAAACAAATGCAACACGGTGCGTGCGATGCTATGATGCAGTGTAGGGTTGCCTAAATATGCATCTAAGTCATTTTAGTTATTTTTAGAATTATTCTGGGATTTAATATCCGACGTGTGTGCACTATTCATCTGTCGGATTCGGGTCCGGAGTTACGAGTTCTTCTATGTAGGAGGTTCCGATGGAGAAACAGACGGCACGATCAGACTCGTCTCATCGTTCTGAGCAACTTTCATGTTTTAACTTTTTCGATCCGAGCTACGGTTTAAAAGTTATTAATTTTTAAAGATTATTTGAATTTCTGGAATTATTTTATTTACAGAAAATGAATTATGACGTCAGCATGGCGTGCTGCTGATGTCAGCAAGTCAACAGTCGGCTGACTAAGTCAAATATGACATGTGGGTCCAGTGGGACCCACATGTCAGCCTCTGTTTAGGCTAATCAGTGGATTAATTTAATTACCAGGGTTAATTAGGGGGTGGACCCCACATGTCAGTGAGACATTAGGTTAATCTAATTAGTTTCTAATTAATTAAATCTTTAATTAGTCTAATTATCGAACGGGACCCACGTGTCAGCTACAGGGGTGAACAGTGCCCGCGTTGACTCGGGTCAACGCGGTCAACTGGGCCCGTGGGACCCACTGGCAGTGACCCAGGGGTGTCCCACGTGGCAGCCACGTCGGCGGCCGGCGCCGGAGTTGCGCCGGCGACCAAAATCGCGGCGGTGCGTCGCCGGAGCCGCTCGGATTTGCGCTACAGAGCTCGGTTCGAGCCGTGGGTAGGTTCTTTCGAACGGGCGTTCAACGCCGCATCCAACCGTGGCGGTGGCGTCGCCGGAGACGGCGTGTAGCGACGGCGGCGAGCATCGCGGCGGACGCCGGAGTTCGGCCGTAGTTGGAAACGGAGTAGCAGCGCGCTACGGGGCAAAAGGAAAGGCTGGGAAGGAGCTGCGCGACGCGACGAGTGCAACAGGCCCGTCCCCGTGACCATTTGGTCATCGGAACGGCGCCGGCGACGAGCGCGAGCGGCGGCGCAATCTGGCGCTCGTCGGGAACGCAGCTAGAGGGCGTGGAATAGCTCGCATGCGGGCGCGTTCGATTGCTGGGAGCACCAGGAGCACGCAGCTGTGCTCAGGTGTAGGTGATAGTGGCCATGGCCACGGGCACGAGCTCGTCGACGACGGACAGAGCTCGGGTGCGGCGACAGCTAACTACGGCGTGCGAGGAGGGCAACGAGGGGAGACAGGAGGAGGAGGAGCTCACCGAGTGGTCACGAAAGACCTGCGGGAGCTTAGTAGCAGCAGAGAGGGTCGCAGCCGTCGGCGAGCTCCGGAGTCGAGGAAGAAAGGGGGCGACGGCGAGCAGCAGCTGCAGGGCCTCCACGCCACGATTCGACGGAGCAGGCGACGTGGTCGATCACGGCGCGTCTCCTGGACACGATGGCGAGACGAGGCGGCGTCGCTGGCCACGAGAACGGCGACGAACGGCGGCGGATCCGTTCGGCCTCGCGTGGATCTGAGGGGAAGAGAAGGCAAGGCGAGCGAGGAGAAGAGGGGGAAGAATGACGGAGAGGCCAGGGCGAAGTGGAGGGCGTCGACCTTATCCCCTCCGCGCCCTGTTCCGTCGGTGGCTGCCCCGGTGTCGCGCGCTCGCCGGCGCGCGCGCTTGGCCAGGGGCGCGCCGACACGCACGAGGAGGGAGGTGAGGTGGGCCGCTGTTAGACTGGGCCGCACACTGTGCACTTAGGCCCAGCCAACAGTAGCGTTTTATTTTTTTCTTATTTCTCTTCTCCCTTTTCTTTTATCCCTTTTTTTCTGTTTCAAAAAGATTAGGCCACTTGTGCTCTTTTGAAAAATGTGAATGTTGGCCCAATTATTGCAATGCAATATTATCTCTCACCAAAAAGTGGTTTGGACTGATTTGAAGTTTGTTTGAATTTAATACGATTTTAAATATATCAAATATCCTGTTTTTGGGTCTATTCCAACTTGTTTGAGTCATTTATCCAACTCCAAACATTTTGATGTTGATTTTAGAAAGGTTTCTGGATTATTTACCATTAAATGAACATTTTTCCAGCAGTGTTTGATCAACCTTATATTTCACTTATGAATTTAAGTTGATTTTTTTTTAAAAATGGAGTTGATTTACTTTGGTTAACCACTATGTTTAATCACTGCATATGATATGACTTGGCATTATTAACAGCTGATCATGGTGGCTATTACATAGGGGTGTTACACACCACCAGTGCAACCCCCGAAGTCCGGCGAGCCTCCCCATATCCTCAATCCCTCCCCGGGACGCCCATACGCACGAAATCATCGATGGCCGCCGGCCTCCTTGGTGGGCGCCCCAAGTCGCCGCTACTACAACCGTCCATGGCGTCTGTGTCCAGCCAAGATGGAGGCGGCACTCCCTCCCGCGCTCGCCGGTGGCCGGAGCCACCGGGGCCACTACCGGTCGCGCCCGGTGTCAGTGTCAAAACCGGCGGATCTCGGGTAGGGGGTCCCGAGCTGTGGATCTTGGATCAACGGGGAACATGGGACGAAGAACACGATGTTTACCTAGGTTCGGGCCCTCTCTAAGAGGTAAAACCCTACGCCCTGCTTGATTATATTGAAGTGTATAGGATGATTACAGAGTCGATCTACCACGAGATCAGATGAACTAAACCCTAGGGGAGTAGGATGATGGTTGTTGTTCTAGCCTCTATGGACTAAACCCTCTGGTTTATATAGACACCAGGGGTACTAGGGTTACACATGGTCGGTTACAACAAGGGAATAAACATGCCGAATCTTCTATCTTGACTAGAGGACACCCCAAGGCACCAAAAATCTCCTGTCCGGATACGAAGCCACCTCATAGTCTGGCCTTCCAGTAGTTATAGTGCGGCCCACCTGTCCGGCCCATGAGAGATAAGTGTAGGAACGAAGTATGTCTACCAGAGGGGGGGGGGTGAATGGGAGTTTTAAAATTTCTTTGGAAATATCAAAACTCTCGGAACCCAACAGCGGAGCGAATGTAAACATAGTACAGCGAGCGAATACAAACTAACGAATGGAAACTAAAAGCATGCATCGAGACAAATCACATGATTGAAATAGTTTGAATGTAAAGAGGTGGAGCAGATGTAACCAGTCATGCTCGATGGCGACAAGGAATTTGGTAGACCAGTTCGTCCTTCTGCACAAGGACTACATCTGGTTGGAAGGGTTGTGACTTAACACGGAAGATAAACTCTCTTCGCCCTATTCTCCTCGACAATTGGTTCGTCAACCAATGTCGATCACTCGTGGTAGATACTTGAGGCGATCTCCGAACCTCTACATACTTCTTCTTCGAGAACCACAATTACTCTTGGTTTGTGAAGAAATTGACACCTAACTGTCTAGAGAGTTTGCGGCTCTCAAGAGTAATAGGAGGAGCGTACTGGACTTAGATTCGAGTGATGCTGAACCACTATCTAATTTTTCAGCTCTAGGGGTTTTCTCTCGGTGGATTTTAAACTCAAATCACTCAGGAGAGGCGGTTGCTCAACAATCTTCTCACAATCAAACGGAGCAGCCATCGGACAAAGCCGGTGCGGGGTGGCTATTTATAGCCGCAGTCTTCCCTGGTAGGAAATGACCATTTTGGACACGCGGTCCAGCCAATGGCCAACCGACACGTTTACAATGGTCGGATTTCAAAGAGCAATGGTAACATTACTTGAGGACCAAGTAATGCTAACTCCTCGGTCTGAGACAAATCTCTCACAGCGAAGAAGATCATAGTCTCTTGCTGGCAAGTATTTGCTCAGAACACAAAGAGATTTCTCTCGCAACTTACATAGGACTTGGGTTTAGCGTCAGAGAATCAAAGCTTCAAACGCTACACCCCTCTTAATAGTATGGTCATCCTGTGACTCAATAAAGAGAAGAGAAACAACAAAATAAATGCTACATCTTCACATCGTCTTCAAACTTCTCGGTCGCAGTCACTTCCTTCGGACGAGCACCAAACCAATTGCTTCTCGTCAGTAATTTTTGATGGGTCACTCTTGTTATCATAATCTTCGGTGATAACCTTCACTACCACGCAGGAGATTATTTTCGTCATTTGAATTAAACTCTTCTTGATTCTAGGGGCCTGTTACTCTGTGTGCACTAGCAAACACATAAGTCCCATACTGTTTATGTCAACAAAGTCCAAAACATAAGGAGGCAAATTATTGCACCAACAATCTCCCCCTTTTTGGATGATTGTTGACAAAACAAATAATCATCGAAGTGAAGATAGATAATTGAAAAGTAATTCCAACAAGAGTGAATAAGTGTTATTTAGCTCGATGATGAAATAGACTCCCCCTAAATGTATGCAGGGAAAAAGATATGAGATTAATTCCCCTGCAAGTATTGAAGTATACAGAGGAAATTTCAATCATTTGAGACAATGATTCGCACTGATGACATATAATCCATCGAGATCGTAGTGCTATAATTCATGACTTTCGATAATAATTCCACCTGCAAAACAAATGCTTCGAGAGAAATAGTGCAGCAGGTGGGGTTATTAACATTACATCACATAAGTTTTACAACTTAGAGCAGATAAGCTTAAATCAGAAGTTTCAAACTCACATGAAACCAAACCAAAGGAACACATAAAGCAAATCTATCGAGACTCGATGTAATTCTCCCCCTTTTTGTTAACTAGTGTCAAAAAGGTGACGAGTAACATGAGTGCAAAAACACAGAACTTGGTTCACTCGGCGGCATCTCCAGAAGAACTGTCCGAGGTGATTTCGTCTTCGGAAGTGACTGGATTGGCTTCGGCTTCAGCAGCAGCGGATTTTCCTTCAGGGATAACAGGTTGGGGCTGAGAAGACGAGGGCATATCTGGTGCAGCCACATGAGGAATATGGGATAGCACATTGCCTTCGGTAGGTTTCACAGTCGGTGAGGTGGCTTCACACTCTTCAAGCAGTTTGCGAAGCTTGAGATGCAGAAGATCAGTGGTTGGCTCACGACCAGGAATAGGAGGGGTAATCCAGTCTTGGAAATATTCAATAGTGAAGCCTTTGTCAATATAATCATAGAGCTCTTGGAGATTAACATGCAGGAGTTGTTTCTCGGTAAAGAACTTGCGAAGCAATTTCCAGAGCCTCTTCTTGTTTTCATCTGCAATCAGATGCATGATTCTGGTTCAATTGTTGAGAGCATTTAGCTCGGAGGCGAGATGTTCTTTTTCGCGTCGATCCTCAGCGATGTGCTGCAGCAGCAGTTGTTGTGTACGCCAACTGACTTCGAGTTGCGATGGAGGTTGATGCGAAATCTTTTGGTCGCGCTGAGGGAGACGTAGCCCGTCGAATTTCTTGTGATAATCATGAGGGCTTGATGTGGGTAATTTACCCGAAGAAATATCTTCCATGATTTGCAAAGTATCGCGAACAGGAGGTATGAAGCTTTTGTGACTTTGCTTCGCCAGATACACTGTGCGCATAGTGTGATTAACAACTTTCTGGATCCATGGCGCAAAAACTTTGAGGCAATTCGGATACTGAGCAGAATCCTTCAAAATACGCAGAAACATGTCCTCAACATCGAAGATATACCGTTCAGAGATTGCATAGATAGCATTCCGAAGGACATCCGAGATGAATTTATCTGTATTCATCCCGGCCAGAGGGAAAATAGTGTAAGAGAGCATGTGGAATAGTGTCTGATTCTCGAATGTTAAATGCTTAGGATGGGGAGGACCAGTGTAGTCACGAATCTTTTCTTGATCCATAGTGCACCGAAAACTTTCATCTGATATGACATCAATGTTGTGCACCCGAATTTCATTGTCACCATGCTCAAAGCGAGGGAAATGGAAGTGCGAGACAAAATCTGTTGAAGTGCATTTGATGCGTTTTCCTTCGGTCATCCACTCCATAATCCATTTAGAGCTGTCGGATTCGTCACCAGAGATATATAGAGTAGCATAGAACTGAAGAATAATTTCTCTGTTCCAAGGATGCTTGAATTCAAATATCTTGGTGAGGCAGAAATCATTCATATCTTGCAGCAACTGATATAAGCAGCCAATGTTTCGCATAGCAGGGATGTCCGGGTATTCATGCGGAAATATCTTTCTGCTCTCATAGAGGACCCGAGAGTAATATATAGCTTGTTCCTTTGTCCAGAAGCGAGGCGATTCAGAAGTGTGCGACCCTTCATACGGACTATCTTGAAAGAATTTGGGATGCGCATTCTGATTGAAAAGAGGTCCTTTGGCACCAGCTCCTACCGAGAACAAAGGCAGTTCTTCATGAGGGTATGGGTATTTGAATTCGTCTTCAGGTGAGATAAATTCATCGCCATATACAATGGAGTCAGTATGGTGAGCACAAACAGATTTTCATTCAGAGGGACCAATATCTGGCATTCTTGGCGCTGTGTCAATAGACAACTTAAGTGGTGATGGAGCTGGTGGCACAACAGAGGGAGCTGCAGAGGCAGTAGGCAACATAGCAGGTTCCTTCTTGGTAGGCACTAAGGTCGAATCAAGTACTGGAGCAGGTTGAGGTGGTTCCACTGGAATCTGTTGTTACTGAATAGTTGGAGAGGCCGAGGCATTTGGTGCTTCGTGAGCCGGAGAAGCTTTGGGGCTCAGAGCGAGGGGTTTCACCTTCCTCAGAAACAATTCGCTGGGATGGAATATCAGCTTGAGCACGGGAGGCCACATGCACTGATTCAGTTGGCCTTGGCGAGGGAGGAGCATCCGAGTCTTTGACTGGGGTTTTCGAAGGAATAGCTGGCTCAAGAGATTTTTCTTACTAAGGCTGAGCCTTTGGGCAATCAGGTGACTTTTTTGTCGGAGCAGGAGGTACATTTTTCTTTGCAATTTTCTTTCGATGCCTCTTCTTTTGCTGAGCAGCTTGATCAATATGGCCTTTGACAAGATCATCGTAGCCAGTAACCTTTGCTTGATGCTCAAGACATATCTTGCGAACAATTTCGTCTAGATCCGTGTGAAAACGCAACCTTCTGTTTCGGAGGAGAGTCATGGCACGGTTGATATCCCTATAGGAGTCTTTGAGTGCTTTAATGACAAATTTTGAAGAAGCAGTTTTCATTCAATCATCAAGATCATTCAGTTCGGTAGAGAGAGTGTTGATTTCAACTGCATCTTCTCTCATTTCTTGAACAATGGCAGTGGCCTATGAAATAACTTCAGGAGGGATAAGCAGAGAGGCCACTTCACCATTGAATGGATTGTCCACAAACTTATCAAGTTGTTCCATGATGAACACATGATTATAGTAGTGAGGAGCATCAGACTTGGCAATTGGAGCAGATTGCACTGGAACTTGCTCGGAAGGAGGTTTAGAGGCCAACAACTCAATTAATGTGGGAGCAAACTTAGCAGCCTTCTCCTTCGAAGCAGTAGCTTGAGGAGCATTGTGCTCGGTAGTAGATGCCTTGATTTTCTTCAAGTCAGGCTTGGGAATCCTTTCGCCTGGCTTTGCAGTACTCACAGGAGCGTCAACTACCAAATCCTTCAAATTGATAGCATCTGGATGAGGAGCTGTATTCACATGCTATTTCATAGTGACAGTGGTAGGTAGAGTTTTCCTAGCAGCGATCTTCTCCGGTGGTGCTTCTGGAACCATAGGGACCTGAAGATCAGGCAGCACCGTTGAAGTAGTGATATTCACTTGCTCGGTGAGGGTAGCAGCAACTTCGTCCTTTATGAGCAGAGGATCATCATCATCATCCGAAGAATCATTTCTAGCAAATTCATTTGCTGATACAGCTGTACTCTTCTTTGATGCACTCTTTCGCTTTGATGCAGCAGAACTGGGATCATGCTTGCGATTCGAGCGACCTTCAGATTTTCCTTCGGCCTTTTTCCTCATTACATCTTCCTGAAGAAGGCGACGGTTTTCCTCTTCGCGAGCCTTTTTCTTTTCTTCCCTCTTAGCTCGCTTGATGGCATTTTTCTGACGCTTAGCAAGCTCATCAGGATATGATTTGGGTGTGCGAAGGGAGGACTCATGAGCATTTGGTGGAGGCGGCGGTCTCTCCTAGGGATCATTTGGTTTTATGAGAGAAATTTCCCGGCAGTCACCCCATGGTGGATGAAATGCAAAGTTTTGTGCAAACCGAGGATGAACAAATTCATAGCTGAACCATTTGCGCACCCAGTGACGTCGAATCCATTGCAGACGCTTATCTCTCTGCTGCTTTGATTCTTCTGGAACATTATTATATCGATCATGGGAGATATGTTCAGTTGTGTTTGTATATGCTTGTCTGCCACCCCTCTTCTTGTTCGGAGCATTCTCTTCTTGCTCATCGGCATTTTGCTCGGTTCTTTTTCGGTTGCTGGTTGATGGGCCTACCGTTGGGCCCTTGGCATTCGGAGCTTTGGATTTGTCTGTTGTACCGAGAACAACATCTTCGTCAGCCATGCTCACTGGTCGAGTTGAATCCTCAACTGACTGCATATACCTTTGAATAAGGATAGATGCGAGGGAAAATGGGGACAGGGTTACGAATGCTCATAGCGAGGTTTTTGAGAAAGAAAATGTTTTTGAAGAAGAATTAGATGCAGACTTTGAGAAATGTTTCGAATGAAAGAAATGTGTAGAACGAACTAGTAGGTTCGAAGAATTTACTAGTTAACATGCTAAGCATTCCGTTCGTATGAGACATAACACAAACCCTAGATCTAAAAAATTTCAGATGCGAGGAACTTCTACAAACCACATCCGCACAAGTTACCTATCAGTAAAGATCTGAGAAATGCGGTAAATATAGGTAATTTCTACCACGGACGAACACGAACAAGATGGATGGAAGAACGAGTTCACACTACACATACCCTAACTCGGTGATGTGCAGCAATTACGGCAGCACAGGGAGGAAGATGATCCGCGGCGGCGAGGAATGACTCCGGCGATCTCTTTCCGGCAGAAAGAGGTGAAGATGATCGTCGGCGTCGAGCTCAAGGTGGAGCGGTGCGGTAGGGCTTCGGAAAGTGACGGTGGCGAAGAGGAGAAATGGATTTGGGAATGGTGGCGATGCGAAATAACTGCATCGAGTGAATCTGATCGGACGGCCATAGTCAAAGGACTATTGCGATTCAATGGTCCAGGTAGAAAGGCAGTTGATGAAGAGCATGTGGCAACCGTCATCAAAGATCATGGTCCTGACTTGGGTAGGAAACCCCAAATTTTGGACGGCTTTCGCCAAAATGAATTAAGTTCGGAACGAACCTTTAACATGGTCAAGGACACTAGATAAAGTTTCGTTATAGATGAAATTGGAGCATTCATAATGGAACAACATAGACTAGAAGAGATAGAATAGAGGGAAAACATGGTCCTAGGTATTTCACTCAGACAAAGAAACACAAACACCCGAGAGTAAAACTATGAGTGACACACATTCGGACTAATACAAAATCCTTCAACTGAAAGGCAATCTCAACGAAGGGAAATTGTGGTGGCGTGACCCACCGTATAAGAACTGTATGACCCCAAGCGTCGCACAATTATCGTGGCACCCGGTTAGTCTAGTTCTTCATTAATGTATTCACTCTCAGAAAGAAAATTTCACTTTGTCAAAATTTTCAAACTCTTCGAGTGTTGTCACCCATTCCTTCTAAGATGTGGAAGTGATGGTACGGGTGTCGAGTCCAGCTTACTGCATGTTTGCGGAATCTAGAGTATTTAGCTCACACCGTAACGCACAGAATCTTTTCTCATCGAGAGGCTTGGTGAAAATATCAGTGAGATTATCTTCAGTATTGACGTGACTGATAACAATATCCCCTCGAGCAACATGATCGTGAATGAAATGATGTCTGATCGTAATATGCTTGGTGTGAGAATGGTGCACTGGATTGTGTGCAATTTTGATCGCACTCTCATTGTTGCATAATAGAGGAATCTTCTTGACCATGATGCCATAATCCTTCAGAGTCTGCTTCATCCATAATAATTGACTGCAACAAGCGCCAGCAGCAATATATTCGGCCTCAGTCGTAGAGAGAGAGACACACAATTCCGCTTCCTTGATGACCAACGTACCAAAGATCTACCGAGGAAATGGCATGTCCCCGAAGTAGATTTCCTGTCAACCCGGTCACATGCATAATTTGAGTCTCAATATCCAATGAGATCAAACTGTGCTCCCTTAGGATACCATAAACCTAAGGTGGGGGTGTGAGCCAAATATTTCAGAATACGCTTCACCGCTTGGTGATGCGATTCTTTCAGTGCAGCTTGAAAATGAGCACACATACAAACACTCAACATAATATCAGGTTTGGATGCACATAGGTAGATAAGAGAACCAATCATCGAATGATGAGCTTTCTGATCGTAATCTTTACTGTACACATCTGCGTCCAGCTGACCATTCGTGGGCATTGGAGTTTTTTAGCCCTTCAGTTTGCAATCTTGCATTTTAAACTTCTTCAGACAGTCTCTCAAGTATTTCTCCTGAGATATGAAAATTCCATTGTCCTGTTGATGTATTTGCAGTCCAAGAAAGAACTTAAGTTCACCCATCATAGACATTTGATACTTCTCGGACATTATTCGCCCAAACTCCATGCTGCAAGCATTGTTAGTACAGCCGAAAATAATATCATCCACATAAATTTGACACACGAATAGATCACCATCAATAGCACGAGTGAAAAGAGTGGAATCAGTGGATCCAGTCTTGGACCCTTTATCGAGCAGAAACCTCTTCAAGGTGTCATACCAAGCTCGAGGGGCTTACTTCAGCCCATATAGAACCTTTTTCAACCTGAAAACTTTGTTAGGAAACTGAGGGTTTTCAAAGCCAGGTGGCTGCCTAACATATACTTCCTCATCAATTTCGCCATTAAGGAAAGCACTTTTCACATCCATTTGGTAAAGCAGGATATCATTGTAGTTTGCATAAGCAAGAAGAATACGAATTGCCTCAAGGCGAGCAACAGGAGCATATGTTTCACCGAAATCAATACCTTCTACCTGTGTATACCCTTGAGCGACAAGACGTGCTTTGTTTCTCACAACAATGCCATTTTCATCTTGCTTGTTCCAGAATATCCATTTTGTGCCGATGATATTGTGCTTCTTCGGATTCGGTTTGTCAACCAATTCCCATACATCATTCAATTCGAATTGCACCAACTCTTCTTGCATGGCATTCATCCAATCGGGATCATTCATGGCTTCTTCATACTTGGTAGGTTCTGTCAATGAGACAAAGGAGAAACTGCCACAGTAGTTAGCCAAACGAGTGCGAGAATGAGTTGTGGGTCGATAACCTGGATTCTTGAGATCTTCGAGAATTAATGTAGGGTCAACTTGATTAGCCACTCATGGGTGAGGATTTTCATCTTGATGACCATTTTCATTTTCCTCAGCATCAGCATCGATATGAGCATTTGTGTCACCATTTTCATCGGGATTGCCATTTTGATTGCCATTTGCATTCTGGTTGCCATTTGTGTTTGGAGTAGCATTTTCTTCAGCAGTGGCTTGGGGTGTTCTGCTTCGAGTCATGGGGGCATCATCATCGGAAGAGTTAAGTACATTTCATTCAACTGGCCCGACGCTCCCAATGGCCATTTGCCGAATAGCATCTGAAATCGGTGGTTCATCTATCACAATAGGCAGGTGCTCCTTTTGGGAGCCATTAGATTCATCAAACCGCACATTTACCGTTTCCATAGCTTTCCCGTGGTGAGAGTTATAGACACGATAAGTACCATCGTCGCTTCTGACATGCTTAATTCGCACATCATATTCATTCTGGGCCTTCTTGGCAAATCTTTTGAAGATGTCTTGGGTGCAGGTTTTGTCCTCGAGAAAGAATATCCAAGTGTAATGAGAGAAATCATCAACAATAACCAGACCATAATGACTGCCACCAAAACTTGCATAGTTTTGAGGTCCGAATAAATCCATATGAAGAATTTCCAGAGGTCTTTTTGTGGTCATGACAGTCTTTGACGAATGATGCTTCTTGGCCAATTTACTGGCCTCACACGCACCACAGAGACGATCCTTGTCGAATTTTACATCAGGAATGGCACAGAGACGATTTACCGAAAAAGGCTTTCGCCCCACTTTATGAATAAAGCAAACCACCAATGCCACAGAGTACCACAACAGAACACGCACGCCACACCTAGGTCTCACGACAAATAGTACAAAGGGGGGTTCTGCTGAGGGCATAGCTCAACAAGCCCTAAAAGAGCAGAGAAAGATGAAAAAGAAGTGGTGGCTGGGCCACGAAGAATCTAATCAGTCTCTGGAGGTGGCGGAGGAAGCGGCGGCGTCAAGCGTAGGGCCATCGCACGGAGATCAACAATGATGGAGTTGATGGCGTCCCGATCCTGGGGGCGGCTAAGAGGCCGCCAAAGCTGCAAGAAACCACACATTTTGAACACCGCATTAGTAGCACGTCGAAGAGGAATAAGCTGGATGACAAGCTTATTGCGGACTGTCCACAGCGTCCAGGCCAGGACCCCTATGGTCAACTACCTAATGCGGCGACTCGCTGGGGGCGATGCCTGAAGCTTCACGAAGAGGTCCAGGAAGTTGGTATTGCACCATCTACCACCGATCACCTCGCGCAGGCAACTCCAGAGAAACTGGGCAGAGACACATGAGAAGAAGATGTGGTTAGAATCTTCTTCGGTCCCACAGAGAGGACACAACCCATCTCCAGGGCCATTGCGCTTTAGCACCTCCACGCCTGAGGGAACACACCCTCGGATCCATTCCCACAGGAAGATCCTAATCTTCAGGAGAAGTCTGATCGACCAGACAACCTCTAGGGGGGCTGGCGCGGGTGTGGCGACAATGGCGCGGTAAAGGGATTTCATGGAGAATCGGCCAGAGGCCTCTAGGTACCAGGATATGCGGTCGTGCGGCGACGTCAGGTCTGGTTCGTGGAGCACAATGATGTCTAGGAGCTCATGCCATGCGGCTATCTCCGGGGGGCCAAAGGGGCACCGGAACGCGAGGCGCCCTAAGTCAATAAGGGCCATCTCAATTGAGACCCGAGGGTCCACCACAATGGAGAACATATCCAGGAAGCAGGCCACGAAGGGGGAATCGCCAGCCCACCTATCAAACCAGAATAAGGTGTCCGTGCCAGATCCAACCGAGATGGAGGTCCCTATGTGGAGCACAGGTAGTAGCTGGATGATGGACTGCCAGAGCTGGGAGTCACTAATGGGGATCCCCAGGTAGGTGGTGGGGAAAGTGCCTAGCCGACAGTTAAGTCGGTTGGCGATACTCTGGCTCTTAGTGCTAGAATAGCCCATCACCATGACCTCACTCTTCGCAAAATTGATATTGAGGCCCAACATCTCCTGGAAGCAGAGCAGGAGGAACTTGACGTTTGTGATATCCGTCGTGGTTCCTTCAACCATGATGATGGTGTCACCAGCGTACTGGAGAAGAGAGACACCATTCCCTCCCACCAAGTGTGGAACTAGACCTCAGATGTGCCCAGCGGCTTTCGCCTTGTCGAGAATGGAAGCTAAGGCGTCAACCACCATGTTGAAGAGGAACGGGGAGAAAGGATCGCCCTGTCTAACCCCACAAAAGGTGGGGAAGTAAGGGCCAATCTCGCAGTTGATGTTAACCGCGGTCTGTCTAGAAGAGACCATCTGCATAACTCTGGTAACCCAGCGGTCATCAAACCCCTTCCTTAGCAGGACTTCCCGAAGGAACGCCTAGCTGACAGTGTCATAGGCTTTGTGGAAGTCGATTTTTAGGAAGACGGGCTTCTGGTTCTTGGAGCGGACCTCATGCAACACTTCATGGAAGACCAGGACCCCATCCAGGATGTAGCGTCCCTGGATGAAGGCCAACTGACCAGGTGAGTGATGCGGTCCGCAAAAGGGGTCACCCTATTGGCGTACCCCTTCGCCAGGATGCGGAAGATCACATTGATCACCATCATCGGGCGGAACTGCCGGATGTCCGTCGCCCCGGGGACCTTTGGAATCAAGGAGATGATCCCGAAGTTGAGGCGGTGTAGGTCAATGGACCCAACGTAGAATTCCTCAAAGAGGGCCATTACCTCGCGTTTGATAGCGGTCTAGAAGGTATGGAAGAATTTGACTGGAAGACCATCGGGGCCCGGGGTAGAGGTTGGATTCATGCCACTAATGGTTGTCCACACCTCCTCCTCAGAGAAGGGGGCCGTGAGGGCCGCATTCTCATCCACGGACACACACTGGATGCCCAGCCATAAATCCTGTGCTAAGGCTAGGTCTCCCCGAGGGGAGGAAGAGAAGAGGTCGCGGTAGAATCCATCTACATGGGCCCGGATGTTGGCCGGCCGCTGGAGGAGGGACTCGCCATCCCAGAGCAAAGGAATGGAGTTCCGCCGCCTATGACCATTGGCGATGGCGTGGAAGTAGGCTGTGTTGGTGTCCCCCTTGAGGACCCAATTTTGGGTCCCACGGAGTCACCAGTACGCCTCCTCGTCGGTGTAAATGACCATGAATTGGTCCTCTAAGTCATACCGGAGCAGCCACTCGTCAGGGGCAAGGCCAACCGAGTCAGCCCGGAGATCAAGGAACTGGATGGAGTCGAGGATGGCTTTCTTGCGCTCATGCAAGTCTTGCCCCAGATTGGCGCCCCAGCCTTGCATGAATTGTCTCACACGCTTGGCGCAGAAGTGCCAATCATCGACGGCCGAAAGGGCACGGTGGGGAGATAGGCGGGCCTCGACCCACTTCTGGCGAACGGCTTCGATGAATCCATTCTGATTAAGTCAGAATGTCTCAAAGCGGAATCTAGGAGGGAGGGGCGGGCACTCATTCTCCGAGGAGAGAAGGAGAGGGACGTGATCCAAGCCGATCCGCGTGATGGCGCAGAGAGAAGCCAGGGGGCAGCGCAGCTCCCACTCAGGAGAGATCAGGACACGGTCCAGGATGAAGCATGTCGGGTCTGCCTGACGATTGGTCCAGGTAAACCTGGCGCCAACCCGATCCAACTCCCAGAGACCAAGCTCGGCAATGCAGTCGTTAAACATCTGCATGCGAGGATAGTTAACTAGATCGTTGCTCTTGTCCTCCGTGAAGTGAAGGAGGTTAAATTCCCCTCCCACGACGACTGGAAGCTGGGCGGCCGACACCTTCCTTGTGAGTTCGGCGAGGAAGGCGGGCGATTGGTTGTGGTCCGCTGGGCCGTAGACAATTATTATCTCCCATTTGAAGTTGATCGCTCTCTCAAAGAGCTCCATGCTGACGAAGAACTCGCCCCGATCCATACTACCTACCTCGAAAGTGGCATCCTTTACACCTAAAAGGATGCCACCCGAGTGCCCGGCGATCTCATTAGAAGGGAGCCAGTGCCAGGCAAACAGGTGAGAGCTCAAACGTTATAGCTCCACCAGGGAGAAATCCGTGTGCATGGTTTCTTGGATGGCTACGATGTCAGTGTGTTCGTCACGCATATATTCGATGAGTTGGCGGCGGCAGCCATCTTGACCGAAGCCGCGAATGTTCCATATAAGGGTCCGCATTAAGGAGCCATCGGGGGGCTGCTTGACCCCAGGACACGAGAGGCGCTCTGAGCACGAATGGCGGCAGTGCGTGAGTGGGTGCGGCCTCGGATCACACTGTCCACCTCAGAGGGCAAATTGGCGGCCGTCCGCTGGGGGTCGGGGCATGAGGCAGGGGATCTACCAGGGCGGCCAAGCATGCCCGGGCCTCAGCCAACCTCCCCTCTAGGATCTCACGGGCACGGATAGCCTCGAGCTGAACAAGCGGTGAAGCGACCTCACCACAAAACACAATTGTCGAGTCTGCCGCGACCTTCGCTAGGTGGCCGAGCGGAGCCGACTCGAGTGTGGAGAATGAACATGTAGAAGTAGAAGCTGGAATGAATGCGGTACCTGACTCGAGGTTTCGGGCCGCGGCCCGAAGCTCAGCGTGCTCCAAGATGGGCAGCGTCGGACTACCCGTCGGCCGGGCGGTGTGGATCCGAGCGCTGTGACATGAGGCGATCACCGGAGATGAAGTCGACCGTCCCCGCCTGGAGTAGGCCGCCATCCGCGGTGGCAGCGGATGGGCAGCCACCGGGGTGGTAACCACAGAAGCCGTCACCCCAGGCGCGGCAGGAGGAGAGGCAGAGGGCGGGGCGAGCAACGATGTCTGGCGCGGAGAGGCCAGAGGGGATCCGGGGAGCGAGCAGGCAGTGGGCTGGGGAGGCGCCGAGGTGAGCATCGAGGCCACCCCCAGCCAAGTTGGGGACTGATACATCTCCAACGTATCTATAATTTTTGCTTGTTCCATGTTGTTATATTATCATTCTTGGATGTTTTACAATCATTTTATAGCAACTTTATATCATTTTTTGGGACTAACCTATTGACATATTGCCCAGTGCAAGTTGCTAATTTTTGCTTGTTTTTTACTTCGCAGAATATCAGTACCAAACGGAGTCCAAATGCAGCGAAACTTTTTCAAAAAGTTTTCTAGACCAGAAGACACCCAGTGGGTCAAGAATGTACCAGATGGGAGGCCCGTGGTGGGCACAACCCACCAGGGCGTGCCCAGGGGGGTTGTGCCCCCACGGAGACCTCCCGCACCGGCTCTTCACCCTATAAATCCCAAATATTCCAGAAACCCTAAAGGAGTCGACAAAACACAATTCCAGCCGCCGCAAGTTCCAGAACCACGAGATCCAATCTAGACACCATCACGGAGGGGTTCATCATTCTCAATGGTGCCTCAAGGGTCCGTAGGCAGTAGCTAGATGACTTCTTCTCTCTTTCTGATTCTCAATACAATGGTCTCTTGGAGATCTATTTGATGTAACTCTTTTTGCGGTGTGTTTGTTGGGATCCGATGAACTTTGAGTTTATGATCAGATCTATATTGTTGGTGCAATATCTGCCTACCTTGTGTTTTGGAGATTGTTGATAGAAACAAGTATGGACTGATTTGTTTGCTAGTGCATACAGAGAGAAAAAGTCCATACACAACCGAAGAAAATGCTGTCTTCGGTGCTAAATTCGAGGAACTTCACCGAAGTATATCTGCGTTGCAGAGAAGAACGAGCTATATTTGTTGAAGTCATATAGTCGAGAAGATTGATGTGAAGAAAACGCCCCCTCGAAAGTTTACTACTGAAGCAAAGCTTTTGGCTTGGTATAGCTGTCCGAAGAAATTGACTACAACGATGGAAGTCGAAGACAAAGTGAAGACGTAGTATTCATTTCATTGTTCTTCTTTCATTCAATTGAATCATTGGACCTCCGTACTATTAAGAGGGGTATAGGTTCTCGATGCTTAGATCCATTGTGTTGCTTAGCCAAAACCTATGAAAGTTGCGAGAGAAATCTCTTTGTGTTGCAGACTTCACCGAAGTATATCTGCGTTGCAGACTGTGATCTTCTTCACTGTGAGAGATTTGTCTCAGACCGAGGAGTTAGCATTACTTGCTCTGCAAGCAATGGTACCATTGTGCTCAAATCCGACCATTGGACTCGTGTCGTTCGGCCATTGGCTGATCCCGAGGTCTAATTTGGTCATTTCCCATCTGGGACGGCTGCGGCTATAAATAGCCACCCCGCTCCAACATTGTCCATTGGCTGCTCCGCTTGAGATTGCTGAGAAGATTGATTTGAGAAACCCCTCTCTGAGTGATTTGAGTTTAAGATCCACCGAGAGAAAATCAAGAGCCCAAACTTAGACAGTGGTTTAGCATCACAGTAGTTCTGAGTGAGAGTTCTTGTACCTATTACTCTTGAGAGCTGCGCACTCTCTAGATGGATAGGTTTTAGCTCGAGTGTTGAAGAGTTGTTGTCTTCACTGAGCTAGATCTTCAGCAACCAAGAGTGATTGTGGTTCGCAAAGTTCGACCGAAGGTTTGTAGATCACCGACAAGGATCTACCATGAGTGAAATCAACCTGAGTCTGATCAGCTCTGCGTTGAAGGAGAATAGGGCGAAGAGAGTTTATCTTCCATGTTAAGTCACAACCCCTCCAACCAGACGTAGCCCTTTAGCAGAAGGGTGAACTGGTCTACCAAATCTTTCTGTCGCCATCGAGCACCACTAGTTCTATTTTCTTCACTGCATTACTTTCGGCAGTCATTATGTGTGCTCTGTGATGATAGATATATGATCTGTTACCCTCTGCTGCTTATCTTTCAACTTATCTCTCGCAGAGTTCTTTGTCATTCGTAGCCCATATTGTTGTCCTTCATAATTATACATCACAGCTATACTCCAGTTCTTATTCATGATCTTAGTTTTGTTGGCATGTTGTATTACCATTGTCATCATTAAGCCTGTTGTATACTATGCTTGAATCATTATTGCATCTTACCTTGAAGGTTTTGTTCCTCTGTAGTGAGCTTCATTGCACTCGTATCTACCTATCTTTATTTCCGCTACTGTGATTGGGATCAGTTTCAATACTTTCGAAAGAAAATTTGAATCTCCCATTCACCCCCCTCTAGTCGATATACTCTTGGTCCTAACATATATCCATGAATATTATTTGATTTTTCTTTGATCTCTTATATGCATGATTATTTATAGCCTCATATTTCTTCTTCGAATCTTTGGTTTAGTTAGGCCAACTCGATCGATTTTTCTTGCCATGGGAAGAGGTGCTTTGTGATGGGTTCAATCTTGCGGTGTTCTTTCCCAGTGACAGAAGGGGCAGCAAGACACGCATGTATCGTTGCTATTAAGGATAACAAGATGGGGGCTATTCCTACATGAATAGATCTCGTCTACATCATGTCATCGTTCTTATTGCATTACTCCGTTTCTCCATGAACTTAATACACTAGATGCATGCTGGATAGCGGTCTATGTGTGGAGTAATAGTAGTAGATGCAGGCAGGAGTTGGTCTACTAATCTTGGACGTGATGCTTATATATTGATCATTGCCTTGGATATCGTCATAATTATTCGATCTTCTATCAATTTCCCAACAGTAATTTGCTTACCCACCGTGTGCTATTTTTTGAGAAAAGCCACTAGTGACATCTACGGCCTCTGGGTCTATACTTTATCATATTTGCTTTGAGATCTATTTTTATTCGCTTTTATTTTCAGATCTATTATTCCAAAAGCCCAAAAATACCTTGCTGCATTTTTTTATTACTTATTTTATTTCGCGTTTTATCGAGAGTTATTTATCCAATCTACCACAAATTTATTTATCTTTTTACCATGGAGGGATTGACAACCCCTCTTACACGTCGGGTTGCAAGTATTTGTTCTTTGTGTGCAGGTACCATTTACATAGTGTTGCTTGGTTCTCCTACTGGATTGATACCTTGGTTTCATAACTGAGGGAAATACCTACCGTAGCTGTACTACATCATCCCTTCCTCTTTGGGGAAATACCGATGCAGTTTCAAGTGACACCAAAATGAATTTCTGGCACCATTGCCGGGGAGACATCATCAACATCTATCAGGTTCCTAATCACAAATCTCATCTCCTTGCAATTTACATTATTTTCCATTTGCCTCTCGTTTTCATCTCCTCCACTTCACAAAAAAATTGCCATTTTATTTGCCCTCTTTTTCGTTTGCCTTTTTCTCGTCAGATATGTTTTTTTTTGCAATCTTGTTTGCATAGTCACATTGACTCAAGAAAACACCAAGTTGTGTGATTTTTCCAATACCAATAACAATGATTTTATTAGCACCCTGATTGCTCCTCCCGCCACTAGTGCGGAATCTTGTGATATTAATGCCGCTTTGTTGAATCTTGTTATGTAAGATCAATTTTTCGCTACTCCTAATGAGGATGCCGCGTCCCATCTAAACACATTCGTAGAATTGTGTGATATGCATTAGAAAAAAGATGTGGACAATGATATTGTGAAGTTGAAATTATTTCCTTTCTCTTTGAGGGTTCGTGCAAAAATTTGGTTTTCTTCTTTGCCTCGCAATAGTATCGATTCTCGGGATAAGTGCAAAGATGCTTTTATTACTAAGTATTTTCCGCCCGCGAAAATCATTTCCCTTAGAACTCAAATCATGAATTTTAAGCAACTTGATCATGAACATGTTGCAAAATCTTGGGAAATAATGAAGTTGATGCTAAGAAATTGTCGTACTCATGGTTTAAATCTTTGGATGATCATAAAAAAAATATGTGGGATTGAACTTTGTTTCTAGAAATCTTTTCGATTCCGCTGCGGGTGGTACTTTTATGGAAATTACTTTGGGTGAAGCTACTAAATTGCTTGATAATATTATGGCAAATTATTCACAATGGCATACTGAAAGAGCACCTACTAGTAAAGAAGTTAATTCGGTTGAAGAAATTAGTACGTTGAGTGAAAAAGTTGATGTTCTTACGAAATTGGTTGCTAATAAAAATGCTCCTATTGATACTAATGATGTGCCTTTGTCTACTTTGATTGAGCAAAATAGTGATCCCGTAGATGTGAATTTTTTGTCGTGAAAGAATTTTAATAACAATGCTTACAGAGGTAATTTTAATCCTAGGCCTTTTCCTGGAAATTCCTCTAATAATTATTGTAATTTCTATGGTAATTCTTCTTACAATAATAATAGGAACCCCTCTGATCTTGATAGTAATATTAAATAATTTATAAATGCTCAAAAAGTTTTCAATACTACGATAGAAGAAAAGTTGAATAAGATTGACGATATGTCTAGAAGCATTGATAGAATTTCTCACGATGTAGAAAATCTCAAGTTGAAAACTTTTGCACCCAAGGTTGATGAATCAATTAAAGCTTTATATGTTTCTATGGAAGAAAGTAAGAAAAGAACCGCTATGCTTAGAGCTAAAAGAGAATTTTTAGAAAGAGCGTTCTCTAGTGATTGCTTTCATAAAAATGATGAAGATCTTAAAGTGATTGGTGTTTCTTCTATTGATTCATTGTTTAGTAAAATTAAAATTGATGATAAAGGGACTGAATAATAGTCAACTTTAGCTAGAGGGCGTCCCGATAATTTGGAGGGTGAAAATCTTGATGAAAAAATTGATAAAAGTGGGTTTGGAGAGGTCAAAACTTTAACTAGTGATGTGCCCACTCTTTTGGATTACAAAGATTTTAATTATTATAATTGCTCTTTGATTGAATGTATTTCTTTGTTGCAATCCATGATAAATTCACCCCATGCTTATGAACAAAATAAAGCTTTTACTAAACATATCGTAGATGCCATGATGAAAGCTTTGGAAGAAAAATTGGAGTTAGAGATTTCAATTCCTAGAAAATTACATCATGAATGGGAACCTAACATTAAAGTCAAGATTAGAAATTATGAGTGTTTTGCTTTATGTGATTTGGGTGCTAGTGTTTCCACAATTCCGAAATCTCTATGTGATGTGCTTGGTCTTACCGATATTGAAGAATGTTCTCTTAATTTGCACTTGGCGGATTCTACTATTAAAAAGCCTTTGGGAAGAATTAATGATGTTATTATTCTTGCAAATACAAATTATGTGCCCATAGATTTTATTGTTCTTGATATTGATTGCAATCCGTCTTGTCCAATTATACTTGGTAGACCGTTTTTACGTACTATTGGTGCCATGATTGATATGAAAGAAGGCAATATTAAATCTCAATTTCCACTAAGAAAGGGTATGGAACACTTCCCTAGAACAAGAATTAAGCCACCATATGAATCAATCATGAGGGCTTCCTATGGATAAAAAACTAAAGATGACAAAACTTGAATCTATGCATTATGTCTAGCTAGGGGCATAAAACGATAGCGCTTGTTGGGAGGCAACCCAATGAATAAAATTCATTTTTGCCTTTTTATTTCTGTTCTTGAGTGTTTGCACAATTATGCCTCTGTTATGATTGTGTTTTTTATGTTTTAATTAGTATTTGTGCCAAGTAAAGCCTTTGGGATAGCTTTGGTGATAGTTGATTTGATCTTGTTGGAAAACAGAAACTTTTGCGTTTAGTAACAGAATTGTTTAAATTAAAAAAAGCAACGAAAAATTCTGATTTATTTTACACAATATTTATATATAAATTGCATATGTTTTCCTAATTTTTCAGAATTTTTGGAGTTACATAAGTATGAGAACAATTCGCATCTTTACAGACTATTCATTTTTTGTCAGATTCTGTTTTCTTTGCATTGTGTGCTTATTTTGATGAATCTATGGATTGTATCGGGGGGTATAAGCCATGGAATAGTTAGAATACAGTAGATATAATGCAATAACAAAATTTTAACAGGTTTGCAATGGTACTTAAAGTAAAGATTGGTTTTCTTATACTAACAGATCTCACAAAGGTTTTGTTAAGTTTTGTGTGATTGAAGTTTTCAAGTTTTGGGTGAGATCGCGATGGATGAAGGAATAAGGAGTGAAAAGAGCCTAAGCTTGGGGATGATCCATGGCACCCCAAGTTAATATTCAAGGAGAACCAAGCAACTAAGCTTGGGGATGCCCCGGAAGGCATCCCCTCTTTCTTCTAACGACCATCACTAATTTTACTTGGAGCTATATTTTTATTCGTCACATATCATGAGTTTTGCTTGGAGCGTATTGTATTATATGAGTCTTTGCTTGTTTTGCTTTTTAGTTTGTCACAAGTATCCTTGCTGGACACACCTATTTGAGAGAGCCAAAATTATGCTATGATTTGTTAGAATTGCACTTTATGCTTCACTTAAATTTTTTGAGCTATGGAATTGCTCTAGTGCTTCACTTACATCTTTTTGAGCATGGTGTGCTTTAATATTTTTGAAGAAATGCTCTCATGCTTCACTTAAATTTATTTGAGAGTTAGTAAATTTTTGAAGAAATTCTCTCATGCTTCACTTATATTATTTTGAGAGACGAAAAAATTTATGCTCATGTTCTTCACTTAAATTTGATTGAGCTTGTCAAAAGCAATTGCAATATGTGAAACTAGTCCCAAAGTGATAGATATTCAAGAGGGATATAATAAAAACTTTCATGAAGATCATTGGACAAAATAAACTTGATTCTTTGTAATAGTTTTGAGATATGATGATAGTGATATGTGAGTCATGTTGGTGAGTAATTATCCTTTAGTAAGAATATTGGTGTTAAGGTTTGTGATTCCCTATGCAAGCACGAAAGTCAATAGTTATGAACTGAAATTACATCTTACTTGTGGTGCATTATTCAGTGTTAGTTATGCTTAATGCTCGCTTATGTGATTTTTTGTTTCTTTGTTGGTTGCTTCTCAATCTTTTTGCTAACCTCCACTTGTATTAAGTAGAAATACTACTTGTGCATCCAAAATCTTCAAACCTAGTTTTTCCATATGAGTCCACCATACCTACCTATATGCGGTATTTCCATGCCGTTCTAAGCAAATTGTATGTGCCATCTCTAATTTTCAAAATGAATTTCCTTTTTGTGTGCCCGTACCGCTCATGAAGCGGCAGTGGGTGGCCAATATTTTCCATGCTAGATGTGTTATTTTCAAGATGAGTGTTTATTCACTTGTCATTGCACGAGAGTGCGGCGGTAATAGGGATAGCCAGTCCTGAAATGAAAAAGAAATTTACTTTATGTTGTCAAATAATAAATTCCTTGGAAAGTGTTGGTATGGAAGGCACCCGTGAATACGGCTAGCAATGTATTGTGAAAGAATGGTGGAAAAAGGAATAAACTTTATTTTCTGTTTGGGAACTGCCTATGATATATCTAGCATGGAAAGTGTTGGGAATTACTCGGTCGTTTTAGTTGACGAGAAAAGTATGCCTCTCAAAAAAAATTATCTCTCAATTTAAGCTTTGAGCTCTGGCACCTCTACAAATCCCTACTTCCCTCTGCGAAGGGCCTATCTATTTACTTTATGCAATTTTTATTTTTATTTGAGTCTCCATATTTTCTTATAAAGCACCAACTAGGGAGCACTATGATCATACTTGAGCATTGGATGTAGCTAATATGCGAGTGTGTTTCATGAATGGATCAATGATTGAGCATGATGGGCTAGGGATAACTTTCTTTAGTGTTGATATTTTGAAAGACATGGTCGCTTGTTGATATGCTTGAGTATTGAAATCTTCATGTCAAAACTAGACTATTGCTTTGAACCATATAAAAGTCCAAATGTCCAAGCTACAAAAGAAAAGAATATGTGATGAACATGTTAGGCAGCATTCCACATCAAAAATTCTGTTTTTATCATTTACCTACTCGAGGACGAGTAGGAATTAAGCTTGGGGATGCTGATACATCTCCAATGTATCTATAATTTTTGCTTGTTCCATGCTGTTATATTATCATTCTTGGATGTTTTACAATCATTTTATAGCAACTTTATATCATTTTTTGGGGCTAAGCTATTGACATAGTGCCCAGTGTCAGTTGTTGTTTTTTTGCTTGTTTTTTACTCCGCAGAATATCAGTACCAAACGGAGTCCAAATGCAGCGAAACTTGAGATTTTTTCTGGACCAGAAGACACCCAGTGGGCCAAGAATATACAAGAGGGGAGGCCCGTGGTGGGCACAACCCACCAGGGCGCGCCCAGGTGGGTTGTGCCCCCCTCGGAGACCTCCCGCACCGCCTCTTTGCCCTATAAATTCCCAAATATTCCAGAAACCCTAAAGAAGTCGACGAAAAACAATTCCAGCCGTCGCAAGTTCTAGAATCACGAGATCCAATCTAGACACCATCACAGAGGGGTTCATCATCCTCATTGGTGTCTCTCCGATGATGCGTGAGTAGTCCACTATAGACCTAAGGGTCTGTAGGCAGTAGCTAGATGGCTTCTTCTCTCTTTTTGATTCTCAATACAATGGTCTCTTGGAAATCTATTTGATGTAACTCTTTTTGCGGTGTGTTTGTTGGGATCCGATGAACTTTGAGTTTATGATCAGATCTATATCCATGAATATTATTTGAGTTTTCTTTGATCTCTTATATGCATGATTATTTATAGCCTCGTATTTTTTCTTCGAATCTTTGGTTTAGTTAGGCCAACTAGATCGATTTTTTTCTTGCCATGGGAAGAGGTGCTTTGTGATGGGTTCGATCTTGCGGTGTTCTTTCCCGTGACAGAAGGGGCAGCAAGACATGCATGTATCGTTGCTATTATGGATAACAAGATGGGGGCTATTCCTACATGAATATATCTCGTCTACATCATGTCATCGTTCTTATTGCATTACTCCATTTCTCCATGAACTTAATACACTAGATTCATGCTGGATAGTGGTCGATGTGTGGAGTAATAGTTGTAGATGCAGGCAGGAGTCGGCCTACTAATCTTGGACGTGATGCCTATATATTGATCATTGCCTTGGATATCGTCATAATTATTCAATCTTCTATCAATTGCCCAACAGTAATTTGTCTACCCACCGTGTGCTATTTTTCGAGAGAAGCCACTAGTGAAATCTACGGCCACCGGGTCTATTCTTTATCATATTTGCTTTGAGATCTATTTTTATTCGCTTTTATTTTCAGATCTATTATTCCAAAAACCCAAAATACCTTGTTGCACTTTTTTATTACTTATTTTATTTCGCAATTTATCGAGAGCTATTTATCCAATTTACCATAAATTTATTTATCTTTTTACCGTGGAGGGATTGACAACCCCTCTTACGCGTCGGGTTGCAAGTATTTGTTCTTTGTGTGCAGGTACCGTTTACATAGTATTGCTTGGTTCTCCTACTGGATTGATACCTTGGTTTCATAACTAAGGGAAATACCTACCGTAGCTGTACTACATCATCCCTTCCTCTTTGGGGAAATACCGATGCAGTTTCAAGCAACATCAAGGACATGCGCGAGGCCAGTGGGGAAACCTCGGGCACGTCCGGGGGGCCCTGGGATCGGAAGGCGAGGACAGCAGCCGGAGCGCGGGGGCGGCCTCCATGGTCGGACTGGAGGAGATGGCATCCAACCCCGGGTTGGGGGAGCGAGGGGAAGTGGCAGGAAGGACCATCATGCTAATGCTGGGCGAGTCGCTCCCCGAACCCAGGCCCCCTGGCGAAGCCACCACCGGGAGGGGGGGCATGTCCTGCGAAGTCGAGCCCAAGACCGGCGGGGGTGAGGCCGAAAGCTCAGCCAAGGAGAGAGGGCACGAGTGGTGGCGGTTGCTTGCGGCCGAGCTTCCAGGAGCAGCGGCAGGCAGAGGGTCGAGGTCGAGAGAACGGTTGTCCTCGGAGTCGTTGTCCTCCTCATCGAGGTCTTAGTTGAGGGAGTGACGGGGGCCGCGGTGGTGGCGTCTATGGGGATCGTCCACACCATCGGGGCCACCACCACCAAAGTGTCCATTGTCGGAGAATCGGTGGCGCCCCACGTGGTTGGGAGGTTCGGGGCAGATCTTGAGTTCGAAGGCTTGGTCATTGAAGAAGACCCAGACCGTGGCACGGAGCTTCGAGGAGTCGAGGGATTTGACCTTGACCCGGACCTCCTCCTCCTTCCGGAGGGAGAGCTCGTCAACCACCACGACTTTGTCGAGAATCCAAGACATGCAGCGAATGACACGCTCAGATCTCGCAATGTCTGGCAGCCCAGCGATGAGGATCCAGGCCGTGTCGAGAATAGCCACTTCACGGGGGTCGCGGACCAGCTTGGAGATGTCCACCACCAGCTTGTTGAGCGCCAGGGTGATGTCGCCGCTCTGGGTGCCATAGCCGTGGCTGACCGCGTCGGGGAAGATCACCGTGAACTCGTTGTCGGTGGTAGGTGTCACCTGCCAGTCCCACTGGCACCGGTAGAGGTGGTTGAGCTCGGCCTCGATCATCTCGGGGAAGGCCACCCCCTCTCCCCGGACTGTCACAACCGCTAGGAGCGAGGGAGTGGGGGGCGGGACGTCCGGCACCTCGATGTGGAAGAAGGCCATGCCCTCGATGCTGTGCTCGTACATCATCAGCTCCTTGGAGATTGGGTGGTCCGGACACAGTAGCGCAGGATGGTCGGTGTCGGGGGGATGTACCCCGGGTAGCCTCATCCACACCCAATAACATTTCAAGACATTGGGGCTGGCAAAGCCCCTCAAGCCGACTAGCCACGTGGCCGGCTCCCTGGGCCGGCTGGGACCACGCGGCCGGCTTCCACAAGACGGCGCACTCCTAGAAGGCGGCTATGGGGGCGGGCCGGCTTCCAGCAGCCGGCCTCTCCTCCTCCTCGGAGTCTACACTCACCCACTATGATGAGACAGGGCGTGGCTACAGTGCCACCTGCTCCCTCGAATCCCGGAGGGGCGTGGTTACAGTGCGCGCTGACCAAGCGGCCACCTACCCGCCTGGCGCGGGACTGTGGCCATACGACGCATGACGCGGCCCTCGTCAGCAAGTACCATGCTACAGCAAAAGGCAATCAGCATGGCCCCCGCAGGCGGCGGGCCCTACTTGTCGGCTGGATTCTCGGAAGCCGGTGGGGCCCTCCAGAGGCGGGCCCCAGCAGCCGGCGGAGAACCCGGTGGCCCTAGACACTGACGCCCGGGTCCTACACCCGGCCGTGTTACCATTGTACCCCTGGGGGGTCAGCCTATAAGACCCCCCCGGGCTCACCCATGCAAAGGGTTCAGCTTTCATTCCACACACACACACACCATAGCTAGGAGAAGAGGGAGAGCTCTACCCTTCTTCCTCCTCTAGCAATACAACTCCAGGAGCAACCCTGTAAACTATCGATCATAGTCATCATAGCAGGACTAGGGGTGTTATCTCTTCGGAGAGCCCCGAACCTGGGTATGTCTCGTGTGCTCCCGAGCTCGTGCTCACTCTCGTTTCCGGAACCCGACGACGTCCTCATGGCTCCACCCACGATAAGCCACCCCCTGGCATCTACCATGAGATTACCACGACAGTTGGCGCCCACCGTGGGGCCATCCGCGGCGTCGGCCGGAGTTTTGTTCCGGATGGGAACCACCCTTCCCTCCGGCGAGCACGTCGCGTCTGGCTTGATCAACCAGCCGGATGCGTTCATTTGCACTTGCACCGATGCATCGCCCGACGCGGGAGCCATCTGCCCTGTGAGCTGCCTCACCAACCTCTTCGGGAAGCTCAGCCTCTCCGATGCGGTCACCACCAACGAGTACCCCGGCGACGTGGTGATCATCGACGACCCGCTCCCTCCTGTCGCCATCGACGCCTCTACCGGCGCGCTCAACGCTGGCGTCTTCGTGGAGGTGATGGTCATTGGCGACAGCCAGGGCACTGGCGGGGCTGCCAGGGACCCATTGCGAACCACAATGCAGGACCTGGCTGCTCCCGTCGGCGCCGACGTCGGCCCGGCAGTGCTAGAAGAAATCTGCGTCAAGCTCCTCGACAGTGCCACCAAGATGGCGGCCATGAAGCGCCGCGCTGAGGCCAACCAGTGCGAGATTGACCGCATAGCGGGCGGCACGCTGGCTGCAGGCGAGCCCAGCCGAGCCGACGCCGTCTGGCAACGCGGTGCGGCCATCGCTAATATGCTGGGAGTCGAACGTCCGATCTATGACACCCTAGTGCAGAACCTGTGCGCCGCGCAGGCGGCGGCAGAAGAACTCGAGACCCTGGAGGGTGACGAGCGGCGTAGCCAGCTGGAGTGCCTCCAGGAGCTCATCAATGCTGCGAACGCGCAGCAAGACGCGTGCAACCGCGTGGTGGCGGCCGGCGAGCAGGCCGACCACCCGAAAGGAAACCTTCCACCCCGCCGCGAGAATGGAGCGACCTCCCGGTCCCCTAGTGGCAGCGGCCGCGGCCAGCGGAACCCGGAGCCGGTAGCTAGCCGCAGCCAGCGCTCTCACGAGATGGTTGTGGGCAGCCGGCAAATTCCTCCAAGGACGGAGGGCCGGCGCCAGCAGGATGAACGTCCACCTCTCCCCCCCCCCCCCGCAGGGAGAGGCCGGCTTCTCCAGTGCCGGTTGACCGCCCGACTTTGGGGGGCCGGCTAGGCCCCCGCGAAGCAGTCGGCGAGAATGACGCTCATCGCCAGATCAAGCGGCTGTCTCGGTCCCTGGCAATGGAGAATGAGGATACAGTCGGCCCGGCCTGCTTCGGCCCCCGCATCCGCGAGGAGCCCTTCCCCAAAGGGTTCTCGCTCCCTCGCGACACTCCCAAGTACAACGGTGTCGTGAAGCCGAAAGATTGGCTAACCGACTATGCCATGGCAGTCAGCATAGCGAACGGCAACAAGCGCGTTGCCGTGAGGTATGTTCCGCTCATGTTGCTGGGCACGGCCCGGACATGGCTGAACAGCCTCAAGGTCAATAGCATGAACAGTTGGCTGGACTTCAGCGAAGCCTTCGTGCGCAACTTCAACAGCACCTACAAGCAGCCCCCCAAGCCTCGCCAGCTCTCCATGTGCGTTCAGAGCCCGAACGAGTCCACTCGCGACTACCTGACGTGCTGGGCCGAGTTGCGCAACTCCTGCGAGGGGGTGCACGAGGTGCAGGCCATCGAGTACTTCACCTCCGGGTGTAGAGAGGGCACCCTGCTCAAACACAACCTTCTGTGCGACGAGCCAGCTACCTTGGACGAGCTCCTGGTTGTGGCTGACAAGTACGCCACGACAGACTCTTCCATGAAGACGGAGATCCGGATCGACGCGTCTGGGAAGGTGATCCAGCCGGCTTCTCCGGCACCGGCTGGTGACTCCAACCGGCGTCAGCACCCGAGCGACAACAAGCGCAAGGCCCAGCAGCCGGCTTCTAATAGCCGGCTGGTGGTGACCGTTGAGGACCAACAGCCGGCAGACCAACCCGGCCCCAAGCATCCGAGGGGCGGCAAGGGTGCCTGGCTGCCGGCCTTCTCCTTTGAGCAAACCCTCGACGCTCCTTGCAAGTTCCACAGCGGTGCGAAGCCATCTAACCACACAACCCGAGAGTGCAGCTGGCTCACCTGAATCACTAAGGGTGAGGGCTTGCCACCTCCTCCAGCCGGCCCGGCGGCTCCGGCTCCTCAGCAGCCGGCCCGCCCGGTCGGCATGCTCCAAGATGAATTCCCCAACGAGAATGCCACTTACGTCGTCTTCACAAGTGAAGCCGACGACAAGCACAGTCGGCGTCAGCAGCATCACGAGGTGAATGCTGTTATCCCTGAGGTCCCCCAATTCATGCACTGGTCCGAGAGGCCCATCACCTGGAGCTGTGACGACTATCCGGCCGTGTTGCCATCGCCGGGTGCTTATGCCATGGTGCTGGACTCCACCTTCTCAACTGAGAGGCGGGCATGCCGCTTCTCCCGAGTCCTGATAGACGACGGCAGCAGCATCAACATTCTCTAGCGCGACACCATGGAAAAGATGGGCATCAAGGAGAAGCAACTCCAGCCCAGCCGGACCGTGTTCCATGGAATTGTCCCTGAGCTTTCCTGCTCTCCAATCGGCAAGATCAAGATCAATGTTCTGTTCGGCGACAAGACCCACTTCCACCGTGAGCCCATCTGGTTACTTGGACAGCCCCTACCATGCGCTCTTGGGCCGGCCAGCATTGGCCAAATTCATGGTGGTTCCGCATTACGTGTACCTGAAGATGAAGATGCCGGGTCCCAAGCGCATCATCACCATTGCCGGTGACTACAAGAAGTCGCTCGTGTGCGCCGCAGCCGGCTCCCGGTTGGCCGAGTCCCTCGTCATCGCCGAAGAGAAGCGCCTCCTTGACTGGGCTGTGGCCATGGCCCGCGAGCAACCGGCCATGCCGACTGACCCCGAGGTAGCTGAAGGCAAGGGCTCCTTCCAGCCGGCTAAGGAAACCAAGAAGATCATCTTGGACCCGATGCACCCGAAGCAGTACGCTGTCGTGGGGTCCAACCTCGACAGCAAATAGGAAAGCGAGCTCATTGACTTCCTCCATGAGAATCGGGATATCTTTGCATGGTCCCCCAAGGACATGCCGGGTGTTTCGAAGGAGTTCGCCGAGCACAAGCTGCATGTGCGGCCGGATGCTAAGCCGGTCAAGCAACCCCTCCGCCGCCTATCAAAAGAGAAGAGAAGGATTGTTGGTGAAGAGATCGCCTGGCTTCTGGCAGCCAGCTTCATCATGGAAGTGTTCTACCCGGACTGGCTTGCCAACCCAGTCCTCGTCTTGAAGAAAAACAACAAGTGGCGCATGTGTATCGACTACACGAGCCTGAACAAGGCCTGCCCTAAGGATCCGTTTGCCTTGCCCCGGATTGATCAAGTGATCGACTCGACGGCCGGCTGCGAGCTCCTGTCCTTTTTGGATGCCTATTCCGGCTACCATCAGATCAAGCTGAACCCGGCCGATCAACTGAAGACCGCCTTCATCACCCCCTTCGGCGCGTTCTGCTACCTCACTATGACGTTTGGCTTGAGGAATGCCGGCGCCACCTTCCAACGCTTCATGCAGAAGTGCCTCCTACCACAACTCGGCAGGAATGCCCACGTCTACGTGGACGACATAGTGGTGAAGACAGAGAAGTGCGGCACCCTTTTGGAGGACCTCAAGGAAACCTTCGCCAACTTGCGCCGTTTTCAAATCAAGCTCAACCCGGAGAAGTGTGTTTTTGGGGTACCAGCCAGCTCCTTGGCTTCCATGTTTCTGAGCGTGGGATAGAGTGCAACCCCATGAAGATCAAGGCCATCGAGCGGATGAAGAAACCGACCAAGCTACGGGACGTCCAGAAATTCACCGAGTGCCTGGCGTCTCTCAGCCGGTTCATCAGCCGGCTGGGCGAGAAGGCCCTCCCTCTGTACTTGCTGATGAAGAAGACCAAGTGCTTCGAGTGGACTGACCAGGCGGACGAGATGTTCCTCCAGCTCAAGCGGATGCTGTCCACGCCGCCTATTCTGGCCGCCCCGACTGCCAAAGAACCACTGCTCCTCTACATCGCCGCCACCAACTGGGTCATCAGCACAGTGATTGTTGTTGAACGCCCAGAAGCCGGCAGGGCGCAGCCGGTCCAGAGGCCGGTCTATTACTTGAGCGAGGTGTTGTCCGCTTCCAAGCAGAACTACCCCCACTACCACAAGATGTGCTACGGCGTGTACTTTGCCACCAAGAAGCTGAAGCAGTACTTCTAGGAGCACTCCATCATGGTCGTCTGCACCGCCCCTCTTGCCGAGATCATTGGCAACCGAGATGCCTCGGGCCGGGTGGCCAAGTGGGCCATCGAGCTGGCTCCCCACACCATGCTCTACCAGCCCCGCACCGCCATCAACTCCCAAGCGCTGGCCGACTTCCTCGTCGACTGGGCTGAGACCCAGTACCTACCGCCAGCGCCGGATTTCACGCATTGGCGGATGCACTTTGACGGCTCCAAGATGCGCACCGGTTTGGGAGCCGGCATTGTCCTCATCTCTCCCAAAGGCGACAAGCTGAAGTACACGCTGCAGATCCACTTCGCCGCCTCCAACAACGTAGCCAAGTACGAGGCACTCGTCCATGGGCTCCGGCTGGCCAAGGAGATCGGCATCCGTCGCATCCTGTGCTACGGCGACTCGCAGCTTGTGGTCCAACAATCCTCTAGTGACTGGGACGCCAAGGACACCAACATGGCCAGCTACCGCTTCCTCGTCCAGCAGATCAGCGGGTACTTCGATGGGTGCGAGTTCATCCATGTGCCACGGGCCGACAACGAAGCAGCCAACGCCCTGGCACGGATTGGTTCTACTCGGCAGGCCATTCCAGCCGACGTCTCCCTCGAGTGCTTGCGCAAGCCGTCTATCCAGCCTTCGCCAGAATCAGAATCCATCTTCGTGCCGGCTGACCCTGGAGCAGCCGGACCCGGCTCGGGGACTTCAGAAGGCGGCCTGGGGACTGCAGCACCTAAACCCGGCCCGGGGACTGCTGTAGCCGGCCCGGGGACTTCCACGACGCGGCAAGGAGCGGCCGGCTCCAGCCCACCGCCTCCCAACCCGGCAACCCGAACGCCGCCTGCTGTCATGACGGTGGTGGAAGCCCCGTCTTGGGCACAGCCCATCCTCAACTTCCCGGTGAGCGGCGAGCTCCCAGCCTATGAGGTGTTGGCCCGGCAGGTGCAACACCGGGCGGGTGCATACATGATCATCAACCGAGAACTCATCAAGCGCAGCACGACCGGTGTCTTCCAGGGCTGCGTCGAGCCGGAGAAGGGCCTTGCCATCCTCAAGGACATCCACCAGGGTGAATGTGGCCACCATGCCGCTTCCAGAACCCTTGTGGCCAAAGCTTTTCGCCATGGTTTCTTCTGGCCGACTGCTCTGGATGACGCTAAGGAGCTGGTCCGGAAGTGCAAAGGATGCCAGCGTTTCAAAGCCAAGCAGCACCAACCGGCCTCAGCCCTCAAGACCATTCCCATCACCTGGCCATTTGCAGTATGGGGATTGGACATGGTGGGCCCATTGACGACAGCACGCGGCGGCATGACCCATCTGCTGGTTGCCGTGGACAAGTCTATGAAGTGGATCAAGGCAAAGCCGATCAAGAAGCTGGACGCCCCCACGACCATTACAGTCATCACGGATATCACCGTTCGATACGGCATCCCGCACAGCATCATCACCGACAATGGCATGAACTTCGCCAAAGGCGCCTTGGCTCGTTTCTGCGCAGCACAGGGCATCCGACTGGACCTCGCGTCGGTTGCTCACCCGCAGTCAAACGGCCAGGTGGAGCAAGCAAACGGCCTCATTCTATCCGGCATCAAGCCACGACTAGTCGAGCCACTGGAGCGCTCGGCCGGCTGCTGGATCGAGGAGCTGCCAGCCGTCCTTTGGAGTCTCCAGACCACGCCAAACCGATCAACCGGCTTCACACCGTTCTTCCTCGTGTACGGGGCCGAGGTCATCATCCCAACAGATATCGAGTTCGACTCGCCTCACGTCACCCTGTACACGGAGGCGGAAGCAAAGGAGGCACGCGAAGACGGCGTCGATCTACTCGAAGAGGCCCAACTGCTAGCACTCAGCCGGTCCGCCATCTACCAGCAGAGCCTACGCCACTACCACAACAAGAAGGTCAAGCCGCGTGCTTTCCGCGAGGGCGACCTCGTGCTCCGACTGATCCAGCGATCAGCTGGCCAGCACAAGCTCTCGGCTCCTTGGGAGGGGCCCTTCATCATCAGCAAGGCCCTGGGCAACGACTCTTACTACCTAATCAACGCACAAAAGCCCAGGGCACGCAAGAAAGACGCAGCCAGTGAAGAATCGGAGCGCCCATGGAACGCGAACCTTCTCCACCCATTTTACAGTTGATGCAGTGTATGTACCATGCTATCTTTTGTACTAAGTACAGACAACAGGTACCCTGAGGCACACTCGGGGGCTACCTTTTTATCTCTATGATAAGCTTCTCCTATGCATGAGTATTTACTCTCTCGACCTGCCCGGGTCCGGTCAACCGGCCCGGGGGCTCGCCGACTCGGCCCAAGGCGGCATCGTCCGAAGTCGGTCCAGTAATGTGCCGACGCCAAAGCCCTCTCTTCGCCCCAGCCACAGCTCGCAGCGTGACTGTCCGGCTGGCAAGAGCTAAAGGCCGGAAACGCTATCCACATGAAAAACAACTAAGGAAGAACGCCGATTCGGGCCAAGCCGGCCTTTCGCCTCCCCCGTCCGGCTGCCCAGCAGCCGGCCGGCCGGCTTCTTGCTTGACTAGCATACGTTCTAAACGGCTGAAATAATTTGCCTATTCTAAACGGCCAAGTCCCTGACCCGGCCACAGACCGCAGTGCGCCTGTCCGGCTAGCAGGGCGGCAGCCAAAGGAATACGGCAAAGGAAAAAGCCAAAGAGAGCAAAGGCAAAATCGAGTTAGAACTCGGCATAGCACACAAGCATGTGGGGAAAGTAAATCCATTTACATTCCAAAAGGCCCGCAGCGGACATTCATCAAAGTTTAAAGTACACCCCCAGTGGGTGGAACTGCGCATAACTAACTTTGTTCTTAAGCACAAGACAGAAAAAATGCAAACAGATAAGGGCCGCCTAGGCCGGAGGTACTGCGGACTGCTCGGATGAGTCGGCGGTGTGTGTAGCGCCGGCTGGCGGGGCCTCCGGCTGGTTGGTTCCAGTCTGGTCAGCGGCGGCGGCCGACGTGGTCTCCGCTGCTCGCCGGCCGGGGCCGGATCGGGCTGGTTCCGGCTGGTCGCTCCGTCATCTGGCGCGATGCCGTCGCCTTCCTCTTCCTTGTCCTCCTCTGCGGCCTCATCGCTGGAGGCGATCTCTATCGGGTTCTCCTCCTCGTCCGGGTTCAGCCCGAACCAGGACGGGGGCACCTCGGTGCTGTCTTCTGCCCGCTTCGGGACGAAGACGTCGCCGTTGGTGTACTCGGCGAGGGCCGACGCATGAATGGCGATCCCTTCACGCTTCAGCTCCAACTCCGGCGTTGCGTCCTGGCAGAAGGTGGCCAGCTGTGCCACGCTCACACCCGGATACCACGCCTTCATGAACTCCAGTGCCACCTTGGCGCCAGCCCGTGCCGCGGCACCCTTCTAGGCATCGAGATGCTCCCACGCCACCTCCAGCCAGTCGTCAGTCTGGCTGGGAGTCCGGGGGACCCGCACGCCCGGCCAGAGCCCTTCCAAGACCTGCGACCCGGCACGCTGAAACCGGCGAAACAGCTGACGCACCGGCTCAAGGCGCAGCCGAACGGCCTGGAACTATTCGCCCAAGTTCCGAGGCCGGTCTGGCGCAATCTCCAAGCCCTCCTGCCTCCGCTGCTCGCGCCACGCCTCGATCGCCTGGCTGATGGCGCCGGTGTGGTCCGGGAAGTACTCTGCTTAAAAGAAGACAAAAGAATAAGAAGCCGGCTTCCCGCAATAGACGGCAACCAACCAACCAATCGAGAAAGAAAAAAGCTTTACCTTCGAGCAGGTCCTCAATGACCATATAGCCCTCCGATAAGTACTTCTCCTTGTCGGCCCAACCCGAGCGCTGGGACTCGAACTCGGCCTTGAGGCACTCCTCCTTGTCCTTCAGCTGCTGGACCTCCTCCGCATGCCGGGTCGCTTGGTCGGCCAGCTTCTTCTCAAGCCGGTCGCGCTCCACGGCCGCCTGGCTGCGCTCCAGCTCCTTGGCCTGAAGCTGGCCCTCGAGCTCCTGCACGCGGCCCTGCAGCTGGAAAGCGGCCTCGGAGAAAACAAAGAAGAATTGTCAGCAACAATGTCAACAAAGACAAGAAGCTGCCGGGAAGATCCGGCCCGACTGCTCAGCAGTCGGCCCGAATCTCGGGGGCTACACCCAGTGGGTGCGCTGGCGGGCCCCCACTGAAGGCCGGCCTGCGTACCTCGGCTCTTCCGCAACTCGGCGGTCCGGTTGGCGAGCGTCTGGTTCTGGGAGTTGTAGGCGGCCGCACACAGGTTGTGGTAGTCCTGCATCAAGAACGACATCTCAATATTCAGAAACATGCCTTAAAGTTCCAACCCGCCTGCTCAGCAGCCGGCTTGGAACTCGGGGGCTACACCTAGTGGGTGCGCTGGCACGCCCCCATTGAAGATCGCAAAAAATAAAGAAGAAAATCAAGGGCGTACCCGAATGGACGTCTGCATCTCCACCATCTCGCTCCTCGCCTTCAGGAGGGTGGCGCCGTGGGCGGCGAACTTGTCCAGGACGTCCTGCACCGCGAGGTTCAGGGCGGCCGTGCCGGCTGCTGGCGTCCAGCCCGGCGGGGTGGAACTCATGGCCCCGGCGTCGGCCTCCTGCGAGTTCGCGGCCCTGGTTTCCGCCGGCCTCGGCTCGGAGGATGCTCGCGCCTGGCGCAGGCACATGGGGGTGCGCGCCGTCATGGCCTGGCTCATGTCCATATCGGCGCTGGCCAGGGGCGTCTCCGACCTTTCGGGATGACCATCATCCCGCCCACCAGCACCGGGCGCGCGCCGGGTCGCCTCCGCCTCTGAGGCTGCCGAGTCGGCAACCACTCGCTCCGTCGCCGCCTGGTCGGCTCCGGCTGCTCCGATCGGCGCCTGGGCCTCCACCACCGGTGGCTCCGGCTGCTCAAGATTGGCAGCCTCTGGGATCCCGCCACCAGCTGGGTCCTCCGTGGCCTTCGCGTCGGCCTCCACCCACGCCTTGGTTGCCGCCTCCACCTGCGCCGACGCAGCGGCCCGGGCCTCCGCCTGCGCTGACGCGGCGGCCTGGGCTTCGGCCTCCTCCCGCGCCTCCCGCGCATTCCTCTCCGTCGCCTCCCGAAGGGCGACGGCCGGGCCCACACGCCGGGCCTCCTCGGGGCTGCCTGTTGATCCGACCAGCGAGGTGGATGGAGCCCGAGATATGGAGATAGCGGCCCTGCTCAGCAAAGCAATCGAAGATGAGAAATTCGCAAAAGGGAATAAACGATTAAGACAGTGCAACGAGCGCACCATGGTTGGCCCCTTGGGGCGCTCCTTCGGGGCCCTCCGGGTTGGCCCCTTGGTGGCGGCTGCATTCGCGGCCTCTTGCCGCCTGGTCGCGGCTGTCTGCTTGGCCTTCTTGGGCGGCCTGTTGCCGAACAACCCCTCGGCGCGACGCTTAGCCGTGCCGGGTGTGTCAGCCGGCGCTTCGCTGGACAACCGCGCCGTCGAAGAACCGGCGCCCGTCCTCTCGGCGCCTTCGGGGCGACGTTGCCCTTCGCCGTCTTCATCATCATCCGGCCAGGACCGGACGTCGCCGTCTCCTCATACGCCGCCCCCTGCGGCGCCGCCTCCCCAGGCGGCATCGTCCTCAACTCCGTCTTCCAACGCGGCTGCCCCCAGCTCGGGGTCGCCCACGTCGCTCTCCTTGCGGTCCGGCATACATTGATGGCCTGGAGCCGGCGCGTTGGCTACCACCTAGCCAGGAAAGCGCTGCCCCGCGGCTGGGTGTTCAGGTCGGATGAAAAGCATGGCATGAGTGAAGAAGGGAGACCAGATACTGATCGGCGGTGGCAGGTTGGATCGACTGTACGGCAGCTTGCCGAATGTCCAGTCGGTCTCGCTGAGCTTGCTGTCGGAGAAGAAGTTGACATGGCGGACCACCTCAACCATCGGCAATTCCTTGGTTGACATCCGGCATGGATCCCGGCGACCGCTCATGTTGCAGATCCGATGCGGCCGGGCCTGGAGAGGGGAAACTCAGTGGTAGACGAAGGCGGCCAGCAGGTCTGCCAGCTTGAGGCCCTCCACGTCCGTCATCTCCTGGAGCTGGACCAGGATGTTCGTGATGGCAGCCGGCACCGGCTTCGGTTGCTGCCCCCAGTTATCACATGGCTCGCCTGGCGGGCCGGCTGCGTAAGCCGGCAAGTTGATGTAGTCTTGAGTCGGATGGAGGTTGCGGACGTAGAAGTACGACTTTTGCCACAGCTTTGCCGACTCCAGCAAGGCGATGAACGGGAATCGGGTCCCAGAGCCGCTGCGCTGCACGGCGACGCGGGATCCGCACTGGGCTGGTTCGCCCTTGGCTCGGGTCCCCAGCTTCAAGTAGAAGAACCTGCCCCACAGCTCGAGGGTGGGCAGGAGGCCTAGGTAGCCTTCGTAGAAGGTTACGAAGGCGGAGAGAAGAACGACGGTGTTGGGGGTGAGATGATGCGGCTGGAGGCGGTAGAAGTCGAGGAAGCTGCGGAGGAAACTGCTTGCGGGCAAGCCAAACCTGCCGAGGAAGTGGCTTCGGAACACTACAAACTCACTGGCCCTCGGCGCCGGCGAGATCTCCCTTGCATCGGGGATACGCGTCCCCACGACCGCCTCGACTGGAAGCCTCCGTGTCGCGCGGAGGAACTCGATGTGGCCGTCGTGGACATTGGATCCGTCCCAGTCGCCTCGCGCCATGGCTCGTGGTGGTCCGGCGGCAGCTCGGCGAGGCTGGGCGGTGACAAGGTCGCAGCGGCACTTTGGCGGCGCGGCAGCGACAAGGAGGCGAAGGAGCAGAGGAAAAGAGAGAGTGGGAGGGGGCGCGCGTGCGTTTGGCCGCCCCCCTCCCCTCCATTTATACAGCGACGGCGGGGTCGAGGCGACTCTTCAGGGGGCATGGGATTGATTGCTCCCACGTCCCACGCGACCCCGCAATATTCGCACCTTTACAGCGCGCATTCAATGTGCCCCAGAAGGGCAACGGATTGCATCGGCCGCAGTGGATCCGCGCGCGAGCCGAGGCTGTGTGGTGGCGGGACCGGGCATGTGGCGGCGGCCCATCACGCGCGTGGGCTGGCAGGTCAGCCCGGCCTGCTGGAGACACGTGGCACGCAAATGGCGGGCGGCTAGCGCGCTACCCGGCGGCGTACCCCTGACGCCCGCCTCGATGATTCAAATTCACCAGTCGGCTGGCTTTGCCTCGGCCGGCTCCTGGCACGCGGCTTCTTCAAGCCGGACAAAGCAGAGACACAGGATATCCAGGAGGGGGAAACTGCTGAGGCACTCCGGCTTCAAGCCGTGGCGCCTCACCAGCTTCGGGGACTATTGTCGGGGGGATGTACCCCGGGTAGCCTCATCCGCACCCAATAACATTTCAAGACATCGGGGCTGGCAAAACCCCTCAAGCCGACTAGCCGCGTGGCCGGCTCCCTGGGCCGGCTGGGACCACGCGGCTGGCTTCCAGAAGACGGCGCACTCCTAGAAGGCGGCTATGGGGGCGGGCCGGCTTCCAGCAGCCGGCCTCTCCTCCTCCTTGGAGTCTGCACTCACCCACTACGACGAGACAGGGTGTGGCTACAGTGCCACCTGCTCCCTCAAATCTCGGAGGGGCGTGGCTACAGTGCGCGCTGACCAAGCAGCCACCTACCCGCCTGGCGCGGGACTGTGGCCATACGACGCATGACGCGGCCCTCGTCAGCAAGGACCACGCTACAGCAAAAGGCAATCAGCATGGCCCCGCAGGCGGCGGGCCCTACTTGTCGGCCGGATTCTCGACAGCCAGCGGGGCCGTCCAGAGGCGGGCCCCAGCAGCCGGCAGAGAACCCGGTGGCCCTAGACACTGACGCCCGGGTCCTACACCCGGCCGTGTTACCATTGTACCCCTGGGGGTCAGCCTATAAGACCCCCCGGGCTCACCCATGCAAAGGGTTCAATTTTCATTCCACACACACCATAGCTAGGAGAAGAGGGAGAGCTCTACCCTTCTTCCTCCTCTAGCAATACAGCTCCAGGAGCAACCCTATAAACTATCGATCATAGTCATCATAGCAGGACTAGGGCTGTTATCTCTCCGGAGAGCCCCGAACCTGGGTACGTCTCGTGTGCTCCCGAGCTCGTGCTCACTCTCGTTTCCGGAACCCGACGACGTCCTCATGGCTCCACCCACGATAAGCCACCCCCTGGCATCTGCCGTGAGATTACCACGATAGTCGGGGTCCTTCCATATGTGGCAACATGGGGGGTTGGAGCATTTGACTTGTGAGTGACCGGAGATACCACAGTTGAAGCACGTCCCACCGGGAGCCGTGGAAACGGTCTCCGGCGCGGCGGGAACCCCGGGGGCCAAGGCAGCGGCGGCAGCCCGGGCTTGGCCCCGACATTTCTTCTTCTTGGGCCCTTGACGCCCACGATTGGGGCCATTGCCCGCCCCGGCCTGAGCAGCAGCACGGTGAGGCGGCGGGTAGCGGCCAACCGGAGGGGCCGACCCCGTAGCTGCCGGGCGTGCCGGGGAGAGGCGAGCACAGTGGGACGGTAAGGGAGAGCGGTCGCGGTGATGTTGAGGGGAGGGGGACCGATGGTGAGAGGATCTCCGGTCCACATCCGGAGGGGAGCGCGACAGAGACCGGCCCCGACGGTCAGCGCGGGCGAGGGACCGGCGATCGGGGGAGCGACGGTCCGGGCGAGGAGGGGAGCGGCGAGAGTCGCGGCCATCACGAGCGTCATGGGAGTCCCGGGCGAAGAGCTGTCGACAGAGGTCTTCCTCCCGGCGCACGCCATCCGGCGATGGGCGGGGCCGCTTGCTCTGGGCGCCACCGTCGTCCGAGTCACGGGGCATGCCAAAACCACTGGGCAGAGCGGCCGGATAGGCTGGACAGGGCGCCGGCGGGGCGACAGCAAGTGCACCGAGGCGGGGGGTGGTCGGGGTAGAGGCAGAGGGCGCGTGTTGCGGGGTGGCGGCGGGAGGGGGACGGGGAAGCCACGTGGAGGCCAGATGAACCCCCAGTTGGGCCTAGGGCACGGGGTGCGGGTGGGATGGCCCCAAGGGAATTCGGCCCCCGTCAAGCCGTTAGAGGCCGCCAGGCGGACTGGGCCCTGGGCCTGACCCAGCTGCGAGGTGCCAGGCCGTGGGCTGACCAACCGTTCCGAGCCCAACAGGCGAGGAGCACGAGCCGGGGGGACGAGCCCACCGTCGGCAGGCGTCTCCGCCGCCGCCGCCGGGGTCGAAGGACGGGGGAGGTTCAGCCAGGGCCGCCGAAGGCCAGAGGGACTCCAGCCAGGGGGTTGCACCGGCAGGAACGGCCGAAAGGGTGAGCGGTGAGAGATCGAGGCCTCGGGGGCGGGAGGAGGTCAGAGCGCCTGCGAGGGGGGCGCCATAGACGACGATGGGGAGGACTGTGCCTAGAGCCAGGTGGAGCGGGCAGAGCCCAGCTCAGAGCGACCGGCAACGCCCCAAGATTGGCGCCGGCGGTGACCCCCAACCCTCAAAACCCCGCCTTTACCCGAGGGCAAGCACGCCAAGCTTGCCAGACGGGTGCACCGCGGCGACCGTGAGATGATAGTAGAACCCCCACCGCGGGGGGCTAAGCCGCCGTCCGCGCAAGTCAGCGACGGGCGAGCAGGGGAGGGGGAAGACCAGCACAAGGCGCGCCTCCGAGGCGTCGGCGTCGGCATCCGAATCTTCGGCTAGGTCAGCCCAGCGATGGCACTCCCGGGCCAGGGAGGACGACGGGCGGAGCGGAGGCAGGGGGAGGAAGGGGCGGCCTCCGGCGGGGGCGCGGCTAGGGCCAGCGGCGGCGAGGGGGACCAGGGCACGGCAGCCGGAGCGGCGTCGGGGCCTCCGCCCGCGGAGTCGCCAGGGAGGGGCGAGGCGCTCATTTCAAATTCCCTCCCACACTTACGGAGATGATTTTTCTCCAGGAGAGTCTGCAAATTTCTCGTACCTGCATGACCAAGTCTTCGGTTCCACAGCCATCCTTCGGTTGCTTTTACAAGCAAACAAGTTTGGACTGAGGGACCCTTAGAGAAATCCACAATATATAAATCACCCTTTCTATTTCCCTCGAAGATGAAGGAATTGTCAGAGGCCATAAAGACGATGCATTTGGATATAGAAAATAGAACTAGCATGCCTAGATCACAAAGCTTGCTAACAGACATGAGATTGGATCCAAGAGACTGAACAGGTAAAACATCATCAATGTTCTTGTCTTTGGATATAGCAACTTTACCTAACCCAGTTACCTTTCCTTTGTTGTTGTTGCCGAAAGTAATATACTTCTGAGATGAAGCAGTTAAGTTGGGGTCGACAAACAATGACTTGTCTCGAGTCATATAACTAGTGCATCCACTATCCATTATCCATTCGGTACACCCGGAGACATAGTCCTGCTGAGGAATTAGGCTTTCTTAACCACCCACATCTTTGCAGGTGGCTTCGAAACAAGAGAGCGAGCATGATATGATTTCTTTCGATAATCATAATTGTTACTTGAAGAAATGCGAGCATAATCAAAAGAATAGGCATTGAAATTCTTTCGAGACGAATGAGTATAGTGGTTGAATGAGGTATGCATGTACTCATTTTGTCGAACTTTCTTAACGAAGTAACGAGCATTTTCTGCCTGCATGGTTAGTACAGTAGTAATAGGCAATGCTTCGACAGTTTTTCTGGGCACCCAAATAGCTTTCTTTGGGGGGCCATTCCTGCTGTTTGGTCCAACATAGTGAGCAACAGTCTCACCACGTTGGTTTTTGAACAGCTTATAGTTGTCCAGAGAATCACCATGAGAGTATTTAGGGATAGGAGAGTCATATCCCGATAGTAGAGCTGGATCGAGCATTTTTCTCTTGGCAGGCACCCACACAGTGCAAGGATATTGATCAGGTTCCCAGTAGGAACCATTTTCATTCAGTTTCCTTTTGAAATCGAGACCTTCTTTCCTGGGATTTTTGTGAAGAATGGATTTCTTCAGAACATCACACAGGGTTTGATGCCCTTTGAGAGACTTGAACATTCCTATCTGAATAAGATATTTCAACCTAGCATTTTCATCAGACACAGAACCATTTTCCTCGACAGAGGGGTTAGCATTCACAGAAGATTCAACATTGTTGCGTTCAAGGCATTTTAAGCAACGTGGTATAAACACTTCAAGTTTCTCTTTGAGTTGTTGGGTGAGAAGAGATTTTTCTCTGATCAAGTCATCATGAGCCTCTCCCAGCAAGTTGAGTTCCTATTTCCTTTTCAGGTAATCATATGTCAATCTCTCATAGTCGGCCGAGAGAAAATCATGATGATTTGATAGTTCTTCCATTCGTGACTTGAGAGTGGAATGCTCTTCTGTCAACGACTGATTTTTCTCCATCTCCTCAACCAACAACCCTTCAGATTTCCTAAGGGTTTTCTCAGTTTTCTCAAGAGAGTTTTGTTGAATATTAGCAATTTTGATCAGTTTAGCATGGTCATCCTCATCCGAAGAATATTGATCACTGGAGTGAACCTTGTGATGTTTGGAGGATACCTTTTCTTTTCAAGCTTTGGCCATGAAGCAGTAAGCAGGAGATTCATTGTCGCTTGAATGATTCTCGAAGAAGTTTGATGCAGGAGTGGTGGCACATGCTATACCAGCCATGCCGGAATCAGAATCCTCATCAGATTCATCAGCTTCTTCGGAGTCAGACGATTCTTCTTCATCGGAGTCCATCTCCTTGCCGACGTACGCCTTGGCCTTGCAATAGGTATTCTTTCGGTTGGAGGAGGACTTGGAGGGATTCCTTGAGGAAGATCTTGATGAAGACTTGGAGGCGGAGCCGTCCTTTTTCTTGAAGAACTTCTTCGTTTTCTTCTCATCATTGGAGTCATAGTTCTTGCTCTTGCCTTTGCCATGGTAGTTTCCTGAATCATATCTTCCACTGGCACGGATTTCAGCTTCCCAGAGAGGGCAATTCGAAATGAAATGTCCTGGCCTTTTGCATTTGAAGCAGGTGTAATCTCCAGTAGGTTTTGATGAAGATTTTGAACCGCCAAAGTTGCTAGATCCCTTCTTCTGAAACTGGTTCTTCCTGTGAAGGTGCTAGAATCTTTTCGTGCTTAATGCGAGATATTTGTTGATCCTTTCTGGGTCATCTGAATCTTCTTCGGCATTTCCTTCTGAGGAAGAATCAGCCACAACCTTGAGAGCATGACTTTTGCGGTGACTTCAGACATAGAGATCTCTCTTTTCTTCTTCTTGTTCTTCGTGGGTGTTTAGCCTTTCCATGATATCAGCAGAGTCGAGAACTTTGAAATAAGCTTGTTCCCTAATCATCAGAACTAGTGTGTCGAATGATCTATCAAGAGATCGGAGCAGTTTCTTCACAACTTCGTGGTCAGTGATGTCTTTGGCGCTGAGACCTAGCAGCTCGTTTGCAATGTCACTCAGACGATCGAAGGTTTGCTGACAGCTTTCATTTCCGATTCACTTGAACCGATTGAACTTCGCCCGAAGAGTATCAATGCGAGCTTCTTTCTGAGTTGAAACACCCTCATTTATCTTTTCGAGAATGTCCCACAATTCCTTTGCAGTTTCACACTGACGATAGCGAAGAAATTGAGCACGAGAGAGATGGCCACCAATTTCATCTTTAGCTTGAGCGTCAATCTGAATGAGTTTCTTCTCAAGGTCAATGGGGACCTGAGGCACTTCAACCATGATTCCATTCTGCACCACATTCCACATATCATCATCAATAGCTCGAAGACAAATCTTCATCTTCTCTTTCCAGAAGGGATAGTTCATCCCATCGAAGATGGGAATCTTGAGATGTGACTTATAGCTCACTGAAGACATACTTAAACTCCAAGGTGGTTAGACCAAAATGAGCAGAGTCAAGGAGTACCTTGCTCTGATACCAATTGTAGGAATGAAGTATGTCTACCAGATGGGGGTGAATGTGAGTTTTAAAATTTCTTCGGAAATGTCAAAACTCTCGGAACCCAGCAGCGGAGCGAATGTAAATAGAGTACAGCGAGCGAATACAAACTAACGAATGGAAACTGAAAGTATGCATCGAGACAAATCACATGATTGAAACAGTTCAAATGTAAAGAGGTGGAGCAAATGTAACCAATGATGCTTGATGGCGACAAGCAATTTGGTAGACTAGTTCGTCCTTCTGCACAAGGACTACGTCTGATTGGAGGGGTTGTGACTTAACACGAAAGATAAACTCTCGTCGCCCTATTCTCCTCGACAATTGGTTCGTCAACCAATGTCGATCACTTGTGGTAGATACTTGAGGCGATCTCTGAACCTCTACATACATCTTCTTCGAGAACCACAATTACTCTTGGTCTCTGAAGAAATTGACACCTAACCATCTAGAGAGTTTGCAGCTCTCAAGAGTAATAGGCGGAGCGTACTGGACTTAGATTCTAGTGATGCTGAACCACTATCTAATTTTTTGGCTCTAGGGGTTTTCTCTCGGTGGATTTTAAACTCAAATCACTCAGGAGAGGGGGTTGCTAAACAATCTTCTCACAATCAAACGGAGTAGCCACCGGACAAAGCCGGCGCGGGGTGGCTATTTATAGCTGCAGCCTTCCCTGGTGGGAAATGACCATTTTGGACACGCGGTCCAGCCAATGGACAACTGACACGTTTACAATGGTTGGATTTCAAAGAACAACGGTAACATTACTTGAGGACCAAGTAATGCTAACTCCTTGGTCTGAGACAAATCTCTCGCAGTGAAGAAGATCACAGTCTCTTGCTGGCAAGCATTTGCTCGGAACACAAAGAGATTTCTCTCGCAACTTACATAGGACTTGGGTTTAGCATCAGAGAATCAAAGCTTCAAATGGTACACCCCTCTTAACAGTACGGTGGTCCTATGACTCAATAAAGAGAAAAGAAACAGTGAAATAAATGCTACGTCTTCAATCTTCTTGGTCGCAGTCACTTCTTTCGGACGAGCACCGAAGCAATTGCTTCTCGTCAGCAATTTTTGAGGGGTCACTCTTGTTATCATAATCTTCGGTGATAACCTTCACTGCCACGCAAGGGATTATCTTCGTCGTCTGAATCAAACTCCTCTTGATTCCAGGGACCTGTTACTCTGTGTGCACTAGCAAACACATAAGTCCCATACTGTTTATGTCAACAAACTCCAAAACATAAGGAGGAAAATTATTGCACCAACAATAAGTCAGCGGCCCGAGAACCCCCTAGTCCAGGTCTCCCTCAGTAGCCCCCGAACTAGCCTCCAACTCCGGGGTTCGTGATTGCCGTCCGCCCTGTGCACCCCAAAGTCTTCGGCTTGCGAGGCCAGTTCTTCACCCCTTCCCTGTTCAGCTGTTTTAACAGTTCGGCAGCCGATGGCCTCATAACCCGCCAAATCGTTGTGGGACCCTCAGCATTAGTTTTCATCAAGAGTTAAAGACAACCCTCGTCTTTCGTGCGCCAGTCAGGAGGCGAATAGTCCAGCACTCTTTTACAGAAAACGCTCCTATGGGACCAGAAAGTGTACCTATTTAATAGGTCAGGAGCGCGATGGGTGGTTAATCCATCCCAAAGCAAGAAGCCAAGACCAAACCAAAGAAATCTTGGGACAAATGGCTAGCGTCCCAGGTTCATCCTCACGCCCTCATGGCCCTCTCCCGGGCGACGGGGCCAGCTGCTCGGTTTCACGCCTCCAGTTGAGCAACCTCCAAACGCAAGGATATCTTCCTGCTGCAGATCTTGTATCTGTCTACGCCGGATTAACTTCCGTGAATGGCGAAGCCTTCGCGGAGAACTTCCATGCCCCAAGCAAGGAGGAGAGGGTATATTTTGTGCCTTTTCTTCTACGAGGTCTAGGCTTCCCCATTCACCCCTTCTTGAGGGGCTTGCTGGAATTTTACGGGATCCAGCTTCATCACCTCACCCTCAGATCCATATTGCACATCTCTGGCTTTGTTTCCCTTTATGAGATGTTCTTGGGCTGTGAGGCTCATTTCGATTTATGGAGGAAGTATTTCTGCCTCGCCCCCCGTACCCGTGGGGGTCAATTTTTGAAGTAGGCAGAGCCAAGGTATGGCGTATAGCCGAGACGGGGTATCCTATTGGGATCCCGAAGAAGGATTCCGAAGAGTGGACCTCGGAATGGTTTTATATTGAAGACGTTCCCCTATCCGAGCCAGTTCGGAGGGGTCTGCCCGAATATTCGGACGCTCCTCTAAAGAAGCAATTCAACTGGCGGTCAAAAAGCCCTTCCCAAGAAGAAAACGCCGAGGTGCTGCGCTTGGCCACCAAGGTATGACTACTGACCCACAGCAAGTTAACCATTATTGACGTGATGGCCGTCGCCATTGCTCGATGCATACAGCCTCTTCAACAAAGGATGCACCCCCTGTGGTGCTACAATGGGACAAATGACACGACCCATTACAAGTGGTAGGGGGCGGATAACCAGGCAGCAATGGCTGCCATACTAGCCGATCTCTTCAAAGGAGAGGAAGAAGAGTTTGCCCATCTAAGGAACAGGGACGGTTATGCGAGCTATAACCCCATAGAATGGGTAAGTTCGACTTTCGTTTCACAGTCCGGACATTACATCTGTATACTGATTGGATCTACTATTTTTCTGAATAGAATTGGAGGCGCCAGGTCGAGACCATCAGCTGCCCCTCTCCCCAACCGGAGAGCCACTCCCGCGATGATGACCCAGGATTTCATGAGGACCCAGAGACGTCCACTGATTTCGAGGACGGGGTCTTTTTCCAGGAAAGCCTTGATGGTTCCAAGGTGGCCCTCGTAGCCAATCACCCTGGGGCCCTCCCTTCTTCCGCTGTAAGTAGCAAGAAGGCCTCTTCCCGAATAGGGTGTTTGCCTCGCGCCACCCTGAGTACGCTAACTTCCACTCCCAAGGGTCGCCGTACCACGCGCCGAACACCAACGGGAGCGGTGCCGAATACGTCGGCATCAGCCAACAATGGAGCTTCCAAGCGCAAGGTAGCCGCGGGAGCTACATGGACCGCACCTTCGGCTAAAAGGTAATATATCTGAGATTATAGTCAGGTCATCATTAACGTTGCCGCCGTGGGCACCCGTGACATTAATGAAACCTGCAGAATAAGGGCACCGCCACCACCGTCCGAAGACATCGAGGAGGTGTCAGGGCGTAATCCCGGACTGGGATCCTCAATGCGGGCCGGGGTCAATTCGAGAGATTTTGCCGCTGACCAGCCTCTAGAGGATCCTGAGGATGTCTCGGTTACCAATTCCGAAGTTGAAAGTGTGATGAATCATCGACGGCAGAAGGAATCCTTGCGTCATGTCGCATTTTCTGACCAGGAATTCAATGCGTTTAATTCGGTAGACGCATACCTCGGAGCAGCCTGAACATGTCTTGAGGGGATTGCCAACCTCCTATCCACCAACATGTAGGTACAAGATTGGTTTTGAAAACCGAACATAAATCCTAACCCAGTAGCCCCCGAGCCTTGATTCCGGCGGGACGGCCGAGTTAAGGATCTATGAGTATATGTGTTTGTGATATTTTGTAGGCTTCAAGGGAACAGAATAAGAAACTGACTGAGGACCTCGAGTTGAACCGAACACAGTTGGCTGCTACAAAAGCCGAACTAGAGGCGGTCAAGAAGTTCACCAGCGAAGCCCATGCAGAGGGAAAAGATTTAAAACAGATGAATTATTTAGGGTACCTTGTTTAACACAGGCTTCCCTTATAGCAGCTGAATCCATAGGTCAACTAAAAAAGGACGTGGACGCGGCCAGAGAATCTCAAAGGTACGCCGAGTCACAGCACGAAGCTGGACGCCGAGTACTGACACAAAGCCATGAGGAAAAGAACAGGCTGAAGGCAGAAAACCAACAACAGGCCAAAGAAATCAAAGAGTTTGAAAACTCAATTGGCGCAAGCCCTTGAGAAGAACCAGAGATTGAAAGGCGGCATGTTTGGTAAGTGATATTTCAACTTATGTGCACGTAGATATTCGTAGTGCCTGAATGTAAAGGACATGCAACGCCTTGTGTTAGGTCTCCTGACCGGGCATCCCGAAGAAGAGGTCAACTCATTTGGGGGGAACCTTTTAAAGGAGTTGTCCACTGTGCATGAGCGAGCTTGGAAAGCCATGAAGAGCATGGTCAATGCATTATGGCCGACCGAGACACCTCCAGAAGGGATGGCTGAATTGGCCAATCATTTCAAAGGATCTCGGCGTTGCTTTGAGTTATGGAAGATATTGTCTTGCCGAGAAGGAGTGCGCGAGGCCTGGGCAATGGTGAACACCCGGTTTATCAAACTCAAGCCAGAGCATATGGCTCGTGTTGGACCAACTGGGCCAGACGGGTAAGAAATACCGCTCCGCCTGGTGTATGACCAAGTAATGCATGCTTTTTGGTACTCCCAAGAGGACTGTGCCTTGGATAGCTTGATAGACAATATTGACAAGGAGCATGGTGTTTGATTCTATGTATCTATGTACTGTACATCAAGCCTTCTCGATCCGTACTGTAAACACTATCTTAACCGGCCATCGGCTTCCGCCTCCCCGGCTAGTGGTCGAGGAGTGTTTCGTACTATGTGACCTGAGACAACAGGAAATCACTTCGGGTAACCAGGCAATCCGGCCATTTGGTGTAAAAAGACAAAAGCGCATGCGGAGAGTTATGTTATATTACTTTTTAACGTAAGAAACATCTTCTGAAGAAAATAGTTCCTCCATGGGTTCCTTTCTTTGGGTTTGTCATGTTGACCATAGACGTTGTATCCGAATACCTACAATATGCAGGTGTTAGTCATTTTGGAACCGAACCCCAGGATTTTGGTGGTGAACACCCAATTATTTTCACTTCCCTCATGGCCGACACATTATTTTCTTAAGAACGATAGCTTTCGGCTTCACCCGTCTGAGGTACGGACATGGCTGACCCGGTCGTAGCAATCGCAGAGGTGCTCCCTTTACCCCCTAGCCGAACAATCGGGAACGTAGGGGGTAAGCACAGGAGCCAGGCAACCCAGCTTGGCAAAAACTTAAGTCAAATTGGTGCATATGATGGCTTGAAGTGGTACGGGAAGGGTGTAAACATGACAAAGACAAATATGTGCACGAAAAGTATATTGATTGGCTTCTTTAAAGGAGCCCCCAGGTAGATCCGGGTAGTACATTTGAAGATGTATACTTAAAGAGCCTAACGCAGTTCGGTTTATCCGAACATAGCCCATGAGGTGCTAACTCCCAAAAAGTAAAAAGAAAAAAAACTATAACAAAGAAAAGGCTAGTTAAAGTGACGACACCGGACTAGCCATAGAAGCGCCGAAGCCGAGCTGCGTTCCATGGGTTTGGTTCAAAGTGATTGTTCGCTGGGTTGCGAAGACGATATGCTCCTCCTGCTAGCACTTCATCGATTATGAAAGGGCCCTCCCATTTGGGTGAGCGCTTGTTCTTCTGCTTCTCAGGGAGACGGAGGACGAGTTCGCCTACGTTGTATGCCTTCGCCCAAACTTCCCTGCTCTGGTAGCGCCGGGCCTGCTGTTGATAGAATGTAGAGCGAGCCCGGGCGATGTCGCACTCTCCTTCCAGGGCATCCAGGTCAACCTGCTGATCCAACTCGGCTTCCTTTTCTTCGTACATGCGCACTCTAGGTGCGTTATGAATGAGGTCGCATGGGAGGACTGCTTCTGCGCCGTATACCATGAAAAAGGGCGTGTATCCCGTTGACCGGTTGGGGGTGGTGCGTAATCCCCATAATATGGAGTCAAGCTCCTCCACCCAGTGGCAATCGGATTCCTTCAGGGAACGGACCAGGCGAGGCTTTATGCCACTCATGATTAGTCCATTGGCCCGATCGACCTGTCCGTTGGTCTGTGGGTGATACACCGAAGCATAGTCGAGCTTGATGCCCATTGTCGGGGCTCTGGGACTAGGGGTACCCAGGCCCGTCTGCCTGCGGCCCATCACGTGGCATCGTCAAAGGGCCCGGTGCGGCCCAGCATCAAGACTTCACGAGCAAGGTCCTCGTGAGGGCCCCGCCTCGCGAGGCGAGCATCAGCAGGCGTCGTCAGGTGCCCCGAGGGCTCCACGAGGGGCGACCTCCCGAGGGTGTCTCCCGAGGCCCCTCGTGCGGCAGACACTTCTAGGCTCGCCACCCCGCCTCGCGACGCAAGCGGGTGACGACGAGCGGTGCCAGCGGGCGCAGACCAGGATGATTTCCCCTTTGGTGCTAAAGGAACAAGGCCAGCATGCGGGTTCCCAAGGCAGCCCCAAAGGTTGCCTCTTTGGTGCAACAAGACCAGGACGCTGGCTCGGCAGGACGGAGGTCATCGTCGATCCCACTTGCGCGTCATGGACCGATGCTTTGCAGGCGAAGACCACCTTTTGCCAGGATAAGATGTACTCTTGTCCTCCTTCAAAATTGGCCGTTGTGGTATCCGTTCCTGTCTAGAGTTTTCGGAGGAAGAGGACTGGGGCTAGTATAAGTATAGGCTAGTCTCCACAGTAGAGAGGGGTCGAGTCTTGAGCCCTCCCAAGGCACCACATCCTTGTACTCATTCATATTCATCCTCCCCGGCGAGGCAATCCACCACAAAGCAGGAGTAGGGTCTTACACCGCAAGGTGGCCCGAACCTGGGTAAATCATCGTGTTCCTCCCTTCTTCCTTCTCGCTCGAGCACGTCGAAGCATCGCCGTGAGGCGGTGAGCAGCGAGCCCTAGCCTAGTAGAATTCTTCGCACACCCAGAGTTTGAACCTTGCTTTGGGTCCCCGGAGCCCCGATTCAGACATTTGGCACGCCAGGTAGGGGTGTGCCAGAGTTTTTTGCTTCGTTCCGACCCCACTTCACCGTCCCCATGGCCGACGCTCGTCGTGTTCGCGCCGAGCGCCGAACAGCTTGCGCCACCCGGGCGGAGCCCGCGGGCCGCAACGTTTGCCTCCACTCCACCTTGACGGCGACCAGTGCCCATGGCCTCGCCGCTCTGTCAAACGCCGTGAGCCGCCCGGCCTTCACCCCCAACCTGCGTCAAGTAAACTAGCCAGTGAGGTTCAGGCTGGTCCTGCCCCCGCGCTATGACGGCGCTGCGAGCCCTGATGAATTTCTCCGGCTCTACGCCCAGGGCATCCTGGCAGCAGGCGGCGATGACAAGGCCATGGCTAACTGGTTTCCCCTGGCCCTCGCGGGCGCCCCGCGCTCTTGGCACCTCGGCCCCCCTGAGGCCTCGATTTCTTCTTGGGACGAGCTCCGTGATCGGTTCGCCGCGCGTTTCGTGCTCCCACAGCCTCACGCGGTCGTGTCGGAGGGATTGACCACAGGTAGCCTCATCCACACCCCTTAGCATTTCAAGACATCGGGGCTAGCAAAGCCCCTCTGTCCTGCTGCTCCGGCCGGCTCGTCACCCGGCCGCTCCAGACGGCTCCCCGTTTGGCTGCCCCAGCCGGCCCGCCACCCGCAGCTCCAACCTGCTCCCCCGGCCGGCTGCTTCCCCGGGCGGCTGCCGACTGCGCCAACCAGCCGGCTGCCCGAAGTCAACCACGACATCACATCCGACACGACATGGACAAGACGGCCGTACTGCGACATCATCTACAGTGTACTTGTCCCCTGGACACTATTTTATAAAGTGACCAGGGGACAACCGGCCGTACCTCATACACGGCTTGGTTTGTAAGCTACCCCAGGTAGCTTACAACCAACGCCATGTCCCATGCCCACCTAGCTTTAGGTGTAAGCTAGCTCACACTATATAAGCAAGCACATCCATCCATCCAGGAGGATGGACTCCCACGGCCACAATGCCACTCACGCATGCATACATGCGACACTACTACTAGTGCTCTTGGCACTTATGCTCATACGCATATTTACGAGATCAGGTGCCCATGGCACTGATCTCAGATACAGGTCTAGGAGCACTCTGTACTGCAGATATATCACGTATATACAAACATGCAGGAGTAGGGGTATTATCTCTCCGGAGAGCTCCGAACCTGGGTAAACCCCCGGGTGCTGTTCGCATACCCGTCCCGAATATTCCACCATAGTCTTGCCCTCACCTCAAGCCACCCCGTGGCATCTGTCGTCTCGCTGACACCCCCCCCCCCCCCCCCCCCCCCCCCCCCCCCCCCCCCCCCCCCCCCCCCCCCCCCCCCGGTGAGAATCCCATGATAGTTGGCGCCCACCGTGGGGCTAGCTACCGCTGGAACCGCGGTCCGGGCGGGACCATCTTCGTCATCATCACCGCGGCGTCGCGCCGTCTCTCCGGTAGCGCTCGGGGGCTCGACATCGACCCGCCCCCGGAGCGACCGCGCGGGACGGCGCATCCTCGTCGTCGGCGTCGCCCTCTTCGTTGCCACCACCGCGGCATCGCCGTCGTCTGCGCGTCCGCGTTCTACATCTTGCTCCGATCGTTCCGGCAGCGCGCCACCGCTCCTCCGCCCGGCCGTTCGCCAAGCCCCTCCTGCTCCACCCCGTCGTGGCCGGCGGCGACGAGTTCGTCGTCAGCAAGCTCTGTTCTCCCGCTCCCCTCGTTCTTCCTCCCGTGCGCCGTCGCCCAGGGACGCGTACGCACACACGGGCGCCCGATTTCCCCAGCCACCGGGAAAAGCTCCCCTTCCTCATCTGCCCGCCTCTGCCCGTTCATGGCGTCGCCTCGAAGCTCCTAGCTGCCAGTTCGGCTGCTCCTCCCGCGCCCTCAACTGGCGCTGCCGTCAGCTCTGCCGCACGCGGTCATGGCGCCGCCGCGAACGCTCGTTGTTCCGTCCACGAGCTCCGGTGCCTTTGCCCCTGCTTGGTTGCTCCGTCGGCCTACTGGATTCGGCTGAGCCCAACGCCGACCCCAACTCCCGCACAAGCTACGCCGCGCCTCCTCCCCCGCGCGTGACGCCGGCCCCGCCGGCCGGTCCGGCCACCTGCTGCTCCGCCCGCCCGCGGCGCCTCGTTCTTCCTCCGGCGCACTGCTCCGCCCTGCCCGGCTCCGCCCCTGGCTCCTGCGCCTCCTGCGTGTCCCCGTCGCTGCGCCCGCGGGCCTGCCTGTCCCGCTGCCGCGTCCCCGCTGCTGGCTCGCCGCCTGCCGGCCCCGCGCTCGCCCGCGGGCCTCCCGCGCGCCGGCCTCCCCCGCGCCGGCTGCTCCTCCGCCCATCGCCGGCTACCCTGGGCCCGGCTCCGCGCGCGTCCGCCTCCACCCGACCACGCTGCCGCATCGCCCGCCGCGCTGACTGCAGCTTCCCGCCGCCTCCCCGCGTCGGCTCGGCCACGCGCCACTCCGCCTTGCCTGGCCGCCTCGCGCACGCCTGCCCGTCGGCCGCCCGCGACCCACCCCCGGCTGGCTCCGCCACTCGGCCCCGCCTCACCGCCATCCGGCCTCGTTAGCTCCAGCTCCCGCCGCGAGTGCCCGCCGCCTCGTGCTGCAGCCGGGTGCCCGCCTGCTGCTCTAACAGCCCCTGCCGGCTGGTAAGAGAAAGACAAAAGCCGGGCCGGCTGCTAGCCAAAAAAAAAGAAGAAGAAGAAGATAGGATACGAGCCGGCTGCTCGCTTCCAGACGGCCGAAAAGGAGAGTCTGGCTGCTCAGCCGGATATAAAAAAAAAAGCGTCCGGCTGAAAAAGAAATATGCGTCCGGCTACCCACATCCGGCCAAAGAAAGGAAAAAACATCCACCTGCCCGTCTGCCTGCTCCGCCACTCGGACGGCCAGCCGTGACCCGCCCTGCCTGTGCCGCCGTCTGGCCTGCCTGCGTCGCCACCTGGCCGACCGGTCCGCCTGCCGCCTCCGATGCCTGACCGGCTAAGGAGCCAGCTAGGCCACCCGTCCGCCTCGATGCCCGTTCGGCCGGGCCCGACCGGATGGACCCCCTTCGAGCACCCGGAGGCTCGAAGGCTACCCCCAGCGGGTGTGCCGGCGCGCTCCGCGAGCGCCAAGCCGCGCCGGCTGTCTTCATCAACCTCCGCCTTGTCTGCGTCAAAGCAATGTGAGCTCCTCACTCGCATATTTTCGCACCGCGTGCAAACCTGGATAACCCCGAGTGACCCTCGGGGGCTAGCTCTGCATTTTTTATCAGTTGCACTATCGTTCGCCCCGGCGCCAGCCAGTGTTGGCCCGGAGGCTGGCCGCTTGGCCTGAGACGTTCGTTCCCACAGACGGTTTAGTAGCGTGCACGGTACCGAAGGCTCACTCTTCGTCTCAGCTACAGACCGCAGCGCGGCTGTCCGGCTAGCAAGAGCAAACGCTGGAGGCCACCCACGCGAAAAACATCTGGGGAGAAAATGGTTCAGGCGACCCGGCCGTTTGCTTTATGAGCATCTGCTCGGTCGAATCTGCTCCCAGAGTCTGAGTACTGTGCGCTTCAGTCCGCGGCCCACTCTCAGCCACAGACCATCACGCGGCTGTCCGACTAGCGAGAGCACAAGCCAAAGAGCGGAGGGGACATGAAAAAGATTGAAGGGGGGCTCGGACGAAACCGAGTCGGCACCCTCCACATAAAAATTGCACTGCTAAAACCAAGCATTTAATATTGCTGCGCCCGTCTAACCCTGCTTTTTGCATGATCACTTTCGTGAGGAACCCCCCCTCCTCGCCCGGAGGCTCGGAGGCTACACCCAGTGGGTGCGCTGGCGCGCCCCCACTGGAAGCAAGCCACGCTGGCTGCAGCCCGCAGCCGGCTGTCATCGACACCATCAGTCGGCGGACCCAGCGTCCACGCCCGACAACATCAGTCGGTGGACCCCGCAACCGGCTGTCATCGACAACATCAGTCGGCGGACTCCACGTCCGCGCCCGACAGCATCAGTCGGCGGACCTCGCGTCCGCGCCCGACACCATCAGTCGGCGGACCCCGCGTCCGCGCCCGACAGCTTCATTCGGCGGACCCCGCGTCTGCGCCCGACAGCATCAGTCGGTGGACTCCGTGTCCGCGCCCGGCAGGGCCCCATGCCCACCAGCCGGCGGACTCCGTGTCCGCGCCCGGCACCCTCGACGTCGCCGTCGGCTTCATCATCAACAACAAGACCCTCCGCCCAACTTTTCCAAGTTGCCCGGAGGCTACACCCAGCGGGTGCGCTTGCGCGCCCCCGCTCAGAACATGCCGCGCCTGTTGCACGCCCGCCGCCGGCTGCAACCGGACCCTCGACGCCATCGTCTGCACCAACAACCGTGAAAACCCTCCGCCCAACTTTTCCAAAGTTGCCCAGAGGCTCGGAGGCTACACCCAGCAGGTGCGCTTGCGCGCCCCCGCCGGAAGCAAGCCGCGCCGGCTGCGGTCCGTAGCCGGCCGTCATCGACATCTTCTACATCAACGCCCGCTAAAAAACCTCCACCCACCTTTGCCAAGATGCCCGGAGGCTCGGAGGCTATTGTCGGAGGGATTAACCACGGGTAGCCTCATCCACACCCCTTAGCATTTCAAGACATCGGGGCTAGCAAAGCCCCTCAGTCCGGCTGCTCCGGTCGGCTCGCCACCCGGCCGCTCCAGACGGCTCCCCGTCAGGCTGCCCCGGCCGGCTCGCCACCTGGCAGCTCCAACCTACTCCCCCGACCGGCTGCTTCCCCGGCCGGCTGCCGACTGCGCCAACCAGCCGGCTACCCGAAGTCAACCGCGACATCACATCCGACACGACATGGACAAGACGGCCGTACTGCGACATCATCTACAGTGTACTTGTCCCCTGGGCACTATTTTATAAAGTGACCAGGGGACAACCAGCCATACCTCATACACGGCTTGGTTTGTAAGCTACCCCAGGTAGCTTACAACCAACGCCATGTCCCATGCCCACCTAGCTTTAGGTGTAAGCTAGCTCACACTATATAAGCAAGCACATCCATCCATCCAGGAGGATGGACTCCCACGGCTACAATGCCACTCACGCATGCATACATGCTACACTACTACTAGTGCTCTTGGCACTTATGCTCATACGCATATTTACAAGATCAGGTGCCCATGGCACTGATCTCAGATGCAGCTCTAGGAGCACTCTGTACTATAGATATACCACGTATATACACACATGCAGGAGTAGGGGTATTATCTCTCCGGAGAGCTTCGAACCTCGGTAAACCCCCGCGTGCTGTTCGCATACCCGTCCCGGATATTCCACCGCAGTATTGCCTTCACCTCAAGCACACCCTGGCATTTGTCGTCTGCGACCCCACCCACCCCCCGTGAGAATCACACGACAGGTCGCGTGTATTCTCGGCGGGTCCCAGGCGCCTACATCTGGTCGCCACTCCAAGCAGCTCTTCCTAAAGGCGAATGCCGCGCGGCCCCAGCCTGAGGCTTCACGGCCTCGCGCGCGGCAGGAGGGCGTCATCACCTTCGACTCTCGGGATCACCCCAAGTCTGCGGTCGCCGCCGACGCACTCTTCATGTTATGCAGGTCCACCATCAGCAATGTCACGGTCACCAAGACCCACATTGATGGCGGCGCCGGCCTCAACGTCCTCTCGGTTGAGACCTTTGAGACGCTTCAAGTGCCTTATGACCAGCTCATGACTTCCGGGGTGACTGACAGCTCCGCCACTCTAGTGGGGCAGGTGCGCCTCCCAGTCACCTTCGGCACGCGCAACAACTATCACACCGAGCTCATCGACTTCGATGTGGCCCGCATTGGCCTCCCGTACAACGCCATCCTGGGGTAACCCGCGCTCGCCAAGTTCATGGCGGCAACCCACCCAGGCTACAACATCATCAAGATGTCGGGCAGCGGTGGCGTCATTACGGTCTCTGGAGACAAGGAGGACGCGGTTCGAGCCCTCAAGCACGCCTACGGGGCTCTGGCGGCCTCGTGCCCGGGCCCCGAAGATGGGGACGAGCATCTGGAGGTCGCTCCGGCGGGAAAGAAGCAGTTGTTCTCTGAAGACCATGCCGAAACAAAGAAGGTGTTGGTTGATGGCAGCGGCGCCGGCCCTACCTTCACCATCGGCGCCGACCTACCCCCAGAGCAGGAGAGTGCGCTCATCGTTTTCCTCCGGGCGAACAAGGACGTGTTTGCCTAGAAAGCATCGGATCTGACCAGCGTCCCGAGGGAAGTGATCGAGCACGATTTGGCGGTGTGCCCTAATGCTCGCCCCGTCAAGCAGAAGGCGCGGCGCCAAGCACCAGAGAAGTAGGTGTTCATTGTCCAAGAGGTGCATAAGCTGCAGGAAGCTGGGGTCATCCGCGAGGTGCACCACCCTGAGTGGCTCGCCAACCCAGACATCGTCCCTAAGAAAGGTGGAAAGGAGCGCATGTGCGTCGACTTCACGAGCCTCAACAAGGCTTGCCCCCAGGATCCCTTCCCGCTCCCGTGCATCGACCAAATCGTGGACTCCACCACCAAGTGCGATCTACTGTGTTTCTTGGATGCATTCTCTCGCTACCATCAGATCAAGATGGCGAAGGGGGATGTCGAGAAGACGGCCTTCATCTCCCCGTGCGGTGTATTCTGCTACACCTACATGCCTTTCGGCTTGACAAGCGCAGGCGCCACCTTTCAGCGATTAATGCACATCATGCTGGGGCCACAGTTGGGAAAGAACGCGGAGGCGTACGTAGATGACATTGTGGTCAAATCGCGTGAAGCAAGGACGTTAGTCGAAGACCTAGAAGAAACGTTTGCCAACCTACGCACGGTTTGCTTGAAGCTTAACCCCAACAAATGTGTTTTCGGGGTCCCGTATGTCAAGCTCCTCTGCTTCCTCGTCTCCCATCGAGGGATTGAGGCCAACCCTGAGAAGATCAAGGTCATAGAGAAGATGCGCCCCCCAAGACCCTCAGGGAAATGCAACGGCTGGCCGGATGCGTCTCCTCCCTGGGACGTTTCATCTCCAAGCTAGGCGAGCACGCCTTGCCCTTCTTCAAGCTCATGAAGAGAACTGGCTCCTTCGAGTGGACCCTGCTGGCAGACACAGCCTTTGAAGACCTCATGAGGTACCTCATGAGCCCGCCCATAATAGTGGCACCGCGCTTCCGCAAGCCTTTGGTCATGTATCTGGCAGCTACACTGCAGACGGCCAGCGCTGCTCTTGTGGCGGTACGGGAAGAGCACGTGAAGACCGAGGAAAGGCTCCCAGAGCCCCGCAAACCTGCCGACTCCCCAGAGACTCCGGGGCCTCATGGGTGAAAGGATCGAGAAGAGGGGTCTAGAGGGGGTGATTAGACCCTCAACAAGTAAAAGTGGCAATTTTTAAGTTCTTCAAGTTGAGGTGGAGTTTTAACACAAGTTTAAGCATTCACAATACATTTCAAGCAAGCATGGCAAGAATATGAGCAGCGAAAAGAGTAAAGCATGCTAATTGCAAGAAAGTAAAGGGATGGGATTGGAGTGTGCAAACGCAATGAAGACACGGAGATTTTTGGCGTGGTTCCGATAGGTGGTGCTATCGTACATCCACGTTAATGGAGACTTCAACCCACGAAGGGTAACGGTTGCGCGAGTCCATGGAGGGCTCCACCCACGAAGGGTCCACAAAGAAGCAACCTTGTCTATCCCACCATGGCCATCGCCCATGAAGGACTTGCCTCACTCGGGTAGATCTTCACGAAGTAGGCGATCTCATTGCCCTTACAAACTTCTTGGTTCAACTCCACAATCTTGTCGGAGGCTCCCAAGCGACACCTAACCAATCTAGGAGACACCACTCTCCAAAAGGTAATAGATATTGTGTTGATGATGAACTCCTTGCTCTTGTGCTTCAAATGATAGTCTCCCCAACACTCAACTCTCTCTCACAGATTTGGCTATGGTGGAAAGATGATTTGAGTGGAAAGCAACTTGGGGAAGGCTAGAGATCAAGATTCTTGTGGTAGGATTGGAATATCTTGGTCTCAACACATGAGTAGGTGGTTCTCTCTCAGAAAATGAGTAGTGGAAGTCTAGGCACGTTCTGATGGCTCTCTCACATATGGAGAAGGGGGTGGAGGGGTATATATAGCCTCCACACAAAATCCAACCGTTACACACATTTGACCCAACTCAGTCAGACCGAATAGAAGAACTCGGTGAGACCGATTTAGTTCAAAATGTGAACGTTAGGAATCTCAGTGGGACCGACTGAAACAACTCGGTGGGACCGATGTGCTAGGGCTAGGGCAAAACCTCATCTCAGTGAAGCCGATTGCTTGAACTCGGTGAGACCGATTTCAGCAAAGAGCAAACAAAGAGTTGGTCAAGCAAACTCGGTGGGACCAATCACTCATTTCGGTGAGACCAAAATGTTACAAAAGGGAAACAGAGAGTTTGCAGGGCCATCTCGGTGAGACCGAGATCCGTATCGGTGTGACCAAGGAGTTAGGGTTTCTGGCAGTGGCTATGTCGAATGAACTCGGTGGCGTCGGATGGATCATTTCGGTGGGGCCGAGTTTGACTTTGAGTTTTGGACATATTTGGAGGTGAGAAAGTGGTTGAAGGTTTTGGAGCAATATCACTAAGCACTTTGAGCAAGTAGACCATTAAGAAACACCTCATTCCCTTTTAATAGTATTGGCTTTCCTATGGACTCAATGTGATCTTGGATCACTAAAATATAAATGAAGAGTCTTGAGCTTTTGCGAATATGTGTCCTTAGCATTTTGAAGGGGTTCCACATCCTCTTGTCCTTACCACGCCATTGTTGAACTTATCTGAAATATACTAGATAAAAGTATTAGTCCAACAAGAGATATGTTGACATTAATTACCAAAATCACCCGGGGAGCACTTGTGCTTTCAATCTCCCCCTTTTTGGTAATTGATGACAACATACATCAAAGCTTTAGATTACAGATATGCAGAGTAAAGGGTAAAGCTTTAGAGAGACATGTAACATGTATAGGCTCCCCCTACATGTATGCAATCACGTGAATTTGGAATATGAGAACATGTGAATGCATAAACATGACAGAGCAAGCAATGAGTTACATGCATCTTGGCAATATGCATCAGAGCAAATGATGTGTATAGGAAGTGTACCTCCATGTTCATAAATCCTTCTTGCAAACAATATGTACATCAACAAGAGATCATCATGCACATGAGTGTGATGCATATACTTACCTTGTGGTCTTGGGATGGCTTTAGAAGGAGTGGACTTGAGAAAACAGGGTTAGATAACACAAGAACACTCTAGGTAAAGCGATTTCAGGAAACCACAAGAGTACCAAGACTGGGATGACATGTAATGGGTGAGTACTAGGTACTCCATTTAGATACTTACATGTCCCCAAAGATTTTAAAGATATGCAATGAATTCCAAAGATTTTCTTCCCCTAGATATGGACTCTTTCTCCCCCTGAATCTGGTATTGGATAATGGGAGAAGGTAGGGTGAGAGAAAATCAGAGCAAGAAAGGGGTAATATTAACCATAGTCAGAGCAACAATTCAAGAAAGGGTAATATTAACCACAATCAGAGTAACAATAATATGCAATGGCAATAACTAAGATCAAACATATTGACATGTCTTTCACCTCGAAAAGACATGTGACTTCTCTCCTCTTTGTTTTACTAGCATCTGGAAGAGCTTAGATGTGCTCATATGATAAGCTTTGATGTGCTCTCTCTCCCCCTTTGACATCAATTTCCAAGAAGGGCACTTCTGGAGTATGAGTCAAGTAGGTGTGGTCCTTGAGAGACACTACAAAGTAGTAGGTAATCCATGATGCTTGTAGAGAAAAGAATCATTGAGTGGAGCTGAAAAAGATAGGCAGTAAAAATGGCAGAACATTTTCTCAGAGTTGAAATCGGTGACGCCGATTGTTTTTCGTCGGTGACGTCGAGTGGACAGAGTCACAGAGGGTCTTGATCGGTGCGACCGAGTTAGTCCGTGTTGGTTGTACCGATGAACTATTCACAAGGAGACCTTGTGCTTCGGTCAGACCGATAGGTTTCGATCGGAGGGACCGAGTTCAACACAGAGTAAAAAATTTTCAATTCAGCTCATTTGGCAAAAGAAATCTCACAAGGATTTGCAAGGAATTAACTGAAAGATTTGCAATGAATTAATAAAAAAACACAGAAAAGAGAACTAGATGAAGTTTTTTTTAATAAGAAGGGAAACACTCTAGCAAGAAAACATGCAAAGAAAATACAAAGGGCACATGATCACTAGAGAACTTCATCTAGATATGGTCGGCGACAAAGTCACATATGTTAGAGTATATTGACTTAGGAGTCAAGTGAGATCACTTGATCATAGGTCATACTCATTGTTTAAGCTCAAAATGGGGTTACCATTTCTCATCTAAGCATTTTGATGTATTCACACCTTGTTGAGTTGCTTTGTCTCATGTCTTGGAGCAAAGCATCTCTAAGATGAAATGACATACCTTGGGTTGTGGTGTTGATCATGTAGTTGAACTTGTGTTGGATGCTCAAGGTTGATGTAGTCCATCAAGAGTTGGAAGCACCATTTGAAGTTGAAGTTCATCTTCCTACATGGGTTAGTCTAGCAAGGAATAGCACTTGTGTATCCAACATGACAGTCATGAAACTTGATACCAATTGAAATTTGATATATTGAAATTGTCAAAGGATATGTTGAGTGAGTTCATGCTTCCTTGCATTCAACATCCATATCATAGGAACTTGGTGATGTTGAGATTGCTCAAAATGTGAGTGACTTGCAATCTCATAGATTTGGGCTCATCCAAGTATCTACAAGGGTTAGATAACATGCAAGGGTACAAGTATAGATCCAAGACATATGATCATCATCATAAGAGAAATATCAAGGATTAGAAAAAAAGGCTCATGCCTTGCATGTATCCAAATGGAGCTTCTACTCCAAGTTTGAGGCATCAATGATGTTCAATTCACCTCTCAAACGGTAAAATACTTTCTCATCAAGCGGTTTGGTGAATATATCCGCCAATTGCTTATCGGTACGAACATGCTTAAGATTGATGTCTCCTTTAGCAACATGATCTCGAATGAAATGATGACGAACTTCAATATGCTTAGTTCGAGAATGTTGCACGGGATTATGAGCAATCTTAATAGCACTCTCATTAGCACAAAGCAATGGAACATGTTTCACATGTATCCCATAATCCTTAAGAGTTTGGGTCATCCAAAGTAATTGACCACAACATGATCCGGCGGCAATGTATTCCGCTTCGGCGGTGGATAAGGGTACCGAGTTTTGTTTCTTGGAGGACCAAGACACAAGGGATCTACCAAGAAATTGACAAGTACCCGAAGTGGACTTTCTATCAACCTTGTCACCAGCATAGTCCGAATCGGAGTAGCCAACAAGATCAAAAGATGACCTCGTAGGATACCAAATGCCAAAGTTTGGTGTATGAATTAAGTATCTCACTATCCTTTTCACAGCCTTAAGATGACATTCTTTAGGGTCCGCTTGATATCATGCACACATGCACACACTTAGCATAATATCGGCTTGGGAGGCACATAGATATAACAATGAACCAATCATAGAGCGGTAAACCTTTTGGTCAACCGGTTTGCCATCCTTAGTCAATTCAAGATGTCCACTAGTAGGCATGGGTGTTTTCATACCTTTGCTTTCTTGCATGTTGAACTTCTTGAAAAGGTCCTTGGTATACTTTGTTTGAGAAACAAAGGTACCTTCCTTAGTTTGCTTGATTTGCAAACCAAGAAAGAATTTGAGTTCACTCATCATAGACATCTCAAACTTCTCTGACATTAGCCTTCCAAACTTTTCACTAAAATGAGGGTTAGTCGAACCAAATATGATATCATCCACATAAATTTGGCACACAAATAATTCACCATTAACCCTTTTAGTAAAAAGTGTAGAATCAATCTTCCCAATTTCAAACCCTTTTTCAATAAGAAACTTGGTCAAGCATTTATACCATGCTCTAGGAGCTTGTTTAAGACCATAAAGAGCTTTGTGAAGTTTGTAGACATGATTAGGTTTCTTAGGATTAACAAAGCCGGGAGGCTGTTTAACATAAACTTCCTCCTCAATTTCACCATTTAGAAAAGCACTTTTAATGTCTATTTGGTATAAAGTGATATCATGGTGATTGGCATAAGCAAGTAAGAAGCGTATGGACTCAAGTCTAGCAACGGGGGAATATGTCTCACCATAGTCCATACCTTCGACTTGAGTGTAGCCTTGAGCGATGAGACGGGCCTTGTTGCGTACAACTTGTCCATCCTCATCTTGCTTATTTCGAAACACCCACTTGGTTCCAATGACATTGTGGTTGTCGTTCGGCTTTTCAACCAATGTCCACACTTGATTCCTCTCAAAATTGTGTAGCTCTTCATGCATAGCGTTCACCCAATCCGGATCCTCAAGAGCTTCTTCAATCATCATAGGTTCAATACTAGAAATAAATGAGTAATGTTCACAAAAGTTAGCCAAAAGAGTCTTAGAGCGAGTAATTCTCCCGGTTTGAATATCATCAAAGATTTGTTCGACAGGATGGTCTCTTGTGACTCTTGCTCTAACTCGTGAGAGCTTTTGTTTGGGTTGGGGTGGAACATCCTCTTCATTGTCTTCTTCTTATTTTCCTCCTTCATTGTTGTTGCCGTTGTCGTTCTCTTGTGGAGGTGGAGAGGGAGGTCGATGTGGTTCATCTTGTTGTGCTTCCTCATTTCCTTCGTCTTGACGTGTTCCACTTGTGGATGCCTCCAAGTCAACTTGTGGTTCACCTTGGTGTGAAGTTGAGGCTTCCACTTGAACGGACAAGGTACTCTCCTTCACCTCCGTTGGGCGAATCTTGCCAATGGACAAATCTTGAATTACTTCCGAAGGATCTTTGTCTCCTACATCAATTGGCAATTGCTCTACTTGCGAGCCGTTAGATTCATCAAACTTCACATCTACCGTCTCTTCAACCTTTCGGGTGAAATTGTTATAGACACGGTAAGTGTAAGAGTTTGAGCCATAACCAAGTAGGAAACCTTCATGAGATTTAGGGGCAAATTTCGAGCGACGATGCTTATCAAGAATGTAACATTTTGAGCCAAACACTCGAAAGTATCCAACTTGGGGTTTGTTACCGGTGTCGTATGCCATCTTGCCGAGAAGCTTGTGAAGATATAGTCTATTCGTAGCATGACAAGCTGTCTCAACCGCTTCCGCCCAAGTATTGGCATCTTGTACTCATCAAGCATCGTTCTTGCCATCTCAATAAGTGTTCGGTTCTTCCTCTCAGCAATTCCATTTTGTTGAGGTGTGTACGTAGCCGAGAACTCATGTGAAATCCCTTCTTCGTCAAGAAAGGTATCCACATTGGCGTTCTTGAACTCCATTCCGTTGTCGCTTTGAACCTTCTTGATCTTCACTTCAAATTGGTTTTGGGCCTTCCTAGTGAAGTTCTTGAAGATCTTTTGGACCTGCCATTTATCATCAAGAAAGAACACCCACGTAAATCTTGAAAAGTCGTCAACAATGACCAATCCGAACGAGTTACCACCGAGACTCTTGTAGGCGTTGGGACCAAAAAGATCCATATGAAGTAGCTCAAGCGGTCTTCTCGTGGTCATGATGTTCTTCACGGGATGACTTCCTCCAACTTGTTTTCCTGCTTGACAAGCACTGCAGAGTCTATCCTTGTCAAATATAACATCTTTAACACCAAGGATATGATCACCTTTAATAAGCTTATCAAGATTTCGCATACCCACATGACCTAATCTTCTATGCCACAACCAACCTTTAGAAGATTTAGCAATTAAGCAAGTACGAGGTTGAGCTCTCTTAGTGAAATCAACAATGTATAGATCACCTCTACGAATACCGATAAAGACCATATTATGATTATCTCTTCGAAACACTTGGCAATCTACTTCAGTGAATAGAACATTAAAACCGAAATCGGCTAGTCTAGATACGGAAAGTAAATTATAACCAAGAGATTCAACGAGCATAATGTTTTGAATGGAGCTATCATGAGAGATGGCCACCTTACAAAGGCCAACTACTTTACCCTTTGAGTTATCACCAAAGGTGACATACTTGCGGGGACCGTCGTTTTTAGCAAGCTCACGAAACATGTCCTTATCTCCGGTCATATGATCAGTACATCCACTATCAAGAACCCATTCCTTTCCTCTGGCCATGTAACCACGAAGGCTAGCCATAAGACCAAAGTGTCTCATCGACTCATCGAGATCAAAGTCACTATCATCATCCTCATCATAATATCCATGCTCAACATCATCATGTGAATGATCATCACGTAGAGAGAGTGATTCATTAGATGTATGACCATGACAATGTGCATGTTTATGAATTCTAATGACTTGTGAAATGATGCTACTAATGACTCCAATATCTCCTTTGGCACACATAAGGTCACGGAGCTCAAATAGACAATCATCAAATTTAGGATCACTAGGATTCATTTTATGAAAAGCGATGGACTTTTGAAGAATCTCATCTAGATTTTTCAAGGAATAGTTTGGAAAACACTCCTCAAGATATTTCCATATAGTATAAGCACATTCAAAAGTGGGCAAGCATACAAGCAAATTTCTAGGCAATCCTCTAATGATAAGATCAATAGTTCTAAGTTTTCGGGTCATGTCAAGATACTCATCGGGGGTAGGATGCAAGGGATCAATAGGGGGCATGTAAGGGCTAGTAATATACTTGCTAAAATTATATTCATTGAAAATCTCAAGCATCTCATTCTTCCAAGCATTATAGAACTCTTCGTCAAGCATAGGCACTCTACGTCTAATACTCCCAATCATAGACTCATCCATCTTCCTCCAATGGCGATTAAACCAAAGCAATGGAGACCAATGCTCTGATACAAATTGAAAGGATCGAGAAGAGGGGTCTAGAGGGGGGTGATTAGACCCTCAACAAGTAAAAGTGGCAATTTTTAAGTTCTTCAAGTTGAGGTGGAGTTTTAACACAAGTTTAAGCATTCACAATAAATTTCAAGCAAGCATGGCAAGAATATGAGTAGTGGAAAGAGTAAAGCATGCTAATTGCAAGAAAGTAAAGGGATGGGATTGGAGTGTGCAAACGCAATGAAGACACGGAGATTTTTGGCGTGGTTCCGATAGGTGGTGCTATCGTACATCCACGTTGATGGAGACTTCAACCCACGAAGGGTAACGGTTGCGTGAGTCCACGGAGGGCTCCACCCACGAAGGGTCCACAAAGAAGCAACCTTGTCTATCCCACAATAGCCATCGCCCACGAAGGACTTGCCTCACTCTGGTAGATCTTCACAAAGTAGGCGATCTCCTTGCCCTTACAAACTTCTTGGTTCAACTCCACAATCTTGTCAGAGGCTCCCAAGCGACACCTAACCAATCTAGGAGACACCACTCTCCAAAAGGTAATAGATGTTGTGTTGATGATGAACTCCTTGATCTTGTGCTTCAAATGATAGTCTCCCCAACACTCAACTCTCTCTCACAGATTTGGCTATGGTGGAAAGATGATTTGAGTGGAAAACAACTTGGGGAAGGCTAGAGATCAAGATTCTTGTGGTAGGATTGGAATATCTTGGTCTCAACACATGAGTAGGTGGTTCTCTCTCAGAAAATGAGTAGTGGAAGTGTAGGCACGTTCTGATGGCTCTCTCACATATGGAGAAGGGGGTGGAGGGGTATATATAGCCTCCACACAAAATCCAACCCTTACACACATTTGACCCAACTCGGTCAGACTGAATAGAAGAACTCAGTGAGACCGATTTAGTTCAAAATGTGAATGTTAGGAATCTCGGTGGGACCGACTGAAACAACTCGGTGGGACCGATGTGCTAGGGCTAGGGCAAAACCTCATCTTGGTGAAGCCGATTGCTTGAACTCGGTGAGACCGATTTCAGCAAAGAGCAAACAAAGAGTTGGTCAAGCAAACTTGGTAGGACCGATCGCTCATTTCGGTGAGACCGAAATGTTACAAAAGGAAAACAGAGAGTTTGCAAGGCCATCTCGGTGAGACCGAGATCTGTATCGGTGTGACCGAGGAGTTAGGGTTTCTGGCAGTGGCTATGTCGAATGAACTCGGTGGTGCCGGATGGATCATTTCGGTGGGGCCGAGTTTGACTTTGAGTTTTGGACATATTTGGAGGTGAGAAAGTGGTTGAAGGTTTTGGAGCAATATCACTAAGCACTTTGAGCAAGTAGACCATTAAGCAACACCTCATCCCCTTTTAATAGTATTGGCTTTCCTATGGACTCAATGTGATCTTGGATCACTAAATTATAAATGAAGAGTCTTGATCTTTTGCCAATATGTGTCCTTAGCATTTTGAAGGGGTTCCACATCCTTTTGTCCTTACCATGCCATTGTTGAACTTATCTGAAATATACTAGATAAAAGTATTAGCCCAACAAGAGATATGTTGACATTAATTACCAAAATCACCTAGGGAGCACTTGTGCTTTCAGCGGGCCGGTCGATCTCCTCGACCTTCGGCGCCTCATGCTAGCACCCTCGAGCCAGCCACGCTCGTGACGCCCCCTGAAGCTTCTGGGGCCCGCAAACCCCCGCTGGAGCAGGGGCTCGCGGAGGCCCCACGCCTCGTCGAGCACCCCATGTACTTCATCTGCACGGTCCTAAGGGACGCGCGTGCGCTATCCCATGCAGCAGAAGCTCCTCCTGGCGCTTTTAGTCGCCTCCAGGAAATTGCGCCACTACTTCCAAGGGCACCCCGTCAAGGTCGTCTCCGCGTACCCCTGGAGAAGGTGTTGCATAGCCCTAATGCCGCGGGCCGAGTCGCTGAGTGGAGCATCGTGATGCAGGCATTTTAGTTGGAATTCTACACCACCAGGGTCATCAAGGGGGCGGCCCTTGCCGACTTTGTGGCAGAGTGGACAGACACCAACGAGGAGGAGTGCCAGGAGGACAAGTCCCTCCTGCCCAGGGACGAGGCGCCGGACGGATGGGCCATGCACTTCGACGGCGCCTTCTCCAGGCAGGGCGCGGGGGGCTGGAGTCATGCTCGTCTCCCCGGCCGATGACAGGCTTCTCTATGTTGTCCAACTATGCTTTCAGCACGGCGAGAAGGTCTCCAACAACATTGCGGAGTATGAAGGCCTGATCGCCGGTGTCAAGGCTGCCTCTGCCTTGGGAATCAAGCGCCTTACCATCAAGGGCGACTCTTAGCTCCTGGTCAACTTCTCCAACAAGAAATACATGCCGAAGGACGAGCACATGGCGGCATACCTGGAGGAGGTACGTAAGCTCAAGAAGCATTTTCTAGGTTTAGAGTTGCAGCACATCCCACGTAGCATTAACAAGGAGGCCGACGACATCGCCAAGTGGGCGTCCCGCCGCGAGCCCCAGGGCCCTGGCGTCTTCGAGGAGAGGATCTTCGCATCGTCAGCCGCCCCTTCCGCTGATGGCACAACGCTGCTCCACGAGGAACTTCTGCCCGTGCCGCTCACAAGTGCGCCGGACTGCGGCTCGGCATCCGGGGCCCATCTGTTGTTGGTGCTGGAGCCTCAGGCAGATAGCTGGGCCGCGGAGTTCAAGGCCTACTTGCTCCATGGCACCTTGCAGAGGAATATGTTGAGGCAGAGCGTGTGGCCAGACAGGCCACGGCTTACTGCCTACAAGACGGTGAACTGTACCGCAAGCGCCCCAACGATGTCTCGCTGCGATGCATTTCGGAAGAGCAAGGACATGAGCTGCTAGATGACATCCATGGGGGAGACTATGGACACCACTCTTTGTCGTGCACTCTCGTGGGGAAGGTGTTCCACAGTGGGTTCTACTGGCCCACAATGCTTCACGATGCCACCGAACTGGTCCGGTCCTGTGAAGCTTGCCAGTTCCATGCCAAGCAGATCCATCAGCCCGCGCAAGGGCTCCAGACGATCCCGCTCTCTTGGCCCTTCGCGGTATGGGGGCTGGACTTACTAGGCCCCTTCCCTCACGCAGTGGGCGTCTACCGCTACCTCTTTGGTGAGTGACGTGAGCCACGACGAGCCACGACGAGTGTGCCATGATGAGCGGCGCCACGTGGACGAGCGGCGCCAGTGAGCGCAGACCAGGACGATTTCCCCTTTGGTGCTAAAGGAACAAGGCCAGCACACAGGTTCCCAAGGTGGCCCCAAAGGTTGCCTCATTGGTGCAACAAGACCAGGACGCTGGCTCGGCAAGACGGAGGTCATCGTCGAGCCCACCTATGCGTCATGGACCGAAGCTTTGCAGGTGAAGACCACCTTTTGCCAGGATAAGATGTCCTCTTGTCCCCCTTCAAAATTGGCCGTTGTGGTATCCCTTCCCGCCTAGAGTTTTTGGGGAAAGAGGACCGGGGCTAGTATAAGTATAGGCTAGTCTCACAGTAGAGAGGGGTCGAGTCTTGAGCCCTCCCGAGGCACCACATCCTTGTACTCATTCATACTCATCCTCCCCGGCGAGGCAATCCACCACAAAGCAGGAGTAGGGTCTTACACCGCAAGGTGGCCCGAACCTGGGTAAATCATCATGTTCCTCCCTTCTTCCCTCTCGCTCAAGCACGTCGGAGCATCGCCGTGAGGCGGTGATCAGCGAGCCATAGCCTAGTGGAGTTCTCCGCGTACAGCCCAGAGTTCGAACCTTGCTTTGGGTCCCCGGAGCCCCGATTTCGACACCCATGTTTGCGCACCAGTCTTTGACTTCCTGGGCTATAAAATTGAATCCATTATCTGTGATTATGCTATGGGGAACACCATAACGGTGCACCACGCCAGATATAAAGTCGATGACTGGTCCGGACTTTGCTGAGGTTACTAGTTTTGCCTCGATCCATTTAGTGAATTTGTCGACCATAACCAGTAAGTATTTCTTTTTCTTGGTCCCCCCTTTAAGTGGTCCGACCATGTCCAACCCCTAGACCGCAAAAGGCCAGGTGATCGGTATTGTCCGGAGAGCCATGGGGGGCATATGGCTTTGATTTGCAAAAAGCTGGCATCCAACAAAGTGTTGGACTAGAGTATGTGCATCCGCATGAGCGGTGGGCCAGAAAAACCCTGCTCGAAAGGCCTTGCTCACCAGGGCCCGAGCTGCTGCATGGTGGCCGCCCATGCCAGCGTGTATCTCAGCCAAAAGTTGTTGCCCCTCCTCTTCAGATATGCATCTCTGGAGGACTCCGGTAGTGCCTTTTCTTGTATAGCTCACCCTCGTGGACCTTGTAGGCTTTAGAACGTCGGACTATGCGCCGTGCCTCGGTCTGGTCATCGGGGAGCCCCTGCCGTAGAAGGTAGGCAAGGAAGGGCTCAGTCCATGGTGCGATTACATCCATGACTTCGTGAGCCAAAGGTGTTTCTTCGAGTGCCGAGCAACCGATGATGTTGTCGTCCGACTCAATATCCGAAGGGATGATCTGTTCGGGGCCATTGCCTGCCGCGTCCTTGTCCCCATCCTGCCACACCACAGATGGCTTGAAAAGTCGTTCCAAGAAGGTGTTCTTAGGGACTAGGTCATGTTTAGCGCCCATGCGGGCGAGGACGTCTGCGGCTTGGTTGTTGTATCTGGAGACATGGTGAATTTCTAACCCTTCGAACCGGGCTGATATTTTAAGGACGGCATTCTGATATGCCGCCATTTTTGGGTCTTTGGCATCAAATTCGCCGTTGACTTGGGAGATGGCGAGGTTAGAGTCTCCCCGCACCTCGAGCCATTGTACACCCATTGACGTTGCCATCCGAAGACCATGCAACAGGGCCTCGTATTCGGCTGCGTTGTTAGAATCCGTGTACATAATCTGTGGGACATACCGGATATTGTCGCCTGTGGGAGATGTAAGGATCACCCCAGCCCCCAGTCTGGCTAACATCTTGGAGCCGTCAAAGTACATTGTGCAATGTGAGTATGTACTATAATCCCGGGGGAGCTCGGCTTCTGTCCATTCGGCTAGGAAATCGGCCAACACCTAAGATTTAATAGCTCGGTGCAGTTTGTACACAATTTCGAAGGGAAGGAGCTCTATGGCCCATTTAGCAATGCGGCCAATGGCGTCCCTGTTGTTGATGATGTCATTCAAGGGTACCTCGGATGCCACTGTGACCGAACACTCTTGAAAGTAGTGTCAGAGCTTTCGGGATGCCATAAAAACTGTATAGGCTATCTTCTGATAATGTGGATACTGAGATTTGCACGGGGTAAGTACTTATGATACATAGTAGACTAGCTTCTGCACCCGGAACTTGTGGCCCTCGCTTCTCGTTCTACCACGAGTACCGCGCTCACTACTTGATTTGTGGTCGAGATGTATAATAACATGGGTTCGCCAATGCCGGGTGCTGTTAGTATAGGGTTGCCTGCTAGTATTGTTTTTATTTCCTCCAGTGCAGCAGTTGCTTCATCGGTCCACTCGAAGTTTTTGGTCTTTTTGAGCAATCTGTAGAGCGGCGATGTCTTTTCACCAAGGCGGGAGATGAAGCGGCTTAGGGCTGCCATGCAGCCTGCCAACTTCTGGATGTGTTTAAGCTCCATGGGTATTGCTAGCTAGGATAAATCTCGGATTTTAGCTAGATTGGCCTCTATCCCCCTGTGGGAAACAATGAATCCGAGCAGTTTTTCAGTGGGAACCCCGAAGACGCATTTGTCCGGGTTGAGCCATATATCATAAGCCCGCAAATTTTCGAAGGTCTGGCGGAGGTCGTCCACCAATTGGCTGACGTGTTTGGTTTTAATGACCACGTCGTCTACATATGCTTCGACTGTTTTGCCGATTTGGTTTTCCAGGCATGTTTGAATCATGCGCTGATATGTGGCGCCTGCGTTCTTCAACCCGAAGGGCATTGTGTTGAAGCAGAATGGCCCATAGGGGGTGATGAAGGCGGTTGTGTCTTGGTCGAACTCCTTCATCTTGATTTGATGGTATCCGGGCAACGCCTGTTTAACTGGCTTGAAGCCCTTGATTATGTTCAGGCTATGCTCCGCTAGTCTTCGTGGGATTCTTGGCATATCCGAAGGGTGCCAGGCAAATATGTCCCAATTCTCGCGCAGGAATGTCCGCAATGCTTCATCAACTGCGGGGTCCGACCGGGCTCCAGTGGACGCTGTTTTATTGGGATCCGTTGGATGCACTTGGAATTTGACTATTTTGTCAGTTGGCTTGCACGATGTGGATTTGGACCTTTTACTGAGTACCACGTCATCCCTGTCCACCGTTGCGCGGAGTGTAGTTAATTCCTCGGTGCGAGAGCGTCGGATAATGCTTCGAGGGCAAGCGATGCTGTTTTGTTTTCGGCTTGAAGGGCTCTATCCAGGTCGCTTGCGATTGTGATCACGCCATTGGGCCTGGCATTTTGAGTTTCATATACCTGTAATGTGGTATGGCCTGAAACCTTGAGAATGCATCACGCCCCAATAGGGCGTGGTATCCGCTGTGGAAGGGCACAATGTGGAAGAGTAGTTCTTCGGACCTGTAGTTCTCGGGAGTGCCAAATACTACGTCCAGAGTGACTCGTCCGGAACAACGTGCCTCTCTGCCGGGGATAATTCCTCGAAAGGTAGTATAGCTCTGTTCGACGCGAGATCTGTCAAACTGCATTTTGTCAAGGGTATCCTCATAAATGAGGTTTAGACCGCTGCCTCCGTCCATAAGTACCTTGGTTAGTCTAAAGCCGTCCACTATAGGGTCGAGGACTAGTGCGGCGGGAGCTCGGACGGGGTGGGCACTTGGTTCGTCCTCTTCATCGAAGGTGATTGGTGTATCCGTCCATGAGCTTGCAGCTGTAACCTAGTGGACTTGGCCGAGCTCTCGAAGGGCTCTCTTCCTCTGATTGTTTGAGGAGAATGTCTCGTAGATCGTCAGAACATCATTGTCGCTGTATGGGGGTGTTGCTAATTGTCTACTGGGGTGTGTGAGTCCGAGGATAGCTTCCCCACTCTTGGCCACCTACCTGACCACCCAACAAGCTCGAAGCATGTGGGTTGGATATGTGTTTAGCAAGGCCAAGTGTATGGGGCATGGTTTGTCCAGTAGCTCATCCAGGACTGTTCTGGGTCCGGCGAGGGATCTATTCTTCTTTTCGGCGGGCTCATGTTCGGGCGACCGCCGTGGGTATACGCATTTTGCCTGAGCTTTTCTGGGTTGCTCGGCATGGGTTGATTCCACGCGCATTTGTTGTGCTTTCCAGGCACTTTCCATGGTGCAATATTTATGTACCAGGTCCGATAATTCGGTGAAGCTCTGCACGTGGCGACGAGCGAGGGCATTCAAGATTCCTTCGTCTCGGCAGTTGAATCGAAAGGTCGCTATTATTTCTTGGTCGCAGCAATCCGCCATCCTGTCTTTGACCATGAGAATCTAGCCCAGTAGTGATGGACCATTTCTCCTGGCTGCTGCTTTACGTACATCAAATCCCATACGTCAGGGTTTCCCGAGTTACTTGGGGAGTACTCGACGTGGGGGTGGTTGGGAAAAAACTTCGTGTTCCAATGGGTTGTGTATCCGGAACTTTGGTGGTGGTGTCCAGCACCCCCAGAATATCCGGTATGCTAAGTTCGGAATCCGGACTGTCTGCACACTGTGGCGCGGATTCAAGGTCATGTTTCAAGTCGAGGCTTGGTTCCAGGCTCTCTTCGGGGCGAATATCGGACTCCGGGCCCGAAGCCTGGGCGAGATAATCGCAAACCTAGACACAACTGGTTTTTAGCTTTGGTGACTGTGAGCCCTCGGCCAATTCCTTGATGGTAGCGATGAGGTGTGTGATGGGTGGGATGTAGATTTCCCTGTTATCGGGCCTGAGCCCGATGTGATCGTAGACCGAGGATCGGCCATCAGAGATTCCCATGGCTTGGATTCGGTCTAGCAGATCATTCAATGATGAATGGTCTGTTGGGTCAATGCCGTTTGAATATTCGGGACTGACCCGTAGTGTAGCCGCTCCAGGGACGTTCGAGGTTGTGCCTGGGCGGTGTTCGGCCGGAACTAGCTTGGTCAAACTGACGGGGTCGGGCTTTAAGGCCGGGCTCCGTATGACATCAGCCTCCGCTCGGTTTACCACTCACGAAGTTAACTCATTGGGATCGGTAAGTTTCTCAAGGGGAGCTAAAATTTTTGCTGGAGTAAGGTCTCCCCGGGAGTCGGCGGTGAACTCTAGGTTCCCCAACCAGATCTTCTGACCGGGGGCGAAGCTTCCTTCCTGGCCGAGACGGCTGATTGGATCAGCGTGCAATACGACACTGCCAAACACGAAAACCTGACCGGGGACGAAGATGTCCTTGGCGTGGATGGCGTCGTTGATGAATAGGCAAGCCATTAATCCTTTCAGTGACCCAACAATGGAACTCTCAATGAAAGCACCAATGGCGATGTCAAAACCAGCGGATCTCGGGTAGGGGGTCCCGAGCTGTGGATCTTGGATCAATGGGGAACAAGGGACGAAGGACATGATGTTTACCCAGGTTCGGGCCCTCTCTAAGAGGTAAAACCCTACGTCTTGCTTGATTATATTGAAGTGTATAGGATGATTACAGAGTCAATCTACCACGAGATCAGATGAACTAAACCCTAGGGGGGTAGGATGATGGTTGTTGTTCTAGCCTCTATGGAGTAAACCCTCTGGTTTATATAGACACTAGGGGTACTAGGGTTACACATGGTCGGTTACAACAAGGGAATAAACATGCCGACTCTTCTATCTTGACTTGGAGGACACATCAAGGCACCAAAGATCTCCTGTCCGGATACGAAGCCGCCTCATAGTCCGACCTTCCAACAGTTGTAGTGCGGCCCACCTGTCCGGCCCATGAGAGATAAGTCAGCGGCCCGAGAACCCCCTAGTCCAGGTCTCCCTCACCCGGCCTCGCCCTCCCTCTGTCCCAACGTGAGGTAGAAGAAGGGGAGCGGGAGGAGAGAGAGAGAGGTCAACATGGGCCCCACTGTCAGCAACTCAGCCATCGGGCCCGCGGGTTTAAGTGGAAGCGCATTCGGTAAAATGTGTTTTCCCTTTTGGAAAGCGTATTCTGCCTGATTCGGCCGGGAATGCATTTTATGTATGCGGAAAGCATATTTTGCTGAAGTGTGTTTTCTGTTTAACCCCACCAGCCTAAACCTCTAGTTTGCGGGCGTTCACCCTTTAAGAGGATAAATGAACATATTTTTATTTGATTTCTACCTAACGAATGAACGGTCGTATCTCCGCAACCGTAACTCCGATTCAGGTGATTCAAAAGCCCATGTTCTCTATTCTTTGAACCTGTTCTGTTGTTACCATTTTCATGATGTTGTCACATTCTGAAAATGACCATTTTTACTTGCCCTTTAATCAGCTCCACCGAGAGAGAAATGTTTCCGGCAAATCTTTCCGCAAGTTCATCGCACTTCTTCCTGATGATTCCTTCATCCCCGGGCAATCCACAACAACCACTTGCATGATGGCATTGCAATAGCCATGGTTCCCACTTGAACATTTGATTAATTGTTTGCTCATTTCATTACGTTGTAAATGCTATTTATATGTTTGTGGATCCATGCTCATCATCATGCCATGTTCATTTGATTCTAGTGAGTTAAAGGATTATTTGTTAGTATTATTATTCGCATGTTTCGTAATTATTTCATGCTAGTGATAATGATATGCTCATATGCATTAATATCGTCTGTCATGAAAGCACTTGTAATATGCATGATCATCGGTATGCCATGATCTTTTGCATCTCGTAGAATAAATGGTTTATTGTTGTTGATGCTATAATCCATATGTTAAATGGTTATGTTGCCATCCATGCTCATGTTGATATCATGCTTATATGCACTTCATCATGCTATTTTCTTATGGCTCAGCTCATCACTATTCAAGTTAAACCTGACATTAATCGAACTTGAACAAATCTATTGGCTGAATCATGCATGGTGCCACCGAATCAAGCTCACCAGTGCAGCCACACTTTCCTAGATGGTGAGGCCCTAATTCGGTCTATTGCCATGCCTCTCGCTGGTGCCTCCAACTAGGGAAGGTTATGTGCGCGCGCTACCCTGATCAGGTAGGCAGACATAAGCCTCGTGTGCCCAAGTTGTATGGTACCATTGTCCCCGTTTGGGACCGTTTGTTTTGTTTTGCCACGACGGTGTCCGGGCACGAAGGTGGCAGTTGTCAAGAGTTGGCATCCGGGGCCACCCATGACATAGCCCAAAGGGGAGTTTGTCGGAGTGGCCGAGAAAGTGTCATGCAATAGATTGGTTTTGTCAGAATGTCCTTGGTCCACCCGAATGGGAGCATGAGGCCATGAGTTCCATGGTGTGGGTACAGTGTAGTAACCTCTGTAGAGTGTATAATCTATCGATAGCCGCATCCTCGAATATGGACATAGTTCGTAGTAGGTCACACTATGGGTCAACGGTAATAATAACCTGAATAATAAACAACCCCGGTTCCATGAGGAAAGAAGTTGGTTGATCTTTATGTGGTCATGAGATGATCACGATGGTATCGTTGGTACCGATGTTGGTTGATCATGAGGTGATTGCATGATGATCATGGTGGTAAGTAAGGTTGGTATCTATGGTGGTTACGAGATAACCTCCGAGAACATTAAGTTGGTCCATGAGACCTTAAACATCGACTCCCTCTCATGCTATTGCTTGTTTCATCATGTTCATATCATGAGTAATATGTTCATGCCATTCTCACTATCATGTTGTTCTAGTAGTATCATGATCATCATCTATTAACCTATAAATGCCATGCTGTTGTTTGTCTTGATTGCTTTGGTTGTTGTGAGCTTGCGAGTACATTCAAAGTACTCACCTGGCGTGTCATGCCAGATTGTAGGTGATGACGTGATTGATTGCTTGTCGAGGATACCGAGTTTGTGAGCTAGGATTGCATCCCAGCAAGAGTCCCTGTGTAGTGGGGTTCACCGCCATCATTGTTGTTCCGCTGCTAGAAGTTATTCCGCTGCTACGAGTCATTCCGCTGCTAGCATAGAGCTACCTTAGCAGGCATTGCATCGCCGTGCCAATGTAATCCCTTGTGTACCCAAACCCTTATACCCAGAATATTTGTAATAAAGAGCTGATTTGTTCTATGCCAAGCAGTGTCGTATTCCAGAAGACTTGATCTCTTGGCTGGAATACGGGGTGTTCCGGTTCCTCTGAGCCGGGGTGCCATACGCTCATTCTTCCCTGCATAGATATATCAAATCAAGAGTACCCTGGTGCCAAGCCAAGCAATTGTATCATACTTTTTCACACGCTTCAGTATTTTCAACTTCACTCAATACATGAGCGTGAGCCATAGACATAGCACTTTGGGTGGAATAGAATGTGCTGGTAGAGATCAATAAGGGAAGTCAAAAAGGAAGAAAGGATCACATCAACTCGACGGATCAATAGGCAATGGAGAAGCCTATCAATCAATATCAATGCGAGGAGTAGGGATTGCCATGCAACGGATGCACTAGAGCTATAAGTGTATGAAAGCTCACTACTGAAACTAAGTGGGTGTGCATCCAACTTGCTTGCTCATGAAGACCTCGGGCATTTGAGGAAGCCCGTTATCAAAATATACAAGACAAGTTCTATAATGAAAAATTCCCACTAGTATATGAAAGTGATAACTCTGGAGACTCTCTATATGAAGAACATGGTGCTACTTTGAAGCACAAGTGTGGTAAAAGGATAATAGCGTGCCCCTCTCTCTTTTTCTCTCATTTAACATTTTTCATTTTTTATGGGCTCTTTTTGGCCTATCTTTTTGTATATCTCCTCACTTGTAGGGACAACACTCTAGAATGCATCACACTTTTATTTACATACAACTCGATAAAATGAAAGAGTATGACTCTATATGAATGTCTCTAGCAGTGTATCAGGATGTGCAATGATCTAGCATAGCAAAGATATCAAACTAGAAAGCCATTAAAATATCATGCTAGCTATCTTACGATTATGCAAAGTAATATGATAACGAATGCTCAAGTCATGTATATGATGATGATGGAAGTTGCATGGCAATATATCTCGGAATGGCTATGGAAATGCCATAATAGGTAGGTATGGTGGCTGTTTTGAGGAAGATATAAGGAGGCTTATGTGTGATAGAGAGTATCATATCACGGGGTTTGGTTGCACCAGCAAAGTTTGCACCAACTCTCGAGGTGAGAAAAGGGCAATGCACGGTATCGAAGAGGCTAGCAATATGCGAAAATGGAGAGTGTGTATAGTCCATGAACTCACATTAGTAATAAATACCTCATATACTTATTGCGAAAATTTTAAAGCGCTCGAAGCAAAGTATTACTCGCATGCCCCAAGGAAGGAGCTTGGGAGGAGTTAACCATCGCGCGCCCCGATTCGAACAACACAAAGGATCAATCAATGATAAAATATGCTCCGACCTCACTACTAATGTCAGCGACCTCGCATGCCCCAAGGAAGGAGGTTGGGCTGGATGCTGTCCTACAATTTTTTCCTTTCTTCTTTCTCCTTTTTTCCTTTTATTAGCTAGTTTTCTTTTTCCTTCCTTTCTTTGCTTTTCTTTTTTCTTCTTTTTTTGTTCTGGCTTATCTCGAGCCTGTAAGACTATCTGCCCTTTGTGGCTTTTATTTATAAAAATTGCAGTGGGGTTTTGCCCTACTGTGTATAGTAAAAAAAATGTCAGCGGCCACCACTTTACATGCGTGAGGATTTACTTGACTAAAAGACTTACTTCCCTTAACACCCCTATTAATATTCAACTTTAATTTTTTTACTAGCATGCCCCCATATTACCACCTCAATATTGCAAAACTATTGCAAAGAATCGAACTTATCATATTCAGTGATCTACAAGTTTTATGTAGGATTTTATGACTAACCATGTGAATGACCAATTCCTATTAACTCTCTAAATAGATATAAGTGAAGCATGAGAGTTTAATTCTTTCTATAAAAGTCCATCCTCTAATAAATATAAGTGAAGCAAAAGGCATTCTACAAATAACGATTTCCCAAATCTAGAGAAACGAGCATCCAAATTTTAAATGATATAAGTGAAGCACATGAAGCATTCTATAAATCAACCAAGGACTATCTCATACCATCTTGGTGCACAAAAAAAGAAAAAAATAGACACAAAAGATGCTCCAAGAATTTATGCATATCATGTGAACAAAAGAAAAACCGAGACATACCGATAATTGTCGAAGAAGAAAGATGGGATGCCTTCCAGGGCATCCCCAAGCTTAGACGCTTGAGTCTCCTTCAATATTTACTTGGGGTGCCTTGGTAATCCCCAAGCTTGAACTCTTGCCTCTCCTTATTCTTATCATATTGACAACTCCTCGATCTTTGAACACTTCATCCACACAAAACTTGACCGAACTTTTTATTAGAGGGGTTAGTATTGATACGTATCCATCGTATCTAATTTTCCGAACACTTTTGCTCTCATTTTGGACTCTAATTTACATGATTTGAATGAAACTAACCCAGGCTGACGTTGTTTTCAGCAGAACTACCATGGTGTTCATTTTGTGCAGAAATAAAAGTTCTCGGAATTGGATGAAACTTTTGGGAGTTTTTTATGGAAAATATAAAAAATACTGGAGCGAAGAGCCACTAGAGGGGCCCACCTATTGCCCACAAGGCACTAGGGCGCAACCACCCCCAAGGCGCGCCCTAGTACCTTGTGGCGCCCATGAGGCTCCGCTGACCCTAACTCCAAGCATATAAATTCAGTTTCCTTGAGAGAAAAAATACGAGAAGAGTTTCATCGTCGTTTACGATACGGAGCCGCCGCCACCTCCTATTCTTCATCGGGAGGGAAGATATGGAGTTCGTTCGGGGCTCCGAAGAGGGGGATTCGTCGCCATCATCATCACCAACCCTTCTTCATCGCCAATTTCATGATGCTCACCACCGGGAGCAAGTAATTCCTTCGTAGGCTTGCTGGACGATGATGGTATTGGATGATATTTATCATGTAACCGAGTCAATTTGTTAGGGCTTGATCCCTAGTATCCACTAGTTCTGAGATTGTTGTTGCTATGAATTTGCTATGCTTAATGCTTGTCACTAGGGCCCGAGTGCCATGATTTCATATCTGAACCCTCTATGTTTTCATGAATATATTTGAGTTCTTGATCCTACCTGCTAGTCATATGCACTTGTTATTTCTCTGAACCATAGACCCCATAGTGACAATTGTGTGGGATACTCTCTAGGGATGACTGTAATTCGAGGAGTTCATGTATTCACTATGTGTTAATGCTTTGTTCAGTTCTCTATTAAAAGGAGGCCTTAATATCCCTTAGTTTCCTTAAGGACCCCGCTACCACGGGAGGGTAGGACAAAAGATGTCATGCAAGTTCTTATTATAAGCACGTATGACTATATATGAAATACATGCCTACATTACATTGATGAATTGGAGTTATTGTGTATCGCTCTAGGTTGTGACTGTTACATGGTGAATGTCATCCAATACAATTATCCATCACTGATACAATGCATATGCTTTTTGCATATTGATCTTTGCTAAGTTACTACCATTGCTGCTGCTGTTACAATCACTATAAAACGGCTATTGTTACTGTTCCTGTTACTATTGCTACTGTTACCACTGCCATCAAACTACCATATTATTGTACCTACTGATCACTCTGCTGCAGATATTTAGTTATCCAGGTGTGATTGAATTGACAACTCAACTGCTAATACTTGCGAATATTCTTTGGCTCCCCTTGTGTCAAATCAATAAATTTGGGTTGAGTACTCTACCCTCGAAAACTATTGCGATCCCCTATACTTGTGGGATATCAAGACCTTTTTCTGGCGCCGTTGCCGGGGAGCATAGCTCTATTTGTTGTGTCACTTGGGAATTATATCTATTAATCACTATAAAGAATCTGAAAGATGATAGAACCAAGATCGTTCCCTCTAAGACGAGTGGAGGTAAGGAACTGTCATCTAGCTCTGCACTTGATTCACCTTCTATTTTGAATAGACTTGTGACACCACCACCTGCTATTAATTCTGATATGTCGCAAGTAATTGATGATGCCACTTCTGCTATGAATGATGCTTATGATGATGCTAGTACTTTGCTTAATAATACTATGCCACTAGGTGAATTTCTTGATGAACAACTTGCTAGAGCTAAAGAAAATGAAATTGCTGAAAATGAAGAAAAATTATGATTCACCTATTATGCCTAGCTCTCCTACTAGAGTTGAAATGCCTAAGATACCTGAGGGTTATGTTATGGATGAGGAGATAACTAGAGAATTTCTTGCTTGTAATGATAGAGACAATGTTAAGAAATTATTGAGTAAGCTAAAAGAAAAGTCTATCATAGGAAGAATGAAATATGATCCTAAGTTTGCTACTTCTCCTATCTTTGTTACTGATAAGGATTATTAATTCTCTGTCGATCCTGAGTTAATTACTTTTGTTGAATCTGATCCTTTCCATGGTTATGAAAATCAAACTGTTGTGGCACATCTTACTAAATTGAATGATATAGCCACCTTATTTGCTCATGAGGAAAAAAATTGCTATTACTATATTCTTAAGTTGTTTCCTTTCTCATTAAAGGGTGATGCTAAGATATGGTTTAATACTCTTGCTCCTGGTTGTGTGGTAGTTCCCAGGATATGATATATTACTTCTCTGAAAAATATTTTCCTCCTCATAAGAAACAAGCTGCCTTACAGGAAATATTTAACTTTGTGCAAATTCAAGAAGAGAATCTCCCTCAATCTTGGGGGAGGCTTCTCCACTTACTTAATGCTTTGCCTGATCATCCTCTTAAGAAAAATGAAATACTTGATATCTTTTATAATGGACTAACCGATGCTTCTAGGGATTACATAGATAGTTGCGCTAGTTGTGTTTTTAGGGAACGAACTGTTGAAGATGCTAAAGAACTATTGAATAATATATTGAGAAATGATAATGATCGGAAACTTCCTGAACCACCACCTAAACCAACTTCGAAGAAGAGAGGTATTCTATTCCTCAGTCCTGAAGATATGCAAGAGGAAAAGAAAACAATGAAAGAAAAGGGTATTAAAGCTAAAGATGTTAAGAATTTACCACCTATTGAAGAAATACATGGACTCGAACCCCGACACAGGTAGTAGAGGTAAATTATCTTTATATATTTGATGAAGGTGATATTCCTTATAATAAATTTGCTAGTCAATGACTGGATGAATTTGCCAATTACATTGTTAAGCAAGAACTCTTTAATATGTATGTTATGAATCAATTGAAACGGAATGCTTTCATGATTGAGCGCTTGAGTGACTTGATGTTTAGAATTGCTAATGATGTTAAAGGTCTAGGTAAACATGCATCCATGGTTCACACTCAGCTAGAACAAGTTGCTAAGTCACAAAATGATTTGCATAAGGAGATGAATAATAATATGAATGATCATGCTGTTAGAGTAATGACTAGAGGAGGTAGAATGACTCAGGAGCCACTATATCCTGAAGGTCATCTTAAAAGAATTGAGCAAGATTCTCAGAGAATTAATAATGATATGCCTAGTTCATTTAAGAAGAAAAAGAAAAATGATAGGACTTTGCATGCTTCTAGTGAACCTGTGGTAGAAAAACCTTCTGAGGATCGTAATGATGTTTCTGTTTCTGATGCTGAGACACAATCTGGTAATGAACATCCACCTAGTGATAATGATGATGTTCATGTTGATGCTCAACTAGACAATGATAAAGAGCTTGATAATCATGTAGAAATAGAACCTGATGTTGATCTTGATAACCCACCTCCTAAGAATAAGAGATATCATAAGAGAGATTTCATTGCTAGAAAACATGGGAAAGAAAGAGAACCATGGGTTCAGAAACCCATGCCTTTTCCTACTAAACCACCTAAAAACAAGGATGAGGAGCAATTTGAATGCTTTGTTGAAATGCTTAGACCTGTCTTTTTGCGTACCCGCTTGACTGATATTTTAAAGATGCCCCCGTATGCTAAGTACATGAAAGCTATTGTCACTAATAAAAGAAAGATACCCGAAGCTGAAATCTCCACCATGCTTGCAAATTATTATTTTAAGGGTGGAATACCTAAGAAGTTAGGAGATCCTAGAATACCTACTATACCTTGCTCCATTAAAAGAAGTTATGTCAAAATTGCTTTATGTGATTTGGGAGCCGGTGTTAGTGTTATGTCTTTCTCTTTGTATAGAAGACTTGATTTGAATAAACTCACACCTACTAAAATATCTTTGCAAATGGATGATAAATCAACTGCTATACCTATCGGTGTTTGTGAATATGTGCCTGTCGTAGTTGCAAATGTTACTATCTTAACAGACTTTGTTATACTTGATATGCCCGAGGACGACAATATGTCGATTATCCTTGGTAGAACCTTTTTGAATACTGCAGGGGCTGTTATTGATTGCAACAAAAGCAAGGTCACTTTTCATGTCAATGGTAATGAGCATATGGTATATTCCGAAGAAACAAATTCAAGTGAATGGTATCAATTGTATTGAAAAAGTTTTGACAATCACTATTGGAGGTTTTGAATTCCCTCTTCCTTTCGTCAAAAAGAAATATGAGACTCTTATTATTGGGGAGATGCATATCCCCGTTGAGGTAACCTAGTGTTATACGAAGATTCTTCGGTTTCATGTTACTCAGAAAAAGTTTGTTCATAAGACTTGACCAACCTTATTAATGGACTCTTTTTGAAGTGCTGATACGTCTCCAATGTATATATAATTTTTTATTGTTCCATGCTATTATATTATCAATCTTGGATGTTTTATATACACTTTCAAGCAATTGTATATCATCTTTTGGGACTAACCTATTAACTTAGTGCCCAGTGCCAGTTTCTGTTTTTTGCTTGTTTTTGGTTTCGCAGAATATCAGTACCAAACGAAGTCCAAATGCCACGAAACTTTTTGGAGATTTTTTTCTAGACAAAAGAGACACTAGAAGCTTCGGGAGAAGACCAGACGATGGACCATGGGCCCACAAGACACCAGGGCGCGCCCAGGGGATAGACGCTCCCTGGTATGTTATGGGGCCCACATGGCTCCGTTTGACCTAACTCCGCCTCTATAAATTCTCTAAAATCGTGAAACCAACAGAGGAGTCCACGAAATACTTTTTCCGCTACCGCCAGCTCCAGAACCACGAGATCCCATCTGGAGGCCTTTTCCGGCACTCTGCCGGAGGGGGATTCAATCATGGAGGGGGCTCTTCATCATCTTTGCTGCCCTCCGATGATGCGTGAGTAGTTTACCACGGACCTATGGGTCCATAGTTAGTAGCTAGATGGCTTCTTCTCTCTTTTTGATATTCAATACAATGTTCTCCTCGGTGTTCTTGGAGATCTATTTTATGTAATGACTTTTTGCGGTGTGTCTGTTGGGATCCGATGAATTGTGAGTTTATGATCAGATCTATCCATGAATATTATTTGAGTTTTCTCTGAACTCTTTTATGCATGATTACTATAGCTTCATATTTCTTCTTTGATTTATTGGTTTGGTTTGGCCAACTAGATTGATTTATCTTGCCATGGGAAGAGGTGCTTTGTAATGGGTTCGATCTTACGGTGCTCAATCCCAGTGACAGAAGGGGACATGACACATATGTATTGTTGCTATTAAGGTAAAAAAGATGGGGTTTATTCATACGTGAGTTTATCTTGTCTACATCATGTCATCTTGCTTAAGGCGTTACTCCATTTTTCCATGAACTTAATACACTAGATGCATGCTAGATAGTGGTCGATGTGTGGAGTAATAATAGTAGATGTAGGCATGAGTCAGTCTACTTGTCTCGGACGTGATGCCTATGTTGTTGGAAATATGCCCTAGAGGCAATAATAAAATGGTTATTATTATATTTCCTTGTTCATGATAATTGTCTGTTATTCATGCTATAATTGTGTTATCCGGAAATCGTAATACATGTGTGAATACATAGACCACAACATGTCCCTAGTAAGCCTCTAGTTGACTAGCTCGTTGATCAATAGATGGTTACGGTTTCCTGACCATGGACATTGGATGTCATTGATAACGGGATCACATCATTAGGAGAATGATGTGATGGACAAGACCCAATCCTAAGCCTAGCACTAGATCGTGTAGTTCGTTTGCTAAAGCTTTTCCAATGTCAAGTAACTTTTCCTTAGACCATGAGATTGTGCAACTCCCGGATACCGTAGGAGTGCTTTGGGTGCACCAAACGTCACAACGTAACTGGGTGGCTATAAAGGTGCACTACGGGTATGTCCGAAAGTATCTGTTGGGTTGGCACGAATCGAGACTGGGATTTGTCACTCCATGTAACGGAGAGGTACCTCTGGGCCCACTCGGTAGGACATCATCATAATGAGCTCAATGTGATCAAGGAGTTGTTCACGGGATGATGTGTTACGGAAACGAGTAAAGAGACTTGCCGGTAACGAGATTGAACAAGGTATCGAGATACCGACGATCGAATCTCGGGCAAGTATCGTACCGATAGACAAAGGGAGTTGCGTACGGGATTGATTGAATCCTCGACATCGTGGTTCATCCGATGAGATCATCGAGGAGCATGTGGGAGCCAACATGGGTATCCAGATCCCGCTGTTGGTTATTGACCGGAGAGTCGTCTCGGTCATGTCTGCGTGTCTCCCGAACCCGTAGGGTCTACACACTTAAGGTTCGGTGACGCTAGGGTTGTAGAGATATTAGTATGCGGTAACCCGAAAGTTGTTCGGAGTCCCGGATGAGATCCCGGACGTCACGAGGAGTTCCGGAATGGTCCGGAGGTAAAGAATTGTATATAGGAAGTCCAGTTTCGGCCACCGGGAAGGTTTCGGGGGTAATCGGTATTGTACCGGGACCACCGGAAGGGTCCCGGGGGTCCACCGGGTGGGGCCACCTATCCCGGAGGGCCCCATGGGCTGAAGTGGGAAGGGAACCAGCCCCTGGTGGGCTGGTGCGCCCCCTATGGGCCTCCCCTGCGCCTAGGGTTGGGAACCCTAGGGGTGGGGGGTGTTGGAAATATGCCCTAGAGGCAATAATAAAATGGTTATTATTATATTTCCTTGTTCATGATAATTGTCTGTTATTCATGCTATAATTGTGTTATCCGGAAATCGTAATACATGTGTGAATACATAGACCACAACATGTCCCTAGTAAGCCTCTAGTTGACTAGCTCGTTGATCAATAGATGGTTACGGTTTCCTGACCATGGACATTGGATGTCATTGATAACGGGATCACATCATTAGGAGAATGATGTGATGGACAAGACCCAATCCTAAGCCTAGCACTAGATCGTGTAGTTCGTTTGCTAAAGCTTTTCCAATGTCAAGTAACTTTTCCTTAGACCATGAGATTGTGCAACTCCCGGATACCGTAGGAGTGCTTTGTGTGCACCAAACGTCACAACGTAACTGGGTGGCTATAAAGGTGCACTACGGGTATCTCCGAAAGTATCTGTTGGGTTGGCACGAATCGAGACTGGGATTTGTCACTCCATGTAACGGAGAGGTACCTCTGGGCCCACTCGGTAGGACATCATCATAATGAGCTCAATGTGATCAAGGAGTTGTTCACGGGATGATGTGTTACGGAAACGAGTAAAGAGACTTGCCGGTAACGAGATTGAACAAGGTATCGAGATACCGACGATCGAATCTCGGGCAAGTATCGTACCGATAGACAAAGGGAATTGCGTACGGGATTGATTGAATCCTCGACATCGTGGTTCATCCGATGAGATCATCGAGGAGCATGTGGGAGCCAACATGGGTATCCAGATCCCGCTGTTGGTTATTGACCGGAGAGTCGTCTCGGTCATGTCTGCGTGTCTCCCGAATCCGTAGGGTCTACACACTTAAGGTTCGGTGACGCTAGGGTTATAGAGATATTAGTATGCGGTAACCCGAAGGTTGTTCGGAGTCTCGGATGAGATCCTGGACGTCACGAGGAGTTCCGGAATGGTCCGGAGGTAAAGATTTATATATGGGAAGTCCTATTTTGGCCACCGGAAAATGTTCGGGATTTTTCGGTATTGTACCGAGAAGGTTCTAGAAGGTTCCGGAGTGGGGCCCACCTGCATGGGGGGACCCACATGAACGTGGGTAGTGGGGGCAAGGCCCCACACCCCTAGTCAAGGCGCACCAAGATTCCCCCTTAGAAGGAATAAGATCATATCCCGAAGGGATAAGATCAAGATCCCTAAAAAAGGGGGATAACAATCGGTGGGGAAGGGAAAGGATGGGATTTCTTTCCTTCCACCTGTGCCAACGCCCCAATGGACTTGGAGGGCAAGAAACCAGCCCCCTCCACCCCTATATATAGTGGGGAGGTGCATGGGAGAAACAGCTCAGCCCCTGGCGCCTCCCTCTCCCTCCCGTGACACCTCTTCCTCCTCCAGTAGCGCTTGGCGAAGCCCTGCTGAAATCCCGCTGCTTCCACCACCACACCGTCGTGCTGCTGGATCTCCATCAACCTCTCCTCCCCCCTTGCTGGATCAAGAAGGAGGAGATGTCTCTGCTCCGTACGTGTGTTGAACGCGGAGGTGCCGTCCGTTCGGCGCTCGGTCATCGGTGATTTGGATCACGACGAGTACGACTCCATCAACCCCGTTCTCTTGAACGCTTCCGCTCGCGATCTACAAGGGTATGTAGATACACTCCCCTCTCACTCGTTGCTAGATGACTCCATAGATTGATCTTGGTGATGCGTAGAAAATTTTAAAATTCTGCTACGTTCCCCAACAGTGGTATCAAAGCCAGGTTTATGCGTAGTATCTTGCACGAGTAGAACACAAAGTAGTTGTGGGCGTCGATTTGTCAATCTTCTTGCCGTTACTAGTCTTATCTTGATTCGGCGGCACTGTGGGATGAAGCGGCCCGGACCGACCTTACACGTACGCTTACGTGAGACAGGTTCCACCGACTGACATGCACTAGTTGCATAAGGTGGCTAGCGGGTGTCTGTCTCTCCCACTTTAGTCGGATCGGATTCGATGAACAGGGTCCTTATGAAGGGTAAATATAAATTGGCATATCACGTTGTGGTTTTGGCGTAGGTAAGAAACGTTCTTGCTAGAAACCTATAGCAGCCACGTAAAAACTTGCAACAACAATTAGAGGACGTCTAACTTGTTTTTGCAGCAAGTGCTTTGTGATGTGATATGGCCAAAGGATGTGATGAATGATATATGTGATGTATGAGATGATCATGTTCTTGTAATAGGAATCACGACTTGCATGTCGATGAGTATGACAACCGGCAGGAGCCATAGGAGTTGTCTTAATTTATTATATGACCTGCGTGTCATTGAAATTCGCCATGTAATTACTTTACTTTATTGCTAACCGTTAGCCGTAGTAGTAGAAGTAATAGTTGGCGAGACAACTTCATGAAGACACGATGATGGAGATCATGATGATGGAGATCATGGTGTCATGCCGGTGACGATGATGATCATGGAGCCCCGAAGATGGAGATCAAAAGGAGCAAAGTGATAATGGCCATATCATGTCACTATTTTGATTGCATGAGATGTTTATCATGTTTTTGTATCTTATTTGCTTAGAACGACGGTAGCATATATAAGATGATCCCTTACTAAAATTTCAAGAAAGTGTTCCCCCTAACTGTGCACCGTTGCGAAGGTTCGTTGTTTCGAAGCACTACGTGTTGATCGGGTGTGATAGATTCTAACGTTCGAATACAACGGGTGTAAGCCAGATTTACACAGCAATACACTTAGGTTGACTTGACGAGCCTAGCATGTACAGACATGGCCTCGGAACACAAGAGACCGAAAGGTCGAGCATGAGTCGTATAGAAGATACGATCAACATGGGGATGTTCACCGTTGATGACTAGTCCGTCTCACGTGATGATCGGACACGGCCTAGTCGATTCGGATCATGTAATCACTTAGATGACGAGAGGGATGTCTATCTGAGTGGGAGTTCATTACATAATTTGATTAGATGAACTTAATTGTCATGAACTTAGTCTAAATGTTACATATCTTTCTTGTAGATCAAATGGCCAACGCTAATGTTACCCTCAACTTCAACGCGTTCCTAGAGAAAAACAAGCTGAAAGACGATGGTAGCAACTATGCGGACTGGGTCCGTAACCTGAGGATTATCCTCATAGCTGCCAAGAAATCATATGTCCTTGAAGCACCGTTAGGTGACCCACCTGCTCTCCCAGCACTGCCAGACGATTTGAACGTTTGGCAGACACGCACCGATGATTACTCCTTCGTTCAGTGCGGCATGCTCTTCAGCTTAGAACCGGGGCTCCAAAAGCGTTTTGAGCATCACGGAGCATATGAGATGTTCGAAGAGCTGAAAATGGTTTTCCAAGCTCATGCCCGGATCGAGAGATATGAAGTCTCCGATAAGTTCTACAGCTGTAAGATGGAGGAAAATAGTTCTGTCAGCGAGCACATACTCAAAATGTCTGGGTTGCACAGCTGCTTGTCTTAGCTGGGAGTTAATCTCCCGGATGACGCGGTCGTTGACAGAATCCTTCAGTCGCTTCCACCTAGCTACAAGAGCTTCGTGATGAACTTCAACATGCAGGGGATGGAAAAGACCATTCCTGAGGTATATGCGATGCTGAAGTCAGCGGAGGCAGAGATCAGAAAGGAACATCAAGTGTTGATGGTGAATAAAACCACTAAGTTCAAGAAGGGCAAGGGTAAGAAGAACTTCAAGAAGGACGGCAAGGGAGTTGCCGCGCCCGGTAAGCCAGCTGCCGGGAAGAAGTCGAAGAATGGACCCAAGCCTGAGACTGAGTGCTTTTATTGCAAGGGAAACGGTCACTGGAAGCGAAACTGCCCCAAGTACTTGGCGGACAAGAAGGCCGGCAATACCAAAGGTATATATGATATACATGTAATTGATGTGTACCTTACCAGCACTCGTAGTAGTCCTGGGTATTTGATACCGGTGCGGTTGCTCATATTTGTAACTCAAAGCAGGAACTGCGGAATCAGCGTAGACTGGCAAAGGACGAGGTGACGATGCGCGTCGGGAATGGTTCCAAGGTCGATGTGATCGCCGTCGGCACGCTACCTCTGCATCTACCTACGGGATTAGTTTTAAACCTCAATAATTGTTATTTAGTACCAGCTTTGAGCATGAACATTGTATCTGGATCTCGCTTAATGCGAGATGGCTACTCATTTAAATCTGAGAATAATGGTTGTTCTATTTATATGAGAGATATGTTTTATGGTCATGCCCCGCTGGTGAATGGTTTATTTTTATTGAATCTCGAACGTGATGTTACACATGTTTATAATGTGAATGCCAAGAAATGCAAGGTTGATAACGATAGTCCCACATACTTGTGGCACTGCCGCCTTGGTCATATCGGTGTTAAACGGATGAAGAAACTCCATGCAGATGGACTTTTGGAGTCTCTTGATTATGAATCATTTGACAGATGCGAACCATGCCTCTTGGGCAAGATGACCAAGACTCCGTTCTCCGGAACAATGGAGCGAGCAACCAACTTATTGGAGATCATACATACTGATGTGTGTGGTCCAATGAGTGTTGAGGCTCGCGGTGGTTATCGTTATGTTCTCACCCTCACCGATGATTTGAGTAGATATGGGTATGTCTACTTGATGAAGCACAAGTCTGAGACCTTTGAAAAGTTCAAGGAATTTCAGAGTGAGGTTGAGAATCAACGTGACAAGAAAATAAAGTTCTTACGATCAGATCGTGGAGGAGAATATTTGAGTCATGAATTTGGCACGCACTTAAGGAAATGTGGAATTGTTTCACAACTCACGCCGCCTGGAACAATTCAGCGTAATGGTGTGTCCGAACGTCGTAATCGCACTCTATTGGATATGGTGCGATCTATGATGTCTCTTACCGATTTACCGCTATCCTTTTGGGGTTATGCTTTAGAGACTACCGCATTCACTTTAAATAGGGCACCGTCAAAATCCGTTGAGACGACACCGTATGAATTATGGTTTGGGAAGAAACCTAAGCTGTCGTTTCTGAAAGTTTGGGGATGCGATGCTTATGTGAAGAAACTTCAACCAGAGAAGCTCGAACCCAAGTCGGAAAAATGCGTATTCATAGGATACCCTAAGGAAACTATTGGGTATACCTTCTACCTAAGATCCGAGGGCAAGATCTTTGTTGCCAGGAATGGATCCTTTCTAGAGAAAGAGTTTCTCTCGAAAGAAGTAAGTGGGAGGAAAGTGGAGCTTGATGAGATGACCCTCGAACCGGAGAGTAGCGCAGCACAGGAAAATGTTTCTGTGGAGCCTACACCGGCTAGAGAGGAAGTTATTGATAATGATCATGATCAAGCTACCACTGAACTTCGAAGGTGCACGAGGACACGTTCCGCACCAGAGTGGTATGGCAATCCTGTCCTGGAAATCATGTTGTTAGACAACAGTGAACCTTCGAACTATGAAGAAGCGATGGCGGGCCCGGATTCCGACAAATGGCTTGAAGCCATGAAATCCGAGATAGGATCCATGTATGAAAACGAAGTATGGACTTTGACTGACTTGCCCGATGATCGGCAAGCCATAGAAAATAAATGGATCTTTAAGAAGAAGACTGACGCGGATGGTAATGTGACCATCTATAAGGCTCGGCTTGTCGCTAAGGGTTATCGACAAGTTCAAGGGGTTGACTACGATGAGACTTTCTCACCCGTAGCGAAGCTGAAATCCGTCAGAATCATGTTAGCAATTGCCGCATACTATGATTATGAGATATGGCAAATGGACGTCAAAACGGCATTCCTTAATGGTTTTCTTAAGGAAGAGTTGTATATGATACAACCGGAAGGTTTTGTCGACCCTGAGAATGCTGACAAGGTATGCAAGCTCCAGCGCTCAATCTATGGGCTGGTGCAAGCATCTCGGAGTTGGAACATTCGCTTTGACGAGATGATCAAAGCGTTTGGGTTCACACAGACTTATGGAGAAGCCTGTGTTTACAAGAAAGTGAGTGAGAGCTCTGTAGCATTTCTCATATTATATGTGGATGACATACTGCTGATGGGAAATGATATAGAATTCTTGGAAAGTATAAAGGCCTACTTGAATAAGTGTTTTTCAATGAAGGACCTTGGAGAAGCTGCTTATATATTAGGCATCAAGATCTATAGAGATAGATCGAGACGCCTCATAGGTCTTTCGCAAAGCACATACCTTGATAAGATATTGAAGAAGTTCAATATGGATCAGTCCAAGAAGGGGTTCTTGCCTGTATTGCAAGGTGTGAAATTGAGCTCGGCTCAATGCCCGACCACGGCAAAAGATATAGAAGAGATGAGTGTCATCCCCTATGCCTCAGCCATAGGGTCTATTATGTATGCCATGCTGTGTACCAGACCTGATGTAAACCTTGCTGTAAGTTTGGTAGGTAGGTACCAAAGTAATCCCGGCAAGGAACACTGGACAGCGGTCAAGAACATCCTGAAGTACATGAAAAGGACTAAGGATATGTTTCTCGTATATGGAGGTGACGAAGAGCTCGTCGTAAAGGGTTACGTCGACGCTAGCTTCGACACAGATCCGGATGACTCCAAGTCACAAACCGGATACGTGTATATTTTGAATGGTGGAGCGGTAAGCTGGTGCAGTTGCAAGCAAAGCGTCGTGGCGGGTTCTACATGCGAAGCGGAGTACATAGCAGCCTCGGAGGCAGCACACGAAGCAGTATGGATGAAGGAGTTCATCACCGACCTAGGAGTCATTCCAAATGCGTCGGGTCCAATGGCTCTCTTCTGTGACAACACTGGAGCTATTGCCCTTGCCAAGGAGCCCAGGTTTCACAAAAGGACCAGGCATATCAAGCGTCGCTTCAACTCCATACGTGAACATGTTCAAGATGGAGACATAGATATTTGTAAAGTGCACACGGATTTGAATGTAGCAGATCCGTTGACTAAACCTCTTTCACGAGCAAAACATGATCAACACCAGTACTCTATGGGTGTTCGATTCATCACAATGTAACTAGATTATTGACTCTAGTGCAAGTGGGAGACTGTTGGAAATATGCCCTAGAGGCAATAATAAAATGGTTATTATTATATTTCCTTGTTCATGGTAATTGTCTGTTATTCATGCTATAATTGTGTTATCCGGAAATCGTAATACATGTGTGAATACATAGACCACAACATGTCCCTAGTAAGCCTCTAGTTGACTAGCTCGTTGATCAATAGATGGTTACGGTTTCCTGACCATGGACATTGGATGTCATTGATAACGGGATCACATCATTAGGAGAATGATGTGATGGACAAGACCCAATCCTAAGCCTAGCACTAGATCGTGTAGTTCGTTTGCTAAAGCTTTTCCAATGTCAAGTAACTTTTCCTTAGACCATGAGATTGTGCAACTCCCGGATACCGTAGGAGTGCTTTGGGTGCACCAAACGTCACAACGTAACTGGGTGGCTATAAAGGTGCACTACGGGTATCTCCGAAAGTATCTGTTGGGTTGGCACGAATCGAGACTGGGATTTGTCACTCCATGTAACGGAGAGGTACCTCTGGGCCCACTCGGGAGGACATCATCATAATGAGCTCAATGTGATCAAGGAGTTGTTCACGGGATGATGTGTTACGGAAACGAGTAAAGAGACTTGCCGGTAACGAGATTGAACAAGGTATCGAGATACCGACGATCGAATCTCGGGCAAGTATCGTACCGATAGACAAAGGGAATTGCGTACGGGATTGATTGAATCCTCGACATCGTGGTTCATCCGATGAGATCATCGAGGAGCATGTGGGAGCCAACATGGGTATCCAGATCCCGCTGTTGGTTATTGACCGGAGAGTCGTCTCGGTCATGTCTGCGTGTCTCCCGAACCCGTAGGGTCTACACACTTAAGGTTCGGTGACTCTAGGGTTATAGAGATATTAGTATGCGGTAACCCGAAGGTTGTTCGGAGTCTCGGATGAGATCCTGGACGTCACGAGGAGTTCCGGAATGGTCCGGAGGTAAAGATTTATATATGGGAAGTCCTATTTTGGCCACCGGAAAATGTTCGGGATTTTTCGGTATTGTACCGAGAAGGTTCTAGAAGGTTCCGGAGTGGGGCCCACCTGCATGGGGGGACCCACATGAACGTGGGTAGTGGGGGCAAGGCCCCACACCCCTAGTCAAGGCGCACCAAGATTCCCCCTTAGAAGGAATAAGATCATATCCCGAAGGGATAAGATCAAGATCCCTAAAAAAGGGGGATAACAATCGGTGGGGAAGGGAAAGGATGGGATTTCTTTCCTTCCACCTTTGCCAACGCCCCAATGGACTTGGAGGGCAAGAAACAAGCCCCCTCCACCCCTATATATAGTGGGGAGGTGCATGGGAGAAACAGCTCAGCCCCTGGCGCCTCCCTCTCCCTCCCGTGACACCTCTTCCTCCTCCAGTAGCGCTTGGCGAAGCCCTGCTGAAATCCCGCTGCTTCCACCACCACACCGTCGTGCTGCTGGATCTCCATCAACCTCTCCTCCCCCCTTGCTGGATCAAGAAGGAGGAGACGTCTCTGCTCCGTACGTGTGTTGAACGCGGAGGTGCCGTCCGTTCGGCGCTCGGTCATCGGTGATTTGGATCACGACGAGTACGACTCCATCAACCCCGTTCTCTTGAACGCTTCCGCTCGCGATCTACAAGGGTATGTAGATACACTCCCCTCTCACTCGTTGCTAGATGACTCCATAGATTGATCTTGGTGATGCGTAGAAAATTTTAAAATTCTGCTACGTTCCCCAACATATGTATGATCATTGCCTTGGATATCGTCATAATTATTTGCTTTTCTATCAATTGCCCAACAGTAATTTGTTTACCCACCGTATGCTATTTTCTTGAGAGAAGCCTCTAGTGAAAACTATGGCCCCCAGGTCTCTCTTTTATCATGTATTAAAACTAAAAATACCTTGCTGCAATTTTCTTTTATTTATTTTATTTTGTATTTTTGTCCGATCTATCTATAAAAAACTATACAGTTTAATCTTGCTCATAACCGTTGAGGGATTGACAACCCCTCTGCGCGTTGGGTTGCAAGTATTTGTTGTTTGTGTGCATGTGTTGTTTACATAGTGTTGCTTGGTTCTCCTACTCGATTGATAACCTTGGTTTCATAACCGAGGGAAATATTTATCTCTACTGTACTGCATCATCCTCTCCTCTTCGGGGAAATCCCAACGCAGCTCACAAGTAGCAAGGGCATGTGGTCAATGAATTTAGTAAGCACAACCTACTGTACCTACTATTTTCCTGTTTGTTTTTCTTAGTTTAATAAAATAAAATGCCATGATTACCCTATTTTCTGATTTATCCGTGCAATAAAAAATGGCCCCAAAATAGAAGTGCTTAGAATGTCGTAAAACTTTAACATGAATTTTTCTAGAATATTTAAGAATTTTTGGCACTGAATACATCCCAGGGGGGTTCCCCTGTTACTCACAAGGCACCAGGGCACGGCCACCCCCTCGGCGCACCCATGTACCTCTCTCTCGTGTTCTTGCTCCCAAACCTGAGATTTTTGATCTCTTTGCTCGAGGCTCCATTTCTGAAACTGTTTTGGGGGATTACTCCTTGGTATGTGACTCTTCCATTGCTCCAATTAGATTTTGTTTTAGTGGATTATATTTTGCATATTAGTTACTCTTGGTGCTACTGAAAATGAGCTTGCATGTTGAATTGTTTGAGTTCCAAGTAGTTTGAATGCTTGATATAGCCTCTAGACATCCATATGAGTAATTGCTATCAATCTTGTGAACTTTTATTGACATCATTTTGTGGTCCAAAAAGCTAAAATTTGTTCATAGGAAAATGAACTTCTTTAGGAGGAGTTCTTCAAGGAGGCGGTCCTCGGAGGGATCATCGAGGAGAGGTCGGTACGGCAAGCATATGTTTAACCAAGGGCAAGTTCGGCTCGAATCGCCGATGCAAAATCATGCCGGTGGCCATGTAATGAGTTCATGATAGGTGCAGGCATTAAGGGAGAATTCGGTCAATATGTTCATAATACTAAGCTCGCTCCCTTCATCGCAGATAAGTGCACTCAACACTACAACCTTACACATTCATTCACTCAAAAGTTTGAGTATCACTCTCACAATTCTAGAGTTTTATTTCACCTATATGATAGATCCAATGGTATGTCTCTAGAAGAATTCTGTGATGCCCTCAAAATTCCATTTTGGGGTTCACTTAGCAAACCGCCTAGACTTGATTACGAGATGTTTCTTAATAGCCTTTGCAATGGTGAGGATAGGGGAGTTACGCAAGCTAGGATAAAAAGTATTCATTTTCCCTCTATTCATTACTTTGCACTTTTTAATGGAAAAATCATTTCTGGTAAACAAGATTGTAGTGCACTTTGTGCCCCTTACTTGAGCATTATCCATACGCTCTACCAGGTCAGAAACTGTATAATCTTGGCGCAGTTGTTGCACGTAGGCTGCACCGCAACTCGGGCAATGGTGATTTGTATGGAGGAATTTATGCCTCCCGCGTAGCTGACCCCTCGGCCCGATGATCCTATACTACCTAATAAATATCTAGATCTTGAGGCAATGCAACGCCATGACTTTATTAAGGACAACACTCACATACATGACTATAACTTGATTTTTGATAAACACCGTGTTGTCTCTGTTATTTTGTAGGCGCCTGCTCTTTTTGATTTTCAGAGTAAACAAAGATATTTTCTCCATGAGACCGAGGTGTGGGAGTATAACGCGGCAGTAGAGGCTGCCTGTCTCACTGATGAGGCAGACCAGCGTGCCTCTACGAGCTACCATTACGACTATTATCCTGATTAGCGATGGTGATTACCAAGCTAGGCCTAAAGCCTAAGCTTGGGGGAGTACGTTTTCTCATCGACTTTACATTCATGTTCACACATTCATTTCAGTTGTCGGTGTTCATCCTCTTTCATTGTATAATCCATGTTAGTTTTTCTTTCTCGCTTTCTTCTTGTGTGTTTGAAAAACTTTGAGAAAATCCAAAAATATTTCTCGCTTCTTCTCGGTTTTTCTTTCTTGTTTAATCAGTTTGTAGTATTAAAAGAAAACCCAAAAGATTTCTCATTTTTTCTTTTGCTTGTTGGGAGCTTTCCGTGTAAATAGCTTTTCTCGTTTGTTAATTTGCTCTCTTCAGAAAAAACTAAAACTCCAAAAATATTTCAGTGCATTTCTCTGAAATTCTTTTCTTTCCTTTTGTTCGAGTTGTCGTAGGAATAAGACCATGATGAAATTAATGAGTGGCTCTCACATGCTTTATTTTTTATCTAACGAAAAGCCAATATTACCTTGTCTTCTCCCTGGAATAAAATATTTGCAGATTTCAGCTTAGTCCATGGCACTCTTGCACTATTATTTTCATATCATTCGGTCATGCAAGTGAAAGGCAATAATGACGATATTTGATGAAGTGACTGGGGCAAGGAAAAGTTGGTATGAACTCTCCTTGTTTTTGTTTTTGTAAATATGTTTAACTCAGTGTCCATGATTCAGCATATTATGAGTAAACATATTTTGGATGACAATTAGAGATTATAGTTGCTCATGCCATGCTTAAGTAGCTAGGAGTGGATAATGATTTATCTTGAGTGTCAACATGCATTAAAATGGTTATGTTGTAGTATGATAATATGGTATCCTCCTCTGAATGTTTCAAGTGGCTTGACTTGACACATGTTCACGCATGTTGTTGATTCAAAACCAACATAGCCCCCACTATATTTATGTTCAGGGTGGTTTATATCCTACTCATGCTAATATTCAATGTTAATTATTCTCAATGCATGTTTATGACCGTTTTTGCTCTCTAGTTGGTCGCTTCTTAATCTATTTGCTAGCCTTAGCCTGTACTAAGCGGGAATACTGCTTGTGCATCCAAATCCTTAAACCAAAATTATTCCAGATGAGTCCACTATATCTACCTATATGCGGTATTACTCCGCCGTTCCAAGTAAATTCGCACGTGCCACCTCTAATCATTCAAATGAACATTTGTTTTGTGTGCCAGTACCGCTCATGGAGCGACAGGGGGTGGTCAGTATCTTCCATGCTAAGCGAGTTATTCTCACGATGAGTGCTTATTCACTTGTCATTGCACGAGAGGGGCTGGTATTCAGGATGCCCAATCCTATGATCAAAATGAAAAAAAATATAATGAAACAAACTCCCCCGGAATGTTGTTGGTATGGAGGGCACCCATGGATTCGGCTAGCCATGGCTTGTGTTTGTATGGTGGAGGGGGAGTAAACTTTACCTTTCCGCTTGGGAACCACTGCTAATGTGTTTAGCATGGAAGATATTGAAAACTCTCGATCATGGCGTTGACAGGAAAGGCATACCTCTCAAAATTATATTATCTCTGGTTTAAGCTTCGAGCTCTGGCACCTCTGCAAATCCATGCTTCCTTCTGCGAAGGGCCTATCTATTTACTTTTATTGTTGAGTCATCACCTTCTCAATTAAAGCACCAATCCTGAGAGCACTATTGTCATTCTTATGCATTGAGTATAGTTAATGTTGTGTGCATCATGAATGGATCTCTTCTACCCTGAATTACAATGTTTACTCGCTGCTTGAACTTTAGAGGTGCTCTGCATTTATGTTTTGCGGTCTCAGAAAGGGCTAGCAAGATACCATGTTATCATATTATATCATGATTGTTTTGACAAATTGTTGGCATTTGAGATATGTTATTATTGCTCGCTAGTTGATTATGCCATTGATATGAGTAAATATAATTTCTAAGAGTTATCATTTGCATGGTTAGTTCATGATCTTTGCTGAAAATGAGTTCGTAAAAGTTTTTCTTTATCACTTTCAGTTTATCAACTGAATTGCTTGAGGACAAGCAATGAGTTAAGCTTGGGGGAGTTGATACGTCTCCATCGTATCTACTTTCCCAAACACTTTTGCTCTTGTTTTGGACTCTAATTTGCATGATTTGAATGAAACTAACCCGGGCTGACGCTGTTTTCAGCAGAACTACCATGGTGTTCTTTCTGTGCAGAAATAAAAGTTCTCGAAATTGGACGAAACTTTTTGGAGATTTTTTATGGAAAATATAAAAAATACTGGAGTGAAGACCCACAAGAGGGGCCCACCTGTTGCCCACAAGGCACTAGGGCACGACCACCCCCAGGGCGTGCCCCAGTACCTTGTGGGGCCCACAAGGCTCCGCTGGCCCTAATTCCAAGCCTATAAATTCAGTTTCCCCGAGAAAAAATACGAGAAGAAGTTTCATCACGTTTTACGATACAGAGCCGCAGCCACCTCCTGTTCTTCATCGGGAGGGCGGATCTGGAGTCCGTTCGGGACTCCGGAGAGGGGGATTTGTTGCCATCATCATCACCAACCCTTCTTCATCGCCAATTTCATGATGCTCACCACCGGGAGTGAGTAATTCCTTCATAGGCTTGCTAGACGGTGATGGGATTGGATGAGATTTATCATGTAGTCGAGTCAATTTGTTAGGGCTTGATCCCTAGTATCCACTATGTTCTGAGATTAATGTTGCTATGACTTTGCTATGCTTAATGCTTGTCAGTAGGACCCGAGTGCCATGATTTCATATCTGAACCGTCTATGTTTTCATGAATATATTTGAGTTCTTGATTCTACCTGCTATTCATATGAACTTGTTATTGCTCTCAATAGTAGACCCCGTAGTGACAATTGTGTGTTACTCCCTGGGGATGACTGTAATTCGAGGAGTTCATGTATTCACTATGTGTTAATGCTTTGTTCCGGTTCTCTATTAAAAGGAGGCCTTAATATCCCTTAGTTTCCTTAAGGACCCCGCTGTCACGGGAGGGTAGGACAAAAGATGTCATGCAAGTTCTTATTATAAGCATGTATGACTATATACGGAATACATGCCCACATTACATTGATGAATTGGAGCTATTGTGTATCGCTCTAGGTTGTGACTATTACATGGTGAATGGCATTCAATAGAATTATCCATCACTGATCCAATGCCTATGCTTTTCGCATATTGATCTTTGCTAAGTTACTACCATTGCTACTACTGTTACAACCACTATAAAACTGCTACTGTTATTGTTCCTATTACTATTGCTACTGTTACCACTGCTACCAAACTACCATATTACTATGCTACTGATGACTCTACTGCAGATATTTAGTTCTCCAGTTGTGATTGAATTGACAACTCAACTGCTAATACTTGTGAATATTCTTTGGCTCCCCTTGTGTCGAATCGATAAATTTGGGTTGAATAATCTACCCTCGAAAACAGTTGTGATCCCATATACTTGTGAAGGAAATATGCCCTAGAGGCAATAATAAAGTTATTATTTATTTCCTTATTTCATGATAAATGCTTATTATTCATGCTAGAATTGTATTAACCGGAAACATAATACATGTGTGAATACATAGGCAAACAGAGTGTCACTAGTATGCCTCTACTTGACTAGCTCGTTAATTAAAGATGGTTATGTTTCCTAACCATAGACATGAGTTGTCATTTGATTAACGGGATCACATCATTAGGAGAATGATATGATTGACTTGACCCATTCCGTTAGCTTAGCACTTGATCGTTTAGTATGTTGCTATTGCTTTCTTCATGACTTATACATGTTCCTATGACTATGAGATTATGCAACTCCCGTTTACCGGAGGAACACTTTGTGTGCTACCAAACGTCACAACGTAAATGGGTGATTATAAAGGTGCTCTACAGGTGTCTCCAAAGGTACTTGTTGAGCTGGCGTATATCGAGATTAGGATTTGTCACTCCGATTGTCGGAGAGGTATCTCTCGGCCCACTCGGTAATACACATCACTATAAGCCTTGCAAGCATTGTAACTAATGAGTTAGTTGCGGAATGATGTATTATGGAACGAGTAAAGAGACTTGCCGGTAACGAGATTGAACTAGGTATTGAGATACCGACGATCGAATCTCGGGCAAGTAACATACCGATGACAAAGGGAACAACGTATGTTGTTATGCGGTTTGACCGATAAAGATCTTCGTAGAATATGTGGGAGCCAATATGAGCATCCAGGTTCCGCTATTGGTTATTGACCGGAAACGTGTCTTGGTCATGTCTACATATTTCTCGAACCCGTAGGGTCCGCACGCTTAATGTTCGGTGACGATCGGTATTATGAGTTTATGTGTTTTGATGTACCGAAGGTAGTTCGGAGTCCCGGATGAGATCGGAGACATGACGAGGAGTCTCGAAATGGTCGAGACGTAAAGATCGATATATTGGACGACTATATTCGGACTTCGAAAAGGTTCCGAGTGATTCGGGTATTTTTCGGAGTACCGGAGAGTTACGGGAATTCGCCGGGGAGTATATGGGCCTTATTGGGCTTTAGGGGAAAGAGAGAGGGGAGGCTGCGCGCCCCCCCAAGGCTTAGTCCGAATTGGACTAGGGGGAGGGGCGGCGCCCCCTCCTTCCTTCTCTTCTCTTTTCCCTTTCCTTCTCTCCTACTCCTACTACATGGAAGGGGGGAATCCTACTCCCGGTGGGAGTAGGACTCCCCAGGGCGCGCCATAGAGAGGGCCGGCCCCTCCCCTCCTCCACTCCTTTATATACGTGGCCAGGGGGCACCCCATAGAAACACAAGTTGATCATTGATCTCTCTTAGCCGTGTGCGGTGCCCCCCTCCACCATAATCCACCTCGGTCATATCGTAGCGGTGCTTAGGCGAAGCCCTGCGTCGGTAGCATCATCATCACCGTCATGACGCCGTCGTGCTGACGGAACTCTCCCTCGAAGCTCTGCTGGATCGGAGTTCGTGGGACATCATCGAGCTGAACGTGTGCTGAACTCGGAGGTGTTGTGCATTCGGTACTTGGATCGGTCGGATCGTGAAGACGTACGACTACATCAACCGCGTTGTCATAACGCTTCCGCTTTCGGTCTACGAGGGTACGTGGACACACTCTCCCCTCTCGTTGCTATGCATCACCATGATCCTGTGTGTGCGTAGGAATTTTTTTGAAATTACTACGTTCCCAACAGTGGCATCCGAGCCTGGTTTTATGCGTAGATGTTATATGCACGAGTAGAACACAAGTAAGTTGTGGGCGATACAAGTCATACTGCTTACCAGCATGTCACACTTTGGTTCGGCGGTATTGTTGGATGAAGCGGCCCGGACCGACATTACGGGTACGCTTACGCGAGACTGGTTTTACCGCCGTGCTTTGCACACAGGTGACTAGCGGGTGTCAGTTTCTCCAACTTTAGTTGAACCAAGTGTGGCTACGCCCGGTCCTTGTGAAGGTTAAAACAGCACTAACTTGACGAACTATCGTTGTGGTTTTGATGCGTAGGTAAGAACGGTTTTTGCTCAGCCCGTAGCAGCCACGTAAAACTTGCAACAACAAAGTAGAGGACGTATAACTTGTTTTTGCAGGGCATGTTGTGATGTGATATGGTCAAGATATGATGCTATATTTTATTGTATGAGATGATCATGTTTTGTAACTGAGTTATTGGCAACTGGCAGGAGCCATATGGTTGTCGCTTTATTGTATGCAATGCAATCGCCCTGTAATTGCTTTACTTTATCACTAAGCGGTAGCAATAGTCGTAGAAGCAATAGTTGGCGAGACGACAACGATGCTACGATGGAGATCAAGGTGTCACGCCAGTAACGATGGTGATCATGACGATGCTTCGGAGATGGAGATCACAAGCACAAGATGATGATGGCCATATCATATCACTTATATTGATTGCATGTGATGTTTATCCTTTATGCATCTTATTTTGCTTTGTTTGACGGTAGCATTATAAGATGATCTCTCACTAAATTTCAAGGTAAAAGTGTTCTCCCTGAGTATGCACCGTTGCCAAAGTTCGTCGTGCCGAGACACCACGTGATGATCGGGTGTGATAAGCTCAACGTTCATCTACAACGGGTGCAAGCCAGTTTTGCACACGCAGAATACTCGGGTTAAACTTGACGAGCCTAGCATATGCAGATATGGCCTCAGAACACTGAGACCGAAAGGTCGAGCGTGAATCATATAGTAGATATGATCAACATAGTGATGTTCACCATTGAAAACTACTCCATTTCACGTGATGATCGGTTATGGTTTAGTTGATTTGGATCACGTGATCACTTAGATGATTAGAGAGATGTCTATCTAAGTGGGAGTTCTTAAGTAATATGATTAATTGAACTTAAATTTATCATGAACTTAGTACCTGATAGTTTTTTGCTTGTCTATGTTGTTGTAGATCAATAGCTCGCGTTTAGCTCCTCTGTTTTATTTTTGATATGTTCCTAGAGAAAACTAAATTGAAAGATGTTAGTAGCAATGATACGGATTGGATCCGTGATCTGAGGATTATCCTCATTGCTGCACAGAAGAATTATGTCCTTGATGCACCGCTAGGTGACGGACCTATTCCAGGAGCATAGGCAGACGTTATGAACGTTTGACAAAGCTCGGTATGATAACTACTTGATAGTTTAGTGCACCATGCTTTACGGCTTAGAACCGGGACTTCAAAATTGTTTTGAACGCCACGGAGCATATAAGATGTTCCAAGAGTTGAAATTGGTATTTCATACTCATGCCCATGTCGAAAGGTATGAGACCTTTGACAAGTACTTTGCCTACAAGATGGAGGAGAATAGCTCAGCTAGTGAGCATGTGCTCAGAATGTCTGAGTACTACAATCACTTGAATCAAGTGGGAGTTAATCTTCCAGATAAGATAGTGATTGACAGAGTTCTCTAGTCACTATCACCAAGTTACTTGAACTTCGTGATGAACTATAATATGCAAGGGATAACGGAAATGATTCCCAAGCTCTTCGTGATGCTAAAATCGACGAAGGTAGAAATCAAGAAAAGCATCAAGTGTTGATGGTTGACAAGACCACTAGTTTCAAGAAAAGGGCAAAGGGAAGAAGGGGAACTTCAAGAAGAACGGCAAGCAAGTTGCTGCTCAAGTGAAGAAGCCCAAGTCTGGACCTAAGCCTGAGACTAAAGTGCTTCTACTACAAAGGGACTGGTCACTGGAAGTGGAACTGCCCCTAGATACTTGGCGGATAAGAAGGATGGCAAAGTGAACAAAGGTATATTGGATATACATGTTATTGATGTGTACTTTACTAGTGTTTATAGCAACCCCTCGGCATTTGATACTGGTTCAGTTGCTAAGAGTAGTAACTCGAAACGGGAGTTGCAGAATGAACAGAAACTAGTTAAGGGCGGGGTGACGATGTGTGTTGGAAATAGTTCCAAGATTGATATGATCATCATCGCACATTCCCTATACTTTCGGGATTAGTGTTGAACCTAAATAAGTGCTATTTGGTGTTTGCGTTGAGCATGAATATGATTTGATCATGTTTATTGCAATACGGTTATTCATTTAAGTTAGAGAATAATTGTTGTTCTGTTTACATGAATAAAACCTTCTATGGTCATACACCCAATGAAAATGGTTTGTTAGATCTCGATCGTAGTGATACACATATTCATAATATTGAAGCCAAAAGATGCAAAGTTAATAATGATAGTGCACCTTGTTTGTGGCACTGCCGTTTAGGTCATATTGGTGTAAAGCGCATGAAGAAACTCCATGCTGATGGGATTTTGGAATCACTTGATTATGAATCACTTGATACTTGCGAACCATGCCTCATGGGCAAGATGACTAAAACGCCGTTCTCCGGAAGAATGGAGCGAGCAACAGATTTGTTGGAAATCATACATATTGATGTATGTGCTCCAATGAATATTGAGGCTCGCAGCGGGTATCGTTATTTTCTCACCTTCACAGATGATTTGACCAGATATGGGTATATCTACTTGATGAAACATAAGTCTGAAACAATTGAAAAGTTCAAAGAATTTTAGAGTGAAGTGGAAAATCATCGTAACAAGAAAATAAAGTATCTACGATCTGATCGTGGAGGAGAATATTTGAGTTACGAGTTTGGTCTTCATTCGAAACAATGCGGAATAGTTTCGCAACTCACGCCACCTGGAACACCACAGCGTAATGGTGTGTCTGAACATCGTAACCGTACTTTATTAGATATGGTGCAATCTATGATGTCTCTTACCGATTTACCACTATCGTTTTGGGGTTATGCATTAGAGACAGCTGCATTCACGTTAAATAGGCCACCATCTAAATCCGTTGAGACGACACCGTATGAACTGTGGTTTGGCAAGAAACCAAAGTTGTCGTTTCTTAAAGTTTGGGGATGCGATGCTTATGTGAAAAAGCTTCAACCTGATAAGCTTGAACCCAAGTCGGAGAAATGTGTCTTCATAGGATACCCAAAAGAGACAGTTGGGTACACCTTCTATCACAGATCCAAAGGCAAGACATTCGTTGCTAAGAATGGATCCTTTCTAGAGAAGGAGTTTCTCTCGAAAGAAGTGAGTGGGAGGAAAGTAGAACTTGATGAGGTAACTGTACCTGCTCCCTTATTGGAAAGTAAGTTCATCACAGAAATCTATTCCTATGACTCCTACACCAATTAGTGAGGAAGCTAATGATGATGATCATGTAACTTTAGATCAAGTTACTACCGAACCTCGTAGGTCAACCGGAGTAAGATCCGCACCAGAGTGGTACGGTAATCCTGTTCTGGAGGTCATGTTACTTGACCATGACGAACCTACGAACTATGAGGAAGCGATGATGAGCCCAGATTCCGCAAAATGGCTTGAGGCCATGAAATCTGAGATGGGATCCATGTATGAGAACAAAGTATGGACTTTGATTGACTTGCCCGAAGATTGGTGAGCCATTGAGATTAAATGGATCTTCAAGAGGAAGACGGACGCTGATAGTAGTGTTACTATCTACAAAGCTAGAATTGTCGCAAAAAGGTTTTCGACAAGTTCAAGGTGTTGACTACGATGAGAGTTTCTCACTCGTATCTATGCTTAAGTCTGTCCGAATCATGTTAGCAATTGCCGCATTTTATGAAATCTGGCAAATGGATAAACAAAACTGCATTCCGTAATGGATTTATTAAAGAAGAGTTGTATATGACGCAACAAGAAGGTTTTGTCAATCCTAAAGGTGCTAACAAAATATGCAAGCTCCAGCGATCCATCTATGGACTGGTGCAAGCATCTCGGAGTTGGAATATACGCTTTGATAAATTGATCAAAGCATATAGTTTTATACAGACTTGCAGTGAAGCCTGTATTTACAAGAAAGTGAGTGGGAGCACTACAACATTTCTGATAAGTATATGTGAATGACATATTATTGATCAGAAATAATGTAGAATTATTCTGCAAAGCATAAAGGAGTGTTTGAAAGGAGTTTTTCAAAGAAAGACCTCGGTGAAGCTGCTTACATATTGAGCATCAAGATCTATAGAGATAGATCAAGACGCTTGATAAGTTTTTTCAATGAGTACATACCTTGACAAGATTTTGAAGTAGTTCAAAATGGAACAGTCAAAGAAAGAGTTCTTGCCAGTGTTACAAGGTGTGAAATTGAGTAAGACTCAAAGCCCGACCACGGCAGAAGATAGAAAGAGAATGAAAGTCATTCCCTATGCCTCAGCCATAGGTTCTATAAAGTATGCCATGCTGTGTACCAGATCTATTGTATACCCTACACTGATTTTGGCAAGGGAGTACAATAGTGATCTAGGAGTAGATCACTGAACAGCGGTCAAAATTATCCTTAGTGGAATAAGGATATGTTTCTCGATTATGGAGGTGACAAAAGGTTCATCGTAAAGGGTTACGTCGATACAAGTTTTGGCACTGATCCAGATGACTCTAAGTCTTAATCTGGATACATATTGAAAGTGGGAGCAATTAGCTAAAGTAGCTCCGTGCAGAGCATTGTAGACATAGAAATTTGCAAAATACATACGGATCTGAATATGGCAGACCCGTTGACTAAACTTCTCTCACAAGCAAAACATGATCACACCTTAATACTCTTTGGGTGTTAATCACATAGCGATGTGAACTAGATTATTGACTCTAGTAAACCCTTTGGGTGTTGGTCACATGACGATGTGAACTATGGGTGTTAATCACATGGTGATGTGAACTATTGATGTTAAATCACATGGCGATGTGATCTAGATTATTGACTCTAGTGCAAGTGGGAGACTGAAGGAAATATGCCCTAGAGGCAATAATAAAGTTATTATTTATTTCCTTATTTCATGATAAATGCTTATTATTCATGCTAGAATTGTATTAACCGGAAACATAATACATGTGTGAATACATAGACAAACAGAGTGTCACTAGTATGCCTCTACTTGACTAGCTCGTTAATTAAAGATGGTTATGTTTCCTAACCATAGACATGAGTTGTCATTTGATTAACGGGATCACATCATTAGGAGAATGATATGATTGACTTGACCCATTCCGTTAGCTTAGCACTTGATCGTTTAGTATGTTGCTATTGCTTTCTTCATGACTTATACATGTTCCTATGACTATGAGATTATGCAACTCCCGTTTACCGGAGGAACACTTTGTGTGCTACCAAACGTCACAACGTAAATGGGTGATTATAAAGGTGCTCTACAGGTGTCTCCAAAGGTACTTGTTGAGTTGGCGTATATCGAGATTAGGATTTGTCACTCTGATTGTCGGAGAGGTATCTCTGGGCCCACTCGGTAATACACATCACTATAAGCCTTGCAAGCATTGTAACTAATGAGTTAGTTGTGGAATGATGTATTACGGAACGAGTAAAGAGACTTGCCGGTAACGAGATTGAACTAGGTATTGAGATACCGACGATCGAATCTCGGGCAAGTAACATACCGATGATAAAGGGAACAACATATGTTGTTATGTGGTTTAACCGATAAAGATCTTCGTAGAATATGTGGGAGCCAATATGAGCATCCAGGTTCCGCTATTGGTTATTGACCGGAAACGTGTCTTGGTCATGTCTACATAGTTCTCGAACCCGTAGGGTCCGCACGCTTAACGTTCGGTGACGATCGGTATTATGAGTTTATGTGTTTTGATGTACCGAAGGTAGTTCGGAGTCCCAGATGAGATCGGAGACATGACGAGGAGTCTCGAAATGGTCGAGACGTAAAGATCGATATATTGGACGACTATATTCGGACTTCGGAAAGGTTTCGAGTGATTCGGGTATTTTTCGGAGTACCGGAGAGTTACGGGAATTCGCCGGGGAGTATATGGGCCTTATTGGGCTTTAGGGGAAAGAGAGAGGGGAGGCTGCGCGCCCCCCAAGGCTTAGTCCGAATTGGACTAGGGGGAGGGGCGGCGCCTCCTCCTTCCTTCTCTTCTCTTTTCCCTTTCCTTCTCTCCTACTCCTACTACATGGAAGGGGGGGAATCCTACTCCCGGTGGGAGTAGGACTCCCCAGGGCGTGCCATAGAGAGGGCCGGCCCCTCCCCTCCTCCACTCCTTTATATACGTGGCCAGGGGGCATCCCATAGAAACACAAGTTGATCATTGATCTCTCTTAGCCATGTGCGGTGCCCCCCTCCACCATAATCCACCTCGGTCATATCGTAGCGGTGCTTAGGCGAAGCCCTGCGTCGGTAGCATCATCATCACCGTCATCACGCCGTCGTGCTGACGGAACTCTCCCTCGAAGCTCTGCTGGATCGGAGTTCGTGGGACGTCATCGAGCTGAACGTGTGCTGAACTCGGAGGTGCTGTGCATTCGGTACTTGGATCGGTCGGATCGTGAAGACGTACGACTACATCAACCGCGTTGTCATAACGCTTCCGCTTTCGGTCTACGAGGGTACGTGTACACACTCTCCCCTCTCATTGCTATGCATCACCATGATCCTGTGTGTGCGTAGGAATTTTTTTGAAATTACTACGTTCCCAACAACTTGTGGGTTATCAAGTGCATATAACATCAAATCCCATCATGTCTTGCGGTAACATATATTGTATAATTATAATAAAAACATCACCCGCTATATGCTATCACAATTCTATGGCTCCCAAATCAATGGGGCTCAAAAAAAATTCAAACATAAGCAGATAGAGAAACTATAACAACAATCTGTAAAAACAGGACAGTTTGTAAAGATGCAGATGGTAAATATAGTTTTGTAACTCAAAAAATTCTGAAAAATTAGTACGTGATAAATAATTTGCATAGCAATACTGTGTAAAAACTTCAAAAACTTTTGACATTCCAATAAAAAATCTAAATTCCATCACTACAGCCAAAGTTTCTGTTTTTGCACTGCACATACCAAACAAGCAATCTAAATACCCTAAAGGTAAATCTTGGACATTATTTTTATAATACAATGGATTGTACAAGGGTATAATTATTTTTTGAGAAACTTCCATGAAAAATCCTACATTATTCCCATGAGCATGAAGACAAGTGTTCAAGGTTGACCCTCACTTCTGCAATGCATAACTTTCCAATCGCTTCTCTTTTTGAAAAAAAATTAGGTTCCTCTCTATATTTTTGGTTTTAAAACTTTTTCAAAGCACACAACAGAATAAAATGACTCTCTAAACTTCCAGGTTGTCTCCCAGGCAGCGCTTTCTTTAAGGTCATGAAGCTAGACATAAAGTGCTCAAGTAATTGATCCACCCGGATCCCAAGGTATATCAAAGTCAATTTTAATTAACAATGATTTGTAATTTAGTTCTGAGTACAAAGCAACGTATATCATACAATGACGAAGTCTAACTCTCTTCCTATGCATCGGCATGTCATAGAAGAACAATTCATGCACCCATAATAAATGCCGATACATAGCATAAGCAGTTTCTTGTAATTTTATCGTATTAGAAACATAGAGAGGTGGATATGTGGTTCCTCTCTCATAATAATTGCAAGTAGGAGCAGCAAGGACATGCATATTTTATTCATCAAAATCATCATGTACAATAGTAAAACTCAACCCATCAATATAATTAGTGCAAACTTCTCCGGTATAGTGCAGTTGGGAGGATTCAAAAAGATAATAGGACTATCATGTGTGGGTGCAATAGCAACAATTTCATGTTTAACATAAGGAACTATAGCAAGTTCATCTCCATAAGCATCATTCATATTGGCATCATGGCCACAAGCATAGCAAGCATCAAGTTCATCAAAAAGGGATATTTCAAACGAATCAAAGGGATCATAGCATTCATCCTTCGGTAAGCACGAAGGGAAATTAAACAATGTATGAGATAAAGAGTTACACTCATCAGAAGGTGGGCACAGATAGCTAATCCTCTCTTCCTCCTTTTGTTCTTCACTCCCCTCCTCATCTTTTTCATGTAATGAGCTCACAGTTTTAGCAATTTCTTCTTCCATAGATTCCTGCAAAATATTAGTCTCTTCTTGGATAGCGGATACTTTCTCAATAAATTCATCAATATCGTCATTGTATTTATAGTTCTCATAGCAATATTTAAGTATAGCATAGTTTTCCGATCTGTAAAGGGCATCATCACAATTTTCATTCTTTTCAAACAAAGATTCAATTTTATAAGCACCCTTAAAAGCAACAAATTCTTCTATTTGTTCCACATCATAGTAATCATATACACCATTAGCATAAGAATCTAAGGTTTCATTATCATTAAATTCACATTGAAAGGGAAGGTGTGGAGCCTTCATCTAAGAACAACAAGTATAATCATACCTTAAGCATGAATTTCAAGCATACCATTGCAAACAATCAATTTCATCCCACAAGTGTTTAGCTTTTTTAGACAAGTGATAATCCCTAAAGTATTCCCGGTGATCCAAAGTATCTCCCATTATCAAGTTGAATGGGGATTTATCAGGATTATCAAAGTAGTGTTCAATATTTTTCCACATGACCAGTATCGAGGGTTTTAGGAGGTTCCTTGTCTCCATGAGTAGCAGGTACAACTAATTTTTTTGGTGTTGAAGAGAAAATAAAATCTACTTAGTGATAAAGCCAACAAGCGGACACGAGAATATTCACCCCACACTATTGCTCCCCGGCAATGGCGCCAGAAAAAGGTCTTGATAACCCACAAGTATAGGGGATCGTTTGTAGTCTTTTTCGATAAGTAAAAGTGTTGAACCCAACGAGGAGCTAAAGGTAGAATTAATATTCTCTCAAGTTCTATCAACCACCAATACAACTCTACACACACCAGTGTTTGCTTTACTTAGAAACAAGTAATAAAACTAGAAGTACTTTGTAGAAGTAGTAGGATAAGTTTGCAAGATAATAAAGAACGTGGATAATAAAAGTTAGGTATTGTTTTACTAAAAAGAACAATTAAGTTAGTATAGCGAGTGTGGAAAAGTGGTGGTAAGATTTATGGAATTGTCTACAATTGGCTAAATTACTAGACCGATAGGAAGCTTTTATGTGGGAGAGGCCACTGCTAGCATGCCATCCCTTACTTGGAATTCTACGCACTTATGATTGGAACTATTAGTAAGCATCCTCAACTACTAAAGTTCATTAAGGTAAAACCCAACCATAGCATTAAGATATATTGGTCGCCCTTCAATCCCGTATGAATCAATTTCTATGGTAGGAAGAAGTTTCTGTGACTCTCGCCCTCCAATGCATAGTCCTATCAACATACAACTAACCCTATGGTGTGATCCACGTGCGCGCTCATATGATGGGCACCAAAGGACAACAACATAACCATAAGCAATTTAAACCAATCATAGCAATTCACCAAGTACCCATAGGATAACAAAAATCTACTCAAACATCATAGGACGACAACACATCATTGGATAATAATATGAAGCATAAAGCCCCATGTTCAAGTAGGGGGTACACTGGGTTGCGGGAGAGTGGAACGCTGAATATAGATGAGGGAAGGTGATGGAGGTGTTGAGAAAGACGGCGGAGTTGTTGGAGTAGATCGCCGCCACGATGGTTCCCACGGCGGGCGCTCCGGCGCCACCGGGAGAGAGGGGGAGAGAGCCCCCTTCTTCTTCTTCCTTGGCCTCCTCCCTAGATGGGAGGAGGGTTTCCCCCTGGTCCTTGGCTGCCATGGCTCCCGAAGTGCGGGAGCCCCTCCGAGATTAGATCTCTCTCTGTTTCTCTTATGTTTCGCGTCTTTGTTTCTGGCCGAAAACCGTTTCTCATATTCCCGGAGATCCGTAACTCCGATCGGGCTGAAATTTTAACATGATTTTTTTCCGATCTAAGTTTCCTTGCATCCGAAGAATAGCTCCAACCGACTAACGAGGTGGCCGCAAGGCAACCCCACGCACCCTAGGGGGTGGTGGTGCCCAGTTTCCTTGTGGAGGCTGTGGGCCTCCGTTTGCGTTGATTCTTCCTCCCACAAATCACATATATACCAAAGAAAAATCTACGTAAAATTTTATCGCATTTGGACTTCGTTTAATATGGATTTTCTGCGAAACAAAAAACATGAATTGACACCGGGCATTGGATCAATATGTTAGTCCCAAAATAATATAAAATGTTGCCAAAAGTACGTGAAAGTTGTAGAATATTGGCATGAAACAATAAAAAATATAGATACGACGGACACGTATCAGGGGGCGGCAGACCAGCGGCACGGAGTGGGCCGCGTGTGCGGAATTGTGCGCGGTGCGGACGGGCCCGCGTCGGCATCCGCGATGCTGCGATGGACGACAGGGGACGTCGGAGCAGAGCCAGATCTTCCGCCTGTATTGACCCGTGAGCGTTGTAGCGCGATGTGAAGGGCCAGCTCCTCCTCGCCGCCCTCCGAATCATGGACGAAGATATCCCGGTCGTCCTCTTGGCCGAATCCGTTGCCTCCGCCACTGCCGGTGCTTGATATTGGGACGGAGAGGACGAGGGGAATAGACGAGGAGTGGCAAAAAAGCAAGGGCGTGTAGAGCGAGAGTAATGGTGGGCCGGACTGACATGGCGGACACGTCCAGACGCGTCCGGGACTCCCCATATCTGCTCATGATTTGGGTTGGATATCAGGGCAGAATTTTGCACTTAGTTAAAGCTAACATACAACATCAAGTTCTTGCTCTACTTTTAAAAGCTTTTAATTCGAATTGACCACCGGAACGACGTGGGAAGCCATCGGTGATGCAAGAAAACAACAGAGTTATACGTCGCTTACTGCCTCAAGCAATTCCTCAACGGGCATACCAAGTCGCACTGATTTTTGTTCAAGTTTTCCTCCAGTTTCTTTCGGTTTTCTTTTCGTTTCTTCGGTTCGTCTCATCAGTTTTTCTATGTTCCTTCATTCTGTTTCTTCATTTTATTTCTTCTTTTCTCACACATGTCTATTTTTATTCAATACACATTGCCCATTTCTCATATACTTGTAAATCATTTTTAACACACGTTGAACATTTTCCAAATACGTGACATACCCTTCTGGCCTTCTCCAAATACATGTTTCAGATATTTTTTGAATGAATGTTCAAATTTTCAAATACACGTTGGAATATTTTAATGGCACAAAATATAGTTTGTAAACTATGCGAACCAGTTTTTACATTGTATAAACTTTTATAAAAAATATTCCAAACATATATTCAAAACGATGCACATTTTTTTCAATGTTGCATACATTTTTCTAATGGTACGAAACAATTTTTGAAACACCTTGAGTATTTTTTTACATTGCATGATCATTTTACAAAAATGCCACAAACATATTTTTTTAAACACGTGAACTTTTATTTAAATGTCACGTAATTGTTTTCAATTCCATAACATTTTCTAAAAGTTTCCCAAACCTTTTTTATACACCGTGTTAATAACTTCTAAATGCTCGATGAACATTTTATGTAAATTAAATTTTGAACTATATAAGATATGTTTATTTTAAATGTAAACCAAAGTATAATAATAGAAAAAGACAAACCAACATTTCACCAATTGGGCCAGCCCGCCGTGCTCTTGGTTGAGGCGAGGTTATTTGCCGCCCGCAACGAGCTTTACGGGACCGTCGTCAGCAGCTAGATGATAGTGGCCAGCCCAGTTAGAACACGGTCTCGTCAAAGCTAATATCATGTTTGCCTTTTTTATATTTTTAGAAAATAAACGCAGTTTAGAAAATTTTCGCCCCCTTTTAGAGAAAGTTTCTACCATTAAAAAAGGATGAATATTTAAAAAATGCTTGAGCGCTTTAAAAACGTGTACATAACCAAAAAAATGTTATATGATGTAAAAAAATGTTGTTGTGATTAAAAAAATGTTATACTGTATGTTAAAATTAAAAAATAAAATTCATGCATTTCAAACAAAATACTTTTACATTTAAAAGAAATGTACCAATGTAAACAATATCACATAGTTCAAAAACAAATGTTTCGTATCATACATATTTATTACAAAAAAAGTATTTAACAAATTGTGAAAACATGTTCAAAAAATGTAAAGTATATAAAAAATGTGCTAGATGTATACAGGAAATATGTATGTACAAAAGTAGAGATGAAAACATTTATTTTGCAGAAATGTTAATCAAGCATTTGATAACTATTAAATGAGTACAACAAAAATGTTCCTGCTATGTACCAAAAATGTACTCCAATGCTTACGAATAATGTCATGGATTAAAAGAAAACCAGGAAAAAGTCCACGAAAACCGAAAAAGAAACAAAGAAAGGAAGAAAAAGAAAAGAAAAACTCAAGGAAAAACCAACAGGCCCGAATGAAACCAAAGAAAACGCACTGAACATAGAGGGCTATCCCTATTTGGCGCGTAGGTCACCAGCGAGCGACCTAGGGCAAATGCTATATATCGCATTAAGCGAGTTTTAAGGATCTCTCTCTAAAGCATCTACAGTGATGGGCGGCCAATTAGCTTATACACCGAAAAGAGAAAATGGGAAGGAAAAAGAACGAGTACCAAGATTCGATCATGACCTCCTAGATAATAGGCAGCGCTGCTAGCCACTAAATTAGCTATCGCTTCATAAAAAATAGCAGGGGCACGGTGTGCTTGAGACGAAGAAGATCCGGGTCTTCAATGGTTTTCCTGGTTTTTTGTTTTTGATTTTCAACGGGTTTTTCGATCTTTTCTTTCTCCATTTTCTTCTTTTTTATTCGGTTTTCTTCAGCATTTTTTTTATTTTCTTTTTCCTTGTCAGTTTTTTATCATTCCGTTTTCAGTTGTTTCTTCGGTTTTATTTTTCATTTTGTTTGTTCTTCTGGTTTATTTTGTTTCTTTTTTGGTTTCAATTTTTTGGTTTTCTTTGTTTATTTTACTTTCATTCTACATTTTTTATATGTCAACAACATTTTTCTAATACACGTTTAACAATTTTTAGTACATAGTCAACATTTTTTATATACACATTTAGAACATTTTTCAATGCTTGATTAACATTTTTTAAACACATGATTAGCACTTTTTTAATACATGGTTAGCATTTTTTTATGCATGCTTATAATTTTCTTTCAAATACTTGATTAACATTTTTTAATACATGATCAAGATTTTTTTATGCATATTTTAACATTTTTCAGATGCTTGATTGACATTTTTTTAATGCAATAATAACATTTTTTAACACAAGGTCAACATTTTTCCTATACACATTTAACATTTTTCAAATGCTTGGTTAACATTTTTATATAAGTGAGCAAATTTGTTTCATCATTTTTACAATTCATGGTCAACAATTTTTGTATAGACATTTAACATTTTCCAAATGCTTGATTAATGTTTTGTAAATAGATAATAAAATTATTTCATACACATTACTATTTTTATACATTTTTTGTATATGGGATAAACATTTTCTCTATACACATTTAACATTTTTTCTAATGCTTGATCTTCATTTTTCAAATGTTTTATTGTATAGTGATTTTACTAATATATTTCTTTTTAATATTTGGAAGTATAAAAAACATAAAAGAAGAAAGAAAAAAATAAAACAAAAAACGTAAATAAAAAAACAAAATAGAAAACGTGGATGTTGTTTCCTCGCGCCTACGCCGGCCGAACTGGTGGTTCCCTTCAGCGAGAGGTTCCCTCTGTCTTGCTTGATGCAAGAAATAGGGGCGCCCGCGACCTAGCACGCACCCACTCTAACGCCCGATCCAGATAATGGTATGGGCTAGCCCATTTAGTGTTTTACTCCCAACGGGATTGGTAAGGTTACCTTTTTTCCGTTTTTTCTTCCATTTTTTATTTTTCTTTCTATTTTCCATTTCATTTCTATTTTTTTCTTTTTTCTTTCTATTATTTAGTTCCTTTATTTTTCTTTCAATTTTCCTTTTTCCTTTTTCCTTTTTATGAACATCTTTTAAATTTTGAATATTTTTAAAAAATCATGACCATGTTTTGAATTACTAAATTTATTTTTAAAAAGATGAGAACTTTTTAAAAATTCGTGAACATTTTTTAAAATCAAGAATAATTTTTTAATTCAATTTTTTTTACAAAATTGCGAAAATTATTTGGAATTTTGAATGCTTTCTCAAAGTCGTGAACATTTTTTGAATCAGTGAAGAATTTTTGGTATTTTGGATCAATTTTTCAATTTCATGAACTTTTTTTTTTGTTTTGTGAATAGTTTTTTGAAATGCATGAACAGTATTTTGAATCAGGGAACATTTTTTGAACCGATAAAGCTATTTGAACTTTTGGGCACAATTTTTGTAGTTCATGAACATTTTTTACATTTTTGTGAACTTTTTAAGAAAAACATGAGCATTATTCGAATTTGAGAAAACAAATCAAATTGATGAACATTTTGTGAATATTTGAATATTTTCAAAATGATGAACATTTTTTTATGTGCGAACATTTTGTGACTTCTTGAACAATTTTTTAAAATCATGAACTATTTGTTTTCTGAATTCATGATCATTTAATGATTTCTTGAACAGTCTTGTTGAAAATTCGCGATTGTTTAGAAATTTGGAACTTTTTTAAATCCAAAATTATTTTAAAAAGGAAAAAAAGAAAAAAAATAGAGGACATCCTGCCCCTCTCATGGGCCGGCACAACAAGGCGCGGGAGGGCAGTGAGAGGGGGGGGGTTGTGGTGTGCGTTCTCACGTCCGGGGCACCCAAGTCGCCAAATAGGACCTCCCAAAGCAGGGACTTAGAGCAAAACATGCTCAATGGGCCAGGCCATAAGTGCGAGCCCTTCTTCCATGTTGCAATAAGCGATTTATGGGAGCGCCTGCAAGGAAAAGGCCGGAAGGAGTGATCAACCAAGTCCAGGGCGCTGCCTGGTTCACCGACTCACACGCGACACCGATGCAGACGCGAAGGAAAGCCGAAGAGAAACAGGCTCTGCCGACGAGCATGAATGAAGCCCCGGCCTCCCCTGGTCATGAAAGACTCTCTCTCTCTCTCTCTCTCTAGATTGTACGAGACCGTGATGCCTACAGCCCACATGTGCCAATAATCTAGAGTACAGTAACTTCGCCTTTTCAATTGAAATTTGAAACCTCCGTGTTCAGACACTCTGTTCGCTCAGAATGAATTCGCCTATGTTGTGCACTTGGAAAAGGCCAAGTTAGCTAGGCATTTTTTTGAAATAGAGGTAAAAGATTTGCCTCATCTATTAATTAAGAGATAATAGAGTTTGTTGTGTTACAATAGGGCATTACAACACACCGCTAATACAAAAGGTCATTACTCTCCTAGCATCATAGTACCCAAGTGTTTTACACCTGCGGTGACCCAAACCGCCGCCTCAGCCTTGATATTGCTAAGCAAAACCATTGGGGGCGCTCTTTTGACGGAAGATGCGTGCCTTTCTTTCGTTCCAAATGGTCCAAGAGATAAGCATGGTTAACGAAGCCATCGCCTTCCGGTTTGGAATGTTGTTGTCAGATTGACTCACTCACCAGCCGCTGGTGGACTGGAAGAGATGCCAAGTGGAGGTGTCGAGATGTCCGAGCTGTAGCCATCCCTTGATCATGTCCCACAATCTGATCGTGTATCGACACTTGTAGAAGAGGTGGTCAACAGTCTCCGGTGCTTGCTTGCATAGCAGACATGGGTCAGAATTTTTGCCATCCACGTTTTGCCAACCGGCCATTGGTCCAAATACTATTTTGGTTGGCGAGCCAAGCGAAAATTTTCACCTTGGGCTGTGCCCAAGCTTTCCAAACAGTGTGTTTCATTGGGGATCAGATGGTGCCTTGAAATTGAGCTCGTAGGCGGAGGCCGCGGAGTAGACGCCATTAGCGGTGTGCTTCACAATATCATGCCCCGTATCTTCCTGAAGGTGAAAGTCACGCAAAGTGGCCCAAAGGCGGACGAACTCCCGGAAGTGAGCTAACGAGAAACTTGGGGTGACTTTAATTTTGGAGATCCATGCATCATTTTTCAAGGCCTCTCTAATTTTCCAACTTTTATGTATGGAATTTGATCATGGACCCAAGGTGCATCCCAAAAGGGGGTGCGCGCCCCGTTGCCCACGACGATGTTGGTGGAGGCATAGAAAAGATTGTAGTCCATCTCGTGACATGGGTTCCCTAGCCCAATCCACATCTTGTTTGGTTCCTTCCACTCGAACCATAGCCGGCATAGCCTTATAGCCCTCGCGAATTTTCCATGTTGAGCACGCCAAGGCCGACACACCAAATCCCAGTTCACTTTACATTTTGCACCGGTGGTCTTGTCCATGCCCGCCCAAAGGAAGATACGCTCGAGCTTGTTTACACTGCGGAGGGTGCCTCGTGGGACAATGAGGGAGGTGATGAAGTATAGCGACTGGGAGGAGAGCACCGACTTTGACAAGCGTTGTGCGGCCAATGGAAGTGATGTTCTGACCGTCCCAGGGAACCAACTTGGAGGCCACCTTGTCCACCAAAAACTGGAAGTCGACCGCCTTGAGCTTCCTCACCGAGAACGGAAAGGATGCACGGGCCGCCGGAAGGTTCTGAAGCAGACTAGCTAATTAACTTGGAGTAAGTGTAACACCCCCTTTTAATGACCACAGTGATCAGCTGCTAATAGTGCCATGTCATCGTCATTTGCAGTGCCTTGTCACCCTGGGATTAATTATTCAACTCAAATTCAAATCTGAAAATCAACTTAAATTCAAAAGTGCAATTTGAAGTGGATCAAATCCTGCTGGAAAAATGTCCATTAATTGGCAAACAATCCCGTAGCAATGACAAAATCATAATCATTATTTTTGGAGTTAGCTAAGTGAGTGAAACAACAGGAAACAGCACCCAAAACAGATAATTTGAATCTATTAAATTGATATTAAATTCAAATGGAATTCAAATATGTTCAAACCACTTTTGGTGGGAGCTAATATTGCACTACAATATTAAGGCCAACTTCCATATTTTTCAAAAGTACACAACTATCACAAACATTTCAGAACAAAAGGAAATAAAAGAAAAAGAAAACAGAATCAGAGAAATAATTAAAAGGGACACTGTGCACTGGGCCTTAGTGCACAGTGCCCCGATTTGAGGTCCAACCGGCCCAGCCCATCTCCCCATCGTCCTCCTCGCCGCGCTGTCAAACGCGCGCGCCGACACGCCGACGAGCGCGGCGCGTGTCGACCATCCTCCGGCGCCGCTGCCGCCGCGTAGGGGAATAAGAGGCCCCACGGCCTCACCCGAACCCTAGTCGTTCCCCATTCCTCTCCCTCGCCGCTCCGCGCCTCCACCCTTCCTCCAGATCCGCCGCGCCCGAACGCCACCGCTGCCATGGGCTTGCGCTAGCCGTGGCCATCGACCACCGCACGCCTCGCCGCCACGTCGTAGAGGATCGCCGTCGTCCGCTGCGTCTCCAGACGCCACTAGTTGGAGCCGGGACCTTCTACACCGAGCACACCGTCCTCGTCTTCCTCCTCGGATCTCCGGCGATCTTCTCGTCCCCGACGACGCCTCTGCGCTACTAAGCTTACACCGGGCCACCGTGTGCCTTCGCTGTAAGCTCCCCTTTCCTCCCCATCTCTCTAGTCGCTCCCGCGCGCTCGCTAGCCGTAGCTTCGCCTGAGCCCGAACCCGCTGCCGCCGACGAGCTCGCTGCCGTGGCCAAACGCCGCCGTCATGCGCAACTGAGCCCAGCTTCGAGCTCCTGGAGCTCGTGCGAGTCCAGCAAAGCCTCTAGCACCTCTCCCCGTGCCGCATAGCGTCGAACCCGACGAAGCCCGAGCTCCGGCGTCCGTTTCGCCGCTCGCCGCCGTCGAACTAACACACCTCCGGTCGGTCCAAGGCCACCAGTCGACGCGGCGCTTTTCTAGCTTTCGAATGCATCAGACCGCGCGCGAAACGGTGTCTCCTAGCGTGATTCCGGCGAGCTCCGGCGACGCGCCGCCGCTGCCTTGGTCGCCGGAGCAGTTCCGGCGCCGGCCGCCGACGTGGCCGCCACGTGGGTCGCCCTGGGTCACTGACCCGTGGGCCCCAGGGGCCCGACCAGCCCAGCTGACCGGTCAGCCCTGCTGACTGGACCGGCCCAGCCGCTGACAGGCGGGCCCCACCTCCCTGATTAATTAGTTAAAACAAATTAGAAATAAAAATAAACTGATTAACCTAATGTCTCACTGACATGTGGGGTCCACCCCCTAATTAATCCTGGTAATTAAACTGAATCACTGATTAAAGAAATAGAGGCTGACATGTGGGTCCCACTGGACCCACATGTCAGGTTTGACTGGTCAACCGTCCTGTTGACTTGCTGACGTCAGCAGCGCGTCATGCTGACGTCATAATTCATTTTCTGATAAATAAAATAATTCCAGAAATTCAAATAATCTTTAAAAATTAATAACTTTTAAACCGTAGCTCGGATCGAAAAAGTTAAAACATGAAAGTTGCTCAGAACGACGAGACGAGTCTGATCGTGCCGTCTGTTTCTCCATCGGAACCTCCTACGTAGAAGAACTCGTAACTCCGGACCCGAATCCAACAGATGAATAGTGCACACACGTCGGATATTAAATCCCAGAATAATTCTAAAAATAACTAAAATGACTTAGATGCATATTTAGGCAACCCTACACTGCATCATAGTATCACACGCACCGTGTTGCATTTGTTTGCATTATGTTTACCTGTTTCTTCCCCCTCTTCTCTCTCGGTAGCCCCCGACGTTGACGTAGCTCCCGAGGCAGACGCCGCACAGGAGTACGACTACGTCCCCGACGATACTACTGAAGACCTTGCCCTTGCCCCCGAGCAAACAGGCAAGCACCCCCATTTTGAGCATGCCTATATCGCCTATTCTCTTCTCTCTTATGCTTGCATTAGAACTGCTACTGCTACTGTTTTCCTATATCTGCTGCATAGCCTGATTATTGTACCCTGCTTTGTTACCTTACCGGTTATCCTAGACTGCTTAGTATAAGGTGGGTAGAGACACGACCGAGACCCCCACTTGATCCCGACTGCCCTGCTGGACATCAGAAGACCCGATCATCGGGATTGAAGACTAGACCATGGCACCGCACATCACTTCCCCTTAGTTGCCGACACTGCTGGGTTACCGTCGAGTGCCGAGGGTGATACCTCGTTAGCACTTCTGATGTTAACCTTGTAGGTTAGTTACTCGGTCGTGGTAAGCGAGGGTGATTCCTCCTACACCACCCCCGATAACGACGTCGTCGCGCAACTCCTCAAGGTGGACCTCGAGGGTGATTCCTCCTTCGTTCACCTTGATGATAACATCGAGCGGGAACTCCATCGAGGGTGATTCCTCATGGTTCCCTTCGGTGTCCGACACACAGTTACCTTGGATATTATGACTTGACTATGAACCACGATACTAAAGACGGGTCGGCCCTGAGGGGTACCCGCGCGAGCTTATTGCGAAGTGATGTGGAGTCGGGTTGACCTGGATGGTGCCCGCGAGATAACTACGAGGCGTGGCCGGGCATTCTTAGCCCTTGCCGCAAGTCCTCGAGACGGGGCGACGGGGTCACATCGGTCGTGAGTCTCTGCTCGTTTCCGCGCGCTCCTAATCCACTACGGTTTGGATATTTGATCCGAGGGGCCTCTGGCCCGATAGCACTAACCATCACGTGGGCATAGTATGGGCGTTCTGCGTCGTATACTTCAGCCGGAGCTTAATGGACGTCAGCGACTGATGCGGCACACGCTGGGTTGGACTGGAAACGCAACCGCGCTTGTATAAGGGGTTGCTAGGTCTGCTCACCGGCGGTGCACGTAACGTGCAGGAGTTCCCGGGGCGATGGCCCAAGACCCCTGGGGGCATAGGTTAGTCCGGCGTGCTGACCTCTCTGTTAGGTATTTGGTCGGGTTGCGGCGTGTTGCTTAGCCGAGGCCGGGCATGACCCAGAAAAGTGTGTCCGGCCGGAGTTAAGCGAGCGTGGTGGGTAAGTTGGTGCACCCCTGCAGGGAAGAAACTTCTATCGATAGCCTGTCCTACGGTAACGGACACTCGGAGTTGTATCCCGATCGGTACAACTAGAACATGTGATGAGAATTGGATAGTACGGCTCTGGGATTGCTTTCTCGCAGGGAGTCGAGAAAGGATCTTAGGTCGAGGTTGATGATATTACTACTACTACTTTACATTATGTTCATCTGCTCTCTCTCCTGATGCTGCAAGACTGTCGAAGATTGTTGAAGATGCTAGTCTTCGATAGGACTAGGCTTTCCCCCCTCTACTCTGGCATTTCTGCAGCCCAGTCCACATATACAGCCATTCCTTTGACAATGATGCATATGTAGTGTAGATCCTTGCTTGCTGAGTACTTCGGATGAGTACTCACGTTTGCTTTATTTTCTTTTTCCCCCATTTTCCATTTGATGCCACCAGACGACGGAGCCCCTGAGCCAGAAGCCCCAGCCGACGACCAGTACTACTATCCGCCTGGCGAGTACTACTACTACGAGGAGCCGTTCGACGACCAGGAGTAGGATCGGAGGGTCCAGGGCAGGAGGCCTACGCCTTTCGATCGTAGTTTTTATTTTTACCCCGCATCTGTGAAGGCTTATCTCTCTCTCTGTAATATATCTGTACTCAGATATCTAATGCTTCCGCTGACGCTTGTATGCCATCGAGCTTGTATTCGAGCCCTCGAGGCCCTGGCTTGTAATATTAAGCTTGTATGACTTTATTTTATGTTTTAGAGTTGTGTTGTGATATCTTCAAGTGAGTCCTTAGGCTTGGTCGTGCGCATTTGCGTGTATGATTAGTGCACGATTAAGCCGGGGTCGTCACAGGTTGGTATCAGAGCCGACTGCCTCTAGGAATCCCCCTTCCCAATTCCTTGGCCGAAGTTGAGTCTAGTGGTCAAAAATTGTTTTACTAACTTGGCTGTGTGGCTTACGGGCCCACGTCGCCAACTGGGTGGTATTAGGATCTTTTATTCCTCGTCTTTACTCTGGGATTCTAATCTCTCATCTATTCGGGTTTAATAAAATTTACTAACACCGACATTTAGGATCTCGTTAATTCTATCCACCCGGAGAGCTGGATTCAGTGCGATTTCCCTGTCGTTGATCTGATTAGTCTGATAATCATTTTTCTTTCCATTGTTTTGTTTAACCTTTCACTCCGAGTTGTCATTCGATAAGACCGTATTCTGCATCAGAGTGCACACGGAGAGTAGGATCCTGCAAGTTGATCGATCTTCGGTGTTTTCTAAACTCGACTTGAGGTTGGGTTATCACCAGATCCGTGTTCGCGAAGAGGATATTCCGAAGACTGCATTCGTTACTCGTTATGGCTCTTACGAGTACACAGTCATGTCGTTTGGTTTAACAAACGCTCCAGCTACATTCTCCCGCCTAATGAATTATATATTCATGGATTACCTCGACAAATTCGTCGTGGTATATCTGGATGATATTCTGGTTTATTCGAAGAACAAAGAAGAACATGCTGAGCACCTTCGACTAGTTCTGGAGAGACTTCGAGAGCACCAATTATATGCCAAGTACTCTAAGTGCGAATTCTGGCTTTCTGAGGTAACCTACCTTGGACATGTCATCTCCAAGGATGGTATTGCCGTTAACCCGGAGCGTGTTCAGGCTATCCTTGACTGGACTCCTCCGAAGAATGCCAAGCAGGTCCGAAGCTTTCTCGGTCTAGCCAGCTATTGTCGCCGATTCGTCGAGAACTTCTCCAAGATCGCCAAGCCCCTGACTAATCTGCTCCACAAAGGCGTTAAGTTTGAGTGGACAGACAAGTGTCAGGAAAGTTTCCAAACCCTCAAGGACAAGCTCACTTCTGCTCCAGTGCTTGCTCCTCCTGATTCTCGCAAGGACTTTGTCATATATTGCGACGCCTCTCGTCAGGGATTAGGCTGCGTCCTAATGCAAGAGCGGAGAGTAATTGCATATGCTTCACGCCAATTGCGTCCACATGAAGAGAATTATCCAGTGCATGATCTTGAACTTGCAGCAGTGATGTATGCATTGAAGTTATGGCGACACTACCTTCTGGGTAATCGGTGTGAAATTTATACCGATCACCAAAGTCTGAAATACTTATTCACTCAACCGGATCTTAATCTCCGACAACAACGATGGTTAGAAGCTATTGCGGATTATGACTGCGGTATTTCTTATACCCCGGGCAAAGCTAATGTAATGGCCGATGCCCTGAGTCGCAAGTCATATTGCAACAACCTCATGGTTAGGCAAGCTCAACCTCGTCTTCACGCAGAACTGACTCAGCTGAATCTGCGAATTGTTCCCCAGGGTTCTCTTAATAACCTTGTGGTACAGCCAGACCTTCTGAAGGCTGTTAAAGAAGCGCAAGCCAAAGATGCTGAAATTGACTTGATGAAGAAAGAGCTTCACCTTGCTAAGTATCGGGATTTCTCAGTTGCTGAAGATGGTACATTATATTTCAGAGACCGCATCGTAGTACCTCGCTTCGAGCTGATGACTGACAAAGTCATGAAGGAGGCCCATGATACACCGCTATCTATCCATCCGGGTAGTACCAAAATGTATCGAGATCTTCGTCAAAGGTACTGGTGGTCTAGAATGAAGCAGGATATTGCTCGTTATGTTGCCGAGTGTGACGTTTGTCGTCGCGTGAAGGCAGAACATCAGAAACCTGCTGGAATTCTGCAACCGCTCCCTATTCCTCTATGGAAGTGGGATAAAGTGCAAATGGACTTCATCACTGGTCTTCCCAAGTCTCAGAAGGGTCACGATGCTATTCTTGTCGTCGTTGACCAACTTTCCAAGGTTGCACACTTTCTGCCAGTTAAGGAGACTATTACTGCTAGTCAGTTAGCAGAGCTATATATCTCCAGAATTGTTTCACTCCATGGTATTCCCAAGGAAATCAGTTCAGACCGTGGCAGCATTTTCACTGGCCATTTCTGGGAAAGTTTCCAGAAAGCAATGGGAACTCATATTACCTGGAGTTCAGCTTATCATCCCCAATCTCAAGGCCAAGTTAAGCGCGTTAATCAAGTGCTTGAAGACATGCTTCGAGCCTGTGTTATATCCTTCGGTAAGAAATGGGAGGAATCTCTCCCGTATGCCGAGTTCTCTTATAACAACAGTTATCAAGCCAGCTTAAAAATGGCCCCATTTGAGGTTCTTTATGGACGTAAATGTCGAACCCCTCTGAATTGGTCAGAAACTGGGGAACGACCTCTTGTTGGACCGGACATCATTCAGCATGCCGAAGAACAAGTCCGAATTGTCCGGGAGAATCTCAAAGCAGCTCAAGACCGTCAGAAGAGTAATTATGATCGCAAGCGATGGGGTGTGATCTATCAACCTGGTGATCAAGCCTATCTTCGTGTCACTCCAATGAAGGGCACCCGTCGTTTCGGAATCAAGGGCAAGCTAGCTCCTCGCTATATTGGTCCTTTCCGCATCGTGGCTAGACGTGGACAGGTGGCATATAAATTGGAGTTGCCACCGCAATTCTCCCATATTCATGATGTCTTCCACGTGTCGCAACTCCGTAAGTGCTTCAAGGAATCCCCGCACCGTGCAGTGGATCATGAGATGCTCGAGCTACAAGATGATCTTTCCTACAAGGAGCATCCGATCCGCATCCTCGACGAAGCTGAGCGTCGTACTCGTCAGAAGACGACCAAGTTCCTAAAAGTGCAATGGTCAAATCATACTGAAGATGAAGCCACTTGGGAACGTGAGGACCATCTTCGGGAAGAATATCCCGGACTCTTTCCTTCTACCTCCTAAATTCTCGGGACGAGAATTTCTTTTAGAGGAGGAGAATTTGTAACACCCCCTTTTAATGACCACAGTGATCAGCTGCTAATAGTGCCATGTCATCGTCATTTGCAGTGCCTTGTCACCCTGGGATTAATTATTCAACTCAAATTCAAATCTGAAAATCAACTTAAATTCAAAAGTGCAATTTGAAGTGGATCAAATCCTGCTGGAAAAATGTCCATTAATTGGCAAACAATCCCGTAGCAATGACAAAATCATAATCATTATTTTTGGAGTTAGCTAAGTGAGTGAAACAACAGGAAACAGCACCCAAAACAGATAATTTGAATCTATTAAATTGATATTAAATTCAAATGGAATTCAAATATGTTCAAACCACTTTTGGTGGGAGCTAATATTGCACTACAATATTAAGGCCAACTTCCATATTTTTCAAAAGTACACAACTATCACAAACATTTCAGAACAAAAGGAAATAAAAGAAAAAGAAAACAGAATCAGAGAAATAATTAAAAGGGACACTGTGCACTGGGCCTTAGTGCACAGTGCCCCGATTTGAGGTCCAACCGGCCCAGCCCATCTCCCCATCGTCCTCCTCGCCGCGCTGTCAAACGCGCGCGCCGACACGCCGACGAGCGCGGCGCGTGTCGACCATCCTCCGGCGCCGCTGCCGCCGCGTAGGGGAATAAGAGGCCCCGCGGCCTCACCCGAACCCTAGTCGTTCCCCATTCCTCTCCCTCGCCGCTTCGCGCCTCCACCCTTCCTCCAGATCCGCCGCGCCCGAACGCCACCGCTGCCGTGGGCTTGCGCTAGCCGTGGCCATCGACCACCGCACGCCTCGCCGCCACGTCGTAGAGGATCGCCGTCGTCCGCTGCGTCTCCAGACGCCACTAGTTGGAGCCGGGACCTTCTACACCGAGCACACCGTCCTCGTCTTCCTCCTCGGATCTCCGGCGATCTTCTCGTCCCCGACGACGCCTCTGCGCTACTAAGCTTACACCGGGCCACCGTGTGCCTTCGCTGTAAGCTCCCCTTTCCTCCCCATCTCTCTAGTCGCTCCCGCGCGCTCGCTAGCCGTAGCTTCGCCAGAGCCCAAACCCGCTGCCGCCGACGAGCTCGCTGCCGTGGCCAAACGCCGCCGTCATGCGCAACTGAGCCCAGCTTCGAGCTCCTGGAGCTCGTGCGAGTTCAGCAAAGCCTCTAGCACCTCTCCCCGTGCCGCATAGCGTCGAACCCGACGAAGCCCGAGCTCCGGCATCCGTTTCGCCGCTCGCCGCCGTCGAACTAACACACCTCCGGTCGGTCCAAGGCCACCAGTCGACGCGGCGCTTTTCTAGCTTTCGAATGCATCAGACCGCGCGCGAAACGGTGTCTCCTAGCGTGATTCCGGCGAGCTCCGGCGACGCGCCGCCGCTGCCTTGGTCGCCGGAGCAGTTCCGGCGCCGGCCGCCGACGTGGCCGCCACGTGGGTCGCCCTGGGTCACTGACCCGTGGGCCCCAGGGGCCCGGCCGGCCAGTTGACCGGTCAGCCCTGCTGACTGGACCGGCCCAGCCGCTGACAGGCGGGCCCCACCTTCCTGTTTAATTAGTTAAAACAAATTAGAAATAAAAATAAACTAATTAACCTAATGTCTCACTGACATGTGGGGTCCACCCCCCTAATTAATCCTGGTAATTAAGCTAATTCGCTGGATAAAGAAACAGAGGCTGACATGTGGGTCCCACTGGACCCACATGTCAGGTTTGACTGGTCAACCGTCCTGTTGACTTGCTGACATCAGCAGCGCGTCATGCTGACGTCATAATTCATTTTCTGATAAATAAAATAATTCCAGAAATTCAAATAATCTTTAAAAATTAATAACTTTTAAACCGTAGCTCGGATCGAAAAAGTTAAAACATGAAAGTTGCTCAGAACGACGAGACGAGTCTGATCGTGCCGTCTGTTTCTCCATCGGAACCTCCTACGTAGAAGAACTCGTAACTCCGGACCCGAATCCGACAGATGAATAGTGCACACACGTCGGATATTAAATCCCAGAATAATTCTAAAAATAACTAAAATGACTTAGATGCATATTTAGGCAACCCTACACTGCATCATAGCATCACACGCACCGTATTGCATCTGTTTGCATTATGTTTACCTGTTTCTTCCCCCTCTTCTCTCTCGGTAGACCCCGACGTTGACGTAGCTCCCGAGGCAGACGCCGCACAGGAGTACGACTACGTCCCCGACGATACTACTGAAGACCTTGCCCTTGCCCCCGAGCAAACAGGCAAGCACCCCCATTTTGAGCATGCCTATATCGCCTACTCTCTTCTCTCTTATGCTTGCATTAGAACTGCTACTGCTACTGTTTTCCTATATCTGCTGCATAGCCTGATTATTGTACCCTGCTTTGTTACCTTACCGGTTATCCTAGACTGCTTAGTATAAGGTGGGTAGAGACACGACCGAGACCCCCACTTGATCCCGACTGCCCTGCTGGACATCAGAAGACCTGATCATCGGGATTGAAGACTAGACCATGGCACCGCACATCACTTCCCCTTAGTTGCCGACACTGCTGGGTTACCATCGAGTGCCGAGGGTGATACCTCGTCAGCACTTCTGATGTTAACCTTGTAGGTTAGTTACTCGGTCGTGGTAAGCGAGGGTGATTCCTCCTACACCACCCCCGATAACGACGTCGTCGCGCAACTCCTCAAGGTGGACCTCGAGGGTGATTCCTCCCTCGTTCACCTTGATGATAACATCGAGCGGGAATTCCATCGAGGGTGATTCCTCAGGGTTCCCTTCGGTGTCCGACACACAGTTACCTTGGATATTATGACTTGACTATGAACCACGATACTAAAGACGGGTCGGCCCTGAGGGGTACCCGCGCGAGCTTATTGCGAAGTGATGTGGAGTCGGGTTGACCTGGATGGTGCCCGCGAGATAACTACGAGGCGTGGCCGGGCATTCTTAGCCCTTGCCGCAAGTCCTCGAGACGGGGCGACGGGGTCACATCGATCGTGAGTCTCTGCTCGTTTCCGCGCGCTCCTAATCCACTACGGTTTTGGATATTTGATCCGAGGGGCCTCTGGCCCGATAGCACTAACCATCACGTGGGCATAGTATGGGCGTTCTGCGTCGTACACATCAGCCGAAGCTTGTTTGACGCCAGTAAGGAGCGGCGCACGCCGAGTTGGACTGGTAACGCAACCGCGCTTGTATAAGGGGTTGCTAGGTCTGCTCTCGGTGGCCCCGTAACGTGCAGGAGTTCCCGGGGCGATGGCCCAAGACCCCTGGGGGCATAGGTTTAGTCCGGCGTGCTGACCTCTCTTATAAGCCTAGGTCGGGTTGCGGCGTGTTGCTTAGCCGAGGCCGGGCATGACCCAGAAAAGTGTGTCCGGCCAGAGTTAAGTGAGCGTGGTGGGTAAGTTGGTGCACCCCTGCAGGGAAGAAACTTCTATCGATAGCCTGTCCTACGGTAACGGACACTCGGAGTTGTATCCCGATCGGTACAACTAGAACATGTGATGAGAATTGGATAGTACGGCTCTGGGATTGCTTTCTCGCAGGGAGTCGAGAAAGGATCTTAGGTCGAGGTTGATGATATTACTACTACTACTTTACATTATGTTCATCTGCTCTCTCCTGATGCTGCAAGACTGTCGAAGATTGTTGAAGATGCTAGTATTCGATAGGACTAGGCTTCTCCCTCTATTCTGGCATTTCTGCAGCCCAGTCCACATATACAGCCATTCCTTTGACAATGATGCATATGTAGTGTAGATCCTTGCTTGCTGAGTACTTCGGATGAGTACTCACGTTTGCTTTATTTTCTTTTTCCCCCATTTTCCATTTGATGCCACCAGACGACGGAGCCCCTGAGCCAGAAGCCCCAGCCGACGACCAGTACTACTATCCGCCTGGCGAGTACTACTACTACGAGGAGCCGTTCGACGACCAGGAGTAGGATCGGAGGGTCCAGGGCAGGAGGCCTACGCCTTTCGATCGTAGTTTTTATTTTTACCCCGCATCTGTGAAGGCTTATCTCTCTCTCTGTAATATATCTGTACTCAGATATCTAATGCTTCCGCTGACGCTTGTATGCCATCGAGCTTGTATTCGAGCCCTCGAGGCCCTGGCTTGTAATATTAAGCTTGTATGACTTTATTTTATGTTTTAGAGTTGTGTTGTGATATCTTCAAGTGAGTCCTTAGGCTTGATCGTGCGCATTTGCGTGTATGATTAGTGCACGATTAAGCCGGGGTCGTCACAGTAAGTTAGCTAGGCATGGAGTCTCTCACATTTTAATCTTGCTAGGATGCACAGGACTAGCCGATCGATATGTAGAACGATGCACAATGTACACCCGAGGGCTGAGATTGACGGTTCTTCTTTGAAAACAACTACACTTAGGCTGTGGTTGAACCGTTTAATGCTCTTCTCTGAGAACTGTCAAACTCATGCCGAGGCCTTTGTAAAGATCATGTTGCAGGGTGCACCTGTGTGTGACCGCTTTGAAGAGCGGTGCAATCTTTCCAATTTTGTTACGAGTTAAGGCTTTCATCAATCATTGCTCAAAGGTTATCAGTTACAGATGAGAATCATCAGGGAAGAAAAAAAATCAGGCACACGCACATTCAACGCCTGACGTATGAGCGCAAGCAATAGCAAATGATTGTGATGTGATTTAATGCCCTGATTGACACTTCTAACCAATGTTGTTAGACCGATCACCCCATCGCTCTGAACCATACAAGGCTAACTCCACAGTGCGAAAGATAAGACGAATCATACACAACACTTCCGCCGTTCTTCACGAATACGATGGCGACACAAACATCAGAACAGATAATTTACTGTCCGTGCAGTTTCGAGAACCCAGAGCCCACCATTATAACAGGTACCACTGTTCGATGATGAACCCACTGGTTGGCGCTTCCATCTAAACCGGAATCTTCCAACGAAAGCATTTTAGTCGTATGTTGCCACCATCAAGCCTTCATCCGCCCGCGTCGATTTCGATGTGATAAACGGCCTATTTCAGCATGGAGGAACAGGCATGTGGTGTCTGTCTTGATTGTTTTTTCTCTATGATGAAATCCATGAAGTGGTATCATCGAATGATTTCTTCTCATGCGATGCGCGCGCCCTATCTCATCTCCGTTAGGTGAGACTTGGCTTTCGGAGGATCTGGAACTCTACGCGCTAGATGTCTAGAGAGGTCCTGAGTTATGGGCAACGGACGACAACGTAGCTAAGCTAGCAAGCAAGGCGCCAAATTGTCTGTGGAAACATTCCAGTGCATATCTTTCAAGGTATGCAAGCGTGTCTGATATTTTGCCTTTTTATTAGATACTACTATAAAACATTCCCTTGCTTGTCAAGGCTGTTACAGGCAGCTCCATTCCTTTTTATGTCAATCAAGAATTAAAGCGAATATAATCTAGCACCATTGCCTTCCTGTAGCATAGCTTCAGTCAAGCCATGCAAAGCTTCACAATGAACTCATCAAAACCCATATTGCACATGGCACTTCTCTCTAGCCCGTCGGAGTGAATTGCAAAAAACATCGACACTTCAGGCAAGGTTTGCGGGAACCACACATTTACGGAATTGTGCCAAAAAGCACTAATTTTTTTCATAATTTTTTGCAAAAAAACACTGGTTGCTCGTTTGGACCGTTTTAAGTAAGTTTATGACATGGGGTCCCACTTTTGCTGACGTGGCGTAACGGTTCGCAGGCGACGTCGTTAGACAGACGGTTTTACACCAACACCCTTTTTGGAAAAATGAAAAAGCAATCGGGTCCTTGGCCCTGAAAATAAAAACAATCAGGACCTTCATCTCCCACCGGTCCGGTGGGATTGCTCCGGTGCACGGCCGGCGCTGCGTCCGCCGCCGCCTGCTCGCGCCCGTGCCTTGCCTGCTCGCGTCCGCCGCCGCCTGCTCGCGACCGTGCGCCGCTGCTCGCGCCCGTCGCCGCCTGCTCGCGACCGCCGCCGCCTACACCACAGAGCTCCGCGGCTGCTGTTCATGCCCGTGCGCGGTCGCGGAGGCTGCTGCTCACGCCCGTCGAGGCCGGCGGCAGCGCTGCTCCCGCCCGTCGCGCGCCCGTGTCCGGCTCCCGCGGCAGCTTGGCCGCGGCTGGCCCTCCGGTGCCGGCTGCTGCTCCGGCGCCCGCTGCAGCTGCTCACGCCCGTGCGCGGTCGCCGAGGCTGGCGGCGCCGCTGCTCCCGCCCGTCGCGCCCGTGTCCGGCTCCCGCGGCAGCTTGGCCGTGGCTGGCCCTCCGGCGCCCGCTGCAGCTGCTGCTCCGGTAGGGAAGCCGTCCCTCCGGTACCCATGGCACATCTGGAGAGGAGAGACGAAGAGGGCAGGGCTTGATTGCTTTTTAGATTTTTTAAGAAGGGTGTCGGTGTAAAATACTCTGTCTAACGGTGTGGCCTGCGAATCGTTACGCCACGTCGGATAAAGCGGGACCCACATGTCATAATCGTCATCAAAACGACCAAAGCTGACGACCAGTGTTTTTTGCAAAAAATTATGAAAAAATTAGTGCTTTTTGGCATAATTCCGTAAATGTGTGGTTCCTGCAAACCTTGCCTGAAGTGTCAATGTTTTTTGCAATTCACTCAGCCCGTCTTCGGCGTTGCGGGCTTGCGATCTTTGCGTGGAAAAAGATGCATGTGATGTGAAGATAATCAGTACTCCCTCCGTTCCTAAATATAAGTCTTTCTAGAGATTCCACTATGGACCACATACGAATGTATATAGATGCATTTTAGAGTGCAGATTCACTCATTTTGTTCCGTATGTAGTCCATAGTGTAATCTCTACACAGACTTATATTTAGAAACGGAGGGAGTACATTTTATCGGAATAGGTAGATAGATAGATGGCTACCTTGCGATCGAAGCGTCGCGTTTGCAGGACCTTAGGCGCAAGGTTGCATTCGTTTGGACCTTCCTCGCAAATCGGTCCCGCGATCGGAAAACGTAGTGCTCGATTTGCTAGCCTCCAAACCAAGACACTTTTGGGACTGGAAGTGGACGGACCCCTTCTTTGTTGCGGTTTCCTTTTCCTCCACCCTTCTTTCTTTCTTTCAAATCTACAGCAGTTTTGCTAGAACTCATCTAGATGAGATATAATTTGGTCTCATTCATCTTTTATAGCCATTGGATGTGATGCTATAAAATGCGTGTGTGCTGACGTGGCTTGTATCTGTTCTTGTTTTTCAGATGAATGAGACCATATTATATCTCATCTAGATGAGTTCTAGGTACTCCCGCAAAATAATTGCCTAGGCAGTTAGCACTAATGAAGTGACGATCGATGTGAAAAAACCCACTCACGTCGCCCTCGACCGATCCTCCGGAAGATGACGCATCATGCATGCAATCTCCCCATCTTCTTCAGCACTTTGCATCCGAAAGCGCGAGCCTTTGCCCGCGACACGATCTTCTCTATCGCTTATAAATTATTATCTGACATTACCATCGACCCGACGATCAAGACATCTTGTAGTGAATTGCATTGCAGCTGCAGGTGCACATGATGCTTCTCCACGACGATCCATCGGCTTAATAAAGCCGCCCGACAAAACGAGCACCTATGCGTTGCCAAAAATGCTTAAATACGAGGTGATCAGCTCGTTCCTTTTCCTAGACATGTGCGGTTTAACTACTACTCTAGTGGCAAATTTATACAGGATACATAGCTTTTGATTGGCCACCAAGGTTTAGTGTCCAGTCCACTCGCTGATGCGCACTCGCGAGCGACAGGAAGCATAATTTACGTCATTCATTTCGCTGCTTGCTCGAGCCCGCAGCCTGAATATTTTAGGGCCTCGGAAAACGAATGTCCTGACTGTTCCAGGTTCTATCGTTGTCTGCGCATGTATATCCAGCCAGTTGAGGGATCAATGTGGATAGTGGATAGATGGAATGGAATAGAAGGCTGGGAAGGAATTGGTGGATGTGCCTCCGTTGTGGAGAACACCCACCATGGCACTAGCCTAGCCACGCTCCGCTCCTGTCCGGCTACAGGCTCCGACTGTTCCCGCATGGGACGGGCATTGTCCTCTTCTTGTGAACTGCATGCACACGCGCGGGCGCACAGCTTAGACTAGGCACAGTGAGAGTAAATATGTTTCATTCTGCGGATTAATCGTAACTTGCGAGCGCTGGTCGCCCGCCCCCTGATGCTGCTCCTGTGCTGCACGACGCCATGCTTATTTCACTAACCATGGCTGCAGCTATGGATATACTCCCTCCGATCCATATTACTTGTCGCTTAAAGGGATGCATTCATGTATCTAATGCGTGTTAGATACATCCGTTTGAGCGACGAGTAATATGAATCAGAGGGAGTATTATTTACCAATCGATCGAGCTTCGAGCGTGAACGGCTCGAAAGTTGATGCGCTGTTCGTTCCGTTCCGGCTGCGTGCCTGCCGCGTGTCGTAGTCGGGAGGTTGAATGCTGGGGTGTCGCTCGAAACCGACGGATCGTCAAACGTCCATGCTGTATGGTTGTCTGGGCATGCATGATTCTTGCGGTGCAGATGCTAATCACTGTCCCTCTCCGTGATCATGTCGTCGACTGCAACGCAACACGGAGGCGGAGCCCTCGTTCAAGTTGGCAGGTGACCTCGCATCAGCCCGGCCGGAGGCCATCGACGCTGCCATGGGCACGGCTCCAAGTGCAGCCCTGGAGAAGAACTGCACACCCGCCCGCGTTGCAGTCCACTTGATGTGGCCGTTCACGCACGCACGCACGCTCGCAGGGGGGCCTGCCCGCCCCACGTACGTCCAGAGCTCGGCAGAGGCGATGGAGTGTCTGAGTGTGGCATGCCATTAACGCCATGCGTGCGGCGGTGTCCGAGTGAGCGACGCGGCACCAAGCGCGACGGCACGTCCGCCTGGCCGCGAGCGCTCGACGCTCGCTTTCGGGGCCATTCATCGGGCTGCATGGACGCATATGCCGGACGGCGACGTGATGATCGATCGATGGATCGACCGAGCCCGCTCTCTTCCCGAAAGCTCAGCAGGGGAAATCCGTCCCCGTCCGGCTCTTGTACTACCGCGTAAAAGATGCTGTCGGGGCACAAGCACATTTACGACGGAGACGGAGGCGTAGCATCACATGGCCCCGCAAATTTCGCTAGCATCTAGTACTAGCCAGCTCATGTCGCCAGCGCGTTCACTCCATGCACGGTGCCGATTTCACCATGAGAGGAAGAACAGAAACGCCGCTGTGGTTGAAGGATTTCCTCCTCGGCCTCTCGATGTTCACCGGCGGGTCGACCGCTCGAGTAGTAAGGGCAACTCCAACGCACGACCTTATCCTGTTCGCGTTTGTGTGTTTGGGCCAAAACGGACGGATTGCTCAGCCCAACGCGTGGCCGCATCCGTATGACGTCCGATCTATCCCATTTCCGGCGTAAACATCTGGCCGGTTTGCGTCCACGCTGACGCCGAACGGACGGGCACGCGCTTGCTCGTCGCCCGCCTCAGGGACGCATGGCGGCCGTCCACCTACCTCCACCGCCCAAAATTAATGCGCACGCGCGGCGGGGCCTGGCTGTCATTCACACGGGCGGAGGGTCGTCGTCCTTCTTAATGTGAAAGCCGTGGACCGGTCAGTCCATAGCTTTCACTTCCTGGCCGGCCTGCCTCCTCGAGTCCCAACACGAGCAAACCCTAGCCACCACCGTCGCACCCCACTCGCCCACCTCCCCGCCTGCGCCATGGGCTGTCATTAGATCAGCAAGGGGAAGCACGACCACGAGGCCGGCTCCTCCTCTGGCCGACGCCGCTCCAGCAGGCCCGCGCCGCCCGCACCTCCTGCTCCGCCGGCTTTCGAGGTTGCGTCGCCGGCGGCCGGGCATCGCGACAGGCCGTACATCCACGTCGATGTCTGTCGGCGTTACTAGGAGACGGCGACGCCATTTCCGTGGGGAGATGTCCACCTGCCAAACAACTGGCATCTCTCCGCCGACCGCGTGCTGATCCCTCCAGTGCTCGTGAGCGGCCGCGGCCGCCGCGTGGAGATCAACTGACGCCGCGCCCGCCTACCACCGGATCTGCTGGAGGATCCCAGGTACGCCATAGATTCGCCGTTGTGGGATACGTGGCTCCGCGATGAGCACGACCTGCGGCGGCAATCTTTTTTTGCCGGTCGTCCCCCTAGCCCGCGCCGCCCGCGTCCTCCTTGTGCTGACAGGCCTCCTCAAACGCGGGGCCGTCGGCGTGTGCGCGGCATCACGCCGACGCCTTCTTCATCCCCGTCCCCGCCACCGCCGCCGCTCATGACCGAGGAGGAGGAGGTCCGCCTCATTACGCGGGTCATGGAGGACTCCATGGCCACCCATGACGAGCGGCAATGGGATGGCCTGCAGCCGCGCGGGCACTCTCTGCGGCCGGCGACGTGGCCATCCTGGAGCTGGATCTCGAAGTCAAGGAGGAGGTGCAGGAGGAGGAGGTCGTGGAGGAGCTGCCCGTCGCCGTGTGAAACCCTTGTCTGATGGGCCAGCGGTGGAGCTGGTCATGCACGGCGCCGGAGATGGCCGACTCGGTGGGCGTCGGCCCATGGTCAGCCACGCCGCCGCGGTCACCAGGGCAGGAGCAGGAGCCACGGGAGGAGGTAGTGCAGGCGCCGCCGGTGCCTCCGGTCTGGCAGGGCCGCCAGCACAACTTTGGCAGCCACCTCCCTACGTTGACCTCACCAGCGACGACGACGAGTAGGACGGCGGCTCCTGAAGACGACGACGACCACCGGCGATGGGCTTATTTCTAGTTTTTTTATGTCTTTTATTATGTTTTAGTTTAATCAAGACCTGTGTTGAACTTGGGTACTATGGATGTGTGGACGTTCATGTTTATATTTATGTTTTTCGTATTATTTCCTAGTTTATTATGTTTTTTTGGCAAAAAATCGAAGTCCACAAATCCGGACGGTTTGAAACGAGGCGTGTCGGTTGGGTGCACCGATGGCCGCATGACCGCAAGCGGATAGACGTATCATTTTTCTGTAAAAAAATGAAAAACGGACGAAGCGGACGTCCGTTTGAGATGGTGTGTTGGAGTTGCCATGGCAGGTTGCACGGGCACGGATGGGCATGCATATGGCCGGGGGCCCACGTACGGGGCGTCCATGCAGGGGAGGGGGGAAGAAGCGTGCGTGCATGCATGCACTGCGGTAGAAGTGTAGACGACGGTGAACCTGGGAAGTAGCAGTATCGGCATGATGCCAATGTTTGTTTTATGTGCAGCGCAGCGTGCCGGGATCAGAATTCAGAGCGTATGTCGTCTGCCCATCCATCCCCTTTCAGTGCTTGCTTCCGGTGTTCCTCTCTCTGGCATGCGAGTGGACATGACAAAAAAGTGGGGGCCGGGGGCCAGGTGCGTCGAGAAAGACGAGATGGAAATGGCCCAGGTCTGTCGGGCCAAATTTACTCGATTTTTCAGTGGTTCATTGCTGCGTCCGCACGGTAACTCGGCCGGCGAAGGAGGAAGGCGCCGGGCGAGCAGAGGAGGCCAAAAGTCCGTGGGGGGCCAGGCCGGCAGCCGGGGATGCTCCGGGTCCAGGCCCACGTGTCGCTGCTCCTCGGCGGGGGGGGCCTGCTCGTGGGCTCTCGCGCGAGCTAGTCCACCCGTTCTCGTCCAAACTACAAACAGGGCGCCGTCGCTGCCTCGGCTTGACCTCCGGCGCCGCGCTGTCGCTGCTGACAGCGGCGCCGGCGAGGCCAGCCGCCTTGGCGCCACGCGGGCGTCACCTTCGGCCTCCGAATAGTCGTGATGTTGGCCGCGCGATGTGCTGTTAATTACTGTACGTGCTGCCGTGTTGGTGTGGGCGCCATGACAGGGCAGGCGAGTGGCTACGGCTGCGGAGCCTCCCACGAGCATAGCGACGGACGGTAGCCGCTGTCGCGGAGCGCGAGGGCCTTGTCGTCCGCGGAGGAACCACCCATGCGAGTTGGAACTGCGCTGCTCGCCCCGCTGTGCGGCCACGGCGCCCATGCGCGCGAGACATACAGATTAGCGACAGACATAACAGGGGATCGAGCGAGCGCCGATCGTGCGCGCCGCGCCAAGGCCGGATCATGTGTCCGTGTCAGCGCGATCGGGCGTGTCCGGATGATCGATACGGTGCACGCCGAGGACGCTTGGCGTTGGCGAGGCTCGACGTCGATGCATGGTCCCGTCCCGTGGATGGATGATCGGAAGCTGCCACACGGAGGCGCCCGCTCGGCTCACTGCTCGGGCACAGTTCAACCTGCCGGCCCGGGTAAGAGGAAACCGACGCGAGGAAACGGGCGTCCGGCGGCATGGCGCGGCGGTGTGACATGTCTCTGTGGTGCGCGTCCGTGTCAGTGCGTGTCAGAGGATGGCATGCATGCGATCGTTCAACGCCCATGGTCTCGCAGTGCCATCATCAGATTCAGATGCTCGATCAGAACACAGGCAAGTCCCAGTGATGCTGATGGACGGATCGATACGGGTCAGAGGAAGAACTGCAAGTGCAAAAGCCGCACCTCCCGTATGTGGTGAGTGGTGACTGTGGTTTTCTGCAACGATTACTGCTGCAGGCGTGGGCTTGGCCTCGGACGAGGGCGACGGGCGTCCCCACGTGCCGGCGGTATCGGGCACCGGCACCTCTTGCCGAAAGGGGGCCAATGCAGGAGCAGAGCTGGATCGAGGCCCGGAGCGAAAAGGCAAGGCATGTGCGCGCGCGGGCCGTGCTGGCCGACGCCGGGAGAGCGAAGGCTTCGTGCCAGCTAAAAACGCGGCGGCCCGCGCCCGCAGCCGTGCTGTGCGCGCCGGCACGGCGGGGCCATGGCCGGCGAGACGAGCGAGCAATGCTTCCTCCACGCGCCGAGTTCGACAGGCGGGCCTCGATCCAGTTCTGCATGTCGGCGAGCCATGGACCTTGATAGACACCTTCTATGTTTTTGTTGTTTGTAACGTATCGAAACACCGAAGTGTACAGTGAGCGGCGGCGACCGGCGAGTCACGATGCGTGTATGCTTTTGCTTATCCTCTTCCTCGGCGACCCATTCTGATCTTGAAGGCCATGATGAGTGCCCTCACGGGCTGCCCATTGTTACCTGTTCCTCCATCCAGGCGCACCATCATGAGCTCCCTGACGGCATGCAGCCGGCCTCTCGCTCTTGTATCCCTCTCGGCTCTCGCCATCCCCGGTCGATCCATCATCCATGGCTGGTCGCGTCCCCGTTGCGCCGACGGATTGTAACACCCCCACGTCATTAGACACAGTAATTCCTTTTGATAATGACAAGTCAGTATGATTAACAGTGCCTAATTATCATTGCATCATATTGCATTTCAAACTTCTAATTCAAATTTCAATTAAATTCAAAGTGGAAAATAAAAGTTTCTTAAATCCAGAAACTAAATTGTTTGACATATTGCAAATAATCTGGAGGCATTTACAAAACTAACAGCAACAATGTTTGGAATATTTATATGTCCCTAACATTCTAAAACAGCAGCAAAACATTTAATTAAATACATTTTTTCAAATTAATAAAATATTAAACTATTTATTTTATTGCCAAAAACTTGTGGGGTAGTGTCATAACTATTAAAACTAAATTAGGAACTAGTTGCATATTTTGTAAAACAAAATTTAACAGAAAACAAAAACAGAAAACAGAAAAGAAAAAGACAAAACAGAGAAGAAATAAAACAAAAATAAAAAGCAAACCCCCCCCCCCCCGGCCCAACTGGGCCTCGGCCCAGCCGAACCGGCCCGTTTCCCCTGGCCTATATGCCCCCGGAAACCCCGAAACCCTAGCCCATCCCCCTCACTCACCCCCCTCGCTCTCCCCTCCCCCTCCCCGATCCAGATCGGATCGGGCCGACGCCGCCGACGCCCGACGCCGTCGCCTCGTCGCCGGCGCTCTCCGTCGACGACCTCGTCCCCGTCATCCTCCCCGCGCCCCGCTGCCATTGCCCTGCACCGCACGTGAGCGCCCCATCCATCCTTCCCCGTCTCCCTGCTCGTGCGCGCCTCGCCGCGCCCTTCTGTCGCTCGCGCCGGCGCCCCACAGCGACCGCTCTGCCTCTCGCCGCGCTCTCCCTGCTGCATCGCTCGCCAGCCACCGGCCGCGCCCGCTGCTCCCGCCGCCTCTGCTCGCCGCGGCCCCTGCTCCGTTCGCCACGCCCCATGCGCGCCCGCCCCCCTGAGCCCTGCGGCTACCGTCCCGCGTCGCGCCTCCTCCCCTGCTAGCTGCTGCAGCTGCTGCGGCAGCTGCCTCGCCACGCTCGCCGCCCGAACCCGCGCGCACGCCCCTGCTCCCCTCGACCCGCTCTAGTCCCAGCTCGCCAAAGCCACCCCTCCGCCGCCTCCCTTGGCCAGCGTCGTGGCCGCCGGTGCCTGCGCCGCTAGTCACGTCCGAGGCCAGCGCCCGGGCTCGCCCCTGGCCGCGCCCGCATGCCCGCGCGCCCGTGCGTGCCCCAGGCACGGCCACGGCCTCGGCTCCCCACCGTGTGCGCGCGTGCGTGCACGGCCACACCGATGGCCACATGGGCCACTGACCAGTGGGCCCCGCCCCTCCGCGCCTATGACAGATGGGGCCCAGCCCCATAGAACGTTTTAAAAAGGAAACGAAAAAGAAAATAAAAATAAAAATAATAATTATTAATTAATTAGTTAATTAACTCTGTTTAATTAATCAAATTAATTAGTTAGTTTAATTAAACTGTAATTAGATTAGTTAAACCCTAATTAACCTGATCAGTAAATGACAGGTGGGACCCACACGTCAGATTGACCCAGTCAACGCCCTGTTGACTGATGATGTCATGCTGACGTCTGACGTCAGCCTACACTATTCTGGATAATGTTGGATTAAATGATTAAATAAATTTTAGAAAATAATTAAAACTTTAGAAAATCATATAAAATAATCCGTAACTCCGATGAAAATAATTTGTATATGAAAGTTGCTCAGAATTTCGATATGAATCTGAATACGCCCTCCGTATTCCTGACAGATGCCCCTAGCTAGATGAACATGAAACTTTTAGACCGATTTCAATAAATGAATAGTGCCCAACTTTAATTAAATAAATCCGATTAAATTCCTAAATTTAACTAAATCATTTAGTTAGGCAGTAGAACACGCCGGCTTATCATTTAGACATGTCATGCATATTGTTTGCATTTTTGCCGTGAATTTATTGTTTCTCTCCCCCTCCTTCTCTCTCGATAGACGCCGAGACCGACGCCGTTGCAGCGGAGTACGACTACGCTACAGACAAGCAGCCCGTTGACGACCCCTCTCTCTTGCCAAAGCAATCAGGCAAGCCCCTCCCTTGAGCATCCAGATATCGCCCATTCCATTTCTCCTGCTTGCATTAGATTTTGCTACTGCTACTGTTTGTTCCTCTTCTGATGCATAGCTTGCTTTTGTAACCTGTTTATTGCTACCTTACCTGTCTATGTTAAACTGCTTAGTATAGGTTGGTAGTGAACCATCAGTGACCCCACCACCTTACCCTTGTTGCCCCTGCTTGATCATCGACGACTCGATCAATGTGATCGTCGACCAGAGACCGACACATCACCTCACCCCCCTTAGTTGTACGACTCTGCATAGTTACTATCGAGTGCCGAGGGTGATACCTCGTAACGCACTCCTGATGAATACTCTGCAGTGTAGCTGTTCGGTCGTGGTCATCGAGGGTGATTCCTTCTTCTCCACTTCCGATACAACTCTGTCGTGCAACCCCTCAGTGTGAACCTCGAGGGTGATGCCTCATACGTTCACCCTGATGATTTCATCGAGTGGAATCCACCGAGGGTGATTCCTCGGGGTTTCCCCTTTGATGATATGATCGCACGGTTACTTTGACCTTGTTACAGGCGGGTCGACCCTGATGGGTGCCCGCAGGGGATCTATGTTGTCGGGTGTGCCGGAAGGGCACTCGAGTGTGATATTGTGGCGGAGCTGCAGAAACTCTGATTGTCTCCGCGTGTTACTAAATCAGCCTATTGGATTTGGGTGTTTGATCTGAGTGGGTCGACGTGCCCTATACGCACTACCACCACGCGGGATTATGGTTTATGGGGCCCTCTACGTCGTACGTTTCTCCCGAAAGCTCTTCAGACGTCACGTTTCACCGTGCGGGCTGATCGCCGGAAATGGGCTGGATACTTCACTGACGAGTTCAGTGTCGCGCCTGCACCCCGGCCAGCCACGCAACACGCAGGGTACCCAGGGCGATGGCCCAAGACCTCTGGGTGCATAGGTTAGTCCGGCGTGCTGACCTCTCTGCTGAGCCTAGGTAGGGCGCTGCTTCGTGTTGATCTTCCGAGGCCGGGCATTACCCAGCAAGTGTGTCCGACCAGAGTTGATCGAGCGTGTTGGGTAACAGTAGTGCACCCCTACAGGGAAGAATAATCTATCGATAGCCGGTCCTATGGTAAAGGACGCTCAGTTTGTGTATCCCGATCTACCACTTGAACTGGATACTTGTTACTTAATTGAAGCTTCGGGATCGCTTTCTCGCAGGGAGTCGAGGAAGGATCTCTAAGCTGTACTTCAACATGTTTGCTTAATAAAATGCTATTCTACTCTCTTCTATTGCTGCAAGATGGTGGCTTCGTGAAGATGTTTGAAGATGCTAGTCTTCGATAGGACTAGGCCTTCTCTCTATTCTGGCATTTCTGCAGCCCCGTCCACATATACAGCCTTTCTCCTTTGATAATGTTGCATATGTAGTGTAGATCCTTGCTTGCTGAGTACTTCGGATGAGTACTCACGGTTGCTTTGTTACTTCTTTTTCCCCATACCCCACTTTGATGATACATCAGACGATGGAGCCCCGGAGCCAGATGCCACCTCAGGAGCTTACTACCAGGAGGGTCCAGACGGCACGTACTACTGGATCGAGCCAGCCGACCAGGAGTAGGATCGGAGGCTCCCAGGCAGGAGGCCTACGCCTTTCGATCTAGAGTCGTTGTTTGTGCTAGCCTTCTTAAGGCAAAACCTTGGCTAACTATGTCTGTACCCAAATATTATTTGTATGACTGACTTATGTATTCGGATCCTCGTGATCCCTGGTCTGTAATATTGTGGATCTCCGTTTATTTGTGTTAGAGTTGTGTTGTGATATCTTCCCGTGAGTCTCTGTGCTTGATCGTGCATGTTTGCGTGTATGATTAGTGCACGATTGAGTCGGGGGCGCCACACGGATGCAAGTCCCACTCGTGTCTGGAATCTCTGGACCGGCCGGGTTATCCAGCACATCCGACGAAGCGTCCTTGCTGCTGTCGCTCCGTGCCGCGCACCAAAGTTTCGCTCGTCAGATTGATCCGCTAGCTTTCGGACAAGCGTTCGTGTCTATGTTCACTTGCTAATCATGCATGCATGCATGATGCATCCTCATCATTTAGAGCATCTCCAATAGATGGTATATATTTTGGTGCTCCAAACATTTACATCATCAAAAAATGCTTTTTACATCTTTGAAAAAGACTCAACTCCAACAGATGGTCCAAAACGGAGATGTAAAAAGCAACTCCAACAGATGGTCCAAAACAAAGATGTAAAATTCTGAAAATGACCAACTACTACTTCATCTCAACATAGTTCAAACATCAAATTCAAACATAGTTCAAACATCAAATTCAAACATAGTTCAAACATAGATGACATAAATTTAAACTAGCAGAACTACTCGTCGTCCGAGGGCATCCAGTACGACTCTTCGGAGTCATCCGAGAGCCCCAGAACTCCTCGTCCTCCTCCGACGATGACTCGATGGGGATCACCGTCGAGGGGCCGGCCTCGTCCAGCTTCTTCACCTCCTCCTTCTTCTTCTTCTCCTCGGCATCACGCTTCCAGTAGAACTCCTGCTCGGCCTGGACGTACTCGGGATGCTCCCGCGCAAACCGAGCCATCACCGCGTCGCTCTCGCCGGGAGTGACGACAAACGTTGGTCTCTTCTTCTTCTTCTTCGCCTGCATCTCCTCCATCCGGATGCCCTGCGGCACGAGCCACTCCGCCACCGCCCGGGTCTCGATCTCCGGGAAGTTGAGGTCCGTCTTCGGCTGTCCGGCATACCACACCGCCACGTTGTAGGCACGCGCGGCCTCGTCGGCGGTGGGCCTCGTCGGCGGTGGGATACGTGCCGAGCCACCAACGCCGCTCGGCATCAGAGAACTCCTCTCCGAAGTTCTCGGAGGGCTTCGCCCTCACGCCGAAGAAACCCGACTTGCCATTCGGCGTCTTCTTCGGCGCCATCGGGTGGCGGCGGCAGCTGGAGCGAGTCGGGGCGACGGCAGGTGGAGAGAGGTCGGGGCGGCGGCAGAGCGGGGAGTGTGCGGCGTGGGGCGGAGGCGGACGGAGTGGGGCGGCGGCGTGCGGTGCGAGCGAGGGCGGGCGGCGGCGGCGTGCGGTGCGGGCGGAGACCGGAGCAGAGGCGGACGGGCCGGGGCGGGGCGGAGGCGGGGCTGAGGCAGACGGAACCGGGGCGGGGCGGAGGCGGACAGGGCCGGGGCGGCGCGGTGCGGCGCGGCGATGTAACACCCCCGGTGGTTAACTACAGTAATCACCCTTTTGATAATGACAAGTCATCATGTTTAACAGTGCATGGTCATCATTTGCATCATAATGCATTTCAACTCCTAAGTCAAATTAAAATTTAAATGTAAGTGAAATATAAAAGTTGTCCAACATAAAAACTAAAATGTTCAATAGATAACAAATATTCTAGAGACAATTCTAAAATTGTAACCAACATCATTGGAGTTGGGTAAGTGACTCAAACAACTTAAAACTGTGGCTGAAAATAACATTTAGTAACCTTTTAATTTATTTAAAACAAATATGAAATGATGTTTTGCCCAAACTAGTTTTTGGTGTTAGGGTATAAAGCACTGGTATTTATGGACTAGGTCTCCCTTTTTACAAAAACCATTTGGGGCCTAAACAATTAACAGAATAGAAAAGAAAAGAAAAGAAAAGAAGAAATGGAAAAATGCCCCTGTGCACTTAAGCCCACAGCCGCACAGGAGCTGGTCCAGCCCAACTAGCCCCCTCCCCCTACCCCCTGACGCCGCGGGCGCGCTGTCGAGCACCCTGCGTGCGCGCGCGCCCCGAGCCCGGCCCCCCTCCCTCGGCACTCGACAGCGCGTCGCGCGCTCGCCGTGGATAGAGAGCACCCCGCGGACACCTCCGAGCCCTCCCTCGCTCACTTTCCCCCTCTCCTTCCTCCCTGCCTCCTCCCTCCGAGCGCCACAATGGCCTCGGCCGTCTGATACGCGCGGCCACCGTCGCCCCTACACCTCACGGCAGTGCCAGATCGCCCCGCCGTCCCCTGCTGCTTCGCCTGCTGCATCGAACCGGAGCGAAAATCACCTGCCTCGTCGCGCACGAGCTCGTCTTCAAGCTTCGGGCGCCGGTGATCGCCGTCACGATTCGCCGTCGTTGCGCTACCCCGAGCCCACCCTTGCACGCCTACAGGACCACCGTGAGCACCCCGTCCTCCTCCCTCTCCCCCTGCGCTCTTCCCCTCTCCGTAGCTGCCGCTCCACCCATGGCCGTGCTGGACTCCGCGGAGCTCGTCGCCGACGTGTCGTCGGTGACCAATTGGTCCTGTGGCCATGCACGCTCGCTTCCCCGCATCGCGTAGGGCCTCGCGGCGTAGTCAGTTGGCTCGCGCGCGTACTGCTGCTGCGTCTCCATCACCACCCGTAGCCGCCGCCGCTTGCCGTCGTCGCCGCGCTTGATTCCGGCAACCCCCGCCGCCGTAACCGCCACCATCGGAAGCGGCTTGAAGAGCCCGTTCCAGAGAGCCCAGCCCCGCGTCGAATGGTGCCCTGTAGTGCATTTCCGAGCTCGCCGGAGTTCCACCACCGCGCTCGGGGCTCGCCGGCGCGTCTCCGGCGGCCGGCGCCGACGTGGCCCGTCTGGCCCACCGCCAGGGTCACTGACTGGTGGGCCCGGGGCTCCCCTTTGACCAGCCAGCGGTGCTAACTGGGCAGCCCGTGTCGCTGACACGCGGGCCCCACCCCCTTAAAACATTTTAAAATAAATAAAAACCCTAATTAAGATGCTAATTAACCTAATTAGTTAATTAATTAAGTTAACAGACACTAACAGTAGGCCCCACCCCCTTAATTAACCTAAGTTAATTAAGTTAACACTAATTATGCCTCTGTCTCACTGACATGTGGGCCCCACTGTCAGGTTTGACTTTGGTCAACCCCCTGTTGACTGCTGACGTCAGCACTGCGTCATGATGACGTCACCCCCGCACTGTTCTGGATAATTCAAATTTAATTAATTAAATAAATTCCAAAAATTAATAAAAACTTTAGAAAATCATATCTTTTAATCCGTAACTCCGATCGAAAAACTTTATACATGAAAATTGCTCAGAACGACGAGACGAATCCGAATACGCGGTCCGTTCATCCGTCACACGTCCCTAACTATCCGAACATGGAACCGTTCCCCTCCGGTCATCTGTCTGACAAATGTCCGGAACCGGGAAAACATTCCCGGATGAATCCCACCTTCGCCAGTATCACCCGGCACTGCGTTAGATCACCTCCGTCACCGCGTATTGCCATGTTATGCTTTGTGCTGCACTTGTTCGCTGTGTATTTATACTGTTTCCTCCCCCTCTTCTCTCTCGGTAGCCCCCCGACACCGACGTCGTCCCCGAGGCCGACGCAGCTCCGGAGCCCGAAGACACTATTGACAACCTTGCCCTTGCCGCCGAGCAACCAGGCAAGCCCCCCCTTTGATCATCCCGATATCGCCCATTCTAATTTCCCATGCTTGCATTAGAATTGCTGCTGCTACTGCTTTACCTATTCTGATGCATAGCCTGTTTATTGTAACCTGATGTTGATAATTACCTGCATATCCTAAACTGTTTAGTCTAGGCTGGGTAGAGACCTATCAGTGACCCCACTTATCCCGACTGCCGCGCTGGATTGTCAGAAGACCCGATCAACGGGATTGAAGACCAGGCCCCGACACCGCACATCACCCCCCCTTTAGTTGTAACGACACTGCAGCGTTACTATCGAGTGCCGAGGGTGAAACCTCTTGTAGAACTTCTGATGTTAACTCTGTAGAGTAGCTATTCGGTCGTGGTCATCGAGGGTGATTCCTCCTTCACCACTTCCGGTAACGACGCTGTCGTACAACACCTCAAGTGTGAACCCAGCGAGGGTGATTCCTCCGAGTTCACCTTGACGGATACATCGAGTGGGAAATCAAACGAGGGTGATACCTCAGATTCCCCTGATGTTATGGACACACGGATACTTGGACTGTACTGTTGATTACTTGGAAAGGCGGGTCGACCCTGAGGGGTACCCGCGTGCGCCTAAGTGGCGAGTGTTGTGAAGACGGGTGCCAGTGTGGTGCCCGAGTGGTGAATACGAGGCGCGGCCGGGCATTCTTAACCCTTGCAGCAAGTCCTCGAGACGGGGCGACGGGGTCACATCTTTCGTGAGTCTCTGCTCGTTACCGCAAGCCCCTAGTCCTAACGATTTGGATATTTGATCCGAGCAGGCCTCTGGTCTGATAGCACTAACCATCACGTGGGCATAGTATGGGCGTTCTGCATCGTATGCATCAGCCGAAAGCTCTGTCAGACGTCCAGTTCAGCAGTGCGGCATGGAGTGATTGGCGCCATTGCGGTGGTGCTTGGATCTGAGCCATGTGCGCAACGACCCGGAGGGTGAGGGGCGATGGCCAAGACCCCCTTGCGCTTAGGATGTAGACCGGCGGGGACCTCTCTCCTGAGCTGTAGGTAGGGTTGCGATGTGTCGTTTGGCTGAGGCCGGGCATGACCCAGGAAAGTGTGTCCGGCCGGAGTTAATCGAGCGTGTTGGGTAAGTTGGTGCACCCCTGCAGGGAAGAAAACTTCTATCGATAGCCTGTCCTACGGTAACGGACACTCGGAGTTGTATCCTGATTGATACAATTTAGAACTGGATACTTGGATACTATGGCTCTGGGATTGCTTCTCGCAGGGAGTCGAGAAGGGATCTCCGGACGAGGTTGATGACTGTATGGCTCTGGGATTGCTTTCTCGCAGGGAGTCGAGAAAGGATCTCTGGGTGAGGATGAGACTTAATGATACTGCTACATTATATTGAACTGTACTACTCTCTTCTACTGCTGCAAGACCGTTGAAGATGCTAGTCTTCGATAGGACTAGGCCTTCTCTCTATTCTGGCATTTCTGCAGCCCAGTCCACATATACAGCCTCCCCTTGAAAATGTTGCATATGTAGTGTAGATCCTTGCTTGCTGAGTACTTCTGAGTATTCACGGTTGCTTTGTTTTCCTTTTCTCCGCATATCAGTTTGTCGTGACCAGATGACGGAGCCCCTGAGACAGCTGCCCTGCCGACGATCGCTACTACTACTACCCAGAGGATGGATTCTGCTATGAGTTGACTGACGACCAGGAGTAGGATCGGAGGGTCCCAGGCAGGAGGCCTACGCCTTTCGATCATAGTGTTTTATTTTGCCCCGCCTTTCTAAAGGCCTTTCTGTGCTTTCTTTTATATCTGTACTCAGATATCTGATGCTTCTGCTGACGCTTGTTTGCAAGCTTATGTATTCGAGCCCTCAAGGCCCCTGGCTTGTAATATAAAGCTTGTATGACTTTATTTATGTTTTAGAGTTGTGTTGTGATATCTTCCCGTGAGTCCTTAGGCTTGATCGTGTGCATTTGCGTGTATGATTAGTGCACGATCGGGGCGGGGGCATCACAAGTTGGTATCAGAGCCGACTGCCTCTAGGAATCCCCCTTTCCAACTCCTTGGCCGAAGTTGAGTCTAGTAACCGAAAACTGTTTTACTAACTTGGCTGTGTGGCTTACGGGCCCACGTCGCCAATTGGGTGGTATTAGTATCTTTTACTCCTCGACCTTTACTCTGGGCCTCTGATCTCTCTTCTACTCGGGTTAAAATTTTACTAACTCCAACATTAGGCTCTCGTGCTCACATCCACCTGGAGTTCTGAAATTATCCCCCCTTGCTTCAAGATTTTGGGCCAGGTTCTGCTTACAGGATCCTTTTATCGAGGGCACCCTATGTTGTCACTTGCAGATTCCTCGCTCCAATAGTTTTCTCCGACGTTGATGTAGCCTTTGCTATGTCTCGTTGTGTACTTCCCTACCGCGTGCCTGCGCGCTGCCCAGTTGTCTAGCCCTCCCTTTTCTACTGTCGTAATGCCGGATTGTAACTAAGGCTATGTGTGGATTTGAATGTCTGGTGCGAATATGATGAAGTATCTATTGCACTTCCTTCTGTCGTGCGTGCTACTTCATGAATCATTCCATACACATGCAGTTTTTCTTGCTAAACTGCCCCTGTTGATTTGGCAGGATGGCTAACGATCCTCCACCTCCACCTTATATTGCCGCAATGATGTAGCAATTTGAACTGAACCGTCAGGTTATGACCGGGATATTGGCTCAGTTCCCAAACCAGAATGCTCATCAGCAGCCTACACCAATAACACTGTCAGAATTCGTGCGCCTCAATCCGTCCACTTTTCGCAGCTCGACTGATCCAATGGATGCTGACGATTGGCTCCGTGACATTGCCTTCCAGATGAAGTTAGCCAATGTTATCCCTGACAGTTACGTCACCTATGCGACGTATCACCTGAGGGGATCTGCTGCTCAATGGTGGGAAAGCCACAAGAGTATGTTGCCTGCAGAGACAGTAACCACTTGGCAGGGATTTCAGTCAGTTTTCCGTGAATGGTACATTCCTCAAGGTCTGATGGATCAGAAGAAGAAGGAGTTTCGCAAACTCACACAGGGCACAATGACTGTGGATGAATATCAGAGGAAATTCCTTGAATTATCCCGCTATGCTGCGGATGACGTCGACACTGACACTCGCAAGCAGGAGAAATCCCGTGAAGGACTGCGTACCGATATAAACCTTGCACTTGCTGCCCATGATTTCAACGACTTCGCAACGTTTGTCAGCAAATCTTTCCAAGTTGAAATAGCTCTGACTGAATGCCAGGTGTCGCTCAAGCGCACTCATGGAGCTGGCTCATCCTCGGGTCAGCCTGTTCAGAAGCGTCGAGTGTGGATCTCGCACAATGTACATCATCGACCTGCTCCAACACCAAGGCCGTCATATGCTGCACCTCGTCTGCCCCCACCACCAAGGCAGCTGCACATTCCAAGTGGACAGCCCAATGTTGGTGTTTCTCCCCATAATGATGGTCTGTGCCACCAGTGTGGACAGCCAGGGCACCGTGCTTTTAACTGTCATCAAGGTCAGCCTCAGAATGCATCACGTCATCCTGTTGTTCGTAGGAAGGGCCATCGGACCCATCATTCCAGAAATCGTAGTGCCAGACTACCTGTTAGTCAACTTGTTCATGTCAACCAAGTCAACATGGAAGAAGCTCGACAGGACCCCAAGATTGTGATGGGCACCCTTCTAGTGAATTCAATCCCAGCTTCAGTCCTCTTTGATTCTGGAGCATCGCACTCCTTCATGTACGAAAGTTTTGCGCGAAGCCATGATATACTTTTCGAGGAGATGTCCATCCCATTAGTAATCCATTCACCTGGGGCTAATTGGCAAACTACCATGGTTAGCCACGGTAACAACATTGTGATCGGAGGATTGATGTTCCCCGTTTCACTCATTGCTCTCAAGACCTCCAACATAGACATTATTCTCGGTATGGACTGGTTGAAGCCTCATAAAGCTTTGATTGACTGTGCCACTGAAACAGTCTGCCTCACACACCCTTCCGGTCAGACTGTCAGATACTCAGCTCGTACAGTGCAGGACGCCGAAACTCAAATATATGTTCTGAATGCATTGAATGCCTCACCTCTTGAAGGCATCGAGAACGTTCCAGTTGTTCGTGATTTCCAAGACGTCTTTCCAGAAGAACTTCCAGGAATACCCCCTGCTAGAGCTGTTGAGTTCGTCATCGACTTGAAGCCTGGCACAACTCCTATTGTGAAGCGTCCTTATAAAATGCCTCCGCATCATCTTCTCGAACTTAAGGAAGAAATCGACACGTCACTTAAGAAGGGCTTCATCCGCCCCAGTTCCTCTGCTTGGGGAGCACCTTCACTCTTCGTTAAGAAGAAGGATGGAACTAATCGATTGGTTCAGGATTACCGACCTATCAACCAAGCTACAATCCAGAATAAATATCCGCTTCCTCGGATCAATGATTTGTATGATCAACTTGCCGGTTCCTCAGTATTCTCTAAGCTTGATTTGAGATTGGGATACCATCAAATCCGTGTTCGTGAAGAGGATATTCCGAAGACTGCATTTGTTACTCGTTATGGCTCCTACGAGTACACCGTCATGTCATTTGGCCTAACAAATGCTCCAGCCACATTCTCCCGTCTGATGAATTATATCTTCATGGGTTACCTCGACAAGTTCGTCGTAGTATATCTAGATGATATTCTGGTTTATTCGAAGAATAAGGAAGAACATGCCGAACACCTCCGTCTTGTACTGGAAAGGCTCCGAGAACACCAGTTGTATGCCAAATACTCCAAATGCGAGTTCTGGTTATCTGAAGTGACATATCTTGGTCATGTGATTTCCAAAGATGGCATTGCCGTTAACCCAGAACGAGTTCAGGCTATTCTTGACTGGACTCCTCCGTTAACCCAGAATGTCAAGCAAGTGAGAAGTTTTCTCGGCCTTGCAAGCTATTGCCGATTTGTCGAGAACTTTTCCAAGATTGCTAAGCCTTTGACTGATCTGCTTCACAAGGGCGTTAAGTTCGAATGGACAGAAAAATGTCAGGAAAGTTTTCAATCACTCAAAGACAAGCTAACATCTGCCCCAGTACTATCTCCTCCAGATTCTCGCAAAGACTTTGTGATTTATTGTGACGCATCCCGTGAAGGATTAGGCTGTGTCCTAATGCAAGAGCGCAAAGTGATTGCCTATGGCTCTCGTCAGTTGCGCCCACATGAAGAGAATTATCCGGTACATGATCTAGAACTAGCTGCTGTGATCTATGCATTGCAGTTGTGGCGACATTACCTCCTCGGTAATCGTTGCGAGATATACACGGATCATAAAAGTCTGAAGTACTTGTTCACTCAACCATCTCTAAACCTCCGTCAGCAAAGATGGATGGAGGCCATTGCGGACTATGATTTGGGTATTTCCTATACCCCTGGTAAGGCTAACGTGATGGCTGATGCCTTAAGCCGCAAGTCCTATTGCAACAACCTCACGGTTATGCGAGCTCAACCTCGTCTTTTTGAAGAACTATGCAAGCTGAATCTGCTTATTGTCCCACAGGGCTCTCTAAATAACCTTGTGATACAACCAGATCTTGAGAAAGATGTTAAGAATGCGCAAGCTAAAGATGCTGAAATTGATCTGATGAAGAAATACCTTCACCTTGTAAAGTACAGGGATTTCTCGCTGTCTGAAGATGGAACCTTGTATTTCAGAAACCGCATTGTCGTACCTCGCTTCGAGCTTATGACTGACAAAGTCATGAAGGAGGCACATGATACCCCCCTGTCTATTCATCCGGGTAGCACCAAGATGTATCGTGATCTCCGTCAAAGGTACTGGTGGTCTAAAATGAAGCAGGACATTGCTCATTATGTTGCTGAATGTGATGTGTGTCGTCGCGTTAAAGCAGAACATCAGAAACCTGCTGGAATTCTGCAACCACTTCCTATTCCTCTATGGAAATGGGATAAGGTTCAGATGGATTTCATTACAGGACTTCCCAGGTCACAGAAGGGTCACGATGCTATTCTTGTCGTCGTCGACCAACTCTCTAAAGTTGCACACTTCCTGCCCGTCAAGGAAACTATCACTGCTAGTCAGTTAGCATAATTGTATATCTCCAGAATTGTTTCACTCCACGGTATTCCGAAGGAGATCAGTTCGGACCGTGGCGGTCTTTTCACTTCCAAGTTCTGGGAAAGTTTCCAAACAGCTATGGGAACTCATATTACCTGGAGTTCAGCTTATCACCCCCAATCCCAAGGCCAAGTTGAACGAGTCAATCAAGTGCTTGAAGACATGCTTCGGGCTTGTGTCATTTCTTTCGGCAAGAAGTGGGAAGAATCTCTCCCGTATGCTGAGTTCTCTTATAACAACAGCTATCAAGCCAGCTTGAAAATGGCCCCCTTCGAAGTACTCTATGGACGTAAGTGTCGAACCCCTTTGAATTGGTCAGAAACTGGGGAACGACCGCTCGTGGGTCCGGATATTATCCAACACGCCGAAGAACAAGTTCGTATTGTCCGAAAAAATCTCAAGGCGGCTCAGGACCGCCAGAAGAGCAACTATGATCGCAAACGATGGGGTTTGACTTATCAACCTGGTGATCAAGCTTATCTTCGTGTCACTCCTATGAAGGGCACTCACCGTTTTGGAATCAAGGGCAAGCTAGCTCCACGCTACATTGGTCCTTTCCGCATTATTGCTAGACGTGGTCAGGTGGCATATAAATTGGAGTTGCCGCCGCAATTCTCTCATATCCATGACGTCTTCCATGTGTCGCAACTTCGTCAATGCTTCAAGGAATCTCCGCACCGAGCTGTGGATCACGAAATGCTCGAATTGCATGATGATCTTTCATATAAGGAACATCCGATCCGCATTCTCGATGAAGCTGAACGTCGGACCCGTCAGAAGGTTACCAAGTTCCTCAAAGTGCAGTGGTCAAATCATACTGAAGATGAAGCCACTTGGGAACGCGAGGATAATCTTCGTGCGGAATACCCCGAACTTTTTCCTTCTACCTCTTAATTCTCGGGACGAGAATTCTTGTTAGTAGAGGAGATTTGTAACACCCCCGGTGGTTAACTACAGTAATCACCCTTTTGATAATGACAAGTCATCATGTTTAACAGTGCATGATCATCATTTGCATCATAATGCATTTCAACTCCTAAGTCAAATTCAAATTTAAATGAAAGTGAAATATAAAAGTTGTCCAACATAAAAACTAAAATGTTCAATAGATAACAAATATTCTAGAGACAATTCTAAAATTGTAACCAACATCATTGGAGTTGGGTAAGTGACTCAAACAACTTAAAACTGTGGCTGAAAATAACATTTAGTAACCTTTCAATTTATTTAAAACAAATATGAAATGATGTTTTGCCCAAACTAGTTTTTGGTGTTAGGGTATAAAGCATTGGTATTTATGGACTAGGTCTCCCTTTTTACAAAAACCATTTGGGGCCTAAACAATTAACAGAATAGAAAAGAAAAGAAAAGAAAAGAAGAAATGGAAAAATGCCCCTGTGCACTTAAGCCCACAGCCGCACAGGAGCTGGTCCAGCCCAACTAGCCCCCTCCCCCTACCCCCTGACGCCGCGGGCGCGCTGTCGAGCACCCTGCGTGCGCGCGCGCCCCGAGCCCGGCGCCCCCTCCCTCGGCACTCGACAGCGCGTCGCGCGCTCGCCGTGGATAGAGAGCACCCCGCGGACACCTCCGAGCCCTCCCTCGCTCACTTTCCCCCTCTCCTTCCTCCCTGCCTACTCCCTCCGAGCGCCGCAATGGCCTCGGCCGTCTGATACGCGCGGCCATCATCGGCCCTACACCTCGCGGCAGTGCCAGATCGCCCCGCCGTGCCCTGCTGCTTCGCCTGCTGCATCGAACCGGAGCGGAAATCACCTGCCTCGTCGCGCACGAGCTCGTCTTCAAGCTTCGGGCGCCGGTGATCGCGGTCACGATTAGCCGTCGTTGCGCTACCCCGAGCCCACCCTTGCACGCCTACAGGACCACCGTGAGCACCCCGTCCTCCTCCCTCTCCCCCTGCGCTCTTCCCCTCTCCGTAGCTGCCGCTCCACCCATGGCCGTGCTGGACTCCGCGGAGCTCGTCGCCGACGTGTCGTCGGTGACCAATTGGTCCTGTGGCCATGCTCGCTCGCTTCCCCGCATCGCGTAGGGCCTCGCGGCGTAGTCAGTTGGCTCACGCGCGTACTGCTGCTGCGTCTCCATCACCACCCGTAGCCGCCACCGCTTGCCGTCGTCGCCGCGCTCGATTCCGGCAACCCCCGCCGCCGTAACCGCCACCATCGGAAGCGGCTTGAAGAGCCCGTTCCAGAGAGCCTAGCCCCGCGTCGAATGGTGCCCTGTAGTGCATTTCCGAGCTCGCCGGAGTTCCACCACCGCGCTCGGGGCTCGCCGGCGCGTCTCCGGCGGCCGGCGCCGACGTGGCCCGTCTGGCCCACCGCCAGGGTCACTGACTGGTGGGCCCGGGGCTCCCCTTTGACCAGCCAGCGGTGCTGACTGGGCAGCCCGTGTCGCTGACACACGAGCCCCACCCCCTTAAAACGTTTTAAAATAAATAAAAACCCTAATTAAGATGCTAATTAACCTAATTAGTTAATTAATTAAGTTAACAGACACTGATAGTAGGCCCCACCCCCTTAATAACCTAAGTTAATTAAGTTAACACTAATTATGCCTCTGTCTCACTGACATGTGGGCCCCACTGTCAGGTTTGACTTTGGTCAACCCCCTGTTGACTGCTGACGTCAGCACTGCATCATGATGACGTCACCCCCGCACTGTTCTGGATAATTCGAATTTAATTAATTAAATAAATTCTAGAAATTAATAAAAACTTTAGAAAATCATATCTTTTAATCCGTAACTCCGATCGAAAAACTTTATACATGAAAATTGCTCAGAACGACGAGACGAATCCGAATACGCGGTCCGTTCATCCGTCACACGTCCCTAACTATCCGAACATGGAACCGTTCCCCTCCGGTCATCTGTCTGACAAATGTCCGGAACCGGGAAAACATTCCCGGATGAATCCCACCTTCGCCAGTATCACCCGGCACTGCGTTAGATCACCTCCGTCACCGCGTATTGCCATGTTATGCTTTGTGCTGCACTTGTTCGCTGTGTATTTATACTGTTTCCTCCCCCTCTTCTCTCTCGGTAGCCCCCCGACACCGACGTCGTCCCCGAGGCCGACGCAGCTCCGGAGCCCGAAGACACTATTGACAACCTTGCCCTTGCCGCCGAGCAACCAGGCAAGCCCCCCCTTTGATCATCCCGATATCGCCCATTCTAATTTCCCATGCTTGCATTAGAATTGCTGCTGCTACTGCTTTACCTATTCTGATGCATAGCCTGTTTATTGTAACCTGATGTTGATAATTACCTGCATATCCTAAACTGTTTAGTCTAGGCTGGGTAGAGACCTATCAGTGACCCCACTTATCCCGACTGCCGCGCTGGATTGTCAGAAGACCCGATCAACGGGATTGAAGACAGGCCCCGACACCGCACATCACCCCCCCTTTAGTTGTAACGACACTGCAGCGTTACTATCGAGTGCCGAGGGTGAAACCTCTTGTAGCACTTCTGATGTTAACTCTGTAGAGTAGCTATTCGGTCGTGGTCATCGAGGGTGATTCCTCCTTCACCACTTCGGTAACGACGCTGTCGTACAAACACCTCAAGTGTGAACCCAGCGAGGGTGATTCCTCCGAGTTCCACCTGACGGATACATCGAGTGGGAATCAAACGAGGGTGATACCTCAGATTCCCCTGATGTTATGGACACACGGATACTTGGATGTACTGTTGATTACTTGGAAAGGGGTCGACCTGAGGGGTACCCGCGTGGCCTAAGTGGCGAGTGTTGTGAAGACGGGTGCCAGTGTGGTGCCCGAGTGGTGAATACGAGGCGCGGCCGGGCATTCTTAACCTTGCAGCAAGTCTCGAGAGACGGGCGGACGGGGTCACATCTTCGTGAGTCTCTGCTCGTTACCGCAAGCCCAGTCCTAACGATTTGGATATTTGATCCGAGCAGGCCTCTGGTCTGATAGCACTAACCATCACTCTGCATAGTATGGGCGTTCTGCATCGTATGCATCACGAAAGCTCTGTCAGACGTCCAGTTCAGCAGTGCGGCATGGAGTGATTGGCGCCATTGCGGTGGTGTTGGATCTGAGCCATGTGCGCAACGACCCGGAGGGTGAGGGGCGATGGCCAGACCCCCTTGCGCTTAGGATGTAGACCGGCGGGGACCTCTCTCCTGAGCTGTAGGTAGGGTTGCGATGTGTGTTGGCCGAGGCCGGATGACCCAGGAAAGTGTGTCCGGCCGAGTTAATCGAGCGTGTTGGGTAAGTTGGTGCACCCCTGCCGGGAAGAAAACTTCTATCGATGCCTGTCCTACGGTAACGGACACTCGGAGTTGTATCCTGATTGATACAATTTAGAACTGGATACTTGGATACTATGGCTCTGGGATTGCTTCTCGCAGGGAGTCGAGAAGGGATCTCCGGACGAGGTTGATGACTGTATGGCTCTGGGATTGCTTTCTCGCAGGGAGTCGAGAAAGGATCTCTGGGTGAGGATGAGACTTAATGATACTGCTACATTATATTGAACTGTACTACTCTCTTCTACTGCTGCAAGACCGTTGAAGATGCTAGTCTTCGATAGGACTAGGCCTTCTCTCTATTCTGGCATTTCTGCAGCCCAGTCCACATATACAGCCTCCCCTTGAAAATGTTGCATATGTAGTGTAGATCCTTGCTTGCTGAGTACTTCTGAGTATTCACGGTTGCTTTGTTTTCCTTTTCTCCGCATATCAGTTTGTCGTGACCAGATGACGGAGCCCCTGAGACAGCTGCCCTGCCGACGATCGCTACTACTACTACCCAGAGGATGGATTCTGCTATGAGTTGACTGACGACCAAGAGTAGGATCGGAGGGTCCCAGGCAGGAGGCCTACGCCTTTCGATCATAGTGTTTTATTTTGCCCCGCCTTTCTAAAGGCCTTTCTGTGCTTTCTTTTATATCTGTACTCAGATATCTGATGCTTCTGCTGACGCTTGTTCGCAAGCTTATGTATTCGAGCCCTCAAGGCCCCTGGCTTGTAATATAAAGCTTGTATGACTTTATTTATGTTTTAGAGTTGTGTTGTGATATCTTCCCGTGAGTCCTTAGGCTTGATCGTGTGCATTTGCGTGTATGATTAGTGCACGATCGGGGCGGGGGCGTCACAGGCGACGGCCCGATCCGCCCGTACGATGGCGGGCGGCGGTCCAGGCAAGGTGAAATCGACGACAGGGTTAGGGGCGGGGTTGGATCTGCGGCGGGGCGGCGTCGGGCAGCTGCGGCGGGGCGGCGGGGGGCGGGAGGAAGAAGGGGAGGGGGTGAACTGAAGGGCGGTTGGGCGTTGGCGCGCGGCCGCGGTTTTTACATCTCCTGCCTCCGGAGATGTAAATTTGCACCGCGTGGTGTTGTATTTTACATCTCTGGGAGGCGGAGATGTAATTTTTTTTGTATATGGACCATCTGTTGGAGAGCTATTTTTTACCTTAAAAATCTAAAAATTGATTATTTTTACATATGGATCGTCTATTGGAGATGCTCTCACTGTTGCTAACGGCTGGTCCATCAAGCGTGCACTTTGGTGCTCATGCCGGCGAGGTTTTGATCAGTTGGATCCATTCCCAGGTACGTAATTAAAAGGCCACGGGGAAATCCTACGTTAACACATGTGAAGTGGTCACACTTGTGGATTAGATGCGGTGGCATCATAGCAAGGTCAGTTTGTGAATGCTAAGTCAGGCTAGACCAAGTAAACACGGTAGCTCAGAGAGCGCATATGCATGCATGCCGCGAGCTGGCCCGTGGTCACCCCTGGACTTTTTCGTGCACCGGCAAAGCACAAACCGAACATCTTTCGAAACAGTGGCTCGAGAGCTTCTTGTCACCTCATTGGGTCCCCAAAAGCCAGCCAAAGTGAGGCACATTTTCTCTGTTCTTTATATTCGAGCATTAGCATTTGATCCGATGCAATGGATCGGGTTGATTTTACCGGTCAATGTTGTCTGGTAAAAAGAAGTTTTCGCATTCTCTCATTCTTCGCGAGACTAATTGGTTCTTTTTGGAGAGCCTCATTTGTCAAAAGGAATGAAGGGAACACCAAACTTCTGTGACACTGGCGCATTAGGGTATTCAGTTCACACTGCGCTAGTGGCGATCTTCTGCAACAAACTGCCGCTACTAGCTACAAAGACTTCAGCTTGTGCCTAAAAAAAAATTTGGAAGAAGATAAAAGGGACTAGCTTCAGCTCCTGTAACAAACTTGCTAGTCTATTTTTGGAGGTCAGGGGTTAACCCTCCTTTAGAGAAACGAAAACAGACTTGGTATTTTGGCTTTAAGAGGCCGAAAGAGGGTGACGACGGTTCGACAGTTACGAATGTTGCATAAAAAAAAGAAGTTGCATAGTTTTCGATACTTCATGGGGTGTTAAAAGGGACTTAACACTGAGAAGTCTCTTGACATGCAACAGTTGTTGGACCCTAACAATCTCTTAATGATTTCCGCACTTTGTTTAATAATATAGTTGCATGCATCGGCCTGATGCAGAGACCAGAGGTTATCCTTCTTTTCTAAAAAAAAACAATCTCTTAATGATGGATCAGTAGCAGAAACACTGCGCTAACGGAACTGATTAGGCAGCGGATTAGCAAAGAAAAAAAGAAGGAAAAGGGCAGGAAAAGGGGGGGAGCACAAGGACCCCAACAAGGCACTTAATGTGACAGCAACCTAGAGGGCCCTGCCTGTCCCAGGATATGCTCCACCAGTCCACATCAAATCCCACATTAGCGCATAATGCCCTTCACCGAACGTGGTCCCGCCGTATTCCCTTTCAAGATTATCGTGAAAAATGAGCTAATCAACCAATTAGCAAGTAAAGTGTACGTTTGCTACTTGAGTACTTAAAGACGGCGGTGTACCTCGCCATCATCAAATTAAGTGGGGGAGCCAAGTAGTTGTGGAGGCGAATTTTTTTTTAATCTGTTTTTCCAAACAAAGGCAGAACATTGCGTCCTATTGTATTATCGGATACACAAACATCCATGATTTTTTTTATTAGAAGTGGAGCACGCATCCTTTGCAATTCTGCATAATTTGCTCTTGTATTCATCCGGTCAATACGCTAGGTCGTCGCCGGCGGACGCCGGAATCGGGCATCGGTGGATTTAGGGCTACAACGCTCGGGGAGGCGCGCTAGTGATCGCGTTGGACTCGCACGAGCTCCAGGAGCTCGATGCTGGGTCCGGACGAGCACGACGGCGTCTGTGGCCGCGGCGGCGAAGTGCACAGCGGCGAGCAGAGCTCGGCAACGACGGCAGCTGGCTATAAGGCGCTAGGGGACCAACGAGGAGCAGCAGGGAGAGGAGAGGCTCACCGTGCGGCACCCACGTAGGCCCTCGATAGTTTTGTAGCAGCAGAAGGCCGGTGTCGGAGGCGAAGAAGACGACGGCGACCGTAGTTGAGGACGAAGGGGATCCGGTGGTTCCGTGCTCCCCAGCTCCAGCTGAGGCCTCCAGTAGATGAGGAAGACGACGGCGGAGCTGGCCGGCACGGTGGACGAGCACGGGGTCGCCGGTGGCCACGGCAAATGGCGAAGTGCGGCGATGACGGCGCTCGGTGGCCGGATCTGGGAGGGAGCGAGGGGCGGAGCGAGCGAGGGAGGAGAGGGGAAAGTGGCGAGGAGAGCCAGGGGATACGCCGGGCCTCGACCTTATCCTCTCGGGTGGCTGCGGCGTCGGTGGCCGTCGGCGTGTCGCCGCCCGGCTGGCGCTGGCGCGCGCGGCCAGGGGCGCGCCGACACGCACGAGGAGGGAGGTGAGGTGGGCCGCTGTTGGACTGGGCCGCACACTGTGCACTTAGGCCCAGCCAACAGTAGCGTTTTATATTTTTCTTATTTCTCTTCTCCCTTTTCTTTTATCCCTTTTTCTGTTTCAAAATGATTAGGCCACTTGTGCTCTTTTGAAAAATGTGAATGTTGGCCCAAATATTGCAATGCAATATTATCTCTCACCAAAAAGTGGTTTGGACTGATTTGAAGTTTGTTTGAATTTAATATGATTTTAAATATATCAAATATCCTGTTTTTGGGTCTGTTCCAACTTGTTTGAGTCATTTATCCAACTCTAAACATTTTGATGTTGATTTTAGAAAGGTTTCTGGATTATTTACCATTAAATGAACATTTTTCCAGCAGTGTTTGATCAACCTTATATTTCACTTATGAATTTAAGTTGATTTTTAAAAATGGAGTTGATTTACTTTGGTTAACCACTATGTTTAATCACTGCATATGATATGACTTGGCATTATTAACAGCTGATCATGGTGGCTATTACATAGGGGTGTTACAAGTTCTCCTCCTCTAAAAGAAATTCTCGTCCCGAGAATTTAGGAGGTAGAAGGAAAGAGTCCGGGATATTCTTCCCGAAGATGATCCTCGCGTTCGCAAGTGGCTTCATCTTCAGTATGATTCGACCATTGCACTTTTAGGAACTTGGTCGTCTTCTGACGAGTACGACGCTCAGCTTCGTCGAGGATGCGGATCGGATGCTCCTTATAGGAAAGATCATCTTGTAGCTCGAGCATCTCATGATCCACTGCACGATGCGGGGATTCCTTGAAGCACTTACGGAGTTGTGACACGTGGAAGACATCATGAATATGGGAGAATTGCGGTGGCAACTCCAATTTATATGCCACCTGTCCCCGTCTAGCCACGATGCGGAAAGGACCAATATAGCGAGGAGCTAGCTTGCCCTTGATTCCGAAACGACGGGTGCCCTTCATTGGAGTGACACGAAGATAGGCTTGATCACCAGGTTGATAGATCACACCCCATCGCTTGCGATCATAATTACTCTTCTGACGGTCTTGAGCTGCTTTGAGATTCTCCCGTACAATTCGGACTTGTTCTTCGGCATGCTGAATGATGTCCGGTCCAACAAGAGGTCGTTCCCCAGTTTCTGACCAATTCAGAGGGGTTCGACATTTACGTCCATAAAGAACCTCAAATGGGGCCATTTTTAAGCTGGCTTGATAACTGTTGTTATAAGAGAACTCGGCATACGGGAGAGATTCCTCCCATTTCTTACCGAAGGATATAACACAGGCTCGTAGCATGTCTTCAAGCACTTGATTAACGCGCTCAACTTGGCCTTGAGATTGGGGATGATAAGCTGAACTCCAGGTAATATGAGTTCCCATTGCTTTCTGGAAACTTTCCCAGAAATGGCCAGTGAAAATACTGCCACGGTCTGAACTGATTTCCTTGGGAATACCATGGAGTGAAACAATTCTGGAGATATATAGCTCTGCTAACTGACTAGCAGTAATAGTCTCCTTAACTGGCAGAAAGTGTGCAACCTTGGAAAGTTGGTCAACGACGACAAGAATAGCATCGTGACCCTTCTGAGACTTGGGAAGACCAGTGATGAAGTCCATTTGCACTTTATCCCACTTCCATAGAGGAATAGGGAGCAGTTGCAGAATTCCAGCAGGTTTTTGATGTTCTGCCTTCACGCGACGACAAACGTCACACTCGGCAACATAACGAGCAATATCTTGCTTCATTCTAGACCACCAGTACCTTTGACGAAGATCTCGATACATTTTGGTACTACCCGGATGGATAGATAGCGGTGTATCATGGGCCTCCTTCATGACTTTGTCAGTCATCAGCTCGAAGCGAGGTACTACAATGCGGTCTCGGAAGTACAAGGTTCCATCTTCAGCAATCGAGAAATCCCTGTACTTTTGGAGGTGAAGCTCTTTCTTCATTAGATCAATTTCAGCATCCTTATATTGCGCAATCTTGATAGCTTTCTCAAGATCTGACTGTATCACAAGGTTACTAAGAGAACCTTGCGGAATAATGTAGAGATTCAGCTTGCGCAATTCTTCATATAGTTGGGGTTGAGCTTGCTTTACCATGAGGTTGCTACAGTATGACTTGCGGCTCAAAGCATCAGCCATCACATTAGCTTTGCCGGGAGTGTATGAAATTCCACAGTCATAATCGGTGATTGTTTCCAACCAACGCTGCTGACGAAGATTAAGTTCCGGTTGAGTGAACAAGTACTTCAAGCTCTGATGATCGGTGTAAATCTCACACCGATTACCAAGGAGGTAATGACGCCACTACTTCAAAGCATAAATGACAGCAGCAAGTTCGATGTCATGCACTGGGTAATTCTCTTCATGTGGACGCAGTTGTCGCGAAGCATAAGCAATAACTCTTCGCTCTTGCATTAGGACACAACCTAGTCCTTGGCGAGAGGCGTCGCAGAAGATCACAAAATCTTTGCGGGAGTTTGGAGGAGCAAGGACTGGAGCAGAAGTCAGCTTGTCCTTGAGGGTCTGGAAGCTTTCCTGACATTTGTCTGTCCACTCAAACTTAACGCCTTTGTGAAGCAGATTAGTCAGGGGCTTGGCAATCTTGGAGAAATTTTCGATGAATCGGCGGCAATAACTTGCAAGCCCGAGGAAACTTCTGACTTGCTTGACATTCTTCGGAGGGGTCCAGTCAAGAATAGCCTGAACTCGCTCCGGGTTAACTGCAATACCATCCTTGGAGATGACATGTCCAAGGTAGGTTACCTCGGAAAGCCAGAATTCGCACTTAGAGTACTTGGCACATAATTGGTGCTCTCGAAGTCTCTCCAGAACTAGTCGAAGGTGCTCAGCATGTTCTTCTTTGCTCTTCGAATAAACCAGAATATCATCCAGATATACCACGACGAATTTGTCGAGGTAATCCATGAATATGTAATTCATTAGGCGGGAGAATGTAGCTGGAGCGTTTGTTAAACCAAACGACATGACTGTGTACTCGTAAGAGCCATAACGAGTAACAAATGCAGTCTTCGGAATATCCTCTTCGCGGACACGGATTTGGTGATAACCCAACCTCAAGTCGAGTTTAGAAAACACCGAAGATCCAGCGAGTTGATCATATAAATCGTTGATCCGGGGAAGTGGATATTTATTCTGAATGGTAGCCTGGTTGATAGGACGATAATCTTGGACCAACCTATTCGTCCCATCTTTCTTCTTGACGAAAAGAGACGGTGCTCCCCATGCAGAGGAACTGGGGCGAATGAAACCCTTCCTTAAGGATTTATCAATTTCCTCCTTAAGCTCGATGAGGTGGTGCGGAGGCATCTTGTAAGGACGCTTCGCAATAGGAGTGGTGCCAGGCTTCAAGTCGATGACGAACTCGACAGCTCTAGCAGGGGGTATTCCTGGAAGTTCTTCTGGAAAAACATCCAGGAAGTCACAGACAACTGGGATATTCTCAATCCCATCAAGCGGAGAAGCATTCAACGCGTTCAAGGCATAAATTTGAGCCTCGGCGTTCTGAGTGATATGAGCATGGTAATTCACCATCTCATTCGAGGGGTGCAAGAGGTGAACAACTTTGGTGGCACAATTGATTGAGGCATAATGGGCCTTCAACCAATCCATTCCCAGAATAAGGTCAATCTTGGACGATTTCAGAATAATGGGAGACGCACTGAACTCCAACCCTTCGATTTCAACGGGAACATTATAGCTAACTGCAGAGGTTCGGCAACCACCCGTGGGAGTGTGTACCAATAAGGGTGTGTTCATGTATTCGCATTTAATGTCATGCATGCGTGCAAAATGTTCTGACATGAAGGAATGCGATGCTCCTGAATCAAATAAAACGGATGCAGGTACTGAATTAACGAGAAGTGTACCCATCACAGTATCTGGTTGATCTGGAGCTTCAGACATGTTGACGTGGTAGTACTGCCCACGACCATAAGAAGGTCTGGCATTATTGTTGCGCTGCTGAGGAATACCACGGCCAATTCCACGTCCAGCAGAAGGGAGAGCTAGTTGATTCTGATTCTGAGAACAATCTCTAGCACGGTGACCTGGCTTGCCACACTTGAAGCATAGTCCGCTGTCAGGACGAGGTGCTGGAGCTCGAAGTGCTGGAGTTGGCAGAGGCTGTCTCGGTGGTGGAGGTGGCAGACGTGGTGCAGCATAAGAAGGTCTGTTCGCAGGAGCTGCTGAACGGAACATGCCTTGGGGAAACCAGATGCGTCGCTTCTGGGAAGACGAGCCCGAAGATGAGCCCGACTCACGGGTGCGTCTGGACGCTTCCTTGTGCTTCTTAAGTCCAGTTTCAACCATGATGGCCTTATTCACCAAGGTGGCGAAATCAGGGTAATCTTGAACAAGAAGGGCTAACTGAATGTCATGGTACAGTCCTTCACGAAACTTCTCCTGTCTGCGTTCATCAGTAGGAATGTCCTCTTCAGCGTAACGAGATAAGTCTAGAAACTCGCGCTGATAGACTTCCACAGTCTTGTTTCCTTGGACAAGGCTACGGAACTCAGCCTTCTTCCTAGCTATGACAGCTAGAGGAATGTAGCGGGCACGGAAAGCAATCTTAAACTCTGCCCAAGTGACGACAGTACCAGGCGGCAGAGTCTGTCGATGAGTGGCCCACCATTGGGCTGCGGGACCCTTAAGAAGATATGTCGCAAAAGTGACATAGTTAATTTCGGCGACACCAGCAGACTCCATCTCATGAGAGATATCACGCAGCCAGTCATCTGCATCCAGTGGGTTGACTGTGTTGCGGAAAAACGATGGACTGAGCCTCATGAACTCTGGTAAGGCAATGGATGGTTGCTGCTGATTAGCTTCAGGACGAGGGAATTGCTGCATAATCCCCGTCATAAACTGGCGGTTGAGTTCAAACTGTTGCATCATCGCTGCCATGTAATCAGGTGGTGGCGGCGGTGGCGGGTTGTTGTCAGCCATCCTGCTATTCCAACAGGGGTATTTCAGCGATAGCTTATGCAAGTGTTTAACAATAATTGTGAGGTAACTCGACATTATTGAAAGAGTGCAATAGATGCTTAAAGTAGTCATTAAGACATACAGATCCGTACACAGTCGGTTAAAATCGGGCAGCATATCGGCGCACATTGAAAAACTAGAGACACACTAGGCGGCACGCAGGCACGCGGTAAGGAAGTACACAACGTGACATAGCAAAGGCTACATCAGCGTCGGAGAAAACCACGGAAACGGGGTATCTGCAAGTGCGGACGACGAGTGTTCATCGCGGCAGGATCCTGTGCTCCATGTGCACTCTGATGCAGAACCCGGTCTCGAACTGTAAGAAGAGGTCCACGTGCAGGCGTGTGCCCTCCCACTGCAGGCCAATCAATACCTGGCGGCATCTCGGTCCTGCGTGGGTATAGAATATCCTCCGGATGTATCCCTGCACGAACAGCTGGTAGCAACTGTGTCATTGCCTCGTGGTAGCGTGCTCGAGCGGCGAACAACTCGACGGCAAGAGCCCGAACAGTACGATCCAGAGCCTGAGTGCACTGAATCAGAACCTGCGGGTCGTAGCGTCGAGACTCGTACGGGGCACAGATAGCTGTGTAAAATCCAGTAGCATCTCCAACAGGTGCATACGGAATGTACCGAAACACAGTATCATCCAAGTTAGCATTGTGCTCTCCTCGGAGACGTGCGACAGCAGAGTAGGCGGCATCATGTACTGCCATCTCAATTGTCACGCCTAATCCATGAAAAAGGTGTAGCTCGGTGTCTGAGTTATTCTGCTGATCATAAATCCGAACTTCAACATAGTACTGTTCCTGGTTGAACTCACGGTAAACCTCATAGACCATGTACTCGGGATACCAGCGGTAACCCAGTCTACTCAGGAGGGCGATCAGAACAGCTGGAAATCCAGGGGCATCACGAGCCCAAGTGTGAAGCACAAGCTGGGTCGTAGGCCGCGGTGGAAATAGCCGATCCATCTGAAACAGAAAGGTTCAGGGTTGTCATAAGACAATGAGAAATATAACCAATCTCGGAAGGAAAGGTTAAACAAAACAATGGAAAGGAAAATGATTATCAGACTAATCAGATCAAAGACAGGGAAATCGCACTGAATCCAGCTCTCCGGGTGGATAGAATTAACGAGAACCTAAATGTCAGTGTTAGTAAATTTTATTAAACCCGAATAGATGAGAGATTAGAATCCCAGAGTAAAGACGAGGAATAAAAGATCCTAATACCACCCAGTTGGCGACGTGGGCCCGTAAGCCACACAGCCAAGTTAGTAAAACAATTTTTGACCACTAGACTCAACTTCGGCCAAGGAATTGGAAAGGGGGGACTCCTAGAGGCAGTCGGCTCTGATACCAACCTGTGACGACCCCGGCTTAATCGTGCACTAATCATACACGCAAATGCGCACGATCAAGCCTAAGGACTCACTTGAAGATATCACAACACAACTCTAAAACATAAATAAAATCATACAAGCTTAATATTACAAGCCAGGGCCTCGAGGGCTCGAATACATAGCTCGATGGCATACAAGCGTCAGCGGAAGCATTAGATATCTGGGTACAGATATATTACATAGAGAGAATTAGGCCTTCACAGAGGCGGGGTAAAATAAAATACTACGATCGAAAGGCGTAGGCCTCCTGCCCTGGACCCTCCGATCCTACTCCTGGTCGTCGAACGGCTCCTCGTAGTAGTAGTACTCGCCAGGCGGGTAGTAGTACTGGTCGTCGGCTGGGGCTTCTGGCTCAGGGGCTCCGTCGTCTGGTGGCATCAAATGGAACATGGGGGAAAAAAGAAAATAAAGCAAACGTGAGTACTCATCCGAAGTACCCAGCAAGCAAGGATCTACACTACGTATGCAACATTTTCAAAAGGGGGCTGTATATGTGGACTGGGCTGCAGAATTGCCAGAATAGAGGGAGAAGCCTAGTCCTATCGAATACTAGCATCTTCAACAATCTTCGACAGTCTTGCAGCATCAGGAGAGAGCAGATGAACATAATGTAAAGTAGTAGTAGTAATATCATCAACCTCGACCTGAGATCCTTTCTCGACTCCCTGCGAGAAAGCAATCCCAGAGCCGTACTATCCAATTCTCATCACATGTTCTAGTTGTACCGATCGGGATACAACTCCGAGTGTCCGTTACCGTAGGACAGGCTATCGATAGAAGTTTCTTCCCTGCAGGGGTGCACCAACTTACCCACCACGCTCACTTAACTCTGGCCGGACACACTTTTCTGGGTCATGCCCGGCCTCGGCTAAGCAACACGCCGCAACCCGACCTACGCTTATAAGAGAGGTCAGCACGCCGGACTAAACCTATGCCCCCAGGGGTCTTGGGCCATCGCCCCGGGAACTCCTGCACGTTACGGGGCCACCGAGAGCAGACCTAGCAACCCCTTATACAAGCGCGGTTGCGTTACCAGTCCAACTCGGCGTGCGCCGCTCCTTACTGACGTCCAACAAGCTTCGGCTGATGTGTACGACGCAGAACGCCCATACTATGCCCACGTGATGGTTAGTGCTATCGGGCCAGAGGCCCCTCGGATCAAATATCCAAACCGTAGTGGATTAGGAGCGCGCGGAAACGAGCAGAGACTCACGATCGATGTGACCCCGTCGCCCCGTCTCGAGGACTTGCGGCAAGGGCTAAGAATGCCCGGCCACGCCTCGTAGTTATCTCGCGGGCACCATCCAGGTCAACCCGACTCCACATCACTTCGCGTTAAGCTCGCGCGGGTACCCCTCAGGGCCGACCCGTCTCTAGTATCGTGGTTCATAGTCAAGTCATAATATCCAAGGTAACTGTGTGTCTGACACCGAAGGGAACCATGAGGAATCACCCTCGATGGAATTCCCGCTCGATGTTATCATCAAGGTGAACGAAGGAGGAATCACCCTCGAGGTCCACCTTGAGGAGTTGCGCGACGACGTCGTTATCGGGGGTGGTGTAGAAGGAATCACCCTCGCTTACCACGACCGAGTAACTAACCTACAAGGTTAACATCAGAAGTGCTGACGAGGTATCACCCTCGGCACTCGATGATAACCCAGCAGTGTCAGCAACTAAGGGGAAGTGATGTGCGGTGCCATGGTCTAGTCTTCAATCCCGATGATCGGGTCTTCTGATGTCCAGCAGGGCAGTCGGGATCAAGTGGGGGTCTCGGTCGTGTCTCTACCCACCTTATACTAAGCAGTCTAGGATAACCGGTAAGGTAACAAAGCAGGGTACAATAATCAGGCTATGCAGCAGATATAGGAAAACAGTAGCAGTAGCAGTTCTAATGCAAGCATAAGAGAGAAGAGAATAGGCGATATAGGCATGCTCAAAATGGGGGTGCTTGCCTGTTTGCTCGGGGGCAAGGGCAAGGTCTTCAGTAGTATCGTCGGGGACGTAGTCGTACTCCTGTGCGGCGTCTGCCTCGGGAGCTACGTCAACGTCGGGGGCTACCGAGAGAGAAGAGGGGGAAGAAACAGGTAAACATAATGCAAACAAATGCAACACGGTGCGTGTGATGCTATGATGCAGTGCAGGGTTGCCTAAATATGCATCTAAGTCATTTTAGTTATTTTTAGATATATTCTGGGATTTAATATCCGACGTGTGTGCACTATTCATCTGTCGGATTCGGGTCCAGAGTTACGAGTTCTTCTACGTAGGAGGTTCCGATGGAGAAACAGACGGCACGATCAGACTCGTCTCGTCGTTCTGAGCAACTTTCATGTTTTAACTTTTTCGATCCGAGCTACGGTTTAAAAGTTATTAATTTTTAAAGATTATTTGAATTTCTGGAATTATTTTATTTATCAGAAAATGAATTATGACGTCAGCATGACGTGCTGCTGACGTCAGCAAGTCAACAGTCGGCTGACTAAGTCAAATATGACATGTGGGTCCAGTGGGACCCACATGTCAGCCTCTGTTTAGGCTAATCAGTGGATTAATTTAATTACCAGGGTTAATTAGGGGGTGGACCCCACATGTCAGCGAGACATTAGGTTAATCTAATTAGTTTCTATTTAATTAAATATTTAATTAGGTTAATTAGTCGCGGGGCCCACCTGTCAGTGGCATTGCGCCGCCACGTCAGCGCGTTGACCACGGTCAGCGTGGTCAGCGGGGCCCGTGGGACCCACTGGCAGTGACCCAGGGGTGTCCCACGTGGCGGCCACGTCGGCGGCCGGCGCCGGAGTTGCGCCGGCGACCAAAATCGCGGCGGCGCGGCTCGGACGCCCGTCGGGTTTCGCCCACAGGCCACCAAAACGGCCGGGGCTGGTCGCGTTCGAACGAGGGAAAGGCGCCGCGTCGATCTAAAGCATGAGCGCGAGCTAAAACGGCCGGAAACGAGCGCTAGGTCGTCGCCGGCGGACGCCGGAATCGGGCATCGGTGGATTTAGGGCTACAACGCTCGGGGAGGCGCGCTAGTGATCGCGTTGGACTCGCACGAGCTCCAGGAGCTCGATGCTGGGTCCAGACGAGCACGACGGCGTCTGTGGCCGCGGCGGCGAAGTGCACAGCGGCGAGCAGAGCTCGGCAACGACGGCAGCTGGCTATAAGGCGCTAGGGGACCAACGAGGAGCAGCAGGGAGAGGAGAGGCTCACCGTGCGGCACCCACGTAGGCCCTCGATAGTTTTGTAGCAGCAGAAGGCCGGTGTCGGAGGCGAAGAAGACGACGGCGACCGTAGTTGAGGACGAAGGGGATCCGGTGGTTCCGTGCTCCCCAGCTCCAGCTGAGGCCTCCAGTAGATGAGGAAGACGACGGCGGAGCTGGCCGGCACGGTGGACGAGCACGGGGTCGCCGGTGGCCACGGCAAATGGCGAAGTGCGGCGACGACGGCGCTCGGTGGCCGGATCTGGGAGGGAGCGAGGGGCGGAGCGAGCGAGGGAGGAGAGGGGAAAGTGGCGAGGAGAGCCAGGGGATACGCCGGGCCTCGACCTTATCCTCTCGGGTGGCTGCGGCGTCAGTGGCCGTCGGCGTGTCGCCGCCCGGCTGGCGCTGGCGCGCGCGGCCAGGGTTGCGCCGACACGCACGAGGAGGGAGGTGAGGTGGGCCGCTGTTGGACTGGGCCGCACACTGTGCACTTAGGCCCAGCCAACAGTAGCGTTTTATATTTTTCTTATTTCTCTTCTCCCTTTCCTTTTATCCCTTTTTCTGTTTCAAAATGATTAGGCCACTTGTGCTCTTTTGAAAAATGTGAATGTTGGCCCAAATATTGCAATGCAATATTATCTCTCACCAAAAAGTGGTTTGGACTGATTTGAAGTTTGTTTGAATTTAATATGATTTTAAATATATCAAATATCCTGTTTTTGGGTCTGTTCCAACTTGTTTGAGTCATTTATCCAACTCCAAACATTTTGATGTTGATTTTAGAAAGGTTTCTGGATTATTTACCATTAAATGAACATTTTTCCAGCAGTGTTTGATCAACCTTATATTTCACTTATGAATTTAAGTTGATTTTTAAAAATGGAGTTGATTTACTTTGGTTAACCACTATGTTTAATCACTGCATATGATATGACTTGGCATTATTAACAGCTGATCATGGTGGCTATTACATAGGGGTGTTACACGTCCTCGCCTTCTTGATCCAGCAAGATGGGCGAAGTAGTAGATGAGTTCCGGCAGCACGACGACGTGGTGACGGTGGTGATGCAACTATCTCTGCAGGGCTTCGCCAAGCACTACGAAAATATGACCGAGGATGAACTAGAGGGAGAGGGGCGCCGTACACGGCTAGGGAATTGTGGTGTGTGTTGCCCCTCTCCCTCCTCTCATATATATAGGTGGAGGGGGGAGGGGAGGCAGCCCCTAGGGCGCCCCAAGTGGCTGGCGGCTGCCCTAGGGCGCCTGCCCTGGCCGAAACCCCCCTTCCATATTTGTGCATGGGGGGAAGGAAAGGGGGGCTGGCTGCCTTGGGGGGGCCTCACCCTTCCTTCCCTCCCTTGGTGCATAGGTAAGGGGTGGAAGGTGCACCAGCCCCCTTGTGGGCTGGTGTGCTTCCTTCCTTTGGCCCATAAGGCCCACCGCTTGCCGGTGGCCTCCCGGAACCCCTTTCGGCACTCCGATAAAATACCCGGTACTTCTGAAACCTTTCCGGTGACCAAATACTATCATCCTATATATCAATCTTTACCTCCGGACCATTCCGGAGCTCCTCGTCATGTCCGTGATCTCATCCGGGACTTCGAACAACATTCGGTCATCAACTCACATAACTCATACAATACTATATCGTCAAAGAACGTTAAGCGTGCGGGCCCTACGGGTTCGAGAACTATGTAGACATGACCGAGACACCTCTCCGGTAAATAACCAATAGCGGAACCTGGATGCCCATATTGGTTCCTACATATTCTAGGAAGATCTTTATCGATCGAACCTTATGACAACATACTTAATTCCCTTTGTCTGTCGGTATGTTACTTGCCCGAGATTCGATCGTCGTTATCTCTATACCTAGTTCAATCTCGTTACTGGCAAGTCTCTTTACTCGTTCTGTAATACATCATCTCGTAACCAACTCCTTAGTTACTTTGCTTGCAAGCTCCTTATGATGTGTATTACCGAGAGGGCCCAGAGATACCTCTCCGATACACGGAGTGACAAATCCCAATCTGGATCCATGCCAACTCAACAGACACCCTCAAAGATACCTGTAGAGCATCTTTATAATCACCAAGTTACGTTGTGATGTTTGATAGCACACAAGGCATTCCTCCGGTATCCGGGAGTTGCATGATCTCATGGTCGAAGGAACATGTATTTGACATTAAGAAAGCAGTAGCAATAAAACTGAATGATCATATGCTAAGCTAATGGATGGGTCTTGTCCATCACATCATTCTCCTAATGATGTGATCCCGTTATCAAATGACAATTCATGTCTTTGGTTAGGAAACCTTAACCATCTTTTGATCAACGATCTAGTCTAGTAGAGGCTCACTAGGGACACGGTATTTGTTTATGTATCCACACATGTATTTAAGTTTCTGGTCAATACAATTCTAGCATGAATAATAAACCTTTATCATGAATAAGGAAATATAAAGTAATAACTTTATTATTGCCTCTAAGGCATGTTTCCTTCAGTCTCCCACTTGCACTAGAGTCAATAATCTAGTTCACATCGCCTTGTCATTAACACCCATAGTTCACATCGCCATGTGACCAACACCCAAAGAGTTTACTAGAGTCAATAATCTAGTTCACATCGCCATGTGATTAACACCCAAAGAGTACTAATGTGTGATCATGTTTTTGCTTGTGAGAGAAGTTTAGTCAACGGGTCAGCCACATTCAGATCCGTATGTATTTTGCAAATTTCTATATCTACAATGCTCTGCATGTAGCTACTCTAGGTAATTGCTCCCACTTTCAATACGTATCCAGATTGAGACTCAGAGTCATCCGAATCGGTGTCAAAGCTTGCATCGACGTAACCCTTTACAACGAACTCTTTATCACCTCCATAACCAAGAAATGTTTCTTTAGTCCTCTTAGGTAACTAAGGATAATTTTGACTGTTGTCCAGTGATCTACTCCTGGATCACTATTGTACCCCCTTGCCAAACTCATGGCAAGGTACACAATAGGTCTGGTACACAGCATGGCATACTTTATAGAACCTATGACTGAGGCATAGGGAATGACTTTCATTCTCTCTCTATCTTCTACCGTGGTCGGGCTTTGAGTCTTACTCAACTTCACACCTTGCAACACAGGCAAGAACTTTTTCTTTGACTGATCTATTTTGAACTTCTTTAAAACTTTGCCAAGGTGTGTACTTTGCGAAAGTCCTATTAAGCGTCTCGATCTATCCCTACAGATCTTGATGCCTAATATGTAAGCAGCTTCAACGAGGTCTTTCATTGAAAAATTCTTATTCAAGTATCCTTTTATGCTATCCAGAAATTCTATATCATTTCCAATCAACAATATGTCATCCACATATAATATCAGAAATGCTACAGATCTCCCACTCACTTTCTTGTAAATACAGGCTTCACCGTAAGTCTGTATAAAACCATATGCTTTGATCACCTCATCAAAGCGTATATTCCAACTCCGAGATGCTTGCACCAGTCCATAGATGGATCGCTGGAGCTTGCATACTTTGTTAGTACCTTTAGGATCGATAAAAACTTTCTGGTTGCATCATATACAACTCTCTTTAAGAAATCAATTAAGGAATGCAGTTTTGACGTCCATTTGCCAGATTTCATAATCATAAAATGCGGCAATTGCTAACATGATTCGGACAGACTTAAGCATCTCTACGGGTGAGAAAGTCTCATCGTAGTCAACCCCTTGAATTTGTCGAAAACCTTTTGCGACAAGTCGAGCTTTGTAGACAGTGATATTACCATCAGCGTCCGTCTTTCTCTTCAAGATCCACTTATTCTCAATGGCTTGCCGATCATCGAGCAAATCCACCAAAGTCCACACTTTGTTCTCATACATGGATCCTATCTCAAGTTTCATGGCCTCAAGCCATTTTTCAGAATCTGGGCTCATCATAGTTTCTTCATAGTTCGTAGGTTCGCTGTTGTTTAACAACATGACTTCCAGGACAGGTTTGCCGTACCACTCTGGTGCGGAACGTGTTCTGGTCGACCTACGAGGTTCGGTAGTAACTTGATCTGAAGTTTCATGATCATCATCATTTGCTTCCTGTCTGGTTGGTGTAGGCATCACAAGAATGGCTTTCTCTGATGTACTACTTTCCAATTCGATTGACGGTACAACTACCTCATCAAGTTCTACTTTCCTCCCACTCACTTCTTTCGAGAGAAACTCCTTCTATAGAAAGGACCCATTCTTAGCAACAAATATTTTGCCTTCGGATCTGTGGTAGAAGGTATACCCAATAGTTTCTTTCGGGTATCCCATGAAGACACACTTCTCCGCTTTGGGTTCGAGCTTATCAGGTTGAAGCCTTCTGACATAAGCGTCGCATCCCCAAACTTTTATGAAACGACAGCTTAGGCTTCTTGCCAAACCACAGTTCATACGGTATCATCTCAACGGATTTAGACGGTGCCCTGTTTAACGTGAATTCGGTTGTCTCTAATGCGTAACCCCAAAACGATAGTGGCAAATCGGTAAGATACATCATAGAACGTACCATATCTAATAAAGTACGGTTACGACGTTCGGACACACCATCACGCTGTGGTGTTCCAGGTGGCGTGAGTTGTGAAACTATTCCACATTGTTTTAAATGAAGGCCAAACTCGTAACTCAAATATTTGCCTCCGCGATCAGATCGTAGAAACTTTATTTTCTTGTTACGATGATTCTCCACTTCACTCTGAAATTCTTTGAACTTTTCAAATGTTTTTAGATTTGTGTTTCATCAAATAGATATACCTATATCTACTCAAATAATATGTAAAGGTTAGAAAATAACGATACCCGCCGCGTGCCTCAACACTCATCGGACCGCATACATCGGTATGTATTATTTCCAATAAGTCATTAGCTCGCTCCATTGTTCCGGAGAACGGAGTTTTAGTCATCTTGCCCATGAGGCATGGTTCGCAAGTATCAAATGATTCATAATCAAGTGATTCCAAAAGTCCATCCGCATGGAGTTTCTTCATGCGCTTTACACCAATATGACCTAAACGGCAGTGCCACAAGTATGTTGCACTATCATTATCAACTTTGCATCTTTTGGCATCACTATTATGAATATATGTATCACTACGATCGAGATTCAATAAACCATTCAGATTGGGTGTATGACCATAGAAGGTTTTATTCATGTAAACAGAACAACAATTATTCCCTGACTTAAATGAATAACCGTATTGCAATAAACACGATCTAATCTTGTTCATGCTCAACGCAAACACCAAATAACATTTATTCAGGCTCAACACTAATCCCGAAGGTAGAGGCAGTGTGCGATGGTGATCATATCAATCTTGGAAACACTTCCAACACACATCGTCACCTCGCCCTTAACTAGTCGCTGTTTATTCTGCAACTCCTGTTTCGATTTACTAAACTTAGCAACTGAACCGGTATCAAATACCCAGGGGCTACTACGAGCACCAGTAAGGTACACATCAATAACATGTATATCAAATATACCTTTGTTTACTTTGCCATCCTTCTTATCCGCCAAGTTTTTGGGGCAGTTCCGCTTCTAGTGACCATTTTGTTTGCAGTAGAAGCACTCAGTTTCAAGCTTGGGTCCAGCTTTGGGCTTCTTCACGGGAGCGGCAACTTGCTTGCCATTGTTTTTGAAGTTCCCTTTCTTTCCCTTGCCCTTTTTCTTGAAACTAGTGGTCTTGTTAACCATCAAAACTTGATGCTCCTTCTTGATTTCTACCTCCGCGATTTCAGCATCGCGAAGAGCTTGAAAATCGTTTTAGTCATTCCTTGCATATTATAGTTCATCAAGAAGCTATAGTAGCTTAGTGATAATGACTCGAGAAATTTGTCAATCACTATCTTATCTGGAAGATTAACTCCCACTTGATTCAAGCGATTGTAGTACCCAGACATTCTGAGCACATGCTCACTGGCTGAGCTATTCTCCTCCATCTTGTAGGCAAAGTACTTGTCAGAGGTCTCATACCTCTCAATACGGACATGAGCCTGAAATACCAATTTCATCTCTTGGAATATCTCATATGTTCCATGGCATTCAAAACGTCTTTGAAGCCCCGATTCTAAGACGTAAAGCATGGCGCACTAATCTATCAAGTAGTCATCAAATCGAGCTTGCCAAAAAATGTTCATAACATCTGCATCAGCTCCTGCAACAGGTCTGTCACCTAGTAGTGCATCAAGGACATAATTCTTCTGTGCAGCAATGAGGATAATCCTTAGATCATGGACCCAGTCCGCATTATTGCTACCATCATCTTTCAACTTAGTTTTCTCTAGGACCATATCAAAAATAGGGGAGCTATATCGCGAGCTATTGATCTACAACATAGATATGCAAAAACTATTAATACTAAGTTCATGATAAATTAAGTTCAATTAATCAAATTACTAATAAACTCCCACTTAAATTAACATCCCTCAAGTTATCTAAGTGATACATGATCCAAATCAACTAACCCATGTCTGATCATCACGTGAGATGGGGTAGTCATCAATGGTGAACATCTCTATGTTGATCATATCTACTATATGACTCATGTTCGACCTTTCGGTCTCCAGTGTTCCGAGACCATGTCTGTACATGCTAGGCTCGTCAAGTTTAACCCAAGTATTCTACATGTGCAAAACTGTCTTACACCCGTTGTATGTGAACGTAGAGTCTATCACACCCGATCATCACAAGGTGCTTCGAAACGACGAACTTTGGCAATGGTGCATACTCGGGGTGAACACTTTTATCTTGAAATTTAGTGAAGGGCTCATCTTATAATGCTACCGCCGTTCTAAGCAAAATTAGATGCATAAAGGATAAACATCACATGCAATCAAAATATATGACATGATATGGCCATCATCATCTTGTGCTTTTGATCTCCATCTCCAAAGCATCGTCATGATCTCCATCGTCACCGGCTCAACACCTTGATCTCCATCGTTGCGTCGGGGTCGTCTCGCCAACTATTGCTTCTACAACTATTGCTAACGCATAGCGATAAAGTAAAGCAATTACATGGCGCTTGCATTTCATACAATAATTAAGAGACAACCCTAAGGCTCCTACCAGTTGTCGATATTACAAAACATGATCATCTCATACATCAACATATATCACATCATATCTTGACCATATCACATCACAACATGCCCTGCAAAAACAAGTTAGACGTCCTCTACTTTGTTGTTGCATGTTTTACGTGGCTGCTACGGGCTTCTAGCAAGAACCGTTCTTAACTACGCAAAAACCACAACGGTGACTATCAAGTTTGTTGTTTTAACCTTCTTCAAAGACCGGCCGTAGTCAAATTTGATTCAACTAAAATAGGAGAAATAGACACCCGCCAGCCACCTTTATGCAAAACAAGTTGCAAGTCAGTCGGTGGAACCGGTCTCATGTGCGTGGACATGTAAGGTTGGTCCAGGCCGCTTCATCCCACAATACCGCCGAATCAAAATAAAACGTTGGTGGTAAGCAGTATGACTATCACCGCCCACAACTCTTTGTGTTCTACTCGTATAGACCTGGCTCGGATGCCACCGTTGGGAAACGTTGCATCGAAAAAAAAAATCTACGCACACGCAAGATCTATCTAAGGAGATGCATAGCAACAAGGGGGAGAGTGTGTCTACGTACCCTCATAGACCGTAAGCGGAAGAATTTATCAATGCGGTTGATGTAGTCATACACCTTCATGATCCGCCAGATCAAGTACCGAACGTACGACACCTCCGCGTTCTGCACACGTTCAGCTCGATGACGTCCTCGCCTTCTTGATCCAGCAAGACGGGCGAAGTAGTAGATGAGTTCCGGTAGCACGACGACGTGGTGACGGTGGTGATGCAACTATCTCCGCAGGACTTCGCCAAGCACTACTAAAATATGACCGAGGACGAACTAGAGGGAGAGGGGCACCGCACACGGCTAGGGAATCGTGGTGTGTGTTGCCCCTCTCCCTCCTCTCATATATATAGGTGGAGGGGGAAGGGGAGGCAGCCCCTAGGGCGCCCCAAGTGGTCGGCGACTTCCCTAGGGCGCCTGTCCTGGCTGAAACCCCCCTTCCATATTTGTGCATTGGAGGAAGGAAAGGGGGGTTGGCTGCCTTTGGGGCGCCTCCCCCTCCCTTCCCTCCCTCTTTGGTGCATGGGCAATCGATGGAGGGGTGCACCAGCCCCCTTGTGGGCTGGTGTGCTTCCCCCCCTTTGGCCCATAAGGCCCACCGCTTGCCGGTGGCCTCCCGGAATCCCTTCCGGCACTCCGATAAAATACCCGGTACTTCCGAAACCTTTCCAGTGACCAAACACTATCGTCCTATATATCAATCTTTACCTTCGGACCATTTCGGAGCTCCTCGTCATGTCCGTGATCTCATCCGGGACTCCGAATAACATTCGGTCATCAACTCACATAACTCATAAAATACTATATTGTCAACGAACGTTAAGCGTGCGGACCCTACAGGTTCGAGAACTATGTAGACATGACCGAGGCACCTCTCCGGTCAATAACCAATAGCGGAACCTGGATGCCCATATTGGTTCCTACATATTCTAGGAAGATCTTTATCGGTCGAACCTTATGACAACATACTTAATTCCCTTTGTCTCTCGGTATGTTACTTGCCCGAGATTCGATCGTTGGTATCTCTATACCTAGTTCAATCTCGTTACTAGAAAGTCTCTTTACTCGTTCTGTAATACATCATCTCGTAACTAACTCCTTAGTCACTTTGCTTGCAAGCTTCTTATGATCTGTATTGCCGAGAGGGCCCAGAGACACCTCTCCGATACACGGAGTGACAAATCCCAATCTCGATCCACGCCAACACAACAGACACCCTCGGAGATACCTGTAGAGCACCTTTATAATCACCCAGTAACGTTGTGATGTTTGATAGCACACAAGGCATTCCTCTGGTATCCGGGAGTTGCATGATCTCATGGTCGAAGGAACATGTATTTGACATTAAGAAAGCAGTAGCAATAAAACTGAACGATCATATGCTAAGGTAACGGATGGGTCTTTTCCATCACATCATTCTCCTAATGATGTGATCCCGTTATCAAATGACAACTCATGTCTATGGTTAGGAAACCTTAACCATCTTTTGATCAACGAGCTAGTCTAGTAGAGGCTCACTAGGGACACGGTATTTGTTTATGTACCTGATGTCTACTACGCAACCTTCTTCTTGTAGACTCGTGTTGGGCCTCCAAGCGCATAGTTTTGTAGGACAGTAGCAAATTTCCCTCAACTGGATGACCTAAGGTTTATCAATCCGTGGGAGGCGTAGGATGAAGATGGTCTCTCTCAAACAACCCTGCAACCAAATAACAAAGAGTCTCTTGTGTCCCCAACACACCCAATACAATGGTAAATTGTATAGGTGCACTAGTTCGGCGAAGAGATGGTGATACAAGTGTAATATGGATGGTAGATATAGGTTTTTGTAATCTGAAAATATAAAAGCAGCAAGGTAGCAAGTAACAAAAGTGAGCAAAAACGGTATTGCAATGCTTCGAAACAAGGCTTAGGGTTCATACTTTCACTAGTGCAAGTTCTCTCAACAATGATAACATAATTAGATCATATAACAATCCCTCAACATGCAACAAAGAGTCACTCCAAAGTCACTAATAGCGGAGAACAAACGAAGAGATTATTGTAGGGTACGAAACCACCTCAAAGTTATTCTTTCTAATCGATCTATTGGGCTATTCCTATAAGTGTCACAAACAGCCCTAGAGTTCGTACTAAAATAACACCTTAAGACACACATCAACCAAAACCCTAATGTCACCTAGATACTCCAATGTCACCACAAGTATCCGTGGGTTTGATTATACGATATGCATCACACAATCTCAGATTCATCTATTCAAACCAACACAAAGAACTTCAAAGAGTGCCCCAAAGTTTCTACCGGAAAGTCAAAACGAAAACGTGTGCCAACCCCTATGCATAAGTTCACAAGGTCACAGAACCCGCAAGTTGATCACCAAAACATACATCAATTGGATCACGTGAATATCCCATTGTCACCACAGATAAACACATGCAAGACATACATCAAGTGTTCTCAAATCCTTAAAGACTCAATCCGATAAGATAACTTCAAAGGGAAAACTCAATTCATTACAAGAAGGTAGAGGGGGAGAAACATCAGAAGATCCAACTATAATAGCAAAGCTCGCGGTACATCAAGATCGTGCCAAATCAAGAACACGAGAGAGAGAGAGAGATCAAACACATAGCTACTAGTACATACCCTCAGCCCCGAGGGTGAACTACTCCCTCCTCGTCATGGAGAGCGCCAGGATGATGAAGATGGCCACCGGTGATGTTTTCCCCCTACGGCATGGTGCCGGAATAGGCTCCCGATTGGTTTTTGGTGGCTACAGAGGCTTGCGGCGGCGGAACTCCCGATCTAGGTTTATTTCTGGGGGTTTCTGTATTTATAGGAATTTTTGGCGTCGAGAACAAGTCAGGGGGGTCCACGAGGAGCCCACAAGACCGGAGGGCGCGCCCTAGGGGGGGCGCCCTCCACCCTTGTGGAGGCCTCGTGGCTCTTCTGGCCCAACTCCTTTGCTTCGGGGGCTTCTTCTGGTCCATAAAAAATCTCCGTAAATTTTCAGCTCATTTGGACTCCGTTTGATATTAGTTTTCTGCAAAACTCAAAAACAAGGAAAAAAAATAGAAACTGGCACTGGGCTCTAGGTTAATAGGTTAGTCCCAAAAATCATATAAAATAGCATATAAAACATCCAAGATGGATAATATAATAGCATGGAACAATAAAAAATTATAGATACATTGGAGACGTATCAAACATCCCCAAGCTTAATTCCTGCTCGTCCTCGAGTAGGTAAATGATAATAACAGAATTTTTGATGTGGAATGCTACCTAACATATTTATCCATGTAATTTTCTTTATTGTGGCATGAATGTTCAGATCCATAAGATTCAAAACAAAAGTTTAATATTGACATAAAATGATAATACTTCAAGCATACTAATAAAGCAATCATGTCTTCTCAAAATAACATGGCCAAAGAAAGTTATCCCTACAAAATCATATAGTCTCGCTATGCTCCATCTTCATCACACAAAATATTCAAATCATGCACAACCCCGATGACAAGCCAAGCAATTGTTTCATACTTTTGATGTTCTCAAACCTTTTCAACTTTCACGCAATACATGAGCGTGAGCCATGGACATAGCACTATAGGTGAAATAGAATATAGTGGTTGTGGAGAAGACAAAAGGAAGGAGATAGTCTCACATCAACTAGGCGTATCAACGGGCTATGGAGATGCCCATCAATAGATATCAATGTGAGTGAGTAGGGATTGCCATGCAACGGATGCACTAGAGCTATAAGTTTATGAAAGCTCAAAAAAGAAACTATGTGGGTGTGCATCCAACTTGCTTGCTCATGAAGACCTAGGGCAATTTGAGGAAGCCCATCGTTGGAATATACAAGCCAAGTTCTATAATGAAAAATTCCCACTAGTATATGAAAGTGACAAAATAGGAGACTCTCTATCATGAAGATCATGGTGCTACTTTGAAGCACAAGTGTGGAAAAAGGATAGTAACATTGCCCCTTCTCTCTTTTCTCTCATTTTTTTATTTTTTTATTTTTTTCTCCCTTTTTTTTTCTTTTCTCTCTTTTTTTTTCTTATTTTTTTTTATTGGCTTTTTTTTGCCTTTTTATTTTTCCTCACATGGGGCAATGCTCTAATTATGAAGATCATCACACTTTTATTTACTTACAACTCAAAAATTACAACTCGATACTAGAACAAAATATGACTCTATATGAATGCCTCCGGCGGTGTACCGGGATGTGCAATGACTCAAGAGTGACATGTATGAAAATTATGAATGGTGGCTTTGCCACAAATACTATGTCAACTACATGATCATGCAAAGCAATATGACAATGATGAAGCGTGTCATAATAAACGGAACGGTGGAAAGTTGCATGGCAATATATCTCGGAATGGCTATGGAAATGCCATAATAGGTAGGTATGGTGGCAGTTTTGAGGAAGGTATATGGTGGGTGTATGGTACCGGCGAAAGTTGCGCGGTACTAGAGAGGCTAGCAATGGTGGAAGGGTGAGAGTGCGTATAATCCATGGACTCAACATTAGTCATAAAGAACTCACATACTTATTGCAAAAGTCTTATTAGCTATCAAAACAAAGTACTACGCGCATGCTCCTAGGGGGATAGATTGGTAGGAAAAGACCATCGCTCGTCCCCGACAGCCACTCATAAGGAAGACAATCAATAAATAAATTATGCTCCAACTTCGTCACATAACGGTTCACCATACATGCATGCTACGGGAATCACAAAGTTTAACACAAGTATTTCTACAATCCACAATTACTCACTAGCATGACTCTGATATCACCATCTTTATATCTCAAAACAATCATAAGGAATCAAACTTCTCATAGTATTCAATGCACTTTATATGAAAGTTTTTATTATATCCCTCTTGGATGCCCATCATATTAGGACTAAATTCACAACCTAAGCAAATTACCATGCTGTTTAAGACTCTCAAAATAATATAAGTGAAGCATGAGAGTTCAACAATTTCTTCAAAATAAAACCACCGCCGTGCTCTAAAAAGAGATAAGTGAAGTACTAGAGCAAATGACAAACTACTCCACAAGATATAAGTGAAGACCAATGAGTAGTCGAATAATTATGTTACTATGTGAAGACTCTCTAACATTTAAGAATTTCAGATCTTAAGTACTTTATTCAAACAGCAAGCAAAACAAAATAAAATGACATTCTAAAAATAGCACACATCGTGTGAAGAAGCAAAAACTTAGGCTCAACCGATACTAACCGATCATTGTTGAAGAAGAAAGGTGGGATGCCAACCGGGGCATCCCCAAGCTTAGATGCTTGAGACTTATTGAAATATTAACTAGGGATGCCTTGGGCATCCCCAAGCTTGAGCTTTTGTGTCTCCTTAATTCCTTTTATATCACGGTTTACCTAAATCTTAAAAACTTCATGCACACAAAACTCAACAAGAACTTGTGAGAAAAGTTAGTATAAATCAAATGCAAAACCTTATCATTCTCTACTGTAGCAAATCACTAAAATTATTATTTAACATTGCATACTAAATGCCTCTGCATATTTAATACTTCTATCCTCAAATATAATCATTAAACAAGCAAACATATGCAAACAATGCAAACATAACAGCAATCTGTCAAAACAGGACAGTCTGTAAAGAGTGCAATTGTACTCATACTTACCTAACTCCAAAAATTCTAAAAAAATTCCACACTGTATAAAATTTGTTATTTCTCAACGTGTAAAAAGTTCAAGATTTATCGTTTTATGACTTTCCATAAGAATTCAGACAACAATAGAAAACTTTCTGTTTTCAAAACAGCAACATATAGACATGCAAAATAAGCATGGTAAAGGCTATACTTGACCTTTTTATTGAAATAGAAGATACATAACATTATTATAAATAACAGCAAGAAAATCCTAATAAAATAAAATGATGCTCCAAGCAAAACTCATATTATGTGACGAATAAAAATATAGCTCCAAGTAAGGTTACCGATAATATTGGAGACGAAAGAGGGGATGCCTTCCGGGGCATCCCCAAGCTTAGTTGCTTGGATCTTCCATGAATATTACCTTGGGGTGCCTTGGTCATCCCTGTCTTGTCACTCCTTATTCTCCTCATATCGATTTCTCACCCAAAACTTGAAAACTTCAATCACACAAAACTTAACGGAACTTCGTGAGATGGGTTAGTATGATAAAACAAATCATTCACTTTGGTACTGTCAAGAAAATATTCAAAAAATTTATCACATGATACCTACTGTACCCTATCATTTCTACAATTTATATTGAACAATATAAGCCATAGAAACTAAGAAACAAGCAAACTATGCATCGAAAACAGAATCTGTCAAAAACAGAACAGTACGTAAAAATCTGAATTAAGGTCATACTTATGTAACTCCAAATATTCTGAAAAATTAGGAAAACATATACAATTTGTATACCAATCAACTTTAAAAAAGTCAGAATATTTCCACGTTCCAGAGAAAGATAGGAATTTCTGTACTGGACACAAAAGTTTCTGTTTTTGCACAGAATCAAGTCAACTATCATCCACACTATCCCAAAGGCTTTACTTGGCACTTTATTGAAACAAAAGCTATAAAACATGATTAATACAGTAGCCTAATCATGTGAACACACAAAAACAGTAGGTAGAAACATTGGGTTGTCTCCGAACAAGCGCTTTTCTTTAATGCCTTTTAGCTAGGCATGATGATTTCAATGATGCTCACATAAAAGTAAAGAATTGAAACACAAAGAGAGCATCATGAAGCATATGACTAGCACATTTAAGCCTAACCCACTTCCTATGCATAGGGATTTTGTGAGCAAACAATTTATGGGAACAAGAATCAATTTTGTGAGCAAGCATAACTTTAAAACTTTAAGCACATAGAGAGGAAACTTGATATTATTGCAATAAGTAGAAGCAAAGTTCCTCTCTCATAATAATTTTCAGTAGCATCATGAATGAATTCAACAATATAACCATCACATAAAGCATTCTTTTCATGATTCATAAGCATAGAAATTTTACTACTCTCCACATAAGCAAATTTATTCTCATGAGTATTAGTGGGAGCAAACTCAACAAAATAACTATCATGTGAGGCATAATCCAATTGAAAATTAAAATCATGATGACAAGTTTCATGGTTATCATTATTCTTTATAGCATACATGTCATCACAATAATCATCATATATAGCAACATTGTTCTCATAATCAATTGGAACCTCTTCCAAAATAGTGGATTCATCACTAAATAAAGTCATGACCTCTCCAAATCCACTTTCATCAATATAATCATCATAAATAGGAGGCATGCTTTCAGCATAATAAATTTTCTCATCAAAACTTGGGGTACTAAAAATATCATCTTCATCAAACATAGCATCCCCAAGCTTGTGGCTTTGCATATCATTAGCATCATGGATATTCAAAGAATTCATACTAACAACATTACAATCATGCTCATCATACAAAGATTTTGTGCCAAACATTTTATAGACTTCTTCTTCTAATACTTGAGCACAATTTTCCTTTCCATCATTTTCATGAAAGACATTAAAAAGATGAAGCATATGAGGCACCCTCAATTCCATTTTTTTGTAGTTTTCTTTTATAGACTAAACTAGTGATAAAACAAGAAAATAAAAGATTCGATTGCAAGATCTAAAGATATACCTTCAAGCACTAACCTCCCCGGCAACGGCGCCAGAAAAGAGCTTCGTTGACGGGATGTGAGTGCCGCTTACCTAGCCTCCCCGGCAACGGTGCCAGAAAAGAGCTTGATGTCTACTACGCAACCTTCTTCTTGTAGACTCGTGTTGGGCCTCCAAGCGCAGAGTTTTGTAGGACAGTAGCAAATTTCCCTCAAGTGGATGACCTAAGGTTTATCAATCCGTGGGAGGCGTAGGATGAAGATGGTCTCTCTCAAACACCCCTGCAACCAAATAACAAAGTGTCTCTTGTGTGCCCAACACACCCAATACAATGGTAAATTGTATAGGTGCACTAGTTCGGCGAAGAGATGGTGATACAAGTGTAATATGGATGGTAGATATAGGTTTTTGTAATCTGAAAATATAAAAACAGCAAGGTAGCAAGTAACAAAAGTGAGCAAGAACGGTATTGCAATGCTTCGAAACAAGGCTTAGGGTTCATACTTTTACTAGTGCAAGTTCTCTCAACAATGATAACATAATTAGATCATATAACAATCCCTCAACATGCAACAAAGAGTCACTCCAAAGTCACTAATAGCGGAGAACAAACGAAGAGATTATTGTAGGGTACGAAACCACCTCAAAGTTATTCTTTCTGATCGATCTATTGCACTATTCCTATAAGTGTCACAAACAGCCCTAGAGTTCGTACTAAAATAACACCTTAAGACACACATCAACCAAAACCCTAATGTCACCTAGATACTCCTATGTCACCACAAGTATCCGTGGGTTTGATTATACGATATGCATCACACAATCTCAGATTCATCTATTCAAACCAACACAAAGAACTTCAAAGAGTGCCCCAAAGTTTCTACCGGAGAGTCAAGACGAAAAGGTGTGCCAACCCCTATGCATAAGTTCACAAGGTCACAGAACCCGCAAGTTGATCACCAAAACATACATCAATTGGATCACGTGAATATCCCATTGTCACCACAGATAAACACATGCAAGACATACATCAAGTGTTCTCAAATCCTTAAAGACTCAATCCGATAAGATAACTTCAAAGGGAAAACTCAATTCATTACAAGAAGGTAGAGGGGGAGAAACATCATAAGATCCAACTATAATAGCAAAGCTCGCGGTACATCAAGATCGTGCCAAATCAAGAACACGAGAGAGAGAGATCAAACACATAGCTACTGGCACATACCCTCAGCCCCGAGGGTGAACTACTCCCTCCTTGTCATGGAGAGCGCCGGGATGATGAAGATGGCCACCGGTGATGGTTTCCTCCTCCGTTAGGGTGCCGGAACGGGCTCCCGATTGGTTTTTGGTGGCTACAGAGGCTTTTGGCGGCGGAACTCCCGATCTAGGTTTATTTCTGGGGGTTTCTGTATTTATAGAATTTTTGCGTCGAGAACAAGTCAGGGGGGTCCACGAGGAGCCCACAAGACCGGAGGGCGCGCCCTCCACCCTTGTGGAGGCCTCGTGGCTCTTCTGGCCCAACTCCTTTGCTTCAGGGGCTTCTTCTGGTCCAAAAAAAATCTCCATAAATTTTCAGCTCATTTGGACTCCGTTTGATATTCCTTTTCTGCAAAACTCAAAAACAAGGAAAAAAACAGAAACTGACACTGGGCTCTAGGTTACTAGGTTAGTCCCAAAAATCATATAAAATATCATATAAATGCATATAAAACATCCAAGATGGATAATATTATAGCATGGAACAATAAAAAATTATAGATACGTTGGAGACGTATCAGTACCCACACATGTATTTAAGTTTCCGGTCAATACAATTCTAGCATGAATAATAAACCTTTATCATGAATAAGGAAATATAAAATAACAACTTTATTATTGCCTCTAGGGCATATTTCCTTCAAGACGGATGTCATCGCTGAGCCCACCACTGCGTCACGACCAGAAGCTTTGCAGACAAAGACCACCTTTCATCAGGATTAGATGTACTTTTTGTCCCCTTTCAAATTGGCTGTTGTGGGATCCCTTCCCGCCTAAGTTTTTAGGAAAGAGGACCAAGGCCACTATAAATATAGGTTAGCCACCACCGTAGAGGGGGAGATCCATTCCACCCTCATCACTTGAGCCCTCGCGAGGCCGCTCAAACGACTGTATTAGTTCATCCTCAGCCTCCTCATGAGGCTAATCCACCACAAAGCAGGAGTAGGGTTTTACACCGCAAAGTGGCCCGAACCTGGGTAAACTGCCATGTTCATATTCTTCCCCGCTCGCGTGAGCTCGTCAAGGCTAGGCCGTAGGGTGGTGAGCTTGAGACTTAGGTTGGTTGGGATCTTCGCACACGCCCTAGAGTTCGAACCTTATTGGGTCTGCGGAGCCCTGAATCCAACATTTGGCACGCCAGGTAGGGGTGTGTCGAAACCCTCCTTCCATTCCGTCTTCGCTTCGTCTCCGCTTCGCCGCTCGCATGGCCGACGCACGCCGAGCCTGCGCCTAGCTCCGGGCTGCTCGCGTCGCCCAGACGGCACCCGTGGGCCATGGTGTCCCTTGTCGTTCGGCCTCTCCTGCGGCCAACGCTGCCACTGACCCTGCTGCTCAGGAGCAGCAGGATTCGTCCCTGCCACCCTCCGTGTGGCGCGACGGCCGCACCGCCACTTCGTCGCCCACTCCCGCCACGACGTCGTCTTCCCACGTCTGCCGCGGGCCGACGAACGCACAGGCTGTGCTGCTCATGGCGCGCGAGCTACTGCGTTACCGCCCCGCCAACGACCGCTGCCGCCTCATCAACGCCGCCGGCAAGGTCCTTGCGTCGTCCCGTTCGCTCCGCCCCCCGCCATCTCTGGCGGGCAACGTAGCCCACGGCGTGCCTCCTCCTCCTCCTCTACTTGGCGCCAACCCTGAGCCCAGGCGCGACACGCCTCAGCTCGACCCGCCGCGTGGAGCACCGACGCGCGACGAGGCAAGCTGCCAGGTGGTGCAGCGGCCACAAGCTGATGCACGCGCGCTCCCAGCGCCACCGCTCCAGCACCAGGACCACGCGCCGCCAGAGACTGTGGCGCGTGGGCGTCAAGACCGAGCTCACCCCGTGCGCGCTGCGCCCGTGAGTGCGGCGGGCTGCCGCGCCTTCACCCCAGAGCTGCGCCGCGTTGTCTGGTCCGACAAGTTTAAGCCAGACCTGCATCCGCGCTACGATGGCACCCCCGACCCTGCGGAGTTCCTCCAGCTCTACTCGTTGAGCATCGAGGCGGCGAATGGTGACGACAATGTCATGGCGAACTGGTTCCCCATGGCCCTCAAGGACGGCGCGCGCTCCTGTCTCCTGCACCTCCCGGAGGGATCGATCTCCTCCCGGGATGAGCTCCGCGAGCGCTTCATCGCCAACTTCCAGGGCACCCGTGACTGCGCCCGTGCAGTAGGAGACCTGCGGCGTGTGAAGCAGCAGCCGGGCGAGACCCTGCACAAGTACATACAGTGCTTCACGAATGTTCGCCTCAAGATACCGAAGGCATCAGACGAGGCCATCATCTCGGCGTTCACTGATGGTGTCCGAGATGTCAAGATGAAAGAGGAGCTCGCCATCTACGAGGACTTGTGCTCGGCCCTGGAGATGTTCAACCTGGCGAACAAGTGCGCTAGGGCCGAGGAAGGCTGCCTCTCCATCCTTGAGCTTCCGGAGGCCGATCCTGAAGACAAGAAGGCCAAGGCTAAGGAAGCAAAGCGCAAGGGCCCTGCCGTGCTCGCGGTCGAGCCAGAGATGAAGCGTGGCCGTGACCACGATGAGCCTCCCAGGAGCAACCGCCCGTTCTGCATCTTCCACAACGTACACAGCCACAACACCAACGAATGCCAGGAGCTCAGGGCGCTCTGCGATGGGCGCCTTGGCTGCCGCCCCGAGCGCGGCGACCGTGGCTACAACCATGGAGGAGGCCGTGGCAGAGGCCGCTGGGACAACCGCGACCCTCGCCAGGACTGGCGCGACCAGCCTCGCGAGGACCGCTGGCGGGATCAGCCTCGCGACGGCCCCTGGCGAGACCAGCCTAGTGAGGACCGCCCTAAGGGCAATGCCGGCCTCCCTCCACTGCCGCCGCCGCCAAGGAGAAACGACGACAACCGACAGGATGATGGGGCTGGGGGCTTCCAAGAGCCTCGTGCAATCGCCTGCATCATGGGTGGTGCTCAGGCCCCCGCCTCACATCGCATCTTCAAGCAGTTCTCTCGTGAGGTGACGCGGCCCTTCTGAAGCTTGAGGCTGCGCGTCCCCTCAGGTGGTCGCAGTACGCCGTCACCTTCGACTCCAAGGACCACCTCAGGTGCTCAGCCGCCGCTGGCGCGCTCCCCATGCTCTGCACGCCCACCATCAACAATGTCCTCGTCACTGATGTTTGCTTGAACTACGTCGGTATTTCCCCAAAGAGGAAGGGATGATGCAGCACAGCAATGGTAGGTATTTCCCTTAGTGATGAGACCAAGGTTATCGAACCAGTAGGAGAACCACGCAACACCACGTAAACAGCTCCTGCACACAAAGAACAAATACTTGCAACCCGACATAAGAGAGGGGTTGTCAATCCCTCATGGGTAAAAGGATAGGTAAAATTGTAGTAGATTGGATAAATAGATCTCGCGGGAACGCGAGATAAAATAAATAAATAAAAATTGCAGCAAGGTATTTTTGTGTTTTTGGATTAATAGATCTAAAAATAAAAGCAAATAAAAATAGATCTCGAAGGCAAATATATTAAAGAAGAGATCCGGGGGCCGTAGGTTTCACTAGTGGCTTCTCTCGAGAAAAATAGCATACGGTGGGTAAACAAATTACTGTTGGGCAATTGATAGAACTTCAAATAATCATGACGATATCCAGGCAATGATCATTATATAGGCATCACGTCCAAGATTAGTAGACCGACTCCTGCCTGCATCTACTACTATTACTCCACACATCGACCGCTATCCAGCATGCATCTAGTGTATTAAGTTCATGGAAAAACGGAGTAATGCAATAAGAACGATGACATGATGTAGACAAGATCTATTTATGTAGAAATAGACCCCATCTTGTTATCCTTAATAGCAACGATACATACGTGTCGGTTCCCCTTCTGTCACTGGGATCAAGCACCGTAAGATCGAACCCATCACAAAGCACCTCTTCCCATTGCAAGATAAATAGATCAAGTTGGCCAAACAAAACCCAAATATCGGAGAAGAAATATGAGGCTATAAGCAATCATGCATATAAGAGATCAAAGAAGACTCAAATAACTTTCATGGATAAAAACATAGATCTGATCATAAACTCAAAGTTCATCGGATCCCAACAAACACACCGCAAAAAGAGTTACATCATATGGATCTCCAAGAGACCATTGTATTGAGAATCAAACGAGAGAGAGAAAGCCATCTAGCTACTGCCTACGGACCCATAGGTCTACAATGAACTACTCACGCATCATCGGAGAGGCACCAATGAGGATGATGAACCCCTCCGTGATGGTGTCTAGATTGGATCTGTGGTTTCTGGAACTTGCGGCGGCTGGAATTGATTTTCGTCGACTCCCCTAGGGTTTCTGGAATATTGGGGTATTTATAGAGCAAAGAGGCGGTGCGGGAGGCCACCGAGGTGGGCACAACCCACCTGGGCGCACCTGGGCCCAGGCGCGCCCAGGTGGGTTGTGCTCCCCTCAGAGCACCCCTCTGGTACTTTTTTGGCCCAACAGGTGTCTTCTGGTCCAGAAAAAATTCACAAAAAGTTTCGCTGCGTTTGGACTCCGTTTGGTATTGATTTCCTGTGATGTAAAAAACAAGCAGAAAACAACAACTGGCACTGGGCACTATGTCAATAGGTTAGTACCAAAAATGATATAAAATGATTGTAAAACATCCAAGAATGATAATATAACAGCATGGAACAATAAAAAATTATAGATACGTTGGAGACGTATCAGCATCCCCAAGCTTAATTCCTGCTCGTCCTCGAGTAGGTAAATGATAAAAACAAATTTTTTGATGTGGAATGCTGCCTAACATGTTCATCATATATTCTTTTCTTTGTAGCATGGACATTTGGACTTTTATATGGTTCAAAGCAATAGTCTAGTTTTGACATGAAGACTTTAATACTCAAGCATATCAACAAGCAACCATGTCTTTCAAAATATCAACACTAAAGCAAGTTATCCCTAGCCCATTATGCTCAATCATTGATCCATTCATGAAACATACTCGAATACTAGCTATACCCAATGCTCAAGTACAATCATAGTGCCCCTTAGTTGGTGTTTTATAAGAGAAGATGGAGACTCAAGTAAAAATTGCATAAAGTAAAAGAAGGCCCTTCGCGGAGGGAAGTAGGGATTTGTAGAGGTGCCAGAGCTCAAAGCTTAAATTGAGAGATAAAAAACATTTTGAGAGGCATACTTTTCCAACCAACCAAAATGACTTAGAGTTTCCTATACTTTCCATGATAGATATATCATAGGCGGTTCCCAAACAGAAATTAAAGTTTATTCCTTTTTCCACCATACTTTCACTTTCCATGGCTAGCAGTATCCATGGGTGCTCTCCATACCAACACTTTCCATGGAATTTATTATTTGATAACATAAAGTAAATTCATTTTTCATTTCGGGACTGGGCATCCCTAATACCTTTGCCGTACTCTCATGCAATGACAAGTGACTAAACACTCATCGTGAGAATAACACATCTAGCATGGAAAAATATCGGCCAACCTTCACCGCCTCGCGAGCGGTACGAGCACACAAAAGAGAAATTTATTTTGAAAATTAGAGATGGCACATACAAATTTGCTTAGAACAGCACGGAAATCCCGCATATAGGTAGGTATAGTGGACTCATATGGCAAAACTGGTTTAAAGGGTTTTGGATGCACAAGTAGTGATCATACTTAGTGCAAATGAAGGCTAGCAAAAAGATTGAGAAGCGTCCAACCAAGAAACGAAAACTCTTGTAAGCAAGCATTAAGCATAATTAACACCGAATAATGCACCACAAGTAGGATATAATTTCATTGAATAACTATTGACTTTCGTGCTTGCATAGGGAATCACAAACCTTAACACCAATATTCTTACTAAAGCACAATTACTCATCAACATGACTCACATATCATATCGTCATATCTCAAAACTATTACTAAGAATCAAGTTTATTTTGTCCAATGATCTTCATGAAAGTTTTTATTATATCCTCCTTGGATATCTATCACTTTGGAACTAATTTCATATGTTGCTTTTACTAAGCTCAAACAAATATAAGTGAAGAACATAAGCATAATATTTATTTCTCTCAAAATAATCTAAGTGAAGCAAGAGAGAATTTCTTTAAAAATAACAAAGCACACCGTGCTCAAAAAGATATAAGTGAAGCACTAGAGCAATTCCATAGCTCATAAAAATTTAAGTGAAGCATAGAGGCAAGCATAATTTTTGGCTCTCTCAAAAAGGTGTGTCCAGCAAGGATTCAAGACTCAAAATAAAAAGCAAAACAAGCAAAGACTCATATCATACAAGACGCTCCAAGCAAAACTCATAATATGTGACGAATAAAAATATAGCTCCAAGTAAAATACCGATGGTCGTTAGAAGAAAGAGGGGATGCCACTCGGGGGCATCCCCAAGCTTAGTTGCTTGATACTTGAATATTATCTTGGGGTGCCTCGGGCATCCCCAAGCTTAGCCTTTTGCTAGTCCTTATTCCTTCATCCATCGTAATATCACCCAAAACTTGAAAACTTCAATCACACAAAACTCAACAAAACCTTCGTGAGATCCGTTAGTATAAAAAAACAAATCTTTACTTTAAGTACTGTAGAAAACCCATTCAAATTTTGTTCTTGCATTATATCTCCTGTATTCCAACTTTTCTATGGCAAAAAATCTTCGAAGAAAACCATAGATTCATCAAAATAAGCACACAATGCAAAGAAAACAGAATCTGTCAAAAACAGAACAGTCTGCAAACATATGAATTGTTATCATACTTCTGTAACTCGAAAAATTCTGAAAAAAATAGGAAAACAGAGGAAATTTGTATATAAATATTGTGTAAAAAATTCAGAATTTTTAGTCTCTGCTGTGAATTTTAATTTTTTTTACTGGACGCAAGAGTTTCTGTTTTCCAACAAGATCAAATCAACTATCACCCAAATCATCCCAAAGGCTTTGCTTGGCACAAACACTAATTTAAACCACAAAAACACATCTAATCAAAGGCATAATTGGGTATTTTATTGAAAACAGCAAGAAAACCAAAAAGCAAAAAGATACAAATTGGGTTGCCTCCCAACGAGCGCTATCGTTTTACGCCCCTAGCTAGGCATAAAGCAAAGGATCTAAGTGTTGTCATCTTTGTTTCGAGGTCCATAAGATGCTCTCATGATTGATTTATATGGTGGCTTAATTCTAGTTCTAGGGAAGTGTTCCATACCCTTCCTTAGTGGAAATTGAAATTTAATATTGCCTTCTTTCATATCAATCACGGCACCAATAGTACGTAAAAACGGTCTACCAAGTATAATTGGACAAGACGGATTGTAATCAATATCAAGAACAATAAAATCTATGGGCACATAATTCCTATTTGCAGAATAAGAACATCATTAATTCTTCCCATAGGCTTTTTAATAGTAGAATCCGCCAAGTGCAAATTTAAAGAGCATTCTTCAATATCGGTAAGACCAAACACATCACATAAAGATTTCGGAATTGTAGAAACACTAGCACCCAAGTCACATAAAGCAAAACACTCATAATTTTTAATCTTGACTTTGATAGTAGGTTCCCATTCATCATGTAATTTTCTAGGAATTGAAACTTCTAATTCCAACTTTTCTTCAAAAGCTTTCATCATAGCATCAACAATATGTTTAGTAAAAGATTTATTTTGTTCATAAGCATGGGGTGAATTTATCATGGATTGCAACAAAGAAATACAATCAACCAAAGAATAACTATCATAATTAAAGTCTTTGTAATGCAAAAGAGTGGGCACATCACTAGTTAAAGTCTTGACCTCTTCAAACCCACTTTTATCAAATTTCTCAACAAGATTTTCACCCTCCAAATTATCGGGACGCCTTCTAGCTAAAGTTGAATCTTCTCCAGTCCCTTTTTCATCAATCTTAATTTTACTAAACAAAGAATCAATAGAAGAAACACCAATCATTTTAAGATCTTCATCACTTTTATGAAAGCAATCAATAGAAAACGCTTTTTCTAAAAATTCTCGTCTAGCTCTAAGGATAGCGGTTCTTTTCTTACTTTCATCCATACAAACATAAAGAGCTTTAATTGATTCTTCAACCTTAGGCACAAAAATTTTCATCTTGAGATTTTCTACATCATGAGAAATTCTATCAATACTTCTAGACATATCATCAATTTTATTCAGCTTATCTTCTATCGTAGCATTGAAAACTTTTTGAGTATTGATAAATTCTTTAATATTATTCTCAAGATCAGAGGTGTTTCTATTATTATTATAAGAAGGATTACCGTAGGAATTACCATAATTATTAGAGGAATTACTAGGAAAAGGCCTAGGATTAAAATTACCTCTATAAGCATTGTTATTGAAATTATTTCGCGAGATAAAATTCACATCTATGGCATCACTATTTTGCTCAATCAAAGTAGAAAAAGGCATATCAATAAAATCAATAGGAGCATTTTTATTAGCAACCAACTTCATAAGAGCATCAACTTTTTCACTCAAAGAATTTATTTCTTCTACCGAATTGATTTTTTTACTAGTAGGAGCTCTTTCGGTATGCCATTGCGAATAATTTACCATAATATTATCAAGCAATTTACTAGCTTCACCCAAAGTAATTTCCATAAAAGTACCCCCCGCGGCGGAATCTAAAAGATTACGAGAAGCAAAATTCAACCCCGCATAAAAATGTTGTATGATCATCCAAAGATTTAACCCATGAGTTGGGCAATTCCTTAGCATCAATTTCATCCTTTCCCAAGATTGTGCAACATGCTCATGTTCAAGTTGCTTGAAATTCATGATCTGGGTTCTAAGGGAAATGATTTTTGCGGGCAGAAAATACTTAGTAATAAAAGCATCCTTGCACTTATTCCAAGAATCGATACTATTGCGAGGCAAAGAAGAAAACCAAATTTTTGCGCGATCTCGCAAAGAAAACGGAAATAATTTCAACTTCACAATATCATTGTCAACATCTTTTTTGTTTTGCATATCGCATAATTCCATGAATGTGTTAAGATGGGACGCGGCATCCTCATTAGGAGTACCGGAAAATTGATCTTTCATAACAAGATTCAGCAAAGCAGTATTAATATCACAAGACTCCGCACTAGTGGCGGGAGAAGCAATCGGAGTGCTAATAAAATCATTGTTGTTGGTATTTGAGAAATCACACAACTTGGTGTTCTCTTGAGTCATTGTGACTACGCAACAAGATTGCACTAAAAAACAGATCTGACGAGAAAACGGCGAACGAAAAAAAAGGGCGAATAAAACGGCAAATTTTTGTGAAGTGGGGGAGAGGAAAACGAGAGGCAAATGGCAAATAATGTAAATTGCAAGGAGATGAGATTTGTGATTAGGAACCAGGTAGATGTTGATGATGTCTCCCCGGCAACGGCGCCATAAATTTCTTTTGATGTTTCCTTGAACTACGTCGGTATTTCCCCAAAGAGGAAGGGATGATGCAGCACAGCAACGGTAGGTATTTCTCTCAGTGATGAGACCAAGGTTATCGAACCAGTAGGAGAACCACGCAACACCACGTAAACAGCTCCTGCACACAAAGAACAAATACTTGCAACCCGACATAAGAGAGGGGTTGTCAATCCCTCACGGGTAAAAGGACAGGTAAAATTGTAGTAGATTGGATAAATAGATCTGAAAATAAAAGCAAATAAAAATAGATCTCAAAGGCAAATATATTAAAGAAGAGACCCGGGGGCCATAGGTTTCACTAGTGTCTTCTCTCGAGAAAAATAGCATACGGTGGGTAAACAAATTACTGTTGGGCAATTGATAGAACTTCAAATAATCATGACGATATCCAGGCAATGATCATTATATAGGCATCACGTCCAAGATTAGTAGACCGACTCCTGCCTGCATCTACTACTATTACTCCACACATCAACCGCTATCCAGCATGCATCTGGTGTATTAAGTTCATGGAAAAACGGAGTAATGCAATAAGAACGATGACATGATGTAGACAAGATCTATTTATGTAGAAATAGACCCCATCTTGTTATCCTTAATAGCAACGATACATACGTGTCGGTTCCCCTTCTGTCACTGGGATCAAGCACCGTAAGATCGAACCCATCACAAAGCACCTCTCCCATTACAAGATAAATAGATCAAGTTGGCCAAACAAAACCCAAATATCGGAGAAGAAATACGAGGCCATAAGCAATCATGCATATAAGAGATCAAAGAAGACTGAAATAACTTTCATGGATAAAAACATAGATCTGATCATAAACTCAAAGTTCATCGGATCCCAACAAACACACCGCAAAAAGAGTTACATCATATGGATCTCCAAGAGACCATTGATTGTATTGAGAATCAAACGAGAGAGAGAAAGCCATCTAGCTACTGCCTACGGACCCGTAGGTCTACAATGAACTACTCACGCATCATCGGAGAGGCACCAATGAGGATGACGAACCCCTCCGCGATGGTGTCTAGATTGGATCTGTGGTTTCTGGAACTTGCGGCGGCTGGAATTGATTTTCGTCGACCCCCCTAGGGTTTCTGGAATATTGGGGTATTTATAGAGCAAAGAGGCGGTGCAGGAGGCCACCAAGGTGGGCACAACCCACCTGGGCGCGCCTGGGCCCCCAGGCGCGCCCTGGTGGGTTGTGCTCCCCTCGGAGCACCCCTCTGGTACTTCTTTGGCCCAACAGGTGTCTTCTGGTCCAGAAAAAATTCACAAAAAGTTTCGCTGCGTTTGGACTCCGTTTGGTATTGATTTCCTGTGATGTAAAAAACAAGCAGAAAATAGCAACTGACACTGGGCACTATGTCAATAGGTTAGTACCAAAAATGATATAAAATGATTATAAAATGATTGTAAAACATCCAAGAATGATAATATAACAGCATGGAACAATAAAAAATTATAGATACGTTGGAGACGTATCAGTCACCAAGACCCTCATCGGCGGTGGCGCCGGGCTCAATGTTCTTTCTGTCGAGACATTCGAGATGCTTCAGGTGCCTTATGATCAACTCATGTCAACCAAGCCGTTCTCCGGGGTGACCGATGGCTCCACCGTCCCCCTGGGGAAAATACGACTCTGATGACCCACAAGTATAGGGGATCTATCGTGGTCATTTCGATAAGTGAGAGTGTCAAACCCAACGAGGAGCAGAAGGAAATGACAAGCGGTTTTTAGCAAGGTATTCTCTGCAAGCACTGAAATTATCGGTAACAGATATTTGTGTGGTAAGATAATTCGTAACGGGTAACTAGTAACAAAAGTAAACAAGGTGCAGCAAGGTGGCCCAATCCTTTTTGTAGCAAAGGATAAGCCTGGACGAACTCTTATATAAAGCAAAGCGCTCCCGAGGACACATGGGAATTGTTGTCAAGTTAGTTTTCATCATGCTCATGTGATTCGCGTTCGTTACTTTGATAATTTGATATGTGGTTGGACCGGTGCTTGGGTGCTGCCCTTCCTTGAACAAGCCTCCCACTTATGATTAACCCCTCTCGCAAGCATCCGCAACTACGAAAGAAGAATTAAGGTAAACCTAACCATAGCATGAAACATATGGATCCAAATCAGCCCCTTACGAAGCAACGCATAAACTAGGGTTTAAGCTTCTGTCACTCTAGCAACCCATTGTAACACCCCTGTGTAATAGCCACTGTGATCATCTGCTAATAATGTCAAGTCACTTTCATTTGCAGTGTTTAGTCACTTTGGTTTAATATTCAATTCAAATTCTATTCTGAAAATCAACTCAAATTCAAAAGTGAAATATGAAGTTGCTCAAAGCTTGTGGGAAAAATGTTCATTAAATAGCAAATAATCCAGAGACAATTCTAAAATTAGAACCAACATTTACTGAATTAGCTAAGTGACTCAAACAGTTAGAAACAGAGCCTAAACAACACTTAAATGCCTTATTCATTTTTGGATAATTTTAAATGGGCTCCAAAAATGCCCAAACTTTTTGTGGTAGTGCTGGATATTGCAATGTACTATGTGACCAAGTTTCACATTTGCACAAAAATAATTGACAGCTCATTTAATTTAAAACCTTCTCTGTTAAAATGAAAAAGCAAAAACAGAAAATAAAAAGAAAAGAGGCACTGTGCACTGGGCCTAAGTGCATAGTGCCCCGTAGCCAGCCCACCAGCCCATCTCCCTCCTTCTCTCCCCTGCGTGTCGCCGCCGCTGTGGTCGAGCGCGCGCTCGCCGGTGCGGCGTCGACAGCGCGACGTCCACCGACGACGCAGCTCGACGAGGGGATAAGGCCGAGGCCCGTCCATCCCCTCTGGCCTCCTCCGCCATTTTCCCCCTTCCTCTTCGCTCCTCCTCGCTCGGATCTGGCGAACCCGAGCGCCACCGTCGCCGCTCCTCCGTCGGCTCCGCGGCCACCGGCGTCCCCGCGAGCCACCAACGTGCCTGGAAGGAGCGTCGTGTTCGACCACGTCGCCTGGCGCCGTCCGTTGAAGCCAGGATCCCCTGCACAGAGCACATCGACCTCGCCTTCAACCTCGGGTCGCCAGTGATCTTCTTCGACTCCGGCGACATCTGCTGCTCCTAAACCACCAAGGGCCTATGTGTGAGCCGCTCGGTGAGCTCCTCCGCCTCGTGCTCCTCCCCGTTAACCCCCTTGCGCGTCGTAGCTAGCTCACCATCGAGCCCGAGCTCTGACCGCCACTGAGCACTTTGCCGCCGTGGCCACAGTCCCTGTCGTGCTCGTCCGAGCCCAGCATCGAGTTCTTGGAGCTCGTGCGAGTCCAACGAGCACGCGTACGTGCCTCCCCGTGTCCCCTAGCTCCGAATCCATCATTGCCCGAACTCCGGCGCCCGCTCCGCCGCTAGCCGTCGCCGTCTCCGGTCATTTCCGGCCGTGCAACCACTGCCAACCGATGCGGCTTGCTCCGCTCGATCGAACACACTATCGCGCGCGCCAAATGGCCGGCCGTAGACGAATCCTGACGCGCGTCCGAGCCCTCCGCCGCGTCTGGAGGTCGCCGGCGTCTAGCCGCCGGCAGCGCAGAGCTAGCACACCTGGGGCCACCCCCTGGGTCGCTGCCAGTGGGGCCCCAGGCCCCAGTTGACCAGTTGACCTGGTCAACTGAGCTGACTGGGCGGCCCTAGTCACGGACCTGCGGGCCCCACCACGTAATTTAATTAATTAAAACATTTTTATAATTAAAACTAATTAGTGAAACTAATAAGCCATTGACATGTGGGACCCAGCTGATAATTAACCCTGTTTAGTTAAAATAAATCCCTGTTAACCTCTTTGAGTATGACATGTGGGACCCACTGGTCAGTTTGACCAGTCAGCGTCTCTGTTGACTGCTGACATCATCCCCGTGCAATGCTGATGTCATAATTCCTTTTCTGTTAATAAAAACAATTTCAGAAAACTGTCTAAATCTTTATAAATTCATAACTAATAAACCGTAGCTCAGATCGCAAAACTTTCTACATGAAAGTTGCTCAGAACGACGAGATGAATCTGATCGTGTCATCTGTTTCCATGTCGGAACCCCCTACATAGGAGAACCAGTAACTTTTTATCTGATTCCGGTATATGAATAGTGCACATCCATCGGTTAATAAATCCCACTTTAATCCTAAAATAACTAAAATGACTTACATGCATCTTTAGGAAACCCTACACTGCATCCTAGGCATAGCATGCTCTGTGTTGCACTATTTGCTGTGTATTTATCTGTTTCCTCCCCCTCTTCCCTCTCGTTAGACCCCGACGTCGACGTAGCTCTCGAGACCGACGCAGCTCAGGAGCCCGATGACACAGTTGACGACCTTGCCTTTGCCGCAAAGCAACCAGGCAAGCACCCCCTTTTTGTGCATACCGATATCACCTATTCTTCTCTCTCTTATGCTTGCATTAGAAGTGGCTGCTGTTACTGTTATCCAATTTCTGCTGCATAGCCTGTTTATTGTAACCTGCTATTGTTACCTACCTGCTTATCCTAAACTATTTAGTATAGGTTGGGTAGAGACCCATCAGAGACCCCATTTTATCCCGACTGCCCCGCTGGATTATCAGAAGACCCGATCAACGGGATTGAAGACCAGGCCCCGGCACCGCACATCACTTTCCCCTTAGTTGCTCGACACTACTGGGTTACTATCGAGTGCCGAGGGTGATACCTCATCAGCACTTCTGATGTTAACCTTGTAGGTTAGTTCATCGGTTGTGGTCATCGAGGGTGATTCCTCCTTCTCCACTCCCGATAATGACACTATCATGCAACTCCTCAAGAGTGGACCTCGAGGGTGATTCCTCCTTCGTTCACCTTGACGATAACATCAGGTGGAATTCCATCGAGGGTGATTCCTCAGGGTTCCCCCTTGGTGTTAGACACACGGTTACTTTGGTTACTATGACTTTATACTGAACCATGTTACTAAAGACGGGTCGGCCCTGAGGGGTACCCGCACGAGATTATGATGAGAGTGATATGGAGTCGGGTTGACCTGGAAGGTGCCCGTGAGACAAGCATATTTAAAGTATCTGGTAATTGTTTAAGCTCAAACACGGGATCACCCTTGGGTGGAGGAGGATCCCCAAGGATTTCAACAGGCAAATTGTGTTTCAAAATAGGCCCTTGATTAAAGACTACCTCGTCTATTTCCCTTCTTTCATTCATAAATATATCATTCTCATGGTCTAGCAAATATTGTTCTAAGGGATCAGTAGGAGGCACGGCAATAGAAACAAGACCAATAATTTCATCCTTACTAGGCAATTCTTTATCATGGGGTTGTCTACGAAATTTAGAGAAATTAAAATCATGAGTCATATCCCCTAAACCGACAGTAACAATATCTTTCTCGCAATCTATCTTAGCATTAACAGTATTCAAGAAAGGTCTACCAAATATAATGGGACAAAAGTCATCTTGTGGGGAAGCAAGAACAAGAAAATCAGTAGGGTATTTTATTTTCCCACACAAGACTTCAACATCTCTAATAATCTCAATTGGTGAAATAGTATCTCTATTGGCAAGCTTAATAGTAACATCAATATCTTCTATCTCAGCAGGTGCAATATCATTCATAATTTCTTTATATAAGGAAAAAGGAATTGCACTCACACTTGCACCCATATCACATAAGCCATGATAACAATGATCTCCTATTTTAACTGAAACAACAGGCATGCCAACAACGGGTCTATGTTTATCTTTACTATCGGGTTTAGCAATTCTAGCAGCTTCATCACAGAAATAAATAACATGCCCATCAATATTATCAACCAAGAGATCTTTAACCATAGCAATACTAGGTTCAACTTTAATTTGCTCAGGGGGTGTAGGTGTTCTAGTATAACTCTTACGAACCACAGTTGAAGCTTTAGCATGATCCTTTATTCTAACAGGAAAAGGTGGTTTCTCAATATAGGCAGTAGGAACAATAGAATCAACATTATAAGTAATAGTTTCTTCTTCAACTTTAATAGGTTCTAATACTTTAACTTCAATGGGAGGATGATATTTAAACCACTTCTCCTTAGGGAGATCAACATGGGTAGCAAATGATTCACAGAAAGAAGATACTATCTCAGAGTCAAGTCCATATTTAGTGCTAAAATCACGAAAAGCATCGGTATCCATGATTTAACACAATCAAACTTGAGGTTTATAACTGACTCCTTACCCTCGTCGAGTTCCCAATCTTCAGAGTTGCGTTTAATTCTTTCCAATAAATCCCATTTGAATTCAATAGTCTTCTTCATAAAAGAACCAGTACAAGAAGTATCGAGCATGAATCGATCATTATGAGAAAGCCGAGCATAATTTTTTTGAATAATAATTTCTCTTGGGAGCTCATGATTGGGGCATGAATATAACATTGACTTAAGCCTCCCCCAAGCTTGAGCGATACTTTCTCCTTCACGAGGCCAAAAATTATATATATAATTCTGATCATGATGAACCAGATGTATAGGATAAAACTTCTGATGAAATTCCAATTTCAATCGGTTGTAGTTCCATGATCCAATATCATCACATAGCCTATACCATGTCAATGCCTTCTCCTTCAAAGATAAAGGGAAGACCTTCTTCTTGAGTTCATCCTCAGGCAAACCTGCAAGCTTAAATAATCCACAAACTTCATCCACATAGATTAGATGCATATCAGGATGTAGTGTTCCATCTCCTGTGTAAGGATGAGCTAGCAGTTTCTCTATCATACCCGAAGGAATTTCATAATAAATATTTTCAGTAGGTGCAGTAGGTTGAGGGGCAACTCTTTGCTCTTCCGGTCGGGGTGAAGATACCCCGAACAAACCCCTCAAAGGATTATTCTCCATAGTAACGAGTGACAGTAAATTTTAGCACACTATATAAATGTTTCCTTATCAAATTCCACTTACCAAAGGCGCTTCACTCCCCGGCAACGGCGCCAGAAAAGAATCTTGATGACCCACAATTATAGGGGATCTATCGTAGTCCTTTCGATCAGTAAGAGTGTCAAACCCAACGAGGAGCAGAAGGAAATGACAAACAGTTTTCAGCAAGGTATTCTCTGCAAGCACTGAAATTATCGGTAACAGATATTTGTGTGGTAAGATAATTCGTAACGGGTAACTAGTAACAAAAGTAAACAAGGTGCAGCAAGGTGGCCCAATCCTTTTTGTAGCACAGGATAAGCCTGGACGAACTCTTATATAAAGCAAAGTGCTCCCGAGGACACATGGGAATTGTTGTCAAGTTAGTTTTCATCATGCTCATGTGATTCGCATTCATTACTTTGATAATTTGATATGTGGGTGGACCGGTACTTGGGTGCTGCCCTTCCTTGGACAAGCCTACCACTTATGATTAAACCCCTCTCGCAAGCATCCGCAACTACGAAAGAAGAATTAAGGTAAACCTAACCATAGTATGAAACATATGGATCCAAATCAGCCCCTTACGAAGCAACGCATAAACTAGGGTTTAAGCTTCTGTCACTCTAGCAACCCATCATCTACTTATTACTTCCCAATGCCTTCCCCTAGGCCCAAATCATGGTGAAGTGTCATGTAGTCGACGTTCACATAACACCACTAGAGGAAAGACAACACACATCTCATCAAAATATCGAACGAATACCAAATTCACATGATTACTTATAACAAGACTTCTCCCATGTCCTCAGGAACAAACGTAACTACTCACAAAGCATATTCATGTTCATAATCATAGGAGTATTAATTATCATTAAGGATCTGAACAAATGATCTTCCACCAAATAAACCAACTAGCATCAACTACAAGGAGTAATCAACACTACTAGCAACCCACAGGTACCAATCTAAGGATTTGAGACAAAGATCGGATACAAGAGATGAACTAGGGTTTGAGAGGAGATGGTGCTGGTGAAGATGTTGATGGAGATTGACCCCCTCTCGATGAGAGGATCGATGGTGATGACGATGGCGATGATTTCCCCCTCCCGGAGGGATGTTTCCCCTGTAGAACAGCTCCGCCGGAGCCCTAGATTGGTTCTGCCCAGGTTCCGCCTCGAGGCGGCGGCGCTTCATCCCGAAAGCTTCCCTCTTATTTTTTCTAGGTCAAAACACACCATATAGCAGAAGATGGGCGCCAGCGGCCTGCCAGGTGGCCCACAAGGATGGGGGGCGCGCCCAGGGGGGTAGGGCGCGCCATCCACCCTTGTGGATGGCAGGTGGCCCCCCTCTGGTACTTTCTTCGCCCAATATTTTTTATTAAATCCAAAATGACTCTCCGTGAAGTTTCAGGACCTTTGGAGTTGTGCAGAACAGGTCTCTAATATTTTCTCCTTTTCCAGCCCAGAATTCCAGCTGCTGGCATTCTCCCTCTTCATGTAAACCTTGTAAAATAAGAGAGAAGAGGCATAAGTATTGTGCCATAATGTGTAATAACAGCCCATAATGCAATAAATATTGATATAAAAGCATGATGCAAAATGGACGTATCAACCTCCTAGCCACTTTCGGCAAGCGCGACAACTACCACACCGAGCTCATCGACTTCGACGTCGCCCACATCGGCCTCATGTACAACGCCATCCTCGGGTATCCGGCCCTCGCCAAGTTCATGGCGGCGACCCACCACGGTTACAACATCCTCAAGATGCCAGGTTGCAGTGGCATCATCACGGTCGCTTGCGATGAGAAGGACGCAGCCTGCTCCCTTGAGCGTGCCTATCAGGCTGCGGCGGCTAAAAACTCTGACGACGAGGGCGGCATCCTGCCTCCCGAGGTAACCCCCAAGAAGAAGAAGCAGCTCCTCCCCAAGAGTCGTCAGGAGGCTGGGAAGCCTACGCCCACTGCTGGGGCACCTCTTCCTCCCACATAGGAAGGCGCACCCGGCGCCTCCTTCAGGACGGGCTCGGTGGCTTCCATCTGGCGAGCCTCTGACCTGACCAGCGCGATGAGGGAGGTGCTCGGGCACCACTTGGAGGCGTGCTTTGACGCGCGCCCCCACAAGCAAGGAGCAATGCGCGAGTCGCCAGGAGCGGGGGAGTTCATCACCAAGGTGATCGAGGAGCTTTAGGAGGCGCGGGCCATGCGTGGCGAGCGTTGCCCTGTGCCACCCAACACAGTTGCGCCCCCAGATGCGGGCGATGCTACTTCTTGAGCTTGCGTTCATTTTTCCCTTGAAGAGGAAAGGGTGATGCAGCAAAGTAGAGATAAGTATTTCCCTCAGTTAGAGAACCAAGGTATCAATCCAGTAGGAGACAACGCACAAATCACCTACCACCTGCACAAACAATCAAACAACTTGCACCCAACGCGATAAAGGGGTTGTCAATCCCTTTACGCTTACTTGCAAAAGTGAGATCTGATAGAGATAGGTAAAACAAAACAAAAAATAAAGTAAATATTTTTGGGTTTTTTGGTTTATAGATCTGAAAATAAAAGATTGCAAAATAGTAGATCGGAAAGTAATATGATGGAAAATAGACCCGGGGGCCATAGGTTTCACTAGAGGCTTCTCTCAAGATAGCAAATAATACGGTGGGTGAACAAATTACTGTCGAGCAATTGATAGAAAAGCGCAAAGTTATGACGATATCCAAGGTAATGATTATGAAATATAGGCATCACGTCCGTGTCAAGTAGACCGAAATGATTCTGCATCTACTACTATTACTCCACACATCGACCGACTCCTGCCTGCATCTAGAGTATTAAGTTCATGAAGAACGGAGTAACGCATTAAGTAAGATGACATGATGTATAGGAATAAACTCAAGCAATATGATGTAAACCCCATCTTTTTATCCTCGACGGCAACAATACAATACGTGCCTTGCTGCCCCTACTGTCACTGGGAAAGGACACCGCAAGATTGAACCCAAAGCTAAGCACTTCTCCCATTGCAAGAAAAACTAATCTAGTTGGCCAAACCAAACCGATAATTCGAAGAGAATTACAAAGATATCAAATCATGCATATAAGAATTCAGAGAAGATTCAAATAATATTCATAGATAAGCTGATCATAAATGCACAATTCATCGGATCTCGACAAACACACCGCAAAAGAATATTACATCGGATAGATCTCCAAGAACAACAAGGAGAACATGGTATTGAGAATCAAAGAGAGAGAAGAAGCCATCTAGCTACTAGCTATGGACCCATAGGTCTGAGGTAAACTACTCATGCTTCATCGGAAGGGCACTAGAGTTGATGTAGAAGCCCTCCGTGATTGAATCCCCCTCCGGCAGGGTGCCGGAAAAGGTCCCTAGATGGGATCTCACGGGTACAGAAGGTTGCGGCGGTGGAAAAGTCTTTTCGTGGATGCTTCTGGTGGTTTGGGAACATATGTGAATATATAGACGAAAGAATTAGGTCAGGGGAGTCACGAGGGGCCCACAAGGCAGGGGGGCGCGCCCTACCCCCCTGGGCGCGCCCTCCACCCTTGTGGCCGCCTTGTGGCTCCTCCGACTTCATCTCCAAGTCTCCTGGGTGTCTTCTGGTCCAAGAAAAATCATCGCGAAGGTTTTATTCCGTTTGGACTCCGTTTGGTATTCCTTTCCCACGAAGCTAAAAAACAAGGAAAAACAGAAACTGGCACTGGGCTCTAGGTTAATAGGTTAGTCCCAAAAATAATATAAAATAGCATATTAATGCATATAAAACATCCAAAACAGATAATATAATAGCATGGAACAATCAAAAATTATAGATACGTTGGAGACATATCAAGCATCCCCAAGCTTAATTCCTGCTCGTCCTCGAGTAGGTAAATGATAAAAACAGAATTTTTGATGTGGAATGCTACCTAACATATTTATCCATGTAATTTTCTTTATTGTGTCATGAATGTTCAGATCCATAAGATTCAAAACAAAAGTTTAATATTGACATAAAAACAATAATAGATCAAGCATACTAACAAGGCAATTATGTCTTCTCATAATAACATGGCCAAAGAAAGCTTATCCCTACAAAATCATATAGTCTGGCTATGCTCCATCTTCATCACACAAAATATTCAAATCACGCACAACCCCGATGACAAGCCAAGCAATTGTTTCATACTTTTAGTGTTCTCGAACCTTTTCAACTTTCACGCAATACATGAGCGTGAGCCATGGACATAGCACTATAGGTGGAATAGAATATGGTGGTTGTGGAGAAGACAAAAAAGAAGGAGATAGTCTCACATCAACTAGGCGTATTAACGGGCTATGGAGATGCCCATCAATACATATCAATGTGAGTGAGTAGGGATTGCAATGCAACGGATGCACTAGAGCTATAAGTGTATGAAAGCTCAAAAGAAAACTAAGTGGGTGTGCATCCAACTTGCTTGCTCATGAAGACCTAGGGCAATTTAAGGAAGCCCATCGTTGGAATATACAAGCCAAGTTCTATAATGAAAATTTCCCACTAGTATATGCAAGTGACAAAATAGGAGACTCTCTATCATGAAGATCATGGTGCTACTTTGAAGCACAAGTGTGGAAAAAGGATAGTAGCATTGCCCCTTCTCCCCTTTTCTCTCATTTTTTTTACTTTTCCCTTTTTTTTGGCTTGGCCTCATTGGCCTCTTTTTTTTCTCACAAGGGACAATGCTCTAATAATGAAGATCATCACACTTTTATTTACTTACAACTCAAGAATTACAACTCGATACTTAGAACAAAATATGACTCTATATGAATGCCTCCGGCGGTGTACCGGGATGTGCAATGAATCAAGAGTGACATGTATGAAAGAATTATGAAAGGTGGCTTTGCCACAAATACGATGTCAACTACATGATCATGCAAAGCAATATGACAATGATGAAGCGTGTCGTAATAAAATGGAACGGTGGAAAGTTGCATGGCAATATATCTCGGAATGGCTATGGAAATGCCATAATAGGTAGGTATGGTGGCTGTTTTGAGGAAGGTATATGGTGGGTGTATGGTACCGGCGAAAGTTGCGCGGCACTAGAGAGGCTAGCAATGGTGGAAGGGTGAGAGTGCGTATAATCCATGGACTCAACATTAGTCATAAAGAACTCACATACTTATTGCAAAAGTCTTATTAGCTATCGAAACAAAGTACTACGCGCATGCTCCTAGGGGGATAGATTGGTAGGAAAAGACCATCGCTCGTCCCCGACCGCCACCCATAAAGAAGACAATCAATAAATAAATCATGCTCCAACTTCGTCACATAACGGTTCACCATACGTGCATGCTACGGGAATCACAAACTTTAACACAAGTATTTCTACAATCCACAATTACTCACTAGCATGACCCCGATGACAAGCCAAGCAATTGTTTCATACTTTTGATGTTCTCAAACCTTTTCAACTTTCACGCAATACATGAGCGTGAGCCATGGACATAGCACTATAGGTGAAATAGAATATAGTGGTTGTGGAGAAGACAAAAGGAAGGAGATAGTCTCACATCAACTAGGCGTATCAACGGGCTATGGAGATGCCCATCAATAGATATCAATGTGAGTGAGTAGGGATTGCCATGCAACGGATGCACTAGAGCTATAAGTTTATGAAAGCTCAAAAAAGAAACTATGTGGGTGTGCATCCAACTTGCTTGCTCATGAAGACCTAGGGCAATTTGAGGAAGCCCATCGTTGGAATATACAAGCCAAGTTCTATAATGAAAAATTCCCACTAGTATATGAAAGTGACAAAATAGGAGACTCTCTATCATGAAGATCATGGTGCTACTTTGAAGCACAAGTGTGGAAAAAGGATAGTAACATTGCCCCTTCTCTCTTTTCTCTCATTTTTTTATTTTTTTTATTTTTTCTCCCTTTTTTTTCTTTTCTCTCTTTTTTTTTCTTATTTTTTTTGATTGGCTTTTTTTTGCCTTTTTATTTTTCCTCACATGGGGCAATGCTCTAATTATGAAGATCATCACACTTTTATTTACTTACAACTCAAAAATTACAACTCGATACTTAGAACAAAATATGACTCTATATGAATACCTCCGGCGGTGTACCGGGATGTGCAATAATTCAAGAGTGACATGTATGAAAATTATGAACGGTGGCTTTGCCACAAATACTATGTCAACTACATGATCATGCAAAGCAATATGACAATGATGAAGCATGTCATAATAAACGGAACGGTGGAAAGTTGCATGGCAATATATCTCGGAATGGCTATGGAAATGCCATAATAGGTAGGTATGGTGGAAGTTTTGAGGAAGGTATATGGTGGGTGTATGGTACCGGCGAAAGTTGCGCGGTACTAGAGAGGCTAGCAATGGTGGAAGGGTGAGAGTGCGTATAATCCATGGACTCAACATTAGTCATAAAGAACTCACATACTTATTGCAAAAGTCTTATTAGCTATCGAAACAAAGTACTACGCGCATGCTCCTAGGGGGATATATTGGTAGGAAAAGACCATCGCTCGTCCCCGACCGCCACTCATAAGGAAGACAATCAAAAAAATATCTCATGATCCAACTTCGTTACATAACGGTTCACCATACGTGCATGCTACGGGACTCACAAACCTGAACACAAGTATTTCTCCAATTCACAATTACTCACTAGCATGACTCTAATACCACCATCTTTATATCTCAAAACAATCATAAGGAATCAAACTTCGCATAGTATTCAATGCACTTTATTTGAAAGTTTTTATTATATCCCTCTTGGATGTCTATCATATTAGGACTAAATTCATAACCAAAGAAAATTACCATGCTGTTTAGAGACTCTCAAAATAATATAAGTGAAGCATGATAGTTCAATAATTTCTATAAAATAAAACCACCGCCGTGCTCTAAAAAGATATAAGTGAAGCACTAGAGCAAAATTGCCTAGCTCAAAAGATATAAGTGAGGCACATATAGTATTCTAATAAATCACGATTCATGCGTGTCCCTCTCAAAAGATGTGTACAGCAAGAATGATTGTGGCAAACTAAAAATCAAAGACTCAAATCATACAAGATGCTCCAATCAAAACACATATCATGTGGTGAATAAAAATATAGCCTCAAGTAAAGTTACCGATATACGAAGACGAAAGAGGGGATGCCTTCCGGGGCATCCCAAAGCTTAGGCTCTTGGTTGTACTTGAATATTACCTTGGGGTGCCTTGGGCATCCCCAAGCTTTGGCTCTTGCCACTCCTTATTCCATAGTCCATCAAATCCTTACCCAAAACTTGAAAACTTCACAATACAAAACTCAACAGAAAATCTCATAAGCTCCGTTAGTATAAGAAAATAAATCATCACTTTGGTTACTGTTGTGAACTCATTCTTTATTTATATTGGTGTAATATCTACTGTATTCCAACTTCTCCATGGTTCATACCCTCCGATACTACCCATAGATTCATAAAAATAAGCAAACAACACAAAGAAAACAGAATCTGTCAAAAACAGAACAATCTGCGAAGATCCGAATTATTATAATAATTCTGTAACTCCGAAAATTCTTAAAAATTTGGACAACAGAATCAATTTTAATATCAATCTCGTGTAAAAAATTAAGGCTTTTTACACACTCTAGTGAATCTAAAAAATTATGTGACTGGACGCAAGAGTTTCTATTTTTCAGCAAGATCAAATCAACTATCACCGTAAGCCATCCCAAAGTTCTTACTTGGCACAAACACTATTTAAAACACAAAAACACATCTAACCAGAGGGTAGATGAATTATTTATTGCAAAACAGCAAGGAAAAATATTGGGTTGTCTCCCAACAAGCGCTTTTCATTAAAGCCTTTTTAGCTAGGCATTGAGATTTCGATGATGCTCACATGAAAGACAAGAATTGAAGCACAAAGAGAGCATCATAAAGCATGTGAAAAATGAGTTTAAGTCTAACATACTTCCTATGCATAGGGATTTTATAAGTAAACAAATTATCAAGACAAGAAAAACCTAGCATATGCAAGGAAGGAGAATAAAACATAGACAATCTCAACATGAAGAGAGGTAATTTAGCAACATAAAAATTTCTATGACCATATTTTCCTCTCTCATAATAATTACATGTGGGATCATATTCAAATTCAACAATATAGCTATCACATAAAATATTCTCTACATGATCCACATGCATGCAAATTTGACACTCTTCCAAAATAGTGGGATTATCATAAAATAAAGTCATGACCTCTCCAAACCCACTTTTATCAAAAATTTCATAAGTTTGATCATTCTCCAAATATGTGGGATCTAGATTTGACACTCTTCCAAACCCACTTTCAATATTATTGCAAACATTATTATCGATCTTATATTTATCATGGGGCTTAAATAAATTTTCAAGATCATAAGAAGAATCACCCCAATCATGATCATTGCAACAAGTAGTGGACATAGCAAAACTAGCATCCCCAAGCTTAGGGTTTTGTATATCATCAACACAATTGACATTAATAGAATTTATAATAACATCATTGCAATCATGCTTTTCATTCAAGGAGCTATCGTGAATCACTTTATAATTTTCTTCTTTCAACACTTCATCACAATTTTCAGATTCATGAATTTCAAGCAAAACCTCATAAAGATAATCTAGTGCACTCAACTCACTAGCAATAGGTTCACCATAATTGGATCTCTTAAAAAATTAGCAAGTGGATGAGGATCCATAAACGATCCATAAACCTTTGTTTCTGTTTTTCAATAAACACACAATTTTACCAAGCGAACAAGCAAACAAACCAAGTAAGACATAAGGGCAAACGAAAAGAAGGCAAATAAAAAGGCAAACGAAAAGACGAACGGAAGAAGGGCGAACAAAAGGCAAATCTTTTCGAAAATCGTTTTAAAAGTGGGGGAGAGGAAAACGAGAGGCAAATGGCAAATAATGTAATGCAAGAGATGAGATTTTTATGATGGGTACTTGGTATGTCTTGACTTGGCGTAGATCTCCCGGGCAACGACGCCAGAAATTCTTCCTGCTACTTCTTGAGCTTGCGTTGGTTTTTCTCTTGAAGAGGAAAGGGTGATGCAGCAAAGTAGAGGTAAGTATTTACCTCTGTTAGAGAACCAAGGTATCAATTCAGTAGGAGACAACGCACAAATCACCTAGCACCTGCACAAACAATCAAACAACTTGCACCCAACGCGATAAAGGGGTTGTCAATCCCTTCACGGTTACTTGCAAAAGTGAGATCTGATAGAGATAGGTAAAACTAAACAAAAAATAAAGTAAATATTTTTGGGTTTTTTGGTTTATAGATTTGAAAATGAAAGATTGAAAAATAGTAGATCAGAAAGTAATATGATGGAAAATAGACCCGGGGGCCATAGGTTTCACTAGAGGCTTCTCTCAAGATAGCAAATAATATGGTGGGTGAACAAATTACTGTCGAGCAATTGATAGAAAAGCGCAAAGTTATGACGATATCCAAGGCAATGATTATGAAATATAGGCATCACGTCCGTGTCAAGTAGACCGAAATGATTCTGCATCTACTACTATTACTCCACTCATCGACCGACTCCTGCCTGCATCTAGAGTATTAAGTTCATGAAGAACAGAGTAACACATTAAGTAAGATGACATGATGTAGAGGAATAAACTCAAGCAATATGATGTAAACCCCATCTTTTTATCCTCGACGGCAACAATACAATACATGCCTTGCTGCCCCTACTGTCACTGGGAAAGGACACCGCAAGATTGAACCCAAAGCTAAGCACTTCTCCCATTGCAAGAAAAACTAATCTAGTTGGCCAAACCAAACCGATAATTCGAAGAGAATTGCAAAGATATCAAATCATGCATATAAGAAATCAGAGAAGATTCAAATAATATTCATAGATAAGCTGATCATAAATGCACAATTCATCGGATCTCGACAAACACACCGCAAAAGAATATTACATCAGATAGATCTCCAAGAACAACGAGGAGAACATGGTATTGAGAATCAAAGAGAGAGAAGAAGCCATCTAGCTACTAGCTATGGACCCGTAGGTCTGAGGTAAACTACTCACGCTTCATCGGAAGGGCACTAGAGTTGATGTAGAAGCCCTCCGTGATCGAATCCCCCTCCGGCAGGGTGCCGGAAAAGGTCCCTAGATGGGATCTCACGGGTACAGAAGGTTGCGGCGGTGGAAAAGTCTTTTCGTGGATGCTTCTGGTGGTTTGGGAACATATGTGAATATATAGACGAAAGAATTAGGTCAGGGGAGTCACAGGGGGCCCACAAGGCATGGGGCACGCCCTACCCCCCTGGGCGCGCCCTCCACCCTTGTGGCCGCCTCGTGGCTCCTCCGACTTCATCTCCAAGTCTCCTGGGTGTCTTCTGGTCCAAGAAAAATCATCGCGAAGGTTTTATTCCGTTTGGAATCCGTTTGGTATTCCTTTCCCACGAAGCTAGAAAACAAGGAAAAAACTGAAACTGGCACTGGGCTCTAGGCTAATAGGTTAGTCCCAAAAATAATATAAAATAGCATATTAATGCATATAAAACATCCAAAACAGATAATATAATAGCATGGAATAATCAAAAATTATAGATACGTTGGAGACGTATCAGGCGACGAGTTGCGCGTCTGCGTCAACATCCCGGGCCTCAACAGGGCCGCTTCGAAGGACCTCTTCTGGCCGTCCCGCGTCGGCCGGAGTGGGGGCTACCCCTACAACTACGTCTGCATGCCGTTTGGCCTGCTGAATATGGGCGCCACGTACCAGCGCCTCGCACAGCGTGCTTCGGCGTCTCACGAGGCCAGGCGCTTGGTGGTCATGTCTCAGGAGATCCCGGATCCTCGCGAGCCCCCTGGGCCTCGTGAGCTTCCCAGGCCTCTGGAGCCGCCTAGCTCGTGAGGAGCGGTCTCCGTGGCACTTGTCTTCAGCTACCCCGACGCTTCTACAACATTGGTGCCAGGTGATTTTTTGGTTTGTTCAGTCGAGGGCGCCCCTCGGGCTGCATTATCCTCAAGTTGTCAGGGTCCGCCCCCGCAGTTACACCGTTTCAATTTGTGTACTCTGGATCAGTTATGCTTTCATGAACTACCGTGATATCTAACCTTGCACTTGATGACGTATTGCCTCGAGAGCCACCCCTACGAGCTTTGTGCGTTGCCAGCTCTCCCCTTGAACGTCCCACGATAGGGGGCTACCGGCACGGCGCCTGTGCTCGGGTCCGTCCCTGCAGCGCTGATAAATCTAAGAGACTGAGCTCTGGCTCGCGGGCCGGCCTAGTGCACGTCACCTCACCAGGTCCTTCGTGCCTTCTTCTTCTCACGGAACGATCATGAGCAGATCTGCAAGCGCGCGCCGCCCCTTGTATTTCATGACTAACTAATACGCAGGAGCCTCAGGAGACAGGACCTCGTGATCAGGCGGCGCTCCAGCTCGCAAAAGGCTAAGTAAAATTGCTTCATACGCCGCGTGCCGCTAGGTACAGCCTCTCCCAAGCGCCTCCGCAAGGCGAGCCATTCCTCTTTTGCGCAAATCGCTTGCACGTTAAAAGGGGGGCTCTTGAGCATCGCGCTCAGGAGCTCCTACTGGCTTTCGAGCCCTCACCCCCTGGCCTTGACCACGGCATCGCGACCTGGCATACCAGCGGCGGCTGAGTCCCGCTCGAGGGGTGGGTCCTGAGGACGTAGAGCATTATGATGGGCAAAGAAAGGGGGTCGCCTGCCTCGCGGGGGAATACAGGGAGAGGGGTGTGGCCCGGCGGCGCTAGCGTTCGTTCTTTTGGAATATGACGGGCATCAGTCCCCTCACGCACCTCTAGCGGGGTTTACCTAGTCCATTACAGAGCAGGGAACATGCACAAGGTCAAAAGCTCCAGAGTGGCTCACCCTCGCGACGAAAGAACCACCGCGGACCGCAACCTCGCCAAGCTAAGTTATCCTACACACGCCAGCATGAGCCTCACCGTTAATGTTTTATTCTTTCGCGACCTCGCTCGGGCAAAGGAACCCCCCAATTTAATTTTCGGCAGCCGCTTGCGCGCCAAAGGGGACCTCCTGAGCATCGCGCCTCAGGAGCTCTCACTGGACCTCGGGTCGCTCACCTCCTCGCCTTGCATACCAGCGATGGCTGAAGCTCACCTGGGGACTGGGTCCTGTTGACGCAGAGCAACACGCTATCGCAAGACCAAAAAGGGGACCGGTGCCCAAGCAAGAAACGCGAGCGCAACCAAGAGCATGAACTGGAAACAGTAATATAAAGGCACAAGCGCCACGGTTCTTACACGCCCCCGCGGGACCCCTCATGATTTTGGTGCAGGGAATAAAACAAAAGGAAAGGCCCCCCGAGGGCCGCAGCTCAGGAGGCGCCGGCTCTGGCATCGTGGCGCCTAGTCGGTGTCCTCCCCCTCCTTGACCCGAGTGCAGCGGTGCGGCGGCTCGTCGTAGTCGTCGTCGCTCGAGCTTGGCCCGGAGGAGGTGTCGCCGCTGCTGGAGGCATCATGGGCGAGGCCAAGGGCAAGTTCACCGCCGAGGGCTTCGCCGCCACCGTTGCCGCCCCTGAGCCAGCACTCCAGGCATTCGCCGTCTTCTCCGAAGACCTTGAAGAAGAGCATCGACGCCCCGTCATACTTAAAATGGAGGGCGTGCCTCCCCTCCAAGCCGCAGGTGCGGGCGATCGTTCCCCATCCCCGGGTCATGAAGACATCGCCGGAGAAGGTGGCCTCGACCTCCGCCTGTGAGGACTGGTTGCAGCAGCCGTCGTGTTGTAGCCACAGCTCGACGGGTCCCCACGCTGGCAGCTCCTCCACCAAGGCACGTGGGAGTCGGATCCAGGTGCGCGGTGGCATCGCCACCCACTCCACAAACTCGCGGGCTGTGCCATCAGCATGGGCCCGTGGGCGAGGTGCTCAGACGGCCGTCGCCTGCCTCCCTCCTCGTCCTCGTCCTCCGTGGCCATCCCCGTGGGAAGGACCCTACGCGCGAACGCTTGGGCCGGCATGGATTCCCGGTGGGGCGCGCTCGCATCGGGGAAGGGCAATCATGGGCGTTGCGGTGGCCTTGCGAGGGCGGCCGCGCCCCCTTTTCGGCGGGAGCGGCTCCGGTCCCTCCCGTGGAGCCTTCCCCTTCTCGGCGGCAGAGAACCTTCTCACCGGCGCCATGGATGCTGCTGCAAGAGTACGGACCGGGGAAGTAAGAAGATGAAAGATGGGCTGGGGGCTCCGCCTCCCTCGCCCTCTTATAGGCGAAAGAAGGCTAACCGGCGCCCCTCCACGTTCCGAGTGATGATGGCCTTGCTGCATGCACCAGGCCGCTGTCAATTCGGAGCGGTTGCTGAGGCAGCATGGGGAAGTGGAGGCGTCCACGCCCCATCGTGCGCCACGCGTCAAGCCTGGCCCGCAGGCGATTTGGGGCCCGCGGCGTTTCGCCCTTGCCCCTTGGCTTCGCCTCGAAGCCAGCCAGAGCGTGCCTTGGGCCCGGGGGCTACTGTTGACGCTCTGGGATCGGGGGTACCCAGATCTGCCTGCCTGCGGCCCAGCGCGTGGGCCCATTGACGGCCTTGTACGGCCCAGCTACAATGACTCCAAGGCAAGTACCTCGCGAGGGCCCCCAGCCTCGCGAGGCGGACGGCATCAAGACCTCCAGAGGAGCGGCCTCCCCAGGTTGCCTCCCGAGGAGCGGAGATTTCTATGCAGGTATCCAGCCTCACGAGGCTATGATGACGTGAGCCATGACGACCAAGGCCAGGCGGGCGCCAGCGGGCGCAGAGGAGGCAGTTTCCCTTTCGGTGCTAAGGAGGCAAGGACAGACGCGGGTTCCCAAGGAATCCCCCAAAGGTTTCCATTCCGGTGCAACAAGACCAAGACCACGAGCTCGGCAGGACGGATGTCATCGCCGAGCCCACCGCTGCGTCACGACCAGAAGCTTTGCAGACGAAGACCACCTTTGGTTAGGATTAGATGTACTTCTTGTCCCCTTTCAAATTGGCCGTTGTGGGATCCCTTCCCGCCTAAGTTTTGAGGGAAGAGGACAAATGACACTATAAATATAGATTAGCCACCACCGTAGAGGGGGAGATCCATTCCACCCTCATCACTTGAGCCCTCGCGAGGCCGCTCAAATGACTGTATTAGTTCATCCTCGGCCTCCTCGTGAGGCCAATCCACCACAAAGTAGGAGTAGGGTTTTACACCGCAAGGTGGCCCGAACTTGGGTAAACTACCGTGTTCATCTTCTTCCCCGCTCGCGTGAGCTCGACGAGGCTAGGCCGTAGGGTGGCGAGCTCGAGACTTGGGTTGGTTGGGATCTTCGCACACGCCCCAGAGTTTGAACCTTATTGGGTCTGCGGAGGTATGAATCCGACAGGAGGTTTCGCAAAATATGGGATTTTTAGGCAAAAAAATGGACGGAAGGCGGTGCCCAAGGGGGACCACGCGGGTCACCCCATGGTCGCGCCACTTGACCGCATGGGGCCCCTAGCTATCCCCCGCGCGCAGGTCCCTACACTTTCTCGAATCTTTGGGTTGTGAAAAAATTTGTACTAAATATTTAGGATTTTTTTACCTCCGTAGATATGAATTTTCTGTAAAACCAAAAACATGCAGGAACAACATGGAACAATAATATAAATTGTTACAAAAAATATTAAAAAGTGATATTATAATACTCCAACATGGAACAATAAAAAATTATAGATACGTTTGAGATGTATCAAAACCTTGTTGAAAACTACTTAATCAATTCTTCTGCTCCTCGTTGGGTTCGACAGTCGTATTTATCGAAAAGGCTACGATAGATCCCCTATACTTGTGGGTCATCACGATGTACGGAACAATATCGAGGCCATCCGAGTAGCTAGATGGCGTACCGAAGCGATGATGAAATGCTCACACGAGCAATATTCTCATCTTTGGTGTTGTTTCAGGCCTGAAATGCTTTCTTGCTCGTTGAAGCGGATGGTTGGAATTGATCCAATTTGCCCGTCAAACAAAAGAAAGAATTGATCCAATTTTGTATCTTGACCGTCTACATCCAATTGATCAAAGATCTAAATCGGTTGTCTTCGCAGAATCACCCATCATACTATTGAGAAATGATTCTTCATTGACCGTCGACCCACCCAAATTTACAAAATCCTCGCTATTAACACAAGATTGCACTTTCCCATATTTTTCCCATTGTCACCTCGCATTCAATCGAACCAATACAAATACAAGGGGAATTAGGTTTTTTTATTACCTGGCCGTTATTTCTTGTCCATGTCAGACTAGGGAGGCACCCGAGTTTTGCCCGCCAACAGTACGAAGGGACAAGGGCTAGGACTCGCGCATGCTCGCCTTTCTTCTATCTTTTTGTTGTGGGGCGTTGCGGCACCGACAGGGGGGAGGCCGGCACTTGCGGGTGGCGGCATAGGGTTTGTCATCTCTGCGCTCAAGTCGTCGCCTTCAAGGTGGATGACGTGTTGCCGGGCGGCCGTCGAAGGAGCAGGAGGTGCAACGGTGGTCGAAGTCGTGGGATCCAACTCGAAACCGACGGACTAGGACGCGAGGGTCGATACGGCGTCCATGGTGTCGTCATGGATTGGGAATGGCCAAAAGCGGTCATGGGGTGGCGGCGCAAGCAGAAAAAGCGGCGCGAGGGGAAAATGTTGCTCGGCCAAATTGTTAACCCCAAAAAATATGGAGCCTCACGGGCTCGATTTGAAGCGACCTTAAAAAAAATTTGGATCGCCCGGGATGGCACCTCTTTCACGGTCCTTTTCGACCAAAATCGCCAAACGAATGATTACAGTGATCGGCCTCTTGCGGACTCTGCTAGAGTTGCTTTAATACGTTCATTGGAGGAAAGCCTTCTTCATTACGAATGGAAACGCTGCTTGCTTTCATGGCGGCGTCTCCACGCATGCAAAGTCGTCCGGACACTAATTGGCCGCACACAACTGTAGCCGGCACGTCATATCAAATCAGGGATCGCTGATTTGAGTGGCCGGGCTCGCCCATGCGTTCCCGTGGCCTCAACAGCTCAAACTTAATCAAGCACAGCCATGCCAGCTGCTCATCACTGTTATAACGATTTGGCGCTGTGTGTACTACTTCCGTGATGCACACTTGTAAGAAATAAAAAGCACTTCATCAGCACGACAGTGAGATGAATTCCATTTCCATCACAATCATCACAGCAACGGAGCCGGAGCATCTTTGATCTCAGGTCAGGAACGCCATGAAATTAATGAACAACACAATCAAGTTCAGTTACTATCAGAACGGCATCCATTTTACAGGGGTCAGCGCAGCCAACCAAAACTCGCAAACCCCTTTCAGAACCCAACCACTCCGCGACCTGAACCGGACCCTATGTCCCCCCGCCCAAGCTTCTCTGTACTTGCCCTTTCTTCTTCCCGTGCCCTTCTGAGTGTTGTCGACTGACTCTCGCCATTGTCCTGCCTAGCTAGGAGCACCACCATTATCTTGCTGCCCTAGAGAGAGGGAAAGAAAAATGAAGAGCCCCCCTCGTGCTCCAAGCACGCATCCTCCTTCCTCTCTGCCGCTCCGGAGCCTGCAGTAGTGAAGCGATGGATCTTTACATGTGACGCTCGCTCACAGGCCGAGCAGGATGTAGTAGACGAGCGTGATGGGCAGGGCGATGAGCATGCCGAATATGACCCTGCAAAGCCATGCGGAAAATGGTCAGCATCTTGCCGGACCGGAGCATCTTGTCGGCGAGAATGGTGGCACTTACGCTGTGCTGAGGATGTCAGGGTGCACGCTGTACTCCTTGGCGAAGACGAAGGGGACAATGCCCTGCGGCAGCGCGGCCTGTCGTGCGGCCGGAGCCGGAGAGGAAAAGGTTAGCGGAAGGGGGCCAGAGAAAGTGGGGCTTTTGTTGGCGTGAAAGCAGGAGCACGAGGGGACTGGGGAAAAGAAGGGACACGGGCACGCCAGGGCTTTCCGCTCTTTGTTTATCCCCTGCTTTTCACCCCCTCGACTCGATCGTTGAAACCAAAGCAAGTACCTGGACGATGGCGACGTGCAGGAGCGTGCCGCGGAGGCCCACGGCGAAGGAGGCGGCGGTCATGACGGCCGGCCCGGCGAGGAACCGCACGGCCATGGCGTACGTCGCCACCTTGTTCCCGCACGCGATAATCCGCGGCTGCAGCGCCATGAACAGACCTGCACGCTCACCAGACACCACATCGAATCAGCAAGAAGAACCCAACCCACTGTTGCATAGGACGAAACAGCAGCAGCAGCAGGAAGGAAGCATGGAATACAACTAAGCCAGGCAGCGGGCACCGACCGAGGCTGAACATGGCCATTCCTAGCCCCGCATCCGACAGGATGGAGATGGATCCCAGGACGATTGCCGGCATGGTGAAGTTCCACCTGCAGCGGCAACGAGACAAGCGCGTCAGAATCGTGGTTAATGTCGATTACTCCTTTGCCAGATTGGTTAGGGAGGGAGGGGGCGCGTACGGACGGACCTGAAGCAGACGAGCGACCAGATGAGGCCGATGAGGCTGGAGTAGGTGTTGGGGTTGCGGATGAGCTTGCGCCACACCATGATCAGGATCAGCCGCGTCATCACGCTCGTCGGCGGCATCGCCGTCGGCCCCGCGCTCATCGCATTGTTCGGGTCCGCCGTCATGGCCTTCTCGTCGCCGGCCTCCGCGTCCCGGTCCAGCGCGCCCCTGTTCCCGAAGCTGAAGTCGTCTCGCTCCACGTTGTAGTCCTCCCTCTCCTTGGCTCCATCCACTGCAATGGTGGCAATGAAGAAAGCAAGAATTGTGCGGACAAATTAGCCTACGAAACCAACAACAAATCGAGCGTGTGCGCGGTGACTGGTGAGAGGGGTTGCTACTTTTGCGGGGGGACTTGGCGGCCGCCGCGTCGTTGTAGTCCGGTGCGCCGCCGCCGAAGACGTCCGACACCGGCGACGCGCTGGAGCTCCAGACGAACATGTGGAGGTCCTCGCCCTTGGCCTGCCCGTTCGTGGCCGGCTTCTTGGGTCCCTTGGGCGCCGCGGCCACCGCCGGGTTCGGCGCGGGGTAGTGCCCCGCCCCGGGCGCCGGATGCTTGGGCTTGGGCGCGTCCTCCTCGTAGTTGGACGGCCGCGGCGTGGCGCCGGTCCGGATGCCGTACGCGTCGGCGGCGCCGAAGTTGGAGCTCCGGCCGACCATGGAGTAGAAGTCGGTGTGGTTGAAGCTGGAGCCCCTGGGCGTGGGGTTCCGCGACGACTGCAGCGAGTAGATCTCGGCGTTGGTGAGGTTGCTGGGGCGCGGCGTGGTGCTGGAGAACCCCATGGAGCGGCGCGAGTAGATGTCGGAGCGGGAGGCGCTGGAGCGGCGCACGGTGACGTGAATCTTGCCGTCCTCCTTGACCTCGGCCTCAGTCTCGATGGCGTTGCTGCGGCCGTCGAGCGAGACGACGTCCGGGTCGACGACGATGGAGGCGATGGCGCCGGCGGTGTCGGGGAACTGCTCGGTGATGAGCATGCGGGCGCCGCGGTACTCGAACATGAAGAGCATGAGCGTGTACCAGATGATGCACTGCAGCACGACGATCTGCACCATGAGGCTGCCGGAGAAGTCGCCGTACATGCCCTTGAGCAGCGGGATGCCCATGACGAGCGTGTTGGGCAGCGTGGAGAGGGAGAAGAGGGTGATGGTCCACTCGAGGCTGCCGCGGCGGGAGAGGTGGCTCCAGGCGGTGAGCATGGCGAGCATCATGAGCTTCTGCAGCGTGTCGGCGGCGATGAAGCGCAGGTTCATGGTGTAGGGGTTGTTGGTGGAGATGAAGTGGAAGGAGAGCAGCGGCACGGCGAAGAGCGCGACGAAGCGGTTGATCCCGGAGCACTGGTCCGGCGTGAAGATGCCCCACCACTTGACGGAGCCGTAGGCGAGGATCATCGCCACGTACAGCGGCACCACCGCCGTCATCACGTGGTAGAAGTCGGTGCCCGTGATCATCTTGCCCGACTCCGAGCTCCTCTGTTTCTTCCTCTCTCTCTCTCTCGCTCGCCAATGGAAGAATGGATCCCTCTCGACCTCAGCTCACTCCTTGCGGGCGAGCTGGTGGCCGCGGGGGGTGTGTGAGGGTGTGTGGTGTGGTGTAGTGGGGAGTGCGTGGGGGAGAGTTTTATTTAGGGGAGATGGCAGCGCGGCCCAAGCTTTCTTTGGACCATCCCTTGTTCCCTTGCTTTTATCCGACGCCGCACTGCCCTCCCCTGCATCTCGGCTGGGAGGAGACGAGCGAGTGAGACTGCGACGCGGACAAGTTGGTGAGGAGCCAATGGGGGGTGGCATGGAGAGATGGAGAGAAGCAGATGCAGTGCATGCGCCGGGCGATTGTTTATGGCCGTATGGGGACAGGTACACCATGCATACGCGTACATACGCCCGGCACGGGTACCATTCGACATCCGAAAATGCTCCACTTACGGACGGCACTTACAGAAACTCTTCTACGGACAGACTTGGCAGAGTCTAATTCACCACCCCCCCCCCCCCCCCGAATTTCAGGTGTGGGGCCGTCCTGTCCCCAATCTAATGATGCCACTTCCATCCGTAACCTCCCATCCGGAAAAAAACGACTGTAAGTGTAGCATTGCTGTTCGACATCCGTACTAAATGACCCTTCTGGAAACTTAAACTTATCTTGAAATCTAACCCAACAAAAACACCAAATTGTATGATTTTTTTATTGCAATCAACTGCTTTACTTATAAATACACGTAGTTACGCCGAATAATTTGGCATCAGAGCGTGCATTAAAAACGTCAAAAAGTTTGACATCTCTGTTGGTGGTTAGATTTGAGAATAAGTTTTTTGAGGGGTCAATAATAAGAGGACTAAATTGAAAAGATTGTCATTTAGTAAAAATAAATAAAAGTCACGGCATGGCTCGGATGCTTTTATTTAAAGGTCTGTCTAGAACACATCTAGATGTGACATAGAAGCTGATGTCCACTCTGTTTGTGATCTATTTTTTTGTCCTAATTTTTTTTGTTTTTTATTGTTGCATTATATATTTGTGAGAGATTAGATGTGATATCCTTAAAAACATCTAGATGTGAATTAGACAAACTGTTTATTTAAATCCTGGCCTGCGTGGGGTGGCGAAACGAGATGCACACCGTACGTAGCTACGCTACCCGACTGAAGCGACGGCGAGATGTTTTTCTCCCCCGCGATCGGGGAACTCTCGCGCGCCGTTCTTACGCCGTGAAGCGAAAGAAATGGAGTCGCCGGGTGGCGGTCTCCCGGGCCGTATGGGGAAACAAGGGAGGCCGTGACGTGTCCGCTCCCGGTCCTTCGCTTTCCGCCAAATCCCGAGCCATCCATCCGTCCATAACGGAATCGGAAAAAGGGACGCCCAGAATTGCCACAAATGTGGTGAAACCAGACGGAAAGAGAATCTGCTAGGGGGTCGTAGGCTGCGCGCGTAGCGGTGAATATTCCTCATACGGCAAGGGTCAGAGCGGCAGCAATCTACTCTATATCCGGAGCCCCGCCCGTATCTTTCACTGTCTCTGCGTTGGATTGACGTGGCGCTGGTCAAGGAGTGCTCGAGTGGCAAGTCAGCCGTGAAGAAGAATGCTTCTGCTCGTTGAAAAAAACAAAATGCTTTTTTTTGCTAGTCTGTAAAAAACCGACCTCGAGCTGGAAATACTACACACTTTTTTTTCCTTGTCGTTGGACTTGGACGGACGGCGACCGAAGTAGGAGTATACTACCACTACCACGGGAGGAAAAACAGAGGTCCAAAGCGACAAGCTCGCCACGAACTGCTCCGATTTTTATCGTCGGAATCCGCGCTTCGGACACCGAGCGGGGCCATATTTTAACAGCGCCTGGCAGATCGTGAAAAGGGCGAGGGGAACACAAGATGTGCGCTGGCGTTAGAAAAAGAGCACGAGAGAGAAAGGATATGTTTTTTCTGGCCACCCCCTCTGCGCCTCCTGGCTTGGCCGCAGGTTTGCTCCGCCTGCATATTCCCGCTCCGGGCGTGCACCACTCCTCCGATAGACACACTCACTCACGAGCATGGTTAACAATATAGCAATATATATATATATATATATATATATATATATATATATATATATATGAAACATACATCCTACCATCTGGGGGTAGTTACCTCACATGTCTCATATACTATCATGTAGTACAATATATACTTCTTTATCATTCTAAATATGTTCATATACTATATCTAATATATTTCAAAACAAGTTATACGAAAAAATTGCATATGAGCCCATAGTTTTTGTTATATTCGTGAAATACATACATATTTATACGTAAAAAAGAGTATGCTGAAAATATGGTACATACTATCTAAAAAGTAGTATATATACTACCTAAACATTGTTATATACTACATACTACACGTACATACTCTCGGTTTGGACTGATACTACATACAACATACAAAACACAAGTGGTGGTAACTACCACTGGTGGTAGCAAACATTTGTCCTATACATTTTGAGTGTGCTCCTTTTTACGTACAAATATGTACGTATTTCACAAATAAAATAAAAACTATGGGTCAACTTGCAATTTTTTCATGAAACTCACTTTGAAGTATCTTATATATAGTATATAAACATACTCAAAATGATAAAGTAGTAGATATACTACCACATGGTAGTATATGAGACATGTGGGGTAACTACCCCTGGGTGGTAGGATGGATTTTCCATATATATATATATATATATATATATATATATATATATATACACACTTTAGAGCAACTCCAACGTGGCGACCCATTTCGTCCGTACACGTCCGTTTGCATCGCCGCGGACAAAAATGCTGGCCCAACGCGCCGATTCATTCCCAAAACGCATTCGCGCGGACCCATTTTCGGCCCAAATTTGCGCCTGAATTGTGTTGGCGCGAACGCGAAGCGGACGCGCAGCGCATCCTCTCAGAGTCCGCCGCGTCCCCATATGGCGGCCGGTCAACTACCTCCCGCGTTTTTATTAATGATGACCATAGACCGCGGGCCCATGCGTCTGCGACGGCGAGCGTCCTTTTTTAATCCGAGCGTGCCGGCGGGGGAGGGGGGCGTCATCATCCTCTTTCAGCCTCCCGTCCCCATCTAGCCACCCTGCTGCTCCCCCGCCGGCGACAACCCTAGCCTAGCTCGCGCCACCATGGGCTTCTTCGCCGGCAAGAACAAGGTCAAGGTCCCCGTCTCATCCTCTTCGCGCGCGCTCGTGATCCCCTCGCCGCTGCCGGCGTCTGCCCGCCTGGCGAGGCAGCGGATAAGCGTCCTAGTGCACCAGGCGAGGTGGCACTGAGAGCACCACATCCCCCTCATGTATCCCGACGTTGCCCTGCGACATAACTGGCATTTGGATCCAGATAGGATCCCAGTGTCGGCGGTGCCGTGGACGACCCCGGCGCACGCGGAGGAGGTATGTCGCCGGCGAGATCTGCTGACGCCGGAGCAGCGCCTCAACCCGGCCTACGCAGCAGACCCTCCCGATTGGGAGGTCTGGTTCGCCCGCGGGCATGAGGAACAGCGTTGACGCGGCGCCCAGCACGTGCGGGCTGGTACCACGCCACCCCCCGCCGTGCGCGACGAGGACCAGGAGGAGGAGGCCGCCTACCAGGCGGCGCTGGCGGCTGCCATGCAGGAAAGCGAAGAGGACGAGCGGCTCAAGGCGGCGAAGGAGGAGGCGGCGTACCAGGCGCGCCTGTCGGAGGCCATCACACTCTCCGCTTCCTGCGACTGCGTTGTGCCGCCGCTGACGCCACCGCCCCCCATCAAGCCTGAGCCTGCACCTTCACCTATGTCGGTGCCCCAGCGGTGGACCTGGCAAGGAGAGGTGCGCGAGTGGGTTAGTGCGCCCCCCATCTGATTTGGGGCGACGCCGGCGCATGAGAAGATCTACCTCGAGCAGTGGTGAAAGCGCTGGCTGGCGGAGGAGTGCCGCGAGGGCGAGCGCCTGGAGCAGTGCGAGCGTGACGCGGAGGAGGAGTGCTGCGAGGGCGAGCGCCTGGAGTAGTGGGAGCGCGACGCGGAGGAGGAGCGCCGTGAGGCGGAGGAGAAGGAGCGCCGGGCCCGCTCTGCCCAGCCGGCGACGGTCACACCGGCGCCGCAGGACATCGCCACAGCTCGTCGACCTCACCGGCCCCGATGATGACGACGAGGACGCCTAGGGTAGCGTGCCTCCTCCTCATTTTTAGTTTAATTAAATATTTTTTATTTATGTAATATGGACTCGTGGACTATCACCGGCCTTTGTGGCCGGCATTTATGTTTAATTAATGTTTTCAATTTCAAAATATTTGTGTTACTTTTTTCGCGCACCGACTCAAAATGGGTCGGGCCAGCGTTGGGCTCAAGCGCCGACCCAAACGTGAAAGTGGACATGGGTGTCTGATGGGCCGACCCAAACGGATAAAAAGCGGACAAAAGGCATATCCGTTTGGGTCGCCCGGTTGGAGTTGCTCTTATGATCCATCTTAAACTCCGGTGTCGACGGTTAGGGCATCTCCAACGGCAACCCGTAAATTTCCTTCCACATTCGTCCGCACACAGGGGCGCACACACCGATGCGGGAGGACGCCATCCAACCGTAGTCTGTATATGTCCACCAGCAAATCCAGATTCAAATCTACGCTGATCCACACAACGCATCGGATCACACCCGCGCCGGATCACATCCCGATCACAACCAAAAGGAGGAAATTATGCTTAGTTTTTACATGCTCGAATCCAAATGAAAATAAGTCTGGCTGTCTGTGCATTTCTACCCTGTCGGACCGGCCATCCCAGCAAGCAGCTCCCCGATCAAGGAGGTAACGTCGCCGCCGCGTAGGCAGCCTCCGCGTCTTTTTCCACCTCCGCCTCCACCACGTCCTCATCTTTCGCCGCCGCCAACTCATCTTTCTGCCGCTCCAACATCTGGTAGCGGACGGATTGCACGATAATTCTAGCATCGGCATCCAAAGAGTCGATATTCAAGGTCAACATCTTGGCGTCCTCCGCATTGGCGGCGATCTTCACCCTCTTTTCCTCGAGCGCGTCCTTCTTCTCCTCGAGCGCCGCCTTCCTCTCTTCTATCATGGTCCTTCTCACTTCGAGCTTGATATTCTTCTCCTTCACCTCCATCAACTGCTTGAACCTATCCGCCTTCCTCTCCTCCTTGACGTCCGAGCGCCTCACGCATGCCTCTTCCTTCTTCGCCAAGACCTCCTTGAACCTCTCCCTCAGCTTGGCCGCCGCACCTTCTCGCTTCGCCCTCTCCTCCTCCCACTTCTTTCCCCACATATTTCTTCTAACCTTCTTCATCGGTTCTTGGGCTGGGTCGGTAGGGTCATCAGTTTCTTTCTCGTTGGCTTGGGCGGCGGTATTGGCAATGAAAAGGTTCCATTTCGGTTGCCCATTCAACTTCAACCAATAATGCATAACGGTGAAGGACTTCTTCTCCAACTTCTTGTACATCACGCAAGCACGAGTAGGCTACAAAGTGAAACAATGCATATCCGTCTAGTGAGCAACAAAACAATACATGTTCGGCTAGTGATCAACAAAACTAAAGCATATCCGGCTAGTGATCAACAAAACTAAAGCATATCTGCCTAGTGATCAACAAAACTAAAGCATATCCGGCTAGTGATCAACTTACTTGCTCGGTGATTTGTGCACCCCTAGGCCACCGTGCGATGAGATGCTTCAAGTGCCTGCAATACTTTGAGACGGCCTCTTGGATGGCGTACCATCGATGGTTGAGGGACTTCCACTCACGGTTGCGGATCAACGCGTCGGAGTAGGGCGCGAAATGCTTGTGCTCATGGAACCATATGTGAATGTTCTCCAATAGGTTGTGCCCTTTTGCTTCGTGCCATGGACAGGATCGAGGCTAGTGGCCAACCATGCATCGCACAACAGCTCGTCCTCCCGCATGTTGAAGCTTTCTCCTCTACCCTTCTTCTTCGGATCGCCGGTTGTATCATCCGGATCATCATCATCGCCGTCGTCATCCTCGTCCTCAACCTCCTCCCCCCCTATGGATGCTGCTCTCTGACGGCCCAATGTTGTTGTTGTTGTGTGCCATCGCCGGTCTGGGTGTACAACTGTTGCGTGGCCGTCTGGGTGTAGGACTACTGCTGCTGGTAGTTGCCGGACTGGGTGGGATCCGAGTCTTCCACATGCCCGTCCTCATAGCCCCCTCCTCCTCCCTCGCCTTCGCCGTGGATGATATCGAGCATCCCTGTCCACGTCGTACGCCGGCGTCCCCGCTCTCGGCATTGGAGCAAATAGCGTGTGGGCACCCATCTGCTCTCCGCCCGCCGTCCTCGCCCGGATGAGCGGCGGCGAAGAATACTCGGAGAAGAGCGGCGCCACGTTCGTCGACGATGCAAGGAACCGTACCGGCGGGGTTTGCGAGCTGCTTGGTGGCGTAGTAGTACGGGGGCTTGTAAGACTCCGGCCACGGCGTCGTATGTACCATGGGCGCGCCCGTGTGGCGGCGTCCGCCACGGCCTCGCCGACCGCCTAGTGCGCCATGCCCACCATGCCCATTGCCACCACCAGGTCCACCGGCAGCCAGACGCTTCTTCAGGTCCTCCTTTGCGGTCTTTGCTTTGACGCGGCGATTTTGCCACGTCTCCGAGCTGATCTTCCGGGCGAGCGCGATGCTTGGATCTTCCGGCACCTCCGCCGGCTCCATCTCCGACAGGTTCTTCGACGGTTCCATGCTTCAGCGGCGGGGGGGAAGGAGGGGGTGGGAGAAAAGAGAGGGAATTGGGCGGAGAGCAACGGGGAGTGGAAGAAGAGAGTGGGGGATTTTGGCGCGGAAACAGTGTGGGATGCTACAAAAGCGCGGGCTCAGCCTTCCTTTTGGGTGGGCCAGGGGGTAGAGAGCGACATTTCGCGTGTCTAGACTCTTGCAAAGCTCCCCCGCTTTTGTCTCCGGTTTGCTGGAGAAATCGCGTCTGGACCTCTCTGCGGACGGATATAGGACCGCGTTGGATGGCTTCTGCGGTGCGGACAGTACGGTCCGGACGTTTGCTGGAGGTTTGCGAGTCGGCGTTGGAGATGCCCTTAGACATCTAAGCCACGGACAGCAAATTCGGGCACTCAAACATCCGTGGATGGGCCGGACAAGTCTGCAAGAACTGACCGGGCAGCTGAAATATCCTTGTCTGCATCCGAACTCCTCATAGTTGTAATCTTAAAACCACATAAAGTATGCAAAAGTACGTAGATCAACTAAACCTACACTACACTGCTCGTTCTCGTTGGAGATATTCCACGATCCCCGTGCACGGCTCCGGGTACATGGACGACAGCTACAATTGCAGCCCCTCCACGTCGGCCTTCTCCTCCTCCTTCGCCTCCATTTCAGCGAATAGCGCGTCGTTCGTTGCTCGTTCTTACCAGATGAACCACCAGTTGGCCCTGACATAGGCCTCATCCTGAATGGACTCCAGAATGGTCTGCTGCTCCGCCATCTTTGACGCTTGGGCGACCTTGAACTCCGCCATGATGTCCTCCATGTCGAAGCCCGCAACCGACGCCGGCTCCTCCTCCAGATCCGCCACCTTCATGGGCACCGGCTGCTGCTCCCCCTCCTCTTCCTCATCCTCCTACGGCTTTGGAGAGTCCGGAGGCAGGCAGACTGCGGTTCAGTGGCGAGCCTCGCCCTTATCTCCTCCAACATTTGGAAGCGGTGCCATGTGGCGTTCACACCCCACTGGAGGAGATACCTGTCAGATCATCGGATTTCCAGGTGTTTTTCTGTGGGACCCCAGTGTCATTTCGACGTGACGGATGTGTCGGACATGCCCGGGCCACCCCATATCCGCCCCAGATTTGGGCTGAATATGAGGGGTGCTAGTCAGCTCAGACGTTTGAGGCTGATTTGAGGCGCCTGTCTGTGTCCCTTTTTTTAACAGGGTCATCCGCTCGTACGTTTGATGGCTGTTTGAGGTGCCTAGCTGTAGACGCTCTTAGTGACTAGCTATGGGTAAGTCGACAGAAAAACCAATTTGGGTCAGTCTATTCATTTCAGTCGTTCGATGCAAAACTAACAATCAGGATTCCTTCTTCAACCTCCACTGCCCACGTTCTTCTTCTTCCAACCTCCCCATGTTCCACTGGCCGGACAGTCATCCACCACCGCCCATAGCCGCCAGCGCTCCCACACCAGCCTCGCTGCCCCGCCCACCGCTGTGTTGCCCCTCAGCCATCCCTCTAAACCCCGCAATGACCAACTTTTTTTCTGGCGAACCTGCACCACCCCACACACCTAAGAGCATCTACAACCAAACTTGGCAAATCGGACCCCTATACGCACGTGGGCGCGTCCGCGAACAGCACCGAGCGGCACCTCATTTAGGCTGTCGTACATCCAGACATCTCAAATGCGGATCCAATAATCCATGCAACCCATGCATGTCGATCATACGATGCAATTCGTCATAATTCAATGGTTTGAAACAAATACAACAAAGCAAAATAAATCATAGTTCAACAATCCGGATATGCCAAAATGAAATCAAAGTCCGAGCGTGACGGATCATTCACCGGACGCCATCCATGTTGTCTGCTTCGCGGCCATACTAGCCTTCTGCTTCACCTGCATCCTTTATGCATGCTCTGCTTGCATCCTTACCGCATGCTCCTGCATCCTTGCCTCATGTTTCGCTTCTGCCAAGCCACTTCTTTGTATGCTCATCCAAGAGACTTTCGTCCACCAACATTATCTTGGCATCCTCTGCGTACCATGCAATTGGCAACTTTTCCTTCTGAAGTCCAATCTCTCCAAATGTCTTGGCCTTCTCGAGTTCCCTCTTGATCGCCGCGGGGGATAGCTACTCGTCGAGGTCCGCATCCGCTCCCTGTGACGCCGCCGCTTCCCTTTCCTGTTGCCTCCGTCGCCGGTCCCTCCGGGCGATGTTCTTCGACTTGCACAATCTCGCCAAGGACGGGATGCCGACGTATGACGCGGACGCAGACTCAGTCGTTGTAACACCCCAAAAAATTCAACCATAATTTTATTAAGTAAAATTTTGGCAAGAAATAAAATTTTGAATTATATTAAGTCCTTTACTATTTTCAGATTATTTTCTGTTCTGTTTTTCAAAATTCTTCCCTCCATATAGGAATTTTTGGAAATAATATTGTGGCTCTGGTAGTGTTCTCAAAACATTTCATTTATATTTTAATAATAGTAGGAATTAATTCCATAATAAAATTTGCCTCTAAATAATTCTTTTAATAGCATTTTCAATGTTTGAAATGCCTCTGTTGCACTGCAACCTTTTTAAATAATTCTTTTAAAATTCCACAAAAATTGTGGGAGGTCATGTGATGCCTATAAATCACTTTTATGCAAAAACCCAACTTGGTGTTTTGGAAATTTTGAGTGAACCTTCCTCTTTTCCATTCTGTCCCATTCCCCAGTTACAACTACAACCCCAATTTTCCTTGCTCCAATAATTCTGAATTTTTTCCCACTTATAGTCCTTCCAACCAAAACCTTAAGTCCAGAAGATCAGCTTCATTTGCATCATTTAGATCTACCAAATATCCTCCTGTAGTTTCTGTTTAGAAATGAATTCTGGTAAAACTTGCACTAGCAAGTTTCTCTTATTGACAAACCAACCGCACCATCATATCTAGCATCTAAAGAGTCACCATACTGCCAAGTATAATTTCCAACAAAGTTCCCTAGCTAGCTCTATCATTTTGTCAAACAGATTGTGTGCATGACAGAATTTGGCTACCTATCAAAACTACATTAGGAACTTGATCATCTGACCCAACTAGCATGTCTAGCATTCTAGTCATCTTGGAAAATGCCACCCTCCCAAAAAACAGCTCTACAGGACCAACCTAGTGCCCCCTGGCATTGGGTCGACCACCTGGAGTGCATGCTCAGAGCGTGGCCAGAGCACTGGTATTGCAGGCATCGGCATCGCCCTGGCGCCGTGCCTCTGCCGCCTCCCTCGCTCATGTCCCTCCTCTGCTAGCTTCATGGGCAAGTCACTGCCGCCGACACTCTTCCCTAGCCTCTAGCACCGACCAGCCACCGTCCGCACCGTCCACCGCCGCTGGCGTCTCAGGCACGGCTCTGCCAGGATGCGTGGCGCGCCCTCGAGCCAGCCAGCCACCCCCGGCGTAAATACGGGCGGCCACCATCCTCACCGACTCCGCCGACCACCACCAACCTCGCCACCGGCCTCTGAATGCCATAAATGGCCGCCGCCGTCGTGCCTTCCTCTGGAAGCCACGGCCACGGCCACCCCATGCTATTTAAGCCACCGCAAGCTCACTCCACTCCGGACCACCACACCTCCCCCTTCCCTACGAGCTTCCAGGAGCGACCAGACGACCGGAAGAGGCCGTCTTCCCCGCCTCCGACAGACACGGCCGCCGTCATCCTGTCAATGATTCCGTCGCAAACACAGCCCCTCTACTGCACTTTCCGCCACCAAACCACTCAGTGAGCACCCCTGCATCCACTCCGCACCTCAATTTTGCCGGAGGGGCATCGGAGGCAAAATCCCCAATTTGGGTTCCGCCGGAGCCTCTCGGGAGACCTCGCCGCCAGCGAGATTGGGCTCCCCGACGACCGTAACGCACCTCAACCGGATCGCCAACTCCTCCTGAGTCCGTCCCCGTGCTTACCTCCTTGATTGGGGCCGCCGTACGCCGGCGCCGGATGCCAGAGCTCCGCCCCTGTTCTGCCGCGGAAGAAGGAGGCGCGGGCGACCGGTCAAACATGACAGATGGGCCCTAGGACCCACTGTCAGCGACCTAGCGCTGCGTCATCGGCCTCCCGCTCAGCCGAGCGTCACTGGGCTCGGCCCAATAGTCCTTTTAATCATTTATTCCATCTTAGAATTGCTCTAAGTAATTCATATGAACTCCAAATAAATTGATTCTTTTTCTATAATTCCTTATATTTCACCTAGTTTATTTTAGTATTTATTTTAGAAAAATTCAGACAACTTTTTAGTACTATTTTTGTTTTATATGGTAATTACAATATTTTTGAAAAATAGGAAATGGAGGGAAGATAAAATTTTCAAAACTTTTGGAGTGCACCCAACACTTCTGCATGATCAAGGCAAGCATCTTGAACACTTAATATGGTGAATTGCATGGTTATATTGTTTGCAAGAATAAATGAAGTCATACATAGGTTGAGTTCGAATAAAAATTTGCATGCATGTAGTGATGGCATGTTTCCTCATACCATGCATCGTGTGTTATCATGACTAACTTGCAGGTGCAGGTATAAGTAAAATACAGTACCGGCAGAAGGGTGACCACGTTGAAGCGTGATCATGCCTTGTTTGTTATGCATGTTGGAGCGTGCAAGGGTTGTGGCCCTGTTTGGAATTGCTGTTGAAAGAATATTTTGTTGTGCTAACCACTGCAGGAAATACTTAAGCCTCCTGAGTCAAACGTAGATCGAGTCTTGTTCCGGTAACCCCCATACTTGTTCGTGCTACCACATGTCCCTGCCACAGGTGGGGTATGGTTTAGTAAGTTGTTAACCCCTTTCCGTGCACACACCACATAGAGGGCTACGATGAGGGCTTCCACGATCATGGACTAAATCCTGTCATCGGGTCAGGGGCATGGGTGTATCCGGTTGTGACCGAGAGGGGGGCACCCCTTGGAATCCGCGCGTATTAATAGTGATCCCATGCTACTCGAGATTGTTGTCTCCCTGACTTAGAGTTTTTCTGGAACGATGCTTTGGGTGATTCCTAGCATCCAGACGGTTAATCTGGTGTGTGCTGGTTAGGTGTGTTTTCAGCCCAAAGGCCGTAATGGAAATTAGCCAGTGTCACGGTACTGACTAAAGAAATCCTTTACTTGTGGGTAAAGAGTACACCCTCTGCATAGTTTCAACCTATTCGAATAGCCGTGTCCGCGGTTAAGGACTACAGTCTGGGTTGGTCAAGTGTCGGTCTTAGTGTCGGTCTTCGGAGGAAAATAATTAAAATGTGCCTGAATTATTTTGCAGGATAATTATTGTCACCCTGATGCTACCATGAATATTTTTGCTATGCATATTAATATTATTGTGGTAATGCATATTATTGTGGACTAACCCGTTTCTCTTATTTTATTTTCCTGAGTGTCTCAGGGGCTGGCTAGACTACCCCGGGCATTCGGTTTTATTTTCAAGACCTCTCCGTGGCGTCCCTCGAGTTCTCAGGTGGTCTATCACGCCACTACTCTAGTGGACAGCCGTTTGGCATTTCTTTTCAAGACCTCTCCGTGGCGTCCCTTGAGTTCTTAGGCGGTCTATCACGCCACTACTCTTGTGGACACCCGATTGGCATTTCTTTTCAAGACCTCTCCGTGGCGTCCCTCGAGTTCTCCGGCGGTCTATCATGCCACTACTCTTGTGGACACCCGATTGGCATTTCTTTTCAAGACCTCTCCGTGGCGTCCCTCGAGTTCTCAGGCGGTCTATCACACCACTACTCTTGTGGATACCAGTCAGGCATTTCTCTTCAAGACCTACTGTGGTGTCACTTTGGACATCCGACCGGCATTTCTTTTATTTCATTTTCCATTAACTTTTCTTGTTTATCACTAACATTTTTATATATTCATTTTTTTGTACATGCTAATATGTTATCATGCCATGATTTAATTCCTGTCAGCATGCATTTAATATAGTCCAGCATGAGCATACGCATATAGTTTGGTTCATCATGATCATATATTTTTATCTGCTGCATTCGGTATATCTTTTGTTCATGATGTTTGCGAGTACATTCCAACGTACTCACAGGCTTGTCCCTAGCTATTTACTTGGCCAGGTCAGGAGTTCTACGTGGAGTACCACAGCGCCGTCCGTGCGGAGCCTAGGATGGCAGCCACGCGGGATAGGAATTATCCAGATCAGCTGTTCCTGTGGGAATGGAGCCCCATCAACGTTGGAGAACCACGAGTCACTTCCGTCATCCATTGCCAGAATCATTGTTGTATCATTAGACCTTCATGGTCTTGTATCCAATTCTTGTAATTGCTTGGTAATCTGTAACAAGGACGTGTCCACCAGTAACGGTAATCCTGGGCTGGTGATGACGGAGGGGTTAATTTCTGGGATTTTTGTGTCCCCGAAATCCAGCCCCGACAGCCTTGGTATCAGAGCCAAGCTGACCATTGGCTAATCCTATCTTAGCCTGGTCACCATCCCTAGGTTTCCACACCATCCACATCTTTTCCTATCAACAGTCAAGCCTATATCATCTGATAAGCCTACACAGCAGTCAGCCAACATCTTTTGACAGTCGGTGCCCAACCTAGCAGCCGGTTCATAGGTCGTGTGCCTGTGGCCGACACCTGAGTTGTCTCATCCACAAGCGTGCAATGGAAGACTCTGCTAGCTAATAAAAGAAGCCTTGCCCCAACCCATCACCGGGAACCCTTCCGCACGACCCTGTAGATCTCACCTTCGGACCATAGACGGTCATGCATGCATTCGCGTAGCGTGTAGTGCTTGTTTGCATGATGTGACCTTTGTTTTGTTCTTAGGGCGTATGTCATAAGTGCATTGCCATGATTGCATTCTGCATATGATCATTTGTTGTGATTTGCATTCAGTTCTTCCGCCCTTAACAAATCTCGAGGACAAGATTTTCTTAAGGGGGTAGAGTTTGTAACACCCCAAAAAATTCAACCATAATTTTATTAAGTAAAATTTTGGCCAGAAATAAAATTTTGAATTATATTAAGTCCTTTACTATTTTCAGAGTATTTTCCGTTCTGTTTTTCTAAATTCTTCCCTCCATATAGGAATTTTTGGAAATAATATTGTGGCTCTGGTAGTGTTCTCAAAACATTTCATTTATATTTTAATAATAGTAGGAATTAATTCCATAATAAAATTTGCCTCTAAATAATTCTTTTAATAGCATTTTCAATGTTTGAAATGCCTCTGTTGCACTGCAACCTTTTTAAATAATTATTTTAAAATTCCACAAAAATTGTGGGAGGTCATGTGATGCCTATAAATCACTTTTATGCAAAAACCCAACTTGGTGTTTTGGAAATTTTGAGTGAACCTTCCTCTTTTCCATTCTGTCCCATTCCTATGTTACAACTACAACCCCAATTTTCCTTGCTCCAATAATTCTGAAATGTTTCCCACTTATAGTCCTTCCAACCAAACCCTTAAGTCCAGAAGATCAGCTTCATTTGCATCATTTAGATCTACCAAATATCCTCCTGTAGTTTCTGTCCAGAAATGAATTCTGGTAAAACTTGCACTAGCAAGTTTCTCTTATAGACAAACCAACCCCACCATCATATCTAGCATCTAAAAAGACAACATACTGCCAAGTATAATTTCCAACAAAGTTCCCTAGCTAGCTCTATCATTTTGTCAAACAGATTGTGTGAATGACAGAATTTGGCTACCTATCAAAATTACATTAGGAACTTGATCATCTGACCCAACTAGCATGTCTAGCATTCTAGTCATCTTAGAAAATGCCACCTGCCAAAAACCTGCTCTACAGGACCAACCTAGTGCCCCCTGGCATTGGGTCGAGCACCTGGAGTGCATGCTCAGAGCGCGGCCAGAGCACTGGTATTGCAGGCATCAGCATCGCCCTAGCGCTGTGCCTCTGCCGCCTCCCTCGCTCATGTCCCTCCTCTGCTAGCTTCATGGGCAAGTCACCGCCCTCGCCGACACTCTTCCCTGGCCTCTAGCGCCGACCAGCCGCCGTCCGCACCGTCCACCACCGCTGGCGTCTCGGGCACGGCTCTGCCAGGACGCGTGGCGCACCCTCAAGCCAGCCAGCCACCCCCGACGTAAATACGGGCGGCCACCGTCCTCACCGACTCCGCCGACCACCACCAACCTCGCCACCGGCCTCTGAATGCCATAAATGGCCGCCGTCGTCGTGCCTTCCTCTGGAAGCCACGGGCACGGCCACCCCGTGCTATTTAAGCCGCCGCGAGCTCACTCCACTCTGGACCACCACACCTCCCCCTTCCCTACGAGCCTCCAGGAGCGACCAGACGACCGGAAGAGGCCGTCTTCCCCGCCTCCGACAGACACGGCCGCCGTCATCCTGTCGATGATTCCGTCGCAAACACAGCCCCTCTACTCCACTTTCCGCCACCAAACCACTCAGTGAGCACCCCTACATCGACTCCGCACCTCAATTTTGCCGGAGGCATCGGAGGCAAAATCCCCAATTTGGGTTCCGCCGAAGCCTCTTGGGAGACCTCGCCGCCGGCGTGATAGGGCTCCCCGATGACCGTAATGCACCTCAACAGGATCGCCAACTCCTCTTGAGTCCGTCCCCGTGCTTACCTCCTTGATTGGCGCCACCGTACGCCAGCGCCGGACGCCGGAGCTCCGCCCCTGTTCTGCCGCGGAAGAAGGAGGCGCGGGCGACCGGTCAAACTTGACAGGTTGGCCCTAGGACCCACTGTCAGCGACCTGGCGCCGCGTCATCGGCCTCCCGCGCAGCCGAGCGTCTCTGGGCTTGGCCCAATAGCCCACGCGACTATACCCCGCCGAGGGCACACCTCTGTCCCTTTTCATTTTTCTTTTTCCAATAAACTTCCAATAATCCCATAGCAATCTTTTCAAATCCAAATCCAGTTATTCAAATTTCTGAAGACTTATAAAATCATGCTCTATTATTCTAGCTAGGGTGAACATTTTTTCTTAGCTTAGTTTTTGTTGGGTCTATTTAATAGTCCTTTTAATCATTTATTCAATCTTAGAATTGCTCTAAGTAATTCATATGAACTCCAAATAAATTGATTCTTTTTTTGTAATTCCATATATTTCACCTAGTTTATTTTAGTATTTATTTCAAAAAAAATCAGACAGCTTTTTAGTACTATTTTTGTTTTATATGGTAATTACAATATTTTTGAAAAATAGGAAATGGAGGGAAGATAAAATTTTCAAAACTTTTGGAGTGCACCCAACACTTCTGCATGATCAAGGCAAGCATCTTGAACACTTGATATGGTGAATTGGATGGTTATATTGTTTGCAAGAATAAATGAAGTCATACATAGGTTGAGTTCGAATAAAAATTTGCATGCATGTAGTGATGGCATGTTTCCTCATACCACGCATCGTGGGTTGTCATGACTAATTTGCAGGTGCAGGTTGTAACACCCCTGTGTAATAGTCACTGTGACACTCTGCTAAGTATGCCGAGTCATCTCAATTTGCAGTGCCTAATCACTTTGGTTAAGAATTCAATTCAAATTCTATTCTGAAAATCAACTCAAATTCAAAAGTGCAAAATAAATTTGCTCAAACACTATTAGAAAAATGTTCACTAAATAGAAAATATTCCAGAAGCACTTATAAAAATATAATAAATTATACTTGGATTAGCTAAATGACTCCAACAACATGAAACAGCACCAAAACAGCATTGTTTAATCCATTTAAAATCATTTCAAATTCAAATAAATTCCTACTTTGCCCAAACAAGTTTTTGCTGAAAGGTAATAGAGCACTGTAATATTTGGGCCAAGTTCCACATTTTATAATAGTGCAATAGTGGCCTAACTATTACCAAAACAGAAAAGAAAATGCAAAAGCAAAATAAAAATCCTAGCATTTACTGTGAGCTGGGCCTAAGTGCACAGTGGCACGGCCCAGCCCACGACGCCTCCCTCCTCCCCGTGTCGTCCACGCAATGGCCGCGCACGCGCGCGCCAGCCGGACGTCGACACGGCGTCGGCCGCGACGGCCACCAACAGCCGAGGGGGATAAGGCCGAAGCCGTTCCTTCCCCCCTGGCCTCCTCCCCGTCATTCTCCCCTCTCCCCTCGCTCTCTCCTCCTTTTCCCCATCGACGCCCGACACGGTCGCCGCCGTGCCTCGCCCGTCGCCGCGGCCACAGCTGCCACCTCGCTCCGCCGACTGGTCGAGGAGATCCGCCATCGACTACTCCGTCGATCGGTGGTCTCAGTTGGAGCGGGGGAGCACCGAGGAGCTGGATCCATCTCGTCCACATCTCCGGCCGCCGTTGTTCGCCTTCGTCTCCGGCGCCGTCCCTGCAGCTACTAAACTGTCAACGGCCAGACGTGCGAGCCGCTCGGTGAGCTCCACCTTTTCCCCTCCTCTCTGGTTGGCTCTCGCGCGCTCTAGCTGTCTCCTCCATGCGCGCATGAACGGATCGCCACGGAGCTCGTCGCCAAAGAGCCTCTGACGACCATTTGGTCTTGGGCTTGTGCCCATCGTGCTTGCGACGTCGCGTAGATGCCGTAGGAATGAATCACCGCTCGATTTGGCCCTCGCTTTAACGCGCGCGAGTCCGCCGGGGTTCGGCCTCCGCCAAACCTCGCTGTCCGGCCAGTTCCGGCCACTCTATGGTCCGGCCAGTGGCACCACTCGACGCGCGAGATCTCCAGCGTTCGAACGCACCCGGCCGCAGCTCGAACGGTGCTCCGTAGCGCGATTCCGGTCGTCTCCGGCGTTCGGCCGCCGCGTATGGCCTCACCGGCGCAACTCCGGCGCCGGTGCTGACCTGGCTGACCTGGGTCCACCCCCAGAGTCACTGCCTGGTGGCCCCAGGGCCCCGCTGGCCCAGTTGACTTTAGTCAACTGCTAACTGGGCCGGTCCAATGTCACTGACACGCGGGCCCAACGCCCTGTTAATTAACTATACATTTTATAAATAAAAATAAACTAAATATACTAAGTAGCCTATCACATGTGGGGCCAGCTGCTAAATAACTCTCTGGATTAGTTTTAATCCACTCTGTTAAGCCTCTGTCACTGATGTGTGGGCCCCACTGGTCAGTTGACCAGTCAGCGCCTCTGTTGACTGCTGGCGTCATCCTGACGTAATGCTGACGTCATAATTCCTTTTTCTGTTAAATTAGATAATTTTAGAAAATTAATTAAATCTTTGAAAATTAATAACTTTTAAACCGTAGCTCAGATCGAAAAACTTAAAACATGAAAGTTGCTCAGAACGACGAGACGAATCTGATCGTGTCGTCTGTTTCAATGCCGGAACCGCCTACGTAGGAGAAACCACAACTCTGAGGTCGTATCCGGTATATGAATAGTGCATATACACCGGATAATAAATCCAATTTAAATCCTAAAGTAGCTAAAAATGCCTTAGACATACTTTAGGCAACCCTGCACTGCATCTTAGCATAGCATGCCCTGTACTGCATTGTTTACTGTGCATTTATGTGTTTCTTCCCCCTCTTCTCTCTCGGTAGACCCCGACGTCGACGTAGCTCCCGAGGCCGCCGCCGCTCAGGAGCCCGACGACGCAGTTGACGATCTTGCCCTTGCCACCGAGCAAATAGGCAAGCACCCCCCTTTTGAGCATTCCGATATCGCCTACTCTCTTCTCTCTTATGCTTGCATTAGAAGTTACTGCTGCTGTTGTTATCCTATTTCTGCTGCATAGCCTGTTTATTGAAACCTGCTATTGTTACCTGCCTGCTTATCCTAAAACTGTTTAGTATAGTTTGGGTAGAGACCCAGCAGAGACCCCATTTATCCCGACTGCCCCGCTGGATTATCTGAAGACCCGAGCAACGGGATCGAAGACCAGGCCCCGACACCGCACGTCACTTCCCCTTAGTTGCTCGACACTACTGGGTTACTATCGAGTGCCGAGAGTGATACCTCGTCAGCACTTCTGATGATAACCTTGTAGGTTAGTTAATCGGGCGTGGTCAGCGAGGGTGATTCCTCCTACACCACCCTCGATAACGACACCGTCGCGCAACTCCTCAAGAGTGGACCTCGAGGGTGATTCCTCCTCTATTCACCTTGATGGTAACATCAGAGGGAATTCCATCGAGGGTGATTCCTCAGGGTTCCCCTTGGTGTCAGACACACAGGTACTTTGGTTACTATGACTGAACACTGAACCATGATACTAAAGACGGGTCGGCCCTGAGGGGTACCCGTGCGAGCTTAATTGCGAGTGATGTGGAGTCGGGTTGACCTGGAGGGTGCCCGCGAGATAAATACGAGGCATGGCCGGGCATTCCTAGCCCTTGCCGCAAGTCCTTGAGACGGGGCGACGGGGTCACATCTTTCGGGAGTCTCTGCTTGTTACCGCGCGCTCCTAATCCACTAACGGTTTGGATATTTGATCCAAGGGGCCTCTGGCCTGATAGCACTAACCATCACGTGGGCATAGTATGGGCGTTCTGCGTTGTATACTTCAACCGAGGCTTAATGGACATCAGCGACTGAGCGGCGTGCGCCGAGTTGGACTGGTTACGCAACTGCGCTTGTATTAAGGGGTTGCTAGGTCTGCTCTTGGCCGCCTGACGCAACGTGCAGGAGTTCCCGGGGCGATGGCCCAAGACCCCTGGGGGCATAGGTTAGTCCGGCGTGCTGACCTCTCTGTTAAGTATTTGGTCGGGTTGCGGCGTATCGTTTGGCCGAGGCCGGGCATGACCCAGAAAAGTGTGTCCGGCCGGAGTTAATCGAGCGTGGTGGGTAAGTTGGTGCACCCCTGCAGGGAAGAACTAATCTATCGATAGCCTGTCCTACGGTAACGGATACTCGGAGTTGTATCCCGATCGGTACAACTAGAACTGGTGACTTGAGATGATAAATGGATAGTATGGCTCTGGGATTGCTTTCTCGCAGGGAGTCAAGGAAGAATCTCTGGGCGAGGTTGATAACATTGCTACTACTTTACATTATGTTAATCTGCACTCTTCTAATGCTGCAAGATCGATGAAGATGTTTGAAGATGCTAGTCTTCGATAGGACTAGGCTTTCCCCCTCTATTCTGGCATTTTTGTAGCCTAGTCCACATATGCAGCCACCCTTTGAAAATTTTGCATATGTAGTGTAGATCCTTGCTTGCTGAGTACTTCGGATGAGTACTCACGTTTGCTTTATTTTCTTTTTCTTCCCATATCCAATTGACGCCGCCAGTTGACGGAGCCCCTGAGATAGCTGCCCCCGTCGACGACTACGGCTACTACTACTACCCTCCCGGCGAGTACTACTACGAGGAGCCGACCGACGACCAGGAGTAGGTTCGGAGGATCCTAGGCAGGAGGCCTACGCCTTTCGATCGTAGAGTTTTATTTTGCCCCGCCTTCATAAAGGCTTATCTCTATTTCTGTAATATATCTGTACCTAGATATCTGATGCTTCCGCTGACACTTGTATGCCATCGAACTATGTATTCGAGCCCTCGAGGCCCTGGCTTGTAATATAAAGCTTGTATGAATTTATTTATGTTTTAGAGTTGTGTTGTGATATCTTCAAGTGAGTCCTTAGGCTTGATCGTGTGCAATTGCGTGTATGGTTAGTGCACGATTAAGCCGGGGTCGTCACAGGTTGGTATCAGAGCCAGGTTATGGGCCCACGTCGCCAACTGGGTGGTATTAGGATCTTTTATTCCTCGTCTTTATTCTGGGACTCAGATCTCTCTTCTATTCGGGTTTAATAAATTTACTAACGCCGACACTTAGGATCTCGTAAATTCCGTCCACCAGGAGAGCTGGATATCTGTGCGATTTCCCTGTCATTGATCTGATTAGTCTGATAATCATTTTCCTTTCCATTGTTTTGTTTAACCTTTCTCTTCGAGATCTGTTATGCTTCTCCTTGTCAAGTAACAATCCTGAATTTCATTTATTTCAGATGGATCGCCTGTTTCCACCGCGCCCCATGACGCAGCTTGTGCTTCGCACTTGGGCTCGTGATGCCCCTGGGTTTCCAGCTGTTCTGATCGCTCTCTTGACCAGACTGGGTTACCGCTGGTACCCCGAGTACATGGTCTACGAGGTTTACCGTGAGTTCAACCAGGAGCAGTACTATGCTGATGTTCGCATCTATGATCATCAGGATGACTCAGACACCGAGCTGTACCTTTTCCACGGTATCGGCGTGACGATTGAGATGGCAGTCCATGATGCCGCCTACTCTGCTGTCGCACGTCTCCGAGGAGAGCACAGCGCTAGCTTGGATGACTCCGAGTTCCGATACATTTCGTATGGCCCTGCTGGAGATGCTACTGGATACTACACAGCTACCTATGCCCCGTACGAGCCTCATCGCTATGATCCGCGAGTTCTGATTCAGTGTACTCAGGCTCTGGATCGCACTGTTCGGGCTCTGGCCGTCGAGTTGTTTGCCACTCGAGTACGACTCTACGAGGCTATTACGCAGTTGCTACCACCTGTTCGTGCAGGGATACATCCGGAGCATATCCTTTACCCGCGCAGGACCAAGATGCCACCAGGGATCGATTGGCCTGCTGTGGGAGGTCGCACACCTGCACGTGGACCTCTTCTTTCATCTCGAGACCGGGTTCTGCATTAGAGTGCACATGGAGCGCAGGATCCTTCCGCGACGAACGTCTGTCGTTCGCACTTGCAGCTACCCCGTTTCAGTGGTTTTCTCCGACGTTGATGTAGCCTTTGCTATGTCTCATTGTGTACTTCCTTACCGCGTGCCTGCACGCCACCTAGTATGTCTAGCTTTTGAATTTGCGCCGTTGTGCTGCCTGTTTGTAACCAACTCTGTATGGTTTTGTATGCCTTAATGACTAATGTTCGGTATCTGTTATACTACTTAATTCCATCACGTTACATCATGCATGTTGCTAAACACTCGCATTGGCTTCTGCTAATCTACCCCTGTTGAATTTAGCAGGATGGCTGATAACAATCCACCACCGCCGCCACCGCCTGACTATATGGCAGCTATGATGCAACAATTCGAGCTCAATCGGCAGTTTATGACTGGGATTATGAGTCAGTTTCCCCGTCCCAATGCCAACCAGCAACCACCTTCAATTATGCTGCCAGAGTTCATGCGTCTCAACCCATCGATATTCCGCAACACTGTTAATCCGCTGGATGCCGATGATTGGCTGCGTGACATCTTCTATGAGATGGAGTCAGCTGATGTTCCCCCTGTCAGCTATGTCACCTTTGCGACATACTTCCTGAAGGGACCTGCCGCTCAATGGTGGGCGACTCACCGACAGACCCTACCTCCTGGAACTGTCGTCACCTGGCTGGAGTTCAAGACTGCTTTTCGCGCCCGCTATATTCCTCAAGCAGTTATAGCACGCAAGAAGGCTGAGTTCCGCAACCTTGTTCAAGGCAACAAGACTGTAGAAGTCTATCAGCGAGAGTTCCTTGACTTGTCTTGCTATGCTGAAGAAGACATCCCCACTGATGCTCGTAGGCAGGAGAAGTTCCGTGAAGGGCTACACCATGACATTCAGTTAGCCCTGCTCGTCCAAGACTATCCTGACTTCACCACCTTGGTGAGTAAGGCTATCATGGTCGAGACTGGTCTGAAGAAGCACAAGGAAGCTACCAGACGCACTCGTGAAGCGAGCTCATCTTCGGGCTCGTCTTCCCAGAAGCGCCGCATCTGGATTCCACAGAGCATGTATCGTCCAGCAGCTCTAGTCTACAGGCCTGCTTATGCTGCACCTCGTCTGCCTCCTCCACCACCGAGGCAGCCCCTTCGAGCTCCACCACCTCGAGCTCCCGCACCACGTCCTGACAGTGGACTCTGCTTCAAGTGTGGCCAGCCAGGTCACCGTGCCAGAGATTGTTCTCAGAATCAGAATCAACTAGCTCTTCCTTCTGCTGGCCGAGGTAATGGTCGTGGAATTCCTCAGCAGCGAAACAACAATGTCAGACCTTCTTATGGTTGTGGACTGAACTATCATGTCAACATGGCTGAAGCTCAAGATCAACCTGAAACCGTGATGGGTACACTTCTTGTTAATTCAGTACCTGCAACTATTTTATTTGATTCAGGAGCATCGCATTCATTACTGTCACAGCATTTTGCACTCATGCATGACGTTAGAAGTGAAGCGCTACACCATTCTTTAGCTGTGAACACTCCCGCGGGCCAGTGCCGAGCCTTCGTGTTCAGCCCCGATGTCATTATTGATATTGAAGGGTTAAAGTTCCGTGCTTCTCCCATTATACTCAAGTCTTCTTTGATTGACCTTATACTGGGAATGGATTGGTTGAAGGCTCACTATGCCTCAATTAATTGTGCCAGTAAAGTTGTACACCTCCTTCATCCATCCGATGAGTTAGTGAATTACCGAGCTCATATCACTCAGAACGCCGAGGCTCAGATTTATGCCTTGAATGCGTTGAATGCTTCTCCGCTTGAGGGGATCGAAAACGTTCCAGTTGTCTGCGAATTCCAGGATGTTTTTCCAGAAGAACTTCCAGGAATACCCCCTGCTAGAGTTGTCGAGTTTGTTATCGACTTGAAGCCTGGCACCACTCCTATTGCGAAGCGTCCTTACAAGATGCCGCCGCATCACCTTCTTGAGCTTAAGGAAGAAATCGATAAATCACTTAAGAAGGGCTTCATCCGTCCCAGTTCCTCTGCCTGGGGAGCACCGTCTCTCTTTGTCAAGAAGAAAGATGTTACGAATAGGTTGGTTCAAGATTACCGTCCTATCAACCAGGCAACCATTCAGAATAAATATCCGCTTCCCCGGATCAATGATTTATATGATCAACTTGCTGGATCATCGGTGTTCTCTAAACTCGACTTGAGGTTGGGTTATCACCAGATCCGCGTCCGTGAAGAGGATATTCCGAAGACTGCATTCGTCACTCGTTATGGCTCCTATGAATACACCGTCATGTCATTTGGCCTAACAAATGCTCCAGCTACGTTCTCCCGTCTGATGAATTATATATTCATGGATTACCTCGACAAGTTCGTCGTGGTATATCTGGATGATATTCTGGTATATTCGAAGAATAAGGAAGAACATGCCGAGCATCTTCGCCTTGTTCTAGAGAGGCTTCGAGAGCACAAGTTGTATGCCAAGTACTCCAAATGTGAATTCTGGCTTTCTGAAGTAACCTACCTTGGACATGTGATTTCCAAGGACGGTATCGCCGTTAACCCAGAGTGTGTTCAGGCTATCCTTGACTGGACCCCTCCGAAGAATGCCAAGCAAGTCCGAAGTTTTCTCAGCCTTGCAAGTTATTGTCGTCGATTCGTCGAGAACTTTTCCAAGATTGCCAAGCCCCTGACTAATCTGCTCCACAAAGGCGTTAAGTTTGAGTGGACAGACAAATGTCAGGAGAGTTTCCAGACCCTCAAGGACAAGCTTACTTCTGCTCCAGTGCTTGCTCCTCCAGATTCTCGCAAAGATTTTGTGATATATTGCGACGCCTCTCGTCAGTTATTAGGCTGTGTCCTAATGCAAGAACGAAAGGTAATTGCATATGCCTCGCGACAATTGCGTCCACATGAAGAAAATTATCCAGTGCATGATCTCGAACTCGCTATTGTGATCTATGCTTTGAAGCAGTGGCGACATTACCTTCTTGGTAATCGGTGTGAGATTTATACCGATCATCAGAGTCTGAAGTACTTGTTCACCCAACCGGATCTTAATCTTCGTCAACAACGATGGTTGGAAACTATTACGGACTATGACTGTGGTATTTATTATACCCCTGGCAAGGCTAATGTGATGGCTGATGCCTTGAGCCGCAAGTCCTATTGCAATAATCTCATGGTTAAGCAAGCTCAACCCCAACTATATGAAGAATTGTGCAAGCTGAACCTCTGTATCGTTCCGCAAGGTTCTCTTAATAACCTTGTGGTACAGCCAGATCTTGAGAAAGTTGTAAAGATTGTGCAAGCCAGAGATGCCGAAGTAGATTTGATGAAGAAAGAACTTCACCTCGAGAAGTACAGGGATTTCTCGATTGCAGAAGACGGAACCTTGTATTTCAGAGACCGCATCGTGGTACCTCGATTCGAGCTTATGACTGATAAGGTTATGAAAGAAGCTCATGATACACTGCTGTCTATCCATCCGGGTAGCACCAAGATGTATCAGGATCTCTGACAGAGGTACTAGTGGTCCAGAATGAAGCAAGACATTGCTCGATATGTTGCTGAATGTGATGTTTGCCGTCGCGTGAAAGCAGAACATCAGAAGCCTGCTGGAATTCTTCAACCACTCCCTATTCCTTTGTGGAAATGGGATAAGGTTCAAATGGATTTCATTACTGGTCTTCCCAAGTCTCAGAAGGGTCACGAAGCTATTCTTGTCGTCGTCGACCAACTTTCCAAGGTTGCACATTTTCTGCCTGTCAAGGAGACTATCACTGCTAGCCAGTTAGCAGAATTGTATCTCTCCAGGATCGTTTCACTCCACGGTATTCTGAAGGAGATCTGTTCGGACCGTGGCGGTCTTTTCACATCCAAGTTCTGGGAGAGTTTCCAACAAGCTATGGGAACTCACATTACCTGGAGTTCAGCATACCATCCTCAATCCCAAGGCCAAGTTGAGCGCGTTAATCAAGTGCTTGAAGATATGCTTCGGGCTTGTGTTATATCGTTCGGTAAGAAGTGGGAAGAATCTCTCCCATTTGCCGAATTCTCTTATAATAACAGTTATCAAGCCAACTTGAAAATTGCCCCCTTTCGAAGTGCTTTACAGACGCAAGTGTCGAACCCCTCTGAATTGGTCAGAAACTGGGGAACGACCTCTTGTGGGACCGGACATTATTCAACACGCCGAAGAACAAGTCAGAATTGTTCGAGAAAATCTCAAGGTGGCTCAGGGACGCCATAAGAGCAATTATGATCGCAAGCGATGGGGTCTGACTTATCAACCAGGTGATCAAGCTTATCTTCGTGTCACTCCTATGAAGGGCACCCGTCGTTTCGGAATCAAGGGCAAGCTAGCTCCTCGCTATATTGGTCCTTTCAGCATCATGGCTAGACGTGGACAGGTGGCATATAAATTGGAGTTGCCACCACAATTCTCTCATATCCATGATGTCTTCCACGTGTCGCAACTTCGTAAATGCTTCAAGGAATCTCCACACCGCGCAATGGACCACGAGATGCTCCAGCTGCAAGATGATCTTTCTTATAAGGAGCATCCCATCCGCATTCTCGATGAAGCTGAACGTCGAACTCGTCAGAAGATGACCAAGTTCCTGAAAGTACAGTGGTCGAATCACACAGAAGATGAAGCCACTTGGGAACGCGAGGATCATCTTCGGGAAGAATATCCCGACCTCTTTCCTTCTACCTCCTAAATTCTTGGGACGAGAATTTCTTTTAGAGGAGGAGAATTTGTAACACCCCTGTGTAATAGTCACTGTGACACTCTGCTAAGTATGCCGAGTCATCTCAATTTGCAGTGCCTAATCACATTGGTTAAGAATTCAATTCAAATTCTATTCTGAAAATCAACTCAAATTCAAAAGTGCAAAATAAATTTGCTCAAACACTATTGGAAAAATGTTCACTAAATAGTAAATATTCCAGAAGCACTTATAAAAATATAATCAATGATACTTGGATTAGCTAAATGACTCCAACAACATGAAACAGCACCAAAACAGCATTGTTTAATCCATTTAAAATCATATCAAATTCAAATAAATTCCTACTTTGCCCAAACAAGTTTTTGCTGAAAGGTAATAGAGCACTGTAATATTTGGGCCAAGTTCCACATTTTTTTAAAGTGCAATAGTGCCCTAACTATTACCAAAACAGAAAAGAAAATGCAAAAGCAAAATAAAAATCCTAGCAGCTACTGTGAGCTGGGCCTAAGTGCACAGTGGCACGGCCCAACCCACGACGCCTCCCTCCTCCCCGTGTCGGCCGCACCATGGCCGCGCGCGCGCGCGCCAGCCGGACGTCGACACGGCGTTGGCCACGACGGCCACAGACAGCCGAGGGGGATAAGGCCGAAGCCGTTCCTTCCCCCTGGCCTCCTCCCCGTCATTCTCCCCTCTCCCCTCGCTCTCTCCTCCTTTTCCCCATCGACACCCGACGTGGTCGCCGTCGTGCCTCGCCCGTCACCGCGGCCACAGCTGCCACCTCGCTCCGCCGACTGGTCGAGGAGATTCGCCATCGACTACTCCGTCGATCGGTGGTCTCAGTTGGAGCGGGGGAACACCGAGGAGCTGGATCCTTCTCGTCCACATCTCCGGCCGCCGCTGTTCGCCTTCGTCTCTGGCGCTGTCCCTGCAGCTACTAAACTGTCAACGGCCAGACGTGCGAGCCGCTCGGTGAGCTCCACCTTTTCCCCTCCCCTCTGGTTGGCTCTCGCGCGCTCTAGCTGTCTCCTCCATGCGTGCACGAACGGATCGCCGCGGAGCTCGTCGCCGGCGAGCCTCCGACGACCATTGTTCTTGGGCTTGTGCCCATCGTGCTTGCAACGTCGCGTAGATGCCGTAGGAATGAATCACCGCTCGATTTGGCCCTCGGTTTAACGCGCGCGAGTCCGCCGGGGTTCGGCCTCCGCCAAACCTCGTCGTCCGGCCAGTTCCGGCCACTCTCTGGTCCGGCCAGTGGCACCACTCGACGCGCGAGATCTCCAGCGTTCGAACGCACCCGGCCGCAGCTCGAACGGTGCTCCGTAGCGTGATTCCGGCCGTCTCCGGCGTTCGGCCGCCGCGTATGGCCTCGCCGGCGCAACTCCGGCACCGGTGCTGACCTGGCTGACCTGGGTCCACCCCCAGAGTCACTGCCTGGTGGCCCCAGGGCCCCGCTGGCCTAGTTAACTTTAGTCAACTGCTAACTGGGCCGGTCCAGTGTCACTGACACGTGAGCCCCACCCCCCTGTTAATTAACTAAAACATTTTATAAATAAAAATAAACTAAATATACTAAGTAGCCTATCACATGTGGGGCCAACTGCTAAATAACTCTCTGGATTAGTTTTAATCCACTCTGTTAAGCCTCTATCACTGACATGTGGGCCCCACTGGTCAGTTGACCAGTCAGCGCCTCTGTTGACTGCTGGCGTCATCCTGACGTAATGCTGACATCATAATTCCTTTTTCTGTTAAATTAGATAATTCCAGAAAATCAATTAAATCTTTGAAAATTAATAACTTTTAAACCGTAGCTCAGATCGAAAAACTTAAAACATGAAAAATGCTCAGAACGACGAGACGAATCTGATCGTGTCGTCTGTTTCAATGCCGGAACCCCCTACGTAGGAGAAACCGCAACTCTGAGGCCGTATCCGGTATATGAATAGTGCATATACACCGGATAATAAATCCAATTTAAATCCTAAAGTAGCTAAAAATGCCTTAGACATACTTTAGGCAACCCTGCACTGCATCTTAGCATAGCATGCCTTGTACTGCATTGTTTACTGTGCATTTATGTGTTTCTTCCCCCTCTTCTCTCTCGGTAGACCCCGACGTCGACGTAGCTCCCAAGGCCGCCGCCGCTCAGGAGCCCAACGACGCAGTTGACAATCTTGCCTTTGCCACCGAGCAAACAGGCAAGCACCCCCCTTTTGAGCATTCCGATATCGCCTACTCTCTTCTCTCTTATGCTTGCATTAGAAGTTACTGCTGTTGCTGTTATCCTATTTCTGCTGCATAGCCTGTTTATTGAAACCTGCTATTGTTACCTGCCTGCTTATCCTAAAACTGTTTAGTATAGTTTGGGTAGAGACCCAGCAGAGACCCCATTTATCCCGACTGCCCCGCTGGATTATCTGAAGACCCGAGCAACGGGATCGAAGACCAGGCCCCGACACCGCACGTCACTTCCCCTTAGTTGCTCGACACTACTGGGTTACTATCGAGTGCCGAGGGTGATACCTCGTCAGCACTTCTGATGATAACCTTGTAGGTTAGTTAATCGGGCATGGTCAGCGAGGGTGATTCCTCCTACACCACCCTCGATAACGACACCGTCGCGCAACTCCTCAAGAGTGGACCTCGAGGGTGATTCCTCCTCCATTCACCTTGACGGTAACATCAGAGGGAATTCCATCGAGGGTGATTTCTCAGGGTTCCCCTTGGTGTCAGACACACAGATACTTTGGTTACTATGACTGAACACTGAACCATGATACTAAAGACGGGTCGGCCCTGAGAGGTACCCACGCGAGCTTAATTGCGAGTGATGTGGAGTCGGGTTGACCTGGAGGGTGCCCGCGAGATAAATACGAGGCGTGGCCGGGCATTCCTAGCCCTTGCCGCAAGTCCTCGAGACGGGGCGACGGGGTCACATCTTTCATGAGTCTCTGCTCGTTACCGCGCGCTCCTAATCCACTAACGGTTTGGATATTTGATCCAAGGGGCCTCTGGCCTGATAGCACTAACCATCATGTGGGCATAGTATGGGCGTTCTGCGTCGTATACTTCAGCCAAAGCTTAATGGACGTCAGCGACTGAGCGGCGCGCACCGAGTTGGACTGGTTACGCAACTGCGCTTGTATTAAGGGGTTGCTAGGTCTGCTCTCGGCCGCCTGACGCAACGTGCAGGAGTTCCCGGGGCGATGGCCCAAGACCCCTGGGGGCATAGGTTAGTCCGGCGTGCTGACCTCTTTGTTAAGTATTTGGTCGGGTTGCGGCGTATCGTTTGGCCGAGGCCGGGCATGACCCAGAAAAGTGTGTCCGGCCGGAGTTAATCGAGCGTGGTGGGTAAGTTGGTGCACCCCTGCAGGGAAGAACTAATCTATCGATAGCCTGTCCTACGGTAACGGACACTCGGAGTTGTATCCCGATCGGTACAACAAGAACTAGTGACTTGAGATGTTAAATGGATAGTATGGCTCTGGGATTGCTTTCTCGCAGGGAGTCGAGGAAGAATCTCTGGGCGAGGTTGATAACATTACTACTACTTTACATTATTTTAATCTGCACTCTTCTAATGCTGCAAGATCGATGAAGATGTTTGAAGATGCCAGTCTTCGATAGGACTAGGCTTTCCCCCTCTATTCTAGCATTTCTGCAGCCTAGTCCACATATACAGCCACCCTTTGAAAATGTTGCATATGTAGTGTAGATCCTTACTTGCTGAGTACTTCGGATGAGTACTCACGTTTGCTTTATTTTCTTTTTCTCCCCATATCCAATTGACGCCGCCAGATGACGGAGCCCCTGAGATAGCTGCCCCCGTCGACGACTATGGCTACTACTACTACCCTCCCGGCGAGTACTACTACGAGGAGCCGGCCGACGACCAGGAGTAGGTTCGGAGGATCCTAGGCAGGAGGGCTCCGCCATTCGATCGTAGAGTTTTATTTTGCCCCGCCTTCATAAAGGCTTATCTCTATTTCTGTAATATATCTGTACCCAGATATCTGATGCTTCCGCTGACACTTGTATGCCATCGAGCTATGTATTCGAGCCCTCGAGGCCCTGGCTTGTAATATAAAGCTTGTATGAATTTATTTATGTTTTAGAGTTGTGTTGTGATATCTTCAAGTGAGTCCTTAGGCTTGATCATGTGCAATTGCGTGTATGGTTAGTGCACGATTAAGCCGGGGTCGTCACACAGGTATAAGTAAAATACAGTACCGGCAGAAGGATGACCACGTTGAATCGTGATCATGCCTTGTTTGTTATGCATGTTGGAGCATGCAAGGGTTGTGGCCCTGTTTGGAATTGCTGTTGAAAGAATATTTTGTTGTGCTAACCACTGCAGGAAATACTTAAGCCTCCTGAGTCGACCGTAGATCGAGTCTTGTTCCGGTAACCCCCATACTTGTTCGTGCTACCACATGTCCCTGCCACAGGTGGGGTATGGTTTAGTAAGTTGTTAACCCCTTTCCGTGCACACACCACATAGAGGGCTACGATGAGGGTTTCCACGATCATGGACTAAATCCTGTCATCGGGTCAGGGGGCATGGGTGTATCCGGTTGTGACCGAGAGGGGGGCACCCCTTGGAATCCGCGCGTATTAATAGTGATCCCATGCTACTCAAGATTGTTGTCTCCCCGACTTAGAGTTTTTCTGGAACGATGCTTTGGGTGATTCCTGGCATCCGGACGGTTAATCTGGTGTGTGCTGGTTAGGTGTGTTTTCAGCCCAAAGGCCGTAATGGGAATTAGCCAGTGTCACGGTACTGACTAAAGAAATCAATTACTTGTGGGTAAAGAGTACACCCTCTGCACAGTTTAAACCTATTCGAATAGCCGTGTCCGCGGTTAAGGACTACAGTCTGGGTTGGTCAAGTGTCGATCTTAGTGTCGGTCTTCGGAGGAAAATAATTAAAATGTGCCTGAATTATTTTGCAGGATAATTATGGTCACCCTGATGCTACCATGAATATTTTTGCTATGAATATTAATATTATTGTGGTTATTCATATTATTGTGGACTAACCCGTTTCTCTTATTTTATTTTCCTGAGTGTCTCAGGGGCTGGCTAGACTACCCCGGGCATTCGGTTTTATTTTCAAGACCTCTCCGTGGCGTCCCTCGAGTTCTCAGGTGGTCTATCATGCCACTATTGTGGACAGCCGATTGGCATTTCTTTTCAAGACCTCTCCGTGGCGTCCCTCGAGTTCTCAGGCGGTCTATCACGCCACTACTCTTGTGGACACCCGATTGGTATTTCTTTTCAAGACCTCTCTGTGGCGTCTCTCGAGTTCTCAGGCGGTCTATCACGCCACTATTCTTGTGGACACCCGATTAGCATTTCTTTTCAAGACCTCTCCGCGACGTCCCTCGAGTTCTCAGGCGGTCTATCACGCCACTACTCTTGTGGATACCCGTCAGGCATTTCTCTTCAAGACCTACCGTGGTGTCACTTTGGACATCCGACCGGCATTTTTTATTTCATTTTCCTTTAACTTTTCTTCTTTATCACTAACATTTTTATATATTCATTTTTTTGTACTTGCTAATATGTTATCATGCCATGATTTAATTCCTGTCAGCATGCATTTAATATAGTCCAGCATGAGCATACGCATATAGTTTGGTTCATCATGATCATATATTTTTATCTGCTGCATTCGGTATATCTTTTGTTCATGATGTTTGCGAGTACATTCCAACGTACACACAGGCTTGTCCCTGGTTATTTACTTGGCCAGGTCAGGAGTTCTACGAGGAGTACCACAACGATGTCCGTGCGGAGCCTAGGATGGCAGCCACGCGGGATAGGAATTATCCAGATCAGCCGTTCCTGTGGGAATGGAGCCCCATCGACGTTGGAGAACCACGAGTCACTTCCGTCATCCATTGCCAGAATCATTGTTGTATCATTAGACAGTCATGGTCTTGTATCCAATTCTTGTAATTGCTTGGTAATCTGTAACAAGGACGTGTCCACCAGTAACGGTAATCTTGGGCTGGTGATGACACGAGGGGTTAATTTCTGGGATTTTTGTGTCCTCGAAATCCGGCCCCGACAGTCGTGGCGGTCGGGGATGGGCTGGACGACATCTACGGTGATGGATCGGGACCGGCGGCAAGGATGGGGACCAAGCGTGGCGGACGGCGAGGACTCGGACGCGGGGATTGGCGGAGGGAGACAGGAGGAGGGCAAAGAGTTTGGTGGGTTTGATACAATTTGTGGTGGGGTAGACCTGTATGGTTTGTCGTGGCGGACGCGGCCGGTCCTCCCTATATCCGCCCTACGTTTGGGCTGCATATCCGCCCTACATTTGGGCTGGATATGAGGGGTGCCGGTCAGTTTGGGCGTTTGTGGTCTATTTGAGACGCTCGTCTGGGTTGGTTTTTCTTTTACCGAGACACTGACCGGTCCGTTCGCCCGGGCGTTTGAGTGCGGTTTAGGATGCCCGGCTATAGATGGTCTAAGATAGATAAAATGGGTTCGCCTGGCACACGAAGATAGATACCGGTGTCACTTGCTACCCTAAGATAGACCCAGATGGCTTCTCCGGCGAGCTTCTTCTTCCCTTCGGCTGTTCCTTCACGCTAAATTCGACTAACTCGAATTCTAAATTGAGGCGACTTATAAGTAGCTAAAGGGCGACGGTTAACGGTAACAGAGCAATGCTAAATAAACAGAGCAATGGTAAAGGCGCGCTCCTAAAATACCCACAAAAGCCGGCGCGGGTGTCTGTCAGACATATTAGTAGATACTACTGTGTTCAAAAAACAGCAGCAGCAACCATTTATCCTGTCCCTTGCATGCTGGCTGCATGGGAATAACTTTGAACTAATTCCATGCGTCTGGACCACAATCGTGGCCGTACAAAAGATGTTGGGACATACACATCTTATCAATTCCCTCCAGTACCACTATAGGCCGTAAACCGTATTATTTACCCAGCTAATGAGGGGGCCAGCATGCGATGCATGTACTAGACTGGCCAGCGATACTCTGTAAAGATGCTGGGGCATACACATCTTATCAGTTTCCAGTACCATTATCGGCTGTGAACTCTACTTACCCAGCTAATGCGAACGTGTACTAGACTGGCCACTGGTACGCTGTAAAGCGCAAAGGCATCCGCGTTTGCACGGTGCCCCCATATGCGAGCCACCATGGCCGAACACGGGTTTAAAATGGGTAAAAGAGAGAAAGGCTGCCCTGATAGGGCCATTGTTTATAATTAGTTAGGAGATGATGGGAAGATTAATTAGTACGACGTGTTATCAGTACTACTGCCCCAGCTCAGATTCCAAAATGGCAAAATGTTATCTTCTTCACATGAGCGGGAAACAGGGCCTTCTGGGTAGGCTCTGGCACAGTTGCCGTTGAGTTGATCCATGAAACGGGGGATTTTGCTGCCTGAGGCGGGTGAAACCCCTCCATGATCAGCTCACGCCTGATCCAGCCATGTTTCCCGGAAGGAAATTGTTCTTATTTACACACGTCAGGCGTGATGAAGAAGAAGAGCCCCTGACCCGTGAATTCTGATGCTCTAGCTAGCTAAGCTAGGGTCCTTGCAATACTGTGCTCACTACTCCAGTTGCAAGTCGAGAGATTCTTTGATTGAATGTCAGAATGGGTAACTGTAGCCCTCTGCATTTGCGTCCGCTGGTGTGCTCGTCAACCTTCTGTAGAGGATCCGGGGACAGTGCCGTGGTACGTGGAGCCTAGGCTACCCAGCCATAGCCATAGCCACGATGCGATTGCGTCGATCGGTCCGGTGAAGCAAAGCAAGAGTCCACGAGTTAAGCGATGAAGTCAACTGCTGTATTCCATTCCATCCTTTCCGGCCACCAATTCCGCGGCGGTAAATGGACGAGGGAGGGATCTCGCCGTCATGGGCTTTGGCGTGCGCGTCTCCGCTTCCAATGAAGGCGCGGCGAATAATGGTAGACGATCTAATCGTAGTACTCTACTGTGTAGTGTAGTGTATCGGCTCGCTGACGACGATGATGGGTCGGGCGCTCCGTAGCCGCCGTAGGTCGTCGCAGCAGCATCTCGCGCCCATGCCGGCCGCCTGGCCACGCGACGCGCGCAACCCGCCGAGCAACGGACGACGATGGGAAGGAAGGAAAACGTGGGACGGTGGGAGGCGCTTCGGAGGACCATGCCCGCCCCGTGTCGAGCGAGGCCCAGGCTACGAACTGGCCCGAGCAAGCGCCCCGCCGCGAACAGCCCATTGGCCAATGGCGGGCTGGTCCACGCCAGCAGCACGTTCCGTGGCCAGGCGCGATCGTCGAACCCGACGCGGCCGACCCGTCGAACTCCGCCCCTCGCCGGTGAGCTGTACCGATCGACCGCTCCTGTTTCGGCACGCACGCCGGCCGGACTCCTGTGCCATTGCATTGCATGTGGGGGACGGACGGCCCGGTAAACTTTCGGTCTCCTCGCTCGCCCGCATCATCGTCACTCATCATCCGTCCATGATCCGTCCATCGGCGGCAGCATGATCGACCGATCCAAATCAAATCAACGCGCTGTCTGCGGTTTCCCGTGACAGTCGCATGTGCCGCTGCTCACTGATCCATCCATTCGTTCACTAACGTAACGCGTGCCGGCCGCGGCTCGTGCGCGCTAATCTCTCCTCGGTTTGACCGGTCAGCCCCCGTGCGGCGCCGTTCATCGCTAATACGGCCGGGACCAGCCAGCTCGTGCACCGCATGTTAGCTCAGAGAGAAAGAAGAGAAGATCACGTCGAGTTCTGCGAACCTGGAGCCGGGGTCTGGACTTCTGGCAGGGAGCCCCAGGCAATGGCGTGTCTCCGAAGCCAGTGTATGAGCAGTCGTCCTTGCCGCCCTACTGTTTGTCGCCCCCCACATTCGCCGATCTGGCTGGCATTGCTGCCCCTACCCTGCATAAGACCGAGCATCTTTTCTAAACAGGACCAGACGGGTCGATACTCGCCGTACCGGAGCCCGATCTTATTGATCGATCGTCCTCCGCGTATCCACGGCGCCCGCTTTCCAGCCCGTCCACGGTGACCACCGCTTTTAGCTCCCGGCGCCTGACGGGGTCCAGTGTGGATGTGGTGACACATACGCCGCCAATCAATCAACCACGTTAGTTAGTTAGCTGTATTGTATCAGTTCGTTAGTGGTGCTCCTGAGGGAGTACGTATTCGATAGGGCGCCATGGCGTGTGCGTTGCCTACGGATTACGTACAGGGAGGAGACATGGACGCAGGGTTTGTGCAAAACATTCCTTTCCTCGGCTGGAGTAGACCGAGGTCGTTGAGATCTGAGAATTTGTAGTGGTGATCCATTCCATTCCACCGAGCCTCTTCCTCGAATCCGGGAATATGTCAGGGTACGTACGGTGGGTTTAGTAGCAAACAGGAATAGGATAATACCGCCCCCTACGGTACACGATTTAAACAAGTACGGAAAGCGCGTGCATCCGTATAATCTGTGAAAAGCATCATGGCCCGATATATTAGTCTTGTGCGTGCCGGTGGTTGGTGCAATGCTACGTTTCGGATCCGCAACAAAACCCGGGTAGAATAGTACTGTAGTACTGTATTTGTCAGTTGCAGTGTGGTTTCAGATAGAACAGCTTATACTCCACGAAAACAAGGTTGGCTGAATTTTTTTAAATCTGAATTGGGGTATCGCCATATCAGAATTGAATACGGCTAACAGCAGCTGGGGAACGACGGCTCAACGACCCGGAGTCCGGAGAAGGTGACGCAACTCATGTAAGGTGTGGGCTGAAGTGCTGAACGACGACGACGACGATGGTAATGCGCGTGTGTGTGCACTTGACTACAGGTTTAGCCTTCGGAAATAAAACAACGGAGCAATAAAAAGACAAAATAAATGAAAAATACAAAGAAAGATAGAAAAAGTAAGAAACAAAGTAAAAACCTGAAATAAAAAGACAGAACAAGAAAACCCATAAAAGCAAAAGGCATAAGAAACACAACAAGAAAAGAAACAATAAGAAAAACGGGGGGAGACTCGAAGAAAACAAGATGAAAAATCCATAAAGGGGCCTGGCCCACATCACGCTCCCTTGTGTGAATCGTCATCTTTTTTGTCAGGCTGAGGGCTAATAGGATGGCCGATCCTATTCGGCGCGCGGGTCACTCGCTAACGAGCTGGTGCGTACCCTCCAACTTCCCCGGTATAAATTTTGCGCCGGCCCAATTAGACCTTCCCGGTTTTGGGAAGGTTCCCACACCGTTCTTTTTTTGGTCCTTTTCTAGTTTTCTTCTGCATTTTCCATTTTCGTTATTTCCCCTCTTTATCTTTTTTGTTATTTCATTTCTTTTTTCATTTTCATTTTTCTTTTATTCATGTTAGTTTTTTCTTTTCTTTTCATTTTCATTTATCATTTTTCCATTATTTTATTTCTTTTTTTTTCATTTTGTGAACATGTTTTCAAATTCGTGAACTTTTTTGAAATTATTTTCATGAACATTTGTTTTATGAAATTGTGAACATTTTTCAAATTTCCGAACATTTTTTAATTGTGAACATTTTTCGAGTTCATGAACATGCTTTTTCAAACATGCGAAAATATTTTTGAATTGGCGAACATTTTTTTCAATCAAAGAATATTTTATAGAATTTGGAAACTATTTTTGAAATTCATGAACACTTTTGTATGATGAACATTTTTTAAATCAGTCAACTTGTTTGTAATTTCACAATCATTTATTAATTTTTTGAATGTTTTTCTAAAAAATCATTAGTAATAATTTTCAAATTCACAAACATTTTATGAAAATGTGAACATTTTTTTAATTCACAAACACTTTTTGAATACACAATCTTTTTTTCCAAAATCACAAACATTTTTTTGAATCCATGAAATTTTATGATTACTTGAACATTTTTCGAAAGGGTCTGCCTAGGGCACATCTAGATGTGTCCTAGTTATTGCACATCTAAGTGACTCAATCAAATACAAAAAGGAAAAACAAAATAAACACAAATCTCCTTGTAAGATCAATGATATATGATTTAAATGTGCAATACTTATGGCATATCTAGATGTGATTTAGCAAAACTGTTTTCGAAATTTTGACTTTTGGAATTTCTGAATTATTTTATAGAATGAAAAACAAAAACAGAAAAGAAAAATGAAAAAGAAAAAGAAAAAGGAAAAACGAAATGGAAAAAAGAGGGGGGCGTCCAACCCTGCAATGTGCACAATTGTTTCTTTTCCTATATATAATCAATGTAATAATTTTATAAAATGCTATACAAAAATATCTATTTTAATGTGTCGCACTGATTGCAGACCATTTAGGCATGTCTATGAGCGATGCCTCCCTGTCGCTTGTTGTCGCGAATGCCATATCTTGCCTACATGCGTGGGGTGTGAACAATTTATCCGTGACGACTAGGAGTCGATCTCTGTAACTTCCTCGGCACCCCGTGTGGTGCCCTGTGTCGTAGGGATGACACTCGAGGAGTCGTGGTCAAGAGCCACAGATCCGCCGACGAGGAGGATGGCAGAAGACACACGTCTCTCGCGTGACGTGCGATGGGCGTGTGTGTTCATGTCGGACCTCGGTGCATCGCTGCAGGTTTTCCGGCCATGATCTCTTCTCCGGCGAGGTGAGAAGTTGATCTTGGTCAACGAGGAGGCGCAGACGGTGGATGCCCGCGGCTGGCGAGACGGCGATGGGTTCACTCCAGGTCAGGTGGTACGTTTCCCGTGTCACATAACGAAAGTTGTGGAGACAGTGGGTATGGCTCGGCATGTCACGGAGTTTGAGGTGATTAATGGCGGCAGATGAGTGGATGAGAGGGATATTAAGCCCGCCCGTGATTTGGCTCCCCACTCGGTCGCGCTGCCATTCCCCTCCACCGTAGAAACCGTAGATCGATTCCTTGAGGTGCTGCCCGCGGCGTGGGGTGATGATGATGAGAGAACAACAGATGGAGGCACTGGCCGACGGTGATGAGACAAGGAGGGGAAGGCTGGAGGAGATCAATCAGTGGTTTCCGACTAAGAAGGAGCTGAACAGGGTTGCGTTCTGGGCGGGAGGGAGGATGACCGATGCGGAATTGCTAAGGTGCTTCCCCAACTTCGAGGTGCAGCCGGCCATGGGGGTTCTCCTGTGGGCGATACTGAAGGCGGAATCTCAGATTCCAGAGCAGAGATCCAAGTGGCGGGCATTTTGTTCCCTCCGCTTCACGCAGGATCCCCCTCCGGTGGTGGCACGAGAGGTGGTGATGGGGCTCCCTGCCCCAGGCTCGAGGATGGCGTCGATCGAGGTGGTCGACGACGAGGTGGAGCCAGCGCGTGGGAGAGCAAGGCGGGTGGTGATGGTGCTCCCTCGCCGCTCCCCTCTCTTCCCACTCTGTTCACCTCGGCTACTTGCCCTTTCCCGTACCCAGTAGGGATCTCTCCGGCGTGTGGCCGGTTTTGGCTGCTAGCTGGAGTAGATTCCGATGGGGAGGGAGGGGAGACTTCTTCAACTACTTCTAGTGTGCTCGATTTCGTCCAAATATTCGATCTCTACTTCACAAATCAGTGGCGATGGGTCGGGGGAAAAAATGAGTAAGGGAAATAGACAAAGTAAATCCCGTAGCAAGCACAAATCCTTGCGATATCAGTGTTCTGAGATGAGTGACGAGATTGTTAGTGCTAATCTATTTTTGGGGAAAAATTTCGGTCCTATAATTAATTTGTTTAAGTCTAGAAGAACAGAGTGAGGTTCATGAGGTTGAGGAAGTAATGAATCATATGAATAAGGGGAAAATTCCTCCCCTGTGGAATCACTTTGACGAATACATGGTTGATGTTGGTGAAATTAGTGTGAACGAAACCCCAGTTATCAGCGGGGTGGGGAATGGGAATGATCTGAATGTGGTACAAAGTACAAAAGAAAAAGCACTGAGGCTTGGGGGCCCAATTGGGAGAAATTTGGAGGAGTGTTTGGACTTTGGACCAATGGAGGGAGGGGAGGAAAAGGACCTAAAGCCCACCAATAGCCTGGTTGGTGGGTATATAATAGACCTTCCCCTGGAGATAGAGAGAGTTGCATCCACCCATTTTTTAGGGTTTGCCACCGAGCCGCCGCCGCCCCAGACCATCATGGCTGGCAACTACAGAGGAGGGATGGGGGCGTTAGGTTCAATCGTGGAGGGAGGTTTGGTTTTGTGGATCAAAGAAGAAATTTTGAGGGTTCCCATCCCGTAGATCGTGCTAGATACCAATTCTTTGGCCCGAAGTATATGAGAGATCCTGTAGAGAGTGAGGAGAACAATTCTACAATGGTGAGTGGTGCTGAGGACAGTGGGCATGGAGGTCAGAAAATTTGGAAGGAGAAAGTGGGACAGATGGAGATTAGCGGTGTGGTAAGAGATCAGCAAGGTGGTGTAGTGGCGGGGGAGCAGAAAGTTGATCCTAACAAGATGATGGATCCGGCTCAACAGCAATAGTTGCTAGCAACCCTGCTCTCCCAACTTGCTCAAAATATGTCAGCAGGGGGGAGTGGGTTGCCTCAAACTTTTAGTGGAGCTGGTGGAGATGGAGATGAGAAAGGAATAGGAAATACTGTTGTGAGGGTTGAGGGAGAGAAGCTAATGAGTGGTGGAAAAGATAAGAAAGTACAAGAAAAGAGGTTTTAGAAATTTGGGCATGCTAGGTACAGGAGCTAACAAAGGTGGAAGACAAATATGTGGCAAGTGTAAGGAACAAGGTCATTCTGCTAGGTAATGCAATGTTGGGAATTGTTTGATATGTGGCAAGGATAATCACATTACCAGTGAGTGCACTTGGCTGATTGCTTGTATCTGCGTTGGTATTTTCCCCTAAGAGGAGAGGATGATGCAGCACAGCAACGGTAAGTATTTCCCTCAGTTATGAAACCAAGGTATCAATCCAGTAGGAGGATCCTGCAACCTATGTAAGCAGTACCTTCACACAAATAATAAAAACTTGCAACCCAACGCGTAAGAGGGGTTGCCAATCCCTCCTCGGTATTGAGATAGATTAAGTAGTATAAGATTGGATAAACAGATCTGATGAAAACACAAAATAAAATAAATAAAGAAAAAGTGCAGCAAGGTAGTTTTGGGTTTTTGGATAAATAGATCTGAAATAATATGATAGAAAATAGACCCGGGGGTCGTAGATTTCACTAGAGGCTTCTCTCGAGAAAATAGCATACGGTGGGTAAACAAATTACTATTGGGAAATTGATAGAAAAGCAAATAATTATGACGATATCCAAGGCAATGATCATGTATATAGGTATCACGTCCAAGATTAGTAGACCGAAACGATTCTGCATCTACTACTATTACTCCACACATCGAGCGCTATCCAGCATGCATCTAGTGTATTAAGTTCATGAAGAAACGGAGTAATGCAATAAGAACGATGACATGATATAGACAAGATCTATTCATGTAGGAATAGACCCCATCTTTTTATCCTTAATGGCAACGATACATGCGTGTCATGTCTCTTTCTGTCACTGAGATTGAGCACCGCAAGATCGAACCCACCACAAAGCACCTCTTCCCATGGCAAGAAAAATCAATCTAGTTGGCCAAACCAAACCAAAGTTTCAAAGAAGAAATACGAGGCTATAACAATCATGCATATAAGATTTCAACAAAGACTCAAATAATATTCATAGATAGAACTGATCATAAACTCACAATTCATCGGATCCCAACAAACACACCGCAAAAAGTCATTACATCAAATAGATCTCCAAGGACATCGAGGAGAACATTGTATTGAGAATCAGAAAGAGAGAAGAAGCCATCTAGCTACTGCCTACGGACCCATAGGTCTGTGGTAAACTACTCACGCATCATCGGAGGAGCATCAATGAGGATGATGAACCCCTCCGTGATCGTTTCCTGCTCCGGCAAGGTGGGCCTCTAGATTGGATCTCGTGGTTCTGGAACTTGCGGCGGCTGGAATTGTTTTTCGTCGACTCCCCTAGGGTTTCTAGAATATTTGGGTATTTATAGAGCTGAGAGGCGGTGGAGAGGGGGCCTGTGGGCCCCACTACCCACCAAGGCACGCTAGGGGCCTCTGGCGCGCCCTGGTGCCTTGTGGGCCCCACAGGCCTCCCCTCCGGTACTTCCTTGGCTCCCAAGTTGTCTTCTAGGTAGAAAAAAATCCCCAAAAAGTTTTGTGGCATTTGGACTTCATTTGGTACTAATATTCTGCGAAGTAAAAAACAAGCAAAAAGCAGCAACTGGCACTGGGAACTATGTCAATAGGCTAGTCCCAAAAAATGATATAAAGTTGCTATAAAATGAATATAAAACATCCAAGATTGATAACATAACAGCATGGAACAATAAAAAATTATAGATACGTTGGAGACGTATCAGCATCCCCAAGCTTAATTCCTGCTCGTCCTCGAGTAGGTAAATGATAAAAAACATAATTTTTGATGTGGAATGTTGCCTAACATGTTTATCACAGATTCTTTTCTTTTGTAGCATGGACATTTCGATTTTTAGATGATTTAAAGTAATAGTCTATATTTGACATGAGGACATCAATACTCAAGCATGTCAACAAGCAACCATGTCTTTCAAAATATCAACACCAAAGAAAGCTATCCCTAGCCCATTATGCTCAATCATTGATCCATTCATGAAACACACTCAAATATTAACTATGGCTCAATGCACAAGTATGATAATAGTGTTCCCTAGTTGGTGCTTTATAAGAGAAGATGGAGACTCAACAAAAATAAAAATTGCATAAAGTAAATAGATAGGCCCTTCGCAGAGGGAAGAAGAGATTTGTAGAGGTGCGAGAGCTCAAAGCTTAAATTGAGTGATAGAATTATTTTGGGTGGCATGCTTTTCCCTTCAATGAAAACGACTGAGAATTCCCAATACTTTCCATGCTAGATAAATCATAGGCGGTTCCCAAACAGAAAATAAAGTTTATTACTTTTTCCACCATTCTTTCACAATCCATGGCTAGCCGTATCCACAGGTGCCCTCCATACCAACACTTTTCAAGAAATTTATTATTGAACAACATAAATAATTTTTTTTGCATTTCGGGACAGGGCATCCTTATTATCTTTGCCACACTCTTGTGCAATGACAAGTGAATAAACACTCATCTTAAGAATAAAGTATCTAGAATGGAAAATATTGGCCACCCCCTGCCGCTTCATGAGCAGTACGAACACACAAAAAGGAAATTTATTTCAAACATTAGAGTTGGCACATATAAATTTACTTGGAACGGCACGAAAATACCGCATATAGATAGGTATGGTGGACTTATTTGGCACAACATAAGTTTAAGGATTTGGATGCACAAGTAGTATTCCTACTTGGTACAAATGGAGGCTAGCAAATAGATTGAGAAGTGACCAACCAAGAAACAAAAACGATCTTAAAAGAGCATTAAACATAACTAACACCGAATAATGCACCACAAGCAGGATGTAATTTCATTGCATAACTATTGACTTTCATGCTTGCATAGGGAATCACAAACCTTAACACCAATATTCTTACTAAAGCATAATTACTTACCAACATGACTCACATATTACTATCATCATATCTCAAAACTATTAGAAGGAATCAAGTTTTTAATATCCAATGATCTTCATGAAAGCTTTTATTATATCCCTCTTGGATATCTATCATTTTGGGACTAATTTCATATATTGCCATTGCGACTAGCAAAGCTCTTAAACAAATATAAGTGAAGAAGAAGAGCACATATTTCTTCAAAATAATTTTTATCTCTCAAAATAGTATAAGTGAAGCATGAGAGGATATTTCTTTAAAATTCTACTAACTCTCAAAATAATCTAAGTGAAGCATGAGAGCATATTGCTTCAAAATATAGAACACCACCATGCTCAAAAAGATATAAGTGAAGTACTAGAGCAATTCCATAGCTCAAAAATTTTAAGTGAAGCACATAGTGCAATTCTAACAAATCATAGCATCATTATGGCTCTCTCAAATAGGTGTGTCCAGCAAGAGTGATTGTGACAAACTAAAAAGCAAAACAAGCGAAGACTCATATAATACAAGACGCTCCAAGCAAAACTCATGATATGTGACGAATAAAAATATAGCTCCAAGTAAAATTACCGATGGTCATTAGAAGAAAGAGGGGATGCCTTCCGGGGCATCCCCAAGCTTAGTTGATTGGTTCTCCTTGAATATTACCTAGGGGTGTCATGGGCATCCCCAAGCCTAGGCTCTTTTCACTCCTTATTCCTTCATCCATCGCGATCTCACCCAAAACTTGAAAACTTCAATCACACAAAACTAAACAAAAACCTTCGTGAGATCCGTTGGTATAAGAAAACCGATCTTCACCTTAAGTACTATTGCAAACCCATTCATATTTTGTTATTGCATTATACCTACTGTATTCTAACTTTAAAATGGCTTAGACCCCCCGGTACAATCCATAGATTCATCAAAATAAGCACACAATGCAACGAAAACAGAATCTGTCAAAAACAGAACAGTTTGTAAAGACGCGAATTTTACTCATACTTCTGTAACTCCAAAAATTCTGAAAAGTTAGGAAAACGTAGGAAATTTGTATATAAATCTTGTGTAAAACATTCAGTATTTTTCGTTGCTTATATGAATTTTAACAATTCTACTTCTGGACGCAAATTTTTTTGTTTTTCAACAAGATCAAATCAACTATCACCCAACATTATCCCAAAGGCTTTACTTGGCACAAACACTAATTAAAACATAAAAAACACAATAATAACAGTAGCATAATTGTGCAAACACTCAAGAACATAAATAAAAATACAAAAATAAATTTTATTCATTGGGTTGCCTCCCAACAAGCGCTATTGTTTTATGCCCCTAGCTAGGCATAATGCATAGATTCAAGTATTGTCATCTTTGGTTTTTGCTCCATAGGTTGCCCTCATGATTGATTCATATGGTGGCTTAATTTTAGTTCTAGGGAAGTGTTCGATACCCTACTTTAGAGGAAACTGAAATTTAATATTCCCTTATTTCATATCAATCACGACACCAATAGTTCTTAAAAACGGTCTACCAAGTATTATAGTACAAGACGGATTGCAATTGATATCAAGCACAATAAAGTCTATGGGCACATAGTTCATATTTGCAAGAATAAGAAAATCATTAATTCTTCCCAAAGGCTTTTTAATAGTAGAATCCGCCAAGTGCAAATTAAGAGAACACACTTCAATATTAGTAAAACCAAGCACATCACATAGAGATTTCAGAATTGTGGAAACACTAGCACCCAAATCACATAAAGCATTGCACTCATAATTTTTAATCTTGAATTTAATGGTGGGTTACCATTCATCATATAATTTTCTAGGAATTGAAATCTCTTACTCCAATTTTTCTTCTAAAGCTTTTAGCATGGTATCCACAATATGTTTAGTAAAAGCTTTATTTTGTTCATAGGCATTGGGTGAATTTATCATGGATTGCAACAAAGAAATACACTCAATCAAAGAGCAAATATCATAATTAAAGTATTTTTAATCCAAAAGAGTGGGCACATCACTAGTTAAAGTTTTAACCTCTCCAAACCCACTTTTATCATTTTTTTCAACAAGATTTTCACCCTCCGAATTATGGGGACGCCTTCTAGCTAAAGTTGACTCTTCTTCAGTCCCTTTATCATCAATTTTAATATTACTAAACAAAGAAGCAATAGAAGAAACACCAATCATTTTAAGATCTTCATCATTATTATGAAAGCAATCAGTCGAAAACGCTCTTTCTAAAAATTCGCTTTTAGCTCTAAGCATAGCGGTTCTTTTCTTACTTTCATCCATAGAAACATATAAAGCTTTAATTGATTCATTGACATCAACCTTAGGTGGAAAATTTTTAATCCTGAGATTTTCTACATCATGTGAAATTTTATCAATGCTTCTAGACATATCATCAATCTTATTCAACTTTTCTTCTATCGTAGTGTTGAAAACTTTTTACGCATTGATATATTCTTTAATATTACTCTCAAGATCAGAGGGCATCCTATTATTATTATGAGAAGAATTACCATAGAGATTGCCATAATTATTAGAGGAATTTTCAGGAAACGGCCTAGGATTAAAATTACCTCTATAAGCATTGTTATTAAAATTGTTTCGAGAAATAAAATTTACATCTACGGGATCACTATTTTGCTCAATCAAAGTAGACAAAGGCACATCATTAAGATCAATAGGAGCATTTTACTAGCAACCAACTTCATAAGTGCATCAACTTTTTCACTCAAAGTACTAATTTCTTCAACTGAATTAACTTTTTTACTAGTAGGTGCTCTTTTGGTATGCCATTGTGAATAATTTGCCATAGTATTATCAAGAAATTTAGTAGCTTCACCCAAAGTAATTTCCTTAAAAGTACCACCCGAGGCGGAATCTAAAAGATTTCTAGAAACAAAATTCGATCCCGCATAAAATTTTGTATGATCATCCAAAGATTTAAACCATGAGTAGGACAATTTCTTAGCATTAGTTTCATTCTTTCCCAAGATTGTGCAACATGTTCTTGATCAAGTTGCTTGAAATTCATGATTTGATTTCTAAGGAAAATAATTTTCGTGGGCGGAAAATACTTAGTAATAAAAGCATCTTTGCACTTATCCCAAGAATCAATACTAGTGCGAGGCAAAGATGAAAACCAAATTTTTGCACGATCCCTCAAAGAGAAAGGAAATAATTTCAACTTCACGATATCATTGTCCACATCCTTTTTATTTTGCATATCACATAATTCTATGGAAGTGTTTAGATGGAATGCGGCATCCTCATTAGGAGTACCGGAAAATTGCTCTTTCATAACAAGATTCAACAAAGCGGCATTAACATCATAAGACTCCGCACTAGCGGCGGGAGGAGCAATCGGAGTACTAATAAAATCAATATTATTAGTATTGGAAAAATCACACAATTTGGTATTTTCTTGAGACATCATGACTACGCAAACAAGAAAGAGATCTGACGAGAAAATGTCGAACGAAAAAGAAGGCAAATATTTTTGTGAAGTGGGGAGATGAAAACGAGAGGCAAATGACAAATAAAGTAAATTGCAAGGAGATGAGATTTGTGATTGTGTACCTGATAGATCTGGACTTGATCCTCCCCGGCAACGGTGCCAGAAATTCTTCCTGATTGCTTGTATCTGTGTTGGTATTTTCCCCGAAGAGGAGAGGATGATGCAGCATATCAACGGTAAGTATTTCACTGAGTTATGAAACCAAGGTATCAATCCAGTAGGAGGATCCACCAAACTATGTAAGCAGTACCTTCACACAAATAACAAAAACTTGCAACCCAACATGTAAGAGGGGTGGTCAATCCCTCCTCGGTATTGAGATAGATTAAATAGTATAAGATTGGATAAATAGATCAGATGAAAACACAAAATAAAATAAAGAAATAAAAAGTGAAGCAAGGTATTTTTGTTTTTTTGGATAAACATATTTGAAGCAATATGATAGAAAATAGACCCGGGGGCCGTAGATTTCACTAGAGGCTTCTCTCGAGAAAATAGCATACGGTGGGTAAACAAATTATTGTTGGGCAATTGATAGAAAAGCAAATAATTATGATGATATCCAAGGCAATGATCATGTATATAGGCATCACGTCCAAGATTAGTAGATCAAAACTGTCACAGCCCTAGAATTTGATTGCAATTAGCTGCACAAGCATCCATGCTTCATGTCTAAATTTTCATTCAAATTTAAATGGGAAGGACCAAACCCCAGCACCAAATGAATTCAAGTAGGTTCAAATTCAAATGTTTTCAATGAACCCAAAATGCCCTTAAAAAATGTTCATTATTTATGGAAAAAGGTTAAAACCTTAACCAGAGGTCATGCACATTTTCCCAAGGCATTTATGGTCTTTGAATTAAATCGTATTGTAATTGAGTTGGGGTTATAAATTCCTATAAATACTTTTATAACTCCAATAATTCTGAAAAATATTGTGGGGCTTTGGGTTAGTCCATATTGCATCCACAAATAATTTCAGAAGCAACAAAAATGGTTTAGTATTATTACTAAATCAAAACAGAACAAAATAAATAGAAAACATAAAGAAAAATAAGAAAAGAGAGAAACTAACCTGACAACCCACTTACCTCAGAGGCCCAGCAGCAGCCAGCCCACAAGGGCCCAACCGCCAGCCGTCTTCAACCTCCTGCCAATAGGCAGGAGGGCATGTGCCCACGGCGCGCGCGCACACGCGAGGCCACCTCCAGCCTGCCTGCTCGCTCTGGACGGCTCTAGACGATGCCACGCACCCCCTGACCTCTCTCTCTCTGTCGGGGGGATAGACCCTGGGTAGTCTCATCCGCACCCCTTAGCATTTCAAGACATCGGGGCTAGCAAAGCCCCACACGTCGATCGGTCGCCTGGCCGGTTCCCAGGGCCGACTGGAACCACGCGGCCGGCTCCCAGAAGACCGCGCCCACCAGAAGACGGCTTCGGGATAGGCCGGTCTCCAGCAGCCGGCCCCTCCTTTCCCTCGGAGTCCGCACTCACCCACTACGACAAGACGGAGCATGGCAACAGTGCCACCTGCTCCCCTCGAATTCTGGCGGGGCGTGGCTACAGTGCGCGCTGACCAGACGGCTACATGCCCGCCTGGCGCAACACTGTAGCCATACGACCTGTGACGCGGTCCTCGTCAGCAAGTACAAAGCTACAGCAAAAGGCAATCAGCGTGGCCCGCAGGCGGCGGGCCCTACCTGTCGGCCGGATTCTCGGCAGCCGGCGGGGCCCTCTAGAGGTGGGCCCCAGCAGCCGGCGGAGAACCCGGCGACCCTAGACACTGACGTCCGGGTCCAACACCCGGCTGTATTACCATTGTACCCCTGGGGGGTTGGACTATAAAACCCCCCAGGGCTCACCCATGCAAGGGGTTCAGCCTTCATCCCACACACACCATAGCTAGGAGAGGAGAGGTAGCTCTACCCTTCTTCTTCGTCTAGCAACACAGCTCAAGGAGCAACCTTGTACACTCTTTGATCATAGTCATCATGCGGAGACCCCGCAGAGCAGGACTAGGGGTGTTATCTCTCCGGAGAGCCCCGAACCTGCATACGTCTCGTGTGCGATCGACCTCGTGCTCACTCCCGCTTCCAGGCCCCGACGACGTCCTCTTGGCTCCACCCATGATAAGCCACCCCCTGGCATCTGACGTGAGATTACCATGACAGTTGGTGCCCACCGTGGGGCCGTTCGCGGCATTCGCTGGAGATACGTTCTGGATGGGAACCGCCTTCCTCTCCGGCGAGCGCATCGCGGCCGGCCTGATCAGCCAGCCTGATACGTTCGCTTGCGTTTGCACCAGCGCATCGTCCGACGCGGGAGCCATTTGCCCCGCAAGCTGCCTCGTCGACCTCTTCGGGAAGCTCAGCCTCCCCGCCGCAGACGCCGCCGACGGGTTTCCCGGCGACGTGGTGGTCATCGACGACCCGCTCCCTCCTGTCTCTAGCATCACCTCTGCCGGTGCGCTCGACGCCGGCGTCTTCGTGGAGGTGATGATCACTGGCAACAGCCAAGACTCTGGCGGGGCCGTCCAGGACCCATTGCGAGCAGCAATGTAGGACCTGGCGGCTCCCGTCGGAGCCAACGCCGACGCGGCGGCGCTAGAAGAAATCCGCGTCAAGCTCCTCGATAGCGCCACCAAGATGGCGGCCATGAAGCGCCGCGCTGAGGCCAACCAGCGCGAGATCGACCGCATAGCTGGTGGCACGCCGGCTGCGGCCGAGCCCAGCCGTGCTGGCGCCGTCCGGCAACGCGGCTCTGCCATCGCCACCATGCTGGGAGTCGGGCGTCCGATCTATGACACCCCAGTGCAGAACCTGCACGCCGAGCAGGCGGCGACAGAAGAACTCGAGAACCTGGAGGGCGACGAACGGCGCAGCCAGCTCGACCGCCTTCAGGAGCTCCTCAACGCTGTGAACACGCAGTAGGACATGTGCAACCGCGTGGTGGGAGCCGGCCGGCAGGCCGACCCCTCAGAAGGAAACCTTCCACCCCACCGCGAGATTGGGGCGACCTCCCGGTCCCCAAGCGGCGGCGGCCGCAACCAGTGGAATCCGGAGCCGGCTGCTAGCCGCAGCCGGTGCTCCCACGCGACGGTTGCGAACAGCCGGCAAGTTCCTCCAAGGGCGGAGGGCTAGCACCAGCAGGATGAACGCCCCCTCCTCCCCGCAGGGAGAGGCGGTCTTCTCCGGCGCCGGTTGACCACCCGACCCTGGGGGGGCGGCTAGGCCCCCGCGAAGCAGTCGGTGAGAATGACGCTCGTCACCGGATCGAGCGGCTGGCTCGGTCCCTGGCAAAAGAGGAGGAGGATACAGTCGGGCCGGCCTGCTTCGGCCCCCGCATCCGTGACGAGCCCTTCCCCAAAGGGTTCACGCTCCCTCGTGACACTCCCAAGTACACCGGCGCCGTGAAGCCGGAAGATTGGCTGACCGACTATGCCACAGCCGTCAGCATAGCGAACGGCAACAAGCGCGTTGCCGTGAAGTATGTTCCGCTCATGCTACAGGGCACGGTCCGGACATGGCTGAACAGCCTCAAGGCCAACAGCATCAACAACTGGTTGGACTTCAGCGACGTCTTCGTTCGCAACTTCAACAGCACCTACAAGCGGCCTCCCAAGCCTCGCCAGCTCTCCATGTGCGTTCAGGGGCTGGATGAGTCCGCTCGCGACTACCTGACGCGTTGGGCCAAGTTGCGCAACTCCTGCGAAGGGGTGCACGAGGTGCAGGCCATCGAGTACTTCACCGCCAGGTGCCGAGAAGGCACCCTGCTCAAGCACAAGCTTCTATGCGATGAGCCGGCTACCCTGGACGAGCTCCTGGTGGTGGCAGACAAGTACGCCACGGCCGACTCCTCCATGAAGTTGAAGATCCGGGTTGACGCGTCCGGGAAGGTGATCCCGCCGGCTTCTCCAGCGCTGACTGGTGACTCCAACCAGCGCCAGCAGCCGAACGACAACAAGCGCAAGGCCCAGCAGCCGGCTTCCAACAGCCGGCAGGTGGCCACCGTCGAGGATCAGCAGCCGGCTTGCCAACCCGGCCCCAAGCGTCAGCGGGGTGGCAAGGGCGCCTGGCTGCCTGCCTTCTCATTTGAGCAGGCCCTCGACTTGCTGAAAGGGGTGATGAAGGCGGTCTTCAGTCGATCGGCTGGGTCCAGCTTGATCTGGTGGTAGCCGGAGTAGGCGTCCAAAAAGGACAAAAGCTTGCAGCCGGCCGTGGAGTCGATCACTTGATCAATCCGGGGCAAGGCAAACGGATCCTTGGGGCAGGCTTTGTTGAGGCTAGTGTAGTCGATACACATGCGCCACTTGTTCTTTTTCTTCAAAACGAGGACTGGGTTGGCAAGCCAGTCCGGGTAGAACACTTCCATGATGAAGCCGGCTGCCAGAAGCTGGGCGATTCCTTCACCAACGATCCTTCTCTTCTCTTCTGATAGGCGGCGGAGGGGTTGCTTGACCGGCTTAGCATCCGGCCGCACATGCAGCTTGTGCTCGGCGAAATCCTTTGGAACACCCGGCATGTCCTTGGGGGACCATGCAAAGATGTCCCGATTCTCACAAAGGAAGTCGACGAGCTCGCTTTTCTATTTGCTGTCGAGGTTAGCCCCCACGCTAGCGTACTTCTCCGGGTGCGCCGGGTCAAAGATGATCTTCTTGGTTTCCTTGGCCGGCTGGAAGGAGCCCTCAGCCTCAACCTCCTTGGGGCCAGAAGGCATGGCCGGCTGCTCGCTGGCCATGGCCACAGCCCGGTCAAGGAGGCGCTTCTCTTGGGTGATGACGAGGGACTCGGCCAGCTGGGAGCTGGCCACGGCGCACGTGAGCGACTTCTTGTAGTCACCAGCAATGGTGATGATGCCCTTGGGACCCGACATCTTCATCTTCAGGTACGCGTAATGCAGAACCACCATGAATTTGGCCAGTGCAGGCCGACCCAAGAGCGCGTGGTAGGGGTTGTCCAAGTCGACCACCTCGAACCAGATGGGCTCGCGGCGGAAGTGGGTCTTGTCGCCGAACAGGACGTCGATCTTGAGCTTGCCGATTGAAGAGCAGGAAAGCCCAGGGACAATGCCATGGAACACGGTCCGGCTGGGCTGGAGTTGCTTCTCCTTGATACCCAGCTTTTCCATGGTGTCACGGTAGAGGATGTTGATGCTGCTGCCGCCATCTATCAGGACTCGGGAGAAGTGGCAGGCCCGCCTCTCGGTCGAGAAGGTGGAGTCCAGCACCATGGCATAAGCACCCGGCGAAGGCATCACAGTCGGATGGTCGTCGCGGCTCCAGGTGATGGGTCTTTCGGACCAGTGCATGAATTGGGGGACCTCTGGAATGACAGCATTCACCTCGTGGTGTTGCTTACGCCGACTGTGCTTGTCGTTGGCTTCGCTGGTGAAGATGACATAAGTGGCATTCTCGTTAGGGAATTCATCTTGGAGCATGCCGACAGGGCGGGCCGGCTGCTGAACAGCCGGAGCCGCCGGGCCGGCTGGAGGAGGCGGCAAGCCCTAACCCTTGGTCATTCAGGTGAGCTAGCTGCACTGCCGGGTCATATGGTTGGACGGCTTCGCGCCGCTGTGGAACTTGCACGGGGCGTCAAGGGCCTACTCAAATGAGAAGGCAGGCAGCCAGGCGCCCTTGCTGCCCCGCTGACGCTTGGGGTTGGGTTGGCAAGCCGGCTGCTGATCCTCGACGGTGGCCACCTGCCGACTGTTGGAAGCCGGCTGCTAGGCCTTGCGCTTGTTGTCGTTCGGCTGCTGGCGCCGGTTGGAGTCACCAGCCGGCGCTAGAGAAGCCGGCGTCACCTTTCAACGCTGCATGCAGAAGTGCCTTTTGAAGCAACTCGGCAGAAACGCCCACGTCTATGTGGATGACATAGTGGTGAAGACGGAGAAGCGCGGTACCCTTTTGGAGGATCTCAAGGAGACCTTCACCAACCTGAGCCACTTTCAGATCAAGCTCAACCCGAAGAAGTGCGTCTTCGGAGTACCAGCTGGCCAGCTCCTTGGCTTCCTTGTTTCTGAGCATGGGATAGAGTGCAACCCCGTAAAGATCAAGGCCATCGAGCGGATGAAGAGACCAACCCGACTGCGGGACGTCCAGATGTTCACCGGGTGCCTAGCATCTCTCAGCCGGTTCGTCAGCCGGCTGGGCGAGAAGGCCCTCCCTCTGTACCAGCTGATGAAGAAGACCACATGCTTCGAGTGGACCGACCAGGCGGACGAGGCATTCCTCCAGCTCAAGCGGATGCTGTCCACGCCGCCTGTTCTGGTCGCTCCGGCTGCTAAAGAGCCCATGCTCCTCTACATCGCTGCCACCAACCGGGTCGTTGGCACGGTGATTGTTGTCAAGCGCCCAGAAGCTGTCAAGGCACAACCGGTCCAGAGGCCGGTCTACTACCTGAGCGAGGTGTTGTCCACCTCCAAGCAGAACTACCCCCACTACCAGAAGATGTGCTACGGCGTGTACTTTGCCGCCAAGAAGCTGAAGTAGTACTTCCAGTAGCACACCATCATGGTCATCTGTACTGCCCCCCTTGCCGAGATCATGGGCAACCGAGATGCCTCGGGCCGGATGGCCAAGTGGGCCATTGAGCTGGCTCCCCACACCATCCTCTACCAGCCCCGCACCGCCTTCAAGTCCCAAGCGTTGGCTGACTTCCTTATCGACTCGGCCGAGACCCAATACCTGCCACCTGCACCGGATTCCACGCATTGGCGGATGCACTTCGACGGTTCGAAGATGTGTACCGGTTTGGGAGCCGGCATCGTCCTCACCTCTACCAAAGGCGACAAGCTGAAGTACACGCTGCAAATCCACTTCGCCGCCTCCAACAACGTGGCCGAGTACGAGGCACTCGTTCACGGGCTCCGACTGGCCAAGGAGAACGGCATCCGCCGCATCTTGTGCTACGGCGACTCGGACCTTGTGGTCCAACAGTCTTCTGGCGACTGGGATGCCAAGGACGCCAACATGGCCAGCTACCGCTTCCTCGTCCAGCAGATCAGTGGATACTTTGATGGGTGCGAGTTCATCCACGTGCCACGGGCCGACAACGAAGTAGCCGACGCCCTGGCACGGACTGGCTCTACCCGGCAAGCCATACCAGTCAGCGTTTCCCTCGAGTGCTTGCGCAAGCCGTCTATCTAGCCTTCGCCAAAATCAGAATCCATCTTCGTGCCGGCTGACCCCGGAGCAGCCGGATCCGGCTCGGGGACTTCAGCAGCCGGCTCGGGGACTTCTTCAGGCGGCTTGGGGGCTACAACACCTAAACCCGGCCCGGGAACTCCAGAACCCGGCCCGGGGACTGCTGCAGTCGGCCTGGGGACTTCCGCGACGCAACAGGGAGCGGCCGCCTCCAACCCGCCGCCTCCCAACCCGGCCACCCTGGCGCCGGTTGCCGTCATGATGGTGGTAGAAGCCCTGTCCTGGGGGCAGCCCATCCTCAACTTTTTGGTGAGCCACGAGCTCCCAGCCGACGAGGTGTTGGCCCGGCAAGTGCAACGCCGGGCGACTGCATACACGATCATCAACAGAGAGCTCATCAGATGCAGCCCGACTGGTGTCTTTCAGCGCTGCGTCGAGCCGGAGAAAGGCATAGCAATCCTCAGGGTCATTCATCAAGGCGAATGTGGCCACCATGCTGCCTCCAGAGCCCTCGTCACCAAGGCTTTCCGCCATGGTTTCTTCTGGCCGACTGCCCTGGACGATGCCAAGGAGTTGGTCCGAAAGTGCAAAGGGTGCCAGCGTTTCAGCACCAAGCAGCACCAGCCGGCCTCGGCCCTCAAGACTATTCCCATCACCTGGCCGTTTGCCGTATGGGGGTTGGACATGGTGGGCCCATTCAAGACTGCACGCGGCGGGATGACCCATCTGCTGGTTGCCGTGGACAAGTTCACGAAGTGGATTGAAGCGAAGCTGATCAAGAAGCTGAATGGCCCCACAGCCATTACATTCATCGCGGATATCACCGTTCGATACGGCATCCCACACAACATCATCACCGACAACGGCACAAACTTCGCCAAAGGCGCCTTGGCTTGTTTCTGTGCAACGCAGGGCATCCGACTGGACCTCGCGTCGGTTGCTCTCCCGCAGTCAAATGGCCAGGTGGAGCGGGCAAACGGCCTCATTCTTTCCGGCATCAAGCCTTGGCTGGTCGAGCTGCTGGAGCGTTCGGCCGGCTACTGGATCGAGGAGCTGCCGGCTGTCCTTTGGAGTCTTCGGACCACGCAAAACAGATCAACAGGCTTCACACCTTTCTTCCTCATGTACGGGGCCGAGGCCGTCATCCCAACGGACATCGAGTTCGACTCGCCTCGCGTCACCCTGTACACGGAGGCGGAAGCAAAGGAGGCCCGCGAAGACGACGTCGACTTGCTTGAAGAGGCCCGACTGCTGGCACTCAGCCGGTCCGCCATCTACCAGCAGAGCCTGCGTTGCTACCACAACAAGAAGATCAAGCCGCGTGCTTTTCGCGAGGGCGACCTTGTGCTCCGGCTGATCCAGCGAACAGCTAGCCAGCACAAGCTCTCGGCTCCTTGGGAGGGGCCTTTCATCATCAGCAAGGCCCTGGCAATGACTCCTACTACCTCATCGACGCACAGAAGCCCAGGGCACGCAAGAGGGACACATCCATGAGTCGGAGCACCCATGGAACGCGAACCTTCTCCGCCCATTTTACAGTTGATGCAGTGTATGTACCATGCTATCTTTTGCACTAAGTAAAGACAACAGGTACCCCGAGGAGCACTCGGGGGCTACCTTTTTATCTATATGATAAGCTTCGCCTAGGTATGAGTATTCATTCTTCTCGCCTTGCCCGGGTCCGGTCAGCCGGCCCGGGGGCTCGCTGACTTGGCCCAAGTTGGTACCATCCGAAGTCGGCTTAGTAATGTGCCGACGCCAAAGCCCTCTCTTCGCCCCAGCCACAGCTCGCAGCGCGACTGTTCGGCTGGCAAGAGCTAAAGGCCGGAAACGCTGTCCACACAAAAAAGACTAAGGAAGAACGTCAGTTCAGGCCAAGCCGGCCTCTGGCCTACCCCGTCCGGCTGCTTAGCAGCCGGCCGGCCGACTTCTTGCTTGACTAGCCACGCTTTAAGCGGCTGAAGTAATTTGCCTACTCTGAATGGCCAAGTCCCTGACCTGGCCACAGACCGCAGCGCGGCTGTCCGGCTGGCAGGGTGGCAGCCAAAGGAACACGGCAAAAGAAAAAGCCAAAGAAAGCAAAGGCAAAATCGAGTCAGAACTCGGCGAGGCACACAAGCATGCGGGGAAAATAAATTCATTTACATTGCAAAAGGCCAGTGGCCGGCATTCATCAAGGTTTAAAATACACCTCCAGTGGGTGGAACTGCGCATAACTAACTTGTTCTTGAGCACAAGACAGAAAAACTTAAAGAGATAAGGGCCGCCTAAGCCGGAGGCACTACAGGCTGCTCGGACGAGTCGGCGGTGGCGGTGGCACCGGCTGGCGGGGCCTCCGACTGGTTGGTCTCGGTTTGGTCGACGGCCGAGGCCGGATCGGGCTGATTCTGGCTGGTCGCTCCGTCATCTGGCGCGACGCCATCGCCTTCCTCGTCCTCGTCCTCCTTCGTGGCTTCGTCGCTAGAGGTGATCTCCTCCGCCGGGTCCTCCCCCTCGTCCGGGTTCAGCCCGAACCAGGACGGTGGCACCTCGGTGCCGTCTTCTGCCCACTCTGGGATGAAGACATTGCCATTGGTGTACTCGGCGAGGGCCGACGCGTAAATGGCGATCTCCTCGCGCTCCGCCTCCAGCTCTGACGCCGCCTCCTGGTGGAAGGTGGCGAGCTGGGCCAGGCTCACGCCCGGGTACCACGCCTTCACGAACTCCAGCGCCGCCTTGGCACCGGCCCGTGCCGCGGTGCCCTTCCAGGCGTCGAGCCGCTCCCCCGCCACCTCCAACCAATCGGCGGTCCGGCTAGGAGTCCGAGGGACCGGCACACCCGGCCAGAGCCCTTCCAAGACCTGCGACCCGGCGCGCTTAAACCGGCGGAGCAGGCGGCGCACCGGCTCAAGACCAGCCGAACGGCCAGGAACTGTTCGCCCAAGTTCCGGGGCCGGTCCGGCACAATCTCCATGCCCACGCTCCTCCGCTGGTCGCGTCGTGCCTCAATCGCCTAGCCGATGGCACCAGAGCGATCTGGGAAGTACTCTGTCCAAAAGAAGGCAGAAGAATTAGAAGCCGGCTGACCACGGTAGCCGGCAACTAACCAATCAAGGAAGAAAGAAAACCTACCTTCAAGCAGATCCTCAATCACCAAGTAGCCCTCCGACAGGTACTTCTCCTTTTCGGCCCAGCCCAAGCGCTGGGACTCGAACTCGGCCTTGAGGCGCTCCTCCTCGTCCTTCAGCTGCCGGACCTGCTCCGCATGCCGGGTCACCTGGTCAGCCAGCTCCTTCTTGAGCTGGTTGCGCTCCGCGGCCGCCTGGCTGCGCTCCAGCTCTTTGGCCTGAAGCTAGCCCTCGAGCTCATGCACACGGTCCCGCAGATGGGCAACGGCCTCTGCAAAGGCAAAGAAGAATCATCAGCGATAGCATCAACAAAGACAAGAAGTCGCCGGGAAGATCCGGCCCGACTGCTCAGCAGTCGGCCCGAATCTCGGGGGCTACACCCAGTGGGTGCGCTTGCGCGCCCCCACTGAAAGCCGGCCTACGTACCTCGGCTCTTCTTCAACTCGGCGGTCCGGTTGGCAAGCGTCTGGTTCTGGGATTTGAAGGCGGCTGCACGCAGGTTGTGGTAGTCCTGCGGCAAACACGACATCTCAGCATTCGGAAACACGCCTTAAAGTTCCAACCCGCCTGCTCAGCAGCCGGCTTGGAACTCGGGGGCTACACCCAGTGGGTGCGCTGGCGCGCCCCCACTGAAGATCGCAAAAATAAAAAAAAGAGCGAGATCAAGAACATACCCGGACAGACGTCTGCATCGCCACCATCTCGCTCCTCACCTTCAGGAGGGTGGCGCTGTGGGTGGAGAATTTGTCCAGGACGTCCTGCACCATGAGGTTCAGGGCGGCCGGGCCGGCTCCTGGTACCCAACCAGGCAGAGCGGAGCTTGTGGCTTCGGTGTCGGCTCCCGGCGAGCTCGCGGCCCCGACCTCTACGGGCCTCGGCGCGGAGGCCGCCCGCGATGGGCGCAAGCGCGCGGAGGCGCGTGTCGTCAGGGCCTGGCTCATCGCCAGCCCGGCGCCGGCCAAAGGCCCCTTCGGCCCTTCGGGATGGCTGCCTCCCCGTTCGCCAGCTCCTGGCGCGCGCTGAACCACCTCCGCCTCCGGGACGACGGGGTCGGTCGCCCCCTGCTCTGGGGCCGTCTGGTCGGCTCCAGTTGGTCTAGGCAGCTCCTGGATCTCCACCATCGGCGGCTCCGGCTGCTCTAGATCGGCGGCCTTCGGGACCCCGCTGCTGGCCGGGTCCTCCGTAGCCTTAGCGTCGGCCTCCGCCCGCGCCTTGGTCGCCGCCTCCGCCTTGGTCGCGGCCTCGGCCTCGGCCTGCGCCGTGGTCGCCGCCTCGGCCTTCGCTCATGCTGCGGCCTCCCGCTCCTCCCGCGCCTCCCGCGCGTTCCTCTCCGTCGCCTCCCGAAGGGCGGCGGCCGGGTCCACATGTCGGGCCTCCTCAGAGCCGCCTGCTGGTCCGATCAGCGAGGCAGACGGAGCCCGCGATATGGAAAGGGGTGCCCTGCACGGCGAAGTAGGCAAAGATGAGAAGCCTGCAAGAGAGAAACAATCAAGACAGAACAATCAACGAACTTACCCGGACACCATTGGGCGCTCCTTCGGGGTCCTCCGGGTGACGGCCGCCTTCGCGGCCTCTTGCCGCTTGGTCGCGGCCATCGACTTGGCCTTCTTGGGCGGCTTGTTGCCGAATGGCCCCTCGGCGCGGCGTTTGGGTGCGCCGGGTGCGCCAGTCGGCGCTCCGCTTGGCGGGCGTGCCATCGAAGAGCCGGCACCTGCCCTGTCGGCGCCTTCAGGGCGGCATTGTCCGTCGTCGTCTTCATCATCATCCGGCCAATCCCGGACATCGCTGCTTCCCCCATCGCCGCCTCCCCCAGTGGCGTCATCATCGCCTCCGTCCTCCAACGCGGCCGTCCCCCAGCTCGGGGTCGCCCACGTCGCTCTCCTCGCGGTCCGGCATCCACTGGTGGCCCGGAGCCGGCGCGCCGGCTGCTACCTGACCAGGGAAGCGCTGCCCCCCGTCCAGGTGGTCAGGCCGAATGAGGAGCGATGCATGAGCAAAGAATGGGGACCAGATACTAACCGGTGGTGGCGGATTGGCGCGGCTGTACGGCAGCTTGTCGAAACTCCAGTCGGTCTCGCTGAGCTGGCTACCGGAGAAGTAGTTGACGTGGCGGACCACCTCCACGGTCGGCAGCTCCTTGGTCGACATCCGACACGGGTCCCGGCGGCCGCTCATGTCGCAGATCAAGTGCGGCCGGGCTTGGAGGGGCGAAACCCGGTGCTGGACGAAGGCGGCCAACAGGTCCGACGGCTTGAGGCCCTCCAAATCCGTCATCTCTTCGAGCCGGATGAGGGCGTTGGTGATGACAGCCGGCACCGGCTTCGGCTACTATCCCCAGTTGTCGCGTGGCTCAGGCGGTGGGCCGACTGCGTAGGCTGGCAGGTTGATGTAGTCGCGCGTCGGGTGGAGGTTACAGACGTAGAAGTAGGACTTCTGCCACAACTTCGCCGACTCCAGCAGCACGATAGCCGGAAAGCGGGTCCCGGAGCCGGTGCACCGCACGGCAACGCATGCGCCGCAATGGGCCGGCTCGCCCTTGGCCTGGGTCCCCAGCTTCAGATAGAAGAATTTCCCCCACAACTCGATGGTGGGCAGGACGCCGAGGTAGCCCTTGCAGAGGGTCACGAAGGCGGAGAGAAGCACCACCGTGTTTGGAGTAAGGTGGTGAGGTTGAAGATGGTAGAAGTCAAGAAAGGAACGGAGGAAGCCGCTCACCGGCAAACCAAATCCGCTAAGGAAATGGCTCCGGAAGGCGACGAACTCGCCGGCCCTGGGCGCCGGCGAGATCTCCCTCGCGTCGGGAAGGCGTGTCCCCACCAAAGTCGAGGTGGCCGTCGTGGATGTTGGAGCCGTCCCAATCATCGCGCGCCATGGCTTGCGGTGGCTTGGCGGCAGCGCGGCGAGGCTGGACGGCGACGGGGCCGTGGCGGCTCTTCGGCTACGTGCGGTGCGGCGGCGCGGTGGCGCAGCAGCGGCGAGGAAGCAGAGAAGCAAGAAGGAAGAAGAAGTGAGCGGGAGGGGGCGCGCGTGCGTCCAACTGCTCCCCCTCCCCCTCAATTTATACGGTGGCGACGGCGAAGCCGAGGCGACGCTCCGTGGGGGGCGTGGGATTAACTGCGCCCACATCCCACACGCCCCCACAAATCCCGCGCCATTATGGCGCATATTCAATTTGCCCCGGAAGGGCAACCGTCCACCTCGACCGCAGCGGATCCGCGCGCGCGTCGAGGCTGTATGGTGGTGGGCTCGGGCCTGCAGCGGCGTCCCGTCGCACGCGTGGGCTGGCTGGCCGGCCTAGCCTGCTGGTGACGTGTGGCAAGCGTGCAATGGGCAGCGAGCGCGCCACCCGGAGGCATACCACTCGGCGTGTTGGAAATATGCCCTAGAGGCAATAATAAAATGGTTATTATTATATTTCCTTGTTCATGATAATTGTCTATTGTTCATGCTATAATTGTATTAACCGGAAACCGTAATACATGTGTGAATACATAGACCACAGCATGTCCCTAGTGAGCCTCTAGTTGACTAGCTCGTTGATCAATAGATGGTTTTGGTTTCCTGACCATGGACATTGGATGTCGTTGATAACGGGATCACATCATTAGGAGAATGATGTGATGGACAAGACCCAATCCTAAGCATAGCACAAGATCATGTAGTTCGTTTGCTAGAGCTTTTCTAATGTCAAGTATCATTTCCTTAGACCATGAGATTGTGCAACTCCCGGATACCGTAGGAATGCTTTGGGTGTATCAAATGTCACAACGTAACTGGGTGACCATAAAGGTGCACTATAGGTATCTCCGAAAGTGTCTGTTGGGTTGGCACGAATCGAGACTGGGATTTGTCACTCCGTATGACGGAGAGGTATCTCTGGGCCCACTCGGTAATGCATCATCATAATGAGCTCAATGTGACTAAGGAGTTAGCCATGGGATCATACGTTATGGAACGAGTAAAGAGACTTGCCGGTAATGAGATTGAACAAGGTATAGGGATACCGACGATCGAATCTCGGGCAAGTAACATACCGATGGACAAAGGGAATTGTATATGGGATTGATTGAATCCCCGACATCGTGGTTCATCCGATGAGATCATCATGGAACATGTGGGAGCCAATATGGGTATCCAGATCCCGCTATTGGTTATTGGCCGGAGAGGTGTCTCGGTCATGTCTGCATGGTTCCCGAACCCGTAGGGTCTACACACTTAAGGTTCCGTGACGCTAGAGTTGTTATGGGAAATTGTATGTGGTTACCGAAAGTTGTTCAGAATCTCGGATGAAGTCCCGGACGTCATGAGGAGTTCTGGAATGGTCCGGAGGTAAAGATTTATATATGGGAAGTCCTATTTTGGCCACCGAAAAATGTTCGAGATTTTTCGGTATTGTACCGGGAAGGTTCTAGAAGGTTCCGGAGTGGGGCCCACCTGCATGGGGGGACCCACATGAACGTGGGTAGTGGGGGCAAGGCCCCACACCCCTGGTCAAGGCGCACCAAGATCCCCCTTAGAAGGAATAAGATCATATCCCGAAGGGATAAGATCAAGATCCCTAAAAAGGGGGGATAACAATCGGTGGGGAAGGGAAAGGATGGGATTTCTTTCCTCCCACCTTTGCCAACGCCCCAATGGACTTGGAGGGCAAGAAACCAGCCCCCTCCACCCCTATATATAGTGGGGAGGTGCATGGGAGCTGCACCCCTTGCCCCTGGCGCAGCCCTCCCCCTCCTACTCGTCCTCCTCCGTAGTGCTTAGCGAAGCTCTGCCGGAGAACCACGAGCTCCACCGCCACCACGCCGTCGTGCTGCCAGAGCTCTCCCTCAACTTCTCCTCTCCCCTTGCTGGATCAAGAAGGAGGAGACATCCCCGGGCTGTACGTGTGAAGAACGCGGAGGCGCCGTCCGTTCGGCGCTTGAATCGGATCTTCCGCGATTTGAATCGCCGCGAGTACGACTCCATCAACCGCGTTCTTGTAACGCTTCCGCTTAGTGATCTTCAAGGGTATGAAGATGCACTCCCTCTCACTTGTTGCTAGCATCTCCTAGATTGATCTTGGTGACACGTAGGAAAATTTTGAATTATTACTACGTTCCCCAACAGTGGCATCATGAGCTAGGTCTATGCGTAGATTCTATGCACGAGTAGAACACAAGTAGTTGTGGGCGATGATTTGTTCAATTTTATTACCATTACTAGTCCTATCTTGATTCGGCGGCATTGTGGGATGAAGCGGCCCGGACCGACCTTACACGTACGCTTACGTGAGACAGGTTCCACCGACTGACATGCACTTGTTACATAAGGTGGCTAGCGGGTGTGTGTCTCTCCCACTTTAGTCGGATCGGATTCGATGAAGAGGGTCCTTATGAAGGGTAAATAGTAGTTGGCATATCACCGTTGTGGCTTTTGCGTAGGTAAGAAACGTTCTTGCTAGAAACCCATAGCAGCCACGTAAAACATGCAACAACAATTAGAGGACGTCTAACTTGTTTTTGCAGGGTATGCTATGTGATGTGATATGGCCAAAAGGATGTGATGAATTATATATGTGATGTATGAGATTGATCATGTTCTTGTAATAGGAATCACGACTTGCATGTCAATGAGTATGACAACCGGCAGGAGCCATAGGAGTTGTCTTAATTTATTGTATGACCTGCGTGTCAATGAAAACGCCATGTAATTACTTTACTTTATTGCTAACCGTTAGCCATAGTAGTAGAAGTAATAGTTGGCGAGACAACTTTATGAAGACACGATGATGGAGATCATGGTGTCATGCCAGTGACGATGGTGATCATGCCGCGCCTCAAAGATGGAGATCAAAAGCGCAAGATGATATTGGCCATATCATGTCACTTTATGATTTGCATGTGATGTTTATCATGTTTACATCTTATTTGCTTAGAACGACGGTAGCATAAATAAGATGATCCCTCACTAAAATTTTTCAAGAAATGTGTTCCCCCTAAGTGTGCACCGTTGCGAAGGTTCGTTGTTTCGAAGCACCACGTGATGATCGGGTGTGATAGATTTTAATGTTCGCATACAACGGGTGTAAGCCAGATTTACACATGCGAAACACTTAGGTTGACTTGACGAGCCTAGCATGTACAGACATGGCCTCGGAACACGAGAGACCGAAAGGTCGAACATGAGTCGTATAGTAGATGCGATCAACATGGAGATGTTCACCGTTGATGACTAGTCCGTCTCACGTGATGATCGGACACGGCCTAGTCGATTCGGATCATGTATCACTTAGATGACTAGAGGGATGTCTATCTGAGTGGGAGTTCACTAAATAATTTGATCAGATGAACTTAATTATCATGAACTTAGTCTAAAATTGTCTTTACAATCTATCTTGTAGATCCAATGGCCCACGCTAATGTTGCCCTCAACTTCAACGCGTTCCTAGAGAAAACCAAGCTGAAAGACGATGGTAGCAACTATACGGACTGGGTCCGTAACTTGAGGATCGTCCTCATAGCTGCCAAGAAAGCATATGTCCTTGAAGCACCGCTAGGTGACGCACCCATTTTCCCAGCAACTCAAGACGTTATGAATGCCTGGTAGTCGCGTAGTGATGATTACTCTCTGGTTCAGTGCGGCATGCTTTACAGCTTAGAACCGGGGCTCCAAAAGCGTTTTGAGCAACACAGAGCATATGAGATGTTCCAAGAGCTGAAAATGGTGGATAAGACCACTAGTTTCAAGAAAGGCAAGGGTAAGAAGAACTTCAAGAAGGACGGCAAGGGAGTTGCCGCGCCCGGTAAGTCAGTTGCCGGGAAGAAGCCAAAGAATGGACCCAAGCCTGAGACTGAGTGCTTTTATTGCAAGGGAAATGGTCACTGGAAGCGGAACTGCCCCAAGTACTTAGCGGATAAGAAGGCCGGCAACGCCAAAGGTATATATGATATACATGTTATTGATGTGTACCTTACCAGCGCTCGTAGTAGCTCCTGGGTATTTGATACCGGTGCGGTTGCTCACATTTGTAACTCAAAACAGGAGCTGCGGAATAAGCGGATACTGGCGAAGGACAAGGTGACGATGCGCGTCGGGAATGGTTCCAAGGTCGATGTGATCGCCGTCGGCACGCTACCTCTACATTTACCTTCGGGATTAGTTTTAAACCTCAATAATTGTTATTTAGTGCCAGCTTTGAGCATGAACATTGTATCTGGATCTCGTTTAATGCGAGATGGCTACTCATTTAAATCCGAGAATAATGGTTGTTCTATTTATATGAGAGATATGTTTTATGGTCATGCCCCGCTGGTCAATGGCTTATTTTTATTGAATCTCGAACGTGATGTTACACATATTCATAGTGTGAATGCCAAAAGATGTAAGGTTGATAATGATAGTCCCACATACTTGTGGCACTGCCGCCTTGGTCACATTGGTGTCAAACGCATGAAGAAACTCCATGCAGATGGACTTTTGGAGTCTCTTGATTATGAATCATTTGACACGTGCGAACCATGCCTCATGGGCAAAATGACCAAGACTCTGTTCTCCGGAACAATGGAGCGAGCAACCAACTTGTTGGAAATAATACATACTGATGTATGCAGTCCAATGAGCGTTGAGGCTCGCGGTGGCTATCGTTATGTTCTCACCCTCACTGATGAGTTAAGTAGATATGGGTATGTCTACTTAATGAAACACAAGTCTGAGACCTTTGAAAAGTTCAAGGAATTTCAGAGCGAGGTAGAGAATCAACGTGACAGGAAAATAAAGTTCTTATGATTAGATCATGGAGGAGAATACTTGAAGCACGAGTTTGGCACGCACTTAAGGAAATGTGGAATTGTTTCACAACTCACGCCGCCTGGAACACCTCAGCGTAATGGTGTGTCCGAACGTCGTAATCGCACTCTATTGGATATGGTGCAATCTATGATGTCTCTTACCGATCTACCACTATCATTTTGGGGTTATGCTTTAGAGACTGCCGCATTCACTTTAAATAGGGCACCATCTAAATCCGTTGAGACGACACCATATGAATTATGGTTTGGGAAGAAACCTAAGCTGTCGTTTCTGAAAGTTTGGGGATGCGATGCTTATGTCAAGAAACTTCAACCTGAAAAGCTCGAACCCTAATCGGAAAAATGCGTCTTCATAGGATACCCTAAGGAAACTATTGGGTATACCTTCTACCTCAGATCCGAAGGCAAGATCTTTGTTGCCAAGAATGGATCCTTTTTGGAGAAAGAGTTTCTCTCGAAAGAAGTAAGTGGGAGGAAAGTAGAACTTGACGAGGTACCCCCTCTTGAACCGGAGAGTAGCGCAGCTCAGGAAGATGTTTCTGTGGTGCCTGCACCGACTAGAGAGGAAGTTAATGATGATGATCATGAAACTTCGGGTCAAGTTGCTACTAAACTTCATAGGTCCACGAGGACACGTTCCGCACCAGAGTGGTACGGCAACCCTGTCCTGGAAATCATGTTGTTAGACAACGGTGAACCTTCGAACAATGGAGAAGTGATGGCGGGCCCAGATTCCAACTAATGGCTTGAAGCCATGAAATCCGAGATAGGATCCATGTATGAAAACAAAGTATGGACTTTGACGGACTTGCCCGATGATAGGCAAGCCATAGAGAATAAGTGGATCTTTAAGAAGAAGACTGACGTGGATGGTAATGTGACCGTCTATAAGGCTCGGCTTGTCGCTAAGGGTTATCAACAAGTTCAAGGGGTTGACTACGATGAGACCTTCTCACCCGTAGCGAAGCTGAAGTCCGTCCGAATCATGTTAGCAATTGCCGCATTCTATGATTATGAGATCTGGCAAATGGACGTCAAAACGGCATTCCTTAACGGTTTCCTTAAGGAAGAATTGTATATGATGCAGCCGGAAGGTTTTGTCGATCCTAAGAATGCTGACAAAGTATGCAAGCTCCAGCGCTCCATCTATGGGCTGGTGCAAGCATCTCGGAGTTGGAACATTCACTTTGATGAAATGATCAAAGCGTTTGGGTTTATATAGACTTATGGAGAAGCCTGTATTTACAAGAAAGTGAGTGGGAGCTCTGTAGCATTTCTCATATTATATGTGGATGACATACTGTTGATGGGAAATGATATAGAACTTTTGGAAAGCATAAAGGCCTACTTGAATAAGTGTTTTTCAATGAAGGACCTTGGAGAAGCTGCTTACATATTAGGCATCAAGATCTATAGAGATAGATCGAGACGCCTCATTGGTCTTTCACAAAGCACATACCTTGACAAGATATTGAAGAAGTTCAATATGGATCAGTCCAAGAAGGGGTTCTTGCCTGTATTGCAAGGTGTGAGATTGAGCGCAGCTCAACGCCCGACCTCGGCAGAAGAAAGAGAAAAGATGAGTGTCATCCCCTATGCCTCAGCCATAGGCTCTATTATGTATGCCATGCTATGTACCAGACCTGATGTGAACCTTGCCATAAGTTTGGTAGGGAGGTACCAAAGTGATCCCGGAATGGAACACTGGACAGCGGTCAAGAATATCCCGAAGTACCTGAAAAGGACTAAGGATATGTTTCTCGTTTATGGAGGTGCCGAAGAGCTCGTCGTAAAGGGTTATGTCGATGCTAGCTTTGACACAGATCTAGATGACTCCAAGTCACAAACCGGATACGTGTACATTTTGAATGGTGGGGCAGTCAGCTGGTGCAGTTGCAAGCAAAGCATCGTGGCGGGATCTACATGTGAAGCGGAGTACATAGCTGCTTCGGAAGCAGCTCAGGAAGGAGTCTGGATGAAGGAGTTTATCACCGACCTAGGAGTGATTCCCAATGCGTCGGGCCCGATGACTCTCTTCTGTGACAACACTGGAGCTATTGCCATTGCCAAGGAGCCCAGGTTTCATAGGAAGACCAAGCACATCAAGCGCCGCTTCAACTCCATTCGTGAATATATTCAAGATGGAGACATAGATATTTGTAAAGTACATACGGATCTGAATGTCGCAGATCCGTTGACTAAACCTCTTCCACGAGCAAAACATGATCAGCACCAGAACTCTATGGGTGTTCGATTCATCACAATGTAACTAGATTATTGACTCTAGTGCAAGTGGGAGACTGTTGGAAATATGCCCTAGAGGCAATAATAAAATGGTTATTATTATATTTCCTTGTTCATGATAATTGTCTATTGTTCATGCTATAATTGTATTAACCGAAAACCGTAATACATGTGTGAATACATAGACCACAGCATGTCCCTAGTGAGCCTCTAGTTGACTAGCTCATTGATCAATAGATGGTTGTGGTTTCCTCACCATGGACATTGGATGTCGTTGATAACGGGATCACATCATTAGGAGAATGATGTGATGGACAAGACCCAATCCTAAGCATAGCACAAGATCGTGTAGTTCGTTTGCTAGAGCTTTTCTAATGTCAAGTATCATTTCCTTAGACCATGAGATTGTGCAACTCCCGGATACCATAGGAATGCTTTGGGTGTATCAAACGTCACAACGTAACTGGGTGACCATAAAGGTGCACTACAGGTATCTCCGAAAGTGTCTGTTGGGTTGGCACGAATCGAGACTGGGATTTGTCACTCCGTATGACGGAGAGGTATCTCTGGGCCCACTCGGTAATGCATCATCATAATGAGCTCAATGTGACTAAGGAGTTAGCCACGGGATCATGCGTTACGGAACGAGTAAAGAGACTTGCCGGTAACGAGATTGAACAAGGTACAGGGATACCGACGATCGAATCTCGGGCATGAAACATACCGATGGACAAAGGGAATTGTATCGTGGTTCATCCGATGAGATCATCGTGGAACATGTGGGAGCCAATATGGGTATCCAGATCCCGCTATTGGTTATTGGCTGGAGAGGTGTCTCGGTCATGTATGCATGGTTCATGAACCCGTAGGGTCTACACACTTAAGGTTCCGTGACGCTAGAGTTGTTATGGGAAATTGTATGTGGTTACCGAAAGTTGTTCGGAGTCTCGGATGAGATCCCGGACGTCACGAGGAGTTCTGGAATGGTCCGGAGGTTAAGATTTATATATGGGAAGTCCTATTTTGGCCACCGAAAAATGTTTGGGATTTTTTGGTATTGTATCGGGAAGGTTCTAGAAGGTTCCAGAGTGGGGCCTACCTGCATGGGGGGACCCACATGAACGTGGGTAGTGGGGGCAAGGCCCCACACCCCTGGTCAAGCCGCACCAAGATCCCCCCTTAGAAGGAATAAGATCATATCCCGAATGGATAAGATCAAGATCCCTAAAAAGGGGGGATAACAATCGGTGGGGAAGGGAAAGGATGGGATTTCTTTCCTCCCACCTTTGCCAATGCCCCAATGGACTTGGAGGGCAAGAAACCAGCCCCCTCCACCCCTATATATAGTGGGGAGGTGCATGGGAGCTGCACCCCTTGCCCCTGGCGCAGCCCTCCCCCCTCCTACTCCTCCTCCTCCGTAGTGCTTAGCGAAGCTCTGCCGGAGAACCACGAGCTCCACCGCCACCACGCCGTCGTGCTGCCGGAGCTCTCCCTCAACTTCTCCTCTCCCCTTGCTAGATCAAGAAGGAGGAGACGTCCCCAGTCTGTACATGTGTTGATCGTGGAGGCGCCGTCCGTTCGGCGCTTGAATCGGATCTTCCGCGATTTGAATCGCCGTGAGTATGACTCCATCAACCGCGTTCTTGTAACGCTTTTGCTTAGCGATCTTCAAGGGTATGAAGATGCACTCCATCTCACTTGTTGCTAGAATCTCCTAGATTGATCTTGGTGACACGTAGGAAATTTTTGAATTATTACTACGTTCCCCAACACGGCGCCCGCCACGGTGGTTCAAATCCACCAGGCGGCCGACTTTGTCTCGGCCGGCTCCTGGCAAGCGGCTTCCTCAAGCCAGACGAAGCAAATACACAAGATCTCTCGGAGGAGGAAACTGCTGATGCACCCCGGCTTCGAACCGTGGTGCCTCACCAGCTTCGGGGACTACTGTCAGGGGGATAGTCCCCGGGTAGCCTCATCCGCACCCCTTAGCATTTCAAGACATCGGGGCTAGCAAAGCCCCTCACGCCGACCGGTCGCCTGGCCGGTTCCCAGGGCCGACTGGAACCATGTGGCCAGCTCCCAGAAGACGGCGCCCGCTAGAAGACGGCTTCGGGATAGGCCGGCCTCCAGCAACCGGCCCCTCCTTTCCCTCAGAGTCCGCACTCACCCACTACGACAAGACGGAGCATGGCAACAGTGCCACCTGCTCCCCTCGAATTCTGGCGGGGCATGGTTACAGTGCGTGCTGACCAGACGGCTACCTGCCCGCCTGGCGTAGCACTGTAGCCATACGACCCGTGACGCGGTCCTCGTCAGCAAGTACAGAGCTACAGCAAAAGGCAATCAGCGTGGCCCGTAGGCGGCGGGCCCTACCTGTCGGCCGGATTCTCGGCAGCCGGCGGGGCCCTCCAGAGGCAGGCCCCAGCAGCCGGCGAAGAACCCGACGACCCTAGACACTGACGTCCGGGTCCAACACCCGGCCGTATTACCATTGTACCCCTGGGGGTTGGCCTATAAAACCCCCCAGGGCTCACCCATGCAAGGGGTTCAGTCTTCATCCCACACACCCCATAGCTAGGAGAGGAGAGGTAGCTCTACCCTTCTTCTTCCTCTAGCAACACAGCTCAAGGAGCAACCTTGTACACTCTTTGATCATAGTCATCATGCGGAGACCCCGCAGAGCAGGACTAGGGGTGTTATCTCTCTGGAGAGCCCCGAACCTGGGTACGTCTCGTGTGGGATCGAGCTCGTGCTCACTCCCGCTTCCAGGGCCCGACGACGTCCTCTTGGCTCCACCCATGATAAGCCACCCCCTGGCATCTGACGTGAGATTACCACGACACTCTCGCACTCGCAGCCTCTCCCCTCCCCTCTGCTCTCTCTCTCTCATGGCTGCCCGAATGAGCCGGAGCACGCCGCCGCAAAGCACCGCGACCACCGCCTCCCCCACGCCCCCTCGCGCTGTCCACGACCTCCACCACATTTTCTTCGTCCTCCTCAATGACGCACTCAACGCCGGACGCTCTGCAGCTTTGCCATCGACTTCATCTTCCTCGTCGGTCACCGAGAAGTGCCACCGTCGATTCGCCGTCTCCGACGTGCCCCCAAGCCCACTAACCTGCTCTGCGAGTCCAACATGAGCTCCCCTTGCTTTTGCCCCTCTCCCCTCACTTCCACGCGCGCTATAGCTCCGACCCCCACCATGCCCGTGAGCTCCACGTCACCGGTGATGTCACCGCCGTCGCTACAGCCGCCGAGGCTCGAAACCGAGTGCGTCACCGTCCTCCGCACGCCCCCAGGAGCTTGGGACGCCCACCAACACCTATTTCCGTGCACTCTAACACCTAGCCCGATGTCACCCGTACTCCGGCCGCCGCAGTTGTCATTGTCGCTGTCGTTCCCGGCCTCCCCGCGCCCAACCGCCTACACCACTAGACGCGACACACATCCAGCTCGCCGTAGAACCAAGCCGCATGCCCAGCCGACGCCCGTAACGCTATTCTGGCGCGCCTCTGCCGCGCTAGATGGTCGCCGGTGGCCTAACCCCGGTGATGCCGACGTGGCACCATTAGTTAGGCCCTAACCACCCACCCTGAGACACTGGCAGTGGGCCCAGTGCCCCCTAATAATCTTAATTAAGATTAACTTAACCCAGTTTGGCCATTGTTCCAATGACATGTGGGACCCAGCGTCAGTTTGACTTTGCTGACATCATAATGCAATTAACTAGAATTTTCCTATTTAGTAATAAATATGAAAATTCCAGAAAATGTTGTTAACTTCAAAAATTCATAGAAATTAAACCGTAACTTCAAATGAAATAATTTATATATGAAAAATTATCAAAAAAATTGAAAGAATCTGTTTATGCCATGTTCATGCATGTTTGAGCAACTTAACACAACTGTTTAGGTCAACTCAATTAAATGGCATTTGAAATGTCATATGTGGAGTTTGGTTTTTGCAACTTTGGTTCAAAACAACTTCATCTAACCCTGTTGCTAATTAGCTTAGCTCAAGTTTAGCACCTTGTTAACCTGTCATATCATACATGTTTGAGCATTGCATTAAATGTTGTTCCTTTCTATGTTTGTCGGTGTTTGTTCCCTCTCGATAGACGTTGTTCCGATGTTGTGATTGATGACACTGATGAAGACACGATACTATCTTCAGAAGTGCCAGGCAAGCAAACCCCCTTGATCACTCCGATACAACTCCACTCTCTTGCTCCTGCTCTCTTTTACTGCATTAGGACAACAACGATTCAACTGTTACATGTTGCGGTAGTTGAACCCATTCCTCTGCATGACCTGTCTTTGCCACAGTAAATAGTTAAAACCCACTAGCATGAGTAGGAGTTGTTTGAGCCATGATGTGCCTACTCATTCATGCTTGCTTGTTATGCCTGCTATGCTTAGAGTTGTGTCAGGTCTGATTCATCTGGGATGGATTGGGATGGTGATGAACATGTTGTACTGTTGAGAGCTAAGTGTGTGAACATGATTTGGTAAAGGTAGTGACGAGAGGCCATGTAGGAGTACATGGTGGGTTGTCTCATTGAAACCGTCCTCAGGAACTGAGTTATGTGTCTGTGATCCAAGACAGGTACTGCCACGCATTGGGCCCGAAACCCATGGACCCTCTCGACTTATTAATCACCTTGATCTCTGTCCAGGAGTTGCAACTAGTTTCTGGTGTTTGCAGGTAGTGCTATTTGTCTACCAAGTGGCACCCGATATAGGTGGGCTTGGGACAGACTAGGCACAGTGGCACGATGTACCAAGTGGCACTCGGATGGTGGGCTTGGGAACCCTGCTCACATTGTTTGGGGCCGTGATGGAAACTTCGGCCGGACTTCCTTTGTGTGTTCAGCCTCGAATAGGCGATAAACCTGGACTAGAGTCTTGTGTGGTTAGTCAGGTCGTGGCCGACACCCCCGCCAGGCTTCCGCTTGAAGGTTGCCGAGATACATGACGTGTACATGGCGGTAAGTGGCGAGAGCGTGTGTGAAGTACACCCCTGCAGGGTAATATGATCTATTCGAATAGCTGCGTCCTCAGATATGGACTACTTGGAATGCTTACATTGTTCATAGACAAGTTAAATGGATACTCTAAAATACGCAAGATAAGCGTGAGTGCTATGGATGGCCTTCTCGTAGGGAGACGGGAGCGGATCCATAGTGGTGTATTGATTTGGTGAATATGTGGAATTGTGTGCGCCACCTCAAAGAAAGTACTCATAGTACAGGATAGCCACCGAGTCAAAGCTGGCTTGCTGCAGTTAAACTCCACCACCCCTTTGTTGATACTGATGCATATGTAGTTAGTTCTGATGTAAGTCTTGCTGAGTACATTTGTACTCATCTTTGCTTAATTTATGTTTTGCAGAGGAGACTTCAGTCTCACTAGTAGTTCCATGTGGGCTTTGACATTAGCTTGGGGATCCTAGACAGAGGTCTGGTTCCTATGGAGGTTCTTGTAGATAGTCAGACTTTCTAGCCTTCTTCTTTTCAGATGTCTGTACTCAGACATGTTCATGCTTTCGCTTGTTGCTCGTATGACTTGTATGTTGGGTCATGAGACCCATGTTTGTAATATCTGGCTCCTCAGAGCCTATTGAATAAATACTTTGAGTCGTAGAGTTTTATTGTGATGCCATGTTGTATTTACACATATCGAGCATATTGTGTGTATGTTATTGAAATGCTTGGTATGTGTGGGATCCGACACCTAGTTGTTTATTCTTGGTAGCCTTCTTTATGGCGTAATGCCTCCTAGTGCTTCCACTGAGCCATTGTAGCTTGCTACTGCTTCAGAACACATGGATTGACTGGCATGTGTCCTTCTTTGCTCCTCTATCTATCCCTTCAGGGAAATGTCACGCGGTGTCACCGGAGTCCTGATAGCTTGCTACAGCCTGGTTGCACTCGCTGCTGACCGACACGTGCATTGTTGGGTCATGTATGCCTGTCCCTGTAAGTTTGTGCCACCTTGGGTTTACGATTAGTCATGTCGGCCCGAGTTCTCTGTCATATGGATGCTAGCGACACTATCATATACGTGAGCCAAAAGGCGCGAATGGTCCCGGCCTAGGAAAGGCTGCAGCCGTGGGAATACCGTGCGTGAGGCCGCAAAGTGATATGATGTGTTACATGCTAGATCGGTGGGACTTAGGATCGGGGTCCCGACAGCTTTGGTATCAGAGCCTAACTGCCTGTAGGATTACCAAGCCAAACTGGTCGAAGTCGAGTCTAGAACTGCTCTAGTTACATAAGGGAATTGATTGTGGAAGGGAATGTAAGGCTCTTTTTACTCCTTATCCCTGTGTCATTCTGATTCTGAGTCACCCTCATCTTTTCTATGGGGTTAAGAAACTAGGCCTTCTCATCTATCTATCAAGATGATGAGTTACTATGCTAGAGACTTATAGGAATGATGGATTCGAGTCTCAGTTCAGTTTCTAGTACTTCCATGTGTTCACAGTTGATCTCGGAACCTTGATATTGTGATGTTGAGTGGTTATGCCACTATTTTGCAGGATGTCTCAAAATATTTTTTGAGCTTTTATAGCCGTTATGCTTTCCAAGTTATCCAAGGTTTCTAAATAATCTGATGCATTTGCAATTCCTCCCTGTTCTCGATGTCCTTTTGGGTCAGATTAAGCACACTAATCAATGTGTTGAGGTACTCCATTGCCTCGACATATACATTGAAGCTATTATTATGAACACTAGGGTATCTTAGAGAACCACCCAGTAATCTACCAATGCTTTGTATTCCCAGTGTGAGAATTTTGGCCATTATTTTCAAAAGCATCCCGTGATGCCATTTAGTTAGTAGGTATTCTACTCCTGGGTTCTTGACCCAAGATTCACTCTACTTACCTTGTGTTGATAGTGTTTGCTCGTTCCTTTAGGCTATTAGTAACCCTTGTGATAGTTCTCGAGGTCCATGGTATATCAATCTTCCAGATACCATGAACCATCCTTGGCAGAAGTTCTTAGAACCAAAAGATCACAACAACAGTGCTCTCGATGAGTTCTCCATCCTATGTTGCGATTCTGCCAGTCCTACCTCTCAGCATGGGTTATTCGGAAGAAATATGTTGAACTTGTTGAACATGCTAATCTATGCATCCACAACTCAGAAAATTGTATGTTCCTTTGAGTTGTCCCTCTTCAGTGGTATTCCGACCTTAGTCTATCAGTTGATAGTCAAGAGTATGCCGTGCATTCGTGTTCATCGATGCATATTATTCCTGTGGCCTGTCAATCCGTTCTATTCCAGAATGACTAGGAGAAGCAAACTCCGGTACCTCATCCATATCTAGGATTGGGTCAAAGCAGTTGTATTCTGCAGATTAAGAATGCCAATCCAGCTTCTAGTCTGTTCTACCCTGGAGTATTACCCCCTTTATGTCAAGATTGTCATGAGAATTGCACCACCTCTTATGAATTCTTGACGCAGTGATACTTCTCGCCATCATTGTCCATTCCTCGGTTCCGTGTTATTGTAACTGGAATGCCGACAGGTGAACTATGATGTGTGAAATCAATACTCCTAGCAACCCCGTTGCTTGGTAGTTAATGGACAATGATCTCATTCTTAGCATGTTGGTTATTGAATCACCATTCTAAGATTAATCATGCAACCTAGTCCATTTTCCTGGTGCACTCTTCGATCGATGAGTTAGGATTGTGCCAATCCCTTGCTTATTTGATAATGTCATCTTGCCTTGAAAGCAAGATTGTTGTTGAGCTTAGTAGCATATTGGTGGTTCGTGATTTTCCGAATATCTTCTCGGAAGTATCACCAGGTTGTCCCCTGACTGTTATGTTGAGCTCATGATCAAGTTGGTTTTCTTATAAACCACCCTTCTCCAAGAATCTGCGTTGGATACCCCTAAGCTAGTTGGTTAAGCCAAACAACAACTTGGAGAGTTGGAAGATAAAAGCTTTGCCTAACTTAGTTCATTACTAAGGGATATCTTTGTGTGTGTGCTGAAGAAAGATGATATCTTCATCGATTGATCCTCGCGATCAATTGTTGGAGTTGTTGCCTTATCAAATCTTTGGTTTGAGTATGGGCTATCGTCAAATCAAATCAAAACCAACGATGTTCGTAATGTTGTTTTACTCGTGGTTGATTCCTCGAGCATACACCATTACATCTTTTGGCCTGACCAATGATATCACCGTGTTCACGTAATTGTGGAATTCCATCTATATGGAAGCCTCGATGAATTGTTGTCGAGCCCATTGGCAACATGTTTGTCTTCTCCATGATTCATCTTGAACATTAAAGCTAGTGTTGGAAATTTTTGTAAGCATCATCTTTGTGTTAGCTCATGAAATAGATGTTTTGATGTAAGAAGTGACTTCCTGTAATTCATGTGCATTTGATGCAAGTTGTCGCCGTGAATTCGAGAAGGCTTGTTTTTGCTTCCTCTGGAATCATCCCAAGTTAGTCATGCATGTGCGAAGTATTCTATGGTCTGATAGACTGATCATCTTCATTCCATATGTATTCCGTGGCACACCAAGCCACTGACTGATTTGTTCAAGGATAAGAAGTTCATCGATAAGTGCACAAGGACTTTGATATCCTCGATGATGGTTCCCAACCTGAACTCGGTAGTGTTTTATTATAAGACTAATATGTGGTCATGCTTGTCTGGGACAGCGTGTTCACATGTGTGTAGCAGAACCCGCTCATGTTTTGGAGCTTACTACCATAGTCCATCTCCCGAGAATCTCGCAACGCCATCTCGTTGATTTGTGTTGCAAACTTTCCTTCCAGACATGCTGAGTCTATAATATCCTGACACCAGCCAGATCTGAATCTCAGGCAGATATGATGGTTGGGACGTTCCCAAGAATTATAATATTGGTCTTTTGAACCGATAAGTGGATGTCATGGCTAACACACTTATCCGGGAGATCTATTATTATAGTATCTTGAGTCGGCAATATGGCCATTCTTCCATGAGGGTTTTATATGACCTATCCTTGAAGTTGTTCCTTATGGATTCTTTGTGTTCCCAAAGTCCAACCTTTACTTGATGACCATATCGATGCTACTCTGAAGCATGATCGTGGTACCTATAACATCAAGGAGAACATTAGAAGCGGAGTGCTAAATGTCTCTCGGTCAATCATCCAGATTTTGATTTCCTTGGCATTGCTAAGGTGAAATCTGAGTAAGTGTTGTCTTCCTTTGCATTTGCATCCTCCACTATTATTCATCATGGTAGTATGAGGTGTCACCAAGATCTTGGCATAGATGTTGGTAAAACTATGATGATTATGGAATGCTCAAGTTCTTGAGAGCATGCTCAGACACTAGGTTATATATTCGGTATTAACTGGAATGTGCTTTCCTTTTGCCGAGTTGTCCTATAACTCTAGCTTCCTTTCCAAACTGAGTATGCCATTCTTCCGAACTCCTTCAAACGATCAATTGTGAATTGCCTCAGGATGGTATGAAGAGTTTCAATGATCTATGTATCAGAAGTAATTCTTTTTGCCACTTAAGGGAATAATTCTACGAGTCACCTCCCCCAAGGTGTCCCATTATGGAATCATGGCAATTATTTCCTTGCTACTTTGAAACCATGCACCATCTTACTCAAGCATGGAATTGTTGCCTGCCAAATTGAACCTTCGTCATATGTTTCTTCCATCCTTCTCGATGTGTGTTTTGTGTCTCATTCCGTGAGTTGATCGTGAGTTGTTCGATCTTCGTGAAGATTGATTCCGATAGAGTTTCCCTTCCCTTTTGTTGTCATGTTGGGTGAAGTTCTCGAAGGCAAAGATGTCAAGATCAACATGATGCAATGAATCAACATCTTCGAGAAGGGCAATTGGATCGAGAAGATTGTGTAAGCTCTGTGTCCCCTCTGTCTTCTTACCTCACATCTTGAATGTCGGGATGAGATTCTTGTTTAGTAACGATTCTGCATCTACTACTATTACTCCACACATCGACCGCTATCCAGCATGCATCTAGTGTATTAAGTTCATGAAGAAATGGAGTGATGCAATAAGAATGATGACATGATGTAGACAAGATCTATTAATGTAGGAATAGACCCCATCTTTTTATCCTTAATGGCAACGATACATGCGTGTCATGTCTCTTTCTGTCACTGAGATTGAGCACCACAAGATCGAACCCACCACAAAGCACTGATAACCCACAAGTATAGGGGATCGCAACAGTTTTCGAGGGTAGAGTATTCAACCCAAATTTATAGATTCGGCACAAGGGGAGCCAAAGAATATTTGTAAGTATTAGCAGTTGAGTTGTCAATTCAACCACACCTGCAGATTAAATATCTGCAGCAAAGCGATCAGTAGCACAGTAATATGATAGTTTGATGGCAGTGGTAATAGTAACAATAACGGTAACAATGATAGCAATGATTTTGTAGCAGTTGTAACAGTAGCAATATCAATATAACTTAGCAAGAACAATATGTGGAAAACTCGTAGGCATTGGATCGGTGAATTCGTTGGATGATATTCATCATATAACAGTCATAACCTAGGGCGACACAAAACTAGCTCCAGTTCATAAATATAATGTAGGCATGTATTCCGTAAATAGTCATACATGCTTATGGAAAAGAACTTGCATGACATCTTTTGTCCTACCCTCCCGTGGCAGCGGGGTCCATAAGGAAACTAAGGGATATTAATTCCTCCTTTTTATAGAGAACCGGAACAAAGCATTAACACATAGTGAATACATGAACTCCTCAAACTACGGTCATCACCGGAAAGTATCCCAATTACTGTCACCCTAGGGTTTACTTATCATAACACGTAGTAGGTGCATATGACTTGCAAGATCGGATCTAGAACATAGATACAAAGGTGAAAACATAAACAGTTTAGATCTGAAATCATGGCACTCGGGCCCTAGTGACAAGCATTAAGCATGGCAAAGTCATAGCAACATCAATCTCAGAACATAGTGGATACTAGGGATCAAGCGCTAACAAAACTAACTTGATTACATGATGAATCTCATCCAACTCCTCACCGACCAGCGAGCCTACGAAGGAATTAATCACTTCCGGTGGGGAGCATCATGGAATTGGTAATGAAGGAGGGTTGGTGATGACGAAGACCAAAGATTCCCCTCTCCGGAGCCCCGAACGGGCTCCAGATCTAGCCTCCCGATGAAGAACAGGAGGTGGCGGGGGCTTCGTATTGGAAAATGGGATGAAACTTCATGTCCTATTTTTTCTGGAAAAATAGGATTTTATAGCGTCGGAATTAGGGCCAGCGGAGTCCCGGGGGCCCCACCACCCACCAGGGCGCGCCAGGGGGGAGGTGCGCCCTGGTGTCTTGTGGGCAGCCAGGGCACCCCCTCCGGTGGCTCTTGGTTCCAATATTTTTTTATTCGTTCTGAAATAAATCTCCAAAAGTTTCGTCCAATTCCGAGAACTTTTATTTCTGCACAAAAACAACACCATGGTAGTTCTGCTGAAAACAGCGCCAGTCCGGGTTAGTTTCATTCAAATCATGCAAATTAGAGTCCAAAACAAGAGCAAAAGCGTTAGGAAAAGTAGATACAATGGAGACGTATCAACTCCCCCAAGCTTAACCCATTGCTTGTCCTCAAGCAATTAAGTTGACAAACTGAAAGTGATAAAGAAAAACTTTTACGAACTCTTTTGTTCTTGTTTACATATATATGCTTAAATAGCACCCAGGTTTTCAGCAAAGATCATGACTAACCATGTCAACAATAACTCTTAGAAATTATATTAACTCATATCAATGGCATAATCAACTAGCAAGCAATAATAAGATATATCAAATGCCAACACTTTGTCAAAACAATCATGATATAATATAACAATAGTGGTATCTCGCTAGCCCTTTCTGAGACCGCAAAACATAAATGCAGAGCACCTACAAAGTTCAAGCAGTGACTAAACATTGTAATTCATGGTAGAAGAGATCCAGTCATGATGCATTCAACATTAACTAAACACAATGCATGAGGATGACAATAGTGCTCTCAGGTCTGGCGCTTGTTTGAGAAGGTGATGACTCAACATAAAAGTAAATAGATAGACCCTTCGCAGAGGGAAGTAGGGATTTGCAGAGGTGCTAGAGCTCAAAGCTTAAAATAGAGGTAAATATAATTTTGGGAGGTGCACCTTTCCTGTCAACATTACGACCAAGAGCTATCAATATCTTCCATGCTAAACACATTAGCGGCGGTTCCCAAGCGGTAAAAATAAAGGTTTACTCCCCCTCCACCAACAAACACAATCCTCGGCTAGCCGAATCCATGGGTACCGTCCATTCCAACAACAGTCCTAGGGGAGTTTTGTTTAATTATTTGCAATTTTTGATTTTGGGACTGGGTATCCCTATTACCGGCCCCTCTCATGCAAGGACGAGTGAATAAACACTCATCATGAGAATAACCCGCTCAGCATGGAAGATACTGACCACCCCCTGTCGCTCCATGAGTGGTCCAGGCACACAAAACAGATGTTCATTTGAAATTTTAGAGGTGGCACACGCAAATTTACTTGGAACGGCAGGGTAATACCGCATATAGGTAGATATAGTGGACTCATCTGGAATAACTTTGGTTTCGGGATTTTGATGCACAAGCAGTTTTCCCGCTTAGTACAGGCGTAGGCTAGCAAATAGATTGAGAAGCGGCCAGCTAGAGAGCAAAATGGTCATGAACATGCATTACGAATAATCGACATTGAATACTAGCATGAGTAGGATATAAACACCATGAACATAAATATCATGGAGGCTATGTTGGTTTTGATTCAACTACATGCGTGAACATGTGCCAAGTCAAGCCACTTGAAACATTCAGAGGAGGATACCATATCATCATACTACATCACAATCATTTTAATGCATGTTGACACCCAAGATAAATCATTATCCACTCGTAGGTAGTTAAGCATGGCATGAGCAACTATAATCTCTAATTTTCATTGCAAACATGTTTGATCATAATATGCTGAATCATGGATACTGAATTAAACATATTTACAAAAACAAGAAAAAGTTGAGTTCATACCCGCTTTTCCCTGCCACAGTCACTTAAACAAATAACGTCATTATTGCCTTTCACTTGCACAACCGAATGATATGAAAATAATAATAGTGCAAGAGTGCCGTGGACTAAGCTGTAATCTACAAGCATTTCATTCAGAGGAAAAGACAAAATAATGTGGGCTCTTTGTTAGATCAGCAATAATGCATATGAGAGCCACTCAACATTTTCATCGTGGTCTTCTCCTCGGTACGACTCAACAAAAGAAAAGAAATTCAGAGAAACACACTGGAATATTTTTGGAGTTTTTAGTTTTTTCTTGAAGAAAGCAAATTAAAGAAAGAAAAACAGGAACGAGAAAAACTATTTACACAGGAAAGCTCCCAACAAACAAAAGAAGAAATGAGAAATATTTTTGGGTTTTCTTTTAATACTACAACTAAATTAAACTAGAAAGAAAAACCAAAAAGAAGCAAGAAATGATGTTGTCTCTGCCATGAAGTTGAGAGTTATGAGTTATGAGTTAGCCATGGAGATGTTGGATGTCAATGATGTTGTCTGTGCCAAATATTTTACTATGATGTTGGAAGGGCCGGCTCGTACATGGTTAAAGGGTCTGCCTCCTAATTCTATCAGTTCATGGGCAGAGTTGAAGGCATGTTTCATCAAGAATTTTCAAGGAACATGCAAGCAGCCTCTGACGGTTGTTGATTTGGATCACTATGTATAGCGTGAGGATGAGTCGGCCCACCATTGGGTTCGGCGGGTCTCCACTATCATTCACTCATCTGATAATATTATAGTGGCTCAGGCGGTTCTGATTTTGGAGAAGAACTGTCACTTTGTACCCCTCAAGCAGAAGCTCGGGCGGCTTAAGCACACTTGCCAGGACATGGGCGACCTCATGGCTTCTCTCACTAAATACGCAGACCCTGATAATACAAAGGATCCTGGTTCTGATGATGATAAATCCAATAAGGGCAAGAAGAACGACAACAATAAGGGTCAGCAGCAGAACATAGCAGGGAATAATGGCAATAACCAGGGTAATGGTGGTAAGCGGAGACACCCCGATGGCAGGTCAGATCTAGTAGCTAACACTAACACTGGGTATAAAAGCCAGCGCCGCAACGGTAATGGCAAGCCACCTTTTAGTGGAGGAAAGCCTTTTAACCTTGAGGCAATGCTTAATGACCCTTGCCCGAAACATAGTCTTCCTAACAAGCCGTCTACTCATGCCTAGAAGGATTGTTACATTATGCGGGAGTTCAGGAAGCACAGCCTTCAACAACATCATGGTAATAACAATGGGCCGCCTGGCAGGTCAGGATCTGGTCCTCAGGGGTCCGGCTTTGGCGGTGGCGGTTCAAATTTCGATTATCAGGGTCAGGGTAACCATGGTGATCATAATCAGTAGTCTGGTCAGGGTAACCAGCAGCAAAATAATCCATCAGGATATCAGAGTAATCCAAAACAGCTTAATGGGGGCCAATATCATGTCTTCACTACGAACACATGCAAACGTGACCAGAAGGTTCATAAGCAAGCGGTCAATGCTATTGAGCCGGCAGTACCCGAATATTTACGATGGTCAGAGCATACAATCACATGGAGTCGGGAGGATCACCCGCCCCGGGTTGATGATCCGGGTCATCTGGCACTGGTGGTAGCCCCTCAGGTAGGCGGCTATAAGTTCACAAAAGTGCTTATGGATGGTGGCAGCAGCATCAACATATTATAGTACGATACCTTTCGACGGATGAATCTGACAGATAAAGATCTCAAGCCGTCATGCACAATCTTCCATGGAGTGGTGCCTGGCAAGTCGGCGTATCTTGTGGGAAAAATTGCCCTGGAAGTAGCCTTTGGTGATGAGTATAATTACAGGGCAGAGACACTGTGGTTTGAGGTGGTCAAGATCAAGAGCCCTTATCATGCTTTGTTTGGACGACCGGCTTATGCTAAGTTCATGGCCCGCCCTTGCTATGTGTATTTACAGCTCAAGATGCCAGGACAAAAGGGGATAATCACTATTCATGGGAATCGTAAACTCGCCCTAGAATGCGAGGAAGGAGATGCAGCTTATGCAGAGTCAGCTTGTGCTACTATGGAGCTCAAGTTTTATAAAGACAATGTTGGCCCGGTTGATATGACCCCTCTGAAGAAACCCACCACAGAGTCTGACCCACCCCTCAAATTTAAGTCCACAAAAGATACAAAGCAAGTTGATTTTGTCCCTGGCGACTCTTCTCAGTAGTTCACCATTGGGACGGGGATGGATCCTAAATAGGAAAGCGCGCTCATCGAGTTCATCCGTGAGAATCGGGACATTTTTGCATGGAAACCTTCTGACATGCCAGGTGTGCTGAGAGAATTCGCTGAGCATTGACTTAATATTGATCCTAAGATGAAACTTGTTCGTTAATTCCTTCGTCGTTTTAATGAAGAGAGGCATAAGGCTATTGGAGAAGAAGTGGCCCAGCTCCTAGCTGCCGGGTTCATAGTTGAGGTGTTTCACCCTCAATGGTTGGCTAATCGAGTGCTGGTGCTCAAGAAGAATGGCACTTGGCGTATGTGTGTTGATTACACAGATCTTAACAAAGCATGTCCAGCTGACCCATTTGCTCTCCCTCGCATTGACCAAATCATTGATGCCATGGCGGGTTGTGAGAGGATCAAGATGGCAGTGGAGGATCAGGAAAAGACAACTTTTATAACTCCCTTTGGAGCTTTCTGTTATGTGTCTATGCCTTTTGGGCTCAAAAGTGCCCAGGAGACTTACCAGCTTTGTGTTCAGAATTGTTTTCATAAACAGATTGGTCAAAATGTTCATGCCTATGTGGATGATATTGTAGTTAAGTCAAGGAAGAAAGAAACTTTGCTTGATGACCTGAAGGAGACCTTTGACAATCTCAGGGTGTACAAGATGATGCTTAACCCGGCCAAGTGTGTTTTTGGTGTGCTAGCTGGAAAACTGCTAGGCTTTTTAGTATCAGAGAGGGGCATTGAGGCTAACCTGGAGAAGATTGAGGCACTAACTTCTCTGTCTAAGCCGGCATGCATCAATGACATTCAACGCCTGGCGGGCCGCATTGCAGCCCTAAGTCGGTTCATAAGTCGCCTTGGAGAGAAGGCAATTCCTTTATATCAAATGATGAAGAAAACCGATCATTTCGTCTGGAGTGATGCAGCTAATGAGGTGTTTGAGACACTCAAAAAGCAGTTGGCTGAGCCGCCCATCTTGGCTGCTCCCGTAGACAAAGAGCCTTTGCTCCTGTACGTGGCGGCTAATAATAAGGCCGTTAGTGTTGCAGTTGTCATGGAGCGCAAGGAGGCGGGTAAATAGCATCCGGTTCAGCAGCCGGTTTACTATGCTAGTGAAGTCCTGACTGAGTCTAAGCAAAGGTACCAACATTGGCAGAAGCTGGTGTTTGGAGTGTTCATGGCGAGTCGCAAGTTAAAACACTATTTCCTTGGACATCCTATCGCAGTGGTCAGTTCTGCTCCTTTAGGAGACATCATTCAAAACAGAGAAGCCACTGGCTGGGTTACTAAGTGGGCCACTGAGCTTGGGCCACATCATCTGAAGTATGTGCCTAGAACAACTATCAAGTCTCAATCATTAGTGGATTTCATAAATGACTGGACGGAGTTGCAAACACCTAAGGAGAAGCCTGACAACACATATTAGACGATCCACTTTGATGGGTCCGGGTAGTTGGAAGGCTCAGGGGCTGGAGTTATTTTGACTTCCCCACGAGGTGACCAATTTTGTTATGTTTTAAGTCTAATGTTTCCTTGTACTAACAATGCAGCTGAGTATGAAGCTTTGCTCCATGGGCTTTGTATGGCTAAGGAGATGAATTTAAGCCGGGTCAGATTTCTGGGCGACTCAGACCTAGTGGCACAACAAGTTTCAGGCAAGTGGGACTCTAAAGACCCGCTCATGGCGGCTTATCGTCAAGCAGTCGACAATATTACCCGAGGATGAAAGTTTGGCGCGGCAGATCACGCGGCGATCTAAGTCTATGACTATTATCAATGGCGAGTTACATAGGTGCAGTGTGACCGGCATTTTTCAACGTTGTGTTTCTCCCGAAGATTTCAAGTTTGCCTAAGCCTTGGCGCGTTCAGCTTGTTCTATCTCCAAGTTTTTCTTTAAGCCGGCTATGTTTGACTCGCCCAGACTTAAAGCTTCCTGCCAAGGGTTACAAGTAAAAAGGTCATTTAAATGGTAGTAAGGTTGATTGAATCAGCATTGAAGCACATGTGTTATAATCAAGAATACTCAAGTCCCAAGCACATTACAAGTAATATCCTTGGCACTTGGGGGCTAATGTACGATGATTTTTTAGTCTATGATGTAGAAGACCCGACTCATCTTATAAAGATAAGCCGGCCCTTGGGGGCTACAGGCGATTCTTCAAATTGGTTATTTTTAAAGACCTGACTCATCTTATAAAGATAAGCCGGCCCTTGGGGGCTACAGGTGATTCTTCACATTGGTCATTTTTCAAGACCCGGCTTTTCTCAACAAGATAAGCCAGCCCTTGGGGGCTACATTTTGGGAATTCTCATAAGTCTCAAACATACTCAATGATTCTCCTATGCTTAAGACTTGGGGGCTACATGAGTATATATGTACAAGGCTGAGAGGGGATAAGTTCATTCATACCTCATATTTTTGCTTCATCATATTTACTAAGCCGGCTTCCATGTCACGGCTTGTATGAAGGCGGCTTAGATAGCCCGCGTGCAGCTCGCCCGCGCTGAACTCTGCATAGCTTTGCAAATCCAGTTTTGTCTTGCCCTTCTCCAATAAAGGGTTTTCTTCTTTAGCAGTATGCTTAGTTAGCACAATGGAGATCCCTGGCACTTTATAACCCGCCCTAGTGATAGTAACATCATCAATGTTCTTTTTAGAAGGAATTTCTTCAACTGGTTTGATAGGAGTTGAAGATGGAATAGGACTTGGCGGGTCATGGCTATTTGCCGGGTTAGCGTCAATGTCCATGGCCTCAGAAATTGCTGCATCAGTTGATGGAGGCGGATCGTTTTGTTGGTTAACAGGTTCTTTGGGGTTCTGGATTGGGACCTCAGGGGTTTTCAGCACCTCCTTCTCTGGCTCAGAAACCTCGGGGGCCTTGGAAGAGCCGCCCACCTTTTGCTTCTTACCAGTTTTTGCTTTAGCCCTGTGACTAGGATATAAAGGCTTATGAGTATATGATAACAATTTTTTTGTGAACAGATGTAAATACTTACCCTGGGTTAACAACCAAGGCAGGAAGCTGAGTTTGGGATGAGCCTCCTGAAGAGGGAGGTGACTCCTAATAATTTGAGTCGGATAAGTTAAGGGGTTGTCTGATAAGGCCTGCTTTGGGTAAAGACAGAGTTGGGCTGTGTGGCACCTCAGTATGTCGCTTGCGAGAAGGGTTATGAGTTAACCCGGTCACCAGTTCTTCGGTGCTGCTACTCCGGGTTTGGCGTGTCGCATCATGTTGAGCCTTTTTTAAAACAAAGTTGGGTCTAAGTAAGCATTTGGGTGAGAAAATGGTACTTTCCGGACAACCAGCCTGATCTTTTCTGGAGGTGGTGAGTCTGAGCCGGAAGAGACAGGGATTACCTCAATATCGCCAGCTCGGCTTGTGGCAGCCTCCTCCTGAGAGCAAGAAGTGTCAGCTAATTCAATAAAGAGTCGGCCAAGAGAGTCGAGTTCTACCTCTGATGGATTATCTGCGTCAGCTGATTCACCCACAGTAGCCGGCTCAGATGCGGCAGCTGCCTTGTTCTTCTTCAACTTTGGGCCAGTTCTAGTCTTGGCCACAACAATCTTTATTTTTATCTTCCAAAAAGCAGAGTCGGGCTATATAATAAGAAAAGATTGACAAGTGAGACACAAAACAAAATCAAGAATATTTAAAGCCGGACATAAGATAGTACTTACAGCTGGGACTGGGTTAAGCTTGAAGAACGGAGGTAATCCTATCTTGTTACAATTTTCTTGTGACTCCCCAAGTAAGGAGTTCATAGCTTGAAAGACCTCCGCAGCAGTAAAGTTATCAGAGCTGTATCATTGAGGGTCATTTGACTCGCCAGAATAATTGCACATTAAACTGGGCCGGTGACTTAGGGGAAGAATTTTTCATGAGACCCAGCAGCGGGCTAAGTCAACTCCGATCAACCCATTGGCTAACAAGGCTGTTATCTTGGGATAATGTTGGAGCGCTTCATTATGTTCAGATGGAATAAGTTGGCTTGGCGGGTTAAAGTTGATGGGAAGACGATCAACCCGATAACTCCGCAGAGGGTTCTCAGTGGCTGGGGCGGTGTTCTTACAATAGAACCAAGTTTTTACCCATCCCTTGGGATGGCTTAACAAAACAGCTACGGGAAAGCAGCCATCTCGGTGTCTCTGGATTGAGATCCCGCCTAATTCTTGAGTCGGACCGCTAGCACACTCAGTCTGGCAATTCAAATAGAAGAATTCCTTGAAAAGAACTACGGTGGGCTCTACTTGCAAATAAACTTCACAAAATATTTGGAAGTGGCAAAGGTTTGTTACTGATTTTGGGCCTATGTCTTGAGGATGGAGGTTGAAGTAGTGCAAAACATCCCGAAAGAACTTTGACCCAGGCGGTGTGAAGCCCCTGAGAATATGATCAGTGAAAACTATCACTTCTCCTTCGCCAGGATTGGGGACATTTTCTCCTTGGCAGAGTCGCCAACCAATTTCTTCCTGAGCTGCTAAGAGACCTTGATCCACATAATCTTTGAGCATTTGCTCAGTGACTAGACAAGGTCCCCAATTGCAAAGGGTGGTTTTTGCCATAGTGAGTCACCTAAAAGATAATAGGAAGGTGAATTATTTAAAAAGGGATGCTGATTCATCAATAATACAAGAGTGAGCAGTATAAAGATAAGCCGCCTAAAGCTAATGGCGGGTTAACTAAAAGAGGCAATTTCTAGAATTTTGGCGGATTACAAATACATTGATAAGCCACCCGAAAAGTGACGGGCGGGTCAGTTATCTAAAGATCCAAGATTGCTGAATTCTGCTAAGTATGGGGCAAATAAGTTTCACAGTTTACAGCTATATTTACAGATCTACGGGCAATTCAAAAAAGGAAAATAATTGTTAAACCTAAAGGGTGGTGACGGAAGAACTAGCAGGCAACCTATCGAGTCCAAGGAGAATACAAGTTGTCTAAAAATATAAGATGGCGTCAAGATTGCTACCGCAATACTTCTATAGCAATTTGGATCAAATAGGTTCTGCTCAAAGAGTATGATGAACTAGGATGAATGCCGACGAACTCTACGAACTCAGGTGACCTAATATAGATTTGAGAAGAAAGAGGAGATGGAACCTGAGGATGATGATGGAAAGCGGAGGTGCGCCGCTGAACCCCGACGACAACGGGGAGATGTTGCGACCTCAAGCAAAGAGGGCTAACGCGGCTCGACTGGGGCGGCGGAGCTCCGGCTGCGACGAGTCTTCGCGAGGAAGAAGACGAAGCGGAGGAGATGAGGTAAAAGGTAAAAGAAGGGCCCTTGTGCCTATTTATCAGGAAAAGGGGAACAGTGAATGACATGTGCGAAGATCGAGGAGGCGCAATAAATTTTGCAACCAAAGGGACGCCTCGGCTTTCGGAATGATTAGATTTATACAAAGTTCTGATATGGCGTCATGGAAGTTTTCCCGAAATCACGGAGGTGACATCATCTTTTTGTTATGGCGGGTTACGAAGATTTTTCAAAATTGCGGCTGAAGGAAATGAAGAGAAGACTCGCCAAACAGAAGGGTTAAGATTGACATGAACAAGTTCAAATCAATCTGGGGCCTAATGTTGGGGATATAACCCCGCGACATAACCCGCCTTGATAGGGCCGGGTTAGATCGATGGTGACTTAAGGAGTTGGGCCTTTTGAAGAGCCAAGACATTCAAGACACAGCATTAAGAAGACAGCCCACAAGATGAGCCGGCTTAGGCTTAAGGTTAGAAGGCGGCCCATGAGGTGTAACCCGCCATGTAATGATTTACCCTGTGAGGCAAGGCAACTTAGAGTATGGTTCGGTCACGAGTCGTAACCCGACCGGACTCTTGTAAACCGGTGACCTCGACCTATATATAAAGGCGAGTTCCCGGCGTAGAATAGACAGGTTAGAATCAATCGAAAGCTAGGTCAAGCAATCCGCTCCCTTATAATCGATACTCTAGCAATACAACATAAATCAGGACGTAGGCTTTTACCTCGATGGTGAGGGGCCGAACCTGGGTAAACCCGTGTCTCTCGTCCCGCTCAACCCCGACAAGTTAATCTCCGTTGCGATGGCTTCATGCTTAAGTCCTTTCACTAGGACATCTGTCGCGACAAAACCACGACAATAGCCATGCTAACAAAGTGGTTCTGGAAAATGGAAAATGATGAGGGACTGTGGCAAAAAATATTGCTTGACAAATATACCCTTGATAGATGGATATCAAGAGTTAAGAAAAGACAAGGAGATTCTCAGTTCTGGGGGAGTTTATTAAAAGTAAAAGAGATTTTTTATAAATTTGTTAAAAAAATTAGGGGATGGAAAAAGTACTAGGTTCTGGGAAGACATTTGGGTAGATGATCATGCTCTAAAAGATGATTATCCCAGGTTATACAATGTGTGTTATGATCATAATATCACTGTAGATGAAGCTACATGTAAAGGATGGCAGGGATTTAGATTCAGGAGAACTTTATATGGGGAAACTCTGGAACAATTTAAAAGATAGATGTGAAGAAGTGGAAATGGGGAGAGGCGGAGATAGAGTGGAATGGACTCTCACCGCAGATAAAAAATTCACTGTTAAATCCTTGTATAGGAAAATGGTTGCTGAGAATTGTAATTATCCACAGAATTTTTTGTGGAAAGTGAAAGTTCCTGCAAAAATTAAAGTGTTCTTATGGATGATGAACAAAAAAGCATTTTAACTAAAGATTCTTTAAGTAGAAAAGGATGGAAAGGCTCTAATGAATGTGTGCTCTGTGGTAAAGAAGAGCAGATAGATCATTTGTTTTTCACTTGTTCGACTGCATCTTTGCTATGGAGTCTGCTGAAATGTGCTTTTGGTCTAAGAACCATCCCCACCTCAGTTGAGGAATGCTTTGGGGGCCGGCTCAAAGCTTTCAGAAAAACAGACCAAAAATTGGTTCTGGTAGGGTTGTCTGCTATGTTTTGGGCTGTCTGGAAAAGTAGAAAAGCTATAATATTTGAGCATAAAAATTATACTGATCCTATGACATTGATTCAAATGATGATATATTGGATTATGGCTTGGTCTATCTTGCAGAGAAAGGACCAAAACAAAAAGGAGCTGGAGCTGGGCTCAAAACAGCTCGAATGAGTAGCAAGTGAAGTATACAAGGCAGCGCAGGGGTGGAGATATAACGTGCCGTGGCTGGAAGCTTGAAGACCTCAGGTAGGGTGTGGTTGCTTTCTCAGCTTCGAAGAAGTAGCAGCCTTGTAGTCTTTGCGTTCTTGTGTGCCTTGGCTATTTCTTTTGGTGGTCAATGATGAAACTTGTAATAGACTTGATCATAGTCTTTCTGGTCGGCTCTAGTTGTTGTTTGGATGTTGCAGCGACATTGCCCCCTATTGGGTTTTGCGCTCACTGGATTTGCTGCGTTGCCTGGTGCGGTTACTTAGTAGCTTTTGGTTTTATTTTTGTAAGATAACTGGTTCTTGTAGTTCGCTGGTTGTTTCCCTTAATGGAAATCGGAGGGGGGAAACCCTTCTTTGATAAAAAAACATGTGTGGGGTGTGGGCTGCCCCACAGTCCTGTTTATTTCTTATTTTTTTTATTTTCTTTCTATTAGCAACGTCGTGTGGCCATTACATTGATCTTAAAAATCCATAAAGGAGCCTGGCCCATAGCGCGCTCCCCTGTGTGAATTGTTGTCTTTTTTGTCAGATTGAGGGCCAATAGGATGGGCAAATCCCATACGGCGCCATTATAGGTTTAACGGTACAGGCGCACACCCCCTTTTCTAAACTGCCACAAAACATGTGCACTGAGATGGATTCGAACCCGCGACGCGGGGGTTCAATCCACCACGTGTAAACCACTCCAGCCACTTCACATCCTATGATCCTGTACAACTTGTTCCCTCTTTTGTTCTTTCCTTTTCTTTTTCTTCCTTTTTTCTTTTTTTCTTTTTTCCTTTTTCTTTTCTTCATTCTCTTCTTTTTCGTTTTTCCTTTTTCTAATTCGACGAAAAAAGTTCATCGGATTTCATGAACGTTTTTTCAAATTTGATGAACTTTTTTCTAATTTGATGCACTTTTTTCAAATCCGATGAACTTTTCTGAAAATTAGAGAACCTTATCAAATTGGTGAACTTTTATCAAATTCAATGAACTTTTTTGCAAAATAGATGATTTTTTTCCAAATTTGATGATTTTTTTTAAAATGCATGAACTTTTTTTAATTCATGGACTATTTTGAAGTTTCTGAACTTTCTTTAATAATTCGTGAACATTTTTTAATTCATGATTTGTTTCTTCAACATTTTTTGAAACTTTTATTTTTTGAAATTCTGAATTATTTTATAAAATAAAAAAACAGAAAAGAAACATAAAAAGAAAAAAGAAAATGGAAAAAAGAGGGGCCCGTCCAGCCCTGCAATGTACACAATTGGTTCTTTTCCTATATATAAGCAATGTAATAATTATATTTGTCTAAAAAATGTAATAATATTATAAAAAGTTATATGGAAATATCTATTATAATGCATCACACTGATTGCAGACCATTTAGGCACGCCAATGAGCGATGCCTCCCTATCGCTTGCCTCGAATGCCATATCTTGCCTGGATGCGTGTGGTGTGGGCTGCCCAACAGTCTTGTTTATTTTTAATTTGTTTTTTATTTTATTTCTATTTATTTCTCTTGTGTGCTTTTTGTTGGGTTGTGTTCGGTTTACTGTTTCGTCCTTTGGATGATTTTTCTGTTTTTTATTTTCTTTTGTCTCAACTTATTTCCTTGTACTTTTTCCACTTTTTTATTCTGTTTATTTTTTCTATTTGAAATATACTCAACAATATTTTTAATGCGTGGGAATTTTATAAAAAATACGCAATCATTTATTTGAAAAAACTAAACACTTATTTATAATTAAATTGGCATTTTCTTTAATGTGTGAACCCTTTTTCTAGTAATACGAATTTTTTTTCTAAAATCAATGTGTGAACACTCTTTCAAAGTTATATGGACATTTCTATGAAATATGTGGACACTTTTTTCATTAACTGAGATTTCTGTAAAAAATAGGAAAGATTTTAAAGACGACACGAACACTGCTTTTACATACATGTCATACATTTTTTTAATTGATTCAATCAACATTAATTTATATTCACATTTTTTGTTGAACTATATGAACATTTTTTTATATATGTGAACATTTTTTTACAACATATGGACAAAATTTCAATTTCTCTCTAAATTTCAAACTAATAACAAATTTTTTAATATTTTGAAGAAAATATCACACCTAATTTAATGGTTGCATTGACTGACAAATTAAACCTACTTTTTGGGTGACACCAGCATAGATCCCGCATAGATCGTTATATAGGTGCCCCCGCTGCTCGCAGCAAGCGTCGTAAGGCTGTCTTAGCTTGCAGGAGGACATAAAGCAAAGAACTTGCCCAAAGTTGCAAGGCCAACTGATACAAAATTTATATGAAGATATCTATTTTGATGGGTCGCACCGATTGTGGTCCATTTAGTGACGTCTATGTGCGATGCCTCCCTGTCGTTTGGTTCGAACGCCATATCTCGCCTACATGCGTGGGGTGTGGGCTGGCACCTATTTTTTACTTAAATTTAGTTTTCGATTTTCTTTCTGTTTTTTTGTTGGTTTGTGTTTGGTTTTATATTTCATCTTTTGGCTTTGTTTTCTTTTTTTGACTTTTTTTTTGCTTTGTCTCGACTTCTTTCTTTTTGCATTTTCCAAGTTTTTTTCACTTTTTCTTTTTTACACAAACATTATTTTTGAAATGTACATGTACTTTAAAAAAATAAACAAGCATTTATTAAAAACAGCGAACGGTTGTTTATAATTAAATTAAAATTTTAATTAATGCGTGAACACCTTTTTCTATTATATGAATTGTTTTCTAAAATCAACATGTCAACACTCTTTCATAATTATATGAACATTTTTATGAAATATGTGGAAACTATTTCATTCAATGAGCATGTTGTAAAAATTAAGAGACATTTTGAAATCTACATGAATAATATTTTTACATGCACGTGATACACTTTAATTTACATGAACTTTAATTTATATGTAAATATTTGTTTTAACTATATGAACATTTTTTACATTATATGGGCACAATATTTACTTTTTATATAAATTTATAATTAATCAAATAGTCATATTTGAAAAACAAAAGAATGCACCTATATTAATGATCACACTGATTGCGACGAATTTAACTTCGTTGTGGGGCGACACCAGCATAGAACCCGCACGGACAGCAATATAGATGTCCCCGCCTCCCGCAACAAGTGTGGTAAGGCCGTCTTAGCTTGCAAGAGATCATAAAACAAAGATCCAGACCAAAGCCGCAAAGGCCACTGATACACAATTCATATGAAAAATATCTATTTCAATGTGTCGCACCGGTTCCAGGCGATGATGCTTCCATGCCGCTTGCCGTGAATGTTATATCACGCCTACATGCGTGGGGTGTGGGGTGAACCTAGTCTTGTTTATTTTCAATTTTCTAGTTTCCTATTTTTAGTTATATCTTTTTTGTCTTAACTTTTTTCTTTTTCCAATTGTTCCCTTTTGTTTCTTTTTCTATTTGAAAGATACACAAACATATTTTTAATGTGTGGGCACTTTTTACAAATACGCGTGCATTTATAAAAAAAATTGAGCACTGATTTATAATTAAATTAACATTTTCTTTAATGTGTGAACGTCTTTTCTAGTTATATGAATTGTTTTTCTAACCCAGTGTGTGGACACTCTTTCAAAATTACATGGACATTTTTATGGAACATGTGGACATTTTTGTTACTAAATAAGCACTTTGTAAAAAAAACATTTTGAGAAATACATGAATAATAGGTTCACATACATTTGAAACAGTTTTTTAATTGACTGAACTATATGAACATTTTTTACATACATGTGAACATTTTTGTTAAACTATATGTACATTTTTTATGTACATGTGCACACTTTTTTTACAACAACATGAAATCCGAGTGGGTAGAAATGAAGGATGGAAGCTGTGTTTTATTTTTCCAGGTAGAAGGCACAAAAACGGCATGTGTTTCAGGACCTAAATGATCAAGCAAGCGGTTGTTTCCGAACAACATGTAATAATTTTCTTTTTTGAAAGTTTACACCAATAATCGTTTGTGAAACAACAATCCAAACAGACTGTAATGTGAAGGCGGGTGCTAAACTAGAAAAACACAACTGAAGGAGATATAGGCCCTCTCACCCATCAACTACAACCTAGAAAAACTTAACTAGGGAGATACAAACCCCTCTCATCCCAACAACTACAACATAAAGTAAACAAACATGCTGCTTTAGCACAACACACAACAAAAACTTTTATACTCCCTTCTATACATATTAGTCGTGCTCAGATGGGTGTATCTAACATTAAAATACGCCTAGATACATCCGTTTGAGCGACAAGTAATATGGATCGGAGGAAGCACTAAGGGCATCTCCAACGCTGGCCCACAAACCGAACACTGCATCCGCTCACGGATAGGATGGACCAGTCCACGGACACGGATGCGGGAGCCAGCCATCCAAGGTTATGCACTATATGTTCGTCGGTTAAGGAGAATTTTAAATTCAAATACGTCTGATCCATAGCACGCGTCGGATCACATCATCGGCCGGTCACAACCAAAAAGAGGCAAGTATGCTTAGTTTTTACATGCCCTATCACAAACAAAAAAATTATCAGTCCGGCGGGCCATGCAAAAAATTAGATTATTCTGCCCTGCCTGACCGTTTGCTCCGAGCCTCCACACTCAATTTGTCGTCGCTGTCGTGTAGGCCGCTTCCGCCTCCGCCTCCTTTTCCACCGCCTCCATGTTCTCCTGCTCCACCCTCTCCAGCTCATCCTTCTGTCGCTGCACCATCTTGAAACAGATGGCTTGCACGATCATTCTCGTGTCGTCATCTAAATCCGCCAAATTCAAGGTCAACAACTTCGCGTCCTCCGCATCGACTGCGATCTTCACCTTCTTCTCTTCAAGCATGGCCTTCTTCTCTTCGATCATGGCATTATTCTCTTTGATCATTGCCCTTTTGTCTTTGACCTTGAGCTTCTTCTCGGTCGCCGCCATCAACAAATTAAACATCACTGCCTTTTTTCCTCCTTGACGTCCAAGCGCTTAACGTATGCCTCTCCTTCTTCGTCGAGATGTCTTCAAACCTCTCCATCATCTTGGCCGCCGCACCTTCTCGCTTCTCCTTCTCCTCCTCCCATTTCTTTTCCCGGAACCCTCTTCTAACCTTCTTGGGTGGTTATTTTGTTGGGTTGGTTGGGTCATCGGTTTCTTCCTCGGTGCCTTGGGCGACGGTCTTGGCAATGTATAGGTTCCACTTGGGTTGTCCATTCAAATTCAAACAACAATGCATGACGGTGAAGTTTTTCTTCTCTAACTTTTTGAACACACTACACGCACAAGAATGCTACAAAATTGAACATTGTCAGCAAAACTATGCATATCCAGGTACAAAACTATGCAAGTCTGGCTACAAAGGTATGCAAATGCGGCTACAAAATTATGCATATCCGGCTACAAATGATCTACACAATAATGCATACATATCTGGCTACAAAATTATGCATATCCGGCTACAAAACTATGCAAATCCAGCTACAAAACTATGCATATCCGACAAGTGATGTACACAACAATGCAAATTCGGCTACAAATGATCTACACAACAATGCATATCCTGCAAGTGATGTACACATATTTAACAACTTACTTGCTCGGTGATTTACGCACCACTAGGCCACCGTGCGATGAGTTGCCTCATGTGGCAACAATACTTCGCCACGGCCTCTCGGATGGTGTACCATCGACAGTTGAGAGAATTTGTTTCACGGTTGCGGATGACCGCATCGGAGTAGGGTGCGAAATACTTGTGCTCGTGGAACCAAGTGTGAATGTTGTCCCAAAAGGTTGTGTCCTTTTGCTCAGTGCCATGGATCGGATCGAGGCTAGTAGCCAACCATACATCACACAACAGCTCGTCCTCCCGCATGTTGAAGCTTTCTCATCTACCCTTCTTCTTTGAATCGCCACCCAAATCATCTGGATTATTGTCCTCCTTCTCCTCCTCCTCCTACTATCTGGCACCCAATCCTGCTGATGTGTGTCCGTGCCCAGCTAGGTGCAGTCCTGCTGCAAGCCCGACTGGGTGTAGGTGCCGGACTGGGTGTACTGATGCGTGCCTGGCTAGGTGTATGTGCCGGATTGGGTGGGCTTCGAGTCATCCACCTGCCCGTCCTCATAGCAACCTTTTCTTCCACCTTCCTCATGGATGATCTCGTACATCTCCCTGTCCACGTCGTCGTACGCCGGCTCTCCCGCTTTAGGCATACCAACAAATAGTGTGTAGGCACCCATTTGCTCCACGCCCGTCGTCTGCGTCTGGAGAAGCTGCTGCGATGAACTCTCAGAGAAAAGCAGTGGCGCCGCGTTGACGTCCACGATGAACGATACAACGGTGGCTGTCGGGAACTGCCTACCAGCTGCTTGGCGGCGTAGTGATACGTCTCCAACGTACCTATAATTTTTTATTGTTTCATGCTATTATATTACCAATCTTAGATACTTTATATGCAATTTTATATTATTTTTGAGGACTAACCTATTAACTTAGTGCACAGTGCGAGTTGCTATTTTTTTGTTTGTTTTTGGCTTTTCAGAGAATCAGTACCAAACAAAGTCCAAACACGATGAAACTTTACAGTGATTTTTTATGGACCAGAAGGGACCCTAGAACGTTCAGGTGGAGGCCAGAAGATCTACGGGAGAGCCACGAGCTCACATGACGCGCCACCTGAGCTCGTGGGTCCCATGCAGCTCTGTTTGACCTAATTCCAGCGCTATAAATTCCCATAAATCCCCAAACCAATAGAGAGCCACTCGAAACACTTTTTTTGCCGCTTCAAGCTTCTGTTCTTCTGCGATCCCATCTGGAGGCCTTTTCCGGTACTCTGCCGGAGGGGGAATCGATCACGAAGGGCCTCTACATCATCCTTGTTGCACCTCCAATGATGTGTGAGTAGTTTACCACAGACCTACAGGTCCATAGCTAGTAGCTAGATGGCTTCTTCTTTCTCTCCGATCTTCAATACAATGTTATCCTCGGAGTTCTATTCGATGTAATCTTCTTTTGCGGTGTGTTTGTTGGGATCTGATGAATTACGTGTTTATGATCAGACTATTCATTGAAAGCAATTGAGTCTTTGCTGAACTTTATTATGCATGATTGTTATATCTTTGTATTTCTCTCTGAACTGTCCGTTTGGTCTGGCCAACTAGATTGATTTCTCTTCAACGAGAGAGGTGCTTTGTAGTGGGTCCAATCTTGCGGTGTCCTCACCTCATGACAGAAGGGGTAGCGAGGCATGTATTTGTATTGTTGCCATTAAGGGTAAAATGATGGGGTTCAATCATATTTCTTGGTTTTATCTGTCTATATTATGTCATCATACTTCATGCATTACTCTTTTTGTTATGAACTTAATACGTAGAGAGGCAAGCATAGAAGCACTCTCGAAGTTGAGTAATAGTAGTAGATGTAGAATCGTTTTGGTCTACTTGTCATGGACGGAATGCCTATATAGATAACCATTGCCATGAATAACATCATAACTATGTGCTTTTCTATCAATTGCCCAAATTTGTTTACCCACCGTATGCTATCTTTATGAGAGAGAAGCCTCTAGTGAAAACCATGCCCCCGGGTCTACTTTTAGCATATTAGTGAAACCAAAATTACCTTGCTGCAATTTATTATCTTTTATTTTACTTTGCAATTTACCTATCTACCATTATCCGATTTAATCCTTGCAAGTAATGAGTTCAAGGGGATTGACAACCCTCTTGCCCGTGTTGGGTGCAAGTATTTGCTCTTGTGTGTAGGTACTGTTGACTAGGAGTTTGCTTGGTTCTCCTACTGGTTCGATAACCTTAGTTTTCACTGAGGGAAATACTTATCCGCTACTATATTGCTTCACCCTTCCTTTTCGGGGAAAACCCAATGCAGCTCACAAGTGGAATGTAGTAGTACAGATGCTATTCCGTCCATGGCTGCGTCTGCATGGTCGACGAGGGTGGCGAGGCACCTCGGCCCAGGCCCCAACCTCCACCACGTCCACGACCAGCACAACCATGGCCACGTCCGCCACCAGCACGCCCTCCGTCGGCCTTCTCCTTGAGCTTTTCCTCCTTTGTTACCTTTGCTTTGATGTGACAATTTTGCCATGTCGCCGAGTTGATCTTTCGGGCGAGCGTGATGCCCGGATGCTCCACCACCTCCTTCTCTGGCAGGGTCTCCCCCGGTTCCATGCGTCAGCGGTGGGAGGAAAGAAGAGTGGGGGAAAAGGGCGAGAATTTGATGGAGAGCAGCGGGATGGAAGAAGAGAGTGTGGAATTTTACCGTGGAAGCAGTGCGGCCAGCTACAAAAGCGTGGGCTTTGACGCAGTTTTTTTGTGTGCCGAGGGTGTCGGAGTCCTACATGGCTCATGTTCGGACTCCCGCAAAGCCCCCCAATTTGTTTCGACTTTGCGGGAAAATTGTGGTCCGTACTGCTCTGCGGACCGATGGGTCGGTGTTGGATGGCTTGTAGTGTCCGAAAAGTTGCGTCTAGAAGGATACAAACGGTTCAGGGGTCAGCGTTGGAGATGCCCTAGTATTACAAACATGCACGAGAAACAAAACAACAATTTAACAGAGCCCCAAATCAGTTGACTGATAGCCCTCCTCTTCTCAGCAAGCGATGCGAAGGGCATTCAGGTCCCGAAAAAGGTTAGAGCATCTAAGCCAAGATGGTCTAATTCAGCCCCTCAAACACCCGCGGACACGTCATAGGATCGGAAGTATGTCTAGAGGGGGGGGGGTGATTAGACTACTTGACCAAATAAAACTTATCCTGTTCCCAATTTTAGTTGTGGGCAGGTTATAACAATTCTACCAAGTCAAGCAACACCCTACACATGCAAGTCTAAGAGTTGAGCAGTGGAAAATAAAGACTTTGCATATGAATGTAAAAGAGGGATCGGAGAAATCAAATGCAATGAAGACACGGTGATTTTTGGCATGGTTCCGATAGATGGTGCTATCGTACATCCACGTTGAAGGAGACTTCAATCCACGGAGGGTAACGGATGCGCGAGTCCACGGATGGCTCCACCCACGAAGGGTCCACGAAGAAGCAACCTTTTCTATTCCACCATGGCTTACACCCACGAAGTACTAGTCTCACTCGAGGTAGATCTTCACGAAGTAGGCGATCTCCTTGTTCTTACAAACTCCTTGGTTCAACTTGATACGTCCCCAACGTATCTATAATTTTTTATTGTTCCATGTTGTTATATTATCAATCTTGGATGTTTTATATTCATTTACTAGCAACTTTATATCATTTTTTGGGACTAACCTATTGACATAGTGCCTAGTGCCAGTTGCTATTTTTTTTTGCTTATTTTTTACTTTGCAGAATATCAATTAGAGAATATCAATACCAAATGGAGTCCAAATGCCACGAAACTTTTTGTAGATTTTTTTCTTCTCAGAAGACACCCAAGGAGCCAAAGAAGTGCACGGGAGGAGGCCCATGGGGCCCGCTAGGCACCATGGCGCGTCAGAGGCCCTCGGCGCGCCCTGGTGGGTAGTGGAGCCCACAGGAAGCTTCTCCACCGACCTTCGCCTCTATAAATACTCTAAAATCCCAAAAACCCTAGGGGAGTCTAGAGAATACAGTTTCCGCCGCTGCAAGTTCTAGAACCACGAGATCAAATCTAGAGGCCTTTTTCGGCACCCTGCCGGAGGGGGCAACGGTCACGGAGGGGTTCTTCATCATCCTTGTTGCCCCTCTGATGATGCGTGAGTAGTTTACCACAGACCTACGGCCCGTAGCTAGTATCTAGATGGCTTCTTCTCTCTTTTTGATCTTCAATACAATGTTCTCCTCGACGTTCTTGGATATCTATTTGATGTAATGACTTTTTGCGGTCTGTTTGTTGGGATCCGATGAATTGTGGGTTTATGATCAGTTCTATCCATGAATATTATTTGAGTCTTTGCTGAACTCTTTTATGCATGATTGTTATAGCCTCGTATTTCTTCTCTGAAATTTTGGTTTGGTTTGGCCAACTAGATTGATTTTTCTTGCCATGGGAAGTGGTGCTTTTTGATGGGTTCGATCTTGTGGTGCTCAATCTGTGACACCCTGGTTTTCGCTTCTGTTTTTTTTTCCTTCGTGGGATTTGACTCCCGTCTTTTTTCTCGGTGTTATCGGATTTTCTCTAGCTCTTGGGTATGTGAAGATGGTCATTTAACCTTGCCTTCCCTATCCAACCAGAGATTCTCTCCAGTCCAACCTTGCCACCCAAGATCTATTCTCAAGACTTTACCATCGAAACCTTACCTTCCGAGTTACCGGAAGGGAAACCCTAATCTCTTCCGATACAAAGGAACCCCAATTTCCTTTGATCTGTTGCCTCCCAAACTTTTCCCAGTGATCACCATATCTTTGCAAACCCTGGATATGCAAAAATATTGCCAAGTCATTAGCGATATTTTTCATTCATAATTAATTCCTTTTTTCTGCCAGTTAAAGGAATTAAATCCGGGAAAATATCTATCCATCTCCAAAGTTCATGAAAACTTGTGGAGATATTCTTTGTGATCATATTGAGCTCCCACAAAAATATTGGCCATAATTAAATAGGGGAAATTGCATTTTCCTATTTAATGCCAATATTGCATTTTGGGCCCTTTCTAAAGGAACTACCATTTTGGTAGCCAGGAAAAATCCCAAATAAATTTTGGAGCTTACCCTATCCATATCTTCACCATTTCCATCAAAACCCAAGTTCCATAGTTCAAAGTTTGAGCACAGCATCCATTTGCAAATTCTGTCCAGATTTTCAGTTTGCAAAGGAAGTGCTTGAACCCTTGATCTATTTGAGCTGAAATTTTTCATGGTGATTAACATTGATAAATCACTCATGGAAACCAAAAATCAGCTCAATTCATTTTTACATTCATCCACAGCAATTTCCCTAAGTTTCTGTCCATTTGGAACCTCTGTGAAGGAAGTACCACTTTGGCATTTCCAAATGAGTTGAAACTTTTCCAGTCTCTCCATTCACCCAAATAACTTCCCTCCACTAAAATTAAGTTCATTTCATCAAGCCAGATGAGTGCTTCTTCAAGATTCAGGTTCTGGACCAGAATTGGGCCTTCCAAAGGAAGTGCATGCAAAACTGGTCCAAATACCCTCAAATTTTGCCAGGACCTACTACTTTCTACCACATTTCCTTGTGACAACTTATCCAGCTTATTTCCACATCCATATGACCACAACTTCCTGCCCAAGTTTCTATCCAGAAACTGTTCTGGATTACCTCGACTACTCTAGAGCCTTTCTAGTCAGTCCCTTGTCATATTCCATCTATATGATCAGTGAACACCGTGTTGGACAACATGGGACATCCAGGGGAGTACCAGAGCATGTGTTGGCATGGTGACCATGCGGCGGCCACGCGAGAACGGTGCTCTGGGCACTGACCCCGTCCGGTCGCCTCGACCAGCTAGCCATGGCTTGTCCTTGTCTACCGACTAGCCTCCCCGTCGTCCACGCACCCATCTCCGGTCACTTCCCCCTTCGTTTTCTTCCTCGCCGGACGACGACAAGCATCGCCGTACCGCCACTGTCGCCGCACAGCCGTCGCCGTATAACTCCAACCCGAGATCTCCTGAAGCCACTGTCGGCTTCTCCATGCTCCTGGAGGCCCTGCCGACATCGCCCCCTCCCTCCGCGTGTCCCCGAGCGCCAGTACGCCGATGAGGACACCACGGCGGCCGAGCTCATCCACTCGCCATCGCCCGGCTATAAATAGCCTTCTCCCGAGCCATTCGAGCACACCCACAGCCTCTCCTTCACCCTAGAACCCCGCCTCTCCACTCTACTGAGCTCGGGAAGCTCTCCTCGCCGCACATGGCCGCCATGGCCGCCGCCTCTGGCTGCTCAAATTCAAGCACGTCCGGGGCCCTCCCCTCCCCATTTCTGCACCAGGGGAACCACCAAGCCATGGCAAAGCCCTTCCACCCTTCGCCTCCTCCTCCGGTGGCCTCTAGCCGCAAGCTTACCGGCGCCTGTAGCCGCCGTCCACCGCGGCCGAAGATGCACTCAAGCCAGCTCTCCTCGAGCTCCACGCTACCACTGGGCGGATGCGGCTCGCAGCGCTGAGCTCGTCGGTATGCCGGCTGGCGAGATTGGTGGCCGGTGCCGCCGGGGAGCCTCATCGGGGCGGTCGGCCTCGTCTCTCCTCTATGTCGACGGGAGGTTGGAGAAGAAGCCTGGAGGAGAGAGGAGGTCAACGTCGGGCCCGCATGTAAGCGACCAGCCAGCCGGCCCCACGCGCATAAGTGGAAACGCACTTCCGTGGAATACGTCTTCGCTGTATGGAAGCGTATTTCTCTGCTGCTTCGGCCTGAAATGCGTTTTCGCTAATTCGGAAGCGTATTCGCGGAAATTTGCTTCAGCCGCCGGCCGAATCGGTTAGATTGTGAACGCTCGCCCGTTAGCAGCAGAAATGGACAGTTTTTAATTCTTTTTCTGCCTAACGAACGAACGGCCATTTCTCCGCGACCGTAACTCCGATTCAGGTGAAACCAACGCCCACGTCTTCAGTTCGTCGAGCCCGTTCCGATGGAATCATTTTCATAATGTCTCCACACTGTGAAAATGACCATTTTGCCCTTGCCCTTCATTCAGCCCCCTCCGAGAGAGAACATTTCTGGTGAATTCTTCTGCGGCTTCACCGCACTTGTTCCCGGAGTATTCCTCGACCCCAGGCAAGCCAACCTCTTATCATGAGCTCCGGACTTGCGTGATGACTTTGCTTGCACCCTGTGTGTTTATCGTCGTATATCTGTATCGCCTGTTAGTCTGCACCTGCATACACCTGTTATGTCATCTGTATTAGATGTTAGTATTACTTTTCATCTAATGTCATGACTTGTTTTCATGCCATATTTTACCATGCTAGCAACAATCTTGCTAATACCATTATCATGTTAGTACCATGATTTGATCTTATGCTATGTTTGTCAATGTTGTTATAATGTGGCTATGCTGTTGCCAAGTGACTGTTCACACTTATAATTGTTGAGGTAATGGTGCGATGATGGAGATGTTGAATTGAAATTTATAAACTAAACCTAGTCGGTTGATCCAGAGTCACCTGTCCGGGCTTATTCGTGCAGCCACATTTGCCGGTATGGGACGGCCTTGACTTGGTCTAGCTTTGTGCTCTTTCATCGGTACCGCCAACTAGGGAAGGTTATGCGTGCGTGCTGCCCTGATTAGGCAGGCGGCGATAACCTTGTGAGCCCAGTTATATGTTTAGCCCGGGAGTCCCCGTTTGGGATAGTTGTTTGGCCACGACAGTGGCAGGTGTCAGGAGTGACACAGGGGCCACCCAGGGCAGGACTCCGGGGGAGAATGATTGCCGGTGGTACGGTGGAGGAGTCACGGGTTAGGCAGGTTTCGTTGGAGTAACACCGGTCCACTCGAATGGGAACATGTACTAAGTACGAGGCCGGGTACTCCATGGTGTGGGTAAAGTGTGCAACCTCTGCAGAGTGTAAAATCTATTCGAATAGCCGCGTCCACGGTATTGGACAGCCCGTCCAGACCTCTCTAGGTGGTCTACCGGAACAGTGATAATAATGATGGAAGAACTCGTCTTATGATCGGTAGTACTCAGTGACTCATGAGTATTCTGAGGGTTGTGGGACAACCCGTAAGAGAGTAAGTTTATCAGACTTACAATGGAGATGCATAGACATCGGATGATGTCAGGGATATGATATCTTGGCCATGGAATGGCTATGAAAGTGATGGTCAGATGACCTGTAACATCCCAAAATTCTAAATTTTGGAATGTTATATTAAATAAATAGTTTTGATTGATTGTTTGATTGTGGTGTGGTTGCTTGTGTGAAATTGAGTGAAATTTGGAAACTTTTTGAAAGTTGAATGAGAGGGAATAAAATGACTTTCCCAAAACTTTCACCTTGCATTTATGATCTCCATGAATTCAAATTCTTTTCAAATACAAAACCCTTGAGTGAAGATGATATGACTTCTTCCATTTAATTAAATGAAAAGGGTGTTTGAAAATATTTGAATTCCATTTGGAAAAATATTTCCAATTCAGAAACTTCAAGCAACTCAATGATTTTCATGAGAGAAGATAAAATGACTTCTTCAAATTGTATGAAATATGAGTTGGAAGTTTAAAACAATCGAATTTAAAGTCCCTTTGAAATTATTTTCAATTTGGAGTTATTTGGTTTTTATTCAAATTGTTTTTATCCAAAAATAAAATATATGGAAATTAGGGTAAAATGATTCCCTTCCAATATAAAATTGGAGAGAAAAAATTTGAAATCATTTGGTATTTTTAAAAGATTTTTTATAGGTTTTATTGCAGCAGTAGCACTGTTTGCTTTATTTAAATTTTTGTGAAATTTATTTGCCGCTGAAAATATGTTCATATTTTAGGAAATCTTTTTCTGAAATTTTGAATATAATATGCCTATGTAAAATTTTATTTTTATTTCGTTATTCAGTTTTTCCTTTCTGTTTCTTTAAAAAAAAAAAAACTGCGCGTGCGCTGGAACTAAATGTCGCCCATGTGCGCAGCATTGTAGACAGGCCGGCCATATATAATATTTTTTTATTATTAGGTTTACGATTTTATTTGTTTTTTTTTTTTTTAAACAATTTTCAGGAAAGAAAAATATTAAAAAAAAAAAAAAAAAATCTATGCGCGTACGCAGGCGGCGGCCGGCCGGTAAAGGCTTTTTAGGCCCATGCGTTTTTCTCTCGTTTTATTTATTCGTCTATGTTTAGTCCCACATTGCCTAGCCTTTGACCCCTAAACCTCTTTTCCACTATAAATATAGACCCATAGAGCCTCCAAAATCATCCGATTCGGGTTAAATCAATATATTTTGGTTTGACTAGATTCACTAAATAAAAATATTTTTCTTCTCTCCGGCGGGACTTCTGAAGTTGTCTTCTCTCTCGGAAGTCTCTTTTCTCTACCTATAAAGGTATCTTTCTTCGTATTTTTTTTATATACTCCCGTAGCTTATTATTTCTAGACTAGTACGGTAGAATAATTAGATTTATAAATTAGTCCTTGTATTTACATTTTAGGACTAGAATTCTTTTAGCCATAACTTTTTTTTTCGTAAAACAGCTTGGCCCTGATTTTTCAAATAGCCATAACTTTTTACTCGTTCATCCAAATTAGACGAAACCAACGCCAATATTTTTGTCTTGATTCCACCTTTCTAGTGAATCTATCAAATAAACTTTTTGCAACTTTCAAATTTCGAAATTTGTTCAGATTCATATTCAAACTTGTTTTGGCTATAACTTGAGTTTCGTAACTCCGATTTAATTGATTCTTTTTGCTAATTGAAGCTCTTGACCTAAACTTTCTGATAAGACCAAATCCACCCAATTTTGGTACTGTTAGAAATTGTTTTCTGTTGCAAGAGTTAATTGCTAGTTTTCGAAGTTTTTCGAGATCTTTTCTTTGATTCTTTTGCATGAGTGCTTATGTATGCAATTGCTTGCTCACGTTAGATTGAACGGAGTGTGACGAGTAGAACTATCAGAAATTATGAGTGCGAAGGATCTTCATCAACAGTACAAGGCAAGTTCACACTTTGATCATACTCTTCTATACCCAGTTTTTATGCATTAGTTTTATCCTCAAACACTACATGACTAGGATGTGATTAACTTGTGGGTATTGGGAAGTAGATGATGAGGTAGAACCTATTGCCCTTTTATTATAAAACCCTTGGGAGTTACTTCCACGCTATGCTTATGTTGCCATGCTATGCTCGTAGACGTGGATTGGGTTTTGAGTGTATCCATGACAGATGTGAGATTTTTAATTAATGGTTCAACTTAAGGTGGCAACTTTAATACACATCTGGGTGGATTGGTTGGGGCACCCTGGGGATATACCAGTGGCTTGCCCGGACACCTGGGGATATACCAGTGTTGTCCTAGGAGATCCCGGGGTTATACCGTGTGATCCTCCTATGGTTCGCCACCCAGGCTCAAAGGGATCATAAGATTATTCATGCTAGAAACTTCCGTGTGCAGCCACAAGCTATTATGGGCTCTAGCATAGTTGAGTATGTTGCAGGACCTCTTTCAGTGGTAGGCTAGCAGATGTAGGGGAAAGTAGGTGTAACTGTCTACCCAGAGTAAAGAGTAAATGCTTCAGAAAGACTGTGTCTCGGTCATCCGTTTCTCAAACACCATGAAGTGCGAGAAATCCAACGGAGGAGATCGAGTCTTGTGGGGAAAAGTGCACAAACCTCTGCAGAGTGTACAAACTAATCATGATTAGCCGTGTCCCCGGTTATGGACATCTTGAGTATCTGGTTCTTGGATTTTCATATTGAATCCCATCACTCTAAATTAATTTGTTGGGATTAATGATTACTTTTAATTGGGATTGAGAGGGGGTTTTACCTTCTCAATATTTTCAACCAACTTTGTAGTTAAATAAAATATATTCCTTTGATGTAGGGAAAAATTGGCTTTTCGCAAAACATATTAACCGTAGAGCCTCCACCAGCCATATATGCATGTAGTGATAGCATTTATTCTGTTCATTGCTCTACTGTGTTATCTTGCCAGTACATTCAATGTACTGACCCATTTCGGGCTGCAACGTCTCATGTTGCAGGATTCTTACGACGAGTAAGTGATACGTTAGGGTTACGATTTCTACACTCAACTTTGCCGTTGGTGTTGATGGGAATCCACAACCCTGTTGTTACTTCCGCTATTTGGATTGAGGTAATAGTATTTACGTTACTTTATACATGTGATTTACCTCTGTTATAAATCCTCGAGTACTGTGTGTGTCAGCATACCGATCCAGGGATGACACTTAAGCACAGAGACTTTGATCCGTTCGGGTCGGGTCGCTACATGACCGAAAGACTTGGATTGGATTTGGTTCAACATCGGATTGGATCATGAGAATGTTCGGAGTATGGATTATTTACTTGATATGCTTTACTTTACCGTATCTTATTTTAGTAGTTATCCGCTAGATAAACTTGTTATGTCATGATCATTAATATTGCTAGATAGCTATGCCATGCCATGATAATCAATGTTGCTCTAATAACAAATGCATGCTTGAATGCCATGGATTGCTTTGCTTGGTGTATATGTTAGTTTGGTTTGCTTGCGAGTACATTCAAAAGTACTCAGCGGCCTTTAACGTGGCCAGGTTCACATAAGGATCCGTCGTCCGTCGACGAGGAGCCGGAGCATTCGCGGGCTAGGAGAGTAACCCAGTCAGATCCCTGTGGATTGGAGCCGCACCAAGACCATGCTGCCCTAGATAGAGCTTTTCCGCTGCCACCACCTTTGTAACTATCATGTAAGACCTATATATCCATTAATAGAAATGCTTGTGTTCTTGATACTTGTTGTAAACGCGCATGCCAGAGTGATTTCCTGGGCTGGTATGCGTGGCGACCGTCTGGCTACAGTGGTAATCAGGCGGGGCGCCACACAATCTCAGTGACAGAAAGAGACATGACACGCAAAGTGCCCTAGGTCTTCATGACACGCAAATTGCCCAACTTGCTTGCTCACGAAGACCTAGGGCAATTTGAGGCCAAAGAGCCCAAAATAAAAAAAGAGAAAAGAAAATAAAATAAAAAGAATAAAAATGAGAGAAAAAGGGAGAAGGGACAATGTTACTATCCTTTTTCCACACTTGTGCTTCAAAGTAGCACCATGTTCTTCGTATAGAGAGTCTCCTATTTTGTCACTTTCATATATTACTAGCGGGAATTTTTTATTATAGAACTTGGCTTGTATATTCCAATGATGGGCTTCCTCAAATTGCCCTAGGTCTTCGTGAGCAAGCAAGTTGGATGCACACCCACTTAGTTTTCTTTTGAGCTTTCATACACTTATAGCTCTAGTGCATCCGTTGCATGGCAATCCCTACTCCTTGCATTGACATCAATTGATGGGCATCTCCATAGCCTATTGATTAGCCTCGTCAATGTGAGACTTTCTCCTTTTTTCTCTTCTCCACACAACCACCACCATCATATTCTATTCCACCTATAGTGTTATATCCATGGCTCACGCTCATGTATTGCGTGAGAGTTGAAAAAGCTTGAGAACACTAAAAGTATGAACCAATTGCTTGGCTTGTCATCGGGGTTATGCATGATAAATACTTTGTGTGATGAAAATAGAGCATGACAAGATTATATGATTTTGTAGGGATAACTTTCTTTAGCCATGATATTTTGAGAAGACATGATTGCTTTATTTAGTATGCTTGAAGTATTATTGTTTTTATGTCAATATTAAACTTTTGTTTTGAATCTTATGGGTCTGAATATTCATGCCACAATAAAGAAAGATTACATGATAAACATGTTAGGTAGCATTCCACATCAAAAATTCTATTTTTATCATTTACCTACTCGAGGACGAGCAGGGATTAAGCTTGAAAATGCTTGATACATCTCCAATGTATCTATAATTTTTTATTATTCCATGCTATTATATTATCCATCTTGGATGTTTTATGTGCATTATTATGCTATTTTATATGATTTTTTGGGACTAACCTATTAACTTAGTGCCCAGTGCCAGTTGTTGTTTTTTCCTTGTTTTTGTCTTTTACAGAAAATCAATACCAAATGGAACGAAACTTTTTGATGATTTTCCTTGGACAAGAAGACACCCACGAAGCTTTCGAAGGAGGCCAGAGGAGCCACAAGAGGGCCACAAGCTCACAGGGCACGCCCCCCAAGCTTGTGGGCCCCTCGGGACTCCCCTAACCCTAATCCCAGCTCTCTAAATACCCAAATATTCCCCGTATACCAGAGGGCACACCAAAATACTTTTCCATTGCCACAAGCTTCTGTTCTTGTGAGATCCCATCTTGGGGCCTTTTTCGGTACTCTGCCGGAGGGGGATTGGATCACAGAGGGCCTCTACACCAACCTTGCTGCCCTTCCAATGATGTGTGAGTAGTTTACCATAGACCTACGGGTTCATAGCTAGTATCTAGATGGCCTCTTCTCTCTCTTTGATCTTGAATACAATGTTCTCCTCAATGTTCTTGGAGTTCTATTCGATGTAATCTTCTTTTGTGGTGCGTTTGTTGAGATCCGGTGAATTGTGGATTTATGATTAGATTATCAATGAATATTATTTGAGTCTTCTCTGAACTCTTTTATGCATGATTAAGATAGCTTTGTATTTCTCTCTGATCTATTGATTTGGTTTGTCCAACTAGATTGATTTATCTTGCAATGGGAGAGGTGCTTTGTTTTGGGTTCAGTCTTGCGGTGTCCTCACCCAGTGACAGAAGGGGTAGTGAGGCACGTATTTGTATTGTTGCCATTAAGGATAAAAAGATGGGGTTTCTACCATATTGATTAGATCTATTCCTCTACACCATGTCATCTTGCTTAAGGAGTTACTCTGTTCTTGTTAACTTAATACACTAGATGCATGTTGGATAGAGGTCGATGTGTGGAGTAATAGTAGTAGATGCAGGCAGGAGTCGATCTACTTATCATGGACGTGATGCCTATATTCATGATCATTGCCTTAGATATCGTCATAACTATGTGCTATTCTATCAATTGTTCAATAGTAATTTGTTTACCCATCGTATGTGTTCTTTCAAGAGAGAAGCCTCTGGTGAAAACTATGGCCCCCGGGTCTATTTTTATCATATTATTTTCAGATCTAAAAAAGCAAAAACCCAAAAATACCTTGCTGCAATCTATTTATTTAGTTTTGCACTTTTATTTATCTTTTATACCTATCTCTATCATATCTCATCCTTGCAAATAACCGTGAAGGGATTGACAACCCCTTTATCGCGTTGGGTGCAAGTATTTGTTTGTTTGTGTAGGTGCTATCATTGGAGACTTGTGTGTTCCTCCTACTGGATTGATACCTTGGTTCTCAAACTGAGGGAAATACTTATCTCTACTTTGCTGCATCACCCTTTCCTCTTCAAGGGGAAAACAAATGCAAGCTCAAGAAGTAGCAGGGAAATACTTACCTTTGCTGTGCTGCATCATCCTCTCCTCTTCGAGGAAATACCAATGCAGATTCAAGCAATCAGTAAGAATTTCTGGCGTCGTTGCTGGGGAGAATCAGTAACATCTATCAAGTACCCAATCGTAAATATCATCTCCTTGCAATTACTTTATTTGACATTTACCTTTCGTTTTCATCTCCCCCACTTCTAAAACATTTTTGCAAAAATACAAAAAAAAAATCATTTGCCTTTTTCTTGTTTGGTCCTTTTTCTTTGCCTTGTCATTATGACTCGCATGACTACACCTCCTTTTTCATCGGATTTTGAAGTTCTATACTTCAAACAAAAACAACGAGGAAATTTGAAGGATGCTTGGTATAGGTTAATGGAATCTTACCGTATTTGCAATATAAAAGGAGAAGCAAAAAATTTGCTTCGTAATTTTTATATAGGTTTAACCATGCATCATAGACAACTTTTGGATTTTGCCGCTAAGGGAAATTTTGTTCGGATCGACGCTAATGCTGCTTACGAAATAATAGAGGGAATATTGGGAGTTCCACCGCCACAAAAGGGATTTATTTTTACTCAAGAAGGGAATCAAATATTAGACAAATTGGGTGATATACAGAAAAATTTGGTTGCACTGCAAAAGTCTAATGAACCTCTCAAAAATATTAGTGGAAATCTCAATCGCATGAATACTTTGATTACCTTGTGTAAAAAGCGGTTGGATATTATGGATCTCAAGATGGTCTCATTCCCTGAGAATGATGGGAAGCGTAAAGAGCCCCCCGGGTTTGAGAAAACTCTTACAAAGCTAGCAAAAACTAAAGATGACAATACTTGAATCTATGCATTATCCCTAATGATGTCGCTTGAACTACGTCGGTATTTCCCCAAAGAGGAAGGGATGATGCAGCACAGCTACGGTAGGAATTTCCCTCAGTTATGAAACCAATGTATCAATCCAGTAGGAGAACCAAGAAACACTATGTAAACGGTACCTGCACACAAAGAACAAATACTTGCAACTGAACGATTGGGAGGGGTTGTCAATCCCTCTATGGGTAACGGTGCCAGAAATTGTGAAGTTGACGGGATAAAAATTGTGTAGATTGGATAAATAGATCTCGATAAAACGCGAAATAAATTAAATAATAAAAAAGTGCAGCAAGGTATTTTTGGGTTTTGGAATAATAGATCTGAAAACGAAAGCAAATAAAAATAGATCTCAAAGCAAATATGATAAAGAATAGACCCGAGGGCCGTAGATTTCACTAGTGGCTTCTCTCGAGAAAATAGCATACGGTGGGTAGACAAATTACTGTTGGGCAATTGATAGAAGATCGAATAATTATGACGATATCCAGGCAATGATCATTATATAGGCATCACGTCCAAGATTAGTAGACCGACTTCTGCCTGCATCTACTACTATTACTCCACACATCGACCGCTATCCAACATGCATCTAGTGTATTAAGTTCATGGAGAAACGAAGTAATGCCATAAGAACGCTGACATGATGTAGACATGATCTATTCATGTAGGAATAGCCCCCATCTTGTTATCCTTAATAGCAATGATACATGCGTGTCTAGCTGCCCCTTCTGTCACCGGGAAAGAACACCGCACGATCGAACCCATCACAAAGCACCTCTTCCCATGGCAAGAAAAATCGATCTGGTTGGCTTAACTAAACCAAAGATTCGAAAAAGAAATACGAGGCTATAAGTAATCATGCACATAAGAGATCAAAGAAAACTCAAATAACTTTCATGGATATAGATCTGATCATAAACTCAAAGTTCATCAGATCCCAACAAACACACTGCAAAAAAGAGTTACATGAAATAGATCTCCAATAGACCATTGTATTGAGAATCAAAAGAGAGAGAGGAAGCCATCTAGCTACTGCCTACGGACCCATAGGTCTATGATGAACTACTCACGCATCATCGGACAGGGCACCAATGAGGATGATGAACCCCTCCGTGATGGTGTCTAGATTGGATCTCGTGGTTCTGGAACTTGCGGTGGCTGAAATTGTGTTTCGTCGACTCCCCTAGGGTTTTTGGAATATTTGGATATTTATAGAGCGAAGAGACGGTCCGGGAGGCCACCGAGGTGGGCACAACCCACCAGGGCGCGCCTAGGCTCCTGGGCGCGCCCTGGGGGGTTGTGCTCCCCTCGGGCCTCCCCTCTGGTACTTCTTTGGCCCATCTTGTGTCTTCTGGTCCAAAAAAAATTATCCAAAAATTTTCGCTGCGTTTGGACTCCGTTTGGTACTGATATTCTGCGAAGTAAAAAACAAGCAAAAACAACAACTGGCACTTAGTTTTCTTTTGAGCTTTCATACACTTATACCTCTAGTGCATCCGTTGTATGGCAATCCCTACTCCTTGCATTGACATCAATTGATGGGCATCACCATACCCTATTGATTAGCTTCATCAATGTGAGACTTTCTCCTTTTTTTCTCTTCTCCACACAACCTCCACCATCATATTCTATTCCACCTATAGTGCTATATCCATGGCTCACGCTCATGTATTACGTGAGAGTTGAAAAAGCTTGAGAACACTAAAAGTATGAACCAATTGCTTGGCTTGTCATCGGGGTTATGCATGATAAATACTTTGTATGATAAAAATAGAGCATGACAAGATTATATGATTTTGTAGGGATAACTTTCTTTAGCCATGATATTTTGAGAAGACATGATTGCTTTATTTAGTATGCTTGAAGTATTATTGTCTTTATGTCAATATTAAACTTTTGTTTTGAATCTTATGGATTTGAATATTCATGCCACAATAAAGAAATATTACATGATAAACATGTTAGGTAGCATTCCACATCAAAAATTCTGTTTTTATCATTTACCTACTCGAGGACGAGCAGGAATTAAGCTTGGGGATGCTTGATATGTCTCCAACGTATCTATAATTTTTTATTGTTCCATGCTATTATATTATCCATCTTCGATGTTTTATATGCATTATTATGCTATTTTATATGATTTTTTGGGACTAACCTATTAACTTAGTGCCCAGTGCCAGTTGCTGTTTTTTCCTTGTTTTTGTCTTTTACAGAAAATCAATACCAAACGGAGTCCAAACGGAACGAAACTTTTTGATGATTTTTCTTGGACTAGAAGACACCCACGAAGCTTTGGGAGGAGGCCAGAGGAGCCACGAAAGGGCCACAAGCTCACAGGGCGCGCCACCCAAGCTTGTGGGCCCCTCGGGACTCCCCTAACCCTAATCTCAGCTCTCTAAATACCCAAATATTCCCCGTATACCAGAGGGCACACCAAAATACTTTACCGCCGCCGCAAGCTTCTGTTCTTGTGAGATCCCATCTTGGGGCCTTTTCCAATACTCTGCCAGAGGGGGATTCGATCACGGAGGGCCTCTACACCAACCTTGCTGCCCTTCCGATGATGTGTGAGTAGTTTACCATAGACCTACGGGCCCATAGCTAGTATCTAGATGGCTTCTTCTCTCTCTTTGATCTTCAATACAATGTTCTCCTCGATGTTCTTGGAGTTCTATTCGATGTAATCTTCTTTTGCGGTGCATTTGTTGAGATCCGATGAATTGTGGATTTATGATCAGATTGTCTATGAATATTATTTGAGTCTTCTCTGAACTCTTTTAGGCATGATTAAGATAGCTTTGTATTTCTCTCCGATCTATTGATTTGTTTGGCCAACTAGATTGATCTATCTTGCAATGGGAGAGGTGCTTTGTTTTGGGTTCAATCTTGCGGTGTCCTCACCCAGTGACAGAAGGGGTAGCGAGGCACGTATTTGTATTGTTGCCATTAAGGATAAAAAGATGGGTTTTTACCATATTGATTGGATCTATCCATCTACACCATGTCATCTTGCTTAAGGCGTCACTCCGTTCTTGTTAACTTAATACACTAGATGCATGTTGGATAGCAGTCGATGTGTGGAGTAATAGTAGTAGATGCAGGCATGAGTCGATCTACTTGTCGCGGACGTGACGCCTATATTGATGATCATTGCCTTAGATATCATCATAACTATGCGCTATTCTATCAATTGTTCACCAGTAATTTGTTTACCCATCATATGTGTTCTTTCAAGAGAGAAGCCTCTGGTGAAAACTATGGCCCCGGGGTCTATTTTTATCATATTATTTTCAGATCTATAAAACCAAAAACCCAAAAATAGCTTGCTGCAATTTATTTACTTTTATTTAGTTTTGCACTTTTATTTATCTTTTATACCTATCTCTATCAGATCTCATCCTTGCAAATAACCGTGAAGGGATTGACAACCCCTTTATCATGTTGGGTGCAAGTATTTGTTTGTTTGTGTAGGTGGTATCATTGGAGACTTGTGTGTTCCTTCTACTGGATTGATACCTTGGTTCTCAAACTAATGGAAATACTTATCTCTACTTTGTTGCATCACCCTTTCCTCTTCAAGGGAAAAACCAACACAAGCTCAAGAAGTACCAGGAAGAATTTCTGGCGCCGTTGCCGGGGAGGTTCTACATCAAGCCTACCATGTACCCATCATAAACTCTCATCTCTTGAATTACATTATTTGCCATTTGCCTCTCGTTTTCATCTCCCCCACTTCTAAACGTTTTCAGAAAAACACAAAAATATTTGCCTTCTTTTTGTTCATTTTTTCGTTTGCTTTTTGTTTGCTTGTGTGCTAGATTGCTTGCTTTGCTATCATGGCTAGTCCTTCTATTGTAGTTAGTACCTCAGAAAGTGGGGTTCTTGATTTTAAACAAAGGGGGGGGGGGATTTAAAAGATGCTTGGTATAGAATTTGCGATGCTCAGAATAGATCTACCCGTAAGCAATCCACTACGGTTCTTCTTCGAAATGTTTATGTGGGTGTTACTACTTGGTATAGATATGTGCTAGACACTATTACTGGGGGTAATTTCTTGGGTAGTCACCCTATGGATGCTTTTAATGCTATGGAAAATTTAGTGGGATCACCACCAATCATGATTAATGAAACAACTTTAACTTTGGAACATGTGATGCAAAGGCTTGATGTTATTGAGAATAAAATTTCTATCATAGAGCATATTGAAAATTTGGATAAAAAGATTCATAATCATATTACTCAAATTGGATCAAAGGTAGGAATCACTTTAAAAACCCTGAAGGAAAAAGAACCTATAATTGATGAGAGGGTAGAACAAGGTTCCGCTAGAATCGATAAGTTAGAAGATATTATTACCAATTTGGGTTCTGCTTTTGCTGCTGTTAAGACCACTCCAAAATTTCCTCCTTATAAAACTACTAAGTTTGTTTATGTTCCTAAAAATATGGGTGGATCATCTAGTAAAGGAAACGAAGATGTTAAGATGATAAGTATTTGCCCTAGCTTTATCAATATTATTATGGAACCAATCCCTACGAACGAACTTCTTGATTTTCTACCTAGGAGTGTGATCATCAACAAACCTAATAAAACCCCTAGGGAGTATGGATGTGCAATTGAGGAATTGAATATCAAAGATGACAATACCTAGATCTATGCAATATACCTAGCTAGGGGCGTAAAACAATAGCGCTTGTTGTGAGGCAACCCAATTTTTTTTTTTATTTTTTTTTTGTTTCTGTTCTTGAATAAATATGTAATATTACCTCTGTAATAATTGTGTTTTAGTGTTTTAGTTAGTGTGTGAGCCAAGTAAGACCTTTGGGATGCTTTGGTGGATCGTTGATTTGATTTTGCTGAAAAACAGAAACTTTTGCGTCCAGTAGCAGAATTGTTAAACTTCACTGGGACGTGGAAAAACTCTGATTTTTTTACAAAAGATTGATATATGAATTGCCTATGTTGTACTAATTTTTCAGAATATTTGGAGTTACGTAAGTATGACTATAATTTTGGTATTTTACAGACTGTTCTGTTTTTGATGTGTTGTTTGCTTATTTTGATGAATCTATGAGTAGTATTGGGGGGTGTGAGCCATGGAGAAGTTAGAATACAGTAGATATAATGCAAATATAAAATTGGAATGAGTTCACAACAGTACCTAAAATTGGAGATTTGTTTTATCATACTAACGGGTCTCACGAGTTTTTTGTTGAGTTTTGCGTTGTGAAGTTTTCAAGTTTTGGGTGAAGTTTCGATGGACTACGGAATAAGGAGTGGTAAGAGCCTAAGCTTGGGGATGCCCAAGGGACCCCAAGGTAATATTCAAGGACAACCAAGCATCTAAGCTTGGGGATGCCCCGGATGGCATCCCCTCTTTTGTCTTCAATCCATCGGTAAAATTACTTGAGGCTATATTTTTATTCACCACATGATATGTGTTTTGCTTGGAGCATCTTGTATTATATGAGTTTTGCTTTTTAGTTTGCCACAATCATCCTTGCTGTACACACCTTTTGAGAGGGACACACATTAATCGTGAATTTATTAGAATAATCTATGTGCTTCACTTATATCTTGTGAGCTAGGTAGTTGCTCTAGTGCTTCACTTATATCTTTTTAGAGCACGACGGTGGTTTTATTTTGAAGAAATTGATGAACTCTCATGCTTCACTTATATTATTTTGAGAGTCTTATAAATAGTATGGAAATTTGCTTAGGTTACGAATTTAGTCCTAATATGATGGATATTCAAGAGGGATATAATAAAAACTTTCATGAAGATCATTGAATATATGAGAAGTTTGATTCCTTGCATTTGTTTTGAGATATAAAGATGGTGATATTAGAGTCATGCTAGTGAGTAATTGTGGATTAGTAAGAATATTTGTGTTAAGGTTTGTGATTCCCGAAGCATGCACGTATGTGATACGTCCATTTTGCATCATGTTTTCCTACTGTTATTTATAATGTTTTTATGCATAATAATGCTTTTGGGAGTAATTCTAATGCCTTTTCTATCATAATATGCAAGGTTTACACAAAGAGGGAGAATACTGGTAGCTGGAATTTTGGACCTGGAAAAGCTACGTCAGAGTTACCTATTCTGCACATCTCCAAATGAGCTGAAAATTTACGGAGAATTGTTTTGGAATATATGAAGAATATTGGAGCAAATAACTACCAGAGGGGGCCCACCAGGTGGGCACAACCCACCTGGGTGCGCCAGGGAGCCCAGGCGCGCCCTAGTGGGTTGTGCCCTCCTCGGCCCACCTCCGGTGCCCCTCTTCTAGTATATAAGTCATTTTGACCTAGAAAAAATAAAGAGAGGACTTTCGGGACGAAGCGCCGCCGTCTCAAGGTGGAACTTGGGCAGGAGCACTTTTGCCCTCCGGTGGAGCGATTCCACCGGGGGAACTTCCCTCCCGGAGGGGGAAATCATCGTCATCGTCATCACCAACAACTCTCCCATCTTTGGGAGGGCCATCTCCATCAACACCATCTCCTCTCAAACCCTAGTTCATCTCTTGTGTTCAATATTTGTATCGGAACCTTAGATTGGTACTTGTGGGTGACTAGTAGTGTTGATTACATCTTGTAGTTGATTACTATATGGTTTATTTGGTGGAAGATTATATGTTCAGATCCATTATGCTATTTAATACCCCTCTGATCTTGAGCATGATTATTATTTTTGAGTAGTTACTTTTGTTCTTAAGGTCACGGGAGAAGTCATGTTGCAAGTAATCATGTGAACTTGATATGTGTTCGATATTTTGATGATATGTATGTTGTGATTCCCTTAGTGGTGTCATGTGAATGTTGACTACATGGCACTTCACCATATTTGGGCCTAAGGGAATGCATTGTGGAGTAGTTATTAGATGATGGGTTGCTAGAGTGACAGAAGCTTAAACCCTAGTTTATGCGCTACTTCGTAAGGGACTGGTTTGGATCCAAAAGTTTAATGCTATGGTTAGATTTTATCTTAATACTTTTCTCGTAGTTGCGGATGCTTGCGAGGGGGTTAATCATAAGTAGGAGGTTTGTTCAAGTAAGAACAGCACCTAAGCACCGGTCCACCCACATATCAAATTATCAAAGTAGCGAACAAGAATCAAATCAACATGATGAAAGTGATATGATGAAATTCCCGTGTACCCTCAAGAACGCTTTGCTTATCATAAGAGGCTGTTTTGGCATGTCGTTTGTCACAAGAGGATTGGGATACCTTGCTGCACTTATTTACCATTACCATTACTTGCTCATTACAAATTATCTTGCTATCAAACTACGTGTTATCGAAAATTTCAGTGCTTGCAGAAAATACCTTGCTGAAAACCACTTGTCATTTCCTTCTGCTCCTCGTTGGGTTCGACACTCTTACTTATCGAAAGGACTATGATTGATCCCCTATACTTGTGGGTCATCAAGGCTCTTTTCTAGCGCCGTTGTCGGGGAGTGAAGTGCTATTGGTAAGTGGAAATTGATAAGGAAAAATTATTACTACGTGCTGAAATTTATTGTCACTTGTTACTATGGAGAACCATCCTTTGAGGGGTTTGTTCGGGGTATCTTCACCTCGACCGAAACCACAATTAGCTACCCCTCAACCTACTGCACCTACTGAAAATATTGGTTATGAAATTCCTTCGGGTATGATAGAACAAGTAGCTAATCCTTATGCAGGAGATGGAACTGAACATCCTGATATGCACTTAATATATGTGGATGAAATTTGTGGATTATTTAAGCTTGCAGGTTTGCCTGGAGATGAAGCTAAGAAGAAGGTTTTTCCTTTATCTTTGAAGGGAAAAGCATTGGCATGTTATAGGCTATGCGATGATATTGGATCTTGGAATTGAAATCGATTGAAATTGGAATTTCACCAAAAAAAATATCCTATGCATCTAGTTCATCGTGACCAGAATTATATATATAATTTTTGGCCTCGTGAAGGAGAAAGTATCGCTCTAGCTTGGGGGAGGCTGAAGTCAATGTTATATTCATGCCCCAATCATGAGCTCTCTAGAGAAATTATCATTCAGAATTTTTATGCTCGGCTTTCTTGTGATGATCAATCCATGATCGATACTTCTTGTACTGGTTCTTTTATGAAGAAGACTATTGAATTTAGGTGTGATCTTTTAGAAAGAATTAAACACAACTCTGAACATTGGGAACTCGATGAAGGTAAAGAGTCAGGTATTAAGCTTGAATTTGATTGTGTTAAATCATTTATGAATACCGATGCTTTTCACAAGTTTAGCACTAAATATGGACTTGACTCCGAGATAGTAGCCTCCTTTTGTGAATCATTTGCTACTCATGTTGATCTCCCTAAGGAGAAGTGGTTTAAATATCACCCACCTATCAAATAATAAATTAAAGAACCCGTCATAGCTAAGGATGAAACTATTATTTATAATGTTGACCTAGTTGTTCCTACTGCTTATATCGAAAAACCACCTTTCCCTATTAGGATAAAGGAACATGCTAAGGTTTCAACTGTGGTTCGCAAAAGTAACGTTAGAGCACCTAAACCTGTTGAGCAAATTAAACTAGAACCTAGTGTTGCTATGGTTAAAGATCTCCTGGTAGAAAATATTGATGGGCATGTTATTTACTCTTGTGATGAAGCTGCTAGAACTGCCAAACCCGATGAAAAAGATAAACATAGACCTGTTGTTGTCATGCCCGTTGTCTCAGTTAAAATAGGAGATCATTGTTATCATGGTTTATGTGATTTAGGTGCTAGCATGAGTGCTATTCCTTTTACTTTATACCAAGAAATTATGAATGACATAGCACCCACTGAAATAGAAGGCATAGATGTTACTATTAAACTTGCTAATACAGACACCATCACACCACTTGGGATTGTTAGAGATGTTGAAGTCTTGTGTGGGAAAATAAAATACCCTACTGATTTTCTAGTTCTTTGTTCCCCACAAGATGACTTCTGTCCTATTATCTTTGGTAGACCTTTCTTGAACACTGTCAATGCTTCTATAGATTGTCATAAACAAACTGTGAGTGTTAGCTTTGGTGATGAGTCTCATGAATTTAAATTTTCCAAGTTTAATAGACAACCTCATAAGAAAGAATTACCTAGTAAGGATGAAATAATTGGTCTTGCTTCTATTGCTGTGCCTCCCACTGATCCACTAAAACAATATTTGCTAGACCATGAAAATGATATGCACATGCATGAAAGAAATGAGATAGACAAAAACTTCTTTGAACAACGACCTCTGCTCAAACATAATTTGCCTATTGAAACTCTAGGAGGTCCTCCTCCACCTAAAGGTGATCCTGTGTTTGAATTGAAACAATTGCCTGACACTTTGAAATATGCTTATCTTGATGAGAAAAAGATATATCCTATTATTATTAGTGCTAACCTTTCAGAACATGAAGAAGAAAGATTATTGAAAATTCTGAAGAAGCACCGTGCTGCTATTGGATATACTCTTGATGATCTTAAGGTCATTAGTCCCACTCTCTGTCAGCATAAAATTAATATGGAACCTGATGCTAAGCCCGTTGTTGATCATCAATGACCTTTGAATCCTAAGATGAAAGAAGTGGTAAGAACTGAAATATTAAAGCTCCTGGAAGCAGGTATAATCTATCCCATAGCTGATAGTAGATGGGCGAGTCCTGTTCATTGTGTCCCTAAGATGAAAGAAGTGGTAAGAACTGAAATATTAAAGCTCCTGGAAGCAGGTATAATCTATCCCATAGCTGATAGTAGATGGGCGAGTCCTGTTCATTGTGTCCCTAAGAAAGGAGGTATTGTCGTTGTTCCTAATGATAAAAATGAACTCATTCCACAAAGAATTGTTACTGGCTATAGAATGGTAATTGATTTTAGCAAATTAAATAAAGCTACTAGAAAGGATCATTACCCTTTGCCTTTTATCGATCAAATGCTAGAAAGATTATCAAAGCATACACACTTTTGTTTTCTTGATGGATATTCTAGTTTTTCACAAATACCTGTTTCACAACCCGATAAAGAGAAAACCACCTTTACTTGCCCTTTCAGAACTTATGCTTATAGACGTATGCCTTTTGGTTTATGCAATGCACCTGCTACCTTTCAAAGATATATGACTGCTATATTCTCTGATTTTTGTGAAAAGATTGTTGAGGTTTTCATGGATGATTTTTCTATTTATGGAGCTTCTTTTGATGATTGCTTGAGCAACCTTGATCGAGTTTTGCAGAGATGTGAGCAAACTAATCTTGTCTTGAATTGGGAGAAATGCCACTTTATGGTTAATGAGGGTATTGTCTTGGGATATAAAATTTATGAACGAGGTATTGAGGTGGACCAAGCTAAAGTTGATGCAATTGAGAAAATGCCATGTCCTAAAGATATTAAAGGTATTCGTAGTTTTCTTGGTCATGCTGGTTTCTATAGGAGGTTTATTAAAGACTTCTCTAAATTTTCTAGGCCTCTTACAAATCTTTTACAAAAGGATGTTCCATTTGTTTTTTATGATGACTGTGTAGAAGCCTTTGAAACACTTAAGAAAGCCTTAACTTCTGCACCTATTGTTCAACCACCTGATTGGAACTTGCCTTTTGAAATTATGTGTGATGCTAGTAATTATGCTATTGGTGCTGTTCTAGGACAAAGAGTTGATAAGAAATTAAATGTTATCCATTATGCTAGCAAAACTCTAGATAGTGCCCAAAGAAATTATGCTACTATTGAAAAAGAATTTTTAGCAATTGTGTTTGCTTGTGGCAAATTCAGATCTTACATTGTTGACTCTAAAGTTATTGTTCACACCGATCATGCTGCTATTAAATATCTTATGGAAAAGAAAGATGCTAAACCTAGACTCATTAGGTGGGTTCTCTTGCTACAAGAATTTGATTTACATATCACTGATAGAAAAGGAGCTGAGAACCCCGTAGCTGATAACTTATCTAGGTTAGAAAATATCCTTGATGACCCACTACCAATTGATGATAGCTTTCCTGATGAACAACTAGCTACAATAAATGTTTCTCATAATACTCCTTGGTATGCTGACTATGCTAATTACATTGTTGCTAAATACATACCACCTAGTTTCACATACCAACAAAAGAAAAGGTTCTTCTATGATTTAAGACATTACTTTTGGGATGACCCACATCTTTATAAAGAAGGAGTAGATGGTATTATCAGATGTTGTGTACCTGAGCATGAACAGGGACAAATCCTACGGAAATGTCACTCCGAAGCTTATGGAGGGCATCATGCGGAAGATAGAACTGCCCACAAGATATTGCAATCTGGTTTTTATTGGCCTACTCTCTTCAAGGATGCCCGTAAGTTTGTTTTATCTTGTGATGAATGACAATGAATTGGTAATATTGGTAAGCGTCAAGAAATGCTATGAATTATTCACTTGCTGTTGAACCATTTGATGTTTGGGGTTTTGATTATATGGGACCTTTTCCTTCCTCTAATGGGTATACACATATTTTGGTTGCTGTTGATTACGTTACTAAGTGGGTAGAAGCTATTCCAACTAGTAGCGCTGATCATAACACTTCCATTAAAATGCTTAAAGAAGTTATTTTCCCAAGGTTTGGAGTCCCTAGATATTTAATGACTAATGGTGGTTCACACTTTATCCATGGCGCTTTCCGTAAAATGCTTGCTAAATATGATGTTAACCATAGAATTGCATCACCCTATCATCCTCAATCTAGTGGTCAATTTGAACTTAGCAACAGAGAAATAAAACTAATATTACAAAAAACTGGTAATAGGTCCCGAAAGAATTGGTCTAAGAAATTGGATGATGCACTTTGGGCCTACAGAACAGCATATAAAAATCCTATGGGTATGTCTCCCTATAAAATGGTTTATGGAAAAGCTTGTCATGTGCCTCTTGAGTTAGAACATAAAGCATATTGGGCAATTAAAGAACTCAACTATGATTTCAAACTTGCCGGTGAAAATAGGTTATTTGATATTAGCTCATTAGATGAATGGAGAACCCAAGCTTATGAAAATGCCAAGTTATTTGAAGAAAAAGTTAAAAGATGGCATGACAAGAGAATCCAAAAGCGAGAATTCAAAGTTGGAGAATATATTCTATTGTACAACTCTCGTTTCAGATTCTTTGCAAGAAAACTTCTCTCTAAATGGGAAGGACCTTATGTCATCGAAGAGGTTTACCGCTCTGGAGCTATCAAAATAAATAATGCCGAAGGTACTAATCCGAAGGTGGTCAATGGGCAAAGAATTAAACATTATATTTCAGGTACGCCTATTAATGTTGAAAGCAATATTATTCAAACTATGAAACCTAAGGAACACATAAAAGAGACCTTCCGGAACACTCCAGAAAAATTAAAAAGAGGAGGTACGTGATACGGTAAGTAAACGGACTCCGAAAAATCCGCAAAAATATTTTTTGTCAGTTTTGGAATATTTTAAAAATTAGGAAAATAAGAAACAACCAGGAAGGCACCCGAGGAGGGCACAAGACACCAGGGCGCGCCAGGGCCCCCTGGCTCACCCAGGTGGGTTGTGCCCACCTCGGGAACCTTCCCGACTCTGTTTTCCTCCCGTTTGCTTGTTTCCCAAGATAAAAAATCTTTATATACCCCCCGAACGTATTGACCACCGTATCGCGGAGAAATCCTCTGCTCTTCTTTCTTGCTGTTTTCTGTCAGATCTGTTAAGCCAAGCATCATGTCTTCTCCCTCCTCCAACAAAGTAGAATAGGATGCTTGGTTGATGAAGATGGAACTATAGAGAGAGGAACCAGAGAAGACCATCAAGGGTGACAAGGTCAAGGAAGTCAAGGGAGATCAAGTTCTGGATGAGGGGCAAGCCGTTCCAGCAGCAGAAGAAGAGGACATCCTTCAGCCTTACTATGATCATCTTACCCCTACTGAAATTGAGGCTTTTAGGATCATCGAAACGGTTCGCGTGCAAAATAAATATCTCACTCGTGAAAATATTCTGTTGCAAGAGCATGTCATCGCCCTCCGGGGCATCATCCGTAGATTGGAGTACCTTCTGAGCCTGAAGTGTGACGCTACTACCTCATCACCACCACCACCTTCTTCATCACCAAAGGAGACTTGAGTTCATGGTATGGACACTCCCCTTGGCTTGTGCCAAGCTTGGGGGAGGTGTCCCGGTATCGTATCACCACCACTATCTTTGCCTTTATCTATTTTAGTTCGATCTTTAGTTTCCTATGATTTAGTTGAATAAAAGTTTTAGTTCGATCCTTTCTTTTCGAGTGTTTTCTTAGTGATCTATCAATCGATGTAATCGTGCGCGAGATATATAATAAAGAGTAGTTTGAGTTTTGTTTCTTTACTTTAATGCTTCAATAAAAGGAAAGGAAAATAAATGAAAAGATCATATGCTAATCTTATGGTAAGTAATGACATCACGTAAGGAAAAGTATAAGTGGTAAAATTTATTGGAGATTGACATACATAGCATTGGTCAATGATGCAATTCATGAAAGAATTAATAAGGGAAGAGAAGATTCACATGCAAATACACTATCTTGGACATCTTTTATGATTGTGAGCCCCCATTAAATATTTTGTGTCAAAATAGTTGACGTTGGACAAGGAAGACAACGTAATGATTTATGTTTGTTCATATTCACATAGAAGTTATATTGTCATAGATCCTTTAACATGTGGTGCTTGCTCAATATCTTTTCTAGCCAAAAATTCTGCACTAAGTAGAGATACTATTTGTGCATCCAAAAAACCTTATCTTATTTTGAGAGTCCACCATACCTACATATGGATTGTGTAAGATCCTTCAAGTAAGTTGTCATCGGTGCAATAAGGCAATAAAAATTGCTTCTAAATGTGTTGGATCATTTATTGTAAGAGAAAATTGAGCGTTGTACGAACTTGTGATGGCAAAGTAATAAAAGCGACGGACTGCATAATAAAGGTTGCTATCATAAGGGGCAATATAATGTGACGCTCTTTTGCATTAAGGGATTTGGCATACAAACAAATAAGCACATGACAACCTCTGCTTCCCTCTGCGAAGGGCCTAAATTTTACTTTTATGCATTTATTTTTATGAAGAGTCAAAGTTTTCTTCCCTATTCCTTTTTATTTTCTCTTTTTGTAAGCATCATGTGGTGAGGAAAGATCTAGTCACATATATCCAGTTGGATATGAGTAGACATGAGTCATTATTGTTGACATCACCCTTGAGATGAATACGTTGGGAGGTGAAACTATAAGCCCCTATCTTTCTGTGTGTCCAGTTGAAACTTTTTGTTCATGGGTACGCTGTGAGTGTTAGCATTCATAGAAGATTAAATGATGGTTGAGTATGTGGACTTGCCTAAAGGCTCTGATACATGACCCTTCATGAAAATATGATGAATTGTAGTTGCAAAGTTGACTGAGAACATAGCTTGTTGGTTTTCAATAAGGTTTATGCTTTATACTTCAATGATGTGATGAATTGTTACTTGTTCATGAGAAGTTATATGATAAAAGTTGTGATAGAAGTTATTTGACAAAGTTTTATGTTAAAGTTCTTTGTTCTTATAACAATATGCATGATGCTTCTATGTCCGTATTTTGTTTTTATCGACACCTCTCTCTCTAAGCATGTGGACATGTTTTTCGATTTCGGTTTTCGCTTGAGGACAAGCGAGGTCTAAGCTTGGGGGAGTTGATACGTCCATTTTGCATCATGTTTTCCTACTGTTATTTATAATGTTTTTATGCATAATAATGCTTTTGGGAGTAATTCTAATGCCTTTTCTCTCATAATATGCAAGGTTTACACAAAGAGGGAGAATACCGGCAGCTGGAATTCTGGACCTCGAAAAGCTACGTCAGAGTTACCTATTCTTCGCATCTCCAAATGAGCTGAAAATTTACGGAGAATTGTTTTGGGATATAAGAAGAATATTGGAGCAAATAACTACCAGAGGGGGCCCACCAGGTGGGCACAACCCACCTGGGCGTGCCAGGGAGCCCAAGCGCGCCCTGGTGGGTTGTGCCCTCCTCGGCCCACCTTCGGTGCCCCTCTTCTGGTATATAAGTCATTTTGACCTAGAAAAAATAAAGAGAGGACTTTCGGGACGAAGCGCCGCCGTCTCGAGGCGGAACTTGGGTAGGAGCACTTTTGCCCACCGGTGGAGCGATTCCGCCGGGGGAACTTCCCTCCCGGAGGGGGAAATCATCGTCATCGTCATCACCAACAACTCTCCCATATTTGGGAGGGACATCTCCAACAACATCTTCAACAGCACCATCTCCTCTCAAACCCTAGTTCATCTCTTGTGTTCAATCTTTGTACCGGAACCTTAGATTGGTACTTGTGGGTGACTAGTAGTGTTGATTGCATCTTGTAGTTGATTACTATATGGTTTATTTGGTGGAAGATTATATGTTCAGATCCATTATTCTATTTAATACCCCTCTGATCTTGAGCATGATTATTATTTGTGAGTAGTTACTTTTGTTCTTGAGGTCACGGGAGAAGTCATGTTGCAAGTAATCATGTGAACTTGATATGTGTTCGATATTTTGATGATATGTATGTTGTTGTTCCCTTAGTGGTGTCATGTGAACGTCGACTACATGGCACTTCACCATATTTGGGCCTAAGGGAATGCATTGTGGAGTAGTTATTAGATGATGGGTTGCTAGAGTGACAGAAGCTTAAACCCTAGTTTATGCGCTATTCGTAAGGGACTGGTTTGGATCCAAAAGTTTAATGCTATGGTTAGATTTTATCTTAATACTTTTCTCGTAGTTGCGGATGCTTGCGAGGGGGTTAATCATAAGTAGGAGGTTTGTTTAAGTAAGAACAGCACCTAAGCACCGGTCCACCCACATATCAAATTATCAAAGTAGCGAACACGAATCAAATCAACATGATGAAAGTGATATGATGAAATTCCCGTGTACCCTCAAGAACGCTTTGCTTATCATTGAAGGAAATATGCCCTAGAGGCAATAATAATGTTATTATTTTATTTCCTTATGTCATGATAAATGTTTATTATTCATGCTAGAATGGTATTAACCGGAAACTTGATACATGTGTGAATACATAGACAAAATAGAGTGTCACTAGTATGCCTCTACTTGACTAGCTCGTTAATCAAAGATGGTTATGTTTCCTAACCATAGACATGAGTTGTCATTTGATTAACGGGATCACATCATTAGGAGAATGATGTGATTGACTTGACCCATTCCGTTAGCTTAGCACTTGATCGTTTAGTATGTTGCTATTGCTTTCTTCATGACTTATACATGTTCCTATGACTATGAGATTATGCAACTCCTGTTTACCGGAGGAACACTTTGTGTACTACCAAACATCACAACGTAACTGGGTGATTATAAAGGTGCTCTACAGGTGTCTCCGAAGGTACTTGTTGAGTTGGCGTATTTCGAGATTAGGATTTGTCACTCCGATTGTCGGAGAGGTATCTCTGGGCCCACTCGGTAATGCACATCACTATAAGCCTTGCAAGCATTGTAACTAATGAGTTAGTTGCGGGATGATGTATTACGGAACGAGTAAAGAGACTTGCCGGTAACGAGATTGAACTAGGTATTGAGATACCGACGATCGAATCTCGGGCAAGTAACATACCGATGACAAAGGGAACAACATATGTTGTTATGCGGTTTAACCGATAAAGATCTTCGTAGAATATGTGGTAGCCAATATGAGCATCCAGGTTCCGCTATTAGACGTGTCTCGGTCATGTCTACATAGTTCTCGAACCCGTAGGGTCCGCACGCTTAAAGTTTGGTGACGATCGGTATTATGAGTTTATGTGATTTGATGACCGAAGTTTGTTCGGAGTCCCGGATGAGATCGGGGACATGACGAGGAGTCTTGAAATGGTCGAGAGATAAAGATCGATATATTGGAAGGCTATATTCGGACATCGGAAAGGTTCCGAGTGATTCGGGTATTTTTTGGAGTACCGGAGAGTTACGGGAATTCGTATTGGGCCTTAATGGGCCATACAGGAAAGGAGAGAAAGGCCTCAAGGGTGGCTGCGCCCCTTCCCCATGGACTGGTCCGAATTGGACTAGGGAAAGGGGGCGCCCCCTTCCTTCCTTCTCCTTCTCCCTTCCCCTTTTCCTATTCCATGTGGGAGGTGGAATCCTACTAGGACTAGGGAGTCCTAGTAGGACTCCACACCTTGGGCGCGCCCTGTGAGGGCCGGCCTCCTCCTCCCTCCATCCTTTATATACGTGGCCAGGGGGCACCCCATAGACACAACAATTGATCATTGATCTCTTAGCCGTGTGCGGTGCCCCCCTCCACCATAATCCACCTCGATCATATCGTAGCGGTGCTTAGGCGAAGCCCTGCGTCGGTAGCATCATCATCACCGTCACCACGCCGTCGTGCTGACGAAACTCTCCTGTGAATCTTTGCTGGATCGGAGCTCATGGGACGTCATCGAGTTGAACGTGTGCTGAACTCGGAGGTGCCATGCGTTCGGTACTTGGATCGGTCGGATCGTGAAGACGTACGACTACATCAACCGCATTGTGCTAACGCTTCCGCTTTCGGTCTACGAGGGTACGTGGACACACTCTCCCCTCTCGTTGCTATGCATCACCATGATCCTGTGTGTGCGTAGGAAATTTTTTGAAATTACTACATTCCCCAACAGTGGCATCCGAGCCAGGTTTTATGCGTAGATGTTATATGCACGAGTAGAACACAAGTGAGTTGTGGGCGATACAAGTCATACTGCTTACCAGCATGTCACACTTTGGTTCGGCGGTATTGTTGGATGAAGCGGCCCGGACCGACATTACGCGTACGCTTACGTGAGACTGGTTTTACCGCCGTGCTTTGCACACAGGTGACTAGCGGGTGTCAGTTTCTCCAACTTTAGTTGAACCGAGTGTGGCTACGCCCGGTCCTTGTGAAGGTTAAAACAGCACTAACTTGACGAACTATCATTGTGGTTTTGATGCGTAGGTAAGAACGGTTCTTGCTCAGCCCGTAGCAGCCACGTAAAACTTGCAACAACAAAGTAGAGGACGTCTAACTTGTTTTTGCAGGGCATGTTGTGATGTGATATGGTCAAGACATGATGCTATATTTTATTGTATGAGATGATCATGTTTTGTAACTGAGTTATCGGCAACTGGCAGGAGCCATATGGTTGTCGCTTTATTGTATGCAATGCAATCGCCCTGTAATTGCTTTACTTTATCACTAAGCGGTAGCGATAGTCGTAGAAGCAATAGTTGGCGAGACGACAACGATGCTATGATGGAGATCAAGGTGTCGCGCCAGTAACGATGGTGATCATGACGGTGCTTCGGAGATGGAGATCACAAGCACAAGATGATGATGGCCATATCATATCACTTATATTGATTGCATGTGATGTTTATCCTTTATGCATCTTATTTTGCTTTGTTTGATGGTAGCATTATAAGATAATCTCTCACTAAATTTCAAGGTAAAAGTGTTCTCCCTGAGTATGCACCGTTGCCAAAGTTCGTCGTGCCGAGACACCACATGATGATCGGGTGTGATAAGCTCAACGTTCATCTACAACGGGTGCAAGCCAGTTTTGCACACGCAGAATACTCGGGTTAAACTTGACGAGCCTAGCATATGCAGATATGGCCTCGGAACACTGAGACCGAAAGGTCGAGCGTGAATCATATAGTAGATATGATCAACATAGTGATGTTCACCATTGAAAACTACTCCATTTCACGTGATGATCGGTTATGGTTTAGTTGATTTGGATCACGTGATCACTTAGATGATTAGAGAGATGTCTATCTAAGTGGGAGTTCTTGAGTAATATGATTAATTGAACTTAAATTTATCATGAACTTAGTACCTGATAGTATTTTGCATGTCTATGTTGTTGTAGATCAATGGCCCGTGCTACTGTTCCTTTGAATTTTGATATGTTCCTAGAGAAAACTAAGTTGAAAGATGATAGTAGCAATGATGCGGACTAGTTCCGTGATCTGAGGATTATCCTCATTGCTGCACAGAAGAATTATGTCCTTGATGCACCGCTAGGTGATAGACCTATTGCAGGAGCAGATGCAAACGTTATGAACGTTTAGCAAGCTCGATATGATGACTACTTGATAGTTTAGTGCGCCATGATTTACGGCTTAGAATCGGGACTTCAGAAACATTTTGAACGCCACGGAGCATATGAGATGTTCCAAGAGCTGAAATCGGTATTTTAGACTCATGCCCGTGTCGAGAGGTATGAGACCTCTGACAAATACTTTGCCTACAAGATGGAGGAGAATAGCTCAACCAGTGAGCATGTGCTCAGAATGTCTGAGTACTACAGTTGCTTGAATCAAGTGGGAGTTAATCTTCCAGATAAGATAGTAATTGACAGAATTCTCTAGTCACTATCACCAAGTTACTGGAACTTTGTGATGAACTATAATATGCAAGGGATGACAAAAACGATTCCCGAGCTCTTCGTGATGCTGAAATCAACGAAGGTAGAAATCAAGAAAGAGCATCAAGTGTTGATGGTTAACAAGACCACTAGTTTTCAAGAAAAAGGGCAAAGGGAAGAAGGGGAACTTCAAGAAGAATAGCAAGCAAGTTGCTACTCCCGGGAAGAAGCCCAAGTCTGGACCTAAGCCTGAAACTGAGTGCTTCTACTGCAAAGGGACTGGTCACTGGAAGCGGAACTGCCCCAAGTATTTGGCGGATAAGAAAGATGGCAAAGTGAACAAAGGTATATTTGATATACATGTTATTGATGTGTATTTTACTAGTGTTCATAGTAGCCCCTGGGTATTTGATACCGGTTCAGTTGCTATGATTAGTAACTCAAAACAGGTGTTGCAAAATGAACAGAGACTAGTTGAGGACGAGGTGACGATGTGTGTTGGAAGAGATTCCAAGGTTGATAAGATCACCATCGCACACTCCCTCTATTTTCGGGATTAGTGTTGAACCTAAATAAATGTTATTTGGTGTTTGCGTTGAGCATGAATATGATTGGATCATGTTTATTGCAAAATAAATGTTATTTGGTGTTTGCGTTGAGCATGAATATGATTGGATCATGTTTATTGCAACACGGTTATTCATTTAAGTCAGAGAATAATTGTTGTTCTGTTTACATGAATAAAAACCTTCTATGGTCATACACCCAATGTAAATGGTTTATTGAATACCGATCGTAGTGATACACATATTCATAATATTGAAGCCAAAAGATGCAAAGTTAGTAATGATAGTGCAACTTATTTGTGGCACTGCCGTTTAGGTCATATTGGTGTAAAGCGCATGAAGAAACTCCATACTGATGGACTTTTGGAATCACTTGATTATGAATCATTTGATGCTTGCGAACCATGCCTCATGGGCAAGATGACTAAAACTCCGTTCGCCGGAACAATGGAGCGAGCTACGGACTTATTGGAAATAATACATACCGATGTATGCGGTCCGATGAGTATTGAGGCTCGTGGTGGGTATCGTTATTTTCTGACCTTCACAGATGATTTGAGCAGATATGGGTATATCTACTTAATGAAACACAAGTCTGAAACGTTTGAAAAGTCCAAAGAATTTCAGAGTGAAGTAGAAAATCATCGTAACAAGAAAATAAAGTTTCTACGATCTGATCGCGGAGGCAAATATTTGAGTTACGAGTTTGGTCTTCATTTAAAAAATGTGGAATAGTTTCGCAACTCACGCCACCTGGAACACCACAGTGTAATGGTGTGTCCGAACGTCGTAACCGTACTTTATTAGATATGGTGCGATCTATGATGTCTCTTACCGATTTACCACTATCGTTTTGGGGTTATGCATTAGAGACAGCTGCATTCACGTTTAATAGGGCACCATCTAAATCCGTTGAGATGACACCGTATGAACTGTGGTTTGGCAAGAAACCTAAGCGTCGTTTCTTAAAGTTTGGGGCTGCGATGCTTATGTGAAAAAGCTTCAGCCTGATAAGCTCGAACCCAAATAGGAGAAGTGCGTCTTCATGGGATACCCAAAAGAAACTGTTGGGTACACCTTCTATCACAGATCCGAAGGCAAGATATTTGTTGCTAAGAATGGATCCTTTCTAGAGAAGGAGTTTCTCTCGAAAGAAGTGAGTGGGAGGAAAGTAGAACTTGATGAGGTAGTGGTACCTTCTCTTGAATTGGAAAGTAGTTCATCACAGAAATCAGTTCCAGTGATGCCTACACCAATTAGTGAGGAAGCTAATGATGATGATCATGAAACTTCAGATCAAGTTACTACAGAACCTCGTAGGCCAACCAGAGTACGTTCTGCTCCAGAGTGGTACGGTAATCCTGTTCTGGAAGTCATGTTACTAGACCATGACGAACCTACGAACTATGAGCAAGCGATGATGAGCCCAGATTCCGCGAAATGGCTTGAGGCCATGAAATCTGAGATGGGATCCATGTATGAGAACAAAGTATGGACTTTGGTTGACTTGCCCGATGGTCGGCAAGTCATTGAGAATAAATGGATCTTCAAGAGGAAGACAGACGCTGATAGTAGTGTTTCTATCTACAAAGCTTGAATTGTCGCAAAAGGTTTTCGACAAGTTCAAGGTGTTGACTACGATGAGATTTTCTCACTCGTATCGATGCTTAAATCTGTCCGAATCATGTTAGCAATTGCCGCATTTTATGAAATCTGGCAAATGGATGTCAAAACTACATTTCTTTAATGGATTTATTAAAGAAGAGTTGTATATGATGCAACCAGAAGGTTTTGTAAATCCTAAAGGTGCTAACAAAGTGTGCAAGCTCCAGCGATCCATCTATGGACTGGTGCAAGCATCTCGGAGTTGCAATATACGCTTTGATAAGGTGATCAAAGCATATGGTTTTATACAGACTTATGGTGAAGACTATATTTACAAGAAAGTGAGTGGGAGCTCTGTAGCATTTCTGATATTATATGTGGATGACATATTGCTGATTGGAAATGATATAGAATTTCTGGATAGCATAGAAGGATACTTGAATAAGAATTTTTCAATAAAAGACCTCGGTGAAGCTGCTTAAGTATTGAGCATCAAGATCTATAGGGATAGATCGAGACGCTTAATAAGACTTTCACAAAGCACATACCTTGACAAAGTTTTGAAGGAGTTCAAAAAGTATCAGTCAAAGAAAGAGTTCTTGCCTGTATTCAAGGTATAAAGTTGAGTAAGACTCAAAGCAAGACCACGACAGAAGATAGAGAGAGAATGAAAGTCATTCCCTATGCCTCAGCCATAGGTTCTATAAAGTATGCCATGCTATGTACCAGACCAGTTGTGTGCCTTGCTATGAGTTTAGCAAGGAGGTACGATAGTGATCTAGGGATAGATCACTGGATAGCGGTCAAAGTTATCCTTAGTTACCTAAGAGGACTAAGGAAATATTTCTCGGTTATGGAGGTGATAAAAGAGTTCGTCATAAAAGGTTACGTCGATGCAAGCTTTTACACCGATCCAGATGACTCAGAGTCTCAATCTGGATACATATTGAAAGTGGGAGCAATTAGCTAGAGTAGCTCTGTGCAGAGCATTGTAAACATAGAAATTTGCAAAATACATATGGATCTGAATGTGGGAGACCCGTTGACTAAACTTCTCTCACAAGCAAAACTTGATCACACCTTAGTACTCTTTGGGTGTTAAACACATGGCGATGTGAACTAGATTATTGACTCTAGTAAACCCTTTGAGTGTTGGTCACATAGCGATGTGAACTATGGGTGTTAATCACATGGTGATGTGAACTATTGGTGTTAAATCACATGGCGATGTGAACTAGATTATTGACTCTAGTGCAAGTGGGAGACTGAAGGAAATATGCCCTAGAGGCAATAATAAAGTTATTATTTTATTTCCTTATGTCATGATAAATGTTTATTATTCATGCTAGAATGGTATTAACCGGAAACTTGATACATGTGTGAATACATAGACAAAATAGAGTGTCACTAGTATGCCTCTACTTGACTAGCTCGTTAATCAAAGATGGTTATGTTTCCTAACCATAGACATGAGTTGTCATTTGATTAACGGGATCACATCATTAGGAGAATGATGTGATTGACTTGACCCATTCTGTTAGCTTAGCACTTGATCGTTTAGTATGTTGCTATTGCTTTCTTCATGACTTATACATGTTCCTATGACTATGAGATTATGCAACTCCCGTTTACCGGAGGAACACTTTGTGTGCTACCAAACGTCACAACGTAACTGGGTGATTATAAAGATGCTCTACAGGTGTCTCCGAAGGTACTTGTTGAGTTGGCGTATTTCGAGATTAGGATTTGTCACTCCGATAGTCGGAGAGGTATCTCTAGGCCCACTCGGTAATGCACATCACTATAAGCCTTGCAAGCATTGTAACTAATGAGTTAGTTACGGGATGATGTATTACGGAACGAGTAAAGAGACTTGCCGATAACGAGATTGAACTAGGTATTGAGATACCGACGATCGAATCTCGGGCAAGTAACATACCGATGACAAAGGGAACAACGTATGTTGTTATGCGGTTTGACCAATAAAGATCTTCGTAGAATATGTGGTAGCCAATATGAGCATCCAGGTTCCGCTATTGGTTATTGACCGGAGACGTGTCTCGGTCATGTCTACATAGTTCTCGAACCCGTAGGGTCCGCACGCTTAAAGTTCGGTGACGATCGGTATTATGAGTTTATGTGATTTGATGACCAAAGTTTGTTCGGAGTCTCGGATGAGATCGGGGACATGACGAGGAGTCTTGAAATGGTCGAGAGGTAAAGATCGAGATATTGGAAGGCTATATTCGGACATCGGAAAGGTTCCGAGTGATTCGGGTATTTTTTGGAGTACCGGAGAGTTATGGGAATTCGTATTGGGCCTTAATGGGCCATACGGGAAAGGAGAGAAAGGCCTCAAGGGTGGCTGTACCCCTTCCCCATGGACTGGTCCGAATTGGACTAGGGAAAGGGGGCGCCCCCTTCCTTCCTTCTCCTTCTCCCTTCCCCTTTTCCTATTCCATGTGGGAGGTGGAATCCTACTAGGACTAGGGAGTCCTAGTAGGACTCCACACCTTGGGCGCGCCCTGTGAGGGCCGGCCTCCTCCTCCCTCCATCCTTTATATATGTGGCCAGGGGGCACCCCATAGACACAACAATTGATTATTGATCTCTTAGCCGTGTGCGGTGCCCCCCTCCACCATAATCCACCTCGATCATATCGTAGCGGTGCTTAGGCGAAGCCCTGCATCGGTAGCATCATCATCACCGTCACCACGCCGTCGTGCTGACGAAACTCTCCTGTGAATCTTTGCTGGATCGGAGCTCACGGGACGTCATCGAGTTGAACGTGTGCTGAACTCGGAGGTGCCGTGCGTTCGGTACTTGGATCGGTCGGATCGTGAAGACGTATGACTACATCAACCGCGTTGTGCTAACGCTTCCGCTTTCGGTCTACGAGGGTACGTGGACACACTCTCCCCTCTCGTTGCTATGCATCACCATGATCCTGTGTGTGCGTAGGAATTTTTTTGAAATTACTACATTCCCCAACAATCATAAGAGACTGTTTTGGCCTATCCTTTGTCACAAAAGGATTGGAATACCTTGCTGCACTTTATTTACCGTTACCGTTACCGTTACCGACAATTTCAGTGCTTGCAGAAAATACTTTGCTGAAAACAACTTGTCATTTCCTTCAGCTCCTCGTTGGGTTCGACACTCTTACTTATCGAAAGGACTACGATTGATCCCCTATACTTGTGGGTCATCAGTATGGTCTCTTGTTATGTGATGAAGTTGGAGCATGATTTATTTTTGATTGTCTTCCTTATGAGTGGCGGTCGGGGACAAGCGATGGTCTTTTCCTACCAATCTATCCCCCTAGGAGCATGCGTATTAGTACTTTGTTTTGATGGCTAATAAACTTTTGCAATAAGTATGTGAGTTCTTTATGACTAAAGTTGAGTCCATGGATTATATGCACTCTCACCCTTCCACCATTGCTAGCCTCTTCGGTACTGTGCATTGCCTTTCTCACCTTGAGAGTTGGTGCAAACTTCGCCGGTGCATCCAAATCCCGTGATATGATACGCTCTTTCACAAATAAGCCACCTTATATCTTCCTCAAAATAGCCACCATACCTACCTATTATGGCATTTTCCATAGCCATTCCGAGATATATTGCCATGCAACTTCCACTGTTCCATTTTATTATGACACACACCATCATTGTCATATTGCTTTGCATGATCATATAGTTGGCATAGTATTTGTGGCTTGGCCACCGTTCATATTTTTTATACATGTCACGCTAGATCATTGCACATCCCGGTACACCGCCGGAAGCATTCATATAGAGTCATATTTGTGTTCTAGTATCGAGTTGTAATTCTTGAGTTGTAAGTAAATAAAAGTGTGATGATCATCATTATTAGAGCATTGTCCCGTGTGAGGAAAGGATGATGGAGACTATGATTCACCCACAAGTCGGGATGAGACTCCGGACTTAAAATAAAAAGATCCCAAAGAGCCCAAAATTAAAAAAAGAGAAAAAAAATGAGAGAAAAGGAGAGAAGGGACAATGTTATTATCCTTTTCCCACACTTGTGCTTTAAAGTAGCACCATGTTCTTCATATAGAGAGTCTCCTATTTTGTCACTTTCATATATTACTAGTGGGAATTTTTCATTATAGAGCTTGGCTTGTATATTCCAATGATGGGCTTCCTCAAATTGCCCTAGGTCTTCGTGAGCAAGCAAGTTGGATGCACACCCACTTAGTTTTCTTTTGAGCTTTCATACACTTATAGCTCTAGTGCTTCCGTTTCATGGCAATCCCTACTCCTTGCATTGACATCAATTGATGGGCATCTCCACAGCCTATTGATTAGCCTCGTCAATGTGAGACTTTCTCCTTTTTTCTCTTCTCCACACAACCTCCACCATCATATTCTATTCCACCTATAGTGCTATATCTATGGCTCACGCTCATGTATTGCGTGAGAGTTGAAAAAGCTTGAGAACACTAAAAGTATGAACCAATTTCTTGGCTTGTCATTGGGGTTATGCATGATAAATACTTTGTGTGATGAAGATAGAGCATGACAAGATTATATGATTTTGTAGGGATAACTTTCTTTAGCCATGATATTTTGAGAAGACATGATTGCTTTATTTAGTATGCTTGAAGTATTATTGTTTTTATGTCAATATTAAACTTTTGTTTTGAATCTTATGGATCTGAATATTCATGCCACAATAAAGAAAGATTACATGATAAACATGTTAGGTAGCATTCCACATCAAAAATTCTGTTTTTATCATTTACCTACTCGAGGATGAGCAGGAATTAAGCTTCGGGTTGCTTGATACGTCTCCAACGTATCTATAACTTTTTATTGTTCCATGCTATTATATTATCCATCTTGGATGTTTTATATGCATTATTATGCTATTTTATATGATTTTTTGGGACTAAACTATTAACTTAGTGCCCAGTGCCAGTTGCTGTTTTTTCCTTGTTTTTGTCTTTTATAGAAAATCAATACCAAATGGAGTCCAAACGTAACGAAACTTCTTGATGATTTTTCCTGGACCAGAAGACACCCACGAAGCTTTGGGAGGAGGCCGGAGGAGCCACGAGAGGGCCACAAGCTCATAGGGCGCAACCCAAGGGGGTGCGCCCCCAAGCTTCTGGGCCCCTTGGGACTCCCCTTACCCTAATCTCAGCTCTCTAAATACCCAAATATTCCCCGTATACCAGAGGGCACACCAAAATACTTTTCCGCTGCCGCAAGCTTCTGTTCACGTGAGATCCCATCTTGGGGCCTTTTCCAGTACTCTGCCGGAGGGGGGTTCGATCACAGAGGGCCTCTACACCAACCTTGTTGCCCTTCCGATGATGTGTGAGTAGTTTACCATAGACCTACGGGTCCATAGCTAGTATCTAGATGGCTTCTTCTATCTCTTTGATCTTCAATACAATGTTCTCCTCGATGTTCTTGGAGTTCTATTCGATGTAATCTTCTTTTGTGGTGCGTTTGTTGAGATCTGATGAATTGTGGATTTATGATCAGATTATCTATGAATATTATTTGAGTCTTCTCTGAACTCTTTTATGCATGATTAAGATAGCTTTGTATTTCTCTCTGATCTATTGATTTGGTTTGGCCAACTAGATTGATCTATCTTGCAATGGGAGAGGTGCTTTGTTTTGGGTTCAATCTTGTGGTGTCCTCACCCAGTGACAGAAGGGGTAGCGAGGCATGTATTTGTATTGTTGCCATTAAGGATAAAAAGATGGGTTTTTTACCATATTGATTGGATCTATCCCTCTACACCATGTCATCTTCTTTAAGGCGTTACTCCGTTCTTGTTAACTTAATACACTAGATGCATGTTGGATAGCGGTCAATGTGTGGAGTAATAGTAGTAGACGCAGGCAGGAGTCGATCTACTTGTCACGGACATGACGCCTATATTCATGATCATTGCCTTAGATATCGTCATAACTATGCACTTTTCTATCAATTGTTCAACAGTAATTTGTTTACCCATCGTATGTGTTCTTTCAAGAGAGAAGCCTCTGGTGAAAACTATGGCCCCCGGGTCTATTTTTATCATATTATTTTCAGATCTATAAAACCAAAAACCCAAAGATACCTTGCTGCAATCTATTTATTTAGTTTTGCACTTTTATTTATCTTTTATACCTATCTCTATCATATCTCATCCTTGCAAATAACCATGGTGAGTTTGACAACCCCTTTATCGCGTTGGGTGCAAGTATTTGTTTGTTTGTGTAGGTGCTATCATTGGAGACTTGTGTGTTCCTCCTATTGGATTGATACCTTTGTTCTCAAACTGAGGGAAATACTTATCTCTACTTTGCTGCATCACCCTTTCCTCTTCCAGGGAAAAACAAACGCAAGCACAAGAAGTAGCAGGGAAATACTTACCTTTGCTGTGCAGCATCATCCTCTCCTCTTCGAGGAAATACCAACGCAGATTCAAGCAACCAGGAAGAATTTCTGGCGCCGTTGCCGGGGAGAATCAGCAACATCTATCAAGTACCCAATCACAAATCTCATCTCCTTGCAATTACTTTATTTGCCATTTGCCTTTCGTTTTCATCTCCGCCACTTATAAAATGTTTTTGCAAAAATACAAAAATATTTTTCATTTACCTTTTTCTTTTTTAGCCCTTTTTGTTTGCCTTGTCATTATGACTAGCATGACTACCCCTCCTTTGTCACCGGATTTTGAAGTTATATACTTCAAACAGAAACAACGAGAAAATTTGAAGGATGCTTGGTATAGGTTAATGGAATCTTACCGTATTTGCAATATAAAAGGAGAAGAAAAAAATTTGCTTCGTAATTTTTATATAGGTTTAACCATGCATCATAGACAACTTTTGGATTTTTCTGCTAAGGGAAATTTTGTTCAGATCGACGCTAATGCTTATTACGAAATAATAGAGGGAATATTGGGAGTTCCACCGCCACAAAAGGGATTTACTTTTACTCAAGAAGGGAATCAAATATTAGACAAATTGGGTGATATACAGAAAAATTTGATTGCATTGCAAAAGTCTAATGAACCTCTCAAAAATATTAGTGGAAATCTCAATCGCATGAATACTTTGATTACCTAGTGTAATAAGCGGTTGGATATTATGGATCTCAAGATGGTCTCATTCAATGAGAATGATGGGAAGCGTAAAGAGCCCCCCGGGTTTGAGAAAACTCTTACAAAGCTAGCAAAAACTAAAGATGACAATACTTGAATCTATGCATTATGCCTAATGATGTCGCTTGAACTATGTCGGTATTTCCCCAAAGAGGAAGGGATGATGCAGCACATCAATGGTAGGTATTTCCCTCAGTTATGAAACCAAGGTATCAATCTAGTAGGAGAACCAAGCAACACTATGTAAACGGTACCTGTACACAAAGAACAAATACTTGCAACCCGATGATTAGGAGGGGTTGTCAATCCCTCTATGAGTAATGGTGCCAGAAATTGTGAAGTTGACGGGGTAAAAATTGTGTAGATTGGATAAATAGATCTCGATAAAACGCGAAATAAAATAAATAACAAAAAAGTGCAGTAAGGTATTTTTGGGTTTTTGGAATAATAGATCTGAAACAAAAGCAAATAAAAATAGATCTCAAAGCAAATATAATAAAGAATAGACCCGGGGGTCATAGATTTCACTAGTGGCTTCTCTCGAGAAAATAACATACGGTGGGTAGACAAATTACTGTTGGGCAATTGATAGAAGATTGAATAATTATGGATATCCAGGCAATGATCATTACATAGGCATCACGTCCAAGATTAGTAGACCGACTCCTGCCTGCATCTACTACTATTACTCCACACATCGACCGCTATCAAGCATGCATCTAGTGTATTAAGTTCATGGAGAAACAGAGTAATGCAATAAGAATGATGACATGATGTAGACGAGATCTATTCATGTAGGAATAGCCCCCATCTTGTTATTCTTAATTGCAACAATACATGCTTGTCTTGCTGCCCCTTCTGTCACTGGGAAAGAACACCGCACGATCGAACCCATCACAAAGCACCTCTTCCCATGGCAAGAAAAATCGATCTAGTTAGCCTAACTAAACCAAAGATTCGAAGAAGAAATACGAGGCTATAAGTAATCATGCATATAAGAGATCAAAGAAAACTCAAATAACTCTCATGGATATAGATCTGATCATAAACTCAAAGTTCATTGGATCCCAACAAACACACCGCAAAAAAGAGTTACATCAAATAGATCTCCAAGAGACCATTGTATTGAGAATCAAAAGAGAGAGAGGAAGCCATCTAGCTACTGCCTACGGACCCGTAGGTCTATGATGAACTACTCACGCATCATCAGAGAGACACCAATGAGGATGATGAACCCCTCCGTGATGGTGTCTAGATTGGATCTCATGGTTCTGGAACTTGCGGCGGCTAGAATTGTGTTTCATCGACTCCCCTAGGGTTTTTGGAATATTTAGGTATTTATAGGGCGAAGAGGTGGTGCGGGAGGCCACCGAGGTGGGCACAACCCACCAGGGCACGCCTGGGCTCCTGGGCGCGCCCTAGGGGGTTGTGCTCCCCTCGGGCCTCCCCTCTGGTACTTCTTTGGCCCATCTTGTGTCTTCTGGTCCAAAAAAATTCTCCAAAAAGTTTCGCTGCGTTTAGAATCCGTTTGGTACTGATATTCTGCGAAGTAAAAAACAAGCAAAAAACAGCAACTGGCATTGGGCACTATGTCAATAGGTTAGTCCCAAAAAATGATATAAAGTTGCTATAAAATGATTCTAAAACATCCAAGAATGATAATATAACAGCAGGAAACAAGTAAAAATTATAGATATGTTGGAGACGTATTAGCATCCCCAAGATTAATTCCTACTCGTCCTTGAGTAGGTAAATGATAAAAACAGAATTTTTGATGTGGAATGCAGCCTAACATGTTCATCACATATTCTTTTCTTTTGTAGCATGGACATTTGGACTTTTATATGGTTCAAAGCAATAGTCTAGTTTTGACATGAGGATTTCAACACTCAAGCATATCAACAAGCAACCATGTCTTTCAAAATATCAACACTAAAGAAAGTTATCCCTAGCCCATCATGCTCAATCATTGATCCATTCATGAAACACACTCGCATATTAGCTACATCCAATGCTCAAGTACGATCATAGTGCCCCTTAGTTGTTGCTTTATAAGAGAAGATGGAGAATCAAATAAAAATAAAAATAAATAAAATTGCATAAAGTAAATAGATAGGCCCTTCGCAGAGGGAAGTAGGGATTTGTAGAGGTGCCAGAGTTCAAAGCTTAAATTGGGAGATAAAAAAATTGAGAGGTATACTTTTCCCGTTAACGAAAATGACCGAGTAATTCCCAACACTTTCCATGCTAGATATATCATAGGCGGTTCCCAAACAGAAAATAAAGTTTATTCCTTTTTCCACCATTCTTTCACAATCCATGGCTAGCCGTATTCACGGGTGCCTTCCATACCAACACTTTCCAAGGAATTTATTATTTGACAACATAAAGTAAATTCTTTTTCATTTCGAGACTGGGCATCCCTATTACAGCCGTACTCTCGTGCAATGACAAGTGAATAAACACTCATCTTGAGAATAACACATCTAGCATGAAAAATATTGGCCACCCCCTGCCGCTTCATGAGCGGCACGGGCACACAAAAAGGAAATTTATTTTGAAAATTAGAGATGGCACATACAAATTTGCTTAGAACAACATGGAAATACCGCATATACGTAGGCATGGTGGACTCATGTTGCAAAACTGGGTTTAACGATTTTGGATGCACAAGTAGTATTTCTACTTAGTACAAGTGGAGGCTAGCAAAAAGATTGAGAAGCAACCAACCAAGAAACGAAAAATCACATAAGCGAGCATTAAGCATAACTAACACCAAATAATGCACCACAAGTAGGATGTAATTTCATTGCACAACTATTGACTTTCGTGCTTGCATAGGGAATCACAAACCTTAACGCCAATATTCTTACTAAAGTATAATTACTCTCCAACATGACTCACATATCACTATCATCATATCTCAAAACTATTACAAAGAATCAAGTTTATTTTGTCCAATGATCTTCATGAAAGTTTTTATTATATCCCACTTGAATATCTATCACTTTGGGACTAGATTCATATATTGCAATTGCTTTTGAAAAGCTCGAACAAATTTAAGTGAAGAACATGAGCATAAAAATTTTCGTCTCTCAAAATAGTACAAGTGAAGCATGAGAGAATTTCTTCAAAAATTTACTAACTCTGAAATAAATCTAAGTGAAGCATGAGAGCATTTCTTCAAAAATAATAAAGCAAACCGTGCTCAAAAAGATATAAGTGAAGCACTAGAGCAATTCCATAGCTCAAAAAAAAATTAAGTGAAGCATAAAGAGCAATTCTAACAAATCATAGCATAATTTTGGCTCTCTCAAATAGGTGTGTCCAGCAAGGATACTTGTGACAAACTAAAAAGCAAAACAAGCAAAGACTCATATAATACAAGACGCTCCAAGCAAAACTCATGATATGTGACGAATAAAAATATGGCTCCAAGTAAAATACCGATGGCCGTTAGAAGAAAGAGGGGATGCCTTCCGGGGCATCCCCAAGCTTAGTTGATTGGTTCTCCTTGAATATTAACTTGGGGTTCCATGGGGCATCCCCAAGCTTAGGCTCTTTTCACTCCTTATTCCTTCATCCATCGTGATCTCACCCAAAACATGAAAACTTCGGTCACACAAAACTAAACTAAACCTTCATGAGATCCGTTAGTATAAGAAAACCAATCTTTACTTTAAGTACTGTAGAAAACCCATTAAAATTTTGTTATTGCATTATATCTACTGTATTCTAACTTTACCATGGCTTATACGCCCTGATACAATCCATAGATTCATCAAAATAAGCACACAATGCAAAGAAAACAGAATCTGTCAAAAACAGAACAGTTTGTAAAGATGCGAATTGTTCTCATACTTATCTAACTCCATTTTTTTTTAAAAATTAGTAAAACATAGGAAATTTGTATATAAATCTTTTGTAAAAAATTCAGAATATTTTGTCGCTTCTGTGAATTTCAACAATTATATTTCTGGACACAAAAGTTTCTGTTTTTCAACAGGATCAAATCAACTATCACCAAAGCTATCCCAAAGGCTTTACTTGGTTCAAACACTAACTAAAACATAAAAAACACAATCATAACAGAGGAATAATTGTGTGAACACTCAAGAACAGAAAGAAAAGGCAAAAATAAATTTTATTCATTGGGTTGCCTCCCAACAAGAGCTATCGTTTTATGCCCCTAGCTAGGCATTGATAATTTTAATGATGCTCACATGAAATATAATAATTGAAACACGAAGAGAGCATCATAAAACATGTGACAATCATATTTAAGTCTAACATACTTCCTATGCATATGGATTTCATAAGCAAACAAATTATCTAGGCAAGCGAAAACTAGCATATGCAAGGAAAAAGAAAAGAAACAATATCAATCACAACATAACGAGAAGTAATTTAGTAACATGAAAATTTCTACAACCATATTTTCCTCTCTCATAATAATTACATGTAGGATCATAATCAAATTCAACAATATAGCTATCATATAAAATTTTCTCTCCATGATCCACATGCATAAAAGTTTTACAATCTTCCAAGGTAGTGGGATTAACATACTCTAAAGTCATGACCTCTCCAAACCCACTTTCATAAAAAAATCATAAGATTGAACACACTCCAAATATGTGGGATTATTTTTACCTAAAGTTGACGCTCTTCCAAACCCACTTTCAATATTATTGCAAACATTATTATCAATATCATATTCATCATGAGGCTAAAATAATTTTTCAAGATCATAAGAAGAATCACCCCAATCATGATCATTGCAATAAGTAGTGGACATAGCAAAATTAGCATCCCCAAGCTTGGAGTTTTGCATATTATCAGCATGATTGACATTAATAGAATTCATAGTAAAATCATTGCAATCATGCTTTTCATTCAAGGAGCTATCATGAATCACTTCATAAATTTCTTCATCACAATTTTTAGAATCACGAATCTCAAGCAAAACTTCATAAAGATAATCTAGTGCACTCAACTCACTAGGGATTGGTTCATCATAATTGGATCTTTTAAAAAGATTAGCAAGTGGATGAGGATCCATATCAATAGGTTTTTAGCAAGCGAATATGCAAGCAAATAGAAGACACATGACAAGCAAAGATAGCAAACAAGATCGCAAGCAAACAAAAGATCAAACGAGAAAAAGGCGAACGAAAAAGAGGGCGAATAAAATGACAATTTTTTGTGAAGTGGGGGAGATGAAAATGAGAGGCAAATGGAAAATAATGTAAATTGGAAGGAGATGAGATTTGTGATTAGGAACCTGATAGATGTTGATGATGTCTCCTCGGCAACGGCGCCAGAAATTCCTTTTGATGTCGCTTGAACTACGTCGGTATTTCCCCAAAGAGGAAGGGATGATGCAGCACAACTACGGTAGGTATTTCCCTCAGTTATGAACCAAGGTATCAATCCAGTAGGAGAACCAAGCAACACTATGTAAACGGTACCTGCACACAAAGAACAAATACTTGCAACTCGATGATTAGGAGGGGTTGTCAATCCCTCTACGGGTAATGGTGCCAGAAATTGTGAAGTTGACAGGATAAAAATTGTGTAGATTGGATAAATAGATCTCAATAAAATGCGAAATAAAATAAGTAATAAAAAGTGCAGCAAGATATTTTTGGGTTTTTGGAATAATAGATCTGAAAACAAAAGCGAATAAAAATAGATCTCAAAGCAAATATGATAAAGAGTACACCCGGGGGTCGTAGATTTCACTAGTGGCTTCTCTCAAGAAAATAACACACGGTGGGTAAACAAATTACTGTTGGGCAATTGATAGAAGATCGAATAATTATGACGATATCCAAGGCAATGATCATTATATAGGCATCACGTCCAAGATTAGTAGACCGACTCCTGCCTGCATCTACTACTATTACTCCACACATCGACCGCTATCCAGCATGCATCTAGTGTATTAAGTTCATGGAGAAACGGAGTAATGCAATAAGAACGATGACATGATGTAGACGAGATCTATTCATGTAGGAATAGCCCCCATCTTGTTATCCTTAATAGCAACGATACATGCGTGTCTTGTTGCCCCTTCTGTCACTGGGAAAGAACACCGCACGATCGAATCCATCACAAAGCACCTCTTCCCATGGCAAGAAAAATCGATCTAGTTGGCCTAACTAAACCAAAGATTCCAAGAAGAAATACGAGGCTATAAGTAATCATGCATATAAGAGATCAAAGAAAACTCAAATAACTTTCATGGATATAGATCTAATCATAAACTCAAAGTTCATCGGATCCCTACAAACACACCGCAAAAAAGAGTTACATCAAATAGATCACCAAGAGACCATTGTATTGAGAATCAAAAGAGAGAGAGGAAGCCATCTAGCTACTACCCACGGACCTGTAGGACTATGATGAACTACTCACGCATCATTGGAGAGGCACCAATGAGGATGATGAACCCCTCTGTGATGGTGTCTAGATTGGATCTCGTGGTTCTAGAACTTGCGGCGGCTGGAAATGTGTTCCATCGACTCCCCTATGGTTTTTGCAATATTTGGGTATTTATAGGGCGAAGAGGCGATGCGGGAGGCCATCGAGGTGGGCACAACCCACCAGGGTGTGCCTGTGCTCCTAGGCGTGCCCTGGGGGGTTGTGCTCCCCTCGGGCCTCCCCTCTGGTACTTCTTTGGCCCATCTTGTGTCTTCTGGTCCCAAAAAATTCTCCAAAAAGTTTCGCTATGTTTGGACTCCGTTTGGTATTGGTATTCTGCGAAGTAAAAAACAAGCAAAAGACAGCAACTGGCACTGGGCACTATGTCAATAGGTTAGTCCCAAAAAATGATATAAAGTTGCTATAAAATGATTGTAAAACATCCAAGAATGATAATATAACAGCATGGAACAAGCAAAAATTATAGATATGTTGGAGACGTGTCACCTAACTAGGGGTGTAAATAATAGCTTGTTGGGAGGCAACCCAATATTTATCCTTTAAATTTTTGTTTCTTTTCTGTTTTTCAATAATTACACAATTATGCCTCTGTTATGATTGTGCTTTTTATGTTTTAATTAGTGTTTGTGCCAAATAATGCATTTAGGATGGCTTGGGTGATAGTTGATTTGATCCTATTGGAAAATAGAAACTTTTACGTCTAGTAGCAGAACTGTTAAAAATCACTGGAGCGGCAAAAAATTCTGAATTGTTTACACAAGATTGCTATACGAATTGCCTCTGTTGTCCTAATTTTTCAGAAATTTTGGAGTTACAGAAGTATGATCTTAATTCGGTTTTCTACAGACTGTTCTGTTTTTGACAGATTCTGTTTTCGTTGTATTGTGTGCTTATTTTGATGAATCTATGGATTGTATCGGAGGGTATAAGACATGGTAAAGTTAGAATACAGTAGGTATAATGCAATAATAAAATATGAATGGGTTGTAACAACACTTAAAATAGTGAATTGTTTTCTTATACTAACGATTCTCACGAAGGTTTTTGTTAAGTTTTGTGTGATTGAAGTTTTCAAGTTTTGGGTGAGATCACGATGGATGAAGGAATGAGGAGTGAAAAGAGCCTAAGCTTGTGGATTCCCCCCCCCCCCCCCAAGGTAATATTCAAGGAGTACCAAGCAACTAATCTTGGGGATGCCCCATAAGGCATCCCTTCTTTCTTCTAATGACCATCGGTAATTTTACTTGGAGCTATATTTTTATTCTTCACATATCATGAGTTTTGCTTGGAGCGTCTTGTATTATATGAGTCTTTGCTTGTTTTGCTTTGTAGTTTGCCACAATCATCCTTGCTAGACACACCTATTTGAGAGAGCCATAATGATGCTATGATTTGTTAGAATTGCTCTATGTGCTTCACTTAAATTTTTGAGCTATGGAATTGCTCAAGTGCTTCACTTATACCTTTTTTAGCACGGTGGTGATTTAATTTTTGAAGAAATGATCTCATGTTTCACTTAGATTATTTTGAGAGTTAGTAGTTTTTTTGAAGAAATATCCTCTCATGCTTCACTTAGATTATTTTGAGAGATGAAAATTTTGAAGAAATATTTATGCTCTCGTACTTCACTTAAATTTATTTGAGAGCTTGAAAAGTAGCAATGGTGATATATGAATTTTGTCCCAAAGTGATAGATATTCAAGGGGGATATAATAAAAACTTTCATGAAGATCATTGGATATTTTAAACTTTATTCCTTGTAATAGTTTTGAGATATGGAGATAGTAATATGGGAGTCATGTTGGTGAGTAATTATGCTTTAGTAAGAATATTGGTGTTAAGGTTTATGATTCCCTATGCAAGCACGAAAGTCAATAGTTATGCAATGAAGTTATATCCTACTTGTGTTGCATTATTCGGTGTTAGTTATGTTTAACGATCGTTTTCATTTCTTGGTTGGTCGCTTCTCAATCTATTTGCTAGCCTTCATTTGTACTAAGCGGGAATACTACTTGTGCATCAAAACTCCTTAAACCAAGTTGTGGCAAATGAGTCCACCATACCTACCTATATGCGGTATTTCCATGCCGTTCCAAGTAAATTTGTATGTGCCAACTGTATGAACGAAGTATGTCTACCAGAGGGGGGGTGAATGGGAGTTTTAAATTTTCTTCGGAAAATTCAAAACTCTCAGAACCCAGCAGCAGAACGAGTGAAAAACTAACTACAGCGAGCTAAAACTAAGTACCGAATGGAAACTAAACATGCATCGAGACAAAACACATGAAGGAAAATATGTCAAATATAAACATGGGTAGAAGATATAACCAGTGGTGCTCGATGGCGACAGGGTATTTGTTCGACTAGTTCGTCCTTCTGCACAAGGACAATGTCTGGTTAGAGGGGCTATGACTTAACACGGAAGATAAACTCTCTTCACCCTATTCTCCTCGACAATTGGTTCGTCAACCAATGCTGATTACTCATGGTAGATACTTGAAGGCGATCTCCGAACCTTTACAGACTTCTTCTTTGAGAACCACAAGCACTCTTGGTCTCTGAAGAAATTGACACCTAACCGTCTAGAGAGTTTGCAGCTCTCAAGAGTAATAGGCGGAGCGTACTGGACTTAGATTCTAGTGATGCTGAACCACTATCTTATTCTTCAGCTCTAGGGTTTTCTCTTGGTGGATTTTAAACTCAAATCACTCAAAGAGTGGGTTTCTCAACAATCTTCACAGAGTCAAACAGAGCAGCCACCAGACAAAGCTGGCGCAGGGTGGCTATTTATAGCCGCAGCCTTCCCGGGTGGGAAATGACCATTTTGGACACGCGGTCCAGCCAATGGCCAACCGACACATTTGCAACGGTCGGATTTGGGAGCAACGGTATCATTACTTGAGGAACAAGTAATGCTAACTCCTCGGTCTGAGACAAATATCTCGTAGCGAAGAAGATCATAGTCTCTTGCTGGCAAGTATTTGCTCGGAACACAAAGAGGTTTCTCTCACAACTTTCATAGGATTTGGGTTAAGCATCAGAGAATCAAAGTTTTGAATGCTACACCCCTCTTAATAGTACGGTGGTCCTATGACTCAATGAAAAGAAGAAGAATAACGAATGCTACGTCTTCACTTCGTCTTCAATCTCCTCGAACGCGGTCATTTTCCTCGGACAGACACCAAACCAATTGCTTCACTTCAGCAATTTTTAGGGGTCACACTTGTTAACATCATCTTCGGTGATAACCTTTGCTGCAATGCAGGGAGATTATCTTTGTCGTTTGCATCAAACTCCTCGATATCTCAGGGACCTGTTACTCTATGTGCACTAGCAAACACATAAGTCCCATACTGTTCATGCCGACAAACTCCAAAACATAAGGGCCCTATCATTGCACCAACAATCTCCCCCTTTTTGGACGGTTGTTGACAAAACAGATAATCATCAAAGTGAAGATAGATAAGTGAAAAGTAAATCGAACAAGAGTGAACTAGTGTTACTTGGCTTGATGATGAAATATACTCCCCCTAGATGTATGCAGGGTAATAAATATGAGATAAAATTCTCCTGCAATTCAGTGAAGTATAAAGAGGAGATTTCAATCATTCAATATAATGATTCGCACTGATGATGTAATCCATCGAGATTGTAGTGCAATCATTTAAGACTTCTGATAAAAATTCCACCTGCAAAACAGATGCTTCAAGAGAAATAGTGCAGCAGGCGGGGTTATTAACATTATAGCACAGAAGTTTTACATCATGGCATAGATAGTCTTTGAGGCATAAGTTTCAAACCACACGAGAAACCAAATCCAAATAAACACAGAGAGCAAATCTATCAAAGCTCGATGTAATTCTCCCCCTTTTTGTCAATGAGTGTCAAAAAGGTGATGAAGAACACGAGTGCAAAAGCTGTGAACTTGATTCACTCTGTGGCTTCACCAGAAGAACTATCCAAAGAAGTTTCTGGTTCGGAGGTCACTGGAAGATCTTCATCATCAGCAACAGCAGATTTGTCTTCAGGAGTGGCTTCATTGTGCTGTGAGGAAGAAGGCACATTGGGATCAGCCTCTTGAGAAACACGAGAAAGCACATTTCCTTCGGTTGGCTTCTCCGTTGGTGAGGTAGCTTCAGATTCTTCAATTATCTTGCAAAGCTTAATATGCAGAAGATCTGTGGTTGGCACAAAGCCTTGGTCAATGTAATCATACAATTATTTAAGATCATTGGCCTGAAGTTGTTTCTTGGAGAAGAACTTGCGAAGTAATTTCCAGAGTCACTTCTTATTCTCAGCTGCAACCATATGCACTATTTTGGTTCGGTTGTTGATGGCATTAAGCTCAGCAGTAAGGTGTTCTTTTTCTTGGCGATCCTCAGCCATATGCTTCAATAGAAACTGTTGTGTGCGCATACTTACTTCAATGGGCGATGGAGGTTGATGAGATGGCTTTCGCTCACGCTGAGGCGGACGTGGCCCATCGAATGTGTTGAGATAATCTTGCTGGCTGGAGTCTGGCTGTTTGCCCGAGGAAATATCTTGCATGACTTGCAAGGTATCCCGAACAGGAGGAATAAAGCTTTTGTGACTCACTTTTGCCAAATACTCTGTCTTCATAGAATAATCAAAAACCTTTTGAATCCAAGGTGCATAGACTTTAATGGTTTTGGATGCTGATCTGAGTCCTTCAATATTTGCAGAAACATATCCTCAACGTCAAAGACATATTTCTTGGAGATGGCATAGATGGCATTTGGAAGAACATCAGAAATGACATTATCTGTGTTCATCCCGGCCAGAGGGCAAAGGGTGTATGTGAGCAAATGATACAGAGTTTGATTCTCGAAGGTCAAATGCTCGGGCACGGGAGGACCATTGTAGTCCCGAATCTTTTCTTTGTCCATGGTGCATCGAAAGATTTCATCTGAAATAACATCAATGTTGTGCACTCTAATCGCACTCTTGCCATGCTCGAACCGAGGGAAATGAAAATGGGAGACAAAGTCTATAGATGTGCATTTGATTCGTTTCCCTTCGGTCATCCATTCCATGATCCACTTGGAACTGCCAGTCTCATCACCAGAGATCTACAAGGTTGCATATAATTGAAGAATAATTTCTCGGTTCTAGGGATGCTCGAAGGCAAAGACATTGGTGAGGCAGAAATCCTCAAGATCTTGCAGTATCCGATCAAAGCAGCCAATGCTCTTCATAGCTGAGAAATCCGGGAACTCGTGAGGAAAAATCTTTCGGCTATCATACAGAATGCGAGAATAATAGATGGCCTGTTCTTGAGTCCAAAAATGAGGCAATTCAGAAGTGCGTGGCCCTTTGTATGGACTTTCATGGAAGAAAAGGGGATGTGTATTCTGATTGAATAGCGGTCCTTTGGCACCAGCACCAATCTTGAATAATGGCAGTTGTTCACGAGGATATGGATATTTAAGTTCATCTTCGACTGAAATTACTTCTTCTCCATATACCATGGAGTCTGTATGACGAGCAGAAATGGATCTATTTTTCGTCGGAGCATCATCTGAAATCCTTCGTGCTGTGGCAATTGATACTTACAGTTGAGTTGGGGCAGAAGGTACATTGGTTTGAGCTACAGTAGAAGGCAACAAGACAGATTCTTTTTCAAGTTGCACTGGAGGCTGTCGGGTTTGTTCTTTGACAGATGGTTGAGGTGCAAAGGGAGGAACCGATTCATTTGGTTCAACACGAGCTGGAGAGGCTTGATGCTCGGACTGAGGAATTTCACCTTCTTTTGATACATTTGGCTGAGAAGGATTTTCTTCATGAACAGGGGAGGCCACAGGCACTGGTTCAGTTGGCCTTGGTGATGTAGGAGCATCTGTGACTCGATCAGCAGCTGGCGAGGGAATTGCTGGCTCCGGTGTGTTTTCCTTCCGTGGATCAGCTTCAGGAGACTTTTCTTTCATGGGAGGAGGAGCATTCTTCTTCGCAATTTTCATTTTCTTCTTCTGTTTCTGCTGAGCAGATTCATCAACATGCCCTTTGACAAGATCATTATAGCCAGTGGCTTGTGCTTGATGATCAAGGCAGATCTTTCAAACAATAGTATCTAGATCTAAATGAAATCCCAATCTTCTGTTTTGAAAGATAGTCAAGGCTTGATTAACATCCATGTATGAGTCTTCAAATTGCTTGATGAAAAACTTGGAAGTTGTAGTTTTCATTCGGTTGTCAAGCTCATTAAGTTGGGCAGTGAGGGAATTGATCTCAACAGAATCTTCTCTCATATCTCGAATAAGAGCAGAAGCTCGAGTAACAACTTCAGGAGGGATCGGCAAAGATGCCACTTCGCCATCAAATAAGTTATCCACAAATATGTCAAGCTGCTCCATGAGAAACACTTGATTGAAATAATGAGGAGCATCAGATTGGACATCAGTCTGTGCAACGGGAGAAGTTTGCACTGGATTTTGCTCGGTTGGGGGCATAGATGCCAATGGTTGTGTCAGAGTGGGAGCAAATTGAGCAGCCTTTTGTTTCAGAACATCATCTCAAGCAGCACTTTGCTCGGCAGAAGGAGTTGTGATTTGCTTCACCTTTGGCATTGGAATTTGCTCGCCTGGCTTAGATGAGCTTACTGGGTCAGCAACAACCATATCTTGCATGTCTATCGCATCAGGATGAGGGGTTGTATCCAAGTGATCCACCATAGTGACACTGGTACGAGGATTTTTTTCTCTTCATGACGATCTTCTTCGAAGGCGCAATTGGAACTGTGCGTGCTCGAAGATCAGGAAGTGTCATAGAAGTAGTGATGTTCACTTGCTCGGAGAGAGAAGCTTGAACTTCTTCCCTTGTGAGTGGAGGATCATCTTCATCTGAGGATTCACTTTTATCATTTCTAGCAACTAGTGCAGTCGGCCTCTTCTTCGGCACGCTCTTTTTCTTCAAAGCAGCAGAGCTGGGATCATAGTTGCGCTTTGAATGCCATTCTGATTTTCCTTCAGCCTTTTTCTTTTCAACGTTAGATTTGATAAGACGATGATTTTCTTCTTCTCGAGCTCTATCCTTTTCAACTTTCTTAGTTCTCTTTTCAACATTCTTCAGGCATTTAGCCTTTTCATCGGGATAAGAGTCGGGAGTCATAAGAGACGACTCATGAGCATTTGATGGTGGCAGCGGTCTCTCCTGGGGATCACTTGCTCGGACAAGACCAATTTCACGACAGTCACCCCACGGAGGATGGAAAGCAAAGTTCTTCACAAATCGAGGATGAATCATTTCATAGTTGAACCACTTGCATACCCAGTGACGTTGAATCTTCTGCAGACGCCTTCTCTTTTCTGTAGTTGTTTCTCCCTCAAAAGTGTTGTAATTATCATGTGAGATATACTCAGCTGAATTTGTGAATGGTTGCCTGCCACCTTTCTTTTTCTTTGGAGCATCTTCTTCTTGCTCATCTGCATTTTGTTCGGATCTCTTTCGTTTGCTGGTTGACGGGCCTACCGTTGTGCCCTTAGCATTTGGAGCCTTTTGAGGAAGAATTAGATGCAGACTTTGATAAATGTTTCGAGAGAAGGAAATGTATAGAACGAACTAGTAGGTCTGAAGAATATACTACTTAGCATGCTAGGCATTCCATTCGAGTGAAACATAACACAAACCCTAGATCTGAACCTTTTTGGATGCGAGGGAAGCTACAAACCACATCCGCACTAGTAAAGGTAAAACCCTAGATCTAAGATATGCGGTAAAATCGGTGAAAATTAACCACGGACGAACTCGAACGAGAAGGATGGAGTCTCGAGTTCAAACTGCACGTACCCTAGCTCGGTGGCGTGCAGCAGCTACGGCGGCGCGGGGAAGAAGATGGCCCGCAGCGGTGATGAAAGACTCCGGTGACCACTTTCCGACAGTGAAGCGGTGAAGGGGTCGTCGGCATCGAGCTCAAGGTGGAGCGCTGCGGCGAGGGTTTCGGAGGAGACGGTCGCGAGGAGAAAGAGAAGTGAACTGGAAGAAGGGGGTGGTGCGGTTTTTATATGCGAATGGAAATAACCTCACTAGGTGAATCTGATCGGACGGCCTCTATACAGAGACTATTGCAATTCACGGACAGGATGAGATGGTAGTTGATGGATCGCACGTGGCAACCGTCATATGAGATCGTGATCCTGACTTGGGCGGGAAACCCCAAATTTTGGACAGCTTTCGCCAAAAGAGATTACTGTTCGGACCGAATCTTAATCATGGTCAAGGACACCAGATAAAGTTTCGTTCCAGATGAAATTGAGCATTTGTAATGGAACAACATAGACTGGAAGAGATAGAATAGAGTGAGAACAGGGTCCTAGGCATTTCTCTCAGACAGATAAACACAAACACCCGAAAGAGTAGCTATGAGAGAAATGCATTCGGACAAACACAAAATCTTTTGATCGAAAAGAAATCCAATGAAAGAAAATTGTGGTGGCGTGACCCACCGTATAAGAACTGTATGACCCCGAGCGTCGCACAATTATCGTGGCACCCGGTTAGTCTAGTTCTTCGTTAATGTATTCACTCTCAAAAAGAAAATTTCACTTTGTCAAAATTTTCAAACTCTTTGAGTGGTATGCACCCATTCCTTCTAAGACGTGGAAGTGTTAGCACGGGTGCCGAGTCCAGCTTACTGCATGTTTGCGAAGTCCAGGATATTTAGCTCACACCATAACGCGCAGAATCTTTTCTCATCGAGAGGCTTGGTGAAAATATCAGTGAGATTGTCTTCGGTCTTGACATGATTGATAACAATATCCTCTCGAGCAGCATGATCGCGAATGAAATGATGTCTGATGGCAATATGCTTAGTGCAATAATGCTGCACAGGATTGTGTGCAATTTTGATGGCACTCTCATTGTCACAGTATAGAGGTATATTCTTGACCTTGATGCCATAATCCTTCAGAGTCTCCTTCATCCACAATAACTGAGTGCAACAAGCGCCAGCAGCAATATATTCGGCCTCAGCCCTAGAAAACGATACACAATTCTGCTTCCTTGATGACCAACATACCAAAGATCTACCAAGGAAATGGCACGTCCCCGAAGTAGATTTCCTGTCAACCACCAGCCCAATCTGAGTTTGAATATCCAACGAGATCAAACTGTGCTCCCTTAGGATACCATAAACCTAAGGTGGGAGTGTGAGCCAAATATCTCAGAATGCGCTTGATCGCTTGGTGATGCGATTCTTTCGGTGCAGCTTGATTGCGGGCACACATGCAAACACTCAACATAATGTCAGGTCTGGATGCACATAGGTAGAGAAGAGAACCAATCATCGAATGATAAGCTTTCTAATCGTAATCCTTACCATACACATCTGCATCCAGCTTACCATTCGTGGGCATAGGAGTTTTACAGCCCTTCATTTTGGAATCTTGCATTTTGAACTCCTTTAGGCATTCTTTCAGATATTTCTCCTGAGATATGAAAATTCCATTTGCCTGTTGACGAATTTGCAGTCCGAGAAAGAACTTGAGTTCACCCATCATAGACATTTGATATTTATCGGACATCATTTTCCCGAACTCTAAGCTTCTACCTGTGTGTACCCTTGAGCAACAAGATGAGCTTTGTTTCTCACCACAATGCCATTTTCATCTTGCTTATTGAGGAAAATCCATTTTGTGCCGATGATATTGTGCTTCTTAGGATTCGGTTTGTCAACCAATTCCCACACATCATTTAGTTCAAATTGCACCAACTCCTCTTGCATGGCATTCATCCAATCTGGATCATTCATGGCTTCTTCATACTTGGTAGGTTCTGCCAATGAAGCAAAGGAGAAACTGCCACAGTAGTTAGCCAAACGAGTGCGTGAATGAGTTGTGGGTCGATAACCTGGATTCTCGAGTTCATCGAGAATTAATGAAGGATCAACTCGATTAGCCACTCAAGGATGAGCATTTTCCTCGTGATGATCATCATCATTTTCATCGGCATCAGTGTTTGTATCGCCATTCCCTTCAGGATTGTCATTTTGATCGGCATTTGGAATTTGATTGCCATTAGCATTCGGAGGAGCATTTGCTTCGGCAGTGGCCTGACGAGTTCTGCTTCGAGTCATAGGAGCATCATCATCGGAAGACTCAGGTGCATTTTCTTCAGCTGGCTTGACGCTCCAGATGGCCATTTGCCGAATAGCATCCGAAATCAGTGGTTCATCTATCACATTTAGCAGGTGCTCCTTTTGGGAGCCGTTAGATTCATCAAACCGCACATTTACCGTTTCCATAACTTTCCTGTGGTGAGAGTTATAGACGCGATAGATATGCGAGTTTGAGCCATAACCAAGAAGAAAACCTTCATGTGCCTTAGGTGCAAACTTGGAAGAATGATTCATATCAAGAATATAGCAAGGTGCACCAAAAACACGTATATAAGAAACATTAGGTTTCTTGCCGGTGATAAGTTCATATGAAGTTTTCTTAAGGAACTTGTGAAGATAAACATGATTGATAGCATGACTAGCAGTGTTAATGGCATCAGCCCAGAAGCGAATAGGAGTTTTATACTTACCAAGCATTGTTCTCGCCATTTCAATGAGAGTTCTATTCTTTCTTTCAACAACTCCATTCTGTTGGGGAGTGTATGCGGCAGAGAACTCATGAGTAATACCATTTTTGTCGAGAAATTCATCGATGTGAGTATTTTTGAACTCAGTTCCATTGTCACTTCTGACATGCTTAATTCGCACATCATATTCATTCTGGGCCTTCTTGGCGAAGCTTTTGAAGATATCTTGGGTGCAGGTTTTGTCTTCGAGAAAGAATACCCAAGTGTATCTAGAGAAATCATCAACAATAACCAGGCCATAATGACTGCCACTGAAGCTTGCATAATTTTGAGGACCGAATAAATCCATATGAAGAATTTCCAGAGGTCTTGTTATGGTCATAACAGTCTTTGATGAGTGATGCTTCTTGGCTAATTTACCAGCCTCACATGCAGCACAGAGATGATCCTTGTTGAATTTTACATCAGGAATGCCACGAAGATGATTTTTCTTCACCAGGGTCTGCAAATTTCTCATACCTGCATGACCAAGCCTTCGGTGCCACAACCAGCCATCGGTTGCTTTTGCAAGCAAACAAGTTTGGACTGATGGACCCTTAGAGAAATCCACAATATATAGATCACCTTTTCTAATTCCCTCAAATACGAAGGAATTATCAGAGGCCATGAAGACAATGCAGTTGGATATAGAAAATAGAACTAGCATGCCTAGATCACATAGCTTGCCAACTAACATGAGATTGAATCCAAGAGATTGAATAAGTAAAACATCATCAATGGACTTGTCTTTGGATATAGCAATTTTACCTAGCCCAATTAGCTTTCCTTTGTTGTTGTCGCCAAAAGTAATATACTTCAGAGGAGAAGCAGTTAAGTTGGGGCCGACAAACAATGACTTGTCTCTGGTCATATGACTAGTGCATCCAGTATCCATTATCCATTCGGTACACCCGGAGACATAGCCCAGTAGAAGAATTAGTCTTTCTTAACCACCCACATCTTTGCAGGTGGCTTCGAAACAATAGAGCGAGCAGGATATGATTTCTTTTGATAAACATAGTTGTTGCTCGAGCAAGTTTGAGCATAATCAAAAGAGTAAGCATTGAAATTCCTTTTAGATGAGTGAGCATAATGATTGAATGAGGTATGCATGTACTCATTCTATCGAACTTTTTCAAGGAAGTAACGAGCATTTTGAGCCTGCATGGTTAGTAATGTGGTAACAGGTAATGGTTCAATGGTTTTCTTAGGCACCCAAATCTCTTTCTTTGGGGGGTCATTCCTGCTGTTTGGTCCAACATAGTGAGCAACAGACTCACCATGTTGATTTTTTAACAACTTATAGTTGTCCAGAGAATCATCATCAGGATATTCAGTGATGGGAGAGTCATATCCCGAAAGTAATGCTCGATCGAGCGTTTTGCTCTTGGCAGGAACCCACACAGTTTGAGGATATTGATGAGGTTCCCAATAGGTGCCATTTTCATTCAGTTTCCTTTCGAAACCGATGCCTTCTTTCCTGGGATTTTTGTGAAGAATGGATTTCTTCAAAACATCACAAAGGGTTTGATGTCCTTTGAGAGATTTGAACATTCCTGTCTGAAGAAGATCCTTCAACCTAGCATTTTCATCAGAAATAGAACCATTTTCCTCGACGGAGGGGTTAGCATTCACAGATGATTCAACATTTGTTTCAGCATTGGTTCGTTCAAGGCATTTTAAACAGGGTGGCTCAAACACTTCAGGTTTCTCTTTAAGTTGTTGGGTGAGAAGAGAATTTTCCCTGATCAAATCCTCATGAGCCTCTGATACGTCCATTTTGCATCATGTTTTCCTACTATTATTTATAATGTTTTTATGCATAATAATGCCTTTTGGAGTATTTCTAATGCCTTTTCTCTCATATTATGCAAGGTTTACACAAAGAGGGAGAATACTGGCAGCTGGAGTTCTGGACCTGAAAAAACTACGTCAGAGTTACCTATTTTGCACATCTCCAAATGAGCTAAAAAATTACGGAGAATTATTTTGGAATATATGAAGAATAATGGAGCAAATAACTACTAGAGGGGGCCCACCAGGTGGGCACAACCCACCTGGGCATGCCAGGGAGCCCAGGCGCGCCCTGGTGGGTTGTGCCCTCCTCGGCCCACCTCTGGTGCCCCTCTTCTGGTATATAATTCATTTTGACCTAGAAAAAATAAGAGGAGGACTTTCGGGATGAAGCGCCGCCGTCTCAAGGCGGAACTTGGGCAGGAGCACTTCTGCCCTCCGGCGGAGCGATTCCGCCGGGGGAACTTCCCTCCCGGGGGGGGGAATCATCGTCATCATCATCACCAACAACTCTCCCATCTTTGGGAGGGCCATCTCCATCAACATCTTTAACCGCACCATCTCCTCTCAAACCCTAGTTCATCTCTTGTGTTCAATCTTTGTACCGGAACCTTAGATGTGACTAGTAGTGTTGATTACATCTTGTAGTTGATTACTATATGGTTTATTTGGTGGAAGATTATATGTTCAGATCCATTATGCTATTTAATACCCCTCTGATCTTGGGCATGATTATTATTTGTGAGTAGTTACTTTTGTTCTTGAGGTCACGGGAGAAGTCATGTTGCAAGTAATCATGTGAACTTGATATGTGTTTGATATTTTGATGATATGTATGTTGTGATTCCCTTAGTGGTGTCATGTGAACGTCGACTACATGGCACTTCACCATATTTGGGCCTAAGGGAATGCATTGTGGAGTAGTTATTAGATGATGGGTTGCTAGAGTGACAGAAGCTTAAACCCTACTTTATGCGCTATTTCATAAGGGACTGATTTGGATCCAAAAGTTTAATGCTATGGTTAGATTTTATCTTAATACTTTTCTCGTAGTTGCGGATGCTTGCAAGGGGGTTAATCATAAGTAGGAGGTTTGTTCAAGTAAGAACAACACCTAAGCACCCACTACTGCAGGATGCTGCTAACACGACACTATGATGAGAGACCCTTTGACAAAACTGTGTGCGATGCATTAATCGCAAACAGTGATGTAAAAAATGGTCAAAAAAGACGCAAAACGTTTGCGATGAATGATACATCAAACACGGTTCAGATTTTAGTTGCGTGTGCGATGCTGGGCATACGGTTGATCCATATGAACTGTTTGCGATGAGACAGAACAACAGAAACGGGCAGCCAGATCAAGGTGTGTGTGATATACGGCATACAGTTCACTCCGATGAACCGTTTGCGATGATCGAGGTGAACACAAACGATTTGGCGTAACAAGATGTGTGTGATACCCGGCAAACAGGTCGATAATCAGAATTGTGTGTGATCATTATAGACAGCCCATACGGTCTTTTTTTGTGAATTGTGTGCTCGTTAGGGCACACAGTTCAATAAACCAACCTGTGGGTGATAACATAGAAGATCTCTGTCGAATACGTATTACTAACCGTCTGCGATGAGATTGACAGGATAAACAGAGATAACAAATTAATATGAGCGAACGGAAACAGAGATATATACAGTCTGCTTAATGGATACACGTTCTACACTGAGGAACATGATGAGAAGACCTCATATCAGAACAGCTCTGTTCTAATAGAATGCATGACTGTAGATGAAGCTGATAAAAGGGTATACTATGGAACCATCAAAGAGATTTGGGAGCTTGACTATGTGAAAGTTAAGGTGGCATTATTCAGGTGCGCATGGATCCCTCTTGGTCATGTAAAGGTTGATGATTATAGGAAGACATGTGTTAACAGGACAACGATGGCATATCACGCAGACCTGTTCATTCTTGCCAGCGATGCTACCCAGATTTTCTTTGCGGAAGACCCCTTGCATAAGAACTGCCATGTAGTGATGCATGGGAAGAGGAGGGTACTGGGTGTCGACGATGTTGCCGATGAGGACGAGTACGATGAATTTGCTGAGTTGCCAGCCAAGGGATCACGCACCCGTGTAACAGAGAAGCGTAAAATCATCAGAAAACCCAAGTTCATTCGGGGTCAACGTAATGATCCCAGTTCCCCCATGTACATGGGAATTAAGCCGTAAGACTAGTCTTTATGCCTACCCTGCAACTTATTTTGTTCAATTTAGTACTATCGCGTGTACTGAATTTGTGAGTTATGCCCGGTTTTCTGTTGATGTAAGAACCGTTAATATGTTGACCTTGATATGTTGTCAGCTCAGGCAATGAATATGAACTGTTTTTGTTATTATTATTATTATATCATAGAGGTAGCACACTCAATTGATCTCACTACAGTATGTGTGAACAAAAATATGCAATCTGGTTTGTGAATAGCACACGGTTCATTGATGAAAGCCGTGTGCCGACCAAACCCCGCCCGCGATCTGAGTCGTGCTTTCTGATTGGCCAGAACCCAAACCCCACGGATCGTATGTCCACACCGTTGGATGCTCCCAGATCGAACGGCAATCCTCATCCCTTTCGACAGCACATGCAGTTCTGTTTGTAATTTTTTTTATGCACAAAATGCACGTTAAACTCAAAAAATGTCTTAAATATAGCTAACGATACATGAAATGCGCCAGAAAATCAAACCCGTGGTATAATGGTGATTGCGTACCATGGAAGTTTTTATGAGGCCAAACGATGAAGTCACCGGCCACTGGAGTTTGAATTGACACGTCTCCTTTTGGAAACCATGATCCTTCATGTGAGATGCTCCGGTTTGGAAGGAGCGATCATCAAAACTTGTGCCAAACTTTACCAAATTTTTTCCACGGGGTCGTGAGAGCACGCCATGGGCACACATCGATTTTGATGATGTCCGGACTCCATCTAAATTTGCTGTAATTAAAATACCAACTAGGCCTACGCCAGTGGCCGCACCTCGCGGCCGAAATGTTTGAAACTTCTCCCCGCTTCTTGAACAAACGGATGAAAACTCGCAAAGCGACGCACAAATGATTTGTACACCGTCTTTGCTAGGCTGATCATAATGGGAGTATCATAGCTAGTATCATGCATGCGAACTAGGCAATTTTGATGAGCTGTCATAGAATTAAATGAAGAAAGAGAGGGTTAAGTATCATATCATGATACCGTATCATAATAAATGCTATGCTACTATGTGTCATGCATGACAATAAATAAAATACTACATGATACTAACTTATGATACTATGCGCGCATTACGGAGGTAGTATCATATACTAGTATCATATTCATGATACTCCCCATTACAACCAGCCTTACCATATACTAGTATCATGCATATGATACTAGTATATGATACTACCTCCGTAATGCGCGCATAGTATCATAAGTTAGTATCTTAGGTTGCCTTATTAATTGCCATGCATGACACAAAGTAGTACAACATTTAATATGATACGGTATCATGATATGATACCACACCCTCTCTTTCCTCATTTAACTGTGTGCCACATCATCCAAAAAGTCTAGTAGGCATGCATGATACCGCTTATGATACTCCCATTATGACCAGCCTTAGGGTGGCCATAGTGGGGGTATCATAGCCGGTATCATGCACTCGGGAATAGCAAATATGATGATGTGGCAAAGAAGTAACATAGGTAGATACCGTAACATAATAAATATGCTATACTACTTTGTGTCATGCATGGCCATAAATACGGTCATCTATGATACTACTCTATGATACTATGCACTATGAAGGTACGTACGTAGTATCATACACTAGTATCATATGCATGATACTATAGTATATGATACTCCCCACTATAAGGCTGGCCATAGTGGTGGTATCATAGCCGATATCATGCACTCGGAAATAGCAAGTATGCTGATGTGGCAAAGAATTAAAGAAGATAGAGAGGGTTAGAGTAACATATAGGTAGATACCGTATCAAGTTAAATGCGATGCTAATTTGTGTCATGAATGGCAATAAGTATGATCATCTATGATACTACTCTATTATACTATACACTATAATTAAAGGTAGTATCATACACTAGTATCATATATATATGCATGATACTAGTATATGACACTCTCCACTATGAGTAGCCTAAGTATAGCCTAACTAAAACACCCACATGTAGTTGTAGTAGGGTTTTTGACTTTATATGCACTAAAATGCAAGGTAAGTGCAAAGAATGACTTAAACATAGCAGACGAGACCTGAAATGGGCCGGAAAATCAAACCAAGGGTATATCCGCGATTGTTTACCATGATTTTTTTAGGCGGAATGATGTAGTAACTGACGATTTGGAGTCCGAAGTGCCGCGTCTCCTTTTGGAAACTATGATCCATCTTGTGAGATGCTCCGGTATGGAAGGTGCGAGCACCAAAACTTGTGCCAAACTTTATCAAATTTTTTCCATGCGATCGTGAGAGCACGCCACAGTGACACAATGATTTTCGTTATTTTCCGGACTCTATATGCATTTCCTGAAATTAAAATAACAACAAGGCCTACGCCTCTGGCCGCACCCTGCGGCCGAACTGTTTGAAGCTTTTTCCCGTTTCTCAGACAATGAATGAAAATTCGCAAAGCGACACACAAATGATCTTGCTAACACCCACGTGTAGTTGCGACTATATATATATACAAATGAGATCTCTTTTTTTTACATATTCAAAGTTTGAGATTGCTAGCCAGGCCTGCCGCCTGGTAAAATGTACCAGAAAATTGAACCATAGGGTACAATCGTGATTTCTTACCGTGGAAAAAAAATTGGAGGCGAAACGATGAACTCATGTTTTCATTCAAACAAAAATATGCTGTTAGTTAATGTAAATGTTTTCAAATAGCACACGGTTCACTCATGAAAGCCGTGTGTCCACTAAACCGTGGCCGATGCCCCCCTGCCACGCGCGCGATCTGAGTCGTGCGTTCTGATTGGCTAGAACCCAAACCCCACGGATCGTATGTCTGCATCGTTGGATTCTCCTTGATCGAAAGGCGATCCTCATCCCTTTCAACAGCACATGCAGTTCCGGTTGTGATTTTATTTATATCCACAAATTGCACGTTAAATTCAAAAAATGTCTTAAATATAGCAAAGGATACCTGAAATGCGTTAGAAAATCAAACCCGTGGTATAATGGTGATTGCCTACCGTGGAAATTTTTATGAGACCAACCGATGAAGTCACCGACCACTGGAGTTTGAATTGACACGTATCCTTTTGGAAACCACGGTCCTTCATGTGAGATGCTCCGGTTTGGAAGGAGCGATCATCAAAACTTGTGCCAAACTTTACCAAATTTTTTCCCCGGGGTCGTGAGAGCACGCCACGGGCACACACCGATTTTGATGATGTCTGGACTCCATCTGAATTCCCAGTAATTAAAATACCAACTAGGCCTACGCCGGTGGCCGCACCTCGCGGCCGAAATGTTTGAAACTTCTCCCCGTTTCTCAGACAATGGATGAAAACTCGCAAAGCGGAACACAAATGATTTGTACACCTTCTTTGCTAACTAACACCCAGATGTAGTTGTAGAACAGTTTTGAATTTAATTATATGCACTAAATGCAAGGTAAGTGCAAAAAAATGACTTAAATATAGCAACAAGACCTGAAATGGGCCAGAAAATCAAACCTAGGGTATATACGTGATTGTTTACCGTGAAAAAATTTCGAGGCGGAATGATGTAGTCACTGACGATTGGAGTCCGAAGTGCCGCGTATCCTTTTGGAAACTATGATCCTTCTTGTGAGATGCTTCGATTTGGAAGGTGTGAGCATTAAAACTTGTGCCATCTTTACCAAAAAAATTCCATGTGATCCTGAGAGCACGCCACGGTGACACACCGATTTTCGTTATTTCCGGACTCTATATGCATTTCCTGTAATTAGAATACCAACAAGGCATACGCCTCTGGCCGCACCCTGCGGCCGAACTGTTTGATTTTTTTTCCGTTTCTCAAACAATGAATGAAAACTCCCAAAGCGACACACAAATGATCTTGCTAGCTAGCACCCACGTGTAATTGCGTAGCAAACGACTCAAATATAGCAAATGATACCTCAAATGCACGAGAAAATCGAACCATCGAGTACAATGGTGATTTCTTACCGTGGAAAACAATTTGGAGGCGAAACGATGAACTCTTGTTTTCATTCAAACGAAAATATGCTGTTAGTTCATGTAAATGTTTTCAAATAGCACACGGTTCACTCACGAAAGCCGTGTGCTTACCAAACCGTGGCCGATGCCCCCCCCTTGCTGCGCGCGTGATCCGAGTCATGCGTTCTGATTGGCCAAAACCCAAACCCCACGGATCATACGTCTGCACCGTTGGATGCTCCCAGATCGAACGGCAATCCTCATCCCTTTCGACAGGAAATGCAGTCCGGCTAGGATTTGATTTATATGCCAAAATGCACGGTAAATGCCAAAAAATGTCTTAAATATACCACACGAGACCTGAAATGCGCCAGCAAATCAAACCCATGGTATAATGGTGATTGCTTAATGTGGGAAAAATTTAGAGGCGAAAGGATGAACTCACGTCTTCATTTCAAAATTAGTACATCTTCATTTCAAACGAAAATATTCTCTTTGTGCACATGAGCGCTTAGAGGCAACCGTTTGCATAGGCCTTTCCGCGCGGCGACCGGGGATATTTTTCACCCTGTTCACCTAGGCCGCCAACACCCCCCCCCCCCCGCCCGCCCGCGTTTCACTCAACTAGTCCACCCAATCTCCATCGCCAGCTCCCCCCTCCCCCAGATCCACAGCAGAACCCTCTCTGGCACCGGTGTGCTCACCCCGGCCATGTGCCCGCTCTTCGGCGTCAAGCCTACCTCCACTGTCGTTCCCAACACGCGGCTGCCCGCGCCTCGCCGTCTTCGTTTGCTTGCCAGCCACCCTCGAGCATATCGATCCTGTAACCCTCGCCTCTCCTGTGGTCCTGCCGGGTTTGCATTAAGAAGCCTGTTAGTTACTGCTCTCCATCGCGGTGAGGCATATTTCCTCGCAATCCCTCTTCCTATTTTGTTCCGTGTGTTCCCAAATTGGCTATAAAATAACAGAGAGCGTATATATGTTCATTATCTACCTTCCTAACTAGTACATATAAGCTGTTTGTTCCAATAAGTTACTGCCGATTTACAGATCGCGGGCGCCCGAGTCACGTAAACTTAACAAATAAGCCATACATTTTCTAAATTATTGCATGACATGTTTAGACAGCTTGATACCAAGTTGTTAGTTTTATGCTTATCCTCCTTTCCTCAGTTTCGCATGTGTTCTCTGTAGATGCCGATTAGCAGCGACATCACTCATGCTTCAGGCGATGTATCTTCATCTGATTCCGACAACCCTAGGTCTTCAGCAGATGGTGAGGGATCAAGTAATCTTGAACGGGATAGAGCTACAGCAATTACCCTTCCGGTCAGGACACAGAGGAACGCTCCAAGGAAGCCCACACACCAGCCTAAAGGTGTATATGAAGTAACCGAGATTGATTTAAAGTCTTGGGCTCCAACTAAACCAGATAAAGTACGCACGAGGTTCACGAGTGTGTGTGGATTTGTTGGCAGGGCAAGGCTCAACATTAATCTGCCAGGGTTTCGGAAGGCTGACACAGAAACACGGCGAAGGATAGTCCGGGAGATCATGGATCACTTCAACATTCCAGAGCAGTGGAGAATGCAAGTGGAACACGCTACACTGAAGAAGGCTAGGGATGCTTGGAGAAACTGGAAGCACGTGTTGTACAAGAAGTACTTGAGTGAAGGCAAGGACCCAATCCCCGCATACCCCCAAATTACAAAGGCAGACTGGGCAGAATTCAAAAGGGTCGGGGCAACTAAAGAGTTTGCTGAGAAGAGTGCCAAGCAATCGGAACTACAGAAGAAGAACACACACCCCCACCGTATGGGTGTGGCAGGATACTACGGCATGAAACCGATATGGGACCAGGAGGACAAAGAAGCAGTAGCGGCGGGTGGGAAACTGGCCTTTAGTGAAATCAGGGGCGAACGCGCCAGAGACTACTTGCGGGCATGTGCAAGGAGGCGTGATGACGGAACTTATTACTTTGAAAAGTCACATGATGAAGAACTGTATCAAGTGATGTTAAAGGCTTCCAAGATCCCTGGAAGGTTCTACAGGAACTCAGGGCCATGTGACATTCTGTCTGATGCTCTGGAAACAAGAGAGCCCCCTGGCCGTGCAAGGGGTATAGGTGTTAATGTCCCGCACAAGAGGGCTTTCACACTCAGCAAAGAAGAGAGGCTCAGCATGAAAAAAGCGAGGAGTGAAATGAAGCAGAATGAATTGTATGAAAGGTTGAGGAAGTACATGTATTCGGCTATTCGAAAGGATATTGAGGAGTCAATGATGATGCAGAAGACTCTAACACTGACAGATAGCCAGCAGATGGGAGGGGATGCGGGCATGGAGGATGCTGCTTATTGCACGACAACACCGCACAAAAGTAGCTGTGCATCAGCTGACCCCAGCGACACTGAGACTGCAGCTGCTCATCATGATGCTATATCTGATCTATCTGGAATGAAAGACAGACTGAAGGGTGTGCTTACACATTATGAAGGTACATTAAAATGTGCAACAGCCTGGGTTTGCCCACCCTTCTTGGAAGAGGGCCTCTTGTTGGACAATGTGCCATTGAAGCCGGGCTGTGTGAAGTGCTACGTGACTGAAGTAAAGCCTGGATTCAATGAATTTGCCCTGAAGAATGTCCTAGGAGACTTTGATGAGCAAAGGACCTTGGGAGAAACACTGTTGCATCACATCTAGTGGCCACGAAAGGAAATAGAGTTCATCGATGAGATCCCTGAAGCCCCGCCAAGAGCAACCAATGTCGCCCCTCAACCGGTGACGCTCTCCTTGCCACAGCAGCTCTCGCATGCTTCCCCCAAAGAACCTAATACTCGTAATCCGACGGCTGATGCATCAACCTGTGATCAGCCAGCCCGACTTTGTGCCGTACAGGCCATGTCATCCTCCGCCCCAGAGTAGCCAGTGGCAAGGCCTACAACTGCTGAATACGCACCACCGGTTCAGATGCCGGCCGCTGAAGCAGCGGGGGGAGACCCAGCTGCAGCACATGCTCAGCAGACCAACCTGGTGGAACGGACTGCTAAGCAGTCTGATGCTTCGGAACCACCTGCTAAGCAGTCTGTAGGTCCAGAACCGACTGCTCATCAGTCCGTCGGTCCGCAGTCGCGTGATCAGCATACCAATGCGTCAGCACTTCCTGCTCAGTAAACCAACGCGTTGGCACGGCCTCCTCAGCACACCGACAAGTTGGCACCACCTGCGCAGAAACCCGACATAGCTTCAACGCATGGTCAGCAGTCTGATGCCTTTGCTCCTACAGCCCAGCAGTCCATCACAGCAGCACCGCCAGCTCAGCGGTCCGGCATAGATAAACCGTCTGCTAAGCAGTCCGTCGAAGCTTCACCGTCTGCTCGGCAGTCTACCTTGCAGCCAACCAGATGTTCTGCCAGAAATGCTTCAAGTACCAAGAAGGAAGCGGCCAAAAAGGCTGCACCCGCGAGGAAGCGCGGCGGGAGAGCGAAGAGGAAAGAGAACAATTGCCTCTTACTTAAAGCACTCATCGCCCAGAACCAAATTAACAACAGGTTGTTCGAATTGGGGAGTAATATTATTTCTGACGGCATGGATGATGAAGAAGTAGATTTGTTGCTTGCTAAAAGTAAAGTAGATGTACTTGAAGCACGCAATTACGTCCATGGCCAGCCATTTCTTGTTGGCGAATACTTTGATGAGTGCAGCTCCAGTTGCCGCGAGTTACATGAATATTGCATGGATCAAATGTCAGCAGGCCATCATGGTTTGCTAGTCCACTACAACAGAGATCATTTCCGACACGATGCTGGTTCCATCAATGTGAGTTTCGAGGACTTACATCTCTTCTTCAACTTCAACGAGCTCGATGCCACTCTTGTTAGATGCCTGATTTTGTAAGTACTTAACAAACTCTGATCAACTTCTCCATACAAGGCTGTAAATGATAAACAACTAATTGCATTTTATTCCCTCTCAGGGGATTGAACGTGCAGAGAAGAAAAAGGGAGAGTGTGTATTTCATAGATCCTGCATTAGCAAATGGCACAACATTAGATGGTAAGGACCTACGGGACTGGGCCATTAACACGATCGTCTGTCTCTTCGAAAACACGTCCCATGCAGAATCATTTCTCTGGCCATATCATGAACGGTAAGTCAAGTAAACAACCACGCATACACTGATTTGTCTTTCAAATTTCGACATAATTCATAAGTTCATGGCTTTCTTAATATGTAGCGATCACTGGATATTGGTATTCATTGTTCCAAACAAGAACACAGTTTACTACATGGATTCTCTCAGAGAGTCAACAAACGCTCAGGATCTGACGCATCTTCAGCAATTCATGGATAGGTATTGAATTCTATGATGTTGAAATTAATTTGCATTCATATCTGGTTCAATAATTGATGTTGTCAAAATTCATCTTCATTTGCAGTGTGCTCGCATTGTGGAAAACTAAACTAGGGAACCTGTTCAAGAGGGAACTACCTCTGCAGCACGAGATCGTTTCTCCGGTAACACACCAAAATCTGTTATTTTTGGAAAATTTATCCAATAGTCTGCAAATACCTTTTCTTACGCTAGTAAAATGTTCAAGCTTCTAAATAAACCTCTTTCTATTTTTATCCAAAGAAAAAATAATACATCTAACACCGGTTAGGTTGTTCCTAACAGGACAAATACATGACTAATTCTGTACAAAAAAATTCAGTGTCCTCAGCAACAAGCAGGGACCAACCTTTGTGGATACTATGTTTGTAGACACATGATCTCCATCTGCAAATCTACTGATAGTTGTGACGATCCTCGCGAATTAGTACATGTAAGTCTATCTTAATTAATATCTTCTACTCCACTCATATGGCACATTCTGATCTTAAAAATACTGCAGCTCATCTTAGAACCGAGGACCCCTGAACCGCTCACGGCTGGTGAATTGCTGATGGTTCAGATATTTATCAGCGACTTCTTCATGAATCACTACATCAATCCCACTGGTGATAATGAAGATTTCAGCAGGCGTTCTCCTGAAACATTGAGTAAGAGTTAGCCGCTAAACATATACGCATGGGTCCATTGTTTTCCATCTGATGAGGTCTTCATATTTCGTACACTATGATTAATTATGTAATGCATATATGTATGGACAAATCATTGGAATTTAGCTACCATATGTTCAATTGCAATTGTTGCGAAATCTGATGAATGTTCTTCCTGTGGACACTATTTGTTCAATTGAATATTGTGGTGAATTTGCTTTTTGCATGCCGATTTAAAATGGGATATTTTTGTTTTAACCTGGCAATTGCTCCACACACGGTTCAACTAAATGAGTGTGTGCGATCCACATCGGAAAGCATACGTCAATCGTAGCGGAACCGTCGGTGATACACAGCAGATCGCAAACGATTTGCAGTGCTACTATGTGTGCGTAGGGTCTCCGGAACCATTTGTGATATCACGGTATCGCACACGAGAGCTCGGAGTAAACCGTGCCCAATGTAAAATACAATCCCAGTCGAAATTTTTTCAGGAAACGTGTGCGATCCCAAACGAAAAGCACACGTCACTCTTGCCGCAACCGTCGGTGATACACAACAAATCACAAACGGTCTGCAGCACTTGTATGTGTGCGAATGGGGCTCCTGAACCGTTTGTGATAGAACATTATCGCACACGGTAATTGTTGGGAAACGTGTGCGATGGAGTCTTGCATGGCAGACGGGTTCCACAGAAAACTCGTGTGCGATGGGGCACATATAGCACACAGTTCATATGTTGGCCCGTGTGCCTTACATACTGTTTCCCAAACGGTTCATTACGACACACCGTTTGGTTTCACTGCGTCATTAGAAACGTTTAATCACCGATCCCACACGTGCGAAAGAATTTAGTGTGTGCTGCATCGCACACGATTACATTTTGCAAGGCCTCTGAATCATGGCTCCATATCCCCGACGGTTTCTGGGTCGTGTGGGAAGGACCCGCCTATCGCCCACACTCACTTGGCGACGGTTCCAAATGCCATCGCGGAAAGGGGTTAAAAACCATGTGTATAGCACCGACGCGTACCAGTGACCGGTCCACCCACATATCAAATTATCAAAGTAGCGAACACGAATCAAACCAACATGATGAAAGTGATATGATGAAATTCCCGTGTACCCTCAAGAACACTTTGCTTATCATAAGAGACCATTTTGGCCTGTCCTTTGACACAAAAGGATTGGGCTACCTTGCTGCACTTTGTTTATCGTTACCGTTACTTGCCCGTTACAAATTATCCTGCTATCAAACTATCTGTTACCAACTATTTCAGTGCTTGCAGAAAATACCTTGCTGAAAACCACTTGTCATTTCCTTCTGCTCCTTGTTGGGTTCGACACTCTTACTTATCGAAAGGACTACGATTGATCCTCTATACTTGTGGGTCATCGGCCTCTCTCAGCACCTCAAGTTCCTGTTTCCTTTTCAGGTAATCATAAGTTAATCTTTCATGGTCAGCTGAGAAAAAATCATGACGATTTGTCAGTTCTTCCATTCATGACTGGAGAGTAGAATACTCTTCGGTCAACGACTGATTTTTCTCCATCTCCTCAACCAACAACCCTTCAGATTTCCAGAGGGTTTTCTCAATTTTCTCAAGAGAGTTTTGTTGAATATTAGCAATTTTGATCAACTTAGCATGGTTTTGATGAAGATTTTGAACCACCTAAGTTTTTGCTTCTTCACATGATGTGTGCTATTCTTAGAATGTCATTTTATTTTGTTTTGCTTGTTGTTTTAATAAAATACTTAGATCTGAAAGTTTTTAAATAAGAGAGAGTCCTCAAATAGCTACCTATTTACTTAACTACTCATTTGATCTTCACTTATATCTTTTTGGAGTAGTTTGTCGAACACTCTCATGCTTCACTTATATTATTTCGAGAGTTGATAATAGTGATGACAATTTGCACAAGCTTTGAAATTGGTCCTAATATAATGAATATCCAAGAAGGATATAAAAAACTCTCATGTAGATCATTGGATATGATAAGTTTGATTCCTTGCAATAGTTTTGCAATATGGCGATAATAATATGTGAGTCATGTTGGTGAGTAATTATGCTTTAGTAAGAATATTGGTGTTAAGGTTTGTGATTCCCTATGCAAGCACAAAAGTTAATAGTTATGCAATAAATTACACCCTACTTGTGGTGCATTATTCAGTGTTAGTTATGCTCAATGCTCCTTTATGTGAATTTTCATTTCTTGGTTGGTTGCTTCTCAATCTATTTGCTAGCCTCCATTTGTAGTAAGTGGGAATACTACTTGTGCATCCAAAATCACTAAACCCGGTTTTGCCACATGAGTCCACCATACCTACCTATATGCAGTATTCCCGTGCCGTTCTAAGTAAATTTGTATGTGCCATCTCTAATTTTCAAAATAAATTTTCATTTTGTGTGCTCGTACCGCTCATGAAGCGGCAGGGGGTGGCCAATATTTTCCATGCTAGATGTGTTATTCTCAAGATGAGTGTTTATTCACTTGTCATTGCACGAGAGTACGGCAAAGGTATTAGGGATGCCCAGTCCGGAAATGAAAAAGAAATTTACTTTATGTTATCAAATAATAAATTCCTTGGAAAACTGTTGGTATGGAGGGCACCCGTGGATATGGCTAGCCATGGATTGTGAAAGAATGGTGGAAAAAGGAATAAACTTTATTTTCTGTTTGGGAACCGCCTATGATATATCTAGCATGGAAAGTGTTGGGAATTACTCAGTCATTTTCGTTGACGGGAAAAGTATGCCTCTCAAAAATTTTATCTCTCAGTTTAAGCTTTGAGCTCTGGCACCTCTACAAATCCCTACTTCCCTCTGCGAATGGCCTTTCTATTTACTTTATGCAATTTTTATTTTTTACTTAAGTCTCCATCTTCTCTTATAAAGCACCAACTAAGGGGCACTATGATCGTACTTGAGCATTGGGTGTAGCTAATATGCGAGTGTGTTTCATGAATGGATCAATGATTGAGCATAATGGGCTAGGGATAACTTGCTTTAGTATTGGTATTTTGAAAGACATGGTTGTTTGTTGATATGCTTGAGTATTGAAATCTTCATGTCAAAACTAGACTATTGCTTTGAATCATATAAAAGTCCAAATGTCCATGCTATAAAGAAAAGAATATGTGATGAACATGTTAGGCAGCATTCCACATAAAAAATTCTGTTTTTATCATTTACCTACTCGAGGACGAGTAGGAATTAAGCTTGGGGATGCTGATACGTCTCCAACGTATCTATAATTTTTGATTGTTCCATGTTGTTATATTATCATTCTTGGATATTTTACAATCATTTTATAGCAACTTTATATCATTTTTTGGGACTAACCTATTGACATAGTGCCAGGTGCCAGTTACTGTTTTTTTGCTTGTTTTTTACTTCGCAGAAAATCAATACCAAAAGGAGTCCAAACGCAGCGAAACTTTTTGGTGATTTTTTCTGGACTAGAAGACTCATGATGGGCCAAGAAAGTACCTGAGGGGGGCTCCGAGGGGAGCACAACCCACCAGGGCGGGCCTGGGGGCCAAGGCGCGCCCAGGTGGGTTGTGCCCACCTCGGTGGCCTCCCGCACCGCCTCTTCGCCCTATAAATTCTCAAATATTCCAAAAACCTTGGGGGTAACCCTAGATCAGAAGTTCCACCGCCGCAAGCCTCTGTAGCCACGAAAAACCAATCTAGACCCCGTTCAGGCACCCTGCCGGAGGGGGAAATCATCACCGATGGCCATCTTCATCATCCCGGCGGCCACCATGATGAGGAGGGAGTAGTCCACCATCAGGGCTGAGGGTTTGTACCAGTAGCTATGTGTTTAATCTCTCTCTCTCGTGTTCTTGAGATGTCACAATCTTGATGTATCGCGGGCTTTGTTAATATAGTTGGATCATATGGTGTTTTCCCCTCTCTATCTTGTTGTGAATTGAGTTTTCCCTTTGAGATTTCGTTTTATCGGATTGAATACTTTTATGGATTTGAGAACACTTGATGTATGTCTTGCATATGAATACCCGTGGTAACAATGGGGTATTATATTGATTCACTTGAGATATGTTTTGGTACTCAACTCGCGGATTCCCGAGGTGACATTGGGGTAATCTATGCATAGGGGTTGATGCACGTTCTCGTCTTTTGTTTCTTCGGTAGAAATCTTGGGGCACTCTTTGAGGTTCTTTGTGTTGGATTGAGTATTATGAATCTGAATTGGCTTTGGTGTTATTCTAGTACGAACTCTTGATAGATCGATCGAAAAGAATAACTTTGTATTATTTTAGTACGAACTCTTGATAGATCGATCGAAAAGAATAACTTGGTGTTATTTAAGTACGAACTCTTGGATAGATCGATCAGAAAGAATAGCTACAAACAATTTCTTATTATGTTCGCCGCTAGATAAGAACTTTGGAGTGATTCTTCATCGCACTTTGAGGGATGGTTATATGATCCAATTAGATTAGCATTGTTGAGAGATTGCACTAGCGAAAGTACGGACCCTAGGCCTCATTTTCAAGCATTGCAATACCGTTTGTGCTCACTTTTGTTACTTGCTACCTTGCTGTTTTTTATTGTTCCTATTACAAAAATCAATATCTACTATCATTACTACACTTTTATCACCATCTCTTCGCCGAACTAGTGCACCTATACAATTTACCATTGTATTTGGTGTGTTGGGGACACAAGAGACTTTTTATTATTTGGTTGCAGGGTTGTTTGAGAGAGACCATCTTCATCCTACGCCTCCCACGGATTGATAAACCTTAGGTCATCCACTTGAGGGAAATTTTCTACTGTCCTACAAAACTCTGCGCTTGGAGGCCCAACACGAGTCTACAAGAACAAGTTGTGTAGTAGACATCATGCTCTTTTCTGGCGCCGTTGCCGGGGAGGTGAGTGCTTGAAGGTATATCTTTAGATCTTGCAAGTGAATCTTTTAGTTTCTTGTTTTATCACTAGTTTGGTTTATAAAAAGAAAACTACAAAAAAAATGGAATTGAGGTTGCATCATATTATTCATCTCTATAATGTCTTTCGTGAAAATGATGGAAAGGAAAATTGTGCTCAATTGATAGAAGAATAATTCTATAAAATGTTTGACAAAAAATCTTTGAATGATGAGCATGATTGCAATGTTGTTGGTATGAATTCTTTGAATATCCATGATGCTAATGATATGCAAAGCCATAAGCTTGGGGATGCTATATTTGATGAAGATGATATTTTTAGTCCCCCAAGTTTTGATGGTAATATTTACTATGATGAAAGCATGCCTCCTATTTATGATGATTATATTGATGAAAGTGGATTTGGAGAGGCCATGACTTTATTTAATGATGAATCCACTATTTTGGAAGAGGTTTCAATTGATTATGAAAACAAAGTTCCTATCTATGATGATTATGGTGATGACATGTATGCTATATTGAATAATGATAACCATGAAACTTGTCATCATGATTTTAATTTTCAGTCACATGATAGTTATTTTGTTGAATTTGCTCCCACTACTATTGATGAGAAGAAATTTGCTTATGTGGAGAGTAATAAAATTTCTATGCTCGTGGATCATGAAAAGAATGTTTTATGTGATAGTTATATTGTTTAATTCATTCATGATGCTACTGAAAATTATTATGAGAGAGGAACATATGCTTCTACATATTGCAATAATATCAAGTTTCCTCTCTATGTGTTGAAAATTTTGAAGTTTTGTTTGTTTTGCCTTCATATGCTAGTTGATTCTTGTTCCCATAATTTTTTTTCTCACAAAATCCCTATGCATAGGAAGTGGGTTAGACTTAAATGTGCTAGTCATATGCTTCATGATTCTCTCTTTGTGTTTCAATTCTTATCTTTTATGCGAGCATCATTGAAATCATCATGCCTAGCTAAAAGGCATTAAAGAAAAGCGCTTGTTGGGTGACAACCCAACACTTTTACCTACTGTTTTTGTGTGTTCACATGATTAGGCTACTGTATTAATCATGTTTTATAACTTTTATTTCAATAAAGTGCCAAGTAAAGCCTTTGGGATAGTGTGGATGATAGTTGACTTGATTCTGTGCAAAAACAGAAACTTTTACATCCAGTGCAGAAATTCCTGTCTTTTACTTGAACGTGAAAAAATTCTGAATTTTTTACAGTTAATGATTACTCAAATTTTCTATGTCTTCCTAATTTTTCAGAATTTCTGGAGTTACACAAGTATGACATTAATTCAGATCTTTACGTTCTGTTCTGTTTTTGACAGATTCTGTTTTCAATGCATAGTTTGCTTGTTTTCTAGTTTCTATGGATTATATTGCTCAATATAAATTGTGGAAATTATAAGGTACAGTAGGCATTGTGTGAGAACAATTATCAATCTTGTCTTTGACAGTACCAAAGTGAATGATTTGTCTTTATCATACTAACCCATCTCACGAAGTTCCGTTAAGTTTTGTGTGATTGAAGTTTTCAAGTTTTGGGTGAGATATCGATATGAGGAGAATAAGGTGTGACAAGACCCTAAGCTTGGGGATGCCCAAGGAACCCCAAGGCAATATTCAAGAAGATCCAAGCAACTAAGCTTGGGGATGCCCCGGAAGGCATCCCCTCTTTCGTCTTCAACATTATCGGTAACCTCACTTGGAGCTATATTTTCATTCGTCACATGATATGATTTTTGCTTGGAGAGTCATTTTATTTTATTAGGATTTGCTTGCTGTTATTTATAATAATGTTTTGCATCTATTATTTCAACAAAAGTGGCAAGGATAGCCATCACCATGCTTATTTTGCAAATATATGAGTTGTTGTTTCAAAACAGAAAGTTTATCGCTGTTCCAATAATTATCCAGAAAAGTAAGAATGTGATAAGATGTTGAAACTTTTTGCACAATAAGATCTGATAAATTTTCTACAGTGTGGTAAATCTTCAGAATTTTTGGAAATAGGGAAGTATGAGTACAATTGCACTCTTTACATACTGTCCTGTTTAGACAGATTGCTGTTATGTTCGCATTGTTTGCATATGTTTGCTTGTTTAATGATTCTATTTGAGGATAGGAGTATTAAATATGCAGAGGCATTTAGTATGCAATGTTGAATAATAATTTTAGTGATTTGCTACAGTAGAGAATGATAAGGTTTTGCATTGATTTATACTAACTTATCTCACGAGTTCTTGTTGAGTTTTGTGTGGATGAAGTTTTTAAGAATTAAGGAAACCGTGATTTGAGAGGAATGAAGAAGACACAAAAGCTCAAGCTTGGGGATGCCCAAGGCATCCCAAGTTAATATTCCAAGAAGTCTCAAGCATCTAACCTTGGGGATGCCCCGGTAGGCATCCCACCTTTCTTCATCAACAATTATCGGTTAGCTTCGGTTGAGCCTAAGTTTTTTGCTTCTTCACATGATGTGTGCTATTCTTAGAATGTCATTTTATTTTGTTTTGCTTGTTATTTTAATAAAATACATAGATCTAAAAGTTTTTAAATAAGAGAGAGTCTTCAAATAGCTACCTATTTACTTAACTACTCATTTGATCTTCACTTATATCTTTTTGGAGTAGTTTGTCGAACAATCTCATGCTTCACTTATATTATTTCGAGAGTTGATAATAGTGATGACAATTTGCACAAGCTTTGAAATTGGTCCTAATATAATGAATATCCAAGAAGGATATAAAAAACTCTCATGTAGATCATTGGATATGATAAGTTTGATTCCTTGCAATAGTTTTGCGATATGGAGATAATAATATGTGAGTCATGTTGGTGAGTAATTATGCTTTAGTAAGAATATTGGTGTTAAGGTTTGTGATTCCCTATGCAAGCACAAAAGTCCATAGTTATGCAATGAAATTACATCCTACTTGTGGTGCATTATTCGGTGTTAGTTATGCTCAATGCTCCTTTATGTGAATTTTCATTTCTTGGTTGGTTGCTTCTCAATCTATTTGCTAGCCTCCATTTGTACGAAGTGGGAATACTACTTGTGCATCCAAAATCACTAAACCCAGTTTTGCCACATGAGTCCACCATACCTACCTATATGCGGTATTCCCGTGCCGTTCTAAGTAAATTTGTATGTGCCATCTCTAATTTTCAAAATAAATTTTCATTTTGTGTGCTCGTACCGCTCATGAAGCGGCAGGGGGTGGCCAATATTTTCCATGCTAGATGTGTTATTCTCAAGATGAGTGTTTATTCACTTGTCATTGCACGAGAGTACGGCAAAGGTATTAGGGATGCCCAGTCCCGAAATGAAAAAGAAATTTACTTTATGTTGTCAAATAATAAATTCCTTGGAAAAGTGTTGGTATGGAGGGCACCCGTGGATACGACTAGCCATGGATTGTGAAAGAATGGTGAAAAAAGGAATAAACTTTATTTTCTGTTTGGGAACCGCCTATGATATATCTAGCATGGAAAGTGTTGGGAATTACTCGATCGTATTCGTTGACGGGAAAAGTATGCCTCTCAAAAATTTTATCTCTCAATTTAAGCTTTGAGATCTGGCACCTCTACAAATCCCTACTTCCCTCTGCGAAGGGCCTTTCTATTTACTTTATGCAATTTTTATTTTTTACTTAAGTCTCCATCTTCTCTTATAAAGCACCAACTAAGGCACCATATGATCGTACTTGAGCTTCGGGTGTAGCTAATATGCGAGTGTGTTTCATGAATGGATCAATGATTGAGCATAATGGGCTAGGGATAACTTGCTTTAGTATTGGTATTTTGAAAGACATGGTTGTTTGTTGATATGCTTGAGTATTGAAATCTTCATGTCAAAACTAGACTATTTCTTTGAATCATATAAAAGTCCAAATGTCCATGCTATAAAGAAAAGAATATGTGATGAACATGTTAGGCAGCATTCCACATCAAAAATTCTGTTTTTATCATTTACCTACTCGAGGACGAGCAGGAATTAAGCTTGGGGATGCTGATACGTCTCCAACATATCTATAATTTTTTATTGTTCCATGCTGTTATATTATCATTCTTGGATGTTTTACAATCATTTTATAGCAACTTTATATCATTTTTTGGGACTAACCTATTGACATAGTGCCCAGTGCCAGTTGCTCAACAATCGCTCAGAGAGTGGGCTGCTTAACAATCTTTTCAGAATCAAATGGAGCAGCCACCGAACAAAGCCGGCGCGGGGTGGCTATTTATAGCCGCAGCCTTCCCGGATGGGAAATGACCATTTTGGACACGCGGTCCAGCCAATGGTCAACCGACACGTTTGCAACGGTCGGATTTGGGAGCAACGGTAACATTACTTGAGGAACAAGTAATGCTAACTCCTCGGTCTGAGATAAATCTCTCGCAGCGAAGAAGATCATAGTTTCTTGCTGGCAAGTATTTGCTCGGAACACAAAGAGATTTCTCTCACAACTTTCATAGGACTTGGGTTAAGCATCAGAGAATCAAAGTTTCGAACGCTACACCCCTCTTAATAGTACGGTGGTCCTATGACTCAATGAAAAGAAGAAGAATAACGAAATAAATGCTACGTCTTCACTTCGCCTTCAATCTCCTCGAACGCAGTCATTTTCCTTGGACAGACACCGAACCAATTGCTTCACTTCAGCAATTTTTAGGGGTCACTCTTGTTAACATCATCTTCGGTGATAACTATTACGTCTCCAACGTATCTATAATTTTTGCTTGTTCCATGTTGTTATATTATCATTCTTGGATGTTTTACAATCATTTTATAGCAACTTTATATCATTTTTTGGGACTAACCTATTGACATAGTGCCCAGTGCCAGTTGTTGTTTTTTGCTTGTTTTTTACTTCGCAGAATATCAGTACCAAATAGAGTCCAAACGCAGAGAAACTTTTTGGAGAATTTTTCTGGACCAGAAGTCACAAGATGGGCCAAAGAATTACCAGAGGGGAGGCCCGAGGGGAGCACAACCCCCCAGGGCGCGCCCAGGAGCCCAGGCGTGCCCTGGTGGGTTGTGCCCACCTAGGTGGCCTCCCGCACCGCCTCTTCATCCTATAAATACCCAAATATTCCAAAAACCCTAGGGGAGTCGACGAAACACAATTCCAGCCGCCGCAAGTTCCAGAACCACGAGATCCAATCTAGACACCATCACGGAGGGGTTCATCATCCTCATTGGTGCCTCTCCGATGATGCGTGAGTAGTTCATTGTAGACCTACAGGTCCGTAGTTAGTAGCTAGATGGCTTCCTCTCTCTCTCTCTTTTGATTCTCAATACAATAGTCTCTTGGAGATCTATTTGATGTAACTCTATTTTGCGGTGTGTTTGTTGGGATCCGATGAACTTTGAGTTTATGATCAGATCTATATCCATGAAAGTTATTTGAGTCTTCTTTTGATCTCTTATATGCATGATTATTTATAGCCTCCTATTTCTTCTTCGAATCTTTGGTTTAGTTAGGCCAACTAGATTGATTTTTCTTGCCATGGGAAGAGGTGCTTTGTGATGGGTTTGATCGTGCGGTGTTCTTTCCCAGTGACAGAAGGGGCAGCAAGACACGCATGTATCGTTGCTATTAAGGATAACATCATGTCATCTTTCTTATTGCATTACTCCGTTTCTCCATGAACTTAATACACTAGATGCATGCTGGATAGCGGTCGATGTGTGGAGTAATAGTAGTAGATGCAGGCAGGAGTCGGTCTACTAATCTTGGACGTGGTGCCTAAATATTGATCATTGCCTTGGATATCGTCATAATTATTCGATCTTCTATCAATTGCCCAACAGTAATTTGTTTACCCATCGTGTGCTATTTTCTTGAGAGAAGCCACTAGTGAAATCTACGACCCCCGGGTCTATTCTTTATCATATTTGCTTTGAGATAAATTTTTATTCGCTTTTGTTTTCAGATCTATTATTCCAAAAACACAAAAATACCTTGCTGCACTTTTTTATTACTGATTTTATTTCACATTTTATTGAGATCTATTTATCCAATCTACACAATTTTTATCCCGTCAACTTCACAATTTCTGACACCGTTACCCGTAGAGGGATTGACAACCCCTCCTAATCGTCGAGTTGCAAGTATTTGTTCTTTGTGTTCATGTATCGTTTATATAGTGTTGCTTGGTTCTCCTACTGGATTGATACCTTGGTTTCATAACTGAGGGAAATACCAACCGTAGATGTGCTGCATCATCCCTTCCTCTTTGGGGAAATACCGACGTAGTTCAAGCGACATCAAAAGGAATTTCTGGCGTCGTTGCCGGGGAGAGACATCATCAACATCTATCAGGTTACTAGTCACAAATCTCATCTCCTTTCAATTTACATTATTTGCCATTTGCCTCTTGTTTTCATCCCCCCCCCCACTTCACAAAAATATTTGCCTTTTTATTCACTTTCTTTTCTTTTGCCTTTTCTTGTTTGATATTTTGTTTTTTTGTGTTGCCATGTTCCTTCTATATGCTTGCATCTTCGCTTGCTAAAAATCTATTGATATGGATCCCCATCCACTTGCTAATCTTTTTAAAAGATCCAATCATGATGAACCAATTGCTAGTGAGTTGAGTGCACTAGATTATCTTTATGAAGTTTTGCTTGAAATTCGTGAATCTAAAAATTGTGATGAAGAAATTTATGAAGTGATTGATAATAGCTCCTTGAATGAAAAGCATGATTATAATGATTTTACTATAAATTCTATTGATGTCAAGTGTGCTAATAATATGCAAAACCCCAAGCTTGGGGATGCTAATTTTGCTATGTCCACTACTTATTGCAATGATCATGATTGGGGTGATTCTTCTTATGGTCTTGAAAATTTATTTAAACCTCATGATGAATATGATATTGATAATAATGTTTGCAATAATATTGAAAGTGGGTTTGGAAGAGCATCAACTTTAGGTAAAAATAATCCCACATATTTGGAGAGTGTTCAATCTTACAATTTTTTTTGATGAAAGTGGGTTTGGAGAGGTCATGAATTTAGTTGATGTTAATCCCACTATCTTGGAAGATTATAAAACTTTTATGCATGTGGATCATGAGGAGAAAATTTTATATGATAGCTATATTGTTGAATTTGATTATGATCCTACATGTAATTATTATGAGAGAGGAAAATATGGTTGTAGAAATTTCCATGTTACTAATTTACCACTCGTTATGTTGAGATTGCTATTGTTTCTTTCTTCTTCCTTGCATATGTTATATATTTCTTGTCTTGATAATTTGTTTGCTTATAAAATCCCTATGCATCAGAAGTATATTAAACTTAAATGTGTTTGTCGCATGTATTATGATGCTCTCTTTGTGTTTCAATTCTTGTCTTTCATGCGAGCATCATCAAAATTATCAATGCCTAGCTAGGGGCATAAAACGACAGCACTTGTTGGGAGGCCCCAATGAATAAAATTTATTTTTGCCTTTTTCTTTCTGTTCTTGAGTGTTTGTGCAATTATGATTGTGTTTTTTATGTTTTAATTAGTGTTTGTGCCAAGTAAAGCCTTTGGGATAGCTTTGGTGATAGTTGATTTGAACCTGTTGAAAAACAGATACTTTTGTGTCCAGTAATATAATTGTTTAAATTCACATAATAGACGAAAAATTCTGAATTTTTTATAAAAGATTTATGTACAAATTTACTATGTTTTACTAAATTTTCAGAATTTTTGAAGTTATAGAAGTATGAGAACAATTCGCATCTTTACAGACTGTTCTGTTTTTTATAGATTCTGTTTTCTTTGCATTGTGTGCTTATTTTGATGAATCTATGGATTGTATCGGGGGGTATAAGCCATGGTAAAGTTAGAATGTGGTAGATATAATGCAATAACAAAATTTTAATGGGATTTCTATAGTACTTAAAGTAAAGATTGGTTTTCTTATACTAACGGATCTCACGAAGGTTTTGTTAAGTTTTGTGTGATTGAAGTTTTCAAGTTTTGGGTGAGATCATGATGGATGAATGAATAAGGAGTGAAAATAGCCTAAGCTTGGGGATGCCCCATGGCACCCCAAGTTAATATTCAATGAGAACCAGGCAACTAAGCATGGGGATGCCTCGGAAGGCATCCCCTCTTTCTTCTAACAACCATTAGTATTTTACTTGGAGCTATATTTTTATTCGTCACATATCATGAGTTTTGCTTGGAGTGTCTTGTATTATATGAGTCTTTGCTTGTTTTGATTTTTAGTTTGTCACAAGTATCCTTGCTGGACACACCTATTTGAGAGAGCCAAAATTATGCTATGATTTTTTAGAATTGCTCTATATGCTTCACTTAAATTTTTTGAGCTATGGAATTGCTCTAGTGCTTCACTTATATCTTTTTGAGCATAGTGTGCTTTAATATTTTTGAAGAAATGGTCTCATGCTTCACTTAGATTTATTTGAGAGTTAGTAAATTTTTGAAGAAATTCTCGCATGCTTCACTTATATTATTTTGAGAGACGAAAAAATTTATGCTCATGTTCTTCACTTAGATTTGTTTGAGCTTGTCAAAAGCAATTGCAATATATAAAACTAGTCCCAAAGTGATAGATATTCAAGTGGGATATAATAAAAACTTTCATGAAGATTATTGGACAAAATAAACTTGATTCTTTGTAATAGTTTTGAGATATGATGATAGTGATATGTGAGTCATGCTGGTGAGTAATTATGCTTTAGTAAGAATATTGGTGTTAAGGTTTGTGATTCCCTATGCAAGCACGAAAGTCAATAGTTATGCAATGAAATTACATCCTACTTGTGGTGCATTATTCGGTGTTAGTTATGCTTAATGCTCACTTATGTGATTTTTCGTTTCTTGGTTGGTTACTTCTCAATCTTTTTGCTAGCCTCCACTTGTACTAAGTAGAGATACTACTTGTGCATCCAAAATCCTTAAACCCAGTTTTGCCATATGAGTACACCATACCTACCTATATGCGGTATTTCCATGCCGTTCTAAGCAAATTTGTATGTGCCATCTCTAATTTTCAAAATAAATTTCCTTTTTGTGTGCCCGTATGGCTCATGAAGCGGCAGGGGGTTGCCAATATTTTCCGTGCTAGATGTGTTATTCTCAAGATGAGTGTTTATTCACTTGTCATTGCACGAGAGTGCGGCAGTAATAGGGATGCCCAGTCCCGAAATGAAAAAGTAATTTACTTTATGTTGTCAAATAAAAAATTCCTTGGAAAGTGTTGGTATGGACGATACCCGTGGATACGGCTAGCCGTGGAATGTGAAAGAATGGTGGAAAAAGGAATAAACTTTATTTTCTGTTTGGGAACCGCCTATGATATATCTAGCATGGAAAGTGTTGGGAATTACTCGGTCATTTTCGTTGATGGGAAAAGTATGCCTCTCAAAAAAATTATCTCTCAATTTAAGCTTTGAGCTCTGGCACCTCTACAAATCCCTACTTCCCTCTGCGAAGGGCCTATCTATTTACTTTATGCAATTTTTTTGAGTCTCCATCTTCTCTTATAAAGCATCAACTAAGGGGCACTATGATCGTACTTGAGCATTGGGTGTAGCTAATATGCGCGTGTGTTTCATGAATGGATCAATGATTGAGGATGATTGGCTAGGGATAACTTTCTTTAGTGTTGGTATTTTGAAAGACATGGTTGCTTGTTGATATGCTTGAGTAATGAAATCTTCATGTTAAAACTAGACTATTGCTTTGAACCATATAAAAGTCCAAATGTCCATGCTACAAAAGAAAAGAATATGTGATGAACATGTTAGGCAGCATTCCACATCAAAAATTCTGTTTTTATCATTTACCTACTCGAGGACGAGTAGGAATTAAGCTTGGGGATGTTGATACGTCTCCAACGTATCTATAATTTTTGCTTGTTCCATGTTGTTATATTATCATTTTTGGATGTTTTACAATCATTTTATAGCAACTTTATATCATTTTTGGGGACTAACCTATTGACATAGTGCCCAGTGCCAGTTGCTATTTTTTGTTGGGAAACGTTGCATGGAAAACAAAAAAATATCTACGCACACGCAAGATCTATCAAGGAGATGCATAGCAACGAGAGGGAGAGTGTGTCTACGTACCCTCGTAGACCATAAGCGGAAGCGTTTGTTAACGCAGTTGATGTAGTCGAACTTTTTCGCGCTCCAACCGATCAAGTACCGAACGTACGGCACCTCCGCGTTCACCACACATTCAGCTCGGTGACGTCCTCGCCTTCTTGATCCAGCAAGATGGTGAAGTAGTGGATGATTCCCGGCAGCACAATGGCGTGGTGATTGTGATGGTGAAGTTATCTCCGCAGGGCTTCGCCTAAGCACTACGAAAATATGACCGAGGGTGTAAATGGTGGAGGAGGGCTCCGCACACGGCTAAGAGATTGTCGTGGTTTTGTGTGGCGCCCCCCTCCCACATATATATAGGTGGGGGGAGGGGAGCAGCCAGGAGGCGCCCCAAGTAGGGCCGAATCCTACTTGGGCTCCAACCCTGGCCGCCTCCCCCCCCTTCCTTATTTGCTCCGGGGGAAAAGTGAAAGGGGAGGAGAGGAAGGCAAGGGGGGCCGAATCCCCCCTTTCCTTTTCTCCACAAGGCCGTCTGCCATAGGAGGGGCGCGCCAGCCCCTTGTGGGCTGGTGTGCTCCCCTCTTTTGGCCCATGTGGCCCATTAACCTCCCGGGGGTGCCCGAAACCCCTTCCGGTGATTCGATGACTACCCGGTGCACTCCGAAACTATTCCGGTGTCCGAATATCATTGTCCTATATATCAATCTTTACCTTCGGACCATTCCGAAGCTCCTCATCATGTCCGTGATCTCATCCAGGACTCCAAACAACATTCGGTCACCAAATCATATAACTCATATAACACTATATCATCAACGAACGTTAAGCGTGCGGACCCTACGGGTTCGAGAACTATGTAGACATGACCGAGACACCTCTCCGGTCAATAACCAATAGCGGAACCTGGATGCCCATATTGGTTCCTACATATTCTACGAAGATCTTTATCGGTTCAACCTTCTGACAACATACGTAATTCCCTTTGTCCATCGGTATGTTACTTGCCCGAGATTCGATCGTCGGTATCTTCATACCTAGTTCAATCTCATTACCGGCAAGTCTCTTTACTCATTCTGTAATACATCATCTCATAATTAACTCATTAGTCATTTGCTTGCAAGGCTTATTATGATGTGTATTACCGAGAGGGCCCAGAGATACCTCTCCGATACTCGGAGTGACAAATCCCAATCTCGATCCATGCCAACTCAACAAACACCTTTGGAGATACCTGTAGAGCATCTGTATGGTCACCCAGTTATGTTGTGATGTTTGATAGCACACAAGGTATTCCTACGGTATCCGGGAGTTGCATGATCTCATGGTCGAAGGAACATGTATTTGACATTCAAGAAAGCAGTAGCAATCAATTAAACGATCATATGCTAAGCTAACGGATGGGTCTTGTCCATCACATCATTCTCCTAATGATGTGATCCTGTTATCAAATGACAACTCATGTCTATGGTTAGAAAACCTTAACCATCTTTTGATCAACGAGCTAGTCTAGTGTAACACCCCCGGTGGTTAACTACAGTAATCACCCTTGATTATGCCATGTCATCATGTTCAACAGTGCATAATCATCATTAGCATCATATTGTATTTCAACTCCTAACTCAAAATTCAAATTAAAACTAAAGTGAAAATAAAAGTTGTCCAAACCTGAAAACTAAAATGTGCATCATGTTGCAAATATTCCCATAGCATTTATAAAAATGATTGCAACATTTGTTGGAATTGTAAAAGGACTCGAACAACAAGAAGCAGCAGCAACATAGCACTATTTAATCCCTTTTCAATTAAATAAAATCCCAACAAAAAGATATGGACACCAAACCAATTTCTAGCAGTGACTAATAATGCACCATATTTATTTGGGCCAGCTCTCATATTTTACAAAACTCATTTGGATGCCTAACTATTTACAAAACAGAGAAAAGAGAAAAGAAAAGAAAAGAAGAAAACAAAAGGAAAACCCCCCAGCCAACTGGGCCAATCGGCCCAGCCAGCCGGCCCACGCGGCCCACCCCATGGCCTGATAACATCAAGAAGAGAGAAAAAAGGAGAAAAATAAGAAAAAAAAAAAAAGATAAAAGAGGGAAAAAAGGAAAAAAAAAAAAACGGGGTAATGCCACACACGTATCAAGGAAGGGATCGGGCGCGATTCCTTCGCCCCCGACGCCGGCGCCCGTCCCGCGCGCCGCCGCTCCGTCACCGCCTGCTCTCCCCGACCTCGTTGCCCGCCCCCTCGCGTGTGCGCTCCGGCGCCGGCCTGGCCCCCGTCGCGCCGGCGCCGCGTCGCCCCGGCGCGCCCCCGACCCGGCGGCCGCCCGTCGCCGCCCCGGTGTCGCCGACGCCGCCCCGCCGCCACGCCGGTCTGCCTGTCTCCCTCTCCGCCTCCACGCCGATCCCGCCCCGACTCGGCCTCCCCTACTGTGAGGCCTCCCCGCCACCGCCTCTGCTCGCCCCCCCCCCTTGCGCCTTGGTCACCGGCCGCCGCCCGCGCCCACCACGCGCTCGGGCTCGCGCGCGACCACGCCCAGGCCGGCCCCGCTCGTCGCCTCTGCCCACGCCCGCTACTGCAGCCGCGCGCGCAGCTCTGCTGCCCCGGCTCCACCGCGCCGCCGCTCGCCGTCCGACGGGCCACCGCGCCCGCGGCCCCGCTGCCCCTGCCGCAGCCGCCGCGCGACGCTCCTCCACCTGCTCGCCGTCCCCCTGCGTTTAGCTGCTGCCGCCGCCTCCTGCAGCTGCTTGCCGCGCCAGCCGCTGCGGCGCCCGTCTCCGGCTCCTCCGCGCGCCCCCTCCCGCTCCTGGCCTCTGCCTGAGCCGCTCGCACGCCCGCGCCTTGCTCTCGTCCTGCGCCGCCTGCGCCCGCCGCCGTTGCCGGCCACTGCAGCCGCGCCGCCGCGCCTGGCCTGCCTCGCCACGCCTTCCCCCCCCTCTCCCCGCTGGCCGCGCCCGAGGCCAGCGGCCGGGCGCCCGCACGCCCGCGCCTTTTCGGGCGTAGCCCGATGCCCGCGCCCGCTAGGCCTCCCTGGGCCACTGATCAATGGGCCTGGCCCCTGTGCCGCTGACAGCAGGGGCCCACGGCCCAGAACTGTGTTAAAAAAAAGTTAATAAAATAAATAATTAGTTAAGTAATTAATTAATTAGTAAATTAATTAAGTTAATTAATCCTGTTTAATTAGACTAATTAATTAGTTAACTTAACTAACCCTAATGACTGCTGACGTCAGCATGATGTCATGCTGACATCATCATTTACTATTCTGGATAATGTTTATTTTAAATAATTAAATAAATTCCAGAAATTAATAAAAAAATTAGAAAATCATATTAAATAATCCGTAACTCCGATGGAAAAACTTTGTACATGAAAGTTGCTCAGAACGACGAGACGAATTCGAATACGCGCTCCGTTCGTTCGTCACGCGTCCCTAACTATCCGAACATGCAACCGTCCCTCTCCGGTCATCTGTCTGACAAATGTCCGGAACCGGGAAAACATTCCCGGATGGATTCCTCCTTCCTCGGTGACGTGCAACCACACGTTAGAACACACCCGACACTGCACATTGTCATGTCGTGCTTTGTGTTGCTCATGTTTGCTCTATATTTATACTGTTTCCTCCCCCTCTTCTCTCTCGATAGCCCCCGACCTCGACGTCGTCCCCGAGACCGACGAAGCTCCGGAGCCCGAAGACAGCCTTGACAACCTTGCCCTTGCCGCCGAGCAACCAGGCAAGCCCCCCCTTTTGATCATCCCGATATCGCCCATTCTATTTCTCATGCTTGCATTAGAATTGCTGCTGCTACTGCTTTACCTATTCTGATGCATAGCCTGTTCATTGTAGCCTGCTGTTGATAATTACCTCCATAACCTAAACTGTTTAGTATAGGCTGAGTAGAGACCTATCAGTGACCCCACTTATCCCGACTGCCGCGCTGGATCGTCAGAAGACCCGATCAACGGGATTGAAGACCAGGCCCCGACACCGCACATCACCCCCCCTTAGTGGTAACGACACTGCAGCGTTACTATCGAGTGCCGAGGGTGAAACCTCATGTAGCACTTCTGATGTTAACTCTGTAGAGTAGCTATTCGGTAGTGGTCATCGAGGGTGATTCCTCCTTCACCACTTCCGGTAACGACGCTGTCGTACAACACCTCAAGTGTGAACCCAGCGAGGGTGATTCCTCCGAGTTCACCTTGACGGATACATCGAGTAGGAATCCAACGAGGGTGATACCTCGGATTCCCCTGATGTTATGGACACACGGATACTTAGACTTTACACTGTTACTTGGATAGGCGGGTCGACCCTGAGGGGTACCCGCGTGCGCCTGAGAGGCGAGTGTTGTGAAGACGGGTGTCAGTGTGGTGCCCGAGTGATGAATACGAGGCGCGGCCGGGCATTCTTAACCCTTGCAGCAAGTCCTCGAGACGGGGCGACGGGGTCACATCTTTCATGAGTCTCTGCTCGTTACCGCAAGCCCCTAGTCCTAACGATTTGGATATTTGATCCGAGCAGGCCTCTGGCCTGATAGCACTAACCATCACGTGGGCATAGTATGGGCGTTCTGCATCGTATGCATCAGCCGAAAGCTCTGTCAGACGTCCAGTTCAGCACTGCGGCCGGGCTGGGCCGGCACCATCCTGAGGGGTGGAGCCTGGTTTGCCCGGCACGTAACGTCCCGGAGGGCGAGGGGCGATGGCCAAGACCCCCTTGCGCTTAGGATGTAGACCGTCGGGGACCTCTCTGCTGAGCTGTAGGTAGGGTTGCGGTGTGTCGTTTGGCCGAGGCCAGGCATGACCCAGGAAAGTGTGTCCGGCCGGAGTTAATCAAGCGTGTTGGGTAAGTTGGTGCACCCCTGCAGGGAAGAACACTTCTATCGATAGCCGGTCCTACGGTAAAGGACACTCGGTGTTGTATCCCGATCAATACAACTAGAACTGGATACCTGTGATGAGACCTGTATGTATGGCTCTGGGATTGCTTCTCGCAGGGAGTCGAGAAGGGATCTCCGGACGAGGTTGATGACGGTATGGCTCTGGGATTGCTTTCTCGCAGGGAGTCGAGAAAGGATCTCTGGGTGAGGTTGAGACTTAATGATACTGCTACATTATATTGAACTATTCTACTCTCTTCTACTGCTGCAAGACCGCTGAAGATGCTAGTCTTCGATAGGACTAGGCCTTCTCTCTATTCTGGCATTTCTGCAGCCCAGTCCACATATACAGCCTCCCTTTGAAAATGTTGCATATGTAGTGTAGATCCTTGCTTGCTGAGTACTTCTGAGTACTCACGGTTGCTTTGTTTTCCTTTTCTCCCCATATCAGTTTGTCGTGACCAAGATGACGGAGCCCCTGAGACAGATGCTCCGTCGATCGACTGCTACTACTACCCAGAGGATGGATACTACTACGAGTTGACTGACGACCAGGAGTAGGATCGGAGGGTCCCAGGCAGGAGGCCTTCGCCTTTCGATCGTAGTGTTTTATTTTGCTCCGCCTTTCTAAAGGCCTTTCTGTTTCTATTTCATATCTGTACTCAGATATCTGATGCTTCCGCTAATGCTTGTTCGCAAGCTTATGTATTCGAGCCCTCGAGGCCCCTGGCTTGTAATATAAAGCTTGTATGACTTTATTTATGTTTTAGAGTTGTGTTGTGATATCTTCCTGTGAGTCCTTAGGCTTGATCGTGTGCATTTGCGTGTATGATTAGTGCACGATTGGGCCAGGGGCGTCACAAGTTGGTATCAGAGCCGACTGACTGTAGGAACCCCCCTTTCCAACTCCTTGGCCGAAGTTGAGTCTAGTAACCGAAAACTATTTTACTAACTTGGCTGTGTGGCTTACGGGCCCACGTCACCAATTGGGTGGTATTAGTATCTTTTATTCCTCATCTTTACTCTGGGACTCTGATCTCTCTTCTATTCGGGTTAAAATTTTGCTAACTCCAACATTAGGTTCTCGTGATCACATCCACCCGGAGTTCTGAAATTTCCCCCCTTGCTCCAAGATTGTGGACCAGGTTCTGCTTACAGGATCCTTTTATCGAGGGCACCCTGTGTTTCACTTGCAGATTCCTCGCTCCAATAGTTTTCTCCGACGTGATGTAGCCTTTGCTATGTCTCGTTGTGTACTTCCCTACCGCGTGCCTGCGCGCCGCCTAGAATGTCTAGCTTCTAAATTTGCGCTGTTGTGCTGTCCGCATGTACCCGACTCTGTGCATGGATTGGTATGTCTTTCAACGACTACTATTTTACATCTAATGCCCTTCCTGTTCATCTCTCGTGTTACGTCCTGAATAACTCCTTACACATGCAGTTTTCTTGCTAAACTGCCCCTGTTGATTTGGCAGGATGGCTGACAATCCACCACCTCCACCTTATATTGCCGCAATGATGCAGCAATTTGAACTGAACCGTCAGGTTATGACCGGAGTATTGGCTCAATTCCCAAATCAGAATGCTCAGCAACAGAATGTTCCAATAACTCTGGCAGAATTTGTGCGCCTCAATCCGTCCACTTTTCGCAGCTCGACTGATCCAATGGACGCTGACGATTGGCTCCGTGACATTACCTTCCAGATGAAGTCAGCCAATGTTATCCCTGACAGTTACGTCACCTATGCGACGTATCACCTGAGGGGATCAGCTGCTCAGTGGTGGGAAAGCCACAAGAGTATGTTGCCTGCAGAGACAGTAACCACTTGGCAGGGATTTCAGTCAGTTTTTCGTGCACGGTACATTCCTCAAGGTCTGATGGACCAGAAGAAGCAGGAGTTCCGCAAACTTACCCAGGGCACAATGACTGTGGATGAATATCAGAGGAAGTTTCTTGAATTGTCCCGCTATGCTGAAGATGACGTCTGCACTGACGCCCGCAAGCAGGATAAATTCCGTGAAGGACTCCGTACTGACATAAAACTCGCACTTGCAGTCCTTGATTGCACAGACTTTGCAACGCTTGTCAGCAAATCTTTCCAAATTGAAACAGCTCTGACCGAATGCCAGGAGTCGCTCAAGCGCACTCATGAAGCTGGCTCATCCTCGGGTCAGCCTGTTCAGAAACGTCGAGTCTGGATCCCACACAATGTTCATCACCGACCTGCCCCTGCACCGAGGCCGTCTTATGTTGCACCTCGTCTGCCTCCGCCGCCGAGACAGCTAACGATTCAGGGTGGACAACCCAATGTTGAAGCTCCTCCCCATAATGATGGTTTATGCCGCAAGTGTGGACACTCAGGGCATCGTGCCTTCAACTGTCCTCAGGGTCAGCCGCAAAATTCATCACGTTGTTCCGTTAACCGTAAAAAGGGCCAACGAAACCATCCTAGCAGAAATCGTAATGCCAGACCACCTGCTAGTCAGCTTGTTCATGTCAACCATGTTAAAACTGAAGAAGCTCGACAGGACACCAACATTGTGATGGGCACCCTTCTAGTGAATTCAACCCCAGCTACTGTACTCTTTGATTCTGGAGCATCGCACTCCTTCATGTCCGAAAGTTTTGCACGAAGCCATGATATCCCTTTCGACAAGATGTCCACCCCATTGGTAATCCAGTCACCCGGGGCTAATTGGCAAACTACCAGGGTAAGCCACGGTAATCGCATTGTGATTGGAGGATTGATGTTCCCCATTTCACTCATTGCTCTCAAGACCTCCAACATAGACATTATTCTCGGTATGGACTGGTTGAAGCCTCATAAAGCTTTGATTGACTGTGCCACTGAAACAGTCCGCCTCACACACCCTTCCGGTCAGACTGTCAGATACTCAGCTCGTACAGTGCAGGACGCCGAAGCTCAGATATATGTTCTGAATGCATTGAACGCTTCACCTCTTGAAGGCATCGAGAACGTTCCAGTTGTTCGTGATTTTCAAGATGTCTTTCCAGAAGAACTTCCAGGAATACCCCCTGCTAGAGCTGTTGAGTTCGTCATCGACTTGAAGCCTGGCACAACACCTATTGCGAAGCGTCCTTATAAGATGCCTCCGCATCATCTTCTCAAGCTTAAGGAAGAAATCGACACGTCACTTAAGAAAGGTTTCATCCGCCCCAGTTCCTCTGCTTGGGGAGCACCTTCACTCTTCGTTAAGAAGAAGGATGGAACTAACCGGTTGGTTCAGGATTACCGACCCATTAACCAAGCTACAATTCAGAACAAGTATCCGCTTCCCAGAATCAATGATTTGTATGATCAACTTGCTGGTTCCTCAGTATTCTCTAAGCTTGATTTGAGATTGGGATACCATCAGATCCGTGTTCGTGAAGAGGATATTCCCAAGACTGCATTTGTTACTCGTTATGGCTCCTACGAGTACACTGTCATGTCATTTGGCTTAACCAATGCTCCAGCCACATTCTCCCGTCTGATGAATTACATCTTCATGGATTACCTCGACAAGTTCGTCGTGGTTTATCTAGATGATATTCTGGTCTATTCGAAGAATAAGGAAGAACATGCCGAACACCTCCGTCTTGTACTGGAAAGACTCCGAGAACACCAGTTGTATGCCAAATACTCTAAATGTGAATTCTGGTTGTCTGAAGCGACATATCTCGGCCATGTGATTTCGAAAGAAGGCATTGCCGTTAACCCAGAACGAGTTCAGGCTATTCTGGACTGGACTCCTCCGAAGAATGTCAAGCAAGTGAGAAGTTTTCTCGGCCTTGCAAGCTATTGCCGTCGATTTGTCAAGAACTTTTCCAAGATTGCTAAGCCCCTGACTGATCTGCTTCACAAGGGCGTTAAATTTGAATGGACAGACAAATGTCAGGAAAGTTTTCAAACACTCAAGGACAAGCTAACTTCTGCTCCAGTTCTTGCTCCTCCAGATACCCGCAAAGACTTTGTGATTTATTGTGACGCATCCCGTGAAGGATTAGGCTGTGTCCTAATGCAAGAGCGTAAAGTGATTTCTTACGGCTCTCGTCAGTTGCGCCCACATGGACAGAATTATCCGGTACATGATCTAGAACTAGCTGCTGTGATCTATGCATTGCAGTTGTGGCGACATTACCTTCTCGGTAATCGTTGCGAGATCTACACGGATCATAAAAGTCTGAAGTACTTGTTCACTCAACCTTCTCTAAACCTCCGTCAGCAAAGATGGATGGAGGCCATTGCGGACTATGATTTGGGTATATCCTATACCCCTGGCAAGGCTAACATGATGGCTGATGCCTTAAGCCGCAAGTCCTATTGCAACAACCTCATGGTTAGGCGAGCTCAACCTCGTCTTTTTGAAGAACTATGCAAGCTGAATCTGTGTATTGTTCCACAGGGTTCTCTTAATAACCTTGTGATACAACCAGATCTTGAGAAAGCTGTTAAGGATGCGCAAGCTAAAGATGCTGAAATTGATCTGATGAAGAAAGACCTTCACCTTGTAAAGTACAGGGATTTCTCGTTGTCTGAAGATGGAACCTTGTATTTCAGAAACCGCATTGTCGTACCTCACTTCGAACTCATGACTGACAAAGTCATGAAGGAGGCACATGATACCCCGCTGTCTATTCATCCGGGTAGCACCAAGATGTATCGTGATCTCCGTCAAAGGTACTGGTGGTCTAAAATGAAGCAGGACATTGCTTGCTATGTTGCTGAATGTGATGTGTGTCGTCGCGTTAAAGCAGAACATCAGAAACCAGCTGGAATTCTGCAACCGCTTCCTATTCCTCTATGGAAATGGGATAAGGTTCAGATGGATTTCGTTACAGGACTTCCTAGGTCACAGAAGGGTCACGATGCTATTCTTGTCGTCGTCGACCAACTCTCTAAGGTTGCACACTTCCTGCCCGTCAAGGAGACGATCACTGCTAGTCAGTTAGCAGAGTTGTATATCTCCAGAATTGTTTCACTCCACGGTACTCCGAAGGAGATCAGTTCGGACCGTGGCGGTCTTTTCACCTCAAAGTTCTTGGAAAGTTTCCAAACAGCTATGGGAACTCATATTACCTAGAGTTCAGCTTATCACCCCCAATCCCAAGGCCAAGTCGAACGAGTCAATCAAGTGCTTGAAGACATGCTTCGGGCTTGTGTTATTTCATTCGGCAAGAAGTGGGAAGAATCTCTTCCGTATGCCGAGTTCTCTTATAACAACAGCTATCAAGCCAGCTTGAAAATGGCCCCCTTCGAAGTACTCTATGGACATAAGTGCCGAACCCCTCTGAATTGGTCAGAAACTGGGGAATGACCGCTCGTGGGTCCGGATATTATTCAACACGCCGAAGAACAAGTTCGTATTGTCCGAGAAAATCTCAAGGCGGCTCATGACCGCCAGAAGAGCAACTATGATCGCAAACGATGGGGTTTGACTTATCAACCTGGTGATCAAGCTTATCTACGTGTCACCCCTATGAAGGGCACTCACCGTTTTGGAATCAAGGGCAAGCTAGCTCCGCGCTACATTGGTCCTTTCCGCATTATTGCTAGGCGTGGACAGGTGGCGTATAAATTGGAATTGCCACCGCAATTCTCCCATATCCACGACGTCTTCCATGTGTCGCAACTTCGTTAATGCTTCAAGGAATCTCCGCACCGAGCAGTGGATCACGAGGTGCTCGAATTGCAAGATGATCTATCTTATAAGGAGCATCCGATCCGCATTCTCGATGAAGCTGAACGTCGAACCCGCCAGAAAGTTACCAAGTTCCTCAAAGTTCAGTGGTCAAATCATACTGAAGATGAAGCCACTTGGGAACGCGAGGATAATCTTCATGCGGAATACCCCGAACTTTTTCCTTCTACCTCTTAATTCTCGGGACGAGAATTCTTGTTAGTAGAGGAGATTTGTAACACCCTCCGGTGGTTAACTACAGTAATCACCCTTGATTATGCCATGTCATCATGTTCAACAGTGCATAATCATCATTAGCATCATATTGTATTTCAACTCCTAACTCAAAATTCAAATTAAAACTAAAGTGAAAATAAAAGTTGTCCAAACCTGAAAACTAAAATGTGCATCATGTTGCAAATATTCCCATAGCATTTATAAAAATGATTGCAACATTTGTTGGAATTGTAAAAGGACTCGAACAACAAGAAGCAGCAGCAACATAGCACTATTTAATCCCTTTTCAATTAAATAAAATCCCAACAAAAAGATATGGACACCAAACCAATTTCTAGCAGTGACTAATAATGCACCATATTTATTTGGGCCAGCTCTCATATTTTACAAAACTCATTTGGATGCCTAACTATTTACAAAACAGAGAAAAGAGAAAAGAAAAGAAAAGAAGAAAACAAAAGGAAACCCCCCCAGCCAACTGGGCCAATCGGCCCAGCCAGCCGGCCCACGCGGCCCACCCCATGGCCTACATACTCCCTCCCCGTAACCCTAATCCCCACCCCCACTCCCCTCGTTCCCCACTTCCCCCCCCCCCACCCGATCCAGGAGGGATCGGGCGCGATCCCTTCGCCCCCGACGCCGGCGCCCGTCCCCGGCGCCGCCCCGCTCCGTCACCGCCTGCTCCTCCCCGACCTCGCTGCCCCGCCCCCTCGTCGTGCCGCTCCGGCGCCGGCCTGCGCCCCGTCGCGCCCCGGCGCCCGCGTCGCCCCGGCGCGCCCCTGACCCGGCGGCCGCCCGTCGCCGCCCCGGTGCCTCGCCGACGGCCGCCCCCGCCGCCACGCCGGTCTGCCTCGTCTCCCTCTCCGCCTCCACGCCGATCCCGCCCCGACTCGGCATCCCCCTACGTGAGCTTTCCCTGCCGCCGCCTCTGCTCGCCCCCCCCTGCGCCTTGGTCACCGGCCGCCGCCCGCGCCCACCACGCGCTCGGGCTCGCGCGCGACCACGCCTAGGCCGGCCCCGCTCGTCGCCTCTGCCCACTCCCGCTGCTACAGCCGCGCGCGCAGCTCTGCTGCCCCGGCTCCACCGCGCCGCCGCTCGCCGTCTGACGGGCCACCGCGCCCGCGGCCCCGCTGCCCCTACCGCAGCCGCCGCGCGACTCTCCTCCACCTGCTCGCCGTCCCCCTGCGTTTAGCTGCTGCCGCCGCCTCCTGCAGCTGGTTGCCGCGCCCGCCGCTGCGGCGCCCATCTCCGGCTCCTCCGCGCGCCCCCTCCCGCTCCTGGCCTCTGCCTGAGCCGCTCGCACGCCCGCGCCTTGCTCTCGTCCTGCGCCGCCTGCGCCCGCCGCCGTTGCCGGCCACTGCAGCCGCGCCGCCGCGCCTGGCCTGCCTCGCCACGCCTTCCTCCCCCCTTCCCCGCTGGCCGCACCCGAGGCCAGCGCCCGCACGCCCGCGCCTGTTCGGGCGTAGCCCGATGCCCGCGCCCGCTAGGCCTCCCGGGGCCACTGATCAATGGGCCTGGCCCCTGTGCCGCTGACAGCAGGGGCCCACGGCCCAGAACTGTGTTAAAAAAAGTTAATAAAATAAATAATTAGTTAAGTAATTAATTAATTAGTAAATTAATTAAGTTAATTAATCCTGTTTAATTAGACTAATTAATTAGTTAACTTAACTAACTCTAATGACTGCTGACGTCAGCATGATGTCATGCTGACGTCATCATTTACTATTCTGGATAATGTTTATTTTAAATAATTAAATAAATTCCAGAAATTAATAAAAACTTTAGAAAATCATATTAAATAATCCGTAACTCCGATGGAAAAACTTTGTACATGAAAGTTGCTTAGAACGACGAGACGAATTCGAATACGCGCTCCGTTCGTTGGTCACGCGTCCCTAACTATCCGAACATGCAACCGTCCCTCTCCGGTCATCTGTCTAACAAATGTCCGGAACCGGGAAAACATTCCCGGATGGATTCCTCCTTCCTCGGTGACGTGCAACCACATGTTAGAACACACCCGACACTGCACATTGTCATGTCGTGCTTTGTGTTGCTCATGTTTGCTCTATATTTATACTGTTTCCTCCCCCTCTTCTCTCTCGATAGCCCCCGACCTCGACGTCGTCCCCGAGACCGACGAAGCTCCGGAGCCCGAAGACAGCCTTGACAACCTTGCCCTTGCCGCCGAGCAACCAGGCAAGCCCCCCCTTTTGATCATCCCGATATCGCCCATTCTATTTCTCATGCTTGCATTAGAATTGCTGCTGCTACTGCTTTACCTATTCTGATGCATAGCCTGTTCATTGTAGCCTGCTGTTGATAATTACCTCCATAACCTAAACTGTTTAGTATAGGCTAAGTAGAGACCTATCAGTGACCCCACTTATCCCGACTGCCGCGCTGGATCGTCAGAAGACCCGATCAATGGGATTGAAGACCAGGCCCCGACACCGCACATCACCCCCCCTTAGTGGTAACGACACTGCAGCGTTACTATCGAGTGCCGAGGGTGAAACCTCATGTAGCACTTCTGATGTTAACTCTATAGAGTAGCTATTCGGTAGTGGTCATCGAGGGTGATTCCTCCTTCACCACTTCCGGTAACGACGCTGTCGTACAACACCTCAAGTGTGAACCCAGCGAGGGTGATTCCTCCGAGTTCACCTTGATGGATACATCGAGTAGGAATCCAACGAGGGTGATACCTCAGATTCCCCTGATGTTATGGACACACGGATACTTGGACTTTACACTGTTACTTGGATAGGCGGGTCGACCCTGAGGGGTACCCGCGTGCGCCTGAGAGGCGAGTGTTGTGAAGACGGGTGCCAGTGTGGTGCCCGAGTGATGAAAACGAGGCGCGGCCGGGCATTCTTAACCCTTGCAGCAAGTCCTCGAGACGGGGCGACGGGGCCACATCTTTCGTGAGTCTCTGCTCGTTACCGCAAGCCCCTAGTCCTAACGATTTGGATATTTGATCCGAGCAGGCCTCTGGCCTGATAGCACTAACCATCACGTGGGCATAGTATGGGCGTTCTGCATCGTATGCATCAGCCGAAAGCTCTGTCAGACGTCCAGTTCAGCACTGCGGCCGGGCTGGGCCGGCACCATCCTGAGGGGTGGAGCCTGGTTCGCCCGGCACGCAACGACCCGGAGGGCGAGGGGCGATGGCCAAGACCCCCTTGCGCTTAGGATGTAGACCGTCGGGGACCTCTCTGCTAAGCTGTAGGTAGGGTTGCGGTGTGTTGTTTGGCCGAGGCCGGGCATGACCCAGGAAAGTGTGTCCGGCCGGAGTTAATCGAGCGTGTTGGGTAAGTTGGTGCACCCCTGCAGGGAAGAACACTTCTATCGATAGCCGGTCCTACGGTAAAGGACACTCGGTGTTGTATCCCGATCAATACAACTAGAACTGGATACCTGTGATGAGACCTGTATGTATGGCTCTGGGATTGCTTCTCGTAGGGAGTCGAGAAGGGATCTCCGGACGAGGTTGATGACTGTATGGCTCTGGGATTGCTTTCTCCCAGGGAGCCGAGAAAGGATCTCTGGGTGAGGTTGAGACTTAATGATACTGCTACATTATATTGAACTATTCTACTCTCTTCTACTGCTGCAAGACCGCTGAAGATGCTAGTCTTCGATAGGACTAGGCCTTCTCTCTATTCTGGCATTTCTGCAGCCCAGTCCACATATATAGCCTCCCTTTGAAAATGTTGCATATGTAGTGTAGATCCTTGCTTGCTGAGTACTTCTGAGTACTCACGGTTGCTTTGTTTTCCTTTTCTCCCCATATCAGTTTGTCGTGACCAAGATGACGGAGCCCCTGAGACAGATGCCCCGTCGATCGACTGCTACTACTACCCAGAGGATGGATACTACTACGAGTTGACTGACGACCAGGAGTAGGATCGGAGGGTCCCAGGCAGGAGGCCTTCGCCTTTCGATCGTAGTGTTTTATTTTGCTCCGCCTTTCTAAAGGCCTTTCTGTTTCTATTTCATATCTGTACTCAGATATCTGATGCTTCCGCTGACGCTTGTTCGCAAGCTTATGTATTCGAGCCCTCGAGGCCCCTGGCTTGTAATATAAAGCTTGTATGACTTTATTTATGTTTTAGAGTTGTGTTGTGATATCTTCCCGTGAGTCCTTAGGCTTGATCATGTGCATTTGCGTGTATGATTAGTGCACGATTGGGCCGGGGGCGTCACATCTAGTAGAGGCTCACTAGGGACACGGTATTTATTTATGTATCCACACATGTATTTAAGTTTCTGGTCATGATTAAGGAAATATAATAATAACCATTTTATTATTTCCTCTAGGGCATATTTCCATCAGTCTCCCACTTGCACTAGAGTCAATAATCTAGTTCACATCGCCATGTGATTAACACCCATAGTTCACATCGCCATGTGATTAACACCCATAGTTCACATCGCCATGTGACCAACACCCAAAGAGTTTACTAGAGTCAATAATCTTGTTCACATCGCCATGTGATTAACACCCAAAGAGTACTAAGGTGTGATCTTGTTTTGCTTGTGAGAGAAGTTTAGTCAACGGGTATGTCACATTCAGATCCGTATGTATTTTTGCAAATTTCTATGTCTACAATGCTCTGCATGGCGCTACTCTAGCTAATTGCTCCCACTTTCAATACGTATCCAGATTGAGACTCAAAGTCATTCGAATTGGTGTCAAAGCTTGCATCGACGTAACCCTTTACGACGAACTCTTTATCACCTCCATAACCGAGAAATATTTCCTTAGTCCTCTTAGGTAACTAAGGATAATTTTGACCATTGTCTAGTGATCTACACCTGGATCACTATTGTACCCCCTTGCCAAACTCATGGCAAGGTACACAATAGGTCTAGTACACAGTATGGCATACTTTATAGAACAAATGGCTGAGGCATAGGGAATGACTTTCATTCTCTCTCTATCTTCTGCCGTGGTTGGGCTTTGAGTCTTAGTCAACTTCACACCTTACAATACAGGCTAGAACTCCTTCTTTGACTGATCCATTTTGAACTCCTTCAAAATCTTGTCAATGTATGTACTCATTGAAAATCTTATCAAGCGTCTTGATCTATCTCTATAGATCTTGATGCCTAATATGTAAGCAGCTTCACCGAGGTCTTTCATTGAAAAATTCTTATTCAAGTATCCTTTTATGCTATCCAAAAATTCTATATCATTTCCAATCAGCAATATGTCATCCACATATAATATCAGAAATGCTACAGAGCTCCCACTCACTTTCTTGTAAATACAGGCTTCATCATAAGTCTGTATAAAACCATATGCTTTGATCACCTCCTCAAAGCGTATATTCCAACTCCGAGATGCTTGCACCAGTCCATAGATGGATCACTGGAGCTTGCACACTTTGTTAGCACCTTTAGGATCGACAAAAACTTCCGGTTGCATCATATACAACTCTTCCTCAAGAAACTCGTTAAGGAATGCAAGGGTTTTGACATCCAATTGCCAAATTTCATAATCATAAAATGCGGCAATTGCTAACATGATTTGGACAGACTTAAGCATCGCTACGGGTGATAAAGTCTCATCGTAGTCAACCCCTTGAACTTGTCGAAAACCTTTTGCAACAAGTCGAGCTTTGTAAATAGTGATATTACCGTCAGCATCTGTCTTCCTCTTAAAGATCCATTTATTCTTTATGGCTTGCCGATCATTGGGCAAATCCACCAAAGTCCACACTTTGTTCTCATACATGGATCCTATCTCAGATTTCATGGCCTCAAGCCATTTTTTGGAATCTGGGCTCATCATAGTTTCTTCATAGTTTGTAGGTTCATTGTTGTCCAACAACATGACTTCCATGACAGGATTACCGTACCACTCTGGTGTGGAACGTGTTCTGGTCGACCTACGAGGTTCAGTAGTAACTTGATCTGAAGTTTCATGATCATCATCATTTGCTTCCTCTCTGGTTGGTGTAGGCATCATGGGAAACGTCTTTCTCTGATGTACTACTTTCCAATTTGAGAGAAGGTACAATTACCTCATCAAGTTTGACTTTCCTCCCACTCACTTCTTTCGAGAGAAACTCCTTCTCTAGAAAGGACTCATTCTTAGCAACAAAGATTTTGCCTTAGGATCTGTGGTAGAAGGTATACCCAATAGTTTCTTTCAGGTATCCTATAAAGACGCACTTCTTCGCTTTGGGTTCGAGCTTATGAGGCTAAAGCCTTTTTGACATAAGCGTCGCATCCCCAAACTTTTAAGAAACGACAGCTTAGGTTTCTTGCCAAACCACAGTTCATATGGTGTCATCTCAACGGATTTAGATGGTGCCCTATCTAACGTGAGTGCGGCTGTCTCTAATGCATAACCCCAAAATGATAAAGGCAAATTGGTAAGAGACATCATAGAACACACCATATATAATAAAGTACGGTTACGACATTCGTACACACTATTATGTTGTGGTGTTCCAGGTGGCGTGAGTTGTGAAACAATTCCACATTTTCTTAAATGAAGGCCAAACTCGTAACTCAAGTATTTGCCTCTGCGATCAGATCATAGAAATTTATTTTCTTGTTACGATGATTCTCTACTTCACTCTGAAATTCTTTGAACTTTTCAAATGTTTTAGACTTGTGTTTCATCAAGTAGATATACCCATACCTACTCAAATCATCTGTAAAGGTTAGAAAATAATGATACCTGCCGTGTGCCTCAACACTCATTGGACCGTATACATCAGTATGTATTATTTCCAATAAGTCATTAGCTCGCTCCATTGTTCCGGAGAACGGAGTTTTTAGTCATCTTGCCCATGAGGCATGGTTCGCAAGTATCAAATGATTCATAATCAAGTGATTCCAAAATACCATCCACTTGGAGTTTCTTCATGCACTTTACACCAATATGACCTAAACGGCAGTGCCACAAGTATGTTGCACTATCATTATCAACTTTGCATCTTTTGGCATCAATAGTATGAATATGTGTATCACTACGATCGAGATTCAATAAACCATTCACATTGGGTGTATGACCATAGAAGGTTTTATTCATGTAAACAAAACAACAATTATTCTCTGAATTAAATGAATAACCGTATTGCAATAAACACGATCTAATCATGTTCATGCTCAACGCAAACACCAAATAACATTTATTTAGGCTTAACACTAATCCTGAAGGTAGAGGGAGTGTGTGATGGTGATCATATCAATCTTGGAAACACTTCCAACACACATCATCACCATGCCCTTTACTAGTCTCCGTTTATTCTGCACCTCCTGTTTCAAGTTACTAATCTTAGCAACTGAACCGGTATCAAATACCCAGGGGCTACTACGAATACTAGTAAGGCACACATCAATAACATGTATATCAAATATACCTTTGTTCAGATTGCCATCCTTCTTATCCGCCAAGTATTTAGGGCAGTTCCGCTTCTAGTGACCATTCCCTTTGCAGTAGAAGCACTTAGTTTCAGGCTTAGATCCAGCTTTGGGCTTCTTCATGGGAGTGGCAACTTGCTTGCCATTCTTCTTGAAGTTCCCTTTCTTTCCCTTGCCCTTTTTCTTGAAACTAGTGGTCTTGTTTAACCATCAACACTTGATGCTCTTTCTTGATTTCTACCTTCGCCGATTTCAGCATCGCGAAGAGCTCGGGAATCGTTTTCGTCATCCCTTGCATATTATAGTTCATCACGAAGTTCTAGTAGCTTGGTGATAGTGACTAGAGAACTCTATCAATCACTATCTTATCTGGAAGATTAACTCCCACTTGATTCAAGCGATTGTAGTACCCAGACATTCTGAGCACATGCTCACTGGCTGAGCTATTCTCCTCCATCTTGTAGGCAAAGTAGAGGTCTCATACCTCTCGACACAGGCATGAGTCTGAAATACCAATTTCAGCTCTTGGAACATCTCATATGCTCCGTGGCATTCAAAACATTTTTTAAGTCCCGGTTCTAAGCCGTAAAGCATGGCGCACTAAACTATTAAGTAGTCATCATATAGAGCTTGCCAAACATTCATAACGTCTGCATCTACTCCTGCAATAGGTCTGTCACCTAGCGGTGCATCAAGGACATAATTCTTCTGTGCAGCAATGAGGATAATCCTCAGATCACGGACCCAGTCCGCATCATTGCTACTATCATCTTTCAACTTATTTTTCTCTAGGAACATATCAAAAATAGGGGAGCTATATTGCGAGCTATTGTTCTACAACATAGATATGCAAAAACTAATAAGACTAAGTTCATGATAAATTTAAGTTCAATTAATCAAATTACTAATGAACTCCCACTTAAATTAACATCCCTCAAGTTATCTAAGTGATACATGATCCAAATCAACTAACCCATGTCCGCATCACGTGAGATGGGGTAGTCATCAATGGTGAACATCTCTATGTTGATCATATCTACTATATGACTCACATTCGACCTTTCGATCTCCAGTGTTCTGAGACCATGTCTGTACATGCTAGGCTCGTCAAGTTTAACCCAAGTATTCTGCATGTACAAAACTGTCTTACACCCGTTGTATGTGAACGTAGAGTCTATCACACCCGATCATCACGAGGTGCTTCGAAACGACGAACTTTGGCAATGGTGCATACTCGGGGAGAACACTTTTATCTTGAAATTTAGTGAAGGGATCATCTTATAATGCTACCGCCGTTCTAAGCAAAATAAGATACAAAAAGGATAAACATCACATGCAATCAAAATATGTGACATGATATGGTCATCATCTTCTTGTGCTTTTGATCTCCATCTCCAAAGCATCGTCATGATCTCCATCGTCTCCGGCTCGACACCTTGATCTCCATCGTTGCGTCGGGGTCGTCTCGCCAACTATTGCTTCTACAACTATTGCTAACGCATAGAGATAAAGTAAAGCAATCACATGGTGTTTTCATTTCATACAATAATCAAGAGACAACCCTAAGGCTCCTGCCAGTTGTCGATATTACAAAACATGATCATCTCATACATCAACATATATCACATCATATCTTGGCCATATCACATCACAACATGCCCTGCAAAAACAAGTTAGACGTCCTCTACTTTGTTGTTGCAAGTTTTACGTGGCTGCTACGGGCTTCTAGCAAGAACCGTTCTTAACTACGCAAAAACCACAACGGTGATTTATCAAGTTTGCTGGTTTAACCTTCTTCAAGGACCGGTCGTAGTCAAATTCGATTCAACTAAAGTAGGAGAAACAGACACCCGCCAGCCACCTTTATGCAAAACAAGTTGCATGTCAGTCGGTGGAACCGGTCTCATGTGCATGGACATGTAAGGTTGGTCCGGGCCACTTCATCCCACAATACCACCGAATCAAAATAAGACGTTGGTGGTAAGCAGTATGACTATCACCGCCCACAACTCTTTGTGTTCTACTCGTGTATATCATCTACGCATAGACCTGGCTCGGATGCCACTGTTGGGAAATGTTGCATGGAAAACAAAAAAAATTCTACGCACACACAAGATCTATTAAGGAGATGCATAGCAACGAGAGGGAGAGTGTGTCTACGTACCCTCGTAGACCGTAAGCGGAAGCGTTTGTTAACACGGTTGATGTAGTCGAACTTCTTCGCGCTCCAACCGATCAAGTACCGAACGTACGACACCTCCGCGTTCAGCACACGTTCAGCTCGGTGACGTCCTCGCCTTCTTGATCTAGCAAGATGGTGGAGTAGTGGATGAGTTCCGGCAGCACGACGGCGTGGTGACGGTGATGGTGAAGTTATCTCTGCAGGGCTTCGCCTAAGCACTATGAAAATATGACCGAGGGTGTAAACGGTGGAGGGGAGCGCCGCACACGGCTAAGAGATTGTCGTGGTTTTGTGTGGCGCCCCCCTCCCACATATATATAGGTGGGGGAGAGGGGAGCGGCCAGGAGGTGCCCCAAGTAGGGCCGAATCCTACTTGGGCTCCTGCCCTGGCCGCCCCCCCCCCCCCCCCTTCCTTATTTGCTCCGGGGAAAAAGGGAAAGGGGAGGAGAGGAAGGCAAGGGGGGATGAATCCCCCCTTTCCTTTTCTCCCCAAGGCCGTCTGCCATAGGAGGGGCGCGCCAGCCCCTTGTGGGCTGGTGTGCTCCCCTCTTTTGGCCCATGTGGCCCATTAACCTCCCGGGGGTGCCCGGAACCCCTTCCAGTGATCCGATGACTACTCGGTGCACTCCGAAACTCTTTCGGTGTCCGAATATCATTGTCCTATATATCAATCTTTACCTCCGGACCATTCCGAAGCTCCTCATCATGTCCGTGATCTCATCCGGGACTCCGAACAACATTCGGTCACCAAATCATATAACACATATAACACTATATCGTCAACGAACGTTAAGCGTGCGGATCCTACGGGTTCGAGAACTATGTAGACATGACCAAGACACCTCTCCGGTCAATAACCAATAGCGGAACATGGATGCCCATATTGGTTCCTACATATTCTACGAAGATCTTTATCGGTCGAACCTTCTGACAACATACGTAATTCCCTTTGTCCATCGGTATGTTACTTGCCCGAGATTCGATCGCCGGTATCTTCATACCTAGTTTAATCTCATTACCGGCAAGTCTCTTTACTCGTTCCGTAATACATCATCTCATAACTAACTCATTAGTCATTTGCTTGCAAGGCTTATTATGATGTGTATTACCGAGAGGGCCCAGAGATACCTCTCCAATACTCGGAGTGACAAATCCCAATCTCGATCCATGCCAACTCAACAAACACCTTCGGAGATACCTATAGAGCATCTTTATGATCACCCAGTTACGTTGTGACGTTTGATAGCACACAAGGTATTCCTCCGGTATCCGGGAGTTGCATGATTTCATGGTCGAAGGAACATGTATTTGACATTCAAGAAAGCAGTAGCAATAAACTGAACGATCATATGCTAAGCTAACGGATGGGTCTTGTCCATCACATCATTCTCCTAATGATGTGATCCCGTTATCAAATGACAACTCATGTCTATGGTTAGGAAACCTTAACCATCTTTTGATCAACGAGCTAGTCTAGTAGAGGCTCACTAGGGGCAAGGTATTATTTATGTATCCACACATGTATTTAAGTTTCCGGTCAATACAATTCTAGCATGAATAATAAAGCTTTATCATTATTAAGGAAATATAATAATAACCATTTTATTATTGCCTCTAGGGTATATTTCCATCATTTTTTGCTTGTTTTTTACTTCGCAGAATATCAGTACCAAACGGAGTCCAAACGTAGCAAAACTTTTTGGAGAAATTTTCTGGACCAGAAGACACAAGATGGGCCAAAGAAGTACCAGAGGGGAGGCCCGAGGGGAGCACAACCCCCCAGGGCACACCCAGGAGCCCAGGCACGCCCTGGTGGGTTGTGCCCACCTCGGTGGCCTCCCGCACCGCCTCTTCGCCTTATAAATACCCAAATATTCCAAAAACCCTAGGGGAGTCGACGAAACACAATTCCAGCCGCCGCAAGTTCCAGAACCACGAGATCCAATCTAGACACCATCACAAAGGGGTTCATCTTCCTCATTGGTGCCTCTCCGATGATGCATGAGTAGTTCATCATAGACCTACGGGTCCGTAGGCAGTAGCTAGACGGCTTCCTCTCTCTCTCTCTCTTTTGATTCTCAATACAATGGTCACTTGGAGATCTATTTGATGTAACTCTTTTTTGCGATGTGTTTGTTGGGATCCGATGAACTTTGAGTTTATGATCAGATCTATATCCATGAATATTATTTGGGTCTTATTTTGATCTCTTATATGCATGATTATTTATAGCCTCGTATTTCTTCTTTGAATCTTTGGTTTAGTTTGGCCAACTAGATCGATTTTTGTTGCCATGGGAAGAGGTGCTTTGTGATGGGTTCGATCATGTAGTGTTCTTTCCTAGTGACAGAAGGGGCAACAAGACACGCATGTATCGTTGTTATTAAGGATAACAAGATGGGGGCTATTCCTACATGAATAGATCTCGTCGACATCATGTCATCGTTCTTATTGCATTACTCCATTTCTCCATGAACTTAATACACTAGATGCATGCTGGATAGCGGTCGATGTGTGGAGTAATACTAGTAGATGCAGGTAGGAGTCGGTCTACTAATCTTGGACGTGATGCCTATATATTGATCATTGCCTTGGATATCATCGTAATTATTCGATCTTCTATCAATTGCCCAGTAGTAATTTGTTTACCCACCGTGTGCTATTTTCTTGAGGGAAGCCACTAGTGAAATCTACGCCCCCCGAGTCTATTCTTTATCATATTTGCTTTGAGATCTATTTTTATTCGCTTTTGTTTTCAAATCTATTATTCCAAAAGCCCAAAAATACCTTGCTGCACTTTTTTATTACTTATTTTATTTCATGTTTTATCGAGATCTATTTATCCAATCTACACAATTTTTATCCCGTCAACTTCACAATTTCTGGCACCGTTACCCGTAGAGGGATTGACAACCCCTCCTAATCGTAGGGTTGCAAGTATTTGTTCTTTGTGTGCAGGTACCGTTTACATAGTGTTGCTTGGTTCTCCTACTGGATTGATACCTTGGTTCCATAACTGAGGGAAATACCTACCATAGTTGTGCTGCATCATCCCTTCCTCTTTGGGGAAATACCGACGTAGTTCAAGCGACATCAATAACCTTCGCTGCAATGCAGGGATATTATCTTCGTCGTTTGCATCAAACTCCTTGATATCTTAGGGACCTATTACTCTGTGTGCACTTGCAAACACATAAGTCCCATACTGTTCATGTCAACAAACTCCAAAACATAAGGGGCCTATCATTACACAAACACCAACTCTAATTTTCAAAATGAATTTCCTTTGTGTGTGCCCGTACTGCTCATGAAGCGGCAGGGGGTGGCCAATATTTTCCATGCTAGATGTGTTATTCTCAAGATGAGTGTTTATTCACTTGTCATTGCACGAGAGTGTGGTAGGTAATAGGGATGCCCAGTCCCGAAATGCAAAAAAAAAATATGTTGTCAATAATAAATTCCTTGGAAAGTGTTTGAAAGGGTCGATATGGTTGACTAGAGGGGGGGTGAATAGGCAACTACCAATCTTTAGCTTTTCTTACAAATTCGGGTTAGCAACAAATAGGTTGTCTAGATATGAGACTAGGTGAGCAACCTATATGATGCAAGCAACACAAACAACACAAGCAAGCTAGAGATAATACACAAGTAAAGCTTGCACAAAGTAAAGGTAAGAAATAACCACAAGTGGAGACGAGGATGTGTTACCGAAGTTCCTTCCCTTTTAGGGGAAGTACGTCTCTGTTGGAGTGGTGTGGAGGCCCAATGCTCCCCAAGAAGCCACTAGGGCCACCGTATTCTCCTCACGCCCTCACACAATGCGAGATGCCGTGATTCCACTAGTGGTGCCCTTGAAGGTGGTGACCTAACCTTTACAAACAAGGTTGGGGCAATCTCCACAACTTAATTGGAGGCTCCCAACAACACCACAAAGCTTCACCGCAATGGAATGTGGCTCCTAGGTGACCTCAACCGTCTAGGGTGCTCAAACACCCAAGAGTAACAAGATTTGCAAGGGACTAGTGGGGGGAATCAAATTTCTCTTGGTGGAAGTGTAGATCGAGGCCTTCTCAACCAATCCCTAGAAAATCAACAAGTTTGATTGGCTAGGGAGAGAGATCGGGCGAAAATGAGCTTAGGAGCAACAATGGAGTTTGGGGAAGGAAGAGGTCAGTCTTCTTGGAGAAGAAGACCCCATTTTATAGTGGGGGACAAGATCCAACCGTTATTCCCGTGCTCAGCCCGCAACGCGCGGTACTACCACTCAAGGGAGCGGTACTATTGCTTGCTGCAGTGGCAGTGCCACTTGCCCCAGTGGTACTACCGCTGGGACAGCGCACAGCGTCTTATGAGAGCACATGGGAGAGACAGAGGGAAGAAATCCACGAGCGGTACTAGCAGCGGTGGTAGGAGCGGTACTACCGCCTATAAGCGGTACTACCGCTCCTACTGCCGCTGCTACTGCCGCTACTTGATTGGGTCTAGATGGGATCAGCGGTAGTATGCCAGAGGGACCACCGCTGGACTACTGTTGAACCCGACACGAGAAATTCGAGCCCCAAATTGAGGCGGTAGTACGAGCGGTACTACCGCCTATAGGCGGTACTACCACTGCCAGCCACGGTACTACCGCTGGCTCTATTCCACCCCACTCCCGACACAACGGAGGACACTCCAGAGAAGCAGGAAAGAGCTGGGGGTGCAAAGGAGATGTGTACGTGTTGATTCCACCCAAACCTTTCCGATACGAACCCCCTCTTGATAGTACGGTATATCCTACGACTCAAGTCCACCGGAAATTAAATGAAGGAAAAATACATCGTCTTCTCTTTAAACACGGAGGGGAGAAATCATCTTGTGCCATACAAAGGAATATCTGAAATGCTCAATGCACACGATTAGTCCGTGAAAGCATTGTCATCAATCACCAAAACCACTGAGAGAGAAATATGCCCTAACAATCTCCCCCTTTTTGGTGGATTGATGACAATACTAGATTTGCACAGAGATATAACAAGAGAGTAAGCAAACCCCAGAATCTACAAAATATAGACGGGCTCCCACTATATGTGTGCACTTAACTAAGAATGCTTTTGGAATGCAAAGCACACACACTAGGATCAACACTCCCCCTATATTTTATAGACCGGAAACACTTGCATCTCTGAGATATGGGAGAAGTAAACTAAGATGCAAGGAGTAGCATGTGAGCATAATGATAGGACAAGTTAAGCATAAACTCACATACTAACAAGGTACTAGACAACATAAGGATAATGATAAGATAGCATATGTCTCACACCATATGACAAGATATCCAAGTCTTACAAGCACAAACCAAACCAAAGCAAACGAACGATAAAAGAGTTCATGAGAGAGAAAGACACAGCAAATAAGACGCACTCACAACTCGGCAAATCCCCTAAACTCTCTCCCCCTTTGGCATTGAGACACCAAAAGGGCAAAGAGTGCTACAATGGTCATAGGTGATAGCAACTCCGGATATCCCCATCATCACAGCTCCGCATGATCGCTCGCACCTCCGTCATCGGCAGCAGCAGCAGGCTGATCGGTCTCTGAATCCGTCCAGGGACGGTGCTGAGAGATCCACTCCTCCTCGTTAGTGATATTGCCCTCTGATCCACTGACAACCTCTACTCCGAGCTGACGCATAAGGACCTTGTGAAAACTGCGAGATCTCTTCTCTGACACATGTGCCATATACTGCCTGTGAGCCTCCATACAGAACAACTTCTTCATCTTCAACCTGAGCTTCTTAGCCCAAGATGGCTCAACTCCAGAGGACTCATAATCCGGCTCGTCATCCTCATCATCCTCAGCCTCATCATCTCTCAAGGGAGTCTCTGTATCCGGAATAGGAGTTCCCCAGTTCTCCTTCTGTCTTAGTCGAACTATCTCATGAGAGATCAAGTCACCGGTCTCAAACATGACATTGGGATAGGTGTAAGCTGTAACATCCCTATGTAATGGCTACAGTGATTGCCTTTTGATAATGCCAAGCCATCTTGTTTAAAAGTGCTTGATCATCATTATTGTCATCCATTTCAAATCCCAATTCAAATGAATTTTTCAAACTTTAAGTGATAAATAAAAGTTGCTCAAATCCAGAAACTAAAATGTTCATAATATTTTAAATAATTTAGAGGCAATTATAAAATTGTAACCAACATTAATGGGATTAGTTAAGTGACCCTAACCATCTCAAACAGTAGCTAACAGCAACATTTTAATGCATTTTAATTAATTCAGATTACAAATGAAATTATATTTTAGCCAAACCAATTGTTTGGAGAGAGAGGTTAATGCACTGTGTTATATGGGCTAAGCCACACATTTTATAAAAGTAGTTTAGTGGCTAAACAATTTGCAAAACAGAAAAGTAAAACAAAAATAAATAAAACCAAAAACTTAAACAAAAGAAAATAGAAAAAGAAAAAGAAAACCCCCCTGGCCAACTGGGCCTAGCCCATCTGGCCTCAGGCCACCAGGCCGGCCCACCCCGCTGGCCTATATGGCCTCCCCAGCCACCCACCGAAACCTTAACCCCTCCCCCACGCTCCCCACTCTCTCTTGCTCCCTCTCCCTCCCTGATCCAGATCGGATCGGGGCAGCGCCACCGCCCGTCGCCGCCTCCCCGTCAACCCCGTCGCCTCCTCGCCCCGCCGCCACGCCGAAGCCGCCCCTCGCTGGAGCCGCTCGCCTCTCCGTCGCCTCGCCCTCCCCGAACGCCTCCCCGAACCCCCTCGCTGTGAGCTCCCCAACCCCGCGCTCGCTTCCTCTGACCTCGCCGCGCCGCTCGCTGCTCCCTGCGCGCGTGCGCCCGCAGCCGCCAACTGCCGCACCCCGCTCGCCCGGCCGGCTCCCCGCACGCGCCGTCCGCCGCGAGCCGCCCGCCTCGCACCATGGCCGCCACCGCCTGCTCGCGCTCGCCGCTCTGGCCGCCCGCTGTGCCGCGTTGCCTGCTGCCCTGCTCCCACGCTCCGTCAGCACGCGCAGGCCCACGCGAGGCCGCCCCCGCGCTACGCCCGGGCCCCGTCCCCGCTCGCACACTCGCCCCGCCGCCTCTGGCCGCCGCCCGCTGCAGTCAGCCACCACTCCCCGCGCTTACCCGCCTGCGCAGCAGCAGCTCCGCGCGCGCCGGCCACTTCCCCTTCGCCGGCGCAGCCCCGGCCCGGCCACGGCGCGCCCTCACGCCCGTGCATGTTCGGGCGGGCGCCTGCGCCCATTAACCCGCCCCGGCTGGCCTCTGTGCCACTGCCAGGGGGCCCCACGCCCCTTTTTCCTAAAAAGAAAATAAAAATAAAAATAAATATAAATATTAATTAATTAACTAAATCATTCATTAACTTAATTAATCTGGTTTAATTAAACTTAATTAACCTACTAATTAAACTAATATGTTAATTAACTAAACAGTCTATGACAGTGGGACCCCCACGTCAGTTTGACCCAGTCAACTGACCCTGTTGACTGCTGATGTCATGCTGACGTCATGATGACGCAATAAACATTTTTGAATTAAATTAAATCTGTTATTTCTAGAAATTGATTAAATCTTTATAAATTAATATAAAATAAACCGTAGCTCGAATCGAAAAACTTTGTACATGAAAGTTGCTCAGAACGACAAGACGAATTCGGATACACAGTCCATTCGTCCGCCACACGTCCCTAACATAGCGAACATGCAACCGTCCCCCTCCGTTTCATCTGTCCGAAAATGCCAAACTTCGGGAAAACATTCCCGGATGTTATCCCCCTCGCCGGTATCAAGTATCACTACGTTAGAACACCCCTAACCCTGCGTGTTACCTCGTCATGCATCTGTGTTGCATCTTTTTGCAATATATTTACTATTTCTTCCCCCTCTTCTGTCCGGTAGACCCCGAGACCGTTGTTGATGCCCCTGTGATCGACTACATCGATGACGACACTTCTCCCTTTTCAGCAGAGCTTCCAGGCAAGCACCCCCCCCCCCTTGAGCATGCCTATATCGCCTATTCTCCTCTCTCTTGTGCTTGCATTAGAATTGCTGCTGTTATTGCTTTACCTATTCTGGTGCATGACCTGATCTTGTAACCTACTTTTGATAATTACCTGCTTATCCTAAACTGCTTACTATAGACTGGATAGAGACCCCAGTGACCCCACTTGTCCCGATTGCCCCGCTGGATCATCGAAAGACTTGACGACTAGGCCCCAGCACCGCACATCACACCCCCTTTATCTGTACGACACTGTAGCATTACTTTCGAGTGCTGAGGGTGATACCTCGTAAGCACTTCCGATGATAACTCTGTGGAGTAGTTACTCGGTCATGGTCATCGAGGGTGATTCCTCCTTCACCACCTCCGGTAACGACGCTGTCGTGCAACACCTCAAGTGTGAACCCATCGAGGGTGATTCCTCCGAGTTCACCTTGACGGATACATCGAGTAGGAATCCCACGAGGGTGATACCTCGGATTCCCCTGATGTTATGGACACACAGATGCTTGGACTGTACTACTGTTACTTGGAAAGGCGGGTCGACCCTGAGGGGTGCGCGCGAGTGATGTGGAGACGGGTTGACCTGGATGGTGCCCGAGTGATGAATACGAGGCATGGCCGGGCATTCCTAGCCCTTGCCGCAAGTCCTTGAGATGGGGCGACGGGGTCACATCGCTCGTGAGTCTCTGCTCGTTACCGCACCCCCAATGTACTAACGATTTGGATATGTGATCTGAGTGGGCCTTTGGCCCGATAGCACTAACCATCACGCGGGAAAAGTTATGGGCACTCTGCATCGTATGCATCAGCCGAAAGCTCTATCAGACATCCAGTTCAGCATGGCGGCACGGACGGACCGGCGCCATCCTGTAGTGGTGGTGCCTGGCTTCACCATGTGCGTAATGACCCGGAGTGCACAGGGCGATGGCCCAAGACCCCTGAGGGCTTAGGATATAGACCGACGGGGACCTCTCTGCTGAGCTCTAGGTAGGGTTGCGGTGTGTCGTTTGGCCGAGGCCGGGCATGACCCAGAAAGTGTGTCCGGCCGGAGTTAAGCGAGCGTGGTGGGTAAGTTGGTGCACCCCTGCAGGGAAGAACTAATCTATGCATAGCCGGATCCTCGGTAACGGACGCTCGGAGTTGTATCCCGATCGATACAACTAGAACATATTGATGAGATGAGATATGGATATTATGGCTCTGGGATTACTTTCTCGCAGGGAGTCGAGAGAGGATCTCTGGCCGAGGTTGATACTTGGATATTATGGCTCTGGGATTGCTTTCTCGCAGGGAGTCGAGAAAGGATCTCTGGGTGAGGTTGAGACTTAATGATACTACTACTTTATACTGTACTACTCTACACTCTTCTAATGCTGCAAGTCCGTTGAAGATGCTAGTCTTCGATAGGACTAGGCCTTCTCTCTATTCTGGCATTTCTGCAGCCCAGTCCACATATACAGCCTCCCCTTGATAATGTTGCATATGTAGTGTAGATCCTTGCTTGCTGAGTACTTCGAATGAGTACTCACAGTTGCTTTGTTTTCTTTTTCCCCCATATCCGTTTGATGCGACCAGATGACGGAGCCCCGGATACAGCTGCCCCCGCCGATGATCGCTACTACTACCCCGAGGGTGGTTACTACTACGAGTTGGCCGACGACCAAGAGTAGGTTCGGAGGGTCCCAGGCAGGAGGCCTGCGCCTTTCGATCGTAGCTTTTGTTTTGCCCCGCTTTTCTAAAGGCTTATCTATTTCTGTTTCATATCTGTACTCAGATATCTGATGCTTCCGCTGACGCTTGTATGCGAGCTTATGTATTCGAGCCCTCGAGGCCCCTAGCTTGTAATATAAAGCTTGTATGACTTTATTTATGTTTTAGAGTTGTGTTGTGATATCTTCCCGTCAGTCCTTAGGCTTGATCGTGTGCATTTGCGTGTATGATTAGTGCACGATTGAGCCGGGGCGTCACAAGTTGGTATCAGAGCCGACTGCCTGTAGGAACCCCCCCTTTCCAACTCCTTGGCCGAAGTTGAGTCTAGTACTTGATAACCGTTTTACTAACAAGACTGTGTGGCTTACGGGCCCATGTCGCCTATTGGGTGGTATTAGGATCTTTTATTCCTCGTCTATACTCTGGGATCTGATCTCTCTTCCTTTCGGGTTAAAAATTTACTAACTCCAACATTAGGTTCTCGTGATCACATCCACCTGGTGTTCTGAAATTTTCCCCCTTCCTTCAAGGTTGTGGGCCAGGTTCTGCTTGCAGGATCCTTTTATCGAGGGCACCCTGTGTTGTCACTTGCAGATTCCTCGCTCCAACAGTTTCTTCGACGTTGATGTAGCCTTTGCTATGTCATGTTGTTGTATTCCTCACCGCGTGCCTGCGCGCCGCCTAGTTTGTCTAGCTGCGAGTGATCCCGAGCTCGTACTATCCGTTTGAATCTAACTCTGTGCATGGATTGGTATGTCTTTGACGACTACTATTATATATCTAATGCCCCTCTTGTTCATCTCCCGTGTTACCTCATGAATAACTCCATACACATGCAGTTATTAATACTAAACTGCCCCTGTCGATTTGGCAGGATGGCTGACGATCCTCCACCTACACCTTATATTGCCGCAATGATGCAGCAGTTTGAACTAAACCGTCAGGTTATGACCGAGATATTGGCTCAGTTCCCAAACCAGAATGTTCATCAACAGCCTACCCCAATAACACTGCCAGAATTCGTGTGCCTCAATCCGTCCACCTTTTGCAGCTCGACTGATCCAATGGATGCTGATGATTGGCTCTGTGACATTGCCTTCCAGATGAAGTGTGGCACCCCGATAGAGGGCCGACGCACGCCAGCCCCAGGATAAGACCTGGCGCACGTCAAAGACATGATACAGCAATTCCAGGCACAAAATGGCTTTATTAATTGGAATGGAGTATTACAATACTGTTGCTTACAACAATATTACATAGCTCCAAGGCTAACTAAGATGGCAGCGAAGGTCTTGGTTCAGTGGCAACGACGTCTCTGGCTGGGCTCCACAACTCACAGGACTGGCTGGGTTATGATCTAGCACGACGGATCTTCTCCTGCAACTGGCCACGTGCAAGGCCAGGTGAGTACTTTGAATGTACTCGCAAGACAACCAAATACATAGCATCCAAACAAGCAGATGACAAAGCAAGCCCTATGTTATGCAAAAATTTAACCTAAACATGGTATGGAAGTAACAGAAGAACATGAATCAAGCATGACATGGCATACCTATCAAGCATTATTAATTATCATGTCGTAGCAAGATTATCTGGCATGTTCAAACATCTAGCAGCATTGCACATCATGACATAACAGGGTTATCTAGCAAAATAACTATTGAAGTAGAGTACAGTAAAGTAAAGCATGTATCAAGTAATTAATCCATATTCCGAATAACCTCATGATCCATCTGAACCTGATCCAAATCCAAGTCTTTCGATCATCTGACCACCTCCTCCATAGCCATCCTATGGCTATCGTACCATATTTCTGACAACATCTGTCATCTATGCAGGGCAGGTTCTTCCACCAATATTATCATACTTACGGTTGATCACCTAGTGAGGTCTGGACGGGCTGTCCAATACCGTGGACGCGGCTATTCGAATAGAGTTTACACTCTACAGAGGTTGCGCACTTTACCCACACTATGGAGCACTGACCTCGCAATCCCATTCGGGTGGACCAGCGTTGCTCCAACGAAACCTGCCTGACTCGTGACTCTCCCATCGTACCACCGGCAATCATCCTCCCCCGGAGTCAAGCCCTGGGTGGCCCCTTGTCACCTCGTGGCACCTACCACCGTCGTGGCCTAACTAAACTGTCCCAAACGGGGACTCCCGGGTTAAACAACTCAACTGGGCTCACAGGGTTATCGTCGTCTACCTGATCAGGGCAGCACGCACGCATAACCCTCCCTCTTTGGAGGTACCGGTGAAAGAGCACCGAGCCAGACCAAGTCAAGGCCGTCCCATACCGGTGAATGTGGTTGCACGAATAAGCCCGGATAGGTGACTCAAGATCAACCACTACGTTTAGTTATGTACTTCAATTAGCATCTCCATCATTGCATCATTACCTCAACAATTGTAAGTGTGAACAGCCACTTAACATCAACATAGTAGAACTATATCAATGTGACAATCATGGCATGAGATCAAATCATGGTACTAACATAATAATGGTATTCAAAATATGGTTACTAGCATGGTAAGATGTGGCATGACAACCAGTCATGATATTAAATGAGAAGTAATGCTAACATCTAATATAGATGACATAACAGGTATATGTTAGTGCAGACCAACAGGTGATACAGATGTATTACAATGAACACACAGGGTGCAAGCAAAGTCATCACGCAAGTCCGGAGCTCATGGAAGAGGTTGGCTTGCCTGGGGTAGAGGAATACGCCGGGTGGAAGTGCGGTAAAACTCCGGAAAAATTTGCCGGAAATGTTTCCTTCTCGGAGGGGCTGATCGTAGGGCAAGGGCAAAATGGTCATTTTCACTATGTGAAAACATTATGAAAATGACAGCATCGGAACGGGCTCGACAAGACGAAGACGTGGGCATTGGTTTTACCTCATTCGGAGTTACGGTCGCGGAGATATGGCCGTTCGTTCGTTAAGCGGTAAAACAGACAGAAACTGTCCATTTTAGCTGTTAACGGATGAACGTTCACTATATAACAGGTTCGGCCACCGGCTGGAAGCGAAAGCGTATTTCCAGAGTTTACGCTTTCACTAACCGAAAGCGTATTTCACGAAGGGTGCTTCCACTTATCCTGACAGTGGGCCTGTTGACTATTCCGGCGGGCCCCACCTTATCTCTTATCCCTCTCTTATCTCCTCTCTCTCTCTCCCTGGTCAACTCCTCCTCCTCCTTGACTAGAACAGAGGTGAGAGTCGCGGTGGCTCGGGGCTCGCTGGCTGCTTGCCTGGCCGTCGCCTCGCTGCACCTCAGGACCGGCCGGCGGGCGGAGGGGCTCGGCCAGCCCACGTCGCGCCCGTGGGTGGCCGCACGGTCACCGGAAGTGGGCTGCAGCGCCGCCCCTACGGGCTGGGCCGCGGCAGCTGAGGGGCTCACGGGGAACCGCGCCGGCGGGGCCTCCCTGGCCGAACTGAGGGCGGCGGTGGCTCGGGGAGCTCGAGGGGACGCCGCCTACGAGGAAGAGATGGAGCAGGAGGGCTCAAGGGAGGAGCTCGACCGCGGGATTGACAGCGGCAGGCTCGGCCATTGCCAGAGCAGAGAGCTCCGGGCTCGATTGGGAGGAGGGGCAGGGCTTGCTGGTCCTCGGGGCTCGGGGGCACGCTATATATAGCTCGGGGATGAAGCTAGCCGACAATGGACGGAGCTCCAAGAAGCTCCTCGTCGACGACCGAGGCTTCGAGCGCTCCACCAGCTAGGGGACGAGGGGGAGAGGCCTCTGGATGGATCACGCACGCGCTAGGGAGCTCTGCGACACTACTGGACATGCTGGAGCCGGCTGGAGACGAGCTCCCGTCAACTCCAATGCACAGAGCACCAGTTTGGCACGCTCTGCCCGTGGTCACTGCGTGGCCACGGCGTTGCCACGCCTCACATGAAGCCAAACCATGTCTAGGCTATTCACCATCCTACACTGAGTTGACCTATGCGGCTGAATGACCTGAGGGAGGCCTGAGGTGACTGCACCATGGTCAAACAGATTCCAACAGCAAAGTGTTTGCCATGTGGTGCGGCTACCACAGTGCACCTATTGACCTGATCTATGGCATGGGTTAGTAATACACTAAGGTAGTGATGCTGGAAAAATTTGGGCACAAATGTACAAGGATAGCTGGTACTTCCTTTGTTACCATGCCCACTGACCAGAAATACAAATGATGATGCCGGGGTCAAATGGCTAGATCTATTTGGATGATTTTATGTGTAGAGTGATGATTTGGTCATGGAGGATATCTGGAAAAGTTTCAGCTCAAATTGATCATTTATGATGGTACTTCCTTCACAATGATGCAATCTGAACAGAAACTTAGTTAATTTACTGAGGAAGTTTGGCTGGATGGAATGAGCTGTTTTTTGGTATCCATGGGTGATATCTCATAATGAATCACCATGCAAAATTTCAGCCCAAGGAAATCAAGGAATCAAGCACATCCTTTGCAAACTGAAAATCTGGAAAGAATTTGCAAAGTGGTGTTGTGCTCAAAATTTAATGGGTGGAACTTGATATGTTGATGGAAATGGTGAATATATGGATAGGAAAAACTCCACAATTTATTTGGGATTTTTCCTAACTACCAAAATGGTAGTTCCTTTGGAAAGGCCCCAAATTGGAATATTGGCTTTAAATAGGAAAACACAATTTATCCTATTTAATTATGGCCAATATTTTTATGAGAGCTCAGTATGATCACAAAGAATATCTCCACAAGTTTTCATGAACTTTGGAGATGGATAGATATTTTCTTGGATTTAATTCCTCCGAAAGACAGAGAAAGGAATTAATTCTAGATGAGAAATATTGCATATAACTTAGCAATATTTTTTGCACATCTAGGGTTTATGAGGGCAGGATGATCTCTGGAAATTTTGGTAGGATCAACTGAGCAAAGAAAATGGTAGCTCCTTTGTAAACACAAAGGCAGGATTTCCAATTCCGATATTTTGGAATTAGGGTTTCAGTAGGGTTCGGAATTTGCTGACGGAAGATTGGCTGGCACAAGAGCATGGAATTGCACTGAGAGATTGGAGATTGTCTGGATTCACCTGGTCACTCACCAGATTCCAGAGGAAAAATTCGGGAGAGAAAAGCTAGGAAGGAATAACAGCACAAAAATCGATAACCCGATTTTTGGGGTGTTACATGAAGTCGGCCAATGTTATCCCTGACAGTTACGTCACCTATGCGACGTATCACCTGAGGGGATCAGCTGCTCAATGGTGGGAAAGCCACAAGGGTATGTTGCCTGCTGAAACAGTAACCACTTGGCAGGAATTTCAGTCAGCTTTTCATGCACGGTACATTCCTCAAGGTCTGAAGGATCAGAAGAAGCAGGAATTCCGCAAACTCACCCAGGGAATAATGACTGTGGATGAATATCAGAGGAAATGCCTTGAATTATCCCGCTATGCCGAAGATGACGTCTGCACTGACGCTCGCAAGCAGGAGAAATTCCGTGAAGGACTGCGTACTGATATAAACCTCGCACTTGCTATCCATGATTGCACAGACTTCGCAACGCTTGTCAGCCAATCTTTCCGAGTTGAAACTGCTCTGACTAAGTACCAGGAGTCGCTCAAGCGCACTCGTGATGTTGGTTCATCTTCGGGTCAACCTGCTCAGAAATGTCGAGTCTGGATCCCACACAATGTTCATCATCAACCTGCTCCAACGCCAAGGCCGTCTTATGCTGCACCTCGTCTACCTCCGCCGCCGAGACAACTAACGATTCAGGGTGGACAGTCCAATGTTGTGGCTCCTCTCCATAATGATGGGTTATGCCGCAAGTGTGGACAGCCAGGGCACCGTGCTTTCAACTGTCATCAGGGTCAGCCTCAGAATGCATCACGTCCTCCTGTTGGTCGTAGGAAGGGCCATCGGACCCATCATTCCAGGAATCGTAATGCCAGACTACCTGCTAGTTAACTTGTCCATGTCAACCATGTCAAAATTGAAGAAGCTCGACAGGACACCAAAATTTTGATGGGTACCCTACTAGTGAATTCAATCCCAGCTTTGATTCTGGAGCGTCGCACTCCTTCATGTCCGAAAGTTTTGCGTGAAGTCATGATATACCCTTCGAGGAGATGTCCACCCCGTTAGTAATCCAGTCACCCGGGGCTAATTGGCAAACTGCCATGGTAAGCCATGGTAACCACATTGTGATTGGAGGATTGATGTTCCCCGTTTCACTCATTGCTCTCAAGACCTCCAACATAGACATTATTCTGGGTATGGACTGGTTGAAGCCTCATAAAGCTTTGATTGACTGTGCCACTGAAACAGTCTGCATCACACACCCTTCCGGCCAAACCGTCAGATACTCAGCTCGAACAGTTCAGAATGCCGAAGCTCAGATTTATGCTCTGAATGCTTTGAATGCCTCACCTCTTGAAGGCATCGAGAACGTTCCAGTTGTTCATGATTTTCAAGATGTCTTTCCAGAAGAACTTCCAAGAATACCCCCTATTAGAGCTATCGAGTTTGTCATCGATTTGAAACCAGGCACAACTCCTATTGCGAAGCGTCCTTATAAGATGCCTCCGCACCACCTTCTCGAGCTTAAGGAAGAAATCGACAAGTCACTTAAGAAGGGTTTCATCCGCCCCAGTTCCTCTGCTTGGGGAGCACCTTCACTCTTCGTTAAGAAGAAGGATGGAACTAACTAATTGGTTCAGGATTATCGGCCCATTAACCAAGCAACAATTCAGAATAAGTATCCGCTTCCCAGAATCAACGATCTGTATGATCAACTTGTCGGTTCCTCAGTATTCTCTAAGCTTGATTTGAGATTGGGATACCATCAGATCCGTGTCCGTGAAGAGGATATTCCAAAGACTGCATTTGTTACTCGCTATGGCTCTTATGAGTACACTGTCATGTCATTTGGCTTAACAAATGCTCCAGCCATATTCTCCCGTCTGATGAATTACATCTTCATGGATTACCTCGACAAGTTCGTCGTGGTATATCTAGATGATATTCTGGTCTATTCAAGGAATAAATAAGAACATGCTGAACACCTCCGTCTTGTTCTGGAAAGGCTCCAAGAACACCAGTTGTATGCCAAATACTCCAAATGTGAATTTTGGCTTTCTGAACTAACCTACCTTGGACATATGATTTCCAAGGATGGCATTGCTGTTAACCCAGAACGGGTTCAGGCTATTCTTGACTAGACTCCTCCGAAGAACGTCAAGCAAGTGAGAAGTTTTCTCGGCCTTGCAAGCTATTGCCGTTGATTTGTCGAGAACTTTTCTAAGATTGCTAAGCCCCTGACTGATCTGCTTCACAAAGGCGTTAAATTTGAATGGACAGAAAAATGTCAGGAAAGTTTTCAAACACTCAAAGACAAGTTGACATCTGCCCCAGTACTTGCTTCTCCAGATTCTCGCAAAGACTTCGAGATTTATTGTGACGCATCCCGTGAAGGATTAGGCTGTGTCCTAATGCAAGAGCGTAAAGTGATTGCTTATGGCTCTCGACAGTTGCGCCCGCATGAAGAGAATTATCTGGTACATGATCTAGAACTAGCTGCTGTCATCTATGCATTGCAGTTGTGGCGACATTACCTTCCTCGATAATCATTGCGAGATCTACACGGATCATAAAAGCCTGAAGTACTTGTTCACTCAGCCATCTCTGAACCTCCGTCAGCAAAGATGGATGGAGACCATTATGGACTATGATTTGGGTATTTCCTATACCCCTGCCAAGGCTAACGTGATGGCTGATGCCTTAAGCAGCAAGTCCTATTGCAACAACCTCATGGTTAGGCGAGCCCAACCTCGTCTTTTTGAAGAACTACGCAAGCTGAATCTGCGTATTGTTTCACACGGTTCTCTTAATAACCTTGTGATACAACCAGATCTTGAGAAAGCTGTTAAGAATGCGCAAGCTAAAGATGCTGAAATTGATCTGATGAAGAAAGATCTTCACCTTGAAAAGTACAGGGATTTCTCGCTGTCTGAAGATGGAACCTTGTATTTCAGAAACCGCATTGTGGTACCTTACCTCGAGCTTATGACTGACAAGGTCATGAAGGAGGCACATGATACCCCGCTATCTATTCATCCGGGTAGCACCAAGATGTATCGTGATCTCCGTCAAAGGTACTGGTGGTCTAGAATGAAGCAGGCTATTGCTCGGTATGTTGCTGAATGTGATGTTTGCCGTCGCGTGAAAGCAGAACATCAGAAGCCTGCTGGGATTCTGCAACCGTTACCTATTCCTTTATGGAAATGGGATAAAGTGCAAATGGATTTCATTATCGGCCTTCCCAAGTCATAGAAGGGTCACGATGCTATTCTTGTCGCCGTCGACCAACTCTCCAAGGTTGCACACTTTCTACCTGTCAAGGAGACGATCACTGCTAGTCAGTTAGCAGAGTTATATATCTCCAGAATTGTATCACTCCACGGTATTCTGAAGGAGATCAGTTCGGACCGTGGCGGTCTTTTCACCTCAAAGTTCTGGGAAAGTTTCCAAGAAGCTATGGGAACTCATATTACCAGGAGTTCAGCTTATCACCCCCAATCCCAAGGCCAAGTCGAGCGAGTTAATCAAGTGCTTGAAGACATGCTTCGAGCTTCTGTTATATCCTTCGGCAAGAAATGGGAAGAATCTCTCCCGTATACTGAGTTCTCTTATAACAACAGCTATCAAGCCAGCTTGAAAATGGCTCCCTTCGAAGTTCTATATGGACGTAAGTGTCAAACCCCTCTAAATTGGTCAGAAACTGGGGAACGACCGCTCGTGGGTCTGGATATTATTCAACACGCCGAAGAGCAAGTCCGTATCGTCCGTGAAAACCTCAAGGCGGCTCAGGACCGCCAGAAGAGCAACTATGATCACAAATGATGGGGTTTGACTTATCAACCTGGTGATCAAGCTTATCTACGTGTCACTCCTATGAAGGGCACTCACCGCTTTGGAATCAAGGGCAAGTTAGCTCCACGCTACATTGGTCCTTTTCGTATTCTTGCCAGACGTGGCCAGGTGGCATATAAATTGGAGTTGCCACAGCAATTCTCTCATATCCACAACGTCTTCCTTGTGTCGCAACTTCGTCGTTGCTTCAAGGAGTCTCCACACCGAGCAGTGGATCATGAGATGCTCGAATTGCAAGATGATCTAGGAGCATCCAATCCGCGTTCTCGATGAAGCTGAACATCGGACCTGTCAGAAGGTTGCCAAGTTCCTGAAAGTGCAGTGGTCGAATCATACTGAAGATGAAGCCACTTGGGAACGTGAGGATCATCTTCGCAAGGAATACCCCGACCTCTTTCTTTCTACCTCCTGAATTCTCGGGATGAGAATTTCTTTTAGTGGAGGAGAATTGTAACATCCCTATGTAATGGCTACAGTGATTGCCTTTTGATAATGCCAAGCCATCCTGTTTAACAGTGATTGACCATCATTATTGTCATCCATTTCAAATCCCAATTCAAATGAATTTTTCAAACTTTAAGTGATAAATAAAAGTTGTTCAAATCCAGAAACTAAAATGTTCATAATATTTTAAATAATTCAGAGGCAATTATAAAATTGTAACCAACATTAATGGGATTAGTTAAGTGACCCTAACCATCTCAAACAGTAGCTAACAGCAACATTTTAATGCATTTTAATTAATTCAGATTACAAATGAAATTATATTTTAGCCAAACCAATTTTTTGGAGAGAGAGGTTAATGCACTGTGTTATATGGGCTAAGCCACACATTTTATAAAAGTAGTTTAGTGGCTAAACAATTTGCAAAACAGAAAAGTAAAACAAAAATAAATAAAACCAAAAACTTAAACAAAAGAAAATAGAAAAAGAAAACCCCCCTGGCCAACTGGGCCTAGCCCAGCTGGCCTCAGGCCACCAGGCCGGCCCACCTCGCAGGCCTATATGGCCTCCCCAGCCACCCACCGAAACCCTAACCCCTCCCCCACGCTCCCCACTCTCTCTTGCTCCCTCTCCCTCTCCCTCCCCGATCCAGATCGGATCGGGGCAGCGCCGCCGCCCGTCGCTGCCTCGACCGCCTCCCCGTCAATCCTGTCGCCTCCTCGCCCTGCCGCCACGCCGGAGCTGCCCCTCGCTGCAGCTGCTCGCCTCTCCATCGCCTCGCCCTCCCCGAACGCCTCCCCGAACCCCCTCGCTATGAGCTCCCCAACCCCGCGCCCGCTTCCTCTGACCTCGCCGCGCCGCTCGTTGCTCCCTACGCGCGTGCGCCCGCAGCCGCCAACTGCCGCACCCCGCTCGCCCGGCCGGCTCCCCGCACGCGCCGTCCACCGCGAGCCGCCCGCCTCGCGCCATGGCCGCCACCGCCTGCTCGCGCTCGCTACTCCAGCCGCCCGCTGTGCCGCGTTGCCTGCTGCCTGCTCCCACGCTCCCTCAGCGAGCGCAGGCCCACGCGAGGCCGCGCCCACGCTGCGCCCGGGCCCCGTCCCCGCTCGCGCACTCGCCCCGCCGCCTCTAGCCGCCGCCCGCTGTAGTCAGCCACCGTTTCCCGCGCTTGCCCGCCTGCGCCGCAACCGCCCTGTGCCGCAGCAGCTCCGCGCGCGCCGGCCACTTCCCCTTCGCCGGCGCAGCCCCGGCCCGGCCACGGCGCGCCCTCACGCCCGTGCGTGTTCGGGCGGGCGCCCGCGCCCATTAACCCGCCCCGGCTGGCCTCTATGCCACTGCCAGGGGGCCCCACACCCCTTTTTCCTAAAAAGAAAATAATAATAAAAATAAATATTAATTAATTAACTAAATCATTAATTAACTTAATTAATCTGGTTTAATTAAACTTAATTAACCTACTAATTAAACTAATCTGTTAATTAACTAAACAGTCTATGACAGTGGGACCCACACATCAGTTTGACCCAGTCAACTGACCATGTTGACTGCTGACATCATGCTGATGTCATGATGGCGCAATAAACATTTTCGAATTAAATTAAATATGTTATTTCTAGAATTTGATTAAATCTTTATAAATTAATATAAAATAAACCGTAGCTCGGATAAAAAAACTTTGTACATGAAAGTTGCTCAGAACGACGAGATGAATTCGGAGACGCAGTCCATTCGTCCGCCACACGTCCCTAACATAGCGAACATGCAACCGTCCCCCTCTGTTTGATCTGTCCGAAAATGCCAAACTTCGGGAAAACATTTCCGGATGTTATCCCCCTCGCCGATATCAAGTATCACTGCATTAGAACACCCCTAACCCTGCGTGTTACCTCGTCATGCATCTGTTTGCAATATATTTACTGTTTCTTCCCCCTCTTCTCTTCGGTAGACCCCGAGACCGCTGTTGATGCCCCTGTGATCGACTACATCGACGACGACACTTCTCCCTTTTCAGCAGAGCTTCCAGGCAAGCACCCCTCCCCCCTTGAGCATGCCTATATCGCCTATTCTCCTCTCTCTTGTGCTTGCATTAGAATTGATGTTGTTACTGCTTTACCTATTCTGATGCATGACCTGATCTTGTAACCTGCTTTTGATAATTACCTGCTTATCCTAAACTGCTTAGTATAGACTGGATAGAGACCCCAGTGACCCCACTTGTCCCGATTGCCCCGCTGGATCATCGAAAGACTTGACGACCAGGCCCCAGCACCGCACATCACACCCCCTTTATCTGTACGACACTGTAGCATTACTTTCGAGTGCCGAGGGTGATACCTCGTAAGCACTTCCGATGATAACTCTGTTGAGTAGTTACTCAGTCATGGTCATCGAGGGTGATTCCTCCTTCACCACTTCCGGTAACGACGCTGTCGTGCAACACCTCAAGTGTGAACCCATCGAGGGTGATTCCTCCGAGTTCACCTTGACGGATACATCGAGTAGGAATCCCATGAGGGTGATACCTCGGATTCCCCTGATGTTATGGACACACGGATACTTGGACTGTACTACTGTTACTTGGAAAGGCGGGTCGACCCTGAGGGGTACCCGTGAGTGATGTGGAGACGGGTTGACCTGGATGGTGCCCAAGTGATGAATACGGGGCGTGGCCAGGCATTCCTAGCCCTTGCCGCAAGTCCTCGAGATGGGGCGACGGGGTCACATCGCTCGTGAGTCTCTGCTCGTTACCGCACCCCAAATGTACTAATGATTTGGATATGTGATCTGAGTGGGCCTTTGGCCCGATAGCACTAACCATCACGCGGGAAAAGTTATGGGCACTCTGCATCGTATGCATCAGCCGAAAGCTCTGTCAGACGTCCAGTTCAGCATGGCGGCATGGACGGACCGGTGCCATCCTGTAGTGGTGGTGCCTGGCTTCACTGTGTGCGCAACTACCCGGAGTGCACAGGGCAATGGCCCAAGACCCCTGGGTGCTTAGGATATAGACCGACAGGGACCTCTCTGCTGAGCTTTAGGTAGGGTTGCGGTGTGTCATTTGGCCGAGGCCGGGCATGACCCAGAAAGTGTGTCCGGCCGGAGTTAAGCAAGCGTGGTGGGTAAGTTGGTGCACCCCTGCAGGGAAGAACTAATCTATGCATAGCCGGATCCTCGGTAACGGACGCTCGGAGTTGTATCCCGATCGATACAACTAGAACATATTGATGAGATGAGATATGGATATTATGGCTCTGGGATTACTTTCTCGCAGGGAGTCGAGAGAGGATCTCTGGCCGAGGTTGATACTTGGATATTATGGCTCTGGGATTGCTTTCTCGCAGGGAGTCGAGAAAGGATCTCTGGGTGAGGTTGAGACTTAATGATACTACTACTTTATACTGTACTACTCTACACTCTTATAATGCTGCAAGTCCGTTGAAGATGCTAGTCTTTGATAGGACTAGGCCTTCTCTCTATTCTGGCATTTCTGCAGCCCAGTCCACATATACAGCCTCCCCTTGATAATGTTGCATATGTAGTGTAGATCCTTGCTTGCTGAGTACTTCGGATGAGTACTCACGGTTGCTTTGCTTTCTTTTTCCCCCATATCCATTTGATGCGACCAGATGACGGAGCCCCGGATACAGCTGCCCCCGCCGACGATCGCTACTACTACCCCGAGGGTGGTTACTACTACGAGTTGACCGATGACCAGGAGTAGGTTCGGAGGGTCCCAGGCAGGCGGCCTGCGCCTTTCGATCATAGCTTTTGTTTTGCCCTGCTTTTCTAAAGGCTTATCTGTTTCTGTTTCATATCTATACTCAGATATCTGATGCTTCCGCTGATGCTTGTATGCGAGCTTATGTATTCGAGCCCTCGAGGCCCCTGGCTTGTAATATAAAGCTTGTATGACTTTATTTATGTTTTAGAGTTGTGTTGTGATATCTTCCCATGAGTACTTAGGCTTGATCGTGTGCATTTGCGTGTATGATTAGTGCACGATTCAGCCGGGGGCGTCACATAAGCCCATGCCTTCTTGATACGTCTCCAACGTATCTATAATTTTTTATTGTTCCATGCTATTATATTATCTGTTTTGGATGTTTTATATGCATTAATATGCTATTTTATATTATTTTTGGGACTAACCTATTAACCTAGAGCCCAGTGCCAGTTTTTGTTTTTTCCTTGTTTTTGAGTTTCACAGAAAAGGAATACCAAACGGATTCCAAATGGAATAAAACTTTCGCGATGATTTTGCTTGGACTAGAAGGAAACCAAGAGACTTGGAGATGAAGTTGGAGGAGCCACGAGGCGGCCACAAAGACGGAGGGCGCGCCCAGGGGGGTAGGGCGCGCCCCCCACCCTTGTGGGCCCCTCGTGCATCTCCTGACCTAATTCTTTCGCCTATATGTACTCATATATCCCCAAACCAACAAAGGCATCCACGAAAAGACTTTTCCACTGCCGCAACCTTCTGTACCCGTGAGATCCCATCTAGGGACCTTTTCCGGCACCCTGCCGGAGGGGGATTCGATCACGGAGGGCTTCTACATCAACACCATTGCCCTTCCAATGAAGCGTGAGTAGTTTACCACAGACCTACGGGTCCATAGCTAGTAGCTAGATGGCTTCTTCTCTCTCTTTGATTCTCAATACCATGTTCTCCTCGATGTTCTTGGAGATCTATTCGATGTAATACTTTTTTGCGGTGTGTTTGCAGAGATCCGATGAATTATGGATTTATGATCAGCTTATCTATGAATATTATTTGAATCTTCTCTGAATTCTTATATGCATGATTTGATATCTCTGTAATTCTCTTCGAACTATCGATTTGGTTTGGCCAACTAGATTGGTTTTTCTTGCAATGGGAGAAGTGCTTAGCTTTGGGTTCAATCTTGCGGTGTCCTTTCCAAGTGACAGTAGGGGCAGCAAGGCACGTATTGTATTGTTGCCATCGAGGATAAAAAGATGGGGTTTTCATCATATTGCTTGAGTTAATTCCTCTACATCATGTCATCTTACTTAATGCGTTACTCCGTTCTTTATGAACTTAATACTCTAGATGCATGCTGGATAGCGGTCGATGTGTGGAGTAATAGTAGTAGATGCAGAATCGTTTCGGTCTACTTGACACGGACGTGATGCCTATATTCATGATCATTGCCTTAGATATCGTCATAACTTTGCGCTTTTCTATCAATTGCTCGGCAGTAATTTGTTCACCCACCGTATTATTTTCTATCTTGAGAGAAGCCTCTAGTGAAATCTATGGCCCCCGGGTCTATTTTCCATCATATAATCTTCTACTTTTCATCATACAAGTTTCCTATCTAGTATTTTGCAATCTTTTACTTTTCGATCTATAAAACAAAAATACCAAAAATATTTACTTTATCGTTTATCTATCTCTATTAGATCTCACTTTTGCAAATAACCGTGAAGGGATTGACAACCCCTTTATCGCGTTGGGTGCAAGTTGTTTGATTATTTGTGCAGGTATTCGGTGATTTGTGCGTTGTCTCCTACTGGATTGATACCTTGGTTCTCAAACTGAGGGAAATACTTATCTCTACTTTTCTGCATCACCCTTTCCTCTTCAAGGAAAAAACCAACGCAAGCTCAAGGAGTAGCAGGAAGAATTTCTGGCGCCGTTGCCGGGGAGATCTACGCCAAGTCAAGACATACCAAGTACCCATCATAAACTCTCATCTCTTGCATTACATTATTCGCCATTCGCCTCTCGTTTTCCTCTCTCCCACTTCTAAAACGATTTTCGGAAAGATTTGCCTTTATCTTCGCCCCTCTCTTTGCCTTTTCTTCGTCCCTCTTCCGTTCGTCTTCTTCGTTTGCTTTTTGTGTGCTCGTGTGTTGGATTGCTTGCTTTGTAATGATGGCTCAAGAGAATACCAAATTGTGTGACTTTTCCAACACCAATAACAATGATTTTATTAGTACTCCGATTGCTCCCGCCACTAGTACGGAATCTTGTGAAATTAATGCCGCTTTGCTGAATCTTGTTATGAAAGATCAATTTTCTGGCCTTCCTAGTGAAGATGCCGCATCCCATCTAAACAATTTTGTTGATTTGTGTGATATGCAAAAGAGAAAAGATGTGGATAATGATATTGTTAAATTGAAGCTATTTCCAATCTCACTTCGAGATCGTGCTAAAACTTCGTTTTCATCTTTGCCTAAAAATAGTATTGATTCATGGAATAAGTGTAAAGATGCTTTTATTTCCAAGTATTTTCCTCCCGCTAAGATCATCTCCCTTAGGAACGAGATTATGAATTTTAAGCAACTTGATCATGAGCATGTTGCGCAATCTTGGGAGAGAATGAAATTGATGATACGAAATTGCCCTACTCATGGTTTGAATTTGTGGATGGTTATACAAATTTTTTATGCCGGATTGAATTTTGCTTCTAGAAATCTTTTAGATTCGGCCGCAGGAGGCACTTTATGGAAATTACTCTAGGAGAAGCTACTAAACTTCTAGATAATATTATGGTTAATTATTCTCAATGGCATAGCGAAAGATCTTCCACTAGTAAAAAAGTGCATGCAATTGAAGAGATTAATGTTTTGAGTGGAAATATGGATGAACTTACGAAATTATTTGCTAGCAAGAGTGCTTCTTTGGATCCTAATGATATGCCTTTGTCCACTTTGATTGAAAATAATAATGAATCTATGGATGTGAATTTTGTTGGTAGGAACAATTTTGGTAATAACGCGTATAGAGGTAATTCTAATCCTAGGCCGTTCCCTAGTAATTCCTCTAATAATTATGCTAATTCCTACAAAAATTCTTATGGAAATTATAATAAGATGTCCTCTGATTTTGAGAATAGTGTTAAAGAATTTATGGGTTCGCAAAAGAATTTTAATGCTTTGATTGAAGAAAATTTGCTTAAGATTGATGATTTGGCTAGGAACATGGATAGAATTTCTCTTGATGTTGACTCCTTGAAACTTAGATCTATTCCACCCAAGCATGATATCAATGAGTCTCTTAAAGCTATGAGAATTTCCATTGATGAGTGCAAAGAAAGAACCGCTAAGATGCATGCTAAAAAAGATTGGTTTGTAAAAACATGTTCTTCTAGTTTCCGTGAAAATAATGATGAAGATCTTAAAGTGATTGATGTGACTCCTATTGAATCTTTATTTTCCAATATAAATCTTGATAATGATGGTACTGGAGATGAGCCAACTTTAGTTAAAAGGCGTCCCAATGATTCGGAGTTTTTAGATCTTGATGCAAAAATTGATAAAAGTGGGATTGGAGAGGTCAAAACTTTAAGTAGCAATGAACCCACTCTTTTGGATTTCAAGGAATTTAATTATGATAATTGTTCTTTAATAGATTGTATTTCCTTGTTGCAATCCATGTTGAATTCTCCTCATGCTTATAATCAAAACAAAGCTTTTACTAAACATATCGTTGATGCTATGATGCAATCTTTGGAAGAAAAGCTTGAATTGGAAGTTTCTATCCCTAGAAAACTTTATGATGAGTGGGAACCTACTATTAAGATTAAGATTAAAGATTATGAGTGCTATGCTTTGTGTGATTTGGGTGCTAGTGTTTCCACGATTCCAAAAACTTTATGTGATGTGTTAGGTTTCCGTGAATTTGATGATTGTTCTTTAAATTTGCATCTCGCGGATTCCACTATTAAGAAACCTATGGGAAGGATTAATGATGTTCTTATTTTTGCAAATAGGAATTATGTGCCCGTAGATTTCATTGTTCTTGATATAGATTGCAATCCTACATGTCCTATTATTCTTGGTAGACCTTTCCATAGAACGACTGGTACAATTATTGATATGAAAGAAGGAAACATTAGATTTCAATTTCCGTTAAGGAAGGGCATGGAGCAATTTCCTAGAAAGAAAATTAAATTGCCATATGAATCTATTATGAGAGCTACTTATGGATTGCATACCAAAGATGACAATACCTAGATCTATTCGTGTTTTTATGCCTAGCTAAGGGCGTTAAACAATAGCGCTTGTTGGGAGGCAACCCAATTTTATTTTTGTTTTTGCTTTTTTGGTTCTTTTTTGCAATAAATAATTCATATAGCCTCTTGTTAGATGTGGTTTTATGTTTTAATTAGTGTTTGTGCCAAGTAAGACCTTTGGGATGGCTTACGGTGATAGTTGATTTGATCTTGCTGAAAAACAGAAACTTTTGCGTCCAGTATTAGAATTTTAATAATTCACTGGAGAGTTGAAAAACTATGAATTTTTTATACCAGATATATATACAAATTTCCTCTGTTTTCGTAAATTTTCAGAATATTTGGAGTTACATAAATATTAGAACAATTCGGATCTTCGCAGACTGTTCTGTTTTTGACAGATTCTGTTTTCTTTGTGTTGTTTGCTTATTTTGATGAATCTATGGGTAGTATCGGGGGGTATGAACCATGGAAAATTTGGAATACAGTAGATGTTACACCAATATAAATAAATAATGAGTTCAAAACAGTACCAAAGTGGTGATTTATTTTCTTATACTAACGGAGCTTATGAGATTTTCTGTTGAGTTTTGTGTTGTGAAGTTTTCAAGTTTTGGGTAAGGATTTGATGGACTATGGAATAAGGAGTGGCAAAAGCCTAAGCTTGGGGATGCCCCAGAAGGCATCCCCTCTTTCGTCTTCGTCTATCGGTAACTTTACTTGAGGCTATATTTTTATTCACCACATGATATGTGTTTTGCTTGGAGCGTCTTGTATAATTTGAGTCTTTGCTTTTTAGTTTGCCACAATCATCCTTGCTGTACACACCTTTTGAGAGGGACACACATGAATCGTGATTTATTAGAATACTCTTTGTGCTTCACTTATATCTTTTGAGCTAGGCAATTTTGCTCTAGTGCTTCACTTATATCTTTTTAGAGCACGGCGGTGGCTTTATTTTGTAGAAATTATTGAACTCTCATGCTTCACTTATATTATTTTGAGAGTCTTTAAACAACATGGTAATTTGCTTTGGTTATAAATTTAGTCCTAATATTATAGGCATCCAAGAGGGATATAATAAAAACTTTCATATAAAGTGCATTGAATACTATGAGAAGTTTGATTCCTTATGATTGTTTTGAGATATAAAGATGGTGATATTAGAGTCATGCTAGTGAGTAATTGTGAATTTGAGAAATACTTGTGTTAAGGTTTGTGAGTCCCGTAGCATGCACGTATGGTGAACCATTATGTAACGAAGTTGGAGCATGAGATATTTTTTGATTGTCTTCCTTATGAGTGGCGGTCGGGGACGAGCGATGGTCTTTTCCTACCAATCTATCCCCCTAGGAGCATGCGCATAGTACTTTGTTTTGATGACTAATAGATTTTTGCAATAAGTATGTGAGTTCTTTATGACTAATGTTGAGTCCATGGATTATACGCACTCTCACGCTTCCACGATTGCTAGCCTCTCTTGTACCGCGCAACTTTCGCCGGTACCATACACTCACCATATACCTTCCTCAAAACAGCCACCATACCTACCTATTATGGCATTTTCATAGCCATTCTGAGATATATTGCCATGCAACTTTCCACCGTTTCGTTTACTATGACACCCATCATCATTGTCATATTGCTTTGCATGATCAAGTAGTTGACATCGTATTTGTGGCAAAGCCACCGTTCATAATTTTTCATACATGTCACTCTTGATTCATTGCACATCCCGGTACACCACCGGAGGCATTCATATAGAGTCATATTTTGTTCTAGTATCGAGTTGTAATTTTTTGAGTTGTAAGTAAATAGAAGTATGATGATCTTCATTATTAGAGCATTGTCCCATGTGAGGAAATAAAAAAAAGAGGCCAAAGAAGCCAAAGAAAAAGAGGAGAAAGAAAAAAATGAAAGAAAAAAAATGAGAGAAAAAGAGAGAAGGGGCAATGTTAGTATCCTTTTTCCATACTTGTGCTTCAAAGTAGCACCATGATCTTCATGATAGAGAGTCTCCTATGTTGTCACTTTCATATACTAGTGGGAATTTTTCATTACAGAACTTGGCTTGTATATTCCAACGATGGGCTTCCTCAAATTGCCCTAGGTCTTCATGAGCAAGCAAGTTGGATGCACACCCACTTAGTTTTCTTTTTGAGCTTTCATACACTTATAGCTCTAGTGCATCCGTTGCATGGCAATCCCTACTCACTCACATTGATATCTATTGATGGGCATCTCCATAGCCCGTTGATACACCTAGTTGATGTGAGACTATCTCCCTTTTTTGTCTTCTCCACAACCACCTTCTATTCCACCTATAGTGCTATGTCCATGGCTCATGCTCATGTATTGCATGAAAGTTGAAAAGGTTTGAGAACATCAAAAGTATGAAACAATTGCTTGGCTTGTCATCGGGGTTGTGCATGATTTGAGTATTTTGTGTGATGAAGATGGAGCATAGCCAGACTATATGATTTTGTAGGGATAAGCTTTCTTTGGCCATGTTATTTTGAGAAGACATAATTACCTTGTTAGTATGCTTGAAGTACTATTGTTTTTATGTCAATATTAAACTTTTGTTTTGAATCTTATGGATCTGAACATTCATGCCACAATAAAGAAAATTACATGAATAAATATGTTAGGTAGCATTCCACATCAAAAATTCTGTTTTTATCATTTACCTACTCGAGGACGAGCAGGAATTAAGCTTGGGGATGCTTGATACGTCTCCAACGTATCTATAATTTTTTATTGTTCCATGCTATTATATTATCTGTTTTGGATGTTTTATATGCATTAATATGCTATTTTATATTATTTTTGGGACTAAGCTATTAACCAAGAGCCTAGTGCCAGTTTCTGTTTTTTCCTTGTTTTTGAGTTTCACAGAAAAGGAATACCAAACGGAGTCCAAACGGAATAAAACTTTCGCGATGATTTTTCTTGGACCAGAAGGAAACCAGGAGACTTGGAGATGAAGTCGGAGGAGCCACGAGGCGCTCACAAGGACGGAGGGCGCGCCCAGGGGGTAGGGCGTGCCCCCCACCCTTGTGGGCTCCTCGTGCACCTCTTGACCAAATTCTTTCGCCTATATATACTCATATATCCCCAAACCAACAGAGGCATCCACGAAAAGACTTTTCCACCGCCGCAACCTTCTGTACCCGTGAGATCCCATCTAGGGACCTTTACCGGCACCCTGCCGGAGGGGGATTCGATCATGGAGGGCTTCTACATCAACACCATTGCCCTTCCGATGAAGCGTGAGTAGTTTACCACAGACCTACGAGTCCATAGCTAGTAGCTAGATGGCTTCTTCTCTCTCTTCGATTCTCAATACCATGTTCTCCTCGATGTTCTTGGAGATCTATTCGATGTAATACTTTTTTGCGATGTGTTTGCCGAGATCCGATGAATTGTGGATTTATGATCAGCTTATCTATGAATATTATTTGAATCTTCTCTGAATTCTTATATGCATGATTTGATATCTTTGTAATTATCTTCGAACTATCGGTTTGGTTTGGCCAACTAGATTGGTTTTTCTTGCAATGGGAGAAGTGCTTAGCTTTGGGTTCAATCTTGCGGTGTCCTTTCCCAGTGACAGTAGGGGCAGCAAGGCACGTATTGTATTGTTGCCATCGAGGATAAAAAGATGGGGTTTTCATCATATTGCTTGAGTTAGTTCCTCTACATCATGTCATCTTACTTAATGCGTTACTCCATTCTTTATGAACTTAATACTCTAGATGCATGCTGGATAGCGGTTGATGTGTGGAGTAATAGTAGTAGATGCAAAATCGTTTCGGTCTACTTGACACGGACATGATGCCTATATTCATGATCATTGCCTTAGATATCGTCATAACTTTGCGCATTTCTATCAATTGCTCGGCAGTAATTTGTTCACCCACCGTATTATTTTCTATCTTGAGAGAAGCCTCTAGTGAAACCTATGGCCCCCGGGTCTATTTTCCATCATATAATCTTCTACTTTTCATCATACAAGTTTCTGATCTAGTATTTTGCAATCTTTTACTTTTCGATCTATAAAACAAAAATACCAAAAATATTTACTTTATCGTTTATCTATCTCTATTAGATCTCACTTTTGCAAATAACCGTGAAGGGATTGACAACCCCTTTATCGCGTTGGGTGCAAGTTGTTTGATTGTTTGTGCAGGTATTCGGTGATTTGTGCGTTGTCTCCTACTGGATTGATACCTTGCTTCTCAAATTGAGAGAAATACTTATCTCTACTTTGTTGCATCACCCTTTCCTCTTCAATGGAAAAACCAACGCAAGCTCAAGAAGTAGCACTTCTCAATAAGTAACATCAGGAAGGGGCCATAGATGGGACACTTGTGCTCAGTGATGGCAGAGAGGAGCTCCGACCACATGACATGAGAAACATCCAAAGACTCTCATGTGTTTGCCTCCTTCTCATGCTGACAGAAGAGTAACATATCCACAAGGTAGGAGTATACCTGATCCAAGTTCCCAATCCAAGGGAAAAGAGTGTGCCTGAAGATGCGATGAAGAATGTCCAGGAAAGGAACCAGCTCATATGGCTTCTTCTTTGTGATAGGAGAAATCTTCACGGAACTATAGGGCCAAAGAGCAGACTTGTGAGTAGCAGCGTTTTCCTTATGGGGGCGGAAACCAACCGGGTCATCAAGCCCCTTGTCCTCATATCCAAAAAGCTCCATGAAGGCCTTCCATTTGACTGAGAGAAGTTTGCCATTTGTCATCCACGTCATAGTCCTGTCCTCATCTGTGCCTGGGTGAACTGTGGCATAGAACTGAGCCACAATGTCAGCATCAAAATACTTGTTGAACTTCATGACCTTGAGGATATTCAGTTGAGCACACATCTCAAGAGCCTCTCCAAAGTAGGCACGATCCTTCTCCAAATAAGGAATGTCAATGGACCTGACACTCACAAACAGATTCTTCTTTGCTTTGAGAAGATCAAAATAGATAGAGCGATGCTGCTTGCTCCAGAAGGGACGGTTGATAAGAGCAGGATCTTGAGGTTGGGTATACGGATTGCGGCGACGAGCCACACAAAACTCCTTAGCAGACATCTCTGACACAGACTTGACCTTCGGCTTTGGCTTGTTAGCAACTTGCTTGGTAGTCTGCTTGGGCTGCATTTGTTGAGCACTAGAAGATGCACCAGCCCCCTCAGAAGTGCGATAGCGCTTAGAACCTCCAGGACGCTCGGGGTTCATGTGACGGGCTTGATGCTCAGAATTGCCATCACCGCATCCATGGCAAGAGGAGAAGGTGGGGATTGATCCCACCGGACGGAATCACGGAAGACGACACGGAAACGGCGGCCCGTGAGAGGAAAAGGAGTGGGAAAGAGAGATGAATGGGTATGGGGGAGTAGAAACTCCCCCGCCCGACTCATAACCCCCACACCCCGCCCAAGAGGGTAGTACCGCTCGCGTGAGCGGTAGTACCGCCCCGGTACTACACAGCGGCAGGAGGGCTGGTAGTACCGCTACAAGCGGCAGTACCACAGGAGTCGGCGGTAGTACCGCTTACAAGCGGTAGTACCGCCCGGTCCCAGCGGTAGTGCCACGCAGGCGACAACAAACAAGAACAAGGAAATAGGGGGCTTATGCAATTTATGGAGAGAAAAGGGAAGGGATGGCTTGGGATGGAGACACGAAACACCGGCGAACGGAGGGAGCTACTCCAAGTGCAAAAGACAAACAAACACGAGAAGCAAATTAGGAGTGACTCAAAGCACAAACAAAGTCCTACATGACCAGATAAGATCAAAGAAAGCCAAACACCTCTCAAGGAGAGGGTGGTGACCGAAGCCACCTATGTTTGAGTCAATTGGTATGGCACCGCGAAGATTTTAACCTTGGGCCCATGACCAAAACTCATCTTTGAAGCACAAGTACCATAAAAAATGGCTAATGTGAAAGACTTGATCAATTTATGCATAATGGGGGGAGGGAGAGTTCATTGAGGGAACAACACTCCCCCTATGTCCATGCCTACACCTAGAACAAGATAAAATGACGAGTGTGGTGGGGTGTGCCTAGATTGAAGCCACATTGCTCGAATTAATGATATTTAGCTCATGCCTTAACTCGTGAAATCTTGCTTCATCTAGAGGCTTGGTGAAAATATCCGCTAGTTGCTCTTGAGTGTTGATGTAGATGATCTCAATATCTCCACGCTTGATGTGATCCCGAATGAAATGATGACGAATCTCAATATGCTTCGTCTTGCTATGTTGCACCGGATTGTGTGAAATCTTGATAGCACTTTCATTGTCACATAGAATAGGCACTTTTTCACAAGTGACACCGTAATCCTTTAAAGTTTGCCTCATCCATAGCAATTGTGCACAACAACTTGCGGCAGCTACATACTCGGCCTCGATGGAAGAGAGTGACACACAATTTTGCTTCTTCGAAGACCAACTCACCAAAGAGCAACCAAGGAATTGGAACCCTCTGGAAGTTGACTTCCTCTCCACACAATCTCCCGCCCAATCCGAGTCCGAATAACCCATGAGATCAAAGCTTGCTCCTTTGGGGTACCATAAGCCAAAGTTTGGGGTATGAGCCAGATATCGAAAGATTCGCTTGACCCCCACATAGTGGCTTTCCTTAGGTGTGGCTTGAAACCGAGCACAAATTCCCACACTCAACATGATATCCAGTCTAGATGCACAAAGGTAAAGCAAGGATCCAATCATGGAGCGATATACCTTTTGATCCACCACTTTACCATTGGGATCACTGTCAAGCTTGCATTTTGTGGGCATGGGAAACTTGACGGGCTTGACATCATCTAGCTTGAATCTCTTGAGCATGTCTTGGGTATATTTGGCTTGGTTGATGAACGTTCCTTCCCTTCTTTGCTTTACTTCGAACCCAAGAAAGAACTTCAACTCTCCCATCATAGACATCTCAAACTTCTCGGTCATTAGTGCGGCAAACTCATCATTGAAAGATTTGTTAGGAGAACCAAAAATAATATCATCAACATATAGTTGGCATATGAACAAATCCCCTTTGACCCTCTTACTAAAAAGAGTGGGATCAATTTTCCCAATTTCAAACCCACTATCTTGCAACAACTCGGTAAGGTGCTCATACCACGCATGTGGGGCTTGTTAAGGCCATAGAGCGCCTTCTTGAGTTTGTATACATGATTGGGGAGCTTGGGATCCTCGAATCCCGGGGGTTGTTTGACATATACCAACTCATTCAAAGTACCATTAAGAAATGCACTCTTCACATCCATTTGTTGCAACTTAAAATCATGATGAGATGCATATGCAAGCAACATGCTAATAGATTCAAGACGTGCAACAGAGGAAAAGGTTTCACCGTAGTCGATACCCTCGGCTTGGATTAGCCTTGTGCCACCAATCTTGCCTTGTTTCGAACAACCACACTGTTCGCATCTTGCTTGTTCTTGAAGATCCATTTGGTCCCAATGACATTGTGTTCCTCTGTTGGCCTTGGCACTAATTCCCACACTTGGTTGCACTCGAAGTTGTTGAGTTCATTATGCATGGCTTCAAGCCAATCCTCATCAACGAGCGACTCATGTACCTTTTGGGGTTCAACACACGAAGCAAACGTGTGATGCTCACAAAAGTTTGACAATTGTTTACGAGTACTTACCCCTTTTCTCAAGCTTGCAAGCACATTCTCCATGACATGTTGTTGACGCTCAAGCTTGGAAGCCACCTTGGCGGCACAGCGCTCCAAAAGTTCCTCGATGGGCATTTGAGGATCATCATCTTAAGCACCGTCTTGAGCTTGCTCTTGATCTTGAGCTTGCTCGGTATCATGAACTAGATCTTGGACATCACTTGGTGCAACACCATCATCATGAGGTTGATCTTCTCCTTGATCTTGTTCACTTGGTTGAGGGCCTTCACTTTGTTCTTCGGAAGCGTGTGGGTCTAGCGTTGGTGATGACTCCACTTGAGCAGAGCATTGCCCTTCTCCTTCGGCCACAAGGGGTTCCTTAATGGGGAGTATTTGACCAATCCTCATTCTTCTTATGGCTTGAGGAGGAACTTCATCACCTACATCACAAAGACCACTTTGCTCCACTTGGGAGCCATTATTTTCATCAAAATCCACGTTACACGTCTCCTCAATGAGCCCGGTGGACTTGTCGAGGACACGGTAAGCATGAGAGTTTGTAGCATAACCAACAAATATGCCCTCTTGAGCTCTAGGTTCAAATTTAGACAAACGAACACCTTTCCTGAGAATGAAACACTTACAACCAAACACCCGGAAATACTTGAGGTTGGGCTTGTTACCGGTAAGTATCTCATATGGAGTCTTGTTCAAGCCTTTGCGGAGGTAGAGCCGATTTGATGCATGACATGCGGTGTTGATGGCTTCGGCCCAAAAGTTGTATGGAGATTTGAATTCCGCCATCATGGTCCTTGCCACGTCCATCAACGTCCGGTTCTTCCTCTCCGCTACACCATTTTGTTGAGGGGTATAGGGTGCGGCATATTGGTGCTTGATCCCCTCATCACTAAGAAACTCATCCAAGGTGTAGTTCTTGAACTCGGTGCCATTGTCACTTCTAATCATCAATATCTTTGTTTCATGTTGACGTTGAGCTTCATTGGCAAAGTCAATGATGGTTTGTTGGGTCTCACTCTTCCTCTTGAAGAAGTACACCCAAGTGTATCTTGAGTAATCATCCACAATCACCAAGCAATACTTTCTTCCCCCAAGACTATCAAAGGATGGAGGACCAAAGAGATCCATGTGAAGGAGCTCCAAGGGCCTCTTCGAGTAGATGACAGTCATGGGTCGGTGAGCCATTTCATGAAGCTTTCCTTCGATACAAGCACTGCAAGCACGGTCTTTGGCAAAACTCACATTTTTTAGTCCACGAACGTGATCCCCTTTGAGGAGACTTTGCAAAGGTCTCATATTGACATGGGCTAGTCGACGATGCCAGAGCCAACCAACATAAACTTTAGCCATTAGGCAAGTCGCGGTCTTAGTGGGTCGCTGAAAGAACATGCGGTGCCCCCATGTTTAGTTTTGGTAATTGATGACAATCTCTATGGACTAATGGTTGTCTTGAGTTATATTTGAAGGATTTGTCCATCGGAATTTCTTGAAGTCCATTTGTTGGTTTCAAGGAGTTTATATGTTGACCAATGTGCTATTCAAGGAATTATCCAAAGAGTGGTCATGTAGAAGACATGATACAAGGTTGATCAAGACTAAGTCAAGAGTGAATCAAGTTGATCAACACACAAAGCATACAATATGTATCGAGATGGATCAAGTGATCCCATGGTATGGTAAGCATTGTCCATTACGCTTTGTGTACTAACCCATGATCTACGTGTGAGTTCTATGTGGGGTTAGGTTTGTTTCCATGGGTTTGCATCAAGAGGAACATCTCATACAACCCATGGAGGATGACATCAAGTGGTGATCGTCATCAAGATTGCGGTGTGCAAGTTCAAGTGGAGCATCATGAAGAGGTCATCCTTGAAGCTTGCCGTCCATTGTGGTGTCAATGGACTTGTGAAGATGTGCCGAAGAGTGGCTCTCCCATAGTGGAGTATGGGGGAGCAATCAACTAGTCTTCATCGAGCCAACGCAATCAAGAAAGGTGGTCCAACTTGAGGGAGTCAAGATCGTCATCATCTAGCTCAAGTGGACTATGTGCAAGGCAAATGTTTGCCCTTGATAGGTTTATGTTTTACCGGTCTCATGGTGGTTGTTGAGAGACCGGGTTATAGGATCAGTTGTCGTACTATCAAGGGGGGCTCTCGATGAGTAGCTTGATCATATCGTTCATAGAGAGCTCAAACCATTGCATCCTTACATCATCTTTCTTGGTTCTTGTTTGGTATTTCTCTTGGTGAGTTTTAGAGCTTATGGTCATCTTGATGACAAGCTCGAGTTCATCGAAAACGGAGTTCACATGCATCTTCTATGATGTTTTCAATGTTAGGGTTTTTTCCGGTTCTCTTTGTGAGTCTTAGAGCTTATGGTCATCTTGATGACAAGCTCGAGTTCATCGAAAACGGAGTTCACATGCATCTTCTATGATGTTTTCGTTGTTGGAGGTTATGCCGGTTCTTCTCTTTTGGAGGTTTCACTCCTCTATATCTTAGGCATACCTCCCTTGCCTCTTCTTACTATAACCAGTCGTTGTTGGATGCTACTCGTTGTCATCTATCCAACTAGCTTGAGTTTGCTCAATTCGGAGCTCATATGCAGAAGTTCTGGCAGTTTAGGCTTTATTGCATCCTCTGTTTTCTCTGTTGTGTTCCTGAAAGCCTCAAGCGGTAGTACTGCTCTCTAGAGCGGTAGTACCACTTGTAAGCGGCAGTACCGCGGCCCTGTGCTGCGCGTAGTACCGCTGCTTCTGGGGATGTATTTTTCGTGTCGGGTTTCGCGGTAGTAGAGCGGTAGTAGAGTGGTAGTACCTCTTATAAGCGGTAAGCGGTACTACCTCTCCCCATGAGCGGTACTACCTCTCCGGGCGGTACTACCTCTCCACCCGAGCGGTACTACCTCTCCGGGCGGTACTACCTCTCCCCAGAGCGGTACTACCTCTCTGGCAGAACTACATCTCGTGTTTTTCTCTCTCGTTGGGCTGTTTTGACCGTGCTAAGCGGTAGTACCGCTCTTCCGAGCGGTAGTGCATAATGGCTGGATTTGGGGGTGCCTATAAAAGGGGGTCTTCTTCCCCAATGAACCTTATCCCTTTAGCTCGTGTTCTTCCCCCATTGTTGACCTTCTTCGAGCTTTCTATCTCTCAATCCCTCCATGGATTCATGCTAGTTTTGGGGGGAAAAGAGAGAGGAGATCTATATCTATGTTTCCACCAATCACTTTCTCCTCTATGTGAGGGGAACCCTTTGGATCTAGATCTTGGAGTTCTTCATGTTCTCTTCTTCATTCTTCCTCTCAGTTTCTTCCCTAGCATTAGTTGCTTTGGTGGGATTTGGGAGAGAAGGACTTGGGCACTCCGTGTGCCCTTGCCATTGCATTTGGTGCATTAGTTTGAGTTCTCCATGGTGATACGTGGAAGTTACAAGTTGAGAATCTTATTACTCTTGGGTGCTTGGTACCCTTGAGCTTGTTCCTCTTGGGTGCTTGGGCGCCCTAGACGGTTGGTGGTGTTCAGAGCTCAATCATTGTGGTCCAAAGCTCCGGGCAAGCGTCGGGGTCTCAAATTAGGTTGTGGAGATCGCCTCGAGTAATTTGACGGGTACCGGTGACCGCCCCCAAGGGTTGCCAAAGTGTACAGGTTCGGTGACTGCCCTCAAGGGTCCCTTAGTGGAATCACGACATCTTGCATTGTGCGAGGGCGTGAGGAGATTATGGTGGCCCTAGTGGCTTCTTGGTGATAAGGCACGAACAGCGAGATCTTTCACGGCACTACACCTCTAGCAACAGAAACCTCTCGCTCATGCATGCGATGTACATGAAGTAGAGAGATTGAACCCTACGGTCTAGCACGAGAAAACCAATCTCGACGACGGTACTCACGCGCAAAACAATTTCTACAAAGAAATCGCAACACAGAGGTTTTCTAAAGATCCCTCCAAAACTTGATATGGGTGTCTACCCTAAAAAACACATCGTGTCTATTTCATAAAAAAAAATAGCCTGTGTACATGGCCGAAGCCTGCCCTTTTTATAGGTGACGCTAACCTCTAAGCAAACCGACTAAAGAAAACAAATCTAGCCAGACTCTCTCTCTCCTCTATCCAAACTGACTAAAGATTTTTCTAATTAACTATCCGGCCACTTTAAACGCAATGACTAAAAAATAAACTAGTGCACATAACTAGCTAATCTTCCATGTTATCTCTTGTAGCATCGGTGGACCCCAACCAGATTCCATCAAACACATGAAATCCCATGCGTAGCAAGTCCTAGCAAAACTAACGTGGTCTTTCTCCTTCCTTGGTAAAAATAGAAATAGAAAATATTTCTTGTCTTCAATCTGTACGCCACAAGTAACCTCAAATCTGATCTCCACAAAACACTTCTTGTGTTCCATCGGTCGTGGCTTACCAAAATATTTGACAGATTTGTTTCTTTGATTTTCTGGCATGGCATGCATGTGAAATCCTGAAATAATTTCCATCTGAACCTGAGAATATCTTTCTACTTGGCACATGCACATCTCCTCCAACGCATCATCATGCATGTGTGTAACATGAGTTGGTGCAATTTCATTGTTGTAGCTGATCTGTAAATACGTTGGAACATATACATCACCAACCATGACTAACGGAGTTACGGTACCCTGATTCTGAAATGCGGCTGGTACATTGTCATCGTCGCAGGTACTACGAGGAATATAGCTGCTTGTATCACTTGGGGAGCATTGTGCCTCCACACCGCTCCAAACGGAGATTAGCATCTGCAAGTGTGTGAACTTCGGGATACATCATCGTCTCCGCGTGCCTCGGTTATCTCTTACCCGAGCCCTTTACTTATGTGCTTTACTTTGTGATAGCCATATTGTTTCATGCCATATATCTTGCTATCACCTAGTTGTTTATCTTGCTTAGCATAAGTTGTTGGTGCACATAGGTGAGCCTAGTTGTTGTAGGTTTTGTGCTTGACAAATTAACCGCTAGGTTTATTCCGCATTTGTTCAAGCCTAAATTGTAATTATTTTAAAGCGCCTATTCACCCCCGCCCCTCTAGGCGACATCCTCGATCTTTCAGTCGCCTCGAGAAGTTCACCACATAGAGACCGTTCTCGACATGCCCAACAAAAGCTACTTTAAGAGTCTTGCTCCACAAAAGGGCCACGATATCAAGATCAAAGAAAGCTGCAAAGCCCATAAATGCAAGTTGACGAACGGAAAGCAAATTGTATGCAAGGGACTCAACAAGCATGACCTTCTCAATAGTTAAATCTTGAGAGGTGACCACCTTGCCAAGTCCCAATACCTTAGATGTTGAAGCATCACCAAATTGGACATGGGTGGGCACAGATGGAATTGGATGCACATCCACCACCAAGTCCTTGCTCCCGGTCATATGATTTGTTGCTCCACTATCGAGCAACCATGACACCCCACCGGAAGCAAACTCCTACAAGAGATCAATGCTTGGATTTAGGTACCCATTTTCGAATGGATCCTTTGATGTTAGTAACAAGGGTCTTAGTAACCTGAATAGACCATTCAATGTACTCATAAGAAGAACCAACAAATTTTTCATAAACATGCCCATCACTAGCATGGCACAAAATATAAGAGGGGTTAAAGTCGTCGGCTTTGTTAATAGGGGTGGTCTTGCCCTTCTTGGCACTACCACCCACTTCCTTGTCCTTCTTCTTCTCAAGAGTGCCCTCACCTGCCTTGACAAAGGCATTAAGTGGGAGAGGTTGCTTGGTCTTGTTCTTCTTCTTCTTCGACTTGGGTACAAACCCAAGTCCTTCCTTTCTTACAACTTCCTTTTGATTACTCAAAAGGCCATTTAGGTTCTTCTCGCCTTGTATGCATGTAACAAGGCCCTTCTCAATTTGCTCTTTCAACTTGGCATTTTCCTCCACAAGATGCACATGCTCACAACAAGGGTTAGTAGCATGGGCATTATCAATAAGAACGCAAGGAGGACATGTGGAAATCTCCTTGGTTAGTTTCACTTGGAGTTGATCATGAGACTCCTTGAGAGAGGCATAAACACACTTCAAGACCGTGTGAGCCTTATCAAGAGTATCAAACTCTTCCTTGAGTCTATCATGGCCAACCCCAAGTGCAACTTTCTCGGATTTAAGCACACGAGTAAGAACAATAGCATGATCAAGATCTTTTTGCAATTTAGCATGATCAATGTTGTGTGTCTCCTCAAGAGTCAAACGAAGACCTCGCTCTTCCTCTAGAGCAATGGAAAGATCCTCAATCTCATCAGCATAGTCACGACTATGCTCTTCCAACTTGGAGATCGTATCCTCATGAGACTCAATGATATCATTGGCCTCACCAAGTTGTTCCAAGAGAGCAACAAAGTGCTTCTTGGATTCACCCTTGAGCTTACTCAAGAATTTGTCAAACCAATTCTCATCAACTTTCACCACCTCACTATCATCTACACAATCTAACAATGAAGGAGTAGTAGTGATGGTGGCTTTGATGTTGGGGGTTACCTTACTGATATCTGTGTCCATGAGGCACTTGGCAATGAGGTTCTCGTGGGGGGCGCCGAAGAGAGACACCTTGGAGGGGGAAGAGGTGGTAATGGCCAAGGTTGCCATTGCCATTCCTTCACCACTTGTATCTTCTTCATCATCATCGGAGGTGTACTCTTCATGTGCTACCAAGCCCTTTGGAGATATCTTCTTGGTGAAGTTGTTCTTGCTTGGGAAGGACTTGGCTTTGTTTTGCGAATGAGTTTGCCACCGTTGTCTTCCCTCTTCTCATAAGGACAATCCACCACAAAGTGGCTCACATTGCTGCAATTGTAGCAAGTCCTCACTTGTTGCTTGTTCTTTGACCCACTTGAGTTGTCCTTGGTGAAGTTAGGCCTTGAGTTCCTCTTGTTGCACCAAAATTTTCTTAACACAAGAGCCATGTGCTCGTGATAATCATATTTGGTGTCTTCGGGGCAACTCTCATCTTCTTCCTCTTCTTCTTCTTCCGGAATGGCCTTGGCCTTCAAAGCGAGGGTGGGTGAGCTTTTCTTTGACTGGACACGGGCAAGAACATTGTCGGCGGTCTTGTTCATGATGTTCATGGCAATAAACTCATCCAACACTTCACTTGAGGACAAGGTGTGAAAGTCCGGTCTTTGACGAATCACGAAGGACATGGCCTTGTTGAAAGGCATGATGGCCTTAAGAAACTTGCGCTTGATCCAATTGTCATCCGTATCCTTGCTCCCATGATCTTGGAGAGCAACCGCAAGAGTTGTCACCCTCCGGTAGATATCACGAGGATCCTCATCTTCTAGCATCACTCTAACACCCTGGTTTTCGCTCCTGTTTTTTTAACTTCGCGGATTTGACTCCCGTCTTTTTTCTCGGTGTTATTGGATTTTCTCTAGCTTTTGGGTATATGAAGATGGTCATTTAGCCTTGCCTTTCCTATCCAACCAGAGATTCTCTCCAGTCCAATCTTGTCACCCAAGATATGTTCTCAAGACTTTTCCACTGAAACCCTACCTTCCGAGTTACCGGAAGGGAAACCCTAATCTCTTCCGTTACAAAGGAACCCCAATTTCCTTTGATCTGCTGACTCCCAAACTTCTCCCAGTGATCATCCTTTATCTATAAACCCTGGATATGCAAAAATATTGCCAAGTCATTTGCAATATTTTTCATTTATAATTAATTCATTTTTCTGCCAGTTAAAGGAATTAAATCTAGGAAAATAGCTATCCATCTCCAAAGTTAATGAAAACTTGTGGAGATATTCTTTGTGATCATATTGAGCTCCCATAAAAATATTGGCCATAATTAAATAAGGGAAATTGCATTTTTCTATTTAATGCCAATATTGCATTTTGGGCAGTTTCTAAAGGAACTACCATTTTGGTAGCCAGGAAGAATCCCAAATAAATTTTGGAGCTTCTCCTATACATATCCTCACCATTTCCATCAAGAACCCAAGTTCCATAGATCAGAGTTTGAGCACAACATCCATTTGCAAATTTTGTCCAGATTTTCAGTTTGCAAAGGAAGTGCTTGAACCCTTGATCTATTTGAGCTGAAATTTTGCATGGTGATTAACATTGATAAATCACTCATGGAAACCAAAAACCAGCTCAATCCATCCATCCATTCTTCCACAGCAAATTTCTCAAGTTTCTGTCTATTTGGAACCTCTGTGAAGCAAGTACCATTTTGGTGTACCCAAATGGTATGAAACTTTTACAATGGCTTCATATATTCAAATCATTCACCTCCTCAAAGTTTCAGATCAATGCAAACTAGTATGTAAGTGCCACATCAAAGTTTGCATTTCTGACCAATGGGGTCCATTCTACAGCAAGTGTCCTCAATTCTTATCCAAATGGCCCCAAAATTTACCAGGGTAGTCACCTTGGTAGATCATTGCTCCATGGCAAGAACCAGCTCATTTCACCCAAGAATCCATCTAGAAATATCTACAAACACCTTGCTGTCAGAATCTTACTCTGCAAGTTTCCCCCACCCCAGAGCCTTCCAGTTGATTCCAGCCTCATATCTCATCTATTTGAGCAGCGAGGGATGTGTTGGACAAGGTATGGTGGCTAGACGTGTGCCAGAGCAGGCGGTGCACGCGGTGACCGCGTGAACAGCTGACAGAAACAGTGCTCTACGCGGTCATCGCGTCGGTCAGCTCGCTTCGGCCAGCTTCGGCTTGTCCCGATGTGTCCAACGGCTCCGCAGAGGCCGCGTGCCCACTCTCCAGCACCTTCCCCCTCCAGTCTCTTCCTCGCCGCGCTGCGACGAGCCCCGCCATTGTTCCGCCCGTGACCGCCGTCGTCGTCTTCCTCTGTCCTCTTCCTCCCCGAGTTCTCCCGAAGCCACCACCTGCTTCTCCACGCTCCCGGAGCTCTTGCCGATATCGCCATCTCCCTCCGCGTGCCCTCGAGTGCCAGTATCCAGCTAAGGATGACACGACAGCCGTGGTTATCGCCTCGCCCGGCCGGCTATAAATAGGCCTCGACCCGAGCCTACCTGGGCACCCACAGCCTCTCCTCCCTCCCCTATTCCTTTCCGAACCCTCCATTCAGCCGGAGAGCTCCTCCTCGCCGCCCATCACCACCACGGCCGCCGTCGGCCTCCTCCTAAATTGGAGTGAGCTGAGCCTCCTCCCTGCCTCTAACCACCACCATAGTCTTCCTCGGTCGTCGGCGCATCTTCCCATCTCCTCCATTCCTCGCCGGAGCTGCTGTGGCCGCGCATCCCCAAGTCTGGCCGCCGCCTCCCCTGCTCCCTGTAGCCGTGTGATGCCGCTGTCCCAGCTCTTCACTGGTGCGTGTTTTTCTTTTGAACGGGTGCGGCACTTCGCTTCGATCCTGCCGGTGCCCTCGCCTCGGCCAGCGGTGGCCGGAGACGTCGGGGCCGCCACCGGCGAGCGACCTCTGCCTCTGCCTCGTGGGCAAGAATGAGGAAGGAGACGACCTCGCCCCCAGCCGGCCTATGGACCCCGTAGCCCCACCTGTCGATCTCCAGTGGTTGACTTGGCCCCGGGCCCGCGCATGTTTTAAGTAGAGACGGGTTTTGGTAAATACGTTTTCGTATACTGAAAGCGTATTCTACTTCTTCTTCAGGAGAGAATACGTCTTCTTAGTTGGAAAGCGTATTTCCAAAAATGCGCGTTCTCTCTTAACTCAGCCGACGCCGAAACCTCTAAAAGTGAACGTTCGTCTGTTAACAGCAGAAAAGCACATTTTCCATTTGTTTTTCTGCCTAAACAACGAACGGCCACAACTTTTCGCTCGTAACTCCGATTCAGGTGAAACCAATGCTCACGTCTTCGTTTCGTCGAGCCCGTTCCGATGGAATCATTTTCATAATGTTCTCACATTGTGAAAATGACCATTTTGCCCTTGCCCTTCAAACAACCCCTCTGAGAGAGAACGGTTTCTGGCGATCGTTTCCGCGGACTCTCCACACTTCTTCCCGGAGTATTCTTCGACCCCAAGCAAGCCGACCATCTGATATATGCCCTAAAGCATTGCTCTGTGTTATTTCTGCATGTTTAATTAATGAATATGCTGGTGCTAGAAATAATTAAACTCCTGCTATTTAGATACTGTCTTTTACATTACCTGCTACTGCTCATCATATTATCGCGCTAATGACTCATTGTGATGTTATGTGGAGATAGGTTGTTATGTTTCCACAGTTGTTACCTCTTACATAGTTACCACCATGTTAAGTTATTCATGATGAATATCCATACTTGCTAAATGATGGCTAAAACTAAACCTAGTCGGTTGATCCAGAGTCACCTGTCCGGACTTATCCGTGCAACCACATTTGCCGGTATGGGACGGCCTTGACTTGGTCTGATCGCGTGCTCTTTTATCGGTACCACCAAACAGGGAAGGTTATGTGTGCGCTGCCCTGACCCGGTAGGCGGCGATAACCTTGTGAGCCCAGTTGAGTTATTTGTCGGCGTCCCCATTTGGGATAGTTTAGTTGGCCACGACGGTGGCAGGTGTCACGAGGTGACACAGGGGCCACCCAAGGCTTGACTCCGGGGGAGAATGATTGCCGGTGGTACGGTAGAGGAGTCACGGGTTAGGCAGGTTTCGTTGGAGCAACACTGGTCCACCCGAATGGGATCATGAAGCCAGATGCTCCATGGTGTGGGTAAAGTGCGCAACCTCTACAGAGTGTAAGAATCTATTCGAATAGCCGCGTCCATGGTATTGGACAGTCCGTCCAGACCTCACTAGGTGGTCAACCATAATAATGATAATAATGATGGAAGAACTCGTCTTATGATCGGAAGTACTCAGCCACTCATGAGTATTTCGAGGGTTGTGGGACAACCCGGAAGAGAGTAAGTTTACCAGACTTACAAAGGAGATGCATAGAAATCGGATGGTGTCAGGAATATGATATGATAGCCATGGAATGGCTATGTAAAGATGGTCACATGACCGAAAGACTTGGATTGGATTTGGTTCAACATCGGATTGGATCATGAGAATGTTCGGAGTATGGATTATTTACTTGCTCTGCTTTACTGTATTTTACTTTAGTAGTTATATTGCTGGATAAACCTGTTATGCCATGATAATTAATATTACTCTAATAACAAATGCATGCTTGAATGCCATGGATTGCATTGCTTGGTGTACATGTTAGTTTGTTTTGCTTGCGAGTACATTCAAAAGTACTCAGCGGCCTTTAACATGGCTAGGTTCACATAAGGAGCCGTAGTCCGTCGTCGAGGAGCCGGAGCGTTCGCGGGCTAGAAGAGTAACCTAGTCAGATCCCTGTGGATTGGAGCCACACCAGGACCATGCTGCCTTAGATAGAGCTTTTCCGCTGCCATCACTCTTGTAAGATATCATGTAAGACCTATATATCCATTAATAGAAATGCCTGTGTTCATGATACTTATTGTAAGCGCGCATAACAGAGTGATTTCCTGGGTTGGTATGCGTGGCGACCGTCTGGCTACAGTGGTAATCAGGCGGGGCGCCACAATCACAAATTCATCGGCCTCATCAAGGACCACTTCAAAGTTGGAATGTTGGATGCTTGAGCTCCCCTTGTACAACGATATGATGTGCTCCCAACAATCCTTTGCACGAGTGAAGGGGCGCAAGTGAGATAGATCTTCGGGAGGAACCGCGGCTTGAAGGATGAACAAGGCGGAATGATTGTATTGATTGTCCGCCTCTTCTCTTGGGGTGAAATTGTTTGGATCATGCGGATAGAAGCCTTGCTCGATGATTCTCCAAAGATTTGTTGAGCTGTGATTCAAATGAGACTTGATGCAAAAAAACCAATTAGCAAAATCACCCTTAACAAGCTTAGGAGGAGGACCAAGATGGTTAATATGAGGTGTAGGGACCGGTCCTCCATAGACTGGGGGAGGGGGAACCGAGGCAAAGGTTCCCGTCCCATTCTTGTTGTGAGGGGAAGAAGTTTGAGTACCTTTAGCCGCTTCCTTGCCGGAATTGGCCTCCGACTCCGATGCGGTGGGATTAACCACAAGCAAAGGATCAGGAGTAGCTTTCAACCCCTCAAGCAATTCTTTAAGCATGTACTTGACTTCGGTCATCATAGACATCTTAAGTGAAGCCATAGCTTCATTTAAGTCGTCTCGTGTGATCGAAGTCAACTCCACGGCCTCGAGCACTTCCTCCCTGGTGTCAACCATACTCTTCGGGTGGTGAAACCCTTAAAAAGAGACATGGCTCTGATACCAATTGAAAGGATCAATATGGTTGACTAGAGGGGGGGTGAATAGGCAACTACCAATCTTTAGCTTTTCTTACAAATTTGGGTTAGCAACAAATAGGTTGTCTAGATATGAGACTAGGTGAGCAACCTATATGATGCAAGCAACACAAGCAAGCTAGAGATAATACACAAGTAAATCTTGCAGAAACTAAAGGTAAGAAATAACCACAAGTGGATCCGGTGGAGACGAGGATGTGTTACCGAAGTTCCTTCCCTTTGAGGGGAAGTGCGTCTCCGTTGGAGCGGTGTGGAGGCACAGTGCTCCCCAAGAAGCCACTAGGGCCACCGTATTCTCCTCACGCCCTCACACAATGTGAGATGCCGTGATTCCACTAGTGGTGCCCTTGAATGCGACGACCGAACCTTTACAAACAAGGTTGGGGCAATCTCCACAACTTAATTGGAGGCTCCCAACAACACCACGAAGCTTCACCACAATGGAATGTGGCTCCGAGGTGACCTCAACCGTCTAGGGTGCTCAAACACCCAAGAGTAACAAGATCCACAAGGGATTAGTGGGGGGAATCCAATTTCTCTTGGTGGAAGCATATATCGGGGCCTTCTCAACCAATCCCTAGAAAATCAACAAGTTTGATTGGCTAGGGAGAGAGATCGGGTGAAAATGAGCTTAGGAGCAACAATGGAGTTTGGGGGAGGAAGAGGTCAGTCTTCTTGGAGAAGAAGACCCCCTTTTATAGTGGGGGGCAAGATCCAACCGTTATTCGCAACGCGCGGTACTACCGCTCAAGGGAGCGGTACTACTGCTTTCTGCAGTGGCACTGCCGCTTGCCCCAGCGGTACTACCGCTGGGACAGTGCACATCGTCTTACGAGAGCACACGGGAGAGACAGAGGGAATAAATCCACAAATGGTACTAGCAATGGTGGTAGGCACGGTACTACCGCCTATAAGCGGTACTACCGCTCCTACCGCTGCTGCTACTGCCGTTGCTCGATTGGGTCTAGTTAGGGTCAATGGTAGTATGCCAGAGGGACCACCACTGGACTACCGCTGAACCCGACACGAGAAATTCGAGCCCCAAATCGAGGTGGTAGTACGAGCGGTACTACCGCCTATAGGTGGTACTACTGCTGCGAGCTGCGGTACTACTGCTGGCTCTATTCTACCCCACTCCCGACACAACAGAGGACACTCCAGAGAAGCAGGAAAGAGCTGGGGGTGCAAAGGAGATGTGTATGTGTTGATTCCACCCAAACCTTTTCGATACGGACCCCCTCTTGATAGTACGGTATATCCTACGACTCAAGTCCACCGAAAATGAAACGAAGGAAAAATACACCGTCTTCTCTTTAAACACGGAGGGTAGAAATCATCTCGTGCCATATGAAGGAATATCTTAAATGCTCAATGCACACGATTAGCTTGCAAAAGCATTATCATCAATCACCAAAACCATTGAGAGAGAAATATGCCCTTACAGTGTTGGTATGGAAGGCACCCATGGATACGGCTAGCCATGGATTGTGAAAGAATGGTGGAAAAAGGAATAAACTTTATTTTATGTTTGGGAACCGCCTATGATGTATCTAGCATGGAAAGTATTGGGAATTCTCGGTCATTTTCATTGACAGAAAAAGCATGCCTCTCAAAACAATTTTATCTCTCCGTTTAAGATTTGAGCTCTGGCACCTCTACAAATCTCTACTTCCCTCTGTGAAGGGCCTATCTATTTACTTTATGCAATTTTTGTTTTTATTTGAGTCTCCTTCTTCTCTTTTAAAGCACCAACTAGGGAACACTATTATCATACTTGTGCATTGGGCATAGCTAATATTTGAGTGTGTTTCATGAATGGATCAATGATTGAGCATGATGGGCTAGGGATAGCTTTCTTTAGTGTTGATATTTTGAAAGACATGGTTGCTTGTTGATATGCTTGAGTATTGATGTATTCATGTCAGTTATAGACTATTGCTTTGAATCATCTAAAAGTCCAAATGTCCATGCTACAAAATAAAAGAATATGTGATAAACATGTTAGGCAGCATTCCACATCAAAAATTATGTTTTTATCATTTACCTACTCGAGGACGAGCAGGAACAAAGCTTGGGGATGCTGATACGTCTCCAACGTATCTATAATTTTTTTATTATTCCATGCTATTATATTATCAATCTTGGATGTTTTATATTCATTTACTAGCAACTTTATATCATTTTTTAGGACTAACCTATTGACATAGTGCCTAGTGCCAGTTGCTGTTTTTTTGCTTGTTTTTTACTTTGCAGAATATCAATACCAAATGGAGTCCAAATGCCACGAAACTTTTTAGTGATTTTTTCTGCCCAGAAGACACCCAGGGAGCCAAAGAAGCGCACGGGAGGAGGCTCGTGGGGCCCACTAGGCACTGGGCGCGCTAGAGGCCCCTAGCGCGCCCTGGTGGGTAGTGGAGCCCACGGGAAGCTTCTCCATCGACCTTCGCCTCTATAAATACTCTAAAATCCCAAAAACCCAAGGGGAGTCGAGAGAATACAGTTTCCGCCGCCGCAAGTTCCAGAACCACGAGATCCAAACTAGAGGCCTTTTCCGGCACTCTGTCGGAGGGGGCAACGATCACGGAGGGGTTCTGTAGGAACGAAGTATGTCTACCATAGGGGGGTGAATGGGAGTTTTAAATTTTCTTCAGAAAACTTAAATCTCTCAGAGCCCAGCAACGGAATAAACAACGAACAGACTAAGAAGAACTACAACATATGACCGAAGGGAAACTAAAGCATGCATCAAAGTAAAATACATGAATAAAATGCATTGAAAGTAAACTTGAGTAACAGAGGTAACCAGTGGTGCTCGATGGCGACAAGGAATTTGTTCGACCAGTTCGTCCTTCTGCACAAGGACTATGTCTGGTTGGAGGGGATGTGACTTAACACGGAAGATAAACTCTCTTCACCCTATTCTCCTCGACAATCGATTCGTCAACCGATGCCGATTACTCATGGTAGATACTTGAAGGCGATCCCCAAACCTTTACAGACTTCTTCTTAGAGAACCACAATTACTCTTGGTCTCTGAACAACTTGACACCTAACCGTCTAGAGAATTTGCAACTCTCAAGAGTAATAGGCGGAGCGTACTAAACTTAGATTCCAGTGATGCTGAACCACTATCTAATTCTTCGACTCTAGGGTTTTTCTCTCGGTGGATTTTAAACTCAAATCGTTCAGAGAGGGGGTTGCTCAACAATCATCTCAGAAATCAAATGGAGCAGCCACCGGACAAAGCCGACGCGGGGTGGCTATTTATAGCCGCAGCCTTCCCAGATGGGAAATGACCATTTTGGACACGAGGTCCAGCCAATGGCCAACCGACACGTTCTCGACAGTCGGATTTTGGAGCAACGGTAACATTACTTGAGGAACAAGTAATGCTAACTCCTCGGTCCGAGGCAAATCTCTCGCAACAAAGAAGATCACAGTCTCTTGCTGGCAAGTATTTGCTCGGAGCACAAAGAGATTTCTCTCACAGCTTTCATAGGTTTGGGTTTAGCATCAAAGAATCAAAGCTTCGAAACGCTATACACCTCTTGATAGTATGATGGTCCGATGACTCAATGAAAGAAGAAGAAGAACGAAATAAATGCTATGTCTTCACTTCGTCTTCATTCTTCCTCGAACGCAGTCATGTGCTTCGGACAATCACCGAACCATTTGCTTAAACTTCAGCAATTTTTAGGGGTCACTCTTGTTAGCTTTATCTTCGATGATAACCTTCGCTGCCTCGCAGGGAGATTATCTTCATCGTTTTCATCAAACTCCTCGATTACTCCAGGGACCTGTTACTCTGTGTGCACTAGCAAACACATAAGTCCCAAACTGTTTATGTCAACAAACTCCAAAACATAAGGGGCCTATCATTGTACCAACAATCTCACCCTTTTTGGACGGTTGTTGACAAAACAGATAATCACCGAAGTGAAGATAGATAAGAAGGTTTTAAATCAAACAAGAGTGAACTTGCGTTACTTGACTCGATGATGAAATATACTCCCCCTGGATGTATGCAGGTTCAAATGATATATAATGGAATTCCTTGCAATTCATTTGAGAGTGTGGAGAATTTTCAATCAGACGAGGTAATGATTCGCAGTGATGACGGATAATCCAATGAGAGAAGAGTGCAATCATTCATAACTTCTGTTAACAATTTCACCTGCAAAACAAAGAGCTTCGAGAGAGAGCAGTGCAGCAGGTGGGGTTATTAATATTACAGCCCATAACAGAAGTTTTACATCAGAGCACATGAAATGGTGCAAATGTCTCAAGGATAGAGCGAGAAAAACATAAACACCAAATCCAACAGAGCAAATCTATCAAACTCTCGATGTTATTCTCCCCCTTTTTGTCAACTAGTGTCAAAAAGGTGATGAAACAGCACGAGTGGAAACTATGAATATGATTCACTCTGAGGCATCGCCTGAGGAACTATCTGACGAAGTTTCTGATTCGGAAGTGTGCGGGATCTCTTCATCTTCAGTGGCAGCAGCAACAACTGATCCTTCAAGACTGACTTGGGTCTTGGACAAGGAAGGAATATTGGGGCCAGCCTCATCACACTTGCGAGACAGAGGATTTTCTTCAGAAGGCTTGACAGTTGGCGAAGTGGCTTCTGATTCATCGAGCAATTTGCGCAGCTGTAATCGAAGTAAATTTGTTGTAGGTTCTCGAGCTGGCAAAGGTGGAGTGGAGCGATCGTGAAAATATTCATCAGTAAAGCCTTGGTCAATGTACTGATAAAGTTCTTGAAGGTGAGATTTGCTGAGTTGCTTCTTGGAGAAAAATTTCCGAAGCAATTTCCATAGGCGCTTCTTGTTTTCTGCTGTAATAATGTGCACAACTTCTATTTGGTTGTAGATAGCATTAAGTTCGGCAGCCAGATGTTCTTTCTCTTGGCAGTCTTCGGCCATATGCTTCAATAGCAACTGCTAAGTATGCATGCTCACTTCAAGATGTGAAGTAGGTAGAGTATTCGGCAGACGATCACGCTTGGGCAGTTTCGGTCCATTGAAGGTGTTGTGATTGTCAGAAGTGCTTGGCCCTGGTGCTTTTCCTGAAGAAATGTCTTCCATAACTTTCAGTGTATCACGCACAGGAGGAATGAAGCTCCTGTGACTGACTTTAGCAAGATATTCGGTCTTCATTGCATAGTCAACCACTTTCTGAATCCATGGTGCGAATACTTTGATGGTTTTAGGACACTGAGCTGAATCCATTAAGATGTGCAAGAACATGTCTTCGACATCGAAGATATAACCCTGAGAGATGGCATAGATGGTGTTCCGAAGAACGTCAGATATTACATTGTTAGTATTCATTCCAGCCAGCGGACAGATGGTATAAGTGAGAATGTGGTAAAGAGTCTGATTGTCGAAGGTTAAATGTTCAGGCAGAGGAGAACCATGGTAGTCACGAATCTTTTCTTTATCCATTGTGCATCGGAAATCTTCATCACTGACTGCATCAATGTTGTGAACGCGAATCTCAGTTTTGCCATGTTCAAAACGAGGAAAATGAAAATGGGAGACAAAATCCATAGCAGAGCATTTGATTCTTTTTCCTTCTATCGTCCATTCCATTATCCACTGTGTGCTATCTATCTCATCGCCGGAGATATACAGAGTTGCATAAAACTGAAGAATAATCTCCCTGTTCCATGGATACTGATAGCCTAAGACACGAGTGAGACCATAGTCTTCGATGTCTTGCAGAATTTGATTGAAGCATCCGATGCTTTTCATGGCTGCAAAGTCTGGGAACTCATGAGGGAAAATCTTCAGGCTGTCATACAGAACACGAGAGTAGTATATCACCTGTTCCTGAGTCCAAAAACGAGGAGAATCAGATGTCTTGGGTTTGCTGTAAGGACTCTCTCGAAAGAAAAGTGGGTGAGTATTTCTGATGAACAACAGCCCTTTGATGCCGACACCGGTGGAAAATAAGGGCAGTCGCTCGCGAGGATAGGGGCACTTTAGTTCTTCTTCAACAGAAAGTACTTCATCGCCATAGATGACGGAATCTGAATGATGAGCTGATGGTGAGTTTGCTGCAGAAGGGTTAATATCTGAGGGTCTTCGAGTTGTGACGAGTGAAATCCTCAAGGGAGAGGGATTTGTCACTGGTGCAGAGACAGATTCAGGCACCGAAGCTTTATCATTCAGTTGGGGCAGTTGAGGAATTGCTTCTGAAGATGGTGGAGCAGAGGGAGGAACCGAATCTTTAGGTTCTTCGATGACAGGAGAATGTCGTCGTTCTGACCGAGGAATCTCTCATTCTTCGGATACTTGACGCTGAGTTGGATTTTCATCATGAGCTGGAGTAACCACAGGCACTGCCTCAGTTGTCCTTGGTGAGGATGGCTCATGTACAACTGGTTCTTGAGGAGCCGAAGAACTAGCTTGCACAGGAGAATTTTCTTTCTGAGTGTCAGCTTCTGGAGGAGGAGCATTTTTCCTTGCAATTTTCTTATTTTTCTTCTTCGAAGGATCAACGTGTCCTTTGACAAGATCATTGTAACCGGTCACATTTGCTTGATGATCAAGGCAAATTTTGCGAACGATTTGGTCCAGATCCGAATGAAATCCCAGCCTTCTATAACGAAGAACTTTCAACTCCTTATTGATATCAGCATAGGATTCTTCAAGCTGCCTGATGACAAACTTGGACTTAGCAGCTTTCATGTGATTGTCAAGCTCCTTGAGTTGACCAATGAGGTCATTTATCTCAACTGAATCATTTCTCATATATTCGATCAAAACAGAAGCTTGAGAGATAACTTCAGAAGGAATTGGCAAAGATGCCACTTCTCCATCAAATAAATTTTCAACAAAATGGTCTAGTTGCTCCATGATGAACTGATGATCATAAGAATGTGATGCAGCAGTATCTTTTTCAGTCTGTGCAGTCGGAGCAGAGGGAGCAGTCTGAGCCACATTTTGTTCGGTCGGAGGCTAGAAGCCAGAGGTTGAGTCAATTTCGAGGCAAATTGTGCAGCTTTTTCTTTCACAACATTAGACTTGGGAACTTCCTTCTTGGCATCAGTTCCTTTGATTTGCTTCAACTTGTCCTTCAGAAGCTTTTCTCCTGGCTTTGCAGTTCGAACAGGGGCTTCGACCACCAAATCTTGCAAGTTAATTGCATTAGGATGAGGTTCGGTGTTGACCTTGTCAACCATGGTAACAGTGGTTTGTGGGGTCTTCCTTTTCAAAGGGTTCTTCTTCGGAGGTGCGACTGGAACGGCATCCAAATGAAGATCTGGTAGAACAGTGGATGTGGTTACATTCACATGTTCGGAGAGAGTTGCATCAATTTCCTCTCGGGTCAGCGGTGGATCATCTTGATCAAAGGAATCACTTTCAGGTTCAACTGGCTTCGCAGGCCTTTTCCTTGGGGCGCTCTTTTTCTTCAGAACAGCAGATTTTTGGATCATGCTTATTCTTTGTTCTGCGCTCGTCTTTTCCTTCAGCTTTTCTCTTCTCGACGCCTGACATGATGAGACAACGATTTTCTTCTTCCTTTGCTTGATCTTTGGCGGCCTTCTTGGCACGCTTCTCAGCATTCTTGAGGCGCTTGGCCTTTTCTTCGGGATAGGAATCTGGAGTCTTGATGGAAGATTCATGAGCATCAGGAGGTGGTGGAGGTCTTTGCTGTGATCCACCAACTCGAATGAGTCCAGTCTCTCGACAGTCACCGCATGGGGGATGGAAGGCAAAGTTCTTGTCGTACCGAGGGTGAACCATCTTGTAGTTGAACCATTTCTGTCGGGGTACACAAACAGGGGTGTATGTTTCCCCCTGACTTGTGTCTGGACAGGCAGATCTCTGGCGCGACAGCAATAGAGCAAACTGCACCAAGCATTCAAGACAAGGCCAAGCAGAAGAGATGGCTCTTTGAGAAATCAAAGGGCGGATCAAGAAGACCAAGACCAACCAAATAAGCAAGATATCACTAAGGAAAAACCTCCCTTGCCGGGCAGGCGAGCCTGGCGGGGTCGAGGTTACCCCAAGACAAACCTCAAGACTCCCCCGGCAGGCTTACCCGGGACGCCAAGGGCGGATTACCCCGCCAAAGCTCCACCTCACAGCAACGCAAGTCACCCATCGGTGCGGTGTCGAGTCCCCAAGTGACTAAGTGGCTGTTACTTGGTATGTGGCAGGCCATTTCTGAGGAAGACCATCCCTAAATGACACCCGTCCAGGCGACATGTCGCGCAGACAGGTAAAAAGGTGGCTGAATGGCACGACAAGGCTTGCCGGGCTACGCCATGATGTGACACTAAATGGTGCATTTAATGCACCCTGTCCTGTCCGCAGAGTTAGGTATGATAGCACTGTGGCTATCTAATCATTGGATAAATGACTGTTTTGCCATTTGGGTATCCCCTTGAGCTATAAAAGGAGGGTCGTGGCTACCTTAGAAAGGATTCGAACCTTTGTACGCTCGTACGCGCGTAGCTGCTCTCGCCCCGAGGCGACCTTGCTGGGCTAGAGCACTGCGTCTCCACCACGGTCCTTTCATCAATCCACCAAAGCAGGAGTAGGGTTTTATGCCTCGCGGCGGCCTGAACTTGGGTAAAACTGCCCGTGTCATCGTTGTCGTGCTGCTCTATGCTTTCCGCTCTTTGTGCAATGCGCTCTTCCCCCTTGCCAAACCACAAGGGTCCGATGGCCCCATAGGTGGCCGTGTGATACCACGACATCTTTGGCGCGCAAGATAGGGGCAAGCGTTTGCGTGAACCCGAGAGTATAAGCAGCGCGTCATCTTCATCACCATCGATTTCGTCGGCGGCCTTGTTGTTCGTGGCCCCCGACGCGCCAGCTCAAGGAGGAAGCGACATCGCTCCTCCACCGCCTAGCCCAGTTTCCGTCATCTATCCCCACTACGGCCACGAGCGGCGGCGGAAACAAGGGACGGCAACGGCATGGCGACCCTGAACTGCTCGAGCAGCGCGGCCACTATGCGCGCCCCGTTCGGGGAAAAGAGCGAGGTGGTAAGGTACATGGTTTCTCCCTCCACCGCTTTCACTTGTCGACGATCGATCCACCCTGGGTTTTAGCGTCGTCAACGTCGATGAGCCCGCGCGAAACTCGGTTCAGCATTTGCCCTGCTAAGGGAGAATCCCGAGTATAGCGCTGGTACAAATCCGTTGATTGATGCCCCGACAAGCATGCTCTAGTAGGGCTGCCCGCGTTAGCGTGACCTTTGTACCAACCGTCGTAGGATTGTCAAAAGTGTAAGTGGAAGGGGGGCGAAACCAGCCCAACCTTACGCCAAGTTCTACCACCCGCAAGAGATTTGCGGCCCCCCTCTGGCCCTAGCCGAGGGTCCGATAGTGGCATGCGAAGGGCCATCTGCCCAAGATATGCGAACGCGGCAAGCGACCGCAACCAAGAAGGGAGAAAAGTGTGAGCAAAAAGCTAAGTTCACGTGATCATTGCTCTTTTATAGATCCAGAATTCGCATTTGCCTATCCCCCAGAAATCAATGTTCTTTCGTATGGTCAAGCCTTTTGTGTGATGGCACCTTAATGGGTTTGCCTGCGCCCTCGCTCTGTTCCGAGCCTGCTCACGGAGCAGGTGGCTGCATCAAGGGCTCCTAAAGGAAAAGCATGCCGGGACGTACTTTTGCCAGCCAAACGCTAAGGACCCGTTCCTTGCAGCAATCACGGTAGTATGCTACCGGCAGGCAGCCAAAACACATAAAAAGAAACTAACCATACGAACATCCATGGATAAAACGCAAGGGGGATAACATGTGTTCGGAATTAATTAGTACACCAGTTCAGCGCAATTAAAAGAAGTACGATGTCTAAACATAGGACATGCATAATGTTTTGTTACAGGGCGGAACGCCAATGCGAATGGTTCGGAGCCGTGCTTGACGGTCTTATTGAGCCCTGGGAACGGAGAGCACCTTGTCGGCGTAGGGGGCAGCCTTCTTCTCAGCGGCAGAAACATCAGCACCTGCCGGGAGCTTCCTGAAGCCATCAGCAAGGTTGAGTTCGGGGTGGCGGTATGCGAGGTTGCTCAAGACCATGAAGAGGGCATTGCGGGCAAGCTTTCAAGACTCGCTTTCGAAAAGGGCGTCTCTTCCTTTTTCATGGGTTTTCAACTTTTCAGTCAACTCGTTGAAGAAGAGCCCTAGCTTGACGCTCGGGACCTCATAACCGCCAACCGAGAAGACTGGCCCTTCCATGCCCATTGCTGCAGCCTGGGCTGTGAGGCGCTCGGCGATATCGATCAGGCTTTTGATCCAAAGGTCGACCTGCTCGGATTGGTTCGCCAGCTTGTCCTCCGCATCCTTTCGAAGGCGTCTCGCGTTGTCCAGATCCTTCATCAACTGCTTCTCGCGGACATCGCCAGACTCGATCGAGCTCTCTGGGGTGCCAATCCTGGCCTTCATGTCTTCAATGGTGCTGTTGGCAGTCTCAAGGTCTTGACCCTTGGAGGAGAGCTGCGATTGCACCTCTTTCAGAAGGATCTCTGCTTTCTGCGCCTCCTCCTTGAGGATCACGACTTCCTTGGCACTCCCGACAAGCTCTTCTGTCAGTTTGGCCACCTGTTGGTTGAGATTAACCCTGGCAGTGGATGCAGCGGCAAGATCATCAGCAAGCTTCTTCAGTTGGGCGGCAGAGTCAGCAGTGAGAGCATCCAGGGCTGCCTTGTGTTTGTCCTCCTGCTCCTTGGTACGTTGTTGTACAAGGGCTTCCAATTCATCGTCCTTGGCGCGGAGGGCGGCCTCGAGGTTCTCCTCCCGGGAAGAGATGCTCTGCTCCCTGGCGTCCAGAAGCATTGTGCGTTCTGCCAGGCAGGCTTCTCGGGCGGCGACGTCCTCCTTTGCCATGGAGATCGTCTCTTGCTGCCACAGAAGGACTTGGAACTATTTGCCATGCCACTCGTGTAGCTCGATGCCCTTGTCCCTCAGCTTCTAATCTACGCTGTTGGCGGAGTTTCGCTGCTCCTTGAGTGCCTGCCACTTCTGGTCATACCCGTTCTGCATTTCTTTGATGCCCGCCGCCACAAACTCCAGAAAGGACAGGTCCAAGACCGCATCAACAGAGCCATCAGTCTCTCCGATTTGTTGAGATAGGGGCGCTATGATGCGCTGGATTTCCTTGTCTAGCTCTGCACTCGCTGCTGCCGAGGAACCGGGGGCTCTGAGACTGGGTTGGGCAAGCACCAATGCCAGTTGGCTTGAGGTTGGCTGTGGAATCCTAGTCGAGATGTTAAAAGATGGAGGAGGGCTCATGGTTTGAAGGGGGATCTTCTCTTCAACCAGCATCCCCGACCCTGACGCACTGCCGGGGGCCTGCCCTGCTTCCTTCAAGGGCTCCTGGGCATCCCCGGCAGCGTGTTCCTGTCCCTCCGTGGCAGCAATCTTGGCGGCCTCCTCTGTGGCATCCTTGCCAATGCTGGCCACTTCCTCCAGCAACTCGGGCCCCACGGCCTGCGGTAATTACACGAAGTGGACGTTGGATTGACTGGTCATCATAGCAAATTACTGCACGCGCAGCATATCTTCAACACGTGTCCGTGCATCGTTTTGGGGCCTAACCCAACGTGCCCAGCGACACATATGTCTCAGGCCCGGGGGCTTATGTCGGGGTACACAAACAGGGGTGTATGTTTCCCCCTGACTTGTGCCCGGACAGGCAGATCTCCGGCGCGACAGCAACAGAGCAAACTGCACCAAGCATTCAAGACAAGGCCAAGAAGAAGAGATGGCTCTTTGAGAAATCAAAGGGCGGATCAAGAAGACCAAGACCAACCAAATAAGCAAGATATCACTAAGGAAAAACCTCCCTTGTCGGGCAGGCGAGCCTGGCGGGGTCGAGGTTACCCCAAGACAAACCTCAAGACTCCCCCGGCAGGCTTGCCCGGGACGCCAAGGGCGGATTACCCCGCCAAAGCTCCACCGCTCCACCTCACAGCAACGCAAGTCACCCATCGGTGTGGTGTCGAGCCCCCAAGTGACTAAGTGGTTGTTACTTGGTACGTGGCAGGCCATTTCTGAGGAAGATCATCCCTAAATGACACCCGTCCAGGCGACGTGTCGCGCGGACAGGCAAAAAGGTGGCTGAATGGCACGACAAGGCTTGCCGGGCTACGCCACGATGTGACACTAAGCAGTGCATTTAATGCGCCCTGTCCTGTCCGCAGAGTTAGGTATGATAGCACTGTGGCTATCTAATCGTTGGATAAATGACTGTTTTACCATTTTGGTGACCCCTTGACCTATAAAAGGAGGGCCATGGCTACCTTAGAAAGGATTCAGACCTTTGTACACTCGTACGCGCGTAGCTGCTCTCGGCCCAAGGCGACCTTGCCGGGCTAGAGCGTTGCATCTCCACCACGGCCCTTTCATCAATCCACCAAAGCAGGAGTAGGGTTTTACGCCTCACGGTGGCCCGAACCTGGGTAAAACTGCCCGTGTCATTGTTGCCGTGCTGCTCTATGCTTTCCGCTCTTTGTGCAATGCGCTCTTCCCCCTTACCGAACCACAAGGGGCCGATGGCCCCATAGGTGGCCGTGTGATACCACGACGATTTCTTTACCCAATGGCGCCGAATATTTTGCACACGTCCTTTTCTCTGATTGGAATCTTCTCCTGGAACGGTGTTATATTCATCGTGAGAAACAAGCTCAATTGTGTTTTTGATTGGTTGCCTGCCACCTCTCCTTTTCTTCGGGGCATCTGCTTCTTGCTCATTTGTATTTTGTTCGGCATGTTTTCTTTTGCTCATTGATGGGCCTACCGTTGGTCCCTTTGGTGCTTTGGACCCGTCAGCAGTTCCCATGAAAGCTTCTTCATCATCAGCCATACTATGAATCTTGGCAGAATCTGCAACTGACTGCATTGACCTGTGAAGGAGAATAGAAGCAAGGGAAAAATGGGGACAGAGTCACAAATGCTCATAGCGAAAGATTTTCTCGAATAAAACATTTTGAGGAAGAATCAGACACAGAATTTGTGAACTGTTTCAATAGAATAAAACATATAGATTGAGCTAGTAAGTCCGAATGAAAATACTAGACAGCGAGCTAGGCATTTCATTCGAGCGAAGCATAATCACAAACCCTAGATCTGACAGATTCGGATGCGAGGAAAAACTACAAACCACATCCGCACTAGAGAAGTAAAAACCTAGATCTAAGATAAGCGGTAAAATCGGTGAAAATTAACCATGGACGAACTCGAATCGGAAGGAAGGAAGTTCAAGCACGAACTACACGTACCCTAGCTTGGTGACGTGCAGCAGCTACGGCGGCGCGAGGAAGAAGATATCCCGCGGCAGCGTGGAATGACTCCGGTGACCTCTTTCCGGCAGCTAAGCGGCGAAGGGGTCATCGGCGTCGAGCTCAAGGAGGAGCAGTGCGGCGAGGGTTTCGGTGGAGAGAGGGAGCTAGGAGAAAGAAGGAAGAAGGACGAAGGGGGTGGTGCGGTTTATATATAGGCGAGGATTATAACCGCACGCCAAGGTTAAGATTGAACGGTTTCTATACGGGGATGATTGCAATTCAACGGATGGGATGGACTGGCAGTTGATGTGCAGCATGTGGCAACCGTCACAGAATGTGGTCCTGACTCAGGCGGGAAAGCCCAAACTTTGGACAGCTTTCTCCAAAATAGATTAAAGTTCGGTCCAAAACAAAATCGTGGTCAAGGACACCAGATGAGTTTCGTTCCAGATAGAATTGAGCATTTGTAATGGAACAACATAGACTGGAAGAGATAGATTAGAGGGGAAAATAGGGTCCTAGGCATTTCACTCAGCAGACAGTAAAGGAAACCGAGCAAATAGCAATGAGAGAAATGCATTCGGACAGAAGTCAAATCCATCAAATCGAAAAGAAACTCATCGAAGAGAAATTGTGGTGGCGTACACATCTACATCTAGCTTACCATTCATGGGCATTGGAGTTTTATAGCCCTTCATTTTGGAATCTTGCATTTTGAACTTCTTCAGCCATTCCTTCAGATATTTTTCCTGAGAAATGAAGATGCCATTTGCTTGTTGACGTATTTGCAGTCCGAGACAGAATTTGAGTTCACCCATCATGGACATTTGATATTTTTTGGACATCATTTTCCTGAATTCTAAGCTGCAAGCATTGTTAGTACAGCCGAAGATAATATCATCCACATAGATTTGACAAACGAATAAAACATTGTCAACTACACGAGTAAAAAGTGTGGGATCAGTGGATCCTGGCTTGAACCCCTTGTCGAGCAAAAACTTCTTCAGGGTGTCATACCAAGATCTAGGAGCTTGCTTCAGCCCATATAAAGCTTTCTTCAACCTGAAAACTTTGTTAGGAAACTCAGGGTGTTCAAAGCCAGGTGGCTGTCTAACATACACTTCCTCATGAATTTCACCATTGAGGAAAGCACTTTTCACATCCATTTGGTATAGCAGGATATCATTGTAATTTGCATAAGCAAGTAGAATGCGAATAGCCTCAAGGCGTGCAACAGGAGCATATGTTTCACCAAAGTCAATGCCTTCTACCTGTGTGTACCCTTGAGCAACAAGTCGTGCTTTGTTTCTTACCACAATACCAATTTCATCTTGCCTGTTGCGGAAGATCCATTTTGTGCCGATGATATTGTGCTTCTTGGGATTCGGTTTGTCAACCAGTTCCCATACATCATTTAATTTGAATTGCACCAACTCCTCTTGCATGGCATTCATCCAATCAGGATCATTCATGGCTTCTTCATATTTGGTAGGTTCTGCCAATGAAACAAAGGAGAAACTGCCATAGTAGTTAGCCAAACGAGTACGCTAACGAGTTGTGGGTCGATAACCTAGATTCTCAAGTTCATCGAGAATTAGTGAGGGATCAACTCGATTTGCCACTCGAGGATGAACATTTTCTTCGTGATGGTCATTATCATCAGCATCTGCAATTGTATCATCATTCCCTTCAGGATTGCCATTTTGATCGGCATTTGTGTTATGATTGCCATTTCCATTCGGAGGAGCATTTGCTTCGGCAGAGGCTTGATGGGTTCTGCTTCGAGTCATGGGAGCATCATCATCAGATGATTCGGGTGCATTTCCTTCAACAGGCTTGACACTCCCAATGGCCATTTGCCGAATAGCATCCGAAATCAGTGGCTCATCTATCACATTTGGCAGGTGCTCCTTTTGAGAGCCGTTAGATTCATCAAATCGCACATTTACCGTTTCCATAAATTTCATGTGGTTAGAGTTATAGACTCGATACGTATGCGAGTTTGAGCCATAACCAAGAAGAAATCCTTCATGTGCCTTAGGTGCAAACTTTGAAGAGTGATTTATATCAAGAATATAACAAGCTGCACCAAAAACACGAAGATAAGAAACATTTGGTTTCTTGCCAGTGATAAGCTCATACGAAGTTTTCTTAAGGAACTTGTGAAGATAAACACGATTGATAACATGACATGCAGTGTTAATAGCATCAGCCCAAAAGCGAATGGGAGTTTTATACTCACTGAGCATTGTTCTTGCCATTTCTATGAGAGTTCTGTTCTTCCGTTCAACGACTCCATTTTGTTGAGGAGTGTAAGGAGCAGAGAACTCATGAGTGATACCATGATCATTGAGAAATTCAGCAATGTGAGTATTTTTGAACTCAGTTCCATTGTCACTTCTAACATGCTTAATTCGCACATCATATTCATTCTGGGCCTTCTTATCGAAACTTTTGAAGATATCTTGAGTATAAGTCTTGTCTTCGAGGAAGAATACCCAAGTGTATCGAGAGAAATCATCAACAATAACCAGGCCATAATGACTGCGACCAAAGCTTGCATAATTCTGAGGACCGAATAAATCCATATGAAGAATTTCCAGTGGTCTTGTTGTGGTCATGACTGTCTTTGATGAATGATGCTTCTTAGCCAATTTACCAGCTTCACAAGCAGCACAGAGACGATTCTTGTCGAATTTTACATCAAGAATGCCACGAAGATGATTTTTCTTCACCAGAGTCTGCAAGTTTCTCATACCTGCATGACCAAGTCTGCGGTGCCACAGCCATCCTTCGGTTGCTTTTGCAAGCAAGCAAGTTTGGACTGAGGGACCCTTAGAGAAATCCACAATATAAAGATCACCCTTTCTAATTCCCTCAAAGATGAAGGAATGGTCAGATGCCATGAAGACAATGCATTTGGATATAGAGAATAATACTAGCATGCCTAAATCACATAACTTGCCAACTGACATAAGATTGAATCCAAGGGATTGAACAAGTAGCACATCATCAATAGATTTGTCCTTGGAAATAGCAATTTTACCTAAGCCAATTACCTTCCCTTTGTTGTTGTCGCCAAAAGTGATATACTTCAGAGGAGAAGCAGTTAAGTTTGGGGTCGACAAACAACGACTTGTCTCCGGTCATATGACTAGTGCATCCACTGTCCATAATCCATTCAGTACACCCGGAGACATAGTCCTGCAGAAGAATTAGGCTTTCTTAACCACCCACATCTTTGCAGGTGGCTTCGAAACAAATGAACGAGCAGGATATGATTTCTTTCGATAAGCATAGTTGTTGCTCGATGAGGAGCGAGAGTAATTGAAGGAATAAGCATTAAAATTCCTTCCAGATGAATGAGCATAGTGATTGTATCCTGTATGCATATATTCATTCTGTCGAATCCTTTGTGCCTGCATGGTTAGTTGAGCAGAAACTGGCAAATCATCAACAGTTTTCTTTGGCACCCAAATAGCTCTCTTTGGGGGGACATTTCTGTTGTTCGGCCCAACATAGCGAGCAATTGTTTCACCATGTTGATCTTTGAACAACTTGTAGTTGTCCAAGGAATCATTATCAAGATATTAAGGAATAGGAGAGTCATATCCAGAAAGTAATGCAGGGTCGAGCATTTTGCTCTTTGCAGGGACCCACACAGTCTGAGGATATTGATGTGGTTCCCAGTAAGTACCATCTTCATTCAGTTTCCTTTCGAAACCGATACCTTCCTTTCTGGGATTTTTGTGAAGAATGGATTTCTTCAGAACATCGCAAAGGGTTTCGTGCCCTTTGAGGGATTTGAGCATTCCCGTCTGAAGAAGATCCTTCAACCTAGCATTCTCATCAGAAACAGAACTATTTTCCTCGATTGAGGGGTTAGCACTCACAGATGATTCAGCATTAGAGTCAGCATTGTTTCTTTCAAGACATTTTAAACATGGTGGCTCAAACACTTCAGGTTTCTCCTTAAGTTGTTGGGTGAGAAGAGAATTTTCTCTCATCAAATCCTCATGAGCCTCTCTCAGTGCCTCGAGTTCCTGTTTCCTTTTCAGGTAATCGTAGGTCAATCTTTCATGGTCTGCTGAGAGAAAATCATGATGAGTTGAGAGTTCATCCATTCATGACTTGAGAGAGGAATACTCTTCAGTCAGCGACTGGTTTTTCTCCATCTCCTCAACCAACAACCCTTCGGATTTCCTGAGAGTTTACTCAATTTTCTCAAGAGAATTTTGTTGAATATTGGCAATTTTGATCAACTTAGCATGGTCATCCTCATCAGAAGAATATTGATCACTGGAGTGAACCTTGTGATGTTTCGAAGATACCTTTTCTTTCGAAGCCTTGGCCATGAAGAAGTATGCAGGAGATTCATCGTCACTTGAAGGATTCCTGAAGAAGTTTGTCGTAGTAGAGGAGGCACATGCTATGCCAGCCATGCCAGAGTTCGAATCTTCATCGGATTCTTCTTCTTCTTCGGAACCTAACGATTCTTCTTCTTTAGAATCCATTTCCTTGCCGATGTAAGCCTTTGCCTTGCGAGAAGTGTTCTTGCGGTTGGAGGAGGACTTGGAAGGATTCTTTGAGGAAGATCTTGATGAAGATTTTGAGGTGGAGCTGTCCTTCTTCTTGAAGAACTTCTTTGATTTCTTCTCATCATCTGAATCATAGTTCTTGCTCTTGCCTTTGCTTCGATGCTTGCTCGAATCATATCTCCCACTTGCAAGGATTTCAGCTTCCTAGAGAGGGCAGTCAGAAATGAAGTGTCCAGGCTTTTTGCACTTGAAGCAGGTATATTCTCCGGTAGGTTTGATTTTGAACCCCCAGAGTTGCTTGAACTTCTTTTCTGGAACTTGCTCTTCTTGTGGAAACATTGGAATCTTTTCGTGATCAGTGCGAGATCTTTGCTGAGATGTTCTGGATCATATGAATCTTCTTCTGCATTTCCTTCTAAGGAGGAATCAGCCACAGCCTTGAGAGCATGATTTTTGCGTTGAGTTGAGCCATACAGATCTCTTTTCTCTTCTTCCTGTTCCTCGTGTGTGTTCAGTCTTTCCATCACATCAGCAGAGTTGAGGCTTTTGAAATCAGGACGCTCTCGAATCATTAGAACAAGCATGTCAAATGAAGTGTCCAGAGATCGTAGCAGTTTCTTCACAACCTCATGGTCAGTGATATCTTGGGCGCCGAGTCCTTGGAGTTCATTAGCTATGTCACTGAGGCGATCGAAGGTTTGCTGACAGCTTTCATTTCCAATTCGCTTGAAGCGATTGAACTTCACTCGAAGAGTATCAATCCGGGCCTCTTTCTGAGATGAAACTCCTTCATTGATCTTTTTGAGGACATCCCACAACTCCTTAGCAGTTTGACACTGGCGATACCGAAGGAATTGAGCACGAGAGAGATGGCCACCAATTTCATCTTTGGCTTGAGCATCTAGTTGAATGAGCTTCTTTTCTTCATCGGTAGGAGCTTGAGGAATAACAACTGTGAACCCGATATGCACCACGTTCCACATATCATCATCTATAGCTTGCAGACGGATCTTCATCTTCTCCTTCCAGAAGGGATAGTCCGTCCCATCGAATATGGGAATCTTTAGATGCAACTTGTAGTTCACTGAAGACATACTTAAACTCCAAAGTCGTTAGACTAAAATGAGCGGAGTCAAGGAGTACCTTGCTCTGATACCAATTGTAGGAACGAAGTATGTCTACCAGAGGGGGTGAATGGGAGTTTTAAATTTTCTTCGGAAAACTTAAATCTCTCAGAACCCAGCAGCGGAATAAACAACGAACAAACTAAGAAGAACTACAACATATGACCGAAGGGAAACTAAAGCATGCATCAAAGTCAAATACATGAATAAAATGCATTGAAGGTAAACTTGAGTAACAGAAGTAACCAGTGGTGCTCGATGGCGACAAGGAATTTGTTCGACCAGTTCGTCCTTCTGCATAAGGACTATGTCTGGTTGGAGGGGTTGTGACTTAACACAGAAGATAAACTCTCTTCACCCTATTCTCCTCGACAATCGATTCATCAACCGATGCTGATTACTCGTGGTAGATACTTGAAGGCGGTCTCCAAACCTTTACAGACTTCTTCTTCGAGAACCACAATTACTCTTGGTCTCTGAAGAACTTGACACCTAACCCGTCTATAGAGTTTGCAGCTCTCAAGAGTAATAGGCGGAGCGTACTAAACTTAGATTCCAGTGATGCTAAACCACAATCTAATTCTTCAGCTCTAGGGTTTTTCTCTCGGTGGATTTTAAACTCAAATCGCTCAGAGAGGGGGTTGCTCAACAATCTTCTCAGAAATCAAACGGAGCAGCCACCGGACAAAGCCGGCACGGGGTGGCTATTTATAACCGTAACCTTCCCAGATGGGAAATGACCATTTTGGACACGAGGTCCAGCCAATGGCCAACCGACACTTTCTCAACGGTCGGATTTTGGAGCAACGGTAACATTACTTGAGGAAAAAGTAATGCTAACTCCTCGGTCCGAGGCAAATCTCTCGCAGCGAAGAAGATCACAGTCTCTTGCTGGCAAGTATTTTCTCGGAGCACAAAGAGATTTCTCTCACAGCTTTCATAGGTTTGGGTTTAGCATCAGAGAATCACAGCTTCGGAACGCTATACCCCTCTTGATAGTACGGTGGTCCTATGACTCAATGAAAGAAGAAGAAGAAGAAGAACGAAATAAATGCTACGTCTTCACTTCGTCTTCATTCTTCCTCGAACACAGTCATTTGCTTCGGACAATCACCGAACCAATTGCTTAAACTTTAACAATTTTTAGGGGTCACTCTTGTTAGCTTTATCTTCGATGATAACCTTTGCTGCCTCGCAGGGAGATTATCTTCGTCGTTTTCATCAAACTCCTCGATTACTCCAGGGACCTGTTACTCTGTGTGCACTAGCAAACACATAAGTCCCAAACTGTTTATGTCAACAAACTCCAAAACATAAGGGGCCTATCATTGCACCAACAGGTTCTTCATCATCCTTGTTGCCCCTCTGATGATGCGTGAGTAGTTTACCATAGACCTACGGGCCCGTAGCTAGTAGCTATATGGCTTCTTCTCTCTTTTTGATTTTCAATACAATGTTCTCCTCGATGTTCTTGGAGATCTATTTGATGTAATGACTTTTTGCGATGTGTTTGTTGGGATTCGATGAATTGTGGGTTTCTGATCAGTTCTATCCATGAATATTATTTGAGTCTTTGCTAAACTCTTTTATGCATGATTGTTATAGCCTCGTATTTCTTCTTCAAAATTTTGGTTTGGTTTGGCCAACTAGATCGATTTTTCTTGCCATGTGAAGAGATGCTTTGTGATGAGTTCGATCTTGCGGTGCTCAATCTCAGTGACAGAAAGAGACATGACACACATGTATCATTGCTATTAAGGATAAAAAGATGGGGTCTATTCCTACATGAATAGATCTTGTCTACATCATGTCATCGTTCTTATTGCATTACTCTATTTTTTCATGAACTTAATACACTAGATGCATGCTGGATAGCGGTCGATGTGTGGAGTAATAGTAGTAGATGGAGAATTGTTTCGGTCTACTAATCTTGGCCGTGATGCCTATATACCTGATCAGTGCCTTGGATATCATCATGATTATTCACTTTTCTATCAATTGCCCAACAGTAATTTGTTTACCCACCGTATGTTATTTTCTCGACAGAAGCCTCTAGTGAAAACTACGGCCCCCGGATCTATTTTCCTCTCATATTAAACCAAAAATACATTGCTACAATTTTTATTTCTTTATTTTATTTTGTTTTTAGTTAGATCTATTTATCAAATCTCATACAATTTAATCTATCTCAATACCGAGGAGGGATTGACAACCCCTCTTACGCGTTGGGTTGCAAGTATTTGTTATTTGTGTGCAGGTGCTATTTACATAGTGTTGCTTGGTTCTCCTACTGGATTGATAACCTTGGTTTCATAACTGAGGGAAATACTTACCTTTGTTGTGTTGCATAATCCTCTCCTCTCCGGGGAAATACCAACGCAGATTCAAGCAATCACAACTCCACATGATCTTGGAGGCTCCCAAGTGACACCTAACCAATCTAGGAGACACCACTCCCCAAAAGGTAATAGATGGTGTGTTGATGATGAACTCCTTGCTCTTGTGCTTCAAAGATAGTCGCAGGTTTGAGAGCAAGAACACGATAGAGAGAGAGAGAGCTACAGGGATTTTTTCTGGAGGTAGGTGATGAAGTGAGCTAAAGGGATAAGTGAGGGAGCCTTATGGGGCCCACTACCCACCAGGGCGCGCCAGGTGGGTGTGGCACGCCCTGGCGCCTAGTGGGCACCAGGGGCACCCCCCTGTGATGTTTTTTGTATCAAAAATTCTTAAATATTCAAAAAAATCATGTCAAAATTTCAGAGCATTCTGAGCACTTTTATTTTTGGGCACTTTTTTATTGCACGGATAATTCAGAAAATAGGATATTCATGGCATATTATTGTATTTAACTAAAAATAACAGAAAAAAGTGGGTACAGAAGGTTGTGCTTACTAAATAAATCGACCACATGCCTCTAAAAAATAATCCATTAATAAGGTTGATCAAGTCTTATTAACAACTACTTTCGATTAGCATGAACCCGAAGAATTTTCGTAAAATACTAAGTTACCTCAACGGGGATACGCATATCCCAACAATAAGTATTTCATATTTCTTTTTGGCAGTAGGAAGGGGGAGTTGAAAACTCCCAATAGTAATTGTCGGAGACTTTTCAATAACATTAATACCATTCACTTGAAATTGTTTCTTCAGAAAGTGCACCGTATGCTCATTACCATTGATATGAAAAGTGACTTTGCTTTTATTGCAATCAATAACAGCCCCGGCAGTATTCAAAAAGGGTCTACCAAGGATAATCGACATATTGTCGTCCTCGGGCATCTCAGGTATAACAAAGTCTGTCAAGATAGTAACATTTGCAACAACAACGGGCACATCCTCGCAAATACCGATAGGTATGATAGTTGATTTGTCAACCATTTGCAATGATATTTCAGTAGGCGTGAGTTTATTCAAATCAAGTCTTTTATATAAAGAGAAAGGCATAACACTAACACCGGCTCCCAAATCACATAAGGCAGTTTTAACATAGCTTCTTTTAATGGGGCATGGTATAGTTGGTATTCCTGGATCTCCTAATTTCTTAGGTACTCCATCCTTAAAAGAATAATTAGCAAGCATGGTGGAGATTTCAGCTTTAGGTATTTTTATTTTATTATTGACAATATCTTTCATGTATTTAGCATAAGGGGCCATCTTTCAAATATCAATCAAATGAGTACGCAAAAAGACTGGCCTAAGCATTTCAGCAAAGCGTTCAAATTATTCCTCATCCTTTTTCTTAGATGATTTAGGTGGAAAGGGCATGGGTTTCTGAACCCGTGGTTCTCTTTCTTTACCATGTTTTCTAGCAACAAAGTCTCTCTTATCATAACGTTTTTTTAGGTTGTGGCTTATCAAGATCAATAGCAGGTTCAATTTCAACATCATTATCTGGTTCTTTATCATTGTCTGGTTGAGCATCTTCATGAACATCACCATTGTCAATTTCATTATCACCAGATGAATGTTCATTACCAGATTGAGTTTTAGCATCAGAAATAGAAACATCATTGTTATCTTTAGAAGGTTTTTCTACCTCAGGTTCACTAGAAGTATGCAAAGTCCTATCATTTTTCTTTTTCTTTCTTTTTAGAAGGACTAGGTGCATCAGTATTAATTCTTTGAGAGTCTTGTTCAATTCTTTTAGGGTGACCTTCAGGATAAAGTGGCTCCTGAGTCATTTTACCTCCTCTAGTCATTACTCTAACAACATGATCATTCATATTATTATTCATTTCATTGAGCAACTCACTTTGAGATTTGGCAACTTGTTCTAATTGAGTTTGAACCATATAAGCATGTTTTCCTACTCCTCTGACATCATTAGTGATTCTAAATAACAAGTCACTCAAGCGAGCAATCATATCAGCATTTTGCTTTAATTGTTTCATAACATAGGCATTGAAGTGATCTTGTTTCATAATGTAGTTGTCAAATTCATACAAGCATTGACTAGGCTGTTTATTATAAGGGATATCACCTTCATCAAACTTTAAAAGAGAATTTACCTCCACCACCTGTTGTGGTGTGTCAAGTCCATGTATTTCTTCAATAGGTGGTAAATTCTTAACATCCTCGGCTTTCATACCTTTTTCCTTCATACATTTCTTTGCTTCATGCATATCTTCGGAACTGAGAAATAAAATACCCCTCTTCTTTGGAGTGGGTTTAGGCGGTGGCTCAGGAAGTGTCCAATCATCATAATTCTTCAATATATTATTCAATAATTCCTCAGCTTGTTCAACAGTTCGTTCCCTAAGAACACAACCAGCACAACTATCTAGGAAGTCCCTAGAAGCATCGGTTAGTCCATTATAGAAGATATCAAGTATTTCATTTTTCTTAAGAGGAAGATCAGGCAAAGCATTAAGTAATTGGAGAAGCCTCCCCCAAGCTTGTGGGAGACTCTCTTTTTTAATTTGCACAAAGTTAAATATTTCCTGTAAGACAGCTTGTTTCTTATGAGCAGGAAAATATTTTTCAGAGAAGTAATAAATCATATCCTGGGGACTACGCACACAACCAGGAGCAAGAGTATTGTACCATATCTTAGCATCACCCTTTAATGAGAACGGAAATAACTTGAGAATATAGTAATAGCAATTTTTCTTCATCATGAGCAAATAGGGTGGCTATATCATTTAATTTAGTAAGATGTGCCACAACAGTTTCAATTTCATAGCCATGGAAAGGATCAGATTCAACCAAAGTAATTAACTCTGGGTCGACAGAGAATTCATAATACTTATCAGTAATAAAGATAGGTGAATTAGCAAACTTAGGATCATATTTCATTATAGCATTCAAAGATTTTTCTTTCAGCTTGCATAACAATTTCTTAAGATCATCTCTATCCTTACAAGCAAGAAAGTCTCTAGCTACTTCTCCATCCATAACATAACCCCCGGGTATCTCAGGCAACTCATATCTAGGGGCACTAGTTCCAATAGGTGAACCATAGTTTTCAGTTTCAATAATCTCATCAGTTTCAGTAGTTTCATTGGTTTCAGCATTCTCAATTTCTTTGACTTTAGCAATTTGTTCATCAAGAAATTCACCTAGTGGCGGAGTATTATCAAGCAAGGTACTAGCATCATCATTAGTATCATTCATAGCAGAAGTAGCATCATCAATTACTTGCGACATATCAAGATTAATAGCATGTGGTGGTGTTGCAAGTTTACTCAAAACATAAGGTGAATCAAGTGCAGAGTGTGATGGCAAATCCTTACCTCCCCTCGTCTTAGAGGGAACGATCTTGGTTCTTGGATCTTTCAGATTCTTCATAGTGATAAATAGATAATAATCCCAAGTGACTCAACAAATATAGCTATGCTCCCCGGCAACGGCGCCAGAAAAAGGTCTTGATAACCCACAAGTATAGGGGATCGCAACAATTTTCGAGGGTAGAGTATTCAACCCAACTTGATTCAACACAAGGGGAGCCAAAGAATTTTGTAAGTATTAGCAGTTGAGTTGTCAATTCAACCACACCTGGAGATAAATATCTGCAGCAGAGTGATCAGTAGCATAGTAGTATGATAGTTTGATAGCGGTAGCAGTGGTAGCAACGGTAGTAGCAGTTTTGTAGCAGTTGTAATAGTAGTAACAACAGTAGCAACTTAGCAAGAACAATATGTGAAAAACTCATAGGCATTGGATCGGTGATAAGTTGGATAATATTCATCGTATAACAATCATAACCTAGGGCGACACAGAACTAGCTCCAATTCATCGATGTAATGTAGGCATGTATTCTGTAAATAGTCATACATGCTTATGGAAAGGAACTTGCATGACATCTTTTGTCCTACCCTCCCGTGGCAGCGGGGTCCATAAGGAAACTAAGGGATATTAAGGCCTCCTTTTAATAGAGAACCGGAACAAAGCATTAACACATAGTGAATACATGAACTCCTCAAATTACGGTAATCACCGGAAAGAATCCCAATTGCTGTCACCTTGGGGTATGCGGATCATAACATGTAATAGGTGCATATAACTTGCAAGATCGGATCAAGAACATAGATATAATGGTGAAAACATAAATGGTTCAGATCTGAAATCATGGCACTCGGGCCCTAGTGACAAGCATTAAGCATAGCAAAGTCATAGCAACATCAATCTCATAACATAGTGGATACTAGGGATCAAGCCCTAACAAAACTAACTTGATTACATGATGAATCTCATCCAACCCATCACCGTCCAGCAAGCCTACGAAGGAATTACTCACTCCCGGCGGTGAGCATCATGAAATTGGTGATGGAGGATGGTTGATGATGACAAAGACGGAAGATCCCCCTCTTCGTAGCCCCGAACAGACTCCAGATCTAGCCTCCCAATGAAGAATAGGAGGTGGCGGCGGTTCCGTATCATAAAACGTGATGGAACTTCCTCTCTTATTTTTCTCCAAAAATTGGAATTTATAGAGTTGGAATTAGGGTCAGCGGAGCCTTGTGGGCCCCACTACCCACCAGGGTGCGCCAGAGGGGGGTGGCGCACCCTGGTGCCTAGTGGGCAGCTGCCCCCCTCCAATGGGTCTTGGTTCCAGTATTTTTTATTTATTGCAAAATAATTGTCCAAAAAGTTTCGTCTGATTCCGAGAACTTTTATTTCTGCACACAAAAACAACACCATGGTAGTTCTGCTGAAAACAGCGTCAGTCCGGGTTAGTTTTATTCAAATCATGCAAATTAGAGTCCAAAACAAGAGCAAAAGCGTTAGGAAAAGTAGATACGACGGAGACGTATCAATTGCAGCGGTAGTATATACATTTGGAATGCACTAAAATGTTCGTATGAGTAGGTTACATGCATTATACAGCTAGCGAAAAAAATTAATTGGACATAACATGGATTCATAGTTTTGAATAGCATTTGTACAGTAAAACGGGACAAGACTTTCTCTTTGTGTGGTGCGAATAGTTTTTTTGTTTTTTTCGTTGAGGGAAGTGCAAATTGATTTGGTACAGTACATGTTAGGCTTGTCTCAAAATTTCAACCCGCGCCTTGTTATCCCGAAAATTCATATATCGCTTTGTCTCTTTGTGCTTTGAAAACTCGCACCTTCTCAACCTGCGCCTTGCTATCCCGAAATTACAACATGCGAAAAAATCCCTCCAGCTACCAAATCCCGACACGTGAAATCCCCGTTCTAACCCTGAGCCGAAAGGGCCGCTAGTTCAAATCGGTGGGGGTACTTTTGTAACACACCCTATATTTTGGACAAGCGCGTCCCTAAGTCATGGTTCCCCCCTCCCGTCACCTCCTTTTAGCCATTCGAAAACCCAGGCCGCCATAATCTCTCTGCTCCAGCCACGAAACCCCACCCTCCTCCATCCGCCACCCCACTGATGCCTGGCTGGAGCCTCTTCCCCGACGATGTCGTCCACCGCAACAACTCGACATCCCTCATCCATCACCCTAGATGAGGATCCGTCGTCGATCACGTTGTCCTGCCGGTTCAGCCGCCCTGTCCTCCACCTACAAGGAGCTGCTTCGATGATCGCCTCGTCTATCGCGGCTGCTCCATCCCCATAGCGCCGCCTTAACCTACTCCACCAGAACCACAACATCCTCACTGACTCCTCGGACGAAGCCGAGGCCTACTCGGTGCCACCAAAGAGGTTGTACACTCATCGCATCTCACCTTCTCCTTAAGTCGACCTCCCGACGCCATTGGTGCTCGATCCTGCTCCCCCATGGCGCGGCTACCTCGACGCCAGTGCTACCGGCGACATCTCCACGGCAGCTCTCCCCTAGTGCGAGGCTCCCTCGGCGGTGGCGTCCATACCAGTCGAAGCTGCTGCTGCTGCTGCTCTAGCTCTCGCTCGCTCGCGCTGCTGCTCTGCTCTTCCTCTCGCTCGGGCTGCTGCTCTGCTCTTCCTCTCGCTCACGCTACTGATGCTGGTACACGGGCTGTTGCAGCTACACTAGTTGCTGCTCTGGCTCTAGTTCGCGTTGTTGCTCTAGTCACTGCTGCTCCGGCTGCTATCTACTAGAGTGTTCCCTCTTGATCGCCTACTGATTTAGATCACTATTTCTCTACTACTAGTACTCAAGCAACCTAAACTACATGTGAAGTGCTTCTCTGCTACTAGTGCGTTCAGTTTCGACAGTAACATTCAGATTCCACAGTAAATTTCAGTTTCGAAGTTCAGTTCAGAGTCAACAGTTTTTACCTCATCTATTGGAGTCAGCTGTTTTTTGGTGATGTAAATTTTACATCTACCACTTTTTGGTAATGTATTTTACATCATCTATTGAAGATGCTATTAGAATCCCACTTGAGATTAACGGTGTCTGTCTTGTACTGCCTCAGCCTCGATGTCTTACAGCTCGCCGGAGCTGCTCCAACAACGGAACCATCCATCACAACAGAGCAGTACCCTGGACGCCGTCTACAGACGCCTCACATCTTCTTCCACACCTCCAATAGCCACCTCTGCTGCAACTTCTTCAGTGACCAACCCAATGATGTTGAGGTCGACAGGCTACGCCAAAGAGGTTGTACACTTGTCGCATCACTTATTACTCTACATCCATGTCGATCCATTAGGGCTATTTTGGTTCAAAGGAAAAACATAGCAATAGGATATTTTCCTATGGTACTCTACTATTGAATTATTCATGCATTTGGTAGAAAGGAATGGAGCAAAACATCCACCTGGACCTACTTTTCAAAATCATATGCATGAAAACAATACTAAGTGCATTAGTGGCAGAATAACATTCTAACTACACACATTTTCATGTGGTTTCACTTTAATTTGGTCGTGTTTCTTTGTATTCCTCTGCTCTTCCAATTCCTATGAACCAAACACCCAGGTTGACAGATATCCTGTGTTTACAATGCTCAGTTTCCCACGTGCATTCCTATCTTATTCTGGTGTTTTTCCTATGCCTGCCTTTTTAGAATCCTACAAGCCAAAGGAGCCCTTATAGAATCACTTCAGTTATAGATAGGTGTCGAAGAAAACTTTGTGTGGTTTGTCCTGCTCCTGCCGTGACGCCGTCCACCTCACCTGAGCTGCTCCATCGATAGAAGCGTCCAACATACCAGACATCACGACTCCTGACCGTCTTTTGCCACCTCAGATCTCCTTCCCTACCGCCGGCACCCATCGCAACTGCATCACCAACATCAACTCAGCAGATGAACCTGAGGAGTACATAGGTCCGCAAGAGAGGTCGCACTCTTTTGTTTCTGCTTATGTTATGCATTGTTTAATATTACCTGCTACTTTATCATCCTGTTCACCTCTTAGACTCCAAGTCAGGTCCAAATTAATGTTCAAACTTGAGTTTTAAAATGCTTGTGGGGCACATATTGAGGCAACAATGAATAGTATCTTTGTCTATTATCTGGTTCACCTAGGGTATGTCTATGTTGTTCATCTTGGGTGGGAAACAAACAGTAAAGCAATCATCATCTGTCTTTCTATCAAATTAAAGCTATCATTAGCCTACTATCATTATTTTTGGATCTATCCACTGGTTGTTACCATCACTCTAGATTTCTGCATGCTCTCCTTACATAATCTCACTATATTTTTTCGTATGCATGTCAGATATTGTACACAATCATGCTGAACATGTACAGAAAAAGAGAAGAGTTTTGCACGGCAATACAATGTCATGCAGACATCGCTCCATGGTGGGTGCAATGGCAACCCCCCCCCCTCCTCCAGATTGTAATCCAGAGGAAGATATCTGTTCGGAGGCGGATTCAGACAGAGTTGACCACTCCTATTTACCCCCAGAGGTGTTTGCTCTAACTTGGCATGATGATGTTGGTCATATCATGCATATGTTGCCTTGCAGTGCTTACTTTCGACATCATATATGTCATCTGCTTAGTTTAGACATGTTCTGTAATGCCACCTGTTTAGTTTCTATATCATATATGTGAATTATGCAATCTCATCTTTTTAGCCAGCCATAATATATGTGAAATATGCAATGCCATCCTGTTTAGCCAGGCATCATATATTTTAATTATATCTTGCCATTCCTTTTTTCATCACATTTCCATTTGTCAACAATGTTTGTACTTTCAACAACTCTTCCTGTGAATCAGTCATTTGAGTGAGTGATGAAAAAAACTAGAGTGAAAACAAGGTCTTCAGAGCAGACAGTGCTACCTGTCGAAGCAGATCTCTTGCTGGGTCCAGATAGCTCCTCAGATATGGATTCAGAGACAGATGACCGGTCCTATTCCCCCACCGAGGTGTATGCTCTAACATGGCACAGTTATACTGCTCATATCATGCATATGGTGTCTTGCATTGCATAGTTTAGACATCATATACACAATATTCAACACCATGTTCTTAGTTCAGACATCATATATGTGAATGCCATCTGCTTAGTATATAAATCATATATGTGAATTATATTATGCGATCCTGATTACTTAGATAACATGTATGTGAATTATGTCATGCGAACCTGTTTACTAAAGACATCATATAATTATCTCATGCCATCCTGTTTAGTCGGTCATCATATCTTTGAATTATGTCATGCTATGCTATCTAGTTTAGATAGACATCATATATGTGAAATTATATCATGCTATCCTTTATAGTTAAACAATATATATGTGAACTATTTCATGCCCTCTTTTTCCCACACTATCTATTGCATCTGTCCCTCATACAAGGTTTGTACATTCAACTACTTTTCTTGTTTATCAGCCATTTGAATTGGAGGGGGGTGATGGCAGTATCTAGCGGAGTAAAAATATGGTCTTCAAATAAAATAGTGCTACCTCTTGGTGGAGATAGCACCCTGGTTGTACATGCACAAGAACTGGCCCTACCACACATAACCTAGACTCTCGCAGATTGTACCCCTACTCCGATGGACAGAGAACCAGCTTCACTCAATCTAACCCCAACCCCAGCAGATAGTAACCCAGTTCCAGTTGACACAGCACCATCTCCACCACAGAGCTCCCAAACAAGAGCAGTTAGTAAGGCAGCTCCAGTGCCCAAAGCGCCAGGACTACCACGGCGAACCCCAACTCCACCAGTTAGTACACCTATTCCTGTGGACGAAGCACAACCAACCATTCGTAGTATAGCATCTATTGCATTTGATGTTGTTAAATCCTATGTGTGTATCTTCCCACCATGGAAATAATATACTGAAGATGAAGGAAAAATCCCGTTGCAGGTGTTCGTCCAGGAGTTATGTGTAAGTAATGTTATTCATGGCAATTACTTTGCTTTGTCCCATACTTTCTACCTCCATGCTGGTTATAATATATCAAATGTTCCCATTTTTCTCTATAGAGAAGGACCGATTTGGAAACTCGGGATGAGGTAACCTGTGCTAATACCTCTGCTATCTTCAAGAATGCTTTGTCGCAGTATCGGAATTACCCGAAGAAAACGTACTTCACCGGCAAGGAACTCATCAAATTCCCTTACTTTCTCCTGAGACACATTTACGGGACGATGACTGGGAATGCCTTGTTCTGTACTGGTCCAGAACCAAGAATGTGGTAAGGTCTATGAGATCATTTTTTATTTTGAAGTGCTTAAACCTGAAGAACAACTGTTCTCATTTAAGATTCCATTGCTATGGTGCATACTGCTTTGCTCTTGTATCACTGTATTTACTCATACAAACTTATTTTTAAATTGAAGGATCGAATCAAAACTCCAATGGCACAACAGGTATGTTTAAACATGTTTCTTTAACTGGTTTGCTCCTCTAAATTACTCTGTTGATTTCAATTTCAATTGTGTATACAGTTCTTCTCATATCATGCACATTACTAGCATCACAACAGAGTCAATAGTGTTGTTGTACATGTATACCCGTGGTACCCATCTGAAATCTTGTTGTGCCGTGTAGTTTCCCACACTTGTATTCTTTCAATGCTGCTTTGTCTTGAACTGATATGATTTGAACCGTGTCTCTATTTTGATTTGGCAAGACAATGCAGTGACCATAGCACATAGATATATGTTTGTTTGATGATTTTATTATGTACTACTTCGCAATAGAAGACTTGGTAGTTTAATCCTGTCCACCTTACTACTGAACTGGTTCACCAAAATGAGTTTCATATACTACATGCTAAACCTGCTATGTGTCTGTTTGTTTCTTCTTTTAGAATGCTGACAGAATATTGGAGAAGAGTGTGATGTGGCTTAGACTGCGTTGGTATTTCCCCAAAGAGGAAGGGATGATGCAGCGCAGCTATGGTAAGTATTTCCCTCGGTTATGAAATCAAGGTATCAATTCAGTAGGAGAACCAAGCAACACTATGTAAACAATACCTGCACACAAAGAACAAATACTTGCAACCCGACGCGTAAGAGGGGTTGTTAATCCCTCCACGGTAAAAAGATAGATTGGTTTGTATGAGATTGGATAAATAGATCTGAATAAAACACAAAATAAAATAAGTAAAGAAAAAGTGCAACAAGGTATTTTTGGGTTTTTGGAATAATAGATCTGAAAACAAATATGATAAAAGATAGATCTGAAAGCAATATGATAAAAGATAGACCCGGGGGCCGTAGATTTCACCAGTGGCTTCTCTCGAGAAAATAGCATACGGTGCGTAAACAAATTACTGTTGGGCAATTGATAGAAGAACAAATAATTATGCCGATATCCAGGCAATGATCATGAATATAGGCATCACGTCCAACATTAGTAGACCAAAATGATTCTGCATCTACTACTATTACTCCACACATCGACCGCTATCCAGCATGCATCTAGTGTATTAAGTTCATGGAGAAACAGAGTAATGCAATAAGAACGATGACATGATGTAGACAAGATCTATTCATGTAGGAATAGACCCCATCTTTTTATCCTTAATAGCAACGATACATACGTACCTCGCTACCCCTTCTGTCACTGGGTGAGGACACCGTAAGATCGAACCCATCACAAAGCACCTCTTCCCATTGCAAGAAAAATCAATCTAGTTGGCCTAACTAAACCAAAGATTCGGAGAAGAAATACGAGGCTCTAAATAATCATGCATAAAAGAGATCAAAGAAGACTCAAATAATTTTCATGGATATAGATCTGATCACAAACTCGAACTTCATTGGATCCCAACAAACACACCGCAAAAAGTCATTACATCAAATAGATCTCCAAGAGACCATTGTATTGAGAATCAAAAAGAGAGAAGAAGCCATCTAGCTACTGCCTACAGACCCGTAGGTCTATGGTGAACTACTCACGCATCATCGGAGGAGCACCAATGAGGATGATGAACCCCTCCGTGATCGTGTTCCCCTCCGGCAGAGTGCCGGAATAGGGCTCTAGATTGCATCTCGTGGTTTTGGAACTTGCGGTGGCTGGAATTGTGTTTCATCGACTCCCCTAGGGTTTCTGGAATATTTGGGTATTTATAGAGCTGAGAGGCGGTGGAGGAGAACCCCGTGGGCCCCACAACCCATCAGGGCGCGCTAGGGGCCTCTGGCGCGCCCTAGTGTCTTGTGGGCCCCACAGGCCTCCCCCTAGGTGCTTCCTTGGCTCCCAAGTTGTCTCTTGGTCCAAAAAAATCTCCAAAAAGTTTCACTGCGTTTGGACTCTGTTTGATAGGGATATTCTGCGAAGTAAAAAACAAGCAAAAAACAGCAACTAGCACTGGGCACTATGTCAATAGGTTAGTCCCAAAAAATGATATAAAGTTGCTATAAAATGATTGTAAGACATCCAAGAATGATAATATAATAGCATGGAACAATAAAAAATTATAAATACGTTGGAGACGTATCAGAGTGCCTTATTAAGCAATGGTAAAGGAAGTAATGCTGATAAGGTTCAGGATAGTGAGACATCCTTGTTGGTCTCCAACAAAGATGATAAAACAGCTAAGGAAAACTATCTTGAAGACAGTGAGACAACCCCAAAGTCCTGTCTTGATGTAGTGTTCGAGTTACTGGCCACTACCGCTGGCACAAGCTCTTCGAACTCACTGTCTGAATCAGTTAGGTTTCTTGAGTCTCAACTACAAGCTGAAAGACACCGATCAGCTATGCTGCGACAAGAAGTCAAAGGACCGAGGAAGTCCCTGCAAAATTCAGATGCATACTTTCTGGTGCAACAACAAGCGTTGGAGGATTTTAGTGCCAAACAAGAGAAAGCTAATAAGCTTGCTAAGCTTATTGCTAGCATGGTGGATACCCAGGATAACGTTTCCTGAGCTCTTCTGAAGTTGTTTCAGTTATGGACTTGTTTTGCTACCACATTTATTTGCACCGGTGGCCAATTTAGACGCCTAGTGTATGTAATATGCTGCTTTGTTCCCCGTATTTGCACTGGTGGCAAACTTTGATGCCCAGTGGATGTAATATGTGTAATAGCCGTAATAGCCTAGCGTAAGTTGCTTGCTTATTTATTTCCTTATTGTCTTGTTTATTTGTTTGCTTGTAGTTGATAGGTCTCCAACGTATCTATAATTTATGAAGTATTCATGCCATGTTTACAACAATTTTATATGGTTTTGGTATGATTTGCATGGAACTAACCCGGACTGACGCTGTTTTCAGCAGAACTACCGTGGTGTTGTTTTTTGTGCAGAAATGAAAGTTCTCCAAATGAGCTGAAACTTTTTGACGATGTTTTTTTGGAACAAAAGAGACCTCTGAAGCTTCGTGGAAGGACCAGAATGTGAAGGAGTAGGGCACAAGACACCGGGGCGCGCCTAGGCCCTTGCCCGTGCCCCGGTGGGTTATGCTCACCTCGAGGCCCATCTTAGCGTGAAACCAACGCCAAAAATTCCTATAAATAGAGAAACCATCAGGGGTAACCCTAGATCAGAAGTTTCGCCGCCGCAAGCCTCTGTAGCCACGAAAAACCAATCTAGACCCCGTTCCGGCACTCCGCTGGAGGGGGAAATCATCACCGGTGGCCATCTTCATCATCCCGGCGGCCACCATGATGAGGAGGGAGTAGTCCACCCTCGGGGCTGAGGGTTTGTACCAGTAGCTATGTGTTTAATCTCTCTCTCTCGTGTTCTTGAGATGTCACGATCTTGATGTATTGCGGGCTTTGTTAATATAGTTGGATCATATGGTGTTTTCCCCTCTCTATCTTGTTGTGAATTGAGTTTTCCCTTTGAGATTTCGTTTTATCGGATTGAATACTTTTATGGATTTGAGAACACTTGATGTATGTCTTGCTATGAATTCCCGTGGTGACAATGGGGTATCATATTGATTCACTTGATATATGTTTTGGCACTCAACTCGCGGATTCCCAAGGTGACATTGGGGTAATCTATGCATAGGGGTTGATGCACGTTTTCGTCCTTGTTTCTCCGGTAGAAATCTTGGGGCACTCTTTGAGGTTCTTTGTGTTGGATTGAGTATTATGAATCTGAAATTGTTTGATGCGTATCGTATAATTAACTCATGGATACTTGTGGTGACATTTGAGTTGGTTGATGCGTATCATATGGTGTTATTTTAGTACGAACTCTTGGATAGATCGAACGGAAAGAATAGCTTTGTGTTATTTTAGTACGAACTCTTGAATAGATCGAATAGAAAGAATAACTTTAAGGTGGTTTCGTACCCTACAAACAATTTCTTCTTATGTTCTCCGCTAGATAAGAACTTTGGAGTGATTCTTCATCGCACGTTGACGGATGGTTATGTGATCCAATTAGATTAGCATTGTTGAGAGATTGCACTAGCGAAAGTACGGACCCTAGGCCTCATTTTCAAGCATTGCAATACCGTTTGTGCTCTGTTTTATCAATTTCTACCTTGCTGTTTTTTATTGTTCCTATTACAAAAATCAATTTCTACCATCCATATTACACTTTTATCACAATCTCTTCGCCGAACTAGTGCACCTATACAATTTTCCATTGTATTGGGTGTGTTGGGGACACAAGAGACTTTTTATTATTTGGTTGCAGGGTTGTTTGAGAGAGACCATCTTCATCCTACGCCTCCCACGGATTGATAAACCTTAGGTCATCCACTTGAGGGAAATTTGCTATTGTCCTACAAAACTCTGCGCTTGGAGGCCCAACACGAGTCTACAAGAACAAGCTGTGTAGTAGACATCAGTAGTCACTACAGTTCTTTTTCCGCGGTTTGCTAGTGGCCACAATAACCTATTTTTTAAACTAGGCCACAGTAACCATGGGCAACATATGGACCATTGTAACCGTGGTCCTGCTACCTGATGTAGTGACCATGGGCCTCCCACGGGCCGTAGGATCCATGGGCCTTCTACGGGCTGTATGATCGATTGACTAAACATGGGCCGTACAATTCATGGGCCAATAACGGACCGTAATATGGGCCGTAAACGGGCTAGAATGGTAATCGTCTGTTTATGGGCTGACCATAACGGGCCGTTAATAGGCCGATATGTATAACGGGCTTAATTCTATCGACAGGCATAACGGGTCATTAATGGGCCGTATTAGATGATGCTATGAAAATGACCCAATGGATTAACGAGCCAACTGTAACCACGGGTTGAATTTGGCCCACAAGCGGAACAGGCCAGTAACGGACCGTAAGTAATCGAATGCTGGAAATGAGCCCAAGAATAAATGGGCCCTTAGAAGGCCGAAAGATAACACGAGCTAGAAACACCCCGATGGAATAATGGGTCGTTAATGGGTATAAAGCGATATACTATTCATTATGGGCCAGTTTCACCACGGGTCGTTAAAGGGCCCAGAGTTACAAAGGGCCTCATATGGGCCGAAAGACGTCATGGGCCATACATGGGCCGGAAGTTACAACAGACTGGAATCATATTGGACGGCCCAGATGACGCTGCTCGGCCTAATTCGGATAGGCCATAACGGGCCGTGAGTTAGCAGGTTGTAAATGGGCTATATGAGAATAGGCCGTTAACAGGCTTTCTGTGGGCCGGCCCGCTACCTTTTGACTAAGTCAAAAGGGTCGGCCTTTTGACCTAAATGGGCCACTATTGGACCGAGCCACGTGTTGACGTATCATAGGCGCGTCCCGTCCATTCGCTGGATGACATCTGTCCCAACGGGGAGCTGACACGTGTTTCCTCCGGCCAATGAGAATTTTACACGTGGAAAATCGCTATTGGTCGTTGCTGTTGACGGGTTATCGGATCCAAAACCGGACCCGATAGCTTAATGGCGACCCGTTACGGTGGATGCCACGTGTTAGTTACCCTTGCCGAAATCACTTCCATGACGCGTCATTTATCGTCATGGAAGTGGACACTTCCGTGATGATAATTTGAGTATTGTCATGGAACACTTCTACGACAGCACATGTATGACTATCTTGATTCTGTCCTAAAATCATCATGGATGTACATGCATGACAGAAAACGTGACCTGCTGTGACAAACACGTACCATCACGGAAGTGTTTTTTTTGTAGTGTAAGCGCACCAAACATATTAAACTTGATGTTCACTTCGTCTGCGAGAAGGTCCAGTTGGGTCAGCTTCGTGTTCTTCATGTGCCGACTACCCAACAGTTCGCCGACATTATGACCAAGGGTTGCCAACAGCTGCATTCCAGGAGTTCCGTTCCAGTCTTTGCATCGTCAACGCCGATGCTTTGACTGCAGGGGGGTGTTGAACGTGACATATCTGTAATTATCTCCAATTGATCTTTCTATGATCTCTAGCCTTGTATAGCTTGAATCCTAGAGATATGGTATGGTTAGTTGGCTTGCCACGCAAGACGTAACCTGTATATATTGTAACCGACTCCGATGAATACAATTGAGTTGCATCCAATACCTTTCTACACAGAGAGACCAGCCAAACCTGCATAACGTGTTATGTGCTTAAAATTGTTAGTGTTAGCTGAATGTTAGTGATTGGTCTATCTCTTTGAGAGGGTGCAAACTGGCTATTTTCATTCTTTGGCTTGGCGAGTGAAATGTTGCTCTCCATTTGCAGGAACACCCTATTTCTGCTCAGCGGCGGCGCAGGGGGACTGTGCATGTACAACTCCGCCGCTGCTGACACTGGCGCCATAGAGGAGACAAGCACAAAGAGGGACCATGAGGAGGCCACTGAGCGCCACAAGCATTTCATGGAGTGCCACGAGCGTGACGTGGAGCTTTACCGCCGTGAATCAAAGATCTATGATTGTGTCTTCAAGGTCCAAACGGTAGTGGACGACGCTTCGTGGGAGCTTTTCAAGGCCCAGATGAAGCTCATCCACCTGTAAATGAAGGTGATGATCCTGTAACATAAAGTCAAGGAGCTGGTCGACCTAGAAACGAAGGTGATGATCCTGGAACATGAAGTTAAGGAGCTAGCGGCGGTGATGAAGGCCATGGCTGTCGCGGACAAGAAGATGGAGTGATGAGACCAGTGGCTTTCAGGCTAGCTTGGCATGAGAGTGATGAATGACTTATCTATACCGTTAGCAATTTGTCGGATGATTGGACCAAATGTATCCGGTTGAGGGTTTCAGTTTTTGTCTTCTCCATGGCTGGGGTTTAATTTCTGTTGTTATAAGTAGGTCTTATATATGGTTTTCCCTTGGAGAGGAAAATACTATGTTTGAATTAGTTTCTATGGATTGTTATGTCGTGGATGTGATAAGTAGGAAGTGTGCAATCTTGGATATGGTTCAAACATGATGTTATGAGAATGTCACAACTGATGTTTCCACTATTATGTTTATGCATGATTCATGTCTCTTATTCTGGCTTTTGTTACTCTTGATGAAAAGCTGCTATTTTTTGAAGGAAAAAAATAGAAGAAAAGATGTTGCATCATTTGAAATGATCATCAGTGTCACAGCTGATGTTTTCGGTGTTATGTTAATGCATGGTTCATACTCAACTCTTATATTTCTTTACGGAAGGAGTACTTCTTAATTCTGTCTTTTGTTCCCTTGATGCAAGCCTGCTGTTTTTCGAAATTCCATTGGAAAAGGCAAAAAACACCCGAAAGGTGAAATATCACATTGCAGCACGAAGATAAATTTGCAATTTTTGGAAAATACGAGAACATGTTGTTCTATACATCTTTTGACATAATCATCAGAAGTGCACATGTTTCCTCACTGTCACACATGTACAGTCGTACACATACCACAAGCAATTTAGTCATAACTTATTTCTGGATAATATTTCAAATTCATATCCACCCTTAGGCTGACAAAAGATGAAGAGCATCTACAGCCGGACATCCCAAACCGTCCCCAATCGTTCGGGCGGACGCCCCGGTCACAAAAAACCGATCCGCCTCGAACGCCTGGGTTGTGTGACGCCCCCAGCTCAATCGTGCACTAATCATACACGCAAATGCACACGATCAAGCCTAAGGACTCACGGGAAGATATCACAACACAACTCTAAAACATAAATAAAGTCATACAAGCTTTATAGTACAAGCCAGGGGCCTCGAGAGCTCGAATACAAAAGCTCGCATACAAGCATCATCGGAAGCATCAGATATCTGAGTACAGATATAAAAGAAAACACAGATAAGCCCTTTAGAAAGGCGGGGCAAAAGAAAACACTACGATCGAAAGGCGTAGGCCTCCTGCCTGGGACCCTCCGAACCTACTCCTGGTCGTCAGTCAGCTCGTAGTAGTAACCATCCTCGGGGTAGTAGTAGTAGTCGATCGACGGGGCATCTGTCTCAGGGGTCTCCGTCCTCTGGTCACGATAAACTGATGTGGGGAGAAAAGGAAAACAAAGCAACCGTGAGTACTCTGAAGTACTCAGCAAGCAAGGATCTACACTACATATGCAACATTTTCAAAGAGAGGTTGTATATGTGGACTGGGCTGCAGAAATGCCAGAATAGAGAGGAAAGCCTAGTCCTATCGAAGACTAGCATCTTCAGCGGTCTTGCAGCAATAGAAGAGAGTAGGACAGTACAATATAATGTAGCAGTATCATTAAGTCTCAACCTCACCCAGAGATCCTTTCTCGACTCCCTGCGAGAAAGCAATCCCAGAGCCATACAGTCATCAACCTCGTCCTGAGATCCCTTCTCGACTCCCTGCGAGAAGCAATCCCAGAGCCATAGTATCCAAGTATCCAGTTCTAATTGTATCAATCAGGATACAACTCCGAGTGTCCGTTACCGTAGGACCGGCTATCGATAGAAGTTTTCTTCCCTGCAGGGGTGCACCAACTTACCCACCACGCTCGCTTAACTTCGGCCGGACACACTTTCTGGGTCCTGCCCGGCCTCGGCCAAACGACACACCGCAGCCCTACCTAGAGCTCAGCAGAGAGGTCCCCGCCGGTCTACATCCTAAGCGCAAGGGGGTCTTGAGCCATCGCCCCTCGCCCTCCGGGTCGTTGCGCACATGGCTCAGATCCAAGCACCACCTCTGTCGTGAATGGCGTCAATCACTCCATGCCGCACTGCTGAACTGGACGTCTGACAGAGCTTTCGGCTGATGCATACGATGCAGAACGCCCATACTATGCCCACGTGGTGGTTAGTGCTATCGGGCCAGAGGCCCACTCAGATCAAATATCCAAACCGTTAGTACCTTGGGGGTGCGGTAACGAGCAGAGACTCACGATCGATGTGACCCCGTCGCCCCGTCTCGAGGACTTGCGGCAAGGGCCAAGAATGCCCGACCACGTCTCGTATTCTCACTCGGGCACCATCCAGGTCAACCCGTCTCACAAAAGACTATCGGGAACTCAGGTCCACCTCTACTGGGCGGTACCGCCTGTCCCTCCAGTCCTGCAGTTAAAGTAACTCCCTCGGGTCGCCCTCGGGGCCGACCCATTTCTAACAGGGTGCAGGGGGTAAAGTCACAGTAGCCGTGTGTCCATAACATCAAGGGAATCCGAGGTATCACCCTCGACGGATACCCACTCGATGTAACTGTCAAGGTGAACGTAGGAGGATTCACCCTCGATGGGTTCACACTTGATGTGTTGCACGACCGCGTCGTTATCGGAAGTGGTGAAGGAGGAACCACCCTCGATGACCACGACCAAATAGCTACTCTACAGGGTTAACATCAGAAGTGCTACAAGAGGTTTCACCCTCGGCACTCGATAGTAACGCTGCAGTGTCGTTACAACTAAGGGGGGTGATGTGCGGTGCCGGGGCCTGGTCTTCAATCCCGTTGATCGGGTCTTCGGATAATCCAGCGGGGCAGTCGGGATAAGTGGGGTCACTGATAGGTCTCTACCCAGCCTATACTAAGCAGTTTAGGATATGCAGGTAATTATCAACAGCAGGTTACAATAAACAGGCTATGCATCAGAATAGGTAAAGTAGTAGCAGCAGCAATTCTAATGCAAGCATGAGAAAATAGAATGGGCGATATCGGGATGATCAAAGGGGGGGCTTGCCTGGTTGCTCGGCGTCAAGGGCAAGGTCGTCAGAAGTGTAGCCAATCACCAGAGCTGCGTCGGTACCGGGAACTGCGTCGGGGTCTAACGAGAGAGAAGAGGGGGAGGAAACAGTATAAATACACAGCAACAGGAGCAACACAGAGCAGGCTACGCTAACGTGCAGTGCAGGGTTGCCTGAAGACATGTCTAAGTCAATTAGTTATTTTAGGAATTTGCTTGGATTTATTTTATTAGAGTCACGCACTATTCATATATCTGAAACAGGCAAAAAGTTGCATGTTCAGTCAGTTAGAGGCATCTAACAGGTATGTAGGTAGCGTAATCGGATTCGTCTCATTTTTCTGATCATTTTTCATATATAAATTATTTTCATCGGAGTTACAGATTATTTAATATGATTTTCTAAAGTTTTATTCATTTTATGAATTATTTAAATTACTAAATTCGCAGAAATCGATTTATGATGTCAGGCTTACATCATCATTACGTCAGTGGTCAGCGGACCAGCTGACCGGTCAACGGGGCCCCTGGGGGTCCCACTGGCAGTGACTGGGCGTTGCCCAGTCAGCATTTGACTGGGTCAACGGGACCCAGAGGGCCCAGTGGCAGCGGCTGTGGGGAGGTCCACGTGGACATCCACGTCAGCGTCGCCGGCAACGGCGCCGGAGATGGCTCCGGCGACCATATTTAGCGGCGGCGCGCTCGGGAATGGCCGGAAATCGGCTACGGTTGGCCAAATCAAATGCCGCGACCCGCATTCGATCGCCAGTGCACGCGCGCATCCACCGGGGTGGTAAACGGAGGCCGGGACGAACCGCAGCGACGGCGGCATCCATTCTAGCGGCGGCCGGAATACGGTAAGCTCGGGGTCGAGCCCAGGGGCTCACCCGAGATGAACTATTGTGCATACGCGATGCTTGGGCTCTCCGGAAACACGGCGGAGGCGACGGCTTAGCACAGGGTGGACGAGGGCGTGAGCCACGAGCTCCAAGGCAGAAACAGGAGCACGGCAATGGCGACAGCTAGCTACGGCTCGTGCTCGCGCAAGATGGGGGAAGGGGAGGATGCGGAGCTCACCGAGGAGCGTACGGAGTGCTCGTTGATCGGTTTAGAAGCAGCAGAGCAGGGGATCGACGCGACGAAGTTTCGGTGGCCGCGGGCGTTGACGGAGACGATGAGGTGTTGGCGCTGCTCCCCGAGACGAAGCAGAGCAGCGGCTTGACGGAGATGAGGGCTCCAGTGCTTCTGGACAAGACGCGGGGACGAGCGGTTGCCGGTGTTCGCGTGGCCTACGATGGCGAGGCCATGGCGCCGCCCGGACGAGAGGAATGGAGAGGATGAGCGAGGGGGGGGGGGGATGGAGAAGGGGTGCCAGGGGGAACCCGGGGGGGGGGGGGGGTTGCAGGGCGTCGCCTTAATCATCACAGCGAGCGCGGGGCGCGCTGTCGTCCAGAGAGAGGGGGGGGGGCAGTGCACGCGCACGGGGTGTTCGACAGCGAGCGGGGAGGAGCAGTGCGGGGGTGAGGGAAAGGCGCTGCGCGGGCTGGGCCGGCTCTGTAGGCTAGAGCCCAGGTGGTGGTGGGCTCTTTTCTTTTTCTTTTCTTTTCTGTTTCTGTTTTTCTGTTTTTGCAAATAGTTGGGCACCCAAACGACTTTTGTAAAATATGTGACCTGGTCCATAAATCTCAGTACATTGCACCCTACCACCAAAGACTAGTCTGGGCAAAACATCATTTCATATTTGATTTAGATTAAATAAAAGGCTATTAAATATTGTCTTTAGTCACTGTTTGAGGATGTTTGAGTCACTTTCCGAATTCCAATAATGTTGGTTTCAATTTTAGAATTGTCTCCAATTTATTTGCTATGTAATGGACATTTTAGTTTCTGGATTTGAACAACTTTTATTTTTACTTTTAGTTTGAATTTCCATTTGAATTTGAATTTGAAAAGAGATAGGATCCAAATGATGTTCAAGCACTGTTGATCATGATGACTTGGCATAATCAAAAGGGGATTACTGTAGTTAACCACTGGGGGGTGTTACAGGTTGTCCGACGCCCCTTATATTCAGCCCAAATGTAGGGCGGATATGGGGTGTCCTGGGCGTGTCCGTCATGTCGGCTAGGCCCAGCCTGGCCCACCCGTGCCCACACAAATATCCCCATCTGGAAAACCCAAGACCGCAGACAATCCGAACTCCACTTAACTCTCCTCTCTGTCCACTCCACTTTCGATCCCCTCCGATCCGATTCAATGGCCGGTGACAGAAGCAGCGCTGGCTCCGGTGGAGAATGCGGCTGCTTCGACGACTGGGCGAGCTTGCTGCGCGAAGCGGAGCCAGACGATGTGGAGGCCGTCGCACTCCGCATCACGTTGAGGCGGTCGCAGCTAGACCAAGGCGGCGGCACTGGCAGCGGCAGATCTTACTCAGCGCCCGTCGCCCGCCGACGTAGCTCCGGCAACGTCGCCGACCCGTCTCGCCCGGCGCGCAGCTCTGGCCGCTCTGCTCCCGTCTTTTAGGTACGCCGCCCACCACCCCCCTCTGCTTTGGAAGTGGTACCTAGCCACCGTTGGGTCCTCATGCCCGCGCCGACGCCGGCGCGCACGAGGACACCCGAGTCCGAGGCACGAGCAGCCCACCGCGAGCGGCGACGAGCGAGGGAGAGGGCGGCGACAGGGGAGGCGCTAACCGCGCGCTGGTCGATCCTGAGGCCACGCTCCTCGCGTCGGTCCACGACGGCGGAGACGGATGCGCGGCGCCTCCGCCCCAAGAACGCAAGGCGCTCTGACTCGTCATCGAGGCGAGGCAAACAAGGAGCCGCGACGAAGATGAAGGCGGCCCGCCATGCGAAGGAGTATGACCGCCTGCTTCGCAGGCAGTCAGGCCAAATGTGCAGCTCCGACTCCGACCTGACGGGCGGCTCCACCTCCAGTTCCAATGGCGACCTTCCTCCGCACGCCGACGCCTACATGGAGAAGGGGCACAGCCGCGCCAACGACCGGAAGGGGAAGGGGCCGGCGAGGAAATGGTGGATTTCTCTGCCTTCCCCATTTTATTTATGTTTTATCTATGTTTTAAGTATGAACTATGGTCCTTTTGTCCGGCGATGAAATGGTGATCCGATAAACTGCGTGTTCATCGTGTTTATAGTGAGCAATTGCTACGTGCTCGGCAAGTGGGCCAAAAGTGGCTGCGTAGGCCCATATAAGCCCATACGTGCGAACCAACTTCCCAAGCCCACTAGCCCAGGTTGCGCCAGGCCGTCCGATCCTCTAGAAAGCCATTTTTTACTCTTTTTCGAGGACTAAAAAAAGCATGCCTGGTCGGTGGGTGCCGTATGCGTCCCGCTCCCGGGGTCGAACCGGACGGCTATCCATAATAGTCCGACCGAGCCAGCCAGCCGGCCTCCTCCTCATCGTCCTCCTCGGCTCGCCCCCGCGAAACCCTAGCCCGCCACCATGGACGGCTCCGCCTCCAAGGGCAAGCGCAAGCGCGGCCGCAAGAGCAAGGCGGCAGCGGACCAGCGCTCGCCGTCCCCCGATGCCCCCGCCGCCGCGGTCGCCGAGAACCCCGCCCCGCCCGCCGCCGGCCGCCGCGGGCGCAAGCGGCGACGCGTCGAGGTCGAGGCCCCGGCTGCCGCGGACGCCTCCACGCCCCGGCGCGGGGACACGAAGCACCTGGCGAACGGAGGGGACGCGGCGATGGCGGAGCTGAGCCCCGCGGGCTGGGAGGAGGTCGTCAGGGTGGTGCCGTCCATGGACGCGGTCGTCAAGGTGTTCTGCGTGCACACCGAGCCCAACTTCTCGCTGCCGTGGCAGCGGAAGCGGCAGTACAGCTCCAGCAGCAGCGGCTTCATCATCGGCGGCCGGCGCGTCCTCACCAACGCCCACTCCGTTGAGCACTTTACCCAGGTCAAGCTTAAGAAGCGCGGGTCCGACACCAAGTACCTCGCCACCGTCCTCGCCATAGGCACCGAGTGCGACATTGGTGCGCACGCCCTCCCTTTCTCTATCACCGCCTTCTTTCTTTGTTTCTTGTACTCACTCCGGTCCTTTTTTACTCCGTATTGGATTTGTGTCAAGTCACACTTTGTAAAGTCACATCATTGCGCATACTTCTGCAATGCACCCCCACCTCCTCCCACGATTACTACTATAGCATGACACAGGTAGTGTTGGAAGTTGGGAACTATAGCATGTAGGTGCTTCGTTTGAACTTTCATGTTGTGTAGTTGTATTAATTATGGTGTGAGAGTGAGACCTGACATATAGTTGCGACCACAATTGGTGCAAAAATTATTTCTTATGGACTCAAATTTTAGGTATTCTGAAGGAAGTTTAATGTATGGATTTGAAAATACAGAAGCATGTACAGACCTCGTGACTTTTTGACCATATGGTCTGTTAAAAGTTAAAACGAACCTCTATGTTTTGCTTAATTGTTTTGTCTTAGCATCAGCTCTTGGAAATATTACGATGTTAAATCTTTGAAATTTTAAATGTGAATGCAGCAGCAATTTTATGTCTGCTTATTTTGGTATTCTAGCTCGGGGAGTAGATTACATATTTAAGTGCTCATTAGACCTGGTAGGTGTAGATTTTCTTGTCCATACCTTACACAGGCTAACTTGAACTATTCTATCCATCTCAGCCCTGTTAACTGTCAGTGATGATGAGTTCTGGGAGGGAGTTACACCAGTTGAGTTTGGATCCTTGCCAGCACTTCAGGATGCAGTCACTGTTGTTGGTTATCCAATTGGAGGAGATACAATATCAGTGACAAGTGGTGTGGTCTCTAGGATAGAGATACTGTCCTATGTGCATGGTTCTACCGAACTTTTAGGGTTGCAGGTATGTTTTCTTCCATTTCTTCTCTTCCCTTCATTTGACTTCTATGATAGCTAGATTTGAACTTATCTTTTTGAGGAACCGTAATTTATTTATTAAACTATTTTAATGCCTTTTGAATACCTTTTCATGTGGACAGATAGATGCAGCTATTAATTCAGGAAACTCAGGTGGCCCAGCATTTAATGATAGGGGCATATGTGTTGGTATAGCTTTTCAGTCTCTCAAACATGAAGATGTAGAGAATATAGGTTATGTGATACCCACCCCAGTTATCAAACATTTTATTCAAGACTATGAAAAATCTGGAGCATATACAGGTAAACAGTCATATTCCATAATTGTATGAAGAACATTTGCTTATCTTGTTATGATCAGTGTTTTCATTTTATTGCTAGTCTCGGGTACTCTGAACTTTGTTATGACATTCTTTTGAACCATTTAGCTGGTTTATTCGAACTTGTCAGATGATATTATAGGCATAATTTTAACCAGGGTACGATCTGACTGTTCCTTATGACTTTCCAAGTGTTTATTAATTTTTATTACCATTTGGTCTCGTATGAGTGTTTCTCTCTTCTTATTTTCATGTCATGTGATCGGATAATTGATATTGCTCGTGTAATCGTATTTGTTTAGGTTGGTTAACACGACATTAACGAAGTAAAGCCAATGTATAGTGATAGAGTTTTGTTCAGTGTTTTTCCTCTTATTAGTTTCTGCAATCTGTCAATTATCTGCTTAGTCATTCTCTTTCAGTTTGTTCAATGCACTAACCGTTATTCTGCACTGTAGATTCATTATTTTGATTGTTGTGTCTCTTTTCCGTATTGTTTGATGTATCATGCAAATGAAAACAATCCTATATTAGGAAAAAGTTTGTTTGATATTTGCCTTCATGTCAACCCCTGGTCTAATGCTTAATATATATTGTCCATTTCTATCTCTTTGATCTTATGCATTTGCGAAGTGATTTGATTATTATCTGTTGCGATGTTATTCCAGGCTTCCCTATAATTGGGATAGAATGGCAGAAAATGGAAAATCCTGATCTCCAGAAAGCAATGGGAATGAAACCTGATCAAAAGGGTGTTCGTGTTAGGAGGGTGGAACCTACTGCTCCCGAGTCTGGATGTCTGCAACCGTCAGATATTATTCTTAGCTTTGATGGTGTTGACATTGCCAATGATGGTACAGGTTAGTGTATTGGAACATGTTTATTCAATGCCCTTTATTATGCTAGGAGACCAATTGCTGTAGTTAGTACTTACTATCAGTTCCACAGTCTTCTCTTGCTCTAGATGCCTACCAAGTACCAACTTTATCTCTTATTCGACATGTTTGTACTTTCTATATGGGAGTATTCCTTAAGGCTTTGTTATTTTGTTAATACAAATTCTTTCTCTCTGGGGTCCAATGACGGTTCTGACTGAAATCATAATTCACATAGCTTGCAACACTTCAACTTCCGGTTTTTAATACATTTAGCATGTTTGCAGCTGGCCAGCCTGTATGATTTTTGTTTCCATCTGAATCTCAACTTTCTAGCATCTTAATTAAAACAATAAGATCACTTTTTTTTATTTACTTGCCCCTTTTTTGGTCAATAGTTCCTTTCAGGCATGGCGAGCGAATTGGCTTTAGTTATCTTGTTTCTCAGAAATATACCGGTGACAAAGCCCTTATCAAAGTCCTGCGCAACTCAAAAGTTCATGAATTTAAAATAGAGCTAGCGACCCACAAGAGGCTCATTGCAGCTCATGTCAAGGGCAGGCCACCATCATATTACATTGTTGCTGGCTTTGTTTTTGCAGCTGTTTCTGTTCCATATCTCCGTTCTGAGGTTTGTATCTATCTTCTTTTTGCATCCTGTTCCCAATGCATTGAATAATCAGCAAGCAAGAGTTTAATCCTTGTACTCGTAGGCTGTCAGTGTCTTAAATTTCAGTATGATTTGTTTGGATCCTGATTTTCTTGATCTTAAAGGGAGTCGGTAACGGATCAAGGTCCTGACTATCAATAGGATTTCGATAAAAAATATTTACCTGCAATGTTTCAGTGCTTATACCACTGTGGTGTTAATGTTGTTAATTTATGTAGCCTCCAGCTAATGATAACCTCTTTGATATTCGAAATTCACATGCATAGAGCTCTTAGTAGTGATGAGGGGTGCTTTAGGCAGCCTTTTCTTCTTCTTAGATGTAATTAAGAATTTAGAAGCAGAAGTTGCTTGGTTTCTATTATGTTCTTACTGGATATTATGAAGCAGAACTAGGTCTTATCATTTTTCGTGCAACTTTTCTTCTTGGACAATCTCCCTAGAAAACACCATACACACTTTTATCAAATCTTACCTTTTGCACTCTTATGCAGCTGCTTTCATCTCTGTGAACGTCATTCTATTTAAAGAGAATGCTAAATTGACAAAAAACGGCACTTCCTTAAGCTTACTTGATCTACTTATTTATCAGTATGGGAAAGACTACGAGTATGATGCACCTGTCAAGTTGTTGGTCAAGCATTTGCATTCGATGGCGGAATCACCTGATGAACAGCTGGTGGTGGTATCACAGGTTACAACTTCTTCCCGTGTTGTTCGTGACATCTCTGTTCTGATAGGACTGAAGTATTCATTTAGTTCTATAATGAACTACTCCCTCCGTTCCTAAATATAAGTCTTTTTAGAGATTCCAATACGAACTACATATGGATGTATATAGACATATTTTAGAGTCACTCATTTTGCTCCGTATGTAGTCCATATTGAAATCTCTAAAAAGACTTATATTTAGGAACGGAGGGAGTAGAATTTCTTTTATCTCCTAATGTGACTATGCATTGAACCCTTGCAGGTGCTTGTGGCAGATATCAATATCGGTTATGAAGAAATTGTCAATACTCAGGTAACAGAAAAGTTCTGAGATCCGTTTGCATGTGTTACTTTGGTTGATTCTAGCAGTTCCCTCCACACATTTTGCATTTTTGCTGAAGTATATATACTGACACACTGGAATCCTGGCAGCCCCCTATTCTTTGCCCATACATTTATAATGTATTGATGTTGTTTTATAACCTTTAAATATATATTTCTGTAGTGAAGCTTGGAGTCTAATATATTTGTCAGATAGGCGTTCTCAGTGCTATGTTGGCATCACAGTTCCTCTTTGTTTCTGACAGTTGATTCTGAAACCTAATGATTAACACTGCATGTAGGCTATATGACTTGTCTGCTTTAGTTTGGTGAGGGGTGACTAAAACCCTTAATTGTCATCTTGATGACAGGTCCTTGCCGTTAATGGTCATCCTGTGAAAAATTTGAAGGACTTGGTGACAACGGTGGAAAACTGCAAGGATGAATTCTTGAAGTTTGATTTGGAGTATGACCAGGTAGACCCTGATCTCTTCTTTGTTTGGCTATTTCTGTTTTAAACATCTGTCATACCAACCATGCTAACCAAGTCCCGGAGAAAACGCAGATACGAGTGGTCAGTTTCTTCTCAAATTCTACCAGTAGTTCGTCGTGATTTAGTCAGAGTTTCTCAGTAATGTTACTAAGATCAAGATAGTTGGAAGATAGTGTTGACAAGTAGCCCCATACTGGATGTTGATTTCTAGTTTATGTATCTTTGCAGCTTTACCTAGCTAATTCCCCCTTTTAAGAATATCTCTGGCTGACTTTTTCTACGCAAAAATCGCCTTGGTCTCTTCTAATTGATGATGCTGGGCGCTGTCATGACATGACAATAATAACAAAAATAGTTAGTGCTGACATGGCATGATAGCTCTTCTTTTCTTGCAAAATCAATGATAGCAAGGTCCCTGTTTAATGCGGGATGTAATCAAGTAACCAATTTATATGATTTGACAGATTGTTGTCCTGGAGACAAAAACCGCGAAGGCTGCTACCCAGGACATTCTGACAACGCACTGTATACCGTCGGCCATGTCTGATGACCTGAAGACCTAATGTGAGCCGTAAGGTGGCCCTGCTCGGGGTCATGTTTTTTGGTTGAACACCAGCCCGCCGGAAGCCTGAGTGTATGCATCCACAGATGTTGGGGGGTCGTGGATGTCAACGAGCTGCTTCACCAAAGAAGGCTGAGAGTAAACGGCCGTCACATAAGCTGGAGCGGTGTCCAGCAGCGAGAAGCCATCATGAAAGTGATAGTGGTTAATGAATAACCATGATTTCATTTTTTTTTCCTTCAAAATTAAATTGAATCATCAAGGAGAAGGGATCCTGATATTTTTGCCACCAGAAAGTCCAATACACCCTCGTCACCGGTTTACTCCAATTTATTACTAGCGACATGTTCGCGTCTGCTCTCTCGTTCCCACATTTTTCTGCTGGGTTGGTGGGTGCATAAGGTGGACCTTCGGTACTGACATTTCGGCTGGGTCTTCTCATGCTGTGCTACTTGGAATGCCTGCTGCATTTGCTGCCAATTGTCGAAACGTTGCGCCTTTGCGTCTCTTGCTTCCCTTGAGCGGCATGCTTTGCTGGGCTGGTGGCTCGTCCAGCTCATGTCGACAGGCCGGTAAGCCCGACTGGTCTTATGCGTGGTTCGTTGTCGTCCTGGTCAGCCAGTAGGTAACTCACTCCTGCTGGTATCTTTTTGCGTGAGAGAGAGGATCCACGAGATAGGGATGGCTGGTACGGCAGCATAGCCACTGCCTTAGCTCACTGGTTCGTTTGGTTCACGAGTTGGGTCGGCTGTTCACAGTTTTGTAGTATTGGCTTGTGTGCATTGACTGGGAGAAAGATGTGGATGGGTTGGTTGGCGGCGAAGGCGAAGGATAGGTCTCGTCAGGTACGTGTACTGCGCCCACTTTTTTTGGAACCGGGTACAATGAAGGAGCGTCTCCCATTTCGCCACCATTGAGTGGTTAGAACCGTGGAAATCACATGAATGCCATGAAGGCGAGCAATTCGCCCAGCTTGAAGAAGGCGAACATGGCGCAGACGTACGTACGTACGTACTCCCACCGCTCCAACCAATCCTCTTGTAAAAACGAAACGCGACGGACAGACAGCTATCGACCCGCCGTCGCGAGCTTTAAATAAAGATAGGCGTGCGCTCAGCGAAGAAGGCGACGAGGGGTTAAGGGCCAACGTACCGCCACCCACTCTCCAGATGGTGCCGAGGCAGACTTACGGAGCGGCTTAGGTGTGAAGGGCGTGGCGCCGTTGAATAAGATGCCACGTAGAGCACCTGTGCACGGCTCCACGGTGAGCAGTGACACCGAGACCGACGAGGGAGGAGGAGAAGAGAACGGGGGGAACGAAACAAACGGCACGTGCAACAGTTGCCGGCCCGAACGGAATGGTCCAGCGCCGTCGAGAGCCCCCCTCGACCGACGTGATGGGCACAGTGTTCAAGGAATTGTTGATGGTCCTCCCACTCCCATCCCCTGGTGGTGTGCCCTCCCATCCCCGTGCTGCCATGCCAAGTCATGCCAATGCCGTGGTCGGCTTGCGCGGGCCACACATGGGCGGCAGCCTGGACGCGCGCGCGAGTGGCGTCGCGTCGCGCCTCCTTTTTCCTGTAGAAACTCGGCCGGCACGACACGAGGGGGCCGGCGCATCGCGCGCGGCCGGCCACGTGACGCTGTCACGTACTGGCGGTGCTGGTTTTTAATCGCGGGGAGAGGAGAGGAGGGGAGTGACCCACGGCGCACGGCGCACGGCGCGGCAGCCCGAGCGCCCCCCTGCTCCGCTCCCCTCCGCTCCGGATCGGATGGATGGCCCATCCATCACTTCACTTGGCGCCCGTGCTTGCGGCCGCGTAAATGGCAGCAGGCGTGTAGTAGGTGTGATCAGCCGATGGAGTAGGCAGCATCTATTGCCGCGGAGAACAAAAACAAAACAAAAAAATAAGAATGGGCAGCGTCGCCTTCTCCTCCACGGCAGCAACAGCACCACAAGGGAAGGCTTCGGGAGCACGGTGGATCCGTCCATCCGGTCAGGCCGCATGCAGCCATGCAGACGCAGCCGAAATGCACGGAGGACTGACGGCACGGTGGCGCTGTGCGCTGAGCTTGACTTTAGCAAGCTTGGCTTGCAAGCCTGCCTTGTGAAAAATAACAAAACTCGCCCTTTGGCCAAAGTTCAACAAAAAATGACCCTGTTTTTAAAATATTTCATAAAATGGTCCTACCCACATGACGTTCGTGCTCGGAGCGCCATGCTAGATTACATAACGCCTCGGTCAAGGGCGCCATACACGTCAGCGCTGACTGCCACGTCGGCCTGGTCTTGGGTGCATGACGCCGCGGCCCAAGGCGCCATGATCTGTAGCACGACGCCCCGCCCTGGGGGGTCATACCCCTTCACTTATCCCTGCCCGCATCCTCTCCTCTCTACTTCATTCTTTCCTCCTCTCTGTTTCCTTCCCCCACCATGGCGCCCCTCAATTCGCCCCTCCCTCTCCCCACTCAAGTGATGCGGATCTGAGCCAAAAATCGGTAGATCCGGTTGTCCTTCCAATCCCGAAGGTATTCTCCTCCCTTTCCCCTCTTTCTATTGTTGAAATCTCTGCATTTGATTGATTTGGGTGAAACCCTAGTTCATCCTTTTCTTGAAATTATCATTGGATTTTGGTGTGATAATGTAGGGATTAGTGTGATTTAGGATGTGTATGGCTTAGGATATGTATGATATAGGATTTTTATGAAAGTGCTATGAATTTGGTTAGGATATGTACGCACATATATGGTGTATGGAAGAATTAGTGTAAAATTAGGAAGCGGATGGATGAATATTTGCAAATATATGGTGTATGATATTGTAGAAAATTATATGCACATATATGGTGTATGGAAGAAGAATTAGTGTAGAAATTTTGCACATGTATGTATGTTTTTGCACTAGTGCGGATATTTGCAAATGACAACGGGGCTTACCATATACATTTGTAATTTGCAGGATGGCTTCTCTTATCCATCCATCGTACGATCAATTGCATCGTGGACGGTTCATGCCAGATGAAGGAAGGGTTTTTGATCAGCTTCACCTGAGGTCCGGTTCGGTTCATGACAAGATGGAGTATGATGAGCGAAACACGGAGTATATCCGGAAGACCGGGCTTCTCCCTTTCATCTCACTCGTGTCTCGTTTGATGCCGAAGATGAACCCTTGTGCGATCACGGCACTCGTTGACCGATGGCGCCCTGAGACACATACTTTTCACTTCTATGCTGGGGAGATGACGGTCACTTTGCAGGATGTTTCTCTGATCACTGGACTTCCCATCAAAGGAGAACCTATTTGTTTTAGCACAGATTCTGATGGATGGCATGAGATTATGGTTGGACTCATAGGGAGGGAGCCAGGGGTACAAGGGAAGTCCGCCGGTGCAAGTTATCATTGGATTACTGAACACTTTGGGGAATGCCCGGCTGATGCGGACGATGAAACATTGCAGCAGTATACCAGGGCATACTTGTGGTATGTAGTCAGCCGGACTCTTTTCTCTGACGGCACTGGCGTGAATGCTTCCTTTATGTGGCTTAAGCTGTTTGCTGGGTGGGAGCATGGACTCAATTGGGGTACGGCGGCGTTGGCTTATTTGTATCGTCAGGTAAGTAGTTTTGCTTGTAATAGTGTGTTCACCATGTAGAAATTTTCTCTAGTTTGTAATGACATATTTCTTGTTTGTGTGTAGCTGGACGAGGCGTGCCGTAGGGGCGCGAATCCAAGAAACATCGTCGAGTCAAAGGAAGCCAACATCGGTGGTCCGATGCTTCTATTATCGATCTGGAGTTGGGAGCACTTGCTAGTGGGGCGGCCGACACCAAAGGGTTACGACCCGTGGGATGATCATGATGACCCGGACCGTATGCCTACATGGGCGTATAAGTGGGACAAGGTTGAAGGTTTTGTTGGCAATTCAAAGACCATGTATTCGCACTACTGCAACGAGCTTGACATCATGACCCCGGAGCAGGTTATTTTAGTAGCTTCTTGCTTTGTCTCTTCGGTTTCTTCGGTTTTCCAAAAATCATACTAACAATGTAGTTTTTTCTTAATCTTTGTTTATAGGTTACCTGGGAACCGTACGGAACGGAGGGCAACATTGGTAGGGGAGCTGGTTTTATTACTTTCAGACTTAACCCAAAGCGTCTACAGGAAGCACACCTATGGCGGATGCGTTGCCCGTTGATTTGTTATTATGCTGTTGAGTTTTATCAGCCACAACGTGTTATGACACAGTTTGGCTTATTTCAAGAGACCCCGCCGAAGTACAAGGACACTTCGCTATATTTGCATAGGTAAGTGCTTAGCACTTCAAATGCTTTCTCCATTGTTTTCAAGATAATAACGAAAATGCATTTGTCAAATGCTATGCAGTCTCGACAAGATGAAGCAGAAGAGTATAAAAAAATGGGATCGAGAGCATGACATGTATATCCAGGAGTTCAAGCACAAGCTCAATAAGATTGAGCTTTCATTGCGTCAACCCACTTATAAGCCTCCCCCACGGCCTTTTGATATGGAAGCATTCAACAATTATCTCGTGTGGTTTCGTTCTGTTGCACGTACTCAACTTAACGCACCCGCATTTCAGCCAGGGGACATATTACATGAACCCAATCTAGGTTTTGATCGGATGGCCAATATGGAGTACAACAGGCTTATTAGAGATGATAGACGGTATGAATCGGCGCCACCTATCCGCTTTGTGGTAAGTTACCGTTATCTCTATATGCTTGCCTACATTGTGCCAAAATGATTTGTCCTATTGTGTCCAACAGCAAAACGAGCTCTCGAAGCATGTCAACGACGCCGACGAGGCACTCAAGTACCCTCCAGGTGAAGAGTCGTACAACAAGCTTAAAGCTTTTGTTGAGGTATGGCATTTGATAATTTGCTTTCCATACACATTTTTTAGGTATATCTCCTAATTTCATGATATGTCAATTTCATAGCGGAGCATGTCTTGGGCACATGGCCTTGGTGCTCTACTAGGCTGCCGCTCCACCGATGTCGCCGTCCCTACTACTTCGAGGTCGAGATCATCATCAAGCGGCACCCAGCAGCAAGGCGACGAATCGGTTGATGACGAGGGGGGGAGGGGGATGAACAGATGCATGATGAGATTAACACCTCGCAGATGCCCGATGCGCCTCAGCCTAGTCAAAGGCGTGGAAAGTATACTCCGGGCAAATACGCAAGGAAGGCACGTAAGGACCCGGTGATCGAGGCCGCCTTAGAGGAGGAGGAGGAAGAGGAGGTGCCGCAGCTGCAGAGGAGAAGGCGCTTAGTGACGGGGAAGGATGCTACACCGGCTAAGAGGGGGAAAGGAAGGAAATGCTGCATTTGTCGTCAAGTTGATGTATGTCGAGGACTTGTAGTATTTGTCCAAAACTTGATGTTGTGAACTTATGTTTGTCGAGGACTTGTAGTATTTGTCCAAAACTTGATGTCATGAACTTATTTGTCAAGACTTATTTGTTGGAAACTTTGATGTGTGTCATTTATGTCTGTCAACACTTATTGTTGGAAACTTTGTAGCATTCTCATCAAAATAAAAAACAAAAACAGAACCGGGCCAGTTGACAGCATGGCGCCCCAGCCAAGGGCGCCATGGTCGTCGACAGCACGACGCCCCAGCCCATGGCGCCATGCATTGACAGCACGGCGCCGCAGCCCAGGGCGCCATGGCCGTCGACAGCACGGCGCCCCAGCCCAAGGCACCATGGTCATCGAAAATGGCTAAGTCCAAAAATTTTAAGCTCCTGATGTTGGGGGCGCCATGTATGATGCCCTGGCCCAGGGCGCCATACTTACTAACATGGCGCCTTAAGCTAGGGCGCCATGTAATTCACTTCTCTGGTTTTTTTGTAACTTATGTGGTTTCTGTTTTTTTTTGTAACTTACATAGTTTCAGTTTTTATCATAACTTCCTGACATACATAAGTTCAACCACCACATACATTGATTCCACACATACATAAGTTCATGACTTACATTAGTTCCACACATACATAGTTCAACCACCCAAAAGGTTCACGACATACATAAGTTCGACCACCCAAAAGATTCACGACATACATAAGTTCCACACATACATTAGTTTCACACCCCAAGCCAATAAGTGAAGCCTCGACCACCACCATCACCACGGCCACGTCCTCGAGCACCACCATCACCACGGCCACGTCCTCGAGCACCACCATCACCACGGCCACGTCCTCGAGCTCCACCATCACCACGGCCACGTCCTCGAGCTCCACCGTCAGCACGGTCACGTCCTCGAGCACCACCGTCAGCACGGCCACGTCCTTGAGCACCACCGTCACCACGGCCACGTCCTCCAGCTCCATCATCACCATGGCCACGTCCTCGAGCTCCATCATCACCATGGCCACGTCCTTGAGCTCCACCATCACCGTGGCTGACACCACCATCACCACCATCACCATCTCGTTTTGATCTCTTTCTTTTGCCCCTTGAGCTACAACCTCTATTATTGTGCCCCTCGTTGTTACATTCACCGCAACGGCTGATATCACGAGGCTCTGCGAAATGTTGGCTCCCCCATTCCTTATGGAATCCACCACCCCAATCATCCATGTCACCCAAGAAACGCTTTGTCTTCCGTCTTCCATGTGTCACCACCTTCATTTCCAAATCAGGGTATAGTGGGGGTCCATGGTATTCCGGCCATTTAGATTGGCCTAGATAGGGATGAAACCTCGCAGCCCATGTATTTTTGACCGCATCGATCGAATACTCCTCCAATCTTACATTGTTGGTCATGTTGACACTCAAATTTCTAGTGCGAGATGCAGCCATCAAGTGAGAGCATGGGAGATGATACAATGTAGGCCTCTCGCATGAACACGCGCCCATCTTAAGATAAACCTTGAAGGAGCCACCTCCATATGGCACGCCGTCACGCGACATTCCACCATGCTCATCAACTTGGTAAATCAATTCTATGTTATCAAAGGACTGGATTTTGTGTGAATCTGCCTTCCTTGCTTGGTATTCCATCCAATCGTCGACCTTTGGTGGATACTTGTACATCTTTTTGGCCTTGTTTTTCCCGGACATCAAGTTGGATCTTTCTTGACTATACTTTTGAAAATAGACATTCAACTTCTGGAATGTATACTCTACTATTGCTGTCACCGGCAATGCACGGGCACCCTTTAGCACCATGTTGAAACATTCAGCCATGTTGTTTGTCATGTCACCGTACCTCACTCCATCGTTGTCAAAAGCCCGTGCCCACTTTCCTTTATCGGCAAGATTCCTATTTAGGAATTCTTTGCCACCATTGTTTGCTTTGGCATACACTTTGTCCCACAATTTCTCAAAATGTCTAGTGGTTAATGCGAGACAACAATCATGAAGAAGGTCAGACAATTCCTTGTCTCCACATGCTTGGTAAAACTTAGACACAAAATGCCTCATGCACCACCTATGGTGCACGCGAGGATGTCCTGGAATGTCAATCTCCACTGCATTGAGTATCCCTGGGTGGCGGTCCGAGATGATGCAAACCTCTCTTTGAGGTCCAATTACCTTGGTCCTCACTAGACTAAGAAACCACTGTAGGATCGAAAGTAGGTTTAGAGGGGGGGTGATTAGACTACTTGACCAAATAAAAATCTAGCCTTTTCCCAATTTTAAGTGTTGGCAGATTTTAGCAACTAGTACAAGTCAAGCAATCAACCTACACATGCAATTCTAAGAGTGTAGCAGCGAAAAGTAAAATATTGCATATGAAGGTAAAGGGAAGGGTTTGGAGAAGGCAAACGCAATGTAGACGCGGAGATTTTTGGCGTGGTTCCGATAGGTGGCGCTATCGTACATCCACGTTGATGGAGACTTCAACCCACGAAGGGTAAGGTTGCGCGAGTCCACGGAGGGCTCCACCCACGAAGGGTCCACAAAGAAGCAACCTTGTCTATCCCACCATGGCCATCGCCCACGAAGGACTTGCCTCACTCGGGTAGATCTTCACGAAGTAGGCGATCTCCTTGCCCTTACAAACTTCTTGGTTCAACTCCACAATCTTGTCGGAGGCTCCCAAGCGACACCTAACCAATCTAGGAGACACCACTCTCCAAAAGGTAATAGACGGTGTGTTGATGATGAACTCCTTGCTCTTGTGCTTCAAACGATAGTCTCCCCAACACTCAACTCTCTCTCACAGATTTGGCTATGGTGGAAAGATGATTTGAGTGGAAAGCAACTTGGGGAAGGCTAGAGATCAAGATTCTTGTGGTAGGATTGGAATATCTTGGTCTCAACACATGAGCAGGTGGTTCTCTCTCAGAAAATGTGTAGTGGAAGTGTATGCATGTTCTGATGGCTCTCTCTTGAATGGAGATGGGGGTGGAGGGGTATATATAGCCTCCACACAAAATCCAACCGTTACACACATTTGACCCAACTCGGTCAGACCGAATAGAGGAACTCGGTAAGACCGATTTAGTTCAAGATGTGAACGTTAGGAATCTCGGTGGGACCAACTGGAACAACTCGGTGGGACCGATGTGCAAGGGCTAGGGCAAAACCTCATCTCGGTGTGACCGATTGCTTGAACTTGGTGAGACCGATTTCAGCAATGAGCAAACAGAGAGTTGGTCAAGCAAACTCGGTGGGACCGATTGCTCATTTCGGTGAGACCGAAATGTTACAAACGGAAACAGAGAGTTTGCAGGGCCATCTCGGTGAGACCGAGATCCGTATCGGTGTGACCGAATTGTCTAGGGTTTCTGGCAGTGGCTATGTCAACTGAACTCGGTGGCGCCGGATAGATCAAATCGGTGGGGCCGAGTTTGACTATAGGTTTTGGACATATGTGGAAATGAGAAAGTGGCTGAGGGTTTTGGAGCAATATCACTAAGCATTTTGAGCAAGTGGACCATTAAGCAACACCTCATCCCCTTTTAATAGTATTGGCTTTCATATGGACTCAATGTGATCTTGGATCACTAAAATAGAAATGAAGAGTCTTAGCTTTTGCCAATCTTTGTCCTTAGCATTTTGAGGGGTCCACATCTCTAGTCCATGCCATGCCAATTGAACTTTCTGAAATATTTAACTTGAATGGATATTAGTTCAATGAACTATATGTTGTTATGAATTACCAAAACCACCCGGGGATTAGTTGCACTTTTAATCTCCCCCTTTTTGGTAATTAATGACAACATATAGATCAAAGTTTTGACAAATGATAATATGAATCAAATACATCATCGCTTTGAGAAGTATGTGATAAGCAAGAGCTCCCCCTAAATTTATGCACTATTTAAAATTTGCGTTTGAATGCAAAATGCACAATCGATTAGGATCATGGGTCACTCTTCCATGTCACATACATCTTGGTGGAGCGCTCAAAATGATAAGAGTTAAATAACATGGACTCATCACCAAGGGTAAACATGATTGATCATACGCAAATATTATAGATATCATCATGCAAGCACACATTAAGGCATAGTATGATCAAACACATGATCACAAGAGTATCTCACGAGCATAACACACATAGTAGCATAGGAATCAAACAAGCAAATGATCAAAGTAGCAAGAGAGGCAGATAAAACCAACAAAAGGCAAAACACACTCTCTCTCGAAGCCTAATGATCTATACACTTTCTCCCCCTTTGGCAACAAGTTACCAAAAAGCTTGAAAATGCATAGTGCTATGCGGCTCTCTAGGCACGATCTCCGGGAGCTTCTGAAGGGGTCTTCTGACTTGTCGCTCCGGTGTGCGTAGATGGCGTGGAGATAAGAGCATCTGCAAATGCTCCGGCTGAGGTCTGTGGAGCTGGAGGAGTTGAAACTGGAGGTGCAAACATGGCAGTTGCTGCAGGTGCTGAAATAGAAGTCCTGGTGTCACTGACAATTGGCACTGCTGAAGACCTTTGTGCCCTTGGCACTCTCTGAAAAGTATCTGTGGTAGGTCTGTCATTCCTGTCCTCAACTTCTTCCTGGAGCTTCTCCACAGTTGTCTGTATCTCTGTGACCTTCACATCTAGATCATGAATTTTAGTCTCAATGATCCTCTCAAGACTCTCTTGATTTTGAGTCAGGGTGGCCAAGCCCTTCTCAATTCTCACAGTAGCCTCAAGAAGATAACTGAGTTGATCTTGCTTGGTCTTGAGCATCAGAGTAGAAGCATCTGGTGCACTGGCTGCCTTTGCTGCTTTTGCAGCTTTTGCTCTCTCTCTCTCTCTCTCTCTCTCTCTCTCTCTCTCTCTCTTCTCCTGGGCTTCAACTGAAGTAGGATGTGATGCATCCATGACAACCTCGTTGTCCTCAAATTCTGGCCTCAGGGGAAGATGCTCTTTGTCTAGAAGATATGTCTCTGTTCCCATCTTGGAATTGATCAACATCTGTATGTGAGGGGCATATCCACATGATCTCTTCTGATCAGCTGCAGTTCTCTTCATTGTTTCAACAATTAAGCTCATCACCTTGAACTTCTGAGGTACATCCAACATATGGAGCAAGTTGATTGAGTGACCATGGATCATCATATGATCTTCTGACTTGGACAAAAGAGTGTGCCTCAATATAGTGTTGATTGTTGTCAGGCCAGCAAGCAGGAAGTAGATACATCCAAGCTTGTGAATCTCCAGGGCATCATCAGGAATTTCCTTGTACATATTTGCCATGGAGTTGTGATCCTTCCTAGGCTTAGCATACACATATGTGTCATCCTCCTCTTCCTTTGGGGCATTGATCAACTTGGACCACTCAGAGATTGTAGATTGATACCTTGTACCTTCAGTCATCCAGACAATCTTTCCATCTGAGCAGTGGAATAGAATTGCATGATCATCTCATCATTCCACTTGGTCAACTTCTGACCAACAAACTTGTCCACTTCATTCATCCTAAAGCTCTCATGCACACCCGGGAAGTAGTCCCTATTGTCACCAATGTAATCCCAGTCAACCCATCTCATATCACACACAATGGGCTTCTTGTCCAACAAGACTGTCTCATAGAAATCCTGCTGTTCCTTGGTGTGGAAACGATAGTCTACAGCAGTTCTCCTTCTGGTGGCATAGGGATCAGTCTGTCTCCACAGTCTCAGACCTGCATCCTTTCTCAGCTTCATATTCTCTGCCACGGGATGATCATCACTATGATCTGGAATCTTGGGCTTCAATTTTCTGAGCACTTATTGATCTTCTTATTCTTGAACCTCAGGCACTGGGGCCTTGTTCTTCTCAGCAGCAGATATGTTCCTCGTTGGTCTCTTGGGTGCAGATGGTTTTGGAGCTTGAGCTTGAGCTGAAGGCTTGGGGGCAGACTTGGGCTTAGATGGAGCAGCCCCAGTCCTTATGGCATCCCCCATAAGCTTCTGAGTCTTTGCAGGAGGTGCAACAGGCTCTTCCTCCTCATCATCCTCATCAGAATCTCTCATCATAGATGGTTTTCCAATGACTCTAGCAATAGTCTTCTTGACTCTCTACTTCCTCTTCTTTCCTCCAGCAGCCTCTTCCTTCTCTTCTCCAGCATCACTTGCTGGCTGTGCTTGCTCTGGGGTTGAGGCTCTGGCTTTTGACATAGGATTCCTCTTAGCTGGAGACTTCTTCTGCATTCCAGGCTTGGTTGCAGCAGCAGCATACTCCTTTTTGAGTACCTTCTTCTTGGAGGTCACCTCCTCCTCAATGACAAAATCCTCATCCTCAGATTCTGAAGTTCTCTTCTTCCTTTTCCTTGTTGCTGCCTTCGGCAAGTTGCTGGGAGTGCTTCTGCTCCCCTCATCATAACTGTTGTTGGAGGGACTAGTGCCCTCACTAAGGTTGAGCTGCTCTTCTGACTTGTTCTGGCTGTCACTGCCCTCTGACATAGCTGAAACTGACCCTGTGAATAGTTGGGTATAGATAGAGTGGATGAGCATCACAAAGTACAACTATTTTGCAAAAAATAGAGTCAAAAACTTAATTTTAGTTTTCTGCAGAAAGCATTTCGGAGCTACCGATTTGACAAACTCGGTGACACCGAAGCATAAACAGAGTCTAAACACACAGTTTCGGTCAGACCGAAATGCAGTTCGGTGACTCCAAGATGCTAGGGTTTCACAGAGTAAGTGATTTCGGTCGCACCGATTAGTACACTTCGGTCAGACCGAGTAGTACTTGTGCAATGGCCAGGGCCAAATCGGTGAGACCGAGATCATCAGATCGGTCGGTCCGAGATGAGTTCGGCGGAAACCTAACCCTAAGTTTTTGCATCAAATCTATTCTAGTGGATTCTTTTGGTGGATAGATTGATCTCATACGTGGGAAGAACAATGGCAAAGATCTTTGTGCAAGAATCGGATTAATGGAGCGCACAAAGAGGTCAAGTCTGTACCCTAACTTGGCGACGAACTTGCTACGGCGGCAACGGCGGTGAGAATCCTGTTGACGGCGGCGGAGACCAGCGGCAGAGGGGCACTGGCGACGAAGGAGACGATCCGGAGACCAAGGGGGCGGCAGAGCTGGGAGGCGCGGTCGAGTGTTTGGAGAAATTTCCAAATTTTCAACCCGCTGTATATATATACCCAGTCACTGTCGGTGTGACCGAGTGGGACGACTCGGTGGCACCGAGATGAAAACTGTTAGCAGTTGCTGCAACTCGGTGTGACCGAATTGTTTAAATCGGTTGCACCGAGATGAAAACCAAGATCAACTTAATGAATTCGGTGAGACCGAATAGGAGTGAGTTGGTCTGGCCGAGATGCATTAAGAGGTTTTGGAAGTTAAGTCCTTGACGGATCGGTGGCTCCGAGTGCTCCTCACCCGGAGGGTCCGAATTTGACTTGTTCAAACTTTGTGATGTAGCATGAATAGAGTTTGAGACAAGAAAAGCATAGCTAGCTAGAGGGAGTACTTAGGCATTCTTGTCCATCCACTTGGCAAAAAGAAAAACCAAACAATCAAAACAACAAATGGATGTCCTCGAATGGAGAAAATTATGCAACCAACATGCTCACACAATAAGATGGCAAATAAAACATGTGGCAAAGCATGCACAAACACTCTAGCATCTATCAAGCAATTTACGATGACTAGGTCATCTATATATGAGTATATTGACTTAGGAGTCAAATGAGAACATTTGATCATAGGTCATACTCATCGTTTAAGCATAAGTGAGGTTACCACTTTTACATAAAGCATTGTTGTGTTCACACCATTTGAGTTGCTTTAGCTCAATTCTTAGAGCAAACCTTCCCCTAGATGTGATATCCCCCCTTAGAGGGATGAACTAACCTTGGGTTTTGTCGATGATGACTTCATGTAGGTGTTGAAGATGTGGATGCTCAATGTTGATGTAGATCATTTGGAGCAATCCATTGGAGTGAGTTGCACTTTCAATACCTACATGGGTTAGTCCCACAAGGAACACACAAGGATATCCATAGACATAGAGTGAAATCCACATATGATGATGTCCATGAAAGCATTAGGTTACCTTGTCCCTTGTCTTACCAACAAGAGGGTTTGTGACTCCTTGAACTAGTGCAAGATATGGAAGTTGATTGCACTTGTCCTTGCCAAAATGAATATGAGTGAAGTATGTTGGCGGAGTCACCCTCAAGAACTCTCTAGTTCTTCTTCTTTGGGACCCACATCAACTTGATGGGAATCCTTGGAGTTGTAGTCGTACTTGATGAAGTAGAACTTGATGTAGTCTTGGGAACCCACTTGACCAAGGTGAAAGTGCGTTATATCGACTAGAGGGGGGGGGGGTGAATAGGCGATTTTTACAAATTCGTCGCTGAGGAATTTCAAGGTGAGGAAATTCCTAAGCGACGAACTACTTAGCAGCGGAATGAGTACTCAGATGCAAGCATAACAGAGCAGTAGCACAGTCATCATGATGAAATGAAAACAAGCACAGAGTACGAGTAGCGTAAACACAGGATAAGCAGGCTGAAGACAAACTGACTGAAGAATTTGAACTGAGGAAATTGAGAAAGTCTTCAGACAAAGTCTTCAAACAGTAATGATCAAATACATAGCAAGTATGCGAGGAAATGAAAGGGTTGAGGAAATAGAACCAGTAGCTCGGTGAAGACACTGATTTGGTAGACCAGTTCCAACTGCTGTGACAGTTGTACGTCTGGTTGGAGCGGCTAGGTATTTAAACCTGAGGACACACAGTCCCGGACACCCAGTCCTGAACACACAGTCCAGGACACCTAGTCCTCACCGTATTCTCCTTGAGCTAAGGTCACACAGACCTCACCCAACCACTCGTGGTAAGTCTTCAGGTGACTTCCAAACCTTCACATACTCGGTCACTCGGCAATCCACAATTTCCTCTTGGATGCTCTAGACCATGATGCCTAACCGTCTGGAGGATGCACAGTCCTCAAAGGTAACAAGCGTCGGTTCCACACAGGAACAATCTCTTCAGTGATGCTCAATCACTTTGGGTTTGTAGGTGTTTGGGTTTTTCCTCACTTGATGATTTTCGCTCAAAGTCCTCGGAGGATGGGATGCTCTAAATGACAAGTGTCAATCTATTTCTTGGAGCAGCCAACCAGCTAGTGGTTGTAGAGGGCGGCTATTTATAGCCTAGGGAGCAGCCCGACATGATAAGACATAAATGCCCTTCAATGATATGACCGTTAGGTGGGTAGATATTTTGGGACAGCTGGCACGTAGCACAGCAACGGTTGGAAATTTGAGTATCAAATTCCTCAGGGCTATCATAATCCTCACTTGTAGGCAATCCGCACTGGCGAATTTCTAACTCCTCAGTCAGAACAAATTCCTCAGAGAACAGAAGAACTTCGTCTCTGTCACTGAAGAACTTGACTAAACTGTATGAGATTTCCAATGGCTTCACTCGAAAGGATTGGGTAGGTGTAGGATTTTGAGTTGAGCATCACTTGGAAATTTTTCCTTAGTTTTACCTCGACCCCCTTTAACAGTACGGTGTTTCCTATGACTCAAGAAGAAGAAAATGAAACTACGAAAACAAAAGTCTTCACGCTTCATAATCCTCGCATGAATATCAAGTCTTCAGGGTCACACCAATTTCTTCACTTTCAAAGTCTTCAAGAAAACCAAAGTCTTCAGTTGAAGACATTCATTTTTAGGGGTCGACATTCATCGTAATTAACAAACTCCTCATAGACTTATAGACCTGTGTACACTCTCAAACACATTAGACCCTTAACCTATAAGTCTTCAATACACCAAAATCACTAAGGGGCACTAGATGCACTTACAATCTCCCCCTTTTTGGTGATTGATGACAATATAGGTTAAGTTTTCAACGGGGATAAACATATGAAGTGTAAATACTAATATTGAGGAATTTGATTGCAAGATATAGAGGAACTCCCCCTGAAGATGTGCATATTTGAAGAATTTGCTTTGAAATAGCAAATGCACATTGTTGAGTAATATCATGGAGATCTCCTCCTATATCTTGAAATTCATACACGCATTTATCATATGATATGAAGAATTTGAAATGCATGATGAAATATGGTGTCTGACGAAATTCAGCATGCGTGCATTAAGGTACTTGAGGAAATAAGCATGCAGAAAGCAGTTCAAAAGTATCAGACCACCATAGGACTTAAGTTTACAACTCATCAGAGCAAACACCTCAGAAGAGCAAGAGTTGAAACTTAACAGAAATATAGCCCATATATAAGACCCGCTTGAAGACTAAACTCAAATTTCTCCCCCTTTGTCATCGAATGACCAAAAGGGACGAAAAATGAGGACTAACGCCCCTGAAGAATATCATCATGATGTCGATGGAGGAGCGCCAGCATTGTTGGGGTCGTCCGTTGAGGTAGGGCCTGCCGCAGTGTCGTTCAAGTCTTCAGCTTCATCCGTCTCGCGCGATGAAGAATATGAACTGGCAACAAGCTGAGGAACTTTGACTTTCTTGAATTTCTTCGAAGGTGGCTGGGACCAGTCAAAGTCCCGTTGGAAGCCCATCTCCTTGAGTTCTTCAGCACTATGAAGATTAGACAGAATCGCCCAAGTGCGGTCAAAGACTTCATGCAAGTAGTAGTGATTCTTCTTCACAGTATTTTGAGTGACTGTCATGTTCTGAAGAATTGCACCAAACTGACGCTTGACCCACTTGTGATTTCGATCAACTTTCTGATGAAGACTAAGGAGAAGTTCACGGTCAGTCATCACACGCGGAGCTGTGGCTTGAGGATGATGTTCTGAAGCTTTGGCGGCAGAATCTTGAGTTGCAGAGTCATCATTGGTGGAATAGGAAGTAGCTTTGCGAAACTGTCCATCCAATGGACGAGTACCTTCATCAATAACAGCAGCTTTTCCCTTCTCGTCAGCTGAGGAAATAGTTCGTTTGAGGACTTCAATAGGGGGCAAATAGCTGAGATGATTTTGAAAGTCAGCCATGTAATGAATTGAAGACCTTGATCTGATGAATCTCATGATCCAGGGAGCATAAGGCTTCAACTCAAAAGGTGACAGTGCAGCATTGGCCAAAGTCCTCATGAAGAAATCGTGGTAGTTGATAGGAATACCGTGAATGATATTGAACAGCAGATTCTTCATAATGCCAACAACTTCTTCATCATCAGAGTTGTGGCCCTTGATTGGACTGAGGGTTTTGGTCAATATGCGATAGACTGTCCTTGGCACATAGAGCAATTCCTTGACGAGGAATTTGGTCCTTGGAGCTTGGCCTGGCTTCAAAGGCTTCATCAGCACTTGCATCAGATGATCAGACAGTTCAGGTTCAACATAGAGTAGCCTAGCACCTTCAGTGGGAGGACTGACTGGGACGGCATGAAGCAATTCAAAGGCCGGTGCTTTGAAATGAGTATTATCGGTCATCTAGTCCAATACCCATGAATTGATATCATCAACATTTCCAGTAATGTGCAGCGTGGCGAAGAATTGAAGAATGAGTTCTTCATTCCAATCGCAGATGTCGGTGCAGAAATTGAGTAACCCAGCGTCATGAAGAACACTGAGGACTGGTGTGAAGCAGGGCAGCGATTCCATATCTACATGAGGAATTTGCTCATGTTCAAAGATCTTATCCTTATCAACCAACAATGAGGAGTAGAAGTTCATCTGGCTTGCAGTCCAGAAACGCTTGCGACGAAGACGAGCAGAGTCATAGGGATTGTAGTCAGTGAAGAATATGTGCTCGTTGAAGAAATCCTCAGCATTAAACTTCTGCTTCTTGGAGTGAGGGTTCTGTGGCTTGGGCTGAAGATTAACAGTTGAAGAATTTACAGCCTCTTGAGGTGTAGCCACTGGAGCCACTGGCTGAGGAATTTCAGCAGCAGCCTTGGCCTTCATTTCTTCAGACATATGTACATCAGCGCTAGTGACTGGAACTTCTTCACGTATAGAGTGAAGTGAAGCTTGACGTTCATCAGAGCCCGTATGAATTTCTTCAGTTTGCACAGGAGACTGAGGAACATGATGTAGAGGGGTTGCCAGAGGTGAATTGGGGTGATGACTTTCCCAAAAGTCATCATTCAGAATAGGTGTTGTAGACCCAATATCCACATCCTCATCTTCTTCAGTTCCTTCGACGCCTGCCTCTTCAGCTGTGAACTGAGGCATGGGCGATGATACTAGTGGGGTTGAAGGGAAAGTATCCACTTCAATTTCTTCATCCATCTGCTCTGTCGAAGCAGCAGAAGGAATTTCTTCATCAGATTTACTTGGAATTTCATATTCCTCACCAAAGGGAATGATCTCCTTTGATGGCATGCTTGATATTGGAATATCATCAATTGGGTTTTCAGATGAACTCCTCAAAGTCTTCAATTTCTTGGGGGCTGAAGACTCTGAAGATGCAGATGCTTTCCTTTTCTTCACAGCTGCTCGCTCCGCAGCCTTGGTTTTCTTCGCTTCTGATGCAGAAGGAAGGTTGATGCTTGTCATCGGTGCAGGAGGAGCAGAGGAAATTGGTTGAATTTCTTCAGGCACAACTGATGCAGTTGCCCTGGCTTGTTCAGATTCCTCAGGCACAGTAGCAGATGCTTCAACTGGCCTGGATTGCTCTTCAGGCGCAATATTGGAGGTTGCCCTGGCATTTTCTTCAGAGACTGGAATTTCTTCATCAGCTCTGGCGCTTTCATTTTCTTCAGCAGACTGAACAGATGTTCCAGTCTGAGGAAATTTGGGTTGCGATGAAGCTGCGACACTTGGAGTAAATCCTTTTGCCATTCTGACGAATCTGACTTTGGCACCTAGCCAATCTGCATGGAATGCATGAAATTCATCACTGAGTGCTTTGATCTCAGCCTGCATAGTCACAAGTTCTTCAGGAGACATTTTCACAACATTGTTCTTCAGAAAACGCTCCTTCTTGTACTGAGCCTTCTTCACCTGCCTGGCCTTTTCAAATTTCTATTTTTCTTCATTTATGAAGGCCGTCAACATGTGACTTTGACCAGGAGTGAGGTTTAATTCAGGCAAAGGTGTGTTAGGGTTCTTGTGCCATAGATCAATAAAATCAAGGATCTTCCTTGGATCCAGCATGAGGGGCACAGCACTGCCTTTGGCTCTAGCGGCCCTTTGTTGTCGATCTCTGATGAGCTCAGCTAATTCTTCATCATCAGCTTCGTCTTCGCTTGACGGAACCTGAAAGGCGACTTGCTTCTTGTGAGGACTTGGCCTTGTGCCTCGTCCAGCAGTGGCCTTTTTCTTCAGCAAGGTCGGAGTTGTTGAAGACTGAGGTGGAGCTGAAGAACTTGCAGAGACTCCTGAAGCAATTGAGATTCCAGTAGTCCTTTGGCATGTGGCAAGATGCACAGGTGCTGAGGACTTTGCAGGAGCAGCTGAGGATTTTGCAACCGAGGGAGTTGGAGCTGCTTTTGAGGAATTTGCTTGAGGAACCGGCCGTGAGGGCTTTGCAGCTGAGGAACTTGTCTTAACAGCTAATTTCTTCAGCATAGCCTTCTTAGGCTTGATAGCAGAGGCCTCAGCGGCGGCAGCAACAGAATCTTCATTGAATTTCTTTACTGCCTCTTTAGCCACTTTGGCCAGCTTGGCTTGACGCTTAGCCCACTCCTGAGGAAATTCCTCACCTCTTCGTATGCTAGTGGGATCAGCTTCTTGGCCAGGAACCAATGGAGGTCTTGGACATGGAGGGTTAACGGCAAATTTCTTCATGTACTTGGGAGTGACATAGCGATATTCCCTCCATTCTCTTGCCCATCTCCTCTCAATATTCTGAATGCGCACTTTGCGCTGATTTTTGTTCTCCTTGCCATGAGTTGCTTCATCAGGAGTACAATATTCATCATAGATGTCATCAGGGATCTCAAAAGCAGTATTTGTTTCTGGCCTCTTTCCTCCCTTCTGAGGTCTTTTACCATCAGCCATTTTCTTCACTTGAGGGTTTTGAACAATCAAATTTTCTGATGAGGTGTGCAATTTTTCTTCAAGGAACGCTGCAAATGAGTTAAGTTGATGAGAACCTAGAGATTCAGCAGCGGACATGTGTACCTGTGAACAGAATATAGGTGCGAAGAGTTTTGGAGAGGTCATATGCGTTCTCAGAAGATTTTCAAAAGTATCAAGTTTGAGGAAGATGACCAGGGGTGTCTTGAGGAATTTCACTAAGCATTTTTGACTTAGGTTCCAGAGTTGTATAGATTGAAAATCCACACAATTGAGGAATCTTGAAGAAAAACGTTGCTTAGAGAAACTGATCAAGGACAGAAGCAAGTTGGTGTTTAAGAACATGAAAGTTGAAGAATAAACACCTTTTGGAGATTCTGTGGAAATCATCAGAATCAACAAGGGCAGTAAAAATAAATTTTATTTACCCTTGACGAAGAACACGACGAACTGAGAGTGGCAGTGGAGATGTTCGTTCGTTCAGATCTTCCACGCCCTAACTTGGCGATGGAAAACAGCTACGTCGGCGGCGGAGTGAGGATTTCCGCGGCCGGCGTGAGTACGACGGCGACGAGGTCGAGGCAGTGAAGCTCTTCCTCACCGGCGACGATGGAGTGTAGCGGCGCCGCTAGGTCTGAGAGCTCGAGCGAGGGAGTAAGATCGAGCGGGGTAAATGAGCTCTGAGGAGGGTGAGGGGTATTTATAGCAGAGGTGAAAAAACCGCTCGTTCGAAGAAAATGGACAAACGTGCCCCTGACCCTTCTCATCCTAGCGACATGTGTCACCCACGAACTGTGAAGTGGAGATCGTGTTAGATCGAGGGTGAATAGATAAATCTTATCGAGGGATAAGGAACGGTTTGAACGGCAAAAGCCGAAAATTCAGATAAGAATATTTTAATGTTTCGTTCGCAAATTCTTCAGCTGTCAAGGACACAGTGAAGACTTTGAACGGGTTTCAAATAGAACGCACATGAAGAATTTGTGAACGGACTGGATTGAGTTTAGCATTGAGGGGGAACGGGTCCGATCACATTCACTTAGAAGAAACACAACTTGAAGAATTAGCAATAAGTGAATGCTGTAGAGGACAGAAAACTCAAATATATATATATAGTCAATGAAGAACATAGACGGAAAGAGTGAAGATTTTGCAAAGTTGAAGAATTTGAAAATTTGAAGAATTTGCACAATGATGAAAAACTCAAATTTTGAAGATTTTCAACTTTTTATGGTGGCGTGACCCACCGTGTAAGAATGATGATTTCAGACACCGCGTACAATTGTCGTAGGGCTCTGAGAATCAAATTCTTCATTAATTTCTTCACACTTAGAGGGTTAGTCTTCATTGATTGAAGAAAAACGTTTCTTCGTGTGTTGCACATCTAAGTCATCAATTTGCATAAGTGTTAGGATGTGTGCCCTTTTCAAAGGACATTCGAAGATTCTAAGATATTTAGCTCACACCGCAACTTGCTAAATCTCTTCTCATCCAAGGGCTTTGTGAAGATATCCGCTAGCTGTTCTTCAGACTTCACGGGATCAATAGAGATGTCACCCTTCAACACATGATCTCGAAGAAAATGATGACGAATCTCGATGTGCTTTGTCTTCGAGTGCTGAACTGGGTTATGAGTAATTTTGATGGCACTCTCGTTGTCGCAGTAGAGTGGCACATTCTTCACATTGATGCCGTAGTCCTTGAGGGTTTGCTTCATCCATAGCAATTGAGCACAGCAAGAACCAGCAGCAATATACTCAGCTTCAGCAGTAGAGAGTGATACGCAGTTCTGCTTCTTCGAGGACCAACATACTAAGGATCGTCCGAGGAAATGGCATGTGCCTGAAGTTGACTTGCGGTCCACACGATCACCGGCATAGTCAGAGTCAGAATATCCAATGAGATCAAAAACCGAGCCCTTGGGATACCATAATCCAAGTGTTGGAGTGTGAGCTAGATATCGAAGAATATGTTTCACAGCCTTATAGTGTGATTCCTTCGGTGTAGCTTGAAAACGGGCACACATGCAAACACTAAGCATAATATCCGGCCTAGATGCACATAGGTACAATAAAGAACCAATCATGGAGTGGTATACCTTTTGATCGAAGTCTATTCCATTTTCATCAGTGCATAGATGGCCATTTGTGGGCATAGGGATTTTGACGCCTCTGCATTCTTGCATACCGAATTTTCTCAGAACGTCCTTGAGGTATTTCTCTTGAGAAATGAAAATGCCATTATGTTGTTGACGAATTTGAAGACCTAAGAAGAATTTCAATTCTCCCATCATGGACATTTGATATTCCTCACTCATCATGTAAGCAAATTCGTCACTGTAATGTTGGTTAGTACAGCCAAAGATAATATCATCAACATATATTTGGCACACGAATAATTCATCATCATAGGTTTTGGTGAAAAGAGTTGGGTCGAGTGAACCGGGTTTGAAGCCTTTCTTCATGAGGAATTCCTTCAGAGTATCATACCACGCCCGAGGGGCCTGCTTGAGGCCATAGAGGGCCTTATTGAGTCTGAAGACTTTGTCAGGATGTTAAGGGTCTTCAAAACCTGGGGGTTGAGCAACATATACTTCTTCCTCAAGCTTACCATTGAGGAATGCACTTTTCACATCCATTTGATATAAGATGATATTATGATGGTTAGCATAAGCAAGCAATATGCGAATAGCCTCAAGTCTAGCAACAGGTGCAAAAGTCTCATCGAAATCAATTCCTTCAACCTGTGTGTAGCCTTGAGCTACAAGACGAGCCTTGTTCCTCACCACTAGGCCATTTTCATCTTGCTTGTTGCGGTAGATCCATTTGGTACCGATGATATTGTGCTTGCATGGGTCCGGTCGCTTGACAAGCTCCCACACATTGTTCAGCTTGAATTGATGTAATTCCTCTTGCATTGCTTGAATCCATTCAGGCTCCAGAAATGCCTCATCAACTTTGGTGGGCTTTCATTTGCAACGCGGGGATGAGCAGGTTGACGACTTTGATTTGGCTCAGCATTTTCTTCAGAGCCATTTTCTTCAGATGCGCCAGCATGCTGTTCTTCATGTTCTGGAATGATTTCTTCAGCAGATTCTTCAGTAGGAATGACATCCTCAGTAGCTTTGAACTTGATGGTTTCCTCAGGCGTCTTTTCATCTAGCACAGGAGGTAGGTGCTCTCTTTGCGAGCCGTTAGTTTCATCGAACCACACATCTACAGTTTCAACAACCTTGTTGTGATAGGTGTTGAAGACCCTGTAGGTGTGCGAGTCCTTTCCGTAACCAAGCATAAAACCTTCATGTGCTTTCGGTGCAAATTTAGAATTGTGATGAGGATCTCTAATCCAACATTTAGCACCGAAGACTTTGAAATAACTCACATTGGGTTTCTTGTCAGTGAGGAGTTCATATGAGGTCTTCTTGAAGAATTTGTGAAGATATACCCTGTTGATGATGTGGCATGCAGTATCAATTGCCTCAGGCCAGAAGTGACGAGGTGTCTTGTATTCATCAAGCATGGTGCGAGCCATCTCAACAAGAGTCCTGTTCTTGCGCTCCACAACGCCATTCTGCTGAGGAGTGTATGGGGCAGATAGCTCATGAGTAATACCAAGTTCATCGAGATAGTCATCAAGACCAGTATTCTTGAACTCGGTCCCATTGTCACTACGTATATGCTTGATCTTCACACCGAAATTCGTCGAAGCCCTTGAGGAAAATCGTCTGAAGACTTCTTGCACTTCAGTTTTGTAAGTAATGACATGCACCCATGTGTAACGAGAATAGTCATCAACAATGACAAAGCCATATAGAGATGCTGCATTTGTTAGTGTGGCATAATGAGTAGGGCCAAAGAGATCCATATGAAGCAATTCAAAAGGATGAGAAGTAGTCATGATAGTCTTCGAGGGGTGCTTGGCTCTGGTCATCTTTCCAGCCTCACAAGCCCCACAAAGATGATCTTTGAGGAATTTGACACCCTCGATGCCAATGACGTGCTTTTTCTTCACGAGCGTGTGTAAGTTCCTCATGCCAGCATGACCCAGTCGTCGATGCCATAGCCAGCCTTCTGAAGCTTTAGCAAGTAGACAAGTGGCAGGCTGTGGTCCTTGCAGAGAAATCAACAATATACAAGTCTCCTCTCCTAAAGCCTTCGAAGACTTTGGAATTGTCAGATTCCATGAGCACTAAGCAACGATATTTGCCAAAGACAACAACCATATCAAGATCACAAAGCATTGAGACAGACATGAGGTTGAATCCGAGGGACTCGACAAGCATGACTTTATCCATGTGTCGATCCTTTGAGATTGCAACCCTACCTAGACCCAATACCTTGCTTTTGCCTTTGTCAGCGTAGGTGATATGCTTCAAGTGTGATGGAGATAAAGGAGTGTTCATCAGTAAGCTCTTGTCACCGGTCATGTGATTTGTACATCCACTATCGAGGACCCACTCAGTAGCTTTGGGTAAATCATCCTGCAGATGAATTAGTGCATCTTACGAACTCATATACTTCAGAGTGAAGCATATGACATCAAATTCATCAGACATATTTCATCAATTAAAGCAACATATGTATATATAGCAATGTGAGGACGTGAGAAATGAATAAATCATTTCTTCATGATTAGCTTGCGTCCTTTCAAGCATTTCAGGTCTCCAGCAAATTCTTCAGACGATTTAGTTCGTCTGGAGACCTGACCCTGCATAAGAGATTAGTTCCTTTTCTTCACCACCCACATCTGGAGGGGTGGCAAAGAGTTCATCATTCTGCGAGCTCCATAAGAGAAAGGTGGCATAGACGCCAGACCACTTCGTTTCACATAAGAGGGGTTAGGGTAAGCATATGAATAAGCAGAGAAATTCTTCGAGGACTTATGAACATAATGATTTGAAGAATAATGCATATATTCATAGCCCTTAGGCTTTCCCTGCGAAACAGAAGTGTTAGCACGATGATGTTCATGTGAGGACTTTGATCCATGTGAGGAATTTGATTCATATGAAGAATTTGATCTGGGGTTCTTATTCTTCACAGGTGGTGTCATGAGAACATTCACCTGAAGACTTTCAAGGCACTTTTTGGGAACCCAGATTTTCTTCATAGGGGGACCATTCCTGCAGTTAGATCCAACATATCTAGCAAATACCTCACCATTCTGATTTTTGAACAGTTTATAGTTGGAGTCAAATGACTCATCAGATGAATATGAGGATTCACAAGTAAAGCCAGATAAAGTGGATGGATCTACGGGAGGTCCCTTCGCAGCAACCCATGAGGTTTTGGGATACTGCTCCGGTTTCCAGTAGGTTCCATCAGCATTGAGTTTCCTCTCAAAGGCAATACCCTCTTTCCTAGGGTTCCTGTTCAAGATCTGCTTTTTGAGCACATCACAAAGAGTCTGATGCCCTTTGAGGCTTTTGTACATGCCTGTCACATACAATTCCTTCAACCCTGCATTTTCGTCAGTGATACTAGTGGTATCCTCAGATGAGGAATTTGTGACCACAGAGACAGTTGAAGAATTTGCAGCAATGGAAGCATTTGAACATTCAGGTGAAGAATTAGCAGTTTCACGTTCAATGCATTTCAAGCATGGTGGAATAAATTCTTCCTGAGCGGAACTGATCTGCTGAGCAAGCAAAGAATCATTTTCCTTCTGAAGATCTTCATGACTCACCCTTAGCTTCTCAAGATCTTGCTTTCTTTGAAGAAATTCATAAGAAAGCTTCTCATGATCGGCTAGGAGAGTTTCATGACGACCTTGAAGGTTGTCAAACTTAGACTGTAGTTGCTGAAGATTATCAGTCAGTGTTTGAGTTCGATCCATTTCCTCACCTAACAGATCATCGCTTTTGTCTAGCATATTTTGAACCTTTTCCAAAGCCTTTTGTTGTTTAACAGCAATATTAGCAAGTTTGGAATAGCTGGATTTGAGGTTATCATCAGATTCATCCTCACTTGATTCAGAGGAGGGATATTTGAGTACCTTGGCACCTTTTGCCATGAAGCAATAGGTGGGAGCATAGTCATCGTTGCCGTCATCAGCAGTGTTGGGGAAGCCATTTTCCTCAGTGTTGAAGATGGACTTGCTAACGTAAGCAGTAGCGAGGGCTAGGCTCGCCACACCAGAGTCTGACTCCTCAGATGCCTCCTCTTCCTCATGTTCCTCAGATTTAGCTTCAGAGTCCATTTCCTTGCCAATGAATGCCCGAGCTTTCTTGGAGCTGCTCTTCTTGTGAGATGAAGACTTTGAAGATCTTGACGATGAGGACTTTGAAGATTTCTTCTTCCTCTTAGAGTCATCTGAACTATCATCCTTGTATTTCTTCTTCTTTGATTCCTTCTCCCACTGAGGACAATCAGTAATGTAGTGACCAGGTTTCTTGCATTTATGGCAAGTTCTCTTCTTGTAATCACGGGATGAGGAATCTGATTTCATGTCATCACCTCTTGAGGATTTTCCAAATTGGCCACGTCTAGAGAACTTCTGGAATTTCCTCACGAGCATTGCTAGCTCCTGACTCAGTTCTTCAGGATCACCAAGGCTGCTACCAGAATCTTCATCTTCAGATTCAGAGACTGCCTTGGCTTTCAGTGCACGAGATCTACCATAGCTCGGTCCGTAGAGATCTCTCTTCTCAGCTAGTTGGAATTCATGAGTATTTAGCCTCTCGAGGATATCAGCAGGATCAAGTGACTTGTAGTCACCACGTTCTTGAATCATCAGTGCCAGTGTATCGAATGAAGAATCGAGTGACCTCAGCAATTTCTTCACCACCTCATGGTCGGTGATGTCAGTGGCACCCAGTGCTTGAAGCTCGTTTGAAATGTCAGTGAGGCGATCAAAGGTTTGCTGAACATTTTTGTTGTCGAGTCTTTTGAAGCGGTTGAAGAGATTGCGAAGAACGTCAACTCGAGAGTCACGTTGAGTTGAGACTCCTTCGTTGACCTTGGACAACCTATCCCAGATAAGCTTAGCTGTCTCCAAAGCACTCACTCTGCCATACTGCCCTTTGCTCAGATGGCCACATATGATATTCTTCGCTTGAGAGTCGAGTTGCTTGAATCTCTTCACATCAGCAGCGTTTACGGAAGGAGTGACAGAGGGAACACCCTTTTCCACAACATACCAGAGGTCGTTGTCAATTGCCTCAAGATGCATGCGCATCTTGTTCTTCCAGTAGGGGTAGTCCATCCCATCGAAGGTAGGACACCCAGCTGAGACCTTGATCATGCCTGCAGTCGACATAACTAAAACTCCAGGTGGTTAAACCAAAATCACACAGAACAAGGGAGTACCTTGCTCTGATACCAATTGAAAGTGCGTTATATCGACTAGAGGGGGGTGAATAGGCGATTTTTACAAATTCGTCACTGAGGAATTTCAAGGTGAGGAAATTCCTAAGCGACGAACTACTTAGCAGCGGAATGAGTACTCAGATGCAAGCATAACAGAGCAGTAGCACAGTCATCATGATGAAATGAAAACAAGCACAGAGTACGAGTAGCGTAAACACAGGATAAGCAGGCTGAAGACAAACTGACTGAAGAATTTGAACTGAGGAAATTGAGAAAGTCTTCAGACAAAGTCTTCAAACAGTAATGATCAAATACATAGCAAGTATGCGAGGAAATGAAAGGGTTGAGGAAATAGAACCAGTAGCTCGGTGAAGACATTGATTTGCTAGACCAGTTCCAACTGCTGTGACAGTTGTACGTCTGGTTGGAGCGGCTAGGTATTTAAACCTGAGGACACACAGTCCCGGACACCCAGTCCTGAACACACAGTCCAGGACACCTAGTCCTCACCGTATTCTCCTTGAGCTAAGGTCACACAGACCTTGCCCAACCACTCGTGGTAAGTCTTCAGGTGACTTCCAAACCTTCACATACTCGGTCACTCGGCAATCCACAATTTCCTCTTGGATGCTCTAGACCATGACGCCTAACCGTCTGGAGGATGCACAGTCCTCAAAGGTAACAAGCGTCGGTTCCACACAGGAACAATCTCTTCAGTGATGCTCAATCACTTTGGGTTTGTAGGTGTTTGGGTTTTTGGGTTTTTCCTCACTTGATGATTTTCGCTCAAAGTCCTCGGAGGATGGGATGCTCTAAATGACAAGTGTCAATCTATCTCTCGGAGCAGCCAACCAGCTAGTGGTTGAAGAGGGCGGCTATTTATAGCCTAGGGAGCAGCCCGACATGATAAGACATAAATGCCCTTCAATGATATGACCGTTAGGTGGGTAGATATTTTGGGACAGCTGGCATGTAGCACAGCAACGGTCGGAAATTTGAGTATCAAATTCCTCAGGGCTATCATAATCCTCACTTGTAGGCAATCCGCACTGGCGAATTTCTAACTCCTCAGTCAGAACAAATTCCTCAGAGAACAGAAGAACTTCGTCTCTGTCACTGAAGAACTTGACTAAACTGTATGAGATTTCCAATGGCTTCACTCGAAAGGATTGGGTAGGTGTAGGATTTTGAGTTGAGCATCACTTGGAAATTTTTCCTTAGTTTTACCTCGACCCCCTTTAACAGTACGGTGTTTCCTATGACTCAAGAAGAAGAAAATGAAACTACGAAAACAAAAGTCTTCACGCTTCATAATCCTCGCATGAATATCAAGTCTTCAGGGTCACACCAATTTCTTCACTTTCAAAGTCTTCAAGAAAACCAAAGTCTTCAGTTGAAGACATTCATTTTTAGGGGTCGACATTCATCGTAATTAACAAACTCCTCATAGACTTATAGACCTGTGTACACTCTCAAACACATTAGACCCTTAACCTATAAGTCTTCAATACACCAAAATCACTAAGGGGCACTAGATGCACTTACAATCTCCCCCTTTTTGGTGATTGATGACAATATAGGTTAAGTTTTCAGCAAAACCTCATCTCGGTGTGACCCATTGCTTGAACTCGGTGAGACCGATTTTAGCAATGAGCAAACAGAGAGTTGGTCAAGCAAACTCGATGGGACCGATTGCTCATTTCGGTGAGATCGAAATGTTACAAAGGGAAACAGTGAGTTTGTAGGGCCATCTCGGTGAGATCGAGATCCGTATCGGTGTGACCGAATTGTCTAGGGTTTCTGGCAGTGGCTATGTCAACTGAACTCGGTGGCGTCGGATAGATCAAATCGGTGGGGCCGAGTTTGACTATAGGTTTTGGACATATGTGGAAATGAGAAAGTGACTGAGGGTTTTGGAGCAATATCACTAAGCATTTTGAGCAAGTAGACCATTAAGCAACACATCATCCCCTTTTAATAGTATTGGCTTTTCTATGGACTCAATGTAATCTTGGATCACTAAAATAGAAATGAAGAGTCTTAGCTTTTGCCAATCTTTGTCCTTAGCATTTTGAGGGGTCCACATCTCTAGTCCATGCCATGCCAATCATTGAACTTTCTGAAATATTTAACTTGAATGGATATTAGTTCAATGAGCTATATGTTGTTATGACTTACCAAAACCATCCGGGGATTAGTTGCACTTTCAATCACTCCCAGTTGTCATTGTTCTCCGCCGACACCAAAGCGAAAGCCAATGGAACCAATTTGTCACCACCATCATTAGCAACGGCGATCAACAATGTGCCCTTGAACTGGCCGGTCAGAAATGTGCCATCCACGGACATAACCGGCCTACAATGCTTGAAGGCCCTGATGCATGGCTCAAAAGTCCAGAATGCACGTCCAAATATTCGAACGGTTGCATCGTTGTATATCCTTGTTCTCACGCCATCTGGCTCCACCACCTAGTACATGCCAGGATTTTCTGCCGCCATCGTTTTCAACACCATCGCGAGGCGGTTGTATGATTCTTCCCAACCACCGTACAATATCTCAAAGGCAGCTTGCTTGGCCTTCCATGCCTTCCCATACTTCACCGTGTACCCAAAAACCTCCTTCACCATCTCCATCAACGCCCGAATGGGATATGTCGGGAGTATCTTCATGGAGGGTGAAAATCGATATGCAATGAATTTGGAGGTCAATTGACGGTGATCATCCTTTACATTAGCATCATCAATATCCTTGCCACTACATCAATGGTGCAACACGAAACTTGTAATCTTCCATTGTGGCCCGCCTTTGACACACCTTGCACGGATAACCCAAGGGCAATGATTCTTGTGTTCCTCACATGTGACCACATAACGCACTTTGGAGTTTGACTTCTCCACAAAGAATGGCCGATGAAACTTAACCGCGTAGTCCTTGGCCCATATTTGAAGTTCTACCAAGCTTTCAAAGATTATTCCTTCACTAAAACCATACACATTTGCTTTGGTATCTCGCTTTGAAGTTAACCTTGGTGCAAGAATTTTACTTGTGCCACCATCAACAATCGCCTTATCGGCTAAGCTTAGATCACGGAACAATGATGTCTTGTGACTACGGCCTATTACCTTCTTGAAAGCATTGGCTTCTTTAGCCGTCAAACCATCCTCATCTACTTCTTCATCCGGGCCTTCATCCTCCGAGTCCCACGCATAGGACCTACTGTATGGAATGTCATGGTCCATGTCCTCTTCCATGCAATTTGCCTCAACATCGCCAACATAATGGTCACGAAGATAAGCCTCCGATTCATCACCCTCAAACTCACCACCATCCATGTGCAAGTCTTCATTATGAACTTGGTCATTCCCGACGGGGCTCAAAGGTTGGGTCATTGGAGGTTGGCTCATTGTTGTGTCATGCACATCCGGAGTGACATGTGTTGAATCTCGAACCGGGCTTCTAACATCATATGAAGATGCACACCGATTCAAATCAATGTGCAACCGAGCATGAACAACCTTTGTAGCAAATAACTCAAATGATTTATCTTGTGAGGCCAACACACTCTCTTTATATGCTTCCCAATGAAACTCGGAGTCAAGAGGCATTATCTTCCAACGAATATGTTGCCCATACCCAACATTATACCTTCCGATTAAGTCTACTCCATCGCTTTCTTCCATCCAATTCAACCTTCTTTGAAGCTCAACCACAACCTCCTCAAGGCTAGGACTTGTGGGAAACACCATCACTACCGGCTTCTTCTTCGGGTCACCATACTCCGCGTCTCCCTTCTCAAAGGAGACAAAGTCCACATGATGCACATTGACGATCCTCGCCATCTACAATCATAAACACCAAAATGCATCAACAAAAATAGCAAAACTGGATGAACTAGGGTTTCCCCAAATCCCCCACAATATGGAGATTTCAACCAACAAAAAGAGAAGGAATGATGGAGAATACCTTGAGGGGTCGAAGGGAAGGATAAATCACCGATTTGGAGCTCCGATCCACGAAATTTTGTGGGCATTAGGGAGGGGCATGAGTGGGGCGGCCGGGGTGGAGAAGGAGAAAAGTGAGGGTTTGTGGAGGGAAAAACAGAGGGGCATTCTGTTTTGTTGAGGCAAGGGGCATGACGCCCTGGGCAGGGGCGTCATGATGCTGACCATGGCGCCCTGGCCTGGGGCGCCATGGTGCCATGCCCACCGCTGACCAGTATGGCGCCCTTGACCAGGGCGTTGTGTAAATTAGCATGGCGCCCCGGATGCGGACGTCATGCGGGTAGGGCCATTTTATGAAATATTTTTAAAAAAGAATCATTTTGTGCTGAACTTTAGCCAAAGGGCCAGTTTTGTAGTTTTTCACGCCTGCCTCGGGCTAACTGAACTCCTCGATCTCGATCCCCTCTGCCACCGTGCTAATAGTAGTACCCTACCCACTAGCTGAGCTAAAATTTTAGTGCAGCTGTCGTTCTCTGCTGAGCGAGCGCGATGAGATCTGTCGGGCCACGAGTAGAACCGAACGAGGGCCGGGATAGGTCCGCAAGCGCCGCAAATATTGCACTGCAAGGAACGCTTTGCTTTGCTTTGGACACAACGCACAGCATTTGCACCTGTTTTCGTCCCAGTTAATTAAGAGATGTCTTGTGAGCTCCGATACGCGTCGGTAGAAGAAGACGACGGCGGCGTCATCGTCTACCCGCAGCATGGCAACGAACAAATGGGCACGTATGCCGCATCGATTAGTGATTACCATATGCCGCTCTGGGCAGGCAGAGGCAGGGGGACACGAATCAGCAGAAAGCGCTGCCGATCTGCCAGGGACACGACCAGCTGGCGTGCATGCATGCACGCACGCACATCAGGTAAATCCAATTCTGTTTTGTTGGCTCCTTGTTCGTCCTAGTTAATCACGGTGGTCCATCTGATTTTTTTCTTAATTATTACTATTACGGTGGCAAGAGAACGAACAAAATGGAAAAGCGTGCGTTACTAACAGGAAACCAACCCAACGCCTTTGTCTCCGCGCAACCAAGCCCGTTTGGATCATTCTCACCATCGATCAATGTATGCATCCAAACAAGTTCCCGGAAAAATGAAAGTGTCTAAACAAGGCGTTAGTTGCACTTGCAGTTCATTTTTCTACGTTACGTCTTGAGATGTGTGCTGTGTGCACACATTGTCCCCAGTCGATCCCCCACCTTACTAATCCTATCATCATCGGTGGAGTATTTGATCACTCTCTACTCATCGTAAGGGGCAAGTAAAGGCACTGAGTGGTCTGATGCATGCCAAATTGCCAAGACGGTAACTATAAAATGCTTTTGCGATGATCCGGTTTTGTAGGCTGGTGGATATGCTTTTGTCATGATGATTTGACCTCGCAAATTGGTGGGCATGCTTTGGTAAATCGGGCGAGTGCTTTCCTCGTGATTTAACTTTGTAAAATGCGAGTGCTCCGTTCCTTTTTTCCCCCTCTCTCTTCATGTAGTATACCATATGAAATGGAAAAAAAAAAGATAGAGGGGAAGCAGAGCTACATGATTCACCGCCGGCTTTTCTGGGGCGCTGCTGATCCTTGCGATAATGAGAGCCTCATTTACCAATGATTTGTATGATTGGGATCATGGTTTGTACAGCGTGCAAGGGTACTATAAGCAAGCTCCCAAGAGAAACAGGGCAGGAAGCACACAAAATTCCAGCTACAAATTTCACCGATGCGTCGGCCTCGGCTATGCGGGGACAGTGACGCCAAAGCCGCATGACAGATGAAGCAAAACTACGCAGGTCTTCTTGTTGCGTGTCATTGAAGGACAGGAATTTCTTTACATGGGTTGCAAAACGTAGCATCTGATGACAAAGATCGCAAGGGGCATCAAACATCACCAAACGGAGCAGGAACACCACATTGCTTTCCGCCCAAGACTCGTAGTTGATTAATTAGTTGGAACCTTTGTCACTTTGTGTATGAACGTTGCTTAGAGGTTGAAAGCAACCCATTTTCAATTGACACTAGTGCAAAAAAAGGGTACCATACAATTGGCACTTGTTATCTGAAGTTTATGATTAGAATGTCCCTTTTTTTGAAAAATGTCATTTTGGGCACTAGTTGAAATTTGGAGATTTTGGGTTATCCATTGTAGACTCCTCGTACCCACCCCATCCACTAACATAGGCCGACATGGGACATGGTATGCGTAATGCATAGAGAAAAGCCATGTGAAAATAATATCATTCGATTGGCCTGACAAACTTCAGTCATATTCTGCAGTTTTTAATCATATATAGTTGAACATGATAGTAAAAGTCATGCATGGCAGTGGAGAAAGGTAAAATAAAGAAAAAAAACCAATATTATAAAAGTAGAGGGGTATTAATATGATTCAATCAGGATGGCAATTCTTGTGATACATATGCACACAATAAAAAAGCAATCAATAACATATACTCCCTCCGTCCCAAAATAAGTGTCTCTAGTACAAAGTTAAGACACTTGAGACACTTATTTTGGGACGGAGAGAGTATTTGAGAAGGTATGCATATTAATTTCATTTATTGCATAATTAAGACAGAGTACTCGGTAGTGAAGTACATAAAAACGGGCAATTTGATGATAACTAACAAAGATCAAACCCTAATATCTAGCCGTTATCTCTGTTTTACACACTTATAAACTTAGCATTTCGGTTCTGCTTTAGAGTGGTCATTATACTATGAATGACAACTAAAATTTTAATATTTGAGCTACGTCAGCCTTCGGCCAGGTTGTCTCATGAAATTACGCACAATATCGAGTCAATTTTCAAAACAAGATAAGCACACCCATATTAGTAAGTTCACCTAGGTGGGCATTTTATTGAGAGGAAAGCTAGGTGCCCATTTAAGTTACCATGATAGCATTATTGTTCATATTTATAATCTATTTATTACCAGGTTTCTTGTTCTTATGAAACTATGCTATGAGTATGAGTTGCTATATGAGAAATTAAGAAAACCTACATGTATGAAAATCAACAAAGCGAGTCACAGAAAAAGTGATTGAAAACATATCAAAACTTCAAACATGTGGATTCTACATAATATCAAAGTAGCTTTACGGAATTATTCTTTTACTCAAAACACCGACAATATGATATTTTCTTTAATATTTCGCTCGATGAAATGTTCTATCATTGTATTATACTCAAGATATCCCAGTTTCACATTAGAACCCAAAACTACAAAAATCACCACATTGTTTTGCTTTCCGTCGAAGACTTCTAGTTGATTAGTTGGAACCTTTGTCACTTTGTGTATGAACGTTGGTTCAAAGTTGAAAGCATCTCTTTTTAATTGACATTAGTGCAATTTTTCAGGTTCGCCCCATCTCAGTACTAGTTGCAATTTTGGAGATTTCGGGCTATCCATTGTAGACTCCTTGCATTCTCCCCGTTCACTATTGTAAGGCACACATGGATGTAGTATGTGTAATGTAATATAAACCATGTGAAAATAATGCCATTAGATTGGCCTTACAAACATATTCTTCATTATTTTTAACATATATGCTGGAACATGGTAGTCAAAGTCATGCATGTAGTCGATGAAAGGCAAAATAAAGGAAACTAGCAGTATTTGTAAAAGGTGGGAGTTTTAATACAATTCAGTCGGGATATTAATTTTTGTGATACATGTACACACAATATAAATCCAATCAATAGCATATATTTGAAAAGATGTGCATATTAATTTCATTTATAGCATAATCAAGATAGAGTACTCGATAATGAAATATGTAAAAGCGACCAATTTGATGATAACTTACAAAGATCAAACCCTAACATCTACCCGCCATCTCTGTTTTACACACTTCTAAACTTAGCATTACAGTTGCGCTTTAGAGTAGTCAATTAAACTATAAACGACAATAAAAGTTTTAGCATTTTAGCCACGTCAGCAAGGTTGTTTCATGAAATTACATACAATAACATGTCAATTTTCAAAACAAGATAAGCGCGCCAATATTAGTAAGTTCGGCTAGGTGGACATAGTTTATATTTTATTTATTATCAGGTTGCCCTTCTAAAAAATATGCTATGAGCATGAGTCGCTACATGAGAATTTAAGAAAACCTCCATGTATGAAAATTAACAAAGCGAGTCATGGAAAAACTGCCGAAACCACATTAAAACTTCAAACATACGGATTCTACGACATAACATATCAAAGTAGCCTTAGGGAATCATTATTTCATTCCGAACACACGTGACAACACGATACTTTGTGTAGGATTATTGGAGCCCACTTTGTGAACCCAATTTCACATTAGAACCCACTGCAAAAATCACACTTTGTGAAGGCCTGCGTTCCTACTATGATGATAAATAAATTCGATCACAGGTCCTATCCTAGACCAACACGACAAGCGGGAGGGAGGGAGGGGTTGGTCGTCCTCTACTTCTCTGCTCTCGAGACAGTACAGTGAGGTGCCAAGCATGTGACCCTCTTCACTTCCTCAAGAAGTCACGCACCAAACACTACCCCCCACCACCGCAGCAAGAGCTCCGCCGCTCCCCACCCCTCCCCTCTCCTCGCCCCCTCCTCTGCCTCCTCCTCGACCTCCGGGGGAAGGAATCGGAGAGGCGCGCGCGGCCATGGCGTCCAGCGCTTCCCGGTTCATCAAGTGCGTCACGGTGGGCGACGGCGCCGTCGGCAAGACCTGCATGCTCATCTGCTACACCAGCAACAAGTTCCCCACCGTGAGCACCAAATCTTTCCTCTCCCCCCCTGTTGCCGCGACCGGCGCTTGTGCCAAAGGCGCGAGCTTTAGATGTTCCATTTCAGGGCATTTTTTTCCCAGTACAGTACCGGCGGTGATTTTGTATTATTGGAGACTGCTGTGCAAAGGATCTTTCCCAATTTGCTTTCGGGGCGTGTTTTTCTGTGATGGATTGGCGTCGTGGCTGATTTTCCAGTGCACTTGAGACACTAATTTCTCAATTTTCTGATGGGCATTTGCCTTGGCAGGACTACATACCCACGGTGTTCGACAATTTCAGCGCAAACGTGGTAGCGGACGGCACTACGGTGAATTTGGGCCTTTGGGACACCGCCGGTAAATTTCACCTCCTGACTCGACTGCTTTCTTTGTGCTGCTGCACCTGTGGCTTGTAGGTTTTGTTTTGCCTCAACTGCACATCACAGTAGCAAATTTTACTCTGTGACGATTCATTTGCTAACCGGGGAGCTCACACTTTGCAGGGCAGGAGGATTACAACCGACTGAGGCCTCTAAGCTACCGTGGTGCTGACGTTTTTGTGCTTGCCTTCTCTCTTGTGAGCCGAGCTAGCTATGAGAATATCATGAAGAAGGTGCCCAAATGTTCTACTAGCATCCTTTGCTGCACTTGTTCCTTTTTGTTTGGAAAGAGGTTTGAATGTTTTGGGCTTTGTTGTTTCCTCTTTCAGTGGATACCGGAGCTTCAGCATTACGCGCCTGGCGTGCCTGTTGTGCTGGTAGGCACAAAACTGGGTGAGTTGTTCTGACAGTGAAAGCTTATTGTTTGCTTAATAACTGCTTATAGGTGGGCGGTGGGTGGGATTGGTGGCATGATTTGTGTATTTTGTCCTGTTACGTAGTAACTCGTTGGCGTCTCTTTGTCTCTGCGTGGTTGGAATTTAGTTTGGTTGGTAATCCACTGATAGTGATCTTTGTAGCGTGGACAGCTTATCATCCATGTAGTTGGGGGCCAAATACTTTGTAGTTTACAGGAGCTATCATCCAAACAGTTGTTGAATAAATAGTCTGTCTGGTGAAGCTTAACAAATATGGTAAGCTTTGAGGTCGTTTACGGATTGGACTGCATGAAATATCATGTTTAAACGCAATAATGAAAAACTCTGCCATGATTTATTACGAACCATGGATGAAGCACACTAGAAAAATCCTAATTCTGCGTCCTTAACTCGCTACTTTCTGTGAAATTAATCATACATTTCTAGCAAGATCGTTGTAACTGTCAAAACCAATCATTTGCTGCTGTGAGTAGGAACCCTAATAGGCCAACAGGAAATACTATCTAACACTATATATCTACGACAAATCATTCCTTAATTAAATATGGTTTTAATATTCACAAATTGTAATGTTGCTTGCAGATCTTCGTGAAGACAAGCACTATTTGCTGGACCACCCTGGCATGGTACCCGTTACCACAGCACAGGTACATCTCAATTGTCTATGTTGTTGATTGTTGATAAATCGGTTAGAACTTTGAATGTCCTTGACCTTAAGGTCAAAGAGATGATAAATGCAACCTGGCTTCTGAAACTCAATCCTGTCCTTGCCATTGCCACAGGGGGAGGAACTTCGTAAGCAAGTCGGTGCTTTATATTACATAGAGTGCAGCTCAAAGACACAACAGGTAAAGTTTTCTGTAAGAGAACTGTATGCCCTCGCTGCAGCAATTGTGTCTTCTTCAAAGTGTTTGTGTAAGCTGAAAATTCTTACACTTGTGCAATATGTAGAATGTCAAAGCTGTGTTTGATGCTGCTATCAAGGTAGTAATCCAGCCCCCAACTAAACAAAGAGAAAAGAAGAAAAAGAAGCAGCGTCGTGGATGCTCTATGATGTAAGTAAACACAACACTCGCAGTTTTTCTTCATTGTCATTTTCTTTTCTTTTTTATATACTTCCCTCCAGTACTGTAATAGTTGTCATTTTGGACATAAGCACGGTCTCCAAAAAGCAGCTTTGACCACTACTTTCGACTAATTATAACCCAATTACTCTTAAAGTTCTTAAAGTTTGACTTGCTATGTCCAAAATAAAAAGGTTTTGGAAACTCAGAGAGGGTAGCCAAGTTCTAAAGCTATTTTTTGAGCATTCATAGAACTATGGCATGATTATTCTAGTAACTGAGCAATAGCAAAATTTACCTAGAACGTGAATTTTGTAATAAAGAAAATCCAGAGTGATTCGAGTACCATATTATGTTGCTAAACCATGCATCAAGGCATGTTGAGGTTGGTTATGCTTTTGTTCGGAAATGTATGTGAAATAAACGCACATCATAAGCATTTTACACGCGTTCTGTTTCTGAACATTGAATTTCGTGTCTTACATATGCAGGAACTTCGGTGGAAGGAAAATGCTATGCTTCAAATCCTGAATGATGAAGGAGAAGGTCTCTTGCCTGAAGCGATTGTCATGGGTGTGCAGCACCAAATTGACAAACACTCGAGATCTGTTGGATCTGCTGATTGCACGGTCAATGTGTATATTTGCATCGTCGGTAATTAATTACTAGAGTTAGATGGTTAAACTAGCCCTTGCTTATGTGCTGCAGAATGCCCGTGTTTTATTAGCATTCATCGTGTTAGGAAGTTGTGTAGAAGCAAACGAGATTTTGCTGTGTCAGTGACAAGGTCGCAACTTTTGAAGTCTCGGTGTATTCTCAGTTCAGTTAGTCTATTTTGTGATTCCACGGCCGGCGACATCGAGAGCAACATTGAAATCTTACGGATGTGCCAGTTTCGTTGAGGACTAAATCTTTGCAGTTGGCATGCGACGCTGGTAGCAGGCGGAGCATATTCGTCAACAACAATGATGGCATCTCCAACGGCAACCCGCAAATTATCTCCCTCGTCCGTCCACAAACAGAAGGGATCAGTCCGCGGACAAAGATGCGGGAGGCAGTCATTCAACCGTAGCCGCATACATTGCAAACACTTTTCAAGAAAGTTGATGAAATTCATGCAATCATACAAACCGGACGAAAATGGTTACATTTTGAACATATTTTAACTAAAAAGGTAAAACTATATGCATGTACGATCGCGCGGAGCTCCACTCCACTCTCACGACACGGATATACTACATTAGTCCACGGCGAATCCCTTTGTCTTCCCCATGTCCGGCAGCCCGCTCACCGGACCGCCGGGAGCCTCGGAGGTATATTCTTACACCGTATCTTCCCTATGTCCGGCTGCGCCGCTCATCGGAGTGGCAAAGAGGGTGCTTCAGCCAGAGCGGAAGGGGGGCCTGCTCCGCTTCCGCGGAGCCCAGGCGAGGGCCAAGGATGGTCTAAGATAAAGAACCAGACAGGTCACCGGTTGTACAAGCCGGCGACGCACCGACGGTGGCCTTCCTGGGACCCAAGCGGCGGCGGCCTTCTCGTGTTCTACTTTCCGTCGATGTCGGTGATGGACGCGGACGTGCTGGCCACTGGCTCGTCGATCTCCGGGCAGACGGCTTCTTTCTCTGCCGGCATGGCGCGGTTACGAGCGCGTTGACGATGGATGGCGCGGTCACAAGCATGTGAGGCGTGGTACGACACGACGTAGTCCACGGCAGCGACTATGCCCGTGTCGCCATGCTCCCCCCCCCCCCCCCCCCCCCCCCCCCCGTGCCCCAGCCAGGAGCAACTCGCCACTCCTGGCTTGGAGTGATGAGGTGTTGAACCACGCGCCGGCTTGGGGACGACCACTTGCTCCGTCGGGCTAGACGAGGAAGGTGGAGCAACGAGCTACCTCGCTCGTATCCGGCGGGCTCGACGGGCCACCCAGCCGACTTTTATGCTGGAGAACTGCTCTTCCTGCTTGTCGGATGCCATCGAAATGGTGGAGAAAATGGTGGAATGAGGAGATGGGGAGCGACGGACCTGGTGGTGCGATTCTTGCCTGGCGTCTAGCCTCCTTTAAATAGCGGACAGAGGGAAGGAGCTTGCCTAGCGTTGTGTTTAATGTCGGCCTGCTCGGGAACGGGCATGTGGCAGGAGTAGGTTCCTCGACTTCCACACGGGTTTAATGGATGCGTTTGAATGCGTCGAGGAGGCGTGTTCAGCCGGCGTGCAGCGGGGGGAGCCCGCAGCTGGCGCGCCGTTTCAATGGTGGAGGCAGTGAGAGGTCGCGTCCGCCTGAGCCGTCTTCAATGTGGAGCGACGCGCTCTAAAGCGGCATGAATGCGGGCAGCTGGCGCTGGGCGGGAAGCGCGCGGGGGGGAGGGAGGAGGGAGTTTCAGTGGGATAGGACGGTCAGAAGCGGACGTGGCAATTGTCCGGACTCCCGCAAAGCCCCCCGCATTTGTCTTTGATTTGCGGGAGAAAATATGTCTGCACCGCGCCGCAGACTGATACAGGACCGCGTTGGATGGCTTCCGCAATGCGGACAGCGCGGTCCAGACGAATGCAGGCAGTTTAAGGGTCGGCGTTGGAGGTGCCCTAACAATTTTTTTTTAAGGATTCCAAGCAAGTTGACCAAAGATTAAACCTAACGGAAACCTATTACGAAAGAAGAGAAGAAGTAAAAAGAAAAAACTAAAGGAAAGTAGATTAAGGTTCGGGCATAAGGATTTGTTGTTTTTCATGTAGTCCTAGCTACATTAGAGCATGGTCCTCTCATACCATATGTTCAGGTTACTCGTAAAACTCGCGGGCACGCCCGATCAGTTCGCCACATAGAACGAGACCCATCATGGACCATATTTCCATTTTCTTTATTTTTTTCATCTCTCTATTCATCCTCACTAATCATATGATGGTGACGGGACAATTTAAAGACAACGCGTGGGACATGACCGCATGCATGCATAGATGAGAGCTTAAAACAGACATGTCCGGACACTTATCGGTGCATCCATGAATTTTTGAGTAGCCAAATTTGCCAAACCCGGTTGTAAAGAGCCCACATTCCAAGGGTTTCGTTTTATCGTCTCCTCGTATGCCGACGGTGGTCACACCTACCTCTTCTAGTACTAGCAAAGTGCACGTGTATTGCAACAAATTCAAAATAGATTAATACATGTTCACAAACTTAAAAGAAAATCACCCTATTTTTTCATATGTATGTATATCACCAAAAACATGTTAGGTTTTCCTCAAAATATATGTTTGGATGAGATGGTGATGGCCCAGAGACTAAGGGGTTTCCTACAAATGTAGAGCAGTGTTTTATTTTTAGAATCGAAATGTAGAGCAGAGTGGTTGGGGTCATTTTGCAAAAATATCATAAGTCTCACATGCTCTGTATGTAGATCGGATGGTCAGAAAGAATGGATGGAAGACACACCAACATCACCAACTGGGTCTTTTATAGGAGTAAGCAAGTAGAGAGTAGAGATATTTCAAGGGTTAAAATTTTAGAATTCACATCATTCACCCATTGAATTATTATAAATTCTATAAATGCAATAATTCAATTTCTAATCTTACATTCTACAAGATCTCAAATGCGGGCTTCAAAATTTTACAATTTGGCACCCAGAAGTAAATTTTATCTTGATTAACACAGTGATAGCGCAAATTCATAGATACATCAAGAGGCATATCCATAACATGCACCGTGCAAACTACTCCCTCCGTTTCAAATATAGTGTGTATTCGGTTTCCGCGCTTCAACTTTGACCATAAATTTAACCAACGAAACCAATTGCTACGGGAGCAAAAATTATACCAGTGAATTCGTATTCAAAAGAAGTTTTCAATTATATAATTTTTGCTCCCACCGCAGTCGGTCTCATTGGTTAAATTTATGATCAAAGTTAAACCTCAAGAAAAGCGGACGCGCTATATTTTGGAATGGAGGAAGTACCCCAAACAACTATAATTTTTGCTCCCGCCGCAGTCGGTCTCGTTGGTTAAATTTATGATCAAAGTTAAACCTCAAAAAGAGCAGGCACGCTATATTTTGGAACGGAGGGAGTACCCCAAACAACGACTAGGATGGAGCAAGAACAATCAACGAATTATGAAACTATACCTGGAATAACACAGCACATACAAAAATTTGCATGGCCGAAAGCACATGGAAACCAACAGGCAAGCTTGATGCAGAAGACAACGTCAATCAAGGCGAATTATTTCTTCCACATCTACGGTTATAACGCTCCCAGCAGGAATACACGTCACATCTAAACCATATGTTAAACTGCTGATGTCCTCAGCAATGTGAAAACACTTTATCGAAAGAAAAAAACTTAAAACAACCCGACCGAAACTAATTACAGCGGTTTCAGATGCTTGAAGATGCCGAGGACAAATCACCGTTCCATCTCCAAAGCCATACCCTCCTGGGTAAAATAGAAGCAAGCCTGGCAGGTACAGAAACTCTAGCAAGGCAACTGCTGAAGCTGAGCAAAACTGTTCCAGGTAAGTATGGATATGACTAACATTTACAGCAATTACAGCAAAGGTTTGTTCCTCTCGCAATTCAAATCATCAAGGAGATGAATCCATGTGACTTGTATATCTCACCACGCCCAAACGGGTGCAATACAACACCCCATTCAGTCGCCCCTGCAAATAAAAGCACCATTAATTAATCAGCTTAACAAGAAAAGAAAAAGGACCTGCGAGAGAGACTGAATTTGACTAGAAGTCAGAACTGTGGTACATACAAGCTGCTCACCAGACTCTGAAGTCGCTGCAAGGAGAACTCCTTGAAGTTCTTATTGCCATGATAGTTGTTTGTATGATGATGCTCTTTCAGCATCCCAACTGCCCTCGGGTTCCTTCCTCTTTATTCCTACACCCGCCATTTGTAACATTCTTGCTTGCTCCTCCACAAACGCTTGTGGCGGTGTGATCAAATTTTGCCTAAGCGATAGAGGTACTCGCTCGTCTTTCCCTTCTATATCTATACTTCCAGGGCCAGAATTAAGATCAAGCCCCTGTCTTCTCCATTTCCAGTTACTGTCATGTCCATCACTGCTGCTACCTTCAGGAAGGTTTATTGCATACTGCCTTGCATGCTGGGCAGGTAATGCGCCTGTTGACCCAGCAAATGATGGAGCAATGGTTGGAAAATATGTAACTCCTGCAGGTGCAGAATTGCCATATGGCACCGATCCAATTGGAAATCCTGCTGTTTGAAGGTGAACACCGGGAGCAAAAGGAAATCCTGCATATTGATATGCAGGAGGGTGGAAGACCATGGCTGGCGATGTGGAAATAACTGGGGGCCTGCATGAACCACTTCCAAATTGACCGCCGTCTGCAGTAGGCGCAATGATCCTCTGGGTTCCAGGTGCTGTTTCAATTGGGTGAGACTGTTCTCTAGGAGGAAAAAACGACTGCATAGCTACGGGACCACCTGGGTTGGCAGAAGCATACCATGGTGACATGTTACTAATTTCAGTATTGTTCATTCTAAGGCCAGCAACTTGAGGTAGGAATGGTATGCTGCTAGCACCTTTAGATGATAGGGTCCTTTGTGCAGATTCTGTACTGGCTTCATCAAGGCTTGGTCCGTTATTGAGATCAAAAAAGTTCCTCGAGCTACTTGTATCAGTATTAGGTAAACCTTCTGGCAACGGTCTTGATGGCAACAATGTGACTTCAACTCTGTGTGAAGCATTTGAGATAAATTGGTTATTCTCTGCAACTTCGCCGGCCATATTCAAGTCAAGTTCAAAGCCAGCACTTCGTACAGGGCCACTGCGACTTCTAGGGTTGCCAGATTCAGAACCAATTGTCCGGGCAGAACTCTGTGAGATATCTTCCTCTAGAACTTGGTCATCTGCTACATTTAGATCAATGTCAAATGCTTGGCGAGATTGCCTCCCAGCAGCATCAGATACTGCACTACCAGGTGTAGTTAGAAACATCCCTAAAGTCTTCCGTGGCTCCGCAGGACGAAATGCACTTGTAGCAGCTGCACCTTTCCACCCAGCCTCAGGCTTCACTCTTAGTAGGTTCTCGGGAGGGACAAAAGGTCCTTTAGCTGGAGCAGCGACTGTTATTTGGGCCGGCAGACCACTTAAAATAGGTGAGACGAATGGAGAAAGACCAGGTAAATGAATTGCAGAAGAACATACAACAGTAGAGGTAGCTGGCTCAGAGTGATTCCCCTCGTCCCCAAGTTCATTCAAATCAAAGTCAAGCTTAGCTGTACCATTTGAGTTGGTGTTAACCATAGAAGAACCCTCATCTGATGAGACAATGTCCTCTTTCCCACCCACTTCATCACTCGGTTTCTTTGAACTGTGCCTTGCAGTATGCTCGGTATCATGAGACATGATAGTGCGATGTTTTGCTTGACTACTTGATTCACTGGAACAGTCTTTTGATTCTTTAATCACAGATATCCCATTCGCTGCACCAAGTGGCACTACTGATATCCCATTCGCTGCACCAAGTGGCACTACTGATACATCTGGTTTGGTAACATCAGCTGAAGTGGACGCAGGCTGTTCTTTTTTCTCATGCTCTTTCAGCATTTTATTGCAAACCACTAGACCATCAGCATTTTTTGTATCCACAGCCAAAGATGAGAATGAAGTCTTTGAATCCAATTTACCAGTGGCACTGTTGTCAGTAGATCTGATGGTTTCGAGGTGATCTGGTAGACCATGAAGATGTGTCTGATCTGATGATTTCAATAAACCTTGACCTTGTTTATCAGCACCACATAAAGACGATTCCTCAGAGGGGAGTAATGTTCTATTTGGAGCAACCAAACTACATTGACTGCCTGATGCCGTGTCGGCGTCAGCAATGCTGATATTGAACTTCGCATCAATCTTAATATCAGCTGGCTGTCTGGCATTTGGCTTCTGATCACCACCACCAAGTAAATCAACTGAAGATTCAACAGCTTTAGAATCTATTCCAGGTAGAGGCGGGCTAGTAGATGATGTTCCCTTGTTGTCATGGGATGATAAATAAGTTCCAGAACTCCTCAAGCGTCGTTCCTCATCATTTTTGTCTTCCTTCTCAGAGATGACTTTCTCAACATCATCTGATGGATCCAGGTGCTGTGATGGGCCTGCATCACACTCTACTTTTAGCTTCTGAATATTCTGGCCTCCATAGCCATGTTTATTTGCAGACGAATTCGTCGGTGAAGCAGATGACATCAATTCAGATTTAGATACTTCTCCAGCAACACTAGCAAGAAGATTCATTGCTGTATCATCTCCAGCTTGCATGGAATGACTACCTTCGGAGTATTTGATTTCAATCAAAGCATTCAAAGGGCTGAACGAGTTCCGCACTCTGGTTTCACCTAAGCAGACGTCTTTTTCATCCATATTTGCCGAGCACGCAACTCGTGATGCACATGTATCCTTAGCAGATTCTTCAGCAGTCCTGCTACAGTCACCATCCAGCATACCACAAGGTGATTTATCACCTTCCTCGGAACCTGCAATTCTTTTAGTATCATTGCTTCGCTCAGGCTCAGCATTAGCATCAGAACCTAAATGAGCCTGAGAATTTTCAACCTTCATTTTCACCCTACGATCATTCTGTTCATGCTTATCTGCGTGAACAGGAGATGAAGCTCTACTCCCTGAAACTGATGGCTCCTCACAAGAGCCCCCACTTGTGCTCCTAGCAGGGCTACAACTTGGTTTTGGAAACCGAACAATCAATCTTTGATTGTTGATGTGAGGTGTGTCAGCTCCTTTCTCACATGCCAAGCCAGACTGTGACGATCTTTCCTGCAATAAAGAACGATCACCTTGGCTGGACCTTCCCAAAGCAGCTTCCTTCTGGAATCCAGAACCAAGAAGCCCATTGTTTGCCCTTCGATGGCCACGTGCAGAAATTTTACTGGCACTCGCTGAAACAGCAGTTGAGCTCCGTGCATCCTCCTTCAAAGAACCAACTGTTTTTCCAGGATCACTAGAGCATGACTGGCTGTTATTCAATGAGTGGCTTGAACTGCAACTTTTCTCCTCTTTCACTGTAGGAAAATCAGGGCCACAAGTCCCAGCAGCTGATTTGCATGGTGAGTCCTTTAAGTTGGCTGCAGCATTTGCTGGTTGCATGTGTTGTAATTTTGAAGAGCCAGATGTGAAAGGATTTGACTTTGCAACAGCATCAGCAGCACCAGATGTAGCACTCAAAGCCTTTGGTGAAGAAAGATGAAACCCTGCACTTTTCGGACTGGGCTCACTTGAGCCACTTCGTCCGTTTCCAGCACTAGAAATTTCCGGGAACCCCACTTTTCCTGACCAGGAAACAGCTTGACCTGACACTACAGGTTTTGCATCAGTCGACTTCATTTCAGCGTCAACACGCTTCTTCCAGCTATCAACAAGATACCTAGCCTTCCTCTGTATCTCCGGATTTTTATAGCTGCGCAGATGATTGACAGATTTCCCAATACTGCAGCTTTGTAAGGCAATCAGACTGATGGGCAATTTCGCTAGTGCACGAAGCAGGGCCAGGATAAGGTCTTCAGTAGGCTTATCAGTTTCTTTAGGACTACCCCCTTCACCAGACTTCCCTTTGTGAGTTTCTTGAAGCCAATCATTCAAGACCGGAAGGCCCCTTAGTTGCATAAATCTGCTAAGGCAATCAGGACTTTCTGTGGCTGCAATAATATCAGCAAGCCTTACTCGGCCGGCAAGGTCCATTTTCCGCTCAATTTGATCAAGTTGCATGAATTGAACTAGCTTGTCGACAGCTTCAGCATGAGGAAGTCCATCCTTTTCTGTCATCTCTGCAATTTCAGACTTCATATTATCCCCCTTAACATTTCCAGGTTCACTGCCATCAACCTTAGGAGGACAATCACTATCTCGCTTAGCTGGTTCAATTCCTTGCTCGCCTCTGTCCCTCTTCTTCCCTTTAGATGGGCCACAATTTTGAGCACCGTCTGAACAAGCCTTCAATTGCTGGGAAGCTGACAGAACATTTGGCCGTTTTGGTGAGTGCCCACCTGACCGCACTGCACCATGCATTTCTAGCCTCGTTCTGTCTAGGAGCCGATTTACTTCTTCCTGCCGTTCCTGGCCAAAAGTTGCACACATTAACCAACAATATAATAGACAGAATAAACGAAGGTAACTGTAGAACTTACATTAATATAATCTCTGTCGGTAAGCCACCATAAACACTTGTTGTCAATATCATACACACGCCGACATACAAATGAAGAAATCCCAGATGACAGCTCAGCACCTTTACGTAAAAAGGCAACTTTACAAGGATGGAGCAGTGAAACAGCAGATGTCTCGTCTTGGTGGAAAGAGTAGAAGACCTCGTTTGGGGCAGCGTTCAGTTGTATCCCCTTGTTAAGCCTGACGTCAGCAGGTCTATATAGCCAACTTACACGTAACTTGGGATTGCTTTCTTCCTGCTTCTCAATCCAACGTATCAATCCAACGAAAGGAGGAACATCAATAGCACGAAAAAGAGCACAGTCGCCAACTCGAATCTCCCGTCCGTCCTGAAATAATTAAACTATTATTATTTTCTTGAGGAACAAAATATTCTTCATGTTACCAACAGAACTGCAAGCACATGAGCATACTCTAATACTTCAAAATCATTGAGTGAAGAAGCATAATCGAGCTTCATTGTTAAGAAAGAGAGATTCTTATTTGGCCCCCAAAAAATATTGTTTTCCCAAATTTGATATAGGCGTAAATTTTGTTCCTTATATGACATTTCCGTCCATTTACCACATTAATGGCATTAAGTGGGCCATGAAAAGATGCGTCTGACCCTCATGATAAAAACGACAAAAAACTGTTTGGACCAATATAAAATAGGAACCAAAAAGAAAAAAAGATGCATGAGAGATGTTAACATAGGTCCTGACTGTCGCTGCTCGCCCCGCTATCTGGCGACCTTGTTGGCCGTTTTTGCCCCTCGTGTTGAAAAAACGACAAGAAACTGTTTGGACCAATATAAAATAGAAACCAAAAAGAAAAAAATGCAGGAGAGATATTACCATAGGTCCATCTGGCGACCTTGTTGGCCGTTTTTGCCCCTCATGTTGAAAAAACGACAAAAAACTGTTTGGCCCAATATAAAATAGGAACCAAAAAGTAAAAAAAAAAATGTAGGAAAGATGTTAACATAGGTCCCGACTGCCGCTGCTCGCCCTGCTGTCTGGCGACCTTGTTGGCCGATGTTGTTGGCCCAAGTACGCGCAAGTGTACGAAGATATGCGCAATTACACTAAGCAACGAATTAGTCATCAGAAGAAAGCAGGTGGATGTATTTTCTAGGAGGCTAGCTTACGTATGTATCGAACTATTTACCGCCAACTAGATTGATTGATCTAGACTAGGACTGCACTAATTACCACCAGCTAGACTGATCGATCTGGACTAGCACTACACGGCGGAACACATAAGCGCACGCACGCACGCAAACATGGGACAGGACACTGATTTGATGGCTAGCCAACAGTGAAGCAACCGACGGCTTCTCGATGGCCAGGGTGGGAGGAGTTTCTCAGCTACCACATGCACTCCTAGCCAGCCCGGACAACCAGCCCAAGGACCCAAGGGCTCCTCCAGAGCCTTCAACGTCATCCTACACCTCCTGACGGCCCTTCCCTCGCCGCAAAACATTGCCCGTTGAGACCACCTAGTTGTTTTGACCACGATAACCGAAGGAATCAAGCCTGGGTGGCCTGAGACTCGATGCCCAGAGCACGCCATCTCTGCCATCGTCTGTCACTTACGTGGCCAACCTACAAACCTTGTCATCTAGCTTAGCATAGACCTGGGAAGCCCTCTACCGCCATCGCTACATTCATCTTCTCCACTTCCGGTGGAGTGCCGCCACACCACAATCTCCTTGCCTGGTGCTCCTCCGAAGCTGCCGGCGCCGCCCCCTCTGAGCCTCACATCCTCGAGCCTGCACCCCTGCAAGACACCGCTCCGCCAGCTGCTTTTGCACTGCTTAGCCTCTCCCTCTATAGTTGATTCCCATCGCAACTATCGTCGCTCGCCACTACCTTGTTCTCGGGCTGCCAAGCTCCCCGACCTCGCACGACCCCTCCTCCGTTGTTGCCGCTGCCGCACGCTCCCAAGTCATCGCCGCCGTGCCCACGCGTTCACCGGAGTTCAAACTACGTTGTGTAGGGCTAGCAGGTGGACAGCCCGCTATTTGCCTAATGAGTTTAGGATAATCAGAGAACTGCCCATTCACTTGAGCTATCTACATGAGGGGCAAAAATGTCTTCTCACTTCTCACTTAACACTGCTAGTGGGCAAAATGGACGGAAATGTCATATAGAGAACCTAGTGTCAAATTCGGTAGGAAATGATTTTTTGGGCCAAATCAGGAAGAACATTTTAGGGAAGGGCCAAATAAGAATATCTCGGAAAAAACAGCAATTTGGCATATCCAAGCTGCTAAACCACAAAATCTCTACCTAATCAAGTTATCTTCTTGGTGTAAATCTGTAGAACAGCCAAAATATCCTTTAGCGAGATCAGAAAGCATAGACCATGTTCAAGGTCTAATCACACCATTACGACCTCCGTTATATTTTCTGGATGTTATTTCACAATAGACCACAGCAACACCATGATTTAGATTATTTCCTCATAAGTGAGGTGTAATAACATTTATTGTAATTCAGACGAAGCTAATGAACATTAAGTGATGGACACAACAAACAGTTGGAAGACAGCCACCAAGTAACATGTCCTATCTGTACAGCTTGGGCAAGTGAGTTCTTTTTTGCCAGACTTGTCGATCTGCAACAATAACCAGCATATACAAACCTAGAAAAACTTTCTTCTCAAAAGGAAAATTATAAACTTATAATGCATCACGGAGCACAACAGCCAGGGTAAACAGCAGAAGGAGATTTCAATATACCCACGTTTTAGGTCTGGTCTCCTTTTTTTCTTCTTTTTTCCTACTTTGGAATATAAGCTCAATAATCAGCAACTGTTTAGGAGAATTTCCTAGTATGTAATGCATCAGCAAAACAAACAATAATTAAAGATGTGCAAACAGCAGGTAAACCACATCTTTGTGGCAATCCAGCATAAGCAAGGCATGGCTTACCATGAAACCCGTATATCCACACCAATAACCAACGTAATGTTTGTAAAATGCCTTAAACAGCATTTTATCACTTCCTATTCCAACAGCAAATTATATGCTCGAAGTAAGTTCTAACATGCACGCCAAGGCAGCTCTTAGCATGTTAGCACCTCGTGCTAGCACACTGTTCAAATAACCAGCTTTCCAATCAGCTTGAGCTTTTGGGTGAACTGGCCAGTGCGTGCAATTCAATACAGCATCAGAGACAAAAGGTCTCAAGATCAAGACCTGCAGGCCACATAGGTCCCAAGTTAAGGTATAAAAGAGCCTAGGCCTGATGGGAGTGTTAAAATATATTGACCAGCTTTCCCCTCAGCTCAAACTTTTGGGTGAAATGTTCAGTGCATGCCATTCAAATAGATGCAACTCAAGTTTAGACAGCACATGATTTCCTTACATGTTGGAGATCACTATCTCTAATTCCCTAGGTCCAAGAGGCAGCAGTCTAGTTACAGTATACAGATGATAATTTTCAAGCAGATGCAGAACAAGAAATACGATATTGCTGAATTATATTGACCACCTTCCCCCCTCAGCTTGAACCTTTGGGTGAAATGGTTGGTGAATTCAGTTCACTAAGTATCCGAGACAAGAAGTCTCGTGGATGCACTATGGATAAAATAGTTATGGCCTACAATCTGAGAGGGAGAGTACTGAAATATATTGATCGACTCCCCTTGAGCTTTTGGGCGAACCTGTCAGGTGCATCAAATTCAACAGATACCACTCGAGTTTTGTCAACACATGGTTTCCTTAAGCGAGCAAAGCAATCTCCAGTTACAGTATATATAGATAAAAAATTTCAAGCAGAAGCAGAACAACAATTACGATACTGGTAAATTCCAAAGCGTATTCCCATCAGATGAGGCACCTTTACGAAGAAGTCAGGTGACACCGGCCGGGGAGAACGGACGACCTGCTGCTGCTGCTGCTTCCGCGGCGTGGCTGGGGGAGTCGTCGGCACCGGTGGGTGGGAGGCTGTCAGCGGTGGAAGGGCACACGAGCCGGAAGGAGTAGGAGGAGAAGGTCCGTGCGCCGATGCTGGAGCTGCTGCCTCTACGCGAGCTGCTGGCCACATGTGCCGAACGAGAAGCCGCTCACCGCCGCGCATGGCCACGCATCGACCCCTCCTCGCCGGCCGCCGGCGCCGCGCCGCACCATCACCGGATCGACACCGCCGGCGGTAAACCCTAGCTAGCTCCGAAACCCTAGATCCGCGGGGGCTCCGTCCGGGCCGCCCGAGCCCGCACCGAACCCGCGCCTGTGGAGGAAGAGACGCACGCCGGAGACGGCAGGCCTCGAATTCGAGCCGGAATCGGGTCCGATTGCGCGCAGGGCCGGCGCGAGAATTGGGGGTTTGGGGGTGGGGTCGGCGGGGCGGGGCGGGTGAGGGGGGTTCGGGCGCGATCCGAGGCGGGGTGGGGGTTGGGGGGGGGGAGAAAAAAACGGCGATTTGGGGGGAGCGAGGGGGGAGGGATCGCGGCAGAGACGGCGCGCGAGGTCGAGGAGAGAGATGGGATGGGGGGATTGGGATGCGGGCTTGTGCTGCTGGGTGGAGTGGGAGGGGACGGGGGAGCAGGGGCATTTCTGACAGTTTATTACGTTCGGCGCTGCGTTGCTCGGTGCGGCTGGCTCACGCTCTCTGACCTGCCTGCCGCGGTCGCTGCGGGTGGGCCACTGTTTTGACTTGTTAGCGGGGGAAGCGGTGCCGACGTGTTGCAGTGCGCATGATGCAGTTGCGGCAAGTCTCGGTTGGCCGGCTGCCGGACAGTCGGCAGTTCACCGGTCGGCCTTGTTTTTCGTGAATAAATGTGTTCCGCAACTCCCGCACGCGAATACGGTCCAAGGTTGCGAAGCGAAAGCAAGCGTCGTAGTTGATCACACAGAGGACAGGAGGCGCCTCCCGAACCATCTCGTTTCTCTCGGCTACAGTGTTCCGAGGCGAAAAAAGGGGAGAAGCAAGGAAGGTGCCCTCCGGCGGCGGATCTGACGTTCCCCTTTGCCTCCGGTGGCCGTTTCGGCGCCGGGAGGCTGAGGGGAAAGGGGATCCCTGCGCGGAGGTGTACATAGAGGTAGGGGTAGGTGTGAGTTTCCCCGGCGTCGTCATCGTGGCGGTGAAGATGGCGGCGGGCGGAATAAGGTTTTGCTCGGCTTCTTCCCGTCCGTTCGGCGCCTGCGCCGGCGTCGGCGAGGAGCCAGGAGCTTTTGGGCATTGTGGATCTGGACGGCTGGTGTCCGTGGCGGTGTTTCTCGTGGTCGGGAGCTGCGTCGGAGGTGCCGGCGGTGACCGAAGCGGCGACGGGCTTGGGGCTGCGGGCCCTGTTTTGGGGTTAAGGATTGTGGTGGTTTTCTCGTCTTTCGCGACTCCAGCGAGCTGGAGCCAAGGCGAAGGTATGGAGCCTTCTTCTCTGTGGGGATTCTCCCCAGCCGATGCGCCGGAACCTGACTCCGGTTCCTGTCCAATGGGGCGGGACCTATATGCGGCCTCCAAAGCCAGTGATGGCGATGCAGAAGGAAGGCTTCTTCTTTGGCTGCTCGAGCAAACGGCGAGCGGCCGGCCGGCAGATGGATGTGGCGAGCCTAGGGTGTGTTCTTGTGATGTCTGTATCTGTGAGGATCGCTGTGATCAGGTTGCAGGGCCTGTGGTCTGTTTCCGTCCATGGTGTGATCGGTGTGCTTGTAAGTGCTGGGGTTTTGTTCGTTGTATGAGCATATGAATACAAGCAGCCTTTTCTCAAAAAAAAAAGAGGACATGAGGCGCAGCACACGTCGTTCACGAGCCAGATCGAAACGAAACGCACACGGCCAAACCTAGCACTCGGGCACTCGGCCAAGCCTAGCACGGCGGCGGCGGTTGGCCAGGAGGACGGGACGGTTGACGGCGGGGGCAAGGTGTCGACCAAGCATGCGGCCTGGCGTTGCCGCGTCGGGCGCACTGCCCAGGGAGCCACTCCTGCAGGGAGCGGCGGCTTGGGGTGGGGGCTAGCGGGTTGCGTCAAGGAGCGACAGCGCAGCCGCATAGCGGCACGGGACAGCGTCGGTCCTCTGGGGCTCTGGGCAGTGTCGCAGCGAGCTTCACGTCCATTACGGCCGTCGGCCGGTGCAGTGTCTGGTCGCGTGCAGAGGACAAAAAAAATTAAGATGGGGCGAAATCTTAAGCAAAGTTTTTTTGATGCAAATCGAAACAGTCAATACACACTAACAATGCACGGTGAAATTTTTCGTGCTCAACTTCCACGAAATTTACTTGATCTTGATTCGAGTTGGCATGTGCCGAAACATTAACACTTTCGCGCGTGCTTGGATTCGAGTTGCTGCCACTACCAAGTACATCGAATTTTTTTGTCAAATATGCAATTCACAACACCAAATTATCACTGAAAGACTGAAATCACTACAATTGCATGATACAAATTGTTCAATTTCAGGCAACGAATCTGACAGTGAGTAGTAGGGGTACAAATAAGGGTTGATCCTAGCTACAGCATAGGTGTGATACGCGGATTTTACGAGTTCAGGCCCCTCACGAAGAGGTAAAAGCCCTACGTCTCGAGCCCTGAGTTGTTTTGCTCTAGTGTCTGAATTAGAATGGGGTTGCGAACCCTTGTCTCTGTGCTCGGGGGCGGCTTATATAGAGTGCACGGCTCCCATTAAGACTACGTTAAAAGGGAGATGAAAGAGGGAATTATTACAAGTGTTATTGGTAACTGCTGCCATAACTGCACTTGAAGCCTAGCGTTAGCTCCTTGAACGTTGCAGGTCCCGCGCGGCTCGTTCGCCTTCCATGTTCGGATGTTGGAGAGCATGGTCGACTGGCAGTTGAACATCCGAGTGAGATGTCTCTATTCGAATGGATGGACTGCATCCGAGTGGATATTCAGAAGCGGGCATCCGAATACACCTATGGTTCAAGAACCTTACAATGATGGTGTGGGGCATCCTAGGCGGGCCCAGGATGTCAGGTCCTTGACCCTACCCTTAGTAGGTGACCCCATCATTAGTCCCCGAACCGATTGAGGTTTCGTAGGACGAATTAGCTGAACTCTTGACTAGGGCCGAGTGCTACGGAAGTGCTCAGAATCCGTCGCCAAGTGCCAGCCTATCGTGACCTGAGCAAAACCACAACGGATTCTGGACTAGAGTTTCTCGACTGATCGGGTCATGTTGACTGCTGGGTAAAACTTGGTGGCACTCGTATGTCTCTCGGAAGAGATAGACTAGTGATCCGAGTGTGGACGTGCCATGAAACTCGAGTGACAATGCCAGCGTGTGGGCTGACTTTCCGGAGAAATGCCACTCATTATCCGAAGGAACGCCAACACATGCCATCTCCGAGTCCAAGTTTATGAGACTCACGCCTTGGAGCCTAGAAGAAGGGCCAAGATAATCTGTAGAGGAGCATTGAGCTCATCCCATTGTAGTCCTAAAGTTTACTTCAGTCAGCTTTGATTGTGCATCCTAGTGGACGGTGACCCTTCGAGGGCGCTTGACGGACCGAAGAGTGATTCTTGGGAAAGAGATATGGTATGATCAGTCGGATCGGTTTGCGGCGGAAATTCCGCGATTTGAAAACTTGCGCGCGTGCGGGAGCAGTTACGTCGCGTTTAGTGGGGAAAGTGGGGGAATGGTGCCTCGATTTCTACCCCAAAAATCTGCCACATGCTCCACTTCCTGTGCACAGCGAGTTCCATGGGCGTCGTTGGATCCGGAGATCGATGGTCGTCGGTTCGCAATGCGAATTCACCCGTTATATAAATCGGGGATGAGCTAGGGTAAAATTTACCAGATCACCTTTTCACCCCCATCTGTCTTGATGAATTTGTCACCCATAACTCCATTCAACGCCGGGGCGCTCGGAGCAGATGGGGAAAGATACGACGGTGAAGCTCGAGAGGGCGAAGAAGTCGCTGAAGGGTTCGTCGTCTAGCATCGGCCCTCTGTTGGGCCGAATCCAAGGAGATTGGATCCCGCCGTGGGTCTCCTAAAAGCAGGTGCTGGAGCTCGTCGCCGATGGATTAATTCCGAAGGAAGGGTGGTGGCTGTCGAAGGCGGAGGAGCTAGAGCATGCGCCACATCCGGATGAGCGTTTCCTCCTGCTCACGCACGTCGAGCGAGGTTTCTCCATGCCGCCTCACGCTTTCTTCCATAGCTTTCTGAACTTTTTTGGAGTTCAACTGCATCATTTCCCACCGAATGTTGTAGTTTGTTTGTCCGCTTTTGTTTCACTCTGTGGGAATTTCATCGGCTGTCATCCCCATTGGGGTTTGTTCAAGCATATTTTCACTTGTCGGTCGATGACCGTGAAGAAGGCCTCGCCGGATTGGGCCAAGACCATTGTCATCCAACAGTGTGGCGGGTTAGGCATACAGCTTGGGGGGAAGAGCACTTTCCCTTCCATGAGCTTCCCCAATTCAGTCAAGGGCTAGCAGAACACTTGGTTCTTCTGCAAAGACGTGCCGAGTGCTGGGTCGCCGATTGGTCTCTCGCCGTATTCGGGAGAGAGAGTAGATGCTTCGTCGTCCCTCAAGATGGCGATGGAGGAGAAGGTAGAAGTAGGAAATTTGGTTGATGCCCTGGTCGGCATTGTGAGAGTTGGAGTTGACGGGATGGATTTGGTAGAGGTCTTCCTCACTCGGCGGATCCAGCCATTGCAGGAGGGGGCACACCCGATGTGGCAGTATGAAGGTCCAAGTGACCCCACCCGAGTGCACCCCGAGGATCTGATTGGTATCGCAGTGGAGGGCAAGATCAAAGCCATCACTTATGAGTGCGGCAACCCGCAGTGAGGAGTGTGGCTCCCTATGACCGGGATCATCCCCCTGCTGAGGTAAACCCATGTTTGATCCACTGATCTGACTTTGCGATTGTTTTCTCAGCAGCGCTTCCAGGACATGATCTCTCAGGTGCCGAATGTTGACCATGCCCCAGGGGACATGGCGAGTGACACTGAGTAGCATTTTGCTGATGATAGATATGATGAGGAGAGTGAATAGGAGGAAGACAGTGAAGAAGGCGAAGAGGCGGAATCTTCTCCGTCCGAAACTATCCCCAAGGAGGTTCGATCCAAGAGAACCCAAGATCCGAGTGCTTGCGCGTCCAGCGCCCAAGCATCGGATGCTCCTGTTCAGAGTGTGCGAAACCTGAAGCGCGGTCGAGCTGGGTCTTCGGAGCCGGTGGAGAGGATGCCCAAGCAAGCCAAGCAAGAGTCAAGCAAGCCTCGGAAGGTCGTGGCCTTGTCGAAGATCAAGATGACTATGCCCGTGGCGTAACGTAAGTACTAAGACCGAGACTCTTTAATTATGCAAATCCAGATGATTTTGTAACCAAGAGATCTTGCAACTATAGCGCCGAAACGTCAATGACCTCGCCTGATCCGAATGCCACCGGGAAGGGCCAAGCTAAGGTCGATGTTGCAGATGCGGCTACTTCCAAAGGTATTGTCCGATTCATTCTTGAATAGCATCTGAGTGATTCGTAGGTTGACGCTTATCATCGATGCATGTTTTGCAGCGCCACTGGAACTGATCTAGGTAAAGGACGATGACAAGACTGACCCTCCAAGTCCGAAGAGCAGTGAAAGGGCGTCGACTGCTACTGACAACGTCGTGCCAGCCTCCGACTGTCGATGTTGGCACAGGGTCCATGGTTCCGAGTGTCACGGCTCGGACTGGCGTCGAGCTAGCAGTTGCTGCCCCAACTGCTCTGATGACCCACAAGTATAGGGGATCAATCATAGTCCTTTCGATAAGTAAGAGTGTCGAACCCAACGAGGAGGAGAAGGAAATGACAAGCGGTTTCAGCAAGGTAATTTCTGCAAGCACTGAAATTGTAGGTAACAGATAGTTTGGTAGCAAGATAATTTGTAACGAGCAAATAACGGTAGCGGTAACAAAAGTGTAGCAAGGTAGCCCAATCCTTTTGTGGCAAAGGACAGGCCAAAACGGTCTCTTATAATAAGTAAAACGTTCTTGAGGACACACGGGAATTTCATCTAGTCACTTTCATCATGTTGGTTTGATTCGCGTTCGCTACTTTGATAATATGGTATGTGGGTGGACCGGTGCTTGGGTGTTGTTCTTACTTGAACAAGCCTCCCACTTATGATTAACCCCCTCGCAAGCATCGGCAACTACGGAAGAAGAATTAAGATAACAATCTAACAATAGCATTAAACATGTGGATCCAAATTAGCCCCTTATGAAATAGCGCATAAACTAGGGTCTAAGCTTCTGTCACTCTAGCAACCCATCATCTAATAACTACTCCACAATGCATTCCCTTAGGCCCAAAGATGGTGAAGTGTCATCCAGTTGACGTTCACATAACACCACTATGGGAATCACAACATACATACCATCAAAATATCGAACGAATATCAAATTCACATGATTACTTGCAACATGACTTCTCTCGTGACCTCAAGAACAAGGACAACTACTCACAAATAATATTCATGCTCAAGATCAAAGGGATATTAAATAACATAATGGATCTGAACATATGATCTTCCACCAAATAAACCATCTAGCATCAACTACAAGATGTAATCAACACTACTAGTCACCCACAGGCACCAATCTGAGGTTTTGATACAAAGGTTGAACACAAGAGATGAACTAGGGTTTGAGATGAGATGGTGTTGTTGAAGACGTTGATGAAGATTGGCCTCCCAAAGATGAGAGGGTTGTTCGTGATGACGATGGCTTCGATTTCCCCCTTCCGGAGGGAAGATCCCCGACAGAATCGCTCCGCCGGAGGGCAAAAGTGCTCCTCCCAAGTTCCGCCTCGAGACGGCGGCGCTCCGTCCTGAAAGTCCTCTCCTTATTTTTTTTTCTAGGTCAAAATACTTTATATACCAAAAGATGGGCACCAGAGGTGGGCCTGGGTGCCCACTACCCACCAGGGAGCGCCTGGGGGCCCTGGCGCGCCCTGGTACCTTGCGGCCACCTGGCAGCCCCCCTCTGGTAATTCTTTTCTTCAATATTTATTATATATTCCAAAATAATTCTCCGTAAAATTTCAGCTCATTTGGAGATGTGCGTAATAGGTATCTCTGACATAGCTTTTTCAGGTGCAGAATTCCAGCTGCTGGTATTCTCCCTCTTTGTGTAAACCTTGCATATTATGTGAGAAAAGGCATTAGAATTACTCCATAAAGTGTTATAAAGCATAAAAACACTATAAATAACAGTAGGAAAACATGATGCAAAATGGACGTATCAACTCCCCCAAGCTTGGACCTCGCTTGTTCTCAAGCGAAAGCCGATATCGAAAATCATGTCCACATGTTTAGAGAGAGAGGTATCGATAAAAATAAAATACGGACATAGTAGCATCATGCTTATGATTATAACAGCAAATAAACTTCATCATATAACTTCTCATGAGCAAGTAACAATTCATCACATCGTCGAAGTATAAAGCATAAACTTTCTTGAAAGCAAACAAACTATGTTCTCAGTCAACTTTGCAATTACAGTTCATCATATTTTCAGGAAGGGTCTCGTGTCGGAGCCTTTTTGGCAAGTCCACATACTCAACCATCATTTAGTCTTCTATGATTGCTAACACTCACAACATATATATGAGAAAAAAGTTTCAACCAGACACATAGAAAGATAGGGGCTTATAGTTTCGCCTCCCAACTTATTCACCTCAAGGGTGATGTCAACAATAATAACTCATGATCACTCACATTCAACTGGGTATATGTGCCTAGATCTTTCCCCACCACATGGTGCTTGCAAAAGAGAAAATAAAAAGGAGTAGAGGAGAATACTTTGACTCTTGCATAAAAAGTATGTACATAAAAGTAAAAGATAGGCCCTTCGCAGAGGGAAGCAGAGGTTGTCATGTGCTTTTTGATTTTATATGCACAATCTCTTAATGCAAAAGAACGTCATGTTATATTGCCCCTTATGATAACAACCTTTATTATGCAGTCCGTCGCTTTTATTACTTTGCCATCACAAGTTTGTACAACGCTTATTTTCCCTTGCACTAAAAGATCAAACACATTTAGAGGCAATTTTTATTGCCCTTTTTGCACCGATGACAACTTACTTGAAGGATCTTACTCAATCCATAGGTAGGTATGGTGGACTCTCAAAACATGAATTTGGTTTAAGGTTTTTGGATGCACAAGTAGTATCTCTACTTAGTGCGGATTTTTGGCTAGCAAAGATATTGGGCAAGCACCACATGTTGAAGTATCTATGACAATATAACTTCTATGTGAATATGAACAAACATAAATCATTACGTTGTCTTCCTTGTCCAATGTCAACAATCTGGCATAAGATATTTAATAGGGGCTCACAATCATAAAAGATGTCCAAGATAGTATATTTGCATGTGAATCTTCTCTTCCCTTATTAATTCTTTCATGAATTGCATCATTGACCAATGCTTTATTTGTCAACTTTCAATAAATTTTACTACTTATACTTTTCCTTATGTAATGTCATTACTTACCATAAGATTAACATATGATCTTTTTCATTATTTCCTTTATTTTGATTGAAACAAGAAAGTAAAGCAGCAAAAACTTAAACTAAACTTTATTATAAAACTCTCACTCGATTACATAGACACATAGATCACGAAACTAACACTCGAAAGTAGATCATACTAAAATTTTATTTGACTAAATCACGAAATAACCAAGGATCGAACTAAGACAGGTAAAGGTAATAAAAGTGATGGTGATACGATACCGGGGCATCTCCCCCAAGCTTGGCATAAGCCAAGGGGAGTGCCCATACCCATGTACTCGAGTCCCCTTCTTTGATGATGATGATGATGATGGTGTTGGTGTTGAGGTAGTAGCTTTCACACTTCAGCCTCAATAGGTACTCCAACCTACGATTGATGCTCCGGAGGGCGGTGTTTTTCTCCTCCATCAAAATAATTTCACGAGTGAGATATTTATTCTGAACACAAACCATTTCGAAGGCTCTAAAGGCTTCAATTTCAGTAGGTGTGAGATGGTTGTAGTATGGTTGAAGGATATCTTCCTCTTCTTCACCTTCTCCCATTGGCATGGCCTGCTCCCCTTCTTGAGCTTGATCTCCTGTGGCTTCCTTGACCTCGTCCTCCTTAATGGCCTCTTTTGGTTCCTCTCTTTTTAGCTCAATCTTCAGCAGCCAAGCATCTTCCTCCACGTTGTTGGGGGAGGGAGAAGACATGATGCCGGGCTTGATAGATCTGACAGAGAAACAGCACGAGACAAGAACAGAGGATTTCTCCGCGGTACGGTGGTCAATATGTCCGGGGGGTATATAAAGAATTTTTATCTTGGGAAACAAGCATACCAGAGGAAAACGGAGCCGGGAAGGTGCTCGAGGGGCCCACTACCAACCAGGGCGTGCCATGTGGGGCAAGCGCGCCCTGGTGCCTTGTGGGCACCTGGGTTGCCTTCCCAGGTGTTTCTTATTTTTCTATTTTTTATAATATTCCAAAATTGACAGAAAATGTTTTTAAGGATTTTTCGGAGTCCGTTTACTTTCCGTATCATGTACCTCTTCCTTTTCAGGGTTCTGGAGTGTTCTGGAAGGACTCTTTTATGTGTTCCTCTGTCGTCATGGTTTGAATAATGTTAGTTTCAACATTAATAGGTGTACCTGAAATATAGTTCTTAAATCTTTGCCCATTGGCCACCTTCGGACTAGTGCCTTCGGCATTATTGATCTTAATGGCTCCAGAGCGGTAAACTTCTTCAATGATATATGGTCCTTCCCATTTGGAAAGAAGTTTTCCTGCAAAAAATATGAAATGAGAATTGTACAATAAAACATATTCACCAACCTTGAATTCCCGCTTTTGGATTCTTCTATCATGCCATCTTTTGACTTTTTCTTTAAATAGTTTGGCATTTTCATAAGCTTGGGTTCTCCATTCATCTAGTGAGCTAATATCAAATAACCTCTTTTCACCGGCAAGTTTGAAGTCATAGTTGAGTTCTTTAATTGCCCAAAATGCTTTATGTTCTAACTCAAGAGGCAAATGAAAAGCCTTCCCATAAACCATTTTATATGGAGACATACCCATAGGATTTTTATAGGCTGTTCTGTAGGCCCAAAGTGCATCATCTAATTTCTTAGACCAAATCTTTCGAGACCTATTGACAGTTTTTTGTAATATTAACTTTATTTCTCTATTGCTAAGTTCAACTTGTCCACTAGATTAAGGGTGATAAGGTGATGCTATTCTATGGTTGACATCATATTTAGCAAGTAGTTTAAGAAAAGCACCATGACTAAAATGTGAACCACCATCAGTTATTAAATATCCAGGGACTCCAAACCTAGGGAGAATAACTTCTTTAAGCATTTTAATGGAGGTGTTATGATCAGCACTACTAGTTGGGATAGCTTCTACCCACTTAGTGACATAATCAACATCAACCAAAATGTGTGTATACCCATTAGAGGAAGGAAAAGGTCCCATATAATCAAAGCCCCAAACACCAAACGGTTCAATAACAAGGGAATAATTCATAGGCATTTCCTGACATCTACCAATATTACCAATTCTTTGACACTCATCACAAGATAAAACAAACTTATGGGAATCCTTGAAAAGAGTAGGCCAATAAAAACTAGACTGTAATACCTTGTATGCAGTTCTATCTCCCGCATGATGCCCTCTGCAGGCCTCGGAGTGACATTTACATAGGATTTGTTCCTGTTCATGCTTAGGTATACAACATCTAATAATACCATCTACTCCATCTTTATAAAGATGTGGGTCATCCCAAAAGTAATGTCTTAAGTCATAGAAGATTTTTTTCTTTTGTTGGTATGTGAAACTAGGTGGTATAAATTTAGCAACGATATAATTAGCATAGTCAGCATACCAAGGAGTAGTATGAGAAGCATTTATGACAGCTAGCTGTTCATCAGGGAAACTATCATCAATAGGCAGTGGGTCATCAAGAATATTTTCTAGCCTAGACAGGTTGTCAGCTACGGGGTTCTCAGCCCCTTTCCTATCAGTGATGTGTAAGTTAAATTCTTGTAGCAAAAGAACCCACCTAATAAGTCTAGGTTTAGCATCTTTCTTTTCCATAAGATATTTAATAGCAACATGATCGGTGTGAACAATTACTTTGGAATCAACTATATAAAATCTGAATTTATCACAAGCAAACACAAACTTCCAAAAATTCTTTTTCAGTAATAGCATAATTTCTTTGGGCACTGTCTAGAGTTTTACTAGCATAGTGAATAACATTCAATTTCTTATCAACTCTTTATCCTAGAACATCACCAACATCATAGTCACTATCATCACACATAATTTCGAAAGGCAAGTTCCAATCAGGTGGTTGAACAATAGGTGCAGAAGTTAAGGCTTTATTAAGTGTTTCAAAGGCTTCTACTCAATCATCATCAAAAACAAATGGAACATCCTTTTGTAAAAGATTAGTAAGAGGCCTAGAAATTTCAGAGAAGTCTTTAATAAACCTCCTATAGAAACCAACATCACCAAGGAAACTACGAATACCTTTAATTCTTTGGGACATGGCATTTTCTCAATTGCATCAACTTTAGCTTTATCCACCTCAATACCCCGCTCAGAAATTTTATGACCTAAGACAATACCTTCATTCACCATAAAGTGGCACTTCCCAATTCAAGACAAGATTTGTTTGCTCACATCTCTGCAAAACTCAGTCAAGGTTGCTTAAGTAATCATCAAAAGAAGTTCCGTAAACGGAAAAATCATCCATGAAAACCTCAACAATCTTTTCACAAAAGTCAGAGAATATAGCAGTCATACATCTTTGAAAGGTAGCATGTGCATTGCATAAACTAAAAGGCATACGTCTATAAGCATAAGTACCAAAAGGACAAGTAAAGGTGGTTTTCTCTTGATCAGGTTGTGATACAGGTATTTGAGAGAAACCAGAATATCCATCAAGAAAGCAAAAATGTGTGTGCTTAGACAGTCTTTCTAACATTTGATCAATGAAAGGCAGAGGGTAATGACCATTTCTAGTAGCTTTGTTTAATTTTCTAAAATCAATTACCATTCTATAGCCAGTCACTATTCTTTGTGGAATGAGTTCATTTTTATTATTAGGAACAACAGTAATACCTCCTTTCTTAGGGACACAATGAACGGGGCTTGCCCATCTACTATCAGCTATGGGATAGATTATACCTACTTCCAGAAGCTTTAATATTTCAGCTCTTACCACTTCTTTCATTTTGGGATTTAGTCGTCGTTGATGATCAACAACTGGTTTAGCATCAGGTTCCATATTGATCTTATGCTGACAGAGAGTGGGACTAATGCCCTTAAGATCATCAAGAGTATATCGAATAGCAGCACGATGCTTCCTTAGAGTTTTTGTAGGAACGAAGTATGTCTACCAGAGGGGCGTGAATGGGAGTTTTAATATTTTTTTTGGAAAACTCAAAACTCTCTGAACCCAGCAGCGGAACGAATGAAAAACAAACTACAGTGAACTAAAACAGAGTACCAAAAGGAAACTAAGTCATGCATTGATACAAATCACACGAATGAAAATGCATCGAAGGTAAACATGGGTGATAGAGATAACCGAAGATGCTCGATGGCGACAAGGTATTTGTTTGACCAGTTCGTCGTTCTACGCAAGGACTACGCTTGGTTGGAGGGGTTGTGACTTAACATGGAAGATAAACTCTCTTCACCCTATTCTCCTCGACAATCGATTCGTCAACCGATGTCGATTACTCATGGTAGATACTTGAAGGCGATCTCCAAACCTTTACAGACTTCTTCTTCGAGAACCACAATCACTCTTGGCCTCTGAAGAAATTGACACCTAACCGTCTAGAGAGTTTGCAGCTCTCAAGAGTAATAGGCGGAGTGTACTAAACTTAGATTCCAGTGATGCTAAACTACTATCTAATTCTTCGGCTCTAGGGTTTTTCTCTCGGTGGATTTTAAACTCAAATCCCTCAGAGAGTGGATTGCTCAACAATCTTCTCAGAATCAAATGGAGTAGCCACCGGACAAAGCCTGCGCGGGGTGGCTATTTATGGCCGCAGCCTTCCGAGATGGGAAATGACCATTTTGGGCACGAGGTCCAGCCCATGGCCAACCGACACGTTTGCAACGGTCGGATTTTGGAGCAACAGTAACATTACTTGAGGAATAAGTAATGCTAACTCCTCGGTACGAGACAAATCTCTTGCGGCAAAGAAGATCAGAGTCTCTTGCTGGCAAGTGTTTGCTCGGAAGACAAAGAGATTTCTCTCCCAACTTGTGGCACCCCGGCTCAGAGAGACCGGAACACCCCGTATTCTAGCCTAGAGATCGAGGTAAGCCTCTGGAATACGGCACTGCTTGGCATAGAACAAATCAGCTCTTTATTACAATCGATATGGGTACAAGGGGATTACATTGGCACGGCGACACTACGCCTGCCAAGGTTGCTCTATGCAAGCAGCAGAACAACTCATAGCAGTGGAATAGATTCTAGCAGCGGAACAGCGACGACGATGATGGATTCCACTCCGCAGGGACGCTGGCTGGAACGTTTATCCTAGCTCGCAAACACAAGATCCCCGGCAAACAAGCAAGCAGACAAGGCATGACCTGAAAACTGGCATGACACGCCAGGTCAGTACATTGAATGTACTTGCAAGCTCACAGCAACCAAAGTAATCAAGACAAACAACAACATGGCATTTACAGGTTACTTAACAAAGATGAACATGATACTAGCAGAACACATGGCATGCACAAGATGAACATGATACAGCTAGAACAATACCAGATGAGCATGGCATGAACATATGAGGATACTAGCATGCAACATGTTAACAATATTACGCACCAACTTACTCTGTTCGGGGTTACCTCGTAACCACCACATGAATCACTTACCATCATGGTCACTACACGATCACCTCAGGATCAAATCAAGCTTGGTATTAACAATATCGTAGTAATCATTACATGACCACAAGGAGCTTGATCTTTACCCTTGATTCTCGCATAACACCATAAACCTCAACCAACTTCGGTATCCTCGGTACCGCTGTGATCCTCTCGCGACCACATAAGGATCAACCACTCCATTCATCATCGAACCGGGGTTGTTATTAAATAGATTATTATTACTATTGACCCATAGTGTGACCTACTATGAACTGGGCCCTTATCCGTGGGCATGGCTATCGATAGATTAAACACACTCTGCAGGGGTTAGCACGCTGTACGCACACCACGGAACCCAAGGCCTCGTACTCCCATTCGGGTGGACCAACGGCGTTCCGACAAAACCGATCTATTGCCATGACACTCTACCGGCCACTCCGACCAACTCCCCTTTGGGCTAAGTCATGGGTGGCCCCGATGTCACTGCGTGACATCCAACGGCCATCGTCGTGGCAAAACAAAACGGTCCCAAACAGGGACATGAGCTCAATACCAACACGGGCACACAAGGCTTATGTCCGCCTACCTGATCAGGGTAGCGCGCGCCCATAATCTTCCCTAGTTGGAGGCACCGGCAAGAGGCATGACAATAGACACAGCTAGGACCCCCCATAAGGCAAGTGTGGCTGCACTGGTCAGCTCGATTCGATGGCACTATGACTCAGCCAACGGGTGTTCAAGTTTGATTAAAGTCCGGTTAAACTTGAATGCAAATGATGCTGAGTCATAATAACATGATGAAATAATAATGCGCATGAGCATGATATTAACAACAACATAACCATATGAATCATTAGCATCAATAATAATACAACACTTAGACCACTAGATGCAGATGAACATGCCATAGCGATGATCATGCATATCACAGATACTCTCCATAACTGACGATAATCATGCATCAGATGAACATCACTATCACTAGCATGACATAAGTACCAGCATGAAATACGAGAGCAACACTACTTAGCAAGTAATCATACGACTAACAGAGTGCAGCATAGCATAACATGATGATAAGCAGGGATCCACAAGCATAACCGAAAACAGCAACATCAGTGGTAAAGGGCAAACATTTGTTAAACATTTTAAGAAGAAACCATGGCTACTGCAAATCCATCATGCAAGTGGCTGTCGTGGCTTGCCTGGGGTTGCCGGATACTCCGGGAAGAAGTGCGGTGATATCACAGGACGATTCGCCGGACGCTTCACTCTCGGAGGGGCTAGATAAGGGCAAGGGTATAAAGGTAATTTTAAAGTGGGACCATCTAGTGAAAATGATACCAATAGATAGAGCTTGACGAGACGAAGAAGTAAGCGTTGGATTCACCTCAATCGTAGTTACGGTCGCGGAGATACGAAGGGTGGAAGATCAGGGACCAATCTGTAATAATATTCCTACAAACAAGTCCCTGTGAGGAAAAACAGAAAGCGGTTTATCTGAGAATACGTTTTCAGAACAGAGGAAGCGTATTTTGAGCCGCAGTAGAACCAGAGTACGCTTTCAGAGAAGTGAAAGCGTGTTTCTGACTGAAGCTTCACCAGAATACGCCTTCGCAAAGAAGAAAACATATTTCCTGAAAACCGTCTTCACTTACTGACATGGCCTGGGGGTTCGGTCGCTGACGCGTGGGGTCGGGGAAGGACGAGGGGCCTGCCTGGCTCGGTCGTCTTCTTCCCCCTCGCTGCGCCCCGACGGGAAACAAAGGAGGCAGGGGTGGGGCCGCGATGCCGACGATGGCCCGGCCGGCTCCGACCGTCTCTGGCCAAGGTGAGGCCACCGACGAGGTCCTGGCGGAGTGCCGCACCCGCCCAGGGGGCCAGCTGCACCGGGGAGTGGAAGAAATGATGGCGGTGTTGGCGAACAGAGGCGCGGGCAGGCGGCGGCCGTTCTTGGGAGCGAGGGCACGGGCGCCTCCGGCGATGAGTGGAGAGGATGGGGAGGGGCGCCGGACTCCGGGGAAGAAGATGGTGGTGGAGGGGAGGGGAGAGGAGGGCTAGGCTCGCTGGACCGAGGAGGACCCGCGGCGGTCATGGCGGATGGAGGTGGATACGGCGAGCTCCGGTGGACTAGGGAGGCAGGGGAGGGAATGGTGAGGTGCGGAGGAGGTCGGGCACTCCTTAAATAGCCGAGGGAAGGGCTCTAGAGCTCACGGGTGAGCTCGAGCTCGAAAACAATGGAGGACAGGGGAGGCTAGCGTCACGGGCATGGCTGCCAGCGCTCGACGACGGTGAAACAGGAGGGCGCCTGGGCACAGGACGATGCAGACGAGCACGGGGGAGCTCCTGGACAAGGAGAGGCGTCGAGACGCGGAGGAAGAGGGCGGCTACAGGGCACACGGTCGGCTAGAGCGCGGGATTTGGCTCGTTCGCCCCGTGGTCACCGCGTGAACTGGTGCAAGCGACGCATTTTGGCCAGTTCGACCATGTCCAGTAGATAGTCCATACTGCCCTTAGTATCAATGAAGAAAGAAATGAGCTCAGGGGCAAAGAAGAGAAATGCACTGAGTGCCAAAGCAGATCAACATCAACCTGTTTGTGCTGTGGTGAGGAAGATCCGAGCGGGGATAGACTCTAGTCTTTGGCATTGTGTTATTACATGCTAAGATCACTGAGGGGGCCAAGTATCAGCTTAAGAGGAGGGGTTTAGCTGGTACTTGCTGTAGAAAGTGCCACACTATCCAGATTTGGAAAACATGAAGTAGTACTCACATAAATGCTTTGCATGAGCTGAAACTTGGAGGAGATGAGTTATTTGATGATATGAAGCTGCTGTAAAATTTTCATACCATTTGGAAATACCAAAATGGTACTTGCTTCATAGAGCTTCAATCTGGATAGAAACTTAGGAAAATTTCACAAGGCAAATGGCTAGATGAATTGATCCAAAACTTGGTGGAGAGAGTTAATATGGATAGGGGAATGGCCTCGTAAATTTTCAGCCATAATGAAGCAATATAAAATATAGTTGCTTCACAACCTAAAAATCTGGCCAGAAACCAAGAATTGATGGTGTGCTCACATATAGTGATGAAGTGAGATCAAATATTGAGGAGAGTCATGATTTGATCATATGAAGGACCTTGCAAAATTTCAACTCATTTGGATTACCCTAGTTAGTACTTCCTTCACAAAGGCTTCCCTTAGATAGGAACTTTGAAAATTTGCTGAGGAAGGTTCACTAGGAAAATTGAGTTGAATTTTGTCATGTGTCCATGATATGGACAAGAAAAGATGTCCAAAAAGTTTGGAGTCAATCAAGCAAATATAAATGACACTTCCTTCTCAAAAAGCCACTTAGGGCAGAATGAGAAAAGGAATATTTGTGAATTATCTTTGATGATACAAAGAAGGGTTTTGACATATCTAAGGAAGATATGACCCAAACAATTTATGAGAATTATTTGGGATTTTTTGGAGTGACAGAAATATAGGTTGTTTCACAACCTAGGGCAAAAAGAATTATTCCTTTAATAGAAAAGGAATATTCCCAATAAAAAGAATATTGGGATTTGGGCTAGGATGAGAAATGACAGGGTCTTGGGATGATTTAGAGCATGACAAGCCACTATGAAACCCAGGAAGATATATTCTTCCCAAGTTTTCAGACCACATAGCCATAGAAAAACAAATCAAAGCAATAATCCAAGGCAAAACAAAGGAAAAAGAAAAAGCCAAAATCCAGGGTGTTACAAACCTTCCCCCCTTAAAGAAATCTCGTCCTCGAGATTTTGTTGCTCAGGGATGAAGCCAATATTCTGACTCAAGGAAACCGTTTCCAACTCGGGTTCCCTTTTATATTATGTTCCCACTGGATTTTATCTGATTGGCTGCCTTGCTCTGGGGTGGTTTGCTTCACCACATCTGACTTACCTCATATATTCATGTTCACACTGGCTCCAATTTCTTTCATATCTACTGACTTAGCTGAGGTCCTAAAGATTATCATAACTGACATGCGTGTCCTTCTCAATAGTGATTCTCGATGGAGGTATTATTCTTGTATCCAGTACCGAGAATATTCCACAGAGTATATCTCCTCGGGGAACAAGGAATCTCTTCTATCCAGGTATTGGGTTTTTCGAATATATGCATGCCCTTCGGTTCAAAATAGTGATGTGAATCATACCAGATCTCCTGACGGGTTCTGACTTCTCGTAGGAGTCTCTGAATGATCTTGACTGGCTTCACAGTCTTGAGTATCCAATCCGTACCAAAGATTTTACTGGCACTTGTTGTGACTGAAATAAAAGGGTACAGCGATATTATCCACAGACTTGACTGACGGTGTTTTGGGCAAAAGAATATTGTCCATGACAGGCTATTCTTTAATCAATTACCATAAGTGAGGGCACACGTTGTGAGACTGTCGTTCAGCATCCGGATTACTCATTCTGTCGGTGTATTCATGTGGATGGTAAGCCATGTGCTGCCATAACACAGTTGTCAGAGTTGATCTGTTGAGTTTGCCTTTGGTCTGACACGACAGATATGGATATTCGATACCAACAATACTGAGCACCTACGGTTGGCTGAGCGGGTTACCTTGCTATGAGGTCCTTACCAAGACGGAGTAGACCCCTGTGGTGTATCTTCATGGTGATCGGTACTGACTCAATCTGTCTGGGGTATCTGTACCCTGTTGGTCATGCAACCCTAATCATACTTGTATTGCCGATCGTGCTCCTTCATCATTGTTTTACTGGTCTGGATCCTTTATTTGAAAGAGCGTTGCCATATATATTCTTGATTCTTCGTGTGACCGTGGGTGCTGTCATATGCAATCTTTGGCAATCATACCTTGGCCTTGTTCATATCTCGAGTCTCGGGATATTTGCCAGGTTCACATGTGCTTGTACGAAGCTTATTGTTGTCGTCAATCATACGAGATAGTGACAAAGGTTAATAATATCACTTTGTCGGGTGTGAGGAGGCTGGCCTTGATAACCACTGTCAATATAGTTGTCTCAATGTTGCCTTTCTTTAAGGCTTGTCGGTTCTTGCATCACCCATTGGCTTTCTTTCTCTTACATACCCGGTGAGGTTGTCGGATGCTCACCTTGAATTCTTCCTGGTACGAGGGCCTTGTATGAATTTGGCGGCATGCTCGCTGTATATAGGAATATCTGATTCCCGAGGTGTACCTCTGTTCTATCTGATTCTTGTTTCTGACCCATCTATTGTAGACCTGAGACTTGTGATGCATATGCTGCCAATCCATTATTAAATATCTTATGTCAGCGCCGTACTGAGGAAGATTAGGCAGCTTGTGTTGGAAACCATCGAGAGTATCATGCTGAGGAAGACTGGATGGCTTGCCCTGGAAGCTTTCGCCAGACAGCTTGCTGAAGAAGATTGGGTACCGTACCTCAGAAGCTTCCCCCTTAGTGACTTGCTAGGGAAGACTCAGTACCTTATGCCAGAAGCTTTTGCGGTATCTTACTGAAGAAGACTGAATATCTGGCACGGGAAGTCATTCATACCTTACCGAGGAAGATTCAGGAAACTTGCCTTATACGCTTTGCTGGTTTACTTTTCTTTGCGAACGGGATGCCATACATATATATATTCTGGACACTTCGGCTGTTGATTACTTGTATGACAAATATTGCTTGATTGTCCTTCTTGCAGAATTCATCGCATATTTGGACTGTCTTCCGGGTGTAGCATGTTTCAAATCTTACTCATAGCAGAATCAAACCACACTTTTGACTTGAAATGTTCGGTTGGCTTTGTACCCAACTTTGTTCTCCTGCTGGGTTAATCATTGCTGCAGTGAAAATGTCTCTCTGACGGGTACCTGATGCTGAAAGTCTGAGCGGGATATAATTTGTATTCAGACCGGATGTCTGCAATATGATGCTGTCAGCTGACAATCTCATTGTGTTTAACTGAGCTTCCTGATGTATATACACTTCCCACTGATTTTTCTGGTCCGGTGTCGGTTGATGAGCAACTTCCATAAGGGGAAAAATAGGGTAACACCGAAGATTCAAACCAAGAATCACAAGAAAGGATCGATTGCAACAAAACACACAGCATACAAGCTACAAATATATTCAAGCAACATCACATATTACTTCTACTCACAACAACAATATGCATGCATGCTTAAGCACATAAATCTCGCGGAAACTCCGGTACTGCGATCTAATATGCTGTGGCGGTGTGCATGAAAGTGAATCCACGTGTGGAAGGATTGGTGTAAATAAAGCTACACCAAGCGCTGGCGGAACACCGATTGCATCTGGACAGATTTGGTGATCATGTGGCAGAACATGAAGGTCACGACCACATCATCATCAAGTGGACGGAAGGGAAACCGTACACGTCCAAAGAATAGGATGACAGGGTAGGATAGTGGTGGAAAACTGGGCTTGTTGGCATTGCCCTTTTCTGATAGCAAAGATCAGTAAGGGTTACCAAAGTGGCGAGTTGAAGGGCACGATTCGGGATAGAGACAAGTCTATCACCGAAACGATATGGGTGGATGGCGGAAAGATAGTGGCGCGATACTTGAGCATAACTCCTGCAAATGGTGTCTGGAACACTTGGTTCCGCGACATCACACTGCTGGGATAGAACTGACACCAAACACTAGAAAAGCAGGGATGTAGTGGATCGAAACCACCTACACTCACAAGATAGACCGTTAGTGACCAAATAAGTCTATGTGCATGCTATGCGACAAATAAATACAACAATCAAATGCAGCAGACTGACAAGACTCTATACTACCGTTTTCTAACGTTCGCGCGGACTAGGACGCTCTATAGCCAGACCTGCTCTGATACCAACCATTGTGGCACCCCGGCTCACAGATATCGGAACGCCCCGTATTCCAGCCCAGAGATCGAGGTAAGTCTCTGGAATACAGCACTGCTTGGCATAGAACAAATCAGCTCTTTATTACAATCGATATGGGTACAAGGGGATTACATTGGCACGGCGACACTACGCCTGCCAAGGTTGCTCTATGCAAGCAACAGAACAACTCATAGCAGCGGAATAGATTCTAGCAGCGGAACAACGACGACGACAATGGACTCCACTCCGCAGGGACGCTGGCTGGAACGTTTATCCTAGCTCGCAAACACAAGATCATCGGCAAACAAGCAAGCAGACAAGGCATGACCTGCAAACTGGCATGACACGCTAGGTCAGTACATTGAATGTACTTGCAAGCTCACATCAACCAAAGCAATCAAGACAAACAACAGCATGGCATTTACAGGTTACTTAACAAAGATGAACATGATACTAGCAGAACGCATGGCATGCACAAGATGAACATGATACAGCTAGAACAATACCAGATGAGCATGGCATGAACATATGAGGATACTAGCATGCAACATGTTAACAATATTATGCACCAACTTACTCTGTTCGGGGTTACCTCGTAACCACCACATGAATCACTTACCATCATGGTCACTACACGATCACCTCAGGATCAAATCAAGCTTGGTATTAACAATATCGTAGTAATCATTACATGACCACAAGGAGCTTGATCTTTACCCTTGATTCTCGCATAACACCATAAACCTCAACCAACTTCGGTATCCTCGGTACCGCTGTGATCCTCTCGCGATCACATAAGGATCAACCACTCCTTTCATCATCGAACCGGGGTTGTTATTAAATAGATTATTATTACTATTGACCCATAGTGTGACCTACTATGAACTGAGCCCTTATCCGCGGGCACGGCTATTGATAGATTAAACACACTCTGCAGGGGTTAGCACACTGTACGCACACCACGGAACCCAAGGCCTCGTACTCCCATTCGGGTGGACCAACGGCGTTCCGACAAAACCGATCTATTGCCATGACACTCTCCCGGCCACTCCGACCAACTCCCCTTTGGGCTAAGTCATGGGTGGCCCCGATGTCACTGCGTGACATCCAACGGCCACCGTCGTGGCAAAACAAAATGGTCCCAAACAGGGACATGAGCTCAATACCAACACGGGCACACAAGGCTTATGTCCGCCTACCTGATCAGGGTAGCGCGCGCCCATAATCTTCCCTAGTTGGAGGCACCGGCAAGAGGCATGACAATAGACACAGTTAGGACCCCCCATAAGGCAAGTGTGGCTGCACTGGTCAGCTCGATTCGATGGCACTATGACTCAGCCAACGGGTGTTCAAGTTTGATTAAAGTCCGGTTAAACTTGAATGCAAATGATGTTGAGTCATAATAACATGATGAAATAATAATGCGCATGAGCATGATATTAACAGCAACATAACCATATGAATCATTAGCATCAATAATAATACAACACTTAGACCACTAGATGCAGATGAACATGGCATAGCGATGATCATGCATATGACAGATACTCTCCATAACTGACGATAATCATGCATCAGATGAACATCACTATCACTAGCATGACATAAGTACCAGCATGAAATACGAGAGCAACACTACTTAGCAAGTAATCATACGACTAACAGAGTGCAGCATAGCATAACATGATGATAAGCAGGGATCCACAAGCATAACCGAAAACAACAACGTCAGTGGTAAAGGGCAAACATTTATTAAAGATTTTAAGAAGAAACCATGGCTACTACAAATCCATCATGCAAGTGGCTGTCGTGGCTTGCCTGGGGTTGCCGGATACTCCGGGAAGAAGTGCGGTGAAATCACAGGACGATTCGCCGGACGCTTCACTCTCGAAGGGGCTAGATAAGGGCAAGGGTATAAAGGTAATTTTTCCAGTGGGACCATCTAGTGAAAATGATACCAACATATAGAGCTTGACGAGATGAAGAAGTAGGCGTTGGATTCACCTCAATCGGAGTGACGGTCGCGGAGATACGAAGGGTGGAAGATAAGGGACCAATCTGTAATAATATTCCTACAAACAAGTCCGTGGGAGGAAAAACAGAAAGCGGTTTATCTGAGAATACGTTTTCAGAGCAGAGGAAGCATATTTCGAGCCGCAGTAGAACCAGAGTACGCTTTCAGAGAAGTGAAAGCGTGTTTCTGACTGAAGCTTCACCAGAATACGCCTTCGCAAAGAAGAAAATGTATTTCCTGAAAACCGTCTTCACTTACTGACGTGGCCTGGGGGTTCGGTCGCTGACGCGTGGGGTCGGGGAAGGACGAGGGGCCCGCCTGGCTCGGTCATCATCTTCCTCCTTGTTGCGCCCCGACGGGAAACAAAGGAGGCAGAGGTGGGGCCGCGATGCCGGCGATGGCCCGGCCGGCTCCGGCCATCTCTGGCCAATGCGAGGCCACCGACGAGGTCCTGGCGCAGTGCCGCACCCGCCCAGGGGGCCAGCTACGCCGGGGAGTGGAAGAAACGACGGCGGCATTGGCGAACAGAGGCGCGGGCGGGCGGCGGCTGTTCTTGGGAGCGAGGGCACGGGCGCCTCCGGCGATGAGTGGAGAGGATGGGGAGGGGCGCCGGACTCCGGGGAAGAAGATGGTGGTGGAGGGGAGGGGAGAGGAGGGCTAGGCTCGCTGGACCGAGGAAGACCCGCGGCGGTCATGGCGGATGGAGGTGGATACGGCGAGCTCCGGTGGACTAGGGAGGCAGGGGAGGGAATGGTGAGGTGTGGAGGAGGTCAGGCACTCCTTAAATAGCCGAGGGAAGGGCTCTAGAGCTCACGGGTGAGCTCGAGCTCGAAAACAATGGAGGACAGGGGAGGCTAGCGTCACGGGCATGGCTGCCAGCGCTCAACGACGGCGAAACAGGTGGGGGCCCGGGCACAGGACGATGTAGACGAGCACGGGGGAGCTCCTGGACAAGGAGAGGCGTCGAGACACGGAGGAAGAGGGCGGCTACAGGGCACGCGGTCGGCCAGAGCGCGGGATTTGGCTCGTTCGCCCCGTGGTCACCGCGTGAACTGTTGCAAGCAGCGCGTTTTGGCCAGTTCGTCCATGTCCGGTAGATAGTCCATACCGCCCTTAGTATCAATGAAGAAAGAAATGGGCTCAGGGGCAAAGAAGAGAAATGCACTGAGTGCCAAAGCAGATCAACAGCAACCTATTTGTGTTGTGGTGAGGAAGATCCGAGCGGGGATAGACTCTGGTCTTTGGCATGGTGTTATTACATGCTAAGATTACTGAGGTGGCCAAGTATCAGCTTAAGAGGAGGGGTTTAGCTGGTACTTGCTGTAGAAAATGCCACACTGTCCAGATTTGGAAAACATGAAGTGGCACTCACACAAATGCTTTGCATGAGCTAAAACTTGGAGGAGATGAGTTATTTGATGATATGAAGCTGCTGTAAAATTTTCATACCATTTGGAAATACCAAAATGGTACTTGCTTCATAGAGCTTCAATCTGGATAGAAATTTAGGAAAATTTCACAAGGCAAATGGCTAGATGAATTGATCCAAAACTTGGTGGAGAGAGTTAATATGGATAGCGGAATGGCCTGGTAAATTTTCAGCCATAATGAAGCAATATAAAATATAGTTGCTTCACAACCTGAAAATCTGGCCAGAAAACAAGAATTGATGGTGTGCTCACATAGTGTGATGAAGTGAGCTCAAATCTTGAGGAGAGTCATGATTTGATCATATGAAGGACCTTGCAAAATTTCAACTCATTTGGATTACCCTAGTTAGTACTTCCTTCACAAAGACTTCCCTCAGACATGAACTTTGGAAATTTGCTGAGGAAGGTTCACTAGGAAAATTGAGTTGAATTTTGTCATGTGGCCATGATATGGACAAGAAAAGGTGTCCAAAAAGTTTGGAGTCAATCAAGCAAAGATAAATGACACTTCCTTCTCAAAAAGCCACTTAGGACAGAATGAGAAAAGGAATTTTGTGAATTATCTTTGATGATGCCAAGGAAGGGTTTTGACATATCTGAGGAAGATATGACCCAAACAATTTATGAGAATTATTTGGGAATTTTGGGAGTGACAGAAATATAGGTTGTTTCACAACCTAGGGCAAAAAGAATTATTCCTTTAATTGAAAAGGAATATTCCCAATAAAAAGAATATTGGGATTTGGGCTAGGATGAGAAATGACAGGGTCTTGGGATGATTTAGAGCATGACAAGCCACTATGAAACCCAGGAAGATATATTCTTCCCAAGTTTTCAGACCACATAGCTACAGAAAAAGAAATCAAAGCAGTAATCCAAGGAAAAACAAAGGAAAAAGAAAAAAGCCAAAATCCAGGGTGTTACACAACTTTCATAGGATTTGGGTTTAGCATCATAGAATCAAAGCTTCGAACGCTACACCCCTCTTAATAATACGGTGGTCCTATGACTCAAGGAAAGAAGAAGAACAATAAAATAAATGCTACAGCTTCACTTCATCTTCATTCTTCCTCGAACACAGTCATCTTCTTCGAACACACACCGAACCAATTGCTTGGTCTTCAGCAATTTTTAGGGGTCACTCTTGTTAGCTTCATCTTCGGTGATAACCTTCGCTGCAATGTAGGGAGATTATCTTCGTCATGTGCATCAAACTCCTAGACATCTCAGGGACCTGTTACTCTATGTGCACTGGCAAACACATAAGTCCCATACTGTTTATGTCAACAAACTCCAAAACATAAGGGGCCTATCATTGCACCAACAATATCCCCCCTTTTTGGACGGTTGTTGACAAAACAGATAATCATCGAAGTGAAGATAGATAAGTGAAATGTAAATCGAACAAGAGTGAACTTGCGTTACTTGATTCGATGATGAAATATACTCCCCCTAGATGTATGCAGGGTTAATGATATGAAATAAAATTCCTTGCAATTCATTTAAGTATGTGGAGGATTTTTCAATCATTCGAGGTCATGATTCGCACTGATGATGTGTAATCTATCGAGTATATAGTGCAATCATCCATAACTTCTGATAATACTTCGACCTGCAAAACAAATGCTTCAAGAGAAATTAGTGCAGCAGGCAGGGTTATTAACATTACAACACAGAAGTTTTAAATTTACATTAGAGCACAAATAGTCTTTAAGGCATAGAGCTCAGAAAACAGACCAAATAAACACTGAGATCAAATCCATCAGAGCAAATCTATCAAAACACGATGTAATTCTCCCCCTTTTTGTCAACTAGTGTCAAAAAGGTGACAAAGAACATGAGTGCAAAAGAAGTGAACTTGATTCACTCTGAGGCATCACCAGAAGAACTGCCCGAAGATGTTTCTGGTTCGGAAGTGGCCGGTAAATCTTCATCGTTAGCAGCAACAGATGTTCCTTCAAGACTGGCTTGGGGCTGAGAAGATGAAGGCACATTGGAATCAACTTGTCGATTCTTGCGGGACATCACATTTTCTTCAGCAGGCTTCTCAGTAGGCGAGGTGGCTTCTGATTCATCGAACAACTTGCGCAGTTGAAATCGAAGTAAATATGTTGTTGGTTCACGAGCTGGCAGAGGCGGAGTGATACGATCTTGAAAATCTTCAGCAGAGAAACCTTGATCAATATACACATAAAGCTCTTTAAGATCTGAGTTGCTCAATTGTTTCTTGGAGAAGAACTTCCGAAGCAATTTCCATAGATGCTTCTTGTTTTCAGCTGTGATCATGTGCACAACTTTCGTACGGTTGTTGATGGCATTTAATTCGGCAGCCATATGTTCTTTTTCTCGGCGATCCTCACCCATATGCTGCAACAGCAGCTGTTGAGTGCGCAAACTCACTTCAAGATGTGAAGGAGGTTGTGTATTTGGTTGTCGATCACGCTGAGTTAGCCGTGGCCCATTGAATGTGTTATGATAATCTGGAGGGCTTGACACTGGTACTTTGCTCGAAGAAAAATCTTCCATGACTTGCAATGTATCACGTACCGAAGGAATGAAGCTTTTGTGACTGACTTTGGCTAAATATTCGGTTTTCATAGCATAATCAACCACTTTTTGAATCCAAGGCCCAAAGACTTTGATAGTTTTCGGGTGCTGTGCAGAATCCTTCAGTATGCGCAGAAACATGTCTTTGACATCGAAGATGTATCCTTGGGAGATGGCATGGATGGTGTTCCGAAGAACATCAGATATAGCATTGTCGGAATTCATCCCAGCCAGAGGACAGATGGTATAAGTGAGCAGATGATATAGAGTTTGATTATCAAAGGTCAAATGCTCGGGCAAGGGAGGACCATTGTAGTCCCGAATCTTCTCTTGATCCATTGTGTAACGGAAATCTTCATCGAAAATTGCATCAATGTTGTGAACTCGAATTTCAGTCTTGCCGTGCTCGAACCGAGGGAAATGAAAGTGGGATACAAAGTCCATTGCAGAGCATTTTATACGTTTTCCTTCGGTCATCCATTCCAAGATCCACTTGGTGCTATCAGCTTCATCACCAGAGATATACAGTGTGGCATATAATTGAAGTATAATCTCTCTGTTCCACGGATGCTGAAATGCAAAGACATGCGTGAGGTCAAAATCTTCGATATCTTGCAATACTTGATTAAAGCAGCCAATGTTCTTTATCGCAGCTATATCCGGGAACTCATGAGGAAAAATCTTGCGGCTGTCATAGAGAATCCGAGAATAAAATATAGCATGTTCTTGAGTCGAGAACCGAGGAGATTCAGAAGTGCTAGGCTTGCTATATGGACTCTCTTGAAAGAAAAGAGGATGAGTGTTCTGATTGAAAAGTGGCCCTTTGACTCCAACGCCGATAGAGAATAACGGCAGTTGCTCGCGAGGATATGGATATTTGAGCTCATCTTCAACAGAAATCACTTCATCGCCATAAATTACAGAATCTGAATGATGAGCAGAAGCTGACTTTACTACAGAAGGACCAACATCTGAAGTTCTCTTCGCAGTGTTGAGTGAAATTCACAGTGGAGAGGGAGCAGTCACTTTATCAGGCGCTGAAGCTTTATCAGGCACTGTGGACTGATGAGGATGTTCTTCGACAGACGGCTGAGGTGTAGAATGAGGAACCATTGCATTTGGTTCGACATGAGCTGGAGAGGCTTGGTGCTCAGACTGAGGAATTTCACCTTCTTCGGACACATTCTGCTGTGAAGGATTTGCTTCATGAATAGGAGAGGCCACAGGCACTGTTTCAGTTGGCCTTGGCGATGTAGGAGCATCTGCACTTGGTACATGAACCTGCGAGGGAATTGCAGGCTCTGGTGAGTTTTCCTTCTGTGGTACAACATCTTGAGAGTTTTCTATCGTAGGAGGAGGAGGAGCATTCTTCTTTGCAATTTTCTTTTTCTTATTTTGCTTCGACTGATCAATATGCCCTTTGACAAGATCATTGTAGCTAGTGGCTTGGGCTTGATGATCAAGGCATATCTTGCGAACAATTTGATACAAGTCAGAATGAAATCCTAATCTTCTGTTCCGAAGGATAGTCAAAGCTCGATTGACATCCACATATGACTCTTCAAGTTGCTTGATGACAAACTTGGATTTCGTAGCTTTCATATGCTCGTTGAGCTCATTGAGCTAGGCAGTGAGGTCATTGATCTCAACAGAATCATCTCTCATGTCTCGAACCAGATCAGAGGCTTGAGCAATTACTTCAGAGGGAATGGGCAAAGATGCCACTTCTCCATCAAACAAGTTCTCCACAAATCTGTCAAGCTGCTCCATGATGAATACTTGATTGAAGTAATGTGGTGCATCCGAGTCATCATTGGTGTGTGCAACAGGAGCAGTCTGAACTAGATTTTGCTCGGTCGGAGGCATAGAAGCCAATGGTTGTGTCAACTTTGGAGCAAATTGTGCAGCCTTTTCTTTCACAACATCAGCCCGAGGAGCATTTTGCTCGGCAGAGGGAGCGGTGATTTGCTTCACCTTGGGTTTTGGAATTTTCTCTCCTGGCTTAGCTGTGCTTACTGGAGCTTCAACAACTAAGTCTTGCATGTCAATCGCCTCAGGATGAGGGGTTGTGTTCACATGATCTACCATAGTGACTGTGGTACGAGGCGTTTTTCTCTTCAGTGTGATCTTCTTCGGAGGTGTTATTGGAACTGCACAAGCTCGAAGATCAGGCAGTATGGTAGAAGTAGTGACATTCACTTGTTCGGAGAGAGTTGCTTCAATTTCTTCTCTTGTGAGTGGAGGATCATCTTGATCAGAGAAATCACTTTCAGCGTTATGCTCAACTGGTTTAGCTGGCCTTCTCTTTGGCGCGCTCTTTTTCTTCAAAGCAGCATATCTGGGATCATGTCTGTGCTTTGAGCGCCCTTCTGATTTTCCTTCAGCCTTTTTCTTTTCGACATCTGATTTGATAAGACGGCAATTTTCTTCTTCTCTAGCTTGCTCTTTCTCAGCCTTCTTGGCTCTCTTTTCTGCATTCTTTAGGCGCTTGGCCTTTTCATCGAGATAAGAGTCAGGTGTTTTGAGAGATGACTCATCAGCACAAGGAGGTGGTGGAGGCCTCTCCTGAGGATCACTTGCACGGATGAGTCCAATTTCATGACAGTCACCCCAAGGAAGATGGAAGGCAAAGTTCTTGGCATATCAAGGATGAACCATTTTGTAGTTGAACCACTTCCGTACCTAGTAACGTCGAATCTTTTGCAGACACCTTCTTTTCGCTCTTGAATTTTCTCTTGGGACAGTGTTGTATTTGTCATGAGATATATACTGAGCTGAATATGAGAAATGTTGCCTGCCACCTTTCTTTTTCTTCGGAGCATCTGCCTCTTGCTCGTTTGCATTTGGTTCGGATCTTTTTCTTTTGCTGGATGACGGGCCTACCGTTGGGCCCTTGGCATTTGGAGCTTTGGATTCATCAGCTGTTCCCATGAAAACCTCTTCTTCATCGGACATACTGTGCGGTCTAGCAGAATCCTCAACTGACTGCATATACCTGTGAATGAGAGTAGATACAAGGGAAAATGGGGACAGGGTTACAAATTCTCACAGCGATTATTTTTCCGAACAAAAACATTTTGAAGAAGAAATAGATGCAGACTTTGAGAAATGTTTCGAATGAAAGAAACGTATAGAACGAGCTAGTAGGCCCGAATAATATACTAGACAGCATGCTAGGTATTTCATTTGATCGAAACATAACACAAACCCTAGATCTAAAGTGATTCGGATGTGAGGGACAACTACAAACCACATCCACACTAGGAAAGGTAAAAACCTAGATCTAAGATATGCGGTAAAATCAGAGGAAAACAATCACGGACGAACTCGAATCGTAAAGGATGGAGGCCCGAGTTTGAACCACATGTACCCTAGCTCGGTGACGTACAGCAGCTACGACGGTGCGGGGAAGAAGATGTCCCACGGCGGCGAGGAAGGACTCCGGTGACCACTTTTCGGTAGTGAAGCGGCGAAGAGGTCGTCGGCGTCGAGCTCAAGGTGGAGCACTGCGGTGTGGGTTTCGGCGGAGAGGAGGCGAGGAGAAAGAGAAGTGAACTGGATAGAAGAAGGGGTGATACGTCTCCGTCGTATCTATAATTTTTGAATGTTTCATGCCAATATTATACAACTTTCACATATTTTTGGCAACATTTTGTATGATTTACTGGACTAACCTGTTGATTCAGTGCCCAGTGCCAGTTCCTGTTTGTTGCATGTTTTTTGTTTCGCAAAAAATCCATATCAAACGAAGTCCAAACACGATAAAATTTTACGAAGAATTATTTTGGAATATATGTGATTTTTGGGACTTGGAATCAACGCAAACGGGGGCCCACAACCCTCACAAGACACCAGGGCACGCCCCAGGGGCCAGGCGCGCCCTGGTGGGTTGTGCCCTCCTCGGATGTCAGTTGGAGCTCTACTTCGGGCACAAGGAAGCTTATATCCGGAAAAAAATCGTGTTAAAATCTCAGCGCAATCGGAGTTACGGATCTCTGGCAATATAAGAAACGGTTTTCGACCAATCTGGAGAACACGAAATAGAAGAGAACAGAGAGGGAGATCCAATCTCGGAGGGGCTCCCGCCCCTCCGCCGCCATGGAGGCCATGGACCAGAGGGGGAACTCTCCTCCCATCTAGGGGGGAGGCCAAGGAAGAAGAAGAAGGAGGGGGGCTCTCTCCCCCTCTCTCCCGGTGGCGCCGGAGTGCCGCCGGGGCAAGGATCGTGAGGACGATCTACATCAACAATCTTGCTACCGTCAACACGAACTTTCTCCCCCTCTATGCAGCGGTGTAACACCCCTTCTCCCCACTGTAATCTCTACTTAAACATGGTGCTCAACTCCATATATTATTTCCCAATGATCTATGGTTATCCTATGATGTTTGAGTACATCCGTTTTGTCCTATGGGTTAATCGTGATCTTGGTTGGTATGATTGTATATTTTATTTATGGTGTTGTTCTACAGTGCCCTCCGTCTCGCGCAAACATGAGGGATCCTCTCTGTAGGGTGTTGCAATATGTTCATGGTTTGCTTATTGTCGATGTTGCGGGGGTGACAGCAGCCTAAACGCGGATAAGTGGGTTATGGCGTATGGGAGTAAGAGGACTTGATACTTAAAGCTATGGTTGGGTTTCACGACCTTAATGATCTTTAGTAGTTGCGGATGCTTGCTAGGGGTCCAATCATAAGTGCATATGATCCAAGTAGAGAAAGTATGTTAGCTCATGCCTCTCCCTCATATAAAATTACAAGAATGATTACCGGTACTTGTTATCGATTGCCTAGGGACAAATGACTTTCTTGTTGACAAAAGCTATCTACTTTTATTACCTTGCAATTTATTCGTAGTTTTATTCTCGCAAAGTACTTCTAGTTTTATTCTTGCAAAATAGTTTCATACTTGTTTTAGGTAAAGCAAATGTCAAGTGTGCGTAGAGTTGTATCGGTGGTCGATAGAACTTGAGGGAATATTTGTTCTACCTTTAGCTCCTCGTTGGGTTCGACACTCTTATTTATCGAAGAAGGCTACAAACGATCCTCTATACTTGTGGGTTATCAAGACCTTTTTCTGGCACCGTTGCCGGGGAGTGTAACGCCCGGATAATTAAGCTATAGTAATCCTCTGCTAATGATGCCATGTCACCACGATTACTGTTGATAAACTCTCGTTGATTCGAAACCGGTTTAAATTCAAATTTAAAATAAAGTCAAAAATAAAAGTTTTCAAACGTCAAAACTAAAATGTGCAAGCTATGGCAAATAATTCATAAGTATTGTTGGTGAAGAAGCCAAATTTTTATAAAGTGTTTAAATGCTCAAAAATGATTAACAGTAGCTGAAACAATCATTTAAGTGCCTTTTATAATTTCTAAAATATTGAACTATTTTATTTGAGTGTGAAACTTTTTGTGACAGAGGTGTATTTAATAATACTAATTTAGAAGCTAGTTTTGGGTTTTATCTAAACTAAAATATATAGGAATTAAAATGGGAAAAAATAACAGAAACTATAAAAAGATAAAAAAAAAGCAAATGTAAAAAAAAAGCCCCCCCCCCACTGGGCCAAACGGCCCAGCTGGCCGACCAGGCCACCCCACCTCTCCTATATTCCCCCCACTCCACCGAACCCTAGGCCCGATCCCCCACAACCCTCCCCCCCCACGATCCCCTTCTCCCTCCTGAATCGGGATCGATCTCGATCACATCGCCGCGTCCGCCTCTGTTCCGGCGCGCCCGCCCCCTCCCTCTGCTCCGGCCAGCCCCGCTCGCGCGCCACTGCGGGCCGCCGTCGCTCGCCTACCGGACTCCTCCTCGCCCCTCCTCTCTCTCGCGCGACGCCCGCCTGAGGCCGTGGCCTCGCCTCGTCGTCGACCCGACGCCGTCGCCCGTCGTCATCACCACCTCATCGTCGTCCCGTCTTCGTCCCATCCCTGCCGGCTTCCCCACGCCTCGCCGGTGAACACCTACAACAGGGGTGAGCCCTCTGCCCCTTTTCCCGCCCCCGTATGATTACCGTGGCCTCCCCTGGCCCTTGGCCGCGTCGGTACGCGCCCTCGAGCGCCAGCACCTGGCCTGGCCGCGCCCGGCCAACGCCGGCTGCTACACGGCCCGCGCCGGCCACGCATACCTCGCCGCATAGCTGCTCGCTGGGCGCCTGCGCGCGCGCCCTTTCCCGCAGCCCCGCGCCGGCCTCGTCCCAGCCGCTGCTGCACTGCGCCACCGCGCCCCTCCTGGCCCCTGCCTCGCCGGGCCTCGTCCCCTCCAGCCCGCGCGCGCCGCGCTGCTTGGAGCCGCGCCCGGCCACGACTGAGTTGGGCGGGTGCCCAGGCGGGTTCGCCCCGCACACGGCGCCCGTTACGCCCGCCCGCTAAGGCCATGGGCCACTATCCGAGCGGGCCCACGCCCTGAAAACAAAACAAAAACAAAAGTGTAAAGATATATATAATAATAATATTAATTAATTAATTAACTTAGTTTAATTAACCTAATGAACATATTAGTCTAATTAAACCTGCTTAATTAAACTAGTCCATGACAATGGGTCCCACTGCCGTGTGTTGACCAGTCAACTACACTGTTGACTGCTGACCTCATAATGTCATCATGCTGATGTAATAACTCCATTTTTGATTTAATAATAAATCCAGAATATTAGTAAATCATTGAAAATTAATAGAAAATAATCCGTAACTCGGATGAAAATACTTTGTACATGAAAGTTGCTCAGAAAGACGAGACGAATCCGAATACGTGGTCCGTTCGTCCGCCACACGTCCCTAGCTTAGCGAACCTGCAACCGTTCCCTTCCGGTTCATCTGTCCAAAAATGCCAAACTTCGGGAAAACATTCCCGGATGTTATTCCCCTTCACCGGTACCGTGTAACACTGTGTTAGAACACCCCTAGCACCGCTTATCGTCATGTCATGCATCTGTGTGCTTTGTATTTACTGTTTCTTCCCCTTCTTCTCTCTCAATAGAGCCCGGTACCGACGTAGCCTCTGAGATGGACGCAGCTCCGGAGATCGACTACGCCTCTGACGACCCTGCCTTTGCCGCCGAGCAACCAGGCAAGCCCCCCCTTTGATCATCCCGATATCGCCCATTCTATTTTCTCGTGCTTGCATTAGATTTGGCTACTGTAATTGATTGCTCCTATTCTATTGCATAGCTTGTTTTTGTAACTACTATTGATACCTGCCTGATATCCAAAATGCTTAGTATAGGCTGGCTAGAGACCCACTAGTGACCCCCACTTGTCCCTACTGCCCCGCTGGATTATCAGAAGACCCGATCAACGGGATCGAAGACCAGGCCCCGGCACCGCACTTCACCCCCTTAGTTATACGACACTACTGGGTTTCTATCGAGTGTCGAGGGTGATACCTCGTCAGCACTTCTGATGTTAACCTTGTAGGTTAGTTCATCGGTTGTGGTCATCGAGGGTGATTCCTCCTTCTCCACTCTCGATAACAACATTGTCGTGCAACTCCTCAAGAGTGGACCTAGAGGGTGATTTCTCCTTTGTTCACCTTGATGATAACATCAGGTGGAATTCCATCGAGGGTGAATCCTCAGGGTTCCCCTTAATGTTAGACACACGGTTACTATGGTTACTATGACTTTACAACTGATACTTGGAAAGGCGGGTCGACCCTGAGGGGTACCCGCGAATGATGGGATGTCGGGTTCACCTGGAGGTTACCCGTGAGACGAATACGAGGCATGGCCGGGCATTCTAGCCCTTGCCACAAGTCCTCGAGACGGGGCGACGGGGTCACATCGATCGTGAGTCTCTGCTCGTTACCGCAAGCCCCTAATCTACTAATGATTTGGATATTTGATTCGAGCCGGCCTTTGGCCGGATAGCACTAACCATCACGTGGGAAGATTTATGGGCACTCTGCATCAGCCGAAAGCTCTGTCAGACGTCTAGTTCAGCCTGGCGGCCAAGAAGGGTCGGCACCATCCTGTAGTGGTGGAGCCTGGACCCGCCCTGCTCGCAATGAGCTGGAGTGCACAGGGCGATGGCCCAAGACCCCTGAGCGCTTAGGAGGTAGACCGACGGTGACCTCTCTGCTGAGCTGTAGGTAGGGTTGCGGTGTATCGTTTGGCCGAGGCCGGGCATGACCCATAAAAGTGTGTCTGGCCGGAGTTAAGCGAGCGTGGTGGGTAAGTTGGTGCACCCCTGCAGGGAAGAACACATCTATCGATAGCCGGTCCTACGGTAAAGGACACTCGGAGTTGTATCCCGATCGATACAACTAGAACTGGATACTTGTGATGAGAAATGGATAGTATGGCTCTGGGATTGCTTTCTCGCAGGGAGTCGAGAGAGGATCTCTGGCCGAGGTTGATACTTGGACATTATGGCTCTGGGATTGCTTTCTCGGAGGGAGTCGAGAAAGGATCTCTGGGTGAGGCTGATAACATTACTACCACTTTATACTGAGCTATCCACACTTTTCTAATGCTGTAAGACCGCTGAAGACGATGAAGATGCTAGTCTTCGATAGGACTAGGCCTTCTCTCTATTCTGGCATTTCTGCAGCCCAGTCCACATATACAGCCTCCCTTTGATAATGTTGCATATGTAGTGTAGATCCTTGCTTGCTGAGTACTTTGGATGAGTACTCACGGTTGCTTTGCTTTCTTTTCCCCCCATATCCATTTGATGCAATCAGATGACGGAGCCCCTGAGACTGCTGCCCCCGCCGACGACTGCTACTACTACCACCTCGAGAGTGGTTACTACTACGAGTTGGCCGACGACCAGGAGTAGGATCGGAGGGTCCCAGGCAGGAGGCCTGCGCCTTTTGATCGTAATGTTTTCTTTTGCCCCGCCTTCTAAAGACCTATCTGTGTTTTCATTTATATCTGTACTCAGATATCTGATGCTTCCGCTGACGCGTGTATGCGAGCTTATGTATTCGAGCCCTCGAGGCCCCTGGCTTGTAATATAAAGCTTGTATGACTTTATTTATGTTTAGAGTTTTGTTGTGATATCTTCCCGTGAGTCCTTAGGCTTGATCGTGTGCATTTGCGTGTATGATTAGTGCATGATTGAGCCGGGGGCGTCACAGGGAGCAATAGCGTGGGGTGAATATTCTCGTGTGTGCTTGTTTGCTTTATCACTAAGTAGTTTTTATTTCCTGTCCTAAGTTGTTCTCTATCTTTAGTTATGGGTATGGAACACGAAACACCAAAAAAAATAGTTGTACTTGCTACTCATGGAGATGGGGAACCTCCTAAAACCCTCGATTCTCGTTATGTGAAAAATATTATGCACTACTTTGATAATCCCGAGAAAACCCCATTCAACTTGATAATGGGAGTAACGTTGGATCAACGTGAATACTTTAGGGATTATCACTTGACACAAAAAGGGAAATTATTATGGGATCAAATTAATATGTTGCATTGGTATGCTTGGAATTTATGCCAGAGATATGATTATACTTGTTGCTCTAGGATGAACGCTCCACACCTTCCCTTTACATGCAAATTTAATGATAATGAAACCTTGGCTTCTTATGCCAATGGTAGATATGATTATTATGATGTGGAACGAATAGAAGAATTTGTTGCTTTTAAGGGTGCTTATGAAATTGAATATTTGTTTTTAAAGTATGAAGCTTTTGATGATGATGTTTATAGACCTGAAATTTTTGCCATCCTTAAATATTGCTATAATCCTTTGTGATTGACATTCTGATCCTATTGAGTCAACATGTGTGCGAATACTCGCAATCATCAATTAATCCTTAGAAAATTTTCTTTTCGGCTCAGACATCATTCCGGATATGAGCTGGTTCTTGCCCAATTAAGATTTGATCGATGTGCCTCTAAGTCTGTTCAACCTATCCATCTTCGATCAGAGCATCTGATTCTGATACACCGATCTAGAAATCAAGTTTCTTTGTATTTAAAGCATCAAATTATTCAGATGTTTTGATAAGCCGATGCCTTTGCATCCCTTCTCCCTCTGACTGATTACCGATACTCATATCAACTCCGTCGTGAATCGCCAGATCCATTGTTGGGTTGTTATTCGACAGTGCCCTTAACATCTGAAATCTTGTAAGATCTCCCCTGATACATAATGCCTTTGGTAGATTGTATTTTCTGTTTCCTCAACCATGCTCTACTTCCGAGCTTGAATTATTTACTCATGAAGTCTGTGCTATATGGTTCTAAGATGCCTCAATGGGTTGAACCTATGTCTTCTTAATCTGTGTGAACCCGATAATTTTTGCGGGTCATACTCCTCTGGTATTTCACCAGGTAGTTCTTCACGTTCATATAATTTTAACAGAGCAGTGAATGAAAGATTATGCATTGAAGAAGTGGGAGTCGACCTTGAACCTTTGTGTTCATGCCCATGGACCCGATGTGGAACTTATCATGGAAGTTGCTCGTAAAGATAATTATTTCCTTGGTACAAATTCATCTTGTATCTGAGAATTGATACTTTGTAATCGTGGTTCCGACCATATTTTCTTCTTGATTCCATTTCCCGAACAAGTTAAAATTACTTGTCTTTTGTAGATCATTTCACCTGTGCAACCTCTAATTCTGATCTACCTTCAAGTATTGCACCATGTTATCTCGAGGATATTGTGTCATTGCACTATCTCTTGTGAATTCTTATTGGGATGATACTGTTGGGGAACGTAGTAGTAAATCAAAAAAATTTCCTACGCATCACCAAGATCAATCTATGGAGAGACTAGCAATGAGAGAGAGAGAGGAGTGCATCTTCATACCCTTGAAGATCGCGATGCGGAAGCGTTGCAAGAACGCGGTTGGAGGAGTCGTACACGCAGCGATTCAGATCGCGGTCGATTCCGATCTAAGCACCGAACAACGGTGCCTCCACGTTCAACACACGTGCAGCCCGGTGACGTCTCCCGCGCCTTGATCCAGCAAGGAGGAGGGAGAGGTTGGTGAAGACAGCTCCAGCAGCACGACGGCGTGGTGGTGGAACTTGCAGTTCTCCGGCAGGGCTTCGCCAAGCTCAACGAGGGAGGAGGGGGTGTTGGAGAGGGGGAGGGCTGCGCCTTGGATGAGGTGCTGCTGCCCTCCCTCCTCCCCTCTATTTATAGGGCCAAGGGGGAAGGGGGCCGGCCCCTCTAGATCAGATCTAGAGGGGGGCGGCGGCCAGGGGGAGGGGGCTTGCCCCCCAAGCCAAGGGGGGGGGGCGCCCCCCTTTAGGGTTTCCCCCAACCCTAGGCGCATGGGCCCTAGGGGGGGATGGCGCCCAGCCCACTTAGGGGCTGGTTCCCTCCCCCATACAGCCCATAGGGCCCTCCGGGGCAGGTGGACCCTCCCGGTGGACCCCCGGAACCCCTTCGGTGGTCCCGGTACAATACCGGAAAACCCCCGAACGCTTCCGGTGACCGTATGATGACTTCCCATATATAAATCTTCACCTCCGGACCATTCCGGAACTCCTAGTGACGTCCGGGATCTCATTCGGGACTCCGAACAACATTCGGTAACCACATACTATTTCCCATAACAACTCTAGCGTCACCGAACCTTAAGTGTGTAGACCCTACGGGTTCGGGAACTATGCAGACATGACCGAGACATCTCTCCGGCCAATAACCAAAAGCGGGATCTGGATACCCATGTTGGCTCCCGCATGTTCCATGATGATCTCATCGGATGAACCACAATGTCGGGGATTCAATCAATCCCGTACACAATTCCCTTTGTCTACCGGTATGATACTTGCCCGAGATTCGATCGTCGGTATCCCTATACCTTGTTCAATCTCGTTACCGGCAAGTCTCTTTACTCGTTTCGTAACACATGATCCCGTGGCTAACTCTTTAGTCACATTGAGCTCATTATGATGATGCATTACTGAGTGGGCCCAGAGATACCTCTCCGTCATACGGAGTGACAAATCCCAGTCTCGATTCGTGCCAACCCAACAGACACTTTCGGAGATACCTGTAGTGCACCTTTATGGTCACCCAGTTACGTTGTGACATTTGATACACCCAAAGCATTCCTACGGTATCTGGGAGTTGCACAATCTCATGGTCTAAGGAAATGATACTTGACATTAGAAAAGCTTTAGCAGACGAACTACACGATCTAGTGCTATGCTTAGGATTGGGTCTTGTCCATCACATCATTCTCCTAATGATGTGATCCCGTTATCAACGACATCCAATGTCCATGGTCAGGAAACCGTAACCATCTATTGATCAACGAGCTAGTCAACTAGAGGCTCACTAGGGACATTCTGTGGTCTAAGTATTCACACATGTATTACGGTATCCGGTTAATACAATTATAGCATGAACAATAGACAATTATCATGAACAAGGAAATATAATAATAACCACTTTATTATTGCCTCTAGGGCATTTTTCCAACAGTCTCCCACTTGCACTAGAGTCAATAATCTAGTTACATTGTGATGAATCGAACACCCATAGAGTTCTGGTGTTGATCATGTTTTGCTCGTGGAAGAGGTTTAGTCAACGGATCTGCGACATTCAGATCCGTATGCACTTTACAAATATCTATGTCTCCATCTTGAACATGTTCACGAATGGAGTTGAAGCGACGCTTGATATGCCTGGTCTTCTTGTGAAATCTGGGCTCCTTGGCAAGGGCAATAGCTCCAGTGTTGTCACAGAAGAGAGTCATTGGGCCCGACGCATTGGGAATAACTCCTAGGTCGGTGATGAACTCCTTCATCCAGACTGCTTCCTGTGCTGCCTCTGAGGCTGCTATGTACTCCGCTTCACATGTAGATCCCGCCACGACGCTTTGCTTGCAACTGCACCAGCTGACTGCCCCACCATTCAAAATATACACGTATCCGGTTTGTGACTTAGAGTCATCCAGATCTGTGTCGAAGCTAGCATCGACGTAACCCTTTACGACGAGCTCTTCGTCACCTCCATAAACGAGAAACATATCCTTAGTCCTTTTCAGGTACTTCAGGATGTTCTTGACCACTGTCCAGTGTTCCATGCCGGGATTACTTTGGTACCTTCCTACCAAACTTACGGCGAGGTTCACATCAGGTCTGGTACACAGCATGGCATACATAATAGACCCTATGGCTGAGGCATAGGGGATGACGCTCATCTTTTCTCTATCTTCTGCCGAGGTCGGGCATTGAGCCATGCTCAATCTCACACCTTGTAATACAGGCAAGAACCCCTTCTTGGACTGATCCATATTGAACTTCTTCAATATCTTGTCAAGGTATGTGCTTTGCGAAAGACCAATGAGGCGTCTCGATCTATCTCTATAGATCTTGATGCCTAATATGTAAGCAGCTTCTCCAAGGTCCTTCATTGAAAAACACTTATTCAAGTAGGCCTTTATGCTTTCCAAGAATTCTATATCATTTCCCATTAATAGTATGTCATCCACATATAATATGAGAAATGCTACAGAGCTCCCACTCACTTTCTTGTAAACACATGCTTCTCCATAAGTCTGTGTAAACCCAAACACTTTGATCATCTCATTAAAGCGAATGTTCCAACTCCGAGATGCTTGCACCAGCCCATAGATTGAGCGTTGGAGCTTGCATACCTTGTCAGCATTACTAGGATCGACAAAACCTTCCGGCTGCATCATATACAACTCTTCCTTAAGGAAACCATTAAGGAATGCCGTTTTGACGTCCATTTGCCATATCTCATAATCATAGAATGCGGTAATTACTAACATGATTCGGACAGACTTCAGCTTCGCTACGGGTGAGAAGGTCTCATCGTAGTCAACCCCTTGAACTTGTCGATAACCCTTAGCGACAAGTCAAGCCTTATAGATGGTCACATTACCATCCGCGTCTGTCTTCTTCTTAAAGATCCATTTGTTCTCTATGGCTTGCCGATCATCGGGCAAGTCTGTCAAAGTCCATACTTCGTTTTCATACATGGATCCTATCTCGGATTTCATGGCTTCAAGCCATTTGTTGGAATCCGGGCCCGCCATTGCTTCTTCATAGTTCGAAGGTTCACCGTTGTCTAACAACATGACTTCCAGGACTAGGTTGCCGTACCACTCTGGTGCGGAACGTGTCCTCGTGGACCTACGAAGTTCAGTAGCAACTTGATCCGAAGTTTCATGATCATCATCATTAACTTCCTCTCTAGTCGGTGCAGGCACCACAGAAACATCTTCCTAAGCTGCGCTACTCTCCGGTTCAAGAGGGGGTACCTCATCAAGTTCTACTTTCCTCCCACTTACTTCTTTCGAGAGAAACTCTTTCTCCAGAAAGGATCCATTCTTGGCAACAAAGATCTTGCCTTCGGATCTAAGGTAGAAGGTATACCCAATAGTTTCCTTAGGGTATCCTATGAAGACGCATTTTTCCGATTTGGGTTCGAGCTTTTCAGGTTGAAGTTTCTTGACATAAGCATCGCATCCCCAAACTTTCAGAAACGACAGCTTAGGTTTCTTCCCAAACCATAATTCATACGGTGTCGTCTCAACGGATTTCGACGGAGCCCTATTTAAAGTGAATGCGGCAGTCTCTAAAGCATAACCCCAAAATGATAGCGGTAGATCGGTAAGAGACATCATAGATCACACCATATCCAATAGAGTGTGATTACGATGTTCGGACACACCATTACGCTGAGGTGTTCTAGGCGGCGTGAGTTGTGAAACAATTCCACATTTCCTTAAGTGCATGAAAAATTCGTGACTCAAATATTCCCCTCCACGATCTGATCGTAAGAACTTTATTTTCTTGTCACGTTGATTCTCAACCTCACTCTGAAATTCCTTGAACTTTTCAAAGGTCTCAGACTTGTGTTTCATTAAGTAGACATACCCATATCTACTTAAGTCATCAGTGAGGGTGAGAACATAACGATAACCACCGCGAGCCTCAACGCTCATTGGACCGCACACATCAGTATGTATGATTTCCAATAAGTTGGTTGCTCGCTCCATTGTTCCGGAGAACGGAGTCTTGGTCATTTTGCCCATGAGGCATGGTTTGCAAGTGTCAAATGATTCATAATCAAGAGACTCCAAAAGTCCATCTGCATGGAGTTTCTTCATGCGTTTGACACCAATGTGACCAAGGCGGCAGTGCCACAAGTATGTGGGACTATCATTATCAACCTTACATTTCTTGGCATTCACACTATGAATGTGTAACATCACGTTCGAGATTCAATAAAAATAAACCATTGACCAGCGTGGCATGACCATAAAACATATCTCTCATATAAATAGAACAACCATTATTCTCGGATTTAAATGAGTAGCCATCTCGCATCAAACGAGATCCTGATACAATGTTCATGCTCAAAGCTGGTACTAAATAACAATTATTGAGGTTTAAAACTAATCCCGTAGGCAGATGTAGAGGTAGCATGCCGACGGCGATCACATCGACCTTGGAACCATTCCTGACGCGCATCGTCACCTCGTCCTTCGCCAGTCTCCGCTTATTCCGCAGCTCCTGTTTTGAGTTACAAATATGAGCAACCGCACCGGTATCAAATACCCAGGAGCTACTACGAGCGCTGGTAAGGTACACATCAATAACATGTATATCACATATACCTTTGGTATTGCCGGCCTTCTTGTCCGCTAAGTACTTGGGGCAGTTCCGCTTCCAGTGACCGTTTCCCTTGCAATAAAAGCATTCAGTCTCAGGCTTGGGTCCATTCTTTGGCTTCTTCCCGGCAGCTTGCTTACCGGGCGCGGCAACTCCCTTGCCGTCCTTCTTGAAGTTCTTTTTACCCTTGCCTTTCTTGAACTTAGTGGTTTTATTCACCATCAACACTTGATGTTCCTTTTTGATCTCCACCTCCGCTGATTTCAGCATTGAATACACCTCAGGAATGGTTTTTTCCATCCCCTGCATATTGAAGTTCATCACAAAGCTCTTGTAGCTAGGTGGAAGCGACTGAAGGATTCTGTTAACGACCGCGTCATCTGGGAGATTAACTCCCAGCTGAGACAAGCGGTTGTGCAACCCAGATATTTTGAGTATATGCTCGCTGACAGAACTATTCTCCTCCATCTTACAACTGTAGAACTTGTCGGAGACTTCATATCTCTCGACCCGGGCATGAGCTTGGAAAACCATTTTCAGCTCTTGGAACATCTCATATGCTCTGTGTTGCTCAAAACGCTTTTGGAGCCCCGGTTCTAAGCTGTAAAGCATGCCGCACTGAACCAGGGAGTAATCATCACTACGCAACTGCCAGGCGTTCATAACGTCTTGAGTTGCCGGGAAAACAGGTGCGTCACCTAGCGGTGCTTCAAGGACATAAGCTTTCTTGGCAGCTATGAGGATGATCCTCAGGTTACGGACCCAGTCCGTGTAGTTGCTACCATCGTCTTTCAGCTTGGTTTTCTTTAGGAACGCGTTGAAGTTGAGGGCAACATTAGCGTGGGCCATTTGATCTACAAGACATATTGTAAAGATTTTAGACTAAGTTCATGATAATTAAGTTCATCTAATCAAATTATTCAATGAACTCCCACTCAGATAGACATCCCTCTAGTCATCTAAGTGATACATGATCCGAATCGACTAGGCCGTGTCCGATCATCACATGAGACGAACTAGTCATCAACGGTGAACATCTCTATGTTGATCGTATCTTCTATACGACTCATGTTCGACCTTTCGGTCTTCCGTGTTCCGAGGCCATGTCTGTACATGCTAGGCTCGTCAAGTCAACCTAAGTGTTTTGCATGTGTAAATCTGGCTTACACCCGTTGTATTCGAACGTTAGAATCTATCACACCCGATCATCACGTGGTGCTTCGAAACAACGAACCTTCGCAACGGTGCACAGTTAGGGGGAACACTTTCTTGAAATTTTAGCGAGGGATCATCTTATTTATGCTACCGTCGTTCTAAGCAAATAAGATGTAAACATGATAAACATCACATGCAAATCATAAAGTGACATGATATGGCCAATATCATTTTGCTCCTTTTGATCTCCATCTTCGGGGCACCATGATCATCACCGTCACCGGCATGACACCATGATCTCCATCATCATGATCTCCATCATCGTGTCTTCATGAAGTTGTCTCGCCAACTATTACTTCTACTACTATGGCTAACGGTTAGCAATAAAGTAAAGTAATTACATGGCGTTTTCATTGACACGCATGTCATACAATAAATTAAGACAACTCCTATGGCTCCTGCCGGTTGTCATACTCATCGACATGCAAGTCGTGATTCCTATTACAAGAACATGATCAATCTCATACATCACATATATCATTCATCACATCCTTTTGGCCATATCACATCACACGGCATATGCTGCAAGAACAAGTTAGACGTCCTCTAATTGTTGTTGCAATTTTTTTTACATGGCTGCTATAGGTTTCTAGCAAGAACGTTTCTTACCTACGCCACAACCACAACGTGATATGCCAATTTCTATTTACCCTTCATAAGGACCCTTTTCATCGAATCCGATCCGACTAAAGTGGGAGAGACAGACACCCGCTAGCCACCTTATGCAACTAGTGCATGTCAGTCGGTGGAACCTGTCTCACGTAAGCGTACGTGTAAGGTCGGTCCGGGCCGCTTCATCCCACGATGCCGCCGAATCAAGATAAGACTAGTAACGGCAAGTAAATTGACAAAATCGACGCCCACAACAACTTGTGTTCTACTCGTGCAAGAAACTACGCATAGACCTAGCTCATGATGCCACTGTTGGGGAACGTAGTAGTAAACAAAAAAAATTCCTACGCATCACCAAGATCAATCTACGGAGAGACTAGCAATGAGAGAGAGAGGAGTGCATCTTCATACCCTTGAAGATCGTGATGCGGAAGCGTTGCAAGAACACGGTTGGAGGAGTCGTACACGCAGCGATTCAGATCGCGGTCGATTCCGATCTAAGCACCGAACAACGGTGCCTCCGCGTTCAACACACGTGCAGCCCGATGACATCTCCCGTGCCTTGATCCAGCAAGGAGGAGGGAGAGGTTGGGGAAGACAGCTCCAGCAGCACGACGGCGTGGTGGTGGAACTTGCAGTTCTCCGGCAGGGCTTCGCCAAGCTCAACGGAGGAGGAGGGGGTGTTGGAGAGGGGGAGGGCTGTGCCTTGGATGAGTTGCTGCTGCCCTCCCTCCTCCCCTCTATTTATAGGGCCAAGGGGGAAGGGGGCCGGCCCCTCTAGATCAGATCTAGAGGGGGGCGGCGGCCAGGGGGAGGGGGCTTGCCCCCCAAGCCAAGGGGGGGCGCCCCCCTTTAGGGTTTCCCCCAACCCTAGGCGCATGGGCCCTAGGGGGGGGATGGCGCCCAGCCCACTTAGGGGCTGGTTCCCTCCCCCATACAGCCCATAGGGCCCTCCGGGGCAGGTGGACCCTCCCGGTGGACCCCCAGAACCCCTTCGGTGGTCCCGGTACAATACCAGAAAACCCCCGAACGCTTTCGGTGACCGTATGATGACTTCCCATATATAAATCTTCACCTCCGGACCATTCCGGAACTCCTCGTGACGTCCGGGATCTCATTCGGGACTCCAAACAACATTCGGTAACCACATACTATTTCCCATAACAACTCTAGCGTCACCGAACCTTAAGTGTGTAGACCCTACGGGTTCGGGAACTATGCAGACATGACCGAGACATCTCTCCGGCCAATAACCAACAGCGGGATCTAGATACCCATGTTGGCTCCCGCATGTTCCACGATGATCTCATCGGATGAACCACAATGTCGGGGATTCAATCAATCCCGTACACAATTCCCTTTGTCTACCGGTATGATACTTGCCCGAGATTCGATCGTCGGTATCCCTATACCTTGTTCAACCTCGTTACCGGCAAGTCTCTTTACTCGTTCCGTAACGCATGATCCAGTGGCTAACTCTTTAGTCACATTGAGCTCATTATGATGATGCATTACCGAGTGGGCCCAGAGATACCTCTCCGTCATACGGAGTGACAAATCCCAGTCTCGATTCGTGCCAACCCAACAAACACTTTCGGAGATACCTGTAGTGCACCTTTATGGTCACCCAGTTACGTTGTGACATTTGATACACCCAAAGCATTCCTACGGTATCCGGGAGTTGCACAATCTCATGGTCTAAGGAAATGATACTTGACATTAGAAAAGCTTTAGCAGACGAACTACACGATCTAGTGCTATGCTTAGGATTGGGTCTTGTCCATCACATCATTCTCCTAATGATGTGATCCCGTTATCAACGACATCCAATGTCCATGGTCAGGAAACCGTAACCATCTATTGATCAACGAGCTAGTCAACTAGAGGCTCACTAGGGACATTCTGTGGTCTAAGTATTCACACATGTATTTCGGTACCCGGTTAATACAATTATAGCATGAACAATAGACAATTATCATGAACAAGGAAATATAATAATAACCACTTTATTATTGCCTCTAGGGCATATTTCCAACAGATACTCCATCACATCATTCATAGCCTGATCGGCTATATCATTATCGTGCTAATTCTAACTGTGCTACCTGGTCCTTATGCCCGGAGCAACTTCTGACGACGAGCTAAGCCTACGTCGATATTCCTCATCTTATCATTTCACCTCAAACAACAAGCTTGATTTCGAGCTTGTGTCGAATTCGTGGTTCTCATAGCCTTTCACTTCATCCTTCCTTTTGCTTGATGTCGTTGCTGCTCGATGGCATCTTCATAGAGTCTCTCGACAAAATTTGTCGTGATCACCGTCAACACTTTGGCTTCTTCAGAGATGTCAATTGAATTCATGGCTAGAAATACCATCCCTGCCCCTCGATGGTTTATGATATCATCGACAAACTCCTTGTATTCTTGCCAACACAGACTTGGTTATGCTTTGCTCATACCTTGTTTTCTTTGCTATTACTGAAGTTATTCCCTGTGTATTCTTGTGGCCTTCAGACCCAACCCTTACTTCAAACACCATATTAATGCTACCTCGAAGCATGCCTGTGGTACTCCGAATATCATTGAGAACAGTGGAAGCGCAATGCTACATGTTTCTTGATCTATTATCCAAACACCATTGTATGGGTAATATCATGATTCTTCCCTCGCCCCTTTATTTATATGCTCATGAACTTGCTGACCTACCATGTATATCATGCTCCGCTTTTCTTTGGGAAGGATATACTCTCAACTCTTGTGTGTAAACACATTTTCCTTTCCATTGGTTTGTTTAACTTTTCTTATGATCTATATGATATAAGCAGAAATAATTCCCTGCTTATAAAACACCCCGATGTACAACCTTGTCAGTGAGACCCTGTTACTATTGTTGATGACATTCCGGTAACCACCGATGGACGAGAACTTTGCCTATTGGTCCGCCTCAAATTAATGAGCAGGAAAATGGTTCTCTTCGTCCCTCGCCCTTGGTACCAGCGTTGTTGCCAACATAACTGGCAGGCTATCCTCTCACCTGCCTTGCTATCTTGACCATGCAAGATGTCGGCGCCCTTTCTACTTTTAACCCACATGGTGGGCCCATAACCCACAGTTCCACAGGATCAAAACCTGACTCTCTTGTACACCCCCTGCCCCCAAAGTTATTCCTTTCGCTTGACTTCGTATGTAAATCACCAGTCACCTTCCTAGGGATGATCTACTATAGTATCAAACGCAACACTTGTTTTCGTTGCTCTGGACCCCTTTCACCTTCTGATTAGGCATCGAACGATTGCCTGTCCGCTCGAAACTTCTCATGGTACCTTCTTATTTTGCTCTCGATGTTTTCTTAAGATCAATTTGAGAGATACTTCTGCCACTTTTCCTGAGTTATCTGCCAGATAAGCAACCTTGTAGAGGTCCGTTCTTTCGAAGTTACCCCTTGTCCATTTGTAAGTACGGTGAAGATCCTGAAGGAAGAATGACGACTTCATCATGATGACCTGGAGCAGAGGAATGAAGACATCAACATAATGGATCGACTTCTTCGAGAAGGGCAACCCAGAACAAAAGGATCCATTAGAATTTCGTAACCAGAACTTTCCCCCTTACTCCCCCGCTTAAATCTCGGGACGAGATTTCTTGTAGTGGAGGAGATTTGTAACGCCCGGATAATTAAGCTATAGTAATCCTCTGCTAATGATGCCATGTCACCATGATTACTGTTGATAAACTCTCGTTGATTTGAAACCGGTTTAAATTCAAATTTAAAATAAAGTAAAAACTAAAAGTTTTCAAATGTCAAAACTAAAATGTGCAAGCTATGGCAAATAATTCATAAGTATTGTTGGTGAAGAAGCCAAATTTTTATAAAGTGTTTAAATGCTCAAAAATGATTAACAGTAGCTAAAACAATCATTTAAATGCCTTTTATAATTTCTAAAATATTGAACTATTTTATTTGAGTGTGAAACTTTTTGTGACAGAGGTGTATTTAATAATACTAATTTAGAAGCTAGTTTTGGGTTTTATCTAAACTAAAATATATAGGAATTAAAATGGAAAAAAATAACAGAAACTATAAAAAGATAAAAAAAGAAAAAGCAAAGACCCCCCCACTGGGCCAAACGGCCCAGCTGGCCGACCAGGCCGCCCACCAGGCCACCCCACCTCTCCTATATTCCCCCCACTCCACCGAACCCTAGGCCCGATCCCCCACAACCCCCCCCACGATCCCCTTCTCCCTCCTGGATCGGGATCGAGCCCGACCCCATCGCCGCGTCCGCCTCTGTTCCGGTGCGCCCGCCCCCTCCCTCTGCTTCGGCTAGCCCCGCTCGCGCGCCACTGCGGGCCGCCGCCGCTCGCCTACAGGACTCCTCCTCGCCCCTCCTCTCTCTCGCGCGACGCCCGCCTAAGGCCGTGGCCTCGCCTCGTCGCCGACCCGACACCATCGCCCGTCGTCATCACCACCTTGTCGCCGTCCCGTCTTCCTCCCATCCCCGCCGGCTTCCCCATGCCTCGCCGGTGAACACCTGCAATGGGGGTGAGCCCTCTGCCCCTTTCCCCGCCCCCGTATGATCACCGTGGCCTCCCCTGGCCCTTGGCCGCATCGGTACGCGCCCTCGCGCGCCAGCACCTGGCCTGGCCGCGCCCGGCCAACGCCGGCTGCTACACGGCCCGCGCCGGCCACGCACACCTCACCGCATAGCCGCTCGCTGGGCGCCTGCGCGCGCGCCCTTGCCCGCAGCCCCGCGCCGGCCTCGTCCCAGCCGCTGCTGCTCTGCGCCACCGCGCCCCTCCTGGCCCCTCCCTCGCCGGGCCTCGCCCCCTCTGGCCCGCGTGTGCCGCGCCGCTTGGAGCCACGCCCGGCCGTGGCTGAGTTGGGCGGGTGCCCAGGCGAGTTCGCCCCACACACGGCGCCCGTTATGCCCGCCCGCTAAGGCCATGGGCCACTGACCGAGCGGGCCCACGCCCTGAAAACAAAACAAAAATAAAAGTGTAAAGATATATATATTAATAATATTAATTAATTAATTAACTTAGTTTAATTAACCTAATGAACATATTAGTCTAATTAAACCTGCTTAATTAAACTAGTCCATGACAATGGGTCCCACTGCCCTGTGTTGACCAGTCAACTACACTGCTGACTGCTGACCTCATAATGTCATCATGCTGATGTAATAACTCCATTTTTGATTTAATAATAAATCCAAAATATTAGTAAATCATTGAAAATTAATAGAAAATAATCCATAACTCGGATGAGAATACTTTGTACATGAAAGTTGCTCAGAAAGACGAGACGAATCCGAATACGCAGTCCGTTCGTCCGCCACACATCCCTAACTTAGCGAACCTGCAACCGTTCCCTTTCCGGTTCGTCTGTCCGAAAATGCCAAACTTCAGGAAAACATTCTCGGATGTTATTCCCCTTCGTCGGTACCATGTAACACTGTGTTAGAACACCCCTAGCACCGCTTATCGTCATACCATGCATCTGTGTGCTTTGTATTTACTGTTTCTTCCCCCTCTTCTCTCTCGATAGAGCCCGGTACCGACGTAGCCTCCGAGATGGACGCAGCTCCGGAGATCAACTACGCCTCTGACGACCCTGCCTTTGCCGCCGAGCAACTAGGCAAGCCCCCCCTTTGATCATCCCGATATCGCCCATTCTATTTTCTCGTGCTTGCATTAGATTTTGCTACTGTAATTAATTCCTCCTATTCTGTTGCATAGCCTGTTTTTGTAACTATTGTTGATACCTACCTGATATCCAAAATGCTTAGTATAGGCTGGCTAGAGACCCACCAGTGACCCCCACTTGTCCCTACTGCCCCGCTGGATTATCAGAAGACCCGATCAACGGGATCGAAGACCAGGCCCCGGCACCGCACTTCACCCCCTTAGTTGTACGACACTACTGGGTTTCTATCGAGTGCCGAGGGTGATACCTTGTCAGCACTTCTGATGTTAACCTTGTAGGTTAGTTCATCGGTTGTGGTCATCGAGGGTGATTCCTCCTTCTCCACTCCCGATAACGACACTGTCGTGCAACTCCTCAAGAGGGGACCTCGAGGGTGATTTCTCCTTCGTTCACCTTGACGATAACATCAGGTGGAATTCCATCGAGGGTTATTCCTCAGGGTTCCCCTTGATGTTAGACACACGGTTACTATGGTTACTATGACTTTACAACTGATACTTGGAAAGGCGGGTTGACCCTGAGGGGTACCCGCGAATGATGGGATGTCGGGTTGACCTGGAGGTTACCCGTGAGACGAATACGAGGCGTGGCCGGGCATTCTTAGCCCTTGCCACAAGTCCTCGAGATGGGGCGACGGGGTCACATCGATCATGAGTCTCTGCTCGTTACCGCAAGCCCATAATCTACTAATGATTTGGATATTTGATCCGAGCCGGCCTCTGGCCGGATAGCACTAACCATCACGCGGGAAGAGTTATGGGCACTCTGCATCGTAGCATCAGCCAAAAGCTCTGTCAGATGTCCAGTTCAGCCTGGCGGCCGGGAAGGGCCGGCACCATCCTGTAGTGGTGGAGCCTGGACCCGCCCTGCTCGCAATGAGCCGGAGTGCACAGGGCGATGTCCCAAGACCCCTGAGCGCTTAGGAGGTAGACCGACGGGGACCTCTCTGCTGAGCTGTAGGTAGGGTTGCGGTGTATCGTTTGGCCGAGGCCGGGCATGACCCAGAAAAGTGTGTTCGGCCGGAGTTAAGCAAGTGTGGTGGGTAAGTTGGTGCACCCCTGCAGGGAAGAACACATCTATCGATAGCCGGTCCTACGGTAAAGGACACTCAGAGTTGTATCCCGATCGATACACCTAGAACTGGATACTTATGATGAGAAATGGATAGTATGGCTCTGGGATTGCTTTCTCGCAGAGAGTCGAGAGAGGATCTCTGGCCGAGGTTGATACTTGGACATTATGGCTCTGGGATTGCTTTCTCGCAGGGAGTCGAGAATGGATCTCTGGGTGAGGTTGATAACATTACTACCACTTTATACTGAGCTTCCTACACTTTTCTAATGCTGTAAGACCGCTGAAGACGATGAAGATGCTAGTCTTCGATAGGACTAGGCCTTCTCTCTATTCTGGCATTTCTGCACCTCAGTCCACATATATAGCCTCCCTTTGATAATGTTGCATATGTAGTGTAGATCCTTGCTTGCTGAGTACTTTGGATGAGTACTCACGGTTGCTTTGCTTTCTTTTCCCCCCATATCCATTTGATGCAATCAGATGACGGAGCCCCTGAGACAGCTGCCCCCGCCGACGACTGCTACTACTACCACCTCGAGAGTGGTTACTACTACGAGTTGGCCGACGACCAGGAGTAGGATCGGAGGGTCCCAGGCAGGAGGTCTGCGCCTTTCGATCGTAGTGTTTTCTTTTGCCCCGCCTTCTAAAGACCTATCTGTGTTTTCATTTATATGTGTACTCAGATATCTGATGCTTCCGCTGACGCGTGTATGCGAGCTTATGTATTCGAGCCCTCGAGGCCCCTGGCTTGTAATATAAAGCTTGTATGACTTTGTTTATGTTTAGAGTTGTGTTGTGATATCTTCCCGTGAGTCCTTAGGCTTGATCGTGTGCATTTGCGTGTATGATTAGTGCACGATTGAGCCGGGGGCGTCACAGAGAGCAATAGCGTGGGGTGAATATTCTCGTGTGTGCTTGTTTGCTTTATCACTAAGTAGTTTTTATTTCCTGTCCTAAGTTGTTCTCTATCTTTAGTTATGGATATGGAACACGAAACACCAAAAAAAATAGTTGTACTTGCTACTCATGGAGATGGGGAACCTCCTAAAACCCTCGATTCTCGTTATGTGAAAAATATTATGCACTACTTTGATAATACCGAGAAAACCCCATTCAACTTGATAATGGGAGTAACGTTGGATCAACGTGAATACTTTAGGGATTATCGCTTGACACAAAAAGGGAAATTATTATGGGATCAAATTGATATGTTGCATTGGTATGCTTGGAATTTATGCCAGAGATATGATTATACTTGTTGCTCTAGGATGAACGCTCCACACCTTCCCTTTACATGCAAATTTAATGATAATGAAACCTTGGCTTCCTATGCCAATGGTAGATATGATTATTATGGTGTGGAACGAATAGAAGAATTTGTTGCTTTTAAGGGTGCTTATGAAATTGAATCTTTGTTTTTAAAGTATGAAGCTTTTGATGATGATGTTTATAGACTTGAATTTTTTGCCATCCGTAAATATTGCTATGAAAATTATAAATACAATTCCAATATTGATATATTTATTGAGAAAGTCTCCGCTGTCCAAGAAGAGACTAATATTTTGCAGGAGTCTATGGAAGAAGAAATTGATGAAACTGTGAGCTCATTGGATGAAAAAGATGATGAGGAGAGCAAAGAACAAAAGGAGGAAGAGCGGATTAGCTACCCGTGCCCACCTTCTAATGAGAGTAACTCTTCAACTCATACATTGTTTAATTTCCCTTTGTGCTTACCGAAGGATGAATGTTATGATAATTTCTATGATCCCGTTGATATTCTTTTGAAATATCCCTTTTTGATGAACTTAATGCTTACTATGGTTGTGGCCAAGATGCCAATATGAATTATGCTTATGGAGATGAACTTGCTATAGTTCCTCATGTTAAGAATGAAATTGTTGCTATTGCACCCACACATGATAGTCCTATTATCTTTTTGAATTCTCCCAACTACACTATATCAGAAAAGTTTGCACTTATTAAGGATTATATTTATGGGTTGCCTTCTACCACTACACATGATGATTTTGATGATTATAATATGCATGTACTTGCTGCTCCTACTTGCAATTATTATGAGAGAGGAACTACATCTCCACCTCTCTATGTTTCCAACACGATAAAATTGCAAGAAACTGCTTATGCTATGTATTGGCCTTTACTTGATGTGCATGAGTTGTTCTTGTATGACATGCCGATGCATAGGAAGAGAGTTAGACTTTGTCATTGCATGATATATGCTGCTTTGTGCTCACTACTAAATGCCAAATCATTGTTAATTAAAATTGGCTTTGATATACCTTGGGATCCGAGTGGATCCATTACTTGAGCACTTTATGCCTAACTTAATGGCTTTAAAGAAAGCACTACCAGGGAGACAACCCGGAAGTTTTAGAGAGTCATTTATTTCTGTTGAGTGCTTTTATAAAGTTTAAAAACAAAAAATATAGAGGGGAATTTAAAACTTCACAAAAGGAAAAGTGAAAGTGAGAGGGACAAGCATTGTCAAAGTGGGAGCTAGCCTTGAACTTTGTTCATGGCCATGGAAACTTTGTGAATCTTAATTACATAAACTTTTCAACAAAAATAATTATCCCCTTGTACAAATCCTTTGTATTGTAAAATTATTGTGCCAAGATTTGCCTTTAGGATGATTAGATTGCTTGTTGGTATGTGCGGTGCAAAAACAGAAACTTTGGCTGTAGTGCGCGATTTTACATGTTTTACTGGAACGTCGAAAGTTTCTGAAATTATTTTGTCCTAATTTTTCAGATTTTTTTGAGTACCAGAAGTATGGTAGGTGTTCAGATTGCTACAAACTGTCCTGTTTAAGATAGATTCTGTTTTTGATGCATTGTTTTGCTTGTTTTGATGAAACTATCGATTTTTATCGGTGGTATAAGCCATGGAAAAGTTATAATACAGTAGCTGCAATGCAAAAATAAAATATGAATTGGTTTGCAATAGTACTTAGAGTAGTGATTTGCATTATTATACTAACGGATCTTACCGATGTTTCTGTTGAGTTTTGTGTGGATGAAGTGATCAAAGATCGAGGAGGTCCCGATATGAGAAGGAGGAGAGGCAAGAGCTCAAGCTTGGGGATGCCCAAGGCACCCCAAGTAAATATTCAAGGAGACTCAAGCGTCTAAGCTTGGGGATGCCCCGGAAGGCATCCCATCTTTCTTCAACAAGTATCGATATGTTTTCATCTTCGTTTCGTTCATGTGATATGTGTGAATCTTGGAGCATCTTTTGTGTTTATTTTTCATTTTTATTTTATGCACCATGCTGGTATGAGATAGTCCATGGTCGATTTATAGAATGCTCATTATATCTTTTGAGTGTGGCTTTATAGAATGCTTCATGTGCTTCACTTATATCATTTGAAGTTTGGATTGCCTGTTTCTCTTCACATAGAAAACCGTTATTTGTAGAATGCTCTTTTGCTTCACTTATACTTATTAGAGCATGGTCTTTTGTAGAAAGAATTAAACTCTCTTGCTTCACTTATACCTATTTAGAGAGTCAACAGGAATTGGTCAATTGCATGCTTAGTCATAAAATCCTACATAAAACTTATGGATCACTGAATATGATATGTTTGATTCCTTGCAATAGTTTTGCGATATAGAGATGGTAATATCACTACAAAAAAAAATACACTTCCGTGATGATACGTGTTTGTCACAGTAGGTCACGTTTTCTGTCATGCATGTACGTCCATGGCAATTTTATGACAGAATCAAGATAGTCATACCTGTGCTGTTGTAGAAGTGTTCCATGACATTACCAAAATTATCATCACGGAAGTGTCCACTTCCATGACGATAAATGGCGCGTCATGGAAGTGCTTTCGTCAAGGGTAACTGACATGTGGCATCCACTGTAACGGGTCGCCGTTAAGCTATAGGGTCCGGTTTTGGATCCGATAACCCATTAACAGCCCGGACCAATGGGGATTTTCCACGTGTAAAATTCTCAATGGCCAGAGGAACCACGTGTCGGCTCACCGTTGGGACAGATGTCATCCACTCATTGGACATTAGGCGCCTATAATGCGTCAACACGTGGCACGACCCAACAGAGGCCCATTCCAGTGAAAAGGCTGACCCGTTTGACTTGGTCAAAAGGTAGCGGGCTGGCCCACGGAAAACCTGTTAACGGCCTGTTCATATATAGCCCATTTACGGCCCGCTAACTCATGGCCCGTTACGGCCTATCCGAGTTAAGCCCAGTAGCGTCATCTGAGCCGTCCAATATGATTCCAGCTCGTTGTAACTTCCGGCCCATGTATGGCCCATGACGTCTTTCGGCCCATATGAGGCCCTTTGTAACTCTTGGCCCATTAACGACCCGTGGTGAAACTGGCCCGTAATGAACAGTGTACCGCTTTATACCCATTAACGACCCATTATTCCATTGGGCCGTTTCCAACCCGTGTTATCTTTCGGCCTTCTCAGGGCCCATTTATTCTTGGGCTCATTTCCAGCATTCAGTTACTTACGGCCCGTTACTGGCCTTTTCTGCTTGTGGGCCAAATTCAGCCCGTGGTTACAGTCGGCCCGTTTGTGGCCCGTTAATCCGTTGGGCCATTTTCATAGCGTCATCAAATATGGCCGATTAACGACGGCCCGTTATGGTCGGCCCATGAACGGACGATTCCAACTCTAGCCCGTTTACGGCCCATAATGCGGTCTGTTATTGGCCCATGTTTGGCCAATCGATCATACGGCCCCTAGAAGGCCCATTGATGCTATGGCCCGTAGGAGGCCCATTGTTTCTACGGCTCGTAGGAGGCCCATGGTCACTACAGTAAATATGTAGCCCATGGTTATTGTGGCCTGGTTTTAAAAAATAGGTTATTGCGGCCACTAGCAAACCGCGGAAAAAGAACTGCACTGACTACAAGCAAACAAATAAACAAGACAATAAGGAAATAAATAAGCAAGCAACTTACGCTAGGCTATCACGGCTATTACACATATTACATCCACTGGGCATCAAAGTTCGCCATCAGTGCAAATATAGGGAACAAAGCAGCATATCACATACACTGGTTGTTAAAGTTGGCGACCAGTGCAAATAAACGCCGCAGCAAAACAAGTCCAGAACTGAAACCACTTCAGAAGAGCTCAAGAAACAATATCCTGGGTACCCATAATGCTGGCAAGATGGTTAGCAAGCTTATTAACTTTCTCTTGTTTGGCACTTAAATCCTCCAGTGCTTGCTGTTGCACTGGAAAGTATGCATCTGAATTCTGCAGGGACTTCCTCAGTCCTTCGGCTTCGTGTCGCAGCACATCTGATTGATGTCTTTCAACTTGAAGTTGAGACTCAAGAAGATGAACTGATTCAGGCAGCGAGTTCGAAGAGCTTGTGCCAGCAGTAGTGGCTAGTAACTCGAACACTACATCAAGATAGGACTTTTGGGTTGTCTCACTGTCATCAAGATAGTTTTTATCAGCTTTCTTGGAGACCAACAGGGATGTCTCACTATCTTGAACCTTATCTGCATTACTTCCTTTACCATTGCATAACGGGGTACTCTTCTCCAATATTTTGTCTGCATTCTAAAAGAGAAACAAGCAGACACATCACAGGTTTACCATGTTGTATATGAAACTCATTTTGGTAAATCAGTTCAGTAGTAAAGTGGACAGGATAACAGCATGAAACAAACATATATCTATGTACCATGGTCACTGTATGGTCTATATCATTCTAGTTTTTGTTGCCAAATCAAGATAGAGACACAGTTCAAATAATATCTGTTTAAGACAAAGTAGAATAGACAGAATATAAGTGTGGGAAACTACAGAGCAATAACAACACTTGTAATGTGCATGACATGAGAACATAATTGTTTATTCAATTGAAACTGAAATCAGCATAGATCAAGTTACAACAGCAAACCAATTAAAGAAACAGGTTTAAAACATACCTGTTGCACCATTGGAGTTTCAATTCCATCCTTTAAATTTGAAAATAGTTGGTATGAGTAAATACAGTGATGCAAGAGCAAAGGAGTATGAACCATAGCTACAGAACCTGACCTGAGAACAATTCTTCTTCTGCTTTAAGCGTTGAGTTGGGGTTCGGAGTGGTGGTCCTCATGCTTTGGGCACTGCAGTGCCCTTACGAACTGCTCGTGTTTGGGTGCTCTATGGTGGAGACAGTGTTGTGTCAACTGGAACTAGGTTACTATCTGCTGGGGTTGGGGTTAGAAGGGGTGTAGCTGGTTCTCTGTCCAACTGGGTAGGGGTACAATCTGCGAGAGTCTGGGTTATGTGTGGTGGGGCTGGTTCTTGGGCAAGTACAACCGTGGTTCTATCTGCATCGACTGGTAGCACTATCTTTTCTGAAGACCGTGTTGTTACTCCCTTAGATACTACCATCACCCTCTCCAATTCAAATGGCTGATAAACAAGAAAAGTAATTGAATGTACAGACATTGTATGATAGACAGGTGCAATGGATAGTGGGGAATAAAAGAGGGCATGAAATAATTCACATTTATGTTGTCTAACCAAACAAGATAGCATGACACAATTTCACATATATGATGGCTAACTAAATAGGATAGCATGACACAATTTCACATATATGATGACTAACTAAAAAGGATGGAAAGACATAGTTCAAAATATGATGACTATGTAAACAGGATGACATGATATAACTATATAATGTGTTTATTAAATAGGTTGGCATGCCATAATTCACATACATGCTGCCTATGGAAACATGATAGCATGATATAATTCACGGATAGAATGACATAATTCAAAATATGATGACTGTAAACACTAAACAGGATGAGATGATATAACTATATGATGTCTTTATTAAATGGGTTGGCATGCCATAATTCAGATAGATGCTGTCTATGTAAACATGATGGCATGATATAATTCAAATATATGATTTATATACTAAGCAAGTAAGCAGATGGCAATCGCATATATGATGTAAAAACTAAGCAATGCAAGACAACATGCATGACATGAGTAATATAACCCTGCCAAGTTTGAGCATAGACCTCAGGGGGGAAATAGGACTGGTCATCTGTCTCTAAATCCTCCTCTGAGGAGCTATCTGTAACCAGCAAGATGTCTGCTTCAGCAGGTAGCATTGTCTGCTCTGAATACCTTGTTTTCACTCCAGATACTTCCATCACCGCTTCAAATGGCTGATGCACAGGAAGAGTAGTTGAATATACAAACGTTGTCGACAAATGGAACACGTAATACAAAAAAAGGATAGCATGATATAATTCACATATATGATGATTGGCTAAGCAGCATGGCATTGCATAATTCACATATATAATGCCTTGCAACAAGATAGCATTGCATAATTCACATATATAATGTCTTGCAACAAGATGGCATTGCATAATTCACATATATGGTAATTAGACACTAAACAGGTGGCATTCACACAAAGCATGTCTAAACTAAGCAAATGACATAGCAATGCAAGACACCATACACACGATATGAGCAACATAACCCTGCCAAGTTAGAGCATACACCTCGGGGGGGAAATAGGACTGGTCATCTGTCTCTGAATCCTCCTCTGAGGAGCTATCCATAACCAGCGAGATATGCGCTTTGTCAGATAGCATAGTCTGCTCCGAAGACCTTGTTTTCACTCCAGAATTTTCCATCACCGTGTAAAATGGCTAATGCACACGAAGAGTAGTTGAATGTACTAACATTGTTGACAAATGTAATACGTAATGAAAAAAAGGATGGCATGATATAATTCACATATAAGATGACTGGCTAAGCAGGATGGCATTGCAAAATTCACATATATGATGCCTGGCTAAACAAGATGGTGTTGCATAATTCACATATATGATAAAGAAACTAAACAGATGGCATTCACACAAAGCATGTCTAAACTAAGCAGATGGCATATTAGATGTATAAAGTAAGCAATACAAGGCACCATATGCATGATATTACCAACATCAGCATGCCAAGTTAGAGCGAAGACCTCAGGGGGTAAATAGGAGTGGTCTTCTCCTTCTGAATCCCCCTCAGAACAGTTATCTTCCTCTTGATTACAATCTGAAATGGGTGGAGGGGGGCTGCCTTTGCGCCCACCATGGAGCGACGTCTGCATGAAATTTTATTGCCACGCAAGGCTCGTCTCTTTTGCTCTACATGTTCAGTTCCATTGTGTACAATAACTGACATGCATAGGAATAAAACATAGTGAGATTATGTAAGGAGTGCATGCAAAAATCCAGAGTGATGGTAGTAACCTGTGGATAGACCCAAAACCAATGATAGCAGGCAGATAATGGCTTCAGTTAAAAAATACAGATAATGGCTTCTTTAGTGTTTGTTTCCCACCCAACATGAAAGTCATAGTAGACACCAGAGATTAACCAGATAGTAGATAGATACTATTGATTGCGACCCCGATATGTACCCCATAACCATTTAAAAACTCAAGTTTGAGCATTAGTTTGGAGCTGACTCAGAGTCTAATCGGCGAACAGGACGATAAAGTAGCATGTAATATTAAGCGATGCATAACGTAAGCAGACACGAAAGAGTGCGACCTCTCTTGTGGACCCGTGTAGTCCTCGAGGTCATCTGCTCGGTTGATGATGGTAATGCAGTTGTCGTGGCTGCCGGCGGCGGGGAAGAAGATCTGAGGCGGCGAAAGACAGTCTGGAGGCCGGATCCCTGCTGTGGTGGACCCTTCTGTTGTTGGAGCAGCTGAGCTGGGGTGGACGACGACGCAGCAGGAGCGGGACAAACCACACAAGGTTTTCTTTGACAACTATCTGTAAGAGAAATAATTCTGTAAGGGCTTGTTTGAATTGGAGGATTCTAACAATGCATGGATAGGAAATACACAGTAATAGGATAGGAATGCATGTGCAAAGAATTTAAAATCACAGGATTTCTGTCAATCTGGGTGTTTGGTTGACAGGAATTGGAAGGTCACAGGAATGCAAATAAGCATGGTCAAATTAAGTCAAACCACAAGAAAATGTACAGTTATAATGCTATTATGCTACTATCACTTAGTCTTGTTCTTCATGAATAGGAATTTGAAAAGGAGGGCCAAGTGGATATTAAAATTCCTACGGGTTTTCTTTGAAAGAGACACTAAAGGAACAAATCCTAAAGTTTTCCTTTGCTCCATTCCTTTGAACCAAATGCATTAATAGTAGTACCATAGGAAACTTTCCAATTCCTATGTTTTTCCTTCAATTTTCCTTTCAACCACTGGCAATTCTAGTAGGCAGGCTTGAACAGGGAAAAGCCTACACTCAAAAAATGTTTTTGTGCTACTTCTACTACTTTGGACCCAGGCCACTGCCCTACTAGCTCAACTCCCAGGCCCATCGACAAATGCACAGCTCAAACACGCAGAAATAAATAATGATGGCGTTCAAGAGAGTCCATCACGGATAGCTAAGTTGCCTGGTACCTCACTGCTTGTCATATAGTAGGAGAAACTAATCGTATTTCATGTTACTACATGTGCTCAGTGGACAATATATATAACATGTAGAGTAAAAAAGCGATGCAACATGTGTACAACCTGTTTGGCGAAGCCATGTCGATCTCAGCGTGATTGGGTTGGTTGGTGAGGAGGAGGGGAAGAAGATCTTAGGTGTCTGGAGATGGAGCCGGGGGTACTGCTCCGCTGTGATGGAGGGTTTTGTCGTTGGAGCAGCTCCGGTGAGTTGTACGATGGCAAGGCTGAAGCAGGACAAGAGAGACAACGTTAACCTGAGTGGAATTCTAATAGCATCTCCAATAGATGACGTAAAATACATAACCACAAAGTGCTAGACGTAAAATACATCAGCCGCTCATCTCTGAATTTAACTATCAAAACTGAATTTAACTGTCGAAACTGAATTTTGCTGTCGAAACTGAATTTTACTGTCGAAACTGAACGCACTAGTAGTAGAAAAGCAGTAGCAGCAGCGCGTGCGAGAGCCGGTGCAGCTGGTCGTGTAGCAGCATCTCGGGTAGTAGCTGCAGGGGCTCGAGCGAGAGCAGGATCTGCTGCTCGTGCAGCAGCAGCGCGCGCAAGAGTAGAGCAGCAGCGCAAGCAAGAGCAAGAGCGAGAGCAGTAGCGCAAGCAAGAGCAAGAGTGAGAGCAGCAGCGCGAGCAAGAGCAAGAGCAAAAGCAGACCATGCAGGGGACCGAGAGCAAGAGCAGAGCAGCAGTGCGAGCGAGAGCCAAAGCAGCAGTAGCTCCTACTGATGTGGACGTCACCGCCAAGGGAGCGACGCCATGGAGGAAGTGGCCGGCGATGCCGCCGTGGATGGAGCCACGCCATGTCGGCTCAGGACCGAGCGCCGGCAGCACCGTGACATCGAATCAAGAAGAAAATGGGGCGATTAGTGTAGAACCTCTTTGGTGGCGTCGATTAGGCCTCAGCTTCATCCGGGGAATCGGTGATGATGCTGCTCTTCCGGTGGTGCAGGTGAAGACGGCGGTGTGGGAATGGAGGTGGCGCGAAAGACAAGGGGAACATCGGGGCAACTCCTTGGAGGTGGAGGACGGGGTGGCTGAACCGGCGGGACAACGAGATCGATGACGGATCCTCATCCGGTGTGGTGGATGAGGGACGTCGAGGTGTTGCTGTGGACGACATCGTTGGGGAAGAGGCTCCGGCTGGGTGGCGGACGGAGGAGGGTGTGGGGCTTTGCGGGTTTTCGCGGCCTCGGTGTACGAATGGGTGGGCGTATGGGATGGGAGGGGGGAACCATGGCTTAGGGACGCGCTTGTCCGAAATGTGGGGTAAGTTACGAAAGTACCCCCACCAATTTGAGCTAGGCGGTTCTTTCGGTTCAGGGGTATCACGGGCATTTCGCGTGTCGGGATTTCGCAGGAGGTGCGAGTTTTCGCGTGCGTTGTAATTTTGGGATAGCAAGGCGCGGGTTGAGATGGAAGGAGTTTTCGGAGCACAACGAGACAAAGATATATCTTAAAATTTCGGGGTAACAAGGCGCGGGTTGAAATTTCCGGACAAGCCTAACGTGTACTGTACCAAATCAATTCGCACTTCCCTTGACGAAAAAACAAAAAGAAATCAATTCGCACCACACAAGAGAGTCTAGTCCCGTATACTGTACCAAATCAATTCGCACTACAAATGCCATTCAAAACTTTGAATCCATGTTATGTTCAATTAAAATATTTTGCTACGTGTATAATGCATTCAACCTGCTACTGAAATGAACGTTTTAGTGCATTCCAAACGTATATACTACCGCTTCAATATGAACTAAATTTGAATTTGTTTCTCTATTTGAATAAGATCTACAATCATGATTGTTGTCAAGTTAAACCATTTGAATTCGTTTCTCTATTTTAATAAGATCTACAATCATCATTATTGTCAAGTTAAACCATCGTTTGTATATTATCTTCACAGCACACCACATGATTACTGTCAAGTTAGATATGAACTATGTGTACTATATGAACTCGAACTCGATTTTTTGAATCCACTTTATGTTGATTTCAAATCACAGTACATTTCAAGCCCTAGCTAGATCTTCATAATCTAAACCATGTCTCATATGTATAATGTGTTTATCACATAATGTATGGTGCCCCGCCCCCTACGCCTACAAGTATTTAGATGTGAGTTGCAAACGCCACACATTATCACAAATTCAAATAAAATATGAGATTGTTCGATATATAGTATGGTTTAGATTGTTCGATATTTAGTTGTGAGCTACAAACGCCACACATTATCACAAATTCAAATAAAATGTGAGATTGTTCGATGTATAGTATGGTTTAGATTGTTCAATATTTAGCTGTGAGTTGCAAACGCCACACATTATCACATTATGGTATAACATGTCCAAAACCACACCACACGTATCACCGCTATATTCATGCATGCATATGTTTATAACACTATGATCTCCTATTCAAATATATGAATCCACTTTCATATCGAATTATGATCTTTGTTAGTCTCTTACACCCACACAATCCTCTAACCTTTGTAGCTAGCACTAACTTTCTCTCGTGCATGCACACACCCTCCTCGCCCTCCCCCTTCCTCAGCATTCTATACATCGCGCACATTCATTTTTTTCTTTAGGTCATTCTCCCACGGTCTCCACAACTCCTTTCCGACACACACCGATCGATAAACCTCTCCAGCGATGTCTGCCTACCACATACACACGCACCTTCCATCTCCTCCTTTTTGTGTCCATGCCTCGTGTCTCTCATACGGTCCCACACATGTGTAAACTCTCACCCCTCTTTTCATCGATCTCACAATCTCACACTCCTCCCCCTATCTAGCTAGTAGGCCTCTCGCACCACCTCCTAGCTCCATTCTCTCTGTCTATCTGTCTCTCTGGGCCTTATTTGCCTCTAACAAATGGATGTACACCGACCGATCTCCCGCTATACATATAGCTAGCTAGGTCAATATAACTCGTTTTCCCCAAGCGTTGATCGATCTACCTCATTAGTTATGTCTCTCCCTTCCTCCGACACATAACAATTGATCTATCGATCTAGTTAGGTCTGCTTACCAAACACATGGCCCCCCTTCATCATCCATGCATGCCTCCCGACACATCTATCACGCTGCTACTTCTTGAGCTTGCGTTGGTTTTTCCCTTGAAGAGGAAAGGGTGATGCAGCAAAGTAGAGATAAGTATTTCCCTTAGTTTGAGAACCAAGGTATCAATCCAGTAGGAGACAACACACAAATCACCGAATACCTGCACAAACAATAAAACAAATTGCACCCAACGCGATAAAGGGGCTGTCAATCCCTTCACGGTTATTTGCAAAAGTGAGATCTGATAGAGATAGGTAAAACTAAACAAAAGATAAAGTAAATATTTTTGGGTTTTTTGGTTTATAGATCTGAAAATAAAAGATTGCAAAATAGTAGATCGGAAAGTAATATGATGGAAAATAGACCCGGGGGCCATAGGTTTCACTAGAGGCTTCTCTCAAGATAGAAAAAATTACGGTGGGTGAACAAATTACTGCCGAGCAATTGATAGAAAAGCGCAAAGTTATGACGATATCTAAGGCAATGATCATGAATATAGGCATCACGTCCGTGTCAAGTAGACCGAAACGATTCTGCATCTACTACTATTACTCCACACATCGACCACTATCTAGCATGCATCTAGAGTATTAAGTTCATAAAGAACGGAGTAACTCATTAAGTAAGATGACATGACGTAGAGGAATTAACTCAAGCAATATGATGAAAACCCCATCTTTTTATCCTCGATGGCAACAATACAATACGTGCCTTGCTGCCCCTACTGTCACTGGGAAAGGACACCGCAAGATTGAACCCAAAGCTAAGCACTTCTCCCATTGCAAGAAAAACCAATCTAGTTGGCCAAACCAAACCGATAGTTCGAAGAGAATTACAAAGATATCAAATCATGCATAAAAGAATTTAGAGAAGATTCAAATAATATTCATAGATAAGCTGATCATAACTCCACAATTCATCGGATCTCGGCAAACACACCACAAAAAAGTATTACATCGAATAGATCTCCAAGAACATCGAGGAGAACATGGTATTGAGAATCAAAGAGAGAGAAAAAGCCATCTAGCTACTAGCTATGGACCCGTAGGTCTGAGGTAAACTACTCACGCTTCATCGGAAGGGCAATGGTGTTGATGTAGAAGCCCTCCGTGATCGAATCCCCATCCAGCAGGACACCGGAAAAGGCCCCTAGATGGGATCTCACGGGTACAGAAGGTTGCGGCGGTGGAAAAGTATTTTCGTGGATGCCTCTGGTGGTTTGGGCACGCCCTCCGTCCTTGTGGCCGCCTCGTGGCTCCTCCGACTTCATCTCCAAGTCTCCTGGTTTCCTTCTGGTCCAAGAAAGATCATCGCGAAAGTTTTATTCCGTTTGGACTCCGTTTGGTATTCCTTTTCTGCGAAACTCAAAAACAAGGAAAAAACAGAAACTGGCACTGGGCTCTAGGTTAATAGGTTAGTCCCAAAAATAATATAAAATAACATATTAATGCATATAAAACATCCAAAACAGATAATATAATAGCATGGAACAATCAAAAATTATAGATACGTTGGAGACGTATCAAGCATCCCCAAGCTTAATTCCTGCTCGTCCTCGAGTAGGTAAATGATAAAAACAGAATTTTTGATGTAGATTGCTACCTAACATATTTATCCATGTAATTTCTTTATTGTGGCATGAATGTTCAGATCCGTATGATTCAAAACAAAAGTTTAATATCGACATAAAAACAATAATACTTCAAGCATACTAGCAAGATAATTATGTCTTCTCAAAATAACATGGCCAAAGAAAGCTTATCCCTACAAAATCATATAGTCTGGCTATGCTCCATCTACATCACACAAAGTATTTAAATCATGCACAACCCCGATGACAAGCCAAGCAATTGTTTCATACTTTTGATGTTCTCAAACTTTTTCAACTTTCACGCAATACATGAGCGTGAGCCATGGACATAGCACTATAGGTGGAATAGAAGGTGGTTGTGGAGAAGACAAAAAGGAGTTAGTCTCACATCAACTAGGCGTATTAACGGGCTATGGAGATGCCCATCAATAGATATCAATGTGAGTGAGTAGGGATTGCCATGCAACGGATGCACTAGAGCTATAAGTTTACGAAAGCTCAAAAAAGAAACTAAGTGGGTGTGCATCCAACTCACTTGCTCACGAAGACCTAGGGCAATTTGAGGAAGCCCATCATTGGAATATACAAGCCAAGTTCTATAATGAAAATTCCCACTAGTATATTGAAGTGACAACACAGGAGACTCTCTATCATGAAGATCATGGTGCTACTTTGAAGCACAAGTGTGGTAAAAGGATGTAACATTGCCCCTTCTCTCTTTTCTCTCATTTTTTTCTTTTTTTTTCTTTTTTTTATTTGGGCCTTCTCTCATTTTTTTTCCTATTTTTTTTTCGTCCGGAGTCTCATCTCGACTTGTGGGGGAATCATAGTCTCCATCATCCTTCTCCTCACATGGGACAATGCTCTAATAATGAAGATCATCACACTTTTATTTACTTACAACTCAAGAATTACAAATCCATACTTAGAACAAAATATGACTCTATATGAATGCCTCCGGTGGTGTACCGGGATGTGCAATGAATCAAGAGTGACATATATGAAAGAATTATGAACGGTGGCTTTGCCACAAATACGATGTCAACTCCATGATCATGCAAAGCAATATGACAATGATGGAACGTGTCATAATAAACGGAACGGTGGAAAGTTGCATGGCAATATATCTTGGAATGGCTATGGAAATGCCATAATAGGTAGGTATGGTGGCTATTTTGAGGAAGGTATATGGTGGGTGTATGGTACTGGCGAAAGTTGCGCGGCACTAGAGAGGCTAGCAATGGTGGAAGGATGAGAGTGCGTATAATCCATGGACTCAACATTAGTCATAAAGAACTCACATACTTATTGCAAAAATCTATTAGTTATTAAAACAAAGTACTACGCACATGCTCCTAGGGGGATAGATTGGTAGGAAAAGACCATCGCTCGTCCCCGACCGCCACTCATAAGGAAGACAATCAATAAATAAATCATGCTCCGACTTCATCACACAACGGTTCACCATACGTGCATGCTATGGGAATCACAAACCTTAACACAAGTATTTCTCAAATCCACAATTACTCACTAGCATGACTCTAATATCACCATCTTTATATCTCAAAACAATCATAAGGAATCAAACTTCTCATAGTGTTCAATGCACTTTATATGAAAGTTTTTATTATATCCCTCTTGGATGCCTATCATATTAGGACTAAATTTATAACCAAAGAAAATTACCATGCTGTTTAAAGACTCTCAAAATAATATAAGTGAATCATGAGAGTTCATCAATTTCTATAAAATAAAACCACCGCCGTGCTCTAAAAAGATATAAGTGAAGCACTAGAGCAAAATTGCCTAGCTCAAAAGATATAAGTGAAGCATATGGAGTATTCTAATAAATCACGATTCATGCGTGTCCCTCTGAAAAGGTGTGTACAACAAGGGTGATTGTGGCAAACTAAAAAGCAAAGACTCAAATCATACAAGACGCTCCAAGCAAAACACATATCATGTGGTGAACAAAAATATAGCCTCAAGTAAAGTTATCGATAGACAAAGACGAAAGAGGGGATGCCTTCCGGGGCATCCCCAAGATTAGGCTCTTGGTTGTACTTGAATATTACCTTGGGGTGCCTTGGGCATCCCCAAGCCTATGCTCTTGCCACTCCTTATTCCATAGTCCATCAAATCCTTACCCAAAACTTGAAAACTTAACAACACAAAACTCAACAGAAAATCTCATAAGCTCCGTTAGTATAAGAAAATAAATCACCACTTTGGTACTGTTGTGAACTCATTCTTTATTTATATTGGTATAATATCTACTGTATTACAACTTTTCCATGGTTCATACCCCCCGATACTACCCATAGATTCATCAAAATAAGCAAACAACATAAAGAAAACAGAATCTGTCAAAAACAGAATAGTCTGCAAAGATCCGAATTGTTCTAATACTTATATAACTCCAAAAATTCTGAAAGCTAAGTAAAACAGAGGAAATTTATATATAAATCTCTTATAAAAAATTCAGGGTTTTTCAACGCTCCAGTGAATTATTAAAATTCTGAGACTGGACGCAAAAGTTTCTGTTTTTCAGCAAGATCAAATCAACTATCACCATAAGCCATCCCAAAGGTTTTACTTGGCACAAACACTAATTAAAACATAGAACCACATCTAACCAGAGGCTAGATAAATTATTTATTGCAAAATAGAACCAAAAAGCAAAGAACAAAAATAAAATTGGGTTGCCTCCCAACAAGCGCTATTATTTAACGCCCTTAGCTTGGCATAAAAACACGAATAGATCTAGGTATTATCATCTTTGGTATGCAATTCATAAGTGGCTCTCATAATAGATTCATAAGGCAATTTAATTTTCTTGCTTGGAAAGTGTTCCATGCCCTTCCTTAATGGAAATTTAAATCTAATGTTTCCTTCTTTCATATCAATAATTGCACCAATCGTTCTAAGGAAAGGTCTACCAAGAATAATAGGATATGTAGGATTGCAATCTATATCAAGAACAATGAAATCTACGGGCACATGATTCCTATTTGCAACAATAAGAACATCATTAATCCTTCCCATAGGTTTCTTAATAGTGGAATCCATGAGATGCAAATTTAAAGAACAATCATCAAATTCACGAAAACCTAACACATCGCATAAAGTTTTTGGAATCGTGGAAACACTAGCACCCAAATCACACAAAGCAAGGCATTCATAATCTTTAATATTAATCTTAATAGTAGTTTCCCACTCATCATAAAGTTTTCTAGGGATAGAAACTTTCAATTCAAGCTTTTCTTCAAAAGATTGCATCATAGCATCAACGATATGTTTAGTAAAAGCTTTGTTTTGATTATAAGCATGAGGAGAATTCAACATGGATTGCAACAAGGAAATACAATCTATTAAAGAAAAATTATCATAAAATTCCTTGAAATCCAAAAGAGTGGGTTCATTGCTACTTAAAGTTTTGACCTCTCCAATCCCACTTTTATAAATTTTTGCATCAAGATCTAAAAACTCCGAATCATTGGGACGCCTTTTAACTAAAGTTGACTCGTCTCCAGTCCCATCTTTATCAAGATTTATATTGGAAAACAAAGATTCAATAGGAGTCACATCAATCACTTTAAGATCTTCATCATTATTTTCACGGAAACTAGAAGAACATGTTTTTACAAACCAATCCTTTTTTGCACGCATCTTGGCGGTTCTTTCTTTGCACTCATCAATGGAAATTCTCATAGCTTTGAGAGACTCATTGATATCATGCTTGGGTGGAATAGATCTAAGTTTCAAAGAATCAACATCAAGAGAAATTCTATCCATTTTCCTAGCCAAATCATCAATCTTAAGCAATTTTTCTTCAATCAAAGCATTGAAATTCTTTTGCGAACTCATAAATTCTTTAAAACTATTCTCAAATTCATAGGGCATCTTATTATAATTTCCATAAGAATTGTTGTAGGAATTACCATAATTATTATAGGAATTACTAGGAAACGGCCTAGGATTAAAATTACCTCTATACGCGTTATTACCAAAATTGTTCCTACCAACAAAATTTGCGTCCAAAGATTCATTATTATTTTCAATAAAGGTAGACAAAGGCATATCATTAGGATCCAAAGAAGCACTCTTGCTAGCAAATAATTTCATAAGTTCATCCATCTTTCCACTCAAAACATTAATCTCTTCAATTGCATGCACTTTTTTACTAGTGGAAGATCTTTCGGTATGCCATTGAGAATAATTAACCATAATATTATCTAGAAGTTTAGTAGCTTCTCCTAGAGTAATTTCCATAAAAGTGCCTCCCGCGGTCGAATCTAAAAGGGTTCTAGAAGCAAAATTCAATCTGGCATAAATTTTTTGTGTAATCATCCACAAATTCAAACCATGAGTAGGGCAATTTCGTATCATCAATTTCATTCTCTCCCAAGATTGTGCAACATGCTCATGATCAAGTTGCTTAAAATTCATAATATCGTTCCTAAGGGAGATGATCTTAGTGGGAGGATAATACTTGGAAATAAAAGCATCTTTGCACTTATTCCATGAATCAATACTATTTTTAGGCAAAGATGAAAACCAAGTTTTAGCATGATCTCGAAGTGAGAACGGAAATAGCTTCAATTTAACAATATCATTATCCACATCCTTTTTCTTTTGCATATCACACAAATCAACGAAATTGTTTAGATGGGATGCGGCATCTTCACTAGGAAGGCCAGAAAATTGATCTTTCATAACAAGATTCAGCAAAGCGGCATTAATTTCACAAGATTCCGCATTAGTAGCGGGAGCAATCGGAGTACTAATAAAATCATTGTTATTGGTGTTGGAAAAATCACACAATTTGGTATTCACTTGAGCCATCGTGACAAAGCAAACAATCCAACACATGAGCACACAAAAAGCAAACGAAGATGACGAACGGAAGAGGAGCGAAGAAGAGGTAAAAAGAGGGGCGAAGAAAAAGGCAAATCTTTTTGAAAATCATTTTAGAAGTGGGGGAGAGGAAAACGAGAGGCGAATGGCGAATAATGTAATGCGAGAGATGAGAGTTTACGATGGGTACTTGGTATGGCTTGCTTGGCGTAGATCTCCCCGGCAACGGCGCCAGAAATTCTTCTTGCTACTTCTTGAGCTTGCGTTGGTTTTTCCCTTGAAGAGGAAAGGGTGATGCAGCAAAGTAGAGATAAGTATTTCCCTCAGTTTGAGAACCAAGGTATCAATCCAGTAGGAGACAACACACAAATCACCGAATACCTGCACAAACAATCAAACAACTTGCACCCAACGCGATAAAGGGGTTGTCAATCCCTTCACGGTTATTTGCAAAAGTGAGATCTGATAGAGATAGGTAAAACTAAACAAAAGATAAAGTAAATATTTTTGGGTTTTTTGGTTTATAGATCTGAAAATAAAAGATTGCAAAATAGTAGATCGGAAAGTAATATGATGGAAAATAGACCCGGGGGCCATAGGTTTCACTAGAGGCTTCTCTCAAGATAGAAAAAATTACGGTGGGTGAACAAATTACTGCCGAGCAATTGATAGAAAAGCGCAAAGTTATGACGATATCTAAGGCAATGATCATGAATATAGGCATCACGTCCGTGTCAAGTAGACCGAAACGATTCTGCATCTACTACTATTACTCCACACATCGACCGCTATCCAGCATGCATCTAGAGTATTAAGTTCATAAAGAACGGAGTAACGCATTAAGTAAGATGACATGATGTAGAGGAATTAACTCAAGCAATATGATGAAAACCCCATCTTTTTATCCTCGATGGCAACAATACAATACGTGCCTTGCTGCCCCTACTGTCACTGGGAAAGGACACCGCAAGATTGAACCCAAAGCTAAGCACTTCTCCCATTGCAAGAAAAACCAATCTAGTTGGCCAAACCAAACCGATAGTTCGAAGAGAATTACAAAGATATCAAATCATGCATAAAAGAATTCAGAGAAGATTCAAATAATATTCATAGATAAGCTGATCATAAATCCACAATTCATCGGATCTCGGCAAACACACCACAAAAAAGTATTACATCGAATAGATCTCCAAGAAAATCGAGGAGAACATGGTATTGAGAATCAAAGAGAGAGAAAAAGCCATCTAGCTACTAGCTATGGACCCGTAGGTCTGAGGTAAACTACTCACGCTTCATCGGAAGGGCAATGGTATTGATGTAGAAGCCCTCCGTGATCGAATCCCCATCTGGCAGGACGCCGGAAAAGGCCCCTAGATGGGATCTCACGGGTACAGAAGTTTGCGGCGGTGGAAAAGTATTTTCGTGGATGCCTTTGGTGGTTTGGGCATATAAGAGTATATATAGGCAAAAGAATTAGGTCAGGAGGTGCACGAGGGGCCCACAAGGGTGGGTGGCGCGCCCTACCCCCCTGGGCGTGCCCTCCGTCCTTGTGGCCACCTCGTGGCTCCTCCGACTTCATCTCCAAGTCTCCTGGTTTCCTTCTGGTCCAAGAAAGATCATCGCGAAAGTTTTATTCCGTTTGGACTCCGTTTGGTATTCCTTTTCTGCGAAACTCAAAAACAAGGAAAAAACAGAAACTGGCACTGGGCTCTAGGTTAATAGGTTAGTCCCAAAAATAATATAAAATAGCATATTAATGCATATAAAACATCCAAAACAGATAATATAATAGCATGGAACAATAAAAAATTATAGATACGTTGGAGACGTATCACACGCACACACACACACACACAGAAACACATCCCCACTCTTCTTGATAATATTGCAGTTCTACCCTCAGTTTGTCTAGTAGGCCTCTCCCACCATCTTCGAGAAGCAACTCCACCACTCCTCCAGCACTCTACCCCTCTCTCTCCCTCACACGCACACGCACACACAGAATCTAGGACGTGGTTCAAAGAGGAAAGGAAGGGGGGAAAGTAGTACAGACTGGCTATCCAGCACCTACGTTGGTCGAAAAGGGAAAACAATGACAAACGCAGTATGCACATCTGTAACAAACTGATCTTTCTGTTGGTGGGGGACAAGGCTGTAGAGTTTGAGCAGGACTAGATTTGCTGCCCTCACATAGGGAAAGGTGTCTAAAGATAACAAAACTGGGACCAACACAAATTTGCTCCTTGGTTGTTTGTTCTTTGTTGCAAGAGACTGTGCACCACCCCTTTATACATCGGTAGATGCACATGGTGCTGGTGCGTCCACTGTCCCGTACAACTCTTTAGCTGTTGTTAATCTAATAATGCCGCTGGAAAATTGAAGCAATGCCACAGTTAAAAGCAAATTACATGTTTAACAAATTTTATTGTTAATATAATCTCTCTGTTAATATGAATCAATGCGACTGTTTGAGAAATGCTACTGTCTTGCTTTCTTTCCCATATAGATAAGTTAGATGCTTCTTTTTGTGGGCTTCTGTGTCATCCACCGTTATTGACCAGTAGTTGTTTCCTTTGCACCTCTGTGTAAACAGGGTTATCTACTTCACCTCGTTGCTATTGCGACCTTTTGTTGCACTGCACAAAACACTTTTGTTTTAAGAGTGTTTTGTGCAGTTCAACCAAAATGTCACACCGACAATGTTACTTGATTGCTTGATCTTAGTGGAACTGCACAAGAGGAGATCTGACTTCCTATCCGTGTTGGCAAATTTGTTTCAGATCTTCTTCTTGTGAGTTGTTTGAATTCCGCGTCATGAGAGGTCAGTACTAGCCTTCTTTCACATGATTGTGCGGTGTGCTTTCATATGTTGTGCTACTTATATGGTAATGTTGCTTGATTTTAGTGAACTGCACAAATGGAGACAAGACTTCCAATCTGTATGTGCACTGTAATATCCCATTGAGGTAAGATAATGATATTTCACAACTCTTGGCCTGTATTTTGCTACTGTCATCAGAAAATTAATGTCGTTGTTTAGTGCTATACTTGTGCTCCCTAATTGACATGCCAAATCTTACATTGAAGGCGAAGCTTGTCTGTTATTGAACCAAGTGATGAAGGGGAAGAACAAGCAGAAGAAAAACAAAAATCAACTTCCGGTGTTGTAATGAAGCACTGGAACTGTGATGACACAAGTAATGATATAGTTTTGCATCTTAATTTATTGCTATGGCTGGAACGAGCAATCATTTTGCCACTGATTTGATGCCACTCTTAATGTAATATGTAATTATCTCTACTTGTGCAAACAGAGATCTTCTTTGAAGATAACATATATTTTAGTGGAACTGCACAAGAAGATGTTGGAAACATTAAACTAATCGAGGAGTATATAGTAAGCATGGCAACCACAGTAGATAACAACAGATGGTTCCCGAGAAGTGCTTCATCTGTATGCTCTACACAATAAGCCTCCTGACAAAGGTTGGTACTGGCCCACGGATTTCATCCATATGATTGAGCTTTGTCATCTCTATTGGTGTTGTGCTACTGTTTAGATACTGTCATGAGAAAGTGGTATTGTCCTTGAGAAGTGCTTCATCTGTGCTGTTTTAATTATTTCCTTTCCTTTTTTTTTAGCAAACAGGGATGCAGCATTTAGTTGTTCTCTTGCCTTTGCACAACATGATCAACCTCTTCATATCAGAAGGAAGCAGTTGAAGGATGGTTACATTACTGCCCACAAGAACAAACTAACTTCAGCTTAGAAGGACTCACGAATCTCCATCTTTGTTGCTGTGATGGCCAATACAATATTGTTTTAGGATTCTTTCTGGTGAGTTCCATTTTTTAAATGTGTGCTCTGCATGGATCATGTAGGTTGCCTGTTTAAACTGTCAATTTATAGTATAGTTTGCTTTATACCAATCACTTTTTTGTATTTATGCAAACAGGGGTGCTCAGCTTGATTTCAATGGGAACTGCACAAAATGTTCTCGAATACATCGAATATTCTCAAATCATTCATTTCCACCACAAGAAAGGAGGTGCCGATATGTTCAAGGCGTTGCAACATATAAATGCGAAATCATACAAGCTACGCGTGAATTTGGTTGATTTTGGTGGAACTGCACAAAAAGAACAGCTGGTTTATTTAGCACGAGGTGCCATGTCAATGTCCGAACTGATGGCAAATCCTGCCCATTCCACAATTGTAGGCATTTGATAATTTGGAATGGGAAAACCTTGTCGAAGTTTGCTCATTGATGTATGCAAAACAACACGCATTTGACATTTTGGAATGGGACAACCTTGTCAAATTTTTCTCATTGATGTTAGCAAGAAGACATGCGTTTGATATTTTCGAATGGGACACCCTTTGCTGTCAGCAACATCGATCAATTTTTCTTTATTCTTTAGTTGTGAAGTAAATATTGGCTCTGACATGTGAATCGCTGAGATGCATAATCATCGATTGTTTTGAATGTTCTCTATGAATTGCCAGGCCTGTGTGTTTGATTGCAATGTACAGGAACGCTAAAAAGCTGCTCAAACTTTTTGTATTCCCTCTGTTGCTTTGTACTTCGCATATTAGATTTCTTTCAAGTCAGTTGATTTTACATTGTGAATGTTGATACTTTTTTCTATAAGATTGGTCAAAGTAGAGATACTTTGACTTCAGACAAAACTTATATGCAGACTAAAAAGGACCGGAGGGAGTACGTGTGAAACTGCTGCAAACGAGATGATCACCATGGGAATAATGCTAGTACGTATTGTTTTGCATGTTCATCCAATGCCAGTGATACAAGAATTCGAACTAATCGAACTAAATTCATTCATACACGGCCGGATTTCATATAAACATGCCGGATTTCATTACATTTCATACATTCCTCAACTAAAAAGGGGTGCGCTGGAGGTATAATTAATTAACCGAAGCTACCCACCCGTGTCCGGCTGAGCCGAACAGAAGCTTCTTCTCCAGCACAGCTCTCCGACTCCACATCGCCGCCAAGAAGCTAATCGGCCGTCAATGGTCAACCCGCCAAGCTTGGCTTCAACCGGAGGGTAGCAGCGGTGGCCTTACTTGGACCCGAGCGGCGGCGACCTACCGTGTTTTACTCTTCCTCGTTTTCTGTGTGGCGTGGCCTCGTTGGTAGCGGGGCGAGTCCTCGACGGAGCCGGCGATGTCCTCTATCTCGTTGCCGGCGGGGCGGCGCCTCGGCGGAGCGGGGGAAATCCTTCCCCTCGTTGCCGATAGGGCGGGGCCTCAGTGGAGCCGATGATGTCCTCTGCCTTGTTGTTGGCGGGGCGGGGCCTCGGCGGAGCAGGGCCTCGCTGAAGCCGGCGAAGTCCTCCGCCTCAGTGCCGGCTGGGCGGGGCCTCGGCGGAGCCTGCGATGTCCTCAGCCTCGTTGTTGGCGGGACGGGGCCTCGTCGGTCTCACCAAACAGCGCCTCGCCCGCTTCACCGTCCTCTTTGTAGGCGGCCGCAACCTTCGCCACCCGCATGCGGTACCGCCAGCGCGCGAGGCAGCTCTCGCAGGTGGAGCGGTACGACTCGAGCAGCGCCTCCTGCTCCGCCCACTCCGCGGCAATCTGCTCCTCCGCCTGCAGGTGCTCCTGGAGGAGATGGTGGTTGTAGGCGGTGTCGGCCTGCGCCTCCCGGAATTGCTCCTCACGCTTCTGCCTCACCGTGTCCATGTATTGGGCACGGGCCTCGTCGATGGTCATGGTGCAATGCACCAGCGAGGATGGCGCGAAGGAGGGGGTTGGCGCCGGATCGTCGACTGCCACATTCTCCATTGGGACGTTGTCGTCCTCCGGCTGCCTGCTGGCCAGCCAGTCGGCAGCAATGGCTGCCATCTCCTTCTGGTCTGTCGTCTGCCCATCCCGAAGAGCACTGGAGCGCGAGGAATCCATGGTGGGCAGTAGTGGTGTGGACAGGAGAAAGGGAACGGAGCCGGATGACCGCGGCTATGGCCGGCGTAGCAGTTTATATAGCAATGGTGGGCGGCAGAGGGACGGGCGGGTGGCGCTGGAGTAGCCGCCTCGACAATCGCATATCATTAATGTGGGCGGTAGACGGATGGACGGATGGCACTTGTGTCGTTTGAACGCGGAGCAATTGCCTGCACCGGGAAGCGGCGCTGACCGTTTAGGGCGAAAAGCGCGCGCGGGCGAGGGAGGCAGTCTGGGTGGGCCAGGGCGGTCAGACTCATGCTTGGCAGTGGACCGGTCCAGCAGCCGGACATGCTGGCTCGCAAGTGAGCTCGCCGAGCTGAGCGACGACAATCAGACGATGGACGTGGTTTCCGACCAGGAGCCGGCGCCACCGCCCAAGCCGGTTCATGCCGTGTTCACCATAGAGCAGGTGCGGCCGCACTTCGACGCCCTAATGGCGGAAGAGCTACCAGCGTAGGAGGACCTGTGCTGCAACCTCCGTCTCCTCAACGAGCACCGGCTCGCGGAAGGACGAATCACCGGCGAACAAGCGAACGACAATGCCGTCGCGGACATGTGGCCCTATGATTCTGGCTTCCTGAATGAGCAGCGGGCGCTGTATCAGACCATCCGTAGGGCCCGTGAGGCCCACTCCGTCTTCCTTCGAGTTGTTGCGCTCGCCGTGGCGCCGCCGTCTCGTGTTGTCAACATGGTCAACGAACATGAGGAATCAGGAGATGACTTTAATTGGAGAGGATGACAATGGATCCCACCAGGGCCATAGCCGCACGTACGCAAGTGCCTCCTTATTAGTATATACAACTTTTTTTTTGCTTCCTCCTGGTTTCCTGACATCATGGTCCCACACCATTGTCAACCTATATAGTCAATAAACGAGAGAATTGCACAAGGAGCGGCCGACAACTGGGACCCAGCAGCTCGAGCAGTATTTGTGTTTTTTAGGTGTGAGCAGAGTTTTTCTCGAGCGATGTTTTTGTTGTTGTTCAGAGGAGCAGGGTATCAACTGGGCGGGCTGTGGCCCGTCTGGCCCAGGCTATTATTTTATGTCGACCAAATATCCAGCCCAGATATTAATATTTAAATATGAAAATGGCTAGCCCAGCTACTCTTTTTTTGCGGAATACCCAACCCAGGTCAACTTGTTATTCTCCGGGCCGCATTAGACTTGCCAAGAAAATGGGCTTTAAGAAATAATAAATGGGCTGTAATTAAAAAATTGGCTGTAAATATAAAAAACGCACCGAACAGGTACATTTTTTAATTCTTCTAAAAAAAGGTACATTTTTTAATTTCATTACTTGTTGCGCGCGCAAAATTTCGTTGGATTTTTACCTAATACAAATTTATTTTGAAATTATATTTAATCTGACTCTAAATTTCGGGTTAAAAAATATTTCGGATCCCATCGAAATGTTGGAAATTTTGTTGAATTTTTTTTGAGCGGTTGGCTGAAATTATTAACAAAGTCCTGGCTAGAAAATTGGCTGTAATTTTAACAAACAGTAAATGGGTTGAGTAAATTCCATTAGAATTAAAAAATGGGCTGTACATTATAACAAATCACAAATAGGCTATATGTTCTCTGCCACAGATGTGATGGTCACTTGTGGGCCTACTAAGTTAACGCATACGCAAGGCTTTGTCAACTTATAGTCAACACACGATTCTATTAGCAGTGGCAGTTGGATGTCCATCTAACGGCTGTGGTGCTTCTTCAATCTCGGATATTCATGCTTCAGCATCCCAAACCACCGCCGGCGATATCGCCTGCTACCGCCTCCCGTGGCCGGCTGTGCTGCCGCGCAGGCCTCACCGGCCCACCCTACTCCCATCACCGTCTAGGCCATTCCTCTACTCATCAACACCTCCTGTTATTCTCTGGCGACGACATCCTCACACCGCAGCCGAACCAGTGAACCCTCGTACTCCCCTCCGCGTGGGCATCCACTGTTGTGTCTTTGCCGGCTCCGGGTCGTTCCCTTCCTAGGCCTCGCCATCGTCCACCGCGTTGGTTCTCTCGGCGCGACGTGGTCAACTTTGTCAACAAACGACAGCCATCGAAAGAGACATGAACGTGGAGTGGCTGACTGTAGGGACCCGCATGGCCCATGGCCGCACGCGAGCAAGTCCCTCCTTATTATGCGAAAACAAATGATTTCTCCCCCTGACAGGTTTGAGCCACCAGCTACATCTTCGCACGCAGGGAAGTGTTTCCTTTATTACGTGGAAAAAAAGTTACCTCTCCCTGACAGCTGGGACCCACCAGCTTTATTATGATCCATTTTGCGAAAATATAGATTGTACCAAAGATGCTAAATTGTTTTCTTTTTATTCTAACTCGAAAAAGAAGAAATTAAAAAACCCAGAAAACATCTTCGCACGCAAGGAAGTGCCACCATATTACGAGCAAAAAAATGATTCCCCCTGTTAGCTGGGACCCACCAGATTTGGAGGCTGACTTGTGGGCCAACTAAGTTGACGCGTACGGGCTTTGTCAACTTAGTCAAAACGATTTTAGCTGCACTGACCGTTGTATGTTAAATCAACGGCCTGCTGCGTCTTCAACCTCTGGTCTTCTTGCTCCAGCCGCCAAACCAGGCCCGCCGTACCGCCTGCTCCAGCCTCCCATGGCCGGCTGTGCTGCCGCGCAGGCCTCACGGACTGACCATACTATGACTGGCCAGACCTTCCCTCTACTCACCCACACCCCCTGTTATTCTCCGGTGACGGCGGACTAACGCCGTAGTCGAACCAGTGAACCCTAGTACTCCCCTCCGTGTGGGCATCCACCCGCCTCGTCTTCTCTGGCTCCTCGTCGTTCCCTTCCTAGGCCTCGCCGTCGTCCACCGCCCTGATGCTCTCGACGCCTCGTGGTCAACGAGGTCAACGAATGACAGCCATTGAAAGTGGACTTTAGGCTATGAGGCTGACAGCTGGACCCACCAGCTACATCTTCGAAACCAAGGAAGTGCCTCCTTATTACTCGCAAAATAAAAATGATTCCTCCCCCTGACAGCTGGGACCCACCAGCTATATCTTCACACGCAAGGAAGTGCATCCTTATCCTCCTTGACAGCTGGGACCCACCCGGTCGAAGCGTACGTAGCGTTGTCGTGAACGTGTACGTACATACTGGTCGATCGGTCTCTCTGCAACGATGAACCGTGGCCGAGCAAGTAGCGGCACGTGTAGTAGTAGACGACGTCGAGTTGGCGGCGGAGGAAGACTCGGCATGCCCCCGACGTAGCAGTTCAGGCAGTCCCTTCTAAACTGTGTACACGTATGTACAGCCAGATGCCAAAAAATACGGCCACGTACGTACATACGGGCGGGGTCTTGAACACCTACTCGCACATACGTACGGCCAGGGCTCGTGTACATGGAGAGGCAGTGGACGGCAGCAACGGCGTCGTGTTCATCGGGAGCCAACCGGCTTGGACGGAACAGCCGAAACAAGGTCTGGCGTACCACAGAACGGAGGAAACGGGCCTTCTGTTTGACCGCGTACGGTCGAAACGGGGTCCTGTTCATCGAAAAGGGTCTGGCGTCCACAAAACGGAGGAAACGGACTTGTGTTGGAGTGCCTATGGTCGAAACGGGGCCCTGTTGATCGGGAGGGGTGTGGTGTACCGCAAAACGGAGGAAACGGACTTGTGTTGGAGTGCCTACGGTCGAAACGGGGTCCTGTTCATCCACTATCTACTGCCTCGCTCCAGCCTCCACGGGCTACTGTTCATCCACCGTCGACCTCCTCCAGCCTCCACGGGCTACTGTTCATCCACGGACACTGTTCATCCAGCCTCCACCGGCAGCTGTTCATAGAGCCTCCACGGGGTCCTGTTCATCCACCCCCAACCGGCTGGGGTGCGGCGGCCTCCTCGGGGTCCTGTTCATCCAGTGGCAACGGCCTACTACCACGGGGTCCTGTTCATCCAACCCCCACCGGGAACTGTTCATCCACAGCCAACCAACCGGCTCGACTCACCACGTCTCGACTCGTTCTACGTACCACGCGCACGGTAGCAACGGTCATTGTTCATCGAGAGGCAACCCAACACCGGCTGGCTATGTCTCGCATGGGGGCTCGATCGGCTTCAGTAAGCAGCAGCAGTGATCGATCGCTCGGGTTCAGTTAGCAGCAGCAGTGAAGGAATCGCTCGGGTTCAGTCAGTAGCGAATGAATCGCTCGGGTTCAGTTAACAGCCAAGGGATCGATTGCTCGGGTTCAGTAACATGCGATCGCTCGGGTTCAGTTAGCCAATGCCTCGCACATACGGGCGTACACAAGAGAAACGCGAAAACCTCCATGCATCGCTCGGCCCCGACCACCCACCGTAACCGGGAACTCCCCAATATTTTCCTCGCCCTCGCTTCTACCACGATTTTTTCAGTCATGGACGGCCCAAAGAATGTCATGCAGCTGCGTCTCCGGCCCGCCCAGGACGAAAAGTCCATTTTCTATCATGATTTTTTGTCATAGAAGTAGGAGCCCACCACATCTATGATGATACCGGGTTTTTTCATAATTATCATCATAGAAGTGTCATAAGCATGACCGAAAAAAATTTCATTCGACCCAAAATGTCACGGATGTGTCTTTTTTTTGTAGTGTATGTGGGAGGTACTAGTAAACGGTTGTGGTTAGTAAGAATATTGGTGTTAAGGTTTGTTATTCCCGAAGCATGCACATATAGTCTCTCGTTATGCTATGAAGTTGGAGCATGATTTATTATTGATTGTCTTCCTTATGAGTGGCGGTCGGGGACGAGCGATGGTCTTTTCCTACCAATCTATCCCCCTAGGGGCATGCATAGTAGTACTTTGCTTCGAGGGCTAATAAACTTTTGCAATAAGTATATGAGTTCTTTATGACTAATGTGAGTCCATGGATTATACGCACTCTTACCTTTTCACAATCTGCTAGCATCTACGGTACCGTGCATTGCCCTTTCTCACCTTGAGATGTGGTGCAAACTTCGCAGGTGCATCCAAACCCCGTGATATGATACGCTCTATCACACATAAGCCTTATTATATCTTCCTCAAAACAGCCACCATACCTACCTATTATGGCCTTTCCATAGCCATTCTGAGATATATTGCCATGCACCTTCCACCGCTTCCGTTTTGATGACTTGAGCATTCATTATCATATTGCTTTGCATGATCATATAGCTGACATAGCAATTGTGGCTCAGCCACCATTCATCATTTTTCATACATGTTACGCTAGATCATTGCACATCCTGGTACACTGCCAGAGGCATTCATATAGAGCCATACTTTGTTATAGGTATCGAGTTGTAATTTTTATTTCTTTTGAGTTATAAGTAAATAGAAGTGTGATGATCATCATTATTCATTTTTAGAGCATTGCCCCAGTGAGGAAAGGATGATGGAGACTATGATTCCCCACAAGTCGGGATGAGACTCCGGACAATGAGAGAAAAGAAAAAAAAAGAAAAAAAAGAGAGAAGGGGCATGCTAGTTCCACACTTGTGCTTCAAAGTAGCACCATGTTTTTCATATAGAGAGCCTCATATGTTGTCACTTTCATATACTAGTGGGAAGTTTTCATTATAGGATTAGATGCACACCCACTTAGTTTTCATGTTGAGCTTTCATACACTTATAGCTCTTAGTGCATTCGTTGCATGGCAATCCCTACTCCTCACATTGATATCAATTGATGGGCATCTCCATAGCCCGTTGGTTAGCCACGTCGATGTGAGACTTTCTTACTTTTTTGTCTTCTCAATATTTACCCCTATCATCATACTCTATTCCACCTATAGTGCTATATCCATGGCTTGCGCTCATGTATTGCGTGAGGGTTGAAAAAGCTGAAGCGCGTTAAAAAGTATGAACCAATTGCTCGGCTTGTCATCGGGGTTGTGCATGATAAATACTTTGTGTTAAGAAGACAGAGCATGACAAGACTATATGATTTTGTTGGGATAGCTTTCTTTAGCGTTGATATTTTGAAAGACACGATTATTTGTTGGGATGCCTGAATATTAATGTCTTTATGTCAAATTATAGACTATTTCTTTGAGTCACTTATGTCTTAATATTCATGCCATGATTAGACATATGATCAAGATTATGTTAGGTAGCATTCCACATCAAAAATTATCTTTTTTTATCATTTACCTACTCGAGGACGAGCATGAATTAAGCTTGGGGATGCTGATACGTCTCCGTCGTATCTATAATTTTTTATTGTTTCATGCCAATATTATACAACTTTCACATATTTTTGGCAACATTTTATATGATTTATTGGACTAACCTATTGATTCAGTGCCCAGTGCCAGTTCCTGTTTGTTGCATGTTTTTTGTTTCACAGAAAATCCATATCAAATGAAGTCCAAACACGATAAAAATTTACGGAGAATTATTTTCGAATATATGTGATTTTTGGGACTTAGAATCAACGCAAACGGGGGCCCACAACCCCCAAAAGACAACAGGGGGCGCCCTAGGGGCCAGGCGCGCCCTGGTGGGTTGTGCCCTCCTCGGATGTCGGTTGGAGCTCCACTTCGGGCGCAAAGAAGCTTATATCCGGAAAAAAATTGTTTTAAAATCTCAGCGCAATCGGAGTTACGGATCTCCGGGAATATAAGAAACGGTTTTTGGCCAGATTCGGAGAACGCGAAACAGAAGAGAACAGAGAGGGAGATCCAATCTCGGAGGGGCTCCCACCCCTCCGCTGCCATGGAGGCCATGGACCAGAGGGGGAACTCTCTTCCCATCTAGGGGGGAGGCCAAGGAAGAATAAGGAGGAGGGGGGCTCTCTCCCCCTCTATCCCGGTGGCGCCGGAGTGCCGCCGGGGCAAGGATCGTGACAGCGATCTGCATCAACAATCTTGCTACCGTCAACACCAACTTTCTCCCCCTCTATGTAGCGGTGTAACACCCCTTCTCCCCACTGTAATGTCTACTTAAACATGGTGCTCAACTCCATATATTATTTCTCAATGATCTATGGTTATCCTATGATGTTTGAGTAGATCCGTTTTGTCCTATGGGTTAATCGTGATCATGGTTGGTATGATTGTATATTTTATTTATGGTGCTGTCCTACGGTGCCCTCCGTCTCGTGCAAATGTGAGGGATCCTCGCTGTAGGGTGTTGCAATATGTTCATGGTTTGCTTATTGTCGGTGTTGCGGGGGTGACAGCAGCCTAAACGCGAATAAGTGGGTTATGGCGTATGGGAGTAAAGAGGACTTGATACTTAATGCTATGGTTGGGTTTCACGACCATAATGATCTTTAGTAGTTGCGGATGCTTGCTAGGGGTCCAATCATAAGTGCATATGATCCAAGTAGAGAAAGTATGTTAGCTCATGCCTCCCCCTCATATAAAATTACAAGAATGATTATCGGTACTTGTTATCAATTGCCTAGGGACAAATGACTTTCTTGTTGACAAAAGCTATCTACTTTTATTACCTTGCAATTTATTCGTAGTTTTATTCTCGCAAAGTACTTCTAGTTTTATTATTGCAAAATAGTTTCATACTTGTTTTAGGTAAAGCAAACGTCAAGTGTGCGTAGAGTTGTATCGGTGGTCGATAGAACTTGAGGGAATATTTATTCTACCTTTAGCTTCTCATTGGGTTTGACACTCTTATTTATCGAAGAAGGCTACAAACGATCCCCTATACTTGTGGGTTATCAATGGGTGTGCGGTTTTTATATGCGAAAGGAAATAACACCACGCAGTGGATTTTGATCGAACGGCCTCTAATCAGAGACGATTGCGATTCAACGGACAAGATGGAATGGCAGTTGATGTATTGCATGTGGCAACCATCATAAAAGATCATGGTCCTGACTTGGGTGGGAAACCCCAAATTTTGGACAGCTTTCGCCAAAACAGATTAATGTTCGGACCGAATCTTAATCGTGGTCAAGGACACCAGATAAAGTTTCGTTCCAGATAAAATTGAGCATTTGTAACGGATCAGCATAGACTGGAAGAGATAGAACAGAGGGAAAAATAGGGTCCTAGGCATTTCACTCAGGCAAATAAACACAAACACTCGAGCAAATAGTTATGAGGGAAATGCATTCGGACAAACACTAAAACTTTCGATCGAAAAGAAACTCAATGAAAGAAAATTGTGGTGGCGCAACCCATCGTATAAGAACTGTATGACCCCGAGCGTCGCACAATTATCGTGGCACCCGGTTAGTCTAGTTCTTCATTAATGTATTCACTCTCAGAATTAAAATTTCACTTTGTCAAAATTTTCAAACTCTTCGAGTGTTATGCACCCATTCCTTCAAAGATGTGAAAGTGTTAGCACGGGTGCCGAGTCCATCTTACTGCATGTTTGTGAAGTCTAGGATATTTAGCTCACACCGTAATGCACAAAATCTTTTCTCATCGAGAGGCTTGGTGAAAATATTAGCGAGATTGTCTTCGGTCTTGACGTGATTGATGACAATATCCTCTCGAGCAACATGATCGCGAATGAAATGGTGTCTGATGGCAATATGCTTCGTGCGAGAATGCTGCACAGGATTATGTGCAATTTTGATGGCACTCTCATTGTCACAATATAGAGGAATATGCTTGACCTTGATGCCATAATCCTTCAGCGTTTGCTTCATCCATAATAAATGAGTGCAACAAGCGCCAGTAGCAATATATTCGGCCTCAGCCATGGAAAGAGATACATAATTCTACTTCCTTGATGACCAACAAACCAAAGATCTACCAAGGAAATGACATGTCCCCGAAGTAGATTTCCTATCAACCAAGTCACCAGCCCAATCTGAGTCTGAATATCCAACGAGATCAAACCGTGCACCCTTAGGATACCATAAACCTAAGGTGGGGGTGTGAGCCAAATATCTCAGAATGCGCTTGACCGCTTGGTGATGTGATTCTTTTGGTGCAGCTTGATAGCGAGCACACATGCAAACACTCAACATAATGTCAGGTCTGGATGCACATAGGTAAAGAAGAGAACCAATCATCGAACGATAAGCTTTCTGATCATAATCCTTACCATACACATCTACATCCAGCTTACCATTCGTGGGCATAGGAGTTTTATAGCCCTTCATTTTGGAATCTTGCATTTTGAACTTCTTCAGGCATTCTTTCAGATATTTCTCCTGAGAAATGAAAATTCCATTTGCCTGTTGACGAATTTGCAGTCCAAGAAAGAACTTAAGTTCACCCATCATAGATATTTGATATTTATTGGACATCATTTTCCCGAACTCTAAGCTGCAAGCATTGTTAGTACAGCCGAAGATAATATCATCCACATAGATTTGACATACGAATAGATCATTATCAACAACACGAGTGAAAAGTGTGGGATCAGTGGATCCTGGCTTGAACCCTTTGTCGAGCAGAAACTTTTTCAGGGTGTCATACCATGCTCGAGGGGCTTGCTTCAGCCCATATAAAGCTTTCTTCAACCTGAAAACTTTGTTAGGAAACTCAGGGTGTTCAAAGCCAGATGGCTGTCTAACATAGACTTCCTCATCAATTTCACCATTGAGGAAAGCACTTTTCACATCCATTTGATAAAGCAAGATATCATTGTAATTTGCATAAGCGAGAAGAATACGAATTGCCTCAAGGCATCCAACAAGAGCATATGTTTCACCGAAATCAATACCTTCTACCTGTGTGTACCCTTGAGCAACAAGACGAGCCTTGTTTCTCACCACGATGCCATTTTCATCTTGCTTATTGCGGAATATCCATTTTGTGCCGACGATATTGTGCTTCTTGGGATTCGGTTTGTCAACCAATTCCCACACATCATTTAGTTCGAATTGCACCAACTCCTCTTGCATTGCATTCATCCAATTTGGATCATTCATGGCTTCTTCATACTTGGTAGGTTCTGCCAATGAAACAAAGGAGAAACTGCCATAGTAGTTAGCCAAACAAGTGCATGAACGAGTTGTGGGTCGATAACCTGGATTCTCAATTTCATCAAGAATTAATGAAGGATCAACTCGATTAGCCACTCAAGGATGAGCATTTTCTTCATGATGATCATTGTCATTTTCATCAGCATCAGCATTTGTATCATCATTCCTTTTGGGATTGCCACTTTTATTTCCATTTCCATTCGAAGGAGCATTTGCTTCGGTGGTGGCTTGACGAGTTCTGCTTCGAGTCATAGGAGCATCATCATCAGAGGACTGAGGTGCATTTCCTTCAACAGGCTTTACGCTCCCAATAGCCATTTGCCGAATAGCATCTGATATCAGTGGTTCATCTATCGCATTTGGCAGGTGCTCCTTTTGGGAGCCGTTAGATTCGTCAAACCGCACTTTTACCGTTTCCATAACTTTCATGTGGTGAGATTTATAGTCACGATATGTATGCAGGTTTGAGCCATAACCAAGAAGAAAACCTTCATGTGCCTTAGGTGCAAACTTGGAAGAATGATTCATATCAAGAATGTAACAAGGTGCACCAAACACACATAGATAAGAAACATTCGGTTTCTTGCCAGTGATAAGCTGATATGAAGTTTTCTTAAGGAACTTGTGAAGATAAACATGATTGACAACATGACAAGCAGTGTTAATAGCATCAGCCCAGAAACGAATGGAAGTCTTATACTCACTGGCGTTGTTCTCGCCATTTCAATGAGAGTTATGTTCTTTTGTTCAACAACTCCATTCTGTTGGGGAGTGTATGCGGCACATAACTCATGAGTAATACCATGTTCATCAAGAAATTCAGCAATATGAGTATTTTTGAACTCAGTTCCATTGTCACTTTTGACATGCTTAATTCGCACATCATATTCATTCTGGGCCTTCTTAGCGAAACTTTTGAAGATGTCTCGGGTGCAGGTCTTGTCTTCGAGAAATAATACCCAAGTGTATCGAGCGAAATCATCAACAATAACCAGACCATAGTGACTGCCACCGAAGCTTGCATGATTTTGGGGACCGAATAAATCCATATGAAGAATTTCCAGTGGTCTTGTTGTGGTCATGACTGTCTTTGATGAATGATGCTTCTTGGCTAATTTACCAGCCTCACATGCAGCACAGAGATGATTCTTGTTGAATTTTACATCAGGAATGCCACGGAGATGATTTTTCTTTACCAGGGTCTGCAAATTTCTCATACCTGCATGACCAAGTCTTCGGTGCCACAGCCATCCTTCGGTTGCTTTTGAAAGCAAACAGGTTTGGACTGAGGGACCCTTAGAGAAATCCACAATATAAAGATCACCCTTTCTAATTCCCTCAAAGACTAAGGAATTGTTAGAGGCCATGAAGACAATGCATTTGGATATAGAAAATAGAACTAGCATGCCTAAATCACATAGCTTGCCAACTGACATAAGATTGAATCCAAGAGACTGAACAAGTAAAACATCATCAATGGACTTGTCCTTTGATATGGCAATTTTACCTAGCCCAAATACCTTTCCTTTGTTGTTGTCGCCAAAAGTGATATACTTCAGAGGAGAAGCAGTTAAGTTGGGGTCGACAAACAACGACTTGTCCCCGGTCATATGACTAGTGCATCCACTATCCATTATCCATTCTGTACACCAGGAGACATAGTCCTGCAGAAGAATTAGGCTTTCTTAACCACCCACATCTTTGCAGGTGGCTTCGAAACAGTGTAGTGAGTAGGATATGATTTCTTTCGATAAGCATAATTGTTGTTCGATGAGGTACGGGCATAATTGAAGGAATAAGCATTGAAATTCCTTCGAGAAGCATGAGTAAAATGGTTGAATGAGGTATGCATGTACTCATTCTGTAAAACTTTTTTTGCCTACATGGTTAGTCGAGCAGTAATAGGCAAGGCATCAACAGTTTTCTTTGGCACCCAAATGGCTTTCTTTGGGGGGGCATTTCTGCTGTTTGGTCCAACATAGCGAGCAACAGTCTCACCATGTTGATCTTTAAACAACTTATAGTTGTCCAAAGAGTCACCATCAGGATATTCAGGGATGGGAGAGTCATATCCTGAGAGTAATGCTGGATCGAGCGTTTTGCTCTCTGTAGGAACCCACACAGTTTGAGGATATTGATGAGGTTCCCAGTAAGTGCCATTATCATTCAGTTTCCTTTTGAAACCGATGCCTTCTTTCCTGGGATTTTTTTTAAGAATGGACTTCTTCAAAACATCACAGAGGGTTTGATGCCCTTTGAGTGATTTAAACATTCCTGTCTAAAGAAGATCCTTCAACCTAGCATTTTCATCATAAACAGAACTATTTTCCTCGATAGAGGGGTTAGCATTCATAGATGATTTAGCATTTGATTCTGCATTGGTTCGTTCAAGACATTTTAAACATGGTGGCTCAAACACTTCAAGTTTCTCTTTAAGTTGTTGGGTGAGAAGAGAATTTTCTCTGATCAAATCCTCATGAGCTTCTCTCAGCACCTCGAGTTCCTGTTTCCTTTTCAGGTAATCATAGGTTAATCTTTCGTGGTCTGCCGAGAGAAAATCATGATGATTTGTTAGTTCATCCATCTGTGACTTGAGAGTGGCATACCAACAACCCTTCAGATTTCCTGAGGGTTTTCTCAATTTTGTCAAGAGAGTTTTGTTGAATATTAGCAATTTTAATCAACTTAGCATGGTCATCCTGATCAGAAGAATATTGATCACTGGAGTGAATCTTGTGATTTTTGGAGGATACCTTTTCCTTCAAAGCTTTGGCCATGAAGCAGTAGGCAGGAGATTCATCGTTTCTTGATGGATTCCCAAAGAAGTTGGCTGCAGGAGAGGAGGCACATGCTATGCCAGCCATGCTGGAGTCGGAATCCTCATTAGATTCTTCTTCTTCTTCTTCGGATTCTGACGATTCTTCTTCATTAGAATCAATTTCCTTGCTGATGTACGCCTTGGCCTTGCAAGAGTTGATCTTGCGGTTGGAGGAGGACTTGGAAGGGTTCCTTGATGAAGATCTTGACGAAGATTTTGAAGTGGAGTTGTCCTTCTTCTTGAAGAATTTCTTTGTCTTCTTCTCATCATCGGGGTCGTAGTTCTTGCTCTTGCTTTTGCCTTGATGGTTGCCAGTATCATATCTTCCACTAGCACGGATTTCTACTTCCCAGAGAGGACAGTCCAAAATGAAGTGTCCAGGCTTTTTGCACTTGAAACATGTGTATTCTCCAGCAGGTTTTGATGAAGATTTCGAACCCCCAGAGTTGCTTGAACTTCTTTTCTGGAACTGGCTCTTCTTGTGAAAGTGTTGGAATCTTTTTGTGATCAGTGCGAGATCTTTGCTAAGTCTTTCTGGGTCATCTTAATCTTCTTCGGCATTTCCATCGGAGGAAGAATCAGCCACAACTTTGATAGCATGATTTTTGCGTTGACTTGAGCCATACAGATCTCTTTTATCTTCTTCCTGTTCCTCATGGGTATTTAGTCTTTCCATGATATCAGCAGAGTCAAGGTTCTTGAAATCAACTCGTTCACGTATCATCAGAACAAGTGTGTCAAAAGAACTGTCAAGAGATCGAAGCAACTTCTTCACGACTTCATGGTCAGTGATGTCTTTGGCGCCGAGACCTTGAAGTTCATTTGCGATGTCACTCAGGCGATTGAAGGTTTGCTGACAGCTTTCATTCCAATGCACTTGAATCGATTGAATTTGGCTCAAAGAGTATCAATTCGAGCTTCTTTCTGAGATAAAACTCCTTCATTGATCTTCTCGAGGACGTCCCACAATTCCTTCGCAGTTTCACACTGGCGATAGCGAAGAAATTGCGCCCGATTGAGATGGCCGCCAATCTCATCTTTGGCCTGAGCATCCAGCTGAATGAGCTTCTTTTCTTCGTCGGTAGGGGCTTGAGGTACAACGATTGTGAGCCCGAACTGCACTACGTTTCACATATCATCATCTATTGCTCAGAGACGGATCTTCATCTTCTCCTTCTAGAAGGGGTAGTCCGTCCCATCGAATATGGGAATCTTGAGATGCAATTTGTAGTTCATTGAAGACGTACTTAAACTCCAAAGTTGTTAGACTAAAATGAGAAGAGTCAAGGAGTACCTCGCTCTTATACCAATTGTAGGAACGAAGTATGTCTACCAGAGGGGGGGTGAATGGGAGTTTTAATATATTTTTTCCGAAAAACTCAAAACTCTCTGAACCCAGCAGCTGAATGAATGAAAAACAAACTATAGTGAACTGAAACAGAGTATCGAAAGGAAACTAAGTCATGCATTGATACAAATCACACGAATGAAAATGCATCGAAGGGAAACATGGGTGATAGATATAACCGAAGATGCTCGATGGCGACAAGGTATTTGTTTGACCAGTTCATCCTTCTGCACAAGGACTACGTCAGGTTGGAGGGGCTGTGACTTAACATGAAAGATAACTCTCTTCACCCTATTCTCCTCGACAATCGATTCATCAACCGATGCTGATTACTTGTGTTATATACTTGAAGGTGATCTCCAAACCTTTATAGACTTCTTCTTCGAGAACCACAATCACTCTTGGTCTCTGAAGAAATTGACACCTAACCGTCTAGAGAGTTTGCAGCTCTCAAGAGTAATAGGCGGAGCGTACTAAACTTAGATTCCAGTGATGCTGAACCACTATCTAATTCTTCAGCCCTAGGGCTTTTCTCTCGGTGGATTTTAAGCTCAAATCGCTCAGAGAGTGGGTTTCTCAACAATCTTCTCAGAATCAAACAGAGCAGCCACCGGACAAAGCCGGCGCGGGGTGGCTATTTATAGCCGCAGCCTTCCCAGATGGGAAATTACCATTTTGGATACGAGGTCCAGCCAATGGCCAACCAACATGTTTGCAATGGTCGGATTTTGGAGCAATGGTAACATTACTTGAGGAATAAGTAATGCTAACTCCTCGGTCCGAGACAAATCTCTTGTAGCGAAGAAGATCACAGTCTCTTGCTGGCAAGTATTTGCTCGAAACACAAAGAGATTTCTCTCACAACTTTCATAGGATTTGGGTTTAGCCTCAGATAATCAAAGATTCGAATGCTACACCCCTCTTAATAGTACTGTGGTCCTATGACTCAAGGAAAGAAGAAGAACAACGAAATAAATGCTATGGCTTCACTTCATCTTCTTCGAATAGACACCTAACCAATTGCTTGATCTTCAGCAATTTTTAGGGGTCACTCTTATTAGCTTCATCTTCGATGATAACCTTCGCTGCAATGCAGGTAGATTATCTTCGTCGTGTGCATCAAACTCCTCGACATCTCAGGGACCTGTTACTCTGTGTGCACTGACAAACACATAAGTCCCATACTGTTTATGTCAACAAACTCCAAAACATAAGGGGCCTATCATTACACCTACAGTTTTTAATAATCTTTTCTCTTCATGCTCTGTAAGTTTAGCACTAATAATAACATGATATATCTTCTTTTCATCAAGATAAGCATATTTAAGAGTATCAGGCAATTGTTTCAATTCAAACATAGGATCACCTTTAGGTGGAGAGGACCTCCTAGAGTTTCAACAGGCAAATTATGTTTAAGGATAGGTTGTTGCTCAAAACATATTTTGTCTATTTCATTTCTTTCATGCAAGTGCATATCATTTTCATGGTCAAGCAAAAATTGTTCTAGTGGATCAGTAGGGGGTACAACAATAGAAGCAAGACCAATTATTTCATCCTTACTTGGCAATTCTTTATTACGAGGTTGCCTAAGAAACTTGGAGAAATTAAACTCATGAGACACATCACCAAAATTAACACTAACGGTTTCTCTCCTGCAATCTATCTTAGCATTAACAATGTTCAAGAAAGGTCTACCAAAGATAATGGGACAAAAGTCATCTTGTGGGGAACCAAGCACTAGAAAATCAGTAGGGTATTTTATTTTTCCACACAAGACTTCAACATCTCTAACAATCCCAAGTGGTGTGATAGTATCTCTATTAGCGAGGTTGATAGTAACATCAATATCTTGTATTTCAGCAGGTGCTATATCATTCATAATTTCTTGGTAAAGAGTAAAAGGAATGGCACTGACAGTAGCACCCATATCACATAAGCCATGATAACAGTGATCTCCTATTTTAACTAAGACAACAGGCATGCCAACAACATGCTTGTTCTTATCTTTAGTATCATGTTTGGCAATTCTAGCAGCTTCATCACAAAAATAAATAACATGCCCATCAATATTATCAACTAAGAGATCTTTAACTGTGGGGACCCCGACTCATAAGTCGTGATCACCGAATGCACATGTACAGTGATCCCAGAGATCAATGCTCACTGAACACACATAAACTGAATAATAAGAGTCTTACATCCAGTACATACCGTCTTACACAAATTATGACCGTTAAGGTCAAGTCTTGGGTATATCATCGCAGCGGAAATCTTCCTCGATAACTTGGACCCATGCCATCTGCCTTAACCCTACAGGCATTCTGACTGGGAAGCGTCCTAGCTCGCATGTTCGTCACCAAGGTACTCTTCATTATATCATGTTCTTTCATGCCTGGTCAATAAAATAACCAGTGGAAAGCCAATTAGTACTTTGAATGTACTCGCAAGCAACCCATGTTTTGGAACAAGGCACAATAATGCATGATATAACACTAGGCAGGTAATTTGCAGAAAGCTAGTTTTGAGTGTAATGATATGTCCTATCAACTTGCAAAGCATGCATCATATGAATTCAGATATCCGTGTGAACATGTTACATATATCAACATAAACAGAGTTGGATGCAATCTCAACTTAATCATCATGTCAAGTCGTTTGACTTATCTCAAGTGGTTCTCATCAACACACACACACACGGTTTGTAAAGCACTGGACGTAGCCCAAGAGCGGTCATCCAACTGTCCTTGACCGTGGACACAGCTATTCGAATAGTTTTACACTCTGCAGAGGTTGCACACTTTACCCACAAGACTCAGGGAACTTCCGTGTCAAGCCACGACTCGCGGTATATTACATACCCGAGGTAAGCACCCGAACATTATCTTTCCCTTGACAACACTAAGAAAGAGTCCACTCATTGGCCCGTGTCCTCACGATGTACATCATACGAGACTCACTCAAGATCGTACCATCCGAGAGGGGACACAACGGTGTGCCCGGTGTCTGTAAAAATAGCCATAGTCGCTCTACCTGACACGACTGCGTATCGAGAGAGTAACTCATACTCTCCCCCCACTAGTAATGCGGGTTCCCTGCTAGTATCGACCAAAGTAATCAACAAAGCCCCGTCCCATAAGGGGTATTATGGTCGTACATGTAAGGTTGGAATAACGGTCGCAACTTAAACCAATCCGTTTTCGAAAACACACTCACACAACTTGCTCCGGTACACCACTTCTTTATCAAGTGGTTACCTAGCTCATCATCTCCCTCGGGCATTAGTGGCACCCGATGGGGTTTCGAAAAGTCTTTGAAAACACACTTGTCTCCATCAACATGCATATACCCATCCCTTTTGCGTAGCACTACTTAGCATCCTAGCTACTCCCACCCGCATAACCTTCATATAAAGGTAGGGTCATGCACCATGCAAGTATCAACGAGGAAAGTAACGGAGTCAACCCACCAAAGTGGTCACCACATCATCATGACTTCGATGCAACCAATATAAGTGCTTTATGACATGCATAAAAAGGGGTTCATAGACATGGTCAAGGGGCTGCTTGCCTGGCTCAACAAAAGTCCTCAGGGTCTTTAAGTGTCTCTGGTCCAACTCCTTCGTCAACTTCGTAATCTAACGTCGCAATGTAACGGGCACACGATAAGATAATAGCACAAACAGAAAATAAAAGTGCTCATAAAAATGTCAACTTATTTTTGTTAAATAATGGAGTGAAAACTAAGAATGCCAAAATTCTTAGTTTTGGAATTGGAGCTATAGAATCAGAGATATGGATTTTTAGAGGTGGATTTAATCTCTCAATTTGAATTTAAATTTGAATAGTACAGAAAGTTGTGATGGATTTGCATGAAAGTTACATCATTAAATAGGTGGGATTTTTAGAATAATTTAGGAGTTGGAATTATCTCATTTGGACAAATATGTATCTCTGTGGAATTTTTGCAAGTTTCAGAAATAAAGAAAAAGAGAAAAGGAACTTTGCAACTGGGCTGATTTGGCCAGACTGCAGTAGGCCCAGAGGGGATCCAGCCCGCGCGGGGCTGCCACATCGAAGGCGTAAAAGCAAAATACGCCTTCAGCCGACGTAGCAAACCGGTATACGCGCGCGTGTGTTTTAAACCTGACGGGTGGGACCCTGCCGTCAGGGTGTGTGGCTGACAAACGGGCCCCACTGCTGTCGTCGTCTACCTCTGGCCAGAGGGGGTGGCGAGCCCACCGGTGGCGCTGTGGTCGACGGCGAGGTGATCTGAGGGCACCGTCGTGCTCAGGGTGGTGTCGCCGTTCGGGAGAAGGTGGAGTTGGTCGCCGGAGTGCAGGGATTCACCGGTTACGAGGAAGCCGGCGGCGGGGCTTCGGGAGGTGCTTGCCCTGGTCGATTCCGACTACAATAGAGAGGGGAAATAGAGGGGAAATGGTCAGGGAGGTGCGGCGGTTCCAGATCGAGAGATAGAAGAGGCGGAGAGGGCATGTACCCCGAGATCGATGGCGACCCGAGGCGGCGGATCTCAGCTCGATCTCGAGCTCGGGCCTCTCTGAGGATGAACAGGAGGCTCAGGAGGATGATTGTGGGTGACAGAGGGTGAATGGCGTCGAAATAGGGGCTCGGGGTGGCCTTAAATAGGCGGGCGGTGGCTCACCATGGACGAAGCGCATGGGTGGCCGTGGCAATGGCTCGGGTGGCCATGGGGAGAAGCGGGGACTGCCTTGCGGTGCTCGTGGTGGTGGTGCATGGTGCTGGAAAGAGAGAGGGGGAGGAGAGCGAGCGCGAGGCGGGCCAGGGGCGCCAGCAGAGACTGGCAGGCATGGGCGGCGCTCGGGCACGCGCGATAACGGTTGCTGGAGAGAGAAGAAGGAGGGGGCCGACCAGCTTCCGTGTTGAGGACGCCGAGGCGGCCTCAGGAGGCACGAGGAGGACAACCGAGGCGGTCGGGCGGCTCGGGCAGAGAGCGGCTACAGTGCCATGGCGCACTGTAAAGCGCTCTGGAGCACGCTTTTGGCATGCCATGGCATAAAAAAGGCAAAGTGGGTGCGGCCACTTGTGTCCAGTAGTTCTAGGGGATAGTAAAGAAGGTGGAATTCACATTGGATGCCCTAGGAGGCTTCTGGTGTGAGGAGAGGGGTGAGAAAGAGGGAGGAAGCATGCTGTCTAGAGGTGAAAAGTAGGGTTTTTACCCTCCAATAATTGAGCTGTCGATGAGTGGGATCTATTGGGGGTAGCAGAGGCATATTAGGAACTGTGGTAAAAAGATGGAGTCAAGGAGAATAGTGTAGGAGGTGAAACCAGTGACTTTTAGAAATGACCAGAAAGTATTTGATGCAAATTTGGGCAAGTAGATGAATTCTCCTTGGCATGATATTTAACAGGATCAAATGGCATATATAAATGGGTTTATCACCAAGTTTGAGTTCATCAAATGGCATATATAAATGCAACTTTGGCAAACCCTAGAAATCAACATAAATGGGTTTTCCAAGATTTAGTCATGCAAATCGATTCTCCTTGATGCACCACTTGGTGTAGTGTCATCATTTGAGGATTTGAGCATGCCACAAAAATTGGGATCAAAAGGAGACAGTTGGTAATGTAGAGTTGCTCAAATTTGGTTTTGGATAGAGAGCGTTTTGGGGCACTTTTGTGCACCAAAACTATTTGGATGGGAATGAAACTTGGCAAGATCATTAAATTAGGCATTTGTGACTTGCTAGAATTTTCCTGGATTTATTTTGACAATATTTCTTTCAGAAATATTTCAAATCCATGAATTATGCAGAAATGGTTTTGGAGGGTTTTGTCCAATATTGTGCTCATGACCATGTGTTGAAACTCATATATATGGACAATAAATGTCCACTGAGTCTCCCTAAATTTTCTAAAATATTTTTGAAACTTTAAAATAATCTTAACCTATTAAAGACCATTTCTAGCCTTATGGAAATGCCTTTAAATAAAATAGAAAAATAACTTTTAAAATAATATTTTTGTGGTTTTAGGGAGTCCTATATCTAATAGGATTCAAATATAATTTTTGAATGATTTTTCACATCCCAAATTAAGTACTTGTAGTCAAGCCTTAACTCAGGGGTTTTTGGAAAACCTAGTTTAGAAAATACTTTTTGGACAAATTATTTTTGCAAGAAAATACTATTCTGTCCTATACACATGGCATGATCATTGGGTAAAGTTTTGGATCAAGGAGAAGGAGTATAAGGGTTGGAGGACTTACTTGATTTTTAGAGCACTTGTAAATAGCAAACAAAAATCCAAATCAAAGCAGAGACCAAATCAACACAAAAGTTTTTGTTGGACTCAATTTTTTATGCTTAAATTAATCCTAAATGTTGTGCCATGAAAATCAGGGTGTGACATTAACCATAGCAATACTAGGTTCTACTTTAATTTGTTCAGAGGGTTTAGGTGCTCTAATATTACTTTTGTGAACCACAGCTGAAACATTAGCATGTTCCTTTATCCTATCAGGGAAAGGTGTTTTTTCGATATAAGCAGTAGGCACAACTGGGTCAACATTGTAAATGATAGTTTCGTCCTTAACTACTACCGGTTCTTTAATTTCTTCTTTAATAGGGGGATGATATTTAAACCACTTCTCCTTAGGGAGATCAACATGAGTAGCAAATGATTCACAAAAGAGGCTACTATCTCAGAGTCAAGTCCATATTTAGTGCTAAACTTATGAAAAGCATCGGTATCCATAAAAGATTTAACAGAATCAAACTCAAGCTTTATACCTAACTCTTTACCTTCGTTGAGTTCCCAATCTTCATAGTTGCGTTTAATTCTTTCTAAAAGATCCCACCTGAATTTAATAGTCTTCTTCATAAAAGAACTAGTACAAGAAGTATCGAGCATGGATTGATCATTACAAGAAAACCGAGCATAAAAATTCTGAATAATAATTTCTCTTAAGAGCTCATGATTGGGGCATGAATATAACATTGAATTAAGCCTCCCCCAAGCTAGAGCGACACTTTCTCCTTTAGGAGGCCAAAAATTATATATATAATTCCGATCACGATGAACTAGATGCATAGGATATTTTTTTTGGTGAAATTCCATTTTCAATCGATTCCAGTTCCAAGATCCAATATCATCGCATAGACTATACCATGTCAATGCTTTCCCCCCCAAAGATAAAGGGAAAACCTTCTTCTTAGCTTCATCTCCAGGTAAACCTGCAAACTTAAACAATGCACAAATTTCATCCACACATATATAAGGTGCAAGTCAGGATGTTTCGTTCCATCTCCTGCATAAGGATTAGCTAGCAGTTTCTCTATCATACCCGAAGGAATTTCATAACCAATATTTTCAGTAGGTGCAGTAGGTTGAGGGGCAACTCTTTGTGTTTTCGGTCGAGGTGAAGATACCCCGAACAAACCCCTCAAAGGATTGTTTTCCATAGTAACAAGTGACAGTAAATTTCAACACGTAATATAAATTTTTCCTTACTAATTTCCACTTACCAAGAGCACTTCACTCCCCGGCAACGGCGCTAGAAAAGAGTCTTGATGACCCACAAGTAAAAGGGATCAATCATAGTCCTTTCGATAAGTAAGAGTGTCGAACCCAACGAGGAGCAGAAGGAAATGACAAGCAGTTTTCAGCAAGGTAATTTCTGCAAGCACTGAAATCGTAGGTAACAGATAGTTTGATAGCAAGATAATTTGTAACGGGCAAATAACGATAGCGGTAACAAAAGTGCAGAAAGGTAGCCCAATCCTTTTGTGGCAAAGGACAGGCCAGAACGGTCTCTTATAATAAGTAAAATGTTCTTGAGGACACACGGGAATTTGATCTAGTCACTTTCATCATGTTGGTTTGATTCGTGTTCGCTACTTTGATAATATGGTATGTGGGTTGACCGGTGCTTGGGTGTTGTTCTTACTTGAACAAGCCCCCCACTTATGATTAACCCCCTCGCAAGCATCCGCAACTACGAAAGAAGAATTAAGATAACAATCTAACCATAGCATTAAACATGTGGATCCAAATCAGCCCCTTACGAAATAGCGCATAAACTAGGGTTTAAGCTTCTGTCACTCTAGCAACCCATCATCTAATAACTACTCCACAATGCATTCCCTTAGTCCCAAAGATGGTGAAGTGTCATGTAGTCAACGTTCACATAACACCACTAAGGGAATCACAACATACATACCATCAAAATATCGAACGAATATCAAATTCACATGATTACTTGCAACATGACTTCTCCCATGACCTCAAGAACAAGGAAAACTACACACAAATAATATTCATGCTCAAGATCAGAGGGATGTTAAATAACATAATGGATCTGAACATATGATCTTCCACCAAATAAACCATCTAGCATCGACTACAAGATGTAATCAACACTACTAGTCACCCACATGTACCAATTTGAGGTTTTGATACAAAGATTGAACACAATAGATGAACTAGGGTTTGAGATGAGATGGTGCTGTTGAAGATGTTGATGAAGATCGGCCTCCCAAAGATGAGAGGATTGTTTGTGATGACGATGGCTTTGATTTCCCCCTCCCGGAGGGAAGTTCCCCTGGCAGAATCGCTCCATCGGAGGGCAAAAGTGCTCCTGCCCAAGTTCCACCTCGAGACGGTGACGCTCCGTCCCAAAAGTCCTCTCCTTATTTTTTTCTAAGTCAAAAGACCTTATATACCAGAAGATGGGCACCAGATGTGGGCCTGGGTGCCCACTGCCCACCAGGGCGCGCCTGGGGGGGCCTGGTGCGCCCTGGTGCCTTGTGGCCACCTGGCAGCCCCCCTCTGGCAGTTCTTTATTCCAATATTTATTATATATTTCAAAATAATTCTTCGTAAAATTTTAGCTCATTTGGAGATGTGCATAATAGGTATCTCTGACATAGCTTTTTCAGGTCCAGAATTCCATTTGCCGGTATTCTCCCTCTTTGTGTAAACCTTGCATATTATGAGATAAAAGGCATTAGAATTACTCCATAAATTGTTATAAAGCATATAAACACTATAAATAACAGTAGGAAAACATGATGCAAAATGGACGTATCATCCTCCACCAGCGCCAACTCCATCGCCTGCCCCAGTCACCTTGTTCACTCATTAGAGGGTCCCGAAGGACCAAGTGGGAGCAAGCAAGGAGGCCATGATCCAAGTTTAAGAAATGAACTGGTGCTTGAAGGAGGCGTACGATGCCAACGAGGTTCTGAAGACTAATGTTCTAATAAGTACCATTGTAAGTAAATTTTTCAGCCGAATCTCCAGGTTTTGGTTTTCCTTTGTTTTCTGAGTGGATGATTTCAGCCTGTGGGTTTACACGGATTACACCCACTGGAGTTGTTTCTTCTGGTGGGGGCACGCTAAGTGCACCCACTTAGTATAGTCCCCGAGACCGTCGTCGACTGTTTGCAGTCGACGGGAGTACTAGAACTTGGAATTTTCTTTGAGTGTGTTGCTCACTCGAATTTTTTAGGGTTTATAAGAGCCACCATTTTCCAGTGGGGTCACGCTGAGTGCACCCACTGGGTGTAGACCCCGAGACTGTCGTCGACTGTTAGTAGTCGGCGAGAGTCTTTAGAACTTAGCGCCTCTTCTTTAAGTACGATCGTCAATCGTTTTTTTTGTGGACCATCCGAGTGGAAGTCCTTCAGTGGGGGCACGCTGAGTCCACCCACTGGGTGTAGTCCCCGAGACTACCGCCGATTGCGGGCAATCAACAGGAGTCTTTAGAACTAAAATTTTGTTGATTCTTGCACTCGGAGTGCAATCCCCCACTCAGCTGGCCGAGTGGATGCCATGGTTTCTGGAACCCTAGTGGATGTAGTTTGTTTGAGATCTTCGAACTGGTCGAGTTTGTTCCTTCCTTAGAAGGTCTACTTCGGTATCTGGTACTGGTCGACCTTGTTTCTTTCTTAGAAGTAATACTTCGGCATCTGGTAGTAATCAAGCTTGTTCCTGCCTTAGAAGGGTTTCCGTCTTGTTGCTGACTGATTTGATTTCTGTCTTTGCAGTAGAGAACTTGTGAGCTCGGGACTCATTATGCTGCCATGGAGAAGGAGGTGATGCAGCTTCATCTGGATTTGGACGCGGAGAAACACAAGAGCGCTCGCCTGGACCAAGAGAAACATCTCCTTGGAGGTTAGTTTCGAAATCTGAATACTTCTCACAGCTTGTTTTTCCTTTGATCCGAATGAACTCGCTTTAGCAGATGTTCGTAGCAAGAACATTCGTCTTTAAACAAGCCTCTGGACCTCTATTCTTTAGAAACTATGAAGCAGGCCCTCGAGGACAAGTACACTCAGCTTGCCGAAACCTGGAAGAATGCGAGAGCGAAGACCAATGGAGCCGAGGACTCTCTGAAGAGTGTGGGAGGGCTCAAGGAGGAGAACAAGACCCTGAAGATTGCGGCTAAAGCGATGAAGGGTGAGGTCTTAGAGCTCAAAAGAAGCTATGTCGAGTGGGAGAGGAAGTTCAATAACTAGGCGAGTGCTTTTGAGGAGGAGGAGAAGAAACTTATTGATCAGGTCGCCGAGCTTCTCCGGAAGAAGGCCGAACTTGAGCAGTTCGTCAAAGAGGAAACCGAGGAGATAAACAAGAAGCTTGAAGGTATGATGCTCAGAGCCGAGTGGTTTCACTTACTTCAAAATATTTCTGCTGGTGCTGACTCTTGCTCTTATTCCTTGCTCAGGTTTTTGTGTCGATGTTGCTGAGGAGACCTACAGGATCGAGAAGGAGCCAGATCCCACAAGGCTGCTTCTTCGGGATAGTACTAGCCTGTCACTCCTCCGATTGGATGTGCGGAGCAAGGACACGATAAAGTATGTGAATCATCTGAAGCTGGCCATGAATGACATTGATAAAGAGCTGCTCCCAGGGGAGGAGCTCGCAGAAGACTAGGAGTCATTGCTAGACCGAGTGAAGGCAGTGCCCAGCCGAGTGCATGTAACATCCCAATTTTCAATTTGGATGTTTATAAATAGATCATTCATATGCATCCATGATTTATGCATTTTTTTCCCATTTGTTTTATTTGAATTTTTTTTTGATCCATGGAACTTTGAGCAACTCAAGGACCAAAGGGGAGAGGTGGAAGTTTCCCTAAAACCATTTTGAAAATTTTTGAAGTTGGGAATTTGGATCAAACTTGGTTCCACCAAAAATTTATTTCCATTATTCCAAAAATAAAATAAAGAGAGAAGATAAAAGGACTTCTTAAAAAAAATGGAAATTGAATTTGGAATCAAAATACATTTATTGGGATTTATTTGCAAATTATTTTGATGCAAATTTTATTAGTACAACAAAATTGTTATTTTTAAATTGCATTTTAGGCCAGATAAATGTTCACAAGGTCATATATAAGACCATATAATTATGTGAAATTTTCTGGGATTTTTAGGCTAATTTTTATTTGTATTTTCGGTGTTCCATTGCTTCTGTAAATTTTTTTTAAAAAAAAACGCAGCCCAGCAGGCCCAGCCTTCTCACGACCCAACCTGGTGGTCTTCTTCCTTACGTTCATGGCAGAGCCAGGAGAACGCACATCCATCCAGCGCCCCCTCCCCTCCCCTCCTCTCCTCGCTCCAAAACCGCTCTGAACGGAATCCGCTCGCCACCCTCTACCACTTCCCCTTCCTAGTGCGCCTTGGAGTCGCTTGTAATGGCCATTACGAGGCAGAGGAACAGCCACCATTAAAACTCAATCTTTTGTTCGAATTCTGGCCCTCCCCTGCCCTATATAAAGCACCCCTGGGAGCCCCTCTCACCCATCGTCCGAAGCCCTCTCCTTCTGGAGCTTTCCCCCTCCCTAACCTCGCCAATTGCTTGCCGGAGCTCATGAATTCCGGCGACCTCTCACCGTGTGTTCAGGAAGCAATCTACAACCACAACTTGTTCAAGTGGTTCGCCTCATCGTACTCTACACCGTCCCGCACGCATCCTTCACCAAAGCACACCGGAGCCGCCTTCTTCCTCGTCGCCGGCGACAAGTCCGGTGAGCACCCAGCCAGCCAATCAGAGAGCGCCACTTGTCTCTGGCCGAATTTTTTTTCTTTTTCCAGTATTTTTCCAATCTCAGATTCTATACCAATTCTTCTTTCTAGTATATCTTTTAATCTATAGATCCGATTTAGTTGATTCTTTTTCCTACGGTTTCATAAAAATATCCTCTACCTAGAGAACCAAACGAAAAATATTTTTGAAGGTTTTAAAATTTGAATTCAAGCAGATCTGAATTCAAACTTCGTTAGGCCATATCTTGAGTTTCGTAACTCCGTTTTGGGTGATCCTTTTTGCAAATCGAAGCTTGTGACGTGTACGTTCTGTTAAACCCAAACACACATATTTTTCTGCTGTAAAAAATTATGTTCTGTACAGAAACTTTATTTGGTTGTTTTTGGAGTTTTTCGAAGTCTTTTATTCGTTTTCTTTTTTATTCTTTTTGCTTGATTGCTTATGAGTCTCAATACTTGTTTCGTTAGATTACCCGGAGTGCGAGGCTTGCTACTATGAATCTTTAGAGTTCAACGATCGTCAGCAAGGCAAGTTCACACTTTGATCATAATTTTCAATACCCAGTTTTTACTATGCATTAGTTTAACCCTCAAAGATTGCATGAGTAGGATTGGGAACATGTGGTTATGCTTTGTAGTTCATGTGGTAGGAACCTATGACCTTTGATCACCCCGGGAATATTCGTTATGTCATATATTGCTTAGCCATGCTCGTAGATGGGGATTGGTATGTGTGATCCATGCAAGTTGCGAGAGATAATAAATTTTGGACAACATAAGGTGGCAACTTTAATACACATCTGGGTGGATTGTTTGGGGCACCTGGGGAAACCAGTGCTTGCCCAAGGGGATCTCAGAGTACCCGTGCAATTACCCTAGGTCCGCCACCCAGGCTCAAAGGGATCATAAGATATTTCATGCCTAGAAACTTCCGTGTGCAGCCACAAGCAATTATGGGCTCTGGCATAGTTGAGTAAGTTGTGTGACCTCTTTCCGTGGTAGACTAGCTGATGTAGGGGAAAGTAGGTGTACCGGTCTACCCAGGGTTTAGAGGAAATACTTCAGAAAGACTATGTCTCGATCTTCCGATCATGGAGGTGGTCGAGTCTTGTGGGGAAAAGTGCGCAAACCTCTGCAGAGTGTACAAACTAATCATGATTAGCCGTGTCCCCGGTTATGGACAACTTGAGTATCTAGAAGTGAATTATTGGTTGATCTCATCACTCTTTTTAATGAAATTATTGGGTTACTAATAACTTGGGAATTTTGGGATTGAGTTGGAGGAACCTTCTCAATAATGGCATTTTTATTTAGTAGAAATAAAAAATTATTCCTTTGTTGTAGGGTAAAATTTGCTTTATGCAAAAATTAAACTTAGAGCCTCCACCATCTAAATTTGCATATAGAGATAGTCTTTTTTTCATTATTATTCTATGGTGTGAAACTGCCAGCATATTCCATGTGCTGACCTACACGGCTGCAACGTCTCATGTTGCAGACTTTTTCGACGAGGATTAAAGGTGCGATAGGTCATTGTTCTGCACTCAGTTTGCCGTGGAGTTGGATGGACTCATTTACCTTCGATGCTTCCGCAGTTATTTTTATTTAGATGAACTTTGGCCATATTATTGTAATAAATACTCTTTTGAGGACCTCGATGTAATAAAGTGTGTGTTTGAACTCTGTTATAATTCCTCGAGTACTGTGTGTGTCAGCATACCGATCTAGGGATGACACTTAAGCACAGAGACTTCGATCCATTTGGGTCGGGTCGCTACAGTGCAATCTTGGAAAAAAAATCAGCGGCCCGTTGTGGAGCGGACGTGGCTCTCTCTCTTGTCTGAGTCCATTGCAAAAATATTGACGAAGAGAAGCTGAAGGCTCTGAGGGTCGCCAACACCAAGAATCTCAAGTTCCAAGACTTCCTAGAGACACTCGTCCCAGCGGCTACTCAGATCGCCAACGTAATTGATTTGGACGTGTTCATTGACCCGGCCAGCCCTGAGCTAGAAGCCTAAAACTTTTCAGTCCAAATGAATTTTCCTCGGGATGCCGAGTGGTGATGTAATTGTTAAACTTTATCGATCTCAGATCTAGTGTACTTGTGTTTTTGTTTTTAAAGTTCGAACTGGTCAAATGTATTCGAATATTTTGACCTTTGCTTTGTTTGTTGTTGTGTTTCGATTGAGTTTTGGCAAACGTTGGTTTGCAGCCAAGCCCCTGTGTGAGAAGGATGTGCTCACTCGGATGATTTTTTAACTTACGCGAATCCTGGTTCACGGCTAAGCCCCCGAGTGAGAAGGATGTTCTCACTCGGGTAACTTTCTAACTTAGGCAAAAGCTGGTTCGCCGCTAAGCCCCCCGAGTGAGAAGGATGTTCCCACTCGGATAATTTTTTAACTTAGGCGATTTCAGTTCACGGCTAAGCCCCCGAGTGAGAAGGGTGTTCCCACTTGGATGAGTTTTTAACTTAGGTGAAAGTTGGTTTGCAGCTAAGCCCCCGAGTGAGACGGATGTTCCCACTCGGATGAGTTTTTAACTTAGGCGAATTCTAGTTCGCGGTTAAGCCCCCGAGTGAGAAGGTTGTTCCCACTCGGATGAGTTTTAACTTAGGCGAATTCTGGTTCGCGTCAAAGCCCCCGAGTGAGAAGGCTGGTCCCAGTCGGATGAGTTTTTGAAGATTCACACCCACTAGGGGTGCTTTAGTTCCCGAGTGAGCTTTCTCGCGAAGTGAGGCATAGTGCTTGGCTAAATTCGATGATGTACGAGGAAAATAAGATTTGTATTCATCGAATGTCACTCAGTAAACTATTGCAACGTCAAAAACGATTGTTCTAAGTGAAGAACTTGTGAAGGGGATCAACATTCCAAGCTCGGGGCTCTTCTATGCTTCTCTTGAAGTTGTAGAGCCGATAGGCCCCATTATTTAACACCTTTTGAGTTTGCAAAAGGTCCATCCCACGGAGGGGCCAACTTGTGTGGCTTCTGTTGATCCAGTCACAGAACTAGGTCGCCTTCTTGAAAGGCACGTCCTCTGACTTGCCTATCATGGTATCGCCGTAGGTTTTGCTGGTAGGCGGTAGATCTGATGAGCACCAACTCACGCTCTTCCTCGAGAACTTCGAGGCCGTCTTGTCGCGCCGCTTCAGCTTTTGTCTCTGAGTATAATTCCACTCAGGGGGAATTGTGAAGTAAGTCACTCGGGAGGACAACTTCCACGCCATACAACATGAAGGATAGAGTGCAATTGGTGGATTGGTTTGGGGTCATCCGCAAGCCCTAGAGGAATGATGGTAACTTAGTGACCCATGCTCCTGCAGCATGCTCCAGATCTTGCATGAGGCGTGTCTTCAGACCTTGAAGAATCATCACATTTGCATGTTCTGCTTGACCATTCGACTGCGGGTGAGCCAGGGGGAGTAATCGACCCGAGTGCCCCGAGTGTAGAAGAATTCCCAGAATTCATCCTAGTCAAATTTCGACCCATTGTCGGTGATGATGCTGTGGGGAATTCTGAATCTGAAGATTATCTCTTTCATGAACTTGATAGTCGCTATTGATCCCAGCTTCTTGATAGATTTTGCTTCAATCCACTTGGTGAACTTATCCACTGCTACGAGGAGGTGGGTGAATCCACCGGTCCCAGTCCAAAGAGGTACGATCATGACAAGACCCCATACAGCAAAGGGCCACGCGAGTGGAATCGTCTTCAGCACAGACACTGGTTTGTGTGACTGGTTTGCATAGAATTGGCATCCCACACATTGCTCCACTAAATCTTTGGCGGCTTCGTTGGCACGGGGCCAGTAGAAACTCGCACAAAATGCCTTAGCGACAAGCATCCGAGAGGATACATGGTGTTCACAAGTCCCCGAGTGAATATCTTATAGGATTTGTTGCCCTTCTTTTGGTGAAATGCAATGATGAGTTATGTCAGTAGCACTCTTCTTGTAAAGCTGATCTCCCTTGACAGTATAGGCCTTTGACCGATGGATGATCTGCTGGGCTTCAACTTCATCTTCGGGAGCTCTTGCCCGAGCAAGTATGCTATATAGGGTGATGTCCACTCGGGAATGACTGTCAGTACTTCATAAACTAGATCAATTACTGCCGGTACTTCAATTTCAGTCAGATTTGATGGTACGATTGGTTGCGGGGGCTCCTTCATGAAGGGGTCTTATTTGATAGTTGTGGAGTGTAAGTCTCAAGGAACACATCCTTCGAAACCTCTTTCCGGGTAGAACTGATTTTGGCTAAGTCATCGGCCGCTTGATTCTTGATTTGGGGAATGTGGTGTAGCTCCAACTGTAGCATTGAAAGTATGTCTAGAGGGGGGGGGGGGGGCGATTAGACTGCTTGACCAGATAAAATCTATCCTTTTCCCAATTTTAGTTGTGGGCAGATTTTAGCAATTATACCAAGTCTAGTATCACCCTACTGATAACCCACAAGCATAGGGGATCACAACAGTTTTTGAGGATAGAGAATTCAACCCAAATTTATTGATTCGACACAAGGGGAGCCAAAGAATATTTGCAAGTATTAGTAGTTGAGTTGTCAATTCAACCACACCTGAAGAACTAAATATCCATGGCAGAGTGATCAGTAGCAAAGTAGTATGGTAATTTGATAGCAATGGTAACGATAGCAATACCAACGGTAGCCGTAACAATAGCAGTTTTATAGTGATGGTAACAGTGGCAACAATAATAGTAACTTAGCAAAGATCAATATATAAAAAACTCATAGGCATTGGATCGGTGATGAATAATTATGTTGGATAACATTCATCATGTAACAGTCATAACCTAGGGCGACACAGAACTAGCTCCAATTCATTGATGTAATGTAGGCATGTATTCCATATATAGTCATACGTGCTTTGTGATAAGAACTGGCATGACATCTTTTGTCCTACCCTCCCGTAGTAGCAGGGTCCATAAGGAAACTAAGGGATATTAAGCCTCCTTTTAATAGAGAACTGAAACAAAGCATTGACACATAGTGAACACATGAACTCCTCAAACTACGGTAATCACCAAAAAGAATCCCAGTTGTTGTCACCTTGGGGTATGTGGATCATAACACGTAAAAGGTGCGTATAACTTGCAAGATAGGATCAAGAACACAAATATATTCGTGAAAACATAAAGGGTTCAGATCTGAAATCATGGCACTCGGGCCCTAGTGACAAGCATTAAGCATAGCAAAGTCATAGTAACATCAATCCCAGAACATAGTGGATACTAGGGATCAAGCCCTAATAAAACTAACTCAATTACATGATAAATCTCATCCAACCCATCACCGTTCAGCAAGCCTATGAAGGAATTATTCACTCCCGATAGTGAGCATCATGAAATTGGTGATGGAGGATGGTTGATGATGATGACGACATCGAATCCCCCTTTTCGAAGCCCAGAACAGACTCCAGATCAGCCCTCCCGACAAAGAACAGGAGGTGGTGGCAGCTCCGTATCGTAAAACATGATGATTCTTTCTCCCTGATTTTTTCTTGACGAATATGTACTTATGGAGTTGGAGATAGGGTTACGGGAGCTACCAGGGGCCCACAAGCCTGCCAGGCGCACCCTCGGGGGTGGCGCGCCCCCTGGGCTTGTGGCGCCCTGGTGGTCCCCTCTGGTAATTTCTTTCGCTAGTATTTTTTATTAATTATGAAATAATTCTCCGTAAATTTTCAGCTCAATTTGAGAACTTTTATTTCTACACAAAACAACACCATGGCAATTCTGCTGAAAACAACGTCAGTCCGGGTTAGTTCCATTCAAATCATGAAAATTAGAGTCCAAAACAAGAGCAAAAGTGTTTGGAAAAGTAGATATGTTTGGGATGTATCAACTCCCCCAAGCTTAACTCATTGTTTGTCCTCAAGCAATTCAATTGACAAACGGAAAGTGATAAAGAAAAACTTTTACAAACTCTTTTTGTTGTTGTTGTTGTTGTATATATGCTTAACTAATGTTCAAGTTTTCAGCAAAGATTATGAACTAACCATGTTCATGATAACATTTAGGTCTCACATTTACTCATACCAATGACATAACCAACTAGCGAGCAATAATAAGATATCTCGGATGCCAACAATTTGTCAAAACAATCCAGATATAATATGATAACATGGTATCTCACTAGCCCTTTCTGAGACCGCAAAACATAATTGTAGAGCACACCTGAAGTTCAAGCAACGACTAAAGATTGTAATTCATGGTAAAAGAGATCAAGTCATGCCACACTCAACATCAACTATACTCAATGCATAAGAATGACAATAGTGCTCTCCAACTGGTGCTTGAATGAGAGGGTGATGACTCAATAATAAAAGAAAAATAACATAAAAGTAAATAGATAGACCCTCCGCACAGGGAAGCAGGGATTTGCAAAGGTGCCAAAGCTCAAAGCTTAAAACAGAGATGAATATAATTTTGGGAGGTATGCCTTTCCTGTCAATGTCACGACCAAGAGTTTTCAATACCTTCCATGCTAAACACATTAGCGGCGGTTCCCAAGCGGAAAAGTAAAGTTTACTCCCTCTCCACCAACAAACACAAGCCATGGCTAGACGAATCCTCGGGTGCCCCCCATACCAATAACTTTCCCGGGGAGTTTGTTTCATTATATATAATTTCATTTTGATTATGGGACTCGATGTCCCGATTACCAACCCCTCTTGTGCAATGACAAGTGAATAAACACTCATCGTGAGAATAACCCGCTTAGCATGGAAGATACTGACCGCCCCCTGTTGCTCCATGAGCGGTACGAGCACACAAAATAGATGTTTATTTGAATGTTTAGAGGTGGCACATGTAAATTTACTTGGAACGACAGAGTAATACCGCATATAGGTAGGTGATGACCCACAAGTATAGGGCATCAATCGTAGTCCTTTCTATAAGTAAGAGTGTCGAACCCAATGAGGAGCAGAAGGAAATGACAAGCTTCAGCAAGGTAATATTTGCAAGCACGGAAACTATCGGTAATAGGTAGTTTGATAGCAAGGTAATTTGTAACGAGCAACAAGTAGCGATAGTAACAATAGGTGCGGCAAGCTAGCTATCGGTGTGGAAGCACGGTCTCCTATGGGCAGGGGTGCCTCTTTGTGGTTCGGCAAGGGGACGATCACATTGCACAAAGAGCAGAAGCAGCAGGGGGCAGCACGGCGATGACAACTCTCTTTTACCCAGGTTCGGGCCGCTTTGCAGCATAAAACCCTACTCCTACTGTGGTGGATAGTCTGGAGGAACACGAAGGCACGACATGCTCTAGCCCGACAAGGTTGCCTCGTGCAGAGCAGCGTGTGCATACAAGTGTTGAGGAGTCAAATGTTCCCACCCCTTGCTAGGTTGCCTCGGGCCTCCTTTTATAGGTTAAGAGTGTTATTCTGTGAAATAACTCGAATTTCAAATCATTCACTTGCTTCAACTACTCATGCTATGGATGTGGGAGCATCAACTCCATTCCTTTGGGCTTTTGAGGAGCGGGAGAAATTGTTGGAATTGGCGACCACAGTGGCAAAATAGTCATTTAAGGGTGATTAGATAGCTAACATTGCTATAATACCTAACTTTGGCAGTTAGGACAAAGTGCATTAAAAGCACTGCTAGGTGTCAAGCTGGGGTTAAAGCCCGGCAAGCCTGCCACGCCGCTTATCTACCTCTCCTTATTAGCGTGACACGTCCTCTAGACGGGTGTCAATAAAGCTAATCTCTTCCTCACCACGCCACCACGTGCTTGATAGGATCCATCTGGTTGCTTGATAGATCGACACCGCACTGATTAATGACTTGGGTGTGATGAGGTGGAGCGGTGGTGTCTTGGTGAAAGCATGCCGGCAAGGAGCCTGGCGGGTTTCTGGTCTTGGCGGCCCCGAAAACCTTACCGGGGCGGACTGGTCTTGCTCCTCAGGTTCCGCCTCAACCTGGCCAGACCCTCCTGCCCGGCAAGGGAGGCTTCCCTGAGGTGGTTCTCTTGTTGGCTTGCTTTTCTTGAGTCTTGTCATGCCCGGCAGGGGCAGTTTGCTCGGGAAGCCCCGCAAGTGTGTGCACTAGTTAGGGGAAACAAATACCCCTGTTTGTGTACACCGACAGTAGCCCCTGGGCCTGAGCCATATGCGCCGCGGGCATCGTTGGGTTAGGCCCAAACGGTGCACAGACACGCGGCAGAAATCCTCTGCCCACACGTTAATGACTTTATCGATCTGTCAATCACACGTCCGTCCCACGCAGTTACTGCGGGTCGTGGAGTCATGGTTTTGCAGCGGTTACTGGAGTAGTGCGCCTGTTAAAGGCGGTTTTGCAGGGGGAATAGTGGAGAGCCAGCCCCCCTCGTGTGGTTCCAATAAAACAGGGCAAACACGAAGGAGCGCTGCTCATTCGCACCCTTCGCCCCTCCCGCTTCATCTTCTTCCTTGAGACAAAAACTACCTCCGCTGCCACCACCCCCTTCTCCATCACACCAGATCTTTCCCTTCCCATCGCTTGAGGGAATGGGGCGCAAGAAGAGCACCGTGAAAGGAAAGTAGGCGGCCCAACCGGAAGACCCGAGGGCGGAGTAGAAGAAGAAAGAGGCGGAAGCACTGGTCCAGCGGCGGCAGGAGAATGTGGTCTTCTCGCCGTCAGACCTGGACGGCAATACTTTGATCCACAGGTATGCGTACATGTGGGGGAGGAAAACCAAGGGTCATGGGGAACCAATTGTCATCCCTGATGGATCCAAGATTCTAGCAGACTCTTATCACTTTTTCTGCGCATATTTCTACTGCGGGCTTTCTCCCCCCTTCTACGACTTCTTCAGCGCCATGATGTATGCTTTTGGGTTCCGTCTGCTGGATTTCATGCCCAATGCAATGACGTGCATGGCAGTGTTTGCACACTTCTGTGAGAATTTTGTGGGAGTCATCCCCAACGTGGATTTGTTCCGCCACTTCTATATCCCCCGCATTGAGGACAAATCCCTTTTGGGGAATATAACTTGGATTCCGCGGGGGAAGAAAGAAGACTGGGATTACCTTGGAGGGCAACTACACAGCAAGTGGGAGGAGTGGAGGGGTGGTTGGTGCTGGATTCAGGACCCTGAAGCCCACTAGGTTTGCTTGCCGCAGACCAAATGTGTGGTGCACGATAAAGATTGGAGCAATCTAGGCGTCACTAACAAGAAGCTCCGCCCCGCCTTGAACAGAATTTCCCGCCTCAAAGTTGCCGGGCTCACCATGGAACATGTGGGGGCCGACTTCCTCCGGTGCCGTATTGCCGCATTGCAGCGAAGGGATCGCTTTGCTTGGAATACAAGAACACCGCGGACTAGATGCGGCTCTACCCTGGTGTTGCCAATAATCTGACAGTTATGAGTCATGCTTGGCTGTGCGAGCAGCTGTTCCACAAGGCCGGTACTTTCTATTTGTCGGCAAGAATCATTCCTCTGCACAGCAACTCTGCATTGGACCAGATCCTCAAGTGGATGCCAGACTGCAATGCTAATGGAGTCAAGGCGGACTGGCCATTGCCCAGCTTGAGGATGAAATGGATTGGGCCTCTGGTTTAGAGGAGAGGGCCACCAGGAAAGAGACGGACTTTACCAAAGGCACCATCGAAGAGGAGCAAGAGTTCATACTCAGCAGGCTTGCAGAAGCCCGAAGGATTAAGGCTGCTGGGGGAGCCGGCGAGGATGAGGACGCGAATTCTTCCAACGAGGAGCGCGTTGACGAAGAGATCACCGAACTTGAGGCGCTAGGGGCCGTGGTTGCCGGGATAGAAGCTGCCGGGGCAGAAACTGCTAGGACAGAGGCTGCCGAGGCAAAGGCTGCCGGGACAAAGGGGGCCGCGGTGCCCGAAGAGGAGGAAGGACTTGAGGCGGGCCCTCAGGCTCCAGAGCAGAATCGCCGGCTCCGCAAGAGAGGTAGCCAAGAGCCGGTGGTCGCGTCTTCGCTACGGGCTGGGCCCAAAGTGAAGAAGACGACCGCCAAGAGCACCAAGGAGGACACCACCCGTCGTCATTCAGCTCGTCTCACTCAAGCCCCGACACCGCCTCCCCGGCAGCGGGTTATGAGGGGTGTCGACCCTACGCCACCATCAAGCCCAGCACCGGCAGTGAGCAGGACCCCACCATCACTTAAGAGGGCCAGGGAATCACCCCCGCCTCTGGTATACGAGATGGACGCCATGCTCGATGACCCAGAGTAAGGAAGAACCTTGCTTTCTTAATTCTAATTGCTCTTCTGCTATTATTTGATTCCCAACTAATCATATGCTGCTAGCCTTGACACGGACGAAGAGACTCTTGTTCAGCGGGCCAAACGCGCCAAAATGTCAGCGGAGCTAGGCTCGGCATCAAGGGTTGAACCAGCAAAGGACTCCAGGGATGATGTCGTACCCAGCCCCCGGGCCAGCCCCCATGCATGAAGGCATGGGGCAGACCTCGTTTACTGGTGGACATGCTGAAGCCTCCCTCCTGTCGCCCACCAAGGAGACCAGTGCAGACCACCAAGGAGAAATTCGGTAGCAAGCGGCTGCCACGCCAGCCCATCACACAGGCGATGCCCAAGGATTGGGCTCGCCGGCAAGGACTTGTACGGCTGGGTCCGTTCGCGCTGGAGCTACTCGTGTGAAGGAGGTGGACGCCAGTCGCCTGCCAACAAGCGCTGCCGGGGAAGGAGAAGTTTCTTCTCAACAGCCGTCGGCAGGTAAACCATTTACCTTCGAGCATTTATCTGAAAATCTTTGCTCTCTTGATTCTTTGGGATTGAGCTTTTGAGTCTAATGCCTTTCTCGCCTCTAATCTTCTTTTGCAGCCCCCGTGTTTGAAGAGAAGGAGCTCTTGGAGGAAGTGGCTGACATAGGGAAGGATGCCGCTGCAGAGGCCCTCAAGATCGCCACTGACAAGGGACACACTGAAGCCCCCAGGAATACCCATGAAGCCCCAGAAGGAACGGAGGGAATCCCCGACAGCATCTCTGGCCCCATCATGGAAGTTGAAGAAAAAGCACCTCTCCAGAGTGATGCTTCACATGCAAGGGTGACTTTCCCAGCAAGCAGCTTGGCGATGATTGTTGCTTACCCTACCCCGATAGCCCCCAGCTCGTCAGTTCTTGTCAGGGCAAACTTTGATGAAGAGATCAGCCGCATCTTGGCTCCCTTGACCCAGAGGGCCAAAGAAGTGAGTGACCCCGATGACAGCTCCAAGGACCTAGTCTTCCTGGAGATGGTGGCCATCGGGATCAAGGAAGTGCAAGAGAGGTATGGCCGGAGGTGGCAAGCAGTCCAAGAAGAGCACAGGGTCCAGGACGTGGCCACCCAGCAACTGAAGGACAAGGCAGAGGAGCTGCACACTTGGTATAACAATCGATCCCGCGAGCTTAGGGACCAGGAGGATAAGATGGTGGCCGCTGCAGAGAAGGCAAGAACTCGCGATGGCTGGTTGGCGGAGCGCGAGGCATAGCTCAACGCCAAAGCAAAAGATCTTGCTGCTCGCGAGCTGGCCCTGGCCGACACTCTTCGCGGCAAGGATGATGAGCTGGAGAGTCTTGTTTTGCAACGAGTCAAGGATCTAGAGGATGGACACAAGAAGTCCCTCGACGCACAGACCCAGGACGCGGCAGCCAAACTCAAGGAAGTCTCTGATAACCTTGCTGCAGCCTCCGAAGCTAAAACTGAGCTCGAGTCTTGAATGAAGAAGTTGGAAGAAGAGCTTGCCGGGAACAGGAAAGAGGCGGAGGCCCTTCGGGAAGAAGCACGGAAGGCAGCCACCACGCTAGAGGGGCTACAATCGCAGCTTGCATCCAAGGACCAGGACCTGAAAACTGCTTCCAGCACCATTGAGGATTTGAATGCTAAGCTTGCCACCTTGGAGAAGGATCTTGAGCATGCCAAGGACAGAGAGAGAGCCTTGACGGAAGAAGTCAGTACTGCTGGCACCCTCCGAAAGGATGCATAGCTCAAACTCAAGGACCAGGTCAAACTGTACGACCTCTGGTCGAAGAGCCTGGTGAATATAGCTGAGCGTATCTCTTCTCAGATTGCCAAGATGAACATGAAGAGCTGGACCTTCTTCGTCAGCGAGCATGAGGCACCGAGTGTCAAGCTGACATACTTCTTCGAGGGTCTCAGTGAAGGACTGAAGACGTACGAAGATAATAGATCAGCTTGCTTCGCCAGCGAGTCTCAGAAATTTGCCCGGGACGCCATCTTCAGTCTCCTTGTCAATTATACACAGCGCCATCCCGACGTCGACCTCTCCGATGCTTTCAAGAGGCTGCCGACCGGGACGGACACCTCTGCTGCCGCTCAAGTTGTCGGGCCCTTGGCCGACAAAGTTCTTTGAGTGCCCTGGGTCCAAGGAGGCCGCCGGGACTAAACTCTTTGTGTTAGGCCTTGCTACTTTCTGGGATGTAATAGCACTCTTAAGTAGTTGTATGGACTAATGCTATCCTTTGAGTTTATATCACCCATCATTATTGCATGATTATGGATCCTACACATGCTGGGAGCTTGCCGGGGTAGACATTAACTGTGCCACTGTGGGGGGGGGGGGGGCTAGCGTTTTGCAAGTATATGTACCACCGGCAAGTTTCCGTTTGACGTTCATGATGCGGCTACCTGGACTGTTGAGCGGACTCGATACAGATGAGGACACAAGCGATCACGGAAGAGTCCCTTCGCGTTTCAGATATCTCATACAAGTGCTAGGGCTCAAAACCAAAGGAGTTGCAAGGGATACATAAAAGAGTCTCGAAACCAAAGAAGGTTTCACAACTTATCTTTTCATAATCTCGTAATTGATGTTGTCGTGGAGGCGAGGATCCTCCCCTCCCTTGGAAGTCTCACACACAGGAGGTAGTGCTCAATTCATACGCAACAAGGTTGCGACGCACTGCAACATGTGGTGAGACTTGCCGGGATTGAACGGAAACATGCCTTGCCGCGATTCCCTTTCGCAACGATGTTGTTCCGTTGGCCGGGACGGAGACCCGATGGATTTTCCATAGCTCATGGCTCAACTGAATGTTCATCCCTGCAGGGAGAACATTCCCTTCGCCGGGCGTGGCTTGTCAGCAACCGGATCTTCCGCCTCCGCGCCGCTGTCGCCGCATCCTATGCTCGAAGGAGACGGTGGTAAGAGCGAGAGTAGCACTGCCTACGGCAGCCGCACCGCCCGTGCTGCCTATCCTGTCCACTGCGGCCACGACACCCACGACGCTCGCAGCCACAGACGAAGGAAAGTCGAAGCGGGGAACGGCACCGCCGCTCCACTCTTTTTCTTGGGAGCCATGGGTGATGCAGAAGAATGATGAAGATCGACACACCTACTGCTTCAGATTCGCACAAGCGACGCCCCCCTACCTGGTGCGCCAGAGATGTCAGCGTGGAAGCATGATCACTTATGGGCCAGTGGTGCCCCTTTGTGGTTCGGCAAGGGGAGGTCACATTGCACAAAGAGCAGAAGCAGCAGGGGGCAGCACGGCAATGACAACTCTCTTTTACCCAGGTTCGGGCCGCTTTGTAGCATAAAACCCTACTCCTAATGTGGTGGATTGATCTGGAGGAACACGAAAGCACGACGTGCTCTAGCCCGACAAGGTTGCCTCGGGGAGACCAGCGTGTGCATACAAGTGTTGAGGAGTCAAATGTTTCCACCCCTTGCTAGGTTGCCTTGGGCCTCCTTTTATAGGTTAAGGGGCGACCATAGTGGCAAAACAATCATTTCAGGGTGATTAGATAGCTAACAGTGCTATCATACCTAACTCTGGCAGTTAGGACAAAGTGCATTAAATGCACTGCTAGGTGTCAAGCTGGGGTTAAAGCCCGTCAAGCCTGCCGCGCCGCTTATCTGCCTCTTCTTATTAGCGTGACACGTCCTCTGGACGGGTGTCAATAAAGCTAATCTCTTCCTCACCACACCGCCATGTGCTTGATAGGATCCATCTGGTTGCTTGATAGCTCGACACCGCACTGATTAATGACTTAAGTGTGATGAGGTGGAGCGGTGGTGTCTTGGTAAAAGCCTGCCGGCAAGGAGCCTGGCGGGTATCTGGTCTTGGCAGCCCCAGTAACCTTGCTGGGGTGGACTGGTCTTGCTCCTCAGGTTCTGCCTCGACCCGGCCAGGCCCTCCTGCCCAGCAAGGGAGGCTTCCCTAAGGTGGTTCTCTTGTTGGCTTGCTTTTCTTGAGTCTTGTCATGCCCGGCAGGGGCAGTTTGCCCGGGAAGCCCCGCAAGTCTATGCACTAGTCAAGGGGAAACAAATACCCCTGTTTGTGTACACCGACAGTAGCCCAATCCTTTTTGTAGCAAAGGATAGGCTGGATCTTTCTGATATAGCAAGTAAAACGCTCTTGAGGACACACGGGAATTTCATCTAGTCACTTTCATCATGTTTGTTTGATTCGCGTTCGTTACTTTGATAATTTGATATGTGGGTAGGCCGGTGCTTGGGTGTTGTTCTTACTTGAACAAGCCTCCCACTTATGATTAACCCCTCTTGCAAGCATCCGCAACTATGAAAGAAGAATTAAGATAAATCTAACCATAGCACGAAACATATGGATCCAAATTAGCCCCTTACGGAATAACGCATAAACTAGGGTTTAAGCTTCTGTCACTCTAGCAACCCATGAAAGTGCAACTAATCCCCGGGTAGTTTTGGTAATACATAACAACATATAGCTCATTGAACTAATATCCATTCAAGATAAATATTTCAGGAAGTTCAATGAATGGCATGGCATGGACTAGAGATGTGGACCCCTCGAAATGCTAAGGACATATATTGGCAGAAGCTCAAGACTCTTCATCTTTATTTTAGTGATCCAAGATCACATTGAGTCCATAGGAAAGCCAATACGATTAAAAGGGGATGAGGTGTTGCTTAATGGCTTGCTTGCTCAAATAATTAGTGATATTGCTCCAAAACCCTCAACCACTTTCTCCATCCAAATATGTCAAAACCCTAAACTCCAACTCGGCCCCACCGATTCTTTCTATCCAGCGCCACCGAGTTCATCTGACATTGCCACAGCCAGAAACCCTAATAGTTCGGTCTCACCGATACGGATCTCGGTCTCACCGAGATGGCCTTGCCAATACTCTGTGTCCTCTTGCATTTATTTTGGTCTCACCGAGTTATGCAATCGGTCTCACCGAGTTGGCTTGACCAATTCTCGGTTGTCCTGTTGCTTCACTTCGGTCTCACCGAGTTGATGCAATCGGCGCCACCGAGATAAGGTTTGCCCTAAGCCATAGCACATCGGTCTCACCGAGTTGTTCCAGTCGGTTCCACCGAGATTCCTAACGTTCACATTTTGAACTAATCGGTGCCACCGAGTTTAATCATTCGGTCGCACCGAGATGGGTCAAATGTGTGTAACGGTTGGATTTTGTGTGGAGGCTATATATACCCCTCCACCCCCTTCTCCATTTATGAGAGAGCCATCAGAACGTGCCTACACTTCCACCATACATTTTCCAATCCTACCACAAGAATATTGATTTCTAGCCTTCCCCAAGTTGCTTTCCACTCAAATCATCTATCCACCATATCCAAATCTGTGAGAGAGAGTTGAGTGTTGGGGAGACTATCATTTGAAGCACAAGAGCAAGGAGTTCATCATCAACACACAGTCTATTACCTTTTGGAGAGTGGTGTCTCCTAGATTGGTTAGGTGTCGCTTGGGAGCCTCCGACATGAAGTGGAGTTGAACCAATAAGTTTGTAAGGGCAAGGAGATCGCCTACTTCGTGAAGATCTACCCGAGTGAGGCTAGTCCGTCGTGGGCGATGACCATGGTGGGATAGACAAGGTTGCTTCTTCGTGTACCCTTCGTGGGTGGAGCCCTCCGTGGACTCATGCAACCGTTACCCTTCGTGGGTTGAAGTCTCCATCAACGTGGATGTACAATAGCACCACCTATCGGAACCACGGCAAAAATCTTTGTGTCTCCATGACGTTTGCCTTCTCCAAACCCTTCCCTTTACCTTCATATGCAATGTTTTACTTTCCGCTACTACACTCTTAGAATTGCATGTGTAGGTTGATTGCTTGACTTGTGCTAATTGCTAAAATCTGCCCACAACTAAAATTGGGAAAAGGTTAGATTTTTATTTGGCCAAGTAGTCTAATCACCCCCCTCTAGACATACTTTCGATCCTACAAGTGGTATCAGAGCTTTGGTCTCCATTTGCCTTGATTTCCATAGCTTTGGTGATCATAGCCTTGGTTTCACAACTAGGAGAGTATGGCATCTAGCGAGGGAAATTATCACTGTAGAGGTCCTTACTTTGATGGTACAAATTTTGCTAGTTGGAAGCATAAGATGAAAATGCATATTCTTGGTCATAACCCTGACGTTTGGGAAGTTGTTCGTATTGGCTTGCAAGGTGAATACTTTGAAGATGGAAAAGAACCGGATCGTGAAGCCACCGCGAATGAATTGAAGAGGTTCCAATACAATGCTCAGCTTGTGATATTCTCTTCAATGGATTGTGCCCCGAAGAATTCAACAAAATCAACCGTCTTGAGAACGTAAAGGAAATTTGGGATACTTTGGTTGATATGCATGAAGGTACCGAGTCCGTCAAGAAATCCAAGTTGGATGTGCATCAAAGTCAACTTGACAAGTTCAAGATGAAGGATGGTGAAGGAGTCGCCAAAATGTACTCTAGGCTTGCTCTCATCACAAATGAGATTGCCGGCTTAGGAAGTGAAGAGATGACCAACAAATTCATCATCAAGAAGATCCTAACAGCCTTGGATGGAAAATACGATACCATGTGCACTTTGATCCAAATGATGCCCAATTACAAAGATCTCAAGCCCACGGAAGTCATTGGTAGAATTGTTGCTCATGAGATGTCACTCAAGGATAAGGATGAGCTCCACAACAAGTCAAGTGGTGCTTACAAAGCTTCAAGTGATGCTCCTACAACATCAAGTGACAAGCTAGTCTCCAATGAAGAATTGAGCTTAATGGTGAAGAACTTCAACAAGTTCTACAAGAATAGAAGTAAAGAGAGAAGCTCCAAGTCAAGGTCCTACAATGACAAAAGATCTTCTAGTCATGATCATAATTGCTACAATTGTGGAAGACCCGGACACTACTCCAATGAGTGTACAGCTCCCTACAAGAAAAGAGAAGACTCACCAAAAAGGAGGAGTAGAAGAGATGAATCACCTCCAAAGGAGAGAAGGAGTAGAGATGATCATTATGAACGAAGACCCTCTCGAAGAAGGAAGGATTCGGAAAGGAAGGACAAGTCATCAAAGAGCTACACAAGACGAAGACATCAAGCTCACGTTGGTGAATGGGTATCCAATTCCGACTCCGACAACTACTTCGAGAGAAGCTATCACTCCGACTCCGATTATACTCAAGATGAAGGTGTTGGCGGTCTTGCACTTGTGTCATCCAACTCCTACGACATATTTGACTCGCCAAATGAAGGAATTGGAAGATTCTTCATGGCTAAAGGCCCTAAGGTATCACACCCCGAGTATGTTGATTTCAATAGTGATTAAGATGATTTGCTAGGTGATGATGATTTACTTGTTGACAAAACTAGTGATGAAAACTATGATGAACTTGCTAGTGATCATGCTAATCAAGATGAAACGAATGACAATGATAAGAAGGAGATTGAGCATCTAACTAAAGAACTAAACACTCTTAAGTTAGCTCATGAAACAACTCTAGAGGATCATAGAGAGCTCCTAAGAACTCATGAGAAGGTACGCTTCGAGAAGCTAAATTTAGAGCAAGAGCATGAGTTTCTAAAAGCTATCAATGATGATCTTCAAAAGAAGAGTTCTTCTTACATTGCCAAATGTCTCCTCTTGTCTACTTATATGCCACTAGTAAAATCTAGCAAGAAGAGCAAGAAAGATTCTTCTTCTAGTAGTAACAATAACCATGCTAAATCCAATATTGTTGCTTCTAGTAGTTCTCTTGATTCCACTAATGATTCTCTTAGCCAAGTTACACTTGAGCAAGAAAATAGCTTATTGAAGGGAATTATAGAGAAAGGTGTTTACAAGAGCCTTGCCGAGAGTAAGCAATTTGAGGAAATTGTACACAAGCAAGGAAGGCACCGAAAGAATCAATTGTTGGTTTTGAACGAAAGTTCAATGCCAATGGAGTTGAGTGGGAAGAAGATCAATACCCCAAGACGAAGTTTGTTCCATAATAAGAGAAGTATGACCCCACTTATTTCAAGGGAACACAAGCTCAAGATGATCTTCCACCACAAGTCCACAAGCTAAAAGGCAAGGACAAGCTTTAAGAGGAGATTGACTCATTTGAAGAAGCTCCTAAGGCCATGGTCAAGTGGGTTCCCAAGACTACGTTAAGCTCTACATCATCAAGTATGACTACAACTCCAAGGATTCCCATCAAGTTGATGTGGATCCTGAAGAAGAAGAACTAGAGTGTTCTTGAGGGTGACTCCGCCAACATACTCCACTCATATTCATTTTGGCGAGGACTTGTTCAATCAAATTTCATATCTTGCACTAGTTCATGGAGTCACAAACCCTCTTGTTGGTAAGACAAGGGACAAGGTAACCTAATGCTTTCATGGACATCATCAAATGTGCAATTCACTCTATGTCTATGGATATCCTTGTATGTTCCTTGTGGGACTAACCCATGTAGGTATTGAAAGTGCAACACTCTAATGGATTGCTCCAAATGATCTACATCAACATTGAGCATCCACATCTTCACTATCTACATGAAGTCATCATCGACAAAACCCAAGGTTAGTTCATCCCTCTTAGGGGGGATATCACATCTAGGGGGAGCTTTGCTTTAAAAATTGAGCTAAAGCAACTCTAATGGTGTGAACACATTAATGCTTTATGTAAAAGTGGTAACCGCACTTGTGCTTAAACGATGAGTATGACCTATGATCAAATGTTCTTATTTGACTCCTAAGTCAATATACTCATATATAGATGACCTAGTCATTGCCAATTGCTTGATAGATGCTAGAATTGTTTGTGCATGCTTTGACACATGTTTCATTTGCTATCTTATTGTGTGAGCATGTTGGTTGCATAATTTCTCCATTCGAGGACATCCATTTGTTGTTTTGATTGTTTGGTTTTTATTGGCCAAATGGATGGACAAGAATGCCTAAGAACCTTCTCTGGCCATCTATGCTTTTTCTCTTCTCAAACTCTGTTCATGCTACATCACAAAATTTGAACAAGTCTTTTTCGGACCCTCCGGGTGAGGAGCGCTCGGAGTCACCGATCCGTCAAGGGCTGCTTTCCAAAACCTTCTTGTGTATTTCGATCAAACCAACTCACTCCTATTCGGTCCCACCGAAATCACCAGACTGATCTAGGTTTTCATCTCGGCGCCACCGAACCATTCCATTCGGTGCCACCGACAGCGTCTGGGTATATATTCTGCGGACCCGTACAGTTGAAAAATTCTTCAAACCACTCGAGCCCGCGCCCTAGTGCTGCCGCCCTTGGTCTCTGCATCATCGCTATCTCCGCCTGTGCGTCTCCGTTGCAGGTCTCCGTCACCATCAACGGAAATCTTCTCTGTTGTTGCCGCCGTAGCGAATCGTCACCATGTTAGGGTACGGTTCGACCACTTTGTGCTATTCCCCTTTCCGATTCAATGCACAAAGTTAATGCCTATCTTCTTGCCACGAATGAGATCCTTCTATCCAAAGAGAAACTTCCTTAGATTAGATTTGATGAAATATTTTAGGGTTAGGTTTCCGCCGAGCTCATCTCGGACCGACCGAAATGAAGTTTTCGGTTCCACCGATTGGCCCTGGCCATTGCACTAAGTACAACTCGGTGCCACCAAAGTGTACTGATCGGTGAGACCGAAAGCAAATCCTCAGTGAAACCCTAGCATCTCGGAGTCACCGAACCACAACTCGGTCTGACCGATGTTGTGTGTTTAGACTCTGTTACTGCTTTGGTGTCACCGAGACTTTCATATCGGTAGCTCCGAAATGCTTTCTGCAGAAAACTAAAACTAAAGTTTTGTTTCAAACTTTTTTGCAAAACTAGCTGCTTTTTGTGATGCTCATCCACTCTGCCCATACCTATCTATTCACAGGGTCTGTCTGCAAGATGTCTGAGGCAAGTGACAGCTAGAACAGGTCAGAGGAGCAAGTTAATCTCAGTGAAGGCACTAGTCCTAGTGGAAGCTATGATGAGGGCAGCAAAAGGACTCCTAGCAATCTGCCCAAAGCTGCCACTAGACAAAGGAAGAAGAGAACCTCAGAAAGTGATGATGAGGACTTTGTGATTGAAGAAGAGGTCACATCAAGAAAGAAAGTGCTCAAGAAGGAGTATGCTACTGCTGCTACCAAGCCAGGTCTCCAGAAGAAGGCCCCTGCAAAGAGAACTCCTATGCCTAAGGCAAGGAAATCAATAGTTCCACAATAAACAATTGAATTTACTCTTGAGCCAAGAGAAGAAGAAGCTGCTGATGGGAAGAAGAAGAGGGAAGAGAGAGTGAAGAAGACCATTGCCAGAGTGATTGGCAGACCATCTATGATGAGGGATGATGATGAAGATGAGGAAGAAGAGCCAACTGCACCCCCTGCCAAGTCTCAAAAGCTTATGGCAGATGGTATGAAGTCTGCAGGTGCACCCTCCAAGCCCAAGCCTGCACCTAAGACTGATGCACCCAAGAGATCCACAAGAAACATCCCTGCTGCTGAAAAGAACAAGGCCCCAGTGCCAGAGGTTCAAGAGGATGAAGAGTCACAAGTGCTCTGGAAATTCAAGCCCAAGATTCCAAATCATGATGATGGACATACAGTGGCTGAAAACATGAAGCTCAGGAAGGATAGTGGACTGAGACTATGGAGGAAAGCTGATCCATACTCAGTGAGGAGAAGAACAACTGTTGATTATCATTTCCATACCAGAGAACAACAAGATTTCTATGAGACAGTGCTGCTTGATAAGAAGCCCATCATAAACAACATGAAGTGGGTGGATTGGAAGTACATAGACAACAATGAAGATTACTTCCCCCATGTTCATGAGGGCTTCAGGCTGACATGTGTTGATGCTTTTGTTGGACAAAAGCTCACCAAATGGTGTCGTGGGTGAACGCGACCACCTATGGGGCCACGGGCCCCTTTGTGGTTCGGCAAGGGGAGATCACATTGCACAAAGAGCGAAGGCCACGAGGCAACACGACGATGAGATTCTGGTGGTTTTTACCCAGGTTTGGGCCGCTGAGAAGCGTAAAACCCTACTCCTGCTTTGGTGGATTGGGTGGATGAACACAAAGGCACGCAGCGCTCAAGCCCGACAAGGTGGCCTCGGGGAGAGCTGCTACGCACGTACAACTGTGAGATGGTCCGAATCCCTCTCTAGGTTGCCTTGGACCTCCTTTTATAGCCCAAGGGGTAACCACAGTGGCAAAACAGACATTATTTTGTGATTAGATAGCTAATAGTGCTATCATACCTAACTCTGGCACTTGGGACAAAATGCCATAAATGCTACCTTAGGTGGCATGCGGGGGTGCATCCCCGGCAAGCTTATATCGCCGCTTAACCATCCTTTGCTTATCATCTTGACACGCCTCTGGACGGGTGTCAAATAGGTGTGATCTGTCTTCCAGCAAGCTGCCACGTGTTTAATGAGTGCCACTTAATCACCTGGGGTGCTCGACACCGCATCGATAAGTGATTAGCATCGAGGCACGGTGGAGCGGTGGTTTTGGTCTTGGCGGCCCCGGCAGGCTCGCCAGGGCGATTCTGGACTTGCCTTTGGGGCGGTCTCGACCTGGCCGGGTTCTCCTGCCCGGCAAGGGAGGCCTTCCCAAGGTGATATCATTTTGCTTTATTCTTCTTAATGGTCTCCTTGATCTCATGAAGAGCGGCTTCTCTGGCTTGACCTTGCATTACATGTTGGTGTTGGATGCACGATCATTAGCACGCCTTCGTATGAGTCTGGTCAATGAACACGGATGTTCATTGCACCGACAGGAGCCCCCCGGGTCTGGCCCACATGTGCTGCCGGGCATCGTTGGGGTATAAGCCCCAACAAATACATAGGCGGACATGTCGACCATGCCGCGGTAGGATCCATGTCTTCCTAGATATCTTCTTTGCTTCTTCACTAACATGGGATTGAATCAGTTACCGATTTCCCCGCGAGCCATGCTGAATGACGTGGGGCTACCCACGTAATGGTCCGTGAGCGGCCTATATTCATGGGGAGGTAACTGCCATTTTACTTATCCCACTGCTTCCGCCACGTACGTTGCATGCATTGCGCAGGGTTGGTGGCGGATGCGTAGGGCGCGGGAATGAGTGCCATGGCAGAAAGCTCGGCATCGTGGATAGGCGTAGGAGGACGGTCGGTGATTTTGGACGTTGCCAGTGATGCAGACGGACCGGATTGGTGGAGCGTGGCGGTTGCCACGGGGTAGTGGGGAGCCAGCCCCCAACCACACTCCATTATAAAAAGGGAATGCAGAGGTGGGCAAAAGGGCTCACCCACACATCTATTTCTTCTCCTTGTGCTCCCTCTTCCACCATGGTGAGGGGAAGAGGGCGCGGCCGAGCTCCAACAGCAGCAACAAGGGCTTCCTCTCTGCATCATATCCCTGCCCCTCCTGGGGATGCAGGGGCTAGATCCAGTGCACAAGACGGGGCCCTAGGACGTGGTCGTGGCCGGCGTGGTGCTCGAGGCCGAAGGGGACGTGACGGTGGCTCGGCTACTCCCCTCCAGCCGCTCCGACTCTAATGGAGGGCCATGTCGGGGACACGCCGCTGTAGTTCATCGTCAGGCTGCGCGAGCCCCCGCGCAGTCGTCTTCGGCTTCCTACCCCTTTTGCAAGGGTGATGGAGGTTGAACAGCTGCACAGATTGAAGCTACACATGAGGGGTTGCTGTAATGGCAACATGCGGGTGGACATGGAGTTCCCCGCACCTCATGTCATGCTTCTCTGACGTGGCTGGAAAACCTTTGCTCCTGCCCATAGCATGGCGGAGTGGCACATTCTCCATTTTAAACTAATGGTGGCCGACCTGCTCTCCATCAAGGTCTTCGGGCGCTTGGGTGCTCGCTTAGGGTGCTGCGCGGAGAGCTCAACCGATGATGAAAGCTCCTCCTTGAGCGACAATGATGAATAGGACACTAACAGCGAAGACGACGGCACCGAGCGGGAGGACGGCGGCTCGGAGTCCAGCTAAGCACTGGACGCATCGTAACCGTCAGCTAGGCGCCAGCAGCACCATCATCTACACCTGGCCTTCTCCCCGGCAAAGCGATTTGCCGGGGTGTTGGGTGTGGATGCCTCCGCCTCCTCCAGCTGGACCCCGGCAGGCTTGCTCGTGGACTCCGGCTTTGTCTTTCCTGCCGGTGTCCCTCCCGCCGCGTTCCTCTGGTCCTGGCGGTGGTGACCAGGGCATTGCCTAGCCGCTCCTTCCATCCTTTTGGCTTCGCCTTCGCCCTCCCGATCTTGTCAGGCCGCGTCCCGCGGGCCCTGATGGGGTCAGGCTGGGCTTCTGCCTAGGCACCCCTTTTGCCCTCTTCACCTTCCTCTATATCTCCTAGGAGGAGAGGGACAAGAAAGGCATTACGGGGCACTTGTCCTTTTTCAGTTTAAAAGATGTACGCACCTGCCAAACTTTAGCTTAAATTATGTAATCCTCAATCCACTCTTGTACTCTGTATGATTTGCACTTGTTTATCCGCATATTAATGAAAAAGGAAATGCCTGCCAGGTACTCGTGCATGTATCATGTCCATGCTGAGGGATAGCCCCTCAATACTTTCAAGTAAACAAGGTTTTTCGGCAAGATAGCTTGCCGGTCCCTTCCGTTGCCGCCGCCGGACCTGGCCTGACGGGTTGGGAGCATGGAAGGAAACCGGCCCCTCACCAACCCCTCCCCCCCCCCCAACGCTACTCCAACCATCCTGATTGAAGTAAACTTTCGAATCAAAGGATGGGAGCACGGATGTTGAGGGTGGCAAGGTTTCTTTGCGTACAAGACTTTCATACAGGGACGTACTTGTGGATGGGGAGTAAAACTTATCTGTGTTGGCTGTCCTTCCTATCGCTCCGACAAGAAGGAGTTGCCGGGGACCGTTACGCTAGGCTGCTCTCACTTTTTCCCTTCGAGGAGTTCATCTGCGGCAGGGGCCTGTTGACAATATAGGGGAGAAAACAACAACATACGATCCAACTTAAATGGATTGGTTATCATAGCAAAATCATACTTAAGAAAACATGCATGCAAGTCTAGGCGCCAACGCTTCATTTTATTATCTTTGCGCAGGGTCTGCGCCTGGCTTTGTACAAAGGGTTACATGCACATCGGCAAGGCTTACAAAAGGTGGCTGCCGGGGACTGAGCCCGGCAGTCGCGCCTTACGGGTAGAATTTACGAAGATGCTCAATATTCCATGAGTTTTGCATTTGAATGCCATCTTCGGTCTCCAGACGGACTGCGCCAGGTCTGGTGACTTGTACTACCCGGTAAAGGCCTTCCCACTTTGGCGTCAACTTGTTGGTACCCTTGGCGGACTGAACACACCTAAGGACAAGTTCACCTTCCTCAAGGCTCTGGGCATTCACCTTGCGGCTGTGGTAGCGGCGCAGGGCTTGCTCATAGCATGCAGCACGCACAGTGGCCCAGAGACGATCTTCCTCGAGGAGCACGGCATCGTCATGCCATAGCTGCTCTTGCTCTACTTCATCGTAGGCAAGTACTCGAGGTGACCCGTATATGAGTTCCGTGGGGAGCACTGCCTCCGGCCCATACACTAGGGAGAAGGGAGTCTGGCCGGTAGCTCAATTTGGTGTCGTCCGAAGGGACCAAAGAACCACCGGCAGCTCATCAATCCAACGCCTGCCGCATCTCTGCAACTTGTCAAAAGTTCTTGTCTTGAGTCCTCGCAGCACTTCAGCATTCATCCTCTCAACTTGCACATTGCTCTGTGGATGAGCAATAGAGGCAAAGGAGACCTTGCTTCCAAGGCTTTGGATGTACTGCATAAAGGTGCAGCTCGTGAACTGGGTGCCGTTATCGGTAATCACTCTGTTGGGTACTCCAAAGCAGCACACTAATCCTTTCAAGAACTTGACATCTGATTGCGTGGTCACCTTCCTCACTGGCTCCACCTCAGGCCACTTTGTAAACTTGTCGATTGCTATGTACAAGAATTCAAAGCCCCTGACAGCACGAGGGAAGGGGCCCAAGATATTGAGCCCCCAGACCGAGAATGGCCAGGACTAAGGGATCGTCTGGAGAGCTTGAGCTGGCTGATGAATGTTCTTAGAATGGAACTGCCAGGCTTTACACTTGGTGACTAGCTCAGTCACATCCTGGAGGGCTGTGGGCCAATAGAAATCCTGCCGGAAGGCTTTTCCAACCAGGGCTCTTGATCCAATGTGGGAGCCATACACACCCCTGTGTATCTCTGCCAACAGCTTCAGTCCATCTTCTCGGCAAATGCACTTCAATTTCACATCGTTTGGGCTTTTTCTGTAGAGTGTGTCGTCGACAAACTGGTACATATTTGACCATAGGGCTATTTTTTCAGCTTCTTCTTGCTCTTCGGGAAGTTCTCCTATTTGAAGGAAATGGACTATGTGCTGCGCCCAAGTCGGAGCCTGTGGCTCGACAACTAAGACTAAAGGCACCTCCTCGTTCATGGGAGCGCTCACCTCGATCGCAAGAACTTGCGGTTCCGTGGGAGGGTGCTGCTCACCAACCGAAGCAGAGTTGTCCCCGGCAGCCTCTCTACCATCGGCTTCGGGAAGTCCTACCGGGAGATACTTGCCGGGGTCCATTTTTCTCCTTTTTTTGGCCATTGTTGAAGGGGACACTGACGGTTGAGTTAGATGGAGGACAAAAGACCCTGGTTCCACAGGGAGCTTTTGCGCGACGCACTTTGACAAGTGATCAGCAATGTTATTTTCCGCACGTGGTGCATGCTCTACTTGCAATCCATCAAAGTGCTCCTCCAGCTTTCTCACTTTTTCCACATATGCCTCCATCAATGGACTATGATAATCCTTATTGACTTGCCTCACTACGAGCTGTGAGTCTCCACGGATGATCAGTTTCTTGATTCCCAACTCCACCGCAATTCTGAGCCCGGCAAGGAGCCCCTCATACTCAGTAGTGTTATTGGTGGCCTTCTCCCGGGGAAGTGCATTTGAACCACATATTTGAGATGCTCTCCGGTGGGTGCGACAAGAAGCACACCGGCTCCGGTGCCCTGTAGTGAGAAAGCACCATCAAAATGCATGACCCATTCTTGAGGCGACTCTTTGCCGGGGAGAACTGTCTCTGGTACTTCTTCATCCGGAGTGGGTGTCCATTCTGCAATGAACTCTGCCAACGCTCTGCTCTGAATAGTTGAAGTACTTTCATATTTCAAGCCAAAGCTTGATAGCTCTAGTGCCCACTCAACTATCCTTCTGGTAGCTTCAGGGTTCCTCAATATGCGTTGCAGTGGAAAACGGGTGACAACTGTGATCTCGTGGGCTTGGAAGTCGTGGCACAGCTTCCTTGAGGCCATGATGAGGTCGAAGATTAGATTTTGCACTCCAGAGTACCTTGATCTGGCTCCCTGTAGTAGGGAGCTAGCAAAGTAAACTGGTCGTTGTACCACTTTCTTCCTTGCCGCGGTCTTGGGATTGCCCTTGATGGCTTGCCCTGCCTCCCCCTAATTGGTGTCATGTCCTACCGTGGGTGCTTCGGTTCCTTCTCCGGAGGGGTCAGTTGCTGCGGCTGCTTCCTCGTCCACTTCTCGCTGCGCCACCAGCGCTGCACTAACCACTTGATTCGTTGCAGCTAAGTATAGCAACAACGACTCCTGTGGTTTAGGCGCGACTAAGGTGGGAGCAGAGGAAAGGTAAGTTTTCAGGTCTTGCAGCGCCGCTTCTGCTGCCGAGATCCACCTTACCGGGCCAGCCTTTTTCAAGATTTTGAAAAAAGGCAAGGCTCGCTCAGCAGACTTGGAGATGAACCTACTCAGCGCGGCAATGCATCCAGCCAAATGCCTTACGTCCTGGACAGTCTTGGGTGCTTGTATTTGCTCGATTGCTCTGATCTTGTCGGGATTAGCCTCTATTACCCATTGGGACACAAAGAAACCAAGGAGCTTGCCGGATGGGACGCCAAACACACATTTCTTAGGGTTTAGCTTCAAATTGATCTTGCGCAAGTTTGCAAAGATTTATTCAAGGTCTTGAATGAGTGTTGATCTATCCCTGGTCTTGACCACTATATCATCCATATATGCTTTTATGTTTCTTTACAGCTGGGGTTCGAAACCAATCTGGACTGCTCTTGCAAAAGTGGATCCGGTGCTCTTTAACCCGAAAGGCATTCGCACAAAGCAGTACGTGCCACATGGAGTTATGAACGCGGTTTTCTCTTCATCTTCCTTGGCCATAAATATATGATGGTATCCAGGGTATGCATCCAAGAAGGACAATAGATCACACCCAGAGGTATAATCAACAATTTGGTCAATGCGCGGCAGGGGGGAAGGGTCTTTTGGACATGCTTTGTTCAAGTCAGTGAAATCAATGCAGAGCCTCCATTTCCTGTTTGCCTTGCGCACTACCACTGGGTTTGCTAACCAAGTTGGATGCCGCACTCCCCTGACCAAACCAGCTACTTCAAGTTTCTTGATCTCCTCGGCAATGAATTGCTGCCATTCTAAAGCTTGCTTTCTGACCTTCTGCTTGACAGGCCGGGCGTGAGGACAGACAGCAAGGTGGTGCTTGATTACCTTCCTGGGAACACTGAGGATGTCAGATGGTTGCCAAGCAAACACATCGACATTTGCCGCAAGAAGGCAACGAGCGCGCTTTCCTATTTGTCATCAAGGGTGGCGCTAATGCTGAATGTACCGTCAGTGCCATCCTGCCTCGCCGGGACCTTTTTCACAGCAGGCGAAGCAACCTTGGGTCTCTTGCTAGTGGAACTTTCCGGTAGGTCATCAACAGGCGTGGCGCACTCCGAAGAGGCGCGCTTCCTGGAGTCCTTGCCGGCATCTCTGCTAGCCTTCTTCCCCTTCTTTGTTTTCTTAGTGGGAGCTATGGCTTCTGCAGCCTCAGCTGCTACTGCGTCCCGATACATCTGATCCACACATATGATTGTGTCTTTCTTATCTGACGGAATGGAAATGATACCCATTGGTCCTGGCATCTTCAAGGTGTTGTAGGCATAGTGGGATGCTGCCATGAATTTTGCCAAAGCTGGGCGACCGAGAATTCCATTGTAAGGCAAGCGAAGCTCAACAATGTCAAACACGACTCTCTCAGTCCGATAATTCAACTCCTCGCCAAATGTCACAGGCAATGTAATTTTCCCCTTTGGCTGGCTCCTGCCGGGGTTGATTCTTGAAAAGTGCCCGTAGCTTGAGCTCCTCGTCGGGGATCTGCAATTTGCTAACCACCTTAGGGGAGATCAAGTTCAACCCGGCCCCACCATAAACTAGCATCTTTGTTACTTTGAGGTTGCGGATTCTTGGGGAAACCAACAACGGCAAACACCCAATCGCAGTAGTGCGGCCAGGGTGATCTTCTTCGCCAAAGATGATAGGCGTGCGGGACCATTTAAATGGCCTTCGAGAATCTGCAGCTGGTTCCACGGCATTGACCCCACGTGCCCACTGCTTGAGCCGGCGATGAGAGGAGTGCAAAGATGCACCCCCGTCAACACACATGGCTTTGGTTGCTTTCTGGAATTCTTGCTCGCTGGTTTCTTCCTCATCCTCTTCATCACTCCCATCCTCTCCTTCTTTCTTTTCACGGCCTCTAGCAGGTTTTTCCTTTTGTTGTGGGGCCTTGCCGCGGCGGCCTCCTCTACCGCCATGGCCTTTCCTGCCAGTACCCTCTTGGTCTCTCTCCTTGTCACGCTTCTCGTATTCAGCCTTTTGTTTCTTAACAAGCTGCTCAACTTGATGGCACTCTTGGAGATCATGACCCTTGGTGCGGTGGATTTTGCAGTCTGGCCCGTCGGACTTCCCAGCTTTCTCTGTCGCCACGGCCTCCCGGCAATCAGCGCATGTGGCAGCTCCCTTGCTGGGGTATTGGTTTTGGCCTTCTTGCCGACACTGAGATCACCAGAGCTCTCAACAGGCAATACTATTTTCTCTTTGCGTTTCCTGTTGCGCCTCTGGCTTCTCCTCTTCGGGTTGGTGGCCTCGTTGTCATCCTCTGAATCAATCTCGACGCCAGCCTCCTCCCCGAGGAGTTGCCTTTCTTCTTCAACCCGAGCACACTTATCCGCTAAGGTATACAATTCGTTGACAGTTTTGGGCAACCGGACGTTCATCTTGGCTCACATCCTCCTGTTGCACACATTCGAATGGAACACGGAAATCACAGCCTCTAGGTGTATTTCTGGGATGTTCCGGTGCACTTGACTAAACCTCGGTATATATTTTTGCAAACTCTCCCCTTCCTTCTGCGGAAGGACCTGCAAATCACTGGGTTGTCCAGGCTCTTGGTGGACACCCGTGAAGGCGCCAACAAATTCATTGCACAAGTCAGCCCATGATGAAATGGAGTTCTCTGGCAGGTGCATCTGCCATGATCTCACATTTGGCTTGAGCGCCGAAGGGAAATAGTTGGTGAACACCTTTTCATCTCTGTCCCCGGTGGCTTGAATGGCAATTGTGTAGATGCCCAAAAACTCTGCCGGGTTTAACTTTCCGTTGTATTTCTCCGGAAGTTCAGGCTTGAAGGCTCGAACAGATGGCCAGCAGACCTGCCGCAGCTCACAAGTGAAGGCAGGGCACCCAACCTTGTAAGGCAAGTACCCGCCAACAATGGACGCGGGCTCATCAATGTCTGGGCCATTGCGTCTGTTAGATTGACGGTGTGCCTCCCGACGGCACTCTATGGTGACGCGCGCGTCTTCCCTCCGCCGGTCTTCGTGGACCCGCCGCTGATCCTGGTGGGTTTGCGGGCCAAACGAGGCCATTGACGTCTTGTCGGGCTCATTCGCACGTTGAGTTTGCTGAGGCTGCCTCGAGGCTTGCTGTCGTGGAGGGGACAACACCGTTGGTGTAGCACCCTCGACACGGCCGTCCGCCCGGGCCGCCGTCGCCGTTCGCAGGCATCGCGACGGCTCTGCATGCTGTGATTTACCGGCTTCGGCAAAGCTGATCAAGCTCTGGATAGTGGCTCTCCACTCATCCATTAGCCGCCGAAGGGAAATTCAACAGGAGTTGGGCCCGTGCCATTGCTTCCGAGGTCGTGCTTGGCTTGGCTAACAAGGTAGACTGTGACATCGCTCGACTCCTAGCTGAACCAGCAGAAGCGTCGCCGCGTTCTTGCCGTCGTGAACCGATCGCCAAGGAAGTCTGGTGATGAGTGGGCCGCGCTTGGGGGTTGACAGCCCCGTTCGGTGCCCTGCCCCGCCCGTCTTGTCCTGGGCAAGGTGCACGCCTTGCAACCGCACCCATGGGGGGCGCAGCCAGAGGGTCGCGGCTTGTGCCGGAGCGGGTGTCGCTATTGCGACTGCGCCCTCCTGTGCGGCGGGGAGGTAGAGACTGGGCGTTCCCTGCACCCGCGGCTTCTGGGCCAAGCTTGCCAGGATGTTGCTGATGCTGCCCAGCCCCGGCGTTTCCTGCTCCGGCTTCGGCCATGGGGGACATGACGACGGCACTGCCTACGTCGGTTGTGTCGCCCGTAGCGCCCGCCTCACCTAGCGCCATCACAATGTCTATGGCATCCGCGGCTATGTGTGAGGGGGCCTTCGAAGTGGAGGGGTGCGTGGTCGCACCGGGTTTCTTCTTGGGCGCCATGAATGTAGAAGGTGATGATGAAGAAGATGGCAATGAAGATCAACGCGCTGTTCACAACTTCGGGTCCGCGCAAGCGAGTCCCCCTACCCGGGGCGCTAAGGATGTCGTGGGTGAACATGATCACCTATGGGGTCACGAGCCCCTTTGTGGTTCAGCAAGGGGAGATCACGTTTCACAAAGAGCGGAGGCCATGAGGCAGCATGACGATGAGACTCTAGTGTTTTTTACCCAGGTTCGGGCCGCTGAGAAGCGTAAAACCCTACTCCTGCTTTGGTGGATTGGGTGGATGAACACGAAGGCATGCAGCGCTCAAGCCCGGCAGGGTGGCCTCGGGGAGAGCTGCTACGCGCGTACAAGTGTGAGATGGTTTGAATCCCTCTCTAGGTTGCGTTGGACCTCCTTTTATAGCCCAAGGGGTAACCACAATGGCAAAACAGACATTATCTTGTGATTAGATAGCTAACAGTGCTATCATACCTAACTCTGGCACTTGGGACAAAATGCCATAAATGCTACCTTAGGTGGCATGCGGGGGTGCATCCCCGGCAAGCTTATATCGCCGCTTAACCATCCTTTGCTTATCATCTTGACACGCCTCTGGACGGGTGTCAAATAGGTGTGATTTGTCTTCCAACAAGCTGCCACGTGTTTAATGAGTGCCACTTAATCACCTGGGGTGCTTGACACCGCATCGATAAGTGACTAACGTCGAGGCGCGGTGGAGCGGTGGTTTCTTGGCGGTGGTTTTGGTCTTGGCGGCCCTGGCAGGCTTGCCGGGGCGATTCTGGACTTGCCTTCGGGGCGGTCTCGACCTGGCTGGGCTCTCCTGCCCGGCAAGGGAGGCCTTCCCAAGGTGATATCCTGTTGCTTTATTCTTCTTAATGCTCTCCTTGATCTCACAAAGAGCGGCTTCTCTGGCTTGGCCTTGCATTACATGTCGGTGTTGGATTTACGATCGTTAGCACGCATGTGTATGAGTCTGGTCAATGAACGCGGATGTTCGTTGCACAGACAAATGGAATGATGAGATGGCGATGCAATTCTATTCTACTGCACACTTCTACCCAGATGGAAAGATTATGTGGATGACCGAGGGCACTAGATACCAGTCATCAATCTCAGAGTGGGCTGCTCTTATCAATGCTCCAGAAGAAGGAGAGAATAACATTGATGTATATGGCAAACCCAGGATGGATCACAACACAATGGCACACATGTACAAGACCATTCCTGATGAAGCATTGGATACCCACAAGTTTGGATCTATCTACTTTCTGCTTGCTGGTTTGGCCACTATAAATTATATCTTGAGGCACACCTTGTTGCCTAAGTCTGGAGATGAGAGGATCCATGGCCACTCCATCAACCTGCTGCATTTGTTTGATATACCACAAAAATTCAAGGTCACGAGCTTGATTGTAGAGACAATCAAAAGGACTGCTGATCAGAAGAGGTCATGTGGATATGCACCACATATACAGATGCTTATCAACTCCAAGGTTGGTACAGACACATATCTACTTGGCAGAGAGCACCTTCCTCTCCAGCCAGAATTTGAGGATAATGAAGTGGTGATGGATGCTTCACATCCAACATCAGTTGAGGCCCAAGAGAAGGCAGAGAAGGCAAAAGCAGCTAAAGCAGCAAAGGTAGCAAGTGCACCCAATGCATCAATAGTGAATCTCAAATCAAAGCAAGACCAACTGACATATCTGCTAGAAGCAACTTTGAGGATTGAGGAAAGTCTGGCCAACTTAGCCAAGAATTAGGAGAGCCTAGAGCAGATAGTTGAGGATAAAATGTATAATCTTGATGTCAAGGTCACAGAGATCCAATCTATTGTTGAGAAGCTGAGAGATGATGCTGAGGATAGTGATGACAGACCTACCACTGACAGATTTCAGATAGTGCCTAGAGCACAGAGGTCATCAGCTGAGCCAGTTGCAGATATCAGGACTACACAATCTGCTCTAGCCGCCACTGCCACAGTGCCACCACTAGTGTCAACGCCTCCAGCTCAACAGACATCAGCCGAGGCATTTGCAGAAGCAGTTCTCTCAACACCGTCTACGCACACCAGAGCACCCAGAGATCGTGCCTATTGTGCCGTATAGCACTATATGTTTTCAAGCCTTTTGGTAACTTGTTGCCAAAGGGGGAGAAAATGTATGGATCATAGGCTTCGAGAGAGAGAGAGAGAGAGAGAGAGAGTGTCTCATTCTTTTGCTTGTTTGGTTTTTATTGCTAGTTGCTACTTAGTTCATTTGATTGGTGCTACTTATTACTTTATGCTTGTGAGATACTTTATGTGGTTGTGTGATTGATCATATGATGTTTAATGTGTGCTTAAATGCCTATCTTTATGATTATTGTGTATGATCCTTCACTTGTATCCTTGGTGATGTGTGCATGATATTTCATTCTTATCATTTTGTGCGCTCCACCAAGATGTATGTGACATGGAAGAGTGACCCATGATCCTAATTGACTGTGCATTTGCATTCAAACGCAAATTTCAAATAATGCACAAATTTCAAAGCAATATGTATTTCATTCATTTTATCATTTGTCGAAGCTTTGATCTATATGTTATCATCAATTACCAAAAAGGGGGAGATTGAAAGTGCAACTAATCCCCGGGTGGTTTTGGTAATTCATAACAACATATAACTCATTGAACTAATATCCATTCAAGATAAATATTTTAGGAAGTTCAATGATTTGCATGGCATTGTCGGGGTAATTGACCACGGGTACCCCAAAGACGGCGAGACAACATTTCAAGACATCGGGGCTAGCAACGCCCCTCAGTCCGACTGGTCGTAAGACCAGCCTCCGGGGCCGGACGGGACCGGAGGGCCGCATCCTAAAAGACGGCGGGCCCCAAGAAAGCGGTTGAAGCTAGAAGGCCGCCTCCTAGAAGACGACGCGTTCCAGAAGGCGACGTACCCCGGAAGACGGCGCACTCCAGAAGGCGGCGAGGGTACGGGCCGGCTCCTAGCAGGCGGCACGTCCCCTCCCTAGGAGTTTGAGCCCGACCAGGAGACAAGCTGGGGCATGGCCACAGTGCGCCATGCCTCCCCCAAATCACGGCCGCATGGCTACAGTAGGCACCGCCAGGCGGCCGCCGACCCGCCCGGCGTGGCGCTGTAGCCATGGCGCGCCCGACACGGCCTCCGTCAGCACGGACGACACCATAGTGAAGAGCCGTCAGCGGGGCCCGCAGGCGGCGGGCCCCACCTGTCGGCCGATTCCCCGGCAGCCGGCAGGGCCCAGCAGAGGCGGGCCCCAGCAGCCGGCGAAGAACCCGGCCCCCATGGACGCTGGCAACCGGGGCCTACCACCCGGCCATATTACCATTGTACCCCTGGGGGGTTAGCCTATAAAACCCCCCAGGCCACACCCATGCAAAGGGTTCCCCTCATGTTCCACTTCAGTTCTACACACACCATAGTCAGGGAGGGGAGAGAGCTAGCCTTGCCCTTCTTCCTCCTCTGGCCGAACAGCTCTAGGAGCGTCATTGTACTCTTTGCTTCATAGTGATCATGCGGAGACCCCGCAGAGCAGGAGTAGGGGTATTATCTCTCCGGAGAGCCCCGAACCTGGGTAAACTAGCACGTGCTACACGCATACCCATCCCTGGATATTCCACGGCAGTCTTGCCCTCACCTCAAGCCACCCTGTGGCATCTGTCGACTTGCGGTACCACCTGCCGACTGACGCGAGAATACCCCGATAGGCATGGACTAGAGATGTGGACCCCTCAAAATGCTAAGGACATATATTGGCAGAAGCTCAAGACTCTTCATCTTATTTTTTAGTGATCCAAGATCACATTGAGTCCATAGGAAAGCCAATACTATTAAAAGGGGGTGAGGTGTTGCTTAATGGCTTGCTTGCTCAAATGCTTAGTGATATTGCTCCAAAACCCTCAACCACTTTCTCCATCCAAATATGTTAAAATCCTAAACTCCAACTCGGCCCCACCGATTCTTTCTATCCGGCGCCACCGAGTTCATATGACATTGCCACAGCCAGAAACCCTAACAGTTCGGTCTCACCGATACGGATCCCGGTCTCACCGAGATGGCCTTGCCAACACTTTGTGTCCTGTTGCATTTATTTTGGTCTCACCGAGTTGGCTTGACCAATTCTCTGTTGCCCTGTTGCTTCACTTCGGTCTCACCAAGTTGATACAATCGGCGCCACCGAGGTGAGGTTTGCCCTAAGCCATAGCACATTGGTCTCACCGAGTTGTTCTGGTTGGTCCCACCTAGATTCCTAATGTTCACATTTTGAACTAATCGGTGCCACCGAGTTTAATCATTTGGTCTCACAGAGATGGGTCAAATGTGTGTAACGGTTGGATTTTGTGTGGAGGCTATATATACCCCTCCACCCCTTCTCCATTTGTGAGAGAGCCATCAGAACGTGCTTACACTTCCACCACACATTTTCTGAGAGAGAACCACCTACTCGTGTGTTGAGATCAAGATATTCCAATCCTACCACAAGAATCTTGATTTCTAGCCTTCCCCAAGTTGCTTTCCACTCAAATCATCTTTCCACCATATCCAAATCTGTGAGAGAGAGTTGAGTGTTGGGGAGACTATCATTTGAAGCACAAGAGCAAGGAGTTCATCATCAACACACCGTCTATTACCTTTTGGAGAGTGGTGTTTCCTAGATTGGTTAGGTGTCTCTTGGGAGACTCCAACATGATGTGGAGTTGAACCAAGAAGTTTGTAAGGGCAAGGAGATTGCTACTTCGTGAAGATCTACCCGAGTGAGGCAAGTCCTTCGTGGGCGATGGCCATGGTGGGATAGACAAGGTTGCTTCTTCGTGGACCCTTCGTGGGTTGAAGTCTCCATCAACGTGGATGTACGATAGCACCACCTATCAGAACCATGCCAAAAATCTTCGTGTCTCCATTGCGTTTGCCTTCTCCAAACCCTTCCCTTTACCTTCATATGCAATGTTTTACTTTCCGCTGCTACACTCTTAGAATTGCATGTGTAGGTTGATTGCTTGACTTGTGCTAATTGCTAAAATCTGCCCACAACTAAAATTGGGAAAATGTTAGATTTTTATTTGGTCAAGTAGTCTAATCACCCCCCTCTAGACATACTTTTGATCCTACAACCCATCATCTAATTACTACTCCACAATGCATTCCCTTAGGTCCAAATATGGTGAAGTGTCATGTAGTCGACGTTCACATAACACCACTAAGGGAAACAACAACATGAATATCATCAAAATATCGAACGAAATCCAAATTCACATGATTACTTATGAAAAGATTTCTCCCATGTCCTCAAGAACAAAAGTAACTACTCACAAATCATATTCATGTTCAATATAAGAGGGGTATTGAATAGAATCAAGGATCTGAACATATAATCTTCCACCAAATAAACCAACTAGCACCAACTACAAGGTGTAATCAACACTACTAGCAACCCACAGGTACCAATCTGAGGTTTTGAGACAAAGATTGAATACAAGAGATGAACTAGGGTTCGAGATGAGATGGTGCCGGTGAAGATGTTGATGAAGATTGGTCCTCCCTCGATAAGAGGGTTGTTGGTGATGACGATGGCTTTGATCTCCCCCTCCCGGAGTGAAGTGTCCCCGGCAGAATTGCTCTTCCAGAGAGCAAAAGTGCTCCTGCCCCAAGTTCCGCCTCGAGATGGCGGCGTTCAGTCCTAAAAGTCCTCTCCTTATTTTTTTCTAGGGCAAATGGCCTTATATACCAGAAGATGGGCCACGGAGGATGGCCAGGGCCCAACAAGCCACCAGGGCATGCCCTGGTGCCTTGTGGGCACCTGGGCAGCCTCCGCTGGTACTTATTTCTTCCAATATTTTTTATTTATCCCAAAATAATTCTCTGTGAAGTTTCAGTTCATTTGGAGATGTGCAGAATAGGTATCTCTGACGTAGCTTTTTCAGGTCGAGAATTCCAGCTGCCGGTAATCTCCCTCTTCATGTAAATCTTGCAAATTAAGAGAGAAAAGGCATTAGAATTGCTCCACAAAATATTATATTGATCAAAAACACTATAAATAACAGTAGGAAATCATGATGCAAAATGGACATATCAACTCCCCCAAGCTTAGACCGCGCTTGTCCTCAAGCAAAAGCCGATATCGATAATCATTACCACATGTTTAGAGAGAGAGGTGTTGATAAAAACAAAATACAGACATAGAAGCATCATGAACATTATTATAACAACAATATATATAATCATAGAACTTCTCATGAGCAAGTAACAATTCATCACAACAACAAAGTATAAAGAATAAACTTTCTTAAAAACTAACAAACTATGTTCTTAGTCAACCAGGCAATTACAATTCATCATATTTTCAGGAAGGGTCTCATGTAATAGCTTTTATTTAGCAAGTCCACATACTCAACTATCATTTAGTCTTCTATGATTGCTGACACTCACAACATATATATGGAGCAAAAGTATAAGTCAGACACATAGAAAGATAGGGGCTTATAGTTTCGCCTCCCAACTCATTTACCTCAAGGGTAATGTCAACAATAATAACTCATGATCACTCATATCCAACTGGATATATATTCCTAGATCTTTCCCCACCACATGATGCTTGCAAAAGAGAAAAATAAAAAGGAAAAGGGGAGAACACTATTGACTCGTGCATGAAAAGTAAATACATAAAAGTAAAGGATAAGCCCTTCGAAGAGGGAAGCAGAGGTTGTCATGCGCTTTTTGTTTTTGGATGTGCAAGCTCTTAATGTAAAGGAACGTCACTTTATATTGCCCCTTGTGATAACAACCTTTATTGTGCAGTCTGTCGCTTTTATTTCTTTACCATCACAAGATCGTACAAAGCTTATTTTCCCTTATAATAAAAGATCATACATATTTAGGATCAATTTTTATTGCTTTATGCACCGATGACAACTTACGTGAAGGATCTTATTCAATCCATAGGTAGGTTGATAAAATTCGAAGACATGGGCTCTGGAAGAAAAAAACTGAGACAGGTGATAAGTCTAATTCGCTGGCTGCATGGGATATGGTATGTTGCCCAAAGAAGAATGGTGGTTTGGGAGTTCTCAATCTTAAAATTCAAAATGATGCGATTGTCGGTGTCAAAACCGGCGGATCTCGGGGTAGGGGGTCCCGAGCTGTGGATCTAGGATCGATGGTAACAGAGACGATGAACATGGTGTTTTACCCAGGTTCGGGCCCTCTCTATGGAGGTAAAACCCTACGTCCTGCTCTTGTTTATATTGATGAAGTATCAAGGTACAGAGTTGATCTACCTCGACATCATATGTTGTGGTCTAAACCCAAGGGGTATGATGAGTAATGTCATAATCTATCTATCAACGAGCCTGGCCTCGGCTTATATAATGTACCGGAGGCCCAGGATGACAAGAGTCCCGGTCGGCTACGTTGGTGGAGAGGAGTCCTTGTCTTGATCACCAAGTCTTGTGGAATCTTCCTTGTATATGTCATCGGCTGTCCGAACTGGCCCATTAGTGAACCGCCACGGGGGTCCTCGGCCCAACCCACTGGTCGGGAGACGACATGGTGAGTACCCCCTAGTCCAGGACACCGTCAGTAGCCCCCTGAACCGGTCTTCAAGTTGGGGACGCTCCTCGATTCTTCCGAACTGTTCTTCATCTTCGGTCGTTGGTCTTGAAAACTGGTTCAACAAATCTTCCCATCTCCGATCTTGAGGATCGCCGAGGTGTATCCGAAGAGTTCATACGTTGGGTATCCGAGGAGTCTTTTTAAGTTATCGGCCTTTATCAATGCCTTGTAAGTTTTTTACGCCACATCTGGGGTTTGAAGTGTTTCTCGTGCGACGGCGCCCTCTTGCGTCCAAGCTCTAAGGCCGAACTAAATCCGAGGCGTCTCTTCATAGCCGAGCTCCAACACTATTCAGCATTTGAGGTATCCTCTTACGTCCGAGCTCCAACGCCGAACTGAATCCGAGGCATCATAGATTACCTTGGCCTCTGAAAATTTGAATGAGTTCATCCGAGCTTAAATGCCGGAGTAGCCTTCTATAGAACGAGCACTTCGAATCTGAGCTTTATGCCGGACCGCTTCCGAGGTGGTGCACCACCCTGACTGCGGGCTGATTTTTTGTTAATATTTTCAATTGGTGCAATTTATTCTCTGCCGAGATATATAGCCAGTAGCCCTCAAGGTGTGCGTCGGTCTAAAACCCGAAATGCACCTGAAGGATGGCATAAAACCGGTGATCCCAGTAGCCCCTGAGACTCAGGTCGATTCACAAAATCGGCCTGAGGATCAACTCCTAGCTCTGTAGCATACTTAGGAATAGAAATGTGGTGTGCATATTCCTCGAGACTCAGGTTGGGTGCGGCCGACCAACCTGAGGATCATAATCTCCTCAGAAACTATTTTGCACTTTGTAAACTGTCTGCATTGAATCGTCGATGCAGTAGCCCCCAAGCCAATGATCGGGTGGCAACACCAGATTAGGGGATCGATGTGCCCCTTTAATATTTGTAACTGAGAAGCGCAAAGCCCAGTAGCCCCCGAGCCTTAATGTGGGCACGGGTGGCCGAATTAAGGATCAATGTCCGGAGTATATCACAATTTATGTGTAATGATTCTATGTATCCAAGTACTTTACATCACTAATGCTCGGATCTGCATTGCACAAAACTTTGTTGACCGACCATCGGCTTCAACCTCTTCGGCCAGCAGCCGAAGAGTGTTCGTCCTACTTTATAAAGCCTTTATAAGGGCAAAGATTTACGACAAACAAGGCAATCCGGCCATACGGTTTTATAAACAAAGGTACGCAGAGAGATATGTTATAAAACATCTTCTGGGAAAAATAGTTCCGTTACAGGTTCCTTTTCCCAGACTGTCATGTTGATCATGATCATGAGACCTCAACTCCGATCAATGTGGGAGGAAAATATTGAGGATTTAGTTCAGGGAAAGTTCCCGAACTCTATGGTATTAATGAACCAAAATTTTCACTTCCGTCGTTGCCGACCAATGTGATCCTTTAAGATTGCTAGCTTTCGGCTTCACCCAGTCTGAGGTACTTACTCGGATGACCCGGTAGTAACAATCACAGAGGTGCTCCCTTTACCACCTAGCCGAACAATCGGGAACGTAGGGGTAAGCACAGGAGCCAGGCAACCCAGCTTGGCCAAAATCTTAAGTCAAATTGATGCATATTTATGGCTTTATAACGATGATTGCGGAAGGAGGCCCTCGTATATTAAATACAAAGGCCGACGATATGATTATTTTGACTCCGTTGTGACCGTTTATCAATTGAAAGTGGCCCATCGTCGGCTTCTACCCCTTTGTAGATACTACGCAGGGTGTTTCCGCAGTAACCAGACAACCCTTAGCCGACGTCTCGGTGCCCGAAGGCGGTTGTGTTAGCAGAAACAAGGCAATCAGATATGCGGGCTTTATAACTTTCACTTAGTCATAGGAGCTTTAAACTGGGAAAGCTAGCTACGAGCCCCCGGTTAGTGTTCGGTACCGACCGCAGTCTAGCCAATAACACTTTGGTCAATATTATGAAAGGCCCATCGTTAAACACGGGGCAATCGGTATCGATCTATAGTGTGACACCGTCATCGGATCGCTGACCAGTTTACGCCCATTGTGACAGTCAGTTTTCGGCTTTCTCCACTGAGGTGCTTAACCATTCGAGCTGGAAGCACAATCGCAGTGGTTCTCCCTTTGCACACCTAGCCGAATAAAGCGGAACATAGGAGGCAAGCACAGGAGCCGGGCAACCCAACTATTGATCGAAGACACAATTCGAAACCAGTGCATATATAGCAATATCCGAGAATGTTTTTGCCGAATCTCTAAAGGTGTCCGGCGTTGCACTGCGAGACTTATGCTGCAAACACACAAATAGGTTAAAAGTGCCATAGGCTTGAAAAACCAAAAAACTTCAGTAAAAACTTTACGTCCGAACTAAATCAAGTCGTTTGGTGCCAATCCGAAAATTGGTCTTAAATTTTTTTGTGCTTCTGTCGCGCATTAATATGACACATCCGATCTCAAGACTTCAAGCGGGTCAGCCTTCGGCTTCAACCTCCTATCCCAAAGGCGGAGTGCTTCTCAGGCCAGTTTAGCGAACTAAACTCGAGCGGCTTTAGAGGGAAGCCAGGCTATCCGGCTATTGACCACACACTCGAGTCGAGAAAGGAGTAGTAGAAAAAGACTTTGCAACGATTAAGAAGAAAACACATTTATTATAAAATGGCTCATATAAATTTTAAGAGCCCCCAGTTAACATGAGTAGAGTTTCAAACAACATATGCGAGCATGGTCAAACCGAACACAAATTAAAAATTTAAAAACTTTGAGCATGAAAGCGACTTAGCTGGTTAATGTGTTCGGCATCGATGACGCGGTCCGAGTTTATGGCGGGACGAGGTCCCAGCCCCTAAGCAGGTCCCGAGATGGAGGAGCGAAGAGCTCGGCACTCCGAATTGGCGACCCAGCACGGCCAATGTGGTGAGGTGGAACCCCCCGTCCGTCCGAGGCGACGGAGTAGGCCGACAGTATGACGCCGAAGTTCCCGGTGTGGGTTAATGAAGTGATGACGAAGTCCCCGGTCGAGCCGAGGTGACAGCGCTGCCCAATCCGGATCATTTACCTGTGCACGGAAGATAGTGCAAGCCGGAGATAACAGTAATAAAAAAAGGTTGCATGATTAATAATTCATGCAAAGTGAGTAATAAAAGAAATATGGCCCGTGCGCCAAACACCCGATGAGGTAGGACCCTCTTGATGATGTCGAAGTCCCCGAGGCAACCGAATATGTCGGTATGGCAATTCAATCAACAAGATGATCACGCGAGCCGATTTTATGCCAATTGGGACGACGACATTGGCTTGCCGAAGTGACCGCGTGACGCAGTCGAAGTCAATCACCTGCACACATAAAATAGTGCAGTCCAAAAAGAATAATATAAATATATATAAAATCCTTGCATAATTGCTTTTCGCAAAAATAATTTATTTAAAGAGATGTGACTGGTGCCGAAGTCAATGTCAATGCATCAATGTCGGTGCAGGGTGTCGGCGTGATGCGGTAAAGGCGTGGCAAAGCCCGAATTCACAGGTCGGTCCGAGTTCCGGATGCGGCGTTCGCCGAACTATGTACGAAAACTGACCGAACCACCACGCGACCGTCGTTAATGCGGCCACCATTTGATAGACCTGTGTACAGATGATGGAACAAACCAGAGTAATAATTCCTTGGGAAAAATAAACCCAAACAAGCAAAGATTGCTAGGATTAATAGCACCTGGTATATTTGTTGTAGCAGTCCGAAGAAAGGTTACTCCCAAAATTGGGACTCGATCCGCACACCCATTGCCTGATGGGTGATGAAGCGACGACATGGCGATGCAGTAAGGAGACATTGCAGTTGCCATGTCAGCCGAGGTGTTGAAGCAGTTCGGCGTGATGGACATCGGCTTGAAGAAGCAACAGTGCGACCATGCCGACACAGGTCGTAACTTGTGACGCGGTCAATGCCGGCTTGATGAAGTGGCCATGCGGCGATGCCGTTGCGGGCCGGATCTTGTGACGCGGTCGATGCCCGCTTGATGAAGTGACCATGCAGCGATGCCGGTGTGCCCGCTCCGTATAATTCGTGGGGCAACAATGTTGGTGATGATTTACCCTTCATGATGCCGAACTATTGTTCGGCTTGCCGAGACAATGATCCAAAGAGGTTGATTTTGGCTCGATGAAGCGACGACCCGTCTAGCGCAGGTCGGCAGCCGTGCAGCAACGTTGTCAGGCTGGTTTGACACCGGCGCAACGGTGAAGGTTACCTCCGAAAAGGAGCTAAATTTGTGAGCATGTGTTCGGAAACAAAACACAATACCCTAGAAAAAGTTTCCTTCAAAAATGATGTTCAATATCACGTTCATAAAGAAACATGAATTCGGGTCGGATCCATATTCACGCAGAAAACAGATCTGAAAATTGGTCCACTCATTAGAAGGTTCCCGGAATTTGAACCGTCGGATCGAGCTGAAATTTTGAGGGGTAATAGATACAGGAATTCCTCAGCCGGTCAACGGTTGGATCTTCCAAAGGATGTCCGAGATAGATGCTGGACTCTACGCCCTAAACTCGTCCAGATTCCCGTCCAGATTTGACAGGGGTCCGGTATATCGTAGATCGCCGGAGATTCCTCCATCGGAATACGACGAAATTTTACAGGGTTGTTATATACACAATTACGCACAATGCCACCAAAGTAATCATCAAAGCAACACTCGAGGAAGCGGTGACAGTGAATAAGAATCCGCTATATAGAAAAACAGCACGGTCGCCCGAGGACAATGTTGAAGTTGAGCCCCTGAGCTATATGGATGATTCTTCCACGATCTTGATAGAGATCGGAGTTGATGTTGATGAAGGCCCTCGTCCAATCATGATGATCTGAGACGGAGCGCAGTCCTCGGTCGAGCCAAGGTGACCAGTCGAGCCGGCGACGAATATGCCGACGTTGCAGTTGATCTGCAAGCGAGCCATTGATCCATTGCCGATCACACAGCGGAACTCTCAATGAAAGCACCATTGTCGGTGGATCTAGGATCGATGGTAACAGAGACGATGAACATGGTGTTTTACCCAGGTTCGGGCCCTCTCTATGGAGGTAAAACCCTACGTCCTGCTCTTGTTTATATTGATGAAGTATCAAGGTACAGAGTTGATCTACCTCGAGATCATATGTTGTGGTCTAAACCCAAGGGGTATGATGAGTAATGTCATAATCTATCTATCAACGAGCCTGGCCTCGGCTTATATAATGTACCGGAGGCCCAGGATGACAAGAGTCCTTGTCTTGATCACCAAGTCTTGTGGAATCTTCCTTGTATATGTCATCGGCTGTCCGAACTGGCCCATTAGTGAACCGCCACGGGGGTCCTCGGCCCAACCCACTGGTCGGGAGACGACATGGTGAGTACCCCCTAGTCCAGGACACCGTCAGCGATGCTGCTCCACAAGTTCTATAATCAACTAGATATACCCTGGGTGAAACTTATTTGGGACACCTACTACTCTGATGTGATCCCACATGCTATGCCCTCTTGTAGATCCTTCTGGTGGCGCGAACTAGTGAAACTCATGCCAACCTATCGTGGGGTCAAGAAAGTTTTGATCAACGATGGGAAGACAACCCTTTTTTGGAAAGATGACTGGAATCAACACATTCTTGAGGAAGCCTTCCCCAGAGCGTTCTCCTACACCACCTTGGAAGATGCCTCGGTTAACACAATGCTCACGATTTCCAATATTAGGGAGGCGTTTCAGCTACCTCTCTCCATACAGGCTCATGAAGAACTCTGAGCCCTCCAGACTGATGTCAGCTCCACCACCCTTTCTGAGAACAAAGACACTTGGATTTGTACGTGGGGAGCGCAGCTTTTCAAAATCACGGCTTACTATAAGTTCTGCTTCCGAGAGGTAATTGCACATGCAGCATTCGGATGGTTGTGGAAGGCCAAAAGTGTTCCCAAAATTAAAGTTTTTGGGTGGTTTCTCTTGGTAGATCGCCTCAATACACGCAACATGCTGAAGAGAAGACACTATAACATCGGGACTAATCTTGATTGTCTGCTTTGTGGTGAACATGTTGAAGAAACGGTTGAGCATCTCTTCTTCCATTGCAAATTTAGTGTGCATTGCTGGCGTGAACTTAATATTAGCTGGCCGGTTGTTGGCAACCGCCTGGACATGATGACCCACCTAAAGACAAGACATCGCCAAAACATGATCATGGATATATTCCTTGTGGCTGCTTGGAGTCTCTGGAAAGAAAGGAATAATAATTACTTTTGGCAGGTGACACCCTCCTTCTCTGCTTGGAAGACCAGATTCAAGACTGATTTTTCCAACATTGCTCACAGACTGCCAGAGCACAAGAAACATCTTGTTTCCAATTTTCTAGACACTGTAGCATAGCTTCCCTTTGAGGCACAAATGTAATATTAGCTCTTGTATAGGTCTCCCCCCCCCCACAATCCCCCCTGCTCCTTGTACAGTTGACCAGTTACTTTAATATATACATGCAGTAGGAGCTTTTCCTACTGTCTAACCCTAAAAAAAATCCATAGGTAGGTATGGTGGACTCTCATGACATGAAACTGGGTTTAAGGGTTTTTGGATGCACAAGTAGTATCTCTACTTGGTGCGGATTGTAGGCTAGCAAAGATATTGGGCAAGCACCACATGTTGGAGGATCCAAAACAATATAACTTCTATGTGAATATAAGCCAACATAACTCATTACGTTGTCTTCCTTGTCCAACGTCAACAAATTGACATAAAATATTTGATGGGGGCTCACGATCATAAAAGATGTCCATGATAGTATATTTATATGCGAATCTTCTCTTCCCTTATTAATCTTTCATGAATTGCATCATTGACCAATACTATGTTTGTTAACTTCCAATAAATTTTACCACTTATACTTTTATTTATGTAAAGTCATTAGTTTCTATAGGATTAGCATAAGATCTTTTCATTATTTTCCATTGCTAAGATTGAAACATAAAAGTAAAGAAGCAAAACTCAAACTACTCTTTATTATATAACTCTCAACTCAATTACATAGATAGATAGATCATGAAACTAGCACCCAAAAATAGATCATACTAAGATTTTATTCTACGAAATCACGAAATAACTAAGGAACGAACTAAGATAGGTAGAGATAATAAAAGTGACGGTGATACGATACCGGGGCACCTCCCCCAAGCTTGGCACAAGCCAAGGGGAGTGCGCATACTCGTGTACTCAAGTTTCTTTCTTCGGTGATGATGGTGGTGATGAAGTAGTAGCCCGTGTCCTCCGGCTTCCTTGGCATAGGTTCCCCATCATAAAAGGATGAACGATTCTCCGGGGTCCTAAAACTTGCAGCTAAACTCATACCTTTAAATCTTGCCTTATATTGGAAATTTTGACTTTGGAGATCATAGATTTGGGCTTGGAGGTAGTCAATTCGATCATTGAGCTTGAAAATGATGTCTCCCATCTCCTTGCCATCCACCTTGGGATCACGGGTGAATTCCATAATCATAGAGTGGTTGGTGTGAAGTCCGCGTTCCACCATCCCTTGGCACTTGAAGATCTCCTACTCCACTGCTTTGAGCCTGGCCTCCACGCTTCCGGTCTTCTTAGGCCCTTGAACATCCCGGATGTGAAGCACCCCCTCACGCATCTCAATGGTTTGAGGGTGTTTCATCACTTCCGGTAGGTAGGGTTTGATGACCTTCTCGTAAAGCTTGTGCTTAGAGGAGCTTGGTGGAGCCATGGCGATCTAGATCTGTCAGAAAAATAGCACGAAACAAGAACAAAAGAGATTTCTGTGATACGGTGATCAAAACATTCGGGAGTATATATAAAGAATTTTTATCTTGCAAAACAAATATTCCAGAAGAAAACGGAGTTGGGAAGGCACACGAGGGGCCCACAAGCCACCACAATGCGCCTAGGGTGGGTGGGCGCACCCTGGTGCCTTGCGTGCACCTCATGTGTCCAATCGGTTGTTTCTTATTTCTGTATTTTTTTCTAATATTTCAAAATGGTCAGAAAATATTTTTATGGAATTTTTAGAGTCGATTTACTTATCGTATCACGTACCTATTCCTTTTCAGGGTTCTGGAGTGTTCTCGAAGGTCTCTCTTATGTATTCCTCCGGTGTCATAGTTTGGACAATGTTAGTTTCAACATTAATAGGTGTACCTGAAATATAATGCTTTATTCTTTGTCCATTGACCACTCTCGGGTTAGTGCCTTCGGAATTGTTAATCCTGATAGCTCCGGAATGATAAACTTCTTCGATGATATATGGTCCTTCCCATTTAGAGAGAAGTTTTCCTGCAAATAATCTAAAATGAGAGTTGTACAATAGAACATATTCACCCACTTTGGATTCTCATTTTTGTATTCATTTATCATGCCATCTTTTAACATTTTCTTTAAATAACTTGTCATTTTCATATGCTTGGGTTCTCCACTCATCTAACGAGCTAATGTCAAATAACCTCTTCTCACCGCCAAGTTTTAAATCATAATTAAGTTCTTTAATTGCCCAATATGCTTTATGTTCTAGCTCAAGAGGTAAATGACATGCTTTTCCATAGAACATTTTATATGGAGACATACCCATATGATTTTTATAAGCATTTCTATAATCCCATAATGCATCATCAAGTTTCTTACCAATTCTTTCTAGATCTATTAACGGTCTTTTGCAAAATTAATTTGATTTCTCTATTGCTCAATTCAACTTGACCACTAGACTGGGGATGATATGGCGATGCAATTCTATGGTTAACATCATATTTAGCAAGAAGTTTTCGGAAAGCACCATGAATAACATGTGAACCACCATCAGTCATTAAATATCTAGGGACTCCAAACCTCGGGAAAATAACTTCTTTAAGCATTTTAATAGAAGTGTTATGATCAACACTACTAGTTGGACTAACTTCTACCCACTTAGTAATGTAATCAATAACAACTAGAATGTGAGTATACCCATTAGTGGAAGGAAAAGGTTCCATATAATCAAATCCCTGAACATCAAATGGTTCAATAACAAGTGAATAATTCATTGGCATTTCCTGATGTCTACCAATATTACCAATTCTTTGACATTCATCACAAGATAAGACAAACTTACGTGCATCCTTGAAGAGAGTAGGCCAATAAAAACCAGCTTGTAATACCTTATGTGTGGTTCTATCTCCATCATGGTGCCCTCCGTATGGCTCGGAATGACACTTTCGTAGGATTTGTTCCTGTTCATGCTCAGGTACACAATGTCTAATAATACCATCTACTCCTTTTTTATAAAGATGTGGGTCATCCCAAAAGTAATGTCTTAAATCAAAGAAGAATTTTTTCTTTTGTTGGTATGTGAAACTAGGTGGTATATATTTAGCAACGATGTAATTAGCATAGTCTGCATACCAAGGAGTATTATGAGAAGCATTTATAACTACTAATTGTTCATCAGAAAAACTATCATCAATAGGTAGTGGGTAATCAAGAACATTTTCCGATCTAGACAAATTATTATCTACGGGATTCTCAGTTCCCTTCCTATCAATAATATGCAAGTCAAATTCTCGTAGCAACAGAACCCACCTAACCAACCTAGGTTTAGTATCTTTCTTTTCCATGAGATATTTGATAGCAGCATGATCGGTGTGCACGGTTACTTTGGAATAAAAAATATAAGATCTGAATTTATCACATCTAAACACAACTACTAGAAATTCTTTCTCAGTAGTAGCATAATTTCTTTGAGCACTATCTAGAGTTTTACTAGCATAATGGATAACATTCAATTTCTTATCAACTCTTTGTCCTAGAACATCACCAACATGATAGTCACTAGCATCGCACATAATTTCAAAAGGCAAGTTCCAATTAGGTGGTTGAACAATGGGTTTAGTGGTTAAGGCTTTCTTAAGTGTTTCAAAGGCTTCTACACAATCATCATAAAAAACAAATGGCACATATTTTTTTAAGAGATTGGTAAGAGTCCTAGAAATTGTAGAAAAGTTTTTAATAAATCTCCTATAGAAACCAGCATGACCAAGGAAACTTCTTATACCTTTAACATCTTTAGGACATGGCATTTTCTCAATTGCATCAACTTTAGCTTTATCTACCTCGATGCCTCATTCAAAAAATTTATGCCCAAGGACAATACCTTCATTTACCATAAAGTGGTACTTCTCCCAATTCAAGACAAGATTAGTTTGTTCCCATCTCTGCAAAACTCAATCAAGGTTGATTAAGCAATCATCAAAAGAAGTCCCGTAGACGGAAAAATCATCCATGAAAACCTCAACAATATTTTCACAAAAATCAGAGAATATAGCAGTCATATATCTTTGAAAGGTAGCAGGTGCATTGCATAAACCAAAAGGCATACGTCTATATGCATAAGTTCCAAAGGGGCAAGTAAAAGTAGTTTTCTCTTGATCTTCTTGTGACACATGTATTTGAGAGAAACCAGAATATCCATCAAGGAAACAAAAGTGTGTATGCTTAGACAATCTTTCTAAAATTTGATCAATAAAAGGCAAGGGGTAATGATCTTTTCTAGTAGCTTTGTTTAATTTTCTAAAATCAATTACCATCCTATAGGGAGTTACAATTCTTTGTCGAATGAGTTCATTTTTATCATTAGGAACAACAGTTATACCTCCTTTCTTAGGAACACAATGAATGGGACTTACCCATCTACTATCAGCTATGCGATCGATTATACCTGCTTCCAGGAGCTTTAATATTTTAGTTCTTACCACATCCTTCATCTTAGGATTTAACCATCGTTGGTGACCAATAACTGGCTTAGCATCAGGCTCCATATTAATCTTGTGCTGACAGAGAGTGGGACTAATGCCCTTGATATGATCCAGAGCATATCCAATAGCAGCACAGTGCTTCCTCAGATTTTTAAGTAATCTCTTCTCTTCATGCTCTGAAAGGCTAGCACTAATAATAACATGATATATTTTCTTTTCGTCAAGATAAGCATATTTCAAGGTATCAGGTAATTGCTTTAATTCAAACACAGGATAATCCTTAGGTGGATGAGGACCTCCAAGAGTTTCAACAGGCAAATTATGTTTAATAATAGGTGCTTGATCGAAGAATATCTTATCTATTTCATTTCTCTCATTCTTATGCATATCATTTTCATGGTCTAGCAAATATTGTTCTAACGGATCAGTAGGCGGCACTGCAATAGAAGCAAGACCAATAATTTCATCCTTAATAGGTAATTCTTTATCATGAGGTTGTCTACAGAACTTAGAGAAATTAAACTCATGAGATACATCACCAAAGTTAACGCTAATAGTTTCTTTATTGCAATCTATCTTAGCATTATCTATATTCAAGAAAGGTCTACCGAATATAATGGGACAAAAGTCATCTTGTGGGGTGTCGTGGTTCGACACGATCACCTATGGGGCCATCGGCCCCTTCGTGGTTTGGCAAGGGGGAAGGGCACGTTGCACAAAGAGCGGAGACCGTAGAACAGCACGGCAATGGTGACACGGGTGGTTTTTACCCAAGTTCGGGCCGCCGCGAGGTGTAAAACCCTACTCCTGCTTTGGTGGATTGGGTGGAAGACCATGATGAACACGCAGCGCTCAAGCCCGGCAAGGTCGCCTCAGGGAGAGCAGCTACGCGCGTATGAGTGTACAAGGGTCCGAATCCTTTCTAAGGTTGCCTCGGCCCTCCTTTTATAGGTCAAGGTGTTACCATAGTGGCAAAACAGTCATTATCCAGTGATTAGATAACCACAGTGCTATCATACCTAACTCTGCAGACAGGACAAGGTGCATTAAATGCACTGCTTAGTGTCACGTCATGGAAGTAGCCTGGCAAGCCTTGCCATGCCATTCAACCACCTTCTCGCCTGTCTGCGTGACACGCCCCTGGACGGGTGTCATTTAGGGGTGATCTTCCTCAGAAATGGCTGCCACGTGCTGAATGACAGCCCCTTAATCACTTGGGGGCTCGAAACCGCATTGATAAGTGACCGGCGTTGCTGTGAGGTGGAGCGGTGGATCCTTGGCGGGGAAGCAGGTCGTCGGCGCCCCGGCAACCCTTGCCAGGGAGGTATTGGGACTTGCCCTTGGGGTGGCCTCAACCTGACCAGGCTCGCCTGCCCGGCAAGGGAGGCTTTTCCCTTAGTGATATCTTGTTCCTTCGGCTTGTCTTGGTCCTCTTGATCCGCCCTTTGATTTCTCAAAGAGCTATTTCTTCTGCTTGGCCTTGTCTTGTCGCTGTAACCTTGCCCTTGAGCCTGTGTACAGTCCGACCAACATACAACAGGGTTTGTTGCACCAACAGGAGCCCCCGGGTCTGGCCCGAACGCGCTATCGAGCGTCGTCGGGGTAGGCCCTATCAGGTACACAGGCAGAGGTCTTGTGGCAGCTCATCCTTTGATATTTTCTTGGCTTCTTAATTAACCTATGCTTGAGTTAGTTTCTGGTTTTCCCGTGCATCGTGCAAAATGCTAAACGTGGTGGGGCCATCTCTGCACCGGCCCGTGAACGACTTTAATTCACGGGGAGGTAACTGCCATTCCACTCTTCCCACCGCGCTCGCTTTTTCTGCCACATACGCCGCATGCATTGTGCGGGGTAGGTGATGGATGGCGCGGGGGAGGGCGCCATGGCAAAAACCCGACTGCTTCGGATTGCTGCAACAGGGCGGTGGATGAGCCCGGTCGTGGCCAGTGACACGAGCGGGTCGGGCCCGAAGGAGCCCCCAGGCCCGGGCTTCTGCTTGTCTATAAAAGGGAGCATGAGGGTGAATGGAGGCACTCATCCCCGCTCTCTCTCCTTCTTGCTTGCTTTCTTCATGCCTAAGAAGAGAGGCCGGGGCTCGACCCCGCACTTCCGTTCAGGGGCGATGATCTTGGATGTCCGTGTAGATACCCGGGGAGTGAGCTTGGTCCGCGGTTGTAGTAGACGTGGCGGTTGTCGTTGGAGCCGTCGTAGTTGGTGGCAACGCACCGATCTCGGTGTGAGGGGCACCGTGTCTCTCCTTGGTGGCGGAGCGCTCGTATCTTTCATACGAGTTATTCGTCTAGGGCTTCTGGCGCCCGTCCGTGGGATTGCGCCCGGGATCCTTGATGATCCCGGCGTTGCTCTATCTGTCCAGGCAAGGGGCAACGCCGGAGGTGGTGGTGCCCTTCTACCCGCTGAAGTGGGGGACGGTGCTCTTAGCATGCCTTGGGCGCCGCCACCATCATCAGCAGTCTCTCCGGGGGAGGCGTCGGGCAAGGGGCCCAATGCCTCCTTGGAGCGACAGTGACGAGGAGGAAAACGGCAAAGACGAGGAAGGCGGGTGGCAGGCCGTCAGGTCGGAGTACGATGGCACCGACGCCTTCGTCTCGTATTGTTGGCCTGCCGCTCTGTTTTTCGTCTCTTCCCCTACCCCGGCACCATCATCACCAACCTCTTTCGAATGATTGCCGGGGGAGACTTTCTTGATGCCTTCTGCTGGGCGCACCCCGCGGTCCCGGTGGTGGCTAGGGCCCCGCCTGGCCGCTCTATCCGTCGCCGCCTTCGCAGCCTCGCCATTCCTGGTCTCGCCAAGCTGGGCTTCCACTCAGGCACTCCTCTTGCCCTCTTCGCCTTCCCCTGTAGTTCCTAGGAGGAGAGGGACAAGAAAGGGATTACAGGGCATTTATCTTTTTTAGCCTAAAATATGTAGGCATTTGCCAAACTTTAGTCTTAAATATGTAATCTTCTTTGTCCATGTTTGTGCTCTGTAAGATCCGTACTTGTTTATCCGCATATTAATGAAAAAGACAAGCCTTGCTGGGTACTTGTGCATGTATTATGTCCATGCAGAGGTGGAATGCCTCTATACGTTTGAGTAAACAAGTTTCCACGGCAAGCTATCCTGCCGGTACCTTTCGTTTGTTGCCGCGGGCTTGGCCTGCCAGGCTCGAAACTAGGAAAAGGGACCAGCCCCCTATCAAACCCTCTCCGTCAAAGGCCACTACAACCACCTTGACCGAAGCAACGTTCGAGTCAAAGGATGGGAGCACCCATGCTTCGAAGACAACGGGGTTTCTTTATGCACAAGTTTGCTCCTTACAGAACATGCATGGATAAGAAGAAACTTATCTGTTTGGCTTGTCAGGGACCGATATGTAGGCTTGTTTCCATTTCTTCTTTTCGAGACCGAGTCCTCGGCAAGAGCCCTGCAGTTTAGTGCAGAGGAAAACAAAGCTACATATGACCTTATCTACATGATCATGCCATGCTCATGTTATGCTATGCATGCATGCAAGTTTTTGGGCCCCCCAGCGCTTTGTTTATTTATCTGCTGCTCAGGGTTTGTGCCTGGCTTTGTACAAAGGGTTACATGCAGCATCGGCAAGGCTTGTACAAAAGGGTGGCTGCCGGGCAGGGCCCGACAGCCGCGCCTTATGGGTAGAACTTATGAAGATGCTCAATGTTCCATGAGTTTTGCAATTGAATGCCATCTTTGGTCTCCAGGCGGACTGCGCCGGGTCTGGAGACTCGTACTACCCGGTAAGGGCTTCCCACTTCGGCGTCAACTTGTTTGCACCCTTGGCGGACTGAACGCGCCTAAGGACAAGGTCGCCTTCCTCAAGGCTCCGGGCATGAACCCTGCGGCTGTGGTAGCGACGCAGGGCTTGCTGATAGCGTGCAGCACGCGTATCAGCCCGGAGATGGTTCTCCTCAAGGAGCACGGCATTGTCATGCCGGTGCTGCTCTTGCTCTACATCATAGGCAAATACTCGAGGTGACCCGTATATGAGTTCCGTGGGGATCACTGCTTCTGCCCCATAGACTACGGAGAAGGGAGTCTGGCCGGTAGCTTGATTTGGTGTCATACAGAGGGACCAAAGAACCACCGGCAGTTCATCAATCCAGCACCTGCCGCACTTCCGCAGCCTATCAAAAGTTCTTGTCTTGAGTCCTCGCAGCACTTCAGCGTTCGCCCTCTCAGCTTGTCCATTACTTCTAGGATGGGCAACAGAGGCGAATGAAACTTTGCTTCCGAGGGTTTGAACGTATTGCATGAAGGCGCGGCTTGTGAATTGGGTGCCGTTGTCAGTGATGACTCTGGTGGGTATCCCGAAGCGGTACATCAATCCTTTCAAGAACTTGATAGCTGATTGTGCAGTTACCTTCCTCACGGGCTCCACTTTTGGCCACTTTGTAAACTTGTTGATGGCAACGTGCAAGAATTCAAAGTCCCCGGTAGCACGGGGGAAGGGGCCCAAGATGTCGAGCCCCTAGACCGAAAATGGCCATGACAAAGGAATCATCTGGAGAGCTTGAGCAGGCTGATGGATATTCTTGGAGTGGAACTGGCAGGCTTCACATCTGGTGACTAGCTCAATCGCATCTTGGAGGGCCGTGGGCCAGAATAAACCTTGCCGGAAAGCTTTTCCAACCAAGGCTCTTGATCCAATATGGGAGCCGCACATGCCTCTGTGTATTTCTGCCAATAGTTCCTTCCCCTCTTCCCGGCAAATGCACTTCAATTTCACACCGTTGGGCCTCCTTCTGTATAGCGTGCATCAACAAACTGATACATACTGGCCCTCCGGGCTACTCTTTTAGCTTCTTCTTGCTCTTCGGGAAGTTCTCCTGTTTGGAGGTAATGGACTATGTGCCGTGCCCAAGTTGGAGCTTGAGGCTCGACAACAAGGACCAGCGGCACCTCCTCGTTCATGGGAGCGCATGCCTCAACTGCAAGGACTGGTAGTTCGGTGGGAGGGTGCTGCTCACCAAGCGAAGTGGAGTCGTTTCCGCCAACCTCTCTGCCGGGAGCTTCGGGAAGCCCTATCGGGAGAGGCTTGCTGGAGTCCAGTTTCCTCCTCTTTCTGTCCATTGTTGCCGGGGATACAGAGGGCAAAGTCAGGTGGAGAACAAAAGTCCCTGGTTCCACAGGAAGCTTTTGCGTAGCGCACTTTGACAGATGATCAGCAATGTTGTTTTCCGCACGTGGCACGTGCTCTGTTTGCAATCTATCAAAGTGCTCCTCCAGCTTTCTCACTTCCTCCACATATGCCTTCATCAATGGACGCTAATAATCCTTGTTCACTTGCCTCACTATGAGCTGTGAGTCTCCTCGAATGATTAACTTCTTAATCCCCAACTCTGTCACGATTCTGAGCCCGGCAAGGAGCCCTTCATATTCCGCAGTGTTGTTGGTAGCCTTCTCCCAGGGGAAATGCATCTAGACCACATACTTGAGGCACTCTCCTGTGGGTGCGACGAGGAGCACGCCAGCTCCTGCACCTTGAAGTGAGAAGGCACCATCAAAGTACATGATCCATTCTTGGGGCGCTTCCTTGCCGGGGATAACTATTTCCAGTGCCTCTTCGTCTGGGGTATTTGTCCACTCCGCAATAAACTCTGCCAATGCTCTGCTCTGAATGGTTGACGTGCTCTCAAACTTCAAACAAAAGCTTGATAGCTCCAAAGCCCATTCCACTATTCTACCAGTGGCCTCCGGGTTCCTCAGTATGCATTGCAAAGGGAATCGGGTGACAACTATGATCTCGTGGGCTTGGAAGTAGTGGCACAGTTTCCTTGAGGCCATGATGAGGCCAAAGATCAACTTTTGCACGCCAGAGTACCTTGACCTAGCCACCTGCAACAGGGAGCTGACAAGGTAAACTGGCCCCTGCACCACCTTCTTCCTTGCCGCAGTCTTGGGGTTGCCTTCGCTTCTCTGCTCTTCCTTCTCTTGATCTGCACTCAGCCTTGCCGGGACTGGTTCACTTCCTTCTTCGGGGAGGACAGTAGCTGCAGCTGCTCCTTCTTCCACTTCCCGTTGTGCCACCAGTTCTGCACTAACCACTTGATTGGTTGCCGCCAAATACAGCAGCAATGGCTCTTGTTGTTTAGGAGCGACCAGTGTGGGAACGGAGGAAAGGTAGGTTTTTAAGTCCTGCAGCACTGCTTCCGCCTCCGGGGTCCACTTCATGGCCCCTGCCTTCTTCAAGATTTTGAAGAATGGAAGGGCGCGCTCGGCGGAATTGGAAATGAACCTACTCAGCGTGGCAACATATCCAGTTAAACGCCTCACGTCCTTTGACTGACTTGGGTGCTTGAATCTGTTCGATTGCCCTGATCTTGTCGGGGTTGGCCTCTATCCCCCGATGAGACACAAAGAAGCGAAGTAGCTTGCCGGAGGGAACGCCAAACACACACTTCTCTGGGTTCAGCTTCAAGTTGATCTTGCGCAGGTTTGCAAAGGTTTCTTCCAAGTCCTGAATGAGCGTTGATCTATCCTTGGTCTGGACTACTATGTCATCCATGTAAGCTTCAATATTCCTGTGTAGCTGGGACCCAAACCGCATTTGTACTGCTCTTGCAAAAGTGGACCCATCGCTCTTTAACCCAAAGGGCATCCGTATGAAGCAGTACGTGCCACATGGGGTTATGAACGCTGTCTTCTCCTCATCTTCCTTGGACATGAATATCTGGTGGTACCCGGAGTAGGCATCCACAATCTGGTCGATGCATGACAAGGGGAATGGGTCTTTCGGGCATGCTTTATTCAGATATGTGAAATCTATGCAAAGCCTCCATTTCCCATTTGCCTTGCGCACTACCACTGGATTTGCCAACCATGTTGGGTGCAATACTCCTCTAACCAAACCAACTGCCTCAAGTTTCTTGATCTCTTCGGCAATGAACTCCTACCGCTCCAAGGCTTGCTTCCGGACCTTCTGCTTGACAGGCCAGGCATGAGGGCAGACAGCAAGGTGTTGCTCGATTACCTCCCTGGGAACACCAGGGATGTCAGATGGTTGCCAAGAAAACACATCAACATTCGCCCGCAGGAAGGCAACGAGCGCGCTTTCCTATTTGTCATCAAGGGTGGAGCTGATAGTGGATGTACCATCAGCGCCAACCAGCCCTGCCGGGACCTTCTTCAGAGTGGGTGCAGCAACCTTGGATCTCTTGCTAGTAGAACTCTCCGGCAAATCATTGACGGGTGCAGCGTACTCCGGAGAGGCGCACTTCCCGGATTCCTTGCTGGCTTCCTTGCTAGCTTTTCTCCCTTGTTTGTTTTCCTTGGCGGGGACTGCGGCTTCCGCAGCCTCGGTAGCGACCGCATCCCGGTACATCTTGTCCACGCATATAATTGCATCCTTCTTGTCTGATGGGATAGAAATGACGCCCATCGGTCCTGGCATCTTCAGGGTATTGTAGGCATAGTGGGATGCCGCCATGAACTTTGCCAGGGCGGGTCATCCAAGTATCCCATTATATGGCAATGGAAGCTGGACCACATCGAACACAATCTTCTCAGTCCGGTAGTTCAATTCTCCTCCAAATGTTACCGGCAGCGTAATCTTCCCCTTTGGACGACTCCTGCCGGGATTGATTCCTTGAAACGTACCGGTAACCTTGAGCTCTTCATCTGTTATCTGCAACTTGCTGATTACCTTGGGGGAAATCAGGTTCAACCTGGCCCCGCCGTCAACCAACATCTTTGTGACCTTGAGGTTGCGGATCGTTGGTGATACCAACAATGGCAAGCACCCTACCGCGGTGGTGCGGTCAGGGTGATCCTCTTTGTCAAAGATGATGTGCGCGTGAGACCATTTGAGTGGTTTCCGGGAATCTGCTGCTGGCTCCACAGCATTGACCTCACGCACCCATTGTTTCAGCTGGCAGTGAGAGGAGTGCAAGGATGCGCCCCCGTCAATGCACATGGCGTCAGTGCCTTTCTAAAACTCTTGCTCACTGGTTTCCTCTTCTTCCCCTTCATCGAGTTCGTCACCACATTCCTTCTTCTCATGGCCTTTAGCAGGTTTCCCTTGATGTTGGGGGACCTTGCCGGGGTGGCCTCCTCGGCCGCCTCGGCCCTTCCTGCCAACACCATCTTGGTCTCTCTCCTTATCACGCTTCTCGTACTCAGCCTTCTGCTTCTTGACGAGTTGCTCAACTTGGTGACATTCTTGGAGATCATGGCCTTTGGTTTGATGGATCTTGCAGTACGGCCCGTCAGCCTTCCCAGCCTTCTCGGCCACCGCAGCCTCCCAGCAGTCGGCGCACGCGACAACCTCCTTGTCGGGGGCTTCGGTCTTGGCCTTCTTGCCGGTACTAGGGGTGCCTGACCCCTCGACTGCCAGCACTGCTTTCTCCTTGCGCTTCTTGTTGCGTTTCTTCTTCTTCTTCTTCTGGTTGGTGGCATCGTCGTCGTCTTCTGAGTCAACATCAACGCCATCCTCTTCTCCGGGGAGATGCCTCCCCTCCTCCGTACGAGCACACTTATCCGCCAAGGTGTAAAGCTCATTCACAGTCTTGGGCAACCGGACGTTCATCTTGGAACGTATCCTACGGTTGCGTACATTGGACTGGAATGCGGCAATCACAGCTGCCGGGTGGATATCTGGAATGTTCCTGTGCACCCGGCTGAACCTCTGCATGTACTTCCGCAAACTCTCCCCTTCCTTTTGTGGAAGGAGCTGCAAATCGCTAGGCCGCCCTGGTTCTTAATGGCCGCCCGTGAAGGCACCAACAAACTCGTGGCACAGATCAGCCCAAGTCGAGAAGGAGTTCTCCGGCAAGTGCATCAGCCACAACCTCACATTTGGCTTGAGCGCCAAAGGGAAGTAGTTGGCGAATACCTTTTCATCTCTTCCTCCGGCGGCTTGAACAGCGATGGTGTAGATACTCAAGAACTCTACCGGGTTCAGTCTTCCATCATATTTTTCTGGTATCTCTTGCTTGAACGTATGGGCAGATGGCCAACGGACTTGCCGCAGCTCGCGAGTGAAGGCTGGACACCCAACCTCAAAAGGCAGGTATCCGTCTCGACCGAGCACAGGCTCGTCGATGTTGGGGCCATTGCGCCTGTCAGACTGGCGGTGGGTTTCGCGGCGCTGTTCTATGGTGATGCGCGCGTCTTCCCTCCGTCTGTCCTCCAGGACCTGCCGCTGATCTCGACGGGCTCGAGGATCAGATGAAGCCATCAACACCTTGTCGTGTTCTTGGTTGCGCGGCTCTGGCTGCGGCCCCTGCGCTGGCTGTCGTGGGGGGGGCTGCACCATAAGGTTGGCCCCTTCAGCACGACCAGCGGCTCGGGCCGCTATCGCTGCCTGCGGATGCTGTGGCGAGCCCACTCGTTGTGATCCCCCTGCCTCAGCGAAACTAATCAAACTTTGAGTGGTGGCTCTGCATTCATCCATTTGGTCGGCCGCTGGTGGGAATCTCAACAGGAGCTGGGCTCGCGCCATGGCTTCCGAAGCATACTTGGCATGGACGACGATGCAGATCGCAACATCGCCCGACTCTTGACGGTACCGGTAGTGGCGGTGTCGTGCTCTCATCGTCGTGAGCCAGTAGCGAGGGCGGCGTGACGATGAGAAGGACGCTCTTGGGGGTTGATGACCCCGTTCAGCGCTTTGTCTTGATTGCCTTGCCCTGGGGGAAAGCATGTGCCTCATAGCTGCACCCGCAGCAGGGGCAGCTAGGAGGTCGTGATTCACGCCGGGGCGGGCGCCATCGCTGCGGCTGCGTTCTGCTGTGAGGTGGAGAGGCGGAGATTGGATGTTCCCCCCTCCCGCATCTTGTGGAGCGTGGCCGCTACGGTGCTGTTGATGATGTCCTCCTCCGGCGCCTCCTGCTCCCAACTCAGCCGCAGGGGGAATGATGACGGCGCCGCCTGCGCCGGTCACGTTCCCTGCGGCGTCCGGGTCCCCCGACGCCACCGCAGCCCCCATGGGATCAGTGGCTGCATACGAGGGGGCCTTCAAGGTGGAAGGGTGGGCTGCTACGCCGGACTTTTTCTTGGGCGCCATGGATGATGACGCCATCGACGAAGAAGAATGGTGATGAAGATTGACGCGCTGTTTATGTCCTCGGGTTCGCACAAGCGCTTCCCCCTACCTGGCGCGCCAAACATGTCATGGTTCAACATGATCACCTATGGGGCCATCGGCCCCTTCGTGGTTCGGCAAGGGGGAAGGGCATGTTGCACAAAGAGCGGAGACCGTAGAACTGCACGGCAATGGTGACACGGGTGGTTTTTACCCAGGTTCGGGTCGCCGCGAGGCATAAAACCCTACTCCTGCTTTGGTGGATTGGGTGGAAGACCATGACAAACACGCAGCACTCAAGCTCGGCAAGGTCGCCTCAGGGAGAGCAGCTACGCGCGTATGAGTGTACAAGGGTCCGAATCCTTTCTAAGGTTGCCTCGACCCTCCTTTTATAGGTCAAGGGGTTACCACCGTGGTAAAACAATCATTATCCAGTGATTAGATAGCCACAGTGATATCATACCTAACTCTGCAGACATGACAAGGTGCATTAAATGCACCACTTAGTGTCACGTCGTGGAAGTAGCCCGACAATCCTTGCCGTGCCATCCAACCACCTTCTCGCCTGTCTGCGTGACACGCCCCTGGACGGGTGTCATTTAGGGGTGATCTTCCTCAGAAATGGCTGCCACATGCTGAATGACAGCCACTTAATCACTTGGGGGCTCGACACCGCACCGATAAGTGACCGGCATTGCTGTGAGGTGGAGCGGTCGAGCCTTGGCGGGGAAGTTGGCCATCGGGGCCCCAGCAATCCTTGTCGGGGAGGTCTCGGGACTTTCCCTTGGGGTGGCCTCGACCTGACCAGGCTCGCCTGCCCGGCAAGGAAGGCTTTTCCCTTAGTGATATCTTGTTCCTTCGGCTTGTCTTGGTCTTCTTGATCTGCCCTTTGATTTCTCCAAGAGCTATTTCTTCTGCTTGGCCTTGTCTTGTCGTTGTAACCTTGCCCTTGAGCCTGTGTACAGTCCGGACAACATTCACCAGGGTTTGTTGCACCGACATGGGGAATCAAGGACTAGAAAATCAGTAGGGTATTTTATCTTTCCACACAAGACTTCAACATCTCTAACAATCCCAAGTTGTGAAATAGTATCTCTATTCGCAAGCTTAATAGTAACATCAATGACTTCTATTTCAGCCGATGCAATATCATTCATAATCTCTTGATATAAAGTGAATGGAATAGCACTCACACTAGCACCCAAATCACATAAACCATGGTAACAATGATCTCAAATTTTAACAGAGACAACACGCATGCCAACAACATGCCTATTCTTATCTTCAAGATCAGGTTTAGCAATTCTAGTAGCTTCATTACAAGTAAATAACATGCTCATCAATATTAGCAACCAAGAGATCTTTAACCATAGCAATATTAGGTTCAACTTTAATTTGCTTAGAGGGTCTGGGCGTTCTAACAAAACTTTATTAACCACAGTTCAGACTTTAGCATGTTCCTTTATCCTAACAGGGAAAGGAGGTTTCTCAATATAAGCAGTGGGCACAACTGGATCAACATTGTAAATGATAGTTTCAACTTTAACTATAACCGGTTCCTCAATCTTTTATTTAATGAGAGGACAATACTTAAACCACTTCTCCTTAGGGAGATCAACATGAGTAGCAAATGATTCACAGAAAGAAGCTACCATCTCAGAGTCAAGTCCATATTTAGTGCTAAAATTATGAAAAGCATCGATATCCATAAAAGATTTAACACAATCAAACTCAAGTTTTATACCTGTCTCTTTACCTTTGTCGAGTTCTCAGTCTTCAAAGTTGTGTTTAATTCTTTCCAAAAGATCCCATCTGAATTCAATGGTTTTCTTCATAATGGAACTAGTAGAAGAAGAGTCTAGCATGATTCGATCATTATGAGAAAGCCGACCATAAAATTTTTGTAAGATAATTTCTCTTGAGAGCTCATGATTGGGGCATCTTTACATCATGTACTTAAGCCTCACCCAAGCTTGAGCGATACTTTCTCCTTCATGAGGTCAAAAATTATATATATAATTCTGATCACGAAGAACCAGATACATAGGATAAAACTTTTGATGAAATTCCAATCTCAATCGGTTCCAATCCCACGTTCCAATATCATCACATGTCCTATTGTTGGGGAACGTTGCATGGAAAACAAAAAAATCTATGCACACGCAAGATCTATCCATGGAGATGTACAACTACTAGAGGGGGAGAGCATCTACATACCCTTGTAGATCGCTAAGTGGAAGCGTTTACCAATGCAGTTGATGTAGTCGTACACCTTCACGATCCATCCCGATCAAGTACCGAACGTACGACACCTCCGGGTTTAGCACACGTTCAGCTCGATGACGTCCTCCCCTTCTCGATCCAGCAAGAGAGGTGAAGTAGTAGATGAGTTCGGGCAGCACGACGGGGTGGTGACGGTGGTGGTGAAACTATTTGCGCAGGGCTTCGCCAAGCACAGCGGATTTTGGACGGAGGACGAAGTAGAGGGAGAGGGGGCGCCGGCACACGGCTTGGTGAATCGTGGTGTCCTCCAGGGGCTAGCCCTGCTCCTCTATTTATATGTTGAGCCCTGGGGTCGTTTCTTGGAGAAAGAGTGAAAGGATCGAGAAGAGGGGTCTAGAGGGGGGGGGGGTGATTAGACCCTCAACAAGTAAAAGTGGCAATTTTTAAGTTCTTCAAGTTAAGGTGGAGTTTTAGCACAAGTTTAAGCATTCACAATACATTTCAAGCAAGCATGACAAGAGTATGAGCAGCGAAAAGAGTAAATCATGCTAATTGCAAGAAAGTAAAGGGATGGGATTGGAGTGTGCAAACGCAATGAAGACACAGAGATTTTGGCGTGGTTCCGATAGGTGGTGCTATCGTACATCCACGTTGATGGAGACTTCAACCCACAAAGGGTAACGGTTGCGTGAGTCCATGGAGGGCTCCACCCACAAAGGGTCCACGAAGAAGCAACCTTGTCTATCCCACCATGGCCATCGCCCACGAAGGACTTGCCTCACTCGGGTAGATCTTCATGAAGTAGGCAATCTCCTTGCCCTTACAAACTTCTTGGTTCAACTCCACAATCTTGTCGGAGGCTCCCAAGTGACACCTAACCAATCTAGGAGACACCACTCTCCAAAAGGTAATAGATGGTGTGTTGATGATGAAATCCTTGCTCCTGTGCTTCAATTGATAGTCTCCCCAACACTCAACTCTCCCTCACAGATTTGGATATGGTGGAAAGATGATTTGAGTGGAAAGCAACTTGGGGAAGGCTAGTATCGGATTCAGGGCTCCGCAGACCCAAAGAAGGTTCGAACTCTAGGGCGTGTGCGAAGAACTCAACCTATCCGGCCTACCAACCCGTCGCCCCACGGCCTAGCTCGATGGATCAAAGAAGGAGATGGACACGGCAGTTTACCCAGGTTCGGGCCACCTTGCGGTGTAAGACCCTACTCCTGCTTTGTGGTCGATTGGCCTCACGAGGGGCTGGGGATGAACTAGTACAAGGGAAGAACAACCTCGCGAGGTTTGCTCTGAGAGGTGGGTGAGTCGTCCTTTGGTTCGGTTTCGTCTTGTCCCTCTCTATGGTGGTGGCTAGCTTATACTTATAGCGGCCTCGGTCCTCTTCCCCAAAACTTAGGCGGGAAGGGATTCCACAATGGCCAATTTGAAAGGGGACAAGCAGTACATCTTATCCTGACGAAAGGTGGTCTTCGCCTGCAAAGCTTCTGGTCGTGACGCCGCGGTGGGCTCGGCGATGACATCCGTCCTGCCGTCCTGGCGGTCTTGGTCTCGTTGCACTAGAATGGAAACCTTTGCCTGATTCCTCGGGAACCCACGCTTGCGCTTGCCTCCTTAACACCAAAGAGGAAACCTATTCCTCTGCGCCTGCTGGCGCCCGCCTGGCCTTGGTCGTCATGGCTTGCGTCACCGCAACCTTGTGAGGTTGGATACCTGCATAGATATCTCCGCTCTGCAGGAGGCAGCCTTGGGAGGCCGCTCCCTCAGGAGGTCTTGGCGCTGTCTGCCTCACGAGGCTTGGCCCCTCGCGAGGGTCTTGTCTTGTTGGTGTTGAAACTGGGCCATACCAGGCCATCGATGGAGCCACGCCATGGGCCGCAGGCAGGCAAGTCTGGGCACCCTGGTTCCCAGAATACCGACAGTAGCCCCCGGGCCCAAGGTGCGCTCGGACTTGGCTTCGAGGCGAAGCCAGAGGCAAGGGCGAAGCACCGTGGGCCCCAATCACCTGCGGGCCAGGCTGACGCGTGGCACTTGATGGGACGTGGGCGACGACGATATTCTTCAAGGTCTTCGGGGAGGATGGCCGACACTTGGAGTGCTGCCCCAGGGGAGGCGATCGAGACGGCGACCCCCTCAGAGGCCGGCAAATCGGCGAGGCCCCTCGCGGTGAACTTGCCCTTGGCCTTGTCCGCGGTTCCTCCACCAGCAACGACGCCTCCTCCGAACCAAGCTTAATCGACGACAACAGCTATGAGCCGCCGCGCCGCCACGCTCAGGCATGAGGGAGGAATGGCGCCGGCCAGGCGTCATGGGCGACACCGCCTGGGTCGCGATCCTCAGGAGGTCCTTTCCTTTCGTTTCATTCTAGCGCGAAAAATCATGAAGGGCCCCGCGGGGGTGTGTAAAGATCGTGACACTTTTGCCTTAATGTTAGCGTCCCCAACTTATGTTGTGTTTGTGTCTCTCGCTTGGGCACGGTTCCCCCTTTTTATTCTCGTGGTAGCTTAGTGCTCTACGCCGACATGACCCAGTCCCCAGGCAAGCTTTGGCCGTCGCTGGTATGTCAGGTCGCGATGCTGTGGTCAAGGCCAGGAGGTGAGCGGCCCGAGGTCCGGTAAGAGCCCCTGAGGCGCGATGCTTAGGAGGTCCTCTTTGGCGCGCAAGCGGCTCCCGAAGGACTGAAAGGGGAGTTCCCTAGCCCGAGCGAAATCACGAGAGATGAAACGCCGATTATGGGGTTCGCGCCCGGGTGTGCGAAGCGACTTATCTTGGCGAGCCTGTGGCAGTTTCCTTGTCGCGAGGGCGAGCTTCTTGTGTGACGTTAGGCTGCGCCCTTCTCCTGATGGCGCCCCCCACGGGGCTCCTACCGACTCCATCTCTCCCGCTCGTCAGGGTGCTCTACGTCCTCGAGACCCGGCTCTCGAGCGAGGCTTGGCTGCCGCTGGTATGCCAGGTCGCGATGCCGTGGTCAAGGCCAGGGGGTGAGGACTCGAGGGCCGGTAGGAGCCCCTGAGGCGCGGTGCTCAAGGGCCCCCCCTTTAACGTGCAAGCAACTTGTGTGAGAAAAGAGTGGCTGGCTCCGAGGGGGTACCTAGGAGGGGTTGCGCCCCATGGCACGTAGCGCGGTATCCTTCCGCGGTGGCGAGGTGTTGGTGAAGCTGCTCATGATCCTGCCTCGGGAGGTTCCCATCTCTGAGGCTCCAGCAGCAGAAGTCGAAAGCGGTGAGGACGGTGGCAGCGTTTTCGATGAGGGGCTTCCAACGAGTGGGGCAGGTGGCGGCAGTGGCGTTCCTTCTTAGTTTTACCCGGCAACATTCACCGTACCTCATGGAGGCGTAAGACTTGTGTTTAAGCTTGTGGAACAATATGTGCTTGTAATAATTATTAGGACCCCGTGGTTTCCTTATTGCGCCAAGTTTCCTTCATGCTTGCTTTTCTGCTCTGCGTCAGCAGGGCCCAGCCCCGCGCATACCTCGACCGCCATTGGGGCGTCCGGATCACCAGGACGACACCAAGGGGCGAGGGGCTACATGACTAGTGAGGCCCCTGAGTCGCGATGCTCAGGAGGTCCCACTTGATGTGCGAGCAACCCTCATACCTTTGACCACCAGCTTTCACCTGGGGGGAACGTGAGAAGACCAGGTACCCGGACCTGGTAGGGTAGCGTGTGCCAGGCGGGGCCTGAACACAACCCCCGTGTCCAGCCCCCTTGCGCGATCCTCCCGAGGGGGAAGCTGTGGGGTGTTGCCAGTCGTAGAGCTGAGAGGCTATCCTGAGGTTGATGCGGCCGCGAGGGCGCCCTCAGTTGGTTTATTCACCAGCGCGGAGCATGGTGCTTCCACTTTATCGTGGGCATAGTCGCTCCTTGACCGTGTCGTCCGCCAGCATGGAGCATGGGGCTTCCACTGGTACATGGGTGGGAGTTCCCGCTAGGGGAGACTCCGGGGCGTGTACAGCCCCGTTCGTACGCGTGGCTAGCACGGCAGAACTAGAGGAGGTGTATCTGGGCACTCGTGAGCCAGCGCGGAACTCACGAGGCCCTACCTCAAGGCAGGTTGCGCCTGATTTTTGCAGCACAGGGCGCGCGTAAGAAACCTGTGGGGCAATGGGGGGTCCTGCGCCGAATGCCCCTCCGGAGGTTATCGCATAATAAGGCCGAACACCAATGACCCCAGGAGGTGACGTGAACGGGGCCGGCCCGCCAGACAGAGCTCAGCCATTGGTTTTATCAGCGCTGTAGGGACGGACCTGAGCACAGACACCGTGCCAAGTCTTCTCATGCAACGATCCCATGGAAAAACAGCCGGTGCACGGCTCCCGCTGTGGTGAAGTGCTGAACTGCGGTTGTACAAACCGGGCCGTGCGCCCGCACTTGCCCACATGCGATTAGCTCATGTGAGAACAAGGCACCAAGGACCACGGGAGGTGACGCGCACGGGAGTTGGCCCGCGGGACAGAGCTCGGTCGCTTGGGTTTGTCGACGCTGCAGGGATGAACCCGAGCACAGACATCGTGCCAGTCCTTAATCACGAGGCGGTCGCGGGCAAATTCGTGAGGGCGCAGCGACATCATAGTGACGAAGCACCGGACAGGCAGTTGAGATACTTAGGAAACTCATGAAGACAAAACCAGTTCTCCCTGAGGATGATACAGCCCGAGGGCCCCCCTCAGTTGAACAAACCAAAAAGTCACCTGGCACCTTCGTTGTAGAAGCGTTGAAGTAGCTGAAGATGCGTACTGTAGAGATCGCTCCTCACGGGCCGACCGGCTCCTGAGCCCTGGGAGGCTCCTGAGGTAAGGGGGGCTCATGAGGGTCTGTCACCTCCTCGGTCAGGACCGCCTGGCGCCTGGCCTTGTGAGCCGCCAAGGCTCCCTGCATGTCGCGCTGGTGCGAGGCAGCCACTTCCAGCAGGCCGAACGGCATGCGGACGTAACTGCGGGGGCAGCCCCCACTCCGTTCAACACGGGACGGCCAGAAGAGCTCCTGAGAAGCAACCCTGTCGAGGCCTGGGATGTTGACGTAGACGCGCAGCTCACCACCCATGTCACGGGCGGCAGCTGCACCGGATGACGCGGGACGACGTTCACCACGCATGGCTCGCGCCTCCTGAAACTCCTCGATCGCCTTGGTGATGAACTCCTGAGCGCCCAACGCCTCGCGCCTTGCGCCTTGCTCACCGGAGTGCGCGTCAAAGCACGCCCCCACGTGGTGCCCGAACGCCTCCCTCGTGACGCTGGTCAGGTCAGAGGCCCTCCAGACGAGAGCCCCCGAGCCCGTCCTGAGAGGGGTGCCGGACGCATCTTCCTATGCAAGAGGGAAAGGTGCCCCAGCAGTGGGCGCAGGGCCAGAGGCACGACCGTCGGGCGCCGTAGCCTTTTGACGGCCCTTTGGGAGGAGCTGCTTCTTCTTCTCGGGGATGGCCTTAGGAGGCAGGATGGCACCCTCGCCATATGGGTTCTCGACCGCCGCCGAGTGCCCTGGAAGTTGGTGATGAAGCGCTCGCATAGCTCGTCCCAGGAGGAGATCGACCCCACCGGGAGGTTCAGGAGCCAAGAACGCGTGCCATCCTTGAGGGCCATGGGGAACCAGTTCGCCATGACCTTGTCGTTGCCATTTGCCGCCTTGATGCTCAGCTCATAGAGCTGGAGGAACTTAGCATGGTCGGGGGTGTCATCGTAGCGTGGAGGCAGATCCGGCTTGAACTTGCCGGGCCAGACAACACGGCGCAGCTCCGGGGTGAAAGCACGGCAGCCTGCCGCACTCACAGGGGCCGGTCGCATGGGAGGAGGTTGGTCCTGGCGTTCGCGCGCCTTTGCCTCTGGCGGTACGCGGTCTTGACGCGGCGGCGCTAGAAGTGCACGCGCTTCTCCTTTGGGCCGCTGCACCACCAGGTAGCTTTCTTCATCGTGCGCTGGTGCCCTGCGCGGTGGGTCGCGTTGGGGTGCCTCTCACCTCGGCTCAGGGCCCACGCCATGCAGAGGAGGGGGAGGAGGCATGCCATGAGCCACGTTGCCCACCAGGGATGATGGAGGACGAGGCGAACGGGACGGTGCAGGGGCCTCGCCAGCGGCGTTGACAAGTTCGGCGATGCGGGCGAGCCAGTCGTCGTGGAGGTCGTTGGCCGGACGATAGCGTAGAAGCTCACACGCCATGAGCAGCGCAGCCTGTGCGTTCACCGGCCCGCGATGAACATGAGAAGACGATGCCACAGCCGGAGTTGGTGATGGGGTCGCGGTGCGGCCGTCGCGCCACACGGACGGTGGCAGCGATGAGTCCTGCTGTTCGCGAGCAACAGGGTCGGTGGTGGCGCTAGCCACCGGGGAGGCAGAGCGGCGAGGGGCGCCATTGCCCGCGGGTGCCGTCTGGATGACACAAGCGGCTCAGCGCTCGGATCGAACACGGTGAGCGTCGACCATTGGAACGGCGGAACGGCGGCGGAGCGAGTGGTGGGAGAGAAGCTTCAACACGCCCCTACCTGGCGTGCCAAATGTCGGATTCAGGGCTTCGTAGACCCAAAGAAGGTTCGAACTCTAGGGCGTGTGCGAAGAACTCAACCTATCCGGCCTACCGACCTGTCGCCCCACGGCCTAGCTCGATGGATCAAGGAAGGAGATGGACACGGCAGTCTACCCAGGTTCGGGCCACCTTGCGGTGTAAGACCCTACTCCTGCTTTGTGTTGGATTGGCCTCACGAGGGGCTGGGGATGAACTAGTACAAGGGAAGAACAACCTCGCGAGATTTGCTCTGGGGTGTGGGTGAGTCGTCCTTTGGTTCAGTTTCGTTTTGTCCCTCTCTATGGTGGTGGTTAGCTTATACTTATAGCGGCCTCGGCCCTCTTCCCCAAAACTTAGGCGGGAAGGGATTCTACAACGGCCAATTTGAAAGGGGACAAGCAGTACATCTTATCCCGATGAAAGGTGGTCTTCGCCTACAAACCTTCTGGTCATGACGCCGCGGTGGGCTCAGCGATGACATCCGTCCTGCTGTCCTGGCGGTCTTGGTCTCATTGCACTGGAATGGAAACCTTTGACTGATTCCTCGGGAACCCACGCCTGTGCTTGCCTCCTTAACACCAAAGAGGAAACCTGCTCCTCTGCGCTTGTTGGCGCCCGCCTGGCCTTGGTCGTCATGGCTTGCGTCACCGCAACCTCATGAGGTTGGATACCTGCATAGAAATATCCGCTCCTCAGGAGGCAGCCTGGGGAGGCCGCTCACTCAGGAGGTCTTGGCGCTGTCTGCCTCACGAGGGTCTTGTCTTGTTGGTGTTGAAACTGGGCCGTACCAGGCCGTCGATGGAGCCACGCCATGGTCCGCAGGCAGGCAAGTCTGGGCACCCTGGTTCCTAGAACGCCGACAACTAGAAATCAAGATTCTTGTGGTAGGATTGGTATATCTTGATCTCAACACATGAGTAGGTGATTCTCTCTCAGAAAATGTAAGCTGGAAGTGTAGGCACGTTTTGATGGCTCGCTCACACATGGAAAAGGGGGTGGAGGGGTATATATAGCCTCCACACAAAATCCAACCGTTACACACATTTGACCCAACTCGGTCAGGCCAAATAGAAGAACTCGGTGAGACCGATTCTGTTCAAAATATGAATGTTAGGAATCTCAGTGGGACCGACTGGAACAACTCGGTGGGACCGATGTGTCAACTTGGTGGCACCGATTGCATCAACTCGGTGAGACCGAAGTGAAGCAATAAGGCAATAGAGAAGATGTCAAGCCAACTTGGTGTGACCGATCGCAATTTCGGTGAGACCGAAATAATTGCAACAGCCAACAGAGAGTTTGCAAGGCCATCCCGGTGGGACCGAGATCCGTATCGGTGTGACCGAAGTGTTAGGGTTCCTGGCAGTAGCTATGTCAAATGAACTCGGTGGCACCAGATAGAAAATTTTGGCGGGGCCGAGTTTGACTTTGGGTTTTGGACATATTTGGAATGAGAAAGTGGTTGAGGGCTTTGGAGTAATATCACTAAGCACTTTGAGCAAGCAAGCCATTAAGCAACACCTCATCCCCTTTTAATTGTATTGTCTTTCCTATGGACTCAATGTGATCTTGGATCACTATAATAGAAATGAAGCATCTTGAGCTTTTGCCACTATGTGTCCTTGACACCTTGAAGGGGTTCCACATCCTCTTGTCCTTACCACGCCATTGTTGAACTTGTCTGAAATACACTAGATAAAAGCATTAGTCCAACAAGAGATATGTTGACATTAATTACCAAAATCACCTTGGGAGAACTTGTGCTTTCAATCTCCCCCTTTTTGGTAATTGATGACAACATTAACATACATCAAAGCTTTAGATAAATGATATGAAGAGTAATAAGTAAAGCTTTGGAAAGACATGTAACATGCATAAGCTCCCCCTACATGTATGCAATCATGTGAAGATATAATATAAGAACAAGTGAATGCATAATCATGACAGAACAAGCAGAGAGTTACATGTATCTTGGCTATATGCATTAGAGCAAATGATGTGGTTAAGAAGTGTACCTCCATGTTTATGAATCCCTCTTGCAAACAATATGTACATCAGCAAGAGATCATCATGCACATGAGTGTGATGCATATACTTACCTTGTGGTCTTGAGCTGACTTTGGAAAGAGTGGACTTGAGAAAATAGGGTTAGATAACACAAGAACACTCCTAATAAAGCAATTTCAAAAAACCACAAAGATACCAAGACTAGGATGACATGTAATGGGCGAGTACTTAGTACTTCCTTTAGATATAGACATGTCCCCAAAGATCTAAAGATATGCAATGAATTCCAAAGATTTTTCTCCCCTTAGACATTACACTTTCTCCCCCTGAATCTGATATTGGAAAATGGGAGAAGGTAGGGTAGGGTGAGATAAAATCAGAGCACAAAATAGGGTAATATCAACTAAAATCAGAGCAACAAGGATTTTTAATAGCAATAGCTAAGATCAAACATGTTGACATGTCTTTCCCCTCTTAAATACATGTGACTTCTCTCCTCTTTGTTGCCAAGCATCTGGAAGAGCTTAGATGTGCTCATATGATAAGCTTTGATGTGCTCTCTCTCTCCCCCCCTTTGACATCAATTTCCAAGAAGGGCACTTCTGGAGCATGAGTCAAGTAGGTATGGTCCTTGAGAGACACTACAATGTAGTAGGTAGTGGAGCTGAAGAAAATAGGCAGTAAGAAATGGCAAAACATTTTCTCAGAGTTGAAATCGGTGACGTCGATGCGTTTTCCATCGGTGGCTCCGAAATGACCGAGTCACAGAAGGTACTTATCGGTGCAACCGAGTTAGTCCATGTCGGTTGTGCCGATGAACTATTCACAAGGAGACCTTGTATTTTGGTCAGGCCGATAGGTTTGAATTGGAGGGACCGAGTTCAACACAGAGTAAAGATTTTGTCAACTCGGCTTACTTGGCAAATGAAATCTCACAAGAATTTGCAAGGAATTGGTAGAAAGATTTGCAATGAATTAAACATAGATAAAAGGTGGAAAATAAGGAGATCTAGATGAAGTTTTTTTTGTGATTTAGAGGGAGACATAAAAACAAGAAAATCATGCAAATGAAAAATCAACTAAGCAAAAGAACACTAGAGAACTTCATCTAGAGAAGGGGTCGGTGACAAAGTCGCCTATGTTAGAGTATATTGACTTAGGAGTCAAGTGAGATCACTTGATCATAGGTCATACTCATTGTTTAAGCTCAAAATGGGGTTACCATTTTCTGTTTAAGCATTTTGATGTATTCACACCTTGTTGAGTTGCTTTAGCTCATGACTTTGAGCAAAGCTTCTCTAAGGTGGGATTACATACCTTGGGTTGTGATGTTGATCTTAATCATGTAGTTGAACTTGTGTTGGGTGCTCAAGGTTGATGTTGTTCATCAAGAGTTGGGAGCACCACTAGTAGTTTGAGTTCATCTTCGTACATGTGTTAGTCTTGCAAGGAAAATCACTTGTGTATCCAAAATGACAATCATGAAATTTGATATATTCAAATAGTCAAAGGATATGTTGAGTGATTTCATGCTTCCTTGTATTCAACAACCATATTATAGGGACTTGGTGATGTAGAGATTGCTCAAAATGTGAGTGACTTGCAATCCCATAGATTTGGGTTCATAGAAGTACCTATAGGGGTTATAACATGCAAGGCTACAAGTATAGATCCAAGACATATGATCATCATCATAAGAGAAATATCAAGGATTAGTCATAAAGGCTCATGACTTTCATGTATCCAAATGGAACATCTACTCCAAGTTTGAGGCATCAATGATATTCAATTCACCTCTCAAACAGCAAAATATTTTCTCATCAAGCGGTTTAGTGAATATATCCGCCAATTGCTTATCGGTACGAACATGCTTAAGATTGATGTCCCCTTTAGCAACATGATCTCGAAGGAAATGATGACGAACTTCAATATGCTTAGTTCGAGAATGTTTGTGAGCAATCTTAATAGCACTTTCATTGTCACAAAGCAACGGAACATGTTTCACATGTATCCCATAATCCTTAAGGGTTTGGGTCATCCAAAGTAATTGAGCACAACATGATCCGACGACAATGTATTCCGCTTCGGCAGTAGATAAGGATACCGAGTTTTGTTTTTTGGAGGACCAAGACACAAGGGATCTACCAAGAAATTGACAAGTACCTGAAGTGGACTTTCTATCAACCTTGTCACCGGCATAGTCCAAATCGGAGTAGCCAACAAGATCAAAAGATGACCTCTTAGGATACCAAATGCCAAAGTTTGGTGTATGAATTAAGTATCTCACTATCCTTTTCACGGCCTTAAGATGAAATTCTTTAGGGGCCGCTTGATATCGTGCACACATGCACACACTTAGCATAATATTGGGATGGGAGGCACATAGATATAACAATGAACCAATCATAGAGCGGTAAACCTTTTGGTCAACCGGTTTGCCATCCTTGGTCAAGTCAAGATGTCCACTAGTAGGCATGGGTGTTTTCATACCTTTGCTTTCTTGCATGTTGAACTTCTTGAAAAGATCCTTGGTATACTTTGTTTGAGAAACAAAGGTACCTTCCTTAGTTTGCTTGATTTGCAAACCAAGGAAAAATTTGAGTTCACTCATCACAGACATCTCAAACTTTTCCGACATTAGCCTTCCAAACTTTTCACTAAAATGGGGGTTAGTAGAACCAAATATAATTTCGTACACATAAATTTGGCACACAAATAATTCACCATTAACCCTTTTAGCAAAAAGAGTGGAATCAATCTTCCCAATTTCAAAGCCTTTTTCAATAAGAAACTTGGTCAAGCATTTATACCATGCTCTAGGATCTTGTTTAAGACCATAAAGAGCTTTGTGAAGTTTATAGACATGATACGGTTTCTTGGGATTAACAAAGCCGAGAGGTTGTTTAACATAGACTTCCTCCTCAATTTCTCCATTAAGAAAATCACTTTTAATGTCCATTTGGTATAGAGTGATATCATGGTGATTGGCATAAGCAAGTAAGATGCGTATGGACTCAAATCTAGCAACGGGGGCATATGTCTCACCATAGTCCATACTTTTGACTTGAGTGTAGCCTTGGGCGATGAGACGGGCCTTGTTGCATACAACTTGTCCATCTTCATCTTGCTTATTCCGAAACACCCATTTGGTTCCAATGAGATTGTGCTTGTCATCGGGCTTTTCAACCAATGTCCACACTTGATTCCTCTCGAAGTTGTGTAGCTCTTCATGCATTGTGTTCACCCAATCCGAATCCTCAAGAGCTTCTTCAACCTTCATAGGTTCAATACTAGAAATGAATGAGTAGTGTTCACAAAAGTTAGCCAAACGAGTTTTAGAGCGAGTAATTCTCCCGGCTTGAATATCATCAAAGATTTGTTTGACGGGATGGTCTCTTGTGACTCTTGCTCTAACTCGTGAAAGCTTTTGTTTGGGTTGAGGTGGAACATCCTCTTCACTATCTTCTTCTTCTTGTCCTCCTTCATTGTTGTTGGCATTGTCGTTCTCTTGTGGAGGTGGAGAGGGAGGTCGATGTGGTTCATCTTGTTGTACTTCCTCATTTTCTCCGTCTTGACGTGTTCCACTTGTGGATGCCTCCAAATCAACTTGTGGTTCACCTTGATGTGAAGTTGAGGCTTCCACTTGAACGGATGAGGTACTCTCCTTCACCTCCTTTGGGCGAATCTAGCCAATAGACAAGTCTTGAATTGCTTTCGAAGGGTCTTTGTCTCCTACATCAATTGGCAATTGCTCTACTTGCGAGCCGTTAGATTCATCAAACTTCACATCTAGTGTCTCTTCAACCTTTTGGGTGAAATTGTTGTAGACACGGTAAGTGTGAGAGTTTGAGCCATAACCGAGTAGAAAACCTTCATGAGATTTAGGAGCAAATTTTGAATGATGATGCTTATCAAGAATGTAGCACTTTGAGCCAAATACTCAAAAGTATCCAACTTGGGGTTTGTTACCGGTGAGAAGCTCGTATGCCGTCCTGCCGAGAAGCGTGTGAAGATATAGTCGATTCGTAGCATGACAAGCTGTCTCAACTGCTTCCGCCCAAAAGTGTCTTGGCGTGTTCTATTCATCAAGCATCATTCTTGCCATCTCAATAAGTGTCTGGTTCTTCCTCTCAACAACTCCATTTTGTTGAGGTGTGTACGTAGCCGAGAACTCATGTGAAATCCCTTCTTCGTCAAGAAAGTTATCCACGTTGGAGTTCTTGAACTCCGTTCCATTGTCGCTTCGAACCTTCTTGATCTTCACTTCAAATTGGTTTTGGGCCTTCCTAGCGAAGTTCTTGAAGATCTTTTGGACCTGCAATTTATCATCAAGAAAGAACACCCACGTAAATCTCGAAAAGTCGTCAACAATGACCAAACCGAATGAGTTACCACCGAGACTCTTGTAGGCGTTGGGACCGAAAAGATCCATGTGAAGTAGCTCAAGCGGTCTTCTCGTGGTCATGATGTTCTTCACGGGGTGGCTTCCTCCAACTTGTTTTCCTGCTTGGCAAGCACTACAAAGTCTATCCTTGTCAAATATGACATCTTTAACACTAAGGATATGATCACCTTTAATAGGCTTATCAAGATTTCGCATGCCCACGTGACCTAATCTTCTATGCCATAACCAACCTTTAGAAGATTTAGCAATTAAGCAAGTATGAGGTTGAGCGCTCTTAGTGAAATCAACAATGTATAGATCACCTCTATGAATACCGATAAAGATCATATTATGATTATCTCTTCGAAACACTTGGCAATCTACTTCAGTAAATAGAACATTGAAACCGAAGTCAGCTAGTCTAGATACGGAAAGTAGATTACAACCAAGAGATTCAACGAGCATAATGTTTTGGATAGAGCTATCATGGGAGATGGCCACCTTACCAAGGCCAACTACCTTACCCTTGGAGTTGTCACCCAAAGTGACATACTTGCGGGGACCGTCGTTCTCAGCAAGCTCATGAAACATGTCCTTATCTCCGGTCATATGATCAGTACATCCACTATCAAGAACCCATTCCTTTCCTCCTGCCATGTAACCACGAAGGTTAGCCATAAGACCAAAGTGTCTCATCGACTCATCAAGATCAAAGTCATTATCATCATCCTCATCATAATATCCATGTTCAACATCATCATGTGAATGATCATCACCTAGAGAGAGTGCTTCATTAGATTTATGACCATGACAATGTGCATGTTTATGAATTCTAGTAATTTGTGAGATGATGCTACTAATGACTCCAACATCTCCTTTGGCACGCATAAGGTCACGGAGCTCAAATAGACAATCATCAAATTTAGGATCACTATGATTCATTTTATGGAAAGCAATGGACTTTTGAAGAATCTCATCTAGATTTTTCAAGGAATAGTTTGGAAAGCGCTCCTCAAGATATTTCCATATAGTATAAGCACACTCAAATGTAGGCAAGCATACAAGTAAATTCCTAGGCAATCCTCTCATGATAAGATTAATAGCTCTAAGATTGCGGGACATGTCAAGATACTCATCGGGGGTAGGATGCAAAGGATCAATAGGGGGCACATAAGGGCTAGTAATATACTTGTTCAAATTATATTCATTGAAAATCTCAAGCATCTCATTCTTCCAAGAATTATAGAAATCTTCGTCAAGCATAAGCACTCTACGTCTAATACTCCCAATCGTAGACTCATCCATCTTCCTCCAATGGTGATTAAACCAAAGCAATGGAGACCAAAGCTCTGGTACCAATTGAAAGGATCGAGAAGAGGGGTCTAGAGGGGGGTGATTAGACCCTCAACAAGTAAAAGTGGCAATTTTTAAGTTCTTCAAGTTAAGGTGGAGTTTTAGCACAAGTTTAAGCATTCACAATACATTTCAAGCAAGCATGACAAGAGTATGAGCAGCGAAAAGAGTAAAGCATGCTAATTTCAAGAAAGTAAAGGGATGGAATTGGAGTGTGCAAATGCAATGAAGACACAGAGATTTTGGCATGGTTTCGATAGGTGGTGCTATTGTACATCCACGTTGATGGAGACTTCAACCCACGAAGGGTAACGGTTGTGCGAGTCCACGGAGGGCTCCACCAACGAAGGGTCCACGAAGAAGCAACCTTGTCTATCCCACCATGGCCATCGCCCATGAAGGACTTGCCTCACTCGGGTAGATCTTTATGAATTAGGCGATCTCATTGCCCTTACAAACTTCTTGGTTCAACTCCACAATCTTGCCGGAGGCTCCCAAGCGACACCTAACCAATCTAGGAGACACCACTCTCCAAAAGGTAATAGATGGTGTGTTGATGATGAACTCCTTGCTCTTGTGCTTCAAATGATAGTCCCCCCAACACTCAACTCTCTCTCTCTCATAGATTTGGATATGGTGGAAAGATGATTTGAGTGGAAAGCAATTTGGGGAAGGCTAGAAATCAAGATTCTTGTGGTAGGATTGGTATATCTTGATCTCAACAAATGAGTAGGTGGTTCTCTCTCAGAAAATGTAAGCTGGAAGTGTAGGCATGTTCTGATGGCTCGCTCACATATGGAGAAGGGGTGGAGGGGTATATATAGCCTCCACACAAAATCCAACCATTACACACATTTGACCCATCTCGGTCAGACCGAATAGAAGAACTCGGTGAGACCGATTCTGTTCAAAATGTGAACGTTAGGAATCTTGGTGGGACCGACTGGAACAACTCGGTGGGACCGATGTGCTAGGGCTTAGGGCAAACATCAACTTGGTGGCACCGATTGCATCAACTCGGTGAGACCAAAGTGAAGCAATAAGGCAACAACGAAGATGTCAAGCCAACTCGGTGTGACCGATCACAATTTTGGTGAGACCGAAATAATTGCAACAGCCAAAAGAGAGTTTGCATGGCCATCTCGGTGAGACCGAGATCCGTATCGGTGTGACCGAAGTGTTAGGGTTTCTGGCAGTGGCTATGTCAAATGAACTCGGTGGCGCCGAATAGAAAATATCAGTGGGGCCGAGTTTGACTTTGGGTTTTGGACATATTTGGAATGAGAAAGTGGTTGAGGGCTTTGGAGCAATATCACTAAGCACTTTGAGCAAGCAAGCCATTAAGCAACACCTCATCCCCTTTTAATAGTATTGGCTTTCCTATGGACTCAATGTGATCTTGGATCACTAAAATAGAAATGAAGAGTCTTGAGCTTTTGCCAATATGTGTCCTTGACACCTTGAAGGGGTTCCACATCCTCTTGTCCTTACCACGCCATTGTTGAACTTGTCTGAAATACACTAGATAGAAGCATTAGTCTAACAAGAGATATGTTGACATTAATTACCAAAATCACCCAGGGAGCACTTGTGCTTTCAAAGAGCCTCTTCATAGTCGGTTTGGAACGCAAGGAAGAGTCCTCCTCGGTTTCCAGTACCAGACGCCAGGTTCCCAGGTGTCTGGTCCCTGACCTCCGCAAAACTTCCTTTTTGCACCAACCTGAAGCCCCGTGGGCCTTACCCCTTGGCCCAACCAGATCATCCTATATATCAATATTTACCTCCGGACCATTCCGGAGCTCCTCGTCATGTCCGTGATCTCATCCGGGACTCTGAACAACATTCGGTCACCAACATACATAACTCATATAATACTTTATCGTCAACGACCGTTAAGCGTGCGGACCCTACGTGTTCGAGAATGATGTAGACATGACCGAGATGCTTCTCCGGTCAATAACCAATAGCGGGACCTGGATGCCCATATTGGTTCCTACATATTCTACGGAGATCTTTATCGGCCGAACCTTTATGACAAATACGTAGTTCCCTTTGTCCGTCGGTATGTTAATTGCCCGAGATTCTATCGTCGGTATCTTCATACCTAGTTCAATCTCGTTACCGGTAAGTCTCTTTACTCGTTCTGTAATACATCATCTTGTAACTAACCCCTTAGTCATTTTGCTTGCAAGCTTCTTGTGATATTGTATTACTGAGAGGGCCCAGAGATACCTCTCCGTCATACGGAGTGAAAATTCCCAATCTCGATTCACGCCAACTCAACAGACACCTTCGGAGATACCTGTAGAGCATCTTTATGATCACCCAGTTACGTTGTGATGTTTCATAGCACACAAGGTATTCCTCCGGTATCCGGGAGTTGCATGATCTCATGGTCGAAGGAATATGTATTTGACATTTAAGAAAGCACTAGCAATAAACTGAACGATCATATGCTAAGCTAACAGATGGGTCTTGTCCATCACATCATTCTCCCAGTGAAGTGATCCCGTTATCAAATGACAACTCATTTCTATGGTCCGGTATCCTTAACCATCTTTTGATCAACGAGCTAGTCTAATAGAGGCATATTAGGGACTTGGTATTTGCTTATGTCTTCACATATGTATTTAAGTTTCCAATCAATACAATTCTAGCATGAATAATAAACCTTTATCATGATTAAGGAAATATAATAATAACCACTTTATTATTGCCTCTAGGGCATATTTCCAACAGTCTCCCACTTGCACTAGAGTCAATAATCTAGATTACATTGTAATGAATCTAACGCCCATGGAGTCTTGGTGCTGATCATGTTTTGCCCGCGGAAGAGGTTTAGTCAACGGGTCTGCCACATTCAGATCCGTATGTACTTTGCAAAAAAATTATGTCTCCATCCTTGACCTTTTCACGAAGAGTTGAAGCGTCTCTTGATGTGTTTGGTTCTCTTGTGAGACTTGGATTCCTTCGCTAAGGCAATTGCTCCAGTGTTGTCACAAAAGATTGTCATAGGACCCGATGCACTGAGTATTACACCCAGATCGGATATGAACTCCTTCATCCAGACTCCTTCATGCGCTTCTTCCGAAGCAACTATGTACTCCGCTTCACATGTAGATCCCGCCACAACGCTTTCCATAGAACTGCACCAACTGACAGCTGCACCATTCAATATAAATACATATCTGGTTTGTGACTTAGAGTCATCCGGATCTGTGTTGAAGCTAGCATCGACGTAACCCTTTACAACGAGTTCTTCATCACCTCCATAAACGAGAAACATATCCTTGGTCCTTTTCAGGTACTTCAGGATATTCTTGACCGTTGTCCAGTGATCCACTCCTGGATTACTTTGGTACCTCACTGCCAAACTTATGGCAAGGCACACATCAGGTCTGGTACACAACATGGCATACATTATAGAACCTATGGCTGAGGCATAGGGAATGACTTTCATTCTCTCTCTATCTTCTGCCGTGGTCGGGCTTTGAGTCTGACTCAATTTCACACCGTGCAACACAGGCAAGAACCCTTTCTTTGACTGGCCCATTTTGAACTTCTTCAGAACTTTGTCAAGGTATGTGCTTTGTGAAAGTCCTATTAAGCGTCTCGATCTATCCCTATAGATCTTGATGCCCAATATGTAAGCAGCTTCACCGAGGTCTTTCATTGAAAAATTCTTATTCAAATATCCTTTTATGCTATCCAAAAATTCTATATCATTTCTAATCAGCAATATGTCATCCGCATATAATATCAGAAATGCTACAGAGCTCCCACTCACTTTCTTGTAAATACAAGCTTCACCATAAGTCTGTATAAAACCATATGCTTTGATCACCTCATCAAAGCGTATATTCCAAGTCTGAGATGCTTGCACCAGTCCATAGATGGATCGCTGGAGCTTGCACACTTTGTTAGCACCCTTAGGATCGCCAAAACCTTCTTGTTGCATCATATGCAACTCTTCTTTAAGAAACCCGTTAAGGAATGCAGTTTTGACATCCATTTGCCAGATTTCATAATCATAAAATGCGGCAATTGCTAACATGATTCTGACAGACTTAAGCACCACTATGGGTGAGAAAGTCTCATCATAGTCAACCCCTTGAACTTGTTGAAAACCTTTTGCGACAAGTCAAGCTTTGTAGACAGTGATATTACCATCAACGTCTGTCTTCCTCTTGAAGATCCATTTATTTTCAATGGCTTGCCGATCATCGGGCAAGTCCACCAAAGTCCACACTTTGTTCTCATACATGGATCCTATCTCAGATTTCATGGCCTCTAGCCATTTGTCGGAATCTGGGCTCATCATAACTTCTTCATAGTTCATAGGTTTGTCGTTGTCTAACAACATGACTTCCAGGACAGGATTACTGTACCACTCTAGTGCGGTACGTGCTCTGGTCGACCTACGAGGTTCAGTAGTAACTTGATCTGAAGTTTCATGATCATTATCATTAGCTTCCTCTTTGGTTGGTGTAGGCATCATATGAACATTTTTCTCTGATGTGCTATTTTCCTATTCGAGAGAAGGTACAACTACCTCATCAAGTTCTACTTTTCTCCCACTCACTTCTTTCAAGAGAAACTCCTTCTCTAGAAAGGACCCATTCTTGGCAACAAAGATCTTGCCTTCGGATCTGTGGTACAAGGTATACCCAATAGTTTCTTTAGGGTATCCTATGAAGACGCACTTCTCCGCTTTGGGTTCGAGTTTATCAGGTTGAAGCCTTTTGACATAAGCGTCACATCCCCAAACTTTAAGAAATGACAGCTTAGGTTTATTGCCAAACCATAGTTCATATGGTGCTGTCTCAACGGATTTAGACGGTGCCCTATTTAATGTGAATGCGGCCGTCTCTAATGCATAACCCCAAAATGATAAAGGCAAATCGGTAAGAGACATCATAGAACGCACCATATCTAATAAAGTACGGTTACGACATTCGGACACACCATTACGCTGTGGTGTTCCAGGTGGGATGAGTTGTGAAATAATTCCACATTGTCTTAAATCAAGGCCAAACTTGTAACTCAAATATTCGCCTCCGCGATCAGATCGAAGAAACTTTATTTTCTTGTTACGATGATTCTCCACTTCACACTGAAATTCTTTGAACTTTTCAAATGTTTCAGACTTGTGTTTCATCAAGTAGATATACCCATACCTACTCAAATCATTTGTGAAGGTTAGAAAATAATGATACGCACTGCGTGCCTCAACACTCATCGGACCGCATACATCGGTATGTATTATTTCCAATAAGTCATTAGCTCGCTCCATTGTTTCGGAGAACGGAGTTTTAGTCTTCTTACCCATGAGGCATGGTTCGCAAGTATCAAATGATTTATAATCAAGTGATTCCAAAAGTCCATCCGCATGGAGTTTCTTCATGCGCTTTACACCAATATGACCTAAACGGCAGTGCCACAAGTATGTTGCACTATCATTATAAACTTTGCATCTTTTGGCATCAATATTATGAATATGTGTATCACTACGATCGAGATTCAACAAGAATAGACCACTCATCAAAGGTGCATGACCATAAAAGATATTACTCATATAAATAGAACAACCATTATTCTCTGACTTAAATGACTAACCGTCTCGCAATAAACAAGATCCAAATATAATGTTCATGCTCAATGCTGGCACCAAATAACAATTATTGAGGTCTAAAACTAATCCCGAAGGTAGATGTAGGGGTAGCATGCCGACGGCGATCACATCAACCTTGGAACCATTACCGACGCGCATCGTCACCTCGTCCTTAGCCAATCTTCGTTTATTCTATAGCTCCTGTTTTGTGTTACAAATATGAGCAACCGAACAAGTATCAAATACCCAGGCGCTACTACGAGCATTAGTAAGGAACACATCAATAACATGTATATCAAATATACCTTTGTTCACTTTGCCATCCTTCTTATCTGCCAAGTACTTGGGGCAGTTCCGCTTCCAGTGGCCATTTCCTTTGTAGTAGAATCACTCAGTTTCAGGCTTGGGTCCAGCTTTGGGCTTCTTCACGGGAGCGGCAACTTGCTTGCCATTCTTCTTGAAGTTCCCTTTCTTTCCCTTGCCCCTTTTCTTGAAACTAGTGGTCTTGTTAACCATCAACACTTGATGCTCTTTCTTGATTTCTACCTGCGCTGATTTCAGCATCGCGAAGAGCTTGGGAATCATTTTCGTCATCCCTTGCATATTATAGTTCATCACGAAGCCTTTGTAGCTTGGTGGCAGTGACTGAAGAACTCTGTCAATAACACTCTCAACTGGAAGATCAATTCCCAGCTGAGTCAAGTGGTTATGATACCAAGACATTTTGAGTATGTGTTCACTGACAGAACTGTTCTCCTCCATCTTACAGTTATAGAACTTGTTGGAGACTTCATATCTATCAACCCGGGCATTAGCTTGAAATATCAACTTCAACTCTTGGAACATCTCATATGCTCCGTGGCATTCAAAACGTCTTTGAAGTCTCGGTTCTAAGCCATAAAGCATGGCACACTGAACTATCGAGTAGTCATCAGATCGAGCCTGCCAGACGTTCATAACATCTGCATCAGCTCCTGCAGCAGGTCTGTCACCTAGCGGTGCATCAAGGACATAATTCTTCTTTGCAGCAATGAGGATAATCCTCAAGTACGAACCCAGTCCACGTAGTTGCTACCATCATCTTTCAACTTAGCTTTCTCTAGGAACGCATTAAAATTCAAGGGAACGGAAACACTGGCCATTGATCTACAACATAGATATGCAAAAACTATTAAGACTAAGTTCATTATAAATTTTAGTTCAAATAATCAAATTACTAATGAACTCCCTCTTAAATCAACATCCCTCAAGTGGTCTAAGTGATACATGATCCAAATCAACTAACCCATGTCCGATCATCACGTGAGATGGGGTAGTCTTCAATGGTGAACATCTCTATGTTGATCATATCTACTATATGATTGACGTTCGACCTTTTGGTCTCCAGTGTTCCGAGACCATGTCTGTACATGCTAGTCTCGTCAAGTTTAACCCAAGTATCCCGCATGTGCAAAACTGGCTTACACCTGTTGTATGGGAACGTAGAGTCTATCACACCCGATCATCACAAGGTGCTTCAAAACAACAAACTTTAGCAACGGTGCATACTCAGGGAGAACACTTTTATCTTGAAATTAAGTGAAGGGATCATCTCATAATGCTACCGTCGTTCTAAGCAAAATAAGATGCATAAAGGATAAACATCACATGCAATCAAAATATGTGACATGAAATGGCCAACATCATCTTGTGCTTTTGATCTCCATCTCCAAAGCATCGGCATGATCTCCACCATCACCGGCGTGACACCTTGATCTCCATTGTTGTGTTGGAGTCGTCTCGCCAACTATTGCTTCTACAACTATTGCTAACGTATAGCGATAAAGTAAAGCAATTACATGGCACTTAGTGATTGAAACGCATGTCATACAATAATTAAAGACAACCCTAAGGCTCCCGCTGGTTGTCGTACTCATCGACATGCAAGTCATGAACTTATTACAAAACATGATCATCTCATGCATCAACATATATCACATCACATCTTGACCATATCACATCACAACATGCCCTACAAAAACAAGTTAGACGTCCTCTACTTTGTTGTTGCAAGTTTTATGTGGCTGCTACGGGCAACTAGCAAGAACCGTTCTTACCTACGCAAAACCCCAATGGTGATTATCAAGTTGCTATTTAACCTTCTGCAAGGACCTTTGTTAGTCAATTCCGATTCAACTAAAGTAGGAGAAACAGACACCCGCCAGCCACCTTTATGCAAAACAAGTTGCATGTCAGTCGGTGGAACCGGTCTCATGTGCGTGGACATGTAAGGTTAGTCCGGGCCACTTCATTCCACAATGCCGCTGAATCAAAATAAGAAATTGGTGGGAAGCAATATGAACATCACCGCCCACAACTCCTTTGTGTTCTACTCGTGCATATCATCTACGCATAAACCTGGCTCATGATGCCACCTTTGGGGAATGTTGCATGGAAAACAAAAAAATTCTACGCACATGCAAGATCTATCCTTGGAGATGTATAGCTACAAGAGGGGGAGAGCATCTACATACCCTTGTAGATCGCTAAGCGGAAGCATTTATCAATGCGGTTGATGTAGTCGTACACCTTCACGATCTGTCTCGATCAAGTACCGAACGTATGACACCTCCACGTTCAGCACACGTTCAGCTCGATGACGTCCTCGCCTTCTCGATCCAGCAAAAGAGGCAAAGTAGTAGATGAGTTCTGGTAGCACGACCGCGTGGTGACGGTGGTGGTGAAACTATTTCCGCAGGGCTTCGCCAAGCACAACGGATTTGGGACGGAGGACGAACTATAGGGAGAGGGGCGCTAGCACACAGCTTGGTGAATCGTGGTGTCCTCCAGGGGCTAGCCCTGCTCCTCTATTTATATGTTGAGCGCTGGGGTCGTTTTTTGGAGAAAGGGCCTCCTCAAAGTCGGTTTGGAATGCAAGGAAGAGTCCTTCTCGGTTTCTAGTACTAGATGCCACGGTCCTTGGCGTCTGGCCTAGACGCCATGGGCCTCGGCATCTAGCCCAGGGCCAGACGCCAGGGTCCCTGACGTGTGCTTCCTGACCTCCGCAAAACTTCCTTTTGCACCAACCTAAAGCCCCGTGGGCCTTACCCCTTGGCCCAACCATATCATCCTATATATCAATCTTTACCTTCGGACCATTCCGGAGCTCCTTGTCATGTCCGTGATCTCATCCGGGACTCCGAATAACATTCGGTCACCAACATACATAACTCATATAATATTATATCGTCAACGAATGTTAAGCGTGCGGACCCTACGGTTCAAGAATGATGTAGACATGACCGAGACGCTTCTCCGGTCAATAACCAATAGCGGGACCTGGATGCCCATATTGGTTCCTACATATTCTATGAAGATCTTTATCGGTCGAACCTTTATGACAAAGACGTAGTTCCCTTTGTCCGTCGGTATGTTACTTGCCCGAGATTCGATCGTTGGTATCTTCATACCTAGTTCCATCTCATTACCGGTAAGAGCATCTCCATTCATTCGGTCCCCCGGGGGCTTGAAATAGCGCCTCCTGGGGGCGTGCCGGTGAAAAAATCAGCGTGGGGGCTGTTGGTTTCCCAACCGCCGCCCCAAGGCCGCCCCAGACGCCATTTTTTTTAAACTAAAGTCGATCGATACTCAGCCAAACGCAACACAAATTCGGCCTAACCGGCGATTTCATTGATATTTGTACAAAAAACTGAAAACATAAATTAAAAACAACTAAATTCAACAACTAAATAATACTACTACTAATAAAAACAACTAAATATGAAAGCCGCCGCCGCCGCCCGCCTTCTACATGCCGAGCAGCCTGTACATCTTGGTGTAGTCGCCGCCGTCATCGTTGTCGTCATGATCGTCGTCACCGCTATCCTGCGTGCTGCCGACGTCCCTGCTGCACCCCTGACCAGCGTCTCGGATGGCCCGGGCGCCTCCTCATCGCTATCATCGAGGATGACGCCGCCGCCCTCCTCACGTCTGCGGCGCCGAGCGGCGATCTCCTCGAGGGCACGGCACTGGCGCGCCATCTCCTCGCGGACGTAGTCCTCCCGCACCCATTTCAGGGCGGTCTCATCGTCGGCGGCCATGGCCTCATGGTCCTTCTTCACGGGGAGTAGCACCGGCTCGGTCTTCGGCCGGATGAGGCGGGAAGAGGGAGGAGAGGGGCAACGGCCGCCGTCGTTGATGATTAGGGCGCCGCCAAAGGTGCGGCGCCCGAGCGGGGTATCCTGTGGTTCCGGCTTGACGGGGCACAGCGCCAGCGATCCGGAGGAGAGGGAGCCCAACGACGAGGACCTCGCTATCTCCATTCGCTGCGGTGTCTAGGAGCTACCGTGGCGGCGAGAGAAGGAGGGGGTGCTGGGTACTCCAGGCGCGACGTGTTGCCGGCCTCGATGTACTCGAGGACGACCTCGAGGGTGCGGCCGGGGACGCCCCACCATTGGCACCGCCCGTCGGAGTTGAGGCGGCCGCGGGGCTCGACGCCGTTGGTGGAGGTGAGCTGCTCCTCGTGGCGCCGGTCGAAGTACGCCGTCCACAGCGTGTTGCTGTCGGGGGTGTACCTCGGCTGGTTCCGCGCCTGCTTCGGCAGCGAGGATCGGATGCGCGCTATTTCGGCGCGCTGATCAGCTCCGGTGGGCGCTGGAGGCACCGGGACGCCGGGACGCCGCCAATGCTGAGCCTCCAAGAGCCCGGCACTCGCATGTCCGGCGGTGCCGGGTAGTCAGCCTCGTAGAGGAGGCACGCCTCGTCCTTGTGCAAGTGGCGGCGGCCCAAGCCGTTGGCCGTCGCACCATCGCCTGGGTAGCGCTCGGCCATGCTCGTCATAGGCGGGGGTCAAGGCGGCGAGACGGGGGAGTGGGGGAGGGCGGAGAGTTCTTTTCCGCTGGGGGGAGGGTTGGGGGAGGGGAGAGAGGAGAGACGCGCGTCGGCGGTGAGTCGAGAGGGGGGAGAGGGTTCTGTGGCGATGGAGTGTGTGCTCACCGGTGAGGGAGGGGTGGCTTTTATAGTCGTGCGTGGGCGGCGAGAGGGCGGCCGCCGTGTGTACGCGTGGCGGGAGCGGGCGGGACGCGTGTCACCATGCCTTAACTGCGCCGCCCGTGAGGCATCAATGGGAGGCTGACCGGTGCGGCAGCGCGGCAGCCTTGGCATTGATTCTCCGCGGGAAACTAAGGTGATGAGGAGGACAAACGCACCCGGTCGCTGATTCGGCAGGCTCGCCAGGCTTTCGTGCCAAAACAGTTTCCCCCGGCACCCCCGGGTGCCCCCAGCACGCCGGGTTCGGCCTGGGTCCGCTGGCGCCAAATTCGGCCCTAACCGGTGAAAAGTGGGCTTCTGGGGGCACGGCTGGGCCAATTTTTTGGCGCCGGCGCTAAAAAGGGCCTAGGGGGCTTGCTGGGGGCACGGCTAGAGATGCTCTAAGTCTCTTTACTCGTTTTGTAATACATCATCTAGTAACTAACTCCTTAGTCATTTTGCTTGCAAGCTTCTTGTGATGCTTTATTACCGAGAGGGCCCAGAGATACCTCTCCGTCATACGGAGTGACAAATCCCAATCTCGATTCACGCCAACTCAACAGACACCTTCGGAGATACCTGTAGAGCATCTTTATGACCACCCAGTTACATTGTGACATTTGATAGCACACAAGGTATTCCTCCGGTATCCGGGAGTTGCATGATCTCATGGTCGAAGGAATATGTATTTGACATTTAAGAAAGCAGTAGCAATAAACTGAACAATCATATGCTAAGCTAACGGATGGGTCTTGTCCATCACATCATTCTCCTACTGATGTGATCCCGTTATCAAATGACAACTCATGTCTATGGTCAGGAAACCTTAACCATCTTTTGATCAACGAGCTAGTCTAGTAGAGGCATAATAGGGACTTGGTATTTGCTTATGTATTCACATATGTATTTAAGTTTCCAATCAATACAATTCTAGCATGAATAATAAACCTTTATCATGATTAAGGAAATATAATAATAACCACTTTATTATTGCCTCTTGGGCATATTTCCAACACCTATACCATGTCAATGCTTTCCCCCCCCCCCCAAAGATAAAGGGAAAACCTTCTTCTTAACTCCATCTTCGGATAAACCTGCAAGCTGAAATAATCCACAAACTTCATCCACATAGATTAAGTGCATATCAGGATGTATTGTTCCATCTCCTGCATAAGGATTAGCTAGCAGTTTCTCTATCATACCCGTAGAAATCTCATAATAAAAAATTTCAGTAGGTGCAGAAGGTTGTGGGGAAAGTCTTTGTGCTTCCGGTCGAGGTGATGATACCCCGAACAAACCCCTCAAAGGATTGTTTTCCATAGTAACAAGTGACAGTAAATTTCAGCATGCAATATAAAATTTTCCTTACCAAATTCCACTTACCAAAGGCGCTTCACTCCCTGGCAACGGCACCAGAAGAGTCTTGATGACCCACAAGTATAGGGGATCAATCGTAGTCCTTTCGATAAGTAAGAGTGTCGAACCCAACGAGGAGCAGAAGGAAATGACAAACAGTTTTCAGTAAGGTAATGTCTGCAAGCACTGAAATTATCGGTAACTGGTAGTTTGATAGCAAGGTAATTTGTAACAAGCAACAAGTAGCAATAGTAAAAATAGGTGCAGTAAGGTAGCCCAATCCTTTTTGTAGCAAAGGACAGACCGGAACTTTCTCTTATAGCAAGTAAGACGCTCTTGAGGACACACGGGAATTTCATCTAGTCACTTTCATCATGTTTGTTTGATCCGCGTTCGTTACTTTGGTAATTTGATATGTGGGTGGACCAGTGCTTGGGTGTTGTTTTTACTTGAACAAGCCTCCCACTTATGATTAACCCTCTCGCAAGCATCCGCAACTACGAAAGAAGAATTAAGATAAATCTAACCATAGCATGAAACCTATGGATCCAAATCAGCCCCTTAAGGAATAGCGCATAAACTAGGGTTTAAGCTTCTGTCACTCTAGCAACCCATCATCTAATTACTACTCCACAATGCATTCCCTTAGGCCCAAATATGGTGAAGTGTCATGTAGTCGATGTTCACATAACACCACTAAGGGAAACAACAACATACATATCATCAAAATATTGAACGAATACCAAATTCACATAATTACTTATGACAAGACTTCTCCCATGTCCTCAAGAATAAAAGTAACTACTCACAAATCATATTCATGTTCAATATCAGAGGGGTATTGAATAGCATCAAGGATCTGAACATATAATCTTCCACCAAATAAACCAACTATCATCAACTACAAGATGTAATCAACGCTACTAGCAACCCACAGGTACCAATCTGAGGTTTTGAGACAAAGATTGAATACGAGAGATGAACTAGGGTTTGATATGAGATGGTGCTGGTGAAGATGTTGATGAAGATTGGTCCTCCCACAATGAGAGGGTTGTTGCTAATGACGATGGCTTTGATTTTCCCCTCCTGGAGGGAAGTGTCCCCGGCAGAATCGCTCCGCCAGAGAGCAAAAGTGCTGCTGCCCAAGTTCCGCCTCGAGACAGCGGCGTTCCGTCCCAAAAGTCCTCTCATTCTTTTTTCTAGGGAAAATTTCTTTATATACCAGTAGATGGGCCACGGAGGATGGCCAGGGGCCCCACAAGCCACCAGGGCGCGCCGAGGGGGTGGGCGTGCCCTGGTGCCTTGTCGGCACGTGGGTGGCCTCCTCTGGTACTTGTTTCTTCCAATATTTTTTATTTATTCCAAAATAATTCTCCGTGAAATTTCAACTCATTTGGAGATGTGCGTAATAGGTATCTCTGACATAGCTTTTTCAGGTCCAGAATTCCAGCTGCCGACAATCTCCCTCTTCATGTAAATCTTGCAAATTAAGAGAGAAAGGGCATTAGAATTGCTCCACAAAGTATTATATTGTGATAAAAAAACACTGTAAATAACAGTAGGAAATCATGATGCAAAGTGGACATATAAGTAGGTATAGTGGACTCATTTGGAACAACTTTGGTTTAAGGATTTGGATGCACAAGCAGTATTCCCGCTTAGTACAGGCAAAGGCTAGCAAATAGATTGAGAAGCGACCAGCCAGAGAGCAAAAACGGTCATAAACATGCATTGAGAATAATTAACATTGTACACGAGCATGAGTAGGATATCAAACACCATGACACATAAATGTTGGTTTTGAATCAACTACATGTATGAACATGTGCCAAGTCAACTCACTTGAATCATTCAGATGAAGATACCATACTATCATACTACATCATAACCATTTTAATGCATGTTGACACTCAAGATAAATCATTATCCACTCCTAGCTATTTAAGCATGGCATGAGCAACTATAATCTCTAATTGTCATCACAAACATGTTTACTCATAATAACCTAAATAAAAAACGATGAGCTAAACATATTTACAAAAACAAGAGGATTTCATACCAGCTTTTCTTCACCTCAATCACTTCATCAAATCATCGTCATTGTTGCATTTCACTTGCACGACCGAATGATATGAAAATAATAATAGTGCAAGTCTGTCGTGGACTAAGCTGGAATCTGCAGACATTTTATTCAAAGGAGAAGACAAGGTAAAATGGGCTCTTTGTTAGATAAACAATAATGCATATGAGAGCCACTCAACAATTTCATCGTGGTCTTCTCCTTACGGCAGCTCAACAAAAGAAAAGAATTTAAGAGAAACACACTGAAATATTTTTGGAGTTTTTGTTTTTTGAAGAAAGCAAAGTAACGAGGGAAAGAAAACAAAAACGAGAAAAACTATTTACACGGGAAAGCTGCCAACAAGTAAAAGAAGATAGGGAGACCTTTTTAGGTTTTCTTTTTAATGCTACATACTAATAAACAGGAAAGAAAGACCAAAAAGAAACCAGAAACATTTTTGGATTTTCAAAAAATTTCAAACACATAAGAGGAAGGCAGAAAATAAAACTAGCATGGATATACAATGAAAAAGGATGAACACCAACAACTGGAATGAAATGTATGAACATGAATGTAATGTCGGTGAGAAATATGTACTCCCCCAAGCTTAGGCTTTTTGCCTAAGTTGTTCTATGGCCACAGATCAAGGTATCTGAGGGAGTCATGGACTAAGGGGTCCTCGGGGCGATGGCCCATTGGCGTGGGCCGGACTGGTGGAGCCGTATAGTGGCAGGAGATCTATAAAGCCGTGGTGTGCCCTCCAAGTCGAGAAGGCGCAGGATCTCTTTATTCCCTTATTGTAATCTATCTTCGGTAACCCTAACCCTACCGGTGTCTATATAAACCGAGGGTTGTAGTCTTTAGGGCTAGAGCTACATTCATCACCTCATCTCCTTAGGGTTTAGGTCATGCTGATCTCGAGGTAGTTCTACTCTGTAAACCATACTATACATCCAATACAATCAAGCAGGACATAGGGTATTACCTCTTCGAGAGGGAACGAACCTGGGTAAACACTGTGTTTGTCGTCCCTTGTTCCCCATCGATCCTAGATCCACAGCTTGGGACCCCCTACCCCGAGGTCTGCCGGTTTTGACACCGACAGTATCCTTCTCCAGGATAGTGCTGAGGCTCCAGAGGGTTCCACTGATAGACGGGATCCTGTGGATCCCACTGGTAAATAGGCTCTACTGCCGCCACAGACTGAGGTGCTGGCTTTGGCTCATACACTTGGGGTGGCACCAAGCCCCAATAAGCGTAAATGTCATCTGGCATAATACGGTACCTGCCTAAAGAAAGATGGAACAAAGAAGGTGCAGGCAGGGTGATAGTCTCATGAGTGCCCTAACTGAAAACCAAGTTATATTGAAACCGTGGCTTGCCATTGTTAATAAAATCATGCCCCACCATGCTAGCATAATCAAGGTGTCTAACAGGTAAAAGTTTCTCCTCAACCTCATCGTGCCTAATAGGAATCTCAAAATGTCTAGCGAGGCAAGAGGCAAGAATGCCACCATAAATGACTCCCTTCGAGTGGTTAGTGTGTAACCGTCGTGCAATCATAGAACCCAAACTAATAGTTCTATCACAATAAAGAGTGTGGCGCAAAATAGCAAGATCTAGCGAGCTGAGTGATCCACTCTCCCGCCGTCCTGAGAAACACCTCCCGGCAAATAATGTGTAATAGCGCAAAACAGGAAAAATGTAAACTAGCAACTCTAGCCTTAGAAACTCCTCTAGTCTCCCCCACAGTAACTTTGGATATAAAATCCGCAACATCACGAGGATGTGGATCTATAGGGCTGCCCTCTGGTGGAATCAAGCAAGCCTCACAAAACTCATCAAGTGTCATCTCTCTAGGAACATCATATAAGTTAAATGTAATAGTAGGTGGCTCTCTCCTAGAGTGAAAATGAAAACTTTACATGAAAGTATTTGTGAGGAGGAAGTACTGATCACACTTATCTTCTAGGAAGGGGATGACACCAGCGTTGTTCGTGAAGTGATAATAGTCATCGAGAATTCCCGCATCTCTTAAGAACGTGTTGCACGACCATTCACTCGGTCGTACTTCAGCTACACGAGGAAGGTGATATTTGGGCTTCAGAGCCTCCTTAGGACTCCGGCTTGAAGATCCTCTCAACCTCCACTTGAGCATTTTATTTTTCTGAAATTTTCTGAAATTTTTAGTGGCTCGAAATAAAAGTGAAACAAATTCAATAAAATTGATAGCAACTACTCCGTAAGTGTCTAGAAGCTATATCATGCATCAAAACTACTTTGGACCATATGAATTCAACATGCAATCTCAAGAACATGGTCACCACAGCAGCAAAAATTTGCAATAAATAAAGTACTAGAACATAAACTAACTGGACCATTGGAGGAGTCACATACCGATGAACAATCTCCCAAAACAGTTTTGGAAATGGAGTTCTGAGCAAGGAGATTGAAAATTGCAGCCAAAGGAGCAAGAACATGGGTTTAAACAAGCTAGTGATTTTTTCTGGAGGAAGAAGAAGGGAGTGGGCGACTGGGATAAGTGAGTGGGTCCCTGTGGGACCAACAAGCCCACTAGGTGCGCCCTGGGGGTGGCGCGCCCCTAGGCTTGTGGCACCCTGGTGCACCCCCCTTGGGGTGTGTTTAGTGCCAGAAGTTCTAAAATATTCTATAAAAAAGCATTCTAAAATTTCAGGGCATTCTGAGAAATTTTATTTTTGGGTCATTTTTTTATTGGACAGAAAATTCAAAAAACAAGGTAATTATTGCATTTCTACATTATTAACTTTAAATAACAGAAAACAAATAGTGGGTACAGAAGGTCGTGCTTACTAAACTCATTGACCACATGCCCCTCAAAAAGAATCCATTAATAAGGTTGATCAAGTCTTATTAACAAACCATTTTCGAATGACATGAAACCGAAGAATCTTCATATAACACTAGGTTACCTCAACGGGGATATGCATCTCCCCAATAATAAGAGTTTCATACTTCTTTTTGACTCAAGGAAGGGGAAATTTGAAACCTCCAATAGTGATCATTGCACTTTTTTCAATAATATTAACACCATTCACTTGGAATTATTTCTTCGGAAAGTATACCGTATGCTCATTACCATTGACATGAAAGGTGACTTTGCTTTTGTTGCAATCAATAACAGCCCCTGCAGTATTCAAGAAGGGTCTACCAAGGATAATCAACATGTTGTCGTCCTCGGGTTTATCAAGTATAACAAAGTGTGTTAAAATGGTAACATGTGCAACTACGACAGGCACGTCCTCACAAATTCCAATAGGTATAGCAGTAGATTTGTTAGCCATTTGCAAAGATATTTTGGTAGGTGTGAGCTTATTCAAATCAAGTCTTCTATAGAAAGAGAAAGGCATAACACTAACACCGGCTCCTAAGTCACATAAAGCAGTTTTGACATAACTTTTTCTAATGGAGCATGGTATAGTGGGAATTCCTGGATCTCCTAGTTTCTTAGGCACTCCACTCCACCCTGAATTCCTGGATCTTCTAATTGACATAAATTTTAGCTTCAGGTATCTTTCTTTTATTAGTGACAATATCTTTCATGTACTTAGCATATCGAGGCATTTTCAATATATCAGTCAGACGAGTACGCAAGAAAACATGTCTAAGCATTTCAACGAAGCGCTCAAATTGTTCTTCCTCCGTATCCTTAGGTGGTTTAGTTGGAAAAGGCATATGTTTCTGAACCCATGGCTCTCTTTCCTTACCATGTTTCCTAGCAATGAAATCTCTTGTATCATATCTTTTATTCTTAGGAGGTGGGTTATCAAGATCAACAGCAGGTTCTATTTCAACATCATTGTCTAGTTCTTTATCATTATCTGGTTGAACATCTACATAAACATCATCATTATCATTGTCGCTAGGTGAATATTCATTACCAGATTGTGTCTCAACATTAGAAATAGAAACATCATTAGTATTCTCGAAAGGTTTTTCTACCTCAGGTTCACTAGAAGAATGCATAGTCCTATCATTTTTCTTTTTCTTCCTCTTCTTAGATGGACTAGGTGCATCAGTATTAATTCTCTGAGAATCTTGTTCAATTCTTTTAGGGTGACCTTTAGGATAAAGTGGCTCCTAGGTCATTCTACCTCCTATAGTCATAACTCTAACAACATGATCATTCATATTATTATTCATCTCATTGAGTAAATCATTTTGAGATTTAGCAACTTGTCCTAACTGGGTTTGAACCATGGAAGCATGTTTTCCTAGACCCTTAACATCATTACCAATTATAAACATCAAGTCACTCAAACGATCAATCATAAAAGCATTATGTTTCAATTGCTTCATAACATATGAGTTGAAATGTTCTTGCTTAACAATGTAGTTATAAAATTCATTCAAGCATTGACTAGTAGATTTATTGTAAGGAATATCACCTTCATCAAATCTTATAAGATAATTTACCTCTACTACCTGTGTCGGGGTGTCAAGCCCATGTATTTCTTCAATAGGTGGTAAATTCTTAACATCTTCAGCTTTAATACCTTTTTTCATAGATTTCTTTGCCTCTTGCATATCTTCAGGACTTAGATATAGAATACCCCTCTTCTTCGGAGTTGGTTTAGGTGGTGGTTCGGGAAGTGTCTGATATGTCTCCAACGTATTTATAATTTTTGATTGTTCCAGGCTATTATATTATCATTCTTGGATGTTTTATATCCATTTTATAGCAACTTTATATCATTTTTTGGTACTAACCTATTGACATAGTGCCCAATGCCAGTTGTTGTTTTTTGCTTGTTTTTTACTTCACAGAATATCAGTAACAAACGAAGTCCAAATGCCACGAAACTTTTTGGAGATTTTTTCTAGACCAGAAGACACCTTGTGGGCCAAGAAAGTACCAGAGGGGAGGCCCGTGAGGGGCACAACCCACCAGGGCGCGCTAGAGGCCCCTGGCGCGCCCAGGGGGTTGTGGTCCCACGGAGGTCTCCTGCACCGCCTCTTTGCCCTATAAATTCCCAAATATTTTAGAAACCCTAGGGGAGTCGACGAAACACAATTCTAGACGCCGAAAGTTCCAGAACCACGAGATCCAATCTAACACCATCACGGAGGGGTTCACCATCCTCATTGGTGCCTCTCCGATGATGCGTGAGTAGTCCACCATAGATCTAAGGGTCCGTAGGCAGTAGCTAGATGGCTTCCTCTCTCTCTTTTGATTCTCAATACAATGGTCTCTTAGAGATCTATTTGATGTAACTCTTTTTTGCGGTGTGTTTGTTGGGATCCGATGAACTTTGAGTTTATGATCAGATCTATATTCATGAATATTATTTGAGTCTTCTTTGATCTCTTATATGCATGATTAATTATAGCCTCGTATTTCTTCTTCGAATCTTTGGTTTAGTTAGGCCAACTAGATCGATTTTTCTTGCCATGGGAAGAGGTGCTTTGTGATGGGTTCGATCTTGTGATGTTCTTTCCCAGTGACAGAAGGGGCAGCAAGACACGCATGTATCATTGCTATTCAGGATAACAAGATGGGGGCTATTCCTACATGAATAGATCTCATCTACATCATGTCATTGTTCTTATGGCATTACTCCATTTCTCCATGAACTTAATACACTAGATGCATGCTGGATAGTGGTCGACGTGTGGAGTAATAGTAGTAGATGCAGGCAGGAGTCGGTCTACTAATCTTGGACGTGATGCCTATATATTGATCATTGCCTTGGATATCATCATAATTATTTGATCTTCTATCAATTGCCCAACAGTAATTTGTTTACCCACCGTATGCTATTTCTCGAGAGAAGCCACTAGTGAAATCTACAGCCCCCGGGTCTATTCTTTATCATATTTGCTTTGAGATCTATTTTTATTTTCTTTTATTTTCAGATCTATTATTCCAAAAACCCAAAATACCTTGCTGCACTTTTTATTACTTATTTTATTTCACATTTTATCGAGAGCTATTTATCCAATCTACCACAAATTTATCTATCTTTTTACCATGGAGGGATTGACAACCCCTCTTATGCGTCGGGTTGCAAGTATTTGTTCTTTATGTGCAGGTACCGTTTACATAGTGTTTCTTTGTTCTCCTACTGGATTGATACCTTGGTTTCACAACTGAGGGAAATACCTACTATAGCTGTACTGCATCATCCCTTCCTCTTTGGGGAAATACCGACGCAGTTTCAAGCGACATCAAAAGGAATTTCTGGCGCCGTTGCCGGGGAGACATCATCAACATCTATCAGGTTCCTAATCACAAATCTCATCTCCTTGTAATTTACATTAATTGCCTTTTGCCTCTCATTTTCATCTCCCCCACTTCACAAAAATTTGCCTTTTTATTTGCCTTCTTTTCCGTTTGCCTTTTTGCTTGTTTGCTATCTCTGCTTGTGTTGCCATGTGTCTTCTATTTGCTTGCATCTTTGCTTGCTAAAAATCTACTTGCTAATCAAACCCTTGCTAATCTTTTCAAAATATCCAATTATGATGAACCAATTGCTAGTGAATTGAGTTCACTAGATTATCTTTATGAAGTTTTGCTTGAGATTCGTGAATGTGAAAATTGTGATGAAGTGTTAAAAGAAGAAATTTATAAAGTGATTCACGATAGCTCCTTGAATGAAAAGCATGACTGAAATGGCATTGTTATAAATTCTATTAATGCCAATTGTGCTAATAATATGCAAAACCCCAAGCTTGGGGATGCTAATATTGCTATGTCCACTACCTATTGCAATGGTCATGATTGGGGTGATAATGATTCTTATGATCTTCAAAATTTATTTAAACCTCATGATGAATATGTTTGCAATAATATTGAAACTAGGTTTGGAAGAGTGTCAACTCTAGGTAAAAATAATCCCACATATTTGGAGAGTGTTCAATCTTATGAAATTATTGATAAACGTGGGTTTGGAGAGGTCATGACTTTAGTTGATGTTAATCCCACTATTTTGGAAGAGTGTCAACTTTGCATGCATGTGGATCATGAAGAGAATATTTTATGTGATAGTTATATTGTTAAATTTGATTATTATTCTACATATAATTATTATGAGAGAGGAAAATATGGTTGTAGAAATTTTCATGTTACTAAATCACCTCTCTTTGCGTTGGAATTATTAATGCTTCCTTCTTCCTATTTGCATATGCTAGAAATTGCTTGTCTTGATAAAATTTATGCCTATAAAATGCCTACACATAGGAAGTATGTTAGACTTAAACATGTTTTTCACATTCTATATGATGCTCTCTTTGTGCTTCAATTTTTTGTCCTTCATGTGAGCATCATTAAAATTATTATGCCTAGCTAGGGGCATAAAACTATAGCGCTTGTTGGGAGGCAACCCAATGAATAAAATTTATTTTTGCCTTTTTCTTTCTGTTCTTGATTGTTTGAACAATTATGCCTCTATTATGATTGTTTTTTAATGTTTTAATTAGTATTTGTGCCAAGTAAAGCATTTGGGATAGCTTTGGTGATAGTTGATTTGATCCTGTTGAAAAATAGAAACTTTTGCGTCCAGTAACAGAATTTTAAATTCACAGAAGCGACGAAAAATTCTGAATTTTTTACACAAGATTGATATAGAAATTTCCTTTGTTTTACTAATGTTTCAGAATATTTGGAGTTACAGAAGTATGAGAACAAGTCGCATCTTTACAGACTCTTCTATTTTTGACAGATTCTATTTTCTTTGCACTGTGTGCTTATTTTGATGAATCTATGGATTGTATCGGGGGTATAAGCCACGACAAAGTTAGAATACAGTAGATATAATGCAATAACAACATTTGAATGGGTTTGTAACAGTACTTAAAGTAAATATTGGTGTTCTTATACTAACGGATCTCACGAAGGTTTTGTTAAGTTTTGTGTGATTGAAGTTTTCAAGTTTTGGGTGAGATCACGATGGATGAAGGAACAAGGAGTGAAAAGAGCCTAAGCATGGGGATTCCCATGGCACTCCAAGTTAATATTCAAGGAGAACCAAGCAACTAAGCTTGGGGATGCCCCGGAAGGCATCCCTTCTTTCTTCTAACGACCATCGGTATTTTACTTGGAGCTATATTTTTATTCGTCACATATCATGAGTTTTGCTTAGAGCGTCTTGTATTATATGAGTCTTTGCTTGTTTTTATTTTTATTTTGTCACAAGTATCCTTGCTGGACACACCTATTTGAGAGAGCCAAAATTATGCTATGATTTGTTAGAATTGCTCTTTATGCTTCACTTAAAATATATGAGCTATGGAATTGCCCTAGTGCTTCAGTTATATTTTTTTAGCACGGTGCGCTTTAATATTTTTGAAGAAATGCACTCATGCTTAACTTAGATTTATTTGAGAGTTAGTAAATTTTTGAAGAAATTCTCTCATGCTTCACTTATATCATTTTGAGAGATGAAATTTTATGCTCATGTTCTTCACTTAAATTTGTTTGAGCTTGTCAAAAGCAATTGCAACATATGAAATTGGTCCCAAAGTGATAGATATTCAAGAGGGATATAATAAAAACTTTCATGAAGACCATTGGACAAAATAAACTTGACTCTTTGTAATAGTTTTGAGATATGATGATAGTGATATGTGAGTCATGTTGGTGAGTAATTATGCTTTAGTAAGAATATTGGTGTTAAGGTTTGTGATTCCCTATGCAAGCACGAAAGTCAATAGTTATGCAATGAAATTACATCCTACTTATAGTGCATTATTCGGTGTTAGTTATGCTCAATGCTCGCTTATGTGAATTTTTGTTTCTTGGTTGGTTGCTTCTCAATCTTTTTGCTAGCCTCCACTTGTACTAAGTAGAAATACTACTTGTGCATCCAAAATCCTTAAAACTAGGTTTGCCACATGAGTCCACCGTACCTACCTATATGCGGTATTTCCGTGCTGTTCTAAGCAAATTTGTATGTGCCATCTCTAATTTTCAAAATGAATTTCCTTTTTGTGTGCCCATACCGCTCATGAAGCGGCAGGGGGTGGCCAATATTTTCTATGCTAGATGTGTTATTCTCAAGATGAGTGTTTATTCACTTGTCATTGCATGAGAGTATCGCGGTAATAAGGATGCCCAGTCCCGAAATGAAAAAGAAATTTACTTTGTCTTATCAAATAATAAATTCCTTGGAAAGTGTTGGTATGGAAGGCACCCGTGGATACGGCTAGCCATGGATTGTGGAAGAATGGTGGAAAAAGGATGTCGCTTGAAACTGTGTCGTTATTTTCCCAAAGAGGAAAGGATGATGCAGTACAACTACGGTAGGTATTTCCCTCAGTTGTGAAACCAAGGTATCAATCCAGTAGGAGAAGCAAGCAACACTATGTAAACGGTACCTGCACACAAAGAACAAATACTTGCAACCCGACGCGTAAGAGGGGTTGTCAATCCCTCCTAGACGGGAGACTATCTTGACTTGATCCTCCCCGGTAAAAAGATAGATAAATTTGTGGTAGATTGGATAAATAGCTTTCGATAAAACGCGAAATAAAATAAGTAATAATAAAGTGCAGCAAGGTATTTTTGGGTTTTTGGAATAATAGATCTGAAAATAAAAGCGAATAAAATAGATCTCAAAGCAAATATGATAAAGAATAGACCTGGGGGGGCGCAGATTTCACTAGTGGCTTCTCTCGAGAAAATAGCACACGGTGGGTAAACAAATTACTGTTGGGAAATTGATAGAAGATCGAATAATTATGATGATATCCAAGGCAATGATCAATATATAGGCATCACGTCCAAGATTAGTAGACCAAAACAATTCTGCATCTACTACTATTACTCCACACATCGACCGCTATCCAGCATGTATCTAGTGTATTAAGTGCATGGAGAAACGGAGTAATGCAATAAGAACAATGACATGATGTAGACGAGATCTATTCATGTAGGAATAGCCCCCCATCTTGTTATCCTTAATAGCAACGATACATGCGTGTCTTGCTGCCCCTTCTGTCACTGGGAAAGAACACCGCAAGATCGAACCCATCACAAAGCACCTCTTCCCATGGTAGGAAAAATCGATCTAGTTGGCATAACTAAACCAAAGATTCGAAGAAGAAATACGAGGCTATAAGTAATCATGCATATAAGAGAACAAAGAAGACTCAAAGCGCGCCCTGGTGGGTTGTGCCCCCCACGGGCCTCCCCTCTGGTACTTTCTTGGCCCGCAAGGTGTCTTCTGGTGCAGAAAAAATCTCCAAAAAGTTTTGTGGCATTTGGACTTTGTTTGGTACTGATATTCTGCGGAGTAAAAAACAAGCAAAAAACAACAACTAGCACTGGGCACTATGTCAATAGGTTAGTCCCAAAAAATGATATAAGGTTGCTATAAAATGAATATAAAACATCCAAGAATGATAATATAACAGCATGGAACAATCAAAAATTATAGATACGTTGGAGACGTACCAGAAATCATGATGCAAAATGGACGTATCAACTCCCCCAAGCTTAGACCTCGCTTGTCCTCAAGCACAAGCTGATATCGATAATCATGACCACATGTTTAGAGAGAGAGGTGTCAATAAAAACAAAATACGGACATAGAAGCATCATGACCATTATTATAACAGCAATATATATAATCACATGACTTCTCATGGGCAAGTAACAATTCATCACAACAACTAAGTATAAAGCATAAACTTTCTTGAAAACTAACAAACTATGTCCTTAGTCAACCAGGCAATTACAATTCATCATATTTTCAGGAAGGGTCTCATGTAAGAGATTTATTTAGCAAGTACACATACTCAACTATCATTTAGTCTTCTATGATTGCTGACACTCACGACATATATATGGAGCAAAAGTTTCAGTCGCACACGTAGAAAGATAGGGGCTTATAGTTTTGCCTCCCAACTCATTTACCTCAAGGGCAATGTCAACAATAATAACTCATGATCACACATATCTGATACGTCTCCAACGCATCTATAATTTTTGATTGTTCAATGCTATTATAGTATGAATCTTGGATGTTTTTATATGCAATTATATATATATATATCATTTTTTGGACTAACCTATTAACCTAGTGCCAAGTGCCAGCTACTGTTTTCTTGCCTGTTTTTGGTTTTCCAGAATATCAGTACCAAACAAAGTCCAATTGCCACGAAACTTTTTGGAGATTTTTTTCTAGACAAAAGAGACCCTAGAAGGTTCGGGAGGAGACCAAAAGATGGAGAGGAGTAGCCCACAAGGCACAACGGCGCGCCCTAGTGTGTTATGGGGCCCACGTTCATCTATTTGACCTAATTCTGCCTCTATAAATTCTCTAAAATCGGGAAACCAATAGAGAGCCAGCAAAAACCCTATTTCTGCCGCCGCAAGTTTCTGTTCTCGAGAGATCCCATCTGGGGCCTTTTCTTGCACTCTGCTGGAGGGGGACTCAATCACGAAGGGGCTCTACATCACGCTTGCTACCCTTCCAATGATGTGTGAGTAGTTTACCATAGACCTACGAGTCCATAGCTAGTAGCTAGATGGCTTCTTATCTCTCTTTGATCTCCAATACAATGTTCTCCTCGATGTTCTTGGAGATCTATTCGATGAATCACTTTTTGTGGTGTGTTTCTTGGGATCCGATGAATTATGAGTTTATGATCAGATTATCTATGAATATTATTTGAGTCTTCTTTGAACTCTTTTGTGCATGATTATTTTAGCTTTGTATTTCTCTCTGATCTATTGATTTGGTTTGGCCAACTAGATTGATATTTTTTTTTGCAATGGGAGAGGTGCTTTGTAATGGGTTTGATCTTGCTGTGGTCAATCCTAGCGACATAAGGGGACATGACACGTATTGTATCATTGCCATTAAGGATAAAAAGATGGGGTTTATTCATGCGTGAGTTTACTTTGTCTTCATCATTTCATCTTGCTTAAGGCGTTACTCCGTTCTTTATGAACTTAATACTCTAGATGCATGCTAGGTCTATTTTCATCGTAAATCAAAAACTAAAAATACCTTGCTGCAACTTTATTTACTTTATTTTATTTTGTGTTTTATTTATCCATCTATCTATAAAAGATTTGATCCTTGAATTAACCGATAATGGATTTACAACCCCTTGTTCGCGTTCGGTGCAAGTATTTGTTATTTTGTGTGTAGCTGCTGCTAACGAGGTGTTGCGTGGTTCTCCTACTGGATTGATAACCTTGGTTCTTAACCGAGGGGGATACTTATCTCTACTGTACTGCACCATCCTCTCCTCTTCGGGGAAATCCCAATGTAGCTCACAAGTAGTAGGAAGAATTTCTGGCGCTGTTGCCGGGGAGACATCATCAACATCTATCAAGTACCTACGCATAAACTCTCATCTCTTTGCATATACATTATTGGCCATTTGCCTCTTGTTTCCATCTCCCCCACTTCTAAAATGTTTTCACAAAAATACAAAAATATTTTTTGTTTGCCTTTTTCGTGTTCGCTTGTTCAAGATATCGTGGGAGAATTGGCCCGTTAGGTCTGATCATAGTGGGTTGGCTGAAATTGAAAAAATGCTAAGGATTTCATGGTTATGCAATTTGAGCACAACAAGTTTTTTATTGAAGAGCTTAAGGAACACTCTACCTTGCTAGATGCTAATGAAAAACAACTTGATGACGTTAGTGAGGAAGTTGCCAAACTGCAATCTCAATTCGCTTCTACTGAAAATTTGCTAAGAATTTTTTTTATGCACAAGCTACACTGGTGAACAAAATGGCAGCTACCTAGTAATGATGAGGATATTAAAATGATTGATGCCACACCTATTAAATCTTGGTTTAGCAATATAAAACTTGATGATAATGGGACTGAAGAAGAGTCAACTTCAGCTAGAAGGCGTCCCAATTGTTCGGAGGGTGGTGATCTTAATGAAAAAATTGATAAAAGTGGGTTTGGAGGGGTCAAAACTTTAAATAGTGATGTGCCCACTCTTTTGGATTACAAAGACTTTAATTATGATGGTTGTTCTTTGATTGAGTGTATTTATTTGCTGCAATCCATGCTAAATTCACCCAATGCTTATGATCAAAATAAGGCTTTTACTAAACATATTGTAGAAGCAATGATGAAACCTTTAGAAGAAAAGCTAGAACTAGAAATTTTAATTCCTAGAAAATTATATGATTAGTGGGAACCTACCATTAAAGTCAAGATTAAAAATTATGAGTGCAATACTTTATGTGATTTGGGTGCTAGCGTTTCCACAATACCAAAATCTCTATGTGATGTGCTAGGGTTTACCAATATGGATGAATGTTCTCTTAATTTGCACTTGGCGGATTCTACTATTAAGAAACCTTTGGGTAGGATTAATGATGTTCTTATTCTTGCAAATGTGAATTATGTGCCCATTGATTTTATTGTACTTGATATTGATTGCAATCCGTCTTGCCCAATAATACTTGGTAGACCGTTCTTACGAACCATAGGTGCGATTATTGATATGAAAGAAGGGAATATAAGATTTCAATTTACATTAAAGAAGGGTATAGAATACTTCCCTAGAAAGAAAATTAATATACCATATGAATCCATTATGAGGGCCACCCACCAATCTCAAAGATGACAACACTTGAAACTATGCATTACGCCTAGCTAGGGGCATAAAACAATAGCGCTAGTTGGGAGGCAACCCAACAGTTATCTTAAATTTTCTTATTCTTTTTATGTTTTTGAGTGTGAACACAATTATGCTACTATTATGGTTGTGTTTTTGTGTTTTAATTAGTGTTTGTGCCAAGTAAAACACTTGGGATGATTTGGATGATAGTTGATTTGATTCTGTGAAAAAACAGAAACTTTTGCACCCAGTAACACAATTGTTTAAGTTCACTAGAACGTGATTTTCATCTGAATGTTTTACACATGATTGATATACAAATTTCCCACGTTGTTCTAATTTTTCAGAATTTTTAGATTTACATAAGTATGAGCATAATTCAGATTTCTAAAGAGTGTTGTGTTTTTGATAGATTCTGCTTTCGTTGCGTTGTTCGCTTGTTTTGATGAATCTATGGATTGTATCGGGGGGTATAAGCCATGGTGAAGTTAGAATACAATAGGTATAATGCAATACTAAAATATGAATGTGTTTACAACAGTACCTAAGTAGTGATTTGCTTTGTTATACTAATGGATCTCACAAAGGTTTTGTTGAGTTTTGTGTGCTGAAGTTTTTAAGTTTTGAGTGAGATCATGATGGATGAAGGAATAAGGAGTGGCAAGAGCCTAAGCTTGGGGATGCCCAAGGCACCCAAAGGTAATATTAAAGGACTCCCAAGCAACTAAGCTTGGCGATGCCCCGGAAGGCATCCCCTCTTTCTTCTACCAACCATCGGTAATTTTACTTGGAGCTATATTTTTATTCATCACATGATATGAGTTTTGCTTGTAGTGTCGTGTATTATATGAGTCTTTTCTTTGTTTGCTTTTTAGTTTGTCACATCATCTTTTCTGGACAAACCTATTTGAGAGGGACACACATTATTCATGATTTATTAGAATACTATATGTGCTTCACTTAAATCTTTTGAGCTAGGCGGTTGCTCTAGTGCTTCAGTTATATTTTTTAGAGCACAGCAGTGGTTTTGTTTTGAAGAAATATTTGCACTCTCATGCTTCACTTATATCATTTTGAGAGTTGATAATAGTAATGGCAATTAGTACCGCTTATGAATTTGGTCCTAATATGATAGGTATTCAAGAGGGATATAATAAAAACTTTCATGTAGATCACTGAATATGATAAGTTTGATTCCTTGCAATAGTTTTGCGATATAAAGATGGTAATATATGGTTGTGCTAGTGAGTAATTCTGGTTTATTAAGAATATTGATGTTAAGGTTTGTGATTCCTGTAACATGCACGTATACTCTCCCGTTATACTAAGAAGTTGGAGCATGATTTATTATTGATTGTCTTCCTTATGAGTGGCGGTCGGGGACGAGCGATGGTCTTTTCCTACCAATCTATCCCCCTAGGGGCATGTGTGGTAGTACTTTGCTTCGAGGGCTAACAAACTTTTGCAATAAGTATGTGAGTTCTTTATGACTAATGTGAGTCCATGGATTATACGCACTCTCACCTTTCCGCAATTTGCTAGCCTCTTCGGTACCGTGCATTGCCCTTTCTCACCTTGAGATGTGGTGCAAACTTCATCGATGCATCAAAACCCCATGATATGGTACGCTCTATCACACATAAGCCTCCTTATATCTTCCTCAAAACAACCACCATACCTACCTATTATGGCATTTCCATAGCCATTCCGAGTTATATTGCCATGCAACTTCCACCGTTTTGTTTTATTATGACACACATTATCATTGTCATATTGCTTTGCATGCTCATATAGCTGACATAGTATTTGTGGCTCAGCCACCGTTCATCATTTTTATACATGTTACGCTAGATCATTGCACATCCCGGTACACCACCGGAGACATTCATATAGAGTCATATTTTGTTCTAGTATCGAGTTGTAATGTTTTTGAGTTGTAAGTAAATAGAAGTGTGATCTTCATCATATTCATTATTAGAGCATTGTCCCAAGTGAGGAAATAAAAAATAGAGGCCAAAAAGAGCCCACACAAAAAAAGAGGATAAAAATAGCCCCCAAAAAAGAGAAAAAGAGAGAAGGGGCAATGTTACTATCCTTTCCACACTTGTGCGTCAAAGTAGCACCATGTTTTTCATATAGAGATTCTCCTATGCTTTCATTTGCATTTAACTAGTGGGAATTTTTCATTATAGAACTTGGCATGTACATTCCAACGATGGGCTTCCTCAAATGCCCTAGGTCTTCATGAGCAAGCAAGTTGGATGCACACCCACTTAGTTTTATTTTTGAGCTTTCATACACTTATAGCTCGTAGTGCATCTGTTGCATGGCAATCCCTACTCCTTGCATTGACATCAATTGATGGGCATCTCCATAGCCCATTGATTAGCCTAGTCAATGTGAGACTTTCTCCTTTTTTGTCTTCTCCATATTATCCCTATCAGCATACTCTATTCCACCCATAGTGTTATATCCATGGCTTACGCGCATGTATTGCATAAGAGTTGAAAAAACTGAAACACGTTAAAAAGTATGAACCAATTGCTTGGCTTGTCATCGGGGTTGTCCATGATAAATACTTTGTGTTAAGAAGATGGAGCATGACAAGACTATATGATTTTGCAGGGATAACTTTCTTTAGCATTGATATTTTGAAAGAAATGATTGTTTGTTAGTATGCCTCATTATTAATGTTTTTATGTCAAACTATGGACTATTGCTCTGAATCATTCGAATCTTAATATTCATGCCACAAAATAGAGATTACATGATGAACATGATAGGTAGCATTCCACATCAAAAATTATGTTTTTATCATTTACCTACTCGAGGACGGGCAGGAATTAAGTTTGGGATGCTTGATATGTCTCCAACATATCTATAAGTTTTATTGTTCCATGCTATTATAGTATCAATCTTAGATGTTTTTATATGAAATTCTATGCAGTTACATATTATTTTTTGGACTAACTGTTAACCTACTGCCAAGTGTCAGGTACTGTTTTTTGCTTGTTTTTTGTTTTCACGAATATCAGTACCAAACGAAGTCCAATTACCATGAACCATTTTGGAGATTTTTTTGGGGGCAAAAGAGACCCTAGAAGGTTCAGGAGGAGACCCTAGAAGGTTTAGGAGGAGACCAGAAGATCGAGGAGTAGCCCACAAAGCACCAGGGCGCGCCCAGGGGGTAGGTGCGCCCTGGTGTGTTGTGGGGCCCACATTCATCTATTTGACCTAATTCCACCTCTATAAATTCTCTAAAATCGGGAAACCAATAGAGAGCCAGCCAAAACCCTATTTCCACCGCCGCAAGTTTCTGTTCTCGAGAGATCCCATATGGGGCCTTTTCTGGCACTCTACTGGAGGGGGATTCAACCACGAAGGGGCTCTACATCACCCTTGCTGCCCTTCTGATGATGTGTGAGTAGTTTACCATAGACCTACGGGTCCATAGCTAGTAGCTAGTTGGCTTCTTCTCTCTCTTTGATCTTCAATACAATGTTCTCCTTGATGTTCTTGGAGATCTATTCGATGTAATCACTTTTTGCGGTGTGTTTGTTGGGATCCGATGAATTGTGAGTTTATGATCAGATTATCTATGATTATTATTTGAGTATTATCTGAACTCTTTTATGCATCATTATTATAGCTTTGTATTTCTCTCTGATCTATTGATTTGGTTTGGCCAACTAGATTGATTTTCTTGCAATGGGAGAGGTGCTTGTAACTGGTTCGATCTTGTGGTGCTCAATCCTAGTGATAGAAGAGTGCATGACACGTATTGTATCGTTTCCATTAAGGATAAAAAGATGGGGTTTATTCATGCGTGAGTTTACTTTGTCTACATCATGTCATCTTGCTTAAGGCGTTACTCCGTTCTTTATGAACTTAATACTCTAGATGCATGCTGGATAGCGGTCGATGTGGGAAGTAATAGTAGTAGATGCAGGCATGAGTCAGTCTACTTGTCTCGGACGTGATGCTATATACATGATCATTGCCTTATATATCGTCATGATTATTCGCTTTTCTATCAATTGCCCAATAGTAATTTGTTTACCCACCGTATGCTATTTTCAAGAGAGAAGCCTGTAGTGCAAACTATTGCCCCTGGGTCTATTTTCATCATATATCAAAAACTAAAAATTACATTGCTTCAATTTTATTTACTTTATTTTATTTTGTGTTCTATTTATCCATCTATCTATACAAGATTTGATCCTTTCAATTAACCGCCAAGGGATTGACAACCCGTTGTTCGCGTTGGGTGCAAGTATTTGTTATTTTGTGTGTAGGTGCTGCTAACGAGGTGTTGCATGGTTCTCCTACTAGATTGATAACCTTGTTTCTTAACTGAGGGAAATACTTATCTCTACTGTGTTGCGTCATCCTCTCCTCTTCGGGGAAATCCCAACGCAACTCACAAGTAGCAACATCCAACTGGATATATATGCCTAGATCTTTCCCCGCCACATGATGCTTGCAAAAGAGAAGAATAAAAAGGAAACGAGGAGAGGACTATTGACTCTTGCATGAAAAGTAAATACATAAAAGTAAAGGACAGGCCCTTTGCAGAGGGAAGCAGAGGTTGTCATGCGCATTTTGTTTTTGGATGTGCAAGCTCTTAATGTAAAGGAACGTTACTTAATATTGCCCCTTGTGATAGCATTTATTATGCAGTCCATCGCTTTTATTTCTGTACCATCACAAGATCGTACAGAGCTTATTTTCCCTTACAATAAAAGATCATACATATTTAGCAGCAATTTTTATTGCTTTATGCACCGATGACAACTTACTTGAAGGATCTTATTCAGTCCATAGGTAGGTATATTGGACTCTCATGGCATGAAACTGGGTTAAAGGTATTTGGATGCACAAGTAGTATCTCTACTTGGTGCGAATTTTTCACTAGCAAAGATATTGGGTAAGCACCACATGTTGGAGGATCCACAATAATATAACTTCTATGTGAATATAAGCAAACATAACTCATTACATTGTCTTCCTTTCCAACGTCAACAAATTTACATAAAATATTTAATGGGGGCTCACAATCATAAAATATGTCCAAGATAGTATATTTATATGTGAATCTTCTCCTCCCTTATTAATCATTCATGAATTGCATCATTGACTAATACTATATTTGTTAGCTTCCAATAAATTTTACCACTTATACTTTTATTTATGTAAAGTCATTACTTTCCATAAGATTAGCATATGATCTTTTCATTATTTCCCATTGCTAAGATTTAAACATAAAAGTAAAGAAGCAAAACTCAAAATACTCTTTATTATATAACTCTCAACTCAATTGCATTGATAGATAGCTGATACGTCTCCAACGTATCTATAATTTTTTATTGTTCCATGCTGTTATATTATCATTCTTGGATGTTTTACAATCATTTTATAGCAACTTTATATCACTTTTGGGACTAACCTATTGACATAGTGCCAGTTGCTATTTTTTGCTTGTTTTTTACTTCTCGGAATATCCCTATCAAATGGAGTCCAAACGCAGGGAAACTTTTTGGAGATTTTTTTGGACCAGAAGACAACTTGGGGGTCCAAGGAAGGACCAGAGGGGAGGCCCGTGGGGACCACAAGACACCAGGGCGTGCCCAGGAGCCCAGACACGCCCTGGTGGGTTTTGGGGCCCACGGGGGTCTCCTGCACCGCCTCTTCACCCTATAAATTCCCAAATATTCCAGAAACCCTAGGGGAGCAGACGAAACACAATTCCAGCCGCCGTAAGTTCCAGAACCATGAGATCCAATCTAACACCATCACGGAGGGGTTCATCATCCTCATTGGGGCCTCTCGGATGGTGTGTGAGTAGTCCACCATAGACCTAAGGGTCCGTAGGCAGTAGCTAGATGGCTTCCTCACTCTGTTTGTTTCTCAATACAATGGTCTCTTGGAGATCTATTTGATGTAAACCTTTTTTGCGGTGTGTTTGTTGGGATCCGATGAACTTTGAGTTTATGATCAGATCTATATTCATGAATATTATTTGAGTTTCTTTGATCTCTTATATGCATGATTATTTATAGCCTGGTATTTCTTCTTCGAATCTTTGGTTTAGTTGGGCTAATTAGATCAATTTTTCTTGCCATGGGAAGAGGTGCTTTGTGATGGGTTTGATCTTATGGTGTCCTCACCCAGTGACAGTAGGGGTAGCGAGGCACGTATGTATCATTTCTATTAAGGATAACAAGATGGGGTCTATTCCTACATGAATAGATCTTATCTACTTCAAGTCATCGTTCTTATTGCATTACTCCGTTTCTCCATGAACTTAATACACTAGATGCACGCTGGATAGCGGTCGATGTGTGGAGTAACAGTAGTAGATGCAGGCAGGAGTCGGTCTACTAATCTTGGACGTGATGCCTATATATTGATCATTGCCTTGGATATCGTCATAATTATTCGATCTTCTATCAATTGCCCAACAGTAATTTGTTTACCCACCGTATGCTATTTTCTTGAGAGAAGCCACTAGTGAAATCTACGGCCCCCGGGTCTATCTTTTATCATATTGCTTTTCGATCTATCTTTTCACTGCATTTGTTTTCAGATCTATTATTCCAAAAACCCAAAAATACTTTGCTGCACTTTTTATTTGCATCTTTCATTTCGCGTTTATTTCAGATCTATTCATCCAACTACATACAAATCAATCTATCTTTTTACCAAGGAGGGATTGACAACCCCTCTTACGCGTTGGGTTGCGAGAATTTGTTCTTTGTGTGCAGGTACCGTTTACATAGTGTTGCTTGGTTCTCCTACTAGATTGATACCTTGGTTTCATAACTGAGGGAAATACCTACCGTAGCTGTACTGCATCATCCCTTCCTCTTTGGGGAAATACCGACGCAGTTTCAAGCCGCATCAATAGCTCACGAAACTAGCACTCAAAAATAGATCATACTAAACTTTTATTCTACTAAATCATGAAATAACTAAGGATCAAACTAATATCGGTAAAGATAATAAAGGTGATGGTGATACAATATCGGGGCACCTCCCCCAAGCTTGGCACAAGCCAAGGGGAGTGCCCATACCTGTGTACTCAAGTTTATTTCTTCGGTGATGATGGTGGTGATGAAGTAGTGGGCTTGTCCTTCAGCTTACGTTTGAGAATACAATTCTCCTCTCCCAGCCTATTGACCTCTTGCTCAAGCTCCAATACTCTTTCACATAATGCGTTCTTGCTTTCCTGCAGTAGAAGGAATGGGATAAATTGAAACTTAGATTCATTTACTGTATTTGGGAGGCTTGACTTCTTGAATTCCACGTACATATCCCCCAGTTGAGGTAGGGGAGCTTCATCTTCCTCCATGCTCATGCCCCCAGTCTTCTTTAAATCATCATCTCGCTCCTCCTCTGTTGACCAACCATAGGGATCGATGTCTCCATAAATCCTTGGGTTTGCCACATAGTGGGAAACATAGCTCTCTCCATCTGAGTCTTGTGACGACATACTCTCAGACCTGTCAGAAAAATAGCACGAAACAAGAACAGAGAAGATTTCTGCGATACGGTGGTCAAAACGTCCAGGAGTATATATAATGAATTTTTATCTTGCAAAAATAAATATTCAAATGGAGTTGGGAAGGCACACGAGGGGCCCACAAGCCACCATGATGCGCCTAGGGGGGCGCCCTGGTGCCTTGTGTGCACCCCGTGGGTCCCCTCGGCTGTTTCTTATTTTTGTATTTTTTTTCTAATATTCCAAAACGGACGGAAAATATTTTTATGGAATTTTTCGAGTCGGTTTACTTACCGTATCACGTACCTATTCCTTTTTAGGGTTTCGGAGTGTTCTGGAAGGGCTCTCTTATGTATTCCTCCAGTGTCATAGTTTGGACAATGTTAGTTTCAACAATAATAGGTGTACCTGAAATATAATGCTTTATTCTTTGTCCATTGACCACTCTCAGGTTAGTGCCTTCGGAGTTGTTAATCTTGATAGCTCCAGAACGATAAACTTCTTCGATGATTTATGGTTCTTCCCATTTAGAGAGAAGTTTTCCTGCAAAGAATCTAAAACGAGAGTTGTACAATAGAACATATTCACCCACATTGAATTCCCGTTTTTGAATTCTTTTATCATGACATATTTTAACTTTTTCTTTAAATAATTTGGCATTTTCGTATGCTTGGGTTCTCCACTCATCCAACGAGCTAATGTCAAATAACCTCTTCTCACTAGCAAGTTCGAAGTCATAATTAAGTTTTTTAATTGCCCAATATGCTTTATGGTCAAGCTCAAGAGGTAAATGACATGCTTTTTCATAGACCATTTTTATATGGAGACATACCCATAGGATTTTTATAAGCAGTTCTATAAGCCCATAATGCATCATCAAGTTTCTTAGACCAATTCTTTCTAGATCTATTAACAGTCTTTCGCAAAATTAATTTGATTTCCCTATTGCTCAATTAAACTTGACCACTAGACTGAGGGTGATATGGTGATGCAATTCAAAGATTAAAATCATATTTAGCAAGAAGTTTTCGGAAACCACCATGAGTAAAAATGTGAACCACCATCAGTCATTAAATATCTAGGGACTCCAAACCTCAGGAAAATAACTTCTTCAAGCATTTTAATAGAAGTGTTATGATCAGCACTACTAGTTGGAATAGCTTCTACCCACTTAGTAACGTATTCAACAGCAACTAGAATGTGTGTATACCCATTAAAGGAAGGAAAAGGTCCCATATAATCAAATCCCCAAACATCAAATGGTTCAATAACAAGTGAATAATTCATTGGCATTTGATGACATCTACCAATATTACAAATTCTTTGACATTCATCACAAGATAAGCCAAAATTTACGTGCATCCTTGAAGATAGTAGGCAATAAAAAACAGATTGTAATACCTTATGTGCGGTTCTATCTCCAGCATGGTGACCTCCGTATGCCTCGGAATGACACTTCTATAGGATTTGTTCCTGTTCATGCTCAGGTACACAATGTCTAATAATACCATCTACTCCTTCTTTATAAAGATGAGGGTCATCCCACAAGTAATGTCTTAAATCAAAGAATATTTTTTTATTTTGTTGGTACCTAAAACTAGGTGATATATATTTAGCAACGATGTAATTTGCATAGTCTGCATACCAAGCATTATTACGAGAAGCATTTATAACAGCTCATTGTTCATCAGGAAAACTATCATCAATAGGTAGTGGGTCATCAAGAACATTTTCCAGTCTAGACAAATTATCACCTACAGGATTCTCAGCTCCCTTCCTATCAATAATATGCAAGTCATATTCTTGTAGCAACACAACCCACCTAATCAACCCAGGCTTAGCATCTTTCTTTTCCATGAGATATTTGATAGCAGCATGATTGGTGTGGACGGTTAATTTGGAATCAACAATATAAGATCTGAATTTATCACATGCAAACACAACTGCTAGAAATTATTTCTCATTAGTAGCATAATTTCTTTGAGCATTGTCTAGAGTTTTACCAGCATAATGGATAACATTCAATTTTTTATCAACTCTTTGTCCTAGAATAGCACCAACAACATAATTACTAGCGTCCCACATAATTTCAAAAGGCAAGTTCCAATCTGGTGGTTGAACAATAGGTGCACATGTTAAGGCTTTCTTAAGTGTTTCAAAGGCTTCTACACAATCATCATAAAAAACAAATGTCACATATTTTTGCAAGAGATTGGTAAGAGGCCTAGAAATTTTATTAAAGTCTTTAATAAATCTCCTATAGAGACCAGCATGACCAAGGAAACTTCTTATACCTTTAGCATCTTTAGGACATGGCATTTTCTCAATTGCATCATAGCTTTATCTACCTCAATACCTCATCCAAAAATTTTATGCCCAAGGACAATGCCTTCATTTACCATAAAGTGACACTTCTCCCAATTCAAGACAATATTAGTTTGTTCACATCTCTGCAAAACTCAATCAAGGTTGCTTAAATAATCATCAAAAGAAGTCCCATAAATGGAAAAATCATCAATGAAAACCTCAACAATCTTTTCACAAAAATAAGAGAATATAGCAGTCATACATCTTTGAAAGGTAGCTGGTGCATTGCATAAACCAAAAGGCATACGTCTATAAGCATACGTTCCAAAGGAGCAAGTAAAAGTAGTTTTCTCTTGATATTCTTGTGACATGCGTATTTGAGAGAAACCAGAATATCCATCAAGGAAACAAAAGTGTGTATGCTTAGACAATGTTTCTAACATTTGATCAATAAAAGGCAATGGGTAATGATCTTTTCTAGTAGCTTTGTTTAATTTTCTGAAATCAATAACCACCCTATAGCCAGTCACAATTCTTTGTGGAATGAGTTCATTTTTATCAATAGGAACAATAGTTATACCTCCCTTCTTAGGAACACAATGAGCGGGACTTACCCTACTATAAGCTATGGGATAGATTATACGTGCTTCCAGGATTTAATATTTCAGTTCTTACCACATCCTTCATCTTAGGATTTAATCATCATTGGTGATCAACAACTGGCTTAGCATCAGGTTCCATATTAATCTTGTGCTGACAGAGACTTGGACTAATGCCCTTGAGATCATCCAGACTGTATCCAATAGCAGCACGGTGCTTCCTCAGAAATTTAAGTAATCTCTTCTCTTCATGCTCTGAAAGGTTAGAACTAATAATAATAAGATATATTTCCTTTTCATCAAGATAAGCATATTTCAAGGTATCCGGTAATTGCTTTAAATCAAACGCAGGATCACCCTTAGGTGTAGGAGGACCTCCAAGAGTTTCAATACGCAAATTATGTTTAAGAATAGGTGCATGATCAAAGAATATCTTCTCTATTTCTTTTCTTTCATTCATGTGCATAAAATTTTCATGGTCTAACAAATATTGTTCTAACGGATCAGTAGGCAGCACTACAATAGAAGCAAGACCAATAATTTCATACTTAATGGCTAATTCTTTATCACGAGGTTGTCTATGAAACTTAGAGAAATTAAACTAATGAGATACATCACCAAAGTTAATGCTAACAGTTTCTTTATTGCAGTCTATCTTAGCATTATCTGTATTCAAGAAAGGTCTACCGAATATAATGGGACAAAAGTCATCTTGTGGGGAACCAAGGAGTAGAAAATCAATAGGGTATTTTATCTTTCCACACAAGACTTCAACATATCTAACAATCCTAAGTGGTGAAATAGTATCTCTATTAACAAGCTTAATAGTAACATCAATGTCTTCTATTTCAGCCGGTGCAATATCATTCATAATCTCTTGACATAAAGTAAATGAAATAGCACTCACACTAACACCCAAATCACATAAGGCATGGTAGCAATGATCTCCTATTTTAATAGAGACAACAGGCATGCCAACAACAGGCCTATTCTTATCTTTAAGATCAGGTTTAGCAATTCTAGTAGCTTCACTACATAAGTAAATAACATGCCCATCAATATTATCAACCAAGAGATCTTTAACCATAGCAATATTAGGTTCAACTTTATTTTGTTCAGAGGGTCTGGGTGTTCTAACATAACTTTTATTAACCACAGTTGAGACTTTAGCATGTTCCTTTATCCTAACAGGGAAAGGAGGTTTCTCAATAAAAGCAGTTGGCACAACTGGATCAACATTGTAAATGATAGTTTCATCTTTAACTACAATGGGTTCCTCAATATTATGTTTAATTGGAGGATGATATTTAAATCACTTATCCTTAAGGAGATCAACATGAGTAGCCAATGATTCATACAAAGAAGCTACTATCTCAGAGTCAAGTCCATATTTAGAGCTAAACTTATGAAAATCATCAGTATCCATAAAAGATTTAACACAATCAAACTCAAGTTTTATACCTGGCTCTTTACCTTTGTCGAGTTCCCAATCTTCTGAGTTGTGTTTAATTCTTTCCAAAAGATCCCATCTGAATTCAATAGTTTTCTTCATAAAGGTACCAGCAGAAGAAGAATCGAGCATGGTTCGATCATTATGAGAAACACGAGCATAAAAAATTTGTAAGATAACTTCTTTTGAGAGCTCATGATTGGGGCATGTGTACATCATGTACTTAAGCCTCCCCCAAGCTTGAGTGATACTTTCTCCTTCACGAGGCCAAAAATTATATATATAATTCCGATCACGATGAACCATATGCATAGGATAAAACTTCTGATGAAATTCCAATTTCAATCGGTTCCAATCCCACGTTCCAATATGATCACATAGCCTATACCATGTCAATGCTTTTCCCCCCACAGATAAAGGGAAAACCTTCTTCTTAACTCCATCTTCGGATAAACCTGCAAGCTTAAATAATCCACAAACTTCATCCACATAAATTAAGTGCATATCAGGATCTACTGTTCCATCTCCTGCATAAGGATTAGCTAGCAGTTTTCATATCATACCCGAACGAATCTCATAATAAATATTTAAAGTAGGTGTAGTAGGTTGTGGGGCAACTCTTTGTGCTTCCGATCGAGTTGAAGAAACCCTGAACAAACCCCTCAAATGATTGTTTTCCATAGTAACAAGTGACAATAAATTTCAGCATGCAATACAAATTTTTCCTTACCAAAGGCGGTTCACTCCCCGGCAACAGCGCCAGAAAAGAGTCTTGATGACCGACAAGTATAGGGTATCAATCATAGTCCTTTCGATGAGTAAGAGTGTCGAACGCAACGAGGAGCAGAAGGAAATGACAAGCGGTTTTCAGTAAGGTAATGTCTGCAAGCACTGAAATTATCAGTAACAGGTAGTTTGATAGCAAGGTAATTTGTAACGAGCAAAAAGTAGCAATAGTAACAATAGGTGCAGCAAGATATCCCAATCCTTTTTGTTGCAAACGACAGGCCGGAACTTTCTCTTATAGAAAGTAAAACGCTCTTGAGGACACACGGGAATTTCATCTAGTCACTTTCATCATGTTTGTTTGATTTGCATTCGTTACTTTGATAATTTCATATGTGGGTGGACTGGTGCTTCGATGTTGTTCTTACTTGAACAAGCCCCCCACTTATGATTAACCCCTCTCGCAAGCATCCACAACTACAAAAGAGGAATTAAGATAAATCTAACCATAGCATGAAAAATATGGATCCAAATCAGCCCCTTATGAAATAGCGCATAAACTAGGGTTTAAGCTTCTGTCACTCTAGCAACCCATCATCTGATTACTACTCCACAATGCATTCCCTTAGGCCCAAATATGGTGAACTTTCATGTAGTCGATGTTCAAATAACACCACTAAGGGAAACAACATCATACATATCATCAAAATATCGAACGAATACCAAGTTCACCTGTTTACTTATGACAAGACTTCTCCCATGTCCTCAAGAAGAAAAGTAACTACTCACAAATCATATTAATGTTCTAGATCAGATGGTTATGGAATAGCATCAAGGATCTAAATATATAATCTTCCACCAAATAAACCAACTAGCATCAACTACAAGATGTAATCAACACTACTAGCAACCCACAGGTACCAGTCTGAGGTTTTGAGACAAAGATTGAATATAAAAGATGAACTAGGGTTTGAGATGTGATGGTGCTGGTGAAGATGTTGATGAAGATTGGTCCTCCCATGATGGGAGGGTTGTTGGTGATGACGATGGCTTCGATTTCCCCATCCCGGAGGGAAGTGTCCCTGGTAGAATCGCTCCGCCAGAGAGCATAAGTGCTGCTGCCCAAGTTCCACCTCAAGACGGCGGTGTTCCATCCCGAAAGTCCTCTCCTTATTTTTTTTCTAGGGAAAATGGCCTTATATACCATAAGATGGGCCAAGGAGGATGGCCAGGGGCCCCACAAGCCACCAGGGCGCGCCCAGGGGGTGTGCGCGCCCTGGTGCCTTGTGGGCACCTGGGTGGCCTCCTCTGGTACTTCTTTCTTCCAATATTTTTTATTTATTCCAAAATAATTCTCCGTGAAATTTTAGCTCATTTGGAGATGTGCGGAATAGGTATCTCTGACATAGCTTTTTCAGGTCCAGAATCCCAGCTGCCAGCAATCTCCCTCTTCATGTAAATCTTGCAAATTAAGAGAGAAAAGGCACTAAAATTGCTCCACAGAGTATTATATTGATAAAAAACACTATAAATAATAGTAGGAAATCATGATGCAAAATAGACATATCAGTTGCCAAACCAGCCAACAAGTGCTTCACAGAACCAAGTTTGTGAGTTTCTAGATCTTCCTCGGGAATAGGCTTGTACATGTTCTTCATAGAGTTGTGGTCGTCCTTGGGCTGAGCATATACATCAATATCTTTCTCTTCTTCCTTCGGAGCACCAATGAGAGCAGCCCACTCAGGAATAGATGACTAGTATCTGACTCCCTCTGTCATCCACACAATCTTCCCGTCAGGGTAGAAGTGTGCAATGGAATAGAATTGCATAATCATCTCATCACTCCATGTGGTTAGCTTCTTCCCTATGAATGCATCAAATCCTACAATCTTGAAACTCTCATGAACATGGGGAAACTTGTCTTCATTTGCATCAATGTACTTCTAGTCAACCCATCTCATCTCACTGACTATAGGCTTTTTGTCTAGCAACACTGTCTCATAGAAGTCTTGTTGCTCTCGAGTGTGGAAGCGATAGTCACAAGCAATCTTCCTCCTGATAGCATTTGAATCAGACTCTCTCTCCATTTTCACAGACCTTTATCTGTCATTTCCTTCATGTTTTCAGCAGCTGGGTGTGCATTGTCATGTTCAGGCAACTTTGGCCTAAGCTTCTTGAGCACTAGTGGCTCCTCATCAGTAGCAGCTTCAGACACATTCCTTGTAGTTATCCTAGGCTTGGAGGTCGGAGCTCTAGGTTTTGACTTTGAAGGGGCAATGGTCTTCATAGCATCTGCGATAAGCTTTTGTTGCTTGGCAGCAGGTGGGTTAGCTGCTGGCTTCTCCTCTTCTTCTTCCTCTGAAGTAGTGTGCCTTTTAAACTTATCCATAGGAACAACAAGTTTGCACCACCTACCTCTCTTCCTTTCTTTTCTTCCCTATAGCTTGTGCCATTGAGCCACTTGGCTCCTTGGGGGTGGGTTTGATACATTTCTTGGCTACAGCTGAGGCAAAAACTTTCCTAGTTACTTGCCTCTCTTTCTGATTTCCATACTTCTTTGAAACGACAACTAGACTTTTCTTGGAGGTAACTTCCTCAGCAACAAAATCTTCATCATCATCATCTGAACCCTTTGCTTTCCTTGTTCTCTTGGTAGCCTTAGGCAAATTACTGGGAGTGCTCCTGCTGCCTTCATGAGAACTACTCTCAGGACTAGAAACTGCACTCAAATCCACATTAGCCTCTCCAAATGCATTCTACCTGTCACTGGCATCTGACATCTTGCAAACTGACCTGTGAAGTAGTTGGGTATGGGCAGAATAGATGAATCATCACAAAATGCACTTTTAAAAAAATGAGTTCAAATCTTAGTTTCAAGTTTTCACATAAGACATTTCAGATCAACCGATTTGATCATTTCGGTGATACTGAAGCACTTAACAGGACTTGGCACACAGTTTTGGTCAGACTGATATGTGGCTCGGTCTCTCCGAGATGCTAGGGTTTCACAGAAACTTTATCTCGGTCTCACCGATCAGTAAAACTTGGTGGCATCGAGTCATACTAGTGCAATGGCCAGATTGGTGACTCCGAAATTTTCAAATTGGTCGGTCCGCGATGTATTCTAGGGAAACTTAAACCTAAAATCTTTTCTCGAATCTAATCTATGGATTTTATATATGGAATAGAGGTTTGCAAACTGTGGCATGAATCATGGCGAAAACCCTAGTGCATTGAATCAAAAATAGAGGCACTAAGGTGTCGGATTTCACCCTAACTTGGCACAAATCCTCTACAGCGGCAGCGGAGGGAGAGATTTCCATTGACAGTGGCGGAATCCAATGGCGAGGGTGCACTGGACGGGATGATGTCTGTCCGGAGACTGGAGTGACGACAGCTATGGGGCGCAAGGACGAAATGTTTGAGAAAATTTCAACCGTACGGACTCGCTGTATATATATATATAACCGAGATGTGTAACTACTAGCAGTACAACACATCGGTGACTCCGAGATGGTTCAGATCGGTTGCACCAAGATGAAAATTCAGATCAGTCCAAATGATTTTAGTGAGACCGAATGAGAGTGTGTTGGTCAAACCGAAAGGCATTTAGAAGGGTTTTGGAATTCAGTCCTTGACAGATCGGTGACTCCGAGTGTGCCTCACCCGGAGGGTCCTAGAAAGACTTGTTCAAATTTTGTGATGTAGCAAGAAGAGAATTTGAAACAAGAAAGAGTAGATAACTAGAGAAGGTGCTTAGGCATTCTTGTACATCCACTTGGCCAGAAAAACCAAGACAATCAAAACAACAATTGGATGTCCTCGAATGAAGAAAAATGCATTGCAACATGCTCACACAATAAAATAGCAAATAATATATGTGTCAAACATGCACAACCAATTCTAGCATCTATGAGACAATTGTTGATGACTAGGTCATATATATATATGAGTATAATGACTTAGGAGCCAAATGCAAACATTTGATCATAGGTCATACTCATCGTTTAAGCACAAATGGGGTTACCACTTTTACATAAAGCATTAATGTGTTCACACCATTAGAGCTGCTTTAGCTCAAGTCCTAGAGCAAAGCTCCCCCTAGATGTGAGAACCCCCTAAAGGGTCAAACTAACCTTGGGTTTTGTTGTAGAGGACTTCATGTAGATGTTGAAGATGTGGATGCTCAATGTTGCTGTAGACCATCAAGAGTTGGGAGCAATCCGTTGGATTTGGGCACTTTCAATACCTACATGGGTTAGTCCCACAAGGAACAAACAACAAGGATATCCATTGACATAGAGTGAAATACACAAGAAATGATGTCCATGAATGCATTGATTACCTTGTCCCTTGACTTACCAACAAGAGGGCTTGTGACTCCATGAACTAGTCCATGATGTCAAAGTTGGTTGCACAAGTTCTTGCCAAAGTAAATATGAGTGAAATATGTTGGCGGAGTGTGACACCCCCGCATTCAATCATACACGCAAATGTGTACGATCAAGATCAGGGACTCACGAGAAGATATCACAACACAACTCTAGACACAAATAAAATAATACAAGCTTTATATTACAAGCCAGGGGCCTCGAGGGCTCGAATACATATCTCGATACACAAGAGAGTCAGCGGAAGCAACAATATCTGAGTACAGACATAAGTTAAACAAGACTGCCTTAAGAAGGCAAACACAAAAGCAACAACGATCAAAGAGGCAAGGCCACCTGCCTGGGACCTCCTAACTACTCCTGGTCGTCGGCGGTCTCCACATAGAAGTAGGCACCCTCGGGGGTAGTAGTAGTCGACGGGGGTGGCATCTGGCTCCTGGGATCCACCATCTGGTCGCAACAACCGGAAAGAAGAAAGAAAGGGGAAAAGGGGGTAGCAAAGCAACCGTGAGTACTCATCCAAAGTACTCGCAAGCATCAGATCTATACTAAGTATGCATCAGTATCAAAGGAATGGGTTCTATTTGTGGACTGAACTGCTGAATGCCAGAGGAGAAGGGAAAACCTAGCCTATCGAAGACTATCATCATCAAGCATCTTGCAGCATTCAGAAGAGTATAGAATAGCATATTAATTAACAAGCATGTTGTAACATTAACGCCCAGAGATCCTTCCTCGACTCCCCGCGAGAAAGCAAACTCGGAGCCATCATATCCATCTCATATCTCAAGTATCCATTTCTAGTTGTAATAGATCAGGATACAACTCCGAGCATCTGTTACCGTGGACACGGCTATTCGAATAGATAAACTTCCCTGCAGGGGTGCACCACATTACCCAACACGCTTGATTACTCTGGCCGGACACACTTTCCTGGGTCAATGCCCGGCCTCGGAAGATCAACACGTCGCAGACCTATCTAAGCTCAGTAGAGAGGTCCCCTCCGGTCTACATCCTAAGCACTCCGGGGTCTTGGGCCCATCGCCCGTTGCACTCCGGGTCATTGTGCGCAGGGGATACTAGCACCACCTCTGCCTGGATGGCGCGATCCGGCCCGGCCACAATGCTGAACTGGACGTCTGACAAAGCTTTGGCTGATACTACGACGCCGAGTGCCCATAACTGTTCCCGCATGGTGGTTAGTGCGTAAAGGCCAGTGGTCAACTCAGATCAAATACCCAAACCCTTAGTGTGTTGGGAGCTCGTGGAGACGAGTAGAGACTCATGATCATGTGACCCCATCACCCCGTCTCGAGGAAATACGGCAAGGGCTAGCCCAGCCCACTCAGGGGCGGCCTGCCTGCCCGGCCGTGCCTCGTAATTATCTCGCGGGTGCTCTTCGGGCCCGCCCGACTTTCACATCAACTCGTGGGTACCCCTCAGGGCCGAACCGACTTCAACTATGGTCTCAAGTAAAGTTCAGGTAACCGTGTGTCCATAACATCAAGGGGGAATCCGAGGAATCAGCCTCGATGGAATCCACCTGATGTAATCGTCAAGGCAAACTTAGGAGGAATCACCCTCGAGGTTCACACTTGAGGTGTTGCACGACAGAGTTGTATCGGGAGTGGTGAAGGAGGAATCACCCTCGATGACCACGACCGAATAACTACACTACAGAGTTATCATCAGGAGTGCGTTACGAGGTATCACCCTCGGCACTCGATAGTATCTCTACAGAGTCAAGCAACAAAGGGGGTGTGATGTGATGTGTCGGGCTCTGGACGTCGATCATGTTGATCGAGTCATCGATGATGAAGCAGGGGCAACAGGGACAAGGTGAGGGGTCACTGGTGAATCACTAACCAACCTATACTAAGCAGTTTAGGATAAGCAGGTAAGGTACAATAGCAGGACACAAAAGCAGGTTATGCATCAGAATAGGAGCAAACAATTACAGTAGCAAAATCTAATGCAAGCATGAGAGAGAATGGAATGGGCGATATCGGAATGATCAAGGGGGTTTGCTTGCCTGAAAGCTCTGCTGAAAAGGGAGAAGAGTCGTCGATGACGTAGTTGATCACAGTGACATCAGCAGCGGTCTCGTGGTCTACCAAAGAGAAGAGGGGGGAAGAAACAGTAAATACAAAGCACACAGATGCATGACTTGACTACAGCAGAGCTAGGGGTGACCTATCGCGGTGCTACACGACATAGGTGAAGGGGGAAACATCCGGGAATGTTTTCCCGAAGTTTGCATTTTCGGACAGATGAAACGGAGGGGGGCTGTTGCATGTTCGCTATGCTAGGGACGTGTGCGAGATGAATGGACAGCATATTCTAATTCGTCTCGCTTTTCTGATTAACTTTCATGTACAAAGTATTTTCATCCGAGATACAGTTTAATTTCTATGAATTTTCAAAGTTTTATTCAATTTCTGGAATTTAACATAATTTAAATTAATTCAAAATAGGTTTACTGCATCAGCATGACATGACATCATCTTGATGTCAGCAGTCAACGGGGCTGGTCAAACTTACATGTGGGTCCAACTGTCATAGACTAGTTACTTAAGCAGGTTTAATTAGACTAATTATGTAATTAGGTTAATTAAACAAAGTTAATTAATTAATTTTTCTTAACCTTTTCTTTTTTTTAAACATTTCCAGGGGCGTGGGGCCCCGTCGTCATAGGCACAGAGGCCATCCGGGGCGGGTAGGGGCGCTGGGCGGGGCCATAGCCCGCCCGGTTGCGGGGCAAGGCCGTGGCCGTCGGCGGGCTCACCGGCCGGCCGACTCCGGTGGCCAAGGGGGGTGCTCGGGCGGGCGCATTGGGGCGCAGCACCGCGGGGCAGGGGCGGCAGCAGTAGGGCTGCGTGGCGAGAGGCAGAGTGCGGCGGTAGGAGGGGCGGACGCGCAGCCAGGGTGTGGGCGGGCGCGCGCGGGCTGCTGCGGTCGCCGGCGGCAGAGGCGCTCCCAGGGAGCGGCAGCTGGACGCGGCCAGCGCAGGGGGGGAGCAGCAGCAGGGGAGGCACCGGGCGGCGCGGCTGCGGACGCGGAGGGGCGGAGGCCGCATGCGGCAGCAGCAATGCAGCAGGAGGGCGCGGGCGTCAACAGGGCATGGGGAGAGAGGGAGGACCGGGCCCTCACCGGCGTGGTAGAGGCACGAGGGCAGCAAGGCACGAGGAAGTGAGTCGGGGAGGAGGTTGGGGACAGTGAGCGACGTGCGGTGCCAGAGAGGAGGTTCGGCGACGGCGCGGGCGCAGGGCGCCGGGGGCGTCGGTTGCCCCCGACCGGATCCACGCGGGGGGGGGGGGGTTGAGGAGGCGGGCGCCGGCGACGGCGGGGCAGCGCCTGGCAGTGTCGGCGAGGTGGCGGCGGGGTCAGCATGGCGGCGGGCGACGCGGTCGTTGGGGTCGGGGGGGGGGGAGCGCCCCCGATCCAGATCGGGTCGTGGGGGGAGAGGAGCGAGGGGGAAGTGGGGATCGAGGGGGGCTAGGTCATAGGAGTGGGAGGGGTTATGGGGGAGAGGTGGGCTGGCCTGGTTCAGGAGGCCAGCTGGGCCGATTGGCCCAGTTGGGCCAGGGGGCCTTCTCCCTTTTCTTTTATTTTTCTTTTATGTATTCTGTTTTCTCATAAATGGCACTGTTTGTATTTATTTAGTCTATCAAAAGATTTTGCAAAATATGAAACTTGGCTCATAATTTGCATTGCAATTTTTGACACTGACATAAAAAGTTTGAGGTTATTTTGAAAAGTTTAGAATCATGTTTGAATTTAAATGGTTCATTAAGATGCTGTTGGTCCACTACATTAAATCCCAGGGGGATTTTGGAAATCCAAATGAGGTTGTTTTCATCATGACAAATACTTGGAGATTATTTGCAACACCACGAACAATTTTGCTTGCATGACAGAAGAAGTAAATATTTGACTTGTACTTCAAATGGAATTTGGTTTTGGTTTCATCAAGTGGCAATTTAGTTTGAAAAACATGATGGCATGGCATCATTAGCAGGGGATTACTGTAGCTTGATTATCCGGGCGTTACATGGAGTCACCCTCAAGAACTCTCTAGTTCTTCTTCTTTGGGACCCACATCAACTTGATGGGAATCCTTGGAGTTATAGTTGAACTTGACGAAGTTGAACTTGATGAAGTCTTGGGAACCCACTTGACCAAGGCTTGAGGTGCTTCTTCAAATGAGTCAATCTCCTCTTGGATCTTGTCCTTGCCTTTTAGCTTGGGGTCGGAAGATCATCTTGAGCTTGTTTCTCCATTAAAGTAGTAGGATCATACTTCTCCTTTTGAGGAACAAATATCGTCTTTTGGTATTGACCTTCTTCCCACTCAACTCCATCGGCATTGAACTTTTGTTCAAAACCAACACATTGATTCTTTCGGTGTCTTCCTTGCTTGCGTACAATTTCCTCAAATTGCTTACTCTCGACAAGTCTCTTGTAAACACCTTTCTCTAGAATTCCTTTCAATAAAGTGTTTCCTTGCTCAAGTGTAACTTGGCTAAGAGAATCATTAGTGAAATCAAGAGAACTACCAGAAGCAACAACATTGGATTTAGCACTGTTATTGTTACTACTAGATGAAGATCCTTTCTTACTCTTGCCATTAGATTGCTTAGTTTTAATTTGTGGCATAAAAGTAGACAAGAGAAGTCATTTGGCGATGTAAGAATAACTCTTCTTTCGAAGATCATCATTGATAGCTTTTAGAAACTCATGTTCTTGCGCTTGAGTGAGCTTATTGAAGCGTAGCTTCCCATGAGATCTTAGGAGCTCTCTATGATCTTCTTGAGTTATTTCATGAGCTAACTTAAGAGTGTTTAGTTCTTTAGTTAGATGATCAATCTTCTTCATAGCATCGTCATCCGATTCTACTTGACTATCATGATTACTAGTATTTTCATTATAGCTCACATCACTAGTTTTATCAACAAGTAAATCATCATCACCTAGCAAATCATCCTCATTGCTATTAAAGTCAATGAATTCCGGGTGTGATACCTTTCGGCCATTAGCCATGAAGCATCTTCCAATTCCTTCATTTGGTGAGTCGAGAAGATCTTCGTTCATAACAATCATCTCTACTCCTCTATCTTCGAGGTGATTCATCTGTTGAACTTCTTCTTCTTAGTGAGTCTTCTCTTTTCTTGTGAGGTGTCGTACACTCATTGCAAAAGTGTTCGGGTCTTCCAAAATTGTAGCAATTGCGATCACTACTAGGAGATCTCTTCTCATTGTAGGACCTTGACTTGGAGCTTCTATCTTTGCTTCAACTCTTGTAGAATTTGTTGAAGTTCTTGACCATTCAGCTTATCTCTTCATTGGAAACCAATTTGTCACTTCAGGCAGTGGGAGCATCACTTGAAGCTTTGTAAGCACCACTGATACGTCTCCAACGTATCTATACTTTTTTATTATTCCATGCTATTATATTATCCATCTTGGATGTTTTATATGCATTAATATGCTATTTTATATCATTTTTGGGACTAACCTATTAACCTAGTGCCCAGTGCCAGTTGCTGTTTTTTCCTTGTTTTTGTCTTTTACAGAAAATTAATACCAAACGGAGTCCAAACGGAATAAAACTTTACGGTGATTTTTCTTGGACCAGAAGAAACCTAGGAAGCTTCAGGGGAAGGCTAGAAGACCTACGAGGCGGCCACAAGCCCTAGGGGTGCGCCCCAGGGGGCGCCTCCCAGGCTTGTGGGCCCCTCATAGACCTTCTAACCCTAATCCTTGCTCCATAAATACCCAAATATTCACCTTACATCAGAGGGCACACCATAAATACTTTTTGGCCGCCCCAAGCTTCTATTCTCATGAGATCCCATCTTGGGGCCTTTTCCGGCACTCTGCCGAAGGGGGATTTGATCACAGAGGGCTTCTACATCAACCTTGCTGCCCTTCGGATGATGTGTGAGTAGTTTACCACAGACCTACGGGTCCATAGCAAGTAGCTAGATGCTTCTTCTCTCTCTTTGATCTTCAATACAATGTTCTCCTCGATGTTCTTGGAGTTCTATCCGATGTAATCTTCTTTTGCGGTGCGTTTGTTGAGATCCGATGAATTGTGGATTTATGATCAGATTATCTATATATATTATTTGAGTCTTCTCTGAACTCTTTTGTGCATGATTAAGATAGCTTTGTATTTATCTCCAATCTATTGATTTGGTTTGGCCAACTAGATTGATGGGAGAGGTGCTTTGTGATGGGTTCCATCTTGCGGTGTCCTCACCCAGTGACAGAAGGGGTAGCGAGGCACGTATTGTATTGTTGCCATTAAGGATAAAAAGATGGGGTTTATATGATATTGCTTAAGTTTATCCCTCTACATCATGTCATCTTGCTTAAGGCGTTACTCCGTTCTTGTTAACTTAATACACTAGATGCATGCTGGATAGCGGTCCATGTGTGGAGTAATAGTAGTAGATGCAGAATTGTTTTGGTCTACTTGTCACGGACGTGATGCCTATATTCATGATCATTGCCTTAGATGTCATCATAACTATGCGCTTTTCTATCAATTACACAACAGTAATTTGTTCACCCACCGTGTGCGTTCTTTCAAGAGAGAAGCCTCTAGTGAAAACTATGGCCCCCAGTGTCGTGGGAACGATTCCGACAATGAGAGAGGGGTAGGATAAAGGAGCATGATCTATCGAGATGCATATGGGTGACACAATGGTTTTAGCGAGTTCGGGCCTCTCACGGTGGAGATAACAACCCTACGTCTCGTGCTCCGGAGAGGCTTTCCTTATCTGTCATGAACACAGAGTTACATGATGTATTTGAGAGAGAGAGAGAGGGGAGAACGGATCTCCATGCCTCAGCCCCATGGTGAAAGAGAGAGAGAAAGGTAGAAGAAAAGAGCCCCCCAGTCTAGTGGTGGGGGTGGCTTATATAGAGTGCGCCACCCCCTCACCTCCTATGTTACAAAGAAGGGCATAAATGCCATAATGTCAGCCCACTACGAAACCTCCACTATGAGAATGATGCTCCGACTGCCTCGTCGACTATTTGGTCTTCGCATATCCGAGTGAGATCAGGTGCTCCGAGTGGAATGAGTTCGTCGAGTGGAGTGCTATGCTCCGAGTGGTTGTTGCCTTCCGAGTGAATGTCACTCTGCAGAACATCTGACTGCTGATCTGGCCTTGGGGCCTAGTATAAGGTGTGTGGTGTCCTAGGGTAGGGTCTTTAGGTCAGGCTTGTTACCCTACCCCCAGTACATGTCCTCGTCATTAGCCCCCGAATGGGTCGAGGTTGAGCGGGTCGAGTCAAGGTGAATTCCCAGATGAGTCGAGTGCTACTGAGGCGCTCATGAACTCCCTTTGGTCACCCGGCGGTCTCATCTCCACAGGTCCGCGGAGGAGCGTTAAACTCACCTTATAGCAATTTTTTTTGGAGTGATTTGGAGCTGGTCCTACATCGAGTAACTGATTACTCGGAATTTCTTCATGTCTGGAACGTGTCTTTTTTTGTTGTTTGGCCGTCACTCAGACCGGGCGGACCGTTCCGAGTGGATACCATTCCAGTGGGGGCATGCTGAGTGCACCCACTGGGTGTAGTCCCCAAGACTGCCGTTGACTGCGGGCAGTCGGCGGGAGTCTTAGAGCCTGTCTTTTTTGCTGTTGTTTGGCCGTCACTCGGACCGGGTGGACCGTTCCGAGTGGATACCATTCCAGTGGGGGCACGCTGAGTGCACCCACTGGGTGTAGTCCCCGAGACAGCCGTCGACACGGGCAGTCGGCGGGAGTCTTAGAGCCTGTCTTCTGGTCTGGAACTGAATTAAACAGGTGAACCCTCATGCGCTCGGCACGGTAAATGACTTCAGCCTCGAACTATGGCGGGTCTTCATGCATTCGAAATAAATCTTCACGCGCTTGGCACGGTGAATAAGCTCAGTCTGAAGCTGAATCATTCGGACTGATCTTCGTGCACTTGGCATGGTAAATAAGTTCAGCCTGGAACTGGGTCAAGCAGGCGAATCTTCGTGCTCTCGGCACGATGAATGAATTCGGCCTCGAAACTGCCGACTGTAGAAAAGAGCTGGACACTCCAGGGAGTAATCGTTCCAGTAGTACTTCTTACATTGACCATTAGCTTCTTGTTTTCACCCTTTTGCATGAAAGGGGTATTTGTCCGAGTGGACGTGCTTCCCGACAGATCAGGGTATGTTGACTGCAAGGAAAAACTTGGTGGCACTCGTATGTCTCCCGGAGGAAATAGACTAGTGGTCCGATGTGGACGTGCCATGAAACCCGAGTGGCGTGGCTAGCGTGTGGGCTGACTCTCCGGATAGAGGCCACTCATTATCCCGGGGGAACACCAGCACGTGCCATCTCTGAGTCCAAGTTTGCGAAACTGACGCCTTGGAGCCTAGAATAAGGGCCAAGTGTATCCGTAGAGGAGCGTCATTTTCACCCTTTTGCAGTCCTAAAGACGACTCCAGGTAATAATTTGGGCGATCGTCCGAGTGGATGGTGCAACCCTTATAGAACTTCGGCGGACTGAGCATGTATGGTCAGAAAAATATTCCCGATGTGATCAACAGGTTGATCAAATGGGCGTAACCCCTGAGGGTAGCATAACCCTCGACTGTGGCATAGCCCTCGAGTGATGCTCGAAAGAGGTAAGCTCGCTACAGAGTGCGATATGAGGTTTGATCATATGAGTAACTTAGTCGTTCCCGTGTTGGGGGTGTAGATATGTCCAACTGATAGTGATGCGCGGGGCGGCCGAGGGGCGAGGACGTGCAGAACCGAGTGGCGACGCGCGGGGTGGCCGAGCGGTGAAGACGTGCACAACCGGGTGGTGACGCGCGGGGCGGCCGAGTGGTGAAGACGTGCACAACCGAGTGGTGACGCGCGGGGCGGCCGAGTGGTGAAGACGTGCACAATCGAGTGGCGACGCGCGGGACGGCCGAGTGAAGAAGACGAGCACAACCGAGTGGCGACGCGCGGGGCGGCCGAGTGGTGAGGACGTGCACAACCGAGTGGCGACGCGCGGGGCGGCCGAGCGGTGAAGACGTGCACAACCGAGTGGCGACGTGGGGGGCGGCCGAGCGGTGAAGACGTGCACAACCAAGTGGCGACGCGCGGGGCGGCCGAGCGGTGAAGACGTGCACAACCGAGTGGCGACGCGTAGGGCGGTCGAGTGAAGATGTGTGAGGTGGCCGAGTGAAGGACTACGTGTCCAGCCGAGTGGCAAAGATGATCCTCGGAGGAGTTAGCCAGATGTTTTCGAAGATGATGTAGCGACGAGGTTGGTGTAGTGTGGTTGCGACGCAACAAGACCGGCGCGACAACTGAGCCTGAGTAGGAATGAAGATGGCGTGCAAAGTGTCTGAGTGATTATGTAACTTGTCAAAGTGGCGGATCGAATGCACTTGTTGAGTGAAGGATCTGACTGGTGATGAAGTATTCGACCACTCAAGAGAGTGTCATTCCGAATGAGCTGAAGCCCCAGAGTGCGGCGTAGCCCCCGAGCGTACTACAGGCTTCGACAACAGACATGTCGAAATACAAGAAATGTAGTTTTGAATGGATAATTTGTGATTCATCGAGTCGGACTTGGGTAATGGTGAGGAGGAACTTCCGAGTGATGCTCAAAAGAAGCAAACTCGCAAAGGAGTGAAGTGTGCAGTTCTAATTACAAAAGTGACTTATCTGTCTCATGCCTGACGAGCTCTATATCATTGATACGATGAAGAGGATCCCACAGAGGGGTCGGCCGGATGTGTTTGAAGTCAATGGAGCGACAAGGTCGGTGTTGTGGTGCGCTAAGACCGATATGGTGACCGAGTCTGAGTAGCGATGAAGAGGCGCATAGGGCCGTCGAGTGGTCGCGCAACTTGTGTAAGAAAAATAGCACAAGCCAACATAACAATTTCTCGAGGAAATTTGATGTGTGCTGAAATAATTTGTGTGAATAACACCCATAGACACCCGCTGGGAGTGCAAGGGGCTTGCTGGTTAACCAGTAAGAGTCCGGAAGAGCAAAGGACCCGTTCGAACTTGTCGAAGTGAAGCATCCGACTGAACTCGTTGGAATACTGGCTCAAATAAAATGGAAGTGTCATGTTTCGACTGAGTTGCAACCCCGGAGGACCGATGCAAACTCGAAATGAAGAACACATGGTGTTTGTGAATGATTTATGCGAAAAAATGGAAGTTGGACTCAGGAGTCACATAGCCAGTACTAAGCAAGTATGTGAAAATAAGCAGCCGAGCGTAGAGGTACACTCGGTGGCGTGGTCTCCGAGTGAACGTGATGTGTGAATTACAGGATACTCGGGAACTCGGAAATAACAGAATGTAGTACATGTAGAATGACTTAGCTGTCTGAAGGCGCGCGAGGCGGCCGAGTGGTGATGAGGTGACCAACCGAGGGGCGACGCGCGGAGCGGCCGAGTGGTGATGAGGTGACCAACCAAGAGGCGACGCGCGGGGCGGCCGAGTGGTGATGAGGTGACCAACCAAGAGGCGACGCGTGGAGCGGCCATGTGGTGATGAGGTGACCAACCGAGAGGCGATGCGCGGGGCGGCCGAGTGGTGATGAGGTGACCAACCGAGCGGCGACGCGCGGAGCGGCCGAGTGGTGATGAGGTGACCAACCAAGAGGTGACGCGCGGAGCGGTCGAGTGGTGATGAGGTGACCAACCAAGAGGCACGCGCGGGTGGCCGGTGGTGATGAGGTGACCAACCGAGAGCGACGCGCGGGGCGGCCGAGTGGTGATAGTTGACCAACCAAGGCGACGCGCGGCGGCCGAGTGGTGATGGAGTGACCAACCGAGGCGACGCGCGGGGCGGCCGAGTGGTGATGAGGTGACCAACCGAGGGCGACGCGCGGAGCGGCCGAGTGGTGATGAGGTGACCACCAAAGGCGACGCGCGAGCGGCCGTGTGGTGATGAGGTGACCAACGAGAGGTGACGCGTGGGCGGCCGAGTGGTGATGAGGTGACCAACCGAGAGGCGCCGCGCGGGGCGGCCGAGTGGTGATGAGGTGACCAACCGAGAGGCGACGCGCGGGGCGGCCGAGTGGTGATGAGGTGACCAACCAAGAGGCGACGCGCGGAGCGGGCCGAGTGGTGATGAGGTGACCAACCAAAGGCACGCGCGGGGCGCCGAGTGGTGTGAGGTGACCACCAAGCGGCGACGCGCGGAGCGGGCGAGTGGTGATGAGGTGACCAACCGATTGGCGACGCGCGGGGCGGCCGAGTGGTGATGAGGTGACCAACCAGTGGCGACACGCAGAGCGGCCGAGTGGTTGATGAGGTGACCAACCAAGACGCGACGCGCGGAGCCCGTGTGGTGATGAGGTGACCAACCAGAGGCCGCGCGGGCGGCCGAGTGGTGATGAGGTGACCAACCAAGAGGCGACGCGCGGCGCGGCCGAGTGGTGATGAGGTGACCAACCGAGAGGCGACGCGCAGAGCGGTCGAGTGGTGATGAGGTGACCACCCAAGAGGCGACGCGCGGGCGGCCCGATGGGTGATGAGTTGCCCAACCAAAAGGCGACGCGCGGGGCGGCCGAGTGGTGATGAGGTGACCAACTGAGTGGTGACGCGCGGGGCGGCGAGTGGTGATGAGGTGACCACCAAGAGGCGACGCGCGGGGTGCGAGTGGTGATGAGGTAACCAACCAAGAGGCGACGCGCGGAGCAGCCGTGTGGTGATGAGGTGACCAACCGAGTGGCGACGCGTGGAGCGGCCGAGTGGTGATGAGGTGACCAACCAAGAGGCGACGCGCGGAGCGGCCGAGTGGTGATGAGGTGACCAACCAAGAGGCGACGCGCGGAGCGGCCGTGTGGTGATGAGGTGACCAACCGAGAGGCGACGCGCGGAGCGGCCGAGTGGTGATGAGGTGACCAACCAAGAGGCGACGCGCGGAGCGGCTGTGTGGTGATGAGGTGACCAACCGAGAGGCGACGCGCGGGGCGGCCGAGTCTGGCAAGTTGATGAAGACGTGCCCAACTGAGCGGCGACGCGCGGGGCGGCCGAGCGGGCAAGTAGATGAAGACGGGCCCTAAGTGAGCGGCAACGCGCGGGGCGGCCGAGCGGGCAAGTTGATGAAGACGCGCCCAACTGAGCGGCGACGCGCGGGGCGGCCGAGCGGGCAAGTCGATGAAGACGCGCACAATTGAGCGGCGACGCGCGGGGCGGCCGAGCGAGCAAGTCGATGAAGACATGCCCAGCCGAGTGGCTATGCACGGGACGGCCGAGTGGTGTAGACGCGTCTGACTGTGTGACATCCGAGTGACGACAACACGTGGGTGGCCGAGTGCTGGCGGACTGTCCGAGTGTATGTTGACTGGAGCGCATGTTGTCCGAGTAAATCCCCCGACCAATTGAACGGCCGAGTGAATCCGTCCGAGTGATCAGCAGAGTGCCCTGTCTTGGTGACCGTGCGTGGGGTGGCGAGTGCAGAAGTCGTGTCTAGCTGAGTGGCGACACGCGGGGCATAGTGGTGACGCACGGGGCGTCCGAGTGAAATAGACGCTTCCCGCGGAGTGGCGATGCGCGGGGCGTCCGAGTGAAGTAGATGCGTCCCGCGGAGTGGTGACGCACGGGGTGTCCCAGTGAAGTAGACGCGTCCCGCGGAGTTGCAAAGCGCGGGGCATCCGAGTGAAGTAGACGCGTCCCGCGGAGTGGCGACGCACGGGGTGTCCAAGTGAAGTAGACGCGTCCCGTGGAGTGGCGATGCGCGGGGCGTCCGAGTGAAGTAGACGCGTCCCGCGGAGTGGCGATGCGCGGGGCGTCCGAGTGATGTAGACGCGAAGAGCTTCGTGACTGCGTGCAGGGCGGCTGAGGACATGCCCAGTCGAGTGATGACGCACGGGCGGCCGAGTGGCGGCGCACAGACGACCGAGTGCTAGAGATCTGGTCTGGTCCGAGTGAACTAGTCCCATCCGAGTGACCATGCCGACTGAAGGGAGTTGCTGCCGAGTGGATGATGCCAGAGGGAGGCAGACGATACATAAGGGACGAGCCGCCATGCGTCAGACCGAGGTACGTCAGACCGAGCAACCGCCGGGGTGTCGTGCCAGAGGCCATGGGTCGCATGGATTCGCCAACGCTTGCCGTTACGATGCCTTGATGGGGTTGCCCGCGTCCAAAACCTGTACGTGCATGTAGGAGGCGTTAATTAGCGGTAGTTAAGCAAGATTTAATGCCGTTCATGCATGTAAGGGAAGTTTCCCTTTCCCACGGCCATTTATCCCCTGCATGCAGGAAATAAATGGGAAGGAATTAAGGTTAGAAGGAGAGTTAAAGGCGGGGCACGGAGCTCCCTAGTCGATCATGGCGGTGGCGGAAACTTCCGGTCCAATCAGAGTCGGGCGGCAGCCGAAAGTTGGCGACGAGGAGGATGAGCAGCTGGCCGCAGACCAGGCGCGGGAGTCGCGGGCTAGCGCAGCCAAGGGCGAGGCCAACGCGAGCGCTGGTGATCACGTTTCACTGCTCGGGGAGCCGGAGCCGAGCGCCGGCGGTCGGAGTCGCGCCTCGACACCCGTGGAGCTGGGCTGAGTACCCGCAGCCGGGCCTTGTCGCCCGAGGAATCGGGTCGACCGCCGGTCGTCGTGCTCAGCCAGCCGGGGAACAAGGCTGAGCGTTAGCGGTTGTGCGTGTGTGGGCGCTTAGCGACGGCGCTGCAGACGAGTACGCGAGATGATGACTGGCGGATGACGACGGTTCATCATCCGGGAGCCGAGCCACCAATCGGAACAAAGGGAGGCGTCCTTTTGTATGACCTCGTGTGCATACAGAAGAGGAACAAACAATAGTTAGATCAATGGTTGATTGTAAAGAGGATAAATTGAGATGAGCAACTCCCTGATCTTTTTGTACGATGAGTATTTTGTGTGATGGCTGGGACTCCAATAGTAAAAATTGGTAGCGATGATTGTTTGATCTCGGGAGATCATCCCAAGAAAGCTTGGGTCGCCTGCCGAAATTAGTATGTTGCCGGCGATTGAAGAAAAAACCATATGCATCATGGCTCGATAGACGCCAAGCCCCACGGTGGGCGCCAACTGTCATGGGAACGATTCCGACAATGAGAGAGGGGTAGGATAAAGGAGCATGATCTATCGAGATGCATATGGGTGACACAGTGGTTTTAGCGAGTTCGGGCCTCTCACGGTGGAGATAACAACCCTACGTCTTGTGCTCCGGAGAGGCTTTCCTTATCTGTCATGAACGCAGAGTTACATGATGTATTTGAGAGAGAGAGAGGGGAGAACGGATCTCCATGCCTCAGCCCCATGGTGAAAGAGAGAGAGAAAGGTAGAAGAAAAGAGCCCCCCAGTCTAGTGGTGCGGGGTGGCTTATATAGAGTGTGCCACCCCCTCACCTCCTATGTTACAAAGAAGGGCATAAATGCCATAATGTCAGCCCACTACGAAACCTCCACTATGAGAATGATGCTCCGACTGCCTCATCGACTGTTTGGTCTTCGCATATCCGAGTGAGATCAGGTGCTCCGAGTGGAATGAGTTCGTCGAGTGGAGTGCTATGCTCCGAGTGGTTGTTGCCTTCCAAGTGAATGTCACTCTACAGAACATCTGACTGCTGATCTGGCCCTGGGGCCTAGTATAAGGTGTGTGGTGTCCTAGGGTAGGGTCTTTAGGTGAGGCATGTTACCCTACCCCCAGTACATGTCCTCGTCACCCGGGTCTATTTTCCATCATATATTTTCAGATCTATAAAACCAAAAATACAAAAATACCTTGCTACACTTTATTTATATTTACTTTATTTTGGACTTTTATTTATCTTTTATATCTATCTCTATTAGATCTCACTTTTGCTAGTGACCGTGAAGGGATTGACAACCCCTTTTTCGCGTTGTGTGCAAGTGTTTGTTAGTTTGTGGAGGTGCATATATTGGGGACTTGCTTGTGCCTCCTACTAGATTGATACCTTGGTTCTTAACTGAGGGAAATACTTATCTCTACTTAGCTACGTCACCCTTTCCTCTTCAAGGAAAAAATCAACGCAAGCTCAAGAACTAGCAACCACTTGACTTGTTGTGGAGCTCCTCCTTATCCTTGAGTGACATTTGATGAGCAACAATCCTTCCAATGACTTCCATGGGCTTGAGATCTTTGTAATTTGGCATCATTTGGATCAAAGTGCACATGGTAACATATTTTCCATCCAAGGCTCTAAGGATCTTCTTGATAATGAACTTGTCGGTCATCTATTCACTTTCTAAGCCGACAATCTCATTTGTGATGAGAGCAAGCCTAGACTACATTTCAGCGACTCCTTCACCATCCTTCATCTTGAACTTGTCAGTTTGACTTTGAAGCACATCCAACTTGAATTCCTTCACGGACTCGGTAGCTTCGTGCATATCAACCAAAGTATCCCAAATTTCCTTTGCATTCTCGAGGCCGATGATTTTGTTGAACTCCTCGGGACACAAACCGTTGAAGAGAATGTCACAAGCTTGAGCATTATCTTGCAACATCTTCAATTCTTCTGCGGTTGCTTCACGATCTGGTTCTCTACCATCCTCAAAGAATTCACCTTGCAAGCCAACATGAACAACAACCCAAACGGCGGGGCTATGACCAAGAATATGTATTTTCATCTTATGCTTCCAACTAGCAAAGTTTGTACCATCGAAATAAGGACCTCTACGGTGATAATTACCCTCACTAGACGCCATACTCTCCCAGGTTGTGAAACCAAGGCTATGGAGACCAAAGCAACGGAAACCAAGGCAATGGATACCAAAGCTCTGATACCACTTGTAGGATCGAAAGTATGTCTAGAGGGGCGGTGATTAGACTACTTGACCAAATAAAATCTATCCTTTTCCCAATTTTAGTTGTGAGCAGATCTTAGCAATTCTACCAAGTCTAGTATCACCCTACACATGCAATTCTAAGAGTATAACAGCGAAAAGTAAAACATTGCACATGTAAATAAAGGAGGGGTTTGGAGATAGCGAACGCAATGGAGACACGGAGATTTTTGACGCGGTTCTGATAGGTGGTGCTATCATACGTCCACGTTGATGGAGACTTCAACCCACGGAGGGTAACCGTTGCGCGAGTCCACAGAGGGCTCCACCCACAAAGGGTCCACGAAGAAGCAACCTTGTCTATTCCACCATGGCTTCCGTCCACGAAGGACTAGCCTCACTCGGGTAGATCTTCATGAAGTAGGCGACCTCCTTACCCTTACAAACTTCTTGGTTCAACTCCACATCATCTTGGAGGCTCCCAAGAGACACCTAACCAATCTAGGAGACAACACTCTCCAAAAGGTAATAGATGTTGTTGTTGATGATGAACTCCTTACTATTGTGCTTCAAATGATAGTCTCCCCAACACTCAATCACTCTCTCACGGATTTGGCTATGTTGGAGGAAGGATTTGAGTGGAAAGCAACTTGGGAAGGCTAGAAATCAAGGTTCAAATGGTCGGATTGGCATCTCTTGATCTCAACACATGAGTAGGTGGTTCTCTTCTCAGAAAATGTATGGTGGAAGTGTAGTTTCGTCCTGATGGATCTCTTACTAGGTAAGAGGGGGTGGAGGGGTATATATAGCCTCCACAGTAAATCCAACGGTTACACACTTTTGACCCGTCTCGGTGGCACCGATCAGAAATCTCGATGAGACCGATCTGTGTAAAAGATATGAAAGTTGGAGGTCTCGGTGGGACCGAATGTAAACAACAGGACCGACCGAAGTGCAATGGTAAGGCAGAACCTCATCTCGGTGGCACCGATTACATCATCTCGGTGGGACCGAAATTATGTAATAAGGCAACAGAGAGTTGGCAAGCCATCTCGGTGGCACCTATTGAAAGAACTCGGTTAGGCCAAAATAATTACAACAGGTGACACAGAGTTGGCTGCTAATTGCGAGCTGCGTTTGATTTTCCCGAAGTGGAGAGGGTGATGTAGTACAATAGAGATAAGTATTTCCCTCTGTTAAGAACCAAGGTTATCAATCCAGTAGGACAACCACGCAAGACCTCATTAGCATCACCTACACACAAAAGAACAAATGCTTGCACCCAACGCAAACAAGGGGTTGTCAATCCCTTGGCGGTTAATTGCAAGGATCAAATCTGATAATGGTATATCGATAAAACAAAAAACACAAAATAAAATAATGGTAAATAAATTGCAGCAAAGTATTTTTGGATTTTTATATATAATAAAGATAGACCCGGGGCCATAGTTTTCACAAGAGGCTTCTCTCTTTAAAATAGCATACAATGGGTAAACAAATTACTGTTGGGAAATTGATAGAAAAACACATAGTTATGACGATATTCAAGGCAATGATCATGTATATAGGCATCACGTTCGAGATAGGTAGACCGACTCCTGCCTGCATCTACTACTATTACTCCACAGATCGACCACTATCCAGCATGCATCTAGAGTATTAAGTTCATAAAGAACGGAGTAACGCCTTAAGCAAGATGACATGATGTAGATAAAGTAAACTCAATCAATATGAACCCCATCATTTTATCCTTAATGGCAACAATACAAATAAGAGTCTTGTCCCTTTCTATCACTGGGATATAGATCATCGCAAGATTGAACCCATTACAAAGCACCTCTCCCATTGCAAGAAAAATCAATCTAGTTTGCCAAACCAAATCAATAGATCGAAGAGAAATACAAAGCTATAATAATCATGCATATAAGAATTCAGAGAAGAGTCAAATATTTATCATGAATAATCTGATCATAAACCCACAATTCATCGGATCCAAACAAACACGCCGCAAAAGAAGATTACATATAATAGAACTCCAAGAACATCGAGGAGAACATTGTATTGAAGATCAAAGAGAGATAAGAAGCCATCTAGCTGTAACACACTTGTGTAATAGCCACTATGATCAACTGCTAATAGTGCCAAGTCATCTCATTTGCAGTGCCTAGTGATAGTGGTTAATCAAAACAATTCAAACTCTATTCTGAAAATCAACTCAAATTCAAAAGTGCAAAATAAATTTGTTCAAACACCTTTGGAAAAATGTTCACTAAATAAAAAATATTCCAGAAGCACTTATAAAAATATGACCAATGAAACTTAGATTAGTTAAATGGCTCCAACAACATGAAACAGCACAAAACAGAATTATTTAATCGAATTAAATTCATATCAAATCCAAAAGAAATCCAAATTTTCCCAAACCAATTTTTGGTGAAAGGTAATATTGCAATGTAATATTGGGAACAACTCTCATGTTTTACAAAAGTGCATCTGTGGCCTAACTATTATAAAACAGAAAGAAATAAAAGAAAAAGAGAAACAGAAAAATAAAACGAGGCACTGTGCACTGGGCCTAAGTGCACAGTGCCCCGACCACGGCCCATCTGGCCCATTCCCTCCTCTCTCTCTCCTGCGTGTCGCCGTGCCCATGGCCGAGCGCCCGCGCGCCGGCGAGGCGCCGACGCCACCGACGGGGGATGAGGATAAGGACACACCCCATCCATCTCCCCTGGTCCTCCTCGCGACTTCTCTCCCTCTCCCCAGCGCTAGCTCTCTCCTTCCCCTCTCTGGCCGAGCACCACCGCCGCCGCAGCACCGTCGTCCTCGCGGCCACCGGCGGCCCCGCGACCGCTGACGGTGTCCGCAAGCTCCACCAGCGTCTTCTCCTTCCCCTGATGCGCTCAGTTGGAGTCAGGGAACCCCGTAGCTGCCGAATCGACCCCGACTGCATCGCCGGCCACTGAACGCCGCCGTCGTCTCTGGCGAGCCACTCCTGCTACTAATCCGTCGAGGGCCTGCGTGCGTGCCGCTAGTTGAGCTCCTCGACCTCTCCCCTCGCTTTCCCAGTCGCTGGCGCACTCGTAGCCACTGCTTTGCGCAAACCCGAGCTCCGGTCGCCACAGATCGCCTCGCCGCCGTGGCCAAGGGCCCTGTCGTGCTCGCTTGAGCACGACATCGAGCTCCTGGTGCTCCCAGAAGCCCAGCGAGCTTGAGCCCATGCCTCCCCGTGCCTCCTAGCTATGTCTCCGTCATTGCCCGAGCTCCGGCTACCGCTCCACCGCTCGCCGCCATCGTTAGAGGCCGTTTTCGGTCGAACCACCACCGTAGATAGATGCGCGGGCGAGAGGCCGAACGAACGCAAGTGGTTGCGAGCGATTCGGTGCACCATGGTTGTTTTCCGAGCAACTCCGGCGAACTTCCGCTGCTGAAGAGGACGCCGGCGCGTCTCCGGCCGCCGTGCTGACGTGGCTTGGTGGGCCCCGCCCCTGGGTCGCTGACCAGTGGGTCCGGGGGCCCCCTTGACTGAGTTGACTCAGTCAACTTTGCTATTTAGTTTATGACATGTGGGCCCCGCTGCTATTTAGTTTAATTAAAACATTTTATAAATTAAACATAATTAGTTTAGACTAATGTTTCAATGACAGATGGGGCCCACCCCCCCTAATTAACCCTGATAGTTAGTTTAACTCTCTGTTAAACTAACAGAGACTGACATGTGGGTCCCACTGGACCCACATGTCAGGTTTGACTGGTCAGCCGACCTGTTGACCTGCTGATGTCAGCATGGCATCATGCTGACGTCATAATTCAATTCTGTTAATAAAAATAATTATAGGAAATCATTTAAACTTTGAAAATTAATAACTTTTAAACCGTAGCTTAGATCGAAAAACTTAAAACAGGAAAGTTGCTCAGAACGCCGAGACGAATCTGATCATGTCGTCTGTTTCCATGTTGGAACCCCCTACGTAGGAGAACCCGTAACATTTCGTCCGTATCCGGTAGATGATTAGTGCATAACTACCGGATAATAAATCCAACTTTAATCCTAAAATAACCAAAATGACTTAGACATATCTTTAGGCAACCCTGCACTGCATTGTAGCATAGCATGCCCCGTGTTGCATTTGATTGCATTATGTTTACCTGTTTCCTCCCCCTTTTCTCTCTTGATTAGACCCCGACATTGACGTAGCTCCTGAGGCAGACGCCGCTCCGGAGTATGACTACGTCCCCGACGACCAGCCACTTGCCCCAGAGCTTACAGGCAAGCACCCCCCTTTATGAGCATTCCGATATCGCCCATTCTCTTCTCTCTTATGCTTGCATTAGAATCTGCTGCTATTGTTGTATCCTATATCTACTGCATAGCCTGTTTACTTGTAACCTGCTGTTGATACTTTCCTGTTATCCTAAACTATTTAGAATAGGTTGGGTAGAGACCATCAGAGACCCCACTATATCCCGACTGCCCCGCTGGATTAACAGAAGACCCGTGCAACAGGATTGAAGACCAGGCCCCGACACCGCACGTCACTTCCCCTTAGTTGCCGACACTACTAGGTTACTATCGAGTGCCGAGGGTGATACCTTGTCAGCACTTCTGATGATAACCTTGTATGTTAGTTAATCGGTCATGGTAAGCGAGGGTGATTCCTCCTACACCACCCCCGATAACGACATCGTCGTGCAACTGTTCAAGTGTGGACCTCGAGGGTGATACCTCCTTCGTTCACCTTGATGAGAACATCAGGTGGGACTCCATCGAGGGTGATTCCTCAGGGTTCCCTTGGTGTTAGACACACGGTTACTGTTGTTACTGTGACTTACACTGAAACATGATACTAAAGACGGGTCGGCCCTGAGGGGTACCCGCGCGAGCTTAATTGCGAGTGATGTGGGCTCGGGTGGACCTGGATGGTGCCCGAGAGTTGAACACGAGGCGCGGCCGGGCATTCCTCGCCCTTGCCGCAAGCCCTCGAGATGGGGCGACGGGGTCACATCGATCGTGAGTCTCTGCTCGTTTCCGCGTGCTCCTAATCCACTAACGGTTTGGATATTTGATCTGAGGGGCCTCTGGCCTGATAGCACTAACCATCACGTGGGCATAGTATGGTCGTTCTGCGTTGTATACTTCAGCCAAAGCTTAATAGACGTCAGCGACTGAGCGGCGCGCGCTGGATTGGACTAGTTACGCAACCGCGCTTGTATTAAGGGGTTGCTAGGACTGCTTCCAGCCGCCCACGCAACGCGCAGGAGTTCCCTGGGCGAAGGCCCAAGACCCCTGGGGGCATAGGTTAGTCCGGCGTGCTGACCTCTCTATTAAGTATTTGGTCGGGTTGCGACGTGTTGCTTAGCTGAGGCCGGGCATGACCCAGAAAAGTGTGTCCGACCGGAGTTAAGCGAGCGTGGTGGGTAAGTTGGTGCACCCCTGCAGGGAAGAATTAATCTATCGATAGCCTGTCCTACGGTAACGGACACTCGGAGTTGTATCCCGATCGGTACAACTAGAACTGGTGACTTGAGATGAAATGGACAGTATGGCTCTGGGATTGCTTTCTCGCAGGGAGTCGAGGAAGGATCTCTAGCCGAGGTTGATGACACTACTACTACTTTACATGATGTGACTATGCACTCTTGTAATGCTGCAAGACCGATGAAGATGCTTGAAGATGCTAGTCTTCGATAGGACTAGGCCTTCCCTTCTATTCTGGCATTACTGCAGCCCAGTCGACATATACAGCCTCCTTTGAAAATGTTGCATATGTAGTATAGATCCTCGCTTGCTGAGTACTTCGGATGAGTACTCACGTTTGCTTTATTTCTTTTTCTCCCCATGTCCAATTGACGCCGCCAGATGACGGAGCCCTTGAGTTAGCTGTCCCCGTCGACGACTGCGTCTACTACTACTACCCTCCCGGCGAGTACTACTACGAGGAGCCGACAGATGACCAGGAGTAGGATTCGGAGGGTCCTAGGCAGGAGGCCTACGCCTTTCGATCGTAGTATTTTATTTTGCCCCGCCTTTCTAAAGGCTTAACTTCATTTCTGTAATATATCTGTACCCAGATATCTGATGCTTCCGCTGACACTTGTATGCCATCGAGCTATGTATTCGAGCCCTCGAGGCCCTGGCTTGTAATATAAAGCTTGTATGACTTTATTTATGATTTAGAGTTGTGTTGTGATATCTTCAAGTGAGTCCTTTGGCTTGATCGTGTGCATTTGCGTGTATGGTTAGTGCACGATTAAGCCGGGGTCGTCACAGGTTGGTATCAGAGCCGACTGCCTCTAGGAATCCCCCTTTCCAACTCATTGGCCGAAGTTGAGTCTAGAAACCGAAAAACTCTTTTACTAACTTGGCTGTGTGGCTTACGGGCCCACATCGCCAACTGGGTGGTATTAGGATCTTTTATTCCTCATCTTTACTCTGGGACTCTGATATCTCTTCTATTCGGGTTTAATAAATTTACTAACACCGACACTTAGGATCTCGTAAATTCCATCCATCCGGAGAGCTGGATTCAATGCGATTTCCCTGTCATTGATCTGATTAGTCTGATAATCATTTTCCTTTCCATTGTTTTGTTTAACCTTTCAATTCGAGATCTTCTAATATTTCTCGCCGCCGAATGACAATCCTGAATCTTCTCTGTTTTAGATGGACCGTCTGTTTCCCCCACGCCCTACGATGCAGCTTGTGCTTCGCACCTGAGCTCGAGACGTCCCTGGGTTTCCAGCTGTTCTGATCGCTCTCTTGACCAGGCTGGGTTACCGCTGGTATCCTGAGTACATGGTCTACGAGGTTTACCGCGAGTTCAACCAGGAGCAGTACTATGCTGATGTTCGCATCTATGATCAGCAGGATAACTCAGACACTAAGCTATATCTTTTCCACGGTATCGGCGTGACGATTGAGATGGCAGTCCATGATGCCGCTTACTCTGCTGTCGCACGTCTCCGAGGAGAGCACAGTGCTAGCTTGGATGACTCTGAGTTTCGATACATTCCGTATGCCCCTGCTAGAGATGCTACTGGATACTACATGGCTTTCAGTGCCCGGTACGAGCCTCGTCGCTACGATCCACGAGTTTTGATTCAGTGTACTCAGGCTCTGGATTGCACTGTTCGGGCTCTTGCTGTCGAGTTGTTTGCCACTCGAGTACGACTCTACGAGGCTATGACGCAGTTGCTACCAGCTGTTCGTGCAGGGATACATCCGGAGCATATTCTTTACCCACGCAGGACCGAGATGCCACCAGGGATCGATTGGCCTGCAGTGGGAGGTCACATGCCTGCACGTGGACCTCTTCTTTCAGCTCGAGACCGGGTTGTGCATCAGAGTGCACATGGAGCGCAGGATCCTTCTGCGACGAACGTCCGTCGTCCGCACTTGCAGCTACCCCGTTTCCGGGGTTTTCTTCGACGTTGATGTAGCCTTTGCTATGTCTCGTTGTGTACTTCCTTACCGCGTGCCTGCGCGCCGCCTAGCATGTCTAGCTTTTGAATTTGCGCCGTTATGCTGCCCGTTTGTAACCGACTCTGTATGGATCTATATGACTTAATGACTACTATTAAGCATCTGTTGTACTACATAAATTCTGTCGTGTTACATCATGTTTGTTCCTAAACACTCGCACCGGCATCTGCTAAACTACCCCCGTTGATTTAGCGGGATGGCTGATAATAATCCACCACCGCCGCCACCGCCTGATTATATGGCAGCTATGATGCAATAGTTTGAACTCAACCGTCAGTTCATGACGGTGATTATGGAACAATTCCCCCATCCCAATGCCAACCATCAGCCAGCCTCAATCACACTACCAGAGTTTGTCCGACTCAACCCATCAATATTCCGCAACACTGTTAATCCGCTAGATGCCGATGATTGGCTGCGTGACATCTTCTATGAGATGGAGTTAGCTGATGTTCCCCCTGTCAGCTGTGTCACCTTCACGACATACTACTTGAAGGGACCTGCAGCACAATGGTGGGCAACTCACAGACAGACTCTACCTCCGGGAACTGTTGTCACTTGGGTGGAGTTCAAGACTGCTTTTCGCGCCCGCTATGTTCCTTAAGCAGTTATAGCACGCAAGAAGGCCGAGTTCCGTAGCCTCGTTCAAGGCAACAAGTCTGTAGAAGTTTACCAGCGAGAGTTCCTTGATTTATCTTACTATGCTGAAGAAGACATCCCCAATGATGCTCGTAGGCAGGAGAAGTTCCGTGAAGGGCTACATCATGACATTCAGCTAGCCCTGCTCGTCCAAGACTATCCCGACTTTGCCACCTTGGTGAATAAGGCTATTATGGTCGAGACTGGTCTAAAGAAACACAAGGAAGCGACCAGACGCACTCGTGAAGCGGGCTCATCTTCGGGCTCGTCTTCCCAAAAGCGTTGCATCTGGATCCCACAGAGCATGTACCGTCCAGCAGCTCCAGTGTACAGGCCTGCATATGTTGCACCCGGTCTGCCTCCTCCACCACTGAGGCAGCCTCTTCGTGCTCCACCACCTCGAGCTCCTGCACCACATCTAGACAGTGGACTCTGCTTCAAGTGTGGCCAGCCAGGTCACCGTGCCAGAGATTGTTCTCAGAATCAGAATCAACTAGCTCTTCCTTCTGCTGGCCGTGGTAATGGCCGTGGGAATGCTCAGCCTCGCTACAGCAATGTCAGGCCTTCTTATGGCCGTGGGCAGGTCTTCCATGTCAACATGAATGAAGACCCAGAACAACCAGCAACTTTGATGGGTACACTTCTTGTTAATTCAGTACCTGCAACTGTTTTATTTGATTCAGGAGCATCGCATTCATTCATGTCAGAACATTTTGCACTCTTGCATGACGTTAAGTGTGAAACGCTACAACATCCGTTAGTAGTAAACACTCCCGCGGGACGATGCCGAACTTCTATATTCAGCCCCCGAGTCACTGTTGAGATTGAAGGGTTGCACTTTCATGCAAACCCCATTATTCTACAATCTTCAAAAATTGACCTTATTTTGGGAATGGATTGGTTGAAGGCTCACTACGCCTCAATCAATTGTGCTACTAAGGTTGTTCACCTTCTACACCCATCAGATGAGTTAGTGAATTACCGAGCTCATATCACTCAGAACGCTGAGGCTTAGATTTATGCCTTGAATGCGTTGAACGCTCCTCCGCTTGAGGGGATAGAGAATGTTCCGGTTGTCTGCGAATTCCAAGATGTTTTTCCAGAAGAACTTCCAGGAATACCCCCCTGCTAGAGCTGTCGAGTTTGTTATCGACTTGAAGCCTGGCACCACTCCTATTGCGAAGCGCCCTTACAAGATGCCACCACATCACCTTCTCGAACTTAAGGAAGAGATCGATAAATCACTTAAGAAGGGCTTCATCCGTCCCAGTTCCTCTGCCTGGGGAGCACCGTCTCTCTTTGTTAAGAAGAAAGATGGTACGAATAGGTTGGTTCAAGATTACCGTCCTATCAACCAGGCAACCATTCAGAATAAATATCCACTTCCCCGGATCAATGACTTATCTGATCAACTTGCTGGATCTTCGGTCTTCTCTAAACTCGACTTGAGGTTGGGTTATCACCAGATCCGTGTCCGTGAAGAGGATATTCCGAAGACTGCCTTCGTTACCCGTTATGGCTCCTATGAATACACTGTCATGTCGTTTGGCCTAACGAATGCTCCAGCTACGTTCTCCCTTCTGATGAATTATATACTCAGGGATTACCTCGACAAGTTCGTCGTGGTATATCTGGATGATATTCTGGTATATTCGAAGAATAAGGAAGAACATGCCGAACATCTTCGCCTTGTTCTGGAGAGACTTCGAGAGCATAAGTTGTATGCCAAGTACTCTAAATGTGAATTCTAGCTTTCTGAAGTGACCTACCTTGGACATGTGATTTCCAAGGATGGTATCGCCGTTAACTCGGAGCGTGTTCAGGCTATTCTTGACTGGACTCCTCCGAAGAATGCCAAGCAAGTCCGAAGTTTTCTCGGTCTAGCAAGTTATTGTCGATGATTCGTCGAAAACTTTTCCAAGATTGCCAAGCCCCTGACTAATCTGCTCCACAAAGGCGTTAAGTTTGAGTGGATAGACAAATGTCAGGACAGTTTCCAGACCCTCAAGGACAAGCTTACTTCTGCGCCAGTGCTTGCCCCTCCTGATTCACACAAGGACTTTGTCATTTATTGTGACGCCTCTCGTCAGGGATTAGTCTGTGTCCTAATGCAAGAACAGAAGGTAATTGCATATACCTCACGACAATTGCGTCCTCATGAAAAAAATTATCCAGTGCATGATCTTGAACTTGCTGCAGTGATCTATGCATTAAAGTTATGGCGACATTACCTTCTTGGTAATCGGTGTGAGATTTATACCGATCATCAGAGTCTGAAATACTTGTTCACTCAACCGGATCTTAATCTCCATCAGCAGCGATGGTTGGAAACAATTACGGACTACGACTGTGGTATTTCATATACCCCTGGCAAGGCTAACGTGATGGCTGATGCCTTAAGTCGCAAGTCCTATTGCAACAACCTCATGGTTAGGCGAGCTCAACCTCATCTTTATGCAGAACTGACTCAGCTGAATCTGCGAATTGTTCCCCGGGGTTCTCTTAATAACCTTGTGGTACAGCCGGACCTTCAGAAGGCTGTTAAGGAAGCGCAAGCCAAATATGCTGAAATTAACTTGATGAAGAAAGATTTTCACCTTGAGAAGTACATGGATTTCTCGATTGCAGAAGATGGTACTTTATATTTTAGAGACCGCATTGTAGTACCGCGCTTCGAGCTTATGACAGACAAAGTCATGAAGGAGGCTCATGATACACCGCTGTCTATCCATCCAGGTAGTACCAAGATGTATCGCGACCTTCGACAGAGGTACTGGTGGTCTAGAATGAAGCAGGACATTGCTCGATATGTTGCTGAATGTGACGTATGTCGTCGCGTGAAAGCAGAACATCAAAAGCCTGCTGGAATTCTTCAACCACTCCCTATTCCTTTGTGGAAGTGGGATAAAGTGCAAATGGATTTCATTACTAGTCTTCCCAAGTCTCAGAAGGGTCACGATGCTATTCTTGTCATCGTCGACCAACTCTCCAAAGTTGCTCATTTTCTACCTGTCAAGGAGACTATCACTGCTAGCCAGCTAGCAGAATTGTATATTTCCATAATTGTTTCACTCCACGGTATTCCGAAGGAGATCAGTTCGGACCGTGGCGGTCTTTTCACGTCCAAGTTCTGGGAAAGTTTCCAAGAAGCTATGGGAACTCACATTACATGGAGTTCAGCTTATCATCCTCAATCCCAAGGCCAAGTCGAGCGAGTTAATCAAGTGCTTGAAGATATGCTTCGGGCTTGTGTTATATCGTTCGGTAAGAAGTGGGAAGAATCTCTCCCGTTTGCCAAATTCTCTTATAATAACAGTTATCAAGCCAGTTTGAAAATGGCCCCCTTCGAAGTGCTTTATGGACGTAAATGTCGAACCCCTCTGAATTGGTCAGAAACTAGGGAACGACCTCTCGTGGGACCGGACATTATTCAACATGTCGAAGAACAAGTCAGAATTGTCCGAGAAAATCTCAAGGCGACTCAGGACCGCCAGAAGAGTAATTATGATCACAAACGATGGGGTCTAACTTATCAACCAGGTGATCAAGCTTACGTTCGTGTCACTCCTATGAAGGGCACCCGTCGTTTCGGAATCAAGGGCAAGCTAGCTCCTCGCTATATTGGTCCTTTCCGCATCGTGGTTAGACGTGGACAGGTGGCATATAAATTGGAATTGCCACCACAATTCTCTCATATCCATGATGTTTTCCACGTGTCGCAACTTCATAAATGCTTCAAGGAATCTCCGCACCGCGCAGTGGATCACGAGATGCTTGAATTGCAAGATGACTTATCTTATAAGGAGCAACCGATCTGCATCCTTGATGAAGCTGAACGTAGAACTCGTCAGAAGATGACCAAGTTCCTGAAAGTGTAGTGGTCGAATCACACTTGGGAACGCGAGGATCATCTTCGGGAAGAATATCCCGACCTCTTTCCTTCTACCTCCTAAATTCTCGGGACGAGAATTTCTTTTAGAGGAGGAGAATTTGTAACACCCTTGTGTAATAGCCACTGTGATCAACTGCTAATAGTGCCAAGTCATCTCACTTGCAGTGCCTAGTTATAGTGGTTAATCAAAACAATTCAAACTATATTCTGAAAATCAATTCAAATTCAAAAGTGCAAAATAAATTTGTTCAAACACCTTTGGAAAAATGTTCACTAAATAACAAATATTCCAGAAGCACTTATAAAAATATGACCAATGAAACTTGGATCAGTTAAATGGCTCCAACAACATGAAACAGCACCAAAACAGAATTATTTAATCGAATTAAATTCATATCAAATCCAAAAGAAATCCAAATTTGCCCAAACCAATTTTTGGTGAAAGGTAATATTGCAATGTAATATTGGGAACAACTCTCATATTTTACAAAAGTGCATCTGTGGCCTAACTATTATAAAACAGAAAGAAATAAAAGAAAAAGAGAAAAGAGAAACAGAAAAATAAAACGAGGCACTGTGCACTGGGCCTAAGTGCATAGTGTCCCGACCACGGCCCATCTGGACCATTCCCTCCTCTCTCTCTCCTGCGTGTCGTCGTGCCCTTGGCCGAGCGCCCGCGCGCCGGCGAGGTGCCGACACACCGACGCCCCACCGACGCCACCGACAGGGGAGGAGGATAAGGACGCACCCCATCCATCTCCCCTGGTCCTCCTCGCCACTTCTCTCCCTCTCCCCAGCGCTAGCTCTCTCCTTCCCCTCTCTGGCCGAGCACCACCGCCGTCGTAGCTCCGTCGTCCTCGCGGCCACCGGCGGCCCTGCGACCGTTGACGGTGTCCGCAAGCTCCACCAGTGTCTTCTCCTTCCCCTGATGCGCTTAGTTGGAGTCGGGGAACCCCGTAGCTGCCGAATCGGCCCCAACTGCATCGCCGGCCACCGAACGCCGCCGTCGTCTCCGGCGAGCCACTCCTGCTACTAATCCGTCGAGGGCCTACGTGTGTGCCGCTAGTTGAGCTCCTCGACCTCTCCCCTTGCTTTCCCAGTCGCTGGCGCACTCGTAGCCGCTGCTCTACGCGAACCCGAGCTTCGGTCGCCGCAGATCGCCTCCCGTCGTGGCCAAGGGCCCTATCGTGCTCGCCTGAGCACGGCATCGAGCTCCTAGTGCTCCCAGAAGCCCAGCGAGCTCGAGCCCATGCCTCCCCATGCCTCCTAGCTATGTCTCCGTCATTGCCCGAGCTTCAGCGACCGCTCCACCGCTCGCCACCATCGTTAGAGGCCGTTTTCGGTCGAACCACCACCGTATATAGATGCGCGGGCGAGAGGCCGAACGAACGCAAGTGGTTGCGAGCGATTCGGCGCACCGTGGCGGTTTTCCGAGCAACTCCAGCGAACTTCCGCCGCTGGAGAGGACGTCGGCGCATCTCCGGCCGCCGTGCTGATGTGGCTTGGTGGGCCCCGCCCCTGGGTCGCTGACCAGTGGGTCCGGGGGCCCCCTTGACTGAGTTGACTCGGTCAACTTTGCTGACTGGGCACTCTGAGCCTATGACATGTGGGCCCCACTGCTATTTAGTTTAATTAAAACATTTTATAAATTAAAATTAATTATTTTAGACTAATGTTTCACTGACAGATGGGGCCCACCCCCCCCTAATTAACCCTGATAGTTAGTTTAACTCTCTGTTAAACTAACAGAGACTGACATGTGGGTCCCACTGGACCCACATGTCAGGTTTGACTGGTCAGCCGACCTGTTGACCTGCTGATGTCAGCATGGCATCATGCTGACGTCATAATTCAATTCTGTTAATAAAAATAATTCCAGGAAATCATTTAAACTTTGAAAATTAATAACTTTTAAACCGTAGCTCAGATCAAAAAACTTAAAACATGAAAGTTGCTCAGAACACCGAGACGAATCTGATAGTGTTGTCTGTTTCCATGTCGGAACCCCCTACGTAGGAGAACCCGTAACATTTCGTCTGTATCCGGTAGATGATTAGTGCATAACTATCGGATAATAAATCCAACTTTAATCCTAAAATAACCAAAATGACTTAGACATATCTTTAGGCAACCCTGCACTGCATTGTAGCATAGCATGCCCCGTGTTGCATTTGATTGCATTATGTTTACCTGTTTCCTCCCCCTTTTCTCTCTCGATTTGACCCCGACGTTGACGTAGCTCCTGAGGCAGACGCCACTCCGGAGTACGACTATGTCCCCGACGACCAGCCACTTGCCCCAGAGCTTACAGGCAAGCACCCCCCTTTTTGAGCATTCCGATATCGCCCATTCTCTTCTCTCTTATGCTTGCATTAGAATCTGCTGCTGTTGCTGTATCCTATATCTACTGCATAGCCTGTTTACTTGTAACCTTCTGTTGATACTTTCATGTTATCCTAAACTGTTTAGAATAGGTTGGGTAGAGACCATCTGAGACCCCACTATATCCCGACTGCCCCACTGGATTAACAGAAGACCCGTGCAACGGGATTGAAGACCAGGCCCCGACATCACACGTCACTTCCCCTTAGTTGCCGACACTACTAGGTTACTATCGAGTGCCGAGGGTGATACCTCGTCAGCACTTCTGATGATAACCTTGTAGGTTAGTTAATCGGTCATGGTAAGCGAGGGTGATTCCTCCTACACCACCCCCGATAACGACATCGTCGGGCAACTGTTCAAGTGTGGACCTCGAGGGTAATACCTCCTTCGTTCACCTTGACGAGAACATCAGGTGGGACTCCATCGAGGGTGATTCCTCAGGGTTCCCTTGGTGTTAGACACACGGTTGCTGTTGTTACTGTGACTTACACTGAAACATGATACTAAAGACGGGTCGGCCCTGAGGGGTACCCGCGCGAGCTTAATTGCGAGTGATGTGGGCTCGGGTGGACCTGGATGGTGCCCGAGAGTTGAACACGAGGCTCGGCCGGGCATTCCTCGCCCTTGCCGCAAGCCCTCGAGATGGGGCGACGGGGTCACATCGATCGTGAGTCTCTGCTCGTTTCCGCGCGCTCCTAATCCACTAACGGTTTGGATATTTGATCTGAGGGGCCTCTAGCCTGATAGCGCTAACCATCACGTGGGCATAGTATGGTCGTTCTGCGTCGTATACTTCAGCCGAAGCTTAATAGACGTCAGCGACTGAGCGGCGCGCGCTGGATTAGACTGGTTACGCAACCGCGCTTGTATTAAGGGGTTGCTAGGTCTGCTTCTGGCCGCCCACGCAACACGCAGGAGTTCCCGGGGCGAAGGCCCAAGACCCCTGGGGGCATAGGTTAGTCCGGCGTGCTGACCTCTCTGTTAAGTATTTGGTCGGGTTGCGGCGTGTTGCTTAGCTGAGGCCGGGCATGACCCAGAAAAGTGTGTCCGGCCGGAGTTAAGCGAGCGTGGTGGGTAAGTTGGTGCACCCCTGCAGGGAAGAATTAATCTATCGATAGCCTATCCTACGGTAACGGACACTCAGAGTTGTATCCCGATCGGTACAACTAGAACTGGTGACTTGAGATGAAATGGACAGTATGGCTCTGGGATTGCTTTCTCGCAGGGAGTCGAGGAAGGATCTCTGGCCGAGGTTGATGACACTACTACTACTTTACATGATGTGACTCTGCACTCTTGTAATGCTGCAAGACCGATGAAGATGCTTGAAGATGCTAGTCTTCGATAGGACTAGGCCTTCCCTTCTATTCTGGCATTTCTGCAGCCCAGTCGACATATACAGCCTCCTTTGAAAATGTTGCATATGTAGTATAGATCCTCGCTTGCTGAGTACTTCGGATGAGTACTCATGTTTGCTTTATTTTCTATTTCTCCCCATGTCCAATTGACGCCGCCAGATGACGGAGCCCCTGAGTTAGCTGTCCCCGTCGACGACTGCGTCTACTACTACTACCCTCCCGGCGAGTACTACTATGAGGAGCCGACAGACGACCAGGAGTAGGATTCGGAGGGTCCTAGGCAGGAGGCCTACGCCTTTCGATCGTAGTATTTTATTTTGCCCCGCCTTTCTAAAGGCTTAACTTCATTTCTGTAATATATTTGTACCCAGATATCTAATTCTTCCGCTGACACTTGTATGCCATCGAGCTATGTATTCGAGCCCTCGAGGCCCTGGCTTGTAATATAAAGCTTGTATGACTTTATTTATGATTTAGAGTTGTGTTGTGATATCTTCAAGTGAGTCCTTAGGCTTGATCATGTGCATTTGCGTGTATGGTTAGTGCATGATTAAGCCGGGGTCGTCACACTAGCTACTTGCTATGGACCCGTAGGTCTGTGGTAAACTACTCACACATCATTGGAAGGGCAGCAAGGTTGATGTAGAGGCCCAATGTGATTGATTCCCCCTATGACAGAGTATTGGAAAAGGCCTCCAGATGGGATTTCATGAGAACAGAAGCTTGAGGCAGCGAAAAAAGTGTTTCGGGTGGCTCTCAGGTTGTTTCCCGATTTTAGAGAATTTATAGAGCTGGAATTAGGTCAAACGGTGGAACGAGGGGCCCTGCGAGGCACATGGGCGTGCCCATGTGGCTTGTGGCCTACTCCTTCATCTTCTGGCCTCCTCCCGAAGCTTCTAGGGTCTCTTATCTCCAGAAAAAAATCATCAAAAAGTTTTGTGGCATTTGGACTTCGTTTGGTATTGATTTCCTGGAAAACCAAAAACAAGCAAAAACAGCAACTGGCACTTGGCACTAAGTTAATAGGTTAGTCCCAAAAAAATATAATATTGCATATAAAACATCCAAGATTGATACTATAATAGCATGGAACAATAAAAAATTATAGATATGTTGAAGACGTATCAAGCATCCCCGAGCTTAATTCCCGCTCGTCCTCGAGTAGGTAAATGATAAAAACATAATTTTTGATGTGGAATGCTACGTAACATGTTCATCATGTAATATTTCTTTTATCGCATGAATATTTAAGATCCAAATGATTCAAAGAAATAGTCTATAATTTGACATAAAGACATCAATACTCAGGCATCCCAACAAACAATCATGTCTTTCAAAATACCAATGCTAAAGAACCTTATCCCTACAAAATCATATAGCCTTGGCATGCTCCATCTTCTTAACACAAAGTATTTATCATGCACAACCCCGACGACAAGCCAAGCAATTGTTTCATACTTTTTAACGCGCTCCAGCGTTTTCAACCCCCACACAATACATGAGCGCAAGCCATGGATATAGCACTATGGGTGGAATAGAGTACGGTGGTAGAGATTAATATGGAGAAGACAAAAAAGGAGAAAGTCTCACATCGACGAGGCTGATCAATGGGCTATGGAGATGCCCATCAATTGATGTCAATGCAAGAATTAGGGATTGCCATGCAACGGATGCACGATGAGCTATATGTGTATGAAAGCTCAAAAGAAAACTAAGTGGGTGTGCATCCAACTTGCTTGCTCATGAAGACCTCGGGCATTTGAGGAAGCCCATCATTGGAATGTACAAGCCAAGTTCTATAATGACAAATTCCCACTAGTATATGAAAATGAAAGCATAGGAGACTCTATATACGATTAACATGGTGCTACTTTGAAGCACAAGTGTGGAAAAGGATAGTAACATTGCCCCTTCTCTCTTTCTCTCTCATTTTTTTGGTGGGCTCCTTTTGGCCTTTTTTTATTTCCATACTGGGACAATGCTCTAATAATGAATATGATGATCATCACACTTCTATTTACTTACAACTCAAAATTACAACTCGATACTAGAACAAAGATATGACTCTATATGAATGCCTCTGGCAGTGTACCAGGATGTACAATGATCTAGCGTAACATGTATTAAAAAAATGATGAACGGTGGCTAAGCCACAAATACTATGTCAGCTATATGATCATGCAAAGCAATATGATAAATGATGATGTGTGTCATAAAAACGGAACGGTGGAAGTTGCATGGCAATATATCTCGGAATGGTTATGGAAATGCCATAATAGGTAGGTATGGTGGTTGTTTTGAGGAAGATATAAGGAGGCTTATGTGTGATAGGGCATATCATATCATGGGGTTTGGATGCACCGGCGAAGTTTGCACCACATCTCGAGGTGAGAAAGGGCAATGCATGGTACCGAAGAGGATAGCAAATTGCGGAAAGGTGAGAGTGCGTATAATCCATGGACTCACATTAGTCATAAAGAACTCGCATACTTATTGCAAAAGTTTATTAGCCCTTGAAGCAAAGTACTACTATGCATGCCCCTAGGGGAATAGATTGGTAGGAAAAGGCCATCTCTCATCCCCGACCGCCACTCATAAGGAAGACAATCAATAATAAATCATGCTCCAACTTCTTAGCATAGCGAGAGACTATATGTGCATGCTTCGGGAATCACAAACTTTAACACCAATATTCTTACTAAACCACAATCATTCACTAGTACCTCCCACATATTACCATCTTTATATCGTGAAACTATTGCAAGGAATCAAACTTATCATATTGAGTGATCTACATGAAAGTTTTTATTATATCCCTCTTGAATACCTATCATATTAGGACCAAATTCATAACTTGTGCATATTGCCATTACTTTTATCAACTCTCAAAATGATATAAGTGAAACATGAGAGTGCAGCTATTTCTTTAAAATATAACCACCGCCATGCTCTAAAAAATATAAGTGAAGCACTAGAGCAACGGCCTATCTCAAAAGATATAAGTGAAGCACAAAGAGTATTCTAACAAATCATGAATAATGTGTGTCCCTCACAAAAAGGTGTGTCCAGCAAAGATGATTATGGCCAAGTAAAAAGCAAACAAAGCAAAGACTAGAATAATACACGACGCTCCAAGCAAAACTCATATCATGTGATGAATAAAAATATAGCTCCACGTAATTTACTAATAGTTGGTAGACGAAAGAGGGGATGCCATACGGGGCATCCCCAAGCTTAGATGCTTGGTTGTCCGTAGATATTTCCTTGGGGTGCCATGGGAATACCCGAGCTTAGGATCTTGGTACTCTTTATTCCTTCATCCATCATGATCTCACTTAAAACTTGAAAACTTCAGCACACAAAACTCAACAGAAAAATCGTGAGATCCGTTAGTATAACAACCAGATCACAAACTTTAGGTACTGTTGTGAAGCCATTCATATTTTATAATTGAATAATACCTATGGTATTCTAACTTCACCATGGCTTATACCCCCCGATACAATCCATAGATTCATCAAAACGAGCAAACAATGCAATGAAAACAGAATCTGTCAAAAACAGAATAGTCTATAGTAATCTTAATAATGTGTAATTCTTAATACTTCTGCAATTCTAATTTTTTTGAAAAATTAGGACAACATAGGAAATTTTTATATCAATCATGTGTAAAAAATTGCATGTTCCAGTGAATTTAAACAATTCTGCTAGTGGGCACAAAAGTTTCTGTTTTTTCCTAGAATTAAATCTACTATCATCCAAATCATCCCAAAGGCTTTACTTGGCATAAACACTAATTTAAACACAAAACACAACCATAACAATAGCATAATTGTGTGCACACCAAAAACAGAAAAGAAACAAGAAAAATAAAGATAACGATTGGGTTGCCTCCCAACAAGTGCTACTGTTTTAGGGACATTTACATTTTTCCCCTAATTTCGGCCCGGCCTCATCTATACCCCAAAATAAAAATAGTGCTAAACTATACCCCTCTTTCGTCTGGTGCCCTTATGGAAATATCCTTCCGTGCCGTTTTCGTCCAATTAAAGGGGTTTGACCGTCAAATGGACGTTTTCTAGACATAGTTGCCCTTGTGTGCATATGCCACTGACATGTGGGACCTACCCTTGGAAAAAAAGAAAAAACTCTCTCTCACACACACAATAGAAAATAAAAACAGGTTTAATTAAAGGGATGGGGCCTACTGTCATAGACTCAGGGCTTAACTAAACAGAGTTTTAAAAAAGGGCTTAACTAAACAGAGATTAGCCTAAGCAAATCTCTGCCACGTCAGTAAACTGGCGGTTAAGCCGGCGGCGACTACAGATCACGGCTGAGGGCCTCGGGCCACCTCCTCCGGCGACCAATTGGACGGTGGCATGGTGTGTTAGGTAGCTGGAAATAGTGCGCATCCATCGGGGGTTGTGGGGCTGCCAGGGGTGGACTGAATCGTAGCCGACAGTGAGGGTTTGCGGCGGTGCATGCACAGGCTCGACAAAGAAGTTGCAATGGGTCACGGGCGAGAAGGTTGAGCAGCTTCGAGGCATCCTGGGAGCTCCAAGAACATGCTGGACAGCAAAAGGGGGCAACTCGAGCTCGATGTGCTCGGGTTCTTCGTCAATGGCAGACGACGGCAGCGGAGCTCACGAGGAATGATGTGATACGTCTCCGTTGTATCTACTTTTCCTAACGCTTTTCCTCTTATTTTGGACTCTAATTTGCATGATTTGAATGAAACTAACCCGGACTGACGTTGTTTTCAGCAGAACTACCATGGTGTTGTTTTTGTGCAGAAATAAAAGTTCTCGGATTGGAACGAAACTTTGCGAGGATTTTGTATTCAATAAATAAGAATTTCTGGATCCAAGAACCACCGGAGGGGGGCACCTGGGTGGGCACAACCCACCAGGGCGCCCTTCCCCCCTCCAGGCGCGCCCAGGTGGGTTGTCCATACCTGGTGGCCCCGCAGACTTCAACCCTGATACTATAAAATCACATATTTGGAGAAAACAATCAGGGAGAAAGAATTATCGTGTTTCACAAGACGGAGCCGCCACCACCTCCTGTTCTTCATCGGGAGGCCAGATCTGGAGTCCGTTTGGGGCTCCAAAGAGGGGGATCTTCGATCTTCGTCATCACCAACAATTCTCCATCGCCAATTCCATGATGCTCCCCACCGGGAGTGAGTAATTCCTTTGTAGGCTCGCTGGTCGGTGAGGAGTTGGATGAGATTCATCATGTAATGGAGTTAGTTTTGTTTGGGCTTGATCCCTAGTATCCATTATGTTCTGAGATTGATGTTGCTATGACTTTGCCATGCTTAATGCTTGTCACTTTGGGCCTCGGTGCCATGATTTCAGATCTGAACCGTTTATGTTATCACCATTATATCTATGTTCTAGATCCGATCTTGCAAGTTATAGTCACCTACTACGTGTTATGATCCGGCAACCCCGGAGTGACAATAGTCGGGACACTTTCCGGTGATGACCATAGTTTGAGGAGTTCATGTATTCACTATGTGTTAATGCTTTGTTCCAGTTCTCTATTAATATCCCTTAGTTTCCAATAGGACCCCGCTGCCACGGGAGGGTAGGACAAAAGATGTCATGCAAGTTCTTTCCATAAGCACATATGACTATTTACGGAATACATGCCTACATTATATTTCTGAACTAGTGCCGTATCGCCCTAGGTTATGACTGTTATATGATGAATATCATCCAACGAATTCAACGATCCAATGCCTATGAATTTCTCTCATATTGTTCTTGCTAAGTTACTACTGCTATTGTTACTATTGCACTTGCTACAAAATCATTGCTATCACTGTTACCATTACCTTTGCTGTTGCTACTACTATCAAAACTATCATACTACTTTGCTATTGAACACTTTGCAGTAGATAATTAATCTCCAGGTGTGGTTGAATTGACAACTCAGCTGCTAATACTTGCAAATATTCTTTGGCTCCCCTTGTGTCGAATCAATAAATTTGGGTTGAATACTCTACCCTCGAAAACTGTTGCGATCCCCTATACTTGTGGGTTATCAAGACCTTTTTCTGGCACCGTTGCCGGGGAGCATAGCTATATTTGTTGAGTCACTTGGGATTATTATCAAATTATCGCTATGAAGAATCTGAAGGATGCTAAGACTAAGATTTTGTCCTCTAAGACGAGGGGAGGTAAGGAACTGCCATCCAGCTCCGCTTTAGATTCACCTTCTGTTATAAGTAGACTTGCAACACCACCACATGCTATTAATTCTGATATGTCGCAAGTTATTGATGATGCTACTTCTACTATGGATGCTACTCATGATGATGCTAGTACCTTGCTTGATGATAATGTGCCACTAGGTGAATTTCTTGATGAACAACTTGCTAGAACTAAAGCTTTTGAGAATGCTGAAACCGATGAAATTGTTGAAACTAAAAATCTTGAAACACCTATTAGACCTAGTTCTCCTAGATATGAATTGCCAAAGGTACCGGAAGGTTATGTTATGGATGAGGAGACAACTAGAGACATTCTTGCTTGTAAGGATAGAGATGATCTGGAAAAATTATTATGCAAGTATAAAGAAAAGAATTTGAATGCTAGAATGAAATGTGATCCTAAGTTTGCTACTTCACCTATCTTTGTTGATGATAAGGATTATGAATTTTCTGTCGACCTAGAGTTAATTACTTTGGTTGAATCTGATCCTTTCCATGGTTATGAAACTAAAACTGTTGTGGCACATCTTAATAAGTTGAATGACATAGCCACCCTATTTGCTCATGATGAGAAAATTCGCTACTATTATATTCTCAAATTATTTCCGTTCTCATTAAAGGGTGATGCTAAGGCTTGGTACAATACTCTTTCTCCTGGTTGTGTGCGTAGTCCCCAGGATATGATTTATTACTTCTCTGAAAAATATTTTCCTGCTCATAAGAAACAAGCTGCTTTACAGGAAATATTTAACTTTGCGCAAATTGAAGAAGAGAGTCTCCCACAAGCTTGGGGGAGGTTTCTCAAATTGCTTAATGCTTTGCCTGATCATCCTCTTAAGAAAAATGAAATACTTGATATCTTCTATAATGGACAAACCGATGCTTCTAGGGATTTCCTAGATAGTTGTGTTGGTTGTGTTTTCAGGGAGCAAACTATTGAACAAGCTGAAGAATTATTAAATAACATATTGAAAAATTATGATGATTGGACTCTTCCCGAACCACCACTCAAACCTACTCCGAAGAAGAGGGGTATCTTATATCTCAGTCCTGAAGATATGCAAGAGGCAAAGAAATCCATGAAGGAAAAAGGTATTAAAGCAGAGGATGTTGAAAATTTACCACCTATCGAAGAAATACATGGGCTTGAAACACCACCACCACCTAAGGTGGTAGAGGTAAATTCTTTACTAAAGTTCGATGAAGGTGATATTCCTTATAATAAACATCCTAGTCAATGCCTTTATGAGTTTGATAAATACATAGAAAACAAGATCACTTCAATGCAAATGTTATGAAACAATTGAAATACAATTCTGATATGATTGCTCGCTTGAGTGACTTGTTATTTAGAATCTCAAATGATGTTTGAGGTGTGGGAAAACATGCTTCTATGGTTCAAACTCAATTAGAACAAGTTGCTAAATCTCAAAGAGAGTTGCTAGATGAAATGAATAATAATATCAATGATCATGCTGTTAGAGTAATGACTAGAGGAGGTAGAATGACTCAGGAACCACTTTATCCTGAGGGACACCCAAAAAGAATTGAACAAGACTCTCAAAGAGTTGACACTGATGTACCTAGTCCTTTTAAAAAGAAAAAGAAGAAGAAAAATTATAGGACTTTGCATGCTTCTAGTGAACCTGAAGTTGAAAAACCTCCTGATAATGATAATGAAGTCTCTATCTCTGATGCTGAAACTCAATCTGGTAGTGAACACCCACCTTCTGAAAATGAAAAAGACAATGATAAGGTTCATGAAGATACTCAAACAAATAATAAAGAACCAGATAATGATGTTGAGATAGAACCAGCAGCTGATCCTGATAACCCACAAACCAAGAATAAAAGGTATGATAAAAGAGACTTTGTTACTAGAAAACATGGTAAGGAAAGAGAACCGTGGGTTCAAAAACCTATGCCCTTTCCACCTAAGTCAACCAAAAAGAAAGATGATGAAGAATTTGAACGCTTTGCTAAAATGCTGAGGCCAGTCTTTTTGCGTACTCGCTTGACTGATATCTTAAAAATGCCTCCTTAAGCAAAGTATATGAAAGACATCATCACCAATAAGAGAAAAATACCAGAAGCTAAAATTTCCACCATGCTTGCTAATTATACTTTTAAGGATGGAGTACCTAAAAAAGTTGGAGATCCGGGAATACCAACTATACCTTGCTCCATCAAAAGAAACTATGTGAAAACTGCTTTATGTGATTTAGGAGCTGGTGTTAGTTTTATGCCTTTCTATTTATATAAAAGACTTGATTTGAATAAACTCACACCTACTAAAATATCTTTGCAATTGGCTGATAAATCAACTGCTATACCTATCGGTATTTGTGAGGATGTGCCCGTTGTTGTTGCTAATGTTACTATCTTGACTGACTTTGTTATACTTGAGATGCCCGAGGACGACAACATGTCGATTATCCTCGGTAGACCCTTCTTGAATACTGCAGGGGCTGTTATTGATTGCAATAAAAGGAAGGTCACTTTTCATATCAATGGTAATGAGCATACAGTGCACTTTCCGAAGAAACAATTCCAAGTGAATGGTATTAATGTTATTGAAAAATCTCCGACAATCACTATTGGAAGTTTTCAACTACCTCTACCTAATGCCAAAAAGAAATATGAAATGCTTATTATCGGGGACATTCAAATCCCCATTGAGGTAACTTAGTGTTTTACGAAAGTTCTTCGGTTTCATGCTAATCGGAAGTGGTTGTTAATAAGACTTGATCAACCTTATTAATGAATCATTTTTGAGAGGTATGAAGTTGATGAATTTAGTGAGCACTACCTTCTGTCCCTACCTTTTGTTTTCTATTTTTATTAGTTAAATAAAATAAAATGCCATTCCTTGCTTGTTTCCTGAGTTTTTCGGGCAATAAAAAAATGACCCAAAAATAAAAGTTCTCAGAATGCTCTGAAAATTTAATACGATTTTTTTGTGGATATTTAAGAATTTTTGGTGCAAATAACATCAGAGGGAGGTGTTCTAGGTGGGCACAATCCACCTGGGCGCGCCAGCACCCCCAGGCGCCAGGGCGCGCCCTGGTGGGTTGTGGTCCCCACGTGGACCCCCTCACTTATCCCTTCACTCCATATCATCACCTACCTCCAGAAAAAATCACCATTGCTCTATCTCTCGTGTTCTTGCTCTCGAACCCACGGATTTCGTTCTCTTTGCTCGAAGCTCCATTTTCGAAACTATTTCGGGGGATTGTTGCTTGGTATGTGACTCCTCCATTGGTCCAATTAGTTTTTGTTTTAGTGGTTTATATTTAGAATAATTAGTGACTCTTTGTGCTACTGTAGATGAGCTTGCATGTTGAATTCTTAGAGCTCTAAGTAGTTTGAATGCTTGATATGGCCTCTATGCATCCATATGAGTAGTTGCTATCAATCTTGTAAAGTTTTGTTGAGAAAAATTTTGTGGACTAAAAATTTCAGAATTGTGTTCATAGAAAAAAGATGAGTATCTTTAGGAAGTTTGCTTCCAAGAAGAACTCCAAGGGAGTTATTGGGGAGTCGTCTGACAGTGATCTCCGCACCCAGAGAATGGCGGAGGTACGGCCGTGCGAATGGCCGCATAACCCAATCATGGAAGGAGCCAGAATCCGTCAAGAGTTTGCACAGTATGCTGCTAATGCCGGCCTCACCGACTTCATCGCAGCTGAATGTGAATAGTATCATCTCCTCACAAATTCCTTTGTGCAAAGTTATCATTTCTTGAGTAGGAATAATACTCCCGAGGTGCAGTTTGACTTATATGCTGAACCCCATCAGATACCACTTACTGAGTTTTGTGACATATGCATGATCCCTTCTGACGGGGATTTATTAGAGCCTAAGCCCGCAGAGTTTGATGGTTTTTACTGCACTCTGACTATGGGGGATGAGAGAGGGGTATCGGCTGTCACTACCACTAGCTTACACTTAATGGTTGTGCATTATTTTGCTCTATTCATTGCGAAGTGTTTGCTTGCTAGAGAGAAGGTAGGTGCACTCAGTGCGCTTGACTTTGCTGTTTTATGTCGTGCACTTTACGGCGACAACACTTATAGCTTGGGAGCTATTGTGGCACGTCGCCTACACATTAATAGATCCAAGGGTAAGATACATGGTGGTATTTATGCTACTCGCTTGGCGAGTCACTTTAACATTCAGATACGCCAGCATGATTATCCTTTACCCAAGGTTTATCTAGATCGCTCGGCTATGGCACACCACCAATTTATTGATGGCGAGAACACTACTAGTGATTTTCCTTATAACCTTGTTTTTAGTGAGGACACTCGTGATATTATTCCGTTGCCTGCACCTGCTTTGTTTGATCCTATTGCCAAGGGCTGATACAGGATTATGCCTGAGGAAATTGTCGCCTACCGGAACAACCTGGTTGCGGCACAGGCGGAGCCTCAGGAATGGGACCCTCAGGTGCCCGCTCCCCAGCACTTCAACATAGGACCCCATGGCTTCTTCGAGTGGTGATTACCAAGTTAGGCCAAAAGCCTAAGCTTGGGGGAGTACGTATTTCCACCGACAATACATTCATGTTCACATATTTCATTCCAGTTGTCGGTGTCCACACTTTTTCATTGTATTATCCATGCTAGATTTATTTTCTCGCCTTCTTCTTGTGTGTTTAAGAAAAAAAACTTTGAGAAAATACAAAAATATTTCCTGTTTCTTTCTAGTATAACTAGTTGTAGTATTTAAAAAAGAAAACCCAAAAAGATTTCCTTGTTCTTCTTTTTGCTTGTTGGGAGCTCTCCCGTGTAAATAGTTTTTCTCGTTTTTGTTTTTCCTTTCTTAAATTTGCTTTCTTTCAGAAAAGCAAAAAACTCCAAAAATATTTCAGTGTGTTTCTCTGAATTTCTTTTTATTGAGTCATACCGAGGAGAAGACCACGTTGAAAATGTTGAGTGGCTCTCATATGCATTGTTGTTGATCTAACAGAGAGCCCGTATTACCCTGTTTTCTTATTTTTTGAATAAAATGTTTGCAGATTCCAGCTTAGTCCATGGCACTCTTGCACTATTATTATTTTCATATCGTTTGGTCGTGCAAGTGAAAGGCAATGATGACGATATTTGTTGAACTGGTTGTGGCAGAGAGAAACGGGTATGAACTCAACTTGTTCTGTTTTTGTAAATATGTTTAACCTAGTATCCATGATTCAGCTCATTATGATCAAACATGTTTGCAATGACTCTTAGAGATTATAGTTTCTCATGTCATGCTTAAGTAGCTAGGAGTGGATAATGATTTATCTTGGATGTCAACATTGCGTTAAAATAATTGTGATGTAGTATGATGATATGGTATCCTCCTCTAAATGTTCGGGTGGCTTGACTTGGCACATGTTCATGCATGTAGTTGAATCAAAACCAACATAGCCTCTATGATATTTATGTTCATGGTGTTCATATCCTACTCATGCTAGTATCCAATGTTACTTATGCATAATGCATGCTCATGACCGTTTTCGCTCTCTAGCTGGCCGCTTCTCAACCTAATTGCTAGCCTTCGCCTGTACTAAGTGGGAATTCTGCTTGTGCATCAAAACCCTGAAACCCAAGTATTCCAGACGAGTCCACCATACCTACCTATATGCGGTATTACCCTGCCGTCCTAAGTAAATTTGCATGTGCCACCTCTAAAAAAACTTCAAATAAATATCCTTTTTGTGTGCCTGGATTGTTTATAGAGCGACACGAGGTAGTCAGTATCTTCCATGTTAAGCGGGTTATTCTCATGATGACTGTTTATTCACTCGTCCTTGCATGAGAGGGGCGGTAATAGGGATTCCCAGCCCCGAATTCAAATTACAAATAATTAAACAAAACTCCCCTATGAATGTTCTTGGTATGGACGGCACCCGTTGTTTCGGACAAGCCGTGGAGTGTGATTGTTGGTGGAGGGGGAGTAAACCTTTACTTTTATCGCTTGGGAACCGCCACTAATGTGTTTAGCATGGAAGATATCGATAACTAATGGTCTCGAAGTAAATAAGAAGGGTGCATTTCTCAAAATTTCAATTACCTCTGTTTTAAAACTTGAGCTCTGGCACCTCTGCAAATCACTGCTTCCCTCTGCGAAGGGACTATCTATTTACTTTTATGTTGTGTCATCACCTTCTCAAATAAGCACCAGAACCTGAGAGCACTATTGTCATCCTCATGCATTGTGTATAGCTAATGTTGGGTGCATCATGACTGGATCTTTTCTACCATGAATTACAATGTTTAGTCGTTGCTTGAACTTTGGAGGTGCTCTACATTTATATTTTGCGGTCTCAGAAAGGGCTAGCGAGATACCACTATTGTCATATTATATCATGGTTGCTTTGACAAAGTGTTGATTGTTTGAGATATATTATTATTGCTCGCTAGTTGATTATGCCATTGTTATAAGTTAATATAATTTTTATGAGTTATTGTCGACATGGTTAGTTATAATCTTTGCTGAAAACCTCGGTGCTACTTAAGCTTATTTATGTAAACAAGAGCAGAAGAGTTCATAAAAGTTTTTCTTTTTCACTTTCAGTTTATCAATTGAATTTCTTGAGGACAAGCAAAGGTTTAAGCTTGGGGGAGTTGATACGTCTTCGTCGTATCTACTTTTCCTAACGCTTTCCTCTTGTTTTGGACTCTAATTTGCACGATTTGAATGAAACTAACCAGGACTGACGCTGTTTTTAGCAGAAGTACCATGGTGTAGTTTTTGTGCAGAAATAAAAGTTCTCGGATTGGAACGAAACTTTGCGAGGATTTTTTATTCAATAAATAAGAATTTCTGGAGCCAAGAACCACCGAAGGGGGGCACCTGGGTGGGCACAACCAACCAGGGCGCCCCCCCTCCAAAAGCGCCCAGGTGGGTTGTCCCCACCTGGTGGCCCCGCAGACTTCAACCCTGATACTATAAAATCACATATTTGGAGAGAAAAATCAGGGAGAAAGAATTATCACGTTTCACGAGACGGAGCCGCAGCCACCTCCTGTTCTTCATCGGGAGGCCACATCTGGAGTCCGTTTGGGGCTCCGGAGAGGCGGATCTTCGATCTTTGTCATCACCAACCCTTCTCCATCGCCAATTCCATGATGCTCCCCACTGGGAGTGAGTAATTCCTTCATAGGCTCGCTGGTCGGTGAGGAGTTGGATGAGGTTCATCATGTAATCAAGTTAGTTTTGTTAGGGCTTGATCCCTAGTATCCATTATGTTATGAGATTGATGTTGCTATGACTTTGCCATGCTTAATGCTTGTCACTTTGGGCCCGGGTGCCATGATTTCAGATCTGAACTGTTTATGTTATCACCATTATATCTATGTGCTAGATCCGATCTTGCAAGTTATAGTCACCTACTACGTGTTATGATCCGGCAACCCCGGAGTGACAATAGTCGGGACACTTCCCGGGGATGACCGTAGTTTGAGGAGTTCATGTATTCACTATGTGTTAATGCTTTGTTCCGGTTCTCTATTAAAAGGAGGCCTTAATATCCCTTAGTTTCCAATAGGACCCTGCTGTCAGATTCAGGGCTCCGCAGACCCAAGAAATGTTCGAACTCTGGGGTGCGTGCGAAGAACTCAATCTCCCCAGCCTACCGACTCGTCGATCTCACCGCCTAGCTCGATGAACAGGAAAGGTAAGGGACTCAGCAGTTTACCCAGGTTCGGGCCACCTTGTGGTGTAAAACCCTACTCCTGCTTTGTGGTGGATTGGCATCGAGTTGGGCTGAGGATGAACTAGTACAGAGGGAGAACAACCTCAGGAGGAGTGTTCTTGTGTTGGTGTGAGCTGGTGAGGATGATCTAGTTCCCCCTTCTATGGTGGTGGCTGATGTCTACTACGCAACCTTCTTCTTGTAGACTCGTGTTGGGCCTCCAAGCACAAAGTTTTGTAGGACAGTAGCAAATTTCCCTCAAGTGGATGACCTAAGGTTTATCAATCCGTGGGAGGCATAGGATGAAGATGGTCTCTCTCAAACAACCCTGCCACCAAATAACAAAGAGTCTCTTGTGTCCCCAACACACCCAATACAATGGTAAATTGTATAGGTGCACTAGTTCGGCGAAGAGATGGTAATACAAGTGTAATATGGATGGTAGATATAGGTTTTTGTAATCTGAAAATATAAAAACAGCAAGGTAGCAAGTAACAAAAGTGAGCGAAAACGGTATTGCAATGCTTCGAAACAAGGCCTAGGGTTCATACTTTCACTAGTGCAAGCTCTCTCAACAATGATAACATAATTAGATCATATAACAATCCCTCAACGTGCAACAAAGAGATACTCCAAAGTCACTAATAGCGGAGAATAAACGAAGAGATTATTGTAGGATACGAAACCACCTCAAAGTTATTCTTTCTGATCGATCTATTGGGCTATTCCTATAAGTGTCACAAACAACCCTAGAGTTCATACTAAAATAACACCTTAAGACACACATCAACCAAAACCCTAATGTCACCTAGATACTCCAATGTCACCACAAGTATCCGCGGGTTTGATTATACGATATGCATCACACAATCTCAGATTCATCTATTCAAACCAACACAAAGAACTTCAAAGAGTGCCCCAAAGTTTCTACCGGAGAGTCAAGACGAAAACATGTGCCAACCCCTATACATAAGTTCACAAGGTCACAGAACTCGCAAGTTGATCACCAAAACATACATCAAGTGGATCACGTGAATATCCCATTGTCACCACAGATAAGCACATGCAAGACATACATCAAGTGTTCTCAAATCCTTAAAGACTCAATCTAATAAGATAACTTCAAAGGGAAAACTCAATTCATTACAAGAAGGTAGAGGGGGAGAAACATCATAAGATCCAACTATAATAGCAAAGCTCGCGGTACATCAAGATCGTGCCAAATCAAGAACATGAAAGAGAGAGATCAAACACATAGCTACTGGTACATACCCTCAGCCCCGAGGGTGAACTACTCCCTCCTCGTCATGGAGAGCACCGGGATGATGAAGATGGCCACCGGTGATGGTTTCCCCCTCCGGCAGGGTGCCGGAACAGGCCCCCGATTGGTTTTTCGTGGCTACAGAGGCTTGCGGCGGCGAAACTCCCGATCTAGGTATAGTTCTGGGGTTTCTATATTTATAGGATTTTTTTACGTCGAGAACAAGTCAGGGGGTCCACGAGGAGCCCACAAGACCGGAGGGCGCCCCCAGGGGGGTAGGGCACGCCCTCCACCCTTGTGGAGGCCTCGTGGCTCTTCTGGCCCAACTCTTTTGCTTCGGGGGCTTCTTCTGGTCCATGAAAAATCACCGTAAATTTTCAGCTCATTTGGACTCCGTTTGATATTCCTTTCCTGCGAAACTCAAAAACAAGAAAAAAACAGAAACTGGCATTGGGCTCTAGGTTAATAGGTTAGTCCCAAAAATCATATAAAATAGCATATAAATACATATAAAACATCCAAGATGGATAATATAATAGCATGGAACAATCAAAAATTATAGATACGTTGGAGACGTATCAAGCATCCCCAAGCTTAATCTTGCTCGTCCTCGAGTAGGTAAATGATAAAAATAGAATTTTTGATGTGGAATGCTACCTAACATATTTATCCATGTAATTTTCTTTATTGTGGCATGAATTTTCAGATCCATAAGATTCAAAACAAAAGTTTAATATTGACATAAAAACAATAATACTTCAAGCATACTAATAAAGCAATCATGTCTTCTCAAAATAACATGGCCAAAGAAAGTTATCCCTACAAAATCATATAGTCTGGCTATGCTCCATCTTCATCACACAAAATATTCAAATCATGGACAACCCCGATGACAAGCCAAGCAATTGTTTCATACTTTTGATGTTCTCAAACCTTTTCAACTTTCACGCAATACACGAGCGTGAGCCATGGACATAGCACTATAGGTGGAATAGAATATGGTGGTTGTGGAGAAGACAAAAAGGAGATAGTCTCACATCAACTAGGCGTATCAACGGGCTATGGAGATGCCCATCAATAGATATCAATGTGAGTGAGTAGGGATTGCCATGCAACGGATGCACTAGAGCTATAAGTTTATGAAAGCTCAAAAAGAAAACTAAGTGGGTGTGCATCCAACTTGCTTGCTCATGAAGACCTAGGGCAATTCGAGGAAGCCCATCGTTGGAATATACAAGCCAAGTTCTATAATGAAAAATTCCCACTAGTATATGAAAGTGACAACATAGGAGACTCTCTATCATGAAGATCATGGTGCTACTTTGAAGCACAAGTATGGAAAAAAAATGGTAACATTGCCCCTTCTCTCTTTTCTCTCATTTTTCTTTTTTTCTCTATTTTTTCTTTCTTTTTTTTCTTTTTTTTATTTTTCTTTATTTCTTTCTCCTTTTATTTTTTTTTCTTTCCTTTTTTTTCTTTTATTTCCTCACATGGGACAATGCTCTAATAATGAAAATCATCATACTTCTATTTACTTACAACTCTAAAATTACAACTCGATACTAGAACAAAATATGACTCTATATGAATGCCTCCGGCGGTGTACCGAGATGTGCAATGACTCAATAGTGACATGTATAAAAAAATGATGAAAGGTGGCTTTGCCACAAATACGATGTTAACTACATAATCATGCAAAGCAATATGACAATGATGATGTGTGTCATAATAAACGGAACGGTGGAAAGTTGCATGGCAATATATCTCGGAATGGCTGTGGAAATGCCATAATAGGTAGGTATGGTGGCTGTTTTTAGGAAGGTATATGGTGGGTTTATGGTACCGGCGAAAATTGCGCGGCACTAGAGAGGCTAGCAATGGTGGAAGGGTGAGAGTGCGTATAATCCATGGACTCAACATTAGTCATAAAGAACTCACATACTTTTTGCAAAAATCTATTAGTCATTGAAACAAAGTACTACGCGCATGCTCCTAGGGGGATAGATTGGTAGGAAAAGACCATCGCTCGTCCCCAACCAACACTCATAAGGAAGACAATCAAAAAATATCTCATGCTCCAACTTCGTTACATAACAATTCACCATACGTGCATGCTACGGGACTCACAAACCTTAACACAAGTATTTCTCAAATTCACAACTACTCACTAGCATGACTCTAATATCACCATCTTCATATCTCAAAACAATCATAAGGAATCAAACTTCTCATAGTATTCAATGCACTTTATATGAAAGTTTTTATTATATCCCTCTTGGATGCTTATCATATTAGGACTAAATTTATAACCAAAGCAAATTACCATGCTGTTTTAAAGACTCTCAAAATAATATAAGTGAAGTATGCGAGTTCATTAATTTCTACAAAATAAAACTACCGTCGTGCTCTAAAAAGATATAAGTGAAGCACTAGAGCAAATGACAAACTACTCCAAAAGATGTAAGTGAAGATCAATGAGTAGTCGAATAATTATGTAACTATGTGAAGACTCTCTAACATTTAAATATTTCAGATCTTGGGATATTATTCAAACAGCAAGCAAAACAAAATAAGATAAAATGACGCTCCAAGCAAAACACATATCATGTGGTGAATAAAAATATAGCTCCAAGTAAGGTTACCGATGAACGAAGACGAAAGAGGGGATGCCATCCGGGGCATCCCCAAGCTTAGGCTCTTGGTTGTCCTTGAATATTACCTTGGGGTGCCTTAGGAATCCCCAAGCTTAGGCTCTTGCCACTCTTTATTCCGTAGTCCATCAAAACTTTACCCAAAACGTGAAAACTTCACAACATAAAACTTTACAGAAAACTCGTAAGCTCCGTTAGTATAATAAAACAAATCATTCACTTTGGTACTGTCAAGAAAAGATTCATAATTTTTCTCACATGATGCCTAATGTACCCTATCATTTCTACAATTTATATTAAGCAATATAAGCCATAGAGACTAGAAAACAAGCAAACTATGCATCGAAAATAGAATCTGTCAAAAACAGAACAGTCTGTCAAGATCTGAATTGAAATCATACTTATGTAACTCCAAAAATTCTGAAAAATTAGTAAAACGTAGAAAATTTGTATATAAATCTTTTGTAAAAACTTCATATCAAAATCACGTTCCAGTTAATTTTAGAAATTCCTGGACTGGGCGCAAAACTTTCTGTTTTTGCACAGAATCAAGTCAACTATCATCCACACTATCCCAAAGGCTTTACTTGGCACTTTATTGAAACAAAAGCTATAGAACATGATTACTACAGTATATTAATTATGTGAACACACAAAAACAGTAGGGGTAAATATTGGGTTGTCTTCCAACAAGCGCTTTTCTTTAATGCCTTTTTAGCTAGGCATGATGATGTCAATAATGCTCACATAAAAGATAAGAATTGAAACACAAAGAGAGCATCATGAATAATATGACTAGCACATTTAAGTCTAACCCACTTCCCATGCCTAGGGATTTTGTGAGCAAACAACTTATGGGAACAAGAATCAACTAGCATAGGAAGGTAAAACAAGCAAAACTTCAAGATTTTAAGCACATAGAGAGGAAACTTGATATTATTGCGATTCCTACAAGCATATACTCCTCCCGGATAATAATTTTCAGTAGCATCATGAATGAATTCAACAATATAACCATCACATAAAGCATTCTTTTCATGAGCCACAAGCATAGAAATTTTATTACTCTCCACATAAGCAAATTTCTTCTCATGAATAGTAGTGGGAGCATCATATGAAACTTGAATACTATAAATTGTTTCCACATTAAAAGAGTAATGTTCAGTAAAAGGATATTCAAAATTATGATAATAATTATCACTACTTTTTATAACATAAGTATCCTCACAATAAGCATCATAAGTAGCAACTTTGTTCTCATCATAGTCAATTGATACCTCTTCTGAAATAGTGGAATCATTGCTAAATAAAGTCACGACCTCTCCAAATCCACTTTTATCATTATAATAAGATTCAACACCCTCCAAAATAGTGGGATCACTACTTCCTAAAGTTTACACTCTTCCAAACCCACTTTCATCAGTATAATCATCGTAAATAGGATGCATGCTATCATCATGATAAATTTGCACATCAAAACTTGGGGGACTAAAAATATCATCTTCACTAAACATAGCATCCCCAAGCTTGGGACAAACATTAATTGCAGCAAATAAATTCTCAAGCATGTCATTCTCATGAAACACAGCATCCCCAAGCTTGTGCCTTTGCATATCATAAGCATAATCACTTTCATCATTAATAGTACAAATAGCACCAACAGTATAGCAATTATTATCATCACAATGAGTAATAGGCATAACAATAATAGGAGCAACATCATTTGGGAGAGATACCTTTTTACCTTTGCTTCTCCGTCTTTCTTTTTCTTCTTCACATCAAGTGTGGGTTTAATCACCTTTTTGGAGCTCCTTATTGATGAGATTGGTTGAATAAAAAGCTCCTCCTCGTTACCTGATTCATCATAAGAAAAAATAGGAGGATATTGGGAAACCTCTTCCCCTTCATTAGTATTCTCTTCATCTTCTATTTGTTTTCTTGTCTTCAAGTAATTGGCAATATAAGGATTCTCAATGCAATTCACCGCACAATACTATAAATTTCATTTAGATCAAAATCAATTATTTTCATGAGAACCCAATCTGGAACATCGTTAGTTTTATGTTTCATTTCTTCATACCCCAAAAATAGACTAAGTTCATTATGATGATCAAGGGTAATGAGGTTATCACAATTTTTGGACACAATTCGATCATGAAATAATTCACATTGGAAATTAAAATGACCACGTTCATTGCAAAGTTCACAAGGATGGCGAGAAAAATTAAATCTTTCAGCACAAACATCTAGCCTCTCTTGCAACCATTTAGTTTCTAAATACTTATGCCTCTTGCAAAATCTATCTTCCCTATTTGGTGTGTAATTGCAAACTCTATGCACTCCACAAAAATTGACATGCTTATAGGAAACATCTTTATCATGACTAGGGCAATCATCATTAGTACTAGAACTCATACTAACAACATTGCAATCATGCTCATCATTCAAAGACTTAGTGCCAAACATTTTATTGCATTCTTCTTCTAACACTTTGGCACAATTATCGAAATCCTTATTTTCACGAAAAACATTAAAAAGATGAAGCATATGAGGCAACCTAAATTCCATTTTTTTGTAGTTTTCTTTTATAAACTAAACTAGTGATAAAACAAGAAACTAAAAGATTCGATTGCAAGATCTAAAGATATACCTTCAAGCACTCACCTCCCCGGCAACGGCGCCAGAAAAGAGCTTCGTTAACGGGATGTGAGTGCCGCTTACCTAGCCTCCCCGGCAACGGCACCAGAAAAGAGCTTGATGTCTACTACACAACCTTCTTCTTGTAGACTCGTGTTGGGCCTCCAAGCGCAGAGTTTTGTAGGACAGTAGCAAATTTCCCTCAAGTGGATGACCTAAGGTTTATCAATCCGTGGGAGGCATAGGATGAAGATGGTCTCTCTCAAACAACCCTGCAACCAAATAACAAAGAGTCTCTTATGTCCCCAACACACCCAATACAATGGTAATTGTATAGGTGCACTAGTTCGGCGAAGAGATGGTGATACAAGTGTAATATGGATGGTAGATATAGGTTTTTGTAATCTGAAAATATAAAAACAGCAAGGTAGCAAGTAACAAAAGTGAGCGAAAACGGTATTGCAATGCTTCGAAACAAGGCCTAGGGTTCATACTTTCACTAGTGCAAGTTCTCTCAACAATGATAACATAATTAGATCATATAACAATCCCTCAACGTGCAACAAAGAGATACTCCAAAGTCACTAATAGCGGAGAATAAACGAAGAGATTATTGTAGGATACGAAACCACCTCAAAGTTATTCTTTCTGATCGATCTATTGGGCTATTCCTATAGGTGTCACAAACAGCCCTAGAGTTCGTACTAAAATAACACCTTAAGACACACATCAACCAAAACCCTAATGTCACCTAGATACTCCAATGTCACCACAAGTATCCGCGGGTTTGATTATACGATATGCATCACACAATCTCAGATTCATCTATTCAAACCAACACAAAGAACTTCAAAGAGTGCCCCAAAGTTTCTACCGGAGAGTCAAGACGAAAACGTGTGCCAACCCCTATGCATAAGTTCACAAGGTCACAAAACACGCAAGTTGATCATCAAAACATACATCAAGTGGATCACGTGAATATCTCATTGTCAACACAGATAAGCACATGCAAGACATACATCAAGTGTTCTCAAATCCTTAAAGACTCAATCCGATAAGATAACTTCAAAGGGAAAACTCAATTCATTACAAGAAGGTAGAGGGGGAGAAACATCATAAGATCCAACTATAATAGCAAAGCTCGCGGTACATCAAGATCGTGCCAAATCAAGAACACGAGAGAGAGAGAGAGATCAAACACATAGCTACTGGTACATACCCTCAGCCCCGAGGGTGAACTACTCCCTCCTCGTCATGGAGAGCGCCGGGAAGATGAAGATGGCCACCGGTGATGGTTTCCCCCTCCGGCAGGGTGCCGGAACAGGCTCTCGATTGGTTGTTCGTGGTTACAGAGGCTTGCGGTGGCGGAACTCCCGATCTAGGTATAGTTCTAGGGGTTTCTATATTTATAGGAATTTTTGGCGTCGAGAACAAGTCAGGGGGGTCCACGAGGAGCCCACAAGACCGGAGGGCGCCCCCAGGGGGTAGGGCGCGCCCTCCACCCTTGTGGAGGCCTCGTGGCTCTTCTGGCCCAACTCTTTTGCTTCGGGGGCTTCTTCTGGTCCATAAAAAATCACCGTAAATTTTCAGCTCATTTGGACTCCGTTTGATATTCCTTTTCTGCAAAACTCAAAAACAAGAAAAAAATAGAAACTGGCACTGGGCTCTAGGTTAATAGGTTAGTCCCAAAAAATCATATAAAATAGCATATAAATGCATATAAAACATCCAAGATGGATAATATACTAGCATGGAACAATCAAAAATTATCGATACGTTGGAGACGTATCAGTGGCCTAGCTATATTTATCATGGCCTCGGTCCTCTTCCCCCAAAATGAAGGCGGGAAGGGATCCCACAATGGCCAAGTTTGAAGGAAGATAAGTAGTACATCTTATCCTGATGAAAGGTGGTCTTCGCCTGCAAAGCTTCTGGTCGTGACGTCGTGGTGGGCTCGGCGATGACCTCCGTCCCACCGTCCTGGTCTTGTAGCACGGGAATGGAAACCTTTGGCTGATTCCTTGGGACTCTGCGTCTGCGCTTGCTTCCTTAGCACCGAAGAGGAAACCTGCTGTACTGCGCCTGCTGGCGCCCGCCTGGCCTTGGTCGTCCTGGCTTGCGTCATCTGAACCTCACGAGGTGGGGCTTGCATGGAAATCCCCGCTCCTCAAGAGCCGGCCTAGGGAAGCCGCTCCCTCCGGAGGTCTTGGCATTGTCCGCCTCACGAGGCTAGGCCCCTCGCGAGGGTCTTGTGTTGTTGATGCTGGAGAAGGGCCTACCAGGCCGCTGATGAAGCCACGCTGTGGGCCGCAGGTAGGCAAGTCTGGGTACCCCGGTTCCCAGAACACCGACAGTAGCCCCCGGGCCCAAGGCGCACTTGGACTTGGCTTTGAGGCAAAGCCAAAGGGCAAGTGTGAAGTGCCGCGGGCCCTAACCTCCTGCGGACCCGGTCGACGCGTGGCGCTTGATGGGACGTGGGCGTCTCCGCTTCCCCACGCGGCCTCGGCAACCGTCGTGGGCTGACAAAAAGGCTGGCGCCTGCCGCTGAGCCTTCATTACCTTCCCTTCGCCTTGCTTCAGATCTCCTTCTCTGCCCACACAGAGCGCCTCCAGATTTGCCGACCTTTCCCCGAATTTTCCACCGATGGCGACTAACAAGGCGAAGCCCGCCGCTTCTCCCCCGCGTCCGGCCTCGCTCGAGCCGGCCCTCAGTGTGTCCACCATCACCGAGGAGAAGCACCTCGCCGCCGTGCTCCCGCTGACGGCGAGCAATGACAATGAGGGAAGGGAGACAACGCTCCGAGTCGGCTCCGGCAAGCAGGAAACCTTAGGGGAAACCTTCTACCCCTTCTTCCTGCACAGCATCTTTGTTGGGCTCGTCCCCCCCTTCTCCAATTTCTTCTTTGCCGTCCTCAACCATTACCAGGTCCGCGCCCTTCATCTTCATCCCAACTCCATCCTCCTCCTGTCGATCTTCGGCTTCTACTGCGAGGCGTTCGCGGAGGTGGTGCCCTCCGTTGCGCTGCTCTGGCACTTCTTCTACCTCCGGATGCGTAGCACGGACTAGTGCTCCGGGTGTGTCTTCTTCGTTGCGTCCCATGGTAGCAACGCGATCTCGAGGGCCGGGAAGAAGGTGGACGACTTCCGGCACAAGTGGATCTTCATGGACGCCAAGCGTTCTCACGCTCGGCTGGAGCTGCCGATCGCGTTGCTGGTGAAGCTGGATCGGTGGGCTCACAAGAAGCTCACTGACTCCCGGGCGGAACCGTTGCTGGAGAAGATGACAGCGGATCTAGAGGTGGAGAAGCTGACAGGGGCCATGCTCGTCAAGGAGTTCCTGACGCAGTGCTTGGCCCCACTCCAGGCGCACTCGTGCCCCTTGTGGAGTCTCAAGGGTGCAGAAGACGACCTCCGGTTGTGCTCGGAAGACTTGACTGACGAGGAGCTGAGCAAGGCCTTGCGCACCTTGCTCGAGAAGGACCCGGGTGGCCTCCCGGAGGCCTTCCTCCCACTGTACCATCGCAACGACGGGGCGGAGGTGGCCGCCGCCATGCCTGTCTTCAACGAGTGGGGGCTCGTGCCGTTGAAGCTCCCCCAACTCTTGAACTCCCCGGTGCCAGTGTCCTCTGGCGAGAGCTCCGAGGAGGAGGGGGAGGAGGACTCGGAGGCGACCTTGGAGGGGGTGGGGGAGACCTCACCCCCGCGGCAAAGCGAGCTCCTCCGCGATCTCTCAGATGACGACGACACCGGCGAGCACTTGGTTGAGGGGTCCCCTCGCCCCACCGGGGTCATCACGAGGTCTGGGGGCACCCCCCTGCGGAGGCCGAAGCGAGGGGCCCCGAAGGAGGGCGAGGCGATGCCGCTGCCCCAGGGCGACGCCCCCGCCTTGTCGACCGTCGCCGCCATTCTGGAGCCAGCCGACATGCGTCCGGCTGGTCCTGAGAACACGGCGAAGCCCGCGCCCAAGAAGCTCGGAGGTGCTGCGCTCCTAATCAAGAGGAGGGCATATGTTGCTGACGATGAGTAAGTATTTTACCTTGCTTTTTGCTTCCCATCCTCGACGTCGTGCTCACGATCCCCTCCTCCTGGTGGCCAGGCTAACGCCGGTGGTGAAGAAGAGGAAGGAAGAGACCAAAGCCCCCGAGGCCGCGTGACCCGCCGTGGCCGCGGCGACCCCGGCGTGTGCAGTAGAGGCTGCCCCGCATGCGCCTGTGATGGAGCGAGCCTTCCGAGGCTCGGTGGCCAAGCCGACTCCGGGGGCGCCTACCTCCAGCGCGCCTGCTGGGGGTTTGAGGGCTCCGGAGCCCCCTGACGCCCTTGCTGCTGTAGTGGCACCAATCCCGATGCCGGTGCCGCCTCCTCCTCGAGTCCTCACGCTCGCGGACCATGACACCTCCGTCTTACCCAGCACTTTGGAGGAGGCCTTCACCGCGCTGGGGCAGCTCCGGACCGATCTTCAGGGTGCCGACCGGCGTGCAGTGACGGGGCGTCTGGGGCTGATCTCGGGGTGGCTCCAGGCCGACTCCTCCATCAGGGCGGTCTGGGGCCAGGTCGAGGATGTCGTTGCGGAGGGCAGGAAGGAGGCCGGCGAGGCCATAGCGGCTCGCGACGCAGCGCTGACCGACGCCGCGTCTGTTGAGGAGCGCTGCCGCACGGTGGAGGCCGAGCTGAAGGCCCTTCAAGATGAGCAGGCCGCCCGCGCCCGCCAGCTTGGAGAGCAGGAGGAGGATCTCAAGACCCGGGAAGCTACGCTTGCCAACCGAGACGCTGAGCTGGAGCAAGCGGCCCAGGAACAAGCCGCGGAGCGCAGCCGCCTGGGGAAGCTGAAGGAGGAGACGAAGGCGGCCCAGGCGGCCCACGCCACACGGCTGAGAAGGCGGCCGCGGCGGGGCGTGACGCCTTTGTTTCCCTTGAGCAGAGGTCCCGTGCAGCCCTGCAGTCCCTTTACGGGGAAGGGTACGAGGGACCGCTGGCTAGTCCGGAGGAGGGCCCTGCCGGGCTGCTCCCCAAGCTTGCCACGGCGCTCGAGGGTATCGTCGCCGGGGTGGGCTCCCTGGTGGAAGCGGAAGCTCGCGCGCTTTTCACCTCGGCTGCGACGCGCATCTTCAGCCACCTACACCTCTGGGACCCGAGCTTCGATCTTGGCGCGCTGCTTGAACCCGTGGCCCCTGAATTCCAAGATGCTGCTGCTGAAGCCGTGGGGAAGCAGGTGGAGGCCCTGCTCTAGAAGTTCCTGTGTGTCGACCCCGCGACTGTGACGGACGGAGCCAATGGTGAAGACGGCGGCGACGTTGTCGACGACGGGCCTCCTCGGGCAAGCGATAGTGGCATCCAAGGCTGAAGAGGAGGTTCGAAGGCGGCGCTTCCTCCTATTTTTGCCCTGCAATATTCACCGTGCCTCGTGGAGGCGTGAGAACTTCTGCTTTAAGTTTTTAAGAGACAATATGTTTTGTAATAATTTGCTAGGATTTCGCGATTTCCTTTCCGTTTGCCTTAGTGTTCTACGTCGGCAGGGCCCGGCCCCACGCATACCTCAGCCACCGTTGGGTCGTCCGGATCACCAGGACGAGACCAAGGGGTGAGGGGCTACATGACTAGTGAGGCCCCTGAGTCGCGATGCTCAGGGGTCCCCCTTGATGTACGAATAGCCCTCAGGAAGGAGATGCGAGTGTAAGCTTTAGCGTTCTGCGTCGGCAGGGCCCGGCCCCACGCATACCTAAGCCACCGTTGGGTCGTCCGGATCACCAGGATGAGACCAAGGGGTGAGGGGCTACGTGACCCATGAGTCGCGATGCTCAGGGGTCCCCCTTGATGTACGAACAGCTCTCCATACCTTTCCTTGCCAGGCTTTCGCTCGGGAGGGACGCGAGAAGACCAGGTCCGAGGGACCTGGTGAGGTGGCATACGCCAGGCGTGGCCTGAGCGTAGCCCCTATGCCCAGCCCCCTTGCACTACCTTCCCGAGGGAAAGCAGCACGGTGAGGCTGAGCGGCGAGCCTGGTGGCTCTCCTAAGGTTACTGCAGCCGCTAGGTTGCCCTCAGTTGTTTATTCACCAGCGCGGAGCATGGTGCTTCCACTCTTGCACGGGCATAGCCGCTCCTCGACCGTGTCATCCGCCAGCGCGGAGCATGGGGCTTCCACTGGTTCGTGGGTGGGAGCCCCCTCTGAGGGGAGACTCCGGGGTGTGTACAGCCCCGTCCTGACACGTGGCTTGCACGGCAGGACTAGAGGAGGTGTATGTGGGCACTCGTGAGCCAGCGCGGGACTCACGAGGCCCTACCTCAAGGCGCATTGCGCCTGAATTTGGTTCGGAACACTTGCAAGGGTCCTGCGGGATGGTTAGGTAGCCTGCGCCGAGTGAATCTCCTGAGGATATCGCACGAGAAGGCCAAACACCAACAACCCCAGGAGGTGACGTGTACGGGGCCGGCCCGCCAGACAGAGCCCAACCGTTGGGTTCGTCGACGCTACAGGGACGGACTCGAGCACAGACGCCATGCCCAGTCTTCTCATGCAAAGGTCCTGAACAAAGACAACCGGCGCGTGGCTCCCACGACGGCGAGGCACCGGGTCGCGCGCCCTAACTTATCCGCTCCCGATTAGCTCATGCGAGAACAAGGCACCAAGGACCATGAGAGGTGACGTGCACGGGAGCTGGCCCGTGAGCCAGAGCTCAGCCACTTGGATTTAGCAATGCTGCAGGGATGGACCTGAGCACAGATGTCGTGCCAGTCCTTAATCATGAGGCGGTCGTGGGCGGGTTCGTAAGGGCGCACGACGTTCATGGCGACGAAGCACCGGACAGACAGGTGATAATCATAAAGCAACTCATGAAGAGGTAAGGCCGGCTCTGATAGATGCAAAGAACGATACATGCCATAGGGACGGACCCACACGGCTTGGGGATAATGCAGCCCGAGGGGCGCCCCCAACTAAACAAACTAAAAAATGTCACCTGGCACCGTTGCTGAAGAAGTGTTGGAGTAGCTAAAGACGTGAGCCACAGAAGTCGTTCCTCACGAGCCGTCCAGGTCCTGAGCCTCGTGAGGCCTCGGGGGCCCATGGGGCTCGCGAGGGTCCGGTGCCTCCTCCGACAGGATCACCTGGTGCCTGGCCTTGTGAGTTTCCAGGACGCTCCGCATGTGGTGCTGGTGCGTGGCAGCCCGGTTCAGCAAACCGAAAGGCATGCGAACGTAGCTGTGAGGGGGGCCCTCGCAGCGGCCCATGTGGGACGGCCAGTAGAGCTCCTGAGACGCGGCCCGGTTGAGCCCTGGGATGTTGATGCAGACGCGCAGCCCGCTGCCCTGGTCAGGGGAGGGAGCTGCGCCTGGTGGTGCGGGGCGACGCTCGCCTCGCATGGCCCTCGCCTCCTGAAGATCCTCGATCGCCTTGGTGATGAACTCCCGAGCGCCTGGCGCCCTGCGCTCTTCTCGCAGAAGCGCGCGTTGAAGCACGCCTCCACATGGTGCCCGAATGCCTCCCTCGTGACGCTGGCCAAGTCTGAGGCCCTCCAGAGGAGAGCCCCCGAGCCCAGCCTGAGAGGGGCGCCGGGCACGCCTTCCTATGCGAAAGGGGAAGGCGCCCTGTCAGTGGGCGCAGCTCCTAAGGCACGGTCGTCGGGCGCCCCATCCTCCTGGGGTCCCGGGCAGAGCAGTTGCTTCTTCTTCTTGGGAACGGCCTCGGGAGGGTAGGCAGCACCCTCATCGTCTGGGTTCTCGACCGCTGCGGCCTGGTAGGGGTGCTCGAGGGAGCACACCGCATCCTTCTCGTCGCAGGCGACCGTGATGATGCCGCCGCTCCCTAGCATCTTGAGGACATTGTAGCTATGGTGAGTGGCGGTCATGAACTTGGCCAGGGCTGGATACCCGAGGATGGCGTTGTACGGGAGGCGGATGTGGGCGACATCGAAGCCGATGAGCTCAGTGCGGTAGTTGTCGCGCTTGCCGAAGGTGACAGGGAGGCGGATCTGCCCTATCGGGGTGGTGGAGCCGTCGGTCACTCCTGAGAAGGGCTTGGTAGGCTGAAGCTGGTCGTACGGCACCTGGAGTCTATCGAACGTCTTGACGGAGAGGACATTGAGTCCCGCACCGCCATCGATGAGCGTCTTGGTGACAAGGACGTTGCTGACGGTAGGCGAGCAGAGCATTGGGAGCGCGCCGGCAGTGGCCGTGCACTTGAGCTGGTCAGTAGAGTCAAAGGTGATGGCGTACTTGGACCACCTGAGCGGACGCGTCGTCTCGAGCTTGGGGAGGGCCGCGTTCACCTCACGAGCGAACTGCTTGAAGATGTGGTAAGAGGCGGGAGCCTGAGCGCCGCCCAGGATGCAAGCCACGGCATGAGGCTCTTGGAAGCCCCCAGCCCCATCATCTTGGTGGTGGTTGTCATTCCTCCTTGGCGGCGGCAGCAGCGGAGGAAGGACAGCGTTGCCCTGAGGACGATCCTCACGAGGCTGATCCCTCCAGGGGCCCTCGCGAGGCTGGCCCTGCCAGCGATCATCATGGGGCTGGTCGCGCCAGTCCTGGCGGGGGTCGCGGTTGTCCCAGTGTCCACCACCTCGGCCTCCTCCACGGCCGTAGCCGCGGTCGTTGCGCTCAGGGTGGCGGCCAAGGCGCCCGTCCCGGATGGCCCCGAGCTCTTGGCAGTCGTTGGTGTTGTGGTTGTGCACGTTGTGGAAGACGCAGAACGGACGGCTGCCCTTGGAGGACTCCGGGTAGTTGCATCCGTGCTTCATCTCAGGTTCAGCCACGAGCACAGCTGGACCCTTGCGCTTCGCGTCCTTGGCCTTGGCATTCTTGTCTTCTGGGTCAGCTTCTGGGAGCTCGAGGAGGGTGAGGCGACCTTCCTCGGCCTTCGCGCATCTGGCTGCCATGTTAAACACTTCCAGAGCCGAGCACAGGTCCTCGTGCATGGTGAGCTCTTCCTTCATCTTGACATCCCGGACGCCATCAGTGAACGCAGAAATGATGGCCTCGTCCGTCACCTTGGGAATCTTGAGGCGAACGTTGGTGAAGCGCTGGATGTACTTGTGCAAGGTCTCCCCAGGCTGATGCTTGACGCGCGGCAGGTCGCCCATAGCCGGAGCACGGTCTTGAGTGCCCTAGAAGTTGGCGATGAAGCGCTCCCGCATCTCATCCCATGAGGAGATCGATCCAGCGGGGAGGTTCAGGAGCCATGAGCGCGCGCCGTCCTTGAGGGCCATGGGAAACCAGTTTGCCATAACCTTCTCGTCGCCGTTGGCCGCCTCGATGCTCAGCTCATAGAGCTGGAGGAACTCTGCAGGGTCAGGGGTGCCGTCGTAGCGTGGAGGCAGGTCTGGCTTGAACTTCCCTGGCCAGACAACGCCACGCAGCTCTGGGGTGAACGCACGGCAGCCCACCGCGCCCATGGGAGCCCGCCACAGAGGGGGAGCCTGGACTTGGCGCTCGCGCACCGCTGCCTCAGGCAGCACGCGGTCTAGACGTGGCGGCGCTGGGAGCATGCGTGCCTCTCCTTGGGGATGCTGCACCACTTGGCAGCTTTCTTCGTCGCGTGCCGGCGCCCTGCGCGGCGGGTAGCGCTGAGGAGCCCCACGCCTTGGCTTGAGGGCGACTTCTTGCCTAGGAGGTGGAGGAGGCGCACCGTGGGCCACCTCACTCGCAAGAGGTGGGTGGGGAGGCAGCGAGCGAGACGGAGCAGGGGTCTCTCCGGCGGCGCTGACGAGCTCGGCGATGCGGTCCAGCCAGTCTTCGTAGAGGTCGTCGGTCAAGCGATAGCACAGAAGCTCGCGCGCCATGAGCAACACGGCCTGCACGTTCGCCGGGCCGTGACGGGCATGGGAGGACGAAGCAGCCACCGGAGTCAGCGACGGGGTGGCGATGCGCCTGTCGCGCCGTACAGAGGGATGCAGCGACGAAGCCTGCTGCTCGTGGGTCGCGGGGCCGGTGGCAGCATTTGCCGCAGGCGAAGGGGAACGGAGGGGGGCGCCGTTGCCCGCAGGTGCGGTCTGGGCGACACAGGGGGTGAGAGCAGTCCGGCGCTCAGCGTGAACTCGACGAACATCAGCCATGGGAACGGTGGAACGGCGGTGAATCGGTCGGCGAAAGAGAGGCTCTGACTCACCCCTACCTGGCACGCCAAATGTCGGATTCAGGGCTCCGCAGACCCAAGAAAGGTTTGAACTCTGGGGTGCGTGCGAAGAACTCAATCTCCCCAGCCTACTGACTCGTCGATCTCACCGCCTAGCTCGATGAACAGGAAAGGAAAGGGACTCAGCAGTTTACCCAGGTTCGGGCCACCTTGCGGTGTAAAACCCTACTCCTGCTTTGTGGTGGATTGGCCTCGAGGTGGGCTGAGGATGAACTAGTACAGACAGAGAACAACCTCAGGAGGAGTGTTCTTGTGCTGGTGTGAGCTGGTGAGGATGATCTGGTTCCCCCTTCTATGGTGGTGGCCTAGCTATATTTATCGTGGCCTCGGTCCTCTTCCCCCAAAATGATGGTGGGAAGGGATCCCACAACAGCCAAGTTTGAAGGGAGACAAGTAGTACATCTTATCCTGATGAAAGGTGGTCTTCATCTGCAAAGCTTCTGGTCGTGACGTCGTGGTGGGCTCGGCGATGACCTCCGTCCCGCTGTCCTGGTCTTGTAGCACGGGAATGGAAACCTTTGGCTGATTCCTTGGGACTCTGTGTCAGCACTTGCTTCCTTAGCACCGAAGAGGAAACCTGCTGTACTGCGCCTGCTGGCGCCCGCCTGGCCTTGGTCATCATGGCTTGCGTCATCTGAACCTCACAAGGTGGGGCTTGCATGGAAATCTCCTCTTCTCAGGAGCCGGCCTGGGGAAGCCGCTCCCTCCGGAGGTCTTGGCGTCGTCCGCCTCACGAGGCTTGGCCCCTCGCGAGGGTCTTGTGTTGTTGATGCTGGAGAAGGGCCGTACCAGGCCGCTGTTGAAGCCATGCTATGGGCCGTAGGCAGGCAAGTCAAGGTACCCCGGTTCCCAGAACGCTGACACCCGCTGCCACGGGAGGGTAGGACAAAAGATGTCATGCAAGTTCTTTCCATAAGCACGTATGACTATTTACGGAATACATGCCTACATTACATTTATGAACTGGAGTTAGTGCCGTATCGCCCTAGGTTATGACTGTTATATGATGAATATCATCCAATGAATTCACTAATTTAATGCCTATGAATTTCTCTCATATTGTTCTTGCTAAGTTACTACTGCTATTGTTACTATTGCACTTGCTACAAAATCATTGCTATCACTGTTACCGTTACCATTGCTGTTGCTACTACAATCAAAACTATAATACTACTTTGCTACTGATCACTTTGCTGCAGATAATTAATCTCCAGGTGTGGTTGAATTTACAACTCAGCTGCTAATACTTACAAATAATCTTTGGCTCCCCTTGTGTCGAATCAATAAATTTGGGTTCAATACTCTACCCTCAAAAATTATTGCGATCCCCTATACTTGTGGGTTATCAAGACCTTTTTCTGGCACCGTTGCCGGGGAGCATAGCTATATTTGTTGAGTCACTTGGGATTATTATCAAATTATCATTATGAAGAATCTGAAGGATGCTAAGACTAAGATTTTTTTCCTCTAAGACGAGGGGAGGTAAGGAACTGCCATCCAGCTCCGCTTTAGATTCACCTTCTGTTATAAGTAGACTTGCAACACCACCACATGCTATTAATTCTGATATGTCGCAAGTTATTGATGATGCTACTTCTACTATGAATGCTACTCATGATGATGCTAGTACCTTGCTTGATGATAATGTGCCACTAGGTGAATTTCTTGATGAACAACTTGCTAGAACTAAAGCTTTTGAGAATGCTGGAACCGATGAAATTGTTGAAACTGATGAAGAGCTTGAAATTGAAAGTCTTGAAACACCTATTAGACCTAGTTCTCCTAGATATGAATTGCCAAAGGTACCGGAAGGTTATGTTATGGATGAGGAGACAACTAGAGACATTCTTGCTTGTAAGGATAGAGATGATCTGGAAAAATTATTATGCAAGTATAAAGAAAAGACTTTGAATGCTAGAATGAAATGTGATCCTAAGTTTGCTACTTCACCTATCTTTGTTGATGATAAGGACTATGAATTCTCTGTCGACCCAGAGTTAATTACTTTGGTTGAATCTGATCCTTTCCATGGTTATGAAACTGAAACTGTTGTGGCACATCTTACTAAGTTGAATGACATAGCCACCCTATTTGCTCATGATGAGAAAATTCGCTACTATTATATTCTCAAATTATTTCCGTTCTCATTAAAGGGTGATGCTAAGGCTTGGTACAATACTCTTGCTCCTGGTTGTGTGCGTAGTCCCCAGGATATGATTTATTACTTCTCTGAAAAATATTTTCCTGCTCATAAGAAACAAGCTGCTTTACAGGAAATATTTAACTTTGCGCAAATTGAAGAAGAGAGTCTCCCACAAGCTTGGGGGAGGCTTCTCCAATTGCTTAATGCTTTGCCTGATCATCCTCTTAAGAAAAATGAAATACTTGATATCTTCTATAATGGACTAACCGATGCTTCTAGGGATTTCCTAGATAGTTGTGCTGGTTGTGTTTTCAGGGAGCGAACTATTGAACAAGCTGAAGAATTATTGAATAACATATTGAAAAATTATGATGATTGGAATCTTCCCGAACCACCACTCAAACCTACTCCAAAGAAGAGGGGTATCTTATATCTCAGTCCTGAAGATATGCAAGAGGCAAAGAAATCCATGAAGGAAAAAGGTATTAAAGCAGAGGATGTTAAAAATTAACCACCTATCGAAGAAATACATGGGCTTGAAACACCACCACCACCTAAGGTGGTAGAGGTAAATTCTTTACTAAAGTTCAATGAAGTTGATATTCCTTATAATAAACATCCTAGTCAATGCCTTTACGAGTTTGATAATTACATTAGAAAAAAAGATCACTTCAATGCAAATGTTATGAAACAATTGAAATACAATTCTGATATGATTGCTCGCTTGAGTGACTTGTTATTTAGAATCTCAAATGATGTTAGAGGTGTGGGAAAACATACTTCTATGGTTCAAACTCAATTAGAACAAGTTGCTAAATCTCAAAGAGAGTTGCTTGATGAAATGAATAATAATATCAATGATCATGATGTTAGAGTAATGACTAGAGGAGGTAGAATGACTCAAGAACCACTTTATCCTGAGGGACACCCAAAAAGAATTGAACAAGACTCTCAAAGAGTTGACACTGATGTACCTAGTCCTTTTAAAAAGAAAAAGAAGAAGAAAAATGATAGGACTTTGCATGCTTCTAGTGAACCTGAAGTTGAAAAATCTCCTGATAATGATAATGAAGTCTCTATCTCTGATGCTGAAACTCAATCTAGTAGTGAACACCCACCTTCTGAAAATGAAAAAGACAATGATAAGGTTCATGAAGATACTCAAACAAATAATAAAGAACCAGATAATGATGTTGAGATAGAACCAGCAGCTGATCTTGATAACCCACAAACCAAGAATAAATGGTATGATAAAAGAGACTTTGTTGCTAGAAAACACGGTAAGGAAAGAGAACCATGGGTTCAAAAACATATGCCCTTTCCACCTAAGTCAACCAAAAAGAAAATGATGAAGAATTTGAACGCTTTGCTGAAATGTTGTGGCCAGTCTTTTTGCGTACTCGCTTGACTGATATCTTAAAAATGCCTCCTTATGCAAAGTACATGAAAGACATCATCACCAATAAGAGAAAAATACCGGAAGCTGAAATTTCCACCATGCTTGCTAATTATACTTTTAAGGATGGAGTACCTAAAAAACTTGGAGATCCGGGAATACCAACTATACCTTGCTCCATCAAAAGAAACTATATGAAAACTGCTTTATGTGATTTAGGAGCTGGTGTTAGTGTTATGCCTTTCTCTTTATATAAAAGACTTGATTTGAATAAACTCACACCTACTGAAATATCTTTGCAAATGGTTGATAAATCAACTGCTATACCTATCGGTATTTGTGAGGATGTGCCCGTTGTTGTTGCTAATGTTACTATCTTGACTGACTTTGTTATACTTCAGATGCCCGAGGATGACAACATGTCGCTTATCCATGGTAGACCCTTCTTGAATACTGCAGGGGCTATTATTGATTGCAATAAAAGCAAGGTCACTTTTCATATCAATGGTAATGAGCATACGATGCACTTTCCGAAGAAACAATTCCAAGTGAATGGTATTAATGTTATTGAAAAATCTTTGACAATCACTATTGGAAGTTTTCAACTACCTCTACCTACTGCCAAAAAGAAATATGAAATGCTTATCGTCAGGGACATTCATATCCCCAATGAGGTAACTTAGTGTTTTACGAAAGTTCTTCGGTTTCATGCTAATCGGAAGTGGTTGTTAATAAGACTTGATCAACCTTATTAATGAATCATTTTTTTGAGGTATGAAGTAGATGAATTTAGTGAGCACTACCTTCTGTCCCTACCTTTTGTTTTCTGTTTTTATTAGTTAAATAAAATAAAATGCCATGCCTTGCCTGTTTCCTGAGTTTTCCGTGCAATAATAAAATGACCCAAAAATAAAAAGTTCTCAGAATGCTCTGAAAATTTAATATGATTTTTTCTGAATATTTAAGAATTTTTCGTGCAAATAACATCAGAGGGAGGTGCTCCAGGTGGGCACAACCCACCTGGGCGCGCCAGCACCCCCAGGCGCACCCTGGTGGGTTGTGGTCCCCACGTGGACCACCTCACTTATCCCTTCACTCCATATCATCACCTACCTCCAGAAAAAATCACCATTGCTCTCTCTCTCTCTCGTGTTCTTGCTCTCAAACCACAGATTTCGATCTCTTTGCTCGAAGCTCCGTTTCCGAAACTGTTTCGGGGGATTGTTGCTTGGTATCTGACTCCTCCATTGGTCCAATTAGTTTTTGCTTTAGTGGTTTATATTTAGAATAATTAGTGACTCTTGGTGCTGCTATAGATGAGCTTGCATGTTGAATTCTTAGAGATCTAAGTAGTTTGAATGCTTGATATGGCCTCTATGCATCCCTATGAGTAGTTGCTATCAATCTTGTAAAGTTTTGTTGAGAAAAAAATTTGTGGACTAAAAATTTCAGAATTTTGTTCATAGGAAAAAGATGAGTATCTTTAGGAAGTTTGCTTCGAAGAAGAACTCCAAGGGAGTTATTGGGGAGTCGTCTGACACTGATCTCCGTACCCAGAGAATGGCGGAGGTACAACCGTGCGAATGGCCGCATAACCCATTCATGGAAGGACCCGGAATCCGTTAAGAGTTTGCACAGTATGCTGCTAATGCCGGCCTCACCGACTTCATCGCAGCTGAATGTGAACAGTATCATCTCCTCACAAATTCCTTTGTGCAAAGTTTTCATTTCTTGAGTAGGAATAATCCTCCTGAGGTGCAGTTTGACTTATATGCTGAACCCCATCAGATACAACTTACTGAGTTTTGTGACATATGCATGATCCCTTCTGACGGGGATTTATTAGAGCCTAAGCCCGCAGAGTTTGATGGTTTTTACTGCACTCTGACTATGGGGGATGAGAGAGGGGTATCGGCTGTCACTGCCACTAGCTTACACTTTCTGGCTGTGCATTATTTTGCTCTATTCATTGCGAAGTGTTTGCTTGCTAGAGAGAAGGTAGGTGCACTCAGTGCGCTTGACTTTGCTGTTTTAAGTCATGCACTTTACGGCGACAACACTTATAGCTTGGGAGCTATTGTGGCACGTCGCCTACACATTAATAGATCCAAGGGTAAGATACATGGTGGTATTTATGCTACTCGCTTGGCGAGTCACTTTAACATTCAGATACGCCAGCATGATTATCCTTTACCCAAGGTTTATCTAGATCGCTCGGCTATGGCACACCACCAATTTATTGATGGCGAGAACACTACTAGTGATTTTCCTTATAACCTTGTTTTTAGTGAGGACACTCGTGATATTATTCCGTTGCCTGCACCTGCTTTGTTTGATCCTATTGCCAGGGGCGGATGCAGGATTATGCATGAGGACATTGTCGCCTACCGGAACAACCTGGTTGTGGCACAGGCGGAGCCTCAGGAATGGGACCCTCAGGTGCCCGCTCCCCAGCACTTCAACATAGGACCCCATCGCTTCTTCGAGTGGTGATTACCAAGTTAGGCCAAAAGCTTAAGCTTGGGGGAGTACGTATTTCCACCGACATTAGATTCATGTTCAAGCATTTCATTCCAGTTGTCGGTGTCCACACTTTTTCATTGTATTATCCATGCTAGATTTATTTTCTCACCTTCTTCTTGTGTGTTCAAGAAAAAAACTTTGAGAAAATACAAAAATATTTCCTGTTTCTTTCTAGTATAACTAGCTGTAGTATTTAAAAAAGAAAACCCAAAAAGATTTCCTTGTTCTTGTTTTTGCTTGTTGGGAGCTCTCCCGTGTAAATAATTTTTCTCGTTTTTGTTTTTCCTTTCTTAAATTTGCTTTCTTTCAAAAAACCAAAAAACTCCAAAAATATTTCAGTGTGTTTCTCTGAATTTCTTTTTATTGAGTCATACCGAGGAGAAGACCACGATGAAAATGTTGAGTGGCTCTCATATGCATTGTTGTTGATCTAACAGAGGGCCTGTATTACCTTGTTTTCTTCTTTTTGAATAAAATATTTGCAGATTCCAGCTTAGTCCACGGCACTCTTGCACTATTATTATTTTCATATCATTCGGTCGTGCAAGTGAAAGGCAATGATGACGATATTTGATGAACTGGCTGTGGCAGAGAGAAACGCGTATGAACTCAACTTGTTCTGTTTTTGTAAATATGTTTAACCTAGTATCCATGATTCAGCTCATTATGATCAAACATGTTTGCAATGACTCTTAGAGATTATAGTTTCTCATGTCATGCTTAAGTAGCTAGGAGTGGATAATGATTTATCTTGGATGTCAACATTACGTTAAAATAATTGTGATGTAGTATGATGATATGGTATCCTCCTCTGAATGTTCAGGTGGCTTGACTTGGCACATGTTCATGCATGTAGTTGAATCAAAACCAACATAGCCCCTATGATATTTATGTTCATGGTGTTCATATCCTACTCATGCTAGTATCCAATGTTACTTATGCATAGTGCATGTTCATGACCGTTTTCGCTCTCTAGCTGGCCGCTTCTCAACCTAATTGCTAGCCTTCGCCTGTACTAAGTGGGAATTCTGCTTATGCATCAAAACCCTGAAACCCAAGTATTCTAGATGAGTCCACCATACCTACCTATATGCGGTATTACCCTGCCGTCCTAAGTAAATTTACATGTGCCACCTCTAAAAAAACTTCAATTAAATATTCTTTTTGTGTGCCTGGATTGTTCATAGAGTGACAGGAGGTAGTCAGTATCTTCCATGTTAAGCGGGTTATTCTCATGATGAGTGTTTATTCACTCGTCCTTGCACGAGAGGGGCGGTAATAGGTATTCCCAGTCCCGAATTCAAATTACAAATAATTAAACAAAACTCCCCTAGGAATGTTGTTGGTATGGACGGCACCCGTTGTTTCGGACAAGCCGTGGAGTGTGATTGTTGGTTGAGGGGGAGTAAACCTTTACTTTTATCGCTTGCGAACCGCCACTAATGTGTTTAGCATGGAAGATACCGATAACTAATGGTCGCGAAGTAAATAAGAAGGGTGCATTTCTCAAAATTTCAATTACCTCTGTTTTAAAACTTGAGCTCTGGCACCTCTGCAAATCTATGCATCCCTCTGCGAAGGGACTATCTATTTACTTTTATGTTGTGTCATCACCTTCTCAAATAAGCGCCACAACCTGATAGCACTATTGTCATCCTCATGCATTGTGTATAGCTAATGTTGGGTGCATCATGAGTAGATCTTTTCTACCATGAATTACAATGTTTAGTCGCTGCTTGAACTTTGGAGGTGCTCTGCATTTATGTTTTGCGGTCTCAGAAAGGGCTAGCGAGATACCACTATTGTCATATTATATCATGGTTGCTTTGACAAAGTGTTGATTGCTTGAGATATCTTATTATTGCTCGCTAGTTGATTATGCCATTGTTATGAGTTAATATAATTTTTAAGAGTTATTGTCGACATGGTTAGTTATAATCTTTGCTGAAAACCTGGGTGCTACTTAAGCTTATTTTTGTAAACAAGAGCAAAAGAGTTCGAAAAGTTTTTCTTTTTCACTTTCAGTTTATCAACTGAATTGCTTGAGGACAAGCAAAGGTTTAAGCTTGGGGGAGTTGATACGTCTCCGTCGTATCTACTTTTCCTAATGCTTTTCCTCTGGTTTTGGACTCTAATTTACACGATTTGTATGAAACTAACCCGGACTGACGTTGTTTTCAGCAGAACTACCATGGTGTTGTTTTTGTGCAGAAATAAAAGTTCTCGGATTGGAACGAAACTTTGCGAGTATTTTTTATTCAATAAATAAGAATTTCTAGAGCCAAGAACCACCGGAGGGGGGCACCTGGGTCGGCACAACCCACCAGGGCACCCCCCCTCCAGGCGCGCCCAGGTGGGTTGTCCCCACCTGGTGGCCCCGTAGACTTCAACCCTGATACTATAAAATCGCATATTTGGAGAAAAAATCAGGGAGAAAGAACTATCATGTTTCACGAGACAGAGCCGCCGCCACCTCTTGTTCTTCATCGGGAGGCCAGATCTGGAGTCTGTTTGGGGCTTCGGAGAGGGGGGTCTTCGATGTTTGTCATCACCAACCCTTCTCCATCGCCAATTCCATGATGCTCCCCATAGGGAGTGAGTAATTCCTTCGTAGGCTCGCTGGTCGGTGAGGAGTTGGATGAGATTCATCATGTAATCGAGTTAGCTTTGTTAGGGCTTGATCCCTAGTGTCCATTATGTTCTGAGATTGATGTTGCTATGACTTTGCCATGCTTAATGCTTGTTACTTTGGGCCCGGGTGCCATGATTTCAGATCTAAACCATTTATGTTATCACCATTATATCTATGTTCTAGATCCGATCTTGCAAGTTATAGTCACCTACTACGTGTTATGATCCGGCAACCCCGGAGTGACAATAGTCGGGACACTTCCCGGTGATGACCGTAGTTTGAGGAGTTCATGTATTCACTATGTGTTAATGCTTTGTTCCGGTTCTCTATTAAAAGGAGGCCTTAATATCCCTTAGTTTCCAATAGGACCCCGCTGCCACGAGAGGGTAGGATAAAAGATGTCATGCAAGTTCTTTCCATAAGCACGTATGACTATTTACGGAATACATGCCTACATTATATTTATGAACTGGAGCTAGTGCCGTATAGCCCTAGGTTATGACTGTTATGTGCTGAATATCATCCAATGAATTCACCGATCAAATGCCTACGAATTTCTCTCATATTGTTCTTGCTAAGTTACTACTGCTATTGTTACTATTGCACTTGCTATAAAATCATTGCTATCACTGCTACCGTTACCATTGTTGTTGCTACTACTATCAAAACTATCATACTACTTTGCTACTGATCACTTTGCTGCAGATAATTAATCTCCAGGTGTGGTTGAATTGACAACTCAGCTGCTAATACTTGCAAATATTCTTTGGCTCCACTTGTGTCGAATCAATAAATTTGCGTTGGATACTTTACCCTCGAAAACTGTTGCGATCCCCTATACTTATGGGTTATCATGACGCTACGGTACGGGAACAAGCAAAGGAAAAGGGGGGAAATAGGGAGCGGATCACAGCAATTCTAATGGGCAGGCCGGTGGGGTTGGGGAACCTCTGATCACAACGAATCGGTGATGGCAACCTTCGGTGGCCGGCGATCAAGATGGCGACTTAGGGCCCGGCTCATGGGCATCATCGTGGAGACATGGCGTAGCTCGGTAGAGCTTCTGGACATGGTTAGATGGCGTGGGGAGTACAGTGGATATGCGGGCGGCGGCGGGGCGCATCCTCCACACGCCCTCTTGCTTCTGGGCACAAGCTTGAAGACGACGATGGGCAGCGGTGGTGGGCTGGCCTGGCTACATGAGCCAGCTACACGTAAGGTTCTCTCTGCCTTTTTTTCTTTTGTTTCATTTTTTATTTTCTTTGTGACGGGTAAAAATGTCCAGAAAATGTCCATTTGACGGTCAAACCACTTTGACCGGACGAAAACGGCATGGAGGGGTATTTCTGTAAGGGCACCAGATGGAAGAGGGGCATAGTTGAGCATTGTTTTTATTTAGGGGTAAAGATGAGGTCGGGTCAAAATTAGGGGGGAACTAGAATTGGCCCACTGATTTACGCCCCTAGCTAGGCGTAATGCATAGTTTCAGGTGTTGTCATCTTTGGTCCCAATTACCCTAGCAACTCCTATTTCACTCTCTTTACCATTATAAATAATATGAACTAGATGATCAAGGTTGGTGCTAAGGATCTTTATTTCTTTCAAAACACAAAGAGCAACTTTTTGATATAAAGCATCAAATCTCCTGTTTTGTGACACCACATTACTATTTATTTTAGAGGTAAGATTAAATATCCCGTGAAAGTTGGAATCCATAGTAGTTTTAGTTTCCTTTATTAGCTCAGTTTGACGAGCTTACTAGAATGGTGGGCTCAATAGTTTCAACCTTCGGTTGTCCAAATATGCTTTTCATCTTTTCATAGGTGTCAAAGGCATTATTCCCAAGAAAATCATTTTCAAACATAGAATCCAAGACACGTCTATGAACAAGAGGTAGACCAACATAGAAACTTCTAAGGAGCAATTTAACATGACTATTAGGCTTAGCTCTCATTTGTATCCCTAATAGTCTGTCCCAAGCTTCTTTTAAAGATTCATCATTAGAGTACTTGAAATTTAAAATTCCTGAACCTTCTCCTAGGTAAGGAGGGGAAGGGATATTGGGAGAAGAACTAGCCATAATGGCAAAAACAAGTGAACAAGCAAGCAAAAAGGCAAACGGAAAATGGCAAATATTTCTGTGTTTTTGTGAAAACGTTTTAGAAGTGGGGGAGATGGAAACGAGAGGCAAATGGAAAATAATGTAAATGCAATGAGACAAAAGTTTCTGCAATGGTATTTGATAGGTTTTGGTGATGTCTCCCCAACAACGGCGCCAGAAATTCTTCCTACTACTTGTAAGCTGCGTTGGGATTTCCCCGAAGAGGAGAGGATGATGCAGTACAGTAGAGATAAGTATTTCCCTCAGTTAAGAACCAAGGTTATCAATCCAGTAGGAGAACCATGCAAGACCTCGTGAACAACACCTACACACAAAATAACAAATACCTGCACCCAACGCAAATAAAGGGTTGTCAATCCCTTGGTGGTTAATTGCAAGGATCAAATCTGATAATGGCAAATAGATAAAACAAAAACACAAAATAAAATAATGGTAAATAAATTGTAGCAAAGTATTTTTGGATTTTTATATATGATAAAGATATACCCAGGGGCCATCGTTTTCACTCGAGGCTTCTCTCTTGAAAATAGCATACGGCGGGTAAACAAATTACTATCGGGCAATTGATAGAAAAACGCATAGTTATGACGATATTCAAGGCAATGATCATGTATATAGGAATCATGTCCGAGACAAGTAGACCGACTCCTGCCTGCATCTACTACTATTACTCCACACATCGACAGCTGTCTAGCATGCATCGAGATTATTAAGTTCATAAAGAACGGAGTAACGCCTTAAGCAAGATGACATAATGTAGACAAAATTAAATCAATCAATATGAATAAACCCAATCGTTTTATCCTTAATGGCAACAATACAAATATGTGTCTTGTCCCTTTTTGTCACTGGGATATAGATCACCGCAAGATTGAACCTATTACAAAGCACCTCTCCCGTTGCAAGAAAAATCAATCTAGTTGGCCAAACAAAATCAATAGATCGGAGAGAAATACAAAGCTATAATAAGCATACATATAAGAATTCCGAGAAGACTCAAATATTTATCATGAATAATCTGATCATAAACCCACAATTCATCGGATCCCAACAAACACACCACAAAAGAAGATTACATTGAATAGAACTCCAAGAACATCGAGGAGAACATTGTATTGAAGATCAAAGAGAGAGAAGAAGCCATCTAGATACTAGCTATGGACCCGTAGGTCTATGGTAAACTACTCACACATCATCGAAAGGGAAGCAAGGTTGATGTAGAGGCCCTCCGTGATTGATTCCCCCTCCGGCGGAGTACTGGAAAAGGCCTCCAGATGGGATCTCGCGAGAACAGAAGCTTGCGGTGGCGGAAAAATTGTTTCGGGTGGCTCTCTGTTGGTTTCTCGATTTTAGAGAATTTATAGAACTGGAATTAGGTCAAACGATGGAAAGAGGGGCCCATGAGGCACATGGGCACGCATACCCCCTAGGCACTCCCATGTGGCTTGTGGCCTACTCCTCATCTTTTGTCCTCCTCCTGAAGCTTCTAGGGTCTCTTATGTGCAGAAAAAATGGTCAAAAAGTTTCATGGCATTTGGACTTCGTTTGGTATTGATTTCCTGGAAAACCAAAAATAGGCAAAAAAAATAGCAACTGGCACTTGGCACTAAGTTAATAGGTTAGTCCCAAAAAATGATATAATATTGAATATAATTGCATATAAAACATCCAAGATTGATGCTATAATAGCATGGAACAATCAAAAATTATAGATACATTGGAGACGTATCATTGGCAAGGTCATCTCGGTGGGACCGAGATCCATTTCGGTGGATCCGATTTGTTAGGGTTTGGCTTAGGCACTGTCTAGATGAACTCGGTGGGTCCAGATAGAAAGGTTTCGGTGGGACCGAGTTGGCAATATAAATTTTGGACATATTTGGATAGAGAAAGTGGTTGAGGGTTTTGGTGCAATATCACTAAGCACTTAAGCAACCAGATCATCATCAAAGCCTCATCCCCTTTTAATAGTATTGGCTTTCCTATGGACTCAATGTGATCTTGGATCACTTAACCAAAAATGTAGAGTGTTTAGCTATTGCCAATCCATGTCCTTAGCATTTTGAGGGGTCCACATTTGTCAGTGCAACAAACCCTGGGTCTGTTGCCCAGACCGTGCACAGGCCCGAGATCAAGATTGCAACATCCAAGACAAGACCAAGATGAAGAGATATGCTCTTTGAGGAATCAAAGGGCAAGTTGAGAAGACCAAGTCAAGCCAAGAAGCAAGACACCGCTAAGGGAAAACCTCCCTTGCCGGACAGGAGAGCCTGGCAAGATCAGGGTTGCCCCGGAAACAAGCCTCAGGACCGCCCCGGCAGGCCTGCCGGGGCATACGAAGGCAAAACACCCCACCAAGGCTTCACCGCCCCACCTCACAACGACGCAAGTCATCAATCGGTGCGGTGTCAAGCCCCAAGATGATGAAGTGGCTGCATTTTGCCACATGGCAGCCATTCCCTATAGGAATCAGCTCCAGATGACACCCGTCCTGCGATGTGTCACGCGGACAGGAGAGAAGGTGGCCAAACAGCCCTGCAAGGCGTGCCAGGCAGGCCATGATGTGACACTGAGCGGCGCATTTAATGCGTACTGCTTTGTCTGCAGAGTAGATATGATAGCACTGTTTGCTATCTAATCAGTACACAATGACTGATTTGCCACTGTGGTGACCCCTTGATCTATAAAAGGAGGCCCATGGCAACCATAGAAAGGATTCGGACCCCTGTACACTCATACGCGCGTAGCTGCTCTCGCCCCGAGGCAACCCTGCCGGGCAAGAGCGCTGCATTTCCACCACCATCCACAATCAATCCACCAAAGCAGGAGTAGGGTTTTACGCCTCGCGGCGGCCCGAACCTAGGTAAAACTGCCCGTGTGATCTCTGCTGCGCTCCTCCGCTCTTTGTGCAACGTGCTTAGTCCCCCTTCCGAACCAAAAGGGGCCCTTGGCCCCATAGGTGGCCGTGGTTTCCCACAACATCTTTGGCGCGCCAGGTAGGGGGCTGCGCTTGCGCGAACCCGAGAAGTGTACAAAGCGCGTCATCTTCACCGCCATCTTCTTCATCAACGGCTCCATCATCCATGGCGCCCAAGAAGAAGCCCGGCATCGCAGCTCATCCATCCACCTCGAAGGCCCCGCCGCACACGCCCGCTGGCGCCGCGGGGGCTACGGGGACGCCTGGAAGCGCAGGCGCTGCGGGGGACGTGGTCGGCGCAGGCGGCGTCGTTACCACCTCCCCTGCGGCCGAAGCAGGAGCAGGAGGCACCAGAGAAGGACAGCACCAACTACATTCCAACGGCCACGCCCCACGAGGTACGAGAGGAGAGATCATTCCATCTGTACCTCCCCGTCCGGCCGAGGGGCACAGCCGCAGCGGGGGTACTCGCTCTGGGGGGAATCGCAACTCCCCGACCGCTCCCGCCGCGGGAGCGGCCGTAGAACATGCGCCACCCCCGGAACGAGCCGACCCAGCCGCTACGCCAAACGGAGCCGCTGGCCCTCAAGCGCCTCCACCTCGTCCACACGCCATCTAGGCGGCTGGCTCACGACGACGAGAGCACCGTGCGACCGCTACCGGCACCGTCAGGAGTCGGGCGACGTTACGATCTTCATCGACATCCATGCCAAGCATCACTTCGGAGGCCATGGCGCGGGCTCAGCTACTGTTGAAATTTCCGCCGACAGCCGATCAGATGGATGAGTGGAGAGCCACCATTCAAAATCTGATTGGCTTCGCCGAGGCGGGAGGATCACAGCGGGCCGGCCCGCCATGGCCTCCCCAGGCAGCGACAATGGCCCACGCTGCTGGCCGTGCGAATGGGGCCACTCCCACAATGCAGTCCCCTCCGTGGCAGCCGGCGCGGGAGCCGCGCGACCAAGAACCTAACGACGTCTCGATGGCTTCGTCCGACCCTCGAGCGCGACAAGGCCCACGGCGAGTCCTGGAGGATAGGCGGAGGGAAGGCGCGCGTGTCAACACCGAGCGACACCACGACGCCCACCGCCAGTCCGACACGCGCGATGGCCCCGACATCGACGAGCCCGCACTCGCTGACGGCGGGTACCTGCCTTTCGAGGCTGGGTGCCCTGCCTTCACCCGCGAGTTGCGGCAAGTCCGTTGGCCGTCCACTCACACGTTCAAGACAGAGATACCAGAGAAGTATGATGGAAGACTGAACCCGACAGAGTTCTTGAGCATCTACACCATCGTTGTTCAAGCTGCTGGGGGAAGAGATGAGAAGGTATTCACCCACTACTTCCCTTTGGCACTCAAGCCAAATGTGAGGTCTTGGCTGATGCACCTGCCAGAGAACTCCATTTCGACCTGGGCTGACCTGTGCCATGAGTTCGTTGGCGCCTTCACGGGCGGCCATCAAGAACCAGGGCGACCCAGCGACTTGCAGCTCCTCCCGCAGAAGGAAGGTGAGAGCCTGTGGAAATACATGCAGAGAGTCAGCAGAGTCCACAGGAATATTCCAGACATCCACCCGGCAGTTGTGATAGCTACGTTCCAGTCCAACATGCGCAATCGTCGGATACGTTCCAAGATGAACGTTGAATTGCCCAAGACTATGAAGGAGCTTTACACTCTGGTGGATAAGTGTGCTTGAATAGAGGAGGGGAGGAAGCTCCCCAGAGAAGAGGATGGCATCAACATCGATTCAGAGGATGATGACGAGGCCGCCAGTCAAAAGAAGAAGAATAAGAAGCGCAACAAAAGGCGCAAGGATAAGGCAGTGATGACCATTGAGGGATCGGGCATGCCTAGTACCGGCAAGAAAGCCAAGGCTGAGATACCCGGCAAGGAGGTTGCCACGTGCACTGACTGCCGGGAAGCCGCGGCTGCCGAGAAGGTTGGGAAAGGCGATAGCCTGTATTGCAAGATCCATCGGACCAAGGGCCACGATCTCCAGGAGTGTCATCAGGTTGAGCAGCTTGTCAAGAAGAAGAGGGCTGAATATGAGAAGCGAGATAAAGAGAAAGGTCAGAATGGCAATGGCGAAAAGGGCCGGGGTGGCGGAGCAAGCCGCCCCGGCAAGGCTCCTCAGAATCAAGGGAAACCCGCCAGAGGCCGTGCGAAGGAGGATTGCAATGATGAGAGTGATGGAGGAGATGAAGAGGAAACCACCGAGCAGGAATTCCAGAAAGCCACTGATGCCCTGTGCATTGACGGGGGTGCTCTTTACACTCCTCTCACCGCCAACTTAAACAGTGGGCGTGTGAAGTCAATGCCGTGGAGCCAGCGGCAGACTCTCGAAGGCCACTCAAGTGGTCCCGCACGCCCATCATCTTCGACAAAGAGGACCACCTTAACCGCACCACCGCGGTAGGGTGCTTGCCGTTGTTGGTATCACCAACAATCCGCAACCTCAAGGTCACAAAGATGCTGGTTGACGGCGGGGCCTGGTTGAATCTAATTTCTTCAAAGGTCATCAGCAAACTCTAGATAGCAGAAGAAGAGCTCAAAGATACTGGTACGTTTCAAGGGATCAACCCCGTCAGGAGTCGTCCTAAGGGGAAAATCACGTTACCAGTTGAAAGTGCGTTATATCGACTAGAGGGGGGGTGAATAGGCGATTTTTACAAATTCGTCACTGAGGAATTTCAAGGTGAGGAAATTCCTAAGCGACGAACTACTTAGCAGTGGAATGAGTACTCAGATGCAAGCATAACAGAGCAGTAGCACAGTCATCATGATGAAATGAAAACAAGCACAGAGTACGAGTAGCGTAAACACAGGATAAGCAGGCTGAAGACAAACTGACTGAAGAATTTGAACTGAGGAAATTGAGAAAGTCTTCAGACAAAGTCTTCAAACAGTAATGATCAAATACATAGCAAGTATGCGAGGAAATGAAAGGGTTGAGGAAATAGAACCAGTAGCTCGGTGAAGACACTGATTTGGTAGACCAGTTCCAACTGCTGTGACTATTGTACGTCTGGTTGGAGCGGCTAGGTATTTAAACCTGAGGACACACAGTCCCGGACACCCAGTCCTGAACACACAGTCCAGGACACCTAGTCCTCACCGTATTCTCCTTGAGCTAAGGTCACACAGACCTTGCCCAACCACTCGTGGTAAGTCTTCAGGTGACTTCCAAACCTTCACATACTCGGTCACTCGGCAATCCACAATTTCCTCTTGGATGCTCTAGACCATGACGCCTAACCGTCTGGAGGATGCACAGTCCTCAAAGGTAACAAGCGTCGGTTCCACACAGGAACAATCTCTTCAGTGATGCTCAATCACTTTGGGTTTGTAGGTGTTTGGGTTTTTGGGTTTTTCCTCACTTGATGATTTTCGCTCAAAGTCCTCGGAGGATGGGATGCTCTAAATGACAAGTGTCAATCTATCTCTCGGAGCAGCCAACCAGCTAGTGGTTGTAGAGGGCGGCTATTTATAGCCTAGGCAGCCCGACATGATAAGACATAAATGCCCTTCAATGATATGACCGTTAGGTGGGTAATTTGGGACAGCTGGCACGTAGCACAGCAACGGTCGGAAATTTGAGTATCAAATTCCTCAGGGCTATCATAATCCTCACTTGTAGGCAATCCGCACTGGCGAATTTCTAACTCCTCAGTCAGAACAAATTCCTCAGAGAACAGAAGAACTTCGTCTCTGTCACTGAAGAACTTGACTAAACTGTATGAGATTTCCAATGGCTTCACTCGAAAGGATTGGGTAGGTGTAGGATTTTGAGTTGAGCATCACTTGGAAATTTTTTCCTTAGTTTTACCTCGACCCCCTTTAACAGTACGGTGTTTCCTATGACTCAAGAAGAAGAAAATGAAACTACGAAAACAAAAGTCTTCACGCTTCATAATCCTCGCATGAATATCAAGTCTTCAGGGTCACACCAATTTCTTCACTTTCAAAGTCTTCAGTTGAAGACATTCATTTTTAGGGGTCGACATTCATCGTAATTAACAAACTCCTCATAGACTTATAGACCTGTGTACACTCACAAACACATTAGACCCTTAACCTATAAGTCTTCAATACACCAAAATCACTAAGGGGCACTAGATGCACTTACACCAGTAACATTTGGGGAGAGTTGAATTACCGGACTGAGAAGATAGTGTTTGATGTGGTTGACCTCTCCCTGACATACAATGGAATTCTTGGTTGCCCAGCTTTGGCCAAGTTCATGGCGGCATCCCACTATGCCTACAACACCTTGAAGATGTCAGGGCCGATGGGCGTCATTTCCATTCCATCAGACGAGAAGGACGCAATTATTTGCGTGGACAAGATGTACCGGGATGCAGTCGCGGCAGAGGCCACAGAAGCTGCAATCCCCACCAAGGAAAGTAATGGAAAGAAGAAGGCTAACAGGGATGCCGGCAAGGAATCCGGGAAGCGTACCTCTTCAAGGTATGCTGTGCCTGTTGATGACTCGCCGGAGAGTTCCAATAGCAAGAGATCCAAGGCCTCTGCACCCGTTGTGAAATAGGTCCCGGCAAGGCTGGCTGGCGCTGGTGGTACTTTCACTATCAGCGCCACCCTCGATGACAAATAGGAAAGCGCGCTCGTTGCCTTCCTGCGGGCGAATGTCGATGTGTTTTCCTGGCAACCATCTGACATCCCCGGTGTTCCCAGGGAGGTAATCGAGCACCACCTTGTTGTCTGCGCACATGCCCGACCCGTCAAGCAGAAGGTCCGGAGGCAAGCTTTGGAGCGGCAGCAGTTTATTGCCGAGGAGATCAAGAAACTTGAGGCAGCTCGTCTGGTTAGAGGAGTGTTGCATCCAACGCGGTTAGCAAATCCAGTGGTGGTACGCAAGGCCAATGGGAAGTGGAGGCTGTGCATAGATTTTACGGATCTGAACAAGGCATGCCCGAAGGACCCATTTCCCTTGCTGCGCATCAACCAGATTGTGGATTCCACCTCCGGGTGCGACCTGCTTTCCTTCCTGGATGCCTACTCCGGATATCATCAGATCTTCATGTCCAAGGAAGACGAAGAGAAGACCGCATTCATCACCCCATGTAGCACATACTACTTCGTGTGGATGCCTTTCGGGTTGAAGAGCGTCGGGTCTACTTTCGCAAGAGCAGTTCAGATTGGTTTTGAGTCACAGTTGCACAGGAACATTGAGGCTTACATGGATGATATTGTGGTCAAGACCAAGGACAGATCAACCCTCATTCAAGATTTGGAAGAGACATTTGCTAATCTGCGCAAGATCAACTTGAAGCTAAATCCAGAGAAGTGTGTGTTTGGCGATCCTTCCGGCAAGTTACTTGGCTTCTTTGTGTCCCACTGGGGGATAGAGGCCAACCCCGACAAGATCAAGGCTATCGAGCAGATTCAAGCACCCATGACAGTCAAGGACGTGAGGCATTTGACTGGATGCGTTGCCGCGCTTAGCAGATTCATTTCCAAGTCTGCCGAGCATGCCTTGCCGTTCTTCAAGGTTTTGAAAAAGGCAGGGCCCATGGAATGGACCCCAGAGGCAGACGCTGCACTACAAGATTTGAAGGCCTACCTTTCCTTTGTGTCCACTTTGGTTGCTCCAAAACCTCAAGAGCCGTTGCTGCTATACTTGGTGGCAACTAATCAGGTGGTTAGCGCAGCACTGGTGGCACAGAGGGAAGTGGATGGAGCCGCAGACGCAGCTGGTGTCCCTTCCGGGGAGGAAAGAGAACACACCCCGGCAAGGTCAGATGCAGATCAAGGTGGAGAAGAGCAAAGCAGCGGAAGCAGTTCTCTAGTCACGGCAAAGAAGAAAGTGGTGCAGCACCCAGTTTACTTTGTCAGCTCCCTGTTGCAGGGGGCTAGATCCAGGTACTCTGGCATGCAAAAATTGATCTTTGGCCTTGTCATGGCCTCAAGGAAACTGCGCCACTACTTCCAAGCCCATGAGATCACAGTTGTTACCCGTTTCCCTTTGCAACGGATACTCTGAAACCCTGAGGCCACCGGCAGGATAGTGGAGTGGGCTTTGGAGTTATCCAGCTTTGGTTTGAAGCTTGAGAGCACATCAACCATTTAGAGCAGAGCATTGGCAGAGTTTATTGCAGAATGGATGCCAACTCCTGATGAAGAGGTATTGGAGACAGTTATCCCCGGCAAGGAAGCGCCCCAAGAATGGATCATGTATTTCGATGGTGCCTTCTCCCTACAAGGTGCAGGGGCTGGCGTGCTTCTCGTTGCTCCCACGGGAGAGCACCTGAAGTACGTCGTCTAGATGCATTTTCCCCGGGAGGAAGCTACCAACAATACAGCAGAGTATGAAGGGCTCCTTGCCGGGCTCAGAATTGCAACAGAACTGGGGATCAAGAAGATGATCATCCGTGGAGATTCACAACTTGTGGTGAGACAAGTCAACAAGGATTACCAAAGTCCATTGATGGAGGCATACGTTGAGGAGTGAGAAAGTTGGAGGAGCGCTTTGACGGATTGCAAACAGAGCACGTACCCCGTGCGGAAAACAGCATCGCTGATCATCTGTCAAAATGCGATGCGCAAAAGCTCCCTGTGGAACCAGGACCTTTTGTTCTCCATCTGACTCAGCCCTCCGTATCCCTGGCAATAATGGCCAGAAAGAGGAGGAAACTGGACTCCGGCAGGCCTCTCCCGGTAGAACCTCTCGAGGATCCCGGCAGAAAGCTTGTCGGGCACAACTCCCCTTCGGTCGCTGAGCTACATCCTCCCGCCAGGCCACCGGTCCCCGCGGTCGAGGATTGCACTCTCACGGATGGGGAGGTGCTGTTAGTCCTCGTTGCCGAGGCACAGGCTCCGCCTTGGGCACGGCACATAGTCCATTTCCTCTAAACTGGAGAACTTCCCGGAGAGCAAGAAGAAGCTGAAAGAGTAGCCCGGAGGGCCAGTATGTATCAGTTTGTTGATGACATGCTGTATAGAAGGAGGCCCAACAGTGTGAAATTGAAGTGCATTTGCTGGGAAGGAGGAAAGGAACTGCTGGCGGAGATACACAATGGTATGTGCGGCTCCCACATTGGATCAAGGGCGTTGGTTGGGAAAGCTTTCCGGCAAGGATTCTACTGGCCCACAGTCCTCCAAGATGCGGTCGAGCATGTCACCAAGTGTGAATCCTGCCAGTTCCATTCCAAGAACATCCACCTGCCTGCCCAAGCTCTTCAGACAATCCCTTTGTCATGGCCGTTTTCGGTCTGGGGGCTCGATATCCTCGGCCCTTTCCCCCGTGCTGCCGGGGGCTTTGAATTCTTGTTCATTGCAATCGACAAGTTTACAAAGTGGCCGGAAGTAGAGCCCGTGAGAAAGGTGAATGCTCAGTCAGCTATCAAGTTCTTGAAAAGATTGGTGTGCCGCTTCGGAGTTCCTGCCCGGATCATCACTGACAATGGCACCTAGTTCATGAGTCGCGCCTTCATGCAATACGGTCATGCCCTCGGAAGCAAAATCCCGTTCGCTTCTGTGGCCCATCCAAGGAGCAACGGGCAAGCTGAGAGGGCGAACGCTGTAGTGTTACGAGGACTCAAGATGAGAACTTTCGATAGGCTGCAGAAGTGCGGCAGGCGGTGGATCGATGAGCTGCCGGTGGTTCTTTGGTCCCTCAGAACGACACCAAATCGAGCTACCAGGCAGACTCCCTTCTCCCTAGTCTATGGGGCAGAAGCAGTTATCCCCACGGAACTCATTTACGGGTCACCTCGAGTGCTTGCCTATGATGATATAGCGCAAGATCAGCATCAGCGTGACGACGCTGTGCTACTTGAGGAGAACCGTCTCCGGGCTGCTACGCGTGCCACACGCTATCAGCAAGCCCTGTGTCGCTATCACAGTCTCAGGGTTCGTGCCCGGTGTTTTGAGGAAGGCGACCTTGTCCTTAGGCGTGTTCAATCTACCAAGGGTGCAAACAAGTTGACGCCGAAGTGGGAAGGTCCTTACCGGGTAGTACGAGTCACCAGACCTGGCGCAGTCCGTCTGGAGACCGGAGATGGCATTCAGTTGCAAAACTCATGGAACATTGAGCATCTCCGCAAGTTCTACCCGTAATGCGCGGCTGTCGGGCCCTGCCCGGCAGCCACCCTTTTGTACAGGCCTTGCCTTTGTTGCATGTAACCCCTTGTACAAAGCCAGGCACAGACCCTGAGCAACAGAGAAATAAATGAAGCGCTGGGGGGGCCCCGACAAATTGCATGCATGCATAAGCATATCATGAGCATTGCATGTTCATGTAGAATAGATCGCATGAGGCATCATTTTCATCTGCATCATACTACAGGCTCCTATCGTGGATTCGGTCCCGAAGAAGGAGAAGAGAAGACAAGCCTACATCGCGATCCCCGTCAAGCCCAAACAGATAAGTTCTCTCTCTTATCCATACGCGTTCTGTAAGTAAAACTTGTGCATAGGAAAACCTCGCCGCTTTCAAAACTTAGGTGCTCCCGTCCTTTGACTCGCTCAGTCAGCTATCAAGTCCTTGAAAGGATTGGTGTGCCGCTTCGGAGTTCCTGCCCGGATCATCACTGACAACGGCACCCAGTTCACGAGTCGCGCCTTCATGCAATACGTTCATGCCCTCGGAAGCAAAATCCCGTTCGCTTCTGTGGCCCATCCAAGGAGCAACGGGCAAGCTGAGAGGGCGAACGCTGAAGTGTTAAGAGGACTCAAGACGAGAACTTTCGATAGGCTGCAGAAGTGTGGCAGGCGGTGGATCGATGAGCTGCCGGTGGTTCTTTGGTCCCTCAGAACGACACCAAATCGAGCTACCAGGCAGACTCCCTTCTCCCTAGTCTATGGGGCAGAAGCAGTTATCCCCACGGAACTCATTTACGGGTCACCTCGAGTGCTTGCCTACGATGAAGTAGCGCAAGATCAGCATCAGCGTGACGACGTTGTGCTACTCGAGGAGAACCGTCTCCAGGCTGCTACGTGTGCCACACGCTATCAGCAAGCCCTGCGTCGCTATCACAGTCGCAGGGTTCGTGCCCGGTGTTTTGAGGAAGGCGACCTTGTCCTTAGGCGCGTTCAATCTGCCAAGGGTGCAAACAAGTTGACGCCGAAGTGGGAAGGTCCTTACCGGGTAGTACGAGTCACCAGACCTGGCGCAGTCCGTCTGGAGACCGGAGATGGCATTCAGTTGCAAAACTCATGGAACATTGAGCATCTCCGCAAGTTCTACCCGTAAGGCGCGGCTGTCGGGCCCTGCCCGGCAGCCACCCTTTTGTACAGGCCTTGCCTCTGTTGCATGTAACCCCTTGTACAAAGCCAGGCGCAGACCCTGAGCAACAGAGAAATAAATGAAGCGCTGGGGGGCCCCGACAAATTGCATGCATGCATAAGCATATCATGAGCATTGCATGTTCATGTAGAATAGATCGCATGAGGCATCATTTTCATCTGCATCATACTGCAGGCTCCTATCGTGGATTCGGTCCCGAAAAAGGAGAAGAGAAGACAAGCCTACATTGCGATCCCCGTCAAGCCCAAACAGATAAGTTCTCTCTCTTATCCATACGCGTTCTGTAAGTAAAACTTGTGCATAGGAAAACCTCGCCGCTTTCAAAACTTAGGTGCTCCCGTCCTTTGACTCGAACGTTGCTTCGGTCAGGGAGGTTGTAGTGGCCTTTGGTGAGAAAGTTGGCGGGGTGCTGGTCCCTCTTCATGATTTGTGCCCGGCAGGCCCAGCCCTGCGGCAGCAACTTGAGGGTACCGGCAGGATAGCCTACCGGGAAAAAAACTTGTTTACTTGAGCGTAAAGAGGCATTCTCCCTCTGCATGGACATGTTACATGAACAAGTTCTTGGCAAGGTTTATCTTTTTCATTAATATGCTGATCAATGAGTACAAACCTTACAGAACACAAACATGGATAAAAGAGATTACATAATTTGAACTAAAGTTTGGCGAGTGCCTACATATTTTAGATTGGAAAAAGATAAGTGCCCCGTGATGCCCTTTCTTGCCCCTCTCCTTCTAGGCACATCAGCAGGAGGAGAAGAGGGCAAAAGGAGCGCCTGGGCGGAAGCCCAGCCCAGCCTCGTCGGGTCTCCTGACGAAGCGCCCGGCGAGAGCGGGAGTGTGCGGGCGAAAGAACCAGAAACTGATCAGAGCTCAGATTAATGAAGAAGCAAAGAAGATCTCAAGGGGCGAGCAGCTATTCCCCCTCGCCTATGCACAAGTTAGGGCCTACCCCGACGACGCCTGGCAGCGCATTCAGGCCAGGCCCGGGGGCTCCTATCGGTGCAACAAACCCTGGGTCTATTGCCCAGACCATGCACAGGCCCGAGATCAAGATTGCAACATCCAAGACAAGACCAAGATGAAGAGATAGGCTTTTTGAGGAATCAAAGGGCAAGTTGAGAAGACCAAGTTAAGCCAAGAAGCAAGACACCACTAAGGGAAAACCTCCCTTGCCGGGCAGGAGAGCCTGGCAAGATCAGGGTTGCCCCGGAAGCAAGCCTCAGGACCGCCCCGGCAGGCCTGCCGGGGCATACGAAGGCAAAACACTCCACCAAGGCTTCACCGCCCCACCTCACAGCGACGCAAGGCATCAATCGGTGCGGTGTCAAGCCCCAAGATGACTAAGTGGCTGCCTTTTGCCACATGGCAGCCATTTCCTACAGGAATCACCTCCAGATGACACCCGTCCTGCAACGTGTCATGCAGACAGGAGAGAAGGTGGACAAACAGCCCGGCAAGGCGTGCCGGGCAGGCCATGATGTGACACTGAGCGGCGCATTTAATGCGTACTGCTCTGTCTGCAGAGTAGATATGATAGCACTGTTCGCTATCTAATCAGTACACAATGACTGATTTGCCACTGTGGTGACCCCTTGATCTATAAAAGAAGGCCCGTGGCAACCATAGAAAGGATTTAGACCCCTGTACACTCATATGCGTGTAGCTGCTCTCGCCCTGAGGCAACCCTGCCATGTAAGAGCGCTGCGTTTCCACCACCATCAATCCACCAAAGCAGGAGTAGGGTTTTACGCCTCGCGGCGGCCCGAACCTGGGTAAAACTGCCCGTGTGATCTCTGCCGCGCTACGCTGCGCTCCTCCACTCTTTGTGCAACGTGCTCAGTCCCCCTGCCGAACCAAAAGGGGCCCTTGGCCCCATAGGTGGTCGTGGTTTCCCACGACAACATTCACTGGTCCTTGCCATGCCAATCATTGAACTTCCTGAAATCTTAACTTGAATATGCATTAGTTCAATGACATATATGTTGTTATTAATTACCAAAACCACCTGGGGATTAGTTGCACTTTCACCAACCCTTCAAAGTTCTACTCCAAGTTTCTGACTGCACTGTAGTATCCTGTCATTGTTGGGCTCCGAATGTCCCACTCTTTCATTACTTGATTGACAACAAAATCTGAGTCATCGTACACCATCAGCCGGCGGATTCCTAGTGAGATGGCCATACACAACCCATATAGAAGAGCTTCATACTCTGCTTCGTTGTTGGAGGAATCAAAGTGGATCTGCAGCACATAGCTTAGCTGGTCTCCCCTAGGGGAAACTAGGACCACTCCAGCCCCGAGCCATTGAGCATCTTAGAGCCATCAAGAAACATGGTCCAATGCTCGGGGAGGCTAAGAGCCGGGTGCTAGTGTTCAGTCCACTCGGCCAGGAAATCCACTAAAGCTTTGTGACTTGATTCCTTTCTTAGCTTCGAACTTCATGTCCAAAGGAAGGAGTTCAATGGCCCACTTGGCCACTCGGCCCATGGCATCTTCACTATTCAATATCTCTGACAAAGGTGTGTTACTAACTACTGTGACTGAGTGCTCTTGGAAGTAATGAGCCACCTTCTTCACAGTTAGATAGATCCCATACACCAGCTTCTGGTAGTGTGGGTATCTTTGCTTGGAAGGGGTCAAGACCTTAGAAATGTAATACACTGGCCTTTGAACCTTTAAGGCTTTGCCTTGTTCTTCACGCTCAACCGTGAGCACAGTGTTGACCGCTTGGTTTGTAGTCGCAATATATAGGAGCAACGACTCCCAACTGCTCAGAGCAGCAAGCACTGGCTGGGTGGAAAGCAAGGCTTTGAGTTCATCGAACATAGCTTGTGCTTCATTCCTCCATTCAAACTTGTCTGACTTCTTAATGAGTTGGTAAAGTGGTAGGGCTTTTTCACTGAGTCATGAAATGAATCTGCTCAGGGCTGCTAGACAGCCCGTGAGCCTTTGGACGTCATGGAGACATTTTGGTTGCTTCATTCAGACAATAGCGCCGATCTTCTCGAGGTTAGCATCGATTCCATGTTCTGAAATGAGGAAACCGAGTAACTTGTCGGTCGGAACCCCGAAAGTGCACTTGGCTGGATTGAGCTTGATTCCGTATCTGCACAGGCTCACGAAGGTTTTTGTGAGGTCAGCTAGGAGGTCGGGATTTTTCCTAGACTTGACCATGATGTCATCAATATATGCCTCCATGTTCCAACTGATCTGCTTTTGCAAGCATATTTCCGGATCATGCGCTGGAAAGTCGCCATGGCGTTCTTAAGTCTGAATGGCATTGTGATATAGCAAAAGCACCCAAAAGGGGTGATGAAGGCCTTTTTATTTCACCGGACCATACATTCAGATCTGGTGGTACCCGGAGTATGCATCCAGAAAACACAAATGCTCACACCCCACAATGGAGTCCACTATCTGATCTATGCCGGGGAGAGGAAAATGATCCTTTGGATAGGCCCGATTGATGTTCTTGAAATCTATGCACATCCTAAGAGAATTATTCTTCTTTGGCACCATGACGACATTGACGAGCCACTCGGAGTGGTTGATATGTGTCCGACATATCTATAATTTTTTATTGTTCCATGCTATTATATTATCAATCTTGCATGCTTTATATATATTTATATGATATTTTATATCAATTTTTGGGACTAACCTATTAGCACAGTGCCCAGTGCTAGTTCCTGTTTTTGGCTTTTCAGAAAATCAACATCAAACGAAGTCCAAATGGAAAAAAAACTTTGGATTAATTTTTTCTGACCAGAAGGGACCCTCGAAGCTTCAGGGGGAGACCAGACCAGATATGAGAGAGCCACAAGCTCGAGGGGGGCGCCCCCTGAGGTTGTGGGCCCCACATAGCTCTTTTTGACCTAATTCCAAGCCTATAAATTCAGAAATGTTCCCAAATCAACAAAGAGACACCCAAAACACTTTTTCCACAACTGCAAGTCTCTGTTCTTCCGTGATCCCATCTGGAGTCCTTTTTCGGTACTCTGCAGGAGGGGGAATCGATCACGGAGGGCTTCTACATCAACCATGCTGCCCTTCCGATGATGCATGAGTAGTTCACCACCGACCTACGGGTCCATAGCTAGTAGCTAGATGGCTTCTTATCTCTCTTTGATCTTCAATACCATGTTCTCCTCGATGTTCTTGGAGTTCTATCCGATGTAATCTTCTTTTGCAGTGTGTTTGTTGGGATCCGATGAATTGTGGGTTTGTGATCTGAATATTCATGAGAAGTAATTGAGACTTTTCTGAAATTTATTATGCATGATTGTTATAGCTTTGTATTTCTCTCTGATCTAACCATTTGGTTTGGCCAACTAGATTGATTTATCTTCAGTGGGAGAGGTGCTTTGTAATGGGTTCAATCTTGCGGTGCTCTATATCCCAGTGATAGAAGGGGATAGGACACATATTTGTATTGTTTCCATTAAGGGTAAAACGATGGGGTTTATTCATATTGATTGGGTTTAATTTGTCTACATCATGTCATCATGCTTAAGGCGTTACTCTGTATTTATTAACTTAATACCCTAGATGCATGCTGGATAGCAGTCGATGGGTGGAGTAATAGTAGTATATTCAGGCAGGAGTCAGTCTACTTGTCTCGGACATGATGCCTATATACATGATCATTGCCTTGAATATCATCATAATTATGCACTTTTCTATCAATTGCCCAACAGTAATTTGTTCACCCACAGTATGCTATGTGTTCGAGAGAGAATCCTCTAGTGAAAACTATGGCCCCCGGGTCTACTTTAATAATATTATAAAAACAAAAAATATCTTGCTGAATTTTATTTCCTATTATTTTGTTTTGCAATTTATCTATCTACCAATACAATATTTGATCCTTGCAAATAATGAGTTCAAGGGGATTGACAACCCTCTTGCCCGTGTTGGGTGCAAGTATTTTATTTTGTGTGTGCAAGTGCTGTTCACGAGGCTTTGCATGATTCTCCTATTGGTTTGATAAACCTTGGTTCTCACTGAGGGAAATACTTATCTCTACTGTACTGCATCTCCCCTCCTCTTGGAGGGGAATCCCAATGTAGCTCACAAGTAGCAGTGGTACACTTCACGGATGAATTCGGCTGCCAGCAGCCGTGCAATTTCCTCGCCAATCGCCTTGCGCTTCTTTGTGGAAGAGCGTCGGAGGTGCTCCTTCACCGGTTTCACCTTTGGGTTGACATGGAGTCGGTGCTCAGTCAGCTCCCTGGGAACACCCGGCATGTCATATGGCTTCCATGCGAAGATATCCAAGTTCTGAGGCACTAGATGAGCTCGCCTTCCCATTTGTTGTCCAATGTCGTGGAGATGTTGGTAGGCTGAGCATTTGGATCCTCTGGTTGGACATGAACTTTTGGTCTCACCGGCCGACTGGAATGCATAATTGACTGCTGGCTTCTTTGATTTCAGCAGCTCACTCGGATCAATTGCTTTGTTATACTCCTCCAGCTCAGCAACTGCCATTTGTGCGTCAGCTATGATGGAACCTTCTGTAGGCACTCTTCTGCGCTCTACCTATCTCCCGAGATAGTTATGACACCATTTAAACAAGGCATCTTGAGCTTGAGGTACACATAACATGGTCGGACCATGAAACGTGCGTAGGCCAGCCTACCAAAGATGGCGTGATAAGCACTCCGGAAGTCAACTACCTCAAAGGTGAGGCTCTCTTTTCTAAAAAAATCTCGTCACCGAACACGACATCCAGGGATATCTGTCCGAGTGACCTCGCCTTCTTCCGTGGGATGACCCCGAGGAATTGCATGTTGCTCTTGCTCAACTTGGACATAGGAATGCCCATTGCCTTCAGCGTGTCAGCGTATATTATGTTCAGTTCATTGCCGCTGTCCATCAGGACCTTGCGAGTCGGACACCATTGACTATAGGATCCACCACCAAAGCCTGCCGGTTTTATCATGGCTAGTGCAATCATCATTAGTATTATCGATATTCATAAAAATCATAATAACAATATTGCAATCATGCTTATCATTCAAGGATTTTATGCCAAACATTTTATTGAATTCTTCTTCTAACACTTTGGCACAATTTTCCGATCCATGATTTTCAGGAAAAACTCTATAAAGATAATCAAATTGGCACAACTTCATTTCCATTCTTTTGTTTTGTTTTATAGAACCAAACTGGTGAAAAACAAGAAACTAAAAGATTCAGTTGCAAGATCTAAAGATATACATTCAAGCAGTCACCTCCCCGGCAACGGCACCAGAAATAGCTTGATATCTACTACACAACTTTTATTTTTGTAGACTCTGTTGGGCCTCCAAGCGTAGAGTTTTGTAGGACAGCAACAAATTTCCCTCAAATGGATGACCTAAGGTTTATCAATCCGTGGGAGGTGTAGGATGAAGATGGTCTCTCTCAAACAACCCTACAATCAAATACAAGAAATCTCTTGTGTCCCCAACACACCCAATACCTCGTATAGGTGCACCAGTTCAGTGAAGGGATGGTGATACAAGTGTAGTATGGATAGTAGATATAGGTTTTTGTAATCTAAAATAATAAAACAACAAGGTAGCAAGTAGAAAACAGCGAGCAAAATGGTATATCAATGCTTAGAAACAAGGCCTAGAGTTTATACTTTCACTAGTGCAATCTCTCAATAGTGCTAACATAATTGAATCATATAAGAATCACTCAACGTGCGACAAAGAATCACTCCAAAGTTCATATCAATAGCGGAGAACATAAGATGAAATTGTTGTAGGTAGCAAACCACCTCAAAGTTATCTTGCTGATCAATCTATTGAGCTATCCCTATCAGTGTTACAAACAGCCCTAGAGATCGTACTACAATAACACCATATGATACGCATTTATCAACTCTAATGTCACCTAGATACTCCAATGTCACCACAAGTATCCGTGAGTTAATTATCTGATATGCATCAAACAATTTCTGATTCACAATATTCAATCCAACACAAAGAACTTCAAAGGTTACCCCCAAGTTTCTATCAGAGAAAGTAGGACGAAAATATGTATCAACCTATGTGCCTAGATTACCCCAATGTCACCTCGGGAATCCACAAGTTAATTACCAAAATATAGATCAAGTGACTCAATAGAATACCCCATTGTCACCACGGGTATCCACATGCAAGACATACACCAAGTGTTCTCACATCCAAAATATTCAATATGATAATAATGAAACCTCAAAGGGAAAGACTCAATTCATCACAACAAAGATAGAGAGGGAAGAACACCATATGATCCAACTATGTTAACATAGCTCATGGTACATCAAGATCATGTCCTATCAAGATCACGAGAGAGAGAGAGATCAAACACATAGCTACTGGTACATACCCTCAGCCCCGAGGGTGAACTACTACCTCCTCATCATGGAAGCAACGGGGATGATGAAGATGGCCTCTGGTGATGACTTTCCCCGTTCGACAGGGTGCCGGAACAGAGCTCCGGATGAGATCGCTTCAGAACATAGGCTTGCCGTGACGGCGTGAAAGTTCTAGGTTTCTTTCTGGGGGCTTCTGGATTTATAGGATTTTTCAGCGTTGGAATCACGCCAATCGGAGTTACGAGGGGCCCATAAGCTCGGACGATGAGCCCCCCTAGGGCGCGTGGGGTGAGCTTGTGGTCGCCTCGTGGATCTTCTAGTCCTCCCTTGAAGCTTTGGGGGTATCTTATGTTCCAAAAAAATCATCATAAATTTTCATCACATTTCGACTTCATTTGGTATGGACTTTCTAGAAAACCAAAAACATGCAGAAAACAACAACTGGCACTGGGCACTAGGTTAATAGGCCAGTCCATAAAAATCATATAAAAGTGCACCAAAACCATATAAAATCATTGTAAACATGACATGAATGCTTCATAAATTATAGATACATTGGAGACGTATCAGCATCCCCAAACTTAATTCCCGCTCGTCCTCGAGTAGGTAAATGATAAAAGTAATAATTTATGGAGTGTGAATGCTAGCACAGTGCATAAGTTTGATCAATGACAATTTAATCACTTTTCCTAGCATCATAAACAACAACTCTTTCTCATAAAACTCATCATGATAAAGTAGCAAGCAATTCGCATGTTATGGTTCAAACAATGCATTCTCTTGAAACTTAACAACCTATGTTCTTAGTCACCAAACAATTGCAAATCATCTTATTTTCATAAAAGTCTAAGTAAGAGCTCCACATACTCAATTATCATATAGTCTTGTATGATTACTAGTACTCGAAGCATATTTTTAGAACAAATATCATCCATCAAACACAGAGGAAGATAGGGGCTTAATGTTCCGCCTCCCAAATTACTTATCATAGTGATATTTGTCAACAATAATAACTCATGATCAAATATATTTGATTGGATATATGTGCCCGGATCTTCCCCCTCCACATGATGCTTGCCAAGTAGAGAATTTTTAAGATTGGAATAAGAATTTGACTCAACAAAAGTAAAATTAACAAAAAAAAGTAAAAGATATGCCCTTCGCAAAGGGAAGCAGGGATTTGCAGCGGTGCCAGAGTTCATTACAAAAAACATAGATGAATACATTTTGAGCGGTGCGCTTTTCCTTTCAACATCATGGCAAAGGTTTTCAATATCTTCCATGCTAAACATATTATTGGTGGTTCCCATGCACAAAGGAAAATACAAGTGAATAAACTTTCCGTGGGGGAGTTTGTTTTATTATATTTTTCTTTATTTTTGTTTAATGGACCTGGGCATCCCAAATACTAGCCTCTCTCGTGCAAGACGAGTGAATAAACTCTTGTCGTGAGAATAAGCCACTTAGCATGGAAGATATTGACCACCCTGTCGCTCCATGAGGGGTATAGGCACACAAAACAGATATTTATTTGAATGATTTAGAGATGGCACATGCAAATTTACTTGGAACGGCAGGGTAATACCACATACAGGTAGATATGGTGGACACTCATGGAAGAAACTTGGCTCAAGGATTTTGGATGCACAAGCAGTATTCCCGCTTAGTACAGAAATTTTTGGCTAGCAAAAATTATAAACAAGCACCACATGTTGGAGGATCCATAACAATATAACTTCTATGCAAATATACCCAACCATAACTCATTACATTGTCTTCTTTGTCCAACTTCAACTTATTTGATCCAGATTGAAAATAATTAATGGGTATTCACAATCATAAAAGATGTCCAAGATAATATATTCGTATGTGAAGTTTCTCTTCCTTACGCTAATCTTTCATGAATTGCTTGTATGACAAATATTGTGATTGTCAAACTTCAATAGACTTTTATAAACCCAATGTGAAACTAATACTAAGTATATAGAACATGCAAAATTTCATATTCATGATATTCAATTCATTCATGAATTTATTACTCCAAAAATATAAGTGAAGCACAAGAGTGAATGACAAACTATTCCAAAATATATAAGTGAGGATCAATGAGTAGTCAAACAATTAAGTAGCTATGTGAGGAATCTCTCCTATTCAAAACTTTCAGATCTAATTATTTTATTCAAACTGCAAACAAAGCGAAAAGATGCACCAAGCAAAACACATATCATGTGATGAATAAAAAAATAGTTTCAAGTGAGGTTACCGATAATATTAAAGACGAAGAAGGGATGCCATCCGGGGCATACCCAAGCTTAGACGCTCAAGTCTTCCTTGAATATTACCTTGGGGTCCCTTGGGAATCCCCAAGCTTAGAGTCTTGCCACTCCTTATTCTCCTCATATCGATATCTCAGCCAAAACTTGAAAACTTCAATCACACAAAACTTAACGGAACTTCGTGAGATGAGTTAGTATGATAATGGATAAATCATTCACTTTGGTACTATCAAGAAAAGATTCATGATTGTTCTCACATAATGCCTATTGTACTCTATCATTTCTATGATTTATATTGACCAATATAAGCCATAGAAACTATAAAACAAGCATTATGCATTGAAAACAGAATCTGTCAAAAACAGAACATTCTGAAATGACCTGAACAAAAACCATACTTCCACAACTCTAAAAATTCTGAGCAATTAGTACAATGTAGGCAATTTGTATATAAATACTGTGTAAAAATTTCAGACCAAGATCACGCTCTAGTAAAATAGAAATTCTAGCACTAGGCGCAAAAGTTTATGTTTTGCACAGAATCAATTCATCTATTATCCACATTATCCCAGAGGCTTTGCTTGGCACATTATTGAAACAAAAACTATAAAACATGATTACTACGGTAGCTTAATCATGTGAGCACACAAAAATAGTAGGGGTAAATATTGGGTTGTCTCCCAACAAGCGCTCTACTTTAATGCCTTTTTAGCTAGGCATGATGATTTTAATGATGCTCACATAAAGATAAGAATTGAAACATAAAGAGAGCATCATGAAGCATATATCAAACACATTTAAGCCTAGCCCACTTCCTATGCATAGGAATTTTGCAAGCAAACAATTTATTGGAGTAATAATTAACTAGCATAGGAAGGCAAAACAAGCATACCTTCGAAATTTTCGACACATAGAGAGGAAACTTGATATTATTGCGATACCTACAAGCATATGTTCCTCTCTCATAATAATTTTTAGTAGCATCTTGAACAATTTCAACAATATAATCATCACATAAAGCATTCTTTTCATGATCCACGAGCATAGAAAATTTATTACTCTCCACGTAAGCAAATTTATTCTCATTCATAGTGGGAGTGTCATATATAAATTGAACACTATAAATTGATTCCACAGTAAAAGAGTAAGGTTCGGTAAAAGGGTATTCATAATTATGAAAAGTTTTATAAGAATAATTATCACTACTTTTTATAACATAAGTATCATCACAATAATCATCATAAGTAGCAACTTTGTTCTCATCATAATCAATTCAAACCTCTTCCAAAGTAGTGGATTCAATATTAAATAAATTCATGACCTCTCCAAATCCACTGTCACCATTATGATAAGATTCATCACCCTCCAAAATAGTAGGATAAATATTACCTAAAGTTGACACTCTTCCAAACCCACTTTTGTTATTATTGCAATCATAAATAGGAGGCATGCAAACATCATAATAAATTTGACCATTAAAAGTAGGGGGGCTAAAAAGATCATCTTCATTAAGCATAGCATCCCCAAGCTTAGGATAAACATTATTTGCAGCAAATACATTCTCAAACATGTCTTTCTCATTAAACATAACATCTCCAAGCTTGTGGTTTTGCATGTCATTAGCATAATCACTATTATCATTAATAGTATGAATAGCACCAATAGTGTAACAATTATCATCATCATAATTTTCCAATTTGGTGCCAAAAAGATTTTTAAGACTATAAGAAGTATCATTATCTTCCCAATCATAATTATTACAACAAGTAATAGGCATAAGAAAATCATCTCAAGTGTACCATCTTCCACAATTAGTTTTGATTCATTCTCATGAGGCACAACAATAATAGGAGCAACATTATTCGGGAGAGATACCTTTTTACCTCTACTTTCCTTCTTCTTCACCATATTATGTGTAGGTTTAATTAATTTTCCCGAGCTTCTTATTGAAGATATTGGTTGGATAGGAAGCTCATCCTCGTCACCTAATTCATCAAGAGAAACAATAGGACGGTATTGGGAAATCTTTACCCTTCCATTAATATTCCTTTTTATATTCTATTGGTTTTCCCGTCTTTCTATAACTGGCGATAGAAGCATTCTCATGGCATTCTACCACCAAAAACATATAGATTTCCTGTAGATTAATTTCAATATGGTCTATGAATATGAATGCTTCAAACCAACTTTTTTTATGTGATAATTCTTCACACCTAATAAATAGTCAAAGTTCATTATAAAGTTCAAGGGTGATAAGTAATTACAATATTTGGCCACGATTCGATCATGAAAAAGCAGGCATTGGAAATTAAGATGACCAACTTTATTGCAAAGTTCACAAGCAATGGGATAAAGAGAACATAATTTTTTAGCAAAATGATCTATCACTTTAAGCCACCATTCAGTTTTGTCATGTTTATGCTTCTTACAAAATCTATAATCCCTAAAATGGTAGGGAAAATTTTGTTTTTGCCACTCTAGATTTTGCCAATTTTCCTTATGCCACTCTAAACTTTGACATTTCACTTTTGCCACTCTTAGTTTTTGACAATTATCACAATTACCATTCCTGTGGCAAAAGCAAAATTTTCAGAGTGGCAATTGTGATACATTTCAAAAGCTAAGAGTGGCAAAAATGAAATAAAATTATTTTGCTTTTGCCACGGAATGGCAATTGTGATAATTGTCAAAAGATAAAAGTGGCAAAAGTGAAATGTCAAAATCTAGGGTGCATAAAGAAAATTGGCAAAATCTAGAGTGGCAAAAACAAAATTTTCCCAAAATGGTATGTCTTCACAAAGTTTATGCACTCCACAAAAATTGACATGCTTATAAGAAACCTTTTTATCATGAGTAGTGCAATCATCATTAGTATTATGGATATTCATAGAAAGCATACTAACAACATTGCAATCATACTTATCATTCAAGGATTTTATGCCAAACATTTAATTGAATTCTTCTTCTAACACTTTGGCACAATTTTCCGATCCATCATTTTCAAAGATAATCAAATTGATTTCCATTTTTTTGTTTTTTTACAAAACCAAACTATAGAAAAATAAGAAACTAAAAGATTCAATTGCAAGATCTAAAGATATACCTTCAAGCACTCACCTCCCCGGCAACAGCGCCAGAAATAGCTTGATGTCTATGATACGTCTCCAACGTATCTGTAATTTTTTATTTTTCCATGCTATTATAGTATCAATCTTGGATGTTTTATATGCAATAATATGCAATTATATATCATTTTTTGGGACTAACCTATTAACCTAGTGCCCAGTGCCAGTTGTTGTTTTTTTGCTTGTTTTTGGCTTTTCAGGAAATCAATACCAAACGGTGTCCAAACGCTACGAAACTTTTTGGCGATTTTTTCTGGACCCAGAGAGACTCTAGAAGCTTCGGAAGAAGACCTGAAGAGTCACGAGGGAGCGACAAGCTCGGAAGGCGCGCCCCCAGGTTTGTGGGCCCCTCGTGGCACCTCTTGACCTAATTCCACTTTTATAAATTCTCAAATATTTCCAATACATCAGAGAGCCACCCGAAACACTTTTTTCGCCGCCCCAAGCCTCTATTCTTCCACCATCCCATGCCTTCTCTGTACTTTGTCGGAGGGGGAATCGATCACGAAGGGCTTGTACATCAACCTTGCCGCCCTTCCGATGATGCGTAAGTACTTTACCACAGACCTACGGTCCATAGCTAGTAGCTAGATGACTTCTTCTCTCTCTTTGATCTTCAATACAATGTTCTCCTCGATGTTTAGATGCGCGCTTAACATAACTTAATTATGCAAGTCGCGGTAATGGATTATTACATATGCAAAAATAAGCATATATAGTGAAATTTTCACAAAAATGTCTTTTCTAAAAGTAATGGATTAGTGACATTGGTGTTACCCATACAAAAGAAAAGAAAATGAAAACTAAAACAAAATCAAAAAATGAAATAAAAACAAAAAACAAAAAATGAAGTTTTCTATGGAAGAATAAATTTGTGGCATTAGTATTACCCTTTCAGAACAAAGAAAATAAAAAAAAATCAAAATTATGAACTTTTCTAAGAAAAAAATTAAACCCTTTAAGAAGATGAAATGAAAAAAAAACTTGCACACAACTTTGCACAAAGATTTCACTTTTTAAAATATGCAAAGAATAAACATGTAACAGTGCAATTTTCACATTCTACTATAATTTGTGCACATATTATTTAGTACTAATAAGTACTTACACACACAAAAAATGTTTCTAAGAAGGAATGAATTAGTGGCATTGGTATCACCCTTTAAGAAGAAATAAGTGAAAAGAATAAAAAATAAACTCAAAATAATTATTTTTCTAAGAAAGAATGAATTAGTGGCATTGGTATTACCATTTAAGATGAAAGAAAATGGGGAAAAATCTAAAACAAACGGTGAAAAAATTTGCACAAAACATACATAAAAAATTGTGGTTTTCAAAATATGCAAGAATAAGCATATAAATATGGTTTTTTTGCAAAAGGAAAAAACTAAGAAGGAATGAATAAGTGGCATTGGTATTACCCTTAAAGCATAAGGAAAATTAAATAAAAACCAAAACATTGTCAAAATAATGAAGTTTTCTAAGAAATCGTAAATTGGTGGTGTTGGTATTTCCCTTTAAGGAGAAAGAACACTAAAATAAATAAAAAACTTGCACACAACTTTGCATCAAAATTACACTTTTATGTAGTATGCAAAGAATAATTATATAATTGTGAAATTTTGACACATATTATATTTAGACTCACCCAACATTCCAGAAATACTTACAAAATAAAAAATTAAAACCAACTAATAAACAAAAGAAAAAAAAAACAAAATGCATAAAAGGAAAACAGAAAACAGAAAAAACAAAGAAGAAAGAAGAAGGCTGTGTTGCACTGGAACGGGCTTCGGCCCGTTAAGGAATTGACTGACCCAATTACGGGTCAGTCAAAAAGAAAAACTGCCCAAAACAACACACAGACCAACACAGGAAAAAAAGGATATACGAATCTTCAAGCTGAAATCAACGGTTCAAAAATCGACTGCCCCAAAATTAATTTTAAGGCGACTAGCTAAAGTGATTTCAGTTATATGCGACATGTTATTTCGAAGTCATTCTGACCCAACCATGCACGTCCATCCACTCTGCGCTCCTTCGTCGACGAGATCGGCCGTGAGAGAAACCTCGGCCGTCTCGTGGTTCTGTAACCTTCGGATGCTTTAGCACCCCTGTGCCTGCAGTAGTCGAGGATGAGCTCAACCTAGTGCACCAAAAGTGGGCGGCAGCAAGCACATACTACCTCCGTCCTGGTTTATTGGTCCCCATTGTATTCTGTGTCAAATTTTAATCATAAATTTAACTAACAAAATGTTCATGCATGTCATAAAAAATTATATCATTGGAAACTATGTTCAAATACGAATCCAACGATATAATTTTTGTTAACATGCATTAACATTTTGTTAGTTAAATATTAGGTCAAAATTTGGCGCAAATTTCAATGGGGACCAATAAACCAAGACGGAGGTAGTACTCCCTCCGTTTTTATTTAGTCCGCATATTAGGTTTGGTCAAAGTCAAGCTTTGTAAATTTTGACAAAGTTTCTAAACAAAAATATTAACATATACAATAACAAATCAATATTATTATATTCATTATTGAATGTACTTTCACATGATGTAGATTTGTTATAGTAAATGTTTATATTTTTTCTATAAACTTGGTCAAACTCTACGAAGTTTGACTTCAGTCAAATCTAATATGCGGAGTAAATAAAAACGGAGGGAGTATTGAGGAACTACTGTTCCTACTGGAAGCAAAAGCAGGTTGGATGGCCGTCATGGCGGCCATGTGGGCCAAGGGGACCCCCGATCCTAGGAACGGTGGCGAGTCGGCGTCCTCTGCTTTTCAGCGTGTCTCCCTCCAGCAGGACCTTCTTTCCGCTCCCCTCTTTACGAAACTTACGCGTCCGTCGGATCGAGGCCCAACATTATTTATTCCCGCACTAGCAGGGACTGGGGTAGATAGATCCCGATCTCGCTGCCCCCTGGCCTGGCCATGTGGTGGGTCATCGTACCAGTACCAGATAGATCTCGCAGCTCAATCTGTTGCATGGGGGCACAGCACAGGCACGTACGCACGCACGCTGTGGCCCCGTCTGGGCGTGCGTTCGCATCCCTCGCCTCCGGTGGGTGGGTGCCGCCCAGTCGTCCCCGCGCGTGATCTTCTGCGGCTCGTAGCAAGCAAACGAGCGATTCCTTTTCAGAACGCCGTGGATGTGATTGATGGGCTCTAATCTAGACAATCCGGCTTACCTTTCGCGGTTTAATTTGGCCGCGACAGCCAGCGTCCGCTTCACATCGGCGTGCGCGCGCTGGTGAAGTGGTCGATTTTCCCCCCACCCGCCCACCCCACGCACCAACCATTTGCCCAGGAAAACAAACCCGGACTTTCTAAACTTGGGGGCGAAGGTCTGAGGTGAGGGCCCGGCTCCACCCTCCTCCACAAGACACGGCTTTATGCTTAGGCCCGAGGGAGGAAGACGACACGCGGAGCATAATTCCGGCCGTGCATGCATGCATGTATAATTTATATGCCTCGCGTGTGGCTACTTGCTTTATTACCACTTGGTGAACCGTTCGTGCAAATATGAACGTGAATTGATCAATTCTTTTTAGGATTTATTTATTTATTTTTCCTCAGAAACACTGGTATTAAAATTACGGAAAAACATGAAATATATAACTGTCGAAACAATTAGCTCCCACGGGAAAAATAGAGATGACGAATGTGTTGACGGGAACTAATAAGTCGACGTACGTTTGCGAGCTGCCCTGCTCGTAACCGGGGGTAGCTTTCACCTGCCGCTGTCGAGAGGGACGTGTATTAATAACGGGGAAAGGACCGAGGAGAGGGGGTGAAAGGGGTGATTGATGGATGGATGGATGGAGCCCAAGTCTAACAAGACAGGCAGCTGAGGAAAGCGACGGGAGACTGGACCGGACTGGACACGCCTGCCTACGTGGTGCGACGGAGACGGGAAATGCCCGGACGCGGAAAGAGAGGCGCGCTGGGCAAGGAAGGCAGGCATGGGAGGGCAGGGAAGGGAAAGAAAGGGAGGCAGCGGACAGGGACCGGGCAGCGTCGCGTCACGGGCCACCCCACTGACCGCGACCGTCTCTCTCGCCCCTCCCTCCCCGTGCCTGTCGCCCTCCTTCCTTTTCCCCGTCCGCTGCTGCTTTTTTCCCCACCTCGCCTCGCCGTGGTGGCAGTGGTTTCCGTGGTTAAAGGGGCATCCTGTCCTGTCCTCCCGTGGGGGAGTGCAGCCGCGTCGCATCACGCCTCTCTTGCGTGGGTGTCGGCCCGTGAACCCACACGCGTCGACAGACCCACTGTTCAGCTTCATCTTCACTTGCTTCCATCGCCGGGTCTCTTTCTGGGGGTGTCATGTCAGACTGTAGAGATGTCAAAATATGACAAGTAGCAGAATACAAATGGTTTACTCATGGAGATCAGCATCAGCAAACAGTCACCATCGTCCATCAGCATCAGCATCAGCAATGCCTACGACCCACGGAGATCGACGCAGCGGTCAAAAATTACTGATGCAACAGATGACGCCAACCAAGTAGATGGCCCAAATTCACAACAGACGCGCGGCCGTGAGCAAGAAGGTGCAGCTGCAAAACGCCACAGCGCAACAACCTCCACCTACAATGGAGAAACAAATCGCGGGAAAATAGAGCATTTGCGCCACACTTAACAGAAACCAACACGGAAATACCAGGGTCAGCAACAGCAAACTATTAGTTCCTGAACTACTCATGTAACACTTCCCAGCAGGATACATGTCACGGCTAAATCATATGTTAAAGCTGCAGATGTGCCCAGCAATGTCAAGAGAGTTTATCATAAGATAAGGAACTTAAAAAAGAAAAAGAAAAAGGAACCACCGGGACTAATTACAGCGGCTTGAGGTGTTTGAAGATGCCAAGGAGCATTACCGTTCCATCTCCAAACCCATACCCTCCTGGCAAAAACAGAAGCAAGCCTGGCAGATACAAAACTCTAGCAAAGCAACTGCGCAAGCTGAGGAAAACTGGTTCCAGGAAAGTATGAATATGGTTAACATTTACAGCAATTACAGCCATGTTTCATTCCCTCCCACAATCCCATGTCGTCACAGACATGAATCCATGTGTGAGTTGTATATCCCAGCCCAGCAGGGTCACGCAGGTGCAATAATACAACGCCTCACTTCCACATGCAGTTGCCTCTGCAAATATAAAAGCACCCACCCGCTGGTTAATTAACCAAACAAGATAACAGGGTCTTTAAAGTTGGATTTTCTAGGTACAAACAAGCTCACCAGACAAAAGAAGTCGATGTGAGGTCTCGCCAAAGTTCTTACTGCCATGACAATTGCTTGTATGATGATCTGTCGGGATCCCAACTGCCCTCGGGTTCCTTCCTCTTTATTCCTACACCAGGCAATTGGTACATTCTCGTTTGCTCCTCCGCAAAGGCCTGCTGCGGCGTCATCAAATTTTGCCTAACCGATGAAAGTATCCGTTCATCCTTCCCTTCTAAATCTATACTCCCGGGACCAGAATTAAGATCAAACCCTCCTGGTCTTTTCCATTTCCAATTACCATCGAGACCATCACTACTGCTACCTTCAGGACGGTTTATTGCATATTGCCTCACATGCTGCAGAGGTAATGCACCCGTTGACCCAACAAGTGACGGGGCAATGGTTGGAAAGTATCGAACTCCTGCAGGTGCAGAATTGGCATATGACGTCGATCCAATTGGAAAACCTGCTGTCTGAAGGTGAACACTGGAAGTGAAAGGAAATCCTGCATATTGATATGCAGGAGGAGGGTGAAACACCATGGTTGGTGGTGTGGAAACAACTGGAGCCCTGCCTGAATCACTTCCGAATTGGCTGCTGTCTGCAGCAGACGCAATCATCCTCTGGGTTCCAGATGCTGTTTCAATTGGATAAGGCTGTTCTCCTCTAGCAGGCAAAAACGATTGCATAGCTACAGGAGCATATGGGTTGGCAGAAGCAAACCATGGTGACATGTTATTGATTTCGGTGCCGTTCATTCTAAGACCAGCAACTTGAGGCAGGAATGGTATGCTGCTAGCACCTTTAGATGATAGACTCCTTTGTGCAGGCTCTGTACTAGCTTCATCAAGGCTTGGTCCATTATTGAGATCAAAGAAGTTCTTTGAGCCATTCATACTAGTACTCGGTAAACCTCCTGGCAAAGATCTTGCTGGCAACAGTGTGACTTCAACTCTGTTGGAAGAGTTTGAGATAAACTGGTTATTCTCGGCAACTTCATCAGCCCTATTCAAGTCAAGTTCAATGCCAGCGCTGCGCACAGGACCATCGCGACTTCTACTGTTGCCAGATTCAGATCCAACTGTCTGAGCAGAACTCTGTGAGATATCTTCCTCGAGAATCTGGTCATCTGCTACATTTAGATCAATGTCAAACGCGGGGCGAGACCGCTTCCCGGCAGCATCAGATCCTACAATATCAGGTGCAGTCACAGATGTCCCCACAACCTTTCGTGGTTCTGCAGGACGAAATGCACTTGTAGCTGCTGAGCCTTTCCACCCAGCCTCAGGCTTCACTCGTAGTAGATTCTCAGGAGGAACAAAAGGTCCTTTAGCTGGAGCTGCTACTGTTATTGGGGCAGGCAAACCACTTAAAACAGGTGATACGAATGGAGAAAGACCAGGTACATGAATCCCAGAAGTACATATAACAGGAGAGGTAACTGGCTCGGAGTGATTCCCTTCATCCCCAAGTTCATTCAAATCAAAATCAAGCTTAGCAGTAACATTTGGTTTGGCCTGGGCAGCTATAGAAGAACCCTCACCTGATGAGACAAGATCCTCTTTTGCACCGACATGATCACTCAGTTTCTTTGGACTCTGACTTGCATCATGCTCAAAATCCTGAGATATGATAGCTCGAGGTTTTACCTGACTACTTGATTCACTGGAACTATCCTTCGATTCTTTAATCCCATTCGGCACATCAACTGGGAATGCAACTAGCTTGTTAACATCAGCTGAAGTGGAAGAAGGATGCTCCTTTTCGTCCTCTTTCAGCACTGTGTTAACACCCAAGACTTCAGCCTTTTTGGGACCAACAGCCAGTGGACACACTGAAGACTTCAAATCCAATTTACTACCAGTATTGCCATCACGTGTATCCATGGCTTCCAACTGATCTAGTACAACCCCAAGCGGCTTTTTATCAGTTTGCTTTAACAAGGCATGGGGCTGTTTATCAGGGGCAGACAATTGCAACTCCTCGGGAGGGAGCAATTCTGACGTGCGATTAGAAACAGCTGAATTGCATTGACCACCTAAAGCAGTGCCAACGACATCAGGGCTACTTATGCGACCATCTTCAATTGGCCCACGGCTGGAATATGCATTACGATCTTGACCTGCAGATGAATCCATATTAGATTCCATAAAAATGTCGATAATAACAGACAGGTAAAGTCTTTATCATCATCACCTTGTGAATCAGCCCCAGGTACAGGAAGACACTTGTTTGTGGAACCCTCTGCTTGGTTTTCAGTCTTCGCTGAAGATTCGACGACATTACAGTCTGTACCATTTTGAGGTGACAGCCCAGTAGACGTTGTGATTTTGTTGTCGTGCAATGATATGTGAGCCCTCTGGTTACGTTCCTCCTTGGCAATCAAACAAGTATCAGCTTTCTCTTGCTTCACCAAAATGACTTTCTGAACATCTGAGGAACCTTGAAGCTGAGAAGGGGCTATGTCACATTCTACTTTCAACTTCTCAATGCTGTCACCTTCACAGCCCACTTCATTTGCAGATGAATTTCTCGGTGAAGCTGACGGAGAAATTAAGTCGGATTTAGATATTTCTCCAGCCACACTGGCAAGAAGGTTCATTGCGGTATCATCTCCAGCTTGCAGAGGAGGACCAGCTTCAGAGTATTTTATTTCAATTAAAGCATTCATAGGGTTGAATGAGTTCCCCTTGGTTTCACTTGAACAGATTCCTTTCGCATTCACTTGCGACGAACTTGCAGGCCGTGATGCACATGCCTCCTTAACAGCTTCTTCAGTATTCCTGTTGCTCTCCAATGTAGGGATTGCTGATTTATCACCTTCATCAGACCCTGCAACCCCTTTTATCTCATTGCTATGCCAAGACTCAGCATTAGCATCAGAAGCTAACTCAGGTCGAGAATTTTCGATCTTCATTTTCACCCGCCGACCATTCTGTTCATGCTTGTCTACAGGAGATGAAGATCTACTCCCGGTGACAGACGGGTCCTCAAATGAGCCTCCGCTCACACTTCTAGCAGGACTACGGCTAGGATTTGGAAAGCGGACAATCAATCTATGGCCATTACTGTTATTATCAGAGGGTGTGTCACCTCCTTTTTCGGACGCCATTCCAGATTGTGATGATTTTTCCTGGAACGACGAACGATCAAGTGAGGTAGATCTTCCCGCAGTAGCTTCTTTTTGTATCCCAGAACCAAGACGGACACTGTTTGCCCTTCGATGGACGCGTGAAGAACTCCCGGAAGTTTTACTAGCATTGCCTGAAGCAGCAGTAGAACTTCTCGCATCCTCCTTCCAAGGAGAACCAAATGTTCTAGCATGATCACTGGAGCATGAGTGACTGTTGTTTAGTGATTGGCTTGAACTGCTGCTTTTCTCCTCTTTCACTGTTGGCAACTCAGAACCACCAGCCGATTTGCAGGGTGGATCCTTCGAGTTGGTTGCAACATTTGCGGGCTGCATGTGCTGCAACTTTGAAGAGCCAGAAGTGAGTGGATTCAACTTCGTAACAGCATCAGATGCACCAGGTTTAGCTGTCCGAGATACTGGGTTTTTGGGACTGGCCTCACTTGAGGCGCTTCGTCTGTTTCCACCATTAGAAACTTCTGCAGCGCCCCCTTTCCCAGACCAGGAAACAGCTTGACCAGATACTAAAGGTTTCGCTTCATTTGATTTCATTTCAGCATCAACACGCTTTTTCCAGTTTTCAACAAGACACTTCGCCCTCTTCTGTATCTCAGCATTTTTATGGCTACGCAGATGATTGACAGATTTCCCGATACTGCAACTCTGCAAGGCATTCAAATTGATAGGCAATCTTGAGAGAGCCCGAAGCAGGGCCATGAGAAAATCTTCAACACGCTTATCAGTTTCTTTAGGACTACCCCCTTCACCAGACTTCCCCTTGTGAGTCTCTTGAAGCCATTCATTCAAAATAGGAAGGCCCCTTAGCTGCACAAATCTCCCAAGGCAATCAGGACTCTCTGTAGCTGAAATAATATGTGCAAGCGCTACTCGACCACCAAGGTCTATCTTCCGTTCAGTTCGATCAACTTGCATGAACTGGACTAGCTTCTCAACTGCTTCAGCGTGAGGAAGCCCACCTTTGTCTGTGAACTTCGCGATAAACTTTGTAAATGCATGCTTCATATTTTCTGCCTTTAAGTTCCCCAGTTCAACTTCTTCGACCTTAAGGGGACGATCACGGTCTTGCGCAGCTGGATCAATTCCTTGCTCAACTCTCTCCCTCTTCTTTCCTTTAGATAAAATACAACTTTGTCCATCATCCAAAACGGACTTCTGCTGGGCAGATGACGGACTATTTAGCCGCTTCGGTGAGCGTCCACCTGACTGTACTGCAGCATGCATTTCTAACCTTGTTCTATGCAGAAGTCGATTTACTTCTTCCTGCCGTTCCTGATTGTAAGACGCACAAATAAGCCACAGAGTATATAACACACAAAAAAGAGGAAGGTAACTATAGCACTTACATTAATATAGTCTTTGTCGGTAAGCCACCATAAACACTTGTTGTCAATATCATATACACGCCGACACACAAAAGAAGAAATTCCAGCTGGCAGCTCAACACCTTTGCGTAAAAAGGCAACTTTGCAAGGATGTAGTAGAGAGACAGCAGATGTCTCGTCCTGGTGGAATGAATAGAAGATCTCGTTTGGTGCAGCGTTGAGCTGTATTGCCTTGTTAAGTTTGACGTCAGCAGATCTATAGAGCCAACTTACACGTAACTTGGGAAAGCCTTCTTCTTTTTTCTCAATCCAGCGTATCAACCCAATGAAAGGAGGAACATCAACAGCCTGAAAAAGTGCACAATCTCCAACTCGAAATTCACGCCCGTCCTGTAAAAGCAAATTTGTACTTTGTTAACTGTCAAGAAACATAAACATCTTCATGTCACGAGGATAATGCTGAAGGAGAAAGTGTAACGCTCGGAGAACAAGTCAAAGCAAGAAGCACAGTTAAGCATAACTGAACCACAAATAGAAAAAAAAAATACTCACCATGCAACAGCCAAATAGCTAAAACAAGTACTAAATAAGTAGTTGATTATCTAACCGTGTCGGGTTGCAAAGGTAGCAAACGTTAGTGCGACAACATATATTTCCTTAAGCTGCCAAAGGCGGAAAAAGCGTTCCAGATGAGGCATGCTTCAAATATTTAATGTCAAATACTCTGACTCAACAAATTAATGCACGTCAAGTATGTAATAGAACATTCATAATCAAATTGCAATGGCTTACGGAAATGGATAGTACCTAACCGTTAGAGCACAAAATTCCATGATGATTTTTAGGCAATGTACAATGCTCACAACCAAGTCTGAGGTTTGTTTTCTTCATTTCTCCTATTTTCCTTGTTTAAATGGAAGATAATTCCTTATTGCCACCTTGTATTAGATTAGCAAACAAAAAAAAGCAACCAGGGATATAGAAACAGTTGGCAAAAGACGTTATCTTAATGAAGTCGTGAACACGACACGACTTGCACCACATGTAAACACCTTCGAATGGTATAGCTTCACTATCCAATAGACCAATGACACGCTCCAAACAATTCTTATCATGCAAGCAACAAGTCGACATCTTTGACACGCCTTTACATGTGGAGTGCCAGAATTCTCACAATGAGGTACCAAAATCCAACCATACAAAAAAAACCTCGTTGCACCATTTAGAAGATAGCCCGGCCATTACCAAACCAAGCGCACAACCAGGCCGGCACAGATGATGTATATGTAAACTCAGCAAGGAGCTTGGCAGCAACGCGAGACTACGGTAACCTCTCAACCAGGCAACAAATTCTAGTTACTTTCCATATATTAAGTTTTCGAAGCAGAAATGATAGCCATCTGATGACTTGAGCAGCAAACTGAATTTGGTCTAAATCTGGCGGAGCTTAGCAAATCCCAAAGTGATATATCCACCAAAGTATGAGGCACCTTTAGGAAGAAGTCTGCTGACGGCGGACGGGGTGAATCGGCGGCCTCCTGCTTGTGGGGTGCCGCCGGGGGAGTCGTCGGTGCGGGTGGATAAGAGGTCGTCCGGAGCGGTGGAAGAGACGAGCGGGGAGGAGGAGGGGAGGCTGGTCCCTTTGCCGGCGGTGGAGCTGCCTCTACGCGAGTTGCCGGCCACATGTGCCGGACGAAAGGACGCCTGTCGCCGCACCCCTCACCGCAGCCTTGGCGCCGCCCATGCATAGCCGCGCATCTTCCCAGCCGCCGATCCCTCCTGGCCGAGTCCTCCCGGCGCCGCGCTGCACCATCACCAGATCACCGCTGCCGCAGGCACCGGCGGTAACCCTAGCTCGGATCCGCGGGGCCTCCCTCCATGCGCCTCCGGATCACCCGAATTCGGCCGATTCCGACGCAACGCCTGCCCGGGGCCCGCAGATCGGGGCTCGAATTCGATCGAATCGGCTCCGGCCGCGGGGAGATTTGATCGGGAATTCGGGGATTCGGGGGCGTCCGGTCCGAGAGCGGGCGGGCCGGTCTCGATCTGCGGCGAGGCGGTGGCGACGGTGGCGAAGGGGGGAGAGAAGGAAATGGCGATTTGGGGGCAGATTTGGAGGAGAGAGATGGTTATATGGAGCACGGCACGCACAGACGGAGATGAGGAAGAGAAAGAGGAGAGCGGATGCGGGTGGCGAGGGAGGGAGAGAGGAGAGAGGAAAGAGGCAGGGGCATTTCGGGCATTTCCTCTGCCCGCCCGCCCGCGCACGAAGATCCCCTGCGCCGCGCGGGGCGCCGCGCGAGGCCTGCGCCGCCTGTGCTGCTGCTACGTGCGGTCGCGCTCGGCCCGGCGGGTGTCGCTGCGCGGTGGGTCACTGTTGACTCGCGGTGGGCGGGGGTGGGGGGTGGCCGCAACGATTCCTGCGGGCGCTGACGTGTATGTGGTGGGTGGACTTGGACAAGTGGTCCGGGCCCCGCGCGCCCGGCTCGAGGTCGCTGGTGTGCCACTGACGTTCGGATCCGGACGGGGCGGGCCCCGGGAGGTGATGGGGTGGGTGGGTCGGGGTTCGGGTGCCGCGGGGCTGCAACGCGCCGTGCAAGGCGGGGCGGGGGAGGACGGCACGGCAACGGCCACAGATGCGCCACGATCGCGTGTCGCTGGTGTGTGGGGGCGCCCGCTGGCTGGTAGCGCGCCTCGTCGGTCCCGCCCGTGGTTTTTTTTCTCTTTGACATGGACGCCCATGGGTTTCTGACTGAAAGTGGAGGGAGGGCCGGGGTGAAACTGACTCGGGCACGTGGACGTCCGTGTTGTTTCTCCAGGAGTGCAAATGGGGCGGGCCCTCCGCGGTTGCCGGATTCGTGTATGCGCCTCTGCCGGGCTCCTGCCGTCGTGTTTGCTCGCGTTCGTGTACCAGGGGGATGGGTAAGCTCCGTGTTGTCTTGTAGTGACCCGTCTTCCTCGGATCCGGCGAGCTCCACCGCCAATGAAGCGATGCAGGCGTGGATGCACTCTTGTTTACCGGCCGCCGTCGGCTCGGAAGGACGGTGCGTAGTCTGTAGGTTTTACCGTATGAGCAGAATTGTCAGCAAAGTAACACGACACATGTAAAATGTCACGTTAGTGCATCTCCAACACTGACCCGTAAATTTGCTTCGGCATCTGTCTGCGGACAGGGAGATCAGTCCACGGACATGATGCCGAAGGCCGCCATCTAGCGCTGGCCGCATTACAGTTCAACAACTATTTGAAGCAACTGAATGAAATTCGTGCAAACACGGCGAATCTCATACAAAGCGGACGAAAACATTTACATTTTGGACATATTTTAACTGAAAAGGTAAAAAAAAATTGCAATTACGATAGCGCGGAGCTCCATTCTCATGACACGGGTACACTAGTCTACGGCCGACCACGGCGGATCTCTTTGTCTTCCCCATGTCCGGCAGCCCACTCATCGGACTGCCGGGAGACCTGGAAGTATATTCTTCCCCCGTATCTTCCCTATGTTCGGTTGCGTCGCTCATCGGAGTGGCAAAGGGGGTGCTTCAGCCGGAGGGGAAGGGTGCCTACTCCGCTTCCGTGAAACCGAGGCAGGGGTCGACGAGCCCCGGAGGTATATTCTTCCCCCGTATCTTCCCTGTGTTCGGTTGCGCCGCTCATCGGAGTGGCAAAGGGGGTGCTTCAGCCGGAGGGGAAGGGTGCCTACTCCGTTTCCGTGAAGCGGAGGCAGGGGTTGACGAGCCCCAGTGGTATACTCTTTCCACGTATCTTCCCTATGTTCGGATACGCCGCTCATCGGAGTGGCAAAGGGGGTGCTTCAGCCGAAGGGGAAGGGTGTCTACTCCGCTTCCGTGAAGCCGAGGCGGGGGTCGACGATGGTCTGGCTGAACCGGGCAAGTCACTGGATGTGTGGTCGGCGATGCGCCGGCGGTGGCCTTCCTGGGACCCAAGCGGCAGCGGCCTCCCTTGTTCTACTTTTCCTCGATATTGGCGGCGGACGCGCTAGCCACCGACTCATCGATCTTCGTGTACGGCTTCTTTCTCCACCGACCGGGTGCGGTTTTGCTGTTGACGGCTGATGGCCTCGTCCATGGCAGCCATGATGCCCATTCCGTCATGATCCCTCGTGTTTGCGTGGATCAACTCAACACTCCTCCGCGAGTTGGCTTGGAGCGGCGAGTTGCTGAACCACGCACCGGCTTGGAGCGGCAACTTGCTCCATCAGGCAAGACGAGGGAGGTGGGGTAGCAAGTTGTCTGGCTTGTATCCGGTAGGCTCGGTGGGCCACCCAGCCGGCTTTTATGCCCGAGAACTGCTCTTCCTGCTCGCTTGATGCCATGGAGAGTGTAGAGAAAATGGTGCAACTAGGAGATGGGGAGCAGAGTTTTCGTGCGATTCTTGCCCAGTGTCTGGCCTCGCTTAAATAGCCGGCTGACGGGAGGAGCTTGCCTGGCGTTATGTTTAATGTCGTTCCGCTCGTGAATGGACATGTGGCCGGAGTAGGTTTCTCGGCACATGGACGGGTTTAATGGAGACATTTGAATGCGGCGAGGAGGCGTGTTCAGCTGGGCGTGCAGCGGGCGGCGCCCTCAGCTGGCCTGCCGCTCCAATGGCGGAGCTAGTGAGAGGTCGCGTCCACTTTGGGCTGGCTTCAATGTGGAGCATCCGCTTCACAGCGGCATGAATGCGGGCAGCTGGCGCCGGGCGGGAACACGCGTGGATGAGGGAAGAGGATTTTGGGTGGGCTGGGGTGGTCAGAATCGGGCATGGCTGTTGTCCGGACGCCCGCAAAGCCCCCTAGTTTGTCTCCGGTTTGCGGGAGTGATTACTTCCTTTAGTGATCCGCAAATGAAGCAGAAAGTATTCTCACCTATTTCCTCGGATGTGACCCAGAGTTATCGAACCCACGGGAGGAAGGCCCTTTAAGCTAGGGTCTCTAGCAAGCTTTTGTTAAAGAAGCAAATTTCAGCTTTTGACCTGATCAAAATCAAACAACCTTGAGTTGAACACTTATAATAAAAATAGGTACGGGTATGAGGTATTAATGCTTACAAACATGTATTTGTGTTGGGACCAAATATGATCTTAATTTTGTGCGCTCGAAGTCACCAATCTAGATGTGCTTATTACGAACTAAAGTGGGGGTGTCCAAATTACATCTTGACCGGCACGCGTCCTGCATCAAGAATCAGTTATCCAACCGAAGGCCCTATCCATCTCGCGAGGTTGCCTCCATAATTAAGATTTGTCGAGGGGGATGACCCACAGGTAGGCTCTGGAACCCAGATCATTTTTCAAAACATCGAGGCGGCTGGCGCCCCTCCATCCGGCTCGCGTATCCGGTCGGCTTCCCGCTCAAGCCGGGTGGCCCGGGGTCAGTATCTCGCTCAAGCCGGTTGGCCCAGGCCGGCTGGCGCGGGGTCAGCGGCCGTCCCCTCCATCCGTACGACAAGACAACTCCCCACGACGGGGCAAGCGTGGCTACAGTGCGCCCATACCGCTGACCGGGGCATGATACCTCTCCAACGTATCTATAATATTTTATTGTTCCATGTTGTTATATTATCAATCTTGGATGTTTTACATTCATTTACTAGCAACTTTATATCATTTTTTGGGACTAACCTATTGACATAGTGCCTAGTGCCAGTTGCTGTTTTTTGCTTGTTTTTTACTTCGCAGAATATCAATATCAAACAAAGTCCAAATGCAGCGAAACTTTTTGGAGATTTTTTTCTGCCCAGAAGAGACAGGGAGCCCAGGAGGTGTACCAGTGGAGGCCCGTGGGGGCCATAAGACACCAGGGCGCGCCCTGGTGCCTTGTGGAGCCCACGGGAAGCTTCTCCACCGCCTCTCAGCTCTATAAATACCCAAATACTCCAGAAACCCTAGGGGAGTCGACAAAACACAATTCCAGCCGCCACAAGTTCCAAAACCACGAGATCTGATCTAGAGCCCTTTTCCGGCACCTTACCGGAGGGGGAAACGATCACGGAGAGGTTCATCATCCTCATTGGTGCTCCTCTGATGATGCGTGAGTAGTTTACCACAGACCTACGGGTCCGTGGGCAATAGCTGTATGGCTTCTTCTCTCTTTTTGATCCTCAATACAATGTTCTCCCCGATGTTCTTAGAGATCTATTTGATGTAATGACTTTTTGCAGTGTGTTTGTTGGGATCCGATGAATTGTGAGTTTATGATCAGATCTATCTATGAATATTATTTGGGTCTTTGTTGAACTCTTATATGCATGATATTTATAGCCTCATATTTCTTCTCCGAAATTTTGGTTTGGTTTGGCCAACTAGATTGATTTTTCTTGCAATGGGAAGAGGTGCTTTGTGATGGGTTCGATCTTGCGGTGCTTATTCTCAGTGACAGAAGGAGACATGACACGCATGTATCGTTGCCATTAAGGATAAAAAGATGGGGTCTATTCCTATATGAATAGATCTTGTCTACATCATGTCATCGTTCTTATTGCATTACTTCGTTTTTCCATGAACTTAATACACTAGATGCATGCTGGATAGCGGTCGATGTGTGGAGTAATAGTAGTAGATGCAGAATCGTTTCGGTATACTAATCTTGGACATGATGCCTATATACATGATCATTGCCTTGGATATCGTCATAATTATTTGCTCTTCTATCAATTGCCCAACAGTAATTTGTTTACCCACCGTATGCTATTTTCTCGAGAGAAGCCACTAGTGAAATCTGCGGCCCCCGGGTCTATTTCCTATCATATTGTTTTCAGATCTATTACTCCAAAAACCCAAAAACCCAAAAATACCTTGTTGCACTTTTCTTTCTTTATATTATTTGTGTGCAGGTACTGTTTATATAGTGTTGCTTGCAAACACTTGCAACCCAACGTGTAAGAGGGGTTGTTAATCCCTCCTCGGTATTGAGATAGATTAAATTGTATGAGATTGGATAAATAAATATAGTAAAAACACAAAATAAAATAAAGAAAGAAAAGTGCAGCAAGGTATTTTTGGATTATGGAATAATAGATCTGAAAACAATATGATAGGAAATAGACCCGGGGGCCGTAGATTTCACTAGTGGCTTCTCTCGAGAAAATAGCATACGGTGGGTAAACAAATTACTGTTGGGCAATTGATAGAAGAGCAAATAATTATGACGATATCTAAGGCAATGATCATGTATATAGGCATCACGTCCAAGATTAGTAGACCGAAACGATTCTGCATCTACTACTATTACTCCACACATCGACCGCTATCCAACATGCATCTAGTGTATTAAGTTCATGGAGAAACGGAGTAATGCAATAAGAACGATGACATGATGTAGACAAGATCTATTCATGTAGGAATAGACCCCATCTTTTTATCCTTAATGGAAACGATACATGCGTGTCACTTCTCCTTCTGTCACTGAGATTGAGCACCGCAAGATCGAACCCATCACAAAGCACCTCTTCCCATTGCAAGAAAAATCAATCTAGTTCGCCAAACCAAACCAAAGTTTCGGAGAAGAAATACGAGGCTATAATAATCATGCATATAAGAGATCAAAGAAGACTCAAATAATATTCATAGATAGATCTGATCATAAACTCATAATTCATCGGATCCCAACAAACACACCGCAAAAAGTCATTACATCAAATAGATCTCCAAGAACATCGAGGAGAACATTGTACTAAGAATCAAAAAGAGAGAGAAGAAGCCATCTAGCTACTTCCTACGGACCCATAGGTCTGTGGTAAACTACTCCCGCGTCATCGTAGGAGCACCAGTGAGGATGATGATCCCCTTCGTGATCGTGTTCCCATCCGACAAGGTGCCGGAATAGGGCTCTAGATTGGATCTCGTGGTTCTGGAACTTGCGGCGGCTGGAATTGTGTTTCGTCGACTCCCCTAGGGTTTCTGGAATATTTGGGTATTTATAGAGCTGAGAGGCGGTGGAAAGGACTCTCGTGGGCCCCACTACAACCAGGACGCGCTAGGGGCCTTTGGCGCACCCTGGTGCCTTGTGGGCCCCACGAGCCTTCCCTCATGCACTTCCTTGGCTCCCAAGTTGTCTTCTGAGCAGAAAAAAATCTCCAAAAAGTTTCGCTGTGTTTGGACTCCGTTTGATATGGATTTTCTGCGAAGTAAAAAACAAGCAAAAAACAGCAAGTGACACTTGGCACTATGTCAATAGGTTAGTCCCAAAAAATGATATAAAGTTGCTATAAAATGAATATAAAACATCCAAGAATGATAATATAATAGCATGGAACAATCAAAAATTATAGATCCGTTGGAGACGTATCAGGGGACCGCGCCCGGCAGACCCGGTGGACCCCACTACTGGCTCCAGACGATGACACCAAGACCCCGCGCCCATGTAACTTTACCGTTGTGACCCCGGGGGGCGGCCTATAAGACCCCCCCTGAAAGCACAAGTGCTCCCTGGGTGATTTTGGTAATTAATATCAACATATCTTTTGTTGAACTAATGGTTTTATCTAGCATATTTCAGATAAGTTCAACAGTGGAGTCGCAAGGACAAGAGGATGTGGAACCCTTTCAAAATGATAAGGACAAGGATTGGCAAAAGCTCAAGACTCTTCATTTTTTTTAAGTGGTCCAAGATCACATTGAGTCCATAGGAAAGCCAATACTATCAAAAGGGGATAGGTGTTGCTTAATGGTCTTGTTGCTCAAGTGCTTAGTGATATTGCTCCAAAACCCTCAGCCACTTTCTCTATCCACATATGTCCAAAACCTAAACTCAAACTCGGTGATACGTCTCCGACGTATCTATAATTTATGAAGTATTCATGCCATGTTTATAACAAATTTATATGGTTTTGGTATGATTTGATTAGAACTAACCCAGACTGACGTTGTTTTCAGCAGAACTACCGTGGTGTCCCGTGGTGTCGTTTTTTGTGCAGAAATAAAAGTTCTCGGAATGGGCTGAAAATTTACGGTGATTTTTTATGGACCAAAAGAGAACCCCGAAGCACAAGAGTTGGACCAGAAGAGTCCCGAGGCGACGACAAGATAGGGGGGCGCGCCCTGCCCCCCCGGGAGGGTGCTCCTACCTTGTCGCTGCCTCGTGGACCCCCTTGACGTGAGACCGACGCCAAAAATTCCTATAAATACCAAAACCCCCAAAAATAAACCTAGATCGGGAGTTCCGCCTTCGTAAGCCTCTGTAGCCACGAAAAACCAATCTAGGCCCTCTCTGGCACCCTGCCGGAGGGGGCCATCATCACCGGAGGCCATGGAGAAGGATCCCGGAGGGGGCCATCATCACCATGGAGGCCAAGGACCAGAGGGAGAACCTCTCCCCATCTAGGGGGGAGGCCATGGAGGAGGAAGCACAAGGGGGAGACTTTCTCCCCCTCTCTCTCGTTGACACCGGAGTGCCACCGGGGGAACCATCGCCGCGGTGATTGTCTTCATCAACATCACCATCCTCATCTCTTTTACGTGGTCCACTCTCCCGCACCCCGCTGTAATCCCCTACTTGAACATGGTGCTTTATGCCACATATTATGATCCAATGATGTGTTGCCATCCTATGATGTTTTGAGTAGATTTCCTTTGTCTTTTGTGTTGATTGATGATCTAGATTGGTTTGAGTTGTATATTTTATTTTGGTATTGTCCTATGGTGCCTTCCGTGCCGCGCACATGTGAAGGATTCCCGCTGTAGGGTGTTGCAATACGTTCATGATTCGCTTATAGTGGGTTGCTAGAGTGACAGAAGCTTAAACCCGAGTAAGGGGGTTGTTGCGTATGGGATAAAGGGGACTTGATGCTTTAATGCTATGATTGGGTTTTACCTTAATGATCTTTAGTAGTTGTGGATGCTTGCTAGAGTTCCAATCATAAGTGCATATGATCCAAGAAGAGAAAGTATGTTAGCTTATGCCTCTCCCTCATATAAAATTGCAATGACGACTACCGATCTTGTTAACAATTGCCTAGGATGATTCTGCACGCCGACCCATCATTATTCCACACTCGCTATTTATAATATATAGTAATATATTCTAACTTCATGTTAACAACACCTACTTTTATATTTTAGTTCTCCGATATCATGCAAAGTTATCCTCTTCATACCCACAACGTAGTTTATTTCTCGTTTCTAGATGGAAGCAAACGTTCGGTGTACGTAGAGTCGTATCAGTGGCAGATAGGACTTGAGAGAATATTGATCTTAACTTTAGCTCCTTGTGGGTTCGACACTCCATACTTATCACTTCCACCTTTGGGAATTGCTACGATGATTCCTTACACTTGGGGATTATCAAGCTCTTTTCTGGCGCCTTTGCCGGGGAGCAATAGCGTGGGGTTGGTATTCTCGTGTATGCTTGTTTGCTTTCTTCACTAAGTAGATTTTGTTTTCCCTTTTGTTTTTGTTTTCTTTAGTTGTGGGTGAAACATACAAAAAAATTAAAAAATGAAAATACAAAAAATTTACTCGCCTCTTATGCCTAAACACTTTTTCAAAAAGAGAAGTGATTGGAAGGTTATGCATTGGAGAAGTGAGGGTCGACCTTGAACACTTGTGTTCATGCTCATGGAAACAATGTAGAATTTTTCATGGAAGTTTCTCAAAAATAATTATCCCCTTGCATATATCCATTGTATTATAAAAATAATGTGCCTAGATTTGCCTTTAGGATGATTAGATTGCTTGTTTGGTATGTGCGGTGCAAAAATAGAAACTTTTTCTGTAGTGCGTGAATTTACATTTCTTACTGGAACATGAAAAAATCCTGAAATTTTTACACAGTACTTCTATGATTTTTTTTTATTTTTTACTAATTTTTCATAATTTTTGGAGGTACATAAGTATACGAAATATTCATATTGCTACAGACTATCCTGTTTTTGACAGATTCCGTTTTCTATGTGTTGTTCACTTATTTTGATGAATCTATGGGTAGTATCGAGGGGTATGAACCATGGTGAAGTTGGAATACAGTATATATAATGCTAATATGAAATTTGAATGAGTTTACAACAGTACCTAAAGGTAGTGATTTGCTTTATTATACTAACGGATCTCACAAGTTTTTTTTGTTAAGTTTTGTGTGGATGAAGTGTTCGAAGATCGAGGAGTTATCGATATGAGAAGAATAAGGAGAGGCAAGAGTTCAAGCTTGGGGATGCCCAAGGCACCCCAAGTAAATTTTTCAAGGATACTCAAGCATCTAAGCTTGGGGATGCCCCGGTTGGCATCCCATCTTTCTTCTTCAACAATTATCGGTATTCCTCGGTTTTTGTTTTGTTCACATGATATGCGTCTTTTGTGTTTTTCTTTTCCTTTATGCACCATGATAGTCTGAGATAGTCGCTCATTGATTTATAGAATGCTCTTTGTGCTTCACTTAAATCTTTTGAGTATGGCTTTATAGAATGCTCTTTGTGCTTCACTTAAATCTTTTGAGTATGGCTTTATAGAATGCTCTTTGTGCTTCACTTAAATCTTTTGAGTATGACTTTATAGAATGATTCGTGTGCTTCACTTATATATTTTGAGCTTGGATATTGGTCAAACTATATTAATTGTAGAATTCTCTATGAACTTCACTTATATCTTTTAGAGTGAATAAAATTATCATCGGAATTGGGCTTGGAAGAGTATCATTAAAATATCATGCCTAGCTAAAAAGGCATTAAAGAAAAGCGCTTGTTGGGAGACAACCCAATATTTACCCCTACTGTTTTTATGTGTTCTCATAATTTTTCTACTGTAGTAATCATGTTTTATAGCTTTTGTTTCAATAAAGTGCCAAGTAAAGCCTTTGGGATAGTGTGGTTGATAGTTGATTTGATTCTGTGCAAAAACAGAAACTTTTGCGTCCAGTAACAGAATTGTTAAAATTCACTGGAACGTGGAAAAACTCTGAAGTTTTTAAATAGGATTTATATACAAATTTTATACGTTTTCCTAATTTTTCAGAATATTTAGAGTTAGAGAAGTATGAGAACAATTCAGATCTTCCCAGACTGTTCTGTTTTTTACAGATTCTGTTTTCAATGCATAGTTTGCTTGTTTTAGTGTTTCCATAGCTTATATTAAGTGATATAAATTGTGGAAATGATAGAGTAAAGTAGGAATTATGTGTAAACAATTATGAATCTTGTCTTGACAGTACCCAAGTGAATGATTTGTTTTATACTAACGGAGCTCATGAGTTTTCTGTTGAGTTTTGTGTGATTGAAGTTTTCAAGTTTTGGGTGAGGTGTCGATATGATGAGAATAAGGAGTGGAAAGACCCTAAGCTTGGGGATGCCCAAGGCACCCCCAGGTAATATTCAAGGAAGACTCAAGCGCCTAAGCTTGGGGATGCCCCAGAAGGCATCCCCTCTTTCGTCGTCAACACTATCGGTATACCTTACTCGGAGCTATATTTTTATTCGTCACATGATATGTGTTTTTCTTGGAGCGTATTTTCATTTTACTTGATGTTTGAATAAAATCATTGGATCTGAAATCTTGAATGAGAGAGAGTCCTCCCATGGCTATTTAACTATTTGACTACTCATTGATCTTCACTTATATCTTTCTGTAGTAGTTTTGTCATTTACTCTCGTGCTTCACTTATATCCTATGAGTAAATGGTTGAATGAATTGAATATCATAAATCTGAAATTATATATGTTTCATATGCTTATCCCATGGGGAGTAATGACTTCACAAATAAGAAGTATATGTGGTAAAATTTATTGAAAGTTCGCTAACACAACATTGGTCACTTGAACAAATCATGAAAGAATATTGAAGGAAGAGAGATTTCACATATAAATATACTATCTTGGACATCTTCTATGATTGCGAGCCCCTTTAATTATTTTCAAACTTGAGAAAATTAGTTGAAGTTGGACAAGGAAGACAACGTAATGAGTTATGTTTGGCTATATTTGTATAGAAGTTATATTGTTATGGATCCTCTAACATGTGGTGCTTGCTTAGGATCTTTTGCTAGCCAAAATTTTGTACTAATTAGAGATACTACTTGTGCATCCAAAAACCCTTAAACCCCATTTCATGCCATGAGTGTCCACCATATCTACCTATGGATTGAATAAGATCCTTAAAGTAAGTTGTCATCTGTGCAAAAAGCAATAAAAATTGCTCGTAAATATGTATGATCTTTTATTGTAAGGGAAAATAAGCGTTGTACGAACTTGTGATGGTAAAGAAATAAAAGCAACAGACTGCATAATAAAGGTTGCTATCACAAAGGGCAATACAATGTGACGTTCCTTTGCATTAAGGGTTTGCACATCCAAAATTAAAAAGCGCATGACAACCTCTGCTTGCCTCTGCGAAGGGCCTATCTTTTACTTTCATGTATTTACTTTTATGCAAGAGTCAATAGTATTCCTTTTATTTCAACCTCAATTATTCTTTAGTTGGCAAGCATCATGTGGTGGGGAAAGATCCAAGCATATATGGCCATTCAAATATATTTGATCATAAATTATTATTGTTGACAATTATCTATATGATAAGTAAGTTGGGAGGCGAAACATTAAGCCCCTATCTTCCTCTGTGTTTGACGAATGCTATTTGTTCTAAAAATATGCTTTGAGTGTTAGCAATCATGGAAGACTATATGATAGGTGAGTATGTGGAATTTGCTAAATCAAAGCTCTTACATAGACCCTTCCTGAAAATAAGATGAATTGCAATTGTTTGGTGACTGAGAACATGGTTTGTTAGTTTTCAAGAAACTTTATGGTCTATACTTTAACATGTGAATAGCTTGTTACTTGATCATGAGAAGTTTTATGAGATGAGATACTGTTTATGATAAATAATAATGCTAGAAAAGGTCTTTGGAACTATCATTGATCAAATTTATGCACTGTGCTAGCAGTCACACTTCATAAATTATTTCTTTTATCATTTACCTACTCGAGGACGAGAAGGAATTAAGCTTGGGGATGCTGATACGTCTCCGACATATCTATAATTTATGAAGTATTCATGCCATGTTTACAACAATTTTATATGGTTTTGGTATGATTTGATTAGAACTAACCCAGACTGACGTTGTTTTCAGCAGAACTACCGTGGTATCGTTTTTTGTGCAGAAATAAAAGTTCTCGGAATGGGCTGAAAATTTACGGTAATTTTTTATGGACCAAAAGAGAACCCCGAAGCACAAGAGTTGGACCAGAAGAGTCCCGAGGCGACGACAAGGTAGGGGGGCGCGCCCTACCCCCCGGGAGGGTGCTCCTACCTTATCGCTGCCTCGTGGACCCCCCTTGACGTGAGACCGACGCCAAAAATTCCTATAAATACCAAAACCCCCAGAAATAAACCTAGATCGGGAGTTCCACCGCTGTAAGCCTCTGTAGCCATGAAAAACCAATCTAGGCCCTCTCTGGCACCTTGCCGGAGGGGGCCATCATCACCGGAGCCCATGGAGGAGGATCCCGGAGGGGGCCATCATCACCATGGAGGCCAAGGACCAGAGGGAGAACCTCTCCCCATCTAGGGGGGAGGCCATGGAGGAGGAAGCACAAGGGGGGGACTCTCTCCCCCTCTCTCTCGGTGGCGCCGGAGTGCCACCGGGGGAACCATCGCCGCGGTGATCGTCTTCATCAACATCACCATCCTCATCTCTTTTACGTGGTCCACTCTCATGCACCCCGCTGTAATCCCCTACTTGAACATGGTGCTTTATGCCACATATTATGATCCAATGATGTGTTGCCATCCTATGATGTTTTGAGTAGATTTCCTTTGTCTTTTGGGTTGATTGATGATCTAGATTGGTTTGAGTTGTATGTTTTATTTTGGTGCTGTCCTATGGTGCCTTCCGTGCCGCGCACACGTGAAGGATTCCCGCTGTAGGGTGTTGCAATACATTCATGATTCGCTTATAGTGGGTTAGTAGAGTGACAGAAGCTTAAACCCGAGTAAGGTGGTTGTTGCGTATGGGATAAAGGGGACTTGATGCTTTAATGCTATGGTTGGGTTTTACCTTAATGATCTTTAGTAGTTGCGGATGCTTGCTAGAGTTCCAATCATAAGTGTATATGATCCAAGAAGAGAAAGTATGTTAGCTTATGCCTCTCCCTCATATAAAATTGCAATGACGACTACCGATCTTGTTAACAATTGCCTAGGATGATTCCGCACGCCGACCCATCATTATTCCACACTCGCTATTTATAATATATAGTAATATATTCTAACTTCATGTTAACAGCACCTACTTTTATATTTTAGTTCTCCGATATCATGCAAAGTTACCCTCTTCATACCCACAATGTAGTTTATTTCTTGTTTCTAGATGGAAGCAAACGCGGTGTACGTAGAGTCGTATCAGTGGCAGATAGGACTTGAGAGAATATTGATCTTACCTTTAGCTCCATGTGGGTTCGACACTCCATACTTATCACTTCCACCTTTGGGAATTGCTACGATGATTCCTTGCACTTGGGGATTATCACTCGGCCCCACCGATATCTACTACCCGGAGCCACCGAGTTCATCTTGACATAGCCACTGCCAAAACCCTAACAATTTGGTTCCACCGATACGGAACTCGGTCTCACCAAGATGGCCTTGCCAGCGCTCTGTGACTTGTTGCATTCACTTCGGTCTCACCGAGTTGGTGCAATCGGTCCCACCGAGTTGGCTTGACTGATTCTCTGTTGACTTATTGCTTCACTTCGGTCTCACCGAGCTGATGCAATCGGAGCCACCGAGTTGAGGTTTGCCCCAAGCCCTAGCACATCGGTACCACCGAGTTGTCACAGTCTTTCCCACCGAGATTCCTAATGTTCATATTTTTGTACAGATCAGTGCCACCGAGTTTACTGATCGGTGCCACCAAGATGGGTCAAAAGTGTGTAACGGTTGGATTTTGTGTGGAGGCTATATATACCTCTCCACCCCCTTCTTCTTCTCATAGAAGAGAGCCATCAGAACGTGCCTACACTTCCACCATACATTTTATGAGAGAGAACCACCTACTCATGTGTTGAGATCAAGAGATTCCATTCCTACCATTTGAACCTTGATTTCTAGCCTTCCCCAAGTTGCTTTCCACTCAAATCTTTCTTCCACCATAGCCAAATCTGAGAGAGAGAGAGAGAGAGTTGAGTGTTTGGGAGACTATCATTTGAAGCACAAGAGCAAGGAGTTCATCATCAACACACCGTCTATTACCTTTTGGAGAGTGGTGTCTCCTAGATTGGTTAGGTGTCGCTTGGGAGCCTCCGACAAGATGTGGAGTTGAACCAAGAAGTTTGTAAGGGAAAGGAGATCGCCTACGTCGTGAAGATCTACCCGAGTGAGGTAAGTCCTTCGTGGACGATGGCCATGGTGGGATAGACAAGGTTCCATCTTCGTGGACCCTTCGTGGGTGGAGCCCTCCGTGGACTCGCGCAGCCGTTACCCTTCGTGGGTTGAAGTCTCCATCAATGTGGGCGTACGATAGCACCACCTATCGGAACCACGCCAAAAATTCTCCGCATCTCCATTGTCGGGGTTATGATCCTGACAATGAGTGCTAGGGGTACGAATAAGGGGCAGAGACTAGCTATGACGTAGGTGTAACACTCGGTGTTTAATGAGTTCAGGCCCCTCACTCGGTGGAGGTAAAAGCCCTATGTCTTGTGCCCTGAGGCTTGCTTTGATTTGATGGGTATAGTTACAGAGGGTGAACGTGCCCGGCCAGGGGGAAGGGAGCGGCTTATATAGAGTGCGCTGCAGCCCCATGTTCCCCACGCCGCCGGGGCAATCAATGCCATTGAATGAGACAGTTACTAGTATAATGAGCCTCTACTACAGGAGTTACAGGTAACGGTAGTTATAACTCTATTTAGTGGATGACTTAGGATTCTTCGACCGTTGTAGCTCCCATGACGCCTTCCTGTCCCGTACGTCCGAGTGGTAGTTCATCCACCGAGTGACATGTGGTTGTCCGAGTGCTGCAGAGTCGTCCGAGTGATCCTCCTGATGTATCATCCGAATACTGACACAGTCCAGAGACCTACCTATGATGGTGATGGGCCCCCTGTGGGTCCCAGATGATGGGTCCTTGACCCTACCTGTAATAGGTGACCACATCATTAGCCCCCGAATCGGTTGGGATTTCGTAGGACAAACAAGTCAATCCTTCGGTTGGGTCTGAGTGCCGCAGGGACGCTCAGAATATGTTTCTGGACCATGATTTGTTGTTCCTTGGACGAAAACACAACGGATTCTGGACTTTAGTTTTACCCAGATGACCGAGTGCTGCTGATCGTCGAGAAAAAACCCGGTGGCATTCGTTTTATCTCTCGGAGGAGATAGACTAGGGGCCCGAGTGAGTGCATGCCATGACAACTCGAGTGGCGACGCCGGCGCGTGGTCTGACTCTCCAGAGAGACGCCACTCCTTATCCCAGGGCAACGCCAGTGCAGGCCTCCTACGAGTCTAGGTTTACGAGTCATGTGCCTTGGAGCCTATCGAGAGGGCTGAGTGAACCCACAGGGGGGCGTCAAGCTCGCCACATAATGATCCTGACGAAGACTTCAGTTGGGTGTTTAACGTGGCCGAGTGCATGGGTCCCCGCGGAGGGTGGTCAGTCGGACTGACGCGTGCCCTTTAGGAAGGGAATCGCTGGTAATCAATCGGATTGATTTATCCCGGAAATCTCGGGATTTGAATTCATGTGTTCGCGCGCTGAAGCGGTAATGTCGTGCGTTGGTGGGAAAGTGGGAGGTGTGGCTCCTCGATTTGCATGCACGATCCCCGCCACGTGCCACGATTGTCCTGTGTAAAGCCTTGCCACACGGGCTGTCGATCTAGGGATTCCCGGTGAGAGATCCGTTCAGAGATTTCATCTGGTGATATAAAAGGTTCGGCGGCAGAGCTCTGGTTCTCAGATCCCCTTTCTCTTCTCCCGACTCCTCCGTTTCTCTCTTCCACCCGAGTGGACAGTGATGGCGAGGGACTCCACGGCCAAGGCAGAGAAGGCGAAGAAGACGGGGGCAGCTTCTTCCTCCGGCTCTGGCGCGGCTGCTGGAGGCGCGTCAGGGGACTGGATCCCGTCGCGAGTCACGTCGCGTCGGCTGGAGGAGCTTGCCGAGGAGGGGCTCATCCCACGTGACGGGTGGCGCCGCCCGGGTGCGGGCGAGGTCGAGCCAGTGCTGCATGAGGACGAGCGAGTTTTGCTCGTCACTCACGTCATGCAGGGCTTCTCCATGCCTCCTCATCCTTTCTTTGGAGCTTTTCTCGACTACTTCGGTGCGCAGCTCCATCACCTTCCTCCCAATGCCATTATCTACCTCGCGGCCTTCGTCTCCCTCTGCGAGAATTTCCTCGGCTGCCGACCCCACTAGGGGCTTTTCAAGCACATCTTCACGTGTCGGTCAATGACTATGAAGAAGGATCCACCAGCCAGCGCGAAGACCCATGTCACCCAGTTATGCAGAGGTCTGGGCATCCAAGTCCGCGGGGGGAGTGCTTTCCCAAAGATGAGTTTTCCCGAGTCCGTCAAGGGATGGCAAGGGACCTGGTTCTACTGCAGGGATGTCCCTAGTGGCCCAAACCAGTCGTGCCTCCCTCCATACTCGACGGAGAGGGTCAGGGCTCCCGAGTCCCTTGTGGTGGCGAAGGAGGAGAAGACGGAGGTCGGCATCTTGGCCACCGCCCTGGTCGGAATCATGAACGCGGGCGTGAACGGAATGGATCTGCTGGAGGCCTTTCTCACTCGGCGGATCCAGCCGCTTCAAGCCAGGGCTCACCCCATGTGGCGGTATGAGGTTCCGAATGACCCCACCCGAGTGCACCCGGAGTATCTTGCCGAGAAGGACGTGGCAGCCAAGATTCGAGCCATAACCTCCGCCCGGGACAATCCACGGGGGGCCAGGATGGTGCCAGCTTACTCCAGGGAGCTCTCGCCGACTGTTGAGGTAGGGTGTTCCTGCCTATTTGACCCGTTGATGTATTGCTTTTTGTGCGTCTGATTTTGATGTCTTGATGTGTTTGCTTCTGCAGGAGTTTCAGAACATGATTTCCAATATCCCGATGGTGGACCGGTCGCCTGAAGACGTGATGAGTGACACTGAGCGGCAGTACTCAGAAGAATCCACGATGATGAGAGTGATGATGATGAGGAGAGCAACTAGGAGAGCTCTAAGGGGGGGGGGCGAGTGGAGTCTTCTCTGTCTTATGAGGTTCCCAAGGAGCCCCGATCCAAGGCACTGCATAATTCAAAGGGGAAGGCGAGTGGAGCTCAGCAGCCGACTGCCTCTGGCCGGGCCACTCGGAGTTCAAAGCGTGCTTGCGCCGAGGCTGAGAGTTCAGCGGAGAAGCAGTCCAAGTTGCCCAAGCAAATCTCCTCCAAGCCCCGGAAGGTTGCAGTACCTCAGATCAAGGTGTCCGTGCCCGTAGCCTCGACGTGAGTGCTCTTGTCCATTCCTTGTCTGTTTTTGTGCTGGTTCGGTTGCTGACCGAGTGTTCTCTAATTTCCATAGCAACGACACCTCGATGACTTCAGCGGACCCGCACGCCCACAAGCCAGACTCGAATGACGCTGATGCGGCGGACGCCACCACCTCCAAGGGTACGTTACGCCGACTGACTCATACGGTTATGCTCTCTTCGATTGAGCTTTGATGATTTCCTTGGTTTATGCAGCCCCACCCGAGATTATCCAGCTGGACGACGAAGTGGGTGCTGACCCGCCGAATCCGGACGTCATTAGGGGGGAGTGCCGAGTGCTCACACGCCAATGACGGACGCCTCTCCTCTCCAAACGGCCCGTGTTTCATCGGCGAATGTTGCCGCCAAGACCGCGAGGCCGAGACCCCTGGCTCAAGGTGGCTCGGCGTCTTCGACCGCGGTGGTGTTAGCTACAGGATCTTCTCAGGCCCCTCCGAGTGGCACGGCGACGATTCCGACCCAGAGGCCGACATCTGCGACTCCGCCTGCCCCGACTACTTCTTTCCCTCTGTACCATGATCTAGAGGATCGGGTGGGGGCGAGTAAGGAGGCGCTGATCCAGGTGGGTTTGATGTGCAGCCGACTGAAGGAGGCCTATGACGCCAGCACGACACTGGAGACCAATGTCCAAGGAAGTACCATTGTGAGTATGATTTCCAGTCAAAATTTCTTCTTTTCTTGTATTAGGATTTCTGTCAGTGGGTTTGGGCAGGGCCCACCCACTGGGTGTAGTCCCCGAGGCTCCTGCCGACTGGAGTCAGGCGGCGGTAGTCTTAGAACTTGTGCCTTTTTTAAGCTCCATTGACGAGTCACTTTCCAGTGGGGGCACGCTGAGTGCACCCATTGGGTGTAGTCCCCGAGACTGCCGTCAATTGCGGGCAATCGATGGTAGTCTTTAGAACTGTCATTAGGCGTTCGGGACGCCCGGCGACACTTGTGTGTTGATGAGGTAATAGGTAGAACTTTCCTCGTTACTGACTCGGAAGTCAGCTCAGTGAAGCAGGTCATTTTGTGTTGTTGTCCTCTATATTCTTCATTGCCGACTCAGGGGTTAGCCGGGTGATGATAGATCAGAGGGTACTTCAGGATCTGGTATTGATTGAGCTTGTTCCACTCGGTAGTGCATGGTCGACTCGGTAACCAAAATGTATTTGAGAATTTGGTACTGGTCAAGCTTGTTCCTCCTGGGGGGAGTACGACCGAGTGAGAAGCCCACTCGGTAGTCAGAGGGTACTTCAGGATCTGGTACTGGTCGATCTTGTTCCTTCCAGTGGTGTCAGCTCGGGTGCTTATGAGTTACTCCTTTGGTTTCTCGTTTGAGTCTTTCGACTAACTGTTTCTTGCATGTTGCAGAGGACTTGTGAGATGGGGTCCCACTATGCCGCATTGGAGAAGGAGGTGACATCCCTTCATCTTGATCTGGAGGCTGAAAAGCTCAAGAGCGCCCGACTGGAACAAGAGAAGAAGGCCCTGGGAGGTAAGCTTTTTCCTCCGACTGGTAGCTAAATACTGTTCTTCCCTCTTGATCCAAATCATTTCGCTCCGGCAGATGTTCATAGCGAGAATGCCCAACTCGTAATGAGGCTCAGGACTTCTATTTCTTTAGAAACCATGAAGCAGGCATTGGAGAACAAGGATAAAGATCTGGCGTTGGCCCAGAAGGAAGCAAGGACCAAGGCCAAACTTGCCGACGAGAAGCGGGCTTCAGTCGACAGGTTGGAGGAGGAGATCAAGAACCTCAAGGCTGTTGCCGATATCTTCACTCAGGAGAAGGTCAAGCTGGAGGAGAAGGTCACCCAGTTGACTGAAAAGAAGGATGCCCTGGAGGCACATATGGAGGAGGTGTGCGAGGAGTTTAGCGAGAAGCTCTCTAGTAAGTTCTTCCTCAGCCGAGTGAATCCCGTATGCGACCAAATCTTTCTCAGTCATTCGCTCACGCACTGTCTTCTTCCAACCAGAGCATTGCTATAATAAGGAACTGGAGCTACAAAGGATAGAGAGGGACCTGGACCCTTCTCGGTCACTCGTCGCTGGCAAAGCAGCACTTGCCATCCTTCGGCTTGAAGATCGCTTGGAGAATGCGTTGGGCTATATCACTCGATCAAAGGGTGCTGCGGGTCGGATTGATGAGGAGCTGCAGCCGGGTGTGGAGACCCAGAAGGACCTGGAGTCGGTGTTGACGCGGCTGAATGAAGTCCCTGCTCGGGTCGACGCTTGGAAGAAATCTGCAGCCAGAGTGGTGCTGATGTGGCGCTGTCACTCGTCCGCGTTCATTGCAAGAACATGGACGAGGAGAAACTGAAGAACCTCCGAGTGATGAACAAGAAGAACCTCAAGTTTGAGAATTTCATGGAGACCTTCATTGAAGCTGCTACTCGCATCGCCGATGGGATTGACCTGGAGACCTTCGTTGAGCCGGCCAATCCTCCACCTGAGGCTTGAAAAACACTTGATCGTATTGCCCCGGAATGCCGGGTGGTTGCTGTAATGAAATACTTTGCCGAGCCTTGGGCTCGTTTTATCTCGGAGACATTCGAACGAATCAAATCCTTAATTTGAAACCTTTTGCGCTTCTATTTGCTTCTCCTGTTTTATTTGACTTTAGGTGAAAGCTGGTTCGCATCGAAGCCCCCCGAGTGTGGACCAGATCCCCACTCAGATTGTTTTTTGAACTTAGGCGAAAGCTGGTCGCGACTAAGCCCCGAGTGTAGAGCAAATTCTCACTCGGATTATTTTCGAACTTAGGCAAAAACTGGTTCGCAGCTAAGCCCCTGAGTGTGGAGCAGATCCTCACTCGGATTGTTTTTTAACTTAGGCGAAAGCTGGTTCGCAGCTAAGTCCCCGAGTGTGGAGCAGATCCTCACTCGGATTGTTTTTTAACTTAGGCGAAAACTAGTTCACAGCTAAGCCCCCGGTTGTGGAGGAGATCCTCGCTCAGATTGTTTTTTAACTTAGGCAAAAACTAGTTCGCGGCTAAGCCCCCGAGTGTGGAGGAGATCCTCACTCGGATTATTTTTGAACTTAGGCGAAAGCTGGTTCGCAGCTAAGCCCCCGAGTGTGGAGCAGATCCTTACTCGGATTATTTTTGAACTTAGGCGAAAGTTGGTTCATGGCTAAGCTTTCTCACCTCTACACCCACTGGAGGTGTGTTAATTTCCGAATCCGGTTAGTCACCTAAGTGAAACACGACCGTAGGTCGAACTAGATGATATATGGGAAAAAACGAGACTTTTATTCATCTAAATTCATTCGGACTAACTATTACAAGGGAGAAATTTTATTCTAAGTATAAAACTTGCGGAGCAAATCTGCGTTCTAAGCCCTGGGCTCTTCTACTCCTTTGGTGAAGTTGTACAACCTGTATGCTCCATTATGTAAGACCTTGGATATGGCGAATGGTCCCTCCCAGGGGGGTGCCAGCTTGTGAGGTTTTTGTTGATCCACTCGGAGGACCAGGTCTCCTTCCTGGAAAGCACGCCCTCTGACGTGCCTATCGTGGTAGCGACGCAAGTCTTGTTGGTACAACGTCGATCTTATAAGCGCTAGCTCACGTTCTTCCTCCAAAAAGTCTAGGCCATCCTGCCTTGCTTCCTCGGCTTCGACTTCCGAGTAAAGATCCACTCGGGGAGAGTTGTGGAGCAGATCACTCGGCGAGACCGCTTCCGACCCGTACACCATAAAGAATGGGGTGTGGTTCGTGGATCGATTCAGAGTTGTTCACAGGCCCCAAAGGACCGACAGCAACTTGGTCACCCAAGCTCTTGCCGCGTGGGTCAAATCACGCATGAGTCTAGGCTTCAATCCTTGAAGTATGAGCCCGTTTGCTCTCTCGGCTTGCCCATTTGACTGCGGGTGCGCCACAGAGGCGTAATCGACCTGAGTGCCCTGGGTGTAACAAAACTCGCGGAACTCATCCGAGTCGAAGTTGCACCCGTTATCAGTGATGATGCTGTGCGGGACTCCGAATTTGAAGATAATCTCCCTGATGACTTGAATTGCAGTGGCTGAATCCAGCTTCTTTATGGGCTTGGCTTCGATCCATGTGGTGAACTTGTCTACTGCTACCAACAGGTGTGTGAAGCCACTCGCCCCAGTCCGGAGAGGGCCGACCATGTCGAGTCCCCAGACGACGAACGACTAAGTGAGGGGGATAGTCTTCAGGGCAGACACCGGCTTGTGCAACTAGTTTGCACAGAACTGACATCCGATGCATTGATCCACTATGTCTCAGGCGGCCTCATTGGCTCGGGGCCAATAGAATCCGGCTCTGAATGCTTTGGCGACAAAGGTTCGAGAGAACGCATGATGCCCACATGTTCCCGAGTGAATCTCTTGGAGTATTTGTTGTCCTTCTTCTGAGGATATGCACCATTGAGTGACTCCAGTTGTGCTTTTCTTGTACAGTTGATCTCCCATGACTGTGAAAGCCTTGGATCGGCGGACAATCTGGCGGGCTTCATCTTCATCCTCTGGGAGCTCCTGCCGGAGCAAGTATGCTAGGTATGGTTCGGTCCACTCGGGAGTGATGACCGGTATCTCTTGGACCAGATCAATTACTGCGGGAATGTCTACTTCAGTCGGATTGGAAGGTCTGACTTGTTGCGGGGGCTCTTCCACGAAGGGGTATTCCTTGATCGTGGGCGAGTGCAAGTGTTCCAGGAACACATTCTTCGGTACTGCCTTCCAAGTGGAACCCATCTTGGCCAGGTCATCAGCTGCTTGGTTTTTGAGTCGTGGTACATGATGGAGTTCCAACCCTTCAAAGTGTTTTTCCAGTTTCCTGACAGCGTTGCAATAACCGGTCATCGTAGGGCTACGGATATCCCATTCCTTCATGACTTGATTCACCACTAGGTCCGAATCGCCATAGACCATCAGTCGGCGAATTCCCAGAGAAATTGCCATTCGCGGTCCATATAAGAGAGCCTCATACTCAGCTTCATTGTTGGAGGAGTCGAGGTGGATCTGAAGTACGTAGCTGAGTCGATCGCCTTTAGGAGACACCAATACCACTCCTGCCCCGGAGCCATGGAGCATCTTGGAGCCGTCGAAAAACATCGTCCAGTGTTCGGGAACACTTGGGACAGGCTGCTCTTGCTCAATCCATTCGGCCAGGAAATCTACCAGGGCTTGTGACTTGATGGCCTTCTTGGCTTCAAACCTGATGTCCAGCAGGAGGAGCTCAATGGCCCACTTGGCTACTTGGCCAGTGGCATCCCTATTGTTCATGATCTCAGACAGAGGAGCGTCACTTATCATTGTGACCGAGTGTTCTTGAAAATAGTGCGCCACCTTCTTTGCAGTTAGATAAATTCCATATACTAGCTTCTGATAATGCAGATACCTTTGTTTGGAAGGTGTGAGAACTTCAAAGATGTAGTAGACCGGTCGTTGGATCTTGAAGGCTTTGCCTTGTTCTTCCTGTTCCACAGTGAGGACCGTGCTAACAACTTGGCTCGTAGCCACGATGTATAAGAGCAAAGGCTCTTTGCTGCTCGGAGCAGCTAGCACCGGCTGGGTGGAAAGCAGGGCTTTGAGTTCCTAGAACGCAGCCCGCGCTTCGGGAGTCCACTCGAACCTGTCAAACTTCTTCATCAATCGGTAAAGTGGTAGGGCTTTTTCACCGAGTCTTGAGATGAATCTGCTCAAGCTGCTAGGCAACCCATCAGGTGTTGTACGTCGTGGAGACGCTTTGGTTGCTTCATCCGGATGATGGTCCCGATCTTCTCAGGATTGGCATCGATTCCACGTTCGAAAATGAGGAAACCGAGTAACTTGCCTAATGGTCCCGATCTTCTCAGGATTGGCATCGATTCCACATTGGGTTGAGCTTGATGCTGAAAGCACGTAAGTTCGCAAAAGTCTCAGAGAGGTCAGTTAGGAGGTCGGAACCTTTCCTGGACTTAACCACGATGTCATCCATATAAGCTTTCATGTTTCGACTAATCTGCTTCCGTAGGCACTTCTGGATCATACACTGAAATGTGGCCCCATCGTTTTTCAACCCAAATGGCATCATGATATAATAGAAACACCCGAATGGGTGATGAACGATGTTTTTATTTCATCAACCCAAATGGCATCGTGATATAACAGAAACACCCGAATGGGGTGATGAACGTTGTTTTTATTCCCGGTTATGGTGGGTGGTCAGGGCCGAGCGATGCATGGAGGTTTGCGCGTTTCTCTCGTACACGTACGCGCGTGTGTGTGAGGCGTTGGGCTCTAACTGAACCCGAGCGAGGCGTCCGCTTACTGAACCCGAGCGATTGCACTAGCTATGTTACTCAACCCGAGCGATCGATCCCTTGGCTGCTAACTGAACCCGAGCGATTCCTTCGCTACTGCTGCTAACTGAAGCCGATCGAACCTGCTGCCTCTTGATGAATAGTGACCGTTGTTGGGGGCTGGATGAACAGTTCCCGGTGGGGGTTGGATGAACAGGACCCCGTGGTAGTAGTAGGTCGCTGCCGCTGGATGAACAGGACCCCAATCGAGGAGGCCGCCACACCCGAGCCAGTTGGGGGTGGATGAACAGGACCCCGTGGAGGGCTGGTTGAACAGTAGCCGGTGGAGGCTGGATGAACAGTAGCTCGTGGATGAACAGTAGCTGGTGGAGGCAGGAGGGAAGTCGACGGTGGATGAACAGTAGTAGGTGCAGGCTGGAGGAAATCGACGGTAGATGAACAGTATCCCGTGGAGGCTGGAGCGAGGCAATAGACGGGGGATGAACAGTAGCCCAGTGGAGTCCCATTTTGCGGTACGCCACACCCCTCCCGATGAACAGGACCCCATTTCGACCGTAGGCACTCCAACACAAGTCCGTTTCCTCCATTTTGTAGTACGCTACACCCCTCCCGATCAACAGGACCCCGTTTCGACCGTACGCGGTCTAACAGAAGGCCGTTTCCTCCATTCTGCGGTACGCCAGGCCCCGTTTCGGCTGTTCCGTCCAAGCCGGTTGGCTCCCGATGAACACGACGCGTTCCGTTGCCTCCCGATGAACACGACGCAGTTTCTCCGTTCTGACCCATCCAGTTGGCTGCCGATGAACAGGACGCCGTTGCTGCCGTCCGCTGCCTCTCCATGTACACGAGCCCTGGCCGCACGTATGTGCGAGTAGGCGTTCGAGACCCCGCCCGTATGTATGTACGTGGCCGTATTTTTGGCATGTGGCTATACGTACGTGTACACAGTTTAGACTAGACTGCCTGAACTGCTATGTCGGGGGCTCTACTACTACACGTGTCTCTGCTTGCTCGGCCACGGTTCATCGTTGCAGAGAGACTGATCGACCAGCATGTACGTACACGTTCTCGACCAGACAAACAACGCTACATACGCTTCGATCGGGTGGGTCCCAGCTGTCAGGGAAGATAAAGGACGCACTTCCTTGCGTGCGAAGATATAGCTGGTGGGTCGCAGCTGTCAGGTGGACTAATCATTTTTATTTTGCGAGTAATAAGGAGACACTTCCTTGTGTTCGAAGATATAGCTGGTGGGTCCAGCTATCAGCCTCACCGCCTAAAGTCCTCTTCCAATGGTTGTCATTCGTTGACCACGTTGACCACGCCGTGCCGAGAGCACAAAGGCGGTGGACGACGGCGAGGCCTAGGAAGGGAACGGCGCGGAGCCGGGAAAGATGCGGCAGTGGATGCCCACACGGAGGGGAGTACAAGGGTTGACTGCTTCGGCTGCGGTGTGAGGCTGCCGTCGCCGGAGAATAACAGGAGGTCTGAGTGAGTAGAGGGATGGCATGGCCGGCGGTGGCAGCACAGCCGGCCACGGGAGGCAGGAGCAGGCGGTCCAGCTGCCACTGGTTTCGATAGCTGGAGCAAGAAGGTCAGAGATTGAAGAAGCAGTGCGGCCATTGGATGTTAATCCAACGGTCACTGCTACTAGAATCGTTTGTTGACTAGGTTAACAAAGCCCTGCGTTCGTGTCAACTTAGTAGGCCCACAAGTCAGCCTCCGAATCAGGTGGGTCCGAGCTAGCAGGGGGAGGAATCATTTTTCTTGCGCGTAATAAGGAGGCACTTCATTCCGTGCGAAGATGTAGCTCATGGGTCCCAGCTGTCATGGTTTTTTTTCGTGTAATAAGAATGAACATCCTTGCGTGCGAAGATTGTAGCTGGTGGGTCCAACCTATCAGTGGGAGGAATCGTTTATTCCCGCATAATAAGGAGGTACTAGCTTACATGTGAAGATGTAGATGGTGGTTCCGAGCTGTCAGACTCTCGACGTACTCCATGTTGGCTCTCGTTGTTGACCACACATCATCGAGCGGACCACGGTGGTGGACGACGGCGAGGCCTAAGATAGGAACGATATGGAGTCATGGAACAAGGGGCATTGTAGTCCCCGGCGGAGGGAGTACGAGGGACTGGTTTGGCTCCGGGTGAGGCTGCCGTCGCCGGAGAATAACAGAAGGTGTGGATGAGTACACGTATGATCTGGCCACCATTGGGAGTAGGGTGGGGCGGCGAGGCCTGCGTGACAGCTCACCCTGGGCATAAAAACCGAAGACCGAAAACTGAACCCGAAAAGACCGAGACCGAACCCGAAAAGACCGAACTAGAAAAGACCGAATAAAATACGGTCTGCGCAAATAGAAGACCGAAATAATTACGGTCTATTCGGTCCTCCTATCTTCATGACCGAATAGACCATATAGACCGAATTAAAAAATCCCATACGCAAGAGTGCAAGACCATGTTCTGTGATGTCCAGATTTTGTGATGTTCAAGTTCTATGATGTCCAGATTTTGTGTTGTGCATGTGTATTGTACTCCATGAAGATTGCATACAATACAATTGCTACTTGTCTTAATTTTTCTAATGTACATACGCACCTCTATACACATATTTGTTGTCTTTGTATATATGCACCTCTATACTACATGAAGTTTGGTACTGGAAGTAACATGAATTTGAGTTGTACCAATTAGTTTGGTTTGTTTGGTCTAGACCGAAGACCGAATAGTAAAGACCAAAGACCGAATAGTAAAGACCAAAGACCGAATAGTGAAGGACCGAAAAGACCGAAATTATTTTGGTCTTCAATTATGAAAGACCAAATTCTTGGAAGACCGAAAAGACCGAACCGAACAAACCGAAAAGACCAAACGCCCGGGCTGAGCGGCAGCACAGCCGGCCACGGGAGGCAGATGCAGGCGCTCCAGCCGGCGATGGTTTTGTCGGCTTGAGCAAAAGCAACTAGATCAAAGATTGAAGAAGCAGGATCGCCGTTGGATGTCAATCCAATGACTACAGATGTCAGAATAATTTGTTGACTTTTTGTTTTAGATCATTAAATCGTTTTGTTCACTAAATGGACAACAGCTTGCGCAGGCTTCGTCTAGTGGGCCAACAAAGTAGCTGGGCTTCGTCTAGTGGTTCATTTACTGGGCTGGGTGAAAAAAAATATTGCGTACATGCAGCCCATTTACCATTTCTGATAATTTACAAGCCATTTGATTTTAGTAGAAATGAACCCATTTTCTGGGATGGGTGAAAAACAATGATGGTCTAGATTGAGCATTTCGTATAAAACATAATATTGAGATAGGAATATTATTAAAAAAGTTAAGTTGGGCTTGGTAATCTTATTATATAAAAAATGAATTGAGCTGTGCATTTTATTAAAAGAAATATAGGCTAGGCTACGCTTATTTTAGGATCTTGTGTACAACTGTCGGCCCAGTTGAATTGCTGATGTTCAACGAAAAAGGCCTGTGTAGTATAGTACAACTTTACATAGCTACTCAGCCCACATTCAACGACGCCAGAAAAGGCCCAAACAAGGCTTCTCTACAACTTTTTGAAGTCACTGAGCTCAATTAATAACTTAAGAAAAAAGTTACAGTGGAACCTAATTAAAAGTTATCACGAGCGAAGAAATAATTCAACGGGTCCCACTTGTGTCTGTGTGTGTGTGTGAGAGAGAGAGAGAGAGACCCATCGATCGATGCTCGTAAATACATCTTTCAGCCATATGCATTGCTGATGACCAGTAAAAACTTATATAGTTGACACAATCATATAGAACATCATAGCACATTGAACTTGCATACAAAAATTTCACGCAGGCGGCACAACCAGGGTGGAAGCAGTGGATCACTGCGGGGAGGGCTATGTTGAAACCAACAAACTCATACATAGCCGTTCATCGTCTTTATCAATGACAGGGAAATATCTTGAATGTTGTGCAAAGAAAATAGACAAACAACACAATAAGTTCTACTAGTACATTAAGTTGACGTACACCCCTTTCTAAAAAAGTTCAGGTCCAAAAATAGAACATGTCATAATCAAATGTACTGGCACATTAGTGCTTCACACCGATAGCTCGGATTTAACTAGTATCTGAGAAGATTCAGTTGTTACCTCAAATTAGAGCACATCTAGGCAGCTAGCCCTGCCTCTTCTCCCAAAGAAGCAGTGGCCTCCGCCGCGCGATGGAGTAGGCCCTGTGCCATCCATCGTTCCGAGCAACATGGGGAAAGTCTGACGTTGACTCCTATAATGGACGTCGTCGACGGACCCTGGCACCAGCGGCGGCGGCAGGACTTCGATTGATGGATTGACCACTTCTTCGACATGCATGAACACTCGATACATGTACATCCCTAACATGGTCCACGGCAGCCTTGATGCCGACGAATAGTACAACCCCGGTTCCTGCACCGGTATCTCAACGCCAATCACCTTTGGTATGGTGGACGGCTTCTTCATTCATTCCATAACCGTTAGAGCCCAGCTGTCTGGAGGAACAAACATACTTACGAGCTCACCTCCTAGGTCGTTGATAAGCTCATTCATGGACTCGATGTTCCAAGCATGTCAAGGCATGCCATGGAAGGTAATCTTTGTTAAAAACTCAAGCTCAGAGGGCATCGAGCCCCATCCTGGGTGCCACCGATCAAAGCTCACTAGTGCACCATCGCAGAACAAACGCCGGGAAGATTCAAACACACGACTGCAGTCGAAAGTTGTCCGGAACCTGACGAAGAAATCAGCCAGTGGCGGACAGACTTCGATGAGCAAGTCACTTATTTGGATGCCGTGCGCAATGCCAAGAGCTTTGACAAGGTCATCCGGTGAGACAGGAGGCCGGTCGCCGTTGATGGTTACCATCAGCACTTTGCCAGCAAACTGGTCGTCAAGCGCCGCCATGCCACTGTTGAGCGACAACACGCAACGCCCGAAGGTAGGACGGACCTCAGGATCTCCGGCTCGAAGATCCGTGTTGACCGACGACATGATAGTGCGCTTGAGTATAGGAGGGGGATTTGGGGGAACTGGAGTAGGAATCGAGATTCCAGAGGTGGGGGAGGGGCGGGAGATAGGGGATGAAAAGGTCGCATGAATTTCGAACATGTGCCAATACGCTCTCGGCGCGCAAGCGCACGAAAACCCCGGTGGCGCCCACATGTCGGCCTAAGAGTCCTTTTTCTTTCTTTTTTTGAGCGCCTGGCCTGAGAGTCATAATTGACCTGTTTGGCATTGCGTTACTACTCGGCCCATATTCAACGACATCTCAGTGGCCCAAACAAGTGTACATCATCGAAAAGACACTGAGCTCAAATTATAACTTGAAAAAAAGGAGATATACTCTGAACACTGGAGAATGGTGATGCCCTCATTTAGCCCACCAGCAGTTCGAGATAATAAACAGTTCGAAACAATGATATATACAATATTCAAACACTGACTAGTGACTACTACTAACATAAACAACAAGACATGATAGTTCATAAGAAGTCTTGCTACACCACCAAAACGCACCCATCTGCAGCGCTCAGACTCTCGTGATCCAGACGAGAATGACATTCTAAAGAGAGGCAACTATTACATAGTAAGAGTGACATAGACGAGGATGACCAAATGATAAGGAGTCTGCATAACAAAAGAGAAAACTACCCATCCAGAACAAGCAGCAAAGACAACAAGTCATTCGAAGAGGGATGATCCAACACCATCATAATTTGCAGCCCCGCTTCAGCCAACAGTGATTCGGAGACACCGAAACTCCACCCTTTCAATGCAATAGCCCAATTACCTATCAACCCGAAGGCTTGAACCACATCACTGCCTGTCGGACTTGAGACATCCAAGGATAAAAGTTAATCCAGATGCCTTTGTCATTCTCACCTTCTTTTGGCTGAAGGCTGTATCATTGACAATCAGGGGAGTTTGCTCCCGAAGTCCTAGGGCTCGTCGTGTAGACACAGTTCTCCCTAGCAAACAGAGCCTCTCTGCCATCAAGGTCCTTGCAAACGGTGATCTCCTGGTTAATCGGATAATTGAGTCCGAGAAACAGAGAGTGTGAACCAAGGCTGTTTACTCGCCTCCAACTAAAAAATCCTGAAGGCCCCAACAAGCTGGTATCCTGCTCATAGACGTAACAGCCACTCTCCGGATACTCACGTATTTCACGGTGCTTGTACACAATGGGGTTTTCGCAATGTAAATTTTCTGGCTCATGTGTGTGAATGATCATCAGTCTTTTGCCATCGTCTGATCGAGCGAGGAACCAGTTGTGCTTCCCTATTTCTGGCAAGGGTGGTGTGATTACAAAGGGCAGTAACTATAGGGACACTGCATCATATAAAAAAAGACAGGCATTGTTAATGTAAGATCAGCATTGTTCAGAGTATGAGTAGGATAATGCAAGAAACAACATTGATCTGTGCCTGTTGGAACTGAGAGGAAAATACAGGGAAATGTATACTGGGTTCGAAAATATAGAAGTGCCATGCATGGTTATACTCATGTTATCTCGCAATCGATTCTTCACAGGAAACTACCATGTCATGCATGTTATGTAATCATGTTCTGTCCTCACAAACAAATTCTTCAAGGAAACTAACAGACCATGCATTGTTATATACTCATGTTTTATGGGCAAAATTCGTGTGAGGATATTATTCTAGCCATTGATTGCTGAAGGGCGAATAAAGGTATGTACACATGGTAAGCATTATAGGATTTCACTACTTCCAAATATAGAGTTCTCCATATGCACATTTACTTCCCTAATGTATGGTTACATGAAACCAACAGTGTGATGCATGTTTCTACATCATGAAAATGAGGAAACTAACATGGCTATTGATACACACTCATATTTAGTACTCCCTCTGTAAAGAAATATAAGAGTTTTTAGATCACTAACGTAGTGACCCAAACGCTCTTATATTTCTTTACGGAGGGAGTAGTACATAGATTACTATAAAGTTAGGAGAATATCCATATCTTCCTAACTGTTTGATTATTCAAGGGTACAAATTGGCTGTAATGACATGGTCACAATCGCCTGAATTAACTCATTCCAAATATAGCTGATTTACTGCGTGTCTAATACATTGCCATAGTTCTACTCAAATTCTGCTCAAACAGGGGTATGCCAATCATCACCAAAAGTTCAAACAGTGTCATGGCGTTATCATTAACACCAGACAAAAACAACTTACATGCGCCATCCCAGCAATACGTAGTTCCATCTGCTCTGTCGATCGCGTAGATGATGCCATTGTGTTCAATAGCATCACATAAGTGTGTATCAGCTTTGACGATCCACTACGAGGTGAGTTGTCTCCAGCTAAAGAAGGCACCGGCGGAAAGATAGGCGAGTCCGCGGTCGAACAAGGCAATTAGCTTGAAGTCTGCGTAATCCGCATATCGTGTGGGCACTTGGCAGATTACAATCTTCTGCAAAACAAGGTCCGTCCAACTGACGACGTAATCTAGATGACTTGGACCGTGACGGTAAAACCCTATATGATCCAACATAGGAAGGATAATCTCATGGGAGGTGTGGAAGTTCACGAGCACCAACTTTTCCGGTCTTCTTCGACGGCAGCCATCCAGTGAGAGTTCATGCCGACCCAGTACATACCTGCCAAGAAGTTTCGGGCGATGGTGATCGGATCGAAGTCGAGGGGCATGATGTACGGCGACCCAGTACATACCTGCAAAGAAGTTTTGGCTAATGGAGGTCGGATTGAAGTCAAGGGGCATCATGTATGCCTCCGTATCATGGTGAGCAAATCTAGCAAGACCAGATAGCAGCAAGCAGGGTGTCTTGAAAAGCTCAGGCCTCACTTCAACGATGGCTGTGTGCATGTCCCTCGAGCATGCAACCAGTCGCACGACGCTCAACATATCCATACACGAATAACAGAGGTCGAGGATGTCACTGGGGAGATCGCTCCAGTCGCGGCTCATATGGATGCTGCACGGTTCGCGTTCGGCCATGGTGGAGTTTGGAAGGTGGGGTTTTTAGGGCTTGATTTACGGGGAAGAAGGCTCTCGGTGCTGGAGCGGCTAGCGAGGGAATAGTGGTACTGGGGGAGGCGGGCGAGGCGAGGGTATGCGGGGGCATAGTGAGATGATGAAAAGAGTGACCTCATGATCTCGGGCGAGACGGAGATGGAGATGGAGTGGTGCTAGGGAAGAGGGAGACGAGGCGAGGCATGCTATACAGTGGCGGTGACAGTGACTGCACAGTGCACAAGGTGAGGCTGACTTTGGTAACCCGAACACGCCACCTGGACTAGTGTCACCACGGGCGCAGGGTCTTGTCACTTCACTATGAGGACCGGATGAATAATATTTTGACCATCAAGTGCACCACAGTTGTACTACTAGTAGTAGTAACATACGGAGTAGCACTGTACAGCGGAAATAGGTCTCCTGTGCTAGCATGCCTCTGGGTTCACTTCATCCTCCAGGTAGCATCCATATTGCAAGCAAAACCAAATTCTCATGCATGCGGAAGCGCGAAGAAGGGCTTTTTCTTTTTTTAGGATAACTGCATATTCCTTAACCAGAAAAGCTTGTGTCTCGCAGGCACGTGCCAATATCAATCCGAGCCAGCTATGACACATTTTTTTGTGCAAGGAGATGGATATGTTTGTATATCTGTTCGTCCACCCAAGTGGGTTTTGAGTAGGTCCCACCTATCAGGAGGGGTGCAGAAATAAAAAGGAATCATAAAATGTTTCGCCACGGTGATTCGAAAGAGTGACCTCAACTAACCAGTGGCACATGTAGTGATAGAAGGATGGGCACGTACACGGACACGGACCACTCCTCAGTACGCTACCCGCATAGCCTTTTCGTTTTGCAGGTTGTTCTACCTAGCCGTCTAATCAACTGCCTGCATGCCACTTCTCCCATTTACTTCTCCATCGGGAACCGATTTTCCTCGGCTTCTTCACCTCTCCTTCATTTGCATTCAAACCCCACTGGATTCACATCCTCCTGGAGTAATTCCGAAGCCCCTTTACATAATCATCTTCTTCTATTAGACTAGCCATCTTAATCCTAATTCTCCAAACCATAGCCCTCCGGTCCAGCGGTTCCAAATGGCGAAAGAGATCCCTATGCAGGTTTTTAGCGTCAAACATGTCCTCGCCGAAGGCTCGTTGAGCATTGTTGCCACCGTCACCGACCACCCAAGGGTTGTTCAGGAGTAGATCAACAATGTATCCAACTCCCTCCAAAAGGTGGAGATGAAGGTCGTCGGTCTCGACGCAGAGTACACGGAGCGTGCCACTGGGAAGATCCAACGCGCTGCCGTCCTTCAACTGTGCCTCGAAGATGAAGTTTTGGTGTATCACATCATACACGCGCCCTCCATACCAGGTGAGCTCCACAATTTCATGTCTCGGGAGGACATATACTTCTGTGGGGCAGTCATCGAAGGGGACAAAGAGAAGCTGGCGCCGTACAACCTTGACTTGAAAAACATCGCTGACCTACAAACCAGAATTCCTGTAGATGATTGTGATAAAGAAACACCATCCCTATTCGACGTAGCAAATTCTGTGCTCGGAACAAATCTTGAGAAGGGTGATGAGACGCTGGGATTAAGGTCGTCTGAATGGGAGAATTATCCCTCGACTTACGAGCGGATAAAATATGCTGCCCTCGATGCCCGTGTGAGTTTCGAGATAGCTGCAAGGTCGAAAGAGCTTACTGCGAAGCCGTCTCCCATAGAAAATGAGAAGCAGCAGTAGCAGCAGAAGAAGAAGAAGAAGAAGAAGAAGAAGAAGAAGAAGAAGAAGAAGAAGAAGAAGAAGAAGAAGAAGAAGAAGAAGAAAGAAGAAGAAGAAGCTGCACCAGCAGCAGGGCATTATAGATGGATGAACTATTTCCTCTCTTGTAAAAATTATATTTCCTCTCTGTGTACATTGATATAGATGAACTATTTCACTGGTGTGCATGTCTTTCGAACAAGTGTACTCTGTGTACATTGATATAGGTCCGCTTGGCTATAATGAACTATTTATCTGCCTAGTTTTCTCTACTACTACTCCTTGCAGTGAGCGGTATGCAATGCATGCGTCAGTAGACATGACAGCTTGTGCATGGAAGTTCAACTACGGCGACCATCATGTTTCTACCACTGCCACACGCGATTCCCACGACGCCGCTCCAACCCATGGCACCACGTCCCCCAACGTGCGCCTCACCCCTCTCGGCCCCACCGCTCCTGTGCCTTTGTGTGCATGACATGCGGGCCAGCTGAACCGCGGCGACCATCAAGTTTCTACCACAGCCACATGCGATTCCCACGACGCTGCTTGAACCCATGACACCACATGTCCCTCGACCTGTGCCTCACCCCTCTCGGTCCCACCACCCCTATGCTTTTATGAGAATGACATGTGGGCCAGCCGTATTTAGGGTCCACATGTCATTGACTCAAAGGCAGGTGCACTAAGCTGCTGAAGCTCGGTCCATTGGGCCTCGAGAGGGAAATGTAACTCCTGCGCCAGGCCTTGTGGTGCTCCCGCAGTACGAACTTGTGCCAAACTCGGAATTTGTTTCTTACTACTACCAATGTACCGGCCTGTGCGTTGCAATGGATCCAAAGTAGTAGAATAATACTTGTTCACAAACTTGAAATATAAACACTCTAGTTTTGATATACATATATCAGTAAAAATAAATTATGCTTCACTGAAGACATATTGCTCGGGCTGTTTTGATGAGGTGAGGGGCAGGTGTGGCTGGTTTCAAGATAATAATAGATTTTCAAAACATTGGAGCAGATTTTTTTTCTAACATTTGTAGCGTGGCACGGCATCCAGTGCACCTAAGCATTTGAAAAAAAAGTGGAGTGCACTCTAAAGATATTTACATGCTCCCATTTAGTGGAGTGCACTCTAAACACATTATCTATTTATTTTTCTCTAGCCTTTCCTAGCCATGCAACCAAGCCACATAAGCTAGTCACGCATGCAATCCATAAATTGCAATATACTCTAGCATGCAATGCCGCCACATCATCTATTTATGCCTGTTAGTCATAGGTTGTTTTTTGTATTAGTCTTGATCCTTCATAGTTTGGTAGAGGTATGATTAATCCAAATATTAATGTTCCATAAAACTAAACTCCAAATGCCCGCCGGAGCCGAGGCAGAGGACATACGACGGGGGCGGTGTCGTAAGAGGAGGAGAGCTCGAAGGATAATCTTGCACGTCCGCCGCCACCTGCATATCGGCGCGGGACTCCTTGAGCGCCCACTTGAGCTCGCGCTCCTCCAGGGAGCGGCAGAGTCACGGGATTTTCCTAAACCACGATGGGCACCATGCAGTACTCCTCGTAGCCGGGGGCGTGGTGCTCGCGTCCCGACTCCTGGGGCACTATATGGAGCACGCGCTCAACCACCTTATGAGCCGCGAGGATGCCATGCTCGTGGCCGTGCTATTGGAGCACACGCTCGTTCACCTGAGCGGTGAGGATGTGATGTTCGCGGGCGTGCTGCCGGAGCACGCGCTCGTCCATGTTGAGAGCGGCGACGATGCGATGTTCACGGGCATGCTGCTGGAGAACATGCTCGTCCACATTGTGAGTGGCGAGGATGCGATGTTCGCAGGCGTGCTGCCGGAGCACGCGCTCATCCACGTCGAGAGCGGTGATGATGCGATGTTCGCGGGCATGCTCTCGACGATGCGATTCTCACGGGCATGCTGCTGGAGAATGCGCTCGTCCACATTGTGAGCGGCGGGACGCGATGCACCTCCTCGTGACCGACCAGGGCGTGCTGCTGGAGCACAGCTACCCCTCATGGCCGACGAGGGCGAGCCGCTAGATCACACTGTCCTGCGCGTGGACAGTTAGTGCGCGCTACTCGCGGCCGTAGAGGGCGTGCTCCACCTCGGCGATGTCGGAGACTCCGTCCTCTTCCCAGGTCGCAGCGCCGTCAACTTCGGCAACGGCTGCGTGCTCCGGTGGGTGTTGTGTCCGTACGGGAGCTTCGAGCTACAGTACCAGTGGGGTGGGGGTGACCTTTTCGTGGTTTCACATGGTCTGAGGAGAAAAATAGAATCAGAAGTAGCACAATATGTTGGAACATGTCGGAGGAAGAAGCAATACAACAAACATCACATGCGCACCATACTTTGAGAAGGGTTTAATGTAATTCGTGTGAAATGGGTCTGTGCGGATGTATGAGTAGTACATCCATATCATTGCATTCATGCACGCAACAAACATTTGTGTGCATGATTTCACCCTATTTTCATATTCTGTTTGGGAGTGGATTTGATTTTTGTAATCGGAGCTCATTTTTGTAGTTGGTTTCAATTTAGACTATGCATGTATTATTGCAAGAGATAGATATAGAGAGAATATTTGTGTGACAAAGAGGGGGGAGGGCAGGGGTCAGCGATACCTAATGAGAGAGTGGCATATGCGTGTTCGAAAGACTGTGTGTGTCGTAGAGAGAGGAGTGTACGAAAGGGAGAGAGAGGGTGTGTGCGTGTGTGTGTTAGAGAGAGAGAGGTGCGTGTAACATCGGGATCGACAAGGTTACGAGGTTGCAGATATGGGAGAGTGATAGTGTGTGTGCGATCAAGGGACACATAGACATCGTCTGTTTGCGTGTGAGAGAGCTGGATAGACCTCGACAACACGACTGGCTAGGGGTGGAAGGTTATGTGTGGTAGAAAGAGATAGTAGAGAGAGATGAATGCTTGTTTGTTGCAAGGAGACCTAACTACATAGATGGGGGTAGCAAGAAGAGGATGGCGGTGTGCCTTTTTGTCATGGGATGGAAGAGAGACCAAGAGGCACGCATCGTGTGGAGAGGTGTGTGTGTTTCGAGAGAGAGAGGGAGGCGTGGACCTGAATAATGAGATGGGTGCTCATGTGTATGTTATAGGGAAGGAATTGTCTATGTGGTAGTCTTATGACGGCGACCCAATCTTTCAATGAGAGTGGGGATAAGTATCGATTTGGTGGATTTTGACATTGACGATCTAGCTATATCATACCCGGTGATACAAATCGACAGTCGTTACTAAACAAATTTTCGATGGTCGATGATCTTGTCGTATGCACAAAATCAACCTGAATAACAAGATGGAGTTCCTCCAAGCAACCGAAGAACCAACTAGAACTAAGATAATGCAATCGTAATTGCCAATATGAATTAATTAAGGATAATGGTGGGGTTGCTGGTATAGGATCTGAACAAGGCGGTAGTCCTACACACACCCCGCAAATGCAAATTATAGCAAAGCAAAACAATGTGTACACAACAACGTGAGTTCTAACCTAGAAAAAGGGTAGTAGCCTTATTTATATCTATAGACTATATTACTAATAAATTTTTTTATTTGTATAGTTATATCTATATCTATTCCACTTCCTCCGTTTGTAATTTACTCCACACATATACAACTTTGACTGCAGCCAAATTTTATAAAGCTTGACTGAATTTGGTGAAAACAATATGAACATTTACACTAACAAATTTACACGATGTGGAAATAAAAGCAATGATGAATCAAATGATATATATTTGGTGGTGTATATGTTAATACTTTTTCCTACAAATTGTTGAAAGTATACAAAGTTTGACTTTAGAGAAACCTCCAGACGTGCCACGTGGCTTCATGGGTGCCCCCCACATCATATTATTCATACTACGTTGACTGAAAAAAGATTATCACCCAAAACAAGATCTTCCCGTTTTTTGTTCCTACGATGTTGTGTCGTGCACGTACCTAGTTGTATAGTGGTGGTAGTAGTACAAACTTCATAGTAGGAGTAGTACGTAGTGCTCCTACTCTATCAACGAGTCCCATCTGACACCAAATTTCTTGGCTTCCGTGCTACAACTAGATCTTCCCCTCCTTGTTTCTGTTTTCCAACGCGGCGGGTGGGGTGCGGTTTGCCGATAGTCAGTTTGCTCAACTGCGGTCCAACATGGAAGTGAAAATGCTAGGCAACATGCCTTCCCTAGCTATGTGGTGTGCCGGACGGACCATGGAGTACTCCCGATTCCCGGGCGTGTGGGGGTGCGACGCGAACGCGGCAGACCTTTTCCTTTTAAACACCTATAAATTGTAACATTTGGTTCTGTGCACGATCGATAGATAGAAATAACGATTGGAAACGCTAGGGCGGGGCTTTTCCCGCCCGATAAGCAGGGTAGTAGCTAGGTTGGCACATCGTCGGTTTGGTCACATGTAGCCCCACATGTTGTAGTGATATAAAGCCTAGCCAATGCGCGTTGACCGGGGGACCGGAACGACAGTGTGGTATGAGACGGGGAAGGGACATGCTTCATGTACGTGTTCTGGTTTCTCATTTTGAACTTGCGAACGTGACAGGCGTGCTGCACGAGTAGTTTTGAATTTATAAGTTTGGTCGCAGTTTTTGAATTTACGAGTAGTTCGTAGGTCGGGTCAAGCATCATACGTAAATTAAGAAGTTGATGCAAAAGGTAAGCACAACTTATAAATTGACGGGGGGAGTACTAGTTACAGTGATGCATATAATTGACGCCAAATGTGAGCAAAGGGATCACACATGTCTTTATCGACTGGAACAACAATGCATTAGTACAATAAGAATTAAGGCCACGACGACGCGATCGCAGTGGTGATTACAGGAGACAAGAAGAAAGATGCATCCATCAACGACCTCCTCCTCGACTCAGTGCGCCGGGCCACCGACCGGTGGCTGAGGAGCGGCGACTTTTGTGGCGAGGTCAAGGTGCTTCTCAACAAAGGCGTCCAAGGCTTCCAGCCGGTTGACGAAGGCCAACATTGTAGCGTCCTCACCGGCCTTGTAGATGCCTATGTACATGACTTTCTCATACACGTGGATGTGTAGGTTGATGAATTCTTGCAGTGCGAGGCCCCTAGCGGCGAGCGCGGCGTTGAGGTGGACATTCTTTGTTGCGTCGGCGGGCAGTCGCAGGGCCACCAGTGCTTGAAAGAGTTTCTCACCGTGGAGGCCGATTAGGGTGGTAGGCAACGAGGAGCCTGGGCGCGCACGCTGGAGGAGTACGGCGATGTCGCCCGCGAGCTTCTTCACGATGGTGAACTTGTTGATGGTGGCAACGATCATCTTGTCCAACTGAGAGTCGTAGCTGGCGTCGACGATGGCCATGAACCAGCCGGTCGCCAACACCCACTGGAGACGATAATTGGTGACATGCCGTAGGCCGGCATCATGGACCATCTGGCACAGACGCTGGCTAGTCGATCGCATCGCCGCCATGGTTATGAAGTGAGTACTGTTGCATAGGTGCGTACAATGTGGTGGATGCATTGGAATGGAGGGGCGCCTTTATATGAGTGCAAATTGCGTTGCATTCACATCATGCTGCCTCCTTTCCGTGTCCTCCTCCCTACTTCCCTCGGCATGATACTAATTGAAGGAGGATGCATCATTGGCCGTTCAACATTTCGGGAACCGCTACCCTCTCCCTCGTCTGCATTAAAGCCGTATCGGGAACTGTCCTGGTTTACTCATTAGCATATTTTTACCGTCCTGGTTTACTAGTACTAGCTATCAAATCGAATAGTACTGCATCGCCCGCTCCATGCCCGATTGAACATGCCTCGTCGCCTCCATCAAACGCCTCTGTTAAACCCGCCTGCAATCCGAGAAACCTACTCCGGCCACACGTCCGTTCATGAGCGGGCCGGAATTAAACGCAACGCCAGCCGAGCTCTTCCCATCCGCCCTCAGTTTAAATGAGGCCAAACACCGGCCAAGCTCCTACCGTCCGCCCTCTATTTAAACGAGGCTAGACGGCGGGCAAGAATCGCACCCCTCCGCCGCTTCCCCATCCCCTCCTTCACCATTTTCTCCACTCTTCCGATGCCTTCCGAGGAGCCGTTCTCCGGCATACTAGCCGGCTGGGTGGCCCGTCGAGCCCTCCGGATATGAGTGAGGCTGCTCGGTGCTTCACCTACCTCGCTTGGCCCGACGGAGCCAGTTGTTGCCCCAAGCCGGTGTGTGGTTCAGCAACTCGCCGCTCCAGTTCAGCTTGATGAGGAGTGTCGAGCTGCTCCACGCCGGCATGGTGGCGAGCACGGCGGCACGGGTGTCATTGCTGCCGCATCATACCGCGCCACCAGTGTCTGCGGCCGGGCCTCCCGTGTCTGTGGCCGTGCCTGCGGCAGCGCCATGCAGGCAGAGACAGAAGCCTGGTGCGCGGAGAGCGACGAGTCGGTGGCCAGCTTCTCCGTGTCCGCCGCCATCATCGAGGAGAAGTAGAACACGGGAGGCCACCATTGCTTGGGTCCCATGAAGGCCACTGCCGAGGCAACGACTGCGTATATAGGTGGTCTCTTGGCTGCTTCGTCTTTTGTGAGGACCTTCGTCGACCCCGCAAGTGTCTGCCGGACATGAGGAAGACAAAGGGATCCGCGGGATGCCATTTAGATTAGGTATTAATTATACCACGAGAGCCGGATTAGCACCGCTTAGTTCATGTAAATGTAATGAAATCCGTCATGTTTATATGAAGATCCGGCTTTTTTATACGAAATCCTTCATGCTTATATGAAATCAGTCCGTGTTTGCACGAATTTCCTCTGGTTGTTAGAGTTGTGAAAATGTATGTCGCTGGCGTTGGATGTCGTCCTCCGCGGAAGGAAGCGGGAGGAAATTTGCCGGTTGCTGTTGGAGATGCTCTTATGCTGGAAATAATAGAGTCACATCCAATCCATTTGAGTTAATTGCGTGTATGATTATCCCTCTATAGAAAGTTAATTGCATGTACAGTGTACATGACTTGCAGGGTGGCTACAGATTCGTACAGAAAGTTAAAAAGAAACAAATCCATCCTTAATCTTGTATTCTAAGTACTCCGTGGGTTCCATTGTCAGTACAGTAGCGAAAGAAGTATATATAAAAAAAATATAAAGAAGTATATATAAAGTTTAAGACACATTTTGAACTTAGGTCATCGCGTTGCGAGCATCCGGCGCTAACCAGTCCACCAGATGTTCGTTGTGGATGATGCAGGAGATATATTTCTTTTTAAATAGTTACTGCGATAATTGGGTTGAAGTGATATATTTTATGTCTGCCCCGAATGATCTCAAATTCACTAGTAGTAACAAAGAAAAGGTTGCCTTGTTAATTAACAGAAAACAGGGTGAAAACTATCACATGAGGCCGGTAGAAACAAGGCACACTGGGTTCAGCGTCATCGTCACTACAACTATGCGCACGCGAGAAATCTACATATCGAGGGGGCTACAAAGAGAAAGACGTATCGAGTGTGTGTGAGCGAGGCACAGAGACACAACTAGCGAGTGTGTGTGTGTTTGAGAGAGAAGCCAATGGATAGATTAAGATCAAGATCGAGGTGTCACCCTTCTGCTGTCATTGTTGGGGGTGGGGAGGGGGAGGGAGAGAAAGACGTACCGAGAGTGTGCACGCGGTAGGCACAGAGGCACAACTAACGAGTGTGTGTGTGTGTTTGAGAGAGAAGCCAGTAGATAGATTAGTATCAAGATCGAGGTGTCACCCTACTCCTTCGGTGTCGGGAAATGTTTGTGTGTGTGTGGGGGGGTGCTAGTGACACTTAGATATAGGGAGAAGGAGTTTGTGTGATACATATCTATATCAAGGGATAGGTAGATAGCATGTATGCAAGGCATACTTAAAGCATCATGGAGATAAACAAGCGGTGTGCATGCAAGTGTAAAAAAAATGAAGAGAGAAACAATGTGTGCGCGGGTGTGTGTGTGTGAGCGAAATCTCAAAACAAAAGGTGCTCTGCTGGAATCCCATTGTATGTATTCATATGGTTCCAGGACTCAAGTTAACCTTACGCATATGTGTGCGAGACATAGTTATACATTGAGACATTAATGGCGGTGGGTGGGCGGAATTAAAGGGGTGGGCATGTTCGACAGAGAGAGCGTGTGTGTTTTTGTGTGAGAGACTTGTAGGATGGGGTAGAAAGATGAATTCTAACCTTGACGGAGGGAGAGAAATACACGAAGTGCGCGTGTGTGATTCCGATGCCCACGGAGAAATGAGATATGTATGCATGTGAGAGAGATTGCACAATTCATTCACGTATCACTATCTAGCGACCGTGGACGTGCATCGCTTGAACATAATCAATATCTACTTCGTGTCATGGCCAACGATACAATATCGATTCAACGCTACAAAGATTGGACACTCACATATCGCATTTTTTTTTCAAATAGTCTTTTTCAATTGTGCATGCCAAAGTTATAGTGATGTTTCTTCAAACAACCACTATAGTTATCATGTACATGCACCATTGTTAGTTTTGCATTCAAATTCATTAGTCTTGGATGACTTAAGGTTCTATTATGAAGTAATATATGTAATATTCATATATGAATTCAACGGGTACGCAATTTATGAAATGGAGGCCATGTAATCATATGAGGTAACACTTTTAAGTAGCGGACTACAATATCCGTTTCTTTTGTGCATCTATATTATCCATTTGTTACTATGCAATATAATTAAAATTAACACGTCAATGCATTGTGTTTAAAATAAATAACCAATGGCACTAAATTATATATTTACACGAGAAATACATAGGCTGAGCGTTTGATCCGTTCTTTTGTGAACGCGCCTCTACACCCGTACGATTGGCCGCGCCCGTGTGAATCCAAGTTATCGGTGCATCATCCTGAGTTATTGTCTTTTTTTCTGGGGTGGACTTCATATTAGCTATTAACTGCTGACGTGTGCCCCGTGTACACAGTCTCGCATGACCTTCCTGCTAGCACTGTCCAAAATGAGTTGAAACTGGATACGAATGATCCCGCGGGCGGCAAAATCTCCCGCTTCCTTCTAAAATTTCTGCCACCTAGTATTTAGCATGCGAAATTCCCCTTTTGTCCTTGGCGCATGGAGAACAATAGTTATAATTCTGCCCCCATTTACATAATAGGTCGGGGTTGCTTTGGTAACTTCTGGTTCCCCCCACCACACGGCACCCCCATTTCCTCTCCCCCTCCCGCAAAAACGACTACTCCACAACACCAGAGCATCTTACATCATGCCGTCCGTACTTCATCGACCTTTCTACCCCTCCCCTCTCAAAACCCTAGACTGCTCATCCACCGGCGTACCAGAGCCCATCCAGTGCCAATGTCGTCCACCTCGCCGGATCTGCTTCTGCGGTCGCATCTACCCCTCCCACCTCCCCTAGAAACAAGTAGACTGCTCATTCACCACTGTACCACAGCCCATTCAGTGTCGGCCTTGTCCACGGCGCCGGATCTGCTTCGCCGGTACTCTCGTCAACCGCAACGCATCTACAACGTCTCCTTCGTACTCCCCACCAGAGACGCTTCACTACAAAAAAAAGACACATCCGTGACATTTTGGCCCGAACGAATTTTTTTCCTATCATGCTTATGACACTTCTATGATGATAATTGTGACAAAACCCAGTATCATCATAGATGTGGTGGGCTCCTACTTCTATGACAAAAAATCATGACAGAAAATGGGCTTTTCATCCTGGGCAGGCCGGGAACGCACCTGCAAGACATTCTTTGGGCCGTCCATGACGGAAAAAAATCGTGGTAGAAGCGAGGGCGAGGAAAATTTCAGGGAGTTCCCGGTTACGGTGGGTGGTCGGGGCCGAGCGATGCACGAAGGTTTGTGCGTTTCTCTCGTACACGTACGCGTGTGTGTGCGAGGCGTTGGGCTCTAACTGAACCCGAGCGATTGCACTAGCTATGTTACTGAACCCCGGTCGATCCCTTGGCTGTTAACTGAACCCGAGTGATTCCTTCGCTACTGCTGCTAACTGAAGCCGATCGAACCTGCCTCTTGATGAACAGTCCCCGATGGGGGTTGGAAGAATAATTCTCGGTGGGGGTTGGATGAACAGGACCCCGTGGTAGTAGAGGCCATTGCCGCTGGATGAACAGGACCCCCGATCGAGGAGGTGGGGGTGGATGAACAGTAGCCGGTGGAGGGACCCCGTGGAGGGCTGGTTGAACAGGACCCCGTGGAGGGCTGGTTGAACAGTAGCCGGTGGAGGCTGGATGAACAGGACCCCCGCGGAGGGCTGGTTGAACAGTAGCCGGTGGAGGCTGTATGAACAGGACCCGGTCGATGAACAGTAGTTGGTGGAGGCAGGAGGAAGTCGACGGTGGATGAACAGTAGCAGTGGAGGCTGGAGGAAGTCGACGGTGGATGAACAGTAGCTCGTGGAGTCCCGTTTTGTGGTACGCCACACCCCTCCCGATGAACAGGACCCCCGTTTCGACCGTAGCGCTCCAACACAAGTCCGTTTCCTCTATTTTGCGGTACGCCACACCCCTCCTGATCAACAGGACCCCGTTTTGACCGTAGGCACTCGAACAGAAGTCCGTTTCCCGTTTTGCGGTACGCCAGATCCTTCTCGATGAACAGGATCCCATTTCGACCGTACGCGGTCGAACAGAAAGGCCGTTTCCTCTGTTCTGCGGTAAGCCATACCTTGTTTTGGCTGTTCCGTCCAAGCCGGTTGTCTCCCGATGAACACGTCGCCGTTGCTGCCATCCGCTGCCTCTCCATGTACACGAGCCCTGGCCGTACATATGCGCGAGTAGGCATTCGAGACCCCGCCCGTATGTACGTATGTGGGCGTATTTTTTGCGATCGGGCTGTACGTACGTGTACACAATTTAGAAGGGACTGCCTGAACTGCTATGCCGGGGGCTCTACTACTACACGTGCCGCTGCTTGCTCGGCCATGGTTCATCGTTGCAGAGAGACCGATCGACCAGTATGTACGTACATGTTCGTGACCTAAATGACAATGCTACATACGCTTCGACCAGGTGGGGCCCGGCTGTCAGGGAGGATAAGGAGGCACTTCCTTGAGTGCGAAGTTATTGATGGTGGGTCCGAGCTGTCAGGGTGAGGATTCAATTTTTTTCTTGCCTAATATGGAGGCACTTCCTTGCGTCCGAAGATATAGCTGGTGGGTCCCAGCTGTCAGGGGGAAATGTTTTTTCCGCAAAATATGGCCCTTTCGATAGGTCCCCGCTGTCAGGTGGAGGAATCATTATTTTGCGCGTAATAAGGAGGCACTTCCTTGCTGCGGCCCTGGACCCAGCTGTCAGCCTCTCCACGTACAGTCCTCTTCCGATGTAAGTTGTTCCTTGACCACGTTGACCATGCCGCGACGAGAGCACCAAGGCGGTGGACGACGGTGAGGCCTAGGAAGGGAATGACCCGAAGCCGGGGAAGACTCGGCAGTTCTTTCCCACACGGAGGGGAGTAGAGGGTTTACTGGTTGGGCTGCAGTGTGAGGCTACCATCGCCGGAGAATAACAGGAGGTCTGGGTGAGTACAGGGATGGCCAGGCTAGCGATGAGAGTAGGGTGGGGCGGTGAGGCCTGCGCGGCAGCAGAGCCGGCCACGGGAGGCAGGAGCAGGCGGCACGACCGACGCTGGTTTGGGCGGCTGGAGCAAGAAGACCAGAGGTTGAAGAAGCACTACGAGCGTTGGTTGGACATCGTACGGTCACTGGAGCTAGAATCTTTCATATTGACTAAGTTGACAAAGCCCTCCGTCCGCGTCAACTTAGTAGGCCCACAAGTTAGCCTCCAACTATGGTGGGTCCCAGATAGCAGGGGGAGTATTCATTTTTTTGTGCGTAATAAGGAGGCACTTCCTTGCGTGCGAAGATATAGCTGGTGGGTCCGAGCTGTCAGTGGGAGGAACATTTTTTTCGCGAAATATAGAGGCCCTTCCGGTGGGTCCCTGCTGTCAGGTGGAGGAATCATTATTTTACGCGTAATAAGGAGGCACTTCCTTGCGGCGTGCGGCCGTGGACCCAGCTGTCAGCCTCTCCACGTACAGTCCTCTTCCGATGGATGTTGTTCATTGACCATGTTGACCACGCCGCACCGAGAGCACCAGGGCGGTGGGCGATGGCGAGGCCTAGGAAGGGAATGACCCGAAGCCGGGGAAGACTCGGCAGTGGTTGCCCACGCGGTGGGGAGTACAAGGGTTTACTGGTTCGGCTGCCGTCGCCGAAAAATAACAGGAGGTGTGGGTGAGTAGAGGAATGGCCTGGCCAGCGATGGAGTAGGGTGGGGTGGTGCGGCCTATGCGGCAGCACAACCGACCACGGGAAGCGGGAGCAGGCAGTCCCACCGGCGCTGGTTTGGGCAGCTGGAGCAAGAAGATCAGATATTGAAGAAGCAGCACGGTCGTTGGATTAACATCCAACGGTCACTACTGCTAGACTCATTTGTGGACTAAGTTGACAAAGCCTTTCGTACATATCAACCTAGTAGACTAACAAGTCAGCCTCCAAATCTGTCTCAAACAGCATACAGCCCGAAATTTCTAGCCAGATTCAAATTAATTTAAAAACTAAACATACCTTAATTTAAATCCAATGAAATTTTACCCGCACAAAAACAATGAAATTTAAAATATCAAAATCCGAAAGAAAAAAGTATTTTGGAACTAATTGCCTGTTTGCTGTATTTTTTCATTTTACAACCCATTTCTTATTACTTATAGCCCATTTTCTGCGCAAGCCCGAATGCATCCCTCCTCGTCTTGAAAGATTTCCGGCCTAGCAGGGCGTAGAAAAGCAAGTAGGCCTACGTTGGTTATTCTACAAAAAACAAAATAGCTGGGCTAGCCATTTTCAGAAAGGAAAAAAAACTGGGCTGGTCATGTGGTAAACATATGAAATAAAAGCCTGGGCTAGACGGGCCACAACTCCCGCACAACCCAATTGATACCCTTCTCCGTCCCGAAAACAAAAAAAAAGAAAATACTGCGTGCGCTGTTGGGTCCCGGGTGTCTGCTGCTCCTTGTGCAATTATCTCGCTTATTGACTGTGTTGACAGTGGCGTGCGACCCAGATGTTAGGAAACCATCAGGAGAACCCTTTTTTTTCTTGTAATAAAGGAGGCACTTGCTTGCCTACTGCCATGATCCTGATGAGTCCCTACTGTCATCCTCACCATGTACATTCATCTCCTTATTCCTCTTGATTGTTGACCATGTTGACAACACCAGAGAGCAGCGCCGCGGTGAGCGAACCAAGGCGGAGGACGATGGTGAGGCCTCGAACGGGAACGAACAGGAGCTGGGGAAGATGCGCAGAGTTTTAGGGTGCGATGTGGCCATGATGCATGCGCGGCAGCACAGCCAGCCGTGGGAAGCGGGAGCAGGCGGTCCCGCCGGCGCTGGTTTGGCTTTGGTGGCTGGAGGAAGAAGAGACTGAAGAAACACGACAGATGTTGAATGTCAATCCAACGGTCAAGGTTGGCACAATCGTTTGTTGAATAAGCCGACACCAAGTAGCATACTTTTTTATATATAGGAAGAAAAGATAAACTGGGCTCGTTCGCCAGATAACATTCTCGAAGCTGCGATCGTTTGATCTTGTGTCGCAACTAAAACTGCGAGGAAAATGCGTTCGTTTGCCGTCCTCCTCCCAGGGAACATTCGCCACATAAGTGACTAGCACCCTTGGTTTTCAACCAAGAGGTCTTGGGTTCAAGTCCCAGGAACCCTCAATTTTCTCCTCCTTCCTTCCTCGCAAAAAAAAAGAAGAAAATCAAAGACTTGAGAAGGCGTATAGAACAAGCTAGTGTACCAGTAAAGAGACGTTGCTGAGTTTTAGAAAAAAGAGAGACATGCTCCTGTAGCTGGTTCGAATCCAAACCTAGACTATGATTATATATGGTGTTATGCTACTCTGCAAGTAATGAAACTGACATATCCAACGTTCGCTTCTCCTCTTCTCTACTTACTCTGCCTAGCATCAGAAGCTCTGGCCGCAGCAACCATGTCCGCTGGCGGCTCGTCCACCTGCTCTTCAGCACGCAACAACCAGATATGCGCCAAGTCGCCACCTGTACCATCGCCTGTGGGTCTCATCACACCCCCGCTGGCACTCGCACCGCAGCCGGTTGCTCATCGCAACCCGCTGCCGTTGGTGTGGTGCCACTGCTGCAAATCACGCAGAGTCATCCCTCGCATCTCAACCACAATCCTCAACCCTGGCCGAGTCTTCTACAAATTCACGAATCATGGGGTAATAATATGTTTAAGTGTTGTTCCGCTGCTTTCAGTTGCTGATTTTTTTAATAGTTTGGTTGATGATCTTCCAATTTGATTCGTGCAGAAAAGGGAAGATTCGTGTGATTTGTATTTCTGGGAAGTTGCTGATGTGGGGGAATGGAACTATGCTGATTATTTGGTTAGCCGAGGAACCCCAATACCAACAGGTTGGGGTGTTGGACAAGTAACTGAAGGAACGACAGAAGAGGAAGATGCAGAGTAGAAGGTTAAAGATGCAATTCCTCTGATCATGGCCAAGCAATAGGTGCTGAACGGCCTTGAAAGCAATGAGGAGATGAAAGAGCTTGTGAAGATAATGGGCAAAATTGATGTGCTCTGTAGGATGATTGTCTCTTTATTTGCAATGTATGTAGCACTCGTGATGTATTCAGTGGCTATGACATGAGCACTTTGCTGAAACTAGTAATGAATGAAACCTGTTTAGCTGGCTGGGCGTAGTGTTGTGAACATCTAATGATTTCTATTATCAGAAATCGGGGGGTATCCCCTTTTGCTCATAAATAAATAAAATAGCAGAGGCCCTTTTGCTAATAAATAAATAAATAAATTAGCAGAGGCCCTGTCGGGTCAGCTTCGTTCCCATTCAAAGACGTAGAGCAAATTGCAGTCCAACAGCAAACTATGTCATCAAATACAAGTTTCACAGCCAAATATGAGTACAACTAAACAACAATGTCATCATGTTTTAGTCATCATACAATCACCAAACACAAATCAACATACATAATAAGTGATGTTCTCACAGCAAAATACTAAACAACAACTTCATCAGGTTTCAACTGTCATAGCAAACACAATTTCACATAGTAGATAAAAAGTCGTCTTCTGACAGGCAAATACGACAAAAGCAATCTAATCATCATCCGCAGCAGCAGCGTCAACATCTTCGCCATGTGTATCAGTCTGAATCGTAATTCCCCCCAGTGTCATCTTCTTCATCATCCTCAATGTCCTCGAACGTTGGCGTCTTATTGATCAACTCTCGTATGTCCACAGCCCGACAGGCAATCTTTTCGCCAGCGTCATTGACGTGATGGTTCTCAAAGATATTAGGAACATCTGTGGAATCTTCTACATCAGGAGCAGTGTAAGCATCATCTTGTTGTGCAACTTCATTAAACAAATTCCTCTGCTCAAACCTTTGCAATACTCTCCAATCATCGCTACATGCATATGTGTCTTCCAAGAAAAATATCTGTGTTGCTTGATTTGCCAAAATAAAAGGCTCGTCGGTCTGGTACGCCGCCTTGACATTGATGGATTTGAAATAATCATCAGCTGTGGGTTTTGCGATCCTGGAAAACAGGTTATACCAATGACAGCACAACAGAACCACACACCGATGAACCTTGAAACTGGAGATATACTCCAACTGAACAATGTCTGTTATGTTAGCATACATTTCAGTTGTCTCTTCGCCGTACTTATCTGTGCTCATGATGGCACTGTTTTGTGTCTTCCTGCCTTTGTCGCGTGCAAGGGTGTTGTAGCGCACATCTCCAACAACGCAAGATTCATAATGTCTTACCCGAGTATCAGGACCCATTGCTAGTGCGTAAAGGGCATCATTAACTGCCTGCCCATCCTCCCGCATCTTCTTAACCTATGGTTAGAAAATAGACAAGTTGATCATCTTATGTACTTAATATATTAAAAAAAACTGACATCGCAATTCAAAAGCTTACATGGCTCTTGAACCATTTCGCAAATCCTGCCATAACCAGTTTGTCAATGTTTCTTGGATTTTGCGGCAGTAAATCCTTTTTGTAGATGCTGCACAACATAGTGATCGCGTCAAACATCTAAATATATAAGAATGTGCTGCAAGTTTAGTAGATTACGATGTATAAGCTGCAGTACTTAGCACTTACTCGATATAAGGTAGAATCTCAAGACAGTTATTCAACACATACCAAACCATTTTGTCCAAATCTTTAGGTTTGTCATCTTGTCGACTCTTCCCTGTAACTCAAATAGAACAATCGAAAACATTGAGCTCGGGATTGTCTTCATCCACCTCTTCGCTAAGCTGATCAGCTGTTTCAATGTATTTTGAGCAGAATGTCAACGCTTCTGTAGCAATGTAGGCCTCTGCAATGGAACCCTTAGGTCTAGCTCTGTTCCTAACATAGCCCTTGAAAGTGCCTAGCCACCTTTCAATAGGGTACATCCAGCCATACTGTACTGGACCTCTAAGTAGTGCCTCATCAGGTAGATGAACAGCCAAATGCACCATCGCATCAAAGAAGGCTGGAGGATATATCTTCTCAAGGTCGCATAGGATAGTTGGTATCTTGTCTCTAAGATGCTCCAAAGCATCTATCCTGATATTTCTACTATGGAGTTCCCTGAAGAATTGTCCCAACTCTGCAACTGCTCTGTATAAGTCAGGGCGGCCCAATCCTCTAAGGATAACAGGTAAAACCCTTTGAAGTCGGACGTGGCAGTCATGAGTTTTCAACCCTTGTACCTTGTTTCCATCTGCACTGACTCTCCTTTCAGGGTTGGAAGCAAATCCATGTGGGAATCTCACACGTGACAGGACCTTGCAGAATTCTTTTCTATTTACCTTGTCCAAGACGTACACAGCTGGTGCCATATCCCGTGGTTTACCTTCATCTTCCACCTGCAAAACCTTTCTGATACCCAGGTGTGTCTAATCAATCCTAGATTTTAAGGTATCTTTCGTCTTGCCTTCAATATTAAGAAGTGTGCCGATAATGCTGTCACATATATTTTTCTCGATGTGCATCACATCAAGATTATGCCGCAGATCCAAATCTTTCCAATACTCCAAGTCCCACAAAGTGGACCTGCGGGTAAACAATAATCTCTCTTCTGCCTTGCCACGCTTCCTTTTCCCGCTACCATTATCAGGATGGTTTCCTGGTGTAATATGCCTGACCTTCTCTAATTCCACTTGCAACTCATCGCCGGTGAGCCTCTTTGGCGCATCACGGTTTTCATGCTTTGCATTGAACACATGTCTTCGGTATTTTATAGGACACGGCTTGTCCTTGGCAAGGAAACGGCGGTGTCCAATGTAACAGATCTTGCTAAGTATTGCGTATGACAGTGGATTCTTGTCACAGCGAACACATGCATTGTAACCATGTGTTGTTCACCCTGACATAGTGCCCAAAGCCGGATAATCATGGATGCACCAAATTATAACAGCACGCAGAAAGAAATCAGCTGGTGGGCTCCTATATAGGTCTCGAGTGAGAACACCCCTCCATAGCTGTTGAAGTTCCTCCACAAGAGGCTCCATGAATAAATCAAAATCCTTTCCAGGACTTTTTGGACCTGGGATGAGCAAGGCCATCATGTAGTTTGATTCTTTGGTGCAGACATTTGGAGGCATGTTGTAAGGGATAACAAGCACTGGCCACATGCTATATGTGGCGCTCTGGTGGCCAAAGGGGTTAAATCCATCTGTAGCTAAGCCAAGTCTAATGTTTCTCGGTTCAGCAGCAAACTTTTTGTGTTTCTGATTGAAGCTTTTCCAGTCACTACCATGAGATGAATGGCTCATTACATTCTGATCTGTGTACTCCTGGTTCCTAGAATGCCACAGTACATCCTCTCTTGTTTCAGCATCATGAAACAACCTCTGCAATCTTGGTATAATTGGAAAATGTCTCTGAACATTATGAGGAATCCTCTTCACAGCATCGCCATCTTTCCATCTTGATGATTTGCATTTTGGGCATTCACTTAAGTTGGCATAATCCTTCCGGAATAGAACACAATTATTCTTACAAACATGGATCATATCATATCCAATTCCAACTGCATGAAGGAAATTCTTCATTTTACTGTAGGTGTGTGGCAGCTCAGACGCATCTGGGAAAGATTTGCGGAAAGAAGCCAACATCGCATCGAATGATTTGTTGGTCATCCGCTCAGATGTCTTCACCTGAAGAAAGGTCACCATAGCTGAGAATACTGACAGCTTATTTCCTGGGGTGACAGCCACGTTGCATTGTTCCAACATGCGGGCCCACCGTTTTTCTTCTGCAGGTGAAAGTTCATGAAATGCGCGAGCATTTCATAGCATTGTTTCAATGTTGGTCAAACTCACTGGCTCCGCCACCACCACCTCCTCCTCCTCCTCTTCCACCTAAGCATCAGGCAGATCAAGATGGTGATCTGCTGCTTCCACATAATCAGTAACATTGACATTCACAACTTCACCATGATGAACCCACCTAGTATATGTGACTGACATCCCATACAAGTGTAGATGATTTTGCACAGTTGACTGGGGTCTTGTAACTGAATTCATACAACTGCTACACGGGCAGAGCACATATGATTTCGGACCCCCGTACTCAGCTCTGATAAAGTTCATGAAGTTTTCAACCCCCTCGACATATGCAGCGGAGAATCTTCGAGCAGAAGTTATCCAAGTCCTGTCCATCTGTTAGACATACAAATTAGTTCTTCTACTAGATACCTAGGTCAATGTCTAAAGCTATGGCAAGATATTTGGACAAGCAGATCTAAGTAACGAAATATATGTAGAGCTAATTCAGCAAACATATTTGAGTGCTAAATTATGGCAGGCTATTTCAGCAGTCAATGAGGCCGAGCACACAGCCATCGAAGGCAATCTTGGCAACAAAGATCGAGTATAAAACGGTGTAGAGCTATTTCACCTAACAGATTGGCTACTAGACCATGGAAAACTACGTCACAATAAATATATGGCAGGATATTTTAGCAACTAATCGGGCGTGGCATGCCATCTCAGCTAAGCAGATTGAGTGCAGAACAGGGCAAGGAAGCTTCTTAAGCAGATCATATTGACTGCAAACTATTTTGGCAAACAGTGAGATTAATAGCGTCTATCAGCTAACATTCAACGCTACTCCGACATGCACGGGGCCTCAGTCTAGAATGCGCGTACCGTGGGAGAAGCTGACCGCCGTGCGTCTCCACAAGAACATCGTCAGCGGTGGTGGTGCGGCTAGAGGACGACAGTCTACGAGAGCGTACTGTGGGAGCGAGAGGATCGCCGTGCGTCCCCTCGACGAACCACGGCGCCGACGTATCGGCGCGGCGGGGAGGGCGGCTTTGGCGGAGCGAATGGAGTGGAGGGGGCCGGGGGGAGGGGGGTTTGGGGGATATTATTGGCTAGTTGGCCGAAGGGCGGTTGAATTTGGAATTTGGGGGGAATTTTCGCGCGGTGGGCGGGGGAGTTTGGCGCATGGTCGGTTTCTCCAAGTGTGGTCCCACGTGTCAGTGAAGAGGCAAGCCGAAGCGCGTTTCGTTTGCGTGAGCCGTGTGCAGGACCGACCGTGTGAGGGGTGCAATGCGACCGCGACAGGCGTGCTGTGAGTGTGCCGCCTTTTTTCCTTTTAAACTTGGTGCTTCGCGTGATCCATCGATACTACTACTAGTAATCCGGTAATCCCGACTAAAACGGCGTGGCCGGGTCTTTTCCCGCGCGATATGCTGGGAGGTTGGCTTTGTTGGTTTTTTTAGGACGAGTAATGCTACACCTACATAATCCCAGTTACGTAATTAACGTAATGTGAAACGTGTGGGCAGTTGACTGGAGATTGGGGGGAGGGAGGGGCCCACCACCATGAAAATCAGGGGGGAGAGAGAGAGGCAATTTATGTTAACCCTTTCGTAGGTTCCCGTAGATGTAGAAAGATGTGAAATGTGTGAATGTGTAGTGGACGTACTATTGGAGTGCCTAAGATAAATTGTGTATGTAGACCCTATGTGTTTATTTACTTCGCATGTAAGCTTTGTCTCGGGTCAAACCTTCTAAGTTTATACACACAAAAACGAATCATCATTCCATATATTTTCATACTCCTACAATATATCTTACTATTATTGTGAAAGTTCATATACACCGGACGAGATTCATGCAAACACGACAGATTTTCATTACATTTCGAACTTTTATAGGACAGAAAAATAAAAGAAACCCGACCCTAAACCTATTCTACGGCGGTTACCGACGTCCTCCATCTGCCGTCTCCATGGACGGGGGCGGGGTTCAAGACCCGTGAAGTGAAGGTGCAGTCTCCGGCGAGGAAGAGTAGAACACGGGAGACGGACCGGCCAGTTGGCACACCATGCCCTGCCGCCTCGCATGCCCTACTCATCCTCGGAGGAGTCCCCGACCTCGGCGGTGCCGGTGGACGTGAGGTCGATGATGATGGACGTGGACGGTCCCTCGCTTCACCTGCCACATGCGCCACCGAACGTTGGACGGCAGCAAGTAGGACGCGTGGCTGACGGTGCTCCCGTCATCGGCCGCCAGCGTGTCCACCGCTTGTGCGGTCACATCCGCGTCCGGCTATGCCGCTATTGTGTTGCGAGCGGTGACTTGAGCGAGGGTGGCGACCTCGAGCTTCATCCCCAAAGACAAGCTATCCCGCAGAGTGTTTGCGCTTGCGGTCATGGTGGATGTGGTGCCAGGTAGCAGGAGGATGCGCTATGGTGTGGAGTTTAGCTGGGCGTTGCCGCTTTAAGTAGCGCATTCCGGTGAGGCCAAGCATCAGGGTGCGTCATTAAGTCGCCGGAGTTGGTTCCTCGGGCACCGAGCCTCTTAATGACGGCATACGGACGGACGACATGAATGCGGGCAGCTGGTGCCGGCTGGGAATGCACGCGCGCGACGGCGCGAGGGACGAGGGTTTTTGGTGTGCCAGGGTAGTCAGCTGTGGTCGTGGCAACTTTGGAGATGCCCTTTGCTCACATGCGATCCCCACATGTCATTGAAAAAGCAAGATGACCTGGCATGGTCTCAGGTCCTGGGGATGCAATTGGCCGCGCTAGAACACTCCGTGGACGCGTCGCGGCGCGCGCGCACTTCGGCGCCCCGTGCATCCTCGACGAGCCAGTTGTTGATCTGCTGGTCGTGCCACAGCGCTAACGCCACCCTCGGCACCCTGAAGCCGAGCGTGTCTAGTGACGATGAGCGTGTCGCTCACCGCGGTCGCCGTGTCCAGAGGCGGTGCGGGAGCTGCGCCACGTTGCTGGCCCCCACGACCCACATGAACGGTTGCCGGTGGCGATGAGGTCGTGGGCCAGCTCCTCCATTTGACCATGTTCCGGCAGTAGTAACTATACTAGTCCCTGCATACTCCCTCTATTTTCATTTACTCCGCATTTTAGCTTTGCTCAAAGTCAAACTTTGTAAACTTTGACAAAGTTTATAGACAGAAATAATAGCATATACAATAACAAATCAATACCATTAGATTCATTATTGAATATACCCTCTTCTCCATCGATCATGCCACCCTCCGGTCGAGTCCATCCTCCCGCATGCCTCATTTGAACATTCCGCCGAGTGTCATTCACATGTGGGCCTATACCATGCTTGTATTTCCAATGTTGTAATTTGTCTGACATGCATACAGACAAACGGTTCGTTTAAAGTTTCACTTTGCCTCCACTACGTGTCGCTTCCCATCTTAGTTTTGACATCCCATTCGGTTCATGCCCCGACACATCTTGACGAGATCGATTGATGTTGAGAGATCAAGTGCGTGTCGTGCAAGGAGATAAAGGTTTGGTGTGTTTCTATGATAGAAATGACCCGGGCGGGTCTGTGTGTGCGCGTCCATCGTGTACCATCTAGCTAGATCGGTTGAAAGAGGACTAGGGTGGGTCCGGAGATCGACCGATCTAGAGAGGGGCGGAGAGGATGAATGTATGCTTAAAAAAAGATAGATGAAAGGCTTGGTTACAATTAATGCATGGTAGAGTGACCTAGGCGTGTGTCGAAGAGCGACCTGACGACGAGCGAGATACAATCCCGATACCTCGGGAGATCAATTAGGTCTGACAAGCACAAAGAGGAAGATAGGTGGTATGTGTGTGTGTGCAAGAGAGAGAGAGAGAGAGGGAGAGGGAGAGAGAGAGAGACCCTGAGATGAAACCGAGAGAGAACGAGTGGGTGCATGTGTGATATACCTAAGACAGATTCAAAATTTTGAACCGGTGATCATAGTATTAGCAAATCATATATAAAGGGTATTCAATGTTCGTTTCGCTTTTGAACGTACAATATACTCCCTCCGATCCTTTCTAGTTTACATTTAAGTTTTATGTGTAGTCAAAGTATCTCTACTTTGATCAAACTTACAGAAAAAAGTATCAACATTCAACAATGCCCAATCAATATTGTTAGATTCATACGTACTCCTAGATTTGTATTCAAATAGAGATGGTTTCCAATTTGTTTTCAAACACGTGAATGCTTGTTCTCGCGCATGCTCTTCCTACTAGGATTTTGCCACGTATAGCCAGTCCAATAGTAACTTTTTTAAGCTCCCTGTCCAATAGTAGTAGAAGTAGTAGTACTAGTGGAGTACTGAGGGTGACACTCGGCCGACCTCTCTCTCTTCTAGTAGTATAAATGACGTGGGCGGGGGAGGGGGAGGGACGTCGGTTTGCTCTCAACTGCGGTCCCACAAGCGAGCGAAAACGCAAGACGAAGCGCGTTCCATTCGGTGAGCGACATGGAGGGTCCAACATGCCGGGGTGCAACGCGAACACGACAAGAGTGATGTACACCGTCCGTTCCTTATGAACTTGCATACTTTGAGTACTCCTTTTTTTAACACAGTACAGACGCAAGCGCTCATACATGCGCGCATACACTCACCCCTATGAACTCACACACGCACACCCTACCCCTATGAGCACCTTCGAGAGACTGAGCTGTCATACCTCTACTAGCAAGATGCCCGTGCATTGCACGTAACATCAAGATGCATTTGTATGAGTAGTTTATCTTGTGAGAGAAAAGGATGAACGAGGGAAGGCCTTATTTGCAAATGTGGAGAGGGGTGTGGGTATCTTTTTGCAAAATTGCCATAGTTTCCTTCCTATCTGTCAAATTTAAATCGGACGGCCTATATTGCAGGATGGCAGGCACACCATCATCACCAACTCTGTTTTTTATAAGAGCTAGCAAGATGCCCGTGCATTGCACGGAACATCAAGATGCATTTTTTTACAAAACGCCTGTTGTGATTGACCCATGCAGGAGTAATCCATGTGTAAAAACTAATGATATCTCGAGAATTTCATCAGAAAAATGGTATCTCGAGAATTTCATCGAAAAAATGATATCTCGAGAAAGATGAGAGATAAGGTGAGGAGGAGTGGGGCGTGGTGGTGACTGGTGGTCGGACTGGGCGGAGGCATGGGGATGGATGGCGCCGACAGCGGCCACCATGCTAGATTGTTCTAGAGGCTTCCTTTTTTAATTACTCAACAATGAAGTTGTGGGAGATAAGGATGAATGATAGAGGTGCGGATATCCCTTTGAAAAATTGCCATAGTTTGCTTTCTACTCTTATCTAATTTTTCATATATATTACTTTTTCTAATTCGTTACGGTTTAAGAGCAGTTTCAAATTTACTAAATCACGGAATTTTATTTTTCAAATTTTTGCAAATTTTCGGTACTGTTTTTGCTCCAGTTTTTTAACCGTTTGTCGAAACAAGGCGTGTGATACGCCGTTGGAAAGCTACGGATGAGGCGCAACTTTTATATCTAGAAATATTTTTGAGATTCCTTACGATTTTAAGTTAATTTTGCAAATCGTGCGCCGGACGACGAGTGGCAGCGGCTGTTTTTCGTGAAATTTTTACAAATCGCTGGTCGGAATGATTCAGATGATACACCGTTGGGAAGATATCGACGAGACGCAACTTTTTCATGTAGAACACTCTCTCTAATTCCTTACCGGTTAAGAGGAGTTTTAAAATTACCGAAATGCAGACACTGTTTTTCACGACACCAAAATCGACGTGTGTACTGCATCAGCGGACTGAAATCCGCACTGCATCAGACAGTGAAGTGAACTTCATGGTTTCTTTCGTCATTTTTCTAACCTTTTTATGAAACACGAAACACCCTTTGTGGGATGAGTGCATGCACATCAAAGGTAAAGTGAACCACAACACAAATCGAAGTGGGCTGCGTGGCTTTTTTATCGTTTTCAAACTACTTTTTTATAAATACATTCGAACTGAATTACCGAGGCTAATGTACTTCATTTTTTCCAAAACGCCTTTTTCAAATTTACATGGTTGAGATTAGTGAACTGCACTATTATTTTTTTGTTTTTTCTTCTCACTCTTTTATGAATGCATCCTGGCTGCTGAGACAAGGCAAGTGTACTGCATCAACGGTTTTCTAGAGTGAACCACAAAGAACTTCCTGCGCCCACGCACCGGAGTGCAAGTGCACCACAACGAAACCGCATGAATACATTGCCCAACCGCATGTATAAACTGCACGCTGCCGCCGATGAGATGCATGTTGCTGTTTTCCAAACCGCATGGCTCGCGCGCCATTAACCCAACTGGGAACTGCACGCATCAGTGCACGCACAGAGCTGCCAAACTACAACGGGGAGGTTTAAAGAACTGCATAGCGCCGTTGTCTGTACTACATCCCGCATATATACATACAAAGCATACATACATACAGACATGTATACACCCATCGCACAACAAAACCAGCACTGGAGCACTCTCAGAAGCAAACTGCACTGCAAGATTACAAACAAACAAAACTAAAGCGAAGGAATTGCACGCACAGGCACTCCGCACCACACGGGCTCACCAGGCGAACTACACGGGAGGCTGGGGGTTGAGGTTGTCCTCCGCTCGCCGTGTGCATCATTTGTCCATGCAAATATGCACTAGCGCCATCATTGTCTTCATTGTACGATGTTGCTGCCTGCAGTGCACGCCGGCAGAAGGTAGGTGGAAGAGGGGGTTCAGAGAGAGGGGGAACCAACCGAGCTGCACGGGGTGGGGCGGCGCCCGAGTACCACGGATGGCGCAGATGAGGCTGTGACCGGAGACCGCCACGAGGAGGAGAGAGCCCATGGACGCTCCGGCTGTGGGCGAGGGGCGGCACCGCTGGGGGAGATGAGGGAGAGGGTGGAGCTTGGCGCTGGTGGTGGCCGTCGGTGGAGAAGAAGGCCGCCGCCCCGTAGAGACCCACCTCCTAGCACCCCCGTGCGGATCTCGCCGGATCTGGCGCCGGGCTACGCGAGCGGGGGGCTTCCGCGCTGAGGGTTGGCAGCGGCCGGATCCGTCGTTTGTGGCCGCACCAATGGCCGTGGCGGCCGGATCTGGTGGCTGAGGCCGCGCCCTGGGCCGAGGGGGCCAGATCGCGCCATGACTGCTAGATGGTGCGGGGGAAAGAGGAGGGCGGCGGCCGGCGTAGAAGGTGGCGCCCGTGGGACGCGGTCGAAGGTGGTGGTGGGCAGCGCCGCCGGAGAAGGTGGGGAGGGAGGTGGGACGGCCGGAGGGGAAGAAGGAGGTGGGACATGGCTCGCCGTGGGTGACGGGATCTATGCGGCATTGGTAGTTTTGGGTGGGTGCGTGCTGTGTGCGGGAGTGGATGGATAAGGTGGGTGACGAGGTGAGGATTAGTGCGGTTAGAAGGTGGGGATTGGGGATGCTACAGTTTGTTCTGTTTTTCTCTGCGTTCGGGTGTTCTGTTTTAGGGACGGCGAAGTGTTAGCAGAATAAGCCCACTGTTAGCAGAATAAGAGTCTTAAGGGTGTTAGCAGAATAGATCCATCATATATATATATATATATATATATATATATATATATATATATATATATATATATATAATGCTTAGTAGCTGCATGTGGTCCAAATTTGTAACTTGTCTGTGTTTTGGATTTGGCCCCAACATCATGCTCCTCTGGTGAGCTAAGAGAGATTTATGTATGCGGGCTGCACAGACTGCCATTTTTATAATTTTTAAAATATCACCTGCTTATGCTTCATGACGTGTAACATTATTGTTAGTCCTGTTTTGCCATGTACAAGATAGTCTGTCTTGCTCGCTTTACTATTGTAACTATATTTTTGTCCTAGTCATGTGTACTTACAGAAACATTTCAAGATGAAGTGACATCAACACAAAGATCTGAGAGCAGTGCGACATGACCGTTACCAAATGATTATGGATTGGAATTGGAATGTGTTGATGTTCTCGAGCATCAACTAGAGGTGGCAAGACACCGTGTATATGATTCTCAACATGTTGAGACTGGAGTTGCAGGTATTAGATGCAGGAGTCAAAAAAATGAAACAAGACACTGAGGTAACCACAAAGGAATTGGAGATTTTGCAGACTGAAATTTGTGCTATCAGAATCCGACCAATCATATTTTCTGAAGAGATTATAGTTCAAATGGTAAGTTCTGTTGATGCGTCTCCATGGTGTATGAGCTTTATTTGCCCAGTGTATGTAATTTATTGTTTGTGTACGCTTTATTATCACTGGTGCCGAACTATAATGCCCAGTGGATATAATCCGTTGTAATTTCTTTATTGTATAGTGTAGGATTGTTCTTCGTTTCTATGTCTCTTTATTGTATAGGTTAGGTTTTTTAGAGGCGATAGTATAGAGTAGGATAATTCTTTTTATATGCTATATCGTTGAAACAGGGGCCAACACGCCCAAACATTACCTAGACGCCATCCGAACGAACAAACATGTGTAGTCGAAGCGGGCCTTAATTGGGCTGGTCAACTTAATATTTAGTGGATCCCAATCGATGTGGCCCACCGTAACAACGGCTCTTAGCAAGCCGTTAACAGGCCGAAAGCTTGATAGGGCCGTATAAATGAAACGGCCCGCGGGCCTCTAGCAGGCCGAAATAAATGTCAATTTTGACTCGGCCCTTTTAATTGACGGGCCAGTAAGAGGCCAAAATTGTTTTGGGCCAAAAGAGGCCCAATTTACAAACTAGGCTTTTAACAGGCCGAAAGTCGCGTCGGGCTAAAATTGTGCCCTGCGGAACGTGGGCCGCTAATGGACCCAAAGTCAGGTGGCACCGTCAAAGGCCCAACTGTTGTGCGGGCCGTTAAGAGGCCGAAAGACAAAATGGGCTAAAAGTTGGCCCATGTACAGAATGGGCCTAGGAGAGGCCGAAAGTCACAACGGGCTAGAAGTTGGCCCAACTACAGAATGGGCCGAGAAAAGGCCGAAAGACGTACCGGCGGCATATTGGTCCAATCTATAATGGGCTGCTAATAGGCCGAAAGAAAGTCGGGCCATAATTAAGCCCAAAGACGTAGCATGCCGTTAACGGGATGGAACTGACGATGGGCTGGAAATTGTCAAATCCAGAATGGACCTTTGGGCCGATTCTATGTAACTCGTATGGGTCGTGCTTGTGAATGGGCCTGACTCAAGTAGGCCACTAATGGGCCGACCCGCTTATTTTGACAGGCCCGGCCTTTTAACCTAAACGGGCCACTATTGGGCCGAGCCACGTGTCGACATACCATTGACGCGTCCCGTCCACTCACTAGATGACACCTGTCCCAACGCGGAGCTGACACGTGGATACTCCGGCGAATCAGAATTTTACACGTGGAAAATCCCCATTGGTCCGGGCTGTTAACGGGTTATCGGATCCAAACCGGAACCCGATAGCTTAATGGCGACCCGTTACGGTGGATGCCACGTGTCGGTTACCCTTGACGAATCCACTTCCATGACGGCCATTTATCATCATGGAAGTGGACACTTCTGTGATGATAATTTTGGTATTGTCATGGAACACTTCTATGACAACACAGGTATGACTATCTTGATTCTGTCATAAAATCGTCATGGATGTACATGCATGACAGAAAACGTGACCTACTGTGACAAACACGTATCATCACGGAAGTGGTTTTTTTGTAGTGTGAGTAGAGGGATGGCCTGGCCAACGGTGGGAGTAGTAGGGGGCGCCGAGGCCTGCGCGACAGCATAGCCGGTCACGGGAGGCGGGAGCAGGCGGTCCCGCCGGTGCTGGATTTGGCGGCTGGAGCAAGAAGATCAGAGATTGAAGAAGCACGATGGCCGTTGGATTGACATCCAACGGTCACTTCTGCTAGAATCGTTTGTTGACTAATATATAATAAATAAATAAATACTGCATACGCGTCAACTTAATAGGCCCACAAGTCTGCCTATTTCCTATTTTTTAATAATAGGATAATTAGATTTATGCCCCTAGTTGTGTCCCACTCTGCTGTTTTACCCCTAATTTCCAAAAGTCACCGGTTCTGTCCAAGTCACTTTGCTCCTCTTATGGTTTTGCCCTTTGATCGTTTGACCGTCAGTTTGAAAAATTCATAACTAATTCATACTAAATCAGAAAAATGCAAATAAGATACCAAAATGTTCAGAAAAACATCACCTATATGTCAGTGTCATTTGCATTCATGAAAAAAGTGTTGGAAAGTGCCCGTCCGAGTTTTAGCTCTTATGATACCACCATGAATAGTAAAATCTAAAAAAAATTCAAAAAATTCAGAAAAAATTTGGTGGAAAGAATGACAAATGGTTTAAGTGCTTGCCAAGTTTCATCAGGGAACGACATTCGTGGAAGTCGTGGCAAAAAAATAATCTATTCTGGAGTGCTGATTGTTTTTTTTGTCATGACATCCACGAATGTCATTCCCTGATGAAACTTGGCAAGCACTTAAAACATTTGTCATTCTTTGCCACCAATTTTTTTTTGAATTTTTTTAGATTTTACTATTCATGGTGGTATCTTTATAGCTAAAACTTGGATGGGCACTTTCCAACACTTTTTTCATGAATGCAAATGACACTGACATATAGGTGATGTTTTTCTGAACATTTTGGTATCTTATTTGCATTTTTCTGATTTAGTATGAATTAGTTATGAATTTTTTAAACTGATGGTCAAACGATCAAAGGGCAAAAGCATAAAAGGAGCGAAGTGACTTAGACAGAACCGGTGACTTTTGGAAATTAGGGGTAAAACAGCCGAGTGGGACACAACTAGGGGCATAAATCTAATTATCCCTTTAATAATTTACAGCTCATTTGCAACTTCTTATGCAGTTTATTGCAGTCCATCTTCTTTTTGTTGGCCAGGGTCAGGGTTAAAAATTTAAATGAAATTTCACATATTTCGGTGGGGTCCAAACTATTTTTAATACCAAAATGTCGAGCCAGATTTAAAGTACTTTGAAGATATATTTAAATTATGTTAAAGCCCAATGAAATTGGAATCTGAAAATGTGAAAAAATTCAGAAATTTGAAAGTAATTGCCAATTTGTCGTGTGTTTTTTATATTTACAACCCATTTCATATTACTTTTAAGATTTGCAGCCGTCTTGAAAGAGTTGCAGCCCAGCAGGGCGGGGAAAAATAAGTAGGCCTGGGTTGGGTATGCCTGGATTGGGTATTCTTCAGAAAAAATAAACTGAGCTAGCCATTTTCACAAAGAAAAAATAGCTGGGCTGGTCATGTGGTGAACGTAAAATAGAAGCCAGAGCTAGACGGGCCACAGCCCAGTTGAAACCTTGCTCCATCTCAACAATAACAAAAAAAATACTGCTCGAGCAGCTACGTCCAAGGTGTCAGCCGCTCTTGTGTTGTTCTCTTGTCTATTGACTATACGCTGACAATGTCGTGGGTCCCAGATGTCAGCAAACCAATAGGAGGAAGCATTTTCTTTTTCTATACGCTGACATTGGAGTATATAACAAAAAAAAAGAGGAACTTGCTTGCGTACGGCCATGGACATGGTGGGTTCCTACTGTCATCCTCTCCACGTACAGTCCTCTCCCAATTCCTCTCGTTTGTTGACCATGTAGATAATGCAAGAGGGCGGCGCCGCGGCGAGCGCACCAAAGCGTGCAGAGGACGACAACAAGGCCTCGGATGGGAACAAACAGGAGCGGGGGACGATGCGGCGGCGAAGTCGCGGGCAAAGGGGAGTATTCGGGTGCAGGGTAGGGCTGACGTCGGCGTTAATGATTTAGGAGACGGTGGGGCGGCGATGCGTGCGCTGAGGCGCAACCATCCATGGGAGGCGGGAGCAAGCGCCCCGCCGGTGCTGGTTTGGTTTTGGCGGCTGGAGGAAGACGAGACTGAAGAAACACGCAAGACTTTAAAAGCAGCAGGAGTACTTAACAACCTTAACTGAAATCAGCAGGGGCACTTAACAACCATAGCTGAAAGCAGTATGAGTACTTATACAGGTTCAACTGTACAAAGCACGCCTCGAATAGTGCTACTTTGCCTACAGTTAACCAAGGGTGAGGACACCAAGCCCCAGGACAAGGCCCAGGCGCCACCCCGTGCATCCACAACCTTCTGAAAGCGGCTTCATCTCGCAATGGGGTCAATAAACAGGATATTCACTTTAGATCCATGGAAAAGCATGAGCATAACCTTCTGTCCTATTCCCCAAGATGGACGACCATTCATTATTTGAGACCACCCATGAATAATATCTTTTCACCTCTAAGGGAAATGGAGTAGGTCGACATAAACATCATGTTGTGACCAAGCACAAGTCTGACCCAACCATGGTCAGGCATCTGTATAGGAACAATAAAACTGGGCAGTTTCTATTTCAAGAAGATCATAGCTGTAAAACTGTGTATAAGCAAGAGTTTATGAACAACATATATAACATAAAACAACTCGTACCATAAGTTTCTTGACATAGTTGGACCTGTTCAACATGTGCACCAGTGGCACACATATCCGACGTGGCCTTCCACCATTGAAACGCCCCACAAGGACTTCAAGACGATCAATAAAGTGTAGGAACTGGTGAATGTCATCCCAGTCAACTTCAGTGCCATCAGTAACAGTCAAGTTCTTATCAAATAACAAAGGAGTAGTGTCCTGAACTTTGTAATAACCTACACGTGCCACAAATTATAAGAAATATTAGTTAGAAGCAGCATCTTCGTGAGAGAAGGGAATTACAAATTGTTGCTACTTCTAAAGTCAAATTGTGATTAGTTAGACATAATAGGTGGATTAAGAAGTAATCGAGGCAACATGCAAGAACCAAATACAAAACTAACATGGATGAACTACTGGATTGACGTCAGGGTGGAAGGTCACAGTGAAGATGAGACCAGGTTCTGCTATGTCCATCAACATTCGTGTGCCAACTTTCAGTTCGTAACACTTGAGAAAGTTTATCCAAGTTAGGCCATAAAAAGCAACGATCTTCTTGGTTCATAAACCCAACTGGGAACTTATATCCATGGCGTGTCTTCAATGTGACCAGTAAACTGGTGTATTCAGTTATGGCAAGGCCGACCATCTTGAGTACATGTGTTCTGGCATAGCAAGGGATGCACTGCAGGAAAAATAATATGAGAACACAATTTATTCGCTATCCAAATCTAGAAATAATATCCTCTTTCACGTCAGTGTTGACCATGTACTAGTAACTTTTATCCAAATATAGCAATCCAAATTTCCAAATTAGTCGACATCATGTTCAAAAACCCCAACCCTCCCGGATAGAAAAGAGGATTCTAGAAACATACTGTGCGCGTTTTAAAATCATGTGTTAGGATGAGAAGGAACAAGTGTGGCGTCTCGCCAAGGGCGCAGAAACCTTTAGGGTCCTCGCACTTTGGGTAGTGCAAATGAAACACACTAGATTCAGTAGGAAGAAAAATGCATCAACGATGGCGGCTGCCATCCTAGGATTACCGGCGACCAAGGGACTAGGATTTATCGAGGATGGATGAAGAATTCGTACCTGGTTCTCCATGAGAAAACCCTAAGCAATCGCCGAGAGAAGATTTTCTCTGAACAAACAGACGAGGAAGAAGGGGATTCAGGCCCAGTGAAATATTGCTGCTTCATCCGTCCAGCTTACTGCTACTGCTGGAAAGGTGGGGGTTTTGTGATTTGATGGCTCATTGGGCATTACTGCGGCACTACGACCGGGGTGAGTCTACCGTGCAGTTGTGCACTCTAATTTGGTGCATGGCACATGGACCCCATTGCCGGATGCCCCGCATATCAGCGAAAGGAAGTAGAAAGGCAGGAGTAACTAGTTACACATAAATATATTTTTGATAGAGAGATACTCCCTCTATAAAGAAATATAAAAATCTTTTATATCACAACTTTATACATAAGAAAAATCAAGGGGAATATATATAACATAATATGGGGTTCAGATGAGAATAAAATACTCAGGTAGGCTGACAGGTCTGGACTTTGGGCCACAGGCCGGTGGGCCTGCATGTTTGGGGGCCCATGTGTTCTAACTCAGCGTATTTCATCCGGTAAATATTGCAAGCGATTGGTACGGCGCTGGTTTTAGATGCTGTCGCAAGGCGAATACAGAAAATTAAATAAAGCATGGCAGCTGTTAGAATGAAATAGAACGACAATTCCTAACCAGCAATCAGAGTTGCAATTCTTTCACGATATCCCACGTGATAAATAATACTGCCATACTACTTATACACACATGACACTTGTTTCACCATGCCATATTATTACATCAAAGCTCTCGGAGGATAGATCAGTTCGGCAGTTGCGTGCTGCTACTGAAGAATTTCAAAGTTGATTAGGACCAGCTCTCCTTGTCGAGAAAGTTTGATTTTGACATCATCCCCAACCGCAAGATTTGATAGAGTTTTGAACCTTGACCATCCTTTAGCATCAATCATCATGCGACCATCCTTTGTACTTACGGTATATTGAGTAGGTTCATTCACACCAAGGCTGCGCATGGTAAGAGAAACTTGGCCATGGTCGCCCTGATTATTGAACGACTCCCTCATTGTTCTAGGTATTCTCTGTTTTCGAACAAGAAGACATACATAAATAGATAGATCAACACAGTGAATCATGTGAAACAACTTGGAAAGAAAAAAGAATGAAGCACTTGGGTTGCCAATGCTTACCAAGAAGGTGGAGATGTCGGTTTTTGTAAGGACTTTGGTATATGCAGTGCAAACTGCAGCCCATTCCGTTGTCGGTGCAAGTGCTGGTTCCGTTGCCGCTGCACGGGCCGGAGCAGATGCAAGTGCAACTTCAAGTGTTGGTGCAGGTGCCAGAGCTGTTGCTGGTGCCCGCTGCTACTTCTTGAGCTTGCGTTGGTTTTTCCCTTGAAGAGGAAAGGGTGATGCAGCAAAGTAGAGATAAGTATTTCCCTCAGTTTGAGAACCAAGGTATCAATCCAATAGGAGACAACGCACAAATCACCGAATACCTGCACAAACAATCAAACAACTTGCACCCAACGCGATAAAGGGGTTGTCAATCCCTTCACGGTTATTTGCAAAAGTGAGATCTGATAGAGATAGATAAACGATAAAGTAAATATTTTTGGTATTTTTGTTTTATAGATCGGAAAGTAAAAGATTGCAAAATAGTAGATCGGAAACTAATATGATGGAAAATAGACCCGGGGGCCATAGGTTTCACTAGAGGCTTCTCTCAAGATAGAAAATAATACGATGGGTGAACAAATTACTGCCGAGCAATTGATAGAAAAGCGCAAAGTTATGACGATATCTAAGGCAATGATCATTAATATAGGCATCATGTCCGTGTCAAGTAGACCAAAACGATTCTGCATCTACTACTATTACTCCACACATCGACCGCTATCCATCATGCATCTAGAGTATTAAGTTCATAAAGAACGGAGTAATGCATTAAGTAAGATGACATGATGTAGAGGAATTAACTCAAGCAATATGATGAAAACCCCATCTTTTTATTCTCGATGGAAACAATACAATACGTGCCTTGCTGCCCCTACTGTCACTGGGAAAGGACACCGCAAGATTGAACCCAAAGCTAAGCACTTCTCCCATTGCAAGAAAAACCAATCTAGTTGGCCAAACCAAACCGATAGTTCGAAGACAATTACAAAGATATCAAATCATGCATATAAGAACTCAGAGAAGATTCAAATAATATTCATAGATAAGCTGATCATAAATCCACAATTCATCGGATCTCGGCAAACACACCGCAAAAAAGTATTACATCGAATAGATCTCCAAGAACATCGAGGAGAACATGGTATTGAGAATCAAAGAGAGAGAAGAAGCCATCTAGCTACTAGCTATGGACCCGTAGGTCTGTGGTAAACTACTCACGCTTCATCGAAAGGGCAATGGTGTTGATGTAGAAGCCCTCCGTGATCGAATCCCCCTCCGGCAGGGTGCCGGAAAAGGTCCCTAGATGGGATCTCATGGGTATAGAAGGTTGCGGTGGTGGAAAAGTCTTTTCGTGCATGCCTCTGTTGGTTTGGGGATATATGAGTATATATAGGCAAACAAATTAGGTCAGGAGGTGCACGAGGGGCCCACAAGGGTGGGGGGCGCGCCCTACCCCCTTGGGCGCGCCCTCCGTCCTTGTGGCCACCTCGTGGCTCCTCCGACTTCATATCCAAGTCTCCTGGTTTCCTTCTGGTCCAAGAAAAATCATCGCGAAAGTTTTATTCCGTTTGGACTCCGTTTGGTATTCCTTTTCTGCGAAACTCAAAAACAAGGAAAAAACAGAAATTGGCACTGGGCTCTAGGTTAATAGGATAGTCCCAAAAATAATATAGAATAGCATATTAATGCATATAAAACATCCAAAACAGATAATATAATAGCATGGAACAATAAAAAATTATAGATACGTTGGAGACGTATCACCCGCTGCGGTGCGACTGGTAATGCTGCTGCTGCTGGAGATGGTGCTGCTTGTGGAGCTGGTGCCAGTGTCGAAGCAGGTGCCCGTGTCGGTGCCTGATCCTCCGGTAGATCAGCCTAATCCGCTGACACGGTCGGTGCCCAATCCTCTGGTGGATCAGACTGAGCTGTTGCCGTTGTCAGTGCTAGAGCCAGTGCCGTCGGAGTAGGTGCCGGTGCTTGATCCGATGCTGAAGGTGGTACCGATGTGCGAGATAGCAGCGATCGTCTCTTGTCTGCTATGATTTCATACTTTACCTTTCTAACTTCGCTAGGCTCCGTGACCTGGATCCAGTCTTTTTCTTCACTTCTTTTAAACGCGAGAAGGACTAATTGTGGCGTGTTTGTTAAAACAAGCTGCAGTTCATCATAGGGCTTCAGACTGTACTCAGACAGTAGGCTGATCCAATTGTGTCCAGTAATATAAGTGATGGACAGTGCCTTCGTTACTAACACGCCATAAGAAGTGAAACCTGCTAAAATAACCATCATAGAGCAAACCAAATGGTTTATTCTGTAATGAATGTGACATGGCAAAACCTGCATCGTAAAATTGCAGCAAAAGTAAGAAAACATGACAGTAAATCAATAAGATTTACTTGATGTGCCACGAGTGAATCCTTATCAGGATATCACTATGTTCATGTTCTAGATTGAAGGTTGATCGTCCAATTACGGGTGGCATGCAGGGCCCCCACTTACTCCCACAAGCAGGACAGTCCAAAGGTTGTGACAACTCGTATTGAGCGAACATCCATGGAACTGGAAATCCTGGTGGGTGTGATAAACCCTGCAATGCATACAGATATTGGAGTGTAACCATAATTGATAAACCGTCCTCACAAAAAAGATGATCTGGGTACTTCAAAATATACAGACTGAATTGAGTGGACAAACATTAACATAGACTGTTCTCACGACTCACCACACAACAAAAGCGGTAGGACTAAACCATACAGGGTTCACACACACAAATCAAGTACTAAACAATATTACTTACCACAGACAAGCAAAGTTGCACTAATTAAACTCTGCAGACTATTTCTTGCCATTGACCAACGGGATGTACCCCACATAACTGACTAGGCCATGGACTTTGTGAGAGATGTCTACCGGACCTTCGCCATCTCGTCAGCCTTGGAGAACCTAACAGAGTGGTCTTTCCACTCATAAACATGACGACGAAGACAGTCCGCATCAGATTTGTCGGGAAGCTTTACAAGAACCACACCCTTCATAATCGAAGGCACAACTAGAAGATTGTTGTGGTGAAGTACACCCTCGAGAACACGCCTGACAACGATGCTACAGGAAAACACTTGTTCACGACACGTGATGACAAGGACATAGCAGCTGGATAGTTTAGTAGTAGAACACATCCTCAGGTGTTCCAGTTCACACGGCATGACTTTGAGAACTTCATATCCACCGCGGACCTAATTCTAATTCAAACAGAAACCAAATATTTTATTACTACCTTCATTCAGAAATATAAGATGATTTTCGATATTTTACTCCATATAAGACTACATATACGCACAGAAATGAGTGAACACAGACACTAGAACATGTGTACATGAGATACACAAAAAAGTTAGAACATATTATATTTGTGAACAAAGGGATTACTTGCAATATCCATAACACAAGTTACTGAGGCTACTATACTCTCTTCCAAGGCATGAGAGCTAAAATCTTGCATTTCCTACAGCTAGCATTGATGTTCATAAAGTAGTTGAAAGTAATCTATAAGAAATCAGTGTTATGTGCAAAAATCATATGTATGTCAACCTCTCGCATGTTTTGGTCAAAAGAACCATTTAGAACCGTCATTTGGCACACAAAAATCACATGCAAGATCGCCCAGAAAGTTGTGCTACTAGTACTAATACTACGTGTACATTACACAAACCTCGTATATTAGCAAGCACTCTGCAAGTTAGATGAAAAAACACGATCAAGATCGCCAAAAAGATCATCATGAAGAGATATTACCTGGGCTGGCTTAACGAGGGATCCCGGAGAGGGGGGCTTGGACAGGGCGATGGCCTTGAGCTTGTCTGCGGTAGTCTCGGCGAGGTGCTTGCGCTTCTTCGTACCCTGAGCCTCGACGATTTTGGCAAGAGCCATAGACATCACTTCCGCCGGTGCTCCAGGGTCCATCAATAAACTGTCAAATAGAAATAAAAGAAAAGAAACCATAATCACAAACCCAAAAGAAGAACAGAGAGGGAGTTAGGATCGGTCGCGGGGTTGCAAGACCGGGCCTTGGCCAGAAGCAACACCATTGATGTGCTCACCTTTCCTTCTTTGGGGGAGAAGAACAATGGCAGAAGCGCATTGGGGTTTTCTTGAAGAAATGAGGAACAAGATGAGGGAGAAGAGTGAAATGATGGTTGCTTCATCCGTCCAACATACTGCTAGAAAGGTGGGGGTTTTGTGATTTGACGGCTCATTGGGCATTACTGTGGCGCTTCGACCGGGGTAGTCTACCGTGCACTTGTGCACTCTAGTACGGAGTAATTTAGTGCATGGCAAGTGGACCCCGATGCTGGCTGTCCCACATGTCAGCGAAAGTGAGTAGCAAGGTTCCTGACGACCGTCAAGGAGGATCCGCATGGTAGAGCTTGTCCACTGTTTCTGAAAAAAAAAAGATTACAACAAGCGTTTCCACTCTTACTACGGAGGAGTGCGAAACACGTCAGACACTTGAACTTACACAGTACTCCTACTACTAGGCATGTGCAGTGGTTCATACGTTAGTACCATAATCTTGTTGCTAGTGTAGTAAGATATGACGATAAAAAATGATGTTGTGCGCATGTCAACTATGAACAGTAATGTAACATGCCCCTTTTTGACTGTCCGGTCGAGAATGAACGGTGAGATCAATGTTAACAGAACTAGGTCTACAGCGCATGGAGAGTATGATGCTATAGTACTCCACGGAACATGAACCATATGAAGCACGAATCTGTGTTAGGTAGGGTGTATGAAGGGTGCATGGGAGCAAAAGTTCCCTTCTCGACCCACTTTTGGGTGTTTGGTAGAGTGCATGAGTCCACACTAGGTTAACACAAATACACTAGGAGCATGTAGAGCATGCATGAAGAGGGGTGCTGAGATGAGCATGCACGAAGAGGGAACAACTATATTGAGATGATAATGCAACCAAACACACCCGCACGCTTTGTGCTACAGTGACTGATCTGCACCATCTGAGTTTGATCCAATAGTCATGTTGCACCGAGACATGCCCATGCAGAGGACGCCTAAACACCACTGAAGTCCCTCTGCTTCTCGAGGCGCACGACGGTGGTGATGTAGGGTGCCACTGCCCACAGAGCCCGCTCCCGGTCGACGGGAGCCGGTCGTTAAAGACGACGTCCAATGGCACGAATGGATTCTGGTGACGAAGCCCTTAGAGGATTCGCCCGGAAATGGCGACGGCCGCCCGCAACCCCTCCTTGTCCAGCTCCGCCCCCACCACCGCGCAGAGACGGCTCAGCTCCTCGAAGATATAGGTGAAGAAGGAGACCAGGTCAGGAAGCCACAACTTGTTGAAGTCGATGGGGTGGTCGAACGGGTTTAGCCCGATGGCCGGCATGGTCGTGCTGGCACGGCGGTAGGCATCGCGCAGCCGCAACATGTGTGTGGCGACATGGTCCAGCAAGTGGTTGAGGCGATCCTGGACCTCGTCACGATCAGACCGCTCGTGCTCCAGCCGGCTTGCCTGACCGCCTATCGTATCTCCCGCTTTCTGCAGCAACACCGCCGACGCCTCGAGCATCTTTGTGGTGGACGCCTGTCGCTTTTGAAGCTCTGTGAACTCCCACACATAAAGGAGGAGCATGGCACTCCTCTCCTCCTTGAGCTCACGGAGCTCCATGTCCTTGGCCCTGAGCTCCGCGTCCTTGGCCTGGAGCTCCTGTGTCAGGCGCCTCACCTCAGACTCCGTGATCTGGTGCGCCGCCATGGAACTAGGTAGAAGCAATGGGGAGAGGAAGCAATGGGGGCGAAACAGCTGAAAGGCAATGCAATCTACGGGAAGGCGGAGGGAGCCAGCCGAGGAGCGGGGTTAATCTTTTTGTTTTCACCATGGGAAAACACCAGTCGACGACTTTTCACATCAGGGAGCAATGGGTTTTACAGGCGGAGTCATCATGACTAATTGCTGCCGCGCCTACTCCCGTCAATCAAAAAAATTAAAATCCTGCTGCGCCTGCCGCACCCAAAGACTAGAGCAACGCAGCGGTGGATATTTAAATGTACCTACCGGTAAGGAGAGTAAAAAAGGGGTGAAAAAACAAATGTGATGGCGGCCTAGCTAATCGGTCGCACTAGCCCAACTAGCTAGCCACCGTGCTTCACTGATGTACTCAGCCGAAAAGGTGGGCTTTTGTGATTTGACGACTCATTTACTTGCTTCGGCGCTACGACCGAGGAGGACCCAGAAAACGTGCGGTAGGGTGTCCCACATCTCGGCAAGGAAGAAAATATGCGTGCACCACCTGGGAGGACCCAGAAACCGCACGGTAGGGTGTGCCACGTCTCGGCACGGAGGAAAAATGTGCGTGTAAAAATATACTGTACTACCTATGGTTCGACCTCGGGACCTAGCCAGTCGGTCGAAAACACCCCACTAGCCACACAACTTCATCATGCTAACCTGGCACGGAGGATATGTGTGGTTAGCACCGTCTCGACCAGCCACAACGTCTCTTGTTCTAGGCGATTCATCTATTTTCCAAGCATTTTTTAGTTATAATAACACCACGGCAAGCTCGTGCCGCTCTTCGTCTGTGCCCGTGCATCTAAAGGTTGTACTAGATGGAGAGGAGAGAGATCACAGACATGGGACCCACCAGTAAGTGAGTCAACATTCATGCACGTGTTGACAAGCCACTCCCTCTACTCTACTCAATGCAATACTGTATAAAATCAAGTTATGCGACAAAGCCAACAACCGTTGCCGTTTCAGGCTATCGACCTACGCTTTGTAGTCCAGGTTGCCATTTCGAATCTCTTCCTTCACATTTGTTAGTTTTAGGTCCAAATTTGATCAATGACAAGTGGGAGCGAGGGGTTACCCCCTGGCAATCTACACAACTCCGCCTATGCAAGAGGTGTAGTGGGAGCGTCTATGTGTGAGAGAGATGACGCGAGAAAGTGAGGTCAATCGAGTCATTTATAGAGGGAGAGATCGAGTGAGTGTGGCCTAGCGTACACTTGAATGTTAAAGACGATACACCAAGATATCGTGTGGCGAAGCTGCAGTGAGGGCTGGAGGGAGATAATTATCGAGAAAGTGGCCTAGATAGACTTTGTGTGGGCGCGCACGGTGAAGGTGTTTTACAAAGGCAACGTATGTGTCTTGAGAGAGAGGGAGGGTTTGTCATGGAGGGCACGATGAGGTTGTGTGTGAGAAATACATTTGTTGAGAGTGTGAGGGCGGGTGTGACATAAATGGAGATCGAAACGTGAAGAGAAATAATGAGCGTCTGTTTGTCGGATACCAATAGCTCTATTAACAAACAAATGAAGATCGACCGATACATGAAGTATGTGTGGTGGGGGGGGGGGGTCGATGGAGAGACCTAAACACAACATTTGCATGTACATAGTACTAGACTTAATATTCATCTTTCACCTTACTGTGCATTTTAAATATTGAATTGAGGACCATGCATGGCTTACATTTTATTTTTGAATTCGTGTCATACATGCATGGTCTGGAAAAATAGATGCACTATACTTACTGGATTGTTGTTGTATTCGTGTGTGTGTGGGCATATGCTTGAATACATACAAAGTTTTCTCACCACCATACCGTTCATCTTTTAAATTTGAATTTGCAATGAAAAACTTACTATAGACACCATGAAATGTGAAATCCACATTGAGATCACTATATCACAAACTCACTCTAATTCAAGAACTCGTCATAAATCAATTATCGTGCCTTTTGGAATGACCTGTTATTTGCAAGTAAAACACGGGCATTGTAATACATATAGATTCTTTCGGCAATTTTTTAAAAAAGATTCCTTTTGCATTCTCGATTGGCAGCACCCGACAGCGTATCAGCCAGACCCGGGCTCATGTCCTGCTAGTGGCGTGCGTGGTACGCACATTAGCCAACCCCAACCAAAAGAACCGCGATATTAAACTCCACACCTCCACTCGAGCCTCCGCATTTCAAGTCAAAAAATCTGGCAACCAGAATTCCAGCCCTAGGAAATTCCCCTCATGTCTTCGGTCCATAATGACTACCGATGAACAATGGAGGGATGCTTTAGTAACCGACCCATGTTACCTACTATGCCGAGCATGGTTCAATTCCCTCGGTCGCCGCTACCCAAGGTCACCCGTCAACTCTATTGCCTAGTACTAATAATACTACACCAGGATGAGCACAGAATGGAGCTCCATTTGTTCATGTGTACTAGAGTTACTATATCAGGCAATGCACTGGTACGGAGGTATTATACTTTTACTCTGCATATATAACTTGTCTGAAGTCTAACTAAGCAAAATGTTGACCAAATCCTTTCTTAAGAAATATTAACATCTACAATAGTAAAGATGTATCACTTTAAAATTTATTTCATGATGCAGGTTATGATATTGTTTCGAATCCTGGATTTTAAATTCCAGAAAATCCAAAACTGACCTGAAATTTCTGAAACCGAGCATGGTCTTGTGATATGGCACAAATAGGTTGTCTTAATTTTTTTGTTCAATTTGAGACAAGCTGCTTATGAAAAGTTGCACAAATGAAGAGCCAAGGTATTTTGGAACAAAGACCTGTCACGTTAACGCGAATGGTTTCACTATTCAAACCGTGGGTGTTAGACCAACATGCCTGTCGGTGCAACAAACCCTGGGTCCGTTGCCCAGACTGTGCATAGGCCCAAGGACAAGATTACAACTCCAAGGTCAGATCAAAGCACGAGGGATCAATTCTTTGGCAGGACCAAAGTGCAGATCAAGAAGACCAAGATGAGCCAGAGAAGCAATATATCACTAAGGGAAGAACCTCCTCTGCCAGGCAGGCGAGCCTAGCAAAGGTTGGGTTTGCTCCGGAAGCAAGTCTCAAGATTGTCCCGGCAGGCCCGCCAGGGCTTACGGAGGCGAACCACTCCACCGCACCACCTCATCACGACGCACGTCGTCGATCAGTGTGGTGTCAAGCTCCAAAGTGACTAAGTGGCTGCTATCTACCACATGACAGCCGCTTCCTACAGAAAATACCCCCAGGCGACACCCGTCCTGAGACGTGTCAAGCAAGCAGGCGCGAAGCTGGCAAAATAGCCCGGCAGGGCCTGCCGGGCAAGCTGAGATGTGATGTTGAGCGACGCATTTAATGCGCTCTCTCAGCCTGCAGAGTTAGGTATGATAACACTGTTTGCTATCTAATCAGTATGTAATGACTGATTTGCCACTGTGGTGACCCCTTGATCTATAAAAGGAGGCCCATGGCGACAGTAGAAAGGGTTGGCTGATCCGGACCTTTACACACTCATACGCGCGTAGCTGCTCTCGCCCCGAGGCGACCTTGCCGGGCAAGAGCACTGTGTTCATCCACCATTTTTCCACCATCAATCCACCAAAGCAGGAGTAGGGTTTTACGCCTCACGGCGGCCCGAACCTGGGTAAAAACTGCCCGTGTGATCTCTGCCGCGCTGTGTGACGCTTCTTCGCTTTTTGTGCAACGTGCCCATCCCCCCGCCGAACCAAAAAGGGCCTCATGGCCCCATAGGTGGCCGTGGTTTCCCACGGCATCTTTGGCGCGCCAGGTAGGGGGATCACTCATGCGAACCCGAGAGCGTCAATAGCGCGTCATCTTCATCGCCATTCTCGTCATCGACGGCGTCATCAACTATGGCACCCAAGAAGAAGTCCGGAGCCGCAAATCACCCGTCCACCTCGAAGGCTCCGCCGCCCGCGACCGCCGATGTCGCGGGGAATGCGGAGACGCGCGAGGGTGTGGACGCTGTGGGGGATGTGGTCGGGGCAGGCGGCATTGTCACCACCTCCCCCACGGCCGAAGCAGGAACGGGAGGCATCGGGGAAGGACAGCATCAGCAACATCCCAGCGGCCATGCTCCATGAGGTACGAGTGGAGGGCTTATTCTGCCTGCACCTCTTCTCCTCGCCGAAGGGCACAGCCGCAGTGGTGGCGCTCGTTCTGGGGCGAATCGCAACCCTCCGGCCGCCCCCGCCGCGGGCGTGACCGCAGGCCATGCGCCGCCTTCGGAACGAGCTGACCAAGTTACTGTGCCCAACGGAGCCGCTGGCCTTCAAGCGCCTCCACCGTGTCATCATGCCATCCAAGCGGCTGGTTCGCAACAACAAGGGCGCGGCGCGGTCGCTATCGGCACCGTCAGGAGCCGAGCGACACCGCGATCTACATCATCATCACCTATGCCGAGCACTGCCTCAGAGGCCATGGCACGGGCTCAACTGCTGTTGAGATTCCCGCCGGCAGCCGATCAGATGGATGAGTGGCGAGCCACCATCCAAAGCCTGATTGTCTTTGCCGAAGCGGGAGGATCACTGCCAGCTGGCCCACCACGGCCTCCCCAAGCAGCGACGACGGCCCGTGCTGCTGGCCGTACGAAAGGGGCCACCACCATGGTGCAGTCCCCACCACGGCAGCCAGCACAGGAGCCACGAAACCAAGAACCAGATGATGTCTCGATGGCCTCTTCTGACCCTCGAGCGTGTCCAGGCCAACGACGAGCCCCGGAGGACGGGCGGAGGGAAGGCGCGCGTGTCGTCGTCGAGCGACGTCGCGACAACCACCGCCGGTCCAATGGGTGCGATGGCCTCGACGTCGACGAACCCGCACTCGGAGACGGCGGGTGCCTACCTTTCGAGGTTGGGTGCCCTGCTTTCCCCTGTGAGCTGCGGCAAGTCCGTTGGCCATCCGCTCGCACGTTCAAGCCGGAGATTCCAGAGAAGTATGATGGGAGGCTGAACCCGACAGAGTTCTTGAGCATCTACACCATCGTTGTTCAAGCTGCTGAGGGAAGAGATGAGAAGGTATTCGGCAATTACTTCCCTTTGGCACTCAAGTCAAATGTGAGGTCTTGGCTGATGCACCTACCGGAGAACTCCATTTCGACTTGGGCTGACCTATGCCATGAGTTCATTGGCGCCTTCATGGGTGGCCATCAAGAACCAGGGCGGCCCAGCGATTTGCAGCTTCTCCAGCAGAAAGAAGGAGAGAATCTGCGAAAGTACTTGCAGAGATTCAGCTGAGTACACAGAAATATCCCAGATATCCACCCGACAGCTGTGATAGCCGCTTTCCAATCCAACATACGCAACCGCGGGATACGTTCCAAGATGAACGTTCCGCTGCCCAAGACTGTGAAGGAGGTTTACACCTTGGTGGACAAGTGTGCTCGGGTGGAGGAAGGGAGGAAACTCCCTGGAGAGGAAGATTGCGTCAACATCGACTCAGAGGATGACGACGAGTCCACCAGTCAGAAGAAGAAGAACAAGAAGCGCAAGGATAAGGCAGTGATGACCGTTGAAAGATCAGGCACGCCTAGTACCGGCAAGAAGGCTAAGACCGAAGCCCCCGGCAAGGAAGTTGCCGCGTGCACTTACTGCCGGGAGGCTATGACTACCGAGAAGGCTGGGAAAGGTGATGAGCCGCATTGCAAGATTCATCGGACCAAGGGCCATGATCTCCAAGAGTGTCACCAAGTTGAGCAGCTCGTCAAGAAGCAGAGGGCTGAGTATGAGAAGTGTGATAAGGAAAAAGGTTAGAATGGTACTGGCGGGAAGGGCCGGGGCGGTGAAGCAAATCGCCCCGGCAAGGCTCCTTGGAACCAAGGAAAACCCGCTAGGGGCCGAGAGAAGGAGGATTGCAAAGCTGAGAGTGATGGAGGGGATGAAGAGGAAACCAACGAGCAGGAATTCCAGAAGGCCACTGACACCCTCTGTATTGACAGGGGTGCATCTTTGCACTTCTTTCACCTCAAACTTAAATAGTGGGTGCGTGAAGTCAATGTCATGGAGCCAGTGCCAGATTCTCGGAAGCCGCTCAAGTGGTCACGCACGCCCATCATCTTTGATGAAGACGACCATCCTGACTGCACCACTGCGGTAGGGTGCTTGCCGTTGTTGGTCTCACCAACGATTCGCTACCTCAAAGTCACAAAGATGTTGGTTGACGGCGGGGCCGGGTTGAATCTAATTTCCCCAAAGGTTATCAGCAAACTCGAGATAGCAGGGGAAGAGCTTAAGGTTACTGGCACATTTCAAGGAGTCAATCCTGGCAGGAGTCATCCTAAGGGAAAGATCATGTTGCCAGTGACATTTGGGGGGGTGGAGTTGAACTACCGGACTGAGAAGGTTGTGTTTGATGTGGTCGACCTCCCCCTGCCATATAATGGAATCCTTGGACGCCCAGCTTTGGCAAAATTCATGGCGGCATCCCACTATGCCTACAACACTTTGAAGATGCCAGGGCCAGTGGGTGTCATTTCCATCCACCGGGACGCAGACAATAAGGACGCAATTATTTGCGTGGATAAGATGTTCCGGGACGCAGTCGCGGCAGAGGCCGCGGAAGCCGCAGTTCCCGCCAAGGAAATCAAAGGAAAGAAGAAGGCTAGCAGAGACACCAGCAACGAGTCCGGGAAGCGTACCTCTTCGGGGTATGCTATGCCTGTGGATGACGTGTCGGAAAGTTCCAACAGCAAGAAGTCCCAGGCTGCTACACCCCATGTGAAAAAGGTCCCGGCAGGGCTGGCAGGCGCTGATGGTACTTTTACTATCAGTGCCACCCTTGACGACAAATAGGAAAGCGCGCTCGTTGCCTTCCTGCGGGCGAATATCGATGTGTTTGCCTGCCAACCATATGATATCCCCGGTGTTCCCAGGGAGGTAATTGAGCACCACCTTGCTATCTGCCCACATGCCCGACCCGTCAAGCAGAAGGTCTGGAAGCAAGCCTTGGAGCGGCAGCAGTTCATTGCCAAAGAAATCAAGAAACATGAGGCAGCTGGTCTGGTCAGAGGAGTACTACATCCAACATGGTTAGCAAACCCAGTGGTTGTGCGCAAGGCTAATGGGAAATGGAGGCTTTGCATAGATTTCACAGATCTGAACAAGGCATGCCCGAAGGACCCATTTCCCTTGCCGCGCATCGACCAAATTGTGGATTCCACTTCCGGGTGTGATTTGCTATCCTTTCTGGATGCATACTCTGGGTATCATCAAATCTTTATGTCCAAGGAAGATGAAGAAAATACCTCATTCATCACCCCATGCGGCACGTACTGCTTTGTGCGCATGCCTTTCGGGTTGAAGAGTGCCAGGTCCACTTTTGCAAGAGCAGTCCAGGTTGGTTTTGAACCACAGTTGCATAGGAACATTGAAGCTTATATGGATGATATTGTGGTCAAGACCAAGGACAGATCAACCCTCATCCAAGATTTGGAAGAAACATTTGCTAATCTGCGCAAGATCAACTTGAAGCTGAACCCGGAGAAGTGCGTGTTTGGCATTCCCTCCGGCAAGCTACTTGGTTTCTTTGTGTCCCACTGCGGGATCGAAGCCAACTCAGATAAGATCAAGGCTATCGAGCAGATTCAAGCACCCAAGACAGTTAACGATGTGAGGCGTTTGACGAGGTGCGTTGCCGCGTTTAGCAGATTCATCTCCAAGTCTGCCGAACGCGCCTTGCCGTTCTTCAAAATTTTGAAGGCAGGACCCATGAAGTGGACCCCGAAAGCAGACGCAGCGCTGCGAGATTTGAAGGCCTACTTGTCCTCTGTGCCCACTTTGGTTGCTCCCAAACCACAAGAGCCATTGCTGCTATATCTGGCGGCAACCAATCAAGTGGTTAGTGCAGCACTAGTGGCACAGCGGGAAGTAGAGGAAGCAGCAATCTCAGCTAGTGTCCCATCCAGGAAAGAGAGAGAGAACAACCCGGCAGGGTCAGATATGGATCAGGGTAAAGAAGAGCACGGCAGCGAAGGCAACCCTAAGGACACGGCAAGGAAGAAAGTAGTGCAGTGCCCAGTGTACTTTGTCAGCTCCCTGTTACAGGGGGCTAGGTCAAGGTACTCTGGTGTGCAAAAGTTGATTTTTGGCCTTATCATGGCCTCAAGGAAACTGCGCCACTACTTCCAAGCCATGAGATCACGGTTGTCACTCGCTTCCCGTTGCAAAGGATACTCCGAAACCCAGAGGCTACCGGCAGGATAGTGGAATGGGCATTGGAGTTATCCAGCTTTGGCCTGAAGTTTGAAAGCACATCAACGATTCAGAGCAGGGCATTGGCAGAGTTTATTGCAGAATGGACGCCAACCCCTGACGAAGAAGTGCTTGAAACAGTTATCCCCGGCAAGGAAGCGCCCCAAGAATAGATCATGTATTTCGATGGTGCCTTCTCCTTACAAGGTGCGGGGGCTGGTGTGCTTCTCGTTGCTCCCACTGGAGAGCACTTGAAGTACATCGTCCAGATGCATTTTCCCCGGGAGGAGGCGACCAACAATACAGCAGAGTATGAAGGGCTCCTTGCTGGGCTCAGAATTGCCACTGAATTGGGAATCAAGAAGCTGATCATTCGAGGAGACTCGCAACTTGTGGTGAGGCAAGTCAACAAGGATTACCAAAGCCCATTGATGGAGGCATATGTTGAGGAAGTGAGAAGATTAGAGGAGCACTTTGACGGATTGCAAATAGAGCACGTACCCCGTGCGGAAAAAAACATCACTAATCATCTGTCAAAGTGTGCTGCGCAAAAGCTTCCTGTGGAACCAGGAACTTTTGTTCTCCATCTTACTCAGCCCTCCGTATCCCCGACAACAATGGCCCAAAAGAGGAGGAAATTGGACTCCGGTAAGCCTCTCCCAGTAGAACCCCTCAGGGTTCCTGGCAGGGACCCTGCCGGAAACAACTCCCCTTCGATTGCCGGGCTGCGCCCTCCTACCGGGCCGCTGGTCCCCGCAGTTGAGGAACGCCCTCCCGCAGATGAGGAGGTGCCGCTAGTCCTTGTTGCCGAGCCCCAGGCTCCAACTTGGGCAAGGCACATAGTCCATTTCCTCCAAACCGGAGAACTTCCCGAAGAGCAAGAAGAAGCTGAAAGAGTAGCCCGGAGGGCCACTATGTATGAGTTTGTCGATGACACACTATACAGAAGAAGGCCCAACGGTGTGAAATTGAAGTGCATTTGCCGGGAAGGAGGAAAGGAACTGCTGGCGGAAATACACAAAGGCATGTGCGGCTCCCACATTGGATCAAGGGCTTTAGTTGGGAAAGCATTCCGGCAAGGATTCTATTGGCCCACAGCCCTCCAAGATACGGTCGAGCTAGTCACCAAGTGTGAAGCCTGCCATTTCTATTCCAAGAACATCCATCTGCCTGCCCAAGCTCTTCAGACAATCCCTTTGTCATGGCCGTTTTCGGTCTGGGGGCTCGATATCCTCGGCCCTTTCCCTCGAGCTGCCGGGGGCTTTGAATTCTTGTTTGTTGCAATCGACAAGTTTACAAAGTGGCCGGAAGTAGATGCCGTAAGAAAGGTGATTGCTCAGTCAGCTATCAAGTTCTTAAAAGGATTGGTGTGCTGCTTCGGGGTCCCTGCCCGGATCATCACCGATAATGGCACCCAGTTCACGAGCCGCGCCTTCATGCAATATGTTCATGCCCTCGGAAGCAAGATCTTATTTGCCTCTGTTGCACATCCCAGAAGGAATGGACAAGCTGAGAGGGCGAACGCTGAAGTGTTGCGAGGACTCAAGACAAGAACATTTGATAAGCTGCAGAAGTGCGGCAGGCGATGAATCGACGAGCTGCCGGTGGTTCTTTGGTCCCTCAGAATGACACCAAATCAAGCTACCGGGGAGACTCCCTTGTCCCTAGTCTATGGGGCAGAAGCGGTTATCCCCACGGAACTCATTTACGGGTCGCCTCGAGTGCTTGCCTACGATGAAGTAGCATAGGATTAGCACCGGCGTGACGACGCTATGCTTCTCGAGGAGAACCGTCTCCAGGCTGCTACGCATGCTGCACGCTATCAGCAAGCCCTGCGCCGCTGTCACAGCCGCAGGGTTCATGCCCGGTGTTTTGAGGAAGGCGACCTTGTCCTTAGGCGCGTTCAGTCCGCCAAGGGTACAAACAAGTTGACGCCGAAGTGGGAAGGCCCTTACCGAGTAGTACGAGTCACCAGACCTGGCGCAGTCCGTCTGGAGATCGGAGATGGCATTCAATTGCAAAACTCATGGAACATTGAGCATCTCCGTAAGTTCTACCCGTAAGGCGTGCCTGTTGGGCCCTGCCTGGCAGCCACCCTTTTGTACAGGCCTTGCCTCTGTTGCATGTAACCCCTTGTACAGAGCCAGACGCAGACCCTGAGCAACAGAGAAATAAATGAAGCGCTGGGGGCCCCCGACAAGTTGCATGCATGCATAAGCATATCATGAGCATCGCATGTTCATGTAGATAAGATCGCATCTGGCATCATTTTCATCTGCATAAACTGCAGGCTCCTATCGTGGATTCAGCCCAAGAGGAGATAAGAAGATGAGCCTACACTGCGATCTCCAGCAAGCCAAACAAATAAGCTCTTCCTTGTATCCATACATGTTCTGTAAGTAAAGACTTGTGCATGAGAAAACCCTGCTACCCTTTTGAAACTTAGGTGCTCCCGCCCTTCGACTCGAATGTTGCTTTGGTCAGGGTGGTCGTAGTGGCCTTTGTTGAAAAAGGACTGGTGGGGGGCTGGTCCCTCTTCACGATTTGTGCCTGGTAGGCCTAACTCCCCGGCAACAAAACGGAGGGTACCGGCAGGATAGCCTACCGGGGGAAACTCATTTATTTATAAATATGTTGGGGAACGTAGCAGAATTTTAAAATTTTCTACGCATCACCAAGATCAATCTATGGAGTCATCTAGCAACGAGTGAGAGGGGAGTGTATCTACATACCCTTGTAGATCGCGAGCGGAAGCGTTCAAGAGAACGGGGTTGATGGAGTCGTACTCGTCGTGATCCAAATCACCGATGACCGAGCGCCGAACGGACGGCACCTCCGCGTTCAACACACGTACGGAGCAGAGACGTCTCCTCCTTCTTGATCCAGCAAGGGGGGAGGAGAGGTTGATGGAGATCCAGCAGCACGACGGTGTGGTGGTGGAAGCAGCGGGATTTCAGCAGGGCTTCGCCAAGCGCTACTGGAGGAGGAAGAGGTGTCACGGGAGGGAGAGGGAGGCGCCAGGGGCTGAGCTGTTTCTCCCATGCACCTCCCCACTATATATAGGGGTGGAGGGGGCTGGTTTCTTGCCCTCCAAGTCCATTGGGGCGTTGGCAAAGGTGGAAGGAAAGAAATCCCACCCTTTCCCTTCCCCACCGATTGTTATCCCCCTTTTTTAGGGATCTTGATCTTATCCCTTCGGGATATGATCTTATTCCTTCTAAGGGGGAATCTTGGTGCGCCTTGACTAGGGGTGTGGGGCCTTGCCCCCACTACCCACGTTCATGTGGGTCCCCCCATGCAGGTGGGCCCCACTCCGGAACCTTCTAGAACCTTCTCGGTACAATACCGAAAAATCCCGAACATTTTCCGGTGGCCAAAATAGGACTTCCCATATATAAATCTTTACCTCCGGACCATTCCGGAACTCCTCGTGACGTCCAGGATCTCATCCGAGACTCCGACCAACCTTCGGGTTACCGCATACTAATATCTCTATAACCCTAGCGTCACCGAACCTTAAGTGTGTAGACCCTACGGGTTCGGGAGACACGCAGACATGACCGAGACGACTCTCCGGTCAATAACCAACAGCGGGATCTGGATACCCATGTTGGCTCCCACATGCTCCTCGATGATCTCATCGGATGAACCACGATGTCGAGGATTCAATCAATCCCGTACGCAATTCCCTTTGTCTATCGGTACGATACTTGCCCGAGATTCGATCGTCGGTATCTCGATCCCTTGTTCAATCTCGTTACCGGCAAGTCTCTTTACTCGTTTCCGTAACACATCATCCCGTGAACAACTCCTTGATCACATTGAGCTCATTATGATGATGTCCTACCGAGTGGGCCCAGAGGTACCTCTCCGTTACATGGAGTGACAAATCCCAGTCTCGATTCGTGCCAACCCAACAGATACTTTCGGAGATACCCGTAGTGCACCTTTATAGCCACCCAGTTACGTTGTGACGTTTGGTGCACCCAAAGCACTCCTACGGTATCCGGGAGTTGCACAATCTCATGGTCTAAGGAACAGTTACTTGACATTGGAAAAGCTTTAGCAAACGAACTACACGATCTAGTGCTAGGCTTAGGATTGGGTCTTGTCCATCACATCATTCTCCTAATGATGTGATCCCGTTATCAATGACATCCAATGTCCATGGTCAGGAAACCGTAACCATCTATTGATCAACGAGCTAGTCAACTAGAGGCTTACTAGGGACATGTTGTGGTCTATGTATTCACACATGTATTACGATTTCCGGATAACACAATTATAGCATGAATAACAGACAATTATCATGAACAAGGAAATATAATAATAACCATTTTATTATTACCTCTAGGGCATATTTCCAACAGTCTCCCACTTGCACTAGAGTCAATAATCTAGTTACATTGTGATGAATCGAACACCCATAGAGTACTGGTGTTGATCATGTTTTGCTCGTGAAAGAGGTTTAGTCAACGGATCTGCTACATTCAAATCCGTGTGCACTTTACAAATATCTATGTCTCCATCTTGAACATGTTCACGTATGGAGTTGAAGCGACGCTTGATATGCCTGGTCCTTTTGTGAAACCTGGGCTCCTTGGCAAGGGCAATAGCTCCAGTGTTGTCACAGAAGAGAGCCATTGGACCCGACGCATTTGGAATGACTCCTAGGTCGGTGATGAACTCCTTCATCCATACTGCTTCGTGTGCTGCCTCCGAGGCTGCTATGTACTCCGCTTCGCATGTAGAACCCGCCACGACGCTTTGCTTGCAACTGCACCAGCTTACCGCTTCAAAATATACACGTATCCGGTTTGTGACTTGGAGTCATCCGGATCTGTGTCCAAGCTAGCGTCGACGTAACCCTTTACGACGAGCTCTTCGTCACCTCCATATACGAGAAACATATCCTTAGTCCTTTTCAGGTACTTCAGGATGTTCTTGACCGCTGTCCAGTGTTCCTTGCCGGGATTACTTTGGTACCTACCTACCAAACTTACAGCAAGGTTTACATCAGGTCTGGTACACAGCATGGCATACATAATAGACCCTATGGCTGAGGCATAGGGGATGACACTCATCTCTTCTATATCTTTTGCCGTGGTCGGGCATTGAGCCGAGCTCAATTTCACACCTTGCAATACAGGCAAGAACCCCTTCTTGGACTGATCCATATTGAACTTCTTCAATATCTTATCAAGGTATGTGCTTTGCGAAAGACCTATGAGGCGTCTCGATCTATCTCTATAGATCTTGATGCCTAATATATAAGCAGCTTCTCCAAGGTCCTTCATTGAAAAACACTTATTCAAGTAGGCCTTTATACTTTCCAAGAATTCTATATCATTTCCCATCAGCAGTATGTCATCCACATATAATATGAGAAATGCTACAGAGCTCCCACTCACTTTCTTGTAAACACAGGCTTCTCCATAAGTCTGTGTGAATCCAAACGCTTTGATCATCTCGTCAAAGCGAATGTTCCAACTCCGAGATGCTTGCACCAGCCCATAGATTGAGCGCTGGAGCTTGCATACCTTGTCAGCATTCTCAGGGTCGACAAAACCTTCCGGTTGTATCATATACAACTCTTCCTTAAGAAAACCATTAAGGAATGCCGTTTTGACGTCCATTTGCCATATCTCATAATCATAGTATGCGGTAATTGCTAACATGATTCTGACGGATTTCAGCTTCGCTACGGGTGAGAAAGTCTCATCGTAGTCAACCCCTTGAACTTGTCGATAACCCTTAGCGACAAGCCGAGCCTTATAGATGGTCACATTACCATCTGCGTCAGTCTTCTTCTTAAAGATCCATTTATTTTCTATGGCTTGCCGATCATCGGGCAAGTCAGTCAAAGTACATACTTCGTTTTCATACATGGATCCTATCTCGGATTTCATGGCTTCAAGCCATTTGTCGGAATCCGGGCCCGCCATCGCTTCTTCATAGTTCGAAGGTTCACTGTTGTCTAACAACATGATTTCCAGGACAGGATTGCCATACCACTCTGGTGCGGAACGTGTCCTCGTGGACCTTCGAAGTTCAGTGGTAGCTTGATCATGATCATTATCAATAACTTCCTCTCTAGCCGGTGTAGGCTCCACAGAAACATTTTCCTGTGCTGCGCTACTCTCCGGTTCGAGGGTCATCTCATCAAGCTCCACTTTCCTCCCACTTACTTCTTTCGAGAGAAACCCTTTCTCTAGAAAGGATCCATTCCTGGCAACAAAGATCTTGCCCTCGGATCTTAGGTAGAAGGTATACCCAATAGTTTCCTTAGGGTATCCTATGAATACGCATTTTTCCGACTTGGGTTCGAGCTTCTCTGGTTGAAGTTTCTTCACATAAGCATCGCATCCCCAAACTTTCAGAAACGACAGCTTAGGTTTCTTCCCAAACCATAATTCATACGGTGTCGTCTCAACGGATTTTGACGGTGCCCTATTTAAAGTGAATGCGGCAGTCTCTAAAGCATAACCCCAAAAGGATAGCGGTAAATCGGTAAGAGACATCATAGATCGCACCATATCCAATAGAGTGCGATTACGACGTTCGAACACACCATTACGCTGAGGTGTTCCAGGCGGCGTGAGTTGTGAAACAATTCCACATTTCCTTAAGTGCGTGCCAAATTCATGACTCAAATATTCTCCTCCACGATCTGATCGTAAGAACTTTATTTTCTTGTCACGTTGATTCTCAACCTCACTCTGAAATTCCTTGAACTTTTCAAAGGTCTCAGACTTGTGCTTCATCAAGTAGACATACCCATATCTACTCAAATCATCGGTGAGGGTGAGAACATAACGATAACCACCGCGAGCCTCAACACTCATCGGACCACACACATCAGTATGTATGATCTCCAATAAGTTGGTTGCTCACTCCATTGTTCCGGAGAACGGAGTCTTGGTCATCTTGCCCAAGAGGCATGGTTCGCATCTGTCAAATGATTCATAATCAAGAGACTCCAAAAGTCCATTTGCATGGAGTTTCTTCATGCGTTTAACACCGATATGACCAAGGCGGCAGTGCCACAAGTATGTGGGACTATCGTTATCAACCTTGCATTTCTTGGCATTCACATTATAAACATGTGTAACATCACGTTCGAGATTCAATAAAAATAAACCATTCACCAGCGGGGCATGACCATAAAACATATCTCTCATATAAATAGAACAACCATTATTCTCAGATTTAAATGAGTAGCCATCTCGCATTAAGCGAGATCCAGATACAATGTTCATGCTCAAAGCTGGTACTAAATAACAATTATTGAGGTTTAAAACTAATCCCGTAGGTAGATGCAGAGGTAGTGTGCCGACGGCGATCACATCGACCTTGGAACCATTCCCGACGCGCATCGTCACCTCGTCCTTTGCCAGTCTACGCTGATTCCGCAGTTCCTGCTTTGAGTTACAAATATGAGCAACCGCACCGGTATCAAATACCCAGGAACTACTACGAGTGCTGGTAAGGTACACATCAATTACATGTATATCATATATACCTTTGGTATTGCCGGCCTTCTTGTCCGCCAAGTACTTGGGGCAGTTTCGCTTCCAGTGACCGTTTCCCTTGCAATAAAAGCACTTAGTCTCAGGCTTGGGTCCATTCTTCGACTTCTTCCCGGCAGCTGGCTTACCGGGCGCGGCAACTCCCTTGCCGTCCTTCTTGAAGTTCTTCTTACCCTTGCCCTTCTTGAACTTAGTGGTTTTATTCACCATCAACACTTGATGTTCCTTTCTGATCTCTGCCTCCGCTGACTTCAGCATCGCATATACCTCAGGAATGGTCTTTTCCATCCCCTGCATGTTGAAGTTCATCACGAAGCTCTTGTAGCTAGGTGGAAGCGACTGAAGGATTCTGTCAACGACCGCGTCATCCGGGAGATTAACTCCCAGCTGAGACAAGCGGCTGTGCAACCCAGACATTTTGAGTATGTGCTCGCTGACAGAACTATTTTCCTCCATCTTACAGCTGTAGAACTTAGCGGAGACTTCATATCTCTCGATCCGGGCATGAGCTTGGAAAACCATTTTCAGCTCTTCGAACATCTCATATGCTCCGTGATGCTCAAAACGCTTTTGGAGCCCCGGTTCTAAGCTGAAGAGCATGCCGCACTGAACGAAGGAGTAATCATCGGTGCGTGTCTGCCAAACGTTCAAATCGTCTGGCAGTGCTGGGAGAGCAGGTGGGCCACCTAACGGTGCTTCAAGGACATATGATTTCTTGGCAGCTATGAGGATAATCCTCAGGTTACGGACCCAGTCCGCATAGTTGCTACCATCGTCTTTCAGCTTGTTTTTCTCTAGGAACGCGTTGAAGTTGAGGGTAACATTAGCGTTGGCCATTTGATCTACAAGATAGATATGTAACATTTAGACTAAGTTCATGACAATTAAGTTCATCTAATCAAATTATGTAATGAACTCCCACTCAGATAGACATCCCTCTCATCATCTAAGTGATACATGATCCGAATCGACTAGGCCGTGTCCGATCATCACGTGAGACGGACTAGTCATCAACGGTGAACATCTCCATGTTGATCGTATCTTCTATACGACTCATGTCCGACCTTTCGGTCTCTTGTGTTCCGAGGCCATGTCTGTACATGCTAGGCTCGTCAAGTCAACCTAAGTGTATTGCTGTGTAAATCTGGCTTACACCCGTTGTATTCGAACGTTAGAATCTATCACACCCGATCAACACGTAGTGCTTCGAAACAACGAACCTTCGCAACGGTGCACAGTTAGGGGGAACACTTTCTTGAAATTTTAGTGAGGGATCATCTTATATGCTACCGTCGTTTTAAGCAAATAAGATGCAAAAACATGATAAACATCACATGCAATCAAAATAGTGACATGATATGGCCATTATCACTTCGCTCCTTTTGATCTCCATCTTCGGGGCTCCATGATCATCATTGTCACCGGCATGACACCATGATCTCCATCATCATGATCTCCATCATCGTGTCTTCATGAAGTTGTCTCGCCAACTATTACTTCTACTACTACGGCTAACGGTTAGCAATAAAGTAAAGTAATTACATGGCGAATTTCAATGACACGCAGGTCATATAATAAATTAAGACAACTCCTATGGCTCCTGCTGGTTGTCATACTCATCGACATGCAAGTCGTGATTCCTATTACAAGAACATGATCATCTCATACATCACATATATCATTCATCACATCCTTTGGCCATATCACATCACAAAGCACTTGCTGCAAAAACAAGTTAGACGTCCTCTAATTGTTGTTGCAAGTTTTTACGTGGCTGCTATAGGTTTCTAGCAAGAACGTTTCTTACCTACGCCAAAACCACAACGTGATATGCCAATTTCTATTTACCCTTCATAAGGACCCTGTTCATCGAATCCGATCCGACTAAAGTGGGAGAGACAGACACCCGCTAGCCACCTTATGCAACTAGTGCATGTCAGTCGGTGGAACCTGTCTCACGTAAGCGTACGTGTAAGGTCGGTCCGGGCCGCTTCATCCCACAGTGCCGCCGAATCAAGATAAGACTAGTAACGGCAAGAAGATTGACAAATCGACGCCCACAACTACTTTGTGTTCTACTCGTGCAAGATACTACGCATAGACCTAGCTCATGATGCCACTGTTTGGGAACGTAGCAGAATTTTAAAATTTTCTACGCATCACCAAGATCAATCTATGGAGTCATCTAGCAACGAGTGAGAGGGGAGTGTATCTACATACCCTTGTAGATCGCGAGCGGAAGCGTTCAAGAGAACGGGGTTGATGGAGTCGTACTCGTCGTGATCCAAATCACCGATGACCGAGCGCCGAACGGACGGCACCTCCGCGTTCAACACACGTACGGAGCAGAGACGTCTCCTCCTTCTTGATCCAGCAAGGGGGGAGGAGAGGTTGATGGAGATCCAGCAGCACGACGGTGTGGTGGTGGAAGCAGCGGGATTTCAGCAGGGCTTCGCCAAGCGCTACTGGAGGAGGAAGAGGTGTCACGGGAGGGAGAGGGAGGCGCCAGGGGCTGAGCTGTTTCTCCCATGCACCTCCCCACTATATATAGGGGTGGAGGGGGCTGGTTTCTTGCCCTCCAAGTCCATTGGGGCGTTGGCAAAGGTGGAAGGAAAGAAATCCCATCCCTTCCCTTCCCCACCGATTGTTATCCCCCTTTTTTAGGGATCTTGATCTTATCCCTTCGGGATATGATCTTATTCCTTCTAAGGGGGAATCTTGGTGCGCCTTGACTAGGGGTGTGGGGCCTTGCCCCCACTACCCACGTTCATGTGGGTCCCCCCATGCAGGTGGGCCCCACTCCGGAACCTTCTAGAACCTTCTCGGTACAATACCGAAAAATCCCGAACATTTTCCGGTGGCCAAAATAGGACTTCCCATATATAAATCTTTACCTCCGGACCATTCCGGAACTCCTCGTGACGTCCAGGATCTCATCCGAGACTCCGAACAACCTTCGGGTTACCGCATACTAATATCTCTATAACCCTAGCGTCACCGAACCTTAAGTGTGTAGACCCTACGGGTTCGGGAGACACGCAGACATGACCGAGACGACTATCCGGTCAATAACCAACAGCGGGATCTGGATACCCATGTTGGCTCCCACATGCTCCTCGATGATCTCATCGGATGAACCACGATGTCGAGGATTCAATCAATCCCGTACGCAATTCCCTTTGTCTATCGGTACGATACTTGCCCGAGATTCGATCGTCGGTATCTCGATACCTTGTTCAATCTCGTTACCGGCAAGTCTCTTTACTCGTTTCCGTAACACATCATCCCGTGAACAACTCCTTGATCACATTGAGCTCATTATGATGATGTCCTACCGAGTGGGCCCAGAGGTACCTCTCCGTTACATGGAGTGACAAATCCCAGTCTCGATTCGTGCCAACCCAACAGATACTTTCGGAGATACCCGTAGTGCACCTTTATAGCCACCCAGTTACGTTGTGACATTTGGTGCACCCAAAGCACTCCTACGGTATCCGGGAGTTGCACAATCTCATGGTCTAAGGAAAAGTTACTTGACATTGGAAAAGCTTTAGCAAACGAACTACACGATCTAGTGCTAGGCTTAGGATTGGGTCTTGTCCATCACATCATTCTCCTAATGATGTGATCCCGTTATCAATGACATCCAATGTCCATGGTCAGGAAACCGTAACCATCTATTGATCAACGAGCTAGTTAACTAGAGGCTTACTAGGGACATGTTGTGGTCTATGTATTCACACATGTATTACGATTTCCGGATAACACAATTATAGCATGAATAACAGACAATTATCATGAACAAGGAAATATAATAATAACCATTTTATTATTGCCTCTAGGGCATATTTCCAACAAAATATACATGCACGAGTCCCCGGCAAGGTTTATCTTTTTCATTAATATGCTTCAAACAAGTATAGACCTTACAGGACACAAACATGGATTCAAGAGATTACATTATTTTGAACTAAAATTTGGCAAGTGCCTACAGATTTAAGATTGAAAAAAAGATAAGTGCCCCGTAATGCCCTTTCTTGTCCCTCTCCTCCTAGGCACTGCGGCAGGAGGGGAAGAGGGCAAAAGGAGTGCCTGGGCAGAAGCCCAGCCTGACCCTGTCGGGCTCCTGGAGAGGTAGCCTGGCCGGGGCGGGAGGGCACCGACGAAGGCGACGATGGAGAGCATGGAGGAGATGACCCGTCAACCACCATCACCAGGGCCAGCAGGACGCGGCAGGGCTAAAGGAGCTGCAACCCACGAGGAAGCTTGCTGGAGGAGCCGGAGGCACCACCTCCACCCCTGCTCCCAACTCCCCGGCAAATCACCTTGCCGGAGAAGGGATGCAGGGTGCAGATGGTGCTGCCACCACCTGACGATGACGGTCCGGCTGATGCTCAGCCGGAGTCAGAGTCGTCGCCCTCCCGGTCGGTGTCGTCGTCATCGCCGTCACTGTCCTCCTTGTCGCTGTCACTCGAGGAGGAGCTTTCGTCGTCGATCGAGCTCTCCGGGCAGCACCCTAAGCGAGCACCCGAGCTCCCAAAAACCTTGACGGAAAGGAAACCGTCCTCCATTAACTTAAAGTGGAGGACGTGCCCTTACGACAAGCTATGGGCACGAGCAAAAGTCTTCCAACCTCAACGGAAGTACATGACGTGAGGGGCGGGAAAATCTACATCCACCCGTATGCTGCCATTCCCGCAGCCCCTCATGTGCAGCCTCAACGCTCGTGGATGTTCGAGCTCCATCGCCCTTGCAAATGGAGTAGGGAGGCGGAGGCGGCTGCGCAGAGGCTTATATAGCCTGATGACGAATTCCAGAGGCTGGTCTCCGATGTGGCCCTCCAACGGAGGAGGAACGTCTGGTGGGGGCGCGATCAGGGCGCCGCCCCTCCCCCCTCCTCTGCGAGCGACACGGCGACCGCGACCTCGTCCTCTTCCTCCTCCTCTCACAGCGGGCTCCAATCTAGCAGTTTCAGGAGGAGGAGGGAGACGCTGTCGAGCAGAAGCTCTCATCGCCACCACCGGAGTACCACTGCGCCCTCGTCCCCTCACCATGGTGAGCAAAGAACAATTGAGGAAGGGGAGAAGGAAAGTGTGTGAACAAACACACCGCTCCTGCCCCTTTTTATAGAGAAACAGAGCGGGGGGCTGGCTTCTCATTCAAAAGGTAACCGCCCTGCTCCTCCAATGCGGCTTCCCTGCGCCTTCAACGGCTCAGGGAATCCAGGCCGACCTTCTGCGCCAATCTGCAACGCCTGGTTTTCTGCCATGACGCCCGCCCCTGCGCCCTCCGCTTCCGCCACCTACCCTACGCAATGCATGCAGTACATGTGGCGGATGCATCTGAAGCGGGAGACAAGTGGGGCGGCAGTTTCTGCCCCGTGATCGTGGGGCACGGGCGATCCACGGATCGTGGTCTGGTTTCTCCCATAACGTTGCACACGACGCGCGGGAAAATTGGAAACTGACCCAAGCTCGGGTTAATGAAGAAGCAAAGAAGATCTCAAAGGGCGAAGCCACCCTTGCGCTCCTGCCTATGCACTGGTTAGGGCCTACCCCAATGACGCCCTGCAGCGCGTTTGTGCCAGGCCCGGGGGCTCCTGTCGGTGCAACAAACCCTGGGTCCGTTGCCCAGACTGTGCACAGGCCCAAGGACAAGATTACAACACCAAGGTCAGATCAAAGCACGAGGGATCAATTCTTTGGCAGGACCAAAGTGCAGATCAAGAAGACCAAGATGAGCCAGAGAAGCAAGATAACGCTAAGGGAAGAACCTCCTCTGCCGGGCAGGCGAGCCTGGCAAAGGTTGGGTTTGCTCCGGAAGCAAGTCTCAAGATCGTCCCGGCAGGCATGCCGAGGCTTACGGAGGCGAACCACTCCACCGTACCACCTCATCACGACGCACGTCGTCGATCAGTGCGGTGTCAAGCTCCAAAGTGACTAAGTGGCTGCTATCTGCCACATGGCAGCTGCTTCCTACAGAAAATACCCCCAGGCGACACCCGTCCTGAGACGTGTCAAGCAAGCAGGCGTGAAGCTGGCAATACAGCCCGGCAGGGCCTGCCGGGCAAGCTGAGATGTGACGTTGAGCGGCGCATTTAATGCGCTCTGTCAGCCTGCAGAGTTAGGTATGATAACACTGTTTGCTATATAATCAGTATGTAATGACTGATTTGCCACTGTGGTGACCCCTTGATCTATAAAAGGAGGCCCATGATGACCGTAGAAAGGGTTGGCTGATCCGGACCCTTACACACTCATACGCGCGTAGCAGCTCTCGCCCCGAGGCGACCTTGCCGGGCAAGAGCATTGCGTTCATCCACCATTTTTCCACCATCAATCCACCAAAGCAGGAGTAGGGTTTTACGCCTCACGGCGACCCGAACCTGGGTAAAAACTGCCCGTGTGATCTCTGCCGCGCTGTGTGACACTTCTTCGCTCTTTGTGCAATGTGCCCATCCCCCCGCCGAACCAAAATGGTCTCATGGCCCCATAGGTAGCCGTGGTTTCCCACGACAGTGTCACCACGAGTCCCGCTTCTCATCGGCAGGTGCCGTCCGAGCAAGCGTGCGAGTCGACGGGAGGCATGCGAGCAGGCCGCTACGCAGGCTGACCGAGAGGCGTGCGAGCAGGCCGATGCGTAGGCTCATCGGGAGGCGAGCCCTTTGACCAGGCTCCGCCGCCCACCTTCCTCCCAACTGCCCCACTTTTAATGGCGTCGGCGTCGTAGTTTAAATCACCCCTGCACTCCCCGGTCTCGCTACAATCTTCTTTCTTCCTCTCCGATTCTCCTGTCGTCTACCTCCAACCAGCCTGACTTCACCGTACGCCATGCCGCATCACGATGGGTTGCCCTTAGTCTTCCAGTTTCCTGAGGAAGACACCCAGCCGGAGTCTCAAGAACATAACGCGCTTTGGGACGAGCTTGAACTAGCCTTGCAGGAAGACGCCGCGCCTGTCCTCGCTCCCATTCCAGCTCCCGTCGCCCTGACTGCGCTAGCGCCCATCCCCGTGGCATTGATGGGCTGGGAGCCGCACATTGTCACCGAGCTTGAAGGCACGGGGTTCCACGAAGTCCCCGATGACTTTCACGCGAAAGTGCACCTACCAGCGCCTGCGCCTGCGCGTGCACTGATGCGCGCGCCCGTGCCGATGCCCATGCACATGAATGTCTCCGCCGCACCGTTGCCTGCGCCTGTCCCCGCGCCGATGCCAGTGCCCCTCTCAGTGTCATGGATCGCCGCCGCCGACTGCTTCCTTGCACCAACGCCAGCCGCCTCCGCCCGCCAGTTGATTGGCTCCTGGAGACCGAAGTCCAGAACATTCTGGCCTTCCTTGAAGCTAGGGCCAACGTCCAGGATACGCCAACAACGGCGCAAGACACAACCATCACCGTCGGTCAGTGGCCCGACGACACATAGAGCACGGCAGAGGAGCCGCTTCCCGCTGCAAGACGCCTCTGCTGACGCCGCGTGATCTAAATTTGCCATGAAAAACATTCGGATTGCCATGCTTAAAATCCGAACGTTTGGGATTTATCATTTCCGTTTATTTTAGTTCGATCGTGGTATGAATGTAAAGTCGTAGTCAGACTGAATGAAATCTATGGTTTGATCGATTGAATGTTCTGCTAGAGCCGTATCAAATTAAATATAAAACGTCATCAAGCGACATGTATTCCTTCCCATCGCAAACATTTCATATTAAATACCACGTCAATTCCAAATATTTTTTTAGGGAAGTCAATTCCAAATACTTGCAGGGCACGACCAGTCCCCTTGTTCGAGCACTAGGCGATACATCTATTTATCCACGCATTTAATAATTAGTAGATAAATAGTACTACTACTAGCCTAACTTGTCCGTCACGGTCACTTTTGTTCCTAAACTTGTTTTTTTTCGATAAAGTGTTCCTAAACTTGTTACATATAATGCTTCTAGTACGTGAAACTGGTGTCGTAACTTGTGAACGTGTGCAGATACGGTCAACGGCAACACTGCCCACGCGTTCTTCATGTTTGCCCGTGCATCTAAACGTATAAGGGGAGGAGAGAGAGAAAGCAAACATGGAACCCACCAGTAAGTGAAGAGGAATAGTACGTGCTCACGAGCCGGTCCCACTAATGTACTAAAATTAATATAAAAACATGTTATCCATTAAATAGGATGTGGTAATATAAACACACACACACACACAACATCACACCCACACAACACACTACACACCACACACACACTATCATATATAGATATATATCTATATTATATAATAATATATATATAATATTAGCTATTATACACATTCTGATCACGGGATGAGAATAATATTCTGATAACAACCTGACCTGTCCCAGCAGTAGTACCTGAACTTCCCCTAGTGCTAGGTTGAACTTCCGCCAACATTGCCCAAATGGGGCTTGCGATATACCGTTGGAAAGCTATGGACACGACTATCATGACCCAAGTTAAATTTTTGGCAAAATGTAAGCGGTTTAAGAGCGGTTTTGAAAATCATTTTTTCATCATACAAAAAACGTGAATCGTATTTTCGATCGCATTTCTAAACCGTTTATCGGAATAAGGCAAATAATATAGCGTTGGAAAGCTACTCCTTCCACATGTAGAAAGTTTTCTCTAATTCCCTATGGTTAAAGAGTAATTTGAAAAATCGTAGAATTTCGCAAACCAAATAGTTAAGTTTGTATTTTCGATGTCATTTCTAAATGGCTTATCCAAATGAGGCAAATGATATGGCGTTGGAAAGCTTATGAAAATGCGCTTCTTTTTCATGTACAATTTTTTTTTCTAATTTTGAATGGTTTAAGAGTAATTTAGAAAACCGTCCAAGTTCCACCGAGTTCGTATTTTCGTGTTAATTTTTCAACCGTATGTCGGAATGCAGCAAATGATACGGCGTTGGAAAGCTTGAAGAAATGCGAAACTTTTTGGTATATAATTTTTCTTCCAATTCTTTACGGTTTTAAGTCAATTTTGAAAATGATTAAAAATGTTTTTTTGTCGTAATTTTTGCAAACTTTGTCGGAATGGGGCAAATAATATACCGTTGGATAGCTATCGAAATTGTGAAACTTTTTCATATGTAAAGTTTTCTCTAATTCGCAGCCGTTTTCAAGTAATTTAGAAAATGGCGAGATTATGATTTCTGCCTTCATCGCGAAAGAAAATGCACTGCGTGAAGTAGTTGAACTTCTGGGGCATGTTTGTTTGAACTTCACTTTGTTTTTTACGTTCTGTTTTTTGCCCGTAACTCACAAACCACTTACCGGAATCTAGCAAATGATATACCGATGGAAAGCTGTTGAAAACACGCAGCTTTCCCGTGTTGATAAGTTTTTCATGCTCGCGACGGTTCAAACGAATTTTTTGAATACATAAAAACATGTTTTAAACGGTATAAATGAAAATTTTAAACCGTTCATCGGAATGTAGCATATAATATACGGTTGGAAAGCTTATGAATAGGAGCAACTTTTTTATGTAGACAGGTGTTACAAATTCGTTGCCGTTTGAGAGTAGTTTTAAAAATGGCAAACACGATGTTGTTTTTGCCTCTCTTTTTTAACATGTAATTGAAGGTCGGAGTCTCGTAATATAATTTTCGAACCGTGCAGGGTGGAGCATGTGAACTTCTTGCAACAAACCTTTTAGGCTTTTAGTTTTGTATTTTTTATTATCATCTGAAACGCATTTCGTATAGTAGTTGAACTGCTCGCTGTTTTCATATTGAACTTCGGCCACGTATTTTTTGTTTGTAATTCCTCACCCGTTCCTCGGAGTTCCACAAATGATAAATCATTAGAGACTTTGTTGAACAGACACAACTTTTTTTAATAGGGTTAAACTTTTCTTTTCAAACAACACACACCAATTTATTTTAACCATTTATTTTTCGAATAGCGCATACAATATACCCCTCGAAAAGTTGTTGAATAGAAAAGAACTTTTTTCATGTAGACTATTTTTTGTTCCAAACTTGTAATGGATTGAGAGAATTATTTTAAAACATGAGACATAGCATCTTTTTCTGTTTGTTAAACATGTAAAAGCACGTCGAACCTCTCTTTCAAGAATTTTGGAACTTCCGAGTGAAGAGCACTTGAACTTCTAGCAAAAGAAAAATTCATGGTGTATGGTGAATTAGGGGAACTTTTTCATGTAGAGCATTTTGTTTCTAATTTGTTATAGAATAAGAGAATTATTTTTAAACACCAAAAACGACATATTTTTTGTGTTTCTGAACATGTAAATACATGGTGAACCTCTCTCACCAGAATGTTTGAAATTTCCCGCGTTGAGCACCTGAACTTCTAACAACAAAATTTTAAACTTTGACTTTTTTTTTCTCATACGAAATGCACACCATGCAATACGTGAACTTCCGGCAATTATCAATTTGGACTTCTCTCTGTTTCACTTTGGTAACGAAAAAAATAATCTAATTTTGTATAGACATCGAACCGCTCTAACTTTTTATTTGAACTTCTATTTGTGTATTTTTAGAAATGTGAAGATTGGAGTTTTGTTAGAAACATCAAACTTCTTCGTTAATTCAAATTGAACTTATTGGTTTTATTATTTAGTAACTTGAAAAATCTAATTTATCAAATAAATATCAAACTGCTCCGCTATTTTCTAATTGAACTTCTTGGTTTTATTCTCTAGTAACGAGAAAACCTGAGTTTTTTTATATACATTGAACTACTCCGTTTTTTAAAATTAAACTTCTTGGTTTTAATATTTAGTATTAGGGAAAATCTGAGCTTTTATAAACATCAAACAACTTCATTTTTTAATTAGCACTTCTTGGTGTTATTCATTAGTAACGGGAAAAGTCCTTGTTATACAAACAAAAAAAATCAGTTAACACCAAATGGTATTATTAGAAACTTATTGGAAAGCCTTTTTTAAACAAAATCATGATGCGTTAAGAGCATGTTTTCAACACACTAAAACTTGTTTTGAACGATATACACAAAACATTCAAATTATATTATGGGAATAACACGTATTATATACCGTTGGAAAGCTTATGTTAGAAGACATTTTTTCATGTAGACAATTTTTAAAAATTCGTTGCCATTTCGTCGGTTGTTTTGAAAATCCCAAAAAAAGGCATCGATTTTTTTAACTTGTAAATTCTAGGTTTGTATAACTTCGAACTTCACTGTTTTTTTAATTTGTACTTCTTACTTTATTTTTAGAAAACAAAAAAATTCTATTTTTTAAGTAAACATCGAACAACTTTGTTCTTGAATTGAATTAAATACTTTTTTTTCTAGAAAACAAGAAGAATCTGAGTTTTTTTAATACATCGAGTTGCTCCGTAACTTTAATTTGAACTTCTTTGTTCTAAAAATTTGAACTTCCGGGTTTTATTCTTTTAATGATGAGAAAAATGTGATTTTTTTATAAACATCGAACTTCGCCATTTTTTAAGTTTGAACTTCTTAGCTTTTGGTTAGTTACAGGAAATTTTCTTTTCTGTATAAACATGGAACCACTTCGTTATTCTAATTTGAACTTCTAATTTTTAAGAGGGGAAACCATTTTTATAAACTTTTTTTAAATGTTCTGTTTTTTCATTTGAAGCTGTTTTTGAACTTCTTCCTCAATTATTATTTTTGAGCTTCTACATATGTATTTTTTGAACTTCTCTATTTTTTAAAATTGAACTTCTTGGTTTTGAAATAAACAACAAACTAATCCATTATTTAATTTTCAACCTCTAGGTTGTTTTTTTAAAACAGGGAAAATCCATTAGGGGTGGAGGGTCACATGACCATCTTCACCATGCGAGGTATGCAACGACCTGCACGGAGGCGTCCTCAGTGGTCATCTGTAAGGCGACCGGCTTTGGCGCGCACGCACACACACACACACAAGTGTGCACACGAGGATTATTCTGAAGCTTTTGTACGGAGTCGAACAAAGCAATGAATCGCTGATTTCACAGTACAAATATATAAAGCTTCTATACGATTTGGGAAAGACTTGAACAATAGTAGCCTAGCGGCAACGCACGCACACACGCAAAGCACGCACATTTTTAGGAGTGAGTGAACGCTTGATCAATGCTTTGCCGAAACATCATACAAACAAATATGAGGACTGGACCAATCGAAAATTCAGGTTTGGGAAGCAAGTTGTGTTGTTGGGCATGAAGGGATACATAATTCTGAACTGAAAGTGTTCATTTTTCTTCAGGCAGTATTTCTTTCAGATTTAGTATAAAGATTTAGTAAGGATTCATGGAATTAGCAATATTGTAGCAAGAATACTCAGCATGGCTTGTGTAGATTCAGCAAACGAAAACCATACATGTGGGACTATGAACTACCGTAGATGAATGACAAATAGTAGAACATATTTGAATTCTTGGCATAGAAGGTCAACTTTGTTCTGCTCTCTAGAGCCTGAAGCTAGCCAACACACATCCAGCAAGCCCACAGCACACACGTCCAGTATCCAGCAGCAGCAAGGAATACAGACCACCGCGAAGAAAAGTGCATAGCCGTAGTAGGACTTGGTGTATAGTTGTTGTAGAACTTCATGCAACGTCTCTGAACATCTCAATGGTTGTAAAAGGGGAAATGAGAAATTTTCCAGTAAATTAGATACACACGCACACCCCTGCAGTTTTGTCAAGATTGTTAAATTCAGTTCGCACATTTTCACATGAGCAACGCATCCATATGTTGGAGCACGTCTGAGAGACCGGTGCAAATCGGCAGCTAGTTCAAAGAGAGAGAAAATGCTAAACAAAGACAACCGTAGTAGCTGGATGCCATAGCTTTGCACACATGAGAGGAGTTTCAGGGGAGCACTACACACACTGTTTTGGAGAGGCACCTAGGATGCCACCAAGCGCCGTGTGCGGCAGCAGAGGAGACGTGCGGGGAAGGTCAGAGAGTGATGACGGGGAAGGTCGGAGAGAGTTGACGGGTACGGTTGCTCACCGTGGCTGCTTACGGTGATGCGGGAAGAGAAGAACTCGGGCGGAGGAGCACGGGAGATCAGATGGGGACATGTAGTGGACCTCCAACTTGGATCTTGGCGCCGCGGCGGCGCGCACCTGGTCAAGGCCGACGGCGCACAGGGAGACAGGCGGCGCCGCGGAGGCGCGCAGGTGGTCGGGGCCACGGCACACAGGGAACCAGGCCGGCGGCGGGCAGGGGCGCACAGGTGATCGGGCCGGCGACGAGCAGGTGGTCGCGGTCGGGCAGATGATAGCGGCGGAGGTTGGGGCGTGGGGCGGCGAGTTCGGCGGTAGCATTGGGCGGGCGGTGGCGCGAGATGTTGTTGGCTGGCGGCAGCGCGGGATGCTGGTGGGTGGCAGCGATGGCCCTGGTTCCTGGTGTGGCCCGGCAGCATAGGGCAGCGTGGGCTGCGGTGCCGCAGGAGGGCGGGGGTCGCGGCGGCGAGTGGCAACGGGAGGTGGAGATCGGGCGGCGCGTGGGAGGTGGGGGACGGGGCTTTTTATCCTGGTACGCACCGGTTTGGGAGGTCGGGAGATTCGCGTCGCGCCTATATAGGGCCGATCGTGATCAGAATAACTATTGTGATCCTATGATCAGAATAGTCTTACTCTCTCTATATATATATCAACAAAGAGGAGTACAACAAATATTGCTACTATGTTGCCTATTGATGTGCAGCTTGAAGGCCATGGTCGCATGTTCGATCCTCGTCCTTTTTCATTTTTAATTTATATATGGGTCCAAATTTGTTCCATGACAGGTGCCCCCCCCGGGTGTGTAGTTTGTAGCACTTTAATTTCGGGGTCGAAATTTGTTCCATTACATGTGGACTCCCGGTGTGTAGTTAGTAGCTTATTTGTAATAATTAAAGAAAACACCATAATTTTTTGCAAAAATACCATGGTGCGCCTTGGAAGGTGAGAAAGGGCGTGCGAGAGAGCAGTGACCGAGACAGAGGGAAATCAATTGGGGGAGGGGCGGGGGTTGCAATGGTGTTTGGAGTAGTTGTGGGCCGAATGCTACAAAAATATAATCTAAACCCACCAGAATAAATGCCTTCACAAATTAATCCAAGGTTGGAGTCCCCCTCGCAATGTAAATAGCTCCGACTCTGTGAGGGTTGGAGAGGTAGCTTCAATGTGTGGAAGAGACAGCATGAGAAAGCGAGGTCAATCGAGACATAGATAGATAGAGAGACAAAGTGAGTGTGGCCCGGCATTCGTTGAAAAGATATATATGCTTTGGAGAGATATTGTCCGACTGAGCTTTTGGGAAGGGTGAAGGTTGTAAGAGAGAGCTTGAGAGATGATCCAGTCATAGACAGGTAGATATATCGTTTGTGTGTGGGAGGAAGCAAGGTCAATCGATACATAGATAAAGAGAGACAAATTGAGCGAATGTGGGTCATCATGTGATCGAAAGAGTGAGATGGGTCGGAGAAAGTGACCTAGATAGACAATGTGCGTGGGAGAGTATACAATATGAATATGTAGAATTGGGCCCAAACATGGAGATATATCATTTGTGTGTGAGAAAGAGCGAGGTTAATCGAGACATACATAAAGAGAGAGAGAGTGTGTGAGATTGAGCGAGCATGGGCCGCCATGAGATCGATAGAGTGAGACAGCTTGGAGAGACTGACCTAGATAGACAATCTGCGTGAGAGAGTATAGAGTGTGTCGATCGAAGCCCGAACAGGGAGATATATGATACGTCTCCAATGTCTCTATAATTTTTGCTTGTTCCATGCTGTTATATTATCATTCTTGGATGTTTTACAATCATTTTATAGCAACTTTATATCATTTTTTGAGACTAACCTATTGACATAGTGCCCAGTGCCAGTTGCTGTTTTTTGCTTGTTTTTACTTTGCAGAATATCAGTACCAAACCGAGTCCAAATGCAGCGAAACTTTTTGGAGAATTTTTTTGGACCAGAAGACAACATGAGCCAAAGAAGTACCAGAGGGGAGGCCCGAGGTGGGCACAACACACCTGGGCGCGCCCAGGAGCCCAGGCGTGCCCAGGGGGGTTGTGCCCCCCTCGGTGGCCTCTCGCACCGCCTCTTCGCCCTATTAATCCCCAAATATTCCAGAAACACCAGGGGAGTCGACGAAACACAATTCCAGCTGCCGCAAGTTCCAGAACCACGAGATCCAATCTAGACACCATCACGGAGGGGTTCATCATCCTCATTGGTACCTCTCCGATGATGTGTGAGTAGTTCATCATAGACCTACGGGTCTGTAGGCAGTAGCTAGATGGCTTCCTCTCATTCTTTTGATTCTCAATACAATGGTCTCTTGGAGATCTATTTGATGTAACTCTTTTTTTTGCGGTGCGTTTATTGGGATCCGATGAACTTCGAGTTTATGATCAGATCTATATCCATGAATATTATTTGAGTCTTCTTTTGATCTCTTATATGCATGATTATTTATAGCCTCGTATTTCTTCTTTGAATCTTTGGTTTAGTTAGGCCAACTAGATTGATTTTTCTTGCCATGGGAAGAGGTGCTTTGTGATGGGTTCGATCGTGCGGTGTTCTTTCCCAGTGACAGAAGGGGCAGCAAGACACGCATGTATCGTTGCTATTAAGGATAACTAGATGGGGGCTATTCCTACATGAATAGATCTCGTCTACATCATTTCATTGTTCTTATTGCATTACTCCGTTTCTCCATGAACTTAATACACTAGATGCATGCTGGATAGCGGTCGATGTGTGGAGTAATAGTAGTAGATGCAGGCAGGAGTCGGTCTACTAATCTTGGACGTGATACCTATATATTGATCATTGCCTTGGATATCATCATAATTATTCAATCTTCTATCAATTACCCAATAGTAATTTGTTTACCCACCGTGTGCTATTTTCTTGAGAGAAGCCACTAGTGAAATCTATGGCCCCCGGGTCTATTCTTTATCATATTTGCTTTGAGATCTATTTCTATTCGCTTTTGTTTTTAGATCTATTATTCCAAAAACCCAAAAATACCTTGCTGCACCTTTTTGTTACTTATTTTATTTCGCATTTTATCGAGATCTATTTATCCAATCTACACATTTTTTATCTCGTCCACTTGACAATTTCTGGCGCCGTTACCTGTAGAGGGATTGACAACCCCTCATAAGCGTCGGGTTGCAAGTATTTGTTCTTTGTGTGCAGGTACCGTTTACATAGTGTTGATTGGTTCTCCTACTGGATTGATACCTTGGTTTCATAACTGAGGGAAATACCTACCGTAGCTGTGCTGCATCATCCCTTCCTCTTTGGGGAAATACCGGCGTAGTTCAAGCAACATCAAAAGGAATTTTTGGCGCCATTGCCGGGGAGACATCATCAACATCTATCAGGTTCCTAATCACAAATCTCATCTCCTTGCAATTTACATTATTTACCATTTACCTCTCGTTTTCATCTCCCCCACTTCACAAAAATTTGCCGTTTTATTCGCCCTCTTTTTCATTCGCCGTTTTCTAGTCAGATCTCTTATTTGCTTGAACTTATCACCATGACTGACTTTGGTATGGCAGAAACCGATGATGACCTAACTCCTAAAATTGGACGATCTGGCAATCTGGATGCTAAAACTTTTCTTTTGGGGCAAGGGAACGTTATGGGAAAAGAACATATCCAAGAATTTTTCAATAGTACTGGAAATTTGACTCTTGATGATACTCCTATACTGAAAAGAACTAAATCTTATGCGGAAGCTATTTCAGCACTAGTTCTGAAACTTGAAAATAGATTTATCCGTACCTACCCTACCTTGTAGAGATTGTTTTATGAGCTGCCCGTTATAAAGGATCCTAAATCAAAAAAGTTAGCTACCCTTATTCTTATGAATGAATTTGACTACATAGTACGGGAAGCTAGGTATTTTTTTGATTTTTATGGTATGAGCCGTGAAAAACCGGTGATAAATGAGATCCTTTATAATAGTGATTATATGTTGATACATTTGCTTGGAAATAACCAAATTTTTGATGATAATCTTAAAAAGGAAATCCCCGTTTTAGATATAATTCAACAAGTTTTCAATGATGTTAATCAACAATATTCTTGGATTGTTGCCGGGAATCAAAGGGGATACGTAGATGGGCAACTTTATAATGCTAAAATTTCTATGGATAATGTGTTTCAAGTTATATTTGCAAAACATCCTGACAAGAACACATCTACGGAAAATAAGAAGAAAGATGACAATACTTGAATCTATACATTATACCCAGCTAGGGGCATAAAACGATAGCGCTAGTTGGGAGGCAACCCAATGAATAAAATTTATTTTTGCCTTTTTCTTTCTGTTATTGAGTGTTTACACAATTATGCCTCTGTTATGATTGTGTTTTTTATGTTTTAATTAGTGTTTGTGCCAAGTAAAGCCTTTGGGATAGCTTTGGTGATAGTTGATTTGATCCTGTTGAAAAACAGAAACTTTTGCGTTCAGTAACAGAATTGTTTAAATTCACAGAAGCTACCAAAAATTCTGAATTTTTTACAAAAGATTTATATAAAAATTGAATCTGTTGTCCTAATTTTTCAAATGTTGTGGAGTTACATAAGTATGATAACAATTCACATCTTTACAGACTGTTCTGTTTTTGACAGATTCTATTTTCTTTGCATTGTGTCTTTATTTTGATGAATCTACGGATTGTATCGGGGGGTATAAGCCATGGCAAAGTTAGATTACAGTAGATATAATGCAATAACAAAATTTGAATGGGTTTTCTACAGTATTTAAAGTAAAGATTGGTTTTCTTATACTAACGGATCTCACGAAGGTTTTGTTAAGTTTTGTGTGATTGAAGTTTTCAAGTTTTGGGTGAGATCGCGATGGATGAAGGAATAAGGAGTGAAAAGAGCCTAAGCTTGGGGATGCCCCATGACACCCCAAGTTAATATTCAAGGAGAACCAAGCAACTAAGCTTGGGGATGCCCCGGAAGGCATCCCCTTTTTTGTTACTTATTTTATTTCGCGTTTTATCGAGATCTATTTATCCAATCTACACAATCTTTTCCCATCAACTTGACAATTTCTCGCGCCATTACCCGTAGAGGGATTGACAACCCCTCATAAGCGTTGGGTTGCAAGTATTTGTTCTTTGTGTGCAGGTGCCGGTTACATAGTGTTGCTTGGTTCTCCTACTAGATTGATACCTTGGTTTCATAACTGAGGGAAATACCTACCATAGCTGTGCTGCATCATCCCTTCCTCTTTGGGAAAATACCGACGTAGTTCAAGCGACATCAAAAAGAATTTTTGGCGCCATTATCAGGGAGACATCATCAACATCCATCAGGTTCCTAATCACAAATCTTATCTCCTTGTAATTTACATTATTGGTCATTTGCCTCTCATTTTCATCTCCCCCACTTCACAAAAATTTGCCGTTTTATTCGCCCTTTTTTTCGTTCGCCGTTTTCTCGTCAGATCTATCTTTTTGTGTGTGATCATGTTTACCACTTTGTCGTTATGGCTAGTTCTTCCTCTATTGCGTGTACCCCCGAGAATGAGGTTCTTTATTTTAAACAAAGGGGAGGGGAGAATCTAAAAGATGCTTTGTATAGAATTTGCAATGCTCATAATAGATCTATTCAAAAGCAATCTACCATTGTTCTTCTTTGCAGTTTTTATGTGGGCATTAGCACCTGGTATAGATTCGTCCTTGATACGATTACCGGTGGGAATTTCTTGATGTGTCCATCTTTGGATGCTTTTAATGCTATGGTGTTAGGGCATATCTCTCTCTAAAGTGGTTTTGGTGTTTGATGACAATGCGTTTGCGGACTAATCATATGCATTGAGCATTTTAGATATTCATTCATTGGCACAAGATGATTCTTTCCCCTCGGAGCTCAAAGTGAAGATGGTGTAGTTCTCCTTCGTTTCGGTTTTTGGTGGACTTGAATCATAGGAAATACTGTACTATCAAGAGGGGATCCGTATCGGAACGAGTGGGTGGAATTTGCACGTACACATCTCTTTTGCTCTCACCCCTCCTTCCCGCATCCGTGGAGTATCCGTGTTATCGTGGGAGTGGCATAAAAGAGGTGCCAGCGGTAGTACCGTGGCCCGGAGCGGCAGCACAACCTAGTGCCACAGGCGGTAGTACCGCTATTTCAGCGCGGTAGTACCGCCCAGGGCCACAGGTGGCAGCACCGCTCCGGTTCCGCGCTAGTACCGCATCGACTCGAGACCTGCGTTTCTCGTGTCGGGTTCAGTGGCAGTAGGAGCGGTAGTACCGCTCGTAAGCGTTAGTACCGCACCTACCACCGCTACCTGGCCCTCTCCTCTGTCCCTTCTTCCTTAGGCGTTGTGGGCGGTCCCAGCGGTAGTACCGCTGGGCCGAGCGGCAGTACCGCTGCAGCCAGCGGTAGTACCGCTCCCTGCGGGCTGAATGAGGGGATAACGGTTGGATTGTTCCCCCCACTATATAAGGGGGTCTTCTTCCCCAAGAAGACTCACCTCTTTTCCCCCAAGCTCCATTGTTGCTCCAAAACTCATTTTTTCCCGATCTCTCTCCCTAGCCAATCAAACTTGTTGATTTTATAGGGTTTGGTTGAGAAGGCCCGGATCTACACTTCCACCAAGAGAAATTTGATTCCCCCCACTAATCCCTTGCGGATCTTGTTACTCTTGGGTGTTTGAGCACCCTAGACGGTTGAGGTCACCTCGGAGTTACATTCCATTGTGGTGAAGCTCCGTGGTATTGTTGGGAGCCTCCAATCAAGTTGTGGAGATTGCCCCAACCTCGTTTTTAAAGGTTCGGTCGCCGCCTTCAAGGGCACCACTAGTAGAATCATGGCATCTCGCATTGTGTGAGGGCGTGAGGAGAATACGGTGGCCCTAGTGGCTTCTTGGGGAGCATTGTGCCTCCACACCGCTCCAACGGAGACGTACTTCCCCCAAAGGGAAGGAACTTCGGTAACACATCCTCGTCTCCACCGACTCCACTTGTGGTTATCTCTTTCCTTTACTTTGTGCAAGCTATTGTTGTGTTGTATCCTTTGCTTGCACTTGTTGTTGTTGTTTGCATCATATAGGTTGCTCACCTAGTTGCACATCTAGACAACCTATTTGTTGCTAAACCTAATTTGTGAAGAAAAGCTAAAAAAATGTTAGTTGCCTATTCACCCCCCTCTAGTCAACCATATCGATCCTTTCTATTGGTATCAGAGCCTCGTCTCTTTATTAAGGGTTTCACCCCCCAAAGAGTATGGTTGACACCGAGAAGGAAGTGCCTGAGGCCGTGGAGTTGACTTCGATCACACGAGACGACTTAAATGAAGCTATGGCTTCACTTAAGACGTCTATGACGACCGAAGTCAAGTCCATGCTTAAAGAATTGCTTGAGGGGATGAAAGCTTCTCCCGATCCTTTGCTTGTGGTTAATCCCACCGCATCGGAGTCGGAGGCCAATTCCGCTAAGGAAGCGGCTAAAGGTACTCATGTTTCTTCCCCTCACGACAAGAATGGGACGGGAACCTTTGCCTCGATTCCCCCTCCCCCGGTCTATGGAGGACCGGTCCCTACACCTCGCATTAATAATCATGGTCCTCCTCCCAAGCTTGTTAAAGGTGATTTTGCTAATTGGGTCTTTCGCGTCAAGTCTCATTTGAATCATAGCTCAACAAACCTTTGGAGAATCATTGAGCAAGGCTTCTACCCGCATGATCCAAACAACTTCACCCCAAGAGAAGAAGTGGACAATCAATACAATCACCCCACTTTGTTCATCCTTCAAGATGCGGTCCCACCCGAAGATCTATCTCACTTACGTCCTTTCACTCGTGCAAAGGATTATTGGGAACACATTGTTTCTATGTACAAGGGGGGCTCAAGCATCCAATGGTCCAACTTTGAAGTGGTCCTTGATGAGGCCGATGAATTCGTGATGCTAGAAGATGAGGATCCGCGTGATCTCTACCGGAGGGTGACAACTCTTGTGGTTGCTCTCCAAGACCATGGGAGCAAGGATATGGATGACACTTGGATCAAGCGCAAGTTTCTCAAGGCCATCATGCCATTCAACAAGGCCATGTCTTCCGTGATTAGTCAAAGGCCGGACTTTCACACCTTAACCTCAAGTGAAGTGTTGGATGAGTTTATTGCCATGAACATCATGAACAAGACCACCGACAATGCTCTTGCTCGTGTCCGGTCAAAGAAAAGCTCAACCCCCTTGCTTTGAAGGCCAAGGCCATTCCGGAAGAAGAAGAGGAGTGTTGCCCCGAGGACACCAAATATGCTTACCATGAGCACATGGCTCTTGCGTCAAGGCAATTTTGGAGCAACAAGAGGAACTCAAGGCCCAACTTCACCAAGAACAACTCAAGTGGGTCAAAGAATAAGCAACGAGTAAGGACTTGCTACAATTGCGGCAATGTGAGTCACTTTGTGGTGGAGTGCCATTACGAGAAGAGGGAAGGCAATGGTGGCAAACTCATTCGCAAAGACAGAGCCAAGTATTTTCTTAGCAAGAACAACTTCACCAAGAAGACTCCTCCAAAGGGCTTGGTGGCACATGAAGAGTACCCCTCCGATGATGATGAGGAAGATACAAGTGGAGAAGGAATGGCAATGGCAACCATTGCCATTGCTACATCTTCCCCCTCCAAGGTGTCTCTCTTCGGCGCCCCCAACGAAAACACCATTACCAAGTGTCTCATGGCCAAAGGTATCAACAAGGTAACTCCTAAAATCAAAACCACCATCATTACTACTCCTTCATTGTTAGATTGTGTTGATGATAGTGAGGTGGAGAAAGTTGATGATAATGAGCTCACCAAGTTCGTGAGCAAGCTCAAGGGTGAATCCAAGAAGCACTTTGTTGCTCTTTTGGAACAACTTGGTGAGGCCAATGATATCATTGAGTCGCATGAGGATACTATCTCCAAGTTGGAGGGGCATAATCGTGACTATGCCGATGAGATTGCGGATCTTTCCATTACTCTAGAGGAAGAGCGAGATCTTTGTTTGACTCTTGAGGAGTCACACAACGTTGATCATGCTAAATTGCAAAAAGATCTTGATCATGCTATTGTTCTTACTCGTGTGCTTAAATCCGAGAAAGCCGCACTTGGGGTTGGCCATGATAGACTCAAGGAAGAATTTGATATACTTGACAAGGCTCACAAGGTCTTGAAGGGTGTTCATGCTTCTCTCAAAGAGTCTCATGATCAACTCCAAGTGAATCTAACCAAGGAGATTTCCACTTGCCCTCCTTTCATTCTAATTGATAAGGCCCATGCTATCAACCCTTGTTGTGAGCATGTGCATCTTGTGGAGGAAAATGCCAAGTTGAAAGAGCAACTTGAGAAGGGCCTTGTGACATGCATACAAGGTGAAAAGAACCTCAATGACCTTTTGACGAACTAAAAGGAAGTTGTAGGAAAGGAGGGACTTGGGTTTGCACCCAAGTCAAAGAAGAAGAAGAAGAACAAGACCAAGCAACCTCTCCCACTCAAGGAAACTTTTGTCAAGGTGGGTGAGGGTACTCATGAGAAGAAGAAGAACAAGGAAGAGGGTGGTAATGCCAAGAAGGGCAAAACCGCCCCTAACAACAAAGCCGGCGACTTTAACCCTTCTTATCTTTTATGTCGTGCTAGTGATGGGCATGTTTATGCTAAATTTGTTGGTTCTTACTATGAGTACATTGAATGGTCTATTTGGGTTCCTAAGACCCTTGTTACTAACCTCAAAGGACCCATTCAAGAATGGGTACCTAAACCCAAGCATTGATCTCTTGTAGGAGTTTGCTTCCGGTGGAGTGTCATGGTTGCTTGATAGTGGTGCAACAAATCATATGACCGGGAGCAAGGACTTGGTGGTGGATGTGCATCCAATTCCATCTAGGCCCACCCATGTCCAATTCGGTGATGCTTTAACTTCTAAGGTATTGGGACTTGGCAAGGTGGCCATCTCTCAAGATTTATCAATTGAGAAGGTCATGCTTGTTGAGTCCCTTGCATACAATTTACTTTCCGTTCGTCAACTTGCACTTATGTGCTTTGCAACATCCTTTGATCTTGATACCGTGGCCCTTTTGTGGAGCAAGACTCTTAAAGTAGCCTTTGTTGGGCATGTCGAGAACGGTCTCTATGTGGTGAACTTTTCGGAGCAACCCACTAAGACCGCGACTTGCCTAATGGCTAAAGTTGATGTGGGTTGGCTTTGGCATCGCCGACTAGCCCATGTCAATATGAGATCTTTGCAAAGTCTCCTCAAAGGGGACCATGTCCGTGGACTAACAAATGTGAGTTTTGCCAAAGACCGTGCTTGCAGTGCTTGCATCGAAGGAAAGCTTCATGAGATGGCTCACCGACCCTCGACTATCATCTACTCAAAGAGGCCCTTGGAGCTCCTGCACATGGATCTCTTTGGTCCTCCATCCTTTGATAGTCTTGGTGGAAGAAAGTATTGCTTGGTAATTGTGGATGACTACTCAAGATATACATGGGTATACTTCTTCAAGAGGAAGAGCGAGACTCAACAAACCGTCATCAACTTTGCAAATGAAGCTCAACGTCAACATGAAGCAAAGATGTTGATGATTAGAAGTGACAACGGCACCGGGTTCAAGAACTACACCTTGGATGAGTTTCTTAGTGATGAGGGGATCAAGCACCAATATTCCGCACCCTATACCCCTCAAGAAAATGGTGTGGCGGAAAGGAAGAACCGGACATTGATGGACACGGCAAGGACCATGATGGCGGAGTTCAAATCACCATACAACTTTTGGGCCAAAGCCATCAACATCGCATGTCATGCATCCAATAGGCTCTACCTCCGCAAAGGCTTGAACAAGACTCCTTATGAGATACTTACCGGCAACAAGCCCAATCTCAAGTACTTCCGGGTGTTAGGTTGTAAGTGTTTCATTCTCAAGAAAGGTGTTTGTTTGTCTAAATTCGAACCTAGAGCTCAAGAGGGCATATTTGTTGGTTATGCTACAAACTCTCATGCTTACCGTGCCCTCAACAAGTCCACCAGACTCATTGAGGAGACGTGTAACGTGGAGTTTGATGAAAATAATGGCTCCCAAGTGGAGCAAAGTGGTCTTTGTGATGTAGGTGATGAAATTCCTCCCCAAGCCATAAGAAGAATGGGGATTGGTCAAATTCTCCCCATTGAGGAACCCCTTGTGGCCGAAGGAGAAGGACAATGCTCTACTCAAGTGGAGCCATCACCGACACTAGACCCCAAGGCTTCCGAAGAACAAAGTGAAGGCTCTCAAACCAATGAACAAGATCAAGGGCAAGATCTACCACATGAAGATGCTGATGCACCAAATGATACCTGCTACTTCTTGAGCTTGCGTTGGTTTTTCCCTTGAAGAGGAAAGGGTGATGCAGCAAAGTAGAGATAAGTATTTCCCTCAGTTAGAGAACCAAGGTATCAATCCAGTAGGAGACAACGCACAAATCACCTAGCACCTGCACAAACAATCAAACAACTTGCACCCAACGCGATAAAGGGGTTGTCAATCCCTTCACGGTTACTTGCAAAAGCGAGATCTGATAGAGATAGGTAAAACTAAACAAAAGATAAAGTAAATATTTTTGGGTTTTTTGGTTTATAGATCTGAAAATAAAAGATTGCAGAATAGTAGATCGGAAAGTAATATGATGGAAAATAGACCCAGGGGCCATAGGTTTCACTAGAGGTTCTCTCAAGATAGCAAATAATATGGTGGGTGAACAAATTACTGTCGAGCAATTGATAGAAAAGCGCAAAGTTATGACGATATCCAAGGCAATGATTATGAAATATAGGCATCACGTCCGTGTCAAGTAGACCGAAATGATTCTGCATCTACTACTATTACTCCACACATCGACCGACTCCTGCCTGCATCTAGAGTATTAAGTTCATGAAGAACAGAGTAACGCATTTAGTAAGATGACATGATGTAGAGGAATAAACTCAAGCAATATGATGTAAACCCCATCTTTTTATCCTCGATGGCAACAATACAATGCGTGCCTTGCTGCCCCTACTGTCACTGGGAAAGGACACCGCAAGATTGAACCCAAAGCTAAGCACTTCTCCCATTCTAAGAAAAACAAATCTAGTTGGCCAAACCAAACCGATAATTCGAAGAGAATTACAAAGATATCAAATCATGCATATAAGAATTCAGAGAAGATTCAAATAATATTCATAGATAAGCTGATCATAAATCCACAATTCATCGGATCTCGACAAACACACCGCAAAAGAATATTACATCGGATAGATCTCCAAGAACAACGAGGAGAACATGGTATTGAGAATCAAAGAGAGAGAAGAAGCCATCTAGCTACTAGCTATGGACCCGTAGGTCTGAGGTAAACTACTCACGCTTCATCGGAAGGGCAATAGAGTTGATGTAGAAGCCCTCCATGATCGAATCCCCCTCTGGCAGGGTGCCGAAAAAGGTCCCTAGATGGGATCTCATGGGTACAGAAGGTTGCGGCGGTGGAAAAGTCTTTTCGTGGATGCTTCTGGTGGTTTGGGAACATTTGTGAATATATAGGCAAAAGAATTAGGTTAGGGGAGTCACGGGGGGCCCACAAAGCAGCGGGAGCGCCCTACCACCTTGGGCGCGCCCTCCACCCTTGTGGCCGCCTCGTGGCTCCTCCGACTTCATCTCCAAGTCTCATGGGTGTCTTCTGGTCCAAGAAAAATCATCGCGAAGGTTTTATTCCGTTTGGTATTCCTTTCCCACGAAGCTAAAAAACAAGGAAAAAACAGAAACTGACACTGGGCTCTAGGTTAATAGGTTAGTCCCAAAAATAATATAAAATAGCATATTACTGCATATAAAACATCCAAAACAGATAATATAATAGCATGGAACAATCAAAAGTTATAGATATGTTGGAGACGTATCAAGCATCCCCAAGCTTAATTCCTGCTCGTCCTCAAGTAGGTAAATGATAAAAACAAATTTTTTGATGTGGAATGCTACCTAACATATTTATCCATGTAATTTTCTTTATTGTGGCATGAATGTTCAGATCCATAAGATTCAAAACAAAAGTTTAATATTGACATAAAAACAATAATACTTCAAGCATACTAACAAGGCAATTATGTCTTCTCAAAATAACATGGCCAAAGAAAGCTTATCCCTACAAAATCATATAGTCTGGCTATGCTCCATCTTCATCACACAAAATATTCAATTCATGCACAACCCCGATGACAAGCCAAGCAATTGTTTCATACTTTTAGTGTTCTCAAACTTTTTCAACTTTCACGCAATACATGAGCGTGAGCCATGGACATAGCACTATAGGTGGAATAGAATATGGTGGTTGTGGAGAAGACAAAAAAGAAGGAGATAGTCTCACATCAACTAGGCGTATTAACGGGCTATGGAGATGCCCATCAATAGATATCAATGTGAGTGAGTAGGGATTGCCATGCAACGGATGCACTAGAGCTATAAGTGTATGAAAGTTCAAAAGAAAACTAAGTGGGTGTGCATCCAACTTGCTTGCTCATGAAGACCTAGGGCAATTTGAGGAAGCCCATCGTTGGAATATACAAGCCAAGTTCTATAATGAAAATTTCCCACTAGTATATGAAAGTGAAAAAATAGGAGACTCTCTATCATGAAGATCATGGTGCTACTTTGAAGAACAAGTGTGGAAAAAGGATAGTAGCATTGCCCCTTCTCTCTTTTTCTCTCATTTTTTTTCTTTTCTCTCTTTTTTTTTCTTCTCTTTTTTTTGGCTTGGCTTCTTTGGCCTTTTTTTTAATTTCCTCACATGGGACAATGCTCTAATAATGAAGATCATCACACTTTTATTTACTTACAACTCAAGAATTACAACTCGATACTTAGAACAAAATATGACTCTATATGAATGCCTCCGGCGGTGTACCGGGATGTGCAATGAATCAAGAGTGACATGTATGAAATAATTACGAAAGGTGGCTTTGCCACAAATATGATGTCAACTACATGATCATGCAAAGCAATATGACAATGATGAAGCGTGTCATAATAAAATGGAACGGTGGAAAGTTGCATGGCAATATATCTCAGAATGGCTATGGAAATGCCATAATAGGTAGGTATGGTGGCTGTTTTTAGGAAGGTATATGGTGGGTGTATGGTACCGGCGAAAGTTGCGCGGCACTAGAGAGGCTAGCAAAGGTGGAAGGGTGAGAGTGCGTATATTCCATGGACTCAACATTAGTCATAAAGAACTCACATACTGATTGCAAAAATCTATTAGTCATCAAAAAAAATTACTACGCGCATGCTCCTAGGGGGATAGATTGGTAGGAAAAGACCATCGCTCGTCCCCGACCGCCACTCATAAGGAAGACAATCAAAAAATATCTCGTGCTCCAACTTCGTTACATAACGGTTCACCATACGTGCATGCTACGGGACTCACAAACCTTAACACAAGTATTTCTCCAATTCACAATTACTCACTAGCATGACTCTAATATCACCATCTTTATATCTCAAAACAATCATAAGGAATCAAACTTCTCATAGTATTCAATGCACTTTATATGAAAGTTTTTATTATATCCCTCTTGGATGTCTATCATATTAGGACTAAATTCATAACCAAAGAAAATTACCATGCTGTTTAGGGACTCTCAAAATAATATAAGTGAAGCATAAGAGTTCAATAATTTCTACAAAATAAAGCCACCGCCGTGCTCTAAAAAGATATAAGTGAAGCACTAGAGCAAAATTGCCTAGCTCAAAAGATATAAGTGAAGCACATAGAGTATTCTAATAAATCACGATTCATGCGTGTCCCTCTCAAAAGGTGTGTACAGAAAGTATGATTGTGGCAAACTAAAAATCAAAGACTTAAATCATACAAGACGCTCCAAGCAAAACACATATCATGTGGTGAATAAAAATATAGCCTCAAGTAAAGTTACCGATAGACGAAGACGAAAGAGGGGATGCCTTCCGGGGCATCCTCAAGCTTAGGCTCTTGGTTGTACTTGAATATTACCTTGGGGTGCCTTGGACATCCTCAAGCTTAGGCTCTTTCCACTCCTTATTCCATAGTCCATCAAATCCTTACCCAAAACTTGAAAACTTCACAACACAAAACTCAACAGAAAATCTCATAAGCTCCGTTAGTATAAGAAAATAAATCACCACTTTTGGTACTGTTGTGAACTCATTCTTTATTTATATTGGTGTAATATCTACAGTATTCCAACTTCTCCATGGTTCATACCCCCCGATACTACCCATAGATTCATCAAAATAAGCAAACAGCACAAAGAAAACAGAATCTGTCAAAAACAGAACAGTCTGCAAAGATCCGAATTGTTCTAATAATTATGTAACTCCAAAAATTCTTAAAAATTAGGACAACATAGGAAATTTGTATATAAATATCTTGTAAACAATTCAGGGTTTTTCAACGCTCCAGTGAATTATTAAAATTCTGTGACTGGACGCAAAAGTTTCTGTTTTTCAGTAAGATCAAATCAACTATCACCGTAAGCCATCCCAAAGGTCTTACTTGGTACAAACACTAATTAAAACACAAAAACACATCTAACAAGAGGCTAGAAAAAAAAATTATTCAAAAATAGAAAAGAAAAATATTGGGTTGTCTCCCAACAAGCGCTTTTCTTTAAAGCCTTTTAGCTAGGCATTGAAATTTCGATGATGCTCACATGAAAGACAAGAATTGAAGCACAAAGAGAGCATCATAAAGTATGTGAAAAACACATCTAAGTCTAACATACTTCCTATGCATAGGCATCTTATAGGCAAACAAATTATCAAGACAAGCAAAAATTAGCATATGCAAGGAAGAAGAAAGAAACAACAGCAATCTCAACATAACGAGAGGTAATTTAGTGACATGAAAATTTCGAGAACCATATTTTCCTCTCTCATAATAATTACATGTAGGATCATAATAAAATTCAACAATATAACTATCACATCAAATATTCTCAACATGATCCACATGCATGCGAAGTTGACACTCTTCCAAAATAGTGGGATTAACGTTAACTAAAGTCATGACCTCTCCAAACCCACTTTTATCAAAAATTTCATAAGATTGAACATTCTCCAAATATGTGGGATATAAAGTTGACACTCTTCCAAACCCACTTTCAATATTATTTCAAACATTATTATCAATCTCATATTCATCATGGGGCTTAAATAAAAGATCATAAGAAAAATCACCCCAATCATGATCATTGCAACAAGTAGTAGACATAGCAGAATTAGCATCCCCAAGCTTAAGGTTTTGCATATCATTACCACAATTGACATTAATAGAATTTATAATAACATCATTGCAATCATTCTTTCATTCAAGACACTATCGTGAATCACTTTATAATTTTCTTCTTTCAACACTTCCTCACAATTTTCAGATTCACGAATTTCAAGCAAAACCTCATAAAGATAATCTAGTGCACTCAAATCACTAGAAATTGGTTCATCATAATTGGATCTCTTAAAAAGATTAGCAAGTGGATGAGGATCCATAAACTTTTAGCAAGCGAAGATGCAAGCAAAAAGAAGGCACATGGTAACACAAGCAAACAAAAGATCGAACGGAAGAAGGGCGAATAAAAAGGCAAAAAATTTCAAAAATCATTTTAGACGTGGGGGAGAGGAAAACGAGAGGCAAATGCGAATAATGTAATGCAAGAGATGAGAGTTTTATGATGGGTACTTGGTATGTCTTGACTTGGCATAGATCTCCCCAGCAACGACGCTATAAATTCTTCCTGCTACTTCTTGAGGTTGCATTGGTTTTGCCCTTGAAGAGGAAAGGGTGATGCAGCAAAGTAGAGATAAGTATTTCCCTCAGTTAGATAACCAAGGTATCAATCCAGTAGGAGACAACGCACAAATCACCTAGCACCTGCACAAACAATCAAACAACTTGCACCCAACGCGATAAAGGGGTTGTCAATCCCTTCACGGTTACTTGCAAAAGTGAGATCTGATAGAGATAGGTAAAACTAAACAAAAGATAAAGTAAATATTTTTGGGTTTTTTGGTTTATAGATCTGAAAATAAAAGATTGCAAAATAGTAGATCGGAAAGTAATATGATGGAAAATAGACCCGGGGGCCATAGGTTTCACTAGAGGCCTCTCTCAAGATAGCAAATAATACGGTGGGTGAACAAATTACTGTCGAGCAATTGATAGAAAAGCGCAAAGTTATGACGATATCCAAGCGATTATGAAATATAGGCATCACGTCCGTGTCAAGTAGACCGAAACGATTCTGCATGTACTACTATTACTCCACACATTGACCGACTCCTGCCTGCATCTAGAGTATTAAGTTCATGAAGAACAGAGTAACGCATTAAGTAAGATGACATGATGTAGAGGAATAAACTCAAGCAATATGATGTAAACCTCATCTTTTTATCCTCGATGGCAACAATACAATACGTGCCTTGCTGCCCCTACTGTCACTGGGAAAGAAAACCGCAAGATTGAACCCAAAGCTAAGCTCTTCTCCCATTGCAAGAAAAACCAATCTAGTTGGCCAAACCAAACCGATAATTCGAAGAGAATTACAAAGATATCAAATCATGCATATAAGAATTCAAAGAAGATTCAAATAATATTCATAGATAAGCTGATCATAAATCCACAATTCATCGGATCTCGACAAACACACCGCAAAAGAATATTACATCGGATAGATCTCCAAGAACAATGAGGAGAACATGGTATTGAGAATCAAAGAGAGAGAAGAAGCCATCTAGCTACTAGCTATGGACCCGTAGTTCTGAGGTAAACTACTCACGCTTTATCGGAAGGGCAATAGAGTTGATGTAGAAGCCCTCCGTGATCGAATCCCCCTCCGGCAGGGTGCCGAAAAAGGTCCCTAGATGGGATCTCACGGGTACAGAAGGTTGCGGTGGTGGAAAAGTCTTTTCGTGGATGCTTCTGGTGGTTTGGGAACATATGTGAATATATAGGCGAAAGAATTAGGTCAGGGGAGTCACGGGGGGCCCACAAGGCAGGGGGCGCGCCCTCCACCCTTGTGGCCACCTCGTGGTTCCTCCGACTTCATCTCCAAGTCTCATGGGTGTCTTCTGGTCCAAGAAAAATCATCGCGAAGGTTTTATTCCGTTTGGACTCCGTTTGGTATTCCTTTCCCACGAAGCTAAAAAACAAGGAAAAAATAGAAACTGGCACTGGGCTCTAGGTTAATAGGTTAGTCCCAAAAATAATATAAAATAGCATATTAATGCATATAAAACATCCAAAACAGATAATATAATAGCATGGAACAATAAAAAATTATAGATACATTGGAGATGTATCAATACCCAAAATCAAGTTCATGTCTTCGAGCATGTTCAAGATCAAGAGCAAGCTCAATACGGTGCCCAAGATCAAGAGCAAGCTCAAGTTCAAGGACAAACTCAAGACGGTGCTCAAGATGAGCAAGATGATCCTCAAATGCCCATCAAGGAACTTTTGGAGCGCCGTGCCGCTAAGGTGGCTTCCAAGCTCGAGCGTCAACAACATGTCATGGAGAATGTGATTGGAAGCTTGAGAAAAGGGGTAACTACTCATAAACAATTGTCAAACTTTTGTGAGCATCACACGTTTGTTTCGTGTGTTGAACCCCAAAAGGTACATGAGGCGCTCGATGATGAGGATTGGCTTGAGGCTATGCATGATGAACTCAACAACTTCGAGTGCAATCAAGTGTGGGAATTAGTGCCAAGGCCAACAGAGGAACACAATGTCATTGGGACCAAATGGATCTTCAAGAACAAGCAAGATGCGAACGGTGTGGTTGTTCGAAACAAGGCAAGATTGGTGGCACAAGGATACTCCCAAGTCGAGGGTATCGACTACGGTGAAACCTTTGCCCCCATTGCATGTCTTGAATCTATTCGCATGTTGCTTGCATATGCATCTCATCATGATTTTAAATTGCAACAAATGGATGTGAAAAGTGCATTTCTTAATGGTCCTTTGAATGAGTTGGTGTATGTCAAACAACCGCCGGGATTCGAGGATCCCAGGCTCCCCACTCATGTATACAAACTCAAAAAGGCGCTCTCTGGCCTTAAACAAGCCCCACGTGTGTGGTATGAGCACCTTACCAAGTTGTTGCAAGATCATGGGTTTGAAATTAGGAAAATCGATCCCACTCTTTTTACTAAGAGGGTCAAAGGGGATTTGTTCATATGCCAACTATATGTTGATGATATTATTTTTGGTTCTCCTAACAAATCTTTCAATGATGAGTTTGCCGCTCTAATGACCGAGAAGTTTGAGATGTCTATGATGGGAGAGTTGAAGTTCTTTCTTGGGTTCGAAGTCAAGCAAAGAAGAGAAGGAACGTTCATCAACCAAGCCAAGTATACCCAAGACATGATCAAGAGATTCAAGCTAGATGATGTCAAGCCGGTCAAGTTTCCCATGCCCACCAAATGCAAGCTTAACAGTGATCCCAATGGTAAAGCGGTGGATCAAAAGCTATATCATTCCATGATTGGATCCTTGCTTTACCTTTGTGCATCTAGACCGAATATCATGTTTGAGTGTGGGAATTTGTGCATGGTTTGAAGCCGCACCTAAGGAAAGCCACTATGTGGCGGTCAAGCGAATCTTTCAATATTTGGCTCATACCCCAAACTTTGGCTTATGGTACCCCAAAGGAGCAAGCTTCGATCTCATGGGTTACTCGGACTCGGATTGGGCGGGAGATTGTGTGGAGAGGAAGTCAACTTCCGGAGGGTGCCAATTCCTTGGTCGCTCTTTGGTGAGTTGGTCTTCGAAAAAGCAAAATTGTGTGTCTCTCTCGTCCACTGAGGCTGAATATGTAGCCGCCGCAAGTTGTTGTGCACAATTGCTATGGATGAGGCAAACTTTAAAGGATTGCGGTGTCACTTGTGACAAAGTGCCTCTTCTATGTGACAATGAAAGTGAGATCAAGATCTCCCTCAATCTGGTGCAACATAGCAAGACGAAGCATATTGAGATTCGTCATCACTTCATTCGGGATCACATCAAGCATGGAGATATTGATATCATCTACATCAATACTCAAGAGCAACCAGCGGATATTTTCACCAAGCCTCTAGATGAAGCAAGATTTCGTGAGTTAAGGCATGAGCTAAATATCATTGATTTGAGCAATGTGGCTTGAATCTAGGCACACCCCACCGCACTCATCATTATATCTTGTTCTAGATGTAGGCATGGACATAGGGGGAGTGTTGTTCTCTCAATGAACTCCCCCTCCCCCCACTATGCATAGATTGATCAAATCTTTCACATTAGCCATTTTTTATGGTACTTGTGCTTCAAAGATGAGTTTTGGTTATGGGCCCAAGGTTAAAATCTTCGCGGTGCCATACCAATTGACTCAAACATAGGTGGCTTCGGCCACGGCCCTCTCCTTGAGAGGTGTTTGGTTTTCTTTGATCTCTTCTAGTCTTGTAGTTTTGTGTTTGTGCTTTGAGTCACTCCTTGGGTGCTTCTCGTGTTTTTGTTGTCTTTTGCTCTTGGAGCTGCTCCCTCGGTTTTCGATGTTTCATTGACCATAGCTAAGCCTTTGGTTTTCGCTGGTCTTTTGTTGTCGCTGGGCGGCACTACCGTTGCGGAAGGGCGGTACTACCGCTCATTGCATCAAGCGGTACTATCGCCCGTCCGAGCGCTACTACCGCTGTGAGGCGGGGCCTGGGTGTTATGAATCGGGCTGGGGAAGTTTTTACTCCCCCGTACCCATTCGCCTTTCTCCCCCTCGTCTCTCCCTCTCTCCAGCAATGAACAAGCCGCGGGGGGCCACCGCCGGGCCGCGATGGCCGTGCCGTCTTCTGTGTTTCCGTCCAGTGGGATCATTCCCCACCTTCTCCTCTTGCCATGGATGCCAGTATTGCCTCCGTTTTCCTCTCCCTTGGTTCTCTTTGTTGAATCTAGGCTTTAGGGCAATATTGTTGGCATTCGTTGATTTTTGGCTAAATCGAGGCTTGAGTAGGGCGTAGAAGTCTGCTAGACTAGTTGGATTGATGATTGGTAGGAGTATTTTGGAATTTGGCACCCCCGGTAGTACCGGATCTAGCAGTGGCAGTGGTCAGACCGCCGTCCTCCGCCTCGGGCGGTACTACCGCTCCCCTGGAGCAGTACTACCACTTGTAGGCGGCACTAGCGTTGCCTAGGAGCGATACTGCCGCTCGGGATGCCAGCTTCCATTGTTCTCATACCAGTCCTCGATTCTTGTTGCTTCTTCTACTCGCTTATGCTTTGTTTTTCTTTTGCTTTCTTTGCTGTGTGTGTGGTTCCAGGTGATGGCACTTCGGAGCACCCTATCCGTCGTATCAACCCCGAGCGTCCTCAAGGGTCAAAGCGCTACCGCACTTCTGAGGCAGCAGCTGCTTCTTCAAGTGTTCCTCCAACTCAGCCCAAGCCACCTTCCAAGCAAATTGCAAGCAAGCCGAAGCCAAAGTTCAAGTCTATGTCAGAAATGTTTGCTAAGGAGTTTTGTGTGGCTCGTCGCCGCAACCCGTATTCTCAAGATCAAGGTCCAACTCTTGTCAACCGCCCTTTCTGGAACCGACAACAGTGGTCTATCTTCTTTGATGTGCTCAAAGCAAAGAAGGACCTTTTTGTGGATGTCTGCTCCATCGACATTGCTTATTTGGAGAAGGATCGTGCCTATTTTGGCGAGGCACTTGATATGTGTGCTCAGTTAAACATCCTCAAGCTCACGGAGTTTAACAAGGACTTTGATGCGGACATGGTGGCTCAATTTTATGCCACAGTTCACCTTGGCACTGATGAGGAAAGGACCTGGACTTGGATGACCAATGGGAGACTTCTCTCAGTTAAATGGAAGGCGTTCATGGAACTTTTGGGTGTTGAAGATCAGGGGCTTGACAACCCAGTTGGCTTTCGTCCCCACAAGGAGGCTACTTCTACTCACTAGTCGGCTCTTTGGCCATACAGCACAGTGAAGGTTCACCCTGACACACAGAAGAAGACATATGAGCTGTTTCCTTTTCTGGATATCCTTCATCGCATGTTCAGGAACACCCTTTTCCCTTGTATTGGGAACTTGGATCAGGTTCATTCTTACCTCGTGGATACGTTACTGTTTTGCCAGCATGAGAAGGAGAGCAACACAGGAGAGTCCTTGGATATTTCTCATGTCATGTGGTCAGAGCTCCTCTCTGCCATCACTAAGCGCAAGTGCCCCATCTATGCCCCCTACCTGATGTTGCTTATTGAGAAGGCATGGGCACACTCTTATCCTGGTGTCAGGCTGGAGACCGGGGACTTGGTCTCTCATGAGATTAAGCGACTGAGACAGAAGGAGCACTGGGGCACTCCTATTGCAGAGATTGAGATTCCTTCTAGAGCTGATGAGGCTGAGGCCAACGATGATGAGGATTATGAGCCCTCTAGAGTGGAGCCTTCATGGGCTAAGAATCTCAAGCGCAAGATGAAGAAGCTATTCTGCATGGAGTCTCACAGGCAGTATATGGCTCTTGTGTCTAAGAAGAAGTCACGTAGCCATCACAAGGTTCTTATGCGTCAGCTTGGAGGTGAAGTTAACAGTGGGTGCTAAGGACAAGATCACATATGAGGAGGAGTGGATTTTTCAGCACTGTCCCTAGACTGATTCAGAGACTGAGCAGCCTACTGCCGATGACAGAGGCGCGAGCGACCACGCGGGGCTGTGATGATGGAGATCTTCGGCATTGCTATCACCTGTGACCGTAGCAGCACTCTTTGCCCTTTTGGTGTCTCGATGCCAAAGGGGGAGAGAGTTTAGGGATTTGTCGAGTTGCGAGTGCGTCTTATTTGCCTTGTCTTTCTCTCTCGCAAACTCTTTTATTGGTTGTTTGCTTTGGTTTGGTTTGTGCTTGTGAGACCTAGTTACCCTGTCATATGGTGTGAGACATATGCTATCCTATCTTATTATTATCTTATGCTTGTCTAGTACTTTGGTAGTATCTGGGTTGCATGCTTAACTTATGTCCTCTTATGCCCACTTACTACTCCTTGCATCCTAGTTTATATTTCCCTTATTATAGATGCAAGTGTTGTCGGTCTATAAAATATAGGGGGAGTGTTGATCCTAATGTGTGTACTTTGCTCTCCAAAGGCTTTCTTAATTTAGAGCACACATCTAGGGGGAGCCCGTCTATATTTTGCAGACTATGGGGTTTGCTTATTCTCTTGTTATATCGCTATGCAAATCCCGTATTGTCATCAATACACCAAAAAGGGGGAGATTGTTAGGGCATATCCCTCTCTAAAGTGGTTTTGGTGTTTGATGACAATGCGTTTGCGGACTAATCATATGCATTGAGCATTTCAGATATTCATTCATTGGCACAAGACGATTCTTTCCCCTCGGAGCTCAAAGTGAAGACGGTGTAGTTCTCCTTCGTTTCGGTTTTTGGTGGACTTGAGTCGTAGGAGATACCGTACTATCAAGAGGGGGTCCGTATCGGAATGAGTGGGTGGAATTTGCACGTACACATCTCTTTTGCTCTCACCCCTCCTTCCCGCATTCGTGGAGTATCCGTGTTATCGTGGAAGTGCCAGCGGTAGTACCGTGGCCCGGAGCGGCAGTACAACCTAGTGCTACACGCGGTAGTACCGCTGTTTCAGCGCGGTAGTACCGCCCAGGGCCACAGGCGGCAGCACCGCTCCGGTTCCACGCTAGTACCGCCTCGACTCGAGACCTGCGTTTCTTGTGTCGGGCTCAGTGGTAGTAGGAGCGGTGGTACCGCTCGTAAGCGGTAGTACCGCACCTACCACCGCTACTAGTGCCGCTCAATGGCCCTCTCCTCTGTCCCTTCTCCCTTAGGCGCTGTGGGCGGTCCCAGCGGTAGTACCACTGGGCCGAGCGGTAGTACCGCTGCGGCCAGCGGTAGTACCGCTCCCTAGAGCGGTAGTACTGCTCGCTGCGGGCTGAATGAGGGGATAACGATTGGATTGTCCCCCTCCCACTATATAAGGGGGTCTTCTTCCCCAAGAAGACTCACCTCTTTTCCCCCAAGCTCCATTGTTGCTCCAAAGCTCATTTTTGCCCGATCTCTCTCCCTAGCCAATCAAACTTGTTGATTTTCTAGGGTTTGGTTGAGAAGGCCCGGATCTACACTTCCACCAAGAGAAATTTGATTCCCCCCACTAATCCCTTGCGGATCTTGTTACTCTTGGGTGTTTGAGCACCCTAGACAGTTGAGGTCACCTCGGAGCCACATTCCATTGTGGTGAAGCTCCGTGGTATTGTTGGGAGCCTCCAATCAAGTTGTGGAGATTGCCCCAACCTTGTTTGTAAAGGTTCGATCGCCGCCTTCAAGGGCACCACTAGTGGAATCACGGCATCTCGCATTGTGTGAGGGCGTGAGGAGAATACAGTGGCCCTAGTGGCTTCTTGGGGAGCATTGTGCCTCCACACCGCTCCAATGTAGACGTACTTCCCCCAAAGGGAAGGAACTTCGGTAACACATCCTCGTCTCCACCGGCTCCACTTGTGGTTATCTCTTTCCTTTACTTTGTGCAAGCTGTTGTTGTGTTGTATCCTTTGCTTGCACTTGTTGTTGTTGTTTGCATCATATAGGTTGCTCACCTAGTTGCACATCTAGACAACCTATTTGTTGCTAAACCTAATTTGTGAAGAAAAGCTAAAAAATTGTTAGTTGCCTATTCACCCCCCTCTAGTCAACCATATCGATCCTTTCATATGGGAAATCTAGTAGGTTCACCACCTCTCACTATCAATGAAACTGCTTTAACACTTGAGCATGTTATACAAAGGGTTGATACTATTGAAATGAAAATGCTTCCTGAAGAACATATTGAAAACTTAGATAAAAAATGCATAATCTTGCTAATTAAATTGGGTCAAAAGCGGGAGAGGTTTTTAAGTTGCTAAAGGAAAAGGGAACCGTAATTAACGAAAGAATTGAAGAAAGTCCTTCTCAGATTGATAAGTTGGAAGAATTTTTTAGTAATTTAAGCTCGGCTTTTGCTTCTGCTAAAACTATTGAAAAAACTACCGCAAAAATTGGCAAGATTGCTCAAGTCACTAAGAACAAGGGTGCAACTTCTAATAATAACAAAGAAGATCTTAAGATGATTAGTATTCACCCTGACTTTGTTGAAGTTGTGAGAAACCCTACTTGCAAGAATGAATTTTTCAATCTCGTTCTTAGGAGTATTGTTATTGAAAATCTATATGCGAAATCTTTGAAGAATACTGGTTGTGTGATTGAGCAATTGGAAACTAAAGATGACAATACTTGAATCTATGCATTATGCCTAGTTAGGGGCATAAAACGATAGCGCTTGTTGGGAGGCGACCCAATGAATAAAATTTATTTTTGAATTTTCTTTCTGTTCTTGAGTGTTTACACAATTATGCCTCTGTTATGATTGTTTTTTTTTTATGTTTTAAGTGTTTGTGCCAAGTAAAGCCTTTGGGATAGCTTTGGTGATAGTTGATTTGATCCTGTTGAAAAACAGAAACTTTTGCGTCAGTAACAGAATTGTTTAAATTCACAGAAGCGACGAAAAATTCTGATTTTTTTACACAAGATTTATATACAAATTGCCTCTGTTTTCCTAATGTTTCAAACGTTTGGAGTTACAGAAGTATGAGAACAATTCGCATCTTTACAGACTGTTCTATTTTTGACAGATTCTGTTTTCTTTGCATTGTGTGCTTATTTTGATGAATCTATGGATTGTATCGGGGGGTATAAGCCATGGTAAAGTTAGAATACAGTAGATATAATTCAATAACAAAATTTTAATGGGTTTGCTACAGTACTTAAAGTAAAGATTGGTTTTCTTATCCTAACGGATCTCACGAAGGTTTTGTTAAGTTTTGTGTGATTGAAGTTTTGAAGTTTTGGGTGAGATTGCAATGGATAAAGGAATAAGGAGTGAAAAGAGCCTAAGATTGGGGATGCCCCATGGCACCCCAAGTTAATATTCTAGGAGAACCAAGCAACTAAGCTTGGGGAAGCCCCGGAAGGCATCCCCTCTTTCTTCTAACGACCATCGGTAATTTACTTGGAGCTATATTTTTATTCGTCACATATCATGAGTTTTGCTTGGAGCGTCTTGTATTATATGAGTCTTTGCTTGTTTTGATTTATATTTTGTCACAAGTATACTTGCTGGACACACCTATTTGAGAGAGCCAAAATTATGCTATGATTTGTTAGAATTGCTCTCTATGCTTCACTTAAATTTTTTGAGCTATGGAATTGCTCTAGTGCTTCACTTATATCTTTTTGAGCACGGTGTGCTTTAATATTTTTGAAGAAATGCTCTCATGCTTCACTTAGATTTATTTGAGAGTTAGTAAATTTTTGAAGAAATTCTCTCATGCTTCACTTATATTATTTTGAGAGACAAAAAAATTTATGCTCATGTGCTTCACTTAGATTTGTTTGAGCTTGTCAAAAGCAACTGCAAGATATGAAACTAGTCCCAAAGTGATAGATATTCAAGAGGGATATAATAAAAACTTTCATGAAGATCATTGGACAAAATAAACTTGATTCTTTGTAATAGTTTTGAGATGTGATGATAGTGATATGTGAGTCATGTTGGTGAGTAATTATGCTTTAGTAAGAATATTGGTGTTAAGGTTTGTGATTCCCTATGCAAGCACGAAAGTCAATAGTTGTGCAATGAAATTACATCCTACTTGTGGTGCATTATTCGGTGTTAGTTATGCTTAATGCTCGCTTATGTGATTTTTGGTTTCTTGGTTGGTTGCTTCTCAATCTTTTTGCTAGCCTCCACTTGTACTAAGTAGAAATACTACTTGTGCATCCAAATTCTTTAAACCCAGTTTTGCCATATGAGTCCACCATACGTACCTATATGCGGTATTTCCATGTCGTTCTAAGCAAATTTGTATGTGCCATCTCTAATTTTCAAAATAAATTTCCTTTTTGTGTGCTCATACCGCTCATGAAGCGGCAGGGGGTGGCCAATATTTTCCATGCTAGATGTGTTATTCTCAAGATGAGTGTTTATTCACTTGTCATTGCACGAGAGTGCGGCGGTAATAGGGATGCCCAGTCCCAAAATGAAAAATAAATTTACTTTATGTTGTCAAATAATAAATTCCTTGGAAAGTGTTGGTATGGACGGTACCCGTGAATACGGCTAGCCATGGAATGTGAAAGTATGGTGGAAAAAGGAATAATCTTTATTTTCTGTTTGGGAACCGCCTATGATATATCTAGCATGGAAAGTGTTGGGAATTACTCGGTCGTTTTCGTTGACGGGAAAAGTATGCCTCTCAAAAAAAAATATCTCTCAATTTAAGCTTTGAGCTCTGGAACCTCTACAAATCCCTACTTCCCTCTGCGAAGGGCTTATCTATTTACATTATGCAATTTTTATTTTTATTTGAGTCTCCATCTTCTCTTATAAAGCACCAACTAAGGGGCACTATCATCATACTTGAGCATTGGATGTAGCTAATATGCGAGTGTGTTTCAAGAATGGATCAATGATTGAGCATGATGGGCTAGGGATAACTTTCTTTAGTGTTGATATTTTGAAAGACATGATTGCTTGTTGATATGCTTGAGTATTGAAATCTTCATGTCAAAACTAGACTATTGCTTTGAACCATATAAAAGTCCAAATGTCCATGCTACAAAAGAAAAGAATATGTGATGAACATGTTAGGCAGCATTCCACATCAAAAATTTTGTTTTTATCATTTACCTACTCGAGGACGAGTAGGAATTAAGCTTGGGGATGTTGATACGTCTCCAATGTATCTATAATTTTTGCTTGTTCCATGCTGTTATATTATCATTCTTGGATGTTTTACAATCATTTCATAGCGACTTCATATCATTTTTTGGGACTAACCTATTGACATAGTGCCTAGTGCCAGTTGCTGTTTTTTGCTTGTTTTTTACTTCACAGAATATCAGTACCAAACGGAGTCCTAACGCAGCGAAACTTTTTGGAGAATTTATTTGGACCAGAAGACACAACATGGGCCAAAGAAGTACCAGAGGGGAGGCCCGAGGTGGGCACAACCCACCTGGGCGCGCCCAGGAGCATAGGCGCGCCCAGGGGGTTGTGCGCCCCTGTAGGATCGAAAGTAGGTCTAGAGGGGGGTGATTAGACTACTTGACCAAATAAAAATCTAGCCTTTTCGCAATTTTAAGTCTTGGCAGATTTTAGCAACTTAGCACAAGTCAGGTAATCAACCTACACATGCAATTCTAAGTGTATAGCAGTGGAAAGTAAAACATTGCATATGAAGGTAAAAGGGAAGGGATTAGAGAAGGCAAACGCAATGTAGACACGAGGATTTTTGGCGTGGTTCTGATAGGTGGTGCTATCGTACGTCCATGTTGATGGAGACTTCAACCCACGAAGGGTAACGGCTGCGCGAGTCCACGGAGGGCTCCACCCACGAAGGGTCCACGAAGAAGCAACCTTGTCTATCCCACCATGGCCATCGCCCACGAAGGACTTGCCTCACTCGGGTAGATCTTCACGAAGTAGGCGATCTCCTTGCCCTTACAAACTCCTTGGTTCAACTCCACAATCTTGTCGGAGGCTTCCAAGTGACACCTAACCAATCTAGGAGACACCACTCTCCAAAAGGTAATAAATGGTGTGTTGATGATGAACTCCTTGCTCTTGAGCTTCAAATGATAGTCTCCCCAACACTCAACTCCCTCTCACAGATTTGGCTATGGTGGAAAGATGATTTGAGTGGAAAGCAACTTGGGGAAGGCTAGAAATCAAGATTCTTGTGGTTGGATTGGAATGTCTTGATCTCAACACATGAGTAGGTGGTTCTCTCTCAGAAAATGAGTAGTGGAACTGTAGGCACGTTCTGATGGCTCTCTCTATAATAGAGAAGGGGGTGAAGGGGTATATATAGCCTCCACATAAAATCTAACCGTTACACACATTTGACCCAACTCGGTCAGACCGAATAGAAGAACTCAGTGAGACTGATTCAATTCAAAATGTGAACGTTAGGATTTTCGGTGGGACCGACATGACCAACTCGGTGGGACCAATGCGTTGGGGTTAGGGCGAAACCTCATCTCGGTGTGACCGATTGCATGAATTCGGTGAGACCGATTTCAGCAATGAGCAAACAGAGAGTTGATCAGGCAAACTCGGTGGGACCGATCACTCCTTTTGGTGATACCAAAATGTTACGAAAGGTAAACAGAGAGTTTGCATTGCGAACTCGGTGGGACCGATCGCTCATTTCGGTGAGACCGAAATGATACGAAGGGAAACAGAGAGTTTGCAATCCCATCTCGGTGAGACCGAGATCCCTATCGGTGAGACCGAACTGATTAGGGTTTCTGGCTATGGCTATGTCAAAAAACTCGGTGGCGCCGGATAGATCAAATCGGTGGGGCCGAGTTTGACTTTAGGTTTAGGACATATCTGGAATTGAGAAAGTGGTTGAGGGCTTTGGAGCACATCACTAAGCATTTTGAGCAAGTAGACCATTAAGCAACACCTCATCCCCTTTTAATAGTATTGGCTTTTCCTATGGACTCAATGTGATCTTGGATCACTAAAATAGAAATGAAGAGTCATGAGCCTTTGCCAATATTTGTCCTTAGCATTTTGAGGGGTCCACATCTCTAGTCCATGCCATTGCCAATCATTGAACTTTCTAAAATAATCAACTTGAATGGATATTAGTTCAATGAGCTATATGTTGTTATGAATTACCAAAATCACCCAGGGATTAGTTGCACTTTCAATCTCCCCCTTTTTGGTAATTGACAACAACATATAGATCAAAGCTTCGACAAATGATAATATGAATGAAATATATTGTCACTTTGAGAAGTATGTGATAAGCAAGAGCTCCCCCTAAATTTGTGCATTATTTAAAATTTGCTTTTGAATACAGATGCACAATCGATTAGGATCATGGGTTACTCTTCCATGTCACATACATCTTGGTGGAGGGCTAAAAAAGATAGAATATAAATAGCATGCACTCATCACCAAGGCAAACATGATTGATCATACACAAGTGATAATATATCATCATTCAAGCACACATTAAAGCATAATATGATCAATCACATGATCATAAGAGTTTGAGAGACTCTTATCTCACACACAAGCATAAATATTGTAGCAAACAAACGATCAAATAACAAGTAGCAAGAGAGGCAAACAAAAGCAAAACACTCTCTCTCTCGAAGCCTATGATCTATACACTTTCTCCCCCTTTGGCAACAAGTTACCAAAAAGCTTGAAAATGCATAGTGCTATGCGGCACTCTGAGCATGATCTCCGGGAGCTCCAGTGTGCGAAGATGGCGTGGAGAGAACAGCATCTGCAAAAGCTTCCAATGACGACTGAGGAACTGGAGGAGTTGCAACTGGAGGGGCAACTGGGGCAGTGGCTGCAGGTGTAGAAGTGGTGGCTCTTGTGTCATTGACTGGCACAGCTACAGACCTGTTGGCTCTAGGCACTCTCTGAAATGCCTCTGTGGTAGCTCTTCCTCTCCTGTCCTCTGCTTCTTCTTGAAGTTGCTCAACTGTGGTCTGAATTTCTGTGACCTTCAAGTCTAGATCATAAAATTTTGTTTCAATGATTCTCTCAAGACTTTCTTGATTTTGAGTCAGGGTAGCTAGTCCTTTCTCAATTCTCATAGTGGCCTCAAGCAGATAGCTGAGCTGATCCTACTTGGTCTTGAGATTTACAGCTGAGACATCTGGAATCTTGGAAGTCTTTGCTGCCTTTGCTTTTTCTCTCTTCTCCTGAGCCTCCACAGATGTAGGATGTGATGCATCCATGACAACAACATTGTCCTCTCTATCTAGCAGATATGTGCCTGTGCCCATCTTGGAGTTGATGAGCATCTGAATGTGTGGGGCATATCCACATGACCTCTTCTGATCTGCTGCAGTCCTCTTAACTGTTTCAACAATCAAGGTCATCACCTTGAACTTCTCTGGCACATCAAACATATGTAACAAGTTAATTGAGTGCCCCCTGATCATCCTGTCATCTTCAGATTTGGGCAACAAGGTGTGCCTCAGTATAGTGTTGATGGTTGGCAGCCCTGACAACAGATAGTAAATGGACCCAAACTTGTGAGTCCCCAATGCAGCATCTGGAATTTCCTTGTACATGTGAGCCATGGAGTTATGATCTTTCCTGGGCTTTGCATAGACATCTGTGTCATCCTCTGCTTCTTCAAGGGCATTGATCAGCTTGGCCCACTCAGAAATTGAAGATTGGTACCTAGTACCCTCAGTCATTCAGACTATCTTGCCATCGGGGTAAAAATGTGCAGTTGAATAAAATTGCATCACCATCTCATCATTCCATTTCGTCAATTTCTGACCAACAAAAGTGTCAACTCCATTCATCCTGAAGCTCTCATGATTTCCAGGGAAGTAATCTTCATTGTCATCAATGAACTTCCAGTCGACCCATCTCATGTCACTGACTATAGGCTTCTTGTCTAGGAGAATTGTCTCATAGAAGTCTTGCTGCTCCTTGGTGTGAAACCTGTAATCCACAGCAGTCCTTCTCCTTGTAGCATAGGGGTCTGTCTGCCTCCATAGTCTGAGACCTGCATCTTTTCCCAACTTCATGTTCTCTGCAATTGGATGTGTGTCATCATGGTCTGGTATCTTTGGTTTGAGCTTCCTGAGCACTTGCTGCTCCTCATCTTCTTGAGCTTTAGGCACTGGGGCCTTGTTCTTCTCTGCAGCTGAGATATTTCTAGTGCTTCTCTTAGGTGCTGTTGGCTTTGGAGCTTGAGCTTGTGAAGATTGCTTGGGAGCTGTCTTGGGCTTGGATGGAGCAGCCCCAGACTTAATAGCATCTCCCATCAATTTCTGAGATTTCTGAGCTGGTGCAGCAGCATCTTCTTCTTCATCATCTTCATCTGGATCTCTCATCATTGATGATCTACCAATCACTCTGGCCATGGTCTTCTTGACCCTTTCCTTCCTTTTCTTGCCTCCAGCAGCCTCTTCTTCTCTTGGTTCAGCAGTGAACTCCGTGGTTTCCTGAGTTGAGGCTTTGGCTTTGGACATGGGCACTCTCTTGGCAGGAACTTTCTTCTTCATGCCAGGCTTGATGGCAGTAGCAGCAGCATACTCCTTCTTGACTACCTTCTTCTTTGAGGTGACCTCCTCATCAACCACAAAGTCTTCATCTTTAGAATCTGAGGTTCTCTTCTTCCTTTGCCTAGTTGCAGCCTTAGGCAAGTTGCTTGGGGTGCTTCTGCTACCCTCATCATAGCTACTGCTTGAGGGGCTAGTGCCCTCACTCAGATTTGCCTGCTGCTCTGATTTGTTCTGGCTGTCACTATTGTCTGACATCTCTAACACTGAAAGCTGACCCTGTGAATAGATAGGTTGAGATAGAGTGGATAAGCATCACAAAATAAAGCCATTTTGCAAAACAAATGAGTCAAAAAACTTAGTTTTAGTTTTCTACAGAAAGCATTTCGGAGCTACCGATATTACAAACTTGGTGACACCGAAGCAGCTTTAGAGTCTAAACATGTGAAATCGGTCAGACCGAGACACAGTTCGGTGACTCCGAGATGCTAGGGTTTCACAGAGAAATGAACTCGGTCACACCGATTGGTATATTTTGGTCAGACCGAAAAATACTTGTGCTATGTCCTGAGCCAAATTGGTGAGACCGAAATCCTAATATCGGTCGGTCCGAGATGAGTTCGGCGGAAACCTAAACCTAAATTTTTGCATCAAATCTAATCTAACGGAGTTTCCAGTGGATAGAGTAGTCTCAAGACGTGGCAAGATTCATGGCATTGATCTTTGTGCTCGGAATCAGAGTGGGGAAGGCACAAAGGGACGAGTTCATACCCTAACTTGGCGATGAACTCGCTACGGCGACAACGGCGGTGAAGATTCCCGTTGACGGCGGCGAAAACCAGTGGCAGGAGGATGCTGGCGATGAGGAGACGATCCGAAGACCTCGAGTCGGCAGAGCTGGACAGGCGCGGGCGAAGTGTTTGGAGGAATTTCCAAATTTTCGGCCCGTGGGAATATATGTCCAGTCACTGTCGGTGGGACCGAGTGGAACGACTCGGTGGCACCGAGATGCAGAATCGCAAGCGGTTGCTGCAACTCGGTGTGACCGAAAGGTTCAAATCGGTTGCACCAAGATTAAAACTTAGATCAACTTAATGAACTCGGTGTGACCGAATGGGATGGATCGGTCAGACCGAAATGCACTAAGAAGTTTTGGAAGTTAAGTCTATGACGAATCGGTGGCTCCGAGTGCTCCTCACTCGGAGGGTCCGAATATGACTTGATCAAACTTTGTGATGTAGCATGAATAGAGTTTGAGACGAGAAAAGCATAGATAGCTAGAGTGAGTACTTAGGCATTCTTGTCCATCCATTTGGCCAAAAGAAGAAAAGCCAATCAATCAAAACAACAAATGGATGTCCTCGAATGGAGAAAAATTATGCATTCAACATGCTCACACAATAAGATAGCAAATGAAATATGTGTCAAAGCATGCACAAACACTCTAGCATCTATCAAGCAATTGGCGATGACTAGGTCATCTATATATGAGTATATTGACTTAGGAGTCAAATGAGAACATTTGATCATAGGTCATACTCATCGTTTAAGCACAAGTGGGATTACCACTTTTACATAAAGCATTGTTGTGTTCACACCATTAGAGTTGCTTTAGCTCAATTCTTAGAGTAAAGCTCCCCCTAGATGTGATATCCCCCCTAAGAGGGATGAACTAACCTTGGGTTTTGTCGATGATGACTTCATGTAGATGTTGAAGATGTGGATGCTCAATGTTGAAGTATATCATTTGGAGCAATCCATTGGAGTGAGTTGCACTTTCAATACCTACATGGGTTAGTCCCACAAGGAACAGACAAGGATATCCATAGAAATAGAGTGAAATACACATATGATGTTGTCCATGAAAGCATTAGGTTACCATGTCCCTTGTCTTACCAACAAGAGGGTTTGTGACTCCTCGAACTAGTGCAAGATATGGAAGTTGATTGCACTTGTCCTTGCCAAAATGAATACGAGTGAAGTATGTTGGCGGAGTCACCCTCAAGAACTCTCTAGTTCTTCTTCTTTGGGATCCATATCATCTTGATGGGAATCCTTGGAGTTGTAGTCGTACTTAATGAAGTAGAACTTGATGTAGTCTTGGGAACCCACTTGACCAAGGCCTTAGGAGCTTCTTCAAATGCATCAATCTCCTCTTGAAGCTTATCCTTGCCTTTTAGCTTGTGGTCTTGTGGTGGAAGATCATCTTGAGCTTGTGTTCCCTTGAAAGAAGTGGGATCATACTTCTCTTGTTGAGGAACAAACTTCGTCTTGGGGTATTGATCTTCTTCCCACTCAACTCCATTGGCATTGAACTTGCATTCAAAACCAACACCTTGATTCTTCCGGTGCCTTCCTTGCTTGCGTACAATTTCCTCAAATTGCTTACTTCCGGCAAGGCTCTTGTAAACACCTTTCTCTACAATTCCCTTCAATAAGCTATTTTCTTGCTCAAGTGTAACTTGGCTAAGAGAATCATTAGTGGAATCAAGAGAATTACTAGAAGCAACAATATTGGATTTAACATGATTATTGTTACTACTAGAAGAAGAATCTTTCTTACTCTTGTTGCTAGATTTTACTTGTGGCATGTAAGTAGACAAGAGTAAACGCTTGGCAATGTAAGAAGAACTTTTCTTACGAAGATCATCATTGATTACTTTTAAGAACCCATGCTCTTGCTCTAGATTGAGCTTTTCAAAGCGTAGCTTCTCATGAGTCTTTAAAAGCTCTCGATGATCTTCTAAGGTAGTTTCATGAGCTAACTTAAGAGTGTTTAATTCTTTAGTTAGACGCTCAATCTCCTTCTTATCATTGTCATTCGTTTCGTCTTGATTAGCATGATTAACTGCAATTTCATCATAGTTTTCGTCACTAGAGTTGTCAACAAGTAAATCATCATCACCTAGCAAATCATCATCATCACTATTGAAATCAACATACTTGGGGTGTGATACCTTGTGCCATGAAGCATCTTCCAATACCTTCATTTGGTGAGTCAAATATGTCGTAGGAGTTGGATGACACAAGTGCAAGATCGGCAACACCTTCATCTTGAGTATGTTCGGAGTCGGAGTGATAACTTCTCTCGGGGTGGTGTTCGGAGTCGGAACCGGATACCCATTCACCAACATGAGCTTGATGTCTTCGTCTTGTGTAGCTCTTTGATGACTTGTCCTTCCTTTCCCAATCCTTGCTTCTGCGAGAGGGTCTTCATTCATAACGATCATCTCTACTCCTCCTCTCTCTTGGAGGTGATTCATCTCTTTTACTCCTCCTTTTAGGTGAGTCTTCTCTTCTTTTGTAGGGAGCCGTACACTCATTGGAATAGTGTTCGGGCCTTCCACAATTGTAGCAATTTCATTCACGACTGGGAGATCTCTTGTCATAGTAGGACCTTGACTTGGAACTTCTCTCTTTGCTTCTATTCTTGTAGAATTTGTTGAAGTTCTTCACCATTAGGCTCAATTCTTCATTGAAGACTTGTTTCTCACTTGATGATGTAGGAGCATCACATGAAGCTTTGTAAGCACGACTAGACTTGTTGTGAAGCTCTTCTTTATCCTTGAGTGACATCTCATGAGCAACAATTCTACCAATGACTTCCGTTGGCTTGAGATCTTTGTAATTGGGCATCATTTGGATCAATGTGCACACGGTATCATATTTTCCATCCAAGGCTCTTAGGATCTTTTTGATGATGAATCTGTCGGTCATCTCTTCACTTCCTAAGCCGGCAATCTCATTTGTGATGAGAGCAAGCCTAGAGTACATTTCAGCGACACCTTCACCATCCTTCATTTTGAACTTGTCAAGTTGACTTTGAAGCACATCCAATTTGGATTCCTTGACGCACTCGGTACCTTCGTGCATATCAACCAAAGTATCCCAAATTTCCTTTGCATTCTCAAGACGGCTGATTTTGTTGAATTCTTCGAGGCACAATCCATTGAAGAGGATATCGCAAGCTTGAGCATTGTATTGCAACATCTTCAATTCTTCCGCGGTTGCTTCACGGTTCATTTCTCTTCCATCTTCAAAGAATTCACCTTGCAAACCAACACACACAATAGCCCAAACGGAGGGGTTATGTCCAAGAATATGCATTTTCATGTTATGCTTCCAACTAGCAAAATTAGTACCATCAAAGTAAGGACCTCTACGGTGGTAATTTCCCTCGCTAGACACCATACTCTCCTAGGTTGCGAAACCAAGGTTATGATCACCAAAGCTATGGATATCAAGGCAAATGGAGACCAAATCTCTAATACCACTTGTAGGATCGAAAGTAGGTCTAGAGGGGGGGGGGGGGGTGATTAGACTACTTGACCAAATAAAAATCTAGCCTTTTCCCAATTTTAAGTCTTGGCAGATTTTAGCAACTTAGCACAAGTCAGGCAATCAACCTACACATGCAATTCTAAGAGTATAGCAGCGGAAAGTAAAACATTGCATATGAAGGTAAAAGGGAAGGGATTGGAGAAGGCAAACGCAATGTAGACACGAGGATTTTTGGCGTGGTTCCGATAGGTGGTGCTATCGTACGTCCACGTTGATGGAGACTTCAACCCACGAAGGGTAACGGCTGCGCAAGTCCACGGAGGGCTCCACCCACAAAGGGTCCACGAAGAAGCAACCTTGTCTATCCCACCATGGCCATCGCCCACGAAGGACTTGCCTCACTCGGGTAGATCTTCACGAAGTAGGCGATCTCCTTGCCCTTACAAACTCCTTGGTTCAACTCCATAATCTTGTCGGAGGCTCCCAAGTGACACCTAACCAATCTAGGAGACACCACTCTCCAAACGGTAATAAATGGTGTGTTGATGATGAACTCCTTGCTCTTGAGCTTCAAATGATAGTCTCCCCAACACTCAACTCTCTCTCACAGATTTGGCTATGGTGGAAAGATGATTTGAGTGGAAAGCAACTTGGGGAAGGCTAGAGATCAACATTCTTGTGGTTGGATTGGAATGTCTTGATCTCAACACATGAGTAGGTGGTTCTCTCTTAGAAAATGAGTAGTGGAAGTGTAGGCACGTTCTAATGGCTCTCTCTATAATCGAGAAGGGGGTGGAGGGGTATATATAGCCTCCACACAAAATCTAACCGTTACACACATTTGACCCAACTCGGTCAGACCGAATAGAAGAACTCGATGAGACCGATTCAATTCAAAATGTGAACATTAGGATTTTCGATGGGACAGACATGACCAACTCGGTGGGACCGATGCGCTAGGGTTAGGGTGAAACCTCATCTCGGTGTGACCGATTGCATGAACTCGGTGAGACCGATTTCAGCAATGAGCAAACAGAGAGTTGATCAGGCAAACTCGGTGGGACCGATCGCTCCTTTTGGTGATACCGAAACATTACGAAAGGTAAACAGAGAGTTTGCATTGTGAACTCGGTGGGACCCATCGCTCATTTTGGTGAGACCAAAATGTTACGAAGGGAAACAGAGAGTTTGCAATCCCATCTCGGTGAGACCGAGATCCCTATCGGTGAGACCGAACTGATTAGGGTTTCTGGCTATGGCTATGTCAAAAAACTCGGTGGCGCCGGATAGATCAAATCGGTGGGGCCGAGTTTGACTTTAGGTTTAGGACATATCTGGAATTGAGAAAGTGGTTGAGGGCTTTGGAGCATATCACTAAGCATTTTGAGCAAGTAGACCATTAAGCAACACCTCATCCCCTTTTAATAGTATTGGCTTTTCCTATGGACTCAATGTGATCTTGGATCACTAAAATAGAAATGAAGAGTCTTGAGCCTTTGCCAATATTTGTCCTTAGCATTTTGAGGGGTCCACATCTCTAGTCCATGCCATTGCCAATCATTAAACTTTCTGAAATAATCAACTTGAATGGATATTAGTTCAATGAGCTATATGTTGTTATGAATTACCAAAACCACCCAGGGATTAGTTGCACTTTCACCCCCTCGGTTGCCTCCCGCACCGCCTCTTCACCCTATAAATCCCCAAATATTCTAGAAACCCTAGGGGAGTCGACAAAACACAATTCCAGCCGCCGCAAGTTCTAGAACCACGAGATCCAATCTAGGCACCATCACGGAGGGGTTCATCATCCTCATTGGTGCCTCTCCGATGATGCGTGAGTAGTTCATCATAGACCTACGGGTCCGTAGGCAGTAGCTAGATGGCTTCCTCTCTCTCTTTTGATTCTCAATACAATGGTCTCTTGGAGATCTATTTGATGTAACTCTTTTTTGCGGTGTGTTTGTTGGGATCCGATGAACTTTGAGTTTATGATCAGATCTATATCCATGAATATTATTTGAGTCTTCTTTTCATCTCTTATATGCATGATTATTTGTAGCCTCGTATTTCTTCTTCGAATCTTTGGTTTAGTTAGGCCAACTAGATCGATTTTTCTTGCCATGGGAAGAGGTGCTTTGTGATGGGTTTGATCGTGCGGTGTTCTTTCCCAGTGACAGAAGGGGTAGCAAGACACGCATGTATCATTGCTATTAAGGATAACAAGATGGGGGCTATTCATACATGAATAGATCTCATCTACATCATGTCATCGTTCTTATTGCATTACTCCATTTCTCCTTGAACTTAATACACTAGATGCATGCTGGATAGCGGTCGATGTGTGGAGTAATAGTAGTAGATGCAGGCAGGAGTCGGTCTACTAATCTTGGACATGATGCCTATATATTGATCATTGCCTTGTATATCATCATAATTATTCGATCTTCTATCAATTGCCCAACAGTACTTTGTTTACCAACCGTGTGCTATTTTCTTGAGAGAAGCCACTAGTGAAATCTACGGGCCCCGGGTCTATTCTTTATCATATTTGCTTTGAGATCTATTTTTATTTGCTTTTGTTTTTCAGATCTATTATTCCAAAAACCCAAAAATACCTTGCTGCACTTTTTGTTACTTATTTTATTTTATGTTTTATCGAGATCTATTTATCCAATCTACACAATTTTTATCCCGTCAACTTGATAGTTTCTGGCGCCGTTACCCGTAGAGGGATGGAAAACCCCTCATAAGCGTCGGGTTGCAAGTATTTGTTCTTTGTGTGCAGGTACCGTTTACATAGTGTTGCTTGGTTCTCCTACTGGATTGATACCTTGGTTTCATAACTGAGGGAAATACCTACCATAGCTATGCTGCATCATCCCTTCCTCTTTGGGGAAATACAGACGTAGTTCAAGCGACATCAATATATCATTTGTGTGTGGGAGAAAGCGAGGTTAATTGAGACTTAGATAGAGAGAGAGAGAGAGATTGAGCGAGTGTGGGGCGCCGCGCGGAAGAAAGAGTGAGACGGTCTCGAGAGAGTGACCTAGATAGACAATGTGCATGCGTGCGCACGAGAGGGGGGGTCTAGATAGGCAATGCACGTATCTAGCGAGAGAGGGTGGGTGGGAGAGAGAGAGAGAGAGAGAGCTAGGCATGGAGTGCAATGGCGTGTGTGTGAGAGAGATACATTTGTTAATAGAGTGGAAAAAGGGGTTGTGTAGTTGAGAGAGTTAGAGATCGAAACATGGAGAGAAAGAATGAACATGTGTCGGAAACCAATAGCTTTGTAAGGTGGTTAGGAGAGGAAGATTGATCGATAGAGAAAGTATGTAGCGTGTGTGTCGAGGGGGGGCCTAAAAACATCATTTGAATGTAGATAGTACTAGACTTAATATTGACGTTTCAATTTAGTGTACAAGATTTGAATTGAGGACCATGCATATGGCTTCTGTAATTATTTCGAATTCGTGCCATACTCGGTTTGGAAAAGTTGATATTGACTCGATTATTGTGGTATTTTGTATGTGTGTGGTCAGATGCTTGAATCCATCCAAAGTTTTCTCACTACCATGGTGTTCATCTTATACATATGAATTTGTATTAAAAAAGTAGCGTGGATACCGTGAAATGCGAAATCCACATTTGAATTGGAGATCGCTATGTGACAAACACACTCTAATTTAAAGAACTCCTCATTAATTAATTATAGTATCTCGTTTTGAAGGACTAATTATTTGGAAGGAAAACATGGGCATACATACAGATTTGTTTGCCAATGAAAGAAGTTCCATTTGCATTCTCAAATGTAGGCGCACTGATACGTCTCCGTCGTATCTACTTTTCCTAAGGCTTTTGCTCTTATTTTGGACTCTAATTTGCATGATTTGAATGAAACTAACACGGACTGACACTGTTTTTGGCAGAACTACCATGGTGTTGTTTTTGTGCAGAAATAAAAGTTTTCGGAATGTAACAAATCTTTTTGGAGATTTTTTGTGGAATAAAATAAAAATACTAGAGCCAAGAACCACCGGAGGGGGCCCCTGGGTGAGCACCACCCACCAAGGCACGCCCAGGTGGGTTGTGCCCACCTGGTGGCCCCGCAGACCCTGACTCCGACTCTATAAAATCCTATTTTTGGAGAAAAAAATCAAGGAGAAAGAATTATCGCGTTTCACAATACAGAGCCGCCGCCACCTCCTGTTCTTCGTCGGGAGGCCAGATCTGGAGCCTGTTTAGGGCTCCAGAGAGGGGGATCTTTTGTCTTCGTCATCACCAACCCTTCTCCATCGCCAATTCCATGATGCTCCCCATCAGGAGTGAGTAATTCCTTCATAGGCTCGCTGGTCGGTGAGGAGTTGGATGAGATTCATCATGTAATCGAGTTAGTTTTGTTAGGGCTTGATCCGTAGTATCCATTATGTTCTGAGATTGATGTTGTTATGACTTTGACATGCTTAATGCTTGTCACTTTGGGCTCGGGTGCCATGATTTCATACCTGAACCGTTTATGTTTTCACCATTATATCTATGTTCTAGATCCGATCTTGCAAGTCATATTCACCTATTACGTGTTATGATCCGTAAACCCCAGTGTGACAGTAATTGGGATACTTTCCGGTGATGATCGTAGTTTGAGGAGTTCATGTATTCACTATGTGTTAATGCTTTGTTCCAGTTCTCTATTAAAAGGAGGCCTTAATATCCCTTAGTTTCCTTATGGACCCCGCTGCCATGGGAGGGTAGGACAAAAGATGTCATGCAAGTTCTTTCCATAAGCACGTATGACTATTTACAGAATACATGCCTACATTATATTTATGAACTGAAGCTAGTTTTGTATCGCCCTAGGTTATGACTGTTATATGATGAATATCATCCTACGAATTCACTAATCCAATGCCTACGAATTTTCCATATATTGTTCTTGCTAAGTTAGTACTGTTGCTGCTACTGTTACACTTGCTACAAAATCATTGCTATCACTGTTACCGTTACTGCTACTATTATCACTGCTACCAAAACTATCATATTACTGTGCTACTGATCACCTTGCTGCAGATATTTAATCTCCAGGTGTGGTTGAATTGACAACTCAGCTGCTAATACTTACAAATATTCTTTCGCCCCCCTTGTGTCGAATCTATAAATTTGGGTTGAATACTCTACCCTCGAAAACTGTTGCGATCCCCTATACTTGTGGGTTATCAAGACCGTTTTCTGGCGCCGTTGCCGGGGAGCATAGCTATATTTGTTGAGTCACTTGGGATTATTATCTATTTATCACTATGAAGAATCTGAAGGATACCAAGACTAAGATTTTTCCCTCTAAGACGAGGGGAGGTAAGGAACTGCCATCACACTCTGCACTTGATTCACCTTCTATTTTGAGTAGACTTGCAACACCACCACATGCTATTAATCCTGATATGTCGCAAGTTATTGATGATGCTACTTCTGTTATGAATGCTACTCATGATGATGCTAGTACCTTGCTTGATGATAATATGCCACTAGGTTAATTTCTTGATGAACAAATTGCTAGAGCTAAAGATATTGAGAATGCTGAAACTGATGAAATTATTGAAACTGATGAAGTACTTGAAACTGAAAATCTTGAAACACCTATTAGGCCTAGCTCTCCTAGATATGAATTGCCTAAGATACCCGAAAGTTATGTTATGGATGAGGAGACAGCTAGAGATTTTCTTGCTTGCAATGATAGAGATGATCTTAAGAAATTATTATGCAAACTGAAAGAAAAATCTTTGAATGCTAGAATGAAATGTGATCCTAAGTTTGCTACCTCACCTATCTTTGTTGATGATAAGGATTATGAATTCTTTGTCGACCCAGAGTTGATTACTTTGGTTGAATCTGATCCTTTCCATGGCTATGAAACTGAAACTGTTGTGGCACACCTTACTAAATTAAATGATATAACAACCCTATTTGCTCATGATGAGAAGAATCGCTACTACTATATTCTCAAATGATTCCCGTTCTCATTAAAGGGTGATGCTAAGATTTGGTACAATACTCTTGCTCCTGGTTGTGTGCGTAGTCCCCAGGATATGATTTATTACTTCTCTGAAAAATATTTTCCTACTCATAAGAAACAAGCTGCCTTACAGGAAATATTTAACTTTGTGCAAATTGAAGAAGAGAGTCTCCCACAAGCTTGGGGGAGGCTTCTCCAATTGCTTAATGCTTTGCCTGATCATCCTCTTAAGAAAAATGAAATACTTGATATCTTCTATAATGGACTAACCGATGCTTCTAGGGACTTCCTAGACAGTTATGCTGGTTGTGTTTTCAGGGAACGAACTATTGAACAAGCTGAGGAATTATTGAATAATATATTGAAAAATTATGATGATTGGACTCTTCCTGAACCACCGCCTAAACCCACTCCAAAGAAGAGGGGTATCTTATATCTAAGTCCTAAAGATACGCAAGAGGCAAAGAAAAGTATGAAGGAAAAAGGTTTTAAAGCAGAAGATGTTAAAAATTTACCTCCTATTGAAGAAATACATGGACTTGACACACCACCACCAAAGGTGGTAGACGTAAACTCTTTAATGAAATTTGATGAAAGTGACATCCCTTACAATAAACATCCTAGTCAATGCCTTTATGAGTTTGACAACTACATTAGAAAACAAGATCACTTCAATGAAAATGTTATGAAACAATTGAAATACAACTCCAATATGATTGCTCGCTTGAGTGACTTGTTATTCAGAATTACTAATGATGTAAGAGGTGTAGGAAAACATGCTTCTATGGTTCAAAATCAACAAGAACAAGAGGCTAAATCTCAAAGAGAATTGCTTGATGAAATGAATGATGATATGAATGATCATGCTATAAGAGTAGGGACTAGAGGAGGTAGAATGACTCAGGAACCATTTTATCCTGAGGGACACCCTAAAAGAATTGAATAAGACTCTCAAAGAATTAACACTGATGCACCTAGTCCATCTAATAAGAAGAAGAAGAAAAAGAAATATGATAGGACTTTGCATGCCTCTAGAGAACTTGAGAAAGAAAACCCTCCTAATAATAATAATGTTGTTTCTATTTCTGATGCTGAAACTCAATCTGGTAATGAACACTTGTCTAGTGATAATGAAAAGGATAATGATGATGTTCATGAAGACACTCAACCAGACAATGATAAACAACCAGATAATGATGTTGAAATAGAACCAGCTATTGACCTTGATAACCCACAACCTAAAAATAAAAGATATGATAAAAGAGACTTTGTTGCTAGAAAACATGGAAGAGAAAGAGAACCATGGGTTCAAAAACCCATGCCTTCCACCTAAATCAACTAAGAAGAAAGATGATGAAGAATTTGAACGCTTTGATGAAATGCTTATGACAGTCTTTTTGCGCACTCGCTTGACTGATATTTTAAAGATGGCCCCTTATGCAAAATATATGAAAGACATCATCACTAATAGGAGAAAAATACCGAAAGCTGAAATCTCCACCATGCTTGCTAATTATTCTTTTAAGGATGGAGTACCTAAAAAACTTGGAGATCTGGGAATACCAACTATACCTTGCTCCATCAAAAGAAATTATGTCAAAACTGCTTTGTGTGACTTAGGAGCTGGTGTTAGTGTTATGCCTTTCTCCTTATATAAAAGACTTGATTAGAATAAACTCACACCTACTGAAATATCTTTGCAAATGGCTGACAAATCAACTGCCATACCTATCGGTATTTGTGAGGATGTGCCTGTTGTTGTTGCAAATGTTACTATCTTAACTGACTTTGTTATACTTGAGATGCCCGAGGATGACAACATGTCGATTATCCTTGGTAGACCCTTCTTGAATACTACAGGGGCTGTTATTGATTGCAATAAAAGCAAGGTCACTTTTCATATCAATGGTAATGAACATACGGTGCACTTTCCGAAGAAACAATTCCAAGTGAATGGTATTATTGTTATTGAAAAATCTCCGACACTCACTATTGGAAGTTTTCAACTACCTCTATCTACTGCCAAAAAGAAATATGAAATGCTTATTGTTGGGGACATGCATATCCCCGTTGAGGTAACTTAGTGTTTTACGAAAGTTCTTCGGTTTCATGCTAATCGAAGGTGGTTGTTAATAAGACTTGATCAACCTTATTAATGGATCATTTTTGAGAGGTATGAAGTTGATGAATTTAGTAAGCACAACCTTCTGATCCCAAGTTTTGTTTTCTATTTTTCTTAGTTAAATAAAATAAAATGCCATGTTTTCTTTGTTTTCTTTGTTTCCCGTGCAATAAAAAAATGACCAAAAAATAAAAGTTCTCAGAATGCCCTGAAAATTTAATACAAATTTTTTCTGAATTTTTAGTGCAAATAACATCAGAGGGGGTGCACTAGGTGGGCACAACCCACCTGGGCGCGCCAGCAGCCCCAGGCGCGCCCTGGTGGGTTGTGGTCCCCACATGGCCCCCCTCACTTATCTCTTTAGCCCATGTCATCACCTACCTCCAGAAAAAATCACCATTGCTCTCTCTCTCTCTCTCTCTCTCTCTCGTGTTCTTGCTCTCAAACCCGCGGATTTCGATCTCTTTGCTCGAAGCTCCGTTTCCGAAACTGTTTTGGGGGATTGCTACTTGGTATGTGACTCCTCCATTGCTCCAATTAGTTTTTGCTTTAGTGGTTTATATTTTGAATAATTAGCAACTCTTGGTGCTACTGCAGACGAGCTTGCATGTTGAATTCTTGGAGTTCTAAGTAGTTTGAATGATTAATATGGCCTCTATGGATCCTTATGAGTAGTTGCTATCACTCTTGTGAAGTTTTGTTGACAAAAAATTTGTGGACTAAAATTTTCAGAATTTTGTTCATAGGAATAAGATGAGTTTCTTTAGGAAGTTTGCCTCCAAGAAGAGCTCTAAGGGAGTCATTGGGGAATCATCGGATAATGACCTCCATACTCGGAGAAGGGCGAAGGTGCGGCCGTGCGAATGGCCGCATAACCCATTCATGGATGGAGCCGGGATCTGTCAAGAGTTCGCACAATTTGCTGCTAATGCTGGGCTTACCGACTTCATCGCAACTGAGTGTGAACAATACCATCTCCTCACAAATTCCTTTGTGCAAAGCTTCCATTTTCTGAGTAGGAATAACCCCCCTGAGGTGTAGTTTAATTTATATGCTGAAACCCGTCAGATGCCACTCACTGATTTTTGTGATGTATGCTTGATCCCTTCTGACAGGGAAATAAGAGAGCCTAGGCCTGCAGAGTTTGAGGACTTTTATCGCACTCTGTCAGTGGGAGATGAGAGAGGCGTGTCGAGTGTTACTGCTACTAGTTTGCAGTTCCTTCTGTGCATTATTTTGCTCTATTCATCGCTAAGTGTTTAGTTGCTAGAGAAAAGGTTGGTGCACTTAGTGCTCCCGACTTTACTATCTTACACCGTGCACTATACGGCGATAACACCTTTAGCCTCGGGGCTATTATTGCACGTCGTCTGCACCTTAACCAAACCAAGGGCAAAATTCATGGCGGTATTTATGTTACTCGTTTAGCGAGTCACTTTAATGTTCAGATCCGTCAACATGATTATCGTTTACCCAAGGTTTATTTAGATCACCAGGCGATGGAGGATCACCAGTTTACTGATATTGATAACTCTATTCATAATATTCCTTACAACCTGGTTTTCAGTGTGGATACCCATGATATTATTCTGTTGTCTGCACCTGCTTTGTTTGATTCTATTGCCAGGGGCGGATACAGGATCATGCCTGAGGACATTATTGCCTACCGAAACGCCCAGGCAGTGGCTGAGGAGGAACCTCAGGGGTGGTACGCTCAGGTGCCCGCACCCCAGCACTTCAACATGGGACCTGATGGCTACTACGAGTAGTGACTACCAAGCTAAGCCAATAGCCTAAGCTTGGGGGAGTACGTATTTCCACCGACATTACATTCATGTTCACACATTCCATTCCAGTTGTCGGTGCTCACACTTTTTCATTGTATTACCCATGCTAGATTTATTTTCTCGCTTTCTTCTTGTGTGTTTGAAAAACATTGAAAAAAATCCAAAAAATGTTTCTTGCTTCTTTTCGGTTTTTCTGTCTAGTTTAGCTAGTTGTAGTATTAAAAAGAAAAACCCAAAAAGATTCCCTTGTTCTTCTTTTGCTTGTTTGGAGCTCTCCCGTGTAAATAGTTTTTCTCGTTTTTGTTTTTCTCTTTAATTTGCTTTCTTCAAGAAAAACTAAAAACTCCAAAAATATTTCAGTGTGTTTCTCTGAAATTCTTTTCCTTTTATTGAGTCGTATCAAGGAGAAGACCACGATGAAAATGTCGAGTGGCTCTCATATGCATTGATATTGATCTAACAAAGAGCCCATATTACCTTGTCTTCTCCTTTTTGAATAAAATGTTTGCAGATTCCAGCTTAGTCCACGACACTCTTGCACTATTATTAATTTCATATCATTCGGTCGTGCAAGTGAAAGGCATTAATGACGATATTTGATGAACTGGCTATGGTAGAGAGAAACGGGTATGAACTCAACTTGTTTTGTTTTTGTAAATATGTTTAACCTAGTATCCATGATTTAGCATATTATGATCAAACATGTTTGCAATGACAATTAGAGATTATAGTTTCTCATGCCATGCTTAAGTAGCTAGGAGTGGATAATGATTTATCTTGGATTTCAACATGCATTAAAATGATTGTGATGTGGTATGATGATATGGTATCCTCCTTTGAATGTTTCAAGTGGCTTGACTTGGCACATGTTCATGCATGTTGTCGGTGTACTAAATATTGGGCCTTTAGTACCCCAAACTTGTGCACGGGCGGTTGTAACCATACCTACAGTAAGGCTTGTCGGGGAGACAGCTGAAGATTGATCCAAGGTTATCGAGAGACATCCACGCTAAGGATCAGAAGATAAGGAGGATTGAAGACCAAGGGTTCGGTTCCCGGCAAGATCTTGCCGGGGTAGCCCGACAAGCCCGACGAGATTCACACCCGACAAGGTTCCACCACTGTGCCACCGCTCCAGTACAACGACCGGCCTGGCATTCTGACCCCACTTCTGGATGCGTGGCAAGGCACTAGTGGAGGCCAGCTTAAGCGGTGCTGATGGGATGGCTCCTTTTTCCATCCCCAAGAAAGTAGGACACCTAAACGGACACCTCGCGGTGCATTAAATGCATTCGTCCTTATCCGTCAGTGGTTAGGTATGATGACCCTGTAGCTACTTTACACCTTAATGTATGTACATTTTGCCACTGTGGTGACCCCTTTGAACGTATAAAAGGAGGCCCAAGGCAACTGCTACAGGGGAGGAGGATCTTCTGGCCCATCCTGCGTGCGTAGCTGCTCTTTGAACATACTGTTCATCGCAAGCGCTCCTGGAGCCTGGGCTCAAGAACACTCTTAATAAAACAAGGCAGGAGTAGGGTTTTACGCAGATCAGCGGCCCGAACCTGGGTAAAAATCCCCTAGCGTTGATCATCGGTTCTGCTCTTTGTGCACGCCTCTCCCCTTGCCGAATCGTAAAGGGGTCCCTCGGATCCCATAGGTGTCGCACGCCGATGATCGAGAATGGGTTATGTACTTTGATGGTGCTTTTACGCTGCAAGGCACCGGTGCTGGCGTGCTGCTTATCGCACCCACCGGAGAGCACCTCAAGTATGTAATTTAGAAGCATTTTCCCCGGGAGAGCTCGACAAACAACACTGCAAAGTACGAGAGCCTGCTTGCCGGTCTCAGGATCGCAGCGGACCTTGGTATCAAGAAACTCATCATCAGAGGTGATTCGCAGCTTGTTGGCAGGCAAGTTAATAAATATTATCAGAGTCCATTGATGCAAGCTTATGTGGATGAAGTGAGAAAAATGGAAGAGCGTTTTGACGGTCTGCATACAAAGCACATTCCTCGTGCTGAGAACAGTATTGCCGATGATCTGTCGAAACGCGCTGCCCTTAAGTTGCCTGTGGAACCAGGGACTTTTGTGCTCCATTTGACTCAGCCATCTATAGTGCCATCAATGGGACAAGCAAAGAGAAGGAAGTTGAATTCTGGTCAGTACTTTCCGGCAGAGCTCCCGGAAGCCGCCGGCAAGGAAATTGCCGGGATCAGCGGCAAGCCTGCCGGGGAACAACAGGCTCCAGCAAGGGCTCAGGCCCTTGCCGTCAAGACAAACATTTCCCCGGCGGAAGGGATGCCTTTAGTCCTAGTTGTCGAGCCCCAGGCTCCAGCTTGGGCGCAGCCCATTGTTCATTTTCTTCAAACAGGGGAACTCCCTGAGGAGTAGGAAGAAGCAGAAAAAGTAGCCCGTCAGTCTAGCATGTACCAGTTCGTCGATGGCGTTCTGTACAGAAAGAGACTGAACGGTGTGAAATTGAAGTGTATTCCTCGGGAAGATGGACTGGAGCTGTTGGCAGAGATACATGGAGGCATATGTGGCTCCCACATAGGGTCAAGAGCGCTTGTCGGAAAGGCATTTCGACAAGGTTTCTTTTGGCCCACTGCTCTCCAGGATGCAACTGCACTAGTAACCAAGTGTGAAGCATGCCAGTTTCATTCAAAGAAATCGCATCAGCCAGCTCAAGCTCTTCAGACAATCCCTCTCTCCTGGCCATTTTCGGTCTGGGGGGCTCGACATACTGGGCCCTTTTCCCCGTGCTACCGGAGGCTTTGAGTACTTGTACGTTGCACTCGACAAGTTCACAAAGTGGCCGGAGGTGGAAGCAGTGAGGAAGGTGACAGCACAATCAGCCGTCAAGTTCTTTAAAGGGATAGTTTGCCGTTTCGGTGTGCCCAATAGGATCATCACCGACAACGGCACACAGTTCACAAGTCGCACCTTCATGCAATACGTCCAAGACCTTGGCAGCAAAGTTTGCTTTGCCTCTGTTGCTCACCCGAGAAGCAACGCCCAAGCGGAGAGGGCTAATGCTGAAGTGCTGCGCGGTCTCAGGACCAGAACTTTCGACAAGCTGAGAAAGTGCAGAAGACGCTGGATTGATGAGTTGCCGGTGGTTCTTTGGTCAATCAGAACGACACCAAATCGAGCCACTGGCCAGACACCCTTCGCTCTGGTTTACGGAGCAGAAGCAGTTATCCCCACGAAACTCATATAGGGGTCACCTCGAGTGCTCGCTTATGATGAGCTTGAGCAAGAGCAGTTGCGGCAAGATGACGCTGTGCTCCTCGAGGAGGATCGTCTTCAGGCTGCTGTGCGAGCTGCACGCTACCAGCAGGATTTGCGCCGCTACCATAGCCGCAAAGTTCATGCCCGAAGCCTTGAGGAAGGCGACCTTGTTCTTCGGCGGATTCAGTCCGCCAAGAATTCAAACAAGTTGACGCTGAAGTGGGAAGGCCCTTATCGGGTAGTACGAGTCACCAGGCCCGGCGCTATCCGCCTGGGGACCGAGGATGGCGTTCCAGTGAGCAATTCCTGGAATATCAAACATCTTCGCAAGTTTTACCCATAAGGCGCGGTTACCGGGGGCCCTTGGCAACCTCCTTTAGTACAAGTCTTGCCGGCAAGGCATGTAATCCTTTGTACAAAGCCAGGTGTAGACCCTGTGCGCAGTTAAATAAGCTTAAGTGTTGCGCATTTCTTGTTGATTTCCATGTTATATACTCCCTCTGTTCATTTATATAAGGTGTATTTGTTTTTTGATAAAATTCCACATTGTAAGGTGCATTTGTTCTAATTCCTCGTAATTCCGATCTTGGCCCTCCAGAAAAAGAAAGTATCTCTTCCCTAATTGCATGTATCTCTCCTTGTAGAGAAAGAAAAGAAAACTATCTCTGTCCTGATTGTGTGTATACTTCATTTTCAAGCCTAAATGATTTACTTGCCGGTAATCTACAAATTTGACAAGGGTAATTTCGTCCTAAATAGTCCATAATTATGTGCCTTGGTCACCGTGCTGAAAATAATACACCTTAGATAAAGGAATGGAGGGAGTATATACACATGTTTATCTGAGATATTGTGTGGCACTTGATCCCCGGTAAGACTAATGAACCGCCAAGGTTCCATATCTTTATTTTCTCTTCTTTCTTTTTCTCGAAGGATAGAAGGTTCCCTCGCGTGCAAGTTTGCCGGGGGGGAGGAAGGAAGGTACGAATACCAATGGGCGATGTTCAGAATTGGTTTCTTGCCGGAGGGAATACAACGACAAAAAGCTAAGTTCAAAACTTTGAGCAAGTTTTACAATTTTTATTATTAGGCTATCTCTTTTGGATGATTTCGGCCCTTGTATGGAAAACCTGCACGCGAAGGAACCCTTGTCGTGATTGGCTGCGCCCTTGTTCTGTTTCGTGTCCGCTCAACAGTATAAGTGGCTGCGCCACGAGCGTCAAGGTGTCTTGCCGGCCGCTGCACCTCCAGCAGGCTGCTGAAGTCCCACACCCAGCGCTCGCGACAGGTTGCGCGTCGACAAGTTTCCGGCAAGCGTAGGGCGTAATCATACGGGAAGAGATCGAACAAGGGAGATGGCATGCATATGTTCAATCATAACAAGTTATTTTACATCAATAAGTTGCCACGGTCCTAATCTAAGGCTGAATTGTCTTTGGCATGGAATGGCGACAAGAAAAAGCGAGACAGCTAGTCCCTGCACTGGCCTTCAACCCTCTTGATTGAGTCCACCTTCTCAAGGATGGGCGCGACAAGCTTCTCAAGTGCCTGAAGATCTGCATCCTTCGGCAAGCGGTCGATCACGTTGGTGAGGTCGATGCCAGGATTCTTGTGCGCCACCTTGATGAGCACCTTGTGGAGGACGGCCCGACAAAGCTTACGGGATTCGTTCGCCAGTTGGGTCGCTCGGTTGGACTGGAGCAACTTCAGGGCATCGATGACGCTCTCAAAGAACATGGTCAATCTGGCGCTCGTGGATATCCTGTCTTCAGTGGAATACCTGAAGTTTTGCAGGCCCTCCCGGCCCATGGTTGACAGCTGTGCAGTAAGTCTCTCCGCGGTATCGACAAGGCATTCAGTCCAGATTTGCACACCCTTCTCATAGTTAACTTGGGCAGCGGCAGCGCTCTTGAGCAAATTCCTCTCTTCCTGGAGATCTTTGCTCAGGGCCTTCTCGCGGGCCCTGCCGTCCTTGAGAGACTTCTCCAACGTGGTCAGCTTCAGCCTCAGATCGGCAATGGCATCATTGGCTGAAGAGAGTTGCTTGGTCTTGTCAGATATAGCAACTTGCATCTCTGCCAGGCTATGGAGGGTTTTCTCCCTCTCGCTTTTGAGCGTTGAGAGCTCCTTGCTATGCTCCTCATGATCTGCTTCCAGCTTCTTGGCCTTGTCACTCAGCTCATTCTTGGCGGCCTCTGCAGCCTCGGCAGCATCGATGGCTTCCTTGAGCTTGCTGGCGTGATCTACAATTGTAGCTTCGAGCGCCTCTTTATGCCTCTGCTCCAGCTCCTGGGTCCGCCGCGCGACAAGTTTCTCAATTTCTTCATCCTTGTCGCGAAGTTTGGCAGTGAGTGCCTGTTCGCGCGCGGCAAGATCTTCTTCATGAGCGTCAAGCCCAATGCGACGCTGCGTCAAGAGAGCTTCTTCAGCGGCGACTCTTTGCGCAGTTTCTTCTTGCGCCCTCTCCATATCGGATTGCTTCAAGTGGAGCTCCGTCCAGCTTTGGCTCACTTGTTCCCGGCCAACAGTCAATTCCTGAAAGGCCTCAGCGTACCAGATCTGCATTTGCTTGACGCGTCTATGGAAATCCACCTCGGCTGCTTCGACAATTGCAGCTCTGGCGTCTACCTTCTCCTTTCGAGCACGGTGGAGCGCTTGGAGCTTGCGGAAGTTATCACCCATGGCCTGGACGAGTCGATCTTCTTCGGATTGGCCGCTGCTAGTGCTTGGTTCATCGACGATCCTGAGCCCGGCAGCGGTGATGACTTCCTCATCAAAGGTTTCCCCTTCGGTCGGCACTTCGGTACTTGCCGTCCCCGGCAAGTTAATAAATAGGTTGTCGCCAACCTTGAGATACTTGCTCGATGAAGGAGCCTAAGATGTCGATGGTTGATCTTCGGCAAGCGTCTCACCGGTGGCTGGGGGCTCTGTGGCCGACGTAGCGCCTGGCGCTCCTGCGGCAGGAATGCCGTCAGTATGGTCATTGACCTCCTTGCCGGCCTTCTCGGCAAGATTCTTGGCGGCTCCCTCGGCAACGGCAGCGCCGGCCTCGACGGTGGCATCTTCGGTGGCCTCGCTAGCGGTAATCCTGTCAGCTTCAGCGGCAGCATCCCTGGTGGTCTCCTCGATGACGACATCGACGTCCATGTGTTCCATTACACGGAATTCTGAAGGACGAAGGAGGGAAGCAAAATCGTATCAAGATCAAAGTTCAGAAAGATGAGAGAAAATCACAAGTGCTCTGAGGCGAAGGGTTACGTGCGTCGAGCTGATGAGGGGTAGCTTCACCCCTCCTGGTAACATTGGTTGTCGGGGAAAGATTGCCGGTGCCCCTGCTTGCTGGCGCCTCTTCTTCCAAGATAAGCTTGTCGGTAGGAGTTCTTGCCGGGGATGCACTCGCGGGCGGTGTGGTTGATGGAGGCGGCTCGACGGGGGTGTCCTCCAACGGCTCCCCCTGTTGCCGCTCTTCTCCTGCAAGCCCAAAGATGTCAGCGGCAAAGGTAGAAACCTTAGCACCCGCCAGCGAGAAACAAGTAATGGACTTACGCTGGGGGCTGTGCTGGGGACTGCGTCGAGGGCTAGGCTCCGGGCTGATGAAGATAGTCTCTGGCACGCTCATAGAGCTTGTCGGTGGCTCGTCGTCCGTAGAGGTTTTCGCCCTCTTCGCCATCCTTTCCGCCAAAGTTTCTGCCTCCCTGCAGAGACAAGACAAAGCAAGGTGAGGAGATCCATTGAATTCAGAATTTGGGAAGTAAAGGTTGTGACGGGGCACTTACTCTTCCTCTTCCCGTTCCGGGCTGAAACCGGAGATGTCGAAGTCGACCTCCATTGCAATGTCCGTGTGGGGAGGCGGAGGAGGAGTCCTGGGTCGCGTGGCTACGGCAGGTGCAGGGGGTTGGTGCGGCTCTGCCGCCTCAACTTCCGGTGCTGCTGTATGGGACGCCCCTGCCGCCCCCGTGGTTGCTGCAGGTGCGTGTCTCGTGCGCCGCGCGGGTTGTTGACAAACTCCTTGCCGCGGTGCAGCCTTGCCGGCCGCCTCCTTGCCGGGAGCTTCGCTGCTCGAAGAAGCCTGACTTGCCGGGACGCCAGAGGCAGCTTTTCGAAGGACGCGTTTTGCCTTCTTTGGGGCTGGGGGCTCCTCCTGCAGCTGCTCTTCGGCTGCTTCCTCGCCCGATGAGCTCTCAGCGGCTGCGCCGCCCTGTTCCCCGGCAACCTCATCCTTCTCGGCAGGTTTTTCCTCCAGCACGACTTCTGCGTCGCTGGTTTCCCATTCTGTGAAGCCGATGTTGCCGGCCTCCGCGGCAAGATTCGCCTCTTCCACTCTACTGGCAATGTATGCCACTTCTTCGTCAGTGGTGGCGCGGATGAGGTTTGTCTCTTCCCAGACGGGCCTCTCCGACAAGTTGTCGAAGAACTTCTGTGCCTCCTCCGCTGATGGCTCGACCCAGGTCGCATCAAGGCCATGAGCGTTGAACATCGGCATTGCACAAGGGGACAATTCTTGTCGGCAATTTGTGCTTGTCTTCACGCTGGAATAGCTGGTGGCGGAGAGCGCCAAGCTGCATGATCGTCAGGTTGTTATTCAGCCCGGGGCGCAGCCTCATGATATCTGCCGCGTTCCGGAACTCCCAGGCCGGTCTCCCCTTGTTCTGCAGAGGGGCGATGCGCCGGCAAAGAAAATCAGAGCCTATCATCTCGACTGTGAGCCCGGCGGCTTTCAAGCGGAGAATCCTGGTCGTGGCAACTGTGAGCTTGTCGTCTTGAGCGTCAAGATCGCTCCAGTCCTCGCCGCAAACCGCCTTTTGTCGTCAGGGCGAACATAAGGGATGGGGGTCTGCTTCCTTGATCCAGCACCACTCAGACCGCCATTCTTCCCACTTCTCGCGGTAAACCCCGTCCGGATATATCTCCTTGTTCCATGCCCTTGGGATCCAGGCGATAGAACCGGCGAGGGCATCTCCTTTTTTGACGCGGGGAATGAAATAATGGCGAAAGAGGGCGGTGTTGGGGACTACTCCGACAAAGTTTTCGCAAAGATGGGCGAAGATAGCAATGCAAGTTACGGCATTCGGTGTGAAGTCTAAGAGATGGAAGCCGTATGTGTACATGATATCGTTGAAGAAATCAGAGAATGGAGGGCAGAGACCCGCAGTATAAGTAAGCGGCAAAGAAGGGATATATATCAGGGCCGCTTTTGAGAGAGGAACCTGGGGCCACGTGAGTCGCGGGATGAGCTTTCGTTTCCCTCGCCCACATGCACTGGTATCGGTTCCTCAAAGCTTCCGCGTCGAGCGTCGGAGCGAAGACGACATACTTCTTCCGCATCTTCACCAACTCACTCTCCGGGACATCGGCTTTCGTCTCCTTGCCCTTGCTCTTGCTAGCCTTGGGCAGCATGGTGGATGCGAAGGCGGATGCTGAGGATGGAGCGGGTGTGGAGGCGATAAGCGGATGAGGAGAAGTTCTGCTCTGGGCTCGGGAGAGAGAAGGTAATGGCGGATTTCAGATTGGAAAGAAGAGGGGGTAAAAAGGCAGCGCCTTTGCGGATTCCTCTTTATGGGGAAGGAGCGAGGCTGCTTCTTTTACTGTCCTATGTGAACACGCCTATACGAGTGCGCTGCGGCCGTGGCCGTTCAGCGCACGCTTCCCACGTCATGCATTCAACGCGCGTAGTGGGGAAGCGCAGTAGGCGGAATGATTACGAGCAGTTAATCCCTGCCACGCGTGCCCATGCCCTGTTTGGGCCTAGCCCAACAACGCCTCGCACCCGTGTGTGGCCTAGGCCCGGGGGCTCCTGTCGGTGTACTAAATATTGGGTCGTTTTTCTCGTTTTTGTTTTTCTCTTTAATTTGCTTTCTTCAAGAAAAACTAAAAACTCCAAAAATATTTCAGTGTGTTTCTCTGAAATTCTTTTCCTTTTATTGAGTCGTATCAAGGAGAAGACCACGATGAAAATGTCGAGTGGCTCTCATATGCATTGATATTGATCTAACAAAGAGCCCATATTACCTTGTCTTCTCCTTTTTGAATAAAATGTATGCAGATTCCAGCTTAGTCCACGACACTCTTGCACTATTATTAATTTCATATCATTCGGTCGTGCAAGTGAAAGGCATTAATGACGATATTTGATGAACTGGCTATGGCAGAGAGAAACGGGTATGAACTCAACTTGTTTTGTTTTTGTAAATATGTTTAACCTAGTATCCATGATTTAGCATATTATGATCAAACATGTTTGCAATGACAATTAGAGATTATAGTTTCTCATGCCATGCTTAAGTAGCTAGGAGTGGATAATGATTTATCTTGGATTTCAACATGCATTAAAATGATTGTGATGTGGTATGATGATATGGTATCCTCCTTTGAATGTTTCAAGTGTCTTGACTTGGCACATGTTCATGCATGTTGTCGGTGTACTAAATATTGGGCCTTTAGTACCCCATACTTGTGCACGGGCGGTTGTAGCCATACCTACAGTAAGGCTTGTCGGGGAGACAGCTGAAGATTGATCCAAGGTTATCGAGAGACATCCACGCTAAGGATCAGAAGATAAGGAGGATTGAAGACCAAGGGCTCGGTTCCCGGCAAGATCTTGCCGGGGTAGCCCGACAAGCCCGACGAGATTTGCACCCGACAAGGTTCCACCACTGTGCCACTGCTCCAGTACAGCGACCGGCCTGGCATTCTGACCATACTTCTGGATGCGTGGCAAGGCATTAGTGGAGGCCAGCTTAAGCGGTGCTGATGGGATGGCTCCTTTTTTCCATCCCCAAGAAAGTAGGGACACCTAAACGGACACCTCACGGTGCATTAAATGCATTCATCCTAATCCGTCAGTGGTTAGGTATGATGACCCTGTAGCTACTTTACACCTCAATGTATGTACATTTTGCCACTGTGGTGACCCCTTTGAACGTATAAAAGGAGGCCCAAGGCAACTGCTACAGGGGTGGAGGATCTTCTGGCCCATCCTGCGTGCGTAGCTGCTCTTTGAACGTACTGTTCATCGCAAGCACTCCTGGAGCCTGGGCTCAAGAACACTCTTAATAAAGCAAGGCAGGAGTACGGTTTTACGCTGATCAGCGGCCCGAACCTGGGTAAAAATCCCCTCGCGTTGATCATCGGTTCTGCTCTTTGTGCACGCCTCTCCCCTTGCTGAATCATAAAGGGGTCCCTCGGATCCCATAGGTGTCGCACGCCGACACATGTAGTTGAATCAAAACCAACATAGCCTCTATGATATTTATGTTCATGGTGTTCATATCCTACTCATGCTAGTATCCAATGTTACTTATGCATAATGCATGTTCATGACTGTTTTCGCTCTCTAGCTGGCCGCTTCTCAACCTATTTGCTAGCCTTCGCCTGTACTAAGAGGGAATACTACTTGTGCATCAAAATCCTAAAACCCAAGTTATCCCAGATGAGTCCACCATATCTACCTATATGCAGTATTACCTTGCCGTTCTAAGTAAATTTGCATGTGTCACCTCTAAAAACTTCAAATAAACATCCGTTTTTGTGTGCCTGGATTGTTCATAGAGCGACAGGGGGTAGTCAGTATCTTCCATGCTAAGCGGGTTATTCTCATGATGAGTGTTTATTCACTCATCCTTGCACGAGAGGGGCGGTAATAGGGATTCCCAGTCCCGAAATAAAAAAATGCAAATAATTAAACAAAACTCCCCCATGAATGATGTTGGTATGGACGGTACCCATGGATTCGGCTAGCCGTGGAGTGTGTTTGTTGGTGGAGGGGGAGTAAATCTTTACTTTTATCGCTTGGGAACCGCCAATAATGTGTTTAGCATGGAAGATATTGATAACTTTTGGTCGTGACGTAAACAAGAAGGGTGCATTTCTCAAAATTTCAATTATCTCTGTTTTTAAAATATGAGCTCTGGCACCGCTGCAAATCACTGCTTCCCTCTGCTAAGGGACTATCTATTTAATTTTATGTTGTGTCATCACCTTCTCAAATAAGTGCCAGATCTGAGAGCACTATTGTCATCCCCATGCATTGTGTATAGCTAATGTTGGCTGCATCATGACTGGATCTTTTCTACCATGAATTACAATGTTTAGTCGCTGCTTGAACTTTGGACAAGGGCTAGCAAGATACCATGAATTACAATGTTTAGTCTCAGAAAGGGCTAGCGAGATACCACTGTTGTCATATTATATCACGATTGTTTTGACAAAGTGTTGTCATTTGAGATATTTTATTATTGTTCGCTAGTTGCTTATGCCATTGATATGAGTTAATATAATTTCTAAGAGTTATTGTTGACATGGTTAGTTATAATCTTTGCTGAAAACTTGGGTTCTACTTAAGCTTATTTATGTAAACAAGAACAAAATAGTTCGTAAAAGTTTTTCATTTTCACTTTCAGTTTATCAACTGAATTGCTTGAGGACAAGCAAAGGTTTAAGCTTGGGGGAGTTGATACGTCTCCGTCGTATCTACTTTTCCTAATGCTTTTGCTCTTGTTTTGGACTCTAATTTGCATGATTTGAATGAAACTAACCCGGACTGACGCTGTTTTTAGCAGAACTACCATGGTGTTGCTTTTGTGCAGAAATAAAAGTTCTCAGAATGGAACGAAACTTTTTGGAGAATTTTTGTGGAATAAAAGAAAAATATTGGAGCCAAGAAGCACAGGAGGGGGACCCTGGGGAAGCACAACCCACTAGGGCGCCCACCCTCCAGGCGCGCCCAGGTGGGTTGTGCCCACCTGGTGGCCCCGCAGACCCTGACTCCGACGCTATAAAATCCTATTTTTGGAGAAAAAAATCGGGGAGAAAGAATTATCGCGTTTCATGATACGGAGCCGCCGCCACCTCATGTTCTTCGTCGGGAGGCCAGATCTGGAGCCCGTTTGGGGCTCTGGAGAGGGGGATCTTCGGTCTTCGTCATCACCAACCCTTCTCCATCACCAATTCCATAATGCTCCCCATCGGGAGTGAGTAATTCCTTCATAGGCTCGCTGGTCGGTGAGGAGTTGGATGAGATTCATCATGTAATCGAGTTAGTTTTATTAGGGCTTGATCCCAAGTATCCATTATGTTCTGAGATTGATGTTGTTATGACTTTGCAATGCTTAATGCTTGTCACTTTGGGCCCGGTTGCCATGATTTCAGATCTGAACCATTTATGTTTTCACCATTATATCTATGTTCTAGATCCGATCTTGCAAGTCATATTCACCTATTACGTGTTATGATCCGTAAACCCCAATGTGACAGTAATTGGGATACTTTCCGGTGATGACCATAGTTTGAGGAGTTCATGTATTCACTATGTGTTAATGCTTTGTTCCGATTCTCTATTAAAAGGAGCCCTTAATATCCCTTAGTTTCCTTATGGACCCCGCTGCCACGGGAGGGTAGGACAAAAGATGTCATGCAAGTTCTTTCCATAAGCACATATGGCTATTTATGGAATACATGCCTACATTATATTTATGAACTTGAGCTAGTTTTGTATTGCCCTAGGTTATGACTGTTATATGATGAATATCATCCAACGAATTCACTGATCCAATGCCTACGAATTTTCCATATATTGTTTTTGCTAAGTTAGTACTGTTGCTGCTACTGTTACACTTGCTACAAAATCATTGCTATCACTGTTACCGTTACTGCTACTATTATCACTGCTACCAAAACTATCATATTACTGTGCTACTGATCACCTTGCTGCAGATATTTAATCTCCAGGTGTGGTCAAATTGACAACTCAGCTGCTAATATTTACAAATATTCTTTGGCTCCCCTTGTGTTGAATCTATAACTTTGGGTTGAATACTCTACCCTCGAAAACTGTTCTGATCCCCTATACTTGTGGGTTATCACGCACCAGGCAGACCAGGGTCGTGTCGTGGTGGTCCGTGTGTCGTACGGACGCTATCACCCACCCCCTACGAAGACAAAAAAGTTCGCGCTTCCACGTTTCGGATTGAAATATCTGGCGGCCCCAATTCCAGCCCTGCAAAATCTCCCTTCTCCCCCGCCCCTTCCGCGCCAGAGTGCTCAAATCCCTAATTCTCCACCAACCCAAGCAAAATTCGAATCGCCCCTTGTCTCATCTCTTTCCCCACCTCCGTGCCGGACGATGACGACGAAGACGACGGCCGCGCTTCACCACCGCACCGAAGCTACCTCATCTACGCCCTCATCCATTGCACCAGGTGGTCCACCGACAACGTCGGCCGCCGCAGCCAATGTGCCTCACGGACACTGACTTCCACCGCATTAGGTGTGCTTCATCGACGCCATCTCCCACCTCACCGGGGCTACTTCACCAAGAACATCAACGCACCTCCACCCCCTGAGGCCGTTGGTCCTTCACCAACAGCCCAGTCCATCATAGCGCTCCGCTGCCGCACAAGATCTGCATCCATACACGGCCAGCCAACGCCAGCGCATCACCCTCAACGGCTCTGAAGTGACCCGCACTCTAGGCGAGCATGCCCAAACGCCGGCCCGAACTAGGTATCCACATACCACTCCCATGTGAACTGTTCTGATGATGTTTGGATATCCTTTTACTGCTCTCTTAGCTTACACACCTATGCAACTCTGACTTCAACTCTTATTTCTTCTGGAGATATCATCTGAAACAAGCAAAACCATTTTTTAGCGAAGCATGACGGCGCTACGGGATGTGGTACACATCCTGCACGCCGGTATAACCTTGTAAGTACTTGTCCTCCAGTACAACAACAAGGTTGATTCCTCTCTTTTGATCAACCATTCGTCGTGCCAAAAATGCAGAGGGGGGTGCAAGGAGCACAAGGCCTGCACATCAAAGCAAGTGGTAACATGGACTTGTACACGGAACATCCCAAGCGCAAGCAGAGCTGCAGTGAGCCTGTACAATGAGCTAGCGTAAGTCCCTGCATTTCATTTAATTCGTACTGGCCCGCATGTATGATTTGTGTGCAATGGCGGATCCATGAATTCAAGTTACCAGGGGCGAAAATTTAACTTAAAAATACGAAGGCACTTGCACTCCGGAAATCAACATAACTTGAGAAATGTGAAGCTACATGCACTTTGAAAACCACCTAATGATCCAAAGTAGTTCCAGATTATAAAACACTAAATGATGTAAGCACCAAAAAACACAAAATAAAACATGGTGTACAAGGAGTACTAACATGGACTGTACCTGCTTGAATTATTCGTTCTCTAAATATCCAAGTCTAATTGGACCTAGAACTAGTGCGCAAACTGCATATCAATATATCTCTCTTGCACAAGTATGCCAATAGTGTCAAACAACAGATTAGAAAAGTATTTATGCTAGGTTGTCATGATACGGGGACGTTGTGGTAGATGGCCTCGACATTTCCTCAAGCCATGAAAATGTACTATAATTTGCTTGTCATCAATTCTTGCAAATCTCTACCTCTCTATCTCTCTCAACATAGCAGCTCATCATAAGAGACTAAATCCTTCAATGGGAGCTTGCAAAATGCTTGCATTAGATCCCTCATTAGACTCTATATGTTCGTCACCAGGAGCATGTAAAATGTTTGCATCAAATCCTTCATTAGCAGTCTGTTCATTAGACACTTCGGGCTCAAGAACAACATGAGCTTGTATGTTTGCACCGAAAACTTGATTAGACATATCAGGTTCTGTCAGTTCAGTTTTGATTGGGGGAGTTATAAAATAAGCAGAAATTGGTTTCATTTTCTTATAGATTCCCTACATACAAGCAGTTTTACAACACCATCAGGTTTAACTATTGGCCAGAAATTGAACAGTTGAATTAGATATAATTAGGGATGTGATGTACCTGCTCATTGCGCATGCTGCTCTTGCAAGCTGCGACTGTCCATTTGCGCAAGCTCGGTCTGTCCAGCGGAAGCTAGGTTAGGAGCGAACCAGACTGGAGGCTGGAGCGAACGCATTGGGGATTTTTCCTGCTGTCGATCGATATGGGAGGCACCCGCTTGGGCTGCGAGCCTGCTATAGGGCCTGCCTTGCACTTATGTTATTGGCCCATCCAAATTGAAAGGTTTTTCTTCATTTTTTATATTGCCTGCTCGTGCACTGAGACGAACAAAACTAGCTTGGGCCAACCTGGACGACTCAAACTAGGTGCGCACTTTCCAGCCACCCGAGGCGGCCACCCATACCAGCCCCTATAGTGGCGCCTCCCCTTTTTGTGTGTATGATTGGGGTAGTGAAAAATATTCCAGTGGCGCTTTTGATTTACCCATAGAATGGGTTGCTTGTTTCTATGAACTGAGTTCGCCAATAATGCGAAGGATGCCAGTCTTTTCATCCTATTGTATATTGCTTAGACCTCGATATTTCAAATGTAATCGCATGAAATATATAGTAAAAGCCAGTGTGATGTGTGTTGCTTCTACTAGTCTGACAACCCATCCTCATATAACATATCAAGGACGCACCATCTTATCAGAATAACCATTCGACTTAGCAATGCAGTGTGGGAAGAAAGAAGTATTGGGATTGCGTATCCAAGCAATTGATGCCATGGACTCTTTTGTAGAACCTTGTAAGCGAAAAAAAGTTGCAGTGTGCCTGTACAAAGAGCTAGCGTAAGTTCAGTTATCTGCTTCTTGGAATTGTAGTTAGCAGTAAAAGCCAGTGTGATGTGTGTTGCTTCAACTAGTCTGACAACCCGTCCTCATATAACATATCAAGGACGCACCATCTTATCATAATAACCATTCGACTTACCAATGCAGTGTGGGAAGAAAGAAGTATTGGGATTGCGTATCCAAGCAATTGATGCCATGGACTCTTTTGTAGAACCTTGTAAGCGAAAAAAAGTTGCAGTGTGCCTGTACAAAGAGCTAGCGTAAGTTCAGTTACCTGCTTCTCGGAATTGTAGTTAGCCACTGATTGGAAAATTGTTCAATTACCTTGCTTGGCTTAATTTAGTTTGCTACTGATTACATAATGCCATAGCATGTTAATCCTATTATAGACTGCGCCTATCTATGTGTTTGATACTTATTGTTTATAGAATTACTTGTTTGCCTAAACTTAAATAGCTACTTAAGCACGTAGATAGCTGGTCATATGTACTTTTAGGGTGTAGCAAAATTCATGTGTAATTTATGTTCTAATACCCTGTTTGTTTAAATGGTTTACTGTTATGACTTGTAGCACTAGTAATGTTTGCATGCTCATAGACAGACAACTGTCAGGTTTATATGAGGGACAACATCTTTTTAACTTATATATATGTGTCAGAATCATTTTGCTTACATCAAAGAAATTTACAGATGTCTGTGTTGCTGATAAACGGTACCGACTTGTTACTTTAATACATTGCCAAGAACTTGTTAGTTTTACTGGTTCATGTGTAATTAAATACGTTGCCAAAATTGGTTAATTTTACTAGTTTGATGTTAGTTTCTTATGGCTCTTGCAACACTTTATTTATGATTGCTAACTTTCAAGTTTGCATGATCCAACTGAAACTCCGATGGCACAACAGGTATGTTTTAAAAAACTTCCTTATTTACCTGGTTTGCTGTTGTAACTTGTTGCTATAATCATCTTACCAACTTCAACTTTTCAGGATCCAATTGGAAGTCCAATTGCACAATAGGTACATTTTCAAAATTTTATTTGCGCAACAGCTTTTCTGTTGTTACTTGTTGCTGTAATCATCTTACCAACTTCAACTTTTCAGGATCCAATTGGATGTCCAATTGCACAACATGTACATTTTCAAAAATATATTTGTGTAACAGGTTTGCTGTTGTAACTTGTTGCTCTAATCAAGTTACTGACTACTCAACTTTTCAGGATCCAAGAGAAACTCTAATGCCACAACAGGTGCCTTTTGCAAAACTTGTTTGTTTAACTGCTTTGCTGCTGCAACCGGTTGCTCTAATCAAGTTACTAGCTACTCAACTTTTCAGGATCCAAGAGAAACTCCAATGCCACAATATGTACCTTTTGCAAAACTTGTTTGTTTAACTGCTTTGCTGCTGCAACCGGTTGCAATGATGTTAATAACTACTTTTCAGCATCCAATCGAAACTCTTTAATTCCTTGTTTGTTTAACTGAGTTGCTGTTCTAACTCCCAGTTGAGATTTTTTGATAAATTCAACTTTTTCGAATTCAATCGGAACTTTAATGGCAAAACAGGTTAGCCCAAGATCAAAGAGCGAGGTCCCCGTGGATGTTGTATCATCCCACAACAGTGGCACCGGCCCAATCGTGCATCATGAATTGCCAACTTCCGATGCTCTAGAGGCTAAACTATTGGTAGAAAGAGATCCTACTTCTCCACTTAGAGATGAAGTTGACATGTTGAGGAAGCAAACAGCACAATCACAAGTAGTACTCAAGACAACCATTAAATATTTGGTGGATTTCAAAACGAAGCAAGCTGAGACTGACCGCATTGTTAAGGTCCTGAAGGAAAAAAGGAAATTAAATTCCCACTTGGTAAATCATAGGTGAAATGTTTTTTTCATCGTTGAATAACCTTTGTGTTGTTTGTTCATGTAATCGATCAAACCATTTGTTTTAGAGATCATGTAATATTAGTTTTTTTGTTTTTTGGTCTATAATTTTTTGAGCACTAGTCTGTATTAATTGATAAGACTGTGAGACATTTCATTTTGTTTGCTATGCCAGACCTGCAAATATGCCAATCGGGCTGAATGTGCATTCATCAATAATAGTAGTATAGATGGTCCTTAAGTGGCACGCATTTGAAAGGGCCAAGATGTTGTACTAGCTTTGCTAAAAAAATGATGCTCTTCTAGCAAAAAAAGTATATCGGCCTGGCTTATGTATGTTAGTTGATATTATCGATCCATATACTCTATAAGTGTTTATATGTCTGTTAGTTTTGTACATTATTGGTTGATTGACTCAGTATTTTGAATCTTGAGACATCGCTTGTGTACATATCTAAATGGGAGTACACTATATGTTGCATGTGTCATACATGTTACACTTGGGTTAGACATAAAGTGGTTTCAAATATTTGAATTCACCTTAAACTAGATTCTACCTTCTGAATTTGAGTATCGTCATTTGTAAATCATATTCATATATGATAGTGGAATAAATCTTTGTTGTGCTTTTAAAGATATATAAAAAAACATAGAATGATTTATAAAGATTCGTATAAGAATACAAATGGATTCGAATTTAGTTGCCAGGGTAAACATGAATACTTATTGTCCCAAAATTTGAATGAAGCGGCAAAACATCCACTCCCACGTCTGCTCCCAAAGCCAGTGTTTGCGAGATGGAAATTATTGTCTACCCCTTACACGGACAATCCATCGGCCCGATTTCCACTGCTCTCAATAGAGGTAGGTGATACGTCTCCAACGTATCTATAATTTTTGCTTGTTCCATGCTGTTATATTATCATTCTTGGATGTTTTACAATCATTTTATAGCAACTTTATATCATTTTTTGGGACTAACCTATTGACATAGTGCCCAGTGCCAGTTGCTGTTTTTTGTTTGTTTTTTACTTCGTAGAATATCAGTACCAAACGGAGCCCAAACGCAGCAAAACTTTTTGGAGATTTTTTCTGGACCAGAAGACACCTGTTGGGCCAAAGAAGTACCAGAGGGGGGGCTCCGAGGGGAGCACAGTTGTGCCCACCTCGGCCGCCTCCTGCACCGCCTCTTTGCTCTACAAATACCCCGAAAATCCAAAAACCCTAGGGAGTCGACGAAACACAATTCCAGCCGCCGCAAGTTCCAAAACCACCAGATCCAATCTAGACACCATCACGGAGGGGTTCATCATCCTCATTGGTGCCTATCCGATGATGCGTGAGTAGTTCATTGTAGACCTGCGGGTCCGTAGTTAGTAGCTAGATGGCTTCCTCTCTCTCTTTTGATTCTCAATACAATGGTGTCTTGGAGATCTATTTGATGTAACTCTTTTTGCGGCGTGTTTGTTGGGATCCGATGAACTTTGAGTTTATGATCAGATCTATTTATCCATGAAAGTTATTTGAGTTTCTTTGATCTCTTATATGCATGATTACTTATAGCCTCGTATTTCTTCTTAGAATCTTTGGTTTAGTTAGGCCAACTAGATCAATTTTTCTTGCCATGGGAAGAGGTGATTTGTGATGGGTTTGGTCGTGCGGTGTTCTTTCCCAGTGACTGAAGGGGCAACAAGACACATATTGATCGTTGCTATTAAGGATAACAAGATGGGGTCTATTCCTACATGAATAGATCTTGTCTACATCATGTCATCGTTCTTATTGCATTACTCCGTTTCTCCATGAACTTAATACACTAGATGCATGCTGGATAGCGGTCGATGTGTGGAGTAATAGTAGTAGATGCAGGCAGGAGTCGGTCTACTAATCTTGGACGTGATGCCTATATAATGATCATTGCCTGGATATCGTCATAATTATTTGAAGTTCTATCAATTGCCCAACAATAATTTGTTTACCCGCCGTATGCTATTTTCTCAAGAGAAGCCACTAGTGAAATCTACGGCCCCCGGGTCTATTCTTTATCATATTTGCTTTGAAATCTATTTTTATTTGCTTTTGTTTTTCAGATCTATTATTCTAAAAATCCAAAGATACCTTGCTGCACTTTTTCTTTATTTATTTTATTTTGTTTTATCATGAGATCTATTTATCCAAAATCATACAAACCAATCTATCTTTTACCCGAGAGGGATTGACAACCCCTCTTACGCGTCGGGTTGCAAGTATTTGTTCTTTGTGTGCAGGTACCGTTTACATAGTGTTGCTTGGTTCTCCTACTGGTTCGATAAACTTGGTTTCATAACTGAGAGAAATACCTACCGAAGTTGTACTGCATCATCCCTTCCTCTTCGGGGAAATACTGTCGCGGATACGAGCCATCAAGAAAGGATTTCTGGCGCCATTGCCGGGGAGACATCATCAACATCTATCAGGTTCCTAATCACAAATCCCATCTCCTTGCAATTTACATTATTTACCATTTGCCTCTTGTTTTCATCTCCCCCACTTCACAAAAATTTGTCGTTTTATTCGCCCTCTTTTTCGTTCGCCGTTTTCTCGTCAGATCTATTTTTGTGTGCAATTTTGTTTGCCACTTTTTGTCGTTATGGATAGTTCTTCCTCTATTGCATGCACCCCCGAGAACGAGGTTCTTAACATCAAACAAAGGGGAGGGGAGAATCTAAAAGATGCCTGGTATAGGATTTGCAATGCTCATAATAGATCTGTTCGTAAGAAATCTACCGTTGTTCTTCTTCGCTGTTTTTATGTGGGCATCACTACTTAGTATAGATTCGTCCTTGATACGATTACCTGCGAGAATTTCTTGATGTGTCCTTCTATAGATGCTTTCAATGCTATGGGAAATCTAGTGGGTTCACCACCTCTTATGATTAATGAAAAAACTTTAACTCTCGAGCATGTTATGGAAAGGCTAGATGCTATTGAAAAGAAAATGCTCACTGAAGAAAACATTGAAAAATTAGATAAAAGGATGGATAATCTTGCTAATAGAATGGGGTTAAAAGCGGGCGATGCTCTTAAAGTACTAAAAGAAAAAGAACCCGCATTCAACGAGAGAATAGAGGAGAGCCCCGCTAGAATTGATAAGTTGGAAGAAATTTTTAGTAATCTTAGCACGGCTTTTGCTTCCGCTAAAACTATTGAAAAAACTCCCGTAAAAATTGGCAAGATTACTCAAGTCACTAAAAACAAGGGTGCAACTTCTAATAGTGATAGAGAAGATCTTAAGATGATTAGTATTCACCCCGATTTTGTTGAAGTGATAAAAGACCCTACTTGCAAGAATGAATTTTTCAAACTTGTTCCTAGGAGTATTGTTATTGAAAATTTGTATGCTAAATCTTTGAAGAATTCTAAGTGTTTGATTGAGGAGTTGGAAACTAAAGATGTCAATACTTGAACCTATGCATTATGCCTAGCTAGGGGCATAAAACAATAGCGCTTGTTGGGAGGCAACCCAATGAATACAATTTATTTTTGCCTTTTTATTTCTGTTCTTGAGTGTTTGCATAATTATTCCTATGTTATGATTGTGTTTTTTATGTTTTAATTAGTGTTTGTGCCAAGTAAAGCCGTTGGGATAGCTTTGGTGATAGTTGATTTGATCCTATTGAAAAACAGGAAATTTTTTGTCCAGTAAAATAATTGTCAAGATTCACATATGTGACGAAAAATTCTGAACTTTTTTACAGAAGATTGATATACAAATTTCCTGTGTTTTCCTAATTTTTCAGAATTTTTGGAGTTACAGAAGTATGAGTAAAATTCGAGTCTTTATAGACTGTTCGGTTTTTTACAGATTCTATTTTCTTTGCATTGTGTGCTTATTTTGATGATTCTATGGATTGTATCGGGGGGTATAAGCATAGATATAATGCAATAACAAAATTTGAATGGGATTTCTACAGTACTTAAAGTAAAGATTGGTTTTCTTATACTAACGGATCTCATGAAGGTTTTGTTAAATTTTGTGTGATTGATGTTTTCAAGTTTTGGGTGAGATCACGATGGATGAAGAAATAAGGAGTAAGAAAAGCCTAAGCTTGGGGATGCCCCATGGCACCCCAAGGCAATATTCAGGGAGAAACAAGCAACTAAGCTTGGGGATGCCTCGAGTGGCATCCCCTCTTTCTTCTAATGACCATCGGTATTTTACTTGGAGCTATATTTTTATTCGTCACATATCATGAGTTTTGCTTGGAGCGTTTTGTATTATATGAGTCTTTGCTTGTTTTGCTTTTTAGTTTGTCACAAGTATCCTTGCTGGACACACCTATTTTAAAGAGCCAAAATTATACTGTGATTTTTTAGAATTGCTCTTTATGCTTCACTTAAAAAAATTGAGCTATGGAATTGCTCTAGTGCTTCACTTATATCTTTTTTAGCACGGTGTGCTTTAATATTTTTGAAGAAATGCTCTCATGCTTCACTTAGATTTATTTGAGAGTTGGTAATTTTGAAGAAATCCTCTCATGCTTCACTTATATTATTTTGAGAGATGAAATTTTTTTATGCTCATGTTCTCCACTTAAATTTGTTTGAGCTTGCCAAAAGAAATTGCAATATATGAAACTAGTCCCAAAGTGATAGATATTCAAGAGGGATATAATAAAAACTTTCATGAAGATCATTGGAAAAAATAAACTTGATTCTTTGTAATAGTTCTGAGATATGATGATAGTGATATCTGAGTCATGTTGGTGAGTAATTGTGCTTTAGTAAGAATATTGGTGTTGAGGTTTGTGATTCCCTATGCAAGCACAAAAGTCAATAGTTATGCAATTAAATTACATCCTACTTGTGGTGCATTATTCGGTGTTAGTTATGCTCAATGCTCGCTTATGTGATTTTTCGTTTCTTGGTTGGATGCTTCTCAATCTTTTTGCTAGCCTTCACTTGTACTAAGTAGGAATACTACTTGTGCATCCAAAATCCTTAAACCCAGTTTTGCCATATGAGTCCACCATACCTACCTATATGCGGTATTCCCGTGCCGTTCTAAGCAAATTTGTATGTGTCATCTCTAATTTTTGAAATAATTTCCTTTTTGTGTGCTCGTACCGCTCATGAAACGGTAGGGGGTGGCTGATATTTTTCCATGCTAGATGTGTTATTCTCAAGATGAGTGTTTATTCACTTGTCATTGCATGAGAGTACGGCAAAGGTATTAGGGATGCCCAGTCCCAAAATGAAAAATGAATTTACTTTATGTTGTCAAATAATAAATTCCTTTGAAAGTGTTGGTATGGACGGCACCCGTGGATACGGCTAGCCGTGGAATGTGAAAGTATGGTGGAAAAAAGGAATAAACTTTATTTTCTGTTTGGGAACCGCCTATGATATATCTAGCATGGAAAGTATTGGGAACTACTCGATCGTTTTCGTTGACAGGAAAAGCATGCCACCCAAAATGTTTTATCTCTATTTTTTTGCTTTGAGCTCTGGCACCTCTACAAATCCCTACTTCCCTCTGCAAAGGGCCCTTCTATTTACTTTATGCAATTTTTATTTTTGAGTCTCCATCTTCTCTTATAAAGCACCAACTAAGGGGCACTATGATCGTACTTGAGCATTGGATGTAGCTAATACGCGAGTGTGTTTCATGAATGGATCAATGATTGAGCATGATGGACTAGGGATAACTTTCTTTAGTGTTGATATTTTGAAAGACATGGTTGCTTGTTGATATGCTTGAGTATTGAAATCTTCATGTCAAAAGTAGACTATTGCTTTGAATCATATAAAAGTCCAAATGTCCATGCTACAAAAGAAAAGAATATGAGATGAACATGTTAGGCAGCATTCCACATCAAAAATTCTACTTTTATCATTTACCCACTCGAGGACGAGTATGAATTAAGCTTGGGGATGCTGATACATCTCCAACGTATCTATAATTTTTGCTTGTTCCTTGTTGTTATATTATCATTCTTGGATGTTTTACAATCATTTTATAGCAACTTTATATCATTTTTTGGGACTAACCTGTTGACATAGTGCCCAGTGCCAGTTGTTGTTTTTTGCTTGTTTTTTACTTCGCAGAATATCAGTACCAAACGGAGTCCAAACGCAGCGAAACTTTTTGGAGATTTTTTCTAGACCAGAAGACACCTGTTGGGCCAAAGTACCAGAGGGGGGCTCCGAGGGGAGCACAACCCACCTGGGCGCGCCTGGGGGCCCAGGCGCACCCTAGTGGGTTGTGCCCACCTCGGCCGCCTCCTGCACCGCCTCTTTGCTCTATAAATACCATGAAAAATCCAAAAACCCTAGGGGAGTCGACGAAACACAATTCCAGCCGCCGCAAGTTCCAAAACCACCAGATCCAATCTAGACACCATCACGGAGGGGTTCATCATCCTCATTGGTGCCTCTCCGATGATGCGTGAGTAGTTCATTGTAGACCTACGGATCCGTAGTTAGTAGCTAGATGGCTTCCTCTGTCTCTTTTGGTTCTCAATACAATGGTCTCTTGGAGATCTATTTGATGTAACTCTTTTTGCGGTGTGTTTGTTGGGATCCGATGAACTTTGAGTTTATGATCATATCTATTTATCCATGAAAGTTATTTGAGTTTCTTTGATCTCTTATATGCACTACAAAAAAAAAGACACATCCGTGACATTTTGGGCCGAACGAATTTTTTTCCTGTCATGCTTATGACACTTCTATGACGATAATTGTGACAAAAGCACGTATCATCATAAATGTGGTGGGCTCCTACTTCTATGACAAAAAATCATGACAGAAAATGGGCTTTTCGTCCTGGGCGGGCCGGAGACGCAGCTGCATGACATTCTTTGGGCCGTCCATGACGGAAAAAATCATGGTAGAAGCGAGGGCGAGGAAAATATCGGGGAGTTCCCGGTTACGGTGGATGGTCGGGGCCGAGCGATGCACTGTGGTTTGCGCGCTTCTCTCATGTACGCGCGTGTGCAAGGCGTTGACTAACTGAACCCGAGCGATCGCACGTTACTGAACCCGAGCGATCGATCCCTTGGCTGTTAACTGAACCCGAGCGATTCATTTGCTGCTGACTGAACCCGAGCAATTCCTTCACTGTTGCTGCTAACTGAACCGAGTGATCGACACTGTTGCTGCTTACTGAAGCCGATCGAGCCCCCGTGCAAGACATAGCCAGCTGGTGTTGGTTACCTCTCGATGAACAGTGACTGTTGCTACCGTGCGCGCGGTACGTGGTGAGTCGAGCCGGTTGGTTGGCTGTGGATGAACAGTTCCCGGTGGGGGTTGGATGAACAGGACCGCGAGGAGGCCGCAGCAGCCCAGCCGGTTGAGGGTGGATGAACAGGACCCCGTGGAGAATCTATGAACAGTAGCCGGTGGAGGCTGGATGAATAGTGGCCCGTGGATGAACAGTAGCTTGTGGAGGCTGTGGAGGAGGTCGACGGTGGATGAACAGTAGCCTGTGGAGGCTGAAGCGAGGCAGTAGACGGTGGATGAACAGGACCCCGTTTTGACCGTAGGCGCTCCAACAAAAGTCCGTTTCCTCCGTTTTGCGGTACGCCACACCCCTCCCGATGAACAGGACCCCGTTTCGACCGTAGGCACTCGAACAGAAGTCCGTTTCCTCCGTTTTGCGGTACGCCAGACCCATCCTGATGAACAGGACCCCATTTTGACCGTACGCGGTTGAACAGAAGGCCCGTTTCCTCCATTCTGCGGTACACCAGACCTTGTTTTGGCTGTTCCGTCCAAGCCAGTTGGCTCCCGATGAACACGACGTATTCTGTTGCCTCCCGATGAACACGACGCATTCCGTTGCCTCCCCATGAACATGACACAGTTTCTCCGTTCCGACCCAGCCGGTTGGATTCCGATGAACAGGACATCGTTGCTGCCGTTCGTTGCCTCTACATGTACACGAGCCCTGGACGTACGTATGCACGAGTACGCGTTCGAGACCCCGCCCGTATGTACGTACGTGGCCGTATTTTTTGGCATCTGGCTGTACATACGTGTACACGGTTTTGACTGGAATGTCTGAACTGCTACCACTCCTTACTCGGCCACGGTTCATCGTGGCAGACAAACCGATCGACCGGTATGTACACAGATAACGCTATGTACGCTTTAACCGGGTGGGTCCCAGCTGTCAAGGAAGGCAAGGAGGCACTTCCTTGCGTGCGAATATATAGCTCGCGGGTCCCAATGGTCAGGGGCGGAATCATATATTTTTTGCTCATAATAAGGAGGCACTTCCTTGCGTGCCAAGATGTTGTTGGTGGGCCCCAGTTGTCAGGGGCAGGCATTAGGAGGCACTTCCTTCCTTGCGAATATATACGTGGTGGGTCCCAGCTTTCAGGGGGAGGAATAATTTTATTTTCGCGTAATAAGGAGGCGGTTGCATGTGTGCGTCCATGGACCTGGTGCGTCCCCACTGTCAGCCTCTCCACGTACAGTCCTCTTTCGATGACTCTCGTTTGTTGACCATGTCGCGCCGAGCGCACCAAGGCGGTGGACGACGGCGAGGCCCCGGGCGGCAACGAGCCGGTGATGGGAAGATGCGGCAGTGGAGTCGCAGACAGAGAGGTGTACGAGGGTTAACGGGTTCTGGTGCGGCGTGGTTCTGCAGTCAGCGAAGAATAACAGGAGGTGTGGATGGGTGGAGGGATGGCTTGGCCGGCGGTGGGGTAGCGCTTAGCAGCAAAGCGTGCTAAGCAGAGCTGCTAGCAGCCGGAGGCAGGAGCAGGTGGTCCTGGCGGCACTGGAGGAAGAAGACGAGAGATTGAAGATGAATGCCGGCCGTTGGATGTAAATCCAACGGCTATCGATGTCAGAATCATTTGTTGACTAAGTTGACAACGCCTTGCGTCGGCTTCGACCTATTGGCCCACATTTCAGCCTCCAAAAATGTCGCACATATTCAACCAATTTTTTTAGAATTTACAGTCCATTCACTGTGCTTGGTGAACAAATAATGTAGCGTCCATGCGGCCCATTTATTTTTTTCTAAAAAAACTACAGCCCATTTGTACTTTCTAGAAATACACGAATTTGCTGGTCTGGGTGAACAAATAATGTAGCGTCCATGCAGCCCATTTATTTTTTCCTAAAAAGTTACAGCCCATTTGCACTTTCTCAAAATACACGATTTTGCTGGGCTTCTTCTAATTATAATGTTGGGTTGGGCGCAACAATGTTATCAAAAAATAAACAGGGGTTGAGCATTTTGTTATAAATATATTTAAATAATAAGTGCTTTATTTACATTGGTCCTTAAATCTTACCAAGCTTTTGTACACAATCACCTGTATTTTCGTTGATCTTAAGTAAAAAAATAGGATTTTATTATTAAACATTTATTTTTATAAGTTCATAATACATGGGATATTTTTTTCTTATATATGTAAGTTGTGACACCCTGGTTTTGACAACCTTTTTCTTTTCAAAATCTTTTTGGTTTTATTTGAATTTTGGATGGTTTTGAATCTTTTCAAGTGACTTTGGACTTATGAATCCTTCAACCTCTTGACCCAAAACCATCACCAACCTGCCAAAACCCTGTCACATCCCTCTTGGACCAAATTTCAATATTTAATCTTTTCCAAGTAATTGTTTTCTTCCTTGGGAAAGCTATGACATCACTATGGTTGTGAAGCAACCTATAGTTTTGATGATCAGAAAGGTCCCAAACTCATGCCACACCTTCTCATCATCATATAGCCTCATAATATTCAAAAATATTCCACTGCCCAATATTAAATAATGGCCAGAATAATTATTTTCTCTCTGGCCAGAATTGTCCATTTGTGAAGCAGCCCTTATTTTCCTAACTCAGAAACACCCCAAATAAATTCCCTGAGGTACTAGGGGACTTATCTAGCCACAATATCTAAAAATATCATCTTGGCCAATACAACTTTTTAGCAGCAAAATTCTGCCAAGTTTCTGCTCATTTTGAACCTATGTGAAGGAAGTACCATCTAGAGGTTTCCCCTTGACCTGAAATTCTTATGGCATCTCCTACTCACCAAATTACTCTTCTACACCAAAATTTAGCTTCACCAGATCAACTATGTGAGTAAACCAAGCTGATCAAGTTTCTGGACCAGAATGTGGTTTACACATGAACTATATTAAAAAATGATCCAAACTCCCTCAAATTTGGTCAGTTTGTAGTCCCTCCATCCTAGATCACCCTAGACATTTACTTTGGCTCCATGCACAACTCATCACCTCACCAGATCCCTCTCAAGTTTACTACCAGAAGTTGTTTTGGATAAGTCCCAGCATTTTGAGCCACTCCTGAACTTGCACTTGCCTCATTCCTACTATTTGAGCTCAGGTCGACGCAATGGACAAGCTTGGGCAGGCTCACGAGGTCTCCACACACCATGTCGCGTGGTGATCACCAGGTTGACATGACCAAAGACGCGCTCTGCGCGCCCAGGCGCGGCGGACGTGATCGTTCCGGCCGTCCCTCGCTGCCCCCTCCTTGTCCTTGGTGCCGACAACCTTCTAGCCGCACGCGTGGCCTCTCCCGAACCCTCTCGCCCGCCGGCGAAGGCCGCCACCGTGTACAGCCAAGCTCCGCCACGGGCAGCACAGTAAGCTTCTGTCGCCGCCGTTGTTCGCTTGTCCTTAATGGTTTCGGACCAGTCCCGTCGCCTCTGCACAGCTCATGTCCCCTCCTTACGCGGTCCGCAGGCCAGCGCGACGGCCAGCTCACCGTGGCTCCAGTAGCTTCGCCGTAGTGTCGTACGGCTCGAGCACTCGCTGCCCAGCTATAAATAGCCCTGCCCAGCTCCTCTTCTCCTCACCACCTCACCACAGCACCCCACAGCCACCTCCAGAGCGCCCCAAGGAGGGCCGGGAGCTCGTCTCCCTCAGCTCCGGCAGAAGCTCTGCCGCTCAATCCCCTTCCACCACCAGCCCACTCCAGCCAACCCCAGCTCCACTCGACCCCGCCGCTGAACTCAGAGCATCCCACTGGCGCTCCACGACCCCTCCCCGAGCCAAACCGCTGCCGAAATCGTCATCGCCGATGACACCCGTAGCTGCTGTCCGCCGAAGAAGAAGGGAGTGCCGCCGTCCGACCGTCTCCGGCTGATCTGCAGGTACCTACGGGACCGTCTCGCCGCGCCCGATCCATCCCCGCAGTCGCCCGACTTCACCGCCGTCTCTACGCCAGAGTAGCGTCGCCGGTGAGCCACCTCGCCTCTGTTCCCCTCCCTCCTCTCTGTTTTAAACCAGGCTGACCCCACCTGTCAGCGACTCTGCCCGCGCTGAAGCATTTTTAAGTGGAGGCGCCTTCGGCCTATAAGCCTTCGACGTGGCCCACTGGAGGTTTTCTGTTTTTTATTTTTATTTTCTGATTTGACCAGAAACTTTGACCAGTTATAAATTTTTATCTACAAGTCCAAATCACTTGATTCTTTTTGCATTTGGTTTGTCTTGAACCCCTCTAATTTCTGGTAAAATTTGGTATTTTTCTCACACTCATAGAATTTCTGGTGACTAAAACAGTGTTATGTGACATTTCCAATTGTTGTTTGAAAATATTTTGAGAGGGAAACTTTGGTGAATTTGAAGACCAGGAGTTTTTGGGCAACCCAACAGAGCAAGGCAAGCCATGACATCCATTTCATGAGCATTTCAATAGCATTGCATATTTAAAGTAATTATTTTCATTTACTTGCTATATAACAATTCATGGTGAAATGATTTAAAATGCTTAGTGGATGCCAACTCAAGTTATTGTGATGAACCACTATGCCTGCTAAATGAACTTAGTCGGTTGATCTTGAGTCACCTGTCCGGGCTTATTCGTGCAACCACATTTGCCGGTATGGGACGGCCTTGACTTGGTCTGGCTCCGTGCTCTTTCATCGGTATCTCCATCTAGGGAGGGTTATGCGTGCGTGCTGCCCTGATTAGGTAGACGGCGATAACCCTGTGAGCCCAGTTGAGTATTGTGCCGGCGTCCCCATTTGGGACAGTTTAGATTGGCCACGACGATGGCAGGTGTCACAAGGTGACACAGGGGCCACCCAGGGCTTGACTCCGGGGGAGGATGATTGCCGGTGGTACAATGGGAGGGTCACGGGTCAGGCGGGTTTCGTTGGAGCAACGCTAGTCCACCTGAATGGGATCACGAGGTCAGGTGCTCCATGGTGTGGGTAAAGTGTACAACCTCTGCAGAGTGTCAAATCTATTCAAATAGCCGCGTCCACGGCATTGGACAGCCCATCCAGACCTCACTAGGTGGTCAACCGTAATAGTGGTAATAATGATGGAAGAACTCATCTTATGACCGGAAGTACTTGGTGACATATGAGTATTCCGAGGGTTGCGGGACAACCCGAAAGAGAGTAAGTTGATAACCGAAGACAGTAAGTGAATCACCTAAGAACTTAACATGTTACTTGCCATGCTATTGTTTGCTGCATTATTGGGTTGTCGTGAGCTTGCGAGTACATTCAAAGTACTCACCTGGCGTATCATGCCAGATGCAGGAGAAGCCGAGGACGGAGGTCCTGATGGCTCAGTCTACGCTAACTAGGCTGTGTCCACGGCAGTGTCCCCGTGGTTGGAGTTCCGCTATGTTCCGCTACGCCATAGAAGTATCCAGTAGTACCGAGGCCCTGTTATGTTTCATAAATAATGTAGATATTGTCATAGCACCGAGTGCGCCTTCGGCCTCGCTTTTGATGTGAAATATGAGCTTGTACCCCAAGATTATCAATAAAGTTCAGCTCTGTTCTATTCCAAGTTGTTGAGTGTTTCCAGAAGATATGATCTCTGGGTTGGAAACACTGGTAAACCGGTTCTTTGAGCCAGGGTGCCACATAAGTATCTGTTAAATATATGATGATAATAATAATAATATATAATAACATATAAAATAATATTAATATATATAATATAGTTAGAAGGGAAACATAAGTTGGACCTGGCGTTCCTATTCTTATATAGAAAAATAGAACAGACCTCTGTGTTTTCTTCAAAAAAATACATAAGTTGGGATGCGGATGTTTAAGAACAAATAAAACCTAGGATGGGAGGGCCATAGGCCGGTCGATACATGATGGCCGTCAAACAAATACAAACCGGCATGTCGTGGGCAGCACATGTTAAAAAAGAAAGCCTAGACTAGGCAGCCCACAACCCAGCTGATACTTGTTGGCCCACTGATAATAAATGATACATGCCAGCTCTCCGATGACTAGCTTCGTTGTAAATTTATCTCCTTTAGTAACTACGTTGACAAACCCGTGACCCCCAACGTCAGTATAGCATTAGGAGGAAGTATTTTTTCAATGAGGCACTTGCTTGCGTACGGCCATGGACCTGGTAGGGCCATAGACGTGGTACAGTAGTGGTAGATGTTGTGCCTAATTTCTAGTGAAAGTACTGGAGTAGCCCAGTGGCCAAGTTCCACTCCCCAACCGCTGCTCTGCCTGGGTTCGATTCCACCTGATGCAGTGAAAATATCCACAATTTTTTGCCTCTGCCTCTGACATGGGGGTGCCCATTGTCATCTACGTACACCACCTCCAACACACTCAACATTGTGTGGGCATTTTGAAAATAGCATATCTTTTTGACTGTGCATCATATGAAGATGTGCTATGCATGAATGTTGATCAACATGATGTTAACTGGCTGGTAGTTCCATTTTGGACCATGAATAAAACTTCCAACATGATGTTATCCCTGTTTGAAAAGGGCATGTTAATATAAATGCTCTGCCTCGGAAACTTGCAGTTTCTTATCTGAAACTGAAACTTGCAGTTTCTTCTCTGAGAATCACATTGTCTGCACTTTTATATGAAACTACATTTTTTGAAGTGCTAAAAATAGATCTCTAGAATTCATAAAATAATTCATATGCTCAATACAGCAAATCTGAAATTCAAAAGACATTCATATCTGAAAGTACTCTCAAATCTGAAACACAAAACACAACCTGCAAATACTGGACAACCCTAAGCTCCTCCTCAGACTATTTGGGGGGGGGGGAGTCCCCTCTTATTCCTCGGTGGTAGATAGCCGCCCCGTGGGACAAGGTGAATGGTGAGGGAGAGGATCGCGGGGAAGCGTCGTCGCGCCAACTGTTTTCTCCGCTTGCAGTTGGGTTCGGTCGACGAAGACTCCACCGGCTCGCTCTACCACGACACACTCACAAACGGCACCGTGTAGATGCTCGATCCTTCAATCTCAGGTGGATGCTCCATCTTGGATCGATACCCGCACCACCGCAGCCTAACGATCGGATCTAGTGAATCTGTTTGCTCCATGGCCTAGAGGAGCAGCTCTATGTACTCACGCGCGACTCCCTCCTGGTGTATCGCCTCCTTTTTGCTCTTTTCCAGATATTTGGCCATCGCTTTCGCCGTCGCCGCTAATTGCTCCGGGTTTTCAAACCAAGACTGTATCTCCAACATCCTAGCTAGCTTCACAGGGTCTCCGCCTGCGAGCCACACGTATCGGTTATACTACTCCATCGATCTACTTCTCCGCAACACCTTCACTCGCCGGCGGTGGTTTTTGAATGGAAGAGGAGAGGAGCGGCGCTGGTTTTGGATTGGAACAGGAGAGGAGCGGCGGTGGTTTTGAAATGGAAGAGGAGAGGAGCGGCGCTGGATTTGGATTGGAATAGGAGAGGAGCGGCGGTGGTTTAAGAGGAGAGGAGCGGCGCTGGTCTTGGAAGTATTTTTTTGTTTTGCGTATTTTGGGTCAAAGTTTGACCACGTACTGTATTTGACAAGCAAAATGTGAATGCATGTCATCAAAAATTGTATCATTTGGTTGGTATCTGAATGTACTTTCAAATTATATTATTTTTACAACGTATAACATATATTTTATTTGTGAAAATCATGGTCAAATATGACCCAGAATACAAGGGAGACTAGTTAATGTGGGGTCGCTTTCTTAATTGAAGGGTAAATTGATTTTGATTTTGATCCAGTCACAGCGCGCCGGCCCTCTCGTCCAATCCTAAATCGCTGCCGCATGCTCCTCTCCCTCTTTTTCATTGCAAAACCACCCGCTCTCCTCTCCATCTTCTCCATTGCAAAACCACCGTCTCGCCTATCCTTCTTCTCCATTGCAAGACCACCGTCTCACCTCCCATCTTCCAAAGCTAGCACCGGACCTCTCAGAAGGACATCTATGGAGAGGATGCAGCAGCAAATCGGGCAGATCGCCGGTGGCGACTAGGCGAAGTTAGCCAAGTTGAAGGAGATCCTTACTTGGTTTGACAACGAGTGGGAGATTTCGAGGACAGTGAGGGCCATGTGGCAATGTATGCGAAAGAGCGAGATGGCGGCGATGAGGGCGGCGATGTACTCCCGGGCGGCAGTCACGCCACAGTCCTTCGAGTTCATCGAGTATCTCCTCTGGGCGATGGAGCAGACAGATTTACCCGACGCGAAAGTCAGGCGGAGGTGGTGGGCGTACAGGTCAAAGGTCGAGCTTCCTGAGGATAACGAATCGATCGAGTACGGTGTGCCATTCATGAGGGTGCAGTGCCAGCCGGAGCCATAGGAGTATTCGTTCTCCCACCACAAGAGGAGGCCGGATGGTGCGACGTCGCTTCCCCGCTGTTCTCCATAGTTCCCTCACCGCTCTCCTCATTTCAACGGCGGCGGTAGGGCTTAAGGTAAGCTTCGCACTAACCTAATCTTCCATCTGCTCATGCTTACAATCAGTGTGACGGCTAATGAAAATCATGCTTACAATCAGTCTCTGAGTACTACGCCAATCACCCTAAAATAGCTCTGGACCAAAAACAAAGTTGTGACACTATGTACAAATAAATAAAAATAGATTGGTGCTTCTTTCAGAAAAGAGTACTCCCTAGAAAAGTGCCAATATAAGCTACTAGTATTTGATTAGAGGATTTGCTGCCGAGAAAGATCCGTCCACAGAGAGCGCCACCCATCCCACTGGTGGTGGATGCCAATGCTTAGATGGAGCATGGTTGGTGTCGGTAATTTTTACTTGGCACCTCGCACTCTGCATATATGCCGGTTCCATCCGTACATTTGTGCAGTTCCACCAAAATGCAGCTGAATAACCCTGTTTGCATAGATAATGAAAAGCGTGATTACATTATAGTGGCACTACTTGATGAAACATACACTAATAAATAGAAGAAACTTCATTTTCTTAATGGGAAAATATTGCGATTGTATCACAGTATGCCATGCTGCGAGGGCGAGATGGGCCCTGCGACGCCTCATACGGTAGGCCTCGTACTGGAAATCGACCCAATTCTCCCCGATACACCTTCTGCCAGTGATGAACATTAGTGTACAACAGTAGTACAAGGAGGGGCCTTGAGACATTCCAATCTCTATTTTTGTGCAGATCAACTAAAATTAAGCACCCCAGTTTGCAGAAACACTTAAACATTAAAAATGGGACTAGTTGATGAAACATATACTAACAAAGAGAAGCACTTTCTTTATCTACATTGGAAATGAAATGATAGAGAGGACACTCGGTCTATTTTAACTGTATTATTACTTCATTTTATCAGTAGCACTAGGGTCGAGCAGGTGGCAAGCGAGGAGCCACTAGATTAAGGTGCAAAATAATAACATTACTGCTTTATCATGGCAGTGCCAAAACAGTAGCACAAGAGCAGAGTCAACATGCAGGATCTTTGGCAAATGGTCAGACCAAAAAGGAACATACCTCGTGATGGGAACCATATCTGCAGTCAACGCCATCATAGAAGGGATGACACCAGTCACCAACATGGATGATTCAATTCATGGGACCTTTTTGTGCAGTTCACCTAAAATGAAGCAATGTCCCATGAGCTAGCAGCTTCTTCTTCATTAGTTTCAATAAAATTGAGCAACATCAAGGTTAGTCGTGAATCTCGTGGAATGTTCAACCATAATTTGGATATCATTTGTGCAGTTCAACTAAGATCAAGCGTGAAATGTATATCTCTATTTGCACAAAAAGGTGGAAAGGAGGGTGACTAACAAGTGATGAAACATGCATCAAATGAAAAGAAGCATGTTCCTTATCTGAATGGCGATCCTACAAGGACAGTAGCAATTTCTAAAGCAGTAGCATTGCTAGATATTAGTGTGGGCATTAGGATTAACTGTGACAACCGTTAAATACGACATTACTTTAATGGTGCCATTGCTTCATTTTACCAGCAACATTACATTAACAGCTACTAAAGAGTTGGTATTTGGGCACGGGAAAGTAGGTGGACCAGGACAGTTGCATTTCTAACGAAAAGAAGCAACTTATCTTAATGGGAAATTTAGTAGGACATGAAAACAGTGCTATTGATTCATATTACTGGAGGCATTACATTGAAAACAACATTGGTTTAACGTGTCCTTACTTTTAACAGTGGGACTGGTACATTTTACAAGTGGCATTAGATAAGAGGGGCTCGAGGTAACAAACATCAGAACAGGATATCTGGGTTGGTCCCATTTTTGTTCGGTATAGCCACCTTATACTGTGTGAGGCTAGCAAATCTAGTGCTGGACATACTCTGTTGACTTGTCCCCCAGTCCCCACTTTCTTTCCTTTTTCAACCAATAGATCGGTTTATATTGAGTTTATACTGCGTTTCCCTTTATTTCCCTATTAGACCAAGAGACCAGTTGGATAGCCAGTCTCTGCTACTTTTTGCCCCCATTATTTCCTCTTTCGACCAAGTCCTAGATTCAGGTAACAAATCTTCCCCCACCCCCACCCCCTTTCTTCCCTGTTTGAACCAAGTAGTACTAGATTCGACTGCATGAAGTAGTTTTACCTCTTAACCATAAAAATTTAGGTGGCTTTCGAACAGCCGATCGATCCTATCTACGAGGGGGCCTGAGAAATAGTAAAAGGTACAAATGCAGCGACGTCAGGAGCTGGAGCAGTAGAGCAAGGCCGAATTCGAAGGAAGTTATACCTGAGGGTCACCGGGATGTCGCTAGGTGGGCGGCGGGAGGCCGGATCTGCCCACACTACGACAGCGAGGAAGAAGGGGTCGGAGGCCCTCCCTAGCCGGCGCTGCGTGGGAGAGAACGGCAAGGCACGCTGATCGGGACGCGCCGGCAGTGGGTAAGAGCCGTCGCCGAGGATGACCGCGTGAACATTGCACCTTCTCACCTTCCTCGGCAGAGGGGATACGGCCGGATCTGTGACCAGCGGTGAGCAAAGATAGTTTGGCCACCGTTGTCGTGTTTAGATCTGGAGAGGACGAGAGAGTGTGAAGAGAGCAACACTAGCAAGCAAGCGCGGAGGCTCCTGCCTATATAGTGGAGTAGTTTTCTTTTATCTACCGGAGCCGGCTTGACCTCGTCAATGACTGTCGAGAAGTCTTCATCCACGTGCCCCGGAGGCGCAGTTGTCGTCATTTTGATCTGAAGCACCGGATTAACATATAACACGAAAAAATGCCACATGACAAGAAACCATAACCTCACTGCCCCAAGGAGACAACATGAATCCCGACAGACAAACTAGACAAGGATCAAAGCTCAAATTAAAGACAAACTTGTAGAAAAGGGGTCAATTGATAGATGTCCTAATTAACATAGCCGGCTTGACCTAGATGGTAGCCGAGTAGTCTTCGTGCATGTGCCCCCAATGGCCAGCGCCTTGGAGGAACGCAGTTGTCACTGTTTAACCCTCGCAGTGATCCGAAGCACATAACACCTAATATTGCGAGATGACAAGAAACCTTTTTTTTAGATTTCTCATCAGAACTACAACCCTGTACAAGACAGCCTGCACGATATGTAGACGATAGCCAATCCAGCCGTCTGCTGGAGTCTGGTCACATGCATGGACGAACTGATCTCCCGTGTTGTGCAGGGATCGTCCAGGCACCGACGTGTTTATAGCACTGCTCCAGTACTATCGCTCGTCTCTCTCTTCTATTAACTCAGCCGACTTGCGGGGATGGGGGAGTGTGCCTATGGTCGGTTCTCAATTGCAGTCCCACATGTGTGTGCAAACGCAATACGTTCCATTCGGAGAGCGGCGTGCCAGACCGACCGACCGTCTGGGGTGCGACGCGAATGCGACGGGCGTGCTGTATACATGTGTACCGCCGTTTTCTTGAGGCTTTTCTCCATGGCACAATCCATGGATACAAAATTATATTTAAAAGTTGAGGGAGGGGCTTTTCCCGCACGGTAGGCGGGGCAGTTCCACCTAGTCGATTCGACAGAGAGGCGAGAAGATGAGGGAGTAGGCTGCTGCAAATGTAGGGCTGTGTGATTTGATGGCTCATTGCTGCTGGATAGGTGGGGCCCTATGATTTGACTTGCCATTATCATTATTACCGTGGCACTATGATCGGCGTGAGTCTCCTGATTCCTGACCACCTCCATGGTATACAGGTGCCAAGTACTAGTACTCCTTACTCCTTGGCCAATGCAGTAAATACTACGAAGAAAGAGATAGAGATAAGTAAAAAAAATACTCTTATAGCCAACCTTATAGCTAACCTTGTTGTATGAGTGACTAAGTGATGACTATGTATGACATGCCAACATCATATAGCCTAACGCACTTGGATGGAGGAAGTAGTTTCATGCATGCGAAGTAGGCAAAAAAATGCTCATTTATAGCCGTCTGAAATCTCCAAGGGTGCGACCGTGCGAGCGAGGCGATGGTCGTGGTAGGCATGACCATGATACGGGCTGCTGACAGCCCTTGGATCTGAGATCGAACGGTCGCATGCTAAGTTGCTGAAAATTTGCAGAATAACCCTCCAGGATAGGATATTCACCCATAGGTCTAGAATCACGCCATGCAACCGTTCGATCTCAGATCCAAGGGCTCTCGGAAGCCCGTATCATGGGAGCATGGAAAGCTTCGTATCACCTGTAATTTTCCCGGCGCTTGACGTGCGAACACGCAGATGCATGAAGCCATTTAATTGGGCATCTAGTAGACATGACATCTAATTGGGCCCCCATAGTACTGTGCATGAATCCATTTATCCACCGGGCAAGCCACTACCATGCCGTTCGCACGGCCCACTCAAGCAATTTTACAATCGGAAAACCGCTAGCAGTTCGCTCCTACTCGTCCCCAGCCATCCTTTAACATTACGATAGTTCGCTCCTAGTCGTCCCATCCTTTCACATTACAACAGTTCCACTAATCCTAACCCTCCTCCCAAATCCATGGCATTCCAAATCTCCATGATCGGTGGTGAGAACAAGGTTAGAACCATCACCGACGATGAGTTCGACGTCATCTACACCCGTTCTTCCGCGACGGTGAAAGGATGCCTTGCTCGCTTCAGATGCATGTTCGAAAAGTCAAATGGTGATGAGTGGGTAGATGGGCTAGATGTTGAGTACACCACAGTCCTGGGAAAAGAGAAGAATCTAAAGGAGGAAGAGAGGAAGAAGCCTGCCGTGATCCAGGTTTGCGTGCATAACTTGTGCTTGGTCTACAACATATGCCATGCCGACGTTGAGTGTGAGGATTTTAAGAACTTCCTCGCAGGCGGCAAAGTCAAATTCGTTACTGTAGACTTTACGAATGACAGAAGAGTCCTGAGTCGGATAGGCCTCGTTGTAGGCCAGCCCTTCGACCTCCAGAAGAATGGGCTGGTGCCCTCCCGTCAGCCTTCAATGCTGACCCTGGCAGGAGCCATGGTTGATCCTTCATACGGTAAACTGACGAAACCTCCGCCCGAGTTTCATCCTACACGGCAGTGGAATGTACTAGATAGAGACCACATCCAGTACGCTGCAATGGATGACTACCTTTGTTTCAATATCTACAAGGGTTGGATGAAGAGCAAGCGCCAAGTGTGCGGTTCAAGCAAAGAAGTATCGGCCAAGAGGAAGAGGGACAAGGACGAAGTCGATCACGTGGACGAGGAGTACGAGTAAGGTGGCAGTGTCGTTCCTCATGGTGGTTCTAATGCAGTGTCTACCGGATTAGTTGCTTAGTTTAATTTTAGGGTGCTTAGTTTTATTTGAGGGGTGTGTTGTGCTGAGCCCCCAGCAAAACTATGTTATGTTCCTTCTCGTTACTTTAACTCTTCAGCACGTACATACTAGTATTTCTTACAGTTCATCTTGTAGTTGGTAGTACTACCACTCGTTTCTTCACATTATATACGTACAATATATATGGCCAACATCATATAGCCAGCAGTTGGCTATACTATTAACCATGCTCTAAGCATGCCACATACGCAAAACACTTAAATGAGATATTTAATTTAAAAAAAACTTAAATGAGAGAAGTTTACCCAAAGCATGAAGGAGTTTAGTTGTCAAAGAATTAAATAGGTATGCTAATTTCTTTAATAGACTTTAGCACCCCACTAAGCACGTACTAGCTTTTTTAATAGTACTATATGCATATTTGGCGACGAGCGCTCTCTATATGTACCACCTTTTTTCTTTAATTTCATCTTGTTAGTTTTGCTCCATGGCGCAATCCATCGATACTACTACTGTACAAAAGTATACATTTAAAAGGCTAGAGGGCGGGGTAGTCTCGCTTGGTCGGTTTCACGAGAGGCGAGGGCCTTTGTGATTTGACGGCTCATTACTGCTGGAAGGCGGGGCCTTGTGATTTGACTGCTCGTATAAATGTTGCATACCACCTGAGGAGGAGCAAAGAACTGTGTGGTATACTCAAGTTTTCCACTGGAGTACTAGTACGACGGAGGAGCACGAAACACGGCAGCCCAGTGCGATATGGCAAAAAAATGATCTAATTTGCTAGTCATCGATCCCACGGCACCGCTCATCGTTAGCATTGTTCTATTCATGCCTCGCAGAGAACGTGACACGTGTGGCGAAACACCCGAAGCAAAAGAAGAAACACAGGAGCAAAAGAAGAAGGAAGATTATCCCCCCCAAAAAAGAAGGAAGACGCACACACAAGTCTGGGGCTCTGCTCTCTACTACATGAAGGGTTGCTGGCCGCGGAGTCGTAACTGCTTCTTCATCACCTCCATGACCTCCATCTCCTCGCGCATCTCCTTCGCCATCTTCTTCATTCTGTCCATGATGCAGGATTTCTCGACACGAGCCTTCATCATCTGTTCCACGGCCGCATTATGTACCTTGACAGTAGTCGGGTGCTCGATGCGGAGCTTCGCCAACTCCTCCTTCTGTTCCATGACGAGGGCATGCAACATCTTCACCGAGGAACTACTCTTCTCATGCAGCTTCTTCCAGCCGGCGTTCTCCTCCTTCAGTAGGTCGAGCTCGTGGCGGAGCTTCGCCTTGTCCTCCTGAAGTTGCAGGATTTCGCCGGTCGCCTTCTTACTCGAGGCAATGCTCTCCTTCGGCAGCATCACCAAGCCGGTGGTCAACTCCTACTTCTTATTGAGCTCAGCGGGCATGTCGTCGAGGCTCTCCTTCAGCAGCTCCACCAAGTCATCGATGAACTCCTTCTGCTTATTGAGTTGATCGGGCATGTCGTAGAGGGATAACGACTCCAGCACCGCCAGCTCGGCATGTTCGCCTCCGCGACTAGGGCGCTCCTGGGAGCCCTCGCCTGCCCGTGAGAGATCTTTCAATGTCTCTGCGAGGCGGCGAGCCCTCTTTTTTTCTGCGGCCTTGGTCGCCGCTCCCTTGTTACGAGTAGTTCTCGACCTAGAGCTCTGCACACCGGCCATGGCAAGGACGGACGAACAAGAGAGACTTATGAGGAGGAAGGTAGAGTGATTTTCGGCTAGGTAGTTCCCCTTTTTATAACCTAGTACTAGCACTAGTACTAAAACCTGCATAGTGGGAACACGTTCAGGTTTGATACATACTAGGTGTGAGCAGGTTTGCACTTAATTATAGCATGGTAGTACTACTTTGGAATGTGATGGGAACAAGCTAAAGATCAATTGATGGTTTTGGTTTCGAGGCCTGAAACGACTCCCGATGAGTTTCTTGGAACACAAATTTCAAGTACTACTGCTCAAATGCGGTCGCACAAGCCAGTGATGTAACTGGTCGTACATGTCAGACCAAGCCGATGCGTGTCCCTTCGGTGAGACGCGGGTCCGACCGAGCGTGTGTTGGTGCGACCGACCGTAAGTTTTACGCGATGGAGACTTCTGGTTGTGGCTTCGGGTGATTGTCACGACCAAGCATTCAAAAACTAGTGATAAATTGAAAGTGCAACTAATCCCCGGGTGGTTTTGGTAATTCATAACAACATATAGCTCATTGAACTAATATCCATTCAAGATTAATGTTTCAGAAAGTTCAATGATTGGTATGGCATGGACTAGAGATGTGGACCCCTCAAAATGCTAAGGACACAAATTGGCAAAAGCTCAAGACTCTACATTTTCATTTTAGTGATCCAAGATCACATTGAGTCCATAGGAAAAGCCAATACTATTAAAAGGGGACGAGGTGTTGCTTAATGGCTTGCTTGCTCAAAATTCTTAGTGATATGCTCCAAAAGCCCTCAACCACTTTCTCATTTCCACATATCTCCTGATCCTAAAGTCAAACTCGGCCCCACCGATCTGATCTATCCGGCGCCACCGAGTTCACTTGACATAGCCATTGCCAGAAACCCTAATCAGTTCGGTCTCACTGTTGGTGTACTAAATATTGGGCCTTTAGTACCCCATACTTGTGCACGGGCAGTTGTAGCCATACCTGCGGCAAGGCTTGTCGGGGGAACAGCTGAAGATTGATCCAAGGTTATTAAGAGACATCCATGCCAAGGATCAGAAGATAAGGAGGACTGAAGACCAAGGGCTCGGCTCCCGGCAAGATCTTGCCGGGGTAGCCTGCTAAGCCCGGCAAGATTCGCACCCGACAAGGTTCCGCCACTGTGCCACCGCTCCAGCGCAGCGACCGGCCTGGCATTCTGGCCCCACCTCTGGATACGTGGCAAGGCACTAGTGGAGGCGAGCTTAAGCGGTGCTGATGGGATGGCCCCTTTTTTCCATCCCCAAGAAAGTAGGGACACCTAAACGGACACCTCATGGTGCATTAAATGCATTTGTCCTAAACCGTCAGTGGTTAGGTATGATAACCATGTAGCTACTTTACACCTCGCAGATGAGCAGTTCGCCACTGTGGTGACCCCTTTGATCATATAAAAGGAGGCCCAAGGCAACTGCTACAGAGAGGGACGACTCTCAGCCCATTCTGCATGCGTAGCTGCTGCTTGAACTTACTGTTCATCGCAAGCGCTCCAAGAACTAGGACGAAACACTGAGAATAAACTAAAGCAGGAGTAGGGTTTAACGCTGATCAGCAGCCCGAACCTGGGTAAAAATCCCCTCGCGTTGATCTTCGGTTCTGCTCTTTGTGCATACCTCTCTCCCTGCCGAACCGTAAAGGGGTCCCTCGGATCCCATAGGTGTCGTACGCCGACATCTTTGGCGCACCAGGTAGGGGGATCGAGGTTGCGCGAACCGGATCCGGTGATCAGCGCGTCAGTTTCTTCATCGTTTTTTGTCACCATGCCGCCCAAGAAGAAGGGTGCAGCAGCGGTTGTTCCGTCTACGTCCGTCTTGCCCGCGCCTACTCGGACGGGTGACGGCGTTGATGCAAGAGGTGGAGATTTAGAGCCTCCATGGCGTTCTGGTGATCCGAGCCAGGCGAGCGGCATCGTTCGCAGCGGCGACGGTAAACCGCACGCCGCTAGATCCAGGGACAGAGTCGTACTGCCTACGGGCGGCGCAGCAAACTCCGGAGATCGGAGGACGACTTCTAGGGCTCCCGCGTCGGCGCAAGCGTCGCGGCCTTCCCAGGTCGCACGCGACGAGCAGCGTCGTGGTGCTGGTGGTTCTGAACGTCCTCATGGAAACACTTATGCGCATAGATCCCAAGGTGCGCAGGCCGAGCATGCACGCCAAACCGTCGGTGGGGGTGGCGCACGGTTGCGTGGTCGTGGCGATGCTCCTTCTAACACTGTTAGGAGTCAGTGCACCTCATGTACCTCGCACCTGTCGCCGCCGCCTATGCCAGCAGAAGCTTTGGCACGTGCGCAGTTGCTCCTCGATTTTCCTCCTGCTCCGGAGAAGATGGAGGAGTGGCGATCTACTATCCAGAGCCTCATCGGCTTCGTCAACAATGATGGGCTGCAGCAAGCGGGGCCCTCGCGGCAGCGCTCTATCGTTGCGGCGCGAGCCGATGGTGAGAAGACCGGAGGCGGTGCGACCACGGTGCATTCCCCTCCACGACAGCAGCAGCGGTCGTCAACCCAGCGGACCGTCGGCCGTGATGACGATTCCACGGCGTCGTCCGATCCGCGGATGCACCGCGATCAGCGTCAAGTTCTCCAGGAACGAAGGAAAGAAGACGCTCGAACTATCGTCGAGCGGCGATGGGAGGCGTGTCATCAGTCTGATAAACGTGCAGGGCCTACTGTCGACAAGCCTGCGCCAGGGGACGCAGGCAACTTGCCCTATGAGGTAGGTTGTCCAGCGTTTACCCGTGAGCTGCGGCGAGTCCAGTGGCCCAACTCCCGAACATTCAAACCCGAGGTCCCGGAGAAATATGACGGCAAGACTCACCCCTCGGAGTTCCTGAGCATCTACACCATTGCGGTGCAGGCTGCCGGAGGCCGAGACGACAAGATACTTGCCAACTACTTCCCGTTGGTGCTCAAACCCAACGTCAGGTCGTGGTTGATGCATCTGCCGGAGAATTCCATTTCTTCCTGGTCAGATCTGTGCCATCAGTTTGTTGGCGCCTTTGTTGGAGGCCACCAAGCTCCTGGCCAAGAAAGTGATTTGCATCTCCTCCCTCAAAGGGAGGGCGAGCCCCTGCGCAAGTTTATCCAGAGGTTTAGCCGAGTGCAGTACAATATTCCAGACGTTCATCCTGCCGCTGTTGTTAGCACGTTTCATCAGAACGTGCGTAACCGCAAGATGCGCGAAGAGCTGGCGATGAACAAAGTCAGGAGTATTGCCGAGCTTTATGCTCTGGCCGACAAATGCGCTCGAGCTGAAGAAGGGAGGAAACTCCCCAGCAAGAATGTTGGCGCGGGGGGCGAATCTGAGGATGAAGATGTTGCCACCCCGTCGAAGAAAGGCCAGCGGCGGAATAAGAAGCGCAAAGGCAAGGTCGTGCTTGCTGTCGAGGAATCCGGCAACCCCAGCACCGCCAAGAGGGCCAAGGTTGATGACCCCGGCAAGGAAGTTGCCGGGTGCGCTTCCTGTCAGGCCTTGGCGGCTGCCGACAAGCCGGAAGGCTCCGGCAAACAGTATTGCAAGATCCATCGCACCAAGGGCCACGATCTCCAAAACTGCCGGCAAGTTGAGCAACTTGTTGAGAAGCAGAGAGCTGAGTACGAAAGATGAGACAAGGAGAAGGCCCAGGATGGTGCCGAGGGATTCGGCAAGAAGCGTGGTGGTCGAGGAGGCCGCCGCGGCAAGGCTAAGCAACAAAAGGAGAGACCTGCCCGAGGCCGCGACAAGGACGAGGGAGGCGATGATGATGATGAAGACGACGAATCCAGCGAGCACGAGTTTCAGAAAGCCACAGAGGCCATGTGTATTGACGGGGGTGCCTCGTTGCATTCCTCTCACTACCAACTTAAACAGTGGGTGTGTGAGGTTAATGCAACGAAGTCGTCGCTTGATGCATGGAAACCTTTAAAGTGGTCCCACACACCCATCATTTTTTACGCCGAGGATCACCCTGATCGCACAACTGCGGTCGGGTGCTTGCCCTTGTTGGTCTCACCAACAATCCGCAACCTCAAGGTGACAAAAATGCTGGTTGATGGTGGGGCCGGGCTGAACTTAATCTCGCCGGACATGCTCAAGAAGCTGCAAATTCCTGATGAAGATCTCGAGGAAACGGGCACGTTCCAAGGGATCAATCCAGGAAGAACCCAGCCAAAAGGCAAGATTATGCTACCGGTAACATTTGGTAGTGAGCTCAATTACAGGACAGAGAAGGTGGTGTTCGATGTAGCCAAGATCCCCATGTCATACAACGGGATCCTTCGCCGCCCAGCGCTGGCCAAGTTCATGGCAGCATCACACTATGCGTACAATGTGTTGAAGATGCCCGGGCCGATTGGTGTCATCACTGTTCACTCCCACAAGAAGGATGCACTGATCTGCACTGACCAACTCTACCGGGAGGCAGCTGCAGCACCTGCCGTCAAGGCATCTGCTCCTGCCACTGGAACTCTCGGAGGGAAGGAGAAGAAGACCGACAAGATCTCTGGCGCAAACTCCGGCAAGCGCACCTCTTCGGAGTGCTGCGCTTCCATTGAGGACGCACCAGAGAGTTCCACCGGCAAGAACAAGAAGTCCAAGGCTGCTCCACCAAAGACCAAGAAGGTGCCCGTCAAGGAGGACGGAACGGGAGGAACTTTCACCATAAGTTCCACCCTAGATGACAAATAGGAAAGCGCGCTCGTTGCTTTCCTGCGGGCGAATGTCGATGTGTTTGCATGGCAAACATCTGACATCCCTGGTGTTCCCAGGAAAGTAATTGAGCACCACCTTGCTGTCTGTCCTCACGTGCAGCCCGTCAAGCAGAGGGTGAGGAAGCAAGCCTTGGAGCGGCAAGAATTCATTGCCGAAGAAATCAGGAAGTTGGAAGCGGCAGGTTTGGTCAGAGGGGTGCTTCACCCAACCTGGTTGGCCAATCTGGTTGTAGTGCGCGAGGCGAATGGGAAATGGAGGTTGTGTATTGATTATACAGACATCAATAAAGCTCGTCCAAAAGATCCGTTCCCCTTGTCGCGCATCGACCAGATTGTGGATTCCACCACTGGTTGTGACCTACTGTCGTTCCTTGATGCCTATTCAGGGTATCATCATATCTTCATGGCAAAAGAAGATGAAGAAAAGACCGCATTTATCACCCCATGTGGTACGTATTGTTTTATATGAATGCCTTTCGGGTTGAAAAGTGCTGGTTCTACATTTGCGAGAGCTGTCCAAATCAGTTTTGAACCTCAGCTACATAGAAATATGGAAGCATACATGGATGATATAGTGGTCAAAACCAAGGATAAAGCGACGCTCATACAAGACTTAGAAGAAACATTTACAAATCTGCGCAAGATCAATTTAAAGCTCAATCCTGAGAAGTGTGTGTTTGGCGTCCCTTCCGGCAAGCTTCTCGGGTTCTTTGTATCTCAGCGTGGGATCGAAGCGATCCCCGACAAGATCAAAGCCATTGAGCAGATTCAAGCGCCAAGACGCGTCAAGGATGTACGTCGCCTTGCCGGCTGCGTTGCTGCCTTAAGCAGGTTTATCTCCAAATCTGCTGAGCGCGCCCTGCCCTTTTTCAAAATTTTGAAGAAGGTAGGTCCAATGAGATGGACTCCGAAAGCGGAGGCAGCGTTGCAAGATTTGAAGAGGTACCTCTCCTCTCCGCCGACGCTAGTTGCACCTAAGCCACAAGAGCCGTTGCTGCTGTATCTAGTGGCAACAAATCAAGTGGTTAGTGCTGCGTTAGTGGCGCAGAGAGAAGTTGATGAGGAGGCAGCGGCAGGACCATCAAGTGACGCGCTGGGATCTTCCCCGGCAAGGTCTGGTGCCGACAAGACAAGATCTGCGGAGTCAGAGGAATCAGTACAAAAGAGGAAGATGGTGCAGCATCCAGTTTATTTTGTCAGTTCCCTTTTACAGGGAGCTAGGTCAAGATACTCTGGTGTGCAAAAATTGCTCTTCGGCCTTCTCATGGCCTCAAGGAAGCTGCGCCATTATTTCCAAGCGCATGAGATTACCATCGTCACTCGCTTCCTGTTGCTGCGGATTTTGCAAAATCCAGAGGCAACCGACAGGATTGTAGAGTGGGCTTTGGAACTGTCGAGATTTGGTCTCAAGTTTGAAAGTACTTCAACAATTCAGAGCAGAGCCTGGTAGAGTTCATTGCGGAATGGACCCCAACGCCAGACGAGGAAATTCAAGAAACGACTCTTCCCGGCAAGGAAACAGATCAAGAATGGGTTATGTACTTTGACGGTGCTTTTACGCTGCAAGGCGCCGGTGCTGGCATGCTGCTTGTCGCACCCACCGGAGATCACCTCAAGTATGTAATTCAGATGCACTTTCCCCGGGAGAGCTCGACAAACAACACTGCGGAGTACGAGGGCCTGCTTGCCGGTCTCAGGATCGCGGCGGACCTCGGTATCAAGAAACTCATCATCAGAGGTGATTCGCAGCTTGTTGTCAGGCAAGTCAACAAAGATTTTCAAAGTCCATTGATGCAAGCTTATGTGGATGAAGTGAGAAAAATGGAAGAGTGCTTTGACGGTCTGCATACGAAGCACATTCCTCGTGCTGAAAACAGTATTGCCGATGACCTGTCAAAGCGCGCTGCCCTTAAGTTACCTGTGGAACCAGGAACTTTTGTGCTCCATTTGACTCAGCCATCTGTAGTGCCATCAATAGGGCAAGCAAAGAGAAGGAAGTTGAATTCTGGTCAGTACTTTCCGGCAGAGCTCCCAGAAGCCGCCGACAAGGAAGTTGTCGGGATCAGCGGCAAGCCTGCCGGGGAACAACAGGCTCTAGCAGGGGCTCAGGCCATTGCCATCGAGACAAACGTTCCCCCGGCAGAAGAGATGCATTTAGTCCTAGTTGTCGAGCCCCAGGCTCCAGCTTGGGCACAGCCCATCATTCATTTTCTTCAAACAGGGGAACTCCCTGAGGAGCAGGAAGAAGCGGAAAAAGTAGCCCGTCAGTCTAGCATGTACCAGTTCGTCGATGGTGTTCTGTACAGAGAAAGACTGAACGGTGTGAAATTGAAGTGTATTCCTCGGGAAGATGGACTGGAGCTGTTGGTAGAGATACATGGAGGGATATGTGGCTCTCACATAGGATCAAGAGCGCTTGTCGGAAAGGCATTCCGGCAAGGTTTCTTTTAGCCTACTGCTCTCCAGGATGCAACTGCACTAGTAACCAAGTGTGAAGCGTGCCAGTTTCATTCGAAGAAATCACATCAGCCAGCTCAAGCTCTTCAGACAATCCCTCTCTCCTGGCCATTTTCGGTCTGGGGGCTCGACATACTGGGCCCTTTTCCCCGTGCTACCGGGGGCTTTAAGTACTTGTACGTGGCAATCGACAAGTTCACAAAGTGGCCGGAGGTGGAAGCGGTGAGGAAGGTGACAGCACAATCAGCCATCAAGTTCTTTAAACGGATAGTTTGCCGTTTCAGTGTGGCCAACAGGATCATCACCGACAACCGCACACAGTTCACAAGTCGCACCTTCATGCAATACGTCCAAGACCTTGGCGGCAAAGTTTGTTTTGCCTCTGTCGCTCACCCGAGAAGCAACGGCCAAGCGGAGAGGGCTAATGCTGAAGTGCTGCGCGGTCTCAGGACCAGAACTTTCGACAAGTTGAGAAAGTGCGGAAGGCGCTGGATTGATGAGTTGCCGGTGGTTCTTTGGTCAATCAGAACGACACCAAATCGAGCCACTGGCCAGACACCCTTCGCTCTGGTTTACGGAGCGGAAGCAGTTCTCCCCACGGAACTCATATACGGGTCACCTCGAGTGCTCGCTTATGATGAGCTTGAGCAAGAGCAACTGCGGCAAGATGATGCTGTGCTCCTTGAGGAGGACCGTCTTCAGGCTGTTGTGCGAGCTGCATGCTACCAGCAAGCTTTGCGCCGCTATCATAGCCGCAAAGTTCATGCCCGAAGCCTTGAGGAAGGCGACCTTGTTCTTCGGCGGATTTAGTCCGCCAAGAATTCAAACAAGTTGACGCCAAAGTGGGAAGGCCCTTATCGGGTAGTACGAGTCACCAGGCCCGGCGCTGTCCGCCTGGAGACCGAGGATGGCGTTCCAGTGAGCAACTCCTGGAATATCGAACATCTTCGCAAGTTTTACCCATAAGGCGCGGTTGCCGGGGGCCCCCGGCAACCTCCTTTTGTACAAGTCTTGCCGGCAAGGCATGTAATCCTTTGTACAAAGCCAGGCACAGACCCTGTGCGCAGTTGAATAAGCTTAAGTGTTGTGCATTTCTTGTTGATTTCCATGTTTATATATATATATGCATGTTTGTCTGAGGTATTGTATGACACTTGATCCCCGGTAAGACTAATGAACCACCAAGGTTCCATATCTTTATTTTCTCTTCTTTCTTTTTCTCAAAGGATAGAAGGTTCCCTCACGTGCAAGTTTACCGGGGGGGGGGGGGGGAGGAAAGGTGGGACACCCAATGGGCGATGTTCAGAATTGGTTTCTTGCCGGAAGGAATACAGCGACAAAAAGCTAAGTTCGAAACTTTGAGCAAGTTTTTCGATTTTCCCTATCAGGCTATTTTCTTTGGACGATTTCGGCCCTTGTATGGAAAACCTGCACGCGAAGGAACCCTTGTCGTAATTGGTTGTGCCCTTGTTATGTTTCGAGTCTGCTCAACAGTATAAGTGGCTACGCCAAGAGCGCCAAGGTGTCTTGCCGGCCGCTGCACCTCCAACAGGCTGCTGAAGTCCCGCACCCAGCGCTCGCGGCAAGTTGCGTGCCGGCAAGTTTCCAGTAAGCGTAGGGCGTAATCATACGGAAAGAAATCAAACAAGGGAAATAGCATGCATATACTCAGTCATAGCAAGTTATATTACATAGTTGTCGCAGTTCTAACCTAAGACTAAATTGTCTTTGACATGGAATTGTGGCGGCAAGAAAAAGATGAGACGGCTAGTCCCTGCGCTGGCCTTCGACCCTCTTGATTGAATCCACCTTCTTGAGGATGGGCGTGACAAGCTTCTCAAGTGCCTGGAAGTCTGCATCCTTCGGCAAGCGGTCGAGCACGTTGGTGAGGTCGATGCCAGGATTCTTATGCACCACCTTGATGAGCACCTTGTGGAGGAAGGCCCGGCAAAGTTTGCGGGACTCGTTGGCCAGCTGGGTCGGTTGGACTGGAGCAGCTTCAGAGCATCAATGATGCTTTCGAAGAACATGGTCAACCTGGCGCTCGGGGATATTCTTTCTTCAGAAGAATACCTGAAGTTTTGCAAGCCCTCCCGGCCCATGGTTGACAGCTATGCTGTGAGCTTCTCCGCGGTGTCAACAAGGCGATCTGTCCAGATTTGCACGCCTTTCTCATAGTCAACTTGGGCGGCGGCGGCGCTCTTGAGCAAGTTCCTCTCTTCCTGGAGATCTTTGCTCAGGGCCTTCTCGTGGGCCCTGCCGTCCTTAAGAGACTTCTCCAACGTGGTCAGCTTCAGCCTTAGATCGGCAATTCCATCATTGGCTAAAGAGAGCTGCTTGGTCTTGTCGGATATAGCAACTTGAATCTCCACCAAGCTGTGGAGAATTTTCTCTCTATCGGCTTTGAGCGTCGAGAGCTCCTTGCTGTGTTCCTCAAGATCTGCTTCCAGCTTCTTCACCTTGTCGCTCAGCTCATTCTTGGCGGCCTCTGTGGCCTCGGTGGCATCGACGGCTTCCTTGAGCTTGCTGGCGTGATCTGCAGTTGCAGCTTCGAGCGCCTCCTTGTGCTTCTGCTCCAGCTCCTGGGTCCGCTGCGCGACAAGTCTTTCAATCTCTTTGTCCTTGCCATGGAGTTTGGCGGCAAGTGCCTACTCGCGCTCGGCAAGATCTTCTTCATGAGAGTCAAGCCCAATGCGGCGCTGTGTCAAGAGAGCTTCTTCAGCGGCAACCTTTTGCGCAGCTTCCTCTTGCGCCCTTTCCATATCAGACTGCTTCAAGTGGAGCTCCGTCCAGCTTTGGCTCACTTGTTCCCGGCCGGCAGTCAATTCCTGAAAGGCCTTGGCGTACCAGATATGCATTTGCTCGACGCGTTTCTGGAAATCCGCCTCGGCCACTTCGACAACTGCAGCTCTGGCGTCTACCTTCTCCTTTCGAGCACGGTGGAGCGCCTGGAGCTTGCGGAAGTTATCGCCCATGGCCTGGAGGAGCCGATCTTCTTCAGATTTGCCGCTGCTGGCGCTTGGTTCATCGACAATCTTGAGCCCGGCAGCGGTGATGACTTCTTCATCAAAGTTTTCCCCTTCGATCAGCGCTCCGATGGTTGCCGTCCCCGGTAAGTTGACGAACAGGTCGTCGCCAACCTTGAGATACTTGCTCGATGAGGGAGCCTTGGATGTCGAGGGTTGATCTTCGGCAAGCGTCTCACCGGTAGCTGGGGGCTCTGTGGCCGGTGTAGCACCTGGCGCTCCTGCGGCAGGAATGCCGTTAGTGCGGTCATCAACCTCCTCGCCGGCCCTCTCGGCATGTTTCTTGGCGGCCTCCTCGGAAGCAACCTCACTGACCTCGACGGTGGCGTCTTTGGTGGCCTCGCTGGCGGCGATCTTGTCAGCTTCGGCAGCATCATCTCTGGCGGTCTCCTCGATGACCACGTCGATGTCCATATGTTCCATCACGGGGAATTCTGAAGGATGAAGGAGGGAAACAAAATCAAGTCAAGATCAAAGTTCAGAAAGATAAAGAAAGAATCACAAGTGCTCTAAGGCAAGCAGTCACCTGTGTCGAGCTGATGAGGAGGAGTTTCATCCCTCCCGGCAACGTTGGTTGCCAGGGAAAGGTTGCCGGTGCCCATGTTTGCCGGCTCCTCCTCTTCTAAGGTAGGCTCGTCGGTGGGAGCTCTTGCCGGAGAAGCGCTTGCGGGCTGTGCGGTTGACGGGGGCGGTACGACGGGGGCGTCCTCCAATGACTCTCCTTGTTGCCGTTCTTCTCCTGCAAACCCAAAGGTGTAAGCGGCAAAGGTAGAAACCTTAGCACCCGCCAGCGGAAAACGAGTTGTGAAATCACGCTGGGGGCTGTGCTGGGGGCTGCGTCGAGGGCTAAGCTTCGGGCTGATGGTGATAGTCTCTGGCACGCTCGAAGAGCTTGTCGGTGGCTCGTCGCCCGTGGAGGTTTTCTCCCTCTTCGCCATCCTTTCCGCCAAAGTTTCTGCCTCCCTGCAGAGATAATACAAAGCAAGAAGTTGAGATCAACTGAATTCAGAATTTGGGAGATAAAGACTGTGACAGGATACTTACTCTTCCTCTTCCCGTTCCGGGCTGAAGCCGGAGATGTCGAAGTCGACCTCCGTTGCGGTGTCCGTATGGGGAGGCGGAGGAGGGGTCCTGGGTCGCTTGGCTGTGGCAGGAGCAGGAGGTTGGTGTGGCTCTGCCGCCTCAGCTTCCGGTGCTGCCGTGTGAGACGCCCCTGCCGCCCCAGTGGTTGCCGCAGGTGTGTGTCTCGTGCGCCGCGTGGGTTGCTGTCGAACCCCTTGCCGCGGTGCAGCCTTGCCGGCCGCCCCCTTGCCGGGAGCCTCACTGCTCGAAGAGGGTTGGCTTGCTGGGACGCCAGAGGCAGCTTTCCGAAGGACGCGCTTTGCCTTCTTTGGAGCTGGGGGCTCCTCCTGCGGCTGCTCTTCGGCTGCTTCCTCGCCTGATGAGCTCTCAGCGGCTGCGCCGCTCTGTTCCCCGGCAATCTCATCCTCCCCGGCAGGTTTCTCCTCCAGTACGACTTCTGCGTCGCTGGTTTCCCATTCTGTGAAGCCGACGTTGCCGGCCTCCGCGGCAAGATTCGCCTCTTCCACTCTAGTGGCAATATATGCCACTTCTTCGTCAGTGGTGGCGCGGATGAGGTTTGTCTCTTCCCGGACGGCCCTCTCCGAAAAGTTGTTGAAGAACTTCTGTGCCTCCTCCGCAGATGGCTCGGCCCAGGTCGCATCAAGGCCATGGGCGTTGAACATTGGCATTGCGGCAATGATTGACCCCAGGGCGGAGTTGTTGCACAAGGGAACAATTCTTGCCGGCAATTTATGCTTGTCTTCGCGCTGAAATAGCCGGTGGCGGAGAGCGCCAAGCTGCATGATTGTCGGGTTGTTGTTTAGTCCGGGGCACAGCCTCATGATATCTGCCGCATTCCGGAACTCCCAGGCTGGCCTCCCCTTATTCTGCAGAGGGGCGATGCACCGGCGAAGAAAATCAGAGTCGATCATCTCTATTGTGAGCCCGGCGGCTTTCAAACGGAGGATCCTGGTCGTGGCGATTGTGAGCCTGTCATCTTGAGCATCAAGAACGCTCCAGTCCTCGCCGCGGACCGCCTTTTGCCGTCGGGGCGAACAGAAGGGATGGGGATCCGCTTCCTTGATCCAGCACCACTTGGACCGCCATTCTTCCCACTTCTCGCGGTAAACCCCGTCTGGATATATCTCCTTGTTCCATGCCCTTAGGATCCAGGCGATAGAACTGGCAAGGGCTTCCCCTTTTTGGATGCGAGGAATGAAGTAATGGCGGCAAAGTTTTCGCAAAGATGGGCAAAGATAGCCATGCAAGTTACGGCATTCGGCGTGAAGTCCAAGAGATGGAAGCCGTATGTGTACATGATATCGTTGAAGAAATCAGAGAATGGAGGGTAGAGCCCGCAGTCAAAATAAGCGACAAAGAAGGGATATCTATCAGGGCCGCTTTTGAAAGAGGAACCTGGGGCCACGCGAGTCGCGAGGTGAGCCTTCGTCTCCCTCGCCCACATGCACTTGTACCGGTTCCTCAAGGCTTCCGCGTCGAGCGTCGGAGCAAAGACGACGTACTTCTTTCGCATCTTCACCAACTCGCTCTCCGGGACATCGGCCTTCATCTCCTTGCCCTTGCTCTTGCTAGCCTTGGGCGGCATAGTGGTTGCGAGGGCGGAAGCCGAGGATGGAGCGGGTGCGGAGGCGAGAAGCGGATGAAGAGAAGTTCTGCTCTGGGCTCGGGAGAGAGAAGGTAATGGCGGATTTCAGATAGGAAAGAAGAAGGGGTAAAAGAGCAGCGCCTTTGCGGATTCCTTTTTATGGGGAAGGAGCGAGGCTGCCTCTTTTACTGCCCAATGTGAACACGCCTATACGAGCGTGCTGTGGTCGTGACCGTTCAGCGCACGCCTCCCATGTCGCGCATTCAACGCGTGTAGTGGGGAAGCGCAGTAAATGGAATGATTACAAGAAGTTAATCCCTGCCACGTGTGCCCGTGCACTGTTTGGGCCTAGCCCAACAACGCCTCGCACCCATGTGTGGCCTAGGCCCGGGGGCTCCTGTCGGTGTACTAAATATTGGGCCTTTAGTACCCCATACTTGTGCACGGGCAGTTGTAGCCATACCTGCGGCAAGGCTTGTCGGGGAAAAACTGAAGATCGATCCAAGGTTATCAAGAGACATCCATGCCAAGGATAAGAAGATAAGGAGGACTGAAGACCAAGGGCTCGGCTCCCGGCAAGATCTTGCCGGGGTAGCCCGCCAAGCCCGGCAAGATTCGCACCCGACAAGGTTCCGCCACTGTGCCACCGCTCCAGCGCAGCGACCGGCCTGGCATTCTGGCCCCACCTCTGGATGCGTGGCAAGGCACTAGTGGAGGCGAGCTTAAGCGGTGCTGATGGGATGGCCCCTTTTTTCCATCCCCAAGAAAGTAGGGACACCTAAACGGACACCTCATGGTGCATTAAATGCATTTGTCCTAAACCGTCAGTGGTTATGTATGATAACCATGTAGCTACTTTACACCTCGCAGATGAGCAATTCGCCACTGTGGTGACCCCTTTGATCATATAAAAGGAGGCCCAAGGCAACTGCTACAGAGAGGGACGACTCTCAGCCCATTCTGCATGCGTAGCTGCTGCTTGAACTTACTGTTCATCGCAAGTGCTCCAAGAACTGGGATGAATCACTGATAATAAACTAAAGCAGGAGTAGGGTTTAACGCTGATCAGCGGCCCGAACCTGGGTAAAAATCCCCTCGCGTTGATCTTCGATTCTGCTCTTTGTGCATACCTCTCTCCCTGCCGAACCGTAAAGGGGTCCCTCGGATCCCATAGGTGTCGTACACCGACACTCACGGATAGGGATCTCGGTCTCACCGAGATGGGATTGCAAACTCTCTGTTTCCCTTCGTAACATTTCGGTTGAACCGAGATGAGCGATCGGTCGCACCAAGTTGGTAATGCAAACTCTCTGTTTCCTTTTCGTAACGTTTCGGCCTCACCGAAATGAGCGATCGGTCCCACCGAGTTTGCCTGACCAAGTCTCTGTTTGCTTATTACTGAAATCGGTCTCACCAAGTTCATGTGATCGGTCTCACCGAGATGAGGTTTCGCCCTAACCCTAGCGCATCGGTCTCACCGAGTTGGTATTGTCGGTCCCACCGAAAAGCCTAACGTTCACATTTTGAACCAGGACGGTCCCACCGAGTTTCACTATTCGGTCCCACCGAGTTTGGTAAATTGTGTGTAATGGTTAGATTTTGTGTGGAGGCTATATATACCCCTCCACCCCCTTCTCCATTAGAGAGAGAGCCATCAGAACATGCCTACACTTCCACTACTCATTTTCTGAGAGAGAACCACCTACTTATGTGTTGAGACCAAGACATTCCAATCCAACCACAAGAATCTTGATCTCTAGCCTTCCCCAAGTTGCTTTCCACTCAAATCATCTTTCAACCATATCCAAATCTGTGAGAGTGAGTTGAGTGTTGGGGAGACTATCATTTGAAGCACAAGAGCAAGGAGTTCATCATCAACACACCATTTATTACCTTTTGGAGAGTGGTGTCTCCTAGATTGGTTAGGTGTCACTTGGGAGCCTCCGTCAAGATTGTGGAGTTGAACCAAGGAGTTTGTAAGGGCAAGGAGATCGCCTACTTCGTGAAGATCTACCCAAGTGAGGCAAGTCCTTCGTGGGCGATGGCCATGGTGGGATAGACAAGGTTGCTTCTTCATGGACCCTTCGTGGGTGGAGCCCTCCGTGGACTCGTGCAACCGTTACCCTTCGTGGGTTGAAGTCTCCATCAACGTGGACGTACGATAGCACCACCTATCGGAACCACACCAAAAATCTTCGTGTCTACATTGCGTTTGCTCCCTCCAAACTCCTCCCCTTTACCTTCATATGCAATGATTTACATTCCGCTGCTATACTCTTAGAATTGCATGTGTAGGTTGATTGCTTGACTTGTGTTAAGTTGCTAAAATCTGCCAAGACATAAAATTGGGAAAAGGCTAGATTTTTATTTGGTCAAGTAGTCTAATCACCCCCCTCTAGACATACTTTCGATCCTACAAGTGGTATCAGAGCTTTGGTCTCCATTTGCCTTGATTTCCACAGCTTTGGTGATCATAGCCTTGGTTTCACAACCTAGGAGAGTATGGCATCTAGCGAGGGAAGTTACCACCGTAGAGGTCCTTACATTGATGGTACTAATTTTGCTAGTTGGAAGCATAAGATGAAAATGCATATTCTTGGACATAACCCCGCCGTTTGTTGAAAATGCTGCAATACAACGCTCAAGCTTGCGATATCCTCTTCAATGGATTGTGCCTCGAAGAATTCAACAAAATCAGCCGTCTTGAGAATGCAAAGGAAATTTGGGATACTTTGATTGATATGCACGAAGGTACCGAGTTCGTCAAGGAATCCAAGTTGGATGTGCTTCAAAGTCAACTTGACAAGTTCAAAATGAAGGATGGTGAAGGTGTCACTGAAATGTACTCTAGGCTTGCTCTCATCACAAATGAGATTGCCGGCTTAGGAAGTGAAGAGATGACAGACAGATTCATCATCAAAAAGATCCTAAGAACCTTGGATGGAAAATATGATACCGTGTGCACATTGATCCAAATGATGCCCAATTACAAAGATCTCAAGCCAACGGAAGTCATTGGAAGAATTGTTGCTCATGAGATGTCACTCAAGGATAAAGAAGAGCTTCACAACAAGTCTAGTGGTGCTTATAAAGCCTCATGTGATGCTCCTGCCACATCAAGTGAAAAATAAGTCTTCAATGAGGAATTGAGCTTAATGGTGAAGAATTTCAACAAATTCTACAAGAGTAGAAGCAAAGAGAGAAGTTCCAAATCAAGATCCTACCATGACAAAAGATCTTCTAGTTGTGAACGAAATTGCTACAATTGTGGAAGACCTGGACACTACTCCAATGAGTGTATGGCCCCATACAAAAGAAAAGAAGACTCGCCTAAAAGAAGAAGTAGAAGAGAAGAATCACCTCCAAGAGAGAGAAGGAGTTGAGATGACCGTTATGAACAAAGAACCTCTCGCAGAAGCAAGGATTCGGAAAGGAAGGACAGGTCATCAAGGAGCTATACAAAACGAAGACATCAAGCTCATGTTGGTGAATGGGTATCCGGTTCTGACTCCGACCATCACTCCGAGAGAAGTTATCACTCCGACTCCGAATATACTCAAGATGAAGGTGTTACCGGTCTTGCACTTGTGTCAACCAACTCCTATGACATATTTGACTCACCAAATGAAGGAATTGAAGATGCTTCATGGCTAAAGGCCCCAAGGTATCACACCCCGAGTATATTGATTTCAATAGTGATGAAGATGATTTGCTAGGTGATGATGAGTTACTTGTTGACAATGCTAGTGATGAAAACTATGATGAAACTACTATTAATCATGCTAATCAAGATGAAATGAATGAAAATGATAAGACGGAGATTGAGCGTCTAACTAAAGAACTAAACTACTCTTAAGTTAACTCATGAGAAGCTACGCTTTGAGAAGCTCAACCTAGAGCAAGAACATGGGTTCTTAAAAGCTATCAATGATGATCTTCGGAAGAAAAGTTCTTCTTACATTGCCAAGCGTTTACTCTTGTCTACTTACATGCCACAAGTAAAATCTAGCAACAAGAGTAAGAAAGATTCTTCTTCTAGTAGTAACAATAATCATGCTAAATCCAATGTTGTTGCTTCTAGTAGTTCTCTTGATTCCACTAATGATTCTCTTAGGCAAGTTACACTTGAGCAAGAAAATAGCTTATTGAAGGGAATTATAGAGAAAGGTGTTTACAAGAGCCTTGCCGGAAGTAAGCAATTTGAAGAAATTGTACACAAGCAAGGGAGGCACCAGAAGAATCAGGGTGTTGGTTTTAAACGAAAGTTCAATGCCAATGGAGTTGAGTGGGAAGAAGATCAATACCCCAAGACGAAGTTTGTTCCTCAACAAAAGAAGTATGATCCTACTTCCTTCAAGGGGACACAAGCTCAAGATGATCTTCCACCACAAGACCACAAGCTAAAAGGCAAGGACAAGCTTTAAGAGGAGATTGATGCATTTGAAGAAGCTCCAAAGGCCTTGGTCAAGTGGGTTCCCAAGACTACGTCAAGTTCTACTTCATCAAGTACATCTACAACCCCTAGGATTCCCATCAAGATGATGTGGGTCCCGAAGAAGAAGAACTAGAGAGCTCATGAGGGTGACTCCGCCAACATAATTCACTCATATTCATATTGGCAAGGACAAGTGCAATCAACTTCCACATCTTGCACTAGTTCAAGGAGTCACAAACCCTCTTGTTGGTATTGAAAGTGCAACTCACTCCAAAGGATTGCTCCAAATGATCTACATCAACATTGAGCATCCACATCTTCAACATCTACACGAAGTCATCATCGATAAAACCCAAGGTTAGTTCATCCCTCTTAGGGGGGATATCACATCTAGGGGGAGCTTTACTCTAAGAATTGAGCTAAACCAACTCTAATGGTGTGAACACAACAACGCTTTATGTAAAAGTGGTAACCCCACTTGTGCTTAACCGATGAGTATGACCTTTGATCAAATGTTCTCATTTGACTCCTAAGTCAATATACTCATATATATATGACCTAGTCATCGCCAATTGCTTGATAGATACTAGAGTGTTTGTGCATGCTTTGCCACATATTTCATTTGCCATCTTATTGTGTGAGCATGCTGGATGCATAATTTCCTTCATTCAAGGACATCCATTTGTTGCTTTGATTGTTTGGTTTTTCGTTTGCCAAATGGATGGACAAGAATGCCTAAGTACTCCCTCTAGCTATCTATGCTTTTCTCGTCTCAAACTCTATTCATACTACATCACAAAGTTTGATCAAGTCAGATTTGAACCCTCTGGGTGAGGAGCACTCGGAGCCACCGATCCGTCATAGACTTAAACTTCCAAAACCTCTCGATGTATTTCGGTCTGACCGATTAATTCCTTTCGGTCATACCGAGTTCATTGAGTTGATCTAGGTTTCAATCTCGTTGCCACCGAGTTGCTCAACTCGGTCACACCGACAGGGTCTGGATATATATACCCACGGGTCAAAATTTGGAAATTTCTCCGAAACCCTTCGCCCGCGCCTGTCCAGCTCTGCCGACTCAAGGTCTCTGGATCGTCTCCTCCGTCGCCAGCGACCTCCTGCCATTGGTCTCCGCCGCCGTCAACGGAATCTTCGCCGCCGTTGTCGCCGTAGCGAGTTCACCACCGAGTTAGGGTATGAACTCGACCCCTTTGTGCAATCTTTACCTCTGATTCCTGCACTTAGGTCAATGCCATGAATCTTACCACGTATGAAATACTTCTATCCAACCAAAAACTCCTTTAGATTAGTTTTGATTCGAAAACTTAGCGTTAAGTTTCCGCTGAATTCATCTCGGACCGACCGAGTTGTAGAAATCGGTCTCACCGATTTGGCCCAGGCCATTGCACTTGTGATTTTCGGTCTGACCGAAACTTACAAATCGGTGTGACCGAGTTCGATTCTCAGTGAAACCCTAGCAATCTCAGAGTCACCGAATTGTGTCTCGGTCTGACCGATTTCACTAGTTTAGACTCTAATATTGCTTCGGTGTCACCGAGTTTAACAAATCAGTAGTTCCGAAATGACTTTTGTAGAAAACTAAAACTAAGTTTTTAACTCATTTGTTTTGCAAAATCTCTGCACTTTGTGATGCTCATCCACTGTGTCTCAACTATATCTATTCACAGGGTCAGCTTTCAGCCATGTCAGACAACAATGACAGCCAAAATAGGTCAAAGGAATAGCAAGATTTCTATGAGACTGTGCTCCTGGACAAGAAGCCCATAGTCAGTGATATGAGATGGGTTGACTGGACTTACATTGACAACAATGTAGATCACTTCCCAGGAGTTCATGACAGCTTCAGACTGAATGGAGTTGAAAAATTTGTTGGCCAGAAACTCACCAAGTGGAATGATGAGATGGTGATGCAGTTCTACTCCACAACACATTTTTATCCAGATGGTAAAATTGCTTGGATGACTGAGGGTACTAGGTACCAGTCTACAGTTGCTGAGTGGGCCAAGCTTATCAATGCCCCTGAAGAGTAAGAGGATGACACATATGTGTATGCCAAGCCAAGGAAAGGACACAACTCCATGGCACACATGTACAAGGAGATTCCTGATGCTGCCCTGGGTACTCACAAGTTTGGCTCTGTGTACTATCTGCTGTCTCGACTGCCCACAATCAACACTATCCTCAGGCACACATTGCTGCCCAAGTCTGGAGATGACAGGATGATAACAGGACATTCCATCAATTTGCTGCACATGTTTGACATACCAGAGAAGTTCAAAGTGATGACATTGATTGTAGAGACAATCAAGAGGACTACTGCTGATCAAAAGAGATCATGTGGATATGCTCCACACATTCAGATGCTCATCAACTCCAAGATGGGCAAAGGCACATATTTTTGGACAAGGAGCACCTTCCCCTGAGGCCTGAATTTGAAGACAATGAAGTTGTCATGGATGCTACACATCCTACTTCAGTAGAGGCTCAGGAGAAGAGGGAGAAAGCTAAAGCAAAGAAGGCAGCACAATCTTCACAAGTTCCAGATGCTTCAACTGCTCACCTCAAGACCAAGCAGGATCAGCTGAGCTATCTGCTTGAGGCCACTGTCAGAATTGAGAAAGGATTAACAACCCTGACTCAAAATCAAGAGAGTCTTGAGAGGATCATCAAGACAAAGTTTTATGATCTAGACTTGAAGGTCACAGAGATCCAGACTGCAGTTGAGCAACTCCAGGATGAAGCTGAAGAGAGAAGAGGGAGAGCTACTACTGAAGCTTTTCAGAGAGTGCCTAGGGCACAAAGGTCTGTCGCTGTGCCAGCCAGTGACACAAGGGCTACTACATCAGCACCAGCAGCTACAGCCTCTGTTGTCCCTCCAGTTGCTACTCCACCAGCTCCACAGACCTCTTCGGATGCATTCGTTGCAGGACTTCTCTCCATGCCACCTTCGCACTCCGGAGCTCCCGACGATCGTGCTTAGAGAGCCGCATAGCACTATGCATTTTCAAGCTTTTTGAGAACTTGTTGCCAAAGGGGGAGAAATGTATAGATCATAGGCTTCGAGAGAGAGTGTTTTGCTTCTTTTGCCTCTCTTGCTACTTTATTTGCTTGCTTGTTTGGTTGATACTCTACTTGTGTGTGTGAGATACTTATATGATCATGTGCTTGATCATATCATACTTTAATGTTTGTGCTTGAATGATGATATTCTATCTCTCATACATGATCATTCTTATCTTGTCTTGGTAATGAGTGCATATTTCATATTCTATCATTTTGAGCGCTCCACCAATATGTATGTGACATGGAAGAGTAACCCATGATCCTAATTGATTGTGCATTTGCATTCAAAAGCAAATTTTAAATAATGCACAAATTTAGGGGGGTGCTCTTGCTTATCACATACTTCTCAAAGCGACGATGTACTTCATTTATATTATCATTTGTCGAAGCTTTGATCTATATGTTGTCATCAATTACCAAAAAGGGGGAGATTGAAAGTGCAACTAATCCCTGGGTGGTTTTGGTAATTCATAACAACATATAGCTCATTGAACTAATATCCATTCAAGATTAATGTTTCAGAAAGTTCAATGATTGGTATGGCATGGACTAGAGATGTGGACCCCTCAAAATGCTAAGGACACAAATTGGCAAAAGCTCAAGACTCTACATTTTCATTTTAGTGATCCAAGATCACATTGAGTCCATAGGAAAAGCCAATACTATTAAAAGGGGATGAGGTGTTGCTTAATGGCTTGCTTGCTCAAAATGCTTAGTGATATGCTCCAAAAGCCCTCAACCACTTTCTCAATTCCACATATGTCCTAATCCTAAAGTCAAACTCGGCCCCACCGATTTGATCTATCCGGCGCCACCGAGTTCACTTGACATAGCCATTAACAGAAACCCTAATTAGTTCGGTCTCACTGATAGGGATCTTGGTCTCACCGAGATGGGATTGCAAACTCTCTGTTTCCCTTCGTAACATTTCGGTCTAACCGAGACGAGCGATCGGTCCCACCGAGTTGGTAATGAAAACTCTCTGTTTCCTTTTCGTAACGTTTCGGTCTCACCGAAATGAGCGATCGGTCCCACCGAGTTTGCCTGACCAAGTCTCTGTTTGCTTATTACTGAAATCGGTCTCACCGAGTTCATGTGATCGGTCTCACCGAGATGAGGTTTTGCCCTAGCCCTAGCGCATCGGTCTCACCGAGTTGGTATTGTCGGTCCCACCGAAAAGCCTAATGTTCACATTTTGAACCAGGTCGGTCTCACCGAGTTTCACTATTTGGTCCCACCGAGTTTGGTAAATTGTGTGTAATTGTTAGATTTTGTGTGGAGGCTATATATACCCCTCCACCCCCTTCTCCATTAGAGAGAGAGCCATCAGAACATGCCTACACTTCCACTACTCATATTCTGAGAGAGAATCACCTACTCATGTGTTGAGACCAAGACATTCCAATCCAACCACAAGAATCTTGATCTCTAGCCTTCCCCAAGTTGCTTTCCACTCAAATCATCTTTCCACCATATCCAAATCTGTGAGAGAGAGTTGAGTGTTGGGGAGACTATCATTTGAAGCACAAGAGCAGGGAGTTCATCATCAACACACCATTTATTACCTTTTGGAGAGTGGTGTCTCCAAGATTGGTTAGGTGTCACTTGGGAGCCTCCTTCAAGATTGTGGAGTTGAACCAAGGAGTTTGTAAGGGCAAGGAGATCGCCTACTTCATGAAGATCTACCCAAGTGAGGCAAGTCCTTCGTGGGCGATGGCCATGGTGGGATAGACAAGGTTGCTTCTTTGTGGACCCTTCGTGGACTCGCACAACCGTTACCCTTCGTGGGTTGAAGTCTCCATCAACGTGGACGTACGATAGCACCACCTATCGGAACCATGCCAAAAATCTCCGTGTCTACATTGCGTTTGCTCCCTCCAAACTCCTCCCCTTTACCTTCATATGCAATGATTTACATTCCGCTGCTATACTCTTAGAATTGCATGTGTAGGTTGATTGCTTGACTTGTGTTAAGTTGCTAAAATCTGCCAAGACATAAAATTGGGAAAAGGCTAGTTTTTTATTTGGTCAAGTAGTCTAATCACCCCCCCCCCTCTAGACATACTTTCAATCCTACATAAATCAATTACCATCTTTTTCCAAACGACCAAGTATTTTCACAGGAATACAATACATATAGATGGAGTGATTGTCACGGTTGCAAACCGCCATGGTGCCGCAAGTTCACTGCAGCAGCAACCAAGTAGGTCACTGCATCGCTGGCGGGGAAGGAGGGCAGCTCACCTCGCCTACGATGCATGCCCAGCGGCGCCGCCGCAGCTGGTCCCGTGATTTGGCTTCTCCTACCGCCCATTTGAACAGTTGCACCGGTTTCTCATGACATTCCACAGGCATGCGCGTTCTTTCCTCCGCAGTCGACTCCGTGAATATGATCTCTGCCATTAGCCCCAGCTCGAAATCAACGCGACGCTGCCAGATGCTGACATCCCTCAGCATCTCTCCCCTGAGATCGACTTGCGCCTCCGCCTTGTGCTTCGCCAGGCACAGCTCCTTCGAAATTGTCTCCAATCGATGCGACGCTTCCTCGATCCAATTTGCCCTTGCTGCCCCCACCTGAAATGCAGCCCTGTCATGTCCTCCGGCGCCACCGATCTGTGATTCCAGAGCAATGGATCCCCTCTGAAACACATGTGGGTTTCGCTCAAAGGCGGCAGTGCTGCGGGCCGCAGCGAGAGGGTAGCCCGCGGGATCCTGGGATCTAAGGGATTATCCATGGTGGGATCCTCCATGGCGGGATCCGATGGGCGAGGCAGGGAGGCAAGCGTAGGCGCTGGGAGAGCCCTACGAGGCTAAGATAAAGATAGTACTACTACTCCACTCCGTCCATATTTAAATACAAAGGCCACCAACAGTAACCCAGGCAAAAATTGATCATCCTGCCTGCGTCCTGGTTTATTGGCCCCCTTTTTATTTTGTGCCAATTTTTGACCAAAAATTTAACTAAGAAAATGTTAATGCATGTCACCAAAAATTATATCATTGGAATCACATTTGAACATAGTTTTCGATGACATTAATTTTTATGACATGCATAAATATTGTGTTACTTAAAATTATGGTCAAAAATTGGCACAAAATACGAAGGAGACCAATGGAAGTAGCAACCCATGATTTAATTTAATTACTCGCATGCACGCAGTGGAGTAGTAATGTCTTTCTCAACTATTTCCTCCCTCATGACCACTCAATTTGCATGCACTATATTAATTTACCATCAATGAAGTGAACGACTTTACACGCGTCAAATTATCACATGGGGTGGATCTTCGTACAAAAATGCATCCCACCGTGTACCCGCGTGTGCGTACGAGGGAATGAGTGCGTGTGTGCACATCTTCGCTTCATGCATGTACTGCCAGTGTGCGTGAGAGAGGATGAGTACATTCTTCTGGAACCAGCAGCACGTCACTGTGATCAATCCACACAAGGAGGTGGCGACAACGCCTCCACATGTGCCACGTGGCTTCATGGATGCCCCCACATCATTTTAATCATAATATATTAACTGAAAAAGGGAGAGACACTGTGTAGCGTGCCATTGGAATTCTAATTTATGTGTTTTGCACATACTGGAGGTACTAGTAAGGTACACGTGCATTGCACGCAAGAGATTTGGCAACCAAATTATGAATAAATACCACACTATAACATGTAAGCTTTGAGTCATATATGCATGATGTAGACGTTCGTTTAATTCTTAATAGTTCATCTCATTCAAAATCAATTAGTTTTTATAAAAAAGTTAATCTATTTTATGATTCATGGAATTGTGCGTTGTAAAGCATAAAGTAAAAACAAATAATGGCAATTCAACTAGAAAAAAAGTTTGGGAAATTATGATACGGAAGATTCTAGAACAGAGGAGAAGTACTTGTGTTTTGAGGTTTGTGCATTATGCTTAATTTCAACCATGGAGTCTTCTAGATTGTACATGTGGCAGAATCTGGTGGAATGTAGATGATATCCAATGGCCAGTAGTGCTCGGATTTGCCATCTCTGCATCGTCTGATTGACTTCATCCAATGACCATCTTTCAATTTTATTCGCACTCAATATAGGGGTATATATATATAGATATAGATATAGAGGTATAGATATAGACTAGTGGCACATCATCTAAAGCCTTTCTACATGCTCATTTTTTGTACAAGTGTGCTCCACCGTGCACCCGCGCGTTTGTATCTAGGAACGAGTGCGTGTGTGCACCTCTTCTCTTTCGCACACGTAATCCGTATGTGTGAGAGATGCTAAGATATGGTGAGGGAATACGTGTCAATGCAATTTGTGTGAAGGAGAGGCCTATATACATACATGTAGGTGCATGGGGCCGGGGTGATATACGAGAAGGGAGGGGAGGGGTCGACCGCGCGAGATATCGATAGATATAGATAGAGGGAAGAGCTCTACGAGCGTACAAGCACTGGGATATCGGGGGGTGGGGTGCTGGAAGATGGTGCGAGGGGCCAAGTGGAGGGAGACTATGAAGGAGTGCACAAGTGCGAGATCGATATTTAAAGAGAGGGGGCGAGAACGTGTGCGGTTGCGCGTAGTGGCGGAGCCATGAAAAATAAATGAGCTAGGGGGCCAAGCATTGCTAATCCTTTACGGGGAGGGCCAATTCATCAATTTAAACCATTTTACCAACAATTGATCTACTGATCACATTCATATTAGCCTCAGTATATAGTGATGTTAAGGGGGCAGGGCCCTTGCTGCCCCCTGTGTTCGCCACTATGCGCGCATCTGAGAGATGAAGCGGAAGGCATGGATGATGAGAGGGGGACGATGGATAGATAATGTGGGTGTATCAGCTATGTAATCCTATATAGAGAGGTATAGATTGATCGATGTATACGTGGGAAAGAGGGTGAGACCTGACTAGATATATAGATCGATCGGTTTGTGTGGAAAACTGGGAAAGACCTAGCGCTATATATACACACATAGAGGAACATCGATCGTTGCGCATGCATGTGAAAGATAAAGAATGCCCGAAGTGATGAAGAGGGGGAGGTGTGTGTGTGCATGCATGGGAGACCGACCTGAAGAAAAAGATTGCATGTGTGCGATGGATAATGCTGAGTGGTAGTGTGTGTGCATGCATGCACGAGAGAAAGTTGGTGGTACAATTATAAAGAGAAGACAACTGTGTGGGTGTAAAAGACTAGGTGAGGTCATAATCAATGTAAAGTTGAATTCAAATATTTGAATAAGAGATCATGATGTTTGAAACCCATGCATGCATGAATATAACTGAGATATGCGTGGTGTGGTTTGGAAACGAGCATGCTATACTGTATACACATTGAACAAGGTCAGACTGATTTGAATTTGAGATACCAATGGCATGCATCATTTGACCACATTGCATCCGTACATGGACACACTATTCAAATTGGAGATGATGGGTGGTTTTCGCATCACATATCTATACCCCTATATAGTGTGCGAATAACTTTGAAAGATGGTCGTTGGATGAAGCCAATCCGATGGTGCAGAGATGGCAAATCCGAGCACTACTGGCCATTGGATATCATCTACATTCCACCAAATTTTGCCACATGTACAATCTAGAAGACTCCATGGTTGAACTTAAGCATAATGCACAAACCTCAAAACACAAGCACTTCTCCTTTGTTCTAGAATTTTCCATATCATAATTGCCCAATTTTTTTCTAGATGAATTGCCATTATTTGTTTTTACTTTATGCTTTACAACGCACAATTCCATGAATCTTAAAATAGATTAGCTTTTTTATAAAAACTAATTGATTTTGAATGAGATGAACTATAAGAATTAAACGAACATCTACATCATGCATATATGACTCAAAGCTTACATGCTATAATGTGATATTTATTCATAATTTGGTTGCCAAATCTCATGCGTGCAATGCACGTGTACCTTACTAGTCTAAATGGTGTGTGTGTGTTGTGCATGTTAAACACATTGTACGTAGTATCATACATGGTTTAGATTCCGAACATATAGCTAGAGCATACATGTACTATGAATTGAATTCAACATAAAATGGATACATATATTTGAATTCGAGATCGTATGTACATGTAGTTCATATTTATATGGGAATTTACTACTCCTATATTCATGTCATGTGTTGTGAAGATAATATTTAGATGGTTTTATAACTAACCCGAGTACAATCCCATTCAAACAGGGAAACTGTACTCAAATTTAGTCCATATGCTAGACAACACGAATTGTTTTTTTATTGTTGAGGGAAGTGCAAATTGATTTGGTACTGTACACGTTAAGTTTGTTGTCCCGATTTTTTAGTTTTTTGTTGTTGTATTTGAATGCATTTCTAGTAATATAGTAAAATGGGACATGGCTCTCTCTAGTGAGGTGCGAATTGTCTTTTTTTTGTACACGTTAAAATTGTTCTCCCGAAATTTCAAGCCGCGCCTTGTTATCCCGAAGTTTCAAGCTAGCATCTCTGTCTATCATGCTGCAAAACTCCCGCCTCTTCAACACACGCCTTGGTACCCCGAAATTTTAAGATATCTCTTTGTCTCGTTGTGCTCCGAAAACTCCCTCTAGCTCAACCCGCGCCTTGCTATCCCAAAATTACAACGCGCGCGAAAACTCCCACCTCCTGCGAAATCCCGACACGCGAAATGCCTGTGATACCCCTGAACCGAAAGAACCGCCTAGCTCAACTTGGTGGGGGTACTTTCTTAACTTACCCCACATTTTGGACAAGCGCGTCCCTAAGCCATGGTTCCCCCCTCCCATCCCATCCGTCCCCCCATTCGTACACCAAGGCCGCGAAAACCTGCGAAGCCCCACACCCTCCTCCGTCCGCCACCCAGCCGGAGCCTCTTCCCCGACGACGTCGTCCATAGCAACACCTCGATGTCCCTCATCCACCGCACCGGATGAGGATCCGTCGTCGATCTCGTCATTCCGCCGGTTCAGCCACCCTGTCCTCCACCTCCAAGGAGCTGCCCCGACGTTCCCCTAGTCTTTCGCGCCACCTCCATTCCCACACCGCCGTCTTCACCTGCACCACCGGAAGAGCAGTATCATCACCGATTCCTCGGATGAAGCTAAGGCCTAATCGGCGCCACCAAAGAGGTTCTACACTAATCGCTGCATTTTCTTCTTGATTCGATCTCACGGTGCTGCCGGCGCTCGGTCCTGAGCCGACATGGCGCGGCTCCATCTACGGCGGCGTCGCCGGTCACTTCCTCCACGATGTCACTCCCTTGGCGGCGACGTCCACATCAGTACGAGCTGCTGCTGCTTTGGCTCTCACTCGCGCTGCTGCTCTGCTCTTGCTCTCGGTCCCCTGCCTGGTCTGCTCTTGCTCTTGCTCGCGCTGCTGCTCTCGCTCTTGCTCTTGCTTGCGCTGCTGCTCTACTCTTGCTCGCCCTACTGCTGCACAAGCAGCAGATCCTGCTCTCAATCGAGCCCCTGCAGCTGCTACCCGAGATGCTGCTACACGACTAGCTGCCCCGGCTCTCGCACGCGCTGCTGCTCCGGGCGCTGCTGCTGCTGCTACTGCTTTTCTGCTACTAGTGCATTCAGTTTTGACAGTAAAATTCAGTTTCGACAGCAAAATTCAGTTTCGACAGTAAAATTTAGTTTCGACAGTTAAATTCAGTTTCGACAGTTAAGTTCAGAGATGAGCGGCTGATGTATTTTACATCTAGCACTTTGTGTTTATGTATTTTACATCATCTATTGGAGATGCTATTAGAATTCCACTCAGGTTAATGTTGTCTCTCTTGTCCTGCTTCAGCCTCGCCGTCGTACAACTCACCGGAGCTGCTCCAATGACAAAACCCTCCATCACAGCGGAGCAGTACCCCCGGCTCCATCTCCAGACGCCTAAGATCTTCTTCCCCTCCTTCGACAACCAAATCAGCCGGAGCATCCTCATCGACCAACCCAATCATGCTGAGATCGACATGGCTTCGCCAAAGAGGTTGTACACTTGTTGCATCGCTTTTTTACTCTACATGTTATATATATTGTCCACTGAGCACACGTAGTAACGTGAAATACGATTAGTTTCTCCTACTATATGACAAGCAGTGAGGTACCAGGCAACTTAGCTATCCGTGATGGACTCTCTTAAACGCCATCATTATTTATTTCAGTGTGTTTGAGCTGTGCATTTGTAGATGGGCCTGGGAGTTGAGCTAGTAGGGCAGTGGCCTGGGTCCAAAGTAGTAGAAGTAGCACAAAACATTTTTTGAGTGTAGGCTTTTCCCTATTCAAGCCTGCCTACTAGAATCGCCAGTGCTTGAAAGGAAAAGTGAAGGGAAAACATAGGAATTGGAAAGTTTCCTATGGTACTACTATTCATGCATTTGGTACAAAGGAATGGAGCAAAGGAAAAATGTAGGATTTGTTCCTTTAGTGTCTCCTTGAAAGAAAAACCGTAGGAATTTTAATATCCACTTGTCCTCCTTCTCAAATTCCTATTCATGAAGCACAAGAATAAGAGATAGTAGCATAATAGCATTATAACCGTACATTGTCTTGTGGTTTGACTTAATCTCACCATGCTTCTTTGCATCCTGTGATCTTCCAATTCTTGTGAACCAAACACCCAGATTGGCAGAAATCCTGTGTTTTTAAATTCTCTGTTTTGCACGTGCATTCATATCGTATTCCTGTGTATTTCCTATCCCTGCATTGTTAGAATCCTCCAATTCAATCAAGCCCTTACAGAATTACTTCTGTTACAGATATGTGTCAAAGAAAACCTTGTATGGTTTGTTTCGCTCCTGCTGCGCTGTGGTCCACCCCAGCTTAGGTGCTCCAATGATGGATGGGTTCACCACAGCAGGGATCCGCCCTCCAGACTGTCTTTCACCGCCTCAGATATTCTTCCCCGCCGCCGGCAGCCACGACAACTGCATTACCATCATCAACTGAGCTGATGACCTTGAGGACTACACGGGTCCGCAAGAGAGGTCGCACTCTTTCGTGTCTGCTTTCATTATGCATCGCTTAATATGATGACATTCTACTTTATCATCCTGTTCACCGATTAGACTCCGAGTCAGGTCCAAACTAATGCTCAAAGTTGAGTTTTTAAATGTTTGTGGGGTACATATTGGGGCAGCAATCAATACTATTTGTCTACTATATGGTTAATCTCGGGTGTCTACTATGAGTTTCATGTTGGGTGGAAACAAACATTAAAGGAGCCATTATCTGTATTTTTTAACTGAAGCTATTATCTGCCTGCTATCATTGGTTTTGGGTCTATCCACAGTTTGTTACCATCATTCTAGATTTGTGCATGCACTCCTTACATAATCTCACTATGTTTTATTACTATGCATGTCAGTTATTGTAAACAATGGTACTGAACATGTAGAGTAAAAGAGACGAGCCTTGCGTGGCAATAAAATTTCATGTAGATGTCGCTCCATGGTCGGCGCAAAAGCAACCCCCCCTCCCCCCATTCCAGACTGTAATCAAGAGGAAGATAACTGTTCAGAGGGGGATTCAGAGGGAGCAGACCACTCGTAATTACCCCCTGAGATCTTTTGCTCTAACTTGGCATGCTGATGTTGGTCATATCATGCATATGGTGCCTTGCATTGCTTACTTTATACATAAAATATGTCATCTGCTTAGTTTAGACATGCATTGTGTGAATGCCATCTGTTTAGTTTCTATATCATATATGTGAATCATGCAATGCCATCTTGTTTAGCCAGGCATCATATATGTGAATTTTGCAATGCCATCCTGGTTAGCCAGTCATCTTATATGTGAATTATATCATGCCATCCTTTTTTATTATGTATTAAATTTGTCAACAATTTTAGTACATTCAATTACTCTTCCTGTGCATCAGCCATTCGACACGGTCATGGAAAAATCTGGAGTGAAAACAAGGTCTTCAGAGCAGACAATGCTATCTGATGAAGCGCATGTCTTGCTGGTTACGGATAGCTCCTCGGAGGAGGATTCAGAGATAGATGACCAGTTGTATTTCCCCCCCAAGGTGCATGCTCTAACTTGGCAGGGTTATATTGCTCATATCATGCATATGGTGTCTTGCATTGGCATGTCATTTGCTTAGTTTAGACATGCTTTGTGTGAATGCCACCTGTTTAGTGTCTAATTACCATATATGTGAATTTTGCAATGCCATCTTGTTGCAAGACATTATATATGTGAATTATGCAATGCTATCTTCTTGCAAGGCATTATGTATGTGAATTATGCAATGCCATGCTGTTTAGCCAAGCGTCATATATGTGAATTATATCATGCCATCCTTTTTTTGTATTACTCACTCCATTTGTCGACAATGTTTGTAAATTCAACTGCTCTTCCTGTGCATCAGCCATTTGAATTGGTGATGGAGAAATCTGGATTGAAAACAAGGTCTTCAGAGCAGACAATGCTACCTGTTGAAGTAGATATCTTGCTGGTTACAGATAGCTCCTCAGAGGAGGATTCAGAGGCAGATGACCAGTCCTATTTTCCCCCCGAGGTGTATGCTCAAACTTGGACGGGTTATATTACTCATATCATGCATATGTTGTCTTGCAATGCTTAGTTTTTACATCATATACACAATATTGAATGCCATCTCCTTAGTTGACACATCATATATGCGATTGCCCTCTGCTCACTTGCTTAGTATATAAATCATATATTTGAATTATATCATGCCATGATGTTTACATAGACAGCATGTATCTGAATTATGGCATGCCAACCCATTTTCTAAAGACATAATATAGTTATATCATCTCATCCTATTTACATAGTCATCATATTTTGAATTATGTCATTCTATCCATGAATTATATCATGCCATCATGTTTCCATCGACGGCATGTTTGTGAATTATGGCATGCCAACCACTTTAATAGACACATCGTATAGTTATATCATGTCATCCTGTTTACATAGTCATCGTATTTTGAAGAATGTCATTCTATTCTGTTTAGTTAGCCATCATATATGTGAAATTGTGTCATGCTATCCTGTTTAATTAGCCATCATATATGTGAAATTATGTCATGCTATCCTGTTTGGTTAGACAACATAAATGTGAATTATTTCATGCCCTGTTTTCATGCCCTGTTTTCTTCCTTACTATCCATTGCACCTGTCTATCTTACAATGTCTGTACATTCAATTACTTTTCTTGTTTATCAGCCATTTGAATTGGAGGGGGTGATGGCAGTATCTATGGGAGTAAAAACACGGTCTTCAGAAAAGATCATGCTACCCGTCGATGCAGATAGAACCACGGTTGTACTTGCCCCAGAACCAACCCCACCACACATAACCCAGACTCACGTAGATTGTACCCCTACCCAGTTGGACAGAGAACCAGCTACACCCCTTCTAACCCCAACCCCAGCAGATAGTAACCCAGTTCTAGTTGACACACCACTATCTCCACCACAGAGCACCCAAACATGAGCAGTTAGTAAGGCAACTGCAGTGCCCAAAGCACGAGGACCACCACTCCGAACCCCAAGTCAATGCTTAAAGTAGAAGAAGAATTGTTCTCAAGTTAGGTTCCATAGCTATGGTTCATACTCATTTGCTCTTGCATCACTGTATTTACTCATACCAACTAATTTCAAATTTGAAGGATGCAATTGAAACTCCAATGGCGCAACAGGTATGTTTTAAACCTGTTTCTTTAACGTGTTTGCTGTTGTAACTTGCTCTATGTTGATTTCAGTTTCAATTGAATAAATAGTTATGTTCTCATGCCATGCACATTACAAGTGTTGTTATTGCTGTGTAGTTTCCCACACTTATATTCTGTCTATGCTGCTTTGTCTTAAACAGATATGATTTGAACTGTCTCTATCTTGATTTGGCAACATAAACTAGAATGATATAGACCATACAGTGACCATACTACATAGGTATATGTTTGTTTCATGCTGTTATCCTGTCCACCTTACTACTGAACTGGTTTACCAAAATGAGTTTCATATACAACATGGTAAACCTGTGATCTGTCTGCTTGTTTCTCTTTTAGAATGCGGACAAAATATTGGAGAAGAGTACCCCGTTATGCAATGGTAAAGGAAGTAATGCAGATAAGGTTCAAGATAGTGAGACATCCCTGTTGGTCTCCAAGAAAGCTGATAAAAACTCTATTGAAGACAGTGAGACAACCCCAAAGTTATGTCTTGATGTAGTGTTCGAGTTACTGGCCACTACTGCTGGCACCAGCTCTTCGAACTCGCTGCCTGAATCAGTTCGGCTTCTTGAGTCTCCACTTCAAGTTGAAAGACATCGATCAGATGTGCTGCAACAGGAAGCCGAAGGACTGAGGAAGTCCATGCAGAATTCAGATGCATACTTTCTGGTGCAATAGCAAGCGCTGGAGGATTTAAGCGCCTAACAAGAGAAAGCTAATAAGCTTGCTAAGTGTCTTGCCAGCATGGTGGATACCCAAGATATTGTTTCTTGAGCTCTTGTGAAGTGGTTTCAGTGCTGGACTTGTTTTGCTGCGGCATTTATTTGCACAGGTCGCCAACTTTGACAACTACTGTATGTAATATGCTGCTTTGTTCCCCATATTTGCACTGGTGGCGAACTTTGATGCCCAGTGGATGTAATATGTGTAATAGCTGTGATAGCCTAGCGTAAGTCGCTTGCTTATTTATTTCCTTGTTGTCTTGTTTATTTGTTTGCTTGTAGTCAGTGCAGTTCTTTTTCCACGGTTTGCTAGTGGCCCCAATAACCTATTTTTCAAAACTAGGCCACAATAACCATGGGCTACATATTTACTGTAGTGACCATGGGCCTCCTACGGGCCATAGAAACAATGGGCCTTCTACGGGCCGTAGAAACAATGGGCCTTCTACGGGCCGTAGAATCAATGGGCCTTCTACGGGTCGTATGATCGATTGGCCAAACATGGGCCAATAACGGACCGCATTATGGGCTGTAAATGGGCTAGAGTTGGAATTGTCCGTTCATGGGCCGACCATAACGGGCCATTGTTAATCGGCCGTATTTGATGACGCTATGAAAACGGCCCAACGGATTAACGGGCCACAAACGGGCCGACTTTAACCACTGGCTGAATTTGGCCCACAACCGAAACAGGCCAGTAAAGGACCATAAGTAATCGAATGCTGCAAATCAGCCCAAGAATAAATGGGCCCTGAGAAGGCTGAAAGATAACACGGGTTGGAAACGGCCCAATGGAATAATGGGTCGTTAATGGGTATAAAGCGATACACTGTTCCACGAGCCGTTAATGGGCCAATAGTTACAAAGGGCCTCATATGGGCTGAAAGATGTCATGGGCCATACATGGGCCGGAAGTTACAACGGGCTAGAATCATATTGGACGGCCCAGATGATGCTACTGGGCCTAATTCGGATATGCCATAATGGGCCATGAGTTAGCGGGCTGTAAATGGGCTATATGCGAACAGGCCGCTAGCAGGCTTTTAGTGGGCCGGTCGTTACCTTTTGACCAGGTTAAACGGGCCAGCCTTTTGACTTGAATGGGCCATTGTTGGGCCGAGCCACGTTTCGACGTATCATAGGCGCATCCCGTCCATTCGCTGCATGACAACTGTCTCAACGCTGGGCCGACACGTGGATCCGCGAGCGAATGAGAATTTTACACATGGAAAATCCCCATTGGTCCGGGCTATTAACGGGTTATCGGATCCAAACCGGAACCCGATAGCTTAATGGCGACCCTTTATGGTGGATGCCACGTGTCGGTTACCCTTGACAAAAGCACTTCCATGACGCGCCATTTATCGTCATGGAAGTGGACACTTCCGTGATGATAATTTTGGTATTGTCATGGAACACTTCTACGACAACACAGGTATGACTATATTGATTCTGTCATAAAATTGTCATGGATGTACATGCATGACAGAAAACGTGACCTACTGTGACAAGCACGTATCATCACGGAAGTGTATTTTTTTGTAGTGATGCATGATTACTTATAGCCTCATATTTCTTCTTCGAATCTTTGGTTTAGGTAGGCCAACTAGATCGATTTTTCTTGCCATGGGAAGAGGTGCTTTGTGATGGGTTCGGTTGTGCGGTGTTCTTTCCCAGTGACAAAAGGGGCAGCAAGACACGTATTGATCATTGCTATTAAGGATAACAAGATGGGGTCTATTCCTACATGAATAGATCTTGTCTACATCATGTCATTGTTCTTATTGCATTACTCCGTTTCTCCATAAACTTAATACACTAGATGCATATTGGATAGCGGTCGATGTGTGGAGTAATAGTAGTAGATGCAGGCAGGAGTCAGTCTACTAATCTTGGACGTGATGCCTATATAATGATCATTGCGTGGATATCGTCATAATTATTTGAAGTTCTATCAATTGCCCAACAGTAATTTGTTTACCCGCCATATGCTATTTTCTCGAGAGAAGCCACTAGTGAAATCTACAGCCCCCGGGTCTATTCTTTATCATATTTGCTTTGAGATCTATTTTTATTTGCTTTTGTTTTCATATCTATTATTCTAAAAATAGAAAAATACCTTGCTGCACTTTTTCTTTATTTATTTTATTTTGTTTTATTGCGAGATCTATTTATCCAAAATCATACAAACCAATCTATCTTTTACCCGAGAGGGATTGACAACCCCTCTTACGCGTCGGGTTGTGATACATCTCCGTCGTATCTACTTTTCCTAACGCTTTTACTCTTGTTTTGGACTCTAATTTGCATGAAACCAACCCGGACTGACGCTGTTTTCAGCAGAACTACCATGGTGTTGTTTTTTGTGCAAAAATAAAAGTTCTCGGAATGGAACGGAACTTTTTGGAGAATTTTTTATTTAATAAAAGAAAAATACTGGAGCCAAGAACCACCGGAGGGGGGCCCTGGGTGAGCACAACCCACCAGGGCGCGCCCCCACCTCCTAGCGTGCCCAGGTGGGTTGTCCCCACCTGGTGGCCCCGCTGACCCTATCTCCGACGCTATAAAATCACATTTTTGGAGAAAAAAAATTGGGGAGAAAGAATTATCGCGTTTCGTGAGATGGAGCCGCCGTCACCTCCTGTTCTTCATCACGAGGCTAGATCTAGAGTCTGTTTGGGGCTCTAGAGAGGGGAATCTTCGATCTTCGTCATCACCAACCTTTCTCCATCGCCAATTCCATGATGCTCCCCATTAGGAGTGAGTAATTCCTTCATAGGATCGCTAGTCAGTGAGGAGTTGGATGAGATTCATCATGTAATCGAGTTAGTTTTGTTAGGGCTTGATCCCTAGTATCCATTATGTTCTGAGATTGATGTTGCTATGACTTTGCCATGCTTAATGCTTGTCACTTTGGGCCCGGGTCCCATGATTTCTGATCTGAACCATTTATGTTATCACCATTATATCTATGTTCTAGATCCGATCTTGCAAGTTATAGTCACCTATTACGTGTTATGATCCGTAAACCCCGGAGTGACAGTATTCGGGATACTTTCCGGTGATGGCCGTAGTTTGAGGAGTTCATGTATTCACTATGTGCTAATGCTTTGTTCTGGTTCTCTATTAAAAGGAGGCCTTAATATCCCTTAGTTTCCTTATGGACCCCGCTGCCACAGGAGGGTAGGACAAAAGATGTCATGCAAGTTCTTTCCATAAGCACGTATGACTATTTATGGAATACATGCCTACATTATATTTATGAACTGGAGCTAGTGCCGTATCGCCCTAGGTTATGACTGTTATATGATGAATATCATCCAACGAATTCACCGATCCAATGCCTACGAATTTTCCATATATTGTTTCTGCTAAGTCACTACTGCTTCTGTTACTGTCACACTGCTACAAAATCATTGCTATCACTGTTACCGTTATTGCTACTGTTATCACTAGTATCAAAACTATCGTATTACTTTGCTACTGATCATATAGCTGCAGATAATTAATCTCTAGGTGTGGTTGAATTGACAATTCAGCTGCTAATACTTGCAAATATTCTTTGGCTCCCCTTGTGTCGAATCTATAAATTTGGGTTGAATACTATACCCTCAAAAACTGTTGTGATCCCCTATACTTGTGGGTTATCAAGACCTTTTTCTGGCGCCGTTGCCGGGGAGCATAGCTATATTTGTTGAGTCACTTGTAACTATTATCAATTTATCACTATGAAGAATCTGAAGCATACAAAAACCAAGATCGTTCCCTCTAGGACGAGGGGAGGTAAGGAACTGCCATCACATTCTGCACTTGGTTCACCTTCTGTTTTGACTAGACTTGCAACACCACCGCATGCTATTAATCCTAATATGTCACAAGTTATTGATGGTGCTTGATGATGGTGTGCCACTAGGTGATTTTCTTGATGAACAAATTGCTAGAGCTAAAAATATTGAGAATGTTGAAACTGATGAAGTACTTGAAACTGAAAATCTTGAAACACCTGTTAGACCTAGATCTCTAGGATATGAACTGCCTAAGGTACCTAAAGGTTATGTTATGGATGAGGAGACAGCTAGAGATTTTCTTGCTTGCAATGATAGAGATGATCTTAAGAAATTATTATGCAAACTGAAAGAGAAATCTCTGAATGCTAGAATGAAATGTGATCCTAAGTTTTCTACTTCACCTATCTTTGTTGATGAAAAGGATTATGAATTCTCTGTCGACCCAGAGTTAATTACTTTGGTTGAATCTAATCCTTTCCATGGCTATGAAACTGAAACTATTGTGGCACACCTCACTAAATTAAATGATATAGCTACGCTTTTTGCTCATGAGGATAAAATTCGCTACTACTATATTCTCAAGTTATTTCCGTTTTCATTAAAGGGTGATGCTAAGATATGGTACAATACTCTTGCTCATGGTTGTGTGCGTAGCCCCCAGGATATGATTTATTACTTCTCTGAAAAATATTTTCCTGCTCATTAGAAACAAGCTGCCTTACAGGAAATATTTAACTTTGTGCAAATTGAAGAAAAGAGTCTCCCACAAGCTTGGGGGAGGCTTCTCCAATTGCTTAATGCTTTGCCTGATCATCCTCTTAAGAAAAATGAAATACTTGATATCTTCTATAATGGACTAACCGATGCTTCTAGGGACTTGCTAGATAGTTGTGCTGGCTGTGTTTTAAGGGAACAAACCGTTGAACAAGCTGAGGAATTATTGAATAATATATTGAAAAATTATGATGATTGGACTCTTCCTGAACCACCGCATAAAGCCACTCCAAAGATGAGGGGTATCTTATATCTCAGTCCGGAAGATATGCAAGAGGCAAAGAAATCCATGAAGGAAAAAGGTATGAAGGCAGAGGCTGTTAAAAAGTTACCTCCTATTGAAGAGATACATGGACTTGACACACCAGCACCCAAGGTGGTAGAGGTAAATTCTTTAATGAAATTCAATGAAAGGGACAATCCTTATAATATGCATCCTAGTCAATGCCTTTATGAGTTTGATAATTACATTAGAAAGCAAGATCACTTCAATGAAAATGTTATGAAACAATTGAAATATAATTCTGATATGATTGCTCGCTTGAGTGACTTGTTATTTAGAATCTCCAATGATGTTAGAGGTGTAGGAAAACATGCCTCTATGGTTCAAACTCAACTAGAACAAGTTGCTAAATCTCAAAGAGAGTTGGTAGATGAAATGAATAATAATATAAATGACTTTGCTGTTAGAGTAGCAACTAGAGGAGGTAAACTGACTCAGGAACCACTTTATCCTGAGGGACATCCTAAAAGAATTGAACAAGACTCTCAAAGAATTAACACTGATGCACCTAGTCCTTCTAAAAAGAAGAAAAATAAAAAAATGATAGGACTTTGCATGCCACTAGTGAACCTGAAATAGAAAAACCTCGTGATAATGATAATGATGTTTCTATCTCTGATGCTGAAACTCAATCTGGTAATGAACATTCACCTAGTGATATTGAAAAACATAATGATGATGTTCATGAAGATACTCAACCAGACAATGATAAATAACCAGATAATGATGTTGAGATAGAACCAGTTGTTGATCTTGATAACCCACAACCTAAAAATGTAAGATATGTTAAAAGAGACTTCGTTCCTAGAAAACATGGAAAAGAAAGAGAACCATGGGTTCAAAACCCATGCCCTTTCCACCTAAATCAACTAAGAAGAAAGATGATGAAGAATTTGAACGCTTTGCTGAAATGCTTAGGCCAGTCTTTTTGCGCACTCGTTTGACTCATATATTAAAGATGGCCCCTTATCCAACATATATGAAAGACATCATCTCTAATAAAAGAAAAATACCGGAAGCTGAAATCTCCACTATGCTTGCTAATTATTCTTTTAAGGATGGAGTACCTAAAGAACTTGGAGATCCGGGAATACCAACTATACCTTGCTCCATAAAAAGAAATTATGTCAAAACTGCTTTGTGTGAGTTAGGTGTTGGTGTTAGTGTTATGCCTTTCTCTTTATATAAAAGACTTGATTTGAATAAACTCACACCTACTGAAATATCTTTGCAAATGGCTGACAAATCAACTGCCATACCTATCGGTATTTGTGAGGATGTGCCCGTTGTTGTTGCAAATATTACTATCTTGACTGACTTTGTTATACTTGAGATGCCCGAGGACGACAACATGTCGATTATCCTTGGTAGACCCTTCTTGAATACTGCAGGGGCTGTTATTGATTGCAATAAAAGCAAGGTCACTTTTCATATCAATGGTAATGAGCATACGGTGCACTTTCCGAAGAAACAATTCCAAGTGAATGGTATTAATGTTATTGAAAAATCTCCGACACTCAATATTGGAAGTTTTCAACTACTTCTACCTATTGCCAAAAAGAAATATGAAATGCTTATTTTGGGGGACATGCATATCCCCGTTGAGGTAACTTAGTGTTTTACGAAAGTTCTTCGGTTTCATGCTAATCGAAAGTTGTTGTTAATAAGACTTGATCAACCTTATTAATGGATCATTTTTGAGAGGTATGAAGTTGATGAATTTAGTAAGCACAACCTTCTGTCCCCAACGTTTGTTTTCTGTTTTTCTTAGTTAAATAAAATAAAATGCTATGTTTTGTCTGTTTTCTTAATTTCCCGTGCAATAATAAATGACCCAAAAATAAAAGTTCTCATAATGCCCTGAAAATTTAATACGATTTTTTTCCTGAATATTTAAGAATTTTTTATGCAAATAACATCAGAGGGGGGTGCACCGGGTGGGCACAACCCACCTGGGCACGCCAGCAGCCCCAGGCGCGCCCTGGTGGGTTGTGGTCCCCCTCACTTATCTCTTGAGCCCATGTCATCACCTACCTCTAGAAAAAAATTACCATTGCTCTCTCTCTCTCTCTCTCATGTTCTTGCTCTCAAACCTGCAGATTTCGATCTCTTTGCTCGAAGCTCCGTTTCCGAAACTGTTTTGGGGGATTGTTGCTTGGTATGTGACTCCTCCATTTGCCCAATTAATTTTTTGCTTTAGTGGATTATATTTTGAATAATTAGCTACTCTTGGTGCTGCTGTAGATGAGCTTGCATGTTGAGTTCTTAGAGTTCTAAGTAGTTTGAATGCTCAATATGGCCTCTATACATCTCTATGAGTAGTTGCTATCAATCTTGTGAAGTTTTGTTAACAAAAATTTTGTGGCCCAAATTTTTTCAGAAAATTGTACGCATATATGATGAACTTCTTTGGAAGGAGTTCTTCGAGGCGGATGTCCTCGGAGGCATATTCTAGTAGTGGCTCAATTCATCAATTTTATGTTGAACCAAGCGCAAGTTCAATACGGGATGCCGCTACCAAATCCTGCTTATGGCCGTGTAACAATTTCATGGTGAGTGCAGGTATCAAAGAAGAATTTGAGAAATATATTCACAACGCTAAGCTCAGCCCTACATTGAAGATAAGTGCAACCAACATCTCAGTCTCACAGAATCATTTACTAAAGAATTTAAATTTCATCCTCGTGAGTCTAGAGTTTCGTTTAAGCTTTATGATCGTTCAATCACTATGCCTCTAGATGCATTCTGTGTTGCATGTAAAATTCCATATTGGGGTTTGATGGACGAGCCACCAAGATCTGAATATGAGTCATTTTTTATTAATCTTTGCTAGGATGAGAATAGAGGGGTGACACAAGGTAGAATAAAAAGTATTCATTTCCCATCAATTCATTACTTTGCACTGTTTAATGGCAAATGCATCGTGGGCAAGCAAGACTGTAGTACACTATGTGCTCCCGACTTGAGCCTCATTCATACTGCTCTCACCGGCGTTAAATGTTATAACCTTGGAGCGATTGTTGCATGCAGATTGCAACACAACGCTGGTAGTGGATATTTTTATGGTGGGATTTATGCTTCACGTTTAGCAAAGGAGCTGGGTGTATCACCTTGGCCAAATGACCCCATCTTACCCACTCAGTACTTAGACTTTGATGCCAATTAGAGAAACGGGTATTTGATGATATTTGATGAACTGGCTGTGGCAGAGGGAAACGGGTATGAACTCAATTTGTTATGTTTTTGTAAATATGTTTAACCTAGTATCCATGATTCAGCCTATTATGATCAAACATGTTTGCAATGACAATTAGAGATTATATTTTCTCATGCCATGCTTAAGTAGCTAGGAGTGGATAATTATTTATCTTGGATGTCAACATGCATTAAAATGATTGTGATGTGGTATGATGATATGGTATCCTCCTCCGAATGTTCGAGTGGCTTGACTTGGCACATGTTCATGCATGTAGTTGAATCAAAACCAACATAGCCTCTATGATATTTATGTTCATGGTGCTCATATCCTACTCATGCTAGTATCCAATGTTATTTATGCATAATGCATGTTCATGACCGTTTTCGCTCTCTAGCTCGCCGCTTCTCAACCTATTTGCTAGCCTTCGCCAGTACTAAGCAGAAAACTGCTTGTGCATCAAAATCCTAAAACCCGAGTTATTCCAGATGAGTCCACCATATACCTACCTATATGCGGTATTGCCCTACCGTTCTAAGTAAATTTGCATGTGCCACCTCTAAAAACTTCAAATAAACATCCGTTTTTGTGTGCCTGGATTGTTCATGGAGTGACAGGAGGTTGTCAATATCTTCCATGCTAAGCGGGTTATTCTCATGATGAGTGTTTATTCACTCGTCCTTGCACGAGAGGGGCGGTAATAGGGATTTCCCAGTCCCGAATTCAAAAATTGAAATAATTAAACAAAACTCCCCAAGGACTGATGTTGGTATGGACGGTACCCATGGATTCGGCTAGCTGTGGAGTGTGTTTGTTGGTGGAGGGGGAGTAAACCTTTACTTTTATCGCTTGGGAACCGCCACTAATGTGTTTAGCATGGAAGATATCGATAACCAATGGTCACGAAGTAAACAGGAAGGGTGCATTTCTCAAAATTTCATTTATCTCTGTTTTAAAAATATGAGCTCTGGCACCGCTGCAAATCACTGCTTCCCTCTGCGAAGGGACTGTCTATTTATTTTTATGTTGTGTCATCACCTTCTCAAATAAGCGCCAGATCTGAGAGCACTATTGTCATCCTCATGCATTGTGTATAGCTAATGGTGGATGCATCATGACCGGATCTTTTCTACCATGAATTACAATGTTTAGTCGCTGCTTGAACTTTGGAGGTGCTCTGCATTTATGTTTTGCGGTCTCAGAAAGGGCTAGCGAGATACCACTGTTGTCATATTATATCACGATTGTTTTGACAAAGTGTTTTCATTTGAGATATTTTATTATTGCTCGCTAGTTGCTTATGCCAGTGATATGAGTTAATATAATTTTTAAGAGTTATTGTTGACATGGTTAGTTATAATCTTTGCTGAAAACCTGGGTTCTACTTAAGCTTATTTATGTAAACAAGAGCAAAAGAGTTCGTAAAAGTTTTTCTTTCTCACTTTCAGTTTATCAACTGAATTGCTTGAGGACAAGCAAAGGTTTAAGCTTGGGGGAGTTGATATGTCTCCGTCGTATCAACTTTTCCTAACACTTTTACTCTTGTTTTGGACTCTAATTTGCATGATTTGAATGAAACTAACCCGGAATGACGTTGTTTTCAGCAAAACTACCATGGTGTTGTTTTTTGTGCAGAAATAAAAGTTGTCGGAATGGAACGAAACTTTTTGGAGAATTTTTATGGAATAAAAGAAAAATACTGGAGCCAAGAACCACCGGAGGGGGGCCCTGGGTGAGCACAACCCACCAGGGCGCGCCCCCTCCTAGCGCGCCCAGGTGGGTTGTCCCCACCTGGTGGCCCCGCTGACCCTATCTCCGACGCTATAAAATCACATTTTTAGAGAAAAAATTAGGGGGAAAGAATTATTGCGTTTCGCAAGACGGAGCCACCACCACCTCTTGTTCTTCATCGGGAGGCTAGATCTGGAGTCCGTTTGGGGCTCCGGAGAGGGGAATCTTCGATCTTCGTCATCACCAACCTTTCTCCATCGCCAATTCCATGATGCTCCCCATCGGGAGTGAGTAATTCCTTTGTAGGCTCGCTGGTCGGTGAGGAGTTGGATGAGATTCATCATGTAATCAAGTTAGTTTTGTTAGGACTTGATCCCTAGTATCCATTATGTTCTGAGATTGATGTTGCTATGACTTTGCCATGCTTTATGCTTGTCACTTTGGGCCCGGGTGCCATGATTTCTGATCTGAACCGTTTATGTTATCACCATTATATCTATGTTCTAGATCCAATCTTGCATGTTATAGTCACCTATTACGTGTTATGATCCGTAAACCCCGGAGTGACGGTATTCAGGATACTTTCTGATGATGACCGTAGCTTGAGGAGTTCATGTATTCACTATGTGCTAATGCTTTGTTCCGGTTCTCTATTAAAAGGAGGCCTTAATATCCCTTAGTTTCCTTATGGACCCCGCTGCCACGGGAGGGTAGGACAAAAGATGTCATGCAAGTTCTTTCCATAAGCACGTATGACTATTTACGAAATACATGCCTACATTATATTTATGAACTAGAGCTAGTGCCGTATCACCCTAGGTTATGACTGTTATATGATGAATATCATCCAACGAATTCACCGATCCAATGCCTACGAATTTTCCATATATTGTTTCTGCTAAGTCACTACTGCTTCTGTTACTATCACACTTGCTACAAAATCATTGCTATCACTGTTACCTTTACTGCTACTGTTATCACTAGTATCAAAACTATCATATTACTTTGCTACTGATCATATTGCTGCAGATAATTAATCTCCAGGTGTGGTTGAATTGACAACTCAGCTGCTAATACTTGAAAATATTCTTTGGCTCCCCTTGTGTCGAATCTATAAATTTGGGTTGAATACTCTACCCTCGAAAACTACTGCGATCCCCTATACTTGTAGGTTATCAGGTTGCAAGTATTTGTTCTTTGTGTGCAGGTACCGTTTACATAGTGTTGCTTGTTTCTCCTACTGGTTCGAAAACCTTGGTTTCATAACTGAGGGAAATACCTACTGAAGTTGTACTGCATCATCCCTTCCTCTTAGGGGAAATACTGACGCGGATACGAGCCATCAGTAGGTTAGTAACTTCAATCAGACGTGACACGACCGCCTCTGAGCCCATTCAGACACGGTGGGCGCCAAACATGGGCGGCAAAACACATTTGATTCAAGCTCGTCCGAAAGACCTTTGTCTCTCCCTCCATTTCCCCATTCATACATGGTAGGCGGCAAAACAAACTCGACTCGGGCAAAATTGATGTAGGCAAATATTTTAAATAGGGGCAGGTTTGTAACTTCACTCATACATGACACAAACGCCCAACCTGTCAGCCCTGTTCATACACCATGGGCGCCAAAACACCCTCTCCTCACCCGAAATCGCTCTGGGCAAATATTGGGGAGATGCGAGATTACCGTCCTATCCCCAACCGACGAGACGTCCCAATTTTAAACGGGGGCTAAGTTCGTAAATTTCGTATATTTCAGATAGGCACGCCCCAAAGACATGGTTCCCCGTACCTCTCCCTCCATTTTACCATTCTGTTGGTGCAATATCTGCCTACTTTGTGTTTTGGAGATTGTTGACAGAAACAAGTATGGACTAATTTGTTTGCTAGTGCATACAGAGAGAAAAAGTCCATACACAACCGAAGAATATGCTGTCTCAGGTGCTGAGTTTGAGGAACTTCACCGAAACACATCTGCATTGCAGAGAAGAATGAGCTATACTTGATGAAGTGATAGAGTCGAGAAGATTGATGAGAAGAAATCGACCCCTCTAAAGTTTACTGCTAAAGCAAAGCTTCTGTTTCGGTACTGTCGTCCAAAGATATTGACTGCAGCAATGGAAGTCGAAGACTATGTGAAGACGTAGCATTCATTTAGTTGTTCTTCTTTCATTTATTTGAGTCATAGGACCTCCGTACTATTAAGAGGGGTATAGGTTCTTGATGTCTGCTAGAACTACGTCGGTTTTTCCCCAGAGAGGGAGGGATGATGCAGCACAGCGACGGTAGGTATTTCCCTCAGTGATGAGACCAAGGTTATCGAACCAGTAGGAGAACCATGCAACACCACGTAAACAACTCCTGCACACAAAGAACAAATACTTGCAACCCGACGTGTTAAAGGGGTTGTCAATCCCTTTTGGGTAAGGAGATAGATAAAATTGTAGTAGATTGAAAGATGCAAATAAAATTCAGCGAGGTATTTTTGGGTTTTTGGATTAATAGATCTGAAAATAAAAGTTGCAAACAAATAAAAGAGCGAATAGCAAAATAGATCTTGAAGGCAAATATATTAAAGAAGAGACCCGGGGGCCGTAGTTTTCACTAGTGGCTTCTCTCGAGAAAAATAGCAAACGGTGGAAACAAATTACTGTTGGGCAATTGATAGAACTTCAAATACTCATGACGATATCCAGGTAATGATCATTATATAGGCATCACGTCCAAGATTAGTAGACCGAATCCTGCCTGCATCTACTACTATTACTCCACACATCGACCGCTATCCAGCATGCATCTAGTGTATTAAGTTCATGGAGAAACGGAGTAATGCAATAAGAACGATGACATGATGTAGACAAGATCTATTTATGTAGAAATAGACCCCATCTTGTTATCCTTAATGGCAACGATACATACGTGTTGTTTCCCTTTCTGTCACTGGGATCAAGCACCGTAAGATCGAACCCATCACAAAGCACCTCTTCCCATTGCAAGATAAATAGATCAAGTTGGCCAAACAAAACCCAAATATCGGAGAAGAAATACGAGGCTATAAGCAATCATGCATATAAGAGATCAAAGAAGACTCAAATAACTTTCATGGATAAAAAGATAGATCTGATCATAAACTCAAAGTTCATCGGATCCCAACAAACACACCGCAAAAAAGAGTTACATCATATGGATCTCCAAGAGACCATTGTATTGAGAATCAAACGAGAGAGAGAAAGCCATCTAGCTACTAACTACGAACCCGTAGGTCTATAATGAACTACTCACGCATCATCGGAGAGGCACCAATGAGGATGATGAACCCCTCCGTGATGGTGTCTAGATTGGATCTGGTGGTTCTGGAACTTGCGGCGGATGGAATTTATTTTCGTCGACTCCCCTAGGGTTTCTGGAATATTTGGGTATTTATAGAGCAAAGAGGCGGTGCGGGAGGCCCCCGAGGTGGGCACAACCCACCTGGGCGCGCCCTGGTGGGTTGTGCTCCCCTCGGAGCACCCCCCCAGGTGCTTCTCCGGCCCACTGGATGTCTTCTGGTCCAAAAAAATCCACAAAAAGTTTCGCTGTGTTTGGACTCCGTTTGGTATTGATTTCCTGCGATGTAAAAAACATGCAGAAAACAGCAACTGGCACTGGGCACTATGTCAATAGGTTAGTACCAAAAAATGATATAAAATGATTATAAAATGATTGTAAAACATCCAAGAATGATAATATAACAGCATGGAACAATCAAAAATTATAGATACATTGGAGACGTATCAGCATCCCCAAGCTTAATTCCTGCTCGTCCTCGAGTAGGTAAATGATAAAAACAGAATTTTTGATGTGGAATGCTGCCTAACATGTTCGTCACATATTCTTCTCTTAATAGCATGGACATGTGGACTTTCATATGGTTCAAAGCAATAGTCTAGTTTTGACATGATAACTTAAATACTCAAGCATATCAACAAGCAACCATGTCTTTCAAAATATCAACGCTAAAGCAAGTTATCCCTAGCCCGTCATGCTCAATCATTGATCTATTCATGAAACACACTCGAATATTAGCTACACCCAATGCTCAAGTACGATCATAGTGCCCCTTAGCTGGTGCTTTATAAGAGAAGATGGAGACTCAAATTAAAAATAAAAATTGCATAAAGTAAAAGAAAGGCCCTTCGCAGAGGGAAGTAGGGATTTGTAGAGGTGCCAGAGCTCAAAGCTTAAATTGAGAGATAAAAACATTTTGAGAGGCATAATTTTCCCACCAATGAAAATGACTTAGAGCTCCCAACACTTTCCATGCTAGATATATCATAGGCGGTTCCCAAACAGAAAATAAAGCTTATTTCTTTTTCCACCATTTCTTCCACTTTCCATGGCTAGCCGTATCCACGGGTGCCCTCCATACCAACACTTTCCAAGGAATTTATTATTTGACAACATAAAGTAAATTCATTTTTTCATTTCGGGACTGGGCATCCCTAATACCTTTGTCGTACTCTCGTGCAATGACAAGTGGATAAACACTCATCGTGAGAAAAACACATCTAGCATGGAAAATATCGGCCACCCCTCACCGCCTCGCGAGTGGTACGAGCACACAAAAGAGAAATTTATTTTGAAAATTAGAGATGGCACATACAAATTTGCTTAGAACGGCACGGAAATACCGCATATAGGTAGGTATAGTGGACTCATATGGCAAAACTGGTTTAAAGGGTTTTGGATGCACAAGTAGTGATCATACTTAGTGCAAATGAAGGCTAGCAAAAAGATTGAGAAGCGCCCAACCAAGAAACGAATAATCTTGTAAGCAAGCATTAAGCATAAGTAACACCGAATAATGCACCATAAGTAAGATATAATTTCATTGCATAACTATTGACTTTCGTACTTGCATAGGGAATCACAAACCTTAACACCAATATTATTACTAAAGCACAATTACTCATCAACATGGATCACATAATATATTGTCATATCTCAAAACTATTACAAAGAACCAAGTTTATTTTGTCCAGTTATCTTCATGAAAGTTTTTATTATATCCTTCTTGGATATCTATCACTTTGGGACTAGTTTCATATGTTGCTTTTAATAAGCTCAAACAAATATAAGTGAAGAACATGAGCATAATATTTCTTTCTCTCAAATTAACCTAAGTGAAGCAAGAGAGAATTTCTTTAAAATTTTACTAACTCCCAAATAAATCTAAGTGAAGCATGAGAGCATTTCTTCAAAAGTAACAAAGCACACCGTGCTCAAAAAGATATAAGTGAAGCACTAGAGCAATTCCAAGGCTCTAAAAATTTAAGTGAAGCATAGGAGCAAGCATATCATAGTTTTTGGCTTTCTCAAAAAGGTGTGTCCAACAAGGATTCAAGACTTAAAAATAAAAAGCAAAACAAGCAAAGACTCAAATCATACAAGACGCTCGAAGCAAAACTCATAATATGTGACGAATAAAAATATAGCTCCAAGTAAAATACCGATGGTCGTTAGAAGAAAGAGGGGATGCCACTCGGGGGCATCCCCAAGCTTAGTTGCTTGATACTTCTTGAATATTATCTTGGGGTGCCTCGGGAATCCCCAAGCTTAGCCTTTTGCTAATCCTTATTCCTTCATCCATCGTAATATCACCCAAAACTTGAAAACTTCAATCACACAAAACTCAACAAAACCTTCATGAGATCCGTTAGTATAAGAAAACAAATCACTACTTTAAGTGTGACGCCCGGATAATTAAGCTACAGTAACCCTCCGGAAATGATGCCACGTCACCTCGGTTAGTGTTGATAATCTCATGTTAGTTCAAAAACGATTCAAATTCAAATTCGAAATCAAGTTAAACAACAAAAGTTTCAAACATTAAAACTAAAATGTCCAAAGTGAACCAAATAATGCATAGGTAATTATGGTGGAGAAACCACACCTTTATGAAATATTTAAATATTATTAGGCGAATGAAACAGTAGCGAAAACTATTATTTAAATGCTTTTAAATATTAAATAATTACGAAACTATTTTAGTTTGGGTAACAAGTTAAAGTGGCAGTGACATATTTAGTAACATCAAATTAGGTGCCATTGTGGTATTTTTCTAAAACAAGAATAAAAGGTAACTAAAAGAAAACACTGAAGAAAAGTGGAAATAAAACGAAACAAATAAAACAATAAAATAAAAAGGACCCCTTGGCCAAACGGCCCAGCAGGCCAGCTCACCGGCCCGACCGGCCCATCCCCACTCCCTTATCCCCTGAGGTGACCCAAACCCTAACCACCGACACCCGCACTTCCCCCACCCACTCGCTCGCTTCCCCCTCCCCCCCCACCCCCGATCCAATTCTGGATCGGGATCGGGCTTTGCCGCCGCCCGCCGTCGCTGAGGACCGCTTCACCATCGCCACCCGCCGTCGTCTACCACCGCCGCCGCATGAGAACCCGAAGCCGCCTAACGCTGCCTCGCCGTCGCCGCGTCCCCGTCCTCCTCCCCGCCGGACTGCACCCGCCTCCCCGACGCCATGACGACGCCTCGCCCCCGTCCTCCTCCACAATGGTCGCCCCCGAGCCTCGCCGCCCCGCTTCTCTCCAACGCCGGTGAGGCCACCTCCGGCCTCCGCTCGATTCCCCTTCTCCGTTTTCCGTTTTGTTTCTCCATCGCCGTAGGTCGCCGTATCACCATCGTAGACGGGGATCTTCTCTCGCGCGCTCCTGGCCATGCTCGTCACGCCTCTAGCCGACCTGGTTGTGCCCGTGCGCGCCCTGGGCGCGCACCTCGCTGCGCAGCTTCCTGCCTCGCCCCGCAACCGCTGCTGGCCCCTCCGCGCGCGCCCGCGCAGGCCCACGTGCCTCCGCTCGCTGACCGCGCCTCCACCCCCTGTCCCCGTGCGCCGCGTCGCCTCGTCCCTACTGTGCCAGTAGGCCACGTGCGCCTTGCGTGCCCGCGCCTTGCGGCCTCCCCGCGTCGTGCTCCTTTGCCGCCGTGCTCGGCCTGCTGCTGCGGCCCGCGCGCTGCCTGCGCCTCACCCTCGCCTACCTCTGCCGCCAGTCCCACCTCGCCCCTATGCGCGCCTGCCGGGCCACGGTTCCCCCCCCACCCCCCCCCGCGGCTCCAGCCGCGCCGTGGCCGCCGGCCGCGCACCCCCGCGGCCATCTCCCGCGACCGGCGCTGGCGCCCTGGCACGCCCCATCGCACGTGCCCGTTCGAGCGGGTTCGCCCGCCCGTTACCCGTACCCAGCGCCCGTTAAGTCCCCCTGGCCCATTGACATGCGGGGCCCAGCCCCAGAACATTTTTATAAAAAAAAGAATTAAAAAATTAAAAAATTAAAATATTATTTAATTAGTTAATTAACTTAATTAATCCTGATTAAATTAACCTAATCACTAGTTAACTTAATTAAATCCTGATCAGTCAATGACATGCGGACCCCACATGTCAGTTTGACCAGTCACCACCTCTGTTGACTGCTGATGTCATGCTGATGTCATGCTGATGCAATAATACTAATTTCGAATTAATTTAATAATAATAATTTAGAAAATGATTTAAAACTTTAAAAATTAATATAAAATAAACCGTAGCCCAGATGAAAAAGTTTTATACATGAAAGTTGCTCAGAACGACGAGACGAATCCGAACTCGCGGTCCGTTTACATGTCAGATGCCTCTAACTATCTGAACATGGAACTTTCCCCCTCCGGTCATCTGTCTAACAGAGGTCTGGAACCGGGAAAACATTCCCGGTTGACTTCCCCATTCACCGGTATCGTGTAGCACCGCGTTAGAACACGTCTAGCTCTGCCTGTTGTCCTGTTATGCACTTGCTTGCTATGTATTTACTGTTTCTTCCCCCTCTTCTCTTTTATAGACCCCGTGACGATGCTAATGCCCCTGTGGTCGACTACGTCACCGACGACCCCTCCTTCTTGTCTGCGCAACCAGGCAAGCCCCTCCCTTGATCAACCCGATATCGCCTATTCCTTCTCTCTACTGCTTGCATTAGAGTAGTGTAGCATGTTACTGCTTTCGGTTAATCCTATTCTGCTGCATAGCCTGTCTTTGCTACTACTGTTGATACCTTACCTGCAATCCTAAATGCTTAGTATAGGTTGCTAGAATTACATCAGTGGCCCTACACTCTTGTCCGTCTGCCTTGCTATACTACTGGGCCGTGATCACTTCTGGAGGTGATCACGGGTACATATACTCTATACTTTTACATGACCTATGTTACTGTTCGGAGATGGGGGCTGAAGGGGCAGGTGGTTCCATCCAGGCAGAGGTGGGCCTAGGTTCCCGACGGCCCCCGAGTGTTACTTTGTGGCGGAGCGACAGGGCAGGTTGTGACCACCTAGGAGACAGGTGGGCCTGGCCCTGGTCGGCGTCCGCGATTATATCAATTAACACGCTTAACGAGATTGGGTATTTGGTCTGAGTCTGGCTACGAGCCTATACGCACTAACCACCACGCGGGAACAGTTATGGGTACTCGACGTCGTGGTATCAGCCGAAGCCTCCTAGACGTCAGCGACTGAGCAGCGCGCGCCGGGTTGGACCGCGTAACGCAACTTCCTTTGTAATGGAGGTTGCTAGGTCTGCTCTCCGGCCGCCCACGCAACGTGCAGGTGTGCAATGGGCAATGGGCCCAGACCCCTGCGCGCATAGGATTTAGACCGGCGTGCTGACCTCTCTGTTAGGCCTAGGTAGGGCTGCGACGTGTTGATCTTCCGAGGCCGGGTATGACCCAGGAAAGTGTGCCCGGCTAGAGGGATCGAGCGTGTTGGGTAATGTGGTGCACCCTTGCAGGGAAGTTTATCTATTCGAATAGCCGTGTCCCTCGGTAAAAGGACGACCCGGAGTTGTACCTCGACCTTATGACAACTAGAACCAGATACTTAATAAAACACACCCTTTCAAGTGCCAGATACAACCCGGTGATCGCTCTCTCACAGGGCGACAAGGAGAGGATCGTCGGGTAGGATTATGCTATGCGATGCTACTTGGTGAACATACCATCTACTCTCTTCTACATGCTGCAAGATGGAGGCTGCCAGAAGCGTAGTCTTCGATAGGACTAGCTATCCCCCTCTTATTCTGGCATTCTGCAGTTCAGTCCACTGATATGGCCCTTTGCACATATACCCATGCATATGTAGTGTAGCTCCTTGCTTGCGAGTACTTTGGATGAGTACTCACGGTTGCTTTGCTCCCCCCTTTTTCCCCCTTTCTTTTCTTTCTGGTTGTCACAACCAGATGCTGGAGTTCAGGAGCCAGACGCCACCGTCGACGATGACCCCTACTACTCTGGAGGTGCCTACTACTACGTGTAGGCTGTCGACGACGACCAGGAGTAGTTTAGGAGGATCCCAGGCAGGAGGCTTGCGCCTCTTCGATCTGTATCCCAGTTTGTGCTAGCCATCTTATGGCACCTTGTTTAAATTATGTCTGTACTCAGATATTGTTGCTTCCGCTGACTCGTCTATGATCGAGCACTTGTATTCGAGCCCTCGAGGCCCCTGGCTTGTATTATGATGCTTGTATGACTTATTTATTTTTAGAGTTGTGTTGTGATATCTTCCCGTGAGTCCCTGATCTTGATCGTACACGTTTGCGTGTATGATTAGTGTATGATTGAATCGGGGGCGTCACAAGTTGGTATCAGAGCCGACTGCCTGTAGGAATCCCCCTTCCACACTCCTTGGCCGAAGTCGAGTCTAGACATTGCAAAACTTTTACTAACATGGCTGTGTGTCTTACGGGCCCACGTCGCCATTGGGTGGTATTAGGATCTTTTATTCCTCATCTATACTCTGGGATTCTGATCTCTCTTCTATTCGGGTTAAATGATTTTACTAATTATAACTCTAGGTTCTCGATACCACTTCCTGCCGGAGAGCCCGTTCATTCCAGATGATCGGCTGCTTCACCAGAAGATTCCGAAGATGCTATTCGATGTTTTCCCGGGACACCTGAGTCCATCGTCTTTGCAAATTCCATACCGCTGTTATATCTTTATGGATAACTACATACCCTTGCCACTCTGACATTCAATCCCCTTTGGTCTTGTTATTACAAGATGCCCCGAACTGCTCTTCGTTGTTCCGTCAATCCTTTGAGCTTACTGCCTTGCAGTTCTTGCCTCATGAATACCCCCTACGGATAATTCCTCGCACTTACCGAGTATCCGTTCTCCCCCCTTCTTTTCATATGATTCACAAGATACATTGAAATACTATTCGATCACCCAAAAATCCGTAGCAGCTTATTGCTCTGCAAATACTTATCTGCTTGCATTATGGATGCTTCCCATACGTCTGGTAATATTCATTGACACCGTCATTTTGATATTATTGATTCAACATGAGTGCGAATGCACGCGATCATTAGTTGATCCTTTTAAAATTATCTTTCTAGCTCAGACGTCCTTTTGAACATGAGCTGGTTCTCGACCAATCTAATTGCCGTCGATCGTACCCTTAGATCAATTCAAGTTACCCCTCCTTGATCAGAGCGTCCGCTTCTGATCCTTCGTATTGGAATTCATAATTCCTTTGTTATCTAAGCATCAAATTATTCAGGTGTTCTATAATCCGATGCCTTTGCATTCGGTCTTCTACTGGTTGAGTACCGATGCTCACATCAGATCCCTTGTGGACCACCGGATCCATGTTTGGATTTTATCCGATAGTGTCCTTCATATTTAACCGCCTGTGAATTCTTCCATGATACATAATGCATTTGGTAAATTGTATCCTCTGCGTTCCCAACCATACTCTGCTTTCGAGCTTGTATAATTTACTCCTGAAGCGTTATATGTTCCTAAGATGCCCTATGGGTTGAACCTATACCTTCCCTAAAACAGTAAGAACCTGAAAGTTTTCACAAGTCATACCCTTCTGGTGTTTTACCAGATAATTTTCTACCCTACAACTTCTTCGAAGACGAGAAGCGAATGAAAGGTTATGCATTGAAGAAGTGGGAGTCAACCCCGAACCTTTGTGTTCTTGCCCATGGACTCGATGTGGAGCTTATCATGAAAGCTTCTTGCAAGAATATTTAATCATTTGAATAATTCTTTCGGTGTCATTGAATTGGATCACTTGCAGCTATGGTTCCGACCATGCTAACTTTATTTAATATATTTCTGAAAGGAAACCATTCCAGTGCCTCGTCTATTTTTGACAAGGTTAAAGTATGTGCTATCGCAGGTCAACGACCCAGTTCAACTTCTATCATGTTCTACCTTCGAGTTTTACCCCGTGGTATCTCGAGGATATCATGCCTTTGCATGGCATCTTACTAACTTGTTGAAGTAATAACTTTCCTGGTCGTAATCACTCTACGGGTTCTAGGTTGCCATCAACCGAGGACACCGTTTAGTAAATCAAATCCGCTCTAAAATTCAAATACCCCTAGTAATTGTTACTGGGAAATTTAAACTCAGTCATGTCGTCCTAGACCATCGGCTACACCCTTATCTTGCTATCTTTGATTGTGCTACCTCGACCTTCTTCGGTGCACAAATTCTTCAGAGTGCGAGCACGACTTACGTCGAGCTTTCAACATTATGTTTCTTGTTCTGAAAGGCAACTTTGATTCTGAGCTTGCATCTTACTTGTTGTTCCTATGACTTTCACGTCGTCATTCCCTGCTTGACGCCGTCGCTGTTTGATTGCGTCCTCTTGAAACCTCCCGGCAAATGTGTCGGATCACTTCAACACTTTGACTTCTTTCGAGATGTCAACTGTGTTCATGTTGAGAAATACCCTCCTTGCCCTCGATGCTTTTTGTTATCATCGACAAACACCCTGAACTTCTTTTCATCGCGAGCTTGTCCGTGTTATGGATGCAACTTGCTATCCTGTTTGCATTATATTCTACCTTGAAGTATTACTGTCCTTTATGCCGAGTATGTTGTGAGGATTGCTTCACCTCTTTGAAAATTCTTGGCATAGTGATACTTCTCACCGTCACCATTCTTTCTTGGTCCCCGTGTTGATTCTAACCGGGATACCATCTAACAAGCGGTGCTGCTTGGATTCTGTACTTCTAGCAACCCTATTGCTTTGAATGTTAATGATCGACAATTCGTTCTTAGACTGTTGATTATTGAATTGTCACTCTAATATTGATCTTGCTGCCTAAGGTCGTATTTCAATCACACCTTTCAACTAATGATTAATGGTGTAGGTTTTCCTCGGGCATACAACATTATATCATTTGAATTGTCATATGTCATCTCCTTGTTCACATAATTGTGGAAGTCCATCCGTGTGGAATTCTCGATGAATTGTCGCTGAGTCCATCAGCCACCTCCTCATCCTCTCCTTGGTTTAATGATGAACTATTATTCCGGGAACCCGCTCCTATAGTTCATTTCCCGAGAATCTTACAATTTCATCTCGACAATTTGTGTTGCACCTTTTCTTCTCGGACATCCAGAGTCTGAGGTATCCCGACACTAATCAGATCTGAACCTCGGTCAGATATGATGGCTGGAACATATTTCCAAGGGTCATAACATTGTTCTTTATATAACCCAGTAAGGTGATGTCATCTTAGCACACCTGTCTAGAGGCCCTATTGTTATAGTTTTCCTTTTTAGCACGGTTATCCATTCTTCCATGAGGAAATCATAAGACTTATTGTACAAATTGTTATGTTTTCCTGACCTTTCTTGTGATCTATATGATCTATGCAGTAATATTTTCCTGCTTATGCAAACACCTCGGTGTACAACTCTGCCAGTAAGACCCTGTTCCTATTGTTGATGACATTTCGGTAGCCACCGATGGACGAGAACTTTGCCTATTGGTCCGCCTCGTTCAACTAGCAGGAAAATGGTTCTCTTCGTCCCTCGCCCTTGGTACCGAAGTTGTTGCCGACATAACTGACAGGCTATCCTCTAACACGCCTTGCTTACATGATCGTGCAAGACATCACCGCCCTTCCTACTTTTAACCCACATGGTGGGCCCATAACCCACAGTTCCACAGGATCAAAACCTGACTCTTCTGTATATCCCTGTCTCCAAAGTTATTTCTCGAGCCTGGTTGTATGTAATTCCCGAGCCACCTTCCGAGAGATCATCAATTCTGGTATCAGACACAGTACTTATTCCCGTTGCTCTGAACCCCTTTCTCACCCTGGTTTAGACTTTGAGCAACTATCTATCCGCTTGGAACCTCTTATTGTACCTTCGTACCTTACTCTCGATGTATTTTACATGTTCAACTAGAGAGATAATCTTATGCTCATTCATGGGTTAACCCAGATTGATTCCCTCCTAAGCATTCTGTCGTAGCCGAGCTGCCCCTTACCTATTCGTAAGTACGTTGGAGTTCCCAAAGAAAAGGACAACTTCACCATGATGACCTGAAGCAGAGAAATGAAGACGTCAATGTAATGGATCGACCTCTTCGAGAAGAGCAACCAAGGCCGAGAAGATCCGTTAGAATTTCATAACTAGACCTCCCCCCCCCTTCTCTACCTCTTAAATCTCGGGACGAGATTTCTTGTAGTGGAGGAGAATTGTGACGCCCGGATAATTAAGCTACAGTAACCCTCTGGAAATGATGCCACATCACCTCGGTTAGTGTTGATAATCTCACGTTAGTTCAAAAACGATTCAAATTCAAATTCGAAATCAAGTTAAACAACAAAAGTTTCAAACATTAAAACTAAAATGTCCAAAGTGAACCAAATAATGCATAGGTAATTATGGTGGAGAAACCACACCTTTATGAAATATTTAAATATTATTAGGCGAATGAAACAGTAGCGAAAACTATTATTTAAATGCTTTTAAATATTAAATAATTACGAAACTATTTTAGTTTGGGTAACAAGTTAAAGTGGCAGTGACATATTTAGTAACATCAAATTAGGAGCCATTGTGGTATTTTTCTAAAACAAGAGTAAAAGGTAACTAAAAGAAAACACTGAAGAAAAGTGGAAATAAAACGAAACAGATAAAAAAATAAAATAAAAAGGACCCCTTGGCCAAACGGCCCAGCAGGCCAGCTCACTGGCCCGACCGGCCCATCCCCACTCCCTTATCCCCTGAGGCGACCCAAACCCTAACCACCGACACCCCCACTTCCCCCACCCACTCGCTCGCTTCCCCCTCCCCCCCGATCCAATTCTGGATCGGGATCGGGCTTTGCCGCCGCCCGCCGTCGCTGAGGACCGCTTCACCATCGCCACCCGCCGTCGTCTACCACTGTCGCCGCACGAGGACCCGAAGCCGCCTGACGCTGCCCCACCGTCGCCGCTTCCCCGTCCGCCTCCCCGCCGGACTGCGCCCGCCTCCCCGACGCCGTGACAACGCCTTGCCCCCGTCCTCCTCCACAACGGTCGCCCCCGAGCCTCGCCGCCCCGCTTCTCTCCAACGCCGGTGAGGCCACCTCCAGCCTCCGCTCGATTCCCCTTCTCCGTTTTCCGTTTTGTTTCTCCATCGCCGTAGGTCGCCGTAACACCATCGTAGACGGGGCTCTTCTCTCACGCGCTCCTGGCCACGCTCGTCGCGCCTCTAGCCGACCTGGCTGTGCCCGTGCGCGCCCTGGGCGCGCACCTCGCCGCGCAGCTTCCTGCCTCGCCCCACAACCGCTGCTGGCCCCTCCGCGCGCGCCCGCGCAGGCCCACGTGCCTCCGCTCGCTGACCGCGCCTCCACCCCTTGTCCCCGTGCGCCGCGCCGCCTCGTCCCTGCTGTGCCAGTAGGCCGCGCGCGCCTTGCGTGCCCACGCCTTGCGGCCTCCCCGCGTCGTGCTCCTTTGCCGCCGTGCTCGGCCTGCTGCTGCGGCCCGCGCGCTGCCTGCGCCTCACCCTCGCCTACCTCTGCCGCCAGTCCCACCTCGCCCCTCTGCGTCACCTCCGGCCACCGGTCCCCCCCCGCGGCTCCAGCAGCGCCGTGGCCGTCGGCCGCGCACCCCCGCGGCCATCTCCCGCGACCGGCGCTGGCGCCCTGGCGCACCCCATCGCCCCTGCCCGTTCGAGCGGGTTCGCCTGCCCGTTACCCGTACCCAGCGCCCGTTAAGTCCCCCTGGCCCATTGACATGTGGGGCCCAGCCCCAGAACGTATTTAAAAAAAATAAAAAAATAAAAAATATTAAAATATTAATTAATTAACTTAATTAATCCTGATTAAATTAACCGAATCACTAGTTAACTTAATTAAATCCTGATCAGTCAATGACATGCGGACCCCACACGTCAGTTTGACCAGTCAACACCTCTGTTGACTGCTGATGTCATGCTGATGTCATGCTGATGCAATAATACTAATTTCGAATTAATTTAATAATAATAATTTAGAAAATGATTTAAAACTTTAAAAATTAATATAAAATAAACCGTAGCCCAGATGAAAAAGTTTTATACATGAAAGTTGCTCAGAACGACGAGACGAATCCGAACATGCGGTCCGTTTACATGTCAGATGCCTCTAACTATCTGAACATGGAACTTTCCCCCTCCGGTCATCTGTCTGACAGAGGTCCAGAACCAGGAAAACATTCCCGGTTGACTTCCCCCTTCACCGGTATCGTGTAGCACCGTGTTAGAACACGTCTAGCTCTGCCTGTTGTCCTGTTATGCACTTGCTTGCTATGTATTTACTGTTTCTTCCCCCTCTTCTCTTCGGTAGACCCCGTGACGATGCTGATGCCCCTGTGGTCGACTACGTCACCGACGACCCCTCCTTCTTGTCTGAGCAACCAGGCAAGCCCCCCCCCCCCCCCTTGATCAACTCCGATTATTGCCTATTCCTTCTCTCTACTGCTTGCATTAGAGTAGTGTAGCATGTTACTACTTTCGGTTAATCCTATTCTGCTGCATAGCCTGTCTTTGCTACTACTGTTGATACCTTACCTGCAATCCTAAATGCTTAGTATAGGTTGCTAGAATTACATCAGTGGCCCTACACTCTTGTCCGTCTGCCTTGCTATACTACTGGGTCGTGATCACTTCGGGAGGTGATCACGGGTACATATACTATATACTTTTACATTACCTATGTTACTGTTCGGAGATGGGGGCTGAAGGGGCAGGTGGTTCCATCCAGGCAGAGGTGGGCCTAGGTTCCCGACGGCCGCCGAGTGTTACTTTGTGGCGGAGCGACAGGGCAGGTTGTGACCACCTAGGAGACAGGTGGGCCTGGCCCTGGTCGGCGTTCGCGGTTATATCAATTAACACGCTTAACGAGATTGGGTATTTGATCTGAGTCTGGCTACGAGCCTATACGCACTAACCACCACGCGGGAACAGTTATGGGTACTCGACGTCGTGGTATCAGCCGAAGCCTCCTAGACGTCAGTGACTGAGCGGCGCGCGCCGGGTTGGACCGCGTAACGCAACTTCCTTTGTAATGGAGGTTGCTAGGTCTGCTCTCCAGCCGCCCACTTAACGTGTAGGTGTGCAATGGGCGATGGGTCCAGACCCCTGCGCGCATAGGATTTAGACTGGCGTGCTGACCTCTCTGTTAGGCCTAGGTAGGGCTGCGACGTGTTGATCTTCCGAGGCCGGGTATGACCCAGGAAAGTGTGCCCGGCCAGAGGGATCGAGTGTGTTGGGTAATGTGGTGCACCCCTGCAGGGAAGTTTATCTATTCGGATAGCCGTGTCCCTCGGTAAAAGGACGACCCGGAGTTGTACCTCGACCTTATGACAACTAGAACCGGATACTTAATAAAACACACCCTTTCAAGTGCCAGATACAACCCGGTGATCACTCTCTCACAGGGCGACGAGGAGAGGATCGTCGGGTAGGATTATGCTATGCGATGCTACTTGGTGAACATACCATCTACTCTCTTCTACATGCTGCAAGATGGAGGCTGCCAGAAGCGTAGTCTTCGATAGGACTAGCTATCCCCCTCTTATTCTGGCATTCTGTAGTTCAGTCCACTGATATGGCCCTTTGCACATATACGCATGCATATGTAGTGTAGCTCCTTGCTTGCGAGTACTTTGGATGAGTACTCACGATTGCTTTGCTCCCCCCTTTTTTCCCCTTTCTTTTCTTTCTGGTTGTCACAACCAGATGCTGGAGTTCAGGAGCCAGACGCCACCGTCGACGACGACCCCTACTACTCTGGAGGTGCCTACTACTACGTGTAGGCTGTCGATGATCACCAGGAGTAGTTTAGGAGGATCCTAGGCAGGAGGCCTGCGCCTCTTCGATCTGTATCCCAATTTGTGCTAGCCATCTTATGGCACCTTGTTTAAATTATGTCTGTACTCAGATATTGTTGCTTCCGCTGACTCGTCTATGATCGAGCACTTGTATTCGAGCCCTCGAGGCCCCTGGCTTGTATTATGATGCTTGTATGACTTATTTATTTTTAGAGTTGTGTTGTGATATCTTCCCGTGAGTGCCTGATCTTGATCGTACATGTTTGCGTGTATGATTAGTGTACGATTGAATCGGGGGCGTCACATCAAGTACTATTGCAAACCCATTCATATTTTATTTTTGTATTATATCTATTGTATTCCAACTTTTCTATGGCAAAAACTCTTCAAAGAAAACCATAGAATCATCAAAACAAGCACACAACACAAAGAAAACAGAATCTGTCAAAAACAAAACAGTCTGTAGCAATCTGAAAACTTAGAATACTTATGTAACTCCAAAAATTCTGAAAAATTAGGAAAACGTGAGAAATTTCTCGATTAATCTTCTGCAAAAAGAATCAATTCAAAAGCACTCTTCTGTAAAAAATAAGAATTGTTTCCCTGAGTTCAAAAGTTTCTGTTTTTCAGCAAGATCAAATCGACTATCACCCAAATCAACCCAAAGGCTTTGCTTGGCACGAACACTAATTTAAACCACAAAAACACATCTAATCAGAGGCATAATTGGGTATTTTATTGAAAACAGCAAGAAAACCAAAAATCAAAAAGATACAAGTTGGGTTGCCTCCCAACGAGCACTATCGTTTTACGCCCCTAGCTAGGCACAACGCAAAAGATCTACGTGTTGTCAACTTTGTTTCGAGATCCATAAGATGCCCTCATGATTGATTCATAAGGTGGCCTAATTCTTGTCCTAGGTAAGTGCTCCATACCCTTCCTTAGTGGAAATTGAAATTTAATATTGCCTTCTTTCATATCAATCACGGCACCAATAGTACGGAAAAACGGTCTACCAAGAATAATTGGGCAAGACGGATTGCAGTCAATATCAGGAACAATAAAATCTATGGGCACATAATTCCTATTTGCAAGAATAAGAACATCATTAATTCTTCCCATAGGATTTTTAATAGTAGAATCCACCAAGTGCAAATTTAAAGAGCATTCTTCAATATCGGTAAGACCAAGCACATCACACAAAGATTTAGGAATTGTAGAAACACTAGCACCCAAGTCACATAAAGCAAAACACTCATAATTTTAATCTTGACTTTGATAGTAGGTTCCCATTCATCATGTAGTTTTCTAGGAATTGAAACTTCTAATTCCAACTTTTCTTCAAAAGCTTTCATCATAGCATCAACAATATGTTTAGTAAAAGCTTTATTTTGTTCATAGGCATGGGGTGAATTTATCATGGATTGCAACAAAGAAATACAATCAACCAAAGAGCAACTATCATAATTAAAGTCTTTGTAATCCAAAATAGTTGGCACATCACTAGTTAAAGTCTTGACCTCTTCAAACCCACTTTTATCAAAATTTTCAACAAGATTTTCACCCCCCAAATTATCGGGACGCCTTCTAGCTAAAGTTGGCTCTTCTCCAGTCCCTTTATCATCAATCTTAATTTTACTAAACAAGGAATCAATAGAAGAAACACAAATCATTTTAAGATCTTCATCACTTTTATGAAAGCAATCCCCAGAAAATGCTTTTTCTAAAAATTCTCGTCTAGCTCTAAGCATAGCGGTTCTTTTCGTACTTTCATCCATAGAAACATAAAGAGCTTTAATAGATTCCTCAACCTTAGGCACAAAAATTTTCATCTTGAGATTTTCCACATCATGATAAATTCTATCAATACTTCTAGACATATCATCAATCTTATTCAGCTTTTCTTCTATTGTAGCATTGAAAACTTTTTGAGTATTGATAAATTCTTTAATATTATTATCAAGATCAGAGGTGTTCCTATTATTATTATAAGAAGGATTACCAAAGGAATTACCATAATTATTAGAGGAATTACTAGGAAAAGGCCTAGGATTAAAATTACCTCTATAAGCATTGTTATTAAAGTTGTTTCGCGAAATAAAGTTCACATCTATGGCATCACTATTTTGCTCAATCAAAGTAGACAAAGGCATATCATTAAAATCAATAGGAGCATTTTTATTAGCAACCAACTTCATAAGAGCATCAACTTTTTCACTCAAAGAATTTATTTCTTCTACCGAATTAACTTTTTTACTAGTAGGAGCCCTTTCGGTATGCCATTGTGAATAATTTGCCATGATGTTATCTAGTAATTTAGTAGCTTCACTGTAACACCCCATGTATTAAGCTACAGTGATCACCCTTTTGATTATGCCATGTCATCATGATCAACAGTGCTTAATCATCATTAGTATCATATCTCTTTTCAAATTCAAATTCAAATGGAAATTCAAACTAAAAGTGAAAATAAAAGTTGTCCAAACCCAGAAACTAAAATGTTCATTAAATAGCAAATAATTTGGAGGCAATGATAAAATTGTAACCAACCTTATTGAAATTGGATAAGTGACTTAAACATCCTCAAACAGTGGCTGAAAACAATATTTAATAACCTATTAATTAAATATAAAATAAATATGAAATGATAAATACCCCAAACTAATTTTTGGTGATAGGGTATGTTGCACTATGATTTATGGTCCAGGTCATATATTTTACAAAATTCATTTGGGTGCCACACATTTTAAAAACCAGAAACTAAAAGGAAAAACAGAACCCCCCCCCACTGGGCCAACCGGCCCAGCTGGCAGCCAGGCCAGCCCACTTGACCCAGCCGGCCCACCGCACCCCTCCATAACCCCCGGGCAAACCCTAACCCACCCCTCACTCCCCACTCGTTCCCCCACAATCCCCACCTCCCCAGCCCAATCTGGATCGGGGCTGGAGGAGCCTGATGCCCGCCCCGCCGCCCGAGCCGCCCCGCCTTGCCGGCCACCGCCGCCCCCGTCGGACCGCCGAACCCCTCCTCCTCGTCCTCCCCCTCAACGGCTACCCCGAGCCTCGTCGGCCCCCGATCCCCGGCAATGAATGTGAGCGTCACCGCCGTGCTCGCCCCCCCCCCCCCTTTGCCTCTCCCCCTTCGCCCCCACGCGCACCAGCTCGCGCACCGGCCCACGCTCCTGCTCGCGCTCAACCACGCCGCAACTGCCCGCAGCTCGCGCGTCGCTAGCTCAACGCCGACCGCGCCTCGCAGGGCCGTGCACCACCCGCGCCCTGCCTCGCCCAGTCCACCCCTGTCAGCGGCCTGCGCCATCAAGCGCGCGTGCCCGCGTGTGCCTGGCCATGCCCTACATCGCTCGCCGCAGCCCCGTCGAACCCGTGACGTCGCCGCTGATGGCCATCGTCGTTGTGGCCTTCTCCGACCACCCCCAGGTCCCAACTCCTCCACCAGTGGATGCGGCCGAGCCACAGCTACTCGTAGCTGTGCTCGACTCGCCGAACCATCGCCCGATGCTCCTCCACCGCACCTGGACGTCGCCGGTGGTTACCTCTGGCCAGCTGACGTGTCCGGTTAATTAGGGGCACTAATTACCCTATTAGTTGCCCCTGTCACTATGACATGTGGGCCCCAGCTAATTAAAAATAACTAAACAACTCTTTGAATAAAACCTGAGTCTATTACATGTGGGACCCGTGTACTGTTTAAAAGGATAAGTTTTAGTTAACCTAACTGCCTATGACATGGGGGACCCAGTGCACTATTCTTTTGGATAAGGTTGACTGGGTCAACTGCTCACTCAGCAGTGAGGCCCCACTGTCAGCCACACATACACATCCCTGTGTACACACTCTCTGTACCCGTAGCATTTTCCAATTTAATTTCGAATTTAAATTAATTCCAGTAAATTCCAGAAAATCAATAAAATCTTTAAAAAATCATAGAAAATAATCCGTAGCTCAGATCGAAAAACTTTGTACATGAAAGTTGCTCAGAACGACAAGACGAATCCGAATTCGCGGACCGTTTGTCCGTCACACGTCCCTAACTATCCGAACATGGAACCATTCCCCTCCGGTCATCTATCTGACAAATGTCTGGAACCGGGAAAACATTCCCGGATGGATTCCCCCTTCCTCGGTGACATGCAACCATACATTAGGACACGCCCGGCACTGCATATTGTCATGTCGTACATTGTGTTGCTCATGTTTGCTGTGTATTTATACTATTTCCTCCCCCTCTTCTCTCTCGTTAGACTTCGACACAGTTCCCGGTACCGACGCAGCTCGGGAGCCCGACGACACCATTGACGACCTTGCCTTTGCCGCCGAGCAACCAGGCAAGCACCCCCCTTTGAGCATACCGATATCGCCTATTCTTTCTCTCTCATGCTTGCATTAGAATTGTTGCCGCTACTGCTTTACCTATTCTGATGCATAGCCTGTTTATTGTAACCCGCTGTTGATAATTACCTGCATATCCTAAACTGCTTAGTATAGGCTAGGTAGAGACCTATCAGTGACCCCCCTTGTCCCGACTGCCCCGCTGGATTATCAGAAGACCCGATCAACGGGATTGAAAACCAGGTCCCGGCACCGCACATCACCCCCTTAGTTGTACGCCGCTACTGGGTTACTATCGAGTGCCGAGGGTGATACCTTGTGTAGCACTTCTGATGTTAACTCTGTACAGTAGCTATTCGGTCGTGGTCATCGAGGGTGATTCCTCCTTCACCACTTCCGATAACGACGCCGTCGTACAACACCTCAAGTGTGAACCCATTGAGGGTGATTCCTCCGAGTTCACCTTGACGGATACATCGAGTAGGAATCCAACGAGGGTGATACCTCGGATTCCCCTGATGTTATGGACGCACGGATACTTGGACTGTACTATTGTTACTTGGAAAGGCGGGTCGACCCTGAGGGGTACCCGCGTGAGCCTAAGTGGCGAGTGTTGTGGAGACGGGTTGACCTGGATGGTGCCCAAGTGATGAATACGAGGCGCGGCCGGGCATTCTTGGCCCTTGGTGCAAGTCCTCGAGACGGGGCGATGGGGTCACATCTTTCATGAGTCTCTGCTCGTTACCGCAACCCCAAGGTACTAACGATTTGGATATTTGATCCGAGCAGGCCTCTGGCCTAATAGCACTAACCATCACGTGGGCATAGTATGGGCGTTCTGCATCGTAGCATCAGCCGAAAGCTCTGTCAGACGTCTAGTTCAGCCTTGCGGCCGGGACGGACCGGCGCCCTCCTGGTGCCTGGCTTCACCCTTCTCGCAACAACCCGGAGTGCACAGGGCGATGGCCCAAGACCCCTGAGCGCTTAGGATGTAGACCGGCGGGGACCTCTCTGCTGAGCTGTAGGTAGGGCTGCGGTGTATCGTTTGGCCGAGGCCGGGCATGACCCAGGAAAGTGTGTCCGGCCAGAGTTAATCGAGCGTGTTGGGTAAGTTGGTGCACCCCTGCAGGGAAGAACACATCTATCCATAGCCGGTCCTATGGTAAAGGACACTCGGAGTTGTATCACGATCGACACAACTAGACCGTGAGATGATACCTGGATACTATGGCTCTGGGATTGCTTCTCGCAGGGAGTTGAGAAGGGATCTCAGGACGAGGTTGATGACTGTATGGCTCTGGAATTGCTTTCTCGCAGGGAGTCGAGAAAGGATCTCTGGGTGAGGTTGAGACTTAATGATACTGCTACATTATATTGTACTGTTCTACTCTCTTCTATTGCTGCAAGACCGCTGAAGATGCTAGTCTTCGATAGGACTAGGCCTTCTCTCTATTCTGGCATTTCTGCAGCCCAGTCCACATATACAACCTTCCTTTGATAATGTTGCATATGTAGTGTAGATCCTTGCTTGCTGAGTACTTCGGATGAGTACTCACGGTTGCTTTGCTTTCTTTTTATCCCCATATCCATTTGATGCGACCAGATGACGGAGCCCCTGAGACAGCTGCCCCCGCCGACGATCGCTACTACTACCCCGAGGGTGGATACTACTACGAGTTGACAGACGACTAGGAGTAGGTTCGGAGGGTCCCAGGCAGGAGGCCTGCGCCTTTCGATCGTAGTGTTTTATTTTGCCCCGCCTTTCTAAAGGCCTTTCTGTTTCTCTTTTAATATCTGTACTCAGATATCTGATGCTTCCGCTGACGCTTGTATGCCATCGAGCTATGTATTCAAGCCCTCGAGGCCCTGGCTTGTAATATAAAGCTTGTATGACTTTATTTATGTTTTAGAGTTGTGTTGTGATATCTTCCCTTGTGTCCTTAGGCTTGATTGTGTGCATTTGCGTGTATGATTAGTGCACGATTGAGCCGGGGGCGTCACAAGTTGGTATCAGAGCCGACTGCCTGTAGGAACCCCCCTTTCCAACTCCTTGGCCGAAGTTGAGTCTAGTGACCGAAGACTATTTTACTAACTTGGCTGTGTGGCTTACGGGCCCACGTCGCCAATTGGGTGGTATTAGGATCTTTTACTCCTCGACCCTTACTCTGGGACTCTGATCGCTCTTCTATTCTGGTTAAGATTTTACTAACTCCAACATTAGGTTCTCGTGATCACATCCACCCGGTGTTCTGAAAATTTCCCCCCTTCCTCCAAGATTGCGGGCCAGGTTCTGCTTGCAGGATCCTCTTATCGAGGGCACCCTGTGTTGTCACTTGCAGATTCCTCGCTCCAACAGTTTTCTCCGACGTATTGTAGCCTTTGCTATGACACGTTGTTGTAATCCTCACCGCGTGCCTGCGCGCCGCCTAGTTTGTCTAGCTGCGAGCGTTCCCGTGCGCGTACTATCTGTTTGAATCCAACTATGTGCATGGATTGGTATGTCTTTGACGACTACTATTATATCTAATGCCTATCCTGTTCTGTCCCGTGTTACATCATGAATAACTTCATACACCTGCAGTTTTACTTGCTAAACTGCCCCCTGTTGAATTGGCAGGATGGCTGACGATCCTCCACCTCCACCCTATATTGCCGCAATGATGCAGCAGTTTGAATTGAACCGTCAGCTCAACGAGAGTCTGGTAAAACGTTTGGAACGCAACGATGCTTGTCAGGAGCCTGGACCGATCTCTTTGCCAGAATTTGTGCGCCTCAATCCATCCGTTTTCCGCAACTCCACCAATCCTATGGATGCTGATGATTGGCTTCATGACATCCTGTTTGGGACGGAGTCAGCTAATGTTGCCCCTGATAGTTACGTCACCTTTGCGACATTCCACTTGAAGGGTCCCACTGCTCAATGGTGGGAAAGCCACAAGGGTATGTTGCCTACAGAGACTGTAACCCCTTGGCAGGAATTTCAGTCAGCTTTTCGTGCATGGTACATTCCTCAAGGTCTGATGGACCAGAAGAAGCAGGAGTTCCGCAAACTCTCACAGGGCACAATGACTATGGATGAATATCAGAGGAAATTTCTCGAATTATCCCGCTATGCTGAAGATGACGTCTGCACTGACGCCTGCAAGCAGGAGAAATTCCGTGAAGGACTGCGTATGGATATAAATCTTGCACTTGCTGTCCTTGATTTTGCAGACTTCGCAACGCTTATCAGCCAAACTTTCCGAGTTGAGACTGCTCTGACTAAACACCAGGAGTCGCTCAAGCGCACTCATGAAGCTGGCTCAACCTCGGGTCAGCCTGTTCAGAAACATCGAGTCTGGATCCCACACAATGTTCATCATCGACCTGCTCCAACACCAAGGCCGTCTTATGTTGCACCTCGTCTGCCTCCGCCGACGAGACCGCTAACGATTTAGGGTGGACAGTCCAATGCCATGGCTTCACCTCAGGCTGCACCACGTCCTCCTGATGGTCATACGAAGGGCCATCGAACCCATCATTCCAGAAGTCGTAAGGCCAGGCCGCTTGCTGTGGGTCGTGGCCAGGTCACTCATGTCAAAATGGGAGAAGCTCGTGAGTCACCTAAAATCGTGATGGGAACTCTGCCAATTAATTCAGTTGCAGCTTATGTTCTCTTTGATTCCGGGGCATCACATTCCTTTGTGTCCCAGCAATTTGCATAAATACATGGGTTAGCTATGAGCTCATTACCCACTCCATTAGAGATTATCACTCCCCGTTCCAGGTGGCAAACCAAGATGGTAAGTCACAACAATCAGATCAAAATTGAAGGGTTTATGTTCTCTGCTTCCCTTATTGCTCTTGGACCTTCCGACATAGACATCATTCTCGGTATGGACTGGTTGGCAGCCCATAATGCTTTGATTGATTGCGCTACTAAGACAGTCCAGCTCACCCACCCTTCGGGCCAGACAGTCAAATACTCAGCCCGAATAGCTCAGGATGCTGAGACTCAAATATATGTTCTGAATGCATTGAATGCCTCACATCTTGAAGGCATTGAGAACGTTCCAGTTGTTCGTGATTTTCAAGATGTCTTTCCGGAAGAACTTCCAGGAATACCCCCTGCTAGAGCTGTTGAGTTCGTCATCGACTTGAAGCCTGGCACTACTCCTATTGCGAAGCATCCTTATAAAATGCCTCCGCACCACCTTCTTGAACTAAAGGAGGAAATCGACACATCACTTAGGAAGGGTTTCATCCGCCCCAGTTCCTCTGCTTGGGGAGCACCTTCACTCTTCGTTAAGAAGAAGGATGGAACTAACCGATTGGTTCAGGATTATCGGCCCATTAACCAAGCCACAATCCAGAACAAATATCCGCTTCCTCGGATCAATGATTTGTATGATCAACTTGCTGGATCATCGGTATTCTCTAAACTTGATTTGAGGTTGGGTTACCATCAGATCCGTGTTCGTGAAGGGGATATTCCGAAGACTGCATTTGTTACTCGCTATGGCTCTTATGAGTACACTGTCATGTCATTTGGCTTAACAAATGCTCCAGCCACGTTTTCCCGCCTGATGAATTATATCTTCATGGATTACCTCGACAAGTTCGTCGTGGTTTATCTATATGATATTCTGGTCTATTCAAAGAATAAGGAAGAACATGCTGAACACCTCCGTCTTGTACTGGAAAGGCTCCGAGAACACCAGTTGTATGCCAAATACTCCAAATGTGAATTCTGGCTTTCTGAAGTAACGTACCTTGGTCATGTGATTTCCAAGGATGGAATTGCTGTTAACCCGGAACAAGTTCAGGCTATTCTGGACTGGACTCCTCCGAAGAACGTCAAGCAAGTGAGAAGTTTTCTTGGCCTTGCAAGCTATTGCCGTCGGTTTGTTGAGAATTTTTCTAAGATTGCTAAGCCTTTGACTGATCTGCTTCACAAGGGCGTTAAGTTTGAATGGACAGACAAATGTCAAGATAGTTTTCAAACACTCAAGGACAAGCTAACATCTGCCCCAGCACTTGCTCCACCAGATTCTCGCAAAGACTTCGTGATTTATTGTGACGCATCCCGTGAAGGATTAGGCTGTGTCCTAATGCAAGAGCGTAAAGTGATTGCTTATGGCTCTCGTCAGTTGCGCCCACATGAAGAGAATTATCCGGTACATGATCTAGAACTAGCTGCTGTCATCTATGCATTGCAGTTGTGGCGACATTACCTTCTCGGTAATCGTTGCGAGATATACACGGATCATAAAAGCCTGAAGTACTTGTTCACTCAACCATCTCTAAACCTCCGTCAGCAAAGATGGATGGAGGCCATTGCGGACTATGATTTGGGTATTTCTTATACCCCTGGCAAGGCTAACGTGATGGCTGATGCCTTAAGCTGCAAGTCCTATTGCGACAACCTCATGGTTAGGCGAGCTCAACCTCGTCTTTTTGAAGAACTGTGCAAGCTGAATCTGCGTATTGTTCCATAGGGCTCTCTTAATAACCTTGTGAAACAAACAGATCTTGAGAAATCTGTTAAGAATGCGCAAGATAAAGATGCTGAAATTGATCTGATGAAGAAAGACCTTCACCAAGAAAAGTACAGGGATTTCTCGCTGTCTGAAGATGGAACTTTGTATTTCAGAAACCGCATTGTCATACCTCGCTTCGAACTCATGACTGATAAGGTCATGAAGGAGGCACATGATACACCGCTGTCGATTCATCCGGGTAGCACCAAGATGTATCGTGATCTCCGTCAAAGGTACTGGTGGTCTAGAATGAAGCAGGACATTGCTCGCTATGTTGTTGAATGTGATGTGTGTCGTCGCGTTAAAGCAGAACATCAGAAGCCTGCTGGAATTCTGCAACCGTTGCCTATTCCTCTATGGAAATGGGATAAGGTTCAGATGGATTTCATTACAGGACTTCCCAGGTCACAGAAGGGTCACGATGCTATTCTTGTCATCATCGACCAACTTTCTAAAGTTGCACACTTTCTGCCTGTCAAGGAGACGATCGGTGCTAGTCAGTTAGCAGAATTATATATCTCCAGAATTGTATCACTCCACAGTATTCCGAAGGAGATCAGTTCGGACCATGGCGGCCTTTTCACTTCCATGTTCTGGGAAAGTTTCCAAGAAGCTATGGGAACTCATATTACCTGGAGTTCAGCTTATCACCCCTAATCCCAAGGCCAAGTCGAGCAAGTAAATCAAGTACTTGAAGACATGCTTCGGGCTTGTGTTATTTCTTTCGGCAAGAAGTGGGAAGAATCTCTTCCGTATGCCGAGTTCTCTTATAACAACAGCTATCAAGCCAGCTTGAAAATGGCCCCCTTCGAAGTACTCTATGGACGTAAGTGTCGATCCCCTCTGAATTGGTCAGAAACTGGGGAATGACCACTCGTGGGTCCGGATATTATTCAACACGCCGAAGAGCAAGTCCGTATCGTCCGTGAAAACCTCAAGGCGGCTCAGGACCGCCAGAAGAGCAACTATGATCGCAAATGATGGGGTTTGACTTATCAACCAGGTGATCAAGCTTATCTGCGTGTCACTCCTATGAAGGGCACTCACCACTTAGGAATCAAGGGCAAGCTAGCTCCACGCTACATTGGTCCTTTCCGCATTGTTGCAAGACGTGGTCAGGTGGCGTATAAATTGGAGTTGCCGCCGCAATTATCTCATATCCACGACTTATTCCATGTGTTGCAACTTCGTAAATGCTTCAAGGAATCTCCGCACCGAGCAGTGGATCACGAGGTGCTCGAATTGCAAGATGACCTATCTTATAAGGAGCATCCGATCCGCATTCTCGATGAAGCTCAACGTCGGACCCGTCAGAAGGTTACCAAGTTCCTCAAAGTGCAGTGGTCAAATCATACTGAAGATGAAGCCACTTAGGAACGCGAGGATAATCTTCGTGCGGCATACCCCGAACTTTTTCCTTCTACCTCTTAATTCTCGGGACGAGAATTCTTGTTAGTGGAGGAGATTTGTAACACCCCATGTATTAAGCTATAGTGATCACCCTTTTGATTATGCCATGTCATCATGATCAACAGTGCTTAATCATCATTAGTATCATATCTCTTTTCCAATTCAAATTCAAATGGAAATTCAAACTAAAAGTGAAAATAAAAGTTGTCCAAACCCAGAAACTAAAATGTTCATTAAATAGCAAATAATTTGGAGGCAATGATAAAATTGTAACCAACCTTATTGAAATTGGATAAGTGACTTAAACATCCTCAAACAGTGGCTGAAAACAATATTTAATAACCTATTAATTAAATATAAAATAAATATGAAATGATAAATACCCCAAACTAATTTTTGGTGATAGGGTATGTTGCACTGTGATTTATTGTCCAGGTCATATATTTTACAAAATTCATTTGGGTGCCACACATTTTACAAAACCAGAAACTAAAAGGAAAAATAGAACCCCCACCCACTGGGCCAACCGGCCCAGCTGGCAGCCAGGCCAGCCCACTTGAGCCAGCCGGCCCACCGCACCCCTCCATAACCCCCGGGCAAACCCTAACCCACCCCTCACTCCCCACTCGTTCCCCCACAATCCCCACCTCCCCAGCTCGATCTGGATCGGGGCTGGAGGAGCCTGACGCCCGCCCCGCCGCCCAAGTCGCCCCGCCTCGCCGGCCACCGCCGCCCCTGTCGGACCGCCGAACCCCTCCTCCTCGTCCTCCCCCTCAACGGCTACCCCGAGCCTCGTCGGCCCCCGATCCCCGGCAATGAATGTGAGCATCACCGCCGTGCTCGCGCCCCCCCCCCCTTTGCCTCTCCCCCTTTGCCCCCCCATGCTCACCAGCTCGTGCACCGGCCCGCGCTCCCGCTCGCGCTCAACCACGCCGCAACCGCCCGCAGCTCGCGTGCCGCTAGCTCAACGCCGACCGCGCCTCGCAGGGCTGTGCACCACCCGCGCCCTGCCTCGCCCAGTCCACCACTGTCAGCGGCCTGCGCTCTCAAGCGCGCGCGCCCGCGCGTGCCTGGCCTTGCCCTACACCGCTCGCCGTAGCCCCGTCAAACCCGTGACGTCGCCGCCGATGGCCATCGTCGTTGTGGCCTTCTCCGGCCACCCCCAGGTCCCAACTCCTCCACCAGTGGATGCGGCCGAGCCACAGCTACTCGTAGCTGTGCTCGACTCTCCGAACCATCGCCCGATGCTCCTCCACCGTGCTTGGACGTCGCCGGTGGTTACCTCTGGCCAGCTGACGTGTCCGGTTAATTAGGGGCACTAATTACCCTATTAGTTGCCCCTGTCACTATGACATGTGGGCCCCAGCTAATTAAGAATAACTAAACAGCTCTTTGAATAAAACCTGAGTCTATTACATGTGGGACCCGTGTACTATTTAAAAGGATAAGTTTTAGTTAACCTAACTGCCTATGACATGGGGGACCGAGTGCACTATTCTTTTGGATAAGGTTGACTGGGTCAACTGCTGACTCAGCAGTGGGGCCCCACTGTCAGCCACACATACACATCCCTGTGTACACACTCTATGTACCCGTAGCATTTTCCAATTTAATTTCGAATTTAAATTAATTCCAGTAAATTCCAGAAAATCAATAAAATCTTTAGAAAATCATAGAAAATAATCCGTAGCTCAGATCGAAAAACTTTGTACATGAAAGTTGCTCAGAACGACGAGACGAATCCGAATACGCGGACCATTCATCCGTCACACATACCTAACTATCCGAACATGGAACCGTTCCCCTCCGGTCATCTGTCTGACAAATGTCCGGAACCGGGAAAACATTCCCGGATGGATTCCCCCTTCCTTGATGACATGCAACCATACATTAGGACACACCCGACACTGCATATTGTCATGTCGTACATTGTGTTGCTCTTGTTTGCTGTGTATTTATACTGTTTCCTCCCCCTTTTCACTCTCGTTAGACTCCGACGTAGTTCCCGGTACCGACGCAGCTCGGGAGCCCAATGACACCATTGACGACCTTGCCTTTGCCGCCGAGCAACCAGGCAAGCACCCCCCCTTTGAGCATACCGATATCGCCTATTCTTTCTCTCTCATGCTTGCATTAGAATTGCTGCCGCTACTGCTTTACCTATTCTGATGCATAGCCTGTTTATTGTAACCCGCTGTTGATAATTACCTGCATATCCTAAACTGCTTAGTATAGGCTGGGTAGAGACCTATCAGTGACCCCCCTTGTCCCGACTGCCCCGCTGGATTATTAGAAGACCCGATCAACGGGATTGAAGACCAGGTCCCGGCACCGCACATCACCCCCTTAGTTGTACGCCGCTACTGGGTTACTATCGAGTGCCGAGGGTGATACCTCGTGTAGCACTTCTGATGTTAACTCTGTAGAGTAGCTATTCAGTCGTGGTCATCGAGGGTGATTCCTCCTTCACCACTTTCGATAACGACGCCATCGTACAACACCTCAAGTGTGAACCCATTGAGGGTGATTCCTCCGAGTTCACCTTGACGGATACATCGAGTAGGAATCCAACGAGGGTGATACCTCGGATTACCCTGATGTTATGGACACACAGATACTTGGACTGTACTATTGTTACTTGGAAAGGCGGGTCGACCCTGAGGGGTACCCGCGTGAGCCTAAGTGGCGAGTGTTGTGGAGACAGGTTGACCTGGATGGTGCCCGAGTGATGAATACGAGGCGCGGCCGGGCATTCTTGGCCCTTGCCGCAAGTCCTTGAGACGGGGAGATGGGGTCACATCTTTCGTGAGTCTCTGCTCGTTACCGCAACCCCAAGGTACTATAGATTTGGATATTTGATCCGAGCAGGCCTCTGGCCTAATAGCACTAACCATCACGTGGGCATAGTATGGGCGTTCTGCATCGTAGCATCAGCCGAAAGCTTTATCAGACGTCTAGTTCAGCCTTGCGCCCGGGACGGACCGGCGCCCTCCTGGTGCCTGGCTTCACCCTGCTCGCAACGACCCAGAGTGCACAGGGCGATGGCCCAAGACCCCTGAGCGCTTAGGATGTAGACCGGCGGGGACCTCTCTGCTGAGCTGTAGGTAGGGCTGCGGTGTATCGTTTGGCCGAGGCCAGGCATGACCCAGGAAAGTGTGTCCGGCCGGAGTTAATCGAGCGTGTTGGGTAAGTTGGTGCACCCCTGCAGGGAAGAACACATCTATCGATAGCCGGTCCTACGGTAAAGGACACTCGGAGTTGTATCACGTTCGACACAACTAGAACGTGAGATGATACCTGGATACTATGGCTCTGGGATTGCTTCTCGCAGGGAGTCGAGAAGGGATCTCAGGACGAGGTTGATGACTATATGGCTCTGGGATTGCTTTCTCACAGGGAGTCGAGAAAGGATCTCTGGGTGAGGTTGAGACTTAATGATACTGCTACATTATATTGTACTATTCTACTCTCTTCTATTGCTGCAAGACCGCTGAAGATCCTAATCTTCGATAGGACTAGGCCTTCTCTCTATTCTAGCATTTCTGCAGCCCAGTCCACATATACAGCCTTCCTTTGATAATGTTGCATATGTAGTGTAGATCCTTGCTTGTTGAGTACTTCGGATGAGTACTCACGGTTGCTTTGCTTTCTTTTTTCCCCCATATCCATTTGATGCGACCAGATGACAGAGCCCCTGAGACAGCTGCCCCCGCTGACGATCGCTAATACTACCCCGAGGGTGGATACTACTACGAGTTGACTGACGACTAGGAGTAGGTTCGGAGGGTCCCAGGCAGGAGGCCTGCGCCTTTCGATCGTAGTGTTTTATTTTGCCCCGCCTTTCTAAAGGCCTTTCTGTTTCTCTTTTAATATCTGTACTCAGATATCTGATGCTTCCGCTGATGCTTGTATGCCATCGAGCTATGTATTCGAGCCCTCGAGGCCCTGGCTTGTAATATAAAGCTTGTATGACTTTATTTATGTTTTAGAGTTGTGTTGTGATATCTTCCCGTGAGTCCTTAGGCTTGATCGTGTGCATTTGCGTGTATGATTAGTGCACGTTTGAGACGGGGGCGTCACAAGTTGGTATCAGAGCCGACTGCCTGTAGGAACCCCCCTTTCCAACTCCTTGGCCGAATTTGAGTCTAGTGACCGAAGACTGTTTTACTAACTTGGCTGTGTGGCTTACGGGCCCACGCCGCCAATTGGGTGGTATTAGGATCTTTTACTCCTCGACCTTTACTCTGGGACTCTGATCGCTCTTCTATTCGGGTTAACATTTTACTATCTCCAACATTAGGTTCTCGTGATCACATCCACCTGGTGTTTTGAAAATTTCCCCCCTTCCTCCAAGATTGCGGGCCAGGTTCTGCTTGCAGGATCCTCTTATCGAGGGCACCCTGTGTTGTCACTTGCAGATTCCTCGCTCCAACAGTTTTCTCTAACGTATTGTAGCCTTTGCTATGACACGTTGTTGTAATCCTCACCGCGTGCCTGCGCGCCGCCTAGATTGTCTAGCTGCGAGTGTTCCCGTGCGCGTACTATCCGTTTGAATCCAACTATGTGCATGGATTGGTATGTCTTTGACGACTACTATTATATATCTAATGCCTATCCTGTTCTGTCCCGTGTTACATCATGAATAACTTCATACACCTGCAGTTTTACTTGCTAAACTGCCCCCTGTTGAATTGGCAGGATGGCTGACGATCCTCCACCTCCACCCTATATTGCCGCAATGATGCAGCAGTTTGAATTGAACCATCAGCTCAACGAGAGTCTGGTAAAACATTTGGAACGCAACGATGCTCGTCAGGAGCCTGGACCGATCTCTTTGCCAGAATTTGTGCGCCTCAATCCATCCGTTTTCCGCAACTCCACCAATCCTATGGATGCTGATGATTGGCTTCATGACATCCTGTTTGGGATGGAGTCAGCTAATGTTGCCCCTGACAGTTACGTCACCTTTGCGACATTCCACTTGAAGGGTCCCACTGCTCAATGGTGGGAAAGCCACAAGGGTATGTTGCCTACAGAGACTGTAACCCCTTGGCAGGAATTTCAGTCAGCTTTTCGTGCACGGTACATTCCTCAAGGTCTGATGGACCAGAAGAAGCAGGAGTTCCGCAAACTCTCACAGGGCACAATGACTATGGATGAATATCAGAGGAAATTTCTCGAATTATCCCGCTATGCTGAAGATGACGTATGCACTGACGCCTGCAAGCAGGAGAAATTCCGTGAAGGACTGCGTATGGATATAAATCTCGCACTTGCTGTCCTTGATTTTGCAGACTTCGCAACGCTTAATAGCCAAACTTTCCGAGTTGAGACTGCTCTGACTAAACACCAGGAGTCGCTCAAGCGCACTCATGAAGCTGGCTCAACCTCGGGTCAGCCTCTTCAGAAACATCGAGTCTGGATCCCACACAATGTTCATCATCGACCCGCTCCAACACCAAGGCCGTCTTATGTTGCACCTCGTCTGCCTCCGCCGACGAGACCGCTAACGATTCAGGGTGGACAGTCCAATGCCATGGCTTCACCTCAGGCTGCACCACGTCCTCCTGATGGTCGTACGAAGGGCCATCGAACCCATCATTCCAGAAGTCGTAAGGCCAGGCCGCTTGCTATGGGTCGTGGCCAGGTCACTCATGTCAAAATGGGAGAAGCTCGTGAGTCACCTAAAATCGTGATGGGAACTCTGCCAGTTAATTCAGTTGCAGCTTCTGTTCTCTTTGATTCCGGGGCATCACATTCCTTTGTGTCCCAGCAATTTGCACAAATACATGGGTTAGCTATGAGCTCATTACCCACTCCATTAGAGATTATCACTCCCCGTTCCAGGTGGCAAACCAAGATGGTAAGTCACAACAATCAGATCAAAATTGAAGGGTTTATGTTCTCTGCTTCCCTTATTGCTCTTGGACCTTCCGACATAGACATCATTCTTGGTATGGACTGGTTGGCAGCCCATAATGCTTTGATTAATTGCGCTACTAAGACAGTCCAGCTCACCCACCCTTCGGGCCAGACAGTCAAATACTCAGCCCGAATAGCTCACGATGCTGAGACTCAAATATATGTTCTGAATGCATTGAATGCCTCACATCTTGAAGGCATTGAGAACGTTCCAGTTGTTCGTGATTTTCAAGATGTCTTTCCAGAAGAACTTCCAGGAATACCCCCTGCTAGAGCTGTTGAGTTCGTCATCGACTTGAAGCCTGGCACTACTCCTATTGCGAAGCGTCCTTATAAAATGCCTCCGCACCACCTTCTTGAACTTAAGGAGGAAATTGACACGTCACTTAAGAAGGGTTTCATCCGCCCCAGTTCCTCTGCTTGGGGAGCACCTTCACTCTTCGTTAAGAAGAAGGATGGAACTAACCGATTGGTTCAGGATTATCGACCCATTAACCAAGCCATAATCCAGAACAAATATCCGCTTCCTCGGATCAATGATTTGTATGATCAACTTGCTGGATCATCGGTATTCTCTAAACTTGATTTGAGGTTGGGTTACCATCAGATCTGTGTTCGTGAAGAGGATATTCCGAAGACTGCATTTGTTACTCGCTATGGCTCTTATGAGTACACTGTCATGTCATTTGGCTTAACAAATGCTCCAGCCACGTTTTCCCGCCTGATGAATTATATCTTCATGGATTACCTCGACAAGTTCGTCGTGGTTTATCTAGATGATGTTCTGGTCTATTCAAAGAATAAGGAAGAATATGCTGAACACCTCCGTCTTGTACTGGAAAGGCTCCGAGAACACCAGTTGTATGCCAAATACTCCAAATGTGAATTTTGGCTTTCTGAAGTAACGTACCTTGGTCATGTGATTTCCAAGGATGGAATTGCTGTTAACCCGGAACGAGTTCAGGCTATTCTGGACTGGACTCCTCCGAAGAACGTCAAGCAAGTGAGAAGTTTTCTTGGCCTTGCAAGCTATTGCCGTCGGTTTGTTGAGAATTTTTCTAAGATTGCTAAGCCTTTGACTGATCTGCTTCACAAGGGCGTTAAGTTTGAATGGACAGACAAATGTCAAGATAGTTTTCAAACACTCAAGGACAAGCTAACATCTGCCCCAGTACTTGCTCCACCAGATTCTCGCAAAGACTTCGTGATTTATTGTGACGCATCCCGTGAAGGATTAGGCTGTGTCCTAATGCAAGAGCGTAAAGTGATTGCTTATGGCTCTCGTCAGTTGCGCCCACATGAAGAGAATTATCCGGTACATGATCTAGAACTAGCTGCTGTCATCTATGCACTGCAGTTGTGGCGACATTACCTTCTCGGTAATCGTTGTGAGATATACACGGATCATAAAAGCCTGAAGTACTTGTTCACTCAACCATCTCTAAACCTCCGTCAGCAAAGATGGATGGAGGCCATTGTGGACTATGATTTGGGTATTTCTTATACCCCTGGCAAGGCTAACGTGATGGCTGATGCCTTAAGCCACAAGTCCTATTGCGACAACCTCATGGTTAGGCGAGCTCAACCTCGTCTTTTTGAAGAACTGTGCAAGCTGAATCTGCGTATTGTTCCATAGGGCTCTCTTAATAACCTTGTGAAACAACCAGATCTTGAGAAATCTGTTAAGAATGCGCAAGATAAAGATGCTGAAATTGATCTGATGAAGAAAGACCTTCACCTAGAAAAGTACAGGGATTTCTCGCTGTCTGAAGATGGAACTTTGTATTTCAGAAACCGCATTGTCGTACCTCGCTTCGAACTCATGACTGATAAGGTCATGAAGGAGGCACATGATACACCGCTGTCGATTCATCCGGGTAGCACCAAGATGTATCGTGATCTCCGTCAAAGGTACTGGTGGTCTAGAATGAAGCAGGACATTGCTCGCTATGTTGTTGAATGTGATGTGTGTCGTCGCGTTAAAGCAGAACATCAGAAGCCTGCTGGAATTCTGCAACCGTTGCCTATTCCTCTATGGAAATGGGATAAGGTTCAGATGGATTTCATTACAGGACTTCCTAGGTCACAGAAGGGTCACGATGCTATTCTTGTCGTCATCGACCAACTTTCTAAAGTTGCACACTTTCTGCCTGTCAAGGAGACAGTCACTGCTAGTCAGTTAGCAGAATTATATATCTCCAAAATTGTATCACTCCACGGTATTCCGAAGGAGATCAGTTCGGACCGTGGCGGCCTTTTCACTTCCAAGTTCTGGGAAAGTTTCCAAGAAGCTATGGGAACTCATATTACCTAGAGTTCAGCTTATCACCCCCAATCCCAAGGCCAAGTCGAGCGAGTAAATCAAGTACTTGAAGACATGCTTCGGGCTTGTGTTATTTCTTTCGGCAAGAAGTGGGAAGAATCTCTTCCGTATGCCGAGTTCTCTTATAACAACAGCTATCAAGCCAGCTTGAAAATGGCCCCCTTCGAAGTACTCTATGGACGTAAGTGTTGAACCCCTCTGAATTGGTCAGAAACTGGGGAATGACCACTCGTGGGTCCGGATATTATTCAACACGCCGAAGAGCAAGTCCGTATCGTCCGTGAAAACCTCAAGGCGGCTCAGGACCGCCAGAAGAGCAACTATGATCGCAAATGATGGGGTTTGACTTATCAACCAGGTGAGCAAGCTTATCTGCGTGTCACTCCTATGAAGGGCACTCACCGCTTCGGAATCAAGGGCAAGCTAGCTCCACGCTACATTGGAACTTTCCGCATTGTTGCAAGACGTGGTCAGGTGGCGTATAAATTGGAGTTGCCGCCGCAATTATCTCATATCCACGACTTATTCCATGTGTCGCAACTTCGTAAATGCTTCAAGGAATCTCCGCACCGAGCAGTGGATCACGAGGTGCTCGAATTGCAAGATGACCTATCTTATAAGGAGCATCCGATCCGCATTCTCGATGAAGCTCAACGTCGGACCCGTCAGAAGGTTACCAAGTTCCTCAAAGTGCAGTGGTCAAATCATACTGAAGATGAAGCCACTTGGGAACGCGAGGATAATCTTCGTGCGGCATACCCCAAACTTTTTCCTTCTACCTCTTAATTCTCGGGACGAGAATTCTTGTTAGTGGAGGAGATTTGTAACACCCCATGTATTAAGCTACAGTGATCACCCTTTTGATTATGCCATGTCATCATGATCAACAGTGCTTAATCATCATTAGTATCATATCTCTTTTCAAATTCAAATTCAAATGGAAATTCAAACTAAAAGTGAAAATAAAAGTTGTCCAAACCCAGAAACTAAAATGTTCATTAAATAGCAAATAATTTGGAGGCAATGATAAAATTGTAACCAACCTTATTGAAATTGGATAAGTGACTTAAACATCCTCAAACAGTGGCTGAAAACAATATTTAATAACCTATTAATTAAATATAAAATAAATATGAAATGATAAATACCCCAAACTAATTTTTGGTGATAGGGTATGTTGCACTATGATTTATGGTCCAGGTCACATATTTTACAAAATTCATTTGGGTGCCACACATTTTACAAAACCAGAAACTAAAAGGAAAAACAGAACCCCTCCCCCCACTGGGCCAACTGGCCCAGCTGGCAGCCAGGCCAGCCCACTTGACCCAGCCGGCCCACCGCACCCCTCCATAACCCCCGGGAAAACCCTAACCCACCCCTCACTCCCCACTCGTTCCCCCACAATCCCCACCTCCCCAGCCCGACCTGGATCGGGGCTGGAGGAGCCTGACGCCCGCCCCGCCGCCCGAGTCGCCCCGCCTCGCCGGCCACCGCCGCCCCCGTTGAACCGCCGAACCCCGCCTCCTCGTCCTCCCCCTCAACGGCTACCCCGAGCCTCGCCGGCCCCCGATCCCCGGCAACGAATGTGAGCGTCACCGCCGTGCTCGCGCCCCCCCCCCCTTTGCCTCTCCCCCTTCACCCCCCCATGCGCACCAGCTCGCGCACCGGCCCGCGCTCCCGCTCGCGCTCAACCACGCCGCAACCGCCTGCAGCTCGCGCGCCGCTAGCTCAACGCCGACCGCGCCTCGCAGGGCCGTGCACCACCCGCGCCCTGCCTCGCCCAGTCCACCCCTGTCAGCGGCCTGCGCCCTCAAGCGCGCGCGCCCGCGCGTGCCTGGTTGTGCCCTACACCGCTCGCCATAGCCCCGTCGAACCCGTGACGTCGCCGCCGATGGCCATCGTCGTTGTGGCCTTCTCCGGCCACCCCCAGGTCCCAACTCTTCCACCAGTGGATGCGGCCGAGCCACAGCTACTCGTAGCTGTGCTCGACTCACCGAACCATCGCCCGATGCTCCTCCACCACGCCTGGATGTCGCCGGTGGTTACCTCTGGCCAGCTGACGTGTCCGGTTAATTAGGGGCACTAATTACCCTATTAGTTGCCCCTGTCACTATGACATGTGGGCCCCAGCTAATTAAGAATAACTAAACAGCTCTTTGAATAAAACCTGAGTCTATTACATGTGGGACCCGTGTACTGTTTAAAAGGATAAGTTTTAGTTAACCTAACTGCCTATGACATGGGGGACCGAGTGCACTATTCTTTTGGATAAGGTTGACTGGGTCAACTGCTGACTCAGCAGTGGGGCCCCACTGTCAGCCACACATACACATCCCTGTGTACACACTCTCTGTACCCGTAGCATTTTCCAATTTAATTTTGAATTTAAATTAATTCCAGTAAATTCCAGAAAATCAATAAAATCTTTAGAAAATCATAGAAAATAATCCGTAGCTCAGATCGAAAAACTTTGTACATGAAAGTTGCTCAGAACGACGAGACGAATCCGAATCCGAGGACCGTTCGTCCGTCACATGTCCCTAACTATCCGAACATGGAACCGTTCCCCTCCGGTCATCTGTCTGACAAATGTCCGGAACCGGGAAAATATTCCCGGATGGATTCCCCCTTCCTCGGTGACATGCAACCATACATTAGGACACACCCGGCACTGCATATTGTCATGTCATACATTGTGTTGCTCTTGTTTGCTGTGTATTTATACTGTTTCCTCCCCCTCTTCTCTCTCGTTAGACTCCGACGCAGTTCCCGGTACCGACGCAGCTCGGAAGCCCGACGACACCATTGACGACCTTGCCTTTGCCGCAGAGCAACCAGGCAAGCACCCCCCCCCCCTTTGAGCATACCGATATCGCCTATTCTTTCTCTCTCATGCTTGCATTAGAATTGTTGCCACTACTGCTTTACCTATTCTGATGCATAGCCTATTTATTGTAACCCGCTGTTGATAATTACCTGCATATCCTAAACTGCTTAGTATAGGCTGGGTAGAGACCTATCAGTGACCCCCCTTGTCCCGACTGCCCCGCTGGATTATCGGAAGACCCGATCAACAGGATTGAAGACCAGGTCCCGGCACCGCACATCACCCCCTTAGTTGTACGCCGCTACTGGGTTACTATCGAGTGCCGAGGGTGATACCTCGTGTAGCACTTCTAATGTTAACTCTGTAGAGTAGCTATTCAGTCGTGGTCATCGAGGGTGATTCCTCCTTCACCACTTCCCATAACGACGCCGTCGTACAACACCTCAAGTGTGAACCCATTGAGGGTGATTCCTCCGAGTTCACCTTGACGGATACATCGAGTAGGAATCCAACGAGGGTGATACCTCGGATTCCCCTGATGTTATGGACACACGGATACTTGGACTATACTATTGTGACTTGGAAAGGCGGGTCGACCCTGAGGGGTACCCGCGTGAGCCTAAGTGGCGAGTGTTGTGGAGACGGGTTGACCTGGATGGTGCCCGAGTGATGAATATGAGGCTCGGCCGGGCATTCTTGGCCCTTGCCACAAGTCCTCGAGATGGGGAGATGGGGTCACATCTTTCGTGAGTCTCTGCTCGTTACCGCAACCCCAAGGTACTAACGATTTGGATATTTGATCCGAGCAGGCCTCTGGCCTAATAGCACTAACCATCACGTGGGCATAGTATGGGCGTTCTGCATCGTAGCATCAGCCGAAAGCTCTGTCAGACGTCTAGTTCAGCCTTGCGGCCGGGACAGACCGGCGCCCTCCTGGTGCCTGGCTTCACCCTGCTCACAACGACCCGGAGTGCACAGGGCGATGGCCCAAGACCCCTGAGCGCTTAGGATGTAGGCCGGCGGGGACCTCTCTGCTGAGCTGTAGGTAGGGCTGCGGTGTATCGTTTGGCCGAGGCCAGGCATGACCCAGGAAAGTGTGTCCGGCCGGAGTTAATCGAGCGTGTTGGCTAAGTTGGTGCACCCCTACAGGGAAGAACACATCTATCGATAGCCGGTCCTACGGTAAAGGACACTCGGAGTTGTATCACGTTCGGCACAACTAGACCGTGAGATGATACCTGGATACTATGGCTCTGGGATTGCTTCTCGCAGGGAGTCGAGAAGGGATCTCAGGACGAGGTTGATGACTGTATGGCTCTGGGATTGCTTTCTCGCAGGGAGTCAAGAAAGGATCTCTGGGTGAGGTTGAGACTTAATGATATTGCTACATTATATTGTACTGTTCTACTCTCTTCTATTGCTGCAAGACCGCTGAAGATGCTAGTCTTCGATAGGACTAGGCCTTCTCTCTATTCTGGCATTTCTGCAGCCCAATCCACATATACAGCCTTCCTTTGATAATGTTGCATATGTAGTGTAGATCCTTGCTTGCTGAGTACTTCGGATGAGTACTCACGGTTGCTTTGCTTTCTTTTTTCCCCCATATCCATTTGATGTGACCAGATGACGGAGCCCCTGAGACAGCTGCCCCCGCCGACGATCGCTACTACTATCCCGAGGGTGGATACTACTACGAGTTGACTAACGACCAGGAGTAGGTTCGGAGGGTCCCAGGCAGGAGGTCTGCGCCTTTCGATCGTAGTGTTTTATTTTGCCCCACCTTTCTAAAGGCCTTTCTGTTTCTCTTTTAATATCTGTACTCAGATATCGGATGCTTCCGCTGACGCTTGTATGCCATCGAGTTATGTATTCGAGCCCTCGAGGCCCTGGCTTGTAATATAAAGCTTGTATGACTTTATTTATGTTTTAGAGTTGTGTTGTGGTATCTTCCCGTGAGTCCTTAGGCTTGATCATGTGCATTTGCGTGTATGATTAGTGCACAATTGAGCCGGGGGCGTCACAAGTTGGTATCAGAGCCGACTGCCTGTGGGAACCCCCCTTTCCAACTCCTTGGCCGAAGTTGAGTCTAGTGACCGAAGACTGGTTTACTAACTTGGCTGTGTGGCTTACAGGCCCACGTCGCCAATTGGGTGGTATTAGGATCTTTTACTCCTCGACCTTTACTCTGGGACTCTGATCGCTCTTCTATTCGGGTTAAGATTTTACTAACTCCAACATTAGGTTCTCGTGATCACATCCACCCGGTGTTCTGAAAATTTCTCCCCTTCCTCCAAGATTGCGGGCCAGGTTCTGCTTGCAGGATCCTCTTATCGAGGGCACCCTGTGTTGTCACGTGCAGATTCCTCGCTCCAACAGTTTTCTCCGACGTATTGTAGCCTTTGCTATGACATGTTGTTGTAATCCTCACCGCGTGCCTGCGCGCCACCTAGTTTGTCTAGCTGCGAGCGTTCCCGTGCGCGTACTATCCATTTGAATCCAACTATGTGCATGGATTGGTATGTCTTTGACGACTACTATTATATATCTAATGCCTATCCTGTTCTGTCTCGTGTTACATCATGAATAACTTCATACACCTGCAGTTTTACTTGCTAAACTGCCCCCTGTTGAATTGGCAGGATGGCTGACGATCCTCCACCTCCACCCTATATTGCCGCAATGATGTAGCAGTTTGAATTGAACCGTCAGCTCAACGAGAGTCTGGTAAAACGTTTGGAATGCAACGATGCTTGTTTGGAGCCTGGACTGATCTCTTTGCCAGAATTTGTGCGCCTCAATCCATCCGTTTTCCGCAACTCCACCAATCCTATGGATGCTGATGATTGGCTTCATGACATCCTGTTTGGGAAGGAGTCAGCTAATGTTGCCCCTGACAGTTACGTCACCTTTGCGACATTCCACTTGAAGGGTCCCACTGCTCAATGGTGGGAAAGCCACAAGGGTATGTTACCTACAGAGACTGTAACCCCTTGGCAGGAATTTCAGTCAGCTTTTCGTGCACGGTACATTCCTCAAGGTCTGATGGACCAGAAGAAGCAGGAGTTCCGCAAACTCTCACAGGGCACAATGACTATGTGTCGGTGTACTAGAATAGGGGTACCCTAGTACCCCGTACTTGTGCACGGGCAGTAGTAGCATCCCGCGGCCAGGCTTGCGGGAGGACAGCCAGAGAGAAGCTCAAGATTATTAAGCCATTCAAGAACAAAGTATACAAAGCAAGAGTTAAGGCCCCGGCAAGAGAAGCTTGCCGGGAGGGACAGCTGAGGCCCAGCCTAGGCATTGCTGAAGCAGAGTACTTGCCGCGGCAAGGTACTTGCCCCGGCAAGTCATTGGCTGCGGCAAGGTATTGGCTGCGGCAAGGTACTTGCCCCGGCAAGTTACCTTGCGCGGCAAACTATGGGTTGCGCCAAGCTGTCAGGTGCGGCAAGGTCTTGCCGCGGCAAGCGTTACTGTACCACTGTGCTACTGTGCTGCTCCGGTGCCTCTGCCAGCGTGGCGCTCTGGGTCCTTCCAAGCATGCGTGGCAGGGCACTGTGTAGACGGTGGTGCACTGTAGCTAGCGGTGCAGCAGCAGGTGGGATAGGCTTTTCCCACGTCCAAGACGTTCGGGTACATGTATGTGGACAGCAAAGGCATGGGCATTTAATGCCCTTGTCCCCTGCCGTCAGTGGTAGGTAGGACATGTCATCCTGGTAATAGTGGCCTTACTGTAGCAACTTTCCACCTCTACCTTTACTGTTTGCCACCTGTTGGTGACCCCTTTGTGCGTATAAAAGGAGGCCCATAGGCAACGTGAAAAGGGGGAGGAACTGGGAAAGGGAGAACTCCAGTATTGTACGCAGCTACTCGGTACTGTAGCGCTCCTGGAGCTAGAACAATCATACAGATAATAAACCAAAAAGCAGGAGTAGGGTTTTACGCATCCGTGCGGCCCGAACCTGGGTAAATCTCTCTCGTGCACTGTCGTGTTCTTCGCTAGATTTGCTCTTCGTGCGACCGTCTCTCCCTGCCAAACGTAAAGGGGTCCTTCCCTGGGTCCCATAGGTGATCGTGGATTCGTCCCCGACATCTTTGGCGTGCCAGGTAGGGGCGCAGGAGGTTGTGTGAACCTAATCTAGCGATTTGCGCGTTAGTTTTTGGGCCATCCTCCGTCTTATGGCTCCAAAAAAGAAGACTTCAGCCATCGGTGCGTCCACGTCCAACCCGCCTGCTCCCATGCAGGAGGGTGCCGACGTGATTGCGGCTGCTGGGGGGACTGGAGAGCGAGAGCTCCTATTACCTCCACCTGTCCAAAACCGGGCCAGCAACGCCAATCTTGGCGCTGCTGGGTCTGGGAACGCAGCGCTGCTCGCTGCTGCTGGCCCTGCAAGCTCCAGAAACGGTGCTGCGCGTTCTGGAACGCTTGCGCCGGTTCAGACGCCGCGGCCTTCGCAAGAAGCCCGTGACAGGCAGCGTCCTGACGCCCCAGGTGCCAGGCGCTCCCTGGATAATGAACTTGCGCATCGATCACGAGATGCGCGGGGTCGCCATACGCAACAACACGTTGGCGGGGTCGAGGTGCGGTCGCCTGGGCGTGGAGATGCTCCTTCTAACACTGTTAGGAGTAAGAGCATCCCACAGTCCTCACGCCACTCGATACCTCCCTCACCAGCAGAAGCGTTGGCGCGTGCGCAGCTGCTCCTGAACTTCCCTCCACCAGCAGATAAGCTTGACGAGTGGAGGGCAACCATTCAGAGCCTTCTCAGCTTCGCTGATGCCGACCCGGTGCGCGCGGCCGACAAGAGAACTAGTGACAATGCTGTCACCAACAAGAACGGCGAGGGGGCAACAGCCGTACACTCCCCACCCAGACGGCCTCGGTCGCCGACACGTCGAAACGACGCCCGTGGCGATGATTCCACGGTGTCGTCTGACCCGCGAGCTCGTCGTGACCAGCGCCTCGTTCTTCAGGAACGCAGAGGAGAAGACGCTCATACCACTATCGAGCGAAGGAGAGAAGCGCATCGTCAGTCCGACAGACGCGCAGGGCCCACTGTTGACATGCATGCGCCAGGGGATCCTGGCGACTTGCCGTACGCGGTAAGTTGTCCAGCGTTCACCCGTGAGCTGCGGCAGGTCCAGTGGCCCAATCGCAAGGCTTTCAAGCCTGACGTGCCGGAGAAGTATGATGGCAAGACACACCCGTCGGAGTTCCTCAGCATTTACACCATTGCAGTGCAAGCTGCCGGGGGACGAGACGACAAGATTCTTGCTAACTACTTCCCGCTCGTGTTAAAGCGCAACGTCGTCTCATGGCTCATGCACTTGTCGGAGAACTCCATTTCTTCATGGGCGGACCTGTGCCATCAGTTTGTTGGTGCCTTTACTGGCGGTCATCAACCTCATGGCCAGGAGAGTGATCTTCATCTCATCCCCCAGAAGGAAGGAGAGCCCCTGCGCAAATACATTCAAAGGTTCAGCCGCGTACAGTACAACATCCCAGATGTTCACCCCGCTGCGGTTATTAGCGCGTTCCATCAGAACGTGCGTAACCGCAAGATGCGGGAGGAAATGGCGATGACCAAGGTCAGAGACATTGGCCAGCTATATGCTCTCGCCGACAAGTGTGCGCGCGCTGAAGAGGGAAGGAAACTTCCCGGTGAAGGTGTTGGCGCAGGGGGGAGCTCTGACAGCGAAGGTACCGCCCCGGCAAAGAAGGGCCGGCGGCGGAACAACAGGAAGAAAAAGGGCAAAGCTGTGCTTGCCGTCGAGCAGTCCAGCGGCAACGGCAGCGCCGACAAGGCCAAAGTCGAGGGCTCCGGCAAGGAGATTGCCGCGTGCGCCAACTGTCAGGCCTTGGCGGCTGCCGACAAGCAGGACGGCTCCGACAAGCAATATTGCAAGATCCACCGCACCAAGGGACACGATCTCCAGAACTGTCGACGAGTCGAGCAGCTTGTCGAACATCAGAAAGCTGAGTATGAGAGGCGCGACAAGGAGAAGGCCCCCGAAGGTGCTGGCGGGTCCAGCAAGAAGCGCACTGCCCGAGGAGGGCGTCGCGGCAAGGCCAAGCAGCAGCAGAGAGACAGGCCTCCTCGTGGCCGCGACAAAGATGATGATGATGATGATCTAGATGATGAAGAATCCAGTGAGCACGAATTTCAGAAAGCCGCAGAAGTCTTGTGTGTTGACGGTGGTGCTTCGTTGCATTCTTCTCACCGCCAACTTAAACAGTGGGCGCGAGAGATCAATGCGGCGGAACCATCTGTTGACGCCAGAAAGCTTCTGAAGTGGTCCGACACGCCTATCGTCTTTGACATTGAGGACCACCCTGACCGCACAACGACGGTCGGGTGCTTACCGATGTTGGTTTCACCAATGATCCGCAACCTCAAGGTCACGAAGATGTTAGTTGACGGTGGGGCCGGCTTGAATCTGATTTCGCCCGCTGTGCTCCGGAAACTTCAAATCTCTGACGGCGAGCTTGAGGAAACTGGTACTTTCCAAGGAGTCAATCCAGGAAGGAGCAAGCCAAAAGGGAAGATCACGCTGCCAGTGACATTTGGCGGCGAGCTGAACTACCGGACCGAGAAGGTCACCTTTGATGTTGCCGATATTCCATTGCCTTATAATGGGATACTTGGCCGTCCAGCGCTCGCCAAGTTCATGGCAGCCTCTCATTATGCCTACAACGTGTTGAAGATGCCAGGTCTAGTAGGTGTTATCACAGTTCCCTGCGACAAGAAGGATGCGCTTATTTGCGCCGACAAGATTTACCGGGAAGCAGCTGCCGCAACTACCGCCAAGGCACTTGCCGCTGAAGCTCTCGGGCGGGAGAACAAGAGGAAGTCCGGCAAGAGCTCCTGTGCCCACTCCGGCAAGCGCACCTCTTCGGAGTGCTGCGCTGCCGTCGAGGACGCACCAGAGAGCTCCACCGGCAAGTGTAAGAAGAACAAAGCCGCTCCGCCTGCGACAAAGAAGGTGCCCGCCAAGGAGGATGGCACTGGTGGTTCCTTCACCATCAGTGCCACACTTGACAACAAATAGGAAAACGCGCTCGTTGCTTTCCTGCGGGCGAATGTCGATGTATTTGCATGGCAACCGTCCGACATCCCCGGTGTTCCCAGGAAAGTAATTGAGCACCACCTTGCCGTTTGTCCCCACGCGAGGCCTGTCAAACAGAAAGCCAGAAAGCAAGCTGTGGAGCGGCAAGAGTTTATTGCGGAAGAAATCAAGAAGTTGGAAGCAGCAGGCCTCGTCAGAGGAGTGCTCCATCCTACGTGGTTGGCCAATCCTGTTGTCGTGCGCAAAGCGAATGGAAAATGGAGGCTTTGTATTGATTTCACTGATGTCAATAAAGCTTGTCCCAAAGACCCATTTCCTTTGCCCCGCATAGACCAGATTGTTGACTCCACGGCAGGATGTGATTTGCTTTCATTTCTTGACGCATATTCAGGGTATCATCAAATCTTCATGGCTGAGGAAGATGAGGAAAAGACCGCATTTATCACACCCTGTGGCACATACTGTTTCGTACGTATGCCATTTGGTTTGAAAAATGCTGGTTCGACATTTGCAAGAGCCGTCCAGATTGCTTTTGAGCCTCAGCTGCACAGAAATGTGGAAGCCTATATGGATGATATAGTGGTCAAAAGCAAAGACAGGGCTACTTTGGTTCAAGATCTGGAAGAAACTTTTGTAAATCTGCGCAAGATCAACCTGAAGCTCAACCCCGAGAAGTGCGTGTTTGGAGTTCCCTCCGGCAAGCTTCTCGGGTTCTTTGTGTCTCAACGTGGAATTGAAGCCAATCCTGACAAGATCAAAGCCATTGAGCAAATTGAAGCACCGAAGCGCGTCAAGGATGTACGACGACTTGCCGGCTGTGTTGCTGCCCTCAGTAGGTTTATCTCCAAGTCAGCTGAGCGCGCCCTGCCATTTTTCAAAATCTTAAAAAAGGCAGGTCCATTGAAATGGACTCCGGAGGCAGAGGCAGCGCTGCAAGACTTGAAGAGATACCTCTCCTCTCCTCCAATACTTGTCGCGCCTAAACCACAAGAGAAGTTGTTGCTGTATCTAGCGGCAACCAATCAAGTGGTTAGTGCTGCGCTGGTAGCGGAGAGAGAGGTGGATGAGGAGGCAGTAATTGCGGCAAGCACGACCAGCGACAAGCTGGGGGCAACAAGTTTTGCTGCCGACAAGGATTCGTCTGCGCAGTCAGGCAAAGTGATACAAAAGAAGAAAATGGTGCAGCGCCCGGTCTACTTTGTGAGCTCTCTTCTACAGGGAGCTAGGTCAAGGTATTCTGGTGTGCAGAAGCTGCTTTTCGGCCTTCTCATGGCCTCGAGAAAGCTGCGCCATTACTTTCAAGCACATGAAGTTACCGTCGTCACTCGCTTCCCGCTGAAAAGGATTTTGCAAAATCCAGAAGCGACGGGCAGGATTGTCGAGTGGGCGTTGGAGTTGTCGAGCTTTGGTCTCAAGTTTGAGAGTACATCAAGCATACAGAGCCAAGTTTTGGCAGAGTTTGTCGCAGAATGGACACCAACGCCAGACGAAGAAATCCCAGAGACGACTCTCCCCGGCAAGGAGACAAGCAAAGAGTGGCTTATGTACTTTGATGGTGCCTTTTCACTGCAAGGCGCCGGTGCTGGCGTACTGCTTGTCGCACCCACCGGAGAGCACCTCAAGTACGTGGTCCAAATGCACTTTCCCAAGGAACAGGCGACGAACAATACTGCAGAATATGAGGGGTTGCTTGCCGGTCTCAGGGTCGCGGCAGACCTTGGGATCAAGAAGCTTATTGTCAGGGGAGATTTGCAGCTTGTCGTCAGGCAAGTGAACAAGAACTACCAATGCCCATTGATGGAAGCTTATGTAGATGAGGTGAGGAAGTTGGAGGAACGCTCTGACGGCCTACAAATGGAGCACGTCCCACGTGCTGAAAATGACATTGCCGATGGTTTGTCAAAGCGCGCCGCACTCAAATTGCCTGTGGAACCAGGCACTTTTGTGCTCCAACTAACTCAGCCATCCGTGACGCCATCAGTAGGGCAAGGCAGGAAGAGGAAGTTGGCTTCTGGCGACTACTTCCCGGCAGAGCTCCCCGAAGCCGCCGGCAAGAAGGCTGCCAAAGCCAGCGCCAAAGATGCAGAGGGGCAACTTGCTCCGACAAGGCCTCACGCTCTTGTCGTTGAAGCGGGTGCTCCTAGGCAAGAGGCCGAGGGGCGACTTGCTCCGACAAGACTTCGGGTCCTTGTCGTTGAAGCAGGCGCTCCTGATCGAAGCGCTGAGGAGCAAGATGCTCCAACGAGGCCTTGCGCTTCCGTCGTTGAAGCAACCACTCCCGACAAGCTTATTGAAGGACAACACGCTCCAGCAGGGCCCCAGGCTCTTGTCGTTGAAGCGGCTGTTCCCGCCAAGCTCGTCGGGGAACGGCCGGCTCTGGTAGAGCGACGAGCTCTTGCCGTAGGGCCTGATGTTCCCGCAGCAGAAGAAATGCCTTTAGTCCTCGTTGTCGAGCCACAGGCTCCAGCGTGGGCGCAGCAGATCGTCCGTTTCCTTCAGACAGGAGAACTTCCCGAAGAGCAGGAAGAAGCGGAGAAAGTAGCCCGACGGTCCAATATGTATCAATTTGTCGATGACATGCTGTGCAGAAAAAGACCAAACGGTGTGAAATTGAAGTGTATTCCCCGGGAAGAAGGACAGGAGCTGTTGGCGGAGATTCATGGAGGCATATGTGGTCACCACATAGGGTCAAGAGCCCTTGCTGGAAAGGCTTTCCGGCAAGGTTTCTTTTGGCCCACCGCCCTCCAGGATGCAACTGCACTAGTAACCAAGTGTGAAGCGTGCCAGTTTCATTCCAAGCAAATTCATCAGCCAGCTCAAGCTCTCCAGACAATCCCTCTCTCCTGGCCATTTTCGGCCTGGGGGCTTGACATCCTCGGCCCCTTTCCCCGTGCCACCGGGGGCTTCGAGTACTTGTATGTGGCCATCGACAAGTTTATGAAGTGGCCAGAAGTGGAAGCAGTGAGGAAGGTGACAGCACAATCAGCCATCAAGTTCTTCAAGGGAATTGTTTGTCGCTTTGGTGTTCCTAACAGGATCATCACCGACAACGGTACCCAGTTCACGAGCCACGCCTTCATGCAGTATGTCGAAGACCTTGGCGCCAAGGTCTGTTTCGCTTCTGTTGCTCACCCCCGAAGCAACGGTCAAGCTGAAAGGGCAAATGCTGAAGTGCTGCGTGGGCTCAAGATGAGAACTTTCGACAGGCTGCGCAAGTGCGGCAAGAACTGGATCAAGGAGCTGCCAGTGGTTCTTTGGTCGATCAGGATGACGCCAAATCGAGCTACTGGCCAGACGCCTTTTGCTCTAGTTTATGGAGCAGAGGCAGTTCTCCCCACGGAACTCGTATACAGGTCACCTCGAGTGCTCGCTTACGATGAGCTTGAGCAAGAGCAACTGCGGCAAGATGACGCTGTGCTCCTCGAGGAGGATCGTCTTCAGGCTGCTGTGAGAGCTGCTCGCTACCGGCAAGCTTTGCGTCGCTACCATAGCCGCAAAGTTAATGCCAGAAGTCTCGAGGAAGGCGACCTTGTTCTTCGGCGCGTTCAGTCGGCCAAGAATTCAAACAAGTTGACGCCGAAGTGGGAAGGCCCTTATCGGGTGAAACGAGTCACCAGGCCCGGCGCTGTCCGCCTGGAGACCGGGGATGGCATTCCAGTGATCAATTCCTGGAACATTGAGCATCTCCGTAAGTTTTTTCCATAAGGCGCGGTTGCCGGGCCCTTCCCCGGCAACCACCTTTTGTACAAGTCTTGCCGCTGTTGCATGTAATCCTTTGTACAAAGCCAGGCGCAGACCCTGTGCATAAATAAAGCTTTTGTATTTCGCAGTTTTTGACGATCTCATGTTTACTTTTATTTTGCATGATTATCTGACATACTGTGCAGTACAGCCTCCCCGGTAAGCATTAACGAGCCGCCAAGCTCCTATATCTTTATTTTCTCTTCTTTCTTTTTCTCAAAAAGACAGAAGCTTCCCTCGCGCACAAGTTTGCCGGGGGGGATGGGATAATGATATGGACCAGGCGTCGTTCAAAGAAACTTTGCCTTGCCGGGAAGAAGGTAGCGGCAAGCAGTGACAAGACCTTGCCGCGGAGAGATCAGCGACAAAGCTAAGTGCCAAAGTTTGAATAACCAAATTCTTTTTTATTTTCAAGGTTATTTTCCTTGAACGATACTACTCTTTGTATGGAAAACCTGTGCGCGACGGAACCTAAGCGTAATCGGTCGCGCCCTTACCTTGTTTCGAGTCCGCTCAACAACCTAAGTGGCTGCACTGAGCGCGACAAGGTTGCTTGCCGGCAGCAGCACCGCCAGCAGGCTGCTGGAGTCCCGCACCCAGCGCTCGCGGCGATGGTGCGCGCACCGGCAAGTTCCCTATAAGCGTAGGGCAAGTACACACAAAGAAAGAAATTGCTCAAGGGAGATGACATGCATTAACTTCAAAATATTGCATGTTATATTACAAGATAAGTTGCCGCGGCTTAAACAGATTGTTCTTTAACATGTCTAGCGGCGGCAAGGAGGGAGAAGAATGGGCTCTCTAATTGCGGTGCTCGCCTTCGACTCTCTGGATTTGGTCCACCCTCTCCACGATGGGCGCGACAAGGGCCTCTAGTGGCGCAGGGTCGTATCCCTTCGGCAAGCTTTTGAAGATGTTGCTGAAGTCGACGCCCGGGTTTCTGTATGCTATCTTCACCAACAACCTCCGGAGAACTCCCCGGCAAAGCCTGCGTGACTCATCGGCCAGTTGAGCCTTGTGATTGACTTGGAGCTGTTGGAGTGCTTCTACTACTCCGTCGAAGAACTCGGCTAGCTTGACGCTAGTTTGCGTGTTCTTGTCGGTGGAGTACCCGAAGTCCGGCACCTTCAGGGCAGTCAGCTCCTTGTCGATGTCCTCGGCGGCGCTGGCAAGCCTGTCTGTGAAGATCCCCACGTTATCCCTGAACTTCTTGTGGGTTGCAATAGCGTCTTGAAGCAGACCCTTTTCCTTCTGGAGCTCTGTCATTAGAAGCCCTTCGCGCTTTCTAGTGGTGTCGAGTGTCTCCTTCAGCGTGGTCAGCTTCAGCTTCAGGTCTGCTCTGGAGTCGTTGGCGGCGGCAAGCAGATTGTTCTTCTTGGCTATGGTAACTTGCATCTCCGCCAAAGTGTGGGTCACCTTTGCCCTCTCACTTTCAAGCGATGAGAGCTTGTCACCATTTGCCTTGAGGGCGGCCTCTAGTCTTGCCACTTTCCCCTCCGTTTCCTTTCTGTTCACTTCTGCAGCAGCGACAACGTTGGTGGCCTCCACCACCTTGCTGGCGTACTCTTGGGCCAAGGCTTCGATTTCCTTCTGGTGTTTTTGTGCCTGCCCCTGGGTCCGCTCTGCGACAAGTCTTGCCACCTCCTCGTCTTTCTGTCGGAGGGTTTCGGCAAGTTTCCTCCTGCGCTCGGCAAGTTCTTCTTCGTGGGCATCAAGGTCCACTTTCCGCTGGTTCAGATCACCGGCCTGAGCAGACAACTCCTTGGCGGTCTCCTCCTGTTTTTGTTCAATGTCTTGCTTCATCAGGAGGAGGGCCTGCCGTTCTTCGGCCAGCTGTGCCCGCTTGGCCTCTAACGCATTAAGAGATCGCGCGCGGACGTCCGCCAAGATCTCCGCGCACCTCAACATGTCAGCTTCGGCCTTCTCGATGAGCGCCTCCCTGGAAGCTAGCTTCTCCCGTCGGGCGCGATGAAGATTCAGCAGCTTTTGAAGCAGTTGCTCCTCTTCAGACGTGCTGCTACTGCTGGCGCCTGGCGCATCCACAAGCTGGAGCCCGGCAGCGGCAAGGATCTCCTCGTCCACAACATCCTCCTCGGTTGGCGCTCTGGAGCCCACCGTCCAGGGGAGGCTGACGTAGACGTTCTCGCCGACCCGGATGTATTTGCTTGGCGGAGGCGAGTTGGGCGCTGCCGCCTCGTCAGTGGTTGAAGGACCCGTGGTCAGAGTAGCGCCTGGCGCTCCTGTGGCCTCAGGGCCGTCAGTACGACCACCGGCTCCCTCGCCGGCCTCCTCAGCAGCCTTCTGGGCGGCCTCAGCTTCAGCAGCCTTGGCGGCTTCATCGGTGGGCGCCTTGGCGGTATTATCCTCGGCGGCCTTGCCGGCCTCTTCGGCAGCATTGGCAGTTTCTTCGTCGGCAAGCTTGTCGGCTGCCAGCTTGTCGGCCTTGGCAGCGGCGGCCTTGGCGGCCTCGTCGTCGACGGCCCCTGTGGTGTTCTCCTCAGCAGAAGAGTCAATGTTCATTGGCTCCACCGAGGAGGGCTCTGTCAACCCGAGAAGTAAGGCAAAAAGAGCTTCAGGAAGAAATTCAAGAAGACAAAAGAAAGAAAGCAGAAAGAGTTTTGCAGCAAGTGGGTTTACCCGTGTTGAGCTCAGGAGCGGTGGGCTCCCCTCCCCCGTCAACGTTTGTCATTGGGGTGGGGTCGCCAGCGCTGGTGCTTGGCACTTCGGCGCTTGCCGGCTCCTCTTCGTGGCTCGGCTCGCTAGTGGGAGCCCTTACCGGAGATCTTCTCCTTGGCGGTGTGGTCGAGGGGGGTGGTCTTCTGGAGCACCTTCAGATGGCTCCACTTGCTGCTCCTCTCCTACACGCCCAAAGATGTCAGTGACAAAATGCTTGTTCCTCAGCGACCGCCAGCGAAAGGTAGTTGAAATACTTACGTTGGGGGCTGCGACGAGGGCTGGGCTCCGAGCTGGTCGGCATGGTCTCAGACGCTCTCCCGGTGGTTGCCGTGGGCTCATCTTCGACGACCACCACGGTCTTGCTCGTCGAGACCTTAGCTCTCTTCCTTGTCCTCTCCGCCAAGGTTTCCTCCCTGCGAAAGCAAGGCCGGAGCGCGACAAGTGAGGATAGAAACAAAACCTTACAAAGATTGAGGGTCGCGGCAAGGGAACTTACTCTTCCTCGTCGTCCTCTTCGCTGAGAGCGGAAAAATCAAAGTCCGCCTCCGTGTGAGGAGGGGGAGGAGGGGGAGCTGGACTCCTTGGCCGCTTGGCGGGAGTAGTAGCAGCGGTCTTTGATGACTCTGCTCCAGTTGCCGGGGCCGCGTGAGACGCTCCCGCAGCACCAGCCCTTGCCGTGGTCGAGCGCGTCGAACGGCGCTCCGGCGGTTGTTGAACCTCTTGCCGCTCAGCCACTTTGCCAAGCCTGCGAAGGCGTTTCCTCCTCCGAGGGGCTGGGGACTCTGACTACGGTGGGCTTTCGGTGCCCTCCTCGGAAGAGGAGGCCTCATCCTCCGAGCTGCCTGACTCGTCGGCAGGCTGGCTTGGCCCGACATCCTTGCCGGGTGCGGCGAGCTCGCCCTTCCCGGCAAGCATCCCCTGCTCGGCAAGGATCTCCTTTTGTGCCTCATCGAGCTCCGCCAAAGTATAACCAAAATCGCCAGCTTCCCTGGCGAGCCTGTCCTCCTCCACTCTTCGAGCAATGAATTCTATTTCTTGCTCAGTGGTGTTGCGGACGAGCCACTCCTCCTCCCGGACCTGCTTTTCGACCGTGGAGTCAAAGAATCGCCGCACGTCTTCTTCGAGCGGCACGTCCCAAGTTGCTTCAACGCTGTGCGCATTGCAGAACGGCATCATAGCGATGATTGCACTCAATGCGGAGTTGTTGCAAAGGGGCACGATGTGCTTCGGCAGCGTGAACGCCTTGTCGCGCTTCTCTGGATCTGTCTCTTGCTTGAACAGTTCTCGCATGAAAAAGTCGTGCTGCAGAACTGTGAAGTTGTTGATCAGTCCAGGGCGCAGCCGCATGATATCGGCTGGGTTCTTCCAATCAGAGGCCGGCCTTCCTCTCTGCTGCAGAGGAGCAATGCGGCGGCGGAGGAAGTCTGCGCCAACCATCTCTATGGTGAGCCCGGCCTCCCTCAGCCGTATGATCCTGGTAGCGGCAATCTCCAGCTTTTTGTCCTGGGGATCCAGATCGCTCCAGTCTGTGCCACGCACTGCTGGGGTCTTGCGAAGCGCACAGTATGGTGGCGGCTCGTCGTCAATGATCCAACACCATTCAGACCGGATTTCTCCCCATCTTGGGCGGAGATCCCCCTTCAGATAATGTTCCTTGGCGCCCAATCTTGAAACGAACGAGACGCCAACAGTGAGAGGCTCCCCCTTTTCAGCACGGGGAGTGAAGTAATGCCTGAACAGCGCAGTGTTGGGTGCGACGCCGACGAAGTTCTCGCACAGATGCGCAAATATTGCCATGGTGGATACGGCATTCGGTGTGAGATCCAGCAGACGGAGGTTGAAGGTGTACATGACGTCGCTAAAGAAATCCGAGTACGGTGGGCAGAGCCCGCACCAAAAGTAGCAAGCGAAGAAGGGGTACTTGCTCACTTCGCTCTCGTCGGTGGCTGGGCGAACGCGGGTGGCCGGATGCGCCTTGGTCCTCGCGGCCCACATGCCTTGGAACTTGGCCTTCAGATCCGCCCCCGTGAGCGTCGGAGCGAAGAGCGCGTACTTCTGCCTCTTCAACTGCGCCTGGGTCTCCGTCCTTGAGGACTTCCCCGTCTTCCCCTTTTCTCCTTTGGGAGGCATGGCGAAGGCGGAGCTGAGGACCGAGGGAGATGCAGACGCGCGCGGTGGCGGAGGATTGGGAAACCGCTTTGTTTTAGAGCGGAGGAAGAAGAAGGCGGAGATTTGGAGATCGAGAATGGTGAGAGGGGTGTGTGAGTGCTTCTGCAGGTCCCTCCTTTTATGGGGAAAGATGCGGAACCATCCGCCCCTTCGTCATTCGAGATGGCTGCGAATGCTTCCCACGCTCCGCATTCAACGCGCGACGCGTGGGAGAGCATGCAATTAAACAGCATAGGGACGTTTCGGCTTATCCCAGCCACGCGTGCCCGTGCACTGTTTGGGCCTGGCCCTACAACGCCCGGCACATTGTGTGGCCCAGGCCCGGGGGCTCCTGTCGGTGTACTAGAATAGGGGTACCCTAGTACCCCGTACTTGTGCACGGGCAGTAGTAGCATCCCGCGGCCAGGCTTGCGGGAGGACAGCCAGAGAGAAGCTCAAGATTATTAAGCCATTCAAGAACAAAGTATACAAAGCAAGAGTTAAGGCCCCGGCAAGAGGAGCTTGCCGGGAGGGACAGCTGAGGCCCAGCCTGGGCATTGCTGAAGCAGAGTACTTGCCGCGGCAAGGTACTTGCCCCGGCAAGTCATTGGCTGCGGCAAGGTATTGGCTGCGGCAAGATAGTGGCTGCGGCAAGGTACTTGCCCCGGCAAGTTACCTTGCGCGGCAAACTATGGGTTGCGCCAAGCTGTCAGGTGCGGCAAGGTCTTGCCGCGGCAAGCGTTACTGTACCACTGTGCTACTGTGCTGCTCCGGTGCCTCTGCCAGCGTGGCGCTCTGGGTCCTTCCAAGCGTGCGTGGCAGGGCACTATGTAGACGGTGGTGCACTGTAGCTAGCGGTGCAGCAGCAGGTGGGATAGGCTTTTCCCACGTCCAAGACGTCCGGGTACATGTATGTGGACAGCAAAGGCATGGGCATTTAATGCCCTTGTCCCCTGCCGTCAGTGGTAGGTAGGACATGTCATCCTGGTAATAGTGGCCTTACTGTAGCAACTTTCCACCTCTACCTTTACTGTTTGCCACCTGTTGGTGACCCCTTTGTGCGTATAAAAGGAGGCCCATAGGCAACGTGAAAAGGGGGAGGAACTGGGAAAGGGAGAACTCCAGTATTGTACGCAGCTACTCGGTACTGTAGCGCTCCTGGAGCTAGAACAATCATACAGATAATAAACCAAAAAGCAGGAGTAGGGTTTTACGCATCCGTGCGGCCCGAACCTGGGTAAATCTCTCTCGTGCACTGTCGTGTTCTTCGCTAGATTTGCTCTTCGTGCGACCGTCTCTCCCTGCCGAACGTAAAGGGGTCCTTCCCTGGGTCCCATAGGTGATCGCGGATTCGTCCCCGACACTATGGATGAATATCAGAGGAAATTTCTCGAATTATCCCGCTATGCTGAAGATGACGTCTGCACTGACGCCCGCAAGCAGGACAAATTCCGTGAAGGACTGCGTATGGATATAAATCTCGCACTTGCTGTCCTTGATTTTGCAGACTTCGCAACGCTTATCAGCCAAACTTTCCGAGTTGAGACTACTCTGACTAAACACAGGGAGTCGCTCAAGCGCACTCATGAAGCTGGCGCAACCTCGGGTCAGCGTGTTCAGAAACATCGAGTCTGGATCCCACACAATGTTCATCATCGACCTGCTCCAACACCAAGGCCGTCTTATGTTGCACCTCGTCTGCCTCCGCCGACGAGACCGCCAATGATTCAGGGTGGACAATCCAATGCCATGGCTTCACCTCAGGCTGCACCACGTCCTCCTGATGGTCGTACGAAGGGCCATCGAACCCATCATTCCAGAAGTTGTAAGGCCAGGCCGCTTGCTATGGGTCGTGGCCAGGTCACTCATGTCAAAATGGGAGAAGCTCGTGAGTCACCTAAAATCGTGATGGGAACTCTGCCAGTTAATTCAGTTGTAGCTTCTGTTCTCTTTGATTCCGGGGCATCACATTCCTTTGTGTCCCAGCAATTTGCACAAATACATGGGTTAGCTATGAGCTCATTACCCACTCCATTAGAGATGATCACTCCCCGTTCCAGGTGGCAAACCAAGATGGTAAGTCACAACAATCAGATCAAAATTGAAGGGTTTATGTTCTCTGCTTCCCTTATTGCTCTTGGACCTTCCGACATAGACATCATTCTCGGTATGGACTGGTTGGCAGCCCATAATGCTTTGATTGATTGCGCTACTAAGACAGTCCAGCTCACCCACCCTTCGGGCCAGACAGTCAAATACTCAGCCCGAATAGCTCAGGATGCTGAGACTCAAATATATGTTCTGAATGCATTGAATGCCTCACATCTTGAAGGCATTGAGAACGTTCCAGTTGTTCGTGATTTTCAAGATGTCTTTCCAGAAGAACTTCAAGACATACCCCCTGCTAGAGCTGTTGAGTTCGTCATCGACTTGAAGCCTGGCACTACTCCTATTGCGAAGCGTCCTTACAAAATGCCTCCGCACCACCTTCTTGAACTTAAGGAGGAAATCGACACGTCACTTAAGAAGGGTTTCATCCGCCCCAGTTCCTCTGCTTGGGGAGCACCTTCACTCTTCGTTAAGAAGAAGGATGGAACTAACCGATTGGTTCAGGATTATCGACCCATTAACCAAGCCACAATCCAGAACAAATATCCGCTTCCTCGGATCAATGATTTGTATGATCAACTTGCTGGATCATCGGTATTCTCTAAACTTGATTTGAGGTTGGGTTACCATCACATCCGTGTTCGTGAAGAGGATATTTCGAAGACTGCATTTGTTACTCGCTATGGCTCTTATGAGTACACTGTCATGTCATTTGGTACTGGAAAGGCTCCGAGAACACCAGTTGTATGCCAAATACTCCAAATGTGAATTCTGGCTTTCTGAAGTAACGTACCTTGGTCATGTGATTTCCAAGGATGGAATTGTTGTTAACCCGGAACGAGTTCAGGCTATTCTGGACTGGACTCCTCCGAAGAACGTCAAGCAAGTGGGAAGTTTTCTTGGCCTTGCAAGCTATTGCCGTCGGTTTGTTGAGAATTTTTCTAAGATTGCTAAGCCTTTGACTGATATGCTTCACAAGGGCATTAAGTTTGAATGGACAAACAAATGTCAAGATAGTTTTCAAACACTCAAGGGCAAGCTAACATCTGCCCCAGTACTTGCTCCACCAGATTCTCGCAAAGACTTCGTGATTTATTGTGACGCATCCCGTGAAGGATTAGGCTGTGTCCTAATGCAAGAGCGTAAAGTGATTGCTTATGGCTAACATCAGTTGCGCCCACATGAAGAGAATTATCCGGTACATGATCTAGAACTAGCTGATGTCATCTATGCACTGCAGTTGTGGCGACATTACCTTCTCGGTAATCATTGCGAGATATACACGGATCATAAAAGCCTGAAGTACTTGTTCACTCAACCATCTCTAAACCTCCGTCAGCAAAGATGGATGGAGGCCATTGCGGACTATGATTTGGGTATTTCTTATACCCCTGGCAAGGCTAACGTGATGGTTGTTGCCTTAAGCCGCAAGTCCTATTGCGACAACCTCATGGTTAGGCGAGCTCAACCTTGTCTTTTTGAAGAACTGTGCAAGCTGAATCTGCATATTGTTCCATAGGGCTCTCTTAATAACCTTGTGATACAACCAGATCTTGAGAAAGCTGTTAAGAATATGCAAGCTAAAGATGCTAAAATTGATCTGATGAAGAAAGACCTTCACCTAGAAAAGTACAGGGATTTCTCGTTGTCTGAAGATGGAACTTTGTATTTCAGAAACCGCATTGTCGTACCTCGCTTCGAACTCATGACTGCTAAGGTCATGAAGGAGGCACATGATACACCGCTGTCTATTCATCCGGGTAGCACCAAGATGTATCGTGATCTCCGTCAAAGGTACTGGTGGTCTAGAATGAAGCAGGACATTGCTCGCTATGTTGTTGAATGAGATGTGTGTCGTCGCGTTAAAGCAGAACATCAGAAGCCTGCTGGAATTCTGCAACCGTTGCCTATTCCTCTATGGAAATGGGATAAGGTTCAGATGGATTTCATTACAGGACTTCCCAGGTCACAGAAGGGTCACGATGCTATTCTTGTCGTCATCGACCAACTTTCTAAAGTTGCACACTTTCTGCCTGTCAAGGAGACGATCACTGCTAGTCAGTTAGCAGAATTATATATCTCCAGAATTGTATCACTCCACGATATTCCAAAGGAGATCAGTTCGGACCGTGGCGGCCTTTTCACTTCCAAGTTCTGGGAAAGTTTCCAAGAAGCTATGGGAACTCATATTACCTGGAGTTCAGCTTATCACCCCCAATCCCAAGGCCAAGTCGAGCGAGTAAATCAAGTACTTGAAGACATGCTTCGGGCTTGTGTTATTTCTTTCGGCAAGAAGTGGGAAGAATCTCTTCCGTATGCCGAGTTCTCTTATAACAACAGCTATCAAGCCAGCTTGAAAATGGCCCCCTTCGAACTACTCTATGGACGTAAGTGTCGAACCCCTCTGAATTGGTCAGAAACTGGGGAATGACCACCCGTGGGTCCGGATATTATTCAACACGCCAAAGAGCAAGTCCGTATCGTCCGTGAAAACCTCAAGGCGGCTCAGGACCGCCAGAAGAGCAACTATGATCACAAATGATGGGGTTTGACTTATCAACCAGGTGATCAAGCTTATCTGCGTGTCACTCCTATGAAGGGCACTCACCGCTTCGGAATCAAGGGCAAGCTAGCTCCACGCTACATTGGTCCTTTCCGCATTGTTGCAAGACGTGGTCAGGTGGCGTATAAATTGGAGTTGCCGCCGCAATTCTCTCATATCCACAATGTATTCCATGTGTCGCAACTTCATAAACGCTTCAAGGAATCTCCGCACCGAGCAGTGGATCATGAGGTGCTCGAATTGCAAGATGACCTATCTTATAAGGAGCATCCGATCCGCATTCTCGATGAAGCTCAACGTCGGACCCGTCAGAAGGTTACCAAGTTCCTCAAAGTGCAGTGGTCAAATCATACTGAAGATGAAGCCACTTGGGAACGCGAGGATAATCTTCGTGCGGCATACCCCGAACTTTTTCCTTCTACCTCTTAATTCTCGGGACGAGAATTCTTGTTAGTGGAGGAGATTTGTAACACCCCATGTATTAAGCTACAGTGATCACCCTTTTGATTATGCCATGTCATCATGATCAACAGTGCTTAATCATCATTAGTATCATATCTCTTTTCAAATTCAAATTCAAATGGAAATTCAAACTAAAAGTGAAAATAAAAGTTGTCCAAACCCAGAAACTAAAATGTTCATTAAATAGCAAATAATTTGGAGGCAATGATAAAATTGTAACCAACCTTATTGAAATTGGATAAGTGACTTAAACATCCTCAAACAGTGGTTGAAAACAATATTTAATAACCTATTAATTAAATATAAAATAAATATGAAATGATAAATACTCCAAACTAATTTTTGGTGAGAGGGTATGTTGCACTGTGATTTATGGTCCAGGTCATATATGTTACAAAATTCATTTGGGTGCCACACATTTTACAAAACCAGAAACTAAAAGGAAAAACAGAACCCCCACCCACTGGGCCAACCGGCCCAGCTGGCAGCCAGGCCAGCCCACTTGACCCAGCCGGCCCACCGCACCCCTCCATAACCCCCGGGCAAACCCTAACCCACCCCTCACTCCCCACTCGTTCCCCCACAATCCCCACCTCCCCAGCCCGATCTGGATCGGGGCTGGAGGAGCCTGACACCTGCCCCGCCGCCCGGGTCGCCCCGCCTCGCCGGCCCCCATCGGACCGCCGAACCCCGCCTCCTCGTCCTCCCCCTCAACGGCTACCCCGAGCCTCGCCGGCCCCCGATCCCCGGCAACGAATGTGAGCATCACCGCCGCGCTCGCGCCCCCCCCCTTTGCCTCTCCCCCTTCGCCCCCCCCCCACGCGCACCAGCTCGCGCACCTGCCCGCGCTCCCGCTCGCGCACCTGCCCGCGCTCCCGCTCGCGCTCAACCACGCCGCAACCGCCCGCAGCTCGCGCGCCGCTAGCTCAACGCCGACCGCGCTTCGCAGGGCCGTGCACCACCCGCGCCCTGCCTCGCCCAGTCCACCCCTGTCAGCGGCCTGCGCCGTCAAGCGCGCGTGCCCGCGCGTGCCTGGCCGTGCCCTACACCACTCGCCGTAGCCCCGTCGAACCCGTGACGTCGCCGCCGATGGCCATCGTCGTTGTGGCCTTCTCCGGCCACCCCCAGGTCCCAACTCCTCCACCAGTGGATGCGGCCGAGCCACAGCTACTCGTAGTTGTGCTCGACTCGCCGAACCATCGCCCGATGCTCCTCCACCGCGCCTGGACGTCGTCGGTGGTTACCTCTGGCCAACTGACATGTCCGGTTAATTAGGGGCACTAATTACCCTATTAGTTACCCCTGTCACTATGACATGTGGGACCCAGCTAATTAAGAATAACTAAACAGCTCTTTGAATAAAACCTGAGTCTATTACATATGGGACCCGTGTACTATTTAAAAGGATAAGTTTTAGTTAACCTAACTGCCTATGACATGGGGGACCCAATGCACTATTCTTTTGGATAAGGTTGACTGGGTCAACTACTGACTCAGCAGTGGGGCCCCACTGTCAGCCACACATACACATCCCTGTGTACACACTCTCTGTACCCGTAGCATTTTCCAATTTAATTTCGAATTTAAATTAATTCCAGTAAATTCCAAAAAATCAATAAAATCTTTAGAAAATCATAGAAAATAATCCGTAGCTCAGATCGAAAAACTTTGTACATGAAAGTTGCTCAGAACGACGAGATGAATCCGAATTCGCGGACCATTCGTCCGTCACACGTCCCTAACTATCCGAACATGGAACCGTTCCCCTCCGGTCATCTGTCTGACTAATGTCCGAAACCGGGAAAATATTCCCGGATGGATTCCCCCTTCCTCGGTGACATGCAACCATACATTAGGACACACCCGGCACTGCATATTGTCATGTCGTACATTGTGTTGCTCATGTTTGCTGTGTATTTATACTGTTTCCTCCCCCTCTTCTCTCTCATTAGACTCTGACGCAGTTCCCGGTACCGACGCAACTCAGGAGCCCGACGACACCATTGACGACCTTGCCTTTGCCGCCGAGCAACCAGGCAAGCACCCCCCCCCCTTTGAGCATACCGATATCGCCTATTCTTTCTCTCTCATGCTTGCATTAGAATTGCTGCCGCTACTACTTTACCTATTCTGATGCATAGCCTGTTTATTGTAACACGCTGTTGATAATTACCTGCATATCCTAAACTGCTTAGTATAGGCTGGGTAGAGACCTATCAGTGACCCCCCTTGTCCCGACTGCCCTGCTGGATTATCAGAAGACCCGATCAACGGGATTGAAGACCAGGTCCCGGCACCGCACATCACCCCCTTAGTTGTACGCCGCAGTGCCGAGGGTGATACCTCATGTTGCACTTCTGATGTTAACTCTGTAGAGTAGCTATTCAGTCGTGGTCATCGAGGGTGATTCCTCCTTCACCACTTCCGATAACGACGCCGTCGTACAACACCTCAAGTGTGAACCCATTGAGGGTGATTCCTCCGAGTTCACCTTGACGGATACATCGAGTAGGAATCCAACGAGGGTGATACCTCGGATTCCCCTGATGTTATGGACACATGGATACTTGGACTGTACTATTGTTACTTGGAAAGGCGGGTCGACCCTGAGGGGTACCCGCGTGAGCCTAAGTGGCGAGTGTTGTGGAGACGGGTTGACCTGGATGGTGCCCGAGTGATGAATACGAGGCGCGGCCGGGCATTCTTGGCCCTTGCCGCAAGTCCTCGAGACGGGGAGATGGGGTCACATCTTTCATGAGTCTCTGCTCGTTACCGCAACCCCAAGGTACTAACGATTTGGATATTTGATCCGAGCAGGCCTCTGGCCTAATAGCACTAACCATCACGTGGGCATAGTATGGGCGTTCTGCATCGTAGCATCAGCCGAAAGCTCTGTCAGACGTCTAGTTCAGCCTTGCGGCTGGGACGGACCGGCGCCCTCCTGGTGCCTGGCTTCACCCTGCTCGCAACGACCCAGAGTGCACAGGGCGATGGCCCAAGACCCCTGAGCGCTTAGGATGTAGACCGGCGGGGACCTCTCTGCTGAGTTGTAGGTAGGGCTGCGGTGTATCGTTTGGCCGAGGCCGGGCATGACCCAGGAAAGTGTGTCTGGCCGGAGTTAATCGAGCGTGTTGGGTAAGTTGGTGCACCCCTGCAGGGAAGAACACATCTATCGATAGCCGGTCCTACGGTAAAGGACACTCGGAGTTGTATCATGTTCGACACAACTAGACCGTGAGATGATACCTGGATACTATGGCTCTGGGATTGCTTCTCGCACGGAGTCGAGAAGGGATCTCAGGACGAGGTTGATGACTGTATGGCTCTGGGATTGCTTTCTCGCAGGGAGTAGAGAAAGGATCTCTGGGTGAGGTTGAGACTTAATGATACTGCTACATTATATTGTACTGTTCTACTCTCTTCTATTGCTGCAAGACCGCTGAAGATGCTAGTCTTCGATAGGACTAGGCCTTCTATCTATTCTGGCATTTCTGCAGCCCAGTCTACATATACAGCCTTCCTTTGATAATGTTGCATATGTAGTGTAGATCCTTGCTTGCTGAGTACTTCGGATGAGTACTCATGGTTGCTTTGCTTTCTTTTTTCCCCCATATCCATTTGATGCGACCAGAGGACGGAGCCCCTGAGACAGCTGCCCCCGCTGACGATCGCTACTACTACCCCGAGGGTGGATACTACTACGAGTTGACTGACGACCAGGAGTAGGTTCGGAGGGTCCCAGGCAGGAGGCCTGCGCCTTTCGATCATAGAGTTTTATTTTGCCCCGCCTTTCTAAAGGTCTTTCTGTTTCTCTTTTAATATCTATACTCAGATATCTGATGCTTCCGTTGATGCTTGTATGCCATCGAGCTATGTATTCGAGCCCTCGAGGCCCTGGCTTGTAATATAAAGCTTGTATGACTTTATTTATGTTTTAGAGTTGTGTTGTGATATCTTCCCGTGAGTCCTTAGGCTTGATCGTGTGCATTTGTGTGTATGATTAGTGCACGATTGAGCCGGGGGCGTCACATTCACCCAAAGTAATTTCCATAAAAGTACCCCCCACGGCGGAATCTAAAAGATTACGAGAAACAAAATTCAATCCCGCATAAAATTTTTGTATGATCATCCAAAGATTTAACCCATGAGTTGGGCAATTCCTTAGCATCATTTTCATCCTTTCCCAAGATTGTGCAACATGCTCATGCTCAAGTTGCTTGAAATTCATGATCTGGGTTCTAAGGGAAATGATTTTTGCGGGCGGAAAAAACTTAGTAATAAAAGCATCCTTGTACTTATTCCAAGAATCGATACTATTGCGAGGCAAAGAGGAAAACCAAATTTTTGCGTGATCTCGCAAAGAAAACGGAAATAATTTCAACTTCACAACATCATTGTCCACATCTTTTTTTTTGCATATCGCATAATTCCACGAATGTGTTAAGATGGGACGCGGCATCCTCATTAGGAGTACCGGAAAACTGATCTTTCATAACAAGATTCAACAAAGCAGTATTAATATCACAAGTCTTCGTGCTAGTGGCGAGAGGAGAAATCGGAGTGCTAATAAAATCATTGTTGTTGGTATCTGAGAAATCACACAACTTGGTGTTCTCTTGAGTCATGGTGACTTCGCAACAAGATTGCACTCAAAAACAGATCTGACGAGAAAATGGCAAACGAAAAAGAGGGCGAATAAAACGGCAAATTTTTGTGAAGTGGGGGAGAGGAAAATGAGAGGCAAATGGCAAATAATGTAAATTGCAAGGAGATGAGATTCGTGATTAGGAACCTGGTTGATGTTGATGATGTCTCCCCGGCAGCGGCGCCAGAAACTCCTCTTGATGTCTGCTAGAACTACGTCGGTTTTTCCCCAGAGAGGGAGGGATGATGCAGCACAGCGACGGTAGGTATTTCCCTCAGTGATGAGACCAAGGTTATCGAACCAGTAGGAGAACCACGCAACACCACGTAAACAGCTCCTGCACACAAAGAACAAATACTTGCAACCCGATGTGTTAAAGGGGTTGTCAATCCCTTTCGGGTAACGAGATAGATAAAATTGTAGTAGATTGAAAGATGCAAATAAAAGCAAATAAAATTCAGCGAGGTATTTTTGGGTTTTTGGATTAATAGATCTGAAAAGAAAAGTTGCAAACTAATAAAAGAGCGAATATCAAAATAGATCTTGAAGGCAAATATATTAAAGAAGAGACCCGGGGGCTGTAGTTTTCACTAGTGGCTTCTCTCGAGAAAAATAGCAAACGGTGGAAACAAATTACTATTGGGCAATTGATAGAACTTCAAATACTCATGACGATATCTAGGCAATGATCATTATATAGGCATCACGTCCAAGATTAGTAGACCGACTCCTGCCTGCATCTACTACTATTACTCCACACATCGACCGCTATCCAGCATGCATCTAGTGTATTAAGTTCATGGAGAAACGGAGTAATGCAATAAGAATGATGACATGATGTAGACAAGATCTATTTATGTAGAAATATACCCCATCTTGTATCCTTAATGGCAATGATACATACATGTCGTTTCCCTTTCTGTCACTGGGATCAAGCACCGTAAGATCGAACCCTTCACAAAGCACCTCTTCCCATTGCAAGATAAATAGATCAAGTTGGCCAAACAAAACCCAAATATCGGAGAAGAAATACGAGGCTATAAGCAATCATGCATATAAGAGATCAAATAAGACTCAAATAACTTTCATGGATAAAAAGATAGATCTGATCATAAACTCAAAGTTCATCGGATCCCAACAAACACACCGCAAAAAAGAGTTACATCATATGGATCTCTAAGAGACCATTGTATTGAGAATCAAACGAGAGAGAGAAAGCCATCTAGCTACTAACTACGGACCCGTAGGTCTACAATGAACTACTCACGCACCATTGGAGAGGCACCAATGAGGATGATGAACCCCTCTGTGATGGTGTCTAGATTGGATCTGGTGGTTCTGGAACTTGCAGCGGCTGGAATTTATTTTCGTCGACTCCCCTAGGGTTTCTGGAATATTGGGGTATTTATAGAGCAAAGAGGCGGTGCTGGAGGCCCCCGAGGTGGTCACAACCCACCTGGGCGCTCCCTGGTGGGTTGTGCTCCCCTCAGAGCACCCCCCAGGTGCTTCTCCGGCCCACTGGATGTCTTCTGGTCCAAAAAAAATCCACAAAAAGTTTCGCTGCGTTTGGACTCCGTTTGGTATTTATTTCCTGCGATGTAAAAAACATGCAGAAAACAGCAACTGGCACTGGGCACTATGTCAATAGGTTAGTACCAAAAAATGATATAAAATGATTGTAAAACATCCAAGAATGATAATATAACAGCATGAAACAATAAAAAATTATAGATATGTTGGAGACGTATCAGTTCTCGATGCTTAGATCCGCTGTGATGCTTAGCCATAACCTATGAAAGCTGTGAGAGAAATCTCTTTGAGCTCCGAGCAAATACTTGCCAGCAAGAGACTGTGATCTTCTTCGCTGTGAGAGATTTGCCTTGGACCAAGGAGTTAGCATTTCTTGCTCCGCAAGAAATGTTACCGTTGTGCTCAAATCCGACCGTTGGAATCGTGTCGTTTGGCCATTGGCTGAGCCCAATGTCTAATTTGGTCATTTCCCATCAGGGAAGGCTGCGGCTATAAATAGCCACCCCGCTCCAATGTTGTCCGTTGGCTGCTCCGCTTGAGATTTGTGAGAAGATTGATTTGAGCAACCCCTCTTCGAGCGATTTGAGTTTAAGATCCACCGAGAGAAAAACCAAGATCCCATACTTAGACAGTGGTTTAGCATCACAGTAGTTCTGAGTGAGAGTTCTTGTACCTATTACTCTTGAGAGTTATGCACTCTCTAGACGGATAGGTTTTGGCTTCGAGTAATGAAGAGTTGTTGTCTTCACCGAGCCTGATCTTCAACAACCAAGAGTGATTGTGGTTTTCGAAGGTTGACCGAAGGTTTGGAGATCGTCGACAAGGATCTACCACGAGTGAAATCAACCTGAGTCTGATCAGCTCAGTGTTGAAGGAGAATAGGGTGAAGAGAGTTTATCTTCCGTGTTAAGTCACAGCCCCTCCAACCAGGCGTAGCCCTTTGGCAGAAGGGTGAACTGGTCTACCAAATCCCTCTGTCGCCTTCGAGCATCACTGGTCATTTCTATTCTACTGCATTTCCTTCAGTAGTTCATATTCGTGGTCTATGCCGATAGATTTCTAGATCAGTCCTTCTTTGTTCTTATCATCGTGTGTCTGTTCTTTTCTCTGTTTACCATCTTCACCTGTATTAACTCGTTACCTTCTTGTACCTCTATTTCACTGGTGATATCTGTGAGTAGCATTTTATTCAGTATCTGTCATGTTGTGTCTTATCCTGTTACATTTGTTTGCTTGTTGCATAACCCTCATTGTAGTTAAACCTGTGATCTATCAAGCTCGTACCGTTATTAATGCTTTTCTCGAAGGATATGCTTCTGACGAGGAAGAGTGATTTAGTATATATTCTTCGACACTCTATTCCGCTGCTGTGTTTGGGTTAAGTTTCAAAGCTTTCGAAAGAAAATTTGAATCTCCCATTCACCCCCCATCTGGTCGATACACTCTCGGTCCTAACAATTGGTATCAGAGCAGGTACTCCCTGTCTCTGTTTATTAAAGGTCTAACATCCTTGGAGTTTTGAGTATGTCGTATGCAGGTAGATCCTTGCACTCTGACAGATTTCCTATCTTTGATGGAAATGACTATCTGTACTGGAAGGAACGGATGAGAATCGGAATTCAAGCTATCGACTATGATCTGTGGCAGATTGTAGAAGATGGTTACACCATTCAACACCCTGATGCTCCATCTTCTGATGACAAGGCTATGATGCGTCTGGATGCACAAGCAAGAGATATCATCTATGCAAGTATCTCAAAGAACGTGTTCATTCGGTTCAGAAACCTTGACACAGCAAAGCAACTCTGGGATGCTATAAAAAATGTTCATGAAGAATCTATCTCCAGAATAGACTCTCACACTCAAATGCTTCGCGCCATGTTCACTGGGTTCAGAAGTCTTCGAAAGGAAAGTGTGATGGAACTCATGGATAGGCTGACAGACATTGTTGAAAGACTTCGCCAACGAGGAGTAACCGATGTCACTGATAAAGATGTGGTAAAAAGCTATTGAGTGCACTTGATGAATCCTTCGAACCTATTATAGCCGAAATCAAACAAAGACCAGACTATGAAGAGCTTCACTATGTTGAGATCATGACGCTACTATCAACTTATGAAGAAAAGATGGAATTGGAAAATGCTGATCAAGAATCTTCTTCAGAAGGTGAAGGAGAAATCCTCTCTCACTATGGCAGCTCTCAGGAAGAAGAAGAAGATGTTGAGAATCAACACACTATCACAAGAGAATTGGAAATACTCACACAATGGCTGAGTGATCTCACAAGACAAAACTTGTATCTTGTGAATGATGATGAAGATGAAGTGCCTGAATCCTCAAGATAGTTACCTCCGAAAGAAATGAAGTGTTTCAAATGCAAACAATTCGGTCATGTCATAGCAGATTGTCCTTGCTGGGATGAAGCACCTAGTAATCGTTGGAAGCATCTTCACTGCAATGGTTTTGCTCGAATGGATCATCACACTAAGCTCTCAAAGAAAAAGGAACCCGCTTCATCCTCTTCGACGAGACCAGTCACTAACATAAATGCCAGAGCAATCATTGATTCCAACGTGAAGAAAATCTCTCAGATGAATAGAGCATGTACCAACCTGACTCCTGACTCTGAAGAAGAGACAACAGACACTAATTCAGATGATGAAGAATTCTACAAAAGGATTAGAAGAAGCAATGCATATGTAGCCATTGAATCATCGAAGGATCTCATCAAATCAGATGCTGATGATGATGCTTCAAGTGATGATGATTCAAGCGATGATGAACCAATCACCTTTTGTCTCATGGCAAAATCTTCAAAGGATCAGGTATCTGCCAAACACCTAAGATCCCTGAATGAATATCCTCCTGAATACATATCTTATGCCAAGCTGGTCAAGATTGCTAAATCTCAACATGATGAACTTGAAATGTTGAAAGAAATCTCAGGAAAACTGAAGGATTACTGGTCGAAGAGATGGAGAAGAATAAAGTTGATTGAAGAGCAAGATGCTCTTTCATCAACTATTGATGATCTCACCATTCGATATGACTCACTCTCAGCTGACTATGAGGGTATATCAAATGAACTCCTTAACAGGAATCAAGAACTCGTGTCACTGAAAGAATCTCATAACAAGCTGGTGTTAGAAAAAGCTTCTCTCTTCGCTGAGCAATCTGTTCGATTACATAATGACTTTGTTCCTCCTTGCTTGAAATGCCTAGAATGTAGCAATGCAGATTCTCATGCTGAAACTTCTAATGCTGTCATCAAGAACATTGCTACTGCTGAAATTGGTACTACTAACTCCTCTTTCGAGGATTTTGCTGCTATTACTGAAGAAAATTGCAGGTTAAAGGGCTTACTTGAGACTGGTATGCTGAGGAGCCTGAAAGGGCATCAAACCCTATGTGATGTGCTCAAGAAGTCCATACTGAACAAAAATCCTCAGAAGGAAGGACTAGATTTCGAAAAGAAACTTAATGTGGATGGATCCTATTGGACTCCCGAACAATATCCTCGAACGAATTGGGTTCATGCAAAAAGTAAAACCCTCGAACCTGAAACTCTAACTGGTTATCTTTCGCCCATTCCTGTTGATACTGACGAGTCGAATGACTCAAATTACAAACTCTTCAAACATCAGAATGGTAAGATTTTCGCTCGATATACTGGAACCAACTGCAGGTCAGGTGCACCCAAGAAACAAATCTGGGTAAAGAAGTACATTGTTGAAAACTTGCCAGTTACCGCTAACCTGACTGTGCAGGATAAGTCTCGACGAGGAAATGGTTGTCATTCAAAATCTACCCGAGTATCACTCTCGAATGATTATCACCCTGAACTAGGTCAGAAGGAGTACTTGCGTACATCTTCAAATCATTACACTCATGCATCAGGAAACAATTTCAATGCCTATTCATATGATTATCATCATAATGCACAGGCGACTCGCAGGACTCACCAAAGAAATATTCCAAGCAAGGCAAAGCAGATGAGATCCTCACCACCCACACAAGTGTGCGTAGTGAAGAAGAACTAACCACCTCTTGCAGGAAACTCTCTCAGGGATATCTCTTGTTTATCTCAAGCCCCGAGATCAATTATTGTTGGTGCTCATCTTTCTGAGTTTTCTCTCGTAGTGTTTGTGTTCTTTTTCAATAGTTTTGTGCTTCGAGTTTGTTCCTTTTCTGGTTTATTCTCGGTTCGTTGTGTCACAAACATGCAACTTGAACTGAAGAAGATTTCACTCCTACGTCCTTGGTTGCAAATGAAATCAACTACAATTTTTCATCTGTTTTGGTGCTTGCGCTTCTTCAAACCTTTCGGCGTCCAGTTCAGTTACTGAGATTTTCGCAGGAAACGGCTGACACGTGCCAATGATCTCTCTATCATGATCTCATCCGTTGAATGTGGAACGTCCCAAGTTTTTTGTCCATAGATTTCAGAGTGGGCGGTTTGTCCCTCAGGCTATTTTAAGTCTCTTCTTCCTTAGCTCTTTCCCTGTTCGACCTCAAACCCTACTCTCGCTCTCCTCCCGAGCCCGAGCTCGAAGCAGCGTCGACATCAAGCCTCGCCGTGCAACTCCGGCGGAGCTCCGTCACCGTTGGTCGCGCCAGTGTGGTAACTCTCCTTCCCGTACTGCCGTAGTCGATCTGTCTCACCAAGTTAGGGCATTCAAATCTAGAACTTGCTCCATTCCTTTCCTGTTCTTAGGCAGTTCATCCCGTCGGTTTTTATCCTGTGTTATTTTCGTGCGATAGATCTTTAGGGTTCTCTAAGACCCGACTTGTACGGTTTGTAGTTGTTCCTCGTACTAGTTTCTTGTATCTAGGGTTCACTGTGTATACATCGAAAGATTAGAGGAATAGCTATGTTGTCTTATGGCATATTGCAATTCTCTCGACGATATCTTGCAAGTGTGTATCATGGGTCCCTTGCATCTTCCGAAAATTTATCTGTTTTAAGTTAAAGTGTCTCTGTGCATGCTTGTGACCTCTTCTTGTGTTTTCTTTTGGATTTGTGTTTGTTTTCTCAGGAGTGGTCGTTGCTAATAGTTTGGATGAGCATTCTGGGTCAGAGGAAGATATTCCACCGCAGTCGCGTGTGGCTGACAAAGCAAAGATGGTTGAAAGAAAATCTGCAAAACCGCCAAGAGCACCGAAGAAAAAGGCCGAATCAGAATCTGCTGAAGAAGATGATGATGTTCCCACAGCTCAAAGTCAGCCAGAGGATGAGCTAATCACAGACTCCAAAACCATGTTCTCTGATGGAAATCCCAAGAAGGGTGGCCGAGGAAGAGAAAGGAATATTGCAGCCGAGATGTCTGATCAGGAAACATACAAGACTCCTCCTGGAGTAGAAACTGCTCAGGAAAGGAACAACATGCTGCAAAAGATTCGCCGTCATTGGGCGAAGAAATGGTTTAATCATGAGAACGTCCGAAGAAAATACCAGATTCTATTTGCATTCACTCCACCCTAGAACGACTGCATTGCAGAAGGCTGCCTTGGGTAGGACGATGAAAAAGTAAGGCCAGCACCGCCTCCCAACGCTCATGCTGATTCCTTGAAAACCATAGCTGATTTTCCCGAAGAAGTTGCAAAGAGGGAAAAGGCCAAGGCCAAGTGTGAGGCAAGACTCGTGAAGGAAAATCAAGTGGAACAGTGAAATGTTGAGTTGACTCAACAGGAAGTGATTGAAAAGAAGGAAAGGGCATCTGCCCGGAATGAAAAGAAGAAGAGGAAGTCTGTTTCTCCACGAGCCCCTAAGAAGAAGTCCGTTGCAAGCAAATCCAGAAAAGTTGCACCTACCTCGTCTGATGATAATGCTGGTGAAGAAATTCCCATGTATGATCAGAAAGCACTGCTCGACAAGCCGTACCAAACCCCATCTCCTGCAAAGATTTCGCCACCAGCGAGATCTTCACCAAGACTTGCTCCCATCCCCTCAGAAAAACCTTCGGGTTCTGCTGCCCCAGTGGCGAAGAGAAAGCTAATTACTGATGAAAAAGCTACTACTCCTGCCAAAAAGGCGAAGAAAATCATTCTCGCTCCCACAGAGGAATGTGATTTTGATCTTATATTTGACATCATTGAAGGTGCCTCCTATGATGCCAATCCAGCTGATTTGGGTAATTTGGGTCTGCCAGAAGATGTTACCAAGATGGTAGCAAAGCACTTCTCTGATATCAAAGAAATCACCAGAGAACTCAATCAAGTTGTCGATGATAAGAAGCTTCTGGAGAAGATGCGAAGCGAAGCTAAATCTGAGTCTGAAAGAAAAGATGTGAACAAGGCCATTCTTGAGATCACCAAAGCCCTCACCACCATGAGAAATAACAAGTTTGATTGGCACTCCAGGATGAAGATGGATGTCTCTCAGCTCTGTGATCGTAGGAATGAAGAGATTAAGCATCAAGAAGCTCTTGCTCGACACAGAGAGAAAGAAGAGAAATGTCAAAGAGCTCAGGTTAGAGCCAATAAGCCGAAAGAGATTAAGGATCGTCGTATCCAATCTGTATCTTTTGATTCACAGGTTGATGCAAGTGTCCCACTGCAACAGATTCCACCATCCCCTCGTTCCGAGGAAGTTACTGAGCAACAAGCTGAACCCGTGGTAGCTGTCATTCCTGCCTCGGTCGAACAAGAAGCTGATGTTGTGGACATATATCTTGTCAATCCTGATGAAGTAAATGCTGTGCCCGAGCAAAATGTTGCCGAAGATAAGATTGACGAAGAGATTGAGATGGAAAAGGCAACTTCATCGCCTTTGAAGGAAACACATGCTGAACCCTTTGGATCTACCAAGGGGGGTGAGAAGGTTGAGGGGAAGCAAATTGCTTCCCAAGGTAATATCCTTACGGTCTCCTCATCTGGTGCTCCTGCTTCGATGGAGGTTGACCCTGCTCCTGGCTCTTTGGCTTCACAGCCAGAGCAGGAAGAAAAGAAATTTGAAGATACCATGGCTCCCGAGGAGAAAGAACAAGAAGTTGCACCACCAGTTGTGTCCCACCAAGTTGTACCACCAGTATTACCTCAGTAGACTGAAGGAGATCAAGTTTTGACTCAAGAGTCTGAAAAGGTTGTTGTACCACCCACAGTTGAGTCCTCATCGAAAGAAAAGGCCCTAGTGCCTGACTCTGAGAAAGCCGTTGAAGGAGTTCCAGCGATGAAAAATGATGGTCAGTCCAGTGGCTCTATGCCCTCTGCCTCAGAAAATGCTACAAATCATCTTGCACTCTTAAAGCCCATCGATGAGAATGCACAAGCCTCCTATGATGTTCAGCCGATGGAAATTAACAAGGAAGAATTATAGAAAAATCCTCAGGAATCATTTCCTCTATTCTCAGCTGAGTACAGCCCCAATGGCCCCGCTTTCAACGAATAGCTTCATTCTTCGAAGCTTGCATTCTTTGGGGTCAGCCCGTATGAAGGAGAGAGGACTTCATTATCCCCCAGGTTCTGGACAGAAGAGCAGGCAATCTATTATGCTCGAATCTTGTTTGGCAAGCACAGGATTTTCAATCATAAGATGTTGAACTTCGCCAAGCTCAAAGAAATGCCCTGCTTCCACAACACACTTGATCATATTGAACATGCACTCCTGAAGGGATTCATGCGTTTCAATCATGGCTGGAACAAGGAAGTCATTCTTCAATTCTATGCCACGTTGTACATCACAGGAGAAATAGGAAATACTTCAACATGGACACTTGAGTGGATGACTGGCAGAGAGAGAGAATCAAATGTTCGGCAGATCATTTTCTGGCCCTGTTAAACTTGCCTCGTTGTGAATTTGAGAATGACATAGAACACAGATTGCATTTCTGGGAAGTGTCTGATGAACAACTCCATATCCTGATGGATCCCATGATGGTGGGCGACGAATGCATTGATGTTGATCCGAAGAAGTTGGCTTATGACAACAAAGTGTTATTCCACATTCTGCGCAATACCATCACGGCAACAAATAGGCCCAACTCCATCAAAGGCATCGTAGGAAATGCTCTTGTGTCAATATCTCAAGGAATTAAATTTGACATTCCTAATCTTTTTATTTGGAACCTGGCATGTGCTGCAGATAGCCCTCAATCGCTGAAACCATATGCTCCATGGATTATGTTCGCCATTGAGCAGCTTACACATGAGAAATTCTTCTGGGCTTATGAGCCAAAAGTATTCATGCCACCTGTTCGTGACATTCTGCGCATTGTGAAGGATAACAGAAAGGGGAAGGAACCGGTCGATGCTGCTGCAAACGTCTCTGCATCTGAAAATGCACCGAAGGACAAGGAAGCTAGGATTGAAATCCCTCGCGAAGAAAATCCATCAATTTATGAGATTTGTATTCGGACGCAGTAGACTCTGGAAAGACACATCAAGATGGACAGAAAAGAAAAAGTGGAATTGATGGCTGAGTTGAATCTGATTCATAATCACACTCGCCAAATTCTTCTGTTTGAGAAGAATGCAAGAAAGCGATCATGGACCTTTCTGCGGAAGCATTACTCTTGCAAGGATCTAGCCAAGAAGGGCCTCTTCAAGGAATATGATCATCTAGACTTCCTTGAAGTACCGCGTATCCGAAGACAAACTCCAGTACTCTCACAGCGTTCTGCTTCAATGGATCTGTTGTTTGTTAATCATGATGATGAGATTGTGGATACTGCCAGTACTCTTATTTACAAGCCTTGATGTCCATCCGTCCAAGCCTTCCAAGACCAAGGCTGCAACTCCTGCTTCTGCCTCGACCATTCCACATTCTTCTGACTCTGATTCTACAAGTGGTTTCAATTCTGATTCAGAAGATTCTCCCACAGAGTAATTCCTCAAATATCTTCCCTTTCCTTTTTGACACTTGTTGACAAAAAGGGGGAGAATTACACCGAGTGATAGTTTTTCGGGGTTTGCAGGGTGTGTGTTTTTGTTTGCCATTTGGTTTTCCTCGAAAAAATTGCTTCAAGAACCTTATCGCACCGCATGTGGTGCTGAAAAACTCGATCGTCATGTAACGTTAATAACCCCCGCCTGCAATATCATTTGCTTCGCAATTTTTGTCTGCAGGTGCCTTCGATTTTTTATCCTTTGATTGATTATCATCGGAAATCATTTATGTTACAGGGACACATAACTGCTCCTCGAAGAAGAACAGAGAATCATCAAATGATGATATTATATTGGAGCACTATATGATCTATAACTGTTGTGGTTGGATATGCTCTTATTGCTATCTATCATTATCTAATCTTGCAGGAAGTTAAAGTCATCTATATGACTGATGAAGTGTTTTTCCTCACAAATATCATTTGCATCATCTCTATTGCAGGAAAATCACTTTCAAAGCATATCCACTCTGAGCAATGAATTATTACTCGATCCTGCGCTGATCATATCGTATATCTAACATGCAGGAAAACTATATCTCGTGTGGATTAAAATTGTGTTCTCAGGAAACCTTCATGACTTATCCTTGTCACAAATCTCTCAACACGTGTTTCACACCTAACCCTTGTCGAAGTTTTTGTGACAGGAACTACCTCAGACACCGTCGAGTGCATTGAAGGACCTCAAGTGTATGATATGCTGTCAATGACACTCATACGAAGAGAAATTTTGTTTCCCAAACCGAAGCATATCTTAAGGGGGAGAATATTTTATCTTCATAATTATCTCTCGCCTTTTCTTTACTCTTCGCATTACATTTCATTCCTTATCTTTCATTTGATGTGATCTGTTTTGTCAACAATCGTCCAAAAAGGGGGAGATTGTTGGTGCAATATCTGCCTACCTTGTGTTTTGGAGATTGTTGACAGAAACAGGTATGGACTAATTTGTTTGCTAGTGCATACAGAGAGAAAAAGTCCATACACAAGCGAAGAATATGTTGTCTCGGGTGCTGAGTTTGAGGAACTTCACCGAAGCACATCTGCGTTGCAGAGAAGAATGAGCTATACTTGTTGAAGTGATAGAGTCGAGAAGATTGATGAGAAGAAATCGACCCCTATAAAGTTTACTGCTGAAGCAAAGCTTCTGTTTCAGTACTGTCGTCCGAAGATATTGACTGCAGCGATGGAAGTCGAAGACTATGTGAAGATGTAGCATTCATTTAGTTGTTCTTCTTTCATTTATTTGAGTCATAGGACCTCCGTACTATTAAGAGGGGTATAGATTCTTGATGCTTAGATCCGCTGTGATGCTTAGCCATAACCTATGAAAGCTGTGAGAGAAATCTCTTTGAGCTCCGAGCAAATACTTGCCAGCAAGAGACTGTGATCTTCTTCGCTGCGAGAGATTTGCCTTGGACCGAGGAGTTAGTATTTCTTGCTCCGCAAGAAATGTTACCGTTGTGCTCAAATCTGACCGTTGGAATCGTGTCCTTCGGCCATTGGTTGAGCCCAATGTCTAATTTGGTCATTTCCCATCAGGGAAGCCTGCGGCTATAAATAGCCACCCCGCTCCAATGTTGTTCGTTGGCTGCTCCGTTTGAGATTTCTGAGAAGATTGATTTGAGCAACCCCTCTCTAAGAGATTTGCGTTTAAGATCCACCGAGAGAAAAACCAAGAGCCCATACTTAGACAGTGGTTTAGCATCATAGTAGTTGTCGGTGCAACAAACCCTGGGTCTGTTGCCCTGACAGTGCACAGGCACGAGAACAAGATTACAACACCAAGGTTGTGTCAAGATACAAGAGACCAAGATCTTCGAAGAACCAGCAGGCAGATTAAGAAGGCCAAGACCAAGACAGAGAAGTGAGACACCACCAAGAGAAAAGCCTCCCTTGCCGGGCAGATGGACCTGGCAAGGACAAGGGCTCCCCCGGAAGAAAGCATTCAAGACGTCCCGGCAGGGCCTGCCGGGACTCACGAGGGCAAAGACACCTCACCAAGCCATCTCACCACAACCCACGTCCTCGATCAATGCGGTGTCAAGCCGCAAAGTGACTAAGTGGCAGCCATTCGCCACATGGCGGCCTCTTTCTATAGGAAATACCTACAGATGACACCCGTTCTGCGACATGTCAAGTAAGCAGGCATGGAGCTGGCAAGACGAGCCCGGCAAGGCTTGCCGGGCAAGCAACGATGTGACGTTGAGCGGTGCATTTAATGCACTCTGTCAGCCTGCAGAATTAGGTATGATAGCACTGTTTGCTATCTTATCAGTGCATAATGATTGTTTTGCCACTGTGGTGACCCCTTAACCTATAAAAGGAGGCCCATGGCAACCGTAGCAAGGGTTGGAAAGTTGAACACCCCACGCTCGTACGCGCGTAGTCACTGCCTCCCCAGGGCGAGCCTGCCGGGCAAGTGTACTGCGCTCCACCACCACTTTTCCACCATCAATCCACCAAAGCAGGAGTAGGGTTTTACGCCTCGCGGTGGCCCGAACCTGGGTAAAATTGCCCGTGTGATCTCTACCGTGCTGCCCCACGTTCTTCTGCTCTTTGTACAACGCGACATCCCCCCTGCCGAACCAGCAAGGGGCCCCTTGGCCCAATAGGTGGCCGTGGTTTCCGGCGACATCTTTGGCGCGCCAGGTAGGGGGATCGCTTGTGCGAACCTAAAAGTGTGTGCAGCGCATTATCTTCATCACCATCTTTGTCTTCGACGGCGCCATCGGCAATGGCGCCCAAGAAGAAGGCCGGTGCTGCTGCTCACCCATCCACCTCGAAGGCACCGCCGCCCGCAGCCACCAATGCTGCGGGGGACGCGGAGGCGCATGAGAGTGTGGACACCGCTGGTGCTGTGGTCGGGACAGGCGGCACCGTCACGACTTCCCCTGCGGTCGAAGCAGGAGCAGGAGACGCCGGAGGAGAGCAACATCAGCAACACCCCGGTGGACACGCTCCGCGAGGTACGGGTGAGGGGCCTACTCCATCCACACTCCTTTCCCTCGCCGACAGGCACAGCCGCAGCAATGGCGCTCGGTCCAGGGCGAATCGCCGCCCTCCGGCCGCCCCCACAACAGGGGCGGCCGCATCGCGTGCACCTCCCCCGGGATGAGTCGACCACGCTGCTGCGCCTAGTGGAGCTGCTGACCCTCAAGCGCCATCACCGCGCCACCATGCCATCTAGGTGGCCGCCCCGCACCAGCGGGGACGTGATACGGTCGCTGCTAGCCCCGTCAGGAGCCGAGCGACGGCGTGATTTGCCTCATCATCGCCCATACCAAGTACTGCTACGGAGGCCATGGCGTGGGCTCAACTGCTGCTGAGGTTTCCACCAGCGGCCGAGCAGATGGATGAATGGTGTGCCACCATCCAGAGCCTGCTCGGCTTCGCCGAGGCTGGGGGCTCTCAGCGAGCTGGCCCGCCATGGCCTCCCCAAGCGACGACAATGGCCCGTGCTACTGGTCATACGGAAGGGGCCACCCCCACGGTACAATCCCCGCCACGGCAGCTAGTGCGGGCGCAGCGGAATCAAGAACCTGATGGCGTCTCGACGGCCTCTTCTGACCCTCGAGCGCGTCCAGGCCGGCAGCGTGCCCCAGAGGACAGGCGGAGGGGAGACATGCGCGTTGTCGTTGAGCAACACCGCGACGCCCACCGCCGGGCCAATGGGTGTGACGGTCCCGACGTCGACGAGCCTGCACTCGATACTGTTGGGTACCTACCTTTCGAGGTTGGGTGCCCTGCCTTTACTCGTGAGCTGCGGCAAGTCCATTGGCCGTCCGTACGCACGTTCAAGCCAGAGATACCCGAGAAGTACGATGGGAGGCTGAACCCGGCAGAGTTTCTGAGCATCTACACCATCGCTGTTCAAGCTGCCGGGGGAAGAGATGAGAAGGTATTTGCCAACTACTTCCCTTTGGCTCTCAAGTCCAATGTGAGGTCTTGGCTGATGCACCTGCCAGAGAACTCCATTTCGTCATGGGCTGATTTGTGCCATGAGTTCATTGGCGCCTTCACTGGCGGCCATCAAGAACCAGGTCGGCCCAGCGATCTGCAGCTTCTTCAGCAGAAAGAAGGAGAGACTCTCTGGAAGTATTTGCAGAGATTTAGCAGAGTCCACAATAACATCCCAAATATCCATCCAGCAGCTGTGATAGCCGCCTTCCAGTCCATTGTGCGCAATCGAAAGATTCGTTCCAAGATGAATGTACGGTTGCCCAAGACTGTGAAGGAACTTTACACCTTGGTGGATAAGTCTGCTCGGATGGAGGAGGGAAGAAAACTGCCCTGAGAGGAGGATTGCATTAATGTTGATTCAGAGAATGATGGCGAGTCCACCAGTCAGAAGAAGAGTAAGAAGCACAATAAGAAGCGCAAGGATAAGACGGTAATGTCTGTTGAAGGATCGGGTATCCCTAGTACCGGCAAGAAGGTTAAGGCCGAAACCCCCGGCAAGGAAGCTGCCATGTGCTCTGACTGCCGGGAGGCCGCGGCCACCGAAAAGGCCGGGAAAGGTGATGGACTGTACTGCAAGATCCATCAAACCAAGGGCCACGACCTTCAAGAGTGTTATCAATTTGAGCAGCTTGTCAAGAGACAGAAAGCAGAATATGAGAAGCGTGACAAGGAAAAGGGACAGGATGTTGCTGGCGGTAAGGGTCGTGGCGGTGAAGTAAATCGCCTCGGCAGACCTCTTCGAAACAAAGGGAAACCCGCCAGGGATCGAGAGAAGGAAGCCTGCGGTGATGAGAGTGATGAAGGGGATGAAGAGGAAACCAGTGAGCAGGAGTTCCAGAAGGCCACTGACGCCCTGTGCATTGACGGGGGTGCGTCCCTACACGCCTCTCACCGCCAACTCAAGCGGTGGGCGCGTGAGGTTAATGCCGTGGAACCAGCGCCAGGGGCTCGGAAACCACTCAAATGGTCACGCACGCCCATCATTTTTGACGAAGAGGATCATCCTGACCGCACCACCGCTGTAGGATGTTTGCCGTTGTTGGTCTCTCCAACAATCCGCAACCACAAGGTCACGAAGATGTTGGTGGACGGCGGGGCCGGGTTCAATCTGATTTCCCCAAAGGTTATTAGCAAGCTTCAGATAGCAGAGGATGAGTTAAAAGTTAACGGCACATTTCAAGGAGTTAATCCCGGCAGGAGTCATCCTAAGGTAAAGATCACATTGCCTGTGACGTTTGGAGGAGAGCTGAACTACCGGACTAAAAAGAATGTGTTTGATGTGGTTAACCTCCCCTTGCCGTACAATGGAATCCTTGGACGCCCAGCCCTGGCTAAGTTCATGGCGGCATCCCACTATTCCTACTTCGTCTTGAAGATGCCAGGGCCAGTTGGAGTCATTTTCGTCCCATCAGATGAGAAAGACGCAATCATTTGTGTGGACAAGATGTACCGGGACGCAGTCGCGGCAGAGGCAGCGGCAGTTCCCGCCAAGGAGAACAGAGGGAAGAAGAAGGATAGTAAGGGCTCCAGCAAGAAATTCGGGAAGCGCGCCTCTTCGGAGTGTGCTGCGCCTGTTGATGACTTGCCGGAGGGTTCCAACATCAAGAGATCCAAGGTTGCTGCTCCACAAGTGAAGAAGGTCCTGGCAGGGCTGGCTGGCGTTGATGGTACTTTCACCATCAGCGCCACCCTCGATGATAAATAGGAAAGCGCGCTTGTTGCCTTCCTGCGGGCGAATATCAATGTGTTTGCCTGGCAACCATCTGATATCCCCGGTGTTCCCAGGGAGGTAATCGAGCACCACCTTGCTATCTGGCCACATGCCCTACCAGTCAAGCAGAAAGTCCAGAAGCAGGCCTTGGAGAGGCAGCAGTTCATTACAGAGGAGATCAAGAAACTTGAGGCAGCTGGTTTGGTCAGAGGAGTGCTGCATCCAACGTGGTTAGCAAATCCAGTGGTTGTCCGGAAGGCCAATGGGAAATGGAGACTTTGCATAGACTTCACAGATCTCAACAAGGCTTGCCCGAAAGACCCATTTCCCTTGCCGTGCATCGACCAGATCGTGGACTCCACTTCAGGCTGCGATTTGCTCTCCTTTTTAGATGCATATTCTGGGTATCATCAAATCTTCATGTCCAAGGAAGATGAAGAGAAGACCTCGTTCATCACCCCGTGTGGTACGTACTATTTTATTCGCATGCCTTTCGAATTAAAGAGTGACGGGTCTGCTTTTGCAAGGGTAGTCCAGATTGGTTTTGGGACACAGCTGCACAGAAACATTGAGGCTTATATGGATGATATTGTGGTCAAAACCAAGGACAGATCAACCATTATCCAGGATTGGGAGGAGACATTTGCCAATTTGTGCAAGATCAACTTGAAGCTCAACCCGGAGAAGTGTGTATTTGGTGTTCCCTCCGGCAAGCTGCTCGGGTACTTTGTATCCCATCGGGGGATCGAAGCCAACCCCGATAAGATCCAAGCCATCGAACAGATCCAAGCACCAAAGACGGTCAAAGATGTAAGGCGTCTGACAGGGTGCGTTGCCGCGCTAAGCAGGTTCATTTCCAAGTCTGCCGAGCGCGCCTTGCCGTTCTTCAAAATCTTGAAGAAGGCAGGGCCCATGAAGTGGACTCCAGAAGCAGATGCGGCTTTGCAAGAGTTGAAGGCCTACCTATCTTCTGTGCCCACCTTGGTTGCTCCCAAACCACAAGAGTCGTTGCTGTTATACTTGGCGGCAACCAATCAAGTGGTTAGTGCAGCCTTGGTGGTGCAGCGGGAAGTGGATGAAACAGAGAGTGAGCAAAGACCGGCAGAGTCAGATAGGGATCAGGACAAAGATAAGCATGGCAGCGAAGACAACCCCAAGGACATGACAAGGAATAAAGTGGTGCAGCGCCCAGTGTACTTCGTCAGTTCCCTGCTACAGGGGGCTAGATCGAGGTATTCTGGCATGCAAAAGTTGATCTTTGGCCTCATCATGGCCTCAAGGAAACTGCGCCACTACTTCCAAGCCCATGAGATCATGGTTGTCACTCGCTTCCTATTGCAAAGGATATTCTGGAACCCTAAGGCTACTGGCAGAATAGTGGAGTGGGCTTTGGAGTTATCCAGTTTTGGTTTGAAGTTTGAGAGCACATCAATAATCTAGAGTAGGGCATTGGCAGAGTTTATTACAGAATGGACGCCAACCCCTGACGAGGAAGTGCCAGAAACAGTTATCCCCGGCAGGGAGGCGCGCCAAGAATGGATCATGTATTTTGATGGTGCTTTTTTCCTACAAGGTGCAGGGGCTGGCGTGCTTCTCATCGCTCCCTCCGGGGAACACTTGAAGTACGTCGTCCAGGTGCATTTTGCCTGGGAAGAGGCAACCAACAATACAGCAGAGTATGAAGGGCTCCTTGCTGGGCTCAGGATTGCCACAGAATTGGGAATCAAGAAGTTGATCATTCGAGGAGACTCACAGCTTGTGGTGAGACAAGTCAACAAGGATTACCAAAGTCCATTGATGGAGGCATACGTTGAGGAAGTGAGAAGATTGGAGGAGCTCTTTGACGGGTTGGAAACAGAGCACATACCTCGTGCGAAAAACAGCATAGCTGATCACCTGTCAAAGTGTGCTGCCCAAAAGCTTCCTGTGGAACCAGGAACTTTTGTTCTCCATCTTACTCAGCCCTCCGTATCCCCAGCAACAATGGCCCAGAAAAGGAGAAAGCTGGACTCCGGTAAGCCTCTCCCGGTAGAGCCATCCGCTCCTGGCAGGGACCCTGCCGGAAACAACTCCTCACAACCTGCCGGACCGCACCCTCCAGCCGTACCCATGGTCCCTGCGAACGAGGAATGTGCCCCCGCAGTTGAGGAGGTGCCGCTAGTCCTTGTTGCCGAGCCCCAGGCTCCAACTTGGGCAAGGCACATAGTCCACTTTCTCCAAATCGGAGAACTCCCCAATGACCAAGATGAGGTTGAAAGAGTAGCCCGAAGGGCCAGTATGTACCAGTTTGTCGATGACACTCTGTACAGAAGGAGGCCCAACGGTGTGAAATTGAAGTGCATCTGCCGGGAAGAAGGGAAGGAACTGCTGGCTGAGATACACAAAGGCATGTGCGGCTCCCACATTGGATCAAGGGCGCTGGTTGGGAAAGCATTTCGGCAAGGATTCTATTGGCCCACAGCCCTCCAAGATGCGGTTGAGCTAGTCACCAAATGTGAAGCCTGTCAGTTCCATTCCAAGAAAATCCACCTTCCTGCCCAAGCTCTTCAGACAATCCCTTTATCATGGCCATTTTTGGTCTGGGGGCTCAATATCCTCGGCCCTTTCCCCCGAGCGATCGAGGGCGTTGAATTCTTGTTCATTGCTATCGACAAGTTTACAAAGTGGCCGGAAGTTGCTGCCGTGAGAAAGGTGACTGCTCAATCAGCTATCAAGTTCTTGAAAGATTTGGTGTGTCGTTTTGGAATCCCGGCTAGGATCATTACCGACAACGACACCCAATTCACGAGCCACGCCTTCATGCAATATGTTCATGCCCTCGGAAGCAAGATCTCATTTGCTTCTGTCGCACATCCCAGAAGCAACGGGCAAGCTGAGAGGGCGAATGCTGAAGTGCTGCGGGGACTCAAAACAAGAACCTTTGATATGCTGCAGAAGCACGGTAGGCGGTGGATCGATGAGCTGCCGGTAGTTCTATGGTCCCTCAGAACGACACCAAATCGAGCTACCGGGCAGACTCCTTTTTCCCTGGTCTATGGGGAGGAAGCAGTTATCCCCACGGAACTCATTTACGGGTCGCCTCGAGTGCTTGCCTACGACAAAGTAGCGCAAGATCAGCACCGGTGTGACGATGTTGTGCCACTCGTGGAGAACTGTCTCCGGGCTGCTACACGTGCTGCACGCTATCAGCAAGCCCTGCGTCGCTATCATAGCCACAGGGTTCATGCCCGGTGTTTTGAGGAAGGCGACCTTTTCCTTAGGCGCGTTCAGTCCGCCAAGGACAAACAAGTTAACGCCGAAGTGGGAAGGCCCTTACCGGGTAGTATGAGTCATCAGACCTGACGCAATCCGTCTGGAGACCGGAGATGGCATTCAATTGCAAAACTCATGGAACAATGAGCATCTCCGTAAGTTCTACCCATAAGGCGCGGCTGTCGGGCCCTGCCCAACAGCCAGCCCGGCAGCCACCCTTTTGTACAGGCCTTGCCTTAGTTGCATGTAACCCCTTGTACAAAGCCGGGCGATGACCCTGAGCACCAGAGAAATAAACAAAGCGCTGGGGGGCCCCCGACCAAGTTGCATGCATGCATAAGCATTCCAAGAGCATTTGCATAAGCATTCCATGAGCATTTGCATATGCATATAGATAGGATCGCATCCTGCATCATTCTCACCTGCATAAAGCTGCAGGTTCCTGCTGACAACTCGGTTCCTGCAAGAAGATGGGGAGATGAACCAACGCTGCAATCCCCGACGAACCAAACAGATAAGTTCTACCTCTTGTCCATAAGTGTTCTGTAAGCTAAAACTTGTGCATAAGAAAACCCCGCCACTCTTCGAAACTTAGGTGCTCCCGTCCCTGGCTCAAACGTTGCTTCGGCCTGGATGGTCGTAGTGTCCTTTGATGAAAAGAAGTTGGTGGGGGGCTGGTCCCCGGCAACGAAGAAAGGGTACCGGTAGGATAGCCTGCCGGGGAAAACTCGTTTATTTAAAATAAAGAGGCATTTCACCTCTGCATGGACATATACATGCACGAGTTCCCGGCAAGGTTCATCTTTTTCATTAATATGCTGGTCATACAAGTACAAACCTTACAGAACACAGACATGGACTCGAGAGATTACAATATTTGAACTAAAATTTGGCAAGTACCGGCAAGTTTAAGATTGAAAAAAGATAAGTGCCCCGTAATGCCTTTGCCCTTGTACATCTCCTTCAGGAAAAGGTCGAGGAGGCCGGTGGCAAACCCAGCTGGGATTCGGCGCCTCCCCAGGATCAGGGTGGCGCGCCCCTCAGCAAGGAGGCAGAAACCGGAGGGCAGGCGTGGATGGTGACACTGCCGCAAGACCAGATGGGAGACACAGAGTCACCGGCAAACACGGCTCGTCGGAACGGTCGTCCCTCTTCTTGACGCGTCATGGGTTGCCGCCGCCATCCGCATCGCTACCACCCGAAGGCCTCAGCACGACGACCGTGCCAAACACCATGCTCTCTGACATATCCCACAGAGAGCATGGTCGTCCCCAACGGCCCTGACATCAGAAGCCACTGCGCGTTCCAAAGACATGTGTGGGAGCAAGGAGCCCTCCCGCATGGCGATAGGATGATGCCCCGGAAGGGTCAGGTTCGCCTTCATCGCCGGCGAACACCCCCCGCGACTCTTCCCCAACATCACGACGGAATGAAGAACGAGGAGCGATTGACTACCATGCCCAGCACCCGATACGGGCCTCGGCATGTTGTCGTTCGCATCCCCTCCCACTAGAACCAAGGCTACGAGCGACCCGGCGACGAGCGCGCTGGAGTCGCCACCCCCGGCGTTGTCGCCGCGCCGCCCGAATACCCCTTTCGGATCCATGGGGAATTCTAAACTAAAGCCCGGAGCTTGGCCCCGGGCCCTTCTCTTCAACATGACCAATGAAAGGCAGAAACAGGGGAAGAAAGGATCCGGAGATGGATGGCTCGGCTCTCCCTCCGCCCCTCCTTTTATAGGCGGAGCAAGAAAGGGAGTCGCTCCCTCAACAAGCAATCGCCGCCCTCTCCGCCAATTCAAGAAGACCGGGCCCTCGCCTTGATGCTCTCCCACACCACGCGCCTCCGTTACCTACCCCGCGCGATGCATGCCGCATACGTGGCTAAGGATAAGGGCGTGGTGGGAAGAGTGAATTGGCAGTTTCTACCCCGTGCGTTAAAGTCATTCACGGGCCATTGCAAAGATGGCCCCACCACGATTGGCTTTGCACGACGCGGGAAAACCGGAAACTGGCCCAGAGTCGAGATTAATGAAGAAGCAAAGAAGACTCCAAGAGATCAGCCTCTTCAGCGCCCCTGCCTGTGCACTTATTAGGACCTACCCCGACGACGCCCGGCAGTGCGATCGGGGTAGGCCCGGGGGCTTCTGTCGGTGCAACAAACTCTGGGTCTGTTGCCCTGACTATGCACAGGCACGAGAACAAGATTACAACACCAAGGCCATGTCAAGATACAAGAGACCAAGATCTTCGAAGAACTAGCAGGCAGATTAAGAAGGCCAAGACCAAGACAGAGAAGCGAGACACCACCAGGAGAAAAGCCTCCCTTGCCGGGCAGACGGACCTGGCAAGGACAAGGGCTCCCCCGGAAGAAAGCATTCAAGACGTCCCGGCAGGGCCTGTCGGGACTCACGAGGGCAAAGACACCTCACCAAGCCATCTCACCATGACCCACGTCGTCGATCAATGCGGTGTCAAGCCGCAAAGTGACTAAGTGGCAGCCATTCGCCACATGACAGCCTCTTTCTACAGGAAATACCTACAGATGACACTCGTCCTGCGACGTGTCAAGTAAGTAGGCATGGAGCTGGCAAGACGAGCCCGGCAAGGCTTGCCGGGCAAGCAATGATGTGACGTTGAGCGGTGCATTTAATGCACTCTGTCAGCCTGCAGAATTAGGTATGATAGCACTGTTTGCTATCTTATCAGTGCATAATGACTGTTTTGCCACTGTGGTGACCCCTTAACCTATAAAAGGAGGCCCGTGGCAACTGTAGCAAGGGTTGGAAAGTTGAACACCCCCACGCTCGTACGCGCGTAGTCACTGCCTCCCCAGGGCGAGCCTGCCGGGCAAGTGTACTGCGCTCCACCACCACTTTTCCACCATCAATCCACCAAAGCAGGAGTAGGGTTTTACGCCTCGCGGTGGCCCAAACCTGGGTAAAATTGCCCGTCTGATCTTTGCCGTGCTGCCCCATGTTCTTCTGCTCTTTGTACAACGCGACATCCCCCCTGCCGAACCAGCAAGGGGCCCCTTGGCCCCATAGGTGGCCGTGGTTTCCCGCGACATCTTTGGCGCGCCAGGTAGGGGGATCGCTTGTGCAAACCTGAAAGCGTGTCCAGCGCATTATCTTCATCACCATCTTTGTCTTCGACGGCGCCGTCGGCAATGGCGCCCAAGAAGAAGCCCGGTGCTGCTGCTCACCCATCCACCTCGAAGGCACCGCCGCCCGCAGCCACCAATGCTGCGGGGGACGCGGAGGCGCATGAGAGTGTGGACGCCGCTGGGGCTGTGGTCGGGGCAGGCGGCACCGTCACCACTTCCCCTGCGGTCGAAGCAGGAGCAGGAGACGCCGGAGGAGAGCAATATCAGCAACACCCCGGTGGCCACGCTCCGCGAGGTACGCGTGAGGGGCCTACTCCATCCACACTCCTTCCCCTCGCCGACAGGCACAGCCGCAGCAATGGCGCTCGGTCCAGGGCGAATCGCCGCCCTCCGGCCGCCCCCACAACAGGGGCGGCCGCATCGCGTGCACCTCCCCCGGGACGAGTCGACCAGGCTGCTGCGCCTAGTGGAGCTGCTGACCCTCAAGCGCCATCACCGCGCCACCATGCCATCCAGGTGGCCACCCCGCAACAGCGGGGACGTGAGACAGTCGCTGCTAGCCTCGTCAGGAGCCGAGCGACGGCGTGATTTGCCTCATCATCGCCCATACCAAGTACTGCTACGGAGGCCATGGCGTGGGCTCATTTGCTACTGAGGTTTCCACCAGCGACCGAGCAGATAGATGAATGGCGTGCCACCATCCAGAGCCTGCTCGGCTTCGCCGAGGCTGGGGGCTCGCAGCGAGCTGGCCCGCCACGGCCTCCCTAAGCGACGACAATGGCCCGTGCTACTAGTCATACGGAAGGGGCCACCCCCACGGTACAATCCCCGCCACGGCAGCTAGCGCGGGCGCAACGGAATCAAGAACCTGATGGCGTCTCGACGGCCTCTTCTGACCCTCGAGCGTGTCCAGGCCGGCAACGTGCCCCAGAGGACAGGCGAAGGGGAGACGTGCGTGTTGTCGTTGAGCAACACCACGACGCCCACCGTCGGGCCAATGGGTGTGACGGTCCCGACGTCGACGAGCCTGCACTCGATACTGTTGGGTACCTACCTTTCGAGGTTGGGTGCCCTGCCTTTACTCGTGAGCTGCGGCAAGTCCATTGGCCGTCCGTCCGCACGTTCAATCAGAGATACCCGAGAAGTACGATGGGAGGCTGAACCCGGCAGAGTTTCTGAGCATCTACACCATCGCTGTTCAAGCTGCCGGGGGAAGAGATGAGAAGGTATTTGCCAACTACTTCCCTTTGGCTCTCAAGTCCAATGTGAGGTCTTGGCTGATGCACCTGCCAGAGAACTCCATTTCGTCATGGGCTGATTTGTGCCATGAGTTCATTGGCGCCTTCACTGGCGGCCATCAAGAACCAGGTCGGCCCAGCGATCTGCAGCTTCTTCAGCAGAAAGAAGGAGAGACTCTTCGGAAGTATTTGCAGAGATTTAGCAGAGTCCACAGTAACATCCCAAATATCCATCCAGCAGCTGTGATAGCCGCCTTCCAGTCCAATGTGCGCAACCGGAAGATTCGTTCCAAGATGAATGTACGGTTGCCCAAGACTATGAAGGAACTTTACACCTTCTTGGATAAGTCTGCTCAGATGGAGGAGGGAAGAAAACTGCCCGGAGAGGAGGATTGCATTAATGTTGATTCAGAGGATGATGGCGAGTCCACCAGTCAGAAGAAGAGCAAGAAGCACAATAAGAAGCACAAGGATAAGACGGTAATGTCTGTTGAAGGGTCGGGTATCCCTAGTACTGGCAAGAAGGTTAAGGCCGAAACCCCCGGCAAGGAAGCTGCCATGTGCTCTGACTGCCGGGAGGCCGCGGCCGCCGAAAAGGCCGGGAAAGGTGATGGACCGTACTGCAAGATCCATCGGACCAAGGGTCACAACCTTCAAGAGTGTTATCAATTTGAGTAGCTTGTCAAGAGACAGAAAGAAGAATATGAGAAGCGTGACAAGGAAAAGGGACAGGATGTTGTTGGCGGTAAGGGTCGTGGCGGTGAAGTAAATCGCCTCGGCAGACCTCTTCGGAACAAAGGGAAACCAGCCAGGAATCGAGAGAAGGAAGCCTGCGGTGATGAGAGTGATGAAGGGGATGAAGAGGAAACCAGTGAGCAGGAGTTCCAGAAGGCCACTGACGCCCTGTGCATTGACGGGGGTGCGTCCCTACAAGCCTCTCACCGCCAACTCAAGCGGTGGGCGCATGAGGTTAATGCTGTGGAACCAGCGCCAGGGGCCCGAAAACCACTCAAATGGTCACGCACGCCCATCATTTTTGACGAAGAGGATCATCCTGACCGCACCACCGCGGTAGGATGTTTGCCGTTGTTGGTCTCTCCAACAATCCGCAACCTCAAGGTCACGAAGATGTTGGTGGACGGCGGGGCCGGGTTGAATCTGATTTCCCCAAAGGTTATTAGCAAGCTTCAGATAGTAGAGGATGAGTTAAAACTCACCAGCATGTTTCAAGGAGTAAATCCCGGCAGGAGTCATCCTAAGGGAAAGATCACGTTGCCTGTGACGTTTGGAGGAGAGCTGAACTACCAGACTGAAAAGATTGTGTTTGATGTGGTTGACCTCCCCTTGCCGTACAATGGAATCCTTGGACGCCCAGCCCTGGCTAAGTTCATGGCGGCATCCCACTATGCCTACAACGTCTTGAAGATGCCAGGGCCAGTTGGAGTCATTTTCGTCCCATCAGATGAGAAAGACGCAATCATTTGTGTGGACAAGATGTACCGGGACGCAGTCGCGGTAGAGGCAGCGGCAGTTCCCGCCAAGGAGAACAGAGGGAAGAAGAAGGATAGTAAGGGCTCCGGCAAGGAATTCGGGAAGCGCGCCTCTTCGGAGTGTGCTGCGCCTGTTGATGACTTGCCGGAGAGTTCCAACATCAAGAGATCCAAGGTTGCTGCTCCACAAGTGAAGAAGGTGCCGGCAGGGCTGGCTGGCGTTGATGGTACTTTCACCATCAGCGCCACCCTCGATGACAAATAGGAAAGCGCGCTTGTTGCCTTCCTGCGGGCGAATATCGATGTGTTTGCCTGGCAACCATCTGATATCCCCGGTGTTCCCAGGGAGGTAATCGAGCACCACCTTGCTATCTGCCCACATGCCCGACCTGTCAAGCAAAAAGTCCGGAAGCAGGCCTTGGAGAGGCAGCAGTTCATTACAGAGGAGATCAAGAAACTTGAGGCAGCTGGTTTGGTTAGAGGAGTGCTGCATCCAACGTGGTTAGCAAATCCAGTGGTTGTCCGGAAGGCCAATGGGAAATGGAGACTTTGCATAGACTTCGCAGATCTCAACAAGGCTTGCCCAAAAGACCCATTTCCCTTGCCGCGCATCGACCAGATCGTGGACTCCACTTTAGGCTGCGATTGCTCTCCTTTTTAGATGCATATTCTGGGTATCATCAAATCTTCATGTCCAAGGAATACAAAGAGAAGACCTCGTTCATCACCCCGTGTGGTACGTACTGTTTTATCCGCATGCCTTTCGGATTAAAGAGTGCCGGGTCTACTTTTGCAAGGGTAGTCCAGATTGGTTTTGGGCCACAGCTGCACAGAAACATTGAGGCTTATATGGATGATATTGTGGTCAAAACCAAGGACATATCAACCCTTATCCAGGATTTGGAGGAGACATTTGCCAATTTGCGCAAGATCAACTTGAAACTCAACCCGGAGAAGTGTGTATTTGGTGTTCCCTCCGACAAGCTGCTCGGGTACTTTGTATCCCATCGGGGGATCGAAGCCAACCCCGATAAGATCCAAGCCATCGAACAGATCCAAGCACCAAAGACGGTCAAAGATGTAAGGCGTCTGACAGGGTGCGTTGCCGCGCTAAGCAGGTTCATTTCTAAGTCTGCCGAGCGCACCTTGCCGTTCTTCAAAATCTTGAAGAAGGCAGGGCCCATGAAGTGGACTCCAGAAGCAGATGCGGCTTTGCAAGAGTTGAAGGCCTACCTATCTTCTGTGCCCACCTTGGTTGCTCCCAAACCACAAGAGCCGTTGCTGTTATACTTGGCAGCAACCAATCAAGTGGTTAGTGCAGCCTTGGTGGTGCAGCGGGAAGTGGATGAAACAGAGAGTGAGCAAAGACCGACAGAGTCAGATAGGGATCAGGACAAAGATAAGCACGGCAGCGAAGACAACCCCAAGGACACGGCAAGGAAGAAAGTGGTGCAGCGCCCAGTGTACTTCGTCAGTTCCCTGCTACAGGGGGCTAGATCAAGGTACTCTGGCGTGCAAAAGTTGATCTTTGGCCTCATCATGGCCTCAAGGAAACTGCGCCACTACTTCCAAGCCCATGAGATCACGGTTTTCACTCGCTCCCCGTTGCAAAGGATACTCCGGAACCCTAAGGCTACTGGCAGAATAGTGGAGTGGGCTTTGGAGTTATCCAGTTTTGGTTTGAAGTTTGAGAGCACATCAATAATCCAGAGTAGGGCATTGGCAGAGTTTATTGCAGAATGGACGCCAACCCCTGACGAGGAAGTGCCAGAAACAGTTATCCCCGGCAAGGAGGCGCGCCAAGAATGGATCATGTATTTTGATAGTGCTTTTTCCCTACAAGGTGCAGGGGCTGGCGTGCTTCTCGTCGCTCCCTCCGAGGAACACTTGAAGTACGTCGTCCAGATGCATTTTGCCTGGGAAGAGGCAACCAACAATACAACAGAGTATGAAGGGTTCCTTGCTGGGCTCAGGGTTGCCACAGAATTGGGAATCAAGAAGCTGATCATTCGAGGAGACTCACAGCTTGTGGTGAGACAAGTCAACAAGGATTACCAAAGTCCATTGATGGAGGCATACGTTGAGGAAGTGAGAAGATTGGAGGAGCGCTTTGACGGGTTGGAAACAGAGCACATACCTTGTGCGGAAAATAGCATAGCTGATCACCTGTCAAAGTGTGCTGCCCAAAAGCTTCCTGTAGAACCAGGAACTTTTGTTCTCCATCTTACTCAGCCCTCCGTATCCCCAGCAACAATGGCCCAGAAAAGGAGAAAGCTGGACTCCGATAAGCCTCTCCCGATAGAGCCATCCGCTCCTAGCAGGGACCCTGCCGGAAACAACTCCTCACAACCTGCCGGACCGCACCCTCCAGCCGGACCCATGGTCACTGTGAACGAGGAATGTGCCCCCGCAGTTGAGGAGGTGCCGCTAGTCCTTGTTGCCGAGCCCCAGGCTCCAACTTGGGCAAGGCACATAGTCCACTTTCTCCAAACCGGAGAACTCCCCAATGACCAAGATGAGGTTGAAAGAGTAGCCCGAAGGGCTAGTATGTACCAGTTTGTCGATGACACTCTGTACAGAAGGAGGCCCAACGGTGTGAAATTGAAGTGCATCTGCCGGGAAGAAGGGAAGGAACTGCTGGCTGATATACACAAAGGCATGTGCGGCTCCCATATTGGATCAAGGGCGCTGGTTGGGAAAGCATTCCGGCAAGGATTCTATTGGCCCACAGCCCTCCAAGATGCGGTTGAGCTAGTCACCAAATGTGAAGCCTGTCAGTTCCATTCCAAGAAAATCCACCTGCCTGCCCAAGCTCTTCAGACAATCCCTTTGTCATGGCCATTTTCGGTCTGGGGGCTCAATATCCTCGGCCCTTTCCCCCGAGCGATCGGGGGCTTTGAATTCTTGTTCGTTGCTATCGACAAGTTTACAAAGTGGCCGGAAGTTGCTGCCGTGAGAAAGGTGACTGCTCAATCAGCTATCAAGTTCTTGAAAGATTTGGTGTGTCGTTTTGGAATCCCGGCAAGGATCATTACTGACAACGGCACCCAATTCACGAGCCGCGCCTTCATGCAATATGTTCATGCCCTCGGAAGCAAGATCTCGTTTGCTTCTGTCGCACATCCCAGAAGCAACGGGCAAGCTGAGAGGGCGAACGCTGAAGTGCTGCGGGGACTCAAAACAAGAACCTTTGATACGCTGCAGAAGCACGGCAGGCGGTGGATCGATGAGCTGCCGGTAGTTCTATGGTCCCTCAGAACGACACCAAATCGAGCTACCGGGCAGACTCCTTTTTCCCTGGTCTATGGGGAGGAAGTAGTTATCCCCACGGAACTCATTTACGGGTCGCCTCGAGTGCTTGCCTACGACGAAGTAGCGCAAGATCAGCACCGGCGTGACGACGCTGTGCTACTCGAGGAGAACTGTCTCCGGGCTGCTACGTGTGCTGCACGCTATCAGCAAGCCCTGCGTCGCTATCATAGCCACAGGGTTCATGCCCGGTGTTTTGAGGAAGGCGACCTTGTCCTTAGGTGCGTTCAGTCCGCCAAGGGTACAAACAAGTTAACGCCGAAGTGGGAAGGCCCTTACCGGGTAGTACGAGTCACCAGACCTGGCGCAATCCGTCTGGAGACCGGAGATGGCATTCAATTGCAAAACTCATGGAACATTGAGCATCTCCGTAAGTTCTACCCATAAGGCACGGCTGTCGGGCCTTGCCGACAGCCACCCTTTTGTACAGGCCTTGCCTCAGTTGCATGTAACCCCTTGTACAAAGCCAGGCGATGACCCTGAGCACCAGAGAAATAAAACGAAGCGCTGGGGGGCCCCCGACCAAGTTGCATGCATGCATAAGCATTCCAAGAGCATTTGCATAAGCATTCCATGAGCATTTGCATATGCATATATATAGGATCGCATCCTGCATCATTCTCATCTGCATAAAGCTGCAGGTTCCTGCTGACAACTCGGTTCCTGCAAGAAGATGGGGAGATGAACCAACGCTGCGATCCCCGGCGAACCAAATAGATAAGTTCCACCTCTTGTCCATAAGTGTTCTGTAAGCTAAAACTTGTGCATAAGAAAACCCCGCCACTCTTCGAAACTTAGGTGCTCCCGTCCCTGGCTCAAACGTTGCTTCGGCCTGGATGGTCGTAGTGGCCTTTGATGAAAAGAAGTTGGCGGGGGGCTGGTCCCTCTATTTCTTGCCGGTAGGCTCAGTTCCCCGGCAACGAAGAAAGGGTACCAGCAAGATAGCCTGCCGGGGAAAACTCATTTATTTAAAATAAAGAGGCATTTCACCTCTGCATGGACATATACATGCACGAGTTCCCGGCAAGGTTCATCTTTTTCATTAATATGCTGGTCATACAAGTACAAACCTTACAGAACACAGACATGGACTCGAGAGATTACAATATTTGAACTAAAATTTGGCAAGTACCGGCAAGTTTAAGATTGAAAAAAGATAAGTGCCCCGTAATGCCTTTGCCCTTGTACATCTCCTTCAGGAAAAGGTCGAGGAGGCCGATGGCGAACCCAGCTGGGATTCGGCGCCTCCCCAGGATCAGGGTGGTGCCGCCCCTCAGCAAGGAGGAAGAAACCGGAGGGCGGGCGTGGATGGTGACACTGCCGGAGGACCAGATGGGGGACACGGAGTCACCGGCAAACACGGCTCGTCGGAACGGTCGTCCCTGTTCTTGACGCGTCGTGGGTTGCCGCCGCCATCCGCATCGCTACCACCCGAAGACCTTAGCACGACGGCCGTGCCAAACACCATGCTCTCTGACATATCCCACAGAGAGCATGGTCGTCCCCAACGGCCCTTACGTCAGAAGCCACTGCGCGTTTCGAAGACATGTGTGGGAGCAAGGAGCCCTCCCGCACGGCGATAGGATGATGCCCGGGAAGGGTCAGGTTCGCCTTCATCGCCGGCGAACACCCCCCGCGACTCTTCCCCAACATCGCGACGGAATGAAGAACAAGGAGCGATCGACTACCACGCCCAGCACCCGATACGGGCCTCGGCATGGTGTCGCCACCCCCGGCGTTGTCGCCGCGCCACCCGAATACCCCTTTCGGATCCATGGGGAATTCTAAACTAAAGCCCGGAGCTTGGCCCCGGGCCCTTCTCTTCAACATGACCAACGAAAGGCAAAAACAGGGGAAGAAAGGATCCGGAGATGGATGGCTCGGCTCTCCCTCCGCCCCTCCTTTTATAGGCGGAGCAAGAAAGGGAGCCGCTCCCTCAACAAGCAATCGCCGCCCCTCTCTGCCAATTCAAGAAGACCGGGGCTTCGCCTTGATGCTCTCCCACGCCACGCGCCTCCGTTACCTACCCCGCGCGATGCATGCCGCATATGTGGCTAAGGATAAGGGCGTGGTGGGAAGAGTGAATTGGCAGTTTCTACCCCGTGCGTTAAAGTCATTCACGGGCCATTGCAAAGATGGCCCCACCACGATTGGCTTTACACGACGCGCGGGAAAACCGGTAACTGGCCCAGAGTCGAGATTAATGAAGAAGCAAAGAAGACTCCAAGAGATCAGCCTCTTCAGCGCCCCTGCCTGTGCACTTATTAGGACCTACCCCGACGACGCCCGACAGTGCGATCGGGGTAGGCCCGGGGGCTTCTGTCGGTGTAACAAACCCTGGGTCTGTTGCCCTGACTGTGCACAGGCACGAGAACAAGATTACAACACCAAGGCCGTGTCAAGATACAAGAGACCAAGATCTTCGAAGAACTAGCAGGCAGATTAAGAAGGCCAAGACCAAGACAGAGAAGCGAGACACCACCAGGAGAAAAGCCTCCCTTACCGGGCAGACGGACCTGGCAAGGACAAGGGCTCCCCCGGAAGAAAGCATTCAAGACGTCCTAGCAGGGCCTGCCGGGACTCACGAGGGCAAAGACACCTCACCAAGCCATCTCACCACGACCCACGTCGTCGATGAATGCGGTGTCAAGCCGCAAAGTGACTAAGTGGCAGCCATTCGCCACATGGCGGCCTCTTTCTACAGGAAATACCTACAGATGACACCCGTCCTGCGACGTGTCAAGTAAGCAGGCATGGAGCTGGCAAGACAAGCCCGGCAAGGCTTGCCGGGCAAGCAACGATGTGACGTTGAGTGGTGCATTTAATGCACTCTGTCAGCCTGCATAATTAGGTATGATAGCACTGTTTGCTATCTTATCAGTGCATAATGACTGTTTTGCCACTGTAGTGACCCCTTAACCTATAAAAGGAGGCCCATGGCAACCATAGCAAGGGTTGGAAAGTTGAACACCCCCACGCTCGTACGCGCGTAGTCACTGCCTCCCCAGGGCGAGCGTGCCGGGCAAGTGTACTGCGCTCCACCACAACTTTTCCACCATCAATCCACCAAAGCAGGAGTAGGGTTTTACGCCTCGCGGCGGCCCGAACCTGGATAAAATTGCCCGTGTGATCTCTACCGTGCTGCCCCACGTTCTTCTGCTCTTTGTGCAACGCGACATCCCCCCTGCCGAACCAGCAAGGGGCCCCTTGGCCCCATAGGTGGTCGTGGTTTCCCACGACAGTAGTTCTGAGTGTGAGTTCTTGTACCTATTACTCTTGAGAGTTGTGCACTCTCTAGACGGATAGGTTTCGGCTTCGAGTGATGAAGAGTTGTTGTCTTCACTGAGCCTGATCTTCAGCAACCAAGAGTGATTGTGGTTTGCGAAGGTTGGCCGAAGGTTTGGATATCGCTGACAAGGATCTACCACGAGTGAAATCAACCTGAGTCTGATCAGCTCAGTGTTGAAGGAGAATAGGATGAAGAGAGTTTATCTTCCGTGTTAAGTTACAGCCCCTCCAACTAGACGCAGCCCTTTGGCAGAAGGGTGAACTGGTCTACCAAATCCGTTTGTCGCCTTCGAGCATCACTGGTCATTTCTATTCTACTGCATTTCCTTCAGTAGTTCTTATTCGTAGTCTGTGCCGATAGATTTCTAGATCAGTCCTTGATAAGCACATTTCATATATATATTTTTGACACACAAATTCACCATTTATTGAGATGTGTCCATCTATTCTTGCTGAGAATTATTGAATATTCGATTGATAATCATAAAAGAGATTGTGACTAGTCGTTTGTTTATTTTGCAGAAAAGTGCGATAAGGCACTATAAACTTGAAGATTTTGTCTACAAATAAAGAGGATCCAAGACCGAGGGCTAATAGAAGAGAAGGGGGGACTCTAGTATGAAGAATTAAAGAAACAGAGGGCCAAAACTAAAGAAGAAAGGGATCTACTTGAGGCTGAAGAAGAGAAGGAGGGCAAAAGTGCAAAATGGCAGATCAGGGAGGGGATCAAAGTCCCTAGCACGCCTCAATTTTGGATCGGGCCTGGCTACTCATCTCTCTCCCTCACCCCTCCTCCTCCACCTCCTGCCGCCGCCACGGCCAGGCCGGCGTGGTGGTGCGCCTCCGCCGCCCATCCATCCACGAGCACACCACCTCCAGCACCACACCACCATATCCATCCACCAGCGCCACCATCCCCAGCCACCGCTGCACCTCGCGCCCCCGACCAGACAAGGGGGCACGGGCTTCTGGTTCTCCGCGTGAGCGCCCCCGTGCTACTGCTCTTCTTCTCCAACTGCCACTGCTCCTCTCCTCGCACCTTCTGCTGCTGCTCTTCCCTGCTGCCCTTCTCTCAACCCCACGCTGCTGCACCTTCTTCCCTTACCTCGCTGCTGCTCCTTCCTCCTCTGCTGCTGCTCCTCAATCGCTACTGCGCCTCCCATCCTGCCTCGCTGCTGCTCCTTCTCTCCAACCTTCTCCTCTCAACGCTGCTGCTCCTCCTCTGCTTACAACCCTTGCTGCTCCTCCTCCTCTGCTTACAACCCTTGCTGCTCCTCCACCCCTCTTCTTCCCCCAAACTCTGCTGCTGCTCTCTCTAATCTCTCCATGCCCTGCTGCCCTTCTCTCAACGCAAATTGCTGCTGCTCTTCTTCTTCGTCTTAAACATCCTCTGCTGAAGCTCTTTTCCAAACTGCTGCTGCTCTATTCTACACCCGCTGCTACTTCTCTCTCTCTCTCTCTCTCTCTCTCTCTCTCAAATTTATGTAACCTTCAGAAGTGTAATAATCAGTACTTGTAATATTCAGATTTTGATAAGTGTTTGCAACCAACTAGTTTGTTTAGTTCGTACTTGTTAAATATAATTGTCATTGAAATCTTGTTCTGTGATTTAGTAACCTTGTAGTATATGTGTGTGTTCACCTTGTGTACTAGTTCTCTGTACTTATTCTATTTGTAGTCTCTGTGTTAGCTCCAGTACATGTGACTTTTATGTTGTCTCAAGTACCTGTGATATATATACATATGTGTGTGTTTGTAATGTGAAATATATCAATTCTGTCCTATATTCATGTTTCTTCTCTCTGTTACATGTTAGATTAACATATGTGTTCTAGTATTGTCGGGTCCTTTTGGTCATTTTGGTATGCTTGTGTCAGTGTTTACATTCTCAAGTAAATCGATAATGCCATAAAGACAGAGAGTGCAATCTGAACCTCCCTTTGCTTCTTTTCATTTTTTTGTCGACGATTTTGAACAGTTTTAGATTGTTTAAGTTTATTTTCTTGCTATCATCACCCTAATTGTGTTACTTAGCTTTAGCCGAGCGTAGCCGCTGATCGCCTAGTCCCTGTGGTGAACACGACATCCGTAGTTTGGGGCGTAAAAACCCCGCTATACTTTCAATTGATTATATTGGCGCCGTTGCCGGGGATTAGTGTCGAGCGATTGTGCTAGGCTATAGACTAGGTTTTTCTTGTTTTTCCCTTCGTGCCATATATATGTGACATATCTCTAACTCCTAACCCTTGTTCTAGTTTATTTTCTCTTTGTTTTCTTTTCCTTTTTGCAGGTTATACTATCTTCTCGATTATGGCATATTATTCAGATCACCAAGGATATGAGAGCAACACTACAAGCAGCATGGAAACTATTCAAGAACTGATAAGTAAGATTTTCCATCAATTAGATGATTTAGCTCGGCAGCGAGGAGTAGTTTTTGAGGATAGGCCTAGTTCTTATGATCCTTATTCCGGAGGCGATCCTTATGTTGCTCCTACATGCCATATTTGTGGTTTTCAGGGCCATTCACCCGCTGAATGTCAGCGTGGTTACTCCCATCCTCCAGATTGTTTTGGCATGAGCTCCGCTCAACAGCATAGCTCATACCAAAACAATTACTCATATGGGTGTCCTGAAAACTAGAATATGTCATATAGGAACAGCAACCCTGAGGTCTCACCATTTGCTTCTAGTAATCATATGCAGGGATTTAGGTATGAAGAGGAGAGCCACAACTATGCACCACAACAATTTTATTCACCTTCTACTCATATACCTCATCACCAGGAGATGTTTCCAATGGAGTTAAATGGTCCTCCACTTGGTCAACCGGAAACTCTAGCACCGGCTGAGTCGTTAGTGCAATCTCATGTGCAAGTGCCCAAACAAGATGATTTCGATGATATAGAGAAGCTCACACTACTTAGCCTTGAGTTCACTTGGAGTGTTAAAGATGATCCAATTAGGCCGGTGATACTAGATGAAATGAAGAAGATCAAGAGTGGGAATGAGCTAGTGGAAGAAGTAAGGAAGATTGAGAAGAACATCAACGCTGGCAGTACTATTTCTTCACAGCTTGAGCTGAGTATTTCTGGGATTCCCCTTGATACATGTGAGGTTCCAACACTGTCTTCAGTTCAGCAAGACAACATGCGCCAAGAGGAGGAAGAGAGACCTCAGACTGAAGATGTATTCGAAGCCAAGACAAAAGATGATCTAGAGCTCGAATACCCAAGTGATCAAGTTGAAGATCCAATGTCTATCTCTCCGAAAGAAGTAAAAGAAGCTGTTGTAGATGAAGATGAAGAACCTGAGATTCATTTGCCTATTGTCATACAAGAGCGTGATGTGTTAGGTTTATCTAATCCTCTTAATGACATGTCCCATTATGTTTTGTTTGCTTCTACCTTGCATTACATGGTACCATCACTTAAGGTAGTTTTGAGAAAGTATTTGCTTGGATATGATGATATATACCCTGTTCATGGCATTGCTCACATTTGTTATGATGACACTTATTTTCCTCATGCTAGACCTATGCTTAATGAAACATTTCATTCTCATGCTAGTCTGGAGCTTAATGATTCATATCATCCTCATGTTAGTATTAAGCTAGCTGATTCCTATCATACTCCTCATGTTCTATATTCCTATGCTTATATAATTGGATATTCGATTGACGACTTAGAGGGCATCTACCCTATCACTTGTAGTAGTTGTTTGTGTGAGTCCTATTTCAGGTTTTTGCTTGTGCACGAATCAATACATGCTGACCAGGTTCAAGGTGACATCCCTTGGGATCCCGGTGGAGTCAGAGCATGGCGATGCGGAGGAGCAATGGGGCACACATATGGAAGAGAGAAGCTGGAGCTTGCATGTGGAAGCAAAAGGAGAAGAGCTGCAGTTTAGAGAGTGATTGTGCGAGTGCTACATGATCAAAGCTTGGTGAGCTGTTTCATGACTCATTCTGAATATATATCATCCATTATACATGCTAAAATCAATTGCTATTTGGGTTGCTTGAGCCATTTCTTAAATGTTGTCCCACTGAATTTTACCTTTGACATATGGTGCTTGATGTGAATATGTGAGTTGATTGTTGAATGCCTTGTAAACTAGTGATCTACACAATCCTTGCTTTGCTGAAATTAGTGAGAATTATTAGTTTTGAGTGCTCAAATCCCTAGTACACTAGAAAACTTTGTCATTTTCTGCATTTACTATGATACACCTAGATCACCATGTTTAGATGCTGAATTTGTGCCAAGTGTGTTCCCATTTAGAGCAATCACCTAACCACTATGGATTAGCATGCTATGTTCCCTGGATCGGTAGCATGTGAACCAGACATGGAGAAGTGAGGATTCCTGTTTTTTGTGCTTATGCGTTGTTCATTTAAAAAAAGTATATCTTATAATGAATAATTATCTGATCTACCTAACAGTAGCATGCCATGTTCCCTGGATCGGTGGCTTGTGAAATCTGGTTCGAATGGCTACAGTGCGTCCCTCGTCTCGCTGACGCAAGCCGATGGCGACCAGGCGAGGTGTCACTGTAGTCGAGCCGGCTCAACCACTCCGTGACGCACGATAAGACGGAGAACAGTGCCCCCTGGCGCACGGGGCCCGCACCCGAAGGACTCGGTGTACCCTGGCACCCGATGGGCCCCAGCCATCCGGATCGCGCCCCTCCACCGTCGGCGGGACGGCGCCCGTCCCCGCCGACTCCATGCCCGCCATCGTCTCTGGCCACGCTGGCCAGGCCTGGGCCTCCACCTCCAGCTCCTCAAGGGCCTTGTTCCTATCCCGCCAGGCACAGCGCTCCGTGTCCTCGGGGTCCAGGCCAAGGTCTTCCTCGGCCGACCCCTCGGGCAAGTCGATGGCGCTGGTCCGGGTTTTTCGAAACATGAAGCCACCCCCAGACGCGGCGTCTGTCTCCGCCAGCACCAGCGCCAGCGCCAACGGCGACCTGGTCCACGACAAAGAAAAGCATGAGAAAAGTATGGCTCGACAGCATGCCGAAGCCAACAAGAGAAACTTACCCGATCACCGTCGGGATGACCGGCCTTGCCGGCGCTGCCGGGATGGCACGACGCCTCCTCTTGGCGACCGGCTTGCCACCCACGGCCGGATCCGCCGCGCGCTTTACGGCCGGTTTCCTCGGTGCCACATCCTCCTTCCCGTGTGGCTGGATCACCGCCGGAGCGCGGGACAACCCGGCGCCGGCCGTCTTCCACAGCCGCCTAGGGGGATTGACGGTGTCGTCTCCTTCCCTCGGCGGTGCTGCACCACCGGCGTACGTTAGGGCCTCCGCGTCGTCGTCCGACCAATCTCGAAGGGGATCCAGGCGAAGAGACTTACCCGCGTGACGCGCGTCGCCGGCTTCGGCATCAGCCATGTCTGGGTTCTCGGCGAATGATTCCGCTCCCTCCGAGCAGGCCCGTTCGACTCCTAGTACCTGCGTCCTCGTTCCGTCACGCGTTGGCCGAATCGCGTTCAGCAGCACTTCCCTCGTTGCATCAGGACGAAGGAGAAGTTGAGACATGGCAAAGAAAGGAGACCAAGGACTAACCGCGGGCGTCGGATGCTCGGCGTTGTAGGGCGCCTTGCCGAAGCTCCAGTCCAAAGCCAACCCGGCCTTGGAGATAGCGTTCACCCGGTCGGCGACCTGCTCCGGGTTCAGCCTCGCGGACGACATCCGGGTAGGATCCCGGCGGTCGCCCATCAAGCCAATGATGTGCGCCTGGCGCTGCAGCGGCAGAACCCGGCGCGCAATGAAGGCGGTGACAAGATCAAACCCCTTGAGGCCCTTCTGCGCCATCATCTCCCGGATCTGGTCACACAGGTTCAGCATCCCCTGCGGCGGGTTCTTGGGCATGTGGCCCCAGTTCATCTTCGTGAGCGGCCGCTCGTTGATGAACGGGGGCAAGTTAACGGCGTCACCTCCACCGCTGACGCGGCGAACGTAGAAAAAGGTGTTCTGTCACTTCTTGGCAGAATCCTCGATGGGAATCTTGGGGAACCCCCCGGCCGTCCGGACCGAAACGACGGCGGCTCTGCAGTCCAACATTACCCAACCTCCGGCCCCTGTTGCTTGAGGAAGAAGAGGCGGCTCCAGAGCTCCACGTCTGGCTCCACCCCCAAATACCCCTCGCAAAGGGTGACGAAGCCCGAGAGCTGCAGCACAGCGTTGGCACCTAGGTGGTGCGGCTGCAGCCCGAAGAAGGAGAGGAAGGCGCGGAAGAAGGCGCTGGCGGGGAGGCCGAACCCGCGCTTGAAGTGACTAGAGAAGACCACGCGCTCGTCGTCCCGCGGCCGCGGCTCCATCTCCCCCTCGGGCGCGTGCGCGGCCACCTTCGCTGCCAGCGGCAGGCGTCGGGTGTCGCGGAGGTACTAAATGTCGTCGTCGGTGACGGTGGATCCCTCCCACGAGCCCTTCGGCAGTGCCATTGCGCGGCGCTTGGCGCAAGTGCAAGGCGCGTGGGCGAGAAAGGGCTGGAGTGGCAGGCGGGCGCTCTGAGCGGCGTCTGGCTCTCAAGTGGGCGGCAAGCTCAAGAGCTCGGCGAAGGAGAAAGAAGGGAGCGGGGGGACGCGTGCGTGAATAATTTCCGCCGCCCCCTCCCCCCAATTTATAGCCACAAACAGAACGTGGGAAAGTGGGATCGGCTGCGCCCGCCCCTCCCACTTCCCCGCATTAAGTGGGCACGATCCGCGCGCAAATCACCTGCGTCGAGAAGGGCAACCGCCCATGGCCGCCACATTAAATCCCCGCGTGAGGGCCGAGGGCGTGGAGTGGCGGGCCTCAGCCCGCTGTTACGTCTCGTCCCACGCATGGCCTATCAGGGCCTCTTCAGTTTCCGGGCGCCACGTGGAGCCCGCGCCAAAACCAAGGAGGCGCGTCCCTTCCCTTTCAAGATTCGGCGGACTCGTTGGTTTCCCGCCCGTACCAGGATGCCGTGATCCGGCTTCCGGAAGCCGACACATAGTGGGTGTTGCCGGACCCGACGGTCGTGAGCCTCATCAGCATCTGCCGCCTCCTCAGGGGGTGAAACTGCGAAGGCCCCCCTGCTCGAAGCCGGCGAGCCTTCACAGCTTCGGGGACTACTGTCGGGGGGATGAACCCCGGGCGGGCAACGGAATCCGGATCCTTTTTCGAAAACATCAGGGCCAGCATCGCCCCTCGATCCGGCTCGTACTTGGCCGGGTTCCTCAACCCGGCCAAGCCCCTCAACCGGGCCAAGCTACGCAATCCGGTCAAGACTGCGACACGACCAGGCCTACTGGCGCATGCCGGCCGGCCCCGACAAACCCAGACTTCTCCAACAAGCAAGCGCCACCACGGCGCACACCTCAACCCGGCCACGGGTCAGCTCCCGTCCCATCTGGGGCGTACGACGGATCAAGTCCCCATAAGGAGACAAGCGTGGCTACAGCGCCCACCTACCCCACTGACCGGCAGGAACGTGGCAACAGTGGCCCACCTACTCCGGTGGGCAGGGCCGGCATGGCTACAGTGCGTCCCTCATCTCGCTGACGCAAGCCGATGGCGACCAGGCGAGGTGGCACTGTAGCCGAGCCGGCTCAACCACTCCGTGACGCACGACAAGACGGAGAACAGTGCCCCTGGCGCACGGGGCCCGCGCCCAGAGAACCTGGTGTACCCTGGCACCCGACGGGCCCCAGCACCGGCTTCCCAAACACTGACAACCCGGCCCCGCGCCCTTGTAACTTTACCATTGTAACCCTAGGGGGTTGACCTATAAAACCCCCTAGGAGGCGTCCATGCACGGGGGCGAACGGGCGAACACCAAGAGACACGCAGTCGAAGATCAGTAGAATACACAGATACGTAAGGAGAAGGAGCAGCCCGAGCCCTGGCCAGCTTTCCTTCCTCCCCCAAAACAGCTCTAGGAGCGAACTTGTAACATCCACATACAAACCACACTCGGCAGGACTAGGGGTGTTATCTCTCCGGAGAGCCCCGAATCTGGGTATGTCTTGCGTCCCTCGCTTGCTCATACTGACCTCGCCTCTGGAGCCCACCGATGCCCTCGAGCCTGTCCCTCTCTTTAGCCATCCTTTGGCATCTGCCGTGCGCCCATCATGACAGATCTCTTCCATCATGTGTGGGCAACGAACACTGCATTGTATAGAAAGAAAAGTGTCATATCCACCATTTACATAGACTACGATCTTTTATATGGAATACAATCTGTCTACTTGCTTTGTGTCGCACTACCAGCACTCCACCCTTGAAGCTAAACATTATGCCACTCATAATTCCTTAGTTTATTTGTTCAAATACGAATTTGATATGATTCTAATGTTCCTTCTTCAATTTTGAAATGTGTGTCCGCCCCTTATAGAGACATAAGAGGTTTGTATTTCTGTGTGTGGTCTGGTCAGCACGGTTGGGGGATGAACTTTGTATACGCAGGGGTTTGTAGGGAGACACTCTTCGAGTTGAATCCGCAATGCATTCCATAGATAATCTGACTACTTTTTATGTTTTCATGAATCTTATATACTGAACAACATCATAATGATTATGAACTTGCGCGCATGAAAAGAATAAAGCAGAACAATGCCATGGCTGTCAAACTTAGCATTAAGGGACCGAGATCCAGTCTGGATGCAATGCAATGCAAACGCTCTCCACCTACGGATTCGTGTTCATAATATGATCCTAACAATGATTCTGAGCTAGAGGGAGACCTAAGTCAATGTAGCTCCCTAGTGGAGGAGTCAGAGGCAGATGCCCTATCTTATTCACCCATCAAGGTGCTTGCTCTAACTTTGCAAGGTTATATTGGTCGCACATATCTTTCAACTGATGCTTTCCATTGCTTCTACTTTGTTGCACTGCCATTTGCTTAGTTTACACATCGTGTATGTGAATACGCCCTGCCTATCCACTTTCAGTACATATTCCATCTGTCATCATACCATATTTATCCATTCAAATTCTGTTCTTGTGTATCAGACATTCAAAAGGAAGAGGGTGATTGCTGATCGCGAAGGAGCATGTACAAAGTATTTGGAAAAGGTAGTGACACCTGATAAATCAAATAGCCCATTAGGTGTAGTTGCAATATCGCCAGACCCACAAAACACGGCCCCAACTCTAGCAGACTATAGCCCTACTTGTTGGGGAACGCAGTAATTTCAAAATTTTCCTACGAACACGCAAGATCTATCTAGGTGATGCATAGCAACAAGCTGGAGAGTGTGTCCACGTACCCTCGTAGACCGAAAGCGGAAGCGTTTAGTAACGTGGTTGATGTAGTCGAACGTCTTCGCGATCCAACCGATCAAGTATCGAATGCACGACACCTCCGCGATCTGCACACGTTCAGCTCGGTGACGTCCCTCGAACTCTTGATCCAGCTGAGGCCGAGGGAGAGTTCTGTCAGCACGACGGCGTGGTGACGGTGATGATGAAGTGATTCCGGCAGGGCTTCGCCTAAGCTCTCCGAAAATATGACCGAGGTGGAAATCTGTGGAGGGGGGCACCGCACACGGCTAAAAACAATCAACTTGTGTGTTCTAGGGTGCCCCCTGCCCCCGTATATAAAGGAGCAAGGGGGAGGCCGGCCGACCCTCATAGGGCGCGCCAAGGGGGAGGAATCCTACTCCTAGTAGGAGTAGGTTTCCCCCTTTCCTAGTCCAACTAGGAGGAGAAGGAAAGGGAGGGAGAGGGAGAGGGAAAGAGAGGCTGCGCCCCCTTCCCCTAGTCCAATTCCGACTCCCCTTGGGGGGGGGCGCCACCTCCTGGCTGCTGCCCTCTCTCTCCCCTAAAGCCCACTAAGGGCCCATAACTTCCCGGGGGGGTTCCGGTAACCCTCCGTCACTCCGGTTTTATCTGAAACCTTCCGGAACACTTCCGGTGTCCGAATAACATGGTCCAATATATCAATCTTTATGTCTCGACCATTTCGAGACTCCTCGTCATGTCCGTGATCACATCCGGGATTCCGAACTACCTTCGGTACATCAAAACACATAAACTCATAATACCGATCGTCATCGAACGTTAAGCGTGCGGACCCTACGGGTTCGAGAACTATGTAGACATGACCGAGACTCATCTCCGGTCAATAACCAATAGCGGAACCTGGATGCTCATATTGACTCCCACATATTCTACGAAGATCTTTATCGGTCAAACCGCATAACAACATACGTTGTTCCCTTTGTCATCGGTATGTTACTTGCCCGAGATTCGATTGTCGGTATCATCATACCTAGTTCAATCTCGTTACCGACAAGTCTCTTTACTCGTTCCGTAATGCATCATCCCATAACTAACTCATTAGTCACATTGCTTGCAAGGCTTCATATGATGTGCATTACCGAGAGGGCCCAGAGATACCTCTCCGATAATCGGAGTGACAAATCCTAATCTCGATCTATGCCAACTCAACAAACACCTTCGGAGACACCTGTAGAGCATCTTTATAATCACCCAGTTACGTTGTGACGTTTGATAGCACACTAAGTGTTCCTCCGGTATTCGGGAGTTGCATAATCTCATAGTCATAGGAACTTGTATAAGTCATGAAGAAAGCAATAGCAACAAACTAAACGATCATCGTGCTAAGCTAACGGATGGGTCTTGTCAATCACATCATTCTCGAATGATGTGATCCCGTTCATCAAATGACAACTCATGTCTATGGCTAGGAAACTTAACCACTTTGATTAACGAGCTAGTCAAGTAGAGTCATACTAGTGACACTCTGTTTGTCTATGTATTCACACATGTATTAAGTTTTCGGTTAATACAATTCTAGCATGAATAATAAACATTTATCATGATATAAGGAAATATAAATAACAACTTTATTATTGCCTCTAGGGCATATTTCCTTCAGTCTCCCACTTGCACTAGAGTCAATAATCTAGATTACACAGTAATGATTCTAACACCCATGGAGTCTTGGTGCTGATCATGTTTTGCTCGTGAGAGAGGCTTAGTCAACGGATCTGCAACATTCAGATCCGTATGTATTTTGGAAATCTCTATGTCTCCCTCCTTGACTTGATCACGGATGGAATTGAAGCGTCTCTTGATGTGCTTGGTTCTCTTGTGAAATCTGGATTCCTTTGCCAAGGCAATTGCACCAGTATTGTCACAAAAGATTTTCATTGGACCCGATGCACTAGGTATGACACCTAGATCGGATATGAACTCCTTCATCCAGACTCCTTCATTCGCTGCTTCCGAAGCAGCTATGTACTCCGCTTCACAAGTAGATCCCGTCACGATGCTTTGCTTAGAACTGCACCAACTGACAGCTCCACCGTTCAATATAAATACGTATCCGGTTTGTGACTTAGAGTCATCCGGATCAGTGTCAAAACTTGCATCGACGTAACCATTTACGACGAGCTCTTTGTCACCTCCATAAAGGAGAAACATATCCTTAGTCCTTTTCAGGTATTTCAGGATATTCTTGACCGCTATCCAGTGATCCACTCCTGGATTACTTTGGTACCTCCCTGCTAAACTTATAGCAAGGCACACATCAGGTCTGGTACACAGCATTGCATACATGATAGAACCTATGGCTGAGGCATAGGGAATGACTTTCATTTTCTCTCTATCTTCTGCAGTGGTCGGGCATTGAGTCTTACTCAACTTCACACCTTGCAACACAGGCAAGAACCCTTTCTTTGCTTGATCCATTTTGAACTTCTTCAAAACTTTATCAAGGTATGTGCTTTGTGAAAGTCCAATTAAGCGTCTTGATCTATCTCTATAGATCTTGATGCCCAATATATAAGCAGCTTCACCGAGGTCTTTCATTGAAAAACTTTTATTCAAGTATCCTTTTATGCTATCCAGAAATTCTATATCATTTCCAATCAACAATATGTCATCCACATATAATATTAGAAATGCTACAGAGCTCCCACTCACTTTCTTGTAAATACAGGCTTCTCCAAAAGTCTGTATAAAACCATATGCTTTGATCACACTATCAAAATGTTTATTCCAACTCCGAGATGCTTGCACCAGTCCATAAATGGATCGCTGGAGCTTGCACACTTTGTTAGCATCCTTTGGATCGATAAAACCTTCGGGTTGTATCATATACAACTCTTCTTTCAGAAATCCATTCAGGAATGCAATTTTTACATCCATTTGCCAAATTTCATAATCATAAAATGCGGCAATTGCTAACATGATTCGGACGGACTTAAGCATCGCTACGGGTGAGAAGGTCTCATCGTAGTCAACTCCTTGAACTTGTCGAAAACCTTTTGCAACAAGTCGAGCTTTGTAGACAGTAACATTACCGTCAGCGTCAGTCTTCTTCTTGAAAATCCATTTATTCTCTATGGCTTGTCGATCATCGGACAAGTCAACCAAAGTCCACACTTTGTTCTCATACATGGATCCCATCTCAGATTTCATGGCCTCAAGCCATTTCGCGGAATCTGGGCTCATCATCGCTTCCTCATAATTCGTAGGTTCGTCATGGTCAAGTAACATGACCTCCAGAACCGGATTACCGTACCACTCTGGTGCGGATCTTACTCTGGTTGACCTACGAGGTTCGGTAGTAACTTGATCTGAAGTTACATGATCATCATCATTAGCTTCCTCACTAATTGGTGTAGGAGTCACAGGAATTGATTTCTGTGATGAACTACTTTCCAATAAGGGAGCAGGTACAGTTACCTCATCAAGTTCTACTTTCCTCCCACTCACTTCTTTCGAGAGAAACTCCTTCTCTAGAAAGGATCCATTCTTAGCAACGAATGTCTTGCCTTCGGATCTGTGATAGAAGGTGTACGCAATAGTCTCCTTTGGGTATCCTATGAAGACACATTTCTCCGATTTGGGTTCGAGCTTATCAGGTTGAAGCTTTTTCACATAAGCATCGCAGCCCCAAACTTTAAGAAACGACAACTTGGGTTTCTTGCCAAACCACAGTTCATAAGGTGTCGTCTCAACGGATTTAGATGGTGCCCTATTTAACGTGAATACAGCCCTCTCTAAAGCATAACCCCAAAACGATAGTGGTAAATCAGTAAGAGACATCATAGATCGCACCATATCTAATAAAGTGCGGTTACGACGTTCGGACACACCATTACGCTGTGGTGTTCCTGGTGGCGTGAGTTGCGAAACTATTCCACATTGTTTCAAATGAAGACCAAACTCGTAACTCAAATATTCTCCTCCACGATCGGATCGCAGAAACTTTATTTTCTTGTTACGATGATTTTCCACTTCACTCTGAAATGCTTTGAACTTTTCAAATGTTTCAGACTTATGTTTCATCAAGTAGATATACCCATATCTGCTCAAATCATCTATGAAGGTCAGAAAATAACGATACCCGCCGCGAGCCTCAATATTCATCGGACCGCATACATCGGTATGTATTATTTCCAATAAATCTGTTGCTCGCTCCATTGTTCCGGAGAACGGAGTTTTAGTCATCTTGCCCATGAGGCATGGTTCGCAAGTACCAAGTGATTCATAATCAAGTGATTCCAAAAGTCCATCAGTATGGAGTTTCTTCATGCGCTTTACACCAATATGACCCAAACGGCAGTGCCACAAATAAGTTGCACTATCATTATCAACTCTGCATCTTTTGGTTTCAATATTATGAATATGTGTATCACTACTATCGAGATTCAACAAAAATAGACCACTCTTCAAGGGTGCATGACCATAAAAGATATTACTCATATAAATAGAACAACCATTATTCTCAGATTTAAATGAATAACCGTCTCGCATCAAACAAGATCCAGATATAATGTTCATGCTTAACGCTGGCACCAAATAACAATTATTCAGGTCTAAAACTAATCCCGAAGGTAGATGTAGAGGTAGCGTGCCGACGGCGATCACATCGACTTTGGAACCATTTCCCACACGCATCGTCACCTCGTCCTTAGCCAATCTTCGCTTAATCCGTAGTCCCTGTTTCGAGTTGCAAATATTAGCAAAAGAACCAGTATCAAATACCCAGGCACTACTGCGAGCATTAGTAAGGTACACATCAATAACATGTATATCACATATACTTTTGTTCACTTTGCCATCCTTCTTATCCGCCAAATACTTGGGGCAGTTCCGCTTCCAGTGACCAGTCCCTTTGCAGTAGAAGCACTCATTATCAGGCTTAGATCCAGACTTGGGCTTCTTCACTTGAGCAGCAACTTGCTTGCCGTTCTTCTTGAAGTTCCCCTTCTTCCTTTTACCCTTTTTCTTGAAACTGGTGGTCTTGTTGACCATCAACACTTGATGCTCCTTTTTGATTTCTACCTCCGCAGCCTTTAGCATTGCGAAGAGCTCGGGAATTGTCTTATCCATCCCTTGCATATTATAGTTCATCACGAAGCTCTTGTAGCTTGGTGGCAGTGATTGAAGAACTCTGTCAATGACACTATCAACCAGAAGATTAACTCCCAGCTGAGTCAAGTGATTATGATACCCAGACATTTTGAGTATATGCTCACTGACAGAACTATTCTCCTCCATTTTGCAGCTATAGAACTTATTGGAGACTTCATATCTCTCAAGCCGGACATTTGCTTGAAATATTAACTTCAACTCCTGGAACATCTCATATGCTCCATGACGTTCAAAACGTCGTTGAAGTCCCGGTTCTAAGCCGTAAAGCATGGCACACTGAACTATCGAGTAGTCATCAGCTTTGCTCTGCCAGACGTTCTTAACGTCATCAGTAGCGTCTGCAGCAGGCCTAGCACCTAGCGGTGCTTCCAGGACGTAATTCTTCTGTGCAGCAATGAGGATAATCCTCAAGTTACGGACCCAGTCCGTGTAGTTGCTACCATCATCTTTCAACTTAGCTTTCTCTAGGAACGCATTAAAATTCAAAGGAACAGTAGCACGGGCCATTGATCTACAACAACATAGACATGCAAAATACTATCAGGTACTAAGTTCATGATAAATTAAAGTTCAATTAATCATATTACTTAAGAACTCCCACTTAGATAGACATTCCTCTAATCATCTAAGTGATCACATGATCCAAATCAACTAAACCATGTCCGATCATCACGTGAGATGGAGTAGTTTTCAATGGTGAACATCACTATGTTGATCATATCTACTATATGATTCACGTTCGACCTTTCGGTCTCAGTGTTCTGAGGCCATATCTGCATATGCTAGGCTCGTCAAGTTTAACCCGAGTATTCCGCATGTGCAAAACTGTCTTGCACCCGTTGTATTTGAATGTAGAGCCTATCACACCGATCATCACGTGGTGTCTCAGCACGAAGAACTTTCGCAACGGTGCATACTCAGGGAGAACACTTGTACCTTGAAATTTAGTGAGAGATCATCTTATAATGCTACCGCCGTACTAAGCAAAATAAGATGCATAAAAGGATTAACATCACATGCAATTCAATATGTGACATGATATGGCCATCATCATCTTGTGCTCTTGATCTCCATCATCGAAGCACTGTCATGATCTTCATCGTCACCGGCGCCCCAGCTTGATCTCCATCGTCACCGGCGCCCCAGCATGATCTCCATTGAAGCATCGTTGTCGTCTCGCCAACTTATTGCTTCTACGACTATCGCTACCGCTTAGTGATAAAGTAAAGCAATTACATGGCGATTGCATTGCATACAATAAAGCGACAACCATATGGCTCCTGCCGGTTGCCGATAACTCTGTTACAAAACATGATCATCTCATACAATAAATTATATCACATCATGTCTTGACCATATCGCATCACAGCAAGCCCTGCAAAAACAATTTAGACGTCCTCTACTTTGTTGTTGCAAGTTTTACGTGGCTGCTACGGGCTGAGCAAGAACCGTTCTTACCTACGCATCAAAACCACAACGATTTTTCGTCAAGTGTGCTGTTTTAACCTTCAACAAGGACCGGGCGTAGTCACACTCGATTCAACTAAAGTTGGAGAAACTGACACCCACCAGCCACCTGTGTGCGAAGCACGTCGGTAGAACCAGTCTCGCGTAAGCGTACGCGTAATGTCGGTCTGAGCCGCTTCATCCAACAATACCGCCGAATCAAAGTATGACATGCTGGTAAGCAGTATGACTATTATCGCCCACAACTCTTTGTGTTCTACTCGTGCATATAACATCTACGCATAGACCTGGCTCGGATGCCACTGTTGGGGAACGCAGTAATTTCAAAATTTTCCGACGAACACGCAAGATCTATCTAGGTGATACATAGCAACGAGCGGGAGAGTGTGTGCACGTACCCTCGTAGACCGAAAGCGGAAGCGTTTAGTAACGCGGTTGATGTAGTCTAACGTCTTCGCGATCCAACTGATCAAGTACCGAACGCACGGCACCTCCGCGATCTGCACACGTTCAGCTCGGTGACGTCCCTCGAACTCTTGATCCAGCTGAGGCCGAGGGAGAGTTCCGTCAGCACGATGGCGTGGTGACGGTGATGATGAAGTGATTCCGGCAGGGCTTCGCCTAAGCTCTCCGAAAATATGACCGAGGTGGAAATCTGTGGAGGGGGCACCGCACACGGCTAAAAACAATCAACTTGTGTGTTCTAGGGTGCCCCCCTGCCCCCTTTTATAAAGGAGCAAGGGGGAGGCCGGCCGGCCCTCATAGGGCGCGCCAAGGGGGGAGGAATCTTTCCAAGTCCAACTAGGAGGAGAAGGAAAGGGAGGGAGAGGGAGAGGGAAAGAGGGGCTGCGCCCCCTTCCCCTAGTCCAATTCGGACTCCCCTTGGGGGGGGGGGGCGCCACCTCCTGGCTGCTGCCCTCTCTCTCCCCTAAAGCCCACTAAGGGCCCATAACTTCCCGGGGGGGTTCCGGTAACCCTCCGGCACTCCGGTTTTATCCGAAACCTTTCGGAACACTTTCGGTGTCCGAATAACATGGTCCAATATATCAATCTTTATGTCTCGACCATTTCGAGACTCCTCGTCATGTCCGTGGTCACATCCGGGATTCCGAACTACCTTCGGTACATCAAAACACATAAACTCATAATACCGATCGTCATCGAACGTTAAGCGTGCGGACCCTACGGGTTCGAGAACTATGTAGACATGACCGAGACTCATCTCCGGTCAATAACCAATAACGGAACCTGGATGCTCATATTGGCTCCCACATATTCTACGAAGATCTTTATCGGTCAAACCGCATAACAACATACGTTGTTCCCTTTGTCATCGGTATGTTACTTGCCCGAGATTCGATCGTCGGTATCATCATACCTAGTTCAATCTCGTTACCGGCAAGTCTCTTTACTCGTTCTGTAATGCATCATCCCATAACTAACTCATTAGTCACATTGCTTGCAAGGCTTCATATGATGTGCATTACCGAGAGGGCCCAGAGATACCTCTCCGACAATCGGAGTGACAAATCCTAATCTCGATCTATGCCAACTCAACAAACACCTTCGGAGACACCTGTAGAGCATCTTTATAATCACCCAGTTACGTTGTGATGTTTGATAGCACACTAAGTGTTCCTCCGGTATTCGGGAGTTGCATAATCTCATAGTCATAGGAACTTGTATAAGTCATGAAGAAAGCAATAGCAACAAACTAAACGATCATCGTGCTAAGCTAACAGATGGGTCTTGTCAATCACATCATTCTCTAATGATGTGATCCCGTTCATCAAATGACAACTCATGTCTATGGCTAGGAAACTTAACCATCTTTGATTAACGAGCTAGTCAAGTAGAGGCATACTAGTGACACTCTGTTTGTCTATGTATTCACACATGTATTAAGTTTCCGGTTAATACAATTCTAGCATGAATAATAAACATTTATCATGATATAAGGAAATATAAATAACAACTTTATTATTGCCTCTAGGGCATATATCCTTCACTACTACACTGGCCATCTCTGATGCCCCAACTCAGCAGACCCCAACTGCAGCAAACAGTATGATGATGCCAGTTGACATAGCACCAGCTTACGACGCAAAACCCCCATTGCAGCAAAGAGTACACCAAATCCAGTTGCCAAATCCCTTTTCGAACGAGAGAGAGCCCCAATTGCAGCAAATAGGACCCCTATTCCACTTCTTCCCAGTTTAGAAGACGAAGCTTATATTATTGTCAGGAACTTTGTGCGCATCTTTCCTTCATGTAAAGATTATACCATAGACAAAGAACAATTTCCAATCTTCCTCCGCAACTTACGTGTAAGTAATGTACTAATGTATTCATGGTAATTAGTGCATATGTTTCTGCTGACAGAAGACACAAGATTTCATTCTTTTAAATAGGCGAGGACCAAACTGGATAGTAAAGATGAGCAAGGGTTGGTTGCGCTTTTCAAGCACTTGTTGAAGAAGTATCGTTCCTACCTGAGGCAAGCGCACTTCGATGGCAAGCCTCTAAACAAAATTTCTGTAAAGTCTTTGGTGCTACATTTACTAGACAGTGATGATGTCTACTACACAACTTGTTCTTGTAGACTCGTGTTGGGCCTCCAAGTGCTGAGTTTTGTAGGACAGTAGCAAATTTCCCTCAAGTGGATGACCTAAGGTTTATCAATCCATGGGAGGTGTAGGATGAAGATGGTCTCTCTCAAACAACCCTGCAACCAAATAATTAAAAGTCTCTTGTGTCCCCAATACACCAAATACAATGGCAAATTGTATAGGTGCACTAGTTCGGTGAAGAGATGGTGATACAAGTGTAATAATGATAGTAGATATTGATTTTTGTAATAGGAACAATAAAAAACAGCAAGGTAGCAAATGATAGAACGGAGCACATACGGTATTGCAATGCTTGAAAATGAGGCCTAGGGTATGTACTTTCGCTAGTGCAATCTCTCAACAATGCTAATATAATTGGATCATATAACCTTCCCTCAACGTGCGATGAAGAATCACTCCAAAGTTCCTATCTAGTGGAGAACATAAGAAGAAATTGTTTGTAGGGTACGAAACCACCTCAAAGCTATTCTTTCCGATCAATCCATCCTAGAGTTCGTACTAAAATAACCCCAAGCTATTCGTTCCGATCGATCTAACCAAGAGTTCGTACTAAAATAACACTATATGATACACATCAACCAACTCTAATGTCACCTAGATACTCCAATGTCACCGCGAGTATCTGTGAGTTGATTGTACGATATGCATCAAACAATTTCAGATTCATAATACTCAATCCAACACAAAGAACCTCAAAGAGTGCCCCAAGATTTCTACTGGAGAAACAAATACGAGAACATGCATCAACCCCTATGCATAGATGTTCTGGTGGATCACGATCACCTATGGGGCCATGAGCCCCTTTGTGGTTCGGCAAGGGGGATCACGTTGCACAAAGAGCAGAAGCCATGAAACAACACGACGGCGATGACGCTGATGATTTTTACCCAGGTTCGGGCCGCTGGATAGCGTAAAACCCTACTCCTGCTTTTTGGTGGATTGAGTGGAAGAACACAATGAGCACGCAGCGCTCAAGCCCGACAAGGATGCCTCGGGGAGTGCAGCTACGCGCGTACAAGTGTGCGAGGGTCTGAATCCTTTGCTAGGTCGCCTTGGACCTCCTTTTATAGCTTAAGGGGTAACCACAATGGCAAAACAGTCTTTATCTACTGATTAGATAGCCAGCAGTGCTATCATACCTAACTCTGGCAGTTAGGACAAAGTGCATTTAATGCACTGCTAGGTGTCAAGCAGAGGATGAAGCCCGGCAGGCTTGCCGAGCCGCTTAACCATCTTTTGCTTATCATCTTGACACGCTTCTGGACGGGTGTCACTTGGATAAATCTTGTCTTCCAACGGGCCGCCACGTGCTTAGCAGAGGCCACTTAATCTCTCGGGGGCTCGACACCGCGACCTGCATCGCCGTGCGGTGGAGCGGTGGTGCCTTGGCGGGGATTCCGCCCTTGGCGGACCCGGCAAGCTTCCCTGGGGAGTCTTGAACTTGTCCTTGGGGTGGCCTCGACCCGGCCAGGCCCTCCTGCCCGGCAGGGGAGGCTTTCCCAAGGTGATATTCTTCTGTCGTGCTTATTCTTGGTCTTCTTGATCCGCTCTCTGACCTCAGTAAGAGCTGCTTCTCTGGCTTGGCCTTGGCTGCCGGGGAGGAAGTTATCCGTCCATGCACAAGTCAAGGGAAACATACACCCCCCCTGTTTGTGTACCCCGACAGAAGCCCCCGGGCCTGAGCCATACGTGTCGCTGGGCACATTGGGTTAGGCCCCAAACGGTGCACGGACACGCGTCGAAAAGATGCTGCGCATGCAGCAGTTGTCATGATGAACAGTCAACCCAATGTCCACTCCACATAATTATCGCAGGTCATGGGGTCGTGGGACTATAGCAGTTAATGGGTAGTGCACTTGTAAAATGGTAACTTCCTGAGAGGAAGATAGCGAAGAGCCAGCCCTCTGCGCCCGTTCCTAATAAAAAGGTAACGCAGAAGGGGGGTTGCCCGTTCGCATTTGTTCCTCCTTCCATCATCTTCTTTCTCAAGCCAAACAACAGCTCCCATGCCTCCATTCGCCTCCATCACCCCACCAAACCTTCTGCCCCTCCGGTGATCCCAAAGGATGGGGAAGAAAGCTGCTGCCGCAAGGGGGAAGCGGGCGACCACTCCAAAGGAAGCAGTGGCGGAAGGAAAGAAGAAAAGAGCGGCGGAGCTGGACAGGAAGCGGCAGGAGGATGTGGTATTTTTCCCGTCGAGTCTGGATAGCCAAGCCCTGAGGGCGAGGTATGCATATATGTGGGGGAGGGAAGTCCCAAAGGGGCACGGAGCACCTGTGGTTCTGCCAGCGGGGAAGGAGGACCCGCCGAACTCGTACCGCTTTTTTTGCGCGTACTTCCTTTGCGGCCTCACTTCCCCCTTCTCTGATTTCTTCGAAGCCATGATGGTGGTGTACGGATTCCACCTTCTGGATTTTATGCCCAATGCAATGGCATGCATGGCGATCTTTGCTCATTTGTGCGAGAACTTTCTTGGAGTCGCCCCCAACGTGGATTTGTTCAGGAATTTCGTTGTTCCGCGGGTGGAGGACAAGACCCACCGCTCTAGAAATATAAGCTGGATTCTGCGAGGCAAGAGGGAGATTTGGGATTACCTCCCAGGCCAGTAGCACGGCAGATGGGAGGAATGGAGGGCGGACTGGTGCTGGATCCAGGAAGAAGATGCCCCAGAGTACTGCAGGGTGCGGACGGAATGCGTCGTGCGCGGCAGCGAATGGGGCGAGCCGGGCCTCACCAACGATAGGCTTCGCCTTGCGTTGAATCGAATCACGTGCCTGAAGGCTGCCGGGCTAACCATCGAGCAAGTGGGGGCCGATTTCCTCTGGTGCCGCATTGCGCCGCTGTAGAAGAGAGACAGATTCGCCTGGGAGTATGGGGATGCTGCTGACAGGATGCGCCTGTACCCGGGCCTTGTCAACAATTTGTCTATATATGGCCATGGCTGGCTGTGCGAACAGTTATTCGGCAGCCTTGGGCCATTTCCTTTGCCGGCAAGGGTCGTCCCAGTGCACATTAATTCTGCTCGGGACCAAATTTTGAAGTGGATGCCAGACTGCAATGCTTATGGGGTTGCCGGCGATTGGAAGCTGCCCGAGCTTGATGCAGAGATGGAGTCGGTCTCCAGTCTGGAAGAAAGGGCTACCAGGGTGGAGAGCAACATGTTCAAGCGTACCTCTAAAGCAGAGGCAGAATTTATCAGGAGGCGGATCGAGGAGGATAAGGCACTTCGGGCTGCCGGGAAGGCAAGGCCCAGAGAAGAGGAGGAGGAGGAGGAAGTGGAGGCTGAAGGTGAAGGCTCCTCAGATGAAAGGGATGAGGGGCACGTCGCGGAAGAAGCTGCCGGGATTAGCCTTGCCGGGGCCGAAATACTTCAGGCCGCGGCAACAGAGGCCCAAGGAGGGGGCGAAGTTGAGGAAACAAAGCAGCCTGAGGAAGAGTGGCTTGCAATGGGTCCCCAAGCTCCAGAGCCAGATTTGCATCAGCGTCCCCGCAGGCGAGCCAGCTGGGGAACAGCGGCCCCTGTTCCCGCGCCAGCCGCCAAGAGAGTGAAGAAGATCGCCTACAAGAACGACAAGCCCGATGTGGTGCGCCGCCATTCCACCCGCCTCTCCGAGGCTAAGACCCCACCCGTCAAGCGACGGACGGTCAAGGGGGTTGAGCCTAGCCCCCAGTCAAGTCCAGCGTCCTCTCGTAGTTCGATCCCGCCAGAGCCCCCAACTCCTCAAAAAGGCTTGGAGATGCTGGGAAGTTCTGCTCCCCCAACCTTGAAGAGGGGAAGAGCGACCCTGCCACCTGCAGGATACGCACTGGGCTCCATGCTCATCGACCCGGAGTAAGGGGAAAAACTGATTTTCCTTGTTGAAGGACCATGTACTTAGTGCTTGCTTGACTTAACTTGGCTTGTTGTCTTGTCAGGGACGAAGAACCTCTCATCCACCGGGCCAAAAGAACCAAGCAGGTGATGTCGCCGGGGCCTTTGGCAGGCACGGGCCTGGCGGGAGATAGCGCAGAAGACCTTGTGCCTAGCCCCCAGCCTAGTCCTCAGTGCGGAAGCATGAAGCAAGCTTCCCCCGCCAGGAGAGGCGCGGAAGAATGCGCACCATCCCCCGCCAAGGAAGGAGAGGAGACTCATCAGGGCGGGGCCCACCATGAGGGGTCCACCCCAGCCCAAGTCCAAGCGGAGAAGTCGTCGGCAGGGGCTCCCACCGAGGGGTCGTCCCATACTGAGGATGTGGCCACCGGGGGAATGGATATGAGTCACATCCCGGCAACTAATGTTGCCGGGGAAACTGATATCCTCCCACAGCAAACGATACCAGGTAATCCGCTTGTCCTTGTCTCTTCTTATTTGAAATACTTTGCTTCCAGGCCTTCGACCTGGCAATTTGTATCATTCTTTCATCAATGCTTGTTAATTTCATCCGCAGCTTCGTTGGCTAAGGAGCCAGAGCTGCTAGAAGAAGTGGCTAGCATTGGTAAGGATGTTGCTGAGGAGGTCGCCAAAATTGCTGCCGTGAAAGGCCAAGGTCAGTCTGCCCGGACCATACGAGAATTTCCTGAAGGAACAGAGGAGGCCCCCGGCAACACATCCAGCCATGATGCAGTTGTGGAGGAGAAAACCCCCCTGCAAACTATGGGGCCTCATCCTTCGTTTGGCACACCGACAGCAGTCCCACAGCTACCCTCAAGCAAACTGGCACTGGTCCTTGCACAGCCTGGACTCGCAGCCCCTGGCTCATCTATTGCAGCAAACATGGACTTTGATGAAGAGATCAAGCGCCTCTTGGTACCGTTGTCCTAGCACACCGAAGAGACTGATGATCCCGCTGGTGCAGCCATGGACCTGTCCTTCCTGGAGTTCGTGGCAATAGGTATCAAGGACATGCAGAGCAGATACAGCCTGAAGTGGCAGGCGATCAAGAAGCAGCGCGACTCCGCCAGTCTCATGGATCAGAAGCTGAGGGACAAGGTAGCGAACTGCGCGAGTGGCACAGCAAACAGTTCCAATCCCTTCTACGGCAACAAGAGGTGATATCTATGGCCAAGGAGGATGTGGCAGCCTGAGAGATTTGCCAACAACATAGGTATTCGTCATGGAAGTGGACACTTCTGTGATGATAATTTTGGTATTGTCATGGAACACTTCTACAACAGCACAGGTATGACTATCTTGATTCTGTCATAAAATCATCATGGATGTACATGCATGACAGAAAACATGACCTACTGTGACAAACACGTATCATCATGGAAGTGTTTTTTTGTAGTGGATGCTGATATTACTAAAACAGAGTATGTTTAATTGGTCAGCTAATGTTCCTACTGCACTTTCGAAAAGCACGTGCGCCACATATAGGGAGACAGCAGGTATCCTTTAGTTGAAGAGAGCTGGTATCCGAAGCCTTTCTAACCGTACCGGCAATACTAGCCCATATTTTCCAGCAAGTTCCACTTTCCTGATTTTACTCATGATGCTTAGGGCTTTCCCATTATATCTACACTATGATATGTGTAGGTGCTTTGTGTCGTACTAGCAGCAGTCCACTCTTGAAGCTAAACAACACACCAATCACATGTCCAAAGCTTACTTCTTCAAATACGAATGTGATATGATACTAACATTAGTTAACAGATAGACATTTAATTGGTCAGCTAATGCTCCCACTTGAGTTTCCAAATGCATTTCTTTGGGTGCTCTGATTCATCATGGGTTGGCAACCAACATTGTATAGAAAGAAGCGGAATCTCAATAATATGCTTTCCCTTTTATTCTTTAACATGTTTATCTTATGTTCTTCTTTAGTAAGTACAGTATGTTCCTTGTTAGGAAGGGGAGGACATCCGCAGTAGACAACTCTATTGGGTCGCTTCTGCTAGATGATTTCAGCACTTTGAGTTGGTCTGCCATAATATCCAGGAAATGGTGGGAGCTATGCGGTCTTTTATAGACTAGACTGATAGTAACACCAGTGCGCCTTCAGATGAATAGAGCTGGCTTGTAGGTGATTGATAGGCTTTAAATTAGTAGCGGTAATACAACCCCGTATTTTCCAGCCAGTCCCACTTTCTCAATTTATTTATGATGGTTATGGTGTACCCCTTTTTATCTACACTATGATCTTCCTAGTGGTTGTGCCCTCTCTTTATCATGGTGTGGCAATAAACTTTCTATATGGTATATTATGAACCTATCATGTGCCAACTATCCTTACATCTGGAGCTCCCAACAGGGAGCCTATTTTTTGTGTAGTTGTGCCAGATTATATTAATGTGCGCACCATATTACATCACAGATGGGCTCTCTCATCAGAATCCAGTGATAGCACATAAGGGTTTACAGGGAGCCCCTATTATATTAGAATATCCTCTGCATTACAAAGATAACCTCACTACTATTTATGTTTTCATGCTTCTCAGATATTGTATGTAATCACAATGAATATAAGAATGCGCACATCAGAAGAATATTGTGTAACAGTTCAATGGGTAACAAACTTGGCATCAAGGGATTGAGGTCCATTCTGGATGCAATGAAACCCACATGCTCCCGACCTACAGATTCATATTCAAAATATGATCCTGATGACTATCATGTTCACCCAATAAGGTGCATGTTCTAATTTGGCAAGGTTTTATTTGTTGCACGTATCTTGCATAAGGTGTCTTGCATTTCTTCTGCTTCGTTGCACCGCCGTTTGCTTAGTTTACTCATGATAGATGTGAATATGCCATGCCCATCCATTATCAATACCTATTCCATTTGTCGGCATACCATGTTTTTTCCATTCAAATGTTGTTCTTGTGTTTCAGACATCCAAAAGGAAGAGGGTGATTGCAGAACTTGAAGGAGTACAACCAAAGTCCTTGAAAAAGGTGGTGGTACTGGAGAAATCAGATAGCACCCCACTTATATTGGCAATAGAACTAGCGCCGCAAAACATAGGATATCGCAACTATGCTGCCCGCTGCTTTGCTCTTGTTAGTACCTGTTGTCCTATCGATGTCATACCTGATGGATTATGTGACATCATTGTGCATTATAGCTTGCTTATCCACTGTTTGCTCCAAATTATCATATCTATATTAACGCTTACATTAATGTAGAATAAACCCAATGCTTATGAAGAAGTTTAGCTCTGCATTGTTCTTGTAAGTATCTATTATCCTTCATCACTGTACTTATATTGTCAGCTAGTTGTTCATGTACACTTTGCAACGTATTTTCCCTTGCCCTCCATTTTCTACGCATCAGATATATATTTACTGTTGCCAAAATGTTGAATAAAACCAATGCTACTGAAGAAGTTTAGCTCTACATTGCTCTTGTCAGTGCCTTTTGCCTGTATGTTGTACTTACATTTATAGTCTGCATCTTAGCTTAAATAATCTCCATTTGTTCCTATATTATCACATATATATTTACTCTTAACAAAATGTAGAACAAAGGCAATGCTCATGAAGAAGAGGTTGTGGTAAACTTCTTGAATTGCCCCCCCCCCCATCAATATGGACAAGTGCTTTATAGAGCCGGTCTTCACTACTAACGTAAATTTGTCCTCCTCGAGCCTTCAAACTTTTTTGTGTATATTTGCATAGCTATGACTGCAAATGTTGTTTATTTTTGTCATCTGCATCAAATTGCATTTTCAAAGTTTATTACAAAGAAGTACATAAACATAAGTTTGTCCTTCTCAATTTTAGTTTTTAGTTGTTCAACCTAGTTCCTTATTCATACCATGTAAATTAAACTAAACATAACAAGTTATCTTCTTTAGCACTGCATGTATGCTTGTGTTCTTCATCTATAATCCAGTGGTGTGGTGAAACTACCAACTCTAGCACAATGTCATATCCTGCTATGTCTTAACTATGAACAATGCCATATTATGTTAATGTTATTTAAATCATGTCTCTTTATTTATCAATCTGAAATGGGATAAATTGACAGTACACTCACCATTCATGCTTATACGTTGTTTAGTACTACATGTATGCTTGTTTTCTTGATCTGTAATCCAGTGGTGTGGTGAAGCTGACCGCTCCTGCACAATGCCATTTCCTGTCGTCTTAACTATGAACAATGCCTATTATGTTAATGCTATTTTAAACCGTGTCTCTTTATTTCTGACTAAGAAATGAGATGAACTGACAGCATTGATGCTTATACATGCAAAACCTGTTATCTACCTACTTGTTTCTCTTTCAGGGTGACATCACTGATGCTAGGAAGAACTGCCACAATAATAGTGAGACGAACCCATTGCTTGTCCCTCTAACATATATTCCAGAGAAGAAGGCAACACATCTTGAGGATAGCGATACAACCCCAAAGTCATGTCTTGATGTAGTGTCGAACTTACTCGCTAATAGCAGTGACACAAGCTCGATGAAGTCGCTGCCTGAATCTGTTTGACTTCTTCAGTCTGAAATTCAAGCAGAAAGACATGCTTCCGCTCAAATCCGACTGGAACTCCAATCTCTATGCAAGATTAACCATAAGTACATGATGTCTATTGATGCCATGCAGCTTGACTTGGTGGATATAAGCGTCAAACAAGCACAGTCTCATCAGGTTGCTAAGCTGCTTGCGCTGCAGCTCCTGGGCAGGGCTAACCTTTCTTGAACTATGTTGAAGTTCTATCGGTTCTGTCTATTATTTTGTCGGCGTGTTTACTTCCACTGGTAGCGACCTTTGATGCCCAGTGTATGTAATCTGCTGTCTGGTTGCCCTTTATTATCATTGGCGGCGAACTTTGATGCCTAGGGGATGTAATATGCTCTAATTTCTTTGTTGTATAGTCTAGGTTTACTCTTCGTCATGATGCTATAATTTATTTGCTGTATATGCTGTCGTCGCTCTGTGAAAAGGTCATAAGCTTTGATTGGAGCGCAATGGGAGAATACATTAGGCTTATATAAAAAAAATCGGTACTAGAACTGGCTGGCCGCCAATCAATATAAATGGGCCAAACCGTGGGCCTACAATCATCTTGGGCCATTAGCAGGCCTAGACTTAATCTGGCCCACCATTAGTTTCATGCCTTTAAAAGGCCGAGTAAACCGCTTGCTTAATTGGGCCAGAAAATAAAATGGGCTTTTAACAGGCTGAGATGTAGATTGAGCCTGAATTGTGCCGACTAAATCACGAGCCGACAGCAGGCTGGAATATACATCGGGCCATTATTGGTCCAGAGGTATGACGGGCCATTAACAGGCCGAAATATAGTTGGGCCTTGGTTCGCCCAATCACATGATGGGCTAGAAGCAGGCTGGATGCATAGCGGGCCAAAATTAGGGCCTTTAACGGGCCGATAGGCAGCTTGGCCTAAAATGTATCCATGAAGACTACTGGCCTTTGAGAGGCCGAAAGTCACTACGGACCAAAATTAGGCCCAGATTCAGCTCGGGCCTTTAAATGGCCGAAAGTGAAACCGGGCTGAAAGCGGCCCATATGTACACAGGGCCGCTGACAGGCCAAAACTAATATCGGGCCAAACTGTTAAACGGGCTATTAAGAGGCCGAAGAGCAAATCAGGCCCCCAATGGGCCCAAAGGCACAGTAGCTGTTAACGGGCCGTATCTGTTATGGGTCGTAATTTGTCCCAAACTATTGCAGGTTGTTAACGGTCCGGATCTGATATGGGCCGTAAACTGGCCCGTAATATTGCAGGCTTTTAAAGGGCCGTATCTGATGTGGGCCATAATCTGGCCCAAAACACGACAGGCCGTGAACGGGCCAAATCTTATATGGGCCATAATTTCACCTAAAGCATGGCAGGCTGTTAATGGCTCGGCCCACTAGTGTCTGACAAAATATTGTGGGCCTTTGGCTGGGCTGGCCTTTTTAACCTAAGTGGGCCACTGTTGGGCCTCGCCATGTGTCGACGTATCATAGGCGCGTCCTGTCCATTGGATAATTGACATCTGTCCCAACGGGAAGCTGACACGTGGTTCACCCGGCCAATGAGAAATTTACATGTGGAAAATCCCCATTGGTCTTGGCTGTTAACGGGTTATCGAATCCAAAACCGGACCCGATAGCATTACGACGACCCGTTATGGTGGATGCCACGTTACGGTGAAAGCACTTCCAAGATGCGCCATTTATTGTCATGGAAGTGGACACTTCCATGATGATAATTTGAGTATTGTCATGGAACACTTCTACGACAGCACAGGTATGACTATCTTGATTCTGTCATAAAATCGTCATGGATGTTCATGCATGACAGAAAACATGACCTACTGTGACAAACACGTATCATCACGGAAGTGTTTTTTCTAGTGATGGAGTTGTACACGCTCTGGAGATCCCTCTACCAGCGCTGCCCTTGACACGCGGGAGCTCCTTCCCACTCTCGTGGAAGCCCCATGCTCAGCGCTGGCGGCCTACTTACCTGAGGGGACCTCGGCCGTCACATCCTCAAGCTGACCCGTGTCGAACACGGCAGCATGGATCTTTCTTTTATGTAATGAACCCGCTTCATGCATCAGTAAAGCTTATTTCCTTCAGAACCGTATGTGCTTGCACCTGAGTGTGCCTTGATATGTCTCCAACGTATCTATAATTTATGAGGTATTCATGCCATGTTTACAATAATTCTATATGGTTTTGGTATGATTTGAATGGAACTAACCCGGACTGACATTGTTTTCAGCAGAACTACCGTGGTGTTGTTTTTTGTGCAGAAATCAAAGTTCTCCAAACACAGCGAAACTTTTTGATGATTTTTTTTTGGAACAAAAGAGGCACTAGAAGTTTCATGGGAGGGCCAGGAGGTGAAGGAGGTGGCCACTACCCACTAGGGCACGCTAGGGGCCTTGGCCGTGTGCTGGTGGGTAGTGGGCCCCTCGAAGCCCATCTTCACGTGAAACTGACGCCAAAAAATCCTATAAATACATAAACCCCCAGAAATAACCCTAGATCGGAAGTTCCGCCGCCGTAAGCCTCTATAGCCACGAAAAACCAATCTAGACCCTATTCTGGCACCCTGCCAGATGGGGAAATCATCACCGGTGGCCATCTTCATCATCTCGGCGGCCACCATGATGAGGAGGGAGTAGTCCACCCTCGGGGCTGAGGGTTTGTACCAGTAGCTATGTGTTTAATCTCTCTCTCTCTCTCTCGTGTTCTTGATTTGGCACAATCTTGATGTATCACGAGCTTTGTTAATATAGTTGGATCATATGGTGTTTTCCCCTCTCGATCTTGTTGTGATGAATTGAGTTTTCCCTTTGAGATTTCGTTATTATCGGATTGAATAATTTTATGGATTTGAGAACACTTGATGTATGTCTTGCTATGAATACCGGTGGTGACAATGGGGTATCATATTGATTCACTTGATGTGTGTTTTGGCACTCAACTCGCGGATTCCCGAGGTGACATTGGGGTAATCTATGCATAGGGGTTGATGCACGTTCTCGTCTTTGTTTCTCCGGTAGAAATCTTGGGGCACTCTTTGAGGTTCTTTTGTGTTGGATTGAGTATTATGAATCTGAAATTGTTTGATGCATATTGTATAATCAACTCATGGATACTCGTGGTGACATTGGAGTATCTAGGTGACATTAGAGTTGGTTGATGTGTATCATATGGTGTTATTTTAGTACGAACTCTTAGATAGATTGATCGGAAAGGATAACTTGATGTTATTTTAGTACAAACTCTTGGATAGATCGATCGGAAAGGATAACTTTGAGGTGGTTTCGTACCCTACAAACAATGTCATCTTATGTTCTCCACTAGATAAGAACTTTGGAGTGATTCTTCATCGCACGTTGAGGGATGGTTATATGATCCAATTATATTAGCATTGTTGAGAAATTGCACTAGCGAAAGTACGGACCCTAGGCCTTGTTTTCAAGCATTGCAATACCGTTTGTGCTCCGTTTTATCAATTGCTACCTTGCTGTTTTTTATTGTTCCTATTACAAAAATCAATATCTACTATCATTACTATGCTTGTATCACCATCTCTTCGCCGAACTAGTGCACCTATACAAATTACCATTGTATTTGGTGTGTTGGGGACACAAGAGACTTTTTGTTATTTGGTTGCAGGGTTGTTTGAGAGAGACCATCTTCATCCTACGCCTCCCACGGATTAATAAATCTTAGGTCATCCACTTGAGGGAAAATTGCTACTGTCCTACAAAACTCTGCGCTTGGAAGCCCAACACGAGTCTACAAGAACAAGTTGTGTAGTAGACATCAAGCTCTTTTCTGGCGCCGTTGCCGGGGAGGTGAGTGCTTGAAGGTATATCTTTAGATCTTGCAATTGAATCTTTTAGTTTCTTATTTTATTACTAGTTTGGTTTATAAAAGAAAACTACAAAAAAATGGAATTGAGGTGGCCTCATATTATTCGTCTTTATCATGTCTTTCTTGAAAATTATGGATCGGAAAATTGTGCTCAATTGATAGAATAAGAATTCAATAGAATGTTTGGCATAAAAACTATGAATGAAGTGCATGATTGTAATATTGCTAGTATGATTTCTTTGAATATCCATGATGTTAGTGATATGCATAGCCATAAGCTTGGGGATGCTATATTTGATGAAGATGGTATTTGTAGTCCCCCGAGATTTGATGTGCAAATTTGTTATAATGATTGCATGCCTCCTATTTATGATGATTATAATGATGAAAGTGGGTTTGGAAGAGTGTCAACTCTAGGTAATGATGATACCACTATTTTGGACGGTGTTGAATCTTATTCTAATAATTATGAAAGTGGATTGGAGAGGTCATAAATTTATTTAGTGATGAATCCACTATTTTGGAAGAGGTTTCAATTGACTATGATAAAAAAGTAGCTATCTATGATGATTATGGTGATGACATGTATGCTATAAAGAATAATGATAACCATGAAACTTGTCATCATGATTTAAATGTTCAATTTTTGTATGTCAATCAAGTATCTCATGATAGTTATTTTGTTGAGTTTGCTCCCACTAGTATTAATGAGAATAAATTTGCTTATGTGGAGAGAAATAAAATTTCTATGCTTGTGAATCATGAAAAGAATGCTTTATGTGATAGCTATATTGTTGAATTCATTCATGATGCTACTGAAAATTATTATGAGAGAGGAACATATGCTTCTACATATCTCAACAATATCAAGTTTCCTCTCTATGTGTTGAAAATTTGGAAGTTATGCTTGTGTTTGCCTTCCTATGCTAGTTGATTCTTGCTCCCATAATTTTTTTGATCACAAAATCCCTATGCATACGAAGTGGGTTAGGCTTAAATGTGCTTGCCATGTGTTTCATGATGCTCTTGTTATGTTTCAATTCTTAACTTTTATGCGAGCATCATTGAAATCATCATGCCTAGCTAAAAAGGGCATTAAAGAAAAGTGCTTGTTGGGAGACAACCCAACATTTCCCCCTATTGTTTTTGTGAGTTCACATATTAAGCTATTGTAGTAATCATGTTTTATAGCTGTTGTCTCAATAAAGTACCAAGTAAAGCCATTGGGATAGTGTGGATGATAGTTGACTTGATTCTGTGCAAAAACAGAAACTTTTGCTTCCAGTAACAAAATTATTAAAATTCACTGGAACATGATAAAATTCTGAATTTTTTACAGATTATTTATATACAGTTTGCCTATGTTTTCCTAATTTTTCAGAATTTTTAGAGTTACAGAAGTATGGTCATTGTCCAGATCATTACACACTATTCTGTTTTTGACATATTCTGTTTTCAACGCATAGTTAGCTTGTTTCCTACTTTGTATGGCTTATATTGCTCAATATAAATTGTGGAAATAATAAGATACAGTAGGAATTGTGTGAGAACAATTATGAATCTTGTCTTTGAAAGTACTGAAGTGAATGGTTTGCTCTTTATCATACTAAACTATCTCACGAAGTTCCGTTAAGTTTTGTGTGATTGAAGTTTTCAAGTTTTGGGTGAGATATCGATATGAGGAGAATAAGGAGTGGCAAGAACCTAAGCTTGGGGACGCCCAAGGCACCCCAAGGTAATTGATGTCACTTGAACTACGTCGGTATTTCCCCAAAGAGTAAGGGATGATGCAGCACAGCTACGGTAGGTATTTCCCTCAATTATGAAACTAGGGTATCAATCCAGTAGGACAACCAAGCAACACTATGTAAATGGTACCTGCACACAAAGAACAAACACTTGCAACCCAACGCTTATGAGGGGTTGTCAATCCCTCTACGGGTAACAGCGCCAGAAATTGTCAAGTTGACGGGATAAAAATTGTGTAGATTGGATAAATAGATCTCGATAAAACACAAAATAAAATAAGTAACAAAAAAGTGCAGCAAGGTATTTTTGGGTTTTTGGAATAATAGATCTGAAAACAAAAGTGAATAAAAATAGATCTCAAAGCAAATATGATAAAGAATAGACCCGGGGGCCGTAGATTTCACTAGTGGCTTATCTCAAGAAAATAGCACACGGTGGGTAAACAAATTACTGTTGGGCAATTGATAGAAGATCGAACAATTATGACGATATCCAAGGCAATGATCAATATATAGGCATCACGTCCAAGATTTGTAGACCGACTCCTGCCTGCATCTACTACTATTACTCCACACATCGACCGCTATCTAGCATGCATCTAGTGTATTAAGTTCATGGAAAACGGAGTAATGCAATAAGAACGATGACATGATATAGACAAGATCTATTCATGTAGGAATATCCCCCTTCTTGTTATCCTTAATAGCAACGATACATGCGTGTCTTGCTGCCCCTTCTGTCACTGAGAAAGAACACCGCACAATCGAACCCATCACAAAGCACCTCTTCCCATGGCAAGAAAAATCGATCTAGTTGGCCTAACTAAACCAAAGATTCAAAGAAGAAATACGAGGCTATAAATAATCATTCATATAAGAGATCAAAAGAAGACTCAGATAATATTCATGGATATAGATCTGATCATAAACTCAAAGTTCATCGGATCCCAACAAACACACCGCAAAAAAGAGTTACATCAAATAGATCTCCAAGAGACCATTGTATTGAGAACCAAAAGAGAGAGAGGAAACCATCTTGCTACTGCCTACGGACCCATAGGTCTATGATGAACTACACACGCATCATCGAAGAGGCACCAATGAGGATGATGAACCCCTCCGTAATGGCGTCTAGATTGGATCTCGTGGTTCTGGAACTTGCGGCGGCCGGAATTGTGTCTCGTCGACTCCCCTAGGATTTCTAGAATATTTGGGGATTTATAGGGCGAAGATGCGGTGCGAGAGGCCACCGAGGGGGGCACAACCCCCCTGGGCGCGCCTGGGCTCCTAGGCGCGCCCAGGTGTGTTGTGCCCACCTCGGGCCTCCCCTCTGGTACTTCTTTGGCCCATGTTGTGTCTTCTAGTCCAAAAAAATTCTCCAAAAAGTTTCACTGTGTTTGGACACCGTTTGGTACTATAATTCTGCGAAGTAAAAAACAAGCAAAAAACAGTAACTGGCACTGGGCACTATGTCAATAGGTTAGTCCCAAAAAATGATAAAAAGTCGCTATAAAATGATTGTAAAACATCCAAGAATGATAATATAACAGCATGGAACAAGCAAAAATTATAGATACGTTGGAGACGTATCAGTAATATTCAAGGGAGACCCAAGCAACTAAGCTTGGGGATGCCCTGGAAGGCATCCCCTCTTTCGTCTTCAACACTATCGGTAACCTCACTTGGAGCTATATTTTCATTCGTACATGATATGTGTTTTGCTTGGAGCATCATTTTGTTTTATAGGGATTTGCTTGATGTTATTTAGAATAATGTTTTTCATCTTTCATTCCAAAAAAAATGTCAAGTATAGCCTTTGCCATGCTTATTTTGCAACTCTATATGTTGTTGTTTGAAAACAGAAAGTTGCACGCTAGTGCGTGAATTCTTGAGAAAACTCAGTATGTGATAAAATGTTGAATTTTTTTGCACAATAAGATATGACAAATTTTATACGGTGTGCTAAATTTTCAGAATTTTTGGAGTTAAATAAGTATGGATCCTTCTTCATCCTTTACAGACTGTCCTGTTTAGACAGATTGCTGTTATGTTTGCATTGTTTGCATATGTTTGTTTGTTTAATGATTATATTTAAGGATAGGAGTATTAAATATGCAGAGGAATTTAGTATGAAATGTTAAATTATAATTTTAGTGATTTGCTACAGTAGAGAATGATAAGGTTATTGCATTGATTTATACTAACTTATCTCACGAGTTCTTGTTGAGTTTTGTGTGGATGAAGTTTTTAAGATTTAGGGAAACCGTGATATAAAAGGAATTAAGGAGACACAAAAGCTCAAGCTTGAGGATGCCCAAGGCATCCCAAGGTAATATTTCAAGAAGTCTCAAGCATCTAAGCTTGGGGATGCCCCGACAGGCATCCCACCTTTCTTCATCAATAATTATCGATTAGCCTCGGTTGAGCCTAAGTTTTTGCTTATTCACATGAGTTTTGCTATTCTTGGAATGTCATTTTATTTTGTTTTGCTTGCTGTTTTAATAAAATACTTAGATCTGAAAGTTTTTACATAAGAGAGAGTCCTCAAATGGCTACCCATTTACTTAACTACTCGCTTGATCTTCACTTATATCTTTTTGGAGTAGTTTGTCATTTACTCTTGTGCTTCACTTATATCCTATGAGTAAATTGTTGAATGAATTGAATATCATGAAGTTGAAATTATATGTTCATATCATGCCTAGTAGTAGCTTCACATTGGGTTTAGAAAGTGAAGTCTTTTGAAGTTGACAATCACACTATTGGTCATACAAGCAATTCATAAATGATTAGTATAAGGAAGAGAACTTTCACATACAAATATATTATCTTGGACATCTTCTATGATTGTGAATACACATTAATTATTTTCAAACTTGAGCAAATTAGTTGAAGTTGGACAAGGAAGACAACGTAATGAGTTATGGTTGTGTATATTTGCATAGAAGTTATATTGTTATGGATCCTCCAACATGTGGTGTTTGCTTAGGATCTTTTGCTAGCCAAAAATTCGAACTAAGTAAAGATACTACTTGTGCATCCAAAAACCCTTAAACCCAGTTTCTTGCCATGAGTGTCCACCATATCTACCTATGGATTGAATAAGATCCTTCAAGTAAGTTGTCATCGGTGCAAAAAGCAATAATAATTGCTCCTAAATATGTTTCATCTTTTATTGTAAGGGAAAATAAGCATTGTACAAACTTGTGATGGCAAAGTAATAAAAGCGACGAACTGCATATAAAGGTTGCTATCATAAGGGGCAATATAACGTGGCATTCCTTTGCATTAAGAGATTGTGCATCCAAAAATAAAAAGCGCATGACAACCTCTGCTTCCCTCTGTGAAGGGACTATCTTTTACTTTTCAGTATTTACTTTTATGCAAGAGTCAATAGTATTACTTCCCATTTCAACCTCAATTATTCTCTAGTTGGCAAGCATCATGTGGTGGGGAAAGATCTAGGCACATATGGCCAGTCAAATATATTTGATCATGAATTATTATTGTTGACAATTATCTCTATGATAAATGAGTTGGAAGGCGAAACATTAAGCCCCTATCTTTCTCTGTGTTCGATGGATGCCATTTGTTCTAAAAATATACTTTGAGTACTAGCAATTATAGAAGACCATATGATGATTGAGTATGTGGAGCTCTTACTTAGACTTTGTTGGATAAGTTGAATTGCAATTGTTTGGTGACTGAGAACATAGGTTGTTAAGTTTCAAGAGAAGGCATTGTTTGAACCATAACATGTGAATTGATTGCTACTTTATCATGATGAGTTTTATGAGAAAGAGTTGTTGTTATGATGCTGATTGAAATTATCATTGATCAAACTTATGCACTATGCTAGCATTCACAATTCATAAATTATTTCTTTTATCATTTACTTACTCGAGGACGAGTAGGAATTAAGCTTGGGGATGCTGATACGTCTCCAACGTATCTATAATTTATGAAGTATTCATGACATGTTTACAACAATTCTATATGGTTTTGGTATGATTTGAATGGAACTAACCCGGACTGACGTTCTTTTCAGCAGAACTACCGTGGTGTTGTTTTTTGTGCAGAAATCAAAGTTCTCCAAATGCAGCGAAACTTTTTGATGATTTTTTTTGGAACAAAAGAGGCACTAGAAGCTTCGTGGGAGGGCCAGAAGGGGAAGGAGGTGGCCACTACCCACCAGGGCGCGCCAGGGGCCTTGGCCATGTGCTAGTGGGTAGTGGGCCACTTGAAGCCCATCTTCGCGTGAAACCGACGCCAAAAAATCCTATAAATACAGAAACCCCCGGAAATAACCCTAGATCAGAAGTTCCGCCGCCGCAAGCCTTTGTAGCCACAAAAAACTAATCTAGACCCTGTTTCGGCACCCTGCTGGAGGCGGAAATCATCACCGATGGCCATCTTCATCATCCCGGCGGCCACCATGATGAGGAGGGAGTAGTCCACCCTCGGGGCTGAGGGTTTGTACCAGTAGCTACGTGTTTAATCTCTCTCTCTCTCGTGTTCTTGATTTGGCACGATCTTGATGTATCACGAGCTTTGTTAATATAGTTGGATCATATGGTGTTTTCCCCTCTCTATCTTGTTGTGATGAATTGAGTTTTCCCTTTGAGATTTCGTTATTATCAGATTGAATACTTTTATGGATTTGAGAACACTTGATGTATCTCTTGCTATGAATACCCGTGGTGACAATGGGGTATCATATTGATTCACTTGATGTGTGTTTTGGCACTCAACTCGTGGATTCCCGAGGTGACATTGGGGTAATCTATGCATAGGGGTTGATGCACGTTCTCATCTTTGTTTCTCTGGTAGAAATCTTGGGGCACTCTTTGAGGTTCTTTGTGTTGGATTGAGTATTATGAATCTGAAATTGTTTGATGCATATCGTATAATCAACTCACGGATACTCGTGGTGACATTGGAGTATCTAGGTGACATTAGAGTTGGTTGATGTGTATCATATGGTGTTATTTTAGTATGAACTCTCAGATAGATTGATCGGAAAGGATAACTTGGTGTTATTTTAGTATGAATTCTTGGATAGATCGATTGGAAAGGATAACTTTGAGGTGGTTTCGTACCCTACAAAAAATTTCGTCCTATGTTCTCCGCTAGATAAGAACTTTGGAGTGATTCTTCATCGCACGTTGAGGGATGGTTATATGATCCAATTATATTAGCATTGTTGAGAGATTGCACTAGCGAAAGTACAGACCCTAGGCCTTGTTTTCAAGCATTGAAATACCGTTTGTGCTCTGTTTTATCAATTGCTACCTTGCTGTTTTTTATTATTCCTATTAAAAAAATCAATATCTACTATCATTACTATGCTTGTATCACCATCTGCTCGCCGAACTAGTGCACCTATACAAATTACCTTTGTATTTGGTGTGTTGGGGACACAAGAGACTTTTTGTTATTTGGTTGCAGGGTTGTTTGAGAGAGACCATCTTCATCCTACATCTCCCACGGATTGATAAACCTTAGGTCATCCACTTGAGGAAAAATTGCTACTGTTCTACAAAACTCTACGCTTGGAGGCCCAACACGAGTCTACAAGAACAAGTTGTGTAGTAGACATCATGCCTCAGTAGGGGCGCACGCTCGTAGTCTCCTCCGTGTCTGTCACGTGAACGGGGGCTGGGCACGGTGCCTATTGTCGGGTTAGTCCCAGCAGCACTGCAAAATCCAAGCGACCGAGCTCTGGCTCGCGGGCCTGCTCCCGTGTACATCACCTCACCAAGCCCTTGGTGCTTATGTCTCCTCGCGTAACACCCACAGGCGACCTCGCGAGCGCGCCCCGCTGCCCTACTTGCAAAAACTTGGCAATTTCCCTTGTGCAGAATATCGAAGGCCTCAGGAGCCCCCCCCCCCTTTCGGGAGGCCTCACGAGCGGCACCCTATAGGCAGAAGGCTTCACGAGGGGCTGCGCCTCATGAGCCGCGCCATACGGGGGACTCGCTCAAAGCTGCACACTTTGAAGGAGCTAAGTCTAAAGCACCCCTCGGGTTCTCTCCCTCTCATTTCTCTCTCGTGGCGTCCTGATTTCCCTGGCGCGAGCCGCCTGTGCGTCAAGGGGGCACCCTGAGCATCTCGCCTCAGGGACTCCTACTAGCCCTAAGAGCCCTACACCCTCTGGCCTTGCTGAGCGCGCGCTCCAGGCATACCAGCGACGGTCGTAGCTCGCCTTGGGGGCTGGGTCCCAGCGACACAGGGCACGAAGGCAATGTAAAGGGAAATTAAAAGCCTCGAGAGGAAAACGAAAACACATCAAGCATCAAGTACTTAGAGCAAAAAGTGTCGTGCAAGTGTCTTCACGCCCTCGTGGGGTCGCATCTACTCTACTACAGGAAGAAGAGCAAGGGGGCTCAGGCGGCAGAGCCACTGTCGGCGCCATCGACGGCGGTATTATCGTCACCGGACCCTTCCCTGATAGGTGCGAACCGCTCCAGCATACTCACCACATGGTCCTCCACCGCCCTCGCGAGCTTGCCTCGAAGATCCTCAGGAACAGGAGATAGAACCCGGTCAAAGTCGAAGTCGCCATCGACGCGCAGGAGAATGCTGAAGACGCGGGTCGACGCCTGGCGCAGAAGGTCGCGACACTCAGCATCGCGGATCTCATCCCACCGGGCGGAGCTCGCTTCCAGCCGCTCCACGAGCCTTGTGAAGAAGGCCAGGTAGCTGGCGTCATCGGTTTCTAGAGGGTTCTCCACCCCCTCGACCAAGAAAGCGGCCATGGCGCTGTGAGTGCGCTTGCTGAGCTCGCGGAACATCTTGGAGCGTTGGGGTCACTCCCCGCGCCTCCGGGCAGTCTCGTCGCGGACCCTCTGCGCCTCATCACTAACCTCGCCCACTTGAGCCTGGAGGTCTTCCAACTACCGGCAGGTCATGGCGTGAAGCCCCGCCATCCTTCGCCTCTTGGTCTCCGACACCGCGAGCCGACGCTTGAGCTCTGGAATTTCGGCGTCGAGCTCACCATGCCTCTTTGTGAAGTGGTCCTCCTGCTTCTGTGGGTTCTTGGAATAGGTGTCGGCAAGGGCCTGGGCCTTCCGAGCGACTTCATCCTGGGCCTGCTGGTCGATCTCCGCTTTGTACTTCGCGGCCTTCTCTTCGAGCGTGGCGCTGGCTTTCGCGAGGCATTCCTTGTAGGAGGCCTCGTAGGCCGCCACGGTGTGGTCCAGGTTCTCCAACCGCTCTTGCTCCCTCTCCTCTCGATGGTGGTGTGCAGGAGCTCGCACTCCTAGACTTCCATGTCCAGCTCGAGGACCGCCGCCCTGCTCTCGCGTCGGGCGATTGCCCCCTCGCGGGAACTAAGCCGAGCCTTGCGAGCCGCGGCGTGTTCCGCGAAGGCCTCCTCCGCAGCCTCCGCCTCTTCAAGGCGTCGGGCGGCCTCTTCTGCGTCCTGGATCATCCTGTCAAGGAGCTCCTAGGTCTTACGAGCGGCCTCCTCACTTTTCCTCCTTGCTACGTCAGCTTGGCGGCGACCCAGTTTGACGGCTACATCCAGTTGTCGCCAGCCTCCCGCGAGGCGCTCCCGCTTCAGGCGGAGGCTCTCTTCCTCGGCCATGAGGTCGGCTTCTAGGGAGCGGAGGTCCGACCGGGTGCGGCCTAGAGTCCCGCTTTGCAGTAGGATGTTGTGGCTCACCGGGACCAAGGGCCAGGGCGTGTCCGGTCCTTCCACCTCCGCCCTCGGTGGGTCGGAGGGCCCGGGGGCTGTCGTGCCGTCCGACCCGTACGGGTCTTCGCCCGAGGGGGCTTCGTTCCCCTCCAGGCGGCCAGGATCCGCCTCGACCTCCGCCTCAACTTTTGCGCCCGCCGACAGCTCGGTCGTGTGGGGAGGGCTAGGCGCGACCGTCTCCGGCTCGTGGCGCTCGGGCGATCATGCGGGGCGTGTGGTGGCCGCCGCGCTGGCGCCAACCTCCCCCTCGACGCGGACCTCTTCCGGAGGCACCCCACCTCCGGTAGGAGGAAGGACTTCCTCGGGCGGCTGGACGGAGTTCGCGGGTTCTTCCTCGGCGACCCCGATGTTCTCCACGGGGCTCGGCGAGGGCACCGATGTGTCGATCGCCCTCGGCTCCTGTTGGGCCCCGGCCGACCCTGCGGCGCCCTCGTCCTAGATTCCTTCCTTCTTCCTCTTCGGTTGGGAGCCCCTCCTGCGAGATTGGGGGTCAAGCCAAGGAAGACGGAGTGGTTGATGTGAAGAGCGCGCGGGGCAAGGAGGCGTACTCATCTCCAGGGACCCACTGCCTCTTCCTTAGCTTTCCTCCCGAGCGGGCACTGCTGCTCCCTCGAGGCTTGCTGGGGCCTCCTCCCGAGGCCCCTCCGAGGGACCGTCTTGGCTTCCTACCGAAGCTTCGGCGGGCGGGGCCGCCCGCCAGGTGGGGGGCTCCCTGCACCAAGGGCCTTCTCCTCCAGAGGCGCAGACCGCAGGGGCTCGGCTAGAAACCCTCCAGCGTCGCCACCGCCGTCGCTGTAGGCTCCTGCCGTCGGCGACGGTTCTACCGCCTCGCCCCGGGCGTCGGCCGCGGCCGCTACCCCGGCGATGTCGTTACCGCCGAGAAGCGGCAGCACCTGGACCGGATTGTCGCAGGGTCCTTCATGACCCGCGGGCACCAGCCCTCACTGATCGAATCGCGGCATGCCGGCCCTCGCATCCTCCTGGTTTCCAAGGAAGTAGATCGGGGCCGCCTCTAGCAGCGGGAACGGCGTCCTTGCCGCAAGGAGAACCCTCGCCTGCCCCTCCACCACCTCCGGGGCAATGCGATCGGCGCTCAGCCTCATGGGGTCGCCCAGGCCCGAGTGGGTCCATACTGGGCGTGCGCGCCTCTGGAGGGGAGCAATGCGCTTGCGCATGAACTCCTTGATAACCATGCTCGCTGTGAGCCCGCTGGCTTGTAGCACCCGCATCCTCTCCATGACTGGCCCCAGTGTGGCGTCAGTCTGCTCGGCGTACTCCCATCTGGAGCTCTGTACCGCTAGCGCCTTTGGGATTTCGAGAAGGAGGCTATACTAGCTGATACGTCTCCATCGTATCTATTTTTCCAAAATCTTTTGCCCTTGTTTTGGACTCTAATTTGCATGATTTGAATGAAACTAACCCGGACTGACGCTGTTTTCAGCAGAATTGCCATGGTGTTATTTTTGTGCAGAAATAAAAGTTCTCGGATAGACCTGAAAATTTACGGAGAATATTTTTGGAATTAATAAAAAATACTGGCGAAAGAATCAACCAGAGGGGTTCCACCCCTGGAGACCCTCCGACCTCAACTCCAACTCCATATAACCCTATTCGGGGAGAAAAAAATCAGGGAGAAGAGTTCATCACGTTTCACGATACGGAGCCGCCGCCACCTCCTGTTCTTCCTCGGGAGGGCAGATCTGGAGTCTGTTTTGGGCTTGGGAGAGGGGAAATCGACATCGTCGTCATCATCAACCATCCTCCATCACCAATTTCATGATGCTCACCACCGGGAGTGAGTAATTCTATTGTAGGCTTGCTGGACGGTGATGGGTTGGATGAGATTTATCATGTAATCGAGTTAGTTTTGTTAGGGTTTGATCCCTAGTATCCGTTATGTTCTGAGATTGATGTTGCTATGACTTTGCTATACTTAATGCTTGTCACTAGGGCCCTAGTGCCATGATTTCAGATCTGAACCTATTATGTTTTCATGAATATATTTGTGTTCTTGATCCTATCTTGCAAGTTGTAGACACCTATTATGTGTTATGATCCGCATACCCCAAGGTGACAATAATTGGGATTCTTTCCGGTGATTACCGTAGTTTGAGGAGTTCATGTATTCGCTAAGTGCTAATGCTTTGGTCTGGTTCTCTATTAAAAGGAGGCCTTAATATCCCTTAGTTTTCATTAGGACCCCGCTGCCACAGGAGGGTAGGACAAAAGATGTCATGCAAGTTCTTTTCCATAAGCACATATGACTATATACGGAATACATGCCTACATTATATTGACGAATTGGAGCTAGTTCTGTCTCACCCTAGGTTATAACTGTTGCATGATGAATGCCATCCGACATAATTATCCATCACTGATCCATTGCCTACGAGCTTTTCACATATTGATCTTTGCTCAGTTACTTTGCCGTTGCCACTGTTACCATCACTACAAAATTGATACTGTTACTGTTGCCACTGCTACCGTTACTTCCATACTACTTTGCTACTAAATATTATGCTGCAGATATTAAATATTTCAGGTGTCGTTGAATTGACAACTTAGCCGCTAATACTTGAGAATATTCTTTGGCTCCCCTTGTGTCGAATCAATAAATTTGGGTTGAATACTCTACCCTCGAAAACTGTTGCGATCCCCTATACTTGTGGGTTATCAAGACCTTTTTCTGGCGCCGTTGCCGGGGAGCATAGCTCTATTCTCTGAGTCACTTGGGATTTATATCTGTTGATCACTATGAAGAATTTGAAAGATACCAAAACCAAGATCTATCCCTCTACTACGAGGGGAGGTAAGGAACTGCCATCTAGCTCTACACTTGATTCTTCTTCTGTTTTGAGTAAGCTTGCGACACCTACACCTGCTAGTAATTCTGATATGTCACAAGTAATTGATGATGCTACTTCTGCTATGCATGATGCTTATGATGATACTACTGCTTTGCTTGATAATACGGTGCCACTAGGTGAATTTCTTGATGAACAACTTGCTAGGGTTAGAGAGAATGAAATTATTGAAACTGAAGATTATGATTCTCCCCCTAGATATGAATTGCCTAAGGTACCTGAGGGTTATATTATGGATGAAGAAACTGCTAGAAACTTTTTTGCTTGCAATGATAGAGATGATCTTTAGAAATTGTTAGCTAAGCTAAAATAAAATCTTTGAATGCTAGAATGCAATATGACCCTAAGTTTGCTACTTCACCTATCTTTGTTACTGATAAGGATTATGAATTCTCTGTCGATCCTAAGTTAATTACTTTGGTTGAATCTGATCCTTTCCATGGTTATGAATCTGAAACTGTTGTGGCACATCTTACTAAATTGAATGATATAGCCACCCTATTTGCTCATGAGGAAAAAATTCGCTATTACTATATTCTTAAGTTGTTTCCTTTCTCATTAAAGGGTGATGCTAAGATATGGTTTAATTCTCTTGCTCCTGGTTGTGTGCTAGTCCCCATGATATGATATATTACTTCTCTGAAAAATATTTTCCTGCTCATAAGAAACAAGCTGCTTTACAAGAAATATTTAACTTTGTGCAAATTAAAGAAGAGAGTCTCCCACAAGCTTGGGGGAGGCTTCTCCAATTACTTAATGCTTTGCCTGATCATCCTCTAAAGAAAAACGAAATACTTGATATCTTTTATAATGGACTAACCGATGCTTCTAGGGAGCACCTAGATAGTTGTGCTGGCTGTGTTTTCAGGGAACGAACTGTTGAACAAGCTGAATTACTGCTGATTAATATATTGAGCAATGATAATGATTGGACTCTTCCCGAACCACTGCCTAAGCCAACACCGAAGAAAAGAGGTATTCTATTTCCCAATCCTGAAGATATGTAAGAGGCAAAGAAATCTATGAAAGAAAAAGGTATTAAAGCTGAAGATGTTAAGAATTTACCACCTATTGAAGAAATATATGGTCTTGATAACCCGACACAGGTAGTAGAGATATTGTTACAAATAAAAGAAAGATACCGGAAGCTTAAATTTCCACCATGCTTGCTAATTACGAATTTAAGGATGGAATACCGAAGAAACTAGGAGACCCTGGAATAGCAACTATACCATGCTCAATTAAAATAAATTGTGTTAAAACTGCTTTATGTGATCTTGGAGCCGGTGGTAGTGTTATGCCTTTCTCTTTGTATCGTAGACTTGATTTGAATAAGTTGACACCTACTGAAATCTCTTTGCAAATGGCCGATAAATCAACTGCTATACCCATCGGTGTTTGTGAGGATATGCCTATTGTGGTTGCAAACATTACTATCTTAACAGACTTTATTATTCTTGATATGCCCGAGGACGACAGTATGTCGATCATCCTTGGTAGACCCTTTTTGAACACTGCAGGGGTTGTTATTGATTGCAACAAGGGCAATGTCACTTTTCATGTCAATGCTAATGAGCATACGGTACACTTTTCAAAGAATCAACCTCAAGTGAATAGTATCAACTCTATTGGAGAAGTTCCAACAATTGCTATTGGAGGTTTTAAATTCCCTCTTCCTACTGTCAAGAAGAAATATGATATTCTTATTGTTGGGGACATGCATATCCCCGTTGAGGTAACCTAGTGTTATTCCAAAATTCTCTGGTTTCATGTCATTCGGAAGAAGTTTGTTAATAAGACTTGATCAACCTTATTAATGGATTCCTTTTGACGGGCATGAGATGGATGAATTTAGTAAACACAACTTTCTGTACCCACTTTTTACTTTATGTTATTTAGAATAAATATAGCAAAAATACCATTATTTTTCTATTTTCTGAGTTATCCGAGCAATAAAAAATGACCCAAAAATAAAAGTTCTCCAAATGCCCTGAAAATTTAGTATGATTTTTTTAGAATATTTTAGAATTTCTGGCACTGAGAACACACCAGGGGGCAGCACCAGTGGGCCACAAGCCCACAGGGCGCACCCACCCCCTTGGGCGTGCCTAGGTGGCTTATGGGTCCCACGTGGGTCCCCCTCACTTATTCCAGCACCCATCCACTTCGTCTTCCTCCAGAAAAATCCCACCATTGCTCAAACCCGTGTTCTAGCTCATTTTGCTGCCATTTTCGATCTCCTTGTGCAAAGCTCCATTTGCAAAACTGTTTTGGGGGATTGTTCTTCGGTATGGGACTCCTCCAATGGTCCAATTAGTTTTTGTTCTAGTGCTTTATATATTGCAAATTTTTACTGCTGTGGTGACCTTGTTCTTGAGCTTGCATGTCAAATTTGTATGGTCCCAAGTAGTTTTGGTGCAAGATATAGCCTCTAGGCACTTGTGGGAGTAGTTGCTATCAATTTTGTTGAGTTTTGTGCACTTTTATTTTGAGTCATTAAAAATTTCAGAGGAAGAAAATGATGAGGAGATTGTTAAGAGGCTCTTCAAGCCGGGGTTCTAAAGAAAATGAAAATGAGGGGAAGAAGAAGCCCAAATACAATCTTCCCCGCACTGCAGAGGTTAGGCCATGTGAATGGCCAAGTGATGCATTCTTGGGGGCGGCCGAAATTTATGATGATTTCTATTATTTGGCGGAGAATGCAGGCATCACCGACTTCCTTCATGATAAGTGTGACCAATACCTCCTACTCACTAATACCTTCGTGCAAAATTTCCACTTTCATTCTAGGGAGGACCCTCCTATGGTAGAGTTCCACTTATATGATGTGCCTAAGCGAATGTCACTTTATGATTTTTGCAATGTTTGCAAAATACCTTATGAGGACAGCGTCACCGAACCACGTCCTAGAGATGTGGAGGACTTTATTGCTGAAACTACTATGGGGGAAGAGAGAGGGGTGTCGGAAGCGAGAGTGGCTAGTTTACATTTTTCCTGTTTTACGCTATTATTCATTATTTGCTGGGAGATGTTTGATTGGTCATGGGGAGAGTGGAGGCCTTAGTGCCCCTGACCTTGCCATTTTACGCCATGCTTTATACACTGATTGAACTTTTAGTTTGGGCGCTATGGTTGCTCGACGGTTGAGCTTAAACCGTTCGAGGGGTCCTATTTTCGGAGGTATCTATGCTTCTCGCCTAGCTGAACATTTTGAGATACCCATTAGGCTTGATGAGAAAGAGGAGATGCTGCTACCCACTAGATATTTGGACTAAAACAGTATGGTAGTGCACAATTTTATTAAGAAGGATAAGGAAAAGAAACTCCTCTACAACTTAGTATTTAGTCAGGGTACTTATGAGACTGTTGCTCTGCCTGCTTCTTCTTTGTTTGATATTTATTCAGGCAAGCACACTATTATGCCCGAGGACATCTACAGATTTTGGGGTCTGTCACAACCCCCAGTACCTGAGCCAGCACCAGTCCCTGATCCATATCAGGAGCCAGTTTTTCAATGGGAGGCACAAGAGCTCTCCAACCAGTGGAACCCTCAGGACCCTCCGGAGTATCGAGGAGAGGGTTATTCGAGCCGTGGTCCTAGACCAACTTAGGCCAAAAGCCTAAGCTTGGGGGAGTACGTATTTCTCACAGACATTACATTCATGTTCACACATTCATTCCAGTTGTCGATGTTCATACTTTTTCATTGTATTATCCATGTTAGTTTATTTTTCTTGCTTTCTTCTTGTGTGCTTGAAAAAACTTTGAGAAAATTCAAAAAAAATTAGTTTTAGTTTTACTTTCTAGTTTGCTTAGTAGTAGTAAAAGAAAACCCAAAAAGATTTCTCGTTCTTCTTTTGCTTGTTGGGAGCTTTCCCGTGTAAATAGTTTTTCTCGTTCTTGTTTTACTTTCTTCAGAAAAACAAAAACTCCAAAAACATTTCAGTGTGTTTCTTTGAAATTCTTTTCTTTGGGTCGTAAGGAGAAGACCACGATGAAAATGTTGAGTGGCTCTCATATGCATTACTGTTGATCTAACAAAGAGCCCATATTACCTTGTCTTCTCCTCTAAATAAATATTGCAGATTCCAGCTTAGTCCAATGCACGTGCACTCTTATTATTATTCAAGTGAAAGACAATAATGACGATATATGATGAGATGGAGAAAAGCTGGTACGAACTCGACCTATTTTGTTTTTCTAAATAGGATAAGCTCATCATTCTTGATTCAGCTCATTATGAATGAAACATGTTTGCAATGAAAATTAGAGATTATAGTTACTCATGCCATGCTTAATTAGCTAGGAGTGTATAATGGTTTATCTTGTGTGCCAACATGCAAATTAAAATGGTTATGATGTAGTATGATAGGATGGTATCCTCCTTTGGATGATTCAAGTGGCTTGACTTGGCACATGTTCACGCATGCAGTTGAAACAAAATCAACATAGCCTCCACGATATTTATGTTCATGGTGATTTATATCCTACTCATGCTTACATTCAATGTTGGTTAATCTCAATGCATGTTTATGACCGTTGTCGCTCTCTAGTTGGTCGCTCCTCAATCTTTTGCTAGCCTTCACTTGTACTAAGCGGGAATACTGCTTGTGCATCCACTTCCTTAAACCCAAAGTTGTTCCATATGAGTCCACCATATCTACCTATATACGGTATTTACCTGCCATTCCAAGTAAATTTGCATGTGCCAAACTCTAAACCTTCAAATAATAATCTGTTTTGTATGCCCAAATCGCTCATGTAGCGACTGGGGGCTGTCAGTATCTTCCATGCTAGGTGGGTTATTCTCACGATGAGTGTTTATTCACTTGTAATTCATGAGAAAGTGGCTGGTAATCGGGATGCCCAGTTCCATGCTCTAAATCAAATCAAAATATAATTATCAAACAAAACTCCCCCAAGACTATTGTTGGTATGGACGATACCCGTTGTTTCGGATCAGCCGTGGAGTGTGATTGTTGGTGGAGGGGGAGTAAAAACTTTACCATTCTGTTTGGGAACCGCCTATAATGTATCTAGCATGGAAGATAGTGAGATCTCTTGGTTGTTATGTTGACAATGAAAGCATACCATTCAAAATTATATTCATCTCTGTTTTTAAAAGCTCCGAGCTCAGGCACCTCTGCAAATCCCTGCTTCCCTCTGCGAAGGGCCTATCTATTTACTTTTATTGTTGAGTCATCATCCTCTTATAAAAAGCACCAGTTAGAGAGCACCACTGTCATTTGTATGCATTGTTATTAATTGATATTGAGTATGACTGTGACTGGATCTCTTTTACCATGAATTATAATGTCTAGTCAGTCCTTGGTCTTCAGAGGTGCTCTGCATTTACGTTTTGCGGTCTCAGAAAGGGCTAGCGAGATACCATTATATCATATTGTATCATGATTGTTTTGAAAAAAAGTGTTGTCATCCGAGATTTACTATTATTGCTCGCTAGTTGATTATGCCATTGATATGAGTAAATGTGAGACCTAAATGTTATTGTGAATATGGTTAGTTCATAATCTTTGCTGAAAACCTGAACATCAGTTAGACATATTTACAACAAGATCAAACAGAGTTTGTAAAAGTTTTTGTTGTCACTTTTCAGTTTATCAACTGAATTGCTTGAGGACAAGAAATGGGTTAAGCTTGGGGGAGTTGATACGTCTCCATCGTATCTACTTTTCCAAACTCTTTTGCCCTTGTTTTGGACTCTAATTTGCATGATTTGAATGGAACTAACCCGGACTGACGCTGTTTTGAGCAGAATTGCCATGGTGTTATTTTTGTGCAGAAATAAAAGTTCTCGGATTGACATGAAAATTTACGGAGAATATTTTTGGAATTAATAAAAAATACTGGCAAAAGAATCAACCAGAGGGGGTCCACCCATTGGCCAAAAGCCTGGGGGCGCCCCCCTTGGGGCGCGCCTAGGTGGCTTGTGGGCCCCTGGAGACCCTCCGACCTCAACTCCAACTCCATATAACCCTATTCGGGGAGAAAAAAATTAGGGAGAAGAGTTCATCGCGTTTCACGATACGAAGCCGCCGCCACCTCCTGCTCTTCCTCGGGAGCGCAGATCTGGAGTCTGTTTTGGGCTCCGGAGAGGGGAAATCGACGCTGTCATCATCATCAACCATCCTCCATCACCAATTTCATGATGCTCACCGCCGGGAGTGAGTAATTCTATCGTAGGCTTGCTGGACGGTGATGGGTTGGATGAGATTTATCATGTAATCGAGTTAGTTTTGTTAGGGTTTGATCCCTAGTATCCGCTATGTTCTGAGATTGATGTTGCTATGACTTTGCTATGCATAATGCTTGTCACTAGGGCCCGAGTGCCATGATTTCAGATCTGAACCTATTATGTTTTCATGAATATATTTGTGTTCTTGATCCTATCTTGCAAGTTGTAGACACCTATTACGTGTTATGATCCACATACCCGAAGGTGACAATAATTGGGATTCTTTTCGGTGATTACCGTAGTTTGAGGAGTTCATGTATTCACTAAGTGCTAATGCTTTGGTCCGATTCTCTATTAAAATGGGGCCTTAATATCCCTTAGTTTCCATTAGGACCCCGCTGCCATGGGAGGGTAGGACAAAAGATGTCATGCAAGTTTTTTTCCATAAGCACGTATGACTATCTACGGAATACATGCCTACATTATATTGATGAATTGGAGCTAGTTCTATGTCACCCTAGGTTATAACTGTTGCATGATGAATGCCATCCGACATAATTATCCATCACTGATCCACTGCCTACGAGCTTTTCACATATTGATCTTTGCTCAGTTACTTTGCCGTTGCCACTGTTACCATCACTACAAAATTGCTACTATTACTTTTGCCACTGTTACCGTTACTTCCATACTACTTTGCTACTAAATATTTTGCTGCAGATATTAAGTCTTTCAGGTGTGGTTGAATTGACAACTCAGCTGCTAATACTTGAGCATATTCTTTGGCTCCCCTTGTGTCGAATCAACAAATTTGGGTTGAATACTCTACCCTCGAAAACTGTTGCGATCCCCTATACTTGTGGTTTATCACTAGCGCGCGTCCATGTAGACCCAGTGCTCCCTGAAGCTTTCCACCTCCTCAGGAATCTGCATGTCGATGATGTGCGCGCGCATGCCCGCGGCCATCTGGAATGATATGCAGCCCGAGCACTGGTTCGCCATGGTCAGCCGGAGGTGAAAGAATTTTCAGAGGAAGGCCACGGACGACTTCACCCCCAGAAAGGCCTCGCAGAGGTAGGCGAAGCCGAAGAGCAGCAGGACCGAGCTCGAGTGTAGATGCAGCGCATGGACCTGATAATGGCTGAGCACAACATCGAAGAAGTCAGAGAAGGGGGCACCAACCCGGTGAAGACGGAGTGGAGGAAGAACGGGAAGGCCGTGCCCCCTGGTTGAGTCACGGGGCACGACGCCGGCCAGATCTTCGCCGCCCCGTTCCCGTTGTGGATGCTGTCGGATTCAGGGCTCCGCAGACCCAAGAAAGGTTCGAACTCTGGGGTGCGTGCGAAGAACACAATCTCCCCAGCCTGCCGACTCGTCGATCTCACTGCCTAGCTCGATGAACAGGAAAGGAAAGGGACTCAGCAGTTTACCCAGGTTCGGGCCACCTTGCGGTGTAAAACCCTACTCCTGCTTTGTGGTGGATTGGCCTCGAGGTGGGCTTAGGATGAACTAGTACACAGGGAGAACAACCTCAGGAGGAGTGTTCTTGTGCTGGTGTGAGCTGGTGAGGATGATCTCGTTCTCCCCCTCTATGGTGGTGGTCTAGCTATATTTATAGTGGCCTCGGTCCTCTTCCCCCAAAATGAAGGCGGGAAGGGATCCCACAACGGCCAAGTTTGAAGGGAGACAAGTAGTACATCTTATCCTGATGAAAGGTGGTCTTCGCCTGCAAAGCTTCTGGTCGTGACATCGTGGTGGGCTCGGCGATGACCTCCGTCCTGTCGTCCTGGTCATGTAGCACGGGAATGGAAACCTTTGGCTGATTCCTTGGGACTCTGCGTCTGCGCTTGCTTCCTTAGCACCGAAGAGGAAACCTGTTGTACTACGCCTGCTGGCGCCCGCCTGGCCTTGGTCGTCATGGCTTGCGTCACCTGAACCTCATGAGTTGGGCTTGCATGGAAATCTCCGCTCCTTAGGAGCCGGCCTGGGGAAGCCGCTCCCTCCGGAGGTCTTGGCGTCGTTCGCCTCGTGAGGCTTGGCCCCTCGTGACGGTCTTGTGTTGTTGATGCTGGAAAAGGGTCGTACCAGGCCGCTGATGAAGCCACGCTGTGGGCCGCAGGCAGGCAAGTCTGGGTACCCCGGTTCCCAGAACATCGACAGTAGCCCCCGGGCCCAAGGCGCGCTCGGACTTGGCTTCGAGGCGAAGCCAAAGGGCAAGGGCGAAGCGCCGCAGGCCCTAACCGCCTACGGACCTGGTCGACGCGTGGCGCTTGATGGGACGTGGGCGTCTCCGCTTCCCCACGCTGCCTCGGCAACCGTCTGACTTGACAATAACCTGCTGCATGCAAAAAGATCATCATTACCCTAGATCATGGAGGCTGGCGGTTGGCCTCCCTTGGCTATAAATGGGAGGAGGGGCGGAGCCCCCTGCTCATCTCTGTCTCCCCGCTGCTTGCTTCTTCTTCTTCCCTCTCGTCTCGCCGTCTTGTCGAAGCACCATGGCGCCGGGGAGGAGGTTTTCTGCGGCAGAGAAAGGGAAGGCCCCCAAGGAGGGGCCCGACTCGCCGCCGCCCAAGAGAGGCCGTGGGAGACCCCGAAAGCATGCAGCGACTCCGGCGGTGGCCCCTCGAGGGCGCGGGCGTGCTCCTCTGACAGCCGGCACCGCCTCCGGCAGTCGCGGTGGAGCTTCTTCCCGCGGCAAAGGCTGCCGCGGTCGAGGCGGCTTCGGCGATGAGGGGAGGCGCGCGATGGTCGTCCGGCCGCCACGACCGCGCTCCCACTCAGCCGACGCGCTCCTAGAGTTCGTCGTGTGGCCGGAGAGGCCTGTGGGCATCTGGTTCCAGCTGCCGCGCTGCCGGCCGGAGGGCCTAGCGGCCTCTGACTGCAGGCCGACGGCTGCTACGGCAAGGCCTCCTGGGTGGATGTCGAGGTCACCGCCGTCGGCAACGTGTTCCTGAACCACGGGTGGCAGCCGTTCGCCCGCGCACGCGGCCTGCATGGGAAGTGCACCCTCCACTTCAGGTACGACGGCGCCGCGACCCTCTATGTCAGGGTCTTCGGGGAAAGCGGCCGGCGCCTAGGGTGCTGCCCGAAGAGCGACAGCGATGATGAAGATGACGACGACGGCGCCGTTGCTGGCGGTGAGCTTGCCCTTGGCGACGGCCGCGCCGGCTCCAGCAGCGAGGGCTTCTGTTCCGGGCAAAGTACGAGCGGCGGTGACTGCGACAAGCCGCCACGCCGCCGGGCTCGGACCGGGGAGGGCGACGAGCCACATCGCCGGCGTGCCCCGGTGAAACAGGAGGAAGACTCCGACTGAGCTTGGGTGTCGCCGGGGCTGAGCCTCAGGAGTCGCCATAGTCACGCAGCTTGCTTTTGTTTCTTTTTTCCTCCTGCATTGAAAGAAGTAGAGGGCCCTGTTGGGGCGTGTAATGAACCCTGGCGCTTGCGCCGTTATGCTATGCTCGTTGTTTTCATATCATGTTGTGATGTCCATGTTTCTACTAGGTGCGTTCAGGGTAACTTAGCTCGATGTGCTCGTGGTAGGCTTCCATGTCGCGAGGGCATGCCCTTCCAGGGGCATCTTCCAAGGGCTTCCTTCTTGAAAACTCGGGGGTCGTTGAGTCCTCGGGAGTCGCTGAGCCTCGGGAGGCGTCGTGTAGCTGCAGGGTTAGAAAACCTCATGAAGCATCTCGTCCTACCTCGCGCAAACCCCTGAGCACGGGTTGGTTGTAGCCAGCACACCACGTCGCGATGCCTGGAGGCATGGATTTAAGATGGTGCGCATGCCCGTGAGCTCGTTCGAGTGCGTCACGCGAGGATTAAGGCGCCGAAGCTGGGGCAGCAATGTTTTGGCGAGGTGTGGTCGCGGTCGAGCCCGGGCGCACACACACCGTACCTAGCCCCCGCGCGCGGGGCGCGCGAGGAGGAGCGACGGGCAACTGCCGCTCTTCCTGGGACAGGATTGGAGAGGCAAACACTGTGAAGAGAGAAGAAGAGAGAAACTTTCCAACTCTTGCGAACAAAAGACACGAAAGCTCCAAATTTCACTCAAGAAGTCGAAAACCAACTACAGAAAGCAAGCAAAAGAAAAGCCGCGTCCGGCACCTAGACTAGTCTTCTTGTCTTCCCACCAACGTGGAGCATGGGGCCTCCACTAGGACATGGGTGGGAGCCCCCGTGAGGCCCAGGGGCGGCACTCAGGAGACTCTGGGGCGTGTACAACCCCAACTCATTATTACGTGAGAGTGTCACGAGCGGAGACGTTCATAGGCCGGGGCCTTGCTTCATGGGTAGAACTTCCGGAGGTGCTGGATGTTCCAGGCATTCTGGATGGGGATCCCGTCCTGCATCTCCAGGCGCGCGACGCCAGGCCTGGAGACACAGGCGATCCTGAACGGGCCCTCCCACATGGGCGAGAGCTTATGCAGCCCTTCCCTGGAGAGCACCCACCTCAGGACGAGATCACCCACCTCGAGCGTCCTGGAGCAGATGCTGCAGCAGTGGTACCGCCGCAGCGCCTGCTGGTACCTCGCTGCCCGGAGCGAGGACTAGCGGCGGCGTTCCTCCCCCAACACATGGTCCATCCCCCGCGAGGCGTCCTGGCGTGCCTCGTCAAACGCCAAGACCCGCGCGGAGCGATGCCTGACCTCATGAGGGAGGACCGCCTCAGCTTCGTAGACGAGGAAGAACGGGGTCTCGCCCGTCGGCTTGGTCGCGGTGGTGCGGATGGACCACAGCACGGACTGGAGCTCATCGGGCCAGCCCCTGCCGCAGGCCTCGAGCTTCTTCTTGAAGGTCCTCGCCTTGAGGCCTCTCAGGACTTCTGCGTTGGCGCGCTCGGCCTGGCTGTTGCTCCGAGGGTGTGCCACCGAAGCATAGCATATCTGTGTTCCAAGGTTAGCACAATATGTTTTGAAAAGGTTGCTGGTGAACTGCGAGCCGTTGTCGGTGATGATGCGGTTAGGGACCCCGAAGCGGCTCAGGAGGCCCTTGATGAACTTGATGGCCGAGCCGGACGGGATGGCGCGGACGGCCTCCACCTCCGCCCACTTGGTGAACTTGTCGATGGCGACGTAGAGGTAGCGGTAGCCCCCGGGCGCTCGAGGGAATGGACCCAGGATGTCCAGCCCCCAGACCGCGAACGGCCATGAGAGCGGGATGGTTTGGAGTCCCTGGGTAGGCTGGTGAATCTGCTTGGCATGAAACTGATAGGCCTCACAAGATCTTACCAGCTCGGTGGCATCATTGAGCGCCGTGGGCTTGTAGAATCCGCTGTGGAACGCCTTGCCGACGAGGGTGCGTGATGAGGAGTGATGCTCGTAGTCTCCGCCATGTATGTCGGCCAGCAGTTCGCATCCCTGCTCCTTGGAGATGCATCGTTCGGTCGCTTCCGGTAAAGCTCACCGTCCTGAATGCAGTACGCAGTGGCCTGGCGGGCGACTCGCTCTGCGTCTTCCTCCTTCTCTGGCAAGGTGCCTTGGAGCAGGTACGTCTTGAACTCCTCGGTCCAGCACCCCTCCTGAGGCTCAAGCGCGAGGAGCAGGCGGGCTCCCGAGGTCGGGCCGCAAGCTGGGGCGCCGAAGAGGGGCGCCTGGGGAAGCTCCTCCTGAAGCGGTGCTGGTGCTGCAGCGGGTGGAGCCGCCGACGGCTTGAAAAGCCGCTCCTCAAATACGCCAGGCTCCTGAGGTAGACGTCAGGACGCCCTCTTGGCGATGTCGTCCGCCTCCTTGTTTGTGCCACGCGGCACGTGCTGCAATTCCAAGCCCAAGAATCGTTTCTCAATTTTGCGTACCTGCTCGAGGTATGCCTCCATGTGCTCGTCCTTTGGCTTGTACGCCTTGTTGGAGAAGTTGACGAGGAGCTGGGAGTCGCCCCTGATGGTGATGCGCCTTATCCCTAGGGCCGCCGCAGCCTTGAGGCTGGCGATTAGGCCCTCGTATTCCGCGATGTTGTTGGAGACCTTCTCGCCATGCTGGAAGCAGAGCTGCATGGCGTAGTAGAGCTTGTCTTGTGTGGGCGAGATGAGCACGGCTCCAGCCCCCGCACCCTGACGCGCGAACGCTCCGTCGAAGTACATGGCCCAACCATCCGGCGCTTCACTTCCGGGTGCGAGAGAATGGTCCTCACCCACTTCCCGACCAGGGGCGTCAATCCATTCTGCCACAAAGTCAGCGAGTGCCGCACCTTTGATGATCCTGGTGGTGCTGAACTCTAACTGGAACGCCTGCAGTTCGATGTTCCATTCGGCGACCCTTCCTGCGGCATTCGGGCTCCGGAGCACCCTCTCCAAGGGGTAAGCTGAGACAAGTAGTGACGCAGTTTTCGGGAGGAGACGAGGAGTGCGAGCAAAAGCTTCTGCGGCATGGGGTAACGCGCCCGAGCATCGTGCAGCACCGTGCTGACAAAGTATACTGGGTGCTCGACGAGGGCGGAGGCATTGGCGGGGTCTTGCACCTCCTGAGGCTGAGGGACCTCAGGAGCTTGGTCGTTGGTCGAAGCAGCCATGGCCTCTGGAGCGCCATCCTCAGGGGATCAGCTGACCGGTGGGGTGGCCGAGGCCTCAGGAGCGCCATCCTGAGGCCGCGGCGCGTCGGCCGGGCGCGAGGTGCTGCTCCGCGAGCCCTTGATGGGGCGCTCCTCCCGGACCGCCACCAGCGCTGCGCTAGCAGAGTGAGGGGTGGCAGCCAGGTAGAGCACCAAGGGTTCAAGGGGGCGCGGTGCCACCATCACCGGTGAGCTGGTGAGGTACCTCTTGAGGTCTTGAAAGGCCGCATCAGCCTCCGGAGTCCACTCGAACGGGCCCTTCTTTTTCATCAGCTTGAAGAAGGGGAGGGCGCGTTCTCCTAACTTGGAGATGAAGCGCCCGAGCGAGGTCACGTAGCCCGCCAGCTTCTACATCTCCTTGAGGGTTTGGGGCGGACTCATCCTTTCTATAGCCTTGACCTTCTCTGGGTTAGCCTCGATCCCTCGGTGCGACACCAGGAAACCCAACAGCTTGCCGGACGGGACGCCAAACACGCATTTTTCCGGGTTGAGCCGTAGGTTTACTTGGCGCAGGCTGGCGAACGTCTCTTCCAGATCTTCGATAAGGGTTCTCGCCTCCCGAGATTTCACCACTATGTCGTCGATGTATGCCTCAGCGTTCCTCCTGAGCTGCTGCCCAAGGGCGATGTGCATCAACCGTTGGAAGGTTGCTCCTGCATTACGCAGCCCGAACGGCATGCAGGTGTAGCAGTACACCCCACACGGGGTCAAAAAAGCCGTCTTCTCAACATCCTGCACCGCCATCTTGATTTGGTGATAGCCCGAGAAGGCGTCCAGGAAGCACAGTAAATCACACTCGGCGGTGGAGTCGACAATCTGGTCGATGCTCACAATCTGGTCGATGCGCGGGAGAGGGAAAGGGTCTTGAGGACAGGCCTTGTTGAGGTTGGTGAAATCGACGCACATGCACTCCTTCCCACCCTTCTTGGGGACGATAACTGGGTTCGCGAGCCAATCTGGGTGCCGCACTTCCTGAATGATGCCGGCTTCCTGCAGCTTGTGGGTTTCCTGGACGATGAACGATTGCTTCTCCGGGGCTTGCCGTCGTGCCTTCTGCTTCACTGGGCGTGCGTTGGGGCACACCATCAGGTGGTGCTTGATTATCCCACGCGGAACCCCGACCAGGTCCGTAGCTTTCATGCAAAAACGTCCTTGTTCGTGCGGAGGAAGCTGACCAGTGCCTCCTCCTGGTCCGGAGGGAGGTCGGCGCCTATGGTGAAGGTAGGGCCGGCCCCTCCGTCTTCATCGACCGGCACCTGCTTTGTTTTAGCCTTGTCTTGAGAGAACAATTGCTTCTTCTTTGTCGGCGCAGCCCCCGGGCCCTCCGGAGCCTTATCCTCGACCGGCCGCGCGGCCACCGCGGCCTTGTAGGCGAGCGTGAGGGCCGAGAGCGCATCCTTGGTGTCCCCCGCCACGGTGAGGACGCCGCTGCTTCCCGGCATCTTCATGAGGTTGTAGCCAGGATGGGTTGCCGCCATGAACTTAGCCAGGGCCGGGTACCCGAGAATGGCGTTGTATAGGAGGCCGATGCGGGCGATGTCGAGGTCGGTGAGCTCGGTGTGGTAGTTGTCGCGCGCGCCGAAGGTGACAGGGAGGTGGATCTGCCCTAGAGGGCAGGTGGAGCCATCATCGACCCTAGAGAAAGGCTTGGTGGGGAGGAGCCGGCCGTAGGGCACATGAAGCAGGCCGAACGCCTCCACGGAGAGGACGTTGAGGCCGGCGCCACCGTCGATGAGGGTCCTGGTGACTGTTATGTTGCAGATGGTGGGGGTGCAGAGCATAGGGAGCGCGCCGGCGCTGACCGTGGCCTTGGGGTGGTCCCCTGAGTCGAAGGTGTGGTCGGCCTTAGGCGCTGCCCAGCCCGGAGGATCTCCCTACTGCGCGCGAGCGGCACCCACTCGGCGGAAGAACTGCTTGACATGGCGATCTGAAGCTGGCGCCTGCGACCCGCCGAGGATGGCCGCGACGGTGTGAGGCGCCGGCACCGCGGGGCGCGTGATGGAGAGGTCGTCAGCGCTCGCCGGTGCCGTCTGCGCGACGTGGGCGGCGAGAGCGGCCCGGCGCTGAGCACGAACTCGAGGAGCGTCGGCCATGGGAACGGGGGAACGGCGGCGAATCGGCCAGCGGAAGAGAGGCTCCGATGCACCCCTACCTGGTGCGCCAAATGTCGGATTCAGGGCTCCGTAGACCTAAGAAAGGTTTGAACTCTGGGGTGCGTGCGAAGAACACAATCTCCCCAGCCTGCCGACTCATCGATCTCACCGCCTAGCTCGATGAACAGGAAAGGAAAGGGACTCAGCAGTTTACCCAGGTTTGGGCCACCTTGCGGTGTAAAACCCTACTCCTGCTTTGTGGTGGATTGGCCTCGAGGTGGGCTGAGGATGAACTAGTACAGAGGGAGAACAACCTCAGGAGGAGTGTTCTTGTGCTGGTGTGAGCTGGTGAGGATGATCTCATTCTCCCCCTCTATGGTGGTGGCCTAGCTATATTTATAGTGGCCTCGGTCCTCTTCCCCCAAAATGAAGGCGGGAAGGGATCCCACAACGGCCAAGTTTGAAGGGAGACAAGTAGTACATCTTATCCTGACGAAAGGTGGTCTTCGCCTGCAAAGCTTCTGGTCGTGATGTCGTGGTGGGCTCGGCGATGACCTCCATCCTACCGTCCTGGTCTTGTAGCACGGGAATGGAAACCTTTGGCTGATTCCTTGGGACTCTGCGTCTGCGCTTGCTTCCTCAGCACCGAAGAGGAAACCTGATGTACTGCGCCTGCTGGCGCCCGCCTGGCCTTGGTCGTCATGGATTGCGTCACCTGAACCTCACGAGGTGGGGCTTTCATGGAAATCTCCGCTCCTCAGGAGCCGGCCTGGGGAAGCCGCTCCCTCCGGAGGTCTTGGCGTCGTCTGCCTCGCGAGGCTTGGCCCCTCACGAGGGTCTTGTGTTGTTGATGCTGAAGAAGGGCCGTACCAGGCCACTGATGAAGCCACGTTGTGGGCCGTAGGCAGGCAAGTCTGGGTACCCCGGTTCCCAGAACGCTGACAGATGCCAGCCTTCATCGGCCGCACCTTGTCTAGGCCATCCTTGTTGAGGATCACAGTCTTCAGCAGCGCGGTCCCGGCCTCGACGGAGCCGATGGCCCGGGCTCGGCGGCGCTCTTCTTCCCCTTCTTGGCCGAGGCCATGGCGGCGGACAAGATTGGAGGCTGGAGGGGGAGGAACAAGGGAGTTGCTCGAGCGCGAGATGGAAACGGAGGGCAAGGATGTGCCTGCGCCCTACCCGCCCAGGCTTTATCCCCAGGTCGGCGGTTACCGAGGCGCAGTGGGGAGTGGGAGCATCCTACCCAGTAAAAGTCGCCACGCGTTGCCTCTGGGCCCGACAGCTCGATGGGCCCCGCGTTGTTTTGCCTCTAACGGATGGAACATGCATGCCGTGGGCCCGGGGGCTACTGTCAGCCCAGTGGGAACCAGGGTACCATGGCCCGTCTGCCTCTGGCCCGAAGGGCGACACCTGGGCTAGCTCGTGACAGGTGGCCCAGCTCCGGCTGTTCCGCAGGGAGTCGCCTTGCGAGGGGAGTGCCTCACGAGGCCCCTTTCCGCTAGGCAGAGCCCTACCGAGGCCGCCAAGCACCGGGTTGCCTCGCGAGGCTCCCCTCGCGAGGCCGCCTCACGGGCAGGTCGTACGGCGTAGACCGTGGGGCACCACACCCATCACATGGATGACGTCCCGCTGTCAAGATAAGGATGGCGGGGCATGACCAAGCCCAGTTTCCATTCTAGTGATAAGGGAGCAACGGCGTCTGTCTCCCCCAAAGTAAGTCCCAAAGCATTTCCTCTTTGGTGAAAGAAGATCAGGATGTATCAGCACACCAGGGCAGAGGTCATCGCCGAGCCCACCAGTGCGTCATGAAGACTACTTTACCAGGCGGAGACCGCCTTTAGTCAGGATAGGCCTGGGCGCCTGTCCCCCTTTGAATTGCCGCCTTGTGGCCACCCTTTCCTGCTCATATTTTCGGGGAAGAGGACCAAGGCACTACAAAGGGGCAGTGCCGCTTCCATGTAAGGGGATGGAGCGGTTCTCCCCACCTCTTGTGTACCTCGAGCCACAAGCTCTCCATTACAGAGCAATCCAACACAGGCAGGAGTAGGGTGTTACACCAGCACGGTGGCCCGAACCTGGGTAGCTCGTGCATCCCCTTCGTGTCCGGTGAGAGCCAGCGTGCCCATCGCAGTCCAGCCATAGTCGTCGTAGTGTCCTAGGTCACCAAGCAAAGCCCCCTAGAGTTCGAACCCTAGTTCTTGGAGAAGTTTCTTGGACGCAAATCCTAGACTCCGACAGATAGGACCAGTGTTACTGTACTAAACCCTTCCATTGCTGGTGTTCAGAATAACACTTCACGGTCTCCCTGCCCTTAGCCTTTCTGTGGCTCGCTCTCCATGATCGTGGGTACCTGTAGGGGTGAAGAACGCAGACGAGACAAGAGACATCTACGAAACAATTTTATTTCACACATACAGGACGTTAATTCAAATCACTTCCATTGATCCCCACAACAAATACCGAGGGTTGCAAGGCTCTTGCCTCAACCCATACCTTACAGAACTACTCACACATGGAGATCAGATCACACGAAGAACACATCATGGAGATTGATTGGTTGATAATATGTCTTTACAATGAACGTTGTGTGCGATGCATGATCACAAGTATGATATAGTGGAAGAAGAACTATGATGGCGATGGTGGCTATGGAGATGGAAATGGCGGCGGTTAGGGTTGATGGAGATGGATGAGGATGACTTTGTTCTGGCTTCGCTCGCTGTCGGGGTATTCTCGCGACAGATGCCAGGGGTGGCTTATCATGGGTGGAGCCAAGAGGACGTCGTCGGGCCCTGGAAGCGGGAGTGGGCACGAGCTCGATCGCACACGAGACGTACCCAGGTTCGGGGCTCTCCGGGGAGATAACACCCCTAGTCCTGCTCTGCGGGGTCTCCGCATGATGACTATGATCAAAGGGAGTACAAGGTTGCTCCTTGAGCTGTGTTGCTAGAGGAGGAAGAAGGGCAAGGCTAGCTATCTTCTCCTAGCTATGTTGTATGGTGGAATGAGGGCTCAACCCTTTGCATGGGTGATCCTAGGGGGCTTATATAGGTCTGCCCCCCAGGGGTACAATGGTAACACGGGCGGGTGTAGGACCCGGACGTCAGTGTCTAGGGTCGCCGGGTTCTCCGCCGGCTGCTGGAGCCCGCCTCCGGAGGGCCCCGCCGGCTGCCGAGAATTCGGCCGACAGGTAGGGCTCGTCGCCTGCGGGCCATGCTGATTGCCTTTTGCTGTAGCGTTGTACTTGATGATGGAGGCCGCGTCAGGAGTCGTATGGCTATAGTCCCACCGCTTGGTCAGCGCACACTGTAGCCATGCTCCGTCTCGTCGAAGTAATTGAGCGTGGACTCTGAGGAGAGGGGAGGGCCGGCTGCTGGAGGCCGGCCCACCCCCGAAGCCGTCTTCTTGGGGAGCGCCGTCTTCTGGGAGCTCACGGACAGGTAGGGCCCGCCACCTGTAGGCCGTACTGATTGCCTTTCGCTGTAGCATGACCCTGGCTGACGAGGGCCATGTCGTGGGTCGCATGGCTACAGTCCCACACTCGGCAGGTGGGTGACCGCTTGGTCAGCTTGCACTGTAGCCACGCTCCCCCGGGATTTGGGGGAGTGGGTGGCCCTGTAGCCATGCCCATCTTGTCGTAGTGGTTGAGTGCAGACTCCGAGGGGAGGATGGGCCGTCTGCTAGGAGTCGGCCTCCCCTGAAGCCGCCTTCTAAGAGCGCGCCGTCTTCTGGGAGCCAGCTGCTTGGGCCTAGCCGGCCCAAGGAGCCGGCTGAGAGTCCGGAAGGTGCGAGGGGCTTTGCTAGCCTCGATGTCTTGAAATGCTAAGGGGTGTGGATGAGGCTACCCGTGGTCAATCCCTCCGACAGTAGTCCCCGAAGCTAGTGAGGCACCGCGGCTCAAAGCCGGAGTGCCGCAGCAGTTTCCTCCTCCGAGAGATCCTGTCCCTTGCTTCGTCCGGCTGGGAGAAGCTGTCCGACAGGAGCCGGCCGAGGTAAAGCCGCCCGTCTGGTGAATTTGAACCGTCGTGGCGGGCGCCGAGCCGACGCCACCGGGTGGCGCGCTTGCCGCCCATTGCTCGCTTGCCACGCGGCGCCAGCAGGCTAGGCCAGCCTGCCAGCCCACGCGCGCGACGGGACATTGCCGCAGGCCCGGGCCCACCACTACAGGGCCTCAGCACGCACGCGGATCCGATGCGGCCGAGGTGGGCGGTTGCCCTTCCGGGGCATAATGATCACGCGTCTTTAAGGCGCGGGATTTACGGGGTCATGCGGGGCGTGGGCGCAGTTAATCCCCACGTTTCCCATGACCTGCCGCTTCGGCTCCGCCGCCGTTGCCGTATAAGTAGGAGGGAGGGGGCGCGACCAAACGCACGCGCCCCCCTCCGCTCTTCTTCTTCTTCTTCTTCTCACCCCTTGCTGCCGCTGTGCTGCTGCGCCGCCCAGCACCGAAGCGCCATCGCAGCTCATCATCGCCTAGCCTCGCCGCGCCACAGCAGACTCGCCGCCACCTGACCTCGCCGCGCCGCCGCCAAGTCACCACGAATCATGGCGCGAGGCGAGTGGGACGGCTCGAATGTCCACGATGGGCATGTCGAGTTCCTCCGCACGACGCGGCGGATGCCCAACGAGGCATGCGTGGGGGCGCGCCTCCCGAACGCGCGGGAGATCTCACCGGCGCCGCGGGCCAGTGAGTATGTCGTCTTCCGCAACCACTTCCTCCGTGGCTTCGGCTTGCCGGCGAGCGCCTTCCTCCGCGAGTTCCTCGACTTCTACCGCCTTTAACCTCACCATCTCACGCCCAACACGGTGGTCCTCCTCTCTGCCTTCGTCACTTTCTGCGAAGGCTACCTCGGCGTCCTGCCCACACTCGAGTTGTGGGGCAGGTTCTTCTACCTTAAGCTCGGCACTGCGGCCAAGGGCGAGCCGGCCCAGTGCGGCGCTTGTGTCGCCGTGCGGCGCACCGGTGCCGGGACCCGATTCCCCCCCTGTCGTCTTGCACGAGTCAGCAAAGTTGTGGCAGAAGTCATACTTCTATGTCCGCAACGTCCACCCGACCCGTGATTACGTCAACCTGCCGGCCTTTGTGCCTGGCCCGCCTGCTGAACCGCGGAACAATTGGGGACAGCAGCCCAAACCGTTGCCGGCTGCCATCACCAACGCCCTCGACCGGCTTCAGGAGATGACGGACTCAGAGGGGCTCCAGCCGGCGGACCTGCTGGCCGCCTTCATCTACTGCCGAGTGTCGCCCCTCCAATTCCGGCCGCATCCGATCTGCAACATGAGCGGCCGCCGGGACCCCTGCCGGATGTCGACGAAGGAGCTGCCGACTGTTGAGGTGGTCCGGCATGTTAATTACTTTTCCAATAGCCAACTGAGCGAGACCGACTGGAGCTTCGGCAAGCCACCGTATAGCCACGCCAACCCACCGCCTGCGGTTAGTATCTGGTCCCCTTTCTTTTCTCACGCTGCGCTCTTCATCCGCCCTGACCACCCGAACGCGGCACAACGCTTCACCGGCCAGGCAGCAGCCGCCGCGCCGGCTCCTGGCCACCAATGGATGGCGGACCGGGAGGTGAGCAACGTGGGCGACCCGGAGCTGGGGGCGGCCGCGTTGGAGGAAGACAACGCCGCCGGGGGAGGCGGCGCTGGAGCAGGCGGAGCCGCAGGAGGTGGTGCGGGAGGCGACGTCCGAGACTGGCCGGATGATGATGAGGACGGCGACGGGCAACGCCACCCTGAAGGCGCCGACAGGGCGTGTGCCGGCTCCTCGGCGGCGCGGCCGACAGGCGGGGCGCCGATTGGGGCACCCAGCGCGTCTAAGCGTCGCGCCGACGCGGGGATGTTCGGCAGCAGGCCGACCAAGAAGGCCAAGTCGACGGACGCCACCAGGCGGCAAGAGGCCGCGAAGACGGCTGCCGTTCGGAGGACCCCGAAGGAACGCACACTGGTGTCCGCGTGAGTGCTCTTACTGCTATTGTCTTGATTGTTTGGTCTTGACTTTTCCTCTCTTGCGAGTTTCTTATCTTTGCTTGCTTTGCCACGCAGGGCTCCCCTTTTTCGTGTCACGGGCTTTGTCCGCCTCGCTGATCGGAGCAGCAGGCGGCTCTGAGGAGGCCCGCCGCATGGACCCGGCCGCCGCCCTTCGGGAGGCGACGGAGAGGAACGCGCGAGAAGCGCGGGAGGAGCGGGAGGCCACGGCGCGACTGGAGGCCGAGGCGGCCACCACGGCGCAGGCGGAGGCCGACGCCCCAACCAAGGCGCAGGCGGATGCGGCGGCCAAGGCGCAGGCGGAGGCCGACGCCAAGGCCGCGGAGGACCCGGCCCGCAGCATGGTTCCAGAGGCCACCGACTTGCAGCAGTCGGAGCCGCCGGTGGTTGAGGATAGGGCACCGATTGGAGCAGCCGGAGCTGACCAGGCGGCCCCGGAGCGGGAGGGGACCGACCCCGTCGTCCCGAAGATGGAGGTGGCCCAGCGCGCACCGGATGCTAGCGAGCGAGGTGGAGGCCATCCCGAAGGGCCGGAGGTGCCGCCAGCCATCACCGAGCTGGTGACAAGCCGGGCCATGACGACATGCGCCTCCGCGCGCCTGCGCCCGTCATGAGCGGCTTCCGCGCCAAGGCCGGCAGAGGCCGGGGCCGTGAGCTCACCGGGAGCCGACACTGAAGCCTCGAGCTCTGCTCCGCCTGATTGGACACCAGGAGCCGGCCCGGCCGCCCTGAACCTCGCGATGCAGGACGTCCTAGACAAGTTCTCCGTCCACGGCGCCACCCTCCTGAAGGCGAGGAGCGAGTTGGTGGCGATGCAGATGTCTGTCCGGGTATGTTCTTAGTCTTGCTTTTTATCTTTGCAATCTTCAGTGGGGACGCGCCAGCGCACCCACTGGGTGTAGCCCCCGAGTTCCAAGCCGGCTGCTGAGCAGGCGGGTTGGAACTTTTAAGGCATGTTTCTGAATGCTGAAGTGTTGCTCTTGCCGCAGGACTACCACAACCTGCGCGCGGCCGCCTTCAACTCCCAGAACCAGGCACTTGCTAACCGGACTGCCGAGTTGAAGAAGAGTCGAGGTACACAGGCTGGCTTTCAGTGGGGGCGCGCAAGCGCACCCGCTAGGTGTAGCCCCCGAGATTCGGGCCGACTGCTGAGCAGTCGGGCCGGATCTTCCGGCGACTTCTTGTATTCGTTGATGCTATCACTGATGATTCTTCTTTGCCTTTGCAGAGGCCGCCGCCCAACTGCGGGACCGCGTGCACGAGTTCGAGAGCCAGCTTCAGGCCAAGGAGCTGGAGCGCAGCCAGGCGGCTACGGAGCGCAACTGGCTTGAGAAGGAGCTGGCTGACCAGGCGACCCAGCACGCGGACCAGGTCCGATAGCTGAAGGACGGGAAGGAGCTCCTCAAGGCCGAGTTCGAGTCTCAGCGCTCGAACTGGGCCGAGAGGGAGAAGTGCCTGTCGGAAGGCTATGAGGTGATCGAGGGCATGCTCGAAGGTAACTTTTCTTTCTTGCTTGGGGGTGCCGACTGTTGCTGGAAGCCGGCCTCTTATTCCTTTGTTTTCTTTTCGTGCAGAGTGCTTTCAGGACCACGTCGGCGTCATTAGCCAGGCGATCGAGGCACGGCGCGAAGAGCGGAGGCGGGTGGGCGAGGAGATTGCGCCGGACCGGCCTCGGACTATGGGCGAGCAGTTCCGGGATGTCCAGCTACGCCTTGTGCTGGTCCGCCGGCTGCTCCGCCGATTCAGCGCACCGGGTCCCAGGTCTTGGAGGGGCTCTGGCCGGGTGTGCAGGTGCCCCGGGCTCCCAGTCGGACCGCCGACTGGTTGGAGGTGGCGGCCGAGCGGCTCGATGCTTGGAAGGCCGCGGCACGGGCAGGCACCAGGGCGACGCTGGAATTCGTCAAGGCGTGGTACCCGGGCGTGAGTTTGGCTCAGCTGGCCACTTTTCGCCAGGAGGCAACGCCGGAGCTGGAAGCGGAGCGCGAGGCGATCGCCGAACGCGCGGCAGCCCTTACCAACTATGCCGACGTCAGCGTCTTCGTCCCGGAGCGGGCGGAAGACGGCACTGAGGTGCCGCCCTCTTGGTTCGGGCTGAACCCGGACGAGAGGGAGGACCCGATGGAGGAGATCGCATCGCCCCGACCCGGCGACCTCGTGCCATGCGGCGGCCCATCATAGCCGCCGTTCGCGCGTCGGCCCGCCCAACGATCCACGCCACCCGCCTTCGCCGCGTCTACACAGCGCGGTCATGCGGTCTACCTCGCCGACCTCGTCCCTGGCTGTGTCGGGCCGGCTGCGTCAGGCTCGTTGGTTGCCTCAGCTCGGGCGCTGCTGCTACGTTGGTCGCTCGGGCCTCGCTGCCCGGGCACCGGCGCTGCTTTGGCAGCCCGGGTGCCGGTGCTGACGCACTCATCCGCACGACGTCCCACGCCGTCCGTCATCGCCGGCTTCATCTCGGACTCCGCCGCCACCCCGCCTCCACAGAGCGACGTCCACGACCTCGCGCGCGATCGGCTTGATCACCCGCTCGCCGCCGCGATCTGCCCTATCTACGCCGCGCGACCAACCTGGCCCGTCGGTTGCGCGCGCCTCCGCAGGTCCCGTGAAGATTGTCCCCGAGTTCAGCGCGCCCCTCCGCCGATCGAGCCACGGGCTGCCGCTGCGTCGCCCCGTGGTTCTCCTCGTGGCTGAGTCTACTCGCGCGTCGCCGCTGCGTCGCCCCTACGGGCCGTAGTGCCGTGATACGTGGTCCCAGTCGCCGCCTCGAGGCTGTCCCTGCGGTTGCACCGACCCGCGCTCCGCCGCTGCACTGCCCCTTCGGGCCGTAGCGCCGCTGCCCGCGGTCCCCGCCGCCGCCCCGAGGTCTTCCTGCCGTCGCCCCGACCTGCCCGCCGCCGCTGCGTCGCCCCTTCGGGCCGTAGCACCGCGGCCGGCGGTCCACTCCGCCGTCACCGCGCGTCGACCTCCCGTGGTATGCGCCGCGCCATCTCCCTTGGCGTGGGAACGCCACCGTCCGCGCCGGTCTTTGTCACGCTGTCAGGGTTCTTCGCCTACTTCGAGCACCGCCGCCGCGTTCCTAACCTAGCCGCCGCCGTCGTCGTCAGGCCACCGCCGCCGCTCTTCTTTGGTTGCCGCTGCCGCTACCCACGTAGCCGCCGCCGCCCGTCCACCTCCTTCGTCTTCGTCCAGCACCAGCCCGTCGCTAGCGTCGCCGTCATCTACCCCGACCACTTTGTCTACTCCGACAACTGCGGGCGACATCGGCCCCGCGCCGATTGGCGCCGCAATCGTCGTCGAGTTCTTCTCTGCTGGCCCCTCCGACTTCTCCGACATGGCGTACAGCTCGTGCATGTCCCTCGTCTACGCATGCCTGGTGCTGGCAACACCGGTGCGTGCCTTCGTCCACGACATGTCCCCGGGCCTGGCAAGCCTGGTGCGGTGCTTCGTCAAGTTCTTCTTCGTCCGTCTACGCATGCCTGGTGCTGGCAACACCGATGCGTGTCTTCGTCCACGACGTGTCCCCGGGCTTGGCACACCCGGCGCGACGCCTCGTCAACACCGTCTTCCTCCCGGTGCACCATTACTTCGACACCACTGCGCCCATACTAACTCGGCGCCTCCTTGCGCCCGCGGCTCCACGTCGACTTCCTCGACACCGGCTACCCCGACTCGACATCGACCACGGCGTTCTTCGCACGGCTACCTCGACCACGGCTACACCACCCTCCACTCTCGGCTACATCGACAAACGGCACAAAGGGCTACCGCCTGCTTGAGCAACCTCGTCGGTTTCCACCCCAGCCACGACTCCGCGATGCATCGACCGTTACGACTGTAGGGGGGTGTCCGTCGGCTTGCCTTCGGATTCTTCTCCCGTCTCACCGTCTGCGTCGCTACCGTTGTGACTGTGGGGGGATGTTGAGTATTATGTTTAGTTAGGAAATACGAGATAGACTAGGATATGTTCCGGCTTGTCTTGTACTTCAAGTTGACCATGTACTCCTATATATATATGCCCACGAGGCTCAAGCAATACAACAACTATTCCACCAAATCTCTCTCTCCCTTCTGACAGCGCCGAGAGAACTGTAACCCTAGCAGGAGGGAAACTTTTGAGGTTTGACGGAGAACGAATTAAAATGCCTCCCTGTATGGGCTTACAAAGGCAGGCCCATATACACAAGAAATAGTACAAGAGGAAAGCACTGCAAACGGGCCGTGGTCTTTTCCGCATCCCCCTTGTTCTCCACTGGCACGCGCATCTCCCCGCAGAATCTGCCGGACTCTGAAACCCCACGCAGACACAGCTCCGCTCCGCCCTCACGCACCTCACCCCGGCCACCTCCTCCCACCCACCGCCGCCGGCGGAGCCATGGAGGTCGGCGGCGAGGAGTTCGCGGTCGGCGTGGTGATCTCCGCGAAGACCACCCTCGGGGAGGAGTTCGAGGGCCAGATCGTCTCCTTCGACCGCCCGAGCAACCTCCTCGTCATCCATATCCTTCCCAAATCCCCCTTTGCTCCCCGCCTCCGTCTCCATGCCGTTTACTTCTGCCTCCTGCTCTATTTCTGTGTGCTGCGTGGTTGCTTTGTTTCCATGACGGCGTAGATCACAGGAGGGCGTGGGCAGGGCGGAGAGGGGCGAGCGGCGGAACGTGAGGGTGCTCAAGGCCAACTACATCCAGGAGTTCTCCGTCGTCGGCAAGTACGACGACCCGCTCAACCCGGCTGGCTGTGTGCTCGACCTTGCCGCCATCCACGCCAGGGAGGAGGCCGCCCTCAGGTGCGTCATACTGCATCCCAAACCCTTTTGGTACTACTACTTTCTAGTCATTGCTAGTTAGGCATGTGATGCTTATTTTTTTCTTGTTTGAATTTGAGTTGTGGTCAAGATTCAATCAATGAGCTCGGAAAACATGAACACCACAACATTGTTTTGAATTCTAGTTACTGTAAATGTGAATTCATGTTTGAGGACACAACAATAAAGCAAGAAGAAGTATATAAGAGCTTCACAATCCTCATTTGACCAATATTCTCTTTCTTCTAAAATTGAACCTGACTCTTCTAGTTGGTAAAGGTGATACTGAAATAGGGTCTGGACAAGAAAGTGATAGCAAGTAAAGATGATACTGATATAGCTGACTTGAGCTATAGCTTGATTAAGCGAACTAGCTATTTAGAACTTGCCACACATTTGGTTATATTGCGTTTGAAGGCACCTTCTTTGGTTCTAATGCAAATAAGCCTAGATCTTTTGAGGTTGGTCACTTTTATGAGAGAAGGCGGAGCACATCTCTACTATCTCTACTATTAAAGGGGAGTTTGTACGTCGTTCTGTCTCCCAGGGCTCCACCGATCGAAGGATCTTCCCACCATTTTCTTTTTTTTACCGACCGCAACCCCACCCAGTTTGGTAAGTGTTGATTCAGTCACATCTTCCTTTCTCAGGATACCCTCATGTGTCCCCTCAGCAGATCCACTGCCATAAAAAAAAATTTATCATCGATCAAAAATTGTCTCCAGCAGCACCAGCCGATTCACTACCATACATGGCAAATCAATCTACCTATCTTCTACATCTACTAGTAGAGTGCCCGTGCGTTGCCACGGGCTCTTGAAATAGTTTGCAAGAGTTACATATTAAATTTCAAATGTACAAACAATATAACACAAACACAATTATTGAATAATTAAAGTCCATTTTTGCAATGTAAATTGATAACAAAAAGAAAGATTAACGACATGTCCATGTAACAAACTGAGCGATGTTCCAACTAAACATCTATTACAAAACTATCAATATCTAGATGATGCGCTTAAGAAATTCTTTCACAATATCAGGAAAGTTGTCTTTAGCTTCATTCCCACGATGTTTTAGCAAGTATAATAAAAACCGCTTCCTCAACTCATACCCATCCTGCACAAACAATATATGTAGTTGGTATGAAAATTTCACACCGAAGGTCTTAAAACATGTAACGGACAATACTCACCGCGCAAACCGGCTTGACCAATTCTTTACCATTCCACCAGAGCATAAAATGAAAAACAAAATAGCCAGACAGATTCCTGCAATTTTTTACCCTTAAAGAGCTCTTGTTTTCTTTCTTTCTTGATTGTTCCAACTAAAAATTGTTTATCGGAATGATATGTGAATGGATAAATTTACAAACATACTAAAATATTAAGAGCTAAAAACATATTTATTGAAGAACATTTCTACAACACATGCAACATGAATGTTATCGTGTCTGACAGATTGGGAACAAACACAATGATGACTTACCACCAAATCCCATTTATATTAGAACATGGCTGAAATTATAGCTTTATAGAAGAAAAACTTGTAAGAAATGTGCTACAAAAATAACATCTTGTGTTTAAAGCCATAGAAACGAAGATCTTTAATATGGTCATAAGAAGACATGTAGAAAGGAACATAGTACTTCCTCCGGTCATTTTTACTCGCATATAAGATTTGTCTAAAGTCAAACTTTGTAAAGTTTACGGACTTTATAGAAAATACAAACAATCACAATACAGAATCAATATCATTAGATGCATCATGAGTTGAATTTTTATAATGTATAACTTTAGTATTGCATAAGTTGATATTTTTTCATATAAATATGGTCAAACATATTCTAATGTCTCAGTATTAAGTGTGTCGCTATATGTCAGACTAAGAAATTTTGATGCAAGTTGGTTTTTCTGGGATGTTGGATCTTCATCGGATGGTTGTTGTTTATCCTCTACCTCCGGCCTCTTCCTCCTACTGAACCGCCAACTACCACCGGCCGATCCACCTGTCGCCGCCGCCCCCGACCGCCTTGCTTTCATGCCCTCCCCTTTTCACCACCCTCAACCATCCCTCTGGACCACCCCGGCGACCAGATTTTTTCGGCGAGTCCTCGCACCCCCACCCACACCTGTCAACCCTCTTCGCGCCTTCGACTATGATGCCGCTGCTAGAGTAACGTTGGATCTTCATCGAATGGCTATTGTTTGTCTTCTACCTCCGGCTTCTTCCTCCTCCTTAACAGCCAACCACCACCCGCCGATCCGCTAGCCACGGCCGCCACCCCGACCATCCCTCCGAACCAGCCTAGCGACCAGATTTTTCCGGTGAACCACCGCACCCGTACGAACCCTCTTCCTTGCCTCCGACTACGACGCCACTCCTCACTACCGCTCGCAGTGTCGTCCTCGTCTCCGACGAGGTCCTGGCTCGGCCTCGCAGTGCCATCGACGACTTCGGCCTCACCGTTGCAGCTCGTAGTGCCATCAACGACTTCGGCGTCAGGTTGCACTTGTGTTCTCCCAAAAACCAACTTCGCAGATTCGAAATTCAATCGACTTACGAATAGCCCGTGCACAATATTAATCATGTCTAAATTGTAACCTATAGACACTCACATGGACATAACATTTCTCCCATTGCCCATGCGTTGCAACGGAAGCAGACTTATTCTGGTGATTTAACAATGATGCTATCCTCATGCACATAAGACGCTACTTAAATATATCTTCCCCCAATACAATGTTGGTATCACCGTACCTGACTCGCAATCTCTTCTATCCACGCCCCCATTCAACCAGAATGGTAATAGTCAATTTCAAACATAAACATTAACTAAATTAACAAAATTGTACTTGATATTGACCTAAAATAAGAAGCTGAAAAATCAAACTTCCTTTTGAACAAGAGTTGTTGTACAAAAGGTTTACCTAGCTAACCATGAATTTATAAGACAGTATGAAACCAGTCAACAAAAATCCTCAAGAAGCGCCTCCACCCTATCCTTCTCCCTCTTTCCAGCCATATAATCTTTCACCCCTCTTCTCTCCTATCTCATCCATCCTCTTCCTTTTCACATCCATCCGCGCTCTGCAACCTTCTTCCTTGCCTAAAGAAAAACAGATAATAAAATGTTAAGGTAAAAATGCATCAACATGGAATCCCAAAGCTGAAAAACGTTATGTAGTAAAAATAGATGCATGTAACATTAAAAAATGCAGACAACAATAGAGCAAGCCTCTGAGTAACTAACAGGTTGTTGTATCAACTACTTGATGTATACATGAATTCAACCTTAATTTCTAAGAAAGGACTGCAGGTTGTGGGGCTCACCGTTGTTGTCCTATCAGCAGAACCAGGACAAAACCATTTGTTCCCTGGATCAAATACTACAGATCGCACCCATCCCAAGTGACCACTAATGACCTGTATTACGGAAATAGAAAATGTATTTTATCGCTTAGTGAAAACTAAGATGCTCTCATAGACCAATATAATTCCAAGAAAATATGCAACGGGGCATAAATATTCCCGTGAACTAACATGATTGCATACCAAAAAGTACACTTAAGACATAAAACTAACTTAAGAAATCATGTAGCAAAGAAGCAATCAAAACCTGCAGCCCGCAAGAAATGATCTTCCCGAATCAAAAAAAAAATGCAGAATGTAACTTTAATTTTTTTTTAGAGCTGTGTTGCAATATGAATCCTAAGTAATATTATAAAAGTATCTACTTTGTCATATGAATTCTCATAACCAAAAGAAAGAACTAATTGCAGTGCCCGACGTAGCACAGTGATTTTCAGAAATATTTATATACCGTGTGCGATAAAATAGTTGTGTTCTGCTTTAAAAGTGCCAGATTATAAGGAACCTTTATTCTAACGAAGCACAAGATTTTCAAAGTTTTCACTCTTAAGTATTATAACCTTTGATCTTTAAAAAAAAGGGATTATATAAGCAGTTTCTAACTGGAAGGAAATAAAATGTAGTACCTTTCAGAACGTCCAACAACCTTGCATTGTATTGCCTCGCCAATATGAGCTACATAGGATACGCAGAATGGATGGTCAAGAAGAGGTGTGTTTTTAGCATCAAAGACATGCATGTACAATGACTGGTAAAAGTACGGATAAGACACCGATGCATCATCGTTAATAATCAAATAAATTAAACGGGCAATGTGCAGCAAATCAAACAACACTTGAAAGATCTCTGGATTACCGGTAGTGGAGGCTGGTAGGCCAAGAATGCCTGCATGACAAGAACGTGTCTACCAAACTTACAAAAACAAAGAAAAAATATAAATCCAATAAAAAGAGCTAGAGAAACTTGTTAATGGTGTGCTCACGAGTTTCATCGCTTTGGGTCTGGCGGCGCGCGCGGGCCGTGCTCGAAGGTACGATGGAGGCAATCGAATCCTGGCCTGATCCATAGGTGGTCGTAGCAGCGTACCAGTTTGGTTCGTGCGTGCGCGAGCAGTGAAGCGTCCAGGTTGTGGCGATGTCGTCCAGGCGCGACTCGGTCGGGGTCGTCGACACCGGCGGCCGTGTCCAGTCGCGATCAGGCCGGTGACCACAAGACGCGAAGGCCATGTCCAGATGTGAGCCAGCCGTCGACGTGCGGGCGCGACGACGCCACATGCGGCGGCGTCGACAGTTTGTCGGGTGGCGGCAGCGGCGCTGTGCGAGCTGGCGGCGGCGTTGGCGTTGTCGTGGGGGAGTCATGATGCCTTGGGGCGGCGACGTCCAGGAGATCCAACTCCCCCTTTGGAGGCGGCCCGGTTAAGATCCTGCGGGAGGCGGCCTGCTTCTTTCCTTTCTATCCAGAAGTACATTTGGATTGCATTCCGACTCAAAGGAGTAGACATTGATTGCGTGATGCGTTACCAAAGAAGAGCTTGATTACCGTAGGTGAATTAATTGTGTTGCCAAAGATTGAAAACCAGGAGGGGAGGAAAACCGGGGTAGGGGGAGGAAAATCGGGGAGGGGTCTGGAAGATACCGTAAGGGAGGGAAGAACGAAAGGTGGGACGAAAGTTTGACGTAAAATCCGTTATTTGTTTCCTAAAATAAATTGCATTAATTAGAGAGATCGGTTGATTTGGATACGTTAGGAAAGTTTAGTCTGTAAATTTTTGTTGTTAGGAAAGTGCTGCTTTGCTAATAAAAGAGTGAAGAGAAAAATAATTACTGTTTATTTATTTTTAGTAACACAATTTATTATTTATAGTAATCAAACAAATCAGGATCTGATTGTAATGAAGGCGAGTATCGAATTTCGGCAATGTAATAATTACTGTTTATTTATTTTTAGTAACACAATAATTGCGGATCTCAATATAATGAAGGAGATACTCTGTTACCGTAAGGGTAGTCACGTAATATATCTATTTCCATTAATGCACCAACGTTACGTCTGGCTAATTTTCGTAGGTTTATTTTCGTAGATTTTTTCAGAACGAGTTTTTATCGATCAACCGGAGGGTTTAACACTGGACATCGTCGGAGCATACCGATTTTTCTTTCCTGGTTCGAGGGCGGAGGGGGGAATCGATGGGATGCGGGAGGTGGGATCGAGGACGAAAAAAAACCGTCTCTGGTGGGACGAAAATTGACCGACGGAGACTACCAACTGAGACATTAGGAGTAGAGATCTAGACTACCTAAAAAAGACATAACATTCCCATTTCGCTCAACCTTCGTTCGCCTCCATTCCATGCTTAGCACGCCAAGAAAACCAGAGGGAAACCGACCCGCTACAACCCACACACGCACGTCCATCCTCCCCTCTATTCCACTGGTTTATTTCTTGAAGGTTAATCAAGTTTTTACTTTTTAGAGAAATCGAGAGGGGTTGGTGGACGATGATGAATTATTTAACGGTAAATCGAATCAACAATACTGCCTAATGTACATGAATATTCTAAAGGTATATGTTAGACATGATTTATTGTTAAACCATTAGAACGTGTGTACCCCGTTGCAACGCACGGGCAATTAGCTAGTATGAGAGAGAAGTTGTTAAACATTTCTTTGTTGCGTACCATTCTTGCATAGGAGGGCTAGCCAGTTCAGCTCTCCTCGCTCTAAACTGGTCCTAAAAGCTAGGATTCTTCGCTTGTTCCAATCCAGTCACAAAACATGGCCAGGATAGGCTAGAAAACTTATTTTCCAAAGCCCTGTCCATCGAAAGTTCACTATCCTGGTCTAAAAGCATGCTTGCGAAAAGGCATAAAAGTTTCCAAATAGAAGATACATAAGCAGGGGAGACACCTCTAAAATTAATCACTCCATAACTAGATTGGGTACTATGGTCATTTCCAAATTAGTCTTCATCTGCAGAAAATAAGTGGAAGAAGCAATCTGCACAAATTCAACGGGGCTGTTCATAACCCTTGTACACACACATCTCACTAGATTGATTTTTAGACATACTTCACTAACACGGCAGCACATACAAATGTCAAAATTTAGCAACCAGGTTGGATTTTACGAATCGGTGGTCCTTTCAGAATTTATTTGTGTTTGCTTTTCGTGCCACCCATTGGAGAGACCAAAATAAGCAGCTTTACTAGCCCAATAACACCTTTTAAGAAAGGGGAAGTATGACTAGTAGCGTAGGCAGTCATTTGAGGTTCTGGTATTGCATTGAATGAAAATTACTCTTCCAATTTTCATTGCATTCGGACCTGCAACTCTTGATCCAGGAGGCTAATAAGCAAATATTGCGGTCTCTCAAATTTTGGGGGCCTGCCCCCCCCCCCTGAGTTCTCACTAAATAGATCTCACTTGGGTAGGTTGTACTAGTGGTGGGCCTCATAATTGTCCTACAAACAGTGCAATATTTGGCTGTTAATAGCATAGCCCACCTAGGTTGATGATGCATCATATCGTTTCGATGGATGTGGAGATGATATTCCAGCAATATAGCAATGACTGAGATTGAATATGTAACCAAGGAAAATTGGAAGAATTCAGAACAGTGCACTATGATTGTCCTACAAACAGTGCACTATTCGGCTGTTAATAGCATAGCCCACCTAGGCAACTTGATGATGAATCATATCGTTTCGATGGATCTGAAGATGATATTCCAGCAATATAGTAAGGACTGAGATTGAATGTGCAACTAAGGAAAATTGGAAGAATTTAGAACTGGTATTGATACTGTGGTTTTGGATTAGAATAGGGGCATCAGTTTGGTATTTTGTTGGAAATTCAGCTGTTTCCTTTCTGCCTCTCGATCATCGAATGGTCAGACCTGTATTGGCCTTGTTTGTAGCTAAGCAGAAGTTCCTTTTTCGCGACGCAAAAGTGGATTGATAAATCTGGCAAATGTATAACTGACATTGTATGCTACGTGTCATTTTAGAACTCGTGACTGAATTGATCATGGTTAAAAATTTGGATCTGGGTTCGGGTCAATTTGGTTCCAGAGTTTGTCTTCTGATTAAGGATAGTAGCCTCAAGTACATGCATGCAATACTGCTAGGCTGCATATACAGTATTGTTTGGATGGTGCCAATTTTTGCCATGCCAAATATTGGGCAGCCTATGACTATTTGGCACTGGCTTGATTTGTTTTTTAAAAATTTGTCTGCCAATGGAAACCCTCCTATCTCTCACATATTCCTACCAAATGGTTGGCAATGAGGGTGCAAGAATCATTGGCCAAAATTTGGCAAGCCAAGTCTTGCCAATTTTTGGTATGGCGAGATTGGGTGCCAACCAAACACACCCATAGAATGCACTAGCACCCTTAAGGTTTACTACACTAGGCCATAAATAGTAGTTATAGAAGTCATGATAATTTCTGGAATTAATTTTTTTCATGGAGATGATACCACACTACAGCAGATCCAAATTTGATTCACAACTTTAGCCACTAGTTATTTGGGTTCTTTGGCTGTTAACTTGCTAGATGACATTTGATTTCAGACTCAGTGTTGAGTTACTAGCATTTGGATTGTCTTTGCGAGTTGATGAAAATCTACCATTTAGGGGGTGCATATATATTACAGTATTTGGGTAATCTGGTGTTTAGTTATATAATAGTAATAGCTCAACAGGTGAACTTAGATGGAGAAGTGTGCAGAAAATAAAAGGCATCATAAACACTTCCATTTTAACACTATGCATTTGTTTCCCTGCATTGAACTCAAAATGAAAATGACAAGTGCGGTTTGTTTTGGCGAGAGTTAATCCCAACATATTGTCATATTGCAAATTCTGACAACAACTGATTTAATGTACCTATAGGTATGACTTTTGAGGTTGAGCGCTTCCTGGAAGATGTTATAAACCTTAGTGGTTGACTAATGATGTGTATGATCACAGTCATGCCTCTTTATGTCACTGGTTTTGTGCTAAAGAGCTAGCAAATTGGTTATCTATGATTTTGCTTATTACTTTTGCCATTTGGGCTTTATCCCTCGCGATTCTTGTTTTTGGTGTTTATTGGTTCTATCATTTATGGTGATAGGTTTTATCATGCTTAATGTTACTATCTAGAAGCTGCAAATTAGCTTGCATGTTGTTGGCTTTTGCACTGCGACATTTTGGTTCTCACACTGCATGCAATGATGCACAGGCAAGCTGAGATTGAAGCTGAGAGAATTGGTGTTGGTGTCACCGCAGAAGCTCAAAGATTATTTGATGCATTGTCGAAGACGTAAGTTTGACCTTTCATTATGTCTCTCTTGGATATTCATGCTTTTGATCATTTTCCTATGAATCGGCCTTTATTTTTGTACTCCGTAGTTACCAAATTTGAATTTGAGGAAAGAAACTAGGAACTTTTAGGTATATATGCTGGTCAAATCTTTATTAGTTTGTTTCACATTTTGTTAGTATTAGGCCCCGTTAGTGATGCGTGATCCTGACCCCCTCTCCTTATGGATAATAGACTCTTTCTTTTCATTCCCCACCGAAATTACTTAACAAGTACATTCTCATGTCAACTTTCTTGATTGTGAAGTTTGTATCTGCAAAAAAGGGAAGTAAATGTGCAAGCTTTTTTTTGTATGATATCGAATCTTCTGGTTGTGGCCTGTTCAAAAGCTGGAAGAACATTATTATGCAAAAAGTTGCTGGCATGTGTGTCAACTTGTTTTTGAGGTTAATTTTATGCTACTTCCTGGTGTGCTAGCTCTTAACACAGAGCTATGCTTGGTATTGAGGGTTCTTTTGGGTGGTTATTGTCAAGCTGGTGTCTCAGTATGTTCTTTGATTTTCCGTCTGTTTCTCTGTGTAAGACTTGTGTTGCTGATTTGGTTGAGGCTTTTCTGATGAAGCCAAGAAAGTTTTTTTGTGTGTGTCATATAAAGGTGCAAAAAGGGGATATTTTGCATTTGCCTGGAAATGAGATATGACTAGAACCAGCATCAACCTTGTCCCTGAGAAATAATTGTGGTAAGAGATGCTGTGTAGGTATTAGGTAAGCGCCATAGAATGCTGAAACATTCTGTACTTTAGTCAAAGTTGCAGCACTTTGCACTTTTTCCCGTAGCAACCTTTCAATCAGCTTTACTCTGAACAAATTGATTTCACTATATGCGGTTTGCTACAATTTGTCCACACTAAATTATGTACGGTTTACTCTGATTTTGGGGGCATTTCTAAATCATTATCAAGCTCTGTTGGAGATGCTGTGTGTATTCGTCAGTTTCTCTACCAGTCAGGGATCCTCATGTGTTGCACCATTATTGCAAATGTTTGGTGTTTATGAAAAATCTATGGAGGCTTTGACTTTTTTCTCTAGTTCCTCATGTCACTAAATAACGGAGTCTATTTCCCCACCAGGCTTCCAGTTCATTGGGACAAGACCGACATTGTTGTAATGAAGGAGGTTCGTGTATGCAGTCCGTACCTGCCTGAAAATGTCAGCGGCGGAACTTCAGCTGCTAATGAACGGGTTAAGAAAGTGGTAATGCGTCTATACTTGTAGATCAATGTTTACACTTTTAGACGTCTGAACCAGGAAAATGACTAATCGTTGTTTTCTTTTGGTGTGTGTTTATTTGGTGCAGCTGGACTTTGAGAGGAAAAGACAACATGTGCGTGTACCTGGCCAATTCTAACTTATTCGACTTGACAATTTTCCACCTCAACTCCTGCTGTGATCTGTTTCTAAATCCGACCTTATTCGTCCAGTTTCATCAGTTGAATTTTCTAAAAATCTGTTTCAGCATGCTGTTCTCACAAACTACCACACTAGCAAGCTTATTGATACTCTGCTATTAGATGCCGTATGTGGTGGTGAATAATTGCAGCATACCGTGCTGATAATTCTGTGGCTGATAGTGAAAGGTTGTGTGGCTGAGGCAAACTAAGGAAAGAAAATAGATTGGTGGCACTGAAAGAATAGGAAGTTGTATAACAACTAAGAAAAGATGCGGAGCAAAGGCAAAACTGAAAATTAGTCTCTCGGACTTTGTATTACTCTTCCTGGTGGAATAATATTTCCAACTTGTGCTGTTGTATTCTTTTGCTTTCCTTGCAATCCATGGTATTGGACATGTAAGGCGGAATCGTGTAGCTTTATTGGTGAGATGATATCACGGCGTGGTTCCGTTCATGTTTTGCGATTGAATGCACAAACAATTGTTTGTACCCCAGTTCATGGCTGGGACTCTATTGATGCATAGTCGAGTGTTTATATTGTGTAGGATTATGCTATTTTCTTCAAGCGGAGTAGCAAATACGAGCAAAAATGTGAAGGGTAGATTTCCTCGGAAGGGAAAATTGGTTGTGTTGCATTGCATCAATCAGTTTGCGACTTGTATCTTTCGGTTATGCCTGTTGGGACGAGGTTGTGCCGGTTAGATGCCTAGATTCACGTGCTTTGTCCAGCATCGTCCTATCTAGTCTGCAGACAACACACCCACAGGGGTGTAGAAGGATTTCAGCACAAGCCTTGCATACTGGCAACTACAATGGTAGTCTATTTTGCTTCAGTGATTCCAACCCTAGTTGCAACATTGGTTCGGAAGATGGATTTTTTTTTTTGAACACCGGAAGATCGAATTATTGGTTTCACGGTTTGAGTAGAAACCGGTTTTCAACAGTCCTACACACCCATATTTGTAACAGACAGACCATTAGGATTCCCAGTTTGTTCTTTAAATGCTCTCTCCCCTCTTGCGGTTCGATAAACAGTAAAATCCAAAAAAATGAAAAAAATTCAAGAAACATTGATGATTTCTCTACATGCATGCAAATTTTCGCAATGAAATCACATTTATTGATGTGTCCGCTAAAAAACAAAATCAATGCTCCAAAATGCTTCCAAAAACACTCTTTTTGGAGCATCGGTTTTGTTTATTTTTGCCAGCGCCTCCACAAATGTGATTTCATCATGAAAATTTTCACGCATATAGAAAAATCATCAATGTTTATTGACAAAAAAAATATTTTTTTATTTTATTTACTTTTTTCTTCTGATTTTACTATTCACCCAAGAGCATGTGAGCTACTCCATGTCTAATCATAAGCTGTATCATGCATGCCAATTAGACATTTTTTATAAGGTGACACACAATTAAACGAGGAAAAAGAGGATTTGATATTATATCATGATACCGTATCATATTAAATGTTGTACTATACTGTGTCATGCATGACAATAAATGAGGCAATTCAAGATACTCCCTTCGTTTTTATTTGTCTCGAGTCAAACTTTATAAACTTTGATCAAGTTTATATAAAAAATATTAAAATCCACAATACTAGTAAATACCATTAGAATCATCATTAAATATATTTTTTATCATGACAGCTATTTGAAAACACCTCTAGTTGAAGTAACAGTAGAGTTCCTTAACAGCTATTTGAAGTCCATCGGCTATTCTAAAAAGTACTCTTGTTGGAAAGTGAAACTTTTTATGTTTGACCATATTTATACAATAATACATCAACATTTATGCTATCAAATTAGTAGCATTAGATTTATGATAAAATATATTTTCATCATATACCTATTTTGTTTCACAAACACTGATATATTTTGCATAAAGTCGGTCAAACTTTGAGATAGTTTGACTCTCCAACAAAGTTGGAAGTATACTCTTTTAAGGACGGAGGGAGTACAACTTAAGAGGATATTAAAGGCAAGATGCCAGCTTGTGAGATGGCTCACGTCCAGGAGAGAGCAGCGCCCATGCAACGTTTATTTTGGCCTCGTTCGCTGGCTGGCCATGCCGCCTTAACAGCCAACTGTTGGCTATATGATGTTGCCATGTCATATATAGTCATCATTTATAGTCACTCACACGTAAAGGTTAGCTATAAGATTGGCTATAAAAGTACTGCTTTTTTCACCTTCTCTTTATCTCTTTTTTCATATTTATTGCATTTGCCTAGGAGTGCGCATATAGCTAGGCTCTTGCATGAGAGCTCACTCCCACCATTTTTCCATGTCTCTCTCCTCCACGTAGACAAAAGTGCCATGTAAGTTAGCTATAAGCTCATTATTGTACTTGCTCATCGGTTGATGGCTCGTTCTCGTCTACCGAAGGTATAGGCCCGGCAAGTATGATTCTAAGAGGGGAAGATGGTTCTGTCATTTTTACGGCCTATCGCTATGTTTTAATTGTAACAATGCATTGGAGGTCGAGCTACATGCAATCATGCAAGGTATGACTTTGTCTATCCAACATACGGACATCCCAGTCGTCGTTCAGTCCGATACGTGGAGACGTTAGATGTGTTCTCAGGTGAAACTCTTCCCCGCTCTGCTTGTGGGCATCTCGTCTTGAAGATAAAGGCTTTCTGTTCCAATAGGGAGTTTGTTCCTCAGAAGATTCGGCGTGAACAAAATTATGTGCCAGATCGTTTGGCAAACTATAGTCATACGTAATGTGTCACGACTGTGTGGCTCAACCAAGGACCACCATGTATTGAGAATCTTTTGCCTCTCGATTGTGACACTAGTATTTTGGAATAAATCTCCCTATTTTCGCAAAAAAGAATATGTTTCGTATCATGTATATTTGTTATTGTGAAAGTTTAGATTGTTTTCTATAAACTTGATCAACCTTTACTAAATTTGACTTAGGTCAAAACTAATATCCGGAGTAAATAAAAATGAGGGAGTATTAACTTATTTTATGTGGCAGGCCATGCGTGGCCGGTTGCCGGCTGCGGACTAGATTAAGAAACGGCATGGGCCGGGCTCGGAGTTTTGTGCCCTGTACGGCAACCTTGAAGATACAGACCACATTCTCTTCCGGTGCCCTTTGCTAAGTTCTTTTTTTTAGAATCCTTTGCTAAGTTCTTTTGGAGCTGTCTTCGTGAGTGGCTGGCCGTGTATTGGGCCCTGAATAACTTTGCTGAGCTCCGTTCTCTCGCCTCCCCACTGCTGGGTCAAACCTGGAGGCTGTTCTGGTTCGGTTTCTCTGCCATGTTTTGGACTCTGTGGACGACCCGTAACAAGTTTACCATTGAACACGTGTTCCCCAACAAGGCGGTTGACTGTTTGTTCAAATTCTCCATCTTTTTGCAGCAGTGGAAGTCTCTGACTAAGGACGGCAACAAGGTGGCTGTGGAGCTTCTTATTTCCCGCGTTCGTTCTTCGGCGAGCACTATCCTGGGCAGTGGTCATGCCGATCCGCAAGAGCCATAGTAGTTGATGCTCCATGTCGTCGTCCGACCTCTTAGTTAGTCTTTTGGGTGTTTGGTGTGAGGGTTTGTGGGCCTGCGCGCCTGTTTGCCGGTTGTGGCCTCCATCTATACTTGTTCGTGCGTTACTTTTGTTGCGTGTGCTGTTTGACCTTGTTACTCTGTTGCCTGGTGCCTTTATTAATTTAAAGTCGGGCTGCGACCTTTCCTCTAAAAAATTATACTATGCACTATGGAAGTAGTATATACTAGTATCATAAACCAGTATTACCTCCGTTCGGATTTACTGCCCCCCCCCCCCCCCCCCCCCCCCCCCCGCGCGTATTTTGGGTCATATTTTGACCATAAACTTAAATAGTAAAATGTAAGTTATATGTGGTAAAAATAATATAATTGGAAACTACATTCAAATACGAATCCAATAAAATAATTTTTGATGACATACATTAACATTTTTCTAGTCAAATATATGGTCAAATTTTGACCCAAAAATACGATGAGGATTAATAAACCCGGATGGAGGTAATACTAGTTTATGATAATCCCCGTTGCTGATAGCCTTAGTGACGGAGTGAAGTTCTAGTTGTAGCATGTATTTAGGTGATGCATAGTACCGAGCGCATGATAGCTACTAAGATTGTCCAAACATCTGATTCTAGAGAGATTATAACATGATTTTTTATATGAAAAAGACTTGGATCTATTATAAAAGTTCACCAGATATAAAAGTTCGTATTAAAACACATCACTTGTTGTGCTATAAAAGTTCAAATCAAAACATGTTACTGACATTGTTTAAACTGATATATTTTGTAATACTAAAAAATGTACTAAAAATGCAAACTTAAAATGTTAAGGCATGATAAACACATACTGTGTCAGTGTTAACAAAGTTCTTCGATAATTTAGTGAAAATCTTATTAGCGGTACGCCGGTAGCAAGGTTAGATAGCACACCATTGGCTTGATCGAACTTTAACGTCTCTCTTGGAGGCGATTTGCTTGTCGTCCTGCTCCTCGTTTGAGGCTTGGTAGTGTCTTCCAATTTTTTTGCATTCGGAGGTCTTCATGGAGCTTGGCCTCCAAAAAAAAATCCGGTAGTTACATATTCAACACAATTAACTATAGCAAACACTCCTATTTTAAGATGGTTCCTGGTGCAAGGTGCCAACCGATATGGAAAGGATGGCTCACTCCTATTTAAAGGAGATTTTTACTAAGGATCCGACTCTAGCTCCAGATGAGGTCCTTGATTGTATCGCACCTAGAGTCACAGTAGAGATGAATGCGTCCTTGTGCAAACCATACACCAAGGAAGAAATTTCTAATGCTCTATTTCAGATTGGCCCCTTGAAGGCCCTTGGTAGTGACGGCTTCCCTGCCCGCTTTTATCAACGGAACTGGACGGTGCTCAAAGCAGAGATTATTACTGCAGTCCAGGAGTTTTTTGTCACAGGGACTATGCCAGATGGCGTTAATGATACGGTGATTGAGTTGATTCCTAAAGTTCCGCATCCAAAGGAACTAAAGGATTTTCGACCAATAAGCTTGTGTAACGTGGTGTATAAAATCGTGTCCAAATGTATGGTGAACAGGCTACGGCCCCTCCTCACTGAGCTTATCTCCGACAATCAGAGTGCCTTCATCCCAGGGAGGCTCATCTCTCTGATAACTATTATAGCGTTCGAATGTATTCACCATATACAATCTTTGAAGGATAACTCACCGGCTTTATGTGCATATAAGCTCGTCTTATCTAAAACCTACGATCGTGTCGACTGGGATTTTTTGGAGAGGGAACTGTCAAAGTGGGGCTTCTCCCAGCAATGGATCTCTCATGTGATGGCATGTGTCTTGTCTGTAAAATACTCAGTGAAGTTTAATGGCAAATTGTTGGAGCTTTTCACCCCTTCTAGGGGGCTCCATCAAGGTGATCCGCTATCCCCCTTTCTCTTCCTGTTTGTAGCTGATGCTCTTTCATCTTTGATCAATAAGGCTATGCGGGAAGAGGGTCTGAAAGGGGTTAAAATCTGCAGAGGTGCCCCTGAAATTTCTCACCTTGTTTTTGCGGATGATTCACTTTTATTCTTCCAAGCGTTAGAACAACAGGCGGTCTTGGTTAAAGGTGATAACCCACAAGTATAGGGGATTGCAACAGTTTTCGAGGGTAGAGTATTCAACCCAAATTTATTGATTCGACACAAGGGGAGCCAAAGAATATTTGCAAGTATTAGCAGCTGAGTTGTCAATTCAACCACACCTGGAGATTAATTATCTGCAGCAAAGTAATCAGTAGCAAAGTAGTATGATAATTTTGATAGTAGTAGCAACAACAATAGTAACAGTGACAGTGATAGCAATGATTTTGTAGCAAGTGTAACAGTAACGATAGCAGTAGTAACTTAGCAAAAATAATATAAGAGAAATTCGTAGGCATTGGATCGGTGAATTCGTTGGATAATATTCATCATATAACAGTCATAACCTAGGGCGATATGGCACTAGCTCCAGTTCATAAATATAATGTAGGCATGTATTCCGTAAATAGTCATACGTGCTTATGGAAAGAACTTGCATGACATCTTTTGTCCTACCCTCCCGTGGCAACGGGGTCCAAAAGGAAATTAAGGGATATTAAGGCCTCCTTTTAATAGAGAACCGAAACAAAGCATTAACACATAGTGAATACATGAACTCCTCAAACTACGGTCATCACCGGAAAGTATCCCGACTTCTGTCACTCCGTGGTTTGCGGATCATAACACGTAATAGGTGACTATAACTTGCAAGATCGGATCTAGAACATAGATATGATGGTGATAACATAAACGGTTCAGATCTGAAATCATGGCACCCGGGCCCAAAGTGACAAGCATTAAGCATGGCAAAGTCATAACAACATCAATCTCAGAACATAATGGATACTAGGGATCAAGCCCTAACAAAACTAACTCGATTTCACGATGAATCTCATCCAACTCCCTCACCGACCAACGAGCCTACGAAGGAACTACTCACTCCCGGTGGGGAGCATCATGGAATTGGTGATGGAGAAGGGTTGGTGATGACGAAGATCAAAGATTTCCCTCTCCGGAGCCCCAAACGGACTCCAGGTCTGGCCTCCCGATGAAGAACAGGAGGTGGCGGCGGCTCCGTCTTGTGAAACGCGATAATTCTTTCTCCTCGATTTTTTTCTCCAAAAATGTGAATTTATAGCGTCGGCGATAGGGTCAGCGGGGCCACCAGGTGGGGACAACCCACCTGGGCACGCTAGGAGGGGGGCGCGCCCTGGTGGGTTGTGCCCACCCAGGGGCCCCCCTCCGGTGGTTCTTGGCTCCAGTATTTTTCTTTTATTCCATAAAAAATCTCCAAAAAGTTTCATGCCATTTCGAGAACTTTTATTTCTGCACAAAAACAACACCATGGTAGTTCTGCTGAAAACATCGTCAGTCAGGGTTAGTTTCATTCAAATCATGCAAATTAGAATCCAAAACAAGAGGACAAGCGTTAGGAAAGGTAGATACGACGGAGACGTATCAACTCCCCCAAGCTTAAATCTTTGCTTGTCCTCAAGCAATTCAGTTGATAAACTGAAAGTGAAAAATAAAAACTTTTACGAACTCTTTTGTTCTTGTTTACATAAATAAGCTTAAGTAGCACCCAGATTTTCAGCAAAGATCATGACTAACCATGTCGACGATAGCTCTTAAAAATTACATTAACCCATATCAATGGCATAATCAACTAGCGAGCAATAATAAGATATCTCAAATGACAACACTTTGTCAAAACAACCATGATATAATATGACAATAGTGGTATCTCGCTAGCCCTTTCTGAGACCGCAAAACATAAATGCAGAGCACCTCCAAAGTTCAAGCAGCGACTAAACATTGTAATTCATGGTAGAAAAGATCCAGTCATGATGCACCCAACATTAGCTACACATAATGCATGAGGATGACAATAGTGCTCTCAGGATCTGGTGCTTATTTGAGAAGGTGATGACACAACATAAAAGTAAATAGATAGTGCCTTCGCAGAGGGAAGCAGTGATTTGCAGCGGTGCCAGAGCTCAAATTTGTAAAACGGAGGTAAATGAAATTTTGAGAAATGCACCCTTCTTGTTTACTTCGCGACCATTAGTTATCGGTATCTTCCATGCTAAACACATTAGTGGCGGTTCCCAAGCGATAAAAAGTAAAGGTTTACTCCCCCTCCACCAACAAACACACTCCACGGCTAACCGAATCCACGGGTACCGTCCATACCAACAACAATCCTGGGGGAGTTTTGTTTAATTATTTGCAATTTTGAATTCGGGACTGGGAATCCTATTACCGTCCCTCTCATGCAAGGACGAGTGAATAAACACTCATCATGAGAATAACCTGCTTAGCATGGAAGATACTGACCACCTTCTGTCGCTCTATGAACGATCCAGGCAAACAAAAAGGATATTTATTTAAAGTTTTTAGAGGTGGCACATGCAAATTTACTTAGAACGGCAGGGTAATACCGCATATAGGTAGGTTTGGTGGACTCATCTAGAATAACTTGGGTTTCAGGATTTTGATGCACAAGCAATATTCCCGCTTAGTACAGGCGAAGGCTAGCAAATAGGTTGAGAAGCGGCCAGCTAGAGAGCGAAAACGGTCATGAACATGCATTATGCATAAGTAACATTGGATACTAGCATGAGTAGGATATGAACACTATGAACATAAATATCATAGAGTCTATGTTGGTTTTGATTCAACTACATGCATGAACATGTGCCAATTCAAGCCACTCAAACATTCAGAGGAGGATACCATATCATCATACTACATCACAATCATTTTAACGCAATGTTGACATCCAAGATAAATCATTATCCACTCCTAGCTACTTAAGCATGGCATGAGAAACTATAATCTCTAATTGTCATTGCAAACATGTTTGATCATAACAGGCTGAATCATGGATACTAGGTTAAACATATTTACAAAAACAGAACAAGTTGAGTTCATACCCGTTTCTCCCTGCCACAACCAGTTCATCAAATATCGTCATTATTGCCTTTCACTTGCACGACCGAATGATGTGAAAATAATAATAGTGCAAGAGTGCCATGGACTAAGCTGAATTCTGCAAACATTTTATTCAAAGGAGAAGACAAGGTAATTTGGGCTCTTTGTTAGATCAACAATAATGCATATGAGAGCCACTCAACAATTTCATCGTGGTATTCTCCTTGGTACGACTCAATAAAAAGAAAAGAATTTCAGAGAAACACACTGAAATATTTTTGGAGTTTTTAGTTGTTATAGAAGAAAGCAAATTAAAGAAAACAAAAACAAAAACGAGAAAAGCTATTTACACGGGAAGGCTCCCAACAAGCAAAAGAAGAACAAGGAAATCTTTTTGGGTTTTCTTTTAATACTACAACTAATCAAAATAGAAAGAAAACCCGAAAAGAAGCAAACAACAATTTTTTTTGGATTTTCTCAAAGTTTTTCAAACACACAAGAAGAAAACGAGAAAATAAATTTAGCATGGATAATACAATGAAAAAAGTGTGGACACCGACAACAGGAATGAGATGTGTGAACAATGAATGTAATGTCGGTGGAAATACGTACTCCCCCAAGCTTAGGCTTTTGGCCTAGCTTGGTAATCACCACTCGAAGTAGCCATCAGGTCCCATGTTGAAGTGTTGTGGAGCGGGCACCTGAGCGTCCCACTCCTGAGGCTCCTCATCTGCAACAGCCAGGGCATTCCGATAGGCGATGATGTCATCTGGCATGATCCTGTATCCGCCCATGGCAATAGAATCAAACAAAGCAGGTGTAGGCAACGGAATAATATCACGGGTGTTCTCGCTAAAAACCAGGTTGTAGGGAATATCTATAGCAGTGTTCTCGCCATCAATAAAGTGATGATGTGCCATAGCCTGGCGATCTAAGTAAACCATGGGCAAGGGATAATCATGCTGGCGTATCTGAACGTTAAAGTGACTCGCTAAGCGAGTAGCATAAATAACGCCATGAATTTTACCCTTGGACCTATTAAGGTGAAGGTGGCGTGCCACAATAGCTCCTAAGCTATAAGTGTTATCGCCGTGTAGTGCATGACGTAAGACAGCAAAATTGGGGGCACTAAGTGCACCGACCTTCTCTCTAGCGAGCAAACATTTCGCAATAAATAGAGTAAAATAATGCACAAAAGGAAACTGCAAGCTAGTGGCGGTGACACTCGACACCCCTCTCTCATCTCCCACGGACAGAGTACGATAAAAGCCCTCGAACTCTGCAGGCCTAGGCCCCCTTATTTCCCCGTCAGAAGGGATCAAGCAAATGTCACAAAATTCAGTAAGTGGTATCTGACGGGTTTCAGCATATAAATTAAATTGCACCTCAGGAGGGTTATTCCTACTTATGAAATGGAAACTTTGCACAAAGGAATTTGTGAGGAGATGATACTGTTTACACTCAGTTGCGATGAAGTCGGTGAGGCCGGCATTAGCAGCAAATTGTGCAAACTCTTGACAGATTCCGGCTCCATCCATGAATGGGTTGTGCGGCCATTCGCACGGCCGTACCTCCGCCATTCTCCGAGTGCGGAGGTCATTGTCCGACGACTCCCCAATAACTCCCTTGGAGTTCTTCTTGGAAGCAAACTTCCTAAAGAAACTCATCTTTTTCCTATGAACAAAATTCTGAAACTTTTAGTCCACAAATTTTTTCTCAACAAAACTTCACAAGATTGATAGCAACTACTCATAAGGATGCATAGAGGCCATATCAAGCATTCAAACTACTTAGAGCTCTAAGAATTCAACATGTAAGCTCATCTACAGCAGCACCAAGAGTAGCTAATTATTCAAAATACAAACCACTAAAGCAAAAACTAATTGGTCCAATGGAAGAGTCACATACCAAGTAGCAATCCCCCAAAACAGTTTCGGAAACGGAGCTTCGAGCAAAGAGATCGAAATCCGCGGGTTTGAGAGCAAGAACACGAGAGAGAGAGAGAGAGAGCAATGGTGAATTTTTTCTAGAGGTAGGTGATGACATGGGCTAAAGAGATAAGTGAGGGGGCCCACGTGGGGACCACAACCCACCAGGGCGTGCCTGGGGCTGCTGGCGCGCCCAGGTGGGTTGTGCCCACCTGGTGCACCCCCCTCTGATGTTATTTGCATCAAAAATTCAGAAATATTCAGAAAAAATCGTATTAAATTTTCAGGGCATTCTGAGAACTTTTATTTTTGGGTCATTTTTTATTGCACGGGAAATTCAGAAAACAGATAAAACATGGCATTTTATTTTATTTAACTAAGAAAAACATAAAAATAAAAGTAAGGAAAGAAAGTAGTGCCTACTAAATTCATCAACTTCATACCTCTAAAAAATGATCCATTAATAAGGTTGATCAAGTCTTATTAGCAACCACTTTTGATTAGCATGAAACCGAAGAACTTTCGCAAAACACTAGGTTACCTCAACGGGGATATGCATGTCCCCAACAATAAGCATTTCATATTTCTTTTTGACAGTAGGCAAAGGTAGTTGAAAACTTCCAATATTGATTGTTGGAGACTTTTCAACAACATTAATACCATTCACTTGGAATTACTTCTTCGGAAAGTGCACCGTATGCTCATTACCATTGATATGAAAAGTGACATTGCTTTTATTGCAATCAATAACAGCCCCTGCAGTATTCAAGAAGGGTCTACCAAGGATAATCGACATGTTGTCGTCCTCGGGCATCTCAAGTATAACAAAGTCAGTTAAGATAGTAACATTTGCAACAACAATGGGCACATCCTCACAAATGCCGATAGGTATGGCAGTTGATTTGTCAGCCATTTGCAAAGATATTTCAGTAGGTGTGATTTTATTCAAATCAAGTCTTTTATATAAAGAGAAGGGCAACACTAACACCAGCTCCTAAATCACATAAAGCAGTTTTCACATAATTTCTTTTGATGGAGCAAGGTATAGTTGGTATTCCCGGATCTCCAAGTTTTGTAGGTACTTCATCCTTAAAAGAATAATTAGCAAGCATGGTGGAGATTTCAGCTTCCGGTATTTTTCTCTTATTGGTGATGATGTCTTTCATGTACTTTGCATAAGGGGCCATCTTTAAGATATCGGTTAAACGTGTGCGCAAAAAGACCGGCCTAATCATTTCAGCAAAGCGTTCAAATTCTGCATCATCTTTCTTATTAGTTGATTTAGGTGGAAAGGGCATAGGTTTTTGAACCCATGGTTCTCTTTCCTTACCATGTTTTCTAGCAACAAAGTCTCTTTTATCATATCTTTTATTCTTAGGTTGTGGGTTATCAAGATCAATAGCTAGTTCTATTTCAACATCATTATCTGGTTCTTTATTATTTGTTTGAGTGTCTTCATGAACCTCATCATTATCTTTTTCAGTATCAGTAGGTGAGTGTTCATTACCAGATTGAGTTTCAGCATCAGAAATAGATACATCATTATCATTATCAGGAGGCTTTTCTACTTCAGGTTCACTAGAGGCATGCAAAGTCCTATCATTTTTCTTTTTCTTTTTCTTTTTCTTTTTAGATGGACTAGGTGCATTGATGTTATTCCTTTGTGAATCTTGTTCAATTCTTTTAGGATGTCCCTCAGGATAGAGTGGTTCCTGAGTCATTTTACCCCCTCTGGTTGCTACTCTAACAACAAAGTCATGTATGTTGCTATTCATTTCAGCAAGCCATTCTTTTTGAGATTTAGCAACTTGTTCTAGTTGAGTTTGAACCATAGAGGCATGTTTTCCTACACCTCTAACATCATTTGAGATTCTAAATAACAAGTCACTCAAGCGAGCAATCATATCAGAGTTGTATTTCAATTGTTTCATAGCATTGGCATTGAAGTGATCTTGTTTCATAATGTAGTTATCAAACTCATAAAGGCATTGACTAGGATGTTTATTATAAGGGATATCACCTTCATCGAACTTTAATAAAGAGTTTACCTCTACCACCCGTGATGGTGGTGGTGGTGGTGTGTTGAGGCCATGTATTTCTTCGATAGGTGGTAAAATTTTAACATCCTCTGCTTTAATACCATTTTCCATCATAGATTTCTTTGCCTCTTGCATATCTTCAGGACTGAGATACAAGATACCCCTCTTCTTCGGAGTGGGTTTAAGCGGTGGTTCGGGAAGAGTCCAATCATCATAATTTTTCAATATGTTATTCAATAATTCTTCAGCTTGTTCAACAGTTCGTTCCCTGAAAACACAACCAGCACAACTATCTAGGAAATCCCTAGAAGCATCGATTAGTCCATTATAGAAGATATCAAGTATTTCATTTTTCTTAAGAGGATGATCAGGCAAAACATTAAGCAATTGGAGAAGCCTCCCCCAAGCTTGTCGGAGACTCTCTTCTTCAATTTGCACAAAGTTAAATATTTCCTGTAAGGCAGCTTGTTTCTTATGAGCAGGAAAATATTTTTTAGAGAAATAGTAAATCATATCCTGGGGACTACGCACACAACCAGGAGCAAGAGTATTATACCAAGTCTTAGCATCACCCTTTAATGAGAATGGAAATAACTTAAGGATATAATAATAGCGAATTTTCTCATCATGAGCAAAAAGGGTGGCTATGTCATTCAACTTAGTAAGGTGTGCCACAACAGTTTCAGTTTCATAACCATGGGAAGGATCAGATTCAACCAAAGTAATTAGCTCTGGGTCGACAGAGAATTCATAATCCTTATCATCAACAAAGATAGGTGAAGTAGCAAACTTAGGATCACATTTCATTCTAGCATTCAAAGATTTTTCTTTCAGTTTGCATAATAATTTCTTAAGATCATCCCTATCATTGCAAGCAAGAAAGTATCTAGTTGTCTCCTCATCCATAACATAACCTTCCGGTATCTTAGGAAATTCATATCTAGGAGAACTAGATCTAATAGGTGTTTCAGGATTTTCAGTTTCAAGCTCTTCATCAGTTTCAGCAATCTCAAAAGCTTTAGTTCTAGCTAGTTGTTCATCAAGAAATTCACCTAGTGGCACATTATCATCAAGCAAGGTACTATCATCATCATAAGTATCATTCATAGCAGAAGTAGCATCATCAATGACTTGCGACATAATAGGATTAATAACATGTGGTGGTGTTGCAAGTCTACTCAAAACAGAAGGTGAATCAAGTGCAGAGTGTGATGGCAGTTCCTTACCTCCCCTCGTCCTAGAGGGAACGATCTTGGTTTTAGTATCCTTCAGATTCTTCATAGTGATAATTTGATAATAATCCCAAGTGAATCAACAAATATAGCTATGCTCCCCGGCAACGGCGCCAGAAAAAGGTCTTGATAACCCACAAGTATAGGGGATCGCAACAGTTTTCGAGGGTAGAGTATTCAACCCAAATTTATTGAGTCGCCACAAGGGGATCCAAAGAATATTTGCAAGTATTAGCAGCTGAGTTGTCAATTCAACCACACCTGGAGATTAATTATCTGCAGCAAAGTGATCAGTAGCAAAGTAGTATGATAGTTTTGATAGTAGTAGCAACAACAATAGTAACAGTGACAGTGATAGCAATGATTTTGTAGCAAGTGTAACAGTAACGATAGCAGTAGTAACTTAGCAAAAACAATATAAGAGAAATTCGTAGGCATTGGATCGGTGAATTCATTGGATGATATTCATCATATAACAGTCATAACCTAGGGCGATACGGCACTAGCTCCAGTTCATAAATATAATGTAGGCATGTATTCCGTAAATAGTCATACGTGCTTATGGAAAGAACTTGCATGACATCTTTTGTCCTACCCTCCCGTGGCAGCGGGGTCCAAAAGGAAACTAAGGGATATTAAGGCCTCCTTTTAATAGAGAACCGGAACAAAGCATTAACACATAGTGAATACATGAACCCCTCAAACTACGGTCATCACCAGAAAGTATCCCGACTTCTGTCACTTCGGGGTTTGCGGATCATAACACGTAATAGGTGACTATAACTTGCAAGATCGGATCTAGAACATAGATATGATGGTGATAACATAAACGGTTCAGATCTGAAGTCATGGCACCCGGGCCCAAAGTGACAAGCATTAAGCATGGCAAAGTCATAGAAACATCAATCTCAGAACATAATGGATACTAGGGATCAAGCCCTAACAAAACTAACTCGATTACATGATGAATCTCATCCAACTCCCTCACCGACCAACGAGCCTACGAAGGAATTACTCACTCCCGGTGGGGAGCATCATGGAATTGGCGATGGAGAAGGGTTGGTGATGACGAAGATCGAAGATTCCCCTCTCCAGAGCCCCAAACGGACTCCGGATCTGGCCTCCCGATGAAGAACAGGAGGTGGCGGCGGCTCCGTCTCGTGAAACGTGATAATTCTTTCTCCCCGATTTTTTTCTCCAAAAATGTGAATTTATAGCGTCGGCGATAGGGTCAGCGGGGCCACCAGGTGGGGACAACCCACCTGGGCACGCTAGGAGGGGGGCGCGCCCTGGTGGGTTGTGCCCACCCAGGGACCCCCCTCCGGTGGTTCTTGGCTCTAGTATTTTTCTTTTATTCCATAAAAATTCTCCAAAAAGTTTCGTGCCATTCCGAGAACTTTTATTTCTGCACAAAAACAACACCATGGTAATTCTACTGAAAACATCGTCAGTCCGGGTTAGTTTCATTCAAATCATGCAAATTAGAGTCCAAAATAAGAGGAAAAGCGTTAGGAAAAGTAGATACGACGGAGACGTATCAAAAGGTTTGTTGAACACTTATGCGATGGCGACTGGACAACTGATTAACCCGTCGAAGTGCTCCATCCTTTTCTCAAATCAGTGCGTACCAAGTGTGGTCCAAGAGGTTAAAAGTGTGCTGGGAATTACACAGGAAGTGTTTGAACCTAAATATCTGGGTCTTCCGGTTCCTGAGGGGAGGATGCATAAAGGAAATTTTGAAACAGTTCAGGAACGTTTGAGGAAGAGACTCATTGATTGGAGTGAGCAGTATATGTTGTCAGGAAATAAGGAGATTCTTATTAAATCGGTTGCTCAGGCTATTCCTTCTTATGTTATGAGTGTGTTCAGGCTCCCTGCCTCTGTTTGTGATGAGCTAACATGTATGATGCGGCAGTATTGGTGGGGTGTCGAGAATGGGAAGAGGAAGATGGCCTGGATGAGCTGGGGCAGAATGATGCTACAAAAGTCTATGGGTGGCATGGGTTTTAGGGACATGAGGGCCTTCAACCAGGCCTTATTGGCCAAACAAGCCTCGCGATTGCTGGACACGCTGGGAAGTCTATGTGCACGATTGCTGAAGGCTAAATATTATCCTCCAGGTCATATTCTGGACACTGTTTTTTCAGGCAATGGCTCCGCGGTGTGGAAAGGTATATTGCATGGTCTCGAGCTATTGAAAAAGGGCGTTATTTGGCGGGTGGGGAACGGATCCGCAATACGTACATGGCGGGACCCAGATACCGCACCCCTTTTCATTCCGGCCAATCTCTCCTAAAGGTACTTGTCGTTTAAACCGCGTGCCTGATTTCTTAGATGCCAATGGTGCATGGAGAGCTGACTGCCTAAGACAATTCTTTTGGCCGATGGATATTGAACATATTTTGAAAATCAGAACATCCCCTCGTTAGCGTACTGATTTTCTCTCTTAGTTCCCTGAGAAGAGTGGAGTTTCCACAGTGAAAAGCGCATATAAGCTAGCCATGCATGATCATAATATTAATTTCGCATATGGTGCTTCAAGTACTAGCCCAGATGGTGCTCGGACCTTATGGAACTGTGTTTGGAAATCTAGCATACCTCAGAAAATGAAGATCACGACATGGAAGGCTGTGACAGGAACTTTACCCACGCAACAATGCAAGAGATACAGACATTTATCTACTCGCTCGACTTGCCCTTTGCTACTTCTTGAGCTTGTGTTGGTTTTTCCCTTGAAAAGGAAAGGGTGATGCAGCACAGTAGAGGTAAGTATTTCCCTCAATTAAGAACCAAGGTATCAATCCAGTAGGAGAAGAACGCACAAATCACCAACACCTGCACAAACAATCAAACACTTGCACCCAACGCGATAAAGGGGTTGTCAATCCCTTCACGATCAATTGCAAAGGTGAGATCTGATAGAGATAGATAAACAAAAGATAAAATATTTTTGGGTTTTTTGGTATATAGATCTGAAAATAAAAGATTGCAAAATAGTAGATCGGAAAGTAATATGATGGAAAATAGACCCGGGGGCCATAGGTTTCACTAGAGGCTTCTCTCATGAAGGCAAATAATACGATGGGTGAACAAATTACTGTCGAGCAATTGATAGAAAAGCGCAAAGTTATGACGATATCCAAGGCAATGATTATGCATATAGGCATCACGTCCGTATCAAGTAGACCGACTTCTGCCTGCATCTACTACTATTACTCCACACATCGACCGCTATCCAGCATGCATCTAGAGTATTAAGTTCATAAAGAACGGAGTAAAGCTTTAAGTAAGATGACATGATGTAGAGGAATTAACTCAAGCAATATGATGAAAACCCCATCTTTTTATCCTCGATGGCAACAATGCAATACGTGTCTCCCTACCCCTACTTTGTCACTGGGTGAAATCACGCAAGATTGAACCCAAAGCTAAGCACCTCTCCCATTGCAAGAAAAAACAATCTAGTTGGCCAAACCAAACCGATAATTTGAAGAGAAATACAAAGATATTAAATCATGCATAAAAGAATTCAGAGAAGATTCAAATAATATTCATAGATAAGCTGATCATAAATCCACAATTCATCGGATCTCGACAAACACACCGCAAAAGAAGATTACATCGAATAGATCTCCAAGAACATCAAGGAGAACGTTGTATTGAGAATCAAAGAGAGAGAAGAAGCCATCTAGCTACTAGCTATGGACCCGTAGGTCTGAGGTAAACTACTCACGCATCATCGGAAGGGCAATGGAGTTGATGTAGAAGCCCTTCGTGATCGATTCCCCCTCCGGCGGGATGCCGGAAAAGGCCCCAAGATGGGATCTCACGGGAACAGAAGGTTGCGGTGGTGGAAAAGTGTTTTCATGGATGCCTCTGGTGGTTCTGGAATATTTGTGAATATATAGGAGGAAGAGCTATGTCAGGGGAGTCCAGAGGGACCCACAAGGTAGGGGGCGCCCCCCCTAGGGCGCGCCCTCCACCCTTGTCGCCGCCTTGTGGCTCTTCTGACTTGGACTCCAAGTCCCCTGGGTGTCTTCTGGTCCAAGAAAAATCATCGTGAAGTTTTATTCCGTTTGGACTCCATTTGGTATTCCTTTTCTGCGAGGCTCAAAAACAAGGAAAAATAGAAACTGGCACTGGGCTCTAGGTTAATAAGTTAGTCCCAAAAATAATATAAAATAGCATATTAATGCATATAAAACATCCAAAACAGATAATATAATAGCATGGAACAATAAAAAATTATAGATACGTTGGAGACGTATCACCCTTTGTGCGGTGTGGAAGAGGAAGGTACATTCCATGCTTTGGCTTCCTGTACGCATGCAAGAAGTCTCTAGGAGCATATGCGAAATAGATGGCCCCTTCCACGTGATGACTTTCTGATTGACAGTGGGAAGGAATGGTCTATGCACTTGCTTAACAGGTGTTCTGAAGATGTTTGAGACATGTTAATAATGATGATATGGCGGATTTGGCAATTACGCAACGACATGACACATGGTAAGGATCCACCCCCAATTCTTACAACGGTGCAATTTCTAGACAGCTACTATAAATCCATCAAGCTAGCTGGGAGGTTTTCATCAGAGGAAATCTTGAAAGGAAAAATGGCCTCCACATCCTTCGTTGTTCCCATACAGAGGGAGGCGAGCCCTCCAGTTCCCTGGCCGGCCCCGAAGCCAGGCAATGTCGCCCTGTCCATTGATGGCTCATTTTTGGGGGCTAACGGATCCGCGGCTACGGGCATGGTGCTCCGGGACAACGACGGTTTGGTTGTTTTTGCGGCTTATCCTTTTATTTTTCGCTGCAATGACCCATTGGAAGCGGAACTACATGTGATCATGCAAGGAATGGCTTTGGCTATCCAACACTCCAACCGTCCAGTGGTCCTACAGTCAGATTCTTCTGAAGCTCTATCCAGTTTGTCCAATAATGCTCTGGTTCGCTCGGTGTATGGCCAGTTAGTTTTAGAGATTAAGGAGTTGATGAGTGAGAGGGAGTTTTTACCTCAGAAAATTAGCCGTCGTCAAAATAGAGTTGCCGATCGGTTGGCCACCTATAGCCAGTCCGAGCGAGCTACAGCCACGTGGTTGGGCTCGATTCCACCTTGTATCAAGTACTTGTGGCCTCTTGACTGTAACTCTATGAACTTGCAATAAAACTCCCTTTACCCCACAATGTTGAGTATCGTGATTATTAGGAAAGCTAGGATAGCGTAGCATATTATTCTACCTTGCCTTGTACTCCAAGATGATCATGTACTCCTATATATATGCCTATGAGGCTCAAACAATAAAACAAACTATTCCACCAATCCATGTCTCTCCCTTTTAACATGGTATTAGCCTTACCTCGATCCTAAACCCTAGCCGCCACCGCTTCCTGATAACCTACAAGTATAGGGGATCGCAACAGTTTTCGAGGGTAGAGTATTCAACCCAAATTTATTGATTAGACACAAGGGGAGCCAAAGAATATTCACGAGCATTAGCAGTAGAGTTGTCAATTCAACCACGCCTGAAAGACTTAATATCTGCAGCAAAGTATTTAGTAGCAAAGTAGTATGGAAGTAACAGTAACTATGGCAAAAGTAACAGTAGCAGTTTTGTAGTGATTGTAACAGCAGTAGCAACGAAAGTAACTTAGCAAAGATCAATTGTCGTGGGGAACCACAGCCACCTATGGGGCCATCAGTCCCTTTGTGGTTCGGCAGGGGGGATGAGCACGTTGCACAAAGAGCGGAGAGCGTAGCGCAGCACGACAGAGATCACGCGGGTAGTTTTTACCCAGGTTCAGGCCGCCGCGAGGCATAAAACCCTACTCCTACTTTGGTGGATTGATGGTGGATTGTGGTGGATACGCAGCGCTCTTGCCCAGCAGGGTTGCCTCAGGGCGAGGGCATCTACGCACGTACGAGTGTAGAAGGGTCCGAATCCCCTCTACGGTTGCCATGGCCCTCCTTTTATAGATCAAGGGGTCACCACAATGGCAAATCAGTCATTGTGTACTGATTAGATAGCGAACAGTGCTATCATACATAACTCTCCAGACAGAGCAGTGCGCATTAAATGCGTCGCTTAATGTCACATCGCGGCATGCCTGGCAAGCCTTGTCGGGCTGCTCGGCCACCTTCTCGTTTGTCTGCTTGCCACGTCTCTGGACGGGTGTCATTTGGAGATGGTTTCCATAGGAAGTGGCTGCCACGTGCCAAATAACAGCCACTTAGTCACTTGAGGGCTTGACACCGCACCGATCAATGACTTGTGTCGCTGTGAGGTGGAGCGGTGGAGCCTTGGCGGGATAATTTGCCTTCGTCGCGCCCGGTAGGCCCGCCGGGACGGTCTTGAGGCTTGTCTTCGGGGCCACCTCGACCTCGCCAGGCTCGCCTGCCCGGCAAGGGAGGCTTTCCCTCAGTGGTGTCTTGCTCATTCAGCGTGTCTTGGTCTTCTCGATCCACCCTTTGATTCCTCAAAGAGCTATCTCTTCAATTTGATCTTGACTTGGATGTTGTAAGTTGCCGGGCCGGTGATTTGCTGTTCGTGCACAAGTCAGGGGGAAACATACACCCCTGTTTGTGTACCCCGACATCAATATGTGAAAAGCTCGTAGGCATTGGATCGGCAATGATAATTGTGTTGGATAATATTCATCATGTAGCAGTTATAACCTAGGGTGACACAGAACTAGCTCCAATTCATCTATATAATGTAGGCATGTATTCTGTATATAGTCATACGTGCTTATGGAAAAGAACTTGCATGACATCTTTTGTCCTACCCTCCCGTGGCAGCGGGGTCCTAATGGAAACTAAGGGATATTAAGGCCTCCTTTTAATAGAGAACCGGACCAAAGCATTAGCACTTAGTGAATACATGAACTCCTCAAACAACGGTAATCACCGGAAAAAATCCCAATTATTGTCACCTTGGGGTATGCGGATCATAACTCGTAATAGGTGTCTACAACTTGAAAGATAGGATCAAGAACTCGCTTATATTCATGAAAACATAATAGGTTCAGATATGAAATCATGGCACTCGGGCCCTAGTGACAAGCATTAAGCATAGCAAAGTCATAGCAACATCAATCTCAGAACATAGTGGATGCTAGGGATCAAACCCTAACAAAACTAACTGGATTACATGATAAATCCTATCCAACCCATCACCGTCCAGCAAGCCTACGATGGAATTACTCACTCCCGACGGTGAGCATCATGAAATTTGTGATGGAGGAAGGTTGATGATGATGATGGCGATGAATCCCCCTCTCCGGAGCCCCGAACGGACTCCAGATCAGCCCTCCCGATGAAGAACAGGAGGCGGCGGCTCCGTATCATAAAACGGGATGAATCCTTCTCTCTAATTTTTTTTCTCCCCGAATAGGTACTTATAGAGTTGGAGTTAGGGTCGGAGGAGGTCCAGGGGGCCCACAAGCCTGCTAGGTGCGCCCAGGGGGGCGCGCCCCCAGGGCTTGTGGCCTCTGGGTGGACCCCCTCAGGTTACTTCTTGCGCTAGTATTTTTTATATATTCCACAAAAATTATCCGTAAATTTTCAGGTCAATCCGAGAACTTTAATTTCTACACAAAAATAACACCATGGCAATTCTGTTGAAAATAGCGTCAGTCCGGGTTAGTTCCATTCAAATCATGCAAATTAGAGTCCAAAACAAGGGCAAAAGAGTTTGGAAAAGTAGATACGATGGAGACGTATCAACTCCCCCAAGCTTAACCCATTGCTTGTCCTCAAGCAATTTAGTTGACAAACTGAAAGTGAAAAAACTTTTACAAACTCTGTTTGACCTTGTTGCAAATATGTATAGCCAATATTTAGGTTTTCAGCAAAGATTATGAACTAACCATATTCACAATAATATTTAGGTCTCACATTTACTCATATCAATGGCATAATCAACTAGCGAGCAATAATAATGAATCTCGGATGACAACACTTTTTCCAAAACAACCATGATATAATATGACAAAATGGTATCTCGCTAGCCCTTTCTGAGACAGCAAAATATAAATGCAGAGCACCCCTGAAGATCAAGGACTGACTAGACATTAAATTCATGGCAAAAGAGATCCAGTCACACTCATACTCAACATCAATTAATAACAAAGTATATAAATAACAGCGGTGCTCTCTAACTGGTGCCTTTTATAAGAGGATGATGACTCAACAATAAAAATAAATAGATAGGACCTTCGCAGAGGGAAGCAGGGATTTGCAGAGGTGCTAGAGCTTAAAGCTTTTAAAACAGAGATGAATATAATTTTGAACAGTATGCTTTCATTGTCAACATAACAACCAAGATATCTCACTATCTTCCATGCTAGATTTATTATAGGCGGTTCCCAAACAGAATGGTAAAGTTTTTACTCCCCCTCCACCAACAATCACACTCCACGCCTAGCCGAATCCACGTGTACCGTTCATACCAACAACAGTCCTGGGGGAGTTTTGTTTCATTATTATATTTTGATTTGATTTTGAGCATGGAACTGGGCATCCCGAATACCAGCCACTTTCTCGTGAATGACAAGTGAATAAACACTCATCGTGAGAATAACCCACCTAGCATGGAAGATACTGACAGCCCCCAGTCGCTACATGAGCGATTCGGACATACCAAACAGATTATTATTTGAAGGTTTAGAGTTTGGCACATGAAAATTTACTTGGAACGGCAGGTAAATACCGCATATAGGTAGGTATGGTGGACTCATATGGAGCAATTTTGGGTTTAAGGAAGTGGATGCACAAGCAGTATTCCCGCTTAGTACAAGTGAAGGCTAGCAAAAGATTGAGGAGCTACCAACTAGAGAGCGACAACGGTCAGAAACATGCATTGAGATTAATCAACATTGAATGCAAGCATGAGTAGGATATAAATCACCATGAACATAAATATCGTGGAGGCTATGTTGTTTTTGATTCAACTACATGCGTGAACATGTGCCAAGTCAAGCCACTTGAATCATTCAAAGGAGGATACCACCCTATCATACTACATCATAACCATTTTAAAATGTATGTTGGCACACAAGACAAACCATTATCCACTCCTAGCTAATTAAGCATGGCATGAGTAACTATAATCTTTAATTGCCATTGCAAACATGTTTCATTCATAATGGGCTGAATCAGGAACGATGAGCTAATCATATTTACAAAAACAAAATAGGACGAGTTCGTACCAGCTTTTCTCCATCTCAATCATTTCATCATATATCGTCATTATTGCCTTTCACTTGCACGACCGAACGGTGTGAATAATAATAAGAGTGCACGTGCATTGGACTAAGCTGGAATCTGCAAACATTTATTCAAAGGAGAAGACAAGGTAACAAGGGCTCTTTGTTAGATCAACAATAATGCATATGAGAGCCACTCAACATTTTCATCGTGGTCTTCTCCTTACGACCCAAAGAAAAAGAAAAGGAAATTCAAAGAAACACACTGAAATATTTGTGGAGTTTTTGTTTTTCTGAAGAAAGTAAAACGAAAACGAGAAAAACTATTTACACGGGAAAGCTCCCAACAAGCAAAAGAAGAATGAGAAATATTTTTGGGTTTTCTTTTAATACTACTACTAAATAAACTAAAAAGAAGCGAGAACTAATTTTTTTGGATTTTCTCAAAGTTTTTTCAAACACACAAGAAGAAAGCAAGAAAAATAAACTAACATGGATAATACAATGAAAAAGTATGAACACCGATAACTGGAATGAGTGTGTGAACATGAATGTAATGTCGGTGAGAGATACGTACTCCCCCAAGCTTAGGCTTTTGGCCTAAGTTGGCCTAGGGCCACGGCTCGAAATAACCCTCTCCTCGATACTGCAGAGGGTCCTGAGGGTTCCACTGGTTGGCGAGCTCCTGTGGCTCCCACTGATAGGTAGACTCCTGATATGGGTCAGGAACTAGTGCTGGCTCAGATCCTGGGGGTTGTGAAAGACCCCAAAATCTGTAGATGTCCTCGGGCATAATAGTGTATCTGCCTGAATGAATATCGAACAAAGAAGGTGCAAGCAAGGTGATAATCTCACAAGTACCCCGACTAAAAACTAGGTTGTAGAGGAGCCGCTTGTCATCATCTTTTTTAATAAAATCATGTGCTACCATACTAGCATAGTTTAAATATTTAGTGGGTAACAACATCTCCTCCTCCTCATCGTGCCTAATGGGTATCTCAAAATGTTTAGCAAGGCGGGAGGCATAGACACCTCCAAAAATAGTACCCTTCGAGCGGTTCATGTTCAACCGTCAAGCAACAATAGCGCCCAAACTAAAAGTTCCCTCAACATATAAAGCATGGCGCAAAATGGCAAGGTTAGGGGCACTGAGGCCTCCACTCTCCCATCGACCAATCAAACATCTCCCGGCAAATAATGAATAATAGCGTAAAACATGAAAATGTAAACTAGCCACTCTCGCCTCTGGTTTTCCTCTCTCTTCCCCCACAGTAGTGTCAGCAATGAAATCCTCCACATCCCTAGGACGTGGCTCACTGATGCTGCCTGTAACACCCCTGTGTATTAGTCACTGTGATCTACTGCTAATAATGCCAAGTCATAACATTTGCAGTGCTTAAACATAGTGGTTAACCAAAACAATTCAAACTCCATTCTGAAAATCAACTCAAATTCAAAAGTGCAAAATCAACTTGCTCAAACACTATGGGAAAATGTTCACTAAATAGCAAATATTCCAGAAGCACTCACAAAATTATAACTAATGCTACTTGGATTAGTTAAATGACTCCAACAAGATGAAACAGCACCAAAACAACAATATTTAATACATTTAAAATCATTCCAAATTCAAACAAACTCCAAATCTGCCCAAACCAATTTTTGGTGTAAGATAATATTGCATTGCAATATATGGGCCAAGTCTCATATTCTATAAAAGTGCACAAGTGGCCTAACTAATGCAAAACAGAAAAGAAATAAAAGAAAAAGCAAAACAGAAAAACAGAAAAATAGAACGAGGCACTGTGCACTGGGCTTAAGTGCACAGTGCCCCGACCACCGGCCCACCTGGCCCAACCCCTCTCTCTCCCTCGCGCTGTCATCCCCTCCATGGCCGAGCGCGCGCGCGCCGCTCGCGCGCCGACACGCCGGCGCCCGCCGACACTACAGGGGCGCGAGAGGATAAGGGAGCCTCGTCCGCTCCCCCTTGACCCCATCGCTCACTCTTCTCTCGCCCGGCTCGCTCCTCTCCTTCCCTTTCCTCCTCCAGATCCGTAGCCGAGCGCCCCCATAGCCGCTCGCCGCCGTTCGCGCGTCCACCATCGCCCTCGGACCTGGCCGCCGTGTCCATCAGCTCCGCCGTCGACCGCTGCTCCGACCGGGGTCACTTGGAGAAGCCAGGACCCCTGCACCGTGCGCATCAACCTCGCCTTCTTCCTCGGCCGCCGGTGACATTCCTCCTCGCCGGCGACGTCCTGCTGCTACTAATCCGTCGAGGGTTTTCCGTAACCACTCGGTGAGCCTCCTCTTCCCTCCTCTTCTCTACCGAGCCGCCGAGCTCCTCGATAGCGAGCTCGATGCCTAGCCGCGCTCCGACCGCCGCGGTACCTCGCCGTCCGGCAACTTCCGGCCGTCTCCAGGGCCGCGCTTTAGCTCGGTTCGACGCCGCACCTCGCGCTGGTTCGTAATCGACCAGAAGCACGCGCTAGAACTCACCGTAGCCACGCGCTCGATATCACCCGAAGCTCCTCGCCGCCACGGCTCAACGCCGGCGCATTTCCGGCCATCCCTAAGTCACCACACTAGCCCAGTTGGATGCGGCTCAGTCTCCGCATTCGAACGCACCTGAAAACGTGCGAAACGGCGCACCGCAGCTGATTTCTGACGCCGGCCGTGGCCTCTTCGCCGCGTTTGAGGTCGCCGGAGTAATTCCGGCGCCGACGCCGACGTGGCCCGACAGGTGGGGCCCCCTGAGTCACTGGCAGCTGGGCCCCGTGGACCCAGTTGACCCAGTTGACCAGGTCAACTGCTGACTGGGCCGGCCCCAGCAGCTGACATGTGGGACCCACGCGCATTACTGTTTCTGATTAATTAAGTTAATCTGGTAATTAGTTAGACACTGACAATGCGGGCCCACCTGCTAATTAGGTTATTTAGTTAGTTTTAACTCTGTTTAGCTAGCTGAGCCACTGACATGTGGGTCCCACTGGACCCACATGTCAGGTTTGACCCTGGTCATCCACTGTTGAATGCTGACGTCATCTCTGCGTCATGCTGACGTCACACAATCACTGTTCTAGATAATGTTGAATTAATAAATAGAAATAAATCCAGAAAATCATTTAAACATCGAAAATTAATAACTTTTAAACCGTAGCTCGGATTGAAAAACTTAAAACATGAAACTTGCTCAGAACGACGAGACGAATCTAATCGTGTCGTCTGTTCCCTTGTAGGAACCCCCTACGTAGAAGAACTCGTAACTCCGAGCCTGATTCCGGCATATGAATAGTGCACACACTCCGATTAAGAAATCCCACGTTAATCCTATAATAACTAAAAAATGACTTGGGCATACTTCAGGCAACCCTGCACTGCATCATAGTCGTAGCATGCCCTGTATTGCATCGTTGCTGTGTATTTACTTGTTTCCTTCCCCCTCTTCTCTCTCGGTAGACCCGGACGGTGACTTAGCTCCCGAGGTCGACGCTGCTCAGGAGCCTGACGACACCACTGAAGACCTTGCCCTTGCCGCAGAGCAAACAGGCAAGCACCCCCATTTTGAGCATTCCGATATTGCCCACTCTCTTCCCTCTTATGCTTGCATTAGAAGATACTACTGCTGCTGTTATCCTACTTCTGTTGCATAGCCTGTTTATTGTAGCCTACTATTGATACATGCCTGCTATCCTAAAATGTTTAGTATAGGATGGTTAGAGCCCTATCAGAGACCCACTTGTCCCGACTGCCCCGCTGGACTCTCAGAAGACCCGAGCAACGGGATCGAAGATCAGACCCCTGGCACCGCACGTCACTTCCCCCTTAAAATTGCTCGACACTACTGGGTTACTATCGAGTACCGAGGGTGATACCTCGTCAGCACTTCTGATGATAACCTTGTAGGTTAGTTAATCGGTCGTGGTAAGCGAGGGTGATTCCTCCTACACCACCCCCGATACCGACGCCGTCGTACAACACCTCAAGTGTGGACCTCGAGGGTGATTCCTCCTTCGTTCACCTTAATGATAGCATCGAGTGGGATCCCATCGGGGTGATTCCTCAGGGTTCCCCCTTGGTGTCAGACACACGGAGACTTTGGTTACTATGACTGAACACTGAACCATGATACTAAAGACGGGTCGGCCCTGAGGGGTACCCGCGCGAGCATGAATGCGAAGTGATGTGGAGTCGGGTTGACCTGAGAGGTGCCCGTGAGATAACAACGAGGCGTGGCCGGGCATTCTTAGCCCTTGCCGCAAGTCCTCGAGACGGGGCGACGGGGTCACATTGATCGTGAGTCTCTGCTCGTTACCGCGCGCTCCTAAACCACTAAATGGTTTGGATATTTGATCCGAGGGGCCTCTGGCCTGATAGCACTAACCATCACGTGGGCATAGTATGGGCGTTCTGCGTCGTATACTTCAGCCGAAGCTTAATAGACGTCAGCAACTGAGCGGCACACGCTGGGTTGGACTGGGAACGCAACCGCACTTGTATAAGGGGTTGCTAGGTCTGCTCACCGGTGGTGTACGCAACGTGCAGGAGCGTCCGGGGCGATGGCCCAAGACCCCTGGGGGCATAGGTTAGTCCGGCGTGTTGACCTCTCTGTTAAGTATTTGGTCGGGGTTGCGGCGTGTTGCTTAGCCGAGGCCGGGCATGACCCAGAAAAGTGTGTCCGGCCGGAGTTAAGCGAGCGTGGTGGGTAAGTTGGTGCACCCCTGCAGGGAAGAAACAATCTATCGATAGCCTGTCCTACGGTAACGGACACTCGGAGTTGTATCCCGATCGGTACAACTAGAACTGATGACTTGAGATGAAATGGATAGTATGGCTCTGGGATTACTTTCTCGCAGGGAGTCGAGGAAGGATCTCTGGCCGAGGTTGATAACATTACTACTACTTTACATTATGTTATCCTGCACTCTTCTTATGCTGCAAGACTGCTGAAAATGCTGAAGATGCTAGTCTTCGATAGGACTAGGCTTTCCCCCTCTATTCTGGCATTTCTGCAGCCCAGTCCACATATACAGCCCCCTTTGAAAATATTGCATATGTAGTGTAGATCCTTGCTTGCTGAGTACTTCGGATGAGTACTCACGTTTGCTTTATTTTCTTTTTCTCCCCATATCCTTTTGACGCCGCCAGATGACGGAGCCCCTGAGATAGCAGCCCCCGTCGACGACTACGGCTACTACTACTACCCTCCAGGCGAGTACTACTACGAGGAGCCGACAGACGACCAGGAGTAGGATTCGGAGGGTCCTAGGCAGGAGGCCTACGCCTTTCGATCGTAGAGTTTTATTTTGCCCCGCCTTTCTAAAAGGCCTATCTCTATTTCTGTCATATATCTGTACCCAGATATCTGATGCTTCCGCTGACACTTGTATGCCATCGAGCTATGTATTCAAGCCCTCGAGGCCCTGGCTTGTAATATAAAGCTTGTATGAATTTATTTATGTTTTAGAGTTGTGTTGTGATATCTTCAAGTGAGTCCTTAGGCTTGATCGTGTGCATTTGCGTGTATGGTTAGTGCACGATTAAGCCGGGGTCGTCACACTGCCCTCATAAGGTATTTTGCAAACATCACAAAAATCATAAAGTGTCATTCACTTAGGCATGTCATACAAGTGAAATTCTACCATGGGAGGATCCTTCCTAGAATGAAAGTGAAAATTTTGCAGGAAGGTATTAGTGAGTAGGAGGTATTGGTCACACTTATCTTGGAGGAAGGCGGTGATGCCGGTATTCTCTGCCAAATAATACAAATCATCATAAATTCCTGCCTCCCTCAAGAATGCATCGCTTGGCCACTCACACGGTCGAACCTCCACAGCGCGAGGAAGGTTGCACTTGGGCTTCTTCTTCTCCTCATTTTCATTTCCCTCGGAATTCCGGCTCGAAGAACCCCTTAACCACCTCCTCATGGTTTCTCTTTCTCTGATTTTTTTTAAATTTTTAGTGACTCAAAATAAAAGTGAACAAAACTCAACAAAACTAATAGCAACTACTCCCACAAGTGTCTAGAGGATATATCATGCAACAAAACTACTTTGGACCACATAAATTTGACATGCAAGCTCAAGAACATGGTCACCACAGCAGCAAAAATTTGCAGTATATAAAGCACTAGAACAAAAACTAATTGGACCAACGGAGGACTCACATACTGATGATCAATCCCCCGAAACAGTTTCGGAAACGGAGTTCCGAGCAAGGAGATAAAAAATGACAACAAAATGAGCAAGAACACGAGTTTGAGCAATGGTGGGATTTTTTCTGGACGAAGACGAAGTGAATGGGTGGCTGGAATAAGTGGGGGGGACCCACAAGCCTACTAGGCGCGCCCAGGGTGGTGGGCGTGCCCTGTGGGCTTGTGGCCCACTGGTGCACCCCCCCTGAGGTGTGTTCAGTGCCAAAAATTCTTAAATATTATAGAAAAAATCATACTAAATTTTCAGGGGATTTGAAGAGCTTTTATTTTCTGGTCATTTTTTATTGCATGGATAATTCAGAAAACAGAAAAATAATAGTATTTTTTCTTTATTCACTCTAAATAATAGAAAGTAAAAAGTGGGTACAGAGAGTTGTGTTTACTAAATTCATCCATCTCATGCCCGTCAAAAGAAATCCATTAACAAGGTTGATCAAGTCTTATTAACAAACTTCTTCCAAATGACATGAAACCGGAGAATCTTCGTATAACACTCGGTTACCTCAACGGGGATATGCATGTCCCCGACAATAAGAATATCATATTTCTTTTTGACAGTAGGAAGAGGGAATTCAAAACCTCCAATAGTAATTGTTGAAATTTTTCCAATAGAATTGATACTATTCACTCGAGGTTGTTTCTTCGCAAAGTGTACCGTATGCTCATCACCATTAACATGAAAAGTGACATTGCTCTTGTTGCAATCAATAATAGCCCCTGCAGTATTCAAAAAGGGTCTACGAAGGATAATCGACATACTGTCGTCCTCGGGTATATTAAGAATAACAAAATCCGTTAAAATAGTGACATTTGCAACTACGACAGGCACATCCTCACAAATACCGATGGGTATAGCAGTTGATTTATCAGCCATTTGCAGAGAGATTTCAGTGGGTGTCAACTTATTCAATTCAAGTCTACGATATAAAGAGAAAGGCATAACACTAACACCGGCTCCCAAATCACATAAAGTAGTTTTTAACATAGTTTCTTTTAATGGAGCATGGTATAGTTGGTATTCTTGGATCTCCTAGTTTCTTTGGTATTCCACCCTTAAATGTGTAATTAGCAAGCATGGTGGAAATTTCAACTTCCGGTATCTTTCTTTTATTTGTAACAATATCCTTCATATACTTAGCATAAGGAGACATTTTCAGAATATCAGTCAAACGCATACGCAAAAAGACAGGTCTAAGCATTTCAACAAAGCGCTCAAATTTTTCATCATCCTTTTTCTTGGATGGTTTAGGAGGAAAGGGCATGGGTTTCTGAACCCATGGCTCTCTTTCTTTTCCATGTTTCCTAGCAATGAAGTCTCTCTTATCATATCTTTTGTTTTTAGGTTGTGGGTTATCAAGATCAACAATAGGTTCTATCTCCACATCATTATCATTACTAAGTTGAGCATCAACATGAACACCATCATTATCATTATTACTAGGTTCATGTTCATCACATGATTGTGTCTTAGCATTAGAAATAGAAATATCATTTGGGTTCTCGGGTGTGTCTATAACAGGTTCAGTAGAGGCATGCAAAGTCCTATCCTCATTCTTTTTCTTTTTAGCTGGCCTAGGTGCCTCAGTATCAATTCTCTAAGAGTCTTGTTCAACTCTCTTAGGATGGCCCTCAGGATACAAAGGATCCTGAGTCATTTTACCACCTCTAGTCATAACTCTAACAACATTATCATTCATCTTATTATTCATTTCATTGAGCAAATCATTTTGTGCCTTGAGAACTTGTTCTACTTGAGTTTTTACCATGGAAGCATGTTTACTAACAAACTTGAGATCATTAACAGTTCTACACATATAGTCACCGAAGTGTTCAAGCATATAAGCATTTCTTTTCAATTGTCTACTAACATATGCATTGAAGTTTTCTTGTTTAACAATAAAGTTATCAAATTCATCCAAGCATTGACAAGCAGATTTATTATGAGGAATATCACCTTCATCAAATCTATAGAGAGAATTTACCTCTACTACCTGTGTCGGGTTATCAAGACCATGTATTTCTTCAATAGGTGGTAAATTCTTAACATCTTCAGCTTTAATACCTTTTTCTTTCATAGATTTCTTTGCCTCTTGCATATCTTCAGGACTGAGAAATAGGATACCCCTCTTCTTCGGAGTTGGCTTAGGTGGTGGTTCGGGAAGAGTCCAATCATTATCATTACTCAATATATTATTCAGTAGTACTTTAGCTTGTTCAACAGTTCGTTCCCTGAAAACACAACCAACACAACTATCTAGGTGGTCCCTAGAAGCATCGGTTAGTCCATTATAAAAGATATCAAGTATTTCATTTTTCTTGAGAGGATGATCAGGCAAAGCATTAAGTAACTAGAGAAGCCTCCCCCAAGCTCGTGGGAGACTCTTTTCTTCAATTTGCACAAAGTTAAATATTTCCTTTAAAGCAGCTTGTTTCTTATGAGCAGAAAAATATTTTTCAGAGAAATAATAAATCATATCCTGAGGACTACGCACACATCTAGGAGCACGAGAATTAAACCATAACTTAGCATCACCCTTTAATGAGAAAGGAAATAATTTAAGAATATAGTAATAGCAAATTTTTTCCTCATGAGCAAATAGGGTGGCTATATCATTCAGTTTAGTAAGATGTGCCACAACAGTTTCAGATTCATAACCATGGAAAGGATCAGATTTAACCAAAGTAATTAACTCAGGGTCGACAGAGAATTCATAATCCTTATCAGTAACAAAGATAGGTGAAGTAGCGAAATTAGGATCATACTGCATTCTAGCATTCAAAGATTTTTCTTTCACTTGCATAGTAGTTTCTTAAGGTCATCTCTATCCTTACAAGCAAGAAAGTCCCTAACTACCTCTCCATCCATAACATAACCCTCAGGTATAACAGATAATTCATATCTAGGAGTGCTAGGTCTAATGGGTGTTTCAAAGTTTTCAGTTTCAATAATTTCATCAGTTTCAGCATTCTCAATATCTTTATCTCTAGCAAGTTGTTCATCAAGAAATTCACCAGTGGCACATTATTATCAAGCAAAGTAGTAGTATCATCATAAGCATCTTGCATAGCAGAAGTAGCATCATCAATTACTTGCGACATATCAGAATCAATAGCAGATGTAGGTGTCGCAAGCTTACTCAAAATAGAAGGTGAATCAAGTGCAGAGCTAGATGGCAGTTCCTTACCTCCCCTCGTCCTAGAGGGAAAAATCTTGGTTTTGGTATCCTTCAGATTCTTCGTAATGGTCAACAGATATAAATCTCAAGTGACTCAGAGAATAGAGCTATGCTCCCCGGCAACGGCGCCAGAAAAAAGTCTTGATAACCCACAAGTATAGGGGATCACAACAGTTTTCGAGGGTAGAGTATTCAACCCAAATTTATTGATTCGACACAAGGGGAGCCAAAGAATATTCATGAGTATTAGCAGTTGAGTTGTCAATTCAACCACACCTGAAAGACTTAATATCTGCAGCAAAGTATTTAGTAGCAAAGTAGTATGGAAGTAACAGTAACTATGGCAAAAGTAACAGTAGCAGTTTTGTAGTGATTGTAACAGCAGTAGCAACGAAAGTAATGTAGCAAAGACCAATATGTGAAAAGCTCGTAGGCATTGGATTGGCAATGATAATTGCGTTGGATAATATTCATCATGTAGCAGTTATAACCTAGGGTGACACAGAACTAGCTCCAATTCATCAATATAATGTAGGCATGTATTCCGTATATAGTCATACGTGCTTATGGAAAAGAACTTGCATGACATCTTTTTGTTGGGGAACGTAGTAGTAAATCAAAAAAATTTCCTACGCATCACCAAGATCAATCTATGGAGAGACTAGCAATGAGAGAGAGAGGAGTGCATCTTCATACCCTTGAAGATCGCGATGCGGAAGCGTTGCAAGAACGCGGTTGGAGGAGTCGTACACGCAGCGATTCAGATCGCGGTCGATTCCGATCTAAGCGCCGAACAACGGCGCCTCCGCGTTCAACACACGTGCAGCCCGGTGACGTCTCCCGCGCCTTGATCCAGCAAGGAGGAGGGAGAGGTTGGGGAAGACAACTCCGGCAGCACGACGGCGTGGTGGTGGAGTTGGCAGTTCTCCGGCAGGGCTTCGCCAAGCTCAACGGAGGAGGAGGGGGTGTTGGAGAGGGGGAGGGTTGCGCCTTGGATGAGGTGCTGCTGCCCTCCCTCCTCCCCTCTATTTATAGGGCCAAGGGGTAAGGGGGCCGGCCCCTCTAGATCAGATCTAGAGGGGGGGCGGCGGCCAAAGGGAGGGGGCTTGCCCCCCAAGCCAAGGGGGGCGCCTCCTTTAGGGTTTCCCCCCAACCCTAGGCGCATGGGCCCTAAGAGGGGATGGCGCCCAGCCCACTTAGGGGCTGGTTCCCTCCCACATACAGCCCATAAGGCCCTCCGGGGCAGGTGGACCCTCCCGGTGGTCCCGGTACAATACCGGCAAACCCCCGAATACTTCCGGTGACCGTATGATGACTTCCCATATATAAATCTTCACCTTCGGACTAGTCCGGAACTCCTCGTGACGTCCGGGATCTCATCCGGGACTCCGAACAACATTCGGTAACCACATACTATTTCCCATAAAAACTCTAGTGTCACCGAACCTTAAGTGTGTAGACCCTACGGGTTCGGGAACCATGCAGACATGACCGAGACATTTCTCCGGCCAATAACCAACAGCGGGATCTGGATACCCATGTTGGCTCCCACATGTTCCACGATGATCTCATCGGATGAACCACGATGTCGACGATTCAATCAATCCCGTATACAATTCCCTTTGTCTACCGGTATGATACTTGTCCGAGATTCGATCGTCGGTATCCCTATACCTTGTTCAATCTCGTTACCGGCAAGTCTCTTTACTCGTTCCGTAACGCATGATCCCGTGGCTAACTCTTTAGTCACATTGAGCTCATTATGATGATGCATTACCGAGTGGGCCCAGAGATACCTCTCCGTCATACGGAGTGACAAATCCCAGTCTCGATTCGTGCCAACCCAACAGACACTTTCGGAGATATCTGTAGTGCACCTTTATGGTCACCCAGTTACGTTGTGACGTTTGATACACCCAAAGCATTCCTACGGTATCCGGGAATTGCACAATCTCATGGTCTAAGGAAATGATACTTGACATTAGAAAAGCTTTAGCAGACGAACTACACGATCTTGTGCTATGCTTAGGATTGGGTCTTGTCCATCACATCATTCTCCTAATGATGTGATCCCGTTATCAATGACATTCAATGCCCATGGTCAGGAAACCATAACCATCTATTGATCAACGAGCTAGTCAACTAGAGGCTCACTAGGGGCATGTTGTGGTCTATGTATTCACACATGTATTACGATTTCCGGATAACACAATTATAGCATGAACAATGGACAATTATCACGAACAAGGAAATATAATAATAACCACTTTATTATTGCCTCTAGGGCATATTTCCAACACTTTTGTCCTACCCTCCCGTGGCAGCGGGGTCCTAATGGAAACTAAGGGATATTAAGGCCTCCTTTTAATAGAGAACCGGACCAAAGCATTAGCACTTAGTGAATACATGAACTCCTCAAACTATGGTAATCACCAGAAAGAATCTCAATTATTGTCACCTTGGGGTATGCGGATCATAACTCGTAATAGGTGTCTACAACTTGCAAGATAGGATCAAGAACTCACTTATATTCATAAAAACATAATAGGTTCAGATCTGAAATCATGGCACTCGGGCCCTAGTGACAAGCATTAAGCATAGCAAAGTCATAGCAACATCAATCTCAGAACATAGTGGATACTAGGGATCAAACCCTAACAAAACTAACTCGATTAAATGATAAATCCTATCCAACCCATCACCGTCCAACAAGCATACGATGGAATTACTCACTCCCGGCGGTGAGCATCATGAAATTGGTGATGGAGGAAGGTTGATGATGATGATGGCGACGAATTCCCCTCTCCAGAGCCCTGAATGGACTCCAGATCAGCCCTCCCAATGAAGAACAGGAGGCGGCGACGGCTTCATATCGTAAAACGCGATGAATCCTTCTCTCTGATTTTTTTCTTCCCGAATAGGTACTTATAGAGTTGGAGTTAGGGTCGGAGGAGGTCCAGGGAGCCCACAAGCCTGCTAGGCGCGCCCTCGGGGGGGGGGGGGGGCGCCCCCAGGGCTTGTGGCCTCTGGGTGGACCCCATCTGGTTACTTCTTGCGCCAGTATTTTTTATATATTCCACAAAAAATCTCCGTAAATTTTCAGGTCAATCCGAGAACTTTGATTTCTGCACAAAAATAACACCATGACAATTCTGCTGAAAACAGCGTCGGTCCGGGTTAATTCCATTCAAATAATGCAAATCAGAGTCCAAAACAAGGGCAAAAGAGTTTGGAAAAGTAGATATGATGGAGACGTATCACTTCCGCACCCGCGCGCCGCACCCGGGATGGTCGGCCTCCATGACCGCCGCCGGGGGCCGCGCCGCCCGTAACTAGGGTTCGTTCGCCGGTCGTGTTGACCGGCTGCACTAGAGAGTCTTTTTCCCGAGCCCTTGCTCCGGGTTTTCTCTCTCCCGCCGGTCATCTTGATCGGCGTTTTGTTTTTGGTTTTATGATCTACGCTTGATCGGTTTGCGTCGCCCGCCGCCGTCGTCGACCCCCGTGCGCCTCTACTCCGACACTGGCGCGACTGGCAGACTTCTTCACCGACCCGGCGGCCTTGCGCGACAGGCGGCCCCTCACGGCCGTCATCCGCGCGCTGGCCCGCCCGTCGATCTACGCCGGCCGTCTCCGCCCTGCTCCGACCGGGACTCCTGCATCGCCCCGACCCGGCAGCCTCGCGCCATGCGGCGGCCCATCATAGCCGCCGTTCGTGCGCCGGCCCGCCCATCGATCCAAGCCACCCGCCTCTGCCACGTCTGCACAGCGGCCCTGCGGTCTGCCTCGCCGGCCTCGTCCCCAGCTGCGTCGGGCCGGCTGCGTCATGCTCGTCGGCTGCCTCAGCTCGGGCGGTGCTGCTACGTTGGTCGCTCGGGCCTCGCTGCCCGTACGCCGGCGCTGCTTTGGCAGCCCGGGTGCCGGTGTTGACGCGCTCGTCCGCACAACGTCCCACGCCGTCCGTCGTCGCCGGTTTCAGCTCGGACTCCGCCTCCATCGAGCGGCGTCCCAACCTCGCGCGCGATCGGCTTGATCACCCGCTCGCCGCCGCGATCCGCCCCATCTACGCCGTGCTACCGACCGGGCCCATCGATTGCGCTCGCCTCCGCAGGTCCCGTGAAGACCGTCCAGAGTACAGCGCGCCCCTACACCGATCGAGCATCGGGCTGCCGCTGCGTAGCCCCGTCGGGCCGCAGCGCCGCCACCTCGTGGTTCTCCCCGCGGCTGCACCGACTCGCGCGTCTTCGCTGCGTCGCCCCTTGGGGCCGTAGTGCCGCGATACGTGGTCCCCGACGCCGCCCCGAGGTCGTCCCCGCGGTTGCACCGACCCGGGCTCCGCTGCTGCGTCGCCTCTTCGGGTCGTAGCGCCGCGACCCGCGGTCCCCGCTGCCTCCCCGAGGTCTTCCCACCGTCGCCCCGACCCGCCTGCTGTCGCCGCGTCACCCCTTCGGGCCGTGGAGCCGCGAGTCCACCGCCGTCCGTGCGCGTCGACTTCCCGTGGTATGCGCCGCGCCGCCTCCCTTGGCGCGGGAACGCCACTGTCCGCGCGCGGTCTTCGTCACGCTGTCGGGTTCCTCGCCTACTTCGAGCATCGCCGCCGCGCTTCTAACCTAGCCGCCGCCGCCGCCGCTACCCCCGTAGCCGCCGCCGCCGCCGCCGCTACCCCCGTAGCCGCCGCCGCCCATCCACCTCCTTCGTCTTCGTCCAACACCAGCCCGTCGCCGTCATCTACCCCGACCACTTCATCTACTCCAACCATCATTGGTGACATCGGCCCCATGCTGATTGGCGCCACAACCGTCGTCGAGTCTTCTTCTCTGCTGGCCCTCCGACTCCTTGACATGGCGTACAGCTTGTGCAGGTCCCTCGTCTACGCATGCCTGGTGCTGGCAACACCGATGCGTGCCTTCGTCCACGACGTGTCCCCGGGCCTGGCAAGCCTGGCGCGACGCTTCGTCAACTTCGTCTTCGTCCGTCTAGGCATGCTCGGTGCTGGCAACACTAACGCGTGCATTCGTCTACGACGTGTCCCCAGGTTTGGCACACCCGTCGTGACGTGTCGTCAAGAATGTCTTCTTCCCGACGCACCACTATTTCGACACCACTGCGCCCATGACTAACTCGACGCCTCCTTGCGCTCGCGGCTCCACAACAAAATCCTCGACACCGGCTACCCTGACTCGACATCGACCACGGCGTTCTTCGTACGGCTACCTCGACCACGGCTCCACCACCCTACGCTCTCGGCTACATCGACAGACGGCACAAAGGGCTACCGCCTTGCTTGGGCAACCTCGTTGGTTTCTACTCCAGCCATGATTTTCGCGGTGCATCGACCGTTACGACTGTGGTGGGGGGGTGTCCGTCGGCTTGGCTTTGGATTCTTCTCCAGTCCCACCGTCTGCGTCGCTACCGTTGTGACTGCGGGGGGATGTTGAGTATCGTGATTATTAGGAAAGCTAGGATAGCGTAGGATATTTTTCTACCTTGCCTTGTACTCCAAGATGATCATGTACTCCTATATACTGTATATGTCTATGAGGCTCAAGCAATAAAACAAACCATTTCACCAATCCATCATATTCCGCCAATCTCCCTCCCTCTCTCTTTTAACACGCAAAAAAAACAAACTATAGCAAACACAGAGCAATGCATTTTCGTGAAAAGATGAAAAACTAGCATACATCTATCTGCATAAAAACAAAGAATTATTGCACACGCCCTGTCCAGCAACAGCCAACAGGTACCCGAAGGGAATTCGCGCACGGCTCCTCCAGCCGAGAGCACCGGTACCAGCACCGAACAAGCAGGGTCTTTCGGCCGATCCGCCGTCAATTTTCAATCAGACGGCTCTGGTTTGATTCCCTCACCGCAAGAGGGAGGGAAGCCGCATTCAGCCCAGCCGTGCTTTTACTCCCGACACCTTTGCTGCGTGCGCAGCCCTAAAATCGGCTTTGTGCAAGCACGGGGTGGCGGTACCGGCAATAACGTTTGACCACCTTGCGCGTTTATCACGCTCCGTAATCAATTCCGCAATAAACAAAACTGACATGAACGCAGAGAGTTTTGGCGTGACATCCTTCAAGTTGAACCTGGCCGGGCCGCTGCATTTACTTCTTCAGGTTGTGAGCAGTCGGGTATCCCTCACTTGTCCCATTTTGCTTTCCCTCCCCTGTACTGCTGCGCTGCCTACTCATCATCAAGGAACTCCTCCCTCCTACACATGCCAAGCTGCTGCCAACCTTCATTGATCGCTTCAAACGAATCATTGCACGGCCGAGATCTCCATGCACACTTTTCCCTAATAATCAATCAATGCCCACCCTGTGGTACGTACTACTCCTGCAGCGCTTCTCTTTTTGCTGGGAAAACCTCAGCGCTTCAAGGCAGTTTAGCTAATAAACTACTACAGGGGGAGATGGTCAAGTATCCATCACATGCACTTTGCTCATGGTAAGTATAGTAGAGCTGCAGGCAGTTGGATGATGACCAGCAGGCGGCAGCATGTGCTCTCTGTAGATTAGATTTGATTTGCACGACGGTGTTTCAGGAATAAACAAGAGGGCCGGGAATAATGTAGTACTACATGCCGTGCCGTGGGGCTGCCTGCGGATTGGATTGCTGTGCGTCCGTGACTAATCCAATCATCGTCCAGAGAGAGAACTGCCCCGGCTCGAGAAAAAGCAGACAAAATGCTGCTGCGGCAGTAAAACGGGGATGGGGAAGAGCAGGAGGAGCACAATGATAGGGGGTGCGTACGGCGGCGCTGCTTTGCGTACAGCCAGTCAAAAGCACCGTCCTACAGTACGTCCGTCCCTGCCTGCTGCTCTCTTTTCACATCTCCTCGGTCGGAGCAGAGCACGGGAAAGTGAGAAGCGGGAGGAGCCCATCCGTCCGTCCATCCGGCTCGTACGAGTCGAGTAGGCGTACCTCCCTCCTCCTGTAGAGTGGTGGTACCGCTAGCCAGCCGTTTCCTGCTAGCCTCGCCCAAAACAGGCACAATAATTCAGTCGGTCGACACGGCTTTCACCCTCCTTTTTTCCCTTGTAGCTCCCCTAGGTAAACCACTGTGGCGGTAGGACTAGCAGGGCAGGCACGGCGGAGGGAGAGCCCCCTTTCTTCACGCGCAATCCATGATGGAATCACGTTTCCGGGCACGTCGCCGACCACAAAACCCGGCCGAAACGGAACCCAAATGCGATGATGTCCAAATCTATCCATCCATCCATCTATCTACCGCAACCACCAAAAATACGCCCGGTTTCACTGCCAACTCCAACGGAGAAACCACGCAGAAGCATCGCCTCCGCTCCAAGCACGGGCAGGATGAGAGAGAAGAGGAGTACAGTGGGATCCTAGCAGCAGCAGGAGCTACAGGGGAGATTCGCGGTGGGGCGCAAGGGGTCGCACGCGCAGGACAAGGCGGGGCGTAAATGCGGTTTTGGACCGCTGCGTCGGCGTGTGCGGTGCCGTGAACCGCTCCCCCCGCAAACCAAACCCAAGGCAGAGCAGAGAGGGTGACGACGCGGCGCGGGGCAGAACAAAACAACCGCTTCCTCCTGCCCTGCCTGCCACCTCCCTCTGCACTGCAGCGCAGCGCGCCGTGCTGGACAGGAATCGCTTTTTTGACCGCGTGTGCGCTCCCCCTCTACCCCGCTTCCGAGTTCCGACCCACCACCAGCGCAAACACCACACGCTAGCGGTAGCTGGAGCGGGAGTGGTACTACTACTACCATACCATACCGCCACCACCACTGGAAGCCGCTGTACCGCTACCACGCCACTCCCCCACTCCCCACTGCTCCGCTACCACTCCGCGGCCGCCCGCATTGTGCCTCTGGTTTGAGCGAGGGAGGGCTCGGGAGGAGGAGCGCGTCCGCGCGTGTGATCTGAGGCGGAGAGGAGGGGCGCGAGAGAGATGGCCGGAGGTGGGGGAGGAGGCGGCGGCGGCGGGGGGCAGAAGCAGGACGACCTGGCGCCGCACCCCGTCAAGGACCAGCTGCCCGGGGTCTCCTACTGTATCACGAGTCCACCACCGTGGCGTGAGTGCTCCTGCTCCCTCCCTTCCTCCCACATGCTCCCCCGTTCGTTCGTCCGTCGCCGGCGGTTTTTTGGGCGTCCGTTTCGGGGTTTCTCGGGGCTGGGGCTTGCAGGTTGCGATGGCGACGGGCTGCTTGCTGGTCGCATCACGAACTTTGCCGTTGCTCGCGTCGTTTTCGGGGGTGGTGGGTTCGTGGCCTCGGTGGTTGGTGGATGGGCTCCTCGATGCCTCGCCTCGCTCCAGCTTGTTGCGCGGCGAGGAACCGCCGCCAGATCTGCCCGAGCTTTGCTTCCCGGCGGATATTCCAAAATAAAAAGCAGACTGCCTTTTCCGTTTTGTTCCCCTGGTAGTTTATTAATGCGCTTTAATGAGTTGCTCCGTTGAATATCCACTGCTTAGTTTATCTAGTAGTAACTGATGGTGCTGCAAAGGTTTGACCCGTGCTGATCCGAGTACTACTCGACATTCAACAGAGAAGGAATTTGCATGATTGTCGGATGGGGTTTCTGGATGGTTTTTTTGGTTGTTTTTACTACTACCTTTGATGCTCAAGTTGCAGACTGGTTCTGAATCTGCGATCCAGCATCGCTGCCGCCTCACTTGAGTCAGCGTCAACTCGATTGTGACTTCGATTCTTACGAGTTTCCATGAAATCTGGTGCTACATTTGCGATTTTGTAGGGTAGTAATAATCTTTGGTTTCATATGAACTCACGCGTTGACTCGTTTCAGCTTTACCGCGTGCACCGGGCGTTCGTTTTTGTTACTATATATTGGTGCCAATCTATCTTCTATATTTAGTTGGCGTGTTCCGTGCTGTGCATCCAGTGCATGCATCCTAGGCACTGACCGTGTCGGTTGGTGGTTCCAAACCGGAGGTCCATGTCCGCCCATCGTTGTCCCTTTCAGCTGCATTGATTCTCCAGTTACTTGGCAGGGGTTTTTCATTTCCATTTTCTACCTTGTGTGTTATCATATCATGCATTCTTTGTCTGTTTTAGAGAGCTTGCTCCCAAGCAGCTTTGTTTTGGTTAATGCAATGTGTATGGACGCTGCAGTACAAATAGTACCAGTAATAAATATGTTCCATTTTGTAGAAGATCGAAGTCTTGTTTGGTTCTGAGCCCCTTGTCTGTGTCTGAACCGAGTCAAATCCACATGTAAGGCTGACACTGTAAATAAAGAGAATCACACTTTTGTTATCCTAATCTTCTTTACGCATTTAATGCGTACCCTTCATAACCTGAGTTCTGTACTCAGCAGGAGGGTGGAATCTTTGGTACTTACAATCCTTTCATGTCTTCCTGTCTTGAATTCTTGCTCATAACTCCTGAGTTCAAAGACACATAATGTTTACATGGGAGAAGTTGTAAGGTTGAATGCTCTGCATGGAGAAATGATGAACAAGAAGTCCTTTTTCTTCAGAATATTGATTGGATGATGTGGTCATGTCGGCAAATTGTATTTTTGTATGCATTTCTTCAAAGGTTGATCAACACCATATATTTTGCTTCCATTAACTTCCATCTTTTTGCTAGCCTTGCGAAGTATGTCTATAGAAAGCAGGATAATTTTGCTATAGAAATAGTTTTATCTATACACTTCCACTATATTCTATTTAACTTGTATGTGCTCAGTGAGAAACTTAGTTCTGAAATTTTGACTATGAAATTTTACATAATGCAGCGGAGGCCATTCTCCTTGGCTTTCAGCATTATCTGGTCATGCTGGGAACTACTGTTATCATACCTACTGCACTTGTTCCACAAATGGGAGGAAACAATGTAAGGCTACACCAGTTTACCAAGTTCTGTTGCTTTGGACTGAATCTGTCAATTGTTCTTTCTTTTTGAGAATCAATCTGTCGATTGATGACTAATTGTGTTTCTAACTTTGTTAGGAGGACAAGGCAGTTGTTATCCAGACATTGCTGTTTGTGGCTGGAATCAACACCCTTCTACAGAGTTTCTTTGGTACCCGATTGCCTGCGGTGATTGGTGGATCTTACACCTTTGTTCTACCCACCATTTCGATCATACTTGCAGGACGCTACACGAACGAACCTGATCCACACACTGTATGTTGAAAATAAGGATAATTGTACTTGCTTCCCAGTAATCTTTTCCTACATGTAGACTGATGAATCACCTGGATTTTGTTTTTGAAGAAATTCCTCAAAATCATGCGTGGAACACAAGGTGCTTTGATCGTTGCTTCTGCACTACAGATCATAGTTGGCTTCAGTGGCCTTTGGCGTAATGTTGCCAGGTAGGAAGATGAACAATGCGTAATTGTTATGTCTCAACTCAATTGCTGTTTCAGAGGCACCGAAGCAAAAAGTGTTCTAGCAGGAATAGCGTCTTTAACTTTCAATCTCATGAATATGATTTTGTTTCAGATATCTCAGTCCACTGTCAGCTGCTCCTTTGATAGCGTTAGTTGGCTTTGGACTGTATGAGCTGGGTTTTCCATCGGTAAGATCTGAGCATTGTGTTTCTACTCGATACTTGTTTAATCATACATACTTATGTTTGAACAACAAATACACAGGTTGCTAAATGTGTTGAGATTGGTCTGCCTGAACTGATCCTCCTGGTGATATTCGCTATGGTTCGACACAATTCCTATGCAACCAATATATTTTTAACCTTTTGTTACCCAGCATAATTATGTGCTCCAGCTGCATTTTTACGCCCCCACCCCCCTTTCATTTTTGCAGTACCTGCCCCATACTATACATATGATGAAGTCTATCTTCGACCGGTTTGCTGTTCTATTCACTATTCCCATAGTGTGGCTGTATGCATATCTGCTGACGGTTGGAGGAGCTTACAGGAATGTGTCACCAAAGACCCAATTTCATTGCCGCACTGACCGATCTGGACTAATTGGTGGTGCCCCCTGGTATTGTTGTGTTTTTCTGAAGATATGTTTGTTCCATTTGCACCAACCTTGCTGTTTAGTAACACGAATGTCTCCGTTTCTTATACTATAATGACAGGATAAGAGTACCATATCCCTTCCAGTGGGGTGCTCCAACTTTTGATGCTGGAGAAGCTTTTGCCATGATGGCTGCATCCTTTGTTGCTCTGGTGGAGGTTGAGAAAAAACAAAAAAAAAGAAAAAAAAAAAAAAAAAAAAATAACAAACATAAAACAAACAAAAAACAAAAAAAAAAACACAAAAAAAAACACAAAACACAAAAAAACCAAAAAACAGAAAAACAAAAACAAAAAACCCAAAACAAAAAAACAAAAAAAAAAAAAAAAAAAAAAAAAACACAAAAAAACATAACAAAACAAAAACAAAAAAACAAAACAAGTAGAAACAAAAAAAACTACAAAAAAAAAAAACAGAAACAAAAAACAAAGAAAAAAGAAAACCCAATAACCAAAAAAAACAAAAGTAAAATAAAAAAAAAAAAAATAAAAATCACAAAAACAACGCAAAAAAACAAAAACACAAAAAAAACCAAAAAAAAACAACAAACACAACAACAAAAAAAACAAAAAACAAACAAAAAAAAAAAAAAAAAAAACAAAAAACAAAAAAACAAAAAAAAGAAAAACAAAAAAAAAACCAAAAAAAAACAAGAAAAAACAAATAAAAAAAAAAATTAAAACACAACAAAAAAAAAAACACAAAAACCAAAAAAACCAGAATAGCCAAAAAACAAAAAAAAAAAAAAAAAAACACAAAAAAAACAGAAAAAACAAAAAAACAAAAAAGGAACAACCCAAAAAAACAGAAAAAAACAAAAAAAAAAAACAAAAAAAAAAACAAACAAAAAAAAAAAAAAAAAAAAAAAAAAAAAAAAAAAAAAAAAAAAAAAAACAAAAAAACAACAAAAAAAAAAAAAAACAAAAAAAAAAAAAAAAAACAACAAAAACAAAAAAAAAAAAAAAAAAAAAAAAAAAAAAAAACAAAAAAAAAAAAAAAAAATAAAAAAAAAACAAAATCAAAAAACAAAAAACAAACAAAAAAAAAAACACAAAAAAACAAAAAAAAAAAAAAAAAAAAAAAAAAAAAAAACAAAAAAAAAACAAAAAAAAAAAAAAAAAAAAAATAAAAAAAAAAAAAAAAAAAAAAAACAAAAAAAAAAAAAAAACAAAACCAAAAAAAAAAACAACACAAAAAATCACAAAAAAAAAAAAAAAAGAAAAAAAAAAAAAAAAAAAAAAAAAAACAAAAACAAACAAAAAAACACCAAAAAAAAAAAAAAAACCACACCATAACACAACAAAAAAAAAAAACACCCCACCACAACCACCCCCCCACCCCCCCCCCCCCCCACCCCACCCCCCCCCCCCCCCCCCCCCCCCACCCCCCCCCCCCCCCCCCCCCCCCCCCCCCCCCCCCTCTTCGGAGTACCAGTTTTCCACCCTCTATTTGTACTCACTTGATCTTCTTAAATGATGAAATAATCAATCTCCTAACTTCTATGTTTGTAGTCTACTGGTTCCTTCATTGCTGTTTCAAGATTTGCAAGTGCCACACCTCTCCCACCCTCTGTACTTAGCCGTGGTGTTGGCTGGCAGGCATGTGCTAACTTTGCATCCGCCACATGCCAAGCTTGACTAGATCAATTTCCAACTTTGAACTCACTCGATGCGTATGCAACTCTTCTTGCTACAGGGTGTTGGTATCCTTCTGGATGGGCTGTTTGGAACTGGAAATGGATCTTCTGTATCGATGTAAGCATCATATAATTTATACTTCTACCTTTAAGGAATGCACCTTATTTCCATTTGATGCAACAACCACTATTCGTATCAACGTCGTGCGACCATTATGCTTCTTTGCAGTGAAAATGCTGGGTTGCTAGCCTTGACACGTGTTGGTAGCCGAAGAGTAGTACAAATATCAGCTGGTTTTATGATATTCTTCTCTATCCTTGGTAAGTTTGCTTCCTATGAATCTGGTATTTTGATTATTTTGCAGGTCAGCATAGGTAGCATATTTACTCAGATTTTGTACTTAATTTAGTAACTCCCAAATTGACTTGCTTATGTCATATGTTGCATCATTGTATTTTGTAGGCTGTTTATTTGGTGCAGTTCTATAGCTTGTTATTTTGCTTCTAGTGTCTGGGCTGTACCGATGCACGTCTCATGCTTGATTAGAAGAGCTTCTGTGTATGTTGTGTGGAAACCGTGGAAATGTTAAGTGTGATGATGTGCCTTTTCACTTACGTATTTTACTACCTGTTACCAGTGTAATATTGCTTATAATGCTTAGCACAATAACATATATTTGGAGCTGGTTGACATTTCAATTTGCAGTTAACTTAGCACTGACCTAGAACAATGGCCTGTGTCTTCCCAGGAAAATTTGGAGCTGTCTTTGCATCAATACCTGCACCCATCTTTGCAGCCCTCTACTGCGTCTTCTTTGCATACGTTGGTAGGTGAAAAGCTTCAGATCACTCATTGCAATTACCATTTGAACTGCAAAAACAATTACTCCCTCCGATTCAAATTTGAACTAAAACCACGACACTTATTTTGGATCGAGGTAATACATATGAGAGAAAAATTTGAATTCTGATAGAAGCTCTGGTTTAATTGTTAACAGGTTCTGCTGGGCTTGGCTTCCTTCAGTTCTGCAATCTCAATAGCTTCAGGACAAAGTTCATCCTTGGATTTTCAGTGTTCATGGGCTTTTCAGTTCCACAGTACTTCAACGAGTACACGTCCGTCGCTGGATTCGGCCCTGTACACACGCGCGCAAGATGGGTATGTAACAGTGCAATCGACAATGCTTTGCTTTCTATGTGAACGGGTACTGACCGTTTGTTAAATCTAAACTTCCACAGTTCAACGACATGGTGAATGTGCTGTTCTCGTCCAAGGCTTTCGTTGGTGGCATTGTTGCATACGTGCTGGACAACACGCTACACAGGCATGACGGCGCTGTCAGGAAAGACCGTGGATACCACTGGTGGGACAAGTTCCGGTCGTACCGGACCGACACAAGGAGCGAGGAGTTCTACTCCCTGCCGTTCAACCTCAACAAGTTCTTCCCCTCGGTTTGAGCAAAGCTGTGATTAATGCAACAAGACAGTAAGGTTACCTGTACTATCTGCCTCCCCCCAAGTTCTCTGAAAGTGGCAAACCTGTTGGGCTGAACTGTCTTGGTGCAGGGAAATCCTATGCCCTTAATCAGGGTCCAAACCCCCTATGGTATAATCGGCGTTTCGGTGTCTCGCTAGAACTATGTTCCGTATGTTAGGTTACCGCTGTATATTTGATACCCTATTCGGGGCAACGACTAGGAAGTTTTGCTACTCATTTGCATATGGGAAGGGTACGTTAGTTCTTAGTTCTTACCTCTAGTAGTTTATCTCATTCTGGAACGTGGTCACTCTATTGACAGCCATTGTGGCGCTACTACTTAGCAGTGAAGCTATAATCTGTATGTTGTAGGCTTTAGCAGAACAATCGAATGTTATTCTACCTGTTATGCTATGTATCAGTGAACACTAATAGTAAGGTTGTCGGGCGGTGAACGGAATGTTGGTCGTTATGGATGATTAATTAATTTTGCTACCACAGCATGTTTGCAGGTATACTTAGACTTGAATATTTCGGAAGATATATGAAGTTCTGAATGTTTCTTCTGACATACTACAGCTCTTTTCCATGTCGTTTCTTCTCTATATCTTCTGGTAGGTATTTTAGGGTGTACTAGCAAAAAGGACCGTGCGTTGCAACGGGAGAAAAAAAATACCACACGCTCCAAAAAAATGGTCTATAATATGAGAATTTGTAGCTACGGTTCAAACAAAGATGGTCTTAACCTATAAAAGCGCAGTATAAGATTCTACACTTGCTCTATTTCAACATGGTTTGTATGTAGATTTAATCCGTACAAAGAAATGAAATGGACAAGTGATAATGCATTTATTCATGTCATAGTCGTAATGGAGTGTTGTTACGGACGAGTAAAGAAAAACGACAAAAACAAACAATGACACATTAGCACACTACGAAGACATGTGTGCATCAATGATGTTGTCAGTTTAACAATCACCAACTTAGGGTAACTCTTGAACATTTTTTTTCACATGCATATTTCTTAAGTACATGAAGAGTTGTTAAAAATATACAGGATTTTTAATCATAAAAAGAGATTTGTTTTGTCTGGAAAAAAACATTTTTGTATGGTCTCCTATGGACGCAGGTACTTGCGTCCCTATTTCATCACTATTTCTTGCCATACATGTCACATGTATTGGTCTATGTTTTATCACTATTTATATCTTATCAAACTTGTTTTTTAATTTATTTTTTGTCATGCATGCCTCATTTTTTCTTTTTTTCATGCATGTCCTCTTTTTCTTCTTCTTATATATAGGAGAATAGCGCAACATCTCATCTTTATCGGATCTTCTCTACATTTTATCATTTATTTCTTTTATAGCGGACATCCCATCTTTATTGGGTCCTTTTATTTCTTGTCATGCATGAAAAAAAGAGAGGATAATGCATTGTTGATTAACATTGCAGCCTAGATAGTATTTTTTAAAATTGTTAATAGGTAAAATAACATCATATTCAGATTCTACATATTTTTCTAATCAAATTCCATATATAACATGTTAAATTTAGAGTTACGGTTTAAAAGATATGAGTATTTAAAAAAAACATTTAATATGTACTGCGGGTTTAATGTCAGAAACAATAGGGGGTTTTCTATAAAATAATAAAACGGACTAAGAATATCTATTTCTTTTATTAGTAGGTATAGAGTATAGATATAGATATTTGTTCTGAATACTGCGAGCTGATACTGATAGAGCCCGTGGAACTCTAGTCGCCTTCCACTCTCCCAAGTAAAATAAATAAATGAAACCTTTCAGAAAATTCCGAGATCTCCATTTTATCTACTTTTATTCAGTTTGTCAAAGTTTGATGGGGACCGCCCGTTTGTGAACATCTTCTGTACTAGAGGCAAACATGCGCTTGGTCGCGCTGTTTTTCATTCTTTCGTGAATTAACTCTTTTTTCGCTAGCAGATTGTCACGCTGTTTTTCATTCATTTGTGGATTAACTCTTTTTTCTCTAGCAGATCATCACAGTTGGTTGTTATCTTTTGATTTTATCTATGTTGGCTTGGATTTTAATGATGTTATGGAGTATTCTTTTTTGTCACTCGTATATCATGTTGGATTGTTGTTGAAGATGATATTTGTTCTGAGAGAAAAGTGGATTTGTTAAATGCGTTGTTCTGAGGTTCTTACACGTTTCAACCCTAGTGTCCGCCAGTGGTGTTTGCGTGAGCCCTTGGGAGCTCTTGTTCTATGTTGAAACAATGGAATTGCTGCCATAATGTTCACATAGGTCAGCCCACGAAGCTCTTGCTCGCTCAGCCCGGCTCCCTAACTCCATTGGCTCTCTTACCCATTTTTTTCTGCCCACCCCATTGCTAACCTACCAATGTAAAATGCGAATTAATGAGAAAAAATCGTGATTTTTTTCTTCTGGATTTCAAATAATGTTTACAAATTTGAATAAGGGTTTTAAATTTTTAAAATTCCATGGACTTTAAAAATGTTCATGAGATTTAAAAATGTTCATAAGTTTTCTTAAATGTTACGACTTTAATAAATACTAGACGATGCCCCGTGCGTTGCTACAGAAACCTTGTTAGAAAGATATATGGCTAATTGTTAGAAGACTAAATTTAATGCCAAAAGCGAATATAAAATGTCTTACATGACTTAATTCCCTGGAAAGTCATGCATGAGGTGGTATGCTTTGCATGAAGAGAGTAATGAAAAAAGTAACTTATGACTACATGCATGGCTTGGTGATGTGGCATTGTTTCATAAAGAGAAAAATTAGGTAGTGGGTTGTAGCTATTTAAGAATAGAGGATTTATGAATTAACATGTGAATTTTCTTTAGAAATAAAAAGAGAAGAAAAAACAAACAAAAGAAATAGAAAAGCAAAAAACTACTAAAACTGGTGAAAATACAGAAAAGAAAGAAAAATAATAATATGAAAGAAAGGAAGAACAAACAAAAAAATAAGAAAAGAAGGAAAAAATATTAAAACTGGTAAAAACACAGAAAACAAAGAAAAAAAATCTAAGCCATACCTTTCGAAGCGAGAAAAAATGGCTGGCACACAGCATTACACACGGAGGCCGTAGCGTCTCCCACAACCCTCAATACACTATGAGGCTCTAAATCTAAGTAGCTTAGTATTTTAACTAGAACATGTCGCACGCTTTGCTGCATCGTTCTTTGTACATGGGTCCATTTTTTCCTGTGGTCGCACCAGGACCATGGCTGGTCGGTGGGTTACGGACTTTAGTTATGTTATGATTGGTGTTTTTCTTTGCTGCGATGTTGTCCTTTGTTTTAACTGAAGGAAGAGTTTAGATGTGAGGAGAAGACATCGTTAATTACACATGACATGCCTTTTATGGGAAATTCACATATTTTTTAGGCTTGGACATTCACACATGTGCTAACCATAGAGCAAAGCACGCCTCCAGCAACGCACACACCAACGCAAGGACTGCTATATGACGATTAGAGTGTTCAATAGCACTACCCCCTGCTACCTTATATATTGAGCCGGCCCATTAGCATAGGTTAACCAAGATTATTTTTCGTTTTTGTGTAGATTGTTTATTTCATTTTTTCCTAAAAAAATAAATAAATGTTTAGGTAATTTCAAGGTATTTATGATAATGTTCATGATATTTTGAAAATTATCCACATATACTTAATAATATTTTTTTCATGTATTTTAGTGAATTTGAAATATGGTCGTGATATTTTAAAAAGTATTCACATAACTTAAAAATATATTTGCATATTTTTAATGTCCATAAAAATTAAATAAGTGTTTATGAATTTTAAAAAGTGTCCATGCTTTCAAAATTGTCCATGTAGTTAAAAATCATTAATATGTATTTTTGAAAAGTAATCAAGCATTATCAAGCATTTTTTAATAAAAAATCATTTATTTTACATAGAAGTGTGCATATATTTGAAAAAAAGTTTACAAAATATAAAAGTGTTCGTGGTATTTTTAAAAGCGTCATGTATTTTAAAGTAATGTTCGTGTTTTTTCTTTAAAAGTGTGTGTTTATGTTCATGTTGGTTAACAATTATTCATGAAAAAGGAAAAAAAAGTAGGAAAAATAAAACACTAGAAAAATAGTAGAGTAAATAATCAAATTGTGCACGCGCGCATGTGTGTGTGTGTGTGTGTGTTAGACTCTTCTTGTTTCTCAGCTGAAATTTATTCCTAGTTTGGTTTGTTTCATGCTGGGCATGGGTAGTCGTTCTTGAGTTGGTGGCGGAGTTTACCTTTTTTATAGATCCGTGAACCAATAGACGAAGTGCTATATGTAGCTGGATTGTTGTTTCATGGAAGACACCAAATGCAAGTCATGCGTCGTAGGCAACTAGCCCAACCCGTCTAGCCCACATGCACCAGCAAAGGCCCACCTGCCTCCAAAATCGCGACACACGAGGAGGCTCTGTTTCGAGGGAGTTTAGTATTTTAGGAGATAGATACTAAAACCACACTAGGGAAAAATGATAGCTAAAAAACTCATAAAACTAAAAACGACTTGTCATTGATTTAGTGGACTACTATTGTAATTGATATATAGGTAGCCAATAGATTTTCACAGCTACATCTAAAACATTAGATTTTCATACATACCTAATCGAATCACCTCGTTATTGATGAGATCATTGGCGTTAGATCTTGATGGTTATACCTAAACACATCACAACCCCTAAGAAATGTCATAATTGTATGTAAATAAATAACAATAGTCAAACCTTCAAGTAGATGTTTGTAGATACCAAAAAAACTAATGAGAAACCATGTTAAGAAAAGAGAACCGACCTACACTTGAAAAAAAAAACCAAAACATGAACCTACACTTGAAAAACAAAATACATCAATATATTTACCCGAGTTCAGGCGTAAAGTAAGAACAACGTGTCAATCTAACGTTACATCCTTACATACAACTAACTAGTCGTTGCATGCTAGTTCTGGTAACAATATATATGATAGCACATACAATTATATATATAACTATCATGCATAAATGGCATCAAACTTCCCATTTAATCTTTAGCTCCATGTATTATCTAATACCATGATTGATTGGCTTAGTACTTATTATGAGCCTCTAGACATGGTGGGCGCGATCACATGTATGAGCTACGTTGTATGCCTAATAAAGAAAAAGAACGGGTAAAATTTCCTTATTTAGTGTAAAAAGAAGTCCAGTAGAACTATTGAAATTATTGCCATCCATGCATGTGTATGTACATAATTTTTAAATCGGTCATCAAGATGTATATATTTAGTAAACCTCCGCCCTGTATAACTGTAAATTGTCTACTATCTCAGGCTTCTCTTATTAGATTGATATGTGTGCCATGGCCAATTAATATAGCGGCTACAAACAACCGAGCTTGCAACTATCGGAATCTAGAATTTTATTCCAAACTCACTGCAACAACAACAACAACAACAACAACTAATAATAATAATAATAATAACAACAACAAAACAAGAATGATGATAATAATAAATAATAATAATAATGCCACACAGTGATCTAATATCTCGGACTAACGGATCACGAAAACTCAAGAGTAATGCTTGATTCTGCATACATACTAATATTAGATTACGTACAATCAATAAAACCGGTCAACAGGATGCTCGACATGACAATATATGTTATTAACTCAAGGAGATAGATAGATACCAAAATAAAGGGACTCATTAACACACATTGATACGTCGACCTCCATCGTCCATTTTGTTTCGTTTCATCCCCGCCACGCCATCGGCCGCGCTAGCTGTGAAGCATTTTCTCCTTTTGTTTCCGTGCGAGACAACCCCAAGCGTAGAACAACCGACTGTGTACAAGATGTGGGCCCATGGCCTTTTCCTCACCAAACGCCTCAGCTCTTGTATGCAATTTTGACTTGCTTCGCCGATCACACGAGTAATAACAAACAAACGGTTGCCGCCTAGCATCGGTAGATCGCCTTTAACACATGAAGGTGTGACATCATTTTGAGCTTTATGTGGTGTACACATAGGAGGGCTAGTAAAGAAATGACCACAGTGGACTTGTACAACTTTCAATACCTAAAAATGTAGAACGACGGGACAAGGTGTCCTAAATGAGCATGGGAAGATGAATGTGCACCGGACAAAAGATCAACCAAAAAGTGCGAACAAAGCATATGGACTAATCCGAACCTCCATTGAAATTTAGTTGGCCGGTAACCTACTAAACCCCTATCTTCCTATGTGTTCGATGGAAACATGTTTGCTCTAAAAACATGCTTTGAGTATCAGCAATCATTGGAAGACTATATGATAGTTGAGCATGTGAAGTTTGCCAAATCAAAAGCTCTTACATAGACTCTCCTGGAAAGCACGATGAATTGTATTTGCTTGAATGGCTGAAAACATAGTTTTTTAGTTCCCAAAAGAGTTTATTGTCTATGCCTTGGCTTGTGAATAGATTGTTACTTGATCATTGCAAGTATTATGAATGAATAACAGCTATTATAATGATTCTTATAAATACGATGCTGCCATGTCCGTATTTTCTTTTTATCGACACCTCTCTCTTTAAATTTGTGGTCATGTTTATCGAGTTTGGTATTTGCTTGAGGGCAAGCGAAGTCTAAACTTGGGAGAGTTGATACGTCCACTTTGCATCATGTTTTCTTACTGTTATTTATATTTTTTTAGAGTTATATTTCACTTTATGATGCAATTCTAATGCCTTTTCTCTCTTAAATTGTAAGTTATATCACAAGAGGGAGATTGCCGGCAGCTGGAATTCTGAGCCTATTAAAGCTAAAACACAGAAGCCTATTCTCCGGAGCTCCAAATGACTTTGAAATTTACGAAGATTTATTTTGAAATATATACAAAATACTGAAAGAAAAAGATACCAGAGAGGACTCTCCATGGGCCCACAAGCTCAGGGGTGTGCCCACCCCACTAGGCGCGCCAAATGAGCTTGTGGGGCCCACGGAGGTCCCCCGACGTTCATCTTCTGCTATATGAAGCCATTTACCCTAGAAAAAAAATAGAAAGAAGACTTTCAGGACCAGCTGCCGCCAACTTGAGGCGGAACCAGAGGTGGAGCACTTTTGCTCTTCGTGTTAGAGATACGACAGGCAAATCAACACGACAAAAAAAACAAGCAGGGGACACGAGATTTAACGTGGAAAACCCCTCCAACACGAAGGGGAAAAACCACGGGCGCCAGCCAGCAAATCTTCACTATATCAGGGGAGGTTACAAACGCCGGGATTTACAACTAATCAACTTATCCCGTGCGGCGGCTTACAAGAGGTATATATAACACAGGTGACCTAGGTCAATACTAATCCGTACCTCCGGGGGGATCGAAGCCATCATCATCACCAACGCTCCTCTCATCGTGGTAGGACTCATCTCCATCAACATCTTCATCAGCACCATCTCATCTTGAAACCCTAGTTCTTACCTTACTTTCAATCTTTGTATCAAACCTCAGATTGGTACCCGGGGGTGCTAGTAGTGTTGATTACATCTTGTAGTTGATGCTAGTTGGTTTACTTGGTGGAAGATTATATGTTCAGATCGTTCATCATATATTTATCTCCTCTAATCATGAACATGAATATGATTTGTGAGTAGTTCTGTTTGTTCTTCAGGGCATGGGAGAAGTCTTGTTATAAGTAAGCATGCGAAGTTGGTTTCGTTCAATGTTTTGATGATGTGTTATGTTGTTCTTCCTCTAGTGGTGTCGTGTGAACGTCGACTACATGACACTTCACCATGCTTGGTGAAAGGATTGATATGGTTGACTAGAGAGGGGGGGGGGGGGGGGGGTGAATAGGCAACTACCAATTTTTAAATTTTCTTAACAAATTAGGGTTAGCAACAAATAGGTTGTCAAGATATGCAACTAGGTGAGCAACCTATATGATGCTAACAACACACGCAACATAAGCAAGCAAAGGATACCACACAAGTAACGCGTGCACAAAGTAAAGGTAAGAGATAACCACAAGTGGAGTCGGGGGAGACGAGGATGTGTTACCGAAGTTCCTTCCCTTTGAGAGGAAGTACGTCTCCGTTGGAGCGGTGTGGAGGCACAATGCTCCCCAAGAAGCCACCAGGGCCACCGTATTCTCCTCAAGCCCTCACATAATGCGAGATGCCGTGATTCCACTAGTGGTGCCCTTGAAGGCGGCGACCGGACCTTTACAAACAAGGTTGGAGCTCTCTCCACAACCGAATTGGAGGCTCCCAACAACACCAAGAAGCTTCACCACAATGGAATGTGGCTCCGAGGTGACCTCAACCGTCTAGGATGCTCTAACACCCAAGAGTAACAAGATCCTCAAGGGATTAGTGGAGTTAATCAATTTTCTCTTGGTGGAAGTGTTGATCGGGGGCTTCTCAACCAATCCCTAGAAAATCAACAAGCAGTACAAAAAAAACCACTTCCGTGATGATACGTGTTTGTCACAGTAGCTCACGTTTTCTGTCATGCATGTACATCCATGATGATTTTATGACAAAATCAAGATAGTCATACTTGTGCTGTCGTAGAAGTGTTCCATGACAATGCTCAAATTATCATCATGGAAGTGTCCACTTCCATGACGATAATCGACGCGTCATGGAAGTGGTTTCCTTAAGGGTAACTGACACGTGGCATCCACCATAACGGGTCGCCGTTAAGCTATCGGGTTCCGCTTTGGATCCGATAACCCATTAACAGCCCGGACCAATGGGGATTTTCCACGTGTAAAATTATCATTGGCCGGAGGAAACACGTGTCGGCTCCGCGGTGGGCCAGATGTCGTCCATCCAATGGAGGAGACTCGCCTATGATACGTCGACACGTGGTAGGGCCCAACAGGGGCCCATATAGGTTAAAAAGGGCGGTCCAGTCAAAGGCCCGTATGATTTACTCAGATACTAGTGGGCCGGCCCACTAACAAACTGCTTAAACATGGCCCATTTACGGCCCATCGCCAGATCTGGCCTGTTAATTGTTCGCCGAGTATTTGGGCCCAATTACGGCCCAGTGAGATTTCGGCCTATTAGAGGCCCGATGTAGACATGGGCCCATTTCAGCCCGGTGTGTCTTTCGGCCTGGGAATGGCCCGTGCTGCCCATGGGCCATATATGGTCTGACGCGACATCCGGCTCACTAACGGCCCGTGATGAAGGTGGCAACAGTTCAGCCCAACGTGACTTTGGTCCTGTTAAAGGCCTGTCGTATAATTCGGCCTGTTGATGCCTCTACTAAGCTTTCGGCCTCTTAAAGGCCCATGATATCAGTGGGCCAACTAAGGCCCGAGATAAGTTTCGGCCTGGTAACGGCCCGTCATATAACTGGGCCAACAATGGCCCGGTCTACATTTCAGCCTGCTAAAGGCCCGTGGATGACTATTGAAAATTGAGGCCCAACATGCATTTCGGCCTACTAAAGGCCCATGGTATCTTGTGGGCCGTAACAGGCGAGCAGAATATTCAGCCTGTTAATGGCCCGAAGCTACATGGGCCCAACTAAGTGCTAGGTCCACTAAAGGCCCAACTAAACTTTGGGCCCAATGAAGGCCCATGTAAGTTGTGGGCCTGGTGCACAGTGTCCACAAAGGGCCCCTATGGCCAGTCAGCGTAGGCCCAAGAAAGTTGCGTGCCGGCCCAATTATGGCCCGCTAAAATGCAGGCGAATGTTTCGGCCCGGTCGACTACATCAGATTTTCGCCTTTTTTTCAGATAGCGAATGATGGCATATACGGTAAGTAGTAGGAATTAAGAACAAACCTACTCTATACAATAAAGAAATTACGACATAGCAACTTAGAATAAACCTACATTATACAATAAATGATCTATGGTATATTACATCCACTGGGCATCGAAGTTCGCCACCAGTGATCATAAAGCGCAACGAAGAAGCAGATTACAAAAACTGGGCTGCAGCGTAACAAAATAATACTGAACCAAGACCACTTCCAAGACAGTTCAAGAAAGGTTAGCCTTGTGCGGGAGTTGCTGCGCAAGCAGCTAAGCAAGGCTGTGAGACCGGCCTAGCATGTCGTTCATAGCTTCCAGGTGTAGCTGTTTAGCAATGAGGTTCTCATTTGTGTTCTCTGTGATCTTCCTTAGAGATTGGACTTCAAGTCGAAGTTGAGTTGCAGAATGCCTTTCTGCTTGAACTTGAGACTGAAGAAGTCGAACTGATTCAGGCAGTAAATTCTATGAGCTTGTGTGACTGCTAGTATCAAGTAACTTGAACACTGCATCAAGACATGACTTTGGGGTTGTCTCGCTATCTTCAAGATGTTTTGCCTTCTTTGCTGCAATATATGTTGGGTTTGTCTCAAAGCCTTCAGCAGACTTGTGCATGCCATCAGGCATATCACCCTGAAACAAGCAGAGAGATGATAGGTTTTGCACGTATATAAACAAAGATGGTAAATGTGCTGTCAATTCCATCCAATTTCAAATTAGCAAATAAAGAGACAGTTCAAAATGTCAATAGCATAATTTGGCATTGTTCATAATGCGGGGAGCTTCACCGCACTACTGGATTACCATATCAACAAAACAAGCAGAGATGAAGGGGCAAAAGACAATCATTGTATCTATTTTGGTTAATGTGCATGGCATGTTGTTCATACCATCAGCCATATTATTAAGATAAAGCAGGAAATGACAAGGTGCAAATGTGGGCTGCTTCACCACACACTGGATTATAGATCAACAAAAACAAGCATACATGCAGGGCTAAAGAAAATCATTGGATCTGTATTGAGTAATGTGCATGGTATGAATAAGGAATTTGGTTTTACAACTAATACTTGGAACTTACAGTTGTTGCGAACATGCATTTTGATAGAAACAACAAACTAAACAGCAGTTGACGATAGGGAGTATGAGCAAATTAAACAACAGTTGACGATAGGGAGTATGAGCAAATTAAACAGCAGTTGAGGATAAAGGCTTTAGAAGGACTGACTTACATTAACAGTTAACACCGGCTCTATAATTCCCTTCTCCATGTCAAGGGAAAGATAACTCAAGAATTTCAGCACAGAATCTTCTTCATAAGCATTGCCTGTACTCTACATTTTATAGAGAGTAATTATAGATATGATAATACTGGAAGGGATAGAGGATAATGAAGATAAGATGCAGATTGATGCTACATAATCAACTACATATCCCTGTAAGTACAAGCATTACAGGACAAAATGTACTGACAAGAGCAATAGGCTACACTTCTGCACTGCCATTGTCTGTATATTCAACTTTTTGGTAAGATTAAATATAGATCTGATATTTTTTTAGTAAATGGTGGGCGAGGGAGATAAGATGCAGAATGCTACACAATGAACTAATCCTCCTTCCCATAATATAAGAGTGTTTTGTACACTGGTGTACTGTACAAAACACTCTTATATTATGGTACAGAGGGAGTAACTGTTAATGTAAGTACAGTGATAGAAGACGTTCGGTCCTTACAAGAGGACTGTAGAGCTAAACCTCTTCAAAAGCATTGGGTTGATTCTAAATTTATGTAAGAGTCGATACGAATCTTATAATGTCCACCAAATGGAGGATAAGGAGTCTAACATGTGCAGTGATGCTACATAATCAACCAGCTATGAAAGTAAGTATGGTCATACAGGGCAAGAGGTACTCATAAGAGCAATGCAGTGTGCAGTATAGTTGCGAGATTCCGTGGTCCCTTTATAATGAATATCCTTCTGCAAATAGTTTTTGTACAAGTGAGGCGGCAAGGCACATGCAGAAATGTAGTTCAAATTGTGATCTGATATCATAGACAGTACCTTACATTGCAGACGAGACCAATATGTAACAAGATTATTCCAGTCACTGTCTACTAAATGTAGCACCGGAGACTTTATAGAAATTTCATTTAGAGGCTTGCCATCGAAGTGCGCTTGCCTCAGGTAGGAACGATACTTCATCAACGAGTGCTTGAAAAGTGCAACCAACCCTTGCTCGTCTTGACTATCCAGTTTGATCCTCGCCTATTTAAAAGAATGAAATCTTGTGTCTTCTGTCAGCAGAAACATATGCAGTAATTACCATGAATAACATTAGTACATTACTTACGCGTAAGTTGCGGAGGAAGATTGAAAATTGTTCTTTGTCTGTGGTATAATCTTTCCATGAAGGAAAGACGCGCACAAAGTTCCTGACAACAATATAAGCTTCGTCTTCTAAACTGGGAAGAAGTGGAACAGGGGTCCTATTTGCTGCAATTGGGGCTCTCTCTCGTTCGAAAAGGGATTTGGCAACTAGATTTGGTGTACTCTTTGCTGGAATGGGGGTTTTGCGTCGTAGAGCTGGTGCTATGTCAACTGGCATCATCATACTGTTTGCTGCAGTTGGGGTGTGCTGAGTTGGGGCATCAGAGATGGCCAGTGTAGTAGTGCTAGAGTCTGCTAGAGTTGTGGCCGTGTTTTCTGGGTCTGGTGATATTGGAACTACACCTAATGGGCTATTTGATTTATCAGGTGTCACTACCTTTTCCAAATACTTTGTTCGTGCTCCTTCGCGATCAGCAATCGCCATCTTCCTTTTGAACGTATGATACACAAGAACAACATTTTAATGGATAAATATGGTATGATGACAGATGGAATATGTACTGAAAATGGATAGACAGGGTGTATTCACATACACGATGTGTAAACTAAGCTAATGGTAGTGCAACAAAGTAGAAGCAATGCAAAGCATCAATTGCAAGATATGTGCGACCAATATAACCTTGCAAAGTTAGAGCAAGCACCTTGATGGGTGAATAAGATAGGGCATCTGCCTCTGACTCCTCCACTAGGGAGCTACATTGACTTAGGTCTCCCTCTAGCTCAGAATCATTGTTAGGATCATATTCTGAACACGAATCTGTAGGTGGAGAGCGTTTGCATTGCATTGCATCCAGACTGGATCTCGGTCCCTTAATGCCAAGTTTGACAACCATGGCATTGTTCTGCTTTATTCTTTTCATGCGTGCAAGCTCATAATCATTATGATGCTGTTTAGTATCTAAGGTTCATGAAAACATAAAAAGTAGTCAGATTATCTATGGAATGCATTGTGGATTCAACTCGAAGAGTGTCTCCCTACAAACCCCTGCGTATACAAAGTTCATCCCCCAACCGTGCTGACCAGACCACACACAGAATTACAAACCTCTTATGTCCCTATAACGGGCGGATACACATTTCAAAACTGAAGTAGGAACATTAGAATCATATCAAATTCGTATTTGAACAAATAAACTAAGGAATTATGAGTGGCATAATGTTTAGCTTCAAGGGTGGAGTGCTGGTAGTGCGACACAAAGCAAGTAGGCAGATTGTATCCATGTAAAAGATCGTAGTCTATGTAAAAGGTGGATATGACACTTTTCTTTCTATACAATGCAGTGTTCGTTGCCCACACATGATGAAAGAGATCACACAGAGAAATACTATTTACTCATGTATGCGGTTCCAGTATTTTGAAACAGGGTGGTCCACCCTAAAAGAATATTGACAACAAATATAACAAGGCAAGCATAGAGGTAGTGAATCAATCATTACTTGTGAGCTTACTAGGACAAGTATGCAGAATTGTAACTGCAGTAAGAGACCGTCCAAAATCTGAATCAAGAAGTTGGTCTAGCACTTATTGTTTGCAACTAATCGAAGTGAATAATTGGATATCATATCGAATGAGTAAGAAAGACAAGTAAAATTGTCAACAAACCTGGCCTGCAGTAGTAATCTGGGTCAATGTCATTATGACCAACAATCCAACATGACTAGTGTCTGTTCCTAGGGCCAAAATGTGAACTTTACAGGTACTAAAGATTACTGAAATATCTGAACCATTAAGTGTAGGTAGCACTCAGTACACAACAAACCCTAATGACAGTCTTGCCTAATGAGTAATGAAGCAATTAGAAAATGGGTGATGGGGAGTGGCTGCTGAGTGTTGAGGACGTATCTCAGGATAAATCGGGTTGGCTTAGTGGGTGCTGCACACCTGTGATGCGACCGTCGACAGAAAAACGATGGTGCGAATAATTTGCCCAATCTTTCACGGTACGGTGTCACCTGAAACAGTGTGGCGCTCGCGATCTTGTAGATGCAATCACCAGAAAAACAACACGCACACCCGAGAGAGGAAACACGTGGACGATCTTCAGCAGATCAGCAGAAATTGAAACTCTAGAATCAATCTCAAACCAAAATCACAAAGCCTCAAAAGCTATCAACAAATATTCTGCGATGGCCTGAAGATACCCTGACTTGCCAATCTATCCATCGATGGAAAATAGCCAAAAGAAAACTCCCCCTACACGGCCGGCCGACCAGCCCTTTATATAGGCGATAAAAACTGTACCGACTTAAACAAGGAAAAAGGCATACATACTCTCTCTCTTCTATCCTAACAAATCAAATCTTAACTAATTTAAGTATCCGGCCACGTTGAACACAAAAGTCCAAAACGGACTAGTACTTTGACAACCACATGCATGCACCCTCGTGAATCCTTATACTGTTGCTTCAAAAATAGTTGGACTCAATATTTCCCATCGTGACATGATTGCATGGTGTTCGAAAGGTAGGCTTCACTTCTTTCTCCAGAATAATCTGAAATTTCATCCTGCCAATCTGTAGTACCTGTACCTCCGAAGCTAAACACGGCCTGGTCGTACTTTGTTTATGCATAGAACTGACAGTAACAATTTGATTCCTTTTGTCACGACGCTTAGCTGGTATGACATACTTCTCCATTAACGAAACAACAGTGTCCGTAGACAATGTCGCATCATCCTCCCTCCCTTGAAGAGAAACCGTCCTTGGTTTTGACCTATGCCTTGTAGATTTCTTCTTATACATTTCGACAGTACACTTTATATTCTTTGCATCCTTGGGAATAATAGCATAGAACTCACCCTTATGCATAAAAGTGTACCTATTTGTTCGCCCGTGATGAAGAGCGTTAACATCATGCTGCCACGGACGCCCTAAAATAAGATGACAAACATGTAGTGGCATAACATCACACTCCACTTTATCAACATAGCCATCAACAGAAAAAGGCACCTTCACTCTATGGGTTACCTTCACTTTGCCCACATCATTTATCCACTTCATATAGTATGGTTTTGGGTGCTCCCATGTTGGCAATGAAAGAGACTCCACCACATCCTTGCTAATCATGTTGCTAGCACTGCCACCATCAATTATCAGTTTACAAACTTCTCCCTTGATGGTACATGCAGTTTGAAAAATACTCCGCCACTGTCCTTGTTCAACAATGGTCTTGTCATCTCGCTGGACCTTATATGCTAGCAAACTCTCCATATCAGGATCATCTTGAGGATAACATAGTATGGTATCACCATGACCTCTTTCGATTCCATCCTCTAACTTAGGCGTCTCATCTTCAGATTCTGAAATATATTCCGCATCAACAAGTAGAACCCTGCGTTGATTGGAACATTCATGCTTCATATGTCCATGTCCTCCACACTTGTGGTAAATAATATTACGATGATGAGATGAAGTCGCATTAGATGAAACCTGAGAGACCTCCTTTGGCGCAGCCGCCACTTTGCTCTGTTCAATGCTTCCTGACTTATAAGAAGGAGTCGGTTTAGCACTAAACCCACCATCAATAGGAGAAGAACCACGTCGCCCACTGTTGTAAGTTGGACGAGTCTCTGAAGTTTGCTTCTCCAATACCCAACGTTCAACATGCTCCGCTTGATGAAGCAACTCATGAATATCATTATATTGCATTAAATCAACACAGTCACGAATCTTTTCTTCTAACCCCTCAAAGAAACGTACCATGGTCGCCTCCGCGGACTCACGCATAGCTGTACGGATCATCAAAACTTGCATCTCTTTATAGTACTCATCAACTGATTTTGTACCTTGCACTAGACGACGCAGTCTACTATGAAGCTGGCGAGTGTAATAAGCAGGCACAAAATGTTCCCTCATGATTCGCTTCATGTCAGTCCATGTCGCTGGTCGTTCGTGAGTACGGTTCTTATTATCCCACCATACAAGAGCATACTCTGTAAATTCCATTGATGCAACACGAACCTTCTTCTCTTCGGAGTAGTTGTGACCATCAAAAATCTGATTTACGCGCATCTCCCACTCCAAATATTTCTCCGGGTCAGCACAACGTCCCGAGAATTCAGGTATGGTTATCTTGATTCGACCCAAACCATCATCCTCGTGGGCACCATTGCCGCCATAGTCACGGCGCCGCCCAGCATGGCGGTGAGCCCCAACATCATGCCGTGGTCGGTGAGGTAAGCCTCCACGGGCATCAGAATCCTTAGAAAAATCAGCATCATCGTCGTTGTCGCGGTCACGACGTCGTCGTGGTGACCGGTACTGTAGGGGTGCCACATCTCTCGCCTGAAGGCGCTGAACTGCTGCGGTGAGCCGATTAAGACTCTCAGTCACCACCTGTAGACTATCAGCGCGCTGTCGGTCGCTGGCAGTCAAACGCTCGTTCAACCTGTCCTCGACGCCTACAATATTTGCAGACAACTCCTCAACCCTTGTCCCAAGCTTCTTGTTAGCTCCCTTGATCGACATAAGATGAATACGCAAATCATCACTTATCTCCAAATCCTCCGGAAGTTCATCATCCTCCTCATGATCAGATTTCTCATGCTGCGAGTTCACCATCTTTCAAACAACTAAATCAAATAACAGAAAAAAATTGTACCGTGATCAACCTTGCTCTGGATACCACTTGATGCGATCGTCGACAGAAAAATGATGGTGCGAATAATTTGCCCAATCTTTCACGATACGGTGTCACCTGAAACAGTGTGGCGCTCGCGATCTTGTAGATGCAATCACCACAAAAACAACACGCACACCCGAGAGAGGAAGCACGTGGACGATCTTCAGCAGATCAGCAGAAATTGAAACTCTAGAATCAATCTCAAACCAAAATCACAAAGCCTCAAAAGCTATCAACAAATATTCTGCGGCGGCCTGAAGATACCCTGACTTGCCAATCTATCCATCGATGGAAAATAGCCAAAAGAAAACTCCCCCTACACGGCCGGCCGGCCAGCCCTTTATATAGGCGATAAAAACTGTACCGACTTAAACAAGGAAAAAGGCATACGGACTCTCTCTCTTCTATCCTAACAAATCAAATCTTAACTAATTTAAGTATCCGGCCACGTTGAACACAAAAGTCCAAAACGGACTAGTACTTTGACAACCACATGCATGCACCCTCGTGAATCCTTATACTGTTGCTTCAAAAATAGTTGGACTCAATATTTCCCATCGTGACATGATTGCATGGTGTTCGAAAGGTAGGCTTCACTTCTTTCTCCGGAATAATCTGAATTTTCATCCTGCCAATCTGTAGTACCTGTACCTCCGAAGCTAAACACGGCCTGGTCGTACTTTGTTTATGCATAGAACTGACAGTAACAATTTGATTCCTTTTGTCACGGTGCTTAGCTGGTATGACATACTTCTCCATTAACGAAACAACAGTGTCCGTAGACAATGTCGCATCAACCTGAGCCTTGAACGGACTGGGAAGGTAGGCACGGCAGCGCACCCGGGCAGCGGTGACACTGTTGGGCGAGCGGCTCCTGACCTCCTCTTAGTCCGGTGTCTCCTCCTAAAGTCATGTCATCCGGGGACGGCAAGTCGCCGACGAGGCAGGTGGCTGGGGGCGAGTAGAGATCGGAAGCGCAGCAGAACAGAGGGGAATCGGGGTTTGGGCCGACCCAAAATCCTAGGGTGGGCCGCGGCCCACCGTGACCACTCTGTAGATCCACACCCCAGCGACATACATGCATTTTCGAAACTAAATTAGGAACATTTAGCTAACCAATTAAACGACTCTGTTTTAATAAAATCAAATTTGTATTTGAACAACTAAGCTTGTTTAGCTTGATGGGTGGAGCAGTGCTATGATGACACGAAGCACGTAGGGTGATCGTATAGTGATCATAAAAGGGGGGAAACCCTAAGCATGATCAATTAAACCCTATTATGACCGTGCCATGATAGATTTGAAGCTGCAAACCGCATAAATGCTACTTAGCAACCATTGTTTGCTTTGAACTAAGAACTAAATTCTAAGAGCTGAAAAGAAAGTACAGTAACCAACACTACCGCAGGATGCTGCTAACGCAACACTACGATCAGAGACCCTTTGACAAAACTGTGTGCGATGCATTAATCGCAAATGGTGATGTAAAAAAATGTCAAAAAATATGCAAAACGTTTGCGATGGCGGATACATCAAACACGGTTCAGATTTTAGTTGCGTGTGCGATGCTGGGCATACGGTTCAGTTCAATGAACTGTCTGCGATGAGGCAGAAGAACAGAAATGGGCAGCCAGATGAAGGTGTGTGTGATATACGGAATACAGTTCACTCGGATGAACTGTTTGTGATTAGGCAACACAAAAGAAACGGTCAGCCAGGTGAAGGTGTGTGCGATATACGGCACACAGTTCACTCGAATGAACTATTTGCGTTGATCCAAGAGAACATACACGGTTCAACTTAACAAGATGTGTGTGATACGCGGCAAATAGGTCTGTAATCGGAAATGTGTGGGAAGACCGATAACAACATAGACGATTCCTATTAACAAGCCGTGTGTGTTGTGAGCAAACGATTGCTCGTATACAATTGTGAGTGATTGATGAAATCATCACCGATGGGTTCCATTGTTTAGTCCGTGTGCGATGTGATTTGCTTTGTCTACAGAACATCAACATATATACTTATAAGAACAATATTGCGTAACCTAATTAAGCATACAATTACATAAGTGACTACACACATAACATTTCCACACACCAAAGTAAGGAATTACATGCATACTAAACTAGGATAAACGAGCATCTAATCATCTACATCTTGTTGCGACGATGCTTGCCATTGCTCTGCTTCCGGCTGGATCCCTGGTCGTGAATGGTTAATAAAATCTAAGTCTATTGCATATTAAGGTCAAAATAGTACTACCAATATACGAGTCTCATACGATGCCATTTCAATGATAGTACCACAAAAGCCTGAAATATTACAAGGTTCAAATTCCAGAGTTACATGGCTCAAATTCGAAGATTGCAAGGTTCAAATTGATATTAGAAATGAAATTCAGCTCATTCAGCTGCAAATGCCCGTGCTGGTCAGCTGAACATGGATATAAGAGAGGTTCAAACTAAAAATAGAAATAGTTAGGCTTGTTTCCAAACCTCATCATTTGTGCAAAGGGACCAGCCGCTGACAAGTCATGTATGGGGTTGACACAATGACTTCCAATTACTCTGTCATATGCTGTTCCAATACGAAATTTAGCTTTTTTGGAGCCTCTTCCATTCTGCAGTAGCTGCCGGCTCTGATCAACAAACTATTCATATTTCCTATTTAAATGCATGTTCAACCTCATTACCTTCAACACCCTTACTCTGGCAACAAAGAACCTGGCGAATATAATCTCCGGTAAGGTCCCCCGGTAGGAGTTCGAAGTAATTTTTAAGAGATGCAGATCCAGGCATTCGATGTGATTGTCGTTATAAACATTATCCACCACCGGGCCTATTATTATCTGCAAAAGAAGAGAACGTGTTAGTGCCTACATGCAGTTTTGAACACTACTACATGCCTATTTGGTTTGCAGGATTTGTAAAATGCACCAACGTGCCACGCATCTTCGATCTGACATGATTAACATGGGCATTTGATTACAATCTAGAAAAATGTAGCCTTCTTCACAAGAGGTTGGAGTGGATGAAAAATTCCCTAAGAAAACTAGTACAGATGAATCCAAAGGAGAAATGCTTATGGATTGTCACCATATGAATCAAGCAACCAATATGGGGTGGGGGGTGTATGTCCTGAAATCCTCCAAAATTCCTTCAGAAATCGTAGGACATTATCATTGTAAACTTAGGAAAAGGTGCCAAAAATTGAACTCCCTTATGGTTAACATTTAACAAGAAAGGAACATCACCTCGATATACAGCTTCTTCAGGCACGGAAAGCATCTCAGGAAACTGACAACTTGGTCCAGGTTGGGGCCGATAGATTCTAGTGCCAAGACCTTCACTGTGCGCAGAATTTGGGTGAAGCTTTTCTGGATGATAGACGAACATACATCTTCAAAATTAGAAATAATGTTGATATCAAGGAGAGGTAGAAGGCGACTGTTGTACCTGAAAGTATTTGACAGACGAGTAGCCCACCACTGTCAATTTCGGCGCAGAAATGACATTGATTCTTGTTGGACCTTGTTGATCAACTACAAGTAATCTCTCAAGTGAAGGTGTGTCCTCAATGACCATATTGTGGTCCACCTTTTGTGATCTCTTGTTGCAGCACCAGCAACACACATAAATAGTCTGGAGAGTCATGGAGGTGACGTGGAAGCTACTCGACCAATTCATCACCTGAAGACGAAGGAACTCGAGTGCAGTACAACCGCGGAGTAGGCGCTCCATGTCATCCTTTGGGATGCAGACATCGGTGAGCTCGAGGTGCTTCAGTCGTGGTAGAAAAAGAGCGGGCGCGTCATTAGGGAGGGGGGGGATGGCAGTTCATGAACTTGGCGAGGCGCAGCTGATACGTCTCCAACGTATCTATAATTTATGAAGTATTCATGCTGTTATATTATCATTCTTGGATGTTTTACAATCATTTTATAGCAACTTTATATCATTTTTTTGGGACTAACCTATTGACCCAGTGCGTAGTGCCAGTTGCTGTTTTTGCTTGTTTTTTACATCACAGGAAATCAATATCAAATGGAGTCCAAACACCGCGAAACTTTTTGTTGATTTTTTATGGACCAGAAGACATCCAATGGGCCAGAGCAGCACCTGGGGGGTGCCCCGAGGGGGGCACAACCCACCAGGGCGCGCCCCGATGGGTTGTGCCCACCTCGGTGGCCTCCCGCACCGCCTCTTCGCCCTATAAATTGCCAAATATTTCAAAAACCCTCGCGGTAGCCCTAGATCAGAAGTTCCGCCGCCGCAAGCCTCTATAGCCACGAAAAACCAATCTAGACCCCGTTCCGGCACCCTGCCAGAGGGGGAAATCATCACCGGTGGCCATCTTCATCATCCCGATGGCCACCATGATGAGGAGGGAGTAGTCCACCCTCGGGGCTGAGGGTTTGTACCAGTAGCTATGTGTTTAATCTCTCTCTCTCTCTCTCGTGTTCTTGAGATGCACAATCTTGATGTATCGCGGGATTTGTTAATATAGTCGGATCATATGGTGTTTTCCCCTCTCTATCTTGTTGTGATGAATTGAGTTTTCCCTTTGAGATTTCGTTTTATCGGATTGAATACTTTTATGGATTTGAGAGCACTTGATATATGTCTTGCATATGAATACTTGTGGTGACAATGGGGTATTATATTGATTCACTTGATATATGTTTTGGCACTCAACTCGCGGATTCCCGAGGTGACATTGGGGTAATCTATGCATAGGGGTTGATGCATGTTCTTGTCTTTGTTTCTCTGGTAGAAATCTTGGGGCACTCTTTGAGGTTCTTTGTGTTGGATTGAGCATTACGAATCTGAATTTGCTTTGGTGTTATTTTAGTACGAACTCTTGGATAGATCGATCGGAAAGAATAGCTTTGAGGTGGTTTCGTACCCTACAAACAATTTATTCTTATGTTCTCCGCTAGATAGGAACTTTGGAGTGATTCTTCATCGCACGTTGAGGGATGGTTATATGATCCAATTATATTAGCATTGTTGAGAGATTGCACTAGCGAAAGTACGGACCCTAGGCCTTGTTTTCAGGCATTGCAATACCGTTTGTGCTCACTTTCGTCACTTGCTACCTTGCTGTTTTTATTTATTCAGATTATAAAAATATATTTCTACCATCCATATTACACTTTTATCACCATCTCTTCGCCGAACTAGTGCACCTATACAATTTGCCATTGTATTGGATGTGTTGGGGACACAAGAGATTTCTTGTATTTGGTTGCAGGGTTGTTTGAGAGAGACCATCTTCATCCTACGCCTCCCACGGATTGATAAACCTTAGGTCATCCACTTGAGGGAAATTTGCTACTGTCCTACAAAACTCTGCGCTTGGAGGCCCAACACGAGTCTACAAGAACAAGTTGTGTAGTAGACATCAAGCTCTTTTCTGGCGCCGTTGCCGGGGAGGTGAGTGCTTGAAGGTATATCTTTAGATCTTGCAATTGAATCTTTTAGTTCCTTGTTTTATCACTAGTTTGGTTTGTAAAAAGAAAACTACAAAAAATATGGAATTGAGGTGGTCTCATATTGTTCATCTTTATAATGTCTTTCTTGAAATGATGAAAAGGAAAATTGTGCTCAATTAATAGAAGAAGAATTCAATAAAATGTTTGGCATAAATGATGAGCATGATTGCAATGTTGCTAGTATGAATTCTTTGAATATCCATGATGCTAGTGATATGCAAAGCCATATGCTTGGGGATGCAATGTTTAATGAAGATGATATTTTTAGTTCCCCAAGTTTTGATGAGAAAATTTATTATGATGATAGCATGCCTCCTATTTAAGATGATTATATTGATGAAAGTGGATTTGGAGAGGCCATGACTTTATTTAGTTATGAATCCACTATTTTGGAAGATGTTGAAATTGATTATGACAACAAAGTTCCTATATATGATGATTATGGTGATGACATGTATGCTATAAAGAATAATGATAACCATGAAACTTGTCATCATGATTTTAATTTTCAATCACATGATAGTTATTTTGTTGAGTTTGCTCCCACTACTATTCATGAGAATAAATTTGCCTATGTGGAGAGTAATAAAATTTCTATGCTTATGTATCATGAAAAGAATGCTTTATGTGATGGCTATATTGTTGAATTCATTCATGATGCTACTGAAAATTATTATGAGAGAGGAACATATGCTTGTAGGTATTGCAATAATATCAAGTTTCCTCTCTATGTGTTGAAAATCTTGAAGTTTTGCTTGTTTTGCCTTCCTATGCTAGTTGATTCTTGCTCCCATAAATTGCTTGCTCACAAAATTCCTATGAATAGTAAGTGGGTTAGACTTAAATGTGCTTGTCATGTGATTCATGATGCTCCCGTTAGGTTTGAATTCTTATCTTTTATGTGAGCATCATTGAAATCATCATGCCTAGCTAAAAAGGCATTAAAGAAAAGCGCTTGTTGGGAGACAACCCAACACTTTCACCTACTGTTTTTGTGTGTTCACATGATTAGGATAATTTAGTAATCATGTTTTATATCTTTTGTTTCAATAAAGTGCCAAGTAAAGCCTTTGGGATAGTGTGGATGATAGTTGGCTTGATTCTGTGCAAAAACAGAAACTTTTGCGTCCAGTGCAGAAATTCTTGTCTTTGACTGTAATGTGGAAAAATTCTGAAATTTTTCAAGTTTATATATATACAAATTCCCTACGTTTTCCTAATTTTTCAGAATTTTTTGAGTAGCATAAGTATGGTTGGAGTACAGATTATTACAGACTGTTCTGTTTTTGACAGATTCTGTTTTCAATGCATAGTTTGCTTGTTTTCTAGTTTCTATGGCTTATATTGCTAAATATAAATTGTGGAAATGATATGATACAGTAGGCATTGTGTGGAAACAATTATGAATCTTGTCTTTGACAGTACCAAAGTGAAATGGTTTGCTCTTTATCATACTAACCTATCTCACGAAGTTCCGTTAAGTTTTGTGTGATTGAAGTTTTCAAGTTTTGGGTGAGATGCCGATATGAGGAGAATAAGGAGTGACAAGACCCTAAGCTTGGGGATGCCCAAGGCACCCAAAGTTAAATATCCAAGGAAGATCCAAGCAACTAAGCTTGGGGATGCCCCGGAAGGCATCCCCTCTTTCGTCTTCAACATTATCGGTAACCTCACTTGGAGCTATATTTTCATTCGTCACATGATATGAGTTTTGCTTGGAGAGTCATTTTATTTTATTAGGATTTGCGTGATGTTATTTATAATAATGTTTTTCATCTCTTACTTCAATAAAAGTGGCAAGGATAGCCATCACCATGCTTATTTTGCAAATATATGAGTTGCTGTTTCAAAACAGAAAGTTTATCGCTGTTGCAATAATTATCCAGAAAAGTCAGAACATGATAAAATATTGATTTTTTTTTGAAAAATAAGCTATGATAAATTTTCTACAGTGTGGTAAATTTTCAGAATTTTTGGTGTTAGGGAAGTATGAGTACAATTGCACTCTTTACAGATTGTCCTGTTTAGACAGATTGCTGTTATGTTCGCATTGTTTGCATATGTTTGCTTGTTTAATGATTCTATTTGAGGATAGGAGTATTAAATATGCAGAGGCATTTAGTATGCAATGTTGAATAATAATTTTAGTGATTTTCTACAGTAGATAATGATAAGGTTTTTGCATTGATTTATACTAACTTATCTCACGAGTTCTTGTTGAGTTTTGTGTGGATGAAGTTTTTAAGATTTAGGGAAACCGTGATATAAAAGGAATTAAGGAGACACAAAAGCTCAAGCTTGGGGATGACCAAGGCATCACAAGTTAATATTCCAAGAAGTCTCAAACATCTAAGCTTGGGGGCATCCCACCTTTCTTCATCAACAATTATCGGTTAGTATCGGTTGAGCCTAAGTTTTTGCTTCTTCACATGAGTTGTGCTATTCTTGGAATGTCATTTTATTTTGTTTTGCTTGCTGTTTTAATAAAATACTTAGATCTGAAAGTTTTTAAATAAGAGAGAGTCCACATTTAGCTACCTATTTACTTAACTACTCGCTTGATCTTCACTTATATCTTTTTGGAGTAGCTTGTCATTTACTCTTGTGCTTCACTTATATCCTATGAGTAAATTGTTGAATGAATTGAATATCATGAAGTTGAAATTATATGTTCATATCATGCCTAGTGGTAGCTTCACATTGGGTTTAGAAAGTGAAATCTTTTGAGGCTTGACAATCACAATATTGGTCATACAAGCAATTCATGAATGATTAGTAGAAGGAAGAGAACTTTCACATGCAAATACACTATCTTGAAAATCTTTTGTGATTGTGAGCCCCCATCAAAATATTATATGCCAAAATTGTTGACGTTGGACAAGGAAGACAACGTAATGATTTATGTTTGTTCATATTCACATAGAAGTTATATTGTCATAGATCCTTCAACATGTGGTGCTTGCCTCCCATCTTTGCTAGCCAAAAATTCCGCACTAAGTAGAGATACTACTTGTGCATCCAAAAACCCTTAAACCCAAATCTTATTTTCAAGAGTCCACCATACCTACGTATGGATTGAGTAAGATCCTTCAAGTAAGTTGTCATCGGTGCAATAAGGCAATAAAAATTGCTTCTAAAAGTGTAAGATCATTTAGTGTAAGATAAAATTGAGCGTTGTACGAACTTGTGATGGTAAAGAAATAAAAGCGACAGACTGCATAATAAAGGTTGCCATCACAAGGGGCAATATAACGTGATGTTCTTTTGCACTAAGGGGTTGAGCATACAAACAAATAGGCGCATGGCAACCTCTGCTTCCCTCTGCGAAGGGCCTATCTTTTACTTTTATGTATTTATTTTTATGCAAGAGTCAAAGTTTTTCTCTCTATTCCTTTTTATTTTTCTCCTTTGGCAAGCATCATGTGGTGAGGAAAGATCTAAGCACATATGTCCAGTTGGATATGGGTGGCATGAGTTATTATTGTTGACATCACCCTTGAGGTGAATACGTTGGGAGACGAAATTATAGGCCCCTATCTTTCTATGTGTCCGGTTGAAATGTTTTGCTCATGTGTATGCGATGATTGTTAGCAATCATAGAAGACTATATGATGGTTGAGTATGTGGAGCTCTTACTTAGACTCTGTTGAATAAGTTGAATTGCAATTGTTTGGTGACTGAGAACATAGGTTGTTGAGTTTCAAGAGAATTCATTGTTTGAACCTTAACATGTGAATTGGTTGCTACTTTAACATGAGAAGTTTTATAAGAAAGAATTGCTGTTATGATGCTAGGAAAAGTGATTGAAATTGTCATTGATCAAACTTATGCACTTTGCTAGCATTCACACTTCATAAATTATTTCTTTTATCATTTACCTACTCGAGGACGAGTAGGAATTAAGCTTGGGGATGCTGATACGTCTCCAACGTATCTATAATTTATGAAGTATTCATGCTGTTATATTATCATTATTGGATGTTTTACAATCATTTTATAGCAACTTTATATCATTTTTTTGGGACTAACCTATTGACCCAGTACCCAGTGCCAGTTGCTATTTTTGCTTGTTTTTTACATCGCAGGAAATCAATATCAAACGGAGTCCAAACACCGCGAAACTTTTTGTTGATTTTTTATGGACCAGAAGACATCCAATGGGCCAGAGCAGCACCTGGGGGGGGTGCCCCGAGGGGGGCACAACCCACCAGGGTGTGCCTGGGCCCCTAGGCGCGCCCTGGTGGGTTGTGCCCACCTCGGTGGCCTCCCGCACCGCCTCTTCGCCCTATAAATTGCCAAATATTCCAAAAACCCTCGCGATAGCCCTAGATCAGAAGTTCCGCCACCGCAATCCTCTGTAGCAACAAAAAACCAATCTAGACCCTGTTTCGGCACCCTGCCGGAGGGGGAAATCATCACCGGTGGCCATCTTCATCATCCCGGCGGCCACCATGATGAGGAGGGAGTAGTCCACCCTCGGGGCTGAGGGTTTGTACCAGTAGCTATGTGTTTAATCTCTCTCTCTCTCTCTCGTGTTCTTGAGATGCACAATCTTGATGTATCGCGGGATTTGTTAATATAGTCGGATCATATGGTGTTTTCCCCTCTCTATCTTGTTGTGATGAATTGAGTTTTCCCTTTGAGATTTCGTTTTATCGGATTGAATACTTTTATGGATTTGAGAGCACTTGATATATGTCTTGCATACGAATACCCGTGGTGACAATGGGGTATTATATTGATTCACTTGATATATGTTTTGGCACTCAACTCACGGATTCCCGAGGTGACATTGGGGTAATCTATGCATAGGGGTTGATGCACGTTCTTGTCTTTGTTTCTCCGGTAGAAATATTGGGGCACTCTTTGAGGTTCTTTGTGTTGGATTGAGCATTACGAATCTGAATTTGCTTTGGTGTTATTTTAGTACGAACTCTTGGATAGATCGATCGGAAAGAATAGCTTTGAGGTGGTTTCGTACCCTAGAAACAATTTATTCTTATGTTCTCCTCTAGATAGGAACTTTGGAGTGATTCTTCATCGCACGTTGAGGGATGGTTATATGATCCAATTATATTAGCATTGTTGAGAGATTGCACTAGCGAAAGTACGGACCCTAGGCCTTGTTTTCAAGCATTGCAATACCGTTTGTGCTCACTTTTGTCACTTGCTACCTTGCTGTTTTTATTTATTCAGATTATAAAAATATATTTCTACCATCCATATTACACTTTTATCACCATCTCTTCACCGAACTAGTGCACCTATACAATTTGCCTTTGTATTGGGTGTGTTGGGGACACAAGAGATTTCTTGTATTTGGTTGCAGGGTTGTTTGAGAGAGACCATCTTCATCCTACGTCTCCCACGGATTGATAAACTTTAGGTCATCCACTTGAGGGAAATTTGCTACTGTCCTACAAAACTCTGCACTTGGAGGCCCAACACGAGTCTACAAGAACAAGTTGTGTAGTAGACATCATCAGCATGGGCGCGAAGCGGAGCGCGGACGTTGGCAGCGAGCGCATATGCCCATCATTAAAGCTGAGCTCCTCGAGCTAATCTAGGGCGGGGGATCGGAACCACTCGTCAAGTTTGGCTCGGTCCTTGCCGTTGGAAAGGAACTTGCCCGTGATAAGGCCTCTGATTGGGCCATGGTGACTGCCAAGGATCTGGGAGAATGCATCCAAGCTTTTGCGATAGCCATGGCAGAGCTCGTGGGCGTCGAGGAGGTCGAGAGGGGTGGAGAGCCATAGGGGGGGCCACCGCTGGGAAAGGACTGTAGGATCGAAAGTAGGTCTAGAGGGGGGGTGATTAGACTACTTGACCAAATAAAAATCTAGCCTTTTCCCAATTTTAAGTCTTGGTAGATTTTAGCAACTTAGCACAAGTCAAGCAATCAACCTACACATGCAATTCTAAGAGTGTAGCAGCGGAAAGTAAAACATTGCATATGAAGGTAAAGGGAAGGGTTTGGAGAAGGCAAACGCAATGTAGACACGGAGATTTTTGGCGTGGTTCCGATAGGTGGTGCTATTGTACGTCCACATTGATGGAGACTTCAACCCACGAAGGGTAACGGTTGCGCGAGTCCACGGAGGGCTCCACCCACGAAGGGTCCACAAAGAAGCAACCTTGTCTATCCCGCCATGGCCATCGCCCATGAAGGACTTGCCTCACTCGGGTAGATCTTCATGAAGTAGGCAATCTCCTTGCCCATACAAACTTCTTGGTTCAACTCCACAATCTTGTCGGAGGCTCCCAAGCGACACCTAACCAATCTAGGAGACATCACTCTCCTAAAGGTAATAAATGGTGTGTTGATGATGAACTCCTTGCTCTTGTGCTTCAAATGATAGTCTCCCCAACACTCAACTCTCTCTCACAGATTTGGCTATGGTGGAAAGATGATTTGAGTGGAAAGCAACTTGGGGAAGGCTAGAGATCAAGACTCTTGTGGTTGGATTGGAATGTCTTGGTCTCAACACATGAGTAGGTGGTTCTTTCTCAGAAAATGAGTAGTGGAAGTGTAGGCATGTTCTGATGGCTCTCTCTCAAATGGAGATGGGGGTGGAGGGGTATATATAGCCTCCACACAAAATCCAACCGTTACACACATTTGACCCAACTCAGTCAGACCGAATATAAGAACTCGGTGAGACCGATTTAGTTCAAAATGTGAATGTTCAGAATCTCAGTGGAACCGATGTGCTAGGGCTTAGGGCAAACCTCATCTTGGTGAGACCGATTGCATGAACTCGGTGGGACCGATTTCAGCAATGAGCAAATAGAGAGTTGGTCAGGCAAACTCGGTGGGACCGATCGCTCATTTCGGTGATACCAAAATTTTACGAAGGGAAACAGAGAGTTTGTCATGCAAACTCGGTGGGACCGATCGCTCATCTCGGTGAGACTGAAATGTTACGAAGGGAAACTATGTCAACTGAATTCGGTGGGGCCGAGTTTGACTTTGGGGTTTGGACATATATGGAAGAGAGAAAGTGGCTGAGGGTTTTGGAGCAATATCACTAAGCATTTTGAGCAAGTAGACCATTAAGCAACACCTCATCCCCTTTTAATAGTATTGGCTTTTCCTATGGACTCAATGTGATCTTGGATCACTAAAATGGAAATGAAGAGTCTTGAGCTTTTGCCAATCTTTGTCCTTAGCATTTTGAGGGGTCCACATCTCTAGTCCATGCCATGCCAATCATTGAACTTTCTGAAATATTAGACTTGAATGGATATTAGTTCAATGAGCTCTATGTTTTTATGAATTACCAAAACCACCGGGGGATTAGTTGCACTTTCAATCTCCCCCTTTTTGGTAATTGATGACAACATATAGATCAAAGCTTCGACAATTGATAATATGAATGAAATACATCGTCGCTTTGAGAAGTATGTGATAAGCAAGAGCTCCCCCTAAATTTGTGCATTATTTAGAATTTGCTTTTGAATGCAAATGCACAATCGATTAGGATCATGGGTCACTCTTCCATGTCACATACATCTTGGTGGAGCTCTCAAAATGATAGAATATAAAGAACATGCACTCATCACCAAGGGAAAACGTGATTGATCATACACAAGTATCATAGATAGCATCACACAAGCACACATTAAAGTATAATATGATCAAACACATGATCACGAGAGTATCTCACAAACAAGGACAAATAAATGAGCAAACGTTCAAAGATCAAAGTAGCAAGAGAGGCAACAAAAAGCAAAACACTCTCTCTCTCGAAGCCTAATGATCTATACACTTTCTCCCCCTTTGGCAACAAGTTACCAAAAAGCTCGAAAATGCATAGTGCTATGCGGCACTCTAGGCACGATCTCCGGGAGCTCCGGTGTGCGTAGATGGCATGGAGAGGAGTTCGTCTGCAAAAACTTCAACTGGCGTCTGTGGAGCTGGAGGAGTTGAGACTGGAGGTATGACTGAGGCAGTTGCTGCAGGTGTTGAAATGGTAGTCCTGGAGTCTCTGACAACTGGCACAGCTGTAGACCTTTGTGCCCTTGGCACTCACTGAAAAGCATCAGTGGTTGGTCTGTCACTTCTATCCTCAACTTCTTCCTGGAGCTTCTCCATAGTAGTCTGGATCTCTGTGACCTTGACATCTAGATCATGGAATTTGGTCTCAATGATCCTTTCAAGACTTTCTTGATTCTGAGTCAGGGTGGCCAAGCCCTTCTCAATCCTCACAGTAGCCTCAAGCAGATAACTGAGTTGATCTTGCTTGGTCTTGAGCATCACTTGTGAAGCATCTGGTGCAGTGGCTGCCTTTGCTGCTTTTGCAGCTTTTGCTCTCTCTCTCTTCTCCTGGGCTTCTGCACAAGTTGGATGAGATGCATCCATGACAATCTCGTTGTCCTCAAATTCTGGCCTTAGGGGAAGATGCTCTTTATCTAGAAGATATGTCCCTGTCCCCATCTTGGAGTTGATTAGCATCTGTATGTGAGGGGCATATCCACATGATCTCTTCTGATCAGCTGCAGTTCTCTTCACTGTCTCAACAATTAGAGTCATCACTTTGAACTTCTGTGGCACATCAAACATATGGAGCAAGTTGATGGAGTGACCTCGGATCATTCTATGATCTCCTGACTTGGGCAAAAGAGTATGCCTCAGAATGGTGTTGATGGTGGTCAGCCCTGACAACAGAAAGTATATCGACCCAAGCTTGTGAGTCTCCAAGGCATCATCAGGAATGGTCTTGTACATATTTGCCATGGAGTTGTGATATTTCCTTGGCTTGGCATATACATCTGTATCATTTTCATCTTCCTTAGGGGCATTGATCAACTTGGCCCATTCAGAGATAGTTGATTGGTACCTTGTACCTTCAGTCATCCAGACAATCCGTCCATCCGGATAGAAGTGAGCAATGGAGTAGAATTGCATTATCATCTCATCATTCCACTTGGTCAACTTCTGTCCAACAAACTTGTCCACGTCATTCATCCTGAAGCTCTCATGCACACCTGGGAAGTAGTCCTCATTGTCATCAATGTACTTCCAGTCAACCCACCTCATGTCACTGACAATGGGTTTCTTGTCTAACAAGACTGTCTCATAGAAGTCCTGCTGTTCCTTGGTGTGGAATCGATAATCTACAGCAGTCCTTCTCCTGGTGGCATAGGGATCTGTCTGTCTCCATAATCTCAGACCAGCATCCTTCCTTTCCTTCATGTTTTCAGCAACAGGATGGTCATCACTATGATCAGGAATCTTTGGCTTCAACTTTCTGAGCACTTGTTGGTCTTCATCCTCTTGAACATCAGGCACTGGGGCCTTGTTCTTCTCAGTAGCAGGGATGTTTCTGGTGGATCTCTTGGGTGCAGCAGGTTTTGGAGCTTGAGCTTGAGTTGGAGGCTTGGGGGCCGATTTGGGCTTAGATGGAGCAGCCCCTGATCTTATAGCATCCCCCATGAGCTTCTGAGTCTTTGGAGGTGGTGCAGCTGGCTCTTCCTCCTCCTCTTCTTCATCTGAGTCTCTCATCATAGATGGTTTACCAATGACTCTGGCAATAGTCTTCCTCACTCTCTCCTTCCTCTTCTTTCCTCTAGCAGCCTCTTCTTCTCTAGCAGCACTTGGTGCAGCAGCATCAGCTTGAGTAGAGGCTCTGGCTTTTGACATAGGATTTCTCTTGACAGGAGCTTTCTTTGGCATACCATGCTTGGTGGCAGCAGCTGCAGCATACTCCTTCTTCAACACTTTCTTCTTGGAGGTCACCTCCTCCTCAACAACAAAATCCTCATCTTCAGAATCTGAGGTTCTCTTCTTCCTTTGCCTAGTAGCAGCCTTAGGCAAGTTGCTTGGAGTGCTTCTGCTACCTTCATCATAACTGCTGTTGGAGGGACTAGTGCCCTGGCTGAGATTCACTTTCTCTTTAGACCTGTTCTGGCTGTCACTGCCCTCTGACATCTCTGAAACTGACCCTGTGAATAGATGGGTATAGATAGAGTGGATGAGCATCACAAAGCACAGCTATTTTGCAAAAACATTGAGACAAAAACTTAACTTTAGTTTTCTGCAGAAAGCATTTCGGAGCTACCGATATGACAAACTCGGTGACACCGAAGCACAAACAAAATCTAAACATACAAATTCGGTTAGACCAAAATGCAGTTCGGTGATTCCGAGTTGCTAGGGTTTCACAGAGTATGAGATTTCGGTCGCATCGATTAGTATGCTTTGGTTAGACCGAGTTGTACTTGTGCAATGGCCTAAGCCAAATCGGTGAGACCGAGATCCTCAGATCGGTCGGTCCGAGATGAGTTCAGCGGAAACCTAACCCTAAGTTTTTGCATCAAATCTATTCTAATGGAATTTTTTGGTGGATAGATTTATCTCATTCGTGGAAAGAATAATGGCAATGATCTTTGTGCAAGAATCGGAGTAAAAGGAGGCACAAAGAGGTCGAGTTCGTACCCTAACTTGGCGACGAACTCGCTACAGCGACAACGGTGGTGAGATTCCCGTTGACGGCGGCGGAGACCAGCGGCAGGAGGCACTGGCGACGACGGCGATGATCCAGAGACCAAGGGGCGGCAGAGCTGGGCAAGCACGGTCGAGTGGTTTGGAGAGTTTTCCAAATTTTCAACCCGCAGAATATATACCCAGTCACTGTCGGTGTGACCGAGTGGAACGACTCGGTGGCACCGAGATGCAAAACTGCTAGCAGTTACTGCAACTCGGTGTGACCGAATTGTTCGAGTCGGTTGTACCGAGGTGAAAACCTAGATCAACTTAATGAATTCGGTGGGACCGAGTGGAGTGAGTTGGTCTGACCGAGATGCATTAAGAGGTTTTGGAAGTTTAAGCCCTTGACGGATCGGTGGCTCCGAGTGCTCCTCACCCGGAGGGTCCGAATTCGACTTGTTCAAACTTTGTGATGTAGCATGAAAAGAGTTTGAGACGAGAAAAGCATAGATAGCTAGAGGGAGTTCTTAGGCTTTCTTGTCCATCCATTTGGCAAAGGAAAACCAAACAATCAAAGCAACCAATGGATGTCCTTGAACGGAGAAAATTATGCATCCAACATGCTCACACCATAAGATGGCAAATAAAACGTGTGGCAAAGCATGCACAAGCACTCTAGCATCTATCAAGCAACTGGCGATGACTAGGTCATCTATATATGACTATATTGACTTAGGAGTCAAATGAGAACATTTGATCATAGGTCATACTCATCGTTTAAGCACAAGTGGGGTTACCACTTTTACATAAAGCATTGTTGTGTTCATATCATTAGAGTTGCTTTAGCTCAATTCTTAGAGCAAGGCTCCCCCTAGATGTGATAGCCCCCCTAAGAGGGATGGACTAACCTTGGGTTTTTTCGAAGATGACTTCATGTAGATGTTGAAGATGTGGATGCTCAATGTTGATGTAGATCATTTGGAGCAATCCATTGGAGTGAGTTGCACTTTCAATACCTACATGGGTTAGTCCCACAAGGAACACACAAGGATATCCATAGACATAGAGTGAAATACACATATGATGATGTCCATGAAAGCATTAGGTTACCTTGTCTCTTGTCTTACCAACAAGAGGGTTTGTGACTCCTTGAACTAGTGCAAGATATGGAAGTTGATTGCACTTGTCCTTGCCAAAATGGATATGAGTGAAGAATGTTGGCGGAGTCACCCTCAAGAACTCTCTAGTTCTTCTTCTTTGGGATCCACATCAACTTGATGGGAATCCTTGGAGTTGTAGTCGTACTTGATGAAGTAGAACTTGAGGTAGTCTTGGGAACCCACTTGACCAAGGCCTTAGGAGCTTCTTCAAATGCATCAATCTCCTCTTGAAGCTTGTCCTTGCCTTTTAGCTTGTGGTCTTGTGGTGGAAGATCATCTTGAGCTTGTGTTCCCTTGGAAGAAGTGGGGTCATACTTCTCTTGTTGAGGAACAAACTTTGTCTTGGGGTATTGATCTTCTTCCCACTCAACTCCATTGGCATTGAACTTGCGTTCAAAACCAGCACCTTGATTCTTCCGGTGCCTTCCTTGCTTCCGTACAATTTCCTCAAATTGCTTACTTCCGGCAAGGCTCTTGTAAACACCTTTCTCTATAATTCCCTTCAATAAGCTATTTTCTTGCTCAAGTGTAACTTGGCTAAGAGAATCATTAGTGGAATCAAGAGAACTACTAGAAGCAACAATATTGGATTTAGCATGATTATTGTTACTACTAGAAGAAGAATCTTTCTTGCTCACTAGATTTTACTTCGCTTCCAAGGCTCTTAGGATCTTCTTGATGATGAATTTGTTGGTCATCTCTTCGCTTCCTAAGTCGGCAATCTCATTTGTGATGAGAGCAAGCCTAGAGTACATTTCAGCGACTCCTTCACCATCCTTCATTTTGAACTTATCCAGTTGACTTTGAAGCACATCCAATTTGGATTCCTTGACGGACTCGGTGCCTTCGTGCATATCAACCAAAGTATCCCAAATTTCCTTTGCATTCTCAAGACGACTAATTTTGTTGAATTCTTCGGGGCACAATCCGTTGAAGAGAATATCGCAAGCTTGAGCATTGTATTGCAACATCTTTAATTCTTCAGCGGTTGCTTCACGATCCGGTTCTCTTCCATCCTCGAAGAATTCACCTTGCAAGCCAACACGCACAATAGCCCAAACGGCGGGGTTATGACCAAGAATATGCATTTTCATCTTATGCTTCCAACTAGCAAAATTAGTACCATCAAAGTAAGGACCTCTACGGTGGTAATTTCCCTCGCTGGACGCCATCCTCTCCTAGGTTGTGAAACCAAGGCTATGATCACCAAAGCTATGGAAATCAAGGATAATGGAGACCAAAGCTCTAATACCACTTGTAGGATCGAAAGTAGGTCTATAGGGGGGGGGGGGGGTGATTAGACTACTTGACCAAATAAAAATCTAGCCTTTTCCCAATTTTAAGTCTTGGCAGATTTTAGCAACTTAGCACAAGTCAAGCAATCAACCTACACATGCAATTCTAAGAGTGTAGCAGAGGAAAGTAAAACATTGCATATGAAGGTAAAGGGAAGGGTTTGGAGAAGGCAAACACAATGTAGACACAGAGATTTTTGGCGTGGTTCCGATAGGTGGTGCTATCGTACGTCCACGTTGATGGAGACTTCAACCCACGAAGGGTAATGGTTGCGCGAGTCCACGGAGGGCTCCACCCACGAAGGGTCCATGAAGAAGCAACCTTGTCTATCCCACCATGGCCAGCGCCCACGAAGGACTTGCCTCACTCGGGTAGATCTTCACGAAGTAGGCGATCTCCTTGCCCTTACAAACTTCTTGGTTCAACTCCACAATCTTGTCGGAGGCTCCCAAGCAACACCTAACCAATCTAGGAGACACCACTCTCCAAAAGGTAATAAATGGTGTGTTGATGATGAACTCCTTGCTCTTGTGCTTCAAATGATAGTCTCCCCAACACTCAACTCTCTCTCACAGATTTGGCTATGGTGGAAAGATGATTTGAGTGGAAAGCAACTTGGGGAAGGCTAGAGATCAAGATTCTTGTGGTTGGATTGGAATGTCTTGGTCTCAACACATGAGTAGGTGGTTCTTTCTCAGAAAATGAGTAGTGGAAGTGTAGGCACGTTCTGATGGCTCTCTCTCAAATGGAGAAGTGGGTGGAGGGGTATATATAGCCTCCACACAAAATCCAACCGTTACAGACATTTGACCCAACTCGGTCAGACCGAATATAAGAACTCGGTGAGACCGATTTAGTTCAAAATGTGAACATTAGGAATCTCGGTGGGACCGACTGGATCATCTCGGTGGGACCGATGTGCTAGGGCTTAGGGCAAACCTCATCTCGGTGAGACCGATTGCATGAATTCGATGGGACCGATTTCAGCAATGAGCAAATAGAGAGTTGGTCAGGCAAACTCGGTGGGACCGATCGTTCATTTCGATGAGACCGAAATGTTACGAAGGGAAATAGAGAGTTTTCATTCAAACTCGGTGGGACCGATCGCTCATCTCGGTGAGACCGAAATGTTACGAAGGGAAACAGAGAGTTTGCAATGCCATCTCAGTTAGATCGAGATCCGTATCGGTGAGACCGAATTGTCTAGTGTTTCTGGCAGTGGCTATGTCAACTGAACTCGGTGGCGCTGGATAGATCAAATCAGTGGGGTCGAGTTTGACTTTGGGTTTTGGACATATATGGAAAAGAGAAAGCGGCTGAGGGTTTTGGAGCAATATCACTAAGCATTTTGAGCAAGTAGACCATTAAGCAACACCTCATCCCCTTTTAATAGTATTGGCTTTTCCTATGGACTCAATGTGATCTTGGATCACTAAAATGGAAATGAAGAGTCTTGAGCTTTTGCCAATCTTTGTCCTTAGCATTTTGAGGGGTCCACATCTCTAGTCCATGCCATGCCAATCATCGAACTTTCTGAAATATTAGACTTGAATGGATATTAGTTCAATGAGCTATATGTTGTTATGAATTACCAAAACCACCCAGGGATTAGTTGCACTTTCAAGGACGGTTGTCCTTGCCCCATATTTGATTGGGAGGAGGGATATGATGACTGTCAACATATCATCGGGGAGGCTGCTGATGACGTCTAGGCCTGCTGGAGTCGCTTGCGGTTCTTCCTCGACCCGCCTCCGCTTGTTGGCAGCCTCGTTCTCCACCTTGTCGGCGGCGATGGCAACCTCTGTCTCCATATTCACGCCGTGCTCCGGTGCTTCAGCAGCCCCGGCGTCGCCACTCCCTCCGATGGGGCGCTTCGGCGGCATCCTCATACACTGACGGCTTTGAGGACTGAGAGCGGCGTCGATGATGCGGGCGGAGAGAGAGGATTGTGTGTGTGGTGAGTATGGGGGGTGCGGCCGCTCGGGCACGCCATTAATACGGACCAGTGGGAGCGAGTCGGGCGGTGGTCAAAGGCTGTCTCTCCTCCCGATGAGCCTGCGCGGTGGACTTCTGGCATTCCTATACCATCATTTCACACAGCTACTCGCACGCCTCCCGGTGACACTGCACAGTGAAAATGCCTCCCATCAATTCACACACCTGCAAGCACGACTCCCGGTTTGCCTGCGCGGCAGACTGCTCGCATGCGTCCCGTCAACTCACGCCTGCTCGCACGCCACACGGGGCGCGTGGCGGCACGTATTTTTTTTGTTTTTTGATGATTCATTCTGTCGCTTTACTGCTTAACCGAAGCATGGCACGATCTAATGCACACGGTCCGAATAAATATTCCGTATGAGATATTGGTTGCCAGTTATTAACAATCTCCCGTTTGTAAGTAGATTATATCAAAACTTGTCTCAAATTTGACAAAAAATACAATATCACAGTCTACTGGTGTCCATATATGACACCATGGTAAGTTTCATGAATTTGAACTAAGTTTTGGATTTACTGAATTTTAAAAATCAACATTCTCAATGTTTTGAAATTTCTTTCACGGGGAAAGCATGCACCCAGGGACACACATATGATTTTGCAATCCATTTTGGTGCACATGTAGCTCAAATTTGATTTTTGCACATTAAATCCCTTGGAAATCAATCAATGTATAAAACGGGTCGAATGATCTCTGTTTTTTTCAAACTTTAACACGACACTCCTTTGGTCACATGTTCAGTTGTTCACTGCAGAAAAAGTTTGACATGCCTCAGAGTGGAGGCGGTGGTGCGAGATGTGTGTCTCTTTGTGTGTGTGTGGGGGGGGGGGGCGGGTCCATCAGTACACTACTAGTCATGAGCCTCTGTGACGTGGGATTATTGATCATTTTGTGAGTCATGTATATATGCCACATCAAAGTCGTGAATTGGTTATTTAAAGCATTACACAACCCTTTCATACATACATGTTCAGGTCACATGCATGCATTGGTGGTCCTCTCGGACACTCCCTCGTGCGGTTAGCAGCGACGTGCCCATTCGTTAGCCTGCAAAGGTTTTTAGTTTCCACCGACAATGAGAGGCATCAGACCGAAGGTGGATTCATCTTTGGCATGTGTGTTACGGTGTGGATCATGCATGGTGAGATTCCATATCAAAGTTCGGGCACATGCGTACACATGAGTCCCTCCCACCAGCTCGAAGTGAGGGGACTACGCATCGTGAACCTCTGTGTAGTGCGTTTTCGGTTTGCGAAACATGTGCCACGTCAAAGTTGTGCATTGGGTATTCAAACATCACACAACACACGACAACATGCACGCGGTGGTTGTCCTATGACACTCGCTCGCGTGTGACTCTCTGTGGGTCCGCGAGGTCTTCGTCGATTAATTGAACGTACAATGAGAGAGAGGTTAATTTGACAAACAAGGATGGTTCTTTTTTTGTTTGTGTTACGTATATGCACGGTAGGAGTATGTAGTACATGTCAAAGAGGGGGTAACATGAATACTCTCTCTCTCTCTCTATATATATATATATGTGTCATAACCTTGCTCCATGTGGGGACTTTCCGGTTCCCGAGGCAGGTGCCACATCAAAGTTGTGCATTGGTATTCAAACATCACTCAATACCATGCAGGCGGTGGTTGCCCTATAGGAACTCACTCGCGTGCGGCGCTTCCATCTGTGGGCCCGCAAGGTCATCCTCCATCACTTTGACCCAACAAGAGAGAGGCACATTTGACGAACCAGGAGGATTAATTCTTTTAGGGCTATGTTAGGGTAGGAGTATATATATAGTATGTGTCGAAGGGGGGATGGGACCAACATATACTAGGTGTCTCACATGAACCTCACTCTGTGTGGGGACTTTGCGATTTTTGAGGCAAATGCCACATCAAAGGTTGTGCATTAGGTATATTCAAAACATCACAACCACACACCTCTCCATATATATGTTTTGGCACACATGCATGCGATGGTGGTTGTCCTGTGGCACTCACTCACGTGGTTATCGGTGATGCTTCCATCTGTCGGTTCGCTTGGTCCATAACTTTCACCGACAATGAGAGGTTAATTATTTTGACTTAGGAGGGGATTAATTTTTTGTTTTGTCTCACGATATAGGTCATGATGTGAGATTACATATATAATAGCGCATGTGTACACATGAATCCATCCTGCCGGATCGAGGGGGGGGGGGGGGGGGGGCGCGAGCACACGACACGTCATGAACCTCTTGCTCTGTGTGGGGACCTATGCGATTTTGAACGCATGCACCACATCAATGTTGTGCATTAGGTATTCAACACATATGCATGCATCACGCACCTCCATAAATATGTTTGGGACACATGCATGCAATGGTTGTCTTTGGACACTCTCGCTCGCTTGGTTATGGGCGGCAAGCCTATATATATTCGTGGGCCCGCGTGGACGTCCATCATTTTGACTGACGACGAGAAAGGTTACCAGGGTGGATTCTTCTTCTTTGGTTCATGTTACCGTATAGTAGGTCGATCATTCTAGGCCTAATTAAGTTTGAGCGCATGCATGCTACGCATCATGAACCCTCGCTCGATCAGTGTGGGGATTTTACGGTTCCAAAAAGCATGGTGCCACATCAAATTTGTGCATTGCGTATTCAAATGCCACACACACCACTTCCATATACATAATTGGGCTGCATGCACAGAGTGGGTTTTGTCTTCAGACAGTACTCCCTCGCTAGTTTATCGGTGACAAGCTAGCCCATTTTGCGGGGCCGTGTGGACGTCCATCACTTTGACCAACAACGAGTGAGAGAGGTTATACGATCAAGTTGGATTCTGTTTTGTCCGTGTTACAGTACGTCTTGGTGAGATGCCCTCCCCCCAACAGGAGTGTGTGTGTGTGTGGGGGGGGGGGCTACTTCTCACTACCCGCAACCTTTGTGGGGTCGGGGAAGTCCGGTTATTTTGTGAGGCACACGTGCCACGTCGAAGTTGTGAATGGTAGTTAAATATCACACCACACCCTTTTCATACATATAGTATAGGGCCACCCGCAGGTGGCTCGTATGTGGTATCACATATCTCCCACCACAAACACACATTTGTGGGTCGGCACACAGTCCACCTTTGTCCGAAAGCGAAAGGGGAAGTTTGACCATATATATGATGGACTCCTATAGGTTTTGTGTTGCGGTAGGGTGAGATTTCAAACCTAACTATCTGGGGGCATGCATTCGTAGCTAGGATTCCCCTACCGCCGACACGAAGTGGGGTTTGTAGGGGGTGGCTGACTAGCAATACTGTGTGCTTTGTGTGACAGGTGCCACATCAAAGTTGTGCATTGGGTATTCGAACATCAAACCACCCTTTTCATACATATATTTGGTCCACATGCAAGTGTGTTCGTGTTCTGACCCTTTTCCGCGTTATTCTTTTTGGCAAATTTATAAATAGCACACGAGTTGGATGCAGAAACCGTCTGCGATTGGGTACGCAACAGACACGGTTCGGTCAGACTACCCGTGTGGCACGCCCGTGCCCCTGCAGTCACTCACTTCAGCACAGTAGATTGGGCTCCATGAGGCTTGCCTCCCGCTCTCAAAAATATCTACTGCCTCGTAATCTCAAAAATATCTACCGCCTGGAAGGTTTTTATGTTTGATAGCACACGATTAGTATGTGCGGACCGTGTGCGATGTCTGTTACTCCCGCTCTGCTTCAATCCCTTGATTTAAATTTTTAGTAGCCCCAACATTTTACTCCCGCCTCTGCATCCCTCGCAATCTCAAAAATATCTGCTCGCCCTTGATTCAAATTTTCAGTAGCCCCACCTTGTTACTCCCGCCTCTGCATCCCTCGCAATCTCAAAAATATCTGCTCGCCCTTGATTCAAATTTTTAGTAGCCTCGCCTTGTTACTCCCGCCTCTGCATCCCTCGCAATCTCAAAAATATCTGCTCGCCCTTGATTCAAATTTTCAGTAGCCCCGCCTTGTTACTCCCACCTCTGCATCCCTCGCAATCTCAAAAATATCTGCTCGCCCTTGATCCAAATTTTCAGTAGCCCGGCATTTTACTCCCGCCTAGTAAAATTTTCAGTTGTCGTGGTATTTCCTCAAACACCACCTTACCCCCCGCCCTCCCTCCACATAAACCACACACTCCCCAAAACCTCCGCTCACACAGACACACACCACACCTCCCTCGCTCGAAACCATTGGTAGGTCGCCGCCATCGCCACCGCCGCCTCCATCCTCAACCTCTGCCTGTGTGCCGGGGAGCTCGAGGAGCCAACTTCCCGAAAGAGGTTTATCGTAGCCTCTTTGCCCGACGCCGGCGAGGTGGCCGCCAAGGTGTCCCCGTCGTCCTCCGCGGGCTCTTTATCGATCCGCCATCGCCGGTCGCCCGATCTACTCGCCGTCGCGCCCCTACGCCGGTTCGAGGACTTCCCCGTCCTCCTTCGGGCCCGGCCGCCGCCGAGGTCCTACCTCAGGGTCCGGCAGCGGCGATGGGGGATGTGGGTCGCCGAGATTATGGATCAGGAGACCCACACCCGCCGGTGGCTCGGTAGCTTCCGCACGGCCGAGCTCGCGGCTATGGAGTACGACCGCTGGCAGGTCTGCTACCATGGCGCGGCGGCTAGGCTCAATTTCCCCTTCGGCACACATCCGGTCGACCTCATTCCGCCGGAGCCAGGGGTCGTGAGCTCGGCTATGGCGTGGGAGGACCGCGATGCGTGGGAGCGGCTCAAGGCCGAGGCCGCCGATGAGGCCTACATGCAAGAGCTCCGCCGGCAGCACCCGGAGCTCATGGAGGTGGAGCGAGTGATCTTTGCCAGCGCGGTGGGTGGCGAGGTTATCGTGCTCTCCTCCGATGACGAGGTCGAAGGCGGCGAGGACGGCGGCGTGGAGGGCGTCGAGGTGGGCGGTGAGGACGAGGAGATCGACGTCGACGAGTGGAGGAGTGTCTTCCCCAACGACCCCGACGAGGGCACCGGCCCGGACCTGGCTCGCGGCACACCATAACTGACGAGGAAGGATTGGCTCGACCTCCACTTCGACCGAAAGTAGTTTAGCTTAGTTTAAATTTATGTTTTATGTTCGGTTATGCAAAACTATCTATGTTTATGTTTGAATGCATGCTACTTTTGGTTGAACCTGCTTTGAACTTGATCAAATTGAAGTTTACAATGTTAAGTTTAGGGGATCGACTAGAAACGGCCAAAAATTGGTGGAGTATATATATATCCACTAAGGGTTTTAGTCCGTTAACTTTTAAAGGATCGGCTAGAGATGGCCTTATGCCTTGTTTATTTCAGTTCTTCACAATGTGATGCTCTATATGTGCAACTATTTGCCGTGCAGTTCAATTTCATCAATAACAGTTTCAACAATACCACTATGAATTACGATATTTGGTTGCTGTCAAGGATGTTGCAGTTAACATGCCTTTTCGTTTTTCTAACAATAACTAGTCTCTACTAGGGAAAAGCCTAGCAGTAGCGCGGGTTAAATGCTTAGCAGTAGCGCAGGTGGCCACGCTACTGATACGGCGCCACAGCTAACTCTTATCAGTAGCGCGGTTTGACCCGCGCTACTGCTATCGAGGGATAGCAGCAGCGTCAGTCTCCAACACGCGCTGCTGCTAATAGCTGTAGCGCCCTTGAACAAAGAGCGCTACTGCTAAGAACTCACTGCTGCTAAAGCCATACCCCGCGCTACTATTATTAGTTTCTGAATTTTTTTTTCTGCTCCATATTTTGTGCTGCTGAATTTTGTTTAGGGCTTTATACAATAATCTCTAGCATATCATACATACAAATGTAATCATAGCATATACATACAAATAGTCTCATCAAATCATGTCATCATCATAATCATCATCCAACACAAAGTGGTCTCTCGTCATCATCTCGAAAATAGCGATACAAGTCTCGAATACTTGCAACTACATCATCATCCATCTAAACAATGATATACGCGAGAAGAGCTATCACTATGAGTGAGAGCGGAACTATGCAGTACATGAGGTGGCGGTTACGAGTCCTCTCTCGCGCTAGCGTGAACCTCAAGTAACTAGCTTCTGCTTCTTGTCTGCTTTTGAAGCCTTTATGGCTGGCGCCCGAGACCCCATCCACTTGCGCCTGACACTCAGGCCACTCGTCGTACACTCCCGGAACCTTCCCTTTGTACACTACATAGCACTGCTTCTTCGCCATCAAGAATCTAGGTACCTGTTAGAGATGCATCTTCATCAAGAGAATGTACAATCATATGCAACAAAATATACTAGAGCAACACGAAAAAGAAAGGGTTAGCAACTAGATGCAACATATAGTACGCAAACTAATTAACTAGAGGTACGCAGGTCATCATACCCAAACTAACAAAGTAGCGTTACGCAAGTTCGGCAGGGACCGTGGACATCACAAAGTTTCATCGCTACAGAAAGTATACAAGTTCAACCGACACATATCATCATCATTGTCATCGTAAATCACTAGAAGTTCCATCCTTCCATATCATCAAGGATGGACCCTAGCTTCTTGAACGGCGTGAGGTCCTGACGTTGCATGCCTATGCGAGTTCAGACGTCAGCTCGCGATATAGGGCCGTGGTGGAACATCCCCTTCTCATCGACGACTTCTTTCATGATGATTGTCGCAATGTCCCTCTGGATGCGAAAGAAGTCATCTCTAAGTTTATAATCTGCTTCTCCATGAGATTATACCCACTTGCGGATATGATCATCGTTTCTTCTTGTCATGCGAAGCTTTTGGTGATCCGTTCTGAACTCCATCATGAGATGGAGGAGGTAGAATCCATCGTTCTTGCTTGGTTTTGGGACATGGATGCAGCAGAAGTTAGTTTTATGTGAGAAACCCAACTTCTTGTTCCTTTGTTTCCTGATCTGCAGGTGGCCACCCCTAATGCTGAAGCCTTGGAGAGCATCATCTAGAATATTCATTATGTGGGTGTAGTCCTTCTTCTTGTAGTTTCTGGTAGGGTCAAAATACACGGCATGGGAGACTTGCGGGTAAAGAATGATAAGGACGGCGTGCCCGTTGCTGCGGGGAAAAAAACACCTCAAATTATTCTCCATATGAGCGAGAAGGAATGATTGAAATGTACGAAAGGGTTGTCCGGCACTGACTTACTTTGGATGATAAGGCAGGAGGACAATTTCCTAGTCCTTATTCTGTACCATGAAGTTTTGGAGGTACTCCCTAGCAGTTTCACGCTCAAAGTCGCCGAGACTCAAGAAGGACTCGTGCATGTAGTATGGATCCGCCACACAGATTTGCGAGACTTCTTCTCTCTTCATGACGGAGCTCATATGTAGCGTAAAAAGGTGGACGATTGTAAAATCAAGCCGCCTTGTCAGAAACATCTCGAAGATATGGTCAAACCGCAGGAAGAACACCTCCTCGGGCCGTGTGTCGATGTAGCACTTCCCCTCAGGTACACGAGCCACGTATGTTGGATATCCTGGATCCTTCGAGGCTAGTAGGCTTTTCTCAATCGATCGCATATGGTCGTGCAGTCTCCTGAGATCCCCTGATAGTGCCTCCAGTGGTTTTGGCGGTAGCATCGGCTCGCCCGTGACATGGAACATGGCCGCACCTTTGACGGGTACACGCTCTTCAAAATCCTCCGTTTGGCTGCTATGTGCTCTGGCTTGTTTGTAGGCAGCTGAGCCTATCTTCCCCGGTCTCTTCCTCTCCTTTTTCTTGGGCTGACCTTCCAGACCCTTCCTTAACCCCTGCCCCAGTGTTGCCAGGCTAAGCACTATACGACCCCCGGCTAGTTGAGCCTGTGTTGAGGCGGCATCTTCAGGCGTGTCCTGTGAGGATTTCATGAAGAGAGACTTCTTGCAATCCCTGCTAGGACGTTCCTGCCCAGGCAGATCATCCATATCCTCATCAGCATGCTGATAACCCGATTCATCATATGGCTGACTCATCATATCTAAGTCACCGTCATAGGCGCCTGTATTGAGGAAACTCATTGGGTCCTCCACCTCCATCTCATCATCCATTCTTTGTTCTATGGGGGCGATTACATCAGCCACTATTGGACCCCCTTCATCACGTCGTCCGCCGCTCTCACCCGGCACTACAGGCGCTGGTAATTGCGTAGGCGGGGTGGTGGTCTCCATACATGCTTGTTGATGTGTGGTTATTGGTGTGCTCTCGGCCGGCTCCAGACGAAGGAGACTCTTCGGCCATAGTAGCACCCAGCCCTTGCAGCTTCCAATCCGCAGCGGGGTCTCGTCGTCCTCTCCCCCTAGCCGTACTGGAGGAGGCAAATCCTCGTGCCCCGATTTCACACTCGACAAGGTAACCCTGAAGTGCCCACCGGGCATCGGCTGGTTGTGGAACGTGAGTTCCAAGGGCTTCATTATCACCCCCTTTCCCACGTCCACCTTCTGGCCTTTGATCAAGTAGAGTACGACGCACGGGGTTTCGTCGGCCTGCAAACACATGTCTGCGGCGTAAAACATCTGAAAGGCAACGAAAATGGAATATTCTAGATATATATGTTGGTGCGACATGTAATTACCGTGAGGGCGTCGAGCTCAGCCAAAGACGAAGGCCCGCCTAGCGCGCCAGAGATTGAGTACGGGCTGCTATGAGCGGGTGCGGGTGCGAGAGCAGGCCCGATTGCGTGAGCAGGTGATGGTGCGGTGGTGTTGTTCACCGAGTTGCTCCCGATGAAACTGGGCATGGGGAAATCATGTACCGTCTTGTCTGGATTTTCCTTCGTCCAGTTGATGATAGCCGGGACCAAGTTAGTAGCAAAATCATTTCTGCAGGCATTTATAGCTGCATCGACTGCCTGCTGTAGCAACTCATTTTTCTCCTCGGCTTCTTTTTTCGTGTCCTCAGTTGCTTTTTTCTCGAACGCAAGCTTCACCTTCTCGTCGATGTCCGCCTGGCTAAACTTCTTTTTCTGCTTCTTGGCCTCCGGGCCCTCGTTGTAGAACACCTTCCACATGGCGCCGCTCCGGCGCCATGCACACGTCCAGATTGCAGCCGCTGGCCCAAAGGGAGTCCCTTAAGTTTGTTCAAGGCCCGGTTGAGAGGGGTGTCCCACTTGGGCCTCATCGGCGAAGTAGGGCTTTCGGCTGCAAGCTGGTGTTGCTTCTCCTGCAGAAGTAACATGAACCGTTTATGAATGTGTAGTCGACTTGATCAGGAGCTAAATGTAAGGTGGTAAAAGAATAATTACCAGTATTCTAATCAATCTCCTCGTGATCTGGTCCATGTAAAAAACCTTCTTTTCCTTGTCCCACTTGTAGCGGGCCCTGATGAAGTCACGCTCCAAGGGGTTGGTGAACTTCGCGAAGGGGTCTGGGAGACCCGCGGCTTCATGTTCCGCGTCCTCCTTATCCCATATGGGCCTTTTGCCAAGGTAGCCACGGCTTCCGAGGCGATGCTTCCCCATGTTCCTTTGCTAAAGGCTCTTGAATTTCGCAGCCTTAGCCTTGGCTGCCTCGGTAGCGCAAGTGTCCTTGAACTTTTCGAACTCCTCTTCCGTAAGTGTCGAATTTTCCTCCAGAATCTTGGACAGGGGTTCCTCAGCCTCAATAGCTCGTTTCACCCTCCCTTTCTAGGAGACCAAATCATTGCTGAACATGCCCATGGCATGATTGTTAATCTTTTTCATCTTCGGATCATCCCACGGTTGTTCTATGCTATCATCCCGGTCGGGGAACTTGAATCTCTTGTGCAACTTTGTCAGGAGCAACTGCCTCAAATGTTCTTTACTCCTTAAGTCATCGTCGTTGGTGCTCTTGCATTCCCGTAGGATGCATCCTACTTGGTTCCCATAGCACTTGCGAGGTTCTTCTGGCTCTAATTGCTCAAACTTGCCAGATGCCATCTTTGTGATCACCAGTTGTCCAATGCCGAGTTTGTTAGGTTTTCGTATCCTCTGCTTCTTCTTTTCGGTAGCGGCATCGGCGCCGGTACCTTCCCTGCCGGTATCTTCCGCGCCGGTACCTTCCCCGCGCGGTCTCGGCGCCGCCATCGGTGCCGGTGCCGTCGGTGTCGATGTCTGCGTCAGTACCATCATCGAGGCCGCCCTGCAAACCTTGACTGTGCTTAGCAGACAAAAAGTCGAGGTACTGTTGTTCACCCTCATAATCCATCTCGTCTGCATCTTGGTCAGAAGGCCCGGTTTCTTCGTTGTTCGACATGTTTCCTATGATTAAGTCTACTCGTTTAATTCTAAAACTATTAAAAAAATGAGAAATGACATAAAAAAAGATCTATGTTTGCCGGAATGCCGTTTCCCAGCAACTCCTGGCACTCGATATGCCTACTTTCTAGCACAAGTCATGCCAAAATTCACGGAAAATTTTGGCATGACCTTTGCTAAAAAGTGGACATATCGAGCGCCTGGAATTCACCGGAACGGAAATGAATCAACATTCCGGCGAAACATAGGCCACTCGGATCATTTACCCTGCACATAATCATCATTTTCCAAATATGACATGTCCAAAACATCACATGTCCAAATGACATGTCCACATATCACATGTCCACTTCAAATTTGCAACTTAAAAATAGCAACAATTGCTTTAACTAAAAAATTTAAATAGCAACAGTTGCTTTAACTAATCTGTCCACTTCAAATTCTGTTATTTTAAATAGCAACAATTGCTTTAACTAAAAAATTTAAATAGCAACAGTTTCTTTAACTAATCTGTCCTAGGTTTCATACTAATTCTAATGAACTAACTAGCACTATAAAATTTAAATAGCAAAAATTGCTTTAACTAAAAAATGCAAGAAACCTATATAATCAATTCTGTTTTTTCGTACACTAAAAAATAGCCTAGGGTTCATACTATTTCATACTAACTAGCACTAAATAGTCATATAAATGGGGGGGGGGAGAGGGCTTACAGAGGGCAGAAGAGAGAGATGGGGTCGGGGGAGACGGCGCGGCACCGAGGTGAGGCGGGGTCGGGGGGGACGCATGACACCGGTCCCGGGGTCGGGGAGATGGGGGTGAGCGCCGGGACGGGGGCAGCGCCGGGTCGGGGCGAGCGCAGGGGCGCGGCGAGGGCAGGGCTCCGGCGGCGACGACGGGGGAGAGAGAGTGGGATTTGGGGGGAAAGCAGAGGGCGGTAAGAAGCAGAGAGTGGGGATTTGGGGGGTTAAGTCGAGGTAGCAGTAGCGTGTTCCGGAAGAACACGCTATAGCTAACTTAGCTATAGCATGTTTAGCCAGAAAGCGCTACTGATATCACAGGTAGCTATAGCGTGTTTATCCGGATAGCGCTACTGCTAACTTGACTAGCTATAGCTCTTTTTCAGAAAAGCGCTACTTCTATAACCAGTACCTATAGCAGTTTTCCTATTTGTTTCTTCTATTTTCTTTTCCTTTATTTTCTCTCCCTTTTCTTTTCTTTTCTTTTCCTTTTTTCCGAGAGCAGTGAACGAAGGGAAGGTGATACATTGTATATAACTAAGGCGATATATATTGCATCATTTGATGGAGTATGTATACAAAATAGGAACATATATATTACATCATTTGACCCATGCATAATGGTTAAGTGTGTACACAAAATAGGAACATATATATTACATCATTTGACCGATAACGGTTCCTCAGTGTTGACATTTTCGTTTTTGAGTGAGCTTCTTTCCCTTCTTGTTCGTTGAAGAATAATTGAGCCCCTCATTGTGACTTTTCCTTTTCCATGGAGTACGATCTTTCTTAGGTAATGTAGTATTGATTCTTCTTTTGACGTATACTTCATCGTCATCGTCATCTTCCCTCATTGGTTTGCCGTACTGGTCGTAGTCTTCCTTGTTGGCGACTCCATCCATTCCAATGATGTTCATTTTGCCTCTCCTCATGACAACACGGCTGGGATTGCACGGGTCGGTTATGAAGAAGCATTGTGTCACGTGCTTAGCGTGTACCCATGGCTCGTTTTTTGCTATAGCGTTCACGGTAGCGCTCTTGGCGTCGGGTATAGTCATGGTAGTGAAATACCGGTTTTCTCTTTCGACATTCTTAGCCCATCTGACACGAAACATCGTCGCGTTGTGCAGTCCAGAGTAGTCAAGCTCCCAGATCTCCTCGACCCTTCCGTAAAATCTCTCAGTTGCGCCATTGTCGCTGCCGGTCATGCATTCCATCATCACCCCTAAGTTCTGATCATCACTGTCCATATCTTTGGCCTTCGTGTAGAACGTGTATCCATTGATATCGTATGCCTGATAGGTGACGAGGTTGGGCGAGGGGCCATGTGCTAAGGCGTATATGAGCAATCTGTCCTTAGAGCCCTCTTCCGGGGGATTAGCAATAATATGCTCTTTGAACCAATGCAGGAAAGTGGAGTTGTGCTCTCTAGTAACTTCGGCGTCCGTCTTGCATACCCCCCGGTCATGATACTTCTTTGCGATAATTTCTTTGTGCAGTGCCACGAAAGGATCTACCTCATCTAGGTGTTGTAGCACTACCAAGTTTGCTCTGTCAAAGTCATTGCGTCAATCTGAGTATGCCACATGCAGTTCCCTGCGACCGTTGGAGTGACCTTCTCCTTCGAGCCTCCCATCATGCTTGTTAATGGGCAAACCAACACCAACACCAGGCGGCTGGTCTGCTCCATATAGAAAATTCTCGCAGAAAGAGATGCACTCTTGTGTCAGATAGCCCTAGACGATGCTTCCATCTGGATGGGACATGTTACGAACGAATCCTTTGATGATCCCATTCATCCTCTCAAACTGCATCATGTTGTGCAGGAATGACGGCCCCATGTCTATTATGTCGTCCACAATTTGAACACACAGATGCACCATGACGTCAAAGAGCGCGAGCGGGAAGTACATCTCAAGCTCATTCAGTATCACAATGATCTCTTCCTGTAGCCTTCGGAGCTGCTTCACACTGATCGACTTTCGAGAGATGACGTCGAAAAAGTTGCAGAGACCAATAAGCGTGTCACGGACGTGCTTGTCCATTATCCCTCTAAGGGCAACAGGTAGTATCTGCGTCATCATCACATGACAGTCATGGGACTTCATCCCGCTGAACCTTTTCTTGTTCGTGTCTAGATATCTGCTTATCTTGCCACAGTAACCAGAACTAACTTTGACTCCGGTAAGGCACTTAAAGAATTGATCGATCTTAGCCGGACTTAAGGTGAAGCAAGAAGGGGGGCAATAATCCTCTTCCTTTACTTTTTTGCCCTTCTTCTCTCGTGCCTCTGTCTCTGTCTCTGTCTCTTCTAACTTTTTATGGGGCGGCATGTGCAGATCTTCCCTGATTTTCAAATCTTGCAAGTCTTTTCTTGCCTTCGACCCATCCTTGGTCTTATCCGGCATGTTCATCAGTGTCGCGAGCAAGCTCTCAAGGACATTCTTACAGATATGCATTTGATCAAGGCAATGAGTTGTGTCGAGTTTGTGCCAGTACTCCAAGTCCCAGAACACAGACCTCGTCTTCCATACCTTCAGCAGCGGCTCTGGCGCCTTTTTCATCGTCTTTCTCGGCGTGGGGCACTGTTCCCAATTTTTCAACAGCTCATCGATTTTGGTGCCGCTCCGCTTACGTGGAGATCCTCGATGCTCAGCGTCACCATTGAATAGATCTCCACGGTTTCTCCACGGGTCGTCCTTCTCGAGCCATCTTCGATGCCCCATGTACACGATTTTCCCAGACCCTCCATCTTTCCTTGACGTTAGCTGCTGAGATGTCGTATCATCCAAGCACCGCATGCATCCACAATATCCATGGCACACCTGGCCTGTGACATATCCGTAACCGAGATAGTCGTGCACCGTCGTGATCAGCGCGGCTCTCATATAGAAATACTCGCCTTTGCTGGCGTCCCATGTCTTGGCCGGTGTTTTCCATAACGTGTCTAACTCCTCTTGAAGTAGCCCCAGATACAGATTAATATTATTTCCTGGTTGTTTCGGCCCTTGAATCAACATGCTCATATGTATGTACTTCGACTTCATGCACACCCAGGGGGGGGATGTTGTACATCCATACAAACACAGGCCATGTGCTATGGTTGGTGTTCTGGTTGCCAAATGGATTCATGCCATCGGTATACGCGCCGAGCACGATGTTCCTTGCATCACATTTGAAATACCGATATTCGCCGTTCAACGCTCTCCACTGGCTTCCATCCTTGATGTGTCTCAGCTTCGGATCATCTCCATCGTCGGGCTTCTTCCTCTCCGCGTGCCAGCGCATGAGCTTTGCTTCCTTGGGATCTACGAAATACCGCTGCAGACGGGGAGTGATCGGTAAGTAACATACAACTTTCTGGGGAGATTTCTTCCCGGCCTTCTTGTATCGAGAAGCATTGCACACCGGACAGCTTGTTTTTTCCGCGTGCTCCTTCCAATAAATTATGCAATCATTGATGCATGCATGGTATCTAACGTGCGGTAGATCAAGAGGGCACACGATCTTCTTGGCCTCATCCACACTAGTAGGACAAAGATTCCCCACGGGAAGAACATCCTTTAGGTACTTGAGATGCTCATCGAGGCTAGTGTCGGTCCATTTGTTTTTAGCCTTCGTCTTCAGGAGTTGGAGCGTGAAACTCAAGCGGGTCACCTCAGGATTGCAACCATGATACAATGGAGTGTTCGAGTCTACCACCAGTTGCTGCAGCTTGGCCTCCTCTCTAGAAGCAGCTCTCTCAGTACTCGTCTCCTTGCGAAGCAGTGCCTGAACATGAGGGTCCCGCACGATTGAACTTAGTACCGACAAACTCTGCGGCGTGGAGTCCACGTTCTCTCCGCCGCCATGTCCGGCCCCTTCTCTGCCGCCATGTCCGGCCCCTTCTCCGCCGCCATGTTCAGCCCCTTCTCCGCCGCCATGTCCGGCCTCTTCCCCGCCGTCATTATCAATCATCTCTTCGTCTTGCCCCGTGTCGTCATTGCCTGCCCCGTCGGCGTCCTCAACATCATCATCCTCATCTTCAATTATCCACCGAGTATAGCCATCCATGAAACCAGTCATGAGCAGGTGCGCTTCGACACGACCATCTTCATAGGGGTCGAGCCAAACTCGTCCTTTGCATCTTCGACACGGACATAAAACCTCTGTCAGGTTATTTTCTTTCATGTCCTGCACCGCCGACCGCAACCACCTGTCCACCATCGTTCCACTAACCATCATGAGTGCCTGCACGGTAATAATAAACAAATTGATTATAAAAATGCGTGCATGCATCAAATTCATACAAAAATTCGGCATGACCTTCCCTAAAAATAGGACATATAGAGTTTGCCCGGAATTCACCGAAACGGAAATAAATCGACATTTCAGCAAAACATAGGCAACTCACAAGCACAATTCGGCGTCAACTCATGCCACACACACAATTTCCATCATATCGCCCGATTATGTCATATCGCACACACATACACATATTTCCATTCTTGCAAAAGCATAAATTTTTAATCACCTATCTCGAGATCGAGCACACGGTGGAGATGATGATGTAGTAGGGAGATCAAAAGTGGACAAAGCTCTTCTTGACAAGGCTAGATCTAGTTAGGGGGTACATAGGTCACTTCACTAAATGCTACATATACCTAGCTAGCTAGTTTGGGAGGAGACAACTTCAACTAATGGAGGGGGAAGGAAAAAGAGAAAGGAGATGCATTAATGGAGGTGGTGTAGTTAGCTAGGAGTAATAAAGAGAGAGAAAGGTAGGTAGAAGAAGGAGAGTAATGGGGGGAGAAGTAGTGAGGAAGAAGCAAAGTGAGGGAGAGAGGAGGTGGGAGGTAGGGGAAAGTGAGGAAGAGAGGATGGGGGAGGGGGAGGGGGGAGGGAAAAGGTGGTATATGCTGCGGCTTAGCAGTAGCGCTGGTCGTAAACCGCGCTGCTGCTAACAAGATAGCAGCAGCGCGCTTCTGGCACACACGCTACTGCTAAGTGGGGCCCGCCATATGGCCAGTTTCAAATTAGCAGTAGCGTCACCCAAAAAAAGTGCGCTACTACTATCACTTTATCAGTAGCGCGGTTAGCTAGAGCGCGCTGCTGCTAATCCTAGGGTGGCGGGAACGGTCGGTCAATTTTAGTAGCAGCGTGGTTCCACCGAGCCGCGCTACTGCTAAGTCAGTAGCAGTAGCGGCTGTTTTTTTCCCGCGCTACTGCTAATTAGCAGTAGCGCCTCTTCCTGTACTGCGCTGCTGCTAAGATGCTGTGTATAAGGTTTTCCCTAGTAGTGAGTGTACTTTAGACCTGCACAATACCAATTTGAATGACTATATTTGCTTGCTTTTAAATGTTATGCCGGTTGCAGTTAACACACCTTTCCACTTCTTGTTTTGCTTAACTAGCGTGCTTAAACCTGCATACTGAAGCTATCATTTGTAGATTATGTTGTCTACCATGGATATATTTGGTTGATGTTTAGCCTGTTGTGCTTAACATGACAATATTGAGAACAGCTGCTGTTTTCCATCGAGGTTAGTTTCATCGCGTTGCTTATATATACTCACTGTTCAGGATATCGGTAGCTGGTACCATATAGCCTGGGGGCTGATAAGGGATTAATCATCGAATCGGACATTTCACTGAATATATCTGTAACCCATTTATCAGTAGGTTAACTAGGGCCATATTTAATATATCTGAGGCTACATAGCAACATGCATTGTACTGAATGACTAAATATGCAATCCCAGGCTACATAGCAACAAGGAAGAGTGTTACCTTAATGTTCTGATGATGTCTAGATATACATGTAATAAGATCTTATATAATGGGATGGAGGGAGTGTTGTACTACATCATTTTGCAATTGTTGTTTAGGTTCTAATATTAACTTGGTGCTTTTAGGTACATATACCATTGCCAAAGATCCACACTTTGACCCTTTCTGCATATGGGGGCAATGAGATATTCATGAACCAGCATCAAGTGAGGAACTGATAAAGATTGTTATTAAAATGGGTCAAAAGATGTCAACCAAACTATTTGTTTACACTTTATGCAAGACAACAGTGAACTGCAGGATGGTAAGTAAGAACTCTGTAGCCTTCTTTTTACTGCCCGTAATGAGTTGTGTTAGTTGACAATGTTTGAATCTTTTTCCTTTGCAGTGGATCCTGAAGCAATTTACTCAAGATTACCTCTCAAACTACATGATTGGCGGCCGGCCATCACAAGGGGTTGGACTAGAGTCGTGCGTGCCTTCTGCATCGAGGAGAGCACAATAGGGCCATTCCGCTTCACCTTGTTCAGCAACTAGAATGTCTCTCACCTCTTTCTTTACCATCTGTAATAGTACAAGTATACAACTGTGGTTCATCATTATTTATTTGGTGCTTATGTAATTCTTGAACATATGTACCTGTGAATCGAATAATGCATTGGTTGTTTGAACCTGATGGATATGAATAAAGCTATAGCCTACTTTCAAATTCAAATTAGGTATAATTTTAAATAGCAGCAATTAAATTAGGGTGAAATTACGCTCTGCAGGTCATTACGGCGCACACGGTCTATAAAGCACAGCGTGTGTGATATACATCATAATCCGACGCGGTTCACAGAGAGGAAACGTGTGTAACCATGCACACAGTTGCCGTTTGCAAACCGTGTGTGATGTCAGACAATATCACAAACGATGCGGGAAAACTAAATGTGTGTGATTGTCGACCTATCGTACACGGTTTACAATGATGAACTGTTTGTGATGTGCCAGGCATCGTAAACGTAGAGCCAGTTTGGTACGTGCCTGGAAAAATCCTGTGCCTGGAATGTGCCTCGACTGCGCCTGGAAAAATCCTGTGCCTGGAATGTGCCTGGTTTTAGGTAAAACCACAGAACTCTGACTGCGATGGCAATGCAAGCACAAACGAGTAGCAAGGATGAAGCATTTGGGATATTCGAGATATCAGAAACAATTTTATAGGGACAACTATATGCATCAAGGCTCCCTATCCCTGACGGTTTCTGGGTCATGTGGGAAGGACCCCCTATCACAGTCACTCACTAGGCGACGGTTCAAAACGTCGTCGCGAAAATGGGTTAAAAACCGTTTGTATAGCACCTCGCTGTACCAGGGCAAGTTACGATCTATTTTCTGGTTGAGATCAAAAAGTTGAGCAGATATGAAGTAGTACCACCTCTCTTGTGATGCCATGTAGGCATCTAGGGTGCGATGGCCGTCGGTGGCGTGGAAGCAGATCTGCGACGGTAGACGGATGCATCGGGGGATAAGTCCCGTTGCGGTGGACGAGAATGTCGTTAGAGCGGCCCCGGCAAGGAGGACGACAGCACCGATGAAGCGAGAGGACGTGATGCAAGGCTCTTGGTCCATCGCCATGGATGAGAAACATCCATATCTAGCAGTGGACGACGCGGTCTTGGTAGGCGCTGTAGCATGGTGGAGGACGGCGGCGATGGATGGGGTAGCGGACGGAGGAGGCTGGTGTGGGGATGGTGTTCTAGCGCGAACGGTGTATGAATTGGACAATGGAGGGAAAGGTACGGGGAACCATGTCTTTGGGACGCGCCTGTCTGAAATATGGGAAAGTTACGAACTTAGCCCCCGTTTAAAATTTGGACGTCTCGTCGGTTGGGGATAGGGCGGTAATCTCGCATCTCCCCAATATTTGCCCAGAGCGATTTCTGGCGAGGAGAGGGTGTTTTGGCGCCCATGGTTGGCGCCCACGGTGTATGAACGGGGCTGACAAGTAGGGCGGTTGTGCCACGTATGAGTGAAGTTACAAACCTGCCCCTATTAAAAATATTTTCCTACATCGATTTCGGCCGAGTCGAGTTTGTTTTGCCGCCCACCGTGTACGAATGGGGAAATGGAGGGAGAAAGAGAGGTCTTTCAGATGAGCTTCAATCAAATGTGTTTTGCCACCCATGTTTGGCGCCCACCGTGTCTAAATGGGCTCAGAGGCGGTCGTGTCATGTCTGATTGAAGTTACTAACCTACCCCTATTGATAGAAGTGGAAATCGGGCCGATGGGTTGTCCGTGTAAGGGGTAGACAGTAATTTCTATCTCGCAAACACTGGCGTCGGGCAGCCGACGTGGGAGTGGATGTTTCCCGCTTCTTTCAAATTTTGGGACAATAAGCATTTAGATTTACCCTAGCAACTAAATTCGAATCCATATTGTATTCTTATACGAATCTTTATAAATCAATCTATGTTTTCTTATAAATCTTCAAAAGCACAACAAAGATGTATTCCACTATCATATATGAATATGATTTACAAATGCCGATACTCAAATTCAGAAGGTAGAATCCAATTTAAGGTGAATTCGAATATGTGAAACCAATTTATGTCCAACTCAAGTGTAACATGTATGACACGCGCAGCATATAGTGCACTCCCATTTATATATGTACACAAGCGATGTCTCAAGGTTCAAAATACTGAGTCAATCAACCAATAATGTACAAAACTAACAGACATATAAACACTTATAGAGTATATGGATCAATAATATCAACTTAACATACATAAGTCAGGCCGCTGTACTTTTTTTGCTAGAAGAGCATCATTTTTTTTAGCAAAGCTAGTACAACATCTTGGCCCTTTCAGATGTGTGCCACTTAAGGACCATCTATACTACTATTATTGCTGAATGCACATTCAGCCCGATTGGCATATTTGTAGGTCTGGCATAGCAAACAAAATGAAATATCTTTGCCTCAAGAAAAAAAAATGTCTCACAGTCTTATCAATTAACACAGACTCGTGATAAAAAAATTACAGACCGAAAAAACAATTATTACATGATCTCTAAAACAAATGGTTTGATCGATTACATGAACAAACACCACAAAGGTTATTCAACGATGGAAAAAACATTTCACCTATGATTTACCAAGTGGGATTTTAATTTCCTTTTTTTCCTTCAGGACCTTAACAATGCGGTCATTCTTGGCTTGGTTCGTTTTGAAACCCACCAAATATTTAATGGTTGTCTTGAGTACTGCTTGTGATTGTGCTGTTTATTTCCTCAACATGTCAACTTCATCTCTAAGTGCAGAAGCAGAATCTCATTCTACCAATAATTTAGCCTCTAGAGCATCAGCAGTTGGCAATTCATGATGCACAATTGGGCCGGTGCCACTGCTCTGGGATGATACAACGTCCATGGGGACCTCGCTCTTTGATTTTGGGCTAACCTGTTTTGCCATTAAAGTTCCGATTGGATTCGGAAAATTTGAAGTTAGCAAAACATCTCAACTGGGAGTTAGAACAGCAACCCAGTTAAACAAACAAGGAATTAAAGAGTTTCGATTGGATGCTGAAAAGTAGTTATTGACATCATTGCAACCGGTTGCAGCAGCAAGCAGTTAAACAATAAAGTTTTGCAAAAGGTACCTATTGTGGCATTGGAGTTTCTCTTGGATATTGAAAAGTTGAGTAGCTAGTAATTTGATTAGAGCAACCGGTTGCAACAAGCAAAGCAGTTAAACAAACAAGTTTTGCAAAAGGCACCTGTTGTGGCATTGGAGTTTCTCTTGGATCCTGAAAAGTTGAGTAGTCAGTAACTTGATTAGAGCAACAAGTTATAGCAACAAACCTATTACACAAATAAAATTTTGAAAATGTACCTGTTGTGCAATTGGACTTCCAATTGGATCCTGAAAAGTTGAAGTTGGTAAGATGATTACAGCAACAAGTTACAGCAGCAAACCAGGTAAACAAGGAAGTTTTTGAAAACATACCTGTTGTGCCACCGGAGTTTTAGTTGGATCCTGCAAACTTGAATGTTAGCAATCATAAATAAAGTGTTGCAAGAGCCATAAGAAACTAACCTTAAACTAGTAAAACTAACCAGTTTTGGCAACGTATTTAATTACACATGAACTAGTAAAACTAACAAGTTCTTGGCAACGTATTAAAGTAACAAGTCGATACCGTTTACCAGCAACACAGACATCTCTAAATTTCTTTGATGTAATCAAAATGATTCTGACACATATATATATATATATATATATATATAAGTTAAAAAGACGTTGCCCCTCATATAAACTTGACATTTGTCTGTCTATGAATATGCAAACATTACTAGTGCTACAAGTCATAACAGCAAACCATTTAAACAAACAGGGTATCCGAAGGTAAATTACACATGAATTTTGCTGCACCCTAGAAGTCGATATGACCAGCTATGTATGTGCTTAAGTAGCTATTTAAGTTCAGGCAAACAGGTAATTCTATAAACAGTAAGTATCAAACACATAGATAGGCGCAGTCTATTATAGGATTAACAAGCTATGACATTATGTAATCAGTAGCAAACAAAATTATGCCAAGCAAGGTAATTGAACAATTTTGCAATCAGTGGCTAACTAAAATTCTGAGAAGTAGGTAACTGAACTTATGCTAGCTCTTTCTACAGGCACACTGCAACTTCTTTTTCGCTTACAAGGTTCTACGAAGGAGCCCATGGCATCAATTGCTTTGATACGCAGTCCCAATACTTCTTTCTTCCTGCATCGGTAAGTCGAATGGTTAATCTGATAAGTTGGTGCATCCTTGATATGTTATATGAGGACGGGTTGTCAGACTAGTTGTAGCAACACACATCACACTGGCTTTTACTATATATTTCATGCGATTACATTTGGCATATCGAGATCTAAGCAATCTACAATAGGATGAAAAGACTGGCATCCTTCACATTATTGGCGAACAAAGTTCATATAAACAAGCAATTCAACCATTCTGTGGGTAAATCAAAAGCGCCACTGGAATATTTTTCACTACCCCAATCATACATGCAAAAAGGGGCGGCGCCACCATAGGGGCTAGTTTGGGCGGCCGCCTCTGGTGGCTGGAAAGTGCGCAGCTAGTTTGAGTCGTCCAGGTTGGCCCAAGCTAGTTTTGTTCGTCCCAGCGCATGAGCAGGCAATGTAAAAAATGAAGAAAAATGTTTCAATTTGGATGGGCCAATAACGCAAGTGCACGGCAGGCCCTACAGCAAGCTCACGGCCCAAACGAGCACCTCCAATATCGATAGACAGCAGGAAAAATCCCCAATTCGTTCGCTCTACCCTCCAGTCTGGTTCGCTCCTAACCTAGCCGCCGCTAGATAGACCGACAGAGCTCTTCCTTGCGCCCTCGTTGGACGCCGGTCACCGAGCTTCAAGCGAATGGAAGGAAAAGAAGATGAAGATCGAACCCTAGGTGTAGCCTACGTGGGACACAGCGGCGGCAGCACAGGCATGGCATCGAGCTTGCGCAAGCGGACAGTCGCAGCTTGCAAGAGCAACATGCGCAACGGAATTCAAGTTATGTTGATTTCCAGAGTGCAAGTGCCTTTGTATTTTTAAGTTAAATTTTCGCCCCTGGTAACTTGAATTCGTGAATCCGCCACTACACACAAATCATACACGCAGGGCAGTACAAATTAAATGAAAAGCAGGGACTTACGCTAGCTCGTTGTACAGGCTCACTCAGTTTTGCTTGCGCTTGGGATGCTCCATGTACTGGTCCATGTTACCACTTGCTTGGATGTGCATGCCCTGTGCTCCTTGCATCCCCCTCTGCATTTTTGGCACGGCGAATGGTTGATCAAATGAGAGGAATCGACCTTGCTGTTGTACCGAAGGACAGGTACTTACAAGGTTATACCGGCATGTAGGATGTGTACCAGATCCCGTAGCGCCATCATGCTTTGCTAAAAAATGGTTTTGCTTGTTTTAGATGATATCTCCAGAAGAAATAAGAGTCAAAGTCAGAGTTGCATAGGCGTGTAAGATAAGACAGTAGTAAAAGGATATCCAAACGTCGTCGGAACAGTGCACATGGGAGTGATATGTCGATACCTAGTTCGGGGCCGGTGTTTGGGCATGCTCTGGCGAGGGGGTGGGTATCCTTCTTTTTTGGGGGGGGGGGAGGGAAGGGAGGGGGTGGGTGCTAGCGTCCGTACGACACACGCGACCACCACTACACGACCCTGGTCTGCCTGGTGCACCTACATTTGAGAATGCAAACGAATCTGTATGTATTACCATGCTCATGTTTTCCTTGCAAATAATTAGTCCTTCGAACGAGATACTATAAATTAATTAATGAAGCGTTCTTTGAATTAGAGTGTGTTTGTCACATAGCGATCTCCAATTCTAACGTGGATTTCGCATTCCACGGTATCCACGCTACTTTCTTAATTCAAATTCATATGTATAAGATGAACACTATGGTAGTGAGAAAACTTTGGATGGATTCAAGCATATGACCACACACATACAAAATACCACAACAATCGAGTCAATATCAATTTTTGCAAACCTAGTATGGCACGAATTCGAAATAGTTACGAAAACCATATGCATGGTCCTCAATTCAAATCTTACAATGTACACTAAATCAAAACGTCAATATTAAGTATAGTACTATCTACATTCAAATGTTGTTTTTAGCCCCCCCTGGCACACACGCTACATACTTCCTCTATCGATCAATCTTCCTCTCCTAACCACCTTACAAAGCTATTGGTTTTCGACTCATGCTCATTCTTTCTCTCCATGTTTCGATCTCTAACTCTCTCAAATACACAAGCCCCTTTTTACACTCTGTCAACAAATGTATCTCTCTCACACACCCGCCATTGCACTCCATGTTGAGCTCTCTCTCTCCCTCCCACCCTCTCTCGCTAGATACATGCATTGCCTATCTAGACCCCCCTACCGCGCCAACGCACGCACATTGTCTATCTAGGTTACTCTCTCGAGACCATCTCACTCTTTGTTCCGCACGACGGCCCACACTCGCTCAATCTCTCTCTCTCTTTATCTAAATCTCGATTAACATCGCTTTCTCTCACACACAAATGATATATCTCCCTGTTCGGGCCTCGATCGACACGCTCTACACTCTCTCACGCAGATTGTCTATCTAGGCCAGTCTCTCCAAGCTGTCCCACTCTTTCGACCTCATGGTGGCCCACACTTTCTCAATCTCTCTCTCTCTCTCTTTATGTATGTCTCGATTGACCTCGCTCTTTCTCACACACAAACGATATATCTCCATGGTTGGGCCCAATTTGACATATTCATAATGTACTGGCAAGATGGCTGTGCGTTGAATGGAACATCAAGATGCATTTATATGAGTAGTTTATCTTGTGGGAGATAAGGATGAATGAGGAAAGGCCTTATCTGCAAATGTGGAGAGGGGTGCGGGTATCTTTTTGCAAAATTGTCATAGTTTCCTTCCTATCTGTCAAATATAGATCGGACGACCTATATTGCAGGATGGCAGGCACACCATAATCACCAGCTCTGTTTTTTATAAGAATAAAGACACTCTCTCACGCACATTGTCTATCTAGGTCACTCTCTCCAACCCGTCTCACTCTTTCGACCGCATGACGACCAACACTCGCTCAATCTCTCTCTCTCTCTCTATCCATGTATCGATTGACCTTGCTTTCTCCCACGCACAAATGATATATCTACCTGTCTGTGACTGGATCATCTCTCAAGCTCTCTCTTACAGCCCTCACCCTTCGCAAAAGCTCAATCGGACAATATCTCTCTAGAGCATATATATCTTTTTAACGAATGCCAGGCCACACTCACTTTGTCTCTCTATCTATCTATGTCTCGATTGACCTTGCTTTCTCACACCATCTCTTCCACACATTGAAGCTACCTCTCCATCCCTCGAAGAGCCAGAGCTATTTACATTGCGAGGGGGACTCCACCCTTGGATTAATTTGTGATGGCATTTATTCCGGTGGGTTTAGATTATTTTTTTGTAGCATTTGGACCACAACTACTCCAAACACCGTTGCGACCCCTGCCCCTCCCCTAATTGATTTCCCTCTGGCTCGGTCACTGCTCTCTCGCACGCCCTTTCTCACCTTCCACGTCACACCATGGTATTTTTGCAAAAAACTCTGGTGTTCTCTTTAATAATTACAAATAAGCTACAAACTACACGCCGGGAGTCCACCTGTAATGGAACAAATTTTGACCCAGAAATTAAAGTGCTACAAACTACACACCGGAGGGCCCACCTATCATGGAACAAATTTGGACCCATATATAAATTAAAAATGAAAAAGAAAGAGGATCGAACAAGCGACCAGGGCCTTCCAGATGCACGTCAATAGACAACATAGTAGAAACGTTTGTTGTACTCCCCTTCATTGATATATTGTTTTTATATTACCACACACTACTGCAGGATGCTGCTAACGCGACACTACGATCAGAGACCCTTTGACAAAACTGTGTGTGATGCATTAATTGCAAACGGCGATGTAAAAAAAACCATAAAAAAAGATGCAAAACGTTTGCGATGGTGGATACATCAAACACGGTTCAGATTTTAGTTGCATGTGTGATGCTAGGCATACGGTTGATCCATACGAACTGTTTGCGATTAGACAGAACAACAGAAACGGGCAGCCATATCAATGTGTGTGCGATATACGGCATACAATTCGCTTCGATGAACTATTTGCTATCAGGGAAAGCAACAGAAACAGTCAGCCAGATCAAGATGTGTGTGATATATGGCATACGGTTCACTCAACAGAAACAGTCAGCCAGATCAAGGTGTGTAAGAGAACAGAAACGGTTCAACTTAACAAGATGTGTGTGATACGCGGCAAACAGGTCTATAATCGGAAATGTGTGGGAAGACCGATAACAACACAGACGATTCCTGTTAACAAGCCATGTGTGTTGTGAGCAAACGATTGCTGGTATACAATTGTCAGTGATTGATGAAATCATCACCGACAAGTTCCATTGTTTAGTCCATGTGCAATGTGATTTGCTCTGTCCGCACAACATCTACGCTCTGTCTACAGAGCATCAACATATATACTTAAAAAGACAGCATTGCAAAACCAAATTAAGCATACAATTACACAAGTGACTACACACATAACATTTCCACACACCAAAGTAAGCAATTACATGCATACTAAACTAGGAGAAACGAGCATCTAATCATCTACTTCTTATTGCGACGACGCTTGCCATTGCTCTGCTTCCGGCTGGATCCCTGGCCATTTTGGGGAAGGAGGCACTTCCTCATGTCAACGATCCGCTTGTACATCTCGTAGCTCGTGTACGCCTCCTTGGCCGCGTACACGACGTGAGCTTTGTCGAGTTTCTCCATCCAGGCCGAGTGCCAGGCACACTTGTCCTTGTTGCAGGAATCCTTCATGTCTCTGTAGTAGGGATCGATGATGGTCTTGGCGAGGTGAACCAGTGAGTCCTTCTCATGCTCGTTGCTGCCCCAGATCTTGTATTGGCCCTGGATGTCGACAAGATTCTGGCAGGCGATGCCCGAATTCTTGAGCACCTTTACATCGTTGGTGATGTCCACCGTAGCGAACATGTAGTGGGGGCTGTTGACAAACCTAGCGAAACGCTCACAAGGCCTTGTGGCCAGGCAATAGTGGTAGACGAGGACGTGATCGCGCACGCACATCTGGGCGACGGCGACCTTGGGACGAGACCCGGCACGAGCGCGGGTGTACTCGAGGTCGAACCCGACCACCTTGTACTTCTCCTTAGCAAGCAACAGCTCCATGATGTGGATGGAGTGCTCCACCCAGAGCGGGTTGTTGGTGTACACCACCGAGAGCTCCGTGAACCTTCTGTGGGTGTCCACCATGGCATGCATGGTGAACTGCTGCTCGTCGTCGGCAGCCGCTCAGAGCGCCATTGGAGCCGCGTAGGATACCCTCTAAGAATTTTTCGTGGTGGGTGTGCTTCTTGCAATGGTGGGGCGCGATCGAAAGGTTGAAGAGACACAAGGGTTAAATGGCCGCTGTAATAAATGGGGGCCGGCCGGCTTGTAATCGTCACGTCTTGTCACCGTGTTCATAGCGGAGGATTCCAGTGCACGCTTGACAACACCGCACCGCACGCGTTTCGTTTGACCACGCGTGGGCTCGAAGAGGCGCCAAATGTATCGTCGGTGAGCCTGTTCCCATGCTACCGCGCAAGCTTCCCGCCCGGCTAGTTTGGCCACGTGTCGGCTAGAAGAGGGACAAATCATGGGCGTTTATTGGCAAAAAGCTTTGTAAAAATGAAGTGTGTGGAATGACTTTGGTCATAAGTTCACCCGTGGGTGATGAGGTCAAAGTTACACAGAAGGGTGATGATGGACACTCGAGTGCAATAATTAATTATGCGCTCTACAGGGCACACGGTTGAAGAAACCAACTGTGTGCAACAATGTCGAAGATCGCAGTCGAGTTAGCTATACAGATCGTGTGCTATGAGATCAACAAGGTACACAGATTTGAGAATGGTTAATAAAATCTAAGTCCATTGCATATTAAGGTCAAAATAGTGCTACCAATATACGAGTCTCATACGATGCCATTTCAACGATTGTACCACAATAGCTCGAAATATTACAAGGTTCAAATTCCAGAGTTATATGGCTCAAATTCAAAGATTACAAGGTTCAAACTGATATTAGAAATGAAATTCAGCTCATCAGTTGCAAACACTCACGCTGATCCGCTGAACATGGATATCAGAGAGGTTTAAACTAATATTACCACTTGTAAGTCTGGTTTCAAAACCTCATAATTTTTGCAAAGGGGTCAGCCACTGAGAAGTCATGTATGGGGTTGACACGATGACTTCCGATTACTCTGTCATCTGAAGTTCCAAAATGAAATTCAACATTTTTGGAGCCTATTCCATTTTGCCGCAGCCACCGGCGCTGATCAACAAACCATTCATTTTTGCAAAATAAATGTAGGGCAAACCTCATTACCTTCAGCACCCTTGCTCTGATAACAAAGAACCTGGCGAATATAATCTCCGGTAAGGTCCCTGGGTAGGAGTTCAAAGTAATTTCTGAGAGATGCAGATCGAGGCATTTGATGTGATTGTTATATTGTATCACATTATCCACCACCGGGCCTAATCTTATCTGCAAAAGAAGAAAGCGTGTTAGTGCCTACATGCAGTTTTGAACACTACTACAGGCCTATTTGGTTTGTAGGATTTGTAAAATGCACTAACATGCCATCTTCGATCCGACATGATTAACATGGGCATTTGATTACAATATAGAAAAATGTAGCCTTCTTCACAAGAGGTTGGAGTGGATGAAAAGTTCCCTAAGAAAACAAGTACAGATGAATCCAAAGGAGAAATGCTTATGGATTGTAACCATATGGATCAAGCAACCAATATGGGGGGGGGGGGGGGAACATGTATGTACTGAAATCCTCCAAAAAATCCTTCAGAAATCGTTGTACATTGTCATTGTAAACTTGGAAAAAGGTGTCACAAATTGAACTCCCTTATGGTTAACATTTAATAGGAAAGGAACATCACCTCGATATATAGATTCTCCAGGCACGGAAAGAATCTTAGGAAATTGATAACTTGCTCCAGGTTGGGGCCGACAGATTCTAGTGCCAAGACCTTCACTTAGCGCAGTTTCGGGGTCAAGCTTGTCAGAATCATTTTCTAGATGACAGACGAACATACATCTTCAAAATTAGAAATAATATTAATTTCTAGAAGGAGAGGTAGAAGTCGGCTGTCGTACTTGAACGGGTGTGGATCCAATAACAAGTTCGGAGTATTTGTCAGACGAGTAGCCCACCATTGTCAATTTCGGTGCATAAATGACATTGATTCTTGTTGGACCTTCTTGATCAACTACAAGTAATCTCTCAAGTGAAGGTGTGTCCTCAAGCACCATACCGTGGTACGCATCTTGTGATGTCTTCTTGCCACAACAACAACACACATAAATAGTCCGGAGAGTCATGGAGGTGATGTGGAAGCTACTCAACCCATTGATCGCCTGAAGACGAAGGTACTCGAGTGCAGTACATCCACGGAGCAGGCGCTCCATGTCACCGTTTGGGAGGCAGACGGCGATGAGCTCGAGGTGCTTCAGTCATGGTAGAATAAGAGTGGGCGCGTCATTAAGGGTAGGGGGAATGGCAGTTCCTGAACTTGGCGACGCGCAGCGTGGGCGCGAGGCGGAGCGTGAACGTTGGCAGTGAGCGCATATGCCCATCATCAAAAGTGAGGTCCTCGAGCTGATCTAGGGCGGGGGATCAGAACCAATCGTCAAGCTTGGCTTGGTCCTTGCCGTTGGAACGAAACTTGCCCATGCTAAGGCCTTTGGTTGGGCCAGTGTGACTGCCGAGGATCTTGGAGAACACATCCAAGCTTTTGCGATAGCCATGGCAGAGCTCATGGGTGTCGATGAGGTCGAGAGGGGTGGAGTTCCATAGGGGGCGCCACCGTCGGGAAAAGACGGTTGTTTGCGCCCCATATTTGATTGGGAGGAGGGAGATGATGACTGTCAACATATCATCGGGGAGGCTGCTGATGAAGTCTAGGCCTACTGGAGTCGCTTGCGGTTCTTGCTCGACCTGCCTCCGCTTGTTGGCAGTCCCGTTCTCCAGCTCCGGAGTCTCCTTGTCAGTGGCGCTTTCTGATAGAAGTGGGAGTACATGGAATATTTAGTTAAAACAGGGCAATAGAAATGTGTATTGGTAACTAGAAGTTAGTAGGTAGGAATAGAGTAAGAAAATGGAATAACAATTGGTTGCTTAAATACTACACAATTCATTTGATATTGCTGGGTAAGTCAACATGCAGATACTTGAAAAGAACACTTACTTCGAACAAAGTCTGGATGGATGATATCGTCGGGGAAGTTAGCATATATCTCATGACCAGGCTCTTTTATGTGCAGTGCAATTTTAGTGCCAGCTTTCAGTACATAAAACTTAGAAATTTCTTTCCAAAGGCCAGTGCCAAAATAGGAGTCACCATGTTCATCAAGTCTTATAGTAGCAACGATTGTAAATCCATGGTTTGTGTTCAGTATGACATCCCTGCAGTCTTGATTTATGTAAAGGGAAAGATTGTCTACTACAGATTCTGTTGCATAGCAAGGGACGCGCTGCAGAAAATGGTAGGATTGTTCAAGAAAATATGGTAACATGCAAATATGGGCCCAAATTAAAAGAACTGTATAGCAGTTGAAATCGAAGGACAAAAATCTATAATTAAACAGATAGGGTAAACATGATGTCATGGAAATATGAGAGTAATCGAAAGAACAATACATCATTAATTTGCCTAATATAGAAAGAAGAGGAAAAAAAACCCTTTGACGTATATGGTGCATGTGGCACCTTTTATCCAAATGTAGCAATATTTAGTATATGTTCAGGAAAGTAGGCCATGCCAACCGATTTAGGGTGAGATTGAACATACCGTGCGCATCCTCAAGTCATCTGGTACGGTGAGATGGAACTCCATGGATGTCTGGTGATACGTCTCCATCGTATCTACTTTTCCAAACTCTTTTGCCCTTGTTTTGGACTCTAATTTGCATGATTTGAATGGAACTAACTCGGACTAATGCTGTTTTCAGCAGAATTGCCATCGTGTTATTTTTGTGCAGAAATAAAAGTTCTCGGAATGACCTGAAACTTCACGGAGATCATTTTTGGAATTAATAAAAAATATTGGCGAAAGAATCAACAGAAGGGGGCCCACACCCTATCCACAAGGGTGGGAGGCGCGCCCACCCCCCCAGGGCGCGCCATCCGTCCTTGTGGGCCCCTGGACCTCCACCGATCTCAACTCCAACTCCATATATTCACGTTCGGGGAGAAAAAAATTGGAGAGAAGGATTCATCGCGTTTTACGATACGGTGCCGCCGCCACCTCCTGTTCTTCCTCGGGAGGGCAGATCTGGAGTCCGTTCAGGGCTCCGGAGAGGGGAAATTGTCGCCGTCGTCATCATCAACCATCCTCCATCACCAATTTCATGATGCTCACCGCCGTGCGTGAGTAATTCCATCGGAGGCTTGCTGGACGGTGATGGGTTGGATGAGATTTACCATGTAATCAAGTTAGTTTTGTTAGGGTTTGATCCCTAGTATCCACTATGTTCTAAGATTGATGTTGCTATGACTTTGCTATGCTTAATGCTTGTCACTAGGGCCCGAGTGCCATGATTTCAGATCTGAACCTATTATGTTTTCATGAATATATATGTGTTCTTGATCCTATCTTGCAAGTTATAGTCACCTACTACGTGTTATGATCCGGCAACCCCGGAGTGACAACAGTCGGGACACTTCCCGGTGATGACCGTAGTTTGATGAGTTCATGTATTCACTAAGTGCTAATGCTTTGGTCTAGTTCTCTATTAAAAGGAGGCCTTAATATCCCTTAGTTTCCAATAGGACCCCGCTGCCACGGGAGGGTAGGACAAAAGATGTCATGCAAGTTCTTTTCCATAAGCACGTATGACTATATTCGGAATACATGCCTACATTATATTGATGAACTGGAGCTAGTTCTGTGTCACCCTATGTTATAACTGTTGCATGATGAATGCCATTCGACATAATTATCCATCATTGATTCATTGCCTACGAGCTTTTCACATATTGATCTTTACTAAGTTAGTTTTCCGTTGCCACTGTTACAATTGCTACAAAACTACTACTGTTACTTTTGCCACCGTTACCGTTACTTCCATACTACTTTGCTACTAAATACTTTGCTGCAGATATTAAGTCTTTCAGGCGTGGTTGAATTGACAACTCAGCTGCTAATACTTGAGAATATTCTTTGGCTCCCCTTGTGTCGAATCAATAAATTTGGGTTGAATACTCTACCCTCGAAAACTATTGCGATCCCCTATACTTGTGGGTTATCAAGACCTTTTTCTGGCGCCGTTGCCGGGGAGCATAGCTCTATTCTCTGAGTCACTTGGGATTTATATCTGTTGATCACTATGAAGAATTTGAAAGATACTAGAACCAACATTTTTCCCTCTACTACGAGGGGAGGTAAGGAACTGCCATCTAGCTCTGCACTTGATTCACCTTCTGTTTTGAGTAAGCTTGCGACACCTACACCTACTAGTAATTCTGATATGTTGCAAGTAATTGATGATGCCACTTCTGCTATGCATGATGCTAATGAAGATACTACTGCTTTGCTTGATAATACTGTGCCACTAGGTGAATTTCTTGTTGAACAACTTGCTAGGGTTAGAGAAAATATTATTGAAACTGAAGATTATGATTCTCCCCCTAGATATGAATTGCCTGTTGTACCTGAGGGTTATATTATGGATGAAGAAACTGCCAGAGACTTTCTTGCTTGCAATGATAGAGAAGATCTTAAGAAACTGTTAGCTAAGCTGAAAGAAAAATCCTTGAATGCTAGAATGAAATATGATCCCAATTTTGCTACTTCACCTATTTTTGTTACTTATAAGGATTATGAATTCTCTGTCGAACCTGAGTTAATTACTTTGGTTGAATCTGATCCTTTCTATGGTTATGAATCTGAAATAGTTGTGGCACATCTTACTAAATTGAATGATATAGCTACCCTATTTGCTCATGAGGAAAAAATTCGCTATTATTATATTCTTAAGTTGTTTCCTTTCTCATTAAAGGGTGATGCTAAGATATGGTTTAATTCTCTTGCTCCTGGTTGTGTGCGTAGTCCCCAGGATATGATATATTACTTCTCTAAAAAATATTTCCCTGCTCATAAGAAACAAGCTGCTCTAAAAGAAATATTTAACTTTGTGCAAATTTAAGAAGAGAGTCTCCCACAAGCTTGGGGGAGGCTTCTCCAGTTACTTAATGCTTTGCCTGATCATCCTCTCAAGAAAAATGAAATACTTGATATCTTTTATAATGGACTAACCGATGCTTCTAGGGACCACCTAGATAGTTGTGCTGGTTGTATTTTCAGGGAACGAACTGTTGAGCAAGCTGAATTGCTATTGAATAATATATTGAGTAATGATAATGATTGGACACTTCCTGAACCAACTCCTAAGCCAACTCCGAAGAAAAGAGGTATTCTATTTCTCAGTCCTGAAGATATGAAAGAGGCAAAGAAATCTATGAAGGAAAAAGGTATTAAAGCTGAAGATGTTAAGAATTTACCGCCTATTGAAGAAATACATGGTCTTGATAACCCGACACAGGTAGTAGAGGTAAACTCTCTCCGTAGATTTGATGAAGGTGATATTCCTCATAATAAGTCTGCTAGTCAATGCTTGGATGAGTTTGATAATTTTATCGTTAAACAAGAAAATTTCAATGCTTATGTTAGTAGACAATTGAAACGTAATGCTCACATGCTTGACTACTTGAGTAATTATATGAGTAGAACTGTTAATGATCTTAAGCTTATTAGTAAACATGCTTCCATGGTTACAACTCAAGTAGAACAAGTACTTAAGGCACAAGATGATTTGCTTAATGAGTTGAATAGTAAGAACAATGATAATGCTGTTAGGGTTATGACTAGAGGTGGTAAAATGACTCAGGAACCTTTGTATCCTGAGGGCCATCCTAAGAGATTTGAGCAAGATTCTCAGAGAATTAATACTGATGCATCTAGTCCTAGTAATAAAAAGAAAAAGAAAACTGATAGGACTTTGCATACTTCTAATGAACCTGTCATAGACACACCTGAGAATCCAAATGATATTTCTATTTCTGATGCTGAGACACAATCTAGTGATGAACATGAACCTAGTGATAATGTTAATAATGATGTTCATATTGATGCTCAACCTAGTAATGATAATGATGTAGAGATTGAACCTGCTGTTGATCTTGATAACCCACAATCAAAGAATCAACGTTATGATAAGAGAGACTTCATTGCTAGGAAACATGGTAAAGAAAGAGAACCATGGGTTCAGAAACCCATGCCCTTTCCTCCTAAGCCATCCAAGAAAAAGGATGATGAGGATTTTGAGCGCTTTGCTGAAATGATTAGACCTATCTTTTTGCGTATGCGTTTAACTGATATGCTTAAAATGCCTCCTTATGCTAAGTATATGAAAGATATTGTTACAAATAAAAGAAAGATACCGGAAGCTGAAATTTCCACCATGCTTGCTAATTATACTTTTAAGGGTGGAATACCAAAGAAACTTGGGGATCCAGGAGTACCAACTATACCATGCTCCATTAAAAGAAACTATGTTAAAACTGCTTTATGTGATCTTGGAGCCGGTGTTAGTGTTATGCCTTTCTCTTTGTATCGTAGACTTGATTTGAATAAGTTGACACCTACTGAAATCTTTTTGCAAATGGCTGATAAATCAACTGCTATACCCATCGGTATTTGTGAGGATGTGCCTGTTGTGCTTGCAAACGTTACTATCTTAACGGACTTTGTTATTCTTGATATTCCCAAGGACGACAGTATGTCGGTCATCCTTGGTAGACCATTTTTGAATACTGCAGGGGCTGTTATAGATTGCAATAAAGGCAATGTCACTTTTCATGTTAATGGTAATGAGCATACGGTACACTTTCCGAAGAAACAACCTCAAGTTCATAGTATCAACTCTATTGGAAAAATTTCAACTATTACTATCGGAGGTTTTGAATTCCCTCTTCCCACTGTCAAAAAGAAATAGATATTCTTATTGTTGGGGACATGCATATCCCCGTTGAGGTAACCTAGTGTTATTCGAAAATTCTCCGTTTTCATGTCTTTCGGAAGAAGTTTGTTAATAAGACTTGATCAACCTTGTTAACGGATTCCTTTTGATGAGCATGAGATGGATGAATCTAAAAGGCACAACTTTCTGTACCTACTGTTTACTTTCTGTTATTTAGTTTAAATAAAGCAAAAATAGTATTTTCTGTCAGTTTTCTGAATTATCCGTGAAATAAAAAAATGACCCGAAAATAAAAGTTCTCCAAATGCCCTGAAAATTTAGTATAATTTTTTATAGAATATTTGAGAATTTCTGGCACTGAAAACACACCAGGGGGACCCACCACCTGTCCACAAGGACGGAGGGTGCGCCCTACCCCCCTGGGCGTGCCCCCCACCCTTGTGGGTCCCATGTGGCCCCCCTTCACTTATTCCAGCACCCATCCACTTCGTCTTCCTCCAGAAAAAATCATCCCATAGCTCAACCTCGTGTTCTTGCTCATTTTGCTGCCATTTTCGATCTCCTTGTGTAAAGCTCCATTTGCAAAACTGTTTTGGGGGATTGTTCTTCGGTATGTGACTCCTCCAATGGTCCAATTAGTTTTTGTTCTAGTGCTTTATATATTGCAAATTTTTGCTGCTGTGGTGACCCTGTTCTTGAGCTTGCATGTCAAATTTATATGGTCCAAAGTAGTTTTGATGCATTATATAGCCTCTAGGCACTTGTAGGAGTAGTTGCTATCAATTTTATTGAGTTTGGTTCACTTTTATTTTGAGTTACTAAAAATTTCAGAAATTTTTCAGAGGAAGAAAAATGTCTAGGAAAATGTACCAGGGTGGTTCTTCGAGGAAACAAGCACCGAGGCTCGCGATACGTGAGCCAGACCTTGAACCACCAAGGGAAGCTCAAGTGCGGCCTTGTGAATGACCCTCAGATGAATTCATGGTTCATGCAGGCTTCAAGGATGAATTTGATGCATATGTACAGAATGCTGATCTTGAGGACTTCGTGTCAGACAAGTGCCAACAATACTATTGTCTCACCAATTCCTTTGTGCGGAGGTTTGAATTTTCATCTAAGCGCAATACCCATACTGTTTTATTTGATCTTTATGATGAATCATATACCATGGACCTTGAAGATTTTTATACTGCTTGCAAAATCCCACAGTGGGGCCTTCTTAGTGAGCCTCACAAATCTGAATATAATGATTTCCTTGCTAGCATCACTGTGGGAGAAACTAGAAATATCACACAAGCTACCATAGGGAGCATTCACTTTCCTGCCATACATTATTTTGCTCTCTTTATAGGTAGATGCGTTAACGGTAAGCATGAGCATGGCCACCTTTGTGTTCCAGATCTTAGTGTCCTCAAGTGTGCGATGTTAGGTGATAAGCGTTATAACTTGGGGGCTATTATTGCGAGGAGGTTACATCATAATGCTAAAGAGGGAGATTTATTTGGTGGGATTTATGCAACTCGCTTAGCTAATTTTCTTGGAGTACCCATAAGGGAGAATGACATGGGGTTGCCACCTGCTTTTCTTGATTATGATGCTTTAGTGCGCTATCAATTTCTTGAGAGGAACGAACAGTCCCTCTAGTACCGACTAATCTTTGATAGACGGCGTGCTGTCCATATTACCCTTCCTGCTCCTGCCTTCTTTAACTTTCAGGTAAATGGGAGATATTTTATAACTAGAGAGGAGGCGAACGAGTATGAGAGGACAGCGAAGGCTGCTCGCCTCCAGGAGGCAGCCCGCCAAGTGGCGGCTGCCGCAGCACAATACGACCCCAACTATGATTTCGGATATCATCTGGGCCAGTGGTGGTCCTAGACCAATTTAGGCCAAAAGCCTAAGCTTGGGGGAGTACGTATTTCTCACCGACATTACATTCATGTTCACACACTCATTCTAGTTGTTGGTGTTCATACTTTTTCATTGTATTATCCATGTTAGTCTATTTCTTTTTCCCGCTTTCTTCTTGTGTGTTTGAAAAACCTTTGAGAAAAACAAAAAATTAGTTGTAGCTTAGTTTACTTTCCATGCTTAGTATTAGTATTAAAGAAAACCCAAAAAGATTTCTCGTTCTTCTTTTACTTGTTGGGAGTTTTCCCGTGTAAATAGTTTTTCTCGTTCTTGTTTTACTTTCTTCTGAAAAACAAAAACTCCAAAAACATTTCAGTGTGTTTCTTTGAAATTCTTTTCTTTTCGTTGGGGGTCGAGGAGAGAAGACCACGATGAAAATGTTGAGTGGCTCTCATATGCATTATTGTTGATCTAACAAAGAGCCCATATTACCTTGTCTTCTCCTTTGAATAAATGTTTGCAGATTCCAGCTTAGTCCAATGCACGTGCACTACTATTATTATTCACATCATTCGGTCGTGCAAGTGAAAGGCAATAATGACGAATTATGATGAAATGATTGAGATGAGGAAAAGCTGGTATGAACTCGACCTATCTCGTTTTTGTAAATATGATTAGTTCATCGTTCTTGATTCAGCATATTATGAATGAAACATGTTTGCAATGACAATTAGAGATTATAGTTATTCATGCCATGCTTAATTAGCTAGGAGTTTATAATGGCTTACCTTGCGTGCCATCATGCTTTTAAAATGGTTGTGATGTAGTATGATAGGATGGTATCCTCCTTTGAATGATTTGAGTGGCTTGACTTGGCACATGTTCACGCATGTAGTTGAAACAAGATCAACATAGCCTCCACGATATTTATGTTCATGGTGATTTATATCCTACTCATGCTTGCATTCAATGTTGGTTAATCACAATGCATGTTTATGACTGTTGTCACTCTCTAGTTGGTCGCTTCCCAGTCTTTTTCTAGCCTTCACTTGTACTAAGCAGGAATACTGCTTGTACATCCACTTCCATAAACCCAAATTTGTTCCATATGAGTCCACCATACCTTCCTATATGCGGTATTTACCTGCCGTTCCAAGTAAATTTGCATGTGCCAAACTCTAAATCTTCAAATGATAATCTGTTTTTTATGCCCGAATCGCTCATGTAGCAACTAGGGCTGTCAGTATCTTCCATGCTAGGTGGGTTATTCTCATGATGAGTGGACTTCGCTCATCATTCACGAGAAAATGGTCGGTAATCGGGATGCCCAGTCCCATGCTCAAATCAAATCAAAATAATTGCAAACAAAACTCCCCCAGGATTGTTGTTAGTTGGATGGTACCCGTTGTTTCGGACCAGCCGTGGAGTGTGATTGTTGGTGGAGGGGGAGTAAAAACTTTACCATTCTGTTTGGGAACCGCCTATAATGTATGTAGCATGGAAGATATTGAGATCTCTTGGTTGGTATGTTGACAATGAAAGCATACCGCTCAAAATTATATTCATCTCTGTTTTAAAAACTCGAGCTCTGGCACCTCTGCAAATCCCTGCTTCCCTCTGCGAAGGGCCTATCTATTTACTTTTATGTTGAGTCATCATCCTCTTATAAAAATCACCAGTTAGAAAGCACCACTGTCACTTGTATGCTTTGTTGTTAATTGGTATTGAGTATGACTGTGACTGGATCTCTTTTACCATGAATTACAATGTCTAGTCAGACCTTGATCTTCAGGGGTGCTCTGCATTTATGTTTTGCGGTCTCAGAAAGGGCTAGCGAGATACCATCTTGTTATATAATATCATGATTGTTTTGAAAAAGTGTTGTCATCCGAGATTTATTATTATTGCTCGCTAGTTGATTATGCCATTGATATGAGTAAAGGTGAGACCTAAATGTTATAGTGAATATGGTTAGTTCATAATCTTTGCTGAAAACTTGAATGCTGGCTTTACATATTTGCAACAACAAGATCAAATAGAGTTTGTAAAAGTTTTTCTTTATCACTTTCAGTTTGTCATCTGAATTGCTTGAGGACAAGCAATGGGTTAAGCTTGGGGGAGTTGATACGTCTCCATCGTATCTACTTTTCCAAACTCTTTTGCCCTTGTTTTGGACTCTAATTTGCATGATTTGAATGGAACTAACCCGGACTGACGCTGTTTTCAGCAGAATTGCCATGGTGTTATTTTTGTGCAGAAATAAAAGTTCTCGGAATGACCTGAAACTTCACGGAGATCATTTTGGGAATTAATAAAAAAATATTGCCGAAAGAATCAACAGAAGGGGGCCCACACCCTGTCCACAAGGGTGGGAGGCGCGCCCACCCCCCCAGGGCGCGCCATCCGTCCTTGTGGGCCCCCTGGACCTCCACCGACCTCAACTCCAACTCCATATATTCACGTTCGGGGAGAAAAAAATCGGAGAGAAGGATTCATCGCGTTTTATGATACGGAGCCGCCACCACCTCCTGTTCTTCCTCGGGAGGGCAGATCTGGAGTCCGTTCAGGGCTCCGGAGAGGGGAAATCGTCGCCGTCGTCATCATCAACCATCCTCCATCACCAATTTCAGGATGCTCACCGCCGTGCGTGAGTAATTCCATCGTAGGATTGCTGGACGGTGATGGGTTGGATGTGATTTACCATGTAATCGAGTTAGTTTTGTTAGGGTTTGATCCCTAGTATCCACTATGTTCTAAGATTGATGTTGCTATGACTTTGCTATGCTTAATGCTTGTCACTAGGGCCTGAGTGCCATGATTTCAGATCTGAACCTATTATGTTTTCATGAATATATATATGTGTTCTTGATCCTATCTTGCAAGTTATAGTCACCTACTACGGGTTATGATCAGGCAACCCCGGAGTGACAATAGTCGGGACACTTCCCGGTGATGACCGTAGTTTGATGAGTTCATGTATTCACTAAGTGCTAATGCTTTGGTCCGGTTCTCTATTAAAAAAAGGCCTTAATATCCCTTAGTTTCCAATAGGACCCTGCTGCCACGAGAGGGTAGGACAAAAGATGTCATGCAAGTTCTTTTCCATAAGCACGTATGACTATATTTGGAATACATGCCTACATTATATTGATGAACTGGAGCTAGTTCTGTGTCACCCTATGTTATAATTGTTGCATGATGAATGCCATTCGACATAATTATCCATCATTGATCCATTGCCTACGAGCTTTTCACATATTGATCTTTGCTAAGTTACTTTTCCGTTGCCACTATTACAATTGCTACAAAACTGCTACTGTTACTTTTGCCACCGTTACCGTTACTTCCATACTACTTTGCTACTAAATACTTTGCTGCAGATATTAAGTCTTTCAGGTGTGGTTGAATTGACAACTCAGCTGCTAATACTTGAGAATATTCTTTGGCTCCCTTTGTGTCGAATTAATAAATTTGGGTTGAATACTCTACCCTCGAAAACTGTTGCGACCCCCTATACTTGTGGGTTATCATCTGGCGGAGGCCGCAAAGTCGTGATGTGTCCGTGCACTGTACACTCTATGAATGAAAGAAAACCCTCAAATTAGCTCGAATAAAAATGAATTCATGGCGATTTCGGCCGGGTGATTAAAGGAGGCAGATGAACTGGGATAAGAGATGAGATAATATCTCATTAAATTAGTTACCTTGTTGTCCATGAGAAAAAACCCTCAGTACGGCAGATTCCCCAACCGGGCGGAGCTGGGTCGACCGTGAGCAGTGTCGAGAAAGTCGATGGCGATAGGCGGTGGCAAGCGGAAGTGGCGAAATGCGGTGGGGTTTACCGGTAGCCTGGTGGCAGCGGCAGGCGTCGAGCTAAGTGCTTGACCAAATATTTAACTAAAAAATGTTTATGCATGTCACCAAAAATTATATCATTGAACACTATGTTCAAATATGCATCCAACGATATAATTTTTGCTGACCTGCACTAACATTTTGTTAGTTAAATCTTTGGTCAAAATTTAACACAAATTACAAAGGGGACCAATAAACCAGGACGGAGGTACATTCCATCAACCGAACTGATTGCATCCATATCCCACATTTAGACATGAGTAAACATAGATTAAACATACTCAGACATAGATAATAAGCGTACACAAGCATAGTTCAACCATAAGTACATAGTTCAACCGTCATTAAGCATACTCAAGCATACATAGTTCGATCCCACATCTCATCTCATCTGCCGGCACGATCCCGAAGCTTCTCCAGGTACTCGGTGTACGTGGCGTGCGCCACCCTGCGAGAATACTTCTGCTTGAAGGAGCCAACGGCTCGTCCTCTTGCATGCGCCCGAACACTTTCATACGCGTCATGAAGCTTTTGGTTGCAAAATGGGCATCGATAGCCGCCGTCCCAGGTCCTAATACGCCTGTTATGCATTCCCGCATAAAGCTCCCTCAGGATTTGCCTCTTGTACCTCCTCTGGCCATCTTCATCATCGTTGTCCACATCGTCAGACAGCACCTATACAAATAGTAAAAAAATGTGGCATCAAATTAATGTTTACAAACTAATCTCCAGCGAACATTTGGCAGTTGCCAAAATTTTCCATCAAATCAATGTTTACATGCCATGAAGTAGGATTAGGAATTTATGGCTATTTTTTTATACATATCCAGAGATTATGGTTCAATTTTTAAGCACAATCATCTATGTATAGAGCAATCTTGAAGAAAATAATGGCACAAACATATATGTTGGTCATTCAAAATCAATCGTCAAATCCTGGCTAGGAATTATTAGCACGAACACTAACCCTAGTCGGATTACTAGCAGAAATCATTTGCACAGATGAAACAACTAATCACTTATCACTTGTACCATTCAAACAATCAATACACTACATGGATCTAACGAAACTTACACATATTTCATGGATTGGGAGAACATAACCATAGGATTTCTATTCCAAAAAGGGGGAGGCAGGAGTAACCAAAGAAACCCTAGGATCTATTTGACACATAAATGGGTATAGATGACTAACCAGCTATCTGTCGTCATCGAAGTCATCGCCGGAGTGGTCGTCGGAATCGTCGTCGGGGTCATCGCCCGAGTCGTCACCGGAGTCGGTGTGGACCTCCGCCTTCGGCTGTGGAAGCACGACGCCATCGACGATGTCAGGGTGCAGCGATACCTCGCTGGCGGTGACGGCAACCTCTGTCTCCATCTCCACGCCGTGCTCCGGTGCTTTAGTAGCCCAACGTCGCCACTCCCTCTGATGGGGTGCTTCGGCGGCATCCTCATACACTAACGGCTTTGAGGACTGAAAGCGGCGTCGAGGATGCAAGAGGAGAGAGAGGATTGTGTGTGTGGCGAGGATGGGGGATGCGGCCGCTCGGGCACGCCATTAATATGGAGTAGTGGGAGAGAGGCGGGTGGCGGTCAAACCGCTGGCTCACCTCCCGGTGAGCCTGCGCACCGGACTGCTGGCATGCCTACCGTCGTTTCACATAGCTACTCACACGCCTCCCGATGACACTGTGCAGCGAGCACGCCTCCCGTCAATTCACACACCTGCACGCACGCCTCCCGGTCTGCCTGCGCGGCGGACTGCTCGCATGCGTATCGTCAACTCACGCCTGCTCGCACGGCACACAGGTCGCGTGGCGGCACGTATATTGTTTTCCTATTTGGATGATTAATGCTGCCGCTTTATTACTTAACCGAAGCATGGCACATATCCATTGTTGGTCTAATGCTCACGGTTCGAATAAATAATCCGTTTGTGATATTGGTTCCCAATTATTAATAATCTCCCGTTTGTAAGAAGATAAAGATTACATCAAAACTGGTCTCAAATTTGACAAAAAAAGTACAATGCCGCTTTGTATTGGTGTCCATATGACAACACGATAAGTTTCATGAATTTTAAATAAGTTTTGGATGTACTAGAATTTAAAAATCAAGATTCTCAACGTTTGAAATTTATTGCACGGGGACTAAACATGCACCCAGTGAGACACATGTGTTTTTGCAATCCATTTAGGTGCACTGTCACGTGTGCATGTAGCTCAAATTTGATTTGCATATTATACCCCTAGAAAATCAATCAATGTACTAAAACATCTTAATGATCTTTGGTTTTTTTTTCAAAATTAAAACGTCCCTCCTTTGGTAACATATGTTCACCACGGGATAATTTAACATGCATCGTAGTTGCGGTGGATTCGCGGTGTGTGTGTGTGTGCGTCTGGGGGGTGGGGGGTGGCTGGCAGTACACTACGAGTCGTGAGCCACTGTGTGGGTTGGCCGTTTTATGAGGCAGGTGCCACATCAGAGTCGTGAATTCGTTATTTAAAACATTACACAACCCTTTCATACATACATGTTTTGGCCACATGCAGTCGATGGTTGTCCTACACGACACTCGATACTCGCATGTGACGCTTTCTGTGGGCCCGCGAGGTCGTCGTCCATCACTTTGACCAACAACCGGCTGAGAGGTTAATTTGACCAGCAAGGTAGAATCTTTTTTGTTTGTGTTATGGTCGGAGTATATAGTACGAGTCGAAGAGGTGGGAGGGGACTAGCATATATACTATACGTACATGTCCGTGAACAAGTACACCTCACTCAGTGTCGGGACTTTTCGGTTTCCGAGGCACGTGCCACATCAAAGTTGTGAAATTGGCTATTCAAACATCACACAACACCTCTTTGGGCCACATGCATGCAGGCGGCGGTTATCCTAGGACACTCACATGTGACGCTTCCATCTGTGGGGCCGCGAGGCCATCATCGATGCATGCATCACTTTTACCTACATCGGGAGAGGTTAATTAATTTCACCATCAAGGAGGATTCTTTTTGGGTTGTATTACGGTAGGTGCATATAGTATGCGTCGAAGAGGGGGAAGGGGACCATCATATGTAGTACGCTTCATGAACCTCGCATTGTGTGGGGACTTTACGGTTTTTGAGGCATGTGCTCCATCAAAGTTGTGCATTTTGGGTATTCAACATATGATTGGCCCACATGCAAAGCGATGGTGGTTTTCCTCTCGCACCCACTTAAGCGGATATCAGCGATATCAAAGCTTTCCATCTGTGGGCCCGCTTGGTCCATCACTACTTTGCCTGACAATGAGAGAGGTTAATTTGACTTAGGAGGGGATTTTTTTTTTGTAATACGGTATATATATAGGTCATGCTCTGGGATGACATAATACAGTTTGAGCACACACATGCATGTGTACGCATGAATCCCTCCCATCGAGTCGAAGTGGCTAGTACCACAACACGTCATGAACCGATCTCGCTCTGTGTGGGGACTGTACGATTTTCGATGCACGTGCCACATCAATGTTGTGAAATGGTATTCAAACATGCATGCACGCATCACCTCCATACATATGCATGTAGTGGTTGTCTTCGAACGGTACACTCCCTCGCATGGTTATCGGCGACAAGCCTATATATTCGTGGGCCCGCGTGGACATCCATGATCACCTTGACCGACAACAAGATAGGTTACCATGGCGGATTCTTCCTTTGGTTTGTGTTATCGTAGTATAGGTCATGGTGAGATTCAGACCTAATTAAGTTTGAGCGCATACTATGCACGCATGCATGCATGAATCCCCGTCATCGGCTTGAAGTGTGGTGTGACATACATATGCATCGTCAACTAACCCTCGCTCAGTGTGGGGATTTCTGGTTCGAAAGCACGGTGCCACATCAAAGTTGTTCCATTGTGTATTCAAACACACCTCTCCATACATATGTTTGGGCCACACGCAGGCAGTGGTTGTCTTCAGGGACTAGCTACTTGCGTGATTATTGGCGAGCTAGCCCATCTCCGAGGTCGCATGGACGGCCATCACTTTGACCAACAACAAGAGAGAGGTTGTACGACCAAGGTGGATTATTCTTGGTCTGTTTTACGATCCATCCTGGTGAGATGCCCTCTCTGGCCCGCCGACTGAAAGTGTGTTTGTGTGGGGGGGGGGGGATTGCTACTTTGCACTTTGCTAGGTGAACCTCCGTGGGGGGGGGGATAGCATTCATAGCTTAGGATTCCCTTCCTGCCGACACGAGGGGGGGCAAGCAATACCATGCGCTTTGCGAGATAGGTGCCACATCGAAGTTGCATTTGGTATTTGAACAGCAAACCACACTTTTCATACATATATTTGGTCCACATGCAAGTGTGTTCGTGTTCTGACCCTCTCCCGCGTCATTTTTTGCCAAATTTATGAACATTAGACAAGTCAAATGACGCAACAGACACGGTTCACTCACACTAACCGTGTGCCACGCCGGTGCCCCTGTCACGCACATCCGCACAGTACATTGGGCTCCACGAGGCTTCCCTCTCAAAAATATCTACCCGCCTGTAGGTTTTTTTTCTGTTTGATAACACATGGTTATTATGTTTCGACCATGTGTGATGTTTCTTGTTCCCGCTCCCGCCTGCATCCCTCAAAAATATCTGCCCGGCTCGAGGGTTTTTCTGTTCATAACACACGGTTGTTATTTCCGGACCGTGTGCGATGCACCATCATCCAAATTTTCAATAGCCCCGGCATTTCACTCCCGCCTTTGACTCCCGCATAGTAAAATTTTCAGTAGCCGCGTCATTTCCTCAAACACACCCCCCGCCCCCTCCACACACACCAAAACCTCCTCCGGCGCGCGCGCGCACACACACACACCCCCCTCCCTCGCTCGAAACCCTATCAAGGTCGCCGCCGCCGCCGCTGCAAGGCCTCCATTGTCAACATCTGCCGGTTTGCCCGTGCAGCTTACCCACCGATCTCCATACCCAGGCCGCCCTGAGTTTCTTAGATGACGCCTGCCAAACGCCCCCTTTCCCACAGATCCCCATCCCCCACTCCAGAGCGTCGCAGCCTAAGCCCAGCTACGCTTCCCGTGGAGCTCGAGGAGCGACTGGCCCAAAAGAGGTGAATCACGGTCTCTTCGCCCGACGTCGCCGAGGAAGCTGACGACCATTACTGGCCGCAGGCACTCAATCAGCGGGCTAGAGTATGCGGGTATGTCGCGAAGGCCGGCTACGACATTGAGGTCGTCGACAGTGATGGCCTGACATGGGCTATGTCACAGGTTAAGTGGCCCACCCCCAACCCCTCGGGTTCAACCGCCGTCGATCTCATCCATGGCCCTGCCGCTGATCTCCTCTGGCTCGCTGTCAAGAATGTGCTATCCTACATCGCCATCGAGCCCCTTTTGTCATTTCTGAAGGACACGTTCTGCGACTCTGGCTTGGGATCCACAGCTTCCAAGTCAGACCTCATCGACGGCGACCACGAGGAGGGCACCCTCTCCGGCTCTTCCAAGGGGAAAGAGCCCGTCTGCGACATCAGGGAGGGCACCCTACAGCCGTGCTCTTCCAAGGGGAAGGAGCCCATCTGCGACAACATGGAGTGCATCCAGGGTCCGTGCTCTTCCCACGGAAACGAGCCCATCTGTGACAAGTGAGGAAACCCATGATTTGTTTTGCCGTGCCTCTTCACAAGGGGGAACCCATGACTTGTTTTGTCGAGTCCCTTTTGTAGTGTAGTGAGAATATGTCCAGTTTTAATTGCTATATTTGGTTGTTTGCGGTATGCCTTGTTTATTTCAGTTGTTCACAATGTGATGCTCTATATGTGCAACTATTTACTATGCAGTACATTTCATCAATCCAGTTTTAAACATACCGATAGGAATGCATATATTTGCTTGCTGTTAAGCCTGTTATAGCTAGCATATGCCTCTTTTAAAGTTTTTTTATTGTTCGGTTGTTTGTAGTTAGCATATGTCCAGTTTCAAATGCTATCTTTGGTTGTTTGTAGTATGCCTTGTTTATTCCAGTTATTCACAACGTGATGTTCTATATGTGCAAGTATGAACTATGCAGTTCAATTTCATCAATACCAGTTTTAACAATACCACTATGAATGACTATATTTGGTTGCTGCATCTTGTAGTTAACACGCCTTTCCATTTTTATTTAACAATAACCAGTGTACTTAGACCGACACAATACCAGTTTGAATGACTATGTTTGCTTGTTGTTAAATGTTAGGTCGGTTGCAGTTAACACACCTTTCCACTTGTTTTGCTTTACTAGCATGCTTAAACCTGCACACTGAAGCTATCTTTTGGAGATTATTTTGTCTGCCATGGATATATTTGGTTGATGTTTAGCCTGTTGTGCTTAACATGCCTCTTAATGTACCTACACAGGACAATTTTGGGAACGACTGTTGTTTTTCATCGAGGTTAGTTTCATCCCATGACTTATATATACTCACTGTTCAGGATATCGGTAGCTGGTACCATATAGGCCTGGGCTTGATAAGGGACTAATCGGTGAATCGGACTTTTAACTAAATATATCTGTAACCCATTTATCGTTAGGTTAACTATGGCCATATGTAATATATATGACGCTACATAGCAACATGCACTGTACTTAATGTCTAAATATGCAATCATAGGCTACATAGCAACAAGGAAGAGTGTTACCTTAATGTTCTGATGATGTCTAGATATACGTAGAAGAGCAGCAGTAGCAACAACAACAACACAACCCTGTTTGGATACTCAACTTAGCTAGAGGTTAGAGTTAGTTTCTAGCTCATGACTAACCCTGAACTAACTCCATCCAAAGAGGTGTTTGGATGACAGGGTTAGATTGACAATAAATGCACTAGGAGAACTAGCTCCAATTAGCACCCCTTGGGTGGGATAGTTTTTTTGGGTGGGTTAGATGCAACTAGCTCAAACTAGCCCTGATGTTTGGATATACTTTAGGGCTATTTGAGCCCGAACTAGCTCAAACTAACTCTAACCCATGGATACAACAACAGTAAATCAGTCGATAATTTGTAAAAATGCAATAAAAGATGTTATAAGATATTATAAAAGTGTGTTGTACTACATCATTGTGCAATTGCTGTTTAGCTTCTAATATTAACTTGGTGCTTTTAAGTACATATGTCATTGGTAAAGATCCGCGCTTCGACCCTTTCTGCATATGGGGCAATGAGATATTGATGAACCAGCATCAAGTGAGGAAGCTGAGAAAGACTGTTAGTAAAATGGTGTTCGCACATGAACACGTCACCGTGTACCCTCGACGCCGGGGGTGATGCATCGCAGCTCACGTCGAAGGAGACCCGTCCGGAAGCGCGGTAGGCAAGCAATCCGGCGGGCGCTTTTGTAGACCCGAAACCCCACACGCCCGGGAGGGACCCCGTCAGGGCACGCGGCGGCTATGGGCTGCCCTAGGTCGACCTGATCGCCCCTAGGGCCTCGAGGTTTGCCGCCCTGCAAACGAAGAACGAACAAAGAATGAGGAAGAAGAAGAACAAGGGAGAGGATAAAAGTAAAGGTAAAAGATGATAGATTGATTTGTTCGATTGTGTGTTGTTCAATCGGCCATCACCCTTGACATATATATGAGGCGGCTGGACTTCCCGTACAAGAAAAGGACTCAAATCATGTCCAAATCATCAAAAGTTACCCTAACTCGGACTACGAGGGCCGGAACTTCCGGTCTGGCCCGGAACTTCCGGGCTCAAATTATATCAAGTAGCCCTCTTGCAATGCTTCTGCATGTCGCATATGGCTTCGGACCGCAATGGTCCCAAAAGCAAAGTTGTAGATCTTGCAATGGAGAAAAACTCGTTACTTGATCACTTTTTCATCCAAGGTCATATTGAGATTGAATTCGGGCCCGAAAATCTGCAAATAATGTTAAAACTCCAGTTTCCGGAGCGCACCGCGTGCAAATTTTCGATTTAGCCCGGAACCTCCCCGGAACTTCCGGGACAGACTTTTTCAGCACACTGTTTTTGCTCTAAGTTTTGCATACGAACTCCGATTTAGATGTTTTTTATATCAAAATCAACCGTTTCGACGAGACGAAGACAATCCGTGTAGAAAGTTTTCTCATATGAGGCCATATTGAGGGCGTAATCAGCCGAATAGTGTTCTAGATACAAAATCTCAGTACTTTGAACACAACTTCGGCCTTAGAGATGAGATCAGATGGCTACGGCCCAAATATCAAAGTTTCTCCTTTTGATGATACAGAACTTTCTCACTTTGAGCACTTTTCCATTTGATGCCTTCTTAATTATGTTTTTGACCATGCCAAAATCTGGTGTCAACACATGCCCCCCTGTTTTTCGGCAAAGCTTGCGTGCCGAAAAATAACTTGCACATAGCTTGTTCTAAGGACGATGTCAACACTCCATCGGCCATTTTGGATGTTCTTAGGATGATAAGTATATATCGGCCATTGCTTGTTTGAACCTCTTGATGCAAACTTGGGTGAAAACTTCTCAACTTCTATAACAATCCGGTGATAAGGTTCCATAGATCAAAACCATCCTCCGAACCACATTGTTCACCCTTTCGCTAGGATTTTGTAGATAATCAAGAATGAAATTCCTCCAATCCTTGCTTTGCCTGCATAAAACTTTCATTAGTGGCCGAGGTGGTGAGCTCCAATTCGGCTTACCTATGTTGGCAAGAATAAGCATCGGCTATTGATAGATGTGCAATACACCATGACCAACATGGTAGCCGGATGCTTGCTATGCCAACTCTCTCCAATTGTTATGTCAAGATATATGAAGAATATTAAAACAACCCAAGGTAAATTTTACGTCTAGACATACCTCAAGATAAACTAAAAGTGATTCGTCAAAACATTGATAACCCTTGGATATTTGTTGCACTACTAATAACGAATCACCGGAAGCCTCAATATGTATAGCACCTATAGCAAGGAAAATCTCCAATCCGAATAACAATGCATATTCGGCTTTGATCATTTGTGCATAAATATTTTAACTGGCATGAGGCTTCACAAAATAGCACCATAAGGAGATATATAAACAACACCAACACCTTGGCCATTGCTACAAATTTAACCGTCAATATAAAATCTCCATTGTACTAGAGAGATAAAGCTAAAAACAATATTATGCATGATGTCAATATGATGCTCAATAATAAAATCAACCAGGATTTGGCCTTACGTAAATTCTGAAAACTAATAAGCCAAAGCACACCCAATCAAAACATAAGTTCACTTTGCAATTTTGGTGAATTGGTCTATGCATAATATCTTCAATGGCATCAATTTGACAAATTTCTATGTAAGCACTTATCTCAATCTCTACTCAAACTAAGGACGATGTTAGAATACCACACCGGCCATTCTTAGACATACTCTTAGGACGATAGATAAATATCGGCCATTACCATGAGGTCCATGTAGAATTCACCCACCAAAGTATGTATAGCCGAAATAAACAAATGAAATAGCAATAAAATATTTTGGCCCCTTTGTATTAGCAACAAAAATGTAACTAACCAAATGTATAGTGATTTGGTTATACCCTGTCATGATATAGAAAATTATGTTGCATCCATGAATCAAAATAAATCCATGGAGGGTAATTGATCGTACCTATGGATTAATTCCATGGCAAAGGCATCAATGGCATGGTTGAAGAAAATGGATGATGTGCTAACCGAAGATTTTGATGTTGTGATGCACACCTTCGGCTTAATTGTTTGTTGCTTCCATTCTTCTCTTTCTTCACTTTTATTGTACTTGTTGCAATAGAAGCATGCACATCATTTTTGTTATGATTGATCCTCTTGGGAACCCATGCCATGTTCTTCTGTCTCAGCTCTTGTGCACTAAGATTTTGTAATTCCTTCTTTTGCCAATACGATAAGCCGAGTGGGCATCTCGGCTGTGATTCTTTTTTGACCAATGGCAATTCTTTTTTGGCCTTGTGCACTCTCAACTTCTTTTCTTCAGATTTGGCACTTTGACTCTCAATAATTGGTTGCATCATCTCATTGCCTTTAGTAGCCAATGTCAACACTTTAATTAGCTCTTTTTCATTTGAGATCAAATCTGAAGTTGCACTCTTACGACCATCTCTTTTAACACGGTAAACTTGCTTCACCACCTCTTTCTTCTTCCTTGAGCTCTGGACCGATTCCTTATGATTGAAACGGTCTTTAACCTGTGATTGTTCAAATGTTGATCTTCTCGGAGCTGCATAATATTGGTGAGATGGTCTAAAATAAGATGGAGAATGTGCCCTTGTATCATACCTGTCCCATGATGGATATGGATCTATATGAGCATAGGGAGGCATCCACGACATTGGCATTGGCGGCCCAAAATAAGGATATGAATATGTTGCATTAAAATTTTCACTTTGCCAATACCGATCCTCATATTTGCGCCTTGGGGGTGATCTTGGTTTCTTTGCATGATTTGGCCGATAAGCATTCTTCTCTTCACTCTTCTTTTGATATTTTTCCAATAGTTCAGCGAAGGTGATTTTTGACCTCTTACAGTTGCGCTTATTTTGGCCTTTGTTTTCTTTTGATTTGCTTTCATCGATCATTGGATTTGCTTGCTGCCCCCAGTCCTTGGCGTCTCCATTGTAGCTTCGATGGAATTCTCGCCCTCAAGATTATGTTCATTATGCTCTTCAACAACTTCTTTACTTGAAAGCTTGATCCCATCACCTGCAGTTTTTACCTTCTCTTTGAATGGATCGGCTTGAAGCAACTGATGCAAAAAAATTTGCCATCGGGACCAATCAGAATAGATTGGTCATCTCTTGGTGTTTCAACAAACTTCAATCATCCTTTTTCAATGGCCGATTTAACTATTTGACGAAACATGTTGCAATCCTCAAAATTATGCTTGAACGAATCATGCAACTTACAATACATTCGTCCTTGGATAGATGGCTCAACATGGTGATCAAGAATTCTAATATAATTATTTCTCAACAACAAATCAAAGATTCTATCACACATGTTTGAATTGAAGGTAATTTTTTTATTTTCTAGCCGATCTTGCTGTGAGCACGGCTTTGGAGTTAAGAAAACGAATGGTTCAGATTTTGTATCTCCCCATTCGGCTATGATGTTTATTTTGCATTCTTTTACCGATGTCATTGGATAAGATATTATACTAGCATCGGTTTTCTGAAAAGAATCTAACCTTGGCTTTAAATTTCTGAAACAAAAATAGTTAGAACATGCATGCCTTAATTGAGACCAAGAGTAAGCCAAGTATGAAACAAGCAAAGCTACCCATGTAGATACAAACTTTAAATAAAGCAATGAGGAACGCATTGGTTGCAACAATAAGTCAGTATCAGTCTTTATAAATGGCGCAATGGGTTGACCAATATGTTCTATAACAATTTTATTGCTAACAAGTAAATTACCCTTCTTCATTGGTCTTTCAAAATTATTTATGAGAGTTTTTCTAATAGATGCATCAACAATAAAGTTTTGACCAAATCTGAAAATAGGTAAATTACTTGCTAGGCATACCTCTTCAAATATGTTGGGAGAGCATGATGGTAGTGTGACTTGAACAATATCTTGCTCCGTCTTTGGATGGCTCCCCAATGCCTTGTCATCATCTTTTTCTTTATTACGTGCATCATTACATTGAAGATCCTTATCAGCCGAAACTTTGTTCGGCTACTTGCTCTTGTCCTTGAGTCTTGTCAATTTCTACGGCACGGAACTCATAGGGCAGGAAGTAGGTTCCATCAACTTCAGAAAAATCAAGTATGGCTGTTTTATTATACTTTCCATGCCCTTTCTCAACAATGCTTGCCTCTTTGGATTTGATGGATTCAGAATATATACTACTTGGTTCGGCTTTTTCAACCGAAGCACTTTCATGTTTCGACTTATCCATCTTTTCATTGATACTACCAATTGGCAATGCTTCTTTTACTTGAGCCAATTCTTTTTCTTTTTGTTTCTGGCGGCGCGCGGCAAAATTGGCTTTAAGCTTTTTCTCAATTTCAGCCCACTCCGGATATGATTGCCCCCCAATGCTTTTAGATTCTTTCGGCAATGACACATGGGTGTTGCCGAAAATTTGCAATTGTGTAGGGGGTGTATAATATGATGCTGCAGTAGGTGAAGGCATATGCATTGTTGTAGAACCATATTTGTGCTCGCCAATTCTATCAATTGGCAAAGATTCATCTTCTTGCAAAACGCTAGCTCTTATTGCGTCATAATCAGGAAATAGCGCTTTTTCATGTTGTTCAAGGCAAAGAGCACTAATCCTCTTATTTTGGGCTAAACTCTTCAATGCAGCCACTACTACCTCATCTTCTACAATATTGGGCACGACCGCTCCTGTAAAATTTGCATTTATTCGGCTATGACCAGGAAGGTGTGAAGCCAAATTATGAACATCTATAGTTGTGTATGGTGCTGAAAAATTATTGTCGTGAGGTGTAGCATATGATGGTTGAGAATAACTGGCCGAATAGCTAGTGGTAGCATGGCCAATTCTCTTATTCATCGGCATGGTTGGATTAGTATATTGTACATTACTTGCCGATGAATAAAAGGGTGAAACGCTTTCTTGCATGGCATTGGAAATTCTAACATGAGGTGTTTCAAATTTATTAACCGAACTCACCATGTTGTTCATCGGCATAACGATTTATGGGGTTGCCGATGCATGAGAGTTGGGATACATATGGTGCATGTTACTAGTATCATAAGAAGTTGAAGCATGTAAATTACTTTGAATCGGCCTATGCGCGTAATTAGATGCATGATTGAACAAACTAGGGCTGGCCGATAGAGTATACTCATTGAACGATCTAGTAACACCATATGAATTATTTGCATCTATAGTAGGGAATTGGGTATTCATATTACCTTTGTAGATTGCAAACCCTAGATGACGATCTCTTCGTAGCAAGAACGGGCTGGAGACCGTTCAAAGCTTCGTCCCCAGCGAAGTCGCCAAAAAGTGTGTTCGCACGCGAACACGTCACCGTGTACCCTCGACGCCAGGGGTGATACACCGCAGCTCATGTCGAAGGAGACCCGCCGGAAGCGCAGTATGCAAGACAATCTGGCGGGCGCTTTTATAGACCCGAAACCCCACACGCCCGGGAGGGACCCCGTCAGGGCGCCCAGTGGGTATGGGCTACCCTAGGTCGACCTGATCACCCCTAGGGCCTCGAGGTTCGCCGCCCTGCAAACGAAGAATGAACGAAGAACGAGGAAGAAGAAGAACAAGGGAGAGGATAAAAGTAAAGGTAAAAGATGATAGATTAATTTGTTCGATTTTGTGTTGTTCAATCGGCCGTCACCCCTGACATATATATGAGGCGGCTGGACTTCCCGTACAAGAAAATGACTCAAATCACGTCTAAATCATCAAAAGTTACCCTAACTCGGACTACGAGGGCCGGAACTTCCGGTCTGGCCCAGAACTTCTGGGCTCAAATTATATCAAGTAGCCCTCTTGCAACGCTTCTGTAGGACGCATATGGCTTTGGATCACGATGGTCCCAAAAGCAAAGTTGTAGATCTTGCAATGGAGAAAAACTCGTTAGTTGATCACTTTTTCATCCAATGTCATCTTGTGATTGAATTTGGGCCCGCAAATCTGCAAATAATATTAAAACTCCAGTTTCCGGAGCGCACCGCGTGCAAACTTTCGGTTTAGCCCGGAACCTCCCCGGAACTTCCGGGGCAGACTTTTGCAGCACACTGTTTTGGCTCTAACTTTTGCATACGAACTCCGATTTAGACATTTTTTATATCAAAATCAACCGTTTCGACAAGACGAAGACAATTCGTGTAGAAAGTTTTCTCATATGAGGCCATCTTGATGGCGTAATCAGCCAAATAGTGTTCTGGATACAAAATCTCAGTACTTTGAACATAACTTCGGCCTTAGAGATGAGATCAGATGGCTACGGCCCAAATATCAAAGTTTCTCCTTTTGACGATACAGAACTTTCTCACTTTGAGCACTTTTCCATTTGATGCCTTCTTAATTATGTTTTTGACCATGCCAAAATCTGGTGTCAACAATTGGGTCAAAAGATGGCAATTAAACTAATTGTTTACACTTTATCCAAGACAACAATGAACTACAGGATGGTAAGTAAGAACTCTGCAGCCTTCGTTTTACTGCCCATAATGAGTTGTGTTAGATGACAATGTCTGCATATTTTTCCTTTCCAGTGGTTCCCAAAGCAGTTTACTCAAGATTACCTCTCAAACTACATGATTGGTGGGCAAGCAAAGGTTAAAGTATTTCTACCAGAACACGATGATTATCTAGATATTTTCATGAAGACCGTGAAGGATGGGCGGTCGGCCATCACAAGGGGTTGGACTAGAGTCGTGCGTGCCTTCTGCATGGAGGAGGGCACAATATGGGCATTCCGCTTCACCTTATTCAGCAACCAGAATGTATTTCGCCTCTTTCTTTACCGTCTTTCATAGTACAAGTATACAACTGTGGTTCATCATTCTTTATTTGGTTCTTATGTAATTCTTGAACATATGTACCTATGAATTGAATAATGCATTGGTTGTTTGAACCTGATGGATATGAATAAAGCTATAGCATACATTCAAATTCAAATCCGGTACAATTTGAAATAGCAGCAATTAAATTACGGTGGAATTACGCTCTCCAGGTCATTACGGCGCACACGGTTGGTAAAACACAAACGTTTGCGATATACACCATAATCCGACATGGTTCACAGAGAGGAAACATGTGCAAGCATGCACACAGTTACCGTTTGCAAAGCGTGTGCGATGTCAGACAATATCACAAACGGTGCGGGCAAACTAAACGTTTGTGATAGTTGCCTTATCGTACATGATTCGCAACCATGAACTGTTTCTGATGTGGTATGCATCGTAAACGTTGCACCACAGAATAGCGTGTGCGATAGTTGTCATGTACGATGATGTTACGATGGTCCGATGTTTCGTAATCCTGTCCGACACTCGTACGACGATTAGCTAATCTTCTTAATTAGTTATCGCATACGGTTTGGGAAAAGTGAATGTGTGTGATTGTCTGCTTATCATACACGTTCTATAATCGTGAACCGTTTGTGATGGGCCGCGCATCGTAAACGTAGCACCACAGAATACCGACTGCGATGGCACAAACGAGTTGCAAGGATGCAGCGTCTGGGTGGCTCCCTATCCCCGACGGTTTCTGGGTCGTGTGGGAAGGACCTCCCTATCGCAGTCACTCACTTGGCGACGGTTCCAAATGCCGTCGCGGAAAGGGGTTAAAAACCGTTTGTATAGCACCTCGCTGTACAAGTGACAACCTATTTAATGGATAACATGTTTTTATATTGGTTTTAGTAGATTAGTGGGACCAGCTCATCTGCACATACTATTCCCCTTCACTTACTGGTGGGTCCCATGTCTGCTCTCTCTCTCTCTCTCTCTCTCTCTCTCCTCCCCTTCTATGTTTAGACGCATGGGCGAACACGAAGAATGCGTAGGCGGTGTTGCCGTTGACCGTATCTGGACTCGTCCACAAGTTACGGCATCAGTTTCACGTACTAGTAGTACTATATGTAACAAGTTGGGACTTTTACATTTCAGCCTTAACTTGAACCCACTACTCAAATTTACCCCTAATTTCAAAGTGTGCTCAAATTTGTCCCTCTCCAGTTATGTGGTATTATAGAAATACCCCTAAATGATGTTTTTGCCAGGTCTTCTCTAATTTATAAGCTTCGCAATGTCCCTCTGTAGCTGCTGGTGCTTTCCGTTCTTTTGTAGCATTTCCGAGCATCTCCATGGATGACAGTTCTGTTTTTGGGTGTTTATGATTTCAGGGAAAATAAATATTTTCAGGGATGCTACAAAAGAACGGAAAGCACCAACAGCTACACAAGGACGTTGCAAAGCTTATAAAGTAGAGTAGACCTCAAAAAACATTGTTTAGGGGTATTTCTATAATACCACATAACGGAAGAGGGGCAAATTTGAGTACACTTTGAAATTAGGGGTAAATCTGAGTAGTGGGTTCGAGTTAAGGGCTAAAATGTAAAAGTTCCTAACAAGTTTAGGAACAAAAGTGACCGTGACGCACAAGTTAGGCTAGTAGTAGTACTATTTATCTACTAATAATTAAATGCGTGGATAAATTTTTATATTTATGACTTTTTATAATTAATTTGATACGACTCTAGTAGAACATTAAATCGATCAAACCATAGGTTTCATTCAGTCTGACTGCGACTTTTACATTCATACCATGATCGAACTAAAATAAACGGAAATGATAAATCCCAAACATCCGGATTTTAAGCATGGCAATCCAAACATTTTTCATGGCAAATTTAGATGAGGCGGCTGCGGCGGAGGCATCTTGCGGCTGGAAGCGGCTCCTCTGCCGTGCTCTGTGTGTCGTCGGGCCACTGACCGACGGCGACGGTGGCGTGTTGCACTGTTGTTGGCGTACTCCTAGACGTTGGCCCTAGCTTCAAGGAAGGCCAAAATGTTCTGAACTTCGGTCTCCAGGAGCCAGTCAACTGGCGGGAGGCGGCGACTGGTGTTGGTGCAAGGAAGCGGTCAATGGCAGCGATCCATGCCGCTGATGGGGGCATTGGCACTGGCGCGGGGACATGCGCTGGCAATGGCGCGACGGAGACATTCGTGTGCACGGGCACCGGCACGGGTGCGCGCGTCAGTGCGCGCAGGTGCATGCACTGGCAGGTGCACGGGCGCGTGAAAGTCAGCGAGGACCTCGTGGAACCCCGTGCTTCAAGCTCGGCGACAATGTACGGCTCCCAGCCCATCAATGCCATGGGGATGGGCGCTAGCGCAGTTGGGGCGTCGGGAGCTGGAACGGGAGCGGGGACAGGCGCAACGTCTTCCCGCAAGGCCAGTTCAAGCTTGTCCCAAAGTGACTTATATTCTTGAGACTCCGGCTGGGTGTCTTCCTCATGAAACTGGAAGACTAAGGGCAGCCCATCGTGATGCGGCATGTCGTACGATGAGGTCAGGCTGGTTGGAGGTAGACGACAGGAGAATCGGAGAGGAAGAGAGAAGATTGTAGCGAGACCGGGGAGTGCGGCGGTAATTTAAACTGCGGCGCCGGCGCCATTAAAAGTGGGCGCAGTTGGGAGGAAGTTGGGCAGCGGATCCTGGTTAAAGGGCTCGCCTCCCAGTGAGACTGCGCAGCGGCCTGCTCGCACGCCTCCCGGTCAGCCTATGCAGCGGCCTGGTCGCACGCCTCTCGGTCAGCTGGCACAGTGGTCTGCTCGTACGCCTCCCGTCGACTCACACGCTTGCTCGAATGACACCTGCCAATGAGAAGCGGGACTCATGGCAGCACATAGGTCAAACGCCCATGGTTTGTATAGTGAAACCATTCGCGTTAATGTGACACGTCTTTGTTCCAAAATACCTTGGCTCTTCGTTTGTGCAATTTTTCATAAGCAACTTGTCTCAAATTGAACAAAAAAATTACGACAGCCTATTAGTGCCATATCATGAGACCATGCTCAGTTTCATGAATTTCAGGTCTATTTTCGATTTTCTGGAATTTAAAATCCAGGATTCGAAACAATATCATAACCTGCATCATGAAATAAATTTTCAAGCGATACATCTTTACTGTTGTAGATGTTAATATTTCTTAAGAAAGGATTTGGTCAAACATTTTGCTTAGTTAGACTTTAGACAAGTTATATATGCAGAGTAAATGGATAATCCCTCCGTACCAGTGCATTGCCTGATATAGTAACTCTAGTAGGCACAAACAAACGGAGCTCCATTCTGTGCTCATCCTGTTGTAGTGCTATTAGTACTAGGCAATGGAGTTGATGGGTGACCTTGGGTAACGGCGACCGAGGGAATTGAACCGTGCTCTGATACGTCCATTTTGCATCATGATTTCCTACTGTTATTTATAATGTTTTTATGCATAATAATGCTTTATGGAGTAATTCTAATGCCTTTTTCTCTCATAATATGCAAGGTTTACACAAAGAGGGAGAATACCGGCAGCTGGAATTCTGGACCTGATAAAGCTATGTCAGAGCTACCTATTCTGCACATCTCCAAATAAGCTGAAACTTCACGGAGAATTATTTTGGAATATATGAAAAATACTGGAGCAAATAACTACCAGAGGGGGGCCACCTGGTGACCACAAGACACCAGGGCGCGCCAGGCCCCCCAGGCACGCCCTGGTGGGTTGTGGCCAGCCCAGCCCACCTCCGGTGCCTGTCTTCTGGTATATAAGTCATTTTGACCTAGAAAAAATGAGTGGAGGACTTTCGGGATGGACCGCCGCCGTCTCGAGGTGGAACTTGGGCAGGAGCACTTTTGCCCTCCGACGGAGCGATTCCGCCGGGGGAACGTCCCTCCCGGAGGGGAAAACCGAAGCCATCGTCATCACCAACAACCCTCTTATCTTTGGGAGGCCAATCTCCATTAACATATTCAACAACACCATCTCCTCTCAAACCCTAGTTCATCTCTTGTGTTCAATCTTTGTACCGGAACCTCAGATTGGTACATGTGGGTGACTAGTAGTGTTGATTACATCTTGTAGTTGATTACTATATGGTTTATTTGGTGGAAGATTATATGTTCAGATCCATTATGCCATTTAATACCCCTCTGATCTTGAGCATGAATATCATTTGTGAGTAGTTACTTTAGTTCTTGAGGTCACAGGAGAAGTCATGTTGCAAGTAATCATGTGAACTTGATATGTGTTTGATATTTTGATGATATGTATGTTGTGATTCCCTTAGTGGTGTCATGTGAACGTCGACTACATGGCACTTCACCATATTTGGGCCTAAGGGAATGCATTGTGGAGTATTTATTAGATGATGGGTTGCTAGAGTGACAGAAGCTTAAACCATAGTTTATGCACTACTTCGTAAGGGACCAATTTGGATCCAAATGTTTAATGCTATGGTTAGATTTTATCTTAATACTTTTCTGGTATTTGCGGATGCTTGTGAGGGGGTTAATCATAAGTGGGAGGTTTTTTCAAGTAAGAACAGCACCCAAGCACCGGTCCACCCACATATCAAATTATCAAAGTAGCGAACGCAAATCAAACCAACATGATGAAAGTGACTAGATGAAATTCCCATGTGCCCTCAAGAACACTTTGCTTATTATAAGAGACTGTTTTGGCTTGTCCTTTGCCACAAAAGCATTGGGCTACCTTGCTGCACTTTATTTACCGTTACTATTACTTGTCCGTTAAAAATTATCTTGCTATCAAACTACCTGTTACCGACTATTTCAGTGCTTGCAGAAAATACCTTGCTAAAAACCACTTGTCATTTCCTTCTGCTCCTCGTTGGGTTCGACACTCTTACTTATCGAAAGGACTAGGATTGATCCCCTATACTTGTGGGTCATCAACACTCTTTTCTGGCACCGTTGCCGGGGAGTGAAGCGCTCTTGGTAAGTGGAAATTGGTAAGGAAAAATTTATATTACGTGCTGAAATTTATTGTCACTTGTTACTATGGAAAACCATCCTTTGAGGGGTTTGTTCGGGGTATCTTCACCTTGACCGGAAGCGAAATTAGTTCCCCCTCAAACTACTGCACCTACTGAAAATATTGGTATGAAATTCCTTCGGGTATGATAGAACAACTATTAGCTAATCCTTATGCAGGAGACGGAACTGAACATCCTAATATGCATTTGATATATGTGGATGAAATTTGTGGATTATTTAAGCTTGCAGGTTTATCTGGAGATGAAGCTAAGAAGAAGATTTTCCCTTTATCTTTGAAGGGAAAAGCATTGACATGGTATAGGCCATGCGATGATATTGGATCTTTGAACTGGAATCGATTGAAATTGGAATTTTACCAATTTTTTTATCCTATATGCATCTAGTTCATCGTCATCGGAATTATATATATAATTTTTGGCCTCGTGAAGGAGATAGCATCGCTCTAGCTTGGGGGAGGCTTAAGTCAATGTTATATTCATGCCCCAATCATGAGCTCTCTAGAGAAATTATCATTCAGAATTTTTATGCTCGGCTTTCTCGTGATGATCAATCCATGTTCGATACTTCTTGTACTGGTTCTTTTATGAAGAAGACTATTGAATTCAGGTGGGATCTTTTGGAAAGAATTAAACACAACTCTGAAGATTGGGAACTCAACGAAGGTAATGAATCATGTATTAAGCTTGATTTTGATTGTGTTAAATCTTTTATGAATACTGATGCTTTTCACAAGTTTAGCACTAAATATGGACTTGACTCTGAGATAGTAGCCCCTTTTTGTGAATCATTTGCTACTCATGTTGATCTCCATAAGGAGAAGTGGTTTAAGTATCATCCCCCTATTAAGTAATAAATCAAAGAACCGTAGCTAAAGATGAAACTATCATTTACAATGTTGATCCAGTTGTGCCTACTGCTTATATTGAAAAACCACCTTTCCCTGTTAGGATAAAGGAACATGCTAAGGTATCAACTGTTGTTCGCAAAAGTAATATTAAAGCACCTAATCCCCCTGAGCAAATTAAAGTAGAACCTAGTGTTGTTATGGTTAAAGGTCTCTTGGTAGAAAATATTGATGGGCATGTTATTTACTTCTGTGATGAAGCTGCTAGAATTGCTAAACCCGATGAAAAAGATAAACATAGACCTGTAGTTGGCATGCATGTTGTCTCAGTTAAAATAGGAGATCACTGTTATCATGGTTTATGTGACTTAGGTGCTAGTGTGAGTGCTATTCCATTTACCTTATATCAAGAAATTATAAATGATATAGCACCCGCTGAAATAGAAGACATAGATGTTACTATTAAACTTGCTAATAGAGACACCATCACACCACTTGGGATTGTTAGAGATGTTGAAGTCTTGTGTGGGAAAATAAAATATCCTACCGATTTTCTAGTCCTTGGTTCCCCACAAGATGACTCTGTCCCATTATCTTTGGTAGACCTTTCTTGAACACTGTCAATGCTACTATAGATTGCCATAAACAAACTGCCAGTGTTAGCTTTGGTGATTTGTCTCATGAATTTAATTTCTCCAAGTTTAGTAGACAACCCCGTAATAAAGAATTACCTATTAAGGATGAAATAATTGGTCTTGCTTCCATTGCCATGCCTCCTACTGATCCACTAGAACAATATTTGCTAGACCATGAAAATGATATGCATTTACATGAAAGAAATGAAATAGATAAAATATTCTTTGAACAACAACCTCTCCTAAAACACAATTTGCCTATTGAAACTCTTGGAGGTCCTCCTCCACCTAAAGGTGATCCTGTGTTTGAATTAAAACAATTGCCTGACACTTTGAAATATGCTTATCTTGATGAGAAGAAGATATATCCTGTTATTATTAGTGCTAACCTTTCAGAACATGAAGAAGAAAGATTATTAAAAATTCTGAAGAAGCATCATGCTACTATTGGATATACTCTTGATGATCTTAAGGGCATTAGTCCCACTCTCTGTCAGCACAAAATTAATATGGAACCTAATGCTAAACCCGTTGTTGATCACCAACGTCGATTGAATCCTAAGATGAAAGAAGTGGTAAGAACTGAAATACTAAAACTTCTGGCAGTAGGTATAATCTATCCCATAGCTGATAGTAGATGGGTAAGTCCTGTTCATTGTGTCCCTAAGAAGGGAGGTATTACTATTGTTCCTAATGATAAAAAAGAACTTATCCCACAAAGAATTGTTACTGGCTATAGAATGGTAATTGATTTTAGAAAATTAAATAAAGCTACTAGAAAATATCATTACCCTTTGCCTTTTATTGATCAAATGTTGGAAAGATTATCTAAGCACACACACTTTTGCTTTCTTGATGGATATTCTGGTTTCTCTCAAATATCTGTTTCACAACCTGATCAAGAGAAAACCACATTTACTTGCCCTTTTGGAACCTATGCTTATAGACATATGCCTTTTGGTTTATGCAATGCACCTGCTACCTTTCAAAGATGTATGACTGCTATATTATCTGATTTTTGTGAAAAGATTGCTGAGGTTTTCATGGATGATTTTTCCGTTTATGGAACTTCTTTTGATGATTGCTTAAGCAACCTTGATCTAGTTTTGCAGAGATGTGACAAAACTAACCTTGTCTTGAATTGGGAGAAGTGCCACTTTATGGTTAATGAAGGCATTGTCTTGGGGCATAAAATTTCAGAACGAGGTATTGAGGTGGATAAAGCTAAAGTTGATGCAATTGAGAAAATGCCATGTCCTAAAGATATTAAAGGTATTCATAGTTTCCTTGGTCATGCTGGTTTCTATAGGAGGTTTATTAAAGACTTCTCTAAAATTTCTAGGACTCTTACTAATCTCTTACAAAAGGATGTTCCATTTGTTTTTGATGATGATTATGTAGAAGCCTTTGAAACACTTAAGAAAGCCTTAACTTCTGCACCTATTATTCAACCACTTGATTGGAACTTGCCTTTTGAAATTATGTGTGATGCTAGTAATTATGTTGTTGGTGTTGTTCTAGGACAAAGAGTTGATAAGAAATTAAATGTTATCCATTATGCTAGCAAAACTCTAGACAGTGCTCAAAGAAATTATGCTACTACTGAAAAAGAATTTTTAGCAGTGGTGTTTGCTTGTGATAAATTCAGATCTTACATTGTTGATTCCAAAGTAATTTTTCACACTGATCATGCTGCTATAAAATATCTTATGGAAAAGAAATATGCTAAACCTAGACTCATTAGGTGGGTTCTCTTGCTACAATAATTTGATTTACATATCACTGATAGGAAAGGAGCTGAGAACCCCATAGCAGATAATTTGTCTAGGTTAGAAAATATTCTTGATGACCCACTACCTATTGATGATAGTTTTCCTGATGAACAACTAGCTGCAATAAATGTTTCTCATAATACTCCTTGGTATGCTGACTATGCTAATTACATTGTTGCTAAATATATACCACCTAGTTTCACATACCAACAAAAGAAAAAATTCTTTTATGATTTAAGACATTACTTTTGGGATGACCCACATCTTTATAAAGAAGGAGTAGATGGTATTATTAGACATTGTGTACCTGAGCATGAACAGGAACAAATCCTACGGAAATGTCACTCCAAAGCCTATGGAGGACATCATGCGGGAGATAGAACTGCTCACAAGGTATTGCAATCTGGTTTTTATTGGCCTACTCTTTTCAAGGATGCCCGTAAGTTTGTCTTGTCTTGTGATGAATGCCAGAGAATTGGTAATATCGGTAAGCGTCAGTAAATGCCTATGAATTACTCACTTGCCGTTGAACCATTTGATGTTTGGGGTTTTGATTATATGGGACCTTTTCCTTCCTGTAATGGGTACACTTATATTTTGGTTGCTGTTGATTATGTTACTAAGTGAGTAGAAGCTATTCTAACTAGTAGTGTTGATCATGACACTTCCATTAAAATACTTAAAGAAGTTATTTTCCCAAGGTTTGGAGTCCCTAGATATTTAATGACTGATGGTGGTTCACACTTTATTCATGGTGCTTTCCGTAAAATGCTTGCTAAATATGATGTTAACCATAGAATTGCATCACCCTATCATCCTCAATCTAGTGGTCAAGTTGGAGAAATAAAGTTAATATTACAAAAAACTGTCAATAGGTCCAGGAAGAATTGGTCTAAGAAATTAGATGATGCACTTTGGGCCTACAGAACAGCTTATAAAAATCGTATGGGTATGTCTCCATATAAAATGGTTTATGGAAAAGCTTATCCTTTACCTCTTGATTTGAACATAAAGCATATTGGGCAATTAAAGAACTCAACTATGATTTCAAACTTGCCGGTGAAAAGAGGTTATTTGATATTAGCTTACTAGATGAATGGAGAACCCAAGCTTATGAAAATGCCAAACTATTCAAAGAAAAAGTTAAAAGATGGCATGACAAAAGAATTCAAAAGCGGGAATTCAAAGTTGGAGAATATGTTCTTTTGTACAACTCTCGTTTTAGATTCTTTGCAGGAAAACTTCTATCCAAATGGGAAGGACCATATATTATCGAAGAGGTTTATCGCTCTGGAGCTATCAAGATTAATAATGCCGAAGGTACTAACCCGAAGGTGGTAAATGGACAAAGAATTAAACACTATATCTCAGGTACGCCTATTAATGTTGAAAGCAATATTATCCAAATCATGAAACTGGAGGAACACATAAAAGAAACCTTCCAGAACACTCCAGAATCCTGAAAAAGAGGAGGTACGTGATATTGTAAGTAAACGGACTCCAAAAAATATTTTTTGTGTTTTGGAATATTAGAAAAATTAGGAAAATAAGAAACAACTAGGAAGGCAACCGAGGTGGGCACGATACACCAGGGCGCGCCTGCCCTTCCTAGCATGCCCAGGTGGGTTGTGACCCCCTCGGGAACCTTCCCGACTCCGTTTTTCTTCCGTTTTCTTGTTTCTCAAGATAAAAAAATCTTTATATACCCCCCGGACGTATGGACCATCGCATCACGGAGAAATCTTCTGTTCTTGTTTCTTACTGTTTTTCTATCAGATCTATCAAGCTAGGCATCATGTCTTCTCCTTCCTCCAACAACGTAGAAGAAGATGCTTGGTTGATGAAGATAGAACTGAAAAGAGGGGAACCAAAAGAAGCCATCAAGGAGGATAAGGACAAGGAAGCTATGGGAGATCAAGTTCAAGTAGGAGGGCAGATCATGCTGGCAGAAGAAGAAGAGGAAGATACCCTTCAACCATACTACAATTATCTCACCCCTACTGAAATTGAAGCTTTTAGGGCCTTTGAAATGGTTCATGTTCAAAATAAATATCTCACTCGTGATAATATTCTGTTGTAAGAGCAAATCATCGCCCTGCGGAGCATAATTCGTAGATTGGAGTACCTTCTAAGCCTGAAGTGTGACACTACTACCTCATCACCACTACCATCATCATCTTCCCACCAAAGGAGATTTGAGTACATGGGTATGGGCACTCCCCTTGGCTTTTGCCAAGCTTGGGGGAGATGCCCCAGTATCGTATAACAATCACTTTTATTGCCTTTACCTATTTTAGTTCGATCTTTAGTTATATCATAAATTAGTTGAATAAAAGTTTAGCATGATCTATTTTTGAGAGTTAGTTTTCATGATCCATCTATCTATGTAATTGAGTGAGAGTTATATAATAAAGTTCAGTTTGAGTCTTTGCTTCTTTACTTTTATGTTGCAAACAAATAAAAGGAGATAAATGAAAAAAAAGATCATATGCTAATCTTATGGTAAGTAATGACATCACATAAGGAAAAGTATAAGTGGTAAAATTTATTGGAGATTGACAAACATAGCATTGGCCAATGATGCAATTCATGAAAGGATTAATAAGGGAAGAGAAGATTCACATACAAATGCACTATCTTGGACATCTTTTATGATTGTGAGCCCCCATTAAATATTATATGTCAAAATTGTTGACATTGGACAAGGAAGACAACGTAATGATTTATGTTTGTTCATATTCACATAGAACTTATATTGTCATAGATCCTTTAACATGTGTGCTTGCTCAATATCTTTGCTAGCCAAAATTCCGCACTAAGTAGAGATACTACTTGTGCATCCAAAAACCCCAAACCGAAACTCATGTTTTGAGAGTCCACCATACCTACCTATGGATTGAGTAAGATCCTTCAAGTAAGTTGTCATCGGTGCAATAAGGCAATAAAAATTGCTTCTAAATGTGTTCGATCATTTAGTGTAAGAGAAAATTGAGCGTTGTACGAACTTGTGATGGCAAAGTAATAAAAGCGACGGACTGCATAATAAAGGTTGCTATCATAAGGGGCAATATAACGTGACATTCTCTTGCATTAAGGGATTTGGCATACAGACCAAAAAGCGCATGACAACCTCTGCTTCCCTCTGCGAAGGGCCTATCTTTTACTTTTATGTATTTACTTTTATGCAAGAGCTAGAGTATTCTTCCCTATTCCTTTTTATTCTCTTTTTGCAAGCGACATGTGTTGAGGAAACATCTAGGCACATATATCCAGTTGGATATGAGTGAGCACGAGTTATTATTGTTGACATCACCCTTGAGGTGAATACGTTGGGAGGCGAAACTATAAGCCCCTATCTTTCTATGTGTCCGGTTGAAACTTTTTGCTCATGGGTATGCTGTGAGTGTTAGCAATCATAGAAGAATAAATGATGGTTGAGTATGTGGACTTGCCAAAAGGCTCCGATACGAGACCCTTCCTGAAAATATGATGAATTGTAGTTGCAAAGTTAACTGAGAACATAGTTTGTTGGCTTTCAATAGAGTTTATGCTTTATACTTCGATGTTGTAATGAATTGTTACTTGTTCATGAGAAGTTATATGATAAAGTTTGTTGCTGTTATGATAATAAGCATGATGCTACTATGTCCGTATTTTTGTTTTTATTGACACCTCTCTCTCTAAGCATGTGGACATGTTTTTCGATATCGGTTTTTCGCTTGAGGACAAGCGAGGTCTAAGCTTGGGGGAGTTGATACGTCCATTTTGCATCATGATTTCCTACTGTTATTTATAATGTTTTATGCATAATAATGCTTTATGGAGTAATTCTAATGCATTTTCTCTCATAATATGCAAGGTTTACACAAAGAGGGAGAATACCGGCAGCTGGAATTCTGGACCTGAAAAAGCTATGTCAGAGCTACCTATTCTGCACATCTCCAAATAAGCTGAAACTTCACGGAGAATTATTTTGGAATATATGAAAAAATACTAGAGCAAATAACTACCGGAGGGGGGCCACCTGGTGACCACAAGACACCAGGGCGCGCTAGGCCCCCCCCCCCCAGGCGCGCCCTGGTGGGTTGTGGCCAGCCCAGCCCACCTCCAGTGCCCGTCTTCTGGTATATAAGTCATTTTGACCTGGAAAAATAAGGGGAGGATTTTCAGGATGGAGCGCCGCCGTCTCGAGGTGGAACTTGGGCAGGAGCACTTTTGCCCTCCGACGGAGCGATTCCGCCGGGGGAACTTCCCTCGGAGGGGGAAATCGAAGCCATCGTCATCACCAACAACCCTCTTATCTTTGGGAGGCCAATCTCCATCAACATATTCAACAACACCATCTCCTCTCAAACCCTAGTTCATCTCTTGTGTTCAATCTTTGTACCGGAACCTCAGATTGGTACATGTGGGTGACTAGTAGTGTTGATTACATCTTGTAGTTGATTACTATATGGTTTATTTAGTGGAAGATTATATGTTCAGATCCATTATGCTATTTAATACCCCTCTGATCTTGAGCATGAATATCAGTTGTGATTAGTTAGTTTAGTTCTTGAGGTCACGGGAGAAGTCATGTTGCAAGTAATCATGTGAACTTGATATGTGTTCGATATTTTGATGATATGTATGTTGTGATTCCCTTAGTGGTGTCATGTGAATGTCGACTACATGGCACTTCACCATATTTGGGCCTAAGGGAATGCATTGTGGAGTAGTTGTTAGATGATGGGTTGCTAGAGTGACAGAAGCTTAAACCCTAGTTTATGCGCTACTTCGTAAGGGATCGATTTGGATCCAAATGTTTAATGCAATGGTTAGATTTTATCTTAATACTTTTCTCATAGTTGCGGATGCTTGCGAGGGGGTTAATCATAAGTGCGAGGTTTGTTCAAGTAAGAACAGCACCCACGCACCGGTCCACCCACATATCAAATTATCAAAGTAGCGAACGCAAATCAAACCAACATGATGAAAGTGACTAGCTGAAATTCCCGTGTGCCCTCAAGAACACTTTGCTTATTATAAGAGACCATTTTGGCCTGTCCTTTGCCACAAAAGGATTGGGCTACCTTGCTGCCCTTTATTTACCATTACCGTTACTTGTACATTACAAATTATCTTGCTATCAAACTACTTGTTACCGACTATTTCAGTGCTTGAAGAAAATACCTTGCTGAAAACTACTTGTCATTTCCTTCTGCTCCTCGTTGGGTTCGACACTCTTACTTATCAAAAGGACTACGATTGATCCCCTATACTTGTGGGTCATCATGCTCGGCACGGTAGGTAACGTGGGCTAGTTACTAAAGCATCCCTCCATTGTTCATCGGTAGTCATTATGGATCGGAGACATGAGGGGAAATTCCTAGGGCTGGAATTCTGGCCGCAAGATATTTCGACTCGAAACGCGGAGGCTCGAGTGGAGGCGCGAAGTTTAATATCATGGTTCTTTTGGTTGGGATTGGCTAATGTGCGTACCACGCACACAACCAGCAGGACACGAGCCCGGGTCTGGCTGGTACGCCGTCGGGTGCTACCATTCGAGAGTGCGAAAGGAGTCTTTTTTAAATTGCCGAATGAATCTATATGTATTACAATGCCCGTATTTTCCTTGCAAATAACTGGTCATTCCAAAAGGCACGGTAATTGATTTATGATGAGTTCTTGAATTAGAGTGAGTTTGTGATATAGTGATATCAACGTGGATTTCACATTTCATGGTGTCTACAGTAAGTTTTTCATTGCAAATTCAAATTTAAAAGATGAACGATATGGTGGTGAGAAAACTTTGTATGTATTCAAGCATATGCCCACACACACACGAATAAAACAACAATCCAGTAAGTATAGTGCATCTATTTTTCTAGACCATGCATGCATGACACGAATTCAAAAATAAAATGTAAGCCATGCATGGTCCTCAATTCAATATTTAAAACGCAACGGTAAACTGAAACATGAATATTTAGTCTAGTACTATGTACATGCAAATGTTGTGTTTAGGTATCTCCATCGACCCCCCCCCCCCCCCCCCCCGCACACACACATACTTCATGTATCGATCGATCTTTATTTCTTTGATTTTATACAGTATTACGTTGAGTGGAGTAGAGGGAGTGGCTCGTCAGCACATGCATGACCGTTAACTCACTTACTGGTGGGTCCCATGTCAGCGATCTCTCTCTCCTCTCCGTCTAGTACAACCTTTAGACGCACGGGCACACATGAAGAGCGGCGCGAGCTTGCCGTGGTGTTATTATAACTAAAAAAATGCTTGGAAAATAGATGAATCACCTAGAACAAGAGACGTTGTGGCTGGTCGAGACGGTGCTAACCAAACCTATCATCCGTGCCACGTTAGCATGATGAAGTTCTGTGGCTAGTGGGGTGTTTTTGACCGACTGGCTAGGTCGCGAGGTTGAACCATAGGTAGTACAGTATATTTTTACACGCACATTTTCCCTCCATGCCGAGACGTGGCACACCCTACTGTGCGGTTTATGGGTCCTCCCGGGTGGTGCACGCATATTTTCCTTCTTGCCAAGACGTGGGACACCCTACCGCGCGTTTTCTGGGTCCTCCTCGGTCGTAGCGCTGAAGCAACTAAATGAGTCATCAAATCACAAAAGCCCACCTTTCCCGCTGAGTACATCAGTGAATCACGGTGGCTAGCTAGTTGGGCTTGTGTGACCGATTAGCTAGGCCGCCGCCACATTTGTTTTTTCACCCCTTTTTTTCTCTCCTTGCCGGTAGGTAAATTTAAATATCCACCGCTGCGTTGCTCTGGTCTTTGGGTGCGGCAGGCATGATAGGATTTTTATTTTTTTGATTGACGGGAGCAGGCGCGGCAGCAATTAGTCATGATGACCCTGGGTGGTGCTCCCTGATGTGAAAAGTCATCGACTGGTGTTTTCCCATGGGGAAAACCAAAAGATTCACCCGGCTCCTCGGCTGGCTCCCTCCGCCTTCCCGTAGATTGCATTGCCTTTCAGCCATTTCACCCCCTTTGCTTCCTCTCCCCATTGCTTCTACCTGGTTCCATGGCGGCGCACCAGATCACGGAGTCTGAGGTGAGGCGCCTGACACAGGAGCTCCATGCCAGGGATGGAGAGCTCAGGGCCAAGGACGTGGAGCTCCGTGAGCTCAAGAAGGAGAGGAGTGCCATGCTCCTCCTTTATGTGCGGGAGTTCATGGAGCTTCAAAAGTGATAGGCGGCCACCACAAAGATGCTCGAGGCGTCGGAGGCATTTCTGCAGAAAGCGGGAGATACGATAGGCGGCCAGGCGAGCTGGCTAGAGCGCGAGCGGGCCGATCATGACGAGGTCCAGGATTGCCTCAACCACTTGCTGGACCATGTTTCCACACACGTGTTGCGGCTGCGCGATGCCTACCGTCATGCCAGCGCGACCATGCCAACCATCGGGCTAAACCCGTTTGACCACCCCATCGACTTCAATGAGCGGTGACTTCCTGACCTGGTCTCCTTCTTCACCTATATCTCCGAGGAGCCGAGCCGTCTCTGCGCAGTGGTGGGGGTGGAGCTGGACAAGGAGGGGTTGCGGGCGGCCGTCGCCGTTGCCGGGTGAATCCTCTTAGGGCTTCGTCACCGGAATCCATTCGTGCCATTGGATGCCGTCTTTGACGAGCTGGCTCCCGTCGAACGAGGACTGGCTCTGCAGGCGGTGGCACCCTGCATCACCACCGTCATGTTCCTCGAGAAGCAGAGGGACTTCGGTGGTGTTTAGGTGTCCTATGCATGGGCATGTCTCGGCGCAACATGACCGTTGGATCAAACTCAGACGATGCAGATCAGTCACTGTAGCACAAAGCGTGCGGGTGTGTTTGGTTGCATTGTCATCTCAACATAGTTGTTCCTTCTTCATGCATGCTCATCTCAGCACCCCTCTTCATGCATGCTCTGCATGCTCCTAGTGTATTTGTGTTAACCTAGTGTGGACTCATGCACCCTTCATGCACTCTGCCAAACACCCAAAAGTGGGTCGAGAAGGGAACTTTTGCTCCCATGCACCCTTCATACACCCTACCTAACACAGATTCGTGCTTCATGTGGTTCATCTTCCATGGATTACTGTAGCACCGTACTCTCCGTGCGCTGTAGACCTAGTTCTGTAAACATTGATCTCACCATTCATTCTCGATCGGACAGTAAAAAAAGGGGCATGTTACATTACTGTTCATAGTTGACATGCGCACAACATCATTTTTATCGTCATATCTTACTACACTAGCAACAAGAATATAGTACTGACGTATGAACCACTGCACATGCCTAGTAGTAGGAGTACTGTGTAAGTTCAAGTGGCTGCTGTGTTTCGCACTCCTCCGTCGTAAGAGTGGAAACGCTTGCTGTAATCATTTTTTTTTCAGAAACAGTGGACACGCTCTACCACGTAGATCCTCCTCGATGGTCGTTGGGAACCTTGCTACTAACTTTCACCGACGTGTGGGCCAGCCAGCATCGAGGTCCACTTGCCATGCACTAAATTACTTCGTACTAGAGTGCACAACTGCACGGTAGACTACACCGGTCGAAGTGCCGCAGTAATGCCCAATGAGCCGTCAAATCACAAAACCCCCACCTTTCCAGCAGTAAGTTGGACGGACGAAGCAACCATCATTTCACTCTTCTCCCTCATCTTGTTCCTCACTTCTTCAAGAAAACCCCGACGTGCTTCTGCCATTGTTCTTCTCTCCCAAAGAAGGAAAGGTGAGCGCATCAATGGTGTTGCTTCTGGCCAAGGCCCGGTCTTGCAACCCCGCGACCGATCCTAACTCCCTCTCTGTTCTTCTTTTGGGTTTGTGATTATGGTTTCTTTTCTTTTATTTCTATTTGACAGTTTCTTGATGGACCCTGGAGCACTGGCCAAAGTGATGTCTATGGCTCTGGTCAAAACCGTTGAGGCTCAGGGTACGAAGAAGTGCAAGCACCCCGCTGAGACTACCATAGACAAGCTCAAGGCCATCGCCCTGTCCAAGCCCCCTCCTCGGGATCCCTCGTTAAGCCAGTCCAGGTAATATCTCTTCTTGACGATCTTTTTGGCGATCTTGATCGTGTTTTTTCATCTAACATGCAGTACTAGTACTAGTACTAGTACTAGTAGTACAACTTTCTGGGCGATCTTGCATGTGATTTTTGTGTGCCAAATGATGGTTCTAAATGGCTTTTTTGACCAAAACATGCGAGAGGTTGACATACATACGATTTTTGCACATAACACTGATTTCTTATAGATTACTTTCAACTACTTTATGAACAGCTGTAGGAAATGCAAGATTTTAGCTCTCACGCCTTGGAAGAGAGTATAGTAGCCTCAGTAACTTGTGTTATGGATATTGCAAGTAATCCCTCTGTTCACAAATATAAGATGTTCTAACTTTTTTGTGCATCTCATGTAGACATGCTCTAGTGTCTTTGTTCACTCATTTCTGCGTGTATATGTAGTCTTATATGGAGTAAAATATCGAAAATCATCTTATATTTCTGAACGGAGGTCGTAATAAAATATTTGGTTTCTGTTTGAATTAGAACCAGGTCTGCGATTGATATGAAGTTCTCAAAGTCATGCTGTGTGAACTGGAAGACCTGAGGATGTGTTATACTACTAAACTATCCAGCTGCTGTGTCCTTGTCGCCATGTGTCGTGAACAAGTGTTTTCCTGTAGCATTGTTGTCAGGCGCGTTCTCGAGGGTGTACTTCACCACAACAATTTCCTAGCTGTGCCTTCGATTACGAAGGGTGTGGTTCTTGTAAAGCTTCCCGACAAATCTGATGCAAACTGTCTTCATCGTCATATTTATGAGTGGAAAGACCACTCTGTTAGGTTCTCCAAGGTTGACGAGATGGCAAAGGTGCCGGAGACATCTCTCACGAAGTCCATGGCCTAGTCAGTTATGTGGGGTACATCCCGTAGGTCGGTGGCAAGAAATAGTCTGCAGAGTTTAATTAGTGCAACTTTGCTTGTCTGTAGTAAGTACTATTGTTCAGTACTTGATTTGTGTGTGTGAACCCTGTATTGTTTAGTACTGCCACTTTTGTTGTGTGGTGAGTCCTGAGAACAATCTATGTTAATGTTTGTCCACTCAATTCAGTCTGTATATTTTGAAGTATCCAGATCATCCTTTTTGTGAGGACGGTTTATCAATTATGGTTACACTCTAATATCTGTATGCATTGCAGGGTTTATCGCACCCACCAGGATTTCCAGTCCCATGGATGTTCACTCCAAACGAGTTGTCATGACCTTTTGACTGTCCTGCTTGTGGGAGTAAGTGGGGGCCCTGCATGCCACCCGTAATTGGACGATCAACCTTCTATTTAGAACTTGAACATAGTGATATCCTGGTAAGGATTCACTTGTGTCACATCAAGTAAATCTTATTGATTTACTGTCATGTTTTCTTACTTTTGGTGCAATTTTACGATGCAGGTTTTGCCATGTCACATTCATTACAGAAAAAACCATTTGGTTTGCTCTATGATGGTTATTTTAGCAGGTTTCACTTCTTATGACGTGTCAGTAATGAAGGCACTGTCCATCACTTATATTACTGGACACAATTGGATCAGTCTGTTGTCTGAGTACAATCTGAAGCCCTATGATGAACTGCAGTTTGTTTTAACAAACACGCCACAATTAGTCCTTCTCGCGTTTAAAAGAAGTGAAGAAAAAGACTGGATCCAGGTCACGGAGCCTAGAGTAGTTAGAGAGCTAAAGTATGAAATCATAGCAGACCAGAGATAATCGTTGCTTTCTCGCACATCGGTACCACCTTCAGCATCGGATCGAGCACCGGCACCTGCTCCAATGACACTGGACCTAGCACTGATAGCGGCAGCAGCTCAGCCTGATCCACTAGAGGATTGGGCACCGACCGCGTCAGTGCATCAGGCTGATCTACCGGAGGATCGGGCACCAACACGAGCACCTGCTCCGACACTGGCACCAGCTCCACAAGGAGCACCATCTCCGGCAGCAGCAGCGGCACTACCAGTCACACCGGCACGGGCACCAGCAACGGCTTCGGCACCTGCACCAACACTTGAGGTTGCACTTGCATTTGCTCCGGCCCGTGCAGCGGCAACGGAACCAGCACTTGCACCGGCAATAGAATGGGCTGTAGTTCACACTGCATATACCAAAGTCCTTACAAAAACCAACATCTCCACTTTCTTGGTAAGCATTGGCAGCCCAAGTGCTTCATTCCTTTTTCTTTCCATGTTGTTTCACATGATTCACTGTGTTGATCTAACTGTTTGTGTATGTCTTCTTGTTTGCAAACAGAGAATTCCTAGAGCAACGAGGGAGTTGTTCAATAATCCGGGCGACCGTCGCCAAGTTTCTCTTACCATGAGCAGCCTTGGTGTGAATGAACCTACTCAACATACCGTAAGTACAAAGGATGGTCGCATGATGATTGATGCTAAAGGATGGTCAAGGTTCAAATCTCTATCAAATCTTGCGATTGGGGATGATGTCAAAATCGAACTTTCTCGGCAAGGAGAGCTGGTCCTAATCAACTTTGAAATTCTTCAGTAGCAGCACGCAACTGCCGAACTTATCTATCCTCCGACAGCTTTTGTTGTAATAATATGGCATGGTAAAACAAGTGTCCTATGTGTATAAGTAGTACGACAATATTATTTATCACGTAGAATATCATGAAAGAATTGCAACTCGGATTGCTGGTTAGGAACTTTTGTTCGATTTCATTCTAACAGCTGTCGTGCTTTATTTCATTTTCTGTATTCGCCTTGTGACGGCATCTAAAACCAGCGCCGTACCGATCGCTTGCAATATTTACCGGATGAAATGCGCTGAGTTAGAACACATGGGCCCCCAAACATGCAGGCCCACCGGCCTGTGGCCCAAATTCCAGACCCGTCAGCCTATCTAAGTATTTTATGCTCATCTGAACCCCATATTATGTTATATATATTCCCCTTGATTTTTCTTATGTATAAAGTTATGATATAAAAGGTTTTTATATTTCTTTACAGAGGGAGTATCTCTCTATCAAAAATATATTTATGTGTAACTAGTTACTCCTTCCTTTGTACTTACTTTCGCTGATATGCGGGGCATCCGGCAACGGGGTCCACGTGCCATGCACCAAATTAGAGTGCACAACTATACGGTAGACTCACCCCGGTCGTAGCGCCGCAGTAATGCCCAATGAGCCATCAAATCACAAACCCCCCACCTTTCCAGTAGTAGCAGTAAGCTGGACGGATGAAGCAGCAATATTTCACTGGGCCTAAATCCCCTTCTCCCTCGTCTGCTTGTTCAGAGAAAACCTCCTCTCGGCGATTGCTTAGGGTTTTCTCATGGAGAACCAGGTATGAATTCTTCATCCATCCCCGATAAATCCTAGTCCCTTGGTCGCCGGTAATCCTAGGATGGCAGCCGCCACCGTTGATGCATTTTTTTCCTACTGAATCTAGTGTGTTTCATTTGCAGTGCCCAAAGTGTGAGGACCCTACAGGTTTCTGTGCCCTCGGCGAGACGCCACACTTGTTCCTTCTCATCCTAACACAGGATTTTAAAACGTGCAGAGTATGTTCCTATAATCCTCTTTTCTATCCGGGAGGGTTGGGGTTTTTGAACATGCTGTCGACTAATTTGAAAATTTGGATTGCTATATTTGGATAAAAGGTACAAGTACCATGGTCAACACTGACATGAAAGAGGAAATTATTTCGAGATTTGGATAGCGAATATATTGTGTTCTCATATTATTTTTCCTGCAGTGCATCCCTTGCTCTGCCAGAACACATGTACTCAAGATGGTCAGCCTTGCCATAACTGAATACACTAGTTTAATGGTCACATTGAAGACACGCCATGGATATTGTCGGAATCGGGGCTCCGCTGAGCCAAACAAGGTTCGAACACTGGGGCGAGTGCGAAGGATCCTGCCTAGCTATAGCTCGCTGCTCACCGCCCCACGGCTTGGCTCCGTCGAGCTCGGGCGAGCGGGAGAGGAAGTAGACATGGTGATTTACCTAGGTTCGGGCCACCTTGCGGTGTAAAACCCTACTACTGCTTTGTGGTGGATTGCCTCGTGAGGAGGATGAGTATGAACTAGTACAAGTGTGAGTTGCCTCGGGAGAGCTCAATGGCTGAAGGTTTCGATCCCCCTCTACGATGGAGACTAGTCTATATTTATAATGGCCTTGGTCCTCTTCCCTCATAGCTTAGGCGGGAAGGGATACCGCAGCAGCCAATTTGAAGGGGGACAGGAGTACACCCTATCCTGACTAAAGGTGGTCTTTGTCTGCAAAGCTTCTGGTCATGACGCAGCGGTGGGCTCGGTGATGACCTCCGTCCCACCAAGCCCGTGGTCTTGTTGCACTAGAATGGAAACCTTTGGGGGATTCCTTGGGAACCCGCGTACGTCCTTGCCTCCTTAACACCAAAGAGGAAACTGTCCTGAACTGCGCCCGCTGGTGCCCTGCTGGCCTTTGTCGTCATGGCTCACGTCACCGCGCACCTCACGAGGTGGCGAAAGTGCGTTATATCAACTAGAGGGGGGTGAATAGGCGATTTTTATGAATTCGTCACTAAGGAAATACTACTTGAGGAATTTCCTGAGCAACGAACTACAAGCAGCGGAATAAGTACTCAGGTACATGGATAACAAAGCAGTAGCATAGTCATCATGATGAAATGAAACAAAACAGAGCACAGGTAGCGTGTAAACAGGATAAGAAGGCTGAAGACAAAGTGACTGAAGAAATAGGAATGAGGAAATTGAGAAAGTCTTTAGTTAAAGTCTTCAAACAGTAACGATCAAGTACACAACAAGTATGCAAGGAAATGAAAGGGTTGAGGATAGAACCAGTAGCTTGGTGAAGACAGTGATTTGGTAGACCAGTTCCAACTGCTGTGACAGTTGTACGTCTGGTTGGAGCGGCTAGGTATTTAAACCTGAGGACACACAGTCCTCACCGTATTCTCCTTGAGCTAAGGTCACACAGACCTCGCCCAATCACTCGTGGTAAGTCTTCACAGGTGACTTACAAACCTTCACAGACTTGGTCACTCGGCAATCCACAATTCCTCTTGGATGCTCTAGACCATGACGCCTAACCGTCTGGAGGATGCACAGTCCTCAAAGGTAACAAGCGTCGGTTCCACACAGGAACAATCTCTTCAGTGATGCTCAATCACTTTGGGTTTTAGGTGTTGGGTTTGGGTTTTTCATCACTTGATGATTTTCGCTCAAAGTCCTCGGAGGATGGGATGCTCTAAATGACAAGTGTCAGTTTCTCTCGGAGCAGCCAACCAGCTAGTGGTTGTAGTGTAGGGTAACGCAGTAGAAAACAAAAATTTTCCGACCTACGCACCAGCCCAGGACCACTATGGAGACTGCATACAAGGTTTGATCATTTTCGTTACCGACTCGTAGCGCAGCGGAAGTAGAGTCGATGACGATCGTCGGTGCAGATCCCCGCAGCTAGGATTTACAACCTCCCAACCGCGAGGATGTACTCCCTCATCCGCCACTCGGACAGCCCTCCGGGAGGCGGTCGGACAGTCCCCCGGACGGTGTCGTGGACAGCCCTTCGGGAGGACTCACAGAACTCGGACCGTCACTTGGACAGCCCTTCGGGAGGACACTCGAACAGCCCCTCGGGCAAAAGGACGAAACTACGACCTCTCTACGGGGTTGCACACATACGGTGCCATCTATCCGGCAGGGCTTCGCCGTCTAGAACTAGTTCCCACCGGAACCCAGACAGCCTTTCGGCACTACGAAACTATTTCGTGGGAGGGAGAGAGAATGCCAGATCATGCATGGCTTGTGTGAGAGAGTTGGAGTGGAGTTGGAGAGCACCTCTCCTCCTCCTTATATAGTGGTGGAAGGGGTGGAGGGGGCTGAAAATTCAGCCCACTAAACATGGGGAAAACATGTTCCCACAAAACAAGGAGAACATGTTCCCACCAAACAAGGGAAAAACATGTTCCCTTGTCCATGGTGTTCCCCCATGGGGCCCCACCTTCCTCCCAACACTCTCCACCATTTGTGGGGGCTGCCCCCCACCATGGGGGCCCCCCCCCCAACATTTTGTCCAGCCACAAGGGGGCTGCTCCCAAAGGGGGCCCCCCCCAAAAACAGCCCAAAAACAGCCCCCACGATCCGTGGGATCTTGTCCCCTCACGCTGGGACAAGATGTTTTCCGCGACTATTATTTCTGAAAAATTCCAGAAGGTCCCAGAACATTTCCGGCACCCTCTAAAATTATCTGGACGCGCTCTGGAACATTTCCAGTATGGTGGTTTAAATTAAAACCATCTTTGTTTACCCGGTAAACAACTCCGGCAGCTCCGAAACTTTTTTTTTCGGTTTTTTCTCCAGAAAAATTCCAGAAATTACCAGACCAATCTGGCAACCTCCAAAACATTCCCGGTGCTTGCCGAAACCTTTTTGGATCAATGGTTTTATCCGAAATAACTTTTCGGTTTTACCGAAACTTTTTCAGTGTTCTCTCTCCGGAACTCTTCCGTTGTCTCCGAAACTTTTCGGTGATTTTCTCTCAGACTCCCTGTCTAGTATTCAGCAGATAGATGACCCTTAAGCGTGTGACCCTATAGGTTCGGTGAAGTATAGACATGACACGGAACACCTTCCGATCAATGATCAACATCGGAGCCGTGGACACCCATATTGACCCCTATACCCACACGAATGAATATTCGAGTGAACCTCCAGTTGCCGTGTGCTATTCCTGTTGCTTCACGATATGTTACAAATACCCGAGGTTAGACATGTAGGCATTTCCGTGGATCAACAACTTGTCCACTATGCCAGTTACCTCGTTACCGGTATTGTTCTCTTTTCTCGTTACCGTGTTCTGGCATCCCTGTGATCAAATCACAAAGTGTCTGGCCAGACGATGATGGATACCGTAACACCGAGAGGGCCCAGAGATATCTCTCCATCGTCGGAGGAGCAAATCCCAATCTCGAGCTATCAAGTTACTTGACACACTTTTCCATGAACCCGTAAGCCGCCGTAATAGCCACCCATTTACGGATGACGTTTAACAAACCCCAAAGTTCATGAAGCAAGTATGAAGAAACTCGACACTCTCATGGTCTAAGGAATTTTGCAAACATTAACCATCTCTGTGTTATTAACCATTAATATGTGACGAATGTAACTTATAGCATAACATCAATTTGGGTCGATTCAACACAAATGTTCTTCTAACACTGTGCCCTCAAAATTGCTGGCATAGACATGCCCATGATCAGGAAAACAGAACCATCATGCAATACTTGAGCTAGTCTTAGAGGCCAGACTAGGAATACATATTACCGTTTATTATTCCACACGTGCATATGAGTCTTCCTCCGAGCCTCGTTTTATTTGCAGACTCGAGAACCATAGCAGTTATAGCATGGAACATAAACCTAATTATGAATAGGGAGATAATCAATAACATTTATTATTGCCTCTAGGGCATATCTCCTACAGACTCCCACTTGCACTAGAGTCAATAATCTAGTTAATGCTAATGCACTTTACACCTGTGGCACACCGGTGTAAATATGCTTCGCTTGTGGTATAGCCTGAATGTTCAACGGATCTGACGACTTCAGCTCCGTGTGTATCTTTGCATATCCTCGCGTTTTCACGCTTTCACAAAAGTCATATTTTGTGTGGACTTGGCTTGATATGTATGCGAATCACAGGTCGAACCTGGATTCCTCAGACTGAGTTATGGAGCAACTACTTGCAGTAGTGTCCCATTGACAAAAGCCATCTTGGAACCATACTAAGTTCATGAATGAACTATATGATTCAACATCTTCTTTGTCGCTTTAAAAGCGGCAACATACTTTGCCTCTGTTATAGAATTTGCCACAGTAACTTGTTTGAACAAATTCCAACTAACTGTGCCACCATATTGTGTGTTACACAAAACCGTCAATTTAAATCGAAAATCGCATGGAGAAATGATGAAGACTGTATCGATGTAACCTTTTACAACGAACTCTTCATGATCTCTACTTGCGAGAAAACTTGTCATCAGTGCTACTATAGTACTCAATGACCCTTTTTCACTGTTGTCCCTTGATCAATACTTTTGATCACTTTGGTATCTATACTCGCAACAACTTTGGGAGTATTGGACATATCTGGTTGTTATACATACCATGGAATACATGATTAATCCAAACACAAGAGTGTGTGGAATCCCCATCATGTATTTTGCTCATCAGTGTTTTTGTGACACCGAGTCTTGCAAAAACTCTTTCCATGTGACTTCGGCAAGAATCACTCCTTGGCGTTTTAAATGCTAAAAAGTTTTAGCATCTTGTCAATATGTATTTATTGCTTAGCCCCATTAGGTAAATCTATCTTCATAGATCATCATGCCTAATATTAAGGCTATTTAGCCCAAGCACTTCATCGAAAAACTATTTTCAAATGAAGTCCTAATTCGTGTCAAGAATTTTATTTCCAATTAACAATGTGTCAAGCACACAAGGTTTTTAGAAATGTTATTAGGCTCCCACTTACTTTCTTGAATTACAAGCATCTTCGTTATCCATTGATGAAGTCAAAACTCCTTTGACCATTTCATCAAAACACAAAGATTCCAACTCCACTTTGCTCTCTTCTGTCCATCGCTGGAACTCTGAAGTTTGCACCCTTTCTAGCATCCTCTGGATTGACAAAATACCTTGGACTGTAACACATGCAGGTCCTTGGTTTCATTTCCATCAGATGGAAATCCTTTTGTCATCCATTGTTTTATATCTCATGATATAAAATATGTATTAATTGCTAGTTCAACCCGAACCGAATTTAAGCATCGCTACGATGAAGCAACCTCATCGTAGTCAACTCCTTGAACTTGTATATTGCAACAAGTCGAGCTTTATGGATAAAACATTTTTATTCATATCAGTTATAGTTCCATAAATATTCGTCAGACTCTAAGTCTTCCGAAAGGTGTATCAAGGTTTTAATCTTGAATCACTTATATGGAAACTATCTCGGATTGTATTGGCATTTAGCCAATTCCGGAGTTAGGGCCCATCAACGCTTCCTTGTGTATCGTAGGTATACTGTTGTCTAACAACAATATCTCGTTTGCGCACCTGAGAGGTTTGCACGAGCCTTGCCTACATGGTTCAGCTGCAAGTTCGACCGAAGTCCATACATTTTATTGTAGAGACTTCCGTATCAGTCGCAGTAGGAAACTCCGGAATTACTTCCAAGGTCTCTTTCCTTTGATCTGATGGCGAAGATACTATTTATCTCGTCGAGTTGCACTATTCTCCCACTCACCTTTTTCAAAGAACCATTTTCTTCAAAAAGCATACCGTTTTGTGGCAAAAACTTTTGCCTCGGTATAGTGGTGGGGGAATACCCAATGACTTGGGATAACCTACAAAGTAGCACTTGTCTGATTTGGAATAGGTTTGTAACCTTTTACACAAGCCCCATATTCCAAATGTTAAGAAAAGATATAACATGGTTGGGCGTACCATACCATGGTGTCATTTCAACAGACCTGATGGAGCTCTTTTCAGTGTAAAAGCCGCAGTCTCTAAAGCATCACCTTTTAAAAGGGATAATGGCAAATTTATTTATGTCATCTTTGATCTTACCATGTCATAAATGGTTCGATTACATCTTCACGGACTTTCCACTTGCAGTGGTGTTCTGGGAGGTGCAAGTTATGAAACCCCTTTCACAACGCATCAGACATTCGCTAAACTTGTAACTCAAATATTTCTTTCTGCAATCGAATTGTAGAAACATAATTTTCTTGTTACAATAACTTCTACTTCATTTTGAAAACCTTTCAAATGATTTCAAAAGATCCAGACTTACGTCTCATCAAGTAAATATCCATATATCTACTTGAGTCATTTCTGAAGATAGATAAATCCACTACTTGCAACAACATTTATCGGACTACATACATCAAAATGTATGATCACCAATAAGTTCTTTGCTCGTTCCTTATGGCCTGTGAACGGTATTTCAGTCACTTCACTTTTCGGAGGAAAGTTGCAAGTGTCAGGTGATTCAAAATCAAACGACTTCAAAATCCATCATAATGGAATTTTCCATGCGGGTTTCTCCAATGTGACCAAATGCAGTGCCACACTTGTGTGGTATTCTTTTAGTCTTATGACATTTAGCATCAGTGTTATGGATGTATCATATTACCATCAATATTCATAACATACGTCCCATCGATGATGGAAGTATGGCCCTCATGTTATTCATAATACTGAACAGCAATTGTTCTTCTATGAACAACCCTTTTGCAACAAACATTGTGCAATGGGCTAGAGTGTGTAAAACTGTAAATGAATTATCAAAGTTAATACTGAGGTAATGTATTATTATCAATATTCATAACATACATCTCATTCATAATGAAAGTATGGCCCTTATGTTATTCATAACACCGAACATCAAAAGTTCTCTTATGAACAACCTTCTTGCAAGATAACTTATGCAATGGGCTAGAGTGTGTAAAACTCTAATTGAATTAGGAAAATAAACACAGACGGTAATACACCGATGGAAGGTACAGTAACATTTACTATGTTCCCTGTGTATACCTAAACCTCATTCCTGGCTAGTCTTTCAGGCCATAGTAGTTCTTACATCGAGTTGCAACAGAATGCAATCGAGCGGGTATCTTTGTGATTAACTCACAATACCCAAGAATCAGTGATTAACAATTTAATCATAATTCCCAAAAACTATATCTTTGACCAGCCTTCTATACATCAAAAACTTGTATGACATTCATACATGAGCTGGATATTCCAGTCTTCTTTCTCATTGCCTTTATACTTCTAACAGTTTAACTTTTAGTATTTCTCCTACTCTTAGAAGAAGCACACAACTTAAGAGTGGCATCAGCCCTGGACTTCCTAGGCGTGAAAGTTTCACTGACACCCTTCGGACACTTCCTTTCTCTTTAAGTTGTTGTTTTATTCACCTTTCATCATATGACAGGCGTTCTTCTGGATCCCTCTCTTATCAGTCTAATGCATAGTAAACTCCTTTACTAATAGTTTGCAAACAAACATTTCTTTGGATATCTCATATCTTTTAGCCTTTGTCTGTCTCTGAAAATGATTTTCAGATTCCATGAATATCACATAACTATCCAAACTTTCGAAGTTCAGGTCTCATGGAAGCAAACATATTGCACTTGACTGAAATGGAATTCCAGCTTTTGGATCGAAGGACAAGAGTCACATGATCCATAGCATAAGCGAGAGAATACCGAAAGTATGCGATAGGACAAAGTCCTTCTCGGCACTCTTGAGGACAATCCTCACATTACGTTGCCAACCGTAAAGTTTTAACCAGATATTTAACAGCTATTCAATTTTAATAGGGAAGGTGGAAACGCGAGCCATTATTCTACAACTATTTTGCAAATCACACTTAGACAGTGTTCAAAATTAATTGCACTGAGAATTAAACAAGTTAATTCAAAGTGCGCTCCCACTCAAATCAATATCTCTCATAATTGATTGTGAGCGATACAAGACCCGCATTTCCATTCAACGCCATTGAACGAGATGAACACTGATGGCGCGAACTTCAATCGGTAGGCAAACTTGCCAATCACATCTCTATGTGACTCTTGTTCATCTTTCGATGGGCGTGTTCCGAGCTCAGGGAGATCCTTCCAGAACGTCAAGACAACCAAGTGATCTCGCTGCGAGGTCTCAACTCACCCGCCTCACACATCCCTAATCGTTCGCACCCAGGGAGATCCTGTGATGCCCCGAAAAGTTAGGTGCCGTGACGGTGCTACACTTGGGAGAACACTAACTACTTGATATTTTTGTGAGAGATCACCCTAATAAAAACGACTAACGCGCAATCAAGAAGGGTGCATCATAAGGGATAAACATCTCAGGCAATTCATAATAGCATGATATGGTATAGCCCTTTCTGACGGAGAAGTCTTGTATTTCTTCGTCTTTGGCATTCGCGTCGGTGTTCACCTTTGCGAAGATTGCCACCACCTTGTCGATGCACCAGATAATATTGCTATCTCTATAGCTAATAAAATAAGTGCATTACATAAGGTTGACACGCAGGTCATTAAAGTGCAATCATATGGCTCCAGCCATCATGCCGAATCATGACACGCAGGTCATGTTAATCAGTTTACATCATATAGACATCTCATACATAATCAAATTATTATGAGCACTACTATACCACATCATATGCACATGCAAACCCTCCTGCAAAACCAAGTTAGACGCCTCTAATCGGTTTAGCAAAAACTGGTTTTATGTGGCTTCTAAGGTTTCGAAACAAACCGAAGCTACCAACGTCCATCATCAAGCATGATTATCCAAGTCGCTAGATTAACAACGCGGGGTGTATGAAACACGAGATAATAAAATCTCGAGCCCCATACTGAACTTCGTCATACGCATGACCCCCGTGCAGATCATATCTGCATTGCCTTTCATCTGTGAAACATCCATCTTTCATTGACTAAAGTGGAACCCAAAGAACTGTTAGCACTTCGTTGATCTGTCAATCAGCATACTCAGGAGCAGCATGAAAGGATCGCGGATTGCCAGAACTTTGTCAGATTCCGCAATGCTGTCAAGATCAGGACTACGCAAATTCGAGGGAAGCAACAAGAACATCGGGTAACAGATTTCATCTGCTACCCGCACAAATAATTTTCAGTAATAGAACTCATCTACTACCTAATTATATTGTGCAACACCCATACATCTCCATGTATTCTAGATCGCAACCTGCATCTACGCATAGCACGGCTCATGATGCCACTGTAGGGTAACGCAGTAGAAAACAAAAAATTTCCGACCTACGCACCAGCCCAGGACCACTATGGAGACTGCATACAAGGTTTGATCATTTTCGTTACCGACTCGTAGCGCAGCGGAAGTAGAGTCGATGACGATCGTCGGTGCAGATCCCCGCAGCTAGGATTTACAACCTCCCAACCGCGAGGATGTACTCCCTCATCCGCCACTCGGACAGCCCTCCGGGAGGCGGTCGGACAGTCCCCCGGACGGTGTCGTGGACAGCCCTTCGGGAGGACTCACAGAACTCGGACCGTCACTTGGACAGCCCTTCGGGAGGACACTCGAACAGCCCCTCGGGCAAAAGGACGAAACTACGACCTCTCTACGGGGTTGCACACATACGGTGCCATCTATCCGGTAGGGCTTCGCCGTCTAGAACTAGTTCCCACCGGAACCCAGACAGCCTTTCGGCACTACGAAACTATTTCGTGGGAGGGAGAGAGAATGCCAGATCATGCATGGCTTGTGTGAGAGAGTTGGAGTGGAGTTGGAGAGCACCTCTCCTCCTCCTTATATAGTGGTGGAAGGGGTGGAGGGGGCTGAAAATTCAGCCCACTAAACATGGGGAAAACATGTTCCCACAAAACAAGGAGAACATGTTCCCACCAAACAAGGGAAAAACATGTTCCCTTGTCCATGGTGTTCCCCCATGGGGCCCCACCTTCCTCCCAACACTCTCCACCATTTGTGGGGGCTGCCCCCCACCATGGGGCCCCCCCCCCCAACATTTTGTCCAGCCACAAGGGGGCTGCTCCCAAAGGGGGCCCCCCCCAAAAACAGCCCAAAAACAGCCCCCACGATCCGTGGGATCTTGTCCCCTCACGCTGGGACAAGATGTTTTCCGCGACTATTATTTCTGAAAAATTCCAGAAGGTCCCAGAACATTTCCGGCACCCTCTAAAATTATCTGGACGCGCTCTGGAACATTTCCAGTATGGTGGTTTAAATTAAAACCATCTTTGTTTACCCGGTAAACAACTCCGGCAGCTCCGAAACTTTTTTTTTCGGTTTTTTCTCCAGAAAAATTCCAGAAATTACCAGACCAATCTGGCAACCTCCAAAACATTCCCGGTGCTTGCCGAAACCTTTTTGGATCAATGGTTTTATCCGAAATAACTTTTCGGTTTTACCGAAACTTTTTCAGTGTTCTCTCTCCGGAACTCTTCCGTTGTCTCCGAAACTTTTCGGTGATTTTCTCTCAGACTCCCTGTCTAGTATTCAGCAGATAGATGACCCTTAAGCGTGTGACCCTATAGGTTCGGTGAAGTATAGACATGACACGGAACACCTTCCGATCAATGATCAACATCGGAGCCGTGGACACCCATATTGACCCCTATACCCACACGAATGAATATTCGAGTGAACCTCCAGTTGCCGTGTGCTATTCCTGTTGCTTCACGATATGTTACAAATACCCGAGGTTAGACATGTAGGCATTTCCGTGGATCAACAACTTGTCCACTATGCCAGTTACCTCGTTACCGGTATTGTTCTCTTTTCTCGTTACCGTGTTCTGGCATCCCTGTGATCAAATCACAAAGTGTCTGGCCAGACGATGATGGATACCGTAACACCGAGAGGGCCCAGAGATATCTCTCCATCGTCGGAGGAGCAAATCCCAATCTCGAGCTATCAAGTTACTTGACACACTTTTCCATGAACCCGTAAGCCGCCGTAATAGCCACCCATTTACGGATGACGTTTAACAAACCCCAAAGTTCATGAAGCAAGTATGAAGAAACTCGACACTCTCATGGTCTAAGGAATTTTGCAAACATTAACCATCTCTGTGTTATTAACCATTAATATGTGACGAATGTAACTTATAGCATAACATCAATTTGGGTCGATTCAACACAAATGTTCTTCTAACACTGTGCCCTCAAAATTGCTGGCATAGACATGCCCATGATCAGGAAAACAGAACCATCATGCAATACTTGAGCTAGTCTTAGAGGCCAGACTAGGAATACATATTACCGTTTATTATTCCACACGTGCATATGAGTCTTCCTCCGAGCCTCGTTTTATTTGCAGACTCGAGAACCATAGCAGTTATAGCATGGAACATAAACCTAATTATGAACAGGGAGATAATCAATAACATTTATTATTGCCTCTAGGGCATATCTCCTACATGTAGGGGGCGGCTATTTATAGCCTAGGGAGCAGCCCGACATGATAAGACATAAATGCCCTTCAATGATATGACCGTTAGGTGGATAGGATATTTTGGACAGCTGGCGCATAGCACAACAACGGTCGGAAATTTGAGCTCTCAAATTCCTCAGGGCTATCATGTTCCTCACTTGTAGGCAATCCGCACTGGCGAATTCCTAACTCCTCAGTCAGAACATATTCCTCAGAGAATAGAAGAACTTCGTCTTTGTCACTGAAGAACTTGACTGAACTGTATGAGATTTCCAATGGCTTCACTCGAAAGGATTGGTAGGTGTAGGATTTGAGTTGAGCATCACTTGGAAACTTTTCGTTAGTTTTACCTCGACCCCCTTTAACAGTACGGTGTTTGCTATGACTCAAGAAAGGGAAAACAAAACTATGAAAACAAAAGTATTCACGCTTCATAATCCTCGCGTCATTATCAAGTCTTCAATGTCACACCAATTTCCTCATTTTCAAAGTCTTCAAGAAAACCAAAGTGTTCAACTGAAGACATTCATTTTTAGGGGTCGACTTTCTTCGTAAATATCAAACTCCTCATAGACTTATAGAACCTATGTACACTCACAAACACATTAGTCCCTTAACCTATAAGTCTTCAATACACCAAAATCACTAAGGGGCACTAGATGCACTTACAATCTCCCCCTTTTTGGTGATTAATGACAAATAGGTTAAGTTTTCAACGGGGATAAAACATATGAAGTGAAAATACTGATATTGAGGAATTTGATTGCAAGATATAGAGGAACTCCCCCTGAAGATGTGCATATTGAGGATTTTGCTTTGGATTGCAAATGCACATTGTAGAGTAATATCATGGAGATCTCCCCCTATATCTTGTAATTCATACACGCATTTAACATATGATATGAAGAATTTGAAATGCATGATGAAATATGGTGTCTGACAAAATTCAGCATGGGTGCATTAAGGTACTTGAGGAAATAAGCATGCAAAAAGCAGTTCAAAAGTATCAGACCACCATAGGACTTAAGTTTACAACTCATCAGATCAAACACCTCAGAAGAGCAAGAGTTGTAACTTAACAGAAAAAATAGCCCATATATAAGACCCGCTTGAAGACTAACTCAAATTTCTCCCCCTTTGTCATCGAATGACCAAAAGGGACGAAAAATGAGGACTAACGCCCCTAAAGAATATCATCATGATGTCGATGGAGGAGCGCTAGCGTTGTTGGGGTCGTCCGTTGAGGTAGGGCCTGCCGCAGTGTTGTTCAAATCTTCAGCTTCATCCGTCTCGCGCGATGAAGAATATGAACTGGCAACAAGCTGAGGAACTTTGACCTTCTTGAATTTCTTCGAAGGTGGCTGAGACCAGTTAAAGTCCTGTTGGAAGCCCATCTCCTTGAGATCTTCAGCACTATAAAGATTCGACAGAATAGCCCAAGTGCGGTCAAAGACTTCATGCAAGTAGTAGTGATTCTTCTTCACAGTATTTTGAGTGTCTGTCATGTTCTGAAGAATTGCACCAAACTGACGTTTGACCCACTTGTGATTTTGATCAACTTTCTGATGAAGACTAAGGAGAAGTTCATGATCAGTCATCACACGCGGAGCTGTTGCTTGAGGATTTTGCTTTGAAGCTTTGGCGGCAGAATCTTGTGTTGCAGAGTCATCATTGGTGGAATAGGATGCAGCTTTGCGAAACTGTCCATCCAATGGACGAGCGCCTTCATCTATAATAGCAGCCTTGCCCTTCTCATCAGCTGAGGAAATAGTCCACTTGAGGACTTCAATAGGTGGCAAATAGCTGAGATGATTCTGAAAGTCAGCCTGATAATGAATTGTAGACCTTGATCTGATGAATTTCATGATCCAGGGAGCGTAAGGCTTCAACTCAAAAGGTGACAGAGCAGCATTGGCCAAAGTCCTCATGAAGAAACCATGGTAGTTAATGGGAATGCCATGTATCATGTTGAACAGTAGATTCTTCATGATGCCAACAACCTCTTCTTCATCAGAGTTATGGCCCTTGATTGGACTGAGGGTTTTGGTCAATATGCGAAATATCGTCCTTGGCACATAGAGCAATTCCTTCACAAGGAAGGTGGTCCTTGGAGCTTGGCCAACCTTCAAAGGCTTCATCAACACTTGCATCAAATGATTTGAGAGTTCAGGTTCCTCATAGATGAGCCTAGCACCTTCAGTGGGAGGACTGACTGGGACGGCATGAAGCAATTCAGAGGCCGGTGCTTTGTAATGTGTATTTTCGGTCATCCAGTCTAGCACCCATGAATTCACATCTTCAACATTTCCAGTGATATGTAGTGTGGCGTAGAATTGAAGAATGAGTTCTTAGATGTCAGTGCAGAAGTTAAGCAGCCCAGCGTCATGAAGAACATGAGGACTGGATGGAAGCAAGGAAGCGACTCCATATCCACATGAGGAATTTGCTCGTGGTCAAATACCTTGTTCTTACCAAACAAGAGGGAAGAGTAGTAGTTCATTTGACTTGCTGTCCAGAAGCGCTTGCGTCGCAGTCTTGCAGAGTCATAGGGATTGTAATCCGTGAAGAAATGATGCTCAGCAAAGAAATCATCAGCGTTGAATTTCTGCTTCTTGGTATGAGGATTTTGTGGCTTGGGCTGAAGATTAACAGTTGAAGTCTTCACAGCCACTTGGCGCACAACCTCTGGAGCCACAGACTAAGGAATTTCCATAGCAATTTCATCATTAGCAGTCTTGGTCTCCATTTCTTCAGCATTAGTAGCTGGAACTTCTTCTGGAATAGAATGAAGTGAAGATTGATGTCCTTCAGAGCCCGTATGAATTTCTTCAGTCTGCACAGGGGACTGAGGAATTTGTTGTAGAGGAGTGGTCAATGGAGAATTTGGATGATGTCTCTCCCAATAATCATCATTGAGAACTGGTGTAGTAGACCCAATGTCCACATCCTCATCTTCTTTATCAATTTCTTCATCCAACTGCTCTGAAGTAGCAACAGAAGGATTCGCTTCATCACTGTCATCTAGAATGACATATTCCTCACCAAAGGGAACAATTTCCTTTGATGGCATGCTTGAGATAGGAACGACATCAATGGGGTTGGTGTCCGAGCTTTGCAAAGTCTTCACTCTCTTGGGAGCTGAAGACTCTGCAGTTTCTGATGCTTTCCTTTTCTTCACAACTGCCTTTTCTGCAGGTTTGGTCTTCTTCGCTTCTGATGCAGAAGGAAGGTGGATATCTTTCATCTGTGATGACTTTGTAGGAGGAGCAGATGAAAGTAGTGCAGTTTCTTCAGGCACAACTGATGCAGTTGCCCTGGCTTGATCAGATTCTTTAGGCGCAACATTGGTGGTTGCCCTGGCATTTTCTTCAGGAACTGGAATTTCTTCAGTAGCCCTAGTACTTTCAGTTTCTTCAACAGACTGATTTTCATCAGCTGTGCTAGCATTCTCTTCAGTAGGCTGAGCAGATGCATCAGCCTGAGGAATTTGTTGTTGTGATGGAGCTGCAACATTCGGGTTGAACCCCTTGGCCATTCTGACAGATCTGACTTTGGCACCTAGCCAATCTGCATGATATGCGCCAAATTCATCGCTGAGAGCTTTGATCTCCTTTTGAAGATTCACTAGTTCGTCAGGAGTCATCTTCATAGCATTCTTCTTCAGAAAGCGCTCCTTCTTGTATTGAGGTTTCTTGACTTGCCTGGCATTCTCAAATTTCCATTTTTCTTTGGCTATGAAGGCCGTCAACATGTGGCTCTGGCCAGGAGTGAGGTTCAATTCAGGCAAAGGAGTATTTGGATCCTTGTGCCATAGATCGATGAAATCAAGGATCCTTTTAGGATCCAGCATGAGTGGCACAGCACTGCCTTTGGCTCTAGCGGCCTTTTCTTGCTTGTCTTTGATGATCTCAGCAAGTTCTTCATCATCAGCATCATCATCATTAGACGGAACTTGGAAGGCAACATGCTTCTTGTGAGGACTTGGCCTTGGGCCTCGTCCAGCAGTGGCCTTTTTCTTCAGCAAGATTGGACCAGTTGAAGACTGTGGCGGAGCTGAGGAACTTGCAGATGCTCATGAGGCAATAGAGATTCCTGTAGTCCGTTGGCACGTGGCAAGATGCACAGGTGCTGAGGACTTTGCAGCTGAAGTTGAAGACTTTGTGGCAGCTGAGGGAATTGGAGCTGCCCTTGATGTGGTTGCCTGAGGAATTGGCAGTGAGGGCTTTGCAATTGGCCGTGAGGGCATAGCAGTTGAGGAACTCGGCTTCACAGCAGATTTCTTCGGCAAAGCCTTCTTGGGCTTGCTAGCAGAGGCCTCAGCAGCAGTAGCAGCAGCAGAGTCTTCATTGAATTTCTTCACTGCTTCCTTTGCTACTTGAGCCAATTTGGCTTGGCACTTAGCCCATTCCTTGGGAAATTCCTCACCGCGCCTGATACTTGAGGGATCAACTTCTTGGCCTGGAGCCAATGGAGGTCTTGGACATGGAGGGTTAACAGCGAATTTCTTCATGTACTTGGGAGTAACATAACGATATTCCCTCCATTCCTTATCCCATCTTCTCTCAATTCTATGTATGCGCACTTTGCGCTGAGTCTTGGTCTCTTTGCCATGAGTTGCTTCATCAGGAGTGCAATATTCATCATATATGTCTTCAGGGATTTCAAAAGCAGTGTTTGTTTCAGGCCTCATTCCTCCCTTCTGAGGTCTTTTACCATCAACCATTTTCTTCACTTGAGGATTTTGAACAATTGATGTTTCTGAGGAAGTGTGCAACTTATCTTTGAGGAACGCTGCAAATGAGTTAAGTTGATGAGAACCTAGTGATTCAGCAACAAACATTTTGTACCTGTGAACAGAGTATAGGTGCGAAGAATTTGGAGAGGTCATATGCGTTCTCAGAAATTTTTCAAAAGAAATCAAGTTTGAGGAATTTAACCAGGGGAGTCTTGAGGAATTTCACTAAGCGTTCTTGACTTAGGTTCCAGAGTTGTATATATTAGAAAATCCACACAATTGAGGAATCTTGAAGAAAAACATAGCTTAGTGAAACAAATCAAGATACAGAAGCATTCGGGAGTTTATGGAATGGGAAGTTGAAGAATAAACACCTTTTGAAGATTTTGTGAAATCATCAGAATCAAATTAGGGCAGTAAAATCAGATTTTATTTACCCTGGACGAAGAACATGATGAACTGGAAGTGGAAGTGGAGAAGTTCGTCCGTTCAGATCTCCCACGCCCTAACTTGGCGGTGAGAGACAGCTACGGCGGCGGCGGAGTGAAGATTTCCGCGGCCGGCGTGAGTACGACGGCGACGAGGACGAGGCAGTGAAGCTCTTCCTCACCGGCGATGATGGAGAGTAGCGGCGGCGCTAGGTCAGAGAGCTCGAGTGAGTTGGTGGTCGAGTGGAGTAAATGAAGACAGAGGAAGGGAGGGGGTATTTATAGCCACGGTGAAAAACTGCACGTCCAAAATTTTTGGACGAACATGCCCCTGACCCTTGCTCTTCTAACGACATGTGTCACCCACGTACAGAAAGATGGAGATCGTGGTAGATCATGGGTGAGTAGTTTAATCCTATTGCGGGATGCGGAACGGTTTGAGCGGCAAAAGCCGAAAATTCAGATATGAAAATTTTAACGTTTCGTTCGCAAATTCTTCAGTTGTCAAGGACATAGTGAAGACTTTGAACGGGTTTCAAATAGAATGCACATGAAGAATTTCTGAACATACTGGGTTGAGTTTAGCATAGAGGGGGAACGGGTCCGATCACATTCACTTAGAAGAAAATCAACTTGAAGAATTAGCAATAAGTGAATGTTGTTGAGGACATGAAAAACTCAATTATATATATATAGTCAATGAAGAAAATCAGTCAATTTTTTTTGAAGACTTTGCAAGTTGAAGAATTTGAAAATTGAAGAATTTGCAAAATGAAGAAAAACTCAATTTTGAAGATTTTTAACTTTTGTGGTGGCGTGACCCACCGTATAAGAATGATGATTTCAGACGCCGCGTACAATTGTCGTAGGGCTCTGAGAATCAAATTCTTCGTTAATTTCTTCACACTTAGAGGGTTAGTCTTCATTGATTGAAGAAAAACGTTCTTCGTGTGTTGCACATCTAAGTCATCAATTTTGCATAAGTGTTAGGATGTGTGTCCTTTTCAAAGAACATTCGAAGATTCTAAGATATTTAGCTCACACCGCAACTTGCTAAATCTCTTCTCATCCAAGGGCTTGGTGAAGATATCCGCTAGCTGTTCTTCAGTCTTCATGTGATCAATAGAGATGTCGCCCTTCAACACATGATCTCGAAGAAAATGATGACGAATCTGGATGTGCTTTGTCTTTGAGTGCTGAACTGGGTTATGAGCAATCTTGATGGCACTCTCGTTGTCACAGTAGAGTGGCACATTCTTCACATTGATGCCATAGTCCTTGAGGGTTTGCTTCATCCACAGCAATTGAGCACAGCAAGAACCAGCAGCAATGTACTCAGCTTTAGCAGTAGAGAGTGATACGCAGTTGTGCTTCTTCGAGGACCAACATACTAAAGATCGTCCGAGGAAATGGCATGTGCCTGATGTTGACTTGCGATCCACACGATCACCAGCATAGTCAGAGTCAGAATATCCAATGAGATCAAAAGCCGAGCCCTTGGGATACCATAATCCAAGTGTTGGAGTGTGAGCTAGATATCGAAGAATATGTTTCACAGCCTTATGGTGTGATTCCTTCGGTGTAGCTTGAAAACGGGCACACATGCAAACACTAAGCATAATATCTGGCCTAGATGCACATAGATACAGTAAAGAGCCAATCATGGAGCGGTATACCTTTTGATCGAAGTCTATACCATTTTCATCGGTGCATAGATGGCCATTTGTGGGCATAGGGATTTTGACGCCTTTGCAATCTTGCATACCGAATTTCCTCAGAACGTCCTTGAGGTATTTCTCTTGAGAAATCAAGATGCCATTGCGTTGTTGATGAATTTGAAGACCTAAGAAGAATTTCAATTCTCCCATCATGGACATTTGATATTCCTCACTCATCATATAAGCAAATTCGTTACTGTAATGTTGGTTAGTACAGCCAAAAATAATATCATCAACATATATTTGGCACACGAATAATTCATCATCATATGTTTTGGTGAAAAGAGTTGGGTCGAGTGAACCGGGTTTGAAGCCTTTCTTCATGAGGAATTCCTTCAGAGTATCATGCCACACCTGAGGGGCCTGCTTGAGGCCATAGAGGGCCTTATTGAGTCTGAAGACTTGATCAGGATGTTTAGGATCTTCAAAACCTGGGGGTTGAGCAACATATACTTCTTCCTCAAGCTTACCATTGAGGAATGCACTTTTCACATCCATTTGATATAAGATGATATTATGATGGTTAGCATAGGCAAGCAATATGCGAATAGCCTCAAGTCTAGCAATAGGTGCAAAAGTTTCATCAAAATCAATTCCTTCAACCTGTGTGTAGCCTTGAGCTACAAGATGAGCCTTGTTCCTCACCACTAGGCCATTTTCATCTTGTTTGTTGCGGTAGATCCATTTGGTGCCGATGATATTGTGCTTGTGTGGGTCTGGTCGCTTGACAAGCTCCCACACCTTGTTCAGCTCGAATTGGTGTAATTCCTCTTGCATCGCTTGAATCCATTTAGGCTCCAGAAATGCCTCATCTACTTTGGTGGGCTCTGTGATAGAGACGAAAGCAAAATGCCCACAAAAGTTAGACAAATGTGAAGCTTTTGAGCGAGTGAGAGGACCTGGTGCGTTGATGTCATTGATGATTCTCTCAATCTGCACTTCATTTGCAAAGCGAGGATGAGTAGGTTGACGACTTTGACTTGGCTCAGCATTTTCTTCAGAGCCATTTTCTTCAGATGCACCAGCATGATTTTCTTCATGATCTGGAATGACTTCTTCAGCAGATTCTTCAGTAGGTATGACATCCTCAGTAGCCTTTAGCTTGATGGATTCCTCAGGAGACATTTCATCTAGCACAGGAGGTAGGTGCTCTCTTTGAGAGCCATTAGTTTCATCGAACCGCACATCTACAGTTTCAACAACCTTGTGGTGATAGGTGTTGAAGACTCTGTAGGTATGCGAGTCCTTTCCGTAACCAAGCATAAAACCTTCATGTGCTTTCGGTGCAAATTTGGAATTGTGATGAGGATCTCTAATCCAGCATTTTGCACCGAAGACTTTGAAATAACTTACATTGGGTTTCTTGTTAGTGAGGAGTTCATACGAGGTCTTCTTGAAGAATTTGTGAAGATATGACATCAATTTCATCAGACAGAATTTCATCAATTTATGCAACATATGTATATATAGCAGTATGAGGACGTGAGAAATGAATGAATCATTTCTTCATGATTAGCTTGCGTCCTTTCAAGCATTTCAGGTCTCCAGAAAATTCTTTAGACGATTTAGTTCGTCTGGAGACCTGACCCTGCATAAGAGGTTAGTTCTTTTTCTTCACCACCCACATCTAGAGGGGTGGCAAAGAGTTCATCATTCTGCGAGCTCCATAAGAGAAAGGTGGCATTGAAGCCAAAGCGCTTCGTTTCACAGGAGAGGGATTAGTATAGGCATATGAGTAAGCAGAGAAATTCTTCGAGGACTTATGAACATAATGATTTGAAGAATAATGCACATAATCAGAACTCTTAGATTTTCCCTGCGAAACAAAAGCGTTAGCATGATGATGATCATATGAGGACTTAGATCCACGTGAGGAATTTGATCCATAAGAGGACTTGGATCCATATGAAGACTTTGGTCCATATGAAGAATTTGATCTGGGGTTCCTATTCTTCACAGGTGGTGTCATGAGGACATTCACCTGAAGACTTTCAAGGCACCTTTTGGGAACCCAGATTTTCTTCATAGGGGGACCATTCCTGCAGTTAGTTCCAACATATCTAGCAAATACTTCACCATTCTAATTTTTGAACAGTTTATAGTTGGAGTCAAATGACTCATCAGATGAATATGAGGATTCACAAGTAAAGCCAGATAAAGTGGATGGATCTACGGGAGGTCCCTTCGCAGCAACCCATGAGGTTTTGGGATACTGCTCAGGTTTCCAGTAGGTTCCATCAGCATTGAGTTTCCTCTCAAAGGCAATACCCTCTTTCCTAGGGTTCCTGTTCAAGATCTGCTTTTTGAGCACATCACAAAGAGTCTGATGCCCTTTGAGGCTTTTGTACATGCCTGTCACATACAATTCCTTCAACCCTGCATTTTCGTCAGTGATACTAGTGGTATCCTCAGATGAGGAAGTTGTGACCACAGAGATAGTTGAAGAATTTACGGCAATAGAAGCATTTGAACTTTTAGGTGAAGAATTAGCAGTTTCACGTTCAATGCATTTCAAGCATGGTGGAATAAATTCTTTCTGAGTGGAACTGATCTGTTGAGCAAGCAATGAATCATTTTCCTTCTGAAGATCTTCATGACTCACCTTTAGCTTCTCAAGATCTTGCTTTCTTTGAAGAAATTCATAAGAAAGCTTCTCATGATCGGCTAAGAGAGTTTCATGACGACTCTGAAGGTTGTCAAACTTAGACTGTAGTTGCTGAAGATTATCAGTCAGTGTTTGAGTTCGATCCATTTCCTCACCTAACAGGTCATCGCTTTTGTCTAGCATATTTTGAACCTTTTCCAAAGCCTTTTGTTGTTTAACAGCAATATTAGCAAGTTTGGAATAGCTGGGTTTGAGGTTATCATCAGATTCATCCTCACTTGATTCAGAGGAGGGATATTTGAATGCCTTGGCACCTTTTGCCATGAAGCAATAGGTGGGAGCATAGTCATCGTTGCCGTCATCAGCAGTGTTGGGGAAGCCATTTTCCTCAGTGTTGAAGATGGACTTGCTGACATAAGCAGTAGCGAGGGCTAGGCTCGCCACACCAGAGTCTGACTCCTCAGATGCCTCCTCTTCCTCATTTTCCTCAGATTCAGCTTCAGAGTCCATTTCCTTGCCAATGAATGCCCGAGCCTTCTTGGAACTGCTCTTCTTGTGAGATGAAGACTTTGAAGATTTTGATGATGAGGACTTTGAAGATTTCTTCTTCTTTGAGTCATCTGAACTATCATCCTTGTATTTCTTCTTCTTTGATTCCTTTGCCCACTGAGGACAATCAGTTATGTAGTGACCAGGTTTCTTGCATTTGTGGCAAGTCCTCTTCTTGTAACCACGGGATGAGGAATCTGATCTTATGTCATCACCTTTTGAAGATTTTACAAAGCGACCACGCCTTGAGAACTTCTGGAATTTCTTCACGAGCATTGCTAGCTCCTGGCTTAGTTCTTCAGGGTCACCAAGGCTGCTATCAGAATCTTCTCCTTCAGATGAGGAAACTGCCTTGGCCTTCAGTGCGCGTGATCTTCCATAGCTTGGCCCGTAGAGATCTCTCTTTTTAGCTTGTTGGAATTCATGAGTGTTCAGCCTCTCAAGAATATCAGCAGGATCTAGTGACTTGTAGTCTCCACGTTCTTGAATCATTAGTGCCAGTGTATTGAATGAAGAATCGAGTGACCTCAGCAATTTCTTCACCACCTCATGGTCGGTGATGTCAATGGCACCCAGTGCTTGAAGCTCGTTTGAAATGTCAGTGAGGCGATCAAAGGTTTGCTGGACATTCTCATTGTTGAGTCTTTTGAAGCGGTTGAAGAGATTGCGAAGAACGTTAACTCGAGAATCACGTTGAGTTGAGATTCCTTCGTTGACCTTGGACAGCCTGTCCCAGATAAGCTTTGCAGACTCCAAAGCACTCACTCTGTCGTACTGTCCTTTGCTCAGATGGCCACATATGATATTCTTCGCTTGAGAGTCGAGTTGCTTGAATCTCTTCACATCAGCAGCGTTCACGGAAGGAGTGACAGAGGGAACGCCATTTTCCACAACGTACCAGAGATCGTTGTCAATTGCCTCAAGATGCATGCGCATCTTATTCTTCCAGTAGGGGTAGTCCGTCCCATCAAAGGTAGGACACCCAGCCAAGACCTTGATCATGCCTGCAGTCGACATAACTAAAACTCTAGGTGGTTAAACCAAAATCACAAAGAACAAGGGAGTACCTTGCTCTGATACCAATTGAAAGTGTGTTATATCGACTAGAGGGGGGGTGAATAGGCGATTTTTATGAATTCATCGCTGAGGAAATACTACTTGAGGAATTTCCTGAGCAACGAACTACAAGCAGCGGAATAAGTAGTCAGGTACATGGATAACAAAGCAGTAGCATAGTCATCATGATGAAATGAAACAACACAGAGCACGGGTAGCGTGTAAACAGGATAAGCAGGCTGAAGACAAAGTGACTGAAGAAATAGGAATGAGGAAATTGAGAAAGTCTTCAGTCAAAGTCTTCAAACAGTAACGATCAAGTACACAGCAAGTATGCGAGGAAATGAAAGGGTTGAGGAAATAGAACCAGTAGCTTGGTGAAGACAGTGATTTGGTAGACCAGTTCTGACTATTGTGATAGTTGTACGTCTGGTTGGAGCGGCTAGGTATTTAAACCCGAGGACACACAGTCCTCACCGTATTCTCCTTGAGCTAAGGTCACACAGACCTCGCCCAATCACTCGTGGTAAGTCTTCACAGGTGACTTCCAAACCTTCACAGACTTGGTCACTTGGCAATCCACAATTCCTCTTGGATGCTCTACACCATGACACCTAACCGTCTGGAGGATGCACAGTCCTCAAAGGTAACAAGCGTCGGTTCCACACAGGAACAATCTCTTCAGTGATGCTCAATCACTTTGGGTTTTAGGTGTTGGGTTTGGGTTTTTCCTCACTTGATGATTTTTGCTCAAAGTCCTCGGAGGATGGGATGCTCTAAATGACAAGTGTCAGTTTCTCTCGGAGCAACCAACCAGCTAGTGGTTGTAGGGGGCGGCTATTTATAGCCTAGGGAGCAGCCCGACATGATAAGACATAAATGCCCTTCAATGATATGACCGATAGGTGGATAGGATATTTTGGACAGCTGGCGCATAGCACAGCAACGGTCAGAAATTTGAGCTCTCAAATTCCTCAGGGCTATCATGTTCCTCACTTGTAGGCAATCCGCACTGGCGAATTCCTAACTCCTCAGTCAGAACAAATTCCTCAGAGAATAGAATAACTTCGTCTCTGTCACTGAAGAACTTGACTGAACTGTATGAGATTTCCAATGGCTTCACTCGAAAGGATTGGTAGGTGTAGGATTTGAGTTGAGCATCACTTGGAAACTTTTCCTTAGTTTTACCTAGACCCCCTTTAACAGTACGGTGTTTCCTATGACTCAAGAAAGTGAAAACAAAACTATGAAAACAAAAGTCTTCATGCTTCATAATCCTCGCATCATTATCAAGTCTTCAAGGTCACACCAATTTCCTCATTTTCAAAGTCTTCAAGAAAACCAAAGTCTTCAACTGAAGACATTCATTTTTAGGGGTCGACTTTCTTCGTAAATATCAAACTCCTCATAGACTTATAGAACCTGTGTACACTCACAAACACATTAGTCCCTTAACCTATAAGTCTTCAATACACCAAAATCACGAAGGGGCACTAGATGCACTTACAGGTGGGATGCTTGCCTGGAGATGTTCGCTCCTCAGAAGGCCTTGATGTCATTCGCCTCGCAAGGCAGGGGGCCTCGCGAGGGTCTTACTCGTGAAGCCTTGGAGTTGGTCCATACTGGGCATTTGGCAGAGCCACATGCTGGGCCGCAGGCCCACGGGTCTGGGTACCCCCGGTCCAGGACGCCGACAGTAGCCCCCGGGACCATGGCGCGCTTGGCCTGGCTTCGAGGCGAAGGCAAAGAGGAGAGGGCGAAGCGACACAGGCCCTAATCGCTTGCGGGCCAGGCTTGACGCGTGGCGCAAGACGGGACGCAGACACCCCCACTTCCCCATATCGCCTCGGCAACTGCCCAAGCTGACAAAAAGCCTACCGCACGCTGTGGGGTCATCATTCCTCGAAGGTGGAAGGGCGCCGAGGCCTTCTCTGATCGCCTATAATAGGGCGAAGGGGCAGAGCCCCCGACCATCTCTGTCTTCTCGTCCATTCGCCTCCAACCCTGGTCGCAGCAGCCATGGGGCCCGTGAGAAGGTTCACCGCTGCTGAGAAAGGCAAGGCACCACAAGAAGGGCCGGAGCTACCGCAGTCCAAGAGGGGGTGCCGTCGCCCCCGCAAGTCTGCCGCTACGCCCGCAGCGTCTTCTCGAGAGCGTGGGCGCCCTCCATTGGCGGTCCGCGCCGGCTCCAGTAGCCGCGCGAAGAATCTTGTCTGCGTGCGGGGCCGCGGGAAGCGGCACGCTGACGGACATGGGGGGCGGACCAGTGTCGGCGCCCGGCCACCTCGGGCGTGGGTGCACTCCACCGAGTCGGCCCCGTGAGTTCGTCGTGTGGATGGAGAGCCCGCCGTGCACTTGGATCCAACTCCCGGGCTCCTTCACGGGGGAGCTGGCGGCGGACGATCCTGTCGGGCTGAGCAAATCCTCCTGGGCGGAGGTCGAAGTTACCCCCTCCGGCTTCATGTACCTAACACGGGGGTGGCAGTCGTTCGCCCGCGCCCATGACCTGAAGGGGAGGCACACCCTCCACTTCAAGTTTGACGGGGCGGCGACGCTCTACGTGAAGATCTTCGGGGAGACGGGCTACCGCCTCGGATGCTGTCCGGCGGGCGACATCAGCGGCAGCGACGACGACCACAGCAGCGGGGTGGCATCCTCGGCGGTGAACTTGCCCTTGGCGACGGCCATGGCGCCTCCAGCGGCAACGGCACCTCCTCCAGGGAAATCGGGAGCGACGATGACTACGACGAGCTGTGTCGCCACTGCATCAAGGTGGAGGACGATTCCGACTAGCCATCGCGATGTCGGAGTCGACGCCTCAGAAGCTGCGGCCTCCGAGAGGCTATTTCTTTTGTTTCTTTATTTCCTGCATCAAAACCATGAAGGGCCCCGTGGAGGTGTGTAAGGAACTGCGGCACTCGCGCCTTTATCTTAATTCTTTTAGCTTGTGTTTTAAATCATGTTGGCATCTCTCGTGTGGGCTCGAGCCCATTTTTTCCTTGCGATAGCTTAGTGCTCTGCGTCGCTAGGACCCAGTCCCCAGGCGAGCTTCTGTCGTCGCTGGTATGCCAGGTCACAATGTTGTGTGCAAGGCGAGGAGGTGAGCGACCCGAGGTCCGATAAGAGCTCCTGAAGCGCGATGCTCAAGGGGCCCCCCTTGACGCGCAAGCGGCTTTCGAGAGAGAAAGGGGGTTCTTTGCCCGACGAGATCGCGAGAGTCAAGGTAAAGCGCTAATAGTAAAGCTCACGCCTGGCGCGAATAAGATGACTTAGCTACAGATGATCGTGGCCCGTGAGGGATTCCTGCGTCATGAGGGCAGGCCTCCCTGGAGTTTTGATCCTCTGTACCCTTTCTGTTCCGCAACGAGTCAACACAAGTCCCACTAGGGGTGCGTGAAAAGATTGGCGTCCTTTATGTTTCAAGCGATGCCTGCACTGCTGTACCGCGCCCCTCTTCCCGTATTCCCTCGCGAGGTTTACCCCTCATTGCCTTGCTCACCAAGGTGCTCTACATCCTCAGGACCCGAGCCTCGAGCGGAGGTCAGCCGCCGCTGGTATGTCAGGTCGCGATGCCTGGGACAAGGCCAGGGGGTGAGGGTTCGAGAGCCAGTAGGGGCTCCTAAGGAGCGATGCTCAAGAGCCCCCCTTTAACATGCAAGCGGCTTGCGCGAAAAGGAGCGGTTCGCCTCATGGAGGTTGCAAGGAAAGGGACTCTGGCTGGTAATAATTGGCGGACGAAATGATTTTACTTAGCCTTTCACGGATCAAACCGCTGCCTGACCGAGGCGGACCCTCCTGAGGCGGCAAGGTGTCGTCAAGGGGCCGTTCGGACGCTTGTCTCTTGAAGTTCCTGCGCATTTGATAGATCATGAGATACAGAGGGTGGCACGTGCTTGCTGATATGCCCATGATCATTCCGTGAGAAGATGAAGGCACTAAGGACCTGGTGAGGTGACGTGCACGGGGCCGCCCTGCGAGCCAGAGCTCAGTCGCTTAGATTTATCAACGCTGCAGGGATGGACCCAAGCACAAGCGTCGTGCCGGTAGCCCCCTCTCATGGGACGTTCAGGAGGTGAGTTGGCAACGCGTGAAGTCTGCAGGGCGGAGACTCTAGAAGCGATGTGACATGAAGCACAGGGTTAACAGTCATAGCAACTCATGAAAGCATAACTGGTTTGAGGTACATGAACAGAACGATGCAACTATAGGGGCGGACCTTACAACCCGAGGATAATGTAGCCCGTGGGGCGCCTCAATTGAACAAACCAAAAAGTCACCTGGCAATGATGCTGCGGAGGCGTTGAGGTAGTCGATGAAGCGCGTCGCGGAGGTTCGCTCCTCACGAGCCGGACGGCTCCGGAGGCTTGAGAGGCTCGCGAGGCCCTGGGGGCTCGCGAGGGTCTGGGGCCTCCTGAGACGCCACCGCCAAGCGTCAGGCTTCATGAGATGCCATAACGCACTGCGCCAGGCACTGGTACAAGGCGCCAACATTCAGCGGGCCGAACGGCATGCGTACATAGTTTGAGGGGTAGCCCTCGCTCCGGCCGATGCGCGACGGCCAGAAGACGTCCTGAGAAGCGGCCATGTTGAGGCCCGGGATGTCGACGCAGACGCGTAGCCCGTCACCCGCGCCAAGGGCAGTAGCTGCACTGGTGGGGCGTGTGGGGCGGCGCTCGCCGCGCATGGCTTGCGCTTCCTGAAGCTCCTCGATCGCCTTGGTGATGAACTCTCATGCTCCTGGCGCCTCGTGCCTTGTTCCTTGCTTGTGGGGGTGCGCGTCAAGGCACGCCTCCAAGTGGTGCCTGAGCACCTCCCCCGTCGCACTGGTCAGGTCAGACGCTCTCCAGATGGGAGCCCCCGAGCCCGTCCTGAGGAAGGCGCCGGGCGCGCCTTCCTATGCGGGAGGAAGAGGTGCTCCGACAACAGATGCGGAGCCTGAGGCATTGCCGGCGGGTTTCTTGGCCTCCGGACGGCTCTTGGGGAGGAGTTGCTTCTTCGCGGGGGTAGCCTCAGGGGGCGCAGCGTCATCTTCGCCATCTGAGTTCTCAGCTGCCGCGTCCCGGTAGGCATGCTCAAGGGAGCAGACCGCATCCTTCTCATCACAGGCGACGGTGATGACGCCGCTGCACGCCGGCATCTTGAGGACGTTGTAGCCATGGTGGGTAGCCTCCATGAACTTGGCGAGCGCTGGGTATCCCAGGATGGCATTGTACGGGAGGCCGATGTGGGCCACGTCGAAGTCGATGAGCTCAGTGTGGTAGTTGCCGCGCTTGCCGATGGTGACGGAAAGGCGCACCTGCCCCAGGGGAGTGGTGGAGTCGTCGGTCACTCCAGAGAATGGCTTGGTGGGCATGAGTTGATCGTAAGGCACTTGGAGCGTCTCAAAGGTCTCCTCAGAGAGGACGTTGAGGCCGGCACCGCCATCGATGAGCGTCTTGGTGACTGAGACGTTGCTGATGGTGGGCGTGCACAGTGTTGTCGCTTGAAACTGCCTCGGCATTTCCCCAAAGAGGAAGGGATGATGCAGTACAACTACAATAGGTATTTCCCTCAGTTGTGAAACCAAGGTATCAATCCAGTAGGAGAACCAAGCAACACTATGTAAACGGTACCTGCACACAAAGAACAAATACTTGCAACCCGACGCGTAAGAGGGGTTGTCAATCCCTCCACGGTAAAAAGATAGATAAATTTGTGGTAGATTAGATAAATGGCTCTTGATAAAACACAAAATAAAATACATAATAAAAAAGTGCAGCAAGGTATTTTTGGGTTTTTGGAATAATAGATCTGAAAATAAAAGCGAATAAAAATAGATCTCAAAGCAAATATGATAAAAGATAGACCCGGGGGCCATAGATTTCACTAGTGGCTTCTCTCGAGAAATAGCACATGGTGGGTAAACAAATTACTGTTGGGCAATTGATATAAGATCGAATAATTATGATGATATCCAAGGCAATGATAAATATATAGGCATCACGTCCAAGATTAGTAAAACGACTCCTGCCTGCATCTACTACTATTACTCCACACATCGACCGCTATCCACCATGCATCTAGTGTATTAAGTTCATGGAGAAACGGAGTAATGCAATAAGAACGATGACATGATGTAGACGAGATCTATTCATGTAGGAATAGCCCCCATCTTGTTATCCTTAATAGCAATGATACATGCGTGTCTTGCTGCCCCTTCTGTCACTGGGAAAGAACTCCACAAGATCGAACCCATCACAAAGCACCTCTTCCCATGGCAAGAAAAATCGATCTAGTTGGCCTAACTAAACCAAAGATTCGAAGAAGAAATATGAGGCTATAAATAATCATGCATATAAGAGATCAAATAAGACTCAAATAATATTCATGGATATATATCTGATCATAAACTCAAAGTTCATCGGATCCCAACAAACACACCGCAAAAAGAGTTACATCAAATAGATCCCCAAGAGACCATTGTATTGAGAATCAAGAGAGAGAGAGAGAGAGAGAGAGGAAGCCATCTAGCTACTGCCTACAGACCCTTAGGTCTATGGTGGACTACGCACGCATCATCAGAGAGGCACCAATGAGGATGATGAACCCCTCAGTGATGGTGTTAGATTGGATCTCGTGGTTCTGGAACTTGCGGCGGCTGGAATTGTGTTTCGTCGACTCCCCTAGGGTTTCTAGAATATTTGGGAATTTATAGGGCGAAGAGGCGATAGAGGAGACCGCGTGGGCCCCACAACTCCCCTTGGCGCGCCTGGGCTCCTGGGCGCGCCCTGGTGGGTTGTGGTCCCCACGGGCCTCCCCCAGGTGCTTTCTTGGTCCTCAAGGTGTCCTCTGGTCCAAAAAAAATCTCCAGAAAGTTTCGCTGTGTTTGGACTCCGTTTGGTACTGATATTCTGCGAAGTAAAAAAACAAGCAGAAAACAGCAACTAACACTGGGCACTATGTCAATAGTTGTCGTGGTTTTGTCATGATAGATGCCCTTGTGAAAGGACTTAGGTGCGAGGCCATGGCTACGGTGATTAGCTTAAAGGGGTTGAATGGGACGAGAGACACGAGTTTACCTAGGTTCGGCCCCTCACCGACGAGGTAAAAGCCTACTTCGTGCTTTGTGTTGTATTGATTGAGTATCGATTACAAGGGAGCGTAATCGCTTAACCTAGCTATCCATGGATTGTAACTTGAGTTTACCCGCCGCAGGGTCTCGCCTTTATATACACAGGTCGAGGCCCTGGGCTTACAAGAGTCCAGGTCGGGTTATACAACGTAACCGACTCTGGTTCTAAGTCATCTTGCCTTGCTAGGCAAGTCGCCGTTGGGCGGCTTACACCTCCCGGTCACGCTCCGCCTCCAGGTTTTCGGCCTTCAATTGGCCCACCTCGTAAGCCGCCTCCAGGCTCTGAGGTCTTGGCTTCTTGGGCCTGCTCACTTATTAAGTCGCCAACAGTGTAACCCGGCCCCTCCTGGGCGGGTCACACCGTGGGGTTATATCCCCAACATTAGGCCCCAGATTGATTTGAACCTGTTCATGTCAATCTTCATTCTCTGGTTGGTGAGTCTTCTTTGGTTCTTCTAACACTTCAACCTTGAGTAAATCTTCATGACCCGCCATATTGAAAAGATGACGGCATGTTATTAAATTCAGAAAAAACCTCATGACGTCACAACGGATATTTACATTAACCATTCATTCTGAAAATCGAGGAGCCCCTCACGCTATAGTAATTATCATGCCTCCTCGATCTTCGCGCATGCCGTTTCACTGTTCCATCTTTTCCCTTATAAATAGGGATGGGGGCCCTGCCTTTTCACTTTTTACCCCCGTCTCCTTCTCTTCTTCTTCTTCCTCGCGTCATCCGTCGCAACCGGAGCTCCGCCACCCCAGCCAAGCTTCGCTAGCAACTTCGTCAAGGCCGCTGCATCGACCTGTTGGGACCAGAGATCTACGGCGCAAGTCCGCTCTTTCCCCAACACTGTCAAGGTATCATTCTTCCCCCTGCTCAGATCCACATTAGGGCACTCGAGTTCATGGAGTTCATCATTGTCCATCCAAGTTTATCTAAGTTCATCCACCCTCTGTCCAGAAGTTGTATTTCAATCCAAGAACAGGGTAGGACTAGGGCGGAAACAATTTTTAGCCCTTACTTTGCATCTTGGATAGATCCCTTCTTTTTCAGAATCAACACACAACTGTTAGTTCTTCCACTACTGCGCTCCAGGTTTAGCAATTTATTCACTTTTTCCGAACTGATGTAGATCCGTAAATATAGCTACAATCTGTAAAACTTGTTTGCCCCACACTTAGTAAAATTTCAACAACCTTGGATCTGTAGATAATTGACCCGCCCTTCATTGTTCGGGCGGCTTAATAACGAATTTGTAACCCGCCAAGAATTCCAAGGATGCTTCTTTCACTTAACCCGCCAACATGTTGCCGGCTCACACTTTCATAACATAACCCGCCATATTCTTATGGCCTGATAATTATTCCAACACATGGCCAGGGCGGCTCATAATTCCTTAATGGTTCATTGTAATATGTAGTTTTTTAACCACAGCTAGTTCATTACTGCTGAAATATCATATAATCACTTAGGCGGCTTACTGTTGCAATTGTAACCCGCCACGCTCTTACTCCTTGGTCCCAGCCTTTTCACCTGATCAATCATGACTAAGGGTCCCAATTCTTGCGATTGGGTTGCTTCTAGAGTCTCCGAGCTCTCACTGAATGAGTATGTGGACATGGGGGTCTTGCCAGCCAAAGATATCATCCACTGGCGGGTTCTAGGTCTTGAAACTACTCCTCAACCTAAAGAGCATGAAGTTGTCATTTTTGCAGTTCACCTTCTCCGTGGCTTTTCACCGCTCGGATCAAAATTCTTCCGAGATGCTCTGCATTTTTACAACCTTCACCCCCAAGACATTGGTCCCTACTCCGCCTCCAATCTGTGCCACTTTCAAGTGTTCTGCGAATTGTATCTTCAGGAATAACCTACTGTTGACCTCTTTCGAGAGTACTTTTACATCAACCACCAGACTAAAATGTCAGATGGGCTGAATCTTGAGCTTGGAGGTGTTTCCATCCAGAGGCGGAGAGATGTGACTTTTCCCTCTGTCGCACTGCCTAGCCATCCCAAGCACTGGAACTATACCTAGTTCTACTGCAATGACACCTCCCTAGCTAGACAAAACCCCTTGCCGGGTTACCGCCCCTACCGGCTCACCACCAATGGTGTGCTTCTAGGTCGATTGACTGCTACAGAGCGCGCCCAGTATGGCTCCACCTTTTCAAAGATTCAAGCTTTGATTGCCAACGGCTTAACTGAAGTTGATCTAGTCTGCTACTGGGTTGCATGGAGAATTTTACCGCTGAGCCGGCGCAACGGCTGAATGTGCCAATACACCGGTGATACAAAGGACTCACAGTGTTATAACCAAACGCGTCTGACTGATAAAGATATCAACAACACAGTTAAAATGCTGCTTGGGGAGTCTCTGGAAAATTGCAGCAAAACGGAATTGAATCCTTTCTGCACTCTTAACCCGGCTCCTGATGTAAGTATTCTGAAAAAATCTTCATCTTTGTTTGTCTATCTCTTATACTTCATATCCCTGAAATTATTGCTCATGTATGCATGCAGGCCGACTCTCCTTTCTGGAGGAAGAAACTAACAACTGCCCCGCCCACTAAGAAGCCTAGGGGAGCAAAGTCTTGTGGCACGGGTCATCGTAAACAACCAGCAGCACAAGAGCTTTTCGAGCTAGATGAGTCGGAGGTAGAACTTGACTCCCTTGGTCTTCTCTTTATGCAACTTATTGATGCTGATTCCTCTCAGGACGACACGGAGACAAGCCAGGCTCATGAAGCAGAGTTAACTATTATCTCCTCCGACTCAGAACCCTTGCCAAGAAAGAAAACACGACGGGTCATCCAAAAAGTAAGATTTTCTCACCCTCTTACTCATCTGGACCCCAATTTTCTTTTGAAGAAATAGCAGCACGAGTCAAGGCGTCAGACCCGGAGCGGCGACGCTGAAGACATAATGGCCAGCTTATCCAACACGCCGACTCCCCGGAAACATCGTAATGAGGTGCCTCATAGCCCGACTCTATCCCTTCCAAAGGCCGGTCTCATGCGTCAACCTCTTAATTCTTCTGATTCAAACTATCAGGGAACGCCTCCATCCTCTGGCGACTCAATCGGAACACAACTTCATGTCTTTGTTGTCGCCCATGGCTAAGTACTTTCATCTGTTGATAAAAACCTTGTGGTTATATACTCATAAACTCATGTATTCTTGTCACAGGGGCAAGGCAAAGGCGGGTAAGAAACAAAAGGTGGGCGGCTCTTCAAAAGACCCCAAGGCTTCTGAGCCGGAGACATAGGTGCCGGAGGCCCCTGAGGCCTCAATCCAAAATCCTGAAGACCCTGTGAACCAGCAAGATGACCCGCCTCCACAGACTGATGCTGCAACCTTTGAGCTTATGGACACTGAGGTTAACCCGGCAATCAGCCTAGACCCTCCAAGTCCTAAGCCGCCCTCTCCTGCCAAATCAACTGAAGAGATCCCTTCCCTCCTGAGAAGAATTCTGATGATATTATTGTCACAGGGATGGCTTATACAATGCTAGGAGCCTCTACTATGCTAACCAAGCCTAGTACCAAAGAAGAATCACCTTCATTGGAGAAAGGCAAGACCAAGTTGGATCTGGAGAACTATTCCTCTTTCAATGCAGGTGAGGTGTATGCGGGCTACTTGAGCCGCTTTCACACAAGCCGGGACATGGAGGCCGGGTTAGTCCATCTTATGAAACAGAAATACGAGGTATGAGTATATCAAACTCCCCTTTAACCTTGTATATATATATATATATCCATACTAGCCCCCAAGTCTTAAGTATAGGAGTAACATTGAGTATGCTTGAGACTTGTGAAAATTTCCAAAGTGTAGCCCCCAAGGGCTGGCTTATCTTGATGAGATGAGCCGGGTCTTATTAACCATTTGTTAGAGCCAAATACGTAGCCCCCAAGGGCCGGCTTATCTTGATAAGATGAGCCGGGTCTTGTAATCACTTATGAGAGCCAAATACATAGCCCCCAAGGGCCGTCTTATCTTGATAAGATGAGCCGGGTCATAATATAAATTGAAATGACCTACATTAGCCCCCAAGTGCCAAGTATATTGCTTGTAATGTGCTTGGGACTTGAAAATCATCGCGAAATATGAACCTTATCATCTTAACATTGCTTGTTACCCTTTGCAGGAAGCTTTGAGTTTGGGCGAGTCAAATATCACCGAGTTAAAGAAAAATCTTGAGACGCAGCAAAGTGAACGCGCCAAGGATGAATTAAGCCTAAAATCATCATTGGAAAATATTGAGAAGATCAAGGCAGGCTTTGATGCTGAGAGAGCTGCCTGGGAGACTGATAAAGTTGCACTGTTGAAGAGAGCGAAAGAGACTGAGAAGCAACTTAAGCCGGTCACTGATGAACTTGCCGGCTTAAAAAAGCATATATCCAAAATGACAGCCGCCATCTTTGGTAAGTTATAACTTGTATTCAATTGAAGCTAGCCATACATCAATTGAAATGTTGTAACCCGCCTGGCGACTCAAAACACTTGACTGCTTAACTCAATTGACTTGTTTTGCAATTATATGACAGGTGCCAGGAGTGCCAACCTTGGCCAAAACATGTTGTTGAAACTGAAAGTTGTCTACTCATTAACGGAGCAACTTTATTCTGCGAGCTTGCGAACCCTTGTGGCCGTAGCAAGTTTCAAGAAACCTCCAACTGCTATCAAGACTGTGCTGGAACATCTGTCAACTATGCCATCATAGATTGAAGAAATAAAGCTATCAGCCGCCCGCGCAGGAGCCCTTAATGCTTTAAGCCGGGCTAAGGCTTGGCAATCAGAACTAGACCTGGTAGAAATGGCCAGCGGGTGTCCAGAGTTCAATGCCTATGGCTCGGTCTTCCAAGAAGAAGACTTTGCCAAATATGCTAGGGAGATGCGGCCTCTAGCATGTCAACTTGCACAAGAGGTGGATCTATCCAAATACCATGCGGCTTATGATAGCAACAACACCCGTATCAAGGTGCCATGTCATGAAATTGTGGACTTAACTCCTCCAAGGCGTAAGCACGACTTTGCCCCTGACCTTGATCCTTCTCTTATTCTTAATGATGAAGCTACCTTCGAGGCCTTAACCAACATCGACTGGACATCGGCTACTCTCCAGATGGCAGACGAAGGAGAGCCGGCACGGGGTGACCCGGAGGCCTCTACCTCAAGGCGCCAGGATGACAATAACCCGCCAGGCCAGAACCTGGAAGGCACTGATGCCGGCTCAACGGAGTGATGTAACTCCAGAAACACTTGGTCAAAAACTTTTGGGCTCAGCTGTAGCCTTGTAATAGGTAGCTGAAAAAACAATTATCTGCGCTGCCATGCCTTCATGCATGTTTTTCCAACTATGCTTCAGCAATGCAATCTCTTTGATCATGCCTTATATTTAACCTTTCAACTTTGCCAAAGTTTCTTGAAAGCTTGATATATAATCTGTCAAAAATCCAACAGTGTTTTGTACTGGCGACTTATGGTCACAATCCGGGGCGAGTCAAAGAACCCAACCATCCAAGGTGACTTAAAGCCATATCTGTAACACCCCAAAAATTTAATCATGTTTTTACTAAATAAAATTTGGCCAGAATTAAAATTTTGAATTTTTGCTAGGTCTTTTATTAATTTCAGAACCATTTTCTGTTTTTCAAAATTCTTCCCTCCATATGAAAATTTTTGGAAACAATATTGTGGCTTTGGGAGTTTTCTTAAACCATTTCATTACTACTTTAATAACAATAGGAATTATTTTCATAATAAAAATTGCCCCAAAACAATTCTTTTAATAGCTATTTCTATATTTTAAATGCCTCTGTTGCACTACAACTATTTTAAAAAAAATGTTTTTAAAATTCCACAAAAATTGTGGGAGGTCATGTGATACCTATAGATCACTTTTATGCAAAAACCCAACTTGGTCTTTTGAAAATTTTGAGTGAAACAAGCTCTTTTCATTTCTGGTCCAGATCCAATTTTGCACTACAACCTCATTTTTCCTTGCTCCAAAAATCCTGAAATTTTTCCCACTTATTGTCCTTCCAACCAAACCCTTAAGGAAAAAATTTCAGCTCCATTGGAATCATTTTAGTGCACTAAATATTCCTCTGTAATTTCTGTCCAGAAATGAAATTCCCCCAAACTTGCACTAGCAAGTTTTGCATTCTGCCAAACCAATCACACCATCATTTTACTCATCTAAGGAGACACCATCCTGGAAATTTTCATGCCCAGAAAAGCTTCCTAGATGGCCCTAACATTCTGTCGAGCACATCATGAGCATGACAGAATTTGGCAACCTCCTTAAACTACATTAGGATATTGCTCCTATGGTCAAACAAACATGTCCAGTAGCCTTGCCAACCTTCTCAGCATCATCATACCAAAAATTAGCTCATTTGGAGCAGCCTAACATGCATTGGCATTTGCCCGAGCACCTGGAGTGCATGTCCCGTGCGCGGCCAGAGTGCGTGTATGGCACCATTGGCATCGAGCTTCTGCCACTCCCTCTGCTGACCCTACTCCCACGCAAGCCATCTAGATAGCTTCACGGGGAAGCCACGGAGCCCTCCGACACCTCCCGTTGTCTCCTAGCACCACCCTGGACCGTCCAGCACCGCCGCCCGTGGCTGCCGTCTCGGCTACGCCACCGCCCAGGACGCGTGGCTCCAATCCGAGCCAGCCAGCGCGCCCCTCCATCACTGCAAGCCGCCACCATCCTCACCGAACCCCACCGTCCACCAACGGCCTCGCCACCGTCCTCGCTTGCCATTAATGGCCGCTGCCACGATCCACTCGGGGATGGCACCGTCCACGCTACCCCGAGCCAGCCAGCTCACTTCCTGGACGGTGGCCTCACTCAGAAGCTTGTCCATGTCGCGCCGCCCCCGCAACTGCCATTTTGGCGCAGTAATGGCGATGGCCACCTCGGCCATCTTCTGGAAGCCACGGAGCTGACCCTCTCCGGCTATATAAAGGGCTCCCGAGCTCACTCAACTCCTCATCATCACTCCCTTCCCCTCTGCAGGCCTCTCGGAGCATCCAACCGACCGAGAGCTCCCTTCTTCCCCGTCTTCGGCCGAAACCACCGCCGCCACCACTCGGTTGATTCCGATGCGAACGACGCCTCCCCCTTGCATTTTTCTCCACCACACACATCCTGGAACACTCGCAAGACCATCCCATCCATCAATTTCACCAAACGGAGCTCGTGGACGGAGTTCCTCTTTCGTCCAATGCTGTCGTCCGTCGGGAAGCTCACCGCCGTCGCCCCCATCCACCCCGGAGGCCAAGACGGGTACATAGAGGTTCGCCTCGACCCCCTGAGCACGCTCATATGCTTGGCTTCCCGAATGGTGCCGCCGTTCGCCGGCGAGGATCGCCGGAGCGTCGCTCTGCTCTATCACGGGAAGACGACGCGGGCGGACCAGTCAAACATGACAGGTGGGCCCGGTGGGACCCACTGTCAGTCACTCAGCCCCTGCCAACTCAGCCGTTTAAGAGGAGACGGGTTCCATTCAGAGCCGTTTCCGCTCGAGGAAGGCGTATCCTTAGTTGTGCGCCTTCGACGTCGACATCCTCCCGCGCAGCCGAACGGCTGGGCTCGGCCCAGTGGCACCGCACGGCTAAACGCCGCTCAGGGCGTCCCTCTGTCTTTCTCTTTTCTCTTTTTCCAGCAGATTTCCAATAATTCCTCAGTGACCATTTCAAATACAAATCTAGTGATTCAAATTTCTACAGTCTTATAAAATTATGCTCTATTTTTCTAGATTAGGTGAACATTTTTCCTAAGCTTTATCTCGACTAGATCAATTAAATGGTTCAATTAATCATTTATTTCAACTTAGAAATTCCATAAGTAATTCATATTAACTCAAAATAATTTGATTATTTTTCTAGTATTTCTAATTTTTCATCTAGTTTATTTTAGTATTTATTTCAAAAAAATTCCAAACAATTTTTGGCACTGTTTTTGCTATATGTGGTAATTCAAATATTTTTGAAAATAGGAAATGGAGGGAAGATAAAGTTTTCAAACTTTTTGAGTGCAACCAACATCTCTGCATACTAAAGGCAATCATCTTGAACACTTGATATGGTGGATTGCATAGTTAATATTTGCACCATGATTATGTTGAGTTCAAATAAAGTTGGCATATTGATAATTATGCATGCATGACCCCATGAAATATTTTACCTTCATTTAGGCTTGAAGTAAGAGTAAGCATAGCTATTTTTCTTATGTCACATATGCTTGAGCCGGTCCGGACTAAACTGCAGGAAAGAATCAGTCACGTGTAAAGTGACCGTGAGACTGAAATTTCTCGTGGTGACGAGAATGATCAGTAAGGGCATGTCGGGACATGCCGGGTGGTGATGTTGTTGGGTATCACCAAGGAATATATTGTGCTAACCACTGCAGGAAAACTTAACCTCCTGAGTCGACCATGGATCGAGTCTTGTTCCGGTAACCCCCATACTTGATTCGTGCTGCCACTTGTCCCTGCCATAGGTGGGGTATGGTTCAGTAAGTTGTTAACCCCTTTCCGTGCACACACCACATAGAGGGCTACGATGAGGGTTTCCATGTTGGTGTACTAAATCCTGTCATCGGGTCAGGGGGCATGGGTGTTTCCAGTTGTGACTGAGAGGGGGGCACCCCTTGTAATCCGCACGTATTAATAGTGATCTCATGCAGGATGTTGGTCTCTCCGTCTTAAAGTTTTTCTTGAACGATGCTTTGGGTGATTCCTGGCATCCGGAAAGATAATCTGGTGTGTGCTGGTTAGGTGTGTTTTCAACCCAAAGACCGTAAAGGGAATTAGTCGGTGTCACGGTACTGAGTAAAGAAATCCTTTACTTGTGGCTAAAGAGTACACCCTCTGTAGAGTTTAAACCTATTCGAATAGCCATGTCCGCGGTTAAGGGCTACAGTCTGGGTTGGTCAAGTGTCGGTCTTAGCGTCGGTCTTCGGAGGAAAATAATTAAATTGAGCCTGAATTATTTTGCAAGATAATTATTGTCAATCTGATGCTACCATGAATATTTTTGCTATGCATATTAATATTATTATGGTTATGCATAATATTGAGGACTAACCTGTTTCTCTTATTTTGAATTTTTCTGAGTGTCTCAGGGGCTGGCTAGACTACCCCCGGCATTCAGTTTTATTTTCAAGACCTCTCGTGGCGTCTCTCGAGTTAACAGGCGGTTTATCCCGCCACTACTCTTGTGGACACCCGATTGGCATTCCTCTTCAAGTCCGACCGTGGCGTCACTTGACACCCGATTGGCATTTCTTTTCAAGACCTCTCGTGGCGTCGCCTGAGTTCTCGGATGGTCCTGTCTCGTCCGATTTCTCTTTTAGACACCCGTTTGGCATTTCTCTTCAAGACCTACCGTGGTGTCACTTTAGACATCCGACCGGCATTTCTTTTATTTTATTTTCCTTTAACTTTCCTTGTTTATCACTAATTTTTTTTTATTATATATTCATTTATTTGCGCATGCTAATATTTTATCATGCCATAATTTAATTCCTGACAGCATGCCTTTAAGTCCATCATGAGCATACGCATATAGTGTGGTTCATCATGATCATATAATTTAATTGTTGCATTCGGTATATCTTTTGTTCATGATGTTTGCGAGTACATTCAAACGTACTCACAGGCTTGTCCCTGGCTATTTACTTGGCCAGGTCAGGATTTCTTTGAGGAGTACCACAGCGACGTCCGTGCGGAGCCTAGGATGGCAGCCACGCGAGATAGGAATTATCCGGGTCAGCTGTTACTGTGGGAATGGAGCCCCATCGACGTTGGAGAACCATGAGTCATTTCCGTCATCCACCACCAGAGTCACTATTGTATCATTGGACCTTTATGGTCTTGTATCCAATTCTTGTAATAGCTTGGTAATCTGTAACAAGGACGTGTCCACCAGTAACAGTAATCTTGGGCTGGTGATGACATGAGGGGTTAATTTCTGGGATTTCGTGTCCCGGCCCCGGCAATATCCAGTCTTTGAGAAGAGTGTTGTAGCGGCTTATAGCCTTAGTAAGCCCAGTATAGTGCAATATAACCCGGATCTTATATGACCCGGCAAATTTTCATCTGCAAAACAGAAAGATAGAGTATGTATGACTCAAATATATATTTAGCCGGCTTATAAAGCACGACCAAAAGAGATTGATTTTGTTGAAAAAATTCAATTTTTTGCTTTAAAGATGCTTGGCATGAAAGCCTATCATCCCATAAGCCGTCTCTCACGTGACATAAATCCGTCGTTTAAACCTTAATTAGTCCAGGGCTTATTGACAAGATTGACTGTTAAGAGTACGAACGGGCCACATAGCGGAGAGACTACAACAGATAGGTGGGTTTTCCCTAGCTCACTGTAAGCCAGCTCTCACGTGACATAAGCCTCCATTTTAACCTTGATGAGTTCAGGGTCTTACAAAAGATTGACTGTCAAGAGTACGGCGGATCACCTGGTGGAGTAGCAAGTTGCAAACAGGCAGGTTTAACCTAGTCATGGCATGAAAGCCAGTCAAAGTGGGTTATAAAAGCTATGCTCATAGAGCAGGAAGCCCCCAAGCGACCTATAACATGGCATAAAAGCCGATCAAGAGGGTTATGAAGCTATGCTCATAGAGCAGGAAGCCCCCAAATGACCTATAACATGGCATAAAAGCCGATCGAGAGGGTTATGAAGCTATGCTCATAGAGCAGGAAGCCCCCAAATGACCTATAACATGGCATAAAAGCCGATCAAGAGGGTTATGAAGCTATGCTCATAGAGCAAGAAGCCCCCAACACTCCCGGTCACGCTCCGCCTCCAGGTTTTCGGCCTTAATTGGCCACCTCGTAAGCCGCCTCCAGGCTCTGAGGTCTTGGCTTCTTGGGCCTGCTCACTTTAAGTCGCCAACAGTGTAACCCGGCCCCTCCTGGGCGGGTCACACGTGGGGTTATATCCCCAACATTAGGCCCAGATTGATTTGAACCTGTTCATGTCAATCTCATTCTCTGGTTGGTGAGTCTTCTTTGGTCTTTCTAACACTTCAACCTTGAGTAAATCTCATGACCCGCCATATTGAAAAGATGACGGCATGTTATTAAATTCAGAAAAAAACCTCATGACGTCACAACGGATATTTACATTAACCATTCATTCTGAAAATCGAGGAGCCCCTCACGCTATAGTAATTATCATGCCTCCTCGATCTTCGCGCATGCCGTTTCACTGTTCCATCTTTTCCCTTATAAATAGGGATGGGGGCCCTGCCTTTTCACTTTTTACCCCCGTCTCCTTCTCTTCTTCTTCTTCCTCGCGTCATCGTCGCAACCGAGCTCCGCCACCCCAGCCAAGCTTCGCTAGCACACTTCGTCAAGGCCGCTGCATCGACCTGTTGGGACCAGAGATCTACGGCGCAAGTCCGCCTCTTCCCAACACTGTCAAGGTATCATATCTTCCCCCTGCTCAGATCCACATTAGGGCACTCGAGTTCATGGGTTCATCATTGTCCATCCAAGTTTACTAAGTTCATCCACCCTCTGTCCAGAAGTTGTATTTTCAATCCAAGAACAGGGTAGGACTAGGGCGGAAACAATTTTTAGCCCTTACTTTGCATCTTGGATAGATCCCTTCTTTTTCAGAATCAACACACAACTGTTAGTTCTTCCACTACTGCGCTCCCAGGTTTAGCAATTTATTCACTTTTTGAACTGAGTAGATACGTAAATATAGCTACAATCTGTAAAACTTGTTTGCCCCACACTTAGTAAAATTTCAACAACCTTGGATCTGTAGATAATTGACACGCCCTTCATTGTTCGGGCGGCTTAATAACGAATTTGTAACCCGCCCAAGAATTCCAAGGATGCTTCTTTCACTTAACCGCCAACATGTTGCCGGCTCACACTTTCATAACATAACCCGCCATATTCTTATGGCCTGTAATTATTCCAACACATGGCCAGGGGCTCATAATTCCTAATGGTTCATTGTAATATGTAGTTTTTAACCACAGCTAGTTCATTACTGCTGAAATATCATATAATCACTAGGCGGCTTACTGTTGCAATTGTACCCGCCACGCTCTTACTCCTTGGTCCCAGCCTTTCACCTGATCAATCATGACTAAGGGTCCCAATTCTTGCGATTGGGTTGCTTCTAGAGTCTCCGAGCTCTCACTGAATGAGTATGTGGACATGGGGGTCTTGCAGCCAAAGATATCATCCACTGGCGGGTTCTAGGTCTTGAAACTACTCCTCAACCTAAAGAGCATGAAGTTGTCATTTTTGCAGTTCACCTTCTCCGTGGTTTCACCGCTCGGATCAAAATTCTTCCGAGATGCTTGCATTTTTACAACCTTCACCCCCAAGACATTGGTCCCTACTCCGCCTCCAATCTGTGCCACTTTTCAAGTGTTCTGCGAATTGTATCTTCAGGAATAACCTACTGTTGACTCTTCGAGAGTACTTTTACATCAACCCCAGACTAAAATTCAGATGGGCTGAATCTTGAGCTTGGAGGTGTTTCCATCCAGAGGCGGAGAGATGTGACTTCCCTCTGTCGCACTGCTAGCCATCCCAAGCACTGGAACTATACCTAGTTCTACTGCAATGACACCTCCCTAGCTAGACAAAACCCCTTGCCGTTACCGCCCCTACCGGCTCACCACCAATGGTGCTTCTAGGTCGATTGACTGCTACAGAGCGCGCCCAGTATGGCTCCACCTTTTCAAAGATTCAAGCTTTGATTGCCAACGGCTTAACTGAGTTGATCTAGTCTGCTACTGGGTTGCAGGAGAATTTTACCGCGAGCGGCGCAACGGCTGAAGTGCCAATACACCGGTGATACAAAGGACTCACAGTGTTATAACCAAAAGCGTCTGACTGATAAGATATCAACAACACAGTTAAAATGCTGCTTGGGGAGTCTCTGGAAAATTGCAGCAAAACGGAATTGAATCCTTCTGCACTCTTAACCCGGCTCCTGATGTAGTATTCTGAAAAAATCTTCATCTTTGTTGTCTATCTCTTATACTTCATATCCTGAAATTATTGCTCATGTATGCATCAGGCCGACTCTCCTTTCTGGAGGAAGAAACTAACAACTGCCCCGCCCATAAGAAGCCTAGGGGAGCAAGTCTTTGTGCACGGGTCATCGTAAACAACCAGCAGCACAAGAGCTTTTCGAGCTAGATGAGGCGGAGGTAGAACTTGACTCCCTTGGTCTTCTCTTTATGCAACTATTGATGCTGATTCCTCTCAGGACGACACGGAGACAAGCCAGGCTCATGAAGCAGAGTTAACTATTATCTCCTCCGACTCAGAACCCTTGCCAAGAAAGAAAACAACGAGGGTCATCCAAAAAGTAAGATTTTCTCACCCTCTTACTCATCTGGACCCCAATTTTCTTTTGAAGAAATAGCAGCACGAGGCAAGGCGTCAGACCCGGAGCGGCGACGCTGAAGACATAATGGCCAGCTTATCCAACACGCCGACTCCCCGGAAACACTGTAATGAGGTGCCTCATAGCCCGACTCTATCCCTTCCAAAGGCCGGTCTCATGCGTCAACCTCTTAATTCTTCTGATTCAAACTATCAGGGAACGCCTCCATCCTGGCGACTCAATCGGAACACAACTCATGTCTTTGTTGTCGCCCATGGCTAAGTACTTTCATCTGTTGATAAAAACCTTGTGGTTATATACTCATAAACTCATGTATTCTTGTCACAGGGGCAAGGCAAAGGCGGGTAAGAAACAAAGGTGGGCGGCTCTTCAAAAGACCCCAAGGCTCTGAGCCGGAGACATAGGTGCCGGAGGCCCTGAGGCCTCAATCCAAAATCCTGAAGACCCTGTGAACCAGCAAGATGACCCGCCTCCACAGACTGATGCTGCAACTTTGAGCTTATGGACACTAGGTTAACCGGCAATCAGCTAGACCCTCCAAGTCCTAAGCCGCCCTCTCCTGCCAAATCAACGAAGAGATCCCTTCCCTCCTGAGAAGAATTCTGATGTATTATTGTCACAGGGATGGCTTATACAATGCTAGGAGCCTCTACTATGCTAACCAAGCCTAGTACCAAAGAAGAATCACCTTCATTGGAGAAAGGCAAGACCAAGTTGGATCTGGAGAACTATTCCTCTTTCATGACAGGTGAGGTGTATGCGGGGCTACTTGAGCCGCTTTCACACAAGCCGGGACATGGAGGGCCGGTTAGTCCATCTTATGAAACAGAAATAAGAGGTATGAGTATATCAAACTCCCCTTAACCTTTATTGTATATATATATATATATCCATACTAGCCCCCAAGTCTTAAGTATAGGAGTAACATTGAGTAGCTTGAGACTTGTGAAAATTCCAAAGTGAGCCCCCAAGGGCTGGCTTATCTGATGAGATGAGCCGGGTTTTTAACCATTTGTTGAGCCCAAATACGTAGCCCCCAAGGGCGGCTTATCTGATAAGATGAGCCGCGGTCTTGTAATCACTTATGAGAGCCAATAATAGCCCCCAAGGGCCGTCTATCTTGATAAGATGAGCCGGGTCATAATATAAATTGAAATGAACCACATTAGCCCCCAAGTGCCAGTATTTGCTTGTAATGTGCTTGGGACTTGAAAATCATCGCGAAATATGAACCTTACTATCTTAACATTGCTTGTTACCCTTGCAGGAAGCTTTGAGTTTGGGCGAGTCAAATATCACCGAGTTAAAGAAAAATCTTGAGACGCAGAAAGTGAACGCGCCCAAGGATGAATTAAGCCTAAAATATCATTGGAAAATATTGAGAAGATCAAGGCAGGTTTGATGCTGAGAGAGCTGCCTGGAGACTGATAAAGTTGCACTGTTGAAGAGAGCGAAAGGACTGAGAAGCAACTTAAGCCGGTCACTGATGAAACTTGCGGCGTTAAAAAAGCATATATCCAAAATGACAGCCGCCATCTTGGTAAGTTATAACTTGTATTCAATTGAAGCTAGCCATACATCAATTGAAATGTTGTAACCCGCCTGGCGACTCAAAACACTGACTGCTTAACTCAATTGACTTGTTTTGCAATTATATGACAGGTGCCAGGAGTGCCACCTTGGCCAAAACATGTTGTTGAAACTGAAAGTTGTCTACTCATTAACGGAGCAACTTTATTCTGCGAGCTTGCGAACCCTTGTGGCCGTAGCAAGTTTCAAGAAACCTCACTGCTATCAAGACTTGCTGGAACATCTGAAACATGCCATCATAGATTGAAGAAATAAAGCTATCAGCCGCCGCGCAGGAGCCCTTAATGCTTAAGCCGGCTAAGGCTTGGCAATCAGAACTAGACCTGGTAGAAATGGCCAGCGGGTGTCCAGAGTTCAATGCCTATGGCTCGGTCTCCAGAAAGAAGAGACTTTGCCAAATATGCTAGGGAGATGCGGCCTCTAGCATGTCAACTTGCACAAGAGGGTATCTATCCAAATACCATGCGGCTTATGATAGCAACAACACCGTATCAAGGTGCCATGTCATGAAATTGTGGGACTTAACTCCTCCAAGGCGTAAGCACGACTTGCCCCTGACCTTGATCCTTCTCTATTCTTAATGATAGCTACCTTCGGGCCTTAACCAACATCGACTGGACAATCGGCTATCTTCCAGATGGAGAAGAAGGAGAGCCGGCACGGGGTGACCCGGAGGCCTCTACCTCAAGGCGCCAGGATGACAATAACCGCCAGGCCAGAACCGGAAGGCACTGATGCCGGCTCAACGGAGTGATGGAACTCCAGAAACACTTGGTCAAAAACTTTTGGGCTCAGCTGTAGCCTTGTAATAGGTAGCTGAAAAAACAATTATCTGCGCTGCCTGCCTCATGCATGTTTTTCCAACTATGCTTCAGCAATGCAATCTCTTTGATCATGCCTTATATTTAACCTTTCAACTTTGCCAAGTTTCTTGAAAGCTTGATATATAATCTGTAAAAATCCAACAGTGTTTTGTACTGGCGACTTATGGTCACATCCGGGGCGAGTCAAGACCCAACATCAAGGTGACTAAGCATATCTGTAACACCCCAAAATTTATCATTTTTACTAAATAAAATTTGGCCAGAATTAAAATTTTGAATTTTTGCTAGGTCTTTTATTAATTTCAGAAAAATTTTCTGTTTTTCAAAATTCTTCCCTCCATATGAAAATTTTTGGAAACAATATTGTGGCTGGGAGTTTTCTTAAACCATTTACATACTTTAATAACAATAGGAATTATTTTCATAAAAAAATTGCCCCAAAACAATTCTTTAATAGTATTTCTATATTTTAAATGCCTTGTTGCACTACAACTATTTTAAAAAAAATGTTTTTAAAATTCCACAAAAATTGTGGGAGGTTGTGATACCTATAGACCATATGATCACTTTTATGCAAAAACCCAACTTGGTCTTTTGAAAATTTTGAGTGAAACAAGCTCTTTTCATTTCTGGTCCAGATCCAATTTTGCACTACAACCTCATTTTTCCTTGCTCCAAAAATCCTGAAATTTTCCCACTTATTGTCCTTCCAACCAAACCCTTAAGGAAAAAATTTCAGCTCCATTGGAATCATTTTAGTGCACTAAATATTCCCTTGTAATTTCTGGCCAGAAATGAAATCCCCCAACTTGCACTAGCAAGTTTGCATTCGTTGCAAACCAATCACACCATCATTTTACATCTAAGGAGAACACCATCCTGGAAATTTTCATGCCCAGAAAAGCTTCCTAGATGGCCTAACATTTGTCGAGACACATCATGAGCATGACAGAATTTGGCAACCTCCTTAAACTACATAGGATATTGCTCCTATGGTCAAACAAACATGTCCAGTAGCCTTGCAACCTTCTCAGCAATCATCATCAAAAAATTAGCTCATTTGGAGCAGCCTAACATGCATTGGCATTTGCCCGAGCACCTGGAGTGCATGTCCCGTGCGCGGCCAGAGTGCGTGTATGGCACCCTTGGCATCGAGCTTCTGCCACTCCCTCTGCTGACCCTACTCCCACGCAAGCCATCTAGATAGCTTCACGGGAAGCCACGGAGCCCTCCGACACCTGTTGTCTCCTAGCACCACCCTGGACGTCCAGCACCGCCGCCCGTGGCGCCGTCTCGGCTACGCCACCGCCCAGGACGCGTGGCTCCAATCCGAGCCAGCCAGCGCGCCCCTCCATCACTGCAAGCGCCACCATCCTCACGAACCCCACGTCCACCAACGGCCTCGCCACGTCCTCGCTTGCCATTAATGGCCGCTGCCACGATCCACTCGGGTAGGCACCGTCCACGCTACCCCCCGAGCCAGCCAGCTCACTTCCTGGACGGTGGCCTCACTCAGAAGCTTGTCCATGTCGCGCCGCCCCCGCAACTGCCATTTTGGCGCAGTAATGGCGATGGCCACCTCGGCCATCTTCTGGAGACACGGAGTGACCCTCTCCGGCTATATAAAGGGTCCCGAGCTCACTCAACTCCTCATCATCACTCCCTTCCCCTCTGCAGGCCTCGGAGCATCCAACCGACCGAGAGCTCCCTTCTTCCCCGTCTTCGGCCGAAACCACCGCCGCCACCACTCGGTTGATTCGATGCGAACGACGCCTCCCCCTTGCATTTTTCTCCACCACACACATCCTGGAACACTCGCCAAGACCATCCCATCCATCAATTTCACCCAAACGGAGCTCGTGGAGGAGTTCCTCTTTCGTCAATGTGTCGTCCGTCGGGAAGCTCACCGCCGTCCCCCATCCACCGGAGGCCAAGACGGGTACATAGAGGTTCGCTGACCCCCTGAGCACGCTCATATGCTTGGCTTCCGAATGGTGCCGCCGTTCGCCGGCGAGGATCGCCGGAGCGTCGCTCTGCTCTATCACGGGAAGACGAGCGGGCGGACCAGTAAACATGACAGGTGGGCCCGGTGGGACCCACTGTCAGTCACTCAGCCCCTGCCAACTCAGCCGTTTTAAGGGAGACGGTTCCATTCAGAGCCGTTTCCGCTGAGGAAGGCGTATCCTTAGTTGTGCGCCTTCGACGTCGACATCATCCCGCGCAGCCGAACGGTGGGCTCGGCCCAGTGGCACGCACGGCTAAACGCCGCTCAGGGCGTCCCTCTGTCTTTCTCTTTTCTTTTTCCAGCAGATTTCCAATATTCCTCAGTGACCATTCAAATACAAATCTAGTGATTCAAATTTCACAGTCTTTAAAATTATGCTCTATTTTCTAGATTAGGTGAACATTTTTCCTAAGCTTTATCTCGACTAGATCAATTAAATGGTTCAATTAATCATTTATTTCACTTAGAAATTCCATAAGTAATTCATATTTAACTCAAAATATTTGATTATTTTCTAGTATTTCTAATTTTTCATCTAGTTTATTTTAGTATTATTTCAAAAAAATTCCAAACAATTTTGGACATGTTTTTGCTAATGTGGTAATTCAAATATTTTGAAAATAGGAAAGGAGGAAGATAAAGTTTTCAAACTTTTGAGTGCAACCAACATCTCTGCATACTAAAGGCAATCATCTTGAACACTTGATATGGTGGATTGCATAGTTAATATTTGCACCATGATTATGTTGAGTTCAAATAAAGTTGGCATATTGATAATTATGCATGCATGACCCCATGAAATATTTACCTTCATTTAGGCTTGAAGAAGAGTAAGCTAGCTATTTTTCTTATGTCACATGCTTGAGCCGGTCCGACTAAACTGCAGGAAAGAATCAGTCACGTGTAAGTGACCGTGAGCTCCAAGGTGGGCCTGAGCACCTCCCCCGTCGCACTGGTCAGGTCAGACGCTCTCCAGATGGGAGCCCCCGAGCCCGTCCTGAGGAAGGCGCCGGGCGCGCCTTCCTATGCGGAAAGGGAAGAAGGGGTCCGACAACAGATGCGGAGCTGAGGCATTGGCCGGCGGGTTTCTTGGCTCCGGACGGCTCTGGGGAGGAGTTGCTTCCTTTCGCGGGGTAGCCTCAGGGGCGCAGCGTCATCTCGCCATACTGAGTTCTCACTGCCGCGTCCCGTAGGCATGCTCAAGGGAGCGACCGCATCCTTCTCATCACAGGCGACGGTGATGACGCCGCTGCACGCCGGCATCTTGAGGACGTTGTAGCCATGGTGGGGTAGCCTCCATGAACTTGGCGAGCCGCTGGGTATCCCAGGATGGCATTGTACGGGAGGCCGATGTGGGCCACGTCGAAGTCGATGAGCTCAGTGTGGTAGTTTGCCGCGCTTGCCGATGGTGACGGAAAGGCGCGCACGCCCCAGGGAGTGGTGGAGTCGTCGGTCACTCCAGAGAATGGTTGGTGGCTGAGTTGTTGATCGTAAGGCACTTGGAGCGTCTAAAGGTCTCCTCAGAGAGGACGTTGAGGCCGGCACCGCCATCGATGAGCGTCTTGGTGACTGAGACGTTGCTGATGTGGGGCGTGCACAGTGTTGTCGCTTGAAACTGCCTCGGCATTTCCCCAAAGAGAAGGGATGATGCAGTACAACTACAATAGGTATTTCCCTCAGTTGTGAAACAAGGTATCAATCCAGTAGGAGAACCAAGCAACACTATGTAAACGGTACCTGCCACACAAGAACAAATACTTGCAACCCGACGCGTAAGAGGGGTTGTCAATCCCTCCACGGTAAAAAGATAGATAAATTTGTGGTAGATAGATAAATGGCTCTTGATAAAACAAAATAAAATACATAATAAAAAAGTGCAGCAAGGTATTTTTGGGTTTTTGGAATAATAGATCTGAAAATAAAAGCGAATAAAAATAGATCTCAAAGCAAATATGATAAAGATAGACCCGGGGGCCATAGATTTCCACTGTGGCTTCTCTCGAGAAATAGCCACAGGTGGGTAACAAATTACTGTTGGGCAATTGATTAAGATCGAATAATTATGATGATATCCAAGGCAATGATAAATATATAGGCATCACGTCCAAGATTAGTAAAACGACTCCTGCCTGCATCTACTACTATTACTCCACACATCGACCGCTATCCACCATGCATCTAGTGTATTAAGTTCATGGAGAAACGGAGTAATGCAATAGAACGATGACAGATGTAGACGAGATCTATTCATGTAGGAATAGCCCCCATCTTGTTATCCTTAATAGCAATGATACTGCGTGTCTTGCTGCCCCTTCTGTCACTGGGAAAGAACTCCACAAGATCGAACCCATCACAAAGCACTCTTCCATGGCAAGAAAAATCGATCTAGTTGCCTAACTAAACCAAAGATTCGAAGAAGAATATGAGGCTAAAATAATCATGCATATAAGAGATCAAATAAGACTCAAATAATATTATGGATATATATCTGATCATAAACTCAAAGTTCATCGGATCCCAACAAACACACCGCAAAAAGAGTTACAAAATAGATCCCCAAGAGACCATTGTATTGAGAATCAGAGAGAGAGAGAGAGAGAGAGAGGAAGCCATCTAGCTACTGCCTACAGACCTTAGGTCTATGGTGGACTACGCACGCATCATCAGAGAGGCACCAATGAGGATGATGAACCCTCAGTGATGGTGTTAGATTGGATCTCGTGGTTCTGGAACTTGCGGCGGCTGGAATTGTGTTTCGTCGACTCCCCTAGGGTTTCTAGAATATTTGGGAATTATAGGGCGAAGAGGCGATAGAGGAGACGCGTGGGCCCCAAACAATCCCCTTGGCGCGCCTGGGCTCCTGGGCGCGCCCTGGTGGTGGTTTGGTCCCAAGGGCCTCCCCAGGTGCTTTCTTGGTCCTCAAGGTGTCCTCTGGTCCAAAAAAAATCTCCAGAAAGTTTCGCTGTGTTGGACTCCGTTTGGTAACTGATATTCTGCGAAGTAAAAAAACAAGCAGAAAACAGCAACTAACACTGGGCACTAGTCAATAGTTGTCGTGGTTTTGTCATGATAGATGCCCTTGTGAAAGGATTAGGTGCGAGGCCATGGCTACGGTGATAGTTAAAGGGGTTGAATGGGACGAGAGACACGAGTTTACCTAGGTTCGGCCCCTCACCGCGAGGTAAAAGCCTCACTCGTGCTTTGTGTTGTATTGATTGAGTATCGATTACAAGGGAGCGTAATCGCTTAACCTAGCTATCCATGGATTGTAACTTGAGTTACCCGCCGCAGGGTCTCGCCTTTATATACACAGGTCGAGGCCCTGGGCTTACAAGAGTCCAGGTCGGGTTTATCAACGTAACCGACTCTGGTTCTAAGTCATCTTGCCTGCTAGGCAAGTCGCCGTTGGGCGGCTTACACCTCCCGGTCACGCTCCGCCTCCAGGTTTCGGCCTAATTGGCCACCTCGTAAGCCGCCTCCAGGCTCTGAGGTCTTGGCTTCTTGGGCCTGCTCACTATTAAGTCGCCAACAGTGTAACCCGGCCCCTCCTGGGCGGGTCACACGTGGGGTTATATCCCCAACATTAGGCCCAGATTGATTTGAACCTGTTCATGTCAATCTCATTCTCTGGTTGGTGAGTCTTCTTTGGTCTTTCTAACACTTCAACCTTGAGTAAATCTTCATGACCCGCCATATTGAAAAGATGACGGCATGTTATTAAATTCAGAAAAAAACCTCATGACGTACAACGGATATTTACATTAACCATTCATTCTGAAAATCGAGGAGCCCCTCACGCTATAGTAATTATCATGCCTCCTCGATCTTCGCGCATGCCGTTTCACTGTTCCATCTTTTCCCTTATAAATAGGGATGGGGGCCCTGCTTTTCACTTTTTACCCCCGTCTCCTTCTCTTCTTCTTCTTCCTCGCGTCATCGTCGCAACCGAGCTCCGCCACCCCAGCCAAGCTTCGCTAGCAACTTCGTCAAGGCCGCTGCATCGACCTGTTGGGACCAGAGATCTACGGCGCAAGTCGCCTCTTCCCAACACTGTCAAGGTATCATTCTTCCCCCTGCTCAGATCCACATTAGGGCACTCGAGTTCATGGGTTCATCATTGTCCATCCAAGTTTATCTAAGTTCATCCACCCTCTGTCCAGAAGTTGTATTTCAATCCAAGAACAGGGTAGGACTAGGGCGGAAACAATTTTTAGCCCTTACTTTGCATCTTGGATAGATCCCTTCTTTTCAGAATCAACACACAACTGTTAGTTCTTCCACTACTGCGCTCCCGGTTTAGCAATTTATTCACTTTTTCCGAACTGAGTAGATCGTAAATATAGCTACAATCTGTAAAACTTGTTTGCCCCACACTTAGTAAAATTTCAACAACCTTGGATCTGTAGATAATTGCCCGCCCTTCATTGTTCGGCGGCTTAATAACGAATTTGTAACCCGCCAAGAATTCCAAGGATGCTTCTTTCACTTAACCGCCAACATGTTGCCGGCTCACACTTTCATAACATAACCGCCATATTCTTATGGCCTGTAATTATTCCAACACATGGCCAGGGGTCATAATTCCTTAATGGTTCATTGTATATGTAGTTTTTTAACCACAGCTAGTTCATTACTGCTGAAATATCATATAATCACTAGGCGGCTTACTGTTGCAATTGTACCCGCCACGCTCTTACTCCTTGGTCCCAGCCTTTCACCTGATCAATCATGACTAAGGGTCCCAATTCTTGCGATTGGGTTGCTTCTAGAGTCTCCGAGCTCTCACTGAATGAGTAGTGGACATGGGGGTCTTGCAGCCAAAGATATCATCCACTGGCGGGTTCTAGGTCTTGAAACTACTCCTCAACCTAAAGAGCATGAAGTTGTCATTTTTGCAGTTACCTTCTCCGTGGTTTTCACCGCTCGGATCAAAATTCTTCGAGATGCTTGCATTTTTACAACCTTCACCCCCAAGACATTGGTCCCTACTCCGCCTCCAATCTGTGCCACTTTCAAGTGTTCTGCGAATTGTATCTTCAGGAATAACCTACTGTTGACTCTTCTAGAGTACTTTTACATCAACCCAGACTAAAATGTCAGATGGGCTGAATCTTGAGCTTGGAGGTGTTTCCATCCAGAGGCGGAGAGATGTGACTTCCCTCTGTCGCACTGCCTAGCCATCCCAAGCACTGGAACTATACCTAGTTCTACTGCAATGACACCTCCCTAGCTAGACAAAACCCCTTGCCGGTTACCGCCCCTACCGGCTCACCACCAATGGTGCTTCTAGGTCGATTGACTGCTACAGAGCGCGCCCAGTATGGCTCCACCTTTTCAAAGATTCAAGCTTTGATTGCCAACGGCTTAACTGAAGTTGATCTAGTCTGCTACTGGGTTGCAGGAGAATTTTACCGCTGAGCGGCGCAACGGCTGAAGTGCCAATACACCGGTGATACAAAGGACTCACAGTGTTATAACCAAAGCGTCTGACTGATAAGATATCACAACACAGTTAAAATGCTGCTTGGGGAGTCTCTGGAAAATTGCAGCAAAACGGAATTGAATCCTTTCTGCACTCTTAACCCGGCTCCTGATGTAAGTATTCTGAAAAAATCTTCATCTTTGTTGTCTATCTCTTATACTTCATATCCCTGAAATTATTGCTCATGTATGCATCAGGCCGACTCTCCTTTCTGGAGGAAGAAACTAACAACTGCCCCGCCCATAAGAGCCTAGGGAGCAAGTCTTGTGGCACGGGTCATCGTAAACAACCAGCAGCACAAGAGCTTTTCGAGCTAGATGAGTCGGAGGTAGAACTTGACTCCCTTGGTCTTCTCTTTATGCAACTATTTGATGCTGATTCCTCTCAGGACGACACGGAGACAAGCCAGGCTCATGAAGCAGAGTTAACTATTATCTCCTCCGACTCAGAACCCTTGCCAAGAAAGAAAACAGAGGGTCATCCAAAAAGTAAGATTTTCTCACCCTCTTACTCATCTGGACCCCAATTTTCTTTTGAAGAAATAGCAGCACGAGTCAAGGCGTCAGACCCGGAGCGGCGACGCTGAAGACATAATGGCCAGCTTATCCAACACGCCGACTCCCCGGAAACCTGTAATGAGGTGCCTCATAGCCCGACTCTATCCCTTCCAAAGGCCGGTCTCATGCGTCAACCTCTTAATTCTTCTGATTCAAACTATCAGGGAACGCCTCCATCCTCTGGCGACTCAATCGGAACACAACTCATGTCTTTGTTGTCGCCCATGGCTAAGTACTTTCATCTGTTGATAAAAACCTTGTGGTTATATACTATAAACTCTGTATTCTTGTCACAGGGGCAGGCAAAGGCGGGTAAGAAACAAAAGGTGGGCGGCTCTTCAAAAGACCCCAAGGCTCTGAGCCGGAGACATAGGTGCCGGAGGCCCCTGAGGCCTCAATCCAAAATCCTGAAGACCCTGTGAACCAGCAAGATGACCCGCCTCCACAGACTGATGCTGCAACTTTGAGCTTATGGACACTGAGGTTAACCGGCAATCAGCCTAGACCCTCCAAGTCCTAACCGCCCTCTCCTGCCAAATCAACTGAAGAGATCCCTTCCCTCCTGAGAAGAATTCTGATGATATTATTGTCACAGGGATGGCTTATACAATGCTAGGAGCCTCTACTATGCTAACCAAGCCTAGTACCAAAGAAGAATCACCTTCATTGGAGAAAGGCAAGACCAAGTTGGATCTGGAGAACTATTCCTCTTTCATGAGGTGAGGTGTATGCGGGCTACTTGAGCCGCTTTCACACAAGCCGGGACATGGAGGGCCGGTTAGTCCATCTTATGAAACAGAAATAGAGGTATGAGTATATCAAACTCCCCTTTAACCTTTGTATATATATATATATATCCATACTAGCCCCCAAGTCTTAAGTATAGGAGTAACATTGAGTATGCTTGAGACTTGTGAAAATTCCAAAGTGTAGCCCCAAGGGCTGGCTTATCTGAGAGATGAGCCGGGTTTATTAACCATTTGTTGAGCCAAATACGTAGCCCCCAAGGGCGGCTTATCTTGATAAGATGAGCCGGGTCTTGTAATCACTTATGAGAGCCAATAAATAGCCCCAAGGGCCGTCTATCTTGATAAGATGAGCCGGGTCATATATAAATTGAAATGACCTACATTAGCCCCCAAGTGCCAGTATATGCTTGTAATGTGCTTGGGACTTGAAAATCATCGCGAAATATGAACCTTATCATCTTAACATTGCTTGTTACCCTTGCAGGAAGCTTTGAGTTTGGGCGAGTCAAATATCACCGAGTTAAAGAAAAATCTTGAGACGCAGAAAGTGAACGCGCCCAGGATGAATTAAGCCTAAAATCATCATTGGAAAATATTGAGAAGATCAAGGCAGGTTTGATGCTGAGAGAGCTGCCTGGAGACTGATAAAGTTGCACTGTTGAAGAGAGCGAAAGGACTGAGAAGCAACTTAAGCCGGTCACTGATGAAACTTGCGGCTTAAAAAAGCATATATCCAAAATGACAGCCGCCATCTTTGGTAAGTTATAACTTGTATTCAATTGAAGCTAGCCATACATCAATTGAAATGTTGTAACCCGCCTGGCGACTCAAACACTGACTGCTTAACTCAATTGACTTGTTTTGCAATTATATGACAGGTGCCAGGAGTGCCACCTTGGCCAAAACATGTTGTTGAAACTGAAAGTTGTCTACTCATTAACGGAGCAACTTTATTCTGCGAGCTTGCGAACCCTTGTGGCCGTAGCAAGTTTCAAGAAACCTCACTGCTATCAAGACTGTGCTGGAACATCTGAACATGCCATCATAGATTGAAGAAATAAAGCTATCAGCCGCCGCGCAGGAGCCCTTAATGCTTAAGCCGGCTAAGGCTTGGCAATCAGAACTAGACCTGGTAGAAATGGCCAGCGGGTGTCCAGAGTTCAATGCCTATGGCTCGGTCTTCCAGAAGAAAGACTTTGCCAAATATGCTAGGGAGATGCGGCCTCTAGCATGTCAACTTGCACAAGAGGGTATCTATCCAAATACCATGCGGCTTATGATAGCAACAACACCCGTATCAAGGTGCCATGTCATGAAATTGTGGGACTTAACTCCTCCAAGGCGTAAGCACGACTTTGCCCCTGACCTTGATCCTTCTCTATTCTTAATGATAGCTACCTTCGGGCCTTAACCAACATCGACTGGAACATCGGCTACTCTCCAGATGGAGAACGAAGGAGAGCCGGCACGGGGTGACCCGGAGGCCTCTACCTCAAGGCGCCAGGATGACAATAACCCGCCAGGCCAGAACCTGGAAGGCACTGATGCCGGCTCAACGGAGTGATGAACTCCAGAAACACTTGGTCAAAAACTTTTGGGCTCAGCTGTAGCCTTGTAATAGGTAGCTGAAAAAACAATTATCTGCGCTGCCATGCCTCATGCATGTTTTTCCAACTATGCTTCAGCAATGCAATCTCTTTGATCATGCCTTATATTTAACCTTTCAACTTTGCCAAAGTTTCTTGAAAGCTTGATATATAATCTGTAAAAATCCAACAGTGTTTTGTACTGGCGACTTATGGTCACATCCGGGGCGAGTCAAAGACACAACATCCAAGGTGACTAAGACCTATCTGTAACACCCCAAAATTTAATCATTTTTACTAAATAAAATTTGGCCAGAATTAAAATTTTGAATTTTTGCTAGGTCTTTTATTAATTTCAGAAAAATTTTCTGTTTTTCAAAATTCTTCCCTCCATATGAAAATTTTTGGAAACAATATTGTGGCTTGGGAGTTTTCTTAAACCATTTCATTACTTTAATAACAATAGGAATTATTTTCATAAAAAAATTGCCCCAAAACAATTCTTTAATAGCTATTTCTATATTTTAAATGCCTTGTTGCACTACAACTATTTTAAAAAAAATGTTTTAAAATTCCACAAAAATTGTGGGAGGTATGTGAACAAGACATAGATCACTTTTATGCAAAAACCCAACTTGGTCTTTTGAAAATTTTGAGTGAAACAAGCTCTTTTCATTTCTGGTCCAGATCCAATTTTGCACTACAACCTCATTTTTCCTTGCTCCAAAAATCCTGAAATTTTTCCCACTTATTGTCCTTCCAACCAAACCCTTAAGGAAAAAATTTCAGCTCCATTGGAATCATTTTAGTGCACTAAATATTCCCTGTAATTTCTGCCAGAAATGAAATCCCCCAAACTTGCACTAGCAAGTTTGCATTCTGCAAACCAATCACACCATCATTTTACATCTAAGGAGAACCATCCTGGAAATTTTCATGCCCAGAAAAGCTTCCTAGATGGCCTAACATTTGTCGAGCACATCATGAGCATGACAGAATTTGGCAACCTCCTTAAACTACATAGGATATTGCTCCTATGGTCAAACAAACATGTCCAGTAGCCTTGCCAACCTTCTCAGCACATCATCATCAAAAAATTAGCTCATTTGGAGCAGCCTAACATGCATTGGCATTTGCCCGAGCACCTGGAGTGCATGTCCCGTGCGCGGCCAGAGTGCGTGTATGGCACCTTGGCATCGAGCTTCTGCCACTCCCTCTGCTGACCCTACTCCCACGCAAGCCATCTAGATAGCTTCACGGGAAGCCACGGAGCCCTCCGACACCTGTTGTCTCCTAGCACCACCCTGGACCGTCCAGCACCGCCGCCCGTGGCTGCCGTCTCGGCTACGCCACCGCCCAGGACGCGTGGCTCCAATCCGAGCCAGCCAGCGCGCCCCTCCATCACTGCAAGCGCCACCATCCTCACGAACCCCACCGTCCACCAACGGCCTCGCCACCGTCCTCGCTTGCCATTAATGGCCGCTGCCACGATCCACTCGGGGAGGCACCGTCCACGCTACCCCGAGCCGCCAGCTCACTTCCTGGACGGTGGCCTCACTCAGAAGCTTGTCCATGTCGCGCCGCCCCCGCAACTGCCATTTTGGCGCAGTAATGGCGATGGCCACCTCGGCCATCTTCTGGAGACACGAGTGACCCTCTCCGGCTATATAAAGGGTCCCGAGCTCACTCAACTCCTCATCATCACTCCCTTCCCCTCTGCAGGCCTCGGAGCATCCAACCGACCGAGAGCTCCCTTCTTCCCCGTCTTCGGCGAAACCACCGCCGCCACCACTCGGTTGATTCGATGCGAACGACGCCTCCCCCTTGCATTTTTCTCCACCACACACATCCTGGAACACTCGCCAAGACCATCCCATCCATCAATTTCACCCAAACGGAGCTCGTGGAGGAGTTCCTCTTTCGTCAATGTGTCGTCCGTCGGGAAGCTCACCGCCGTCGCCCCCATCCACCGGAGGCCAAGACGGGTACATAGAGGTTCGCTGACCCCCTGAGCACGCTCATATGCTTGGCTTCCCGAATGGTGCCGCCGTTCGCCGGCGAGGATCGCCGGAGCGTCGCTCTGCTCTATCACGGGAAGACGACGCGGGCGGACCAGTAAACATGACAGGTGGGCCCGGTGGGACCCACTGTCAGTCACTCAGCCCCTGCCAACTCAGCCGTTTTAAGAGGAGACGGGTTCCATTCAGAGCCGTTTCCGCGAGGAAGGCGTATCCTTAGTTGTGCGCCTTCGACGTCGACTCACTCCTCCGCGCAGCCGAACGGTGGGCTCGGCCCAGTGGCACCGCACGGCTAAACGCCGCTCAGGGCGTCCCTCTGTCTTTCTCTTTTCTTTTTCCAGCAGATTTCCAATATTCCTCAGTGACCATTCAAATACAAATCTAGTGATTCAAATTTCACAGTCTTTATAAATTATGCTCTATTTTTCTAGATTAGGTGAACATTTTTCCTAAGCTTTATCTCGACTAGATCAATTAAATGGTTCAATTAATCATTTATTTCCAACTTAGAAATTCCATAAGTAATTCATATTAACTCAAAATAATTTGATTATTTTTCTAGTATTTCTAATTTTTCATTAGTTTATTTTAGTATTATTTCAAAAAAATTCCAAACAATTTTTGGCATGTTTTTGCTATATGTGGTAATTCAAATATTTTGAAAATAGGAAATGGAGGGAAGATAAAGTTTTCAAACTTTTTGAGTGCAACCAACATCTCTGCATACTAAAGGCAATCATCTTGAACACTTGATATGGTGGATTGCATAGTTAATATTTGCACCATGATTATGTTGAGTTCAAATAAAGTTGGCATATTGATAATTATGCATGCATGACCCCATGAAATATTTTACCTTCATTTAGGCTTGAAGAAGAGTAAGCTAGCTATTTTTCTTATGTCACATGCTTGAGCCGGTCCGGACTAAACTGCAGGAAAGAATCAGTCACGTGTAAAGTGACCGTGAGACTGAAATTTCTCGTGGTGACGAGAATGATCAGTAAGGGCATGTCGGGACAGTGCGGTGGTGATGTGTTGGGGTATCACCAAGGAATATATTGTGCTAACACATGCAGGAAAACTTAACCTCCTGAGTCGACCATGGATCGAGTCTTGTTCCGGTAACCCCCATAATGATTGTGCTGCCAATTGTCCTGCCATAGGTGGGGTATGGTTCAGTAAGTTGTTACCCTTTCCGTGCACACACCACATAGAGGGCTACGATGAGGGTTTCCATGTTGGTGTACTATAACATCTGTCGGGTCAGGGGGCATGGGTGTTTCCAGTTGTGACTGAGAGGGGGGCACCCCTTGTAATCCGCACGTATAATAGTGATCTCATGCAGGATGTTTGTCTCTCGTCTTAAAGTTTTTCTTGAACGTGCTTTGGGTGATTCTGGCATCCGGAAAGATAATCTGGTGTGTGCTGGTTAGGTGTGTTTTCAACCCAAAGACCGTAAAGGGAATTAGTCGGTGTCACGGTACTGAGTAAAGAAATCCTTTACTTGGCTAAAGAGTACACCCTGTAGAGTTTAAACCTATTCGAATAGCCATGTCCGCGGTTAAGGGTACAGTCTGGGTTGGTCAAGTGTCGGTCTTAGCGTCGGTCTTCGGAGGAAAATAATTAAATTGAGCCTGAATTTTGCAAGATAATTATTGTCAATCTGATGCTACCATGAATATTTTTGCTATGCATATTAATATTATTATGGTTATGCCTAATATTGAGGACTAACCTGTTTCTCTTATTTTGAATTTTTCTGAGTGTCTCAGGGGCTGGCTAGACTACCCCCGGCATTCAGTTTTATTTTCAAGACCTCTCGTGGCGTCTCTCGAGTTAACAGGCGGTTTATCCCGCCACTACTCTTGTGGACACCCGATTGGCATTCCTCTTCAAGTCCGACCGTGGCGTCACTTGACACCCGATTGGCATTTCTTTTCAAGACCTCTCGTGGCGTCGCCTGAGTTCTCGGATGGTCCTGTCTCGTCGATTTCTCTTTTAGACACCCGTTTGGCATTTCTCTTCAAGACCTACCGTGGGTCACTTTAGACATCCGACCGGCATTTCTTTTATTTTATTTTCCTTAACTTTCCTTGTTTATCACTAATTTTTTTTATTATATATTCATTTATTTGCGCATGCTAATATTATCATGCCATAATTTAATTCCTGACAGCATGCCTTTAAGTCCATCATGAGCATACGCATATAGTGTGGTGTTCATCATGATCATATAATTTAATTGTTGCATTCGGTATATCTTTTGTTCATGATGTTTGCGAGTACATTCAAACGTACTCACAGGCTTGTCCCTGGCTATTTACTTGGCCAGGTCAGGATTTCTTTGAGGGAGTACCACAGCGACGTCCGTGCGGAGCCTAGGATGGCAGCCACGCGAGATAGGAATTATCGGGTCAGTGTTACTGTGGGAATGGAGCCCCATCGACGTTGGAGAACCATGATTATTCCGTCATCCACCACCAGAGTCACTATTGTATCATTGGACCTTTATGGTCTTGTATCCAATCTTGTAATAGTTGGTAATCTGTAACAAGGAAGTGTCCACCAGTAACAGTAATCTTGGGCTGGTGATGACATGGGGGTTAATTTCTGGGATTTCGTGTCCCGGCCCCGGCAATATCCAGTCTTTGAGAAGAGTGTGTTGTAGCGGCTTATAGCCTTAGTAAGCCCAGTATAGTGCAAATAACCCGGATCTTATATGACCCGGCAAATTTCATCTGCAAAACAGAAAGATAGAGTATGTATGACTCAAATATATATTTAGCCGGCTTATAAAGCACGACCAAAAGAGATTGATTTTGTTGAAAAAATTCAATTTTTTGCTTTAAAGATGCTTGGCATGAAAGCCTATCATCCCATAAGCCGTCTCTCACGTGACATAAATCGTCGTTTTAAACCTTAATAGTCCAGGGCTTATTGACAAGATTGACTGTTAAGAGTACGAACGGGCCACATAGCGGAGAGACTACAACAGATAGGTGGGTTTTCCCTAGCTCACTGTAAGCCAGCTCTCATGACATAGCCTCCATTTAACCTTGATGAGTTCAGGGTCTTACAAAAGATTGACTGTCAAGAGTACGGCGGATCACCTGGTGGAGTAGCAAGTTGCAAACAGGCAGGTTTAACCTAGTCATGGCATGAAAGCCAGTCAAAGTGGGTATAAAAGCTATGCTCATAGAGCAGGAAGCCCCCAAGCGGCAAACAGGCAGGTTTAACCTAGTCATGGCATGAAAGCCAGTCAAAGTGGGTTATAAAAGCTATGCTCATAGAGCAGGAAGCCCCCAAGCGACCTATAACATGGCATAAAAGCCGATCAAGAGGGTTATGAAGCTATGCTCATAGAGCAGGAAGCCCCCAAATGACCTATAACATGGCATAAAAGCCGATCAAGAGGGTTATGAAGCTATGCTCATAGAGCAGGAAGCCCCCAAATGACCTATAACATGGCATAAAAGCCAATCAAGAGGGTTATGAAGCTATGCTCATAGAGCAGGAAGCCCCCCAATGACCTATAATATGGCATAAAAGTCGATCAAGAGGGTTATGAAGCTATGCTCATAGAGCAAGAAGCCCCCAAATGACCCGATGACTAATCAATAATGACTCTTGCTCAGAAATTTTGAGATGAAACGACAGAGGCCCCGAAATTTGGGGGTGCCGGCTTTATTATACTACTCATAAAAAGGTATGTACATCAATGAAGGTATATACAATGATGAGAGCCAAGGGCTCAAGTGTAATAAGGCCGAAGATGAGCAATGTTCCATGACCTGTTGGTCTCCTTCTTAGACGTGCGGGAATCTTTGTTTTCTCGTATGTTGATGAGGTAGTAGGAACCGTTGTTGAGATTTTTGCTGACCACAAAAGGTCCTTCCCAAGGTGGTGAAAGCTTATGCATCCCTGTCTGATCTTGAATCAAACGGAGAACTAAGTCGCCATCTTGAAAAGTCCGGCTTTGAACCCTATGGCTGTGATAGCGACATAGGTCTCGCTGATAGATTGCTGAACGGGCCACCGCAAGATCACACTCGGCATCAAAAGCATCAAGTGCATTCTCACATGCCGTCTCATTATCAGCTTCAACGTAAGCCGCCACCCTGGGCGAGTCATGACGGATATCGCTTGGTAGAACCGCCTCTGCGCCATAAACCATGAAGAAAGGTGTGTAGCTTGTTGATCTGTTGGTTGTGGTTCTGATACTCCAAAGGACTGAAGGAAGCTCTTCAACCCAACAACCCAGCATTCGCTCCAAAGGAACCATAAGCCGGTGCTTAATGCCTCTCAAAATTTCTTGGTTAGCCCGTTCTGCTTGACCATTAGACTGTGGATGAGCCACCGAGGAAACATCAAGACGGATATGCTCTCTCTGACAGAACTCTTTCATAGCACCCTTAGACAGATTAGTGCCATTATCAGTGATGATACTATGAGGATAACCAAAACGAAAAATTAGCTTCTTTACAAACTGAACTGCAGACGCCACATCGAAATTGCTAACTGGATCTGCCTCAACCCACTTGGTAAACTTGTCAACCGCCACCAGAAGGTGGGTCTTCTTATCCTTAGACCTCTTGAACAGTCCAACCATGTCAAGCCCCCAGACTGCAAAAGGCCAAGTTATTGGGATCATACGCAATTCCTAATCCGGCACATGAGCTTGTCTCGAAATTTTTTGACATCCATCACACTTGCTAACGATATCCTCTTCATCAGCATGAGCCGTTACCCAATAAAACCCATGACTAAAAGCTTTAGCCACCAAAGATTTTGAGCCGGCATGATGACCACAATCGCCTTCATGAATCTCTCGTAAAATTTCATGGCCCTGCTCAGGAGAAACACAGCGCTGGAACACTCCTGTCACACTGCATCGGTGTAACTCACCGTTGGTAATAGTCATAGACTTAGACCTCCTGACAATCTGTCGTGCCAAAGTTTCATCTTCGGGTAACTCGCCCCGGGTCATATAAGCCAGATAAGGCAACCTCCAGTTAGGAATAGCGTGAAGAGCCGCCACCAACTGCGCCTCCGGGTCAGGGACAGCAAGGTCTTCTTCAGATAGTAACTTGACCGAAGGATTGTGTAACACATCGAGGAATACTTTAGGGGGCACCGGCTTATGTTGAGACCCAAGCCGAGACAGTGCATCAGCCGCCTTGTTCTTCCGTCGATCAAGGTGATCCACCTGATAACCCTTAAAGTGAGCAGCAATATTATCAACCGCCCGGCGATAAGCCGCCATGAGCGGGTCTTTAGAGTCCCACTTGCCAGAGACTTGCTGCGCCACAAGGTCTGAGTCGCCCAGGCACCTGACCCGGCTTAAATTCATTTCCTTAGCCATATGAAGGCCATGGATCAAAGCTTCATACTCAGCTGCATTGTTAGTTCAAGGAAACATTAATCTTCAAACATAACAGAATTTGTCACCTCATGGGGAAGTCAAAATAACTCCAGCCCCCGAGCCCTCCAACTACCTGGACCCATCAAAGTGGATTGTCTAATATGTGTTGTCAGGTTTCTCCTCAAGCGTCTGCAACTCTATCCAATCGTTGATGAAATCCACCAAAGCTTGAGATTTGATGGCTGTTCTTGGCACATATTTCAAATAATGAGGTCCAAGTTCAATTGCCCACTTAGCAACCCGGCCTGTGGCCGCTCTGTTCTGAATAATATCTCCTAAAGGAGCAGAGCTGACCACAGTAATAGGATGTCCAAGAAAGTAATGCTTCAGCTTGCGACTCGCCATGAACACCCCAAACACCAGTTTCTGCCGATGTGGATATCGTTGCTTGGACTCAGTCAATACCTCACTGACATAGTAAGCTGACCATTGAACTGGGTACTCCTTACCCGCCTCCTTGCGCTCCACAACAACTGCTACGCTGACTGCCTTATTATTAGCTGCCACGTACAGGAGCAAAGGCTCTTTTTCAATGGGAGCAGCAAGGATGAGTGACCCAGCTAATTGTTTCTTGAGCACTTCAAATGCCTCGTTGGCAGCATCACTCCAAACAAAGTGATCCGTGTCGTGGGAAACCACGGCCACCTATGGGGCCATGAGCCCCTTTTGGTTCGGCGGGGGGATGGGCACATTGCACAAAGAGCGGAGAAGCGTCACACAGCGCGGCAGAGATCACACAGGCAGTTTTTACCCAGGTTCGGGCCGCCGTGAGGCGTAAAACCCTACTCCTGCTTTGGTGGATGGATGGTGAAAAAATGGTGGATGAACGCAGCGCTCTTGCCCGGCAAGGTCGCCTTGGGGCGAGAGCAGCTACGCGTGTATGAGTGTGTAAGGGTTCGGATCAGCCAACCCTTTCTACGGTTGCCATGGGCCTCCTTTTATAGATCAAGGGGTCACCATAGTGGCAAATAAGTCATTACATACTGATTAGATAGCAAACAGTGCGATCATACCTAACTCTGCAGGCTAATAGAGCGCATTAAATGCGCCGCTCAATGTCACATCTCAGCTTGCTCAGCAGGCCCTGCCGGGCTGTTTTGCCATCTTCGCGCCTGCTTGCTTGACACGTCTCAGGACGGGTGTCACCTGGGGGTATTTTCTGTAGGAAGCGGCTGCCATGTGGCAAATAGCAGCCACTTAGTCACTTTGGAGCTTGACACCGCATCGATCGACGACGTGCGTCGTGATGAGGTGGTGCGGTGGAGTGGTTTGCCTCCGTAAGCCCCGGCAGGCCTGCCGGGACGATCCTGAGACTCGCTTCCGGGGGTAACTCCATCCCTGTCAGGCTCGCCTGCCCGGCAGAGGAGGTTCTTCCCTTAGCGATATCTTGCTTCTCTGGCTCATCTTGGTCTTCTTGATCTGCACTTTGGTCCTGCCAAAGAATTGATCCCTCGTGCTTTGATCTGACCTTGGTGTTGTAATCTTGTCCTTGGGCCTATGCATAGTCTGGGCAACGGACCCAGGGTTTGTTGCACCGACAGGAGCCTCCGGGCCTGGCACGAACGCGCCGCTGGGCGTCGTCGGGGTAGGCCCTAACCAGTGCACAAGCAGGGGTGCAAGGGTGGCTTCGCCCTTTGAGATCTTCTTTGCTTCTTCACTAACCCGAGCTTGGGTCAGTTTTCGATTTTCCCACGTGTTGTGTAACGCCAATTGCGGTGGGGCCACTCTGGTAATGGCCCGTGAATGACTTTAACGCACGGGCGAGTAACTGCCAATTCACTCTTCCCACCACGCCCTTATCCGTAGCCACGTATGCTACATGCATCAAGTGGGGTAGGTAACAGAGGCGCGTGGTGCGGGAGAGCATCAAGGCAGGGGCCCGGTCTTCTTGGATTGGTGGGGGAGGACGGTGATTACTCGCCGGGGAATCAGCCTCCAACCCCAGCTCGCCTATAAAAGGAAGAGCGGGGGAGGAGCGGAGGCATTCATCCACACTCCTTTCTTCCTCCATTCCTGATTTCTTCTGGTTATGCCGAAAGGGAGAGCCCGGGGCCAGGTCCCAGGTCCTAGATCAGAGCTGGTGATGCTAAATGCTTGGGCTGATGCTTGGGGAGTGAGTCTGGTCCGGGTCCAGGGGTGGCGCAGTGGGCGAACCATTCGTGGTGCAGGAGATATCAAGCTTTCCCATTGTGGTGGAATGCTTGTCTCTTCTGTCTCGGCCGGCCATTTGGTGGGGAGCGGCGTACCTCGAACCCCCTGGCCATCTTGGCCATCGGCCGCTTCCCCGGAGAAGGCATCGGGCCGGGGGCCCGGCTTCTTTCTGGAGCGGTGGTGATGGAGGAAAAACGAGGGAAGACGAAGAAAGCGGGTGGCAGGGCGTCAGGTCGGAGTACGATGGCACCGACGCCTTCGTCTCCTTCTGGCGACCTGCCGCCTCATCTTTCCGCTCTTCCCCTCCCTCCCCGGCACCATCATCACCAGTCTCTCCGGGTGATAGCCGGGGAGGGATGTTCCCTTGGTGCCTCCGTCCCCCTCCAGCGGTCTTCCAGCTGAGCTTTGGTGGATGACTCCACCGATACTCGAGCAAGGGCTTCTTGCTGGTCCTGGAGGTGGTGACCAGGGCATCACCGAGCTGCTCCGTGTGCCCCTCCTTCGCAGCCTTGCCACTCTCGATCTTGTTAGGCTATGCCCGACAGGCCCTAACGGGATCAAGGTGGGCTCCTGCTTTGGTGCCCCCTGTTTAGTCCTCTTCTCTTCCCACCGCAATTCCTGGCGGAGGGAAAACGAAAAGAGCAGATTACGGTGCACTTATCTTTTTTTAATCTTAAATCTGTAGGCACTTGCCAAATTTTAGTTCAAATAATGTAATCTCTTGAATCCATGTTCATGTCTTGTAAGGTCTGTACTTGTTTGAAGCATATTAATGAAAAAGAGAAACCTTGCCGGGGACTCGTGCATGTATATGTCCATGCAGAGGTGAGATGCCTCTATATTTATAAGTAAACGAGTTTCCCCCGGCAGGCTATCCTGCCGGTACCCTCTGTTTTGTTGCCGGGGAGTTAGGCCTACCGGGCACAAATCATGAAGAGGGACCAGCCCCCCGCAAGTCCTTTTTCAACAAAGGCCACTGCGACCTCCCTGACCGAAGCAACGTTCGAGTCGAAGGGTGGGAGCACCTAAGTTTCAAAGGGTAGCAAGGTTTTCTCATGCACAAGTCTTTACTTACAGGACATGTATGGATACAAGGAAGAACTTATCTGTTTGTCTTGCGGGAGATCACAGTGTAGGCTCATCTTCTTATCTCCTCTTGGACTGAATCCATGATAGGAGCCTGCGGTTTATGCAGATGAAAATGATGCCAGATGCGATCTTATCTACATGAACATGAGATGCTCATGATATGCTTATGCATGCATGCAGCTTGTCGGGGGCCCCCAGCGCTTCATTTATTTCTCTGTTGCTCAGGGTCTGCGCCTGGCATTGTACAAGGGGTTACATGCAACTGAGGCAAGGCCTATACAAAAGGGTGGCTGCCGGGCAGGGCCCAACAGTCGCGCCTTACGGGTAGAACTTGCGGAGATGCTCAATGTTCCATGAGTTTTGCAATTGAATGCCATCTCCGGTCTCCAAACGGACTACGCCAGGTCTGGTGACTCGTACTACTCAGTAAGGGCCTTCCCACTTCGGCGTCAACTTGTTTGTACCCTTGGCAGACTGAACGCGCCTAAGGACAAGGTCGCCTTCCTCAAAACACCGGACATGAACCCTGCAGCTGTGATAGCGGCGCAGGGCTTGCTGATAGCGTGCAGCACGTGTAGCAGCCCGGAGATGGTTCTCCTCGAGAAGCACATCGTTGTCACGCCGGTGCTGATCCTGCCCTACTTCATCGTAGGCAAGCACACGAGGCGACCCGTAAATGAGTTCCGTGGGGATAACTTCTTCTGCCCCATAGACTAGGGAGAAGGGAGTCTGCCCGGTAGCTCGATTTGGTGTCGTTCTGAGGGACCAAAGAACCACCGGCAGCTCGTCGATCCATCGCCTGCCGCACTTCTGTAGCTTATCAAATGTTCTTGTCTTGAGTCCTCGCAACACTTCAGCATTTGCCCTCTCAGCTTGTCCATTGCTTCTGGGATGTGCAACAGAGGCAAATGAGATCTTGCTTCTGAGGGCATGAACATATTGCATGAAGGTGCGGCTCGTGAGCTGGGTGCCGTTGTCGGTGATGATCCTGGCAGGGACCCCGAAGCGCACACCAATCCTTTTAAGAACTTGATAGCTGACTGAGCAGTCACCTTTCTCGTGGCATCTACTTCCGGCCACTTTGTAAACTTGTCGATTGCAACGAACAAGAATTCAAAGCCCCCGGCAACTCGGGGGAAAGGGCCGAGGATATTGAGCCCCCAGACCGAAAACGGCCATGACAAAGCGATTGTCTGAAGAGCTTGGGCAGGCAGATGGATGTTCTTGGAGTGGAACTGGCACGCTTCACACTTGGTGACTAGCTCGACCGCATCTTGGAGGGCTGTGGGCCAATAGAATCCTTGCCGGAATGCTTTACCAACTAAAGACCTTGATCCAATGTGGGAGCCGCACATGCCTTTGTGTATTTCCGCCAGCAGTTCCTTTCCTCCTTCCCAGCAAATGCACTTCAATTTCACACCGTTGGGCCTTCTTCTGTATAGTGTGTCATCGACAAACTGATACATACTGGGCCTCCGGGCTACTCTTTCAGCTTCTTCTTGTTCTTCGAGAAGTTCTCCGGTTTGGAGGGAATGGACTATGTGCCTTGCCCAAGTTGGAGCCCGGGGCTCAGCAACTAGGACTAGCGGCACCTCCTCATCAGTGGGAGTGCGTTCCTCGACTGCGGGGACCAGTGGCCCGGCAGGAGGGCGCAGCCCTGCAATCAAAGGGGAATTGTTTCCGGCAGGGTCCCTGCCAGAAGCCCCGAGGGGCTCTATCGGAAGAGGCCTACCGGGGTTCAATTTCCTCCTCTTTCAGGCCATTGTTGTCGGGGATACGGAGGGCTGAGTAAGATGTAGAACAAATGTTCCTGGTTCCACAGGAAGCTTTTGCGCAGCACAATTTGACAGATAATCAGCGATGCTGTTTTTCGCACGGGGTACGTGCTCTGTTTGCAATCCGTCAAAGTGCTCCTCTAATCTCCTCACTTCTTCAACGTATGCCTCCATCAATGGGCTTTGGTAATCCTTGTTGACTTGTCTCACCACAAGTTGTGAGTGTCCTCAAATGATCAGCTTCTTGATTCCCAATTCATTGGCAATCCTGAGCCTGGCAAGGAGCTCTTCATACTCTGCTGTATTGTTGGTCGCCTCCTCCCGGGGAAAATGCATCTGGATGACGTACTTCAAGTGCTATCCAGTGGGAGCAACGAGAAGCACACCAGCCGCCGCACCTTGTAGGGAGAAGGCACCATCGAAATACATGATCCATTCTTGGGGCACTTCCTTGCCGGGGATAACTGTTTCAAGCACTTCTTAATCAGGGGTTGGCGTCCACTCTGCAATAAACTCTACCAATGCCCTGCTCTGAATCGTTGATGTGCTTTCAAACTTCAGGCCAAAGCTGGATAATTCCAATGCCCATTCCACTATCTTGCCGGTAGCCTCTGGGTTTCGGAGTATCCTTTGCAACGGGAAGCAAGTGACAATTGTGATCTCATGGGCTTGGAAGTAGTGGCGCAGTTTCCTTGAGGCCATGATAAGGCCAAAAATCAACTTTTGCACACCAGAGTACCTTGATCTAGCCCCCTATAATAGGGAGCTGATGAAGTACACTGGGCACTGCACTACTTTCTTCTTTGCCACGTCCTTGGGGTTGCCTTCGCTGCCGTGCTCTTCTTTATCCTGATCCATATCTGACCTTGACGGGTTGTTCTCTCTCTCTTTCCTGGACGGGACACTAGCTGAGGTTGCTGCTTCCTCCACTTCCCGCTGCACCACTAGTGCTGCACTAACCACTTGATTGGTGGCCGCCAGATATAGCAGCAACGGTTCTTGTGGTCTGGGAGCAACCAAAGTGGGCACAGAGGACAAGTAGGCCTTCAAATCTCGCAGTGCTGCGTCTTCTTCCGGGGTCCACTTCATGGGTCCTGCCTTCTTGAAAATTTTGAAGAATGGCAAGGCGCGTTCGGCAGACTTGGAGATGAATCTGCTAAGCGCGGCAATGCACCCCATCAAACGCCTCACATCCTTAACTGTCTTGGGTGCTTGAATCTGCTCGATAGCCTTGATCTTATCTGGGTTGGCTTCGATCCCGCGGTGGGACACAAAGAAACCAAGTAGCTTGCCAGAGGGAACACCAAACACACACTTCTTCGGGTTCAGCTTCAAGTTGATCTTGCACAGATTAGCAAATGTTTCTTCCAAATCTTGGATGAGTGTTGATCTGTCCTTGGTCTTGACCACAATATCATCCATATAAGCTTCAATGTTCCTGTGCCACTGTGGTTCAAAACCAACCTGTACTGCTCTTGCAAAAGTGGACCCGGCACTCTTCGACCCGAAAGGCATGCGCACAAAGCAGTACGTGCCACATGGGGTGATGAATGAGGTCTTTTCTTCATCTTCCTTGTACATAAAGATCTGATGATACCCAGAGTGCAACAGCCTTGGACTTCTTACTGTTGGAACTTTCCGGCACGTCATCCACAGGCATAGCGTACCCCGAAGAGGTACGCTTCCCGGACTCATTGCTGGTGTCTCTGCTAGCCTTCTTCTTTCCTTTGATTTCCTTGGAGGGAACTGCGGCTTCCATGGACTCTGCCGCGACTGCGTCCCGGTACATCTTATCCATGCAAATAATTGTGTCCTTCTTGTCTAATGGGATGGAAATGACACCCACTGGCATCTTCAAAGTGTTGTAGGCATAGTGGGATGCCTCCATGAATTTTGCCAAAGCAGGGCGTCCAATGATTCCATTATATGGCAGGGGGAGGTCGACCACATCAAACACAACCTTCTCAGTCCGGTAGTTCAACTCCCCCCAAATGTCAGTGGCAATATAATCTTTCCCTTAGGATGACTCCTCCCGGGATTGACTCCTTGAAATGTGCCAGTAACCTTCAGCTCTTCCTCTGCTATCTGGAGTTTGCTGATAACCTTTGGGGAAATCAGATTCAACCCGGCCCCGCCGTCAACCAACATCTTTGTGACTTTGAGGTTGTGAATCGTTGGTGAGACCAACAACGGCAAGTACCCTACCGCAGTGGTGCGGTCAGGATGGTCCTCTTCATCAAAGATGATGGGCGTGCGTGACCACTCGAACGGCTTCCGAGAATCTGCCACTGGCACCATGGCATTGACCTCACATGCCCACTGTTTAAAATGGCGGTGAGAGGAGTGCAAAGATGCACCCCCGTCAATACACAGGGCGTCAGTGGCCTTCTGGAATTCCTGCTCGCTGGTTTCCTCTTCATCCCCTCCATCACTCTCAACATTGCAATCCTCCTTCTCTCGGCCCCTGGTGGGTTTTCCTTGGTTCCGAGGAGCCTTGCCGGGGCAATTTGCTTCACCACCCCGGCCCTTCCCGCCAGTACCATTCTGACCATTTTCCATATCACGCTTCTCATACTCAGCCCTCTGCTTCTTGACGACCTGCTCAACCTGGTGACACTCTTGGAGATCGTGGCCCTTGGTCTGATGAATCTTGCAATACGGCCCATCGCCTGTCCCAGCCTTCTCGGCAGCCGCAGCCTCCCGGCAGTCAGTGCACGCGGCAAATTCCTTGCTGGAGGCTTTGGTCTTAGCCTTCTTGCCGGTACTAGGCATGCCTGATCTCTCAACGGTCATCACTGCCTTATCCTTGCACTTCTTGTTCTTCTTCTTCTGACTGGTGAACTCGTCGTCATCCTCTGAGTCGATGTCGACGCAATCTTCCTCTCCAGGGAGTTTCCTCCCTTCCTCCACCTGAGCACATTTGTCCACCAAGGTGTAAAGCTCCTTCACAGTCTTGGGCAGCCGAATGTTCATTTTGGAACGTATCCTGTGGTTGCGCATGTTGGATTGGAAAGCGGCTATCACAGCTGCCGAGTGGATATCTGGGATATTTCTGTGTACTCGGCTGAATCTCTGCAAGTACTTTTGTAGAGTCTCTCCTTCTTTCTGCTAGAGAAGCTGCAAATCGCTGGGCCGCCCTGGTTCTTGATGGCCACCCGTGAAGGTGCCAATGAACTCATGGCACAGGTCAGCCCAGGTCGAAATGGAGTTCTCCGGCAGGTGCATCAGCCAAGACCTCACATTGACTTGAGTGCCAAAGGGAAGTAATTGGCGAATACCTTCTCATCACTTCCCCCGACAGCTTGAACAGTGATGGTGTAGATGCTCAAGAACTCTGCCGGGTTCAGCCTCCCATCATACTTCTCCGGATTCTCTGGCTTGAACGTGCGAGCGGATGGCCAACAGACTTGCCGCAGCTCACGGGTGAAAGCAGGGCACCGAACCTCGAAAGGTAGGCACCCGCCGTCTTCGAGTGCGGGTTCATCGACATCGAGGCCATCGCACCCATTGGACCGGGGATGGTTGTCGTGGCGTTGCTCGACGACAATGTGTGCGCCTCCCCTCCGCCCGTCCTTCGGGGCTCGTCGTTGGCCTGGACGCGCTCGAGGGTCAGAAAAGGCCATCGAGACGTCATCTGGTTCTTGGTTTCATGGCTCCCGCGTTGGCTGCCGTGGTGGGGATTGCACCATGGCGGTGGCCCCTTCCATACGGCCAGCAGCACGGGCCGTCGTCGCTGCTTGGGGAGGCCGTGGCGGGCTAGCTCATTGTGATCCTCCCGCCTCGGCAAAGCCAATCAGGCTTTGGATGGTGGCTCGCCACACATCCATCTGATCGGCTGCCGGCGAGAATCTCAACAGTAGTTGAGCCCGTGCCATGGCCTCTGAGGCAGTGCTCAACATAGGTGATGATGATGTAGATCGCGGTGTCGCTCGGCTTTGGACGGTGCCGGTAGCGACCGTGCTGCGCCCTTGTTGTTGAGAACCAGCCATTTGGATGGCATGGTGACGCGGTGGGGGCGCTTGAAGGCCAGCGGCTCCGTTGGGCACAGTAGCTGGGTCAGCTCATTCCGAAGGCGGCGCACGCCCTACGGTCGCGCCCGCAGCGGGGGCGGCCGGAGAGTTGCGATTCGCCCCAGAACGAGCGCCACCACTTCGGCTGTGCCCTTCGGCAAGGAGAAGAGGTGCAGGTGGAATAAGCCCTCCACTCGTACCTCGTGGAGCATGGCTGCCGGGATGTTGCTGATGTTGTCCTTCCCCGGTGCCTCCCATTCCTGCTTCGGCCGTGGAGGAGGTGGTGACAACGCCGGCTGCGCCGACCACATCCCCCGCAGCGTCCACATCCTCGCACGTCGGCGGTCGCGGGCGGCGGAGCCTTCGAGGTGGACGGGTGATTTGCGGCTCCGGACTTCTTCTTGGGCGCCATAGTTGATGATGTCGTCAACAACGAGAATGGCGATGAAGATGACGCGCTATTGACGCTCTCGGGTTCGCGCAAGTGATCCCCCTACCTGGCGCGCCAAAGATGTCGTGGGAAACCACGGCCACCTATGGGGCCATGAGCCCCTTTTGGTTCGGCGGGGGGATGGGCACGTTGCACAAAGAGCGGAGAAGCATCACATAGCATGGCAGAGATCACACGGGCAGTTTTTACCCAGGTTCGGGCCGCTGTGAGGCGTAAAACCCTACTCCTGCTTTGGTGGATTGTTGGTGGAAAAATGGTGGATGAACGCAGCGCTCTTGCCCGGCAAGGTCGCCTCGGGGCGAGAGCAGCTACGCGCGTATGAGTGTGTAAGGGTCCGGATCAGCCAACCCTTTCTACGGTTACCATGGGCCTCCTTTTATAGATCAAGGGGTCACCATAGTGGCAAATCAGTCATTACATACCGATTAGATAGCAAACAGTGCTATCATACCTAACTCTGCAGGCTGACAGAGCGCATTAAATGCGCCGCTCAACGTCACATCTCAGCTTGCCCGGCAGGCCCTGCCGGGCTGTTTTGCTAGCTTCGCACCTGCTTGCTTGACACGTCTCAGGACGGGTGTCGCCTGGGGGTATTTTCTGTAGGAAGCGGCTGCCATGTGGCAAATTGTTGGAAATATGCCCTAGAGGCAATAATAAAATGGTTATTATTATATTTCCTTGTTCATGATAATTGTCTGTTATTCATGCTATAATTGTGTTATCCGGAAATCGTAATACATGTGTGAATACATAGACCACAACATGTCCCTAGTAAGCCTCTAGTTGACTAGCTCGTTGATCAATAGATGGTTGCGGTTTCCTGACCATGGACATTGGATGTCATTGATAACGGGATCACATCATTAGGAGAATGATGTGATGGACAAGACCCAATCCTAAGCCTAGCACTAGATCGTGTAGTTCGTTTGCTAAAGCTTTTCCAATGTCAAGTAACTTTTCCTTAGACCATGAGATTGTGCAACTCCCGGATACCGTAGGAGTGCTTTGGGTGCACCAAACGTCACAACGTAACTGGGTGGCTATAAAGGTGCACTACGGGTATCTCCGAAAGTATCTGTTGGGTTGGCACGAATCGAGATTGGGATTTGTCACTCCATGTAACGGAGAGGTACCTCTGGGCCCACTCGGTAGGACATCATCATAATGAGCTCAATGTGATCAAGGAGTTGTTCACGGGATGATGTGTTACGGAAACGAGTAAAGAGACTTGCCGGTAACGAGATTGAACAAGGTATCGAGATACCGACGATCGAATCTCGGGCAAGTATCGTACCGATAGACAAAGGGAATTGCGTACGGGATTGATTGAATCCTCGACATCGTGGTTCATCCGATGAGATCATCGAGGAGCATGTGGGAGCCAACATGGGTATCCAGATCCCGCTGTTGGTTATTGACCGGAGAGTCGTCTCGGTCATGTCTGCGTGTCTCCCGAACCCGTAGGGTCTACACACTTAAGGTTCGGTGACGCTAGGGTTGTAGAGATATTAGTATGCGGTAACCCGAAAATTGTTCGGAGTCCCGGATGAGATCCCGGACGTCACGAGGAGTTCCAGAATGGTCCGGAGGTAAAGAATTGTATATAGGAAGTCCAGTTTCGGCCACCGGGAAGGTTTCGGGGGTAATCGGTATTGTACCGGGACCACCGGAAGGGTCCCGGGGGTCCACCGGGTGGGGCCACCTATCCCGGAGGGCCCCATGGGCTGAAGTGGGAAGGGAACCAGCCCCTGGTGGGCTGGTGCGCCCCCCTATGGGCCTCCCCTGCGCCTAGGGTTGGGAACCCTAGGGGTGGGGGGCGCCTCCACATGGCTTGGGGGGCAAGCCACCCCTTGGCCGCCGCCCCTCCCCTCAGATTGGATCTGAGGGGGCCGGCCCCCTCTCCCCTTCCCCCTATAAATAGTGGAGGGGTGGGAGGGAGGACACACCCCAGCCCCTGGCGCCTCCCTCTCCTCCCGTGACACCTCTCCCTCTCGTTGGTGCTTGGTGAAGCCCTTCTGAGATCCCGCTGATTCCACCACCACGCCGTCGTGCTGCTGGATCCTCATCAACCTCTCCTTCCCCCTTGCTGGATCAAGAAGGAGGAGACGTCTCTCCCAACCGTACGTGTGTTGAACACGGAGGTGCCGTCCGTTCGGCGCTCGGTCATCGGTGATTTGGATCACGACGAGTACGACTCCATCAACCCCGTTCTCTTGAACGCTTCCGCTCGCGATCTACAAGGGTATGTAGATGCACTCCCCTCTCTCTCGTTGCTAGATGACTCCATAGATTGATCTTGGTGATGCGTAGAAAATTTTAAAATTCTGCTACGATCCCCAACAGTACTGTTGGAAATATGCCCTAGAGGCAATAATAAAATGGTTATTATTATATTTCCTTGTTCATGATAATTGTCTGTTATTCATGCTATAATTGTGTTATCCGGAAATCGTAATACATGTGTGAATACATAGACCACAACATGTCCCTAGTAAGCCTCTAGTTGACTAGCTCGTTGATCAATAGATGGTTACGGTTTCCTGACCATGGACATTGGATGTCATTGATAACGGGATCACATTATTAGGAGAATGATGTGATGGACAAGACCCAATCCTAAGCCTAGCACTAGATCGTGTAGTTCGTTTGCTAAAGCTTTTCCAATGTCAAGTAACTTTTCCTTAGACCATGAGATTGTGCAACTCCCGGATACCGTAGGAGTGCTTTGGGTGCACCAAACGTCACAACGTAACTGGGTGGCTATAAAGGTGCACTACGGGTATCTCCGAAAGTATCTGTTGGGTTGGCACGAATCGAGACTGGGATTTGTCACTCCATGTAACGGAGAGGTACCTCTGGGCCCACTCGGTAGGACATCATCATAATGAGCTCAATGTGATCAAGGAGTTGTTCACGGGATGATGTGTTACGGAAACGAGTAAAGAGACTTGCCGGTAACGAGATTGAACAAGGTATCGAGATACCGACGATCGAATCTCGGGCAAGTATCGTACCGATAGACAAAGGGAATTGCGTACGGGATTGATTGAATACTCGACATCGTGGTTCATCCGATGAGATCATCGAGGAGCATGTGGGAGCCAACATGGGTATCCAGATCCCGCTGTTGGTTATTGACCGGAGAGTCGTCTCGGTCATGTCTGCGTGTCTCCCGAACCCGTAGGGTCTACACACTTAAGGTTCGGTGACGCTAGGGTTATAGAGATATTAGTATGCGGTAACCCGAAGGTTGTTCGGAGTCTCGGATGAGATCCTGGACGTCACGAGGAGTTCCGGAATGGTCCGGAGGTAAAGATTTATATATGGGAAGTCCTATTTTGGCCACCGGAAAATGTTCGGGATTTTTCAGTATTGTACCGAGAAGGTTCTAGAAGGTTCCGGAGTGGGGCCCACCTGCATGGGGGGACCCACATGAACGTGGGTAGTGGGGGCAAGGCCCCACACCCCTAGTCAAGGCGCACCAAGATTCCCCCTTAGAAGGAATAAGATCATATCCCGAAGGGATAAGATCAAGATCCCTAAAAAAGGGGGATAACAATCGGTGGGGAAGGGAAAGGATGGGATTTCTTTCCTTCCACCTTTGCCAACGCCCCAATGGACTTGGAGGGCAAGAAACCAGCCCCCTCCACCCCTATATATAGTGGGGAGGTGCATGGGAGAAACAGCTCAGCCCCTGGCGCCTCCCTCTCCCTCCCGTGACACCTCTTCCTCCTCCAGTAGCGCTTGGCGAAGCCCTGCTGAAATCCCGCTGCTTCCACCACCACACCGTCGTGCTGCTGGATCGCCATCAACCTCTCCTCCCCCCTTGCTGGATCAAGAAGGAGGAGACGTCTCTGCTCCGTACGTGTGTTGAACGCGGAGGTGCCGTCCGTTCGGCGCTCGGTCATCGGTGATTTGGATCACGACGAGTACGACTCCATCAACCCCGTTCTCTTGAACGCTTCCGCTCGCGATCTACAAGGGTATGTAGATACACTCCCCTCTCACTCGTTGCTAGATGACTCCATAGATTGATCTTGGTGATGCGTAGAAAATTTTAAAATTCTGCTACGTTCCCCAACAGTGGCATCATGAGCTAGGTCTATGCGTAGTATCTTGCACGAGTAGAACACAAAGTAGTTGTGGGCGTCGATTTGTCAATCTTCTTGCCGTTACTAGTCTTATCTTGATTCGGCGGCACTGTGGGATGAAGCGGCCCGGACCGACCTTACACGTACGCTTACGTGAGACAGGTTCCACCGACTAACATGCACTAGTTGCATAAGGTGGCTAGCGGGTGTCTGTCTCTCCCACTTTAGTCGGATCGGATTCGATGAACAGGGTCCTTATGAAGGGTAAATAGAAATTGGCATATCACGTTGTGGTTTTGGCATAGGTAAGAAACGTTCTTGCTAGAAACCTATAGCAGCCACGTAAAAACTTGCAACAACAATTAGAGGACGTCTAACTTGTTTTTGCAGCAAGTGCTTTGTGATGTGATATGGCCAAAGGATGTGATGAATGATATATGTGATGTATGAGATGATCATGTTCTTGTAATAGGAATCACGACTTGCATGTCGATGAGTATGACAACCGGCAGGAGCCATAGGAGTTGTCTTAATTTATTATATGACCTGCGTGTCATTGAAATTCGCCATGTAATTACTTTACTTTATTGCTAACCGTTAGCCGTAGTAGTAGAAGTAATAGTTGGCTAGACAACTTCATGAAGACACGATGATGGAGATCATGATGATGGAGATCATGGTGTCATGCCGGTGACGATGATGATCATGGAGCCCCGAAGATGGAGATCAAAAGGAGCAAAGTGATAATGGCCATATCATGTCACTATTTTGATTGCATGAGATGTTTATCATGTTTTTGCATCTTATTTGCTTAGAACGACGGTAGCATATATAAGATGATCCCTTACTAAAATTTCAAGAAAGTGTTCCCCCTAACTGTGCACCGTTGCGAAGGTTCGTTGTTTCGAAGCACTACGTGTTGATCGGGTGTGATAGATTCTAACGTTCGAATACAACGGGTGTAAGCCAGATTTACACAGCAATACACTTAGGTTGACTTGACGAGCCTAGCATGTACAGACATGGCCTCGGAACACAAGAGACCGAAAGGTCGAGCATGAGTCGTATAGAAGATACGATCAACATGGGGATGTTCACCGTGGATGACTAGTCCGTCTCACGTGATGATCGGACACGGCCTAGTCGATTCGGATCATGTAATCACTTAGATGAGGAGAGGGATGTCTATCTGAGTGGGAGTTCATTACATAATTTGATTAGATGAACTTAATTATCATGAACTTAGTCTAAATGTTACATATCTATCTTGTAGATCAAATGGCCAACGCTAATGTTACCCTCAACTTCAACGCGTTCCTAGAGAAAAACAAGCTGAAAGACGATGGTAGCAACTATGCGGACTGGGTCCGTAACCTGAGGATTATCCTCATAGCTGCCAAGAAATCATATGTCCTTGAAGCACCGTTAGGTGACCCACCTGCTCTCCCAGCACTGCCAGACGATTTGAACGTTTGGCAGACACGCACCGATGATTACTCCTTCGTTCAGTGCGGCATGCTCTTCAGCTTAGAACCGGGGCTCCAAAAGCGTTTTGAGCATCACGGAGCATATGAGATGTTCGAAGAGCTGAAAATGGTTTTCCAAGCTCATGCCCGGATCAAGAGATATGAAGTCTCCGATAAGTTCTACAGCTGTAAGATGGAGGAAAATAGTTCTGTCAGCGAGCACATACTCAAAATGTCTGGGTTGCACAGCCGCTTGTCTCAGCTGGGAGTTAATCTCCCGGATGACGCGGTCGTTGACAGAATCCTTCAGTCGCTTCCACCTAGCTACAAGAGCTTCGTGATGAACTTCAACATGCAGGGGATGGAAAAGACCATTCCTGAGGTATATGCGATGCTGAAGTCAGCGGAGGCAGAGATCAGAAAGGAAAATCAAGTGTTGATGGTGAATAAAACCACTAAGTTCAAGAAGGGCAAGGGTAAGAAGAACTTCAAGAAGGACGGCAAGGGAGTTGCCGCGCCCGGTAAGCCAGCTGCCGGGAAGAAGTCGAAGAATGGACCCAAGCCTGAGACTGAGTGCTTTTATTGCAAGGGAAACGGTCACTGGAAGCGAAACTGCCCCAAGTACTTGGCGGACAAGAAGGCCGGCAATACCAAAGGTATATATGATATACATGTAATTGATGTGTACCTTACCAGCACTCGTAGTAGTTCCTGGGTATTTGATACCGGTGCGGTTGCTCATATTTGTAACTCAAAGCAGGAACTGCGGAATCAGCGTAGACTGGCAAAGGACGAGGTGACGATGCGCGTTGGGAATGGTTCCAAGGTCGATGTGATCGCCGTCGGCACGCTACCTCTGCATCTACCTACGGGATTAGTTTTAAACCTCAATAATTGTTATTTAGTACCAGCTTTGAGCATGAACATTGTATCTGGATCTCGCTTAATGCGAGATGGCTACTCATTTAAATCTGAGAATAATGGTTGTTCTATTTATATGAGAGATATGTTTTATGGTCATGCCCTGCTGGTGAATGGTTTATTTTTATTGAATCTCGAACGTGATGTTACACATGTTTATAATGTGAATGCCAAGAAATGCAAGGTTGATAACGATAGTCCCACATACTTGTGGCACTGCCGCCTTGGTCATATCGGTGTTAAACGCATGAAGAAACTCCATGCAGATGGACTTTTGGAGTCTCTTGATTATGAATCATTTGACAGATGCGAACCATGCCTCTTGGGCAAGATGACCAAGACTCCGTTCTCCGGAACAATGGAGCGAGCAACCAACTTATTGGAGATCATACATACTGATGTGTGTGGTCCAATGAGTGTTGAGGCTCGCGGTGGTTATCGTTATGTTCTCACCCTCACCGACGATTTGAGTAGATATGGGTATGTCTACTTGATGAAGCACAAGTCTGAGACCTTTGAAAATTTCAAGGAATTTCAGAGTGAGGTTGAGAATCAACGTGACAAGAAAATAAAGTTCTTACGATCAGATCGTGGAGGAGAATATTTGAGTCATGAATTTGGCACGCACTTAAGGAAATGTGGAATTGTTTCACAACTCACGCCGCCTGGAACACCTCAGCGTAATGGTGTGTCCGAACGTCGTAATCGCACTCTATTGGATATGGTGCGATCTATGATGTCTCTTACCGATTTACCGCTATCCTTTTGGGGTTATGCTTTAGAGACTGCCGCATTCACTTTAAATAGGGCACCATCAAAATCCGTTGAGACGACACCTTATGAATTATGGTTTGGGAAGAAACCTAAGCTGTCGTTTCTGAAAGTTTGGGGATGCGATGCTTATGTGAAGAAACTTCAACCAGAGAAGCTCGAACCCAAGTCGGAAAAATGCGTATTCATAGGATACCCTAAGGAAACTATTGGGTATACCTTCTACCTAAGATCCGAGGGCAAGATCTTTGTTGCCAGGAATGGATCCTTTCTAGAGAAAGAGTTTCTCTCGAAAGAAGTAAGTGGGAGGAAAGTGGAGCTTGATGAGATGACCCTCGAACCGGAGAGTAGCGCAGCACAGGAAAATGTTTCTGTGGAGCCTACACCGGCTAGAGAGGAAGTTATTGATAATGATCATGATCAAGCTACCACTGAACTTCGAAGGTCCACGAGGACACGTTCCGCACCAGAGTGGTATGGCAATCCTGTCCTGGAAATCATGTTGTTAGACAACAGTGAACCTTCGAACTATGAAGAAGCGATGGCGGGCCCGGATTCCGACAAATGGCTTGAAGCCATGAAATCCGAGATAGGATCCATGTATGAAAACGAAGTATGTACTTTGACTGACTTGCCCGATGATCGGCAAGCCATAGAAAATAAATGGATCTTTAAGAAGAAGACTGACGCGGATGGTAATGTGACCATCTATAAGGCTCGGCTTGTCGCTAAGGGTTATCGACAAGTTCAAGGGGTTGACTACGATGAGACTTTCTCACCCGTAGCGAAGCTGAAATCCGTCAGAATCATGTTAGCAATTGCCGCATACTATGATTATGAGATATGGCAAATGGACGTCAAAACGGCATTCCTTAATGGTTTTCTTAAGGAAGAGTTGTATATGATACAACCGGAAGGTTTTGTCGACCCTGAGAATGCTGACAAGGTATGCAAGCTCCAGCGCTCAATCTATGGGCTGGTGCAAGCAGCTCGGAGTTGGAACATTCGCTTTGACGAGATGATCAAAGCGTTTGGGTTCACACAGACTTATGGAGAAGCCTGTGTTTACAAGAAAGTGAGTGGGAGCTCTGTAGCATTTCTCATATTATATGTGGATGACATACTGCTGATGGGAAATGATATAGAATTCTTGGAAAGTATAAAGGCCTACTTGAATAAGTGTTTTTCAATGAAGGACCTTGGAGAAGCTGCTTATATATTAGGCATCAAGAGCTATAGAGATAGATCGAGACGCCTCATAGGTCTTTCGCAAAGCACATACCTTGATAAGATATTGAAGAAGTTCAATATGGATCAGTCCAAGAAGGGGTTCTTGCCTGTATTGCAAGGTGTGAAATTGAGCTCGGCTCAATGCCCGACCACGGCAAAAGATATAGAAGAGATGAGTGTCATCCCCTATGCCTCAGCCATAGGGTCTATTATGTATGCCATGCTGTGTACCAGACCTGATGTAAACCTTGCTGTAAGTTTGGTAGGTAGGTACCAAAGTAATCCCGGCAAGGAACACTGGACAGCGGTCAAGAACATCCTGAAGTACCTGAAAAGGACTAAGGATAGGTTTCTCGTATATGGAGGTGACGAAGAGCTCGTCGTAAAGGGTTACGTCGACGCTAGCTTCGACACAGATCCGGATGACTCCAAGTCACAAACCGGATACGTGTATATTTTGAATGGTGGAGCGGTAAGCTGGTGCAGTTGCAAGCAAAGCGTCGTGGCGGGTTCTACATGCGAAGCGGAGTACATAGCAGCCTCGGAGGCAGCACACGAAGCAGTATGGATGAAGGAGTTCATCACCGACCTAGGAGTCATTCCAAATGCGTCGGGTCCAATGGCTCTCTTCTGTGACCACACTGGAGCTATTGCCCTTGCCAAGGAGCCCAGGTTTCACAAAAGGACCAGGCATATCAAGCGTCGCTTCAACTCCATACGTGAACATGTTCAAGATGGAGACATAGATATTTGTAAAGTGCACACGGATTTGAATGTAGCAGATCCGTTGACTAAACCTCTTTCACGAGCAAAACATGATCAACACCAGTACTCTATGGGTGTTCGATTCATCACAATGTAACTAGATTATTGACTCTAGTGCAAGTGGGAGACTGTTGGAAATATGCCCTAGAGGCAATAATAAAATGGTTATTACTATATTTCCTTGTTCATGATAATTGTCTGTTATTCATGCTATAATTGTGTTATCCGGAAATCGTAATACATGTGTGAATACATAGACCACAACATGTCCCTAGTAAGCCTCTAGTTGACTAGCTCGTTGATCAATAGATGGTTACGGTTTCCTGACCATGGACATTGGATGTCATTGATAACGGGATCACATCATTAGGAGAATGATGTGATGGACAAGACCCAATCCTAAGCCTAGCACTAGATCGTGTAGTTCGTTTGCTAAAGCTTTTCCAATGTCAAGTAACTTTTCCTTAGACCATGAGATTGTGCAACTCCCGGATACCGTAGGAGTGCTTTGGGTGCACCAAACGTCACAACGTAACTGGGTGGCTATAAAGGTGCACTACGGGTATCTCCGAAAGTATCTGTTGTGTTGGCACGAATCGAGACTGGGATTTGTCACTCCATGTAACGGAGAGGTACCTCTGGGCCCACTCGGTAGGACATCATCATAATGAGCTCAATGTGATCAAGGAGTTGTTCACGGGATGATGTGTTACGGAAACGAGTAAAGAGACTTGCCGGTAACGAGATTGAACAAGGTATCGAGATACCGACGATCGAATCTCGGGCAAGTATCGTACCGATAGACAAAGGGAATTGCGTATGGGATTGATTGAATCCTCGACATCGTGGTTCATCCGATGAGATCATCGAGGAGCATGTGGGAGCCAACATGGGTATCCAGATCCCGCTGTTGGTTATTGACCGGAGAGTCGTCTCGGTCATGTCTGCGTGTCTCCCGAACCCGTAGGGTCTACACACTTAAGGTTCGGTGACGCTAGGTTTATAGAGATATTAGTATGCGGTAACCCGAAGGTTGTTCGGAGTCTCGGATGAGATCCTGGACGTCACGAGGAGTTCCGGAATGGTCCGGAGGTAAAGATTTATATATGGGAAGTCCTATTTTGGCCATCGGAAAATGTTCGGGATTTTTCGGTATTGTACCGAGAAGGTTCTAGAAGGTTCCGGAGTGGGGCCCACCTGCATGGGGGGACCCACATGAACGTGGGTAGTGGGGGCAAGGCCCCACACCCCTAGTCAAGGCGCACCAAGATTCCCCCTTAGAAGGAATAAGATCATATCCCGAAGGGATAAGATCAAGATCCCTAAAAAAGGGGGATAACAATCGGTGGGGAAGGGAAAGGATGGGATTTCTTTCCTTCCACCTTTGCCAACGCCCCAATGGACTTGGAGGGCAAGAAACCAGCCCCCTCCACCCCTATATATAGTGGGGAGGTGCATGGGAGAACCAGCTCAGCCCCTGGCGCCTCCCTCTCCCTCCCGTGACACCTCTTCCTCCTCCAGTAGCGCTTGGCGAAGCCCTGCTGAAATCCCGCTGCTTCCACCACCACACCGTCGTGCTGCTGGATCTCCATCAACCTCTCCTCCCCCCTTGCTGGATCAAGAAGGAGGAGACGTCTCTGCTCCGTACGTGTGTTGAACGCGGAGGTGCCGTCCGTTCGGCGCTCGGTCATCGGTGATTTGGATCACGACGAGTACGACTCCATCAACCCCGTTCTCTTGAACGCTTCCGCTCGCGATCTACAAGGGTATGTAGATACACTCCCCTCTCACTCGTTGCTAGATGACTCCATAGATTGATCTTGGTGATGCGTAGAAAATTTTAAAATTCTGCTACGTTCCCCAACACAAATAGCAGCCACTTAGTCACTTTGGAGCTTGACACCGCATCATCGACGACGTGCGTCGTGATGAGGTGGTGCGGTGGAGTGGTTTGCCTCCGTAAGCCCTGGCAGGCCTGCCGGGACGATCCTGAGACTCGCTTCCGGGGGTAACTCCATCCCTGTCAGGCTCGCCTGCCCGGCAGAGGAGGTTCTTCCCTTAGCGATATCTTGCTTCTCTGGCTCATCTTGGTCTTCTTGATCTGCACTTTGGTCCTGCCAAAGAATTGATCCCTCATGCTTTGATCTGACCTTGGTGTTGTACTCTTGTCCTTGGGCCTGTGCATAGTCTGGGCAACTATCGGGGATATCGTGCAACATATGCCAGGGGGTGGCTTATCATGGATGGGGACAAAAGTACGTCGTCGGGCTCTAGAAGCGGGAGTGAGCGAGACCGCATATGCCTGCGAATCTTACCCAAGTTCGGGGCTCTCCTAGGAGATAACACCCCTAGTCCTGCTCTGCGGGGTCTCCGCATGATCACTACCTCAACAAGTAGCTACAAACTTGCTCCTTGAGCTGTTTTGCTAGAGGAGGAAGGAGGGCAAGGCTAGGTCTACTCCACTCTCTATGTGTGTATGTGAGTGCTGAACTAAGAAGGCTCTCTCCTCTCTACCAAGGTCCCAACCCCTTGCATGGGGTGACCTGGGGGGTTTATATAGGCCTCCCCCCCAGGGGTACAATGGTAATCCGGCCGGGCGTAGGACCCGGCCGTCAGTGTCTCTGGTCGCCGGCTTTTCCGCCGACTGCAGGGGCCCGCCGCCTGGTGGGTCCCCCCGGCTGTCTCGTACTCGGCCGACAAGCCGGGCCCGCCGCTTGCGGGTCCTGTCGGCTGCGTAGCACTATAGCCGTGCCACTGATGATGCATGCTTGGTCGGGGAGAGCGTGGCTACAGTCCCGCCGCCTGGTGGGCGTTTCACTGTAGCCACTCCCCGTCTCTTCTGGTTAATGGTGCACAAACTTCAAGGAAGGGGGAGGGCCGCCTGCTAGGAGCCGGCCTCCCCCTGAGCCGATTGGTCAGGGCTCGCCGCCTTCTGGCCTCTCACGGACAGGTAGGGCCCGCCGCCTGCGGGCCGTACCAACCGCCCGTCGTGGGAGCATGGCTTCCTCTGCCATGGGTGATGTCATGAGCAGCATGGCAACAGTGCTGCGTCGGGCGTGGGATGTCCGCTTGGTATGCTGCACTGTGGCCACGTTCTGCCCTGGATTCAGGGGTGGCAGGCTTGTACTGTAGCCACGCCTCGTCTCGTCGTGTTTATGTGGGTGCTAACTTTGAGGGCGCGAGGGGCTGCCTGCCAGGACCCGGCTTCCCAGGAAGCCGCCTGCTAGGAGTCGGCCCACTTCATGGCCATCTTCTGGATTCCGCCGCCTCCTGGCAACCGGCCGCTTGGACCAGCCGGCCCCAAGAAGGCGGTCCTTTGTCTTTGGTGTCGACGGGCGCAGCCTGCCCTGATGTCTTGAAATACCCAGGGGAGCTGATGAGGCTACCCATGGTCATTTACTCCAACAGTAGTCCCCGAAGCTGGTGGGGCGCTGCGGGTGAAGGGGCGAGAAGCCCAGCAGCTTCCTACTCCGGGTTGTCTGGTATTCTGCTTCGTCCTTCTTCCGAAGTGCCGACTGGTAGGAGTCGGCCGTGAACAGGCAGGCCACCTGGCGATTTCGAAATGCCGCGGTGGTGGCCAGGTGGCATGCTAGCCAGACATCAGGCTCGCCGCCCGTGCCCGCTAGCCACACGGCGTCAGCAGGCCAAGCCGGCCTACCAGCCCACGCGCGCGACAAGACATCGCCGCAGGCTGGGGCCCGCCACTACAGTGCCTCGGCACGCGCGCGGATCCGCTGTGGCCGAGGTAGACGGTTGAGCTTCTGCGGTAATTAATACACGCCTTTACTGGCGCCGTGATCGTGGGATCGTGGGGGAGTGGGCACAGTTAATCCCACGATCCCCCACGCTCTCGCCCCCTCGGCTTCGCCGCCTGGGGCTATAAGTAGGGGGAGGAGGGGGTGGCAGACGCACGCGCGCCCTCCTCTCCCCTCGCCATTCTTCTTCCTCTCCGCCGCTGCAGCGCCTCTTCCTATTGCTGAAGCGCTGCCGCAACCCACCGTCGTCAAGCTTCTTCTCGCTGCGGCTTCCTCGCTCCGCCGCGGCTTCGCCCGCTCGTCGCCGCGCCGCGCCTACGATGAGCTCCTTCGCCCATGGCGCGCTCATGGGCTGGCGACTGGGACGGTTCCAACGTCCATGAGGATCACCTCTCCTTCCTTCGTCAAACACGGCGGCTGCCCCGGGAGACGAACGTGCGGGTACGTGTCCCCCCCGAGGCAGAAATCTCGCCGGTGCCGGAGGGCAATGAACGCGTCGTCTTCCGGTCCCATTTTCTTCGTGCCTTCGGCCTTCCAGCGAGCGGCTTCCTCCACTCCTTCCTTGATTTCTACCGAGTCCAGCCGCACCACCTCACGCCAAACACGGTGGTGCTGCTGGTCGCCTTTGTCACCATGTGCGAAGGGTACCTCGGCACTCTCCCCACCCTTGAGCTCTGGGGGGAGTGCTTTTATCTCAAACTTGGCACCGCCACCAAGGGCCAGGCGGCTCAATGCAGAGCCTGCGTGGCGGTGTAGCGTTCGGGCACCGGGAACTGCTTCCCGCCGATCTCCCTGCTGCAGTCGGCCAAGCTGTGGCAGAAATCCTATTTCTACGTCAAGAACATCCACCCGACGAGCGACTACATCAACTTGCCGGCTGACGTAGCCGGCCCACCAGTCGAGCCGCGCGCCAACTGGCAGTACAAGCCGAGCTCCCTATCGGCCGCCTCCTCCGCCGCCCTCGCCCGACTTTAGGTGATGACGGAGTTGGAGGGCCTGAAGGGCTCGGACCTGCTGGCCGCCTTCGTGACGCGCCGAGTGCTTCCCCTCCAAGCCCGGCCTGACATCATCAGCTGCATGAGCAGGCACCAGGACCCGTGCCAGATGTGCACATGGGAGCTGCCGGACATGGAGGTGGCCCGGCTGGTCAACTATTTCTCCAACTGCAAGCTATCGGAGATGGATTGGCGGTTCGACAAGTGGCCGTACGACCGCGCACATCCGCCGCCTGCGGTGAGTCTTGCAGTTCTTTTTCTCTTTTGCTGGTCCGAGTTCTTGTTTTGCCGTCTGATCAGTCGACCATGGTGCAGGTCCTCCCGGCCCAGTCGGCCGCTGGCGCTCTGGATCCAGGTCAGCAGTACATGCCGGACCGAGCGAGGTGCGACGTGGAGGACCGCGACTTGGGGGCGGCCGCCATGGAGGAGGACGACACCACAGGTGGCGGCGGTGGAGCAGGCGGATTCAGAGGAGGAGGCGGCCTCGAGGCTTGGCCAGGTGACGACGAGGAGGAGAACGAGCCGCGCCGCATGCACGGCACCGACAACGCGGGTGCGAGTTCATCAGCTGCGCCGACTGCGCCAGGCAGCGCACCAAAGCGCCAAGCCGGCTCGTTGCTGTTCGGCAGCCGGCCGAAGAAGTGACGAAGGCGAGGACGAGGAAGACGAGGATGGTGAAGACGACGCACCGGAGGACGGAGCAGACGGCCAGCCTCAGCTCGATCGGGCCTCGAGCAACAAGCCGTGTGCAAGTGCACCGACTGCTGCTGATGGAGACCAAGCCGAGACTCGCCAGACAGCCACTCCACCAGCCGGCGCCGCCGACTCCACCGACCTGCCGGACCCGCCTGCTGCTCCTCTGGCCTAGGCTGCCAACTTTATCTTATCTTTTCCTGCTTTTGGGGTCTCTAGAACGAACTTGTTAAATTGCCGTAGTTCCACCCACTGGGGGTGTATTCAAACTTTGTTGAATGCTGGCCAAGGGCCTCTTGCTATGTAATTTAATTTTCGCACAAGTTGTGCTCTGCTGAGCTCCGACTTGTCTTGCTTTCTGTTCTTTTGGCTTTTTCCTTTGCCGCCTTCCCTTGGCTGCCACCTTGCCGGCCAGACAGCCACTCTTCGGTCTGTTGGCTGGGTCAGGTACTTGGCCATTTTTGGGAAGGCAAGTACTTTGGCCGCTTAGAACGTAGCAAGTTAAGTGAGAAGCCGGCCGGCCGGCTGCTCAGCAATCGGACGGCTAGGCGAGGAGCCGGCTTGGCCTATGTGAGTGCTTTCGTCCTTAGCCATTTTTCATGTGGGCACCATTTCTTGCCTTTGACTCTTGCCAGCCAGACAGTCGCTCTGCGAGCTGCGGCTTATGGCAAGAGAGGGCTTAGCTGCCGGCACACTACTTGTCCGACTGCAGGTAGCGCTGACATAGTACAAGGCGGCAAGCCCCCGGGCCGACTGGTCGGACCCAGTGCCGGGTAGAGGAATGAAATAACTCATTCACAGGCATGAAACTTATCATATAGATAAGAAAGGTAGCCCCCGAGTGCTCCTCGAGGGACCTGGTGTCTTTGCGCTTAATACAAAAGGTAGCATGGTACATACTGCATTAACTGTAAAATCTTCGGAGGAGATTTGTGTTCCATGGGCGCTCTGTTTCCTTGCCGGAATCGTCCCTCTTGCGCGCCCTGGACTTCTGCGCGTCGACCAGGTAATAGGAGTCATTGCCCAAGGCTTTGCTGATGATGAAGGGGCCTTCCCAAGGGGCCGAGAGCTTGTGCTGGCCGGCTGTTCGCTGGATCAGCCGGAGCACAAGGTCTCCCTCTAGGAAGGATCGTGGCTTGACCTTCTGACTATGGTAGCAGCGCAGGCTCTGCTGGTAGATGGCAGACCGGCTGAGTGCTAACAGCCGGCCCTCTTCCAGCATATTGACGCTGTCTTGACGTGCTTCCTTCGCCTCCGCCTCCGTGTACATGGTGACACGAGGTGAGTTGAACTCGATGTCAGTTGGGATGATGGCCTCGGCCCCGTACACGTGGAAGAAGGGAGTGAAGCCGGTTGATTTGTTCGGGGTGGTGCGGAGGCTCCAGAGGACGACCGGCAGCTCGTCAATCCAGCAGCCGGCCGAGCGCTCCAGTGGCTCGACCAGTCGGGGCTTGATGCCGGATAAGATGAGGCCGTTTGCTCGCTCGACTTGGCCGTTTGACTGTGGATGGGCAACGGACGCTAAGTCCAGTCGGATGCCCTGCGTCGCGTAGAAACGGGCAAAGGCGCCTTTGGCAAAGTTAGTGCCATTGTCGGTGATGATGCTGTGTGGTACACCGTACCGGACGGTGATATCTGCGATGAAGGTCACAGCAGTCGGACCATTCAGTTTCTTGATTGGCTTTGCTTCAATCCACTTGGTGAATTTGTCGATGGCGATGAGCAGATGGGTCATGCCGCCGCGTGCTGTCTTGAATGGGCCCACCAGCCCCCAGACGGCAAAAGGCCAGGTAAGGGGGATGGTCTTGAGTGCAGAAGCCGGCAGATGTTGCTTGGAGCTGAATTTCTGGCACCCCTTGCATTTCTTGACCAGATCCTTGGCGTCCTCCAAAGCAGTCGGCCAGAAGAAACCATGGCGGAAAGCTTTGGCGACAAGGGATCTGGAGGCCGCGTGGTGGCCGCACTCGCCTTGGTGTATGTCTCTGAGGATTGCCTTGCCTTTCTCTGGTTCGACGTAGCATTGGAAGACGTCGGTCACGCTGCGCCTGACAAGCTCTCTGTTTACTATCGTGTAAGCTCCTGCCCGGCGTTGCACCTGCGGGCCGAGATCTCATCAGCTGGCAGCTCTCCGCTCACCAGAAAGTTGAGGATGGGCTGCGCCAATGATGGTGCTTCGACTCCATCCACTGTCATTACGGCCACTGAAACTGGGGCGGTTGGGTTGGGAGGCAGCGGGGTGGAGTCGGCCGCGTCTTGCTGCGTTGTTGAAGTCCCCGGGCCGACTGCTGCAGTCACCGGGCCGGGTTGTGGAGTCCCCGGGCCGGGTGCGACTGCTGCAGTCCCTGAGCCGCTTGGTGAAGTCCCCGGGGCGGCTGCTGCAGCCCCCGGGCCGGGTTGCGAAGTCTCCGGGCCAGGTGCGACTACTGCAGTCCCCGTGCCGCCTGCCGAAGTCCCCGGGCCGGCTGCTGCAGCCCTCGGGCCGGGTTGCGAAGTCCTCGGGCCGGGTGCGACTGCTGCAGTCCCCGTGCCGCCTGCCGAAGTCCCCGGGCCGGCTGCTGCAGCCCCCGAGTCGGATCCAACTACTTCGGGGATAGTCGGCACGAAGATGGATTCTGATTCCAGGGAAGGCTTGATAGACGTCTTGCGGAGGCACTGAAGGGACACGCCAGCTGGTATAACTTGCCGGGTGGAGCCGATCCGCGCCAGGGCATCTGCTTGCTCGTTGTCGGCCCGTGGCATGTGAAGGAACTCGCACCCGTCAAAATATCCGCTGATCTGCTGGACGAGGGAGCGGTAGCTCGCCATGTTTGCATCCTTGGCGTCCCAGTCACCAGACAACTGTTGGACCACCAAGTCCGAGTCGCCGTAGCACAGAATCCAGCGGATGCCAATCTGCTTGGCCAGCTGGAGTCCGTGTACTAGTGCCTCGTACTCGGCCACGTTGTTGGAGGCGGCAAAATGGATTTGCAACGTGTATTTGAGCTTGTCGCCTTTGGGAGAGGTGAGGACGATGCCGGCTCCCAAACCGGTGCGCATCATCGAGCCATCAAAGTGCATCCGCCAATGAGTGGAGTCTGGAGCTGGTGGCAGGTACTGGGTCTCGGCCCAGTCGACGAGGAAGTCGGCCAGTGCTTGGGACTTGATGGTGGTGCGAGGCTGGTAGAAGATGGTGTAGGGGGCCAGCTCGATGGCCCACTTGGCCACCCAGCCCGACACGTCTCTGCTGCCTATGATCTCCGCAAGCGGGGTGGTGCAGACAACCATGATGGGGTGCTCTTTAAAGTATGGCTTGAGCTTCTTGGCGGCAAAGTGCACGCCGTAGCACATCTTTTGGTAGTGGGGGTAGTTCTGCTTGGAGGTTGACAACACCTCACTCAAGTAGTACACGGGCCTCTGGACCGGCTGTGCCTTGCCGTCTTCTTGGCGCTCTACCACAATGACTGTGCTGACCACCCGGCTGGTGGCAGCGATGTAAAGAAGCATGGGCTCCTTGGCAGCCGGAGCGGCCAGAACAGGCGGTGTGGTCAACATCTTCTTGAGCTGGAGGAAAGCCTCGTTCGCCTTGTCGTTCCACTCTAAATGAGTGGTTTTCTTCATCAACTGGTACAGGGGAAGAGCCTTCTCGCCCAGCCGACTGATGAAGCGGCTGATGGATGCCAAGCAGCCGGTGAACTTCTGAATGTCTCGCAGTCGGGTGGGCCTCTCCATCCTCTCGATGGCCTTGATCTTGACTGGGTTGCACTCTATGCCGCGCTCTGAGACAAGGAAACCGAGGAGCTGGCCGGCTGGTACTCCAAAGACACACTTCTCTGGGTTGAGCTTGATTTGAAAACGGCGCAGATTATCGAAAGTTTCCTTGAGATCTTCCAGGAGGGTACCGCGCTTCTCCGTCTTCACCACAATATCGTCTACATAGACGTGGGCATTTCTGCCGAGTTGCTTGAGGAGGCACTTCTGCATGCAATGCTGGAACATGGCACCGGCATTTCTCAAGCCGAATGTCATGGTCAGGTAGCAGAAGGCTCCGAATGGTGTGATGAAGGCGGTCGGCCGGGCTCAACTTGATCTGGTGGTACCCTGAGTAGGCATCAAAAAAATCAGCAGCTCACATCCGGCTGTGGAGTCTATCACTTGGTCAATCCGAGGCAAGGCAAACGGATCTTCGGGGCAAGCTTTGTTGAGGCTGGTATAGTCAATACACATGCGCCATTTGTTGTTCTTCTTCAGTACAAGGACTGGGTTGGCAAGCCACTCTGGAAAGAATACTTCCATAATGAAGCCGGCTGCTAGTAGCCGGGCTATCTCTTCACCAACAATTCTTCTCTTCTCCTCCGACAGGCGGCGGAGGGGTTGCTTGACTGGTTTTGCATCTGCTCTGACATGTAGCTTGTGCTCGGCGAAATCCGTCGGAACACCCGGCATGTCCTTTGGAGACCATGCAAAGATGTCCCGATTCTCACGGAGGAAATCGACGAGCTCACTTTCCTATTTGCTGTCCAGGTGAGCTCCTATGACAGTGAACTTCTCCGGGTGCTCCGGGTCCAAGGGTATCTTCTTAGTTTCTTTGGCCGGCTGGAAAGAGCCCTGAGCTTCTGACTCCTTGGGATCTGGCGACAGGTCCGGCTGCTTGACGGCCATGGCCACAACCCGGTTAAGGAGCCGCTTCTCGGCAGCAATCACAAGGGACTCGGCCAGCCGACTGCTGGCTGCGGCACACTCGGCAGACTTCTAGTAGTCGCCGGCCACAGTGATAATGCCCTTGGTACCCGGCATCTTCATCTTGAGGTAGGCGTAGTGGGGAACCACCATGAACTTGGCCAGGGCAGGCCGGCCAAGCAACGCGTGGTAGGGACTCTGAAGGTCAACCACCTCGAACCAGATTGGCTCTCGGCGGAAGTGATTCTTGTCTCCGAAGAGGACGTCTATCTTGATCTTGCCGATTGGTGAGCAGGAAAGGCCAGGCATGATGCCATGGAAGATAGTCCGGCTGGGCTGGAGCTGTTTCTCTTTGATGCACAACCTCTCCATGGTATCGCGGTAGAGGATGTTGATGCTGCTACCGCCGTCTATCAGAATCCAGGAGAAATGAGCAGCTCGCCTCTCTGTTGCAAAGGTGGCATCCAACACCAGGGCATAGGAACCCGGAGAAGGCATCACCTCTGGGTGGTCAGCTCGGCTCCAACTGATCAGCTTCTCGGACCAGTGCATGAACTCTGGGGCTTCAGAGGCGACAGCATTCACCTCCCGTTGCTGCTGACGCCGGCTGTGTCTGTCGTCAGCCACGCTGGTGAAGACGACATAAGCTCTGTGCTCTTCGGGAAACTCATCTTGGATCGCGCCGACTGGCCAAACCGCCGGCTGCTGGGGAGGTGGAGGCGGCGGGCTAGCAGGCGGGGGAGGCAGTCCTTCGCCCTTGGCAATGTGGGCGAGCCAGTGGCACTTCCGGGTGGTGTGGTTGGATGGCTTCGCGCCGCTGTGGAACTTGCAGGGAGCGTCAAGGGTTTGCTCAAACAAGAAGGCGGGCAGCCAGGCAGGCTTGCCGCCCTTCTGGCGCTTGGGGCCGGGTTGCTCTTCTGGCTGTTGGTCTTCGACTGTCGCCACCTGCCGGCTGGTGGTAGCCAGCTGCTGGGCCTTGTGCTTGTTGTCGTTTGACTGTTGGCGCCGACTGGAATCACCAGCCGGTGTCTGAGGGGCCAGAGGGAGCATCTTTCCTGACGCGTCCACTCGGAGCTCCGACTTCATGGAGGAGTCGGCAGTGGCGTACTTGTCCGCTATGATTAGCAGCTCGTCGAGGGTGGCCGGCTCGTCACAGAGGAGTCGATGCTTGAGTAGGGTGCCCTCTCGGCATCCGGTAGTGAAGTACTCTATGGCTTGCACCTCATGCACCCCTTCGCAGGAGTTGCGCAGTTCGGCCCACCGTGTTAAGTAGTCGCGGGTAGACTCAGTCGGGCCTTGGACGGACAGAGAGAGCTGGCGAGGTTTGGGCGGCCGCTTGTAGGTGCTGGTGAAGTTGCGGATGAAAACTTCAGTGAAGTCTAGCCAGTTGTTGACGCTGTAGGGCTTGAGACTGTTCAGCCATGTCTGGGCCGTGCCATGGAGCATGAGCGGAACGTACTTCACGGCAACACGCTTGTTGCCGTTCGCTATGCTGACGGCCGTGGAGTAGTCCACCAGCCAGTCCTCCGGCTTCACAGAGCCGTTGTACTTGGGGGTGTCCCGAGGGAGCGAGAACCCTTTGGGGAAGGGCTCGTCGCGAATGCGGGGGCCGAAACAAGGCGGGCCGATCGCATCTTCTTCTTCTAACGCCAGGGACAGAGCCAAGCGATCGATCCGGTGGCTGGCGTCGTTCTCTCCGACTCCTTCACGGGGGCCCAGCCGGCCTCCGAGAGTCGGATGCTCAACAGGCAGCGGGGAGGCGCGCCTCTCCCTGCGCGGGGGAGGCGGACGACCGTCCCGCCGTTCCACTGCTCGTGGGCGGCCGTCTTGGTCGCGCTCGATGGAGATGCGGGTGCGGCTGTGGCTAACAACCGGTTCTTGGTCTCCTCGGTCGCGGGCGCCGCCTATCGGCGTCCGGGAGGTCGCGCCGTGTTCTCGGCGAGGGGGAAGGTTCCCGGCCTGTAAGCCGGGTTCCACCACGCGGCGGCCAGCTTCTTGCTGCCCGGCGGCCGCGTCGATGAGCTGCTGGACGCGCTCCGTCATGCAGCGACGCTCGTCGCCCTCCAGGCGGTCCAGCTCGTCCGCCGCCGCCTGGGCAGCGCGTAAGTTCTCCATTGGCGTAGCGTAGACTGGGCGGTCGGCCCCCAACATGCTGGCGATGGCTGCGCCGCGCTGCCGGACCATGCCCGCGCGGCTGGGTTCGCCAGCAGCCGGCGTGCCGCAGACGGCACGGTCGATCTCGCGGTGGTAGGCCTCGGTGAGGCATCTCATGGCCGCCAACTTGTTGGCGCTGTCGAGGAGCGCGATACGGCACGCTTCCAGCGTTTCGCCGTTCGGACGAGGCGTTACGGGTGCGGACAGATCCCGCATTGCCGCCTGCAACGGGTCCCGGCTGGCCTGGTCGGAAGCTCCGTCATGGCTGATGACCAGCACCCCGGTGACGGTGCTGGTGCTTGCGCTGCTGTCTGGAGCAGGGAGCGGGTCGTCGAAGATCACCACGTCACTGGGGAAGGCATCAGAAAGCGCGACATCGGCGTCGATGACCATGTCGACGGATGGGTCGGTGGAGCCAACGGACTCCAGGTCGGAGACCGGCTTGTTGGCGACGTGAAGCTTGCCGAGGGAGTTGACGAGGCAGCTCTCGGGGCTGGCCGCGCCTGCGATGAGTGCGGGCTCGTCGGAGATGCAGATCCCGCCGATGAGATCAGTGAGACTGCTTGCGGTGCAAGCAACATCCATGCCGCGCAGCGTGTCAGCACAAACGCCGTCAGGCGTGCCGGGCTGGCTGCGCTCGCCAGGAAGGAAGAGGGTTCCCGTCCAGAACGTGTTTCCGGACGACTATGCACCTAGCCCCACGATGGTCGCCAAATGTCGGGGATATCGTGCGACATATGCCAGGGGGTGGCTTATCATGGATGGGGACAAAAGTACGTCGTCGGGCTCTAGAAGCGGGAGTGAGCGAGACCGCATATGCCTGTGAATCTTACCCAGGTTCGGGGCTCTCCTAGGAGATAACACCCCTAGTCCTGCTCTGCGGGGTCTCCGCATGATCACGACCTCAACAAGTAGCTACAAACTTGCTCCTTGAGCTGTTTTGCTAGAGGAGGAAGGAGGGCAAGGCTAGGTCTACTCCACTCTCTATGTGTGTATGTGAGTGCTGAACTAAGAAGGCTCTCTCCTCTCGACCAAGGTCCCAACCCCTTGCATGGGGTGACCTGGGGGGTTTATATAGGCCTACCCCCTAGGGGTACAATGGTAATCCGGCCGGGCATAGGACCCGGTCGTTAGTGTCTCGTACTCGGCCGACAAGCCGGGCCCGCCGCTTGCAGGTCCTGTCGGCTGCGTAGCACTATAGCCGTGCCACTGATGATGCATGCTTGGTCGGGGAGAGCGTGGCTATAGTCCCGCCGCCTGGTGGGCATTTCACTGTAGCCACTCCCCGTCTCTTCTGGTTAATGGCGCACAAACTTCAAGGAAGGGGGAGGGCCGCCTGCTAGGAGCCGGCCTCCCACTGAGCCGACTGGTCAGGGCTCGCCGCCTTCTGGCCTCTCACAGACAGGTAGGGTCCACCGCCTGTGGGCCGTACCGACCGCCCGTCGTGGGAGCATGGCTTCCTCTGCCATGGGTGATGTCATGAGCAGCATGGCAACAGTGCTGCGTCGGGCGTGGGATGTCCGCTTGGTATGCTGCACTATGGCCACGTTCTGCCCTGGATTCGGGGGTGGCAGGCTTGTACTGTAGCCACGCCCTGTCTCGTCATGTTTATGTGGGTGCTAACTTTGAGGGCGCGAGGGGCCGCCTGCCAGGACCCGGCTTCCCAGGAAGCCGCCTGCTAGGAGTCAGCCCACTTCATGGCCATCTTCTGGATTCCGCCGCCTCCTGGCAACCGGCCGCTTGGACCAGTCAGCCCCAAGAAGGCAGTCCTTTGTCTTTGGTGGCGAGGGGCGCAGCCTGCCACGATATCTTGAAATACCCAGGGGAGCTGATGAGGCTACCCGTGGTCATTTACTCCAACAGCAACGGACCCAAGGTTTGTTGCACCGACAATTCGTCTTCTTCATCATCTCATATAAAGGAATTACCTTCTCTCCCAGGCGACTTATGAACCAGCTTAAAGCCGCGATGCGACCCGCGAAACGCTGGATGTTATTGACACACACCGGCTTAGAGAGCGAAGTGATGGCCTTTATCTTCTCTGGGTTAGCCTCAATGCCCCTCTCTGAGACCAGGAACCCCAATAATTTACCTGCAGGCATACCAAACACACACTTGGCCGGGTTAAGCATCATTTTGTAGACCCGGAGATTGTCAAAAGTTTCTTTGAGATCATCCAGGAGAGTCTCCTTCTTCCTAGACTTAACCACAATATCATCCACATAAGCATGAACGTTACGCCCAATCTAACTGTGAAAACAATTCTGAACACAGCGTTGATAAGTCGCCTGAGCACTCTTGAGCCCAAAAGGCATAGAAACATAGCAGAAAGCTCCAAAAGGCGTGATGAAAGCCGTCTTCTCTTGGTCTTTAACTGCCATCTTGATCTGATGATAACTAGAATAAGCATCCAGGAAGCATAAGCTCTCACAACCCACCGTTGCATCAATGATCCGGTCGATACAGGGGAGAGCAAATGGATCAGCTGGACAAGCTTTGTTGAGATCTGTGTAGTCAACATACATACGCCATGTGTCGTTCTTCTTGAGTACAAGCACATGGTTAGCCAACCAATTAGGGTAAAAAACTTCCATGATAAACCCAGCCGCTAAGAGCTGGGCCACCTCTTCTCCAATAGCCTTACGTCACTCTTCATTGAAACGACGGAGGAACTGTTTGACCGGTTTAAACTTAGGATCCACATTAAGAGTGTGCTCAGCGAATTGTCTCAGTACACCCGGCATGTCAGAAGGCTTCCATGCAAAGATGTCCCGATTCTCATGGATGAACTCGATGAGCGCGCTTTCCTATTTAGGATCCATATTAGCCCCCACTATGAACTGCTGAGATGAGTCGCCAGGAATAAAATCCACTTGCTTGGTATCATCAGCTGACTTAAACTTCAATAGATGGTCCTGCTCAGTAGTGGGCTTCTTCAGAGGGGTCATATCAGCCGGGTCAACATGGTCTTTGTAGAACTTCAGCTCTTCAGTGGCACAAGCCGACTCTGCATAAGCCGCGTCTCTTTCTTCACATTCCAAGGCGACTTTCCAATCACCATGGACCATGATTGTGCCCTTCTGCCCTGGCATTTTGAGCTATAAATAGACATAGCAAGGGCGAGCCATAAACTTAGCGTAAGCCGGCCGTCCGAACAAAGCATGATACAGACTGTTGATCTTGACCACCTCAAACCACAGCGTCTCTGCCCTGTAGTCATAGTCATCACCAATGGCCACTTCCAAGGCAATTTTTCCGACAGGATACACCGACTTACCAGGCACCACACCATGGAAAACTGTGGAAGACGGCTTAAGATCCTTGTCAGTTAAATTCATCCGACGAAAAGTGTCATAGTACAGGATGTTAATGCTACTGCCACCGTCCATAAGCACCTTAGTAAATTTATAACCACCAACTTGAGGGGCCACCACAAGGGCTAAATGACCCGGGTTATCAACCCATGGTGGGTGATCCGCCCTGCTCCACGATATCATGTGCTCAGACCATCTCAAATACTGCGGATCAGCCGGCTCTATCGCATGAACTGCCCGCTTATGAACCTTCTGATCTCATTTGCAAAGACTTGTGGTGAAAACATGGTACTGGCCACCGTTGAGCTGCTTTGGATTACTCTGATACCCTGACTGATTACCTTGTTACTGATTACCATGACCAGACTATTGATTATAACCACCCTGGTTACCTTGATCTTGATAGCCAGAGTTTGAGCCGCTGCCACCAAAACCGGACCCGTGTGAACTGGATCCTAACCCGTCGGGCGGCCCATTATTATTGCCATGATTCTGATTGAGGCTGTAATTCCTGAACTCTTGCATAACCCAACAATCCTTCCAAGCATGAGTGGATGGCTTATTGGGAAGACTGTGCTTCGGGCATGGGTCATTAAGCGCCGCCTCAAGATTAAAAGGCTTTGCGCCGCCAAAGGGCGGCTTACCATTACCATTGCGGCGCTGGTTCTTATACCCGGTGTTCGTGTTAGCCACTAGATCTGACCCGCCGTCGGGGTGTCTGCGCTTACCACCATTACCCTGGTTGTTGCCATTATGCCCTGCCACGTTCTGCTACCGACCCTTACCATTACCACTCTTTTTCCCTTGTTGGATTTCTCATCATCAGATCCAGGGTCTTTAGTGGTATCAAAGTCTGCATACTTAATGAGAGCCGCCATGAGCTCACCCATGTCATTGCAATGACGCTTAAGCCGCCCGAGTTTTTGCTTAAGGGGGACAAAGTGACAGTTCTTCTCCAGGACCAGAACCGCCTGACCCGCCGCAATACTATCTGACGAGTGAATAATTGCTGAGACCCGTCGGACCCAATGGTGAGCCAACTCATCCTCACGCTGCACATAGTTATCAAGATCGATAATCGTCAGAGGCTGCTTGCATGTCCCTTGAAAATTCTTAATGAACCGCGCTTTCAACTCTGCCCATGAGTAGATGGAATTAGGAGGTACTGGCCCATCCAACATCATGGTAAAGTACTTGGCATAGACCGCGTCATTGACATCCAACATCTCCATGGCTAACCCGTAACTCTCGATCTAGCCTTCAGGGGGGAGATCAGCTGTATAATTGGGCACCTTGCGAGGACCCTTGAAATCCTTAGGCAGACTTTCGTTACGCAAAGATGGTACCAAACATGGTACCCCAACAGACCTGGAAATCACACCGGCTACTACTAAGGCCGAAGGGGTCACCGGAGGCTGCTGATACACCCCTAGTTGGGCCACCGCTGCTGCCTCCGCCTCTCGGCAGGCTCTGGCTTCGTCCACAATTGCCTGAGCATGAGTGAGGGGTGGGTTGTTCCCACGGGGCGGGTCATCCTGGGGCGGTCGACGATGTCGTTCACTACTGGAAACCGCCGGCGACTCAACACGTCGGCTGTAACTGCGGCTTGGGAGGGGGGTCAAGTGCACCCGGTCATGACTATATGAATATTTCTCTTGCTGTGCAACCGTTGTTTATAGGAGTTCAATTGCGTTCCGCGCCTCAGCTGCGAAGGGCGTCTCATCAGTAAGAGGGAGTGCATTGAGCCGGCTAGCTGTTGCTATCATGTTATCCACCAGGTTAGAATAATGTCCAGATGGTGTCGAAAAACGCCGAGGCGGGGTCTGATCCCTACGGGGCGGGTCTGGCAGTCGAGGCTGAGCCGCCACCCCGCTTCCTCGGACCTCTGCAGCCCGGGTTGTACCTGGCGGGTTACTTGGTCCTGCCCCGGGTGTGTTAAAAAGGTTCTGCGCCTCATACTGCAAAGGCAGGTGGGTTTGGTGTCTCCTTCAAAGAACAACATTGGACGCATTCTGATCCAGACTCAAACGAAAAGCCTCCGCCCTTATACACTGTGACTCGGCATCCATCTGGGCTCGTTCCGTCGCCATCCTGGCATTCTCTGCGTTAAGATCCTCCTGGGCCTTGGCCACCTCATCTCGCTCCTTTTTAATCTCTGCATTATGCTATGTTTGATTCGCCGCAGTAACCTCTATTGCTAACAAGGTTGTCAAAGTGCCCAAGAGGTCTGACAAAACTTGAGCCGGCGGCCTAACTGAACCGGTAGCCCCAGCCGCTACAGCCGCCGAACTAGACGTCGTAGCTGCTGTTGTTGAAGAATTGAGAGCCGGCCCTGTGCCAGCCATAAAGGTAGCAGCCCGAAGCGGCAGCTCATAGGGGTCCGGAATACTGTCACCATCGGAATAGCCCCCAGCCCGCCATCTTGAAGCTGGTAAATTGACTCCGTCTCTCCGATCGAGGACTCGTCACCTGAGTAGATGAGAGTCTCTCCTCCCGATACAGAGTCCTCCGCAAGACCCGTGCCATGCGCGAATCCGACGAAAACATGCTTCCGGCCAAGTTGAGCCCTGTCGGGTTGTGCACGCCGAGCTGGCTCGACGATGTCGGTGCAGATGTCCGTCTCAGGCTCTGATCCGCCAATCTTGCCGATGAAGACGTGGATCCCGCCGAAGGGGACCCGATACCCATACTCGATTGAGTCGGCCTCGGGGCCCCAGCCAGCATCGTCGATGTAGAGCTTGCCGCGGTGACTCTTGGTCATCCTGCCAACGACATATCCCTCGATCCCTGGGAAATAGCCCTTCAAGAACTCGAAACCACCATGCACTGGCCCCACGGTGGGCGCCAACTATCGTGGTTTTGTCACAACGGATGCCCTCATGAAAGGACTTAGGTGTGAGGCCATGGCTACGGTGATTCGCTTAAAGGGGTTGAACGGGACGAGAGACACGAGTTTACCCAGGTTCGGCCCCTCACCGACGAGGTAAAAGCCTACTTCCTACTTTGTGTTGTATTGATTGAGTATCGATTACAAGGGAGCGGAATCGCTTAACCTAGCTATCGATGGATTGTAACTTGAGTTTACCCGCCGTAGGGTCTCGCCTTTATATACACAGGTCGAGTCCCTGGGCTTACAAGAGTCCAGGTCGAGTTATACAACGTAACCGACTCTGGTTCTAAGTCATCCTGCCTTGCTAGGCAAGTCACCGTTGGGCGGCTTACACCTCCCGGTCATGCTCCGCCTCCGGGTCTTGGGCCTTCAATTGGCCCGCCTCGTAAGCTGCCTCTAGGCTCTGAGGTCTTGGCTTCTTGGGCCTGCTCACTTATTAAGTCGCCAACAGTGTAACATGGCCCCTCCTGGGTGGGTCACACCGTGGGATTATATCCCCAACAATAGGTTAGTCCCAAAAAATGATATAAAGTTACTATAAAATGAATATAAAACATCCAAGAATGACAATATAACAGCATGGAACAAGCAAAAATTATAGATACGTTGGAGACGTATCACATAGCATGGGGAGCACGCCAGCAATAGCCGAACACTTGAGGTGGTCCTTGGAGTCGAAGGTGATGGCGTACTGTGACCACTTGAGGGGGCGCGCAGCTTCAATCCTCGGGAGGGCTGCATTCACCTCACAAGAGAATTGCTTGAAGATGCGGTTCGAGGTGGGTGCCTGGGCTCCGCCAAGGATGCACGCAATCACGCGAGGCTCCTGGTAGCCCCAAGCCACTTCATCTTGCTGGTTGTCGTCGATTCTCCTGGGCGGCGGTGGTAGAGGTGGAAGGCCAGTGTTACCCTGAGGACGGGCCTCACGAGGCTGATCGCGCCAGGTGTCATCGCGAGGCTGGTCACGCCAGCCGCCCTCTCGAGGCTGATCATGCCAGCCCTGACGGGGGTTGCAGTTGTCCCAGCGACCTCCGCCGCGCCTCCTCCACGGCCGAAGCCACGGTCGCGGCGCTCGGGGTGGCGACCCAGGCGCTTGTCCCGGAGTGCCCTGAGCTCCTGACAGTCGTCGGTGTGCATGTTGTGGAAGACGCAGAATGGGCGAGCGTCCTTGGGGGGCTCGTCGCTATCACGGCCGTGCTTCAGCTCAGGCTTTGCTGCCAGCACGGTGGGGCCCTTGCACTTTGCTTCTTTGGCCTTGGCCTTCTTGTCTTTAGTATTGACGTCTGGGTGCTTGAGGAGGTTGAGGCGGCCTACTTCAGCCTTGGTGCACTTGTCGGCTAGATTGAACAGCTCCAATGCTGAGCACATGCCATCATTGATGGCGATCTCCTCGCTCATCTGGACATCTGTGACGCCTTCTATGAACGCGGAGATGATGGCCTCGTCCGAAGCCTTCGGGATCTTGAGGCGAACTTGGGTGAAGCGTTGCATGTACTTGTGGAGGGTCTCGCCTGGTTGCTGCTTCACGCGTCGCAGGTCGTTGACGGTGAGGGCACGGTCGCGGGTCCCTTGGAAGTTGGCGATGAACCGCTCGTGGAGCTCATCCCACAAGGGGATCGACCCCTCCGGGAGGTGCATGAGCCAGGAGCGCGCGCCATCCTTGAGGGCCATGGGGAACCAGTTTGCCATGACCTTGTCGTCGCCATTTGCTGCCTCGATGCTCAGCGAGTAGAGCTGGAGGAACTCCACAGGGTCGGGGATGCCGTCATAGCGCAGGGGCAGGTCTGGCTTGAACTTGACCGGGCAGAAACGCGGCGCAGCTCATGAGTGAAGGTGCGGCAGCCCGATGCGCTCACAGGCGCGGCCCCGCGCGAGAGGGGCATGGTCCTGTTGCCATGCACGACAGCCTCCAGAGCGGCCCGGTCTTGGTGTTGGCGCGGCGGCGCCGGGAGCGCATGCGCATCGTACATCGGCTGCTGCACAACCTGGCAACTGTCCTCGTCCCGGTCCGGCGCCGGAGCTCCACACAGCGGGTCGCGCATCGCGCCGTGGCTCGACGTCAGCGCTGCGCAGAGGAGGAGGCGGAGGCGTGCCATGAGCCACGTCGCCCACACGATACAGCGGGGGACAGAGCGAGTGGGAAGGCGTCGGGGCCTCGCCAGCGGCGTTGACGAGCTCGGTGATGCGGCCCAGCCAGGCGTCGTAGCCTTCGTTGGCGGGGCGGTAGCGCAGCAGCTCGCATGCCAAGTGTTGGGGAACGTTGCATGGAAAACAAAAAATATTCTACGCACACGTAAGATCTACCCATAGAGATGCATAGCAACGGGAGGGGAGAGTGTGTCTATGTACCCTCGTAGACCGTAAAGCGGAAGCATTTATTAACGCGGTTGATGTAGTCGAACTTCTTCACGATCCAACCGATCAAGTACTGAACGTACGACACCTCCGCATTCAGCACACGTTCAGCTCGATGACGTCCTCGCCTTCTTGATCCAGCAAGACACGCGAAGTAGTAGATGAGTTCTGGCAGCACGACGGCATGGTGACGGTGATGGTGAACTTGTTCCCGCAGGGCTTCACCGAGCACTGCGGAGAAGCTGGACGGAGGACTAAACTATGGAGAGGGGCACCGCATACGGCTAAGAGATTGTCGTTGGTTGTGTGGCGCCCCTCCCTCTCATATATATAGGTTGGGGGGAGGGGGTGAGGGAGTTCTGGACTAAGGGGTCCTCGGGGAGGCGGCCCATTGTACATGGGCCGGACTGGTGGAGCCGTACAATGACATGAGATCTATGAAGCCATGGTGTGCTCTCCAAGTCAGGAAGGCGTAGTATCTCTTTAATCCCTTATTGTAATCTATCTTCGGTAACCCTAAGCCTACTGGTATCTATATAAACCAGGGGTTTTTAGTCTTTAGGGCTAGAGCTACATTCATCACCTCATCCCCTTAGGGTTTAGCTCATGCTGATCTCGAGGTAGATCAACTCTGTAAACCATATCATACATCCAATACAATCAAGCAGGACGTAGGGTATTACCTCTTCAAGAGGGCCCGAACCTGGGTAAACACTGTGTTCATCGTCCCTTGTTCCCCATCGATCCTAGATCCACAACTCGGGACCCCCTACCCTGAGGTCTGCCGGTTTTGACACCGACATTGGTGCTTTCATTGAGAGCTCCGCTGTGGGGTCGCCCGAAGGATCGATGGCTCGCCTGATCATCGGAGAAGGCATCGGATCCGGGGACTTCTTCGTCCCCGGGCAACTCTTCGCGTTCAGCAACATTGTGCTGCACGCCGACCCGACTGGTCGTCTGGGCCAGATCGATGCCTTCGCTCCCGGACACCGAATTCGATTCGGCGGCCTGGAATACGTCGCGGACACGCGGGGCGATCTGGTTTTCACCAGATTGGCTGCCCCCTTTTTCACCTTCGCCATGCCCGCTCTGGAGTCCCCTTCTAATCCGATCGACGGATCGATCTCAACAGCTTCGAGCCAGGAGAACTCCGCTTCGAGCAGGGGCCAGACTCTGCCTCCGTCCGGACACACCACAACGGCGGAGGACCTATCTTCTACCTTCGAGGCAGAATCAGGAGGCAGAAGCCAAGAATCAATCTCGGCCGAACCTTCCCCTCACGACGCCCACCTGGCATTGAGCCCTTATGGCCAAGCGGTAGCCAACTGCCAGGGGTCACCCCCGGCCCAAAGCAGCCCGATCTCAAACCCCGGCGGGGAAGCCACACGCGAGGACCAAAGCCCGTCCTTGACCTCCAGTGACGATTCGGACCCCGTCAAGAATCCGGCTCCACATCCTGAGCTTAGCAAGGCCAGCGGAAACCAAGGACCAGCCAGGGCACTGACTGCCCCCACTCTGCTACACCAGAATTTGGCCCAGAACCCTCGAGTTCGGCGACCCTCGCAATGTTAAACGAGGCGTTGGACCGAATTCAGAATATGACCATCCAGGAGGACCTGCCCTCCACCTTCAATCATCAACCCTTCGAGGCGTTCCCCAGGGAATTTTGCATCCCACCCACCACCCACTTGGTAGCCACTATCGATGATTTAACAGATATGCTAGACTACAATTCGGAGAATACCGAATACATGGACGAGGAGGGCGGACCCACGGTTAATACTGATGTCGCCCCCCCTGGTCACCGGTCGCTGGTTGGCCACATCCATCTATGATATTTACATGGTGGACACCCCCCAGGATGGCGATGGCACTCCTGATCAGGACCGGGGCAAGCCTAGAGACGAGCTGCCCAAACGCCGAAAACAGCACCGTCGATCAAGGCCACGTTGAAGCCATGCGAGCAACATGGACTCTGTGGTGAACGGCACCGTAAATAATACGGATGACCTCGCCAGAGACGCAGCCATCGAACATCATCACGATGACCCTGCGGGGCAGGAGGACCCGCTCAATTCAGAAAACCCCAACGACTCCGAGGATAGCAACTACCTCCCACTCTCTAAAGAGGAGGTCAGTCTTGGGGAGGACGATTTCATCATCCCCGAAGACCCTCTGGAGCAGGAATGGCTCGAGCGGAGGCTTTTAGCCAGCGCCCGCAGTCTCAAGAAACAAAAACGCAAAATCAAAGCCGAACAAGACACCCTCAACGATCGATGGACTAAAGTCCTAGCTGCCGAAGAGGGGTATGGCCGCGAACAGCCAACCAAGAGTTATCCCAAGCGAAGGCTATTGCCCTAGTTCGATGATGAGGCCGTAGAGCTAACACGTCCGACATATACAAGCGCCGAACAGCCGGACCGCCCCCCTAGAGGGCGGGACAGGGAAGCTGACGAGGCTGAACACCCAGCCGCCCCACCTCGCCATCACGGGAAGGACCAAGTGCGGCCCGCTTATGAGTACGACCTCCGTCGTGACCTAGACGCTCGAGGAGGCCATACCAGGTCCATCTACGGACCCAGAGAAGACCCGCGTGCTTATCGGGAATGATACAACGATCGGCTAAACCGAAACGATAGAATGCGGGAGCAGCAGCAGGCTCGAAGGGCCGAAGACCTCCGACGTGATGTAGCCTGAGTTCGGGGCACCGCACACCCCTTGTGCTTCACAGAGAAGGTGATGCAACACCAATTCCCGGAAGGCTTCAAGCCTGTGAACATCGAATCATACGACAGAACCACAGATCCAGCCGTATGGATAGAGGATTTCCTCCTCCACATCCACATGGCGCGAGGAGATGACCTCCACTCCATTAAATATTTGCCGCTAAACCTTAAAGGCCCAGCTCGAAACTGGTTGAACAGCCTTCCCGAAGACTCTATAGGTTGCTGGGAAGAGCTTGAGGACGCTTTTCGAGCGAACTTTCAGGGCACCTATGTCCGGCCTCCGGATGCTGACGACCTAAATCGCATCACACAACAACCCGGAGAGTCTGCCCGACAATTTTGGAACCGATTCCTGACCAAGAAAAACCAGATTGTCGACTGTACGGATGCCGAAGCCTTGGTCGCCTTCAAACATAGTGTCAAGGACGAATGGCTCGTACGGCAGCTTGGCCAGGACAAGCCAAGAACTATGGCAGCCCTCACCTCTCTCATGACCCACTTTTGCGCATGCGAAGACAGTTGGCTCGCTCGCAAAAACACTAACCCCGACACACCCGGTACCTCCGAGGTTCGAGACGGAAATGGAAAGCCCAGACGCAGCAAGAGCAAACGTCGCCACAATGACGGCGAGGGCGAGGATACGATAGTAAGTGCCAGATTCCGAAACCAGAAGTACGGACCCCAAAAGAAAGCCCCTAAAGGCAACAATGACGGCCCATCCAGACTAGATACAATTCTGGACAGGCCTTGTCAGATCCACGGCACATCAGAGAAGCCCGCCAACCACTCCGACCGAAATTGTTGGGTGATCAAACAGGCCGGCAAACTCGCAGCCGAAGACTCGGGCAAAAGCCCATGAAGCGAGGACAATGATGAGCCCCGCAGGCCGAATAGTGGAGGCCTTAAACCCTTCCCTTCTGAGGTCAAGACGGTAAACATGATTTACGCAACCCATATACCGAAGAAGGAGAGGAAGCGAGCACTACGAGACGTGTCCTCCGTTGAGCCAGTAGCGCTGAAGTTCAATCCATGGTCAGCTTGCCCGATCATGTTCGATCGCAGGGACCATCCCACCAGCATACGCCATGGAGGGTCTGCAGCCTTAGTGCTAGACCCCATCATCGATGGATTCCACCTCACTAGATTCCTCATGGACGGAGGTAGCAGCCTCAATCTAATATACGAAGATACATTAAGGAAAATGAGGATCGGTTCGTCAAGGATCAAACCCAGCAACACCACCTTCAAAGGGGTCATTCCGAGAGTGGAGGCCCGCTGCACAGGCACTGTGATGCTTGAAGTAGTGTTCGGATCTCCGGATAACTTCCGAAGCGAGGACTTGATTTTCAACATTGCACCTTTTCGCAGTGGCTATCACGCCCTCCTCGGCCGAAGATCGTTCGCCAAATTCAATGATGTTCCGCATTACGCGTACCTCAAGTTGAAGATGCCTGGTCCCTCGGGTGCCATAACTATCAACGGCAACACGAAATGCTCACTTCGAACCGAAGAGCACACTGCGGCCCTAGCGGCCGAAGACCACACCGGCCCATATAGGCCCGGATGCCGACCAGCCGTAAAGGCCGGCGACAATAGTAAACGGGTTCGAACCCGTTCCCCGTCATGGGAACCCACATGTGTTCGCCGCAAATAGGGATGCGCGCCCCACGGCACACCCACATTCTTCGCATTCTACATGCCTCGTCAGCACAATTTCGCACTCAAAATACCATGGGCAACCGTGAGGCTATATGAACAAATCTGAAATATATGTTTGGCTAAAGGAACTACCTCATCCTCGGACGACCCGGGGACCAATTCCGAAAACCCACAAGCATAAAGCTCCAGCGGCCGGATCCTCACCCCTCAAGGTCACATCAAAGGTCCCAACCCCCACCCCCCAGAAGCAAAGGCGCAGACATGCAGCAGGGCAAAGTGAAGGATTCAACTCACGCATCAAGGCCCTGCGTAAACCTTCATTCTGTAAAACTCTTTTATTTTTTATAATGCCTTGGTAGTTCGAATCGTACGGTTAGACGACTTGATGTTACGAGAAGTAATAAAAGCGCCCCTTATGGTGTTCGGATATCCGCATCTTGCGATTTTTCTATTCCCTTTCCAATTCTCCACTCACTCTTCGAACAGCCCGGCACGAAAACATATTAACTAGCTAAGAGTTTGATTTACATATCAGCTCCATATCTTCAAGTCTGGCACCGCCTTCCACGGGGTGTCCGGCGTCTCGGATATTGCATTATATGCATCAGTTCCGAACTATGTCTTGGGTCAATAGTTAGGTTGCCCGGCTCCTGTGCTTGCCTCTTATGTTCCGCATGTTCAGCTAAGAAGGCAAAGGGAGAACCCCTGCGATTGTACTTCTGGTTTGCCCAGTCAAGTGCCTCAAGAGGAGAAAGCCGAAAACTGACCGTCATAGTAAGCGCGGACTGATCAGCGATCTGATGACAAGGTTTGACTCCAGAAGTCGTCGCGGGGTGTCACACGAAGGGTTCGTCTTAACACAAACCAGGTGATCGGAAAGGGTAGGTGTTGATCCCCAAGTACATCACAAAACACCAGGGGCTAGTCCTTAGCCCCCATCGTCAAGCTCCTACAGCTAAGTGAAAGTGATAAAACCGAATAGTCCAATTGCCTTGTTTCGCTCACGCACTACCGCCTCCGGGTACCTAGACGTTGGCTAAGGGTAATAGTGTGGAGACAAAACTCCCCTCGTGATATTCACTTGGGGGCTGAAGCCGATGACTGGTAGCTTTCAGACTAAACATACGGCCGCACATGAGTCAAAATTAAATCATGATAATATAAAACAAGTCAGGCAGATGCATTATAAAGCATGAGTTCCACTTGGTACAAAATTAATACAATCACTCAAGCATTACATCTTTTGAACACTGGCCCTCTATCGCCCGCGCGCCGGTCATCACCTGTACAAAATACTGCTCAGGGTGGCGATGCTCCTTTCCCTTGCACGGAGGACCAGTGGCCATCTCCATTGGATTAATCTTCGGCCAATGCACCATGGTCTTCACAAATGCAAGCCTCGCCCCCTCAAGGCACGCTGACCGCTTTACAGCGTCAATCTGGAGCGGCGCCTCCCGCAGCTTCTGCACAAGGCCGAAGTAGGTGTCCGGAATGGGTTCGGCCAGCCACAGACTCACACAGAGGTCCTTCACGGCCAGCTCTGATATCCGATGCATCTCCATCAGCTGCTTCATTTGATCGCTTAGGAGGGGAGGGCGCTCGGAGTCCGGAAACTGTGATCAGAAGAGCCGCTGCGTAGAGTCCTCCTCGAGAGTGGCGTAGTGCTTCACTGTGGTCACCACATTCTTCGGAAGTTCGGCTAAGACGCCTGCGGAGTACCAGACCCACATCAGCAGGGCGAACCTTTTGCCTCCGAATACACTCTGCAGTAAGTATTTCTTACCATTCGCAATTTACCCGACTTGGCGGAGCTCCTCCCGGACACCTCGTGATTCGGTCCTTGCCTCCTGGAGCTCCTTCTCCGCCTTGGACAGCCGGGAGGATCGCTCCTCCTGCTCCTTCTAAAGGGCCTCCAGCTTCTTGGCGGCATCCTGGAGCTCCACTTGGACTTCGGTCACCCGAGCCTCGTGCTGCTCGGCCGCAAGCTTTGCCTTCTCAAGCTCGGCCACCGCCTTCTCAGCGGCCGTTTTCTTTGTGGTTGCCTCTGCCTCGGCTTTCTTCAAGGCCACCCTCAAGCCCTCGACTTCGGCGGCGGCAGCTGCAGGACCATCGCAATAAAGGATTAGCATACAGTCCGGATATTCAATACCCGGCATCAAGCAAATACACATATCATTATAGGGCCTACCTTGCGCCTCCTCAAGCCATTTGTTGACAAAGGTCAAGCTCTTTATCGGAAAAGCCTGAGCTTCCGATCCATCTCCACTAGTGCTGCGGCATTAGCAGTCGTGGCCACGGAAGATTCCTGCGTTAGCAAAAGAAATGTCGAGATTATTAATCAGCCTACCGGATTTGATCCTCTGCAGGCTTCTCCGAAGTTCCTGCAGAGTCCCGGGGGCTGCTACGTACACAGCCTACCCAAACTAAAAATTACAACCGCTCTATGAGAAAGGAACATTACTTGACTTACCTCAAAGCCTGTAAGAAGGCCTTGGACAGCATCGTTCCGTCCGGACTGGACGGACCGAACACCTTGCATGACCGCACTCATAAGAGTGCGGTGCCCATCAACAATGACGGAGTTGTTCACCAACTCCTCCAGCGCATCTGGCCAGCCAGCCGCCGCCCGTGTGGAGGTGTTCGACGCTGGTGTTGGCTCCCCGACCCCTTCGCTACTGGAAGGGGGAGCCTGTGCCGTCAAGGGCCATGGGGGCTCTGGAGCAAGCGGCTGAGGGGGTCCGGATGGTCCAGACTCCCTCCCCGTGTTAGCCAGGAGGGAAGCATCCCCCTAGTCTTCAATGACCGAGGCATCGGCCTCGGCCATGGTAGCATCGACCTCCTCCCTCGTGTTCGGAGGAGGAGGGGTCTTTCGTGACACCACCTCCCCAGCTTCTTCGGGGATTGGAGGGGGTGCCGAGCATGAGCCACTGTCCGCCAGTTCGGCGGGCAGGGACGTCCCCGAAGAGGTCTCCTCGGCGGGGTGGCCACGCGGAGGGCTGCACCATTAGAGAAACAATCAATCTACATTCTATTTGGGACTACTAAAATCACAAAGCAATTGAAAACATTGCAGTACGTACCTGGCCGCTTGGGGCTTGACCCTGGGTTCCTTCTCCGGAACCTTCTCGGACGCTTCAGACTCCTTGTCAGAGTCCGAACTGTCGGACAGAACCAGCTTGGGCCGGCACTGTCTCTTCCGGGCTTGAGGAGGTTGAACCTCCTAGACATCACTGGACGCTGCCCTCTTCTTCGAGTGCGAGGAGGCGCTTTCCTCCTCGTCCTCATCCCCCTCATGTCCGGACTGGGCCGCAGTGTCTCCGGACATGCTGTCCGGACAAACTTTGCGACGGAGGCCCTCCCGGGCCTCCAGTACCTCCGCCCTCTTGCCCTTCTTTTCAGGCGCCTTGTAGGGTACCACGACCAACAACTTCTCAATCTGCTCGGATCGGGGCCCCTCTGCCAGCGGCGCTGGGCCGCTGATCTTCTCAGCCTTGGCAAGCCAGCCCTGCAAAATCCACACAAAGAGGTTTGGATCAAACTGTGTGGTGCTAATATGCGGATTTATGACAAGATAAGTATCACTCACCTTCCTCGGAGGGTTCGCGGCATCGATGCCGATGTCCTCCCCCTCGACCAGCCACTCCTTCTGCAGTTTGAATAGCAGACTCCACACTTTCTTGTGGGTCATGCCGATGAGGTGCTACACGGTTGCCGGATCTTTAGGGTTATACTCCCATACTGGCTTGGCCCTCTCCTGACAGGGGAGGAATCGGCGATGGAGCATGACTTGAATCACATCGACCAGCTTCGCGCCGGTCTCCATGACGCTGATGATGCACTTCCACAGCGCCTTCAAATTATCAGCGGATCCCCAGTCCGGGCGCTTGTTGATCCATGAGGCCAGCCTGGTAGGGGGTCCGGATCTGAATGCGGGAGCTGCCGCCCAGCCGGCTCCCCGTGGCTCAGTGATATAGAACCACTCTTTTTGCCACATCTTGACGGTATCAACGAAGTGGCCCTTTGGCCACTGGACCCGCGTCAGTTTGCTGATCATGGCCCCACCGCAATCCGCCTGCTCGCCGCTGACTACCTTGGGCTTGACGTTGAACACTTTTAGCCATAGGCTGAAGTGTGGCTGGATTCGGACGAAGGCTTCGCAGAAAGATAATGAAGGATGAGATGTGGAGAAGGGAGTTGGGGGCTAGATCGTGAAAATCTAGCCCGTAGAAAAACATCAGCCCCCGCACGAATGGGTGCAGGAGAAATCCTAGCCCCCTAAGGAAATGGGGAAGAAACACGACCCTCTTGACCGGCTGGGGCGTGCGGATGATCTGGCCCTCTTCGAGGGGCCGATGAGCAATGTCGGCCGACAAATAGCCAGCCTGCTTCAGCCGTACGATGTCGTTGTCAGTGACGGAGGAGGCCTCCTACTTCCCGTTGGCGCCCGAGCTGGCCATGGTCGAAGGAGACGGGATTTGCTGTGGAAGCAGAGGAAAGGGGCGCTGGAGCTCTGAGGATCTGCGTGAGCGGGAGGTGGAAGAAGGCGTGGGATGCTGACTGTGATAGCTCCCCCTTTATAGACTGTCGATAGGCCTGGGGTTCCTTTTTCCGCGCCATTGGCTTCTCCACTTCCGGATATACTCGCAACGTCGTATGCGGGGAGGGGAATCGAAATCATTAACCATATCCCCTGAAAGATGGGACACGATCTCCACCGCGAGGGGACGTGCCAAACTTGACGTCGACCTCGAGCCGTGATTCAAGAAATAGTAACTGCTCGGTGTTATGGCCAGAAGCGACTCTTCGTTGAAGGAGAACAAGTTGTCAGATGAAGGCACTATTTACACTTGAACGGTTTTTTTATTGCCTTCGGTGTTAAGTAAAGTTGTCGTTTTAGATTCTGGATATTGTTTGGTTCCGAACATGGGCAAAATATACTGAAGAACTCGCCTAGCAAGCCGAATACTGGTTGGGTGAGTGAATGCCGGATAAAAGCCTTGGCATTGGAGGCAAGTTCGGGGGCTACTAAGGGGTCCTCGGGGCGACGGCCCATTGTACATGGGCCGGACTGGTGGAGCCGTACAATGACAGGAGATCTATGAAGCTGTGGTGTGCCCTCCAAGTCAGGAAGGCGCAAGATCTCTTTAATACCTTATTGTAATCTATCTTCAGTAACCCTAACCCTACTAGTGTCTATATAAACCAGGGGTTTTTAGTCTTTAGGGCTGGAGCTACATTCATCACCTCATCCCCTTAGGGTTTAGCTCATGCTGATCTCGAGGTAGATCTACTCTATAAACCATATTATACATCCAATACAATCAAGCAGGACGTAGGGTATTACCTCTTCGAGAGGACCCGAACCTGGGTAAACACTATGTTCGTCGTCCCTTGTTCCCCATCGATCCTAGATCCATAGCTCGGGACCCCCTACCCCGAGGTCTGCCAGTTTTGACACCGACAGGAGGCAGCCTTGGGTGCGTCCCAAGGTGGCCGGCCGGCCCCCTTGGGCGCCTGCCCTTTGGCACCCCCTTCCTTGTTTGGTGCCAGGGAGAAGGCGAGAGGGGGTGGTGCCCCCCCTTTACTTTCTCCCATGAGGAGGGGAAGGCAGGGAGGGGCTAGCCATCCCCCCTTTCCTTCCCTAGGGCCAGCGGCTAGGGAGAGGGTGCGCCAGCCCCCTTGTGGGCTGGTGTGTGCCTGCCCTTGGCCCATTAGGCCCATAGACCTCCCGGGGCCTCCCAGAACCCCTTCCGGTGATCCGATGACTACCCGATACACTCCGAAACCTTTTCGGTGTCCAAATAGCATCGTCCTATGTATCAATCTTTACCTCCAAACCATTCCGGAGCTCCTCGTCATGTCCGTGATCTCATCTAGGACTCCGAACAACATCCGGTTGCCAAATCACATAACTCATATAACACTATATCGTCAATGAACGTTAAGCGTGCGGACCCTATGGGTTCGAGAACTATGTAGACATGACCGAGACACCTCTTCGATCAATAACCAACAGCGAAACCTGGATGCCCATATTGGTTCCTACATATTCTACGAAGATCTTTATCGATCGAACATTATGACAACATACGTAATTCCCTTTGTCTGTCGGTATGTTACTTGCCCGAGATTCGATCGTCGGTATCTTCATACCTAGTTCAATCTCATTACCGACAAGTCTCTTTACTCGTTTCATAATACATCATCTCGTAACTAACTAATTAGTCATTTTGCTTGCAAGCTTCTTGTGATGTGTATTACCGAGAGGGCCCAGAGATACCTCTCCGATACACGGATTGACAAATCCTAATCTTGATCCATGCCAACTCAATAGACACATTTGGAGATACCTGTAGAGCATCTTTATGATCACCAAGTTACGTTGTGACGTTTGATAGCACACAAGGTATTCCTCCGGTATCCGGGAGTTGCATGATCTCATAGTCGAAGGAATATGTATTTGACATTAAGAAAGCAATAGCAATAAACTGAACGATCATATGCTAAGCTAACGGATGGGTCTTGTCCATCACATCATTCTCCTAATGATGTGATCCCGTTATCAAGTGACAACACAAGTCTATGGTTAGGAAATCTTAACCATCTTTGATCAATGAGCTAGTCTAGTAGAGGCTTACTAGGGACACGGTATTTGTTTATGTATCCACACATGTATTTAAGTTTCCGATCAATACAATTCTAGCATGAATAATAAACCTTTATCATGAATAAGGAAATATAATAATAACAACTTTATTATTGCCTCTAGGGCATATTTCCATCAGTCTCCCACTTGCACTAGTCAATAATCTAGATTACATTGTAATGAATCTAACACCCATGGAGTCTTGGTGCTGATCATGTTTTGTTCGCGGAAGAGGCTTAGTCAACGGTTCTGCTACATTTAGATCCGTATGTATTTTGCAAATCTCTATGTCTCCATCCTTGACCTTTTCACGAATGGAGTTGAACCGTCTCTTGATGTGTTTGGTTCTCTTGTGAAACTTGGATTCGTTCGCTAAGGCAATTGCTCCAGTGTTGTCACAAAAGATTTTCATTAGACCAAATGCACTGGGTATTACACCCAGATCGGATATGAACTCCTTCATCCAGACTCCTACATGTGTTGCTTCCGAAGCAGCTATGTACTCCGCTTCACACATAGATCCTGCCACGACGCTCTGCTTGGAACTGCACCAACTGACAGCTCCACCATTCAATATAAATATGTATCTGGTTTGTGACTTAGAGTCATCCGAATCAGTGTCGAAGCTGGCATCGACGTAACCATTTACGACGAGCTCTTCATCACCTCCATAAACGAGAAACATATCCTTGGCCCTTTTCAGGTACTTTAGGATGTTCTTGACCGTTGTCCAGTGATCCACTCCTGGATTACTTTGGTACCTCCCTGCCAAACTTATGGCAAGGCAGACATCAGGTCTGGTACACAGCATAGCATACATGATAGAACCTATGGCTGAGGCATAGGGAATGACTTTCATTTTCTCTCTATCTTCTGCAGTGGTCGGGCTTTGAGTCTGACTCAATTTCACACCTTGTAACATAGGCAAGAACCCTTTCTTTGACTGATCCATTTTGAACTTCTTCAAAACTTTGTCAAGGTATGTGCTTTGTGAAAGTCCTATTAAGCGTCTCGATCTATCCCTATAGATCTTGATGCCCAATATATAAGCAGCTTCACCGAGGTATTTCATTGAAAAATTCTTATTCAAGTATCCTTTTATGCTATCCAGAAATTCTATATCATTTCCAATCAACAATATGTCATCCACATATAATATCAGAAATGCTACAGAGCTCCCACTCACTTTCTTGTAAATACAGGCTTCACCGTAAGTCTGTATAAAACCATATGCTTTGATCACCTCATCAAAGCGTATATTCCAACTCCGAGATGCTTGCACCAGTCCATAGATGGATCGCTGGAGCTTGCACACTTTGTTAGCACCTTTAGGATCGATAAAACCTTCTGGTTGCATCATATACAACTCTTCATTAAGAAATCCATTAAGGAATGCAGTTTTGACGTCCATTTGCTAGATTTCATAATTATAAAATGCGATAATTGCTAACATGATTTGGACTAACTTAAGCATCGCTACGGGTGAGAAAGACTCATTGTAGTCAACCCCTTGAACTTGTCAAAAACCTTTTGCGACAAGTCGAGCTTTGTATATAGTGACATTACCATCAGCGTCTGTCTTCTTCTTGAAGATCCATTTATTTTCAATGGCCTGCCGATCATCGGGCAAGTCCACCAAAGTCCATACTTTGTTCTCATCCATGGATCCTATCTCAGATTTCATGGCCTCAAGCCATTAAGGTGCTATACAAACGGTTTTTAACCCCTTTCCGCGATGGCATTTGGAACCGTCGCCAAGTGAGTGACTGTGATAGGGGGGTCCTTGATACGTCTCTGTCGTATCTATAATTTTTGATTGTTTCATGCCAATATTCTACAACTTTTATATACCTTTGGCAAATTTTTATATTATTTTTGGGACGACATGTTGATCTAGTGCCGAGTGCCAGTTCCTGTTTGTTGCATGTTTTTTGTTTCACAGAATATCCATACCAAATGAAGTCCAAACATGATAAAAACCTACGAAGATTTTTTTGGAATATATGTGATTTTTGGGAATTGGAATCAACGCGAAACGATGCCCGAGGCGGCGGCAAGGCAGGGGGGCACGCCCTGGACCCTTGTGGCCACCCTGTAAGGCGGTTGGTGCCTTTCTTCGGCTGCAGGAAAGCTAATATCCGGATAAAAATCGTGTTAAAATTTCAGCCCAATCGGAGTTACGGATCTCCAGGAATTTAAGAAACGGTGAAAGGCCAGAATATGGGAGCGCAGAAACAGAAGGAAACAGAGAGAGAGATCCAATCTCGGAGGGTCTCCCGCCCCTCTGCCGCCAAGGAGGCCATGGACCAGAGGGGAAACCGTCCTCCCATCTAGGGGGAGGTCAAGGAAGAAGAAGAAGGAGGGGGCTCTCTCCCCCTCTCTCCTGGTGGCGCCGGAACACCGCCGGGGCCATCATCGTGACGGCGATCTACACCAACAACTTCGCCGCCGTCATCACCAACTCTCTCCCCCTCTATGCAGTCGTGTAACACCCCTTCTCCCCTCTGTAATCTCTACTTAAACATGGTGCTCAACGCTATATATTATTTCCCAATGATGTATGGTTATCCTATGATGTTTGAGTAGATCTGTTTTGTCCTATGGGTTGATTCATGATCATGATTGGTTTGAATTGCATGTTTTATTATTGGTGATGTCCTATGGTGCTCTCCGTGTTGCGCAAGTGTGAGGGATCCCCGCTGTAGGGTTTGCAATATGTTCATGATTCGCTTATGGTGGGTGGCGTGAGTGACAGAAGCACAGACCCGAGTAAGTAGGTTGTTTGCGTATGGGAGTAAAGAGGACTTGATACTTTAATGCTAAGGTTGGGTTTTACCTTAATGATCTTTAGTAGTTGCGGATGCTTGCTAGAGTTCCAATCATAAGTGCATATAATCCAAGTAGAGAAAGTATGTTAGCTTATGCCTCTCCCTCATATGAAATTGCAATAATGATTACCGGTCTAGTTATCGATTGCCTAGGGACAAATAACTTTCTTGTGACAAAAAGCTCCCTACTGAAATTAACTTAGTTGTTTCCTTATCTAAACAGCCCCTAGTTTTTATTTACGTGTTTTTTGTTATCGTGCAAACCTATCCTATCACACCTACTGTCGGTGCAACAAACCCTGGGTCCGTTGCCCAGACTGTGCACAGGCCCAAGGACAAGATTACAACACCAAGGTCAGATCAAAGCACGAGGGATCGATTCTTTGGCAGGAGTAAGTGCAGATCAAGAAGACCAAGATGAGCCATAGAAGCAAGATATCGCTAAGGGAAGAACCTCCTCTGCCAGGCAGGCGAGCCTGACAGGGATGGAGTTACCCCCCGAAGCGAGTCTCAGGATCATCCCGGCAGGCCTGCCGGGGCTTACGGAGGCAAACCACTCCACCGCACCACCTCATCATGGCGCACGTCGTCGATCGATGCGGTGTCAAGCTCCAAAGTGACTAAGTGGCTGCTATTTACCACATGGCAGCCACTTCCTACAGAAAATACCCCGAGGCAACACCCGTCCTGAGACGTGTCAAGCAAGCAGGCGCGAAGCTGGCAAAACAGCCCGGCAGGGCCTGCCGGGCAAGCTGAGATGTGACGTTGAGCGGCGCATTTAATGCGCTCTGTCAGCCTGCAGAGTTAGGTATGATAGCACTGTTTGCTATGTAATCAGTATGTAATGACTGATTTGCCACTATGGTGAACCCTCGATCTATAAAAGGAGGCCCATGGCAACCGTAGAAAGGGTTGGCTGATCCGGACCCTTACACACTCATACGCGCGTAGCTGCTCTCGCCCCGAGGCGACCTTGCCGGGCAAGAGCGCTGCGTTCATCCACCATCAATCCACCAAAGCAAGAGTAGGGTTTTATGCCTCACGGTGCCCCGAACCTGGGTAAAAACTTCCAGTGTGATCTATGTCGTGCTGTGTGACGCTTCTCCGCTCTTTGTGCAACGTGCCCATCCCCCCGCCGAACCAAAAGGGGCTCATGGCCTCATAGGTGGCTGTGGTTTCCCACGACATCTTTGGCGCGCGAGGTAGGGGGATCACTTGCGCGAACCGGAGAGCGTCAATAGCGCGGCATCTTCATCGCCATTCTCATTGTTGACGGCGTCGTCAACTATGGCACCCAAGAAGAAGTCCGGAGCCGCAAATCACCCGTCCACCTCGAAGGCTCCGCCGCCCGCGACCGCCGACGTCGCGGGGAATGCAGGGATGCGCGAGGATGTGGACGATGTGTGGGATGTGGTCGGCGCAGGCAGCGTTGTCACCACCTCCCCCATGGCCGAAGCAGGAACGGGAGGCACCGGGGAAGGACAGCATCAACAACATCCCGGCGGCCATGCTCCATGAGGTACGAGTGGAGGGCTTATTCTGCCTGCATCTCTTCTCCTCGCCGAAGGGCACAGCCGCAGTGGTGGTGCTTGTTCTGGGGCGAATCACAACTCTCCGGCCGCCCCCACCGCGGGCGCGACCGTAGGGCATGCGCCGCCTCCGGAACGAGCTGACCCAGTTACTGTGCCCAACTGAGCCGCTGGCCTTCAAGCGCCCCCACCGCATCACCATGCCATCCAAACGGCTGGTTTGCAACAACGAGGGCGCGCGCGCGGTCGCTACCGGCACACTCCGGAGCCGAGCGAAACCGCGATCTACATCATCATCACCTATGCCGAGCACTGCCTCAGAGGCCATGGCACGGGCTCAAATACTGTTGAGATTCCCGCCGGCAGCTGATCAGATGGATGAGTGGCGAGCCACCATCCGAAGCCTGATTGGCTTCGCCGAGGCGGGAGGATCATAGTGAGCTGGCCCGCCACGGCCTCCCCAAGTAGCGACGACGGCCCGTGCTGCTGGCCGTACGAAAGGGGCCACCGCCACGGTGCAATCCGCACCATGGCAGCTAGCGCGGGAGCCATGAAACCAAGAACCAGATGACGTCTCGATGGCCTCTTCGGACCCTTGAGCGCGTCCAGGCCAACGACAAGCCCCAGAGGACGGGCGGAGGGAAGGTGCGCACATCGTCGTCGAGCGACGCTGCGACAACCATCGCCGGTCCAATGGGTGCGATGGCCTCGATGTCGACGAACCCGCACTCGGAGACGGCGGGTGCCTGCCTTTCGAGGTTGGGTGCCCTTCTTTCACCCGTGAGCTGCGGCAAGTCTGTTGGCCATCCGCTCGCACGTTCAAGCCAGAGATTCCAGAGAAGTATGATGGGAGGCTGAACCCGGCAGAGTTCTTGAGCATCTACACCATCACTGTTCAAGCTGCCGGGGGAAGAGACGAGAAGGTATTTGCCAATTACTTCCCTTTGGCACTCGAGTCAAATGTGATGTCTTGCCTGATGCACCTGCCGGAGAACTCCATTTCGACCTGGGCTGACCTGTGCCATGAGTTCATTGGCGCCTTCACGGGTGGCCATCAAGAACCAGGGCGGCCCAGCGATTTGCAGATTCTCCAGCAGAAAGAAGGAGAGACTCTGCGAAAGTACTTGCAGAGATTCAGCCGAGTACACAGAAATATCCCAGATATCCACCCGGCAGCTATGATAGCTGCTTTCCAATCCAACATGCACAACCACAGGATACGTTCCAAAATGAACGTTCAGCTGGCCAAGACTATGAAGGAGCTTTACACCTTGGTGGACAAATGTGCTCGGGTGGAGGAAGGAAGGAAACTCCCTGGAGAGGAAGATTGCGTCGACATCGACTCAGAGGATGATGACGAGTCCACCAGTCAGAAGAAGAAGAACAAGAAGCGCAACAAGAATCACAAGGATAAGGCGGTGATGACCGCTGAGAGATCAGGCACGCCTAGTACCGGCAAGAAGGCTAAGACCGAAGCCTCCGGCAAGGAAGTTGTCGCGTGCACTGACTGCAGGGAGGCTGCGGCTGCCGAGAAGGCTGGGAAAGGTGATGGGCCATATTGCAAGATTCATCGGACCAAGGGCCACGATCTCTAAGAGTGTCACCAGGTTGAGCAGCTCGTCAAGAAGCAGCGCGCTGAGTATGAGAAGCATGATAAGGAAAAAGGTCAGAATGGTACTGTCGAGAAGGGCCGGGGTGGTGAAGCAAATCACCCCGGCAAGGCTCCTCGGAACCAAGGAAAACCCGCCAGGGGCCGAGAGAAGGAGGATTGCAATGCTGAGAGTGATGGAGGGGATGAAGAGGAAACCAGCGAGCAGGAATTCCAGAAGGCCACTGACGCCCTGTGTATTGATGGGGGTGCATCTTTGCACTCCTCTCATCGCCAACTTAAACAGTGGGCGCGTGAGGTCAATGCCGTGGAGCCAGTGGCAGATTCTCGGAAGCCGCTCAAGTGGTCACACACGCCCATCATCTTTGATGAAGAGGACCATCCTAACCGCACCACTATGGTAGGGTGCTTGCCGTTGTTGGTTTCACCAACGATTCGCAACCTCAAAATCACAAAGATGTAGGTTGATGGCGGGGCCGGGTTGAATCTAATTTCCCCAAAGGTTATCAGCAAACTCCAGATAGCAGAGGAAGAGCTGAAGGTTACTGGCACATTTCAAGGAGTCAATCCTGGCAGGAGGCATCATAAGGGAAAGATTACGTTGCCAGTGACATTTGGGGGGGGGGGGGAGTTGAACTACCGGACTGAGGAGGTTGTGTTTGATGTGGTCAACCTCCCCCTGCCATATAATGGAATCCTTGGATGCCCAGCTTTGGCAAAATTCATGGCGGCATCCCACTATGCCTACAACACTTTGAAGATGCCAGGGCCAGTGGGTGTCATTTCCATCCCATCAGACAAGAAGGACGCAATTATTTGCATGGATAAGATGTACCGGGACGCAGTCGCGGCAGAGGCCGTGGAAGCCGCAGTTCCCGCCAAGGAAATCAAAGGAAAGAAGAAGGCTAGCAGAGACACTAGCAACGACTCCGGGAAGCGTACCTCTTCGGGGTATGCTATGTCTGTGGATGACGTGCCGGAAAGTTCCAACAGCAAGAAGTCCAAGGCTGCTGCACCCCATGTGAAAAAGGTCCTGGTAGGGCTGGCTAGCGCTGATGGTACTTTTACTATCAGTGCCACCCTTGATGACAAATAGGAAAGCACGCTCGTTGCCTTCCTGCAGGCGAATATCGATGTGTTTACCTGGCAACCATCTGATATCCTCGGTGTTCCCTGGGAGGTAATCGAGCACCACCTTGCTGTCTGCCCACATGCCTGACCCGTCAAGCAAAAGGTCCAGAAGCAAGCCTTGGAGCGGTAGCAGTTCATTGCCGAAGAAATCAAGAAACTTGAGGCAGCTGGTCTGGTCAGAGGAGTACTACATCCAACATGGTTAGCAAACCCAGTGGTTGTGCGCAAGGCTAATGGAAAATGGAGGCTTTGCATAGATTTCACGGATCTGAACAAGGCATGCCCGAAGGACCCATTCCCCTTGCCGTGCATCGACCAAATTGTGGATTCCACTTCCGGGTATGATGTGCTATCCTTTCTAGATGCATACTCTGGGTATCATCAGATCTGTATGTCCAAGGAAGATGAAGAAAAGACCTCATTCATCACCCCATGTGGCACGTACTGCTTTGTGTGCATGCCTTTCGGGTTGAAGAGTGCCGGGTCCACTTTTGCAAGAGCAGTCCAGGTTGGTTTTGAACCACAGTTCCACAGGAACATTGAAGCTTATATGGATGATATTGTGGTCAAGACCAAGGAAAGGTCAACCCTCATCCAAGATTTGGAAGAAACATTTGCTAATCTGCGCAAGATCAACTTGAAGCTGAACCCGGAGAAGTGTGTGTTTGGTGTTCCCTCCGGCAAGCTACTTGGTTTCTTTGTGTCCCACCGCGGGATCAAAGCCAACCCAGAAAAGATCAAGGCTATCGAGCAGATTCAAGCACCCAAGATAGTTAAGGATGTGAGACATTTGACGGGGTGCGTTGCCGCGCTTAGCAGATTTGTCTCCAAGTCAGCCGAATGCGCCTTGCCGTTCTTCAAAATTTTGAAGAAGGCAGGACCCATGAAGTGGACCCCGGAAGCAGACGCAGCACTACGAGATTTGAAGGCCTACTTGTCCTCTGTGCCCACTTTGGTTGCTCCCAGACCACAAGAGCTGTTGCTGCTATATCTGGCGGCCACCAATCAAGTGGTTAGTGCAGCACTAGTGGCGCAGCGGGAAGTACTAGTGTACCGTCCAGGAAAGAGAGAGAGAACAGCCCGGCAAGGTCAGATATGGATCAGGATAAAGATGAGCATGGCAGCGAAGGCAACTCCAAGGACGCGGCAAGGAAGAAAGTAGTGCAGCGCCCAGTGTACTTCATCAGCTCCCTATTATAGGGGGCTAGATCAAGGTACTCTGGTGTGCAAAAGTTTATTTTTGGCCTTATCATGGCCTCAAGGAAACTATGCCACTATTTCCAAGCCCATGAGATCATGGTTGTCACTCGCTTCCCGTTGCAAAGTATACTCTGAAACCCAGAGGCTACCGGCAGGATAGTGGAATGGGCATTGGAGTTATCCAGCTTTGGCCTAAAGTTTGATAGCACATCAATGATTCAGAGCAGGGCATTGGTAGAGTTTATTGCAGAGTGGACGCCAACCCCTGATGAAGAAGTGCTTGGAACAGTTATCCCCAGCAAGGAAGCGCCCCAAGAATGGATCATGTATTTCGATGGTGCCTTCTCCCTACAAGGTGCGGGGGCTGGTGTGCTTCTCGTTGCTCCCACTGGAGAGCACTTCAAGTACGTCGTCCCGATGCTTTTTCCCTGGGAGGAGGCAACCAACAATACAACAGAGTATGAAGGGCTCCTTGCCAGGCTCAGGATTGCCACTGAATTGGGAATCAAGAAGCTGATCATTCGAGGAGACTCACAACTTGTGGTGAGACAAGTCAACAAGGATTACCAAAGCCCATTGATGGAGGCATACGTTGAGGAAGTGAGGAGATTAGAGGAGCACTTTGACGGATTGCAAACAGAGCACGTACCCCGTGCGAAAAACAGCATCGCTGATTATCTGTCAAAGTGTGCTGCGCAAAAGCTTCCTGTGGAACCAGGAACTTTTGTTCTCTATCTTACTCAGCCCTCCGTATCCCCGACAACAATGGCCCAAAAGAGAAGGAAATTGGACTCCGGTAAGCCTCTCCCGGTAGAGCCCCTTGGGGCTCCTGGCAGGGACCCTGCCGGAAATAACTCCCCTTCGATTGTCGGGCTGCGCCCTCCTGCCGGGCCACTGGTCCCCGCGGTCGAGGCACGCGCTCCCATTGATAAGGAGGTGGCGCTAGTCCTTGTAGCCGAGCCCCAGGCTCCAACTTGGGCAAGGCACATAGTCCATTTCCTCCAAACCGGAGAACTTCCCGAAGAGCAAGAAGAAGCTGAAAGAGTAGCCCGGAGGGCCAGTATGTATCAGTTTGTCAATGACACACTGTACAGAAGAAGGCCCAACGGTGTGAAATTGAAGTGCATTTGCCGGGAAGGAGGAAAGGAACTGCTGGCAGAAATACACAAAGGCATGTGCGGCTCCCACATTGGATCAAGGGCTTTAGTTGGGAAATCATTCCAGCAAGGATTCTATTGGCCCACAGCCCGCCAAGATGCGGTCGAGCTAGTCACCAAGTGTGAAGCCTGCCAGTTCCATTCCAAGAACATCCATCTGCCTGCCCAAGCTCTTCAGACAATCCCTTTGTCATGGCCGTTTTCGGTCTGGGGGCTCGATATCCTCGGCCCTTTCCCCCGAGCTGCCGGGGGCTTTGAATTCTTGTTCGTTGCAATTGATAAGTTTACAAAGTGGCCGGAAGTAGATGCCGTGAGAAAGGTGACTGCTCAGTGAGCTATCAAGTTCTTAAAAGGATTGGTGTGCCGCTTCGGGGTGCCTGCCCGGATCATCACCGACAACGGCACCCAGTTCACGAGCCACGCCTTCATGCAATATGTTCATGCCCTCAGAAGCAAGATCTCATTTGCCTCTGTTGCACATCCTAGCAGCAATGGACAAGCTGAGAGGGAAAACGCTGAAGTGTTGCGAGGACTCAAGACAAGAACATTTGATAAGCTGCAGAAGTGCGGCAGGCGATGGATCAATGAGCTGCCGGTGGTTCTTTGGTCCCTCAGAACGACACCAAATCGAGCTACCGGGTAGACTCCCTTCTCCCTAGTCTATGGGGCATAAGCAGTTATCCCCATGGAACTCATTTACGGGTCGCCTCGAGTGCTTGCCTACGATGAAGTAGCGCAGGATCAGCACCGGCGTGATGACATTGTGCTTCTCGAGGAGAACCGTTTTCGGGCTGCTACACGTGCTGCACGCTATCAGCAAGCCCTGCGCCGCTATCACAGCCGTAGGGTTCATGTCCGGTGTTTTGAGGAAGGCGACCTTGTCCTTAGGCGCGTTCAGTCCGCCAAGGGTACAAACAAGTTGACACCAAAGTGGGAAGGCCCTTACCGGGTAGTATGAGTCACCAGACCTGGCGTAGTCCGTCTGGAGACTGGAGATGGCATTCAATTGCAAAACTCATGGACCATTGAGCATCTCCGCAAGTTCTACCCGTAAGGCGTGGCTGTCGGGCCCTGCCCGGCAGCCACCCTTTTGTACAGGCCTTGCCTTAGTTGCATGTAACCCCGTGTACAAAGCCAGGCGCAGACCCTGAGCGACAGAGAAATAAATGAAGCGCTGGGGGGCCCCGACAAGTTGCATGCATGCATAAGCATATCATGAGCATCGCATGTTCATGTAGATAAGATCGCATCTGGCATCATTTTCATCTGTATAAACTGCCGGCTCCTATCGTGGATTCAGTCCAAGAGGAGATAAGAAGATGAGCCTACACTGTGATCTCCGGCAAGCCAAACAGATAAGTTCTTCCTTGTATCCATACATGTTCTATAAGTAAAGACTTGTGCAAGAGAAAACCCTGCTACCCTTTTGAAACTTAGGTGCTCCCACCCTTCGACTCGAACGTTGCTTCGGTCGGGGTGGTCGCAGTGGCCTTTGTTGAAAAAGGACTTGCGGGGGGCTGGTCCCACTTCATGATTTGTGCCCGGTAGGCCTAACTCCCCGGCAATAAAACAGAGGGTACCGACAGGATAGCCTGCCGGGGAAAACTCATTTATTTATAAATATAGAGGCATCCCGCCTCTGCATGGACATATACATGAACGAGTCCCCGGCAAGGCTTGTCTTTTTCATTAATATGCTTCAAACAAGTACAGACCTTACAGGACACAAACATGGATTCAAGAGATTACATTATTTGAACTAAAATTTGGCAAGTGCCTATAGATTTAAGATTGAAAAAAGATAAGTGCCCCGTAATCTCCTCTTTTCATTTTCCCTCCGCCAGGTATTGCGGTGGGAAGAGAAGAGTACTAAAAAGGGGGCACCAAAGCAAGAGCCCACCTCGATCCCTCAGTGCCTGCCGGGCGTAGCCTGACAAGATCGAGAGTGGCGAGGCTGCGAAGGAGGGGCACATGAAGCAGCTCGGCGGTGCCCTAGTCACCACCTCCAGGACCAGCAAGAAGCCCCAGCTCGAGTACCGGTGGAGTCATCCACCAAAGCTCAGCTGGAAGACCGCTGGAGGGGGACGAAGGCACCAAGGGAACATCCCTCCCCGGCTATCACCCGAAGAGACTGGTGATGATGGTGCCGGGGAGGGAGGGGAAGAGCGGAAAGATGAGGCGGCAGGTCACCAGAAGGAGACGAAGGCGTCGGTGCCATCGTACTCTGACCTGACACCCTGCCACCTGCTTTCTCCGTCTTCCATCATTTTTCCTCCATGACCACCGCTCCAGAAAGAAGCCGGGCCCCCGGCCCGACACCTTCTCCGGAGAAGCGGCCGATGGTCAAGATGGCCTGGGGGTTCGGGGTACACCGCTCCCGACCAGATGGCCGGCCGAGACAGAAGAGACTAGCATTCCACCACAATAGGAAAGCTTGATATCTCCTGCACCACGGATGGTTCGCCCACTGCGCCACCCCTGGACCCGGACCAGACTCACTCCCCAAGCATCAGCCCAAGCATTTAGCATCACCAGCTCTAGGACCCGGGACCTGGCCCCGGGCTGTCCCTTTCGGCATAACCAGAAGAAATCAGGAATGGAGGAAGAAAAGAGTGTGGATGAATGCCTCCGCTCCTCCCCCGCTCTTCCTTTTATAGGTGAGCTGGGGCTGGAGGCTGATTCCCCTGCGAGTAATCACCGTCCTCCCCCACCAATCCAAGAAGACCGGACCCCTGCCTTGATGCTGTCCCACACCACGCGCCTCTGTTACCTACCCCACTTGATGCATGCAGCATACATGGCTACGGATAAGGGCGTGGTGGGAAGAGTGAATTGGCAGTTACTCGCCCGTGCGTTAAAGTCATTCACGGGCCATTACCAGAGTGGCCCCACTGCAATTGGCGTTACACGGCGCGCGGGAAAATCGGAAACTGACCCAAGCTCGGGTTAGTGAAGAAGCAAAGAAGATCTCAAAGGGCGAAGCCACCCTTGTGCCCCTGCCTGTGCACTGGTTAGGGCCTACCCCGACGACGCCCAGCGGCGCGTTCGTGCTAGGCCCGAGGGCTCCTGTCGGTGCAACAAACCCTGGGTCCGTTGCCTAGACTGTGCACATGCCCAAGGACAAGATTACAACACCAAGGTCAGATCAAAGCACGAGGTATCAATTCTTTGGCAGGACCAAAGTGCAAATCAAGAAGACCAAGATGAGCCAGAGAAGCAAGATATCGCTAAGGGAAGAACCTCCTCTGCAGGGCAGGCGAGCCTGACAAGGATGGAGTTACCCCCGAAAGCGAGTCTCGGGATCATCCCGACAGGCCTGCCGGGGCTTACGGAGGCAAACCACTCCACCGCACCACCTCATCACGATGCACGTCGTCGATCGATGCGGTGTCAAGCTCCAAAGTGACTGAGTGGCTGCTATTTGCCACATGGCAGCCGCTTCCTATAGAAAATACCCTCAGGCGACACCCGTCCTGAGACATGTCAAGCAAGCAGGCGTGAAGCTGGCAAAACAGCCCGGTAGGGCTTGCCGGGCAAGCTGAGATGTGACGTTGAGTGGCGCATTTAATGCGCTCTGTCAGCCTGCAGAGTTAGGTATGATAGCACTGTTTGCTATCTAATCAGTATGTAATGACTGATTTGCCACTGTGGTGGCTCCTTGATCTATAAAAGGAGGCCCATGGCAACTGTAGAAAGGGTTGGCTGATCCGGACCCTTACACACTCATACGCGAGTAGCTGCTCTCGCCCCGAGGCGACCTTTCCGGGCAAGAGCGCTGCGTTCATCCACCATTTTTCCACCATCAATCCACCAAAGCAGGAGTAGGGTTTTACGCCTCACGGCGCCCCGAACCTGGGTAAAAACTGCCCATGTGATCTCTGCCGTGCTGTGTGACGCTTCTCCGCTCTTTGTGCAACATGCCCATCCCCCCGCCGAACCAAAAGGGGCTCATGGCCCCATAGGTGGCCGTGGTTTCCCACGACACCTACAAAGTACTTCTAGTTTCATACTTGTTCTAGGTAAAGCAAATGTAAAGTGTGCGTAGAGTTGTATCGGTGGTCGATAGAACTTGAGGGAATACTTGTTCTACCTTTAGCTCCTCGTTGGGTTCGACACTCTTATTTATCGAGAAAGGCTACAACTGATCCCCTATACTTGTGGGTTATCAAGACCTTTTTCTGGCGCCGTTGCCGGGGAGCAATAGCGTTGGGTGAATATTCTCGTGTGTGCTTGTTTGCTTTATCACTAAGTAATTTTTATTTTGTGCTCTTGTTTTCTATCTTTAGTTATGGGTAGGAAACGTAAAATACCAAAAAAAATAGTTGTACCTACTAAACCAATGGTTGAAGAACCAACCAAAATCTATCATACTCCTGAAGCTTTTTACTTGGATCATCTTCGATCCCTTTGTGCTCGTGCTGAAAACCCAACTAGCTTAGTTGAGGGAAAATCATTAGATGAGCATGCTTATTTTGTGCGACACCGCTTATCTCAAAAAGGGAAACATTTACTGCATCAAATTAATACTATGCAATGCTATGCTTGGAATTTATGTCAATTATATGATTTTACTTGTTGTCCTGAAGACCCTAAGAAACACCTTCCCTACCAATGTGAGTTTAGTGATAATGGAATCTTATCTTCTTATGCCAAGGGTGTTTATAATTACTATGATGTCGAACGAATTGAAGAATTTGTTGCTTTTAAGGGTGCTTATGAAATTGCTTCTTTGATTGAAAAGTATGATGCTACTCTTTACAAATCTGAAAATTTTGCCATACTTAAATATTGCTATGAGAATTATGCTTCTAATGCTTACGTTAAACCATATATTGAGGACTCCTCCGCTGTCCAAGAGGAGACTAATATTTTGCAGGAAACTATGGAAGAAGAAATTGATGACACTATGAGCTCATTAGATGAAAAAGATGACGAGGAGAGCGAACAACAAAGGAAGGAAGAGCGGATTGATCACCCGTTCCCACCTTCTAATGAAAGTAACTCTTTATCCCATACATTGTTTAATTTCCCTTCGTGCTTACCGAAGGATGAATGCTATGATAATTGCTATGATCCCTTGGATTCGTTTGAAATATCCCTTTTTGATGAACTTGATGCTTGCTATGCTTTAGGCCATGATGACAATATGAATTATGCTTATGGAGATGAAGTTGCTATAGTTCCTTATGCTAAGAATGAAATTATTGCTATTGCACCCACACATGATAGTCCTATTATCTTTTTGAATTCTCCCAACTACACTATATCGGACAAGTTTGCACTTATTAAGGACTATATTGATGGGTTGCGTTCTATCATTGCACATGATGATTTTGATAAATATAATATGCATGTGCTTGCTGCTCCTACTTGCAATTATTATGAGAGAGGAACTACATCTCCGCCTCTCTATGTTTCCAATACGATAAAATTGCAAGAAACTGTTTATACTATGCATTGGCCTTTACTATGTGTGCATGAATTGTTCTTTTATGACATGCCGATGCATAGGAAGAGAGTTAAACTTCATTGTTGCATGATTTATGTTACTTTGTGCTCACTACTAAATTACAAATCATTGTTAATTAAAATTGGCTTTGATATACCTTGGGATCCGGGTGGATCCATTACTTGAGCACTATATGCCTAGCTTAATGGCTTTAAAGAAAGCGCTGCCAGGGAGACAACCCGGAAGTTTTAGAGAGTCATTTATTTCTGTTGAGTGCTTTTTAAAAGTTTAAAAACAAAAAAAATAAAGTGGGGAACCTAAAACTTTTCAAAAAGAAAAGTGAAAGTAAGAAGGACGAGCACCGTTGAAGTGGGGGAGCTCCTTGAACTTTGTTCATGCCCATGGAAACTTTGCAAATCTTGAATTACAGAAAATTTTCAACAAAAATAATTATCCCCTTGTACAAATCCATTGTATTATAAAAATAATGTGCCAAGATTTGCCTTTAGGATGATTAGATTGCTTGTTTGGTATGTGCAGTGGAAAAACAGAAACTTTGGTTGTACCACGTGAATTTACATTTTTCTACTGGAATGTCAAAAGCTTATGAAACTTTTTGCAAAGTAATTCTATACAAATTGTCTATTTTTTCCTAATTTTTCAGAATTTTTAGAGTTACATAAGTATGGTGAATGTTCAGATTACTACAGACTATCCTGTTTTTAACAGATTCTGTTTTTGATGCATTGTTTTGCTCGTTTTGATGAAACTATCGATTTTAGCGGTGGTATAAGCCATGGGAAGTTATAATACAGTAGCTAAAATTCAAAAACAAAATATGAATGGGTTTGCAACAGTACTTAAAGTGGTGATTTGTTTTATTATACTAACGGATCTCACGAGGGTTTTGTTAAGTTTTGTGTGATTGAAGTTTTCAAGTTTTGGGTGAGATCACGATGGATGAAGGAATAAGGAGTGGCAAGAGCCTAAGCTTGGGGATGCCCGAGGCACCCCAAGGTAATATTCAAGGACTCCCAAGCAACTAAGCTTGGGGATGCCCCGGAAGGCATCCCCTCTTTCTTCTAACGATCATCGGTAATTTTACTTGGAGCTATATTTTTATTCGTCACATGATACGCGTAAATCTTGGAGCATCATGTGCTTTTTATTTTTCTTTTAATAATGCACCATGCTGGTATGTGATAGTCCTTGGTTGATTTATAGAATGCTTCATGCACTTCACTTATATCTTTTGAGTATGGCTTTATAGAATGCTTCATGTGCTTCGCTTATATCTTTTGAAGTTTGGATTGCCTGTTTCTCTTCACATGGAAAACCGCCATTTGTAGAATGCTCTTTTGCTTCACTTATATTTGTTAGAGCATGGGCATATCTTTTGTAGACAGAATTAAACTCTCATGCTTCACTTATATCTATTTAGAGAGTCATCAGGAATTGGTCATTCACATGGTTAGTAATAAAATCCTACATAAAACTTGTAGATCACTGAATATGATATGTTTGATTCCTTGCAATAGTTTTGCAATATAAAGATGGTGATATTAGAGTCATGCTAGTGAGTAATTATGGACTGGTAGAAATACTTGTGTTAAGGTTTGTGATTCCCGAAGCATGCACGTATGGTGAACCGTTATGTGATGAAGTCGGAGCATGATTTATTTTTTGATTGTCTTCCTTATGAGTGGCAGTCGGGGATGAGCGATGGTCTTTTCCTACCAATCTATCACCCTAGGAGCATGCGTGTAGTACTTTGTTTCGATAGCTAATAGATTTTTGCAATAAGTATGTGAGTTCTATATGACTAATGTTGAGTCCATAGATTATACGCACTCTCACCCTTCCACCATTGCTAGCCTCTTCGGTACCATGCATTGCCCTTTCTCACCTCGAGAGTCGGTGCAAAATTCGCCGGTGCATCCAAAACCCGTGATATGATACGCTCTATCACACATAAGCCTCAATATATCTTCCTCAAAACAGCCACCATACCTACCTATCATGGCATTTCCATAGCCATTCTGAGATATATTGCCATGCAACTTCCATCATCATAATATACATGACTTGAGCATTCATTGTCATATTGCATTGCATGATCGTAAGATAGCTAGCATGATATTTTCATGGCTTGTCCGTTTTTTGATATGTTTGCTATGCTAGATCATTGCACATCCTGGTACACCGCCAGAGGTATTCATATAGAGTCATATTTTGTTCTAGTATCGAGTTGTAATATTGAGTTGTAAGTCAATAAAAGTGTGATGATCATCATTATTAGAGCATTGTCCCAGTGAGGAAAGGATGATGGAAGCTATGATTCCCTCACAAGTTGGGATGAGTCTCCGGACTTTATGAAAAATAAAAGAGGCCAAAGAAGCCCAAATAAAAAAAGAGGCCAAAGAAGCCCACCAAAAAAAAGGAGCCAAAAAAAAGAGAAAAAGAAAAAAAATGAGAGAAAAAGAGAGAAGGGGCAATGTTACTATCCTTTTACCACAGTTGTGCTTCAGAGTAGCACCATGTTCTTCATATAGAGTCTCTTGAGTTATCACTTTCATATACTAGTGGGAATTTTCATAATAGAACTTGGCTTGTATATTCCGACGATGGGCTTCCTCAAATGCCCGAGGTCTTCATGAGCAAGCAAGTTGGATGCACACCCACTTAGTTTTCAGTTTGAGCTTTCATACACTTATAGCTCTAGTGCATCCATTGCATGTCAATCCCTACTCACTTGCATCGATATCAATTGATGGGCATCTCCATAGCCCATTAATTTGCCTAGTTGATGTGAGACTTTCTCCTTTTTGTCTTCTCCTCACAATCACCATATTCTATTCCACCTATAGTGCTATATCCATGGCTCACGCTCATGTATTGCGTGAAAGTTGAAAAAGCTTGAGAACATTAAAAGTATGAAACAATTGCTTGGCTTGTCATCGGGGTTGTGCATGATGAAATACTTTGTGTGGTGAAGATGGAGCATAGCCAGACCTTATGATTTTGTATGGATAACTTTCTTTGGCCATGTTATTTTGAGAAGACATGATTGCTTTATTAGTATGCTTGAAGTATTATTGTCTTAATGTCAAATGATAAACTATTGCTTTGAATCACTCGTATCTTAATATTCATGCCATGATTAGATTATATGATCAAGATTATGCTAGGTAGCATTCCACATCAAAAATTATCTTTTTTATCATTAACCTACTCGAGGATGAGCAGGAATTAAGCTTGGGGATGCTGATACGTCTCCGTCGTATCTATAATTTTTGATTGTTTCATGCCAATATTCTACAACTTTTATATACTTTTGGCAACTTTTTATATTATTTTTGGGACTAACATATTGATCTAGTGCCCAGTGCCAGTTCCTGTTTGTTGCATGTTTTTTGTTTCGCAGAATGTCCATACCAAATGAAGTCCAAATGCGATAAAAACTTACGGAGATTTTTTTGGAATATATGTGATTTTTGGAATTGGAATCAACACGAAATGATGCCCGAGGCGGCGGCAAGGCTGGGGGCACGCCCCAGGGGGTAGGGCGCAACCTTGACCCTTGTGGCCACCCTGTAAGGCAGTTAGTACCCTTCTTCGGCCGCAAGAAAGCTAATATCCGGATAAAAATCATGTTAAAATTTCAGCCCAATCGGAGTTACGGATCTCCAGGAATTTAAGAAACGGTGAAAGGCTAGAATCTGGGAGCGCAGAAACAGAAGGAAACAGAGAGAGAGATCCAATCTCGGAGGGGCTCCCGCCCCTCCGCCGCCATGGAGGCCATGGACCAGAGGGGAAGCCCTCCTCCCATCTAGGGGGGAGGTCAAGGAAGAAGAAGAAGGAGGGGGCTCTCTCCCCCTCTCTCCCGGTGGCGCCGGAACGCCGCCGGCGCCATCATCGTGACGGCGATCTACACCAACAACTTCGCCGCCGTCATCACCAACTCTCTCCCCCTCTATGCAGTGGTGTAATACCCCTTCTCCCCGCTGTAATATCTACTTAAACATGGTGCTCAACACTATATATTATTTCCCAATGATGTATGGTTATCCTATTATGTTTGAGTAGATCCGTTTTGTCCTATGGGTTGATTGATGATCATGATTGGTTTGAGTTGCATGTTTTATTATTGGTGTTGTCCTATGGTGCTCTATGTGTCGCGCAAGCGTGAGGGATCCCCGTTGTAGGGTTTGCAATATGTTCATGATTTGCTTATGGTTGGTGGCGTGAGTGACAGAAGCACAGACCCGAGTAAGTAGGTTGTTTGCGTATGGGAGTAAAGAGGACTTGATACTTTAATGCTATGGTTGGGTTTTACCTTAATGATCTTTAGTAGTTGCGGATGCTTGCTAGAGTTCCAATCATAAGTGCATATGATCCAAGTAGAGAAAGTATGTTAGTTTATGCCTCTCCCTCATATAAAATTGCAATAATGATTACCGGTCTAGTTATCGATTGCCTAGGGACAAATAACTTTCTTGTGACAAAAAGCTCTCTACTAAAATTAACTTAGTTGTTTCTTTATCTAAACAGCCCCTAGTTTTTATTTACATGTTCTTTGTTATCTTACAAACCTATCCTATCACACCTACAAAGTACTTCTAGTTTCATACTTGTTCTAGGTAAAGCAAATGTAAAGTGTGCGTAGAGTTGTATCGGTGGTCGATAGAACTTGAGGGAATATTTGTTCTACCTCTAGCTCCTCGTTGGGTTCGACACTCTTATTTATCAAGAAAGGCTACAACTGATCCCCTATACTTGTGGGTTATCAGTCCTTCCCACATGACCCAGAAACCGTCGGGGATAGGGAGCCACCCAGACGCTGCATCCTTGCAACTCGTTTGTGCTCGCATTGCCATCGCAGTCGGTATTCTGTGGTGCTACGTTTACGATGCGCGGCCCATCACAAACGGTTCACGATTATAGAACGTGTATGATAAGCAGACAATCACACGCATTCACTTTTCCCAAACCATATGTGATAACTAATTAAGAAGATTAGCTAATCATCGTATGAGTGTCGGACAGGATTACGAAACGTCGGACTGTCGTAACATCATCGTACATGACAACTATCGCACACGCTATTCTGTGGTGCAATGTTTACGATGCATACCACATCAGAAACAGTTCATGGTTGCGACTCATGTACGATAAGGCAACTATCACAAATGTTTAGTTTGCCTGCACAGTTTGTGATATTATCTGACATCGCACACGCTTTGCAAACGGCAACTGTGTGCATGCTTGCACATGTTTCCTCTTTGTGAACCGTGTCGGATTATGGCGTATATCACAAACATTTGTGTTTTACCAACCGTGTGTGCCGTAACGACCTGGAGAGCGTAATTTCACCATAATTTAATTGCTGCTATTTCAAATTGTACTGGATTTGAATTTGAATGTATGCTATAGCTTTATTCATATCCATTAGGTTCAAACAACCAATGCATTATTCGATTCATAGGTACATATGTTCAAGAATTACATAAGAACAAAATAAAGAATGATGAACCACAGTTGTATAGTTGTACTATTAAAGACAGTAAATAAAGAGGCGAAATACATTCTGGTTGCTGAACAAGATGAAGTGGAATGCCCATATTGTGCCCTCCTCCATGCAGAAGGCACGCATGACCCTAGTCCAACCCCTTGTGATGGCCGACCGCCCATCCTTCACGGTCTTCATGAAAACATCTAGATAATCATTGTGTTCTGGTAGAAATACTTTAACCTTTGCATGCCCACCAATCATGTAGTTTGAGAGGTAATCTTGAGTAAACTGCTTTGGGAACCACTGCAAAGGAAAAAGATTCAGACATTGTCATCTAACACAACTCATTATGGGCAGTAAAAAGAAGGCTGCAGAGTTCTTACTTACCATCCTGCAGTTCGCTGTTGTCTTGGATAAAGTATAAACAAATAGTTTAATTGCCATCTTTTGACCCATTTTACTAACAGTCTTTATCAGCTTCCTCACTTGATGCTGGTTCATCGATATCTCATTGCCCCAAACGCAGAAAGGGTCGAAGCGCGGATCTTTACCAATGACATATGTACCTAAAAGCACCAACTTAATATTAGAAGCTAAACAGCAATTGCACAATGATGTAGTACAACACTCTTTTATAATATCTTACAACATCCAATATACTCACATATTAGATGAATTAACATCTTATATTATGGGCCGGAAGGAGTTTATTGCATTTTTACAAACTATCGGCTAATTAACTGCTGTTGTATCCATGGGTTAGAGTTAGTTTGAGCTAGTTCGGGCTCAAATAGCCCTAAAGTATATCCAAACATGAGGGCTAGTTTGAGCTAGTTGCATCTAACCCACCCAAGAGGTGCTAATTGGAGCTAGTTCTCCTAGTGCATTTATTGTCAATCTAACCCTGTCATCCAAACACCTCTTTGGGTGGAGTTAGTTCAGGGTTAGTCATGAGCTAGAAACTAACTCTAACCTCTAGCTAAGTTGAGTATCCAAACAGGGTTGTGTTGTTGTTGTTGCTACTGCTACTCTTCTACGTATATCTAGACATCATAAGAACATTAAGGTAACACTCTTCCTTGTTGCTATGTAGCCTAGGATTGCATATTTAGACATTAAGTACAGTGCATGTTGCTATGTAGCCTCAGATATATTACATATGGCCCTAGTTAACCTAACAATAAATGGGTTACAGATATATTCAGTTAAAAGTACGATTCACCAATTAGTCCCTTATCAGCCCCCGGCCTATATGGTACCAGCTACCGATATCCTAAATAGTGAGTATATATAAGCCATGGGATGAAACTAACCTCGATGGAAAATAGCAGTCATTCCCAAAATTGTCCTGTGTAGGTACATCAAGAGGCATGTCAAGCACAACAGGCTAAACATCAACCAAATATATCCATGGCAGACAAAATAATCTCCAAATGATAGCTTCAGTGTGCAGGTTTAAGCACGCTAGTAAAGCAAAACAAGTGGAAAGGTGTGTTAACTGCAACAGGCCTAACATTTAACAACAAGCAAACATAGTCATTCAAACTGGTATTGTGCCAGTCTAAGTACACTGGTTATTGTTAAATAAAAATGGAAAGACGTGTTAACTACAAGATGCAGCAACCAAATGTAGTCATTCATAGTGGTATTGTTGAAACTGGTATTGATGAAATTGAACTGCACAGTTCATACTTGCACATATAGAACATCACGTTGTGAATAACTGGAATAAACAAGGCATACTACGAACAACCAAATATAGCATTTGAAACTGGACATATGCTAACTACAAACAACCGAACAATAAAAAAACTTTAAAAGAGGCATATGCTAGCTATAACAGGCTTAACAGCAAGCAAATATATGCATTCCTATCGGTATGTTTAAAGCTGGATTGATGAAATGTACTGCACAGTAAATAGTTGCACATATAGAGCATCACATTGTGAACAACTGAAATAAACAAGGCATACCGCAAACAACTAAATATAGCAATTAAAACTGGACATATTCTCACTACACTACAAAAGAGACTCGACAAAACAAATCATAGGTTCCCCCATGTGAAGAGGCACGGCAAAACAAATCATGGGTTTCCTCACCTGTCAAAGATGGGCTCGTTCCCGTGGGAAGAGCACGGACCCTGGATGCGCTCCATGTTGTCGCAGATGGGCTCCTTCCCCTTGGAAGAGCATGGCTGTAGGGCGCCCTCCCTGATGTCACAGACGGGCTCTTTCCCCTTGGAAGATCCGGAGAGGGTGCCCTCCTCGTGGTCGTCGTCGATGAGGTCTGACTTGGAAGCTGTGGATCCCAAGCCAGCGTCGCAGAACATGTCCTTCAGAAATGACAAAAGGGGCTTGATGGCGATGTAGGATGGCAAATTCTTGACAGTGAGCCAGAGGAGATCAGCGGCGGGGCCATGGATGAGATCGACGGTGGTTGAACTCGAGGGGTTGGGGGTGGGCCACTTAACCTGTGACATAGCCCGCGTCAGGCCGTCGCTGTCGACGACCTCGATGTCGTAGCCGGCGTCCGCGACATACCCTCATACTCTAGCCCACTGATTGAGTGCCTGCAGCCAGTAATGGTCGTCAGCTTCCTCGGCGACGCCGGGCGAAGAGACCACGTGTAACACCCCTGTGTAATAAGCATTGTGTTCTTCTATTAAACATGCCAGGTCATCAACATTTGCCATGCTTGATCACAATGGTAAAACAAATCAATTCAAATTTCTCTCTGAAAACAATTCAAATTCTAAGTGCAAAATAAAGTTGTCCAAAAGTTGCTGGAAAAATGTTCATCATCTAGCAAATATTCCAAAACAAATGTTGTTAAGGAAAACAACATCACCATCAACTCATATTTGGGTTAGTGCATTTAAAACAGTGTAAACAGCAATTTAAATGCCTTTTCATTTTTGAAAAATCCAAATGAATTCCAAAATTGTCCAAACTTTATGTGGCAGAGCAAAATATTCTAAAGTATTTGTTTTGGCCAGGCCCACATCTTTACTAAGTCATTTGATGGCTTAAAATAAATGCAAAAGGCTACTGTTAAATGAAAACAGAAAAGGAATAGAAGAAAAGAAAAAAAAACGCAGCTACTGGGCCTGAGTCACCGGGCCCAACTCCCCCTTCCCCTTCCTACTGCACGCGCGCGTGCGCTGTCGTCTCCACCGCAGCCGCCGAGCCTGGGCCCCCCTCATCCCTGCTCGACAGCGGCCACCCGCGCTCGTCGTGGAAGGGTTAAGAACCCCTCCTCCACCCCAAGGACGAACCCTAGCTGCCTCCCTCTCCCTCTTCATCGCTTTCCTCCGCACACCCGAGCGCCGTCATGGCTGTGGTCCCGTGAAGCACGCGACCACCGGCCCTCACTCGCCTCGTCGACGCGCTCACCAGCTCCGCCTACCTATTCTCCTTCCTCTCCGGCCATCAGCTCAAGCCGGGGGCCGCTACAGCTCCGGGATCGAGCTCTTCTTCAAGCTCGAGCCGCCGTCCATCTTCTCCAACCACGGCGCCGCCGCTGCTCCGATTCCCTCGCCGGGCCTTCCTTGTGCCCCACGATGAGCGCCGCGTTGAATGCCCTTCTTTTTGCGCCATGTCGAATGCCCAGTTGCTGCCTCCGCGAGCTCCGGCTCCGCCGTCCGCCATGGTTGCTACCAGTGTAGCTGCCGAGCTCCTTGGCTTGCCTCCGTGGTACCCTCATGCTCCTGGCAACCCTGTGGAGCCTCCTGGCCACTTAGCTCGCCCACTAGCTAGCTGCAACACCGCGCCCGCGCGAGGCCGAACGCCGCCGCCGCCATGGTCGATGCGGTGCTCACCTCCGACTTTCCCCGCTCGTGTGGCGATCACCAGTCGACGCGCCGCGTCGCGCCCGATCCAGCGGTGCCCTCAGCGCGTCGAACCACCACCCATAGCCGATTTTCGGCCGTTCCCAAGCGCGCCGCCACTGAATATGGTCGCCGGAGGCAACTCTGGCGTCCCTGACGTGGCTGCCCACGTGGACCTCCCCACAGCCACTGTCACTGGGCCTTTGGGTGCCGTTGACCCAGTCAAATGCTGACTGAGCAACGCCCAGTCACTGCCAGTGGGACCCCCAAGGGCCCCATTGACCGGTCAGCTGATCAGCTGACCGCTGACGTAGTGATGACGTAAGCCTGACATCATAAATCAATTTCTGTGAATTTAATAATTTAAATAATTCCAGAAAATTGCTATAACTTTGAAAAATCATAGAAATTAAACCGTAGCTCGGATTGAAAAACTTTCTACATGAAAGTTGCTCAGAACGACGAGACGAATCCGACCATGCCATCTGTTTCCGTGCCGGGAACCTCTATGGAGGTGAACCCGCAACTTTTAGCCTGTTTTTGGTAGATGAATAGTGCATATATACCGGTGAATAATTCCAACTTTAATCCTAAAATAATTAAAATGATTTAGATATGTCTTTAGACAACCCTGCACTGCACGTAAGCATAGCATGCTCTGTGTTGCGTATGTTTGCTCTGTATTTATCTGTTTCCTCCCCCTCTTCTCTCTCGGTAGATCCCGGTACCGACATAATCCCCGAGACCGACGCAGCTCCGGAGATCGACGACCTCACTGACGATCCTGCCATTGCCGCCGAGCAACCAGGCAAGATCCCCCCCTTGAGCATGCCTATATCGCCTATTCTTTCTCTCTTATGCTTGCATTAGAATTGCTGCTGCTACTGCTTTACCTATTCTGATGCATAGCCTGATTTTGGTAACCTGCTTTTGATGATTACCTGCTTATCCTAAACTGCTTAGAATAGGATGGTTAGAGACCCCAGTGACCCCACTTGTCCCGATTGCCCCGCTGGATTATCAGAAGACTCGACAACCAGGCCCCAGCACTGCACATCACATTCCCTTTATCTGTACGACACTGCAGCGTTACTATCAAGTGCCGAGGGTGATACCTCGTCAGCACTTCCGATGTTAACTCTGTGGAGTAGTTACTCAGTCGTCGTCATCGAGGGTGATTCCTCCTTCACCACTCCTGATAACGACGCTGTCGTGCAACACCTCAAGTGTGAATCTCGAGGGTGATTCCTCCTAAGTTCACCTTGACGGATACATCGAGTAGGAATCCAACGAGGGTGATACCTCGGATTCCCTGACGTTATGGACACACGGATACTTGGACTTTACAACTGTTACTTGGAAAGGAGGGTCGACCCTGAGGGGTACCCGCGAGTGATGTGGAGACGAGTTGACCTGGAAGGTACCCGAGAGTTAAATACGAGGCGTGGCCGGGCATTCTTAGCCCTTGCCGCAAGTCCTCGAGACGGGGCGACGGGGTCACATCGACCGTGAGTCTCTGCTCGTTACCGCACTACCAAAACACTAACGATTTGGATATGTGATCTGAGTGGGCCTCCGGCCCGATAGCACTAACCATCACGCGGGAATAGTTATGGGCACTCTGCATCGTGGTATCAGCTGAAAGCTCTGTCAGATGTCCAGTTCAGCATTGCGGCACGGTCGGATCATGTTGGCCATTCGAGGCGATGCTGGTATCCACCCTGCTCGCAACGACCCGGAGTGCAACGGGCGATGGGCCCAAGACCCCGGAGTGCTTAGGATGTAGACCTGCGGGGACCTCTCTGCTGAGCTTTAGGTAGGGCTACGGTGTGTCGTTTGGCCGAGGCCGGGCATGACGCAGAAAAGTGTGTCCGGCCGGAGTTAAGCGAGCGTGGTGGGTAAGTTGGTGCACCCCTGCAGGGAATAACTAATCTATGCATAGCCGGATCCTCAGTAACAGACGCTCGGAGTTGTATCCCGATCGATACAACTAGAACTGGATACTTGTGATGAGAAATGGATAGTATGGCTCTGGGATCGCTTTCTCGCAGGGAGTCGAGGAAGGATCTCTGGGCGAGGTTGATACTTAATACTGCTACTACTTTATGCTGTACTAATCTACACTCTTCTAATGTTGCAAGACCGCTGAAGATGCTAGTCTTCAATAGGACTAGGCCTTCTCTCTATTTTGGCATTTCTGCAGCCCAATCCACATATACAGTCTTTCTTTGATAATGTTGCATATGTAGTGTAGATCCTTGCTAGCTGAGTACTTCGGATGAGTACTCACGGTTGCTTTGCTTCCTCTTTTTCCCCATATCCGTTTGATGCAACCAGATGACGGAGCCCCGGAGCCAGCTGCCCCAGCCGACGACTACTACAACCACCCCGAGGGTGGTTACTACTACGAGCTTGCCGACGACCAGGAGTAGGTTCGGAGGGTCCCAGGCAGGAGGCCCGCGCCTTTCAATCATATTGTTTTCTTTTGCCCCGCCTTCTTAAAGTCTTATCTGTTTCTCTTTTATATCTGTACTCAGATATCTAATGCTTCCGCTCATGCTTGTTGACATCAAGCTTACGTACTCGAGCCCTCGAGGCCCTGGCTTGTAATATAATGCTTGTATGCCTTTATTTATGTTTTAGAGTTGTGTTGTGATTCCTTCAAGTGAGTCCTTAGGCTTGATCATGTGCATTTGCGTGTATGATTAGTGCACGATTGAGCCGGGGGCGTCACAGGTTGGTTGTGACACCCTGATTTTGGCAACTTTTTCTTTTCAAACTTTTCTTGGCTTTATTTGAAATTTGAATGGTTTTTGAATCTTTCTAGTTGGTCTTGGAAACTTTTGAATCTTTCCAAGTAAACCAAAGCCTCATCACCTTGCCAGAACCCTGCCAAGTACCTCTAGGACCCAAATCCCAATTTAAATCTTTTCCAATAACCCTTTTCTTTTATTTGGGAATTTAGGTCATCACTATGGGTTGTGAAGCAACCTATAGTTTGGATGGCCAGAAAATTCGCAAATAATTCTCTAAAATACCCTGGACCATATCTTACCCCAATATCCAAAAATACTCCATGGCCTAGTTCAAATATTTTGCAAAACAATTCATTTTTGTTCCTGGTCAGTCTGGACCTTTGTGAAGGAAGTACCTGCTAGGTTTGTCGAAATGCTCTGAAATTTCTATGGCATGAGGACAACTACAAATGACTTCCCTCCACCAAGTTTCAGCATCTAAAGATCATTCATATGAGCAGGGCTTCAACTTTCACATTCTGGACCAGATTGGTAGGTTGCACATGAACTACCCTCAAATCTCAACCAAACCTTCTCAAACTTGACCAGTTTTGAGTCCTTCCAACCTAGATCATCCTGGACATCTTCATTGGCACCATTCGGAGCTCACCACTTCTCCAGATCTCTCTCTAGTTCACTGTCAGAAACTGTATCTGAGGCTACCCCTCATCTCAGACTGAGACAAGCCAAACCAGAGGTGTAGGTGATCTGAGTGATCGAGGGTCGATGTGCTAGACAAGAAACGCCAGGCTCTCGTGGCCTCTAGACATCAACTTTCATGGTGAGCACGACAATGGCATGCCATTGCGCACGCTCTGCACCGTGCCCGTGTCTGTGGCGTCGCATCCGACTGCCTCTCGCCGCAGTAGCTTGTCTCCGTGTGCCGACATCGTCCCCGTTCACCACCTAGCCCTTCTGGACTCCTCCCCTCGCCGGAGAAGCTCTCGGCGGCCGCCACAACCACGAGCACTGTGCCGCCCGTGCGGCCACAGTTGCGGCGTCGCTCATCTTCTTCTCCCCGAGCCATCTCTTCGCGCATTCAATGCTCTGCTCGCTCCCGTCTTGTCGCCCCGTGCCACGACGGCCAGCTCGACGTCCTTGCGCCAGTGGCATAGCCACGTCGCCGCCGATCCAAAGAACTCAGCGAGCTTCGCCCCCCGGCTATAAATAGCCCCACCCGGCCTCGCTGAGCTCCTCACCCATCTCCCTCCATCCTCAATTGTCTCCCCAAGCAAGAGCCAAGGCCGAGAGGCCCTCTGGCCTCGAGCTTCACCGGAGCTCCTCCGCCGCACTAGCTCTGCCACCAGCCACATCCACTCCACCTCCGCCTCACCCGAGACCACCATAGTGCTCAGCTCATTTCACTGGTCTTTCCAGAGCCACCGCCCGGTCGAATTGCTGCCGGATTCGCCATCCCCGATGACCACCGTAGCCACCACCCGCCGGAGAAGATGGTGCGACGCCGTCCGACCACCTCCGGAGGATCTGCGGGTACCGGTGTGCTCGTCCTCGACCGGCCGATCCATCCCCGCCAGCCACGAGCCCAACCACCGTCGAAATTGTCGGCAATCACCGCCGTTGAGCTGCCCCTTTCTCTGCCCTCTCCCTCTTTCTAATTTAAACGGGTCCGGCCCCACCTGTCAGCCACTTACCGAAGCGGTAAGTGGAGGTGCCTCGGGCGTTTACACCTTTGACGTGGCCCCTTCGCTGGTTTTCTGTTTTTCTGATTTTTATTTATTTAAACAGAGTTGACCAGCCACTTTGACCTTGAATAACTTTTTATAGGAAGGTCCAATTGACCTGATTCTTTTTGCATTGTGTTGGTATTAAACTCCTTTATTTTCTGACTAAGTTTGGTATTTTTCCAACACCCACATAATTGTTGGTGAATAAAAAGGCTTTATGTGACATTTTCCTTTGCCATTTAAAAATGTTTTCAGAAGGAGATTCTTGTGGATTTGAAGACCAGGAGTATTTGAACAACCCAACAGAGCAAGGCAAGCCAGGACATCCATATTATGAAGCATTTCATAGCATTGCATACTTCATATTCATTTCTTGTATTTAATTAACATAGATAATTCAAGTGAAGTATTTAAATGCCTATTGTTGACAACTTAAATTGATATGATGAATGACCATGATTGCTAAGTGAAACTTAGTTGGTTGATCAAGAGTCACCTGTCCGGGCTTACCCGTGCAGCCACATTTGCCGGTATGGGACGGCCTTGACTTGGTCTGGCTCCGTGCTCTTTCACCGGTACCTCCAGACAGGGAGGGTTATGCGTGCGTGCTGCCCTGATCAGGCAGACGGCGATAACCTTGTGAGCCCAGTTGAGTTTTGTGCCGGCGTCCCCATTTGGGACAGTTTAGTTAGGCCACGACGGTGGCAGGTGTCACGAGGTGACACGGGGCCACCCAAGGCTTGACTCCGAGGGAGTGTGATTGCCGGTGGTACGATGGGAGAGTCACGAGTCAGGCGGGTTTCGTTGGAGCAACGCTAGTCCACCCGAATGGGATCACGAGGTCAGGTGCTCCATAGTGTGGGTAAAGTGCGCAACCTGTGCAGAGTGTAAAATCTATTCGAATAGCCGCGTCCACGGTATTGGACAGCCCGTCCAGACCACTCTAGGTGATCAATCGTAATAACCATAGTAATGATGGAAGAACTTGTCTTATGAGCGGAAGTACTCGTTGGCATCGAGTATTCCGAGGGTTGTAAGACAACCCGGATATGAGTAAGTTAATAATAGTAAGTCAATCAGTTAAGACATAACATGTTGATTTCCATGCTATTATTTGTTGCATACTTGGTTGTCATGTGCTTGCGAGTACATTCAAAGTACTCACCTGGCGTATCATGCCAGATGCAGGAGAAGACTGAGACGGAGGTCTCGAAGGTCCGTGTTACGATGTCTAGGATGTGTCCTCAGCAGTGTCCCTGTGGATGGAGTTACTATCATGTTCCGCTATGTAGTAGTCTTTCGCTGTAGTGTCCCGTAGTAATACCGAGGCCCTGATATGTTAGATAAATAATGTAGATACTGTCATAGCACTAGATGTGCTTTTGGCCTCGATGATCATGTACTACATAAGCTTGTACTCAACTATTATCAATAAAAGTTCAGCTATGTTCTGTTCCAAGTTGTTGTGTGTTTCCAGAAGACATGATCTCTGGGTTGGAAACACTGGTAAACCGGTTCTCTGAGCTGGGGTGCCACATTGGTATCAGAGCCGACTGCCTATAGGAATTCCCCTTTCCAACTCCTTGGCCGAAGTTGAGTCTAGTACTTGAAAACCATTTTACTAACTTGGCTGTGTGGCTTACGGGCCCACATCGCCAATTGGGTGGTATTAGGATCTTTTATTCCTCGTCTTTACTCTGGGACTCTGATCTCTCTTCCTTTCGGGTTAAAATTTTACTAACTCCAACATTAGGTTCTCGTGATCACATCCACCCGGAGTTCTGAAATTGCCCCCCTTTCTTCAAGATTGTGGGCCAAGTTCTACTTGCAGAATCCTTTTATCGAGGTCACCCTGTGTTGTCACTTGCAGATTCCTCGCTCCATCAGTTTTCTCCGACATTGATGTAGCCTTTGCTATGTCTCGTTGTGTACTTCCTTACTGCGTGCCTGCGTGCCGCCTAGTTTGTCTAGCTGCGAGCGTTCCCGAGCGCGTACTATCCGTTTGAATCTAACTCTGTGCATGGATTGGTATGTCTTTAATGACTACTATGATATATATAATGCCCTTCTTGTTCATTTCCCATGTTACATCATGAATGACCTCTTACACATGCAGTTTTCTTGCTAAACTGCCCCTCTTGATTTGGCAGGATGGCTGACGATCCTCCACCTCCACCTTATATTGCCGCAATGATGCAGCAGTTTGAACTGAACCGTCAGTTTATGACCGGAGTATTGGCTCAGTTCCTAACTCAGAATGCTCAACAACAGTCTGCTCCAATAACTCTGCTAGAATTCATGCGCCTCAATCCGTCCACTTTTTGCAACTCGACTGATCCAATGGATGCTGATGATTGGCTCCGTGACATTGCCTTCCAGATGAAGTCGGCTAATGTTATCCCTGCCAGTTACATCACCTATGCGACGTATCACCTGAGGGGTTCAACTGCTCAATGGTGGGAAAGTCACAGGGGTATGCTACCTACTGGAACTGAAACCACTTGGTAGGAATTTCAGTCAGCCTTTCGTGCATGGTACATTCCTCAAGGTCTAAAGGACCAGAAGAAGCAGGAGTTCCGCAAACTCTCTCAGGAAAAAATGACTATGGATGAATACCAGAGGAAATTCCTTGAATTATCCCGCTATGCAGAAGAGGATGTCTGCACTGACGCACGCAAGCAGGAGAAATTCCGTGAAGGACTACATACTGATATAAACCTCGCACTTGTTGTCCATGATTGCACAGACTTCCCAACGCTTGTCAGCCAATCTTTTCAAGTTGAAACTGCTCTGACTAAATATCAGGAGTCGCTCAAGCGTACTTGAGATGTCGGCTCGTCTTCGGGTCAGCCTGCTCGGAAACGTCAAGTCTGGGTCCCACATAATGTTCATCATCGACCTGCTCCAACGCCCAGGCCGTCTTATGTTGCACCTCGTCTGCCTCCGCCGCCAAGATAGCTAACGATTCAGGGTGGACAGTCCAATGTTGTGGCTCCGTCCCATAATGATCAGAATACATCTTGTCCTCTTGTTGGTCGTAAGAAGAGTTGTCGAAACCGCCGATTCAGAAACCGTAATGTCATACCATCTGCTGTTGTACCTGGCCATGCCAATCATGTCGATGCTGAAAAGGCTCAGAAGGAATCGACTATTGTGATGGGAACTCTCTTTGTTAATTCAGTACCAGCCTCTGTCCTCTTTGATTCAGGAGCTTCGCATGCCTTTGTGTCCCAACAATTTGCTCAAATACACGGGCTAGGCATGGAAGAATTACCCACTCCTATGGCGGTCCAATCCCCGGGGTCCAAGTGGCAAACCACAATGGTAAGCCCCCACAACCAAATCGAAATTGGAGGTCTACTTTTTTGGGTTTCTCTCATTGTACACGGACCTTCCAACATAGACGTCATTCTTGGTATGGATTGGTTGACAACCCATAATGCTTTGATTGACTATGCTACTAAGACAGTCCAGCTCACTCACCCTTCTGGACAGACAATACAATACTCAGTCCGAGCAGTTCAGAATGCCAAGAATCAGATATATGTTCTGAATGCATTGAATGCTTCACCTCTTGAAGGCATCGAGAACATTCCAGTTGTTCGTGATTTTCAATATGTCTTTCCAGAAGAACTTCCAGGAATACCCCCTGCTAGGGCTGTTGAATTCATCATAGACTTGAAGCCGGGCACTACTCCTATTGCGAAGCATCCTTATAAGACGCCTCCACATGAACTCCTTGAGCTTAAGGAGGAAATCGATAAATCACTCCGCAAAGGTTTTATCCGTCCAAGTTCCTCTGCCTGGGGAGCACCTTCTCTCTTTGTCAAGAAGAAAGATGGTACGAATAGGTTGGTTCAAGATTACCGTCCTATCAACCAGGCAACCATTCAGAATAAATATCTGCTTCCTCGGATCAATGATCTGTATGATCAACTTGCTGGATCATCGGTGTTCTCTAAACTTGACTTGAGGTTGGGTTATCATCAGATCCGTGTTCGCGAAGAGGATATTCCGAAGACTGCCTTTGTTACCCGTTATGGCTCTTATGAGTACACTGTCATGTCTTTTGGCTTGACTAATGCTCCAGCTACGTTCTCCCGCCTAATGAATTATATATTCATGGATTACCTCGACAAGCTCGTCGTGGTATACCTGGATGATATTCTCATATATTCGAAGAATGAAGAAGAACATGCCGAACATCTTCGGCTTGTACTGGAGAAGCTGCGTGAACATCAACTGTATGCCAAGTACTCAAAATGCGAGTTCTAGTTATCTGAAGTGATGTATCTCAGCCATGTGATTTCCAAAGATGGCATTGCCATTAACCCAGAACGAGTTCAAGCTATTCTGGAATAGACTCCACCGAAGAATGTCAAGCAAGTCAGAAGTTTTCTTGGTCTTGCAAGCTATTGCCGTCGCTTTGTCAAGAATTTCTCAAAGATTGCTAAGCCTTTGACTGATCTACTTCACAAGGGCGTTAAGCTTGAGTGGACAGAAAAATGTCAGGAAAGTTTTCAAACACTCAAAGACAAGCTAACATCTGCCCCAGTACTTGCTCCTCCAGATTCTCGCAAAGATTGTGATTTATTGTGACACATCCCGTGAAGGATTAGGCTGTATCCTAATGCAAGAGCGTAAAGTGATTGCTTATGGCTCTCGACAGTTGCGCCCGCATGAAGAGAACTATCCAGTACATGATCTAGAACTAGCTACTGTCATCTATGCATTGAAGTTGTGGCGACATTACCTCCTCGGTAATCGTTGCGAGATCTACACGGAGTATAAGAGTCTGAAGTACTTGTTCACTCAGCCATCTCTGAACCTCCGTCAGCAAAGATGGATGGAGACCATTACGGACTATGATTTGGATATTTCTTATACCCCTGGCAAGGCTAATGTAATGGCTGATGCATTGAGCCGTAAATCCTACTGCTGTGAACTTGAAGTCCAGTTACAGCAACCACTACTGTATGAAGAGCTTCGAAAGCTAAATCTCGAGATAGTTCCTCAAGGATACCTAAATACCATGGTTGTTGAACCAGACCTTGAGAAGGCTATTAAGAGTGCGCAAGCTAAAGATGCTGAAGTTGATTTGATGAAGAAAGATCTTCACCTTGAAAAGTACAGGGATTTCTCGCTGTCTGAAGATGGAACCTTGTATTTCAGAGACAGCATTATCGTACCTCGCTTCGAGCTAATGACTGACAAGGTCATGGAGGAGGCACATGACACACCATTGCCTATACATCCGGGTAGCACCAAGATGTATCGTGACCTTCGTCAAAGGTACTGGTGGTCAAGAATGAAGCAGGATATTGCTTGATATGTTGTTGAATGTGATGTGTGTCATCGCGTTAAAGCAAAACATCAGAAGCCTGCTGGAATTCTACAACCCCTTCCTATTCCTGTATGGAAATGGGATAAAGTTCAGATGGATTTCATTACTGGCCTTCCTAAGTCACAGAAGGGTCACGATGCTATTCTTGTCGTCGTCGACCAACTCTCTAAAGTTGCCCACTTTCTGCCTGTCAAGGAGACAATCACTGCTAGTCAGTTAGCAGAGTTATATATCTCCAGAAATGTTTCACTCCACGGCATTCCAAAGGAGATCAGTTTGGACCATGGCGGACTTTTCACCTCAAAGTTCTGGGAAAGTTTCCAAGAAGCTATGGGAACTCATATTTCCTGGAGTTCAGCTTATCACCCCCAGTCCCAAGGCCAAGTCGAGCGAGTAAATCAAGTGCTTGAAGACATGATGCGAGCTTGTGTTATTTCTTTCGGCAAGAAGTGGGAAGAATCTATCCCATATGCCGAGTTATCTTATAACAACAGCTATCAAGCCAGCTTGAAAATGGCTCCCTTCGAAGTACTTTATGGACGTAAGTGTCAAACCCCTCTGAATTGGTCAGAAACTGGGGAACGACCGCTCGTGGGTCCGGATATTATTCAACACGCTGAAGAGCAAGTCCGTAATGTCCGAGAAAATCTCAAGGCGGCTCAGGACCGCCAGAAGAGCAATTATGATCGCAAACGATGGGGTTTGATCTATTAACCTGGTGATCAAGCTTATTTGCGAGTCACTCCTACGAGGCGTGGCCGGGCATTCTTAGCCCTTGCCGCAAGTCCTCGAGATGGGGCAACGGGGTCACATCTTTCATGAGTCTCTACTCGTTACCGCACTACCAACACACTAACGGTTTGGATATTTGATCCGAGGGGCCTCTGGCCTGATAGCACTAACCATCACGTGGGCATAGTACGGCGTTCTGCGTCGTATACATCAGCCGAAGCTTATTTGACATCAGTAAGGAGCGGCGCATGCCGAGTTGGACTGGGAACGCTATCGCGCTTGTATAAGGGCTTGCTAGGTCTGCTCTCGGTGGCCCCGTAACATGCAGAAGTTCCCGGGGCGATGGCCCAAGACCCCTGGGGGCATAGGTTTAGTCCGACGTGCTGACCTCTCTTCTATGCCTAGGTCGGGTTGCGGCGTGTCGTTTGGCCGAGGCCGGGCATGACCCAGGAAAGTGTGTCCGGCCGGAGTTAAGCGAGCATGGTGGGTAAGTTGGTGCACCCCTGCAGGGAAGAAACAATCTATCGATAGCTTGTCCTACGGCAACGGACACTCGGAGTTGTATCCCGATCGGTATAACTAGAACTGGACACTTGAGATGATAACTAGATAGTATGGCTCTGGGATTGCTTTCTCGCAGGGAGTCGAGGAAGAATCTTTGGGCGAGGTTGATGACATTAATACTACTTTACTTTATCTAATTTGCACTCTTCTAATGCTGCAAGACCGATGAAGTTGCTGAAGATGCTAGTCTTCGATAGGACTAGGCTCTCTCTCTCTCTCAATTTTGGCATTTCTGCAGCCCAATCCACATATACAGCCTTCCTTTGAAAATGTTGCATATGTAGTGTAGATCCTTGCTTGTTGAGTACTTCGGATGAGTACTCACGTTTGCTTTGCTTTCTTTTTCTCCCCTTATCCATTTGTCGCAATCAGATGACGCAGCCCCTGAGCCAGCTGCCCCCGCTGATGGTTACTGCTACTACTACCCTCCCGGTGAGTACTACTACGAGGAGCCGACCGACGACCAGGAGTAGGTTCGGAGGGTCCTAGGCAGGAGGCCTACACCTTTTGATCGTAGTGTTTTATTTTGCCCCGCCTTTCTAAAGGCCTATCTGTAACTCTGTTATATCTGTACCCAGATATCTGATGCTTCCGCTGACACTTGTATGCCATCGAGCTATGTATTCGAGCCCTCGAGGCCCTGGCTTGTAATATAAAGCTTGTATGACTTTATTTATGTTTTAGAGTAGTGTTGTGATATCTTCAAGTGAGTCCTTAGGCTTGATCATGTGCATTTGCGTGTATGGTTAGTGCACGATTAAGCCGGGGTCATCACAGGTTGGTATCAGAGCCGACTGCATGTAGGAACCCCCCTTACCAACTCCTTGGCCGAAGTTGAGTCTAGACGTCCAAAACCGATTTACTAACTTGGTTGTGTGGCTTACGGGCCCACGTCGCCAATTAGGTGGTATTAGGATCTTTTATTCCTCGTCTATACTCTGGGACACTGATCTCTCTTCTATTCGGGTTAAATAATTTTGCCAACTCTAACACTAGGTTCTCGTAACCACTTTCGCCCGGAGAGCCCCTTCACTACCAATGACCGCTTGCTTCGCCAGAAGACTCTGAAGATACTTCTCGATGTTGCCGAGACCCTGTGCCCACTGCTTTGCAGTTCCTGACCACCGATAAATCCTGACGAATAACTACTTACACTCGTCGTACATATATTCATTCCAGTCACTCTTTTGTTCCATCCGACATATCGAAATACTATCCGACATTTCAAAAATTCTCTGAACCCACCGCCTTGCAGTTCCTTTCTGCCTGAACATACTTACGAATAATTCCTCACATTTCCGAGAATCCATTCATCCCCAGTTGTTCTTGTGTTCCTGAAATATTTCATATTGCTTTCCGATCTCCCAAAAATCCCCTGCAGCCTACTGCTTTTGATATTCTTCTGATCTGCTTGCATTATGGATAGTTCCATATGTCAAGTAACCCTTGTTGATATCCCTTGACACTATCATTCTGATCCCATTGATTCAACAAGTGTGCGAATACTCGCGATCATCAACTCTTTCCTACTAATTCATTCTTCCGGCTCAGACGTCAATCCGGACATGAGCTGGTTCTCGACCAATCAAGTTGCAATTGGTTGTCCGTCCAACTCAATCCAACTTACTCATCTTTTGATCGGAGCGTCTTCCTCTGATCCCCCAATTTTGGTACCAAAAACCCTTCATATTTAAAGCTTCGGCTTATTCAGATGTTTCCATGAACCGATGCCTTTGAAGTCTTCTTCTTCTGGTTGAGTACCGATACTCCCCTCAGATACTTTGCCGACCACCTGATCTTTTGTTGGATTATTATCCGACAATGTCCTTCATCTTCTATCCTTGTGAGTTCTTCCCCTGTTACAATTGCCTTCGACAATGTGGTATCATTTAATTCTTTTTGTCCATATCCTATTTTGAGATGTTGTCTGTTGCTTCTATAAGCGTGTGGTATAGATCCGTAAAATGCCCCTATGGGTTGTGTGTATGCCTTCGCTATCTGTGAGAACCCAAAAGCCTTCATGTGCCATACCTTCTGGTATTCCACCAGTTAAACTTTCAAACTCTAAACATTCTTAACAGAGAGCAGTAAATGAGAAGTTGTGCATTGAAGAAGTGGGAGTCGACCTTGAACCTTTGTGTTCATGCCCATGGACCCGATGTACAACTTATCATGGAAGCTGATCGTAAAAATAATTATTTCCTTGGTACAAGTTCATCTTGTATCTATGAATTGATCCTTTGCAATCGTGGTTCCGACCATATTTCCTCCTTGATTCCATTTCTCGGATAAGTTAAAATACTTATCCTCTGCAAATCATTTCCCCCGTCCAACCTCTACTCCAATTTACCTTCCGGTATTACCCCTAGTACTTGTTACTGTGAAGTTTAATACCCCATCACATCATTCCTAGCCTGATCGGCTATATCTTTATTGTGCCAATTTTTAACTGTGCTACATGGTCCTCATGCCCGGAGCAACTTCCGACGATGAGCGAAGCTTACGTCGATCCTCTTCATCTTATCATTTCACCTCGAACAACAAGCTTGATTTCGAGCTTGTGTCGAATCCATGGTTCTCATAGCCTTTCACTTCATTTTTCCTTTTGCTTGATGTCGTCGCTGCTCGATGGCATCTTCATAGAGTCTCTCGACAAAATTTGTCGTGATCACTGTCAACGCTTTGGCTTCTTCAGAGATGTCAAATGAATTCATGGCTGGAAATACCATCCCTGCCCCTCGATGATTTGTGATATCATCGATGACATCCTTGACTTTCTGCCAACACAGACCTGGTTGTGTTTGGTTAATCCTTACGTTCCGAGATAATCTTGGAAGTGTTTCTTTGTATCTCTTGTGATCTTTCGATCCAACCCTTACTTGAAACACCATGTTATCGCTACCTCGGAGCATGACTATGGTATTCCAAATATCATTGAGAACAGTGAAAATGCAATGCTTCATGTCTCTTCATCAATTGTCCAAAACATCGTTGTATGGGTAATATCATGATTCTTCCCTCGTCCCTTTGACTAAATACTTTTGAACTTGCTGTCCTATCATGTATATCATGCTCTGCTTGTCCTTGGGAAGGATATACCCCTGAAATATGTGTTTAACCACATTTTCCTTTCCATTGTTCTGTTCAATCTGATAATCATATTTCCTTTCCATTATTTTGTTTAACCTTTCTTGAAATCTAATTTATCTGAGCAGAGATAATTCCCTACTTAGGAAAAACACCTCGGTGTTCAACCTTGACAGTGAGACCCCGTTACTATTGTTGATGACATTCCGGTATCATTGATGGACGAGAACTTTGCCTTATTGGTCCGCCTCATTTTAACGAGCAGGAAAATGGTTCTCTTCATCCCTCACCCTTGGTACCGATGTTGTCGCCGACATAACTGACAGCCTATTCTCTGACATAGCTTGTTGTCGTGACCGATAAGATGTCACCGTTCTCCCTACTTTTGATCAACACCCCCTACAGTTCCACAGGATTGGAACCTCACTCTCCTGTATATCCCTGATTCTGAAATATTCTTTGCAATTGACTTTGTGTGTTATCATGAGTCAACCTCCGAGAATTTGTCTATTCCCGATGCTCTGAACTCACTTCTCACACTCTGTTCAGGTATCGATCGTTTGTCCATTCGCTTGAAACTTCTTATGGTACCTTCATACTTTGCTCTCGATGTTTTTTAAGTTTCAACTCGAGTGATACTTCCTGACGCATTCCCTGAATTGTTCACCAGATAATTAACCCTACAAGGGTCAGTTCTCCCGAAGTTACCCTTCACTTCCCCACTTAAATCTCGGGACGAGATTTCTTGTAGTGGAGGAGATTTGTAACATCCCCAGCCTCACACCACAGTGATCACCCTCTGATCATGCCAAGTCACCACGATTAACTATGCTTGATCATCATTGCATCATATCTCATTTCCAATTCCAATTCAAATTGAAATTCAAATTCAAAGTGAAAATTAAAAGTTGTTCAAATCAGAAACTAAAATGTTCATTAAATAGTAAATAATCTATTTCTAATTATGTTTAGGAAAACAACATCACCTAAAATACTTAAGTGACTCTAACAACCTAAAACAGTAGTCAAACAACACATGTTAATCCATTTTAAATAACCCAATCTACAAATGAAATTGTATTTTACCCAAACAAGTTTTTGGTGGCAGGTAATATTGCACTGTAACATTTGGACCAAGTCTCACATTTTACAAAAGTAGTTTAGAGGCTAAACAATTAGCAAAACAGAAATAAAAACATAAAACAGAGAAGAAAATAAAAAAAAGGAAAAAGGCCTGGACTGACTGGGCCTTAGTCCACAGTGGCAGGCCAGCCAGCCCAGCTTGCCCCGCGTGCAGTCATCTCCCTCCTCCGTCACCGTGTCGCCACCGCATGCGCGCACGGCCGTGGATCGCCACACGCCGGCCATCCGAGCCCTCCCCGGCGAGGATAAGAACCCCCCCCCCCTCGCTCACTCCCAGCGAACCCTAGCCCTCGCCTCTCCCTCTTGCCCAGATCCCCCTTTCTTCCCCCTCACCCGAGAGTGCTGCCGCCACGGCCGCCGTTGAGCGCGAGGCCACCGGCCGCCTCCCGCCTCGCCAGCACGTCCACGAGCATCGTCGTCGACCCCCACGTCGGCTATGCCGGGCCGTTCGAGCTGAGGAGCCCCAGCGCCGGCGCCAGCATCGTCTTCCTCCTCGGGTCCCCACAGCACGCCGTCGTCGATTCCGACGCCTTCACTGCACCCCGCGCCTCCCCGAGCAGCTCCCCGTCACCGATGTGAGCAGCGCCACCTTCCCCTCTCTCCGTGAGCTCCGGCTCCTCTCCTGCTAGCTTCCCCGCTAGCACCAACCTCCGCCGTCCGCCATGGCCATCGGGCTCACGAACCCCGAGCTCCTCCGGCCGCACCGATGGTCTCCGTGTGCTCCTGACACTCCCAGGGCCCCGTCGAGCCCCACATCGAGCCTTCCCGTGCCCCCCCTCGCCGCGCTCATGCAAACCCGAACTTCGGCCACCTTGTTCGTGCTCGCCGCCGTCAATCTAGTCCCCCTCGGCCACTTCTGTCTGTCCGGTTGGAAGTGCGCGAGCCCCCTTGTTTGAACGAGCCGCCCCACGCCCGATTTGGTCGCCTGTGGGTGGATCCCGAATGTCACCGCCATCTTAGGTGGTCTCCGCCGGTGCGCCGCCGCGTTTTAAACGCCGGCGCCAACGTGGCCTGTACAGTGGGGCCGCCTGAGTCATTGACCGATGGGCCCCACGCCACGGTTGACCCGTTGACCGCGGTCAGCGCTGCTGACATGGCAGTCACTGTCACTGACCAGTGGATCCCTCCCTTTTAGATTAGGTTAATTAACCGCTTTTAATTAAAACATAATTTGATTAGTTAACTAGCCACTGACATGCCAGGCCCACTAACTAACTAACTCTGTTTAGGTTGAAAATAACTCTGTTTAAACCACTGTCTATGACATGTGGGTCCCGCAGGTCAGGTTTGACCTGGACCAGCGGGTTTGACTCGCTGGCGTCATAGTGACGTCAGGCTGACGCAGTATCTCTTTTTCTGATAATTTAATAATTCTAGAATATTACTAAAACTTTGGAAATTAATATAAATTAAACTGTAGCTTCGATGAAAATGTTTTAGATATGAAAAACGATTAGAAAAACAAGACGAATCCGAATATGCCCTCCTCATATCTGTCACATGCCCCTAGCTACCTGAACATGGAACTTTCCCCTCCGGTTCATCTGATCGATAATCACCCGGAGCTGGGAGAACACTCCTGGATAGTTTCCCACTCCCACTAACTTGCGTAGTACCACATTAGGGCACTCCTCAAATAACGTGCTGCCGTGTTATGCTTGTGTGATTACTTTTGTTACCGTGTATTTATATTGTTTCTTCTCCCCCTTTCTTCCTGGTAGACCCCGAGACCGCTGACGATGCCCTGGTGATCGACTACTTCACCGTCGGAGAGTCCTTTTTCATCTGCCGAGCAACCAGGCAAGCACCCCCCCCCTTTTTGAGCATTCCGATATCGCCTACTCTCTTCTCTCTTATGCTTGCATTAGAAGTTACTGCTGCTGCTGTTGACCTATTTCTGCTGCATAGCCTGTTTATTGTAACCTGCTATTGTTTCCTACCTGGTTATCCTAAACTGTTTAGTATAGATTAGCTAGAGACCCATTAGAGGCCCCACTAAACACGACTGCCCCGCTAGATTAACAAAAGACCCGAACAACGGGATCGAAGAGCAGGCCCCGGCACCGCACATCACTTCCCCCTAGTTGCTCGACACTACTGGGTTACTATCGAGTGCTGAGGGTGATACCTCGTCAGCACTTCTTATGATAACCTTGTAGGTTAGTTAATCGTTCATGGTCAGCGAGGGTGATTCCTCCTACACCACCCCCGATAACGACGTCGTCGTGCAACTTCTTAAGTGTGGACCTCGAGGGTGATTCCTCCTTCGTTCACCTTGATGATAACATCAGGTGTAATTCCATCGAGGGCGATTCCTCAGGGTTCCCCTTGGTGTTAGACACACGGTTACTATGGTTACTAAGACTTTGCACTAAACTGTGTTACTAAAGATGGGTCGGCCCTGAGGGGTACCCGCGCGAGCTTAATTGCGAGAGATGTGGAGTCGGGTGGACCTGGATGGTGCCCGAGAGCTGAACATGAGGCGTGGCCGGGCATTCTTAGCCCTTGCTGCAAGTCCTCGAGACGGGGCGACGGGGTCACATCTTTCGTGCGTCTCTGCTCGTTACCGCACTACCAACACACTAACGGTTTGGATATTTGATCCGAGGGGCCTCTGGCCTGATAGCACTAACCATCACGTGGGCATAGTATGGGCGTTCTGCGTCGTATACATCAGCCGAAGCTTATTTGATGTCAGTAAGGAGCGGTGCACACCGAGTTGGACTGGGAACGCAACCGCGCTTGTATAAGGGGTTGCTAGGTCTGCTCTCGGTGGCCCCGTAACATGCAGGAGTTCCCGGGGCGATGGCCCGAGACCCCTGGGGGCATAGGTTTAGTCCGGTGTGCTGACCTCTCTTCTAAGCCTAGGTCGGGTTGCGGCGTGTCATTTGGCCGAGGCCGGGCATGACCCAGGAAAGTGTGTCCGGCCGGAGTTAAGCGAGCGTGGTGGGTAAGTTGGTGCACCCCTGCAGGGAAGAAACAATCTATCGATAGCCTGTCCTACGGTAACGAACACTCGGAGTTGTATCCCGATCGGTACAACTAGAACTGGACACTTGAGATGATAACTGGATAGTATGGCTCTGGGATTGCTTTCTCGCAGGGAGTCAAGGAAGAATCTCTGGGCGAGGTTGATGACATTACTACTACTTTACTTTATGCTAATCTGCACTCTTCTAATGCTGCAAGACCGATGAAGTTGCTGAAGATGCTAGTCTTCGATAGGACTAGGCTCTCTCTCTCTATTCTAGCATTTCTGTAGCCCAATCCACATATACAGCCTTCCTTTGAAAATGTTGCATATGTATTGTAGATCCTTGCTTGCTGAGTACTTCGGATGAGTACTCACGTTTGCTTTGCTTTCTTTTTCTCCCCTTATCCATTTGTCGCAATCAGATGACGCAGTCCCTGAGCCAGCTGCCCCCGCCGATGGTTACTACTACTACTACCCTCCTGACGAGTACTACTACGAGGAGCCGACCGATGATCAGGAGTAGGTTCGGAGGGTCCTAGGCAGGAGGCCTACGCCTTTCGATCGTAGTGTTTTATTTTGCCCCGCCTTTCTAAAGGCCTATCTGTAACTCTGTTATATCTGTACCCAGATACCTGATGCTTCCGCTGACACTTGTATGCCATCGAGATATGTATTCGAGCCCTCGAGGCCCTGGCTTGTAATATAAAGCTTGTATGACTTTATTTATGTTTTAGAGTTGTGTTGTGATATCTTCAAGTGAGTCCTTAGGCTTGATCGTGTGCATTTGCATGTATGGTTAGTGCACGATTAAGCCGGGGTCGTCACACGTACTACATATGATGGTCCCCTTCCCCCTCTTCGACGCATACTATATGCTCCTACCATAATACAACCCAAAATGAATCCTCCTTGATGATGAAATTAATTAACCTCTCCCGATGTAGGTCAAAGTGATGCATGCATCGACGATGGCCTCGCGGCCCACAGATGGAAGCGTCACACGTGAGTGTCCTAGGATAACCACCGCCTGCATGCATGTGGCCCAAAGAGGTGTTGTGTGATGTTTGAATAGCCAATTTCACAACTTTGATGTGGCACATGCCTCGGAAACTGAAAAGTCCCGACACTGAGTGAGGTGTACTTGTTCACGGACGCGTACGTATAGTCTATATGCTAGTCCCCTCCCACCTCTTCGACGTGTACTATATACTCCCACCATAACACAAACAAAAAAGATTCTACCTTGCTGGTCAAATTAACCTCTCTGCCGGCAGTTGGTCAAAGTGATTTACGACGACCTCGCGGGCCCATAGAAAGCGTCACACGTGAGTATCGAGTGTCGTGTAGGACAACTATCGACTGCATGTGGCCAAAACATGTATGTATGAAAGGGTTGTGTAATGTTTTAAATAACGAATTCACGACTCTGATGTGGCACCTGCCTCACAAAAACGGCCAACCCACACGGTGGCTCATGACTCGTAGTGTACTGTCAGCGACCCCAACCCCCAGACGCACACACACACACACCGTGAATCCACCGCAACTACGATGCATGTTAAATTTTTCTGCGGTGAACATATGTTACCAAAGGAGGGACGTTTTAATTTTGAAAAAAAACCAGAGATCATTAAAACGTTTTAGTACATTGATTGATTTTCTAGGGGTATAATGTGCAAAAATCAAATTTGAGCTACATGCACACGTGATAGTGCACCTAAATGGATTACAAAAACACATGTGTCTCACTGGGTGCATGTTTACTCCCCGTGCAAGAAATTTCAATCATTGAGAATCTTGATTTTTAAATTCTAGTACATCCAAAACTTATTTGAAATTCATGAAACTTATCGTCTTGTCATATGGACACCAATACAAAGTGGCATTGTACTTTTTTTTGTCAAATTTGAGACCAGTTTTGATGTAATCTTTATCTTCTTACAAACGGGAGATTATTAATAATTGGGAACCAATATCGCAAACGGATTATTTATTCGAACCATGAGCGTTAGACCAACAATGGATACGTGCCATGCTTCGGTTAAGAAATAAAGCGGCAACATTAATCATCCAAATAGAAAAACAATATACGTGCCGCCACGCGACCCGTGTGCCGTGCGAGCAAGCGTGAGTTGACGGGACGCATGTGAGCAGTCTGCCGCGCAGGCAGACCGGGAGGCGTGCATGCAGGTGTGTGAATTGACGGGAGGCGTCCTCACTGCACAGTGTCATCGGGAGGTGTGCTAGTAGCTGTGTGAAACGACGGTAGGCATGCCAGCAGTTCGGTGCGCAAGGTCACCGGGAGGCGAGCCAGCGGTTTGACTGCCGCCCGCCTCTCTCCCACTACTCCATATTAATGGCGCGCCCGAGCGGCCGCACCCCCCATCCTCGCCACACACACAATCCTCTCTCTCCGCTTGCATCCTCGACGCCACGCTCAGTCCTCAAAGCCGTCAGTGTATGAGGATGCCACCGAAGCACCCCATCGGAGGGAGTGGCGACGCCGGGGCTGCTGAAGCATCGGAGCACAGCATGGAGATGGAGACAAAGGTTGCCGTCACCGCCGGCGAGGTATCGCTGCACCCTGACGTCGTCCACGGCGTTGTGCTTCCACAGCCGGAGGCGGAGGTCCACACCGACTCCGATGACGACCCCGGTGACGACTCCGACGACCACTCCGGTGACGACTCCGATGACGACGGACAACCGGTTAGTCATCTATACCCATTTATGTGTCAAATAGATCCTAGGGTTTCTCTGGTTATTCCTGCCTCCCCCTTTTTGGAATAGAAATCCTATGGTTATGTTCTCCCAATCCATGAAATCTGAGTAAGTTTCGTTAGATCCGTGTAGTGTATTGATTGTTTGAATGGTACAAATGATAAGTGATTAGTTGTTTCATCTGTGCAAATGATTTCTGCTAGTAATCCGACTAGGGTTAGTGTTCGTGCTAATAATTCCTAGCCAGGACTTGACAATTGATTTTGAATGACCTACATATATGTTTGTGCCATTATTTTCTTCAAGATTGGTCTGTACATAGACGATTGTGCTTAAAAATCGAACCATAATCTCTGGATATGTATAAAAAAAATAGCCATAAATTCCTAATCCTACTTCACGGCATGTAAACATTGATTTGATGCCAAATTTTGGCAACTACCAAATGTTCGCTAGAGATTAGTTTGTAAACATTAATTTGACGCCACATTTTTTTTACTATTTGTATAGGTGCTGTCTGACGATATGGGCAGCAAGGATGAAGATAGCCAGAGGAGGTACAAGAGGCAAATCCCGAGGGAGCTTTATGCGGGAATGCATAACAGGCGTATTAGGACCTGGGACAGCGGCTATCGATGCCCATTTTGCAACCAAAAGCTTCATGACGCGTATGAAAGTGTTCTGACACATGCAAGAGGACGAGCCATTGGCTCCTTCAAGCAGAAGTATTCTTGCAGGGTGGCGCACGCCGCGTACGCCGAGTATCTGGAGAAGCTTCGGGATCGTGCCGGCAGATGAGATGAGATGTGGGATCGAACTATGTATGCTTGAGTATGCTTAATGACAGTTGAACTATGTACTTATTGTTGAACTATGCTTGTGTACACTTATTATCTATGTCTGAGTATGTTTAATCTATGTTTACTTATGTCTAAATGTGGGATATGGATGCAATCAGTTCGGATGGAATCTACCTCCATCCTGGTTTATTGGTCCGCTTTGTAATTTGTGTTCAATTTTGACCAAAGATTTAACTGACAAAATGTTAGTGCAGGTCAGCAAAAATTATATCATTGGATGCATATTTGAACATAGTGTTCAATGATATAATTTTTGGTGACATGCATAAACATTTTTTAGTTAAATATTTGGTCAAAATTTGGTACAAATTACAAAGAGGACCAATAAACCAGGACGGAGGTAGTACGTCAATCACACACGGTTCCCAAAATTGGAACCGTGTGCAATGACTTTCATTTTCCCTGTTACGTTAATCACACACGGTTGGCTCTAGCAAACTGTTGCCTCCGAAACTCTTTGTGGGACAGAAAACCCTCACCACCCAATTCAAAAAAGAAAACTCACCCCACCATCCCCACGTCACAAAAACACTCACCTCGCCCACCACCCCCTCCGGCCCCCATTCACACCTACACAAGCTCCTCCGCGTCTATGCATGGCACCGCCTATCGCGGCGGCAACCACTTAGCTTGACGCCCACCGTCGCCGCCAGGCTGTCGGCAAACCCCACCGCATTTCGCCACTTCTGTTTGCCGCCGCCTATCGCCATCGACTTTCTCGACGCTGCTCACGGTCGACCCAGCTCCGCCCGGTTGGGGAATCCGCCGTATTGAGGGTTTTTTTCATGGACAATAAGGTAACTAATTTAATGAGATATTATCTCATCTCTTATCCCAGTTCATCTGCCTCCTTTAATCACCCGGCCGAAATCGCCGTGAATTCATTTTTATTCGAGCTGATTTGAGGGTTTTCTTTCATTCATAGAGTGTACAATGCATGGACACATCAGGACTTTGTGGCCTCCGCCAGACATCCATGGAGTTCCATCTCACCGTACCAGATGACTTGAGGATGAGCGCGGTATGTTTAATCTCACCCTAAATCGGTTGGCATGGCCTACTTTCCTGAACATATACTAAATATTGCTACATTTGGATAAAAGGTGCCACATGCACCATATACGTCAAAGGGGATTTTTTTCCTCTTCTTTCTATATTAGGCAAATTAATGATGTATTGTTCTTTCGATTACTCTCATATTTCCATGACATCATGTTTACCCTATCTGTTTAATTATAGATTTTTGTCCTTCCATTTCAACTACTGTACAGTTCTTTTAATTTGGGCCCATATTTGCATGTTACCATATTTTCTTTAACAATCCTACCATTTTCTGCAGCGCGTCCCTTGCTATGCAACAGAATCTGTAGTACACAATCTTTCCCTTTACATAAATCAAGACCGCAGGGATGTCATACTGAACACAAACCATGGATTTACAATCGTTGCTACTGTAAGACTTGATGAACGTGATGACTCCTATTTTGGCACTGGCCTTTGGAAAGAAATTTCTAAGTTTTATGTACTGAAAGCTGGCACTAAAATTGTACTGCTCATAAAAGAGCCTGGTCATGAGATATATGCTAATTTCCCCGACGATATCATCCGTCCAGGCTTTGTTCGAAGTAAGTGTTCTTTTCAAGTATCTGCATGTTGACTTACCCAACAATATAAAATGAATTGTGCAGTATTTAAGCAACCAATTGTTATTCCATTTTCTTACTCTATTCCTACCTACTAACTTCTAGTTACCAATACACTTTTCTATTGCCCTGTTTTAACTAAATATTCCCTGTACTCCCACTTCTATCAGAAAGTGCTGCTGACAAGGAGACTCCGGAGGTGGAGAACGGGGCTGCCAACAAGCGGAGGCGGGTCGAGCAAGAACGGCAAGCGACTCCAGCAGGCCTAGACTTCATCAGCAGCCTCCCCGATGATATGTTGACAGTCATCATCTCCCTCCTCCCAATCAAATATGGGGCGCAGACAACCGTCCTTTCCCGGCGGTGGTGCCCCCAATGGAACTCCACCCCTCTCGACCTCATTGACACCCACGAGCTCTGCCATGGCTATCGCAAAAGCTTGGATGCATTCTCCAAGATCCTTGGCAGTCACCCTGGCCCAACCAGAGGCCTTAGCATGGGCAAGTTCCGTTCCAACGGCAAGGACCGAGCCAAGCTTGACGACTGGTTCCAATCCCCCACCCTAGATCAGCTCGAGGAGCTCACTTTTGATGATGGGCATATGCACTCGCTGCCAACGTCCGTGCTCTGCCTCGCGCCCACGCTGCGCGTCGCCAAGTTCAGGAACTGCCATCCCCCCTTAATGATGCGCCCGCTCTTATTCTACCATGACTGAAGCACCTCGAGCTTGTTGCCGTCTGCCTCCCAAATGGTGACATGGAGCGCCTGCTCCGTGGCTGTACTGCACTCGAGTACCTTCGTCTTCAGGCGATCAATGGGTTGAGTAGCTTCCTCATCACCTCCATGACTCTCCGGACTATTTATGTGTGTTGCTGGTGCGGCAAGAAGACATCACAAGATGTGTACCATGGTATGGTCATTGAGGACACACCTTCACTTGAGAGATCACTTTTAGTTGATCAAGAAGGTCCAACAAGAATCAATGTCATTTATGCGCCGAAATTGACAGTGGTGGGCTACTCGTCTGACAAATACTCCAAACTTGTTATTGGATCCACACCCGTTCAGGTACAACAGCCGCCTTCTACCTCTCCTTCTAGAAATTAACATTATTTCTAATTTTGAAGATGTATGTTCGTCTGTCATCTAGAAAATGATTCCGACAAGCTTGACCCCGAAACTGCGCACAGTGAAGGTCTTGGCACTAGAATCTATCGGCCCCAACCTGGAGCAAGTTGTCAGTTTCCTGAGATGCTTTCTGTGCCTGGAGAAGCTATATATCGAGGTGATGTTCCTTTCCTGTTAAATGTTAACCATAAGTGAGTTCAATTTGTGACACCATTTTCCAAGTTTACAATGACAATGTAATACGATTTCTGAAGGATTTTTTGGAGGATTCCAGTACATACATGTTCCCCCCCCCCCCATATTGGTTGCTTGATCCATATGGTTACAATCCATAAGCATATCTCCTTTGGATTCATCTGTACTAGTTTTCTTAGGGAACTTTTCATCCACTCCAACCTCTTGTGAAGAAGGCTACATTTTTCTAGATTGTAATCAAATGCCCATGTTAATCATGTCAGATCGAAGATGGCATGTTAGTACATTTTACAAATCCTGCAAACCAAATAGGCCTGTAGTAGTGTTCAAAACTGCATGTAGGCACTAACACGTTTTCTTCTTTTGCAGATAAGATTAGGCCCGGTGGTGGATAATGTGATACAATATAACAATCACATCGAATGCCAATAAACGCCCATGATTTGTCCTTCTTCTAGCCGACGCGTGGCCAAACTAGCCGGGCGGGAAGCTTGCATGGTAAACTGTGCGGTAGCGCGGGAACAGGCTCCCCGACGATACATTTGGCGCCTCTTCGAGCCCACGCGTGGTCAAAGGAAACGCGTGGTGTGCGGTGTTGTCAAGCATGCACTGGAATCCTCCACTATGAACGCGGTGACAAGACATGACGATTACAGGCTAGCCGGCCCCCATTTATTACAGTGGCCATTTAACCCTTGTGTCTCTTCAACCTTTCGATCGTGCCCCACCATTGCAAGAAGCACACCCACCACGACAAATTCTTAGAGGGTATCCTGCGCGGCTCCAATGGCGCTCCGAGCGGCTGCCGACGATGAGCAGCAGTTCACCATGCATGCCGTGGTGGACACCCACAGAAGGTTCACGGAGCTCTCGGTGGTGTACACCAACAACCCGGTCTGGGTGGAGCACTCCATCGACATCATGGAGCTGTTGCTTGCTGAGGAGAAGTACAAGGTGGTCGGGTTCGACGCCGAGTACACCCGCGCTTGTGACGGGTCTCGTCCCAAGGTCGTCGTCGCCCAGATGTGCATGCACGATCACGTCCTCGTCTACCACTACTGCCTGGCCACAAGGCCTTGCGAGTGTTTTGCCAGGTTTGTCAACAGCCCCTACTACATGTTCGCTATGGTGGACATCACCAATGATGTAAAGGTGCTCAAGAATTCGGGCATCGCCTGCCAGAATCTTGTCGACATCCAGGGCCAATACAAGATCTGGGGCAGCAACGAGCATGAGAAGGACTCACTGGTTCACCTCGCCGAGGCCATCATCGATCCCTACTACAGAGACATGAAGGATTCCTGCAACAAGGACAAGCGTGCCTGGCACTCGGCCTGGATGGAGAAACTCGACAAAGCTCACGTCGTGTACGCGGCCAAGGAGGCGTACACGAGCTACGAGATGTACAGGCGGATCATTGACATGAGGAAGTGCCTCCTTCCCCAAAACGGCTAGGGATCCAGCCGGAAGCAGAGCAATGGCAAGCGTCATTGCAACAAGAAGTAGATGATTAGATGCTCATTTCTCCTAGTTTAGTATGCATGTAATTTCTTACTTTGGTGTGTGGAAATGTTATGTGTGTAGTCACTTGTGTAATTGTATGCTTAATTTGGTTTTGCAATGCTGTCTTTTTAAGTATATATGTTGATGCTCTGTAGACAGAGCGTAGATGTTGTGCGGACAGAGCAAATCACATCGCACATGGACTAAACAATGGAACCCGTCGGTGATGATTTCATCAATCACTGCCAATTGTATACCAGCAATCGTTTGCTCACAACACACACAGCTTGTTAACACGAATCGTCTATGTTGTTATCGGTCTTCCCACACATTTCCGATTACAGACCTATTTGCCGCGTATCACACATATCTTGTTAAGTTGAACCGTTTCTGTTCTCTTCCCTAATCAAAAACAGTTCATTCGAGTGAACCGTATGCCATATATCACACACACCTTGATCTGGTTTACCATTTCTATTGCTTTCCCTAATAGCAAATAGTTCATCGGAGAGAACTGTATGCCGTATATCGCACACACATTGATATGGCTGCCCGTTTCTATTGTTCTGTCTAATCGCAAATAGTTCGTATGGATCAACCGTATGCCCAACATCGCACACGCAACTAAAATCTGAACCGTGTTTGATGTATCCGCCATCGCAAACATTTTGAATCTTTTTTTACGGTTTTTTTACATCACCGTTTGCGATTAATGCATCGCACACAGTTTCGTCAAAGGGACACTGATCATAGTGTCGCGTTAGCAGCATCCTGCAGTAGTGATAGCTTCTTCATAGTTCGTAGGTTCATCGTTGTCTAACAACATGACTTCTAGGACAGGATTACCGTACCACTCTAGTGCGAAACGTGTTCTGGTCGACCTACGAGGTTCTATAGTAACTTGATATGAAGTTTCATGATCATTATCATCAGCTTCCTCTCAATTTGGTGTAGGCATCATGGGAACGGTTTTCGCTGATGTGCTACTTTCCAATTCGAGAGAACGTACAATTACCTCTGCAAGTTCTACTTTCCTCCCACTCACTTCTTTCGAGAGAAACTCCTTCTCTAGAAAGGACCCATTCTTGGCAACAAAGATCTTGCCTTTGGATCTGTGGTAGAAGGTGTACCCAATAGTTTCCTTAGGGTATCCTATGAAGACGCACTTCTCCGATTTGGGTTCAAGCTTATCAGGCTGAAGCCTTTTGACATAAGTGTCGCATCCCCAAACTTTAAGAAACGACAGCTTAGGTTTCTTGCCAAACCATAGTTCATACGATGTCGTCTCAACGGATTTAGATGGTGCCCTATTTAAGGTGAATGCGGCTATCTCTAAAGCATAACCCCAAAATGATAGTGGTAAATCGGTAAGAGACATCATAAATGCACCATATCTAATAAAGTACGGTTACGACGTTCGGACACACCATTACGCTGTGGTGTTCTAGGTGGCGTGAGTTGTGAAACAATTCCACATTGTTTTAAATGAAGGCCAAACTCATAACTCAATATTCGCCTCCGCGATCAGATCGTAGAAACTTTATTTTCTTGTTATGATGATTCTCTACTTCACTCTGAAATTCCTTGAACTTTTCAAATGTTTCAGACTTGTGTTTCATCAAGTAGATATATCCATACCTACTCAAATCAGCTGTGAAGGTCAGAAAATAATGATACCCGTCGCGTGCCTCAACACTTATTGGACCGCATACATCGGTATGTATTATTTCCAATAAGTCATTAGCTCGCTCCATTGTTCTGAAGAACGGAGTTTTAGTCATCTTGCCCATGAGGCATGGTTTGCAAGTATCAAATGATTCATAATCAAGTTATTCCAAAAGTCCATCCGCATGGAGTTTCTTCATGCGCTTTACACCAATATGACCTAAACGGCAGTGCCACAAGTATGTTGCACTATCATTATCAACTTTGCATCTTTTGGCATCAATATTATGAATATGTGTATCACTATGTCGAGATTCAACAAGAATAGACCATTCGTCAAGGGTGCATGACCATAAAAGATATTACTCATATAAATAGAACAACAATTATTCTCCGATTTAAATGAATAACCGTCTCGCAATAAACAAGATCCAGATATAATGTTCATGCTCAACGCTGGCACCAAATAACAATTATTGAAGTCTAAACCTAATCCCGAAGGTAGATGTAGAGGTAGCGTGCCGACGGGGATCACATCGACCTTGGAACCATTCCCAACGCGCATCGTCACCTCGTCCTTAGCCAATCTTCGTTTATTCCGTAGCTCATGTTTCGAGTTACAAATATGAGCAACCCAACCAGTATCAAATACCCAGGTGCTACCACGAGCAATAGTAAGGTACACATCAATAACATGTATATCAAATATACCTTTGTTCACTTTGCCATCCTTCTTATCTGCCAAGTATTTGGGGCAGTTCTGCTTCCAGTGACCATTTCCTTTGCAGTAGAAGCACACAGTTTCAGGCTTGGGTCCAGCTTTGGGCTTCTTCACGGGAGCGGCAACTTGCTTGCCATTCTTCTTGAAGTTCCTTTTCTGTTCATTGCCCTTTTTCTTGAAACTAGTGGTCTTGTTAACCATCAACACTTGATGCTCCTTCTTGATTTCTACCTCTGCGGCTTTGATCATTGCGAAGAGCTCAGGAATCATTTTCATCATCCCTTGCATATTATAGTTCATCATGAAGCCTTTGTAGCTTGGTGGCAGTGATTGAAGAACTCTGTCAAGAACAGTCTCAACTGGAAGATCAATTCCCAGCTGAGTCAAGTGGTTATGATACCCATACATTTTGAGTATTGTTCACTGACAGAACTATTCACCTCCATCTTGCAGCTATAGAACTTGTTGGAGACTTCATATCTCTCAACCCGGGCATTAGCTTGAAATATCAACTTCAGCTCTTGGAACATCTCATATGCTCTGTGACGTTCAAAACGTCTTTGAAGTCCCGGTTCTAGGCCGTAAAGCATGGCATACTGAACTATCGAGTAGTCATCAGATCGAGTCTGCCACACGTTCATAACATCTGCAGTAGCTCCTGCAGCAGGTCTGTTACCTAGCGGTGCATCAAGGACATAATTCTTCTGTGCAGCAATGAGGATAATCCTCAAGTTACGGACCCAGTCTATGTAGTTGCTACCATCATCTTTCAACTTAGCTTTCTCTAGGAACGCATTAAAATTCAGGGGAACCGTAGCACGGGCCATGATCTACAACATAGATATGCAAAACTATTAAGACTAAGTTCATGATAAATTAACTTCAATTAATCAAATTACTTATGAACTCCCACTTAAATAAACATCCCTCAAGTTATCTAAGTGATACATGATCCAAATCAACAAACCCATGTCCGATCATCACGTGAGATGGGGTAGTCATTAATGGTGAACATCTCTATGTTGATCATATCTACTATATGACTCACGTTCGACCTTTCGATCTCTAGTGTTTCGAGACCATGTCTGTACATGCTACGCTCGTCAAGTTTAACCAAAGTATTCTGCATGTGCAAAACTGTCTTACACCTGTTGTATTTGAACGTAGAGTCTATCACACCCAATCATCACGAGGTGCTTCAAAACAACGAACTTTGGCAACGGTGCATACTTGGGGAGAAAACTTTTATCTTGAAATTTAGTGAAGGGATCATCTTATAATGCTACCGCCGTTCTAAGCAAAATAAGATGCATAAAGGATAAACATCACATGCAATCAAAATATGTGACATGATATGGCCATCATCATCTTGTGCTTTTGATCTCCATCTCCAAAGCATCGTCATGATCTCCATCGTCACCGGCTCGACACCTTGATCTCCATCATTGCGTCGGGGTTGTCTTGCCAACTATTGCTACTACAACTATTGCTAATGCATAGCGATAAAGTAAAGCAATTACATGGCGCTTGGATTTCATAACCCTAAGGCTCCTGCCGGTTGTCGATATTACAAAACATGATCATCTCATACATCAACATATATCACATCATATCTTGACCATATCACATCACAACATGCCCTGCAAAAACAAGTTAGACGTCCTCTACTTTGTTGTTGCAAGTTTTACGTGGCTGCTACGGGCTTCTAGCAAGAACCGTTCTTAACTATGCAAAAAACCAGAACGGTGATTATCAAGTTTGTTGTTTTAACCTTCTTCAAGGACTGGCCGTAGTCAAATTTGACTCAACTAAAGTAGGAGAAACAAACACCCGCCGGCCACCTTTATGCAAAACAAGTTGCATGTCGGTCGGTGGAACCGGTGTCATGTGCGTGGACATGTAAGGTTGGTCCGGGCTGCTTCATCACACAATACCGCCGAATCAAAATAAGATGTTGGTGGTAAGCAGTATGACCATCACTCCCACAACTCCTTTCTGTTCCACTCGTGCATATCATCTACGCATAGACCTGGCTCGGATGCCACTGTTGGGGAACGTTGCATGGAAAACAAAAAATTTCTACGCACACGCAAGATCTATCCATGGAGATGCATAGCAACAAGAGGGGATAGTGTGTCTATGTACCCTCGTAGACCATCAAGCGAAAGCGTTTATTAACACGGTTGATGTAGTCGAACTTCTTCGCGATCCAACCGATCAAGTACTGAATGTACGGCACCTCCGCGTTCAGCACACGTTCAACTCGATGACGTCCTCGCCTTCTTGATCCAGCGAGACGGGCAAAGTAGTAGATGAGTTCTGGCAGCACGACGGCGTGGTGACGGTGATGGTGAACTCATTCCCGCAGGGCTTCGCCGAGCACTACGAAGAAACTGGACGGAGGACTAAACTATGGAGAGGGGCGCCGCACATGGCTAAGAGATTGTCGTTGATTGTGTGGCGCCCCTCCCTCTCATATATTTAGGTTGGGGGGAGGGGAGGCAGCCTTGGGTGCGCCCCAAGGTGGCCGGCCGGCCCCCTTGGGCGCCTGCCCTTTGGCGCCCCCTTCCTTGTTTGGCGCTAGGGAGACGGCATGAGGGTGTGGCGCCCCCCCCCCCTTTCCTTTCTCCCATGAGGAGGGGAAGGCAGGAGAGGCTAGCCCTCCCCCCTTTCGTTCTCTAGGGCCAGCGGCCAGGGAGAGGGCGCACCAGCCCCCTTGTGGGCTGGTGTGTGCCTCCCCTTGGCCCATTAGGCCCATAGACCTCCCGAGGCCTCCCGGAACCCCTTCCGGTGATCCGATGACTACCAGATACACTCCGAAACCTTTCTGGTGTCCAAATAGCATCGTCCTATATATCAATCTTTACCTCCGGACCATGCCGGAGCTCCTTGTCATGTCCGTGATCTCATCCGGGACTCCGAACAACATTCGGTCACCAAATCACATAACTCATATAACACTATATCGTCAATGAACGTTAAGCGTGCGGACCCTATGGGTTCGAGAACTATGTAGACATGACCGAGACACCTCTCCAATCAACAACCAATAGCGGAACCTGGATGCTCATATTGGTTCCTACATATTCTATGAAGATCTTTACCAGTCGAACCTTATGACAACATACGTAATTCCCTTTCTCTGTCGGTATGTTACTTGCCCGAGATTCGATCGGCAGTATCTTCATACCTAGTTCAATCTCGTTACCATCAAGTCTCTTTACTCGTTCTGTAGTACATCATCTCATAACTAACTCCTTAGTCATTTTGCTTGCAAGCTTCTTGTGATGTGTATTACCGAGAGGGCCTAGAGATACCTCTCCGATACATGGAGTGACAAATCCTAATCTCGATCCATGCCAACTCAACAAACACCTTCGGAGATACCTGTAGAGCATCTTTATGATCACCCAGTTACGTTGTGACATTTGATAGCACACAAGGTATTCCTCCAGTATCCGGGAGTTGCATGATCTCATAGTCGAAGGAATATGTATTTGACATTAAGAAAGCAATAGCAATAAACTAAACGGTCATATGCTAAGCTAACGGATGGGTCCTAATGATGTGATCCAGTTATCAAGTGACAACACATATCTATGGTTAGGAAACCGTAACCATCTTTGGTCAACGAGCTAGTCTAGTAGAGGCTTACTAGGGACACAGTATTTGTTTATGTATCCACACATGTATTTAAGTTTCCGATCAATACAATTCTAGCATGAATAATAAACCTTTATCATGAATAAGGAAATATAATAATAACAACTTTATTATTGCCTCTAGGGCATATTTCCATTACCATGAGCAGCGCAGCCTACGCGTTCGTTGGCCCGCAATGAGCGTGGGAGGACAAGGACGTGGTGGGAGTGAGGGAAGGCATGGCGGTGCGGCCATCATGTTGCACGGAGAGCGACAACAAAGAGTCCTGCTGCTCGTGGGCAGCAGGGTCGGTGGCGGCATTGGTTGCAGGAGAAGCGGAGCAGCGGGGGGGGCCGTGGCCCACCGATGCCATCTGGGCGATGCAGGCAGCCCGACGCGCGATGCGGACTCAATGAGCGTCGGCCATGGGAGTGGCGAAGCAACGACGGAGCGAAGCGGAAGGAAGAACTTCGACACGCCCCCTACCTAGCGCATGTGTGATTCGAGGCTCCGCGGACCCAAACAAGGTTCGAACTCTGGGGCATGTGTGAAGGATCCTGCCTAGCTATAGCTCGTTGCTCACCGCCCCACGGCTTGGCTCCGTCAAGCTCGAGCGAGCGGGGAGAGGAAGTGGACACGGTGATTTACCCATGTTCGAGCCACCTTGCGGTGTAAAACCCTACTCCTACTTTGTGGTGGATTGCCTTGTGAGGAGGATGAGTATGAAGTAGTACAAGTGTGAGCTGCCTCGGGAGAGCTCAACGGCTGAAGGATTCGATCCCCCTCTATGGTGGAGACTAGTCTATATTTATAATGGCCTTGGTCCTCTTCCCTCATAGCTTAGGCGGGAAGGGATACCACAGCGGCCAATCTAAAGGGGGACATGAGTACACCCTATCCTGACTAAAGGTGGTCTTCGTCTGCAAAGCTTCTGGTCGTGACGCAGCGGTGGGCTTGGTGATGACCTCCGTCCCCCGAGCCCGTGGTCTTGGTCTTGTTGCACTGGAATGGAAACCTTTGGGGGATTCCTTGGGAACCCGCGTACGTCCTTGCCTCCTTAGCACCAAAGAGGAAACTGTCCTGGACTGCGCCCGCTGGCGCCCTGCTAGGCTTGATCATCATGGCTCACGTCACCGCGCGCCTCACGAGGTGGGATGCTTGCCTAGAGATGTCCGCTCCCCGGGAGGCCTTGATGTCCTTCGCCTCGCGAAGCGGGGGCCCTCGCGAGGGTCTTGCATGTGATGGAGTTCGGCATTACTGGGCCTTTGGCGGAGCCACGCACTGGGCCGTAGGCAGATGGGTCTGGGTACCCCCGGTCCTAGGCACGCCGACAGATATAAGTTCCCAGTTGGGTTCATGAACCAAGAAGATTGCTGCTTTTTTATGGCCAAACTTGCCTAAACTTTCTCAAGTGTTACGGACTAAAAGTTGGCACACGAATGTTGATGGAAATAGCAGAACCTGGTCTCATCTTCACTGTGACCTTCCACCCTGACGTTGTTCCAGTAGTTCATCCATGTTAGTCTTGTATCTGGTTCTTGCATGTTGCCTCGATTACTTCTTAATCCACCTATTCTGTCTAACTAATCACAATTTGACTTTACAAGTAGGAACAATTTGTAATTCCCTTCTCTCACGAAGATGCTACTTCTAACTAATATTTCTTATAATTGGTGGCACGTGTATGTTATTACAAAGTTCAGGACACTACACGTTTGTTATTTGATAAGAACTCGACTGTTACTTATGGCACTGAAGTTGACTGGGACGACATCCACCAGTTCCTACACTTTATTAATTGTCTTGAGGTCCTTGTGGGGCGTTTCAATGGTGGAAGGCCACGCGGGATATGTGTGCCACTGGTGCACACGGTTAACAGGTCCAACTATGTCAAGAAAATTATGGTACGAGCTGTTTTCTATTATATATGTTGTTCATAAACTCTTGCTTATACACAGTTTTATAGCTGTGATATTCTTGAAACAGAAACTGCCTAGTTTTATTGTTCCTATACAGATGCCTGACCATGGTCGGGTCAGACTTGCGCTTGGTCACAACATGATGTTTATGTTGACCTACTCCATTTCCCTTGGAGGTGAAAAGATACTTATTCATGGGTGGTCTCAAATAATGAAGGCCCGTCCATCTTGGAGAATAGGACAGAAGGTTATGCTCATGCTTTTCCATGGCTCTGAAGCGAATATCATGTTCATTGACCACATTGCGAGATGAAGCCGCTTTCAGAAGGTTGTGGATGTGTGGGGTGGCGCCTGGGCCTTGTCCTGGGGCTTGGTGGCCTCACCCTTGGTTAACTGTAGGCAAAGTAGCACTGTTTGAGGTGTGCTCTGTACGGTTGAACCTGTATAAGTACTCATACTGCTTTCAGCTATGGTTGTTAAGTGCCCCTGCTGGTTTTAGTTAAGGTTGTTAAGTATTCCTGTTGCTTTTACAGTTTGTCGTGTTTCTTCAGTCTCATCTTCCTCCAGCCATCAAAACCAAACCAGCGCCGGCGGGGCCGCCTGCTCCCACCTCCCACAGCTGGTTGCGCCCCAGCGCATGCATCGCCTCCCCACCATCTCCTAAATCATTAACGCCGACGACAGCCCCACCCCACACCTGAACCAGTCAACCCTTGTACTCCCCTTCACCCATGACTTCACCGCCGCATCTTCCCCGACTCCTGTTTGTTCCCGTACGAGGCCTCGTTGTCGTCCTCTTCGCGCTCTGGTGCGCTCGCCGAGGCGCAGCCCTCTCGCGTTGTCAACATGGTTAACAAACAAGAGGAATCGGGAGAGGACTGTACGTGGAGAGGATGACAGTAGGGACCCACCATGTCCATGGCCGTACGCAAACAAGTTCCTCATTTTTTGTTATATACTCCATTGTTAGTGTATAGAAAAAGAAAATGCTTCCTCCTAGTGGTTTGCTAACATCTGGGACCCACGTCATTGTCAGCGTATAGTCAATAGACAAGAGAACGACACAAGAGCGGATGACACCTGGGACGTAGCTGCTCGAGTAGTATTTTTTTGTTATTGTTGAGATGGAGCAGAGTTTCAATTGGGCTGTGGCCCGTCTAGCCCAGGCTTCTATTTTACGTTCACCACATGACCAGCCCAGCTATTTTTTCTTTGTGAAAATGGCTAGCCCAATTTATTTTTTTCTGAAGAATACCCAATCCAGGCTTACCCAACCTAGGCCTACTTATTTTTCTCCACCCTGCTGGGCTGCAACTCTTTCAAGACGGCTGCAAATCTTAAAAGTAATATGAAATGGGCTGTAAATATAAAAAACACACGACAAATTGGCAATTACTTTCAAATTTCTGAATTTTTTCACATTTTCATATTCCAATTTCATTGGGATTTAACCTAATTTAAATATATCTTCAAAGTACTTTAAATCTGGCTCGACATTTTGGTATTAAAAATAGTTTGGACCCCACCGAAATATGCGAAATTTCATTTAAATTTTTAACCCTCGCCCTGGCCAACAAAAACAAAACGGACTGCAATAAATTGCATAAGAAGTTGTAAATGAGCTGTAAATTATTAAAAAATAGGAAATGGGCTGACTTGTGGGCCTATTAAGTTGACGCGTATGCAATATTTTTTTACTTATTATATACGTCAACAAACGATTATAGCAGAAGTGACTGTTGGATGTCAATCCAACGGCCGTCGTGCTTCTTCAATCTCTGATCTTCTTGCTCCAGCCACCAAATCCAGCGCCGGCGGGACCGCCTGCTCCCGCCTCCCTTAGCCGGTTGTGCTACCGCGCAGGCCTCACCGCCCCTACTACTCCCACCGCTGGCCAGGCCATCCCTCTACTCACCCACATCCCTCCAATGTTGTGGCTTCTCCGCCTCTGGGTCATTCCCTTCCTAGGTCTCATCGTCATCCACCGCGTTGGTATTCTCGGCACGGCATGGTCAACGTTGTCAACAAACAACAATATCGGAAGAGGGATGTACGTGGAGAGGCAGACAGTTGGGACCCACATGGTCCAAGGCCGCACGCAAGCAAGTACCTCCTTATTACGCCAAAAAAATGAATCCTCCCCATGACAGCTGGGACCCACCAGTTATATCTTCACACGGAAAGAAGTGCCTCCTTATTAAGCAAAAAATAATGATTTCTCCCCATGATAGCTGGGGTCCACCAGATTTGGAGGCTGGCTTGTGGCCCTACTAAGTTGACGCGTACGCAGGCCTTTGTCAACTTAGTCAACAAACGATTCTATCACCAGTGACCGTTGGATTATTAACATCCAACGGCCGTCCTGCTTCTTCAACCTCTGATTTTCTTGCTCCAGCCGTCCAAACCACCATGTGCTCCTGCCTCCTGTGGCCGGCTGTGCTGCCACGCAGGCCTCACCGCCCCCTCCTACTCCCACTGCTGGCCAGGGCATCCCTCTACTCACCCACACCCCCTATTATTTTGCGGTGACGGCAGCCTCATACCGCAGCCGAACCAGTCATCCCTCGTACTACCCTCCGCGTGTTCCCAAGCTCCGCATCGTTCCCTGCCTCACCGTCGTCCACCGCGTGGGTGCTGTCTGCGCAGCATGGTCAACATGGTCAAAAAATGACAGCCATCGGAAGAGAATTGTACGCGGTGAGGCAGACAGCTGGACCCACCATCTACATCTTCGCACGCAAGGAAGTGCCTCCTTATTACGCGCAAAAAAATGAATCCTCCCCTTGACAGCTCAGACCCACCATCAATATCTTTGCACGCAAGGAAGTGCCTCCTTATCCTCCCTGACTACCGAGACCCACCCAGTCGAAGCGTACGTAGCGTTGTCATTCTGGTCGCAAACATGCACGTACATACTGGTCCATCGGTCTTTCTGCCACGAGAACCGTGGCCCAGTAAGGAGTGGTAGCTGTTCAGGTAGTCCCGTCTAAATCATGTACACATACGACAACCAAGCTGCAAAAAAGACAGCCACGTACATACGGGCATGGTCTCGAACGCGCACAGTGACGACATCATGTTCATCGGGCAGCGAACCGGTTGGGTCGGAATGGAGAAACAGCGTCCTGTTCATCGGGAGGCAATAGTCTGGGTCGGAACGCGTCCTGTTCAACGAGAGCCAACCGACTTGGACGGAACAGCCAAAACAGGGTCTGGCGTACCGCAGTACGGAGAAAACGGCCTTCTGTTCGACCGGCTATGGTCGAAACGGGATCATGTTCATTGTGAAGGGCCTGGCGTACCGCAAAACGGAGGAAGCGGTCTTCTGTTTGAGCTCCTACGGTCGAAACGGGGTCCTGTTCATTGGGAGGGGTGTGGCGTACCACAAAACGGGACTCCACGGGCTACTGTTCATCCACCGTCTACTGCCTCGCTCCAGCCTCCACGGCTACTGTTCATCCACCGTCAACTTCCTCCAGACTCCACCTGCTACTGTTCATCCACCGCGTCTTCCTCCTGCCTCCACCAACTACTATTCATCCACGGGTTACTATTCATCCAGCCTCCACTGGCTACTGTTCAATCAGCCCTCCACGGGGTCCTGTTCATCCACCCCCAACCGGCTCGGGTGTGGCGGCCTCCTCGGGGTCCTGTTCATCCAGCGGCAACGACCTACTACCACGGGGTCCTGTTCATCCAACCCCCACCGGGAACTGTTCATCCAACCCCCAACAATGGTCACTATTCATCAAGAGGTAGGTTCAATCGGCTTCAGTTAGCAGCAGTAGTGAAGGAATCGCTCGGGTTCAGTTAACAGCCAAGGGATTGGTCGCTCGGGTCAATAACGTAGCTAGTGCAATCGCTCGGGTTCAGTAAGCGAACACCTCGCTCGGGTTCAGTTAGAGCCCAACGCCTCGCACAAACGCGCGTACGTGTATGAGAGAAACGCGCAAACCTCAATGCATCACTTGGCCCCGACCACCCACCGTAACTGGGAACTCCCCGAAATTTTCCTTGCCATCGCTTCTACCACGATTTTTTCCATCACGGACGGCCCAAAGAATGTCATGCAGGTGCGTCCCCGGCACACCCAGGACCAAAAGCCCATTTTCTGTCATGATTTTTTGTCATAGAAGTAGGAGCCCACCACATCTATGATGATATGTGGTTTTGTCACAATTATCATCATAGAAGTGTCATAACCATGACAGAAAAAAAATTGTATGGGCCAAAATGTCACGGATGTGTCTTTTTTTTTGCAGTGAAGTTTGATTGGCTAGGGAGAGAGATCGGGCGAAAATGAGCTTTGGAGCAACAATGGAGTTTGGGGAGGAAGAGGTGAGTCTTCTTGGGGAAGAAGACCCCCATTATATAGTGGGGAACAAAGCCAACCATTATGCAGTCCTCAGCCCACACACAAGCAGTACTACCGCTCCAGGAGCGGTACTACCATCCAGGCGGTAGACACCGGTAGTAAGTGCAATGGCATAGGGCCAGGAGGCAGTAGTGCCGCCGGAGCGGTACTACCGCTGGGGTTGTAATGCTATAGAGCATAGGTAGCAGGGTTGTGGTAGTACGACCACAGCGGTACTACCGCCCAAGGAGGCGGTACTACCGCTTAGAGCAGGAACTACCGCACCCTACTGCCACTAAAGAAAACAGAGTCATGAGGGGAGAGCAGAGCAGCGAGCATCAGTGGCAGCGGTGGTAGGGGCGGTACTACCACTTAGAGACGGTACTACCGCTCCTACTGTCGCTCCTACTACCGCTCATTCTGCTGGGTCAAATGGGGTTCCGCGGAAGTGACCCAGTGGGACTGCCGCTGGACTACCGTAGAACTCGACACAAAAAACGAGACCCGAGCAGAGAGCAGTAATACAAGCGGAACTAGCAGCGGTACTACCGCTACCACCCACGGTACTACCGTTGGCAGCTCTCCACAACCTCTTCTGCAAAACAGAGGGACAACTCCAAAGAAGCGGAAAGATGACCAGGGTGCAATATGAGTGTGTACGTGATTATTCCACCCAAACCTTTCCAAAGCGGACCCCCTCTTGATAGTACGGTTTATCCTACGACTCAAGTCCACCAAAAATGAAACGAAGGAAAATAAACCATCTTCTGTAACAAGCTGCGAGGGGCAGTAATCGTCTTGTGCCGTATGGTGGAATGTCTGAAATGCTCAATGCACACGATTAGTCCGCAAACGTATTGTCATCAATCACCAAAACCACTAAGGGAGAAATATGCCCTAACAATCTCCCCCTTTTTGGTGGATTGATGACAACACGGGATTTGCACAACGAATATAACTAGATAATAAGCAAACCCAACATCTACAAAATATAGACAGGCTCCCCCTAGATGTGTGCATGAATTAGATATGTTTATGGAATGCAAAGCACACACAGTAGGATCAACACCCCACCTATATTTTATAGACGGGCAAAACTTGCATCAACAAGGTAAGAGAGATGAATAAGGATGCAAAGGCTAGCATGTGAGCAAAAAGATAAGGGCATAAACATAAGATATCTCACAGACTAACGAAGTACTAGACATAAAGATAGGATAAGGTAGCATATGTCTCACACCATATGATTTAGTCTCTAGGGCTCACAAACACAAACCAAGGCAAACGATAAAAGAATTCACGAGAGAAAAAGGCAGACAAAGCAAATACGACGCACTCATGACTCGGCGAATCCCTAAACTCTCCCCCCCCCTTGGCATTAAGACACCAAAAGAGCAAAGAGTACCACTAAGACAAGGAGGTGGCAACACTCCATGGTATCACCAATCGTGCTCCTGCTCCTTAGACTCCTCTGCAGTATGCGATGGACCTTCATCTTCCTTCTCAGAGTCAGACCACTTGCAGTTCTGAGAAATCCAAGCTTCCTCATATGTGATCTTGTCCTCGGAGCCACTAGAGACCTCAAGGCCAACCTGCCTCATGATGGCCTTGTCTCGACTGCGGGCCTTCTTAGCAGCCACATGAGCATTGTACTCACCCTTAGCCTGAAAGCAGAATAGCTTCTTCATCTTCTGACGGAGCTTCTTAGCCCAAGATAGCTCCTCAGTCGATGGCTCATAATCTGGCCCATCATCCTCAGACCCAAATGTCTCAGTCTCTGGAGGCACCGGTGTAGAGGAACCCCACTTTTTGTTCTCTCTCAGCTAAACAACATCATGGGAGACCAACTCCCCAGTGAGAAGAGCCTCCGTATGATATGCAGCATTCCAAGTGTCCTCAATGAGCTGCATCAAGTAAGGCCTATAGATGGGGCACTTAAGCTCCATCATCGCAGAGTGAAGCTCGGACCACATAACGTGAGAAACATCCAACACCTCTGGAGAGCCCTTCTCCTTCTGGCAGAATAGAAGGAGATCCACAAGATAAGAGTGCACCATATCCAAGTTCCCAATGCAAGGGAACAAAGAGTGCGGGAAGATCTTATGCATGATATCAAGAAAGGGCCACAGCTCACAGGACTCCTTCCCAGTGTCAGAGACCTTCTTAGTGGAGAAGGGCCAGAGAGCAGCCTTGTGACTAGCAGCAGCCTCCTTGTGAGGACGAAACCTAATTGGGTTTTGGGCCCCCTGATTAGTGTAAGATAAGCTTTCCATAAAGTTCTTCCATTGAGCCGATAGACGCCTTCCATTGTTCATCCAGGTGAGAGTCCTTGCCTCATCATGCCCAAAATGCACCGTGGCATAAAACTGAGCCATAAGCTCGGGATCAAAGTCTTTGTTGAAGGTGATAATCCGCTTGATATCCAACTCTTCACACCTCTGCAGAGCCTCTCCAAAATAGTCCGGGTCTCTCTCAATGTGGGTGAGATCAATTGACTTGACTTTGACAAACATGTTCTTCTTGCCTTTCAGAACATCATGATAGATAGACTCATGCAACTTGTTCCAGAAATGGCGATTGGCAAGAGAAGGTTCTTGAGGCATACGGTACAGATTACGCTTACGAGCGAGACAAAACTCCTTTCCTGGCACGGAATTTCCAGTCTTGGTTCCCTTGTTCTTTGATGCCATCACCTTCACTCTCTGCTTGGGCTGCTCAATGGGTTCACTCTCTGGCACATCAGTTGAATGGTAGTGCTTGGAGCCACCTGAACGAGTTGGATTCTTGCGACAAGCCTGATGCCCGGAGGTACCACCTAAAGACCAACAAGACCACAAGGGAAAAGTAGGAGTAAACATATTGCAAAAGCCAAAGAAAAAGAGATCAACAAGATTGAAGTTTTGAAAGGAGAAAACTTAAAGTTGACAGCTCTAGGTGGTAGTACCGTGCCTCAAAGCGGAAGTTCCGCCTACAAGCGGTAGTACCATTCCGGAGGAGTGGTAGTACCGCTCGAGGTGAAGGTCAGCGGGCTGACAACTGGCGCGATGAGATTCGGTACTACAGGAGGTGCCAAATTCAAATTTTTGCGGGAGAAACTTCAATCCACCTACTCTAGCAGTCTTCCACATCCTACTCATGTCCCGATTTGACAAAAAAATTGACGAATGCAACACGTAGTGCCCTAAACCTAGATTCAAGAAATAGAACCATAGGGGAGAAGAACAAGGGCAATACCGGCATCCATGGCAAGAGGAGATGGTGGGGATCAATCCCACCGGTGGGAATCTTGGAAGACAGCCCGGAATCGGCCGCTCGGAGGCGGTCCCCCGAAGCTTGTCCGTCGCCTGTGAGAGAGAGGATGAGGGAGAGAGACGAATGGGTATGGGGGAGTAGGAACTTCCCCTGCCCCGACTCATAACCCCCATTTCCACCTCAGAGCGGTGGTATCGCTCGGAGGAGCGGTAGTACCGCCCCAGTACTACCAAGCGGCAGGAGGCCGTGGTAGTACCGCTCCAGCGGCAGTACCCTGGGGCCAAGCGGTAGCACCGCCCGGATCACAGCGGTAGTACCGTGCAGGCGAGAGAAAGCAAGATCAAGGTGAAGGAAGCGGCTTAAGAAAACTAGAGAGAGGATGAAGATGAGATGGCTTGGGTTGGAGACTCAAAACACCAGCACAAAGGGAAGTGACACTCCAAGATCAAAACTTCAAGCACAAAAAGAGCAAATTTGGAGTGACACCAAACAGAATCAAAGTCCCGAAGACTAGATAGAACCAACTGGAACCAACTCGAGCTAGTTCCTCCCAAAAGGGAGGGCGGTGGCCAAAGCCTCCTATGTTTGAGTAATTTGGTGTGGCACCGCGAAGATTGTAACCTTGGGTACATGACAAAAACTCATCTTCGAAGCACAAGTACCATAAAAAATGGCTAATGTGAAAGACTTAATCAATTTATGCATAATGGGGGAGGGAGAGTTCATTGAGAGAACAACACTCCCCCTATGTTCATGCCTGCATCTAGAACAAGATACTATGATGAATGCAGTGGGGTGTGCCTAGATTCAAGCCACATTGCTCGAATCAATGATATTTAGCTCACGCCTTAACTCGCGAAATCTTGCTTCATCTAGAGGCTTAGTGAAAATATCCGCTAGTCGCTCTTGTGTGTTGATGTAGATGACCTCAATATCTCCACGCTTGATGTGATCCTGGATGAAATGATGACGAATCTCAATGTGCTTCGTCTTGCTATGTTGCACCGGATTGTATGATATCTTGATAGCACTTTCATTGTCACATAGAAGAGGCACTTTGCACAAGTGACACCGTAATCCTTTAAAGTTTGCCTCATCCATAGCAATTGTGCACAACAACTTGCAGCGGCTACATACTCGGCCTCGGTGGAGGAGAGAGACACATAGTTTTGCTTCTTCGAAGACCAACTCACCAAAGAGCGACGAAGGAATTGGCACCCTCCAAAAGTTGACTTCCTCTCCACACAATCTCTCGCCCAATCCAAGTCCGAATAACCCATGAGATCAAAGCTTGCTCCTTTGGGGTACCATAAGCCAAAGTTTGGGGTATGAGTCAGATATCGAAAGATTCTCTTGATGCCACATAGTGGCTTTCCTTAGGTGCGGCTTGAAACCTTTCACAAATTACCACACTCAACATGATATCCGGTCTAGATGCACAAAGGTAAAGCAAGGATCCAATCATGGAGCGATATACCTTTTGATCCACCGCTTTACCATTGGGATCACTGTCAAGCTTCCATTTGGTGGGCATGGGAAACTTGATCGGCTAAACATCATCTAGCTTGAATCTCTTGAGCATGTCTTGGGTATATTTGGCTTGGTTGATGAAGGTTCCTTCTCTTCTTTGCTTGACTTCGAACCCAAGAAAGAACTTCAACTGTCCCATCATAGACATCTCAAACTTCTCGGTCATTAGTGCAGCAAACTCATCAGTGAAAGATTTGTTAGTAGAACCAAATATGATATGGTCAACATATAGTTGGCATATGAACAAGTCCCCTTTGACCCTCTTATTAAAAAGAGTGGGATCGATTTTCCCAATTCCAAACCCACTATCTTGCAACAACTCGGTAAGGTGCTCATACCACGCACGTGGGGCTTGTTTAAGGCCATAGAGTGCCTTGTTGAGTTTGTATACATGATTGGGGAGCTTGGGATCCTCGAATCCTTGGGGTTGTTTGACATATACCAACTCATTCAAAGGACCATAAAGAAATGCACTCTTCACATCCATTTGTTGCAATTTAAAATCATGATGAGATTCATATGCAAGCAACATGCAAATAGATTCAAGACGAGCAACAGGGGCAAAGGTTTCACCATAGTCGATACCCTCGACTTGGGAGTAGCCTTGTGCCACCAATCTTGCCTTGTTTCGAACAACCACACCGTTCGCATCTTGCTTGTTCTTAAAGATCCACTTGGTCCCAATGACATTGTGGTCCTCCGTTGGCCTTGGCACTAATTCCCAAACTTGATTGCGCTCGAAATTGTTGAGTTCATCATGCATGGATTCAAGCCAATCCATATCATCGAGCGCTTCATGTACCTTTTGGGGTTCAACACACGAAACAAATGTGTGATGCTCACAAAAGTTTGACAATTGTCTACGAGTAGTTACCCCTTTTCTCTAGCTTCCAAGAACATTCTCCATGACATGTTGTTGATGCTTGAGCATGGAAGCCACCTTGGTGGCATGACGCTCCAAAAGTTCCTCAATTGGCATTTAAGGATCATCATCTTGATCATCTTGAGCACCGTCTTGAGCTTGCTCTTGATCATGAGCTTCCGCTTGATCTTGAACTTGCTCGGAGTCATGAACTTGATCTTGGGCATCATTTGGTGCACCACCATCTTCATAAGGTTGATCTTCCCCTTGATCTTGTTCATTTGGTTGAGGGCCTTCACTTTGTTCTTCGGAAGCGTGTGGGTCTAGCGTTGGTGATGGCTCCACTTGAGTAGAGCATTGTCCTTCTCCTTCGGCCACAAGGGGTTTCTCAATGTTGAGTATTTGACCAATCCCCATTCTTCTTATGGCTTGAGGAGGAATTTCATCACCTACATCACAAAGACCACTTTGCTCCACTTGGGAGCCATTATTTTCATCAAACTCCATGTTACACGTCCCCTCAATGAGTCCATTGGACTTGTTGAGAACACGGTAAGCATGAAGTTTGTAGCATAACCAACAAATATGCCCTCTTGAGCTCTAGGTTCAAATTTAGACAAATGAACACTTTCTTGAGAATGAAACACTTACAACCGAACACCCGGAAGTACTTGAGGATGGGCTTGTTACCAGTAAGTATCTCATATGGAGTCTTGTTGAAGCCTTTGCGGAGGTAGAGCCGATTGGATGCATGACATGCGGTGTTGATGGCTTCGGCCCAAAAGTTGTATGGAGATTTGAATTCCGCGATCATGGTCCTTGCCGCATCCATCAACGTCCGATTCTTCTTCTCTGCCACACCATTTTGTTGAGGGGTATAGGGTGCGGCATATTGGTGCTTGATCCCCCCGTCACTAAGAAACTCATCCAAGGTGTATATCTTGAACTCGGTGCTATTATCACTTATAATCATCAAAATATTTGCTTCATGTTGATGTTGAGCTTCATTAGCAAAGTCGATGATGGTTTATTGGGTCTCACTCTTCCTCTTGAAGAAGTACACCCAAGTGTATCTTGAGTGATCATCCACAATCACCAAGCAATACTTTCTTCCCCCAAGGCTATCAAAAGATGGAGGACCAAAGAGATCCATGTGAAGGAGCTCCAAGGGCCTCTTTGAGTATATGATAGTCGTGCATCGGTGAGCCGTCTCATGTAACTTTCCTTCAATACAAGCACTGCAAGCACGATCTTTGGCAAAACTCATGTTTGTTAGTCCACGGACGTGATCCCCTTGAGGAGACTTTGCAAAGATCTCATATTGACATGGGCTAGTCGGCGATGCCAAAGCCATCCCACATCAACTTTAGCCATTAGGCACATCGCGGTCTTAGTGGGTCGCTCCGAAAAGTTAACCACATAGAGACTGTTCTCAACATGCCCAATAAAGGCTACTTTAAGAGTATTGCTCCACAAAAGGGCCATGGTATCGAGATCAAAGAATGTTGCAAAGCCCATGAGTGTAAGTTGATGAACAAAAAGTAAATTGTATGCAAGGGACTCAACAAGACCTTCTCAATAAATAAATCTTGAGAGATGACCACCTTGCCAAGACCAATACCTTAGATGTTGAAGCATCACCAAATTGGACAAGAGTGGGAATGGATGGAATATGATGTACGTCCACCACCAAGTCCTTGCTCCCGGTCATATGATTTGTTGTTCCACTATCAAGCAACCATGACACCCCACCGAAAGCAAACACCTACATGAAATCAATGCTTGGTTTTAGGTACCTATTTTTGAATGGGTCCTTTGAGGTTAGCAACAAGGGTCTTAGGAACCCAAATAGACCATTCAATGTATTCATAAGAAGAAGCAACAAATTTGGCATAAACATGCCCATCACTAGCACGGCACAAAACATAGGAAGGATTAAAGTCACTAGCTTTGTTGAAAGGGGTGGTCTTGCCCTTCTTGACATTACCACCCATTCCCATGTTCTTCTGCTTCTCATGATCACCCTCTCCCGCCTTTACGAAGACTTCTTTGATCGGGAGAGGTTGCTTGGCCTTGTTCTTCTTCTTCTTCTTCTTTGACTTATGTATGAACCCAAGCCCTTCCTTTGCCACAACTTCCTTTTGATTACTCAAAATGTCATTGAGGTTCTTCTCACCTTGTATACACGTCACAAGGCCTTTCTCAAGTTGTTCTTTTAACTTGGCATTCTCCTCCACAAGGTGCACATGCTCACAACAAGGATTAGTAGCATTTGCATTATCAATTAGAACAAAAGGAGGACATGTTGCTATCTCCTTGGTTAGCTTCATTTGAAGTTGATCATGAGACTCCTTGAGGGACATATGGGCACCCTTTAAGGCCTTGTGATCCTTGTCGAGTATGTCAAACTCCTCTTTGAGTTTCTCATGGCCAATCCCAAGCACAACTTTCTCAGATTTAAGCACACGAGAAAGAACAATAGCATGATCAAGATCTTTTTGCAATTTAGCATGATCAACGTTGTGTGACTCCTCAAGGGTCAAACGAAGACTTCGCTCTTCCCCAAGAGCAATGGAAAGATCCGCAATCTCATCGGCATAGTCACGACTATGCCCCTCCAACTTGGAGATTGTATCCTCATGGGACTCAATGAGATCATTGGCCTCACCAAGTTGTTCCAAGAGAGCAACAAAGTGCTTCTTGGTTTCACCCTGGAGCTTATTCAAGAATTTGCCAAACTCATTCTCATCAACTTTCACCACCTCACTATCATCTACACAATCTAACAATGAAGGAGTAGTAGTGATGGTGGTTTTGATGTTGGGGGTTACCTTATTGATACCTTTGGCCATGAGGCACTTGGCAATGAGGTTCTCGTTGGGGGCGCCGAAGAGAGACACCTTGGAAGGGGAAGAGGTGGCAATGGCCACGGTTGCCGTTGCCATTCCTTCACCACTTGTATCTTCATCATCATCATCGGAGGTGTACTCTTCATGTGCCACTAAGCCCTTTGGAGGTATCTTCTTGGTGAAGTTGTTCTTGTTTGGGAAGGACTTGGCTTTGTCTTTGCGAATGAGTATGCCACCGTTGTCTTCCCTCTTCTCATAAGGACAATCCACCACAAAGTGACTCACATTGCTGCAATTGTAGCAAGTCCTCACTCGTTGCTTGTTCTTTGGGCCACTTGAGTTGTTCTTGCAGAAGTTGGACCTTGAGTTTCTCTTGTTGCCCCAAAATTGCCCTGACGCAAGATCCATGTTCTCGTGGTAAGCATATTTGGTGTCTTCGGGGAAACTCTCTTCTTCTTCCTCCTCTTCTTCTTTCGGAATGGCCTTGGCTTTCAAGGCAAGGTTGGGAGAGGCTTTCTTCGATCGGACACTGGCAAGAGCATTGTCGGCGGTCTTGTTCATGATGTTCATGGCAATAAACTCATCCAACACTTCACTTGAAGACAAGGTGTGGAAATCTGGCCTTTGACGAATCGCGGGGGACATGGCCTTGTTGAATGGCATGATGGCCTTTGAGAAACTTGCGCTTGATCCAATTGTCATCTGTATCCTTGCTCCCATGATCTTGGAGAGAGACTGCAAGAGTTGTCCACCTCCGGTAGAGATCACGAGGATCTTCATCTTCAATCATCACAAACTCATCGGCCTCATAACCACCTCAAAGTTGGACCGTTGTATGCTTGAGCTCCCTTTGTACAAAGATATGATGTGTTCCCAACAATCCTTTGCACGGGTGAAGGGGCGCAAATGGGATAGATCTTCGGGTGGCACCGCGGCTTGGAGTATGAACAATGCGGAGTGATTGTATTGATTGTTCGCCTCTTCTCTCGGGGTGAAATTGTTTGGATCATGTGGGTAGAAGCCTTACTCAATGATTCTCCGAAGATTTGTTGAGCTGTGATTCACATGAGACTTGATGCAAAAAAACCCAATTAGCAAAATCACCTTTCACAAGCTTAGGAGGAGGACCAAGGTTGTTAATATGCGGTGTAGGGACCGGTCCTCCATAGACCAGGGGAGGGGGAACCGAGGCAAAGGTTCCCATCCAATTCTTGTTTTGAGGGGAGGAGGTTTGAGTACCTTTAGTCGCTTCCTTGCCAGAATTGGCCTCCGACTCCAATGCGGTGGGATTAACCACAAGCAACGGATCGGGAGAAGTTTTCAACCCCTCAAGTAATTCTTTAAACATGGACTTGACCTCGATCGTCATAGACGTCTTAAGTGAAGCCATGGCTTCATTTAAGTCATCTTGAGTGGTCGAGTTCAAATCCACGGCCTCGGGCACTTCATCCCCAATACCACCATCGTCAACCATACTCTTTGGGTGGTGAAACCCTTAATAAAGAGACGAGGCTCTGATACCAATTGAAAGGATCAATATGGTTTACTAGAGGGGGGTGAATAGGCAACTACCAATTTTTAACTTTTCTTAACAAATTAGGGTTAGCAACAAATAGGTTGGCTAGATATGCAAGTAGGTGAGCAACCTATATGATGCTAGCAACACAAGCAACATAAGCAAGCAAAGGATACCACACAAGTAACGCTTGCACAAAGTAAAGGTAAACGATAACCACAAGTGGAGTCAGGGGAGACGAGGATGTGTTACCGAAGTTCCTTCCCTTTGAGAGGAAGTACGTCTCCGTTGGAGCGGTGTGGAGGCACAATGATCCCCAAGAAGCCACTAGGGCCACCGTATTCTCCTCACGCCCTCACACAATGCGAGATGTCGTGATTCCACTAGTGGTGCCCATGAAGGCGGCGACCGGACCTTTACAAACAAGGTTGGGGCTCTTTCCACAACCGAATTGGAGGCTCCCAACAACACCACGAAGCTTCACCACAATGGAATGTGGCTCCGAGGTGATCTCCACCATCTAGGGTGCTCAAACACCCAAGAGTAACAAGATCTGCAAGGGATTAGTGGGGGGGATCTAATTTCTCTTCGTGGAAGTGTAGATCGGGGCCTTCTCAACCAATCCCTAGAAAATCAACAAGTTTGATTGTCTAGGAAGAGAGATCGGGCGAAAATGAGCTTTGGAGCAACAATGGAGTTTGGGGAGGAAGAGGTGAGTCTTCTTGGGGAAGAAGACCCCCTTTATATAGTTGGGAACAAATCCAACCGTTATGCAGTCCTCAGCCCGCACACAAGTGGTACTACCGCTCCAAGAGCGGTACTACCGCCCAGGTGGTAGACACCGGTAGTAAGTGCAATGGCACAGGGCCAGGAGCCAGTAGTGCCGCCGGAGCGGTACTACCGCTCTCCCCAGCGGTACTACCGCTGGGGTTGCAATACTACAGAGCATAGGTAGCAGGGTTATGGTAGTACGACCACAGCGGAACTACCGCCCAAGGGAGCGGTACTACCGCTTAGAGCCAGAACTACCGCACCCTACTGCCGCTGAAGAAAACAGAGGCCTATGGGGAGAGCAGAGCATCGAGCGGTAGTGGCAGCGATGGTAGGGGCGGTACTACCGCTTAGAGACGGTACTACTGCTCCTACTACCGCTCCTACTGCCTGTTGGGTCAAACGGGGTTCCACGGAAGTGACCCAGTGGAACTATCGCTGGACTATCATAGAACCTGACATGAAAAAATGAGACCCGAGCAGAGAGCGGTAGACCAGTACTACAAGTGGTACTACCGCTGCCACCCACGGTACTATCGCTGGCAGCTCTCCACAACCTCTTCTGCAAAACAGAGGGACAACTCCAAAGAAGCGGAAAGATGACCAGGGTGCAATATGAGTGTGTACATGATGATTCCACCCAAACCTTTCCAAAGCTAACCCCCTCTTGATAGTACGGTTTATCCTACGACTCAAGTCCAGCAAAAATGAAACGAAGGAAAATAAACCGTCTTCTGTAACAAGCTACGAGGGGCAGTAATTGTCTTGTGCCTTATGGTGGAATATCTAAAATGCTCAATGCACATGATTAGTCTGCAAACGTATTGTCATCAATCACCAAGAACACTAAGGGAGAAATATGCCCTAACACCTGGGCCTAGGGGAAGGCATTGTGGAATTTGTTTGTAGAAGATGTGTTGTGGGAGTGACAGAAACCTAAACCCCAGTTTATGAGCTGTTCGGTAAGGGGTTGTTTGGATCCATATGTTTCATGCTATGATTGGATTTATCTTAATTCTTCTCTTGTACTCCCTCTGTAAACAAATATAAGAGCATTTAGATCACTACAGTAGTGACCTAAACACTCTTATATTTCTTTACGGAGGGAGTAGTACCGAATGCTTGCGAGAGGGGGTAATAATAAGTAGGTTGTTTGTTCAAGTAAGAACAACATCTTAGCTCCGGTCCACCCACATGATATTTTATCAAAGCAATGAACACGAGTCAATGAATCGTGGTGAAAATAACTAGATGAAATTCCCGTGTGTCCTCGAGAACATTTTAATTACTATCAGAAGTACTTCTGTCTTGTCCTTAGCAATAATAAGGATTGGGCCACTTTGCTGCACCTTCTTACTTTTGTTACTTGTCAGTTGTTACCAATTATCTTGCTATCAAACTATCCATTGAAACTATCTTACAACACTTGCAGAGAATACCTTACTGAAAACTGTTTGTTGATTCCTTCTGCTCCTTGTTGGGTTTGACACTCTTACTTATCGAAAGGATTACAATTGATCCCCTATACTTGTGAGTCATCAATAGCACATAAAATTTTCTATTTTGATAAAAATCATACATAAATGGCATCAAAATTCTCGCTTAAACTTTATTTCAATGTATTATCTAATACCATGATTGGTCAGATTAGTACTTATGAGCCTCTACATGCGGTAGGCTCGATCACATGTATGAGCAACAATTATATGCTTAGTCAAGAAAAATAAAGGGTAAATTTTCCATAATTATTGTAGAAAAATGTCAAGTAGAACTATTAGAATTATTTCAAATACTATGCTTGTGTATGTTCCTAATTTGTAAAATGGTCACCATCATTTATAAATTTAGCGGGTCCCTATAGTAAATGGTCTACTGCCTTGCGCTTCTTTTATTGTATTGATAATGTGTGCCATGGGCAACCAACATATTGGCTACAAACAAATGAGCTTTCAACTATTGCAATCTAGAATTTTATGCCTCAGTCCCTACAATAATAATAATGTCACACAATGATCTAGTATCTCGAACTAATGCCTCACAAAAACTCAAGAAGTAATATTTCACTCTTCATTCATGCTGATATTAGATTACCTACAACAACAACCAGCCAAGAGGGGGCTTAGCATGACCGTATGTACCGTTAATTGAAGGAGATGGAAACACGCATCGATAATCGATCTCCATCGTTCGCGTCGTTTCTTTTCGTCCCCGCCACGTCGATGGATGCCATCAACGGTACTAGCTGTGAAGCAATGTCCTCTTTTTGTGCGAGACAACCCAAACGCACAACAAGCGAGCATGAACAAGACACGGGCCCATGTCCTTTTCTTCGCCATGAAATGCCCCTACTCATGGATTCATCTTTGACTTGTTTCCTTGATCACGTGAGCTATAAAAAACAAATGGTTGTCGTATAGCGTCGGTAGACCGCCTTTAACACATGAGGGCGTGATATAATTTTGAGGTTTATGTGGTGTACATATAGGAGGGCTAGTGAAGAAACGACAATAGTAGTCGTGTACAGCTTGCACTACTCAAAAAATGATGGGCGACGGGACAAGGCATCCTAAATGTGCATGCGAAGAAGAACGTGCATCGGACAAAAGGTCAACAGAAAAAAGTGAACAAAGAATATGGACTTGCGAACCTCCATCGAAGTGAAGTTGAGTTGTAGATAGGAGTTTGCATAAACTATTCTTTGAATACATGCAGTTTTTGGCTTCTCTATCACAGTGAATTGGCTGATGTCTAGGAACATAATCACGACGATGTGGTCGAACATTGATAAGCTCTTGCTGTTGTGCATAGCACTACTAGGAAAAGTTTGTATATCATTGTTTTCGATGATGACGACGGACTCTAGTTAGGTGCCAACTTGTTTGCTTGGTGTAGAACCTTCAACAACGTTAGCAATAGCAACATCAATAACAAGAGCATTCGAACAAAAAAAGAGCATCAACATCAAACATCTCTTACACTATCATTGTGTATCTTGAACGTCTCTCTTCCTTTCTCTCAATTTGTCACTATTCCTTATCTCTCACATAATCATTTTGATATGCTCTTATCGTCTTCTTTTGCATCATATCTTTCACTGACATCCGCCTCCCCTACCACCCTCTCCCCCCTCTATAGTCATAGATGACCCTCGACACGATGGTTAAATCTTCAACGTGATTGCCTCCTTCGACCAGAGCTCCTGTACTTGCCCCTCTCGAAATTTTGCCTCCATGTTTGAGAGTGAAGTAGAGCATGTTTTGGACCATTTTTTTAGAAAATAGAAGTGTTTCTTACCTCCGACCTCTACATCCCTGTTGGGTTCTACGGTAGGGTGCATCGACTGCAAATTAAAAATTCCTACCCGCAGAACATCCAGGAACATGCTACGAGAGATGGATCACGAATCGTTACCCCTAGACGCACAGCGCCGTGCAGCGAAAGAAGAGTTGGGGCAGCGCGTCCGCGTGTATCGTCTCCTCCTCATCCAATCTCCCTCGAACAGTCGGTCGTCGTGTCCCACGTACTAGTTCGCCGGAGCGGCGCAAGTGCACCGCCTCTAACGGTATCCGCGTGTGCAGGAGGAACACCGTGCGGCGGACTGCTAGGCCCGATCACACAGTCGGCGGCGAGTGGAGGTGGCTATTCGCAACACATGCAAAGCCCTAGTGACGGCACCGAAGTGATCAACCAAATGAGTGTGCCGCACCTCCACTTTATATAGGCATTCGTCGCGGGCTCAACACTTGGGCCTCGTACGGGTCCTAAAGCCCAAAGTCTGTTCGGCCGGGATCCGAGTCCGAGTAGGATCACATCTAACTCGTGGAGTCGGATCGGGCCTCACAGGTTCCTTCCTTAAGCGCGCGACCCCTTAGGTTCAAGTCGGCTTAGTCGCAGGTCGGATCACCTCCGACCTGCTCGGCTAGTAGCAGCCTCTAGCAAGGCGTGCCGACCACCAAGTAGACAATGAATCCGGTTGGCGAACCTGTACAACATGTCACACTTCTATTCCCTTTGCCACACGATATATGTTGTTGGGCTCAAGGTGAGTCTGTCATCCTTGTGCTAGCCCGACCTCTTTCTCGTTCCAGTGATGCCGACCACTAACCGGATTATCTCATAATCCCTGTCGCATGGCCATGCTTATCTTGGTCGGTTCACACGAGGGGCCCAGAGTATATCTCTCCTGATCGGAGGGGCAAATCCCATCTTGCTCGACCATGTCTCGCAGCATGGGTCTGGACAAGCCCGAACCCTACCTTTGTAACTACCCAGTCATGGAGTAGTGTTTGGTCGGCCCAAAGCAGGTTTGTCACCATCCCGAGTACATGCACTAGCTCAGGTCTTAGGACATAGAACGCATGTTGTACTAGAGACTCACAGATGACATATCACTGCGTCTCATAGTTGGGTCTGTCCGACTCGGGCCTTATCTCAACTCGGATCCGACTATGTCGGATCCGACCAGATCCTTCCGAGTCCATATTATCCGGTTAGTGTGACGCCCCCGGCTCGATCGTGCACTAATCATACATGCAAATGCACACGATCAAGCCTAAGGACTCACGGGAAGATATCACAACACAACTTTAAAACATAAATGAAGTCATACAAGCTTTATATTACAAGCCAGGGGCCTTGAGGGCTCGAATACAAAAGCTCGCATACAAGCGTCAGCGGAAGCATCAGATATCCGAGTACAGATATAAAAGAAAACACAGAAAGGCCTTAAGAAGGCGAGACAAAAGAAAAACACTACGATCGAAAGGCGTAGGCCTCCTGCCTGGGACCCTCCGATCCTACTCCTGGTCGACGGCAAGCTCGTAGTAATATCCACCCTCGGGATAGTAGTAGCGAACGTCGGCGGGGCCGCTGTAACCGGGGCTCCGTCACCTGGTCGCATCAAAAGGATATGGGGGAAAAAGAAAGCAAAGCAACCGTGAGTACTCATCCGAAGTACTCAGCAAGCAAGGATCTACACTACATATGCAACATTATCAAAGGAAGGCTGTATATGTGGACTGGGCTGCAGAAATGCCAGAATAGAGGGGAAAAACTAGTCCTATCGAAGACTAGCATCTTCAACGGTCTTGCAGCATTAGAAGAGTGTAGAGTAGTACAGTATAGAGTAGTAGCATCATTAAGTCTCAACCTCACCCAGAGATCCTTTCTTGACTCCCTGCGAGAAAGCAATCCCAGAGCCATACAGTCATCAACCTCGTCCTGAGATCCCTTCTCGACTCCCTGCGAGAAGCAATCCCAGAGCCATACATCCAGGTATCATCTCAAGGTCTAGTTGTGTCGATCGGGATACAACTCCGAGTGTCCTTTACCGTAGGACCGGCTATCGATAGATGTGTTCTTCCCTGCAGGGGTGCACCAACTTACCCAACACGCTCGATTAACTCCGACCGGACACACTTTCCTGGGTCATGCCCGGCCTCGGCCAAACGATACACCACAGCCCTACCTACAGCTCAGCAGAGAGGTCCCCGCCGGTCTACATCCTAAGCGCTCAGGGGTCTTGGGTCGTCGCCCTGTGCACTCCGGGTCGTTGCAAGCAGGGTGGATACCAGCGCCAACGGCACGATCCGACCCGGCCACAATGCTGAACTAGACGTCTGACAGAACTGTCGGCTGATACTACGATGCAGAACGCCCATACTATGCCCACGTGATGGTTAGTGCTATCAGGCCAGGAGCCTGCTCGGATCAAATATCCAAATCGTTAGTGGACTAGGGCTTGCGGTAACGAGCAGAGACTCACGAAAGATGTGACCCCGTCGCCCCGTCTCAAGGACTTGCTGCAAGGGCTAAGAATGCCCGGCCACGCCTCGTAATCATCACCCGGGCACCATCCAGGTCAACCCGTCTCCACAACACTCGCCACTTAGGCTCACGCGGGTACCCCTCAGGGACGACCCGCCTTTCCAAGTAACAGTGTAAAGTCCAAGTATCCGTGTATCCATAACATCAGGGGAATCCGAGGTATCACCCTCGTTGGATTCCTACTCGATGTATCCGTCAAGGTGAACTCGGAGGAATCACCCTCGATGGGTTCACACTTGATGTGTTGCACGACAGCGTCGTTACCGGAAGTGGTAAAGGAGGAATCACCCTCGATGACCACGACCGAATAGCTACTCTACAGAGTTAACATCAGAAGTGCTACACGAGGTATCACCCTCGGCACTCGATAGTAACGCTGCAGTGTCGTTACAACTAAGGGGGTGATGTGCGGTGCCGGGGCCTGGTCTTCAATACCGTTGATCGGGTCTTCTGATAATCCAGCGGGGCAGTCGGGGCAAGTGGGGTCACTGATAGGTCTCTACCCAGACTATACTAGACAGTTTAGGATATGCACGTAATTATCAATAGCAGGTTACAATAAACAGGCTATGCATCAGAATAGGTAAAGCAGTAGTAGCAGCAATTCTAATGCAAGCATGAGAAATTAGAATGGGCGATATCGGGATGATCAAAGGGGGGCTTGCCTGGTTGCTCGGCGGCAAGGGCAAGGTCGTCAACGGCGGCGTCGGGCTCCTCAGTTGCGTCGGTCTCGGGGATGACGTCGGTGTCAGGGTCTACCGAGAGAGAAGAGGGGGAAGAAACAGTAAATACAAAGCAAACAAGAGCATGTCATGACACTACGCAGAGCTAGGGGTGTTCTGACGTGGTGCTACACGATTTAGGTGAAGAGGGAAAACATCCGGGAATGTTTTCCCGGTTTCGGACATTTGTCAGACAGATGACCGGAGGGGAACGGTTCCATGTTCGGGTAGCTAGGGACGTGTGACGGACGAACGGACCGCCTATTCGGATCCGTCTCGAAATTCTGAGCATTTTTCTTATATAAATTATTTTCATCGGAGGTACGGTTTAAAAGATATGATTTTCTAAAGTTTTTATTAATTTCTGGAATTATTTAATTAACAGAAAGGATTATTGCGTCATCTCTGCATCAGCATGATGTCATCCAGTCCAACCGACTGATCCAGGTCAAACCTGACCTGCGGGACCCACCTGTCATAGACAGTGGGCTAACTAACTAATTAACAGGATTAATTATCTAGGTGGGGCCCTATGTCAGTGAGTAATTAACTTAATTAGCATTTTAATTAGAATTCTATTTATTTTAAAATGTTTATGTGGTGGGGCCCGTGTGTCAGTGACACAGCCAGCCCAGTCAGCAGCGCTGACCGGGTCAAATGGGCAGTGGGGCCCATCGGTCAGCGGCACAGAGCGGGGCCCGCGGCTGCCATGTGGGCACCTGGTCAGCGCCGGCCGCCGGAGTGCGCCGGTGAGCCCCGACGCGGTGGCTCAACTCCGGCGAGCCCGGAATCGAGCTACGGGGCACCATTTCGCGCGCTCTTTAGCTCTCTAGAACGAGCAGGCAGAGCCGCGTCCGGTGGTGGGGGTGCACGGTGGCAGGGGAGGCCGGGACAGAGCAGCACGGCGACGGTGGGCGGCGGCGGCTTCGGGTGCGGCTCGGGAACAGCGAATCAACGCGCGGGCGAGCGAACAAATAGCGCGGCGAGGCCCTACGCGATGCGGGGAGTACACTGGGCACGAGCATGGGGCCCTTTGGTCACCGACGACACGCCGGCGACGTGTTCCACGGCGGCGCGTTCGGGCAAGAAGGGGCGGCGTCTACGGCTACGGGGAGAGCGCAGGGAGAGAGGGAGGAGGACGGGGTGCTCACAGTGAGCCGTAGGGAAAGGGCAATGGGCTCGGGGTAGCTCGAGGTCGCCGGAATCGGCGACGGCGTGCGGCGGCGATCCGAGGAGGAAGAAGGCTCGGAGAGGTGCTGCGGTGGCCCTCGTCTTCGGTTCGTCGGCGTAGTCGAAGGAGGGGACGACGGCGAGCACGTTGGACACGGCGGGGAGGCGAACGGGGCACGGTGGTCGTGGCTACGCCGGAGCCATGGCGGCGGTGGCGCTCGGGTGAGATGGGGAGGCGAGGGAGAGCGAGAGAGAGTGAGCGAGGGAAAGCCAGGGGGCGCGGGAGATGCTCTTTATCCTCCCCGGTGAGGCGAGGCCGCTGTCGACCGCAAGGAGGGGGGCCAGGGGGGCCGGGCGCGCGCGCTAGCTGTTCGACGGCGAGGCGCGGTGAGCAGTGGCGAGAGGTGGGGGGAGGAGCTAGGCGGGCTGGGCCGCACTGTGCACTTGCGGTCCGGGCACAGTGGGCTTCTTCTCCCTTTTCTATTTTCCTTTTTCTTTTTTGTTTTGTTTGTCTTTTGTCTTTTGTTTTTATTTCAAATGACTTTTGGTAAAATATGAGACTGGTCCAAATATTAACAGTGCAAAATTAGTCACTGCTAGAAAATGGTTTGGAGCCAAAAGAATTTCATTTGGATTTTATTAAATTGAAAAAGGATTAAATACTGTTGTTTTGTTGCTGTTAGAGTCACTTAATTTATTTAGTATAAACTGAATATAATTTTTGAATTGTCTCTGGATTATATACTATTTAATGAACATTTTAGTTCCAGGGTTTGAACAACTTTTATTTTCACTTTTAGTTTGAATTTCCATGTGAATTTGAATTTGAAAAGGGATTTATTACTAATGATGATTAAGCACTGTTGATCATGATGACATGGCATAATCAAGAAGGGTGATTACTGTGGCAAACCACTGGGGGTGTTACAGTTAGCATCCAATGCTCCATGGCTACTGAGAGCGAGTCATCCACCGTGTCATATGCTAGTCTAGTCGGTTGCGCATCCACACAACCCTTTCGACTAGGTACCTTTTAGGACAGTCATCATACAATGTATAGTCACATAAACAAGTCACGTACTTGCTGATGCACATCATTGATAACGTCCAAGAACTATCTTTATTCATAAATACATAGAAAATATCATCATATATGATTGCCTATAGGGCATGTCTCAATATGCATACAGTCAATCTTATTATAATGTTCATTACAAAGAAGTGAAACTTCGATCCCGCCAAAAGGAGGGCAAGATAAAATATCGTGGATAAACTAAGATGACTCATGCCAACAAAACTACTCTAAAGACCGAGGAGCCTACCACTGGTACGCCGACCAAATCGGGACATAAACTCTCAGAAAATGTACTTGGGATTCTTTGCACCAAGCTTCATCGGTGCCTTGTGATGTGACTTTTAAATAGCGATCATAATCACAGCCAATTACCTCCATACAAGAATGCACATTTTTTCTTATAAAAATGACATCATTTCTCATATTGAAGGCTAAATGCAAAGCTTGCCACAACAATATGTGTCGTGCATTTTTCGAAACTTAAATGGCCGAAAATTTGGATTGCTACGGTGATGACTATTGGGTTGGGGTTGCTCTTACGGAATGCGGTTGTGCAATTAGGATAGTCCCGTGCTCCACCTTGGACTATAACATAGCCAACGACACATAAACAAAAGTCTGACGTGACACTTTATTTAATGAGGAATGATAGAGCTATCATATCCTAGTTTATACATAGTTCTTAGCATCAAAATCGAGACAACTCAGTACATTTTCTCTCACAGAACACATTAGATGAAAGCTCTTTTAAATGCAACAAGTGACTATATTAATGTGTATAGTATAGTCTAAGTAAAATGCATTGAAAGTGTCCTCATTCTTAAAGAAAACAAAGCCTGATACAGCATTATTATTCTTTTAATCCCGCCATGTGATTTAGGCAGGTAAACCGGGCAGTGGACCGCTGTCCTGTGGGCCACCAACGAGTCAAATCGCGAGCTCCCGATCAAACCCTCCTCTGCCAGCCATCGCACAAACGCACCGCCTCTTCTCCGTCTCGCGCCACCCAGCTTCTCCGGCCGCCCTCGCCGTCCAGCGAACCCCGCCACCATCTGCGGCCTCGCGCCCCGCCATCCACGTCGCGTCAAGGCAAGCCTCCCTAGCCGCCGGACCGGGCAGCGCGATCTATCAATCTATCTATGCCCGGCCGTTGTTCCGGGGCTTTTGACGTTACTCCCTCTCCATTTGCGGCATCAATCGTGGGTCTGCGCACACACGCGACAACAATTCCATGTCCCCATCACTCATCATCTTCATCCCGGTCCCGGGAACAAGTCCACACGGCATCATCCTCGGCTCATTTCTATATCCAGGCGCAGGGCTGCAGTTGCCGTTTTATTAAATTACAACATGTATCCATAGGCCTGCCTGCCTGCCTTTGCGGTTGGTTATTTAAGGTGGTGAGCAAGCTGAAAAATAAATGGAGAGCATTAGTGGTAACACCCGGCCACGATTGCAGCTCGGCCTTGCAAATCTGTCCCGAATTCACGTCCTCGCTGTGGAGCACTTCTCTATCCTTTCATGGTGCGTGGATCCAGCGAGCGCTGGGCTTTCCTATCCAAGCGCCCCAGCTCACGTACGCAATTTTGACTTGCTGCGCCGATCACGTAACGTGTGGCGTAACGTGTTAGGGGTGCCGGTGGACCGTCGGCGATATCTCAGTTTTAACCGGAGCAGTCAAGAAAAGGACTAGGTAAAAGATGGGGTGGGGTGGCTTGCTTTTCGATCACTATTTTCCGGGGAAGCATCAGCATGTCAATTTAATCTTTGCAAGACAAGGCTGTTTTTAGTTTTTAAAACTGCCCAATAATGCCCGAGTGGTTGTAGCCAAAGACCCCACGGCCGCAAGACCGTCGTATAGCTGAAATTAACAATTCTTCCTTGGGAGCAAATTCGTGTGTGTGAAAGGAGGAAAAGGAAATGCATGAACATGGGTGTAATTTATATCGCTTCTTGTGTTCGTTGTACTGTCATGATGTTTGATGAATAGATCTTGTGTTTTTTGTGCTCTTTCGCTTGATTGATTTGAAATGGAAGAAATACGAAGAGTCTTCAGCTGTTTTGACAATGCCTACCATCATCCTATGCAAGATTAAAGTTGAGGCAACGACGTGTGCTACGGTTGGAGCGAAGCATTTGGAAAATATTCTGCCAAGAGAGCAATGTTACACAAGGGCTTTAGTTTTTCTTTGTAAGCCTCTCTTTCTTCAGCTCGGTTTAACTCTTTTTTTTTTGCCAATGTTATAACTCTCTCTTTATTAATGGAATGATGTAAATCTTTTGCCTCCATTTTGAAAGGGAAAAAAAGGGAAGAAATGGATGAAAGACCTTATGCATTTAGCAACACCTTTTGAAGGAGTATGTAATCCTTCGCCTTTTATTAGCTTCCACATGCTTCTTCCATCTTACCACTACATTTTGTAGTTGTAGGACTTCATACAGACAGGATGCAGGTTTCAAACAACCAAAGAAACTGAACAAATGAACAGCACCAACAAACCCCTATATATGTTCTTCTACCTATACTCCAAGATTAACCATCATGGAATTGATCGATTGACCGACCGCGCGCAATGTACACATGATTCCGACGGATCATTACATCCATGATAAGATAGGCCAGGCCATTGCTGCACTCAGTTGTTGGCCTTCGCCTGACGTCCATGAGGCAGCAGCTTGAGCGCCTCCAGGAACGTGAGCTTGAGCCTGCCCAGGTGCGGCCTCACGTTCTGCTTCTCCAGGTACACCGTCTTGAGCGCCTCCCACCCTTGCTTGTGGATGGAGAGCGGGTCGGTGAGCACCGGGTGGTCCTTGGGGTACTGCTCGCTCAGCGTCGTCTCGTCGAGCTGGATCTTGTACCCGATGTAGTGGAGCTGCATGTCCTTGGACGGCTCCTCGAAGGTGCCGCGGGCGAGCCACTCCAGCCCGCCGTAGGGGATCACCTGGATGAGCACGGCGCCGGCGGGCAGGAAGAGCATGTTGGTCAGCCCCGCGCCGTGCACGCCCACCATCACGTCCGCCGAGTTCACCAGCCGGGCGAACCTGGACACCTCCGTGTTGGTGTCCGGCTCGCCCACGCGCACGTCGTACCCGAGGCTCATGGCCATGTCCGCCATGGCGCGCTCGTTCAGGAAGGCGCGCGAGTTCTTGCGGGAGATGATGAGGAGCCGCGGCCGGCGCCGGATGTCCCACCGGTCGCCGCTCGGCTCGGCCGCCGCGCGCGACAGCCCGAACGCGCCCCACAGCATCGCGCGGAAGTCCACCATCGACGCCCCCGTCGGCGTCTTGGACGCGTCCACGCCCAGCTCCTTGTGGAACGTCGGCCCGACCACCACGCCCCCGTAGCACCGGACCTCGTCGTCGTTGTCGACGTCGATCACCTCGTGCTTGCTCAGCTGCAGGAAGATCTCCAGGTACCTGTTGGTCCACCACGACTTGAAGCTGCTCACCAGGAACTGGACCTCGCCGCCGAACCGGTGCGCGGTGATGAACGCTGGGACCAGCACGTCCGTGTAGTCGTGGAACAGGTTGCCGGTGAACCCGCCGGTGGAGAGCACGAAGGCCGTCGCGGAGCTGTTGACCGTGCATTGCGGCGCCGGGACGCCGCCGCCGGAGAGCGGCCGGAGGGTCCACTCCTTGACGTGCGACAGCGCGAAGGCGTCCTGCTTCCGACAGTACGGCTTCACCTTCCACTCCCGGTCCAGCGGCCGGACCTGGATGGTCTGGCTGCGGCCCTGCACGCGCACGTCGCCGGCGGCCTCGCACGTGTCCGACCGCCGGCCCGACTCGTAGCACACCGGCTTGCCCTGGCGGTCTATGACAGCGACGGGGACGGGCGTGGTGCTTGTGCTCACGGGCACGGGCACGCCACCCCCGTTCGAGGTGTCGGCGGGTTTGGGCGGAGTTTCTTCCTCCTCCTCCTCCTCCGCTGCAAATTGCAAAAGTCAGCTCAGCATCAGATCTGGTCTGATCCCCACAAACTCCATTCGATACCCATTAATTCAGTCCCCATATGGCCAGGAACATCAAATTTCCTGCCGTATCATGCAGCTCCGAATGGAGATGGAAATAATCCCCAAGAACGAACAAATTCATCACAGGAAGGAAGCAAGGGTCGCGGCAACATACCAGTTGAATCCGGAGTTGTGACTACAGCTTCATCGGCGACCTCCATCTTTACGCTTCCCTTGCTCATCCCCTGCCGCTCCTCTGCTTTGATGGCGTCCCCTGTCTTCTCTGCAGCAGGCACGCAAAGGAAGATAAATCCCCCCTCATTCAGAACCAAACGCACAAGAATCAATCACCACGAGTCTGTCCGCGCGCGTACATACCCATGGGGGAGAGCCTCGTCCTGATGACGGAGAGCAGGACGAGGGACGCGAGCATGAAGGCGATGAGCGACGCATTCCCCAGCCGCCGCCCGTCCCCTCTCGACAGGTTCCTGGTAGACTTCATGGCCTGCCTCTCTCTCTCTCTCTCTCTCTCTCTCCCTCTCCCTCTCTCTCTCTCTCTGTGGGTGCCTGCTGCCGGCAATCTTTGTCTAGCAGGAATGGTTCTCGAGGGGGGCGTGGAGCTTTATACCGGCGGTGGCGGTGGCGGACGGAACAGAACTAACTAGTTCTGTCGTTGAACGGGGCAAAGGCTTCTCACCCTCGTTGAAACGGTAGCGGTGTTGACCGCGTGGACAGAGACGAGCGAGCGATGACGCGACGTGGTAGACGTGGAGGCGAGCTACTCTGGCAAGGCAAAGCGAGAGGTGAGGGCAGGGGAGACTTGGGAGGGAGCGCATCAAAAAGTGACTCCAGCAGCAGAGAGCAGATCGAGCGCGCAGCTGCCGCCGTCAGTGATCAGTCCGAAGGCTCCATCGATCTCCAAGCTCAGTTCCGACAGTAACTGCTCAGCGCCGTCGCTGTCCTCCGTTGGCTCGGGAGTTTTGCTCACTTCGAGGCGGATGGCATACTGTTAAGAAGCTGACAGACTTCCAAGTTTACTGTTGAAAAGTGCTTGCTCACTTAAGTGTGAAGTCCAAGATCATCTACCAAGTAACTGCAAAACCAACCCCAAACTTTTGGGTGGCTGAAGCAAGCACTTCCCTGAACTTCTAAAAATGCAGTGGAATCAACAGCATCGATGTTAACCTTAAAAATTAAGGCAGCTGAATCAATTACAGCGCTATCAATTGCATTGTTTACTGTAGATTATTATGGATATGTGCACTATCAAAACAAACTCACTCCGCTTTCAAATGTTGAGCATGTTAGTTTTGTTCTGAGTCAAACTTTATAAACTCTGGCCAAGTTTATAGGTGAAGATAGTGCTATCACGATACTGGATATAAACAAATTCATTAATCTAATATCATACTCCCCGAGTCCTAATATATATATTTTTTTTATAAGATTTTTTATAGTCAAAGTTTACTACCTTTGACCGATAATATAGAAAAAATTATCAACATCTAAAATACCAAATGGATAGCATTAGATTCATCATAAAATAAATGTTCATAAGATAGATATTTGGTATCATAGATGTAAATAATTTCCTATATAAACTTTGTCAAAAAATGTGAAGATTGATTTTCATGAAAACCAATGCCCTCTACCATGGGATGGAGAGAGTAGTAGTACTTAATGCTCTTTAAGCGATACTAGATGGCATGAGTCTTATTACTGGTAGGCATTAATTATTCATCATGTCATTCCAAAGCAAATGATTAGATAACAATGTATGAATGGTAGACATTAACTATTCATCATGATATATATTCGAAAGCATGCATTAAATATCAACGTATAAATTGAGTAATCACAGTAATTAATATTATAATGGCATATAGGACCTACATGAACGAAGAATATGACTTGTTGATTCCCTTATGGTGTATTCTCAACCTTCACGGGATCATGGTTCAGTTTAACCATGGCATGGCTATATGTTGTTTATTCGTACGGGATACGAGTCGGTTTGTGTGAGAACAAAAATCAGAGTCTATAGTGTGTAATATCCAAAATTCTCTTTTTGAGAGCATTGGTTCCTTTTTTCCCTCATAGTTCACGAAATGTGTTGTTTCTTGATGCAATTTTGCACATGTATAAAGACACGAACATATGATGTAAAAATCGGAATTTTATTTTATTTTTAAGTAGCCCTAATGTTTTTTCTTTGTGCTGGCCTTTGTATACGTTTGTGGTAGGATTAAAAGCACGATAAGCTAAAATGGCATATAGATCTAGATTGGGTATAATTTGCATCTTAGGGTCCAGGGACATGGACTCTACAAATCATCTCTCATCTTTTCTTCTTCATTGATACAATTAGTGTGTACTTGGGTTCGGTTGGAAAAATACATCCAAACTAATTGGAATTTGGTGGAATAGAACCAAGAAACGGGTTTGTTGTGTCAAAGGGATTAGAATAGATATTTTTTTTATTGAGCAACATGCTTGCTTTATGAAATGTTCAACACGTTTACGAGTATTGTCAGTGTGAAATCCGGCAGAAGCCTCGGTAGGGTGTCGCGACTAGCCGGAAAGCCCAAACGAAAAACAGGAGACAATTACCCAGGTTCAAGGCCCCTCTCTGGAGGTAAAACCCTACTCTACTCGTATTGTATTGATGTGATGGTGTGCACAATGGCAGTCTCTAAAATCATAAGTATAACATCGATCTCCATTGTCCACTTGGTTTCTTTTCGTCCCCTCCACGCCGACGGATGCCATCAACAATGCTAGTTGTGAAGCATTATCACCTGTTTTGTTTCTGTGCGAGACAACCAAACGCACAACAAGCGAGCTCGAATAAGACACGGGCCCATGTCCTTTTCCTCGCCACAAAATGCCCCTACTCATGTATTTAGTTATGACTTGCCACCCTGATCACGCGAGCTATAACAAACAAATGATTGCCGTATAGCATCGATAGATTGCCTCTAACACGTGAGGGCGTGATATCATTTTGAGCTTTAGGTGGCGTACAGATAGGAAGGGTAGTGAATAAATGATAACAGTGGTCGTGTAAAACTTGCACTACCTGAAACAAAAAGAAGGGCAATGAGACAAGGCATCCTAAATGTGCATGGGAAGAAGAATGTGCATTGGACAAAAGGGTAACAGAAAAAAGTGATCAAAGAATATGGACTAATTGTGAACCTCCGTCAAAGTGTAGTTGGGTTATAGATAGGAGTTTATAAAAATTAGTCTTTGAATACCTGAAATTTTCAGCTTCTCTATCACGACGAATTGGTTGATGTCTAAGCACGTAATCGCGGCGATGTGCTGGAACATTCATAAGCTCATGTTGTAGGGAAACGTAGCATGTAATTTCAAAAAAATTCCTACGCTCACGCAAGATCTATCTAGGAGATGCATAGCAACGAGAGGGGAAGAGTGTGTCCACGTACCCTCGTAGACCGAAAGCGGAAGCGTTTGTTAACGCGGTTGATGTAGTCGAACTTCTTCTCGTTCCGATCGATCAAGCACCGAACGTACGGCACCTCCGAGTTCTGCACACGTTCAGCTCGATGAAGTCCCTCGAACTCTTGATCCGGCAAAGTGTCGAGGGAGAGTTCCGTCAGCATGATGGCGTGGTGACAGTGATGGTGAAGTGATCCGCGCAGGGCTTCGCCTAAGCACTACGTGAATATGACCGAAGGCGTAAACTGTGGAGGGGGCGCTGCACACGGCTAACAATTGTTGGTCTGTGTTCTAGGCGCCCCCTTCCCATGTATATATAGGTGGGAGGGGGAGGGAGACAGCCTTGGGGCGCCCCAAGTAGGAGGAATCCTACTTGGGGGCCTAGTCCAATTCGCCTTCCCCCCCCCCCCCCCCCCCCCCCTTACCATATTTTCCGGAGGGGGAAGGAAGGAGGAGGGAGGAGGGAAGGAAGGGGATGGCCGAATCCCTCCCCTTCCTTCTCTCTTCCCCTCTTTCCGTCCTCCTTTAGTTCAGCCCATATGGGGGGCGCAGCAGCCCCTGCTGGCTGCTGTGTTTCCCCTCTTGGCCCATTAGGCCCATATCTTTGCCGGGGGGTGCCCGGAACCCCTTCCGGTGACCCGATATGTACCCGGTACCCTCCGGAACACTTCCGGTGTCCGAATACCATCGTCCTATATATCAATCTTTACCTCTCGACCATTTTGAGACTCCTCGTCATGTCCATGATCTCATCCGGGACTCCGAACAACATTCGGTCACCAAATCACATAACTCATATAATACAAAATCGTCATCGAACGTTAAGCGTGCGGACCCTACGGGTCCAAGAACTATGTAGACATGACCGAGACACTTCTCCGGTCAATAACCAACAGCGGAATCTGGATGCTCATATTGGTTCCCACATATTCTACAAAGATCTTTATCGGTCGTACCGTAATGACAACATACGTTATTCCCTTTGTCATCGGTATGTTACTTGCCCGAGATTCGATCGTCGGTATCTTCATACCTAGTTCAATCTCGTTACCGGCAAGTCTCTTTACTCGTTCCGTAGTGCATCATCCCGCAACTAACTCATTAGTCACATTGCTTGCAAGGCTTCTTATGATGTGCATTACCGAGAGGGCCCAGAGATACCTCTCCGATACTCGGAGTGACAAATCCTAATCTCGATCTATGCCAACCCAACAAGCACCTTCGGAGATACCTGTAGAGCATCTTTATAATCACCCAGTTACGTTGTGACGTTTGATAGCACACAAGGTATTCCTCTGGTATCCGGGAGTTGCATAATCTCACAGTCAAAGGAATATGTATATGACATGAAGAAAGCTATAGCAATAAAACTGAATGATCAATATGCTAAGCTAACGGATGGGTCATGTCCATCACATCATTCTCCTAATGATGTGATCCCGTTTATCAAATGACAACACATGTCTATGGTTAGGAAACTTAACCATCTTTGATTAACGAGCTAGTCTAGTAGAGGCTTACTAGGGACACGATGTTTTGTCTATGTACCCACACATGTATCAAGTTTCCGGTTAATACAATTCTAGCATGGATAATAGACATTTATCATGAATAAGGAAATATAAAATAACAACTTTATTATTGCCTCTAGGGCATATTTCCTTCAGTCTCCCACTTGCACTAGAGTCAATAATCTAGATTACATTGTAATGATTCTAACACCCATGGAGTCTTGGTGCTGATCATGTTTTGCTCGTGGAAGAGGCTTAGTCAACAGGTCTGCCACATTCAGATCCGTATGTATTTTGCAAATCTCTATGTCTCCCTCCTTGACTTGATCACGGATGGAGTTGAAGCGTCTCTTGATGTGTTTGGTTCTTTTGTGAAATCTGGATTCCTTCGCTAAGGCAATTGCTCCAATATTGTCACAAAAGATTTTCATTGGACCCGATGCACTAGGTATTACACCTAGATCGGATATGAACTCCTTCATCCAGACTCCTTCATTCGCTGCTTCCGAAGCAGCTATATACTCCACTTCACACGTAGATCCTGCCACGACGCTTTGCTTAGAACTGCACCAACTGACAGCTCCACCATTCAATATAAATACGTATCCGGTTTGTGACTTAGAGTCATACGGATCAGTGTCAAAGCTAGCATCGACGTAACCATTTACGACGAGCTCTTTGTCACCTCCATAAACGAGAAACATATCCTTAGTCCTTTTCAGGTACTTCAGGATGTTCTTGACCGCTGTCCAGTGATACACTCCTGAATTACTTTGGTACCTCCCTGCTAGACTTATAGCAAGGCACACGTCAGGTCTGGTACACAGCATAGCATACATGATAGAACCTATGGCTGAGGCATAGGGAATGTGTAGGAGATATGCCCTAGAGGCAATAATAAAAGTTATTTTTTATCTCCATGCTCATTATTATGTTTATGTTCCATGCTATAACTGCTATGGTTCTCGAGTCTGCAATAACCACGAGGCTCGGAGGAAGACTCATATGCACGTGTGGAATAATAAACGGTAAAATGTATTCCTAGTCTAGCCTCTAAGACTAGCTCAAGTGTTGCATGATGGTCCTGTTTTCCTGATCATGGGCATGTTTATGCCAGCAATTTTGAGGGCACTAATGTTAGAAGAACATTTGTGTTGAATCGACCTGATTGATGTTATGCTATGAGATACATTCGTCACAAGTTAATGGTTAATAACACAGAGATGGTTAACATTTGCATGATTCCTTAGACCATGAGAGTATCGAGTTTCTTCATGCTTGCTTCATGAACTTTGGGGTTTGTTAAACGTCATCCGTAAATGGGTGGCTATTACGGCAGCTTACGGGTTCATGGAAAAGTATGTCAAGTAACTTGACAGCTCAAGATTGGGATTTGCTCCTCCGACGATGGAGAGATATCTCTGGGCCCTCTCGGTGTTACGGTATCCATCATCGTCTGGCCAGACACTTTGTGATTTGATCACGGGGATGCCGGAACACGGTAACGAGAAAAGAGAACAATACCGGTAACGAGGTAACTAGCATAGTGGACAAGTTGTTGATCCACGGGAATGCCAACATGTCTCACCTCGGGTATTTGTAACATATCGCGAAGCAACAGGAATAGCACACGACAACTGGAGGTTCACTCGAATATTCATTCGTGTGGGTATAGGGGTCAATATAGGTGTCCACGGCTCCGATGTTGATCATTGATCGGAAAGGGTTCCGTGTCATGTCTATACTTCACCGAACCTATAGGGTCACACGCTTAAGGGTCATCTATCTGCTGAATACTAGACAGGGAGTCTGAGAGAAAATCACCGGAAAAGTTTCGGACACCGAAAAAGTTTCGGACAGCGGAAAAGTTCCGCAGAGAGAGGTCACCGGATGAGTTCCGGTGAAACTGAAAAGTTGTTTCAGAGGATACCATAAAGTCAAATTGGTTTCGGCACATGCCTGATAATTCTTGGAGGATGCCAGAATCGTTCTGGAATCTTTCTGGAATTTTCTGGAAGAAAAACCAGAAATGTTCCGGAGCTGCCGGAACCACTTCAGATGCTTTTCGCAGATGAAAATCACTAATCTGGAATTGTTCCAGAACGCGTTGAAAATTATTATGGTGGGTACTGGAAATGTTCTAAGCCCACATAAATATTTTCAGTTCGAACGGACACTGAAAAATGTCGTTGTGAATAGTGAAAGTGCTTTTTGGGTTTTTCTTCTAGAAGAAAATCACTTTTGGTGAGAGATAATGGTGTGTGAAAGGTGGTGCCCCCCCCCCCAAAGGGGGCAGCACCAAATTTCGTCCATGGTGGTGTGGGGGGCCCCCTTGGGGTTTCCTTCCACCTCATGGTGGATATGTTCTACACACACCCTTATGTGGCATTTGGGTGAAAAGATCTTGAGCCCCTTTTGGTCTTTTTACCCCTTGCCTCTACCCCTTGGCTTTCCTATAAATAGGAGGTGAGGGGGCTGCCCAAAACTCACTCCTTCTCACATACAAGTGCCATGCAATGATCTGGCTTCTCTCTCCCTCACACGAAAAGAGTTTCGTAGAGCCGAAAGGCTGTCTGGGTTCCGGTGGGAACTAGTTCTGGACAGCGAAGCCCTGCCAGATAGGTGACACCGTATGTGTGCAACTCTGTAGAGAGATCGTAGTTTCGATCTTAGTGCCCGAGGGGCTGTTCGAGAGTGCCTCCCGAAGGGCTGTCCAAGTGATGGTCCGAGTTCTGTGAGTCCTCCCGAAGGGCTGTCCGCGACACCGTCCGGGGGACTGTCCGACTGCCTCCCGGAGGGCTGTCCGAGTGGCTGATGAGGGTATACATCCTCATGGTTGGGAGGTTGTAAATCCTAGCTGCGGGGATCTGCACCGCCGATCGTCATCGACTCTACTTCCGCTGCGCTACGAGTCGGTAACGAAAATGATCAAACCTTGTATGCAGTCTCCATAGTGGTCCTGGGCTGGTGCGTAGGTCGGAAATTTTTTGTTTTCTGCTGCGTTACCCTACAGTGGCATCAAGAGCCGTGCTATGCGTAGATGCAGGTTGCGATCTAGAATACATGGAGATGTATGGGTGTTGCACAATATAATTAGGTAGTAGATGAGTTCTATTACTAAAAATTATTTGTGCGGGTAACAGATGAAATCTGTTACCCGAGGTTCTTGTTGCTTCCCTGGAATTTGCATATTTCTGATCTTGATAACAGCATGGTGGAGTTTCAATATTCTGGCAATCCGCGATCCTGATTGATCAACGAAGTGCTAACAGTTCATTGAATTCCACCGTAGTTAAAAAGAAAGATGAAATTTCGCAGACGAAAGGGCAATGCAGATATGATCTGCATGGGGGTCATGCGTATGACGAAGTTTAGTATGGGGCTCGAGATTTTATTATCTCGGTTTTCATACACCCTAGAAAGTTAATCTAGCGACTTGAATTATCATACTTGATGATGGACGTTGGTAGCTTCGGTTTGTTTCGAAACCTTAGAAGCCACGAAAAACAAGTTTTTGCATGAACCAATTAGAGGCGTCTAACTTGGTTTTGCAGGAGGGTTTGCATGTGCATGTGATGTGGTATAGCAGTGCTCATAATAATTTGATTATGTATGAGATGACTATATAATGTAAATTTATTAACATGACCTGCGTGTCATGATTCGGCATGATGGCTGGAGCCATATGATTGCACTTTAATGACCTGCGTGTCAACCTTGTTGTAATGCATTATTTTATTAGCTATAGAGATAGCAATATTATCTGGTGCATCGACAAGGTGGTGGCAATCTTCGCGAAGGTGAACACCGACGTGAATGCCGGAGACGAAGAAATGATAGACTTCTCCGTCAGAAAGGGCTATACCATATCATGCTATTATGAATTGCCCGAGATGTTTATCCCTTATGATGCACCCTTCTTGATTGCGCGGTAGTCGCTTTTATTAGGGTGATCTCTCACAAAAATATCAAGTAGTTAGTGTTCTCCCAAGTGTAGCACCGTCTACAACACGTATCTTTTCGGGGTGCGCCATGTACACATGAGCACGAGCGATTAGAGAGGTGTAAGGCGGGTGAAGGTCAGACCTCACTGCGTGATCACTTGGTTGTCTTGACGTTCAGGCAGGATAGTCCTGAGCTCGGAACACACGCATCGAAAGATGGACAAGAGTCACATAGAGATGTGATTGGCAAGTTGGCCTACCGATTGAAATTCACGTCATCAGTGATGAACCCGTCAATGGCGTTGAATTGATATGCGGATCTTGAATCATTAACAATCAATTATGAGAGATATTGATTTGAGTGGGAGCGCACTGTTGAATTAACTTGTTTAATTCTCAGTGCAATTAATTATGAACATTGTCTAAGTGTGGTTTGCTTAATAGTTGTAGAATTATGGCTCGCATTTCCACCTTCCCTATTTAAAATTGAATAGCTGTTAAATATCTCGTTAAAAATTTACAGTTGGTAACGTAATGTGAGGATTGTCCTCAAGAGTGCCGAGAAGGACTTTGTCCTATCGCATACTTTCGGTATTCTCTCGCTTATGCTATGGATCATGTGACTCTCGTCCTTCGATCCAAAAGCTAGAATTCCGTTTCAGTCAAGTGCAATATGTTTGCTTCCATGAGACCCGAACTTCGAAAGTTTGGATAGTTATGTGATATTCATGGAATCTGAAAATCATTTTTCAGAGACAGACAAAGGCTAAAAGATATGAGATATCCAAAGCAATGTTTGTTTGCAAACTATTAGTAAAGAAGTTTACTATGCATTAGACTGATAAGAGAGGGATCCAGAAGAACGCCTGTCATATGATGAAAGGTGAATAAAACAACAACTTAAAGAGAAAGGAAGTGTCCGAAGGGTGTTAGTGTGATAACACACCTAGGAAGTCCGGGGCTAACGCCACTCTTAAGTTGAGTACTTCTTCTGAGAGTAGGAGAAATACTGAAAGTTAAACTGTTAGAAGTATAAAGGCAAAAGAAAGAAGACTGGAATATCCAGCTCATGTATGAATGTCATACAAGTTTTTGATGTATAGAAGGCTGGTCAAAGATATAGTTCTTGGGAATTATGATTAAATTGTTAATCACTGATTCTTGGGTATTGTGAGTTAATCAAAAAGATACCCGCTCGATTGCATTCTGTTGCAACTCGATGTAAGAACTACTATGGCCTAAAAGACTAGCCAGGAATGAGGTTTAGGTATACACAGGGAACATAGTAAATGTTACTATACCTTCCATCGGTGTATTACCGTCTGTATTTATTTTCATAATTCATTTAGAGTTTTACAAACTCTAGCCCATTGCATAAGGTATCTTGCAAGAAGGTTGTTCATAAGAGAACTTTTGATGTTCGGTGTTATGAATAACATAAGGGCCATACTTTCATTATGAATGAGATGTATGTTATGAATGTTGATAATAATATATTACCTCTGGGTTTACTTTCATAATTCATTTTAGAGTTTCATACACTCTAGCCCATTGCGCAATGTTTGATGCAAGAGGGTTGTTCATAAAAACAACAATTGTTGTTCAGTATTATGAATAACATGAAGGGCCATACTTCCATCAAAGATGGGATGTATGTTATGAGTATTGATAGTAATATGATACATCCATTACACTGACGCTAAAAGTTGCAAGACTAAAAGAATACCACACATGTGTGGCACTGCATTTGGTCACATTGGAGAAACCCGCATGGAAAATTCCATTATGATGGATTTTGAAGTCGTTTGATTTTGAATCATCTGACACTTGCAACTTTCCTCCGAAAAGTGAAGTGACTGAAGTACCGTTCACAGGCCATAAGGAACGAGCAAAGAACTTATTGGTGATCATACATTTTGATGTATGTAGTCCGATAAATAATGTTGCAAACAGTGGATTTATCTATCTTCAAAAATGACTCAAGTAGATATATGGATATTTACTTGATGAGACGTAAGTCTGGATCTTTTGAAATCATTCGAAAGGTTTTCAAAATGAAGAAGAAATTATTGTAACAAGAAAATTATGTTTCTACAATTCGATTGCAGAAAGGAATATTTGAGTTACAGGTTTAGCGAATGTCTGATGAGTTGTGAAAGGGGTTTCATAGCTTGCACCTCCCGGAACACCACTGCAAGTGGAAAGTCCGTGAAGATGTAATCGAACCATTTATGACATGGTAAGATCAAAGATGACATAAATAAATTTGCCATTATCCCTTTTAAAGTGATGCTTTAGAGACTGCGGCTTTTTACACTGAAAAGAGCTCCATCGGGTATGTTGAAATGACGACATGGAATGGTACGCCCAACCATGTTATATCTTTTCTTAACATTTGGAATATGGGGCTTGTGTAAAAGGTTACAAACCTATTCCAAATCAGACAAGTGCTACTTTGTAGGTTATCCCAAGTAATTGGGTTTTCCTCCCTCACTATACCGAGGCAAATAGGTTTGCCACAAAGAACGGTATGCTTTTTGAAGAAAATGGTTCTTTCAAAAAGGTGAGTGGGAGAACAATGCAACTCGACAAGATAACAGTATCTTCGTCATCAGATCAAAGGAAAGAGACCTTGGAAGTAATTCCAGAGTTTCCTACTACGACTGATACGGAAGTCTCTACAATAAAATGTATGGACTTCGGTCGAACTTGCAGCTGAACCACGTAGGTAAGGCTCGTGCAAACCTCTCAGGTGCGCAAACGAGATATTGTTGTTAGACAACAGTATACCTACGATACACAAGGAAGCGTTGATGGGCCCTGACTCCGGAATTGGCTAAATACCAATACAACCCGAGTTAGCTTCCATATAAGTGATTCAAGATTAAAACCTTGATACACCTTTCGGAAGACTTAGAGTCTAACGAATATTTATGGAACTTAAAACTGATACAGATAAAAAATGTTTTATCCATAAAGCTCGACTTGTTGCAATAACAAGTTCAAGGAGTTGACTACGATGAGGTTGTTTCATCGTAGCGATGCTTAAAGTCGGTTCGGGTTGAACTAGCAATTGATACATATTTCAATCATGAGATATGAAACATGGATGACAATAGGATTTCCATCTAATGGAAATGAAACCAAGGACTTGCATGTGTTACAGTCCAAGGTATTTTGTCAGTCCAGAGGATGCTAGTAAGTATGCAAACTTCAGAGTTCCAGCAATGGACAGAAGAGAGCAAAATGGAGTTGGAATCTTCGTGTTTTGATGAAATAGTCAAAGGGGTTTGACTTCATCAATGGGTAATGAAGATGCTTATGATTCAAGAAAGTAAGTGGGAGCATAATAAAATTTCTAGAAAACGTTGTGTGCTTGACACATTGTTAATTGGAAATAAATTTCTTGACACGAATTAGGACTTCATTTGAAAATAGTTTTTCAATGAAGTGCTTGGGCTAAATAGCCTTTATATTAGGCATGATGATCTATGGAGATAGATTTACCTAATGGGGCTGAGCAAAGATACATATTGACAAAATGCTAAAACCGTTTAGCATTAAAAACGTCAAGGAGTGATTCTTGCCGAAGTCACATGGAAAGAGTTTTTGCAAGACTCGGTGTCCCAAAACACTGATGAGCAAAATACATGATGGAGATTCCACACACTATTGTGTTTGGATTAATCATGTATTCCATGGTATGTAAAAACAACTAGATATGTCCAATACTCCCAAAGTTGTTGCGAGTATAGATACCAAAGTGATCAAAAGTTCTGATCATGGGACAACAGTGAAAAAGGGTCATTGAGTACTATAGTAGCACCGATGACATGTTTTCTCGCAAGCGGAGATCATGAAGAGTTCGTTGTAAAAGGTTACATCGATACAGTCTTCATCCATGCTCCAAGCGATTTTCGATTTAAATTGAGGGTTTTGTGTAACACACAATATGGTGGCACAGTTAGTTGGAAAATGTTCCAAACAAGTTACTGTGGCGAATTCTATAACAGAGGCGAAGTATGTTGCCGCTTTGAAAAGCGACAAAGAAGATGTTGAATCATATAGTTCATTCATGAACTTAGTATGGTTCCAAGATGGCTTTTGTCAATGGGGCACTACTGCAGGTAGTTGCTCCATGACTCAGTCTGAGGAATCCAGGTTCGACCTGTGATTCACATATATACATACAAAACCAAGTCCACACAAAATATGAATTTTGTGAAAGCGTGAAAACACGAGGATATGCAAAGATACACACGGAGCTGAAGTCGTCAGATCCGTTGGACATCAGGCTATACCACAAGCGAAGCATATTTACACCGGTGTGCCACAGGTGTAAAGTGCATTAGCATTAACTAGATTATTGACTCTAATGCAAGTGGGAGTCTGTAGGAGATATGCCCTAGAGGCAATAATAAAAGTTATTTTTTATCTCCATGCTCATTATTATGTTTATATTCCATGCTATAACTGCTATGGTTCTCGAGTCTGCAATAACCACGAGGCTCGGAGGAAGACTCATATGCATGTGTGGAATAATAAACGGTAAAATGTATTCCTAGTCTAGCCTCTAAGACTAGCTCAAGTGTTGCATGATGGTCCTGTTTTCCTGATCATGGGCATGTCTATGCCAGCAATTTTGAGGGCACTAATGTTAGAAGAACATTTGTGTTGAATCGACCTGATTGATGTTATGCTATGAGATACATTTGTCACAAGTTAATGGTTAATAACATAGAGATGGTTAACGTTTGCATGATTCCTTAGACCATGAGAGTATCGAGTTTCTTCATGCTTGCTTCATGAACTTTGGGGTTTGTTAAACGTCATCCGTAAATGGGTGGCTATTACGGCGGCTTACGGGTTCATGGAAAAGTATGTCAAGTAACTTGACAGCTCAAGATTGGGATTTGCTCCTCCGACGATGGAGAGATATCTCTGGGCCCTCTCGGTGTTACGGTATCCATCATCGTCTGGCCAGACACTTTGTGATTTGATCACGGGGATGCCGGAACACGGTAACGAGAAAAGAGAACAATACCGGTAACGAGGTAACTAGCATAGTGGACAAGTTGTTGATCCACGGGAATGCCAACATGTCTCACCTCGGGTATTTGTAACATATCGCGAAGCAACAGGAATAGCACACGGCAACTGGAGGTTCACTCGAATATTCATTCGTGTGGGTATAGGGGTCAATATGGGTGTCCACGGCTCCGATGTTGATCATTGATCGGAAAGGGTTCCGTGTCATGTCTATACTTCACCGAACCTATAGGGTCACACGCTTAAGGGTCATCTATCTGTTGAATACTAGACAGGGAGTCTGAGAGAAAATCACCGAAAAAGTTTCGGACACCGAAAAAGTTTCGGACACCGAAAAAGTTTCGGACAGCGGAAAAGTTCCGCACAGAGAGGTCACCGGATGAGTTCCGGTGAAACTGAAAAGTTGTTTCAGAGGATACCATAAATTCAAATTGGTTTCAGCACATGCCTGATAATTCTTGGAGGATGCCAGAATCATTCTGGAATTTTCTGGAAGAAAAACCAGAAATGTTCCGGAGCTGCCGGAACCACTTCAGATGCTTTTCGCAGATGAAAATCACTAATCTGGAATTGTTCCAGAACGCGTTGAAAATTATTATGGTGGGTATTGGAAATGTTCTAAGCCCACATAATTATTTTCAGTTCGAACGGACACTGAAAAATGTCGTCGTGAATAGTGAAAGTGCTTTTTGGGTTTTTCTTATAGAAGAAAATCACTTTTGGTGAGAGATAATGGTGTGTGAAAGGTGGTGCCCCCCCCCCCCCCCCCGCCAAAGGGGGCAGCACCAAATTTCGTCCATGGTGGTGTGGGGGGCCCCCTTGGGGTTTCCTTCCACCTCATGGTGGATATGTTCTACACACACCCTTATGTGGCATTTGGGTGAAAAGATCTTGAGCCCCTTTTGGTCTTTTTACCCCTTGCCTCTACCCCTTGGCTTTCCTATAAATAGGAGGTGAGGGGGCTGCCCAAAACTCACTCCTTCTCACATACAAGTGCCATGCAATGATCTGGCTTCTCTCTCCCTCCCACGAAAAGAGTTTCGTAGAGCCGAAAGGCTGTCCGGGTTCCGGTGGGAACTAGTTCTAGACGGCGAAGCCTTGCCGGATAGGTGACACCGTATGTGTGCAACTCTGTAGAGAGGTCGTAGTTTCGATCTTAGTGCCCGAGGGGCTGTTCGAGAGTGCCTCCCGAAGGGCTGTCCAAGTGACGGTCCGAGTTCTGTGAGTCCTCCCGAAGGGCTGTCCGCGACACCGTCCGGGGGACTGTCCGACTGCCTCCCGGAGGGCTGTCCGAGTGGCGGATGAGGGTATACATCCTCACGGTTGGGAGGTTGTAAATCCTAGCTGCGGGGATCTGCACCGCCGATCGTCATCGACTCTACTTCCGCTGCGCTACGAGTCGGTAACGAAAATGATCAAACCTTGTATGCAGTCTCCATAGTGGTCCTGGGCTGGTGCGTAGGTCGGAAAATTTTTGTTTTCTGCTGCGTTACCCTACAAATGACTTTCATTTTCTCTCTATCTTTTGCAGTGGTCGGGCATTGAGTCTGACTCAACTTCACACCTTGTAGTACAGGCAAGAACCCTTTCTTTGACTGATCCATTTTGAACTTCTTCAAAATTTTATCAAGGTATGTGCTTTGTGAAAGTCCAATTAAGCGTCTTGATCTATCTCTATAGATCTTGATGCCTAATATATAAGCAGCTTCACCGAGGTCTTTCATTGAAAAACTTTTATTCAAGTATCCTTTTATGCTATCCAGAAATTCTATATCATTTCCAATCAACAATATGTCATCCACATATAATATTAGAAATGCTACAAAGCTCCCACTCACTTTCTTGTAAACACAGGCTTCTCCGAAAGTCTGTATAAAACCATATGCTTTGATCACCTCATCAAAGCGTATATTCCAACTCCGAGATGCTTGCACCAGTCCATAAATGGATCGCTGGAGCTTGCACACTTTGTTAACACCTTTAGGATCGACAAAACCTTCTGGTTGCATCATATGCAACTCTTCTTTAAGAAATCCATTAAGGAATGCAGTTTTGACGTCCATTTGCCAAATTTCATAATCATAAAATGCGACAATTGCTAACATGATTCGGATAGACTTAAGCATCGCTACGGGTGAGAAGGTCTCATCATAGTCAACTCCTTGAACTTGTCAAAAACCTTTCGCGACAAGTCGAGCTTTGTAGACAGTAACATTACCATCAGTGTCAGTCTTCTTCTTGAAGATCCATTTATTTTCTATGGCTCGCCGATCATCGGGCAAATCCACCAAAGTCCATACTTTGTTCTCATACATGGATCCTATCTCAGATTTCATGGCCTCAAGCCATTTCTCAGAATCTGGGCTCATCATCGCTTCTTCATAGTTTGCAGGTTCGTCATGGTCTAGTAACATGACTTCCAGAACAGGATTACCGTACCACTCTGGTGCGGAACGTGCTCTGGTCGACCTACGAGGTTTGGTAGTAACTTGATCTGAAGATTCATGATCATCATCATTAGCTTCCTCTCTAGTTGGTGTAGGCATCACGGGAACAGATTTCTCTGATGAGCTACTTTCCAAATTGAGAGAAGGTACAATTACCTCATCAAGTTCTACTTTCCTCCCACTCACTTCTTTCGAGAGAAATTCCTTCTCTAGAAAGGATCCATTCTTAGCAACAAAAATCTTGCCTTCGGATCTATGACAGAAGGTGTACCCAACAGTTTCTTTTGGGTATCCTATGAAGACGCACTTCTCCGATTTGGGTTCGAGCTTATCAGGCTGAAGCTTTTTCACATAAGCATCGCAACCCCAAACTTTAAGAAATGACAGCTTAGGTTTCTTGCCAAACCATAGTTCATACGGTGTCGTCTCAACGGATTTAGACGGTGCCCCATTTAATGTGAATGCAGCTGTCTCTAATGCATAACCCCAAAACGATAGTTGTAAGTCGGTAAGAGACATCATAGATCGCACCATATCTAATAAAGTACGGTTACGACGTTCGGACACACCATTACGCTGTGGTGTTCCAGGTGGCGTGAGTTGTGAAACTATTCCACTTTGTTTTAAATGAAGGCCAAACTCGTAACTCAAATATTCGCCTCCGCGATCAGATCGTAGAAACTTTATTTTCTTGTTACGATGATTCTCCACCTCACTCTGAAATTCTTTGAACTTTTCAAATGTTTCACACTTGTGTTTCATTAAGTAGATATACCCATATCTGCTCAAATCATCTGTGAAGGTCAGAAAATAACGATACCCGCCGCGAGCCTCAACACTCATCGGACCGCATACATCGGTATGTATTATTTCCAATAAGTCAATGGCTCGCTCCATTGTTCCGGAGAACGGAGTTTTAGTCATCTTGCCCATGAGGCATGGTTCGCAAGCATCAAATGATTCATAATCAAGTGATTCCAAAAGTCCATCCACATGGAGTTTCTTCATGCGCTTTACACCAATATGACCTAAACGGCAGTGCCACAAATATGTTGCACTATCATTATCAACTTTGCATCATTTGGCATCAATATTATGAATATGTGTATCACCACGATCGAGATTCAACAAAAATAGACCACTCTTCAAGGGTGCATGACCATAAAAGATATTACTCATATAAATAGAACAACCATTATTCTCTGATTTAAATGAATAACCATCTCGCATTAAACAAGATCCAGATATAATGTTCATGCTCAACGCTGGCACCAAATAACAATTATTCAGGTCTAAAACTAATCCCGAAGGTAGATGTAGAGGTAGCGTGCCGACGGCGATCACATCGACCTTGGAACCATTCCCGACGCGCATCGTCACCTCGTCCTTAGCCAATCTTCGTTTAATCCGTAGTCCCTGTTTCGAGTTACAAATATGAGCAACCGAACCGGTATCAAATACCCAGGCACTACTACGAGCATTAGTAAGGTACACATCAATAACATGTATATCAAATATACCTTTGTTCACTTTGCCATCCTTCTTATCTGCCAAATACTTGGGGCAGTTCCGCTTCCAGTGACCAGTCCCTTTGCAGTAGAAGCACTCAGTTTCAGGCTTAGGTCCAGACTTGGGCTTCTTCCTGGGAGTGGCAACTTGCTTGCCATTCTTCTTGAAGTTCCCCTTCTTTCCTTTGCCCTTTTTCTTGAAACTAGTGGTCTTGTTAACAATCAACACTTGATGCTCCTTCTTGATTTCTACCTCCGTAGCTTTGAGCATAGCGAAGAGTTCGGGAATTGTCTTTTCCATCCCTTGCATATTATAGTTCATCACAAAGCCTTTATAGCTTGGTGGCAGTGATTGGAGAACTCTATCAATAACACTATAATCTGGAAGATTAACTCCCAGCTAAGTCAAGTGGTTATGATACCCAGACATTCTGAGTATGTGTTCACTGACAGAACTATTCTCCTCCATCTTGCAGCTATAGAACTTGTTGGAGACTTCATATCTCTCAACTTGGGCATTTGCTTGAAATATTAACTTCAACTCCTGGAACATCTCATATGGTCCATGACGTTCAAAATGTCTTTGAAGTCCCGATTCTAAGCCGTAAAGCATGGCACGCTGAACTATCGAGTAGTCATCAGATCAAGCTTGCCAGACGTTCATAACATCAGCATCTGCTCCTGCAGCAGGCCTTTCACCTAGCGGTGCATCAAGGACATAATTTTTCTGTGCAGCAATGAGGATAATCCTCAAGTTACGGACCCAGTCCGTGTAGTTGCTACCATCATCTTTCAACTTAGCTTTCTCTAGGAACGCATTAAAATTCAAGGGAACGGTAGCACGGGCCATTGATCTACAACATAGATATGCAAAAACTATCAGGACTAAGTTCATGATAAATTAAGTTCAATTAATCATATTACTTAAGAACTCCCACTTAGATTGACATCCCTCAAGTCATCTAAATGATCACGTGATCCATATCAACTAAACCATGTCCGATCATCACGTGAGATGGAGTAGTCTTCAATGGTGAACATCTCTATGTTGATCATATCTACTATATGACTCATGTTTGACCTTTCGGTCTCCAGTGTTCCGAGGCCATGTCTGTACATGCTAGGCTCGCCAAGTTTAACCCGAGTATTCCGCATGTGCAAAACTGTCTTGCACCCGTTGTATGTGAACGTCGAGCCTATCACACCCGATCATCACGTGGTGTCTCAGCACGACGAACTGTCGCAACGGTGCATACTCAGGGAGAACACTTATACCTTGAAATTTTAGTAAGGGATCATCTTATAATGCTACCGCCGTACTAAGCAAAATAAGATGCATAAAAGATAAACATCACATGCAATCAAAATATGTGACATGATATGGCCATCATCATCTTGTGCCTTTGATCTCCATCCCCAAAGCACCGTCATGATCTCCATCGTCACCGGCTTGACACCTTGATCTCCATCATAGCGTCGTGGTCGTCGCGCCAACTATTGCTTCTACAACTATCGCTAACGCATAGTGATAAAGTAAAGAAATTACATGGCGTTTGCATTTCATACAATAAAGAGACAACCATAAGGCTCCTGCCGGTTGTCAGATATCTTACAAAACATGATCATCTCATACAATAACGTTTATCACATCATGTCTTAACCATATCACATCACAACATGCCTGCAAAAACAAGTTAGACGTCCTCTACTTTGTTGTTGCAAGTTTTACGTGGCTGCTATGGGGTTCTACCAAGAACCGTTCTTACCTACGCATCAAAACCACAACGGTGTTTCGTCAAGTTTGCTGTTTTAACCTTCAACAAGGACCGGCCGTAGTCAAATTTGATTCAACTAAAGTTGGAGAAACAGACACCCGCCAGCCACCTTTATGCAAAACTAGTTGCATGTCTGTCGGTGGAACCGGTCTCATGAACGTGATCATGTAAGGTTGGTCCAGGCCGCTTCATCCAACAATACCGCCGAATCAAAATAAGACATTGGTGGTAAGCAATATGACTATCACCGCCCACAACTCTTTGTGTTCTACTCGTGCATATCATCTACGCATAGACCTGACTCGGATGCTACTGTAGGGAAACGTAGCATGTAATTTCAATAAAATTCCTACGCTCACACAAGATCTATCTAGGAGATGCATAGCAACGAGAGGGGAAGAGTGTGTCCATGTACCCTCGTAGACCGAAAGCGGAAGCGTTTGTTAACGCGGTTGATGTAGTCGAACTTTTTCTTGTTCCGACCGATCAAGCACCGAACGTACGGCACCTCCGAGTTCTGCACACGTTCAGCTCGATGATGTCCCTCGAACTCTTGATCCAGCAAAGTGTCGAGGGAGAGTTCCGTCAGCACGACGGCGTGGTGACGGTGATGGTGAAGTGATCCACGCAAGGCTTCGCCTAAGCACTACGTGAATTTGACCAGAGGCGTAAACTGTGGAGGGGGGCGCCGCACACGGCTAACAATTGTTGGTCTGTGTTCTAGGCGCCCCCTCCCCATGTATATATAGGTGGGAGGGGGAGGGAGACAGCCTTGGGGCGCCCCAAGTAGGAGGAATCCTACTTGGGGGCCTAGTCCAATTCGCCCCCCCCCCCTACCATATTTTCCGGAGGGGGAAGGAAGGAGGAGGGAGGAGGGAAGGAAGGGGGAAGCCGAATCCCTCCCCTTCCTTCTCTCTTCCCCTCTTTACTTCCTCCTCTAGTTCGGCCCATATGGGGGGCGCAGCAGCCCCTGCTGGCTGCTGCGTTTCCCCTCTTGGCCCATTAGGCCCATATCTTTGCCGGGGGGTGCCCGGAACCCCTTCCGGTGACCTGATATGTACCCGGTACCCTCCGGAACACTTCCGGTGTCCGAATACCATCGTCCTATATATCAATCTTTACCTCTCAACCATTTTGAGACTCCTCGTCATGTCTGTGATCTCATCCGGGACTCCGAACAACATTCGATCACCAAATCATATAACTCATATAATACAAAATCGTCATCGAACGTTAAGCGTGCGGACCCTACGGGTTCGAGAACTATGTAGACATGACCGAGACACTTCTCCGGTCAATAACCAACAGCGGAACCTGGATGCTCATATTGGTTCCCACATATTCTATGAAGATCTTTATCGGTCGTACCGTAATGACAACATACGTTATTCCCTTTGTCATCGGTATGTTACTTGCCCGAGATTCGATCGTCGGTATTTTCATACCTAGTTCAATCTCGTTACCGGCAAGTCTCTTTACTTGTTCCGTAGTGCATCATCCCGCAACTAACTCATTAGTCACATTGCTTGCAAGGCTTCTTATGATGTGCATTACCGAGAGGGCCCAGAGATACCTCTCCGATACTCGGAGTGACAAATCCTAATCTCGATCTATGCCAACCCAACAAACACCTTCGGAGATACCTATAGAGCATCTTTATAATCACCCAGTTACGTTGTGACGTTTGATAGCACACAAGGTATTCCTCCGGTATCCGGGAGTTGCATAATCTCATAGTCAAAGGAATTTGTATATGACATGAAGAAAGCTATAGCAATAAAACTAAACGATCAATATGCTAAGCTAACGGATGGGTCATGTCCATCACATCATTCTCCTAATGATGTGATCCCATTTATCAAATGACAACACATGTCTATGGTTAGGAAACTTAACCATCTTTGATTAACGAGCTAGTCTAGTAGAGGCTTACTAGGGACACGGTGTTTTGTCTATGTACCCACACATGTATCAAGTTTCAGGTTAATACAATTCTAGCATGGATAATAAACATTTATCATGAATAAGGAAATATAAAATAACAACTTTATTATTGCCTCTAGGGCATATTTCCTTCACATGTTGCTGTGGATAGTACTACTAGAGAAAGTTTGTATATCATTATTTTCGACGATGAAGGCGAACTTCAGTTAGGTGCCAACTCGTTTACTTGTGGTGTAGAACCTTCAACAATGTTAGCAATAACAACATCAATAAAAGGAGCATCCCAGCCAAAAAAAACAAGAGCATCAACATCAAACATCTCTCACACTATCATTGTTTATCTTGAACGTCTCGCTTTCCTCTATCTGAATTTGTCGCTATCTCTTATCACTCACACAATCCTTTCGATATGCTCTCATCCTCTTCTTTTGCCTCATCTCTTTCACCGACTTCTTCCTCCGCCTACCACTCTCCCCTATCTACAATCATCCATGGCCCTCGGCACGATGCTTGTGTAGGAATGAAGTATGTCTACCAGAGGGTGGGGGGTGAATGGGAGTTTTAAAATTTCTTCATAAATCTCAAAACTCTCGGAACCCAGCAGAGGATCGAATGAAAAACAAACTACAGCGAGCTTAAACTAAGTACCAAATGGAAACTAAACATGCATCGAGACAAAACACATAAAGGAAAACATGTTGAATATAAACATGGGTAGAAGAGATAACCAGTGGTGCTCGATGGCGACAGGATATTTGTTCGACCAGTTCGTCCTTCTGCATAAGGACTACGTCTGGTTGGAGGGGTTGTGACTTAACACGGAAGATAAACTCTCTTCACCTTATTCTCCTCGACAATTGGTTCGTCAACCAATGTTGATTACTCATGGTAGATACTTGAGGCGATCTCCAAACCTTCATAGACTTCTTCTTTGAGAACCACAATCACTCTTGGCCTCTAAAGAAATTGACACCTAACCGTCTAGAGAGTTTGCAGCTCTCAAGAGTAATAGGCAGAGCGTACTGGACTTAGATTCTAGTGATGCTAAACCACTATCTAATTCTTCGGCTCTAGGGGTTTTTCTCTCGGTGGATTTTAAACTCAAATTGCTCAGAGAGGGGGTTGCTCAACAATCTTCTCAGAATCAAATGGAGCAGCCACCGGACAACGCCGGCGCAGGGTTGCTATTTATCGCCGCATCCTTCCCAGATGAGAAATGACCATTTTGGGCACGCGGTCCAGCCAATGGCCAACCGACAGATTTGCAACGGTCGGATTTTGGAGCAACCGTAACATTACTTAAGGAACAAGTAATGCTAACTCCTCGGTCTGAGTCAAATCTCTCGTAGCGAAGAAGATCACAGTCTCTTGCTGGCAAGTATTTGCTCGGAACACAAAGAGATTTCTCTCGCAACTTTCATAGGATTTGGGTTTAGCATCAGAGAATCAAAGTTTCGAACGCTACACCCCTCTTAATAGTACGGTGGTCCTATGACTCAATAAAGAGAAGAAGAACAACAAAATAAATACTACGTCTTCACTTCATCTTCAATCTCCTCGGATGCAGTCATTTTCCTCAGACAGACACTGAATCAATTGCTTCACTTCAGCAAATTTCGAGGGGTAACTCTTGTCATCATAGTCTTCGGTGATAACCTTCACTGCAGCGCAGGGAGATTATCTTCGTCGTTTTCATCAAACTCCTCGATACATCAGGGACCTGTTACTCTGTGTGCACTAGCAAACACATAAGTCCCATACCGTTTATGTCAACAAACTCCAAAAACATAAGGGGCCTATCATTGCACCAACAAATAGGTACTGAAGAATAGAAAGGCATGACATATTGACATGTATTCCCACCATCCGAAAATAAATGGATGTGTCTAGGCTTATTTCAGTTCTAGATACATGCATTTTTATCCATTTATGTGACATGTAATCCGAACAGAGGGAATATGATGCAAGAGCTAGGGATACGACAGGACAACAGAGTAAAAGAAACACTAGTTGAATGTAAACTGTATGTTAGCTGGAATAGGTGCAGAAAAATAGGAAGGCAACATATGCGTGTATGATGAGGAAACTAAGATGGCATTGCAACAGAACAGTAGAACAACACTTCAATGTAAAAAAACATGGTATGGTAGACGGATGGAGTACATACTAATGAATAACAATGTATGAGTTATTCAGAAGGATGATGTCCAAACTAAGCAGATGGCATTGCGATAGAGTAGAATGACAGTACTTGAATTTGAAAACATGTTATCATGAATGGAATAGGTACCGAAAAACAGGAAGGCATGAGATATTTACATGTATGATCAGCTCAGAGAGAGAGAAGCTTGAACTTCTTCCCTTGTGAGTGGAGGATCATCTTGATCGGAGGAATCACTTTCATCATTTCTATCAACTGGTTCAGCTGGCCTCTTCTTTGGCGCACTCTTTTTCTTCAATGCAGCAGAGCTGGGATCATGTTTGCGCTTCGAATGCCCTTCTGATTTTCCTTCAGCCTTTTTCTTTTCGATGTCAGATTTGATAAGATGACGATTTTCTTCTTCTCGAGCTCTTCTTGGCTCTCTTTTCTACATTCTTCAGGCGCTTAGCCTTTTCATCGTGATAAGATTTAGGAGTCTTAAGAGATGATTCATGAGCAGTTGGTGGTGGCGGCAGTCTCTCTTGGGGATCACTTGCTCGGACAAGGCCAATTTCATGACAATCACCCCATAGAGGATGGAAGGCAAAGTTCTTCGTATACCGAGGATGAATCATTTCATAGTTGAACCACTTGCGTACCCAGTGACGAATCTTCTGCAGACGCCTTCTCTTTTCTGTTGCTGATTCTCCCGGAACAGTGTTATAGTTACATGAGAGATATACTCAGCTGGATTTGTGAATGGTTACCTGCCACCTTTCTTTTTCTTCGGAGCATCTTCTTCTTGCTCATCTACATTTTGTTTGGATTTCTTTCTTTTGCTAGTTGATGGGCCTACCGTTGGTCCCTTGGCATTTGGAGCCTTTGACTCATCTGCAGTACCCAGAACTACCTCTTCTTCATCGGCCATGCTCATTGGTCGAGCAGAATCTTCAATAAATTGCATATTCCTGTGAAAAAGAATAGATTCGAGGGAGAATGGGGACAGGGTTACAAATGCTCACAACGAGGATTTTTTTTCGAACGAAAACATTTTGAAGAAGAAATAGATGCAGACTTTGAGAAATGTTTTGAATGAAAGAAACATATAGAACAAACTAGTAGGTCCGAAGAATATACTAGTCAGCGTGCTAAGCATTCCATTCGAGCGAAACATAACACAATCCCTAGATCTATTTTTTTTCGAATGCGAGGGACAACTACAAACCACATCCGCACTAGAAAAGGTAAAACCATAGATCTAAGATATGCGGTAAAATCGGAGAAAAAATGACCACAGATGAACTCGAACAGGAAGGATGGAGGCCCGAGTTTGAACTGCACGTACCCTAGCTCGGTGGCATGCAGCAGCTACGGCGGCGCGGGGAAGAGGGTGTCCCGCGGCGGCGAGGAAAGACTTCGGTGACCACTTTCCGGCAGTGAAGTGGCGAAGGGGTCGTCGGCGTCGAGCTCAAGGTGGAGCGCTACGGCGAGGGTTTCGGAGGAGACGGCTGCGAGGAGAAAGAGAAGTGAACTGGAAGAAGGGGGCGGGGCGGTTTTTATATGCGAATGGAAATAACCGCACACGGTGAATCTGATCGAACGGCCTCTATTCAGAGACTATTGCGATTCAACGGACAAGATGAGGAGGCATATGATGGATTGCACGTGGCAGCCGTCATGAAAGATCGTGGTCCTGACTTGGGTGGGAAACCCCAAATTTTGGACAGCTTTCGCCAAAATAGATTAAAGTTTGGACCGAATCTTAATTGTGGTCAAGGACACTAGATAAAGTTTCGTTCCAGATGAAATTGAGCATTTATAATGGAATAGCATGTGACACCCTGATATTGGCAACTTTTTCTTTTCAAACTTTTCTTGGTTTTATTTGAAACTTGAATGGTTTTTGAACCTTTTCATTTGGTCTTGGACACTTTTGAATCTTTTCCAAGTAATCCAAAGCCTCATCACCTTGCCAAAACCCTGCCAAGTACCTCAAGGACCCAAATCCCAATTTAAATCTTTTCCAATAACTCTTTCTTTTATTTGGGAATTTAGGTCATCACTAGGGGTTGTGAAGCAACCTATAGTTTGGATGACCAAAAAATTCTCAAATAATTCCCTAAAATACCTTGGACCATATCTTGTCCCAATATCCAAAAATATTCCATGACCTAGTTCAAATATTTTGCAAAACAATTCATTTTTGTTCCTGGTCAGTCTGAACCTTTGTGAAGGAAGTACCTGTTAGGTTTGTCCAAATGCTCTGAAATTTTTGTGGCATGAGGACACCTACAAATGACTTCCCTCCACCAAGTTTCAGCCTCAGGAGATCATCCAAGTGAGCAGTACCTCAACATTCACATTCTGGACCAGATTTGTAGGTTACACATGAACTACCCTCAAATCTCAACCAAACCTACTCAAACTTGGCCAGTTTGGAGTCCTTCCAACGAGGATCACTCCAGACAATCTATTTGGCTCCATCCCTAGCTCTCCACCTCTCCAGATCCCTCTCTAGTTCACTGTCAGGAACTGTTGTTGAGGCTACCCTTCATCTCAGACCCAACCAAGCCAAACTATGGGTGCAGGTGTAGTGAGTGATCGAGGGTCGACGTGCCAGACAAGATTTGCCAGGCTTGCATGGCCTCCTGGTGGCAAGCACCGTGGTGAGCACAGCGATGGCATGCTTGTCGTCGCGCTCTGTGCTGCGCCAGGCTCTGGTCTCATCAGAGCGAGACGCCTGCGCCGCAGTAGCTTGTCCAAGCATGCCGACATCGTTCCCGTGCGACACCTAGCCCCTCCAGATCCTTCGCCCTCGCCGGAGAAGCCCTCGATGGCCACCACGACCGTAAGCATTGTGCCGCCTGTGCGACCACAGTGGCGGCACCGCTCGTCTTCTTCTCCCCGAGCTATCCCCTCGCGCATTTAATGCCTCTGCTCGCTCCCGTCGCTTCGCCCCACGCCACGACGGCTAGCTCGTCGTCCTTGCTCCAGTGGCGTAGCCACGTCATCGCTGATCCAAAGAGATCACCGAGCGCCTCCTCCCGCCTATAAATAGCCCCGCCCGGCCTCGCTAAGCTCCTCACCCCCTCTCCCTCCATCCTCCATTGCCTCCCCAAGCAAGAGCCAAGGCCGAGAGGCCCTCTGGCCTCGAGATTTGCCGGAGTTTCTCCGCTGCCCTCGCGCTATCGACAGCCATCACCACTCCTCCTCCGCTTCGCCTGAGACCACCGTAGCACTCAGCAAGTTCCACTGGTACTCCTCGACCTCCTGCCCGAGCGAATAGTCGCCCGAATCACCACCTCCCTCGACCACCGTAGCGCTTGTCCACCGGAGAAGAAGGGCACCGCACCGTCCGTCCATCTCCGGGGGAGCTACAGGTACAGGGAGGACCGTCTTCGAGTGCCCGATCGATCCCCGTCAACTCCCAGCTCCGCCGCCTTCCCTATCGCCGGTGAGCGTCGCTGGAGCCCCGCCTCCCTCTGTTCTCTCCCTCCTCCCACTGTTTTAAACCGAGCAGGCCCCACCTGTTAGCAGCTCAGAAGGGCATGCACGAAGGGGTAAGTGAAGGCGCCTTTGGCCTTTACACCTTCGACGTGGCCCATTCAAGGTTTTTCTGTTTTTCTGAATTTTGTTTATTTAAACAGAGTTGACCAGCCACTTTGACTACTAATAACTTTTTATTAAAAGGTCCAATTGACCTGATTCTTTTTGCATTATGTTCATATTCAACTTCTTTATTTTCTGACCAAGTTTGGTATTTTTCCAATACTCACAGAATTGTTGGTGAATAAAAAGGCTTTATGTGACATTTTCCTTTGCCATTTAAAAATATTTTCAGAAGGAGATTCTTGTGGATTTGAAGACCAGGAGTATTTGGACAACCCAAGTGATCAAGGCAAGCCAGGACATCCATATTATGAAGCATTTCATAGCATTGCATAATTCATATTCATTTTCCCGCATTTAATTAACATAGATAATTCAAGTGAAGTATTTAAATGCCTATTGTTGAAAACTTAAATTGATATGATAAATGACCCTGATTACTAAGAGAAACTTAGTTGGTTGATCAAGAGTCACCTGTCCGAGCTTACCCGTGCAGCCACATTTGCCGGTATGGGACGGCCTTGACTTGGTCTGGCTCCGTGCTCTTTCACCGGTACCTCCAGACAGGGAGGGTTATGCGTGCGTGCTGCCCTGATTAGGCAGATGGCGATAACCCTGTGAGCCCAGTTGATTTTTGTGTTGGCGTCCCCGTTTGGGACAATTTAGTTAGGCCACGACGGTGGCAGGTGTCACGAGGTGACACGGGGCCACCCAGGGCTTGACTCCGGGGGTGGATGATTGCCGGTGGTACGATGGAAGAGTCACGGGTCAGGCGGGTTTCGTTGGAGCAACGCTGGTCCACCCGAATGGGATCACGAGGTCAGGTGCTCCATGGTGTGGGTAAAGTGCGCAACCTCTGCAGAGTGTAAAATCTATTCGAATAGCCGCGTCCACGGTATTGGACAGCCCGTCCAGACCTCTCTAGGTGATTAACCGTAATAACCATAGTAATGATGGAAGAACTTGTCTTATGAGCGAAAGTACTCGTGGCATCGAGTATTCCGAGGGTTGTGAGACAACCCAGATATGAGTAAGTTAATAACAGTAAGTGAATCAGTTAAGAGTTAACAAGTTGATTGCCATGCTATTATTTGCTGCATATTTGGTTGTCATGTGCTTGCGAGTACATTCAAAGTACTCACCTGGCGTATCATGCCAGATGCAGGAGAAGACTGAGACGGAGGTCTCTAAGGTCCATGTTGTGATGCATAGGATGTGTCGTCAGCAGTGTCCCTGTGGATGGAGTTACTATCATGTTCCGCTACGCAGTAGTCTTTCACTGTAGTATTCCGCAGTAATACCGAGGCCCTGATATGTTAGATAAATAATGTAGATATTGTCATAGGACTAGACGTGCTTTTGGCCTCGATGATCATGTAATATATAAGCTTGTACTCGACTATTATCAATAAAAGTTCAGCTATGTTCTATTCCAAGTTGTTGTGTGTTTCCAGAAGACATGATCTCTGGGTTGGAAACACTAGTAAACCGGTTCTCTGAGCCGGGGTGCCACAACGCTTGGTATCAGAGCCATGCTGACTGTAGGACACCCTAGGTAACCCGCGCTAGGACTGCGATTAGCATAGGACCTTGAGTCTGCATCCTGCTTGTTGCATACCATGCCTCATGCATCATAATTCATTATGTTACTAACTCTTGGCATTGTGAGTGTAGATGGCACCAGTTCCATATCACTTTCATCATGAGCCAGAACCCCACACTTTTCCAGCTCTGCTTCGTAGCGTCTGGCTTCGGCTGTATCCCAATGGTGATGACCCGGTGTACCAGGTGTTCCGGGAGCAGTTGGGTGAGTCAGTATATGAGTACCATGCAGTGGCTTACATGACCGCAACTTCGGATATTGGAAGCTCTTCTCGCTCTTCCAAGGGCGGAGTGGCTTCTACTCCGGAGCTGGCGATCCAGTTTGCTACCATGGAGGCTATTACTGACTTGCACTTCCACGAGGTCGAGATGCAGACCCATCCAGGTTTCTTCCACTATCCCACTCTGTCACCTACGATAGGGCGAGTCCTTTTCTCACTTGTTGACCCGGCGTGTGATCATGCGGCTGGTGTTTTGTCTCGCTATCTAAACGCCAGTTACCGTATGATCATCTCCTTGGCTGAGGAGCTGTGTCGTGTTCAGGGGCACTTGCAGCGGTGACTCCAGCACCTCCTCCTCTTCCTGTAGTTCCACCTAGGTATCCACCACCAGTTCCACCTCCGCGTGTGCTTGATACCCCTTCCGGTTTTTCTGTACCATCAGGCTTATCATCTGGTAGCTGACTTGAGACCCTGGCTAAGTGGGCCTCACTCCTAGCCACTCCTGCTCCACCGATGCTGAGGCGACGTGCTCCTTCTCCCGCCGAGGGAGAGCCGTCTCAGCAACAACGTCGCATATCCTTTGACCCGGTGACTCACATCATCAGTTCTGATTCTGACTCGAGATCTGATGATGAGGACTCTTCAGATGGGCAGTGTTCGTGTCACCGACGCACTAGACTGGAGCTTGAGTAGTAATGCATGCATCTTTGCATATGCCGATTGCCGTACGAGCAGTCTAGCCATGATATCCCCCTACTAGCTTGCCATGTATGATGTTGGGTTATCTTGTATAATTATGTTATTTTCTTTATTTGCCTTTTTCATAAATTTTCTTTTGGTGTCATATTACCGTATTTCTCCTTATGGATGTTGCTCATCAATTTGGTATTTGCTATGGGAACAAAAATTAGGATGAAGAAAGGAAGTAGCAGTCAAGGCAGCGATGGAAACCCCGTCCGTCGTTCCGCCAGGCAGGCAGGGCAACCGCCCGAAGACTTACCACCACCACCACCTCAAGCACCAACCATAGATCAGATAATGGGAGTGTTTGAGGAAAAGAGAAACCAAGACCTCATGGAATTTCTCAAGAGTATGCAGACAATAGTAGGTCAGAACAATGGCAATGGGGTGCATTCCAAACTGTCTGACTTCTAGCACACAAAACCACCCAACTTTGGTCAGGCTGTGGATCCTATTGAGGCTGATGACTGGTTAAGAACCATGGAAAAGAAATTGGACATCACTCGTTGTGAAGAAGCAGATAAAGTCCCATTTGCCACCCATTATCTCGAAGGCCCGGCAGCCATATGGTGGGACAACACCAAGTTAATGTGGCCTGCTGGAGAAGAGATTTCCTGGGAGAAATTCAAAGAGCTGTTCCGCAAGTATCATATTCCCACAGGTATCATGAAAGTGAAGCAGAGGGAATTCCTGGCCCTCACACAAGGAAACATGTCTGTGGGAGAATACCTAAACAAGTTCAACAACTTGGCCCAGTACTCTCCTCATGATGTGGCTACCGAAGAAAGGAAAATAGACCGGTTCCTCGGAGGACTTAATCACGCCCTCCGATGTCAGCTATGCATGTTGGACTTCCCCCGATTTCCAGACTTTGGTGGATTAGGCCTTCATCGCCGAACGAGAACACAAATCTGGGAATGATGATCATAAGAGGAAGTTCGAGCCTAAGAAGGACAACAGGAAACCATATGCGCAAAAGCTGCACAGTTGGCAGCCAGGGGCATCTAAAAACAAACCTGTGTGGAACAATGGTGACAACAACAGCAAGCCAGGCAACCAGAGCAAGGCCTTCGGCAAGCAGCCAGTCATAGAGGACTGCCGCCGCAATAGCACCTGTTTCACTTGTGGCCAGAGTGGACACTACGTCAAGCAGTGTCCTACTAATAATGGAAAGCAGTCAGCTGACCACAAGCCACAAGTCAATCACCTTGGACGCCGCCCCAACCACAATTTCAGCCACGGATGCGTCCACCACATTTCTGCCGAAGAAGTCTGCGAGGCTCCAGACATTGTCCTTGGTATGTTTTCTATCAACGACATACCTGCAATAATTTTATTTGATTCTGGGGCTTCCCACTCATTTATTTCGCAAAGTTTTGCCACCTTGCACAAATTTTCTCCTTCACTTTTGGACAAAATCATGGTGGTACAATCCCCTGGCTCTATGCTCAGAACAAATATAATATACAAGGGTCTAGAAATCTCAATCCATGGAGTCAAATTCTCAGCTACCCTTGTTGCCATTGAATCCCCAGGACTGGATATAATACTGGGAATGGACTGGTTGGCACCACATCAAGTGTGTATCAACTGCGCCACCAGAACGGTGACATTGGTGAACCCCGCCGGACAAACCGTCCAATTTCTGGCCAAAGAATGATAACAAGAAAGGGCAAGGCATACCATACCACTGTTACGGATATGAATCCGATTCTGGTAGTGGGTGAATTTCCGGATGTATTTCCTGAGGAATTACCAGGAATGCCGCCCGACCGAGAATTGGAGTTCGCCATTGAAGTAATTCCTGGTACAGCTCCAATATACAAGAAATATTATCGTATGCCAGGCCTAGAGCTGGCAGAGCTAAAGAAGCAGTTAGACGAGTTGTTACAGAAAGGATACATTCGTCCAAGAATTTTGCCATGGGGGTCACCAGTATTATTTGTCAAGAAGAAGGATGGAAGTCTACGAATGTGCGTAGACTATCGCCAGCTTAACGAGTTCACTATCAAGAACAAGTACCCGCTCCCTCGAATTGATGACTTATTCGACCAGTTGAATGGAGCACGGGTATTCTCTAAGATCAACCTCAGAACGGGATATCATCAACTGAAAATCCGAAAGGAGGATATCCCCAAGACAACGTTCACCACTCGATATGGACTATATGAATTTACAGTTATGGCGTTTGGATTGACCAACGCTCCAGCCTACTTCATGAGCATGATGAACAAAGTCTTCATGGACTTTCTGGACAAGTTTGTAGTGGTGTTCATTGACGACATCCTGATACGCTTGACCGCTTGACCGCTTGGTGATGCGATTCTTTCGGTGCAGCTTGATAGCGGGCACACATACAAACACTCAACATAATATCAGGTCTGGATGCACATAGATATCTCAAAGGGAAAACTCAATTCACAACAAGATAGAGAGGGGAAACCACCATATGATCCAACTATATTAACAAAGCCCGCGATACATCAAGACCATGACATCTCAAGAACACGAGAGAGAGAGAAAGATTAAACACATAGCTACTAGTACAAACCCTCAGCCCCGAGGGTGGACTACTCCCTCCTCATCATGGTGGCCATAGGGATGATGAAGATGGCCTCCGGTGATGATTTCCCCCTCCGGCGGAGTGCCAGAACGGGGTCTAGATTGGTTTTTCGTGGCTACAGAGGCTTGCGGCGGCGGAACTTCTGATCTAGGGTTACCCCAGGGTTTTTGGAATATTTGGCAATTTATAGGGCGAAGAGGCGGTGCGGGAGGTCACCGAGGGGGGCACAACCCCCTGGGAGCGCCCAGGTGGGTTGTGACCACATCGGGCCTCCCCTCTGGTACTTTTTTAGCCCATCCTAGGTCTTCTAGTCCAAAAAAATTCTCCAAAAATGTTCGCTGCATTTGGACTCCGTTTGATATCATTTTCCTGCAAAGTAAAAAACAAGCAAAAAACAGCAACTCGCACTAGGCACTATGTCAATAGGTTAGTCCCAAAAAATGATATAAAGTTGCTATAAAATGATTGTAAAACATCCAAGAATGATAATATAACAGCATGAATACTTCATAAATTATAGATACGTTGGAGACGTATCACTTATCCTCGTCAGTGGGGGCTGGAGGTATAGCAACGTTGAACCCGAACTGCACCACATTCCACATGTCATCATCTATTGCTCGGAGACGGATCTTCATCTTCTCCTTCCAGAAGGGATAGTCTGTCCCATCGAATATTGGAATCTTGAGATGCGACTTGTAGCTCACTGAAGACATACTTAAACTCCAAGGTTGTTAGAACAAAATGAGCAGAGCCAAGGAGTACCTTGCTCTGAAACCAATTGTAGGAACGAAGTATGTCTACCGGAGGGGGGGGGGGGGTAAATGGGAGTTTTAAAATTTATTCGGAAATCTCAAAATTCTCGGAACCCAGCAGCGGATCGAATGAAAAACAAACTACAGCGAGCTTAAACTAAGTACCGAATGGAAACTAAACATGCATCGAGACAAAACACATGAAGGAAAACATGTTGAATTCAAACATGGGTAGAAGAGATAACCAGTGGTGCTCGATGGCGACAGGATATTTGTTCGACCAGTTCGTCCTTCTGCACAAGGACTACGTCTCGCTGGAGGGGTTGTGACTTAACACGGAAGATAAACTCTCTTCACCCTATTCTCCTCGACAATTGGTTCGCCAACCAATGTCGATTACTCATGGTAGATACTTGAGATGATCTCCAAACCTTCACAGACTTCTTCTTCGAGAACCACAATCACTCTTGGTCTCTGAAGAAATTGACACCTAACCGTCTAGAGAGTTTGCAGCTCTCAAGAGTAATAGGCAGAGCGTACTGAACTTAGATTCGAGTGATGCTGAACCACTATCTAATTCTTCGGCTCTAGGGGTTTTCTCTCGGTGGATTTTAACTCAAATCGCTCAGAGAGGGGGTTGCTCAACAATCTTCTCAGAATCAAACGAAGCATTTAATGGACACAGCCGGCGCGGGGTGGCTATTTATAGCCGCAGCCTTCCTGGATGGGAAATGACCATTTTTGACACGCGGTCCAGCCAATGGCCAACCGACACATTTGCAACGATCAGATTTGGGAGCAACAGTAACATTACTTGAGGAACAAGTAATGCTAACTGATACATCTCCAACGTATCTAAAATTTATGAAGTATTCACGCCATGTTTACAACAATTTTATATGTTTTTGGTATGATTTGGATGGAACTAACCCGGACTGACGCTGTTTTCAGCAAAACTACCATGGTGTTGTTTTTTGTGCAGAAATAAAAGTTCTCCAAATGCAATGAAACTTTTTGACGATTTTTTTGGAACAAAAGAGGCACTAGTAGCTTCGTGGGAGGACCAGAAGGTGAAGGAGGTGAGCACAAGACACCTGGGGTGCCAGGAGGCCCAGGCGCGCACAGGTGGGTTGGGCTCACCTCAAGGCCCTTCTTCGCGTGATTCCAACACTTAAAAATCCTATAAATAGAGAAACCATCAGAAATAACCCTAGATCAGAAGTTCCGCTGCCGCAAGCCTCTGTAGCCATGAAAAACCAATCTAGACCCTGTTCCGGCACCCTGCCGGAGGGGAAAATCATCACCGGTGGCCATCTTCACCATCCCGGCGGCCACCATGATGAGGAGGGAGTAATCCACCCTCGGGGCTGAGGGTTTGTACCAGTAGCTATGTGTTTAATCTCTCTCTCTCTCTCTCTCTCGTGTTCTTGAGATGTCACGATCTTGATGTATCGCAGGCTTTGTTAATATAGTTGGATCATATGGTGTTTTCCCCTCTCTATCTTGTTGTGAATTGAGTTTTCCCTTTGAGATTTCATTTTATCGGATTGAATAATTTTATGGATTTGAGAACATTTGATGTATGTCTTGCTATGAATACCCGTGGTGACAATGGGGTATCATATTGATTCACTTGATATGTGTTTTGGCACTCAACTCGCGGATTCCCGAGGTGACATTGGGGTAATCTATGCATAGGGGTTGATGCACGTTCTCGTCTTTGTTTCCCCGGTAGAAATCTTGGGGCACTCTTTGAGGTTCTTTGTGTTGGATTGAGTATTATGAATCTGAAATTGTTTTATGCATATCATATAATCAACTCATGGATACTCGCGGTGACATTGGAGTATCTAGGTGACATTAGAGTTGGTTGATGTGTATCATATGGTGTTATTTTAGTACGACCTCTTGGTTAGATTGATCGAAAAGAATAGGTTGGTGTTATTTTAGTACGAACTCTAGGATAGATTGATCGGAAGGAATAGCTTTGAGGTGGTTTCGTACCCTACAAACAATTTCTTCTTATGTTCTCCACTAGATAGGAACTTTGGAGTGATTCTTCATCGCACGTTGAGGGATGGTTATATGATCCAATTATATTAGCATTGTTGAGAGATTGCACTAGCGAAAGTACGGACCCTAGGCCTCATTTCCAAGCATTGCAATACCGTTTGTGCTCCGTTTTATCAATTGCTACCTTGTTGTTTTTTATTGTTCCTATTACAAAAATCAATATCTACTATCATTACTATGCTTGTATCACCATCTCTTCGCCGAACTAGTGCACCTATACAAATTACCATTGTATTTGGTGTGTTGGGGACACAAGAGACTTTTTATTATTTGGTTGCAGGGTTGTTTGAGAGAGACCATCTTCATCCTACACCTCTCACGGATTGATAAACCTTAGGTCATCCACTTGAGGGAAAATTGCTACTGTCGTGAAAAACTCAGCGCTTGGAGGCCTAACACAAGTCTACAAGAACAAGTTGTGTAGTAGACATCAAGCTCTTTTCTGGCGCCGTTGCCGGGGAGGTGAGTGCTTGAAGGTATATCTTTAGATCTTGCAATTGAATCTTTTAGTTTCTTGTTTTATCACTGGTTTGGTTTATAAAAAGAAAACTATAAAAAAATGGAATTGATGTGGGCTCATATTATTCGTCTTTATCATGTCTTTCTTGAAAATGATGGAAAGGAAAATTGTGCTCAATTGATAGAAGAAGAATTCAATAAAATGTTTGGCATAAAATCCTTGAATGGTGAGCATGATTGCAATGTTGTTAGTATGAATTATTTGAATATCCATGATGCTAATGATATGCAAAGCCATAAGCTTGGGGGTGCTATGTTTGATGAAGATGATATTTTTAGTCCCCCAAGTTTTAATGAGAATATTTACTATGATGAAAGCATGCCACCTATTTATGATGATTATGGTGATGACATGTATGCTATAAAGAGTAATGATATCCATGAAACTTGTCATCATGATTTTAATGCTCAATATGATTATGCCAATCAAGAATCACATGATAGTTATTTTGTTGAGGTTGCTCCCACTACTATTCATGAGAATACATTTGCATATGTGGAGAGTAATAAAAATTATATGCTTGTGGATCATGAAAAGAATTCTTTATGTGATAGTTATATTGTTGAATTCATTCATGATGCTACTGAAAATTATTATGAGAGAGGAACATATGCTTTTACATACAGCAATAATATCAAGTTTCCTCTCTATGTGTTGAAAATCTTGAAGTTTTGCTTGTTTTGCCTTCCTATGCTAGATGATTCTTGTTCCCATGAATTATTTGCTCACAAAATCCCTATGCCTAGGAAGTGGGTTAGGCTTAAATTTGCTAGTCATATGCTTAATAATGCTCTCTTTATGTTTCAATTCTTTACTTTTATACGAGCATCATTGAAATCTTCATGCCTAGCTAAAAGCCATTAAAGAAAAGCGCTTGTTGGGATCATTTACCCCTACTGTTTTTGTGTGTTAACATGATTAGGCTACTGTATTAATCATGTTTTGTAGGTTTTGTTTCAATAAAGTGCCAAGTAAAGCCTTTGGGTTAGTGTGGATGATAGTTGACTTGATTCTGTGCAAAAACAGAAACTTTTGCGTCCAGTACAGAAATTCCTATATTTTACTGGAACGTGTAAAAACTATGAATTTTTTACAGTTGATGGGTATACAAATTTTCTACGTTGTCCTAATTATTCAGAATTTTTGGATTAAAGAAGTATGACTAAAATTCAGATCTTTATGTACTGTTCTGTTTTTGAAAGATTCTGTTTTCAATGCATAGTTTGCTTGTTTTATGGTTTCTATGGATTATATTGCTTAATATAAATTTTGAACATTTTATAGTACAGTAGGAATTATGTGGAAACAATTATTAATCTTATCTTGACAGTACCAAAGTGAATGATTTGTCTTTATCATACTAACCCATCTCACGAAGTTCCGTTAAGTTTTGTGTGATTGAACTTTTCAAGTTTTGGGTGAGATATCGATATGAGGAGAATAAGGAGTGACAAGACCCTAAGCTTGGGGATTCCCAAGGCACCCCCAAGGTATTATTCAAGTAAGATCCAAGCAACTAAGCTTGGTGATGCCCCGGAAGGCATCCCCTCTTTCGTCTCCAACATTATCGGTAACCTCACTTGGAGCTACATTTTCATTCGTCACATGATATGTGTTTTGCTTGGAGCATCATTTTATTTTATTAGGATTTGCTTTCTGTTATTTTGAATAATTTTTTTATATCTTTTACTTCAATAAAAATGTCAAGTATAGTCTTTGCCATGCTTATTTTGCAAGTCTATGTGTTGTTGTTTGAAAACAGAAAGTTGCACGCTATTGCGTGAATTCTTGAGAAAAGTAAGAATGTGATAAAATGTTGAAATGCTTTGCATAATAAGCTATGATAAATTTTCTACACTGTGGTAAATTTTCATAATTTTTGGAGTTAGGGAAGTTGAGTAAAATTGCACTCTTTACAGACTGTACTATTTAGACAGATTGCTATTATGTTTGCATTGTTTCCATATGTTTGCTTGTTTAATGATTCTATTTGAGGATAGGAGTATTAAATATGCAGAGGCATTTAGTATGCAATGTTAAATTATAATTTTAGTGATTTGTTACAGTAGAGAATGATAAGGTATTGCATTGATTTATACTAACTTATCTCACGAGTTCTTGTTGAGTTTTGTTTGGATGAAGTTTTTAAGATTTAGGGAAACCGTGATATAAAAGGAATTAAGGCGACACAAAAGCTCAAGCTTGGGGATGCCCAAGGCATCCCAAGATAACATTTCAATAAGTCTCAAGCATCTAAGCTTGGGGATGCCCCGGTAGGCATCCCACCTCAGTTGGTAGGGCGTGCCTCAAAAAATGAGTCCAGTAGCAGATCGAGCGCGCAGTTGCTGCCATCAGTGATCAGTCTAAGGGCTCCATCAATCTGCAAGCTCGGTTTCGACAGTAACTGCTCAACATTGTTGCTGTTGTCCATTGGCTCAGGAGTTTACTCATTTCGAGGCAGATGTCACTGTTAAAAAACTGACATAATTCCATGTTTTGATGTTGAAAAGTAGTATGATCACTTAGTGCGAAGTCCAAGATCATCTAACAAGTACTACCTCCGTCTGGGTTTATTAGTCTTTACCCTATTTTAGCACTACAAAATCTACACTATTTTATGAAGTTTCACTTGCGTCACGTAAAACTATTTTTTGTCACGAAAAATGTCCTGGTGACATTTTCCGGCTGTCACCCCCATCGTCACTGAAGCGCCGTCATAAAAAATTAAATCTTGACTATACCACTTCCTCGTCAAGCAAGATCGTGTATTTGGTGACGAACCCAAAATTGTCACTGATGGTCGTTTTTGGTGATGGCCCAGAATGCCACGTATGATAGGCAAATCTGTTGCCTAAGACCGTTTTTGGTGACGATTATCCATCACGAGTGATTGGTCTACGGGTTTGACTAGTCAAAGATTCTAACAAGTGGGACCAGCAGATGCTAACGTGGCTGCTTCCATGCAGGTCCACCGTGGGTTTTATCATTGATGGTCCGTCAGTATTAAGTTGGGCGTCAGTTTTGACCTATCAAAGATGCTGACATATGGGCCCAGAAGATGGTGACGCGACTGCTTACATGTGGGACCAGACAATGGTGACGGCATGCATTTACGTCACAACTATCGTCGCACGTAGAAAAAAGCTTTAAATCATGTATTATTAATTTTTCTGGAAAATATATATTTAATTTCAAATTTCATGAAAATAGATTAAAAATTTGAATCAATTGAATATGAGAATTAAAAAATTGGCAATATATCTTTCATTATAAGTGAAACCTGACATTTCACAAGGAGAAGCAGAGACATAGTCTCGGACAATACAAATTAGACAAAGGAAAATTATGTTGACTAAGCATGAGGCCATCGGTGTTTGATACGTCTCTATCATATCTATAATTTTTTATTGTTTCATGCCAATATTCTACACCTTTCACATACTTTAGACAACATTTAATATTATTTTTGGGACTAACATATTGATCCAGTGCGAGTTCCTGTTTGTTGCATGTTTTTTGTTTCACGGAAAATCCATATCAAATGAAGTCCAAACGCGATAAAAATTTACAGAGATTTACTTTGGAATACATGTGATTTTTGGGAAAAAGAACCAGCCTAAGGGGTGGCCCACAGGCCCCACATGCTCACACGGCTTGGGCCCATACCCTGGGTGCGCCCCCTGCACTTGTGGCCACCTCGAAGGTCGGTTGGGGGTGTCCCTATGCCGCAAGGAAGCTAATATCCAGATAAAAATCCCCTCAAAATTTTAGCCCAATCGGAGTTACGACCCTCCGAAAATTTAAGAAACGGTTTTCAGCCACAAAACATGAAGGTGAAACAGAAAAGAACAAAGAAAGAGAGATCCAATCTCGGAGGGGCTCCTGCCCTCCGGGAGCCATGGAGACCATGGACCAGAGGGGAAACCCTCCTCCCATCTAGGTGGGCAAGGAAGAAGAAGAAGGAGGGGGCTGGTGGCGTCGGAGTGCTGCCGGGGCAACCATCATGATGGCGATCTACACCAACAACTTCGACGCCGTCAACACCAACTCTCTCCCCCTCTATGCAGCGGTGTAACACCTCTTCTCCCCGTTGTAATCTCTACTTAAACATGGTGCTTTATGCTACATATTATTATCCAATGATGTGTTGCCATCCTATGATGTTTGAGTAGATTCGTTTTGTCCTATGAGTTGATTGATGATCGTGATTGGTTTGAGTTGTATGTTTTATTTTGGTGCTATCCTATGGTGCCCTCTGTGTCGTGTAAGCATATGGGATTACCATTGTAGGGTATTGCAATACGTTCATAATTCACTTATAGTGGGTTGCGTGAATGACGGAAACACAAACCTAAGTAAGGGGGTTGTTGCGTATGGGAGTAAAGAGGACTTGTTACTTAATGCTATGGTTGGGTTTTACCTTAATGGTCTTTAGTAGTTGCGGATGCTTGCTAGAGTTCCAATCATAACTGCATATGATCCAAGTACAGAAAGTATGTTAGCTCATGCCTCTCCCTCATATAAAATTGCAATAATGATTACCAATCTAGTTATCAATTGCCTAGGAACAAATCCTTCTCTTGTGTCACAAAAAGCTTTCTACTAAACAACTAACTTTTATTATCTCGCAAAGTCCTCCTAGTTTTATTCTTGCAAAGTAGTTCTAGCATTATACCTACAAAGTACTTCTAGTTTCATACTTGTTCTAGGTAAAGCAAACGTTAAGTGTGCATAGAGTTGTATCGATGGTCGATAGAACTTTAAGAGAATATAAATTCTACCTTTAGCTTCTCGTTGGGTTCGACCTCTTATTTATCAAAAAAAGCTACAATTTATCCCCTACACTTGTGGGTTATCAAGACCTTTATCACTAAGTAGTTTTTATTTTTTGTTCTAAGTTGTTCTCTAGCGTCATTGCCGGGGAGCAATAGTGTAGGGTGAATATTCTCGTGTGTGCTTGTTTGCTTTATCACTAAGTAGTTTTTATTTTTTGTTCTAAGTTGTTCTCTATCTTTAATTATGGATATGGAACACGAAATACCAAAAAAATTAGTTGTACTTGCTACTCATGGAGATGGGGAACCTCCTAAAACGCTCGATGTTGGCTATGTGGAAAACATTAAATACAACTTTATAATGCTGATAAATGCCCATTCAATTTAATGATGGGATATACTTTGGGTCACCGGGAATACTTTAGGGATTATCGCTTGTCTCAAAAAGGGAAACACTTATGGGATCAAATTAAAATGTTGTGTTGGTATGCTTGGAATTTATGCTTGAGATATGATTATACTTGTTGCTCTAAGATGAAGGCTCCACACCTTCCCTTTCAATGTGAATTTAATGATAATGAAATCTTGGCTTCTTATGCTAATGGTGTATATGATTACTATGATGTGGAACAAATAGAAGAATTTGTTGCTTCTAAGGGTGCTTATGAAATTGAATCTTTGTTTGAAGAGTATGAAGGTTGTGCTGATGCTCTTTACATATCTGAATTTTTTGCTATACTTAAATATTGCTATGAGAATTATAAATATAATGCCATATTGATGAATTTATTGAGAAATTATCCACTGTCCAAGAAGAGACTAATATTTTGCAGGAAACTATGGAAGAAGAAATTGTTGAAACTGTGAGCTCATTAGATGAAAAAGATGAGGAGGAGAGCGAAGTATAAAAGGAGTAAGAGCGGATTGATCACCCGTGCCCACCTTCTGATGAGAGTAACTCTATATCCCATACATTGTTTAATTTCCCTTCATGCTTGCCGAAGGATGAATGCTGTGATGAATGCTATGATCCCTTGGATTCGTTTGAAATATCATTTTTTGATGAAATTGATGCTTGCTATGCTTGTTGGCCATGATGCCAATATGAATTATGCTTATGAAGATGAACTTGCTATAGTTCCTTATGTTAAGAATGAAATTGTTGTTATTGCACCCACACATGATAGTCCTATTATCTTTTTTGAATTCTCCCAACTACACTATATCGGAGAAGTTTACGCTTATTAAGGTTTATATTGATGGGTTGCGTTTTACCATTACACATGATGATGTTGATGTATATAATATGCATGTGCTTGCTGCTCCTAATTGTAATTATTATGAGAGAGGAACTACATCTCCACCTCTGTATGTTTCCAATACGATAAAATTGCAAGAAACTGTTATACTATGCATTGGCCTTTACTTGATGTGCATCAATTGTCCTTTTATGACATGTCGATGCATAGGATGAGAGTTAGACTCCATTGTTATGTGATATATGTTGCTTTGTGCTCACTACTAAATTACAAATCATTGTTAATTAAAATTGGTTTTGATATACCTTGGGATCCAGGTGGATCAATTACTTGAGCACTTTATGCCTAGCTTAATGGCTTTAAAGAAAGCGCTGCCTGGGAGACAACTCGGAAGTTTTAGAGAGTCATTTTATTACTGTTGTGTGCTTTTAAAAAGTTTAAAAGCAAAAAAATATAGAGGCGAACCTAAAAACTTTTCAAAAAGAGAAGCTATTGGAAAGTTATGCATTGAAGAAGTGAGGGTCGACGTTGAACACTTTTGTTCATGCTCATGGAAACAATGTAGAATTTTTCATGGAATTTTCTCACAAAAATAATTACCCCCTTGTACAAATCCATTGTATTATGAAAATAATGTGCCAAGATTTGCCTTTAGGATGTTTAAATTTCTTGTTTGGTGTGTGCTGTGAAAAAACAGAAACTTTTGCTGTAGTGATTGAATTTTGATAATCCACTAGAACATGGAAAAATTATGAAATTTTTACACAGTACTTATATGCAAAAAAAAATTATGTCCTAATTTATCAGATTTTTTTGAGTTACAGAAGTATATGTACCATCTACAACTTTACAGACTGTCCTGTTTTCACATATTGCCATTATAGTTTCTTTATTTGCTTATGTTTGAAATCTTGTTGAGACCCATTGACTTGGGAGCCATAGAATTGTGATAAAATACAGTGGTTAATGTTTGATTATAATTATACAATAATGTTACAGCAGGACATGATGGGATTTGATGTTATATGTACTAACCCCTCTAATAAAAAGTTTGGTTAAGTTTTGTGTGGATGAAGTGTTTGAAGATTGAGGAGGTATCGATATGAGGAGAATAAGGAGAGGCAAGAGTTCAACCTTGGGTATTCCCAAGTAACTCTAAGTAAATATTCAAGGAGACTCAAGTGTCTAAGCTTGGGGATACCCCGGAAGGCATCCCATCTTTCTTCGACAATTATCGGTATGTTTCGGTTTTTGTTTTGTTCACATGATATACGTAAATTCTTGGAGCGTCTTTTGTGTTAATTTTTCCTTTTCTTTTATGCACCATGTTGGTATGATATAGTCCTTGGTTGATTATAGAATGCTCTTTGCACTTCACTTGTATCTTTTGAGTATGGCTTTATAGAATGTTTCATGTGCTTCACTTATATCATTTGAAGTTTGGAAGGTTGTTTCTCTACATATAGAAAACCGTTATTTGTAGAATGCTCTTTTGCTTCACTTATATTTATTAGAGCGTGGGAAAGTCCTTTGTAGAAAGAAACTAACTCTCATTCTTCACTTATATCTATTAAGAGAGTTATCAGGAATTGGTCATTGACATGGTTGGTCATAAAATCCTACATAAAACTTATAGATCACTGAATATGATTTATTTGATTTCGAGCAATAGATATGCGATATTAAGATGGTAATATGTGGGTGTACTAGTGGATGATTGTGGTTTAGTAAAATATCGATGTTAAGGTTTGTGATTCCCGAAAGCATGCACATATAGTTCTAGTTTTGCGATGAAGTTCGAGCATAATTTATCCTTGATTGAAATCCTTTGTGCTATTATAATCGGGGGGGGGGGGGGCGTGATACGTCTCCAACGTATCTATAATTTATGAAGTATTCATGCCATGTTTACAACAATTTTATATGGTTTTGGTATGATTTGGATGGAACTAACCCGGACTGACACTGTTTTCAGTAGAACTACCATGGTGTTGTTTTTTGTGCAAAAATAAAAGTTCTCCAAATGCAACGAAACTTTTTGACTATTTTTTTGGGAACAAAAGAGGCACTGGAAGCTTCGTGGGAGAGTCAGAAGAGCCACGAGGTGGGCACAACCCACCAGGGCGCGCCAGAGGGGCCTGGCTTGCCCCGGTGGGTTGTGGTCACCTCGAGGCCCACCTTCGCGTGATTCCAACGCCAAAAAATCCTATAAATAGAGAAACCATAAAAAATAACCCTAGATTAGAAGTCCCGCCGCCGCAAGCCTCTGTAGCCATGAAAAACAAATCTAGACCCCGTTTCGGCACCCTGCTGGAGGGGAAATCATCACCGGTGCCATCTTCATCATCCCGGCAGCCACCATGATGAGGAGGGAGTAGTCCACCCTCGGGGCTAAGGGTTTGTACCAGTAGCTATGTGTTTAATCTCTCTCTCTCTCTCTCTCTCTCTTGTGTTCTTGAGATGTCACGATCTTGATGTATCGCGGGGTTTGTTAATATAGTTGGATCATATGGTGTTTTCCCCTCTCTATCTTGTTGTGAATTGAGTTTTCCCTTTGAGATTTCGTTCTTATCGGATTGAATAATTTTATGGATTTGAGAACACTTTATGTATGTCTTGCTATGAATACCCGTGGTGATAATGGGGTATCAGATTGATTCACGTGATATATGTTTTGGCACTCAACTCGCGGATTCCCGAGGTGACATTGGGGTAATCTATGCATAGGGGTTGATGCACGTTCTTGTCTTTGTTTCTCCGGTAGAAATCTTGGGGCACTATTTGAGGTTCTTTGTGTTGGATTGAGTATTATGAATCTGAAATTATTTGGTGTTATCTTAGTATGAACTCTTGATAGATCGATTGGAAAGAATAGCTTGGTGTTATTTTAGTACGAACTCTAGGATAGATTGATCAGAAAGAATAGCTTTGAGGTGGTTTCGTACCCTACAAACAATTTCTTCTTATGTTCTCCGCTAGAAAGGAACTTTGGAGTGATTCTTCATCGCACGTTGAGGGATGGTTATATCATCCAATTATATTAGCATTGTTGAGAGATTGCACTAGCGAAAGTACAGACCCTAGGCCTCACTTTCAAGCATTGCAATACCGTTTGTGCTCCGTTTTATCAATTGCTACCTTGCTGTTTTTATTTTTCCTATTACAAAAATCAATATCTACTATCATTACTACACTTGTATCACCATCTCTTCGCCGAACTAGTGCACCTATACATTTTACCATTGTATTTGGTGTGTTGGGGACACAAGAGACTTTTTATTATTTGGTTGCAGGGTTGTTTGAGAGAGACCATCTTCATCCTACGCCTCCCACGAATTGATAAACCTTAGGTCATCCACTTGAGGGAAATTTGCTACTGTCCTACAAAACTCTGCGCTTGGAGGCCCAACACGAGTCTACAAGAACAAGTTGTGTAGTAGACATCAAGCTCTTTTCTGGCGCCGTTGCCGGGGAGGTGAGTGCTTGAAGGTATACCTTTTGATCTTTCAATTGAATCTTTTAGTTTCTTGTTTTATCACTAGTTTGGTTCATAAAAGAAAACTACAAAAAAATGGAATTGAGGTTTCATCATATTGTTCATCTTTATAATGTTTTTCGTGAAAATGATGGAAAGGAAAATTGTGCTCAATTGATAGAAGAAGAATTCAATAAAATGTTTGGCATAAATGATGAGCATGATTGCAATGTTGTTAGTATGAATTCTATGAATATCCAAAATACTAATGATGATTGCATTAGTCATGTTAAAAATGTTTCTTATAAGCATGTCAATTTTTGTGGAGTGCATAAAGTTTGTGAAGACGTGCCTTATAGGGAAGATAGATTTTGTAAGAAGCATAAACATGATAGAACCAATTTTTTGCTCAAAGTGATAGATGAATTTGCTAGAAAATTATGCTATCTTTGTCCTATTACTTGTGAACTTTGCAATAACGTTGGTCATCTTAATTTCCAATGCAAACTTTTTCATGATCAAATCATGGCCAAATATTGTAATGACTTGATCACCCTTAAACTTTATAACGAGCTTTGTCTATTCTTGGGGAGTGAAGAATTAACACATAAAAAATAGTTGGTTTGAAGTATTCATTCTCGCGGACGACATTGAAACTAATCTAAAAAATATCTATATGTTTTGCATGGTAAATTGCAATGAAAATGCTTATATTTCCAACTATAGAAAGATGAGAAAACCAATGGGATATAAAAGGAATACTAATGAAAGGGTAAAGATTTCCACTTTCCCTCGTATTGTCTCTCATGATGAAATAGGTGACGAGGAGGAGATCCCTATTCAACCAATCTCATCAATAAGAAGCTCAAAAAAATTAATTAAACCCACACATGATGTGGTGAAGAAGAAGAAAATAAGAAAGAATAGAGGTAAAAATGTATCTCTTCCAAATAATGTTGCTCCTATTATTGTTGTGCCTCATGAAAATGAATCAAAAATAATTGTGGAAGATGATGGACTTGATGATGATATTGCTTCTTTGTCTTATGGCACAATTTTTGAGAGCACTATTGATGATGATTTTGTTATGCCTATTGCTCGTTCTGTTGATTATGATTGGGAAGATAATGATACTTCTTATAATCTTGGAAATCTTTTTGGCACCAACTTGGGAAATTATGATGATAGCAATTGTTATACCATTGGTGCTATTCATACTATTAATCATGAGAGTGATTATGCTAATGATATGACAAGCCACAAGCTTGGAGATGCTATGTTTGATGAGAATGACATGTTTGAGAATTTATTTGCTGCAATTAATGTTTGTCCCAAGCTTGGGGATGCTATGCTTAATGGAGCTGATCTTTTTAGTCCCCCTACTTTGAATGATCAAATTTGCTATGATGATTGCATGCCTCCTATTTATGATGATTCAATATTTATGAAAGTGGGTTTGGAAGAGTGTCAACTTTAGATAATATTTATCCCACTATTTTGGAGGGTGTTGAATCCTATTATAATGATAAAAGTGGATTTGGAGAGGTCATGAATTTATTTAGTAATGATTCCACTATTCCAGAAGAGGTTTCAATTGACTATGATGAGAACAAACTTGCTACTTATGATGATTATTGCGAAGATACTTATGTTATAAAAAGTAGCGATAATTATTGTCATAATTTTGAATATCCTTTTACTGAACATTACTCTTTTAATGTGGAAACAATTTATAGTATTCGAGTTTCATATGATACTCCCACTATTGTGAATGAGAATAAAATTTCTTATATAGAGAGTAATAAATTTTCTATGCTTTTGGATCATGAAAAGATTGCTTTATGTGATGGTTATATTGATTAATCTATTCATGATGCTACTGAAAATTATTATGAGAGAGGAACTGTGACGCCCCCGTTTCAATCGTACACTAATCATGCACGCAAACGTGTACGATCAAGATCAGGGACTCACGGGAAGATATCACAACACAACTCTAAAACATAAATAAGTCATACAAGCATCATAATACAAGCCAGGGGCCACGAGGGCTCGAATACAAATGCTCGATCATAGACGAGTCAGCGGAAGCAACAATATCTGAGTACAGACATAGGTTAAACAAGGTGCCATAAGATGGCTAGCACAAACAGGGATACAACAGATCGAACAGGCGCAGGGCCTCCTGCCTGGGATCCTCCTAACTACTCCTGGTCGTCGGCGTCCTGGACGTAGTAGTAGGCTCCGCCCTGGTGGTAGTAGTCGTCGTAGGTGGCGTCTGGCTCCTGGGCTCCAACATCTGGTTGCGACAACCAGCAAGAAGGGAAAGGGGGAAAGGAGGGGGAAAGCAACCGTGAGTACTCATCCAAAGTACTCGCAAGCAAGGATCTATACTACATATGCATGGTATAAGTGTAAAGAGGCAATATCGGTGGACTGAACTGCAGAATGCCAGAATAAGAGGGGGATAGCTAGTCCTGTCGAAGACTACGCTTCTGGCAGCCTCCATCTTGAAGCAATAGAAGAGATTAGTTGGAAGTTAACCAAGCAACAACGTATAGCATAATCCTACCCGTCGATCCTCTCATCGCCACCATGCGAGAGAGCGACCACCGGGTTATATCTGTCACTTGCAAGGGTGTGTTTTATCAAGTATCCATTTCTAGTTGTCATGAGGTCGGAATACAACTCCGGGTCGTCCTTTTACCGAGGGACACGGCTATTCGAATAGATAAACTTCCCTGCAGGGGTGCACCACATATTCCCCAACACGCTCGATCCCCTTTGGCCGGACACACTTTCCTGGGTCATGCCCGGCCTCGGAAGATCCACACGTCGCAGCCCCACCTAGGCTCAACAGAGAGGTCAGCACGCCGGACTAATCCTAGGCACTCTGGGGTCTGGGCCCATCGCCCAGTGCGCTCCTGCACGTTGCGTACGCGGCCGCGAGCAGACCTAGCAACCCACACGATCACGGCGGTTACGTTAGCGCGGTCCAACACGGCGTGCGCCGCTCAGTCGCTGACGTCAAGAAGGCTTCAGCTGATACCACGACGCCGGGATACCCATAACTACTCCCGCGTAGTTGGTTAGTGCGTATAGGCCAGTGGCCAGACTCAGATCAAATATCCAATCTCGTTAAGCGTGTTATTATGAAGTAAACGCGAACGCCGACCAGGGCCTGGCCCACCTGTCTCCTAGGTGGTCTCAACCTGCCCTGTCGCTCCGCCACAAAGATCCACTCAAAGGGCCGTTGGGACAAAGGTCCTTTCAGCCCCCAATCCGTGAATCACTCGCGGGTACTCTTCGAGCCGACCCGACTTTAGTCACCATTTGTATAGTATGCATATATGTATAGTATAACCCGTGATCACCTCCCGAGTGATCATGGCCCGATAGTATAGCAAGGCAGACTGACAAGAATGCAGGGCCAAAGATGATAAACTAGCATCCTACACTAGGCATTTAGGATTGCAGGTAAGGTATCAACAAATGTAGCAACAGTGTCAGGCTATGCAGCAGAATAGGATTAACCGAAAGCAGTAACATGCTACACTACTCTAATGCAAGCAGTATAGAGGAGAATAGGCGATATCTGGTGATCAAGGGGGGGGGCTTGCCTGGTTGCTCTGGCAAGTAGGGGTCGTCAACAACGTAGTCGGTCGGGGCACCAGCAGCTGCGTCGGTCTCGTAGTCTACCGAAGAGAAGAGGGGGAAGAAACAGTAAACACACGGCAATGATGCAACAGGGATGCATGACATGTCTAAACGCAGGGCCAGGGTGATATACAGCCTAACTAAGCGATTTAGTTAATTTAGGAATTTATTCGGATTTATTTAATTAAAGTTGGACACTATTCATTTATCGAAATCGGTCTAACTGTTCAACGTTCTCATAGCTGCGGGCGTCTGACGGAGATACCGAGGGCGTATCCGGGTTCGTATCGTCGTTCTGAGCAAGTTTCATGTATAAAATATTTTCATCGGAGTTACGGTTTAAAAGATATGATTTTCTAAAGTTTTTATTAATTTCTGAAATTTTAATTAATTATTTAATTCAACATTATCCGAAACAGTAATTGATGACGTCAGCATGACATCATGCTGACGTCAGCAGTCACCTGACAGGGTGGGTCCCACCTGTCATAGGCTGTTAGGTTAATTAGGTTTAATTAATTTAATTACTGATTACTGTTTAATTAACACTAATTAGTTAATTAGATTAACCTAATCAGGATTAATTAACTAATTAATTAATTAATTAATTATTTTAATTATTTTAATTATTTATTTTTATTTCTATTTTCTTAAAACTGTTTCTGGGCCGTGGGCCCCATTCGTCAGCGTCACAGGGGTTCGGGCCCCACTGGGCAGTGGCCCAGGGGCGGACACGTCCGGGGCGTGCCCCTTTCGGGACCGGACATGTCCGGTGCCCAAAGGGGACGCACGGGCGGTCGGCGGGCGCGGGCGCCGGCGAGGCCACGGCGGGGCCGGAGGCGGGGCGGCGGCGCGGTGGCTGGAGCGGCCGCGGGCGGCAGCGCGGTGGCTGGAGCGGCAGCGGGCGGCGGTCGCGCGGAGGCGAAGCGGGGGGGGGGGTGTTGCTCTTTTTTTCCTTTTCTGTTTCTTTTTCCTTTTCTTTATTCTCTTTTCTCTACTGTTAAATGTTTAGGCCCCAAATGGTTTTTGTAAAAAGTGTGACCTATTTCATAAATACCAGTGCATTATTCCTTAACACCTAAAATTAGTTTGGACAAAACATAATTCCATATTTATTTCAGATTTAATAAATGGTTATTAAATATTATCTTTATCCACTGTTTGAGGTTGTTCGAGTCACTTATCCAATTCCAATGATGTTGGTTTCAATTTTAGAATAGCCTCTGGAATATTTGTTATTTATCTGACATTTTAGTTTCTATGTTGGACAACTTTTATATCCCACTTTCATTTAAATTTGAATTTGACTTAGGAGTTGAAATGCAATATGATGCTAATGATGATTGTGCACTATTAATCATGATGACATGGCCTCATCAAAAGGGTGATCTCTGTAGCTTAATACAGGGGGTGTTACAAATCTCCTCCACTACAAGAAATCTCGTCCCGAGATTTAGGAGGTAGAAAGAAACAAAGCGGGGTATTCATCACGAAGACGATCCTCGCGTTCCCAAGTGGCTTCATCCTCAGAATGGTCTGACCACTGAACCTTGAGGAACTTGATAACCTTCTGGCGTGTGCGACGCTCGGCTTGATCGAGAATGCGGACCGGATGCTCTTTATAAGAGAGGTCTTGTTGCAGTTCAAGCAATTCGTGATCTACTCCGCGGATAGGGTCTTTGAAGCAGCGGCGGAGTTGTGAGACGTGGAACACATCGTGAACCTGAGAAAGGTTCGGTGGAAGTTCCAACTGATATGCCACTCTACAACGCCTTTCAAGAACAGTGAAAGGACCAATATAGCGAGGAGCTAGCTTGCCCTTGATCCCGAATCGGTGTGTACCTTTCATCGGTGTGACTCGAAGATAAGCCTTTTCGCCAGGTTGATAGACCATATCTTTGTGTTTGCGGTCATACTGACTCTTTTGACGTGACTGAGCAGTCTTCAAATGCTCGCGGACAACGCGAACTTGATCTTCGGCAAGTTGGATAATATCCGGACCGAAGAGTGGACGTTCCCCAGTTTCTGACCAATTTAGAGGGGTTCGGCACTTTCGTCCGTACAATACTTCAAAGGGGGCCATCTTCAGACTGGCTTGATAGCTGTTATTGTAAGAGAATTCGGCATATGGGAGAGATTCTTCCCATTTCCTACCGAAGGATATGACACAAGCTCGAAGCATGTCTTCGAGAACTTGGTTGACTCGTTCAACTTGTCCTTGAGACTGAGGGTGAAAAGCGGTGCTGAAGGACAGATGAGTCCCCATAGCTTCTTGGAAGCTTGCCCAGAATCTTGAAGTGAATAAGCTGCCACGGTCTGAACTGATAACCAGTGGAATACCGTGAAGTGAAACAATTCTGGACATGTAGAGAGTTGCGAGCTGACTAGCAGTGATCGTCTCTTTGACGGCTAGAAAATGTGCAACTTTGGAAAGTCGGTCAATGACGACAAGAATAGCATCATTACCTTTCTGTGATTTGGGAAACCCAGTGATAAAGTCCATTTCGACATGGTCCCACTTCCATTCAGGAACAGCAATTGGTTGCAGAGTTCCGGCGGGCCTTTGATGTTCTGCTTTGACGCGACGGCAAACATCACATTCAGCAACATAGCGAGCAATGTCTTGCTTCATGTTTGACCACCAGAATCTTTGACGGATGTCTTGGTACATCTTGGTACTGCCGGGATGAATAGACAACGGAGTGTCGTGAGCTTCTTGCATGACCTCCTGAGTCATACCCAGGTTACCTTTAGAGGGGACCACTAGACGACTTTTAAAGAACAAGGTGCCAGTATCATCAATAGTGAAGAACGAAGGCCTTCCTTCAGCGAGATAGCGCTTAATCTTGTGGGCTTGAGAGTCATAACCCTGCAGCGTCTTGATGCTGTCCACGAGATCTGGTTTAGCAACCAGGGTATTAAGAGAACCCTGGGAAACAACGTGGAGGTTCATTTTGTAGGAATCTTCAGGAGGGGGAGCGAGTGCTCCAGGAGGAACAATGTGGAGATTCAGCTTTCTGAATTCTTCAATAAGCGAAGGTTGAACTTCGTGAAACTGGAGGTGACTGCAATAAGACTTGCGGCTCAAGGCGTCGGCCATTACATTAGCCTTGCCAGGGGTATAAGAAATACCCAAGTTAAAATCCGCTACGGTCTCCATCCATCTCTGTTGACGGAGGTTCAGGTCTGGCTGAGTGAACAGATACTTCAGACTTTGATGATCGGTGAAGATCTCGCAACGATTACCGAGAAGGTAATGTCGCCACTGTTTTAGTGCATGGATGACGGCAGCAAGCTCGAGGTCATGTACTGGGTAATTCTCTTCGTGCGGACGCAATTGACGCGAAGCATAAGCAATTACTCTGCGGTCTTGCATTAGGACACCGCCTAATCCTTGACGGGATGCATCACAATAGATGACAAAATCCTTCTGGGAATCAGGAGGGGCAAGCACTGGGGCAGAAGTCAGCTTGTCTTTGAGCGTCTGGAAACTTTCCTGACACTTTTCCGTCCAATCGAACTTGACGCCTTTATGAAGCAGGTTAGTCAGGGGCTTGGCGATCTTGGAGAAGTTCTCGACAAATCGACGGCAATAGCTGGCGAGTCCGAGAAAACTTCGAACTTGCCTAACGTTCTTTGGAGGAGCCCAATCAAGAATAGCCTGAACTCGCTCGGGGTTGACGGCAATACCATCCTTGGAGATGACATGCCCAAGGTATGTTACTTCGGGAAGCCAGAATTCACACTTGGAAAACTTAGCATATAGTTGATGCTCTCGAAGTTTTTCCAGAACAAGTCGAAGATGTTCAGCATGTTCCTCTTTGTTCTTGGAGTATACTAGGATATCATCCAGGTAAACCACGACGAACTTGTCAAGGTATTCCATGAATATATAATTCATCAGGCGGGAGAATGTGGCGGGAGCATTGGTTAAGCCGAATGACATGACAGTGTACTCGTATGAGCCATATCGAGTAACGAAGGCGGTCTTTGGGATATCCTCTTCACGAACACGGATCTGGTGGTAACCCAACCTTAAGTCGAGTTTAGAGAACACTGATGAACCCGCCAGTTGATCATACAGATCGTTTATCCGAGGAAGGGGATATTTGTTCTGGATGGTTGCTTGGTTGATAGGACGGTAATCTTGGACCAATCGGTTTGATCCATCCTTCTTCCTGACAAAGAGAGAAGGTGCTCCCCAAGCAGAGGAACTTGGGCGAATGAAACCCTTACGAAGTGAAGCGTCGATTTCCTCCTTAAGTTCAAGGAGTTCATGCGGCAGCATCTTGTAGGGTCGCTTGGCGATAGGAGTGGTGCCTGGTTTCAAGTCGATGACAAATTCGACAGCTCGAGCAGGGGGTATCCCTGGGAGTTCTTCTGGGAAAACACCTTGGAATTCGCGAACAACTGGAATGTTCTCGATGCCTTCAAGTGGTGATGCGTTTAACGCATTCAAGGCATAAAGCCTCGCCTCGGCATTTTGGATGATTTGAGCCTGGTAGCTTCTTATTTCATCAGAAGGGTGTAGAAGATGGACGATCTTCGTGGCGCAAACTATAGAAGCAGTATGCGCTTTCAACCAATCCATTCCGAGAATGAGGTCGATACTACAAGACTTTAGTATGAAAGGGGAGGCGTGAAACTCCAGCCCTTCAATTTCAACGGTGACGTCGTTGCTACCCATGGAGGTTTGACATTGACCCGCAGGGGTGTGTATTACTATTGCAGTGTTCATGACCTCACATTTAATGTCGTGTTTGTATGCAAATTCTTCGGACATGAATGAATGCGATGCTCCCGAATCAAATAGAACAGAAGCTGGTACTGAATTAACAAGGAGAGTACCCATCACGGTGGCAGGCTGGTCCTGAGCTTCATTGAAATCGGTGTGGTTGGCCTGAATACGCCCATAAGACTTGGCATTGTTGTTGCGAGGCTGATTGTTCCTACGGCCAGTTGCAGGAAGTGCCAGTTGGTTCTGGTTCTGAATGCAGTTCCTGGAAAAATGACCTGGCTGCCCACACTTGTAGCACAGACTATCATTGGGATTGGGAGCAGGAGCTCGGGGTGGTGGAGCTGGAAGTCCTGGCTGCCTAGGTGGTGGAGGCAGACGCGGTGCAGTATAGGGCTGTCTTGGAGCAGGTGCAGCTGGACGGTACACGCTGTTTGGAATCCAGATCCGACGCTTCTGTGCAGGCTGGCTCGAAGATGAACCGGTGCCACGGTTGCGCCTAAGAGATCCCTGGTGTGCCTGCAGACCAGTCTCGACCTGGATAGCCTTGTTCACCAAGATGGAGAATTTATCAAATTCATGCACAAGGAGCGCTAGCTTGATGTCAGCTTGAAGTCCTTCGCGAAACCTTTCCTGACGGCGAGCATCAGTGGGAATGTCTTCTTCAGCATAGCGGGATAATTCCAGAAACTCCCGCTGATAAGCTTCCACTGTCTTGTTGCCCTGGGTGAGGTTGCGGAACTCTTGCTTCTTCCGGTCCATGATTCCCTGAGGAATGAAACGGGCACGGAAGGCAGCTTGGAAATCCGGCCAAGTGATGACTGTGCCAGCTGGTTGAGTGCGCCTGTGGCTGTCCCACCATTGAGCAGCGGGGCCCTTGAGAAAGAAGGAGGCGAAGGTGACATAGTTTGCAGGGGCAACGCCACCAGATTCCAACTCATAGGTGATGTCGCGAAGCCAGTCATCCGCATCCAGGGGCTGAGTTGAGCCGCAGTAGACGGTTGGGTTGAGGCGCATAAAGTCCTGCAGGGTCCCTGGGCCTGGATACTGGTTCATATTGGGACGAGGAAACTGATCCATGATCCCTTGCATGAACTGACGTTGCAGTTCAAATTGCTGCATCATTCCAGCCATATAGTTCGGCGGTGGTGGATCGTTGGCACCACGGCCACGACCACGACCAGCGGGTCTAACCATCCTGCTAAATTACAACAGGGGGTAGTTTAGTAAAAGCAATTACGAGTGTCTAACGACAAGTATGACGTAACACGACAATACTTTAAGCAGTGTAATAGATACATAACAGTAGTCGATTAAGACATACAGATCCATACACAAAGTCGGGTTCATGCGGACAGCATAACAGCGCAAATTAAAAGCTAGACATACTAGGCGGCGCGCAGGCACGCGGTAAGGAAGTACACAACGAGACATAGCAAAGGCTACATCAACGTCGGGGAAAACTACTGTAACGGGGTAACTGCGAGTGCGGACGACGAATATTCGTCGCGGAAGGATCCTGTGCTCCATGTGCACTCTGATGCAGAACCCGGTCTCGAACTGTAAGAAGAGGTCCACGTGCAGGTGTGTGACCTCCAACAGCAGGCCAGTCAATACCAGCATACATCTGAGTCCTGCGCGGGTAAAGGATGTGCTCCGGATGTATCCCTGCACGAACAGCGGGCATCAACTGCGTCATAGCATCGTAGAGACGTGCTCGAGTGGCAACCAACTCGACGGCAAGAGCCCGAACAGTGCGATCCAGAGCCTGAGTGCACTGAATCAGAACGCGGTGGTCATATCGGCGAGGCTCGTACGGGGCACAGATAGCTGTGTAGTATCCGGTAGCATCTCCAGCAGGGGCATACGGAATGTATCGGAACTCAGAGCCATCCAAGATATCACTGAACTGTCCTCGAAGACGTGCGACAGCAGAGTAGGCGGCATCATGTACTGCCATCTCAATCGTCACGCCGATACCGTGGAAAAGGTGCAGCTCGGTGTCTGAGTCATTCTGCCGATCATAGATACGAACATCAGCATGGTACTGCTCCTGATTAAACTCGCGGTAATCCTCGTAAACCATGTACTCAGGGTACCAGCGGTAGCCAAGTCTGGTCATGAGAGCGATCAGGACAGCTGGAAACCCAGGGGCATCACGAGCCCAAGTGCGAAGCACAAGCTGTATCGTAGGACGCGGTGGAAACAAACGGTCCATCTGAAACAGAGGAAATTCAGATTTGTCAAATGACAATGAGAAGTTTAACACAACTCGGAGAGAAAGGTTAAACAAAACAATGGAAAGGAAAATGATTATCAGACTAATCAGATCAATGACAGGGAAATCGCACAGATATCCAGCTCTCCGGGGAGACGGGATTTACGAGATCCTAAGTGTCGGCGTTAGTAAAATTTATTTAACCCGAATAGAAGAGAGATCAGAGTCCCAGAGTATAGACGAGGAATAAAAGATCCTAATACCACCCAGTTGGCAATGTGGGCCCGTAAGCCACACAGCCAAGTTAGTAAAACGGTTTTCTTTGTCTAGACTCAACTTCGGCCAAGGAATTGGAAAGGGGGATTCCTACAGGCAGTCGGCTCTGATACCAACTTGTGACGCCCCCGTTTCAATCGTACACTAATCATGCACGCAAACGTGTACGATCAAGATCAGGGACTCACGGGAAGATATCACAACACAACTCTAAAACATAAATAAGTCATACAAGCATCATAATACAAGCCAGGGGCCACGAGGGCTCGAATACAAATGCTCGATCATAGACGAGTCAGCGGAAGCAACAATATCTGAGTACAGACATAGGTTAAACAAGGTGCCATAAGATGGCTAGCACAAACAGGGATACAACAGATCGAACAGGCGCAGGGCCTCCCGCCTGGGATCCTCCTAACTACTCCTGGTCGTCGGCGTCCTGGACGTAGTAGTAGGCTCCGCCCTGGTGGTAGTAGTCGTCGAAGGTGGCGTCTGGCTCCTGGGCTCCAGCATCTGGTTGCGACAACCAGCAAGAAGGGAAAGGGGGAAAGGAGGGGGAAAGCAACCGTGAGTACTCATCCAAAGTACTCGCAAGCAAGGATCTATACTACATATGCATGGTGTATGTGTAAAGAGGCAATATCGGTGGACTGAACTGCAGAATGCCAGAATAAGAGGGGGATAGCTAGTCCTGTCGAAGACTACGCTTCTGGCAGCCTCCATCTTGAAGCAATAGAAGAGATTAGTTGGAAGTTAACCAAGCAACAACGTATAGCATAATCCTACCCGTCGATCCTCTCGTCGCCACCATGCGAGAGAGCGACCACCGGGTTATATCTGTCACTTGTAAGGGTGTGTTTTATTAAGTATCCATTTCTAGTTGTCATGAGGTCGGAATACAACTCCGGGTCGTCCTTTTACCGAGGGACACGGCTATTCGAATAGATAAACTTCCCTGCAGGGGTGCACCACATATTCCCCAACACGCTCGATCCCCTTTGGCCGGACACACTTTCCTGGGTCATGCCCGGCCTCGGAAGATCCACACGTCGCAGGCCCACCTAGGCTCAACAGAGAGGTCAGCACGCCGGACTAATCCTAGGCACTCTGGGGTCTGGGCCCATCGCCCAGTGCGCTCCTGCACGTTGCGTACGCGGCCGCGAGCAGACCTAGCAACCCACACGATCACGGCGGTTACGTTATCGCGGTCCAACACGGCGCGCGCCGCTCAGTCGCTGACGTCAAGAAGGCTTCAGCTGATACCACGACGCCGGGATACCCATAACTACTCCCGCGTAGTTGGTTAGTGCGTATAGGCCAGTGGCCAGACTCAGATCAAATATCCAATCTCGTTAAACGTGTTATTATGAGATCACCGCGGACGACGACCAGGGCCAGGCCCACCTCTCTCCTAGGTGGTCACAACCTGCCCTGCCGCTCCACAACAAAGAGTCACTTAGGGGGCCGTCGAGGAGGCCAATCCTTCCAGCCCCCATTCGTGAATCACCTGCGGGTGCTCCTCGAGCCGACCCGACTTTAGTATCCATCTGATGTCACATGTAATAAGTAGTATACATATCCGCAATCGCCACCCGTGGCGAGCACGGCCCAATAATGTAGCATAGCAGTCAGACGAGAATGTAGGGCCACTGATGACAAACTAGCATCCTACACTAGGCATTTAGGATTGCAGGTAAGGTATCAACAACAGTAGCAACAATGACAGGCTATGCAGCAGAATAGGATTAACCGAAAGCAGTAACAGGCTACACTACTCTAATGCAAGCAGTATAGAGAAGAATAGGCGATATCTGGTGATCAAGGGGGGGGCTTGCCTGGTTGCTCTGGCAAGTAGGGGTCGTCAACAACGTAGTCGGTCGGGGCACCAGCAGCTGCGTCGGTCTCGTAGTCTACCGAAGAGAAGAGGGGGAAGAAACAGTAAACACACGGCAAAGATGCAACAGGGATGCAGGACATGTCTAAACGCAGGGCCAGGGTGATATACAGCCTAACTAAGCGATTTAGTTAATTTAGGAATTTATTCGGATTTATTTAATTAGGGTTGGACACTATTCATTATCGAAATCGGTTCTAATTGTTCAACGTTCTCATAGTTGCGGGCGTCTGATGGGAATACAGAGGGCGTATCCGGGTTCGTATCGTCGTTCTGAGCAAGTTTCTGTATAAAGTATTTTCATGAGTTACGGTTTAAAAGATATGATTTTCTAAAGTTTATATTTCTGAAATTTTAATTAATTATTTAATTCAACATTATCCGAAACAGTGATTGATGACGTCAGCATGACATCATGCTGACGTCACAGTTAATTAAGTTAATTACTATACTGTTTAATTAACACTAATTAGTTAATTAGATTAACCTAATCAGGATTAATTAACTATTAATTAACTAATTATTTAATTATTTTAATTATTTATTTTTATTTCTTTTTTTCTTTTATTAAACGTTCTGGGGGCCCACTGGACAGTGGCACAGCCGGACTCGTCCGCGCTGTGCCCGTCCAGAGCCGGACGCGTCCGCGCGGTGGGGGGGTCAACGCGCGCGCGCGCACGGGGAGCGGGCGGCGGCGCAGCAACCGCGCGGCCGGCGAGCGAGCCGGGCGTGGCGCAGAGGTTAGCGCGCGGCTGGCGGGAGCCGGAGGCGAGCGGGGCGCGCGGTGGCCGGAGGCGGCACGGCGGCGCGGGTGCAGCGCGAGGGAGCGAGCAGGGCGGAGCGGCATGGGCGAGGCTGGCGCCGGGGCTCGCCGATGCGGCGGCGGCAACAGCAGCAAGGGCGAGCGGGAGGAACGGCAGGCGCGCGCGCGCGTGCGACTCGGGAGGGGCGAGCGCGGGAGCGGCTGGAGCGGGCCAGGTGCGGGGCGACGACGGCGACAGAGAGAGAGGGAGGGCGTGGCCCTCACCGCAGGTGCAGGGTCAGCAGCGGGCTCGAGCTCGTGGAGGGGGGTCGGCGACGGGTCAGGCGGGGCGTCGGCGTCGAGCGCGAGGAGGGGCTCGGGTGGAGGCCGGAGACGACGGGTCGACGGGGAGGCCGGTCGGTGGAGTCCGGCGAGGCGGCGAGGTCCAAGGGCGACGGCGGTCCGCGACGGCGTCGGAGACGAGGCGGAGACGGGGCGCGGTCGGCGCGTCGGGGCGAGCGCGCTGGCTCGGCCCGAGCGAGGGCAGTCGGGACGAGGTCGTCGGCGACGACGGCGACGAGACGAGGTGCAGGCCGGCGGGGAGGCGCGGGCTCCGGGCGGCGGCGTCCTGGCGCGGGGCGCGAGGTCGTCGCGGCGACCGACGGGATCGGGGGTTTGCCCCGATCCAGATCCAGTCGAGGGAGGGCGACCGGGGGGGGGGGGGAATGTGGATCGGAGGGGGCTAGGGTTCGGCCGGGGGGCCTTATAGGCCAGGGCGACGCAGGTGGGCCGGCCGGCTGGGCTTCGGCCCAGTTGGGCCGTGGGGGGGGGGGGTTGCTCCTTTATCCTTTTCTGTTTCTTTTTCCTTTTCTTTATTCTCTTTTCTCCACTGTTAAATGTTTAGGCCCCAAATGGTTTTTGTAAAAAGTGTGACCTATTTCATAAATACCAGTGCATTATTCCTTAACACCTAAAATTAGTTTGGACAAAACATAATTCCATATTTATTTCAGATTTAATAAATGGTTACTAAATATTATCTTTATCCACTGTTTGAGGTTGTTCGAGTCACTTATCCAATTCCAATGATGTTGGTTTCAATTTTAGAATAGCCTCTGGAATATTTGTTATTTATCTGACATTTTAGTTTCTATGTTGGACAACTTTTATATTCCACTTTCATTTAAATTTGAATTTGACTTAGGAGTCGAAATGCAATATGATGCTAATGATGATTATGCACTATTAATCATGATGACATGGCCTCATCAAAAGGGTGATCACTGTAGCTTAATACAGGGGGTGTTACAGGAACTTATGATTCATGATGCTATTTTTATGTTTCAATTCTTATCTTTTATGCGAGCATCATTGAAATCATCATGCCTAGCTAAAAGTCATTAAAGAAAAGCGCTTGTTGGGAGACAACCCAACACTTTTACCTACTGTTTTTGTGTGTTCACATGATTAAGATACTGTAGTAATCATTTTTTATAGCTTTTGTTTCAATAAAGTGCCAAGTAAAGCCTTTGGGATAGTATGGATGATAGTTGACTTGATTCTGTGCAAAAACAGAAACTTTTTCTTCCAGTAACAGAAATGTTTAAATTCACTGGAGAGTCGAAAAACTATGAATTTTTTAAAGATGATTTTATATACAAATTTACTACATTTTCCTAAATTTTCAGAATTTTTGGAGTTACATAAGTATGACCAAAATTCAGATCTTTACGTACTGTTCTGTTTTTGACAGATTCTGTTTTCAATGCATAGTTTGCTTGTTTTATGGTTTCTATGGCTTATATTGCTTAATATAAATTGTGGAAATTGTAGGGTACAGTAGTCATTATTTTAGAACAAGTATTAATCTTATCTTGACAGTACCAAAGTGAATGATTTGTCTTTATCATACTAACCCATCTCACGAAGTTCCGTTAAGTTTTGTGTGATTGAAGTTTTCAAGTTTTGTGTGAGATATCGATATGAGGAGAATAAGGAGTGACAAGACCCTATGCTTGGGGATGACCAAGGCACCCCAAGGTAATATTCAAGTAAGATCCAAGCAACTAAGCTTGGGGATGCCCCGGAAGGCATCCCCTCTTTCGTCTCCAACATTATCGGTAACCTTACTTGGAGCTATATTTTCATTCGTCACATGATATGTGTTTTGCTTGGAGCATCATTTTATTTTATTAGGATTTTCTTGCTATTATTTAGAATAATGTTTGATATCTTTTATTTCAATAAAAGTTCATGAGTATCCTTTACCATGCTTAGTTTGCAAGTATTTGAGTTGCTGTTTCAAAACAGAAGGTTGCACGCTATTGTGTGAATTCTTGAGAATAGTCAGAATGATATAAAATGTTGAAATTTTATGCATAATAAGCTATGATAAATTTTATACAGTATGGTAAATTTTCAGATATTTTGGAGTTAGGGAAGTGTGAGTAAAATTGCACTCTTTACAGACTGTCCTGTTTAGACAGATTGCTGTTATGTTTGCATATGTTTGCTTGTTTAATGATTCTATTTGAGGATAGGATTATTAAATATGCAGAGGCATTTAGTATGCAATGTTAAATAATAATTTTAGTGATTTTCTATAGTAGAGAATGATAAGGTTAATGCATTGATTTATACTAACTTATCTCACGAGTTCTTGTTGAGTTTTGTGTGGATGAAGTTTTTAAGATTTAGGGAAACCGTGAGATAAAAGGAATTAAGGAGACACAAAAGCTCAAGCTTGGGGATGCCCAAGGCATCCCAAGTTAATATTCCAAGAAGTCTCAAGCATCTAAGCTTGGGGATGCCCCGGTAGGCATCCCACCTTTCTTCATCAAGAACTATCGGTTAGTATCGGTTGAGCCTAAGTTTTTGCTTCTTCACATGAGTTGTGCTATTCTTGGAATGTCATTTAGTTTTTGTTTTGCTTGCTGTTTTAATAAAATACTTATATCTGAAAAAATTTAAATAAGAAAGAGTCCTCACATAGCTACCTATTTACTCCCTCCATTCCTTTATATAAGGTGTATTTGTTTTTTGATGAAATTCCATAATGTAAGGTGCATTTCTTCTACTTCCTCATAATTCCCTTGTTAGCCTTCCAAAAAAAGGAAAGTATCTCTCTTTTGATTGTCTGTATCTCTCCTTGTAGCAAAAGAAGGAAACTATCTCTATGTCGATTGCATGTATCTCTTACTTTCCTGTACTAACTGATTTACTTGCCACTAACCAATAAATTTGCCAAGGGTAATTTCGTCCTAACATGTCCATAATTATGTGCCTTGGTCACCGTGCCAAAAATAATACACCTTAGATAAAGGAATAGAGGGAGTACTTAACTACTCGCTTGATCTTCACTTATATCTTGTTGGAGTAGCTTGTCATTTACTCTTGTGATTCACTTATATCCTATGAGTAAATTGTTGAATGAATTGAATATCATGAAGTTGAAATTATATGTTCATATCATGCCTAGTTGTAGCTTCACATTGGGTTTAGAAAGTGAAATCTTTTGAATCTTGACAATCACAATATTGGTCATACAAGCAATTCATGAATGATTAGTATAAGGAAGAGAACTTTCACATACTAATATATTATCTTGGACATCTTCTATGATTGTGAATACCCATTAATTATTTTCAAACTTGAGCAAATTAGTTGAAGTTGGACCAGGAAGACAACGTAATGAGCTATGGTTGTGTATATTTGCATAGAAGTTATATTGTTATGGATCCTCCAACATGTGGTGTTTGCCTAGGATCTTTTGCTAGCCAAAAATTGTACTAAGTAGAGATACTACTTGTGCATCCAAAAACTCTTAAACCCAGTTTCTTGCCATGAGTGTCCACCATACCTACCTGTGGATTGAATAAGATCCTTCAAGTAAGTTGTCATCGGTGCATAAAGCAATAAAAATTGCTCCTAAATATGTTTGATCTTTTATTGTAAGGGAAAATCGAGCGTTGTACTAACTTGTGATGGCAACGTAATAAAAGCGACAGACTGCATAATAAAGGTTGCTATCATAAGGGGCAATATAACATGACGTTCCTTTGCATTAAGAGTTTGGGCATCCAAAAATAAAAAGCGCATGACAACCTCTGCTTCTCTCTGCGAAGGGCCTATCTTTTACTTTTCAGTATTTACTTTTATGCAAGAGTCAATAGTATGCATTCTCATTTCAACCTCAATTATCCTCTAGTTGGCAAGCATCATGTGGTGGGGAAAGATCTAGGCACATATGGCCAGTCAAATATATTTGATCATGATTTATTATTGTTGACAATTATCTCTATGATTAATGAGTTGGGAGGCAAAACATTAAGCCCCTATCTTTCTTTGTGTTCGATGGATGCCATTTTTTCTAAAAATATGCTTTGAGTACTAGCAATCATAGAAGAATATACGATGATTGAGTATGTGGAGCTCTTACTTAGACTCTGTTGAATAAGTTGAATTGCAATTGTTTGGTGACTAAGAATATAGGTTGTTGAGTTTCAAGAGAATTCATTGTTTGAACCTTAACATGTGAATTGGTTGCTACTTTAACATGAGAAGTTTTATGAGAAAGAATTGATGTTATGATGCTAGGAAAAGTGATTGAAATTATCATTGATCAAACTTATGCACTCTGCTAGCATTCACACTTCATAAATTATTTCTTTTATCATTTACCTACTCGAGGATGAGTAGGAATTAAGCTTGGGGATGCTGATACGTCTCCAACGTATCTATAATTTATGAAGTATTCAAACCATGTTTACAACAATTTTATATGGTTTTGGTATGATTTGGATGGAACTAACCCGGACTGACGCTGTTTTCAGCAGAACTACCGTGGTGTTGCTTTTTGTGCAGAAATAGAAGTTCTCCAAATGCAATGAAACTTTTTGATGGGTTTTTTTGGAACAAAAGAGGCACTAGAAGCTTCGTTGGAGGGCCAGAAGAGCCACGAGGTGGGCACAACCCACCAGGTCATGCCAGAGGGGCCTGGCTTGCCCCGGTGGGTTGTGGTCACCTCAAGGCCCATCTTCGCGTGATTCCAACGCCAAAAAATCCTATAAATAGAGAAACCATCAGAAATAACCCTAGATCAGAAGTTCCGCCGCCGCAAGCCTCTGTAGCCATGAAAAACCAATCTAGACCCCGTTCTGGCACCCTGTCAAAGGGGGAAATCATCACCGGTGGCCATCTTCATCATCCCGGCGGCCACCATGATGAGGAGGGAGTAGTCCACCCTCAGGCTGAGGGTTTGTACCAGTAGCTATGTGTTTAATCTCTCTCTCTCTCTCTCGTGTTCTTGAGATGTCACGATCTTGATGTGTCGCGGGGTTTGTTAATATAGTTGGATCATATGGTGTTTTCCCCTCTCTATCTTGTTGTGAATTGAGTTTTCCCTTTGAGATTTCGTTCTTATCGGATTGAATACTTTTATGGATTTGAGAACACTTTATGTATGTCTTGCTATGAATACTCGTGGTGACAATGGGGTATCATATTGATTCTATGTTTTTGCACTCAACTCGCGGATTCCCAAGGTGATATTGGGGTAATCTATGCATAGGGGTTGATGCATGTTCTTGTCTTTGTTTCTCCGGTAGAAATCTTGGGCCACTCTTTGAGGTTCTTTGTGTTGAATAGAGCATTATGAATCTGAAATTATTTGGTGTTATCTTAGTACGAACTCTTGATAGATCGATCGGAAAGAATAGCTTGGTGTTATTTTAGTATGAACTCTAGGATAGATTGATCGGAAAGAATAGCTTTGAGGTGGTTTTGTACCCTACAAACAATTTCTTCTTATGTTCTCCGCTAGATAGGAACTTTGGAGTGATTCTTCATCGCACGTTGAGGGATGGTTATATGATCCAATTATATTAGCATGGTTGAGAGATTGCACTAGCGAAAGTACGGAACCTAGGCCTCATTTTCAAGCATTGCAATACCGTTTGTGCTCCATTTTATCAATTGCTACCTTGCTGTTTTTATTGTTCCTATTACAAAAATCAATATCTACTATGATTACTACACTTGTATCACCATCTCTTCGCCGAACTAGTGCACCTATACAATTTACCATTGTATTTGGTGTGTTGGGGACACAAGAGACTTTTATTATTTGGTTGCAGGGTTGTTTGAGAGAGACCATCTTCATCCTACGCCTCCCACAGATTGATAAACCTTAGGTCATCCACTTAAGGGAAATTTACTACTGTCCTACAAAACTCTGCGCTTGGAGGCCCAACATGAGTTTACAAGAACAAGTTATGTAGTAGACATCAGGGCGATGGTTAACTCCTACCAACCTCCTTCCTAGGGTCATGTGAGTAGTACTTTTCTTCGAGGGCTAATAGGCTTTCACAATAAGTATGTGAGTTCTTTATGACTAATGCGGGTCCATGGATTATACACACTCCTACCTTTCCGCAATTTGCTAGCCTCTTCGGTACCGTGCATTGCCCTTTCTCACCTCGAGAGTTGGTGCAAACTTCGCCGGTGCATCCAAACCCCGTTATATGATACGCTCTATCACACATAAGCCTCCTTATATCTTCCTTAAAACAACCACCATACCTACCTATCATGGCATTTCCATAGCCACTCCGAGATATATTGCCATGCAACTTCCACCATTCCGTTATTATGACATACATGTTCATTGTCATATTGCTTTGCATGATCATATAGCTGACATAGTTTTTGTGGCTCAGCCACCATTCATCATTTTTTATACATGTTATGCTAGATCATTGCACATCCTGGTACACTGCCAGAGGCATTCACATAGAGTCATATTGTTCCTGTATCGAGTTGTAAGTAAATAAAAGTGTGAAGATCCTCATTATTAGAGCATTGTCCCAGTGAGGAAATAATGATGGAGATGATGATTCCCACTTACATTGGGATGAGGAACTCGGCGAAAAAGAAAAAGGAAAGGAAAAAAAGAAGCCAAAAAGAGCCCAACAAAAAAAAAGAAAAAAGAAGAGAGAAAACAAAAAAAGAGAAAAAGCTAGAAGGGGCAATGTTACTATCCTTTACCACACTTGTGCTTCAGAGTAGCACCATGTTTTTCATAAAGAGAGTCTCCTATGTTATCACTTTCATAAACTAGTGGGAATTTTTCATTACAGAACTTGGCTTGTATATTCCTATGAGGGCTTCCTCAAATGCCCGAGGTCTTCATGAGCAAGCGAGTTGGATGCACACCCACTTAGTTTTAGTTGAGATTTCATACACTTATAGCTCTTAGTGCATCCGTTGCATGGCAATCCCTACTCCTCGCATTGTCATCAATTGATGGGCATCTCCATAGCCCGTTGATCCGCCTAGTTGATGCGAGACTTTCTCCCTTTTTGACTTCTCCTTATTGATCCCTACCACCGTATTCTATTCCACATATAGTGCTATGTCCATGGCTCATGCTCATGTATTGTGTGGGAGTTGAAAATACTGAAGCGCATTAGAAGTACGAGTCAATTGCTTGGTTTGACACCGGGGTGCTCATGATTTATACTTTGTGCTAAGAAGACGGAGTAGGACATGACTATATGATTTTGTAGGGATAACGTTCTTTAACATTCTTTATTTCGAAGGGCGTGATTGTTTGTTAGTATGCCTAAGTATTGATGTCTTTATGTCAAATTATAGACTATTGCCTTGAAGTACTCGTATCTTAATATTCATGCCATGATTAGATTATTTGATCAAGATTATTCTAGGTAGCATTCCACATCAAAAAATATCTTTTTTATCATTTACCTACTCGAGGATGAGCAACAGTTAAGCTTGGGGATGATGATACGTCTCCATCGTATCTATAATTTTTGATTGTTTCATGCCAATATTCTACAACTTTCACATACTTTTGGGAACATTTTATATTATTTTTGGGACTAACATATTGATCCAGTGCCCAGTGCCAGTTCTTGTTTGTTGCATGTTTTTTGTTTCGCATAAAGTCCATATCAAACAAAGTTCAAATGCAGTAAAAATTTACGAAGATTTATTTTGGAATATATGTGATTTTTGGAAAAAAGAATCAGCGTAAGGGGTGGCCCACAGGCCCCGCAAGCTCACATGGTGCGGGCCCCTACCCTAGGCGCACCCCTGCACTTGTGGCTGCCTCGAAGATCGGTTGGGGGTGTCCTTTTGCCACAAGGAAGCTAATATTCGGATAAAAATCCCCTCAAAATTTCAGGCTAATCGGAGTTACGGATCTCCGGAAATTTAAGAAAAGGTTTTTGGCCAAAAAACAGGAACGCGAAACTACCAGGCACACTATCTCTACGGAGCGTAGAGAGAGAGAGAGAGAGAGATCCAATCTCGAAGGGGCTCCTACCCTCCGGGAGCCATGGAAGCCATGGACCAAAGGGAAAACCCTCCTCCCATCCAGGGGGTGCAAGGAAGAATAAGAAGGAGGGGGGCTCTCTCCCCCTCTCTCCCGGTGGTGCCGGAGTGCCGCCGGGGCAACCATCGTGACAGCAATCTACACCAACAACTTCGCCACCGTCAACACCAACTCTCTCCCCCTCTATGCAGCAGTGTAACATCTCTTCTCCTTGCTGTAATCTCTACTTAAACATGGTGCTTTATGCTACGTATTATTATCCAATGATGTGTTGCCATCCTATGATGTTTGAGTAGATTTGTTTTGTCCTATGGGTTGATTGATGATCATGATTGGTTTGAGTTGTATGTTTTATTTTGGTGTTGTCCTATGGTGCCCTTCGTGTTGCGCAAGTGTTGGATATATACCCTAGAGGCAATCATGTATGATAATATTTCCTATGTGTTTATGAATAAAGATAGTCCTTGGACATTATCAATGATGTGTATCAACAAGTACGTGACTTGTTTGTGGGACTATGCATTGTATGATGATTGTCCTAAAAGGTCCCTAGTCGAAAGGGCTGTGTGGACACGCAGCCGACTAGACTAGCATATGACACGATCGATGGCTTGGTCTCACTAGCCATGGAGCATTGGATGCTAACCGGATAATATGGACTCAAAAGGATCTGGTCGGATTCAACGTAGTCGGATCCGATTTGAGATAAGGTCCGAGTCGGACAGACCCAACCAGCCGAGTAGAAGTGTGACATGTTGTACAGGTTCGCCAACCGGCTTCATTGTCTACTTGGTGGTCGGGACGCCTTGCTAGAGACCGCTACCAGCCGAGCAGGTCGGAGGTGATCCGACCTGCGACCAAGTCGACTGGAACCTAAGGGGTCGCGCGCTTAAGGGAAGGAACCTGTGAGGCTTGATCCGGCTCCACGAGTTAGATATGATCCTACTCGGACTCGGATCCCGACCGAACAGATTTTGGGCTTTAGGGTCTGTGCGAGGCCCAAGTGTTGAGCCCGCAATGGACGCCTATATAAAGTGGGGGTGCGGCACACTCATTCGGTTGATCGCTTGGGCGCTATCACTAGGGTTTGCATGTGTTGCGAATAGCCACCTCCACTCGCCGCCGACTGTGTGGTCGGACGTAGCAGTCCGCCGCACGGTGTTCCTCCTGCACGCGCGGATACCATTAGAGTCGGTGCACTTGCGCCGCTCTGGCGAACCTGTACGTGGGATCCGACGACCAGCTGTTCGAGGGAGATCGTACGAGGAGGAGATGATCCACGCGGACGCGCTGCCCCAACTCTTCTTCCGCTGCATGGCACTGCGCGTCTAGTGGTAACGACTTGTGATCCATCTCCCGTAGCATGTTCTTGGTTGTTCTGCACGTAGGAAAATTTTAATTTGCAGTCGACACACCCTACCGTAGAACCCAACAGTGGTATCAGAGCCTCTGCTATAGGATTTGGATTCAGATTGTATGCATATTAGATATGTGGAGGCGGCAGATGAGATCTGTTGTCGTTTATGAAATTGGTTGTGTGCACAGTTGATGAGATCAACTGCACACAGGGAATGATGTGGCTATGTTTTCTGATGATCGGGATCGATGATGTCGTGACACAACCTACACCTACCAGTCGGTATCCGCCATCGGGGTTAACAATGAAACGTAAATCCGAATCGGATTCACGATGATCGATAAGATCGGTCAGATCAAAAAATTCGGCGTGATCGGAGTACAGATGGGATCGCCGTGTGCGTAGCGCCTTGCATTTCATACACGATCACTCAAAACGGTAGAATGTGATTCTATGTGTAACTTTATTTTGCAGGGTTTGATGTGAATAGTATGGCTCATGTGTATGTGATGCACGTGTGTAAATTATACATGGCATGCGTGTCATGTTTGTCAGCCGACAGGAGCCAAAGTGCTGTCATTATAATGTATAACGACCTGCGTGTCGACTTGTGACTCTATGTAAAATTCATTACTAGTTGTAGTAGTTGGATAATAGAGATCAGGTTCGTGGCTTGGCGTCCCGGCGTGACAAACAAGATGGAGTTCCTAGATGGTCATCGGAGTCGGAGCCGACCTGGAAGAACATCCATGAAGGAGCCATACTATTTCACAATATGTTTATTTGTGATTGTTATGCTTCTTTATTTCTATGCATGTTAATATGATAGAAAGATCCCTCGTTAATATCAAGTGAATTGCCGTCCCTGATGTTGCACCTTCGCACGTCAAGTACGTCTAGTGGTGGGCTCATAAAATTATGGTGCTACTAGGTGTCCTTGAACTGAAGGGTTCGTGTCGGACACGGACATGCACTGCATCAGGTTATCTTGACAAGGCTATCAAAACGGTTTTGGGCCTTGTGGCAAAGAAGGTTGGGGGCTGGGGTATGAGATACCTTCCCGACCGACAGGAGTCGTATAGAGATATGATTAGCAAGGAGTTGCTTACCAGATAGGCATGTTGGTTAGCAATGATGCTAAAGCTCACTAGTCGCATGTGCTAGTCGGATCCTGAATCACTGAGAGTTTGTGGAGGGATGCCGACTTCAGTGGGAGTATTTATATTTAAGGCTTGAATTACTCTACATAAACACATTGCTTAGTGATTGCATATTTTCTGTTGTAGATCAATGGCACCACCTACTCAACCCAACTTTGCATTGAAATCAATTCTGGAAAAGGATAAACTGAATGGAACAAACTTTACCACCTGGTATAGAAATATGAGAATTGTTCTCAAGCACGATAAAAAGGAACATGTTCTAGAGGATCCACTTCCAGAGGAACCTGCCAATAATGCTAATGCCACAACCAGCAATACCTACCAGAAACTCATTGATGAATCAAACGAGATCAGCTGCCTCATGCTGGCTTGTATGGAGCCCGATTTGCAACAACATTTCGAAGATGTTGGGGCTTTCGATATGATCGAGAGTCTCAAGAGCATGTTTCAGGTACAGGCTAGGACCGAAAGGTTCAACGTCTGGCGATCCTTGATGGATTGCAAGCTGAAGGAAGGTGATCCACTGAGCCCGCATGTGATCAAGATGATCGGATATGTGCAAGCTTTGGATTGGTTGGGCTTCCCGCTCTTGGATGAGCTGGCTACAGATGCAGTTTTGGGTTCTCTTCCGCCTAGCTATGGGACGTTCATCTCAAACTATCATATGCATGACATGGATAAGAAGCTCACTGAATTGCATGGGATGCTTAAGGTGGCAGAGCAAGATATTAAGAAAAGGCACGCATCAAGTGTTGATGGTGCAGAACTCGGCTAAGTTCAAGAAGAGTTGGTCCAAGAAGAAGGCTAAGGCAAAGGGCACGGAGATGGCAACCTGCACCGCTGCGCCGAAGTCTGGACCGGGCTCAAAGACCATTTGCTACCATTGCAAGGAAACTGGTCACTAGAAGAGGAACTATAGCAAGTGGCTTGCTGAGCATGGCAAGAAGGCCGGAAATGCTGCTTCAGGCAAAGGTACACTTGTTACATATGTTATAGACATTTACCTTGCTGACATACCTAGTAGCTCTTGGGTATTTGACACCGGATCAGTTGTTCATATTTGAAATTCGATGCAGGGGCTGGTAAGAACTAGGCGTGTGGCACAAGGGGAGATTGACATCAGGGTCGGCAACAAAGCAAGAGTTGCTGTGTTGGAGGTCGGCACGATGCAGCTCCAGCTTCCTTCTGGATTTATTTTGGAATTGAATAATTGTTATTACATTCCTGCACTTAGTCGGAACATTATTTCTGCCTCATGCTTGATGATTCAGGGTTATGAATTCAATTTAAAGGACAATGGTTGTTCGTTTTATTTGAATGGAATGATCCATGGCTATGCACCCATTGTTGATGGGCTTTTTATATTGAATCTGGAACAGGAATCGGTCTATAACGTGAATGTCAAGAGGCATAAGCCTAATGAGATAAATCCGACATACTTCTAGCATTGCCGGCTTGGACACATTAGTCTAAAACGCATGAAGAAGCTCCATGATGATGGGCTCCTAACTTCGTCTGACTTTGAGTCGTTCGAGACATGTGAATCATGCTTGCTAGGCAAGATGACTAAGTCTCCTTTTGCAAAGAGTTGTGAGAGGGCGTCCGAGCTGTTGGAGCTTATACACAGTGATGTGCGTGGTCCAATGAGCACAACTACCAGAGGTGGCTATCAGTACTTCGTGACTTTTACCGACAACTTGGGTAGATATGGGTATATCTATTTGATGAGGCACAAGTCGGAAACTTTTGAAAAGTTCAAAGAGTTTCTGAACGAGGTTGAGAATCAGCTCGGCAAGACTATAAAACTTCTACGATCAGATCATGGAGGTGAGTACATGAGCCAGGAGTTTGATGATCATCTGAAAAGCCAAGGTATAGTACCTCAGCTCACACCTTCGGGTACGCCACAGAGAAACGGCGTGTCGGAGCGGAGGAATAGGACCTTGTTGGACATGGTTCGGTCGATGATGAGCAAATCGGAGTTACCCTTGTCATTCTGGGGATACGCTCTAGAAACTGCAGCTTTCACACTTAACAGGGTACCATCAAAATCCGTAGACAAGACACCACATGAGATGTGGACCGGGAAGAGTCCCAGTTTGTCTTTTCTAAAGATTTGGGGTTGTGAAGCATTTGTCAAGCGACTTATGTCAGACAAGCTTACACCCAAGTCGGATAAATGCGTATTCATGGGATATCCGAGGGAAACCTTGGGATATAGCTTCTACAATCACGAAGAGAACAAAGTGTTTGTTGCTCGGAACGGGGTTTTCCTTGAGAAAGAGTTTATCAGTCGGCAGGCCAGTGGGAGGACGGTACGACTCGAAGAAATTCAAGGACCACTCGGGGACGACTCGGCTGGTGATGAGATCATACCAGAGTCGGTCAGGGAACCTGAAGTGGAAGCGGCACCGGAACCATGGAGGTTGGAAAGATTGAGCAGAGTGCGTGATGTATTGTTGCTAGAAAGCGACGAGCCGGCCATGTATGCGGAAGCGATGGTGAGCCCAGACTCCGAGGCATGGCTAGAGGCCATGAGATCCGAGTTAAAGTCCATGGATGAGAATCAAGTCTGGGACTTGGTTGATCTGCCGCCTGGCGTAAAAGCCATTGGTTGCAAATGGGTCTTTAAGAAGAAAACCGATGTGGATGGAAATGTTCAGATCCACAAAGCTCGGCTTGTCACTAAGGGTTATGGACAAGTTCAAGGAATTGACTACGACGAGACTTACTTGCCGATAGCGATGCTGAAGTCGGTGAGGATCATACTAGCTATAGCTGCATATTTCGATTACGAGATATGGCAGATAGATGTCAAAACGGCTTTCCTTCACGGAAATTTAACCGAGGACGTGTATATGATACAGCTCGAGGGTTTTGTCGATCTAACTAGCGTTGGTAAGGTATGCAAGCTCAAGAGATCCATTTATGGGTTGAGGCAAGCATCTCGGAGTTGGAACATTCGTTTTGATGAGGTCGTCACAGGTCTCGGTTTCATCAAAAGCGAAGAGGACGCTTGTTTATACAAGCAGTTAAGTGGGAGGTCGATAGTGTTTTTGATCTTGTATGTGGATGACATACTGCTGATCAAAAACGATGTTTCAGTGCTGAACTCAGTCAAGGAATCATTGAATGGCAGGTTTTCAATGAAGGACCTTGGTGAGGCAGTTTACATTTTAGGCATCAAGATCTATAGACATAGATCGAGGAGGCTGCTCGGCTTGAGCCAGAGCACGTACATAGATAAAGTGTTGAAGCGGTTCAACATGAGTGAGGCCAAGAAAGGGTTCTTGCCTGTCTCACATGGTATAAGGCTAAGCGAGACTCAGAGTCCTTCGACATCTGATGAGCGAAGCAGGATGAGTCGGATTCCGTATGCCTCGGCAATCGGATCCATCATGTATGCCATGATATGTACACAACCTGATATTGCTTTTGCAATAAGCCTAACAAGTAGATACCAGGCCAACCCAGGTGAGAGTCACTGGGCAGCGGTAAAGACTATTTTTAAGTACCTGAAAAGGACTAAAGAGATGTTCCTAGTTTATGGAGGTGAGGAAGAGCTCGTCATAAGGGGTTACGCTGACGCTAGTTTCCAAACCGACAGAGATGATTGCCGATCACAGTTCGGATTCGTGTATGTCATGAACGGAGGAGCAGTGAGCTGGATGAGTTCCAAGAAAGATACGGTGGCCGACTCTACCACAGAAGCCGAATACATTGCGGCTTGTGAAGCTGCAAAGGAAGGTGTTTGGATCCGGAACTTTCTGGATGATCTTGGTATTTTCCCAGCCTCGGTCAAACCGTTGGACCTTTATTGTGATAATTCTGGTGCCTGCTACGTCTCCAACGTATTTATAATTTTTTATTGTTCCATGCTATTATATTATCTGTTTTGGATGTTTTATATGCATTAATATGTTATTTTATATTATTTTTGGGACTAACTTATTAACCTAGAGCCCAGTGCTAGTTTCTGTTTTTTCCTTGTTTTTGAGCTTCGCAGAAAAGGAATACCAAACGGAGTCCAAACGGAATAAAACCTTCGCGATGATTTTTCTTGGACCAGAAGACACCCAGGAGACTTGGAGTGCAAGTCAGAAGAGCCACGAGGCGGCCACAAGGGGGGAGGGCGCGCCCGGGGGGTAGGGCGCGCCCCTGCCTTGTGGGCCCCTCGGTGACCCCCTGACCTAGATCTTCCTCCTATATATTCACATATATAACTAAACCACCAGAAGCATCCACGAAAACACTTTTCCACCGCCGCAACCTTCTGTTCCCGTGAGATCCCATCTTGGGGCCTTTTCCGGCATCCTGCCGGAGGGAGATTCGATCATGGAGGGCTTCTACATCAACTCTATTGCCCTTCCGATGAAGCGTGAGTAGTTTACCTCAGACCTACGGGTCCATAGCTAGTAGCTAGATGGCTTCTTCTCTCTCTTTGATTCTCAATACAACGTACTCCTTGATGTTCTTGGAGATCTATCCGATGTAATCTTCTTTTGCGGTGTGTTTGTCGAGATCCGATGAATTGTGGATTTATGATCAGCTTATCTATGAATATTATTTGAATCTTCTCTGAATTCTTTTATGCATGATTTGATATCCTTGTAATTCTCTTTGAACTATCGGTTTGGTTTGGCCAACTAGATTGGTTTTTCTTGCAATGGGAGAAGTGCTTGGCTTTGGGTTCAATCTTGCGGTGTCCTCTCCCAGTGATAGTAGGGGCAGCGAGGCACGTATTGTATTGTTGCCATCGAGGATAAAAAGATGGGGTTTACATCATATTGCTTGAGTTTATTCCTCTACATCATGTCATCTTACTTAAAGCGTTACTCTGTTCTTCATGAACTTAATACTCTAGATGCAGGCAGGAGTCGGTCGATGTGTGGAGTAATAGTAGTAGATGCAGGCAGGAGTCAGTCTACTTGACACGGACGTGATGCCTATATTCCATAATCATTGCCTTGGATATCGTCATAACTTTGCATTTTTCTATCAATTGCTCGACAGTAATTTGTTCACCCACCGTATTATTTGCTATCTTGAGAGAAGCCTCTAGTGAAACCTATGGCCCCCGGGTCTATTTTCCATCATATTACTTTCCGATCTACTATTTTGCAATCTTTTATTTTCAGATCTATAAACCAAAAACCCTAAAAATATTTACTTTATCTTTTGTTTAGTTTTATCTATCTCTATCAGATCTCACTTTTGCAAGTGACCGTGAAGGGATTGACAACCCCTTTATCGCGTTGGGTGCAAGTGTTTGATTGTTTGTGCAGGTATTGGTGATTTGTGTGTTGTCTCCTACTGGATTGATACCTTGGTTCTCTAACTGAGGGAAATACTTATCTCTACTTTGCTGCATCACCCTTTCCTCTTCAAGGGAAAAACCAACGCAAGCTCAAGAAGTAGCAGTGCCATCGCACAAGCCAAGGAGCCGAGGAGTCACCACAAGACCAGACACATAGATCGGAAATATCACCTGATACGAAAGATCGTAAAGAATGGTGATGTTGAATTATGCAAAATTCACATGGATGCAAATGTTGCAGATCCGTTGACTAAGCCGCTTCCACAACCCAAGCATGAGGGGCACGTTAGAGCTATGGGCATTCGATGTCTATTTAATTGACTCTAGTGCAAGTGGGAGACTGTTGGAGATATGCCCTAGAGGTAATCATGTATGATGATATTTCCTACATGTTTATGAATAAAGATAGTCCTTGGACATTATCAATGATGTGTATCAACAAGTACGTGACTTGTTTGTGGGACTATGCATTGTATGATGACTGTCCTAAAAGGTCCCTAGTCGAAAGGGCTGTGTGGACGCGCAACCGACTAGACTAGCATATGACACGGTCGATGGCTTGGTCTCACTAGCCATGGAGCATTGGATGCTAACCGGATAATATGGACTCGGAAGGATCTGGTCGGATTCGACGTAGTCGGATCCGAGTTGAGATAAGGTCCGAGTCGGACAGACCCAACCATGAGATGCAGCGATATGTCATCTGTGAGTCTCTAGTACAACATACGTTCTATGTCCTAAGACCTGACTAGCACATGTACCTGGGATGGTGACAGACTTGCTTGGGCCAACCAAACGCTACTCCGTGACTGGGTAGTTACAAAGGTAGGTTTCGGGCTTTTCCAGACCCATGCTGCGAGACATGGTTGAGCAAGATGGGATTTGCCCCTTCGATCAGGAGAGATATACTCTGGGCCCCTTGTGTGATCTGACCAAGATAAGCATGGCCATGCGATAGGGATTATGAGATAATCCGGTTAGTGGTCGGCATCACTGGAACAAGAAAGAGGTTGGGCTAGCACAAGGATGACAGACTCGCCTTGAGCCCAACAACATATATCATGAGGCAAAGGGAACAGAAGTGTGACATGTTGTACAGGTTCGCCAACCAGCTTCATTGTCTACTTGGTGGTCGGGATACCTTGCTAGAGGCTGCTACCAGCCGAGCAGGTCAGAGGTGATCTGACCCGCGACCAAGCCGACTGGAACCTAAGGGGTCGCGCGCTTAAGGGAAGGAACCTGTGAGGCCCGATCCGACTCCACGAGTTAGATATGATCCTACTCGGACTCGAATCCCAGCCGAATAGATTTTGGGCTTTAGGGTCCGTGCGAGGCCTAGGTGTTGAGCCCGTGATGGACACCTATATAAAGTGGGGGTGTGGCACACTCATTCGGTTGATCGCTTCGGCGCTGTCACTAGGGTTTGCATGTGTTGCGAATAGCCACCTCCACTCGTCGCTGACTGTGTGATTGGACCTAGCAGTCCGCCGCATGGTGTTCCTCCTGCACGCGCGGATACCATTAGAGGCGGTGCACTTGCGCAGCTCTGGCGAACCTGTACGTGGGATCCGATGACCGGTTGTTTGAGGGAGATCGGACGAGGAGGAGACGATCAACGCGGACACGCTCCCCCAACTCTTCTTCCGCTGCACGGCACTACGCGTCTAGTGGTAACGACCTGTGATCCATCTCCCGTAGCATGTTCTTGGTTGTTCTACGCGTAGGAAAATTTTAATTTGCAGTCGACGCACCCTACCGTAGAACCCAACAGCAAGCGTGTGGGATTACCGTGGTAGGGTGTTGCAATACGTTCATAATTCGCTTATAGTGGGTTGCGTGAGTGACGGAAGCACAAACCTGAGTAAGGGGGTTGTTGCTTATGGGAGTAAAGAGGACTTGTTACTTAATGCTATGGTTGGGGTTTACCTTAATGATCTTTAGTAGTTGCGGATGCTTGCTAGAGTTCCAATCGTAAGTGCATATGATCCAAGTATGGAAAGTATGTTAGCTCATGCCTCTCCCTCATATAAAATTGCAATAATGATTACCGGTCTAGTTATCAATTGCCTAGGGACAAATCCTTCTCTTGTGTTACAAAAGCTTTCTACTAAACAACTAACTTTTATTATCTCACAAAGTACTCCCAGTTTTATTCTTGCAATGTAGTTCTAGCATTACACCTACAAAGTACTTCTAGTTTCATACTTGTTGTAGGTAAAGCAAATGTTAAGTGGGCGTAGAGTTGTATCGGTGGTCGATAGGACTTGAAGAGAATATAAATTATACCTTTAGCTCCTCATTGGGTTGGACACTCTTATTTATCGAAAAGCTGCAATTGATCCCCTAAACTTGTGAGTTATCAGTGTTTTTCAGACATTGTCTTGTGATGACTACGTGGACTTCCTTAACAGGTGACTAACTTTGCCTCCATATGTCTTTGCCTTTTTTCAAAGGTAGTGGTTTTCTTTTGCTGATCCATCTTGAAATCTTCAATGTATTGTAGATGCTTGTTTTTTAGTTCTTTAATTTCTACTATCTAGGCAAAAAGTATTTCATTCAGCTCTTCATGAAACATATCACATGCCTTTTTTGCATCTGCCTCCTGAGTTGCAATGATGTGTTCTATCTCACGGATGTGTTCACGAGAGAACAAATTCTTCTCGGAGGAGGATGAGACGCCCATGCTCGAAAGTGGCGTGCTTGAGAAGCTCTTTTCCTCAATAATTTATACATCGGGTATTATTGTTGTATCAAGTTGTTTGATGATATATGTTTGTTCCTCGATTCATTCTGCAATGTTATTGATAGCACTGTTAGAGCAGTGTTCGATAGTTTGAATAATTATGGTCAGACTATACACTTGAAGTCTACAAATTAGGCAGTACTTATGTTTTGTGTGGTCTAACTAAATGTAGGATCTTTCTTTGTAGTGCGCGTAGGTTCAAGCAAGCCTCCACCGGATTGATTTATCAATTCGTAAACACTAATATTGCAAGTCATATAGTAATCCAACATGAAACATTTGCAATAAGGTAGTAGAAATACTTACCATATATCTGAAGTGGGAATCACATTTTGTAGGCCTAGTATTTTGGCTTAGCTTCACAGTAGATGGGTTTCCTTGTTTCTTGGCATGAAGTGCCTATGATATGAAGCTCAAATTTAGTATGATGTGTCCAGAAGTACGGATTGACAAGTTGAAGGGCAAAGATTATGTATTACATGCATTGGAGTGATCCTCGCACCACTGGTCCACTAGTTTCCCCCAATTTTCTTCATTTATATACTCAAGCTTCAGCTATATAGCCTGCTCATGGGTACATTTTTTTACCTTGTTCCAATAATTGTTCCTATCTGGAATTTCGCGACCACATTTCCTCAAAATACCAATGCACATTTGTGCTGCAAATGCATTCTTCTGGTCAACATGAACCTTTCCCTGCAGAAAAGATACACCCATTTAGGATACAACATATGCACGTCTAGTTTTAATAAATGTCTGACAACACAAGTTCAAGTTGTAGATGAATTAGCAACCAGGAAAGAAGGTTCAACCATGTGAATAGATGGGTCGTTCACTGTAGATCTTGTTGCAGTTGAAGATGAATGTACGTCGGTTATGGTGCGCTTCTTCCCTAGTGCCAGTGTACAAGCATACATTCCTGACTAAATGCACTCGAAGACATAGTTTAGAAACAAAAATTTAGAAGTGGTACCAAGCTGATGTATAAGAAATCTGTACCTGATAAGGTTTTTTGAAGATTACCAAGATCTTGACCTATATCAATCTGACTGGCATCATCTGAACCCTGTGAATCCATATCAATTTCATAGACAACATCTTTTGTCAACGCACGTTTGGCTATATAGGATCGTCGTTGTCTGGTGTTTCTTCTTTAATCCTGTAGTACATATGTGCTAATATGGCAATAGCAGCTCTAGAGTCAGGCACGACTTGTTACTACGCATGGTCGTCAGTAATGTTAACAAAGATTTAGAGAGTACCACATACTCCATAAGTAGATTGTATTAGTAAGAATAAGAGGTAGTAATGCACTACCAAATCTAGAACAACATATAGCGATAGCTTTGATGAAGTATAACATGCTATATCGAGAAGAAAAAATCATTCAATTATGAAAACAACACACAAGATTTAATAAGAACCAGCATACAAAATTACTGTAACCCTAGATAGAACTAGCCACAGTACCCCATATAATATGGCTAATTTATTAGCAAACTACATACTAAATTGCTATAACCCTAGATAGAATTAGCTGCTATACAGAGCCTACAATTTGATTACTTATTTGAAAGAATAACATGTGAAAATGTACACGCACGTGCAAATCTTAGAAGGGGCGGTGGTGTGAGAGGGGGGGGGGGTAAAGTTGTTACCTGCTAGTCTAGGATTAGGTTTTCAGGTCGACGGGGGAAGTTTACGTTGTTTGCCACTTTGAAGTATGACAGCCATGCCGGACGCCGGGGAGGGATCAGTTTTGCTGCCACAAGTGGACTAGATCTAGGGAAGAAGAGACATATGAGGGGACGGTGCGAATGAGATTGTGAGTTCATTTGGTGAATATGGAAGAAGATTTATGCAGTGGGTGGCGGGGGGATGAGCGCGACATTTAAAATAGTTGGAGGGAACAAAAAAGAGAGGGAATGAAACGAAAACTTTGGGGCGAACAAAAATATTAAAGGAAGGTGGGACTTAATTTTAGTGCACGTACGCACCTATGCCTTTCTTGCATTTTCCATAAAAAAATTATATAATCCAACGCCAATACGTTCAAAAAATTGTGAAACTTGGCATGTGGTCTCAGTATGGATGTATTACGTATGGCAAAAAGTGTTACAAGAAATGGTAAATGTTTTGGTGCGAGCTTAGAAGAGGTTTATTTGTCATGCCAAAGTCCACTGAACAAGTTTGTAATGAAACATTCTTTTCCTTGTACATGACAAACCAACAATAATTTAGATATATAATAGATCTTTGTCCATGTAAAATTTGAACTCAAGTTACCACTTGACATGTCATGATTGTTGTTCATTCCCATTTGAAAATATAGTTACTACGACCTTTTGTACCTCCTACTAACACTACTTCCATACCCCTAGTGCACACATATTCTCCTTGATTCAAACAACTTAGATGTGTTTTATCATTCAATGTGGTATTTCCATTCATTTTCCATGTACTCATAAGCATTTGAAAATCTATTTGCTACAATCTTTTGTACCTACTACTAACACTACTTCCATACCCCTAATGTACACATGTTCTCATTGATTCAAAATACTTATTGTAGATGTGTTTTCTCATTCAATGTGGTATTTCATCATATTTCCATGTACCCATAAGCATTTGAAAATCTATTTGCTACGACCTTTTGTACCTCCTACTAATACTACTTCCATACCCCGTAATGCACTCATGTCCTCCTTGATTCAAACGACTTATTGGATGTGTTTACTCATTCAATGTGGTATTTAATAATATTTCCATGTACTCATAAGCATTTGAAAATGTATTTGATACAACCTTTGTACCTCCTACTAACACTACTTCCATACCCCGTAGTGCACACATGTCCTCCTTGAATCAAACACCTTATTGGATGTGTTTACTCATTCAATGTGGTATTTCACCATATTTCCATGTACTCATAACCATTTCAAGGTCTATTTTATACAACCTTTTGTACCCCCTACTAACACTACTTCCTAGTGCACACATGTTCACCTTGATTAAAACAACTTATTGTTGCAACTATTATATGTCAAAAAGTGGTTTCTGCCTAAACATGATTCAAAATTTGAGCTTTTTTGTATGCGGTATTAATATCGGCGTATTAAACATGTACAAAATGCAGACAAGAAATTGCGAAATCTTTGGGTGTGTTTGCTTCGTAAAGTGTACATGAATGAACCACGGTATGTGTGTAGTGTGCACAAGTGAAAGTAAGATGTATGTTAAACCTGCTATGTATATTTGTTAGATACATCTAGCATTCACTACGATTGCTTGTTGGTTTGAACAAATCATATGTCAATGTGCTCTGCATATGACTGAATAAAACAAGTGAAAATCAATTTTGGATGTCAATTCGTTGCAAAGTTAAGTTTCTACTTCAGAACAAACAGATCACACTGTGGTCGGCACGTCAATTTTTGATGAATTTGCAACGCATTTGCACACAATTTCAAACAAAAGCACTCAAAGACAAAACACATACATTCCCCAAACTTTTGGGGCATGAAACTGAACACGAAAGGTAATTACATTAGAGAGGAATTAATCCTCTACCCGAAACATGTCCCCGCACTGACACTAGTTGTCAGCGTTTGCAACTACTTTGGTGCGCTACCCACTTTCATTGTCGTCACCTCCTCTTCCAAGCGAGCCCAGCCGGCAATGTCGCGGATCTCCTAGAGGGCGTCGTTCATCAGCATAGAACTGCCGCCTTGTTTCATCGGGGCCGAGGAAGTCCTGGAAGGTGATTTCGTAGGAGAAGGATGGCGAAGTTCATCTCATGATCAGTTTTTATCAGCGATGAGGGGCTCGAGCGATGCCTGTAAGATGGGGGTATAGATGTAGCTTCTCCTCCACCATCAAAGGCAACTCTGTTGCAATCACCGGAAGCAAATCACTGACTGTCGCCTCATTGTCGTCAAATTCATAGTTGTCGTCATCCGTCTCCATCTCCACACACTCATCGTCAGTCTCCATCACCGCACGGTTCTCCTACATCAACGCCTTCTCTTGGGCAACCTGACTTCGCACGGCTTCAAGCTCCTCCGGAGAAGGATCTAATCGGGCATATGGGAGGAAGGCGAAGAGGGGCTGGGGCATGGAGATGCATGACTGAATATCAGGTGACTCCATCTGCCGTTGATGTTGTTGCACGTGGTGATTTTCACATGAACCATGGCCGGGGGCTGGTATGTGCAGTGTTTGCTATCTAGAAATGGCCGATGTGAGGCATTTCTATAGGTGGGCAGGCGGCAAAAAACAGGGGAAACGCGGGAAGCAACTAGACAATGGAGGGAAGCTTCTAGATTCACGGGTGACGTGGCATTGGGTCAGTGATGTGTAGTCATCCAGTACGCAATAAAGGATGCGAAGAGGCATCTCATATCAACAAGGAGCAGCTTCCCTACCGACATCTCATCCTAAAAGTACCCAAAAGTTAAGCGTGTTGTAGCTCGGGGAGTCTGGGATGGGTCGCCGGATGGGAAGTGGCCTCGAGGTTAAATTAATCGATGGGATGGTGTAGGATCGATAAGATAGAGTCTAGAGGAGGGGTGAATAGACACTTAACGAACCAAACGTGCAGTTTTTAGTTTCTTGAAGTTTAGGCAGATTTTGGCACTAGCTAAGTTGCAATCAATACTTTCTACACATGCATATCTTGAGATAGAACAACGGAAGTAGTACAACATGCAGCAGTGCAGAAAGTAAAGGGATATGGATAGGAAGATCGAACGAAATGAAGACACGGTGGTTTTTGGCGTGGGTCCGATAGGTGGTGCTATTGTACGTCCATGTTGATGGAGACTTCAACCCATGGAGGGTAACGGCTACGCGAGTCCATGGAGGGCTCCACCCACGAAGGATCCACGAAGACGCAACCTTGTCTATTCCACCATGGATTACGTCCACGAAGGGCTAGCCTCACTCGGGGTAGATCTTCGCAAAGTAGGCGATCTCCTTGCCCTTACAAACTCCTTGGTTCAACTCCACATGATCTTGGAGGCTCGCAAGTGACACCTAACCAATCTAGGAGACACCACTCTCCAAAAGGTAATAGATGGTGTGTTGATGATGACCTCCTGGCTCTTGTGCTTGAAAAGATAGTCTCCTCAACACTCAATCACTCTCTCACATATTTGGCTTGGGTAGGAGAAGGATTGGAGTCAAAAGCAACTTGGAGAGGCTAGAAATCAAGGTTCAAATGGTTGGATTGGAATGCCTTGATCTCAACACATGAGTAGGTGGTTCTCTCTTAGAAAATGAATGGTGGAAGTGTAGTTTCATTCTATGGCTGTCCTTTAGAGTAAGTGGGGGTGGAGGGTTATTTATAGCCTTCACCAAAGATCCAACCGTTACAACCTTTTGACTCAACTCGGTGACACCGAAACAGAATATCGATGAGACCGACCTGTGTAAAAGATTCAAACGTTGGGCATCTCGGTGAGACCGAACGGATCCACTCAGACGGACCGATATGCAGTGACCTAAGCAAGACCTCATTTTGGTAATTCCAATCAAACCAACTCGACATTTCTGAAATGGAATGGAAGGTTACGAAAACTTGGTCACTACACTTTGCTGGGACCGAATGTCATCTCGGTTCTACCGAATTTCTAGAGTTCGGTTGTGGCTCTGTCTAGGTTCAACTCAGTGGGTCCGGAAGTAGGTGTATCGGTAGGACCGAGTTTGACATTTAGGGTTTGGACATATTTGAATGTGGGAAAGTGGTTGAGGGTTTTGGAGCAAAATCTTCAAGCACTTTGAGCAACTAAGTCATGATCAAACCTCATCCCCTTTTAATAGTATCGGCTTTCCTATGGACTCAATCTGATCTTGGATCACTTAACCAAAAATGAAGAGTCTTGGAGCTTTTGCCAATATGTTTCCATAGCATTTTAAGGGTCCACATCCACATGTCCTTGCCATGCCAACATTGAATTTTTCCTGAAATATCTCTACCATTAAAGGAGGATCGAACGTCGTGATGGTTCGACCTCGTTCGATCCTCACCTCTTTCTTACGGCAACCATCGCGCGACCAACCTCCACCCCACCTCGTCAGCTCCATGCAAAGGAAAACATGCAATCCGCACAATAAAGAAAAAACACAACGGTTTGACCTCGCTCCCACGCTCCCCCGACGATAAAGAAGGAAAAAATATCCACGAGCGCACACGTCGCACGCCCCATCTCCCACAAACCCCCCTCTCTCTCCCGAGAAACTTGTCGCCGCCGTCCAACCCGAATCAGCCGCTCTCCCTCATGCTCGTGGCCACCGACACCTTCAAGCTGTGGCACCAGACGGTGCTGCCTTTGGCAGCTCCCTCCTGACCGGTGCTCGTTGGCAGTCACATCGTCCAAGTCTAAGACGAAGGCCAACCCCGAATCCCTCTTCGACTCCTTGTTGCCATCCGCCAGCGAAGGTTCTCTCTCTCCCATTGCAGTCAGCCGCAGCTTCCTCTAGCCCTCCTCACTGGTGACGCCAAGACCAGATCCACGCCGTGGGAGGTGTCCACCGTCGCCGACCTGAGGAGCCTCGCCGCCTCGAGCCTCAACTCGCTCAAGCGTAGCCTCGGCGCGCTCCACGCCGACTCTGCCCGTGACCTTGAGGCCTCCCACTCCCGAATCTCCAAGTGCATCAAGGTGACCTCTCTGATCCCATTCCTTTTGCAATCCTTAGCACATCGATTGATCCTGAGATGATGGATCGCCTTCGGTGTCTGTTGATGTTGTTCACTTAAGATGCACACGCAGAGCTCCCTGCAGTTGGTGGAGAAGGAGCATATACAAGACGTTGATGACAGAGGTGCAGTTGTCTTCATCTCACGGTACTGCAGCGAGCGAACACACACATATTCGAACTTTAGTTCAATTATTTACTAACTTGGTTGGCACTGATCAGTTTGCAAGGTGACCTTACCTGAGATGGCAAAGTCCATGGCCAGAGTTATTGATGGCTTGCGCAGTTGATACGTCTCCAACGTATCTATAATTTATGAAGTATTCATGCCATGTTTACAACAATTTTATATGGTTTTGGTATGATTTATTAGAACTAACCCGGACTGACGCTGTTTTCAGCAGAACTACCGTGGTGTCATTTTTTGTGCAGAAATAAAAGTTTTCGGAATGGGCTGAAAATTTACGCTGATTTTTTATGGACCAAAAGAGACCCCCGAAGCACAAGAGCTGGGCTAGGAAGTGTACAAGGAGGCCACAAGCCCTCTAGGCGCGCCCTACCCCCCAGGGAGGGTGCTCCGGGCTTGTGGGCACCTCGGGCACCCCCTTGACGTGAGACCGACGCCAAAAATTCTTATAAATACCCAAACCTATGAAAAGAACCCTAGATCGGAAGTTCCGCCGCCACAAGCCTCTGTAGCCACGAAAAATCAATCTCAGACCTCTTCGGCACCTTGCCGAAGGGGGCCATCATCACCGAAGGCCATGGACGAGCAAGCCGAAGGGGGCCATCATCACCATGGAGGCCAAGGACCACAGGGAGAACCTCTCCCCATCTAGGGGGAGGCCATGGAGGAGAAAGCACAAGGGGGAGACTCTCTCCCCCTCTCTCTCGGTGGCGCCGGAGTTCCCTCGGGGGGAATCATCGCCGCGATGATCGTCTTCATCAACATCACCTTCCTCATCTCTTTTAAGCGGTCCACTCTCCCACACCCCACTGTAATCCCCTACTTGAACATGGTGCTTTATGCCACATATTATGATCCAATGATGTGTTGCCATCCTATGATGTTTTGAGTAGATTTCTTTTGTCTTTTTGGTTGATTGATGATCTAGATTGGTTTGAGTTGTATGCTTTATTTTGGTGCTGTCCTATGGTGCCATCCATGACGCGCACACGTGAGGGATTCCCGCTATAGGGTGTTGCAATACGTTCATGATTCGCTTATAGTGGGTTGCTAGAGTGACAGAAGCTTAAACCCGAGTAAGGGGGTTGTTGCGTATGGGAGCAAGAGGACTTGATATTTAATGCTATGGCTGGGTTTACCTTAATGATTTCTAGTAGTTGCGGATGCTTGCTAGAGGTCCAATCATAAGTTCATATGATCCAAGTACAGAAAGTATGTTAGCTCTTGCCTCTCCCTCATATAAAATTGCAATAATGATTACCGATCTTGTTAACGATTAACTAGGACAATTCTACACACCGTTCCATCATTATTCCACACTCGCTATTTGTAATATATTCTAACTTTATGTTAATAGCACCTATTTTTATATTTTAGCTCTCCGGTATCATGCAAAGTTATCCTCTTCATACTCACAACGTAGTTTTATTTCTCGTTTCTAGATGGAAGCAAACGTTCGGTGTACGTAGAGTCGTATCAGTGGCAGATAGGACTTGAGAGAATATTGATCTTACCTTTAGCTCCTTGTGGGTTCAACACTCCATACTTATAACTTCCACCTTTGGAAATTGTTATGATGATTCCTTGCACTTGGGGATTATCAAGCTCTTTTCTGGCGCCGTTGCCGGGGAGCAATAGCGTGGGGTTGATATTCTCGTGTGTGCTTGTTTGCTTTCTTCACTAAGTAGATTTTGTTTTCTCTTTTTTTTTGGCAAACAAAACCCTGAAAGAGGGTTTTAGATTTCATTTATTTGCAACCGAGACAGTGTACAGCTATCATCCTCCCAAGCGGAAAGGAGATTGATTCTAGGGCCTTGTTAGCCGTACAATTGACAGATTTGCTGCAGAAGATAGAGAAACTAGAAGAAGAGCTCTGCAAATAAGCTTTTTTGGCTAGAGAATGGGCAATAACATTTCCTGCCCTAGGAATAAACTTGATTTTGCATGGGCTTAGATGAGAGGAGAAATTAAGAAATTCCGCAAGAACTGGTCTGATCCTCCAATGCCCTGGATTTTGCAACAAATTCCTTTTCTTCGCCGCTTCAACTAGGTTCCTGCAATCAGAGAAAAAAGTAGCAGATTTCCATCCTAGAGCCTTTACTGCTGCCGCTGCAAGTGCTAATCCAAGTGCTTCAGCCTGCATGACAGAGAACACATTTTTTGCAGAAGCTTGAACAAAAACGGTATGCTTATTTAAGTCATCCTTAAGAAGTACTCCAATTCCTGCTTCATCCTTAGCAATCTCTGGATTGTAAGCAGCATCGGTGTAAATTGATGGACCAGCAACTTGAGACTGGGAGCTTGTATCTAGAAAGGAGGAAATATTATCATTGATCATGTGTGTACTGATCTCCTCCTCCTCCGCTATTGCACCTGCATTCAACATTGCTTTTGTAGCATATATGACCTGCATAGGACTCCATATTTTCCTATTAAAAAGAATATCATTCCTAGCTTTCCATATATTCCCAAGCAATGTAAAAATAGTATCTAAGTTTAACTCAACATGATGAGAGGATAGGATCCTTTGTATCACATCCGTAGGGTAGAGATTAGGATTTAGCGCATCAACCTTGAGACCAAATTTAAACCATATGGCTCTAGAGAAATTGCACTTAAAAAAGAGATGTAGATCTGTTTCAATACCTTCGCCTCTACAACATTCTTTTTTAATATGACAAGAATACCTGGATCCTCTTAGTCCTGTAGCTAATGCCCTTCTTATGATTCTCCAAGCAAAAGTCTTGACCCTAGGAGCTAAAGTCTTACTTTTCCATACCTGATTAAGAATATTGATTTCAGGCTCCGAGATGGTATTATTTTGAGCTTGAGTTCCAGCCTGAGTCTCATGCAACAGAGCTTTATATGCACTCTTAGTAGTACATTCAGCATTAGGTGTGTGAGTCCAGCATAAAACATCATCCATGTTAGTATTAATGATAGCAGTACCTAAAATATTATTTTTAAAAGCCTCATCAAAGAAAATGCTAATTTTATCCTCATCCCAACTTTTGCTATTAGGTTTCCAAAGATCACTAACCACCTTTGGACAAGGTCGATCTAAATTGGGCTTAAGATGATCATAAATGTTATTCCAACCTTTACACCAAGGAGTAGTCCAAATGCAGGAATTACCATTAGCAATTTGAGTTTGACTAGACTTTTGAATGAAAGGTAAAATTTTGAGAATAGAAGACCAGAAAGCAGATTTTGGGGCATGAGTATTGGCTTTCCAGATAGTAGAGTTATGAAAATACTTAGATTTGAGGATTTTTGTAACCAAGGAGTCAGGATCCTTAATAATTCTCCAAGCCATCATTGCAACCATGGACTTGTTCATCATAGATAAATCTCTTATTCCAAGCCTGCCTTTATGCATAGGTTTACAAATATCATCCCAAGCTCTAAATCAGATAGGTTTAGAATCGTTACCTTTGTCCATGCCTGTCCACCAGAATTTTCTAATAATAGAAGTGAGCTTATTAATAGTAGACTTATTTAAAAGGATATTTGACATGTAATATACAGGGAGAGAAGCAAAGACTGATTTAATAAGAGTGAGTCTCCCAGCATGAGATAACCTGTTAGCCTTATAACAATTAAGCTTAGCTCTAAATTTATCAATAATGAAATTGTAGGTCGCAGGTCTATTTTTTCCAGGCAGGATTAAAGGATGACCAAGATGAGTAGTGGTGAAATCCATATTAGGGGCAGGGAAAATGTTTTTAATTTGGTCTCTCAAATTATCATCAGTATGCTTACTAAAAAGTATGGCAGATTTATTCCAATTAGGGGTTTGACCAGAAACAGCACAAAACTGATTAATGATAGAAGCAATAATGTTGGCATCATTATTATCTGCCCTGCCACAGACAATGAGATCATCAGCAAACATCAGAGAGTGGATAGGGGGACAAGCTGGCCCTAACTGGATACTGCTCATTTGATTGGCACTTAAAGCCTCCTGCATGGAAAGCGACAACTCGTTGACTGCAAGTATAAAGAGATAAGGTGACAGAGGACAACCTTGGCGGATACCTCGGGATCTCCTAAAGCTGCCAAACGGTTGCCCATTAATGTTAACAGAAAAGGTGGTAGATGAAATGCATTCCATAATTAAATCTATGAAATGACTATGCAACCCTTTACGAAGCAAAGCTCTCCTGATGAAGCACCACTCAATTCTGTCAAAAGCTTTTGCCAAATCAATTTTAAGCATAAAAGCTTTGTGCTTCCAAGAGTTAAGAAGAAAAGAGTGAGTGATTTCTTGAGCAACAATGATGTTATTAGTAATTCTCCTACCCTGAACAAATGCTTGCTGTGACTCATGGATATAATCAGGGAGGAGATCTTTGAGCCTATTAGCTAAAGTTTTAGTGATGATTTTATAGACTACATTGCAAAGACTTATGGGTCTAAAATCTTGAGGGATTTTGGCACTATCCTTTTTCGGAATTAAAGTAATGCAGGTTTTATTAAGTTGAGGATGAAGCTTACCCCTTGTGTAGAAATCTTGAACAAGCTTTGTTATGTCTTCTCCTATCCACTTCCAAGCTGAGAGGTAGAAAGCTTCATTCCTTTAAGGACCTGCCAAACTTCATCTTTATCTGGAATAGTAGGACAATCCATCATATTCTCATTATTGCTGATCAGAGAAGGAAGAGTATCTAAGTTGGGGTTACTAGATGAGAACAAATTAGTGAAGTAACTTATAAAACAACTAGCTATCTCGTCAGGATTCTGCAAAATTTTATTGTTTTGATCAAGAATGGAACTAATCCTATTCTTCCTTCTCCTCTTGAGCACAGAATTATGGAAGTAATTAGTATTCCTGTCCCCTTTTGTAGCCCAATGCCTCTTAGCTCTTTGCCTGTAAAATTAATTTAGTTTAGTCATAATACTATCATATTGCTCAATAAGGCCAGCCTCTTTGTTGTGATCCTGCAAGTGAAAAGGAATAGACTGAACAGCCGCCAGTTCTTCATGAATGGAGTCAAGCTGCTGCTGAAGAGGCTTCTTGCTACTACTCCACCTTTTAAGAGTGCCTGCAAGATTTGATGTACGACAGTGGAAAGGCTTGCTGCTAGAGTTAGACCAAGCAACTTGAGCTGTGTCCTGAAAATAATTTTCAAACAACCACCAATTTTCAAATTTAAAAGGTTTCTTTGTTTTGATTGTGGTTGGTTGAGTGATGGTAAGGATTGGAGCATGATCGTTGTACATTATAGGCAGATTGTAAATAGTAGTATTTGGAAAGCTCTTGCACCATTCGACATTAGCAAAACATCTATCAAGACGCTCATAAGTAGGAATAGAAGAAAAGCATTTGTTGCACCAAGTATAAGCAGGTCCTTGAAAGCCCATATCTATTAAACCACAACGTTTAATGTAATGCCTAAAATTGTTCATACGATTATGATTGGGCTTAGCATTACTAAATTTATCATCAGGACTAAGGATATTATTGAAGTCGCCCATACAGTAAACAGGCTTTTCAGGGGGAGAGGAAATAAAAGCTTCAATTTGCCCCCAAATGTTTTTAGTACTATAATAATGAGGGTCCCCATAGACACAAAAAACGTAGAAGCTGAAGCTAGTGCTAGTATTAACTACCGAGGCACAAACTAAATTCTGGCTAGCATAGTTTATATCTAATCTGACTTCATCCGACCACATGACCCAAAGGCCTCCAGCTCGGTCCTTCGCAGGAACAATGAAGCTATCATAGATAGGAAAACGATTGACTAAATCATGAGAATTAATTTTTGATGAAAGCATTTCTGAGATAAAAGTAACCTTAGCGTTTGTCGACGACATCAAATTGGCAAGATACTGCATTTTATTACTGCCAAGGTTCCTACCCGCTCCTCTGCAGTTCCAGCAAATAAAGTTCATAGCGGTGCCCTTCCTATCTCCAGCACCAATGGCTAATTGATCTCTGAAGCAGCTAATCAACACCACCAGTAGTTCTCCTGCCACTGAACTTCTGAGTCACTGATTTTGGCAAAGTTGGATTTGAGGGTAGTGAAGGAACAGGGGGTAGCAGAGGAAGAGAAGGGATCGGGAGAGGTGGCTGCTGTATGGATTTGGCGGAATAGGATGGGGGTTGGTGAAGGAGGAAGGAACAGGGAGGAGCTGAGTAGGAGAAGGGGCCAGGAAAAGTGATGGTTGAGAGGATCCACCGGCAGCGAAGGAATCTCGCCGGCGAGATTCGCAGCGGCAGGGCAGAGTAAGAAGAAAGGGATTTGGGGGATTTCACTGGAAATTGATATGGGAGAAGAAGAGAGGAGGAATAGATCAAAACTAGGATTGAGTTGAGGATCGATAGAAGATATCAGGGAGATTGGGGAAGAAGGAATGAGGAATCAGCACGGCATGTCGCCAGTCACGGCATATCGCCAGAACATCGCCACTCGGGCACTGTAGCAGGGGAAAGCGTCATTCGGCCTGAGTTTCCCAGTTCCACTTCCTTGTTTTCTCTTTTGTTTTTGTTTTATTTAGTTGTGGGTGAAACAAACCAAAAAAAAATTAAATAATGCAAAATACAAAAAAAAAGTTACTTGCCTCTTATGCCTAAAAACTTTTTCAAAAAGAGAAGTGATTGGAAGGTTATGCATTGGAGAAGTGAGGGTCAACCTTGAACACTTGTGTTCATGCTCATGGAAACAATGTGGAATTTTTCATGGAAGTTTCTAAAAAATAATTATCCCTTTGTATATATCCATTGTATTATAAAAATAATGTGCCAAGATTTGGCTTTAGAATGATTAGATTGCTTGTTTGCTATGTGCGGTGCAAAAACAAAAACTTTGGCTGTAGTGTGCGAATTTACATTTTTTACTGGAACGTCAAAAGTTTCTGAAATTTTTACACGGTACTGATATGAATTTTTTTTATTTTTTTCCTATTTTTTCAGAATTTTTGGAGTTACATAAGTATGGTGAATGTTCAGATTGCTACAGACTGTCCTGTTTTTGACAGATTCTGTTTTCTATGTGTTGTTCGCTTATTTTGATGAATCTATGGGTTGTATCTGGGGGTATGAACCATGGTGAAGTTGGAATACAGTAGATATAATGCTAATATGAAATTGGAATAAGTTTACAAAAGTACCTACAAGTAGTGATTTGCTTTATTATACTAACGGATCTCACGAGGGTTTTGTTAAGTTTTGTGTGGATGAAGTGTTCGAAGATCGAGGAGTTATCGATATAAGAAGAATAAGGAAAGGCAAGAGTTCAATCTTGGGGGTGCCCAAGGCACCCCAAGTAAATATTTCAAGGATACTCAAGCATCTAAGCTCGGGGATGCCCCGGTTGGCATCCCATCTTTCTTCTTCAACAATTATCGGTATACCTCGGTTTTTGTTTTGTTCACATGATATGCATCATTTGTGTTTATTTTTCTTTTATTTTACTTTATGCACCATGCTAGTATGATATAGTCCTTCATTTATTTATAGAATGCTTCATGTGCTTCACTTAAATCTTTTGAGTATGGCTTTATAGAATGCTCTTTGTGCTTCACTTAAATCTTTTGAGTATGACTTTATAGAATGCTTCATGTGCTTCACTTATATATTTTGAGATTGGATATTGGTAAATCTATATTAATTGTAGAATGCTCTATGAACTTCACTTATATCTTTTAGAGTATGAATAAAATTATCATCGAAATTGGGCTTGGAAGAGTATCATTAAAATATCCCTGCTTAGCTAAAAAGCTTTAAAGAAATTTCTTGTTTAGTGACAACCTAATATTTATTCTTACTATGTTCGTGTGTTCACATGATTAAGATACTATAGTAATCATGTTTTATAGTTTTTCTTTCAATAAAGTGCCAAGTAAAGCCTTTGGGATAGTGTGGTTAATAGTTGATTTGATTCTATGCAAAAACAGAAACTTTTTCATCAAGTAGTAGAATTTTAAAAATTCACTGGAATGTGTAAAAACTCTGATTTGTTTACATGAGATTTATATACAAATTTTATACGTTTCACTAATTTTTTGAGAATTTTTGGAGTAACATAAGTATGAGAATAATTCAGATCTTTACAGACTGTTCTGTTTTTGACAGATTCTGTTTTCGATGCATAGTTTGCTTGTTTTCTAGTTTCTATGGCTTATATTGCTTAATATAAATTGTGGAAATAATATATTACATTAGGAATTATGTGGAAACAATTAGGAATCTTGTCTTGACAATACCCAAGCGAATGATTTGTTTTTTTATACTTACGGAGCTCATGAGTATTCTGTTGAGTTTTGTGTGATTGAAGTTTTCAAGTTTTGGGTGAGGTGTTGATATGAGGAGAATAAGGAGTGGAAAGACCCTAAGCTTGGGGATGCCCAAGGCACCCCAAGGTAATATTAAAGGAAGACTCAAGCGCCTAAGCTTGGGGATGCCCTGAAAGGCATCCCCTCTTTCGTCTTCAAAACTATCGGTATACCTTACTTGGAGCTATATTTTTATTCATCACACGATATGTGTTTTGCTTGGAGCGTGTTTTAATTTTACTAGATGTTCAAATAAAATCATTGGATCTGAAATCTTGAATTAGAGAGAGTCATCACATGGCTATTTAACTATTTGATTACTCATTGATCTTCACTTATATCTTTTGGAGTAGTATTGTCATTTACTCTCGTGCTTCACTTATATCCTATGAGTAAATGATTGAATGAATTGAATATCATAAATCTGAAATTATATATGTTTCATATGCTTATCCCATGGGAAGTAATGACTTCACATATAAGAAGTATAGGTGGTAAAATTTATTGAAAGTTAGCAAACTCAACATGTCACTTGAACAATTCATGAAAGAATATTGAAGGAAGAGAGATTTCACATATAAATATACTATCTTGGACATCTTCTATGATTGTGAGCCCCATTAATTATTTTCAAACTTGAGCAAATTAGTTGAAGTTGACAAGGAATACAACATAATGAGTTATGTTTGGTTATATTTGTATAGAAGTTATATTGTTATGGATCATCCAACATGTGGTGCTTGCTTAGGATCTTTTGCTAGCCAAAAATTTGTACTAAGTAGAGATACTACTTGTGCATCCAAAAACCCATAAACCTCGTTTCTTGCCATGAGTGTCTACCATATCTACCTATGGATTGAATAAGATCCTTCAAGTAAGTTGTCATCGGTGCAAAAAGCAATAAAAATTGCTCCTAAATATGTATGATCTTTTATTGTAAGGGAAAATAAGCGTTGTACGAACTTGTGATGGTAAAGAAATAAAAGTGATAGACTGCATAATAAAGATTTCTATCACAAAGGGCAATACAACATGACGTTCCTTTGCATTAAGGGTTTGCACTTCCAAAATCAAAAAGTGCATGACAACCTCTGCTTCCCTCTGCGAAGGGCCTATCTTTTACTTTCATGTATTTACTTTTATGCAAGAGTCAATAGTATTCCTTCTTATTTCAACCTCAATTATTCACTAGTTGGCAAGCATCATGTGGTGGCGAAAGATCCAAGCATATATGGCCATTCAAATATATTTGATCATGAATTATTATTGTTGACAATTATCTATTTGGTAAATAAGTTGGGAGGTGAAACATTAAGCCCCTATCTTTCTCTGTGTTCGACGGATGCTATTTGTTCTAAAAATATGCTTTGAGTGTTAGAAATCATGGAAGACTATATGATAGCTGAGTATGTGGAATTTGCTAAAATCAAAGCTCTTACATAGACCCTTCCTGAAATAAGATGAATTGCAATTGTTTGATGACTGAGAATGCAGTTTGTTAGTTTTCAAGAAAGTTTATGGTCTATACTTTAACATGTGAATAGCTTGTTACTTGATCATGAGAAGTTTTATGAGATGAGCTACTGCTTATGATATATAATGATGCTAGAAAAAGTGTTTGGAACTATCATTGATCAAATTTATGCACTATGCTAGCATTCACACTTCATAAATTATTTCTTTTATCATTTACCTACTCAAGGACGAGCAGGAATTAAGCTTGGGGATGCTGATACGTCTCCAACTTATCTATAATTTATGAAGTATTCATGCCATGTTTAAAACAATTTTATATGGTTTTGGTATGATTTTATTAGAACTAACCCGGACTGACGCTGTTTTCAGCAGAACTACCGTGGTGTCGTTTTTTGTGCAGAAATAAAAGTTCTCGGAATGGGCTGAAAATTTACGCTGATTTTTTATGGACCAAAAGAGACCCCCAAAGCACAAGAGCTGGGCCAGGAAGTGGATGAGGAGGCTACAAGCCCTCTAAGCGCGCCCTACCCCCAGGAAGGCTGCTCCGGGCTTGTGGGCACCTCGGGCACCCCCTTGACGTGAGACCGACGCCAAAAATTCTTATAAATACCCAAACCTCCGAAAAGAACCCTAGATCGGAAGTTCCGCCACTGCAAGCCTTTGTAGCCACGAAAAATCAATCTAGGCCCTCTTCGGCACCCTGCCGGAGGGGGCCATCATCACCGGAGGCCATGGAGGAGGAAGCCAAAGGGGGCCATCATCACCATGGAGGCCAAGGACTAGAGGGAGAACCTCTCCCCATCTAGGGGGGAGGCCATGGAGGAGGAAGCACAAGGGGGAGACTCTCTCCCCCTCTCTCTCGGTGGCGCCGGAGTGCCCTCGGGGGGAATCATCGCCGCGGTGATTGTCTTCATCAACATCACCATCTTCATCACCTTCCTCATCTCTTTTAAGCGGTCCATTGCTTTATGCCACATATTATGATCCAATGATGCGTTGCCATCCTATGATGTTTTGAGTAGATTTCTTTTGTCTTTTCGGTTCATTGATGATCTAGATTGGTTTGAGTTGTATGCTTTATTTTGGTGCTGTCCTATGGTGCATTCCGTGCCGCGCACACGTGAGGGGTTCCCGCTGTAGGGTGTTGCAATACGTTCATGATTCGCTTATAGTGGGTTGCTAGAGTGACAGAAGCTTAAACCCGAGTAAGGGGGTTGTTGCGTATGGGAGTAAGAGGAGTTGATATTTAATGCTATGGTTGGGTTTACCTTAATGATTTCTAGTAGTTGCGGATGCTTGCTAAAGGTCCAATCATAAGTTCATATGATCCAAGTACGGAAAGTATGTTAGCTCATGCCTCTCCCTCATATAAAATTGCAATAATGATTACCGATCTTGTTAACGATTGCCTAGGACAATTCCGCACACCGTTCCTTCATTATTGCACACTCGCTATTTGTAATATATTCTAACTTTATGTTAACATCACCTATTTTTATATTTTAGCTCTTCGATATCATGCAAAGTTATCCTCTTCATACCCGCAACGTAGTTTTATTTCTCGTTTCTAGATGGAAGCAAACATTCGGTGTACGTAGAGTCGTATCAGTGGCAGATAGGCCTTGAGAGAATATTGATCTTACCTTTAGCTCCTTGTGGGTTCGACACTCCATACTTATCACTTCCACCTTTGGAAATTGCTATGATGATTCCCTGCACTTGGGGATTATCAGCAGTCGCTACAACATCCCACCTACGCGAGCTTAGCATAGCTCTCTTAGTTGGTAATCACTTCTCCTTTCATCAATTTGACATATGAGTTGGTCATGTTGAGTAAATTTTCATGAACGTATGAGTGTTTGTCCATGAAAATTGGCATGTGTAGTATGTATCTACCAGGGATAGTAATTATTGTTGGTTATAGGTTACCAAAGTGTTGTGGTTCCTTGGTTCCACCTCCTCCTTCGCCATCTACTACGGCACCTGCGAGCTCGCCGAGTAAATGCTCTCCGCCCATTCGTGCCCTCTTCGTTGGTTCGCTCCTGTCCTGCACAAGGTCCTGCACAACATGTGCCTTGCCGGATGCCTTTGATGCCCCACTCCTGATTAGGTGTGTCATGCAGCACATGATCGATGCACCAAACTACAAAAGGGACTAGTGGTGGACTGGTGGGAAGGATGCATCGATGCGGAAGGTCATTACAAAGGAATTCTAGGGGAATCGTACCAAGGATCCTGCACAACGCGAGCATTGCTGTTGTATGCCTTCGAGACATCGAGCTACGATAAAGATGGAGTTATTTCCTTCAGGAAGGTAACCTCTTGTTTTGGGTAGTGCAGTTTTCTTGAAGCTACCTAGCTAGGTATAATGAAGATGATGGGTTCGCTTCAGCATAATCTGTTTCAGTTATAGAGTTCTTTGAAGGCTACAACAATTATAATATGAACCAGTTGTGAATCTCTCATTTGTTTTGATTAGTTGTAAGTTGTTTTGTGGCATACAATTTCAGACTGGTGGTCTTGAGGTAATTTTACACACATTACTTCTTCTATATTAGGTGTATGCGTGCCTGTGCGTGTGATTACAATGAAAGTGCACATACATGATTTTTTTTAGTGTTCCCCACTAACTGAAAGCATATTGTTGGAGTAAAAGCTCTCCACTATAGTACCATCCATAAGAAAATAACAAACATGCAAACATTCAAGAACTTATGGTGTCGTTCCTTGCTACTGATGAGAAGAAAATCTCACAATTATAGAGTATTTTCAAGCATACCAAATTATATGGTTGTGGACATTGAGACCACATAAACCATATATGATGGATTTTTTGCCATACTGTTCAGAAATAGCATCACAGTTACAAATTATTTTGAAGCATACCGAATTATATAAGTTTGTGGGCATCTATTACGTGTATGTTGTCCTTTCAGGGGTTTAGCCATACTCCAGACACACATAGTTCGTAGGAGAAGGAACATGCTATGGCTCATCACTACAAGTATTGTACGCAAGATGAATTTGCATCATGTAGGTAGTGAATACTAAAATCATGATTAAGTTCTCTAGGCACTTCTTGTACAAGCACCATCTGCTATGAAATATTTAGATTTTTTTGATGACACAATTTACAAGCACCATGTGAGCGAATGAGGAATGTTATGGCTAGCAGCTACTGTGAGCTGCAGCGAACAGTGGCAGTAGCGGCGGGCAGCCGGACAACGCAATGTCGGCGGCAGGCGGATAGTGGCAAGCAGCCCTATCGGTAGCTGCTGCTGTGAGAAGAATTGATGACTAGAGCATGTTGTCTTTGTTCTCTGTTCCTATAGGAGGATTCATTTCCATTAACTGTTCAAACAAAAATGATTCCATTAGGGAGCTGTCTACTTTGTGGTCTATTGTCATTGTTCTATGTTCAGACTAACAATTGGATATAGTTCTTTATGTATTTATTAGTGCAATCTTCTTGTCATTGTTTTAAAGATTGCATATGTATATGTGTGACTAGAGGTTATGCCTTATAGGTGTTTCCATTGATTCGGGAAATGCAAGTAAGGTGTACATGTTAATTTCCAGTGTTCATTGTAATTTCCTTGTCTTGGACGTAATTTAGATATGAGATATTGGACTTTGATTCTGCATTGAATTTATTAACGCTCTAGAGTCCACCCTACCTAAAAAATCGCCCTCTGCCACTGATGTACATCACAACTTTACCTTGGAAGTATATATGAGTGGTGTATAGTGCACACAAACGAGGACTACGAACTATGGAATAGGTGTTCCTGGACCTGCTGCCATGTCAAGTCATGCGAGATTTGACCAAAACGTGTTTCAGGTATATTCATCATGGAATTTTTTATTAACAATTTGATGAGATCGATTACTTCTGCTACCATTTGAATCTGTAGGAAGGATGCATACAGTGTTTTTGTTGAGGCGATGTATCTGGAAGAGACGGGGGTACTTGTTCATGTGTCATGCTTGTTTAAGAGCCTCGTTGCTCATTCCACAAAGAGCCAAATGAGAATCATGTCTATACGAATGGAGAAGATGTAGGCTTATTCCTATAAAATCTTGTTTAAGAGCCCAGCAACAGATAGAAAAGATGACATGGACCATGATAAAGATTTAAGAATCTTTTAGTTCAAATTTCTCTCCTGCAACCATTGTTTCTAGAGGAGATGGCTCTGATGACTTAAGGGTGTCACGGCTAATGGTGCTGAGCCCCCAAAATGTATTGTAGTCAATGGATATTTCTGATAAAAACATTAGTTATTGAGTGGATAATAGTATTTGTCTATCTCAAATATTTAAACTATATTATATTTTAAATTGTGATCTTGTATTGTTTGAAAGATTGCTAAGAAGCTCATTATATAATCTCTCTATATGGTAATTGCAAGGATTATCAAATTTGTACAGTTTAAACTATCCTTCAGAGAATATAAGTCAGATTGGTTGTCTCAGGCCAAACATGTTTAAGTTTGAGCAAGTTAATAGAAAATAATATCATCATCTCTGACGCCAAATAAAATTGCACTATAAGAAGTTTGACTTACGAAAACCTAATATAACATGTGGGGCAATGAAATATACTTGAGCGACATGTGGTGATTGCCCCTATAGGGAAAGTAGATAATTGTCCGAGTGATGCATGCTACACTCATGCTCATCAAGTGCAATGATCTTTTGATCAATGTATCTTTATGTAAGTTTGTTGTTCCATGGTAACGCACGGGCATTCGACTAGTACTAGGTGAAAGTGTTAGTCCAACAATATGTATATTGACATGAATTACCAAAACCACTAAGGGAGCAAATGTGCTTTTAGAGGGGTCACTATAAACATTTAAATGTGTACATAACGGTGACGCCCCCGTTCAAAATCATGGACTAACCATACACACATCATGCATGATCACGAATGGTGGCTCATGAAAATATCATAACACAACTCTATGACACAAATTTAAACATAAATCTTTATATTACAAGCCAGGGCCACGAGGACCCATAATACATCAAGAGTTAGGTCTGACTATAGACAATTACAGCGGTGCCTTAAGAAGCTGAGCAAAACAATGACACTAGATCGAAAAGGCTTAGGCCTCCTGCCTGGGACTTCCGAACTACTCCTCGACATCAAACTCCATGTAGTAGCCAAGCTCAGAATCCTCTGGCTCTTGGGCTCCATCGCTTGATTGCAACAACCGTGAAGAAGAAAAGGGGTGCAAAGCAATGTTGAGTACTCATCCGAAGTACTCGCAAGACCTACATCAGAATGATGATAAGTATGCATCGGTATCAAAAAAGGGGGTTATATCGGTGGACTATACTGCAGAAATGCCAGAACAAGAGGGAGAAAGCTCTATGCAAAACAAGGGCCACCATCTTGCAGCAAAAGACAAGAGGAGAGTAGATCATCTTGCACCAAGGGAAGGAGTTGATACGTCCATTCTGCATCATGTTTTCCTACTGTTATTTATAGTGTTCTTATTCATTATAACACTTTGTGGAGTGATGACCCACAAGTATAGGGGATCTATAATAGTCCTTTCGATAAGTAAGAGTGTCGAACCCAACGAGGAGCAGAAGGAAATGACAAGCGGTTTCCAGCAAGGTATTTTCTGCAAGCACTGAAATTATCGGTAACAGATAGTTTTGTGATAAGATAATTCGTAACGGGTAACAAGTAACAAATGTAACAAAGGTGCAGCAAGGTGGCCCAATCCTTTTTGTAGCAAAGGATAAGCCTGGACGAACTCTTATATAAAGCAAAGCGCTCCTGAGGACACATGGGAATTGTTGTCAAGTTAGTTTTCATCATGCTCATATGATTCACGTTCGTTACTTCGATAATTTGATATGTGGGTGGACCGGTGCTTGGGTACTATCCTTACTTGGACAAGCCTCCCACTTATGATTAACCCCTCTCGCAAGCATCTGCAACTACGAAAGAAGAATTAAGATAAATCTAACCATAGCATGAAACATGTGGATCCAAATCAGCCCCTTACGAAGCAACTCATAAACTAGGGTTTAAGCTTCTGTCACTCTAGCAACCCATCATCTACTTATTACTTCCGAATGCCTTCCCCTAGGCCCAAATCATGGTGAAGTGTCATGTAGTCGACGTTCACATAACACCACTAGAGGAAAGACAACATGCATCTCATCAAAACATCCAACGAATACCAAATTCACATGATTACTTATAACACGACTTCTCCCATGTCCTCAGGAACAAACATAACTACTCACAAATCATATTCATATTCATAATCAGAGGGGTAATAAATATCATTAAGGATCTGAACATATGATCTTCCACCGAATAAACCAACTAGCATCAACTACAAGGAGTAATCAACACTACTAGCAACCCACAGGTACCAATCTGAGGTTTTGAGATAGAGATTGAATACAAGAGATGGACTAGGGTTTGGAGAGGAGATGATGCTGGTGAAGATGTTGATGGAGATTGACCCCCTCTCGATGAGAGGATCGTTGGTGATGACAATGGCTTTGATTTCCCCCTCCCGGGGGGAAGTTTCCCTGGCAGAACAACTCCGCCGGAGCCCTAGATTGCTTTTGCACAGGTTCCACCTCGAGACAGTGGTGCTTCGTCCCGAATGCTTCCTTATGATTTTTTCCAGGTAAAAACTCTTCATATAGCAGAAGATGGACACCGGGGACTTACCAGGGGGCCCACTAGACCTAGGGGCGCGCCCAGGGGGTAGGGCGCGCCCCTAGGCTTGTGGCCAACTGGTGGGTCCCCCTCTGGTAGTTCTTCGCCCAATATTTTTTATATATTCCAAAATAATTCTCCGTAAATTTTCAGGACTTTTGGAGTTGTGCAGAATAGGTCTCTCAGATTTGCTCCTTTCCGGTCCAGAATTCCAGCTGCCGGCATTCTCCCTCTTTGTGTAAACCTTGTAAAATAAGAGAGAAAAGGCATAAGTATTGTACCATAATGTGTAATAACAGCCCATAACGCAATAAATATCAACATAAAAGCATGATGCAAAATGGACGTATCGACTCCCCCAAGCTTAGACCTCGCTTGTCCTCAAGCGGAAGCCGAAATCGATAATCATGTCCACATGTTTAGATTTAGAGGTGTCGATAAAAATAAAATACGGACATGAAGGCATCATGATCATCTTTAGAACAACAACATATATTGTCATATAATTTCTTATGCTAAAGTAACAATTCGTTTCACAAGGTAAAGTATGAATCAAAAACTTTATTGAAAACCAACAAACTATGATCTTGGTCATTGAAACAATTGCAATGTGACGCCCCCGGCTCGATCGTGCACTAATCATACACGCAAATGCACACGATCAAGCCTAAGGACTCACGGGAAGATATCACAACACAACTCTAAAACATAAATAAAGTCATACAAGCTTTATGTTACAAGCCAGAGGGCTCGAATACATAAGCTCGCATACAAGCGTCAGCGGAAGCATCAGATATCTGAGTACAGATATTAAAAGGGAAACAGAAAGGCCCTTAAAAGGCGGGGCAAAAGAAAAACACTACGATCAAAAGGCGCAGGCCTCCTGCCTGGGACCCTCCTATCCTACTCCTGGTCGACGGTAAGCTCGAAGTAATATCCACCCTCGAGGTAGTAGTAGCGATCATCGGTGGGGGCAGCTATATCCGGGGCTCCGTCTTCTGGTTGCATCAAAAGGGATATGGGGGAAAAAGAAAGCAAAGCAACCATGAGTACTCATCCGAAGTACTCAGCAAGCAAGGATCTACACTACATATGCAACATTATCAAAGGAAGGCTGTATATGTGGACTGGGCTGCAGAAATGCCAGAATAGAGAGGAAAGCTTAGTCCTATCAAAGACTAGCATCTTCAGCGGTCTTGCAGCAATAGAAGAGAGTAGAACAGTACAATATAATGTAGCAGTATCATTAAGTCTCAACCTCACCCAGAGATCCTTTCTCGACTCCCTGCGAGAAAGCAATCCCAGAGCCATACAGTCATCAACCTCGTCCTGAGATCCCTTCTCGACTCCCTGCGAGAAGCAATCCCAGAGCCATAGTATCCAATTCTAGCTGTATCGATCGGGATACAACTCCGAGTGTCCGTTACCGAGGATCCGGATATGCATAGATTAGTTCTTCCCTGCAGGGGTGCACCAACTTACCCACCACGCTCGCTTAACTCCGTCCGGACACACTTTTCCGGGTCATGCCCGGCCTCGGCCAAACGACACACCGCAACCCTACCTACAGCTCAGCAGAGAGGTCCCCGCCGGTCTACATCCTAAGCGCAAGGGGGTCTTGGCCATCGCCCCTCACCCTCCGGGTCGTTGCGCACAGGGTGGATACCAGCATCGCCTCAGGTGGCCGACACGATCCGATCATGCCGCAATGCTGAACTGGACGTCTGTCAGAGCTTTCGGCTGATGCTACGATGCAGAACACCCATACTATGCCCACGTGATGGTTAGTGCTATCGGGCCAGAGGCCCACTCGAATCAAATATCCAAACCGTTAGTACCTTGGGGTTGCGGTAACGAGCAGAGACTCACGAAAGATGTGACCCCATCGCCCCATCTCGAGGACTTGCGGCAAGGGCCAAGAATGCCCGGCCACGCCTCGTATTCTCACTCGGGCACCATACAGGCAACCCGTCTTCACATCGCACGCGGGTACCCCTCAGGGTCGACCCGCCTTTCCAAGTAACAGTGTAAAGTCCAAGTATCCGTGTGTCCATAACATCAGGGGAATCCGAGGTATCACCCTCGTTGGATTCCTACTCGATGTATCCGTCAAGGTGAACTCGGAGGAATCACCCTCACTGGGTTCACACTTGAGGTGTGTACGACGGCGTCGTTATCGGAAGTGGTGAAGGAGGAATCACCCTCGATGACCACGACCGAATAGCTACTCTACAGAGTTAACATCAGAAGTGCTACACGAGGTATCACCCTCAGCACTCGATAGTAACGATGCAGTGTCGTTACAACTAAGGGGGTGATGTGCGGTGCCGGGGCCTGGTCTTCAATCCCGTTGATCGGGTCTTCTGATAATCCAGCGGGGCAGTCGTGACTAGTAGGGTCACTGATAGGTCTCTACCCAGCCTATACTAAGCAGTTTAGGATAAGCAGGTAAGGTATCAATAGCAGGTTACAATAAACAGGCTGTGCATCAGAATAGGTAAAGCAGTAGCAGCAGCAATTCTAATGCAAGCATGAGAGAGAAGGAATAGGCAATATCGGTATGCTCAAATGGGGGGGGGTGCTTGCCTGGTTGCTCGGCGGCAAGGGCAAGGTCATCAACAGTGTCGTTGATCTCCGGAGCTGCGTTGGTCTTGGGGAACTGCGTCGAGGTCTAACGAGAGAGAAGAGGGGGAGGAAACAGTAAATACTAAGCAAGCAAGTGCTACACAATGTATGACATGACAATACGCAGTGCCGGGTGTGTCCTAACGTATGGTTGCACGTCACCGAGGAAAGGGGAATCCATCCGGGAATGTTTTCCCGGTTCCGGACATTTGTCAAACAGATGACCGGAGGGGAACGGTTCCATGTTCGGATAGTTAGGGACATGTGACGGACGAACGGACCGCGTATTCGGATTCGTCTCGAAATTCTGAGCAACTTTCATGTACAAAGTTTTTCGATCTGAGCTACAGATTAATTTCTATGATTTTCTAAAGATTTAAACATTTTCTGAATTTATTTATTTATTTAAATTCGAATTATCCAAAACATTATCCAAAACAGTGCAGATACTTTTTATACCCAGACTCAGCTAGCCCTAGAGTATGACAGGTGGGGTCCAGGCTGAGTCAGCATGCACAGTCAGCAAGTCAATAGTCAAAGTGTTGACTGGGTCAAACGTGAACAGTGCCCGTGGGGGCCCACATGTCATACTCACAGATCCAGTTAACAGTTTTTATTTTAATTAAATCAAATTAGTTAGTGGCATGGGGGCCAGTAGTCAGTGGAGTTAGCAGGGGGGTTAGGGGCTAATTAACCACCGGGCGGGCCCCCATGTCAGTGAGTCGGCCAGCTGGTTTAAAACCAGCGCGCGCCTGGGAGAGGCCGACGGCAAGGCCCGACGCGGCGGCGGCCCACCAGAGCTGCGCTCCGGCGACCAAATGGAACGGCGGCAACGGCAAATGGCTCGGGCGCGAAGCGCTGCATCCACTGGTGCACTAGGTGAAGACGGGGGACGACCGAGGCGGCGGCTACGGTCGAGCCTGACAGCGGCCGGAGCTTGGCCTTGCGGCAAACGGCGTCGGAGCTCGAAATCGAGCTTGGGCTAAGGGAAAAAAGATGCGCGCGTGCTCACAGAGATGGACGCTGAACTTGAAGAAGCACGGGGAGGACGGTGCGGAGCAGATCGACGGCGACGTCCGGTGAGGGGAACGGGCCGATGGCGAGCCGTAGTGGCGCTCCAGCTCGGTCCACCACTTCGGGTCGATGAGGACGATGATGATGGGGCTCCAGGACCGCTCGGAACGGAGAGGGGAGCCGGTGGCCACGCTGCTCACGGAGGCATGGCCATGGCGGCGATCGGGGGTGGAGTCAGAGAGGGAGAAGAGAGAAAGCGAGGCCAGAGGGGGCTCGGGGGCGGTGGCCTTATCCCTCCACAGCGGGCGCGGGGCTCGCTGTCGAGCGGAGCGAGGGCGGGCCAGGGCGGCGTGTGCGTGTGAGCTGACAACGAGATGGGGATGAGCAGGAGGTTAGGGACGAGCAAGGGGGAGTGGGCTGGGTCTCCCTGTAGACTAGAGCCCAGGTGGTGGTGGGCTCTTTTCTATTTCTGTTTGTTTTTTCATTTCTGTTTTGTTTGCCTTTTGTCTTTTGTTTTTATTTCAAAACACTTTTGTAAAATATGAGACTGGTCCAATTAGTAACAATGCAAAATTAGTCACTGCTAGAAATTGGTTTGGGTGCCCATATCTTTTTATTTGGATTTTATTTAATTGAAAAAGGAATATATAGTGTTGTTTTGCTACTGTTCCTTGTTGTTTGAGTCCTTTTCCAACTCCAATAAATGTTGCAATCATTTTTATAAATGCTTTGGGAATATTTGCAACATGATGCACATTTTAGTTTTCAGGTTTGGACAACTTTTATTTTTCCACTTTAGTTTGAATTTCCATTTGAATTTGAATTTTAAAAGAGCTAGGATACTAATGATGATTAAGCACTGTTGATCATGATGACATGGCATAGTCATAAGGGTGATCACTGTAGCTTAATACATGGGGTGTTACATGCAATTTATCATAACGTCGGAAAGAGTTAATGTAAGAGCTTTTGTTTAGCAAGTTTCACATACTCAACTATCATTTAGTCTTTCACAATTGCTAACACTCACGCGATACTTATGAGATCAAACTTTCAATCGGATATAGAGAAAGATAGGGGCTTATAATTTTGCCTCCCAACCTTTTACCTCAAGGGTAACATCAACAATAATAGTTTATGAATACCTACATCTGAGTGGATATATATATCTGGATCTTCCCCCAACATATAGTGCTTGCCAAAAAGAAAAAGTATAAAAAGAAGAGGTGATGATCACCATGACTCTTGTATAAAGGTAGGAGATAAATAAAAGATAGGCCCTTCGCAGAGGGAAGCAGAGGTTGTCATGCGCTTTTATGGTTGGATGCACAAAATCTTAATGCGAAAGAATGTCAGTTTATATTGCCGCTTGTGATAAAGAACTTTATTATGCAGTCCATCGCTTTTATTTCTACCATATCGCAAGTTCATATAAAGCTTATTTTCCGCACACTAAAAGATCATACATATTTAGAGAGCAATTTTTATTGCTTGCACCGATGACAACTTACTTGAAGGATCTTACTCAATCCATAGGTAGGTATGGTGGACTCTCATGGCAAAACTGGGTGGAGAGGTTTTGGAGGCACAAGTAGTATCTCTACTTGGTGCAAAAGATTTGGCTAGCATAGGATGAGAAGCAAGCTCAACATGTTGGAGGATCCATGACAATATAACTTCTATTCGGATATAAAGAAACATAACCCATTATGTTATTTTCCTTGTCCAACATCAACCTTTTAGCATATAATATTTTAATGAGTGCTCACAATCACAAAAGATGTCCAAGATAGTGTATTTATATGTGAGACCTCTCTTTCTTTATTACTTCCTATTAATTGCAACAATGACCAAAACTATGTTTGTCAATTCACAACAAATTTCATGCGACATAGTCCTTAAATGTGAAGTCATCACTTCCCATAAGATCATTATATAATCTTTTTATTTCTTTTATTCTTTATTTCTTTTTCTCAATATCATAGCAACAAAGCAAAGCCCTCAACTTAAAACTAATCTTTATTATATTTCTCTCAGACTCGATTACATAGAGGGAACACAAAGCAAAAGTCAAAGCTAGATCATACTAAAACTTTATTCTACTAAACCGAGATATAACCAAAAGGATCGAACTAAGAAAAATGATAAAGGTAAAGATGTGATGGTGAAACAATACCAGGGCACCTTCCCCAAGCTTGGCAGTTGCCAAGGGGAGTGCCCATACCCATGTACTTAGGTCTCTTTCTTCGGAGGTGGTGATGATGGAGTTGATGTATTCTTCTTCTCCAGCTTGCGTCTGAGGCTAAAATTTTCCGCCCTTAGATCATCATTCTCGAGCTCGAGTCTCAATATCTTTTTGCATAATGCCGCCTTGCTGTCCTGCAGAAAACATGGCGGGATAGATTGGACCTTAGGAAGACTTAACTTCTTGAATTCCACGTGCATATCGCCAGGTTGAGGTAGTGGATCTTCGTCTTCATCAGAGCTATTGTTCCTTGTTCTCTCCATGTCGGAGTCTTCCTCCTCCACCGTATTCCAGCCGTAATGCTCCACCTCCCCATAGGCCTTTGGGTTTGCAATGAAATCAGCGACATAGCTCTCTCCCTCAAAATCTTGAGACGACATATTTTCAGATCTGTCAGGAAAACAACACGAAACAAGAACAGATGGTATTGCCGTGGTTTGGTGGTCAAAACCTTTGGGAGATTATATAATGAATTTTTACTGACCAAAAGGAGTGTACTACAAGAAAACGGAGTACGGAAGGCACACGAGGTGGCCACAAGCCTGGGAGGCCCGGGGGGTAGGGCGCGCCCCGAGGCTTGTTGCCTCCTCGTGCACTTTTCGGACTACTTTTTATTTTTCTAATTTTTTAAATATTCCAAAATGGAGTAAAATTGCTTTTGGAAATGTTTTGGAGTCGGTTTACTTACTGTATCACATACTTATTCCTTTTTGGAGTCTGGAGCGTTCTGGTAGATATCCCTTATGTACTCCTCCGGTGTTATGGTATTAATAATATTGGTTTCAACATTTATGGGAGTACCTGAAATACAATGTTTGATTCTTTGCCCGTTTACCACCTTTGGGTTATTGCCTTTGGTGTTGTTGATTTTGATGGCACCGGAACGATAAACTTCCTCGATAATGTAAGGCCCTTCCCATTTAGAGAGAAGCTTTCCTGCAAAAAATCTTAAACGAGAAATGTATAGCAAGACATGGTCACCTACATTAAATTCACGCTTTTGTATCCTTTTATCATGCCATCTTTTAACTTTCTCTTTAAACAATTTGGCATTTTCATAGGCTTGGGTTCTCCATTCATCAAGTGAGCTAATGTCAAACAACCTCTTCTCACCGGCAAGTTTGAAATCATAGTTGAGCTCTTTAATTGCCCAATAAGCTTTATGTTCTAGTTCAAGGGGTAAGGGACATGCTTTACCATAAACATTTTATATGGAGACATACCCATAGGGTTTTTATAAGCAGTTATATAAGCCCATAATGCATCATCAAGTTTCTTAGACCAATTCTTTCTGGATCTATTAACAGTCTTTTGCAAGATCAATTTTATTTCTCTGTTACTTAATTCTACTTGACCACTAGACTGAGGGTGATATGGATATGCAATTCTATGGTTAACATCATATTTAGCAAGCAATTTACGGAAGGCACCATGAATAAACTGTGAACCACCATCAGTCATTAAATATCTAGGGACTCCAAACCTCGGGAAAATAAGTTCTTTAAGCATTTTAATGGAGGTGTTATGATCAGCACTATGATACGTCTCCAACGTATCTATAATTTATGAAGTACCCATGCCATGTTTACAACAATTTTATATGTTTTTGGTATGATTTGGATGGAACTAACCCAGACTGACGCTGTTTTCAGTAGAACTACCGTGGTGTTGTTTTTTGTGTAGAAATAAAAGTTCTCCAAATGCAACGAAACTTTTTGACGATTTTTTTTGGAACAAAAGAGGCACTAGAAGCTTCATGGGAGGGCCAAAAGACCCACGAGGTGAGCATAACCCACCAGGGCGCGCCAGAGGGGCTTGGCTTGCCCCGGTGGGTTGTGCTCGCCTCGAGGCCCATCTTAGCGTGATTCCAACGCCAAAAAATCCTATAAATAGAGAAACCATCAGAAATAACCCTAGATCAGAAGTTCCGCCGCCGCAAGCCTCTATAGCCACAAAAAACCAATCTAGACCCTGTTCCAGCGCCCTGCCGGAGGGGGAAATCATCACCGGTGGCCATCTTCATCATCCTGACGGCCACCATGATGAGGAGGGAGTAGTCCATCCTCGGGGCTGAGGGTTTGTACCAGTAGCTATGTGTTTAATCTTTCTCTCTTGTTTTCTTGAGATGTCACGATCTTGATGTATTGTGGGCTTTGTTAATATAGTTGGATCATATGGTGTTTTCCCCTCTCTATCTTATTGTGAATTGAGTTTTCCCTTTGAGATTTCGTTCTTATCGGATTGAATACTTTTATGGATTCGAGAACACTTGATGTATGTCTTACTATGAATACCCGTGGTGATGATGACCCACAAGTATAGGGGATCTATCATAGTCCTTTCGATAAGTAAGAGTGTCGAACCCAACGAGGAGCAGAAGGAAATGACAAGCGGTTTTCAGCAAGGTATTCTCTGCAAGCACTGAAATTATTGGTAACAGATAGTTGTATGATAAGATAATTCGTAATGAGTAACAAGTAACAAAAGTAACTAAGGTGCAGCAAGGTGTACCAATCCTTTTTGTAGCAAAGGACAAGCCTGGACGAACTCCTATATAAAGCAAAGCGCTCCCGAGGACACATGGGAATTGTTGTCAAGTTAGTTTTCATCATGCTCATATGATTCGCGTTCGTTACTTTGATAATTTGATATGTGGGTGGACCGGTGCTTGGGTGCTGCCCTTCCTTGGACAAGCCTCCCACTTATGATTAACCCCTCTCGCAAGCATCCACAACTACGAAAGAAGAATTAAGATAAATCTAACCATAGCATGAAACATATGGATCCAAATCAGCCCCTTACGAAGCAACGCATAAACTAGGGTTTAAGCTTCTGTCACTCTAGCAACCCATCATCTACTTATTACTTCCCAATGCCTTCCCCTAGGCCCAAATCATGGTGAAGTGTCATGTAGTCGACGTTCACATAACACCACTAGAGGAAAGACAACATACATCTCATCAAAATATCGAACGAATACCAAATTCACATGATTACTTATAACAAGACTTCTCCCATTTCCTCAGGAACAAACATAACTACTCACAAAGCATATTCATGTTCATAATCAGAGGAGTATTAATTATCATTAAGGATCTGAACATATGATCTTCCACCGAATAAACCAACTAGCATCAACTACAAGGAGTAATCAACACTACTAGCAACCCACAGGTACCAATCTGAGGTTTTGAGACAAAGATCGGATACGAGAGATGAACTAGGGTTTGAGAGGAGATGGTGCTGGTGAAGATGTTGATGGAGATTGACCCCCTCTCGATGAGAGGATCGTTGGTGATGACGATGGCTTCGATTTCTCCCTACCGGAGGGAAGTTTCCCCGGCAGAACTGCTCCGCCGGAGCCCTAGATTGGTTCCGCCCAAGTTCCGCCTGGAGACGGCGGCGCTTCATCCCGAAAGCTTCCTCCTGATTTTTTTCCAGGTCAAAACACACCATATAGCAGAAGATGGGCATTGGGGGCCTGCCAGGTGGCCCACAAGGCAGGGGGCGCGCCCAGGGGGTAGGGCGCGCCCCCCACCCTTGTGGATGGCTGGTGGCCCCCCTCTTGTGCTTTCTTTGCCCAATATTCTTTATATATTCCAAAATAATTCTCCGTGAAGTTTCAAGACTTTTGGAGTTGTGCAGAATAGGTCTCTAATATTTGCTCCTTTTCCAGTCCAGAATTCCAGCTACCGGCATTCTCCCTCTTCATGTAAACCTTATAAAATAAGAGAGAAAAGGCATAAGTATTGTGATATAATGTGTAATAACAGCCCATAATGCGATAAATATCAATATAAAAGCATGATGCAAAATGGATGTATCAATGCCCCCAAGCTTAGACCTCGCTTGTCCTCAAGCGAAAGCCGAAATCGAAAAATATGTCCACATGTTTAGAGATAGAGGTGTCGATAAAATAAAATACGGACATGAGGGCATCATGATCATCTTTAGGATAGCAACATATATTGTCATATAATTTCTTATGCTAGAGTAACAATTAATTCACAAGGTAGAGCATAAATCAGAAACTTCATTGAAAACTAACAAACTATGATCTCAGTCATTGAAGCAATTGCAATTTATCATAACATCAAAAAGAGTCAATTCAAGAGCCTTTCAGCAAGTCCACATACTCAACTATCATTTAGTCTTTCACAATTGCTAACACTCACGCAATACTTATGAGTTCAAAGCTTCAATCGGACACAGAGAAAGATAGGGGCTTATAGTTTCGTCTCCCAACCTTTTACCTCAAGGGTAATGTCAACAATAATACTTTATGATAACCTACATCCGGGTGGATATATATATATATATATATATATATATATATCTGGATCTCTCCAACACATAGTGCTTGCCAAAAGAAAAAGTGTAAAAAGAAAAGGTGAAGATCACCACGACTCTTGTATAAGGGTAGAAGATAAAAGTAAAAGATAGGCCCTTCGCAGTGGGAAGCAGAGGTTGTCATGCGCTTTTATGGTTGGATGCACAAAATCTTAATGCAAAAGAACGTCACTTTATATTGCCGCTTGTGATAAAGAACTTTATTATGCAGTCTGTCGCTTTTATTTCTTCCATATAAGAAGTTCGTATAAAGCTTATTTTCTTCACACTAATAGATCATACATATTTAGAGAGTAATTTTTATTGCTTGCACCGATGACAACTTACTTGAAGGATCTTACTCAATCCATAGATAGGTATGGTGGACTCTCATGGCAAAACTGGGTTAAGGGATGTTTGGATGCACAAGTATTATCTCTACTTGGTGCAAAGGATTTGGCTAGCATAAGAGGGAAAAGCAAGCTCAACATGTTGGAGGATCCATGACAATATAACTTCTATTCGGATATAAGAAAACATAACCCATTATGTTGTCTTCCTTGTCCAACATCAACTTTTTAGCATGTCATATTTTAATGAGTGCTCACAATCACAAAAGATGTCCAAGATAGTATATTTATATGTGAAGCCTCTCTTTCTTTATTACTTCCTATTAATTGCAACAATGACCAAAACTATGTTTGTCAACTCTCAACAAATTTTATTCATCATACTCTTTATATGTGAAGTCATTACTCACCATAAGATCAATATATGATCTTTTTATTTCTTTTTATTCCTTTCTTTTATTTAATTCCCTCAAGATCATAGCAAGGAAGCAAAGCCCTCAACTCAAAACTACTCTTTATTATTTATAACTCATGGACTCGATTACATAGATAGATCTCAAAACAAAACTCAAAGCTAGATCATACTAAAACTTTATTCTGCTAGATCAAGATATAACCAAAAGGATCAAACTAAGAAAAAAATGATAAAAGTAAAGGTGTGATGGTGATACGATACCGGGGCATCTCCCCCAAGCTTGGCAGTTGCCAAGGGGAGTGCCCATACCCATGTATTTATGTCTCTTTCTTCGGAGGTGGTGATGATGGAGTTGTTGATGAAGTTGTGCCACACTTCGAGCGCAGGCGATACTCCAATCTACAAATGATGCTCTGGAGGGTGATGATATGCTCTTGCAACAGAATATTTTCACGAGTGAGATATTTATTTTGCACACGAACTATTTCAATGATCTTAAAAGCTTCAATTTCAGTAGGGGTAAGATGATTGTAGTACGGTTGAAGGATGTCTTCTTCTGCTGCTGCCGGAACTTGATCTCCCGCGACATTCTTAATCTTGTCACCCTCGTTGGTTTCCCCAAGTTCTTCTCTCTTCATCTCTATCTTCATTAGCCAAGCATCATCACCACCATTGTTAGAGGAGGGAGACGACATGATGCCTGGCCTTGAAAACTCTGACAGAAAATAGCTCGAAACAAGAACAGAGGATTTTATCGTGGTACGGTGGTCAAAACCTTCGGGAGATTATATAATGAATTTTTACCAACCAAAAGAAGTATTGTGCAAGAAAATGGAGTCCAGAAGGCACACGAGGTGGCCACAAGGCAGGGGGGCACGCCCAGGGGGTAGGGCGCGCCCTCCACCCTTGTGGTCTCCTCGTGTCTCTTTCGGACTACTTTTAATTTTCCTAATTTTTTAAATATTCCAAAACAAAGAAAAATTGCTATTAGAACAGTTTTGGAGTTAGTTTACTTACCGTACCACATACCTATTCCTTTTTGGAGTCTGAAACATTATGGAAAGTATCCCTTATGTACTCCTCCGGTGTTATGGTATTAATTATATTGGTTTCAACATTTATGGGAGTACCTGAAATATAATGTTTGATTCTTTAACCGTTTACCACCTTCGGATTTGTGCCTTCGGCGTTATTGATCTTGATGGCACTGGAACGATAGATCTTCTCGATAATGTAAGGACCTTCCCATTTAGAGAGAAGCTTTCCTGCAAAGAATCTTAAACGAGAGTTGTATAGCAAAACATGATCACCTACATTAAACTCACGCTTTTGTATCATCTTGTCATGCCATCTTTTAACTTTTTCTTTAAACAACTTGGCATTCTCATAGGCTTGGGTTCTCCATTCATCAAGCGAGCTAATGTCAAATAACCTCGTCTCACCGGCAAGTTTGAAATCATAGTTGAGCTCTTTAATAGCCCAATAAGCTTTATGTTCTAGTTCAAAAGGTAAGTGACATGCTTTTCCATAAACCATTTTATACGAAGACATACCCATAGGGTTTTTATAAGCAGTTCTATAAGCCCATAATGCATCATCAAGTTTCTTAGACCAATTCTTTTTAGACCTATTAACAGTCTTTTGCAAAATCAATTTAATCTCTTTATTGCTCAATTCTACTTGACCACTAGACTGAGGGTGATATGGAGATGCAATTCTATGGTTAACATCATATTTAGCAAGCATTTTACGGAAAGCACCATGAATAAAATGTGAACCACCATCAGTCATTAAATATCTAGGGACTCCAAACCTCGGAAAAATAACTTCTTTAAGCATCTTAATAGAAGTGTTATGATCAGCACTACTAGTTGGAATAGCTTCTACCCACTTAGTAACGTAATCAACAACAACTAAAATATGTGTGTACCCATTAGAGGAAGGAAAAGGTCCCATATAATCAAAGCCCCAAACATCAAATGGTTCAATAACAAGTGAATAATTCATAGGCATTTCCTGACGTCTACTAATATTACCAATTCTCTGGCATTCATCACAAGACAAGACAAACTTACGGGCATCCTTGAAGAGAGTAGGCCAATAAAAACCGGATTGCAATACCTTGTGTGCAGTTCTATCTCCAGCATGGTGTCCTCCGTAAGCTTTGGAGTGGCACATGCGTAGGATCTTTACCTGTTCATGCTCAGGTACACAACATCTAATAACACCATCTACTCCTTCTTTATAAAGGTGTGGGTCATCCCAAAAGTAATGTCTTAAATCATAGAAAACCTTTTTCTTTTACTGGTATATGAAACTAGGTGGTATAAATTTAGCAACAATGTAATTAGCATAATCAGCATACCATGGAGTATTACGAGAAGCATTTATGACGGCTAATTGCTCATCAGGAAAACTATCATCAATAGGCAGTGTGTCATCAAGAACATTCTCTAATCTAGACAAGTTGTCTGCTACAGGGTTCTCAGCTCCCTTTCTATCAATAATATGCAAATCAAATTCTTGTAACAAGAGAACCCATCTAATAAGTCTAGGTTTAGCATCTTTCTTTTCCATAAGATATTTAATAGCAGCATGATCAGTGTGAACAGTTACTTTGGAATCAACAATATAAAATCTGAACTTATCACAGGCAAATACAACTGCTAGAAATTCTTTTTCAGTAGTAGCATAATTTCTCTGGGCACTATCTAGAGTTTTACTAGCATAACGAATAACATTCAATTTCTTATCAACTCTTTGTCCTAGAACAGCACCAACAGCATAATCACTAGCATCACACATAATTTCAAAGGGTAAATTCCAATCAGGTGGTTGAATAATAGGTGCAGAAATCAAGGCTTTCTTAAGTATTTCAAATGCTTCTACACAATCATCATCAAAAACAAAAGGAACATCTTTTTGCAAGAGATTAGTGAGAGGCCTAGAAATTTTAGAGAAGTCTTTAATAAACCTCCTATAGAAACCAGCATGACCAAGGAAACATCTTATACCTTTGATATCTTTAGGACACGACATCTTTTCAATAGCATCTACTTTAGCTTTATCAACTTCAATACCTCTTTCAGAAATTTTATGCCCCAAGACAATACCTTCATTAACCATAAAGTGGCACTTCTCCCAATTCGAAACAAGATTAGTTTCTTCACATCTCTGCAGAACTCGATCAAGGTTGCTTAAGTAATCATCAAAAGAAGTTCCGTAAACGGAGAAATCATCCATGAAAACCTCAACAATCTTTTCACAAAAGTCAGAGAATATAGCAGTCATACATCTTTGAAAGGTAGCCGGTGCATTGCATAAACCAAAAGGCATACGTCTATAAGCAAAAGTACCAAAAGGGCAAGTAAAAGTGGTCTTTTCTTGGTCCTCTTTTGACACAGGTATTTGAGAAAAACCAGAGTAACCATCTAGAAAGCAAAAATGTGTATGTTTGGATAATCTTTCTAGCATTTGATCAATAAAAGGTAGATGGTAATGATCTTTTGTAGTAGCTTTGTTTAATTTATGAAAATCAATTACCATTCTATAACCTATAACAATTCTTTGTAGAATCAATTCATTCTTATCATTAGGAACAATAGTAATACCTCCCTTCTTAGGGACACAATGAACAGGACTTACCCATCTACTATCAGCAATAGGATAAATTATACCTGCCTCCAGAAGCTTTAGTATTTCATTTCTTACCACTTCCTTCATCTTAGGATTCAACCTTCGTTGGTGATCAACAACTGGTTTAGCATCAGGCTCCATATTAATTTTGTGCTGACATAGAGTGGGACTAATGCCCTTAAGATCATCAAGAGTATATCCAATAGTTGCGCGGTGCTTCCTTAGAGTTTTCAATAATTTCTTTTCTTCATGCTATGAAAGGTTAGCACTAATAATAATAGGATATATCTTCTTTTCATCGAGATAAGCATATGTTAGAGTATCAGGTAATTGTTTAAGCTTAAACACGGGATCACCCTTGGGTGGAGGAGGATCCCCAAGGATTTCAACAGGCAAATTGTGTTTCAAAATAGGCCCTTGATTAAAGAATATTTCATCTATTTCCCTTCTTTCATTCATAAACATATCATTTTCATGGTCTAGCAAATATTGTTCTGAAGGATCAGTAGGAGGCACGGCAATAGAAGCAAGACCAATAATTTCATCCTTACTAGGCAATTCTTTATCATGGGGTTGTCTACGAAACTTAGAGAAATTAAAATCATGAGACACATCCCCAAAACCGACAGTAACAATATCCTTTTCGCAATCTATCTTAGCATTAACAATGTTCAAGAAAGGTCTACCAAATATAATGGGACAAAAATCATCTTGTGGGGAACCAAGAACAAGAAAATCAGTAGGGTATTTTATTTTCCCACACAATACTTCAACATCTCTAACAATCCCAATTGGTGATATAGTATCTCTATTGGCAAGCTTAATAGTAACATCAATATCTTCTATCTTAGCAGGTGCAATGTCATTCATAATTTCTTGGTATAAGGTATAAGGAATTGCACTCACACTAGCACCCCATCACATAAGCCATGATAACAGTGATCTCCTATTTTAACAGAAACAATAGGCATGCCAACAACGGGTCTATGTTTATCTTTAATAGCGGGTTTAGCAATCCTAGCAGCTTCATCACAGAAATAAATAACATGCCCATCAATATTATCAACCAAGAGATCTTTAACCAAAGCAATACTAGGTTCAACTTTAATTTGTTCAAGGGGTGTAGGTGTTCTAGTATAACTCTTACGAACCACAGTTGAAGCTTTAGCATGATCCTTTATTCTAACAGGAAAAGGTGGTTTCTCAATATAAGCAGTAGGGACAATAGGATCAACATTATAAGTAATGGTTTCTTCTTCAACTTTAATAGGTTCTACTACTTTCACTTCAATGGGAGGATGATATTTGAACCACTTCTCCTTAGGGAGATCAACATGAGTAGCAAAAGATTCACAGAAAGAAGCTACTATCTCTGAGTCAAGTTCATGTTTAGTGCTAAAATCATGAAAAGCATTGGTATCCATGAAAGATTTAACACAATCAAAATTAAGGTTTATACATGACTCCTTACCTTCGTCGAGTTCCCAATCTTTAGAGTTCTGTTTAATTCTTTCCAATAAATCCCATTTGAATTCAATATCCTTCTTCATAAAAGAACCAGTACAAGAAGTATCGAGCATGGATTGATCATTACGAGAAAGCCGAGCATAAAAATTCTGAATAATAATTTCTCTTGAGAGCTCATGATTGGGGCATGAATATAGCATTGATTTAAGCCTCCCCCAAGCTTGGGCGATACTTTCTCCTTCATGAGGCCAAAAATTATATATATAGTTCCGATCACGATGAACCAAATGCATAGGATAAAACTTTTGATGAAATTCCAATTTCAATCGGTTGTAGTTCCAGGATCCAATATCATCACATAGCCTATACCATGTCAATGCCTTTCCCTTCAAAGATAAAGGTAAGACCTTCTTCTTGACATCATCCTCGAGCAAACCTACAAGCTTAAATAATCCACAAACTTCACCCACATAGATTAGGTGCATATCAGGATGTAATGTTCCGTCTCCTGCATAAGGATTAGCTAGCAGTTTCTCTATCATACCCGAAGAAATTTCATAATAAATATTTTCAGTAGGTGCAGTAGGTTGAGGAGAAACTCTTTGCTCTTCCGGTCGAGGTGAAGATACCCCGAACAAGCCCCTCAAAGGATTATTTTCCATAGTGACAAGTGACAGTAAATTTCAGCACACTATATAAATGTTTCCTTACCAAATTCCACTTACCAAAGGCGCTTCACTCCCCGGCAACGGCGCCAGAAAAGAGTCTTGATGACCCACAAGTATAGGGGATCTATCATAGTCCTTTTGATAAATAAGAGTGTCGAACCCAACGAGGAGCAGAAGGAAATGACAAGCGGTTTTCAGCAAGGTATTCTCTGCAAGCACTAAAATTATCGGTAACAGATAGTTGTATGATAAGATAATTCGTAATGAGTAACAAGTAACAAAAGTAACTAAGGTGTAGCAAGGTGGCCCAATCCTTTTGGTAGCAAAGGACAAGCCTGGACGAACTCCTATATAAAGCAAAGGGCTCCCGAGGACACATGGGAATTGTTGTCAAGTTAGTTTTCATCATGCTCATATGATTCGCGTTCGTTACTTTGATAATTTGATATGTGGGTGGACCGGTGCTTGGGTGCTGCCCTTCCTTGGACAAGCCTCCCACTTATGATTAACCCCTCTCGCAAGCATCCGCAACTACGAAAGAAGAATTAACATAAATCTAACCATAGCATGAAACATATGGATCCAAATCAGCCCCTTACGACGCAACGCATAAACTAGGGTTTAAGCTTCTATCACTCTAGCAACCCATCATCTACTTATTACTTCCCAATGCCTTCCCCTAGGCCCAAATCATGGTGAAGTGTCATGTAGTCGACGTTCACATAACACAACTAGAGGAAAGACAACATACATCTCATCAAAATATCGAACGAATACCAAATTCACATGATTACTTATAACAAGACTTCTCCCATGTCCTCAGGAACAAACATAACTACTCACAAAGCATATTCATGTTCATAATCAGAGGAGTATTAATTATCATTAAGGATTTGAACATATGATCTTCCACCAAATAAACCAACTAGCATCAACTACAAGGAGTAATCAACACTACTAGCAACCCACAGGTACCAATCTGAGGTTTTGAGACAAAGATCGGATACAAGAGATGAACTAGGGTTTGAGAGGAGATGGTGAAGATGTTGATGGAGATTGACCCCCTCTCGATGAGAGGATCGTTGGTGATGACGATGGTTTCGATTTCCCCCTACTGGAGGGAAGTTTCCCCGGCAGAACAGCTCCGCCGGAGCCCTAGAGTGGCTCCGCCCAAGTTCCGCCTCGAGACGGCGGCGCTTCTGTGGCACCCTGGCTCATAGAACCGGAATGCCAGTGTTCCCAGCCCAGAGATCATTGTCTTCTGGAAACACTCAACATCTTGGCAACAGAAACATAGCTGACTTTTATTGATAATAAAGAGTACAAGCTTACAAGACCCTCGAGGCCAGAGCACAACAAGTGCTATACAGTATGTACATTATTTATCAAACATGATGGGCCTCGGCATAACTTAGCAATACTACAGCGGAAAGCTAAAGCGTAGCGGAATATGGCAGCAACTCCATCCACAGGGACACTGCTGTGGACACATCCTAGGCATTATAACACGAACCTCCAAGACCTGCGTCTTAGTCTTCCTGCATCTGGCATGATATGCCAGGTGAGTACTTTGAATGTACTCGCAAGCACATGACAACCAAATAATGCAGCAAGTAATAGCATGGCAATAAACATGTTGAGTCTTAAATGCTGAGGTCACGGTCATCAACTTACTCATATCCGGGTTGCTTCACAACCCACAGAGTACTCCACCTCACTGAGTACTTCCGCACATAAGACAAGTTCTTTCATCAGTATCATTATTACGATTGATCTCCTACAGAGGTCTGGACGGGCTGTCCAATTCCGTGGACACGGCTATTCGAATAGATTTAACACTCTGCAGAGGTTGTACACTTTACCCACACCACGGAACTCATGGCCTCGTACTCCCATTCGGGTGGACCAACGACGTTCCGACGAAACCTGTCTGACCCGTGACTCTTCCATCGTACCACCGGCCATCACACTCCCTCTTGGAGTCAAGCCCTGGGTGGCCCCGTGTCCTCAAGACACCTGCCACCGTCGTGGCCAAACTAACTGTCCCAAACAGGGACGCCGACAAATAACTCAACTGGGCTCACAGAGTTATCGTTGTCTACCTGATCAGGGTAGCATGCACGCATAACCCTCCCTCTTTGGAGGTACCGGTGAAAGAGCACGCAGCCAGCCCAAGTCAAGGCCGTCCCATACCGGCAAATGTGGCTGCACGTTTTAACCCGGACAGGTGACTCTCGATCAACCAACTAAGTTTCGTTAAACATTCAGCAGGTTATCAACTCATGTGAACTTAGTTGGTCATCTTAGCCATTTATTAATTTACTTGGAATTATTTGGGGTTAAATTTAATATGCAAAATGCATATGAAAATGCAATGCTATGACATGCTTCAAAACATGGTTATCCTGGCTTGCCTTGGTCTGCTGAGTTGTTCAAAAACTCTGGTTCTTCAACTCCAAGGTTTTCACCTTCTGAAAATAATCAAAAACAGCAAAGAAAAATATCAAGCAACACTGTTTAATGTTCCAGAAATTCTGTGAGTAAAATAAAAATGTGAAACTTGGTGGAAAAATAGAGCATTGAGGTGTGGACCCAATGCAAAAAGAATCATTTGAATTGGACCTTTCTGTTAAAAGTTATTAACAGTCAAAGGTCTCTGTTAAATCAGTTTTGTTTAAAAATCAAATAAAACAAACGGAGTAACTGGGCCGGCCCACGTCGACAATGCACTGGCCCAGGGCCACTTACCCCTTCGTTTCAAACGAAACAGAGGAGGAAGAGGAGGCCGAGGGGGAGGCGGCACTCCGGCGAGCAGCGCCGGCGATCTGGTCGGCGGGAGGGGCTGGCGATGGGCGGGATGGAGGGAGCTCGGAGAGGCGGTTTGTCTCATACCCGTGGCGTGGCCGGGGATGCAGCGACGGCGTCGCCCCCTTCTTCTCCGGCGGCCGGCACTTTCGGGCGTCAGCGAACTCGTCTATTCCGGCGAGGATTGGCCACGGCGATGGGTCGGGGAGCTCCACGGGACCTCACTGAGCTCACTGGTGGTCGTGGTGGAGGCGGACGTGGATCAGAGAGGGTAGGAGGAAGAGAGGGCGGGCGGCGGAGCTCCGGTCGAGCTCGAGGCCAGGGGCCTCTATGCTTCGATTGGGGCTGCCAGGAGGAGCTTGGGTGGAGGAGGAGAGGGGTGAGGAACTCTGGGGAGGCCGGGGAGGGGCTTTTATAGGCGGGGGAGCCAAGCGGCGATCTCTCCCGAACAATGGCAATGCGGGCCATGGCGACGGCGCTCGTACGCCTCGCTGGCTGGACGCGAGCGGCGACGAGACCGAAGAGGGCAGAGGGAGCATTCAATGCGGAGAGGACGAGGCGGGGAGAAGAGGACGCGCCGCACGTACAGTGTGGTCACGGGCCGAACATGGCGGCGGTGACGCGGCGGTCGGCGAGGGCCTCTTCGGCACAGGTGAGGTGACCTGAGGGGCTACGCGGCAGCCAGGGACCTAGTCGGCACGCGTGGACAAGCCATAGTGGCGAGGGAGCAGAGGGACGCGATGGCTCGGGCACGGGTGCTGCGCAGCGCGCGGCGACAGCCATGCCAGGCCCGTGCTCACCACGCCATCTTGTGCTCCACGGCCACGTTGCCCTGGCGACCTTGTCTGGCGTGTCGACCATGGTCCATTCACATCACCTGAGGCTCTGGTTTGGCTTGAAGTGGTCTGTGCTGAGAGGTTTCATCAACAACAGTTTCTGACAGAAACATGGAGGGGCTTCTGGAGCTTAGGAGAAGATGAGGGGGAGCCAATGAGCTTGTCTGGTGTGATTCTGGTTGAATGAATGACAAGCTGACCAAGTTTGAGCTCATTTGGTTGAAGTTTGAGGGTAGCTCATGTGAAATGCACAAAACTGGCCTGAATCTGCAAATGGAAGTACTGATCAAAAGATAATTCTTGGAGAGCTGAAAATTTGTGGAGAGTGCTCATTTGGTGTTGTCTCATTGCTGTAAAAATTTGGTAGCAATTGGACAAACCAAAAATGCACTTCCTTCACAATGGCTGGTTCTGGACAGAGAGGAAAATGGATTTTTAAGCAAAATATTTGAACATGACCAAGGAATGTTTTTGAAGATTTGGTGGAGATATGGTCCAAGGGATTTTTAGGAATTAATTGAGAAGTTTAGGAGCATCAAAACTATAGGTTGCTTCACAACCTATGCCAATGCCCTAATTTCCCAATTAAAAGAAAAAAGCTTTTGAAAATGATTTGAATGGAAATTTGAGTACTTGAGGTTCCTGGCAGAACATTTGCAAGATGATGAGGCTAGGAACCACTTGGCAAAGATTCAAAAATGACCAAGTCCATGTGAAAGAATTTGAAATCCATTCAAATTCAAATTAAGTCAAGTCAAATTTTGAAAAGAAAAAGTTGGCAAAAATCAGGGTGTCACAGCTTCGTCCCGAAAGCTTCCTCCTGATTTTTTCCAGGTCACAACACACCATATAGCAGAAGATGGGCATCGGGGGCCTGCCAGGTGGCCCACAAGGCCGGGGGCGCGCCCAGGGGGGTAGGGCGTGCCCCCCACCCTTGTGGATGGCTGGTGGCCCCCCTCTGGTGCTTTCTTCGTCCAATATTTTTTATATATTCGAAAATAATTCTCGGTGAAGTTTCAAGACTTTTGGAGTTGTGCAGAATAGGTCTCTAATATTTGCTCCTTTTCCAGTCCAGAATTCCACCTGCCGGCATTCTCCCTCTTCATGTAAACCTTATAAAATAAGAGAGAAAAGGCATAAGTATTGTGATATAATGTGTAATAATAACCCATAATGCGATAAATATCAATATAAAAGCATGATGCAAAATGGACGTATTAGGTAACAATGGGGTATCATATTGATTCACTTGATATGTGTTTTGGCACTCAACTCGCGGATTCCTGAGGTGACATTGGGTAATCTATGCATAGGGGTTGATGCACGTTCTCGTCTTTGTTTCTTCGGTAGAAGTCTTGGGGCACTCTTTGAGGTTCTTTGTGTTGGATTGAGTATTATGAATCTGAAATTGTTTGATGCATATCGTATAATCAACTCATGGATACTCGCGGTGACATTGGAGTATCTAGGTGACATTAGAGTTGGTTGATGTGTATCATATGGTGTTATTTTAGTACAAACTCTTGGTTAGATCGATCGGAAAGAATAGCTTGGTGTTATTTTAGTACGAACTCTAGGATAGATTGATCGGAAAGAATAGCTTTGAGGTGGTTTCGTACCCTACAAACAATTTCGTCTTATGTTCTCCGCTAGATAGGAACTTTGGAGTAATTCTTCATCGCACGTTGAGGGATGGTTATATGATCCAATTATATTAGCATTGTTGAGAGATTGCACTAGCGAAAGTACGGACCCTAGGCCTCATTTTCAAGCATTGCAATACCGTTTGTGCTCCATTTTATCAATTGCTACCTTGCTGTTTTTTATTTTTCCTATTACAAAAATCAATATCTACTATCATTACTACACTTGTATCACCATCTCTTCGCGGAACTAGTGCACCTGTACAAATTACCATTGTATTTGGTGTGTTGGGGACACAAGAGACTCTTTGTTATTTGGTTGCAGGGTTGTTTGAGAGAGACCGTCTTCATCCTACGCCTCCCACGGATTGATACCTTAGGTCATCCACTTGAGGGAAAATTGCTACTGTCCTACAAAACTCTGCGCTTGGAGGCCCAACACGAGTCTACAAGAATAAAGTTGCGTAGTAGACATCAAGCTCTTTTCTGGCGCCGTTGCCGAGGAGGTGAGTGCTTGAAGGTATATATTTAGATCTTGCAATTGAATCTTTTTGTTTCTTGTTTTATCACTAGTTCGGTTCGTAAAAGAAAACAAAAAAAATGGAATTGAGGCGGCCTCATATTATTCGTCTTTATCATGTCTTTCTTGAAAATGATGGAAAGGAAAATTGTGCTCAATTGATAGAAGAAGAATTCAATAAAATGCTTGAAATAAAATCTTTGAATGATGAGCATGATTGCAATGTTGCTAGTATGAATTCTTTGAATATCCATGATGCAAGTGATATGCAAAGCCATAAGCTTGGGGATGCTATATTTGATGAAGATGATATTTTTAGACCCCCAAATTTTGATGAGAAAATTTATTATGATGATTGCATGCCTCCTATTTATGATGATTATATTGATGAAAGTGGGTTTGGAAGAGTGTCAACTCTAGGTAATGATGATCCCACTATTTTGGAGGGTGTTGAATCTTATTATAATGATAAAAGTGGATTTGGAGAGGTCATGACTTTATTTAGTGATGAATCCACTATTTTGGAAGAGGTTTCAATTTACTATGATAACAAAGTTGCTATCTATGATGATTACGGTGATGACATGTATGCTATATTGAATAATGATAACCATGAAACTTGTCATCATGATTTTAATTTCCAATCACATGATAGTTATTTTGTTGAGTTTGCTCCCACCACTATTCATGAGAATAAATTTGCTTATGTGGAGAGTAATAAAATTTATATGCTTGTAGATCATGAAAATAATGTTTTATGTGATAGCTATATTGTTTAATTCATTCATGATGCTACTGAAAATTATTATTAGAGAGGAATACATGCTTCTACATATTTCAATAATATCAAGTTTCCTCTCTTTGTGTTGAAAATCTTGAAGTTTTGCTTGTTTTGCCTTCCTATGCTAGTTGATTCTTGTTCCCATAAGTTGTTTGCTCACAAAATCCCTATGCATAGGAAGTGGGTTAGGCTTAAGTGTGCTAGTCATATGCTTCATGATGCTCTCTTTATGTTTCAATTCTTATCTTTTATGCGAGCATCATTGAAATCTTCATGCCTAGCTAAAAAGGCATTAATGAAAAGCGCTTGTTGGGAGACAACCCAACATTTACCTATACTGTTTTTGTGTGTTCACATGATTAGGCTACTGTATTAATCATTTTTAATATATTTTGTTTCAATAAAGTACCAAGTAAAGCCTTTGGGATAGTGTGGATGATAGTTGACTTGATTCTGTGCAAAAACAGAAACTTTTGCTTCCAGTAACAGAATTGTTTAAATTCACTGGAGCATCGAAAAAATCTGAATTTTTTAAAGTTGATTTATATACAAATTTCCTATGTTTTTTTAAATTTCAGAATTTTTGGAGTTACATAAGTATGACCTTAATTCAGATCTTTACATACTGTTCTGTTTCTGACAGATTCTGTTTGCAATGCATAGTTTGCTTGTTTTATGGTTTCTATGGCTTATATTGCTTAATATAAATTGTGGAAATTGTAGAGTACAGTAGGCATTATGTGGAAACAATTATGAATCTTATCTTGACAGTACCAAAGTGAATGATTTGTCTTTATCATACTAACCCATCTCACGAAATTCCGTTAAGTTTTGTGTGATTGAACTTTTCAAGTTTGGGGTGAGATATCGATATGAGGAGAATAAGGAGTGACAAGACCCTAAACTTGGGGATTTCCAAGGCACCCCCAAGGTAATATTCAAGGAAGATCCAAGCAAGTAAGCTTGGGGATGCCCCGGAAGGCATCCCGTCTTTCGTCTCCAACATTATCGGTAACCTCACTTGGAGCTACATTTTCATTCGTCACATGATATGTGTTTTGCTTGGAGCATCATTTTATTTTATTAGTATTTAATTTCTTTTATTTGCAATAATTTTTTATATCTTTTACTTCAATAAAAAATGTCAATTATAGCCTTTGCCATGCTTATTTTGCAAGTATATCTGTTGCTGTTTGAAAACAGAAAGTTGCATGCTATTGCGTGAATTCTCAAGAAAAGTAAGATTGTGATAAAATGTTGAAATTTTTTGCACAATAAGATATGATAAATTTTCTACAGTTTGGTAAATTTTAGGAATTTTTGGAGTTATGGAAGTATGAGGATAATTGCACTATTTACAGACTGTTCTGTTTAGACAGATTGCTGTTATGTTTGCATTGTTTGCATATGTTTGCTTGTTTAATGATTCTATTTGAGGATATGAGTATTAAATATGCAGAGGAATTTGGTATGCAATGTTAAATAATAATTTTAGTGATTTGTTATAGTAGAGAATGATAAGGCTTTGCATTGATTTATACTAACTTATCTCACGAGTTCTTGTTAAGTTTTGTGTGGATGAAGTTTTTAAGAATTAGGGAAACCGTGATATGAGAGGAATGAAGAAGACACAAGAACTCAAGCTTGGGGATGCCCAAGGCATCCCAAGTTAATATTTCAAGAAGTCTAAAGCATCTAAGCTTGGGGATGCCCTGGTAGGCATCGCACCTTTCTTCATCAACAATTATCGGTTAGCCTCAGTTGAGCCTAAGTTTTCGCTTCTTCACATGATGTGTGCTATTCTTATAATGTCATTTTTATTTTGTTTTGATTGCTGTTTTAATAAAATACTTATATCTGAAAGTTTTTAAATAAGAAAGAGTCCTCACATAGCTACCTGTTTACTTAACTACTCGCTTGATCTTCACTTATATCTTTTTGGAGTAGCTTGTCATTTACTCTTGTGCTTCACTTATATCCTATGAGTAAATTGTTGAATGAATTGAATATCATGAAGTTGAAATTATATGTTCATACCATGCCTAGTGGTATCTTCATATTGGGTTTAGAAGGTGAAATCTTTTGAAGCTTGACAATCACAATATTGGTCATACAAGCAATTCATGAATGATTAGTATAAGGAAGAGAACTTTCACATACAAATATATTATCTTGGACATCTTCTATGATTGTGAATACCTATTAATTAGTTTCAAACATGAGAAAATTAGTTGAAGTTGGACAAGGAAGACAACGTAATGAGTTATGGTTGTGTATATTTGCATAGAAGTTATATTGTCATGGATCCTCCAACATGTGGTGTTTGCCTAGGATCTTTTGCTAGCCAAAAGTTCGTACTAAGTAGAGATACTACTTGTGCATCCAAAAACCCTTAAACCCAGTTTCTTGCCATGGGTGTCCACCATACCTACCTATGGATTGAATAAGATCCTTCAAGTAAGTTGTCATTGGTGCATAAAGCAATAAAAATTGCTCCTAAATATGTTTGATCTTTTATTGTAAGGGAAAATTGAGCGTTGTATGAACTTGTGATGGCAAAGTAATAAAAGCGATGAACTACATAATAAAGGTTGCTATCATAAGGGGCAATATAATGTGACGTTCCTTTGCATTAAGAGCTTGGGCATCCAAAAATAAAAAGTGCATGACAACCTCTGCTTCCCTCTGCGAAGGGCCTATCTTTTACTTTTTGGTATTTACTTTTATGCAAGAGTCAATAGAATGCATTCTCATTTCAACCTCAATTATTCCCTAGTAGGCAAGCATCATGTGGTGGGGAAACATCTAGGAACATATGGCCAGTCAAATATATTTGATCATGATTTATTATTGTTGACAATTATCTCTATGATAAATGAGTTGGGAGGCGAAACATTAAGCCCCTATCTTTCTCTGTGTTCGATGGATGCCATTTGTTCTAAGAATATGCTTTGAGTACTAGCAATCATGGCAGACTATATGATGATTGAGTATGTGGAGCTCTTACTTAGACTCTGTTGAATAAGTTGAATTGCAATTGTTTGGTGACTAAGAATATAGGTTGTAAAATTTCAAGAGAATTCATTGTTTGAACCTTAACAAGTGAATTTGTTTCTACTTTATCATGATGAGTTTTATGAGAAAGAAGTTGCTGTTATGATGCTAGGAAAAGTGACTGAAATTATCATTGATGAAACTTATGCACTTTGCTAGCATTCACACATCATAAATTATTTCTTTTATCATTTACCTACTCGAGGACGAGTAGGAATTAAGATTGGGGATGCTGATACGTCTCCAATGTATCTATAATTTATGAAGTATTTTTGCCATGTTTACAACAATTTTATATGGTTTTGGTATGATTTGGATGGAACTAACCCAGACTGACACTGTTTTCAGCAGAACTACCGTGGTGTTGTTTTTTGTGCAGAAATAAAAGTTCTCCAAATGCAACGAAACTTTTTGATGATTTTTTTTGGAACAAAAGAGGCACTAGAAGCTTCGTGGGAGGGCCAGAAGACCCACGAGGTGGGGCACAACCCACCAGGGCGTGCCAGAGGGGCCTGGCTTGCCCCGGTGGGTTGTGCTCACCTCGAGGCCCATCTTAGCATGATTCCAATGCCAAAAAATCCTATAAATAGAGAAACCATCAGAAATAACCCTAGATCAGAAGTTCCGCCGCTGCAAGCCTTTGTAGCCATGAAAAACCAATCTAGATCCTGTTCCGGCACCCTGCCGGAGGGGGAAATCATCACCGGTGGCCATCTTCATCATCCCGGCAGCCACCATGATGAGGAGGGAGTAGTCCACCCTTGGGGCTGAGGGTTTGTACCAGTAGCTATGTGTTTAATCTCTCTCTTTCTCTCATGTTCTTGAGATGTCACGATCTTGATGTATCACGGGCTTTGTTAATATAGTTGGATCATATAATGTTTTCCCCTCTCTATCTTGTTGTGAATTGAGTTTTCCCTTTGAGATTTTGTTCTTATCGGATTGAATACTTTTATGGATTTGAGAACACTTGATGTATGTCTTGCTATGAATACCCGTGGTGACAATGGGGTATCATATTGATTCACTTGATATGTGTTTTGGCACTCAACTCGCGGATTCCCGAGGTGACATTGGGTAATCTATGCATAGGGGTTGATGCACGTTCTCGTCTTTGTTTCTCTGGTAGAAGTCTTGGGGCACTCTTTGAGGTTCTTTGTGTTGGACTGAGTATTATGAATCTGAAATTGTTTTATGCATATCGTATAATCAACTCACGGATACTCGCGGTGACATTGGAGTATCTAGGTGACATTAGAGTTGGTTGATGTGTATCATATGGTGTTATTTTAGTATGAACTCTTGGTTAGATCGATCGGAAAGAATAGCTTGGTGTTATTTTAGTATGAACTCTAGGATAGATTGATCGGAAAGTATAGCTTTGAGGTGGTTTCGTACCCTACAAACAATTTCGTCTTATGTTCTCCGCTAGATAGGAACTTTGGAGTAATTCTTCATCGCACGTTGAGGGATGGTTATATGATCCAATTATATTAGCATTGTTGAGAGATTGCACTAGCAAAAGTACAGACCCTAGGCCTCATTTTCAAGCATTGCAATACCGTTTGTGCTCCGTTTTATCAATTGCCACCTTGCTGTTTTTATTTTCCTATTACAAAAATCAATATCTACTATCATTACTACACTTGTATCACCATCTCTTCGCCGAACTAGTGCACCTATATAAATTACCATTGTATTTGGTGTGTTGGGGACACAAGAGACTCTTTGTTATTTGGTTGCAGGGTTGTTTGAGAGAGACCGTTTCATCCTACGCCTCCCACGGATTGATAAACCTTTGGTCATCCACTTGAGGGAAAATTGCTACTGTCCTACAAAACTCTGTGCTTGGAGGCCCAACACGAGTCTACAAGAATAAAGTTGCATAGTAGACATCACACTACTGGTTGGGATAGCTTCTACCCACTTAGTAACATAATCAACAGCAACCAAAATATGTGTGTGCCCATTAGAGGAAGGAAAAGGTCCCATATAATCAAATCCCCAAACATCAAATGGTTCAATAACAAGTGAATAATTCATAGGCATTTCCTGACGTCTACTAATATTACCAATTCTTTGACATTCATCACAAGCCAAGACAAACTTACGATGGGATGATGCCCGAACAAACCCCTCAAAGGATGATGTTCCATAGTGACAAGTGATAGTAAATTTCAGGACGTAATATAAATGTTTTCTTACCAAATTCCACTTACCAAAGGCGCTTCACTCCCCGGAAACGGCGCCATAAAAGAGTCTTGATGACCCACAAGTATAGTGGATCTATCGTAGTCCTTTTGATAAGTAAGAGTGTCGAACCCAACAAGGAGCAGAAGGAAATGACAAGCGGTTTTCAGCAAGGTATTTTCTGCAAGCACTGAAATTATCGGTAACAGATAGTTTTGTGATAAGATAATTCGTAACGGGTAACAAGTAACAATTGTAACAAAGGTGGAGCAAGGTGGCCCAATCCTTTTTGTAGCAAAGGATAAGCCTGGATGAACTCTTATATAAAGCAAAGCGCTCCCGAGGACACATGGGAATTGTTGTCAAGTTAGTTTTCATCATGCTCATATGATTCGGTTCATTACTTTGATAATTTGATATGTGGGTGGACCGGTGCTTGGGTGATGTCCTTACTTGGACAAGCCTCCCACTTATGATTAACCCCTCTCGCAAGCATCCGCAACTACGAAAGAAGAATTAAGATAAATCTAACCATAGCATGAAACATGTGGATCCAAATCAGCCCCTTACGAAGCAACGCATAAACTAGGGTTTAAGCTTCTGTCACTCTAGCAACCCATCATCTACTTATTAATTCCCAATTCCTTCCCCTAGGCCAAAATCATGGTGAAGTGTCATGTAGTCGACGTTCACATAACACCACTAGAGGAAAGACAACATACATCTCATCAAAATATCGAACGAATACAAAATTCACATGATTACTTATAACAAGACTTCTCCCATGTCCTCGGTAACAAATGTAACTCTTCACAAAGCATATTCATGTTCATAATCATAGGGGTAATAAATATCATTAAGGATCTGAACATATGATCTTCCACCGAATAAACCAACTAGCATCAACTACAAGGAGTAATCAACACTACTAGCAACCTACAGGTACCAATCTGAGGTTTTGAGGCAGAGATTGAATACAAGAGATGGACTAGGGTTTGGAGAGGAGATGGTGCTGGTGAAGATGTTGATGGAGATTGACCCCCTCTCGATGAGAGGATCGTTGGTGACGACGATGGCTTCGATTTCCCCCTCCCGGAGGGAAGTTTCCCCAGCAGAACAGCTCCGCCGGAGCCCTAGATTGCTTCTGCCCAGGTTCCGCCTCAAGACGGCGGCGCTTCGTCCCGAAATCTTCCTCATGATTTTTTCCAGGTAAAAACCCTTCATATAACAAAAGATGGACACCGGGGACCTCCCAGGGGCCCCACAAGCCCTAGGTGTGCGCCTAGGGGGTAGGGCGCGCCCCCAGGCTTGTGGCCACCTGGTGGGTCCCCCTCTGGTATTTCTTTGCCCAATATTTTTTATATAATCCAAAATAATTCTCAGTAAATTTTTAGGACTTTTGGAGTTGTGCAGAATAGGTCTCTCAGATTTGCTCCTTTCCGGTCCAGAATTCCAGCTGCCGGCATTCTCCCTCTTTGTGTAAACCTTGTAAAATAAGAGAGAAAAGGCATAAGTATTGTACCATAATGTGTAATAACAGCCCATAATGCAATAAATACCAACATAAAAGCAGGATGCAAAATGGACGTATCATGGAGTAATTCTAATGCCTTTTCTCTCATAATATGCAAGATTTAAACACAAAGAGGGAGAATACCGGTAGATGGAATTCTGGACCTGAAAAAGCTATGTCAGAGATACCTATTCTGCACATCTCCAAATGAGCTAAAAAAATTAAGGAGAATTATTTTGGAATATATAAGAAATATTGGAGAAAAGAAACACCAGAGGGGGCCACCCAGGTGCCCACTAGGCACTAGGGCTCGCCCACCCCCTGGCGCACCCTGGTGGGTAGTGGGCCCCCTGGCCTGCGTCCGGTGCCCATCTTCTGGTATATAAGTAGAGGACTTTCGGGGCAGAGCGCCGCTGTCTCGAGGCGAAACTTGGGCAGGAGCACTTTTGCTCTCCAGCGGAGCGATTCCGCCGGGGACACTTCCCTCCGGGAGGGGGAAATCGAAGCCATCGTCATCACCAACAACCCTCTCACGTTGGGAGGATCAATCTTCATCAACATCTTCACCAGCACCATCTCATCTCAAAACCCTAGTTCATCTCTTGTGTTCAATCTTTGTATCAAAACCTCAGATTGGTACTTGTGGGTGACTAGTAGTGTTGATTACATCTTGTAGTTGATGCTAGTTGGTTTATTTGGTGGAAGATTATATGTTCAGATCCATTATGCTATTTATTACTCCTCTGATCTTGAGCATGAATATGATTTGTGAGTAGTTGCTTTTGTTCTTGAGGACACGGGAGAAGTCTTGTTACAAGTAATCATGTGAATTTGATATTCGTTCGATATTTTGATGATATGTATGTTGTGATTCCCTTAGTGGTGTTATGTGAACGTCGATTACATGACACTTCACCATATTTGGACCTAAGGGAATGCATTGTGGAGTAGTTATTAGATGATGGGTTGCTAGAGTGACAAAAGCTTAAACCCTAGTTTATGCGCTATTCCGTAAGGGGATGATTTGGATCCATATGTTTAATGCTATGGTTAGATTTTATCTTAATTCTTCTTTCGTAGTTGCAGATGCGTGCGAGAGGGGTTAATCATAAGTGGGAGGCTTGTTCAAGTAAGAACATCACCCAAGCACCGGTCCACCCACATATCAAATTATCAAAGTAGCGAACGCGAATCGAACAAACATGATGAAAGTGACTAGATGAAATTCCCGTGTGTCCTCGAGAACGTTTTACTTATTATCAGAGATCGTTCCGGCTTGTCCTTTGTTACAAAAAAGGATTGGGCTACCTTGCTGCACTTTTGTTACCATTACTATTACTTGCTCGTTACAAATTATCTTGCTATCAAACTATCTGTTACCGACAATTTCAGTGCCTGCAGAAAATACTTTGCTGAAAACTACTTGTCATTTCCTTCTGCTCCTTGTTGGGTTCGACACTCTTACTTATCGAAAGGACTATGATTGATCCCCTATACTGTGGATCATTAGGAGTATGAGCGCATATGATACCAACTTGTAATTAACACAATGATACAATACCCTGAGATCCTACCTCGACTCCCTGCCAGAAAAGCTCCGCGGGCATTCCACATTTATTGAGCAATGTATTTCATCAGGTATCTGGTTCAAGTTGTATAAGATCGTTTATGTACACATACAAATTTGTACATTGATCCATCCTATCACTTAAATTAACCTCAAGGTCCTTGTTTTGAAAATTTTAGAATGATTTTTTTGTTTTTTAAGACATGTTTATTGGCTTCAAGAAGGTCCATGACATTACTTTATGACATGTTTCCAAAATGAGGTATGAGTTTGGTCACCTTTTCAGTCATGTTTGTTAAATTAAACTCGAAGTCATTATTTTGAAAATTTTAAGAATGATTTTTGTTCTTTCAAGACATGTTTACTGGATTCAAGAAGGTATATGGCATTACTTCATTTCATGTTTCCAAAATGTGATATGAGTTTTGTCGTGGGTTTATCACGGCAGATGTCCTAGTGAAAGGACTTAGGTGTGGAGCCATCGCAACGTAGGTTAGCTTGAAGGGGTTGAATGGGACAAAGAACACAAAGGGTTTACCCAGGTTCGGCCCCTCACAACGAGGTAAAAGCCCACGTCCTGCTTCTAGTTGTATTGCTTGAGTTTCGATTACAAGGGAGCGAATACTCTTGACTTAGTTTTCGACTTGTTGTTTCTTGGCCTAAGCCGCCGCCGGGTCTCGCCTTTATATACACAGGTTGAAGCCCGGCGGCTTACAAGAGTCCGAACCGGATCACACATCGTGACCAATCCGGTTTCTAAATTACTTTATCTTAACAGACAAGTCACCATATGGCGGTCCACACGTCCGGGTCTTGGGCTTTCACCAAGCCCACTCCTATGATCTGCCATCTTCACAATTCATCTTCTTAGGCCTACTTCATGTTAAGCCGCCAACGGTGTAACCCGGCCCCTCCTGGGCGGGTCACACCTCGGAGCTATATCCTCAACATTAGGCCCCAGATTGATTTGAACTTGTTCATGTCAATCTTCAATCTTCATTCAACAACTCCTTTGATTTTTCTAACTCTTAATCTGATAACCTTATATAACCCGCCATAATAGAGCGATGACATCACGTCATTAATTCCAGAAAAAACCTTTTGATATCACAATGGATCTTTACATTAATCATCCATTCCGAAAAATGAGGCGTCTTTGTTGTTAAGATAATGATCATGCCTCCTCGATTTTCGCACCTGCCATTTACTGTTCACCTTTCCTCTTATAAATAGGCATAGGGGGTTCTTTTTCACTTTTACCCTGTCCCCTTCTCTTCTTCCTCGCGCAACCGAAGCCTCCGGAGCTCCGCCGCCGTGGTCGACCTCCACCGCAACTCCGACCTGGCCGCTGCATCAACCTGATTTTGTCCAGAAAACGCGGCACCCCTCCGCTGTTCATCAGCATCGCCAGGTATTCGTCTTCCCCTGCTTTCAATCTACATTAGGGTTTTCTCCGTTCATCGGTGTTCGTCAGTGTTCCTCGCGCTTGCCTGTAGTTCTTCCAATACACTGTTTGTTGGATCTCAATAAAACATAAAAATCGTGCGGGAGCAACTTTTAGTAACTGCCTTTTATCGCATATCCATTCCTTTATTCCAAGATTCATCTTTTAGCACAGTAGTTCATCCTCCATGTTTTAGGTTTAAGAATAACTTTTCTTTTCTGAACTGCCATAGATCCATGAATATAGCTACGATCTGGGAAATCTGTTTAGGCAACACTTAGCAGAATTTCTAGCACTTTCATCTTCATAAATTGCTGATCCACCATACCACACACGGCGGCTTATATAAACTTCTTATAACCCGCCAGCTTCTGGCCGGCTTAAAACTTGAAAACAGCTCTGCGTCGCAATATTGTATTTACTGTATTTATTTCCTGCTCACAGCTTTGTTACCTCCGGCTCATCATGACTAAGACACCCACCACTTGCGATTGGATCCCTTCAAAAGTTACTGAAGAGACCCTCAATGAATATGTGACCATGGGTGTTTTGGCTGCTAAGGAAATCATTCATTGGCGAGTTCCCGGTTCTGAATGCCCTCCGGAGCCTCAAGAAGGCGAGGTTGTAGTTTTTACAGATCATCTGCTCCGTGGCTTTTCACCGCCCGGCTCAAAATTCTTTCGTGACGTGCTGCACTTTTATAACCGCCATCCTGAAGATATTGGTCCCAATTCTGTCTCCAGTATATGCAATTTTCAAGTATTCTGCGAAGTATACCTTGGTAAAGAACCTTCTATAGATCTGTTCAGAGATCATTTTTATATCAACCGCCAAACTGAGATGCCCGATGGGCTTAGTCTTGAAGTTGGGGGTGTTTCAATTCAAAGGCGGAGAGATGTGACCTTCCCAGCAGCCATCCTGCCGAGTCATCCAAAAGATTGGAACTTCACCCAGTTCTACTGCAAAGATACCTCTCCAGAAGGAGAAAACCCCTTGCCGGGCTTTCGTCCACATCATCTTCCTACCAGCGGCCCACTGCCAGGCCGGATGACTGCTTTAGAACGCGGTCTTTATTCTTCTACTTTTTCAAAGATCCGAGCCTTTATTGCAAACGGCTTAACTGGAGTTGACCTTGTCCGCTACTGGGTCTCGTGGAGGATTCTTCCTTTAAGCCGTCACCTCGGATTAATGTGTACATACACTGGCAATACCAAAGATCCCTTGCGCTACAATCCCACTGAACTGACTGAGAAGGAAATCAATGAGACCGTCAAGATGCTTCTTGGCGAGTCATTGGCTAATTGCAGCAAGACGGGTCTAGCTCCTTATTATGCTCTTAACCCGCCACCATCCGTAAGTATTCTTGCAAATATATTACTTGCCTTTGTCTACCTCTCTGATTTTGATGTTATTGCTCATATGCCCTCAGGCCAACTCATCTTTCTGGAAAAGGAAGATACAGAACACTGCTGCCCCAACCAAAAGGGTAAAAACAACCACTCGCGGTCTGGGTCGTCCTAAGAAGCCCACGGCGCAAGAACAGCTTGCCCTAGACGACTCAGAGGTAGAACTTGATTCACTTGGTATTCTCTTTATACAACTTATTGATGCTGATTCTCCTCAGGAGGAAACAGAGATAAGCCAAGCTGACGGCGCTGAGGTAATCTCTATCTCCTCCGACTCAGAAATTTTGCCAAGAGAGAAAATATGGCGGGTCGCCAAAAAAGTACGGTTTTCCCATCCTCTCGCTCACTTAGATCCAAACTTTCTTTTGAAGAAATAGCAGCACGAGAGTAGACGGCATACTCGAAACAACGACCAAGAAGAACTTATGGCCGGCTTGCCCAACACTCCACCGGTTCATAAACGTCGTCATGAGGTGCCTCATAGTCCTACTTCCTCTCTTTCACGAGCCGGTCACATACGGCAACCTCTTAATTCTTCTGACTCGGCATATCAGGATACTTCTCATTCATCTGGCGACTCAAACGGCTCGCAACTCCCCATGTTTGTAGTTAACCCGGCGTAAGTATTATTGCTTGTTGACTAATTTACCTTGCCCATTCATACTTATTAAACTGAATAATTGTCCTTACAGAGCTAAGGCGAAGACGGGCAAGAAGCAAAAACCTGGCCCTTCCAAGATTGCTGAGACTTCTGAACAAGAGAATCAGGCACCGACAGCCGGCGAAGCTCAAGCCCAGGAACTTGAAGATCCTGAGAGCCGACAGGACGACCCACCTCCTCAAGCTGATCTTGTCAGTCCTGACTTGACTGCAAATGTTAATGATGACCCGGCGACCAATCAAGACCCGCCAAGTCCTAAACCATTGTCTCCTGTCAAACATTCAGACAAGTCTTCTGCTGATGCTCATGTGGAAGAGGTAATCATTACTGGAACAGCTTATCAACTGCCTGGCATCTCCACAATACTAGCCAAGCATTCCGCCAAGGATGAAGCACATTTATCTAACAAAGACAAGCCCAAGCTTGATCTTGAGAATTACTCCAAGCTGAACCCTGGTGAACTGTACTCTGGTTATCTGAGACGGCTTCATACAAGCCGTGATCTGGAAGCCAGTTTAGTCAATATGATGCGACAGAAATATGTGGTATGAAATCACCTCCTCCTTGAACTTTATGCAGATATATATACACTTATCCAGCCCCCAAGTCTTAATCATAGGAAAGGGTCATTGAATATGTTTAAGACTTGCAGCAACATGTAAACTTAAATTGTTAAGTCGTAACCCCTTTAAGGCCGGCTTACCTAAGCCGTTTTAACCTTGCTGTAATCAAAAGTCTTTCACAAAAGAATCCAGTAGATCCCTCAAAGGCCGGGTTATCATGCAAGGATGGACTGGGTCTTCCATGTAATTTTTGAAAAGTATCGGCCATAGCCCCCAAGAGCCGGCTTAGCCTGAAAAGATAAACCGGGTCTATTGTATTTAGGCTTAACTTGATAATCGCCATCCATACCCCTCAAGGTCCGACTTATCATGCAAGGATGAGCCGGGTCTTCCATATGTTTCTTAAAAATTCAGATCGTAGCCCTCAAGGGCTGGGTCATCTAATGATGATGAACCGGGTCTCATGCACCGAATTTTTCGAAAGAACTTCGTCACACATTAGCCCCCAAGTGCCAAGTATATTGCTTGCAATGTGCTTGGGACTTAAAAATACTCCTTTTATTCATGCTGAATAGCACTGATGCCTCTTAATGCTTACTTGCAGGATACCTTAAGCTTGAATGACTCGCAGCTGGGCGAGCTAAGAAAAATGCTCAAACATCAAGAGTCGGAGACACAGAAAGCTGAGACCAAGTTGACACTTAGCTTGGAAGAAAATGAGAAGCTCAAGGCCAATTTCAAAACTGAAAGAGCCGCATGGGAGCAAGAAAAAACTTCATTGTTGCAAAGGGCAGAAGCCGCTGAGTCTTCCCTGAAGAGTACCACTGCAGAGCTATCCGGCTTAAAACAATGAATTTCACAGATGACATCTGCTATCTTTGGTAAGCAATACTTAACTTTTTAGCCTTTCACAATCTTATTCATTTTGACTTGCCTAGCGACTCATCTGTATATTTGCTCAACAGGCCCCAGGAGCTCCAATCTTGGCCAGGATATGCTTGTGAAGCTGAAAGCCGTGTACGCCCTAGTTGAACAACTTTATACTGGCACTCAGTGGACCCTTGTGGCTATATCCAACGGTAAACAGCCGCCGACCCTCATCAAGGATGTGCTAGCCAAACTGTCCATAATGCCCAAGAAACTGGAAGAAATAAAACTCTCATCCGCCCGCTTTGGCGCCATCACTGCTCTTAGTCGTGTAAAAGCATGGCAAGCAGAATTAGACCCGGAAGAGATGGCCACCGACTGTCCAGGCTTTAAAGAGGATGGGACTCCTTTTGATCAGGCGGATTTTGCGAGGTGCGTAAAGGAGATGCGTCCCTTGGCATGCAAACTGGCTGCACAAACTGACTTGTCCAGATACCAGCCGGCATATAACATGGAAAACGCGAAGGTCAAGGCGCCGGCTTATGACATCGTGGACCTCACTCCTCCAACGCGTAAGCATACTTTTGCCCCTGATGTTGATCCATCCCCAATTATCAATGATGAAGCTATATTCGAAGCCTTAACTGGCATCGACTGGACGTCACCTGACCTCCAGATGGGAGAAGAAGAAGAGCCGGTGCGGGATGACCCAGAGTCATCAACCCGCCGTGACGAAGATAACTGAGACCAGGCGGCTCTCAGATCAGGACATAGACATCCTGTGCTACAAAACATTTTGCTCCGATTATTCAGGTCCATGGTGGCCTTGTAATAGGCTAGGTTTGAAAACAATGATCTGTCATTCCATCGTGCATGTTAGCTTTTAACTGCTTAAACCGCAAATCTGATATTTATGATCCGCCGCTGTGTTTTCTCATAATATTATCATCCTTGTGGGCCAGACCAATATTTTCATATTCCCTGCACACAAGTGGAACAACATATGCCCTGGCTGTCTAAGCTAGGGCAGGTAATAAACCCCAATATAATAGTCTTTGAAAAATTTATATAAAGAGAATAGAGTGAAGGCTATTTGAGCCGAAACATTCTGGCGACTTAAAGTCTAGAGCCAGGGCGGGTTAAAAAACCCTAAATATTCATATAGTTATTAAAGGGCATACCTGTCGATTGATATCATGGTGATGTCATGATAATTATAATCCAGCATGGGTATTAACCCGTAGGCATGAAATATCATGATTTTGATTGCTCAAGGCAAACTATCCTGGCGACTTAAAGTCTGCTATCAGGGCGGGTTACCAACCCAATATGCTCAATTATGAGTCATATAATCAAGGCTACATGGCCTGAATTGTATCAAACACTCTTTGAGTAGAAAAATTCTTTAATGGATGCAAATCCAAAATATCCAGAAGAAAAGAAATTCAGAAAAAATTCAAGTGCTTTCATAGGCCGCACAACCTTAAAATTCAAGTGCTTTCATGGGCCGCACAGCCACTAAGATTCAAGTGCTTTCATAGGCCGCACAGCCTTAGAGTTGGCCTCGCTCACTGTAAGCCGGCCCTCACATGAAAAACCGCCGTTTTAACCTTAACAAGTTCAGAGTCTTAGTTAAAAGATTGACTATTAAGAGTACAGCGGGTCATTCAGGATTACCTGGTGGAGTAGCATCATGCAGACAGGCAGGTCGAAACTCGGGATTCGGCATCTAGCCTGGTCACAAGGGTAAGAAAGCTAAACCCGTTGGGTTGGAAGCCCCCAAGTAACCTTATGAACAAATAATAAAGACTCAGATACTTAGAAATGAAATGACAGAGGCCCTGAATTATCAGGGGTGCCGGCTTTATTATATTGATCATAATATATACATTGATAAAAGTATGTACAGCACAAGAGCCGGTGGCTCAAGTGTAATAAGGCCGAAGATGAGCAATATTCCAGGGCCGGCGGGTCTCCTCCTCCGACTTGCGTGATTCCTTGTGTTCCCATATATCAATGAGGTAGTATGACCCGTTATTCAGGTTCTTGCTGACCACAAAGGGTCCTTCCCAAGGTGGGGATAACTTATGCATATCTGTTTGATATTGGATTAACCGGAGCACCAAGTCGCCTTCTTGAAAGGTTCTGGTCTTGACTCTGCGGCTATGGTAGCGACGCAGATCTTGCTGATATATCGCCGAACGAGCCGCCACAAGGTCACACTCCTCATCCAACACATCAAGTGCATCCTGACGTGCTATTTGATTAGCAGCTTCAACATAAGCCGCCACACGGGGCGAGTCATGACGGATATCACTTGGAAGAACCGCCTCTGCCCCCATAGACCATGAAAATGGGCGTATAGCCTGTTAACCTATTGGGAGTAGTATTGATGCTCCAAATTACGGAAGGTAATCCTCAACCCAACAACCCGACATTCGCTGCAAAGGAACCATAAGCCGGGGCTTTATACCTTTCAAGATTTCCTGATTGGCCCTCTCAGCTTGACCGTTAGACTGTGGGTGAGCCACTGATGAAACGTCAAGACGAATATGCTCCCGTTGACAGAACTCTCTCATAGCACCCTTAGACAGATTAGTGCCATTGTTAGTTATGATACTATGAGGGTAACCGAAACGGAAGATTACTTTTTTTATGAATTGAACTGCCGTTGCCGCATCACACTTACTGACCGGCTCTGCCTCAACCCACTTGGTAAATTTGCCAACCGCCACCAAGAGGTGGGTCTTCTTATCCTTAGATCTCTTGAAAGGTCCAACCATATCAAGCCCCCAGACTGCAAACGACCACGTAATTGGAATCATCCGCACATCTTGAGCCGGCACATGAGCCCGTCGAGAGAATTTCTGACAGCCGTCACACTTACTGACAAGATCCTCCGCATCAGCATGAGCCGTCAACCAATAAAATCCATGACGAAAGGCTTTAGCCACAAGAGACTTACAGCCGGCGTGATGGCCACAATCACCTTCATGTATCTCCCTTAGAATCTCACGGCCCTCTTCAGGAGAAACACAACACTGGAATACGCCTGTGACACTGCATCGGTGTTACTCGCCATTGACAATAGTCATAGACTTAGACCGCCGGATTATCTGCCTGGTCAAAGTTTCATCCTCAGGTAACTCGCCCCGGGTCATATAAGCCAAATAGGGAATTGTCCAATCAGGGATTGCATGAAGAGCCGCTACCAGCTATGCCTCCAGGTCAGGAATAGCCAGATCCTCTTTTGACGGCAATTTGACTGAAGGATTGTGTAATATATCAAGAAAAACATTAGGGGGTACCGGCCTACGCTGAGACCTAAGCCGGCTCAAAGCATCAGCCGCCTCATTCTTCCTTCGATCAAGATGCTCCACCTGATAACCTTTGAAGTGACCAGCAATATTGTCAACCGCCTGACAATAAGCCGCCATGAGCGGGTCTTTGGAATCCCAAGTGCCTGAAACTTGCTGGGCCACTAAATCTGAGTCACCAAAGCATCTAACCCAACTCAAATTCATCTCTTTGGCCATCCTGAGGCCATGGAGAAAGGCCTCATATTCAGATGCATTGTTAGTACAGGGAAACATCAACCTTAAAACATAACAAAACTTGTCACCTCGTGGGGAAGTCAAAATAACTCCAGCCCCCAAGCCCTCCAATTGCATGGATCCATCAAAATGAATAGTCCAATATGTGTTATCAGGCTTCTCCTCAGGCATCTGCAACTCCGTCCAATCATTGATGAAATCCACTAGGGCCTGAGACTTGATTGCTGTTCTCGGCACATATCTCAAGCTGTGAGGTCCAAGCTCTATTGCCCACTTGGCAACCCGGCCAGTGGCCTCTCTGTTTTGAATAATATCTCCCAAGGGAGTAAAACTAACCACAGTAATAGGATGGCCCAGAAAGTAGTGCTTCAGCTTACGACTCGCCATGAACACTTCGTAAACCAGCTTCTGCCAATGCGGGTATCTCTGCTTGAATTCAATTAATACCTCACTGACATAGTAAGCCGGCCGCTGGACTGGGTACTCCTTTCCCGCTTCTTTGCGCTCCACAACAATTGCTACACTGACAACCCTACTGTTAGCAGCCACATATAAAAGCAAAGGCTCTTTCTCGATAGGAGCTACAAAAATCGGCGGCTCAGCTAACTATTTTTAAGTGCCTCAAACGCCTCATTAGCAGCATCACTCCAGATAAAACAATCTGTTTTCTTCATCATCTGGTACAGAGGAATAGACTTCTCTCCCAGGAGGCTTATGAACCGGCTTAAAGCTGCAATATGACCTGCCAAGTGTTGGACGTCATTGACGCACACCGGCTTAGCCAAAGAAGTAATAGCTTTGATTTTCTCCGGGTTAGCTTCAATACCTCTCTCAGAGACTAAAAAAACCAAAAGCTTGCCTGCAGGTACACCAAAAACACACTTGGCCGGGTTAAGCATCATTTTGTAGACCTGGAGATTATCAAAGGTCTGTTTCAGATCATCCAACAGAGTCTCCTTTTTCCTGGACTTCACAACAATATCATCCACATAAGCATGAACATTGCGTCCAATCTGACTATGGAAACAGTTCTGGACACAACGCTGATAAGTCACCTGGGCACTTTTAAGCCCAAAAGGCATGGACACATAGCAGAAAGCTCCAAAAGGTGTAATAAAAGCTGTCTTCTCTTGGTCTTTGACTGCCATCTTAATCTGATGATAACCAGAATAGGCATAAAGGAAACACAAACGCTCACAACCCACCATAGCATCTATGATCTGATCGATATGGGGAAGAGCAAAAGGATCAGCTGGACAGGCTTTATTGAGGTCCGTATAATCCACACACATACGCCAAGTGCCATTTTTCTTAAGTACCAGCACCGGGTTAGCCAACCACTCTGGGTGAAAAACTTCGATAATGAACCCGGCCGCTAAGAGTTTGGCCACCTCTTCTCCAATGGCCTTACATCGCTCTTCATTAAAACGGCGAAGGAATTGCTTGACCGGCTTAAATTTAGGATCAATATTGAGAGTGTGCTCAGCGAGTTCTCTCGGTACACCCGGCATGTCTGAAGGCTTCCATGCAAAGATGTCCCGATTCTCACGGATGAACTCGATGAGCGCACTTTCCTATTTTGGATCCATATTAGCACTGATAGTGAACTGCTGAGATGAGTCGCCAAGGACAAAGTCAACCTGTTTGGTATCATCCACCGACTTAAACTTCAGCAAAGGGTCTTGCTTTGTGGTTGGCTTCTTTAAAGGGGTCATGTCAGCCGGGTCAACATTATCCTTGTAAAATTTAAGCTCCTCTGTAGCACAAGCAGACTCAGCATAAGTAGCATCACCTTCCTCGCATTCCAAAGCAATCTTTCTATTACCATGAACCGTAATGGTACCCTTACGTCCTGGCATCTTAAGCTGCAGATACACATAACAAGGCCGCGCCATAAATTTGGCATAAGCCGGCCATCCAAACAAAGCATGATAAGGGCTTTTAATTTTAACCACATCAAACCACAACGTTTCTGCCCTGTAATCATAGTCATCGCCAAAACCCACCTCCAAGGCAATCTTGCCAACTGGGTATGCCGACTTACCAGGTACCACGCCGTGAAAAACTATAGAAGACGGCTTAAGATCTTTATCAGTCAAATTCATATGGCAAAAAGTATCATAATAAAGGATATTGATGCTGCTGCCTCCATCCATGAGCACCTTAGTAAATTTATTACCCCCAACTTGAGGGGCTACCATCAATGCCAGCTGACCCGGGTTGTCAACCCGGGGCGGGTGATCCTCACGACTCCATATAATCGGCTGCTCTGACCACCGCAAATATCGAGGCACCGCCGGTTCAACTGTATTGACCGCACGTTTATGAACCTTCTGATCTCGCTTGCAAAGGCTTGTGGTGAAAACATGATATTGGCCACTGTTAAGCTGTTTTGGATTACTCTAATACCCAGACTGCTGTTGCTGGTTATTTTGACTAGGCTGTTGATTATAACCACTCTGATTACCTTGCCCTTGATATCCGGAATTTGAGCTGCCACCCCCAAAGCCGGGCCCGTGTGAGCCGGATCCTGACCCGCCAAGCGGGCCATTATTGTTATTATGATTCTGGTGATAGCCAAAATTCTTGTATTCCTTCATAATAAAGCAATCCTTCCACAAATGAGTCGATGGTCTATCCGGGAAACTATATTTTGGGCAAGGTTCATTCAACATCGCCTCCAGGTTGAATTTCGGTCCTCCAAGCTGCGGCTTACCCTTATGACGTTGATTATTACGTTGTGTATTGGTGTTAGCCACAAAGTCTGACCCGTCGGCTTGCTTGCGCTTACCGTTGTTGCCCTAATTATGTCCTGCTATATTCTGTTGCTGACTCTTACCGTTACCATTCTTCTTTGCCTTATTAGATTTTTCATCATCGGAGCCCGGCTCCTTAGTAGGATTAGAGTCAGCATACTTGATAAGAGCAGCCATGAGCTCCCCCATATCGTTGCAATGACGTTTAAGCCGTCCTAACTTCTGCTTAAGAGGTAAAAAGTGGAAATTCTTCTCTAGAATCAGCACAGCAGAGCCAGCATTGATGCTATCCGATGAATGGATAATAGCTGAAACCCAGCGAACCCAATGGTGGGCCGACTCATTCTCCCGCTGGACACAAGCATCCAGATCAATAATCGACAAGGGTTGCTTGCATGTATCTTTAAAATTCTGAATAAAATGCGCTTTCAACTCAGCCCATGAACTGATGGAGTTGGCAGGCAACCCTTTCAACCAGGTCCGAGCTGGCCCATCCAACATCATGGTGAAGTACTTGGCGCATACTGCATCGCTGACATCCAACATCTCCATGGCTAGTTCATAGCTCTCGATCCAAGCCTCAGGTGGGAGATCAGATGTGTAATTAGGCACCTTACGAGGACCCTTAAAATCTTTGGGTAGACGCTCATTGCGTAGAGCCGGCACTAGACAGGGCACCCCAACTGACCTGGAGGTCATCCCAGCTTCTATAGACACAGAAGGATTCAACTAAAATTGTTGGTGAGCCCCACTTGAGCCGCCAACTCCGCCTCGCGATGCACTCTAGCTTGATCCGCAAGGGCCTGAGCAGCATTATGACCGCGCGGCGGGTCATCAGCCCGAGGCGGGTTACGATGCCGCTCACTGCTGGAAACCGCCGGCGATTCGATAAGTCGGCTATAGCTGCGACTCTGATGGGGCATTGAATGAATGCGATCGTGACTATACGAATAAGCCGCCTGCTGTCTGACCGCTGTTTGAAGGAGCTCAACAGCATTACGGGTCTCCACAGCCACCGGCAATTCTCCCTCAATGGGAATTGTAGCTAATCGACTGGCTGCCGCTAACATGTTGTCCACCGGGTTAGAGTAATGACCAGAAGGTGTCGGTATCCATTGAGGCGGGGCCAGATCCATACGAAGCGGGTCTGGTATACGGGGTTGAGTCGCCACTCTAGTCATAGGCGCCTCAGTAGCCCGGGTCACACCGGGCGGGTTACTCGTTCCCGCTCTGGGCGTGTTAAAGAGATTCCGCCCCTCAAACTATGAAGGAAGGCGGCTCTGGTACCTCCTTCGAAGAACAACATTTGACGCGTTCTGATCCAGGTTTAGACGAAAGGCCTCTGCCCTTACCTGCTGTGACTCAGCATCCAGGGCGGCTCATTCCATGGCCATCCTGACATTCTCTGCCTCAAGATCTTCTCGGGCCTTGGTCACCTCATCCCGCAGCTTTGCAACCTGCGCATTATGCTGCACTTGATTCGCCGGAGTTACTTCTGCGGCTAACAGAGTCGCCAAAGCATCCAAGAGTTCAGACAAAACTTGAGCAGGCGGATGGGCAGACCTGCTCGCCCCAGCCGTTGCCGCCGCAGTTGAGCCAGACGTCATAGCCGCGGTAGTTGATGATTGTATCACTAGCTGCGTACCAGCCATAAAAATAGCGGCCCTGCTCGGCGGCTCATAGGGGTCCGGAATATTGTCGCCATCGGAATAGCCCCCAAGCCCGCCGTCTGGAAGTTGATAGATTGACTCGGTTTTGCCGGTTGAGGATTCATCACCTGAATAGATGGCCGTCTCTCCACCAGATATAGATCCTTCCTTGAGACTCGCCCCATGAACGAAGCCAACACAAGCGTGCTTCCGGCCGGGTTGAGCCCTGGCGGGTTGCGCGCGCCGAGCCGTCTCGATGACATCGGCGCAGGAATCCAGCTCAGGCTCTGACTCGCCGATCTTGACAATGAAGATGTGAATTCCGCCGAAGGGGACCCAGTACCCATACTCGATTGAGTCGGCCTCGGGGCCCCAGCCTACGTCATCGATGTAGATCTTGCCGCAGCGACTCTTGGTCATCCGGCCCACGGCGTATCCTTTGATCCCTGAGAAGTTGCCCTTCAAGAACTCAAAACCACCATGCGCAGGCCCCACGGTGGGCGCCAATTGTCGTGGGTTTATCACGACAGATGTCCTAGTGAAAGGACTTAGGTGTGGAGCCATCGCAACGTAGGTTAGCTTGAAGGGGTTGAATGGTACAAAGAACACAAAGGGTTTACCCAGGTTCGGCCCCTCACAACGAGGTAAAAGCCCACGTCCTGCTTCTAGTTGTATTGCTTGAGTTTCGATTACAAGGGAGCGAATACGCTTGACCTAGTTTTCGACTTGTTGTTTCTTGGCCTAAGCCGCCGCCGGGTCTCGCCTTTATATACACAGGTCGAAGCCCGACGGCTTACAAGAGTCCGAACCGGATCACACATCGTGACCAATCCGGTTTCTAAATTACTTTATCTTAACAGACAAGTCACCATATGGCGGTTCACACATCCGGGTCTTGGGCTTTCACTAGGCCCACTCCTATGAGCCGCCATCTTCACACTTCATCTTCTTAGGCCTACTTCATGTTAATCCGCCAACGGTGTAACCCGGCCCCTCCTGGGCGGGTCACACCTCGGAGCTATATCCTCAACAAGTTTGGTCAACTTTTCAAGAAGGTATGTGGCAATCTCATAGGTCTCATAGGTCTGATTGACAACCCATATTGTGACGCCCCCGGCTCAATCGTGCACTAATCATACACGCAAATGCACACGATCAAGCCTAAGGACTCACGGGAAGATATCACAACACAACTCTAAAACATAAATAAAGTCATACAAGCTTTATATTACAAGCCAGGGGCCTCGAGGGCTCGAATACATAGCTCGATGGCATACAAGCGTCAGCGGAAGCATCGGATATCTGAGTACAGATATTAAAAGAGAAACAGAAAGGCCTTTAAAAAGGCGGGGCAAAAGAAAACACTACGATCGAAAGGCGCAGGCCTCCTGCCTGGGACCCTCCGAACCTACTCCTGGTCATCGGCCAACTCGTAGTAGTATCCACCCTCGGGGTAGTAGTAGCGATCGTCGGCATGGGTAGCTGTCTCAGGGGGTCCGTCATCTGGTTGCATCAAAAGGGGTATGGGGGAAAAATAAAGCAAAGCAACCGTGAGTACTCATCCGAAGTACTCAGCAAGCAAGGATCTACACTACATATGCAACATTTTCAAAGAGAGGCTGTATATGTGGACTGGGCTGCAGAAATGCCAGAATAGAGAGAAGGCCTAGTCCTATCGAAGACTAGCATCTTCAGCGGTCTTGCAGGAATAGAAGAGAGTATAACAGTACAATATAAAGTAGCAGTAATGATATCAACCTCACCCAGAGATCCTTTCTCGACTCCCTACGAGAAAGCAATCCCAGAGCCATACAGTCATCAACCTCGTCCTGAGATCCCTTCTCGACTCCCTGTGAGAAGCAATCCCAGAGCCATATATCCAGGTATCATCTCACAGTCTAGTTGTGTCGATCGGGATACAACTCCGAGTGTCCTTTACCGTAGGACCAGCTATCGATAGAAGTTTTCTTCCCTGCAGGGGTGCACCAACTTACCCACCACGCTCGCTTAACTCCGGCTGGTCACACTTTCCTGGGTCATGCCCGGCCTCGGCCAAACGACACACCGCAACCCTACCTACAGCTCAGCAGAGAGGTCCCCGTCGGTCTACATCCTAAGCGCAAGGGGGTCTTGGCCATTGCCCCTCGCCCTCCGGGTCGTTGCGTGCTGGGCGAACCAGGCTCCACCCCTCAGGATGGTGCCGGCCCAGCCCGGCCGCCAGGCTGAACTAGACGTCTGACAGAGCTTTTGGCTGATGCTACGATGCAGAACGCCCATACTATGCCCACATGATGGTTAGTGCTATCAGGCCAGAGGCCCTCTCGGATCAAATATCCAAATCGTTAGTGGACTAGGGGCTTGCGGTAACGAGCAGAGACTCATGATCGATGTGACCCCGTCGCCCCGTCTCGACGACTTGAGGCAAGGGCCAAGAATTCCCGGCCACGCCACGTATTCATCACTCGGGCACCATACAGGCAACCCGCCTTCACATCACACGCGGGTACCCCTCAGGGTCGACCCGCCTTTCCAAGTAACAATAGTTCAGTCCAAGTATCCGTGTGTCCATAACATCAGGGGAATCCGAGGTGTCACCCTCGTTGGATTCCTACACGATGTATCCGTCAAGGTGAACTCGGAGGAATCACCCTCGCTGGGTTCACACTTGAGGTGTCGTACGACAGCGTCGTTATCAGAAGCGGTGAAGGAGGAATCACCCTCGATGACCATGACCGAATAGCTACTCTACAGAGTTAACATCAGAAGTGCTGCAAGAGGTTTCACCCTCGGCACTCGATAGTAACGCTGCAGTGTCGTTACAACTAAGGGGAGGGGGGGTGATGTGCGGTGTCGGGGCCTGGTCTTCAATCCCGTTGATCGGGTCTTCGAATAATCCAGCGGGGCAATCGGGATAAGTGGGGTCACTGATAGGTCTCTACCCAGCCTATACCAAGCAATTTAGGATAAGCAGATAAGGTTTCAATAGCAGGTTACAATAAACAGGCTATGCATCAGAATAGGTAAAGCAGTAGCAACAGCAATTCTAATGCAAGCATGAGAAAATAGAATGGGCAATATCGGGATGATCAAAGGGGGGGGGGCTTGCCTGGTTGCTCGGCGGCAAGGGCAAGGTCGCCAACGGTGGCTTCGGGCTCCGGAGCTGCGTCGGTACCGGGAACTGCGTCGGGGTCTAATGAGAGAGAAGAGGGGGAGGAAACAATAAATACAGAGCAAACAAGTGCATAACATGTCAACAAGTAGAGCTAGCGGCGTTCTATCGTAGTGCTAGGTAATCCCGGCGAAGGGGAAAAACGTCCGGGAAAGTATTCCCGGTGTCCGCATTTTGGACAGACGAAAAGAGGGGAACGGTTGCATGTTCGGATAGTTAGGGACATGTGATGGGCGAGCGGACCACGTATTCGGATTCGTCTCGAAATTCTGAGCATTTTTCATATATAAATTATTTTCATCGGAGTTACGGATTAAAAGATATGATTTTCTAAAGTTTTTATTAATTTCTGGAATTTCTGGATTTAATTAAATCAACATTATCCGGAACAGTGTTTGGTGACATCAGCATGACATAATGGTGATGTCAGCAGTCAACAGCCGGCTGACCAGAGTCAAACCTGACATGTGGGGCCCACATGTCAGCCTCTGTTAGTTTATTAGGATTAATTTGAACTAATTACTGATTAATTAGGGGGGTGGGTCCTAGTTGTCAGTGACAGGTTAGGCTAATTTAATTATTTTAATTAACCTAATTAGTTAAATAGGCACCTGACAGGGGGGGGGCCCATATGTCATAGACACAGGGAGAGGGGCCCCACCAGTCAGTGACTGGGCAGTGCCCAGTCAGCGTTGACTCAAGTCAACTGGGCCAGCTGAGCCCTGGGGCCACCAGGCAGTGACCCTGTGGGGTGGCCCCGGCTGGCCACGTCGGCGTCGACCGGCGACTCGCCGCCGGCGACCAAAATGACGGCGGCGCGCGCTGGAGGGGGTCAGATTTCGCCTACGGTGGTCATTCGATCGGGCGTTCAACGCCGCGTCTAACCGTGGGGGAGCCATGGCCGGGGATGCGGTGTGGCGTCGGCGGCGAGCTCGCGGGCGGCGTCGGAGTTTGGGGGCCTGCGGAACCAGCGAAGCGCGGCGCCAGCGCTCGAGCTAGCTAGCTAGGTAGCGGCAGTAGCACTCCAGAAGCTCACCAGAGCCACTGGCTCGAGCCATAGGGGCTCGGGAGCGCGCTAATGGCAGCGGCGGCGGCGGTCAGAGCACGGCACCGCAGCGGCACGCCTACGGGCTACAGGAGACGGCGCAAATGGAGGGGAGAGGAGGGCGATCTCACCATGCGGTGCAAGGTGGCCCGTGGAAGATTAGGAGCGCAGAGGGAGGCCGTGGTCGCCGGAACTTGCCGGAGATGCCGAAGGGAAGAAGTGGCTTGATTCCGACGAAGGAGGCGTCCTTGGCTTGGGATCATTGGCGTAGTCGAAGCAGCAGTCACCGGCGAGCCTCCTGGACAGGGTCCTAGGCGACGAGGAGCATGGTGGTCGCGAGCTTCACGGTGCCACGGTCATGGCGGCGCTCAGGCGAGGTGGGGAACGAGGGAGGAAGGGGGGAATGGTGGCTAGGGTTCGCCAGGGAGAGCGGGGAGCTGCTCTTATCCCCAGCGCCGGCGCGGGCGCGCTGTCGACCGCACAGAGGGGGGAGGCCTGGCTCGCGCGCGCAAGGTGCTCGACAGCGAGGCGCGCGGTGAGCAGTGAGGTAGGGGATGGCGCGGGGTGGGCCGGGCCGGCACTGTAGATGGTAGGCCTAAGTGCACAGTAGGGTCTTTAGGCCTTTTCCCTTTTTCTGTTTCTTTTCTTTTCTGTTTGCAAAATGTTTGAGCACCAAATGAATTTTGTTCAAAGTGTGGCCTAGTCCATAATTAGCAGTACAATGTACCCTACCACCAGAAACTAGTTTGGGCAAAACATCATTTCATATTTGACTTAGATTAATTAAAAGGTTATTAAATATTAGTTTCAGCCACTGTTAGAGGAGGTTTGGGTTACCTAAATAATTTATTAAATGTTGGTTACAATTTTAGAACTGTCTCTGTAATATTTGCTATTTATTGAACATTTTAGTTTCTATGTTGAACAACTTTTATTTTCCACTTTCATTTTTATTTTAATTTTGACTTCGGAGTTGAAATGCAATATGATGCAAATGATAATTTGGCACTGTTAATCATGCTGACTTGTCATTATCAAGAGTGATTACTGTGGCTAATGACATGGGGTGTTACACATATCAGTAAGGTGCATCTTCCCTTCCAGTAGCTCATTACCAAACGAACTTGAATGTTAAGTGTGATGTGGCAGGAGCAATCTGAGGATGGGTTACCGACTGGGAAGTGGCCATACCTTGAGGTTGATTTAATCAATGTGATGAGTCATTGTAAACATTGTGTAAATGTTTACAAAGACCTGTCACATCCTTTAAAATAATTCCAAAGTCCTTATTAAAAAAAGGGAATGCATCTATTTATTCTTTTGATTTTCGTGCATGACATTCATGAAAATGTCCCGCAAGCCTGATCCATTGTGGTTTTATTTCAATTGCAAAAGTTTTAACCAAAGAGAAAAATGGTGTTTTGCACTTTTTCTGTTATTTTACATGTATTTTCCTTATCCCTTGATTACGAAATGTATGTTGCATTTGTATCCTAATATTTCTTTGCGGCGGCTAACAAGTGGGCCCAAACCAGAGAGACGCCCGTGTATAGTCCCATCAGCTTCGCCGTCTCTGTTCATCTCCTTCATTGAAGGCCCCCTCTCGCTCGCGTATAGTCCCAAATCCAGTCTCTCGCCCCCTCTCACCGCCTGTCACCGGAGCGTATCACGGCCATACTTCGCCGCAGCTTCATCTATGCCCATGATATGTCTCCAACGTATCTATAATTTTTGATTGTTCCATGCTATTATATTATCCGTTTTGGATGTTTTATATGCATTAATATGCTATTTTATATTATTTTTGGGACTAACCTATTAACCTAGAGCCCAGTGCCAGTTTCTGTTTTTTCCTTGTTTTTGAGTTTTACAGAAAAATAATATCAAATGGAGTCCAAACGGAATAAAACTTTACGATGATTTTTCTTGGACCAGAAGACATCCACGGAGCTTGGAGAGGGGGTCTCCTAACCCTAATTCTTTCTCTATAAATTCCCAAATATTCCCAAACCATCAGAAGCATCCACCAAAATACTTTTCCGCCGTCGCAAGCCTCTGTTCCCGTGAGATCCCATCTTGGGGCCTTTTCCGGCACCCTGCCGGAGGGGGATTCGATCACGGAGGGCCTCTACATCAACCTTGCTGCCCTTCCGATGATGCGTGAGTAGTTTACCACAGACCTACGGGTCCATAGCTAGTAGCTAGATGGTTCTTCTCTCTCTTTGATCTTCAATACAATGTTCTCCTCGATGTTCTTGGAGATATATTCGATGTAATACTTTTTTACGGTGTATTTGCTGAGATCCGATGAATTGTGGATTTATGATCAGATTATCTATGAATATTATTTGAGTCTTCTCTGAACTCTTTTATGCATGATTAAGATATCTTTGTATTTCTCTTTGAACTATCGGTTTGGTTTGGCCAACTAGATTGGTTTTTCTTGCAATGGGAGAGGTGCTTAGTTTTGGGTTCAATCTTGCGGTGTCCTCACCCAGTGACAGAACGGGTAGTGAGGCACATATTGTATTGTTGCCATCGAGGATAAAAAGATGGGGTTTTCATCATATTGCTTGATTTTATCCCTCTACATCATGTCATTTTACTTAAAGTGTTGCTCTGTTCCTATGAACATAATACTCTAGATGCAGGCAGGAGTCGGTCGATGTGTGGAGTAATAGTAGTAGATGGAGGCAGGAGTCGGTCTACTTGTCACGGACATGATGCCTATATTCATGATCATTGCCTTAGATATCGTCATAACTTTGCGCTTTTCTATCAATTTCTCAACAGTAATTTCTTCACCCACCGTATGCTATCTTCAAGAGAGAAGCCTCTAGTGAAACCTATGGCCCCCGGGCCATCATATATTTTCAGATCTATAAACCCAAAAACCCAAAAATACTTTGCTGCAATTTATTTGTTTTTACTTTGTTTTACGTTTTAGTAATCTTTTATACCTATCTCTATTAGATCTCACTCTTGTTCGAGACCGTGAAGGGATTGACAACCCCTTTTTCGTGTTGAGTGCAAGTGTTTGTTAGTTTGTGCAGGTGCATAGATTGGAGACATGCTTGTGCCTCCTACTGGATTGATACCTTGATTCTTAACTAAGGGAAATACTTATCTCTACTTTGCTGCATCACTCTTTCCTCTTCAAGGGAAAAATCAACGCAAGCTCAAGAAGTAGCAGGAAGAATTTCTGGCGCCATTGCCGGGGAGGTTCTACATCAAGCCTACCAAGTACCCATCATAAACTCTCATCTCTTGCATTACATTATTTGCCATTTGCCTCTTGTTTTCCTCTCCCCCACTTCTAAAACATTTTCAGAAAAACACAAAAAGATTTGCCTTTTTATTTGCCCTTCTTTCGTTCATCTTTTTCATTTGCTTTTTGTTTGCTCGTGTGTTAGATCGTTTGCCTTGTCATGATGTCTCAAGAAAATACCAAATTGTGTGACTTTTCCAATACTAATAATAATGATTTTATTAGTACTCCGATTGCTCCCGCCACTAGTGCGGAATCTTATGAAATTAATGTCGCTTTGATGAATCTTGTTATGAAAGATCAATTTCTAGCCTTCCTAGAGAAGATGCCGCATCCCATCTAAATACTTTCGTTGAGTTGTGTGATATGCAAAAGAAAAAATATGTGGATAATGATATTGTTAAATTGAAGCTATTTCCGTTCTCACTACGAGATCGTGCGAAGACTTGGTTTTCATCTTTGCCTAAAAATAGCATTGATTCATGGAACAAGTGTAAAGATGCTTTTATTTCCAGGTATTTTCCTCCCGCTAAGATCATCTCCCTTAGGAACGATATAATGAATTTTAAGCAACTTGATCATGAACATGTTGCACAATCTTGGGAGAGGGTGAAATTGATGATAAGAAATTGCCCTACTCATGGTTTAAGTCTATGGATGATCATACAAAAAAATTATGCCAGATTGAATTTTGCATCTAGAAATCTTTTAGATTCCGCTGCGGGAGGTACTTTTATGGAAATTACATAAGGAGAAGCTACTAAACTCCTAGATAATATTATGGCAAATTACTCTCAATGGCATACCGAAAGATCTTCCGCTAGTAAAAAAGTGCATGCGATTGAAGAAATTGAAGGAAATATGCCCTAGAGGCAATAATAAAGTTGTTATTTTATATTTCCTTATTCATGATAAAGGTTTATTATTCATGCTAGAATTGTATTGATCGGAAACCTAAATACATGTGTGAATACATAAACAAATACCGTGTCCCTAGTAAGCCTCTACTAGACTAGCTCGTTAATCAAAGATGGTTAAGGTTTCCTAACCATAAACATGTGTTGTCATTTGATAACGGGATCACATCATTAGGAGAATGATGTGATGGACAAGACCCATCCGTTAGCTTAGCATAATGATCGTTCAGTTTTATTGCTATTGCTTTCTTCATGTCAAATACATATTCCTTCGACTATGAGATTATGCAACTCCCGGATACCGGAGGAATACCTTGTGTTCTATCAAACGTCACAACATAACTTGGTGATCATAAAGATGCTCTACAGGTATCTCCGAAGGTGTTTGTTGAGTTGGCATAGATCGAGATTAGGATTTGTCACTCCGAGTATCGGACAGGTATCTCCGGGGCCCTCTCGGTAATACACATCATAAGCTTGCAAGCAAATGACTAAGGAGTTAGTCACGAGGTGATGTATTACGGAACGAGTAAAGTGACTTGTCGGTAATGAGATTGAACTAGGTATGAAGATACCGACGATCGAATCTCGGGCAAGTAACATACCGATGGACAAAGGGAATTACGTATGTTGTCATAACGGTTCGACCGATAAAGATCTTCGTAGAATATGTAGGAGCCAATATGGGCATCCAGGTTCTGCTATTGGTTATTGACCGGAGAGGTGTCTCGATCATGTCTACATAGTTCTCGAACCCGTAGGGTCCGCACGCTTAACGTTCATTGGCGATATAGTGTTATATGAGTTATATGATTTGGTGACCGAATGTTGTTCGGAGTCCCGGATGAGATCACGGACATGACGAGGAGTATCGAAATGGTCGAGAGGTAAAGATTGATATATAGGACGATGGTATTCGGACAACAGAAGAGTTTCGGAGTGCACCGGGTAGTCATCGGGTCACCAGAAGGGGTTCCAGACAACCCCGGTAAGTGTATGGGCCTAATGGGCCAAAGGGGGGGGGGACAGACTAGCCCCTGGTGCGCCCCTTATTTGGATAGCAGGCCCTAGGGGAAGGAAAGGGGAGGGGTGGCTGTCGGTGTCAAAACCGGCGGATCTCGGGTAGGGGTCCCGAACTGTGCGTCTAAGGTCGATGGTAACAGGAGACGGGGGACACGATGTTTACCCAGGTTCGGGCCCTCTCTATGGAGGTAATACCCTACGTCCTGCATGATTGATCTTGAAGAATATGTGTATTACAAGAGTTGATCTACCACGAGATCGTAATGGCTAAAACCCTAGAAGTCTAGCTTATCTGATTATGATTGTCCCTATGGACTAAACCCTCCGGTTTATATAGACACCGGAGGGGACTAGGGTTGTACAAAGTCGGTTACAGAGAAAGGAATCTTCATATCCGAATGCCAAGCTTGCCGTCCACGCTAAGGAGAGTCCCATCCGGACATGGGAGAGAGTCTTCTGTCTTGTATCTTCATGGCCCATCAGTCCGGCCCACGTTATGTAGCCTGGACACCCGAGGACCCCTTAATCCAGGACTCCCTCAGTAGCCCCTGAACCAGGCTTCAATGACGATGTGTCCGGCGCGCAGATTGTCTTCGGCATTGCAAGGCGGGTTCCTCCTCCGAATACTCCAGAACAGACTTCGAGCACAGAAAGCGTGTCCGGCTCTGCAAGACAAGTACCACACACAACCGTAGATAGTATAATATTTCACGAGTCCCATCTGCTGACAAATTTTTGTAACGCGACACCACGTTCCTGCACGGTCATTATTTCGAACCGTTTTCTTTTTAGCCTCTCGCTCCATGTTTCGAGAAGCGGTTTTATTGGCACGTCTTGTCGAAGCAGAGATCATGTCCCCTTATTACGGGATTCTCATCAATACGGGCGTGGGTAACCCAACCATCCCATTGGTATGATTCCTTGGGAATAGGCAGGTTTTGAGGCCTAGGAGGAGGCGTTTCGATATTCATCGCCTTTATAAAGGGGCACAGACCCGTCCTTCTCCTCTACGCTTTCCGCTCCCCTCATCCTTTCCAACCTCGAGTTCTAGCACCCAAGGTTCAATTTATTTGTTCCGAGTCTCTTAGCCATGTCCGGACCCAACCTTCAAGGCCGGTGGGTGGCCTCCTCCGTCACAGAGGAGGATATCGCGATGCTCCGGGCGGCAAAATACCTGACCACGGAAATCCCCCACAGGCTCCCTGCTCAAGGGCAGGTCATTCCTACTCCCAGATCCGCGAGAGGGTCGTATTCATCTCTCACTTCCTCCGAGGGCTAGGGTTCGCTCTCCATCCCTTCGTTCGCGGACTCATGTTCTATTACGGGCTAGATTTTCATGATCTAGCTCCGGACTCCTTTCTTCACATCTCAGCTTTCATCGTCATGTGCGAGGCCTTTCTCCGTATTCCCCCGCACTTCGGCTTATGGCTTAAGACCTTTAATATGAAGTCGAAGGTAGTCGATGGGAAGCAAGCGGAGTGCGGCGGTGCGATGGTGAGCAAACTCGCCCACACACCTTGGCCAAAAGGCTTTTTCACGGAAACCTCCAACCTATGGCAACGGGAGTCGTTTACATCACTGAACCCCGTGGTACCAAGTGGGCAGCTACACCTGCGTTTTGGCCTGGCCCTCCATTACGGCTCGCATCATGGATTAATAAGGGGCTGGACTGGGGATCAACGGACGAAGTGCAGACGCTTCAAAGCCGCATCCGGAGCCTCCTCGAGAAGGACACCGGCCTCGGCGACGTAATCCAGGTAATGCTAGTCCGCCGGGTCCTGCCGTGCCAGCGACGGCCCCTCCGCATGTGGGAGTTCAATCCGGAAGGACCACGGACTCTTTAGCACTTCTTTGGCATGACGCACAAAGGAATGTGGAAGTTATTCTTCGGGACACGAAAACAGTGGCCGGATACTACCGAGGACGTCGGCCTTGACTGCAACCATCCGGATACCTCGGTAGGCCCTCGACTCCTGAACATAGCTTAGTTAAATATCTCGTAACAATATACTGAGAAAACCGTCTTCGACCAGGGCTGGATCAAGAAGGCGGAAAGAATTAGGTGTTCGGCCCCTCTTCCCGAAGACTCAGTAGATCCTGTGTTAACAAGGATGCTGGCTCCGGCGCCATACCAAGTGTCAGCGAAGGGGGACAGAGAGGAGAGCAAGAAGGCCGAAGGTGGCCTCTATTCTAGAGGTACACCAGACACTATGTCCAGGGAGATTGGAACTCCCTCTTCCGAAGACAAAAGAGAAGGAGAAACTGACATCCCCTCTCCCGATGGGAAGAAGAGGGCCGCCTCCGAAGATTTGGAAGCAAAGGCTCCTAAATGAGGGAAGACATCCCTGTCAGGTGGCTCGGGTTCAGAAGACGACATTGTGGCGCAGTTCCTCCGTAAGGACAAGCCTTTAGCCGAATCGTAAGTGAACAGAGGCGTCCGAAACATATCCCATTGCTTTCCGGTTACCAGGGTAACATTTAAAATATATGTTTGCAGTCCGGCACGCAGTCTTCCTCAACAGTCCTCCTCCTCGGGGGATCTTCTTCCGGAGATGATGGAAAGTGAGACGCCTCCACAGACCTTCTCGCCCGACAGGGCAGACGACTCCGATGTGTCGTCCCGGAGGATCTCTCCCGACCAACAAGCGGTGCGAGGGATAATGAAAACTACGCCCGAAGGTGATACTTCGGCCGTCCAGAGTCCGGGGCATGCGGACCCTATGAGGACCAACAATAAAGGGCCCGGACTATCCGGTCTACAGCCGGGGACGACTCTAGAGCCGGACAAACATATTCTTTCCAAGGGAGTCCGTACTCCCGCGGCCGCTCCCAGGGATCCGGGGGAGCCGGATACAATGACGGGCATGCTACAACATGCGTCCGTTTCAGAGGAACATCGTACCTTAACGGGTACGGTTGTTAAGAGGATTCTGTCTGCGAAAAGCGGATTGAATGAATCCTTCATGAGCCTGCTAAGAGGCTTCGAGGTATGCAATGTAATATCTTTAATTGCACTTCTACGTGCAAAATGCACCTGTGTATAGATAGTAGCCCCTGAGACTCTGGTTGCCGTCCGAAGGGAGGCGATCAGAGGATCAAAAAAGATATTCCCAGGAAATAATCTGATGATTTGGAACACAGGCTGTTTCATCCATGACGACTGCCCAAGCTACAGAGGTTGCAAGGCTGAAGCAGAAACTTGATGTGGCGGATGATGACCTCACACTTATTAACAGGCGGCTCGACGAGGCGCAAGGTATGTTTTTAGGGCCGTCAGTATATGTAAGTATGATAATATGAGCATGACGCTGAAAATTGTATACTGAGATATGCATAACTGCAGATAATGTTGCCGCAGTTGAGGCCCTATGGGCTGAGCTTGCCTGAGCCAAGGAGCAAGCCAGGATGAGTGAGGCGGCTGCCAAGAAGACAGCTGCTGAGTTAAAGGCCGAACAGGCTGCTCGGTGCCAGTGCGAGGAGAGAATATCTACCATGACGCGCGAGCTAAAGGATGCCAATGTTCGATGCGAATTCCTCGAGAAGGATAACAAAGCCAGAACGGTCAAACTCGGCAAGGCCTTACAAGAGGCGAGAGAAGCACGGTCCGAGTCTAGAGCGGCTCGGGAAGAAATCCGGCAAGCTGGGGAGATAGCGGCCGGTAAGCCTTTCTTATTACAGACTAAATTCGGCGATCCGAAGTATGCCCCCCTTAATCAAATGTGGAGTTCTCCAGACGCATTCTTGGACTTGCCGAAGAGTGTCTCCGATGCGGCGCAGTTTTTCCAAGCGCAAGAAGGACGTGCAACGGAGAAGCTTTTCTGGACGCAATTCAGCATGTCGAAGCGTCCGCTGTTGCTGAACGAACAGATGGCCCAGTGGGCCGAGCTCCACAAGATATCCGGATCTGCCATGAAGGACGTCGTGGTCCGGCTGTGGCCGACTGAGCCAATTCCGAATAGTTATTTCGGTTTGGTGCAACGACTTGTTGATGCGGTGCCGCGTATCGACGCTGTTAAGCGGTCAACGTGCATTGAGGGTGCATGGATGGCCTTCGCCCGCGTCAAGGCGTACTGGGCGAAGATGAAGGCCACCGATATTGCAGCGAAGAGTCCACCCGAGGGCCAGGACCATCACACGCCAGAGCATTATTTTGAGGACGTCCTAGAGGGTGCCCGCTTGGTAGAGGGTCAGTGCTCGAAAGATATGATGTTCGAGTGAATATAGAAAGTTTGTAAAAACAATATTATGATATATTAAGGCCATATTCTTATACTTTTGCCTGAAAGTATTGGTTCCTCCTGTGCGGCCGTTCTTTGTATAATCTGAAAGTTTGCCAGTCGTCGGCTTCAGCCCCCTTGCATATAATGCGGGGGTGTTCGGAAAAGCACTTGATCACTCTTGACCCAACATCTTGGTCCATGAAGGAGGTGTCAATGCGGCGAACTAGGCAATCGGACTATAGGGCTTTAACACTTTCACTTAGCCATAGGAGTTTGACGGCGGGTCTACGATATAGCCCCTGGTATGTGCGCGTGTACCCGAATACGGTGCGTTACATAGGTGACCAGAAAAACGGTCCTTCGTGTAATACGGAAAGAATCGCTAAGGACTCTGATGAGTCATCGAGTGGTTGACCAGCTCTCGCCGCATCATGACAGTCAGTTTTCGGCTTTCTCTACTAAGGTGCTCATCCGGATAAACCAGGACACAATCGCAGTAGTTCTCCCTTTACTACCCTAGCCGATATAGCGAAACGTAAGGTAGTAAGCACAGGAGCCGGGCAACCCAACTATTGACCAAAGACATGATTCAGAGCTGATGCATATAAGGCCAAACTTGTGATGCCGAAGTGTGCTGAAAAGCTGTTCGGACTTGTCGGCAATTCATGTGTTGCTGTATCGAGCCCCTGGCAATTTGTGCCGATGTGCGTTCGTGAAACAACCGAAGAAGCAAAATTCAGAACGTAGAAAAAGCGAATACTGAATACAGGTTATGTTTACTGGAATCTGATTGATACGTCAAACACAATTCTACAGATTATAACGCCCCTACCTGGGCTATTTAACATGCCGGGGGCCGAGGGTTGAGGAAAAAGGCAATTTACAGGTTTAAAATAAAGAGTGCGGTCTTACAAAAATCATTAGGACCTCCTGTCGCACGTCTGCGCTGCCTTGCCTCGGTGAAATGACTTCTTGGTAGAAATAGCCTTTGGTTATTTATACGAAGCCGGACTTTAAAAAGAGTCCGTAAGATGAACAGGCTTTGAATCACCTATTGTAAAGAATAAAAATAAATAAAAAAAGGTAGTTAGAAAAAGTAAAAAGACTATGAGAGTGCGGACCGCATTGTAAGCTTGTCCGTACTGTGCCTCCGCCGATGACCATGGTATTTTAAGTGCATAATTATATATGCGCGGTATAAACTTCGCGGCTATATGGGGCGGACGACAGAGGCCGAACTGCTAATCCAGATTTGAGATTGATTGGTCCTGTTTAGTAGAGACCGGCGGCTTGACGGCCGATGAGATACGTGGCTTAGTAAGGCCGCTTTGTACTTCGGCTGCAGCAGCCATAGTACGCTCCTCTGTACGGAGGGAGCATTCCGTATTTCCGTTTATCGTGATGACGCTGCGTGGACCGGGCATCTTAAGATTGAAATAGGCGTAATGTGGGACCGCATTAAAACGAGTAAAAGCGGTACGCCCGAGTAGTGCGTGGTAGCTGCTGCTGAGCGGTACAATATCGAAGGTCAAGCCTTCGCTTCTAAAGTTGTTCGGCGAGCCAAAAATGACTTCCAATGTAATTGATCCCGTGCAGCGAGCTTCTACGCCGGACACTGCTCCTTTGAAGGTAGCTGTGGTGGGCTTGATTCGTGAAGGATCAATGCCCATTTTGCAGACAGTGTCTTGGGAGAGTAGATTAAGACTACTGCCGCTGTCCATAAGGACTTTCATGAGATGGAACCCATCAATAATTGGATCGAGGATCAGAGCTGCCGAACTTTCATGACGGATACTGGTTGGGTGGTCCTTGCGATCAAAAGTGATCGGGCAGGCCGCCCATTGGTTTAATTTTGGGGTGCCTGGCTCTATGGCATTGGCGTCCTGTAGTGCGCGCTTGCGCTCTTCTGTAGGGATGTGTGTCACGTATACCATGTTGACTGTTTTTACTTCGGGGGGAAATTGCTTCTGACCCCCGGTGTTCGGTTGGCGAGTCTCTTTGTCATCGCTGTCACTGGGTGGCCCCTTCCCCTTGTGTTCAGCGTTAAGCTTGCCGGCTTGTTTGAAGACCCAACAGCTTCTGTTGGTGTGATTGGCTGGTTTACCGGGGGTGCCATGAATCTGGCAGGGGCGATCCAGTATCTTGTCTAAATTGGATGGTCCGTCTCTGTTTGCCTTGAATGGCTTTTTCCGTTGACCGGTCTTGGAGCCACTGAATCCGGCGTTTACCGCCGTGTCTTGCGTTCCTTCATTATTATTTCGACGCTTGTGTTTATTGCGTCGTGGCCTGCCGTTGCCGTCTCGAACTTCGGAAGTTCCCGGATCACTGGTGCTGTTGCTTCTACGAGCGAGCCAGCTATCTTCTCCAGCGCAAAAGTGGGTCATCAGAGCGGTAAGGGCTGCCATGGATTTTGGTTTTTCTTGATCGAGGTGGCGGGCAAGCCATTCGTCCCGGACGCTATGTTTAAAGGCCGCGAGGGCTTCGGCGTCCGGACAATCAACAATGTGGTTCTTTTTAATTAGGAACCTAGTCTAGAGCTTCCTGGCTGATTCCCCGGGCTGCTGGATGATGTGACTTAGGTCGTCGGCATCCGGAGGCCGGACATATGTACCTTGAAAGTTATCGTGGAAGGCGTCTTCCAAGTCTTCCCAGCTGCCAATGGAGTTTTCTGGGAGGTTGTTCAGCCAGTGCCGTGCTGGTCCCTTTAATTTTAGTGGGAGCTATTTGATGGCGTGGAGGTCATCACCGCGGGCCATGTGGATATGGAGAAGGAAATCTTCAATCCATACTGCGGGATCCGTTGTTCCATCGTATGATTCGATATTCATGGGTTTAAACCCTTTCGGGAATTCGTGTTCCATTACTTCATCAGTGAAGCAAAGGGGATGTGCGGCACCTCTGTATCGGGCCAAGTCGCGACATAGTGCGGATGTAGTCCGTCTGCGGTTTTCAGCCCGGACGTGGTTATGCTCGGTACATCTGGCTTGATAGCCGTCGTCGCGCACCAGGGCATGCCTCCGCGATCCATAGATCGATCTGGACTGACCTGCTCTGTTCTCCAGGTTTTGCCGCAGGTCATATGTGTATTCCCAAGCTGTGGTGTCTTTGCCTTTACGGCGAGGTAGTATGGGCAGGTGTTCGGCTTGAGTTGCCGCTTTGTCCCGGCCACGTGGTGGTCGGTCAGCCGCATTACGTGTTGATGGCATGGGCTCAAGTGCCTCGTCGTCGAATTGGGGTAGCAATTTGCGCTTCGGGTAACTTTTAATGGGGCGCTCGAGTCCGTATTCCTCGGCTGCCAGGACATCAGTCCATCTGTCGTTTGAGCAGATCTTGATCAGCTTGAAGCTGCTGCTGTTTCTTTTTCAGGCTCCTCGCAGTGGCTATTAGCCGGCGCTTAAAGCGCTCCTGCTCGACGGGTTCCTCAGGCATGATAAAGTCTTCGTTCGCCGAGGCTCACCTCATCTTCGGAGAGTGGAAGATAGTTGATGTCTTCCGAGTTTTCATTTATGGCCTATTCGTCAGGGCTGACTTGCCCATCTTCCCTACCATCCTGTTCAGAAGTCGGCTCGGCGGGATCTTCTTTGTCTTCGGCATCGTCCGGAGTATTGTTTTCTCTTGTGCCGGTATTGCTGTCTTTTCCACGGCGTGATTTAGAGCGGTGCCGCTGACGTCGGCGCTTTGGCTGTGTCTCAGGAGGTTTATTCTCGACTGGATCTTTCTCGTTATCGCCGTTATTCTCTTTGGGAGTATCCACCTTGTACACGTCATACGAGGAGGTGGCTGTCCAGCGCCCAGTAAACGGTGGGTTTTGGGCCTGCTCCTCTCCGGTATCGTCGTCCATACCATCGATGTCTTCGGAGTCGTGATCGAGCATGTCGGTTAAGTCTTCGACAGTGGCAATGAAGTGGGCGGTGGGTGGGAAGCGAAATTCTCCGTCATCAGCCTCCAGTTCAAACCGGATATAATTCGGCTGTGAGTCCCCCGCTAAGGAGAGGGTTTTTAATGATTTGAGCACATCACCCAAAGGTGAGTGTCGGAAGATGTCCGCGGAGCTGAACTCGACGATCGGCGCCCGATCGAGCTCGATGTGCGCGGACGCACGCGGTTCGGAACCTGTGGCCGGAGACGAATCCGAGGTTCCGGTGACACAGATCCCGTTCAAAGTTGGGTCTGTGTGCGGCTCCAACGCCGCTGAGTCTGCGGCTTCCGTGGCGGGGTTGAGCTTCCCATCCTCGGATGGCGTAATCTGCTCCGGATCTAGGGCCAGGGCAGTTACAGGCGCTATCTCCCGGGTATGGTCCGGTGACAGATTTAGGTCATGTTCATCGCGGTGGTAGGGAGCGGCTGCCATGGGCTCGAATCCGTCGAAGATCAAGTCTCCGCGGATATCAGCAACGTAGTTCAAGCTTCCAAACCTGACCTGATGGCCAGAGGCGTAGCTGTCGATTTGCTCTAGGTGGCCAAGTGAGTTGGCCCGCAGTATGAAGCCGCCGAATACGAAGATCTGGCCGGGGAGAAAGACCTCCCTCAAGGCCGCATCGTTGTGGATGATTGATGGAGCCATCGAGTCTTCTAGCGACGACACAGCGGAACTCTCAATGAAAGCACCAATGTCGGTGTCAAAACCGGCGGATCTCGGGTAGGGGGGCCCGAACTGTGGGTCTAAGGTCGATGGTAACAGGAGACGGGGGACACGATGTTTACCCAGGTTCGGTCCCTCTCTATGGAGGTAATACCCTACGTCCTGCTTGATTGATCTTGATGAATATGAGTATTACAAGAGTTGATCTACCACGAGATCGTAATGGCTAAAACCCTAGAAGTCTAGCCTGTCTTATTATGATTGTCCCTATGGACTAAACCCTCTGGTTTATATAGACACCGAAGGGGACTAGGGTTGTACAAAGTCGGTTACAGAGAAAGGAATCTTCTTATACGAATGCCAAGCTTGCCGTCCACGCTAAGGAGAGTCCCATCCGGACACGGGAGAGAGTCTTCTGTCTTGTATCTTCATGGCCCATCAGTCCGGCCCACGTTACGTAGCCTGGACGCCCGAGGACCCCTTAATCCAGGACTCCCTCAGTGGCCCCTCCTTCCTTTCCCTCCTCAAGTGAGAAAGGAAAGGGGGGCACCACCCTTCCCTGCCTTCCTCCCGCACTCATACATGGCAGGGGGCGCAGCTTGGGGCAGGACCCCAAGTGGGATTCGGCCCCACTTGGGGCGCCTCCAGGCTGCCTCCTCCCTCCCCCCACCTATATATATATATATATGTGGGAGGGGGGCGCCTAACACAACTACAACATTGTCTTAGCCGTGTGCGGTGCCCCCGTCCACCGTTTACTCCCTCGGTCATATTTTCGTAGGGCTTAGGTGAAGCCCTGCGGAGATTGTATCACCATCACCATCACCACACCGTCGTGCTGCCGGAACTCATCTACTACTTTGTCCGTCTTGCTGGATCAAGAAGGCGAGGACGTCACCGAGCTGAACATGTGCAGAACGCGGAGGTGCCGTGCGTTCGATACTAGATCGGTTGGAGCGCGAAGAAAGTTCGACTACATCAACCGCGTTGTGAAATACTTCCGCTTACGATCTACGATGGTACGTAGACAAACTCTCCCCCTCGTTGCTATGCATCTCCATGGATAGATCATTGCATGTGCGTAGATTTTTTTTTTGTTTTCATGCAACGTTTCCCAACAGTGGCATCAAGAGCCAGGTCTATGCATAGATGATATGCACGAGTAGAACACAAAGAGTTGTCAGTGGTGATAGTCATACTGCTTACCACCAACGTCTTATTTTGATTCGGCGGTATTGTGGGATGAAGCGGCCCGGACCAACCTTACATGTCCACGCACATGAGACCAGTTCCACCGATTGACATGCAACTAGTTTTGCATAAAGGTGGCTGGCGGGTGTCTATTTCTCCTACTTTAGTTGAATCGAATTTGACTATGGCCGGTCCTTGAAGAAGGTTAAAACAGCAAACTTGACGAATCACTATTGTGGTTTTTGCCGTAGGTAAGAACGGTTCTTGCTAGAAACCCATAGCAGCCACGTAAAACTTGCAACAACAAAGTAGAGGACGTCTAACTTGTTTTTGCAGGGTATGTTGTGATGTGATATGGTCAAGACAAGATGTGATATACGTTATTGTATGAGATGATCATGTTTTGTAAGATATCAGGCAACCGGCAGGAGCCTTATGGTTGTCTCTTTATTGTATGAAATGCAAACACCATGTAATTGCTTTACTTTATCGCTATGAGTTAGCAATAGTTGTAGAAGCAATAGTTGGCGAGACAACCACGACGCAACGATGGAGATCAAGGTGTCGAGCCGGTGACGATGGAGATCATGACGATGCTTTGGAGATGGAGATCAAAAGCACAAGATGATGGCCATATCATGTCACATATTTTGATTGCATGTGATGTTTATCTTTTATGCATCTTATTTTGCTTAGAACGGCGGTAGCATTATAAGATGATCCCTTCACTTAATTTCAAGATAAAAGTGTTCTCCCTGAGTATGCACCATTGCTACAGTTCATCGTTTTGAGACACCACGTGATGATCGGGTGTGATAGACTCTACGTTCACATACAACGGGTGTAAGACAGTTTTGCACATGCAGAATACTTGGGTTAAACTTGACGAGCCTAGCATGTACAGACATGGTCTACATTCACATACAACGGGTGTAAGACAGTTTTGCACATGCAGAATACTTGGGTTAAACTTGACGAGCCTAGCATGTACAGACATGGTCTCGGAACACTGGAGACCGAAAGGTCGAACGTGAGTCATATAGTAGATATGATCAACATAGAGATGTTCACCAATGATGACTACCCCATCTCACGTGATGATCGGACATGGGTTAGTTGATTTGGATCACGTATCACTTAGATGACTTGAGGGATGTCTATTTAAGTGGGAGTTCTTAAGTAATTTGATTAATTTAACTTAATTTATCATGAACTTGGTCATATAGTTTTGCATATCTATGTTGTAGATCAATAGCTCGCGATATAGCTTCCCTATTTTTGATATGTTCCTAGAGAAAAATAAGTTGAAAGATGATAGTAGCAATGATGCGGACTGGGTCCGTGATCTGAGGATTATCCTCATTGCTGCACAGAAGAATTATGTCCTTGATGCACCGCTAGGTGACAGACCTATTGCAGGAGCAAATGCAAACGTTATGAACATTTGACAAGCTCGATATGATGACTACTTGATAGTTTAGTGCGCCATGCTTTACGGCTTAGAATCGGGGCTTCAAAGACGTTTTGAATGCCATGGAACATATGAGATGTTCCAAGAGCTGAAATTGGTATTTCAGACTTATACCCGTGTTGAGAGGTATGAGACCTCTGACAAGTACTTTGCCTACAAGATGGAGGAGAATAGCTCAGCTAGTGAGCATGTACTCAGAATGTCTGGGTACTACAATCGCTTGAATCAAGTGGGAGTTAATCTTCCAGATAAGATAGTGATTGACAGAGTTCTCTAGTCACTATCACCAAGCTACTAGAACTTCATGATGAACTATAATATGCAAGGGATGACGAAAACGATTCCCGAGCTCTTCACGATGCTGAAATCGGCAAAGGTAGAAATCAAGAAAGAGTATCAAGTGTTGATGGTTAACAAGACCACTAGTTTCAAGAAAAAGGGCGAGGGAAAGAAAGGGAACTTCAAGAAGAATGGCAAGCAAGTTTTCGCTCCCATAAAGAAGCCCAAAGCTGGACCCAAGCCTGAAACATAGTGCTTCTACTGCAAAGGAAATGGTCACTGGAAGTGGAACTGCCCCAAATACTTGGCGGATAAGAAGGATGGCAAAGTGAACAAAAGTATATTTGATATACATGTTATTGATGTGTACCTTACTAGTGTTCGTAGTAGCACCTGGGTATTTGATACCGGTTCAGTTGCTAAGATTAGTAACTCGAAACAGGAGTTGCAGAATAAACAGAGACTAGTTAAGTGCGAGGTGACGATGTGTGTTGGATGTGATTCCAAGGTTGATACGATCACCATCGCATACTCCCTCTACCTTCGGGATTAGTGTTGAACCTAAATAAATGTTATTTGGTGTTTGCGTTGAGCATGAATATGATTAGATCATGTTTATTGCAATACGGTTATTCATTTAAGTTAGAGAATAATTGTTGTTCTGTTTACATGAATAAAACCTTCTATGGTCATACACCCAATGTGAATGGTTTATTGAATCTCAATCGTAGTGATACACATATTCATAATATTGATGCCAAAAGATGCAAAGTTGATAATGATAGTGCAACATACTTGTGGCACTGCCGTTTAGCTCATATTGGTGTAAAGCGCATGAAGAAACTCCATGCAGATGGACTTTTTGAGTCACTTGATTTGAATCATTTGATACTTGCAAAGCATGCCTCATGGGCAAGATGACTAAAACTCCATTCTACGAAACAATGGAGCAAGCTAATGACTTATTGGAAATAATACATACCGATGTATGCAGTCCGATGAGTATTGAAGCACGCGGCGGGTATCATTATTTTCTGACCTTCACAGATGATTTGAGTAGATATGGGTATGTCTACTTGATGAAACATAAGTTTGAGACATTTGAAAAGTTCAAAGAATTTCAGAGTGAAGAAGAGAATCATCGTAACAAGAAAATAAAGTTTCTACGATCTGATTGCAGAGGCAAATATTTGAGTTACGAGTTTGGCCTTCATTTAAAACAATGTGGAATTATTTCACAACTCACGCCACCTGGAACACCACATCATAATGGTGTGTCCGAACATCGTAACCGTACTTTATTGGATATGGTGCGATCTATGATGTCTCTTACCGATTTACCACTATCATTTTAGGGTTATGCATTAGAGACAACCACATTCACGTTAAATAGGGCACCATCTAAATCCGTCGAGACAACACCGTATGAACTATGGTTTGGCAAGAAACCTAACCTGTCGTTTCTTAAAGTTTGGGGTTGCACTTACGTCAAAGGGCTTCAGCCTGATAAGCTCGAACCCAAATTTGAGAAGTGCATCTTCATAGGATACCCTAAGGAAACAATTGGGTACACCTTCTACCATAGATCCGAAGGCAAGATCTTTGTTGCTAAGAATGGATCCTTTCTAGAGAAGGAGTTTCTCTCGAAAGAAGTGATTGGGAGGAAAGTAGAACTTGATGAGGTAATTGTACCTTCTCTTGAATTGGAAATTAGCACATCATAGAAATCTGTTCCCGTGATGCCTACACCAACAAGAGAGGAAGCTAATGATGATGATCATGAAACTTCAGATCAAGTTACTACTGAACCTCGTAGGTCGAACAGAGCACGTTCCGCACCAGAGTGGTACGGTAATCCTGTCCTGGAAGTCATGTTACTAGACCATGGCGAACGTACGAACTATGAAGAAGCTATGATGAGCCAAGATTCCGATAGATGGCTCGAGGCCATGAAATCTGAGATAGGATCCATGTATGAGAACAAAGTGTGAACTTTGGTGGACTTTCCCGATGATCGGCAAGCCATTGAGAATAAATGGATCTTCAAGAAGAAGACACACACTGATGGTAATGTCACCATCTACAAAGCTCGACTTGTCGCGAAAGGTTTTCGACAAATTCAAGGGGTTGACTATGATGAGACCTTCTCACCCGTAGCGATGCTTAAGTCAGTCCGAATCATGTTAGCAATTGCCGCATTTTATAATTATGAAATTTGGCAAATGGACGTCAAAAACTGCATTCCTTAATGGATTTCTTAGAGAAGAGTTGTATATGATGCAACCAGAAGGTTTTGTCGATCCTAAAGGTGCTAACAAAGTGTGCAAGCTCCAGCGATCCATCTATGGACTGGTGCAAGCATCTCGGAGTTGGAATATACGCTTTGATGAGGTGATCAAAGCATGTGGTTTTATACAGACTTATGATGAAGCCTGTATTTACAAGAAAGTGAGTGGGAGCTCTGTAGCATTTCTGATATTATATGTGGATGACATATTATTGATTGGAAATGATATAGAATTTTTGGATAGCATAAAAGGATACTTGAATAAGAATTTTTCAATAAAAGACCTCGGTGAAGCTACTTACATATTGAGCATCAAGATCTATGGGGATAGATCGAGACGCTTAATAGGACTTTCACAAAGCACATACCTTGGCAAAGTTTTTTGAAGAAGTTCAAAATGGACAAGTCAAAGAAAGGGTTCTTGCCTGTGTTGCAAGGTGTGAAGTTGAGTAAGACTCAAAACCCGACCACGGCAGAAGATAGAGAGAGAATGAAAGTCATTCCCTATGCCTCAGCCATAGGTTCTATAAAGTATGCCATGCTGTGTACCAGACCTATTGTGTACCTTGGCATGAGTTTGGCAGGGGGTACAATAGTGATCCAGGAGTAGATCACTGGATAGCGGTCAAAATTATCCTTAGTTACCTAAGAGGACTAAGGAAATATTTGTCGGTTATGGAGGTGGTAAAGAGTTCGTCGTAAAGAGTTACGTCGATGCAAGCTTTGACACCGATTCGGATGACTCTGAGTCTCAATCTGGATACATATTGAAAGTGGGAGCAATTAGCTAGAGTAGCTCCATGCAGAGCATTGTAGACATAGAAATTTGCAAAATACATACGGATCTGAATGTGACAGACCCGTTGACTAAACTTCTTTCACAAGCAAAACATGATCACACCTTAGTACTCTTTGGGTGTTATTCATATGGCAATGTGAACTAGATTATTGACTCTAGTAAACTCTCTGGGTGTTGGTCACATGGCGATGTGAACTATGGGTGTTAATCACATGGCGATGTGAACTAGATTATTGACTCTAGTGCAAGTGGGAGACTGAAGGAAATATGCCCTAGAGGCAATAATAAAGTAGTTATTTTATATTTCCTTATTCATGATAAAGGTTTATTATTCATGCTAGAATTGTATTGATCGGAAACCTAAATACATGTGTGAATACATAAACAAATACCGTGTCCCTAGTAAGTCTCTACTAGACTAGCTCGTTGATCAAAGATGGTTAAGGTTTCCTAACCATAGGCATGTGTTGTCATTTGATAATGGGATCACATCATTAGGAGAATGATGTGATGGACAAGACCCATCCGTTAGCTTATCATAATGATCGTTCAGTTTTATTGCTATTGCTTTCTTCATGTCAAATACATATTCCTTCGACTATGAGATTATGCAACTCCCGGATACCGGAGGAATACCTTGTGTTCTATCAAACGTCACAATGTAACTGGGTGATCATAAAGATGCTCTACAGGTATCTTCGAAGGTGTTTGTTGAGTTGGCGTAGATCGAGATTAGGATTTGTCACTCCGAGTATCGGAGAGGTATCTCTGGGCCCTCTCGGTAATACACATCATAAGCTTGCAAGCAAATGACTAAGGAGTTAGTCACGAGGTGATGTATTACGGAATGAGTAAAGAGACTTGCCAGTAATGAGATTGAACTAGGTATGAAGATACCAACGATCGAATCTCGGGCAAGTAACATACCGATGGACAAAGGGAATTACGTATGTTGTCATAACGGTTCGACCGATAAAGATCTTCATAGAATATGTAGGAGCCAATATGGGCATCCAGGTTCCGCTATTGGTTATTGACCGGAGAGGTGTCTCGATCATGTCTACATAGTTCTTGAACCCGTAGGGTCCGCACGCTTAACGTTCGTTGACGATATAGTGTTATATGAGTTATATGATTTGGTGACCGAATGTTGTTCGGAGTCCTGGATGAGATCATGGACATGACGAGGAGTCTCAAAATGGTCGAGAGGTAAAGATTGATATATAGGACGATGGTATTCGGACACCGGAAGAGTTTCGGAGTGCACCGGGTAGTCATCGGGTCACCGGAATGGGTTCCGAACACCCCCGGTAAGTGTATGGGCCTAATGGGCCAAAGGGGGGGGACAGACCAGCCCCTGGTGCGCCCCTTATTTGGACAGCAGGCCCTAGGGGAAGGAAAGGGGAGGGGTGTCCCCTCCTTCCTTTCCCTCCTCAAGTGAGAAAGGAAAGGGGGGGGGGGCGCCACCCTCCCCTGCCTTCCTCCCGCACTCATACATGGCAGGGGGGCGCAGCTTGGGGCAGGACCCCAAGTGGGATTCAGCCCCACTTGGGGCACCTCCAGGCTGCCTCCTCCCTCCCCCACATATATATATGTGGGAGGGGGTGCCTAGCACAACTACAACATTGTCTTAGCCGTGTGCGGCGCCCCCGTCCACCGTTTACTCCCTCGGTCATATTTTCGTAGTGCTTAGGTGAAGCCCTGCGGAGATTGCATCACCATCACCGTCACCACACCGTCATGCTGCCGGAACTCATCTACTACTTCGCCCGTCTTGCTGGATCAAGAAGGCGAGGACGTCACCGAGCTGAACATGTGCAGAACGCGGAGGTGTCGTGCGTTCGGTACTAGATCGGTTGGAGCGCGAAGAAAGTTCGACTACATCAACCGCGTTGTGAAACGCTTCCGCTTACGGTCTACGAGGGTATGTAGACACACTCCCCCCTCGTTGCTATGCATCTCCATGGATAGATCATTGCGTGTGCATGGATTTTTTTTTGTTTTCATGCAACGTTTCCCAACAGAAATTAATACTTTGAGTGGAAAGATGGATGAACTTATGAAATTGTTTGCTAGTAAGAGTGCTCCTATTTATCCTAATGATATGCCTTTGTCCACTTTGATTGAGAATAATAATGAATCCATGGATGTGAATTTTGTTGGTAGGAACAATTTTGGTAATAACGCGTATAGAGGTAATTTCAACCCTAGGCCGTTTCCTAGTAATTCCTCTAATAATTATGGTAATTCCTACAACAATTCTTATGGAAATTATAATAAAATACCCTCTGATCTTGAGAACAATATTAAATATTTCATTAATTCTCAAAAGAATTTTAATGCTATGGTAGAAGAAAAATTGCTTAAGATTGATGATTTGGCTAGGAAAGTTGATAGAATTTCTCTTGAGATTGATTCTTTAAAGATTAGATCTATGCCACCCAAGCATGATATTAATGAATCTCTGAAAGCTATAAAAATTTCTATGGATGAATGCAAAGAAAGAACCGCTAGGATGCGTGCTAAGCGAGATTGGTTTGTAAAAGCGTGTTCTTCTAGTTTTTGTGAAAATAATGATGAAGATCTTAAAGTGATTGGTGTGCCTCCTATTGAATCTTTGTTTTCTAATATAAATCTTGATAAATATGGGACTGTAGATGAGTCAACTTTATCTAGAAGGCGTCCCAATAATTTGGAGTTTAAAGATCTTAATGAAAAAATTGATAAAAGTGGGATTGGAGAGGTCAAAACTTTAAGTAGCGATGAACCCACTCTTTTGGATTTCAAGGACTTTAATTATGATAATTGCTCTTTGATAGATTGTATTTCCTTGTTGCAATCCATGTTAAATTCTCCTCTTGCTTACAATCAAAATAAAGCTTTTACTAAACATATTGTTGATGCTATGATGAAGTCTTTTGAAGAAAAACTTGAGTTGGAAGTTTCTATCCCTAGAAAGCTTTATGATGAGTGGGAACCTACTATTAATATTAAAATTAAAGATTATGAGTGCAATTCTTTGTGTGATTTGGGTGCTAGTGTTTCCACGATTCCAAAAACTTTATGTGATGTGCTAGGTTTTCGTGAATTTGATGATTGTTCTTTGAATTTGCATCTAGCAGATTCCACTATTAAGAAACCTATGGGAAGAATTAATGATGTTCTTATTGTTGCAAATAGGAATTATGTGCCCGTAGATTTTATTGTGCTTGATATAGATTGCAATCCTACATGTCCTATTATTCTTGGTAGACCTTTCCTTAGAACGATTGGTGCAATTATTGATATGAAAGAAGGAAACATTAGATTTCAATTTCCATTAAGGAAGGGCATGGAACACTTCCCAAGAAATAAAATTAAGTTGCCATATGAATCTATTATGAGGGCCACTTATGGTTTGCATACCAAAGATGACAATACCTAGATCTATGTTTTATGCCTAGCTAGGGGCGTTAAACAATAGCGCTTGTTGGGAGGCAACCCAATTTCATTTTTCTTTTTTTTATTTTGGTTCTGTTTTTCAATAAATTCACATTATTACCTCTGTATTAATTGTGTTTTGGTGTTTTAGTTAGTGTTTGAGCCAAGCAAGACCTTTGGGATGGTCTACGGTGATAGTTGATTTGATTTTGCTGAAAAACAGAAACTTTTGCGTCCAGTAACAGAATTTTAGAAATTGACAGAAGCGACAAATAATTCTGAATTTTTTACACAAGATTTATATATAAATTTACCAGGTTATTTTACTTTTTCAGAATTTTTGGAGTTACACAAGTATGACAAAAATTCAGAACTTCGCAGACTGTTCTGTTTTTGACAGATTCTGTTTTCTATGTGTTGTTTGCTTATTTTGATGAATCTATGGGTAGTATCGGGGTGTATGAACCATGGAGAAGTTGGAATACAGTATATATTACACCAATATAAATAAATAATGAGTTCACAACAGTACCTAAAGTGGTGATTTATTTTATTATACTAACAGATCTTATGAGTTTTTCTTTTGAGTTTTGTGTTGTGAAGTTTTCAAGTTTTGGGTAAAGATTTGATGGACAACGAAATAAGGAGTGGCAAGATCCTAAGCTTGGGGATGCCCAAGGCACCCCAAGGTAATATTCAGGGACAACCAAGCATCTAAGCTTGGGGATGCCCCGGATGGCATCCCCTCTTTTGTCTTCAATCCATCGGTAAATTTACTTGAGGCTATATTTTTATTCACCACATGATACGTGTTTTGCTTGGAGCGTCTTGTATGATATGAGTCTTTGCTTTTTAGTTTTCCACAATCATCCTTTCTATACACACCTTTTTATAGGGGCACACATTAATCATGAATTTATTAGAATACTCTATGTGCTTCACTTATATCTTTTGAGCTTGGCAGTTTGCTCTAGTGCTTCACTTATATCTTTTTAGAGCACGGCGATGGCTTTATTTTATAGAAATTGTTGAACTCTCACGCTTCACTTATATTATTTTTATAGTCTCTAAACAGCATGGTAATTTGCTTAGGTTATGAATTTAGTCCTAATATGATGGGCATCCAAGAGGGATATAATAAAAACTTTCATATAAAGAGCGTTGAATAAGATGAGAAGTTTGATTCCTTGTATTTGTTTTGAGATATGAAGATTGTGATATTATAGTCATGCTAGTGAGTAATTGTGGATTGCTAGAAATACTTGTATTAAAGTTTGTGATTCCCGTAGCATGCACGTATGGTGAACCGTTATGTGATGAAGACGGAGCATGATTTATTTTTTGATTGTCTTCCTTATGAGTGGCGGTAGGGGACGAGCGATGGTATTTTCCTACCAATCTACCCCCCTAGGAGCATGCGTGTAGTACTTTGTTTCGATAGCTAATAAATTTTTGCAATAAGTATGCGAGTTCTTTATGACTAATGTTGAGTCCATGGATTATACGCACTCTCACCCTTCCACCATTGCTAGCCTCTCTAGTACCACGCAACTTTCGCCAGTGCATTAAACCCACCATATATTTTCCTCAAAACAGCCACCATACCTACCTATTATGGCATTTCCATAGCCATTCCGAGATATATTGCCATGCAACTTCCACCGTTCCGTTTATTATGACACGCACCATCATTGTCATATTGCTTTGCATGCTCATGTAGTTGGCATAGTATTTGTGGCAAGGCCACCGTTCATATTTTTTATACATGTCACTCTTGATCATAGCACATCCCGGTACACCACCGGAGGCATTCATATAGAGTCATATCTTGTTCTAAGTATCGAGTTGTAATTTTTGAGTTGTAAGTAAATAAAAGTGTGATGATCATCATTATTAGAGCATTGTCCCATGTGAGGAAAGGATGATGGAAGCTATGATTCCCTCACAAGTTGGGATGAGTCTCTAGACTTTACTAAAAACAAAAGAGGCCAAATAAGCCCAAATAAAAAAAATAAAAAAATGAGAGAAAAGAGAGAAGGGACAATGTTACTATCCTTTTCCACACTTGTGCTTCAAAGTAGCACCATGATCTTCATGATAGAGAGTCTCCTATTTTGTCACTTTCATATACTAGTGGGAATTTTTCATTATAGAACTTGGCTTGTATATTCCAATGATGGGCTTCCTCAAATTGCCCAAGGTCTTCGTGAGCAAGCAAGTTGGATGCACACCCACTTAGTTTCTTTTTGAGCTTTCATACACTTATAGCTCTAACGCATCCGTTGCATGGCAATCCCTACTCACTTGCATCGATATCGATTGATGGGCATCTCCATAGCCCATTAATTTGCCTAGTTGATGTAAGACTTTCTCCTTCTTTTTGTCTTCTCCACAACCACCATATTCTATTCCATCCATAGTGCTATATCCATGGCTCACGCTCATGTATTGCGTGAGAGTTGAAAAAGTTTGAGAACATCAAAAGTATGAAACAATTGCTTGGCTTGTCATCGGGGTTGTCCATGATGAAATATTTTGTGTGATGAAGATGGAGCATAGCCAGACTATATGATTTTGTAGGGATAACTTTCTTTGGCCATGTTATTTTGAGAAGACATGATTGCTTTATTAGTATGCTTGAAGTATTATTGTTTTTATGTTAATATTAAACTTTTGTTTTGAATCTTCTGGATCTAAATATTCATGCCACAATAAAGAAGATTACATTGATAAATATGTTAGGTAGCATTCCACATCAAAAATTTGTTTTTATCATTTACCTACTAGAGGACGAGCAGGAATTAAGCTTGGGGATGCTTGATACGTCTCCAACATATCTATAATTTTTTATTGTTCCATGCTATTATATAATCTATTTTGGATGTTTTATATGCATTAATATGCTATTTTATATAATTTTTGGGACTAACCTATTAACCTAGAGCCCAGTGCCAGTTTATGTTTTTTCCTTGTTTTTGAGTTTTACATAAAAGGAATATCAAACGGAGTCCAAACGGAATAAAACTTTACGATGATTTTTCTTGGACTAGAAGACATCCACGAAGCTTGGAGAGGGGGTCAGACGATGGCCGAGGAGGCCACAAGCCTGCCAGGCGCGCCCCTGGGGAGTGCGCCCTGAGGGCTTGTGGGCCCCTCGGGGGTCTCCTAACCCTAATTCTTGCTGTATAAATTCCCAAATATTCCCAACCCATCAGAAGCATCCACCAAAATACTTTTCCACCGTCACAATCCTCTATTCCCGTGAGATCCCATCTTGGGGCCTTTTCCGGCACCCTGCCGGAGGGGGATTCGATCACGGAGGGCCTCTATATCAACCTTGCTGCCGTTCCGATGATGCGTGAGTAGTTTACCACAGACCTATGGGTCCATAGCTAGTAGCTAGATGGCTTCTTCTCTCTCATTGATCTTCAATACAATGTTCTCCTCGATGTTCTTGGAGATCTATTCGATGTAATTACTTTTTGGCAGTGTGTTTGTTGAGATCAGATGAATTGTGGATTTATGATCAGATTATCTATGAATATTATTTGAGTCTTCTCTGAACTCATTTATGCATGATTAAGATATCTTTGTATTTCTCTTCGAACTATCGGTTTGGTTTGGCCAACTAGATTGGTTTTTCTTGCAATGGGAGAGGTGCTTAGTTTTGAGTTCAATCTTGCGGTGTCCTCACCCAGTGACAGAAGGGGTAGCGAGGCACGTATTGTATTGTTGCCATCGAGGCTAAAAAGATGGGGTTTTCATCATATTGCTTGAGTTTATCCCTCTACATCATGTCATCTTACTTAAAGCGTTGCTCTGTTCTTATGAACTTAATACTCTAGATGCAGGAAGGAGTCGGTCGATGTGTGGAGTAATAGTAGTAGATGGAGGTAGGAGTCGGTCTACTTGTCATGGACGTGATGCCTATATTCATGATCATTGCCTTAGATATCGTCATAACTTTGTGCTTTTCTATAAATTGCTCAACAGTAATTTGTTCACCCACCATATGCTATCTTCAAGAGAGAAGCCTCTAGTGAAACCTATGGCCCCCGGGTCTATTTTCCATCATATATTTTCAGATCTATAAACCAAAAAACCCAAAAATACCTTGCTACAATTTATTTGTTTTTACTTTGTTTTACGTTTTAGTAAACTTTTATACCTATCTCTATTAGATCTCACTCTTGTTCGAGACCGTGAAGGGATTGACAACCCCTTTTTCGCGTTGAGTGCAAGTGTTTGTTAGTTTGTGCAGGTGCATAGATTGGAGACTTGCTTGTGCCTCCTACTGGATTGATACCTTGGTTCTTAACTGAGGGAAATACTTATCTCTACTTTGCTGCATCACCCTTTCCTCTTCAAGGGAAAAATCAACGCAAGCTCAAGAAGTAGCAGCCCACGAAGATGGCTGCCCTCTTTCCCCATAGATCAAACACGCCTACGAGGGTAGTCGGCTGTAGCCAACGCTTGTCGTGGTTTAGGACTTCCCGTCCCCCAAAAACCCTAGGCCGTCGGGTGCAATCAGACCAAAAGAAGGTAAGTCTTCATCTACATCTCCTAGTCTTATGTAAATCACCTTAATCGAGGGTTTGGATATGAAGTGCCGGAAGTGTCTAGACACCAGGAATCTCTACGGTCTCCCCTATGTTCAAAAGGACAAGTACCTCTGTATCACGCTTCTGCGAGGATTCAAAGAAATTATGATATGATTCTTAGATTTAAAATGTATCAAACGTACATGTCGTTCAAGTGTTTGGCTAAGTTGTGAAGATTCTGTGCATGTGAATTTTAACACATAAATGTTCATGGATTTCATGATTCGTTCATAAGTAGAAAAGTCTACTCATGAGTTCAACATAAATCTGTTGGAAATATGCCCTAGAGGCAATAATAAAGATGTTATTATCATATTTCTTTATTCATGTCAAATGTTTATTATCCATGCTATAATCTATCTATTATATACTTAAGACAAAAGGCAAATAAGACACCATGTTCTTCCACATAAGTAGACAGGGATTTCTATTTTCATGCCCTCCGTCCTTAGTTGTACTCAGTTTTGCCCAACCCTCTAACTTGTGCTCTTTTTTGCCCCGCTCTGTCTAGGTGAACCTCACATATGGCCAAATGCAACATTTCCATCAGGTCAACCCCCTTTGACCATTACATGCACTACTGTGAGAATACGACATGTGGGCCACTATAAAGTATGGCCACGCCAGCCAGCCGACGGTTAGTCGCCGATGCATAGCACGACAGTGCATCTTTGCTTGTCTGGCCGATTCCAGCGAAGTCTGAATGATATCTTGGCCTCTACCGGTAGCTGGTGCTCGTGCGCATCGAGGGGCGGCATCAAGGTGGCTGGGGGTGGATGAAAACGAAGGCAGTGGCTGAGTACCATCGTCACTGGAGTTCGATGTTTGTAGGCAAGAAATCTACAACATGGATTCGAACGATTATTTGTGCTGGGGTCGTTCTACGGCTTCTGGTTCTGCGGTTTGACACGGTCACATGACCAAATGGTCACCAGAGCGTCTTCATGAGCTCATGTCGGATCAGTAAAGGGAGGTCGCGATTAATGGCACTATGACACGAAAACATTAACAAGGAGAGCGGGAATAGCTGTGGAGCTCACGTTAAGGTTGTCGAGCACATTAACTAGGTCGGGGATGGCCTGTAGGCGATGAATCGACAACTACGTCCTAGGCTGCACACATCTCAGAAGGCGATGATGACGGCGATTCAGGGCGTCCGGTCTAGCGATCTTCGTCGGATAGGTGAAAGGTGGCGAGGCATAACTAAAGGACATGGTGGTGAAGTGAGGAGAGCACAACGACTACGTTGGTTGACGTCGGCACGGCCATGGCGTTCTCGATCATGGTTGGAGAGCAAGCAATAGGAGGGGATAGGGATGGATAGTAGATAGGTTCGAACTAGTGATATCGTGCTTGTGTCTTGGCGCAGAGTTGGGGACGAAGAAGGCCTTGAAGGCGCGAAGCAGGAGCAGGTGATATCGGACGCGTCGTCCACTGCCACTAGGCGTGAGGTTGAAGACGGGGTTGCCTGTAGGCGGGCTGGGCTGCACAGGGCTGGGCCACTAGGGTAGTTTTCATCTCTCTTTTTTTATTTTGTCCTTTCCTTTCACATTTAAATATATTTTAGATAATTTTTTTGTAAAACCATCTAGAAAAATAACTGTGAATATAATGGATTTTTACAAAAACACGGACATTTTTACGCCGACGGGATTAACTTGGATACTTTAAAGGGACATTTTTACAAAATCCACTAACGACGCCTGATAACCCACAAGTATAGGGGATCAATTGTAGCTTATTCGATAAATAAGAGTGTCTAACCCAACGAGGAGCTAAAGGTAGGATTTATATTCCCTTCAATTTCTATCGACCACCGATACAACTCTATGCACACTTAACGTTCGCTTTACCTAGAACAAGTATGAAACTACTTTGTAGGTGATAAGATAGGTTTGCAAGAATAAAACTAGAAGTACTTAGCTGTAACACCCCATGTACTTAGCCATAGTGATCACCCCTAGTTAATGCCATGTCATCAAGGTTAACAGAGCCTAATCATCATTTGCATCATATTGCATTTCAACTCTTAACTCAAAATTCAAATTAATTTCAAAGTGGAAAATAAAAGTTGTTTAATCACAGAAACTAAAATGTTCATTAGATAACAAATATTCCAGAAACAATGCTAAAATTGTAACCAACAATTAATAAATTCATTAAGTGACTCTAACAGTAGCAAAACAGAATTGGTTAATACCTTTTTATTTGAATAAAATCCATATGAAAACATTTGGCCCCAAAACCTTTTTTATATCAGTGTTGAAGATTGCAATGATGTTATATGGGCAAGTTCCATATTTTACAAAAGTCGTTTGGATTAAAAACTAAAGATAAAACAGGAAACAAAAACGAAAAACAGAAAAGGAAAAAATAGAAAAATAGAAAAAGGCCTAAAGCTACTTTGCACTTGGGCCTGCTTGCTACAGCCAGCGGCCCAGCCCACTCCGCGCCACCCCCCACCTCCCGCACTGCTCACTGCCCCGCTGTCGAACACCGCGCGCGCGCAGCCGGCCATCCTCCTCCTCGCGCGACAACGGCCGCTACAGGCACCCGCGTCGGCCACTTGACCTCGCCCGCGCCCCACTGAGCTCCCCCCAAGCAATCACTCGCCCTCTCTCCCCCGTTTCCCCACCGCACCGAACGCAGCCATGGCCGCGCCACCATAAACGACGCGGCCCCCGACCTCGTCTCGCCATTCCAAGCTGCCTGGCGGCTTCCCCGTGGTCGACTCCATCGTCCTGGTGCTCTGGGTCATCTCGGGGAGTAACACGACGACCGCATCGAGCTTCTTCCCCATCCCCGGCCACAGCAACCTCTCCGCCGCGATTCGTCGCCAGTCTGCAGCTACTAAGCTTCTCGCCGGCCTCCCTGAGCCGCCCGGTGAGCTCCGTTTCCCCTCCTTCCCCTTCTCCGCTCGCTGTAGAGCCTAGGTCGCGCCGCCACCGTACCGTGTTCTGGCCGCGGCCATGGCCATGAGCACCGTGCTCCCAGAGCCGATCGGCTCGTTCCAGCAGCAACGACGTGCTCCTGGCGAGCTACAGAAGCCACCCCGCCCTTTTCTTTGCTCGTTAGCGCTACGTAGGCGCGCGCCCGTTCCGGTCCAAATGCGACCGCCGCCAAAGCTCGACGCTGGCGTTGTTCCGGCCATCTCCGGCGCCTGCTGAGGGCACCAACGCGCGCGCGACGATGGGCTGCGTCGAACGCGCCTAACCCCGGGTCCGGAAACCCACTGTAGCCGAATCCCGCGACACGCCGGAGCTCGCCGCCGCGTTTTGAGCTCGCCGGAGTTACCCCAGCGCCGGCAGCCGACGTGGCGGCCATGTGGCATCGCCTGTGCCACTGACTGTGGGCCCCGCGGGCCCTCTTTGACCCTGTTGACTCGGGTCAACTGCTGACTGGGCGCCCCTGTCTCGTTGACATGCGGGCCCCACTCTATTAAACTGTTTAAAACAAATAGATAATTAGGTGATTAATTAATTAGTTAATTAAAACACTAATCTCCCACTGACAGTAGGGCCCACGTGCTAATTAACCCCTTTAGTTAAATTAACTCACTGGATTAAGCTACTGTGTATGACATGTGGGTCCCACTGGACCCACCTGTCAGGTTTGACCCCGGTCAGCCCCTGTTGACTTGCTGACATCACACCTAGGTCATGCTGATGTCAGCATACACTGTTATGGATAATGTTGATTTAAAATAATTAAATAAATTCAAAAAATGATTAAAACTTTGAAAAATCATATAAAATAAACCGTAACTCCGATGAAAATAAATTATATATGAAAGTTGCTCAGAATTTCGATACGAATCTGAATACGCCCTCCGTATTCTTCTCAGATGCCCCTAGCTAGATGAACATGGAACTTTTAGACCAATTTTAATAAATGAATAGTGCCCAACTTTAATTTAATAAATCCAAATAAATTCCTAAATTAACTAACTCATTTATTTAGGCAGTAGAACACCCCGGCATATTATTTAGGCATGTCATACATATTGTTTGCATTTTTGCCGTGGATTTATTGTTTCTCTCCCCCTCCTTCTCTCTCGATAGACGCCGAGACCGACGACGCTGCAGCTGGGTACGACTACGCTCCAGACGAGCAGCCCGTTGACGACCCCTCTTTCTTGCCAGAGCAACCAGGCAAGCCCCCCCCCCCCCTTGAGCATCCAGATATCGCCCATTCCATTTCTCCTGCTTGCATTAGATTTTGTTACTGTTAAATGTTTGCTCCTATTCTGATGCATAGCCTGCTTTTGTAACCTGTTTATTGTTACCTTACCTGCCTATGTTAAACTGCTTAGTATAGGTTGGTAGTGGACCGTCAGTGACCCCCACCACCTTACCCTTGTTGCCCCTGCTTGATCATCGACGACTCGACCAGTGTGATCATCGACCAGAGACCGACACATCACTTCACCCCCCTTAGTTGTACGACTCTGCATAGTTACTATCGAGTGCCGAGGGTGATACCTTGTAACGCACTCCTGATGAATACTCTGCAGTGTAGCTGTTCGGTCGTGGTCATCGAGGGTGATTCCTCCTTCTCCACTTCCGATACGACTCTGTCGTGCAACCCCTCAGTGTGAACCTCGAGGGTGATGCCTCATACGTTCACCCTGATGGTTTCGTCGAGTGGAATTCACCGAGGGTGATTCCTCGGGGTTTTCCCCTTTGATGTTATGACCACACGGTTACTTTGACTTTTGTTACAGGCGGGTCGACCCTGATGGGTGCCCGCAGGGGATCTATGTTGTCGGGTGTGCCGGAAGGGCACTCGAGTGTGATATTGTGGCGGAGCTTTAGAAACTCTGATTGTCTCCGCGTGTTACTAAATGAGCATATCGGATTTGGGTGTTTAATCTGAGTGGGTCGACGTGCCCTATAGGCACTACCACCACGCGGGATTATGGTTTATGGGGCCCTCCACGTCGTACGTTTCTCCCGAAAGCTCCTCAGACGTCACGATTCACTGTGCGGGCTGATCGCTGGGAATGGGCTGGATACTTCACTAACGAGTTCAGTGTCGCGCCTGCACCCCGGCCAGCCACGCAACGCGCAGGGTGCCCAGGGCAATGGCCCAAGACCTCTGGGTGCATAGGTTAGTCCGGCGTGCTGACCTCTCTGCTGAGCCTAGGTAGGGCGCTGCTTCGTGTTGATCTTCCGAGGCCGGGCATTACCCAGCAAGTGTGCCCAACCAGAGTTGATCGAGCATGTTGGGTAACAGTAGTGCACCCCTGCAGGGATGAATAATCTATTGATAGCCGGTCCTACGGTAAAGGACGCTCAGTATGTTTATCCCGATCTACTACTTGAACTGGATACTTGTTACTTAATTGAAGCTTCGGGATCGCTTTCTCGCTGGGAGTCGAGGAAGGATCTCTAGGCTTTGCTTCAACATGTTTGCTTAATAAATGCTATTCTACTCTCTTCTATTGCTGCAAGATGGTGGCTTCGTGAAGATGTTTGAAGATGCTAGTCTTCGATAGGACTAGGCCTTCTCTCTATTCTGGCATTTCTGCAGCCCAGTCTACATATACAGCCTTTCTCCTTTGATAATGTTGCATATGTAGTGTAGATCCTTGCTTGCTGAGTACTTCGGATAAGTACTCACGGTTGCTTTGTTACTTATTTTTCCCCATACCCCACTTTGATGATACACCAGATGATGGAGCCCCGGAGCCAGATGCCACCACAAGAGCTTACTACCAGGAGGGTCCAGACGGCATGTACTACTGGATCGAGCCAGCCGACCAGGAGTAGGATCGAAGGCTCCCAGGCAGGAGGCCTACGCCTTTCGATCTTGAGTCGTTGTTTGTGCTAGCCTTCTTAAGGCAAAACTTGTCTAACTATGTCTGTACTCAGATAATATTTGTATGACTGACTTATGTATTCGGATCCTCGTGATCCCTGGTCTGTAATATTGTGGATCTTCGTTTAATTTGTGTTAGAGTTGTGTTGTGATATCTTCCCGTGAGTCCCTGTGCTTGATCGTGCATGTTTGCGTGTATGATTAGTGCACGATTGAGTCAGGGGCGTCACAAGCTGGTATCAGAGCCGACTGCCTGTAGGAAGCCCCCCTCCAAATTCCTTGGTCGAAGTTGAGTCTAGACATCGAAAAACTAATTTACTAACTTGGCTGTGTGGCTTACGGGCCCACGTCGCCAACTGGGTGGTATTAGGATCTTTTATTCCTCGTCTATACTCTGGGACTCTGATCTCTCGTCTTTTCGGGTTAAATAAATTTTACTAACACCGACACTTAGGATCTCGTAAATCCCGTCTACCCGGAGAGCTGGATATCTGTGCGATTTCCCTGTCATTGATCTGATTAGTCTGATAATCATTTTCCTTTCCATTGGTTTGTTTAACCTTTCTCTCTGGGCTGTATTATACTCCGAGTTGTCATTCGATAAGACCGGGTTCTGCATCAGAGTGCACATGGAGTGCAGGATCCTACCGCGACAAACATTCATTGTCCGCACTCGCAGTTACCCCATTTCAGTGGTATTCTCCGACGTTGATGTAGCCTTTGCTATGTCTCGTTGTGTACTTCCTTACCGCGTGCCTGCGCGCCGCCTAGTATGTCTAGTTCTAAATTTGCGCCGTTATGCTGTCCGCATGTACCCGAATCTGTGTATGGATCTGTATGTCTTAATTGACTACTATTTTGTATCTGTTACACTGCTTAAATTGTTGTTGAGTTACATCATGCTTGTCGCTAAACACTCGCAATTTCTTTTACTAAACTACCCCTGTTGATACTTAGCAGGATGGTTAGACCAGGTGGTCGTGGTCGTGCCCCTGAACGCCCACCATCGCCAGACTATATGGCAGCTATGATGCAACAATTCGAGCTCAACCGCCAGTTCATGACTGGGATTATGGCTCAGTTTCCGCATCAGAACAACCAGAACCAGAACCATGCTCAATAACTTTGACAGAGTTTATGTGACTCAACCCCACTCAGTTCTGCAACTCTGACAAGCCACTGGATGCTGATGACTGGCTCCGCGACATCACTCACGAGATGGAGTCTGCTAATGTCACCCCTGCCAACTTCGTCACCTTCGCGGCCTTTTTCCTAAAGGGTCCAGCTGCTCAATGGTGGGACACCCACAAGCGTACACTTCCCGCTGGAACAGTGGTTACCTGGTATGAGTTCCAGGCTGCTTTCCGTGCCCGTTATATTCCTCAGGGAATTATGGACCGGATGAAGACCCAGTTCCGCAATCTCACTCAGGGCAACAAGACTGTCGAAGCTTATCAGCGGGAATTCCTTGACCTATCCCGCTATGCTGAAGAAGACATCGCCACGGATGCTCGTAGACAAGATAAGTTCCGTAGTGGACTCCACCCAGACCTCGAGCTTGCACTTGCTGCTCAAGACTTCAACGACTTTTCTACTCTTGTGAACAAGGCTATTCTGGTTGAGACCGCTCAGATGAAACACAAGGACTCGCAGAAGCGCTATCGTGATGCTGGCTCATCTTCGGGCTCAGCACAGAAGCGTCGAGTCTGGATTCCCAACAACGTGTTCCGTCCAAATGCCCCTGCGCCAAAGAACAACTATACTGCACCACGTCTGCCTCCTCCACCACCGAGGCAGCCAAGAGCTCAAGCTGTTCAACAAAATGCTCCTCTTCTTCCTGAAGATGGTATGTGCTTCAAGTGCCGCAAACCAGGTCACCATGCTAGAGACTGCCGCCAGACTCAGAATCAGTTGGCTTTTCCTCGTACTGGTCGTGGCAATGGTCGTGGCAACAATCAGGCCCGCAACTATAATACTGGGTCTACTGCACATGGTCGTGGACACGCTTACAACATTGATATTGAAGAAGTCCAGGATCAACCTGCTACTATGATGGGTACCCTTTTTGTTAACTCAGTACCCGCTTCTGTATTATTTGATTCAGGAGCATTGCATTCATTCATGTCAGAAGCATTTGCATTATCGCATGACATTGCATTTCAAAAGATGAATCTGCCAGTAGTTATCCGCACCCTTGGCGGCCAGTGTCAAACCACTATGATGGCACACAATGTCCCCGTTGAAATTAAAGGGTTGGAATTCCTTGTTTCGCCCATTATCCTGAAGTCTTCCACCATAGACCTCATCCTCGGAATGGATTGGTTGAAAGCTCACATTGCTTCAATCAATTGTGCCACTAAAGTCGTCCAACTTCTTCACCCCTCCGATGAGATAGTGAACTACACCGCCCGAATTACTCAGAATGCTGAAGCTCAGATATATGCTCTGAATGCATTGAACGCCTCACCTCTAGAAGGAATCGAGAACGTTCCTGTCGTTCGAGATTTTTCGGACGTTTTTCCGGAAGAACTTTCAGGAATACCCCCGGTTAGGGCTGTGGAGTTTGTCATTGACTTGAAGCCTCGCACAACCCCTATTGCGAAGCGTCCTTATAAGATGCCGCCGCATGAACTCCTTGAACTTAAGGAAGAAATCGACAAGTCACTTAAGAAAGGTTTCATCCACCTCAATTCCTCTGCTTGGGGAGCACCTTCACTCTTCGTTAAGAAGAAGGATGGAACTAACCGGTTGGTTCAAGATTATCGGCCCATTAACCAAGCCACAATCCAGAATAAATACCCACTGCCCCGGATCAACGATCTTTATGATCAGCTTGCTGGATCCTCTGTCTTCTCGAAAATCGACTTGAGGTTGGGTTATCATCATATCCGTGTTCGCGAAGAGGATATTCCGAAGACTGCTTTTGTTACTCGATATGGCTCTTATGAGTACACCGTCATGTCATTTGGCTTAACAAATGCTCCAGCAACCTTCTCCCAGTTGATGAACTATATCTTCATGGATTATCTCGACAAATTTGTCGTGGTTTATTTGGATGATATCCTTATATATTCCAAGAATGAAGAAGAACATGCTGAACATCTTCGGCTTGTATTGGAGAAGCTACGAGAACATCAGTTGTATGCTAAATTCTCCAAGTGTGATTTCTAGTTATCTGAAGTGACCTATCTTGGTCACGTGATTTCCAAGAATGGCATTGCTGTTAACCCCGAATGAGTTCAGGCTATTCTTGACTGGACTCCCCCGAAGAATGTCAAGCAAGTCAGGAGTTTTCTCGGACTCGCTAGTTATTGTCGTCGATTCGTTGAGAACTTTTCCAAGATTGCAAAACCATTGACGAATCTGCTCCACAAAGGTGTTAAATTTGAGTGGACAGAAAAATGTCAAGAAAGCTTTCAGACACTAAAAGATAAGTTAACATCTGCCCTAGTGCTAGCACCCCCGGATTCCCAAAAGGATTTCATGATATACTGTGATGCATCTCGTCAAGGATTAGGCTGTGTCCTAATGCAAGAGCGTAAAGTGATTGCTTATGCCTCTCGACAATTGCGTCCTCACGAAGAAAATTACCCAGTGCATGATCTTGAACTTTCTGCGGTTATTTATGCCTTGAAGCTATGGCGACATTACCTTCTCGGTAATCGTTGCGAGAGATACACGGATCATCAAAGTTTGAAGTATTTATATACTCAACCAGATCTGAACCTTCGTCAACAAAGATGGCTCGAAACAATTGCCGATTATGATATGAATATCTCATACACCCCTGGCAAGGCTAATGTAATGGCTGATGCTTTGAGTCGTAAGGCTTATTGCAACAATCTTATGGTTCAGGAAGCACAACCTCTCCTTTATGAAGAACTTCGCAAATTGAACCTCCATATTGTTCCGCAGGGTTATCTCAATACCCTGGTTGTCGAACCAAATTTAGAACACAGCATTAAGATTATACAAAAGTATGACTCTGAAGTTGAAAGGATTAAGCGATACCTCGAGGAAAAAAAGCCGTCAGAATTCCATCTTGATAAGGATGGGATCCTATTTTTCCAACACCGTCTCTTCGTACCCAAGTTCAAGGATGAGAGGGAACATGTTATGAAAGAAGCTCATGACACTCCTCTGTCAATTCATCCTGGTAGCACAAAGATGTACCGTGACATTTGTCAGAGATACTGGTGGCCTAATATGAAGCGAGACATTGCTCGTTATGTTTCTGAGTGTGACGTTTGCCGCCGCATTAAAGCAGAACATCAAAGGCCTGCTGGAACTCTGCAACCACTAGATATTCCTGAATGGAAATGGGACAAGGTCCAAATGGATTTCATTACTGGTTTTCTCAGATCTCAGAAGGGTCATGATGCTATCTTTGTCATCATTGACCGATTCTCAAAGGTTGCTCACTTTCTGCCAGTTAAGGAGACAATCACTGCTAGGCAGTTAACGGACTTGTATGTTTCCCAAATTGTGTCACTCCATGGTGTTCCATTGGAGATCAGTTCTGATCGTGGCAGCCTCTTCACCTCCAGATTCTGGAATAGTTTCCAAGAAGCTATGGGAACTCATCTGTCTTTCAGCACCGCTTTTCACCCTCAGTCACAGGGCCAAGTCGAACGAGTTAATCAAGTGCTCGAAGATATGCTTCGAGCTTGCGTCATCTCCTTCGGTAAGAAATGGGAGGAATCTCTCCCGTATGCCGAATTCTCTTACAACAATAGCTATCAAGCTAGTCTGAAGATTGCACCGTTTGAAGTTCTTTACGGACGTAAGTGTCGAACTCCTCTGAATTGGTAAGAAACTGGGGAACGCTCACTCGTTGGACCGGACATTGTTCAGCAAGCAGAAGAACAAGTCCGCATTGTCCGTGAATATCTGAAAAAAGCTCAGTCTCGTCAGAAGAGCAACTATGACCGAAAGCACCAGGAAATGGTCTATCAGCCTGGCGAGCAAGCTTACCTCCGCGTCACTCCGTTGAAAGGCACTCATCGGTTCGGAATCAAAGGCAAGTTAGCTCCTCGCTACATTGGCTCATTATGTATTCTTGCCCATCGAGGAGAAGTGGCATATCAGTTGCAATTGCCGCCAAATCTTTCTCAAGTGCATGATGTCTTTCAGGTATCCCAACTTCGTCGCTGCTTCAAGGATCCTATTCGAGCTGTGGATAATGAAATGCTTGAATTGCGGGAAGATCTGTCTTATCCAGAATATCCCATCCGTATTCTTGATCAAGCTGAACGCCAGACTCGCCAAAAGTCAATCAAATTCCTCAAGGTTCAGTGGTCAAATCATTCTGAAGATGAAGCCACTTGGGAACGCGAGGATCGTCTTCGCGAAGAATACCCCGCTTTCTTTCAGTCTTACTCTTAATTCTCGGGACGAGAATTCAGGAGAATTGTAACACCCCATGTACTTAGCCATAGTGATCACCCCTAGTTAATGCCATGTCATCAAGGTTAACAGAGCCTAATCATCATTTGCATCATATTGCATTTCAACTCCTAACTCAAAATTCAAATTAATTTCAAAGTGGAAAATAAAAGTTGTTTAATCACAGAAACTAAAATGTTCATTAGATAACAAATATTCCAGAGACAATGCTAAAATTGTAACCAATAATTAATAAATTCATTAAGTGACTCTAACAGTAGCAAAACAGAATTGGTTAATACCTTTTTATTTGAATAAAATCCATATGAAAACATTTCGCCCCAAAACCTTTTTTATATCAGTGTTGAAGATTGCACTGATGTTATATGGGCAAGTTCCATATTTTACAAAAGTCGTTTGGATTAAAAACAAAAGATAAAACAGGAAACAAAAACGAAAAACAGAAAAGGAAAAGGAAAAAAAAAGTAAAATAGAAAAAGGCCTAAAGCTACTGTGCACTTGGGCCTGCTTGCTACAGCCAGCGGCCCAGCCCACTCCGCGCCATCCCCCACCTCCCGCACTGCTCACTGCCCCGCTGTCGAACACCCCGCGCGTGCTGCGCGCGCAGCCGGCCATCCTCCTCCTCGCGCGACAACGGCCGCTACAGGCGCCCGCGTCGGCCACTTGACCTCGCCCGCGCCCCACTGAGCTCCCCCAAGCCATCACTCGCCCTCTCTCCCCCGTTTCCCCACCGCACCGAACGCAGCCATGGCCGCGCCACCATAAACGACGCGGCCCCCGACCTCGTCTCGCCGTTCCAAGCTGCCCGGCGGCTTCCCCGTGGTCGACTCCATCGTCCTGGTGCTCTGGGTCGTCTCGGGGAGTAACACGACGACCGCATCAAGCTTCTTCCCCATCCCCGGCCACCGCAACCTCTCCGCCGCAATTCGTCACCGGTCTGCAGCTACTAAGCTTGTCGCCGGCCTCCCTGAGCCGCCCGGTGAGCTCCGTTTCCCCTCCTTCCCCTTCTCCGCTCGCTGTAGAGCCTAGGTCGCGCCACCACCGTACCGTGTTCTGGCCGCCACCATGGCCATGAGCACTGTGCTCCCAGAGCCGCTTGGCTCGTTCCAGCAGCAACGACGTGCTCCTGGCGAGCTGCAGAAGCCACCCCGCCCTTTTCTTTGCTCATTAGCGCTACGTAGGCGCGCGCCCGTTCCGGTCCAAATGCGACCGCCGCCAAAGCTCGATGCCGGCGTTGTTCCGGCCATCTCCGGCGCCTGCTGAGGGCACCAACGCGCGCGCGACGATGGGTCGCGTCGAACACGCCTAACCCTGGGTTCGGAAACCCACTGTAGCCGAATCCCGCGCCACGCCGGAGCTCGCCGCCATGTTTTGAGCTCGCCGGAGTTACCCCGGCGCCGGCAGCCGACGTGGCGGCCATGTGGCATCGCCTGTGCCACTGACTGTGGGCCCCGCGGGCCCTCTTTGACCCCGTTGACTCGGGTCAACTGCTGACTGGGCGCCCCTGTCTCGTTGACATGCGGGCCCCACTCTATTAAACTTTTTAAAACAAATAGATAATTAGGTGATTAATTAATTAGTTAATTAAAACACTAATCTCCCACTGACAGTAGGGCCCACGTGTTAATTAACCCCTTTAGTTAAATTAACTCACTGGATTAAGCTACTGTGTATGACATGTGGGTCCCACTAGACCCACCTGTCAGGTTTAACCCCGGTCAGCCCCTGTTGACTTGCAGACGTCACACCTAGGTCATGCTGATGTCAGCATAGACTGTTCTGGATAATGTTGATTTAAAATAATTAAATAAATTCAAAAAAATGATTAAAACTTTGAAAAATCATATAAAATAAACCGTAACTCCGATGAAAATAAATTATATATGAAAGTTGCTCAGAATTTCGATACGAATCTGAATATGCCCTCTGTATTCTTGTCAGATGCCCCTAGCTAGATGAACATGGAACTTTTAGACCGATTTTAATAAATGAATAGTGCCCAACTTTAATTAAATAAATTCCTAAATTAACTAACTCATTTATTTAGGCAGTAGAACACCTCGGCATATTATTTAGGCATGTCATACATATTGTTTGCATTTTTGCCGTGGATTTATTGTTTCTCTCCCCCTCCTTCTCTCTCGATAGACGCCGAGACCGACGACGCTGCAGCTGGGTACGACTACGCTCCAGACGAGCAGCCCGTTGACGACCCCTCTTTCTTGCCAGAGCAACCAGGCAAGCCCCCCCTCCCCTTGATCATCCAGATGTCGCCCATTCCATTTCTCCTCCTTGCATTAGATTTTGTTACTGTTAAATGTTTGCTCCTATTCTGATGCATAGCCTGCTTTTGTAACCTGTTTATTGTTACCTTACCTGCCTATGTTAAACTGCTAAGTATAGGTTGGTAGTGGACCGTCAGTGACCCCCACCACCTTACCCTTGTTGCCCCTGCTTGATCATCGACGACTCGACCAGTGTGATCGTCGACCAGAGACCGACACATCACTTCACCCCCCTTAGTTGTACGACTCTGCATAGTTACTATCGAGTGCCGAGGGTGATACCTCGTAACGCACTCCTGATGAATACTCTGCAGTGTAGCTATTCGGTCGTGGTCATCGAGGGTGATTCCTCCTTCTCCACTTCCGATACGACTCTGTCGTGCAACCCCTCAGTGTGAACCTCAAGGGTGATGCCTCATACGTTCACCCTGATGATTTCATCGAGTGGAATTCACCGAGGGTGATTCCTCGGAGTTTTCCCCTTTGATGTTATGACCACACGGTTACTTTGACCTTTGTTACAGGCGGGTCGACCCTGATGGGTGCCCGCAGGGGATCTATGTTGTCGGGTGTGCCGGAAGGGCACTCGAGTGTGATATTGTGGCGGAGCTTTAGAAACTCTGATTGTCTCCGCGTGTTACTAAATGAGCATATCTGATTTGGGTGTTTAATCTGAGTGGGTCGACGTGCCCTATACGCACTACCACCACGCGGGATTATGGTTTATGGGGCCCTCTACGTCGTACGTTTCTCCCGAAAGCTCCTCAGACGTCACGGTTCACTGTGCGGGCTGATCGCTGGGAATGGGCTGGATACTTCACTGACGAGTTCAGTGTCGCGCCTGCACCCCGGCCAGCCACGCAACACGCAGGGTGCCCAGGGCAATGGCCCAAGACCTCTGGGTGCATAGGTTAGTCCGGCGTGCTGACCTCTCTGCTGAGCCTAGGTAGGGCGCTGCTTCGTGTTGATCTTCCGAGGCCGGGCATTACCCAGCAAGTGTGTCCGACCAGAGTTGATCGAGCGTGTTGGGTAACAGTAGTGCACCCCTGCAGGGATGAATAATCTATCGATAGCCGGTCCTACGGTAAAGGACGCTTAGTTTGTTTATCCCGATCTACTACTTGAACTGGATACTTGTTACTTAATTGAAGCTTCGGGATCGCTTTCTCGCTGGGAGTCGAGGAAGGATCTCTAGGCTTTGCTTCAACATGTTTGCTTAATAAATGCTATTCTACTCTCTTCTATTGCTGCAAGATGGTGGCTTCGTGAAGATGTTTGAAGATGCTAGTCTTCGATAAGACTAGGCCTTCTCTCTATTCTAGCATTTCTGTAGCCCAGTCTACATATACAGCCTTTCTCCTTTGATAATGTTGCATATGTAGTGTAGATCCTTGCTTGCTGAGTACTTCCGATGAGTACTCACGGTTTCTTTGTTACTTCTTTTTCGCCATACCCCACTTTGATGATACACCAGACGATGGAGCCCCGGAGCCAGATGCCACCACAGGAGCTTACTACCAGGAGGGTCCAGATGGCACGTACTACTGGATCGAGCCAGCCAACCAGGAGTAGGATCGGAGGCTCCCAGGCAGGAGGCCTATGCCTTTCGATCTTGAGTCATTGTTTGTGCTAGCCTTCTTAAGGCAAAACTTGTCTAACTATATCTGTACTCAGATAATATTTGTATGACTGACTTATGTATTCGGATCCTTGTGATCCCTGGTCTGTAATATTGTGGATCTCCGTTTAATTTGTGTTAGAGTTGTGTTGTGATATCTTCCCGTGAGTCCCTGTGCTTGATCGTGCATGTTTGCGTGTATGATTAGTGCACGATTGAGTCGGGGGCGTCACATTAGCGAGAATGAAACTACGAGTAATTTGCAAGATAATAAAATTTAGTTGTTTACGAGATAGCTTTTGTAACACAAGAAAGTTATTTGTCCCTAGGCAATCGATAACTAGACCGGTAATCATTATTGCAATTTTATATGAGGGAGAGGCATGAGCTAACATACTTTCCGTACTTGGATCATATGCACTTATGATTGGAACTCTAGCAAGCATCCACAACTACCAAATATCGTTAAGGTAAAACCCAACCATAGCTTTAAGTATCAAGTCCTCTTCAATCCCATACGCAACAACCCCCTTACTCGGGTATAAGCTTATGTCAGTCTCTCCACCCACTATAAGAGAATCATGAACGTATTGAAACACCCTACAGCGGGAATCCCACACGCTTGCGCAACACGGAGAGCACCATAGGACAACACCAAAATAAAACATACAACTCAAACCAATCACGATCGTCAATCAACCCATAGGACAAAACGAATCTACTCAAACATCATAGGATGGCAACACATCATTGGATAATAATATGTAGCATTAAGCACCTTGTTTAAGTAGAGATTACAGCAGGGAGAAGAGGTGTTACACCGCTGCATAGAGAAGGAGAGAGTTGGTGATGACGACGGGGAAGTTGTTGGTGTAGATCATCGTCATGATGATTGCCCCTGCGGCGTTCCGGCGCCACCAGGTGAGAGGGGGAGAGAGCCCCCTCCTTCTTCTTCTTCCTTGGCCTCCCCCTAGATGGGTGGAGAGTTCGCCCTCTGGTCCATGGCCTCCATGGCGGCGGAGGGGCAGGAGCCCCTCCTAGATTGGAGCTCTCTCTCTGTTCTCTTCTGTTTCCCGTTCATGTTTTCTGGCCGAAAATCATTTCTTAAATTCCTAGAGATCCGTAACCCCGGATTGGGATGAAATTTTAACACGATTTTTTCTGGATATTATCTTTCTTGCGGAGAAAGAAGGGGGTCAACCGACTTACGAGGTGCTCACAAGCCACCAGGGCGCGGCCACCCCCTGGGCGCACCCTGGTGCCTCGTGGCCACCTCGTGCACCATCTTGAGTTGATTCTTCTTCCCAAAAATCACATATATTCCGAAATAAATCTCTGTAAATTTTTATCACGTTTGGACTTTATTTGATATGGATATTCTGTGAAACAAAAAACATGCAGCATACAGGAACTAGCACTGGGCACTGGATCAATATGTTAGTCCCAAAAATAATATAAAAATGTTGCCAAAAGTATATGAAAGTTGTAGAATATTGGCATGAAACAATAAAAAATTATAGATATGACAGAGACGTATCAGCGCCCGAGTGTCCCCCCTTCACCACTGCATCGTACTGAATGATGTGGTTTAGTCCCACATCGTCGCGCGAGAGGCTCCTCGACCTTCTTAAATAGTAGAGAGGACCATATGCAACAAATTACAATTGTAATAAGAACATCAATGATTGCTTTGTGAAGGAGATGATGATTGGATATTTGATCATCTCTTCATCTCTTTCACAAAGTAAGCATGTATGATCTTATTATAACAAAAGTATTTTTTACACAAGTGGCATCATTTTTCCAATTTATGTAATCAAACTAGAGCACAACACTATTATTTTCCAATTTCAAGAAAATCAAAGAAAAGTTAAATTTTGGCACAACTATGGGTTTCATCATTGTGAACATTGTTGGCGTAGGAAAAATATTTTTTTTAGAATGAAAAGTATTATTTCCATTTTTCAAGTGGCGGAAATGGCTTTTGTGAAGGAAGTACATGAAATAACTTATAAAACTTGGTATTATCATTTTTCATGGAAGTTAGACCATACTGTAAGCCCACTGACCAAGTTTCATGAATTTCAAAGTACTGTTGCTATATTTCCAAGATTTACTGCATAACCAGTGAATTATGATACTTTGCTCAAATTTGAACTACAAGTGTGATGTAGCTTGCTACTGAAAATCGTCAAAAATCATTTTATGCTCTAATGTTTGTGGTGCATCCACTTGGCACAAGCAAAGTTGAAATTCTGAGCAATTTCATACCAAAGTTCTACATTTCAAGTTTTGCCCCATTTTCGGAAAAATCAAAGAAAATGAAAAAAGCCTCTAAAATTAAAATCCTTGTGCATGAAGCCCTCTTGTGTGAGCCAGTAGGTGGGAAAATCATAAACTTGCAATGCCACAAGTTTTAAAAAAACTTCACAAAATGGCCTATGTTGTATGAAGTTGCATGGATTTCAAGTGATATGCCCATGCCCATGGCCACTTCCATGGCATACTCCATGATAAAAGTTAAAATTTAGCACAACTATGGGTTTCATCATTGTGAACATTGTTTTCTTAGGAAAAATATTTTTTAATATAAAAAGTATTATTTCCATTTTTCAAGTGCCAGAAATGGCTTTTTTGTGATGGAAGTACATGAAATAACTTATAAAACTTGGTCTTATCATTTTTCATGGAAGGTAGACCATATTGTAAGCCCACTGACCAAGTTTCATGAATTTCAGAGTACTATTGCTATATTTCCAATATTTACTGCATTACAAGTGAATTATGACACTTTGCTCAAATTTGAACTACAAGTGTGAAGTAGCTTGCTACTGAAAATCGTCAAAAATAATTGTATGCTCTAATGTTGGTGGTGCATCCACTTGGCACAACCAAAGTTGAAATTCCGAACCATTTCATACCAAAGTTCTACATTTCAAGTTTTGCCTCATTTTCAGAAAAATCAAAGAAAATGAAAAAAGCCTCAAAAATTAAAATCCTTGTGCATGAAGCCCTCTTGTGTGAACTAGTAGGTGGGAAAAATAATAAACTTGCAATACCACAAGCTTTGAAAAAAAAACTTCACAAAATGGCCTATGTTGTATGAAGTTGCATGGATTTCAAGTGATATGCCCATGCCCATGGCCACTTCCATGGCATACTCCATGATAAAAGTTAAAATTTGGCACAACTATGGGTTTCATCATTGTGAACATTGTTTTCTTAGGAAAAATATTTTTTTTAAATAAAAAGTATTATTTCCATTTTTCAAGTGCCAGAAATGGCTTTTTTGTGATGGAAGTACATGAAATAACTTATAAAACTTGGTCTTATCATTTTTCATGGAAGGTAGACCATATTGTAAGCCCACTGACCAAGTTTCATGAATTTCATTGTACTATTGCTATATTTCCAAGATTTACAGCATTACCAGTGAATTATGATACTTTGCTCAAATTTGAACTACAAGTGTGATGTAGCTTGCTACTGAAAATCGTCAAAAATCATTTTATGCTCTAATGTTGGTGGTGCATCCACTTGGCACAACCAAAGTTGAAATTCCAAAACATTTCATACCAAAGTTCTACATTTCAAGTTTTGCCCCATTTTCAGGAAAATCAAAGAAAATGAAAAAGGCCTCCAAAATTAAAATCCTTCTGCATGAAGCCATCTTGTGTGAACTAGTAGGTGGGAAAAATCATAAACTTGCAACCACAAGTTTAAAAAAAACTTTACAAAATGGCCTATCTTGTATGAAGTTGCATGGATTTCAAGTGATATGCCCATGCCCACGGCCACTTCCATGGCATACTCCATGATAACAAGTTAAAATTTGGCACAACTATGTGTCTCATCATTGTGAACATTGTTGGCTTAGGAAAAATAAAGTTTTTAGAATAAAACATATTGTTTCCATTTTTCAAGTGATAGAAATGGCTTTTTTGTGAAGGAAGTACATGAAATAACTTATAAAACTTGGTCTTATCATTTTTCATGGAGGGTAGACCATATTGTAATCCCATTGACCAAGTTTCATGAATTTCGAAGTACTATTTCTATATTTCCAAGATTTACTGCATTACCAGTGGATTATGATACTTTGCTCAAATTTGAACTACAAGTGTGATGTAGCTTGCTACTGAAAATCACCAAAAGTCATTTTATGATCTAATGTTGGTGGTGCATCCACTTGGCACAACCAAAGTTGAAATTCCAAACCATTTCATACCAAAATTCTATATTTCAAGTTTCGCCCCATTTTTGGAAAAATCAAAAAAAATGAAAACAACCTCAAAAATTAAAATCCTTATGCATGAAGCCCTCTTGTGTGAACTAGTAGGTGGGAAAATCATAAACTTGCAATACCACAAGTTTTAAAAAAAACTTCACAAAATGGCCTATCTTGTATGAAGTTGCAAGGATTTCAAGTGATATGCCCATGCCCATGGCCACTTCCATGGCATACTTCATGATAACAAGTTAAAATTTGGCACAACTATGGGTTTCATCATTGTTAACATTGTTGGCTTAGGAAAAATAATTTTTTTTAGAATAAAAAGTATTATTTCCATTTTCAAGTGCCAGAAATGCCTTTCTTGTGAAGGAAGTACATGAAATAAGTTATAAAACTTGGTCTTATCATTTTTCATGGAAGGTAGACCATATTGTAAGCCCACTGACCAAGTTTCATGAATTTCAAAGTACTATTGCTATATTTCCAAGATTTACTGCATTACTAGTGAATTATGATACTTTGCTCAAATTTAAACTACAAGTGTGATGTAGCTTGCTACTGAAAATTGTCAAAAATCATTTTATGCACTAATGTTTGTGGTGCATCCACTTGGCACAACCAAAGTTGAAATTCCGAACCATTTCATACCAAAGTTCTACATTTCAAGTTTGCCCCATTTTCGAAAAAAATCAAAGAAGATGAAAAAAGCCTGGAAAATTAAAATCCTTGTGCATGAAGCCCTCTTGTGTGAACTAGTAGGTGGGAAAAATCATAAACTTGAATACCACAAGTTAAAAAAGACCTTCACAAAATGACCCTTTTTAAAGTAAGTTTTGCATGATGCCATTTTTGGTATGTTCTGCATGTTGCTAGTTTTGGCAATTTTTGCACGTTGCACTATGTTTGAACATGCAAAACCCACTCAACATAGGAAATCCAAAACATAGCATACAACTGCTAATTAAACACATTGTTATAACATACGGTTTGGAGTAAAGGGCATCCACATGTCGGATCCTCGCCACTAGTTAGAAGGGGGTCGAAGATGCTTAAGATGGCGAGCCACACGGCGGTTGGAGCCTTGAACATTCTGCTCAAACTTCGCTAAGACCTCATACTGCTCCACAACTATCGGGGCATTATTGCAGCCAGCCTTGGCCTCCACGGTGACCAACGCCAGATCATTGCCGGCATCAGCCTCCAAGTGCTCTTGATAAACCATCTGCTCATCCTCGTCGTCCAAATTAATCGCTAGATTCATTTCTACCTGAGTAGTATGAGTGATGATCTCCAACCCCCCCCCCCTCCATGATAGCCTTGCTCTTGTGGATCCATGATGTCTACTACACAACTTGTTCTTGTAGACTTGTGTTGGGCCTCCAAGCGCAGAGTTTTGTAGGACAGTAGCAATTTTCCCTCAAGTGGATAACCTAAGTTTTATCAATCCGTGGGAGACATAGGATGAAGATGGTCTCTGTCAAACAACCCTGCAACCAAATAATAAAAAGTCTCTTGTGTCCTCAACACACCAAATACAATGGTAAATTGTATAGGTGCACTAGTTCGGCGAAGAGATGGTGATACAAGTGTAGTAATGATAGTAGATATTGATTTTTGTAATAGGAACAATAAAAAACAGCAAGGTAGCAAGTAACAAAAGTGAGCACAAACGGTATTGCAATGCTTGAAAATGAGGCCTAGGGTCCGTACTTTCGCTAGTGCAATCCCTCAACAATGCTAATATAATGGGATCATATAACCATCCCTCAACGTGCGATGAAGAATCACTCCAAAGTTCTTATCTAGCGGAGAACATAAGAAGAAATTGTTTGTAGGGTACGAAACCACCTCAAAGTTATCCTTTTCGATCAATCTATCTATGAGTTCGTACTAAAATAACACCAAGTTATCCTTTCCGATCGATCTATCCAAGAGTTCGTACTAAAATAACACCATATGATGCACACCAACCAACTCTAATGTCACCTAGATACTCCAATGTCACCACGAGTATCCGTGAGTTGATTATGAGATATGCATCAAACAATTTCAGATTCACTCAATCCAACACAAAGAACCTCAAAGAGTGCCCCAAGATTTCTACCGGAGAAACAAGGACGCAAACATGCATCAACCCCTATGCATAGATTACCCCAATGTCACCTCGAAAATCCGCAAATTGAGTGCCAAAACATATATCAAGTGAATCAATATGATACCCCCATTGTCACCACGTGTATTCATAGCAAGACATACATCAAGTGCTCTCAAATCCATAAAAGTATTCAATCCGATAAAACGAAATCTCAAAGGGAAAACTCAATTCATCACAACAAGATAGAGAGGGAGAAACACCATATGATCCAACTATATTAACAAAGCTTGCGATACATCAAGATCGTGCCAACTCAAGAGCACGAGAGAGAGAGAGATTAAACACGTAGCTACTGGTACAAACCCTCAGCCCCGAGGGTGGACTACTCCCTCCTCATCATGGTGGCCGCCGGGATGATGAAGATGGCCACCGTTGATGATTTCCCCCTCCGGCAGGGTGCCGAAATGGGGTCAAGATTGGTTTTTCGTGCCTATAGAGGCTTGCGGCGGTGGAACTTTTGATCTAGGTTAAGTTTCTGGGGTTTCTGAATATATAGGATTTTTTGGCGTCGGTTTCACGCAAAGATGGGCCTCAGGGGGCCCACTACCCACCAGGGTGCGCCAGGGGGGTGCGCCCTGGTGCCTTGTGGGCAGCAGTGGGGCCCCCTCCAGTGGTTCTTTGCTCCAGTATTTTTCTTTTCTTCCAAAAAAATCGTCAAAAAGTTTCGTCCAATTCCGAGAACTTTTATTTCTGCACAAAAACAACACCACGGTAGTTCTACTGAAAACAACGTCAGTCCGGGTTAGTTCCATTCAAATCATACCAAAACAATAAAAACTTATTGTAAACATGGCATGAATACTTCATAAATTATAGATACATTGGAGATGTATCAATCCTCGTCCTGTGCAATGATCTCCAACCCCCGGGTAGCTCTCCTCTTCTTCATCCTCCTCCTCCTCGCTATCCTCGTCCTCCGTCACCTCGTCGATGACCTGGATAATACGCAAATTCACCGGCCCTTCCGCCTCTAGATTCGGCGAGGAGAGGCGGGAGCGGTACTCTTACCAATGGGCTCGCTGCCGATGATCTAGAGACTCCATAGCCTCTGTCATTGCCCACAGGAGAATCTCAATTGGGACTGCCCCTTGCCTTTAGGAAGTAGCTGCTTCTTCTCGTCCGTCGTCACTTCCAATGCCATGCCCAACGCGTTCATCACAAGAGATTTTGCACTCGGAAACGAAGATCATATCTCCTTGCACTTGGCCAGCAAAATCTCATCTCCGGTGCAAAATAAGTCCATCGTTGTCGTGCGAACGATGAACTATGGGACCGGCAAAGACCCCTTTGCGGTTCAACTAGGGAGATCAACGAGCACAAAGATCAGATCTAGCAGAACACACGAGGTTTTACCCAGGTTCGGGCCGCTGTGAAGATTAAAACCCTACTCCTGCTTTGATTGTATTGAATGTGTTGAGCTCAAGTACAAGGAGCGCAGCTTGCCGGCAAAGTGCGCGGGAAGTGCAGCTATGCGTACAAATGAGCAAAGTGTCGACCAGCAGGGGTCCGATCCCTTACTAAGGTTGCCATGGATCTCCTTTTATAGACAAATGGGTTACCACAGTGGCGAAATAGTAATTACATGGGGTGAATACTAGCTTGACATGCACTAGGACGGGTGTCGATAAAGGTGATATCCAAGCGGTGGTTCACCACATGCACCAACAAGCTCGACCTAACCGCTTGCGCGCTCGCTACCTGTCGGCAAGCTCTCTAACTGTTTGCCGAGGTGGAGCGGTGAAGCGGTGAAGGGAACTTGCCAGCCCGAAGCTTATTGGTCTAGAGCTTGGACTTGCCGGCTCCGCCCTCGCCGGCAACGTGGAATACGCCTTGCCGGGAAGGTGGCTTATTGGCATCCTGAGCCTTGTTTGTTGATGTGGCGCTTGCCGGATGTACTCTTGCCGAGTGTAGCATTTGCCGGGGAGATTGGTTCTTCGCTGGCGCTGCTATGTACTATCATGGCCCATGCTCGGAGGTTAATGGAACCCTGGTTTTTATTACGCCGACAATCGCCCTCTTCCAGCTTCGACCTGCTTGCCATCAATCAAACACCAATTGCAAATCATAGAATTAAAAACCAATTCGATTATTCGGATCAAATTCACCACAAAACAATCTAAAATGGGCTCCATTCAACAAAACCTAATTTCTAGGGTTTTCTATTTGAAAACTAAATAGACGACCACACTGATTGCTAGCTGGAGCAACTCGATGCATGACAATTTAATCGCTCAATCACCCATTCAATCAACTTATAATCGAATCCTACTTGCTAGGGCTTCGATTACAAACGTACCGGTTGGCTAACGATCTCCAACGGATCCGGCATATGGGAGGAAGGGCTGGCCATTAGAACCACGACGTTGTGCCATCCGAGCTAAGGCAGACGATCGGAGTGGCCGACGGGGCTATGGATTAGGCGGCAGGGCTGCGAGGGGGCACGTCAGCGACGGCATGGGGCTGGATGGGGGATACCACGGCTCACCCTGGGTCGGGCTGATTTAGGCAAAAGAAAGTGACAGGTCAACAAGCCAGGTACCACTCGTCATAAGCTGTCAAGGCCACGACCCACTTATCATAAGCGGCCCACCTGTCCTAAGATCTCCGTCCCCACGCATCAGTTACTGAGCAGATAACAGTCAACTGCTTTGACCATACGACAAGGCTCCATTTGGATCTTTGTGAGCACGGGGCGAGTGGTGGAGGGCAAAAGTGAGCAAAAGTTAGAGGTTTGGGTAAAACTGAGCACAACTAAGGAAGAAGGGGCACAGAAATAGAAATCCCTAAAAGATATTATGTTACGTGCCTAAAGTTATATATGTTGAACCGACACGTACAAGGTGCATGAATAAAAAGTTGGAAAGAACGAACTAAAAAAAGTTGAAAATAATAGAGGAGTTTGGATCGACATATATGCAACATCATGATGGGAAAGTGACAAGCGAACTAGAAAGAAGAAAACTAATACAACAATGTTTTTTTTTAACTTACCGGAACGGCATACATGTGTACACGTCCCAGAGTCAAACACATATACGGTACAGAACCTTTACATGTCCTAATAGAAAATAAAATAAGGAAAAGAAGTGTTGCCGCGTGCGTGCTACAAGCATCTACTCCTATCCTCATAAAATAGCAATTGTCTGCTGCTGAGGTAGAATTTTGAAAGGATCCATGTTGAATACGTTCCTACATCATGTTTTACTTCAAATTGGATACATTGACACGTTCAAAACTCTCTTTTTCCACTTCAACTCAATACGCACAGACGGATATGATTCATGTTCTCTACATTTCAAGAAGCCTATTAGTATATCCATTTGTGTTAATAAAGCCCAGTAAGTGAAGCAAAAGCTTTCTAGACCAAAGTCACGCTCGATTAACCCAGAAGAAGCAATATCACACTCTTAATAGGTGCATGATATATACAAAAAAAACTCCGGATAATCTTTGCAGGGAAAAATCTTGCATGATCCTAAAAAAAGATGAGTGTATTTTTCACATTTCCTTTTAAACAAGAATAACATGAAAACATCAGCGTTGGCCTACTTATTCAGTTAGACTGAAGTGCTTTCTTACAAGGAAACCTGGAGTTGTAGTTAAGGTCAATCACGTAGCTATATATGATTTTGACAATCAGACAAATCGTAGCTACAAAGAAGACACATGTGCATCCTACTAGCTAGCTTTTACTAAGGTTTGAAATAATACCACCATGCGTGCGCAGCTACCACCATGCATAGGAAATCGCCTCTCTATGTTCAAATCTGTTTTAGTGATAACACTATAGTGGATATAGCTTTTATCACGGATACTAAGAGGAATCTGATTTTAACATGGAATTTGAAATAATAAGTGAAAGAAATAAGCAAGTAGGTTGATTTGTAAATCCATAAGCATTTGGTAAATAGCTAATTTTTGTGACAATTTAATATAAAATTTACCTGCAAATGGTTCAAATAAAAAATCAACCGTAAACTAAAATGTGGATTAATAATTAAATAACTTAGCAATTTGATTTTGTGCAATAAACATTAGTCCATGCAAACAAAACAAGCTAAAAGAGCAATCTATGGCGACAATGAGTGAGAGAAAATGTTTAGTAGTTATTTAATAGTATACCCCAATAATTGAATTTCTTGAGATGGTTAGCTGACATCGATAGTTCGATTAATATGAGCATATCAAGAAGCATCTGAAGCCGTGATACTATACTAACACGAAAGTGCAATTCCAACACAGACAATTTTGAGGCGGATGAGGAATAGAACAGGAGGTATAGCTTGGAATTCAGTGGTTTTGCATGGCAAGACATTGACTTTATTATCATTAGCCACACGTTTGTCATAACACCGATGTCATTTACCAACAAGAATGCATTTAGTCGAGAGATTTACCATTGTCCATCCATGTTTTTTCCTTCACAACCCAAAATTTGCCTACAATTTTTCTCTATATTTTATGTGATGTACCAATGCTAATGTGGTGCAGAATCAAATCAATTGACATTAGTACACTGAGAAAATACTGACGCGGAAAACAATGCGAGATATAATTCTGAGATAAGAGTGAAAATTATATAATATTTCAGGTGAAATGTTAATCGAATCATATCAAATATATAATAATCTATTTTAGTTCGAGCACATGGCATAAACAGATAATTCAATTATAAGTGAAAGCTGAAAGTAAATATACGAAAATAAATGTCGAAAGAATGAGAAGGAGAGGAATATATAGAGAGGTACATATTAGTATTTCATAGGGTCAACTCACAGAATAGTTGACCACATATAGTTAGTCTAGGCGCCCAAATGCGTGGACCGGAAACTCAGATACATGTGTGGATGTATAAACAAAACACCGTGTCCCTAGTGAGCCTCTACTAAACTGGCTCGTTGATCAAAGATGGTTAAGGTTTCCTAACCATAGACATGAGTTGTCATTTGATAACGGGATCAAATCATTATAAGAATGATGTGATGGACATACCCAACCATAAGCTTAGTATCAGATCTTATCACTTAGTTTATTTGCTATAGCTTTCTTCATGTCAAGTATATGTTCCTTAGACCATGAGATCATGCCACTCCTAAATGTCGGAAGAGTACTTTGTGGGTTATTAAACATCACTTCGTAACTGGGTGATCATAAAGGTGCTCTATAGGTATCTCAGAAAGTGTTTGTTGGGTTGCATGGATCGATACTGGGATTTATCGCTCCATGTGACGGAGAGATATCTCTGGGCCCTCTCGGTAATACAACATCATAAATGGCTTGAAAGCATGTGACTAATGAGTTTGGTCACGGGGATCTTGTATTACAGAACGAGTAAAGAGACTTGCCAGTAACGAGATTGAACTAGGTATGGCGATACCAACGATCGAATCTCTGGCAAGTAACATATCGCCGGACAAAGGGAATTGTATACGGGATTAACTGAATCCTCGACATCATGGTTCAACCGATAAAGATCTTCGGTAAATATGTGGGAATCAATATGGGCATCCAGGTCCTCCTATTGATTATTGATCGGAGAGGTGTCTCGGTCATGTCTGCATGATTCTCGAACCCGTAGGGTCACACACTTAACGTTCGGTAATGCTAGGGTAGTATTGGGATATTCATATGGTGAAACCCAAAAGTAGTTTGGAGTCCCGGATGGGATCTAGGACAACACAAGGAGCTCTAGAATGCTCCGAGGTAAAGATTTATATATGGAAAATCATATTCAGGGTTCCGAAAAAGTTCAGAATTTTTGGTAGAGTACCAGGAAGGTTCTAGAAGGTTTCGAGGGTTCCACCATGGGGCCCAATGACCCAGGGAGGGCCCACATGGACCAAGGGGTGGGGCTACAACCCACATGGCTGGTCGCACCAGCCCCCAAGGCCCATGTCATTTAAATCTAGAGATAAGGTCTTATCTCCAAATTTAAAGGGTTAAATCTAGAGATAGGATGTTATCTCTAAATTTAAAAGTGATTTCTCCCTTGTGACCGGACCTAGGAGGCTTTTGGTCGCCCCTCCCTGCCCCTTAGCCTATATAAAGAGAGGGAGGCGCATGGAGAGAGATACCCTTCCACCCTTGGCCGTCGTCTCTCCCAACTTCTCCCATCTCCTCTCCGGTACGCGCTTGGCGAAGCCCTGCCGGATTTCCACTGCCACCACCACCACCACATCGTCGAGCTGGCCTAGATCCCATATAAATCTACACCCTCCCTTGTTAGATCAAGAAGACAGGTACATCACCGAGCCGCACATGTGCGCATCTCAGAGGTGTCGTCCGTTCGGTGCTGGATCGGATTGGATCAGTAAGGGAGTACGACTACGCCAACCACGATCTTTAGATCGTTAACACTTTCGGACTACAAGGGTATGTAGACACTCCCCCTCTCATTGATAGCATCTTCATAGAATAGATCTTGGGTGATTCGTAGGATTTTTTTTGTTTTTCATGCAACGTTCCCCATCAAAATCATGCTTTTAATGGGAAGTGTCTAAAAATAGGTAGTCCTGACTAAATTTGGTAAAATGCCAACATTATCCCCCTTAGTACCCATACCACTTATTGCTACATTACCCACTTTAGATGTCAGAATTAACCTATGTATAATCTGAAAATTTATTTTATGTTTATAATGATATAGAAAATTCCAGATTTCTATTGCAACACTGAAATTTTCATAAATCTTTCTGAAACTAACAAATTCAGAACCTAATTTCTGATGTCCAATATTCAGTTAAGAATGTCTTTTGTCACTTTCCTAAATTCTAGTAAGCATTGTCGGGAATGGTATTTAGCACTTTCATAAACAGTACCCGCTTGATAAATAACCTAAATAATTTTGAGCAATCTCTGAATTATGCTTAGTGCATCCTCTGCTTTGCAAGAGACGAACTTCGGGAGAAGCTGAGTATAAACATATATGGCAGGACCATTGTACACGTCCACCTGGAGACGAGAGAGGGCTTCTGTTTTCTATGCAGGGTCAGGGACGAAGAAGATATGACCTTTTTCTCAGGACAAACTTTGAAAGAGTTTGCCAAAGTGTACCAGTTCGAAGTAGGTATGGAAATGTCCCTCGGACTAGGTGGAAAATCTAAACGTCACCTACGGGTACATTTGAGCAATGATCCAATAACTCATCCGTGTAAGTATTCTCGCAAATATCTCACAATTTTAAGTAACAACATTTACAGCTAGATTTAAAGAATCACATTTCATCTGGGTGCTATATTTAACTAATCTTATTTACAAAAAATTTGATAGCTTATTACGGAGTGGATATTGTAACAAAATAGTTTATAGACAACATGGAGTTACTGAAAGGAGCAGAGTAAGCTGGGAAGATATGTGGTTTGTCGTCAGCTTTGTTGATCAAATTTGGATGCTTGCGGACGGTTACAATGTTGGACCAAGAGATCATTCTTTCGTGCCCCTTCTGCACACTTTGAACAAGACCAACATTGACGACAAACTCATGGTTAGAATTGTATATACTCTCATTATCTTCAGATAGTCCAAGTACTTATGTAGATTGCATAAAGTGTTCAAATTGTGTTCTTCCACGAGATACTCCCACAACGTGTTGTGCCCATGGGTGCAAATAGAAAGCTGACCATTGTTCTCCATCCTAGAGTCAACATCGGTTTGGCTTCATACTCGGCTTCAGGACAAGGAGATGGAAGATCGTCCTTACTTGGCGGAGCAAAGTAGTTGACATGGATATTGGAGACAAGATGATCTGCTTGATCCACCATGGACATCCAGGGAGCTTTCTCATCCTCGATTTCATTGTTGCTGAACAAGATGAGGAGTAGTTTTGACTCTCTGTCGTGTTGCCTCATGATCGTCCATCTCTGTAGGTCATGTTTTATGCTATTGTTGGTACTCATATGATGATGATGCACATGTATGTTCTATTAAGTGGTATTAAGAAATTATGACCTTTTGTAGTACTGCCATCTGACTTGACGGTCCCTTTGCTATCGCGGTACACTATTTCAAGTGAATTTAGAACTTTTAATGCAATATATTTCTATGTGATTTCTCGTTCATGCTCTCATAGTTCACTACAGTGAGAGCATGCACGGAAAACTAATCAATGGATTTTGATGCGAGCTCTGAACCCTAAACCCTGAAATTTTGATTCTAATATGTTATAAACTTTGCCATGGCAGAATTTATAAGGTACTATGTTCTGAACACCAACACACCATTTTTTAATCATTTTAACCCAACGAACATTTTTTGTGACACCAAACATTTTCTGTGACACTACGAATCATCGCAGAATATGCACATGCCGAACGATCGTAAAATATGTCGCCGAAAATCAGGCCAAAACATCAAAAAAGTTGCCGAGGGTGTTGCCCCTGGAGGAAAACACCTGGTGACGATTGACCGTCACAGAAAATGATCTTTGGCGACGTTTCCTGTTTCGTCACCATGGTTTTTGTCACTGAATAGAGCAGATTTTGTAGTGTAGGTTAAATTTTGACCACATATTTTGCTAGCAAAATGTTAATGCATGTCATCAAAAATTATATTGGCGAACTCGTATTTAGATGTATCTTTTAGTGATATTACTTTCGCTATACATAACTTATATTTTGTTAGTTAAAATTATGGTCAAAATATGATCCAGAATACGAAGGGGACTTGTGAACATGGACGAAGGTAGTAGTAACAACCAACCCCAAACTCTTTGGTGGTTGAAGCAAGCACTTCAATGAAAACGACACGTCTTTTGACTTATTTCAAAAAATAATGCACTAGAATCAACAACATCGAGGTTAACTATGAAAATTAAGGCAGTTAAATCGACCAAAACACTATTAGTTGCATTGTTTACTAGATTATTATGGATACGTGCACTACTTATCAAAACATACCCCCACCACTTCTAAATATTGTGCATATTGTTGGAAATATGCCCTAGAGGCAATAATAAAGTGGTTATTATTATATTTCCTTTATCATGATAAAGGTTTATTATTCATGCTATAATTGTATTGACCGGAAACTTAAATACATGTGTGGATACATAAACAAATACCGTGTCCCTAGTGAGCCTCTACTAGACTAGCTCGTTGATCAAAAGATGGTTAAGGTTTCCTAACCATAGACATATGTTGTCACTTGATAATGGTATCACATCATTAGGAGAATGATGTGATGGACAAGACCCATCCGTTAGCTTAGCATATGATCGTTCAGTTTATTGCTATTGCTTTCTTAATGTCAAATACATATTCCTTCGACCATGAGATCATGCAACTCCCGGATACCGGAGGAATACCTTGTGTGCTATCAAATGTCACAACGTAACTGGGTGATCATAAAGATGCTCTATAGGTATCTCCGAAGGTGTCTGTTGAGTTGGCGTCAATCGAGATTGGGATTTGTCACTCCGTATGACGGAGAGGTATCTCTGGGCTCTCTCGGTAATACAACATCACACGAAGCTTGCAAGCAAAGTGACTAAGGAGTTAGTTACAAGATGATGTATTTTGGAATGAGTAAAGAGACTTGCCGGTAACGAGATTGAACTAGGTATGGAGATACCGACGATCGAATCTTGGGCAAGTAACATACCGACAGACAAAGGGAACTACGTATGTTGTCATAAAGGTTCGACCGATAAAGATCTTCGTAGAAAATGTAGGAACCAATATGGGCATCTAGGTCCCGCTATTGGTTATTGACCGGAGAAGCGTCTCGGTCATGTCTACATCATTTTTGAACCCGTAGGGTCCGCATGCTTAACGTTCATTGACGACATAGTATTATATGAGTTATGTGAGTTGGTGACCGAATGTTGTTCGGCGTCCCGGATGAGATCACGGACATGAAGAGGAGCTCCGGAATGGTCCGGAGGTAAATATTGATATATAGGATGATAATATTTTGTCTCCGAAAAGGTTTCAGAATGCACCGGGTATTTATCGGATCACTGGAAGGGGTTCCGGGAAGGCCACGGGAGTTATTGGGCCTAAACGGGCCAAGGGGAGGGAGCACACCAACCCACAAGGGGCTGGCGCACCACCTCATGGCGCCGGGCCTAGGGAAGGAAGGGAAGAGGGCCTGCCCCCTCTTACCTTCTCTTCCACGTGAGAAAAAGGAAAGGGGGGCGCCTCCCCTCCTGCCTTCTCCCCTGCGCCATAGGAAGGAAAGAGGGCGCACCTAGGCCGGAGCCCAGGGCGGCCGTCGGCCCCCTTGGGGGCGCCCCTAGGGCTGCCTTCCCTCCTCCCACCTATATATATGTGACGAGAGGAGGGGGCAATACACACCACGATCCCCAAGCCGTGTGCGGCGCCCCCTCTCCCTCTAGTTCTAGTTCCTCCTCCGTCCACGTCCGTTGTGCTTGGCGACGCCCTGCGGAATAGTTTCACCACCACCGTCACCACACCGTCGTGCTGCCGGAACTCATCTACTACCTCGTCTCTCTTGCTGGATCAAGAAGGCGAGGACGTCATCGAGCTGAACATGTGCTGAACGCGGAGGTGCCGTATGTTCGGTACTTGATCGGGACGGATCGTGAAGGTGTATGACTACATCAACCGCGTTGATAAACGCTTCCACTTAGCGATCTACAAGGGTATTTAGATGCTCTCCCCCTCTCGTAGCCATGCATCTCCATGGATAGATCTTGCGTGTGCGTAGATTTTTTTTTGTTTTCCATGCAACGTTCCCCAACATTGGCATCATGAGCCAGGTCTATGCGTAGATGATATGCACGAGTGGAACACAAAGGAGTTGTGGGCGATGAGGTTCATATTGCTTCCCACCAATGTCTTATTTTGATTCGGTGACATTGTGGGATGAAGCGGCTCGGACCAACCTTACATGTCCACGCACATGAGACCGGTTCCACCGACTGACATGCAACTTGTTTTGCATAAAGGTGGCTGGCGGTTGTCTGATTCTCCTACTTTAGTTGAATCAGATTTGACTACGATGGTCCTTGCAGAAGGTTAAATAGCAACTTGATAATCACCGTTGTGGTTATGCGTAGGTAAGAACGGTTCTTGCTAGTTGCTCATAGCAGCCATGTAAAACTTGCAACAAAAGAGTAGAGGACATCTAACTTGTTTTTGCAGGGCATGTTGTGATGTGATATGGTCAAGATATGATGTGATATATGTTGATGTATGAGATGATCATGTTTTGTAACAAGTTCACGACTTGCATGTCGATGAGTACGACAACTGGCAGGAGCCTTAGGGTTGTCTTTAATTATTGTATGACCTGCGTGTCAATCACTTAAGCGCCATGTAATTGCTTTACTTTATCGCTAAGCATTAGCAATAGTTGGCGAGACGACCCCGACGCAACAATGGAGATCAAGGTGTCGTGCCGATGACGATGGAGATCATGCCGATGCTTTGGAGATGGAGATCAAAAGCACAAGATGATGATGGCCATTTCATGTCACATATTTTGATTGCATGTGATGTTTATCCTTTATGCATCTTATTTTGCTTAGAACGACGGTAGCATTATAAGATGATTCCTTCACTTAATTTCAAGATAAAAGTGTTCTCCCCCAGTATGCACCGTTGCTAAAGTTCGTCATTTTGAAGCACCTCGTGATGATCGGGTGTGATAGATTCTACGTTCACATACAATGGGTGTAAGCCAGTTTTGCACATGCAGAATACTTGGGTTAAACTTGACGAGCCTAGCATGTACAGACATGGTCTCAGAACACTGGAGACCGAAAGGTCGAACGTGAGTCATATAGTAGATATGATCAACATAGAGATGTTCACCATTGATGACTACCCCATCTCGCGTGATGATCGGACATGGGTTAGTTGATTTGGATCATGTATCACTTAGACAACTTGAGGGATGTTGATTTAAGTGGGAGTTCATTAGTAATTTGATTATTTGAACTAAAATTTATCATGAACTTAGTCTTAATAGTTTTTGCATATCTATGTTGTAGATCAATGCCCCGTGCTACCATTCCCTTGAATTTTATGCGTTCCTAGAGAAAGCTAAGTTGAAAGATGATGGTAGCAACTACACGGATTGGGTCCGTAACTTGAGGATTATCCTCATTGCTGCACAGAAGAATTATGTCCTTGATGCACCGCTAGGTGATAGACCTGCTGCAGGAGCTGAAGTAGATGTTATGAACGTCTGGTAGGCTCGATTTGATGACTACTCAATAGTTCAGTGTGCCATGCTTTACGGCTTAGAACCGGGACTTCAAAAGTGTTTTGAACGCCACGGAGCATATGAGATGTTCCAAGAGCTGAAGTTAATATTTCAAGAAAATGCCTGGGTTGAGAGATATGAAGTCTCCAACAAGTTCTTTAGGTGTAAGATGGAGGAGAACAGTTCTGTTAGTGAACACATACTCAAAATGTTTGGGTACCATAACCACTTGACTCGACTGGGAATTGATCTTCCAGTTGAGAGTGTTATTGACAGAGTTCTTCAGTCACTGCCACCAAGCTACAAAGGCTTCGTGATGAACTATAATATGCAAGGGATGACAAAAATGATTCTCGAGCTCTTTGCGATGCTGAAATCGACGGAGGTAGAAATCAAGAAGGAGCATCAAGTGTTGATGGTTAACAAGACCACTAGTTTCAAGAAAAAGGGCAAGGGAAAGAAAGGGAACTTCAAGAAGAATGGCAAGCAAGTTGTCGCTCCCGTGAAGAAGCCCAAAGCTGGACCCAAGCCTGAAACTGAGTGCTTCTACTGCAAAGGAAATGGTCACTGGAAGTGGAACTGCCCCAAATACTTGGCAGATAAGAAGGATGGCAAAGTGAACAAAGGTATATATGATATACATGTTATTGATGTGTTCCTTACTAATGCTCGTAGTAGCGCCTGGGTATTTGATACTGGTTTGGTTGCTCATATTTGTAACTCGAAACAGGAGCTGCGGAATAAATGAAGATTGGCTAAGGACGAGGTGACGATGCGCTTTGGGAATGGTTGCAAGGTTGATGTGATCGCCGTCGGCATGCTACCTCTACATCTACCTTCGGGATTAGTTTTAGACCTCAATAATTGTTATTTGGTGCCAGCGTTGAGCATGAACATTATATCTGGATCTTGTTTATTGCGAGACGATTATTCATTTAAGTCAGAGAATAATGGTTGTTCTATTTATATGAGTAATATCTTTTATGGTCATGCACCTTTAATGAATGGTCTATTCTTGTTATATCTCGATCGTAGTGATACACATATTCATAATATTGATGCCAAAAGATGCAAAGTTTATAATGATAGTGCAACATACTTATGGCACTGCCATTTAGGTCATATTGATGTAAAGCGCATGAAGAAACTCCATGTGGATGGACTTTTGGAATCACTTGATTATGAATCATTTGATACTTGCGAACCATGCCTCATGGGTAAGATGACTAAAACTCCGTTCTCCGGAACAATGGAGCAAGCTAATGACTTATTAGAAATAATACATACCGATGTATGCGGTCCGGTGAGTGTTGAAGCACGCAGCGGGTATCATTATTTTCTAGCCTTCATAGATAATTTAAGTAGGTATGGGTATATCTACTTGATGAAACACAAGTCTGAAACATTTGAAAAGTTCAAAGAATTTCAGAGTGAAGTGGAGAATCATTGTAACAAGAAAATAAAGTTTCTACGATCTGATCGCGGAGGTGAATATTTGAGTTATGAGTTTGGCCTTCATATAAAACAATGTGGAATTGTTTCACAACTCACGCCACCTGGAACACCACAGCGTAATGGTGTGTCCGAACGTCGTAACCATACTTTATTAGATATGGTGCATTCTATGATGTCTCTTACCGATTTGCCTTTATCATTTTGGGGTTATGCATTAGAGACAGCCGCATTCATGTTAAATAGGGCACCGTATAAATCCGTTGAGACGACACCGTATGAACTATGGTTTGGCAAGAAACCTAAGCTGTCGTTTCTTAAAGTTTGGGGATGCGATGCTTATGTCAAAAGGCTTCAGCCTGATAAGCTCGAACCCAAAGCGGAGAAGTGCGTCTTCATAGGATACCCTAAAGAAACTATTGGGTATACCTTCTACCACAGATCCGAAGGCAAAATCTTTGTTGCTAAGAATGGGTCATTTCTAGAGAAGGAGTTTCTCTCGAAAGAAGTGAGTGGGAGGAAAGTAGAACTTGATGAGGTAGTTGTACCTTCTCTCGCATTGGAAAGTAGCACATCAGAGAAAACCGTTCCCATGATGCCTACACCAACTAGAGAGGAAGCTAATGATGATGATCATGAAACTTCAGATCAAGTTACTACTGAACCTCGTAGGTCGACTAGAACACTTACCGCACCAGAGTGGTACGGTAATCCTGTCCTGGAAGTCATGTTGTTAGACAACGGCGAACCTACGAACTATGAAGAAGCTATGATGAGCCCAGATTCCGACAAATGGCTTGAGGCCATGAAGTCTGAGATAGGACCCATGTATGAGAACAAAGTATGGACTTTGGTGGACTTGCCCGATGAGCGACAAGCCATTGAAAATAAATGGATCTTCAAGAGGAAGACAGACGCTGATGGTAATATCACTGTCTACAAAGCTCGACTTGTTGCAAAAGGTTTTCAACAAGTTCAAGGGGTTGAATACGATGAGACTTTTTCACCCGTAGCGATGCTTAAGTCTCTCCGAATGATGTTAGCAATTACCGAATTTTATGATTATGAAATCTGGCAAATGGACGTCAAAACTGCATTCCTTAACGGGTTTCTTAAAGAAGAGTTGTATATGATGCAACCAAAAGGTTTTGTCAATCCTAAAGGAGCTAACAAAGTGTGCAAACTCCAGCAATCCATCTATGGACTAGTGCAAGCATCTCGGAGTTGGAATATACGCTTTGATGAGGTGATCAAAGCATATGGTTTTATACAGACTTACGATGAAGCCTGTATTTACAAGAAAGTGAGTGGGAGCTATGTAGCATTTCTGATATTATATGTGGATGACATATTGCTGATTGGAAATCATATAGAATTTCTAGATAGCATAAAAGGATACTTGAATAAGAATTTTTCAATGAAAGACCTCGGTGAAACTGCTTATATATTGGGCATCAAGATCTATAGGGATAGATCAAGATGCTTAATAGGACTTTCACAAAGCACATACCTTGACAAAGTTCTGAAGTTCAAAATGGACCGGTTAAAGAAAGGGTTCTTGCCTGTGTTGCAAGGTGTGAAATTGAGTCAGACTCAAAGCCCGACCACGGCAGAAGATAGAGAGAAAATGAAAGGCATTCCCTATGCCTCAGCCATAGGTTCTATTATGTATGCCATGCTATGTACCAGACCTGAGGTGTGCCTTGCCATAAGTTTGGCAGGGAGGTACCAAAGTAATCCAGGAGTGGATCCTTGGACAGCGGTCAAGAATATCCTGAAGTACCTGAAAAGGACCAAGGATATGTTTCTCGTTTATGGATGTGACAAAGAGCTCGTCGTAAAGGGTTACGTTGATGCTAGCTTTGACACAGATCCAGATGACTCTAAGTCACAAATCGGATACGTATTTATATTGAATGGTGGAGCTGTTAGTTGGTGCAGTTCCAAGCAGAGCGTCGTGGCGGGATCTACGCGTGAAGCGGAGTGCATAGCTGCTTCGGAAGCAGCGCATGAAGGAGTCTGGATGAAGGAGTTCATATCCGATCTGGGTGTAATATCCAGTGCATCGGGTCCAATGACAATCTTTTGTGACAACACTGGAGCAATTGCCTTAGCGAAGGAATCCAGGTTTCACAAGAGAACCAAACACATCAAGAGACGCTTCAACTCCATTCGTGAAAAGGCCAAGGATGGAGACATAGAAATTTGCAAAGTACATACGAATCTGAATGTAGCAGGCCCGTTGACTAAACCTCTTTCGCGGGCAAAACTTGATCAGCACCAAGACTCCATGGGTGTTAGATTCATTACTATGTAATCTAGATTATTGACTCTAGTGCAAGTGGGAGACTGTTGGAAATATGCCCTAGAGGCAATAATAAAGTGGTTATTATTATATTTCATTAATCATGATAAAGGTTTATTATTCATGCTATAATTGTATTGATCGGAAACTTAAATACATATGTGGATACATAAACAAATACCGTGTCCCTAGTGAGCCTCTACTAGACTAGCTCGTTGGTCAAAAGATGGTTAAGGTTTCCTGAACATAGACATGTGTTGTCACTTGATAACGGGATCACATCATTACGAGAATGATGTGATGGACAAGACCCATCCGTTAGCTAAGCATTTGATCGTTCAGTTTATTGCTACTGCTTTCTTAATGTCAAATACATATTCCTTCGACCATGAGATCATGCAACTCCCGGATACCGGAGGAATACCTTGTGTGCTATCAAACATCACAACATAACTGGGTTATCATAAAGATGCTCTACAGGTATCTCAGAAGGTGTCTGTTGAGTTGGCGTGAATCGAGATTGGGATTTGTCACTCCGTATGACGGAGAGGTATCTCTGGGCCATCTCGGTAATACAGCATCACAAGAAGCTTGCAAGCAAAGTGACTAAGGAGTTAGTTACGAGATGATGTATTACAGAACGAGTAAAGAGACTTGCCGGTAACAAGATTGAACTAGGTATGGAGATATCGACGATCGAATCTCGGGCAAGTAACATACCGACAGACAAAGGGAACTACGTATGTTGTCATAAAGGTACGACCGATAAAGATCTTTGTAGAATATGTACGAACCAATATGGGCATCCAGGTCCCGCTATTGGTTATTGACCAGAGAAGCGTCTCGGTCATGTCTACATCATTCTTGAACCCGTAGGGTCTACACGCTTAACGTTCGTTGACGATATAGTATTATATGAGTTATGTGAGTTGGTGACCGAATGTTGTTCGGAGTCCCGGATGAGACCACGGATATAACGAGGAGCTCCGAAATGGTCCGGAGGTAAAGATTGATATATAGGATGATAATATTTGGTCTCCGGAAAGGTTTCGGAATGCACCGGGTATTTATCGGATCACCGGAAGGGGTTCTGGGAAGGCCACGGGAGTTATTGGGCCTAAACGGGCCAAGGGGAGGGAGCACACCAGCCCATAAGGGGCTGGCGCCCCCCAACTCATGGCGCCGGTCCTAGGGAAGGAAGGGAAGAGGACCTGCCCCCTCTTACCTTCTCTTCCACGTGAGAAAAAGGAAAGGGGGGGCGCCTCCCCTCCTGCCTTCTCCCCTGCGCCATAGGAAGGAAAGGGGGCGCACCTAGGGCAGGAGCCCAGGGCGGCCGCCGGCCCCCTTGGGGGCTCCCCTAGGGCTGCCTCCCCTCCCCCCACCTATATATATGTGAGGAGAGGAGGGAGCAACACACACCACGATCCTCAAGCCGTGTGCGGCGACCCCTCTCCCTCTAGTTCTAGTTCCTCCTCCGTCCACGTCCGTTGTGCTTGGTGAAGCCCTGCGGAATAGTTTCACCACCACCGTCACCACACCGTCGTGCTGCCGGAACTCATCTACTACTTCGCCTCTCTTGCTGGATCGAGAAGGTGAGGACGTCATCGAGCTGAACGTGTGCTGAACGCGGAGGTGCCGTACGTTCGGTACTTGATCGGCACGGATCGTGAAGGTGTACGACTACATCAACCACATTTATAAACGCTTCAACTTAGAGATCTACAAGGGTATGTAGATGCTCTCCCCCTCTCGTAGCTATGCATCTCCATGGATAGATCTTGCGTGTGCGTAGATTTTGTTTTTGTTTTTCATGCAACGTTCCCCAACACATATAAGTTTTATCCTAAGTCAAAGTTTATAAACTCTGACCAAGTTTACAGATAAAGATAGCCCCATCACAATACTGGATATACAAAAAGAATAAATAATATAATTTCATACTCCCTCGGTCCTAAATTATAATGCATATAAGTTTTTTTAAGTCAAACTTTATAAACCTTGATCAAGAATATACAAAACTTCATCGACTCTAGAGCATGAACGCATTATATTCATCCTAAACTAAATTTCCATATGATAGATATTTGATATTGTAGTGTAAATGATTTTCTATAGAAACTTAGTCAAAATGGTAAAGATTGGTTTTCATGAGAATCAATGCGCACTATATAATAGGATGGAGAGAGCAGTACTTAATGCACTATTAATAATAATGAATGATACTGCTAGTAGATGGCATGAGCCTTATTACTGTAGGCATTAATTATTCATCATGACATTCCAAAGAAAATGATCAAATAGCATTGTATGAATGGTAGACATTAACTATTCATCATGATATTCGAAAGCATGCATTAAATGTCAACATATAAATTGAATAAACATAGTAATTAATACTATAATGGCATGTAGGACCAACATGAATGAAGAATATTACTTGCTGATTCCCCTATGGTGTGTTCTGAAACTTCGCGGAACCGATCTCCTCCTTGCCAATTCCTCCTTCGGATGCCTTCTAGAGGCTAGGGTTCTATCTTCTAGATGAGTTTAAGGAGTCTGTAGGTGTCTGATCTCAAATCCGATTGCATGGGGGTGAAGTAGTTGATCAAGAGGTGGCGACGGCGAGTGGTATGACCAGTGGTACGAGCACTTGCGCTCGTACCAAAGGCAGCTGAGCACTCTGGTGGCCCTGCGCAGCTCCCAGCTTCTCCCAAATGCCTCATTTTTTTGGAAATTATTTATCATGTTGATTAACGTGATTTTATCACCTTTTCTCAGCGTTCTTTACTTAGATTCCAAACAATTCCGAAATAACATCCTAGAGAGAACACACAAAAAGAAGTGTGCGAACGCCATAAAACTCAACAGAGCCTATCTTGTAGGCACAAAATAAAGTGTAATATCATCGCATAATTTGAACTCATCACGCATACACTGGTTCTTTGGAGGAAATAAAAGGGTTATAACTATTTATTTATTTTTAAAATATAAATATAAAGAGAGTAAAGTAGTTATTCCAGAGTGAGTGGAGGCGCGCGAAAAACAAAACTTATTTCATTCATTTAGGATTGGACAGGAGACTGAAATGTGGGAATATTTTGTGTTTAAAGATTTGGATGAATGTGATTGGGTTGGCCTTGCCTTCGCCCAATAGACCACATGTTCTTTTGAATACTTGATATTAACTATTACATACGAGGTTGGCCAAACAGGGCGTGTCTATGTGTCGCTTATAGCAAGACCGGTGGTTGCATGGGTGCGTCTATGTCTCGTTCGCTACGAGAGAGTAGCTGGCCTCGTCTTAGAGAGTCGGTTAGTAGGCTGGCCCAGCACCTCTTGTCACATCCACGTCATGATAACATCATGCACTTTTTTTCTCTTTTTTATATTTTGATTAAATGCTCCTGATTAAATTTAAAAAATGCACACAATTATTTAATACGTATATTCACAAACTGAAATTTGATTATTTTCTATAAAAATCCATGATTTGAAAAATTGTTAACGGAGTGTACAAAAATTACCGTAGTTTGAAAAATGTTGACGCTGCTTAAAAAATGTTTGTAACAAAAAAAATCATGTCTTTCAAGAAAATGTACATGACATTATAGATTTTTTTCATCATGTATTTAAGAAATATTAAACCTGTATAATTTTTTTTCATGATGTATATAACAAATGTACAATTTTCATGAAAAAGGAAGAGATTAAAAATATATTGAAAAAATGTTAATCATGTATTTTGAATATGTTAAATGTGTATAAAAAATATAAAACATACATGAAAAAAATACAAATCAACAAATATACTTGAAAAAATGTTAATTGCATGCTTACAGGTTCAACAGGCAAGGCAAGGTTACGGTTCACACTGAGCGAGACATAGCCCTCAGAGGTTCAACAGGCTGAATTTATTTGTTTGGTGTGCTTTTTTTTATGTTTATTGCGTCAAAATGCCGGGCGCCCCTAAGTCTCGCATTTGGGACCTCCTATATGCCACTTATTACGGCAAGGAGTCCTGGTTTCGCACAGGAGACGGCTCACCTGGGCCGGCCCATTCGCTCTCCTTCAGGGATTGAAAAATTGCAAAAAATACGAGCGTGACACTAGTAGGAATCGATCCAGCGACCTGCTATACATGCGCGCGCCGCGATAGGCGAGCTACTCTAAAAACTTGGCAGCGCGAGTTTTAAAGAACCTGCCGGTAGAGGCGAAAAATCAAACAAGTTTGCCAAATTCAATAAAATATAACTTGTGGGCAAGCGATCGAACTGAAGTCCTCCCGCTACAGAAGCAAGTTCATAGCCACTGTAGTAAACGAGGTTAGTGCACACAATGGAGCCCGGTATATATGAATTATAACCCGCGGCGGATTAAAACTTATTTTAAAATTTCAACCGTAATTTATTAAAATGAAGTATTTTTTTGAAACACAAAATTTGGGAACTCGAAAAAAATACTAAAACACAAAGAAACAAAAAAATGAATACGAGAATATTTTTTAAATTATGAACTACTTTTTGAAAAAGCAAAATATTTTTAAAAAACTAATAGCAAAATTTAAAGAGTGAACAATTTTCAAAAATAACTACTTTTACAAAACTCGAGCACTTTTTGAATTTGTAAACTAATTTCGGAAACTTGAACATTTTTAAAATTGGTGGAATAATTTTAAAAACTGTAACATTTTTAGAATATGTGAACAAATTTTGAGAGCAGGAACATTTTTTGAAACTCCCAGATATTTAAGAATTTGTGAAAAAAATTAAACATGAAAACATTTTTAAATTTGTAAACAAATTTTGAAACATGAACATTTTTTGAACATGTGAACAAATTTTGAAAATGTATGTATTATTTGAATTTGCGAACAAATTTGCTAAAACAGCAGAATTTTTGAAATTCCAGAATATTTTTGAATTTGTGAACAATATTTGGAAACCTGAACTTTTTTTGAAATCCCCAAACATTTTTGAATTTGTGAACAAAATTTAAACATGTGAACATTTTTGGAATTTGTGAACAATTTGTTTAAATGGGAACTTTTTCAATACAAATTTTTTTGGGTTTGTGAACAACTTTTAAAAAGGTAAATTTTCTTTGAATTGCTGAACATTTTCTGAAACGAAGTGAACAAATTTTGAAATTCTGTTTTTTGTGGAATTTATGAACAAGAATTGAAAACAGAAACATTTTCTTTATAAATTAAATCAAAAATAAATGCGAAAATTATTTCAAAATTGAAATATATTTGGGAAATAAAATTAAAATGAAAATAATAGTAAAAAGGACAGAAAAAGTAATAAAAAGGAAAAGAGGAAAGGAAATAAGCGAAAAAAGGGAAAAAGGGAAAACGAAAAAACAAAAGAAAAACATAACCGAAAAAAATCCGGTTCAAGAACCTTCTAGAAGTTTCCCAAAACCGTAAAAACCTGGCTGGGCAAAACCGGGACCGCTGAAAATGCTTAGACGGGCCGGTCCAATCAGGCCGATTGCTCACTCGACTCTGCGAAACTCCGACAACTTGCCGCGGGGCCCGGCGAATAGGAAATTTCCTCGCATTCAGCGATGCGAGACAGAGAGAACCCCTCGCTGAAGGGAACCAGCGGTTGCGCCGGCTCAGTCGCGAGGGAACAACAGCCTTGTTTTCTGTTTTGTTTTTTCACTTTTTTTTTTGTTTTTTGCCCTCTTCTTTTAATTTTTTTATACTTCGAGATATTACATTTAAATATATCATCAAAATCACTCTACATTAAAACATTTGAAAAATGTTGACCAAGCATTAAAAAATGTGAACTGCGTACAGAGAAAATGTTTATCACGTATACAGAAAAATGTGCATGATATAATTTAATTATCAATTTTATAAATTTAATCAGGAATTTAGAAAAATGTTGAACAAGTGTTTGAAAATGTTAAGCAAGCATTTGGAAAATATTAAATGTGTGTAGAAAAAATGTTGTATATGTATTATAAAAATGATTAAACTAATTTTCTCACGTATATAAAAATGTTAATCAAGCATTTAAAAAAATTGAAAATGTATTTTAAAATAATTAAATGTGTTTAGAAAAAATATTGACCAAGTAATAAAAAAATGATGATTTCTTTTATCATATATTTATTTGTAAGTATTTAAAATGTTGAACATGTATCTGAAAAATGTTAAATGTGTATAGAAAGAATGTTGACCAAGTAATACAAAAATGATGATTTTTCTTTATCATATATATAAAAATGTTAATCAAGCATTTGAAAAATGTTGAACAAGTATTTGAAAAATAGTAAATGTGTTTAGAAAAATATGTTGACCATGTGTTCAAAAAATGTTAATATTGCATTTATCAAATGTTAATCAAGACTATCTATTAAAAAAATTTAATCGTTTTAAAAATGTTATGAAGCATTGAAAAATGGAAAAAATGTGTATAGAAAAAATGTTGACTATGTGTTAAAAAAATGTTAAATTTGTATTGGAAAAAGGTTAAATATGTATTAGAAGAATGTTGTTGACGTATAAAAAATGTAGAATGAAAAGCAAAAGAAACAAAGAAAACCAAAATATTGAAACCGAAAAAGAAACAAAACAAACTAAAAGAACAAGGAAAATGAAAAATAAAACCGAAGAAACAAATGAAAAGAGAATGATAAAATGTGGACAATAAAAAAAAGAAACAAAAAATGAAAAAAAAAACCCGAAGAAAATGGAGATAGAAAAAATATAGAAAAAACCAGAAAACCTGTGTAAAACCCGATATTTTCCTTATAGTAGGTTGCGCCCAAGTTATTTAACATAAATTCGATGTTGGCTCAGTGGCTATTTAAAATGAAGAAGGAAGTACAAAAAACCGAACAAAGAACAACATGAACGAAATAAACAAAAAAAAACGGAGAAATAAAAGAAAACTCGGGACCTTATCCTCAAGTAAGGTGCGCCTCCTGTCTATCCAAGAACACTACAGTGACGCAATGGCTAGCTGCATCAGGCAGTATACGAGTGACCTGTGACCGAATCCCCTTGCAAATAGACCCCGAGCGTGAGCGGTGTGTGCGCGCGGACGGCGCGAGGAAGCACGCGGCCAAGAAGTGGACCAACTAAGGCCTCCAACCGCCGTCGTCGCTCCTCCGTCGCGAGACGGAGGAGTACGACCGCCGGCACGGGAGGACGCCCTCCTCGGCCGCGTGGCTCACCTTCGGCGCGGGGGGCCCTTCTGGCGCAACGCTTCTCCCCGTGAAGAGGGGGCCGGAGGAGGGCGAGCTCGTCGCCGTCAAGCGGGAGCCGGAGGAGATCCCGCGCAGGAGATCCAAGAGCTCCTTTTCAAGCAGGCGGTCGCGGCCAACCTCACCGCGAAGGACAAGGACGACGAGTGGCGGCGCGTCCGCGAGGAGCAGAAGAAGATGTACCTTGACCTCGTCAGCTCCGACGAGGAGGACTCACCGACGACTGAGCTCCTCCACCATGCCGGCCACGCAGCCGCGAGCTCGTCCATTTTGGTAGCCGCCGCGAGCCCGCAGATCTCCCCTCTCTAGTAGTAGAATGTAGTATGTATGATCTATGTAGTATGTTGTGATGAACTATGAATGATCAATGTGGTTGCAATTTCTCTCACGAAAGCTTTTTTTGAATTATACAGTTTCATATACGGGGTCTATTCTGCAGCGCACGATTTCGCCCCGCAAAACAGATCTTCCGCGAACTGCAAACGCGTTTTGCGGGTAGGCATTATACGGGGTCTGCTAGAGATGCTCTTAGCGCAATGGTATGTGCCCTATATTTTACCTTTTTTTGGTTGCTTATCTATTTAGTTTTTTTCGGTCTAGTTTTTTTACTTTTAGATTTAATATTTCTACCGATTTCAATACAATATGGAACAAAATGTCTACATACATTAAAAATGTTCTAGAATTTTTAGAAAAAAGGGAATTTAAGAATGTTCAAAAATTATTATTTTTTGCAAATTTTTGAAAAAAAAATCACAAGCTTAGATATATTCATGAACATATTTTTTTTGCAAGTTGGAAAAATGTTCTGAAGCTTAATAATGTTAATGAGTTCTGTAAATATGCACTGTTTTTCATAAAATCAACAATTGATATGGTGCTATTGCGCAGGTCCAGTACTGTAGCTGTTGCGCGAGCCTCAGCGGTTTTCTTATCAGGTTTTCATAGTTTGCATCGGTTTCCTTTGTTTTTTTCGGTTTTCTTTTCCATTGGGTTTCTTTGTTTCTTCCTTCAATCATATTATTATTATTATTATTATTATTATTCCTTTTAAAAAATTTAACACATGCTTATATTTTTCGTACACATTGTATATATTTTGTATACATTATGAAAAAAAATTGTGCATGTTTCACATTTTGCAAATACATGATTAACATTTTTCCAAATAAATATTTTGATGTTATTTTTTTCCATAAACATTGTCACTTTTTGTATACATATAAAGAAAAATTATACACGCTTAACGTTTTTCACATACATGATTAACATTTATAAATACATGTTTTGAACATTGTTTTTTAATACTTGCTAAACATTTTTCATGTACATGTTGAAACTTTTTTTCCAGTGATACAAAACATTTTCCAAAACTATGCGAACATTTTTTTACATTATATAAATATTTTGAAAAATGTCACAACCCATTTTTCTTCCCGTGGGATGTCCGGTCTCCAATACTGGCGTGCGTGGTCGTAGACCCGGCATGCGGTACCTTGTTTTGCGGTCGCGGTGGCGGCCAAACTGGTGAGCTTCATACCTGTGTTACCACCCTTCATGCCAATGTATATCTTTGTGTTACAGATTAGCTTTTATATATGTGCTTATGAATTCATGTAGATTTTCCTGCTTCTTTCGGATATCTATTAAGGATTAGTGTTAACACAAACGATGCTAATGGTGTTGTAGTAGCCACTAGGCTAATGATGAAATGTGTTACCTTCACATTTTTTATATCTACTGCTTATATAAATCCATTAATGCTTCATATTTTAGTCAAACTATGCTAATTGTGTTGCACTAGCCACTAGACCAATGATGAAAGTTGCCACGTTCATATTTTCTATAGATAATGCTTATAGAATTCTGCTAATACTTTAGATTTTAGTCAAACTATTCTAATGGTGTTGAAGAATAACTAAAATACTTCAGCTCATGCTACTAGAGCTAGACACATCTATTGAGGTTTTATATTTCATATCTCACTTGACGTAGTAAAGACAAGTCAATTTCGTTTTCTACAGTGTCACTAAAATGTCAAAGCGGTGATGACGTTATATTTTAGTTGCACTGCACAAAAAGTTCTGAAAAGTAGAGGAAGGGTCAGGAGAAAACACCTACTACTCGAGATGATTAAGTTTGCCTTCAAGACTTATAGATTTACCTTCAGCATGATGTCCTCCAAGAGCACATGGTGTTATAGTACTTTTTGTTGGGAAACGTTGAATGGAAAACAAAAAAATTCTACGTACACGCAATGATCTATCCATGGAGATGCATAGCAACGAGGGGGAGAGTGTGTCTACGTACCCTCGTAGACCATAAGCGGAAGCGTTTCACAACGCGGTTGACGTAGTCGAACTTCTTCGCGCTTCAACCGATCAAGTACCGAACACACGGCACCTCCGCGTTCTGCACACGTTCAGTTCGATGACGTCCCTCGCCTTCTTGATACAGCAAGACGTCGAGGTAGTAGATGCGTTCCGTCAGCACGACGGCGTGGTGACGGTGATGGTGAAGTGATCTCCGCAGGGCTTCGCCTAAGCACTACGAAAATATGACCGGGGGTGTAAACGGTGGAGGGGGGCGCCGCACACGGCTAGGCAATTGCCTGTTATGTGCTAGGCGATTGTCTGGTGTGTGCTAGGCGCCCCTCCTCATATATATAGGTGGGAGGAAGAGGGGAGAGGCCAAGGGGCGCCGCAAGTAGGTCCGAATCCTACTTGGGCTCCTGCCCTTGGCCGCGCCCCCTTGCCATGTTTGTCGGAGGGGGAAGGAAAGAGGGGGGGGGGAGGGAAGGAAGTGGGAATCCTAATCCACACTTACCTTTCCCTTCTCCCCTTTCCTTCTCCTCCTTAGGCCGACCCATATGGGGGGGGGGGGGGCGCACCAGCCCCTTGTGGCTGGTGCATTTCCCCTCTTGGCCCATAAGGCCCATATCTTTTGCCGGGGGTGCCCGGAACACCATCCGGTGACCTGATAAGTACCCGGTACCCCCCGAAACGCTTCCTGTGTCCGAATACCATCGTCCTATATATCAATCTTTACCTCTCGACCATTTCGTGACTCCTCATCAAGTCCGTGATCTCATCTGAGACTCCGAACAACATTCGGTCCCCAAATCACATAACTCATATAATACTATATCGTCATCGAACGTTAAGCGTGCGGACCCTACGGGTTCGAGAACTATGTAGACATGACCGAGACACCTCTCCGGTCAATAACCAATAACGGAACCTGGATGCTCATATTGGCTCCTACATATTCTACGAAGATCTTTATCGGTCGAACCATTATGACAACATACGTAATTCCCTTTGTCCATCGGTATGTTCCTTGCCCGAGATTCGATCGTCGGTATCTTCATACCTAGTTCAATCTCGTTACCGGCAAGTCTCTTTACTCGTTCCGTAATACATCACCTCGTGACTAACTCTTTAGTCGTTTGCTTGCAAGCTTATGATGTGTATTACCGAGAGGGCCCAGAGATACCTCTCCGATACTTGGAGTGACAAATCCTAATCTCGATCTATGCCAACTCAACAAACACCTTCGGAGATACCTGTAGAGCATCTTTATGATCACCCAGTTACATTGTGACGTTTGATAGCACACAAGGCATTCCTCCGGTATCCGGGAGTTGCATAATCTCGTAGTCGAAGGAATATGTATTTGACATGAAGAAAGCAATAACAATAAACTGAACGATCAATATGCTAAGCTAACGGATGGGTCTTGTCCATCACATCATTCTCCTAATGATGTGATCCCGTTATCAAATGACAACACATGTCCATGGTTAGGAAACCTTAACCATCTTTGATCAATGAGCTAGTCTAGTAGAGGCTTACTAGGGACACAATATTTGTTTATGTATTCACACATGTATTTAAGTTTCCGATCAATACAATTCTAGCATGAATAATAAACCTTTATCATGAATAAGGAAATATAAAATAACAACTTTATTATTGCCTCTAGGGCATATTTCCTTCAGTCTCCCACTTGCACTAGAGTCAATAATCTAGTTCACATCACCATGTGATTAACACCCATAGTTCACATCGCCATGTGATCAATACCCAAAGAGTTTACTAGAGTCAATAATCTAGTTCACATCGCCATGTGATTAACATCCAAAGAGTACTAAGGTGTGATCATGTTTTGCTTGTGAGAGAAGTTTGGTCAATGGGTCTGTCACATTCAGATCCGTATATATTTTGCAAATTTCTATGTCTACAAAGCTCTGCATGGAGCTACTCTAAATAATTGCTCCCACTTTCAATATGTATCCAGAATGAGACTCAGAGTCATCTGAATCGGTGTTAAAGCTTGCATCGACGTAACCCTTTACGACGAACTCTTTATCACCTCCATAACCGAGAAACATTTCCTTAGTCCTCTTAGGTAACTAAGGATAATTTTGACCGCTGTCTAATGATCTACTCCTGGATCACTATTGTACCCCCTTGCCAAACACATGGCAAGGCACACAACTGGTCTGGTACACAGCATGGCATACTTTATAGAACCTATGACTGAGGCATAGGGAATGACTTTCATTTTCTCTCTATCTTCAGCCGTGGTCGGGCTTTGAGTCTTACTCAACTTCACACCTTGAATACAAGCAAGAACTCTTTCTTTGACTGATCCATTTTTGAACTCCTTCAAAATTTTGTCAAGGTATGTGCTTTATGAAAGTCCTATTAAGCGTCTCGATCTATCGCTATAGATCTTGATGCCTAATATATAAGCAGCTTCACCGAGGTCTTTCATTGAAAAACTCTTATTCAAATATCCTTTTATGCTATCCAGAAATTCTATATCATTTCCAATCAACAATATGTCATCTACATATAATATCAGAAATGCTACGGAGCTCCCACTCACTTTCTTGTAAATACAGGCTTCACCAAAAGTCTGTATAAAACCATATGCTTTGATCATCTCATCAAAGCGTATATTCCAACTCCGAGATGCTTGCACCAGTCCATAGATGGATCGCTGGAGCTTGCACACTTTGTTAGCACCTTTAGGATCGACAAAACCTTCTAGTTGCATCATATACAACTCTTCTTTAAGAAATCCATAAAGGAATGCAGTTTTGACATCCATTTGCCAGATTTCATAATCATAAAATGCGGCAATTGCTAACATGATTCGGACAGACTTAAGCATCGCTACGGGTGAGAAAGTCTCATCCTAGTCAACCCCTTGAACTTGTCGAAAACCTTTTGCGACAAGTTGAGCTTTGTAGACAGTAACATTACCATCAGCGTCAGTCTTCTTCTTGAAGATCCATTTATTCTCTATGGCTTGCCGATCATCGGGCAAGTCCACCAAAGTCCATACTTTGTTCTCATACATGGATCCTATCTCAGATTTCATGGCCTCAAGCCATCTGTCTGAATCTGGGCTCATCATAGCTTCTTCATAGTTCGTAGGTTCATCATGGTCTAGTAACATGACTTCCAGGACAGGATTACCGTACCACTCTGGTGCGGAACGTGCTCTGTTCGACCTACGAGGTCCAGTAGTAACTTGATCTGAAGTTTCATGATCATCATCTTTAACTTCCTCTCTAGTTGGTGTAGGCATCACGGGAACGGATTTCTCTGATGTGCTACTTTCCAAATTGAGAGAAGGTACAACTACCTCATCAAGTTATACTTTCCTCCCACTCACTTCTTTCGAGAGAAACTCCTTCTCTAGAAAGGACCCATTCTTAGCAACAAAGATTTTTGCCTTCGGATCTGTGGTAGAAGGTATACCCAATATTTTCTTTTGGGTATCCTATGAAGACGCACTTCTCCGTTTTGGGTTTGAGCTTATCAGGCTAAAGCCTTTTGATATAAGCGTCGCATCCCCAAACTTTTAAGAAATGACAGCTTAGGTTTCTTGCCAAACCACAGCTTAGGTCTCATACCTCTCGACACGGGCATGAGTCTGAAATACCAATTTTAGCTCTTGGAACATCTCATATGCTCCATGGCGTTCAAAACGTCTTTGGAGCACCGATTCTAGGCCGTAAAGCATGGCGCACTAAATTATCAAGTAGTCATCATATCGAGCTTGTGAAACATTCATAACGTCTGCATCAGCTCCTGCAATAGGTCTGTCACCTAGCGGTGCATCCAGGACATAATTCTTCTGTGCAGCAATGAGGATAATCCTCAGATCACGGACCTAGTCCGCATTATGGCTACCATCATCTTTCAACTTATTTTTCTCTAGGAACATATCAAAAATATATAGGAGCTATATCGCGAGCTATTGATCTACAACATAGATATGCAAATACTATCAGGACTAAGTTCATGATAAATTAAGTTTAATTAATCAAATTACTTAAGAACTCCCACTTAAATAGACATCCCTCAAGTCATCTAAGTGATACGTGATCCAAATCAACTAATCCATGTCCGATCATCACGTGAGATGGGGTAGTCATCAATGGTGAACATTTCTATGTTGATCATATCTACTATATGATTCACGTTTGATCTTTCGATCTCCAGTGTTCCGAGGCCATGTCTGTACATGCTAGGCTCGTCAAGTTTAACCCAAGTATTCTGCATGTGCAAAACTGTCTTACACCCGTTGTATGTGAACGTAGAGTCTATCACACCCGATCATCACATGGTGTCTCAACACGACGAACTGTAGCAACGGTGCATACTCAGGGAGAACACTTTTACCTTGAAATTTAGTGAAGGGATCATCTTTTAATGCTACTGCCGTACTAAGCAAAATAAGATGCATAAAAGATAAACATCACATGCAATCAAAATAGGTGACATGATATGGCCATCATCATCTCGTGCTTTTGATCTCCATCTCCAAAGCATCGTCATGATCTCCATCGTCATCAGCTCGACACCTTGATCTCCATAGTTGCGTTGTGGTCATCTCGCCAACTATTGCTTCTACAACTATTGCTAACGCATAGCAATAAAGTAAAGCAATTACATGGTGTTTGCATTTCATACAATAAAGATACAACCATAAGGCTCCTGCCGGTTGCCTGATATCTTACAAAACATGATCATCTCATACAATAATGTATATCATATCATGTCTTGACCATATCACATCACAACATGCCCTGCAAAAACAAGTTAGACGTCCTCTACTTTGTTGTTGCGAGTTTTACGTAGACAATGCTTATAGAATTCTGCTAATACTTTAGATTTTAGTCAAACTATTCTAATGGTGTTGAAAAATAACTAAAATAGTTCAGCTCATGCTACTAGAGCTAGACACATCTATTGAGGTTTTATATTTCATATCTCACTTGACGTAGTAAAGACAAGTCAATTTCGTTTTCTACAGTGTCACTAAAATGTCAAAGCGGTGATGACGTTATATTTTAGTTGCACTGCACAAAAAGTTCTGAAAAGAAGAGGAAGGGTCAGGAGAAAGCACCTACTACTCGAGATGATTAAGTTTGCCTTCAAGACTTATAGATTTACCTTCAGCATGATGTCCTCCAAGAGCACATGGTGTTATAGTACTTTTTGTTGGGAAACGTTGCATGGAAAACAAAAAAATTCTACGCACACGCAATGATCTATCCATGGAGATGCATAGCAACGAGGGGGAGAGTGTGTCTACGTACCCTCATAGACTATAAGCGGAAGCGTTTCACAATGCGGTTGACGTAGTCGAACTTCTTCGCGCTTCAACCGATCAAGTACTGAACGCACGGCATGTCCGCGTTCTGCACATGTTCAGTTCGGTGACGTCCCTCGCCTTCTTGATCCAGCAAGACGTTGAGGTAGTAGATGAGTTCCGTCAGCACAACGGCGTGGTGACGGTGATGGTGAAGTGATCTCCGTAGGGCTTCGCCTAAGCACTACGAAAATATGACCGGGGGTGTAAACGGTGGAGGGGGGCGCCGCACACAGCTAGGCAATTGTTTGTTATGTGCTAGGCGATTGTCTAGTGTGTGCTAGGCGCCCCCCTCCTCATATATATAGGTGGGAGGGAGGGGGAGAGGCCAAGGGGCGCCCCAAGTAGGTCCGAATCCTACTTGGGCTCCTGCCCTTGGCCGCGCCCCCTTGCCATGTTTGTCGGAGGGGGAAGGAAAGAGGGGTGGAGAGGGAAGGAAGTGGGAATCCTAATCCACACTTACCTTTCCCTTCTCCCCTTTCCTTCTCCTCCTTAGGCCGGCCCATATGGGGGGGCGCACCAGCCCCTTGTGGCTGGTGCGTTTCACCTCTTGGCCCATAAGGCCCATTTCTTTTGTCGGGGGTGCCCGGAACCCCTTCCGGTGACCCGATAAGTACCCGGTACCCCCCCCCCAAACACTTCCTGTGTCCGAATACCATCGTCCTATATATAAATCTTTAACTCTCGACCATTTCGAGACTCCTTGTCATGTCCGTGATCTCATCTGAGACTCCAAACAACATTCGGTCACCAAATCACATAACTCATATAATACTATATCGTCATCGAACGTTAAGCGTGCGGACCCTACGGGTTCGAGAACTATGTAGACATGACCGAGACACCTCTCCAGTCAATAACCAATAGTGGAACCTGGATGCCCATATTGGCTCCTACATATTCTACGAAGATCTTTATCAGTCGAACCGTTATGACAACATACGTAATTCCCTTTGTCCATCGGTATGTTACTTGCCCGAGATTCGATCGTTGGTATCTTCATACCTAGTTCAATCTCGTTACCGGCAAGTCTCTTTACTCGTTCCGTAATACATCACCTTGTGACTAACTCTTTAGTCGTTTGCTTGCAAGATTATGATGTGTATTACCGAGAGGGCCCAGAGATACCTCTCCGATACTCAGAGTGACAAATCCTAATCTCGATCTATGCCAACTCAACAAACACCTTCGGAGATACCTGTAGAGCATATTTATGATCACCCAGTTACGTTGTGACGTTTGATAGCACACAAGGCATTCCTCCGGTATCCGGGAGTTGCATAATCTCATAGTCGAAGGAATATGTATTTGACATGAAGAAAGCAATAGCAATAAACTGAACGATCAATATGCTAAGCTAACGGATGGGTCTTGTCCATCACATCATTCTCCTAATGATGTGATACCGTTATCAAATGACAACACATGTCCATGGTTAGGAAACCTTAACCATCTTTGATCAATGAGCTAGTCTAGTAGAGGCTTACTAGGGACACAGTATTTGTTTATGTATTCACACATGTATTTAAGTTTTCGATCAATACAATTTTAGCATGAATAATAAACCTTTATCATGAATAAGGAAATATAAAATAACAACTTTATTATTGCCTCTAGGGCATATTTCCTTCACTTTCACGGTAAGTAGAGTGTTGAACTATCATGACCCACCTTTTCAGACAAATGGTCTCCGTGTGTTTCTATGCCAACCCCTAGATCAAATCATCGGCTTACACGGTAACAGACGTAGTATCATACACAAATGCATAATATATTACATCGCATGATCTAGAAAGCAAATAATCCTACATATCTAGCCATAGGGTAGTCAAATACATAGTCTTACAGTAAGCAAACAAGTTCTTCTAAAGTGGAAACGAAAGCAAATCTAAGGTAGACGTCTTGGTAAGCTCCATCAACACCATGGGAAAGTATGTTGAGTAGAGGCACGAAACCCTACGTAAGTCACTCCTCGTAGTATTCACCGGCAACATGACACGTTCCAGCCACTAGGGTTAATACATTGAATGTATTGGTCCATAGTCATTATGGAAAATCCCGAGTCACCTACATGCATCTTTGGCTGGTGGAGTACAAGGCTCTTTGTATAAAATAGTTTTTGTCCAACTTTTTTATTAGGTGGTCTACTCTAATAGATTTGCATAAATATACTAGCACCTCACGCTTAGCTGGTGGTTCACTGCTCCTGGCACCTGGCTAGTTAGTAATCCCTTACTCAACCCAACAAATTTAATTACGAAGAGGTGATGAGATCAAGCTGACAATTCTCAGTAGAGTTGCTCAAAACTTGTTCGTAAAATTTTACACTCAGCAAAGGTTTGTGTACTTTACCCGTGAGACCTAGTCACGCCCCTTCTGCTACTAAACTTCACTCGTGAAGTAGCTAGGTAGATCAAGATGAGACTTTTGGGAAGTGGTATCCCACACCCAATTGGAGACCTAGTCCAACCTACACACCTACATCTGTTGGTCATGCCGGAGGGGTTCCAACAACTTACTTGGTCAACACAAAGCCCATAGTAACTCACGATTACAAACGAAAGCTACTCAACCATGAACTCGTCCAATCCCTTTGAGCCTGCCGGTCACCCACTGGTGAGCTCCTCCTGCAGGTAAACCATAAACATGGGTCTGCGGGAGTCACGCCCGGTTTCCCACCAAAGCAATACCGAAGTACCTCCCATATGACTCATTAATTAAGTTGTTATCAAGTAGTCTACTATATGGTCATAAGCTCAAAAACTGATATTGATTCCCAATGCACGTAACTGCAGCTAAGCAGCACTACTTGATGGTTACAAGGAACAGGGTACAAGACCTAAGTTTACAACTACCAGGTTAATACGGAATTTAGCAAGCCTAAACTCACACTCCTATCATGGCATTTCTACAATACATTGAAAATACTCGGTAACATGGTCAAAGTGAAACTTTCCTTCATTGTTGTTTTCACAGGTACACTCCTCACAGCCACAAGGGTTACACTCCTCGTAATATAGAGTTGAAATAAAAATGCAACAACATAAGAACCCAATTCATGCAAAGGGAATACTTGCATAAATGCAATTTAAAAAGTAATCATTCAAACACATGGTGTATTTGCGTGGTTAGGGTTTGATTGGATTCTACTTGGCTCTCATGCCTCAAGTTGAGTACCATCTAGGTTCATTAAACTATCTGAGTATAGGTTGATCTAGCTTGGTTCTACACTTAATTGCGTCACCATGGTATGAGTCTTAACTTAATTTGAATTTGAATAATATTCTCATATTTAAATTCAAATTGAATTAAACTTAAACATGGTTCGAATCTGAATTGGTTTCAAATAATTTGAATTAGGTTCAAGTTGTTTGAACAATCTAATTAAGTTCATCTTCTTAATTTGATTTCAATTCAATTTGAATTTGAATTGTGCTTCATCTAGTTTGAATTGTGGTTTGAATTTTGTTTCAAATAAGGTTTGGTTTAAGTTTAAAGTACTTCATGCTTTACTAAGTTGATTTAAGATTTTAATTGCAGAAGTTTTCATTTAATTTGGATTATCCTAATGATCTTAAGTTTCATTGAATTCATTTGATTCAAATATGTATGCATTTCCCACAAACAACATAATCCAAATTATTTACTAGGTTCAATTTTAGTTTCCACAGTCAACATAATCCAAGTTTCATTCAAACTGAAACCAAAGTTTCAATGTAATAATCAAACTATGTCTGAATTTAGACAGAAGAGGGTCTAAAGTGTTCCTACCCACATGCAAATGATCAAGGTGTAACATAGAGGATGGCAATAAAAGCAGCAAGGTTCATAAAACTAAAATGGTTCACACAAACAAGCAAACTAGAACAGTGACCCACAAAATTTGGTGTGATCAATACGCTAACATGATAACATAAAAGTAAAACATGTATGGTGGTAATTCTAACGTCCTCTCAGGCGTCCAGCGTAGAGCCCTGTGGTAGCTCCAAGCATCTCAAATCTTGCGCTTCTTCGGCGCCTCAGTCGCTGCCACTCTAGCCATACCTCCTCTCCATCAGAGTGAACCAGTATCCTCTCCTAGGGTTCCTCTTCCACTACCTCTAGTGGAGGTGGAGTCATGGCCTTCAGCTTCCTCTCTAATTCCCTGATCCTCTCCTCCTTGACGAGGAGGTGTGCATCGCTTATCAGAATCTGCTCATCCTTAACCTTTACATTCTTCCATATATCCATGACATCCTTCTCCATAATGTCCCTATTGGCCATGAGTTCATCGCACTCACTCGGAAACTCCTCGCTATACTCCTCGGGGTTAGCCACATGACTCTCCATGTCCTCGTAATGACTTTCCTCCCATATCATCTCCTCCCTGTTAGGGTTCCCTAAAGTCTCCCCGTTAACATAGCTCTTCCCAAAATGATGGAAAGGGTGTGGTTCTCCGTTATCATCTTTTGGTACGTCCATAAGGTGCAACTGAGGACTTCCTGGGCGAATTGCTCAACACCGTTTCCTAGTTGATGTAGAGCTTAGCGAAGGTGATGTTGTTGGTGTAGGGCATCTCTTATCTCCCTCGTACCATGGTTTTGATGATCCAATGTTGCCGAGCCTCAGGGACTATGGGAGGCAACTTCTTCCTAGGAATTCCCGCGGTGAAAGGGTCCGTTCTTCTGTCAGTTTGATTAGCTAGTCGATGAACATGCTCTTCTCCTCAGCGTACGCGTATCGAGTGAAGTCTGCCATCTACAGTTTTGAAAACAAGAGGGTCAGAAATGAAGTGATGCAAAGTACGAGACCAATGGAAAATCTTAATCAAGAGAAAAAAATGATCCTATGGTTTTGTCCAATCCTAGGGTTACGTCCTATAGTCAACACATTGTTCTGATACCATCTGCCACGGCCCACCTTTTTAGGCATACAGACTCCGTATGTTTCTATGCCAACCCCTGGATTGAATCATCAGCATACACAGTAACAGATGTAGTATCAGACACAAATTACATCGCATGATCCAAAAAGCAAATAGTCTTACAGACTCTAGCCATAGGCTAGTCAAATACATAGTCTTACAATAAGAAAATATTGTTCTTCAAAAGTAGAAATGAAAGCAAATCTAAGGTAGACGTCTTGGTAAGCTCCACCAACACCACAGGGAAGCATTTCGAGTAGAGACGGAAAATCCTATGTAAGTCACTCCTCGTAGTATTCACCTGCATCATGATACATTGCAGCCACCATGGTTAATACATTGAATGTATTGGCAAGTTCCACAGTCGCTATGGAAAATCCTGAGTCACTGACCTCCTTTTAGTGATCCAGTAATGGAAAAGAAAAGTATCCCGCGCCTATTTCCCTAGAGGTGACCCTGTGTTATCAAACCCATGAGAGGAAGATTCCCTTGAAGTGATGGTCTCTAGCATGTTTTTGTTAAAGAATCAATTCCATATTTTGACCGGATCAATCAAGCAAATGATGATTCAAACAATATGATAATGAAAGTGCAACTAATCCCCGGGTGGTTTTGGTAATTCTTAACAACATATAGCTCATTGAACTAATACTCTTTCAAGATGATCATTTCAGAAAGTTCAATGATTGGCATGGCATGGACTAGAGATGTGGACCCCTCAAAATGCTAAGGACATATATTGGCTCAAGCTCAAGACTCTACTCTTTTCATTTTAGTGATCCAAGATCACATTGAGTCCATAGGAAAGCCAATACTATTAAAAGGGGATGAGGTGTTGCTTAATGGCTTGCTTGCTCAAAATGCTTAGTGATATGCTCCAAAACCCTCAACCACTTTCTCATATCCACATATGTCACAAACCAAAAGTCAAACTCGGCCCCACCGATTTGATCTATCCGGCGCCACCGAGTTCATTTGACATAGCCACTGCCAGAAACCCTAATCAGTTCGGTCTCACTGATAGGGATCTCGGTCTCACCGAGATGGGATTGCTAACTCTCTGTTTCCCTTCGTAACGTTTTGGTCTAACCGAGATGAGCGATCGGTCCCACCGAGTTCGCAATGCAAACTCTCTGTTTCCTCTTCGTAACGTTTCAGTCTCACCAAAATGAGCGATCGGTCCCACCGAGTCTGCCTGACCAACTCTCTGTTTGCCTATTACAGAAATCGGTCTCACCGAGTTCATGTGATCGGTCTCACCGAGATTACGTTATGCCCTAACCCTAACGAAATTGGTCTCACCGAGTTGACATGTCGGTCCCACCGAAAATCCTAACGTTCACATTTTTGAACTAAATCGGTCTGACCGAGTTTCACTATTCGGTCCCACCGAGTTTGGTAAATTGTGTGTAACGGTTAGATTTTGTGTGGAGGCTATATATACCCCTCCACCCTTCCTCCATTCGTGAGGAGAGCCATCAGAACGTGCCTACACTTCCAGCATTCATTTTCTGAGAGAGAACCACCTACTCATGTGTTGAGACCAAGATATTCCAATCCAACCACAAGAATCTTGATCTCTAGCCTTCCCCAAGTTGCTTTCCACTCAAATCATCTTTCCACCATATCCAAATCTATTAGAGAGAGTTGAGTGTTGGGGAGACTATCATTTGAAGCACAAGAGCAAGGAGTTCATCATCAACACACCATCTATTACCTTTTGGAGAGTGGTGTCTCCTAGATTGGTTAGGTGTCACTTGGGAGCCACCATCAAGATTGTGGAGTTGAACCAAGGAGTTTGTACGGGCAAGGAGATCGCCTACTTCGTGAAGATCTACCCTAGTGAGGCAAGTCCTTCGTGGGCGATGGCCATGGTGGGATAGACAAGGTTGCTTCTTTGTGGACCCTTCGTGGGTGGAGCCCTCCATGGACTCGCGCAACCGTTACCCTTCATGGGTTGAAGTCTCCATCAACGTGGACGTACGATCGCACCACCTATCGGAACCACGCCAAAAATCTCCGTGTCTACATTGCGTTTGCTCCCTCCAAACTCGTCCCCTTTACCTTCATATGCAATGATTTACATTCCGCTGCTATACTCTTAGAATTGCATGTGTAGGTTGATTGCTTGACTTGTGCTAAGTTGCTAAAATCTGCCAAGACTTAAAATTTGGAAAAGGCTAGATTTTTATTTGGTCAAGTAGTCTAATCACCCCCCTCTAGACATACTTTCGATCCTAGAAGTGGTATCAGAGCTTTGGTCTCCATTTGCCTTGATTTCCATAGCTTTGGTGATCATAGCCTTGGTTTCACAAGCTAGGAGAGTATGGCGTCTAGCGAGGGAAATTACTACCGTAGAGGTCCTTACTTTGATGGTACTAATTTTGCTAGTTGTAAGCATAAGATGAAAATGCACATTCTTGGACATAACCCCGCCGTTTGGGCTATTGTGTGTATTGGCTTGCAAGGTGAATTCTTCGATGGGAAAGAACCGAATCATGAAGCTACCGCGGAAGAATTGAAGATGTTGCAATACAATGCTCAAGCTTGCGATATCCTCTTCAACGGATTGTGCCCCGAAGAATTCAACAAAATCAGCCGTCTTGAGAATGCAAAGGAAATTTGAGATACTTTGATTGATATGCACAAAGGTACCGACTCCATCAAGGAATCCAAATTGGATGTGCTTCAAAGTCAGCTGGACAAGTTCAAAATGAAGGATGGTGAAGGTGTCGCTGAAATGTACTCTAGGCTTGCTCTCATCACAAATGAGATTGTCGGCTTAGGAAGTGAAGAGATGACCAACAGATTCATCATCAAGAAGATCCTAAGAGCCTTGGATGGAAAATATGACACCGTGTGCACATTGATCCAAATGATGCCAAATTACAAAGATCTCAAGCCAACTGAAGTCATTGGAAGAATTGTTGCTCATGAGATGTCACTCAAGGATAAAGAAGAGCTTCACAACAAGTCTAGTGGTGCTTACAAAGCCTCATGTGATGCTCCTACATCATCAAGTGAAAAACAAGCCTTCAATGAGGAATTGAGCCTAATGGTGACGAACTTCAACAAGTTCTACAAGAGTAGAGGCAAGGAAAGAAGTTCCAAGTCAAGGTCCTACAATGACAAAAGATCTTCTAGTCGTGAGCGTAATTGCTACAATTGTGGAAGACCCGGACACTACTCCAATGAGTGTATGGCTCCCTACAAAAGAAGAGAATACTCACCTAAAAGAAGAAGCAAAAGAGAAGAATCACCTCCAAGGGAGAGAAGGAGTAGAGATGATCGTTATGAACGAAGAACCTCTCGCAGAAGCAAGGATTCGGAAAGGAAGGACAAGTCATCAAGGAGCAATACAAAACGAAGACATCAAGCTCATGTTGGTGAATGGGTATCCGGCTCCGACTCCGACCACCACTCTGAGAGAAGTTATCACTCCGACTCCGAATATACTCAAGATGAAGGTGTTGCCGGTCTAGCACTTGTGTCAACCAACTCCTATGACATATTTGACTCACCAAATGAAGGAATTGGAAGATATTTCATGGCTAAAGGCCCAAAGGTATCACACCCCGAGTATGTTGATTTCAATAGTGATGAAGATGATTTGCTAGGTGATGATGATTTACTTGTTGACAACTCTAGTGATGAAAACTATGATGAACTTGCTATTAATCATGCTAAACAAGATAAAACGAATGATGATGATAAGAAGGAGATTGAGCGTCTAACTAAAGAACTAAACACTCTTAAGTTAGCCCATGAAACTACCTTAGAAGATCATCGAGAGCTTTTAAAGACTCATGAGAAACTACGCTTTGAAAAGCTCAACCTAGAGCAAGAGCATGGGTTCTTAAAAGCAATCAATGATGATCTTCGTAAGAAAAGTTCTTCTTACATTGCCAAGCATTTACTCTTGTCTACTTACATGCCACAAGTAAAATCTAGCAACAAGAGTAAGAAAGATTCTTCTTCTAGTAGTAACAATAATCATGCTAAATCCAATATTGTTGCTTCTAGTAGTTCTCTTGATTCCACTAATGATTCTCTTAGCCAAGTTACACTTGAGCAAGAAAATAGCTTATTGAAGGGAATTATAGAGAAAGGTGTTTACAAGAGCCTTGCCAGAAGTAAGCAATTTGAGGAAATTGTACGCAAGCAAGGAAGGCACCGGAAGAATCAAGGTGTTGGTTTTGAACGAAAGTTCAATGCCAATGGAGTTGAGTGGGAAGAAGATCAATACCCCAAGACGAAGTTTGTTCCTCAACAAGAGAAGTATGATCCTACTTCCTTCGAGGGGACACAAGCTCAAGATGATCTTCCACCACAAGACCTCAAGCAAAAAGGCAAGGACAAGCTTCAAGAGGAGATTGATGCATTTGAAGAAGCTCCTAAGGCCTTGGTCAAGTGGGTTCCCAAGACTACATCAAGTTCTACTTCATCAAGTACGACTACAACTCTAAGGATTCCCATCAAAATGATGTGGATCCTGAAGAAGAAGAACTAGAGAATTCTTGAGGGTGACTCCGCCAACATATTTCACTCATATCATTTTGGCAAGAACAAGTGCAATCATCTTCCACATCTTGCACTAGTTCAAGGAGTCACAAACCCTCTTGTTGGTAAGACAAGGGACAAGGTAACCTAATGCTTTCATGGACATCATCTTGTGTGTACTTCACTCTATGTCTATGGATATCCTTGTTTGTTCCTTGTGGGACTAACCCATGTAGGTATTGAAAGTGCAACTCACTCCAATGGATTGCTCCAAATGATCTACATCAAAATTGAGCATCCACATCTTCAACATCTACATGAAGTCATCATCGACAAAACCCAAGGTTAGTTCATCCCTCTTAGGGGGGATATCACATCTAGGGGAGCTTTACTCTAAGAATTGAGCTAAAGCAACTCTAATGGTGTGAACACAACAATGCTTTATGTAAAAGTGGTAACCCCACTTGTGCTTAAACGATGAGTATGACCTATGATCAAATGTTCTCATTTGACTCCTAAGTCAATATACTCATATATAGATGATCTAGTCATCGCCAATTGCTTGATAGATGCTAGAGTGTTTGTGCATGCTTTGTCACATATTTCATTTGCCATTTTATTGTGTGAGCATGTTGGTTGCATATTTTTCTCATTCGAGGACATCCATTTGTTGCTTTGATTGTTTGATCTGTTTCTTTTGCCAAATGGATGGACAAGAATGCCTAAGAACTTCCTTTAGCTATCTATGCTTTTCTTGTCTCAAACTCTATTCAGGCTACATCACAAAGTTTGATCAAGTCAGATTCGAACCCTCTGGGTGAGGAGCACTCGGAGTCACCGATTCGTCATAGACTTAAACTTCCAAAACCTCTTTGTGCATTTCGGTCTGACCGATTCGTCCTTTTTGGTCATACCGAGTTCACTGAGTTGATCTAGGTTTTCAATCTTGGTGCAACCGATTAGAACCATTCGGTCACACCGAGTTGCAGTAACCGCTTGCGATTCTGCATCTCGGTGCCACCGAGTTGTTCCACTCGGTCACACCGACAGGGTCAGGATATATATACCGATGGGTCAAATTTTGGAAATTTCTCCGAAACCTTTTCGCCCGCGCGTGTCCTGCTCTGCCGACTCGGGTCTCCGGATCATCCTCTCGTCGCTAGCGACCCCCTGCCACTAGTCTCCACCGCCGTCAACGGAAATCTACACCGCCGTTGCCGCCGTAGCGAGCTCATCGCCAAGTTAGGGTATGAGTTCGACCCTTTGTGCAATCTTTACCTTCGATTCTTAGCACAAAGACAATGCCAAGATTCTTACCATGTATGAGATCAATCTATCCAACGAAAACTTCCTTTAGATTAGTTTTGATTCGAAAATTTAGGGTTAGGTTTCCGCCGAACTCATCTCGGACCGACCGAGTTGTAGAAATCGGTCTCACCGATTTGGCTTAGGCCATTGCACTTGTAACTTTCGGTCTAACCGAAAGTTGCAAATCGGTGTGACCGAGTTCAACTCTCAGTGAAACCCTAGCAATCTCGGACTCACCGAACTGTGTCTCGGTCTGACCGATCTCACTAGTTCAGACTCCAACATTGCTTCGGTGGCACCGAGTTTAACAAATCGGTAGCTCCGAAATGCTTTCTGTGGAAAACTAAAACTAAATTTTTGACTCAATTGTTTTGCAAAATCTCTGCACTTTGTGATGCTCATCCACTCTATCTCATCTATAACTATTCACAGGGTTAGCTTTCAGTTTGCAGTGCCAGAATGTCTGATCAGAGTGATAGCCAGAACAGGTCTGAGGAGCAAGTGAATCTAAGTGAGGGCACTAGTCCCTCTGACAGCTATGAGGATGGCAGTAGAAGTACTCCTAGCAACCTGCCTAAGGCTGCTACAATGCAGAGAAGGCAGCCAAGATGCCAAGTGTTGAAGAGGCATCTCAAGTTTTTCTCAAGTCAAAACAAGATCAACTTAGCTATCTCATTCAAGAAACTTTGAGGATTGAGAAAGGTTTGGCCACCCTGACTCAAAATCAAGAGAGCCTGAAGAGGATCATTAAAACAAAGTTTTATGATCTGGACTTGAAGGTGACAGAGATGCAGACAGCTGTTGAGCAGCTCCAGGAAGAAGCTGAAGAGAGGAAAGGGAAAGCTACCACAGATGCTTTTCAGAGAGTGCCTAGGGCACAGAGATCTGCAGCAATGCCTGTGACAGATACAAGAGCTACTGTGTCAGCACCTGCAGCTACAGCTTCAGTTGCCCCTCCGGTTGAAACTCCACCAGCTCCAACAACCTCAACAGATGCATTTGTTCTTGGAGTCCTCTCTACACCGCCACCCGAAGATCAAGCCTAGAGAGACGCATAGCACTATGCATTTTCAAGCTTTTTGGTAACTTGTTGCCAAAGGGGGAGAAAGTGTATAGATCACAGGCTTTGAGAGAGAGTGCTTGCTTCTCATAGACTTCGAGAGAGAGTGCTTGTTTCTTTTTGCCATTCTCTTTGCTACTTTTTGTGTGCTTGCTTGGTTGATATTATATGTTTATGTGTGTGATATACTTATGGTCATGTGTTTGATATGATGACATTATTTATCTCTCTTGTATGATCATTCACTTTGCCTTGGTGATGAGTGCATATTTTTCATATTCCATCATTTTGAGCGCTCCACCAAGATGTATGTGACATGGAAGAGTAACCCATGATCCTAATCGATTGTGCATTTGCATTCAAAAGCAAATTTTAAATAATGCACAAATTTAGGGGGAGCTCTTGCTTATCACATACTTCTCAAAGCGACGATATACTTCATTCTTATTATCATGTGTCGAAGCTTTGATCTATATTTGTCATCAATTACCAAAAAGGGGGAGATTGAAAGTGCAACTAATCCCTGGGTGGTTTTGGTAATTCTTAACAACATATAGCTCATTGAACTAATACTCTTTCAAGATGATCATTTCAGAAAGTTCAATGATTGGCATGGCATGGACTAGAGATGTGGACCCCTCAAAATGCTAAGGACATATATTGGCTCAAGCTCAAGACTCTACTCTTTTCATTTTAGAGATCCAAGATCACATTGAGTCCATAGGAAAGCCAATACTATTAAAAGGGGATGAGGAGTTGCTTAATGGCTTGCTTGCTCAAAATGCTTAGTGATATGCTCCAAAACCCTCAACCACTTTCTCATATCCACATATGTCCCAAACCAAAAGTCAAACTCGGCCCCACCGATTTGATCTATCCGGCGCCACCGAGTTCATTTGACATAGCCACTGCCAGAAACCCTAATCAGTTCGGTCTCACCGATAGGGATCTCGGTCTCACCGAGATGGGATTGCTAACTCTCTGTTTCCCTTCGTAAAGTTTCGGTCTAACCGAGATGAGCGATCGGTCCCACCGAGTTCGCAATGCAAACTCTCTGTTTCCTCTTCGTAATGTTTCGGTCTCACCGAAATGAGCGATCGGTCCCATCGAGTTTGCCTGACCAACTCTTTGTTTGCCTATTACAGAAATCGGTCTCACCGAGTTCATGTGATCAGTCTCACCGAGATTACGTTATGCCCTAACCCTAATGAAATCGGTCTCACCGAGTTGACATGTCGGTCCCACCGAAAATCCTAACGTTCACATTTTTGAACTAAATCAGTCTGACCGAGTTTCACTATTCGGTCCCACCGAGTTTGGTAAATTGTGTGTAACGGTTAGATTTTGTGTGGAGGCTATATATACCCCTCCACCCTTCCTCCATTCGTGAGGAGAGCCATCAGAACGTGCCTACACTTCCAGCATTCATTTTCTGAGAGAGAACCACCTACTCATGTGTTGAGACCTAGATATTCCAATCTAACCACAAGAATCTTGATCTCTAGCCTTCCCCAAGTTGCTTTCCACTCAAATCATCTTTCCACCATATCAAAATCTGTGAGAGAGAGTTGAGTGTTGGGGAGACTATCATTTGAAGCACAAGAGCAAGGAGTTCATCATCAACACACCATCTATTACCTTTTGGAGAGTGGTGTCTCCTAGATTCGTTAGGTGTCACTTGGGAGCCTCCGTCAAGATTTTGGAGTTGAACCAAGGAGTTTGTACGGGCAAGGAGATCGCCTACTTCGTGAAGATCTACCCTAGTGAGGCAAGTCCTTCGTGGGCGATGGCCATGATGGGATAGACAAGGTTGCTTCTTCGTGGACCCTTCGTGGGTGGAGCCCTCCGTGGACTCGCGCAACCATTACCCTTCGTGGGTTGAAGTCTCCATCAACATGGATGTACGAGAGCTCCACCTATCGGAACCACGCCAAAAATCTCTGTGTCTACATTGTGTTTGCTCCCTCCAAACTCCTCCCCTTTACCTTCATATGCAATGATTTACATTCCGCTGCTATACTCTTAGAATTGCATGTGTAGGTTGATTGCTTGACTTGTGCTAAGTTGCTAAAATCTGCCAAGACTTAAAATTTGGAAAAGGCTAGATTTTTATTTGGTCAAGTAGTCTAATCACCCCCCCTCTAGACATACTTTCGATCCTATAGATAAAAATAGGTGCGAGTATGAGGTCTTAATGCTTACAACCATGTATATGTGTTGGGACCAGATATGATCTTAATTTATGCGCTAGAAGTCACCCATCGAGATGTGCTTGTTACGAACCGAAGTGGGGATGTGTCAAAATAACATCTTGACCAGAATGAGTCATGCATCAAGAATCAGTTGTCCTACTACAGGCCCTATCCGTCGCGCGTGGTTGCCTCAATAATTAAGATTATAAATAATCAGACAAGAGCTTTGGGCGTTTAATGACTACACCTCATGAATCCCCAAGGATTGGATCCGTGTTACTGTAGTAAACCCTTCTGTCACTGGTGTTCAGAATAACACTTCATGTTCTCCCTGCACTTAGCCTCACCATTTCTCGATCTCCATGATCCTGGGTACCTCCAGAGATGAAGATCGTGGACAAGACAAGAGACATCTACTGAACAATTTTATTTCACACATATGGGATGTTAATTCAAAGCTCTTCCATTAATCCCCACAACAAATACAGATTGTTACAAGGCCTATGCCTCAACCCATACCTTACCGAACTCCTCACACATGGAGATCAGATCACAAGAAGAAAACATTAAAAAACACATCTTGAGGGTTGATTGATTGCAAATATGCCTTACAATGGATGCCTTGTGCGACGCACGATTACAAGTATGAACTAGATGGCGTTGGACTATGGTGGTGATGGCGGCTATGGAGATGGAAGTGGTAGCGGCTAGGGTTGATGAAAGGGGATGACGATGGTTGATACGTCTCCAACGTATCAATAATTTTTTATTGTTTCATGCTATTATATTATCAATCTTATATACTTTATATGCAAAGTTATATCATTTTTGGGAACTAACCTATTAACTCAGTGCCTAGTGCCCGTTCTTGTTTTTGCCTATTTTATCGCTTCGTAGAAAAACAGTACCAAACGAAGTCCAAACACGATGGAACTTTACGATGATTTTTCTGGACCAGAAGGGACCCTATAAGCTTCAGGAGGAGGCAAGAAGACGTACGGGGGAGCCACAAGCTCACACGACGCGCCCCCAGTGGGGCACCACCTGAGCTTGTGGGTCCCACGTAGCTCTGTTTAACCTAATTCCACTTCTATAAATTCCCATAAATCCCAAAACCAACAGAGAGCCACCTAAAACAATTTTTCCATCGCCGCAAGCTTTTGTTTTTCCGCGATCCAATCTGGAGGCCTTTTTTGGTACTCTGCCGGACGGGGAATCGATCATGGAGGGCTTCCACATCAACCTCGCTGCACCTCCGATGATGTGTGAGTAGTTTACCACAAACCTATGGGTCCATAGTGATTAGCCAGATGGCTTCTTCTCTCTGTTTGATCTTCAATACAATGTTCTACTCGGAGTTCTACCTGATGTAATCTTCTTTTGCGGTGTGTTTGTTGTGTTCCGATGAATTGTGGGTTTATGATTGGAATATTTATTGAAAGTAATTGAGTCTTTTCTGAACTTTATTATGTATGATTGTTATAGCTATGTAATGCTTTCCGATCTATGGGTTTTCTTTGGCCAAGTTGATTCGTTGATCTTCAGTGGAAGTGGTGCATAGTAGTAGGTTCAATCTTGCGGTGTCCTCACACAGTGACAGAATGGGTAGCCAAGCACGTATTGTGTTGTTGCTACTAAGGGGAAAACGACGCGGTTTAATCATATTGCTTGGTTTTATTCTGTCTACATTATGTCATCTTGCTTAAAGCGTTACTCCGTTTGTCATGAACTTAATACCATAGATGCATGCTGGATAGCGGTCGATTGGTGGAGTAATAGTAGTAGATGTCGGCTGGAGTCGGTCTACTTTTCATGGACGTAATGCCTATGTACATGATCATGCCATGAATATCTTCATAACTATGTGCTTTTCTATCAATTGCCCAACAGTAATGTGTCTATGAACCGTATGCTATTTTTATGCGAGAGGCGCCTCTAGTGAATACTATGGCCCCGGGTCTATTTTAGTCATATTACCAAAACCAAAAATACCTTGCTGCAATTTTCTTTCTTTTATTTTACTTTGCAATTTATCTATCTACTTCTACCAGATTTAATCAATGCATTTAACGAGTCAAGGGAATTGACAACCATCTTGCCCGCGCTGGGTGCAAGTATTTGCTCTTGTGTGTAGGTACTGCTAAAGATTGTTTGCGTGAGTCTCCTATTGGCTCGATAACCTTGGTTCTCTACTGAGTGAAATACTATCCGCTACTATATTGCTTCACCCTTCCTCTTTGGGGAAAATCCCAACACAGCTCACAAGTAGCAATGGTTCTTTTTTGGCTTCGTTCGATGCTCCTATGTTGACATTTCGATGGGGTTCCCTTTATAAAAGTTGTTTGGGTGGATGAGCTGCCTCGGTTTCCATGCCATATGGGCGCCTTCATCCCGTATGGAACACCATCTTTTGCGTTCTGGCCGCTGGTGCGCCTCCTGGTGATTGTTTCTTACTTCATTTCCATTCCTTTCCATGTTCTCACATGATTTCTTCCCTTTTTAACCCATTTCCTGTGGAAACACATCAAAGATAGGATTTGTGGAATCCTTTGCATTCATTAGTCATTAGTAGCAATATCAGAGCAAATATTTGTGTTTAAATGAAATATCTTGGTTTAAACTAAGGGTGAATGAGTGTAAAAATATCACTCATGAGTCACCTACATACACCTTTGGCTGGTGGAGTTCAATGCTCTTTGCATAAAATAGTTTTGTCTAACTTTTGTATTAGGTGGTCTACTCTAATAGCTTTGCATACATACACTAGCACCTTAGGCTTAGTAGGCGGCTCACCGCTCCTACCACCTGGGCTAGTTAGTAATCCCTTATTCAACCCATCAATCTTTATTAAGAAGAGGTGATGAGATCAAGCTCATAATTTTCAGTAGAGTTGCTCAAAGGTTGTCGATAATCGGGGACACGACTAATCATGATTAATTTTTACACTCTGTAGTGGTTTGTGTACTTTACCCGTGGGACCTAGTCACACCCTTTAGATACTAAACTTCACTCGTGAAGTAGCTAGGTAGACCAAGATGAGACTTTTGGGAAGTGCTAGCCCACGCCCAACGGCAGACCCAGTCCGACCTACACACCTACATCTGTTGGTCATGCCGGAGGGGTTCCCACAACTTACTTGGTTAGTGATACGTCTCCAACGTATCTATAATTTTTTATTGTTCCATGCTGTTATATTATCAATCTTGGATGTTTTACATTCATTTACTAGCAACTTTATATCATTTTTTGGGACTAACCTATTGACATAGTGCCCAGTGCCAGTTGCTGTTTTTTGCTTGCTTTTTACTTCGCAGAATATCCATATCAAACGAAGTCCAAATGCAGTGAAACTTTTTGGAGATTTTTTTTCTGCCCAGGAGGCTCAAGAAGTGCACCAGAGGGGCCCTGTGGGGCCCACTAGGCACCATGGCGCGCTAGGGCCCCCAGGTGCGCCCTGGTGGGTAGTGGGGCCCACATGAACCCCCTCCACCGCCTCTCAGCTCTATAAATACTCTAATATTCCAGAAATCCTAGGGGAGTCGACGAAACACAATTCCAGCCATCGCAAGTTCCAGAACCATGAGATCCAATCTAGAGGCCTTTTCCGGCACTTTGCCGGAGGGGTCAACGATCACGGAGGGGTTCTTCATCATCACCCTTGCACATCCGACAATGTGTCAGTAGTTTACCACAGACCTACAGGTCCGTAGGCAGTAGCTAGATGGCTTCTTCTCTCTTTTTGATCTTCAATACAATGTTCTACTCGATGTTCTTGGAGATCTATTTGATGTAATGACTTTTTGCGGTGTGTTTGTTGGGATCCGATGAATTGTGAGTTTATGATCAGGTCTATCTATGAATATTATTTGAGTCTTCTTTGAACTCTTTTATGCATGAACTTTATACCTCATATTTCTTCTCCGAAACTTTGGTTTGGTTTGGCCAACTAGATTGATTTTTCTTGCAATGGGAAGAGGTGCTTTGTGATGGGTTCGATCTTGCGGTGCTCATTCTCAGTGACAGAAGGAGACATGACACGCATGTATCGTTGCCATTAAGGATAAAAAGATGGGGTCTATTCCTACATGAATAGATCCTGTCTATGTCATGTCATCGTTCTTATTGCCATACTCCGTTTTTCCATGAACTTAATACACTAGATGCATGCTGGATAGCGGTCGATGTGTGGAGTAATAGTAGTAGATGCAGAATCATTTCGGTCTACTAATCTTGGACGTGATGCCTATATACATGATCATTGCCTTGGATATCATCATGATTATTCGCTTTTCTATCAATTGCCCAACAGTAATTTGTTTACCCACCGTATGATATTTTCTCAAGAGAATCCACTAGTGAAATCTACGACCCCCGAGTCTATTTCCTATCATATTATTTTCAGATCTATTAATCCAAAATTCCAAAAATACCTTGCTGCACTTTTTCTTTACTTATTTTATTTTGTTTTTAGCTAGATCTATTTATCAAATCTCATACAATTTAATCTATCTCAATACCGAGGAGGGATTGACAACCCCTCTTATGTGTTGGGTTGCAAATATTTGTTATTTGTGTGCAGGTGCTGTTTACATAGTGTTGCTTGGTTCTCCTACTGGATTGATAACCTTGGTTTCATAACTGAGGGACATACTTACCGTTGCTGTGTTGCGTCATCCTCTCCTCTTTGGGGAAACACCAACGCAGATACAAGCAATGAGGAAGAATTTCTGGCGCCGTTGCCGGGGAGACATCATCAACAACTATCAAGCACCCAATCACAAATCTCATCTCCTTGCAATTACTTTATTTGCCATTTTCCTCTTGTTTTCATCTCCCCCACTTCTAAAATGTTTTTGCAAAAATACAAAAATATTTCTTCGTTTGCCTTTTTCTCGTCCGATCGTTTGCTTGTTCTTGAACCTGTCATCATGAGTAATTTTGGTATGGCAGAAACAGATGATGGCAGAACTCCTAAGATTGGACGTTCTAGTAATCTGGATGCCAAAACCTTTGTTCTGGGACAAGGGAATGTTATAGGAAAATGCACCATCCAAGAATTCTTTAATTGTGTTGGATCTTTGACATGTGATGATGCTTCTATACTTAAAAGAACTAAAACTTATGCGGAAGCTATTTCAGCACTAGTTCTGAAACTTGAGAATAGATTTATTCGCACTCACCCTACTTTCCAAAGATTGTTTTATGAGCTACCCATTATAAAAGATCCTAGAGCTAAAAAGATAGCCACCCTTGTCCTTATGAATGAATTTGATCATATAGTACGGGAAACTAGGGAGATCTTTGACTTTTATGGTATGAACCGTGAAAAACCGGTAATAGATGAGATCCTTTACAATAGTGACTATGTTTTAAGACATTTGCTTGGTAACAATCAAATCTTTGATGAGAACCTTAAAAAGGAAATTCCCGTTTTGGATATGATCCAACAAGTTTTCAATGATGTTAATCAACAATATTCTTGGATTGTAGCCGGGAATCAAAGGGGATATGCAGATGGACAACTTGATAATGCTAAAATTTCTATGGATAATATGTTTCAAATTTTATTTGAAAAGCCTCCTGACAAAAACACATCTATGGAAATTAAGAAGAAAGATGACAATACTTAAATCTATGCATTATGCCTAGCTAGGGGCGTAAAACAATAGCGCTTGTTGGGAGGCAACCCAATAGTTATCTTTGAATTTTTTTATTTTTCTTTCTTTTCTTCAATAAATATGCAATTATACTTCTGTTATGATTGTGTTTTTATGTTTTAATTAGTGTTTGTGCCAAGTAAAGCCTTTAGGATCATGTTGGGTGATAGTTGATTTGATCTTGTTGGAAAATAGAAACTTTCACGTCCAGTAGCAGAATTGATGTGCTCTGGTGGAGCAACAAAAAATTCTGAATTTTTTACACATGATTTATATACAAATTTCCTACGTTGTCCTAATTTTTCAGAATTTTTGGAGTTACATAAGTGTGGTTAAAGTCCAGATTACTACAGACTATTCTGTTTTTTGTTGCATTGTGTGCTTATTTTGATGAATCTATGGATTGTATTGGAGGGTATAAGCCATGGTAAAGTTAGAATACAGTAGGTATAATGCAATAATAAAATATGAATGGGTTTGCAACAGTACTTAAAGTGGTGATTTGCTTTATTATACTAACGGATCTCACGAAGGTTTTTGTTAAGTTTTGTGTGATTGAAGTTTTCAAGTTTTGGGTGAGATCACGATGGATGAAGGACTAAGGAGTGAAAATAGCCTAAGCTTGGGGATGCCCATGGCACCCCAAGGTAATATTCAAGGAGAACCAAGCAACTAAGCTTGGGGATGCCCCGGAAAGCATCCCCTCTTTCTTCTAACAACCATCGGTAGTTTTACTTGGAGCTATATTTTTATTCATCACATATCATGAGTTTTGCTTGGAGCGTCTTGTATTATATGAGCCTTGCTTGTTTTTCTTTTTAGTTTGTCACAATCATCCTTGCTGGACACACCTATTTGAGAGAGCCATAATGATGCTATGATTTGTTAGAATTGCTCTGTGTGCTTCACTTAAATTTTTTGAGCTATGGAATTGCTCTAGTGCTTCACTTATATCTTTTTGAGCATGGTGGTGCTTTAATTTTGGAAAAAAAAACTCTCATGCTTCACTTAGATCAATTTGAGAGTTAGTAAATTTTTTGAATAAATTCTCTCATGCTTCACTTATATTATTTTGAGAGATAATTTTTTTTATTTATGCTCATGTTCTTCACTTAAATTTGTTTGAGAGCTTGTTATAAGCAACGGTAATATATGAAACTAGTCCCAAAGTGATAGATATCCAAGAGGGATATAATTAAAACTTTCATGAAGATCATTGGACAATATAAACTTGATTCCTCGTAATAGTTTTGAGATATGGAGATAGTAATTTGTGAGTCATATTGGTGAGTAATTACGATTTAGTAAGAATATTGGTGTTAAGGTTTGTGATTCCCTATGCAAGCATGAAAGTCAATGGTTATGCAATGAAATTACATCCTACTTGTGGTGCATTATTCAGTGTTAGTTATGTTTAATGCTCATTTATGATCGTTTTTGTTTTGGTTGGTTGCTTCTCAATCTATTTGCTAGCCTTTCCTTGCACTAAGTGGGAATACTACTTGTGCATCCAAACTCCTTAAACTAAGTTGTGCCAAATGAGTCCACCATACCTACCTATATGCGGTATTTCCGTGTCGTTCCAAGTAAATTTGTATGTGCCAACTCTAATTTTCAAAATGAATTTCCTTTTTGTGTGCTCGTACCGCTCATGAAGCGGCATGGGTGGCCAACATTTTTCCATGCTAGATATGTTATTCTCAAGATGAGTGTTTATTCACTTGTCATTGCACGAGAGTGTGGCCGGTAATAGGGATGCCCAGTCCCAAAATGAAAAAAAAATATTTATGTTGTCAAATAATAAATTCCTTGGAAAGTGTTGGTATGGAGGGCACCCGTGGATACGGCTAGCCATGGATTGGGAAAGAATGGTGGAAAAAGGAATAAACTTTGTTTTATGTTTGGGAACCGCCTATGATGTATCTAGCATGGAAAGTATTGGGAATTCTTGGTCGTTTTCGTTGACGGGAAAAGCATGCCTCTTAAAATATTTTATCTCTCAATTTAAGCTTTGAACTCTGGCACCTCTACAAATCTCTGCTTCCCTCTGTGAAGGGCCTATCTATTTATTTTATGCAAAAAAATTTGAGTCTCCATCTTCTCTCATAAAGCACCAACTAAGGAGCACTATGATCATACTTGTGCATTGGATGTAGCTAATATTCAAGTGTGTTTCATGAATGGATCAATGATTGAGCATGATGGGCTGGGGATAGCTTTCTTTAGTGTTGATATTTTGAAAGACATGGTTGCTTGTCGATATGCTTGAGTATCGATGTCCTCATGTCAATTATAGATTATTGCTTTGAATCATCTAAAAGTCCAAATGTCCATGCTACAAAAGAAAAGAATATGTGATGAACATTTTAGGAAGCATTCCACTTCAAAAATTATGTTTTTATCATTTACCTACTCGAGGACGAGCAGGAATTAAGCTTGGGGATGCTGATACGTCTCCAACGTATCTATAATTTTTGATTGTTCCATGCTGTTATATTATCAATCTTGGATATTTTACATTCATTTACTAGCAACTTTATATCATTTTTTGGGACTAACCTATTGACATAGTGCCCAGTGCCAGTTGCTATTTTTTGCTTGTTTTTTACTTCGCAGAATATCCATATCAAATGAAGTCCAAATGTGGTGAAACTTTTTGGAGATTTTTTTCTGCCCAGAAGACACCCAGGAGGCCCAAGAAGTGCACCAGAGGGGCCCTGTGGGGCCCACTAGGCACACCCTGGTGGGTAGTGGGGCCCACAGGCACCCCCTCCACTACCTCTCAGTTCTATAAATACTCTAATATTTCAGAAACCCTAGGGGAGTCGATGAAACACAATTCCAGCCATCGCAAATTCCAGAACCACGAGATCCAATCTAGAGGCCTTTTCCGGCACTTTGCCGGAGCGGTCAAAGATCACGGAGGCGTTCTTCATCATCACCCTTGCCCCTCCGATGATGCGTGAGTAGTTTACCATAGACCTATGGGTCCGTAGGCAGTAGCTAGATGGCTTCTTCTCTCTTTTTGATCTTCAATACAATATTCTCCTCGACATTCTTGGAGATCTATTTGATGTAATGACTTTTTGCGGTGTGTTTGTTGGGATCCGATGAATTGTGAGTTTATGATCAGTTCTATCTATGAATATTATTTGAGTCTTCTTTGAACTCTTTTATGCATGATCTTTATAGCCTCGTATTTCTTCTCCGAAACTTTGGTTTGGTTTGGCCAACTAGATTGATTTTTCTTGCAATAGGAAGAGGTGCTTTGTGATGGGTTCGATCTTGTGGTGCTCATTCTCAGTGACAGAAGGAGACATGACACGCATGTATCGTTGCCATTAAGGATAAAAAGATGGGATCTATTCCTACATGAATAGATCTTGTCTACATCATGTCATCATTTTTATTGCATTACTCCGTTTTTCCATGAACTTAATACACTAGATGCATGCTGGATAGCGGTCGATGTGTGGAGTAATAGTAGTAGATACACAATCGTTTCGGTCTACTAATCTTGGACGTGATGCCTATATACATGATCATTGCCTTGGATATCGTCATGATTATTTGCTTTTCTATCAATTGCCCAACAGTAATTTGTTTACCCACCGTATGCTATTTTCTCGAGAGAAGCCACTAGTGAAATCTACGGCCCCAGAGTCTATTTCCTATCATATTATTTTTTAGATCTATTAATCCAAAAATACCTTGCTGCACTTTTTCTTTACTTATTTTATTTTTTGTTTTTGCTAGATCTATTTATCAAATCTCATACAATTTAATCTATCTCAATACCGAGGAGGGATTGACAACCCCTCTTACGCGTTGGGTTGCAAGTATTTGTTATTGTGTGCAGGTGCTGTTTACATAGTGTTGCTTGGTTCTCCTACTGGATCGACAACCTTGGTTTCATAACTGAGGGAAATACTTACCGTTGTTGTGCTGCATCATCCTCTCCTCTTCGGGGAAACACCAATGCAGATACAAGCAATCAGTCAACACAGAGCCCATATTGACTCATGGTTACAAACGAAATCTACTCAACCATGAACTCATACAATCCCTTTGAGCTTGGGCGATCACCCACTGGTGAGCTTCTCCTGCAGGTCCATAGACATGGGTCTGCGGGAGTCACCCCCGATTTCCCACCAAAGCAATACCGAAGTTCCACCCATATGATTCCCACCCATATGATTCATTAATTAAGTTGTTATCAAGTAGTCTAGTATATGATCATTAGCTCAAAAGCTGATATTGATTCCCAATCCATGTAACTGCAGCTAAGCAATATTACTCGATGGTTGCAAGGAACAGTGTACAAGACCTAAGTTTTCAGCTACTAGGTTAATGCAGAATTTAGCAAGCCTAAACTCAGACTCCTATCACGGCATTTCTACAATACATTGAAAATACTCGATAACATGGTCAAAGTGAAACTTTCCTTCGTTGTTGTTTTCATAGGTACACTCCTCACAGCCACAAGGGTTACACTCCTTGTAATCTATTGTTGAAATAAAAACGCAAGAACATAAGAACCCAATTCATGCAAAGGGAATACTTGCATAAATGCAATTTAAGAAGCAATCATTCAAACACATGGTGTATTTGCGTGGTTAGGGTTTGATTGAATTCTACTTGGTTGTCATGCCTCACGTTGAGTACCATCTAGGTTCATTCAACTATCTGAGTATAGGTTGATCTAGCTTGGTTCCACACTCAATTCATCACCATGGTATGTGTCTTAACTTAATTGGAATTTGAATAATGTTCTCCTATTTAAATTCAAATTGAATTAAACTTAAACAAGGTTTGAATCTGAATTGATTTCAAATAATTTGAATTAGGTTCAAGTTGTTTGAACAATCTAATTAAGTTCATCTTTTTAATTTGATTTCAATTCAATTTGAATTTGAATTGTGGTTCATCTAGTTTGAATTCAATTTGAATTGAGTTTGAATTGTGCTTTGAATTTTATTTCAAATAAGGTTTGGTTTAAGTTTAAAGTACTTCATGCTTTACTAAGTTGATTTAAGATTTCAATTGTAGAAGTTTTCATTTAATTTGGATTATCCTAATGATCTTAGTTTCATTGAATTCATTTGATTCAAATATGTTTGCATTTCCCATAGACAACATAATCCAAATTATTTACTAGGTTCAATTTTATTTTCCACAGTCAACATAATCCAAGTCTCGTTCAAATTGAAACCAAAGTTTCAATGTAATAATCAAACTAGGTTTGAATTTACACTTAAGAGGGTCTAAAGAGTTCCTACCTGCATGCAAATGATCAAGGTGTAACACACAGGATGGCAATAAAAGCAACAAGGTTCATAAAACTGAAATGGTTCACACAAACAAGCAAGCAAGGAAACTAGAACAGTCACCCACAAAATTTGGTGTCATCAATACGCTAACATGATAACGTAAAAGTAAAACATGGGTAGTGGTAATTCTAATGTCCTTGCAGGCGTCGAGCGTAGAGCCCTGTGGTAGCTCCTAGCATCTATGATCTTGCGCTTCTTCGGTGCCTCAATCGCTGCCTCTAGCCATACGTCCTCTCCATCGGAGTGAACCAGTATCCTCTCCTGGGGTTCCTCTTCCTCTTCCTTTGGTGGAGATGGTGGAGTCATAGCCTTCAGCTTCCTCTCTAATTTCCTGATCCTCTTCTCCTTGATGAGGAGATGTGCATCGCTTATCGGAATCTTCTCATCCTTGACCTTTACATTCTTCCGTAGATCTAGGACCTCCTCCAGAATGTCCCTGTTGGCCATGAGTTCATCGCACTCACTCAGAAACTCCTCGCTATACTCCTCGAGGTTAGCCACATGACTCTCCATGTCCTCGTAATGCCTTTCCTCCCATATCATCTCCTCCCTGTTAGGGTCCCTACATGCAACCCATTAACATTGCTCTTCCTAAAATGGTGGAAAGGGTAGTTCTCCAGTATCATTTTTCGGTACTTCCATAAGGTGTAGCCGAGGACTTCCTGGGCAACTTGCTCAACACCATTTCCCCAGTTGATGTAGAGCTTAGCGAAGGTGATGTTGTTGGTGTAGGGTATCGCTTATCTCCCTCGTACCATGGTTTTGATGATCCAATGTTGCCGGGCCTTAGATACTATGGGAGGCAACTTCTTCCCATGAATTCCGGCGGTGGAAGGTTTCGTTCCTCTATCAGTTTGATGAGTTGGTCCATGAACATGCTCTTCTCCTTAGCGTACACGTATCGAGTGAAGTCTGCCATCTATAGTTTTGAAAAAAAAAATAGGGTCAGAAATGAAGTGATGCGAAGTACGAGACCAACGGAAAATCTTAAGCAAGCGAAAAAAAGTTTTGATCCTATGGTTTCGTCCAATCCTAGGGTTACGTCCTATAGTCAAGACATTGCTCTGATACCATCTACCATGGCCCACCTTTTTAGGCATACGAACTTCGTATGTTTCTATGCCAACCCCTGGATTGAATCGTCAGCATACACAATAACAGATGTAGTATCACACACAAATTACATCGCACGATCCAGAAAGCAAATAGTCTTACAGACTCTAGCTATAGGCTAGTCAAATACATAATCTTACAATAAGCAAATACAGTTCTTCTAAAGTAGAAACAAAAGAAAATCTAAGGTAGACGTCTTGGTAAGCTCCATCAACACCACATGAAATCATTTCGAGTAGAGGCACAAAATCCTGCATAAGTCACTCCTCGTAGTATTCACCTGCAACATGATACGTTGTAGCCACCACGATCAATACATTGAGCGTTTGGCAAGTTTCACAGTCGTTATGGAAAATCCCGAGTCACTGACCTCCTTTTAGTGATCCGGTAATGGAACAGAAAAGTATCCCGCACCTATTTCCCTAGAGGTGACCCTGGGTTATCGAACCCACAAGAGGAAGATTCCCTTGAAGTGAAGGTCTCTAGCAAGCTTTTGTTAAAGGATCAATTCCAGCTTTTGACCGGATTAATCAAGCAAACAATGATTCAAACACTATAATAAAAAATAGGTGCGAGTATGAGGTCTTAATGCTTACAACCATGTATTTGTGTTGGGACCAGATATGATCTTAATTTGTGCGCTGGAAGTCACCCATCGAGATGTGCTTGTTACGAACCGAAGTGGGGGATGTGTCCAAATAACATCTTGACCGGCACGAGTCCTGCATCAAGAATCAGTTGTCCTACCACAGGCCCTATCTGTCACGTGTGGTTTCCTCAATAATTAAGATTATAAAAAATAAGACAAGAGCTTTGGGTGTTTAATGACTATACCTCATGAATCCCCAAGGATTGGATCCGTGTTACCGTACTAAACCCTTCTGTCACTGGTATTCAGAAGAACACTTCATGTTCTCCCCGCACTTAGCCTCACCATGCTCGACCTCCATGATCCTGGGTACCTGCAGGGACGAAGATCGCGGACAAGACAAGAGGCATCTATGGAACAATTTTATTTCACATATATGGGATGTTAATTCAAAGCTCTTCCATTGATCCCCACAACAAATACAGAGGGTTGCAAGGCCTATGCCTCAACCCATACCTTATCAAACTACTCATACATGGAGATCAGGTCACAAGAATAAAACAATGAAGAACACATCTCAGGATTAACTGATTGCAAATATGTCTTACAATGGATGCCTTGTGCGATGCACGATTACAAGTATTAACTAGATGGTGTTGGACTATGGTGTTCATGGCGGATATGGAGATGGAAGTGGTGGCGGATAGGGTTGATGAAAGGGGTTGACGAGGGTTCTGCTCTGGCATCGTTCGACACTTGTGTGTTGACATTTCGATGGGGCCCCCTTTATAAAAGTTGTTCAGGTGGATGAGCTGCCTTAGTTTCCATGCCATACGAGCGCTTGCGCCCGTATGCGCTTGCGCCCGCATGGAACATCGTCTTTTGTGCTCTGGCCACTAGTGCGCCTCCTGGTGATTGCTTCTTCCTTCATTTCCATTCCTTTCCATGTTCTCACATGATTTATTCCCTTTTTAGCCCATTTCCTGTGGAAACACATCAAAGATAGGATTTGTGGAATCCTTTGCATTCATTAGTCATTAGTAGCAATATCGGAGTGAATATCTCTGTTTAAATGAAATATCTCGGTTTAAACTAAGGGTGAATGAGTGTAAAACTATCACTCATCAACTCCCCCAAGCTTAAACTTGATTGTCCTTGAGCAACATAAAGAGAAACCCGAATCATCAGGAACTCAGTTGTTTAAACCAAAATAATGAGAAGGTTTTGGTTCACTACTTACGATCGGTACGCCTAGATAGCCCTCCGCTTCTTGACCTAAAAACTTAGTATAGCTGTAGCGGTGGCATGGTTATTGTGCAAGTGTTAGAGAAGCAAAGACGACACGTTCTTCTTCCACTTCAACTTGGTGACGGTAACGATCATGATCCCAACCCCTAATGCATCTTCATACTGATCTTGGGTGTGCGTAGGTGTAAAATGTTTTGTTTTATACTACATTTCCCAACACCTACCTATTATGGCGTTTCCATAGTCATTCTGAGATATATTGTCATGCAACTTCCGTCATCCTCATATACATGACTTGAGCATTCATTGTCATATTGCTTTGCATGGTCGTAAGATAGCTAGCATGATATTTTCATGGCTTGTCCATTTTTTGATATCTCCCCTACACTAGATCATTGCAGATCCTGGTACACTGCCAGAGGCATTCATATAGAGTCATATTCTTTTAGTTTATCGACTTGTAAGTAAATAAAAGTTTGATGCATTATAGAGTGTTTCCCCTACCTGTGAGGATATAAAAAAGAAGAAGAAAAAGGAGGCCAAAAGAGCCCATCAAAAAAATAAAAGAGAGAGAGAGAGAGAAAAAAGAGAAACAAAAAAATGAGAGAAAAAGAGAGAGGGGGCACAATACTATCCTTTTTCCACACTTATGCTTCAAAGGAGCACCATGTTCTTCATATACAGAGTCTCCATGATTTGTCACTTTCATATACTAGTGGAAATTTTACATTATAGAACTTGGATTGTATATTCTGATGATGAGCTTCCTCAAATGTTCAAGGTCTTCATGAGAAAGCAACTTGGATGCACACCCACTTAGTTTCCATAGTGAGCTTTCATACACTTATAGCTCTAGTGCATCCGTTGCATGGCAATTCCTACTCCTCGCATCGATATCGATTGTAAGGCCTATCCATTGCCTAACGATCTGCCGAGTTGATGCGAGACTTTCTCCACCTAGTGATGATATAATTTCAGCGGGCAGTGCTATTTGGTTCTGTAGTAGTGGCGATTCAGAATTTTAATTAGTCTCATGCACACTACTAGGGAAAAGCCTAGCAGTAGCGCAGGTCAAATGCCTAGCAGTAGCATGGGTAGCCGTGCTACTGATATGGCGCTACAGCTAACTTTTAGCAGTAGTGCGTGGTTGCCCGCGCTACTGCTATCTAGGTGTAGCAGTAGCGTTTGTTGCAGAAACGCACTGCTGCTAATAGCTGTAGCGCCCTTGTTTAAAGAGCGCTACTGCTAAAGTCATACCCCGCGCTACTGTTATTAGTTTCTGTATTTTTTTCTGCTGCATATTTTCCTTTGTATTTGTACAGGTTTTATACAATAGTCTCGAGCATATCATATACATACAAATCTGATCATATCATACACATACAAATAGTCTCATCAAATCGATCATGTCATCATCATAATCATCATCCAACACAAAATGATGTCTCTCGTCATCATCTCGAAATAGCGATACAAGTTATGACATGTCTCGAATACTTGCAACTACATCGTCATCCATCTAAACAATGATATAGACGAGAAGAGCTATCACTATGAGTGAGAGCGGAACTATGCAGTACATGAGGTGGCGGTTATGATTCCTCTCTCGCGCTAGCGTGAACCTCAAGTAACTAGCTTCTGCTTCTTGTCTGCTTTTGAACCCTTTATGGCTGGCGCCCGAGAACCGCTCCACTTGCGCCTGACACTCGGGCCACTTGTCGTACACTCCCGGAATCTTCCCTATGTACACGACATAGCACTGCTTCTTCGCCATCAAGGATCTAGATACCTGTTAGAGATGCATCTTCATCAAGAGAATGTACAATCATATGCAACAAAATATACTTGAGCAACACGAAAAGAAAGGGTTAGCAAATAGATGCAACATATATTAAAAATAAATAATCAACGCTGTTTCATCGTACGAAACTAATTAACTAGAGGTCCGCAGGTCATCGTACCCAAACTAACAAAGTAGCATTACGCAAGTTCGGCAGGGACCGTGGACATCACAAAGTTTCATCGCTACAGAAAATATACAAGTTCAACCAATACATATCATCATCGGCATCGTAAATCACTACAAGTTCCATCCATCCATATCATCGAGGATGCACCCTAGCTTCTTGAACACCGTGAGGTCCTGACGTTCCATGCCTATGCGAGTTCGGACGTCATCTCGCGATATAGGGCCGTGGTGGAACATCCCCTTCTCTTTGACGACTTCTTTCATGATGATCATCGCAATGTCCCTCTGGATGCGAAAGAAGTCATCTCTAAGTTTATAATCCGCTTCTCCTTGGGATTCTACCCACTTGCGGATATGATCATCGCTTCTGGTTGTCATGCGAAGCTGTTGGTGATCCCTTCTGAACTCCATCATGAGATGGAGGAGGTAGAATCCATCGTTCCTGCTTGGTTTCGGGACATGGATGCAGCAAAAGTTAGTTTTATGCGAGAAACCTGGCTTGCGGTTCCTTTGTTTCCTGATCTGCAGGTGGCCACCCCTCAAGCTGAAGCCGTGGAGAGCATCATCTAGAACATTCATTACTTGTGTGTAGTCCTTCTTCTCGTAGTTTCTGGTAGGGTCAAAATACACGGCGTGGGAGACTCGCGAGCAAAGAACTATAAGGACGGCGCACCCGTTGCTGCGGGAAAAAAAAACACATCAAATTATTCTCCATATGAGAAAGAAGGAATGATTGAAATGTACGAAAGGGTTGTATGGCACTGACTTACTCTGGATGATAAGCCAGGAGGACAATTTCCTGGTCCTTATTCTTTATCATGAAGTTTTTGAGGTACTTCCTAGCAGTTTTACGCTCAAAGTCGCCTAGACTCAAGGACTCGTGCATGTAGTATGGATCTGCCACACAGATTTGCGAGACTTGTTCTCTCTTCATGACAAAGCTCATATGTAGCGCAAAAAGGCGGACGATTGTAAAATCGAGTCGCCTTGTTAGAAACATCTCGAAGATATGGTCAAACCGTAGGAAGAACACCTCCGCGGGCCGTGTGTCGACGTAGCACTTCCCCTCAGGCACACGAGCCACGTATGTCGGATATCCTGGATCCTTCAAGGCTAGTAGGCTTATCTCAGTCGACAACACATGGTCGTGCAGTATCCTGAGATCCCCTGATATGGCCTCCTACAGTTTCGGCGGTAGGATCGGCTCGCCCGCGACATGGAACATGGCCGCACCTATGATGGGTACACGCTCTTCAAAATCCGCTGTCTGGCTGCTATGTGCTCTGGCTTGTTTGTAGGCAGCAGAGCCTTTCTTTGACGGTCTCTCCCTCTCCTTTTTCTTGGGCTGACCTTTCGGACACTTCCTTAACCCCTGCCCCAGTGTTGTCGGGCTAAGCACTGTACGACCCTCGGCTAGTTGAGCCTGCGTTGAGGCGGCATCTTCAGGCGTGTCCTATGAGGATTGCATGAAGAGAGACTTCTTGCAATCAACCCTGCTAGGACGTTCCTGCCCAGGCACATCATCCATCTCCTCATCAGCACGCTGATAGCCCGAGTCATCATATGGCTGACTCATCATTTCTATGTCGTCGTCATAGGCGCCTGTATTGAGGAATCGAAGAGGGTCATCCTCATCCATCTCATCATCCAATCTTTGTTCTATGGGGGTGATTACATCATCCACTATTGGACCCCCTTCCTCGCGACGTCCGCCGCTCTCACCCGGCACTACATGCGTTGATAATTGCGTAGGCAGGGTGGTGGTGTTCATACCTGCTTGCTGATGTGTGGTTATTGGTGTGCTCTCGCCCGCCTCCAGACGAAGAAGATTCTTCGGCCATAGCAGCATCCAACCCTTGTAGTTTCCAAGCCGCATCGGGGTCTCGTCGTCCTCTCCCCCGAACCATACTGGAGGCGGAAAATCCTCGTGCACCGATTTCACACTCGACAAGTTAACCCTGAAGTGGCCAACGGGGATCTGCTGGCCGTGGAACCTGAGTTCCAAGGGCTTCGTTATCACTGCCTTTCCCACGTCCACCTTCTAGCCTTTGATCAAGTAGAGTACGGTGCATGGGGTTTCGTCGGCCTGCAAAGACATGTCTGCGGCGTAAAACATCTGAAAGGCAACGAAAATAGAATATTCTAGATATATGTTGGTGCGACGTGTAATTACCATGAGGGCGTTGAGCTCAGCAAAAGACGAAGGCCCGTCTAGTGCGCCAGAGACAGAGGACGGGCTGCTATGAGCGGGTGCGGGTGTGGGTGCGGGAGCAGGCGCGGTTGCGTGAGCAGGTGATGGTGCGGTTGTGATGTTCACTGAGTTGCTCCCGACGAAGCTGGGCATGGGAAAATCATCTATCGACTTGTCTCGATTTTCCTTCGTCTAGTTGATGACAGCCGGGATCGAGTTAGTAGTGAAATCATTTCTACAGGCAGCTACAGCTGTAGCGATTGTCTCCTGGACCAACTCATTTTTCTCCTGAGCTGTTTTTTCGCGTCCTCAGCTATTTTTTTCTCGAACACAAGCTTCACCTTCTCGTTGATGTCCGCCTAACTGAACTTCTTTTTCTACTTCTTAGCCTCCGGGCCCTCGTTGTAAAAGACCTTCCATGTGGCGCCATCTCTGGCACCGTGCACATGTCCATATTGCGGCTGCTGGTCCAAAGAGAGTCCCTTAAGTTCGTTCAAGGCCTGGTTGAGAGGGGTGTCCCACTTGGGCCTCATCGACGAAGACTCGCTTTCGATTGCAAGCCTGTGTTGCTTCTCCTGCAAAAGGAACGTGAACTGTTTACGAATGTGTAGTCGACTTGATCAGAAGCTAAATGTAAGGTGTGGTAAAAGAATAATTACCAGTATTCTTTCCAATTTCCTCATGATCGGGCCCGTGTAAAAAACCTTCTTTTCCTTGTCCCACTTGTACCGGGCCCTGATGAAGTCACACTCCAAGGGGTTGGTGAACTTCGTGAAGGGGTCTGGGGTCCCCGCGGCTTCACATTCTGCGTCCTCCTTATCCCATATGGGCCTTTTGCCAAGGTAGCCACGGCTTCCGAGGCGTTGGTTCCCTGTGTTCCTTTGCTGAAGCGCCTTGAATTTCTCAGCCTTAGCCTTGGCTGCCTCGTTAGCGCAAGTGTCCTTGAACTTTTGGAACTCCTCTTCCGCAAGTGTCGGATTTTCCTCCAGAATCTTGGACAGGGGTTCCTTAGCTTTAGTAGCTCGTGTCACCCTCCCTTTCCAGGAGGCCAAATCATTGCTAAACATGCCCATGGCGTGATTGTTAATCTTTTTCATCTTCGGATCATCCCACGGGTGTTCTATGCGGTCATCCCGGTCGGGGAACTGGAATCTCTTGTGCAGCTTCATTAGGAGCAACTACTTCAAATGTTCTTTACCCCTTAAGTCATCGTCGTTGATGCTTGTGCATTCCTGTAGGATGCATCCGAGTTGGTTCCCGTTGCACTTGCGAGGTTCTTTTGGCTCTAATGGCTCAAACTTGCCAGGGGCCATCTTTGTGATGAGCAGTCATCTGATGCCGAGTTTGTTAGGTTTTCGTATCCTCTGCTTCTTCTTTTCGTTAGCGGCTTCAGCGCCGGTACCTTCCCTGCCGGTCTTGGCGCCGCCATCGGTGTCGATGTCGGCGTCAGTACCATCATCGTTGCTGTCCTGCAAACCTTGACTGTGCTTAGTAGCCAAAAAGTCGAGGTAGTTATGTTCACCCTCATAATCCATCTCGTCTGCATCGTGGTCAGAAGTCCCAGTTTCTTCATTGTTTGACATGTTTCCTACGATTAAGTCTCCTCGTTTAATTCTTAAACTATAATAAAATGAGTAATGACATAAAAAAAAAAGGTCTATGGTTTGCCGAAATGCCGTTTCTTTCCCGTCGCAGCAAATCCCGGCAATGTGGACATATCGAGCGCCTGAAATTCACCGGAACAAAAATGAATCAACATTCCGGCGAAACATAGGCCACTCGGATCATTTACCCTGCACATAACCATCATTTTCCAAATATCACATGTCCAAATTCCAAATATCACATGTCCACATATCACATGTCCACTTCAAATTTGCATATAACAGGAAGAAAAATATAGAACTTGAAGAAAAATGCAAGAAGTCCTTTTTCTTCACAATATTTGAAACTAGTGTTAATCAATTCTATTTTTTTTCTTTAAATAGCAACAATTGCTTTAACTAAAAAAATTAAATACCTAGAATTCTGTTAACTACACCTAAAATACCTAGAATTCTGTTAACTACACCTAAATTCTATTAACTACACATAAATTGCCTACTAGAATGTCCACCAATAAAAATTCCTAGAATAATATTTCTGTCCTAATTTGATACCTAGCTAAATACCAATAAAAATTCTAGAATAATATTTTTGTCCTAATTTGATACAAAAAGTATACACAGAAAAATTGACTTGATTTCTGTCCTATTTTATAATATGGATAATTTTACCTATTTTCTGAATTTTCTGACATAAAACTCTATGAATATTTTGAATTCAGAATCAAAATGCCTACAAGCATGAACAATAGGAACATCAGAATCTAGCTATTTCATCAACACATTTTCTGAAATTTGAATTCATAATTTTCTGAATTTTTAATTCACAACATCATTTTCTGAATTTTGAATTCACAAAAGCTACTATTTTTCAATTGTAAATTAAACCTAGCTATTTCATGAACCCTAGAACCTAACTACAAAACCTAACTACATGAACCCTAGAACCCTGCTACTTCTTGAGCTTGCTTTGATTTTTCCCTTGAAGAGGAAAGGGTGATGCAGCAAAGTAGAGATAACTATTTCCCTCAGTTAAGAACCAAGGTATCCATCCAGTAGGAGGGACAAGCAAGTCTCCAATCTATGCACCTGCACAAACTAACAAACACTTGCACTCAGCGCAAAAAAGGTGTTGTCAATCCCATCACGGTCTCGAACAAGAGTGAGATCTAATAGAGATAGATATAAAAGATTACTAAAATGTAAAACAAAGTAAAAACAAATTAATTGCAGCAAGGTATTTTTGGGTTTTTTGGTTTATAGATATGAAAATATATGATGGAAAATAGACCCGGGGGCCATAGGTTTCACTAGAGGCTTCTCTCTTGAAGATAGCATACGGTGGGTGAACAAATTACTATTGAGCAGTTTATAGAAAAGCGCAAAGTTATGACGATATCTAAGGCAATGTCATGAATATAGGCATCACGTCCGTGACAAGTAGAACGAAATGATTCTGCGTCTACTACTATTACTCCACACATCGACCGACTCCTGCCTGCATCTAGAGTATTAAGTTTATAAGAACAGAGCAACGCTTTAAGTAAGATGACATGATGTAGAGGATAAAACTCAAGCAATATGATGAAAACCCCATCTTTTTATCCTCGATGGCAACAATACAATACGTGCCTCGCTACCCCTTCTGTCACTGGGTGAGGACACCGCAAGATTGAACCCAAAACTAAGCACCTCTCACATTGCAAGAAAACCAATCTAGTTGGCCAAACCAAACCGATAGTTCGAAGAGAAATATAAGGATATCTTAATCATGCATAAAAGAGTTCAGAGAAGACTCAAATAATATTCATAGATAATCTGATCATAAATCCGCAATTCATCAGATCTCAACAAACACACAGAAAAAAGTATTACATTGAATAGATCTCCAAGAACATCAAGGAGAACATTGTATTGAAGATCAAAGAGAGAGAAGAAGCCATCTAGCTACTAGCTATGGACCCGTAGGTCTATGGTAAACTACTCACGCATCATTGGAAAGGCAGAAAGTTTGATGTAGAGGCCCTCCGTGATCGAATCCCCCTCCGGTAGGGTGCCGGAAAAGGCCCCAAGATGGGATCTCACGGGAACAGAGGCTTGCGGCGGCGGAAAAGTATTTTGGTGGACACTTCTGGTGGTTTGGGAATATTTGGGAATTTATAGAGCAAGAATTAGGGTTAGGAGACCCCCGAGGGGCCCACAAGCCCTCAGGGTGCCCCCCAAGGGGCGCGCCTCTCCAAGCTCCATGGATGTCTTCTGGTCCAAGAAAAATCATCATAAAGTTTTATTCTGTTTGGACTCCGTTTGATATTCCTTTTCTGTAAAACTCAAAAACAAGGAAAAAAACAGAAACTGGCACTGGGCTCTAGGTTAATAGGTTAGTCCCAAAAATAATATAAAATAGCATATTAATGCATATAAAACATCCAAAACAGATAATATAATAGCATGGACAATAAAAAATTATAGATACGTTGGAGACGTATCAAGCATCCCCAAGCTTAATTCCTGCTCGTCCTCGCGTAGGTAAATGATAAAAACAGAATTTTTGATGTGGAATGCTACCTAACATATTCATCAATGTAATCTTCTTTATTGTGGCATGAATATTCAGATCCATAAGAATCAAAACAAAAGTTTAATATTGACATAAAAACACTAATACTTCAAGCATACAAATAAAGCAATCATGTCTTCTCAAAATAACATGGCCAAAGAAAGTTATCCCTACAAAATCATATAGTCTGGCTATGCTCCATCTTCATCACACAAAATATTTCATCATGCACAACCCCGATGACAAGTGATACGTCTCCATCGTATCTACTTTTCCAAAGTCTTTTGCCCTTGTTTTGGACTCTAATTTGCATGATTTGAATGGAACTAACTCGGACTGACGTTGTTTTCAGCAGAATTGCCATGGTGTTATTTTTGTGCAGAAATAAAAGTTCTCGCATTGACCTGAAAATTTACGTAGAATATTTTTGGAATTAATAAAAAATACTGGCACAAGAATTATCCAGAGGGGGGGCCACCCAGAGGCCTCAAGCCCTGGGGGCGCGCCCTGCAGGCTTGTGGGCCCCCTGGAGCCCCTCCGACCTCAACTCCAACTCCATATAACCCTATTCGGGGAGAAAAAAAATCAGAGAGAAGGATTCATTGCTTTTTATGATACGGAGCCGCCGCCGCCTCCTGTTCTTCATCGGGAGGGCTGGTCTGGAGTCCGTTCGGGGCTCCGGAGAGGGGGATTCGTCGCCATCACCATCACCAACCTTCCTCCATCACTAATTTCATGATGCTCACCGCCGTGCGTGAGTAATTCCATCGTAGGCTTGCTGGACGGTGATGGGTTGGATGAGATTTATCATGTAATCGAGTTAGTTTTGTTAGGGTTTGATCCCTAGTATCCACTATGTTCTGAGATTAATGTTGCTATAACTTTGCTATGCTTAATGCTTGGCACTAGGGCCCGAGTGCCATGATTTCAGATCTGAACCTATTATGTTTTCATGAATATATTTGTGTTCTTGATTCTATCTTGCAAGTTGTAGACACCTATTACGTGCCATGATCCGCATACCCCAAGGTGACAATAATTGGGATTCTTTCCGGTGATTGCCGTAGTTTGAGGAGTTCATGTATTCACTAAGTGCTAATGCTTTGTTCCGGTTCTCTATTAAAAGGAGGCCTTAATATCCCTTAGTTTTCATTAGGACCCAGCTGCCATGGGAGGGTAGGACAAAAGATGGCATGCAAGTTCTTTTCCATAAGCACGTATGACTATATACGGAATACATGCCTACATTATATTGATGAATTGGAGCTAGTTCTGTGTCACCCTAGGTTATAACTCTTGCATGATGAATGCCATCCGACATAATTATCCCTCACTGATCCGTTGCCTACGAGCTTTTCACATATTGATCTTTGCTAAGTTACTTTTCCGTTGCTACTGTTACGATCACTACAAAACTGCTACTGTTACTTTTGCCACCGTTCCCATTACTTCCATACTAATTTTCTACTGAAAAATTTGCTACATATATTAAGTCTGTCAGGTGTGGTTGAATTGACAAATCAGCTGCTAATACTTAGGAATATTCTTTGGCTCCCCTTGTGTCGAATCAATAAATTTGGGTTGAATACTCTACCCTCGAAAACTGTTGTGATCCCCTATACTTGTGGGTTATCAAGACCTTTTTCTGGCACCGTTGCCGGGGATCATAGCTCTATTCTCTGAGTCACTTGGGGTTTATATCTGTTGATCACTATGAGTAATCTGAAAGATAAAAAAACCAAGATTTTCCCCTCTACTACGAGGGGAGGTAAGAAACTGCCATCTAGCTCTGCACTTGATTCACCTTCTGTTTTGAGTAAGCTTGCGACGCCACCACCTGCTATTAATTCTGATATGTCGCAAGTAATTGATGATGCTACTTCTTCTATGCATGATGCTTTTGATGATACTACTGCTTTGCTTGATAATATTGTGCCACTGGGTGAATTTCTTGATGAACAACTTGCTAGAGTTAATGCTGAAACTGATGAAATTATTGAAACTGAACACTTTGAAACACCTGCTAGACCTAGCTCTCCTAGATATGAATTGCCTAATATACCTGAGAGTGATGACCCACAAGTATAGGGGATTAATCGTAGTCCTTTCGATAAGTAAGAGTGTCGAACCCAACGAGGAGCAGAAGGAAATGACAAGTAGTTTTCAGCAAGGTATTCTCTGCAAGCACTGGAATTATAAGTAACGAGTAGTTTGATAGCAAGGTAATTTGTAACAAGCAAGCAACAGTAATGGTAACAAAAGTGCAGCAAGGTAGCCCAATCCTTTTGAGGCAAAGGACAGGTCAAAACGGTCTCTTATGATAAGCAAAGCATTCTTGAGGGTACACGGGAATTTCATCTAGGCACTTTCATCATGTTGGTTTGATTTGTGTTCGCTACTTTGATAATTTAATATGTGGGTGGACCAGTGCTTAGGTGCTGTTCTTACTTGAACAAACCTCCTACTTATGATTAACCCCCTCGCAAGCATCCGCAACTACGAGAAAAGTATTAAGAATAAATCTAACCATCGCATTAAACTTTTGGATCCAAATCAGTCCCTTATGGAATAGCGCATAAACTAGGGTTTAAGCTTCTGTCACTCTCGCAACCCATCATCTAATAACTAATCCACAATGCATTCCCTTAGGCCCTAATAAGGTGAAGCGCAATGTAGTCGACGTTCACATGATACCACTAAGGGAATCACAACATACATATCATCAAAATATCGAACACATATCAAGTTCACATGATTACTTGCAACAAGATTTCTCCCGTGACCTCAAGAACAAAAGTAACAACTCACAAATAATAATCATTCTCAAGATCAGAGGGGTATTAAATAGCATAATGGATATGAACATATAATCTTCCACCAAATAAACCATATAGTAATCAACTACAAGATGTAATCAACACTACTAGTCACCCACAAGCACCAATCTAAGGTTCTGGTACAAAGATTGAACACAAGAGATGAACTAGGGTTTGAGTGGGGTTGGTGCTATTGAAGATGTTGATGGAGATTGCCCTCCCCAAGATGGGAGAGTTGTTGGTGAAGATGATGATGATGATTTCCCCCTCTGGGAGGGAAGTTCCCCCAGCGGAATCGCTCCGCCGAAGGGCAAAAGTGCTCCTACCCAAGTTCCGCCTCGAGACGGCGGCGCTTCGTCTCGAAAGTCCTCTCCTCATTTTTTCTAGGTCAAAATAACTTATATACCAGAAGATGGGCACCGAAGGTGGGCCGAGGGGAGCACAACCCACCAGGGCGCGCCTGGGCTCCCTGGCGCGCCCAGGTGGGTTGTGCCCACCTGGTGGGCCCCCTCTGGTACTTATTGGCTCCAATAATTCTTATATATTCCATAAAAATTCTCCTTGAATTTCAGCTCATTTGGAGTTGTGCAGAATAGGTGGCCTGACGTAGCTTTTTCAGGTCCAGAATTCCAGCTGCCGGTATTCTCCCTCTTTGTGTGAACCTTGCATATTATGAGAGAAAAGGCATTAGAATTACTCCAAAAAGCATTATTATACATAAAAACAATATAAATTACATTAGGAAAACATGATGCAAAATGGACGTATCAACTCCCCCAAGCTTAGACCTCGCTTGTCCTCAAGTGAAAACCGAAATAAAAAAACATGCCCACATGCTTAGAAAGAGAGGTGTCGATAAAAACAAAATACGGACATAAAAGCATCATGTAAATTATTATAACAGCAACAAACTTTAACATAAAACTTTATTATAGAACTTTTATCATATAACTTCTATCATAGACTTCTCATGAACAAGTAACAATTCATCACAACATCGAAGTATAAAGCATAAACTCTATTGAAAACCAACAAACTATGTTCTCAGTCAACTTTGCAACTACAATTCATCATCTTTTCAGGAAGGTCACGTATCGGAGCCTTTTTGGCAAGTCCACATACTCAACCATCATATAGTCTTCTGTGATTGCTAACACTCACCGCATACACATGAGCAAAAAGTTTCAACCGGACACATAGAAAGATAGGGGCTTATAGTTTCGCCTCCCAACATGCTCACCTCAAGGGTGATGTCAACAATAATAACTCATGCTACTCATATCCAACTGGATATATGTGCCTAGATCTTGCCTCACCACAAGATGCTTGCCAAAAGAGAAAATAAAAAGGAATAGAGAGAAATACTTTGACTCTTGCATAAAAGTAAATACATAAAAGTAAAAGATAGGCCCCTCGTAGAAGGAAGCAGAGGTTGCCATGCGCTTTTCATTTGTATGCGCAATCTCTTAGTGCAAAAGAACGTCATGTTATATTGCCCCTTATGATAGCAACCTTTATTATGCAGTCTGTCGCTTTTATTCTTTGCCATCACAAGTTCGTACAACGCTCAATTTTCTCTTACACTAAATGATCCAACACTTTTAGAAGCAATTTTTATTACCCTTTTTGCATCGATGACAACTTACTTGAAGGATCTTACTCAAGCCATAGGTAGGTATGGTGGACTCTCAAAACAAGATTTGGGTTTAAGGGTTTTGGATGCACAAGTAGTATCTCTACTTAGTGCGGAATTTTTGGCTAGCAAAGATGAGGGGCAAGCACCACATGTTAAAGGATCTATGACAATATAACTTTTATGTGAATATGAACAAACATGAATCATTACGCTGTCTTCCTTGTCCAACGTCAACAATTTTGGCATATAATATTTTGATGGGGGCTCACAATCACAAAAGATGTCCAAGATAGTATATTTGCATGTGAATCTTCTCTTCCCTTAATAATTCTTTCATGAATCGCATTATTAACCAATGCTATGTTTGTAAATCTCCAATAAAATTTTCTACTTATACTCTTCCTTATGTGATGCCATTACTTACCATAAGATTAGCATATGAGATTTTTTATTTATTTCCTTTCTTTTATTGAACATGAAAATAAAGAGAACAAAACTTCAAACAAAACTTTATTATATATAACTTGCACATGATTACAAGGATAGAATATTAAGCAAACTCTCGAAAAGAAAGGATCGAACTAAATTTTTATTCATCTAAAGCAAAAGATAACTATGGATCGAACTAAGATAAGTAAAGGCAAAAGATAGTGGAGGTGATACGATACCGGGGCACCTCCCCCAAGCTTGGTGCAAGCCAAGGGGAGTGCCCATACCCGATACTCAATTTTCCTTTGGTGATGAAGAAGGAGGTGGTGGTGATGAAGTAGTAGCAATCTTATCCTTAGGTTTCCATGGCAAGGGCTCACCATTATAGGAAGAAGAGTGAGTCTCGCGGGTCCTGGAACTGGCAGCCAAACTGATACCTTTAAATCTTGCCTCATATTCAAAGACTTGGTTTTAGAGATCGTAGATCTGGCTTTGGAGAAAGTTGATTTGCTCGTTGAAGGTAAAGATGATGTCCTTCATGGACTTGCCCTCCACCTTGAGATCACGGGTATAGTCCGCGATCATGAGGTGATTGGCATTGAGCCCATGTTCCACCATCCCCATGCACCGGAAGACCTCCTGCTCCATAGCTTCAAGCCTAGCCTCCACGGATCCCGTCCCTTTGGGGCCTTGCACATCGCGGATGTGGAGCACCCCCTCACACATCTCAATAGCTTGAGGGTGCTGCATCACCTGCCGCAGATATGGGTTGATGACGTTCTCGAAGAACTTGTCCTTGGAGGAGCTCGAAGCGGCCGTGGTGAATTAGATCTGTCAGAAAACAGCAAGGAAAAGAAAACAGAAGATTTCTCCGTGATACAGTGGTCAATAGGTTCGGGGGGTATATAAAGATTTTTTATCTTGGGAAACAAGCAAACGGAAGAAAAACGGAGTCTGAAAGGTACCCGAGGTGGGCACAACCCACCTGGACGCGCCTGGCAAGCCAGGCGCGCCCTGGCTTCTTGTGCCCACCAGGGGTACCTTCCTGGTTGTTTCTTATTTTCCTAATTTTTGATATATTCCAAAACTGACAGAAAATATTTTTGCGGATTTTTCGGAGTCTGTTTACTTACCGTATCACGTACCTCCTCTTTTTCACGATTCTGGAGTGTTCCGGAAGGTTTCCTTTATGTGTTCTTCCGGTGTCATAGTTTGGATAATATTGCATTCAACATTAACGTGCGTACTTGAGATATAATGTTTTATTCTTTGCCCATTGACAACCTTTGGGTTAGTACCCTCGGCATTATTTATTTTGATGGCTCCAGATCGATAAACCTCCTCGATAACATAGGGTCCTTCCCATTTGGATTGGAGTTTTCCTGCAAAGAATCTGAAACGAGAGTTGTACAAAAGAACATATTCTCCAACTTTGAACTCACGCTTTTGGATTCTTTTGTCATGCCATCTTTTAACTTTTTCTTTAAATAACTTGGCATTTTCATAAGCTTGGGTTATCCATTCATCTAGTGAGCTAATATCAAATAACCTCTTTTCACCGGCAAGTTTGAAATCATAGTTGAGTTCTTTAATTGCCCAATATGCTTTATGTTCTAACTCAAGAGGCAAATGACAAGCTTTTCCATAGACCATTTTATAAGGAGACATACCCATAGGATTTTTATATGCTGTTCTATAAGCCCAAAGTGCATCATCTAATTTCTTAGACCAATTCTTTCGAGACCTATTGATAGTTTTCTGTAATATTAATTTTATTTCTCTATTGCTAAGTTCAACTTGACCACTAGATTGATGATGATAGGGTGATGCAATTCTATGGTTAACATCATACTTAGCAAGCATTTTGCGGAAAGCACCATGAATAAAATGTGAACCACCATCAGTCATTAAATATCTAGGGACTCCAAACCTTGGGAAAATAACTTCCTTAAGCATTTTAATAGAGGTGTTGTGATCAGCGCTACTAGTTGGAATAGCTTCTACCCACTTAGTAACATAATCAATAGCAACCAAAATATGAGTATACCCATTAGAGGAAGGAAAAGGTCCCATGTAATCAAATCCCCAAACATCAAATGGTTCAACAGCAAGTGAATAATTCATAGGCATTTCCTGACGCTTACCAATATTACCAATTCTTTGACATTGATCACAAGATAAAACAAACTTACGGGCATCCTTGAAGAGAGTAGGCCAATAAAAACAAGATTGCAGTACCTTGTGAGCAGTTCTATCTCCCGCATGATGCCCTCCATAAGCTTCGGAGTGACATTTTCGTAGGATTTGTCCCTGTTCATGCTCAGGTACACAACATCTAATAATACCATCTACTCCTTCTTTATAAAGATGTGGGTCATCCCAAAAGTAATGTCTTAAATCATAGAAGAATTTTTTGTTTTGTTGGTATGTGAAACTAGGTGGTATGTATTTAGCAACAATGTATTTAGCATAGTCAGCATACCAAGGAGTGTTATGAGAAACATTTATTGCAGCTAATTGTTCATCAGGAAAACTACCATTAATAGGTTGCGGGTCATCAAGAATATTTTCTAACCTAGACAAGTTATCAGCAACTGGGTTCTCAGCTCCTTTTCTATCAGTGATATGTAAGTCAAATTCTTGTAGCAAAAGAACCCACCTAATGAGTCTAGGTTTAGCATCTTTCTTTTCCGTAAGATATTTTATAGCAGCATGATCGGTGTGAACAGTAACTTTAGAATCAACAATGTAAGATCTAAATTTGTCACAAGCAAACACAACTGCTAAGAATTCCTTTTCAGTAGTAGCATAATTGCGTTGATCACTGTCTAGAGTCTTACTAGCATAATGAATAACATTTAACTTCTTATCAACTCTTTGTCCTAGAACAGCACCAACAGCATAATCACTAGCATCACACATAATCTCAAAGGGCAAGTTCCAATCAGGTGATTGAACAATAGGTGCAGAAATTAAGGCTTTCTTAAGTGTTTCAAAGGCTTCTACACAATCATCATCAAAAACAAATGGAACATCCTTTTGCAAAAGATTTGTAAGAGGCCTAGAAATTTTAGAGAAGTCTTTAATAAATCTCCTATAGAAACTAGCATGACCGAGGAAACTATGAATACCTTTGATATCTTTAGGACATGGCATTTCTCGATTGCATCAACTTTAGCTTTATCCACCTCAATACCTCGTTCAGAAATTTTATGTCCCAAGACAATACCTTCATTAACCATAAAGTGGCACTTCTCCCAATTCCAGACAAGATTAGTTTGCTCGCATCTCTGCAAAACTCGATCAAGGTTGCTTAAGCAATCATCAAAAGAAGTTCTGTAAACAGAAAAATCATCCATGAAAACCTCAACAATCCTTTCACAAAAATCTGAGAATATAGCAGTCATACATCTTTGAAAAGTAGCAGGTGCATTACATAAACCAAAAGGCATACGTCTATAAGCATAAGTTCCGAAAGGACAAGTGAAGGTGGTTTTCTCTTCATCAGGTTGTGACACAGGTATTTGAGAAAATCCAGAGTATCCATCAAGGAAACAAAAGTGTGTGTGTTTAGATAGTCTTTCAAGCATTTGATCAATAAAAGGTAGAGGGTAGTGATCCTTTCTAGTAGCTTTATTTAATTTTCTAAAATCAATTACCATTCTGTAGCCAGTGACAATTCTTTGTGGAATAAGTTCATATTTATCATTAGGAACAACAGTAATACCTCCCTTCTTAGGGACACAATGAACGGGGCTTACCCATCTACTATCAGCTATAGGATAGATTATACCTGCTTCCAGAAGCTTCAATATTTCAGTTCTTACCACTTCTTTCATTTTGGGATTCAACCGTCGTTGGTGATCAACAACGGGTTTAGCATCAGGTTCCATATTAATTTTATGCTGACAGAGAGTGGGACTAATGCCCTTTAAATCATCCAGAGTATATCCAATAGCAACTCGGTGCTTCTTCAGAACCTTCAATAATCTTTCTTCTTCATGTTCTAAAAGGTTAGCACTAATAATAACAGGATATATCTTTTTCTCATCAAGATAAGCATATTTCAAAGTGTCTGGTAATTGTTTTAATTCAAACACAGGATCACCTTTAGGTGGAGGAGGGCCTCCTAGAGTTTCAATAGGCAAATTGTGTTTAAGCAGAGGTCTTGTTCAAAGAAAATTTTATCTATTTCATTTCTTTCATGCATATGCATATCATTTTCATGGTCTAGCAAATATTGTTCTAGTGGATCAGTAGGAGGCACATCAATAGAAGCAAGGCCAATTATTTCATCCTTACTAGGCAATTCTTTCTTATGATGTTTTCTACTAAACTTAGAAAAATTAAACTCAAGAGACTCATCACCAAAACTAACACCGACGATTTGTTTCTCACAATCTATTTTAGCATTAACAGTGTTCAAGAAAGGTCTACCAAAGATAATAGGATAAAAGTCATCTTGTGGGGAACTAAGAACGAGAAAATCAGTAGGATATTTTATTTTCCCACACAAGACTTCAACATCTCTAACAATCCCAATTGGTGATGGTGTCTCTATTAGCAAGTATAATAGTAACATCTATGTCTTCTATTTCAGCTGGTGCTATATCATTCATAATATCTTGATATAAGGTAAAAGGAATAGCACTCACGCTAGCACCTATGTCAAATAAACCATGATAACAATGATCTCCTATTTTAACTGAGACAACAGGCATGCCAACAACAGGTCTATGTTTATCTTTTTCATCGGGTTTGGCAATTCTAGCAGCTTCATCACAGAAGTAGATAACATGCCCATCTAAATTTTCTACCAGGAGATCTTTAACCATAGCAACACTAGGTTCTACTTTGATTTGTTCAGCAGGCTTGGGTGCTCTATATAACTCTTATTAACCACAGTTGAAACTTTAGCATGCTCCTTTATCCTAACAGGGAAAGGTGGTTTTTCAAAATAAGCAGTAGGAACAACTGGATCAACATTGTAAATAATAGTTTCATCTTTAGCTATTACCGGTTCTTTAATTTCTTCTTTAATAGGTGGGTGATATTTAAACCACTTCTCCTTAGGGAGATCAACATGAGTAGCAAATGATTCACAAAAGGAGGCTACTATCTCAGAGTCAAGTCCATATTTAGTGCTAAACTTTTGAAAAGCATCGGTATTCATAAAAGATTTAACACAATCATACTTAAGCTTAATACCTGACTCTTTACCTTCGTCGAGCTCCCAATCTTCAGAGTTGCGTTTAATTCTTTCTAAAAGGTCCCACCTGAATTCAATAGTCTTCTTCATAAAGGAACCAGTACAAGAAGTGTCAAGCATGGATTGATCATCACGAGAAAGCCGAGCATAAAAATTCTGAATGATAATTTCTCTTGAGAGCTCATGATTGGGGCATGAATATAACATTGACTTAAGCCTCCCCCAAGCTAGAGCGATACTTTCTCCTTCGCGAGGCCAAAAATTATATATATAATTCCGATCACGATGAACTAGATGCATAGGATAATTTTTTTGGTGAAATTCCAATTTCAATCGATTCCAAGTCCAAGATCCAATATCATCGCATAGCCTATACCATGCCAATGCTTTTCCCTTCAAAGATAAAGGGAAAACCTTCTTCTTAGCTTCATCTCCGGGTAAACCTGCAAGCTTAAATAATCCACAAATTTCATCCACATATATTAAGTGCATATCAGGATGTTCAGTTCCATCTCCTGCATAAGGATTAGCTAGCAGTTGTTCTATCATACCCGAAGGAATTTCATAACCGATATTTTCAGTAGGTGCAGTAGGTTGAGGGGTAACTAATTGTGGTTTCGGTCGAGGTGAAGATACCCAGAACAAACCCCTCAAAGGATTGTACTCCATAGTAACAAGTGACAATAAATTTCAGCACGTAGTAATAATTTTTCCTTACCGATTTCCACTTACCAAGAGCGCTTCACTCATCGGCAACGGCACCAGAAAAGAGCCTTGATGACCCACAAGTATAGGGGATCAATCATAGTCCTTTCGATAAGTAAGAGTGTCGAACCCAACGAGGAGCAGAAGGAAATGACAAGCAGTTTTCAGCAAGGTATTCTCTGCAAGCACTGAAATTATAAGTAACGAGTAGTTTGATAGCAAGGTAATTTGTAACAAGCAAGCAATGATAATGGTAAAAAAAGTGCAGCAAGGTAGCCCAATCCTTTTGAGGCAAAGGACAGGCCAAAACGGTCTCTTATGATAAGCAAAGCGTTCTTGAGGGTACACGGGAATTTCATCTAGTCACTTTCATCATGTTGGTTTGATTTGTGTTCGCTACTTTGATAATTTGATATGTGGGTGGACCGGTGCTTAGGTGCTGTTCTTACTTGAACAAACCTCCTACTTATGATTAACCCCCTCGCAAGCATCCGTAACTACGAGAAAACTATTAAGAATAAATCTAGCCATAGCATTAAACTTTTGGATCCAAATCAGCCCCTTACGGAATAGCGCATAAACTAGGGTTTAAGCTTCTGTCACTCTCGCAACCCATCATCTAATAACTACTCCACAATGCATTCCCTTAGGCCCTAATAAGGTGAAGTGCCATGTAGTCTACGTTCACATGACACCACTAAGGGAATCACAACATACATATCATCAAAATATCGAACACATATCAAGTTCACATGATTACTTGCAACAAGATTTCTCCTATGACCTCAAGAACAAAAGTAACTACTCACAAATGATAATCATGATCAAGATCAGAGGGGTATTAAATAGCATAATGGATCTGAAAATATAATCTTCCACCAAATAAACCATATAATAATCAACTACAAGATGTAATCAACACTACTAGTCACCCACAAGCACCAATCTAAGGTTCCGGTACAAAGATTGAACACAAGAGATGAACTAGGGTTTGAGAGGGGATGGTGCTGTTGAAGATGTTGATGGAGATTGCCCTCCCCAAGATGGGAGAGTTGTTGGTGAAGATGATGATGATGATTTCCGCCTCCGGGAGGGAAGTTCCTCCAGCAGAATCGCTCCGCCGGAGGGCAAAAGTGCTCCTGCCCAAGTTCCGCCTCGAGACGGCGGCGCTTCGTCCCAAAAGTCCTCTCCTCATTTTTTCTAGGTCAAAATGACTTATATACCAGAAGATGGGCACCGGAGGTGGGCCGAGGGGAGCACAACCCACCAGGGCGCGCCTGGGCTCCCTGGCGCGCCCAGGTGGGTTGTACCCTCCTGGTGGGCCCCTCTGGTACTTATTGGCTCCAATAATTCTTATATATTCCATAAAAATTCTCCGAGAAGTTTCAGCTCATTTGGAGTTGTGCAGAATAGGTGGCCTGATGTAGCTTTTTCAGGTCCAAAATTCCAGCTGCCGGTATTCTCCCTCTTTGTGTGAACCTTGCATATTATGAGAGAAAAGGCATTAGAATTACTCCAAAAAGCATTATTATACATAAAAACAATATAAATAACAGTAGGAAAACATGATGCAAAATGGACATATCATAGGGTTATGTTATGGATGGAGAGGTAGCTAGGGACTTTCTCGCTTGTAAGGATAGAGATGATCTTAAGAAATTACTATGCAAGTGGAAAGAAAAATCTTTGAATGCTAGAATGCAATATGATCCTAAGTTTGCTACTTCACCTATATTTGTTACTGATAAGGATTATGAATTCTCTGTCGATCCTGAGTTAATTACTTTGGTTGAATCTGATCCTTTCCATGGTTATGAATCTGAAATTGTTGTGGCACACCTTACCAAATTGAATGATATAGCCACCCTATTTGCTCATGAGGAAAAAATTCGCTACTACTATATTCTTATGTTGTTTCCTTTCTCGTTAAAGGGTGATGCTAAGATATAGTTTAATTCTCTTGCTCCTGGTTTTGTGCGTAGTCCCCAGGATATGATATATTACTTCTCTGAAAAATATTTTCCTGCTCATAAGAAACAAGCTGCTCTACAGGAAATATTTAACTTTGTGCAAATTGAAGAAGAGAGTCTCCCACAAGCTTGGGGGAGGCTTCTCCAATTACTTAATGCTTTGCCTGATTGATATGTCTCCAAGGTATCTATAATTTATGAAGTATTCATGCCATTATATTATCATTCTTGGATGTTTTACAATCATTTTATAGCAACTTTATATCATTTTTTGGGACTAACCTATTAACATAGTGCCCAGTGCCAGTTGCTATTTTTTGCTTGTTTTTTACATCGCAGAAAATCAATACCAAACGGAGTCCAAACGCGGTGAAACTTTTTGGAGATTTTTTCTGGACCAGAAGACACCCGGTGGGCCAAAGAAGTACTAGAGGGGAGCTCCGAGGAGAGCACAACCCACCAGGCCGCGCGCCCAGGTGGGTTGTGCCCACCCCGGTGGCCTCCCGCACCGCCTCTTCGCCCTATAAATTGCCAAATATTCCAAAAACCCTCGGGGCAACCCTAAATCAGAAGTTCCGCCGCAGCAAGCCTCTGTAGCCACGAAAAACCAATCTAGACCCCGTTTCGGCACCCTGCAGGAGGGGGAAATCATCACCGGTGGCCATCTTCATCATCCTGGTGGCCACCATGATGAGGAGGGAGTAGTCCACCCTCGGGGCTGAGGGTTTGTACCAGTAGCTATGTGTTTAATCTCTCTCTCTCTCTCTCATGTTCTTGAGATGTCACGATCTTGATGTATCGCGGGCTTTGTTAATATAGTTGGATCATATGGCGTTTTCCGCTCTCTATCTTGTTGTGAATTGAGTTTTCCCTTTGAGATTTCGTTCTTATCGGATTGAATACTTTTATGGATTTGAGAGCACTTGATGTATGTCTTGCTATGAATACCCGTGGTGACAATGGGGTATCATATTGATTCACTTGATATATGTTTTGGCACTCAACTCGTGGATTCCCGAGGTGACATTGGGGTAATCTATGCATAGGGGTTGATGCACGTTTTCGTCCTTGTTTCTCCGGTAGAAATCTTGGGGCACTCTTTGAGGTTCTTTGTGTTGGATTGAGTATTATGAATATGAAATTGTTTGATGCATATCGTATAATTAACTCACGGGTACTCGCGGTGACATTGGAGTATCTAGGTGACATTAGAGTTGGTTGATGTGTATCATATGGTGTTATTTTAGTACGAACTCTTGGTTGGATCGATCGGAAAGAATATCTTGGTGTTATTTTAGTATGAACTCTAGGATAGATTGATCAGAAAGAATAGCTTTGAGGTGGTTTCGTACCCTACAAACAATTTCTTCTTATGTTCTCCGCTAGATAAGAACTTTGGAGTGATTCTTCATCGCACGTGAGGGATGGTTATATGATCCAATTATATTAGCATTGTTGAGAGATTGCACTAGTGAAAGTATGGACTCTAGGCCTCATTTTCAAGCATTGCAATACCGTTTGTGCTTCGTTTTATCAATTGCTACCTTGCTGTTTTTTATTGTTCCTATTACAAAAATCAATATCTACTATCATTACTACACTTGTATCACCATCTCTTCGCCGAACTAGTACACCTATACAAATTACCATTGTATTTGGTGTGTTGGGGACACAAGAGACTTTTTGTTATTTGGTTGCAGGGTTGTTTGAGAGAGACCATCTTCATCCTATGCCTCCCATGGATTGATAAACCTTAGGTCATCCACTTGAGGGAAAATTGCTACTGTCCTACAAAACTCTGCGCTTGGAGGCCCAACACGAGTCTACAAGAACAAGTTGTGTAGTATACATCAAGCTCTTTTCTGGCGCAGTTGCCGGGGAAGTGAGGGCATGGAGGTATATCTTTAGATCTTGCAATCGAATTTTTTAGTTTCTTGTTTTATCACTAGTTTGGTTCGTAAAAGAAAACTAAAAAAAATGGATTTGAGGTGGCCTCATATTATTCATCTTTATCATGTCTTTCGTGAAAATGGTGGAAAAGAAAATTGTGCTCAATTGATAGAAGAAGAATTCAATAAAATGTTTGGCATAAAATCTTTGAATGATGAGCATTTTTGCAATGTTGCTAGTATGAACTCTTTGAATATCCATGATGTTAATGATATGCAAAGCCATAAGCTTGGGGATGCTATATTTGATGAAGATGATATTTTTAGTCCCTCAAGTTTTGATGAGAGTATTTACTATGATGAAAGCATGCCTCCTATTTATGATGATTATATTGATGAAAGTGGATTTGGAGAGGTCATGACTTTATTTAATGATGAATCCACTATTTTGGAAGAGGTCTCAATTGATTATGAAAACAAAGTTCCTATCTATGATGATTATGGTGATGACATGTATGCTATATTGAATAATGATAACCATGAAACTTGTCATCATGATTTTAATTTTCTATCACATGATAGTTATTTTGTTGAATTTGCTCCCACAACTATTGATGAGAAGCAATTTGCTTATGTGGAGAGTAATAAAATTTCTATGCTTGTGGATCATGAAAAGAATGATTTATGTGATAGTTATATTGTTGAATTCATTCATGATGCTACTGAAAATTATTATGAGAGAGGAACATATGCTTCTACATATTGCATTAATATCAAGTTTCCTCTCTATGTGTTGAAAATTTTGAAGTTTTGTTTGTTTTGCCTTCCTATGCTAGTTGATTCTTGTTCCCATAATTTTTTTTCTCACAAAACCCCTATGCATAGGAAGTGGTTTAGAATTAAATGTGCTTGTCCTGTGCTTCATGATGCTCTCTTTATATTTCAATTCTTATCTTTTATGCGAGCATCATCGAAATCATCATGCCTAGCTAAAAAGGCATTAAAGAAAAGCGCTTGTTGGGAGACAACCCAACACTTATACCTACTGTTTTTGTATGTTCACATGATTAGGATACTGTATTAATCATGTTTTATAGCTTTTATTTCAATAAAATGCCAACTAAAGCCTTTGGGATAGTATGGATGATAGTTGACTTGATTCTGTGCAAAAACAGAAACTTTTTCTCCCAGTAACAGAATTTTTTAAATTTAGTGGAGCGTCTAAAAACTCTGAATGTTTTACAGATGATTTATCTACAAATTTCCTACGTTTTCCTTAATTTTCAGAATTTTTGGAGTTACATAAGTAAGACCTTAATTCAGATCTTTACGTACTGTTCTGTTTTTGACAGATTCTGTTTGCAATGCATAGTTTGCTTGTTTTATGGTTTCTATGGCTTATATTGCTTAATATAAATTGTGGAAATTGTAGAGTAAAGTAGGTATTGTGTGAGAACAATTATGAATCTTATCTTGACAGTACCAAAGTGAATGATTTGTCTTTATCATACTAAACCATCTCACGAAGTTCCGTTAAGTTTTGTGTGATTGAAGTTTTCAAGTTTTGGGTGAGATATCGATATGAGGAGAATAAGGAGAGACAAGGCCCTAAGATTGGGGATGCCCAAGGCACCCCCAAGGTAATATTCAAGGAAGATCCAAGCAACTAAGCTTGGGGATGCCCCGGAAGGCATCCCCTCTTTCGTCTCCGACATTATCGGTAACCTCACTTGGAGCTATAATTTTATTCATCACATGATACGTGTTTTGCTTGGAGCGTCATTTTCTTTCATTAGGATTTTCTTGCTATTATTTTTAATAATGTTTTGCATCTCTTACTTCAATAAAAGTGGCAATTATAGCTTTTGTCATGCTTATTTTGCAAGTATATGAGTTGCTGTTTCAAAACAGAAAGTTTGTCGCTGTTCCAAAAATTCTTCAGAAAAGTAAGAATGTGATAAAATTTTGAATTTTTTTTAACAATAAGCTATGATAAATTTTCTACAGTTCTGTAATTTTTCAGAATTTTTGGAGTTAGGTAGGTATGAATAATATTGCATTCTTTACAGACTGTCCTGTTTAGACAGATTGCTGTTATGTTTGCATTGTTTGCATACGTTTGCTTGTTTAATGATTCTATTTGAGGATAGGAGTATTAAATATGCAGAGGCATTTAGTATGCAATGTTAAATTATAATTTTAGTGATTTCTACAGTAGAGAATGATAAGGGTTTTGCATTGATTTATACTAACTTATCTCACGAGTTCTTGTTGAGTTTTGTGTGGATGAAGTTTTTAAGATTTAGGAAACCGTGATATAAAAGGAATTAAGGGGACACAAAAGCTCAAGCTTGGGGATGCCCAAGGCATCCAAATTTAATATTCCAAGAATTCTCAAGCATCTAAGCTTGGGGATGCCCCGGTAGGCATCCCACCTTTCTTCATGAACAACTATCGGTTAGTATCGGTTGAGCCTAAGTTTTTGCTTCTTCACATGAGTTGTGCTTTTCTTAGAATGTCATTTTGTTTTGTTTTGATTGCTGTTTTAATAAAATAATTAGATCTGAAGATTTTAAATAAGAGAGAGTCCTCAAACAGCCGCCCATTTACTTAACTACTCGCTTGATCTTCACTTATATCTTTTTGGAGTAGTTTGTTTTATGCTCATGTTCTTCACTTAGATTTGTTTGAGCTTTCAAAAGCAACATATTAAACTAGTCCCAAAGTGATAGATATTCAAGAAGGATATAATAAAAACTTTCATAAAGATCATTGGACAAAATAAACTTGGTTCTTTGTAATAGTTTTGAGATATGATGATAGTGATATGTGAGTCATGTTGGTGAGTAATTATGCTTTAGTAAGAATATTGGTGTTAAGGTTTGTGATTCCCTATGCAAGCACGAAAGTCAATATTATGCAATGAAATTATATCCTACTTGTGGTGCATTATTCGGTGTTAGTTATGCTTGATGCTCGCTTATGTGATTTTTCGTTTCTTGGTCGGTTGCTTCTCAATCTATTTGCTAGCCTCCACTTGTACTAAGTAGAACTACTACTTGTGCATCCAAAATCCTTAAAACCAGTTTTGCCATATGAGTCCACCATACCTACCTATATGCGGTATTTCCGTGCTGTTCTAAGCAAATTTGTATGTGCCATCTCTAAATTTTCAAAATAATTTCCTTTTTGTGTGCTCGTACAGCGCATGAAGCAGCAGGGGGTGGCCAATATTTTCCATGCTAGATGTGTTATTCTCAAGATGAGTGTTTACTCACTTGTCATTGCACGAGAGTACGGCAAAGGTATTAGGGATGCCCAGTCCCGAAATGAAAAATGAATTTACTTTATGTTGTCAAATAATAAATTCCTTGGAAAGTGTTGGTATGGAGGGCACCCGTGGATACGGCTAGCCATGGAAAGTGAAAGAAATGGTGGAAAAAGGAATAAACTTTATTTTCTGTTTGGGAACCGCCTATGACATATCTAGCATGGAAAGTGTTGGGAATTACTCGGTCGTTTTCATTGACGGGAAAAGTATGCCTCTTAAAAATTTTATCTCTCAATTTAAGCTTTGAGCTCTGGCACCTCTACAAATCCCTACTTCCGTCTGCGAAAGGCCTATCTATTTACTTTATGCGATTTTTATTTTTATTTGAGTCTCCATCTTCTCTTATAAAGCACCAACTAAGGGGCACTATGATCATACTTGAGCATTGGATGTAGCTAATATGCGAGTGTGTTTTGCGAATGGATCAATGATTGAGCATGATAGGCTAGGGATAACTTTCTTTAGTGCTGATATTTTGAAAGACATGATTGCTTGTTGATATGCTTGAGTATTGATGTCTTCATGTCAAATTATAGACTATTGCTTTGAATCATTCAAGTCCAAATGTCCATGCTACAAAAGAAATAGTATATGATGAATATGATAGGTAGTTTTCCACAACAAAAATTCCGTTTTCATTTGCTACTTTATCATGATAAGTTTTATGAGAAAGAGTTGCTATTATGATGCTAGAAAAAGTGATTGCAATTATCATTGATCAAACTTATGCATTTTGCTAGCATTCACACTTCATAAATTATTTCTTTTATCATTTACCTACTCGAGGACGAGTAGGAATTAAGCTTGGGGATGCTGATACGTCTCCAAGGTATCTATAATTTATGAAGTATTCATGCCGTTATATTATCATTCTTGGATGTTTTACAATCATTTAATAGCAACTTTATATCATTTTTTGGGACTAACCTATTGACATAGTGCCTAGTGTCAGTTGCTGTTTTTTGCTTGTTTTTTACATCGCAGAAAATCAATACCAAACGGAGTCCAAACGCGGCGAAACTTTTTGGAGATTTTTTCTGGACCAGAAGACACCCGGTGGGCCAAAGAAGTACCAGAGGGGAGCTCCGAGGAGAGCACAACCCACCAGGACATGCCTGGGGGCCCATGCGCGCCCAGGTTGGTTGTGCCCACCTCGCTGGCCTCCCGCACCGCCTCTTCACCCTATAAATTGCCAAATATTCCAAAAACCCTCGGGGTAACCCTAGATCAAAAGTTCCACCGCCGCAAGCCTCTGTAGCCACGAAAAACCAATCTAGACCCCGTTCCGGCACCCTGCCGGAGGGGGAAATCATCACCGGTGGCCATCTTCATCATCCCTGAGGCCACCATGATGAGGAGGGAGTAGTCCACCCTCGGGGCTGAGGGTTTGTACCAGTAGCTATGTGTTTAATCTCTCTCTCTCTCTCTCTCGTGTTCTTGAGATGTCACGATCTTGATGTATCGCGGGCTTTGTTAATATATTTGGATCATATGGTGTTTTCCCCTCTCTATCTTGTTGTGAAATGAGTTTTCCCTTTGAGATTTTGTTCTTATCAGATTGAATACTTTTATGGATTTGAGAGCACTTGATGTATGTCTTGCTATGAATACCCGTGGTGACAATGGGGTATCATATTGATTCACTTGATATATGTTTTGGCACTCAACTCGCGGATTCCCGAGGTGACATTGGGGTAATCTATGCATAGGGGTTGATGCACGTTTTCGTCCTTGTTTCTTCGGTAGAAATCTTGGGGCACTCTTTGAGGTTCTTTGTGTTGGATTGAGTATTATGAATATGAAATTGTTTGATGCATATCGTATAATTAACTCACGGGTACTCGCGGTGACATTGGAGTATCTAGGTGACATTAGAGTTGGTTGATGTGTATCATATGGTGTTATTTTAGTACGAACTCTTGGTTAGATCGATCGAAAAGAATAGCTTGGTGTTATTTTAGTATGAACTCTAGGATAGATTGATCAGAAAGAATAGCTTTGAGGTGGTTTCGTACCCTACAAACAATTTCTTCTTATGTTCTCTGCTAGATAAGAACTTTGGAGTGATTCTTCATCGCACGTGAGGGATGGCTATATGATCCAATTATATTAGCATTGTTGAGAGATTGCACTAGTGAAAGTATGGACTCTAGGCCTCATTTTCAAGCATTGCAATACCGTTTGTGCTCTGTTTTATCAATTGCTACCATGCTGTTTTTTATTGTTCCTATTACAAAAATCAATATCTACTATCATTACTACACTTGTATCACCATCTCTTCGCCGAACTAGTACACCTATACAAATTACCATTGTATTTGGTGTGTTGGGGACACAAGAGACTTTTTGTTATTTGGTTGCAGGGTTGTTTGAGAGAGACCATCTTCATCCTACGCCTCCCATGGATTGATAAACCTTAGGTCATCCACTTGAGGGAAAATTGCTATTATCCTACAAAACTCTACGCTTGGAGGCCCAACACGAGTCTAGAAGAACAAGTTGTGTAGTAGACATCACTAATCATCCTCTCAAGAAAAATGAAATACTTGATATCTTTTATAATGGACTAACCGATCCTTCTAGGGACCACCTAGATAGTTGTGTTGGTTGTGTTTTCAGGGAACAAACTGTTGAACAAGCTGAAGTGCTATTGAATAATATATTGAGTAATGACAATGATTAGACTCTTCCTGAACCACCTCCTAAGCCAACTCCGAAGAAAAGAGGTATTCTATTTCTCAGTCCTGAAGATATGGAAGAGGCAAAGAAATCTATGAAAGAAAAAGGTATTAAAGCTGAGGATGTTAAGAATTTACCACCTCTTGAAGAAATACATGGACTTAATATTCTGACACAGGTAGTAGAGGTAAATTCTCTCTATAGATTTGATGAAGGTGATATTCCTCATAATAAGTCTTCTAGTCAATGCTTGGATGAATTTAATAACTTTATTATTAAACAAGAAAATTTCAATGCTTATGTTAGTAGACAATTGAAACGAAATGCTTATTTGCTTGACTGCTTGGGTGACTACATGTGTAGAACTGGTAATGATCTCAAAATTATTAGTAAACATGCTTCCATGGTAAAAACTCAAGTAGAACAAGTTCTCAAAGCACAAAATGATTTGCTAAATGAGATGAATAATAAGAACAATGATCATGATGTTAGAGTTATGACTAGAGGTGTCAAAATGACTCAGGAACCTTTGTATCCTGAGGGCCATCCTAAGAGAGTTGAGCAAGATTCTCAGAGAATTAATATTGATGCACCTAGTCCTTCTAGTAATAAAAAGAAAAAGAAAACTGATAGGACTTTGCATGCTTCTAGTGAACCTGTTGTAGACACACATGATAATCCAAATGATATTTCTATTTCTGATGCTAAGACGCAATCTGGCGATGAACATGAACCTAGTGATAATGTTAATGATGATGTTCATGTTGATGCTCAACCTAGTAATGATAATGATGTGGAGATAGAACCTGTTGTTGATCTTGATAACCCACAACCTAAGAATAAAAGATATGATAAGAGAGACTTCATTGCTAGGAAGCATGGCAAAGAAAGAGCACTATGGGTTCAGAAACCCATGCCCTTTCCTCCTAAACCATCCAAGAAAAAGGATGATGAGGATTTTGAGCGCTTTGTTGAAATTCTTAGACCTGTCTTTTTGCGTATGCGTTTGACTGATATTCTGAAAATGTCTCCTTATGCTAAGTATATGAAAGATTTTGTTACAAATAAAAGAAAGATACCGAAAGCTGAAATTTCCACCATGCTTGCTAATTATACATTTAAGGGTGGAATACCAAAGAAACTAGGAGATCCAGGAATACCAACTATACCATGTTCCATTAAAAGAAACTATGTTAAAACTGCTTTATGTGATCTTGGAGCCGGTGTTAGTGTTATGCCTTTCTCTTTATATCGTAGACTTGATTTGAATAAGTTGACAAAAAATGAAATCTCTTTGCAAATGGTTGATAAATCAACTGCTATACCCATCGGTATTTGTGAGGATGTGCCTGTCATAGTTGCTAATGTTACTATTTTAACGGACTTTGTTATTCTTGATATACCCGAGGACGACAGTATGTCGATCATCCTTGGTAGACCCTTTTTTAATACTGCAGGGGCTGTTATTGATTCCAACAAGGGCAATGTCACTTTTCATGTTAATGGTAATGAGCATACGGTACACTTTCCGAAGAAACAACCTCAAGTTAATAGCATCAATTCTATTGGAAAAATTCAACTATTGCTATTGGAGGATTTGAATTCCCTATTCCTACTGTCAAAAAGAAATATGATATTCTTATTGTTGGGGACATGCATATCCCCGTCGAGGTAACCTAGTGTTATTCGAAAATTCTCCGGTTTCATGTCATTCGGAAGAAGTTTGTTAATAAGACTTGATCAACCTTGTTAATGGATTCCTTTTGATGGGCATGAGATGGATGAATTTAGAAAGCACAACTTTATGTACCCATTTTTTACTTTCTGTTATTTAGAATAAATAAAGCAAAAATACTATATTCTGCCTGTTTTCTGAATTATCCGTGCAATAAAAAAATGTCCCAAAAATAAAAGTTCTCCAAATGCCCTGAAAATTTAGTATGATTTTTTATAGAATATTTAAGAATTTTTGGCACTGAGAACACACCAGGGGGCAGCACTAGTGGGCCACAAGCCCCCAGGGCGTGCCCACCCCCTGGACACGCCTAGGTGGCTTGTGGGCCCCATGTGGGCCCCCCTCACTTATTCCAGCACCCATCCACTTCGTCTTCCTCCAGAAAAAATCCCACCATTGCTCAAACCCGTGTTCTAGCTCATTTTGCTGCCATTTTCGATCTCCTTGCTCAAAGCTCCATTCGCAAAACTATTTTGGGGGATTGTTCTTCGGTATGTGACTCCTCCAATGGTCCAATTAGTTTTTGTTCTAGTGCTTTATATATTGCAAATTTTTCCTATTGTGGTGACCTTGTTCTTGAGCTTGCATGTCAAATTTATATGGTCCAAGGTAGTCTTGATGCATGATTTAGCCTCTAGACACTTGTAGGAGTAGTTGCTATCGATTTTGTTGAGTTTTGTTCACTTTATTTTGAGTCACTAAAAATTTCAGAAATTTTTCAGAGGAAAACAATGTTTAGGAGGATACACCAAGGGGGTTCCTCGACGAAGAAGGCCCCAAGACTTGCAATACGTGAGCCAGACCTTGAACCACCGAGGGAAGCTCTAGTGCAGCCTTGTGAATGGCTGTCGGATCAGTTCATGGTTCATGCTGGATTTAAGGAGGAATTTGACGCATACGTACAAAATGTTGGCCTTGAAGACTTCGTGTCAGATAAGTGTCGGCAGTACTATCACCTCACTGATTCATTTGTGTGAAGATTTAAGTTTACATCCCAGCACAATACTCATTCTGTTCTATTTGATCTTTATGACAAATCTTATACCATGGACCTAGAAGATTTTAGTGTTGCATGCAAAATTCCACAATGGGGTATTTATAGTGAGCCTCGTAAAATTGATTGTTCTGAGTTCCTTGCTAGCATCACCAGGGGAGAAACTAGAAATGTAACACAAGCTACTATAGGGAGTATTCACTTTCCTGCTATACATTATTTTGCCCTCTTTATAGGTAGATGCATTAATGGTAAACATGATCATAGCCACCTTTGTGCATCAGATCTTAGTGTCCTCAAGCGTGCGGTAATGGGTGATAGACGATATAACTTGGGAGCAATTGTTGCAAGGCGGTAACATAAAAATGCTAAAGATGGAGATTTCTGTGGTGGGATTTACGCCACTCGGTTAGCTAATTATCTTGGGGTACCCATTAGAGAAAATGATGTTGAGTTACCACCTGCTTACCTTGATAATGATGCTTGTAACACCCCGGTAGTTAGGCTACAGTAATCCCATGTTAATGATGCCACGTCACCACAGTTACTGTTGTTAATCTCGCGTTAGTTCAAAACCGATTTGGAATTCAATTTGAATTAAAGTCAAACGGAAAAACTTTTCAAACATTAAAACTAAAATGTTCCAGGTGTGACAAATAATCCCTAGATAATAATGGTGGAGAAACCAACATCTTTAAAAATGTTTGAATGTCCTAAAATAAATAAAACAGTAGCAAAAACAATTAATTAAATGCCTTTTACAATTAATAAAATATCAAACTAAATTATTTGGGGACTAGACTTTTTGTGACAGTGGACTATATTGAAATACTAAATTAGATGCTAAGTATGTGTTTTACTAAAACTAGAATAAAATGTAACTAAAATAAAACAGGAAAGAATAAATAAAAAGAGAAGAAATAAAACAAAATAAAAAGAAAAACAAAAGACCCCCCTGGCCAACTGGGCCAAACGGCCCAGCCGGCCAGCCCACTAGTCCAGCCCCCCCCCCCTCACTCCCTTAACCCCCACGCTCCCGAAACCCTAGCCCATAACCCCCCACTCCTCCCTCGATCCCCTCGTCCCCACCCGCAACCCCGAGTGGATATCTGGCTCGGGAGAGCACGACGCCGACCCCCCCCCCCATCGTCGCGAGAAATCTGCCCTAAAAGAAAGATCCCCCCCTTACCCCAAGCACCATAAACCCTTCCACACAACAGACCATAACCCCAAAATTCAAAACCACCCTCTATCTACAAGTTAAACTCATCAATTATATCCCACCTAAACCCTCCAAAAATACACAACTACACTCCCTCATACCTACTCCCAAACCAGAACAACAACACATTACCGCACACAACTTTCCACAACAACCAACACACAATAAATACCAGACAAAACTATTCCAGCAGATAAACGCAAACACAAGCCAGCCCTCCCCTACCACAACCGAAACAGCAAGCCAATCACTAACACCAGAGAAAACCACCAGTCCCTCCATCACAAACAACCAGACTCCATCCTACATCCATCGCCCCAACCTACCCCCAACACCACACTTCTATCAAGAACACTCTCCAGAACACGCCTCCCCCCCATAATCGACCCCCGCCCCCACTCCAAACCTCACCAAACAACACTCCCCACTCAACCACGCCAATCACCCTTCCCCTTCCACCCGACCCATAACACCAACCCCACCCCTCCCCCACACCCACAACCTTCCAGACACTCCAAACAACCTCACCAACTAATACCAACAACACCCTTTCATCTTCGTATAAGAGCAACCAACATCCCGAACAGAAACCGCAAAAATTAACGAGCACCATCTATCGACACATCGCCTCAAGCACTGATCCCGCAACACTAAATCCACACCACAACAGACCTTAAAACTACCCATATGGTCCCAGAGAAAAAGACGAAACTAGACAGCGTACACTCCTAGGGTTCCGTTGCCTGAAAAGGCGTGGGTAACAGTACTCACCTAACTTCGTAGCCAGCACGGCCCGGACGCCGCCCCGATCCAGTCGCCCCTGAGCCGCCACGACGCCGCCGGACTTCGCCGGATCGCTTTCCCGGCCTCCCCCTCACCGGACCACCTCGACGTGTCACCGTCCCCGTCATCCTCCCCGCGCCCCGCTGCCTTTGCCATACGCTCCGCGGTGAGCCCTGCCCGCTGGGCTCCGTCCTCTCCTCCTCTTCGGCGCTCATCGCGCACACGCGCTTGCCGCGCGACCGTCCCCACGCTGCGGCCGCGCCTGCACCTCGTGCCCCCGAGATCGCCCCGCCTCTCTCTCCCTCGCCCGTATGCCCGCGCTAACCGCGGCCTCGCCCGCGCGCGCCCTCGTCCTCGCCCGCGGTCGCCGCACTCCGGCCCGACCGCTCGCGCCCCGCACGCGTACCGGCCCGCACTCCTGCTCTCGCTCAACCACGCCGCAACCGCCCGCGCGCTCGCCTGCGCTGCTCCGCGCAGTCGCCCGCGCTCGCCGCTGCCCCTCTGCTGCGCCTGTTGCTGTTGCTCGCCGCTGCGCCGCTTGCCGCAGCCGCCCCGCTCGCCGGCCCCGCTTGCCTGGCCCGTGCGCCCCCCACCACCCCTCCCGCGCCGCTCGCAGCGCCCGAGCCTCTCCCCTGTCCGCGCCCGCGCGTCCGTGCTCGCTGTGGCCTCCTGGGCCACTGCCAGGTGGGGCCCAACCCCCTTGGCCCAATGACATGTGGGGCCTAGCCACAGAACATTTAAAAAAAATATGAAAATAAAACGAGATTATTTAAATTAATAATTATTTAATTAATTAATTAGTGAATTAATTAAGTTAATTAACTCTGATTAGGTTAAATTAATTAATTAGTTAGTTTAATTAAACAGTCATTAAGTTAACTAAACCCTAATTAATTAGGCAGAGTATGACAGGTGGGGCCCACATGTCAGGTTGACCAAGTCAACTGCACTGTTGACTGCTGACATCATGCTGACATCATGATGATGTCAGCATACACTGTTTCGGATAATGTTGAATTTAAATAAATAATTAAATTCCAGAAATTAATAAAAACTTTAGAAAATCATATAAAATAATCCATAGCTCAGATCGAAAAACTTTGTACATGAAAGTTGCTCAGAATTTCGAGACGAATCCAAATGCGTGGCCCGTTCGTCCGTCACACGTCCCTAACTATCCGAACATGGAACCGTTCCCCTCCGGTCATCTGTCTGACAAATGTCCAGAACCGGGAAAACATTCCCGGATGGATTCCCCCTTCCTCGGTGACGTGCAACCATACGTTAGGACACACCCGGCACTGCATATTGTCATGTCATACATTGTGTAGCACTTGCTTGCTTAGTATTTACTGTTTCCTCCCCCTCTTCTCTCTCGGTAGACCCTGACACCGACGTCGTCCCCGAGACCGACGCAGCTCCAGAGCCCGAGGCCACCGTTAATGACCTTGCCCTTGCCGCCGAGCAACCAGGCAAGCCCTCCCCCTTGATCATCCCGATATCGCCCATTCTATTTTCTCATGCTTGCATTAGAATGGCTGCTGCTACTGCTTTACCTATTCTGATGCATAGCCTGTTTATTGTAACCTGCTATTGAAACCTCACCTGCTTAACCTAAACTGCTTAGTATATGCTGGGTAGAGACCTATCAGTGACCCCACTTGTCCCGACTGCCCCGCTGGATTATCAGAAGACCCGATCGATGGGATCGAAGACAGGCCCCGGCACCGCACTTCACCCCCTTAGTTGTAACGACACTGCAGCGTTACTATCGAGTGTCGAGGGTGATACCTCATGTAGCACTTTAGATGTTAACCCTGTAGAGTAGCTATTTGGTCGTGGTCATCGAGGGTGATTCCTCCTTCACCACTTCCGATAACGACACGGTCGTGCAACACATCAAGTGTGAACCCATCAAGGGTGAATCCTCCTACGTTCACCTTGACAGTTACATCGAGTGGGTATCCGTTGAGGGTGATACCTCGGATTCCCTTGATGTTATGGACATACGGCTACTGTGACTTTACCCCTGCACCCTGTTAGAAACGGGTCGGCCCCGAGGGCGACCCGAGGGAGTTACTTTAACTGCAGGATTGGAGGGACAGGCGGTACCGCCCAGTAGAGGTGTACCTAAGTTCCCGACAGTCTTTTGTGAGACGGGTTGACCTGGATGGTGCCCGAGTGAGAATACGAGGCGTGGCCGGGCATTCTTGGCCCTTGCCGCAAGTCCTCGAGATGGGGCGACGGGGTCACATCGATCGTGAGTCTCTGCTCGTTACCGCACTACCAACACACTACGATTTGGATATTTGATCTGAGTGGGCCTCTGGCCCGATAGCACTAACCACCATGTGGGCATAGTATGGGCGTTCTGCATCGTATGCATCAGTCGAAAGCTCTATCAAACGTCTAGTTCAGCATGGCGGCACGGACGGACCGGCGCCTTCCTGTAGTGTTGGTGCCTGGCTTCACCGTGTGCGCAACGACCCGGAGGGCGAGGGGCGATGGCCAAGACCCCCTTGCGCTTAGGTTGTAGACCGGCGGGGACCTCTCTGCTGAGCTGTACGTAGGGTTGCGGTGTGTCGTTTGGCCGAGCTCGGGCATGACCCGGAAAAGTGTGTCCGGCCGGAGTTAAGCGAGCATGGTGGGTAAGTTGGTGCACCCCTGCAGGGAAGAACTAATCTATGCATAGCTGGATCCTCGGTAACGGACACTTGGAGTTGTATCCCGATCGATACAGCTAGAACTTGAGATGAGACCTGGATATGAGGCTCTGGGATTGCTTCTCGCAGGGAGTCGAGAAGGGATCTCAGGACGAGGTTGATGATTGTATGGCTCTGGGATTACTTTCTCGCAGGGAGTTGAGAAAGGATCTCTGGGTGAGGTTGAGACTTAATGATACTGCTACATTATATTGTACTGTTCTACTCTCTTCTATTGCTGCAAGACCGCTGAAGATGCTAGTCTTCGATAGGACTAGGATTTCCTCTCTATTCTAGCATTTCTGCAGCCCAATCCACATATACAGCCTTCCTTTGATAATGTTGCATATGTAGTGTAGATCCTTGCTTGCTGAGTACTTCGGATGAGTACTCACGGTTGCTTTGCTTTCTTTTTCCCCCATATCCTTTTGATGCGACCAGATGACGGAGCCCTGGATACAGCTGCCCCAGCCGACGATCGCTACTACTATCCCGAGGGTGGATATTACTTCGAGCTTGCCGTCGACCAGGAGTAGGATCGGAGTGTCCCAGGCAGGAGGCCTACGCCTTTCGATCGTAGTGTTTTCTTTTACCCCGCCTTTCGAGGGGCTTATCTGTTTCTGTTTCATATCTGTACTCAGATATCTGATGCTTCCGCTGACGCTTGTACGCAAGCTTATGTATTCGAGCCCTCGAGGCCAATGGCTTGTAATATAAAGCTTGTATGACTTTATTTATGTTTTTAGAGTTGTGTTGTGATATCTTCCCATGAGTCCTTAGGCTTGATCGTGTGCATTTGCGTGTATGATTAGTGCACGATTGAGCCGGGGGCGTCACAAGTTGGTCTCAGAGCCGACTGCCTGTAGGATCCCCCCTTTCCAACTCCTTGGCCGAAGTTGAGTCTAGTGGTCCAAAACTGTTTTACTAACTTGGCTGTGTGGCTTACGAGCCCACGTCGCCAACTGGGTGGTATTAGTATCTTTTATTCCTTGTCTATACTCTGGGACTCTGATCTCTCCTCCTTTCAGTTTAAAATTTTACTAACTTGACATTAGATTCTCGTAACGACTTTCCCCGGAGAGCCCCTTCATACCGGATGGTTGCCTGCTTCTTTAGAAGACTTCGAAGATACTACTCGATGTTTCCCGAGGCCCTATGCCCACTACCTTGCAGTTCCTGACCACCGATAACCCCCGTGAATAACATCCTTGCCGCTTGTACCTTCATCCCCAATTGCTCCTGTTGTTACAAGATACACCTAGTACTCTTCGTTGTTCCAAGAATCCTTTGTGCCTTCTGCTTTGCAGCTTCTTTTCGCACTATGGAGAATTCTTCACACTTATCAGGGATCCGTTCATCCCCAGTTGTTCATATGCTTTCCAAAATACTTCACAATGCTATCTGATCTCCCGAAAATCCTGTGCAGCCTATTGCTCTTGATTTTCCTTGCCTGCTTGCACTATGGTTAATTCCACATGTCTAGCAATATTTACTAAAATCCTTTGTGACTGTCATTCTGTTCCTATGGATTCAATGTGTGTGCGAATAATCGCAATCATCACTTAATCCTTAGAAATTTTCTTTCCGGCTCAAACATCGTCCCGAACATGAGCTGGATTCTCGACCAATCTATTTGCTGTCGCTTGTACCCCTAAGTCTATTCAATTAACCATCCTTAATCAGAGCGATTGCTTCTGATCCCTTGCTTTGGAAATCATAACTCCTTTGCATTTGAGCTTTGAATTAATGCCTTTGCATTGATTCTTCTTCTGGTTGTGTGCCTATGCTCACGTCATCTCCGATATGGACCGTCAGATCCTTTGATGAGTTATCATCCGATAGTGTCCTTAACATCCAAAGACTTGTGAGTTTTCCCCTGATACATATTGCCTTTGGTAAATTGTATTCTCTGCTTTGCCAACCTTGCTCCGCTCTCGAGCTTGAGTTATTTACTCCTGAAGTTCGTGGTATACGTTCCTAAGATGCCCCAATGGGTTGGACCTATGCTTTTCCCCCAGAACATGTGAACCCAAAAGTTATGCGGGTTATACTCTACTGGTGTTTCGTCAGATAAATTTTTAACCCTACAATTTCTTCGAAAGCGAGGAGTGAATGGAAGGTTATGCATTGAAGAAGTGGGAGTCGACCTTGAACCTTTGTGTTCATACCCATGGAAATGATGTAGATCCTATCGTGGAAGCTTCTTGTAATAATAAATATTCCCTTGTTATAAATTCATCTTGTATCTGTGAATTGACCCCTTGCAATCGTGGTTCCAACCATGATTGTTCTTCTTTGATCCCATTTCTCGGGCAAGTTAAAATTACTTGTCTTTTGTAGATCATTTCACCTGTCCAACCTCTATTCTGCTCTACCTTTGAGTTTTACCCTCTGGTATCTCGAGGATATCAAAGAACTGTATTGCTTCCTATGAGTCTTCTTCTAGCATTGCATCTCACCGATTTCAGAATTCCCTCGGGTTCTGAGTTGTTAGTCACTCAAGGACACCGATAAGTGAATCGCTTCCGCACTCCGATTCAATAACTCTAAGTAAATTTTGTTGCTTACGAGTTTAATAATTCTTCAAGTCATTCCTAGCCTGATCGGCTACATATTCATCGATCTAATTTTTACTGTACTACCTGGTCCTTATGCACGGAGCAATTTCCGACGATGAGCTAATCTTACATCGAATTTCCTTGTCATATCATTTCTCCTTGAACAACAAACTTGATTTCGAGTTTGTGTCATAACCGTGGTTCCAATAACTTTTCGCTTCATCATTCCTTTGACTTGATGTCATCACCGACCAATTACATCTTCATGAAATCTCTCGACAATTGTGTCGTGATCATCATCAACATTCCGAGATCTTCTAGGATATCAATAGAATTCATAGTGAGAAATATCATCCTTGCCCCCTCAATGAATTGTTGTTGAGCCCGCGGGCACTATCCTCATCTTTTCCTGACTGAAATTGTATGACTTATTTTATAAGTTGTTTTGATGGATCGTTTGTGTATCCAAAGGCTGACCTTTACTTGATGACCATGTCTATACTATCTCGAAGCCTGTCTGTGGTACTCCGATTTTCAATAAGGACATTTGAAGCATAATGCTAAAATTTCGTTTTCAATTATCCAAACACCGTTGTATGGGTAATGTCATGGAATTTCTCTCCCCTTACCTAAAGTGTTTTCTACTTCCTATCCTGCCATGGATATCATGCTCTGCTTGTCCTTGCGAAGGATATACCCCTGGAATATGTGTTTAGACACATTTTCCTTTCCATTGTTCTGTTTAATCTGATGATCACATTTTCCTTTCCATTGTTTTTTTTAACCTTTCTTGTGATCTATATGATCTAAGCAGTAACAATTCACTGCTTATGTAAACACCTCGGTGTACAACTCTGTCAGTGAGACCCTGTTTCTACTGTTTATGACATTCCGGTAACCGCCGATGGACAAGAACTTTGCCTATTGGTCCGCCTCGTTCAACGAGCAGGAAAATGGTTCTCTTCGTCCCTCGCCCTTGGTACCGATGTTGTTGCTGACATAACCGACAGACTATCCTCTGACATGCCTTACTTACATGATCGTGCGAGACGTCACCGCCCTTCCTACTTCTAACCCACATGGTGGGCCATAACCCACAGTTCCACAGGATCGAAACCTGACTCTCCTGTACACCGCCTGTTCCCAAAGTTATTCCTCGCGCGTGGCCTCGTATGTAATTCACGAGTCACCTCCCGATAGATCATCAATTCTGGTATCAGACACAAAACTAATTCTCGTTGCTCTGAACCCCTTTCACGCGCTGTTTCAGGCAATGACGATTGTCTATCAGCTTGAAACTTCTTATTGTGCCTTCTTATTTTACTCTCGATGTTTTTCTTAAGTTCAATTCGAGAGTTACTTCCCGCCACCTTCCCTGTTGTTATCGACCAGATAGTCAACCATGCAGAGGTTCGTTCTCCCTGAATACCCACCCTTTATTCTTTCGTAAGTACGATGGCGATCCTGAAGAAAGGACGACAACTTCATCATGAGGCATTGATGCAGAGAAATGAAGGTGTCAATGTAATGGATCGATTCCTTCGAGAAGAGCAACCAAGACCGAGAAGACTCGATAGAATTTCGTAACAAGCACTTTCCCCCCCTTACTCTACCTCTTAAAATCTCGGGACGAGATTTCTTGTTGTGGAGGAGATTTGTAACACCCCGGTAGTTAGGCTACATTAATCCCATGTTAATGATGCCATGTCACCACAGTTACCGTTGTTAATCTCGCGTTAGTTCAAAACCGATTCGGAATTCAATTTGAATTAAAGTCAAACGGAAAAACTTTTCAAACATTAAAACTAAAATGTTCCAGGTGTGACAAATAATCCCTAGATAATAATGGTGGAGAAACCAACATCTTTAAAAATGTTTGAATGTCCTAAAATAAATAAAATAGTAGCAAAAACAATTAATTAAATGCCTTTTACAATTAATAAAATATCAAACTAAATTATTTGGGGACTAGACTTTTTGTGACAGTGGACTATATTGAAATACTAAATTAGATGCTAAGTATGTGTTTTACTAAAACTAAAATAAAACAGGAAACAATAAATAAAAAAAGAAGAAATAAAACAAAATAAAAAGAAAAACAAAAGACCCCCTGGCCAACTGGGCCAAACGGCCCAGCCGGCCAGCCCACTAGTCCAGCCCACCTCACTCCCTTAACCCCCACGCTCCCGAAACCCTAGCCCATAACCCCCCCACTCCTCCCTCGATCCCTCCGGTCTCCCCACCCGCCCCCCCCCCCCCCCGAGTGGATCTGGCTCGGGAGCAGCCGACGCCCCGACCCCCCCCCACCGTCGTCGCGCGCCATAGCATACGACATTGTCGCCGGCGGCCCGGACGCCGCCCCGATCCCGTCGCCCCCGAGCCGCCACGACGCCGCCGGACTTCGCCGGATCGCTTTCCCGGCCTCCCCCTCACTGGACCACCTCGACGCCTCGCCGTCCCCGTCATCCTCCCCGCGCCCCGCTGCCTTTCCCCTACGCTCCGCGGTGAGCCCCGCCCGCTGGGCTCCGTCCTCTCCTCCTCTCCGGCGCTCACCGCGCACACGCGCTTGCCGCGCGCCCGTCCCCACGCTGCGGTCGCGCCCGCACCTCGCGCCCCCGAGATCGCCCCACCTCTCTCTCCCTCGCCCGCACGCCTGCGCTCATCGCGGCCTCGCCCGTGCGCGCCCTCGTCCTCGCCCGCGGTCGCCGCGTTCCGGCCCGACCGCTTGCGCCCCGCACGCGTACCGGCCCGCGCTCCCGCTCGTGCTCAACCACGCCGCAACCGCCCGCGCGCTCGCCTGCGCTGCTCCGCGCCGTCGCCCGCGCTCGCCGCTGCCCCTCTGCTGCGGTTGTTGCTGTTGCTCGCCGCTGCGCCGCTGCGCCGCTTGCCGCAGCCGCCCCACTCGCCGACCCCGCTTGCCTGGCCCGTGCGCCACCCACCCCCCCCCCCGCGCCGCTTGCCGCGCCCGAGCCTCACCCCTGGCCGCGCCCGCGCGCCCGTGCTCGCTGTGGCCTCCTGGGCCACTGCCAGGTGGGGCCCAACCCCCCTGGCCCAATGACATGTGGGGCCTAGCCCTAGGACATTTAAAAAAATATGAAAATAAAACGAAATTATTAAAATTAATAATTAATTAAGTTAATTAACTGTGATTAGGTTAAATTAATTAATTAGTTAGTTTAATTAAACAGTCATTAAGTTAACTAAAGCATAATTAATTAGGTAGAGTATGACAGGTGGGGCCCACATGTCAGGTTGACCCAGCAACTGCACTGTTGAGTGCTGACGTCATGCTGACATCATGATGACGTCAGCATACACTATTTCAGATAATGTTGAATTTAAATAAATAATTAAATTCAGAAATTAATAAAAACTTTAGAAAATCATATAAAATAATCCGTAGCTCAGATCGAAAAACTTTGTACATGAAAGTTGCTCAGAATTTCGAGACGAATCCAAATGCGCGGCCCGTTCGTCTGTCACACGTCCCTAACTATCCGAACATGGAACCGTTCCCCTTCGGTCATCTGTCTGACAAATGTCCGGAACCGGGAAAACATTCCCGGATGGATTCCCCCTTCCTCGGTGACGTGCAACCATACATTAGGACACACCCGGCACTGCATATTGTCATGTCATACATTGTGTAGCACTTGCTTGCTTAGTATTTACTGTTTCATCCCCCTCTTCTCTCTCGGTAGACCCTGACACCGACGTCGTCCCCGAGACCGACGCAGCTCCGGAGCCCGACGCCACCGTTAACGACCTTGCCCTTGCCGCCGAGCAACCAGGCAAGCCCCCCCCCCCCCTTGATCATCCCGATTCGCCCATTCTATTTTCTCATGCTTGCATTGAATGGCTGCTGCTACTGCTTTAACTATTCTGATGCCATAGTCTGTTTATTGTAACCTGCTATTGAAACCTTACCTGCTTAACCTAAACTGCTTAGTATATGCTGGGTAGAGACCTATCAGTGACCCCACTTGTCCCGACTGCCCCGCTGGATTATCAGAAGACCCGATCGATGGGATCGAAGACAGGCCCCGGCACCGCACTTCACCCCCTTAGTTGTAACGACACTGCAGCGTTACTATCGAGTGCCGAGGGTGATACCTCGTGTAGCACTTCAGATGTTAACCCTGTAGAGTAGCTATTTGGTCGTGGTCATCGAGGGTGATTCCTCCTTCACCACTTCCGATAACGACGCGGTCGTGCAACACATCAAGTGTGAACCCATCGAGGGTGAATCCTCCTACATTCACCTTGACAGTTACATCGAGTGGGTATCCGTTGAGGGTGATACCTCAGATTCCCTTGATGTCATGGACACACGGCTACTGTGACTTTACCCCTGCACCCTGCTAGAAATGGGTCGGCCCCGAGGGCGACCCGAGGGAGTTACTTTAACTGCAGGACTGGAAGGACAGGCGGTACTGCCCAGTAGAGGTGGACCTGAGTTCCCGACAGTCTTTTGTGAGACGGGTTGACCTGGATGGTGCCCGAGTGAGAATACGAGGCGTGGCCGGGCATTCTTGGCCCTTGCCGCAAGTCCTCGAGACGGGGCGACGGGGTCACATCGATCGTGAGTCTCTGCTCGTTACCGCACTACCAACACACTATGATTTGGATATTTGATCTGAGTGGGCCTCTGGCCCGATAGCACTAACCACCACGTGGGCATAGTATGGGCGTTCTGCATCGTATGCATCAGCCGAAAGCTCTGTCAGACGTCTAGTTCAGCATGGCGGCACGGACGGACCGGCGCCTTCCTGTAGTGTTGGTGCCTGGCTTCACCGTGTGCGCAACGACCCGGAGGGCGAGGGGCGATGGCCAAGACCCCTTGCGCTTAGGTTGTAGACCGGCGGGGACCTCTCTGCTGAGCTGTAGGTAGGTTTGCGGTGTGTTGTTTGGCCGAGGTCGGGCATGAGTTAGGTTTGCGGTGTGTGTCCGGCCGAAGTTAAGCGAGCGTGGTGGGTAAGTTGGTGCACCCCTGCAGGGAAGAACTAATCTATGCATAGCCGGACCCTCGGTAACGGACACTCGGAGTTGTATCCCGATCGATACAGCTAGAACTTGAGATGAGACCTGGATATGAGGCTCTAGGATTGCTTCTCGCAGGGAGTCGAGAAGGGATCTCAGGACGAGGTTGATGACTGTATGCCTCTGGGATTACTTTCTCGCAGGGAGTCGAGAAAGGATCTCTGGGTGAGGTTGAGACTTAATGATACTGCTACATTGTATTGTACTGTTCTACTCTCTTCTATTGCTACAAGACCGCTGAAGATGCTAGTCTTCGATAGGACTAGGATTTCCTCTCTATTCTGGCATTTCTGCAGCCCATTCCACATATACAGCCTTCCTTTGATAATGTTGCATATGTAGTGTAGATCCTTGCTTGCTGAGTACTTTGGATGAGTACTCACGGTTGCTTTGCTTTCTTTTTTCCCCATATCCTTTTGATGCGACCAGATGACGGAGCCCCGGATACAGCTGCCCCAGCCGACGATCGCTACTACTATCCCGAGGGTGGATATTACTTCGAGCTTGCCGTCGACCATGAGTAGGATCGGAGGGTCCCAGGCAGGAGGCCTGCGCCTTTCGATCGTAGTGTTTTCTTTTACCCCGCCTTTCGAGGGGCTTATCTGTTTCTGTTTCATATGTGTACTCAGATATCTGATGCTACCGCTGATGCTTGTACGCAAGCTTATGTATTCGAGCCCTCGAGGCCCCTGGCTTGTAATATAAAGCTTGTATGACTTTATTTATGTTTTTAGAGTTGTGTTGTGATATCTTCCCGTGAGTCCTTAGGCTTGATCGTGTGCATTTGCGTGTAGGATTAGTGCACGATTGAGCCGGGGGCGTCACAATGCTTTGGTCCGTTACCAGTTTCTTGAGAGGAGCGAACAGGCCCTCTTGTACCGACTGATTTTTGACAGGGAGCGCGTCTTCTATATTACGCTTCCCGCTCCTGCCTTCTTTAACTTTCAGGTCAAATGGAGATACTTCATAACTAGAGAGGAGGCAGACGAGTATGAGGGAGAGGGGGAGCCCGCTCGCCTCCATGCTGCAGCCCTTCAGGCAGTGGCGGTCGCAGCTCAGTACAACCCCAACTATGATTTCGGATACTATCCAGGCCAGCCCTGGCCTAGACCAACTTAGGCCAAAAGCCTAATTAAGCTTGGGGGAGTACATATTTCTCACCGACATTACATTCATGTTCACACACTCATTTCAGTTGTCGGTGTTCATACTTTTTCATTGTATTATCCATGTTAGTTTATTTCTTTTTCTCGCTTTCTTCTTGTGTGTTTGAAAAACTTTGAGAAAATAAAAAAAATAGTTCTTGCTTCTTTTTAGTTTTTCGTTCTAGTTTAATTTAGTTGTAGTATTAAAAGAAAACCCAAAAAGATTTCTTGTTCTTCTTTTGCTTGTTGGGAGCTTTCCCGCGTAAATAGTTTTTCTCGTTCTTGTTTTACTTTCTTCAGAAAAACAAAAACTTCAAAAATTATTTCAGTGTGTTTCTTTGAAATTATTTTCCTTTTTTTTTGGGTCGTAAGGAGAAGACCATGATGAAAATGTTGAGTGGTTCTCATATGCATTATTGTTGATCAAACAGAGAGCCCATATTACCTTGTCTTTTCCTTTGAATGAATGCTTGCAGATTCCAGCTTAGTTCAATGCACGTGCACTCTTATTGTTATTCACACCGTTCGGTCGTGCAAGTGAAAGGCAATAATGACGATATATGCTGAAATGATTGAGATGGAGAAAAGCTGGTACGAACTCGGCCTATTTTGTTTTTGTAAATATGATTAGCTCATCATTCCTGATTCAGCCTATTATGAATGAAACATGTTTGCAATGACAATTAAAGATTATAGTTACTCATGCCATGCTTAATTAGCTAGGAGTTCATAATGGTTTGTCTTGAGTGCCAACATGCAAATTAAAATGGTTATGATGTAGTATGATAGGATGGTATCCTCCTTTAAATGATTTAAGTGGCTTGACTTGGCACATGTTCACGCATGTAGTCAAAATCAACATAGCCTCCACGATATTTATGTTCATGGTGATTTATATCTTACTCATGCTTGCACTCAATGTTGGTTAATCTCAATGCGTGTTTATGACCGTTGTCGCTGTCTAGTTGGTCGCACCTCAATCTTTTGCTAGCCTCCACTTGTACTAAGCGGGAATACTGCTTGTGCATCCACTTCCTTAAACCCAAAGTTGTTCCATATGAGTCCACCATACCTACCTATATGCAGTATTTACCTATCGTTCCAAGTAAATTTACATGTGCCAAACTCTAAACTTTCAAATAATAATCTGTTTAGTATGCCCGAATTGCTCATGTAGTGACTGGGGGTTGTCAGTATCTTCCATGCTAGGTGGGTTATTCTCACGATGAGTGTTGATTCACTTGTCATTCACGAGAAAGTGGCTGGTAATCGGGATGCCCAGTTCCATGCTCGAAATCAAATCAAAATATAAATTCAAACAAAACTCCCCCAGGACTGTTGTTGGTATGGACGGTACCCATTGTTTCGGATCAGCCGTGGAGTGTGATTGTTGGTGGAGGGGGAGTAAAAACTTTACCATTCTGTTTGGGAACCGCCTATAATGCATCTAGCTTGGAAGATAGTGAGATCTCTTGGTTGTTATGTTGACAATGAAAGCATACCGCTCAAAATTATATTCATCTCTGTTTTAAAAGCTCGAGCTCTGGCACCTCTGCAAATCCCTGCTTCCCTCTACGAAGGGCCTATCTATTTACTTTTATGTTGAGTCATCATCCTCTTATAAAAAGCACCAGCTAGAGAGCACCACTGTCATTTGTATGCGTTGTTATTAATTGATATTGATTATGACTGTGATTGGATCTCTTTTGCCATGAATTACAATGTCTAGTCAGTCCTTAATCTTCAGGGGTGCTCTGCATTTATGTTTTGCGGTCTTAGAAAGGGCTAGCGAGATACCATTTTATCATATCATATCATGATTGTTTTGAAAAAGTGTTGTCATCCCAGATTTATTATTATTGCTCGCTAGTTGATCATGCCATTGATATGAGTAAATGTGAGACCTAAATGTTATTGTGAATATGGTTACTTCATAATATTTGCTGAAAACCTGAATGCTAGCTAGACATATTTGCAACAACAAGATCAAACAGAGTTTGTAAAAGTTTTTCTTTGTCACTTTTAGTTTGTCAACTGAATTGCTTGAGGACAAGCAATGGGTTAAGCTTGGGGGAGTTGATACGTCTCCATCGTATCTACTTTTCCAAACTCTTTTGCCCTTGTTTTGGACTCTAATTTGCATGATTTGAATGGAACTAACCCGGACTGACGCTATTTTCAGCAGAATTGCCATGATGTTATTTTTGTGCAGAAATAAAAGTTCTCAGATTGACCTGGAAATTTACGGAGAATATTTTTGGAATTAATAAAAAATACTGGCGCAAGAATTATCCAGAGGGGGCCACCCAGAGGCCACAAGCCCTGGGGGCGCGCCCACCCCCTGGGGCTCTCCCTGCAGGCTTGTGGGCCCCCTGGAGCCCCTCCGACCTCAACTCCAACTCCATATAACCCTATTCGGGGAGAAAAAAATCAGAGAGAAGGATTCATCACGTTTTACGATACGGAGCCGCCTCCGCCTCCTGTTCTTCATTGGGAGGGCTGATCTGGAGTCCGTTCGGGGCTCCGGAGAGGGGGGATTCGTCGCCATCATCATCACCAACCTTCTTCCATCACCAATTTCATGATGCTCACCGCCGTGCATGAGTAATTCCATCGTAGGCTTGCTGGACGGTGATGGGTTGGATGAGATTTATCATGTAATCAAGTTAGTTTTGTTAGGGTTTGATCCCTAGTATCCACTATGTTCTGAGATTGATGTTGCTATGACTTTGCTATGCTTAATGCTTGTCACTAGGGCCCGAGTGCCATGATTTCAGATCTGAACCTATTATGTTTTCATGAATATATTTGTGTTCTTGATCCTATCTTGCAAGTTGTAGACACCTATTACGTGCCATGATCCGCATACCCCAAGGTGACAATAATTGGGATTCTTTCCGGTGATTGCCATAGTTTGAGGAGTTCATGTATTCACTAAGTGCTAATGCTTTGTTCCAGTTCTCTATTAAAAGGAGGCCTTAATATCCCTTAGTTTCCATTAGGACCCCGCTGCCATGGGAGGGTAGGACAAAAGATGTCATGCAAGTTCTTTTCCATAAGCACGTTTGACTAGATACGGAATACATGCCTACATTATATTGATGAATTGGAGCTAGTTCTGTGTCACCCTAGGTTATAACTGTTGCATGATGAATGCCATCCGACATATTTATCCATCACTGATCCGTTGCCTACGAGCTTTTCACATATTGATCTTTACTAAGTTACTTTTCCGTTGCTACTGTTACTATCACTACAAAACTGCTACTGTTACTTTTGCCACTGTTACCGTTACTTCTATACTACTTTGCTACTGAAAACTTTGCTGCAGATATTAAGTCTTTCAGGTGTGGTTGAATTGACAACTCAGCTGCTAATACTTGGGAATATTCTTTGGCTCCCCTTGTGTCGAATCAATAAATTTGTGTTGAATACTCTACCCTTAAAAACTATTGCGATCCCCTATACTTGTGGGTTCTCAACAAGCCAAGCAATTGTTTCATACTTTTGGTGTTCTCAAACTTTTTCAACTTTCACGCAATACATGAGCGTGAGCCATAGATATAGCACTATGGGTGGAATAGAATATGGTGGTTGTGGAGAAGACAAAAAGAAGGAGAAAGTCTCACATCAACTAGGCAAATTAATGGGCTATGGAGATGCCCATCAATCGATATCGATGCAAGTGAGTAGGGATTGCCATGCAACGGATGCACTAGAGCTATAAGTGTATGAAAGCTCAAAAAGAAACTAAGTGGGCGTGCATCTAACTTGCTTGCTCACAAAGACCTAGGGAAATTTGAGGAAGCCCATCATTGGAATATACAAGCCAAGTTCTATAATGAAAAATTCCCACTAGTATATGAAAGTGACAAAATAGGAGACTCTCTATCATGAAGATCATGGTGCTACTTTGAAGCACAAGTGTGGAAAAAGGATAGTAACATTGTCCCTTCTCTCTTTTCTCTCATTTTTTTCTCCTTTTTTCTATTTGGGCTTCTTTAGCCTCTTTTATTATTTTTGTAAAGTCCAGAGACTCATCCCAACTTGTGAGGGAATCATAGCTTCCATCATCCTTTCCTCACATGGGACAATGCTCTAATAGTGATGATCATCACACTTTTATTTACTTACAACTCGATACTAGAACAAGATATGACTCTATATGAATGCCTCCGGCGGTGTACCGGGATGTGCTATGATCAAGAGTTACATGTATAAAAAATATGAACGGTGGCCTTGCCACAAATACTATGCCAACTACATGATCATGCAAAGCAATATGACAATGATGGTGCGTGTCATAATAAACGGAACGGTGGAAGTTGCATGGCAATATATCTCAGAATGGTTATGGAAATGCCATAATAGGTAGGTATGGTGGCTGTTTTGAGGAAAATATATGGTGGGTTTAATGCACCAGCGAGAGTTGCGCGGTACTAGAGAGGCTAGCAATGGTGGAAGGGTGAGAGTGCGTATAATCCATGGACTCAACATTAGTCATAAAGAACTCACATACTTATTGCAAAAATTTATTAGCTATCGAAACAAAGTACTACACACATGCTCCTAGGGGAATAGATTGGTAGGAAAAGACCATCGCTCGTCCCCGACCGCCACTCATAAGGAAGACAATCAAAAAATAAATCATGCTCCGACTTCATCACATAACGGTTCACCATACGTGCATGCTACGGGAATCACAAACTTTAACACAAGTATTTCTACCAATCCACAATTACTCACTAGCATGACTCTAATATCACCATCTTTATATCTCAAAACAAATGCAAGGAATCAAACTTCTCATCTTATTCAACGCTCTTTATATGAAAGTTTTTATTATATCCCTCTTGGATGCCCATCATATTAGGACTAAATTCATAACCTAAGAAAATTACCATGCTGTTTAAAGACTCTCAAAATAATATAAGTGAAGCATGATAGTTCAACAATTTCTATAAAATAAAGCCACTGCCGTGCTCTAAAAAGATATAAGTGAAGCACTAGAGCAAACTGCCTAGCTCAAAAGATATAAGTGAGCACATAGAGTATTCTAATAAATTCACGATTAATGTGTGTCCCTCTCAAAAGGTGTGTATAGAAAGGATGATTGTGGAAAACTAAAAAGCAAAGACTCATATCATACAAGACGCTCCAAGCAAAACACATATCATGTGGTGAATAAAAATATAGCTCCAAGTAAATTTACCGATGGATTGAAGACAAAAGAGGGGATGCCATCCGGGGCATCCCCAAGCTTAGATGATTGGTTTTCCTTGAATATTACCTTGGCATGCCTTGGGCATCCCCAAGCTTAGGCTCTTGCCACTCCTTATTCCGTTGTCCATCAAATCTTTACCCAAAACTTGAAAACTTCACAAAACTCAACAGAAAACTCATAAGATCCGTTAGTATAATAAAATAAATCACCACTTTAGGTACTGTTGTGAACTCATTATTTATTTATAATGGTGTAATATCTACTGTATTCCAACTTATCCATGGTTCATACCCCATGATACTACCCATAGATTCATCAATAAGCAAACAACTCATAGAAAACAGAATCTGTCCAAAACAGAACAGTCTGTAGTAATCTAAAAATTTCGTATACTTCTGTAACTCCAAAAATTCTGAAAAATTAGGACAACCTGGGAAATTTGTATATCAATATTGTGTAAAATATTCAGATCAAAAGCACATTTCTGTGATTTATTGAATTTCTGGCAATGAGCGCAAAAGTTTCTGTTTTTCAGCAAGATCAAATCAACTATCACCGTAGACCATCCCAAAGGTCTTGCTTGGATCAAACACTAAATTAAACACTAAAACACAATTACTACAGAGGTAATAATGTGTATAAAACATAAAACAGGAAGGAAAAATACTGGGTTGTCTCCCAACAAGCGCTTTTCTTTAAAGCCTTTTATCTAGGCGTTGGTAATTTTAATGATGCTCACATGAAAGATAGCAATTGAAACACGAAGAGAGCATCATGTAGCATGTGAAAAACAAGTTTAAGTCTAACATACTTCCTATGCATAGGAATTTTATAAGCAAGCAAATTATCAATACAAGCAAAAACTAGCATATGCAAGGAAGAAGAAAGAAACAATAGCAATCTCAACATAACGAGAGGTAATTTTGTAACATGAAAATTTCTACAACCATATTTCCCTCTTTCATAATAATTACATGTCGGATCATAATCAAATTCAACAATATAACCACAACATAAAATATTCTCTTCATGATCCACATGCATGCAAAGCTGACACTCTTCCAAAATAGTGGGATTATCATCAAATAAACTCATGAATTCTCCAAGCCCACTTTTGTCAAAAATTTCATAAGATTGATCATACTCCAAAGTAGTGGGATCATTATTACCTAGATTTGACACTCTTCCAAACCCACTTTAAATATTATTGCAAACATATTTATCATGAGGCTTAAATAAATTTTCAAGATCATAAGAAGAATCACCCCAATCATGATCATTGCAATAGGTAGTGGACATATCAAAATTAGCTTCCCCGAGCTTAGGGTTTTGCATATTATTAACACAATTGACATTAATAGAATTTATAATAACATCATTACAATCATGCTTTTTATTCAAGGAGCTATCGTGAATCACTTCGTAAATTTCATCTTTTAACACTTTATCACAATTTTCAGATTCACGAATTTCAAGCAAAACTTCATAAAGATAATCTAGTGCACACAACTCACTAGCAATTGGTTCATCATAATTGGATCTCTTAAAAAGATTAGCAAGTGGATGAGGATCCATAAACTTTTTGTTTCTGGATTTTCAATAAACACACAATTATTCCAAGCGAACAAGCAAACAAACCAAGTAAGACAAAAAAGGCAAACGAAAAGAAGGCAAATAAAAAGGCAAATATTTTTGTGTTTCTCTGAAAACGTTTTAGAAGTGGGGGAGAGGAAAACAAGAGGCAAATGGCAAATAATGTAATGCAAGAGATGAGAGTTTATGATGGGTACTTGGTAGGCTTGATGTAGAACCTCCCCGGCAACGGCGCCAGAAATTCTTCCTGCTACTTCTTGAGCTTGCGTTGATTTTTCCCTTGAAGAGGAAAGGGTGATGCAGCAAAGTAGAGATAAGTATTTCCCTCAGTTCAGAACCAAGGTATCAATCCAGTAGGAGGCACAAGCAAGTCTCCAATCTATGCACCTGCACAAACTAATAAACACTTGCACTCAACGCGAAAAAGGGGTTGTCAATCCCTTCACGTCTCGAACAAGAGTGAGATCTAATAGAGATAGATATAAAAGATTACTAAAATGTAAAACAAAGTAAAAACAAATAAATTGCAGCAAGGTATTTTTGGGTTTTTTTGGTTTATAGATCTGAAAATATATGATGGAAAATAGACCCGGGGGCCATAGGTTTCACTAGAGGCTTCTCTCTTGAAGATAGCATATGGTGGGTGAACAAATTACTGTTGAGCAATTGATAGAAAAGCGCAAAGTTATGACGATATCTAAGGCAATGATCATTAATATAGGCATCACGTCCGTGACAAGTAGACCAGAACAATTCTGCATCTACTACTATTACTCCACACATCGACCGACTCCTGCCTGCATCTAGAGTATTAAGTTCATAAGAACAGAGCAACGCTTTAAGTAAGATGACATGATGTAGAGGGATAAACTCAAGCAATATGATGAAAACCCCATCCTTTTATCCTCGACGGCAACAAGACAATACATGCCTTGCTACCCCTTCTATCACTGGGTGAGGACACCACAAGATTGAACCCAAAACTAAGCACCTCTCCCATTGCAAGAAAAACCAATTGCTACTTCTTGAGCTTGCGTTGATTTTTCCCTTGAAGAGGAAAGGGTGATGCAACAAAGTAGAGATAAGTATTTCCCTCAGTTAAGAACCAAGGTATCAATCTAGTAGGAGGCACAAGCAAGTCTCCAATCTATGCACCTGCACAAACTAACAAACACTTGCACTCAACGCGAAAAAGGGGTTGTCAATCCCTTCACGGTCTTGAACAAGAGTGAGATCTAATAGAGAAAGGTATGAAAGATTACTAAAACGTAAAACAAAGTAAAAAAACAAATAAATTGCAGCGAGGTATTTTTGGGTTTTTTGGCTTATAGATCTGAAAATATATGATGGAAAATAGACCCGAGGGCCATAGGTTTCACTAGAGGCTTCTCTCTTGAAAGAAAATAATACGGTGGGTGAACAAATTACTGTCGAGCAATTGATAAAAAAGCGCAAAGTTATGACGATATCCAAGGCAATGATTATGAATATAGGCATCACGTCCGTGTCAAGTAGACCGAAATGATTCTGCATCTACTACTATTACTCCACACATCGACCGACTCCTGCCTGCATCTAGAGTATTAAGTTCATAAGAACAGAGCAACGCTTTAAGTAAGATGACATGATGTAGAGGGATAAACTCAAGCAATATGATGAAAACCCCATCTTTTTACGCTTGATGGCGACAATACAATACGTGCCTCGCTACCCCTACTATGTCACTGGGTGAGGACACCGCAAGATTGAACCCAAAACTAAGCACCACTCCCATTGCAAGAAAAACCAATCTAGTTGGCCAAACCAAACCGATAATTCGAAGAGAAATACAAAGATATTAAATCATGCATAAAAGAGTTCAGAGAAGACTCAAATAATATTCATAGATAATCTGATCATAAATCAACAATTCACCGGATCTCGACAAACACACTGCAAAAGAATATTACATCGGATAGATCTCCAAGAACATCAAGGAGAACATTGTATTGAAGATCAAAGAGAGAGAAGAAGCCATCTAGCTACTAGCTATGGACCCGTAGGTCTGTGGTAAACTACTCACGCTTCATCGGAAGGGCAACAAGGTTGATGTAGAAGCCCTCCGTGATCGAATCCCCCTCCGGTAGGGTGCCGGAAAAGGCCCCAAGATGGGATCTCACGGGAACAGAGGATTGCGGCGGCGGAAAAGTATTTTGGTGGACGCTTCTGGTCATTTGGGAATATTTGAGAATTTATAGGCCAAGAATTTGGAGGACTCCCGAGTGGCCCACAAGCCAGGGAGGCGCCCCCCCTAGGGCACGGCCTCAGGGCTTGTGGTGCCCTCGGGACTCTTCTAGCCCCCTCTCCAAGCTCCGTGGATGTCTTCAGGTCCAAGAAAAATCATCGTAAAGTTTTATTCCGTTTGGACTCCGTTTGATATTCCTTTTCTGTAAAACTCAAAAACAAGGAAAAAACAGAAACTAGCACTGGGCTCTAGGTTAATAAGTTAGTCCCAAAAATAATATAAAATAGCATATTAATGCATATAAAACATCCAAAATAGATAATATAATAGCATGGAACAATAAAAAATTATAGATACATTGAAGACGTATCAAGCATCCCGATGCTTAATTCCTACTCGTTCTCGAGTAGGTAAATGATAAAAACAGAATTTTTGATGTGGAATGCTACCTAACATATTCATCCATGTAATTCTATTTATTGTGGCATGAATATTCAGATCCATAAAATTCAAAACAAAAGTTTAATATTGACATAAAACAATAATACTTCAAGCATACTAACAAAGCAATCATGTCTTCTCAAAATAACATGGCCAAAGAAAGTTATCCCTACAAAATCATATAGACTGGCTATGCTCCATCTTCATCACACAAAGTATTTTATTATGCACAACCCCGATGACAAGCCAAGCAATTGTTTCATACTTTTGATGTTCTCAAACTTTTTCAACTTTCACGCAATACATGAGCGTGAGCCATGGATATAGCACTATAGGTGGAATAGAACATGGTGGTTGTGGAGAAGACAAAAAGAAGGAGAAAGTCTCACATCAACTAGGCGTATTAACGGGCTATGGAGATGCCCATCAATAGATATCAATGTGAGTGAGTAGGGATTGCCATGCAACGGATGCACTAGAGCTATAAGCGTATGAAAGCTCAGAAAGAAACTAAGTGGGTGTGCATCTAACTTGCTTGCTCACGAAGACCTAGGGCAATTTGAGAAAGCCCATCATTGGAATATACAAGCCAAGTTCTATAATGAAAAATTCCCACTAGTATATGAAAGTGTCAAAATAGGAGACTCTCTATCATGAACATCATGGTGCTACTTTGAAGCACAAGTGTGGAAAAAGGATAGTAACATTGTCCCTTCTCTCTTTTCTCTCATTTTTTTCTCTTTTTTATTTGGGCTTCTTTTGGCCTCTTTTATTTTTTCTAAAGTCCGGAGACTCATCCCAACTTGTGAGGGAATCATAGCTTCCATCATCCTTTCCTCACATGGGACAATGCTCTAATAATGATGATCATCACACTTTTATTTACTTACAACTCAAGAATTACAACTCGATACTAGAACAAGATATGACTCTATATGCATGCCTCCGGCGGTGTATCAGGATGTGCTATGATCAAGAGTGTCATGTATGAAAAATATGAACGGTGGCCTTGCCACAAATACTATGCCAACTACATGATCATGCAAAGCAATATAACAATGATGGTGCGTGTCATAATAAAATGGAATGGTGGAAGTTGCATGGCAATATATCTCGGAATAGCTATGGAAATGCCATAATAGGTAGGTATTGTGGTTGTTTTGAGGAAAATATATGGTGGGTTTAATGCGCTCGCGAAAGTTGCACGGTACTAGATAGGCTAGCAATGGTGGAAGGGTGAGAGTGCGTATAATCCATGGACTCAACATTAGTCATAAAGAGCTCACATACTTATTGCAAAACTTTATTAGCTATCGAAAAGTACTACACGCATGCTCCTAAGGGGATAGATTGGTAGGAAAAGACCATCGCTCATCCCCGACCGCCACTCATAAGGAAGACAATCAAAAAATAAATCATGCTCCAACTTCATCACATAACGGTTCACCATACGTGCATGCTACGGGAATCACAAACTTTAACACAAGTATTTCTACCAATCCACAATTACTCACTAGCATGACTCTAATATCACCATCTTTATATCTCAAAACAAATGCAAGGAATCAAACTTCTCATCCTATTCAATGCTCTTTATATGAAAGTTTTTATTATATCCCTCTTGGATGTCCATCATATTAGGACTAAATTCATAACCTAAGCAAATTACCATGCTGTTTAGAGACTCTCAAAATAATATAAGTGAAGCTTGAGAGTTCAACAATTTCTATAAAATAAAGCCACCGCCGTGCTCTAAAAAGATATAAGTGAAGCACTAGAGCAAACTACGTAGCTCAAAAGATATAAGTGAAGCACATAGAGTATTCTAATAAATTCATGATTCATGTGTGTCCCTCTCAAAAGATGTGTACAGAAAGGATGATTGTGGCAAACTAAAAAGCAAAGACTCATATCATACAAGACGCTCCAAGCAAAACACATATCATGTGGTGAATAAAAATATAGCCTCAAGTAAATTTACCGATGGACGAAGACAAAAAAGGGGATGCCATCCGGGGCATCCCCAAGCTTAGTGTGAGAACCCGGAATTAACTTCCAGACCCTCCTGTGTATATTTGTCAACCCCGGGATCATTGTTGACAACACCGCGAAATGGTATCATTGCACAATACGTAAATGTATTACAAGTTTAATAAATCTTGCCACAAGCCATACATAGGGAAATGTCTAATGACATTTATTACATAGAGAAAACAGGGGAAAGTAAAAAATCCGTAGCGACTCCATCTCAGCCACAGGCAGTCGATGTAGTCCACGTGACCTCACTCCTACGGATCGCCATAGTGGTCGTAGTCATCACCTTCATCTTCATGGAACACTGTTGTCAACAAAATTATTGCCATGAGTACATTACGTACTCAACATGCCTCCCTCGAAGAGGACCTAATAGCTACATGTGGTTTCAACAGAAGGCCGTATGGCTCATTTGCATAAAAGCTAATTTTGTTTGAAAAATATAGCAGTTGGATAAAAGCAGTTTTTGATGAAAACATGTTTTATCTCCAGAATAACTTTCATCAAAGTGAGGATCCTCGATCAACTCACACTCTTCATTGGTTCCACAAATAGGGGCAAACAGGGAATAAGCAAGACAGGTCCTGTATGTCAAGAATGATTCATGTGTCGTCCATGACCATGGACACGGCTATTCGAATAGTTTTACACTCTGCAGAGGTTGTACACTTTACCCACACTACACAATCCCGACTTGTTGCCACCAGTGTGTAACACCCCTAGTATCACACTACAGTGATCTCCCCCTAATGGTGGTCATGTCATCATGATCACTATGCCCTTCTGCCACTTATCCAAAATCAAAGCCAAATTCAAATTTGAATTGCATGTCAAATATTTACTTCTTCTGTCATGCAAATAAAATACTTCATCATTTGGCAAATAATCTTTAAATATTTGTCATGTTGAAACCAACCTCCTTTGGATTCCCAATTTCCCCTGGAAATTAATTAGTGGACCTGTAAGCATTTATCCAACCTTTTCAATTTCAAAAAAATGCTTAACATTTTCCTTTTGCCTCCAAACTTTTTGTGGCAGAGCACAATATTCCCTAGTATTTGATTTGGCCAGGCACACATTATGCTAAGTCATTTGATGGCTATTTTAATTGCAAAAGCCTGCTGATAAAACAAAAAAGAAAAGAAAATAGAAAAGGCCTGGACCGACTGGGCCCTAGTGCATAGTGACAGGCCCAGCCGGCCCAGTCTGCCCCGCAGCATAGTCGTCGTCCTCCTCGCCTCCGTGTCGGCGCGCCCGTGGCTACGCGCGCGTTCGCCACCGAGACGGCGACACGGCGACGCCCACCGACAGGCGAGGCGATAAGGACCCCCCTTCGTTCACTCCCCCTAGACACCGCCCTCACTCTCCCCTCTCCCTCGCTCCCCATCGCCGCTGCTCTTCCCTTCTTCTCTGGCCGAGCGCCATCGCTGCCGAGCACCGCACTCCACCGCGGCCACCGGCGCCCGTTCCTCCCTCCGAGGTGTCCAGAAGGTCCGCCGGCGACCGCCTCGTTGTCTGGTGCTCCCTGCTGGAGTCAGGGAACCCTGCCGACGTCGTACACCTTCGCCCCCATCTCTGGCCACCGCAGCTCGCCGCCGTCGATTCGCCGTCACCTCTGCGCTCCCGTTCACCCAGAGGGCCTCCGTGTGCCGCTAGGTGAGCCGCCTACCTCCTCTGCCCTCTGGTTGCTCTAGGTTGCGCCGTAGCCGTAGCCACCGCCATGGTCGTACTCGCCGCCGCCGTTCACCTCGCCGCCGTGGCCACCGCTAACACAGACCGCGTCCGAGCTCATGGCCGTGCTCAGCGCACTTGTGCGAGTCCAACACGCTAGATCTCATTGCCCGCCGTGCTCTTTGTCGCCGTTTGCGGAGATGGCCGAACCCCGGCACCGCTTCTGCTCGTTGCCGGCACCGTTCTGGTTGCCCCCGACGCCTCACGCTAGCCCAGTTGGATGCGGCGCTGCACGCTCGTTCGAACGAGCCCAAAAACACGCGATTTGGCCCTCTGTAGAAGAATCCTGAGCCACTCCGGCAAGAGCGCCGCCGCGGGAGGCTTGCCGGCGTGATTCCGGTGCCGACGCTGACCTGGCAGGCGTGGGGTCCACCCCTATGAGACTGCCAATGGGCCCCAGCGCCTCAGTTGACCGCGTTGACCACGGTCAATGCGAGGTCCTGTTCACCCCTGTCACTAACCAGTGGGGCCCCTCGTTTAGTTAATCTAATTACATAGTTTTTAATTAAAACCTAATTAGATCAACCTAACTAGCCACTAACACCTGGGGCCCACCCCCCTAATTATTCTGTTAGTTTAGTTTAACCCACAGAGGCTGACAGGTGGTCCCACCTGCCAGTTTGACAAGTCAGCAGCTCAGATGACTGCTGACGCAATGCTGACATCATGCTGATGTAGTAATTTCATTTCTGTTAATTTAAATAATTTCAGAAAATGTTTAAATCTTTGAAAAATCATAGAAAATAATCTGTAGCTCGGATGGAAAAACATTATACATGAAAGTTGCTCAGAAAAATCCGACGGGTCTGATCGTGCCATCTGTTTCCGTGTCAGGACCCCCTACGGAGGTGAACCCGCAACTTTTAGCCTATTTCCGGTAGTTGAATAGTGCATATATACCGGTTAATAATTCCAACTTTAATCCTAAAATAACTAAAACGATTTAGACATGTCTTTAGGCAACCCTGCACTGCACGTTAGCATGACATGCTCTGTGTTGCATATGTTAGCTGTGTATTTATTTGTTTCCTCCCCCTCTTCTCTCTCGGTAGACCCCGACACCGACGTAGTCCCCGAGGCTGATGCAGCTCCGGAGTTCGACTACACTCTTGATGACCATTCTCTTGCCGCAGAGCTTCCAGGTAAGCTCCCCCCCCCCTTGAACATGCCTATATCGCCTATTCTTTCTCTCTTATGCTTGCATTAGAAAATGTTGTTGCTACTGCTTATCCTATTTCTGATGCATAGCCTGATTTTGTAACCTGCTATTGTTACCTAGCTGTTTATCCTAAACTTCTTAGTATAGGCTGGTAAGTGATCCACCAGAGACCCCCCCCCCCACTTTGTCCCCAGTTGCCCCCATTGGATCATCAGAAGACTCGACGACCAGGCCCCAGCACCGCACATCACCCCCTTAGTTGTACGACACTGCAGCGTTACTATCAAGTGCCGAGGGTGATACCTCGTTTAGCACTTCTGATGTTAACTCTATAGAGTAGCTATTTGGTCGTGGTCATCGAGGGTGATTCCTCCTTCACCACTCCCAATAACGACGCTGTCGTGCAACACCTCAAGTGTGACCATCGAGGGTGATTCCTCCGAGTTCACCTTGACGGATACATCGAGTAGGAATCCAACGAGGTTAATACCTTAGATTCCTCTGATGTTATGGACACACGGATACTTGGACTTTACAACTGTTACTTGGAAAGTCGGGTCGACCCTAAGGGGTACCCGAGCGAGAATAAGATGCGAGTGATGTGGAGACGGGTTGACCTGGAGGGTGCCTGTGAGATAATTACAAGGCGCGGCCGGGCATTCTTAGCCCTTGCAGCAAGTCCTCGAGATGGGGTGACGGGGTCACATCGATCATGAGTCTCTGCTCGTTACCGCAAACCCCCAATACACTAATGATTTGGATATTTGATCCGAGTGGGCCTCTGGCCCGATAGCACTAACCATCACGTGGGATAAGTTATGGGCACTCTGCGTCGTATGCATCAGCCGAAGCTTAATGGATGTCAGCGACTGAGCGGCGCGCGCCGGGTTGGACCGCGTTAAGCAACCGCCTTGATAGTGTGGGTTACTAGGTCTGCTCATGGCCGCCCTCGCAACGTGCAGGAGCGCCCGGGGCGATGGCCCAAGACCCCTGGGTGCATAGGGTTAGTCTGGCGTGCTGACCTCTCTGTTAAGCTTAGGTCAGGTTGTGGCGTATCGTTTGGCTGAGGCCGGGCATGACCCAGTAAAGTGTGTCCGGCCGGAGTTAATCATGCGTGGTGGGTAAGTTGGTGCACCCCTGTAGGGAAGAAAACATCTATGCATAGTCGGATCCTCGGTAACGGACGCTCGGAGTTGTATCCCGATCGATACAACTAGAACTTAATGATGATATGAGAAATGGATATTAGGGCTCTGGAATCACTTTCTCGCAGGGAGTCGAGGAAGGATCTCTGGGCGAGGTTGATACTTAATACTGCTACTACTTTATACTGTACTAATCTACACTCTTCTAATGCTGCAAGACCGCTGAAGATGCTAGTCTTTGATAGGACTAGGCCTTCTCTCTATTCTGACATTTCTGTAGCCCAGTCCACATATACAACCTTTTTTTTGATAATGTTGCATATGTAGTGTAGATCCTTGCTTGCTGAGTACTTCGGATGAGTACTCATGGTTGCTTTGCTTCCTCTTTTTCTCCATATCCGTTTGATGCAACCAGATGGCGGAGCCCCTGAGACAGCTGCCCCCGTCGACGACTACTACTACCACCCCGAGGGTGGTTACTAATTCGAGTTGACCGACGACCAGGAGTAGGTTCGGAGGGTCCCAGGCAGGAGGCATGCGCCTTTTTGATCGTAGCTTTTGTTTTGCACTGCCTTCTTAAAAGGCTTATCTGTTTCTCTTTTATATCTGTACTCAGATATCTAATGCTTCCGTTGATGCTTGTTGACATCAAGCTTATGTATTCGAGCCCTCGAGGCCCTGGCTTGTAATATAATGCTTGTATGCCTTTAATTATGTTTTAGAGTTGTGTTGTGATTCCTTCAAGTGAGTCCTTAGGCTTGATCATGTGCATTTGCGTCTATGATTAGTGCATAATTAAGCCGGGGGCATCACAGGTTGGTATCAGAGCCGACTGCATGTAGGAACCCCGTTTCCAACTCCTTGGCCGAAGTTGAGTCTAGTGGTCCAAAACTGTTTTACTAACTTGGTTGTGTGGCTTACGGGCCCACGTCGCCGAATGGGTGGTATTAGGATCTTTTATTCCTCGTCTATACTCTGGGATTCTAATCTCTCGTCTACTTGGGTAAAACATTTTACTAACTCTGACATTAGGTTCTCGTAACCACTTCATCTTGGAGAGCTCCTTCACCACAGATGATCGCTTGCTTCGGCAGAAGATTCTGCAGATACTCCTCTATCTTTCCCGAGACCATTATGCCCACTGCTTTTGCAAGTTCCCTACTACCGATAATCACCATGGACAGCTACACATCTTTGCCGTTTGTATCTCCATTCCCAGATACTCCTTTATGTACGAGATACCCCGAAATACTCCTCGTTAATCCGGGAATCCTTTGAGCCTACTGCCGTGCAGCTTTTTTCGCACTGCGGATAATTCCTCACATTTACTAGGGATCCATTCATCCCCAGTTGTTCAAGTGTTTCGCAAAATACTTTCCATTGTTAGTCAATCTTCCGAAAATCCTGTGCAGACTATTGCTCTTGAAATTCTTGCCTGCTTGCATCACGGTTAATTCCATATGTTTAGCAATCTTCGTTGACATTCCTTGTCAATGCCTTTGCATCCCTTCTCCCTCTGATTGATTACCGATACTCACATCAACTCTGTCGTGAATCGCCAGATCCATTGTTGGGTTGATATCCGACAGTGTCCTTAACATCTGAAATCTCGTAAGTTCTCCCCTGATACATAATGCCTTTGGTAAAATGTATCCTCTCCTTTAGTCAGCCATGCTCTACCATCGAGCTTGAGTTATGTACTCCTGAAGTTTGTGGTATATGTTCCTAAGATGCCCCGATGGGTTGAACCTATGCCTTCTTAATCTGTGTGAACCCGATAATTTTTGCGGGTCATACTCCTCTGGTATTTCACTAGGTATTTCTTCACATTCATATAATTTTTAACAGAGTAGTGAATGAAAGGTTATGCATTGAAGAAGTGGGAGTCGACCTTGAACCTTTGTGTTCATGCCCATGGACCCGATGTAGAAATTATCATGGAAGCTGCTCGTAAAAATAATTATTTCCTTGGTACGAATTCATCTTGTATCTGAGAATTGATACTTTGCAATCGTGGTTCCGACCATATTTTCTTCTTGCTTCCATTTCCCGGACAAGTTAAAATACTTGTCCTCTGCAGATCATTTCACCTGTCCAACCTCTATTCTGATCTACCATCGAGTATTACCCATGGTATCTCGAGAATATCACAGGAACTACATAATTTCTTATGAGTTCTTCATCTACTATCACTGATCACCAATTCCAATTTTCCCAGGTTCTGAGTTGTTTGTCACTCGAGAACACCGATAAGTGAATCAATTCCGCACTCTGATTCAATAACTCTAAGTAATTTTTGCTGCTTACGAGCTTAATAATCCTTCAAGTCATTCCTAGCCTGATCGGCTATATCATTATCATGCTAACTTTAACTGTGCTACCTGGTCCTTATACCCGGAGCAACCTCCGACAACGCGCTAAGCTTATGTCGATCTTCCTCATCCTATCATTTCACCTCGAACAACAAGCTTGATTTCGAGCTTGTGTCACATCCGTGGTTCCAATAACCTTTCGCTTCATCAGTCCATTTTCTTGATGTCGTCGCTGATCGATTACATCTCATGAAGCCTCTCAACAAAATGTTTCACCATCATCGTCAACCTTTTGACTTCTCTAAAGTTGTGAAATAAATTCATGGTTAGAAATGCCATCCTTGCCCCTCGATAATTTGTGTTATCATCGATAACATCCTTGACTTTCTGCCAACTCAGACTTGGTTATGTTTTCGTTATACCTTGCGTTCCTCGATACTTCTGAAATTGTTCCTTTGTATCTCTTGTGCTCTTCAGATCCAACCTTTTACTTGAAACACCATACCAATGCTACCTTGAAGCATGACTGTGGTATTCCAAATATCAACAAGAACATTGGAGGCACATTGCCAAATGCTTCTTGATCTATCATCCGGGCACCGTTGTATGGATAACATCATGAATTCCCTTGCGCCTTTATCCAAATGGTGATGTACTTGTTGATCTGACATGTATATCATGCTCTACTTTTCCTTGGGAAAAGTTGCACTCCTAATTCTTGTGTATAAACACATTTTCCTTTCCATTGGTTTGTTTAACCTTTCTTGTGATCTATATGATATAAGCAGAAATAATTCCCTGCTTATGAAACACCCTGATGTACAACCTTGTCAGTGAGACCCTGTTACTATTGTTGATGACATTCCGGTAACCATCGATGGACGAGAACTTTGCCTATTGGTCCGCCTCATTTTAACGAGCAGGAAAATGGTTCTCTTCGTCCCTCGCCCTTGGTACCGATGTTGTCACCGACATAACTGACAGACTATCCTCTGACATACCTTGTTGTCGTGACCGATAAGATGTCACCGTTCTCCCTACTCTCGATCGACCCTCATCACAGTTCCACAGGATCGGAACCTGACTCTCCTGTATATCCTTGATTTCGAAGTATCATATGCTCTTGGCTTTGTGTGTTATCACGAGCCACCCTCCGAGAGATGATCTATTCCCGATGCTCTGAACCCCTTCACACACTCTGTTCAGGTATCGATCGGATGTCCATTCGCTTGAAACTTCTTATTGTACCTTCATACTTGCTCTCGATGTTTTATTAAGTTTCAACTCGAGAGATACTTCTGCCACACCCCCTGAATTGTCCATCAGATAATCGACCCTATAAGGGTCAGTTCTCTCGAAGTTACCCTTTACTTCCCCACTTAAATCTCGGGACGAGATTTCTTGTAGTGGAGGAGCTTTGTAACACCCCTAGTATCACACTACAGTGATCTCCCCCTAATGGTGGTCATGTCATTATGATCACTATGCCCTTCTGCCACTTATCCAAAATCAAAGCCAAATTCAAATTTGAATTGCATGTCAAATATTTACTTCTTCTGTCATGCAAATAAAATACTTCATCATTTGGCAAATAATCTTTAAATATTTGTCATGTTGAAACCAACCTCCTTTGGATTCCCAATTTGCCCCTGGAAATTAATTAGTGGACCAGCAAGCATTTATCCAACCTTTTCAATTTCAAAAAAATGCTTAACATTTTCCTTTTGCCTCCAAACTTTTTGTGGCAGAGCACAATATTCCCTAGTATTTGATTTGGCCAGGCACACATTTTTGCTAAGTCATTTGATGGCTATTTTAATTGCAAAAGCCTGCTGATAAAACAAAACAGAAAAGAAAATAGAAAATGCCTGGACCGACTGGGCCCTAGTGCATAGTGACAGGCCCAGCCGGCCCAGCCTGCCCCGCAGCACAGTCGCCGTCCTCCTCGCCTCCAAGTCGGCGCGCCCATGGCTGTGCGCCCGTTCGCCACCGAGATGGCAACACGGCGACGCCCACCGACAGCTGAGGGGATATGGACCCCCCTTCGTTCACTCCCCCTGGACGCCGCCCTCACTCTCCCCTCTCCCTCGCTCCCTATCGCCGCTGCTCTTCCCTTCTTCTCTGGCCGAGCGCCATCGCCGCCGAGCACCACACTCCACCACAGCCACCGGCACCCGTTCCTACCTCTGAGGTGTCCAGAAGGTCCGCCGGCGACCGCCTCGTCGTCTGGTGCTCCCTGCTAGAGCCGGGGAGCCCTGCTGACGTCGTACGCCTTCGCCCCCATCTCCGGCCACCGCAGCTCGCCACCGTCGATTCGCCATCAGCTCTGCGCTCCCATTCACCCAGAGGGCCTCCGTGTGCCTGCTAGGTGAGCCGCCTACCTCATCTGCCCTCTCGTTGCTCTAGGTCGCGCCGTAGCCGTAGCCACCACCATGGCCGTACTCGCCACCGCCGTTCACCTCGCCGGCGCGGCCACCGCTAACACAGACCGCGTCCGAGCTCATGGCCGTGCTCAGCGCACTCGTGCGAGTCCAACGCGCTAGATCTCGTCGCCTGCCGTGCTCTTTGTCGCCATTTGCGGAGATGGCCGAACCCCGGTGCCGCTTCTGCTCGTCGCCGGCACCGTTCCTGTCACCCCCGATGCCTCACGCTAGCCCAGTTGGATGCGGCGCTACACGCTCATTCGAACGAGCCCAAAAATACACGATTTGGCCCTCTGTAGAAGAATCCCGAGCCACTCCGGTGAGAGCGCCGCAGCGGGAGGCTCGCCGGCGTGATTCCGGCGCCGGCGCTGACCTGGCAGGTGTGGAGTCCACCCCTGTGAGACTGCCAATGGGCCCCAGCGCCTCAGTTGATCGCGTTGACCATGGTCAATGCGGGGTCCTGTTCACCCATGTCACTAGCCAGTGGGCCCCCTCATTTAGTTAATCTAATTACATAGTTTTTAATTAAAACCTAATTAGATCAACATAACTAGCCACTGACACCTGGGGCCCACCCCCTAATTAGTTTGTTAGTTTAGTTTAACCCACAGAGGCTGACAGGTGGGTCCCACCTGCTAGTTTGACCAGTCAACAGCTCAGATGACTGCTGACGCAATGCTGACATCATGCTGACGTAGTAATTTCATTTCTGTTAATTTCAATAATTTCAAAAAATGTTTAAATCTTTGAAAAATCGTAGAAAATAATCCGTAGCTCGGATGGAAAAACTTTATACATGAAAGTTGCTCAGAAAAATCCCACGGGTCCGATCATGCCATCTGTTTCCTTGTCGGGACCCCCTACGGAGGTGAACCCGCAACTTTTAGCCTGTTTCCAGTAGTTGAATAGTGCATATATACCGGTTAATAATTCCAACTTTAATCCTAAAATAACTAAAATGATTTAGACATGTCTTTAGGCAACCCTGCACTGCACGTTAGCATGATATGCTCTGTGTTGCATATGTTAGCTGTGTATTTATTTGTTTCCTCCCCCTCTTCTCTCTCGGTAGACCCCGACACCGACGTAGTCCCCGAGGCCGACGCAGCTCCGGAGTTCGACTACACTGTTGATGACCCTTCTCTTGCCGCATAGCTTCCAGGCAAGCTCCCCCCCTTGAACATGCCTATATCGCCTATTCTTTCTCTCTTATGCTTGCATTAGAAAATGTTGCTGCTACTGCTTATCCTATTTCTGATGCATAGCCTGATTTTGTAATCTGCTATTGTTACCTACCTATTTATCCTAAACTTCTTAGTATAGGCTGGTCAGTGATCCACCAGAGACCCCCCCCCCCACATTGTCCCCAGTTGCCCCCGCTGGATCATCGGAAGACTCGACGACCAGGCCCCAGCACCGCACATCACACCCTTAGTTGTATGACACTGCAGCGTTACTATCAAGTGCCGAGGGTGATACCTCATTTAGCACTTCTGATGTTAACTTTGTAGAGTAGCTATTTGGTCGTGGTCATCGAGGGTGATTCCTCCTTCACCACTCCCGATAACGACGCTGTCGTGCAACACCTCAAGTGTGAACCCATCGAGGGTGATTCCTCCGAGTTCACCTTGACGGATACATCGAGTAGGAATCCAACGAGGGTGATACCTCAGATTCCCCTGATGTTATGGACACATGGATACTTGGACTTTGCAACTGTTACTTGGAAAGTCGGGTCGACCCTGAGGGGTACCCGAACGAGCATAAGATGCGAGTGATGTGGAGACGGGTTGACCTGGAGGGTGCCCGTGAGATAATTACGAGGCGCGGCTGGGCATTCTTAGCCCTTGCAGCAAGTCCTCGAGACGGGGCGACGGGGTCACATCGATCGTGAGTCTCTGCTCGTTACCGCAAACCCCCAATACACTAACGATTTCGATATCTGATCCGAGTGGGCCTCTGGCCCGATAGCACTAACCATCACGTGGGATAAGTTATGGGCACTCTGAGTCATATGCATCAGCCGAAGCTTAATGGACGTCAGCGACAGAGTGGCGCGCACCGGGTTGGACCGCGTTAAGCAACCGCCTTGATAGTGTGGGTTGCTAGGTCTGCTCACGGCCGCCCTCGCAACATGGAGGAGCACCCGGGGCGATGGCCCAAGACCCCTGGATGCATAGGGTTAGTCCGGCGTGCTGACCTCTCTGTTAAGTTTAGGTCGGGTTGCGGCGTATCGTTTGGCCGAGGCCGGGCATGACCCAGTATAGTGTGTCCGGCCGGAGTTAATCAAGCGTGATGGGTAAGTTGGTGCACCCCTGCAAGGAAGAAAACATCTATGCATAGCCGGATCCTCGGTAACGGACGCTCGGAGTTGTATCTCGATCGATACAACTAGAACTTAATGATGATATGAGAAATGGATATTAGGGCTCTAGAATCGCTTTCTCGCAGGGAATCGAGGAAGGATCTCTGGGCGAGGTTGATACTTAATACTGCTACTACTTTATATTGTACTAATCTACACTCTTCTAATGCTGCAAGACCGCTGAAGATGCTAGTCTTCGATAGGACTAGGCCTTCTCTCTATTCTGGCATTTTTGCAGCGCAGTCCACATATACAGCCTTTCTTTGATAATGTTGCATATGTAGTGTAGATCCTTGCTTGCTGAGTACTTCGAGTTGACCGATGACCAGGAGTAGGTTCGGAGGGTCCCAGGCAGGAGGCCTGCGCCTTTTCGATCATAGCTTTTGTTTTGCACCGCCTTCTTAAAAGGATTATCTGTTTCTCTTTTATATCTGTACTCAGATATCTAACACTTTCGCTGATGCTTGTTGACATCAAGCTTATGTATTCGAGCCATCGAGGCCCTGTCTTGTAATATAATGCTTGTATGCCTTTAATTATGTTTTAGAGTTGTGTTGTGATTCCTTCAAGTGAGTCCTTAGGCTTGATCGTGTGCATTTGCGTGTATGACTGGTGCACGATTAAGCCGGGGGCGTCAGACAGTGGACGCTGGTATAGTACTCCATTTGGTGTACCGGCGGGGGAATTGTGACGAGGTCTTTCATTAGACCACACTTACTGAGCCAAGCCCACTAGGTTTCAACACGGAAGTAACCGCAGTTCACTGTCCGGGCCCCCCTTTTGTGCCGAGGATACTCCTCGCAAGGCAGCTATCCCATCTGCGGTACGGCAATGACGACAATAAGAGTGAACTAACTAATTAACCAAGCCAGTGCCCATGTAGCATGTGGCTATACGGTTATCGCAATCTTCAAATCCAAGATTTATTAGGCCTCATGCGGCACGGACGACTGATTTCCCCCTTCAACCTGTGAAGGGCAGCCAATCGCTCTTTCAATCCTTGATTCAGCTGTCGCCTGTGCCAGTATTTAGATGGTAAGTTTGACCCAGAGTAGAAGAGGATAGAGAAGGTCAACAAGGGCCAACTGGCCTAGCTCGACGATAAGTTTCAACTGTCAATGACACAGAGGTCATTCAACAAAGCACCTATAGGGTGATAAGCATGGCTAAGCATTTCTACTCTACCGGAATACTATAATTCTACTCAGGTGTCAAATGACTAGGCGACAAGTGGATCAAGGTAATGTGTCAATCGACACGCTAGCTACGAGAATTAAAATAGCATGCATATAGTAACCATAAAACACAATGCAATTTTGTAAACATAGGATAAGTATGATCAAAGAAGGAGGCATGCCTTCATTGTTGAGTCCTTCTTCAGTAACCTGTTCTGTCCTTATCCAACATCGTCACTCCCTACTCGTCGTAACGATAGCAAATGGAAAACAAATAAATACCTAATAGTAAATCCAAATAACATCCAAAACAAATAAGAGTGGATGGATAACAAGATATCGATCAAGAAGGAGATTTCGAAATTAGATAGCACGATAGGGAGATAAGAGAGATGATTCAAGGAAGTGAAAGGGTTTAAGTTGACACGGCTTAGGAAAGTTAGCGATCAAGACTAACGTTCTGATACGAACTATGCTAAAAACCACTAGTGGTGCCCACTACACGTCTCGACAAACTATACAGGAAACTACTATATAACAAACACAATGGCATCAAAAACATATGAAATGGAGCAATCCTATGCATGAGGACAAGAAGGCACAACATGGCATGATAATGGTAAAAGTTTACTTCAATAGCAGCCAAACATATACATCAACTATATAATCATTCATAAGCAAGTGTTGACAACAAAACCAACATTATCAGCCATACTAGTTAAGCAATCAAACACCATTGAACAACATGAATTGAATTGATCTAGGTTTAGACCTAAATCATTATTAAAAGAAAATGGGACCAAGTACATAACATCAAATCAATTCATTTGTCAAACAATTAACAAGAAACTATACAACACATGGAACAAATGGATGAAAAACTATCCTAGACATGATATGATTAAGAGCGGTAATCAACCACAAATAAATATTTAGATAACTCTAAATATTTATAATGGTCAAACATTAACTAAAGGATATGAATCCACCAAGAATCTAATAGCAAGAATTCCACAACAAAAGCCAAACTAACACTAAGGTGAAAGGTAATCTAACCATTAATAGTAAGATGCACATCATACAAGGCATGTGAATGGAGAATAACTAGAGGTCTTAACAAATAACACAAACATCAGACATACGAGTGATCATGAGAAGATACTAAACAAGGATATGCTCCTTACAATAAGAAACAACAATTGTCCAATAACAACACAAGTAGCTATAAGATTACCTTCACATGCTTGAAATAACAAATGACAATACACACACTAAGTGTATGATCAAAGCACAACTCTATTAACATGACATATTATGATGAACTAAGGCAACAAGTATAGAACACTCATAATAACAAAATGATACAAATTTAAACATATATGAGTAACAATAAACTAGGCAACTATAACACATAGAACATCATAAGACATGAAAGATTACTTGCATGAAAGATGTCTATGAATACAATAACACATCAAAATATAATGAAGTCCAGGCATATAACAATGTAACAACTAGATATACCACTAAGCATGCAAGATCAACACATAAGCTACACACTATGCTACCAATACAATACACTCATAATAACAACATAACCCAGTTGATATCAACTAACCAAACATCAAGCATGTCATTGGCACACAACAATATGATGCTAGTTGCGACTTATAAGCGCAAAGGATAAATCATACTAAGCAAGTAAACATCTAGGCCATGGCATCAATGACATCAAGCAGTGAAATACCAAAGCATGAATAATGGAAACGACATGCATTTCCTATCTAGTACAACTTACACTTGCACGAACATAGGACACTCAACTAGGCATGATCTATAACATGAATTGGTACACACACACCATGCAATATAGTTATCCAAACACAACATCATGATATGGCATTGATCAGGCAAGAAGAAATCCTACTTAAATGAATATATGAGATCATAAACTACCAGATGTATCTACTAACAAGTAAAGGATAACCCTATGTGTGATCATACAAACATATTAGCAATCTAATAACACATGGTAGGATACAATGAAAGCATGATTCGACTTTGAGCAAGTGCTAACATGGCATGACAATAACTAAGCATGCATAGCTACCATCCTAGGCAAATAAAACATCTAGGATAATTAACAAGCAATGCTAAAGTAAATCCTAAATTTGACAATATCAACACAACACCAATTTAAGAAATACAACCACTAACTATATAATATTGGATGCCAAACATCTATGAAATAAGAGGAATACTATGCAATAATGTGTCACTTTCCTATCATAATAAGCAATAATCTCACGTCATGACACAACACATAATCTAAATGCTAATAGTATGCCTACGCCAAGCAATTCACCACAAGTATGAAAAAATTTAAGTTAATATACCGATTCATGATAACTAGTATAAACAAGACTAAATACCACACACAAATGAAATAAACACCAACCTACAACATGGTGTGATATCAAAGCTATACAACACGCGTGCAAAATAATATAGACATCTATCATAGACATGGCATGATTTAAAACCAATAAAACAAACATGGGACATGGATGAAAATACATATCTTAACCATATTTAAAATATCGCAATGCTAAACAAAAATTAAACTAATTAAAACTTGAAGTATCCCAAGATTAGATAAATAACGTGACACCTAGAAAAACTCTAAGGTATTATAAGCATGGCAATCATTCACCAAAATTTGTGCGCATGCATACAATAAGTATCGAGCATTAACAAAATAATAATAATAATAAGATTATCTTAACGATGACCCAAATCTAATTAAAAAAATAACACCCGCTAAGCGTATATGAACAATGATAATCCAATACACCAATCAACTTCTACACATGATAATCATTCACTAAAACTTGTACAAACGCATATGATATGGCTACGTGCCGCACCAAAGAAAAAATATCACGTGTAACATCATGTTCAACAGTTTTCAAGTAACTACAACCGGTAAAAAGATAAATCTAACAAGTCACTTGCCACATCAAAATTATAAGACAAATAACACGTGCTCCTAGGCATATCATGTGCATATGATAAATAATATATCAATAAAAGGTTTTACCAAACACAAAACATACTTCGATTCTATACAAAAACGACTAAGATAAAGTCTATACTAAAACATGGTTGACCAAACCAACAATCTAACTCCACCATGGGGTTACTATGACCATGGGTAACAATTCATATGTTGACCACAAGATTATCCGACAGACCAAAAATATAAAGACAAGCCGATGCCATCAAATCGAAATATGTTTTGGACAAGCGCGGCCAATGAGATAGATAGGTTGAAACATGATGTCTATGAGATACTACGAGTGAAGTTAAGAAGGTGTCCATCAGGAATCGGATAGAGGCTCACCAAGTTGGACGGAACGGTGTGGTGAACTAGACGAACAGTGTACACGCCCATGTGAAATTCTTTGCGTGTGGTCGACGGAATGCGTTCCTTCTTTCCTGGATGGAATCATCGCATCGAGGGGAACCTTCTGGCACAAGGGAATGGATGGAGATGCTTGAATTCGCCCGGATCAGACACCGACGTCCATGGAACACCATTTCTTTGGAGAGAGTTCTGGAGAGATTGAGGAAGGGAGAGGGCGGGAATGAGAGACGAGATTGGGAGACCCATCTAAGTACTCATGGAGTTGGAAACGGTGGAGGTGTAAAGGAATTAGAGAAGGGATGTTTCTCTCCTGTAGGTTTTGCTACAACCCTGCAGCACTTCCCTGCGTCACGCTGGGATCTGGAGACTCGAGATCAGAGGAAGACGTGGGGAAGAAGAAGATAGCAAGCAGAGAGGGCAGCTTAAGGAAGGAATAATGTTTATAGTTATGTTCGATATCCCTCACACACACCAGCCGCAAGCCTATAAACCTAACCACTTACACACCACATGGGTCTGGCCCAGGTTGTTGCACTCCCCTCCTCTTAAGGAATAGCTTGTCCTTGACTGTTCACCATCAAGCCCTTGCCGTTGTAGTCGCAGCTGAAGACCATTCCCAAGTCGCCATAGCAAGCGGGAGTCTGCTCCAGGCAATCTTCCATTGCGTGCGTGTGTGGCCCCCCACTCGAACTAGTCTTGTTTGCAGAACTTGAGCAGGCTTGGACGATTTATCCCCCAGCAAATATAACAAATCCACCACACCAGAGTCAGGGACTGGAGCTTCTGCCGGTTTGAGCAATGAGACATGCACCACAGGGTGAATTTTGCTGGTCGCAGGCAGAGCCAAACGATAAGCCACATCTCCCACACGTTCCGTGATTTGATACGGGCCAAAGTATTTGAAACCCAGCTTGTGGTTAGACCGCCTGGTGACAGTTTGTTGCACATAAGGCTGCAGTTTCAAAAATGCCCAGTCACCAACCTGAACTTGTCGATCCGAGCGATGGGTGTCTTCCTGATGTTTCATCTGTTGCTGAGCTCGCAGTAAGTGCTCTCGAATCAATCCTTGCATCGGGTTCCTTTTAGTCAGCCATCCAAACAAATCAGAGGACAGAGTGCACTGAAGATTGTCAATGCCCAAATGTCTAGGTTGATATCCATACAAAACCTGAAATGGAGTTGTTCCTAAGGCAGAGTGGTCGTTGGTGTTATACCAATACTCAGCTTGAGACAGCCAATAAGCCCACTTCTTTGGAGTTGAATGTACCAAACACCTAAGAAATGTTTCCAGACATTGGTTTAACTTTTCTATCTGACCATCTGTTTAAGGGTGGTTTGCAGAGCTCATATTCATTTTAGTGTCAGTGAGCTTGATAACTCCTGCCAAATGTTGCTGGTGAAAATGGGATCTCTGTCATTAACCAGCACCTGAGGGAGACCATGGAGTTTATAGATGTTATCCACATATATTTGTGCCACTTGGAGAGCAGTAAAAGGATGACATAAGGGAATAAAGTGTCCATATTTGCTGAATTTATCAATGACCACCAGAATTGTGTCAAAGTTTTTGCTCTTGGGAAGGCCTCCAATAAAATCCATACTGACCATGTTCCAAGCTTCTCTAGGAATGGGCAAAGGGCTCAGTAATCCTGGTTTCTTAATATGCTTAGATTTTGCCTGTTTGCACACCACGCATGCTTGTACATAAGCTTGGATGTCCTGTTTCATTGTTGGCCACGCAAACAATCCTTTGATGCGCTGGTATGTGCCTTGAAATCCAGAGTGACCTCCTACACCACTGTTATACAAGGAAAGCATAATAGCTTGATGGGCTTCTTTGTTGTGACCCAACCAAATCCTATCCTTGTATCTTATAACCCCTTGATGCAGAGTGTAACCCTTGTCATTAGATAAAGTAAGGGTCAATTCTTGCAGTAACTCTTTATCTGCATAATACTGTTGGTATCCTTCTGTCACAACTGCTAACCACTTGGGTGTGCAGAAAGAAAGGGCAGACAACTCCATTGGGGCAGGAGATCTGGAAAGGGCATCAGCAGCAGCATTATCCATACCTTTTCTGTATACAATGTTGTATTGTAGGCCCAGTAATTTTAGAAAAGCTTTCTGTTGTATGGTACCACTGAGTTTTTGCTCCTGGAGATGTGTTAAGCTTTGATGATCTGTGGAAATGGTGAAAGGTGCAAGCTGCAAGTAGGGATTCCATTTCTCCACAGCCAACAGTACTGCCAAGCATTCTTTTTCATATGTGGACAGAGCCTGAGACTTAGGACCCAGAGCTTTGCTAAGATAAGCAAGTGGATGGCCTTCTTGTACTAGTACAGCCCCAATGCCCTGATTACTGGCATCAGTCTCAATTGTAAAGTGTTTCTTGAAATCTGGTAGTGCCAAAACTGGTGCTTCAGCTAATGCTTTCTTGAGATGTTGAAAAGCAGCTTCATTGGTTGGTGTCCAGGAAAACACCGTATCCTTCTTCAGGAGATCAGACAAAGTCCTACTAATAATGCCATAATTTTTTATGAATTTTCTATAGTACCCTGTGAGGCCCAAGAATCCTCTGATATCTCTAACACAAATTGGTATGGGCCATTCTTGCACAGCCCTAATCTTGATAGGGTCAGTTTGAACTCCTTTACCACTAATAATATGCCCCAAATATTCCAGCTCTGTTTGAGCAAAAGAGCATTTGCTAAGTTTCACAAAAAGATGGTTCTCTTGGAGTATAGTGAAGACTTGACTGAGGTGCTCTAGATGTTTTTGCAAATCTGAGCTATAGATCAAGATGTCATCCATGAAGATAAGCACACAATGTCTCAACAGGTGGGCAAATAGTGCATTCATAGCAGCTTGGAATATTGCAGGGGCATTGATTAAACCAAAGGGCATGACTTTAAATTCATACAAACCATGATGAGTTTTAAAGGCTGTCTTATGTTCCTCTCCCTCCACTAGTCTAATTTGATGATAGCCTGCTCGGAGGTCTAGCTTAGTGAAGCAAGTGGCACCAGCCAATTCATCAAGTAACTCATCTACAACTGGCATAGGATATTTATGGGGCACAATGACTGAGTTCAACATTCTGTAGTCCACACAAAAACGCCAAGTTCCATCTTTCTTTCTGACTAGAAGCACTGGTGAAGCAAATGGGCTAGTGCTCTGCTGGATGACCCCTTGTTGTAGCATTGTAGTTACTTGGTTCTCAATTTCATTCTTCTGCATGGGGTTGTATCTGTATGGCTTCACATTTATTGGCTTAGCTCCAGGCAGGAGAGGAATTTGATGATCAAATGATCTGTGAGGAGGGAGCTTGTCAGGTTCTTTGAAAACCTGTTGGTGCTTGTCCAAGATGTCTTGTACAGTAGGAGGAATGAATTGGGCAGTAGCAAGGGCTTCCACAATGTGATTTAGTTGAATAACCTGATCTACTGCACCAGTGTTGAGTAATCCTTGCAAATGCTTGCCAGTTATGCCTGTGCATGATGTGATTTTGTCCCTTATTCCTCTCAGAGTGATCCTCACTCCCTGATACTTGAATCTCATGACCTTCTTTCTCCAATCCACCCACATCGGACTCATTGTTTCCAACCACTGCATGCCCAAAATGATGTCATAAGTGCCCAATGGTAGTACTTTCAGAGAGGTGCTGAAAGTATTGCCTTGACAGAACCACTTCAAGTTAGGGACTTGTTTGTTGCAGTGTAAAATTCCTCCATTAGCCACAGTCACTTTGGAAGCTGGAATTTCTTCGACTGGGCATTGTAGATGTTTCACTAGATCTGCACTAATAAAGTTAGTTGAACTGCCTGAATGAACTAAGATCAACAACTGTCTCTTACCAACCATGCCCTGTAATCTGATACTATCCTTGGAGGAAGTACCCTGAGCTGCATGGACTGATAGTTTCATAAATGCCTCCTCAGCTGTTCCTTTGGCTACAGTGGGTTGTTCTACTGGTGGTTCAGTTTTAGACTCACTTTCAGAAACTTCAGACATCTGTAAAGCTTCAATTAGTTCTTCCAACACATGAAGATGTACTGTGGTTGGGCATTTGTGCCCGGGCCCATACTTCTCTCCACACTTAAAACATTCTCCATGTGCTCGACGCTGAGCTCTGAGGTTATCCACTCGATTTGGAGCTCTATGCTGCATCACAGGAGGTTTATCTTGTGTTGGAGCTGTCCCCATAATACCTTGATGCACATAGTTTTTGGCATTTGCTCTGTTTACCCACCTTTTGCTGTATTTGGAGGTATCTTCAGCTAATAGTGCTTCCTGTGTCTGAGCCAAGGAATATGCAAGGTCCACTGAATTTGGTTGTTGTAGTTTGATTGGAGCACGAATAGCAGGTTTCAAGCCTTCAATGAACCTGTTGATGAAAAATGTTTCATCATAGGAGTGGTTGTACACCAACATTTTGTGCATGTGCTCTTCAAACGCGTGGGCATATTCATCGACAGACTCGGTTTGCTTGAGCGAGAAAAACACATCAATTACATGAGAGTACTTATTCCTGTTGAATTTAGCATAGACTACCACACACAAAGCAGTCCAACTTTCAATAGTGTGCAGTGCTTCATAAGTCTGCAACCATAAGGGTGCATTGCCTGCAAAATGCATTGTAGCAAAATCGACCCACAGCTCTGGCTGGACATTGTACATTCGAAAGTACTTTTCACATTGTTTCTTCCACCACTTCGGGTTATCTCCCTCAAACCTGGGAAAATCAGAGCGGGGAATGCGGGCAGAAAATTTTCTAGGAGTGGACTGAAACTGAGAATTCGATGATCGATCGTAGTCCTCATTATCATCCGACAGCTCTTCAGGGTAAGGGGCTTGGGATTTAGACTGCTCAAAGTGATTCTGGTGCTGGTATGTCACGCGTAGACCCCTGATCTCCTGTCCTGACTGTTGTGGAGCGGTGCCCTGCCAATCTGTTCGTGGTGGATATGTCCGTGAGGTGAGTGGGTCCTGGGGCGGCGTCTGCTCTAGAGTGTCGACGCGGCGCACGATCCCCTCCAGTGACTTCCTCATCTCTGCCACGGCCGCGTCGAGAGAGTTGTGCTCCACCAGCACTCAACCCAGTGTCGACTCCGTGCGGGCCTGCGAACCCGTGGTCGTCGTGGCCAGCGCATCGAAGGCCTTGGCCGAGGAGGATGCGTACTTGTCAAGGGAGTCCTGTAGGGCATCCAGGCGCTCCGCCGTCTTCACGCCCGTGTCCGAGACAACTTTGCTCTGCAGGATCGTCGCCTGGACGAGCTGCTGCAGTTCAGCCAGGGTGAGCTCTGCGGCCGCCATGCGCGCCGAGAGGTTGGGCTTAGCCGTACGAGCCGTCGGTGGGAAACTTTGATCTACTTGACCCAGCGCAGGTACACCTAGGTGTTTTCTGCGAGATCACCCGAGGGGATCCGCACCTTTTGCCAGGAATTACAAACCAATCGAAGGATTGATCTCATGATATGGATGAAAAATTTTGGATCAGAGGAAGCGGATCGAAACACTTCTCTGAGTACCAAATGCTACAACCCTACAGCACTTCCCTGCGTCACGCTGGGATCTGGAGACTCGAGATCGGAGGAAGATGTGGGGAAGAAGAAGATAGCAAGCAGAGAGGGCAGCTTAAGGAAGGAATAATGTTTACAGTTATGTTCGATACCCCTCGCACACACCAGCCGCAAGCCTATAAACCTAACCATTTACACACCACATGGGCCTGGCCCAGGTTGTTGCAGGTTTTCTCTTCTGTGCTTATAATGTCTTGCGTGTGTAGGCATATGTGCATGGGTGGAGGAAGGAGATGAAGTGCTAGGGGCTGCCACTAGGAGACGAACCAAGTCTGTACATATCTTTAGATTAGGAAACGACAGAAATTAAAGGGAAGTCAGAGGAGGGTTTCCATAGTGGCTGTAGGTTTTCTCTTTTTGTGAGTTACCAACGTACAGAGGAAGAAGAGGAGGTGAGGCCTTTGTTGGCTAGAGATATGGGCCAAGTGGATCGAAGCCCATGGGGAGAGGAGGGGAGGAGAGAGAAAAAAAGAGAGGAGGAAAATAGATGGGCTAGGCCCATGCGACTTAGACAAGAAAAAAAACAGTGGCTGAACCCAGGGAAGAGAAGGAGACATGTTGGACCGATGAAATTTCGCTGAGAGTTTGAGACAGGAAAAACAAATTGTTTTCCTCTTAGGAAAATTTAGAGATGGAAAAGAAGCTCAAACGAATACGAAACGGATTTCAGAAAAACCAAAGTAAACTCAAAGGCACATATTTAAATATGCCAAAGAAGAAAAAATAAAGCACGACTAAAAGAAAAGAATTAAACTAAAATTTAATTTAGGTTCACATTAGATCAAATTAAATCCTCTGAATTTTAAAAAACACAATTTAAGATTTGATAACAAATAAAAACAAATGAAATTTTCTCGCCCTGATTTTTACAATATTTTTTTTCTTAAACATTCCAAACATCGGGATGGTACACTTAGATGCTTGGTTGTCCTTGAATATTACCTTGGGGTGCCTTGGGCATTCCCAAGCTTAGGCTCTTTCCACTCCTTATTCCTTTGTCCATCAAATCTTTACCCAAAACTTGAAAACTTCACAACACAAAACTCAACAGAAAAATCTCAAAAGATCCGTTAGTATAATAAAATAAATCACCACTTTAGGTGCTGTTGTGAACTCATTCTTTATTTATATTGGTGTAATATCTACTGTATTCCAACTTCTCCATGGTTCATACCCCCCGATACTACCCATAGATTCATCAAAATAAGCAAACAACACATAGAAAACAGAATCTGTCAAAAACAGAACAGTCTACGAAGATCTGAATTGTAGTCATACTTTTGTAAGTCCAAAACTTCATAAAAATTAGTACAACCTGGGAAATTTGTATATAAATCTTGTGTAAACAATTCAGAGTTTTTCGTCACTTCTATGAATTTTTAAAATTCTGTTACTGGATGCAAAAGTTTCTGTTTTTCAGCAAAATCAAATCAACTATCACCGTAGACCATCCCAAAGGTCTTGCTTGGCTCAAACACTAATTAAAACACCAAAACACAATTACTACAGAGGTAATAATGTGTATACTCATAAAAACAGAAAATAAAAATATTGGGTTGTCTCCCAACAAGCGCTTTTCGTTGAAGCCTTTTAACTACGCATTGATAATTCTAATGATGCTCACATAAAAGACAAAGAATTGAAGCACAAAGAGAGCATCATATAGCATGTGAAAAACAAGTTTAAGTCTAACATACTTCCTATGCATAGGCATTTTATAGGGAAAATATTTATTAATACAAGCAAAAACTAGCATATGCAAGGAAGAAGAAAGAAACGATAGCAATCTCAACATAACGAGAGGTAATTTAGTAACATGAAAATTTCTACAACCATATTTCCCTCTCTCATAATAATTACATGTGGGATCATATTCAAATTCAACAATATATCTATCACATAACCTATTCTCTACATGATCCTCATGCATGCAAAGTTGACACTCTTCCAAAATAGTGGGACTAACATAGAATAAAGTCATTACTTCTCCAAGCCACTTTTATCGAAAATTTCATAAGATTAATCAAACTCCAAAGTAGTGGGATCATTATTTTCTAAAGTTGACAATCTTCCAAACCCACTTTCAATATTATTGCAAACATTATTATCATCAGGCTTAAATAATTTTTTAAGATCATAAGAAGCATTATCACCCCAATCATGATCATTGCAATAAGTAGTGGACATAGCAAAACTAGCATCCCCAAGCTTAGGGTTTTGCATATTATTAACACAATTGACATTAATAGAATTTATAATAACATCATTGCATTCATGCTTTTCATTCAAGGAGCTATCGTGAATTACTTCATAAATTTCATCACAATTTTCAGATTCATGAATTTCAAGCAAAACTTCATAAAGATAATCTAGTGCACGCAACTCACTAGCAATTGGTTCATCATAATTGGATCTCTTAAAAAGATTAGCAAGTGGATGAGGATCCATAAACTTTTTGCTTTCTGATTTTTAATAAATACACAATTATTCCAAGCGAACAGGCAAACAAACCGAGTAAGACATAAAAGGCAAACGAAAAGAAGGCAAATCTTTTTGTATTTTTTTGAAAACATTTTAGAAGTGGGGGAGAGAAAAACGAGAGGCAAATGGCAAATAATGTAATGCAAGAGATGAGAGTTTATGATGGATACTTGGTAGGCTTGATGTAGAACCTCCCCGGCAACGGCGCCAGAAATTTTTCCTGCTACTTCTTGAGCTTGCGTTGATTTTTCCCTTGAAGAGGAAAGGGTGATGCAGCAAAGTAGAGATAAGTATTTCCCTCAGTTAAGAACCAAGGTATTAATCCAGTAGGAGGCACAAGCAAGTCTCCAATCTATGCACCTGCACAAACTAACAAACACTTGCACTCAACGCGAAAAAGGGGTTGTCAATCCCTTCACGGTCTCGAACAAGAGTGAGATCTAATAGAGAAAGGTATGAAAGATTACTAAAATGTAAAACAAAGTAAAAACAAATAAATTGCAGCGAGGTATTTTTGGGTTTTTTGGTTTATAGATCTGAAAATATATGATGGAAAATAGACCCGGGGGCCATATGTTTCACTAGAGGCTTCTCTCTTGAAAGAAAATAATACGGTGGATGAACAAATTACTGTCAAGCAATTGATAGAAAAGCGCAAAGTTATGACGATATCCAAGGCAATGATTATGAATATAGGCATCACGTCCGTGTCAAGTAGACCGAAACAATTCTGCATCTACTACTATTACTCCACACATCGACCGACTCCTGCCTGCATCTAGAGTATTAAGTTCATAAGAACAGAGCAAATCTTTAAATAAGATGACATGATGTAGAGGGATAAACTCAAGCAATATGATGAAAACCCCATATTTTTACCCTTGATGGCAACAATACAATACGTGCCTCACTACCCCTACTATGTCACTGGGTCAGGACACCGCAAGATTGAACCCAAAACTAAGCACCGCTCCCATTGCAAGAAAAACCAATCTAGTTGGCCAAACCAAACCGATAATTTGAAAAGAAATAAAAAGATATTAAATCATGCATAAAAAAGTTCAGAGAAGACTCAAATAATATTCATAGATAATCTGATCATAAATCCACAATTCATCAGATCTCGACAAACACACCGCAAAAGAATATTACATCGGATAGATCTCCAAGACCATCGAGGAGAACATTGTATTGAAGATCAAAGAGAGAGAAGAAGCCATCTAGCTACTAGCTATGGACCTGTAGGTCTGTGGTAAACTACTCACGCTTCATCGGAAGGGCAGCAAGGTTGATGTAGAGGCCCTCCGTGATCGAATCCCCCTCCGGCAGGGTGCCAGAAAAGGCCCCAAGATGGGATCTCACGGGAACAGAGGCTTGCGGCGGCGGAAAAGTATTTTAGTGGACGCTTCTGGTCATTTGGGAACAATTTGGGAATTTATAGGCCAAGAATTAGGGTTGGAGGACTCCCGAGTGGCCCACAAGCCAGGGAGGCGCCCCCCTAGGGCGCGGCCTCAGGGCTTGTGGTGCCCTCGGGACTCTTCTGGCCCCCTCTCCAACCTCCGTGGATGTCTTCTAGTCCAAGAAAAATCATCGTAAAGTTTTATTCCGTTTGATATTCCTTTTCTGTAAAACTCAAAAACAAGGAAAAAATAGAAACTGGCACTGTGCTCTAGGTTAATAAGTTAGTCCCAAAAATAATATAAAATAGAATATTAATGCATATAAAACATCCAAAATAGATAATATAATAGCATGGAACAATAAAAAAATTATAGATACATTGGAGACGTATCACCAATCTAGTTGGCCAAACCAAACCGATAGTTTAAAGAGAAATACAAAGATATCTTAATCATGCATAAAAGAGTTCAGAGAAGACTCGAATAATATTCATAGATAATCTAATCATAAATCCACAATTCATCGGATCTCAACAAACACACCGCAAAAAAGTATTACATCAAATAGATCTCCAAGAACATCAAGGAGAACAATGTATTGAAGATCAAAGAGAGAGAAGAAGCCATCTAGCTGCTAGCTATGGACCCGTAGGTTTGTGGTAAACTACTCACGCATCATCAGAAGGGCAGCAAGGTTGATGTAGAGGCCCTCCGTGATCGAATCCCCCTCCGGCAGGGTGCCGGAAAAGGCCCCAAGATGGGATCTCACGGGAACAGAGGCTTGCGGCAGCGGAAAAGTATTTTGGTGGACGCTTCTGGTGGTTTTGGAATTTATAGTGCAAGAATTAGGGTTAGGAGACCCTCGAGGGGCCCACAAGCCCTTAGGGCGCCCCCCCAGGGGCACGCCTAGCAGGCTTGTGGCCTCCTCGGCCATTGTCTGACCCCCTCTCCAAGCTCCGTGGATGTCTTCTGGTCCAAGAAAAATCATCATAAAGTTTTATTCCGTTTGATATTCCTTTTCTGTAAAACTCAAAAACAAGGAAAAAACAGAAAGTGGCACTGGGCTCTAGGTTAATAGGTTAGTCCCAAAAATAATATAAAATAGCATATTAATGCATATAAAACATCCAAAACAGATAATATAATAGCATGGAACAATCAAAAATTATAGATACGTTGGAGACGTATCAAACCCATAGGCAGAGAGACAGAGAGAGAGTAGAAGGGGCGGAGGACTTACAAGGGGCTAGGGGAGACGTCGGCGGCGAGGTGGAGCTCGGGGGAGACGGGTGCGGGTGGGGGAGCGGGCACCGATGACACGGGCGGCGACGGACGAGGCGCTGGCGGCGACGGAGGGCGCGCGGAGGGCGACGGCGGGCGATGGTGCAGCATCGAAGGAGAGGGATCAAATGGGGAATGGGATGGAGGAAAGAAGCAGAGGAGGAAGCCCGCGCGGGGGGTTATGTCAAAATAGCAGTAGTGCGGTCCTGTAACCCGCGCTATAGCTATCTTAGCTATAGCGTGGGTCAGAAAACCGCGCTACTGCTATCTCAAGTAGCTATAGCGCGAGGTAGAAAACCGCGCTACTGCTATCTCAAGTAGCTATAGCGAGTGTTTAAATCCCCCGCTATAGCTAACTTAGGTATAGCACGGTTCTTCAACCAGCGCTACTACTATTGCTTTCATTTTTCTTTTCTTTTCTTTTTTTCTTTCCTTTTTTTCTTTTCTTTTCCTCTTTTCTTCTATTTTCTTTTCCTTTCATTTTCTTTTTTTCCTTTTCTTTTCTTTTCCTTTTTTTTCCAAGAGCCGGAACGAAGGGAAGGGGATACAATGTATATAACTAAGGCGATATATATTGCATCATTTGACCCATAATGGTTAAGTGCGTATACAAAATAGGAACATATATATTACATCATTTGATCGATAACAGTTTCTCAGCGTCGACATTTTCGTTTTTTAGTGAGCTTCTTTCCCTTCTTGTTCGTTGACGAATAATTGAGCCCCTCGTTGTGACTTTTCCTTTTCCATGGAGTATGATCTTTCTTAGGTGATGTAGTATTGATTCTTCTTTTGACGTATGCTTCATCGTCATCGTCATCTTCCCACATCGGGTTGCCGTACTGGTCGTAGTCTTCCTCGCTGGTGACTCCATCCATTCCAATGATGTTCCTTTTGCCTCTCCTCACGACAACACGGCTAGGATTGCTCGGGTCTGTTATGAAGACGCATTGTGTCACGTGCTTAGCGTGTACCCATGGCTCATTTTTTGCGATGGCGTTCACGGTAGCATTCTTGGCGTCGGGTATAGACATGGTAGTGAAATACTGGTTTTCTCTTTCGACATTCTTAGCCCATCTGACATGGAACATCGTCGCGTTGTACAGTCTAGAGTAGTCAATCTCCCAGATCTCCTCGACCCTTCCGTAGAATCTTTCAGTTGGGGCGTTGTCGCCGGTCATGCATTCCATCATCACCCCTGAGTTATGAAAATCACTGTTGATATCTTTGGCCTCCGTGTAGAACGTGTATCCGTTGATATAGTATGCCTGATAGGTCGCGAGGTTGGCCGCGGGGCCATGTGCTAAGGTGTATATGAGCAATCCGTCCTTAGAACCCTCTTCCGGGGGATTAGCAAGAATATGCTCTTTGAACCAATGCAGGAAAGTGGAGTTGTGCTCTCTAGTAACTTCGGCGTTCATCCTGCATAGCCCCCGGTCACGATACTTCTTTGCGATGGTTTCTTTGTGCAGTGTCACGAAAGGATCTACCATGTCTAGGTGATGTAGCACTACTAAGTTTGCTATGTTAAAGTCGTTGCATAAATCCGAGTAACCCACATGCAGTTCCCTACGACCACTGGAGTGACCTTCGCCTTCGAGCCTCCCAAGGTGCTTCTTAACGGGCAAACCAACACCAGGCCGGTCTCCGCCATATAGATAATTCTCGTAGAAAGAGATGCACTCTTGTTTCAGATAGCCCTGGACAATGCTTCCATCTAGATGGGACATGTTACGAACGAATCCTTTTATGACCCCATTCATCCTCTCGAACGGCATCATGTTGTGTAGGAATGACGGCCCTAGGTCTATTATGTCGTCCAAAATGTGGACACACAGATGCACCATGACGTCAAAGAACGTGGGCGGGAAGTACATCTCAAGCTCATTTAGTATCACAATGATCTCTTCCTGTAGCCTTCGGAGCTGCTTCATACTGATCGACTTTCGAGAGATGACGTCAAAAAAGTTGTAGAGACAAATAAGCGTGTCATGGACGTGCTTGTCCATTATCCCTCTAAGGGCAATAGGTAGTATCTGCGTCATCATCACATGACAGTCATGGGGCTTCATTCCGCTGAACCTTTTCTTCTTCGTGTCTAGAAATCTGCTTATCTTCCCATAGTAACCGGAACTAACTTTGATTCCGGTAAGGCACTTGAAGAATTGGTCGATCTCAGCCGGACTTAAGGTGAAGCAAGAAGGGGGGCAATAATCCTCTTCCTTCACTTTTCTGCCCTTCTTCTCCCGTGCCTCCATCTCCGTTTCTGTCTCCTCTGACTTTTTACGGGGCGGCATGTGCAGATCTTCCCTGATTTTCAAATCTTGCAAGTCTCTTCTTGCCTTCGGCCCATCCTTGGTCTTATCCGGCATGTTCATTAGTGTTGCAAGCAAGCTCTCAAGGACATTCTTACAGATATGAATTTGATCAAGGCAATGAGGCGTGTCGAGTTTGTGCCAGTACTCCAAGTCCCAGAAAACAGACCTCGTCTTCCATACCTTCAGCAGCGGCTCCAGTGCCTTTTTCATCGTCTTTCCCGGCGCGGGACTACAAAAAAAATACACTTCCGTGATGATACGTGTTTGTCACAGTAGGTCACATTTTTTGTCATGCATGTACATCCATGACGATTTTATGACAGAATCAAGATAGTCATACCTGTGCTATCGTAGAAGTGTTCCATGACAATACCAAAATTATCATCACGGAAATGTCCACTTCCATGATGATAAATGGCGCGTCATGGAAGTGTTTTCATCAAGGGTGACCGACACGTGGCATCCACCGTAACGGGTCGCCGTTAAGATATCGGGTTCGGGTTTGGATCCGATAACCCGTTAACAGCCTGGACCAATGGAGATTTTCCATGTGTAAAATTCTCATTCACCGGCGGATCCATGTGTCGGCCCAGCATTCGGACAGTTGTCATCCAGCGAATGGACGGGACGAGCCTATGATACGTCAACATGTGGCTCGGCCCAACAGTGGCCCATTCAGGTCAAAAGGTCGGCCCGTTTGACCTGTTCAAAAGGTAACAGCCGGCCCACTTAAAGCCTGTTAGCGGCCTGTTCGCATATAGCCCATTTACAGCCCGCTAACTCACGACCCATTATGGCCTATCCGAATTAGGCCCAGTAGCGTCATCTGGGCCATCCAATATGATTCCAGCCCGTTGTAACTTCCGGCCCATGTATGGCCCATGACGTCTTTCGGCCCATATGAGGCCCTTTGTAACTCTTGGCCCATTAACGACCCGTGGTGAAACTGGCCCGTAATGAACAGTGTATCGCTTTATACCCATTAACGGCCAATTATTCCATTAGGCCGTTTCCAGCCCGTGTTATCTTTCGGCCTTCTCAGGGCCCATTTATTCTTGGGCTGATTTGCAGCATTCGATTACTTACGGTCCGTTACTGGCCTGTTCCCGTTGTGGGCCAAATTCAGCCCATGGTTAAAGTCGGCCCGTTTGTGGCCCGTTAATCTGTTGGGCCATTTTCTTAGCGTCATCAAATACGGCTAATTAACGATGGCCCATTATGGTCGGCCCATGAACAGATGATTCCAACTCTAGCCCGTTTATGGCCCATAATGCGGTCCGTTATTGGCCCATGTTTGGCCAATCGATCATACGGCCCGTAGAAGGCCCATTGATTCTACGGCCCGTAGAAGGCCCAATGTTTCTACGGCCCGTAGGAGGCCCATGGTCACTACAGTAGATATGTAGCCCATGGTTATTGTGGCCTAGTTTTAAAAAATAGGTTATTGCGGCCACTAGCAAACCGCGGAAAAAGAACTGCACTGACTACAAATAAACAAGACAACAAGGAAATAAATAAGCAAGCAACTTATGCTAGGCTATCACGGCTATTACACATATTACATCCACTGGGCATCAAAGTTCGCCACCAGTGCAAATATGGGGAACAAAGCAGCATATTACATACACTGATTGTCAAAGTTGGCGACCAGTGCAAATAAACGCCGCAGCAAAACAAGTCCAGCACTGAAACCACTTCATAAGAGCTCAAGAAACAATATCCTGGGTATCCACCATGCTAGCAAGATGCTTAGCAAGCTTATTAGCTTTCTCTTGTTTGGCGCTTAAATCCTCCAGCGCTTGCTGTTGCACCAGAAAGTATGCATCTGAATTCTGCAGGGACTTCCTCAGTCCTTCGGCTTCCTGTTGCAGCACATCTGATCGATGTCTTTCAACTTGAAGTTGAGACTCAAGAAGCTAAACTGATTCAGGCAGCGAGTTCGAAGAGCTGGTGCCAACATTAGTGGCCAGTAACTCGAACACTACATCAAGACAGGACTTTGGGGTTGTCTCACTGTCTTCAAGATAGTTTTATCAGCTTTCTTGGAGACCAACAGGGATGTCTCACTATCTGCATTACTTCCCTTACCATTGCATAATGGGGTACTCTTCACCAATATTTTGTCTGCATTCTAAAAGAGAAACAAGCAGACACATCACAGGTTTACCATGTTGTATATGAAACTCATTTTGGTAAACCAGTTCAGTAGTAAGGTGGACAGGATAACAACATGAAACAAACATATATCTATGTACTGTGGTCACTATATTGTCTATATCATCCTAGTTTATGTTGCCAAATGAAGATAGAGACACAATTCAAATCATATGTATTTAAGACAAAGCAGCATAGACAGAATATAAGTGTGGGAAACTACACAACACTAACAACACTTGTAATGTGCATGACATGAGAACATAACTGTTTATACAACTGAAACTGAAATCAACATAGAGCAAGAAGTTAGAACAGCAATCCAGTTAAAGAAATTGGTTTAAAACATACTTGTTGCGCCATTGGAGTTTCAATTGGATTCTTCAAATTCGAAATTAGTTGGTATGTGTAAATACAGTGATGCAAGAGCAAAGGAGTATGGACCATAGCTACGGAATCTGACCTGAGAACAGATGCTCTTCTGCTTTAAACGTGGAGCTTGGGTTCGCTGTGGTGGTCTTCGTGCTTTGGGCACTGCAGTTGCTTTACAAACTGCTCGTGTGGGGGTACTCTGTGGTGGACATGGTGTTGTGTCAACTAGAAGTGGGTTACTATCTGCTGGGGTTGGGGTTAGATGAGGTGTAGCTGGTTCTCTGTCCAATGGTGTAAGTGTACAATCTGGAAGAGTCTCGATTATGTGTGGTGGGGCTAGTTCATGGGCCAGTACAACCATGGTTCTATCTGCATAGACGGGTAGCACCGTCTTTTGTGAAGACAGGTTTTTACTCCCTTAGATACTGCCATCACCCCCTCCAATTCAAATGGCTAATAAACAAGAAAAGAAATTGAATGTACAGACATTGTATCATAGACAGATGTGGTAATTCACATATATGTTGTCTAACCAAATAGGACATCATGACACAATTTCACATATATGATGGCAAACTAAATAGGATAGCATGACACAATTTCAGATATATGATGGAAAACTAAACAGGATATAATGGCATAATTCAACATATGATGAGTATCTAAACAGGATGACATGACAAAACTATATATGATGTCTTTCTAAAATAGGTTGGGATGAAATAATTCACATACATGTTGTCTAAGTATACAGGATGGCATGATATAATTCACATAATCGATTCATATACTAAGCAGCTAGCACTCGCATGTATGATCTCTAAACTAAGCAGATGGCATTGAATATTGTGTATATGATGTCTAAACTAAGCAATGCAAGACATCATATGCATGATATGAGAAATATAAACATTGCAAGTTAAAGCATACACCTCAGGTGGGATATAGGACTGGTCATCTGTCTCTGAATCCTCCTCTAAGGAGCTATCTATAACCATCGAGATATATGCTTCAACAGGTACCATTGCCTGCTCTGAAGACCTTGTTTTCACTCTAGATTTTTCCATAACCGGCTCAAATGGCTGATACACATGAAGAGTAGTTCAATATACACAGATTGTCGACAAATGGAATACGTAATGAAAAAAAGGATGGCATGAGATAATTCACCTATATGATGCCTGGCTACAGAGGATGGCGGTGCATAATTCACATATATGATAACTGGCTAAAAAACATGGCATTGCATAATTCACATATCTGATATAGAAAGCAAACAGGAGGCATTCACACAAAGCATGTCTAATCTAAGCAGATGGCATGGCAATGTAGGACACCATATGCCTGATATGAGCAATATAACCCTGCCAAGTTAGAGCATACACCTCGGGGGGGAGGGGGAATACGACTGGTCATCTGTCTCTGAATCCTTCTCTGAGGAGCTATCTGTAACCAGCAAGAAATCTGCATCGACAGGTATCACTGACTGCTCAGAAGACCTTGTTTTCACTCCAGATTTTCCCATCACCGACTCAAATGGCTGATGCACAGGAAGAGTAGATGAATGTACAAACATTGTTGACAAATGGAATACATTATGAAAAAAAAATAGTATGGCACGATGCAATTCACATATACAATGACTGGCTAAACAGGATGGCATTGCATGATTCACGTATATGATGCCTGGCTAAAGAAGATGGCATTGCATAATTCACATATACTCCCTCCGTTCCTAAATATTTGTCTTTTTAGATATTTCAAATGGACTACCACATACGGATGTGTATAGACATATTTTAGAGTGTAGATTCACTCATTTTGCTCCGTATGTAGTCACATGTTGAAATCTCTAAAAAGACAAATATTTAGGAACGGAGGGAGTATGATATAGAAACCAAACAGGTGGCATTCACACAAAGCAAATCTAAACTAAGCTGATGACATATAAGATGTATAAAGTAAGCAATGCGAGGCGCCATATGCATGATATGACCAACATCAGCATGCCAGGTTAGAGCAAACACCTCAGGGGGTAAATAGGAGTGGTCGGCTCCCTCTGAATCCCCCTCCGAACAGTTATCTTCCTCTGGAATACAATCTGGAATGGGGGGAGGGGGGCCCCCACTTCTCCCACCATGGAGCGGCGTCTGCATGACAATATACTCCCACGCAATGGTCTTCTCTTTTTCTCTACATGTTCAGTACGATTGTGTACAATAACTGACATACATAATAAAAAACATAGTTAGATTATGTAAGGCCCAAGGGGTGCATGCAGAAATCAAGACTGATGGTAGCAAACGAGTGGATAGATCCAAAACTAATGATAGTAGGCAGATGATAGCTTCAGTTTAAAAAGATAGATGATGGCTCATCTACTGTTTGTTGCCCACCGAACATGAACCACATAGAAGACCCCAGATGAACCTGATAGTAGACAGATACTATTCATTGCTGCCTCGATATGTGCCCAACGGGCATTTTAAAACTCAAGTTGGAACATTAGTTTGGACCTGACTCAGAGTCTAAGAGGTGAACAGGACGATAAAGTAGCAGGTAATAATAACCGGTGTATAACGTAAGCAGACAGGAAAGAGTGCGACCTCTCTTCCGGAACTGTGTAGTCCTCGGGTTCATATGCTCAGTCGATGATGGTAATGCAGTTGGCGTGGCTGCCCGCAACGGGGAAGATGATCTGAGGCAGCGAAAGAAGGTCTGCAGGGGGGATCTCTGCTGCCGTGCATGCTTCCGTCGATGGTGCATCTCAGGTGGGGTGGATGACGGCATGGCAGGAGCAGGACATAACACACAGAGTTTTCTTTGACACCTATCTGAAACTGAAGTAAATCTGTAAGGGCTCCTTAGAATTGGAGGATTCTAAAAACGCAGGGACAGGAAAAACACAGGAATAGGATAGGAATGCACGTGCAAAACAGAGCATTTGCAATCATAGGATTTCTGTCAACCTGGGTGTTTGGTTCACATGAATTGGAAGAACACAGGAATGGAGAAACATGGTCAAATTAAAGTCAAACCACATGAAAATGCAAAATAAGAATCTTATTATGCCGGTAATGCACTTAGTCCTGTTCTTCATGCATATTAATTTGAAAAGGACGTCCAAGTGGATATTAAAATTCCTACATTTTTTCTTTGAAAGAGACACCAAAGGAAAAAAATCCTCCAGCTTTGCTTTGCTCCATTCCTTCTAATCAAATGCATGAATAGTAGTACCATAGTAAAGTTTTCAATTCCTATGTTTTCCTTCACTTTTTTCTTTGAACCAGTGGCGATTCTAGTAGGCAGTCTTTAACAGGTTGAAGCCTGCCCTCAAAAAAATTTGTGAGCTTAGATTTGGTCCACATTAATATCATATAATGGCTATCTTGCTAAACCGATTCAAATTGTGGTTCAAAAGAGCATTTAGTTTTCTCCCTGTTAACTTTGTGACCATGATTCATTTCTTTCTAGATTTGCAACTGCTTTGAACCAAAGGATCCCTGAGGGATCGACATGAATGTAGAGTAACAAAGTGATGCGACGAGTGTACAACCTCTTTGGCATAGCCTTGTCGACCTCAGCATCATTGGGTTGGACGTGGAGGATGGTGATGCTGGTGTGACTGTCGGAGGCGAGGAAGAAGATCTGAGGCCTCTGGAGATGGCGCCGAGGGTACTGCTCCGCTGTGATGGACAGTTCCATCGTTGGAGCAGCTCCGGTGAGGTGTACGATAGCGTGGCTGAAGCAGGACGAGAAAACCAACGTTAATCTGAAGTGGGAGTCTAATAGCATCTGCAATAGATGATGTAAAATACATCACCAAAAAGTGATAGATGTAAAATGCATCAGCCGAGCCACGGCTGCTCTGACAGATGTTGTACATACTGTTGACTCTGAACTTAACTGAAGAAACTGAACTTTACAGTCGAAACTAAATTTTACTGTCGAAGCTGAATTTTACTGACAAAACTGATTGAACTAGTAGCAGAGCACTGCAATAGAAGTTTAGGGTGTTCGAGCACTGGTAGCAGAGAAGCAGTGATCTAAATCAGTAGCCGCTTGAGCAGGGAACGCACTAGCAGAGAGCAGCTTGTGCAGCAGCACCGCGAGCGAGTGCTAAAGCAGCAACTCCTGTAGCTGCCGCAGGTCGTGCAGAAGCAGCAGCAACACAAGCGAGAGTAAGAGCAGAGTAGAGCAGCAGCAGGAACGAGAGCAAGAGCGGAGCAGCAGCACGAACGGGGGCAAGAGCGGAGCAGCAGCATGAATGAGAGCAAGAGCGGAGCAGCAGCGCGACCGACAGCAAGAGCAGAGCAGAGCAGCAGCACAAACGAAAGCAAGAGCAGTGCAGCAGCGCGGCCGACAACAAGAGTAGAGCCGCAGCACGAGCAAGAGCCGAAGCAGAGCTGCAGCGCGAGCGAGAGCCGGACCAGCAGCAGCTAGTGCTGGTGTGGAAATCGCCGCCGAGGAAGCATCGACATGGGGGAGAGACGTCGTGGAGGAAGTGGCCGGTGACGGCGCCGTCGATGGAGACCCGCCATGGCTGCTCGGTATCGAGCACCGGCAGCCCCGTGAGATCTAATAAAAGATAAAATGCAGCGGGGAGTGCAGAACCTCCTTGGTGGCGCCGAGTAGGCCTCGGCTTCATCAGAGGAATTGGTGAGGGTGCTGCGGTTCCGGTGGGGCAGGTCAAGACGGCGCTGTGGGGATGGAGGTGGCGCGATAGACGAGGCGAATGTCAGGGCAGCTCCTCGAAGGTGGAGGACGGGGCGGCTGATTCGGCGGGACGACGAGATCGACGACGGATCCTCATCCGGTGCGGTGGATGAGGGACGTCGAGCTATTGCTGTGGACGATGTCGTCGGGGAAGAGGCTCCGGCTGGGCGGCGGTCGGGAGGCCGACGGAGGAGTGTGGGGTTTCGCGGGTTTTGGCGGCCTCAGTGTACAAATGGCGGGGTACGAAGGGGAAGGTAGGGGGAGCCATGGCTTAGGACACGCTTGTCCGAAATGTGGGGTAAGTTACGAACGAACCCCACCGGTTTTGACCACGCGACGTCGAGGCGGCACTTCCGGCTGAGGGGTAGAAGGGGGATTTCGTGGCTGCGGGACCGATTTCGGATGAGGAGGGAGTTTTCACGCGCGTCAAAATTTTGGGATAACGCAGCGCGGGTTGAAGAGGTGGGAGTTTCACAGTAGAAGAGACAAAAAATACTAGAGCTTGAAAATTTCGGGATAACAAGGCGCGGATTCCATGTTCGGCAGAACAAACTTAACATGTAAAAAAAAGACAATTCATACAAGACACAAGAGAGTCATGTCCCCTTTTACTATATTGCTATAAATGCCATTGAAAAACTACAAGAAAAATATATATATAATCGAGAGAACAAGATTAGCATGTAGAGTACCAAATCAATTTGCACTTCCCCCAACAAAAACAAAAAACAAATCAATTCCCACCACAAGAAAGAGTCATGTCCCTTTTTATATGATTATAAATGCCAGGATCTCGAATTTCAATTTTTGAATCCACGTTATGTTGAATTCGAATATATCGTTAGGTGATCTTGCGGTTTACAATGGATGTAGTCCTACAATTTGATCTTCCATCTTATATGAACATTTTACTCGACCCTATGAATATATATATATTGTCGTCTACCATATGGACTAAATTTGAATCAATTTTCCTTATTTGAATATGATTGTTGTCAAGTTATACCATCATTTAAATATTATCTTGATAACAGAAAACATGCATATAGTAGTAATCATATTTAAATATGAACTACATGTACCATACGATCTCCAATTCAAATATTTGTATCCATTTTATGTTGAATTCAGATAACAGTACATTGGTCTAGGTAGCGAGATGTTTGGGATAATCTAAACCCTATTTTCATATGTATAAAATTTGGCCAAATTGGGACAAGTTTTGGTATAAGCTTCTTGCAAACCGGAGCTTCTCTCAAGAAGCCCCGTGGTTCCGAGAGGGAACATGTCACCATAGAACTAAATGAGTGCCGTGTTAAAATTTGGAATTAATCTGGGTTCGTTTGGCCTTTTTTATACATTAATTGAGTTTTTGGTCATTTAATGTGCATAATTCAAATTTGAACTGCAAGCACATGTTCCAGTTCACCAAAGTTGGTTGAAAAATCACATGTGTGTCCTTGGGTGAATTTCTAGGTCCCATGCAAGAAATGGGAATAAAATTCAAACATCTGGGCGTCGTGGCTCGGCCGAGAACATTGAGAAACTTGGTTTTTAAATTCCTATAAATCCAAAACTCGCCTGAAAATCATGAAACTTGGCATGGTGTTATGTCATGGCACTAACATGCTGTGGTAAAAAAATTGTCCGAATTGGAACAAGTTTTGGTATAAGCTTCTTGCAAACCGGAGCTTCTCTCAAGAAGCCTCATGGTTCCGAGAGGGAACGTGTCACCTTTGTGTGCGAAACGATATACGCTGCCTCCCCCCTGATTTTCGTTACAGAGGCAACATAGAACTATATGAGTGCCGTGTTAAATTTTGGAATTATTCCGGGTTCGTTTGGCCTTTTTTATACATTAATTGAGTTTCTGGTCATTTAATGTGCATAATTCAAATTTGAACTGCAAGCACATGCTCCAGTGCACCAAAGTTGGTTGAAAAATCACATGTGTGTCCTTGGGTGAATTTCTAGGTCCCATGCAAGAAATGGGAATGAAATTCAAACATCTCGGCGTTGTGGCTCGGCCGAGAACATTGAGAAACTTGGTTTTTAAATTCCTGTAAATCTAAAACTCACCTGAAAATCATGAAACTTGGCATGGTGTTATGTCATGGCACTAACATGTTGTGGTAAAAAAATTGGCCGAATTGGAACAAGTTTTGGTATAAGCTTCTTGCAAACCGGAGCTTCTCTCAAGAAGCCTCATGGTTCCAAGAGGGAACGTGTCACCTTTGTGTGCGAAACGATATACGCTGCCTCCCCCCTGATTTTCGTTACAGAGGTAACATAGAACTATATGAGTGTCGTGTTAAATTTTGGAATTATTCCGGGTTCGTTTGGCCTTTTTTATACATTAATTGAGTTTCTGGTCATTTAATGTGCACAATTCAAATTTGAACTGCAAGCACATGCTCCAGTGCACCAAAGATGGTTGAAAAATCACATGTGTGTCCTTGGGTGAATTTCTAGGTCCCTTGCAAGAAATGGGAATGAAATTCAAACATTTGGGCGTCGTGGCTCGGCCGAGAACATTGAGAAACTTGGTTTTTAAATTCCTGTAAATCCAAAACTCACCTGAAAATCATGAAACTTGGCATGGTGTCATGTCATGGCACTAACATGCTGTGGTAAAAAAATTGGCCGAATTGGAACAAGTTTTGGTATAAGCTTCTTGCAAACTAGAGCTTCTCTCAAGAAGGCTCGTGGTTCTGAGAGGGAACGTTTCACCTTTGTGTGTGAAATGATACACGCTGCCCCCTTGATTTTCTTTACAGAGGCAACATAGAACTATATGAGTGCCATGTTAAATTTTGGAATTATTCCGGGTTCGTTTGGCCTTTTTTATACATTAATTGAGTTTCTGGTCATTTAATGTGCATAATTTAAATTTGAACTACAAGCACATGCTCCAGTGCATCAAAGTTGGTTGAAAAATCACATGTGTGTCCTCGGGTGAATTTCTAGGTCCCATGAAAGAAATGGGGCTGAAATTAAAACATCTGGGCGTCGTGGCTCGGCCGAAAAAATTGAGAAACTTGGTTTTCTAATTCCTGTAAATCCAAAACACGCATGAAAATCATGAAACTTGGCTTGGTGTCATGACATGGCACCAACATGTTGTGGTAATTTTGCTGTCCGATTTGCGAAGGCGCACACATTAACAATCAACAAAGTCATTTTGGAACAAGTGCTGTCACGTTACAATCAGAAACGCAAGTATTATTGAAACCGTGGGCGTTCTACTTACCATTTACGTGCCGCCACGCGTCCTCGTTTTTTATTGGCTAGGAGGCGCCGTGCGGGGTAGCTATTTGAGTATGGGAGGCGTGCGATCAGACCCCTGCATGTGCTTATCGGGAGGAGAGCCCTTTGAACTCCATCTGATGCCCACCTATCTCCCAAAGTCTCCATTAATGGTGCCCGAGCGCCTGTTTAATGGCGTGGCTATGTGTCACTCGACTGAGATTTAAGAGAGAAAAAAAAGAAAATCTGAAAAGAAAATTTTGCACGGATCTTGATGTAAGATCCGACGGACCTATATAGCATCTACTGCGACTTATAGCAAGACTGATGAATATATAAGGACGATGACAGTGGATAATAATTGTCTTGCATATTTAGGAAGATAATTAAAAAAGCCACATGCGGCTACACCCGAAATACACAAGGGCAAAAGAAGAAGGAAGACGCATACAACGCTCTGGCTCGCTGATCTCTACTTTCTTGATGCGCTGTAGGTCACGGAGACTAGTTCTCGTGGCGAGCAGCGATGATATCTTTCATGAGTTTCATGTCCTCAATACGCTGCTTGGCAGCATCAACGGATTCCTCCACCAGCCTTTCACGCTCGATGCGGAGCATGGCATTCTCGTCCATAAGTTTCTTGATGATGACGCCCGTCCTCTTCAACAAGGCAGCGGTCTCCTCCGCCTGCTTCGCCCTTCCGGCGATCTTCGCCCTCAGCATTTCGCGCTCGGTGCGGAGCTTCGCCTTGTCCCCCCCTAGTCGCCGGATGACGCCGGTAGCATTTTCAAATGAAGCATTCATCTCATCCTGCAGCTTCATCCAGCCGGAGATCCGACCCATCAGGCCATCGAGCATAGCGCGCATGCGCCTGTGAGAGTCCTCACCTGCCCGCGAGACATTTTCCCAGGCCGCCACGGAGCGGGAGGACCTCCCTGCTGCATTCGCGGTGCGGCGGCACATCTCTGCTGCTTCCGTGGCACGGCCGGACCAGTCTGCTGCATCGACGGTGCGGCGGGACCTCTGTGCTACTTCGGCAGTGTGGCTGGACCTCTGTGCTACTACGGCAGTGCGGCGGGACATGTCGGCTGCTTTCGCGGCGAGGCGGGACATCTCTCGTGCTTCCGCTTCCATGCTCGCCTCTCCCTGGTAGTAATCTCTCGACCCAGAACTCATGCGGGCCATGGCAGACGCAAGGGAACGACGATGAAAGACTTGTTTGTTTTTGTGGATGAGGAGTTGAGGAGGAATGTGCAGTCATCTTGGAGTAGAGTATTTATAACCGAGTACTAATATGCTCCTAAGAGCAAGTATAATAAGTCCTACTCAGTAGGCTATAAGACTTGCCATGTCACAAAAATCCTACATGGAAGAGAGAGAAGTGGGGAGAGAGAGCAGAGTGGGCGCTTCAGTAGTCGCCCGCCTACACGCACGTTACGAGGCACAATAGCTAGCTTGCAGCCGGGGCTACTGGCTGTAAACTGGCGCTTTGACTTTCCTTCCAATCCTAGCATGCAAAGACTAATAGTTAAATCCAACCCAACAGCCAACTTATAGCTATCCTATTATATGGTCTTGGCTTTATGAAGACTACAAGTGACATGGACATGGCTGTAGACCAGCTGCTGGCTCTCTTATTAACCATGCTCTAAGTGGGAAACCGTTTGGGTTTTGATCGGTGCGAACAGGTTTGCAATTAAATATAGTGTGGTAGTAATTTGGAATGTGACAAGACGCAAGCTCAAAATTTATTGACAGTTCTAGTTTTGAAGTGTGGCACTATTCCCGGATGGCGTAACGTGGGCACGCATTCTCGGCCGTGGTGTAGCAGTTTTGTAATATGCCACGGTACTTCTCTTTCTAGTCTTTTTTTCACACGCATTACATCGACACATATCATCTCTCTCCCTCTTTCCCACGCACACACCTAGTCTTTCGGGACTTCTCGCATGCACCATCTCTAGCTCCCTAGGTCGATGCCACCCACATACACTTGTACTCTAAGTTTAGTACATTATAAACGAAGAGAAGAGGTGCACGCACGCACTCATCCTCTCTCACACACGCATCTGTAGCTATGAATTGTAGTGTTCTCAACCATCCGATTGGCTATATCATAGTTCCCGTTGCTCCTTGGCCTTGAGATTGAGAAGTTTAAAATGCGGAGGCTAAGCTGGAGGCGCGAGGTTTTGGTTAATGTGTGGGCCGCACACGGCACCAACACGACACAAGCTTCGTCTGCCTGGTGCGCAGTCGGGTGAGTACTACTAGTAGTAGTAGTACTTTGATGTGTCGCGTCAACTCGCAGAAGTATGCAACACTTCCTCAACAAACAAGCATATAAAGCAGCTTATACTGCTTACCCAAAGGATCTTTATATCCAACAGACACAAAATATCTGTTCGACTGTTGGAAATTACTTTAACTACTGATCTGATGTCGAAGTAATTGCTACATCGCCACCAAAATCCACCATCTCTTAAGCTAAAGTAGATCGAGCTAACCCCTATATTAGCATACTACTAAGATAAACAGAAGGCACTGTAGAATCATTTAGGAGGTGAGCTTGTCAATCTGAATGTGGAGGGACACCGTCCTCGACAACCCAGCCCCGGCCAGCAGCTTGGGCGGAACTGTGAAGAAGGTCAGCTCCTGCACGGCGATGGCGCCGGGATCCTTGCTGCTTGTCACCTCGATTTCCACCTTGACGGCGTCGGTCCTGCCTTTGGGCTCCCCCGGCGGGCCGTTCGCCCACAGCTTGGCCGCGTAGTGCGGCGGTGGGGACGCCCCCGCTCTGATGCAGACGACCGACACGGCTCCTGCACGGCGATGGAGCACACCGCCGACCAAGAAAAATGCGCGGCCGTCCTCCTCCGCGAACAGCAAGAGCCACGGCTCCGACACTGGCACTTGCAGCTGGAGCACCTTGTCGTACTGGATCCTGTGCACGGGCATGGGATGGACGGTGCTAATGTGGTGGGGGAGCGCCGGCGGCGGGCCTTCGTAGCCGCAGATGGGCACGGGGCATTTGCAGGGCGCGAGCTTGTGGTAAGTGACGTAGAGCCCACAGCCTTCATGCGGGCACTCCACCCTCACCGAGGAGAGGACGGCGTCCATCGCCGTGTTCCGCACGTCGAAGACGCCACCGCGCTCGCACTTCTGGCACTGCCGCTGGTTCCCGGGGCGCTCGCCGCGGCAGTCCGCGCAGGCCAGGTGCCCTCCCTTGCACTGCACAAATCAATCGAACAACACATCAATCAAGAGACCTGCACCTTGCTCGATCAGCCAAACGGACGAGGTGTATTCGAACCTCATACACTGGAGGCTTCAAGGGGTGGTGGCACAAGGGGCAGTGGAGCAAGGTGAGGTCCATAGAGACCATAGAGAGCTCCATCGTCGGGTCCTGTTCCGTCGGCATGATCTCGCCCTCCTCGTGCACCACCATCTCTCGCTTTAGGGCCGGGGTATTAGAAAGTTTTACCACCACATATTCATACTACTTCAAGGTGCATTAAATCAACACATGCAAGTATCAAAAGGAAAGTCATGGCATGCATGCATGCGTTGTAATTAATGCATCGGTAAACGCAAATTATTGAAATATATCAAGTGCACTGCTTTGATGTGTCGCGTCAACTCGTACAACAAGGAGAAGTTTGATTACAACGCCCTCTCCCTCGCCCATGAGCATGGTGGCTCGTAGGACTAGGAGAAGCTTTCGCTACATGCTCTCCCTCCCGCACGCGGTGGACATGCAGCAGTTCATTCGGTGTCAGATGGCCAGAAGCATACTAGTAGTACTCCACTGTAGTAGTACCATCATTGTTCAACTTCCCGAAGAGGCGAAGAGCCAAGCGCAACCCGAACGCTCATGTGGCAGTTTCATGTGTAGGGGTGGTAGTAGTATAGTAACATAGTCTAGGATAGCGTGTACCGTGCCTCTAAGCTTAAAATCGTTGGAGTCGGCTCCATGCTATGAAGCCATCTCGAAGCATTTTTTTGATTAAAATAATCTTCTGGCCCTACCTGTCATCTTGGTTATTGTAGTTTGCACGCTGATCTGGTCAAGAGAGGAATATATATTTTAATTTGTGGTGGGCAAAATGTTAGAGGTTGCAGCAAATATATTGTACACTGCGGGTCTTTTAGCCAAGTTTAGAGGCAAGCATGTGGGGCCAGTGCTATGATGTGTCGCGTCAACTTGTACAACGAGGAGAAGCTTGATTTTACTACTAGTACGCCCTCTCCCTCGCCCATGCGCGTGGTAGCTCGCAGACGAGGAGAGGCTTTTGCTTACTACAACAAGCTATCCCTCCCGCAGGCGGTGGACGGACATGCAGCAGTTGATTCGATACTATAGAAGTAGTAACATCATTGTTCGTCTTCTCGAAGAGGTGAAGAGCCAAGCACAACCCGAACGTGGCAGTTGCAAACGCTCGCGTGGCAGTCTTATGTGTAGGGGTGGGGCGTGGTACGGCAGTTTTGTGGCAGTTCTTTTCTACTGCTGTTTGCGTCCAATAGGTGCCACCGTCGGATGCAGATCTTACGGTTATTGTGGCGATTGCTAGTAATAGTCATCTTACGAAAATCAAATAATCCCAAAACAAACCCGACAATGTTTCTTGTTTCTAGACATGAATAGGAATCAACCAATGAGAGACGTGGGACGTAGACCCGTAAAAAAAGGCGTGAGATGTAGTACCTAGCATGGCATGCAGCGGTTAGTTCAGAGCAAGTACAATAGTGGGCTTATAGCCTGTTTACATGGCAACTTTGCCTATGTGGAGGAGAGAGACATAAAAAAGTAAGAGCATGGTTAGAGCATGGTTAATAATACAGCCAACTGCTGACTATAAGATGTTGCCATATCATTTATAGCCAACACATATAGTCACTTATATACAACAAGCTTAGCTATAAGGTTGGCTATAAGATTAGTAGTACTTTTAATCATCTTCTCTCTATCTATTTCCTCACATTTATTGCATCTGCCTTGGAGCACGCATATAGCCAGGCTCTTGCATTTTTTTATGTCTCTCTCCTCCACATAGACAAAATTGCCATGTAAGCAGGCTATAAGCCCACTATTGTACTTGCTCTTAATAGTATAGCCCTGTAAACCGGAAAGGAGAGACTACTCCCACCGTTCCAAAATATTTGTCTTTCTAGAGATTTCAACAAGTGATAACACCGTAAATGAGTACATACGGAGCAAAATGAGTGAATCTACACCGTAAATAAATACGTATTAAGTTCTCTCGTTTTCCTCTCCGCCTTGGTCGCGGTGCACAATATTGAGTATACTACTACTGACTAGTCTCTTTTTGACACGCATTTACGTTGATACGGCTTGAATGCCAATGAGGGAGAGGGTAGCGGTTCCCGAAATGTTGAACGGTCAATGATGCCTCCGCATTCAATTAGCATGCACTGGTACAGCGAGGTGCTATACAAACGGTTTTTAACCCCTTTCCGCGACGGCGTTCTGAACTGTCACCTAGTGAGTGACTGCGATAGGGAGGTCCTTCCCACACGACCCAGAAACCGTCGGGGATATGCCCTCCTGGCACACACGCTCGGCAAAATGAGGTCGTGTGCGACCGGCGAGCGATCAAATACGGTTATACATACAGTAGTGCTAAAAAAAATACAATTATACAGGCGAAATCGTTTCCGGTCGTAAGTACATCCCACACAGTCAGTCCCCGCTAAAGGTTTCCATTCGTATATACATCCCACACAGTCGTTCCAAGGAAAATGTTTCCGTTCGCAGGTACATCACACACAATTTTCCCCGTTAAATTGTTTGTGATAGCGTTGCCATTGCACACGATATTAATAATTTTATCGTTTGCGTTATTGAATGCATCACACACGGTGCGTAGAAGAAACTGTGTGGCAAAGGCTGTCCATCACACACAGTTTTTATGTGGTAAACATTTGCGCAAGGTGGCCTAACGCAAACAGTTTTCAAGAGGATGTCGTGTGTGATTGTTCATTGATCCAACACGGTTTATTCCTAGAAACTATGTGCGTTGCCTGAGCTCATCGCCCACGGTGTTTTCTCAATAACCGTTTGCAGTAGAAAAACCCAATTAGCAGGCTAATTGGCCATTAGCAGGCTAATTGCCCTATTATTAATACTCCATTTATTAATCCAATTGACATTCATATTAAGCACATAATATATTTCATTTCCATATTAAGGAAGCAGGATTTCATAATTGAAATACATCAGAGTACAACATCATATAGCTTCAGCACTCAGCTACCCCATTACACAACTGCACCAGCACCAAGTTTCACATGCAACATCTAGAACCTTTCGAAATTAGCATCATAGACGGTACATAGACAGATGCATCTCATCTGGAAAACTGCTGAAGCGGAAGGCAAATATTGAACCTTCATTGATGTTGAAGGTCTTTGCAACTTTAGGCCAGTGCCTGTGGATGATTGACCGTCCATCCTTCGTCCTCTTCAGGAACACTTCAATATTGAACCGTGGGTGTTGTATGAAAACCTTCCTCGCCTCCTGACCATAGAGGTGGTTTGAGAGGTAATCATCAGTGAACTGCTTTGGAAAGGCCTGAAAACAAGGATGTGCATAAATATCTTCTCTATATTGGAAATGGGGTAAAGGAATAAAAAAAGGCAAGGTATAATAGTTAGTACCATCTTGTGGTGAACTAATGTCTTCTTCATTGTGCAGACAAAGATCTTGTTGTTTTTTGTCGCTAATTTCTTTTTCCTAACAATCTTTCTGAGTTTCTTGACTTGATTGATATTCATGGACAACTCATTTCCCCATATGCAAAAAGGGTCGAACAGTGGGTCAAAACCTCTGACAGCAGGACCTACATGTGCAAGACCAAATTGTTAAAAACCTAAATATTAGAATGGTTCCTGCAATTGCACAATAATGTGCTATTAGACAACGGACCATGCACGTGCTAACCCCGATTGTAAACCTCAGTGCTTCCCATTGTTTCCCTGCAACACATATAAGGTAGTTAGTCATCAGGTTAAGTGAGGGTTCGCATGCTATCAGTAAAATATGTTGATGAAAAATAAGCACACTGCAGATTCATCAGATTAATTCAAGCCACATGGAAAACCCATTTATCCAAACCAAGCATGATTAAGAACTAGGAAATATAGCATTTGTATATGTTTCTCATGTATTAAGTGCAGCCAAATTCAATTTATTCCTCACATGCACAACAATACAAAATTCTACCCACGACAATTGGGCATCGCATTGCAGAATTGAACCAAGCAGTTAACTAAACACCACAACAAATGAACCAAACATTAACTGAGCACCACATTGCACAATATAACATACTCCTAATAGAAGATCAGACAGTTAACCAAACCAAGCATGCTTAACAACTTGGAAATATAGCAATTGTATTTGTTTCTCATGTATTTAGTACAGCCAAATTCGATTTACTTCTCACATGGTATACAATAACAGAATGCACCCACAACTATTGAACATCGCATTGCAGAATTGAACCAAACAGTTAACTAAACACCACAACAAATGAACCAAACGTTAACTGAGCACCACATTGCACAATGTATAACATACTAGAAGATCAGACAGTTAACCAAACCAAGCATGCTTGACAACTTGGAAATATAGCAATTGTATTCGTTTCTCATGTATTTTGTAAAGATAAATTCTATTTATTTCTCACATGGAAGACAATACAAAATTGCAGCCTGAAAAATTGAACATCACATTTGCAGAATTGAACCAAATAGTTAACTGAAGACGACAACTAATTAACCAAACAGTTAATAAGTGAGCACCACACTGCACGACATATAGAACATATACACTAGAGCAACAGATTGCATGGTAAAATTAGATAGCACAATTCACTAGAATTTGTTAAGGAAAGGCAGGAGCAGCACACGCAATGGGTAAACCGAGCATGCTTAACTGGCGTAGCTAGCAAATGGCAAGGTGCTCCTCCAACATATGGGGGTCGGCACAAATGGCAGCCATCGCGACCTCATCCGCGCGTGCGGCCGCGATTTGCTTCTCCGCTGCCAAATGCTCCTTGAGCTCCTGGCTATACTGCGTGCACCATGGCTTAGGGCAGCGCTTATTTGGTGGAGGGGTCGGTGATTTGGGTGGATGGTGTCGCGCCGACGGTCGAGGCATGTGGGATGTGGAAGGAGGAGGAGGATGGGGGTCGGGTGTGGATTACCTACCTGGATAGACGAGGCCGAGCAGCGTGAAGGAGGTTCGCCGACGAGGAGGTGGCACTGCAAGCAAGGAGTGAAGGTTTCAACTTGGAAAGGAAGGCGGAAACAGGGGAAATGTGGCTTTTGGTAAGGGGGAGGGGGCGGGGAGGTAGATATTTCTGCGGAAGCCGAAAATTTTGAATCGGTTCAGCGAAAAAACTGGCGCGCAAAGTGTCATCAGACATGGTCCCTTATTCAGAACTGTGTGTGATGAGTTTGAACGTCAAAAATTTTGGTTCGAATTTCCCTGGTTACAGTGGTCATAGGCGTACTGTAGCCGACACACCTTCTCGCGTAAGCCATAGGCGTACTATACACCGACGGTGCTCCAAGATATTTTGTACTGCATCTCACACGGTTGGTGATAATAAACTGTGTGGGATCTACATGATTTTTCATCTTGATTTGAATTACATAATGGGGTCACAGCGGGAATGGAGGGTGTTTGAATTGCTAGAACTTTTATCTGCAGTGAACATGCAACTATATGTGTGTCGTAAAAAAATTGGAATTATTCAGGGTTCGTTTGGACATTTTATACATTAAATTGGTTTTCTAGCCATTTCAGGTGCACAATTCAAAATTAAACTACATGCACATGCTCCGGTGCACCAACATGGGTTGTAAAATCATATATGTGTCCATGGGTTTATGCTTATGTCCCATGCAAGAAATGGGGATGAATTTCGAACACCACGGCACCGTGGCTCTCCGGCAAACATTGAGGTACTTGCTTTTGTAATTCTAGTAAATCCAAAACCCGTCTGAAATTCATGAACCTTGGCATGCTATCATGGAATGGCATCAACATGCTGGGGTAAAAAATATTGTCCCATTTGGGGCAGGTTATGGTATAAGCTTCTCACAAACCAGAGCTTCTCACAAGAAGCCTCATGGTTCTGTTAGGGAAACGTGTCACCTTTGTGGACAAAACGATATTCGTCGCCTCTTCTTCCTTTAAATTTTTCTCCTGGTGTCAACATAGAACAACAGGAGTGTCGTGTTAAATTTTGGATTTTTTTGGGGATCATTTGGACATTTTTATACGTTAAATGAGTTTTCTAGGCATTTATGTGCATAATTCAAAATTGAACTACATGCACATGCTCCAGTCCATAAAAATGGGTTGCAAAATCAAATGTTTGCCCTTGGTTGCAAGCTTAGGTCACATGCAAGAAATGAGAATGAATGTCAAACACCTTGACACTGTCGCTCGGCCGCTAACATTGAGATACATAGTTTTGAAATTCTAGTAAATCGAAAACTCATCTGAAATTCATGAAACTTGACATGATATCATGGAACGGCATCGACATGCCGTGGTAAAAATATTGCCCCATTTGGGGCAGGTTTGGGTATAAGCTTCTCGCAAACTAGAGCTTCTCTCACAACAAGCCTGATGGTTTTGGTAGGGAACGTGCCACCTTGGGGGACGAAACGATATCTGTTGCCTCTTCTTACTTTCAAAATTTTTCTCATGTCAACATAGAACAACAGGAGTGTTGTGTCAATTTTTGGGATTTTTCGGGGTTCGCTTGGACATTTTTATACATTAACTGAGTTTTCTATGCATTCATGTGCATAATTCAAACTTGAACTACATGCACATGCTCCAGTGCATATAAATGGGTTCAAAATTGGAATGTGTGTCCTTGGTTACATGCATATAAATGGGTTCAAAATTGGAATGTGTGTCCTTGGTTACATGCTTAAGTCCCATGCAAGAAATGAGAATGAATGTCAAACACCTTGCCACCGTCGCTCGGCCGCTAACATTGAGATACATGGTTTTTAAATTCTAGTAAATCGAAAACATGTCTGAAATTTATGAAACTTGACATGCTAGCATGGAACGGCATCAACATGCAGTGGTAAAAATATTGTCCCATTTGGGGCAGGTTGGGGTATATAAGCTTCTCACAAACCAGAGCTTCTCACAACAAGCCTCATGGTTACGGTAGGGAACGTTTCACCTTTCTGGACGAAACGATATCCGTTGCCTCTTCTTGATTTCAATTTTTTTTCTAGTGTCAACATAGAACAACATGAGTGTTGTGTTAATTTTAGGAATTTTTTGGGGTTCGTTTGGACATTTTTATACATTAACTGAGTTTTCTATGCATTTATGTGCATAATTTAAATTTGAACTACAGGCACATGCTCCAGTGCATGTAAATTATTTACAAAATCAAATCTGTGTCCTTGGCTGCATGCTTAGGTCCCATGCAAGAAATGGAAATGAATGTCAAACACCTTGCCACCGTCGCTCGGCCGCAAACATTGAGATACATGGTTTTTAAATTCTAGTAAATCCAAAACTCGTCTGAAGTTCATGAAACTTGACATGCTATCATGGAGCGGCATCAACATGTTGTGGTTAAAAAAATTGTCCCATTTGGGGCAGGTTTGGGTATAAGGTTCTCGCAAACCAGAGCTTCTCACAACAAGCCTGATGGTTTCGGGAGGGAACGTGCCACCCTTGGGGACGAAACGATATCCATTGCCTCTTCTTGCTTTCAAAATTTTTCTAGTGTCAACATAGAACGACAGGAGTGTTGTGTCAATTTTTGGGATTTTTCAGGGTTTGCTTGGACATTTTTATACATTAACTGGGTTTTCTATGCATTTTATGTGCATAATTCAAATTTGAACTACATGCACATGCTCCAGTGCAGAAAAATGGGTTGACATATGAAATGTGTGTCCTTGGGTGCATGCTTAGGTCCCATGCAAGAAATGGGAATGAATTTCAAACACCAGGGCACTGTTGATTGCCGACAAAACGTTGAGATACTTTGTTTTTAAATTCTAGTAAATCCAAAACTCATCTGAAATTCATGAAACTTGGCATGCTATCATGGAATGGCACCCGACATGCTGTGGTATTTTTCGTGTCCATTTTGAGAGAAAGCGCACTCGAATAACAGCCAACAAAGGCATTTTGAAAAAATAGCTGCCACTTTAATATCTCAAACATTTGTATAATTCAAATCGTGTGCGTTCTGTTAACCATTCATGTGACGCCACGTGTCTTGGTTTTAATGACTATAGGAGGTGCCGTGCGGACACCTGCTTGACTGAACGGGAGGCGTGCAAGCACAGTCCGGTGCGCTGGCTGACCGAGAGGCGTGCAAGCTATCCTCCAATGCGCAGGCTCACTGGGAAGGGAGCCCTTTGACTTCCATGGCCGCCCGCCTTGCTCGCATCCTCTCCATTAATGGCGCCCGAGCCATTGTTTAATACGGGCGGCCTTACTGTTCGCCTCCCATTCCCCTCCCTCCCGCAGACCTCCAACAACGCCATGGCACAGAAGGATCATCTGCCACTAGTCTTCAAGTTTGGTGAAGTCAACCCCGAGCTGGAGGTGATAGAAAATAAGGAGGAATGGGGCCTCATGGACATGGCCCTGAATGAGCTGGCCGTGGCTGTTGCTGCCCCTGCTCCCGTCCCAGCTCCCATCCCCGTGCCCACGCCAGCGACCATCTCCGTAGCATTGACGGGCTGGTCACCGAGCACTATCGCAGAGCTGGAAGCCACGGGCGTCAGCGAGGTCTCCGCGGACCCGCGCGAGCTCGTGTACATGCCAGCGCCAGCGCCTGTGCCCGTGCGCGCCCCTCCACCCACTGCGGCGACGGTCCCCGTGCGTTTGGCTGCACCCGCCGCGCCCGTGCCCGTGCGCGCGCCCCCCTCAGCGGCATGGGACACCGCCGTCGACCGCTACCTCTCAGCGCCGCCAGTTGCCGTCCTCCCGTGCCCCGCCCGTCAATCGCGCGACGACATGATGTTTGATTTCCAAGTGAAGAACATTCTGTGCTGCCTTGAAGACTTCAACAACGGCGTCCCGGAGGACGACAACGACAACGACGGCGCGGCACGCCGCCTCCGCCGCCGCCGGAAATAGTTTTTTTGGGGTTTAATACTGTATCTCGATCATATGACTATAAATTCACAGTGTGACTGAATGAAAGATATGGTTTGAACGAACTTGTGTTTTTCTCTCTTAATGTACAGACTTATCAAACGATTTTCTTTTGAAAAAAACGTCAATGGTTTTTAAATATAAAACACTCATCGCAAACGTTTTAGTTAGAACACCCGTATGCAAACCGACAGCTTCCCCAGGAAGCCAAGGGAAAATGTGCCGAGCAGGATTTGTGCAGCTCTTGATCGCAAATGTTTTAGATAGAACACCCGTATGCAAAGTGAGAGCTATGGTCTTCCCCCTTAAGTCAAGGGAAAATTCGCAGCATAGGATTTGTGCATCTGTTCAACGCAAACGATTCAGATTGAATACGGTATGCAAAGCCAGACTTCGGCGCTAAGCCAAGAGAAAATGTGCCGAGCAGGATTTGTACATCCCTTCAACGCAAACGGTTGTTTTGGCTGACCCGTGTGCAACCACGTACAGACAATTTGGTAAGATTTCCATCTGTCATATTGGGTATATTGCCATTTGTCAAACTGGAAAGATTGACATTTGTTGATCTAGTAACATTGCCATTTGTCAACCTTGTAACACTGCGATTTGTCAAAATATGCAGCTAAAAATCACTAGCACTATCTAATTTTTGCAACTAAAATTCAGTAATTAAGCATAGATTTCATTCATAGATTAAGCAGTCGTTCTTTATACAAACAGTTCAACTCGACAGCTGAACCGACCAAACTTTTCCCCAATTGTTGCCAACCACGTACTGAAATAGCTAGTTCAACTATATATAGTAGCTAATTTTAAGGACGTTGTACAGTTCCACCACATCTATAGTCAGATGAACTGAACAAAATAGCCCCTAAATACTACTACTATGGAGGGGCTTTGTACTACTTCCGGCAGCCTCTCCTCTACCGAGCGCGCTCAGTAAGAGGCAGAGGACGAGGAGCCTACCGACGAGCTGGACAACTGCAATACGGTGCCTGCCGCTGCTGCACCTTCAGTGACGCTCACCTCGAATGCCCTCTGCCACTCCAGACGACCCCTCTCGAAGCGGTGGTTCTCCTCGTAGATCTCCTGATTCCTCGCCTCTGAGGCGGCGTGTGCCGCGGCCACGGCAGCGGTAAGGCTCTTTGTGTGCTCGACGAGGCGCTCCTCCTCCTCCCGCAGGAACTCGGTGTAGCGTGCAAGGTCGCTGACGCTCGTGCGGGCCTCCACCTCCGCCTCCTACCTTCGGGCGGCGGTGGCGGAGCGGGTGATGACCCCGACGGTCGACGGTGGGCTGGTGGCCACGGCGACCGACGATGGGGTGGCGGCCACGACCACCACCTCCCGCCTTCAGGCCACGATGGCGGAGCGGGTGATGGCCACGGTGGCCGGCAGTGGGGTGGCGGCCACGACGGCCACCTCCCGCCTTCGGGGCGCGGCGGCAGAGCGGGCGATGGCCCTGGCTTTCGACGGTGGTGTGGCGGAAACGGTGGCTGGCAACAGCTGCCGATGGGCAGCGGCCGCGGAGCTTGTGGTGGGTGTTCCGCGCACACCCAACAGGGACACCACGCGCATTACACTACGCCGGGGACAGCGCCGCCGCCGCCGTGTAGCCTCCCAGCTGGAGCTGTCCTCTGATGATGGCGGAGTGGCTGAGCGACGACGACGGACCGGTGCCATTGGCGATTGTGGGAGAAGCAGACGAGATAAGCTACAGGGAAGGAGGGGAAAATGCGACGCGGGACTCGCCGGCCGTGAGGGTTTATATATCAGGCCGGTAAGCATTGGGATTTTGGGGGATTTCACCGAGTCGGGTGGGAAGGTTGCGCGGGAACATGCAAGGTTGCGCGGGAATGGGCTCACCGATGATTCATTGGCGCCACTTCGAGCCACCGTTTGGCCAAAAGAACGCCCCCGCGCGCTGCACAAGCTTGCGTTGTAAGCTGTCTGCGGCAGCGGGGTGACAAGACGTGCGAGAGGAGGACGAAAGGCCACGTACACATACAGTAATTAAAAAAAATATTTGCAATTTCATTACCTACTATACCCCCGTCCTGGTTTATAAGTAGGATTCAACTAATAAAATACGAATGCATGTCGCCAAAGATTATATAGTTGGATTCGTATTTGAACATAGTTTCCAATTATATAATTTTTATAACATGCATTAACATTTTGTTGGTTAAATTTAAGGGCAAAGTATGGCACAGAATATAAAGGGGACTAATAGACCAAGATGGAGGTAGTAGCACACGGCCGGTCTCTACGCAGTGACGCAACTGTCGGCCGGCTTGTAGGCGACCATTTCCTGCGTGTTCAACTGCTCTATGTGTGTGGTTGCTTGCAGTTGAGGCGGCCGCAGCGCGCTCTGCTCGCGTCCCTCCGAGCGCTCTACCCTCGTCCCTCCATGCGTGCTGCCAGTGTTTGGGGCCGGCGCACGATCCCGCACGTTCGTGTGCATGCGGTTGCGCCGGGCGCGGCGCTACGATGTAGTTTCCCGCTGCAAAAACTGCCATGCGGACGCGCCGAGAATCCAGGCCGCCCGGCCCCCATTTATTCCTGCGGCCATTTACCTTCATCTCTCGCACCACACGACACAATAAGCACATCCACGACGACACATACAGAGAGGACATCCAGCGGTTCCAATGGTGCTCCCCGTGGCTCCAATGGCGCTCCCAACGGCCGACGACGACAACGGCGGGCAGTTCACCACGCATCATGTAGTGGACACCCATGTGAAGGGGAAGGCCCTCTAGGTGGTGTACACGAATGATCCGGTCTTGGTGGAGAGCTCCAACCAAACTATGGAGCAGCTGCTTGCCGAGGACAAGTACCAAGTGGTCGGCTTCGACCTCGAGTACACCATCGGTTGTGCCGGGCATGATCAGAAGGTTGCCGTTGCCCAGTTATGCATGCGACATGATGCCCTCGTCTACCACTACCACCTGGCCACAAGGCCTTGCGAGCGTTTCTCCAGGTTTATCAACAACTCCGACTACAGTTTCGCTACGGTGGACACCACCAACGATCTAAAAGCGCTCAAGGTTTCGGGCTTGAAATGCTAGAATCTTGTCAACATCCAGGACCACTACAAGGTCCGGGGCAGCGACAACAACAAACATAACTCCCTGGTTGACTTCGCCTCGGCCATCATCGACTCCTACTACATGAAGATGAAGGATGAGAGCAAGAAGGACAAGAACGCCTGGCACAGTGTCTAGCATGAGAGACTGGATGAACAACACGTCAAGTATGCGGCCAAGGACACGTACACAAGCTACGAGATGTACATGCGGATCGTTGACATGAGGGAGTGTCTTCTTCCTGCCCCAGACGAGGGATCAAGCCACAGAGCAGTGGCGGGAGCGTCACAAGAAGTAGATGACTAGACGATCGTTTCTCCTAGTTTAGAATGCATGAAATTGTTTATTGAGGTTTGTGCGAATGATCTGTATAGTCACTTATGTAATTGGATGTTTATTTTAGTTTTATATATATATATATATATATATATATATATATATATATATATATATATACATGTTATTCTTCTGTAGACAGAGCAAATCACACGGCTTATTAGCAGTAATCGTCTGTGTTATTATTGGTCTTCGAACACATTTCTGATTATGGACCTGTTTGCCGCGTATCACACACATCTTGTTCAGTTGAACCGTTTCCATTGTGTTGCCTAATCACACACGGTTCATCCTAGTGAACTGTATGCCATATATCGCACACACCCTCATCTGGCTGCCCGTTTCTGTTGTTCTGCATCATCGCAAACAGTTCTTCTGGATTAACCGTTTGCCACTCATCGCACACGCAACTCTAGTATGAACCGTGTTTCATGCCGCTGCCATCGCAAACATTTTGCATCTTTTTTGATGGTTTTATTACATCACCGTTTGTGATTGATGCATCGCACACAGTTTCGTCAAAGGGTCTCTGATTCGACTGTCACGTTTGGACCATCCTGCAGTAGTGATGCAGAGGTAAGTAATTGGAGAAGCAGAATGGAGCCAGCACGATGTGAATGCAACACAGTTTGGACTCTCATATAAAGGCGCCCCACCACTCCAATCCATCTACTCCTAGTCTCTACGCAACACTGCCCACTCCAATCCAAGACCAAGACCAAGTGACCAGAAGCCACAAGCACCCATGGCGTCGATGGACGCGAGCGGCAGTCGGCTATGCCGGATCGTCCAAGACGCCGGCCTATGGCCCCACACCGTGCAGCGTTTCCAGACGGTGCTGGCGACCGCTGGCGTCATGGCCCTAGTCAACGCCGGCTTCGCCTCTTGCATGTGCGAGATGATGGTCGGCTCCATCCGCAAGTTCACCACCGTCAAGAAGCGCGTGGACGACCTTGCCCTATTGCTCCAGCCCGCGCGCCCAGGCTCCTCATTGCCTGCCACCCTCATCGGCCTCCAAGGTGACGAACTCTTTGAAGCACTAGTGGCTCTGCAGCTGCCGGAGGTCGCGACGAAGAATGTGCACCTCGAGGCCGCGCTCACCGCGCAGCGCCTTGCCATGCAAGAAACCGTCGACCTGCACATCCACGTCTATGAGGAAATCATCTACTTAGGCCACTACAAGGCCAGCGAGGGCAGAAAGACGTTGGCCTTCTTCCAGCGGCTGGAATCTTTGGACGCCATTGTTCAAAAGCACGTCAACCTGGCCACGAAAGCCGCTGCTACTTAGCCACTGTTCGTTGGGCCGGCGCCCTGAGTCGAGGAGGTGGACGTCGTCGATGGATGCATCTTTCTTCTTGCCTCCTGTAACCAGCATTGCATCGCCTCGTGGCCTTAATGTTTTATTAGTGTATGGCATTTTCATTCCAGTCATAAATGATATCATTGTTCGGCTTCTCGAATAGGCGAAGAGCCAAGCGCAACCTGAACATGGGAGTTGCGCACGCTCGCGTGCCAGTCTTATGTGTAGGGGAGGGGGGCGTGGTGTCGCAGTTTTGTGGCATTTCTTTTCTATTGCTGTTTGCGTCAAATAGGTGCCACCGTCGGATGCAGATCTTACGGTTATTGTGCCGATCGATTACCAAAACACTTAGGCGTGGTGGATTAACTCGACCTTGTTTCTTGTTTCTTGACATGAATAAAGGAATCAACCAATAAGAGACGTGGGTCGTGTATGTTTTTAATGCCTTGAGACTACCTAGCACGGCATGCTGCGGCCAGTTCATTGCATGCAATGGTAGTACTACAGTAAAAATATTAAGTTCTCTCATTTTCCTCTCCGCCTTGGTCGCGGTGCACAATGTAGTAATGACTAGTCTCTTCTTGACCCGCATTTATGTTGATACGGCTTGAATGCCAAGGAGGGAGAGGGTAGCGGTTCCCGAGACGTTGAATGGTCAATGGATGCATCCTCAATTAGCATGCAGAGGGAATTAATTGGAGAAGCAGAATGGAGCCAGCACGATGTAATGCAAAGCAGTTTGGACTCTCATATAAAGGCGCCCCACCACTCCAATCCACCTACTCCTAGTCTCTGCGCAACACTGCTCACTCCAATCCAAGACCAAGTGACTAGAACCACAAGCACCTATGGAGGCGATGGACGCAAGCGGCAGTCGGCTGTGCCAGATCATCCAAGACGCCGGCCTGCGGCCCCGCACCACACAGTGTTTCCAGACGGTGCTGGCGACCGCCGGTGTCGTAGCCCTAGCCGACGCTGGCTTCGCCTCTCGCATGGACGACATGATGGTCCGCTCCATCCGCAAGTTCACCGCCGTCAAGAAGCGCACGGACGACCTTGCCGTACTGCTCCAGCCCGCGTGCCCAGGCTCCTTGTTGCCTGCCACCCTCATCGGCCTCCATGGTGACGAACTCTTTCAAGCCCTGGTGGCCCTGCAGCTGCCGGAGGTCGCGACGAAGAATGTGCACCTCGAGGTCGTGCTTGCCGCGCAGCGCCTTGCCATGCAAGAAACCGTCGACCTACACATCCACGTCTACGAGGAAATCGTCTACATATGCCACTACAAGGCCAGGGAGGACAGAAAGACGTTGGCCTTCTTCCACCGGCTGGAATCTTTGGACGCCATTGTTGAGAAACACGTTGACCTGGCCACGAAAGCCGCTGCTACTTAGCCACCGTTCGATCGGCCGGCGCCCTGAGTCGAGGAGGAGGAGGTCGTCGATGGATGCATCTTTCTTCTCGCCTCCTGTAACCAGCACTGCATCGCCTCGTGGCCTTGATGTTTTATTAGTGTATGGCATTTTTATTCCATTTGTAAATGACATGTTTGATCCCTTGCTCTTATTTGGTGTTAATTATATGTAGTATCACTGTCTTCGTCCTGGTGTACTACCTAGGTCCTGGTTTATTAGTCCCTTTTGTAATAAATTTTGACCAAAGATTTAACTGACAAAATGTTAGTGCATGTCAACAAAAATTATATCGTTTGATTTGTATTTGAACATAGTTTTTAATGATATAATTTTGGTGACATGCATGAACCTTTTGTTTGTCAAATTTATGGTCAAAATTTGGCACAGATTACGATGGGGTGCAATAAACCAGGAAGGAGGTAGACTAGTCACCATCATGTTTTGTGTCAAATTTTGACTTCAGCGGCCCAACCTACATGGAGGGAGTATATATATTGGCACGACAACCAAACTTATATATTCAAAACTGAGTGTTACTACATGTCACGAGTTCAAAACGAGAAAGTGGAACAAGTACTATAGCACGCCTATACCATTCGCGTCGCACCCCACACTGTCGTTTCGGCCCGCCGCTCATCGCGCATTGGCTTGGCATTTTCTATGTACAAGTTATAAAGGTAAAGACTGCTGCGTTCGCGTCGCACCCCCACACGGTCTGTCCGGCACGTCGCTCAAGCAAGGGAATGCTTGTTGTCTTAGCATTTTCACTGTCAGGTGGGGCCGCAGTTGAGCAAACCGACTATCGGCAAATCGCCACCCCGCCCACCGCGCGTCGGCTGAGTTAGAATTAGAAGAGAGAAACGAGGGAGAAGAGCTAGCTGTAGCACGAACGCTGTTGTCAGATGGAGTACTGAGGCCTCTTCCAATGCATTGGTGCTAAGGTGGGGTGCTAAATGCTGAGTACCACTAGGTGGGTGCGTGCAACCTACCTTTCATCACTTTAGGTCTCCTTTTTGAACCGCAGCTACGCTTCATAGTACATATTTTTTCACGCATTTTTCCTCCTATATGTACTCCTAGGCTATTTCCACGTGCTTCCTTTCGCCGACACGTGGGACATAGAGCATCTGGGTCGTAGTGCATGCACGACTCGGAGCATATGCAACCATGCCGGCGTACTTTACATTTCAGACCTGACGAATTACATGCAAACCCCCCGCAGAAGAATAAATAAATTACTACTTTTCATAGAAACTGGAGCACGTTCATTAAATTTTGGACATAACACATTTATAAAAAATGCCCGGACCTAAACTAGTCTAAGGGCCTCTTTGATTCGCAGGATACTGAAAACACGGGAATGGGAAAAGTATGATGGCGATGAACCGAGAGGAGGTGGAGTACTATACGTGCTAGAGACTGGACTGTAGTACATTGTTTTTTACGGCCATATCACCACATTGTTTTCTATGGCCTATCGCCTGCTGGTTCACTGGGCTGCCATGTTTCGCACTCCTCTGACGCGAGTAGTACTATACTAGCAAGATGCCTGTGCATTGCATGGAACATCAAGATGCATTTTTTTACAAAACACCTGTTGTGATTGACCCATGCAGGAGTAATCCCATGTATAAAAACTAATGATATCTCGAGAATTTCATCGGAAAAATGGTATCTCGAGAATTTCATCGAAAAAATGATATCTCGAGAAAGATGAGAGATAAGGTGAGGAGGAGTGGGGCGTGGTGGTGACTGGTGGTCGGACTGGGCAGAGGCATGGGGATGGATGGCGCCGGCAGCGGCCACCATGCCAGATTGTTCCAGAGACTTCCTTTTTTAATTGCTCAATAATGAGGTTGTGGGAGATAAGGATGAATGAGGGAAGGCCTTATCTGCAAACGTGGAGAGAGGTGCGGGTATCTTTTTGCAAAATTGCCATAGTTTGCTTTCTATCCGTCAGATATAGATCGGACGGTCTATATTGCAAGATGGCAGGCACACCATCATCACCAACTCGGTTTTTTATAAGAAGTAGAGAAGTAGAGATATACCACATGATTCTTTGCTCCTTCTTACTTCACCGACATGTGGGAGAGCCAACATCCGGGTCGATGTGTCATGCACCAGATTTAGAGTGGGGACCGAAAGTGGGGCATCACCCCGGTCGTAGCGCTGGAGTAATTTTTTTGAAACTATGCCGGAGTAATAATGACTATAGTGAGTAGTCATATCATAAGACCCCATCTTTCCAGCAGTAACGAGCCATCAAATCGCACAGCCCTACCTTTCCAGCAGTAAGTTGAATCCGCTACTCCCTCACCCTCCTCGCCTCTCTGTCAAACCAGCTACGCGAAAACTGCCGCACGTACTGCCTGGGAAAAGCCCCGCCCTCAACTTTTAAATACTCATAGTATAATTTTGTATCGATGAATTGCGCCATGGAGCAGAAAACCAAAAGAAAAAGGTGGTACATGTAAACAAATACAGTTCAAGCTCTAGCTAGCGATTCGGAATGTAAACCGTGCATGTGTTTATACGTATAGGTTTCTTCACAGTACTGAGTCCATTGATGCAATGTGGTCAAACTGTACCATCGATATCTCAAAGCCAAAATAGTTCGAGCTTGTTCGTTCTATATAAATAGTACTGTATGTTTATTCACCCGTGGTGTTGTTTAATGAATGGAGGGCCGGGGAGCACAAGTGAACAAAGTGCAAATTGCAGTCAGTCACGTTAAGTAGAGAGTTTCTTTTCTTTAATGCCACGTACACAAATTGAAACGCTTGTTGTGGAGAGAAAAAGATAATCGCCCTACTATATATATAGGCAGGGGCCTGAGCGCTTGCTTTACTAGGGTTGCTCTCTTCATTCTCTCATCCTCTCAAGATCTAAACAACACAGCGGTAGCAACATTTTCTCTCTGCTGACCGCTGGTCACAGATCTAGCCGGATCCCTTCGGCCGGTGTGTGTAGGGGACTAGGTGCATCGTTCACGCGGTCATCGACGGCGAGGGAGGAAACCCACAGCTATCGGCAGGTCCCGATCCTCTGCCCGTGCCGTTCTCTCCGACACAGCGCCGGCTCGGGAGGTCCTCCGACCCCTTCTTCCTCCTTGCCGTATTGTGGGCAGATCCGACCTGTCGCCGGCCTCCTAGCCACATCCCGACGACCCTCAGGTATAAGTTCCTTCGAAAGCGGCCCTGCTCTACTGCCCCAGCTCCCCACATGTCTGCATGTGGATCTTTTTCTACTTCCATCAGCTCTTCCAAAGCCACCTAAATTTTTAGTATTATTAGAGGTAAAGTTACTTCATGCAGTCGAATCTAGGACTTGATTCAAACAGCGAAGGGGGGAAAGTTGTAGCATGAATCTAGGACTTGATTCAAAGAGGAAATAACAGGGGGAAAGTAGTAGAGACTGGATACCCAACCGGTCTCTTGGTTGAAAAGGGAAATAAAGGGAAAAGGCAGTACAAACTGGATAAGGAACAGATCTATTATTGGTTGAAAAAAGGATAGAAAGTGGCGGCTGGTGGACAAGTCAACAGAGTATGTCCAGGATTAGATTTGTTGCCCTCACATAGTAAAAGGTATCCAGGATTAAATTTGCTGCCCTCACAGAGTATGAACAAACTCGGCATCACCACTTTATGCCTCCTTGTAGGTACATTGTGTTGATGCGTCCACTGTCGCATGTCCTTATACCAACTTTTTGCAGTTATTAATATAAGGGCGCATGTAAAATGAAGCAATCACACTGGTACCGTAAGGACATGTCTAACCAATGTTATTGTTAATCTAATGCCTCCATTAATACGATGCAATTAAACTATGTTACAAATGGTACTCCTGCTATTCTTTCCAGTATGATAAGTACGTTGCTTCTTTATGTTGCTGAGTGTCCTGGTGTCCCCACTGTCCCATGCCCTTAAACCAACTCTTTAGCTGTTGTTGATCTATTTTATCTGGTAAACAAGCAATGCCACCATTAAAGTAATCCCATATTTGACGAATGTCATTGTTGATCGTAATCATTCCGGTAACATGAAGCAATGTTGTTGTTTTAAAATTTCTACTGTTCTTGCGTGATTGCCATGAACATAATCAAGATGCTTCTTTTCATTTCATGCATGTTTCGTATCTTGTTATTGACCAGTAATTATTTTCTTTCTATATTTTTGTGCGGACAAGGATATCCATTTCACCTCGTTGCTATTGTGACCTTTTGGTGAACTGCACAAAACCCTTTTTTTGGAATGAGTGTCTTGTGCAGTTCAACTAAAATGTCACGTGGGCAACGTCTCTCAATTTTGGTTGAACTACACAAAGGTTGATTGGAGTTTCCAACATCTCCGTCAAACTCTGCTGGTAATCTTGTGCAACGTTTTATTAGCCTTTGCAAGATGATCCGTCACTGTCACCACAATGGCACTTTATTTTAGTGGAACTGCACAAAAGGATAAGCAAATTATAGTTGCACCTTGCATGAGCAGGACAGCCAACCTTAATGTTGCTCAATTTTAGTGCAACTACTAAAGAAGAACTGCCAGCTCATGAGAGCAAGTACTTCTTGCTAGCTGCATGATACAATCTTTGCTTCATTTCAGGCGAACTACAGAAAAAGGTCGCCTGAATTGAATCATCCGAGTGGATCTGCAGGTTCACCACATCGAGTCGTGGCGGCGTAGGGCCCCTCTCTCAGTTATGGTTCCCATGACCGGGTATGTTCGTTCTTGGTTGATTTTGACTCTGCATCCAGCTAGTGATCTTGTGCTACTGTTATGGCACTGCTATTAGAAAGCAATAATGATATTGTTTTTGCATCTTAATTTAATGCCACTAATAATTTGTGGCAATCTTTTGGCACCGCTACTGCCACTAATAAAATGAAGTAATAATACATTTAAAATAGAGCTACTGTCTTAGCTACCATTTCATTTCCAATGTAGATAACTTGCAGAAGGCCTATCCGACAGAATCAAGTCCATGTGCACTGCATCAATCACATAGTTGCAATGAACTAGTTGAGTCCATCACGCCTACTGTTGAGGTGGTGCGGGCCCCCTCTCTAACTGGCGGGCGCCATAATTTTAGTTGAACTACACAAAAAAAGTGATTGAAATGAGTTAACGCTCCTCCTTCTACTGCCACACTGAGGTGTTAATAGATGTCAAAGAATCGCCTTCATGGCAAGATACGGGGACATGAAAAATAACTTGATCTCCCAAAGTCATCTCACACATGTTAGTACTGTCCTTTATCAACATGGTTGTGCTTTGTCATACTGTGCTAACGTTGTATTTTTTTAATTAAGCTATTCTATCGCAATCTTTTCTCGTTTTGGAAATAAAGTTGCTTTAACTAGTGCCAATATTATAGTAATCATGCTCTTTCTTATTTATGCAAATAGGAATACTCAACTACAGATGTTGTGATGGTCAAAAGCATTCGCCAAGTTCTTGGGTTGTATGACACGGCTAGCCAAGATGGATTTAATCCCGAGATTCACTTTATCCAAAGGCTCTAAAGTGCCATGCGTGTGTGCAAGGTGGAAAGAGATATTTCAGGATGTTGATTGATGATTCCACTAGATTCTGCTATGTGTATTTGTTAAATACTAAGGATGAGGCTCTATGCACACTACTTCAAAATCTAGAAGGCCCTCTTGTGCATATATTGTAAGTGGTAGTGCCACCAGTGATGCAGAATATTTTAGCTGCCAATGTTTGACCTGTGTGGCCTTAAAAAGGACTGGTTTCAATGTTTAAGCAAATCCTTGGATCAAATTGCTTACATGAAGCATCGATCAATTTTTATTTATTTGTTCACATTCTCACAATGTTTGAGTTGTACAGTTACGATTGGCTCTAATCTGTGAATCATTGAGATGTGTAGGCATCGTTGTTGTACTTATTATTTGAATCTAATGGGTTGGTTCTGAATCTTGCAAGCTGGGAATCATTGTGATGTGTAGGCATCTTTGTTTTACTTATTATTTCAATCTTATTGGTTGGTTCTGAATTTGCAAGCTGGGAAACACGGCATGATGATGCAGAGGACAGCAACCATAACAAGTTGTTCAAACTTGGTAGAATTGTCTGTGAAAGTGCGGCAAATAAGCCTATCGTTTGTGTCCTGAGAATAATAATTCTAATTGTTGTGCATGTTGATCCTGTGGCATTGATAGAACGAGCCAATGTTTTGCTTGTTTAAAATTAAATTTTAATTAAAGCTAATAAAATTTATGTAAAGTGACCACTAACACTTGCTATTATAGTACCAATACAGACCCGCTCGTGAACCCGAGGGGGCATGTTCTGTCGGGCGTGCAACGGGCGAGGGAGGGGTAGTAACTGCTGTCGCCTGTACACACTCAGTTTACTGTTGGATGCAGTTCCCCAAGAGCTGAAAAATGAACTGCTGCCGCCTACCCACTCATTCACCGTCGATTGTAGTTCCCCAAGATTGGAAAAATGAACTGCTGCTGCCGCGGTGCCGCCCCCTAGTACCCCAGTACACAGCGATCGTCTTCATCTCCCCCCTGCCCCCAATCCCCACAAAACGAGAACCGCCGCGTCAACTCTGCGTGAGAAGAGACTCCAACGGCAATCCGAGGTGTGAGCCTGCTGGATATGGACTTCAGCAAGGAGTTCACCTTTGAGTTCACCATTCAGACCCATGGCAGCACCAAGTTGAATGTGATGTACACCAATGATCCGGACTCGGTGAAGCTCTGCCTCGCCAAGTTCAAGCAGTACCTACAGGAGGAGAAAGCACAAGGGCGCAGGACTAGACCTTGTGCCCATCCATTTGTCTCCTGACAGGGACCAGCGGATCGCCCTCGCCCAGGTATGCGTGCGGGACGAGGTTCTCGTCTACCACTGCTATAGGGCCATCAGAGGTCCTGGAGCATTCGCCCGTTTCATCGGCACCACCGAATGCACCTTCGCTACGGTGGAGAGCAGGAAGAACGCGACTGTGCTTTACGATTCGGCCATCTGGTGCAACAAGCTTGTCGACATCCAGAAGCAATACAAGATCATCGGCAACGGGCAGGAGAAGGACTCTGTGGTTGACCTCGCCGCGACCATCATCGAACCCTGCTACACCAACATGAAAGAAGACGTCGATACCAAGGACCTGGACACGTGGGAGGTACCTCTGAATCTAGCCTACATAACCTACGCGGCCAAGGATGCATACGCATGCTACGACATGTACAGGCGGATCTTAGACATGAGGGTGTGTCTGCTTCCCGTAACCGACGAGTACACGGACAGCCGCAGCATCATGATCAAGCGTGCCAGGAAGGTCTAGATGATGTACTTTTCTGTTTAAGCATCTTTATCATCTGGGTGTTTCATGCATTAGCCTATGTGTCGTAATTATCTGTTTCGTCCGAAATATTTCGTCTAAAAACCCATTAACCTGTTTGCTTTTTTAGTGGCTATTTGCTTATGTATGTAACTAGTTCACTGGGCTGCCGTGCTTTGAATCTCCTTCCTCCCAACATATTCCCCTTCTCAGGTGGACCCAGCAGGTCTCGTACACAGACATCTGGGACCAACCACCTATCCATTTGTATTTCTTTATTTTGTTCAATCTTTCGTCCTCTTCCTACAGCGGCTGGCGGCGCTGCCACGCACGCCTCGGTGACTCATCCTAGCCTATGGCACTGGTCAGGCCATCCCTCTACTCCCACACATTCTCCGGCGGCGGCAGCTCCACCGGCCCACCCTGCACCCGAACAAGTCAACCCTCGTATTCCCCTCCGCCTGCGTCTTCCCCGGCTCCGGTTCATTCCGGTCCGAGGTCTCGACGTCGTCCTCCGCCTTGGTGCTCTCACCGCGGCGCCGCCGTCTGTCGTTCTCGTTCCCAACATGATCAACAAAATGAGAGGAATCGAGAGACGACTGTTCATCGACAGGCTAACAGTCCGGGCCCACCAGGTTCATGGCCTAGGTTTTGTTGTTTAACACACGCAGCCCATGACATGTAGACACAGTTGATCCAGCAGGTTTCAACTTTTTTTTGGGGTCTAGCAGGTATCAAGCGGCCTCTAGGCCTCCCAGCCTAGCTTGTCTATAACATCAGTAGCCCAAGTTATGTTTGTTTTTTCAAGACAACGCACAGCTCAGTTTTATTTTTCTATAAGAATGCAAAATTGAACCTATGTTTTCCCTTCAATAATAGTATATATATACTTATATTTATATTTATATCTTATTTTATTACATATATATAATAGAAACAACATAAGGTTCCGTTAAACCTGTCGTTCGTCCAACCATTGTATAGACCTTCCCACTTCCTTTATTTTTCATTTTTATTAATCCTATATCTGAATTTTCTCCCACTTTCTTTTTCGATGTAATCTGAGTTTTCTCCCAGTAGTTTTCCCTAGAACCAACTCAACTGTCCCACGTCTAGCCTAAAAAATAATAATACCCCACGTCCTATTAACTCATCAAATTAAAATGATATTTTATTTCGTAAATCGAAAGTTCTTACAAAATAATAATAATAATTGTTTATATATAACTTGGCTAGTTAACTCCTGGTGATTGCGTACGTAAGCTTGCAAAGATTTTACTGACCAAACAGTAATAGACGTGCAATCATGTGTTTATGTTTTTATAACATTTCTCCGTCCATCCCAACACGATATTTTCACCCAGCCCAGCAAGTCCGTGGATTTCGAAATAAATGCAAATGGGCTCTAAATTCTAACATAATATATAAACGGGCTGAATAGACTCTACATCATTGTTTCACCCAGCCCACCAAATGGACTAAAAAAACCAAATGAACTGGATGACATGTGGGCCAGTAGATAGAAGCCTAAGCACTTTCGCAAAAAAAAATACAAAGGTCGAAGCCTAAGCAAGGCGTTCGATTTACATCCAACGGCCAGCATTCTTCTTCAATCTCTCGTCTTCTTCCTCCAGCACTGTCAGGACCACCTGCTCCAGCCTCCGGCGTCCAACAGCGCTGTTTCATGCGCCTTGCAGCGAAACGCTACCCCACCGACGGCCAGGCCATCCCTCCACTCCTCTGCACCTCTTGTTATTCTCTGCCGAGTGTAGGCCCACCCCGCACCCGAACCAGTCAAGTTTCCCACTCCTCTTCATCTGCGACTCAACTGTCGCGTCTTCCCCATCTCCGGGTCATTCCAGTCTGGGGCCTCGCCGTCGTCCACCGGCCTTGGTGCGCTCGGCACGGTGTGGTCAACATGGTCAACAAACGAGAGTCATCGGAAGATGACTGTACGTGAGAGGCTGACAGCGGGGACGCACCACGCCCATGGACGCATGCATGCAATTGCATCCTTTTTACCCTAAAAAATAATGTTTTCTCCCCCTGACAGCTGGGACCCACCAGCTACATCTTCGCACGCAAGGAAGTGCGTTCTTATTACGGGCAAAAAAAATGATTCCTCCCCCTGATAGCTGGGACACAGCAGCTATATCTTCGCATGCAAGGAAGTGCGTCCTTATCCTCCCTGACAGCTGGGACCCACCCGGTCGAAGCGTACGTAGCGTTGTCTGTCTTGTCGCGAACGTGTACATACATACTGATCGATCGGTCGCTCTGCAACGATGAACCGTGGCCGAGTAAGTAGCGGCACATGTCATAGTAGAGCCCCCCCCCCCCACGTAGCAGTTCAGGCTATCCCGTCTAAACCATGTACACGTACATACAGCCACACGCCAAAAAATACGGCCACGTACGTACATACGAGCGGGGTCTCGAAACGCGTACTCGCGCATACGGACGGCCAGGGCTCGTGTACCTGGAGAGGCAACGGACGGCAGCGACGTCGTCCTGTTCATCGGCAGCTAACCGGCTAGGTCAGAATGGAGGAAACAGCGTCGTATTCACCGGGAGTCAAGTGACTGGGTCGGAATGCGTCCTGTTCATCGGGAGCCAACCGGCTTGGACGGAACAGCCGGAATGGGGTCTGGCGTACCGTAAAATGGAGGAAAACGGCCTTCTGTTCGACCGCGTACGGTCGAAACAGGTCATGTTCATCGAGAAGGGTCTGGCGTACCGCAGAACGGAGGAAACGGCCTTCTGTTCGACTGGCTACGGTTGAAACGGGGTGCTGTTGATCGGGAGGGGTGTGGCGTATCGCAAAACGGAGGAAACTGACTTGTGTTGGAGCGCCTACGGTCGAAACGGGGTCCTGTTCATCGGGAGGGGTGTGGCGTACCGCAAAACGGGAACTCCATGGGCTATTGTTCATCCACCGTCTACTGCCTCGCTCCAGCCTCCATGGGGCTACTGTTCATCCACCATCGACTTCCTCCAGCCTCCACCTGCTACTGTTCATCCACCGTCGACTTCCTCCAGCCTCCACCAGCTACTGTTCATCCACAGGGTCCTGTTCATCCAGCCTCCATCGGCTACTGTTCAACCAGCCCTCCACGGGGTCCCTCCACCGGCTACTGTTCATCCATCCCCACCTCCTCGATCGGGGTCCTGTTCATCCAGCGGCAACGGCCTCTACTACCACGGGATCCTGTTCATCCAACCCCCACAGGGAACTGTTCATCCAACCCCCACCGGGGACTGTTCATTAAGAGGCAGCTTCGATCGGCTTCAGTTAGCAGCAGTAGCGAAGGAATCACTCGGGTTCAGTTAACAGCCAAGGGATCGATCGGGGTTCAGTAACATAGCTAGTGCAATTGCTCGGGTTCAGTTAGAGCCCAACACCTCGCACACACGCGCGTACGTGTACGAGAGAAATGCGCAAACCTCCATGCATCGCTCGGCCTCGACCACCCACCATAACCGGGAACTCCCCGAAATTTTCCTCGCCCTCGCTTCTACCATGATTTTTCCGTCATGGACGGCCCAAAGAATGTCATGCAGGTGCGTCTTCGGCCCGCCCAGGACAAAAAGCCCATTTTCTGTCATGATTTTTTGTCATAGAAGTAGGAGCCCACCACATCTATGATGATACCGGGTTTTGTCACAATTATCGTCATAGAAGTGTCATAAGCATGACAGAAAAAAAATTGTTCGGGCCAAAATGTCACGGATGTGTCTTTTTTTTTGTAGTGGCTGTTCCCAGTTTCTCAACAGCTCATCGATTTCGGCGCCGCTCCGCTTACGTGGAGGCCCTCGATGCTTAGCCTCACCATTGAATAGATCTCCACGGTTTCTCCATGGGTCGTCCTTCTCGAGCCATCTTCGATGCCCCATGTACACGATTTTCCCAGACCCGTCTTCTTTCATTGACGTTAGCTGCTGAGACGTCGTATCATCCATGCACCGCGTGCATCCGCAATATCCGTGACACACCTAGCCTGCGACATATCCGTAACCGAGATAGTCATGCATTGTCGTGATCAGTGCGGCTCTCATATAGAAATACTCGCCTTTGCTGGCGTCCCATGTCTTGGCCGGTGTTTCCCATAACGTGTCTAACTCCTCTTGAAGTAGCCCCAGATACATATTAATATTATTTCCCGGTTGTTTTGGCCCTTGAATCAGCATGCTCATGTGTATGTACTTCGACTTCATGCACAACCAGGGGGGAGGTTGTACATCCATACAAACATGGACCATGTGCTATGGTTGGTGTTCTGGTTGCCAAACGGATTCATGCCATCGGTACACGTGCCAAGCACGATGTTCCTTGCATCACATGAGAAATATCGATATTCGCCGTTGAACGCTCTCCACTGGCTTGCATCCGCGAGGTGTCTCAGCTTCGGATCATCTCCATCGTCGGGCTTTTTCCTCTCCGCGTGCTTCCTTGGGATCTACAAAATAACATTGCAGACGGGGAGTGATCGGTAAGTACCATACAACTTTCTCGGGAGATTTCTTTCCGCACTTCTTGTATCGAGAAGCATTGCACACCGGACAGTTGGTTTTTTCCGCGTGCTCCTTCCGATAAATGATGCAATCGTTGATGCATGCATGGTATCTAACGTGCGGGAGATCAAGAGGGCACACGATCTTCTTGGCCTCATCCACACTAGTAGGACATAGATTCCCCGCGGGAAGAACGTTCTTTAGGTACTTGAGAAGCTCATCGAGGATACTGTCGGTCCATTTGTTTTTAGCCTTCGTCTTCAGAAGTTCGAGCGTGAAACTCAAGCGGGTCACCTCGGGATCGCAACCATCATACAATGGAGTGTTCGAGTCTACCACCAGTTGCTCCAGCTTGGCCTCCTCTCTAGAAGCACCTCTATCAGTACTCGTCTCCTTACGAAGCAGGTCTCGAACATGAGGGTCCCGTACGATTGAACTTAGTAGCGACGAAGTCTGCAGTGTGTAGTCCATGTTTTCTCCGCCGCCATGTCCGGCCTCTTCTCCGCCGCCATGCCCGGCCTCTTCTCCGCCGTCATGTCCGGCCTCTTCCCCGCTGCCATGTTCGGCCCCTTCTCCGCCGCCATTATCGGCCATCTCTTCGTCTGGCCCCGTGTCGTCATTGGCTGCCCCGTCGGCGTCCTCCTCCTCATCATCATCATCTTCAATTATCCACCGAGTGTAGTCATCCATGAAACCAGTCATGAGCAGGTGCACCATCAAACGACCATCTTCATAGGGTTCGACCCCAAACTCTTCCTTTGCATCTTCGACACGGACATAAAATCTCTGTCCGGTTATTTTCATTCATGTCCTGCACCGCCGATCGCAACCACCTTTCCACCATCGTTCCACTGACCATCATGAACGCCTGCGCGGTAATAATAAACAAATTGATTATAAAAATGCATGTATGCATCAAAGTCATACAAAAATTCGGCATGACCTTCCCTAAAAATAGGACATATAGAGTTTGCCCGAAATTCACCGAAACGGAAATAAATCGACATTTCGGCAAAACATAGGCAACTCAAGCACAATTCGGCGGCAACTCATGCCACACACACAATTTCCATCATATCGCCCGATTTTGTCATATCGCACACATACACATATTTTCATTCTTGCAAAAGCATAAACTTTTAATCACCTATCTCGAGATCGAGCACGGTGATTATGATGTCGATCGGTGTCGCCACACACCTAGGGAGTGATCAAAAGTGGACAAAGCTTACTTCTTGACATGGCTACATCTAGTTAGGGAGGTAGATAGGTCACTTCATTAAATGAGTAGATCTACCTAGCTAGTTGGGGAAGGAGATGACTCTAACTAGTGGAGGGGGAGGAAAAGAGAAAGGGGTTGCATTAATGGAGGTGGTATAGGAGAGCATTAAAGAGAGAGAAAGAGAGGTAGAAGAAAAAGAGTAATGGGGGGAGAAGTGGTGAGGAAGAAGCAAAGTGAGGGAGAGAGGAGGTGGGAGCTAGGGGAAAGTGAAAGGAAGAGAGGATGAGGGAGGGGTGGGAAAGGTGGTTGTTGCGCCTTAGCAGCAGCGAGGGTTGGAAAAACGCGCTGCTGCTAAAAACGTAGCAGTAGCGCGCTCCTGCCACACGCGCTACTGCTATGTGGGGCCCGCCATGTGGCACGGTTCAAACTTAGCAGTAGCGCCCTCCCACGAAAACGTGCTACTACTATATACTTAGCAGTAGCCTTGTTTTGGAAGCGCGCTACTACTATACCTAGCCTGTCGGCAACAGTGTGGCAATTATAGTAGTAGCGCGTTTTTCTGGGGTCGCGCTACTACTATGTGGATAGCAATAGTGCCCGTGGCTGCCACACGCTACTGTTAATTAGTAGTAGCGCCCCGTTTTAACCAGCGCTACTGATAATCCTCTGTGTATAAGGTTTTCCCTAGTAGTGGCATGCGTTTAGTACTTAATTACATTACGTGGGGGAGGGGGCATGCATGTGGCTTTTGGCAGAATGCATGCTCCACCCACCCCACATCACATGCTTTTTCTTTTGACTTTCAAATTTGAATCCATTATAGCTTTTGAACCAAAAGTCTATTTTTTGTTCAATTTCCATATTCGGGTTCCTCGCGACGAGAGTTTTGAAACAAGACAACTCTTGAATACATTTTGATAATTTTTATTTTTTATCCAAGTTTCAAATACTAAAACTTGAATATTATTATTTTTGCCAAGTTTTATCAAGTTACATATGAATCAGCTCAACTTGTAATATTAAGTTTATGTTTAGGGTTTAGAGTTTAGGGTGTGAGCTTAGGGTTTAGGGTTTATGTTTTAGTATATTTTTTTTCAAAAAGGGACGCTTTATTGCTTAAAAGGTTTAAAGTATTACACCCGGCCTCTGCATAACCAAGATGCACACAGCCAACAAAGACCTCACGACAAGCGAAAATAAAAGAAGAAGGCGAAATACAAAGAAAAATGTATATCTGTATAACGCCTAAACCATCGGTGGTCCAATCCTAAGATCATGCTGCCACCCATGTTGGGTTAAAGTATCCCTCGCCGTAGCCTCCAATCATGTACACACCTCCGTAAACAGGTCTCGATTCTCCATTGTTGTAGAGAGGACCATAAACGAAGCGTCCCGGTACATCTGTAGATAACCTGCATAAGCGAAGTATTTTTATCGTTAAAAACCTTATCATTTCTACATAGCCAAAGCTACCAAATCACGTCAAGCGCTCCCACCCTAAGAAGAATTCTAAACCTATGATCAATTCCATGGAACCAGTTACCAAATATATTAGCAACACTACAAGGAGGATACAAGCCAGAAGCTATTTGGATGACTGACCATATAGAAGGAGCCAATTTACATTGGAAGAACAAATATTTTATTGTCTCATCATGCGGACAAAATACACATTGCGTACTTCCATGCAAATTACTCTTAATAAGGTTATCTTTAGTAAGAATGACTCCGCGACGAATATACCATGCAAATATTATACTCTTAATAGGTATCTTCATCTTCGAGATCTTCTTATTATTATCAACTAGCACGTCAGGCTGGATCAAAGCTCTATATGCAGACTCTACTGAGAATTGACATTCCCATGTAGGTTCCAACGAAATACATCGGACCCATGTGACAACTGTACCGTGGTAATCCTTGGAGTAGTATGTTCCATGATTGGAGTATAGGTCCAATTAAATCCCTTCTGAACGTCACATTTGGCGGAAATGATTCCAAAACCTTGGCAATATTAACACCCTCGTGACGCACAATATTTTAGTATCTGAAACTTGATGAATGTATCCTTCGTTTTATCAACAGTTCAAACTTGATAAAGTTTTTAAAACTTGTCAAAACGCCAAAACACTTGCAACATGAAAAACACCCCACTGGAGTGCAACCAAAATTGTTGCAACATGTCGCCTATTCGTAGCCAACATATAACAAAAGCGCTTGCAGCATATGGGAACAACCTAGCAACATAAAAGCCACAATCCACAGACTTGCCTTTGCCTATCAACGCTAACATTTCAGGTGTTGCCTGGTTTTCGCCGGCAACGAATCCGGCCCGCGTGAGTTGGATTGGGTGAGCTCGGACCCGTTCCCGGTGATTTTAATGGGAATCATTAATCTCTCGTAGATGAAACGCCTCGCTCAAGTTCCTTTTGAGATTGAGAATTCGTGTACTCACTTATTCCGTTGTCGGCGTCTGATCAGGACTTCCTCTTTGGGAACATTCTTCTGACAAGGACTCTCTCTTTTTCTTGTTCTGCATCCGTGGCTTTACAACCTCCATATTTCCATGCATTATTGCATCGATGATTTGTAGAGTGATTAGATTAGATTCTCAACATTTACTTCTGGGTGTTAAAGGTCGGCGCTCGCGATTTTGTTTAATAATATAGCAGTCCATGTGATGAGAACGGACGTTTGGTGACCGAGCTCAGTGGAGCTCGGTTTTTTTTTTGAAAAATTCAAAATTCAAATTTTTTGGTTTCAAAAAAATCTGAAAAAAATTGTGCAAGTAAACAACGATGGTATGTGTATCTGTGTAAAATTTTAGGATGAAATATGTTGAAATGCGACCTGCACAAAAAGACAAATTCATGGCCTGAGAGGATGAATAGTATCATGTGTTAAAAAGCCACATATTTGTCTTTTTTGCACAGCCCTCATTTCAATGTACTTTGATCTGAAAATTTACATACATGTGTGTTACGCCTTTATGTATATCTGTATTTTTTTTCAGAATTTTTTGAAATATAAAAATATAAATTTCGATGAAATTTCAAATCTGAATTTGAAGGCTTACATGAAGGCCGAGCTCCAAAGGCAATTTCCGTCCATGTGATGCCCTGGACTGAAGTATTGCAAATTAGGAGAGGGATCCTCTGACGTACGGTGCCCTGCCGTTGGGCCACTAACGTGTGGGTCCGGGTTCACATGTCAGTGGGCCAACAGCACGTCAGAGGAGCTGCGTCCTGCAAATTATGGCATTTTGAGATCCCCCGGCGTATGATTGTATGCCTCAATTGTTTCTTGTGTAGGTGTGTCCCTCGGAATCACCCGGAGCGACACATATATTCCTCGAGAAAAGAAGAATTGGGCTTCCATTGCTAAATTATAAGCACCGCACTTCCCCATGCGAAATCATGCGTACCAGTTGTTCACTTACGAAATACATGTTGACGTTGCTTAGAGCAACTCCAACGCGCCGACCTATTTCGTCCACGCGTGTTCGTTTGGGTCGGTGCGGACAGAAAAGTCGACGCAACGCGTCGACCCAAACGGACGCGCGTCCGCTTTTCGTCCGCCTGCCGACTCATTCCCGGCCTATTTTTAAGCCGGACTTGCGTCGGCGCGGACACGAGACGGACGCGCGCGTGCGCCCGCCTACTCCTCACCTGGCCCGCTGGTCGGTGGCACATTGGCCATCCTCTTCCATTTCAACAGCAAACTCTCGCCCGCCTCCTTCGTCGCCGCCGCCGCCGCCCACTTTTCCGGTGCCTCTACCAGCGGCCGGTGCCGCAACATCCCCCTGCAACGCCGCCACCTCCCACATCGCCCGCCACCGCCGTCTTGCCGCCGGGGAACCGAAAGCTTCCCACCCCCGCTCCCCCGACACAGCTGCGACCGCGACCAAGAAGCCGCCTCGCCGCCCCGGCCAGATCCTTCGTCCTGACACCGGCACGCTCGTCGGACGCCGCCAGGGCAGCTAGCTGGTCCGAGGGCGGCACGACTCCCTTCGCCGGCCGTCTCCTTCCTCGACGCCCGCAAGCTGTTCGACAGTTTGCCAAGGTACAAACTGGACTCCGCCGACGAGTTCTTTTTTCACAATTTCCTTTGCGATTCCGACGATTCCTCGTCTGATGATGAGGAGCAGATCTTGGCTGCCGTGTTGGTCCATCACCACCTCAATAGCCAGCGGCCGTTGTTTCGTGGCTCCATTCTGGGGCACCTTCCGGCGTTAAATCGCAACCGAGAGAGCGGGCATTTCCTTCTTTGGAAGGACTACTTTGACACAACAAACCCATTGTTCAAACATCAGAAATTTTGTCTCCGTTTCCGTATGAGTAGGTATCTTTTCAACCGTATTAGAGAGGGGGTGGTCGGCTACGATGACTATTTCGAGTGCAAAGAGGATGCCGTTGGAAAGATTGGCTTCTCCTCTTATCAGAAATGCACTGCAGCCATCCGAATGCTTGCATACGGAGTGCCCGGTGATCTCATTGACGAGTACGTCCGTATGAGCGAGTCTACATGCCTAGACTCCCTGTATAAGTTCCGCAAGGCTGTTATTACTGTGTTTGGCCCTGAGTACTTGAGAGAGCCGACTTCTGAAAATACATCCCGTTTGTTGGCGATGAATGCCAGCAGGGGCTTCCCAGGGATGCTTGGCAGCATAGACTGCATGCATTGGGAGTGGAAGAACTGCCCTTCTGCTTGGCAAAGGCAGTATAAGGGTCATGTCAGGGCTTGCACTGTCATACTTGAGGCCGTGGCATCTCAAGATCTCTGGATCTGGCACTCTTTCTTTGGCATGGTCGGATCACACAATGATATCAACGTGCTTCAGCGCTCGCCGGTGTTTGCTAGGCTTGCCGAAGGCAACAGCCCACCGGTGAACTTTATTATCAACGACCACAACTACGGCAAAGGATACTACCTGGGTGACGGTATCTATCCTCAGTGGGCCACTATTGTGAAGACAATCCCCAACCCTGTCGGAGAGAAGAGGAAAAGATTTGCCCAAGAGCAAGAGAGTGCTAGGAAGGACGTCGAGCGTATCTTTGGTGTTTTGCAATCTCGATGGGGCATCGTTCGGTATCCTGCTAATACTTGGAGCACGAAGAAACTGTGGGAGGTGATGACTGCTTGTGTGATCATGCATAATATGATCGTAGAATATGAGCGTCCGGAACGTCTCTACGATCAAGGGTTTCAGTTTCAGGGTGAGAATGTTGTGCCTGAGCATGGAGGAGCGGCAACGTTTGAACAGTTCACCCAATTTCATCATGACTTATGTGATTGGGAAACTCACATGCAACTGCAAAATGATTTGGTTGAGCATATGTGGGCTCATGTTGGCAACCAATAGATATATCTTTTTTATTCGGCTTGCAAAACTATGTGAGACTATTTTATTTTTATTCGGCTTGTAAATCTATGCTATTTATTTGGTTGAAACTATGTTATTTATTTGGTTTGTGGACTATATGACTTGAGTGTCAAATAATGCAAAAATTGTGCTATTTGTTGAAAAAGGACGGTCAACCGGCCACGCCGGCATATATGGGTCGACGCGTTGGGCGCACTGTCGACCCAAATCTCAAATAAGGCGGACGCCGAGCGGGCGGTCGACCCAAACGGATAAAAAGCGAACAAAAGCGCCGTCCGTTTGAGTCGGCGCGTTGGAGTTGCTCTTATGGTACTACCAAATCTTCACCATTACGATCCACAAAATATTCAAAGCTGTGTTGTATTCATGTGTATCCCTCGAAGGGGCTGAAGAAGGCTTCATCAGTCTCCAGAAGGCCAAATGGTCTGAACCGCTTATGCTAAAACAACACCAAAACAAAACTGTGTCGACAGTTTTACCCGTGGAAACGGCAGGTATGAAACGAAGGGAGGAAACGGGCAAGGAGCAGGAAGCGACCAACGAGCGAAGAGGACCATCCCGGTAGCGATCATTGCTTCCGTCCACCGTTCGACAGCTAGGAGGTGCTCTGCTGATGAAACCCGGTGGAATCTGACAGAGTAGCCGCCCCAGATGCCGCCAATCGTCGCTGCACGGGCACGGGTCTGCTGTGGCTCACACTGACAACGATCAGGCGGAAAAGGCCACCGGCCGGCGATGATGAGGCTGGCAGGGCTCCGAAACAGCTGAAAACAAGTGGATACGGCAGATGCTATAGCAGTCCACTGTAATTTAGTTGCACCATACTGCAGGGTGAGCTGTGTTTGGTACAGTACGTATACTGCAGTGTGCATGAGCTTCTAGCCGTCTACCAGTACTAATATACGTAATCTCCTGACAGAGTGTCAGACATTGGATCTCGTGGCGAGCATGGTTCGTGGAAGCTAGGGAAATGAGCCCTATGCACTGTATGGATAAACATACGGTCAGGGTCATGTCAGGTCAGGTGCATACGGGTACTGCTATACCGCAGGTACGCTGTACGCATTATTGGGGAAATGATTTCGGGTGGGCCTGCAGGCTCAGCTGGCCCATACATCCATCCATGGCGCGCCCGTGAATTTCATCGCTCGGCATGGTCAAGACAGACACGTACGACCGCGACATGCACGTAGCATCACGTACACAACTTGCTACTATGAGAAACGAGCCGTACACCACACCGTCGGATTCCCGCGCGGCGAAAGCATCGGTACGAACCCGTCGTTTTCCTTCCCCGAATCATCGATTGCGCACCAAAACGTCCACCCGAGATCCCGAGCAACGTCGACCGGAGCTACCATAGCATTTCGTTCACTTCACCCACCGAAGCACGCATGTGAAAACTAGCGGCGCAGCCGCGCAGGATTTACGGCCGGTTTCCGGTGCTCGGAGCCTGTATCCTTGAATCCTCGACGAGGCGATGCGGACAGGACATGGCCTCACCTCACCTCACACGGTCACATCGGCGTAGGAAATCTATTGGAGAGGCGACTTTCCCGTGCGCGCAACAGTCCACCACCGCCTCCCTCCTGTGCTCACACACATGGACAATGAATTTCTTGGTACGCCACGCACCGCCGCGCCCGAGTCCGATCGACCTCGGTACATACAAACGGCGGACGCCATGGAGCCGAGGGCGAGACGCCGACTCGGGCAGGGCAGCGAGCGAGGGAGGGAGTGGCGCACATGGCCTCATAAATTCCAGTCCCGCGGAGCTACGCGACTCCGATCCCGACGCCGCGCAGGTCGACGCGGACGCCTGACCCGCCGTGACAACTGCGTCGCCGGCGTGGTGTTGACCGCGCCGCGCCACCGGACCACGATTTCATCCCTCACTTTCAGGAAAACGTACACCGCGCCGCCGCAGACGTGAACACAGTTGTGCCACCACCACTAAGCAGATGAGATAAGCGCACAGGAACCGCTTAATTAATGGTTGCCCTAGCCATAAGGAAACCCATGACGAGTTGACGATTCTGATGGCTAGCCGCACCTGTGCAGATTACATTTCTTTCTCTCCAGCAACCGGCATTTGTGCGGATTATAAAACGCGCCCATCACTATTTTCTTCGTTTTTCTTCAAAGAGAAGTGATGCCTGCTGGGAACAATCCTGCATAAGATATTGCGTTGGACTGGCTTGTTTTCAGGTCGATGCTGGTTGGAAGCTGGGCAAGGGAGTTGTCACCCGAATTTATAAGCCCATCCCTTGCATCACCAGGGGGCAGCACGGAGAGGAAGAATGATGACGAGCTAACAAGCCATCATAGAATAGTGATACAAGGGCAGATCAGTCATCAGTTGAGTATCCATATTGAGCCACGATATGTGGCATTTATCACGGGGCATCTCCGTTTCATGCATAAAAGTCGACTTGCGGTTGCACCATACATGTATAGTTTGCGCTCCCACTAACGTCATTCGGTGCGTGGTGCTTTCAGTTCTCTCTGTTGTGGTGGACTTTAAAATTCTCATACAGGTGAATAGCAACAAAACTCGCACTGCCAGGGCACAACATTTTGCTTCAAGTTTAGTGCAATGTGCAACACAAACTGCACGAACGTGTGCCAAACAATTTTTAGCGGGGCCGGCGTAGTAGGCCCAGCGTCAAGATCAGCTCGGCGAAACCAGCAACTTTTTGCTTGATCGAGTGCATAGAATTCAATTAATTCGAGATTGTAGATAGATAGTGGAACACAACTGGTTAATTCGAGTCAGACATCCCAATCACCCGTACACGACGACCCACGAAAGCGATCGTTTTATAGACGCGGCCGGCTCTCAATATGAACGTAGTATTTGTCCGCGGACAAGTCTGGACTCTCTGGACAGTGATAAAAGGGTGATCATCCAACGCTTGCCCCAACCCTTTCCTCGCAATACAAACAAATTCTATTATTCATGCAAACATGACGGGATTCATGCAAATGACATAAGCTTTGGACATAATTTACGTAAACCGGACGATATTTTGTCCGTTCAATTAAAACTTTAAAAAACTAAACTATTTGTAGCAGACAGTGACCTCGTACACTTGAACAGGCTGGACGGAGTCGTATGTGCCGCCACCGCGGTCGTCGCCAGGGTGGTCCTTCCAGCGACGGAAGGGTGCGGAGGCGCATCAGCCCTGCCTGGCCGCCGCCTAACGCTTGTGGAGGAGTCGCTCGGCTTTCTACTGCGCCATGCGGAGGGCCGCCTCGGCCAATGCAGACCCTTGCTGGGATCCCTGCCCTTTCCCCTGCCTACGGCGATGGAAGTGTCGTTGAGCGACCACTCCTCGTCAATCTTGGCGAGCCCTCCTCGAGGCGATGCAGTTCAGCACAGACGTCTCTGCAGGGGTCACCGACCGGTTGCGGGGCCGTCGTCCTCCAGGACCTAGGCCGGTGAGACGTCGGACTTCGCGCACGCCGCTCGGCGCACCGCATTGCGCCGCTCCCTGGACGCCCTATCCTTCGTCGACACAAAGCTCTGCGACGACGATCGTGGGGGAACCTCCTCCGTCACGACCTTGTTGTGTTAGACATCGACTCATCGATGTGGCGACGACACCCGCTCTTCCTTCACATGGCGTTCGATTTGGAAGTTGGGGTTGCGCGGGTGGAGCGCCGACTCTACTTTGACGCGACTCGCGGCGGCGTCGAACCTCGGTACATGAGCAACTGCTCGAGCATGATCTCCATTTATGCCTAGTACTCCTCGCCCGTCGTCGCCACCTCCACGAGGAGATGCGACTACTGTGGCTCTTGGTTCTCGTTGTCAAGGGAGATGATGATCTTCTTCTTCTCGGAGGAGCTGACTGTCGTGGAGGACGATGGCCCCGGAGAGCGAAGATCTAGAAGGACATCCGGATCTGCGACCAGCCGGCACGGAGAACCAGGACTTCAGCATCGTCAACGGTGGTGAGCGAAGAGGAGCGGAACGGTTTTGACTAGAGAGGAGAGGATATGAGATGGTGCTGTGTGGACGGCTTAAATACCTACAACCAGGCAAAACGACGAGCACCTCGCTTCAATGTGCCGCATCGGCCGGCGTAGTCTTCTCAGTCGTCGCGTCGACATTGAAGCGGCGGTGCCCACTCTGTTGCTTTGACCAACATCAACGCCGTCAAGTCACACTCGCTCTGGAGCAGGCTGACTAGCATGAATGCGCGACAACCGTTGCATGCGGAAAGGTTTTTCTCGGGCAGAGAGGATTTTGGATGGGACTAAGGTGTCGGACGCGTACGTGGAGACGGTTCGAAAGCCCGCATACCTTCTTTTTATTTGCGTCCTATTTGCGAGATTTTGGGCATGCAAATTCTTCCGTCTACCTACGGGGCTACGTGTCGGATGGTGTCAGAATCAGGGCTCCGCAGACCCAAGAAGGTTCGAACTCAGGGGCGTGAACGAAGGATCTCGCTTCACAACCACGCTAGCTCGCCATGCCCATGACCTGATCTCGACGAGTACGCTGGATCGTGCAGAAGGAAATAACACAGAGATCTACCCAGGTTCGGGCCACCTTGCGGTGTAAAACCCTACTCCTGCTTTTGGTGGATTGGCCTCACGAAGAGGTAGATGATGAACTAGTACAGTGGATGAGCAGCCTCGCTAGGGCTCGAGTGGATTGGTCAAGGGTCCAATCCTGGATCCCTTCTATGGAGATGGCTAGCCCATATTTATAGTGGCCTTTGTCCTCTTCCCTCATAGCTTAGGCGGGAAGGAATTCCACAACGGCCAATTTAAAGGGAGACAAGGAGTACATCTTATCCTGACGAAAAGTGGTCTTCGCCTGCAAAGCTTCTGGCCATGACGCAGCGGTGGGCTCGGCGATGACATCCGTCCTGCCGAGCTCGTGGTCTTGGTCTCGTTGCACCAGAAAGAAAAGCTTTGGGGCCTTCCTCGGGAACCTACGCATGCCCTTGCTCCCTTAGCACCGAAGAGAAAACTGTCCCCTCTGCGCTCGCTGGCGCCCGCCTAGCCATGGTCATCATGGCTCACGTCATCACAGCCTCACGAGGTGGAAAGCTTGCATGGAGATCTCCGCCCCTCGGGAGGCAGCCTGGGGAGGCCGCTCCTCTGGGGGTCTTGTGTCGCTCGCCTCGCGAGGCCAAGGCCCTCGGGGTGTTGTAGCTGAGCCATACGGGGCCGTTGATGGACCCACGCGCTGGCCGCAGGCAGGCAGATTTGAGTACCCCGATCCCAGAACGCCGACAGATGGTTTGCAGCATCCGAGCACGTTGGTCCGGACCGGATATTTTCGGACGTTGAGGGTCCGAGATACCCTGAGCACCCAAAAATGATGCAGTAGTACGTGACAACCTCCGTTCACGTGGTGCTCGCGACGCGAAAGCGAAGCGGTCGAAAATGAACCGTAACTACGTGGCCGGTCACCGGGATGGGATATATACCACCACCATCGGCACGGTACCACCTCGGCAACCGAGCCGTTGCTCCGTCCTCCTCTTCATAAAACAGTGGCGCACCACACGCTCGCCACTTGCTCTCGCTCTCCCTCGCCCACGTTTCCCCGGCCGGCACAGCTAGGCTAGGCTAGGACCAGCACCGAGCCCTGGTCACGGGGAGCGTGTGTGTGCCTGTGTGTGTGGCTGCGGCGGGCCGGAGTGAGCGAGGATGGGGAACTGCCAGGCGGCGGAGGTGGCGGCGGCGGTGGTGCAGCACCCTGGCGGGCGCGTGGAGCGGCTCTACTGGTCCACGCCCGCGGCGGAGGTGATGCGCGCCAACCCGGGCCACTACGTCGCGCTCGTCACGCTCCGGGTCGCCGAGGAGCGCCAGGACGCCGACGGCGGCGGCGCGCGCCGCACCGTGCGCCTAACCCGCGTCAAGCTCCTCAAGCCCAAGGAGACGCTGCTCCTCGGCCACGTCTACCGCCTCATCACCGCCAACGGTAAGCTTCGAGGCTCCTCGTCGTCCTCCGCCGCTTCTCCTGCAAGCTGTGGCGCCACTGCAGACGCTGACTGACATATGACATGGAATGGTGCGTGCAGAGGTGACCAAGGCGGTGCAGGCGAGGAAGGAGGAGAAGCTGAGGAAGGCGCGGCAGCAGCTGCAGCAGCTGGAGTCGTCGACGAGGCAGAGCAAGCTGCGGCCGGCGGCGGACGGTGACGACGTCGACAACGACGACGACGAGGCTAGCTTGGATGAGAGTCTCGATCAGGTGGTTACATGGACTTGAGCTCTATTCAATCCAACTACTTTTCTCTTCTCTCTCTCCCCGGATGCCCCCATGCACGTTCTCTGCTTGATTGATGCGCCTTTAATTGCCTTCTCTGCAAGGGTTACTAGTTAGTTGTTCCTCGCGATTCTCATGTCTTCCTCATTTCGTCCACACACAACACTGTAGGTCTTCAGCTTATTAGAAAGATGAATTTTCTCTGGGTAATCGCCATTAGAATTTCGCAGCTGCAAAATCTGCCTAGTTTCAGCAGAAATCGTAGCCTTTAGCTCAATGGAGAGAATCAGTTTGGAGTACCTGACACTGACAATTCTCAATCCCCAATTGACATGCATAAAACAAGATGTGGTCCTGTGGATCCAACTGATTGATGCCATTGTACCGTCCAGAAGGGAATTTAATGCTTAAAATAGTTGGATGCAGAATGATAAAACAATCATGATGATGAATAAAATACTAAAGAAGTCGCAACTAGTGTCAGGACTCAGGAGCAAAAAATCGTTTGAGAGATCCCTTTCTGCCTCTGTTCGGCAACATGCAAATGTTCCATCTTCTGATTACTCTACACCTGATTGCAGTTGGCGCGCCAGGACGGAGGAGACGGGCACCGGAGCTCCGGCGCCCGGCACCGGCAATGGCGGCCCTCGCTGCACAGCATCGACGAGGCCGCGAGCTGATGCCCTGCCATCCATCGGCCGGTGGATCTGTATTTTCGGCGTCCACAAGGCTTCGACAGATTAATCTAGCTCGTGTTCATGGGTTGCTGCCACATCTGTGTTGGATCGACACCCCGAGACGAGCGGACCGCTTCTGAAGCGACTCCGTCGATCGGAGCGTGTCCTGACGTCCTGTGTCTTTGTCCATTTTCAGCGTTTCTCGTCAGGATCTGTTAGTGAGAGTGAGACTGCCTTTTTTTGTTTACTCCTCCTGATACATTTGCACCTGATTAAGATGCATGAAAGAAGTTCAGAACACGAGTAGCTAATACATCCATACAAGTGAAGAGATGATGCCATTGCCATGTACTGTATTGCATTTGTGCATCGATCTCGTTCATGCTCATGGCCTCTCATGAGTGATAGCATTTCTCTGTGTTTTGTTGTTGCAATTCTTGGTGCCAAGTTCGCAATCATAAGATCGGTGCCGGCTGTGGGCGCACCTGCAGGCAGCGGCTGCAGGTGGTGGGATGGAATCAATCGTCTGATGAGAGCCTTTTGGGCTGGAAGCTCGTTGAGAGATTCGCGTCGGCGCTGCACATTAGTTTAAGCTCCTGCGAAGAGTTTAAAACTTTGACGCCCACGATACCTAAGCTCTGTGTGTCTGTTTGGCGCTTTGGCATTTGGCAACGGTGGTTGGTCACATGCTCTCTGTGGGCTGCCCTGAGCCCCTGAACAACACAGGAGCTGACATTTCCACTGCAGATTAATGGCCAAGCTGTTAGTTAGTTACTCCTAGTTGCTAACCGCAGCTCGCGGCGATTGAATACTGGCAGCATCAGCTACTGTGCTTACCACTAGTTAATGTTTTTTTTTTTGAATGTTGGTAGTTTGACTACCAAATTCATTGATCAGGGGGAGAAAAACGGGCTACAAGAGAAACCCAGGCGGGTGAGGCACCCTAAGCAAAGAAGAAGGAAAAAGGAAAATAAAAACGCCTGCTCTCCTAGAACAACTCAGCCAGGATCAAAAGGAATTCCAGCGCCTGCCAGATTCCAGAGATGGATTTCATCACGCACTCTCGTTAGGAAAGCATCCTGGGGCAGTGACAGGCGTTGGAAAAGTCTCCTATTCCTCTCCCGCCATATCTCCCAGCATAGCAGTTGGATGATCGATAATGTGCCCTTCTTCTTTGATTGTGTTGCACTGCTGTAGCAGTTTCCCATCCTCTTTCTGCAGTTCCGCTCCCGCCATATCTCGCATGGGAGGCTGTTGCACTAGTTAATGTGGCCGGCACCAAATGGATCCACCCAGCCTCCCATGGCAGGGCAGCGCAGGGCAACTGGGCAAGGTAAGTTCCTCCGTATGTGGCAGCTTTTGGCCACTCATGGACGCATCAACCGGATGTGGCAGCTTGGCGGTGGTGGCCGCTTTGTCCATCAAAAGGCCAATTATGCAGGGTGATCATCATATGCTTTGGAGATCGCCTGCAGGCTGCGCCCGATCGAGCCCGCGGTCGGTGCCCCGGAAATGAAATCTTCGCTTTGGCTTGGATTTAGATTGCGTTTCTGCGCAAAAGTTACTTGTACTACGTGCTTTCCTTGATCAGAACCCTGAACGAAGCTGGCCACAGGTTGGAAGGACGACGACGATGAGTTTAGCTCATGTCATGTCATGTGCCATGGAGAAGTGCCACCGGCGGACTTGGCCTGGCATATCGGGCAAGCTATCTCATGCTTGACAACGGACAACGGACAACGGAGCACGTACTTGTTGGAGTACAAGATCGAGACGGCTGGAGCACGTACGGAGCTACGTACAGCAACCAACGGCTAGCATTGCCATATCTCCGGTGTCTATCTTTCCGTTTCCCCAAACACACGGCACACTCGAGCGCGTGCCTCAAGTTCACGGAGTACGCACGAATTTCCGCGTGTGGCCGACTTGAAGATTTGCCACTCCACGAAAACTCAAACGTGTATTTTGCATGGCCAAGGATTCCGACAAGGCGACCCCCTTTCGCCCCTGCTGTTCGTCATTGCTATTGACCCCCTACACCAAATTCTCAAGCTTGCCACTCGGAAAGGGCTTCTTCACAAGATTCGCGGAAGGGGAGCTTGGGTCAGAACCTCTCTCTATGCGGACGACGACGCCGTCTTCCTGGCGCCCATAAAGAGGGACGTGGATAATCTTGCTGCCATCCTAAGGGCATGTACAATGATGGCATATGAATACAGATGTCCCATGACAAAAAGTAGCTTCAGGCATCTATATTAATTTTTCCCCCAATGCAAGCTACTACTAGTGGGCATCATCGAAGAATATAAAGTAGACTCTCACTACACATGCATCTCTACTCTCCACTTCAACTTTTCCAATTTTATGCACCGGACCACACTTTTTCTCTCCAAGCACCCGCCTCCTGCAGAGGATCCCGCTTCCCTATCCAAACCTACTTTTTCTGACATCCGATCCTACATAGCATGTGAGGCATCACCCTGAGGCTATGCATTGGCCATATGCCCTAAAGGGGTTCAGTGAGGTCACGGGACTATGTACCAACTTTCAAAAAAGCTCAATCATGCCCATTCGATGCAACCAGCTAAATCTGGGCCACATTCTGCATGGCCTTCCGGCGATGAGGGCTTCTTTTCCCTCGAGATATTTAGGCCTGCCGCTATCAGTTTGGCAGCTAAAAAAGGTGGACCTACAATTCTTGGAGGACAAGGTGGCTGGGAAATTGGTCACGTGGGAGGGTCAAAACATCACCACCATTGGACGCACGGCACTGGTCAAGTCTGTCATCACCTCCCAGGCGGTCTACTTTATCACACCGCTTGTCATCCCACAAAGCACCCTCCACAGTGTCAACAAGCTCAAACAGGCCTTTCTTTGGGCCGGCTCGGACAAAACTACCGGTGCCAAATGTAAAGTCAATTGGGAGACGGTTTGTCAGCCTCTCAATTATGGAGGCCTAAGGGTACTAAACACTGACAAATTTGCTAGGGCATTGAGGTTACGATGGCCATGGTTCGAGTGGAAGGAGCCGAGTAAGTTGTGGGTTGGCATGGGGAACCCATGTAACGAGGATGACCTTAAGTTCTTCTATGCCTCCACCACCATCATCGTTGGAAATGGCGCAAAAACACCTTTCTGGGACTCTCCGTGGTTGCTTGGCCGGAAGCCAAAAGAGATTGCGCCCCTCATTTTCGAGGCTTCTGATACGTCCATTTTGCATCATGTTTTTCTACTTTTATTTATAATGTTCTTATACATAATAATGCCTTTTAGAGTATTTCTAATGCCTTTTCTCTCATATTATGCAAGGTTTACACAAAGAGGGAGAATACCGGCAGCTGGAATTCTGGACCTGAAAAAGCTACGTCAGAGTTACCTATTCTGCACATCTCCAAATGAGCTGAAAATTTACGGAGAATTATTTTGGAATATATGAAGATTATTGGAGCAAATAACTACCAAAGGGGGCCCACCAGGTGGGCACAACCCACCTGGGCGCGCCAGGGAGCCCAGGCGCGCCCTGGTGGGTTGTGCCCTCCTCGGCCCACCTCTGGTGCCCCTCTTCTGGTATATAAGTCATTTTGACCTAGAAAAAAATAAGGGGAGGACTTTCGGGACGAAGCGCCGCCGTCTCGAGGCGGAACTTGGGCAGGAGCACTTTTGTCCTCCGGCGGAGCGATTCCGTAGGGGGAACTTCCCTCCCGAAGGGGGAAATCATCGTCATCGTCATCACCAACAACTCTTCCATCTTTGGGAGGGCCATCTCCACCAACATCTTCAACAGCACCATCTCCTCTCAAACCCTAGTTCATCTCTTGTGTTCAATCTTTGTACCGGAACCTTAGATTGGTATTTGTGGGTGACTAGTAGTGTTGATTACATCTTGTAGTTCATTACTATATGGTTTATTTGGTGGAAGATTATATGTTCAAATCCATTATGCTATTTAATACCCCTCTGATCTTGAGCATGATTATTATTTGTGAGTAGTTACTTTTGTTCTTGAGGTCACGGGAGAAGTCATGTTGCAAGTAATCATGTGAACTTGATATGTGTTCGATATTTTGATGATATATGTATGTTGTGATTCCCTTAGTGGTGTCATGTGAACATCGACTACATGGCACTTCACCATATTTGGGCCTAAGGGAATGCATTGTGGAGTAGTTATTAGATGATGGGTTGCTAGAGTGACAGAAGCTTAAACCCTAGTTTATGCGCTACTTCGTAAGGGACTGATTTAGATCCAAAAGTTTAATGATGTGGTTAGATTTTATCTTAATACTTTTCTCGTAGTTGCGGATGCTTGCGAGGGGGTTAATCATAAGTAGGAGGTTTGTTCAAGTAAGAACAACACCTAAGCATCGGTCCACCCACATATCAAATTATCAAAGTAGCGAACACGAATCAAACCAACATGACGAAAGTGATATGATGAAATTCCCGTGTACCCTCAAGAACGCTTTGCTTATCATAAGAGACCATTTTGGCCTGCCCTTTGCCACAAAAGGATTGGGCTACCTTGCTGCACTTTATTTACCGTTACCGTTACTTGCTCGTTACAATTATCTTGCTATCAAACTATCTGTTACCGACTATTTCAGTGCTTGCAGAAAATACCTTGCTGAAAACCACTTGTCAATTCCTTCTGCTCCTCGTTGGGTTCGACACTCTTACTTATCGAAAGGACTATGATTGATCCACTATACTTGTGGGTCATCAAGGCTCTTTTCTGGCGCCGTTGCCGGGGAGTGAAGAGCTCTTGTTAAGTGAAAATTGGTAAGGGAAATCTATTACTACGTGCTGAAATTTATTGTCACTTGTTACTATGGAGAATCATCCTTTGAGGGGTTTGTTCGGGGTATCTTCACCTCGACCGGAACCACAATTAGTTACCCCTCAACCACTGCACCTACTGAAAATATTGGTTATGAAATTCCTTCGGGTATGATAGAACAACTGCTAGCTAATCCTTATGCAGGAGATGGAACTGAACATCCTGATATGCACTTGATATATGTGGATGAAATTTGTGGATTATTTAAGCTTGCGGGTTTGCCCGAAGATGAAGCTAAGAAGAAGGTTTTCCCTTTATCTTTTAAGGAAAAAACATTGGCATGGTATAGGCTATGCGATGATGTTGGATCTTGGAATTGGAATCGATTGAAATTGGAATTTCACCAAAAAAAATATCCTATGCATCTAGTTCATCGTGATCGGAATTATATATATAATTTTTGGCCTCGTGAAGGAGAAAGTATCGCTCTATCTTGGGGGAGGCTTAAGTCAATGTTATATTCATGCCCCAATCATGAGCTCTCAACAGAAATTATTATTCAGAATTTTTATGCTCGGCTTTCTCATGATGATCGATCCATGCTCGATACTTCTTGTACTGGTTCTTTTATGAAGAAGACTATTGAATTCAGGTGGGATCTTTTAGAAAGAATTAAACGCAACTCTAAAGATTGGGAACTCGACGAAGGTAAAGAGTCAGGTATAAAGCTTGAATTTGATTGTGTTAAATCTTTTATGAATACCGATGCTTTTCACAAGTTTAGCACTAAATATGGACTTGACTCTGAGATAGTAGCCTCCTTTTGTGAATCATTTGCTAGTCATGTTGATCTCCCTAAGGAGAAGTGGTTTAAATATCACCCACCTATTAAAGAAGAAATTAAAGAACCCGACATAGCTAAAGATGAAACTATCATTTACAATGTTGATCCAGTTGTGCCTACTGCTTATATTGAAAAACCACATTTCCTTGTTAGGATAAAGGAACATGCTAAGGTTTCAACTGTGGTTCGCAAAAGTAATATTAGAACACCTAAACCTGCTGAACAAATTAAAGTAGAACCTAGTATTTCTATGGTTAAAGATCTCTTGGTAGAAAATATTGATGGGCATGTTATTTACTTCTGTGATGAAGCTGCTAGAATTGCCAAACCCGATGAAAAAGATAAACATAGACCTGTTGTTGGCATGCCTGTTGTCACAGTTAAAATAGGAGATCATTGTTATCATGGTTTATGTGATTTAGGTGCTAGCGTGAGTGCTATTCCTTTTACCTTATACCAAGAAATTATGAATGACATAGCACCCACTGAAATAGAAGACATAGATGTCACTATTAAACTTGCTAATAGAGACACCATCACACCACTTGGGATTGTTAGAGATGTTGAAGTCTTGTGTGGGAAAGTAAAATACCCTACTGATTTTCTAGTTCTTGGTTCCCCACAAGATAACTTCTGTTCCATTATCTTTGGTAGACCTTTCTTGAACACTGTCAATGCTACTATAGATTGTCATAAACAAACTGTCAGTGTTAGCTTTGGTGATGAGTCTCATGAGTTTAATTTTTTCAAGTTTAATAGACAACCTCACAAGAAAGAATTACCTAGTAAAGATGAAATAATTGGTTTTGCTTCTATTGTCGTGCCTCCTAGTGATCCACTGGAACAATATTTGCTAGACCATGAAAATGATATGCATATGAATGAAAGAAATGAGATAGATAAAATTTTCTTTGAACAACGACCTCTGCTCAAACATAATTTGCCTATTGAAACTCTAGGAGGTCCTCCTCCACCTAAAGGTGATCCTGTGTTTGAATTTAAACAATTGCCTGACACTTTGAAATATGCTTATCTTGGTGAGAAAAAGATATATCCCGTTATTATTAGTGCTAACCTTTCAGAACATGAAGAAGAGAGATCATTGAAAGTTCTGAAGAAGCACCGAGCTGCTATTGGATATACTCTTGATGATCTTAAGGGCATTAGTCCCACTCTCTGTCAGCACAAGATTAATATGGAACCTGATGCTAAACCCGTTGTTGATCATCAACGACGTTTGAATCCTAAGATTAAAAGAAGTGGTAAGAACTGAAATATTAAAGCTTCTGGAAGTAGGTATAATCTATCCCATAGCTGATAGTAGATGGGTGAGTCCCGTTCATTGTGTCCCTAAGAAGGGAGGTATTACCGTTGTTCCTAATGATAAAAATGAACTCATTCCATAAAGAATTGTTACTAGATATAGAATGGTAATTGATTTTAGAAAATTAAATAAAGCAACTAGAAAAGATCATTACCCTTTGCCTTTTATTGATCAAATGTTAGAAAGATTATCAAAGCACGCACACTTTTGTTTCCTTGATGGATATTCTGGTTTTTCTCAAATACCTGTTTCACAACCTGATCAAGAGAAAACCACCTTTACTTGCCCTTTTGGAACTTATGCTTATAGACGTATGCCTTTTGGTTTATGCAATGCACCTGCTACCTTTCAAAGATGTATGACTGCTATATTCTCTGACTTTTGTGAAAAGATTGTTGAGGTTTTCATGGATGATTTTTCTATATATGGATCTTCTTTTGATGATTGCTTAAGCAACCTTGATCGAGTTTTGCAGAGATGTGAGCAAACTAGTCTTGTCTTGAATTGGGAGAAATGCCACTTTATGGTTAATAAAGGTATTGTCTTGGGACATAAAATTTCTGAACGAGGGATTGAGGTGGATAAAGCTAAAGTTGATGCAATTGAGAGAATGCCATGTCCTAAAGATATTAAAGGTATTCAAAGTTTTCTAGGTCATGATGGTTTCTATAGGAGGTTTATTAAAGACTTCTCTAAAATTTCTAGGCCTCTTACAAATCTTTTACAAAAGAATGTTCCATTTATTTTTTATGATGATTGTGTAGAAGCCTTTGAAACACTTAAGAAAGCCTTAACTTCTGCACCTATTATTCAACCACCTAATTGAAACTTGCCTTTTGAAATTATGTGTGATGCTAGTGATTATGTTGTTGGTGCTGTTCTAGGACAAAGAGTTGATAAGAAACTAAATATTATTCAATATGCTAGCAAAACTCTAGACAGTGCCCAAAGAAATTATGCTACTTTTGAAAAAGAATTTTTAGCAGTTGTGTTTGCTTGTGACAAATTCAGATCTTACATTGTTGACTCAAAAGTTATTGTTCACACCGATCATGCTGCTATTAAATATCTTATGAAAAAGAAATATGTTAAACCTAGACTAATTAGGTGGGTTCTCTTGCTACAAGAATTTGATTTACATATAACTGATAGAAAAGGAGTTGAGAACCCCGTAGCTGATAACTTATCTAGGTTAGAGAATATCCTTGATGACCCACTACCCATTAATGATAGCTTCCCTGATGAACAATTAGCTGCAATAAATGTTTCTCATAACACTCCTTGGTATGCTGACTATGCTAATTAGTAATTATATTGTTGCTAAATACATACCACCTAGTTTCACATACCAACAAAAGAAAAGGTTCTTTCATGATTTAAGACATTACTTTTGGGATGACCCACATCTTTATAAAGAAGGAGTAGATGGTACTATTAGACGTTGTGTACCTGAGCATGAACAGGAACAAATCCTACGGAAATGTCACTCTGAAGCTTATGGAGGGCATCATGCGGGAGATAGAAGATTTTTTTTCAAAACTATCATGTTTTTTATAGCAAACTCGGAAACTATAGCACCCAATGCAAAAAAAAGCAAAACTATGACCCCGTCGGCCTCGGGTGGGCCGAAGAGGGTGTTTTCGGTCGGCAGTTGGCCGAAAAGGACTCTTCGGTCACGCATTGGCCGAAGAGATCCGTAGCTGGGCCGAAAAGGCCTTTTTGGTCAGCAGTAGGCCAAAGAGTACTTTTTGGTCAGTAGTAGGCCGAAAAGTCCCTGGGGCCCACCTTTTCGCATGAACGGGAGGTCGAAGCTGCATGGCTGCGGTCTTCGGTTTATGTTAGGCCGAAATGGTTTTTTTTGACTTATGAATGTTATGCAACCATTGCCCATCTTAGACATTAAAAAAATCACGCAACCCTTTCCCTCAATATCTTCGGATGTTGCAGTTCCTCGTCCAGCACATCGTCCGCCACGTCCCTCTCTACAACATTCAGAACCACGACCCTCTGTGCACCATTCAGAACCACGACCCTCTGTGCATCGTTCAGAACCTGGTCCTTCACACCCAGTGAGCTCTTCCTGGCATCAGCCACCTCCTTCACAACCAGGGAGCTACTGGCATGAGTAGATGGATCTAGGTAACACTATTTTGCACATTCTTTTCGACATTGTACTTTTGCAAATCAATTTTACATGTTTTACTTTACCGCAGTCGGCAGCCCGTCGCAACCGTTCATGCATTCAGTGCAGTCACCGATGCTTAGTGGTGCTGCTTCGTTCTTAGAGGGCGATGGCGACGACGATGACCAAGCTGCAAACATTTATGACTTCTCGCATGTGTGAGTCAGTATCTATGTATGAGACATGCTTCATGTATGTGTTACTATCGCACTTGCTTCTATCTGATCAGGAGACATATATCATTTTATGTATGCGAGAGACATATTACTATTAATCCGCATTGTTATTCGAGTTACATTTTCAAAGATACTGCAACCGATAATTAAGATACAAGTACTCTTGCCCTCTTGCACTGGTTGCACAGCATTCGTAAGTCAAAATTAAAAAAAAAACATTTCGGCCTAACATAAGCCGAAGAGCGCAGCCATGCAACTTCGGCCTCCCGTTCATGCAAAAAGGTGGGGCCCATGGACTTTTCTGCCTACTGTTGACCAAAAAGTACTCTTCGGCCTACTGCTGACCAAAAAGGCCTTTTCGGCCCAGCTACGGATCTCTTCGGCCAATGCGTGACCGAAGAGTCCTTTTGGGCCAACTGCCGACCGAAAACACCCTCTTCGGCCGACACGAGGCCGACGGGGTCATAGTTTTGCTTTTATGCATTGGGTGCTATAGTTTCCGAATTTGCTATAAAAATGTGATAGTTTTGAAAAAAAAACAAGATAGAACTGCTCACAAGGTATTGCAATCTGGTTTTTATTGGCCTACTCTTTTCAAGGATGCCCGTAAGTTTGTTTTTATCTTGTGATGAATGTCAACGAATTGGTAATATTAGTAATCGTCAAGAAATGCCTATGAATTATTCACTTGCTGTTGAACCATTTGATGTTTGGAGTTTTGATTTTATATGACCTTTTCCTTCCTCTAATGGGTATACACATATTTTGGTTGCTGTTGATTACGTTACTAAGTGGGTAGAAGCTATTCCAACTAGTAGTGCTGATCATAACACTTCCATTAAAATGCTTAAAGAAGTTATTTTCCCAAGGTTTGGAGTCCCTAGATATTTAATGACTGATGGTGGTTCACACTTTATTCATGGTGTTTTCCGTAAAATGCTTGCTAAATATGATGTTAACCATAGAATTGCATCATCCTATCATCCTCAATCTAGTGGTCAAGTTGAACTTAGCAATAGAGAAATAAAACTAATATTACAGAAAACTGTTAATAGGTCCTGAAAGAATTGGCCTAAGAAATTGGATGATGCACTTTGGGCCTACCGAACAGCATATAAAAATCCTATGGGTATGTCTCCCTATAAAATGGTTTATGGAAAAGCTTGTCATTTGCCTCTTGAGTTAGAACATAAAGCATATTGGGCAATTAAAGAACTCAACTATGATTTCAAACTTGCCGGTGAAAAGAGGTTATTTGATATTAGCTCATTAGATGAATGGAGAACCCAAGCTTATGAAAATGCCAAGTTATTTAAAGAAAAAGTTAAAAGATGGCATGGCAAGAGAATACAAAAGCGAGAATTCAAAGTTGGAGAATATGTTCTATTGTACAACTCTCGTTTCAGATTCTTTGTAGGAAAACTTCTCTCTAAATGGGAAGGATCATACATCATCGAAGAGGTTTACCACTCTGGAGCTATCAAAATAAATAATGTCGAAGGTACTAACCCGAAGGTGGTCAATGGGCAAAGAATTAAACATTATATCTCAGGTACACCTATTAATGTTGAAAGCAATATTATTCAAACCATGACACCTGAGGAACACATAAAGGAGACCTTCCGGAACACTCCAGAATAATAAAAAGGAGGAGGTACGTGATACGGTAAGTAAACGGACTCCAAAAAATCTGCAAAAATATTTTCTGTCAGTTTTGGAATATATTAAAAATTTAGGAAAATAAGAAACAACCAAGAAGGCACCTGAGGAGGGCACAAGACACCAGGGCGCGCCAGGGCCCCCTGGGGCGCCCAGGTGGGTTGTGCCGACCTCGGGAACCTTCCCGACTCCGTTTTCCTCCCGTTTGCTTGTTTCCTAGGATAAAAAATCTTTATATAGCCCCCGAATGTATTGACCACCGTATCACGGAGAAATCTTTTGTTCTTCTTTTTTGCTGTTTTCCGACAGATCTAGATCGCCATGGCCACTCCGAGCTCCTCCAAGGACAAGTTCTTCGAGAACATCATCAACCCGTATTTACGGGAGGTGATGCAGCACCCTCAAGCCATTGAGATGCGTGAGGGGGTGCTCCACATCCGGGATGTCCAGGGTCCCAAGGGGACGGGGACCATGGAGGCCAGGCTCGAAGCTATGGAGCAGGAGGTCTTCAAGTGCAAGGGGATGGTGGAACGTGGACTCAATGCCAATCACCTCATGATCGCAGACTACACCCGTGCTCTCAAGGCGGATGGCAAATCCATGAAGGGCATCATCTTCACCTTCAATGAGCAAATCAACTTTCTGCAAAGCCAAATCTATGATCTCCAAAACCAAGTCTTTGAATATGAGGCAAGGTTTAAAGGTATGAGTTTGGCTGCTAGTTGCAGGACTCGCGAGACTCTCTCCTCCTCTTATGATGGTGAGCCATTGCCATGGAAACCGGAAGATAAGACCGCTACTACATCATCACCACCACCACCTTCTTCATCAAAGGAGACTCGAGTTCATGGTATGGACACTCCCCTTGGCTTGTGCCAAGCTTGGGGGAGGTGTCCCAGTATCGTATCACCACCACTATCTTTGCTTTCATCTATTTTAGTTCGATCTTTAGTTTCCTATGATTTAGTTGAATAAAAGTTTTAGTTCGATCCTTTCTTTTCGAGTGTCTGCTTAGTGATCTATCAATCGATGTAATCGTGTGCGAGATATATAATAAAGAGTAGTTTGAGTTTTGTTTCTTTACTTTTATCTCTCAATAAAAAGAAAGGAAAATAAATGAAAAAGATCATATACTAATCTTATGGTAAGTAATGACATCACATAAGGAAAAGTATAAGTGGTAAAATTTGTTGGAGATTGACAAACATAACATTAGTCAATGATGCAATTCATGAAAGAATTAATAAAGGAAGAGAAGATTCACATGCAAATACACTATCTTGGACATCTTTTATGATTGTGAGCCCCCATTAAATATTTTGTGTCAAAATATTTGACGTTGGACAAGGAAGACAACGTAATGATTTATGTTTGTTCATATTCACATAGAAGTTATATTGTCATAGATCCTTTAACATGTGGTGCTTGCTCAATATCTTTTCTAGCCAAAAATTCTGCACTAAGTAGAGATACTACTTGTGCATCCAAAACCCTTAACCCAAATCTTATTTTGAGAGTCCACCATACATACCTATGGATTGAGTAAGATCCTTCAAGTAAGTTGTCATCAGTGCAATAAGGCAATAAAAATTGCTTCTAAATGTGTTGGATCATTTAGTGTAAGAGAAAATTGAGCGTTGTACGAACTTGTGATGGCAAAGTAATAAAAGCGACGGACCGCATAATAAAGGTTGCTATCATAAGGGGCAATATAACGTGACGTTCTTTTGCATTAAGGGATTTGGCATACAAACAAATAAGCGCATGACAACCTCTGCTTCCCTCTGCGAAGGGCCTATCTTTTACTTTTTATGCATTTACTTTTATGAAGAGTCAAAGTTTTCTTCCCTATTCCTTTTTATTTTTCTCTTTTTGCAAGCATCATGTGGTGAGAAAAGATCTAGGCACATATATCCAATTGGATATGAGTAGGCATGAGTTATTATTGTTGACATCACCCTTGAGGTGAATATGTTGGGAGGCGAAACTATAAGCCCCTATCTTTCTATGTGTCCGGTTGAAACTTTTTGTTCATGGGTACGCTATGAGTGTTAGCAATCATAGAAGATTAAATGATGGTTGAGTATGTGGACTTGCCTAAAGGCTCCGATACGTGACCCTTCCTGAAAATATGATGAATTGTACTTGCAAAGTTGACTGAGAACATAGTTTGTTGGTTTTTAATAAGGTTTATGCTTTATACTTCAATGTTGTGATGAATTGTTACTTGTTCATGAGAAGTTATATGATAAAAATCATTTGATAAAGTTTTATGTTAAAGTTCTTTGCTGTTATAATAATATGCATGATGCTTCTATGTCCGTATTTTGTTTTTATCGACACCTCTCTCTCTAAGCATGTGGGCATGTTTTTCGCTTGAGGACAAGCGAGGTCTAAGCTTGGGGGAGTTGATACGTCCATTTTGCATCATGTGTTTCCTACTGTTATTTATAATGTTCTTATACATAACTACCAGGTGGGCACAACCCACCTGGGTGCGCCAGGGAGCCCAGGCGCGCCCTGGTGGGTTGTGCCCTCCTCGGCCAACCTCTGGTGCCCCTCTTCTGGTATATAAGTCATTTTGACCTAGAAAAAATAAGGGGAGAACTTTCGGGATGAAGCGTCGCTGTCTCGAGGCAGAACTTGGGCAGGAGCACTTTTGTCCTCCGGCAGAGCGATTCCGCCGGGGGAACTTCCCTCCCGGAGGGGGAAATCATCGTCATCGTCATCACCAACAACTCTCCCATCTTTGGGAGGGCCATCTCCATCAACATCTTCAACAGCACCATCTCCTCTCAAACCCTAGTTCATCTCTTGTGTTCAATCTTTGTACCGAAACCTTAGATTGGTACTTGTGGGTGACTAGTAGTGTTGATTATATCTGGTAGTTGATTACTATATGGTTTATTTGGTGGAAGATTATATGTTCAGATCCATTATGCTATTTAATACCCCTCTGATCTTAAGCATGATTATTATTTGTGAGTAGTTACTTTTCTTCTTGAGGTCACGGGAGAAGTCATGTTGCAAGTAATCATGTGAACTTGATATGTGTTCAATATTTTGATGATATGTATGTTGTGATTCCCTTAGTGGTGTCATGTGAACGTCGACTACATGGCACCTCACCATATTTGGGCCTAAGGGAATGCATTGTGGAGTAGTTATTAGATGATGGGTTGCTAGAGTGACAGAAGCTTAAACTGTAGTTTATGCGCTACTTCGTAAGGGACTGATTTGGATCCAAAAGTTTAATGTGAAGGAAATATGCCCTAGAGGCAATAATAAAGTTGTTATTTTATATTTCCTTATTCATGATAAAGGTTTATTATTCATGCTAGAATTGTATTGATCGGAAACTTAAATACATGTGTGAATACATAAACAAATACCGTGTCCCTAGTAAGCCTCTACTAGACTAGGTCGTTGATCAAAGATGGTTAAGGTTTCCTAACCATAGACATGTGTTGTCATTTGATAACGGGATCACATCATTAGGAGAATGATGTGGTGGACAAGACTCATCCGTTTGCTTAGCATAATGATCGTTCAGTTTATTGCTATTGCTTTCTTCATGTCAAATACATATTCCTTCGACTATGAGATTATGCAACTCCCGGATACCGGAGGAATACCTTGTGTGCTATCAAACGTCACAACGTAACCGGGTGCTCATAAAGATGCTCTACAGGTATCTCCGAAGGTGTTTGTTGAGTTGGCATAGATCAAGATTAGGATCTGTCACTCCGAGTATGTGAGAGGTATCTCTGGGCCCTCTCGGTAATACACATCATAAGCTTGCAAGCAAATGACTAAGGAGTTAGTTACAGGATGATGTATTATGAAATGAGTAAAGAGACTTGCCGGTAACGAGATTGAACTAGGTATGAAGATACCGACGATCGAATCTCGGGCAAGTAACATACCAATGGACAAGGGGAATTACGTATGTTGTCATAACGGTTCGACCGATAAAGATCTTCATAGAATATGTAGGAGCAAATATGGGCATCCAGGTTCCACTATTGGTTATTGACCGGAGAGGTGTCTCGGTCATGTCTACATAGTTCTCGAACCCGTAGGGTCCGCACGCTTAACATTCGTTGACGATATAGTGTTATATGAGTTATATGATTTGGTGACCGAATGTTGTTCGGAATCCCGGATGAGATCACGGACATGATGAGGAGTCTTGAAATGGTTGAGAGGTAAAGATTGATATATAGGACGATGGTATTCGGACACCGGAAGTGTTTCGGAGTGCACCGGGTACTCATCGGGTCACCGGAAGGGGTTCCGGGCACCCCCGGCAAGTGTATGGGCCTTATGGGCCAAAGGAGGGGACAAACCAGCCCACAAGGGGGCTGGTGCGCCCCTTCCCTTGGTTGTCCAGCCCTAGGGGAAGGAAAGGGGAGGGGTGGCCCCTCTTGCCTTTCCCTCCTCAGGAGAGAAAGGAAAGGAGGGGCGCCACCTCCTCCTTCCTTCCTCCCGCACTTATACAAGGAAAGGGGGGGCGCCACTTTGGGGAGGACCCCAAGTAGGATTCGGCCTACTTGGGGGCACCTCCTGGCTGCTCCCTCTACCCCCACCTATATATATGTGCGAGGGGGCGCCTAGCACAATACACAAACATTGTCTTAGCCGTGTGCGGCGCCCCCTCCACCGTTTACAACCCCGGTCATATTTTCGTAGTGCTTAGGTGAAGCCCTCCGGAGATAGCTTCACCATCACCGTCACCACGCCGTTGTGCTGCCGGAACTCATCCACTACCTCACCGTCTTGCTGGATCAAGAAGGCAGAGGACGTCACCGAGCTGAACGTGTGTAGAACGCGGAGGTGCCGTACGTTTGGTACTTGATCGGTTGGAGCGCGAAGAAGTTCGACTACATCAACTGCGTTATCAAACGCTTCTACTTACGGTCTACGAGGGTACGTAGACACACTCTCCCCTCTCATTTCTATGCATCTCCTTGATAGATCTTGTGTGTGCGTAGAATTTTTTTTTGTTTTCCATGCAACGTTTACCAACAGTGGCATCATGAGCCAGGTCTATGCGTAGATGATATGCACGAGTAGAACACAAAGAGTTGTGGGCGGTGATGTTCATACTGCTTACCACCAACATCTTATTTTGATTCGGCGGCATTGTGGGATGAAACGGCCCGGACCAACCTTACATGTCCACGTACATGAGACCGGTTCCACCGACATACATGCAACTTTAGTTGAATCAAATTTGACTGCGGCCGGTCCTTGAAGAAGGTTAAAACAGCAAACTTGATAAATCACCGTTGTGGTTTTTGCCGTAGATAAGAACGGTTCTTCCTAGAAGCCCGTAGCAGCCACGTAAAACTTGCAACAACAAAGTAAAGGACGTCTAACTTGTTTTTGCAGGGCATGTTGTGATGTGATATGGTCAAGACATGATGTGATATACGTTATGGTATGAGATGATCATGTTTTGTAATTTATCGGCAACCGGCAGGAGCCTTATGGTTGTCTCTTTATTGTATGAAATGCAAACGCCATGTAATTGCTTTACTTTATCACTATGCGTTAGCGATGGTTGTAGAAGCAATAGCTGGCGAGACGACCACGACGCAACGATGGAGATCAAGGTGTCGAGCCGGTGACGATGGAGATCATGACGATGCTTTGGAGATGGAGATCAAAAGCACAAGATGATGATGGCCATATCATGTCACATATTTTGATTGCATGTGATGTTTATCTTTTATGCATCTTATTTTGCTTAGAACGGCGGTAGCATGATAAGATGATCCCTTCACTAAATTTCAAGATAAAAGTGTTCTCCCCGAGTATGCACCGTTGCCAAAGTTCGTCGTTTCGAAGCACCACGTGATGATCGGGTGTGATAGACTACATTCACATACAACGGGTGCAAGACAGTTTTGCACATGCAGAATACTTGGGTTAAACTTGACGAGCCTAGCATGTACATACATGGTCTTGGAACACTGGAGACCGAAAGGTCGAACGTGAATCATATAGTAGATATGATCAACATAGAGATGTTTACCATTGATGACTACCCCATCTCACGTGATGATCGGACATGGGTTAGTTGATTTGGATCACGTGTCACTTAGATAACTTGAGGGATGTTTATTTAAGTGTGAGTTCATTAGTAATTTGATTAATTGAACTTAATTTATCATGAACTTAGTCCTGATAGTATTTGCAAATTTATGTTGTTAGCTCGCGATATAGCTCCACTATTTTTTATATGTTCCTAGAGAAAAACTAAGTTGAAAGATGATAGTAGCAATGATGCGGAATGGGTCCGTGATCTGAGGATTATCCTCATTGCTGCACAGAAGAATTATGTCCTTGATGCACCGCTAGGTGACAGACCTATTGCAGGAGCATATGCAGACGTTATGAATGTGTGGCAAGCTCGATATGATGACTACTTAATAGTTTAGTGCGCCATGCTTTACGGCTTAGAACCGGGACTTCAAAAACATTTTGAACGCAACAAAGCATATGAGATGTTCCAAGAGCTGAAATTGGTATTTCAGACTCATGCCCGTGTCGAGAGGTATTAGACCTCTGACAAGTACTTTGTCTACAAGATGGAGGAGAATAGCTCAGCCAGTGAGCATGTGCTCAGAATGTCTGAGTACTACAATCGCTTGAATCAAGTGGGAGTTAATCTTCCAGATAAGATAGTGATTGACAAAGTTTTGTAGTCACTATCACCAAGCTACTAGAACTTCGTTATGAACTATAATATACAAGGGATGACAAAAACGATTCTCAAGCTCTTCGCGATGCTGAAATCGGCGAAGGTAGAAATCAAGAAAGAGCATCAAGTGTTGATGGTTAACAAGACAACTAGTTTCAAGAAAAAGGGCAAGGGAGAGAAAGGGAACTTCAAGAAGAATGGCAAGCAAGTTGCCGCTCCCGAGAAGAAGCCCGAAGTTGGACCCAAGCCTGAAACTGAGTGCTTCTACTGCAAAGGGAATGGTCACTGGAAGCGGAACTGCCCCAAATACTTGGCGGATAAGAAGGATGGCAAAGTGAACAAAGGTATATTTGATATACATGTTATTGATGTGTACCTTACTAATGCTCATAGTAGCGCCTGGGTATTTGATACTGGTTCAGTTGCTAAGATTAGTAACTCGAAATAGGAGTTGCAGAATAAACAGATACTAGTTAAGGGCGAGGTGACGATGTGTGTTGGAAGTGATTCCAAGGTTGATACAATCACCATCACACACTCCCTCTACATTCGGGATTAGTGTTGAACCTAAATAAATGTCATTTGGTGTTTGCGTTGAGCATGAATATGATTGGATCATGTTTATTGCAATACGGTTATTCATTTAAGTCAGAGAATAATTATTGCTCTGTTTACATGAATAAAACTCCGTTCTCCGGAACAATGGAGCGAGCTAATGACTTATTGGAAATAATACATACCGATGTATGCGGTCCGATGAGTATTGAAGCACGCGGCGGGTATCATTATTTTCTGACCTTCACAGATGTTTTAAGTAGGTATGGGTATATCTACTTAATGAAACACAAGTCTGAAATATTTGAAAAGTTCAAAGAATTTCAGAGTGAAGTAGAGAATCATCGTAACAAGAAAATAAAGTTTCTACGATCTGATCGCGGAGGCGAATATTTGAGTTACGAGTTTGGCCTTCATTTAAAACAATGTGGAATAGTTTCACAACTCACGCCACCTGGAACACCATAGCGTAATGGTGTGTTCGAACGTCGTAACCGTACTTTATTAGATATTATGCGATCTATGATGTCTCTTACCGATTTACCACTATCGTTTTGGAGTTATGCATTAGAGACAGCCGCATTCATGTTAAATAGGGCACCGTCTAAATCCGTTGAGACGACATCGTATGAACTTTGGTTTGGCAAGAAACCTAAGCTGTCGTTTCTTAAAGTTTGGAGATGCGACGCTTATGTCAAAAGGCTTCAGCCTGATAAGCTCGAACCCAAATTGGAGAAGTGCGTCTTCATAGGATACCCTAAAGAAACTATTGGGTACACCTTCTACCACAGATCCGAAGGCAAGATCTTTGTTGCTAAGAATGGGTCCTTTCTAGAGAAGGAGTTTCTCTCGAAAGAAGTGAGTGGGAGGAAAGTAGAACTTGATGAGGTAATTGTACCTTCTCTCGAATTGGAAAGTAGCATATCATAGAAAACCGTTCCCGTGATGCCTACACCAACTAGAGAGGAAGCTAATGATGATGATCATGAAACTTCAGATCAAGTTACTACTGAACCTCATAGGTCGAACAGAGCACGTTCCGCACCAGAGTGGTACGGTAATCCTGTCCTAGAAGTCATGTTACTAGACCATGGCGAACCTACGAACTATGAAGAAGCTATGATGAGCCCAGATTCCGACAGATGGCTTGAGGCCATGAAATCTGAGATAGGATCCATGTATGAGAACAAAGTATGGACTTTGATGGACTTGCCCGATGATCGGCAAGCCATAGAAAATAAATGGATCTTCAAGAAGAAGATTGATGCTGATGGTAATATTACTGTCTACAAAGCTCGACTTGTTGCGAAAGGTTTTCGACAAGTTCAAGGGGTTGACTACAATGAGACTTTCTCACCCGTAGCGATGCTTAAGTCTGTTCGAATCATGTTAGCAATTGCCGCATTTTATGAAATCTGGAAAATGTACGTCAAAACTGCATTCCTTAATGGATTTCTTAAAGAAGAGTTGTATACGATGCAACCAGAAGGTTTTGTCGATCCTAAAGGTTCTAACAAAGTGTGCAAGCTCCAGCAATCCATCTATGGACTGATGCAAGTATCTCGGAGTTGGAATATACGCTTTGATGAGGTTATCAAAGCATATGGTTTTATACAGACTTACGGTGAAGCCTGTATTTACAAGAAAGTGAGTAAGAGCTCTGTAGCATTTCTGATATTATATGTGGATGACATATTGTTGATTGGAAATGACATAGAATTTCTAGATAGCATAAAAGGATATTTGAATAAGGTTTTTTCAATGAAAGACCTCGGTGAAGCTACTTACGTATTGAGCATCAAGATCTATAGGGATAGATCGAGACGTTTAATAGGACTTTCACAAAGCACATACCTTGACAAAGTTTTGAAGAAGTTCAAAATAGATCAGTCAAAGAAAGGGTTCTTGCCTGTGTTGCAAGGTATGAAGTTGAGTAAGACTCAAAACCCGACCACGGCAGAAGATAGAGAGAGAATGAAAGTCATTCCCTATGCCCCAGCCATAGGTTCTATAAAGTATGCCATGCTGTGTACCATACCTGTTGTGTACCTTGCCATGAGTTTGGCAATGGGGTACAATAGTGATCCAGGAGTAGATCACTGGACAGCGGTCAAAATTATCCTTAGGTGCCTTAAAGAGGACTAAGGAAATGTTTCTCGGTTATGGAGGTGATAAAGAGTTCATCGTAAAGAGTTAAAAGAGTTACGTCAATGCAAGCTTTGACACTGATCTAGATGACTCTAAGTCTCAATCTGGATATGTATTGAGTGTGGGAGCAATTAGCTAGAGTAGCTCCATGCAGAGCATTTTAGACATAGAAATTTGCAAAATACATACGGATCTGGATGTGGCAGACCCGTTGACTAAACCTCTCACAAGCAAAACATGATCACACCTTAGTGCACTTTTTGAGTGTTAATCACATGGCGATGTGAACTAGATTATTGACTCTAGTAAACTCTTTGGGTGTTAGTCACATGGCGATGTGAACTATGGGTGTTAATCACATAACAATGTGAACTAGATCATTGACTCTAGTGCAAGTGGGAGACTGAAGGAAATATGCCCTAGAGGCAATAATAAAGTTGTTATTTTATATTTCCTTATTCATGATAAAGGTTTATTATTCATGCTAGAATTGTATTGATCGGAAACTTAAATACATGTGTGAATACATAAACAAATACCGTGTCCCTAGTAAGCCTCTACTAGACTAGGTCATTGATCAAAGATGGTTAAGGTTTCCTAACCATAGACATGTGTTGTCATTTGATAACGGGATCACATCATTAGGAGAATGATGTGATGGACAAGACCCATTCGTTTGCTTAGCATAATGATCGTTCAGTTTATTGCTATTGCTTTCTTCATGTCAAATACATATTCCTTCGACTATGAGATTATGCAACTCCCGGATACCGAAGGAATACCTTGTGTGCTATCAAACGTCACAACGTAACCGGGTGATCATAAAGATGCTCTACAGGTATCTCCGAAGGTGTTTGTTGAGTTGGCATAGATCAAGATTAGGATTTGTCTCTCCGAGTATCGGAGAGGTGTCTCTGGGCCCTCTCAGTAATACACATCATAAGCTTGCAAGCAAATGACTAAGGAGTTAGTTACGGGATGATGTATTACGAAACGAGTAAAGAGACTTGCCGGTAACAAGATTGAACTAGGTATGAAGATACCGACGATCGAATCTCGGGCAAGTAACATAGCGATGGACAAAGGGAATTACGTATGTTGTCATAACGGTTCGACCGATAAAGATCTTCGTAGAATATCTAGGAGCCAATATGGGCATCCAGGTTCCGTTATTGGTTATTGACCGGAGAGGTGTCTCGGTCATGTCTACATAGTTCTCGAACCCGTAGGGTCCGCACGCTTAACGTTCGTTGACGATATAGTGTTATATGAGTTATATGATTTGGTGTCCGAATGTTGTTCGGAGTCCCGGATGAGATCACGGACATGACGAGGAGTCTTGAAATGGTCGAGAGGTAAAGATTGATATATAGGACGATGGTATTCGGACACCGGAAGTGTTTCGGAGTGCACCGGGTACTCATCGGGTCACCGGAAAGGGTTCCGGGCACCCCCGGCAAGTGTATGGGCCTTATGGGCCAAAGGAGGGGACAAACCAGCCCACAAGGGGGCTGGTGCGCCCCTTCCCTTGGTTGGCCAGCCCTAGGGGAAGGAAAGGGGAGGGGTGGCCCCTCCTGCCTTTCCCTCCTCAGGAGAGAAAGGAAAGGGGGGGGGGCGCCACCTCCTCCTTCCTTCCTCCCGCACTTATACAAGGAAAGGGGGGCGCCACTTTGGGGAGGACCCCAAGTAGGATTCGGCCTACTTGGGGGCACCTCCTAGCTGCTCCCTCCACCTCCACCTATATATATGTCGGAGGGGGCGCCTAGCACAATACAAAACATTGTCTTAGCCGTGTGCGGCGCCCCCTCCACCGTTTAGAACCCGGTCATATTTTCGTAGTGCTTAGGCGAAGCCCTGCGGAGATAGCTTCACCATCACCGTCACCATGCCGTCGTGCTGCCGGAACTCATCCACTACCTTGCCGTCTTGCTGGATCAAGAAGGCGGAGGACTGATACATCTCCGTCGTATCTACTTTTCCTAACGCTTTTCCTCTTGTTTTGGACTCTAATTTGCACGATTTGAATGAAACTAACCCAGACTGACGTTGCACGATTTGAATGAAACTAACCCGAACTGACGCTATTTCAACAGAACTACCATGGTGTTGTTTTTGTGCAGAAATAAAAGTTCTCGGATTGGAACGAAACTTCGCGAGGATTTTTTTATATAATAAAAGAGAATTTCTGGAGCCAAGAACTACAGGAGGGGGCACCTGGGTGGGCACAACCCACCAGGGCGCGCCCCCCTCCAGGCACGCCCAGGTGGGTTGTCCCCACCTGGTGGCCCCGCAGACTCCAACCCTGATGCTATAAAGTCATATTTTTGGAGAAAAAAATCAGGGAGAAAGAATTATCGCGTTTCACGAGACGGAGCCGCTGCCACCTCCTGTTCTTCATCGGGAGGCCAGATCTGGAGTCCATTTGGGGCTCCGGAGAGGGGGATCTTCGATCTTCGTTATCACCAACCCTTCTTCATTGCCAATTCCATGATGCTCCCCACCGGGAGTGAGTAATTCCTTCGTAGGCTCGCTGGTCGGTGAGGAGTTGGATGAGATTCATCATGTAATCGAGTTAGTTTTGTTAGGGCTTGATCCCTAGTATCCATTATGTTCTGAGATTGATGTTTCTATGACTTTGCCATGCTTAATGCTTGTCACTTTGGGCCCGGGTGCCATGATTTCAGATCTGAACCGTTTATGTTATCACCATTATATCTATGTTCTAGATCTGATCTTGCAAGTTATAGTCACCTACTACGTGTTATGATCCGGCAACCCCGGAGTGACAATAGTCGGGACACTTCCCGGTGATGACCGTAGTTTGAGGAGTTCATGTATTCACTATGTGTTAATGCTTTGTTCCGGTTCTCTATTAAAAGGAGGCCTTAATATCCCTTAGTTTCCAATAGGACCCCACTGCCACGGGAGGGTAGGACAAAAGATGTCATGCAAGTTCTTTCCATAAGCACCTATGACTATTTACGGAATACATGCCTACATTATATTTATGAACTGGAGCTAGTATCGTATCGCCCTAGGTTATGACTGTTATATGATGAATATCATCCAACGAATTCACTGATCCAATGCCTACAAATTTCTCTCATATTGTTCTTGCTAAGTTACCACTACTATTGTTACTCTTGCACTTGCTACAAAATCATTGCTATTACTGTTACCGTTACTATTGTTGTTGCTACTACTATCAAAACTACCGTACTACTTTGCTACTGATCACTTTGCTGCAGATAATTAATCTCCATGTGTGGTTGAATTGACAACTCAGCTGCTAATACTTGCAAATATTCTTTGGCTCCCCTTGTGTCGAATCAATAAATTTGGGTTGAATACTCTACCCTCAAAAACTGTTGTGATCCCCTATACTTGTGGGTTATCAAGACCTTTTTCTGGCGCCGTTGCCAGGGAGCATAGCTATATTTGTTGAGTCACTTGGGATTATTATCAAATTATCAACATGAAGAATCTGAAGGATGCTAAGACTAAGATTTTTCCCTCTAAGACGAGGGAAGGTAAGGAACTGCCATCCAGCTCCGCTTTAGATTCACCTTCTGTTATAAGTAGACTTGCAACACCACCACATGCTATCAATTCTGATATGTCGCAAGTTATTGATGATGCTACTTCTGCTATGAATGCTACTCATGATGATGCTAGTACCTTGCTTGATGATAATGTGCCACTAGGTGAATTTCTTGATGAACAACTTGCTAGAACTAAGGCTTTTGAGAATGCTGAAACTGATGAAATTGTTGAAACTGATGAAGAGCTTGAAACTGAAAATCTTGAAACACCTATTAGACCTAGTTCTCCTAGATATGAATTGCCAAAGGTACCGGAAGGTTATGTTATGGATGAGGAGACAACTAGAGACATTCTTGCCTGTAAGGATAGAGATGATCTGGAAAAATTATTATGCAAGTATAAAGAAAAGACTTTGAATGCTAGAATGAAATGTGATCCTAAGTTTGCTACTTCACCTATCTTTGTTGATGATAAGGATTATGAATTCTCTGTCGACCCAGAGTTAATTACTTTGGTTGAATCTGATCCTTTCCATGGTTATGAAACTGAAACTGTTGTGGCACATCTTACTAAGTTGAATGACATAGCCAGCCTATTTGCTCATGATGAGAAAATTCGCTACTATTATATTCTCAAATTATTTCTGTTCTCATTAAAGGGTGATGCTAAGGCTTGGTACAATGCTCTTGCTCCTGGTTGTGTGCGTAGTCCCCAGGATATGATTTATTACTTCTCTGAAAAATATTTTCCTGCTCATAAGAAACAAGCTGCTTTACAGGAAATATTTAACTTTGCGCAAATTGAAGAAGAGAGTCTCCCACAAGCTTGGGGGAGGCTTCTCCAATTGCTTAATGCTTTGCCTGATCATCCTCTTAAGAAAAATGAAATACTTGATATCTTCTATAATGGACTAATCGATGCTTCTAGGGATTTCCTAGATAGTTGTGCTGGTTGTGTTTTCAGGGAGCGAACTGTTGAACAAGCTGAAGAATTATTGAATAACATATTGAAAAATTATGATGATTGGACTCTTCCCGAACCACCACTTAAACCTACTCCAAAAAAGAGGGGTATCTTATATCTCAGTCCTGAAGATATGCAAGAGGCAAAGAAATCTATGAAGGAAAAAGGTATTAAAGCAGAGGATGTTAAAAAATTACCACCTATCGAAGAAATACATGGGCTTGAAACACCACCACCATCTAAGGTGGTAGAGGTAAATTCTTTACTAAAGTTCGATGAAGATGATATTCCTTATAATGAACATCCTAGTCAATGCCTTTATGAGTTTGATAATTACATTAGAAAGCAAGATCACTTCAATGCAAATGTTATGAAACAATTGAAATACAATTCTGATATGATTGCTCGCTTGAGTGACTTGTTATTTAGAATCTCAAATGATGTTAGAGGTGTAGGAAAGCATGCTTCTATGGTTCAAACTCAATTAGAACAAGTTGCTAAATCTCAAAGAGAGTTGCTTGATGAAATGAATAATAATATCAATGATCATGCTGTTAGAGTAATGACTAGAGGAGGTAGAATGACTCAGGAACCACTTTATCCTGAGGGACACCCAAAAAGAATTGAACAAGACTCTCAAAGAGTTGACACTGATGTACCTAGTCCTTCTAAAAAGAAAAAGAAGAAGAAAAATGATAGGACTTTGCATGCCTCTAGTGAACCTGAAGTTGAAAAACCTCCTGATAATGACAATGAAGTCTCTATCTCTGATGCTGAAACTCAATCTGGTAGTGAACACCCACCTTCTGAAAATGAAAAAGACAATGATGAGGTTCATGAAGACACTCAAACAAATAATAAAGAACCAGATGATGATGTTGAGATAGAACCAACAGATGATCTTGATAACCCACAAACCAAGAATAAAAGATATAATAAAAGAGACTTTGTTGCTAGAAAACACGGTAAGGAAAGAGAACCGTGGGTTCAAAAACCTATGCCCTTTCCACCTAAGTCAACCAAAAAGAAAGATGATGAAGAATTTGAACGCTTTGCTGAAATGCTGAGGCCAGTCTTTTTGCGTACTCGCTTGACTGATATCTTAAAAATGCCTCCTTATGCAAAGTACATGAAAGACATCATCACCAATAAGAGAAAAATACCGGAAGCTGAAATTTCCACCATGCTAGCTAATTATACTTTTAAGGATGGAGTACCTAAAAAACTTGGAGATCCGAGAATACCAACTATACCTTGCTCCATCAAAAGAAATTATGTGAAAACTGCTTTATGTGATTTAGGAGCTGGTGTTAGTGTTATGCCTTTCTCTTTATATAAAAGACTTGATTTGAATAAACTCACACCTACTGAAATATCATTGCAAATGGCTGATAAATCAACTGCCATACCTATCGGTATTTGTGAGGATGTGCCCGTTGTTGTTGCTAATGTTACTATCTTGACTGACTTTGTTATACTTGAGATGCCCGAGGACGACAACATGTCGATTATCCTCAGTAGACCCTTCTTGAATACTGCAGGGGCTGTTATTGATTGCAATAAAAGCAAGGTCACTTTTCATATCAATGGTAATGAGCATACGGTGCACTTTTCGAAGAAACAATTCCAAGTGAATGGTATTAATGTTATTGAAAAATCTCTGACAATCACTATTGGAAGTTTTCAACTACCCCTACCTACTGTTAAAAAGAAATATGAAATGCTTATTGTTGGGGACATTCACATCCCCATTGAGGTAACTTAGTGTTTTACAAAAGTTCTTCAGTTTCATGCTAATCGGAAGTGGTTGTTAATAAGACTTGATCAACCTTATTAATGAATCATTTTTGAGAGGTATGAAGTTGATGAATTTAGTGAGCACTACCTTCTGTCCCTACTTTTTGTTTTCTGTTTTTATTAGTTAAATAAAATAAAATGCCATGCCTTGCCTGCTTTCTGAGTTTTTCGTGAAATAAAAAAATGACCCAAAAATAAAAGTTCTCAGAATGCTCTGAAAATTTAATAAGATGTTTTCTGATTATTTAAGAATTTTTGGTGCAAATAACATCAGAGGGGGGTGCACCAGGTGGGCACAACCCACCCAGGCGCGCCCTGGTGGGTTGTGGTCCCCACGTGGGCCCCCTCACTTATCCCTTCACTCCATATCATCACCTACCTCCAGAAAAAAAAAACAGCATTGCTCTCTCTCTCGTGTTCTTGCTCTCAAACCCATGGATTTCGATCTCTTTGCTCGAAGCTCCGTTTCTGAAACTATTTCAGGGGATTGTTGCTTGGTATGTGCCTCCTCCATTGGTCCAATTAGTTTTTGCTTTAGTGGTTTATATTTAGAATAATTAGTGACTCTTGGTGATGTTGTAGATGAGCTTGCATGTTGAATTCTTAGAGTTCTAAGTAGTTTGAATGCTTGATATGGCCTCTATGCATCCCTATGAGTAGTTGCTACCGATCTTGTAAAGTTTTGTTGAGAAAAAATTTGTAGACTAAAAATTTCAGAATTTTGCTCATAGGAAAAGATGAGTATTTTTAGGAAGTTTGCTTCCAAGAAGAACTCCAAGGGAGTTATTGGGGAGTCGTCTGACAGTGATCTCCGCACCCAGAGAATGGCGGAGGTACGGCCGTGCGAGTGGCCGCATAACCCATTCATGGAGGGAGCCGGAATCCGTCAAGAGTTTGCACAGTATGCTGCTAATGCCGGCCTCACCGACTTCATCGCAGCTGAATGTGAACAGTATCATCTCCTCACAAATTCCCTTGTGCAAAGTTTTCATTTCTTGAGTAGGAACAATCCTCCCGAGGTGCAGTTTAACTTATATGCTGAACCCCATCAGATACCACTTACTGAGTTTTGTGACATATGCATGATCCCTTCTGACGGGGATTTAGTAGAGCCTAGGCCCACAGAGTTTGATGGTTTTTACAGCACTCTGACTGTGGGGGATGAGAGAGGGGTATCGGCTGTCACTGCCACTAGTTTACATTTTCCGGCTGTACATTATTTTGCTCTATTAATTGCGAAGTGTTTGCTTGCTAGAGAGAAGGTAGGTGCACTCAGTGCGCCTGACTTTGCTGTTTTACATCGTGCACTTTACAGCGACGACACTTATAGCTTGGGAGCTATTATGGCACGTCGCCTCCACATTAACAGATCCAAGGGTAAAATACATGGTGGCATTTATGCTACTCGCTTGGCGAGTGTGGCGCCCCCGGCTCGATCGTACACTAATCATGCACGCAAACGTGTACGATCAAGATCAGGGACTCACGGGAAGATATCACAACACAACTCTAAAACATAAATAAGTCATACAAGCATCATAATACAAGCCAGGGGCCACGAGGGCTCGAATACAAATGCTCGATCATAGACGAGTCAGCGGAAGCAACAATATCTGAGTACAGACATAGGTTAAACAAGGTGCCATAAGATGGCTAGCACAAACAGGGATACAACAGATCGAACAGGCGCAGGGCCTCCTGCCTGGGATCCTCCTAACTACTCCTGGTCGTCGGCGTCCTGGACGTAGTAGTAGGCTCCGCCCTGGTGGTAGTAGTCGTCAAAGGTGGCGTCTGGCTCCTGGGCTCCAACATCTGGTTGCGACAACCAGCCAGAAGGGAAAGGGGGAAAGGAGGGGGAAAGCAACCGTGAGTACTCATCCAAGGTACTCGCAAGCAAGGATCTATACTACATATGCATGGTATATGTGTAAAGAGGCAATATCGGTGGACTGAACTGCAGAATGCCAGAATAAGAGGGGGATAGCTAGTCCTGTCGAAGACTATGCTTCTGGCAGCCTTCGTCTTGAAGCAATAGAAGAGATTAGTTGGAAGTTAACCAAACAACAACGTATAGCATAATCCTACCCGTCGATCCTCTCGTCGCCACCATGCGAGAGAGCGACCACCGGGTTATATCTGTCACTTGTAAGGGTGTGTTTTATTAAGTATCCATTTCTAGTTGTCATGAGGTCGGAATACAACTCCGGGTCGTCCTTTTACCGAGGGACACGGCTATTCGAATAGATAAACTTCCCTGCAGGGGTGCACCACATATTCCCCAACACGCTCGATCCCCTTTGGCCGGACACACTTTCCTGGGTCATGCCCAGCCTCGGAAGATCCACACGTCGCAGCCCCACCTAGGCTCAACAGAGAGGTCAGCACGCCGGACTAATCCTAGGCACTCTGGGGTCTGGGCCCATCGCCCAGTGCGCTCCTGCACGTTGCGTACGCGGCCGCGAGCAGACCTAGCAACCCACACGATCACGGCGGTTACGTTAGCGCGGTCCAACACGGCGCGCGCCGCTCGGTCGCTGACGTCAAGAAGGCTTCAGCTGATACCACGACGCCGGGATACCCATAACTACTCCCGCGTAGTTGGTTAGTGCGTATAGGCCAGTGGCCAGACTCAGATCAAATATCCAATCTCGTTAAGCGTGTTATTATGAAGTAAACGCGAACGCCGACCAGGGCCTGGCCCACCTGTCTCCTAGGTGGTCACAACCTGCCCTGTCGCTCCGCCACAAAGATCCACTCAAAGGGGCGTTGGGACAAAGGTCCTTTCAGCCCCCAATCCGTGAATCACTCGCGGGTACTCTTCGAGCCGACCCGACTTTAGTCACCATCTGTATAGTATGCATATATGTATAGTATACACCCGTGATCACCTCCCGAGTGATCACGGCCCGATAGTATAGCAAGGCAGACTGACAAGAATGCAGGGCCAATGATGATAAACTAGCATCCTACACTAGGCATTTAGGATTGCAGGTAAGGTATCAACAACAGTAGCAACAATGACAGGCTATGCAGCAGAATAGGATTAACCGAAAGCAGTATCATGCTACACTACTCTAATGCAAGCAGTATAGAGGAGAATAGGCGATATCTGGTGATCAAGGGGGGGGCTTGCCTGGTTGCCCTGGCAAGTAGGGGTCGTCAACAACGTAGTCGGTCGAGGCACCAGCAGCTGCGTCGGTCTCGTAGTCTACCGAAGAGAAGAGGGGGAAGAAACAGTAAACACACGGCAATAATGCAACAGGGATGCATGACATGTCTAAATGATATGCCGGGGGGATATACAGCCTAACTTAGCGATTTAGTTAATTTAGGAATTTATTCGGATTTATTTAATTAAAGTTGGACACTATTCATTTATCGAAATCGGTCTAATTGTTCAACGTTCTCATAGCTGCGGGCGTCTGACGGAGATACCGAGGGCGTATCCGGGTTCGTATCGTCGTTCTGAGCAAGTTTCATGTATAAAATATTTTCATCGGAGTTACGGTTTAAAAGATATGATTTTCTAAAGTTTTTATTAATTTCTGAAATTTTAATTAATTATTTAATTCAACATTATCCGAAACAGTAATTGATGACGTCAGCATGACATCATGCTGACGTCAGCAGTCACCTGACAGGGTGGGTCCCACCTGTCATAGGCTGTTAGGTTAATTAGGTTTAATTAATTTAATTACTGATTACTGTTTAATTAACACTAATTAGTTAATTAGATTAACCTAATCAGGATTAATTAACTAATTAATTAATTAATTAATCAATTAATTATTTTAATTATTTTAATTATTTATTTTTATTTCTATTTTCTTAAAACTGTTTCTGGGCCGTGGGCCCCATTCGTCAGCGTCACAGGGGTTCGGGCCCCACTGGGCAGTGGCCCAGGGGCGGACACGTCCGGGGCGTGCCCCTTTCGGGACCGGACATGTCCGGTGCCCAAAAGGGGACGCACGGGCGGTCGGCGGGCGCGGGCGCCGGCGAGGCCACGGCAGGGCCGGAGGCGGGACGGCGGCGCGGTGGCTGGAGCGGCCGCGGGCGGCAGCGCGGTGGCTGGAGCGGCAGCGGGCGGCGGTCGCGCGGAGGCGAAGCGGGGGGGGCCGGAGCGGGCGGTTGGCGGAGAGGAGCGACCGCGTGGCGCGCGAGCGAAGGCAGTGGGCGGCGCGGCGCGCGTGGCGACAGAGGCGAGGCCAAGGCCGGAGCGCGGCGCGGCGAGGCCAGGGAGGCGGGGGCGGGGAGCAGAGAGGGGGGGAGAGCGAGGGCAGGGATCCGTAGGGACGGGGCGAGGGGGGTCGGGTGGTCGACGAGGCGACGGCGACGGGGAGCAGGCCGGCGGGGACAAGGCGGCGACGTAGACGGGCAGACCGGCGAGGGAGAGCTCCGGCCGGTGGCGTGTGGCGGGAGGGAGAGCAGGCGGGTGGCGGGTCGGGGGAGCCGGTGAGGGAGGGGGCGAGGGAGAGCGGATCCGGGGGGGCGCGTCCAACGGCGACGGCGAGAGGCGCGCGGGTCGTCGCGCGACCGAGGGACGGGGTCGTTCCCGCGATCCCGATCCCGATCTGGATCGGGAGGTGGGGGCTGACGAGGGGGAGGCGGCGACGGGGCGGCGTCGGCGAGCGGCGTCGACGACGAGGCGGACGGGATCGGGCCTGCGCCCGATCCAGATGGGGGGGGGAGGAGGAGAGAGATCGAGGGGGAGGGGGGGATGGGGTAGGGTGGGGTAGGGTTAGGGTTTGGCCGGGGGGGGTTGGCCGGCTAAGTAGGTGCCGCTGGGCCGGCCTAGCGGCCGGTGGCTTGCTGGCCGAGGCCCAGTCGAGGGGGGGGTGGTTGCTCTTTTTTTCCTTTTCTGTTTCTTTTTCCTTTTCTTTATTCTCTTTTCTCTACTGTTAAATGTTTAGGCCCCAAATGGTTTTTGTAAAAAGTGTGACCTATTCATAAATACCAGTGCATTATTCCTCAACACCTAAAATTAGTTTGGACAAAACATAATTCCATATTTATTTCAGATTTAATAAATGGTTATTAAATATTATCTTCATCCACTGTTTGAGGTTGTTCGAGTCACTTATCCAATTCCAATGATGTTGGTTTCAATTTTAGAATAGCCTCTGGAATATTTGTTATTTATCTGACATTTTAGTTTCTATGTTGGACAACTTTTATACTCCACTTTCATTTAAATTTGAATTTGACTTAGGAGTTGAAATGCAATATGATGCTAACGATGATTATGCACTATTAATCATGATGACATGGCCTCATCAAAAGGGTGATCTCTGTAGCTTAATACAGGGGGTGTTACAGCGAGTCACTTTAACATTCAGATACGCCAGCATGATTATCCTTTACCCAAGGTTTATTTAGATCGCTCGGCTATGGCACACCACCAATTTATTGATGGCGAGAACACTACTAGTGATTTTCCTTACAACCTTGTTTTTAGTGAGGATACTCGTGATATTATTCCGTTGTCTGCACCTGCTTTGTTTGATCCTATTGCCAGGGGCGGATACAGGATTATGCCTGAGGACATTGTCGCCTACCGGAACAACCTGGCTGCGGCACAGGCGGAGCCTCAGGAATGGGACCCTCAGGTGCCCGCTCCCCAGCACTTCAACATAGGACCCCATGGCTTCTTCGAGTGGTGATTACCAAGCTTAGGCCAAAAGCCTAAGCTTGGGGGAGTACGTATTTCCACCGACATTATATTCATGTTCACACATTTCATTCCAGTTGTCAGTGTCCACACTTTTTCATTGTATTATCCATGCTAGATTTATTTTCTCGCCTTCTTCTTGTGTGTTTAAAAAACTTTGAGAAAATACAAAAATATTTCCTGCTTCTTTTTATTTTTTCTTTCTAGTATAATTAGCTGTAGTTTTTAAAAAAGAAAACCCAAAAAGATTTCCTTGTTCTTCTGTTGCTTGTTGGGAGCTCTCCCGTGTAAATAGTTTTTCTCCTTTTTGTTTTTCCTTTCTTAAATTTGCTCTCTTTCAGAAAATCAAAAATTCCAAAAAAAATTCAGTGTGTTTCTCTGAATTTCTTTTTATTGAGTCATACCGAGGAGAAGACCACGATAAAAATGTTGAGTGGCTCTCATATGCATTGTTGTTGATCTAACAGAGAGCCCATATTACCTTGTTTTCTTCTTTTTGAATAAAATGTTTGCAGATTCCAGCTTAGTCCACGGCACTCTTGCACTATTATTATTTTCATATCGTTCGGTCGTGCAAGTGAAAGGCAATAATGACGATATTTGATGAACTGGCTGTGGCAGAGAGAAACGGGTATGAACTCAACTTGTTCTGTTTTTGTAAATATGTTTAACCTAGTATCCATGATTCAACTCATTATGATCAAACATGTTTGCAATGACCCTTATAGATTATAGTTTCTCATGCCATGCTTAAGTAGCTAGGAGTGGATAATGTTTTATCTTGGATGTCAACATTACGTTAAAATAATTGTGATGTAGTATGATGATATGGTATCCTCCTCTGAATGTTCGAGTGGCTTGACTTGGCACATGTTCATGCATGTAGTTGAATCAAAACCAACATAGCCTCTATGATATTTATGTTCATGGTGTTCATATCCTACTCATGCTAGTATCCAATGTTACTTATGCATAATGCATGTTCATGACCGTTTTCGCTCTCTAGCTGGCCGCTTCTCAACCTAATTGCTAGCCTTCGCCTGTACTAAGTGGGAATTCTGCTTGTGCATCAAAACCCTGAAATCCAAGTTATTCCAGATGAGTCCACCATACCTACCTATACGCGGTATTACCCTGCCGTCCTAAGTAAATTTGCATGTGCCACCTCTAAAAACTTCAAATAAATATCATTTTTTGTGTGCCTGGATTGTTCATAGAGCGACAGGAGGTAGTCAGTATCTTCCATGCTAAGCGGGTATTCTCATGATGAGTGTTTATTCACTCGTCCTTGCATGAGAAGGGCGGTAAATAGGGATTCCCAGTCCCGAATTCAAATTGCAAATAATTAAACAAAACTCCCCCAGGAATGTTGTTGGTATGGACAGCACCCGTTGTTTCGGACAAGCCGTGGAGTGTGATTGTTGGTGGAGGGGGAGTAAACCTTTACTTTTATCGCTTGGGAACCGCCACTAATGTGTTTAGCATGGAAGATACCGATAACTAATGGTCGCGAAGTAAATAAGAAGGGTGCATTTCTCAAAATTTCATTTACCTCTGTTTTAAAACTTGAGTTCTGGCACCTCTGCAAATCACTGCTTCCCTCTGCGAAGGGACTATCTATTTCACTGTTCAAGATATCTTCTGATATTCCGATAAATCGGCCGATTTATCGCTTACCGTTGTCTAGCCAATAAGATAAATCGGCCGATAAATCAGCCAATATGATGATAAATTGACCGATATGCCGATAAACTGGCCGATTTACCCCTTATCATTGGTCGACCGATAAGTTCCCGATAAGCGATATCCCCAACATTGATCTATTTACATTTATGTTGTGTCATCACCTTCTCAGCTAAGCGCCAGAACCTGAGAGCACTATTGTCATTCTCATGCATTGTGTGTAGCTAATGTTGGGTGCATCATGACTGGATCTTTTCTACCATGAATTACAATGTTTCGTCGCTGCTCGGACTTTGGAGGTGCTCTGCATTTATGTTTTGCGGTCTCAGAAAGGGCTAGCGAGATACCACTATTGTCATATTATATCATGGTTGCTTTGACAAAGTGTTGTTGTTTGAGATATCTTATTATTGCTCGCTAGTTGATTATGCCATTGTTACGAGTTAATATAATTTTTAAGAGTTATTGTCGACATGGTTAGTGTAACACCCCCTTGTAATAAGCTCTGTGACACTCTGTTAAAACTGCCAAGTCATGATCAATTGCAGTGCCAAGTCATATGGGTTAATGATCCAATTCAAATTCACATCCGAAAATCAACTCAAATTCAAAAGTGAATTATAAAGTTGGTCAAACTCTGTTGGGAAAATGTTCATTAAATGTCAAATAATCCAGGAACATTTCTGAAACCAATATCAAAATATTTGGAGTCGGACAAGTGACTCAAACAAGATGAAACAGCCCCAAAACAGAATATTAAAATCCATTTAAAATCATTACAAATTCAAATGGCTTCCAAATCTGTCCAAACCACTTTTTGGTGAGAGCTAATATTGCATTGCAATATTTGGGACAACTCTCACATTTTTCAAACGTGTAGAAATGCCCTAACTATTTCAGAACAGAAAGGAAAAGAAAAACAGAAAATTAAGAAAAAGAAAAAGGCTAAAGCTGGACTGGTCCAAGTGCACAGTGCACTGGCCCAGCCCAGCCGGCCCACCTCACCTCTCTCCATCGTCGTGTCGACGCGCCCCTGGCCGAGCGCGCGTGCGCCGGCGCGGAGCCGACACGTCGCCGCCCACCGACGAAACAGGAGGCGGAGGGGGATAAGGGCGAAGTCGAGCCGTCCTCCCTGGCCACCCCGTTCACTCTCCCCTCTCCTCCCTCGCTCGCTCCGCCCCTCGCTCCCTCCCAGATCCGGCCACCGAGCGCCATCGTCGCCGCACTTCGCCATTTGCCGTGGCCACCGGCGACCCCGTGCTCGTCCACCGTGCCGGCCAGCTCCGCCGTCGTCTTCCTCATCTACTGGAGGCCTCAGCTGGAGCTGGGGAGCACGGAGCCACTGGATCCCCTTCGATCTCAACTGCGTTCACCGCCGTTCGTCTTCATCTCCAGCGACGCCTCTGCAGCTCCTAAGCTGACACCGGCCCACCTTGTGCCTCCCCGGTGAGCTCCTCGTCCTTCCCTACTCCCTGCTGGTCCTGTCGCGTAGTCTAGCTACCTCTCCCACGCGCGTCCGAACGCAGCGCCGCGGAGCTCGTCGACGGCGAGTCTCCGGTGACCAAATGGTCACGGGGTCGCGCCCGTTGTGCTCAGTGCGTCGAGTAGAGCTCCGCTGACCCAGCCGTTCGCCCGTTTGCGCGCTAGAACCCCGAACCCATCGACACCCGAACTCCGGTGTCCGCCGCGATGCTCGCCGCCGTCGCTGCACGCCGTCTCCGGCCACGCCACCGCCCGGGATCGACGCGGCGTTGCACGCACGTTCGAACGCGACCAAGAACACGCGAAACGGGGCACCACAGAGGATTTCCGACGCCTGCCGGCGTTCGGCCGCCGCGCGCGAGCTCGCCGGAGCAACTCCGGCGGCTCCGCTGAGCTGGCACCGGCGGGGCCCGCCTCTGTGACGCTGCCAGTGGGTCCCACGGGCCCAGTTGACCGCGCTGACCGGAGTCAACGCGCTGACGTGGCAGCACAGTGCCACTGACATGTGGGTCCCCCTCATTTAATTAACCTAAATAAACATTTAATTAAATAAAACTAGTTAATTATCCTAATGACCCACTGACAGGTGGGGTCCGCCCCACTAATTAACCCTGGAATTAAAATTAGCCCACTGTTAAAATAACAGAGGCTGACATGTGGGTCCCACTGGACCCACATGTCATATTTGACTGGTCAGCGGCGCTGTTGACCGCTGACGTCACAGTGACGTCAGGCTGACGTCATAATTCATTTTCTGATAAATAAATAAATTCCAGAAAATCCAGATAAACTTTGAAAATTCATAACTTTTAAACCGTAGCTCGGATCGAAAAAGTTAAAACATGAAAGTTGCTCAGAACAACGAGACGAGTCTGATCGTGCCGTCTGTTTCTTCATCGAAACCCCCTGCGTAGAAGAACTCGTAACTCCGGACCCGAATCCGGGAGATGAATAGTGCACACACCCTGGTTATTAAATCCCAGAATAATTCTAAAAATAACTAAAATGACTTAGATGCATAATTAGGCAACCCTGCACTGCATCATAGCATCACACGCACCGTATTGCATTTGTTTGCATTATGTTTACCTGTTTCTTCCCCCTCTTCTCTCTCGGTAGACCCCGACATTGATGTAGCTCCCGAGGCAGACGCAGCTCAGGAGTACGACTACGTCCCCGACGACACCACCGACGACCTTGCCCTTGCCCCAGAGCAAACAGGCAAGCACCCCCATTTTGAGCATGCCTATATCGCCTATTCTCTTCTCTCTTATGCTTGCATTAGAATTGCTACTGCTACTGTTTTCCTATATCTGTTGCATAGCCTGTTTATTGTAACCTGCCTTGCTTCCTTACTGGTTATCCTAGACTGCTTAGTATAGGCTGGGTAGAGACCCGACAGAGACCCCCACTTGATCCCGACTGCCCCGCTGGATATCAGAAGACCCGATCAATGGGATTGAAGACTAGACCCTGGCACCGCACATCACTTCCCCCTTAGTTGCCGACACTGCTGGGTTACCGTCGAGTGTCGAGGGTGATACCTCGTCAGCACTTCTGATGTTAACCTTGTAGGTTAGTTACTCGGTCGTGGTAAGCGAGGGTGATTCCTCCTACACCACCCCCGATAACGACATCGTCGCGCAACTCCTCAAGTGTGGACCTCGAGGGTGATTCCTCCTTCGTTCACCTTGACTTTAGCATCAGGTGGGGTTCCATCGAGGGTGATTCCTCAGGGCTCCCCTGGTGTCAAGACACACAGATACTGTTGCTGAGTTGACTTGCACTAAACCATGATACTAAAGACGGGTCGGCCCTGAGGGGTACCCGCGCGAGCTTAATGCGAAGTGATGTGGAGTCGGGTTGACCTGGATGGTGCCCGCGAGATAACACGAGGCGTGGCCGGGCATTCTTAGCCCTTGCCGCAAGTCCTCGAGACGGGGCGACGGGGTCACATCGATCGTGAGTCTCTGCTCGTCTCCGCGCGCTCCTAATCCACTACGGTTTGGATATTTGATCCGAGGGGCCTCTGGCCTGATAGCACTAACCATCACGTGGGCATAGTATGGGCGTTCTGCGTCGTATACTTCAGCCGAAGCTTGTTTGACGTCAGTAAGGAGCAGCGCACGCCGAGTTGGACTGGGAACGCAACCGCGCTTGTATAAGGGGTTGCTAGGTCTGCTCTCGGTGGCCCCGTAACGTGCAAGGGTTCCCGGGGCGATGGCCCAAGACCCCTGGGGGCATAGGTTTAGTCCGGCGTGCTGACCTCTCTTATAAGCCTAGGTCGGGTTGCGGCGTGTTGCTTAGCCGAGGCCGGGCATGACCCAGAAAAGTGTGTCCGGCCGGAGTTAAGCGAGCGTGGTGGGTAAGTTGGTGCACCCCTGCAGGGAAGAAACTTCTATCGATAGCCTGTCCTACGGTAACGGACACTCGGAGTTGTATCCCGATCGGTACAACTAGAACTTGATATGAGAACTGGATAGTACGGCTCTGGGATTGCTTTCTCGCAGGGAGTCGAGAAAGGATCTCAGGTCGAGGTTGATGATACTACTACTACTACTACTTTACATTATGTTGATCTACTCTCTTCTATTGCTGCAAGACTGTCGAAGATTGTTGAAGATGCTAGTCTTCGATAGGACTAGGCTTTCCCCCTCTATTCTGGCATTTCTGCAGCCCAGTCCACATATACAGCCATTCCTTTGACAATGTTGCATATGTAGTGTAGATCCTTGCTTGCTGAGTACTTCGGATGAGTACTCACGTTTGCTTTATTTTCTTTTTCCCCATATTCCATTTGATGCCACCAGACGACGGAGCCCCTGAGCCAGACGCCCCAGCCGACGACCAGTACTACTACCCGCCTGGCGAGTACTACTACTACGAGGAGCCGTTTGACGACCAGGAGTAGGATCGGAGGATCCAGGGCAGGAGGCCTACGCCTTTCGATCATAGTATTTTATTTTGCCCCGCCTCTGTGAAGGCCAATTTCTCTCTCTGTAATATATCTGTACTCAGATATCTGATGCTTCCGCTGACGCTTGTATGCCATCGAGCTATGTATTCGAGCCCTCGAGGCCCTGGCTTGTAATATAAAGCTTGTATGACTTTATTTATGTTTCAGAGTTGTGTTGTGATATCTTCAAGTGAGTCCTTAGGCTTGATCGTGCGCATTTGCGTGTATGATTAGTGCACGATTAAGCCGGGGTCGTCACAGTTAGTTATAACATTTGCTGAAAACCTGGGTGCTACTTAAGCTTATTTATGTAAACAAGAGCAAAAGAGTTCGTAAAAGTTTTTATTTTTCACTTTCAGTTTATCAACTGAATTGCTTGAGGACAAGCAAAGGTTTAAGCTTGGGGGAGTTGATACGTCTCCGTCGTATCTACTTTTCCTAACGCTTTTCCTTTTGTTTTGGACTCTAATTTGCACGATTTGAATGAAACTAACCCGGACTTACGCTGTTTTCAGCAGAACTACCATGGTGTTGTTTTTGTGCAGAAATAAAAGTTCTCGGATTGGAACGAAACTTCGCGAGGATTTTTTATATAATAAAAGAGAATTTCTGGAGCCAAGAACTACAGGAGGGGGGCACCTGGGTGGGCACAACCCACCAGGGCACGCCCCCCCTCCAGGCGGGCCCAGGTGGGTTGTCCCCATCTGGTGACCCCGCAGACTCCAACCCTGATGCTATAAAGTCATATTTTCGGAGAAAAAAATCAGGGAGAAAGAATTACCGCGTTTCACAAGACGGAGCCACCGCCACCTCCTGTTCTTCATCGGGAGGCCAGATCTGGAGTCCGTTTGGGGCTCCGGAGAGGGGGATCTTCGATCATCGTCATCACCAACCCTTCTCCATCGCCAATTCCATGATGCTCCCCACCGGGAGTGAGTAATTCCTTCATAGGCTCGCTGGTCGGTGAGGAGTTGGATGAGATTCATCATGTAATCGAGTTAGTTTTGTTAGGGCTTGATCCCTAGTATCCATTATGTTCTGAGATTGATGTTGCTATGACTTTGCCATGCTTAATGCTTGTCACTTTGGGTCCGGGTGCCATGATTTCAGATCTGAACCGTTTATGTTATCACCATTATATCTATGTTCTAGATCCGATCTTGCAAGTTATAGTCACCTACTACGTGTTATGATCCGGCAACCCCGGAGTGACAATAGTCGGGACACTTCCCGGTGATGACCGTAGTTTGAGGAGTTCATGTATTCACTATGTGTTAATGCTTTGTTCCAGTTCTCTATTAAAAGGAGGCCTTAATATCCCTTAGTTTCCAATAGGACCCCGCTGCCACGGGAGGATAGGACAAAAGATGTCATGCAAGTTCTTTCCATAAGCACCTATGACTATTTACGGAATACATGCCTACATTATATTTATGAACTGGAGCTAGTACCGCATCGCCCTAGGTTATGACTGTTATATGATGAATATCATCCAACGAATTCACCGATCCAATGCCTACGAATTTCTCTCATATTGTTCTTGCTAAGTTACCACTGCTATTGTTACTCTTGCACTTGCTACAAAATCATTGCTATTACTGTTACCGTTACTATTGCTGTTGCTACTACTATCAAAACTACCATACTACTTTGCTACTGATCACTTTGCTGCAGATAATTAATCTCCAGGTGTGGTTGAATTGACAACTCAGCTGCTAATACTTGCAAATATTCTTTGGCTCCCCTTGTGTCAAATCAATAAATTTGGGTTGAATACTCTACCCTCGAAAACTATTGCGACCCCCTATACTTGTGGGTTATCAAGGACGTCACCGAGCTGAACGTGTGCAGAACACGGAAGTGTCGTACATTCGGTACTTGATCGGTTGGAGCGCGAAGAAGTTCGACTACATCAACCGCATTATCAAACGCTTCCGCTTACGGTCTACGAGGGTACATAGACACACTCTCCCCTCTTGTTGCTATGCATCTCCTTGATAGATCTTGCGTGTGCGTAGATTTTTTTTTTGTTTTCCATGCAACGTTTACCAACATAATGCTATGGTTAGATTTTATCTTAATATTTTTCTCGTAGTTGCGGATGCTTGCGAGGGGGTTAATTATAAGTAGGAGGTTTGTTCAAGTAAGAACAACACCTAAGCACCGGTCCACCCACATATCAAATTATCAAAGTAGCGAACACGAATCAAACCAACATGACGAAAGTGATATGATGAAATTCCCGTGTACCCTCAAGAACGCTTTGCTTATCATAAGAGACCGTTTTGGCCCGCCCTTTGCCACAAAAGGATTGGGCTACCTTGCTGCACTTTATTTACCGTTACCGTTACTTGCTCGTTACAAATTATCTTGCTATCAAACTATCTGTTACCGACTATTTCAGTGCTTGCAGAAAATACCTTGCTGAAAACCACTTGTCAATTCCTTCAGCTCCTCATTGAGTTCGACACTCTTACTTATCGAAAGGACTACGATTGATCCCCTATACTTGTGGGTCATCAGCTTCTTCAAGAAAGAATTGGAAGGTGCGGGAGGCACTCAAAGAGAATGCATGGATTTTCAAGATTAACACAGCCACCGTGATATCCGTCGCTCATATCACGGAGTTCTTCACGCTCTGGATGCTCATCCACGAATTCAACCTCATTGACAACGTTGAAGATGACATTGTCTGGAAACACTCTGCGGATGGGCACTACACCGCAACTTCTGCCTACAAAGCACAATTCTTGGGAATGACTCACTCCCCCATGGACCAAATGGTCTGGAAAGTTTGGGCCCCTCCTAAAGTCAAATTCTTTGCTTGGTTAGCCATCCAAAACCGCATCTGGACCGCTGATCGATTGGCCAAACGAGGTTGGCCAAATTGTGGCCTTTGCACGCTATGCAAAAGAGAGCAAGAAACGGGTGGGCATCTATTCTACAAGTGTCGCTTCACCATTAGACTATGGAAGTTGGTCATAGAGAAACTTGGGCTACACTACCTGGACACCTCTTCATGGCACTTGGAGGACTCCGTTGAGTCATGGTGGGATCATCGGACCGGGCTATCCGTTCCAAACCGGAAGGCCACGGCCTCCCTCACCATGCTCGTCTCTTGGGCAATATGGAATGAGCGAAAGTCCCGGGTCTTCCACCACAAGAGCGCTCCGCCGACGATCCTTCTCAACATCATTATATAAGAAGCAAAGCTTTGGAGTATAGCGGGAGCAAAAAAACTAGGGGCACTACTTGAACGCGAGTAATCGCCATGTGGGTTTGTCGTGGGTTGGTTGTAACAAACTCTATCCTCTCTTCTTAATTAATGGATGAGGCAAATCTTTTGCCTCCGTTTCGAAAAAAACGTGTCTCTATTCGGGTGACGATTCGTGGCACGTAGGCATGGTAACACGTGGATTTCCGGGCATTCGATTGCTTCGCGGTTCGAAAATTAGTTTGAACTTTGCAGGAGGGACCGGTGAGGGGCGGCTAGAGGCTCCCTGCGTGCGTGCCGACGGCGACATTCATCTTCACGACGAGGCTCCGTACGGTTCCAGTCAGCTTTAAGATCGGGGTGATGCGACTTCCGGTGAAAATCGCCCCGACTGCGGTCATGGCGGACGATGACGGCGTCTGTGACGTCGTTCCCTTCTCGAGGCATCGTCGTTGCAGGTTGCCACACCGCGCTCTGGTTGCTCTGAGGGAAAACCCTAGATCTGGATCTTCCGGATCAGACGATGACGGGATCTTCGGTGTCGTTTTCCTTCTTGGGGCTGGGGGTATAGTTTTGGGGCATGAGCTAGCTGGAGGAGACGAGAGGAGGAGCAATGTTTCAACTACTGCAAAGCTGACGGCGGGTCTCGGCGGCGTAGCGCAGTGGAGTTTTGGCGATGGGTGCGTGTGGATGGACGCGTGCAGAAGGGTGACACTGTCTGGCGTCGTGGTGGCGTTGACAGTAGTGCGGCTTGGCAAGGTAAATGCGTTGATCGTTCCTGAGGGTGGGACAACGGAAGATGGCGACGGCACATCCAGAGCGTGCACATGCGGTGCGCGCCGCGGGTCGGCCAAACCGGATGGTGCTCTCGACACGATGCGGGGCAGGTGTGAGGCCACCAGATTATATTGTGCACTTTCATGCGGTTCGGCCACGTTATCAAGAGTGTAGGTGTTGCGACTTTGTTCGCCAGATAGAAGGCTTCGGGTTGATCCATGTATTCATGTTGTCAAACTCTATTGAATAATACTCCCTTCATAAAGAAATATAAGAGCGTTTAGATCACGATCTAAACGCCCTTATGTTTCTTTACGGAGAGAGTAATTAAGATGGTTGTATGCATCGATTGATGCAGAGGTCGGGGGTAATCCTCCTTTCAAAAAAATGACCCTCTTTTTTACGTCAAAGTACTCTCTATTGCAAGGTGATCACCAATTATCTTTTACAAGAGTATCAACAATCTCTACGGACGGATCTTTCATCCACCCTGCACACACCTTAATTCTACCTAGTTTGGCTAAATTATGGGCAACACAATTAGTCTCTCTAGGAGCATGCTAGAAAATAATATGCCGGAAATCACACGCAAGGTGATATATATCATCAAAAACTGCCTCCGATAGACCGAAGGAGCGACCTCCATTCTTCATTGTCTCTATCACCTCGATGTTGTCGGAGTTTACCTGTGTGCGGTTACAACCGACTTTAGTTGCCAAATTGAGACCAAATCGTAAGGTCAGTGCGTCGGCCATAAGCCCATCTCCGCACCAATCGATTTCCCCATTTCCTGCCGCGATGAATATGCCTTTCGAGTCTCTGATGACAACGCCATACGAGGCCTTGAGTAAGTCTAGGTCAAAAGCCCCATCCACGTTTAACTTCACATGGTTGCTCCTTGGTCTTTCTCAGCCATGTCGCTTGATCGTCGCCTTTGCATCACTCGCCATAGTATAGCTAGCAACCAAAGCTCTGATTGCCATTACTATGAACTTAGGTTCCTGCACATTTTCATTATGCACTAACTTTCACCTCTCCCACCATAAATATCAGGAACCAAATATCAATGTTCTAGGATGAATGCAGCCAATATTTCAACTGCACAAATACTGGACGGTATCCTATGCTGTCATATATCAAGGGTGATGAAGTGCACCCATCGATTTGAGATGGGAGAAGACGCCCGCTGGCACGTGTCCTTCGGCAATGATATGAGATCGGTGATTTATTCTCCGATTTGATGATGGTGTGCTCTGGCTCCCTTTGTGATGCTCTTTGTCTCGTCTCGTGACAACGCAAGCGTGACGGTGGATGCATGTTTCATCCATGCGGATTAAACGGTGCATGTTAGGGATCTTCTCCAGTTTCTTGTGTCATATTACGAGGGCTGCGAACGGATCCCGACGAGTACGTCGACGACGAGCTCACGGTTGCTCCCGAAGATTCATGTACCGCATCTGACACGTCACGCGGTGCACAGAACAGTTGCTCCTGGCGCAACGATGGACCATGGCCACTGGGTGTGGCTCCTATGGCAGGCACGCGTGCGGATATGATGGATGTCTGACACGTGGGCAACGATCCTGAGCGCCTTGGACTTTCAACTACATCGCCTAGAGGTATAAAAAGACCACCTGCGTCCTTCCGCATCCATTCCTGGCCTAGAAATCACTCTCTCCCATCTTTGGGCGACGCCCAAGTACCCTGGATCGCGAGAGCCAACATCCTTCCAATGGTGGGAGGGGAAGATCGGACGGGACCCTAGATAGTTTGTGAGTGCCACTGTCTAGATTATGAGTGCAAGTGCCGCAAGGATGCAAGGAATTTGAAGCATGTTGCCAATTTTTTTGGGCATTAAAAATTGAACTTGGCAATGTGAAACGACAAAAGCTTTTTCCAATTTCAGAACTTCCTGCCGTGCTACCCGGTGCAACGGCCGCCTACTGTGGGTGAGTGCGCATGCTCCTCTTCTATGGCTAGAAGGAGACACTCCCTCATGTCACAGATACGTCTGTACATGCTATAACTTGTGTAAGTGTTCCTGGTCGCATATGCGATGTGCTCTAGGTTGAGAGGCCGCCCCCACGTCTTATTAAGGTATTGCATGTTTTTTTTTGTGAAAACCCTTGTAGGAGGGGCGATGGTTTCTTTTTGCTGTCGGCGATCCTGCATTGTGTTTGTATGTCGAGGAGGGTCGACACATACATGTTGGAGTTCATGAGTACCTCGAAGTCGTCGGAGGTGTCTTCCATAGCGAAGGTATACCGCCGGTTCATGAGGAACTCAGATAGCTTGACGTAATCGTCGCTGGCTCTACAAAAGTGGTAGAGCAGGACGTGGTCACGCATGCATCACTCTGCGTCGCTATGAGGCGCCATTGGTTGGGCCCATCAATTCGCCTCGCTCACCGTATGGTTTGTCTGGTCTCGTTTTCCCCTGTCACTCAAGCTAAATGGAAAAAGGCTCAAATTTTGATAGATTTCAATCATAATATTTTTTTAAAAATGGTTCCCAAATTCAAAAAATGTAGAGAAACTCAAAAAATATTCATGGATGAAAAGAATTATACATGAATTTGAAGAAATGTTCACAAATTTTAAAAATTGTTGTTTTTAAAAAATATCATGAATTCAAAAAATGTTCGTGAGTTTGAAAAAAATCCATGAATTCAAAAAATGTTCATGATTTTTAATAATATCCATAAATTAAAAAATGTATGTGAATTCAAAAAATGTTCATGATTTGAATAGTCATGAAAATTTAAATAACATTCACAAACTAAAAAATGGTTGTGCATTTGAAAAAAATATTCTAAGTTCAGAAAGTATTTGAAAATTCTTAAGTAATGTGTATGCATTTGAATTTTTTTCTCAAGTTTAGAAAAATAATCATGAATTAAAAAATGCTCCACAAATTTTAAAATAAGAAAATGAATAAGAAAAAAGGGGGAAAAAGAAAATAAAAACAGAAAAACCCCTAAAGAAAACAGAAAAACAAAAAAAAACAAAACAAAAAGAAGCTTCAAATGGGCGGGTGGTACGCGCGTGGGCGCTATTTGGCAACCCACGCGGAATAGGTTTTCCCTGGAAAACTAGAAAGACAAGTGATATGAACTGGTCCACTAGTCACCTAACGAAGTCAACGAGTGTACGCGTGGTAAATCCTATGTGACGCTCTTTTGCGTCAAATTTCTAGCGTATTGCACAAGAGGAACTGAGCTGGGTCGTCCCATTCAATGCTTTGTAGATTAGACGGTGGTTCCGTTTTTGGGAACTTCTGAAGGGTTCCAGTCCAGTATTTTTACCGATTTTCCATTTTCTGCTTTTACTGTTTTTTGGTTTTGGTTTGTTCTAATTTTTGTTTTCTTCTTTTCTACTCTTCTATTTTTTCTCCAAAAAGTCACAAATTTTAAAATATGTTTTTAATTATAAATTCATAAATTTGAAAAAGTTTGAGATTTCAAAACGTTTTCACTTTTCTAAAAACAGTTTGCTATAGTATGCCGGTTTGCTACAATGAGTCGGTTCGCTATAGTAGACCGGTTTGCTACAGTGCCGGGCTCCGTCTACCTATTTGACGCTCCGCATTTAAAAAATGGTTCACATTAACAAACAGACAAAAAAAGTTTTATAAAAAAACAAGACAAAAAGTTACACGGAGCCCGGCAGCCTCCATCTCGTTTCGAGCCCACGTCGCAAATACAGGCCCGGCGCCTGAGGTCGGTAACCAGGCCAGGCTCCCAGCACGTCCTCCTCCCGATATATCGCTGCCTCCGCTTCGGCCGCTTCGCGTCTCGTCCGTTTCCATTCTCCAGTTCAACTCGGCTCACCCCCTCCGCTTGTGGCACCGCCACCCCTCTCCGCGGGGAAACCCTAGAACCTTCTGGAGGCCACCCCGAAATCTCGGCGGGGCTAGGGCTCCCGCTCGCTCCACCCCGCCCGCGGCGATGCCGCTCTTCATGTCCGACGAGGAGCTCCGGCTCCTCGGTGGGGACGTGGCCGCGGTCGCCGAGCGGGCCGACGCCGCCATCCGCGAGCTCCGGAACCAGGTCGACACCGTCCGCGCCGAGGCCGACGCGGCGGCCATCGCGGCCGAGCAGACCTGCGCCCTCCTCGAGCAGCGCTTCACCACCCTCTCCGCGGAGGTCGATCGGTACCAGGCCGAGGCGGCCGAGCTCACCGCCGCCTCCGAGCGCCGCGCCGCCGACCTCGCCTCCTCCCAGGCCGAGATACACCAGCTCCGCATCCAAGCAGTACGAACCCTAGATTTTTTTTGGCGACTGATCATTTTGTTTGGTTAAGCTTCCTGCACTGACCACTTGGTGTTGCTGATGTCGCAGATTGCAAAGGATGGCGAGGTTGAGCGTCTCAAAGTGGAAATCTCGGAGCTGCACAAGTCCAAGTGCCAGTCGCTGGAATTGATCGAGCAGAGGGACGCAGAGATACGGGAGAAGGATGCCGTCATTCAGAGCTACCATGATAAGATGGTGAGCTCTCCTAACGCCCTCTCACTTCTACTAGTAGTATGCAGCAGTCAGCAAACTGGTTGTAGAGCGAGTTGAGAGTACATGATCACCTGAACAAATTGTCGCTTGGTGCAATCTGATATGGTGGTGTGCAGGGCAATGTAGTTTTTAGCATCATACATTGGTAGTACCGACTACTGGTTACTGGTTGCTGCTTGAGGATTTTGTTATTGAGTTTAACTACAGGTTTGTTTCTGCCGAAATGCTAATTAGTTCAGCTTGTTTCTGTAACTTGTCCTGCTTTAGAACAGATTTTTGCGTACCTCAAGAGAGAGGGAGAGAGAGGATTTGATTTGATTTGGTTTGCTTAGCACCATATGGTGCAATGTACATGCAAAAATGCGCAAGCAACTGCATATTACGGACGTTCTTGCTGGTTTTGACCAATAAATTTATTGGAATAACTTCTTTGACTGACTGGATGAATCATTTTCGTTAGTTGGTTATGACTTCATCGATCACTTACCCATGGGGCCATTCCTTTGGAAGGCATGCATGTCCAAAAGTCAAATTTGCATTCTGAGCAATATATTTGATCTTAACTTGATTTGCTTGTAGGTATACATCTATATCTGTCTCTACCATACGTTATTTCACGTCTTTGTTAAGTTTTTATGACACACCTGATTACTTATGTGAGACATCTTACAAAACTTCTCTTACATCTTAGTGGTTTGTGTTTTCTACATATTATCTCGGTGGAGCTGATACAGTACGTCCATAGACGGCGGCTATTATATGCTATGTAGATTTGACGTTAGCTTGGTAGATATTATGTTGTTTCATGAAGAGCTGTTCTTACATTCAAATATATTATAATTTGTAATAAATCATGACATGTAGATTTGATGTTGTTTCATGAACAGACTTAAAATGTTAGTTTTCCACCGTCTATATAACATAGCTACATCTGCTTTTCTTTTATAGCATTATTACATGAACTATCTGCCCATTTGAAAAGCTGAATGTTCGATCTCTTGTCAGTTTAACTGAAGTGGAGCTATTTAAGAGTTCTGCCATATCGTCAGACCTCTCACTCTTTTTCTTGAATAACTTATCTGTAGTTTTTCCATCGGACGATCTTGAAAATTTAAAAAATGTGATATGCTATGTATTAGTATCTATTGCATTTTTTTCTTGCTGGCGGTGTGGATATATGGGTTATATCATTTTTGCGCCTATCATGAGCGTTATTTTATCTATGCACTCTAGCAAGCTAAGCCTTTTTTAAACTCAATTGAGATTTCATGCTCCTTTGTCGTGGAAAGACCTTTGCTGTTTTCTGTTTTATAGCATAAAATTAAGTGGGCATACCATTTTTATCGTCTTTTCAGGTAAATCAGGCTGACTCTTCTGCTGGTAAAGAGGCTAGGATACACGAGGTTGAAGCTAAGTTAACTCACTGCCAGGCGACATGTAACCGCATTGAACAGGTATACATATAAAAAGGCTTGGGGAATGCTTAGAACTTTAGAAGCAAGGTTTAGTATAATGTTCTACCAAGCCTTATTTCAGTTCTCTATAAATCTCTTGTACACCGCATCGCCTTCGTTTGCTCTTTGGTTATTCATTGTTATACTAAGATTCAAGGAAGTTCCTGAACAATTGTTTTTCATGGACCAGTTGGTGTTTCTTATTTATTTTTATTACTTCCCTTATTAGGAGAAGGAGCTTCTTGAAAAGCATAATCTCTGGCTTGATGAGGAACTGAAAGCAAAAGTAAAGAATCTATCTGATCTAAGAAAGGCAAACATGGATGAGGAGTGTCGGATGGCAGCAAAGATTGCAGAGGTTAGTTTCTTCTTATTTAATACTTGACGCGACAGATACAGGAAAGAAAACATGAACCTGATTTTTGGTTATCAGCTTGAAAGAGAGATTTCCGAATCTACAAGTTCCTTGAGGCGAAGTAAAGAACGGATTTCTGAGCTTGAGCAAAGAGTATCCTATATGGAAAAGGTATAACTTCTGATGATTATGTTATTTCTATCATCATCATCTAACTTTTGCTATTCCCTAAAAAACCAGCTAACTTTTACTATTTCATCTTTTGTTGACTGTAGGAGCTACTCTCAGCAAAGGATGCTGCAGCTGCTAATGAGCAACGCCTTGGCGCTGAGCTTTCAACTGTATGCGACCCCCTCTCAACCTCCGCTGTCTTTTAAGTTTATCTCATCTTATTACTTGTATCTAGATGGGCAATTGCCTTCTTAGTAGTATCAAGTATCCTAGATGCTCTCCCAATTTGCTTTGCTCACTTTATATTTTGACGATTTGGAAATTGTCGAGCTCGTTGATAGTAATTTCGCTTTGGCACTTGACACATAGTACTAGTCTTAAGAAGGCATTGTAGATCTATGTTCATTATGTGCTCTAGTATAAGGAATTCAGCTTCATAGAAATTGTCTAAGCCAATTGAACCCAAAATATGTTTATCTTCTTCTTGAGAAAAAGCAACAAGCATTGCACCTTGTTATATTGATATATAGGGGAAACATATTTGCCTGAACAAATGACTAAGCTAAGTCAGAGAGCAGAAGCATTTGCAGCTTCTTAGCCCTGGCGTTGACCTAATCGGGAGTCTCATAGTTGATTGTGCCCAGCTGGCCTGCCACCGCTGGGGCTCCTCATGAAATACGCAGTAGTCTCTCTGCTTGCAGTCCCACCATGCATTGAGCATGATGATGGAGCTCAATCGTACACGTAGCGTAGCCAGACGGGATGCTAGAGTTATCTTTCTTGGCAAAGAATTGGCCAACCTCTGGTGTTGTGAATTGCATATCAGGGGCATGGGCTGTGTGCTTGTTAATGCTAGATTGTCTATTACTCCCTAAAGTAGTGACCTAAAAACGTCTTATAAAAGTTTACAGAGGAGTATCTGTTATGCCGTCATACATATTTGGTTTGCATGAGGTCAGTTGTTGTCAGTCGCCCTTGGATTTGAAGTTTGACCCATGAAAGTTGTGCATTTCTTTTGAGAAACAAGTTCAACTCATGGCTGGCTTATCTAATACCCATTATTATCTTGCCCACCTTGGCGTGCCTGTCTAGCCAAGTAGACGGGCAAATTTATTTGGTATGCCTGCTTAAGTGTTTTGATATGACTACTGTCACAGCTTGATTGTAAATTCTTGTACTTGATATAGAAGTTCTCTACCCGATTAAGACTCATTCTTTACAGTTAGACACCTTGCAATGATCCCATTACCTTGTATGTGTATGGTTTAGCCCCTTGCCGTTGGCAATTTGCAGTTATGAAGCGATGATGTTATTTACAGTACTGCTGTTCATCTCTAATAGTAGCTTTTGATTTGAACCCTAAAAAACAAGGTCATGAAACTTGCTGAACTTCACAAAGAAAGTTCTAGCGAATGGTCAAAGAAGGCTGGGGAACTTGAAGGTGTTATTAAAGCTTTGGAGGTGATGCCTTTGTGTATCCTCCTTGGATGTAATTCTCTGTCCCATTTTATGGATAGAAACTCTTATGCTCAATAGTCAATCTTTGTGCAAACCAGACACATTTGACCCAAGTTGAAGATGATTACAAGGAAAAGCTTGGGAAGGAGACCTTGGCCAAGAGTGATCTTGAAATGGTATATCTGGGGATTATTTTCTGTGCCCAATTCAGTGGATTCTGTGAGTGGATCGTAGTGGAGATTTGGACCTTATTCTGTTTTCTTTTTTTCCCTGCAGGAAGTTGCCAACTTAAAGCAGAAGATACAGAAGTGTGAACTTGATTTGGAAAATTCAAGAAAGTCTGGTGAACTGAGCCTTGTACCGTTCACCAACATTGCAGCAGAACCCGCTGATTTAAGTGATACACCCATGAAAGAAATGTATGGTTTCTAAAACTCACTGACCCTGTAGTCTAGTAAGATCTCTGAAGTAGGATCAATCACTATAGGCACCAAGAGTGTATTTTCTTCTATTTTGCACTCATGCTTGCATGTAAATGGAAATCTCAGTCTTCTCTTTTCTGTTAAATTTATTTTACTAGAGCATGTAGGTGCCATCATTAACTTGCATTCTGTTAGGTGGATTTTCGTAGTATTTGAGCTATATCTTTCTAAATGTGGTATCTGCTGTGTGTCACATCCAGTGTAAACCGTCCTACTATGTTAATCTTTACCAATGTTCATACATAAAATTATCTTAAAAAATAAAAAATAAATGTTGTGTTTATAAGTATACTGTATAGATCAAAACTCGGTCCTAAGAGAGAACATTTTGCAGGGAATCGAAATAATTGAAGAAGCTTTTGGTTTTTGCCATTATCTGAATTCCGCTTTGTTCTCTGTTTTGCAGGTCACTTTCTGATGATGTAAATCAGAATGACCTAATGATAGTTCCAAGAGTACCTAGTGGTGTTTCTGGAACTGCATTAGCTGCTTCTCTTCTTCGTGATGGCTGGAGTGTATGTTTTATGTCTTGTACTCATTATATTTTGTCCAACATTGCACGCTTTTCATATCTCAAATGAAATGTTGCTTGATAACCTGTTTTACATGATCAGCTTGCTAAGATATATGAGAAATATCAAGAAGCCACTGATGCTTTACGCCATGAGAGGTTTGGGAGGAGACATGCTGAAGCGGTTCTGGAAAGGGTACATTATTGTGCTTGTCAATAACTTTGACCGAATTTAAGTTCGTACATAGTTCAACATGATTTGACCAAACTGTGTTGACTGACACTTCGTCTATATGCAATTACCCCTTCTGTAAGGAAATATAAGAGCGTCTAGATCACTACTTTAGTGATATAAACGCTCTTATATTTCTTTACGGAGGGAGTACATCTTTGTTTTAAAACCAGTTGGATAACTGTATATGTTTGAGAAGCATAACCAAAACCAGTTGGATAACTGTATATGTTGGAGAAGCATAACCAAACCTGGACGTTTTATGTTTACTTTCTTTTGTTTTTGCTAGTATTTTCTACATATGGTTTCTAGAAAGGGTGGTAATTTGAAGCAATTGTGCTGTAAAGAAACTATTTTCTTATTTATGTTACTGGTCAATTTGAAACAATGGTGCTGTAAAAAAGGTATATTATATTTGTATGTAGTGGTCAATGTTTTAAAATTTCTACTGCATACATTCTGAAACAGCATCTATGAAGTAAGAAATGGAAAAATACAAGAAGTTTCTCAATGTCGCCTCGTCCAACATTTTTCTCTTCCTTCACACTTCTTATTTTAGGATTAGTAGTGGATAGCAGGAAGTTTATCTGCGAAGTGCATAACACACACACCGCATGTAGTTAATATTCAATAATCACGTACTCGTACTTGTAATGCATCATCATTCCTGTTCTGGAACAGGAAGCAACCATTAGCCTTTTTTAATCTACTTCTTTTGTACTGCATCCTTTTTCTTTATTCTGTCTACTATTAGAGACTGAATTACCTTTTGTATAACAGGTCTTACATGAAATTGAGGAGAAGGCTGAACTCATCTTAGATGAGCGAGGTAAATTTTTAGTATAAGTACCATTTATGATATGATAGCGTTGCGACGATGTTTGTTTTGTTATACAAGCTCAACCATTTGGACACACTATTTAAAGCTTAACCTTTTTCTCACGTCAGCCGAGCATGAGAGGATGGTTGAAGCTTATGCTCTAATGGATCACAAATTGCAGCAGGCATTGTTGGAGCATGATAATTTTGAGAATACCATAAGGAACCTAAAGGTATGCATGTATTATAACTTGTTAAGTTTCTTATAATGAGGTTTTAACATTATTGTGTCTTCCAGTCGGAGTTGAAAAGGTGGGAACGCGATCATTTTATTGCTAACAAGGAAATAGACGACCTGCAAAAACAAGTGAGTCATAGCCCTACATTCCTTTAGTTATATTCCTTCCGTTCATTGGAATTGCGAAACTGTATTAAAATATGTATATGTGAAATCTCTAGCGCTAATCTCATCTATTAGTGCTATCATCTTGTTGTCAACTATCCCATTAATTATTGGGTGCATTGTTGGTGGGTAAGATTTAGAGAATCTTGAAGTGATGGCAGTCCTGATAACTGATATCTCTATTTATGAGGCTCTTATGAAATGTCCATTCGTCCTCCAGTTGCTCTAAATCTGATCCATTCAAATCTAATCAAATGACACATGAATAGTTCCATAAGTTACCACTGAGAAGGTGCTTAACAGTGATATTTCTGTGTAGTACCTCCACTCTGGAGTATCTCCTGACCCGAAAGGAATACTATATGGAATTGGATCGAACTCGCTTCCGTTAGATAGAGTAGCAGAATGTTCGTCTAATAGGGACAAGCATGGTTTGATACTCCAAATCTATCAAATACTACCTTAGGGATGTTTGGGTTGTTGCCACACCTGGTGGTTATGCCGAAAATTAGGCAGACATGTCTCAAGTGTTTAAGTTAGCACATTTTTGGTTTGACTAACTGTTTCTGCATTTTTGGTGGAACATTTTTGTTTCCAAGCATTGCCCTAGTTATGGCCGTCCCACCACTTAAAGTGTGGATGTCATCCAAACTTGTCTATTGTGAAACAACTGCAGTTTATATGGGGAAATTGCATGCTAGTACTGGGTGTAGATATGCTACGAGCCTACGACGTGGTAGTATATATACTACTTTATCATTGAGTATGTTATATAATACGAGAAAGCTAAATTACAGTCGACCGGACGTTAAGAATAGATCCGTACGATTCGCTATTTTCCGATCGACCGCCCTTTTTCCTCGCGCTATCCATCTGTCGATCCACTTCTCCCGCGGCCGAAGTTCCCGTTTTTCTGCTTTTTCCTTTCGATCAACTTCCCGCATTTTTTGGCACAGTAAAAATTTGGAGGAAGCGGGAGTCGATCCCCGCAACCCCTGGTAGATAACTGTGGTAGGTAACCACATGGCCTACACTTAGCTTTTGTTTACAATTAGGTCAGTAGTCTTTTGTACATGTATGTAACGCGAGGTGAAAAATAAACCTTTTTCTTTCTTCTCCTTTTTTACACTATTTTTTTCTTACCATTTTGGCATTTGTTTTCTTGTTCTTTTCTAGTCCGGCGACTTATCTACTCTATTAGTATGGTTATATGCACAACATGTTTCGATCCTTGTACCTCTTATGAGGTAACTCTACTAGCCAACCACCTCATGTACGTTCCCTTTTCTTGAACAAATGAAAGTAAATAGGCTATTTAACCTGTCTCCTCTTCTAGGTTTACACAAAAGTTAATGCAATGTCCCATCTTTTCCGCACTTAAGTAGATTATTTTACCAACTAGCCTCGAGTTGATGACACTGTGGTAATTTTGGCGAGATGGAGGGGGGGGGGGTGATGAAATATACCGTCGATTATTCTTTTGTGTGTATAGCATGGTAACTTACACATCACAGACCTGATAATTTATGTACCCCGGTTAATTTATGTACCCCGGTCCTGATAACTGTGCCGATTGGGGGGGGGGGGTTGATGAAATATCCCCCTGGTAAGCTTATTGGAATAGCATGGTAACTCACACATCGTAGACCTGATAACTTATGTACCTCGGTATTGGTAACTTTGGCATGAGGGGAGGAGGGGTTAACGAGATATCCCCCGGCAACTTTTGTGTGAATAGCATGGTAACTCACACATTGCAGACCTGATAAATTATGTGACACGGTCCTGGTAACTTTTGGCTAGGGGAGTGATGAAATATACCCACGGTAACTTTTATGTTAATAACACGGTAACTCACACGTCGCAGACCTGATAACTTATGTACCCCCGGTCTTGGTAACTTTGGTGACCGGGAGCGGGGGGTGATGAAACATCCCCCTGTAACTTTTGCATGAATAGCATGGTAACTCACATATCGCAGACCTGATAACTTATGTACCCCAGTCCTGGTAACCTTTGGCGATGGTGGTGGGGGGAGGGTTGTTGGTGAAATATACCCCCCTCCCCCGGTAATTTTTGTGTGAGTAGCATGGTAAATCACACATCGCAGACCTGATAACTTAGGTACAAACACCCCGGTAACTTTAGACCCAAATAAAAATTTGTTGAAATATACCCCGGTTACTTCTATGCAAAATAGCACGGTAATATATGCACCATGAGCTGATAACTTAGGTACAAATACCACGGTAACTTTGACCCGGGGAAAAAGTCGTTGAAAACACAGCTCCGGTCACTTCTGCATAAATAACATGTTAATATACGTATAACATAACTGATAACTTTACAGTAACTTTTTGACCAAAAAAGTGATCAAAACATGGCAACATGAGATCTAGTTTGGAAGTTCTCGTTGCGACGAATTTTTATGTGAAAACAAATTTTCAATCAGAAACGACAGTTTGATCTATAATTTTTTTTTACAGTTTTGAAATAGCGACAATCTACAATGACATCTGCTTTCATGTGCTCTAATGCATTTGCATGTGGAGAGAATGTTGGAGGAACCATTTTTATGCCCCGGTGATTTCTATGTAAACAGGATGGTAACTGACGTACCATAGAGGTGATAACTTATTTTAGCCTAGGTATGGTAACTTTTGACCTGAAAAAAAAGTCGTCGAAATATACCAACATGGGATCTAGTTTCGAAGGTATCGTCGCGACGAATCTTTTATGTGAAAACAGTTTTTCAATCGGAGCGACGGTTTGACCTACAAAACATTTTAAAGTTTTAAATTTGATGGAATCTTTGATGACATCAGCAGTTTTGTCCTATATGCATGTATGCAGCTATTAGGGAAAAGATTAGACTGAATGTGTTTGTTTTTGTATTAAAAAAGAAATCAACACTCGGCAACAGCAGCCCGAGCGACCATAGATGAATTGTCCGGATCTATCGCTATAGTCCGTACGTATGGACGCTAGCACAGTCCTATATATAATATATATAAAGTCCATCCATTCCAAAATATAAGATGTAATTTGACTGTCTCAATTCATGCTTTACATATATCTCTCATACACTATTTAGTCAATGCTCAGGCAATCATAATCATATGGAAGTGCGTTTGGATATGAATCTAATGGCGTCTATTTAGTGTAACTTAACCTACATACTATTGGACTAATTGTTGGTCAAAGTATGAATTCAGACGGTCAAACTACTCATGTTTTGGAACGGAGATAGTATATTGCATCGATGATACATCATTTATATATTTGAAGACTTGATTCGTTAATTGTATGTTGTACCTTCTGATTATTTGTAGGTCGCTGTTCTTTTAAAGGAATGTCAAGACGTACAGCTTCGTTGTGGTTCTAGTGTTCCCATTGTAGGTCATGGTGCTGCTTCTACCAGCATAAGCAATGACATGTCTAATGCTGAAAACAATAACCATGCACATGTAAGCCTCATTTTGATCCTTACAAATACTATATTTTACCATCATTTCACACGCTTATTCTATCAGTAATGTAACCATCTGATAATCTGGGGCAGATGACATTTAATGATATTAATGGGCTCGTTCAGCAAAATGTTCAACTCCGAAATAAAGTTCACATGCTCTCTACCGATCTTGAAAATAAGGGCGTGGAACTCAGGGTATGCATGATGTTTAACTTGGCTCCGTATATCTGAATTTATATTTATATTCCATTTGTGAGTACCAGGCCATTCAATTATTTCCAAGGGCAAACGTCAAGCATCTTCCCTTTTTTCCTTTTTAGGAGAGCTTCCAAATCGAGCTGAAGAGAATCACAGATGACGCTGCATCAAGAGTTGAAAAAGTTATGAAGAAATCTGAAGAACAAGCAATAATGATTGAATCTCTTCATAGATCTGTGCGTCTTACATATCTTGTCAAGACACGGAATATCTTTTGACGATAAACTCCCTGTTCTTCAAAATGTCATCCACAAGCTGCATGTGACATCAGCCCTAATATAGTTGTCTTTTTTAGGTTGCGATGTACAGGAAATTGTGTGAAGAACAGCAGAAGACTCGTTCCAGTATCGAAAACATATCCAGTAATCTGCAAGGTTCGATCTGTTACTCGTATGTTGATTTCAGTTTAGACTGGCATGCTGTGGTGATGGAAGTGGTGTACGCAGTTAGTACATCTTACTGCTATAGTAATGTAGTATTAACTAGAAGTCATGGTTTTGTTTTTTATTTTCTAGATGATGGCAGAAAGGACCTGATGGTGCTGTTTGAAGGATCACAGGTGATCTTCTCAAAGACCAATCATATGTACTACCATGCAGTTTTAATGATTGTTCTCACTGTGAATTCCATTTGATCTTGACCAGGAGATCTCGAAGAAAACACATGAACAAGTCTCTGAGCGGGCCAGAAAACTCGATGAAGAGTTGACCAAGTTGAGGTTATCCCTCTGCTTTCTTACCTTGTTTGCTGTAGAAAAATGTTACATGTAGGTAACATCTAGTATTTTTGTTTTTTCTCTCAATTGACAACAAGATTGATGGTTAGGAAGCAACATAACATCAGAATAAGCTCTTTCGACATCTTTCTTGGGACATTCTGATTTACTTGTGATGCATAACTTACCTTTGTATTTTTCTAGACAAAAACATATTTAAATGGTCCAAACATTGTTACGAAAAAACTATGCGAAATCTGCTTGTCATGATATTTACTTGCCAACTGTGTTGAATTTGGGTCTGCAGATTTGCAGGCACATGATTCCATTTCTCACAACTTTTTACTACAGTTGTAGATGGCTACTTGTGCAGGCTCATTATGTGATGCTCTTTCTGGCTTTACTTGAAATTGAATATCTGACCAATACTGGCTATCATTTTTTTAGGACTGAGCTTATGTCTTTGCGATCTGAGCGTGACAAGGCAGTGCTGGAAGCTAGTTTTGCTCGAGACCGGCTTAATGGGTTCATGGCAGAGATTGATCACCAGGTTCTTTCTTCATAACTCTTTCCTCACATTGGTGTGTCACCTTGAATTTCCAGTTACTTAGTAGAAGATAAGTGTACACCCATCCTAATCTAGTATTCGTACATACAGAGAAAGGAAGCTAATTCTATTTCGCTCAGAAATGCGGAGTTGATGCATTTAGTAGTTGATTACGAAAAAAGACTCCGTGAAAGTTCAGATTCTATTCAAGCTTTAGAGGAGAGCTCAAGGAAACTGTCAATGGAGGTATGTTGGATTTTATCACATCCCTTGAACAGTTATAAAATGTTGAACCCTGACACAAGTTTCCAATTTTTAGGTGTCTATTTTGAAGCATGAAAAAGAGATTTTAGTGAAGTCAGAGAGAAGATCTTTGGATGAAGTCAACAGTTTGGCTGAGAGAGTGCACCGTCTGCAGGTTTTTTCTCAATGTCCATTACTTTAAAATTTTATCTCATGGCTTCTTTCTTATGTTTTTGCATATTTTACCATTTAGCTGCTGATATGATGGTATTGCTGAAAAGATGAGATTTTTTTGTGTGTACACCATCCTTTGTCCTTGTGTTAACCATGCAAGTTCTGTTTTTCTGTACAACCATCCTTTATCCTTGCGTTAGCGATGCAATTTTGTATGTCTACAATTTTCTATTATACCTGCCTATGGGCAGGCAACTTGATATTAGCATTTCTGTTGTGTTATGTTATAAATGTATATAGTTTATTTTGCATGAAATAGCAAGTTATTTTAGGTTTTGTGTTGATTTGTAATCTCAGCAAATCTAATTAAGTTCCATGTTCTTTGTAACATTGAAGTAAGTTTATATTGTTTGTAACAGGGATCTTTAGTGCATTTTCTTAAAATTTCCTTTCACCTTTTCTTCTTCTTCTGAGATACGTTGCATCGCAGGCCACCATTGACACAATACATACTACTGACGAGGTTCAAGAGGTATGTTGTGTTTAAGATCTATGAAAACGTTTGAATTTTGTGTGCCTCTTCGTTAACCTGTGAATAATTTAGAATGCAAGGTCCATGGAAAGGAGAAATCAACAGGAGTACATCAAGCGACTAGAGGTAATAGTTTATCTCAGCAGCTATGGTGCATTGCCACTTCTGCTTCAGGCTTCATAACTACCTTGTATTTGTTTTGTCAACACTATGATTGCAAGATATCAGCAGAGCCTAGGAATATATTGCTTGATTTTGTTCATTCAACTCTACATGTACGTGGTTATTTTAAATCTGAACGGTTTTGTAGAGAGACTGGGCTGAACTAAAAAAGGAGGTTCAAGAGCAACGAGATCATGTTCGCGTCCTGACACTTGACAAGAAAAATGCTTTTGAGGGCTGCATGAAGCAGGTAGAGGATATGAGACAAGAGTTACAGAGCTCATGGAAAGCTTCTAGTGATGCTGAGGCGAGGGCTGCTGTTGCAGAGGTTCGTTCAAATAAATTGTTTACCAAGGTTTTGAGCGCATTACCTGACTGTTTTGACTTGTATGTTTTGTAGGCAAAGTGTTCAGATCTGGAGGCGAAACTCAAATCAAAAAGGGTAAATACTAGCCAGTCCAAAACTGTGATTTTAAAAACTTCCACCCACCCAAAATCGCATGCTGGCAATAAGAAAATATTGTATATAAGGAGCTGTTTACTTTGGGTTGTTGCAACATTTGGTGTGCATATTTGATGGTCTGCCTAATTAATGAGCTGTTTACTTTGGGTTGTTGGAACGTTTGGTGTGTGCATATTTGATGTCTGCCTAATGAAAACAGAGTGTAGACTGTTATTTGCACATCTATATATTTATAATGGTTAAAAGCCAGTGTCTCCCAAGGAGTAACTGATGGCTTGTCAAGTGAACTAGTTGGTTAGATCTGTCTCCTATTTATAGTTTGTGTGGGTGCCCAGGTTCCTGTAAATTTTTGTGAAGAACCGTTTTTGGCAATGTATTTCAATTAGGCCTTTCCCCTAAAAAGACTTGCTAAAAAAACTTCAAGTGCCAAAATTTGATTATATGTTGTGGTTCGTCTAATTCTGTTGATTTCTGGAATGTGTCTTTAGTAAATCAACTTAACTTGACTATTAGTCCATTCTGTAATAGTGACCAAATTGCAATTGTCCCTAACACTTAGTAGTTGTTATGCGATGCTTTGATGCACACATTGCCCTTGTAATTTTGAGCTTCTTATGACAGTTGTTTTATACATGAGCAAACATTATCCTTAGTTTAGGTTGCATGTTGTTGATGTTGGAATGCGCAAAAAGGTCATTGTGAGAACTACGACAAAACAGCCTGCCTGCTAAAGAACTCTCCTGGAATCATTCTCCATATTATTGCATGTCTTATCAAGTGTACTTAGAAAACATGCAGTATCCTGGACACTTTTACTTATGTTATCTTCTAAAAGATGCTGACTACTTTTTAAAGTTATTTAGGTCATAAGGCCTCACCTGATTTATTTTTTTCTTTCCAAGTAAAAAATCTGATCCTGCTTTTATCTTGTTATAGATCATATTTAGGGACGGTGGTCATGATAACTCAGCAGTAAATGAGGTGAGTTAGCTTTCATCTGCTATTGACCTATTGTATATATACTATGGTAAAGGGTCAACGTGATATGCTTGTTTTTCTTCAAAAATGGATCCATGCCACTGGTATCTCTTCGAGTTCAGCACCGAATCTTGGCATCTGGAATATTTTATGCCCTCTATAGTCTATATTCTACCACCTTCATGCAGCTTTTACTGGGCCATTTTTGGATTATTTACGTGTTTGGTGTTTTGATGTTGATTCCTGTAGGTGAATGATGAGCTTTTCCGGTTGAAAGAGGAGTTGGAAAAATGCAAGGAGGAAGCACAAGCAAATAAAAACTATATGCTTCAGGTTCTCCTACCATCTCCTGCAATTTTGCTGCAATATTTCTTTCCTATGAAATTAACCTTACTTATAAATACATTAATTTGCTAACCTATTTGAGTCATAAATATGTTCCTGTACAGTACAAAGAAATTGCAAACTCAAATGAAGTTGCATTGAAGCAAATGGAATCAGCATACCAGGATTACAAAACTGAGGTATTAAAAATCTGTCTTTTTTTTCTTTCTATTGAAGTCTCACGTACTTTACTGGATGTGTGTTTAAAATTCTTTTACTTTTGGTAGTCCGAGATGGCCAAAAGAAGCCTGGAAGATGAGATCGCTAAGTTGAGAAGTAAGTTGTCTGAATTTGAGAAAAGCTATGTGATGAAGTGTGAAGAAGCTGCCAGCGCAATTGAAGTTAAAGAGAAGGATATCACTACTCTTATGAATGACATTACGATCCTGAGGAATGAAGTTTCCCAGAAAGTGTAAGCAGTTGGACTCTCAATAAATAGGCATGGATGCAGTGTTCTTTTTTTGCAGATTTGGTTGATCCTATGTTTTAATTCTCTGACAGATCGCGGATTGAGAACTTAGAAGTTGAATTGGCTTCCTCAAAGAGTGCTCTTGATGAGCAGTGTAAGCGTTGGCGTAGCGCACAAGACAACTACGAGCGGCAGGTATTACCCTATTTTCCTGTTTTCATTTCTTAGTAAGCTTAATTTGAGAATATTTAAATGAATGTTTGTCCATGAGTATACTTAGAATACTAAGTGTCATTTTGTGTTGTCGCGTGTGCCATGAAGGGCAGTGATTATGACTGGAGCCTCTTGGCCCCTTATCGTTCTTGGTCTTAACCATTTTCTCAATGGAGACTTCTACTGTTCATTAAGCAACAATCATTGTATCATGTGGGTACTCCTTTAGGTTCTGGTGTAATTCTTATTTGGATTAATTAATGTTGTTATAATAAACTCCAAAAAGTTCTATGTGTCTCTCCAACTGACTAAAATGTGGTGACATTTGTTGATTTGGTGTCATAAAACAACTATGCATGATGTTTGTAAATCTGTTTGCATGTTGGTTATCTAAGTTTCAAACAGTTTTAACCATGATTTTAGGGAGTATTGTGTAAGATTCTAACCTTCACATGCCTTAACATCAATAGCAGCAATCTGGTGTCATATAACAACTATGCATGTTGTTTGTAAGTCTTCTCTCATTTTTGTTATCTAAGTTTCAGACTGTTTTACCATGATTTCATCGAGTATTGTGTATTAAGATCCTTACCTTCACATTAATGGCAATAGTTAATCTAAACCATATAATTGCTCACTTAAATGCTACCAGAATTGAACCTATGGTTAGTATAGGAACAAAATTAAGTTTGCAGAAATAAACTATGTTTGCAGGATTGATTCACCTTTTATACCTTTTCTTTAATGCCTACGACGAACCTGAATTAAAATTTTGCTTCTGGTATCACATATATTTATGTGTTCCTTGTAGGTTATCCTGCAATCTGAAACAATACAGGAGCTGACAAATACTTCTAAGCAACTGTCTTCATTGCAGCAGGAAATGGCAATGCTTCGTCAAACAGCAGATGCACACGAGGCTGAAAATGTAAATTATGACACTCAAAATTCTTTGGACTCTGTTATTTTGTTTTGGGCCTTGGCTTTGTGGAGTACATACTATACATATTTTGTCAGGCTAGAGTACATACTATTCATGCTTTGTTAGGCCAAAACGGTTGATTAGTTTGTGCCTTTTTACCTTTTCCCTTTTGGCTTTTGGTGAATTTTACCTTTTTGGGTTAAAGTTTAGCTTGTGGCCAAGTATAAGTTGTGGCATGTCAAGAAGGTAACAGCATTACAGGTATAAGTTGTGGCATCACACACTTTTGTAGCCTCGATTGTACTATTTATACATGTGTTTTAGCCAGAAGCCCATAACGTATACCTGTAATGCTGTTACCTTTTCCCTTGAGAGGAGTATGGGGTTGCCATAGGAATCTGGCTTGCCAAGCACTCTTTTGAAACAAGTGGCAATTTGCGGTGAAACAGATGGACTTAAGAGTTTCTCAAGATTGACTTAACATTGATCTATTCTTTTGGTAGTAGGTAATTGTTCTTTTAGGAGGAATTTGGTTGAGGCTTCTAATCCTTATTTCCGTATCTAGCTGGTTCATTTGAAAGACCTTGCTGCTATGTTGAAACACTCCATTCAAGTTTAAGTAGTTGGTGTACTTAATTCTTGATTAATTCTTCAGTGGCTGGTGATATTAGTGAGCTATATATCTTGACAGCAGGTGCTATTCTTCAGATTATTGCCCTACTCTGCAGATTTTGTTTGAAAAATATTACCGCTGTGCTTATAGACTACATTTCTCCTAAAAATCCTGAAGAATATCTTCTAAGCCCTTGCTGCTCTGGTTTTGTTAATATTGTCCTACCCGGCAGATACTTCTTTTAAAATTCTGTACTCCAGGTCTACCTGATCGAGCAATATCGCTCATTTTCTTGGTTAGTGGGGGCATGTTTTGATTTCATATACGTTTGGCTGTTTAACTTAACTTATGAGCCCTCGCTGCCCTGCATTTTCTTTGATAGATCAAGCCTGTACATCGATATGGTTTTTGTTCAGAACTTTTTCATTATATTGTGTGTTCTTTTGAGTAATGAGCCAGAACAATCGTGAATAATAATCGATTCTGTTCCCTTTATTTATGTTTACAATCTCTACATCATAGTATGAATTTGGCTGCATGGTTTCTTCTTGGGAAAAATTCTGTTGCATTTGTAGATTACGCGGAGTTAGATGCATAAAAGCAGTGATTTGCTTAGTTGCACCATCTTACTAGTTCTGTAAAAAAATAACATGTAATATTTTCAGGATTGTCTAAGAACGTCTGGTGAGCAAGAAAAGATAGAGTTGGTGAAAGAAAAGGATGAGGCCCTTCGGAAGTATAGCGAGCTAAATGATCAGGTTTTTTAGCTTGCCATTGTTACAATATGATTATTCTTGTACTATGTAAGCAGTTTTTCTTTAGTAATGCTTATTTTTGTTAAAATCCTGCTGCTTATCTAAAGTCTAGGTATCCGGTTCTCAAAATAAAAATATATCTGATTGGTTCTGGTAATTCTTGGAACAGTGTGTTTCTGGCAGTTCCTTGGTTGCCCATTTCAGTGTTGATCAGTTTCATGACCATATGGTTTAGTTATCTGTTTGTTATTCATTATGACTATCTCGGGTAACATTTTATTTCACGTGCAGAATAAGATTCTACACAACCGACTAGAAGCTTTGCACATTCGATTAGCTGAGCAAGAACGGGGTATTGCTGGGCTTTCATCGCAACGAACCGACTCACATGGAGAGGATGATTTGCATGGCGTTGTCAGCTACTTGCGCAGATCAAAGGAAATAGTGAGTGCAAAATTCCGCCTTTATTACTACATTATGTTATTTCTTGTGGGGTGGTATTTATTCAGTTAACTATTTCAGGCCGAAACAGAAATATCGTTGCTTAAGCAGGAGAAATCACGGCTTCAGATAGAGGTATGTTAAGTTTGCCCCTCTTGCTCACTGTTACTTGTTTAAAATACTTGCCAACTATGAGTACTGCACTGCAGGATGCACGATCATTGCATGTGGTCCTGTTCTTTCACTGTGCATATATGTTTTCTGTGCAAGCTAAGTTGCATGGTTTAATCAGTTTGTTTGTGTGAAGTGGGAACCAATATTTAAACATGATTTCAGCTATATGACTACCGATTGCATGTGCTCCTGTTCTTTCACTGTGCATATACGTTTTTTTGTACTAAGTGGCATGGGTTAATCAGTTTGTTTGTGTGAAGTGGGAACCACTATTTAAACATGATTTCAGCTAAATGATTACCACCGGTTGACACATTTTATGTGATGCCATTTGTTTGTCTATTTTGAGAGAGAACTGTCCCTTCTATACTTGATTTCTGCTATATGATTGGCAAATTATGTGTGATGTGGATGAAGCCTGGCAAATCCCTTCTGCCCTTAAAGCTGAAGTATATAAGGTCATTATTATTTCTAATCAGATGCACTTCATTCTGTTGCCTGTATAGCTGGAAAGTGCATTGAAGTCCAGCAAGGAGGCACAGGATTTGCTCCGCAGTCAAGCTGATAGTGCAAGATCATCAATGTTCAAGGATGAAGAATTCAAGTCGCTGCAACTCCAGGTGCCATTGTACCTTGTGAATTTTCAACACATTTGCACATTTCCTCTTGGTGCCTTATATATGTATCTCATTTTCCCTTTTGTTTTTGAAATGGATTTTGCTCAGGTGAGAGAAATTAATTTGCTTCGTGAAAGCAACATACAGCTTAGAGAGGAGAACCGACACAATTTTGAAGAATGCCAGGTCAGCTAAATGATGGTGTATTGTCTATTTTGTTTTGGTATGGCCAATAGCTGGATGTGCTAATAGTCATTCGTTTCTTGATTTTCTCTCTACAGAAATTCCGTGAGGAAGTTAACAAAGCTAAAATAGAGGCTGAAAGATTGAATAAAATATTACTGGAGAAACAGGTATATGCTGAAGTATGTACAAAAGATCTAGACATGAAGAAGACTGAAATAGCAAATCTCAACCACAGGATTTCTGAGGTATGTTATTGGTCATTTTGCTACCATTGTATAGTGTGACACATCCTCAGATTTTTTTTTTATTAAGTACCAGTATATTGTTTCTCGAATCATTCTGAATATATCCGTCCAAGTGAATGTGCATGCTTACTGTCATGATATAATAAATTTTATCCGTCCAAGTGAATGGATACCAAGTAGTGGATTTGGTGATGATAGTCCAGTCAGCCATGTCACCCTGATTCAACCTCCTTTAAAAATCTGGCAATCAAACTAGAAGAAAAACTATGTTCAAACAACAAACAATACAACAGAGAGTTGGCTGAGCATGACGGCACAGTCTTGACGCCCACTTGGGCAGTGCATGGGGTTGGATGTGACTGCAGGGAGCATGTTGAGCTTGATGGTGGCGACACAGTGGGGTTATTTTCTTATCTTTGGCAAAGACCAGTGCTCAACTAAACAACAAATTTGTACCATTGAGCCATCCCAGCACCAGGCCTCCCAAATTGAACTCTTGGGATGCTCCCTGGTCCCCTGGGACAGGCAACCAAACAGGCCCTTATTCTTGGACTTGAGGCAGCAAATCCCTTCAATGCTGGGCATCAGTTTTCTGCAGGCAACATTAAACTGTGTATTATGGGAGGTTGTGGGGGCAGTCTTACCAAGGGAATAATGGGAGCGTATTCAGCAGTAAAAAATGTGTGCTTTCAATTTTTCTGTCATAGGTGGTGTTATAAGCGGTGGAAGTTGATTGATTTAGTGGCTTGCTGTGTGACACAGAAAAGGGTAGGTATTGGAAAAAAGGGAAACAGTGATGAGGTGCTCAATTTGTGCTGTATTGTATTTCTTCATTCAGATGGTCTAAGATGAAGTTTTATTAATGTTTTCTTCATGCCCTAACATTATTGACAGCAGTATATCAGATATTTATAGTTCGACTCTTCTGAAGTTGCAGTTATGTTCTGAACTTCTACTGTCTTCTGCAGTTGGTTGAAAACAGTAGAGGCGTCGATTTGAACACATATGAGACCATGAAGGGTGAACTTCAAAATGTCAAAGTCAGTGGTTTTATTTTCTCTGTAGTGCCATAATTCTGAGATATCACTTTTAAATCTTTCTTTTAAAAAACAAATGTCTCCCTTGACATTCCCTTCACAAGTACTTGAAATGATACTATTTTTCTATTTTGGGAGAGCATAACAGCCCGCCCCTTTTTCCTTAAGCTGCACGCGATTGTTAGTGTTGTATCATATGCTGCAAAACCCCATTTCAGTTCAGAAAGTAGTAATGATAATCTTTTGGACTACTGGCATAAATTTAAAAATCTTTTCTTTTCTTGTGGATACAAGTGTTTTGCCATCCATGTGCAGTGTCTTCTTTCTAGAGTACGAGTACACACCTTAGCCATGTAATCCCGAGCCATGCCATCTAAGTGTAGTGTCAAGGAGACAATTTCAGACCACAGACTTCTATTGATTAACATGCCATCTAAGTGTAGTGTCAACTGACTTCTGTTGTTTATTTCTTGTGCCTAACAGTCAACCTTGAGAGAGAATTCAGCTGAGCTTGAGCGTGCAAAGAATCTTCTTTCCGAGAGGGACGCTGCCATAAGAAATTTAGATGAGAAGCTTGCTGGCTGTCAGTCTGAATTGGGAGCTAGGGAAAAGAAGCTGAATGATGTTGAGGTTTGAATTTATTAATCCTTGTGATACCAATATTATGACTTTATATTCTCAGCTGTGTTAATATACCATTCTGTTCCATAGGCTAGCCTGAAATCTGAAATTGATAGACAGAAGAAGATTACCTTCACCTACAAGGTTAGGATGTCCTCCTTTTTTTCTGTTGCAAGGTCAAGAGTTAAGTGCCATTTTCATGCGTTATTATGTGGCCCTATTTAATGATGCAGAAAAAAGTTGACGTGTTAATGCGAGAGAAAACGGATCTTATCAAAGAGAATAAAAGCATTTTGAAGCAGATTGAAGATCTTAAATCAAGTAATTTGACGTTCTTTCTCTTTCATGTCAATTGATACCTGCAATTTCTCTAGTTCTAAATCTGATGTACTATAGCAGGTCAGAAAATGCCGATGGAAACATCAAATGTTCAGGCCGTAAAAGAGAAGGACATCAGGATACAGGTTAGCATGTTGAGCTTAAATGGCATTAAAACATTTCTTCCTGCTTCTAACTCGAATGTATTAACAGACACTGGAAAAAATCTTGGAGAAGGAGAGAGATGATCTCAAGAAAGAAAAAGCAAACCGCAAAAAGGCTGAGAATATTTTCTACGTCGCTGTTCAAAATCTAACAAAGGTACATATCTTCCTCATGCTCATTCTCGATGGATTTTCCCATTCGGTACTGCTTTGCCACATTGTCAGTTAACACATGATAAAGAAATGTCAGCCAGTCACGTCATGTAGCATTGTTATAACTATTTTTTGTATGCTTTTAATTCGGAATTTATCTAAAATGTTGTAAAGGAATATATTAATAAAAGTCTAAAGAATCTTCAATGTTTATAAATCGATGGACATTTTTTTTAAGGCTTGATATGTTTTGCCTTTATAAGTTCTTACCAAAAGGGTATTTTTTTAAGCGTCATCCAATTGATTTTTTCAAATATCGTTTACAGGAGAAGAAGCAAATAGAAGAATCGATTGAGAAGCACAGGCAGGCTGTGAAGGAGGTGATTGAGGTATAGTTTATCTTAAATATCCATTTATTTTCCTGTTGGTTATGGAAGTCACAGTATATATACTTTAATTGCGGAGCTCTGCTCATTTTAGGGACCTAACACATTTATCCTTAATTATTTTCTCTGATCATAATTGAAAGTCGATGTGCATTTTCTGCAGCATTACTCTGGACAATCATCTCAAATCCCGTCTGGATCAGCAGTAGAGGAGCAGTTCCGTTCATATTTCCTCGCGGCTAAAAAAATGGAGGAGTCTCCTAGCCCGTTCCAAGATGGTTCAACTAGCCAGACACCACCTATTGAAACTCCCACTGTCGATGCAGCTGCGACAGGTGCTCCCCTCTTCATTCTTTCTGTTCTTCCGAGGATGGGATATTAAGTAGTTGAAACAAATGCGGCAAGATCATAGAACCGATTAGGCGCATGCATTTGGTAAATAGCCTGAAAATGACGGTTATTTATCGCAAAAGTTAGTATTAGACATTGTTTTGAAATGCAATATTATACTGAACTTACCAGGCATGTTGCTTGGTGGCATAGGGTCGCAACTTAATCGTAGTTGACAATGGGGTTGTTTCTACTTTGTTACCCATCCTAAAGTATGGGAGTTAATAATCCATCTTCTTTTTCCTCAGGGCGGCAGGTAGCTACTCCGCCAAGGCCTGCTCAAGTTAAAGTGATGGAGGAGAAAGCAGTTTCTTCTTTGCCCAAGCCAAGTACCGAACAACGCAGATCAAGAAGGGTGCTTGTTCGGCCTAGTCTTGAACGAATTGAAGAGCCCCAGGCTGATGCGGCTACACCACTTGTCGATGGTTCTGCAGTACAGGAGAAAGGTGGCACGTCGACAGAACGAGGTTCCACAGTAGTTCAGGAAAAAGGTGGCCCATCACTCGAGCGTGAAACTTCTGGCAGTGTGTCTGTATTGCCTTCTGGTCGCAAACGTCTCATGCCATCATCGCAGATGAGAGATGATGCATCACATGGAGAGGCTAATGATGCCAATCCTCCATCAAAGAAACCTAAAGAGGATTCTGCACAGAGTTCCAGTGAGTTAAAAACTGATCAATCGGCCCCTGAAGATGTAACGACCGAGGCTCCTGTGGTTCCTGTGGTTATTTCGATGGACAACCAAGATGCGCAACAACAGCCTGGAGAAGAGATGAACACGGATCAGGCTTCCATGCCAGTTGAAGAGGTTGAGGACATCAAGGATGACGAAGCGGGTAACAATGATGACATGGAAGGATATACAGGTGCATCAATGGACATGGAAGGCCAGGATGCTGAAGTTAATATGGACAGTGATGCAACTGCTGTGGAAGATGTGCCGCTTAAGTCAGAGGCAGTAGTGGAATCGTTTGATGAAGACCAGAAACTCGAAGATGCGAAGGAAGAGGGCCAGATTACTACAGCCACCGATGCTGAGGATGAGAGGGAGGAGGGGGAGTTGCCGGATGAACCCGAACAACAATCAGATAGCAGTCCCTTGGATATTGGTGAGCAAGCAGGTGATGCTTTCAGGGCAGCATCTCCAAGTGGGGCAGCAGCAAAGAGCGATGCAGACATGTCAGAGGAGATTGTAGAAGGTGATGGTACTGCTGAACTTGCCGAGGTGGAGCCAGACCAAAGCCCTCTAGCACAGTCAGGCGGAGCGGATGCATCACCAAGCAGAACCACTGATGCATCCCCTGTACGTGAACCTTCCCCTTCAAACCCAGCCATTGCTGGCGCATCTTCTGACCAACAGAATCCCGGTACTGCAGCAGAGACTGTGGGAAGAACAATCAACTTGACGGAGAGAGCAATACAAAACAGAACAAACAGACAAAACAGACTTGTACGGACAAGCACTCCACAGCCTTCCTCTTCCAGGGGTCGTCCTCGAGAAGCCGGGCGCGCACGGGGACGTGGTTCCCGGCGAGGTGGTCAGCCATAGTGAGATAAGAAAAAAATTGGTGTCGTCGCTGGAAACTTGTAGTTGCATCTTTGCCCAACTACTTAAGACTACTTTTTGCATTAACTACTGAACAAGCTTTGCTGCCGGAGTAAAGCATTGCATGACTTGTAGCCGTCGAGTAAGCAAATATATGCCGCCCGACTCGTTTACAAATGGTATGCTACTAAGCGGCTGTGTTATGGTGCGCCTATTGACGGTGCGCTTGAATTGCTCTGTGAGGTTACATCACTAATTGCTACGTGAAACTTTCATCAGTCTTGTCTAAGTTCACCTCATGCGTTAAATTCAGCTATGGTCGCGTTGCGTGCCAGTTGCTAGGGTAGGCGGTGGCTTTCTCAAGGACGCGTCTGGGTTGTTGTCCGTTCTGACTTTTTTTTGAACGCATGTACAGAAAAGGCATGATTTACACTTTCGTTTTCCTTTTGTGTCTTAGGACTCGGTTGTACTTAAGTGTTGCATGGTTCAAAATATTTACATGGAGCTTACGTTTGCCATATGAAGCACTGAGCAATAAAAATCTAAAATAAAAAAAATGAGTGTCAACTAGATTATCCATTAGAACATTACACGCCCAGAAAAGCTGTTAGCAGGGCGACACAGCTTAAGCACGTCCCTTCTAACCGAGGATCAAATTCAGATTTTCACTATGATTGGACCGAACAATGGATCTTCTTTCATATATGCAAGCTTGTTTTTTTTGTGTGTGGCTAACATAGCAAAGCTTCATCATGCATAATACTCCATCATTAATTTATCGAACTAAAAAGAAAAAATACATTGAACTAAAACACATTATTGGCAACAACAAAGCAAAGCGAGGTATGCAATGGATGCTTCCTTCCTACGCATCCATGCATACCCCATACAGGTACACTCTTTTTTTTCGAAACGGATACAGGTACACTCTTCAATCACACACAAAACGTCGACACAGCGCTCGCACGCATGCAGTCGCTGATACATGCATACGCATGCCTTGCCTATGTATAGCAGCTATTTTTATTAAGCAACCAAAAGCTAGTGGAAATTGAATTGTAGCAGGCTAGCTACCCATCGATCGATGGGCGTAACGTGGACGCGTTGGCCGGCCGGCTCGATCCATACATCAGGGGGACTCCGTGGTGGCTGCGGGGCGGAAGGGGTTGGGCACCTCGAAGCCCGGGTTGGGCACCCAGGTGTCGTCGGCGCCGGGGATGAACTGCCCCCTGGCGGCGGCCGGGATGCTGTGGTCCAGACCGCCGATGTCCGGCCTGTAGTGGGTGCCCAGCTCGTACCGCCCGATCCCCGGGATCAGCACCATCCCCTCCTGGAACGTCTCCGGCCGCTTCACCGCATCCTCCTTGGCGGCGGGCTTCGCGGCCGGGACGTCGCGCGCCGTTGCCGAGCCAGGGCACACCGCGGCCGCCACCAGCACCGCGAGGATCAGCAGGGACGCCGACTTGTTCGCCATGTCGATCGAGTGGCTAAGCCTGAGCTGTGATCGCGACTAGTGGCAGTAGCTAAGTGAGCCCCTGGCTGCTGTCTCGATCGCTGGCTGTTGCTTTCGTTGTGGTGGATGATGTTGATCGATCGCCTTGCCGGACTTATATAGAAGAGCGTGGCGTAAAGGCCCCGCTGGCGCGCCGCGGGGCGGGAGCTAGGGAAAAGGCGGTGCGTTCAATTCGCATGCACGGCGCACGCTGTAACCAACGCCGGGGCCGTGCGTTATTGTGCGCGCGGGAGTGAGCAAAAATGGCTACTTGCTAGGGTGTGAATGACGGGGACGATCGAGCATGCGGCGCGAGCGATCGGAAGGGGTTGCTTGCGTGGTACGTACCGTTGGATGGGGGCGCGCGCGGGGACGAGGGACCCTGCGCCGCGCGGTCGTTGGTCTAGAAGCCATGCCAGGTTCGGAAGTTCCAGCTACCCTGGCCTGCTCTTTATAGCGCCGCCGCGATCGACCACGGGGAGGCTACTTATTTCCTTTCTCTTGCTATATCTCCCTTTTGCCACATTTTTTTTTCCAATGTACGTAGCACGTAGCTTTTATCTACCTAGTCCACCTGAAACAACTGGTCTGGTTGGAGAGTAATCACTTTCATGGTCGGGAAAAAGGACAGCCAAAATCTTTTTGATTGCTTTGTGCCGGATTTGGTGGAAGACTAAAAAATGCGGCTTGTTTTGAGAACAAACTTCCTGCTGATCCCCGTGGGATTATCTACCATGTTTGTTGGCTACTGGAGCGATTTGCAGAAACCAAAGGTGCAGAAGGCGAAGTGGATGAACTTGTGAAGAAAGACGCGCAGGAGGTCTTCTGCCGATGGCATGGTTGGGCACCAGCATTGTCGAAGAATCATCTAAAAAAAACATTGTCGAAGAATAGCAGGTGGACAATGTTTGTTACCAATAAACTGCTGAACTTGTCGGTTGTAGCAGTGTAGTGTTCTGTGAGTTTCATCAATAAAGCTGGGAGAAACCCTTATATATACGTGGCAGTAGCTTCTGTTCGATAGGAAATTAGGAAGTGTCTATTCGTCAATTCCTATAAGTCTGACATACTACTCTTATTTATAAGTCGGCATTCTCCACCTCGATCTTTCTGGCAAAACAATGCAACTTCAGTTTCAGAGATGCGCGGCACCGAAAAATCACGCATGATTTGTTTTACGACCCTACATACGTAATGTGCAACAGATTCTTCCCCGCAAAAACAAAATTAGCACATTCTATTTGCCTCGTCTTTTTTGAGACACCTTTACCCCTTCTCTTCCAAGCGCGGTAAGCACGGTGCGTGCTATTTGGTGTTATCTTAAATCAAGCCGTTTTAATAAGTTTGATCAAGCAGGAAATCATGAACATCTACAATACCAAATCAATATCAGTGGATCTATCGAGAAATGTATTTTCATAAATGTATTTATTGGATATTGCATATGTTGATCTTTTCTAAATAGTTCATCAGACTTAATACAAGACTAAGTGGTCTTGTATAGATCAAAGGAATGATTAACTATTTTTTTATTCCTGCCCTACATCTGACATTTGACTTTGCAGCTACATTGTAGGATTAGGGGAAGGTGGCCCAACTAACATTATTGGCGTGAATCTCCAGTAGAAATCTGACGGCAGGGAAGGCTAGAGCCTGGAGCCACGGCTCCATGGTCCTGTCAAACTGTACAGCAGTGCAATCACGACCGATTTGCAACTCACAACAAACCAAAGACTGAACTTTATTGTTATGTCCGCACAATTAACCAGAATGCACAATGTCATTAGTATGTTCTTTTTTTGCATGCACACATGTGCTAAAATAATCAGATCAGACAGTAATAACATATATCGCACAATAAAGTACACCCATATATCAGACAGCAGATACATCAGCATGAAACTTCAAACCAGTATTTGACACGCAGGTAAATTTGGCCAATTCAGACGTCATGAATCTGCTGTCGATGCTATTCTAATGTACAAAGTCAGGCCGAAGCAGGCGGGTAACATTCTATTTTCATGGTGGCGTTTACCTTATCTTGAGATCATTCTGTGAACGAATGGCAAAAGTATAATTTCTCCAACAACATTGGCTAATAAACCGCCAGCCACAAGCCACAGTAGCCAGCCATGCTGCAGGTTCTCCTCTTGCATGTTACAGACTCTATCCCACAGTCATCGTCGGCCCTGCATCTGTGGCTAGGGAACACATCTGGTATGTGGCATGCACTCTCCCACGGGGAGCCAACGTTTGGCCGGAAAATTGTCTCTGGACAGACTTTGGATGACAATGCGCTCGCACGAATCGGTTGGTTGTCGTCCTGCAGAGAGGTTCTCGATATCGTTACGATGACAGTACAAAGTAAGATTAATGCTCCTACAAATAGGAGCTAGGGCATCATGTGGTTTCCTAACTTGCGTTCTGATGTAAGGTAGCATGGATCACCTTAACAACTGTCCAATTGGTGGGAACATCCAGCCGAGGAATTTTCTCATGCCACGTGCTCATTACTGGAAGGGGATGGCCCTCTGTTGTAAATATGTAATTTTTGTTCCTCAAGAATGAATCGTCGTAAAGGAGAAAAAGATATTTGCACCTGCAGAAGATTTATCAACAGTCATTTCAACAGTGACCGGATCTATCAGCGCGAATGAGACAGTTTTGTTCCAACTGCTTATTACAAACGATAGGAAGATTAACAGCTCACGTTTCTGAAAGAAAGAAGCTGTGTTGATGATCTTCAAGGTTCATTGTTGAAACATCTCTGATACTAGCAAAACCTCCTTCCACTTTGGTGTAGTAATTAAGTGATCCAATTATAGCTTCACCCACTTCTAGGTACCAAGGATCTAAAGATATCAGTGGTGTTAGTGATCTGGACATCATATTATCTTCATCTGCTTGATTAATTTTTTAAGAAAAAAATCCCCAACAATAATATTTGTCTGTTATTCATGATCACACCTTTAGTTGCTTGATAAAGATAAAATGTAGACTCAGCAAACTCTGGACGTAAAGGGTAGTACTTCTCTGTAGGATGCAAAATTCCGTAGTCTAACAGATATCTGCAAAGTACAAAGCATGCATCAATAAAATACAGTGTAAAACCTGAAAGCAAGTTTTGGTCATACTCTTGTCAGTCTTGTGCATCATACTCTGAATTTATTTCAAACAGTCACACAATACTTCCATTTTCCTTTACAAACTGATGGTCAGGTACTTAGTTTTTAATTATTAATACCTTTCAGGAAGGACGCCGAACCTTTGCCATACATTGTAAAATTCACGATGTGACAGATTTGCAGCAGCAACATCTCCTAGTAGTGTCTGGTGATGATGATAGCAGTAAGCAAACAATACAAGATAAAAAATTCCACAATAAGGTGATATATCAACCATGTACAGAGTCAGCAGACCTGAACGCCAGGCCAGAAGGCCTGGAGGCTAGTTAGTTGCCAGTGTGTTGCTTCTCCGGTCCTGATATCAGCCTCATGGTACCTGAGAAGGCGGATGATTATTACTGTCCGGTACAAGCATATTGCGGCGACAAGTAACTAGCATGGAATGGAATTTTTTGAATGAATATGTCATGAAGAAAGGGTGTACCATGGCCCATGTCGGAAATACTTCTGCACTGCTAGGTAAGCAGAATGAAACATATCCCAGTACTCATCACTTCCAAAAAGGATATATGCCTTCATCAAATACTCGTAAAATGAATCAACTCCTGCAAATATGTTACGGAAGATCATCAATATGTCTCAAGCACATATAGTATCTTCTAATTAGACAGAATTAAACGACATATACAAAGAAACACTTGTAAAAAAACAATTATGCTACAAATTTGTCGTTGGTATAAGCGATACACCAAGTGGGCTAGCATAAGGAGTAGTACCAGCACCAATGCCTGACGAATATTCAATCCAGTTGCCAGACAAAACATCTAGTGTTGAGCCTACAAGATTCAGTGAGCTTCTCATGCTCCATAACTTGCGAAGAGCACGAAGAGCTGCAGCTTCATATCTAGGATCACCGGTCAAACGTGACAATGCACCCATTTCCAGGATAAGGGAGCCTGCAACAAATTTACGTATCTTAGCTACCACTACCAAGATACCCAAGATAATAGTGACTATTCCGCCACTCACCACATCCTGATGTGCTTGTTTCAGTTGTCTCATTCTCCATCACCCCATACTGGAAAAAGTAGTCATAGCATCAGAGATGATGTATGAATAAAATACAAGCTGTTTGTCAGATCATGATTAAAAGGATTGTAATATACGTGAGCTATGTAATATGTATGACTTGAGTGTTACAAGTAATATCATACAAGGGTATCCAGAAAGGGAAACAAAATAATTTTCTAACGATTATCTAATTTCCACAGGAGGCTTGACACTTCTGTTCTGTGCCATAGCAGGAAGGGGCGTGCTGAATAAATGGAATTTATCAATACATGTCTTTTACTATTTATGTTATCCGGGAACGTGATTGTAGCGGTGTACTACTTTCTGAATCAGAAGAAAGGCCAAGGGTTTATAAATGAACCTTAAGATTGATCCATGCATACGGCAATCCAGTAGGGGTCTCAAATGCTGGCAGAAACCGTCTGCCTAAATTTTCAGCAAGGTGTAGTAATTGGTTCTGATATACTCCATCTTTATTCTGATTGCTGTAGTCCTTTGCAAGAATATGAGCAGAAATAAGCCCCCCAAGAAGTCTTATGTTACACTGGATAAGAAGGGAAAAAAAGGCATGAAGAAGGGAAAACTGTGAGAAAATGATTGTTGCTTAAAATCCTGGCAACATGTCATTGTTTTGTTCTAGTCGTGATAAAAATCAAATGGCATTACCTCAAAAAGATTAACTCGAGCATCAACATCAAAAGTTAGGTTCTCTGAAAGCCAACTAACTCCTCTGTCAAATTCTGTTAGGTTACCTAAGACAACAAGACTGCATGAGCCAAAACAGAGAGGCATTACCTATCGATCTTACGGATACAATTTTCCTTTTGAAGAAACAACATGGTAATTCATATTCTTATCATCAAAAGACAGCACAAATCTCAAAGTATCCAGAAACATCACAACTTCATAAAGTGTACCTTGATAATGACTCAACTAGTGACAATGCTGATCCATTATAATCCTGTGGCAAGTGCTCAAGCTACAAGAAGAAACAAAGAGGTGATATTACGCCGGGGTATCTTTAAGCTTTCGTGATGTCAATTGCAAACTGTAAATTTGTCGATAAATTAATACATTTAGGTTGCCAAGCTCACTGAGGGAGTCAGTGAAGCCTTTAGTAAGAGGCTTCAATTCGTCATGCTGAAAAGGTATCAACACAGAAAACATTAGATTGGCCATGAACAAATAAACTGAATTTTGTTCAAGAATTCCTAAGATAGCTGATGAACATACTGGAAATGCATACGCCATGTAGTTGTCATAAGCATGATAAAACCTGAAATGAATGGAAATGAATCAGTACTAGAATCCAAGAATTGAACATTGCATTACACAGATTTGTTAGCGTGCCAATACACAGGTTAACAGCCTTTATGTACAGAGCTACTTGGCTAACTCTGTATGTTGAAAGCTTTGTCATGTGCAGACGAGGCTCTAGTCTGGAGGCCTTGATCTAGAAACTGAAGAGGCCAGAATCACACAGCTTACAGTCACATCATATCGTTGATGCACTGGGGACTGGGCGGTGCAACATTATTGCAGAACTGAAATACAAAGATTATGTAGTGATTCATTGACCACATGGGCTGAAACGTTGGTTATAGGCGTGAGCTCTAGATGTTGTCATTAGTCTGAACAAGACGAACAAAGTTCGCATTTTTATCTGCGACGCGAATTACAGGGGCTTCTGTCTGTGAAGACGGAGCTTACAGGACAGCTAAAATCTTCTTCCTCGTATGACACAGAAATCCCCGCGACAAAATGGAACCTTCCCAATCCCAAAGCTCGGATTAAACCCGACAGAAATCGAACAGAGGGTAGCTCAAGACAGGGGGGAGCGCTCACATCTCGACGACCTTGCCCCTCATGCGCAGCCTCCTCGCGCGCCCGTACCCGTCTCTGCTGGCCGCGGCGGCGGGGGCGGCCGCGGCGAGCGCCGCGAGGAGAAGCGCGACGGCAGCGAGCCGCGCCGGCCGAGGAGATCGCATGGAGACGGAGGTGGGACTGGGAGCCGGCCGATGACGACGGTGTCCGATGGGGATCAGGGCCCGCACGACCGAGAGCGGATGGTTCCCTCCTTCCGCCCGTGGATTTGGTAGACGTATTCAGATCTCGTACCTGACGTGTTTTATGCTTGCGTGTACGTAATGGCACGACACGTTGTCTGCCACGTAGGATTCTTTTTTCTTTCTGTATATTAACCTGAAATGGGGATATACAAATACTCCCTCCGTCCTAAAATTCTTGTCTTAGATTTGTCTACTTGTAAGGGAGTATAATACGAGGGGTATTTTTTTTTTTGAAAAGGGAGATGAGCCCGGCCTCTGCATCAGAGCGTGATGCATGCAGCCATTTTATTAATTATTCATCAAAACCTCACAAATAAAACATTAATAAGTCCGAAGCCACCGTCTCGGAAACATCTGTCACTATTCCTATCAACTTGATGAAGGGGTGCAGATTGTCTGATTCGCATACCCAGACCTCACACCAAAGCCCAACATCTAAACTCGGAGGTCCCAACCAAGCAGCATTGGTGGGTCTGGGGCACACACCGGTCCGGCGCACTCTCAGCGGTCACCGTACGCGCACGCTGCAGAGGCCGCCGCCACTGTCTTTCACCAATCCATCTTCAGAGTAGGTACTGACGCATCGACCTTGCCAGGCCCAACTGCCGTCAACGCTACCACGATGCGAGACAGCGCCACCATCCTGCCCTCGTCCATCAACACGCATCCACCGCCGAGACACCGCTGCTCCATTCCGGAGAGACCCGCCGTTGTCGACATGCCAGATGCCACACCGTTCCTCCTTCGCGGACACCACCTGCTACCACTGGTCCCATCCCCTCCGCCTGCAGTTCCTCTAACCGAGCACCTGAACGCCCCAGGCGGCGCTCCCAAGAAGGGCACGACACACCTAGTGTCGCCGCCGCCCAATCCGAGGAGATTTTGGGTCTTCACCCGGGCATAGGGTCGGGGTGTAGGGAAGGGACCTCGACGGCGCCTTCAAGGAGGAGAGTGGCGACCTTGATCGTTGCCACCGTCGGGATGGGCGAGCCATCCAGAGTTTCCCCCGGTCGGAATCCACCTCTACCAGCCCTCCCCCAACGCACCGAGGCCGACGGCCGAGACCGCAAGCCACGAAGTGCAGCGGGAGAGAGAGAGAGAGAGGATGCAGCGGGGAGGAGATCCACCGCGACTCACCGCCCACGCGGTCAAGAAGCCGTGCATCCACCATCCGCGAGCGCCGCCAGCCGAGGGCCCCGCCGCCACGCCTACCGGGGCCGCCGCCCCAGATCTAGAGTTCTCCACGAGGACCGGAGCGACGAGATCCGCCGCCGCGCGACCAACGCCGCCGCCCAAGCCATCGCCGGGAGTCAGCTGAGCGCCGCCCCTGGTGGAGGTCTTGGTGACGCCTCCATGCGCCAGAAGGTTCCGCGCGACCCACTGACGCAGGGATGGGAGGAGAGCCTCCGCCACCACCATCGGCCGCCTAGGCTTAGCCCGACGGTGTCCTCCGGCGGCGACGGAGGGAGTGGACAGAGGAGACGGCGGCCCCGGCGGCCGTGGGGATTGGATCCACCCAAGTCACCCGACGTGCTTCACTGCGAACTTCATATTTATCTCCGGTCTTTCACGACAATTTTCATATTCCCACACTGTGTGTGTGGACCATCAATCATGTTTTCTTCTTAGGGAACCATCATTCATGTTCTGCGAAAGAGAATGGCGTTGGGTATAAACCTCTTCATACAACAATCATCTTTCATGCGTTTCTTCCACAAGAATGCATAAACATCATATTAATTATACGAAAATACATCAATCGTCTCGTTTATGCTAAAACTTATACATCAATCATGTATCAGCTCAAAAAGATTATGCATATAGGACTCAAGCTAGTACTGAACCTCCCATGTATCAGCTCAAAAGCGAATTGGTCTAGTTTATAAGGAAAATCTAGCTAAAACGGTGCAAAGGGAAAACACAAAAAAGCAATAGGATGACTTAATATCTATAATACGATAGTATATTTTGTAATGTCTAATGAAACAATTTGACATTGTATAACTGGGTAGAGTTGGTCAAACTTTAAAAACTTTGATCTAGTACAAAGGTAACAAAGCTAAAACTTTAGTGTATTTCAAACGAAGGGAGTAAGTTTTATGCAAGGCTATAAGGACGGATCCTATGCTCAAAGGATTTGAATCAAAGGCTAGTGTGAGCGATTAACTAATTTTTGTTCCTTAAAAGATGCTAATATTTGTTCCTTAAAAGAAAATAACACCAATCATAAAATTCACCTTTACAGTTATGCTATTATACTTTTGGATAAAATCACTCTCGTTGGAGCAAGATTGGAGTAAGCAACACCACATAACTTGTTTGTCATAAAATAATGAATCGGTTTTCATTTCACCTTACCAAATGCAAGGCATGAAGTAGCGGCTTCGTGGAGCCCACTGTCATCATCTCCTTTCCTCACATCTTTTCTATTGTTCCCCCCCCCTCTCTCTCTCTCTCTCTCTCTCTCGGTAGAAAAATATGTCCAGTTACAACTTCGACTTCATCCTCCCTCTAAAATATAGCACAGAGGCATCGATTCCCAGATCAAGTCACTGAGGAGCTCGCCCTCGACTTGAAGCAATGGCTAGCCATGGAGCTTCTGCCCTGACAGCTTGGTCGTTGGGAACTTGACACCTTGCGAAGCCACCACCTTCTGCCCTGACACCTTGTGAGGCGACCACCTTTGTTCCATGCTGGCATCCGAGTATAGATGGCCTGCGGGGCAGTAGGTTGGTCCGTTGGGACGGGGAGAATATTTGGTGCATCGGTGCACCGAACTCACATATCACATTTTAAAATATTTGAGAAATTTTGAAATATTTAGCACATTCACACAACATTAGTTTATGTTGTCACAAAAATTTAAACCAAAATTCAAAAAAAGAAATGATAATTTCGAAAATTAATTGTGCATAACATAATTTGGCTTTAGATTTTTATCTCGAATAATGTTTCATATGAAAATTTTGTAACAACATACATTGATGTTGTGTTATGTATTAGATTTTTTTCAGATTTTTTCAAATATTTTAAAATATATTATGACATCCGGTGCATTAGTAGCACCAAGATGATTACACTGAATACATTCCCAGTTGGGGTGACCGTATTAGCAATGCCCGTGGAAACACGATGCACACTTAGCAATATGCGGACCAGGCTTGGCATCAACAGTGACGCAAACTCACGGAAACCAACCAACGGGTGCTGCTGTGGTTGTTTTCTGTTTTGTTTGAGTACAACCCAAGGCAAATTTGTTTATGTGTAAATAGTTAATTAGAAGATAAATATTGTGATAACATAATATGTTACCATAAAATGCACCAGAGGCAAAATGAGTCTATATCTAAATAAATGATGGTTTGCATGATATACTACATATATGTTACTATCCATCATGAAGATAGTAACATAGACTAATGACATATGCATGTTATTACTTTAAGTTATTTTTTTTAGAATGAAGACGCTAGAGGCGTCCGGCTTTAAATTAATAAAGCCCACACAACAGGCAGAGTGACAGAACATAACAGCATAGGTAACAAGTACCCAAAAGCCCTAGGTGAAACAAGATAATCATAAGTCTGGGCGTTCTAAGCCGGGCGGCGAGCGATTACAAGACCAAAGCCTGGAAAGCAAAGCACGCAGGCTCGCGCAAAACAAAAGGGGCACTCCCAAACTAGGAAGTAGCCGTCGGCTCCCTTGCCGTCACATATACTTGTTGGAGTCAGTCTTGAGCGTGTCTCATCATCTCAGCGTCCTTGCGCCTTGCCAATGGACTCCACTGCTGCAGAAGAAGAGAGCATTTGAATATAACATTAGCCGGGTGCGACGGGAAGATGCCCTCAATTGTAGATTTATTGCGGGTAAGCTATAATGCCCAGAGTAGTGCCCCTGCACAACTCCACAACACTCTCTTGCCCTGCCTCAGAACAGAATCGAGCAAGCCTGCTAGCTCAGTGGAAGAGCGCGGGTCCCACTGGGCACCGGCCACCTCGCGCACCGCACTCCAGGCGAACCGGGCAAGCGGACATAAGAAGAAGACATGATTCGCATCCTCTGGATTCCCACACAGTGCGCACGGACCCATGGCCGAGCCGTGCCTTTTGGCTACGTTGACAGATGTTGGAAGTCTATTACGGAACATTTGCCGGAGGTAACACTTTGATCTTCATCGGGATGCGTGCCTTCCAAAGTCCATTAACGACCATCTGTGCCGGCCCTTGGCACAGTTTGTGGTATAACGACTTAATGGAAAACTTCCCGAAAGCGTTAAGGTGCCATGACACACTGTCGGACCCGCTGGTCAAGGCGACTGTGTTTACTTGGTCTAGCATAGATCCCATCCTAGTTGTCTCCTGGTTGTTTAGTTCACGACGGAAGTAAACAACAGGGGGGGGGGGGGTTTTGTTTTTAGGGGAGGGGCGGTAGTTGCCAAGGCATCAGCCACCGTAAGATTCGGGTGCACAACTATTGTGTACAGGTCCTGGTACTCCTCCCAGAGTGGTCGGGATCCCACCCGAAGGTCGAGCCAGAAACGGCTGGAGCGACCGTTGCCGACAGCGAACTTGGCCCCCTGGGCGAACGCCGGTCTAATGGCTTGGAGGTCGTTCCAGAAGGGGGAGCCCCTCGCGGCCCCTTCGAAGAAATTCCCATTTGGGAAATATTTCGCTCTAAGGATGTCTGCCCATAAACCAGTCGCCCCTTGCGATAATTTCCAAATCCATTTGCACATCAAAGCAATGTTTTGGAGTCTAGTATTAGTGATCCCAAGTCCTCCCAAGGACTTGGGCCGGCAGACAACAGCCCATTTTACTATATGGTATTTGCGTTTAAGTCCCGTTCCTTCCCAAAAGAAACGGGAGCGCGGTGTATCCATTTTAGCATGTACCCCTTCCGCCAACAGGAAGAGGCCCATGGCAAACATGGGAAGGGAAGAGAGGCACGAATTGGTTAGGACAAGTCTTGCCGCAGAGGACATGAACTTGCCTCGCCAAGGGCTCACTCTCCCTCCCACCTTGCCACAGAGAGGCTCCCAATCATCTATCGTAAGCCTCCGAGGAGCGAGGGGAAGGCCTAGGTAGGTGAAAGGGAATTTCCCTACTTTACAGTTTAGTAGGTTCGCAATGCGACATCCCTCGTCGTTATCTACCCCCATAGACAACACTTCACACTTGTGGAAGTTAATTTTAAGCCCCGACATCAATTCAAAACTGAGTAAGAGCGTCTTGACTGTTGCGATGCTAAGAGGGTTACTACTTTAAGTTACTTCCCACTATGACCATAATAACATAGACTAGTAACATATGCATGTTATTAGTCTAAGTTACTTCCCCTTATCAACAAATCATGAGCTGTTACACGTGGAAAAACCAAAAGCTGATTTAATTATAGGCAAGATATATGCTCGAAAGAAGAGAAAAAAATGAATACAAATAACACATCAATGTCGATTACTTTTTTACCGCAGACAAACTAAAGAGATTACTCAATCGAACAAGAATTAATTAAACTTGCTTCACCCGGCCGGCCCCGATCCATAACCTTGTGCGCACCCGAAGATATCCCAAGGCCACCATGTGGAAACTCAACGCGCGCAAGCATGCATGCATGCAATGGTCGATGCAACACGTTTCGTGGTAGGCAGAGACGTCGACGCCGGCGGAATGTATGCGCCCATCGATCACAGGGTGTTGGGCCCGTCGTTGTAGGCGTCGCAGCGCCGCCTGATCTCGCCGTCGGCGCCGGTCTTGACGCCGTACATGCTGAGCTTCTCCATGGCGCGGGAGAAGTCGTCGAAGAAGGCGGTGTTGTTGGCGGCGTAGCGCTCCACGAAGGGCCTGGTGCGCAGGTCCGACCACATGTCCTCGTCGGTGCTCAGCAGGCCCAGGCCGCGCTCAATGTTCACGTAGTACATGTTGTCGAACTTGCCGGGGGTCATGACGTCGTTGAAGGCGGCGATGGTGGGGTCCTTCAGGTACTCCTTGCAGGCGGCCTGGAGCCCCTTGGCGTAGCCCGGGTTCATGGTCGGGTCAAACGGCGCCGGCTTGCCGGTCTTGTCGCGGTAGTCGTAGATCCTGGACGCGAACTCCTGGCAGTGGGAGAAGCCCAGCGTGTGCGCGCCGGAGAGCGCCACCATCTCCTGCACCGAGAACCCCTTGGCCGTGAAGAGCTCGAGGATGCGCCCCACGGTGAAGTTGGAGTGCGGGAGCTCTACGTCGGGGGCGGTGGGGCTGGAGGAGAGCGAGTCCTTGCGGCCCAGCGAGACCGGGTACCTGGGGCCTCCGGTCATGGTGATCAGCACCCGGGACGCCAGGGCCAGGACGTCGGCGCAGGAGACCACGCCGGGGCACTCCAGCTCCAGGGCCAACTTGGAGCGCACCACGGCGTCGAAGGCGTCGCCGGGGAGGGAGTGGTTGATCTCGGCGTCCTTCTCGGATTTGGCGAAGCGGGTGGGCGCGATCAGCACGGAGGCGTCGCAGCCGGTCACGAAGCAGTCGTGGAAGAAGACGCGGAGCACGCCCGCGGCAGTGGTCGGGTTCGCCATCTGCTTCGACTGGATCACCTCCGCGATGATCCGCTCCGCCCGTGGGCACGTCTGGCTGTAGAAATCGGGCGACAGCTTGGTCGGCGGCCCCGCCGCCGCCGCCGCCGCTTGGGGCACTCCCGGCCCGGCGAGCACTCCTGCCGCCGCCGCTTGGGGCACTTGCGGCCCGGCGCCCATTCCTGCCGCCGCCGCTTGGGGCACTTCCGGCCCGGCGCGCACTCCTGCCACCGCCGCTGCTTGGGGCATTTCTGGCCCGGCGCGCACTCCTGCCACCGCGGCGGCGAGAAGGGCGGCCGCGGCCAGGAGGAGGAGGGACAGGCGGCGCATGTCTGCTGCTAGCTGCTTGGTACGTCGATCCTGCGGGTGTGCGGTTCTTGGGTTAACTCGACCCTCTAGGTCCTAGCAGGCGACGTCAGGGCCGGCGAGGTGTGTGGGGATCCTAGAAATGCGAGGGAGAGGGGAGGGTGGAGGAGTGTTGCAGCGGATGTTTGCCGGAGCCGGTGGAGGAGAGCGAATGGCGGGAACGGAGTTGGCGGGGAGTGCTCGTAGGCGGAACAAGAGGCCGGAGAGCCAGAGCAGACATGCATGCACCATCTACTAGTACGAACGAAGTAGCGTGTCCGTCGCTCTGTTTCTTTTACTACCTTTAGCCTTATCTGACTGCTAAGCTGCGCTGTTTGCTTTCAAAAAGAAAAAAAAAAGCTAGCTGCGCTGTTAGCCTGTTATTTTTTTTTAGAAACGCCTATAACTTTATTCACACTCGTAATTGTTACAGGTACACCGATTTTGATTTAAGACCCAAGAAAATACATAGTAACTCCTATGACTAGAATTACAACGAAATCTCTTCAAAACATCTTCGTGGTATCAATCTCTACTCGAAGAAATACTCCAAAGACTTCAGTAAAGAGGTTGCAATTAGACTGGAGCAACGATTTTGTCACTCTTTCACCTGCACGAACATTACCAGTAATGGTTTTTGAAAGCGCCTTGAATCACCCATCCAAAAAGATGGGAAGCCTTGATCGATGAACGTACTTGGGCCAGGGATGATCCCCTAGAAGTGCAGGTCGTCGAATCACTATATCTTCACCATGATGTCGATGAAAGATTTCACATCCACAAAGAATCAGACCAACAAAAAAAAAGCTTGACACAACAATATAAACTCATCACATCCGAATACTTGGATCTGCGAGGACATAAAACTCTCTAATCTCATGGCACCGCCAAAAGAACGAGAGAAAATTTATTCTCACAAAACTATGATGATCACTAGACGTTGACGAAGAACATAGAGATCTTGAAGATCCGAGGTCCCCCACCTCTCAACGCCAAGATGGCAGCCGGAGGCGAGGGGACCTAAATTTTTCAGATGCGGCGGCGGCGGCACAGGAACGGGAGACCCTAGCTTTAGGTAGGTCTTGCCTGTTAGTCTGTTACTTACAATGTTGCATTCAGTTTCATACCTAAAGGGTCTGTTTCGTTACCCGCGTCACCCCAAACAAACCCAGTGGGTGCAAGAAAATAGTGTTTGGTATCATATAACGGGGCTTGGCTCGCATGAGCACAGACCTTAAAGTAGCCCATAACTTGGCTCCCTAGGAACGCTCGAATCTGCCGTTTCCAGCGGGCCAGGCTGAGTCAAGCGCAAAAAAGTGAGCGGCGTGCGTAGCAGTGCAGTGGAAACTAGACACGGAGATGCCAGGAGGCTGAAATGTGCCGGCGCGGGATGGCGTGAAATTTAGCCTCACCCCCCATTTACTCACTCACCTCTTGCTCTAAGACTAGCCCATTCTTGGTTCTTGCATCGGCGACGATGACTCAGATCTGCGCAAGCGATGGCGATAGCATCACTCTCCGGCAGTAGGAGTTGCTTCTCCCCATCATCTTAGCCTCCGTCTCATTCTCCTCGTCTCAGCCATGTCCCTCCGGTCCTTGTCGACTCTGAAGCTGGTAAGAAGCATATACAACCCCCTCCTCTGTTCATTCGCTAGATTCGACCATTGCCTACCGATACATCCCGATAAATCAATATCAAGGTCGGTATAAACGAATGGAAGAAGCTGGCAATTCGGTCAACAACACTCATAGCTGTGATTTAGTCCTAACTCATGTTCGTTTACCAGAGAGCAATTCGTCGTAGGCAACAACCTATCATTAGGTATGGTCCAATGGTCATCCGAGATAGGGAGATGATGGCCAATCTGAACTACATCTACAGTAGTGACGACATATAGAGGCTATGAACATGCTTCGAATGCGAAGAGCATCTTTTGCCATGCTTGTGAAGACCTTTAGGAACATGAGGCTAATAGAAGAAAGCATGCACACCTCTGGAAGAGCAAGTTGCCATGTTCCTTCATGTCGTCGGTCATAATCAGAGGTTCAGGGTTATTCACAACACCTTCAGGAGATCTAATGAGACAATCATGGTATTTGAAGCAAGTATTGTATGCTATTGGGGAGCTCAGAGGAGACATGATCAAAGCACCAACCGGGCAAACTCCTAGTTAAATTCGCACGAGCCCAAGATGGTATCTGTCTTCAAGGTGAACACTACTCGCATTTCATGCCATAACATGCTTGCAATATTGTCACACAACCATAAGAATATGTTTTCATGCCATCACATGATTGTATTGGCGCCATAGATGGTATTCATATCACTACTAGAGTGTCGAGGACATAGGTCGCACCATACAGGGGTAGAAAGCACTATCAAGCCAGAATGTGCTTGTTGCTGTTGACTTCTATCTGAAGTTCACATATGTGTTAGTTGGCCGGGGAGGATCATCATGTGATGCTAACATTCTTGCTGACAACAGCGCAATGCCTGATGGCATCAATATCCTTGATGACAAGTTCTACCTAGGAAATGATGGCTATGCATGTCGTCCTGGTGTTTTTCCACTCTTCAAGAAAATCAGGTATCATCTAAACGAGTTATCTTCTAGGAACTATCCTAGGACTGTGCAGGAATTGTTCAGTCTCAGACACTCCAACCTTAGAGTTACGGCTAAGAGGGCATTTGGAGCTCTGAAGAGTCGATTTAAGATCCTGGATGAGAACTCATTCCACCCTTTACCCATTCAAGTTAGGCTTGTTCTTGCATGTTGCATTCTGCATAACTGGATCCTACAATGGGGTTATGGTGAGTTGGTGCCAGAGGAATAAGATGTGACGGCCGATTATGATGACTCCGGTCTTGGTGTGGAGGCACATGACAATGAAGCTTGGAAGAGCAAAAGGTTGCAATTGGCCGAGGCAATGTGGGCAAACATAGGAACCACAAGCATAAGCGGAGCCAGGATTTCTCAAAGCAGCCCGGGGCTAAAACTAAGTGACTAAATATAACGACAAATACCACACATGCGAATGTGTGTTAGAAGTATACACCGAACGCACAGAGTGACCTCCTGTAGTGCTGCAGCTGCACCTGCTGTGTGACCTAGCCGCCGGTCTGATCTGCTGTTGCATGAACTCGCCGAAAACTTTTCTGATTGCTGTCAACCACCGCTTTGATTGAAACCTGCAACTGCTTTTCACCGTTTTGACTGCTTTTCATCTTTCCGTTGACCTCCACGAACAACTTCGATCTCACTGCAGGCATCTGGCAACCCTCGCAGCCGCTCCATCGATCGAACACTGATATCCTCTAAATCAACAATTCGTCGCACGACATCGAGATTTGTTAACGAGGTTCACCGATATGGCTACAACCCGGACCTTGACTACCGGCGCTCCTCCCCATGACACCGGCACAATACTGCACCCCGGCCTCCCGAGCACCAGCACACGCCGCCGGCTCCCCGCGTGCCTGTGCTATTATGTTGGCATAGGTTACATCATGTGTCTACCCCCTCATTATATAAGAGGCCTAGATACAAGTGTCCTACTTGGACATGACTCCATATCATGTCTACACACCGTACGACTCCAAGTCCAACTATAACCTACCTTGTACAATAATATTCGACACAACTCTAACATTTCGTGAACTAATATTTTCATATAATATAATCAATACTCGTACGTATCACATTTATGTCCCCAATCGCTTAAGGCTTTGTCATATTCAAACATCTTATCATAACACAACCCAGATCGTCGATCAAGTAACCGAATCCATGACGGGCCCTTCTAAAAAAATACATGGGTCCTCACCTCCATCTCAGAAAAAAATCTAACCTCCATCTGAAAAAAGAAAAAAAGAACATCTCCGAAAAAACCCCCTCATCTCCATCTAAAAAATTGTTCCAACCGCAACCAACAAGCGGGCGCCACTAGACATAGCCCAGCGTTGGCCCCTTCTTTCTCTCTTAATGGGTTTAATTACTTGAGTAGTTGTGTGCACCAGCCTATTCATTTAGACTACCTACAATGGGAGTAACATAGATGGTAACATCACACATATCTAGACAAAATAGATGATGTGACAAGTAATTAATAAAGAAAGAGAGGCATGTGGTAACATAACTAGTTACTCATAGTATGAGTAACATCACACGTACCAAGACAAGTTTTTCAACCTCATAAATGAAGTGATGCATGACACCACACATATGTTACTCCCCATTATAGAGGTAGTAACATAGACTAAGTTACTCCCTAGTGTGACTAGTCTCAGCGAACTTGCTCCACCTACAGACGAAGTTTACATAAGTTGTCCTACGGAAAGACATGCTGGTGTCTAATTCATCTCCACCTAAATTTTAGGGATGGGGCCATCCTCCCTCCAATTTAATGATTCCACCTCTGTCCATAGGTTTTAATCCGTAAAAAAATTTAAGTGTAGCATTGCTCTTTATTTTATCAGTCCTCTCTCTCATGTCCGCCCATGCAGTGCAGTCATAGAGGCACAATGAGTTTCTAAATTTTATTTTCTTCCAGCTCATAATAGTGATTTTTTTTCTTCCCTTTAATTTTACGGAATCAATAACTACCGAACGTTTGATTTTTGACGTTTTCAGTCCGAATGTTGTTACTGTCGTTAGATTTTCTTTACGAATCTTAAAGCAGGCTGGAGCGCCACGTCACAGAAAAACGTTCGGTATCTGATCCACCCGTAGCAAACGCCTCACTTTCTCTATCAGCCTTATCCCTTCCCCTCCCACCGCTCTGCTCTCCCTGCGCTCTCTCGCCGCCGCCCCACTGTCGCAACGCAGCTTAGTGTCGCTGCCCCATCGCGGCACGTCCGGCCGCCGCAGTGCAATTCAGCGCCGCCGCCTCCCTCCACCATCTCCCCGCCCGATGGCCAACGCCTCCACCGCGCGCATCGCCGGTGATCGCACGGCGAGGAGCCACGCAGTTTTGATAGGGAACCTCTTACAAACCTCTTACAAACCGGAGCCTCTCGCAAGAACCCTCATGGTTTCGACAGGGAAACGTACCCCTCTTGTGGGCGAAACGATAATCGCTCCCTCTTCTCGCCTTTATTTTCTTCTACAGGCAACATGGAACAACGGGAGCTTCACGCTAAACTTTGAAATTATTCAGGGTTCGTTTGACCTTTTTTATACATTAATTGAGTTTTCTAGACAGTTAATGTCCATAATTCAAATCTGAACTACAAATACATGCTTTAGTGCACCAAAATGGCTAGAAAAATCGTACATGTGTCCTTGGGTGCATGTTTAGGTCCCATGGAAGGAATGGGCATGAATTCAACCGTTTCGGCGTCCTAGCTCGCTCAAACATTGCGAATCTCAGTTTTTAAATCTCCGTAAATCCAAAACTCACCAGAAAATCATGAAACTTGGCATGGTGTCACGACATGGTACATATATGTCGTGGTAAAAAATTGTCCAATTTGGGCTAAGCTATATTACAAGCCTCTTACAAACCGGAGCTTCTCGCAACCCTCGTGGTTCCGGTAGGGAAACATGCCTCTCTTGTGGGCGAAACGATAATCGCTGCCTCTTCTCGCCTTGTATTTTGTTTTCTACAGGTAACATAGAATAACAGGAGTGTCGTGCTAAAATTTGAAACTATTCGGGGTTCGTTTGGCCATTTTATATATTAATTAAGTTTTCTAGGCATTTAATGTCCATAATTCAAATTTGAACTACAAGCACATGCTCCAGTGAAGCAAAATAGGTGGAAAATTATACATGTGTCATTGGGTGCATGTTTAGGTCTCATTGAAGGAATGTGAATGAATTACAAACGTCTCGTCGTCCTAAAACATTGAGAATCTCGGTTTTTAAATCTCAGTAAATCTAAAACTCACCCAAAAATCATGAAACTTGGCATGGTTTCATGACATGGCACATATATGCCGTGGTAAAAAAATCGTCCAGTTTGAGACGAGACGCACACATTAATAGCCAACAAAGTCTTTTTGAAACAAATAACTGACACGTTAATATCGCACACGGTTGTATTATATGAACCGTGTGTGTTCCCGTAACCATTTAAGTGCGGCCACGCGTCCCTCTTTTCTTATGGGAGAGTACTACCTCGGTCTTCGTTCATTGGTCATCTTTGTATTTTGTGTCAAAATTTAACCATGCTCGGTGGCGTGCGTGCAGCTGTTTGATTAGACGGGACGAGCGCGAGAAGTCCGCCGTGTAGGCTCGATGGGACGCGTGCGAGCAGTCCGCCACACAGGCTTGACGGGACGCGTGCGACCTGTCCACCGCGTAGGCTCGACGGGACACGTGTGAGCAGCCAAGGCCACACATGCTCACCGGGAAGCGAGCTCTTTGACCTCCATCCACCAGCCGCCCGCCTTGCTCACAACTTCTCCATTAATGGCAGTCGAGCCGCTGTTTAACACGCGGTTAATTAAAGCACCTGGACGGAGGGTGTTTGCTTGTGATCCCATGGCCCCGCTCAACGTTAGCATTTGCTTTATTCGTGTTTTCAACTCGTATTCCGGATAATTTAAAATGCCACATGCGGCAACAGATAATACGACGACAAATAAAATGGCAACGGATAATACGACGACAAATTTACAATGGCACGAATAATAATTGTCTTACATATTCCGGATAATTTAAAATGCCACATGTGGCAACGCCCGGAAGACACGGGGGGCAAGAGAAGAAGGAAATCGCAGATAACGATCTGGGTCGCTACTGTCTCTACTCCTCGATGGATCGCCGGGCGATGAGATCCTCCAGCTCCTTCTTCAATTCCTCACGACTTTGCTTGACAGCAGCCACGGATTCCTCCACCTCCTGCTCGCGCTCGATCCGGAGCTTCCTCAAGTCACCCATCAGTTCCTCGACGACCGCTTTCAGCGTCATCCCCGAGGCACTGCTCTGCTCATGCAGCTTCTTCCAGCCGGCGGCCTCCTCCTTCGTCTCGGCGAGCTCCTTGAGGAGCTTTGCATTGTCACCCATGAGTTGCTCGACGAGGCCGGTCGCCTTCTCAACCGAGGCATCGCTAATCTCGAGCGGCTTCATCAAGCCGTCGACCAGCTCCTGCTGCTTAATTAGGCCAGCGAGAATGTCGTCGTCGCTGGCCAAGGGCTTGAGCACCGCCAGCTCATCGTGATCGCCGACGCGGCAAGTGCTCTTGTGAGAGCCCTCGTGTGCCGGTGAGAGCTCGTTCGAGGGCTCCGCGGCACGCCATGACATATCTGTTGCGGCTGTCGCGTAGCGGCGGGACCTCTCTAGTGCTTCCGCGGCCTTGGTCTTTGCTCCCTGGTTATATGTTGACCTGAAACTCCTCCTATCGGTCATGGCGGAATGACTTGACAGGAAATACCTGTTTTGTGGGTGATGAGGGGAGGAACTGTGAAGTAATTTTCGAGTGGGTAGTTTTTATAGCCCGGTGCAAGTATAAACATGTTTAGGTTTGATCGGTGTGAACAGATTTGCAATTACTTATTGTGTGGTAATCTGGAATGTGACGAGAAACAAGCTCAAAATTTATTGATGGTTCTCGGCTCGAAGCCCGAAACACACCTTCATATGGCTGCCCGTTTCTGTTGTTCTAGCTCATCACAAACAGTTCTTATGGATTAACCATATGTCACGCATCGCACACGCATCCGAAGCCCGAAACGGTTCCTGGATGGCGTACATGGGCCCGCGTTCGCGGACGTGTACGTATCTGCCCACTATCGCACACGGTCCAGATATCACCATCGTGTCCGATGGATGGGCCGTCGCGCCTCCCACGCGGTGCTAGAAGGTTGACCAGAATTGCAATATGCAGGTGTGGTTGCTCGCCGTTCAGGTGGCCGCGGCGCGCTCTGCTCGCCCCTCCCTCCCCTCCCCCCTGTGCGCTCTGCTCGTCGTTGAGGCGGCCGCGGCGCGCTCTGCTCGCGTCCGTCCGCGTGTTTTGCTCGCCATTGAGGCGGCCGCGGCGCGCTCTGCTCGTCGTTGAGGCAAATTTACAATGGCAACAGTTAATAATTGTCTTACATATTCAGGATAATTTAAAATGTCACATGCGGCAACGCCCAAAACACACACGAGCTACGTATGCTTAGTGACTTGAAATGTCGATATGCGACATTTTCATACAATTATAATAAAATATAGGCTGAAAGTCTGAGTTGGCGGCCTTCAGACGACGGTCTTCTCGGACTCCATGATCAGCATAGCACCCTTGCGGCCGTTCATTCCGAGTGTCCCGACCTGCGGCCACGTTACCTGTCTCCGCCTACGGAGCTGCTAGCGCTGGGAGGCTTTTGGGGCTGCTGGGCCTCTTCCAGAAGAGCTTGACAGCGTGCAATCGCGCACATGAAATCTCCGCGGAACCGCTCATTTCCATGTCTCTGCCCTGGTAGCAAATTCCGTCCATCACCTGCATCCTCAAGATACCACGTTGGCGATGTTCTACTTCGTCGGGGACGTCAACTCCGCCAAGAATGCGCTCGTGCCTGGCCACCACATCGTCGGGATCAAGGTTGACACGGCTGCCACCTGCAATGATGAAGCCGCAGACTGGTTGTCTCATAACTGAATCGCAGAGGTCCTCTGCCCATTCCTTGCGGGGCATCAGGCTCTCGATGAGCACCGGTGACGGTGGCTCTTTGGGTGGGTCGTCGATCATCCCGCCTAGCAGCTCTGGATCTTTTGCATGATGGATGGCAAACTGCTCGTCACACGTCCTCTGTAATATGCCCATTGCTCCCTCAAGGACTGGCACGGCGATATCGCTACCGATGGGCCATGGCGCCTACACCGGCCGATGAAGCTCTTGCTCCCCGACCTGCTCCGACTCGTTCTCCTCACCGAAGATGTAACGCAGGAAGGGGTCGACGTTTAAGCTTTCGTCGGTGCCTGGCATGCTTGGAATAACTAATGGTAGATGGGTGTTGACTAGATCTGCACACAGTGTCGCTACGGTGCATTGCCGCCTAGGTCATATGGAGCAAGCCACTTGCTGGTGGCGGAAAACCGATGAGGGAAGAGGCGGGAACCATTGGCGTGGATTGCGGGACACGTGTATAACGTCATTAATTTCAGCAATGGGCGTCTGTGTTCGTATAGGTACTACCTCCGTCGTGGTTTATTGGCCCCCTTCGTATTTTGTAGTACCAAAATTTGACCTTAGATTTAACTAAGAATATATTAATGCATGTCATCGAAAATAATATTGTTGGACGGCTATTCCCGGCTATGTTCATCAATAATTATGCATGTGCTTGCTCGCCGTTTAGGCGGCCGCGATGCGCTCTGCTCGCATCCCTTCGCGCGCTTTGCTCGCCGTTTAGGCGCCGAGGCGCCCTCGGGTCGCGTCCCTCCGCGCGCTCTGCTCGCCGTTTAGGCACCAAGGCTCGGTCTGGTCGCGTCCCTCCGCGCACGCTCTGCTAGCGGTTGGGGCCGGCGCACGATCATGTTGGGGAAGCTTTAGTTATTTGATCTCAGATTATGTTAATTAATTATACCTCCAGAGCCTGGATGATTTAGTTATTTGATCTCAGATTATGTTAATTAATTATACTTCCAGAGCCGGAATCATCCGGTGGCCGTTCTCGTCGCGCAACTCTAACCTGTCGTCGGCCGTTGGGGGAAGACTAAGTGGAGCACACAACCCGACAACCATATGCGGTGTCACGTGTTACCACACACGTGTTAACATAAGGAAACGTATGTGTAACTTACTAATCATCACACGCGAGTACTCGCACACGCATCGTGTGCGATACTCCTAGCCATCGCAAGCAACTAGTTTGCATTTTTCAAAAAAAAAAATTGTACACACAGAATCGCACACGAATCAACTGTAGTAACCGCCTGTGTTATATTTTCTCATCTCAAACAGTTCATCCAAATGGGCTGTTTGCCGCGTATCACACACATCTTGTTTACACGAATTGTTTGTGTTCTTTTGGCTCATAGCAAACAGTTCATCTATGTGAACTGTATGCCGCATATCACACACATCTTGTTGAACTGAACCGTTTATGTTGTGTTTCTATTCGAAAATAGTTCGTCCGAGTGAACCGTATGCTGTATATCGCACACACCCTGATCTGGCTGACCGTTTCTATTGCATTCTTTAATAGCAAATAGTTCATCCGAGCGAACTGTATGCCGTGTATCGCACACATCTTAATATAGCTGCCCATTTCTGTTGTTCTGTCTCATTGCAAACAGTTCTTATGGATTAACCGTATGTCACGCATCACACACGTAATTAGAATATGAACCGTGTTTGATGTATCCGCCATCGCAAACGTTTTGCATCTTTTTTGATGGTTTTTTTATATCACCGTTTGCGATTAAGGCATCGCACACAGTTTCGCTGAAGGGTCTCTGATTGTAGTGTCGCGTTAGCAGCATCCTACAGTAGTGTATACTTCTACGCTTTTGGTAAAGGAAAAAAGATTAAATCCAATCATTGCAGCCCTAGTGATCTAAACGATATTATATTTCTTTACAGAAAGAATACAAGATAAATAATGCATGATTTGGTTCCTATTCGGCGCTTAACATGTTGTTTTCTTCATTACCTTATGCGGCGCGCATCAGCATAAGCACCTAACATCGTATATGGCCTTAGAGTGTGGCCAACTTGGCCAACAAGTTACTCCTGGCAGCCCAGAGAAATTGTGCCGAGTTTGAATACCCAGTTGTTACATTTTGAAAGTTAATGTACCAAAGGATCACACGTGATCTAGGTTTGTGGACTGCAGAACCTATTACTGGCTCTTTTCCAAATGTTCGACGAGTGATCTTTTTCCTTCCCTTTTCGTTAAAGGGCGTTTTTATTAACTCAGAATGTAACATCAAGTCGATACAAAGCATAATGAGGGACACCCGGTCTCTGCATAGCTAAGATGCACACAGCCTTAAATGAACAGTCTAACAAAGTATATATATAAAAAAATGACAAGTTGGCAACAATAAAGCCATATGAGTCCGAAACTATGTCAATGTCGACGGAGGAGGTGGTCCGATCTGGGGATTATGTTGCCACCCATGTTGGATAAAAACCTCTCTGGCCACCCGCTCCAACCGCATACACACCGCCTTGAAGAGCGATTGATACTCCGTTCGCTGTAGCGTAGACCACATACGAAGCCAGTGCGTACAACGGTAAATAACCTGTATAGGAGAAGAGGTTTTGCCATTAAGAATACAATCATTTCTACATAGTCAAAGCGGCCATAATAAGGCTGACTCTCCCACCCGTATTAGCGTACTAAAAGTATTTGGTATTCCGTCAAGCCAGTGACCGTATATATTGGCAACAATTGTGGGCGGATACAAATTGGACGCTATTTGGATGACTGACCATATAGAACGCGCAAACTTGCATTGAAAGAAGAGATGTTTAATTGTCTCGTCATGAGTACAAAAGCTACACTTCTTACTTCCCTGCCAGTTGCGTCGAGTAAGGTTGTCTTTTGTTAGCACAACTCCTCTTCGAAGATACCACATGAAAATCTTAATTTTTAGTGGCATCTTTGAATTCCAGATTAGTTTATTATTATTCACGGGAATCTTTGAATGCGATAGTGCATGGTACATAGAGTCAACTGTGAAGGATCCTGATGTAGTGAGATTCCAACGAAACACATCCCGCCCTTGTGTCAAGTTAATCAAATCCAAACGGGATAGAAGATGTTGCCATGACACAAGGCGGGGACAATCAAATCCCTCCTCAATGATACATTCGGCGGGGAGGAGCTGAGCATGTGCGCAAGAGTATCATTCTTATCGTGTACAATGCGGTACAAGGCTGGATACTGTCATTGAAGAGTGACATTTCCTAGCCACCTGTCCTCCCAGAAACGTATCTCGGAGCCGTCCTTTATCGCGAATGATCCAAAGCGAAATAGATGTTTCTTTACCGTCATCAAACCAGACCAAAAATGTGAGTCACCAGGTTTCCAATATGCCTGGGACAACGCTTTATGGCCTAGATACTTATTGTGCAACAGGGTTTGCCAAACACCATCCTCGGTAAGTAGCTTGAACAACCATTTACTGAGCAAGGCGTCATTCTTGACCTAGAGGTCCTGAACACCTAAACCTCCTGGATATTTTGGTCGAAAAAAACACACTCCATTTGGTTAGCCTATACTTTTTATTTTCACTGTCTCCTTGCCAAAAGAATCTGGATCTGAAGTAACCCAGTCTTTGCAGAACCCCTTTGGGATTTGGAAGAATGAAAGCATGTAGAGAACCATGGTTGTGAGAATAGAATTGATCAAAACTAGTCGCCCTCCAACAGAGAGCAATTTGCCTTTCCAACTGCTGAACTATTTCTCTAAGCGCTCTTCAACATGTTTCCACTCCGCATTAGTGAGACGCCGATAATGAATCGGAATTCCCAAATATTTAATCAGGAATTGTCCTTGTGCGCAACCGAACAAGTCAGCACATTGTGCAGCCACCTCCTTGGCTTCTCCGAAACAGAACAATTCACTTTTATGGAAGTTAATTTCCAGACCTGACATTTGCTCAAAAGCTGAAAGCAATAGTTTCAGATTTTTAGTCTTATCTAGGTCATGTTCCATAAAAAGAATTGTATCATCGGCATATTGCAAGATAGAGTCCCCCATCCACAAGATGTGGCACTACTCCTGCAATTTGATCGTCCTGTTGGTGCGTTTGATCAAATTAGCCAACATGTCAGCGACAATGTTAAATAACATTGGAGACACTAGATCAGCCCGTCGTAATCCCTTTTCCGTCCGGAAGTAATGGCCTACATCATCATTGACTTTGATAGCCACACTACCTCCAGTAATGAAATTTTGGACCCACTCGCGTCATCTATTGGAGAACCCTTTCTTTTTTGGGGTCTGTTAGAGAAATGACCATTTGACTTTGTCTTATGCCTTTTCAAAGTCGATTTTAAATACTACTCCACTCATGTTCTTCCGGTGCATCTCGTGAACGGTCTCGTGAAGGATTACTACTCCATCGAGTATATTTCGTCCTTGCATGAAATCCGTTTGGGATGGTTGAACAACATGACCGGCAACCGCGTTGAGCCTATTAGTCGCCACTTTGGTGAAATTTTTGAAGCTGACATTAAGGAGGCAAATCGGTCTGAACTGTTGAATCCATTCGGCCCCCTTAGTCTTTGGCAACAAAATAATCTCGCCAAAATTAAGCCTGGACAGGTCTAGTTGGCCGGCATGAAAAAAATGAACAACTTCATTAGATCGGTATTGATGACATCACAGAAGTTCTGATAGAACTCTGCGGGGAAACCATCAGGGCCTGGAGCTTTGTTATGTTCCATTTGAAACACCGCAGCTCGCACCTCCTCTTCGGGGAAAGGTGCCGTCGGGATATCATTCTCTTCTGCCGTGACTTCTGGAATGTCATCTGTTCAGGTCTCATATAGACGAGTGAAGTTCCCTTCCTCTGGAGCCCCAAACAGACACTTGTAGTATTTGGTTATATAACGCTTGAGCTCTGGCTGACCCTCGATCCGTCCCTCATCCTGTTGGAGGCTAAAAATACACTTCTTCCTATGCCGCCCATTGGCAACCATTTGGAAATATCGTGTATTGTTGTCTCCCTCCAAAATGAATTGGGCACCTGATCTTCGATACCACTTGATTTCCTCTTCTCATAATAAACGTGCAATCTGCTCATTGAATTGATTTTCGGTGGTGTTGTAATGTATACTTGCAGTCTTTCCACTTTGATTTGAAGCCTTCGCACAGAAAAAGAATCCTAGTGTATCAAATTTCTTAAAAATTTGTACCCATGGGTGCTGTCGCAGTTTCAGAAATGTTACCAACCCTGGCAGGTAAGAATAAAGGATTGAGAAACCCATTTGCCTCTTCTTCATTAGCGCTTTTTTATTTTTGTGGGGCATCACTCACATTGACCGGCTGATTGTATAATAAGAGGACAAGGCATCGATGAAATAACGTCTTTACCACTATCTCAAAAGAATCTCCGCCAAGTACTCCAACAAAAGGCAAAGTGCTGCCAACAAAAGGCAATTTTCATCAAAGCCTAGACATCATCGTCCTGCATACTCTTGCTCTTCCGCTTCTCCATCAACGACAACCGTGCGTCTCTCTCAAGCTCATACTCTCTGTAATCAGCTCTCTTCAAGAACGACTGCCTATCAAGGTACTGGTTCGAGCTCTTCTTGTACGCCCCCAGCTCCTCCTCCACGCCCTTCTCTGCCTTGTACTCTCCCCAGTCTTTCTTCATCTTGTCCAGGACACTCAGCTTCTGCTTCTTCCTTATCTGCTCCAGAATGTTATCCACAGAGGATGGCGAGGCACCCGCTGCACTGGCCTTCTCAACCGCTTCCTTTGAATCCGCATCTACGAGTTTCTTGATCTCAATATCCTTGCAAAAGCAACAACAGTTACACATTTGCCATGTGCCGGCACAATTTTTTAGATGGAAGCTTCACTTGAATTTAACAATAATAAAATATCTGTGTGATGCTGACAGTATGACTTTACCTCCACTTTCCCTCTTCTAGATGCAACAGTAGCGGCATCTCTAACAGCTGCAAGAGCGTTTGCCGCAAGTTTTTTGGCATCCTCACTTGTTTTGTGCTGTGTCTGTTCTTGCTCATTTTTTGGGACTTGATCATTTGCAGAAGCTGTTTTTGGTTGAAGGCCCAGAATGGTCATCCAGTTCTACAGGATAAAAAATGTCACTTTTAAAATAAAATAAGGCTACCATAAATACAAACATAAAACATAACAGTTTGAGCATCAGTTTGCCACACGGTTAATACCAGAAAGATTACTCACATTTGTGGCATTTGTTATTCAATGATTATATCTTATGCCGAAGCTTTGATCTATATGTTGTCATCAATTACCAAAAAGGGGGAGATTGAAAGTGAAACTAATCCTCGGGTGGTTTTGGTAATTCATAAAAACATATACATAATTGAACTAAGGCCTATTCAAAGAATATTTCAGGAAAGTTCAAGTAGGTATGGCAATGAGATGTGAATGTGGACCCCTCAAATGCAAAGGACAAAGCATTGGCAAAAGCTTCAAGACTCTACATTTTAGTTAAGTGATCCAAAATCACATTGAGTCCATAGGAAAGCCAATACTATTAAAAGGTGATGAGGTTTTGATCATGAGTCATTTGCTCAAGTGCTTAGAGATATTGCTCCAAAAACCCTCAACCACACCCTCACATTCCTATCTGTCCAAAACCCTCAAGTCAATCTCGGTCCCACCGATACACATCTTCCCGGAACCACTGAGATTCAGTTGACAGAGCCACTACCTAAACCCTAACAACTCAGTCTCACGGAGATGACATTCGGTCCCACCGTATTGCACCGACAAACCTTCTGTAACCAATCGAGTTCATCTCGGAATTTCTGAGTGGAATCGATCGGTGTCACCGAAGCGTGGAAAGTGCTTACATCATCACTCATCGGTCTCGCTGAGTGGTTTCGTCTAGTCTCACCAAAATGCCTTAAACCTTTTGCACTAGTCGGTCTCACCGAGTTCTGCATAAAGGTGTGTAACGGTTAGATTTTTGGTGATGGCTATATATACCCCACCCACTCCACCAACTCTTAGAGAGAGCAACCAGGACGAAACTACCACTTCCCATATCCTTTTTCTGAGAGAGAACCACCTACACTTGTGTTGAAATCAAGGGGATTCCACTCAACCTTTGATCCTTGATTTCTAGTCCCCTCAAGTTGCTTTCCACTCCAATCCTTCTCCTACTACCATGCCAGATCTGTGAGAGAGTGACTGAGTGTTGAGAAGACTATCTTTTGAAGCACAAGAGCAAGGAGTTCATCATCAACAACAATATCTATTACCTTTTGGAGAGTGGTGTCTCCTAGATTGGTTAGGTGTCACTTGGGAACCTCCAAATCTTGTGGATTTGAACCAAGGAGTTTGTAAGGGCAAGGAGATCACCTACTTCGTGAAGATATACCCCGAGTGATGCTAGTCCTTCGTGGACGGAAGCCATGATAGCATGGACAAGGTTGCTTCTTCATGGACCCTTTGTGGGTGGAGCCTTCCGTGGACTCGCGCAACCGTTACCCTCCATGGATTGAAGTCTCCATCAACGTGGACGTACGATAGCATCACCTATCGGAACCACTCCAAAAATAACCGTGTCTTCATTTGTTTGATTTCTCCGATCCCTCCTTTACATTCATATGCAAAGTCTTTACTTTTCGCTGCCTGCTATCTAGACTTGCTTGTGTATGGTATTGCTTGACTTGTGTGAATTGCTAAAATTAGCCAAGAGCTAAAATTGGGAAAAGGCTAGGTTTTATTTGGTCAAGTAGTCTAATCACCCCCCTCTAGACCTACTTACGATCCTACAACTACAAAGTATTTTTTTTATGAAGGGCATTTTTTATTGCCTGATAATATAGTATCGAAGGATACAATCATAATGATCACAAACCCGACCTCTCCATAACTAAGATGTGCACAATCACACTAACACGCGCACACACAATGATCGTTGACAAAGAGCTAGGTCATATAAGACCGAAACTATGTCAAGGCGGAGAGAGAAAAAACAAAGTGATCAAAATGACGATCGACGATGTACAACAATGAACATCGACACCAATCATCTTTTGACAACATAAGGACCACTAGAAAGATTTTTCAAAAGCAACACCTTCAGGAAGGGAACGATGCACAAGTGTCACCGTCGCCGGTCCCAACTGCCGAGGGCCATATCGTGGGTTTTAACCCTAAAGCTCAAGTTTGAGCAAACTCCGAGCAATACTTTCAACAGGGCAACGGTGCGAAAATCCCATCATTGTCAGGTATAACCAATTATGGTCCGACATAGCATTCTCATATAGGCGTTACGTAAATGATAAGTAGACCATTAATCCAACTGCATCCACTACTAATACTCCACCCCAAAATCGCTATCCAACATGCATCTCAAGGTATTAAGTTTGAAAGAAACAAAGTATAGCAATAAGCAAGATGACATAATGTAGACATGAAGAAGTCAATCAATATGACAAAACCCCGTCGTTTTACCCTTAGTGACGACAATACAATACTTGTCTTGGCCCTTATTGTCACTAGGCTAGATCGCCGCATGATTGAACCCACTACAAAGCACCACCCCTCTTAAGAAAACCATCGAACTTGGCCAAAGAAGACAGATAGATTAGAGAGCATGCAAAGCTATTTAGTTATACAACAAATAAAAGCTCAAGAGATTCAATTGATTTGAATGAACAGACTGATCATAAAGTGACAATTCATCATTTCCCAACAAACACATCACCGATTACATAAAATTGATCTTGATCATGTGAGAAAGCTCACGGGAACATGGTATTGAATATCCAAGTAGAGAGAGTCATCTAGATACTGCTATGGACCCACAGGTCCTGATGGGACTACTCACACATCATCATGGTGGCAGCAAGATTGATGAAGAAGACTCCGACAATTTCTTCCCCCTCCGGTGAAGCTCCGGAAAAGGCCTCCAGATGGGATCGTCATGCAACAGAGGCTTGTGGCGGCGATAATATTCTTCTGGAGGCACGATGAATTGTTTCGATATTTACAAGGATTTATGGCAGTGGAATCAAGTCAAGGCGGTGCCGGGGGGCCACACGGGCAGGTGGCACCCCTAGGCCGCGCCGGCACCCGAGTGGGCCCCTGGCGGCTCCTCTTGAGGTGCCCCAAAGCTTCATTGTGTTTCTTGTTGTCCAAAAAACATATTAAATCAGCAACTTTTTTTGACCTCCGTAGATATTGATTTCCCACGAAACCAAAAACAAGCAAAAAAAATAAGCTAGCACTGGGCACTAAATTGATTGGTCAGCCCATAAAAATAATATAAATTACTATAAAAAGAATATAAAAATGATAATATAATAGCATGAAACAATTAAAAATTAAAGATACGTTTGAGATGTATCACCATCCCCAAGCTAATTCATGCTCGTCCTCGAATAGCTAAATGATAAACAAAGATATTTTTTATGTTGAATGCTGCCGAGCATAATCTTGATCAAATGATGTAACAAGGGTGTGAACTCAAGACAAAAGTGATTCAAGGCAATAATCTATTAAAAAAAACAAGCAAGTAACATCAAAATGTGTAAACACAATTACTATTGCCTTTCATGAATTACTGTTTTCATATAATACTAATCAATACATGTATGTATCACATTCATGTCCCCAATCGCTCAAGGCTTTGTCATATTCAAACATCTTATCATAACACAACCCATACCGTCGATCAAGTAACCGAATCCATGATGGGCCCTTCCGAAAATACATGGGTCCTCGCCTCCATCTCAGAAAGAACAAAATCTAACCTCCATCTGAAAAAAAGGAAAAAAACATCTCAGAAAAAAAACCCTCATCTCCATTTAAAAAAAATTGTTCCAACCGCAACCAACAAGCGGTCACAACTTGACATAGCCATGCGTTGGCCCATTCTTTCTATTTGAATGGGTTTAATTACTTGTGTAGTTGGGTGCACGAGCCTATTCATTTAGCAAAATTGCTCCACTTGCGAACGAAGTCTACGGAAGTTGTCCTACGGAAAGACATGCTTGTGGCTAAGAGCATGGTTAATAGTATAGCCAACAACCGGCTACATGGAATTGCCATGTCATATATAGTCAATATAATATCTAACATGTATAGTAGCTAGGTGCTAAGTAGTACTACTTTATTAATGCATGACCCATCGTACACTCTTACAATGTTTTTTGGAGTCAGTGCTGCAACCGGCTATTAATCTACAACCCTCTTCCCTTCTCTCTCCTCTTCTCTCTCATCCAACTCGGCATAAATATAATTTTTCAATCCTTATAGCCTGCTTATTATACTTTCTCTAATTCATCTCCCCCTGAATTTCAGGATGGGGCCCTCCTCCCTCCAATCTAATGATTCCACCTCTGTCCACAAGTTTTAATCCATAAAAAAAATTAAGTGTAGCATTGCTCTTTATTCAATCATCAGTCCTCTCTCTCCTATACACCTCTGTCCATGGGTTTTGACCTATAAAAATAAAGAGTTAAATGCACTGGAGGTCCTAAAAGTTTTGTCGGGATGTCACTTTAGTCCTAATTCTTCCAAAATGCATATTTAGGTCCTAATTCATTAGTAAGTGATTCACCCGAGGTCCTTTTTTCACGAGCGCTCATTGACCTGCCTGCGTGGCGCGTTGACCCACGCCACGTCGACAGATGGCCCAACTGCTAACCGAGAAATGTCCTAAAAGTTTCTGGAAATTGACAAGTGCAAATGCCTTGTCATACCAGGCTTTAATTTGAAGACCGTAATAGCCACTCTTTGCTAGAAACAAGACCTAGTAATCACGAAAGGAATATGGGTTGACGCAGCACCTAAACAACAGAAAGACTTCCTTCACCACCAAATCAGATGATTGGAGGAACCAGGTCATAAAACAAAACAAAGCGAAATAAGCGATCATAGATACGCTCCAAAAGCCAGCCAATTGCTTCCTTTGATTCACCGACCGTCAAGATTCAAAGAGAGTCAATATTTCTGGCAATACATGTCTTCACATATTGTTAGTTGGGGCCGAATCAGATGTCCTCGAGGTACGGATAGGAGAGATTTTATTCCAATGCACCAACGTCGCCACAACCTCAGTGATGCGCCAGGAAACCAAAACCATTGGGAAAAAAGGGCCTACTAGAACTAAGAAAAACAGAAGGGGTGGATCCCCACTCGACAAGGCCGCCAGACATGAGAGAGGAGAAGGGGAGGAGGCGTGGTGGAGACCCCACTTGGGATTACCTCAAGTTACCACGCTTTAGGGCATCTCCAACGCGGATCACCAAATCACTTGATACGTCTCCAACGTATCTATAATTTTTGATTGTTCCATATTATATTATCTGTTTTGAATGTTTTATATGCATTAATATGCTATTTTATATTATTTTTGGGCCAAACTTATTAACCTAGAGCCCAGTGCCAGTTTTTGTTTTTTCCTTGTTTTTGAGTTTTACAGAAAAGGAATATCAAACGGAGTCCAAACGGAATAAAACTTTCGCGATGATTTTTCTTGGACCAGAAGACACCCAGCAAACTTGGAGATGAAGTCAGAGGAGTCCTGAGGAGGCCACAAGCCAGGGGGGCACGCCCTGGGGGGGGGGGGGGGGGGGGGCGCCCTGAGGACTTGTGGGCCCCTCGGAGCTCCCCTAACCCTAATTCTTCCTCTATATATTCCTAAATATTCCCAAACGACCAGAAGCGTCCACCAAAATATTTTTTCGCCGCCGTAACCTTCTGTACCCGTGAGATCCCATCTTGGGGCCTTTTCCGGCATCCTGCGGGAGGAGGATTCGATCACGGAGGGCTTCTACATCAACTCTATTGCCCTTCTGATGAAGCGTGAGTAGTTTACCACAGACCTACGGGTCCATAGCTAGTAGCTAGATGGCTTCTTCTCTCTCTTTGATTCTCAATACCATGTTCTTCTCGATGTTCTTGGAGATCTATCCGATGTAATATTCTTTTGCGGTGTGTTTGTCGAGATCCGATGAATTATGGATTTATGATCAGTTTATCTATGAATATTATTTGAATCTTCTCTGAATTCTTATATGCATGATTTGATATCTTTGTATTTCTCTTCGAATTATCGGTTTGGTTTGGCCAACTAGATTGATTTTTCTTGCAATGGGAGAGGTACTTAGCTTTGGGTTCAATCTTGCGGTGTCCTTTCCCAGTGACAAAGTAGGTGTAGCGAGGCACGTATTGTATTGTTGCCATCGAGGATAAAAAGATGGGGTTTACATCATATTTCTTGAGTTTATTCCTCTACATCATGTCATCTTACTTAATGCGTTACTCTGTTCTTCATGAACTTAATACTCTAGATGCAGGCAGGAGTCGGTCGATGTGTGGAGTAATAGTAGTAGATGCAGAATCGTTTCGGTCTACTTGACACGGACGTGATGCCTATATTTCATAATCATTGCCTTGGATATCGTCATAACTTTGCGCTTTTCTATCAATTGCTCGACAGTAATTTGTTCACCCACCGTATTATTTGCTATCTTGAGAGAAGCCTCTAGTGAAACCTATGGCCCCGGGGTCTATTTTCCATCATATAAGTTTCCGATCTACTATTTTCCATCATATTAGTTTTCGATCTACTATTTTGCAATCTTTTATTTTCAGATCTATATACCAAAAAACCCAAAAATATTTTATCTTTTGTTTATCTATCTCTATCGGATCTCACTTTTGCAATTGACCGTGAAGGGATTGACAACCCCTTTATCGTGTTGGGTGCAAGTATTTGATTGCTTGTGCAGGTATTAGGTGATTTGTGCGTTGTCTCCTACTGGATTGATACCTTGGTTCTCTAACTGAGGGAAATACTTATCTCTACTTTGCTGCATCACCCTTTCCTCTTCAAGGGAAAAACCAACGCAAGCTCAAGAAGTAGCAGGTAGAATTTCAGGCGCCGTTGCCGGAGAGATCTACACCAAGTCAAGACATACCAAGTACCCATCATAAACTCTCATCTCTTGCATTACATTATTCGCCATTTGCCTCTTGTTTTCCTCTCCCCCACTTCTAAAACGATTTTCAAAAAGATTTGCCTTTTTATTCGCCCTTCTTCTGTTCGTCTTCTCCGTTCGCTTTTGGTTTGCTCGTTTGCTAGATTGGTTTGTTGCCAAAATGCTGAATCTGGGGAGGTTATTGTTGAAAATCTTGAGGAAAAACTTGAATCTCGTTCTTTTGATCATGAAACTGAAACTCCTCCTAATTACAAAACAAAAACTTTTCATGTGGGGGATGGTAATATTATTGGAAAAGGTGTTATTCAAGAATTCTTTGATTGTACGGGATCTATGCCCATTAATAAAAGATCTATTCTTCTCCATACAAATTGCTATGAGGATGCCATTGTTATGCACATTGAGAAATTAGAAAGAAAATTTGTGCACATTCATCCTGCTTTGCAAAAGGTGTTTTACGAACTTCCCAACATTAATCATCCTATAGCTAAAAAAATTGCCACCATCATCCGTATGCAAGAATTTGATTTTATAATAAAAGAACCTAGGGATATTTTTGCTTTCTATAATAAAGATGTTGCACACCCTCTGATTGAAGATATCCTCCATGATAAAGAAACTATGCGTAGTTTGGAATCTAGGGATTATCAATCTTATAGCGAGAATCTTAGGAGGAGAGTTCCCTATTCAGAAATCTCTCAAGCTTTGTACCTTGAGACCTACGAGGAATTTGATTGGATTACAAGGGGAATTTATGTTGGATTTGATAAGGATTGGTTGAATAAGATGATGAAAGAACCCGTTAGAAACGAGATACGTGTTCTGTATGATGATATATATGGTGATGATCCTGATTACGGGTTTATGAATGTCAAAATCACTAGTCAAAGTCCTTTTCATGATTTAAGTTCATCTACTAGAAAGGAAATAAAATAAAGGATAGGTTTGTTAAGACGAGTTTTGTAGGATTTGATGAGAAAAGAATTGCATACCAAAGATGACAATACCTAGATCTATTTGTGTTTTTATGCCTAGCTAAGGGCGTTAAACAATAGCGCTTGTTGGGAGGCAACCCAATTTTATATTTCTTTTTTTCTTTTTGTTCCTGTTTTACTTTGAATAATTCATCTAGCCTCTGGTTAGATGTGGTTTTGTGTTTTAATTAGTGTTTGTGTCAAGTAAGACCTTTAGGATGGCTTACGGTGATAGTTGATTTGATCTTGCTGAAAAATAGAAACTTTTGCGTCCAGTCACAGAATTTTATTAATTCACTGGAGGATTGAAAAACTATGAATTATTTAAACGAGATTTATATACAAATTTACTATGATTTCCTAATTTTTCAGAATTTTTTTAGTTACATAAGTATTAGAACAATTCGGATCTTCTAAGACTATTCTGTTTTTTGACAGATTCTGTTTTCTTTGTGTTGTTTGCTTATTTTGATGAATCTATGGGTAGTATCGGGGGCTATGAACCATGGAGAAGTGGGAATACAGTAGATATTACATCAATATAAATAAATAATGAGTTCACAACAGTACCAAAAGTGGTAATTTATTTTCTTATATTAACGGAGCTTATGAGATTTTCTGTTGAGTTTTGTTCTCTCGTGCCCACACCGTCGCCATGGCTGGGACAGCAAGCTCCTCCGTAGGGAAGCGAGTGACGAAGAGGAGCATTGCAACATCATCCCGCGTCACCGCCTCCTCCACAAGCTCATACCACCTAACCTCAAATCAGAGCAAAGCGGTTTGAGAAACTTAATGAAACAGTGCAAATCGAACTAAATCAATGCCTACAGCTAGTGATTGTGGCAGAGTAGAGGAAATCACATAGCTACGGGACGATAGCGGACAAAAAATTAGGTTTTTTGCAATGTTCTTCATCTGCTAGTGACCCTAAGTCGACGTGGAATGGGTAAACGCGCAACCGAGCAGGTCAGTGAGCGATCGTGCAAAAAAGGACCTCGGGTGAACCACTTACTATAGAATTAGAATCTAAACGTGCATTTTGAAAGAAGTAGAACTAAAGTGACACTGCCAAGAAACTTTTAGGACCTCCAGTGTATTTTTCTCGCCTGACGATTGGGCCCTCTGTTGACGTGGCGTGGGTCAACGCGCCACGTAGGCAAGTCAGCGAGCGCTCGCGAAAAAAGGACCTCGGGTGAACCACTTACTAAAGAATTAGGACCTAAAGGTGCATTTTGGAAGAATTAGGACTAAAGTGACACCCCGACGAAACTTTTAGGACATTCAGTGCATTTAACTCAAAAATAAATAAGTGTAGCATTGCTCTTTAGTTAATCAGTCCTCCCTCTGATGTCGGCCCATGCAGTCATAGAGGCACAACGGGCTTTAAAATTTTATTTTCTTCCAGCTCATAACAACTGGATTTTTTTTCCTTTTTAATTTTAGTTCCTTACTGGGATTGCACCGCAGGTCAGAAGTTCGATCCCGCATGTAATCGCCTATTTTTTGCTTCTTCCTGCAAGGACTGTCTAGGCCGGCTACCAGCGCGTGGGCTGAGGCCCAGGCGCGTGCCGAGGCCCAATGAAGCGATCTTGGGGGAGGCGTACAAAACTGAGTCTGTTATATATAATAAAGCAGTTATTGTTCCTGCCCGCTCACCGTCGTCACACCTTTTTGCAGAAAGGCCCCTCTAATTTTGTATATTGAACCCGCAATTCAACATTAAGCCGCCACGAAAAACGATTCGCTGGAAAGAATACTGCTACGCATCTGGTTCCTGGCCACGACCCTGGCCAGGCCGAGCCAAATCCACCTAGCCGCCGCCGCGACCGACCTCAACCCGCCCGCCGCCGCGGCCGCACCTCTGCCCGCTCGCGAGCCTCCACCAGCGCGCCCCACTCTGCGACGCCTGCGGCGTAGCGCGCGCCGCCCTCCGCTGCCAAATCGGCGCCCACCGGGCCACGCTCTATGCCGGCTGCCCCCACGCGCGTGCCGCTCCTCGCCATCCGCGGCGGTCCGGTGGCTGCGCTCCGTGAAGCGGAGGCTGGACGGGGAGAAGAGTGGCGGGGGCAGGGATGGGGAGGGAGAGGGGCGGGGGCGGGGATGGGGAGGAAGAGGGGTGGCGCGGGTGGAGGCGGAGGAGGAGACCGCGGCGCTGCGGGGCGAGGTGGAGGAGGAGCGCCTTGCCGCGACCAGCACTGCCAGAAAGGCCATGGCCATGGTGCGGGAAGCCCTGGTGGAGATGTCGGGCCGTCACCTTAGGCGGACGAGCCCCCTGCAGCGGATCCGTGTCCGGTGGCTGTGGTCTCAGTCTCCGCTAGAAGGTGCGGGGGCGGCGCACCGATGACACGGCTGTCAGTGACGGGTGCGGCAGATTGATGGCGCGGGGCCTGAGGTCGCGGGGCGGCAGTGCCTATCCCCATCCCCTGCCACATGCGTTCTGGGCACCGACGAACGGGGCTAGCACCTCACTATGGTCACAATTGTCTGAAGAAATTGGAGCGGAGGTCTGTAACTCAGCTCACCTTAACTAGGGGATCGGGATGCATCATCCACATACTTAATTTCTTGATACATCTTGCCTTTTACCGATCTCTTAGTCTGTTCCCATCCGTAGGAAGAACTGGACTGATGCTCCTTTATCTTGCTCACAGTTTCCCTTTCTTGATTTGCAATATTAAAGCTTGGTTTCAATGCTTGAGCCAAATTTTTTGCTTCAAACGATTCACTCAGGTCCTGTGCAGCGTGTTTGCAAACTTCGTGCGTGATGTTTGTACAATTTTGGTTGTTCTTTTTCTACAGATTCCAATCTGATGTTCTGCACATTGATGTGTGTGTATCTGTGTTCTTGTGCAGCTAGGTTGTTCATGGGAGCCATCGGCGGGCTGATCGGCCTCCCCAACCCATGTCCATGAGGTTGTTGACTCCATCCTCCTCTGCCCCAATCACCGGCCTGGACCAGCAGCATCTTCTACGTTGCAAGCAAAGACGATGAAATACCTGGACCATCTTGTACGAGGTAAGAAAGATGATTTATTCATCAATCAATGGTGGGTAGCAAGTAGCTTGAAGTAGACAACAAATTTGGACACTTTTCCCTGTTTCCACTACGTGTTAATGTATCAGGATGTGTGGCTAAACTTACATGGACTAACTGTGCTCATGAAATAGTTGGGTTCGTGTTGCATCGTTGTTGTTCAACCTAATCTTTGTTGTTCAAGTAACATGTTAAACTTACACGGAAGCCAATTCAAATGGTTTTAGTATAGCTGTACAACCAGCTGCTAGAAAAGGAAATTACCTTCCATGTAGCCATCAGGGTTCAGGAAAGGATAGTTCACTTCGAAATCGGCTGATACAGACATAGTATTTTCACTCTATTCAAATGGCATCCCGAGGAATTCCTGATGATTTACATTTAACAGTTAGAGTGAAGATGAATGAGAGAACACTAACTCCGCCTAGCATCATACAATAATCGTCATTATTATGGATACAAGAAAGTATAGATATTTTGTTAGACAGTATCTGAGCATTATTGGCTTGTGATTGTGGCCAAGCATAAATTGACATAGTGACATATTTCAGCAATTTCCCAAATTAGTTCAAGTACCGTGTTGCAAAATTGTACCTTTTTATAGGAACAGAGTCATGCATAAATGGGCCGATTTTCTGGCAGATAGTCCATGCTTTGTACAAATAACCATGTGTAAAACTTATTTTAGTGGCTATTGGAAAATTGTTGCTTTTGAACCTTCCATGTCAAGAAACTAGAAATATTTTTTATGTGTTTTACCCTGGCTCCCACATCAGACTGTTGTTCTCATGTTTGTTCCCCAGGTTGAGAATAGCAAGAAGATACTTATTCTCCATGGTACAAAGATTAGCGCAGTTTTGAACTTCGTGTTGTAGTTAACATTTTTTTAGATGTTCGCTGTAATTAACCTTGGTTTCAGACTTGATATGATACTCCATTTGAGATGCATTGCATATTGATGCTGATAATTTTATTAGCACGCAATAAGATGCTCGCGTTAAATTTTTAAAAATTAAAATATGATGCTCGCTATAATTTGTTTTGCGGGTGAAATTTCATGTATGTGGGAAGGATAGACAATGCAAGAAACCAAGAAACCACATAGGGATGTCATGTTTGATGCACATGTTGATGATGTGGAATAATTTGTTATTCCAGTATCCCACGTGTATTGGACATCATGAAACAATATGTATCACGTTGCAACACACGGTTAAAATTTAATTGTGGCTCTAACGATTCGGATTTGTATCAAGGTGCTCGTGGTAAACCTCATCTGTGAGAACTGGTAAAAGATGAAAATTGCATCCATTTATATTATGTTTTGCTGAATAATATAATAATTTACCTATCTCTTTTAAGGTGGTGTGCTAACTTATTTGTCAGAACATTTCTAACCACATCAATTGTGCTCTTTGACAAATCCCAAACAACCAGGTATAGATATACGTCTTGATTAGGCCGCCTAATCAAGAGAGCAAACTTTCGTAATATTCTTGCAGTTCTCTCAATTATGAGCTAATCAGTGTTATATGTCTTTGGGGAAACTTTATCTATTTATTTCGGTGTCTGCATATATGACAGGTCTAGACTGTATGGAGGTGGTGATTGATGTTGTCTTGGATGTTAAGTTGTGATTAACAAATGTTATTCTGCTTGGGAACATAGAACTGGGCTATTGAGACTTGCTTCTAATGGTTATGCCTTAGATCATGAGAAGGTAAAGTGCCACCCGGCTACAAAAGAAAATTGATGAAAATCAGTTTTTTTTGTATGTTACAGATCATCAATTATGTATATGAAACTGTAGTCTGCCTTGAACATCATACTAAAAAGAAGAATGGGATGATTTTCAAAATATACAACGATATAGCAGGTGTGTAGGATTAGAAATAGACTGTGAATTGGTGATATAGCAGGTGTGTAGGATTAGAAATAGACTGTGAATTGGTGCTACGCCATTTCCCTTGGATATTTTGACTGCCTTCCTAAGTTAAGGCAACAAATGCATGCATTCTTTCTGTTTTTCCTCTTGTCCAATTTTTTATTGAAGATCAGTAGAAGAAACAACATTGTTGAAGATTTGGTATAAAAATATCAGGTCATCTCTAGCGGAGCGCCGCCTTCGCTAAGGCGATGACCGGGGTCGCCAACTCACACATCATAGAGCTAGATCGAGCGGTAGATGGCGGTCCTGCAGAGCAGAAGAAGTCTCTACACCAAATACACCAACGCTGCTTGATGGCGACTGGTAGCATCAGCCTCGGGGATTAAGAGGAAATGGAGCGCTCTACTTTCAGATTAGCATCAAGCTTGATGATGTGGTAACCTGCTAGGATGGGTGACATTTATCTCTTTTCCTTGCATCTCATGCTTTGATTTGGGTGTTGTTTGGTTTGTTCAGATTTATCACTATGTTCTGGAGCGACTAATAAGTGCCGCTGGAATATTAGAAAGAGTGTTCTGGAGCGACTAATGAGTGTTTGTTTTGGTGCAGAGACTTCTTCTGCTCTGCATCTCTCTGGAGCGAATTTTTGGTGCAGAGACTTCTCCAAAACTGAGGCCATGGCCTGGTATGCCTCTCTCTCACTGACGCTACATCTGGAATCAGTTCCCCTTCCCCGCTAAAGAAAGCAGGCAGGGCAGAGCACAGGGTCAGCAATACATGGACCTTTTTGGCGGGAGAGGTAGATCGCCGGGGGAAGATCCACAGCCACATCATCAGCCTCGGGGATTAAGAGGAAATGGAGCGCTCTACTTTCAGATTAGCATCAAGCTTGATGATGTGGTAACCTGCTAGGATGGGTGACATTTATCTCTTTTCCTTGCATCTCATGCTTTGATTTGGGTGTTGTTTGGTTTGTTCAGATTTATCACTATGTTCTGGAGCGACTAATAAGTGTCGCTGGAATATTAGAAAGAGTGTTCTGGAGCGACTAATGAGTGTTTGTTTTGGTGCAGAGACTTCTTCTGCTCTGCATCTCTCTGGAGCGAATTTTTGGTGCAGAGACTTCTCCAAAACTGAGGCCATGGCCTGGTATGCCTCTCTCTCACTGACGCTACATCTGGAATCAGTTTCCCTTCCCCGCTAAAGAAAGCAGGCAGGGCAGAGCACAGGGTCAGCAATACATGGACCTTTTTGGCGGGAGAGGTAGATCGCCGGGGGAAGATCCACAGCCACAGCCAGGAAGGGCGTTGGGGGACTAACTCTGATGCGGGATGGTGAAGGTGACGGGGTAGAGGGAACGCGTCGGTGGGGAGGTGGGTGGGTAAAAAGAATGAGAGGATCCTTGGCTGTTGTTTGCTATCGATTTGGAGAAGTCAAGACACATGCGGGGAACACTAGGTGACGTTCAGGGGGTGCTTCTTGTTCGGTGTTGCCGCGTGCTAGATGTTCAGACAGACAGCGAATTACAAGCTGGTGGATGCACTTCCTTTTTCTGACAGGAAGCTGCTAGCTGCATCAACTTAATTTAATGCTAATAGATGCATGTTCTCTCTCCGTGATGAGTGACCAAGGTAGTGAATAAATAAAGAGAACAAACTTAAATTAGTGTTTAAGTTTCGTGTTGTCCCTGTATGCATCACAAATAAAATAGTATTTGCATTTATGACCATGTTGGAGCTGGTAAAAGCAATTATGAAATGCCGTGGAGGCCTTCGTGCAAGAGGTGGAGATGAACCCTGTTTCAACTCCTATCCGGGCTCGGCGGTCAACCGCAGCCATCATTGAGATAGAGGTCAGTGTCGTGGATGATTGTGGCCACCGCTGACACCATCTTCGGACATTTTCACCAGTAGGAACCCAGTCTCGCTCGCTCTGTCAATTGCATAACCTGACGGTGCGTCCAGATCATAGTTTCTACTCTCAAATATAGTGTTTCTCCATGGTGGCAAAAGAGGAGAAGCGGCAATACGGAAGGGTCGCTCAGGACATGCAAGGATTTTTTAGGATTTTTTTATCCCGTTGCAACGACATGTAAGGATTTGTTTATCCCATTGCAACGCACGGGCACATGTGCTATTGTTACTTATATATGTAAACTGATCGGATCAGATTAGTTAATGCTTTCCCATATTCTTTATCATATTTTTTTGTCGGATTCAGAGGTGAACGGATAATGACCGAATGCAGGTTCAGATGCAAATTTTATTGGACTACGGATCCGTGTGGAAACGGAGTGGACTCGGACCGAAAACAGACAAAAAATATCGAGTCATACGTGCAATGAGACATGAATTTATTTATACCATGCAAACAATATAAATACAAAATTTTATCCAACCACATCCACATAACACATAGAGTGACCAAGCATTCAAAGGCATAACTCACACAAATATGGCAACAATATATGCGATGATTCTAATTAGTGGGCTAACTTGATATTTGAGCTTGTCGATTGGGCTAAATTTATCGGATAAATCTATTTGATAACCTTGAATAATCGGCAAAAATACCGGATAGTCCTCATCCTATGGATATTATCGATACCATGTCCGTCAGATATTCGGTTGACAAAATCCGTATCCGCATTCATATCCGGCGGATTCGTCCAAGTGCATACCATATCCTTAGTAACGGATGCGATGCGGAAAGAAAATTATCCTACCCTTTACTACCCGCCCTGGTTTACTAGCCCCCCTTGTATTTTAGATCATATTTTGGCCATGATTTTAATTAATAAAATATAAGTTATACATAGCAAAAATAACATTGTTAGAAAAACTGCCAAATGTGAATCCAACAATATAATTTTGCTAGTCAAATATGTGGTCAAAGTTTGACCAAAAATACAATGAGGGCTAATAAACCTAGACGGAGGTAGTACATCTTACAGGTGGCAATAGTGGGTAATTTCCTTAACTTCATAGGCAATTATCATTATGGACGGAAAAATCAGAAAAACACACTGTCCTACATTATTATTAATTAGTAATAAATAGGTCTTAAGTATTGGGTATTTGTTATAGCCATACATGTATATACATATATACTAATAATTCATTTATGACCTCACCAGGGTCTTCCGCCATCAGCTGTGTGAAGTATCGGGGTCATCAAGTAGTATCAACCAACTCTATTTGAGATGACCGGTATCCTCACCTAGCATAACTTATTTTGGTTCAATTTAGATAGTTCACCCTCATCCCTATACTACGATGACCCCAATGGATATGCATTGATCTGCTAAATCTGGATATCCCGAAAAAAATAGCATCTGAATGTTTCTGATACCCATGGCAAACATACCCAGTAAAAGGATCTTTGAAAGTAATAGTGGCAGCAGCAAAGCATATGCATAATCAATTCGGAAATGATAAATCCCGAACGTTAGGATTTTAAGCATGGCAACCTGAACGTTTTTTATGACAATTTTAGTTGACGCGAGGTGGCACATTTAGTTGGCAAGCATGGCAATCCAAATGTTTCTGATATCCATAGCAAATATACCGAGTAAAAGGATCTTTGAAAGTAATAGTGGCACTGTGGCAGCAGCAAAGCATAATCAATTACCCTGTAGCAACTTTGAGATATTTGGAGATGGTACTTGCAATAAACGCCTGGCCCAAACCAATTGTGTTTTTGGCTCCGAACTCAGCAATGCTCTTTATCGTCTTGTTTCTCAAGTCAACAGCAAGCACATATGCTGTGTGTTCCATGTCCCGGTAGTCGATCTTGGCGAGGAAATAAACAACGTCGTCATCTCGCAGGCTGAGGGTGGGTAGGCCAACGTGCAGTCTCTCGAATGCTACGGTGCTACCCTCATCGACCAAAAGATTTGGCAGCAACATGGAAATCTGCGAGGAATCGAGCTCGAGGCCCGTGTGCTGCCAAGACGCCTCAGCCAAAGGCAACGAGCGGGTGTCGACCGCCATGCTACATTTGGCAGCTTTCCAGCCATCGAATGTGACGGCTCCGTCTTCCATGAACGAGCCCGGAACGATCCGGATCTGCAGCTGGGTGTAGTGGATGAGACCATCGGCAATGGCGACGTCCCGGCTGCATCTTGGATCACCGGCCGTTCCAACTCCCTTGCTTGCCGGGATCAGCAGCGGCAGCTCGACGGGGCAAAGTGTGGGGGTCTCGGCAAGCACGTCGCAGAAGAGAATGTCCCGGCCAAGATTGACCCATGCCACCACGCCGTCATCCCCTCCAATGGCGATTGCTTTGTCCATCCAATGGTGATTGTATGGAGCATCCCCCGATACTTTGGCCGTCTTGATGCTCCAGGCCTGCTTCCCTGAGTGATACAGGCAGAGTTCATGTTGTGTCCTTCTGAAGCGTGCAGAACGCTTTGCCGCGATGATGAATTCGCATGCCTCGCAGTTGTGGTCCTTCTGGTTGGCTCCATGGGGATGCAGGGTGGAGCCGCAGGAGCTATGATGCTTCCTGCAGGTTCGCAAGAGGGTAGCCGAGGCTTCCTCAAATTCGTGGTGGCGGCCAGGGTTGGGGAGGTGCATGAGTGACGGGCGGCTCGCCTTCTTCCCCTCCCCCTCCCCCTCGGTGTCCTCGGTGCCGGCGTGGTAGACGAAATACTCTTTGGTCTTGCGATGGAAGATGTCGGATGGATTGGGCAGGATGGCGCTGAGGAGGACGAGAGGGCCCTCCGTGGCGAGGATGGCCGGGTCGAGGTCGAAGTCGGCGTGCTCGTACTCGGTGGCGTGGACGCAGAAGTAGGAGACGCGCGGCGGGCAGGCGGCGCAGAATGTGACGTTGATGCTGCCCTTGAGGTCGGGGCCCTGCAGGACACAGGTGGCGGTGGTGGCGTTTTCGCGGTCGACGACGTAGCCGAATTTCTCGATGAGGACGAAGTCCGTCTGCTCGCCGTCGGCGTAAGCGGGCGGAGGCAGGGGCGCTTCCATTGCTCAGCTTGAGACGGATGCCTCCGCGCTCTTGGTCTTGGCCTTGGGACTTGCGTGCGCTGATCGATATAAGTAGAGATGATCCGGTGTTTATGGTTGTATTGATCCGATTCACAAGGGTATATGTAAACCAATTATATATCTCTGTATTTCCTTATCCGTAACCAAACCCAATTATACTTTTACGCTTTTGGTAAAGGAGCGGAAAAATACCAAGATTAAATCCAGTCATTGCAGCCCAAGAGACTTGGAGTATACTTCTACGCTTTTGGTAAAGGAAAAAGATTAAATCCAGTCATTGCTTGCAGCCCTAGTGATCTAAACGATACTATGTTTCTTTACGGAGAGAGTACAAGATAAATAATGCATGATTTGGTTCCTATTCGGCGCTTAACGCACTGTTTTCTTAGTTACCAGTATGCGGCGGGCATCAGCATAAGCACCCAACATTTCCTGGCAGTCCAGAGAAATTGTGCCGAGTTTTAATACGCGGGTGTTACATTTTTTTAAAGCTTATGTACCAAAGGATCACGCTCGATCCAAGAGGCAGTAGTTCTTTTCCAATTCTTCAACGAGTGAACTTTTCCCTTCTCTACTGGTGTTGTAATCTATACTTGCAGTCTTTTAACTTAAGACTTGAAGCCTTCGTGCAGAAAAAGAACCATAGTACGTACCAAATTTCTTAAAAAATTGTAGCCCTTGGTTCTGTTGCAGTTTCAGAAATGTTACCAACCCTAGCGTGTAAGAAATCCATTTGCCTCTTCTTCATTAGCGCTCGATTTTATTTTTTATTTTTGCGGGACATCACACACATTGACGAGCTGATTTTGTATGATAAGAGGACATGGCACCAACAGAATAATGTCTTTATCATTATCTCAAAAGAATCTCCACCAAGTACTCCAACAAAAGGTAAAGTGCTGCCAACATGATAGCAATTTTCATCAAAGCCTAGACATCATCGTCCTGCATACTCTCGCTCTTCCGCTTCGCCATCAACGACAACCGCGCGTCTCGCTCGAGCTCGTACTCCCTGTAATCGGCTCTCTTCAAGAACGACTGCCTATCAAGGTACTGGTTTGAGCTCTTCTTGTACGCTCCCAGCTCCTCCTCCACGCCCTTCTCTGCCTTGTACTCTCCCCAGTCTTTCTTCGTCTTGTCCAGGACACTCAGCTTCTGCTTCTTCCTTATCTGCTCCAGAATGTTGTCCACAGCGGACGGCGAGGCACCTGCTGCACTGGCCTTCTCAACCGCTTCCTTCGAATCCGCGTCTACGAGTTTCTTGATCTCGATATCCTTGCCAGCAAAGTCCCTTACCTCGGTTATCTGTTGGGTCATAGAAAACTAGAATATTAGCAACATCATGTGGAATCAGATGCACAAATCATACAAAGCGTCACAAGTTTGTCATCTGTATCCACAATTATTAGGGCTGTTCCAATTTTTTGCCAGTTGAACTTAAGCTACTCTACAAGAATGAACACGGAACAGCAAGTAACAATGTAAAAAAGCAACAATAGTTACACATTTGCCATGTGCCGGCACAATTTTTTAGATGGAAGCTTCACTTGGATTTAACAGTAATAAAATATCTGTGTGACGCTGACAGTACGGCTTTACCTCCACTTTCCCTCTTCCAGATGCAGCAGTAGCGGCATCTCTAACAGCTGCAAGAGCGTTTGCCGCAAGTTTTTTGGCATCCTCACTTGTTTTGTGCTGTGTCTGTTGTTGCTCATTTTTTGGGACTTGATCATTTGCAGAAGCCGTTTTTGGTGGAAGGCCCAGAATGGTCATCCAGTTCTACAGGATAAAAAATGTAACTTTTAAAATAAAATAAGGCTACCATAAATAGAAACATAAAACATAACAATTTGAGCATCAGCTTGCCACACGGTTAATACTAGAAAGATTACTCACATTTGTGGATTTAGTTTTCTTTTCTTTTGCTGCTGTTTTGAGCTTAACCATCGCAGGTTTGGGCATCTTCACAGGCAAACCGCTGTTCATTTTCTTCCACATATCCTCCACATGTGATTTTGTGTCTGCCAAAAAATGAAGCTTCACGCCATGTGCTTATATCTACAAAAGCATTTGTGGAATAAAAATAGCAAAAATACGCATAAGGACCAAACAGGCATGACATGCTACACTACTGTCAAAAGTTCAACACGGGCCATGCATCTGAAAACTTCATTGACATATCATAGGTTTAGTTCTGAGAAATAAAATCAGGTGGCCTACACAAGTTCATGTTCACTTCACGATAAACAATGTTTACAAAAAGAAGAGTTCATGTTCACTTTCTTCTATTTCTCCTTGACTGGTGTTTTGCTATCCATGCCTACTTGTCAGCAACAAATTAAGGGTCCAGTTATTAACATGTTGTCCTAGAATGTGTGCATTCAAACTTCCCTAACTTTGTATCATGTTGTATTGAAAATTATTTAGTCTGGTCATGTGAGACTTAACCGCATTATGTTTTTCATGGAAAATATTCCATAATATCACAAATTCATAATATTTTACTAGCATGGTCACATGAGAATTAATGGTAAAGCTGCATATCAGATAGCATGTCCATGTCACAAATGGAGGGAGTAAAAGATGAGGAAAATTCAAAGGCGGCCAAATGGCTGGTGGTCACTGTTGGAGTTAAATCACTCAACTCCTGATACTAAATGTTAGAAAAAAATCACTCAAGGCCTACCCCCCCTACTCACACATACACATGTTACACACACATGTGCTCTTTGTATTTTATTCATGCTTGAGAGGCTACATCCTGCCACAAGCTTAGTACCTTTTAAACACATATACATGGCCTCAATATACAGGCTGCCCAAACCGACCTAGCTAGAAACAAACTGAAGCAATGTATATCTGGCAGCATTGCTTAACAGCTAAGCCACTCTGATTAATGTCTGGAGAAACACCAACTTTATTTTGCAACTCAGAGAAGAGAAAATCAAACATGGAGATGAATTAATAGTACAGACCAGTATCATGAAGCTGTTGCTCTGAGTTGTTAGCATCTCCAGAAGCTGGCAGTTTTTCATCTGCAACCATAGCTTTGGACCCTGGCATTGACAAACAATATGAGAATTACTGAGTGCATGACTGCTAACTGGAAAAGAAGGCCCATGCTAACAACAATGTTTGGGGTTTGATTAGGCTTTAGTTGCACTATCCGGCATCTGCAGAATGCTGAATGTTTCAACAGAAGTTTTACTTTTTTTGTTAAATCTTTGCAGCATGCTTTCAAATCAAATAGCATATATGCCTGTTTCAGAGTAGTGCCCATAAACAGAAATACATTTGGCTTGAAAATATAACAGAAGTAAAATCATTCTTTAGAAATACTCAACACATTTGAAGGTCTTATTGTTTGATAGGGAGGGAGTAAATGATAAGGAAATTGCTGTGTACAAAAGGAGAGCTGCAACCAAGTGACCCCAAGGTGATCCTCAGAAAAAGTTCTGTATTTCAACACTTAGGCCCTGTTTGGGAGAGCTCCACTCCTGGCTTCACCTCCAAACTGCTTGAGTTTTGAAGACTACCCAAAACCCCACCAGGCACTCGGCTTGCCCCTCATTCATCTCAGCCGAAGCGTCTCTCAATCTCTCTCCCAGTCTCTCACAGCAGCAGCGGCACTCAAGCAGCACAAGCCAAGCCGCTGCAGCATTGCTCCGGGAACAGCAAGCCCAGCATGCAGCGCCTCGCGCCTCCGACGAGCACCGGGGCGCTTCGTCCGCACCACGCTCCTCCCCAGCGCCAGCCACCCTCCTCCACGCGGGCTACCTCCTCTGCGTCGCGCTTCTCCGTGCCGGACGCCTAGCCCAGCCTCCCCTGCTCCAGAGCCGCCGCGCCGCCAGCGCCGATCTGGGCGTCCCCGGGTACCCCCTCTCCCTCTCACTATCCAGCTGGGCGAAGGGACGAACCTGGCGGCGGCTTGCTGGCGGGAAAGAGGATTCTGGATCAGCACTTGGCGCCCACGCGCCGGTAGTTCGAGCTCCAGATTGCGCCGGGAGCTGCGAAAACGGGGAGGGGATCGGGGCGCTGCTGGAGGTTTTTTCCTCTAAACACCTAAAATAACTATCAGGGAGGGGAAGGGGGCCGGGGAGCCACTGGTCCCAGTTCTTTTCAGCTTTTGATTCTCCAAAATCAGCTTTTGAGAAACTCCCCACAGAATCACCCAGAATCAGCCGTCGAGTTCTTCTCTGAGATTGTGGTCTGAGATTATGGGATGAGTTGTGTGCCGAAATGTCTGTAATGTCCCTGAACTGAAACTGTGTGTTGAATTGCTAACATTCAGCCATCAAGCAAATCATCTACTCCTACCAAACAAACATATACATCCACCTATCCATCCATTGTTCCATGTACAGAGAAGAACTAGGAACAGGGACGAACAAGAAGGAATAGAGGCTGCACCCAGGGTGGCATTACCATGATCAACTACAACATGAGAGATTGTAAATATAATACATGCATTCATCAGTCCATCCATCCATCAATTTTGTAACAAAAAATTGATAGAAAAGAGAGACGTGGGCGACAGAACAGAGAAGACGGAGAGGAGAGGAGAGCTCACCTTAGGCGACGGCCCGAGCGAACTCCGGCGAGGCGGCGTCGGGCGTCGAGGCCAGCGGCTTCAGGTGAGCGGGCGGGGCGGAGGAGCGGCCGGGGCGGGCTGTCGGGCGGCGCGGCGGCGGCAGCCCTGTAACCCTATCGCGAGCGCGAGTGGGGAGGTGGGGGAAGGGGGATCGAGCGAAGGAGAGGGACCTTTTTTTTTTTTGAGGGAAGGAGAGGGACTAGTCGTACGACTCGTTTTTCTGGGCGCGGCCGGCCACCCGTGGCAGTTCTCTCGTAATTTGCCTCTCAGACAGGGGTACTGCCTTAAATCGAAACGTTTTGTTTCCTGGGAGGGCCCAGAATCACGAGAAGTAAGGTTTGACGCGAAATGGATAAAAATAACCCAAAGGCGAAAGTTTTTTTTGTCCATTTTGCTAGGTTCACGATTTTCGACTGCACTATCGATTCTAGCGATTCTCAGATGATTTTGGACAATCAGATCAAGTTCTTTTGAGCTTTTGATTTTCCAGACAAAGATTGTCCAAAATCGAGTGAAAAGAACTAGGCCTGTAACTGAAAGAAACGGGTTTTTTTTTTTGCCTTCGTTGCCCTAAAATAACTAGGCAACCACTGGGCGTCAACCCGGCTGATTGCTCCCGCATCACTCGTCCTTGATCATATCAGCATAACCGTTACTTCGTGCTTGCACACATCCCGTGATTCACTAATCGCACGTCTCATCGAACCCTTTTGCGGCACCAGCTCGCAACTTCGACTGAAATTGTCGGTGGCTTCGCAACAATGGTGCTGCTGTGAGCGCACCCTTCATGATATCGTGTGTTGCAGCATCTCTGAAGGAACACTCTCTCTTCCTTCATGTTTGATTGTAGGGACTCGTGGTTGGGAAACAACACTTGGTGGTATGGCGGCTTATTGCAAAGAAGGGGGGAGTCAGCTCGCGACAAGATCCAGCGATGTGAAGGGAAGAGGAGAAAGTGGGATGGGAGAGGATGTACTTGCAGCAGTGCCGCTACAGCGACGGGTTTTGCAACAGCGGTGGTCGGCGCCTTTGGCTACAAGGATGAAGGTTTGCAACAACAATGATCGGTGTCACGCGATGATAACCCACAAGTATATGGGATCGCAACAGTTTTTGAGGGTAGAGTATTCAACTCAAATTTATTGATTCGAAACAAGGGGAGCCAAATAATATTTGCAAGTATTAGCAGTTGAGTTGTCAATTCAACCACACATGGAGACTAAATATCTGCAGCAGAGTGATCAGGAGCCCAGTAGTATGATAGGTTGATAGCAGTAGTAACAATAGCAATAGTAGCGGTAACGGTAACAGTAGCAGTTTTGTAGCAATTGTAACAGTAGCGGCAACAATAGTAACTTAGCAAAGATCAATATGTGAAAAGCTCGTAGTCATTGGATCGGTGATAACATTGGATAATATTCATCATATAACAGTCATAACCTAGGGCGACACAGAACTAGCTCCAATTCGTCAATGTAATGTAGACATGTATTCCGTATATACTCATACATGCTTATGGAAAAGAACTTGCATGACATCTTTTGTCCTACCCTCCAGTGGCAACGAGGTCCATAAGGAAACTAAGGGATATTAAGGCCTCCTTTTAATAGAGAACCGGAACAAAGCATTAACACGTAGTGAATACATGAACTCCTCAAACTACGGTAATCACCAGAAAGAATCCCAAGTATTGTCACCATGGGGTATGCGGATCATAACACGTAATAGGTGCATATAACTTGCATGGTAGGATCAAGAACACAAATATATTGGTGAAAACATAAACGGTTCAGATCTGAAATCATGGCACTCAATACGTCCATTTTGCATCATGATTTCCTACTGTTATTTATAATGTATTTATGCATAATAATGCTTTATAGAGTAATTCTAATGCCTTTTCTCTCATAATATGCAAGGTTTACACCAAGAGGAAGAATGCCGGCAGCTGGAATTCTCGACCTGTAAAAGCTATGTCAGAGATACCTATTCTGCACATCTCCAAATGAGTTAAAAATTTACGGAGAATTATTTTGGAATATAAAAAAAATACTGGAGCAAATAACTACCGGAGGGGGGCACCTGGTGACCACAAGACACTAGGGCGTGCCAGGCCCCCCAGGCGCGCCCTGGTGGATTATGGCCAGCCCAGCCCACCTCCGGTGCCCATCTTCTGGTATATAAGTCATTTTGACCTAGAAAAAAATAAGGAGAGGACTTTCGGGACGGAGCGCCGCCGTCTCGAGGCGGAACTTGGGCAGGAGCACTTTTGCCCTCCGGCGGAGCGATTCTGCCGGGGGAACTTCCCTCCCGGAGGGGGAAATCAAAGTCATCGTCATCACCAACAACCCTCTCATCTTTAGGAGGCCAATCTTCATCAACATCTTCAACAACACCATCTCCTCTCAAACCCTAGTTCATCTCTTATGTTCAATCTTTGTACCGGAACCTCAGATTGGTACCTGTGGGTGATTAGTAGTGTTGATTACATCTTGTAGTTGATTACTATATGGTTTATTTGGTGGAAGATTATATGTTCAGATCTATTATGCTATTTTATACCCCTCTGATCTTGAGCATGAATATCATTTGTGAGTAGTTACTTTTGTTCTTGAGGTCACGGGAGAAATCATGTTGGAAGTAATCATGTGAAGTTGATATATGTTTGATATTTTGATGATATGTATGTTGTGATTCCCTTAGTGGTGTCATGTGAACGTCGACTACATGGCACTTCACCATCTTTGGGCCTAAGGGAATGCATTGTGGAGTAGTTATTAGATGATGGGTTGCTAGAGTGACAGAAACTTAAACCCTAGTTTATGCGCTACTTCGTAAGGGACTGATTTGGATCCATATGTTTAATGCTATGGTTAGATTTTATCTTAATACTTTTCTCGTAGTTGCGGATGCTTGCGAGGGGGTTAATCATAAGTGGGAGGTTTGTTCAAGTAAGAACAGCACCCAAGCACCGGTCCACCCACATATCAAATTATCAAAGTAGCGAACACAAATCAAACCAACATGATGAAAGTGACTAGATGAAATTCCCGTGTGCCCTCAAGAACGCTTTGCTTATCATAAGAGACCGTTTTGGCATGTCCTTTGCCACAAAAGGATTGGGCTACCTTGCTGCACTTTATTTACCGCTACCGTTACTTGCTTGTTACAAATTATCTTGCTATCAAACTACTGGTTACTGACTATTTCAGTGCTTGCAGACATTACCTTGCTGAAAACCGCTTGTCATTTCCTTCTGCTTCTCATTGGATTCGACACTCTTACTTATCAAAAGGACTACGATTGAACCCCTATACTTGTGGGCCATCAGCACTCGGGCCCTAGTGACAAGCATAAGCACAACAAAGTCATAGCAGCATCAGTCTCAGAACATAGTGGATACTAGGGATCAAGCCCTAACGAAACTAACTCGATTACATGATGAATCTCATCCAACCCATCACCGTTTGACAAGCCTATGAATAAATTACTCACTCCCGGCGATGAGCATCATGAAATTGGTGACGGATGATAGTTGGTGATGACGATGGCGGTGAATCCCCCTCTTCGGAGCCCAGAACGGACTCCAGATCTGGCCTCCCGATGAAGAACAGGAGGTGGCGGCGGCTCCGTATCATAAAACACGATGAAACTTCCTCTCCTATTTTTTCTCGAAAAATAGAAATTTATAGTATCCAGATTAGGGTCTGCGGAGCCTCGTGGGCCCCACTACCCACCAGGGCGCAATAGAGGGGGGTGGCGCGCCCTGGTGCCTAGTGGGCAGCTGCCTCCCCCCTCCAGTGGGTCTTGGTTCCAGTATTTTTCTTTTATTCCAAAATAATTCTCCAAAAAGTTTCGTCCAATTCCGAGAACTTTTATTTCTGCATACAAACAACACCATGGTAGTTCTGCTAAAAACAGCGCCAGTCCGGGTTAGTTTCATTCAAATCATGCAAATTAGAGTCCAAAACAAGAGCAAAAGCGTTAGGAAAAGTAGATACGACGGAGATGTATCACGCGACTTGCCTATGTCTTGCAGCACGATGATTCGAGTGTTGCAGTAGCGCGGTGGTCTGACCTAAAAGACCGGCGGTTCGGTAGTTGCAGCAACACAAAGCGGCGAGGCATTGTGCATCGGTGGTGATAGAGCGCGAGGTAGGAGACTACTCGTGCGAGAAGAAAGGGGAAATGCGGAAGGGAACGGGAACAAGTCAGGTAGGGGAGAAGTGGTGCATAGGTCCACTGGACACATGTTGTGTGCGCTATTGAAAGAACATGCGGTGCCCCCATGTTTGGTTTTGGTAATTGATGACAATCTCTATGGACTAATGGTTGCCTTGAGTTATATTTGAAGGATTTGTCCATAGGCATTTCTTGAAGTCCATGTGTTGGTTTCAAGGAGTTTATGAGATGACCAAGGTGCTATTCAAGGAATTATCCAAATATTGGTCATATAGAAGGCATGATACAAGGTTGATCAAGACTAAGTCAAAGTGTGAATCAAGTTGATCAACACACAAAGCATATAAGATGTACCGAGAGGGATCAAGTGATCCCATGGTATCCATTACGCTTTGTGTACTAATCCATGGTCTATGTGAGAGTTCTATGTGGGGTTAGGTGTATTTCCATGGGCTTGCGTCAAAAGGAAGATCTCATACAACCCATGGAGGATGACATCAAGTGGTGATCGTCATCAAGTTTGCCATGCAAGTTCAAGTGGAGCATCACGAAGAGATCATGCTTGAAGCTTGTCGTCCATTGTGGTGACAATGGACTTGTGAAGATGTGCCGAAGAGTGGCTCGCCCATAGTGGAGTATGGAGGAGTAATCAACTAGTCTTCATCGAGCCAACGCAATCAAGAAAGGTGGTCCAACTTGAGGAAGTCAAGATCGTCATCATCTAGCTCAAGTGGACTATGTGCAAGGCAAAGGTTTTCCCTTGATAGGTTTTCCATTTTACCGGTCTCATGGTGGTAGTTGGGAGACCGGGTTATAGGATCGATTGTCGTACTATCAAGGGGGGCTCTCAAGTTAGTAGCTTGACCGTATCGTTCGTAGAGAGCTCAAACCATTGCATCCTTGCATCATCTTTCGTGGTTCTTGTTTGGTTTCTCTCTTTGTGAGATTTGGAGCTTATGTTCATCTTCATGACAAGCTCGAGTTCTTCGAAAACGGAGTTCATATGCATCTTCTATGATGTTTTCGATGTTGGAGTTTTTGCCGGTTCTTCATTCATAGAGGTTTCACATCTCTATATCTTAGGCATACTCCCCCTGTTGGATAGTATTTGTCGTCCTCTATCCAACAAGCTTGAGTTTTCTCAATTTGGAGCTCATTTGCAGAAGTTGTGGCAGTTCAGGCTTTATTGTATCCTCTGTTTTCTTTGTAGTGTTCCTAAGGCCCCAAGCGGTAGTGCCGCTCTCACGAGCGGTAATACCGCTTGTAGGCGACAGTACCGTGGGGCAGTGCCGCGCATGGTACCGCTGCTTTCAGGAATTCAACTTTTCACGTCGGGTTTGGACGGCAGTGGAACGGTAGTACGAGCGGTAGTACCGCCCGCCGACTACCGCTTCCTTCTGGACCAGTTGCGCTTGCAGTGGTTGAAAGTGCAATCATGCCCTTACATCATGTTTTGATGTTGATGACAATATACATGTAGGGGACTAACTATGTTCGTCAAGTGAATCTCAGGTGTTAGTCCCCGGTTCATCAAAAGTGTGTGGATCGTGAGCATACGAAGTGGATTTCACTCAAGGAAGAAGTATCAAAATGATTACATATATGTTTTCTTGAGTATAGGATCCTGCACTGTTAAGAGGGGATCAGTAGGGTTAGTAAAAGACTTGCTCTTGCCACAAAGCTCCTTCCCAAAATATTGTTTAGATCCTTCACTATATGCTCTGGCTTATTCTGCCTCTGGCCTTGCCGGATGTCCGGGCTGGCCTCCGGATGTCGGGGCCACCTGCCGGATATCCGGCCCGCACCTCGGATATCCGGACCCTGCTATCCAGAGTACAATATATGGATGTGCCCTCTTCCGGATGTCCGGCCCTCCATGCCGGATGTCCGGGCTCTCCATACACCCCGGATATCCGGGCCTTCATGCCGGATGTCCGGCTCGAGCTATCCAGAGAACATCTTTTGTTCTGTGAACTCGCCGGATGTCCAGCCACCTGCCGGATGTCCGGGCTTTCCTGACATGCCGGATGTCCGGGCTTGGCCCCGGATGTCCGGCCCCTCTGGTTTATCCTCTGCTTCTGCCCTGTTCTTCAAGTGCCTTGCCAGGCCGGATGTTCGGCCTGCCCGGTCACTTGCACTACAACGGCCACATTTGCACTCACACTATATATAGCTCTCTTCCCCCCTTGGAGAGGGTTGACCATTCACTTTGAACAAACTCGAGAACACATTTTCACTCTCTCTCACTCTCATACACCAAATCTTAGATCCCAAGGGGATTTGAGAGCATCTGTGAGAAGTTGTCCAAGCAAGTGATAGATCCACTCCTTCCCCTTCTTTGCACCAAAGGAATTCGTGATTTGAGCAAGTCTTGAGCTTTTCCCCATCGTTCTTGTTACTCTTGGAGGTTGGAGACTCCTAGGCGGTAGGAGTCACTCGGAGAGGAATCGATCATTGTGATTACCCCCAGAAAGTTTGTGAGGGTTTGGAGACCACCCCAAGGTCTACCACTAGTGGTTGAGAAACGCCTTCGTGGTGTTGTCTCAAAGGGAGAATAGGGTGAGCCTTCGTGGAGTTGGTGTGCCTTCGTGGTAACATCCACCTCTCTAACGGTGACGTAGCTTCCCTCCAAGGAAGTGAACATCGGCATACATCCTCGTCTCTCGGAGTTGCGGTTATTCCTAACCCTAACTCTCTACTTGTGGTTACTTGTCTCTTAGCACTTACTTATATCATATTGTGCTAGCTTACTCACATATTTGTATTACTTGTTCATCTTGCTTAGCTCTTAGCATCTTACTTGTAATTGTTAGGCTCACTTTCATATTCCGCTTTATTGCCTAAAATTGCTAAGTAATAATTAAAATTTGTAATTGTACCTATTCACCCCCCTCTAGGTCCATCTCGATCCTTTCAATTGGTATCAGAGCCTCGTGCTCTATTCTTGTGGATTAACCGCCCTAGAGCGAGATGAACCCCGATGGGACTCCGCTTGTTGCGGATCCGAAGGATAAGGGCGTGGCTTCCACGGAAGTCAAGTCTTTTACTTCTGAGGATTTGGAACGGGCGCTTGCTAAGAAAAAGGAGGAGCATGATGCTTCTCTTGAGGCCTTGGTCCAAATGAGACTAGCCACACTAACCACGATGCTTGCACCACTTTCTGGTGGTGCTGCCTCGAGGCCAACTGTGCCTACTCCTTCACTTGGCCAACAACCTCCTAGTAATGAACACTCCAGTGTTCCTTGGCTTTATGCAAGACCTCAAATAGAGAAACCAAAGTATAACCCTCAAGGCAAACCTCCTTTACTTGATGACACTACCGATTTTGCTTTGTGGAGAGTTGCTATGCAGGATCATCTTCGATATGGAAATGATGAGATGCTGGAGATCTTGGAGTATGGCTACCAAGCCATTGACCCGAAGAATCTTACTCCAAGAGAGGTATATGACAAGAATCTCAACGACACAGCAATCATGTGCATAAGAAGAGGTATGACTGACAAGCAAAGGAGACCATACATACATATCACAAGTGCCAAGGAATTATGGGATAGCATTGTGAGGACCAAGACCGGTACCTCCACTCTCCGGCTTGCTCAATATGAAATTGCCAAGGGTCAATTGCAAAACTTTTGTATGGAGAAAGGTGAATCCCCCAAGCAACTCCTTGAGCGTCTCATGACTCTCACTGCTGACATCGAGTCATGTGAGTGTGACAAGACACAAGATGGATTCAACTTGACTAAGCAATTTCTCGTGGATAAGTTGCTTCATGCTCTTGCTCCGTATCATCACCAAATGGTGTGGGACATAAGACAACATCATGGATTCAAAGAAATGACTCCAGATGACATCATATCCACTTTCCAACTATTTGAAGAGTCAAAGGAAAATGCTACAAAACATCTTGCCATGCATGGTACCTCAACATCAAAAATCAATCTTGCATTGAAGGCCAAGCATGTATATGAAGAAGAGCAAAGTGAAGAAGAAGAAGATAATGAGGATGGAGACGGTGATGAGATTGACTCCGATGAGAGCCCTTCATATGAAGACATTGCCCTCTTTGTCAAGAAGTTTAGCGCGGGAAAATTCAAGGGAAGATTCCAGAAGAAGAAAGTGAGAAAATGTTACAACTGTGAAGAAGCCAACCACTTCTGCAACGATTGCCCCTATGAGAAGAGAGAAGATAAACCAAGGTTTCCCAAGACCTTTCCCAAGAAGAAGTTGCCAAACCCTTTGAACTCAAAGCTCAAGAAGAGAGATGGGAAAGCAATGGTTGCTCATGAAGAATCCGATCCGGATGATGTTAGTGGTGTTGCCGGAGTTGCTCAAGATTCTCAAAACACCTTGAGGCTAGTCAACAAGAGTGGTGATGTTGTCACATACAACTATATGAAAGACTACAAGGGCAACGCTCACAAGTGCCTGATGGCAAAGGCCGTGGTTGAAGATGAAGAGGACCAAAACTCTCCTGACAAGGTCAAGGTAACCCCACGATCAAATCCTCCTCTCTTCACTCCTCCTACTCCTAGTGATGAGTACCTTGATGCGGAGGATAATCATGATGATAATGATATAGATGACCCCATGTTTGCTAAACTAAATAAGGTCATGTGCTCCCTCAAAGGAAAGAAGCTCACTATGTTTCGTATGCTTATGGAGATGGTGGGTAAGCACACCGTCACCATTAAGGAACTCGAAACCCTCGTAACCGAGGAAAAGGAAAAATATGAAATCCTTGAGCGGAAAGTCCAATATGAGGAAGCACAAAATGATGAACTATGCTTGAAAATTGGTGCAAACATTGATGTTCATGCTATATATCTTGCCTCCTTGAAAAAGGCTAAAGACTCTTGCAAAGAGTTGATGAATGATAAAAGTAAGCTTGTGAAGTCTCATGCTTCTCTCTCTAAGGATTGTGAGCTCCTATTCGTGTCCCTCAAGACTAAGGAAGAAGAGCTCACCCTTCTTACAAAGAGTTTTGAGACGCTCAAGCTTACTTATCTTGAAACTCTAGCCAAGGCTTACTCTTCTCCTATTATCAATGTTGATGCTTGTACTACTAACTCTAGTAGTGATCTAGCATCTATTCTTGAGGAGAATAGCTTTCTCAAGGCTCAAATCGAGAAAGGTCTCATGACATGTGCTCAAGGACAAAAGAACCTTAATGAGGTATTGGGCCAACACAATAAGGTGTTTGCCAAAGAGGGGCTCGGGTTTGACCCAAGCACAAGCAAGAAGAAGACGTCTTCTCAAAAGTGCATCACCCCTCTAAAAGAAACATTTGTACGAGAAGGGCATAAGGAGAAAGGTAAGGTTGTGAGTGGGAAGGCCACAAGGGGCATGCCCACTCTCAACAAGCCAAAAGAGTTCATGCCTCCATCCTATGTACTTCGTAAGACTAAGGATGGAGAAGTTTATGCAAAATTTGTTGGTCCTCGAAATGCATTCCGATTCTATGCTATTTGGGTCCCTAGGACCCTTGTGACTAACTTGAGAGGTCCCATTGCAAAATGGGTGCCTCTAACCAAGTCATAATTGTGTGTAGGTTGCCTTCTCTGGTGGAGTAAAATGGGTGATTGATAGTGGATGTATCAATCATATGACCGGAGATAGCAAATTGCTCTACGATTTCATGGAAGCTATTCAACCATTTATGAACATTATGTTTGGTGGAGGATCAAAAGGACAGGTACTCGGGTTGGGCAAGGTGGCTATCACAAATGACATGTCTCTTGCAAATGTCATGCTTGTTCAATCCCTTAAATATCATTTGCTTTCTGTTCGCCAATTGGCTTCTGTTGGTTATGATAGGTCTTTAAGAGAGATACTCTCGAAGTGGCCTTTGTTGGAGAGTTGGATGGCAACCTTTACACAGTTGATTTCTCGAAAGAGAGCACATTCCATGCAACTTGTCTAATGGCCAAGGCCGACAAGGGGTGGCTTTGGCATCGCCGGCTAGCCCATGTCGGCATGAGAAATCTTCAAGATCTCTTAAAGGGTAATCACATCCTTGGACTAACCAATGTCTCTTTTGAGAAAGATCGTGTGTGTAGTGCTTGCATAGCTGGGAAGCAACATCAATCAAAGCACCCACCCAAGAATATTGTGTCTACTTCAAGGCCTTTGGAGCTCCTTCATGTGGATCTTTTTGGGCCTCCTTCATGGGATAGTCTTGGTGGGAAAAAGTATGGACTTGCCATTGTTGATGATTACTCAAGATACACATGGGTGTTTTTCCTCAAGTCCAAGGATGAGACGAAGATCACCTTCATTGATTTTGCCAAGCAAGCATAACGCAAGTTTGACAAAGAAATCTTGGCAATAAGAAGTGATAATGGCTCTGAATTCAAGAACTACACCTTGGAAGGATTTCTTGGTGCTGAAGGGATTGAGCATCAATATTCCGCACCATACACCCCTCAACAAAATGGTGTTGCAGAAAGGAAGAATCGTACACTTGTGGAGATGGCAAGGTCCATGTTGGATGAATACAAGTCGCCACATAGTTTTTGGGCCGAGACTGTCAACAACGCATGCCATGCATCAAACCGCCTCTTCCTCCACAAAATATTGGAAAAGACTCCATATGAGCTCCTAACCGAGAACAAGCCAAATGTCAAGTACTTTCGTGTATTTGGGTGCAAATGTTTCATCCTCAACAAAAGAGAACGGTTAGGAAAATTTCAATCCAAAAGAACTAAGGGCATATTTGTTGGTTATGGATCAAACTCTCACGCCTATAGAGTCTACAACAAATCCAATGGATGTGTTGTAGAAACTTGTGACGTGGTGTTTGATGAATTTAATGGCTCCCATGGGGAGCAAGTTGATCTAAGTGATGTAGGTGAAGAAGATTCGTCTCAAGATATTTTGTCCATGGGTGTTGGTGCTCTTCTTCCCATGGAACAAGAACCTCATGATGATGATGAAGAAGATGGAAGTTTCACACATCATCAAACCACTTCAACACCCATAACACCACAAGCTCCTATTGCTCAACCAATGCCCGTTGTTCAAGAACAAGAAGATGATCAAGTCCCTCACCATGAGCATCTCCATGAGCAAGATCATCACCAAGAGCAAGAACGAGAAAAGGCAATCATTGATAATGATCCTCAACAAATGCAATATGAAGAAGAAGATCTTCCACCTCACATTAATGATCCATATGTTGAGGATGTGGATGATGGACATGAAGTTGAACCTCGTGAAACCCTAACCTCCATCATGCCCCATGTGGTCGGTCGTGTTGATGTTGATAAAATCCTCACCGACATATCGGAAGGTAGAGTCACTCGTAAACAATTGACAAACTTTTGTGCTCACTTCTCGTTTGTGTCTAGTGTTGAGCCTCTCAAGGTACAAGAAGCATTGATGGACAACGATTGGCTCATTGCTATGCAAGAAGAGTTGAACAGATTTGAACGCAACCAAGTGTGGTCATTAGTCAAGAGGCCAACTACGGAACACAATGTCATTGGAACAAAATGGATTTTCAAGAACAAGCAAGATGAGAATGGTGTAATCATCCACAACAAGGCAAGGTTAGTGGCACAAGGGTACTCACAAGTTGAAGGTTTGGACTTTGGTGAGACCTTTGCTCCCGTTGCCCGTCTTGAATCTATTCGCATCTTACTTGCTTATGCTGCTTTCAATGGTTTTACATTACATCAAATGGATGTGAAGAGTGCTTTCCTTAACGGTCCTCTACAATAAGAAGTATATGTATCACAACCACCTGGGTTCATTGATCCCGATCACAAAGACTATGTGTATAAACTGCATAAGGCTTTGTATGGCCTCAAACAAGCACCTCGTGCTTGGTATGATCATCTTAAGAAGTTTTTACTCGATGATGGTTTTGTGAGAGGGGTGATCGATCCCACTCTTTTTACTAAGAGGGACAAGGGTGATTTGATCTTATGCCAAAGCTATGTAGATGATATCATTTTTGGTTCTCCTAACATTCATTTGTGCAAGAAGTTTGCGGCTTCCATGACCAAGAACTTTGAGATGTCACTCAATGCGGATTTGAAGTTCTTTCTCGGATTCCAAATTCAACAATTTCAAGAAGGAATTTTCTTGTCTCAAGCAAAGTACCTCAAGGATATTCTAGAGAAGTTTCGCATGTCTGATGCTAGTCCATGTAAGACACCCATGCCAACAAAAATTGTACTCACTGAAGACACAAACGGTATCCCTTTTGACCCATCTATTTACCGCTCTATGATTGGTTCATTGCTTTATCTTTGTGCATCTAGACTAGACATCATGTTCAGTGTATGCATGTGTGCTAGATTTCAAGCTTCCCCTAGGGAAAGTCATCATAAGGCGGTTAAGCATATTCTTAGATACCTTGTTCACACCCCAAAGTTGGGTTTATGGTACCCTAAGGATGCTAAGTTTGATCTCATTGGGTACACGGATGCGGATTGGGCTGGAGACAAAGTGGATCATAAGTCCACTTCCGGTGCATGTCAATTTCTTGGACGCTCCTTGGTAAGTTGGTCCTCGAAGAAACAAAATTGTGTTGCTCTCTCCACCGCTGAAGCCGAATATATTGCAACCGCCAGTTGTGCAACTCAATTACTATGGATGAGGCAAACTTTGAAGGATTACGGTATCACCTATAGACATGTACCTCTTCTATGTGATAATGAAAGTGCCATCAATATTGCTGAGAATCCCAAAGATCATACCCGCACCAAGCACATTGATATTAGGTATCATTTCTTGAGAGATCATGTGGAAAAAGGTGACATTGATATTGCTCATGTTGGCACAGATATGCAACTTGCAGACATTTTCACCAAGCCATTGGATGAAGCAAGGTTTTGTCAACTTAGGCGTGAACTTGGTGTCTTGGAGCTTGACAACATTATGTGAAATCTAGTACCCATCCGTATATGTACTTAATGTCTTGTCTTGATGTAGGCATATATTTAGGGGGAGACATTCAATTCATGAGTACTCTCACCCTACATAATGCATAAATAGAACAAACACTCTCAAAGTTATCATGGTTTTTGAACTATGGTGATTTAAATGATGGACTCGTAACTATGTACCCAAAGTCGAAATCTTTTCGGTACTATGTCCCATATGCTCAAACATGGTGACCTCGGTCACCGCTCGTGGAGTGCGTATATGAACCTTTCTTTACTTAATATTGTTGGGTTATTGTTGCACATCTTAGTATGGCCATAGATTACTCAAGTTTTCATCCCTAAAATCTCTAAATCTCCTTGGCGGAGTCTATATCAAAATATCTTGTTGGCCCTTACAAAATCTTTCCCTGCTTGGGCTCTCTATCCAGTTGCCGGACATCCGGCTTCACAGCCGGACATCCGGGCCCTGGCAGGATTTTTGCTGCTAAGTTTCCCAGCGAGCACCTCCAGCGGCCGGACATCCGGGCCCTAGATTTTGCTCCCTGACCTCCAGTCGCCGGATATCCGGGCTTTGACCCCGGATGTCCAACCCATCGCCCGCAGACACACAAAACGGGGGAGGGCTCGGGATTTGGGGGCAGTTCCCCCATTCTCCCCCTTGCTCTCCCATCTATCTTAATCAGCCGCCGCCATCGGGCTATGCTCCGGCACTGCCCCGGCCATCTCCTCCGTCCTCTGGCCCCGATCTTCTGCCTACACCTTCATCTCCTCCCGATCTACGTTTCCATCCAATCCATTCTCTGGGTTGCGGTGTGAATCACTCGGGAGGGACAGGTTCGGGTGTTCACTTGTGGATCGGCCGCCGGAGTTCTTCATGGCACGTACCAAGAATTGCGGGCCTGCTCCTTCTTCCCCGGGTATGGCTGCTATCTACTCTTGCCTCATTTTTCTTGTTTTGGCACAACCATCCTAGGCTTTCACTATCTCTCATGACTATCTTGGTGTATATCTCTCTCTAGAGATTCGATGTCACTTGCCTAGCCTAAAATCCTCTCTATGTACTTGGCTAAACAACTTAATCATGGGCATGTCAATATTTTGATCTACCACTTGGACTTGTCCTATGGTCATGTTCGAAAATGTTCGCATCCCCACTATTTAATTTGCTTTATCCTTGTTCATACTGTTTGTCTCCTTCTCTTCGGTACCCTTATCTTGTATCCGTTTCAGTCGCTCGCCGGCAAGGTTCCACCGATTCCGATGAACTTGCTCGACCCAAGAAGAAGAAGACCACCATCGGTCCTAAGAAGAAGCATCGGGCACCATCACTAACTTCGTCGGTCTCTGATCCGGATGATGAGGACTATGTTGGGGAGGAAGAAGAAGAGGTCACTGCTCAAAGACACTCTGTTGGCCAGTCGAAACCAGGCACTCGGAGGGCTCCCGTGCCTCAGGTCCGTGGTGCGGCGATGCCCGTTGTCCATGGTCATCGCATCTCCATGGAGCTTCCCGACAGCGGGGATCGCCCCACTCACGACTTCACAACCGTGGGGGCTGGTCCGTATCTTGAGTTCCGTCGGGATACCAACCCATATGAGATGGTGGCTGATGCCGAAGATCCTCGTTTCCGTACTCGTATGCAGCATGATCTCTACTCCAGTTTTGTCCACGGGCGTGGTCTAGCTCCTCACAAGTACTTGGATCTTCAATTCATGCGTGATCATCCTGCCATGTTTCCTAACAACCCGGTCAAGATCATTGATGATATGACTCTCGGTCCAGCAATGACCTTCAAGTGTGATTGGAATGAAGCGGCCATCCTTCAGTTCTATGCCACCTGCTTTTTTGGTCCAAACAACACTCTCACATGGATGACCGATGACACTATGCTGAGCATCACCTATGCTCAGTTTGTTCAGATGTTGGGCTTCTCCGGTGTTGGCCATCGCATCCACAGTCTGGATCCAGAGTATAAGCCCAAAGGGATTGATGCTTGCATGCCTCTTGTTAAGCCTATCACTCAGCTCACTCCAGAGGAACGTGGGTATCCTCCCAATGAGGTATCCATCTTTCGGGCTCCTTACTACATTCTCTATCAGTGCGTGCTTCGCACTCTCTATCCTAAGAAGGGAGATCGCTCAAGGGCTCGCAACTATTGTATTGACTTGATGGTTCGTATGCATGACAAACCCACCGAGCCTCTAGATACAGCCCATTACATTTGGCATGGGATCCGTCTTTCCAGTTTCATTCAGACGCGCCAATTCCCTCATGCTCCATTCATTCAGGCTATGATTGATCACACTGCTCCCTTTGCGGTTGTTAAGACTGCTATGCACTCTGTTTGGAAGCCTCCGGCTCATATGCGCGTGCTGGCTCCTGCACCGTCTGCTGCTCCTACTCAGCCTAGTAGGTCTGCTGGTGGGTCTCAGCCCACGGGTCCCTCCGTGCCTTCCTCCTCGACCGCTCCTCGTGGACGTCTTGCCTCGTTCTTGGGCAAGGCTCAGTCTGCTATCATGAAGGCGATCACCTTCAACTATCAGCAAAACCATGATGTTCAGAAGCGTCTCATCATTTCCAAGAACCAGCTCAAGCAGCGCCTTCGTGACAGTGGGAGTCCCATGAGTGATGATGACCCGATTCCCGCAGCTCCGTCCTCTTCCACCTTCGGTTTCCCGTCTCGTGACGTGTACGCCGAGTTCTTTGTTGATGATGATGACATCCGCCAGGAGTGATAGAGTTCTTCGGTTCTTCGCCCCTTTTTACTTGTTGCTGTCAAAGGGGGAGAAGTAGTATCTTAGTGAGGTCATGCTATATGTTGGCTATTTGTGTTCGCTTTTATTCAAACTCTTAATGTATGCTACTTATGGTACTTAATCATTTGAGACTATGTTGTTTTCTTTGTGGCTATGATATGTTGTTATGGTTGTTTCATATGTGCGTGTCACACATTTATATCTTTTTGCTACATATGCTACCATGAGAGTTTGTGCTGTACATCCTAACATATTCATCTCATGCACACATTGAGGGGGAGCTAAAGCAAATAGGAACATATTTTGTTTTATGCTCTCATGATTTACAATGCTAAATTTATTTATTGCATCTATGATACTACATGTATGATTGTCATCAACAAACAAAAAGGGGGAGATTGAAAGTGCAATCATGCCCTTACATCATGTTTTGATGTTGATGACAATATACATGTAGGGGACTAACTATGTTCGTCAAGTGAATCTCAGGTGTTAGTCCCCGGTTCATCAAAAGTGTGTGGATCGTGAGCATACGAAGTGGATTTCACTCAAGGAAGAAGTATCAAAATGATTACATATTTGTTTTCTTGAGTATAGGATCCCGCACTATTAAGAGGGGATCAGTAGGGTTAGTAAAAGACTTGCTCTTGCCACAAAGCTCCTTCCCAAAATATTGTTTAGATCCTTCACTATATGCTCTGGCTTATTCTGCCTCTGGCCTTGCCGGATGTCCGGGCTGGCCCCCGGATGTCCGGGCCACCTGCCGGATATCCGGCCCGCACCCCGGATATCCGGACCCTGCTATCCAGAGTACAATATATGGGTGTGCCCACTTCCGGATGTCCGGCCCTCCATGCCGGATGTCCGGGCTCTCCATACACCCCGGATATCCGGGCCTTCATGCCGGATGTCCGGCTCAAGCTATCCAGAGAACATCTTCTGTTCTGTGAACTCGCCGGATGTCCGGCCACCTGCTGGATGTCCGGGCTTTCCTGACATGCCGGATGTCCGGGCTTGGCCCCGGATGTCCGGCCCCTCTGGTTTATCCTCTGCTTCTGCCCTGTTCTTCAAGTGCCTTGCCAGGCCGGATGTCCGGCCTGCCCGGTCACTTGCACTACAACGGCCACATTTGCACTCACACTATATATAGCTCTCTTCCCCCCTTGGAGAGGGTTGACCATTCACTTTGAACAAACCCTAGAACACATTTTCACTCTCTCTCACTCTCATTCACCAAATCTTAGATCCCAAGGGGATTTGAGAGCATCTGTGAGAAGTTGTCCAAGCAAGTGATAGATCCACTCCTTCCCCTTCTTTGCACCAAAGGAATTCGTGATTTGAGCAAGTCTTGAGCTTTTCCCCATCGTTCTTGTTACTCTTGGAGGTTGGAGACTCCTAGGCGGTAGGAGTCACTCGGAGAGGAATCGATCATTGTGATTACCCCCGGAAAGTTTGTGAGGGTTTGGAGACCACCCCAAGGTCTACCACTAGTGGTTGAGAAACACCTTCGTGGTGTTGTCTCAAAGGGAGAATAGGGTGAGCCTTCGTGGCGTTGGTGTGCCTTCGTGGTAACATCCACCTCTCTAACGGTGACGTAGCTTCCCTCCAAGGAAGTGAACATCGGCATACATCCTCGTCTCTCGGAGTTGCGGTTATTCCTAACCCTAACTCTCTACTTGTGGTTACTTGTCTCTTAGCACTTACTTATATCATATTGTGCTAGCTTACTCACATATTTGTATTACTTGTTCATCTTGCTTAGCTCTTAGCATCTTACTTGTAATTGTTAGGCTCAATTTCATATTCCACTTTATTGCCTAAAATTGCTAAGTAATAATTAAAATTTGTAATTGTACCTATTCACCCCCCCTCTAGGTCCATCTCGATCCTTTCAGCGGTGGTAGGGCAGCAGTGGGTGTGCGGCACTACCGCCTGTAAGCGGTAGTATCGCTCCTTCCAGTGGTAGTACCGCTGTTGTAGCTCTGCCTCACCCCAACTGCCTTGCTCTACCTCCTTAGTGCCTTGAGCTGCAACCCCAGCGGCAGTACCGCTGGGTGGAGCGGTAGTACGGCTCCGGCGGCACTACCGGCTCTTGGTCACGCACCTTTGCACTGCTCTCAGTGCACTACCGCCCGGGAGGTAGTACCGCTGAAAGGATCGAGAAGAGGTGTCTAGAGGGGGGGGTGATTAGACCCTCAACAAGCAAAAGTGGCAATTTTTAAGTTCTTCAAGTTGAGGTGGAGTTTTAGCACAAGATTAAGCATTCACAATACATTTCAAGCAAGCATGGCAAGAGTATAAGCAGCGGAAAGAGTAAAGCATGCTAATTGCAAGAAAATAAAGAGATGGGATTGGAGTGTGCAAACGCAATGTAGACACGGAGATTTTTGGTGTGGTTCCGATAGGTGGTGCTATCGTACGTCCACATTGATGGAGACTTCAACCCACGAAGGGTAACGGTTGTGCGAGTCCACGGAGGGCTCCACCCACGAAGGGTCCATGAAGAAGCAACCTTGTCTACCCACCATGGCCATCGCCCACGAAGGACTTGCCTCACTCGGGTAGATCTTCACGAAGTAGGCGATCTCCTTGCCCTTACAAACTTCTTGGTTCAACTCCACAATCTTGTCGGAGGCTCCCAAGCGACACCTAACCAATCTAGGAGACACCACTCTCCAAAAGGTAATAGACGGTGTGTTGATGATGAACTCCTTGCTCTTGTGCTTCAAATGATAGTCTCCCCAACACTCAACTCTCTCTCACAGATTTGGCTATGGTGGAAAGATGATTTGAGTGGAAAGCAACTTGGGGAAGGCTAGAGATCAAGATTCTTGTGGTAGGATTGGAATGTCTTGGTCTCAACACATGAGTAGGTGGTTCTCTCTCAGAAAATGAGTAGTGAAAGTGTAGGCACGTTCTGATGGCTCTCTCATGAATGGAGATGGGGGTGGAGGGGTATATATAGCCTCCACACAAAATCCAACCGTTACACACATTTGACCCAACTCGGTCAGACTGAATAGAGGAACTCGGTGAGACCAATTTAGTTCAAGATGTGAACGTTAGGAATCTTGGTGGGACCGACTGGAACAACTCGGTGGGACCGATGTGCAAGGGCTAGGGCAAAACCTCATCTCGGTGTGACCGATTGCTTGAACTCGGTGAGACCGATTTCAGCAATGAGCAAACAGAGAGTTGGTCAAGCAAACTCGGTGGGACCGATTGCTCATTCCGGTGAGACCGAAATGTTACAAAGGGAAACAGAGAGTTTGTAGGGCCATCTTGGTGAGACCAAGATCCATATCGGTGTGACCAAATTGTCTAGGGTTTCTGGCAGTGGCTATGTCAATTGAACTCGGTGGCGCCGGATAGATCAAATCGGTGGGGCCGAGTGACTTTAGGGTTTGGACATATGTGGAAATGAGAAAGTGGCTGAGGGTTTTGGAGCAATATCACTAAGCATTTTGAGCAAGTAGACCATTAAGCAACACCTCATCCCCTTTTAATAGTATTGGCTTTCCTATGGACTCAATGTGATCTTGGATCACTAAAATAGAAATGAAGAGTCTTGAGCTTTTGCCAATCTTTGTCCTTAGCATTCTGAAGGGGTTCCACATCCTCTTGTCCTTGCCATGCCATTGTTGAACTGATCTGAAATACACTGGGTAAAGGTGTTAGTCCAACAAGATATATGTTGACATTAATTACCAAAATCACCCAGGGAGCACTTGTGCTTTCAATCTCCCCCTTTTTGGTAATTGATGACAACATACATCAAAGCTTTAGATAAAAGATATGAAGAGTAACAAGTAAAGCTTTGGAAAGACATGTAACATGCATAGGCTCCCCCTACATGTATGCAATCAAGTAAGAATGGAATATAATAACACGTGAGTGCATAAGCATGTCAGAGCAGGTAATGAGTTACATGTATCTAGGCCATATGCGTCAGAGCAAATAATGTAGATAAAGAGAAGTGTACCTTCATGTTCATGAATCCTTCTTGCAAACAATATGTACATCAGCAAGAGATCATCATGCACATGAGTGTGATGCATATACTTACCTTGTAGTCTTGAGCTGACTTTGGAATAGGTGAACCTGAGAAAACAGGGTTAGATAACACAAGAACACTCTAAACAAAGCAATTTTAGGAAACCACAAGAGTACCAAGACTGGGATGACATGTAATGGGTGAGTACTTAGTACTTCATTTGGATATAGACATGTCCCCAAAGATTAAAGATGTGCAATGAATTCCAAAGATTTTTTTCCCTAGATGTGGACTCTTTCTCCCCCTGAATCTGATATTGGATAATGGGAGAAGATAGGGTAAGAGAAAATCAGAGCAAGAAAAATCAGAGCAGGAAATGGTGCAATCAACCATATATCAACCATATATTGACATGTCTTTCCCTTCTTAAAGACATGTAACTTCTCTCCTCTTTTGTAAACAAGCATCTGGAAGAGCTTAGATGTGATGTGCTCTCTCAACCATGTGATAAGCTTGCTCTCTCACCCATGTGATAAGCTTTGATGTGCTCTCTCTCCCCCTTTGACATCAATTTCCAAGAAGGGGAACTTCTGGAGCATGAGTCAAATAGGTTTGGTCCTCGAGACACACTATAAAGTAGCATGTAGATTAAGATGCTGGTAGAGGATAAGAATCATCGAGTGGAGCTGGAGAAGAAATCAAATATGCAATGGCAAAAAAATTTCTCAGCAGTGAAATCAGCAACACCGACCTGTTTCCATCGGTGACACCAAGTTTGGCAGTGTCATGGATGATGCATCTCGGTCAGACCGGGTTAGTCCTTGTCGGTTGTACCGATGAACTATCTACAAGATATTCTTGTAGTTCGGTCTAGCCGATAGGCTTGGATCGGTGTGTCCGAGTTCAAGGCAGAGGAAATTTTTTGTCAACTCAGCTCAGTAGGCAAATTAAATCTCACAAGGATTTGCAATGAATTAACTGAAAGATTTGCAAGGAATTTGATACCGAAAGAAAAACAGAAAAGAGATCTAGATGAAGTTTTTTTTATAAGGGGAACATGATAGCAAGAAATATATGCAAGAACACAAAGTAAGTGAACAAAGAAACACCAAAGAACTTCATCTAGAAGGGGTCGGCGACAAAGTCACCTATGTTTGAGCATATTGACTTAGGAGTCAAGTGAGATCACTTGATCATAGGTCATACTCATTGTTTAAGCTCAGAATGGAGTTACCATTTTTTGTTTAAGCATTTTGATGTATTCTCATCTTGTTGAGTTGCTTTGTCCCATGTCTTGGAGCAAAGCTTCTCTAAGATGGAATGACATACCTTGGGTGGTGTTGATTTTGATCATGTAGTCGAACTTGTGTTGGATGCTCAAGGTTGATGTAGTCCATCAAGAGTTGGGAGCACCACTTGTGGTTTGAGTTCATCTTCCTACATGGGTTAGTTTTGCAAGGAAAAGCACTTGTGTATCCAAAATGACAAGCACGAGACTTAATACCAAATGAAATTTGACACGTTGAAATTGTCAAAGGATATGTTGAGTGAGCTCATGCTTCCTTGTATTCAACATCCATATAGTAGGAACTTGGTGATGTAGAGAATGCTCAAAATGTGAGTGGCTTGCAATCTCATAGATTCGTGCTCATCCAAGTACCTACAAGGGTTAGCTAACATGCAAGGGTACAAGTAGAGATCCAAGACATATGATCATAAGAGAAATATCAAGGATTAGTAAGTAAAAGGCTCATGCCTTGCATGTGTCCAAATGGAGTTTCTACTCCAAGTTTGAGGCATCAATTATGTTCAATTCACCTCTCAAACGGCAAAATACTTTCTCATCAAGCGGTTTGGTGAATATATCCGCCAATTGCTTATCGGTACGAACATGCTTAAGATTGATGTCACCTTTAGCAACATGATCTCGAATGAAATGATGACGAACTTCAATACGCTTAGTTTGAGAATGTTGCACGGGATTATGAGCAATCTTAATAGCACTCTCATTATCACAAAGCAATGGAACATGTTTCACCTGTATCCCATAGTCCTTAAGGGTTTGGGTCATCCAAAGTAATTGAGCACAACATGATCCGGCGGCAATGTATTCCACTTCGGCGGTGGATAAGGATACCGAGTTTTGTTTCTTGGAGGACCAAGACACAAGAGATCTACTAAGAAATTGACAAGTACCCGAAGTGGACTTTCTATCAACCTTGTCACCGGCATAGTCCGAATCAGAGTAGCCAACAAGATCAAAAGAAGACCTCTTAGGATACCAAATGCCAAAATTTGGTGTATGAATTAAGTATCTCACTATCCTTTTCATAGCCTTAAGATGACATTCTTTAGGGGCCGCTTGATATCGTGCACACATGCACACACTTAGCATAATATCGGGACGGGAGGCACATAGATATAACAATGAACCAATCATAGAGCGGTAAACCTTTTGGTCAACCGGTTTGCCATCCTTAGTCAAGTCAAGATGTCCACTAGTAGGCATGGGTGTTTTCATACCTTTGCTTTCTTGCATGTTGAACTTCTTGAATAAGTCCTTGGTATAGTTTGTTTGAGAAACAAAGGTACCTTCCTTAGTTTGCTTGATTTGCAAACAAAGAAAGAATTTGAGTTCACTCATCATAGACATCTCAAACTTCTTTGACATTAGCCTTCCAAACTTTTCACTAAAATGAGGGTTAGTCGAACCAAATATGATATCATCCACATAAATTTGGCACACAAATAATTCACCATTAACCCTTTTAGTAAAAAGTGTAGAATCAATCTTCCCAATTTTAAAGCCTTTTTCAATAAGAAACTTGGTCAAGCATTTATACCATGCTCTAGGAGCTTGTTTAAGACCATAAAGAGCTTTGTGAAGTTTGTAAACATGATCTGGTTTCTTAGGATTAACAAAGCTGGGAGGTTGTTTAACATAGACTTCCTCCTCAATTTCACCATTTAGAAAAGCACTCTTAATGTCCATTTGATATAAAGTGATATCATGGTGATTGGCATAAGCAAGTAAGATGCATATGGACTCAAGCCTAGCAACGGGGGCATAAGTCTCACCATAGTCCATACCTTCGACTTGAGTGTAGCCTTGAGCGACGAGACGGGCCTTGTTGCGTACAACTTGTCCATCCTCATCTTGCTTATTTCGAAACACCCATTTGGTTCCAATGACATTGTGCTTCTCATCGGGCTTTTCAACCAATGTCCATACTTGATTCCTCTCGAAGTTGTGTAGCTTTTCATGCATGGCGTTCACCCAATCCGGATCATCAAGAGCTTCTTCAACCTTCATAGGTTCAATACTAGAAATGAATGAATAGTGTTCACAAAAGTCAGCCAAATGAGTTTTAGATAGAGTGATTCTCCCGGTTTGAATATCATCGAAGATTTGTTCAGCGGGATGATCTCTTGAGACTCTTGCTCTAACTCGTGAGAGCTTTTGTTTGGGTCGGGGTTGAACATCCTCTTCATTGTCTTCCTTTTCTTCTTGTCCTTGTTCATTGTTGTTGGCGTTGTCGTTCTCTTGCCGAGGTGGAGAAGGAGGTTGAGGTGGATCATCTTGTTGCACTTCCTCGTTTCCTTCATCTTGGCGTGTTCCACTTGTGGATGCCTCCAAGTCAACTTGTGGTTCACCTTGTCGTGAAGTTGAGGCTTCCACTTTAATGGATGAAGTACTCTCCTTCACCTCCGTTGGGCGAATCTTGCCAATAGACAAGTCTTGAATTGCTTCTGAAGGATCTTTGTCTCCTACATCAATTGGCAATTGCTCTACTTGCGAGCCGTTAGATTCATCAAACTTCACATCTACCGTCTCTTCAACCTTTCGGGTGAAATTGTTGTAGACACGGTAGGTGTGAGAGTTTGAGCCATAACCGAGTAGGAAACCTTCATGAGATTTAGGGGCAAATTTCGAACGACGATGCTTATCAAGAATGTAACACTTTGAGCCAAATACTCAAAAGTATCCAACTTGGGGTTTGTTACCGGTGAGAAGCTCGTATGCTGTCTTGCCGAGAAGCTTGTGAAGATATAGTCGATTTGTAGCATGACAAGATGTCTCAACCGCTTCCGCCCAAAAGTGTCTTGGCGTCCTGTATTCGTCAAGCATCGTTCTTGCCATCTCAATAAGTGTTTGGTTCTTCCTCTCAACAACTCCATTTTGTTGAGGTGTGTACATAGCCGAGAACTCATGTGAAATCCCTTCTTCGTCAAGAAAGGTATCCACATTGGCGTTCTTGAACTCCATTCCATTGTCGCTTCGAACCTTCTTGATCTTCACTTCAAATTGATTTTGGGCCTTCCTAGTGATGTTCTTGAAGATCTTTTGGACCTGCAATTTATCATCAAGAAAGAACACCCACGTAAATCTTGAAAAGTCGTCAACAATGACCAAACCGAATGAGTTACCACCGAGACTCTTGTAGGCGTTGGGACCAAAAAGATCCATATGGAGTAGCTCAAGCGGTCTCCTTGTGGTCATGATGTTCTTTACAGGATGACTTCCTCCAACCTGTTTTCCTGCTTGACAAGCACTGCAAAGTCTATCCTTGTCAAATATGACATCTTTAACACCAAGGATATGATCACCTTTAATAAGCTTATCAAGATTTTGCATGCCCACGTGACCTAACCTTCTATGCCACGACCAACCTTTAGAATATTTAGCAATCAAGCAAGTTCTAGAATGAGCTCTTTTAGTAAAATCAACAATGTATAGATCACCTCTACGTATACCGGTAAAGACCATTTTATGATTATCTCTTCGAAACACTTGGCAATCTACTTTAGTGAATAGAACATTGAAGCCAAAATCGGCTAGTCTAGATACAGAAAGTAGATTGTAACCAAGAGATTCAACAAGCATAACATTTTGGATAGAGCTGTCATGTGAGATGGCCACCTTACCAAGGCCAACCACCTTACCCTTTGAGTTATCACCAAAAGTGACATACTTTCGGGGACCGTCATTTTCAGCGAGCTCTTGAAACATGTCCTTGTCTCTGGTCATGTGATCGGTACATCCACTATCAAGAACCCATTCCTTTCCTCCGGCCATGTAACCGCGAAGGTTAGCCATAAGACCAAAGTGTCTCATTGACTCATCAAGATCAAAGTCACTATCATCATCCTCATCATAATATCCATGTTCAACATCATCATGTGATTGATCATTACCTAGAGAGAGTGATTCATTAGATTTATGATCATGGCAATGTGCATCTTTATGAATTCTAATGACTTGAGAGATGATGCTACTAATGACTCCAACATCTCCTTTGGCACGCATAAGGTCACGAAGCTCAAATAGACAATCATCAAATTTAGGATCACTAGGATGCATTTTATGAAAAGCAATGGACTTTTGAAGAATCTCATCTAGATTTTTCAAGGAATAGTTTGGAAAGCGTTCCTCAAGATATCTCCATATAGTATAAGCACATTCAAATGTAGGCAAGCATACAAGCACATTTCTAGGCAATCCTCTTATGATAAGATTAATAGTTCTAAGATTGCGGGTCATGTCTAGATACTCATCGGGGGTAGGATGCAAGGGATCAATAGGAGGCGCACAAGGGCTAGTAATGTACTTGTTCAAATTATATTCATTGAAAATCTCAAGCATCTCATTTTTCCAAGCACTATAGAACTCTCCGTCAAACATAGGCACTCTACGTCTAATACTCCCAATCATAGACTCATCCATCTTCCTCCAATGGTGATTAAACCAAAGCAATGGAGACCAATGCTCTGATACCAATTGAAAGGATCGAGAAGAGGTATCTAGAGGGGGGGTGATTAGACCCTCAACAAGCAAAAGTGGCAATTTTTAAGTTCTTCAAGTTGAGGTGGAGTTTTAGCACAAGATTAAGCATTCATAATACATTTCAAGCAAGCATGGCAAGAGTATAAGCAGCGGAAAGAGTAAAGCATGCTAATTGCAAGAAAGTAAAGGGATGGGATTGGAGTGTGCAAACGCAATGTAGACACGAAGATTTTTGGCGTGGTTCCGATAGGTGGTGCTATTGTACGTCCACGTTGATGGAGACTTCAACCCACGAAGGGTAACAATTGCGCGAGTCCACGGAGGGCTCCACCCACGAAGGGTCCACGAAGAAGCAACCTTGTCTATCCCACCATGGCCATCTCCCACGAAGAACGTGCCTCACTCGGGTAGATCTTCACAAAGTAGGCGATCTCCTTGCCCTTACAAACTTCTTGGTTCAACTCCATAATCTTGTCGGAGGCTCCCAAGTGACACCTAACCAATCTAGGAGACACCACTCTCCAAAAGGTAATAGACGATGTGTTGATGATGAACTCCTTGCTCTTGTGCTTCAAATGATAGTCTCCCCAACACTCAACTCTCTCTCACAGATTTGGCTATGGTGGAAAGATGATTTGAGTGGAAAGCAACTTGGGGAAGGCTAGAGATCAAGATTCTTGTGGTAGGATTGGAATGTCTTGGTCTCAACACATGAGTAGGTAGTCTCTCTCAGAAAATGAGTAGTAGAAGTGTAGGCACGTTCTGATGGCTCTCTCATGAATGGAGACGGGGGTGGAGGGGTATATATAGCCTCCACACAAAATCCAACTGTTACACACATTTGACACAACTCGGTCAGACCGAATAGAGGAACTCGATGAGACCGATTTAGTTCAAGATGTGAACGTTAGGAATCTCGGTGGGACCGACTGGAACAACTCGGTGGGACCGATGTGCAAGGGCTAGGGCAAAACCTCATCTCGGTGTGACTGATTGCTTGAACTCGGTGAGACCGATTTCAGCAATGAGCAAACAAAGAGTTGGTCAAGCAAACTCGGTGAGACCGATTGCTCATTCCGGTGAGACCGAAATGTTACAAAGCGAAACAGAGAGTTTGCAGGGCCATCTCGGTGAGACTGAGATCCGTATCGGTGTGACCGAATTGTCTAGGGTTTCTGGCAGTGGCTATGTCAACTGAACTCGGTGGCGCCGGATAGATCAAATCGGTGGGGCCGAGTTTGACTTTAGGTTTTGGACATATGTGGAAATGAGAAATTGGCTGAGGGTTTTGGAGCAATATCACTAAGCATTTTGAGCAAGTAGACCATTAAGCAACACCTCATCCCCTTTTAATAGTATTGGCTTTCGTATGGACTCAATGTGATCTTGGATCACTAAAATAGAAATGAAGAGTCTTGAGCTTTTGCCAATCTTTGTCCTTAGCATTCTGAAAGGTTCCACATCCTCTTGTCCTTGCCATGCCATTATTGAACTGATCTGAAATACACTGGGTAAAGGTGTTAGTCCAATAAGAGATATGTTGACATTAATTACCAAAATCACCCAGGGAGCACTTGTGCTTTCAACCGCTCCCCTGAGAAGTTGTACCTCTTGGTGCGGGCTGTGAGCATAACTGTTGGATTTGGGGGTGCCTATAAAAGGGGGTCCTCTTCCCCATTGAACCTTATCCTTTGAGCTCGTGTTCTTCCCCCATTATTGACCTTCTTTGAGCTTGCGAACTCTCAATCCCTTCAATGATTCTTGCTAATTCTTGAGGGAAAAGAGAGAAGAGATCTAGATCTACGTTTCCACCAATCACTTTCTCCTCTATGTGAGCGGAACCCCTTGGATCTAGATCTTGGAGTTCTTTGTGTTCTCTTCTTCGTTCTTCCTCACATTTTCCTCCATAGCATTAGTTGTTGTGGTGGGATTTGGGAGAGAAGGACTTGGGCACTCCGTGTGCCCTTGCCATTGCATTTGGTGCATCGGTTTGAGTTCTCCATGGTGATACGTGAAAGTGAAGGTGAGAAGCTTATTACTCTTGGGTGTTTGAGCACCCTTGAGCTTGTTCATCTTGGGTGCCTTGGTGCCCTAGACGGTTGGTGTCGCGGAGCTCAATCATTGTGGTGGAAAGCTTCAGGACAAGCTTCGGGGTCTCCAATTAAGTTGTGGGGATTGCCCCGAGCGATTTGTACGGGTTCCGATGGCTGCGCCCAAGGGTTGCCAAAGTGTACAGGTTCAGTGACCGCCCCCAAGGGTTGCCATTTGTACGAGTTCGGTGACCGCCCTCAAGGGTCCCTTAGTGGAATCACGGCATCTTGCATTGTGCAAGGGCGTGAGGAGATTACTGTGGCCCTAGTGGTTTCTTGGGGAGCATTGTGCCTCCACACCACTTCAAACGGAGATTAGCATCCACAAGGGTGAGAACTTCGGGATACATCGTCATCTCCGCATACCTTATCCCTTTACTTATGCACTTTACTTTGTGATAGCCATAGTGTTTCATGTTATATATCTTGCTATCACCTAGTTGTTTATCTTACTTAGCATAAGTTGTTGGTGCACATAGGTGAGCCTAGTTGTTTTAGGTTTTGTGCTTGACAAATTAAACACTAGTTTTATTCCGCATTTGTTCAAGCCTAAACCGTAATTATTTTAAAGCACCTATTCACCCCCTCTAGGCGACATCGACGATCTTTCAGCTATGCGATCAAGTAAATGTAGCGACCGGTTAGGTGAACCAAAGCGTCTTCCAAATAACTATCGAGGAGGTGATGCATGAGCTAGTGGACTTGCCCTGAGGCCCAACAACTACTAACATACCCAGTTAGTCAGTCTGATCAAAATCCAATAGAATTGAACGATGCATGCCACCTCATTCCACCTATATAATTACCACCACTCTCCACCCTCTAAACCCTACCCGCCCACGCCAGTTCACCCAGCCATTGTTATGAACCGCCACCCTCTCCCTAGTTAGGTAGGTAGGTAGGCAGGCTGCCGATGTTGTCGCCACTGGTGGGTACCGCTGACCAAGATGTAGATCTTCGTGAAGACCCTAACAGCGAAGACCATCACGTTGGAGGTAGAGCCCTCATAAACCATCGACAACGTGAAGACCAAGATCTAGGACAATGAGGGCATCCCCGGGCTAGCAGCGAGTCATCATCGCCGGCGATCAACTAGCGAACGGATGCATGCTCATTGACTACAACATCTAGAAGGAGTCGATGTTGCACCTAGTGCTCCATTTGAGGGGGGTGCCAAAAGATGACCTACACCAAGCCCAAGAAAGTAAATCTCATTGTTATTTGGTCCTATGGGGTTGGCGACTCCACCGGCAAGGTTACCTGCCTCTGCAAGGAATGACCCAATGCTAATTGTGGTGAACCACTTCGGCCACCACTACTGCAGTAAGTGCAACCTTGCCTATGTCTACAACTAGGAGGCGTAGGTTGCTATGATTTTCACTTTTCGGGGAGAAGAAAAACCAGAAAGTTTTGGTTACCAGCTAATGTTTGTGTGTTGTTTTGAAGTGGCGTTTTGAAACACCAAACACATGTACCCTCCTATGGTGTGCGTACTTTTTGTTTTGATATCATGTGGTGATGGATTGTTTATTAGGATTATATTGGAGTTATTCATTTTGTTCTATATTTCTGCTGATGTGCCACTCATCATCAGAGTAGCCTATTTATTCCACGATACTTGTTACGTTTCATATTGTGTTGTTTTACATGCTTGTTGTATATAAATCATGTACATCTTATCATGTTGATGTACATCTTATAATGTAAGGTGAAGCATAACACGGTATTCATTTGATCATAATTATGTTGTGATTCATTTTGATGCTTTGTGGGATAGGGTTATGTTGTTGTTGCAGACATTTGTTGTGTTTACTTTAGTTTCAAAGGCATAACAAATAGCCGCACATCAACACAACTTGTCAAATTAGCCGAAACATAACCCATTTCAACATCATATGTAATGATCCATCTTGACAAACTCACAATGTTATGCTAGCTAGCATTAACGATCAAATATATGACACCTGAATGAAATGTTATGCAATGAATAATAAATTTGTTAACAAATCCGTAAGACAATTAGGTCACATAATATTGCACAATATTATAGAGCTAATACAGAACAAGCTCGCCAATTTTTGAGTTACTGTTTACTCCATGTAGCAAGTATTATTGGTTGGCTGCCAGTACTTTTTAGCTTTTCTCAAGCTATATTATCAAATTAAAACCAGGACGCTAATTTTCCATCAAGTCCACATCATAATTTAACAGTTGTTTTCCCCCTAGGGTCTACCTTGTCCTCCGACGGTGCCGCCGCTGGAGTCCATGTATTTTCACCACCGATCTGCCTGAGTCTTGCGAGAGCTACGAACCAACAACCGTGCATCTCTGGGCGGGTGCTGCATGGGGGATCCGGCAGGTTTGGTGACTGGAATGGGCTCGAAGGAAGTAATGAAGGGGATGCAAACGGGGGAAGAGATCCTGGAGGACGCGAGATCGGGGGTCGGGCAATCCATCCCACCGCTCAAAGATAACGCTGCGGGGACGCATCAAACCACAGCGGATGCCGACATGGAGGAAGGAGATGGGGAGGACTGGGACCATATTGGCCCGAATCCAACCCTAGAGGATGCTTTTGAAGGTATGAATCTACACGGGGAAGAAGGAGAAGACTTGGATCTGTCTGGGGAGGTGGAGGACTTGATCAAGGAGTTGCGGTGGTTGGCCATGTTTAGGGTTCATACTATGAGACCGTTTAGCCATGCCACCCTGTTGAATTCCATGAGGAACGCCTGGGCCTGTGCGCAGGGGTAACTTTCAACATTAAGGGTCCAAATCTGTTCCTGGCACAGTGCCACTGCTTAGGGGATTGGAAGAGGGTGATGGAAGGTCGACCTTGGTAGTTTAGAAGAGATCCCGTCGTGCTTGTTGAGTATGATGGTTCATGAACGTCGCTGAATATGCACTTGATATGTATCCTCTTTGGGCTAGAATTAAGGGGCTGCCAGATGGTTTAACAAGGAAGAAAGAGCTTGCAGAGAAGGTGGCAAAGAAAGTTGGGGATCCACCATTCACTGTCATGGTTAATGAAGGGAAGATAAATCCGTCGAGCTATTTACGGGTGAGGGTTTTTGTGAGTGTTAATAAGCCTCTTGTGAGATTCATTCCGATTACATTGAAAGAAAATAAGAAGTATCCCGTCAGCTATGAGAAGCTTCCGGACTTTTGTTTCTTCTGTGGCTGCATGGGGCATGTTGTTGAGGAGTGTGGAGATGGAATACATGATCCCAGTACTTGTGAATGGGGTGATTACTTGCACTGGAACAATGAACCGAATGGAGGAGGCGTTGGTGGGGGAAGAGGAGGAGGTTGCATGGGTACATGAAGGGGTGGTGCTGCTTCTGGTGGCCAGGGCCGCGCTGGTAGAGGGGACAGTTGTGGTGATGGAGGTAGAGGTGGAGGATTGAATGATGCAGTAGGCCGAGGAGGTGGATTTAGATGGGAAAATGCGAACCAACCACATGATCATGAGGTAAACTCTGGCGAGGAGTGGAAAAACATCCGCAAAAGGTTGATCAATGCGGATGGCGCTATAAATGTCAGGGGGCAGTCAGTGCTTAATCTACTAGGAAAAGTTTCAAGCACAGTTTTGTTGATCGAAAACGGGAGCACATCAGAAAACTCGGAAGGAGTTGTGCAGGTGACTTCCACCCCGGGCAAGTGATACGTCCATTTTGCATCATGTTTTTATATCAATATTTATTGCATTATGGACTGTTATTTCACATTATGGTACAATAGTTATGCCTTTTCTTTCTTATTTTACAAGATTTACATGAAGAGGGAGAATGCCGGCAGCTGGAATTCTGGACCGGAAAGGAGCAAATCTGCGAGACCTATTCTGCACAACTCCAAAAGTCCTGAAAAATTACAGAGAATTATTTTGGAATATATAAGAATTATTGGGTGAAGAAAATACCAGAGGGGACCCACCAGGTGGCCACAAGCCTGAGGGGCGCGCCCCCAGGTCTTGTGGGCCCCCTGGCAGGTCTCCGGTGCCCATCTTTGGCTATATGGAGGGTTTTAACCTAGAAAAATGAGAAGATAGCTTTCGGGACGAAGCGTCGCCGTCTCGAGGCGGAACCTGGGCAGGAGCAATCTAGAGCTCCGGCACAGCGATTCTGCCGGGGAAACTTCCCTCCCGGAGGGGGAAATCGAAGCCATCGTCATCATCAACGATCCTCTCATCGAGAGTGGGTCAATCTCCATCAACATCAGCACCATCTCCTCTCAAACCCTAGTTTATCTCTTGTATTCAATCTTTGCCTCAGAAACTCAGATTGGCACCTGTGTGTTGCTAGTAGTGTTGATTACTCCTTGTAGTTGATGCTAGTTGGTTTATTTGGTGGAAGATCAAATGTTCAGATCCTTAATGATATTCAATACCCCTCTGATTTTGAACATGAATATGCTTTGTGAGTAGTTACTTTTATTCCTGAGGACATGGGAGAAGTCTTGTTATAAGTAATCATGTGAATTTGGTATTCGTTCGATATTTTGATGAGATGTATGTTGTCTTTCCTCTAGTGGTGTTATGTGAACGTCGACTACATGACACTTCACCATGATTTGGGCCTAGGGGAAGGCATTGGGAAGTAATAAGTAGATGATGGGTTGCTAGAGTGACAGAAGCTTAAACCCTAGTTTATGCGTTGCTTCGTAAGGGGCTGATTTGGATCCACATGTTTCATGCTATGGTTAGATTTATCTTAATTCTTCTTTCGTAGTTGTGGATGCTTGCGAGAGGGGTTAATCATAAGTGGGAGGCTTGTCCAAGTAAGGATAGCACCGGTCCAGCCACATATCAAATTATCAAAGTAACGAACACGAATCATATGAGCATGATGAAAACTAACTTGACAATAATTCCCATGTGTCCTCGGGAGCGCTTTGCTTTATATAAGAATTTGCCCAGGCTTGTCCTTTGCTATTGATACATCTCCAACGTATCTATAATTTTTGATTGTTCCATGCTATTATATTATCTGTTTTGGATGTTTTATATGCTATTTTATATTATTTTTGGGACTAACCTATTAACCTAGAGCCCAGTGCCAGTTCCTGTTTTTTCCCTGTTTTTGAGTTTCGCAGAAAAGGAATACCAAACGGAGTAAAACTTTCACGATGATCTTTCTTGGACCAAAAGGAAACCAGAGGACTTGGAGTGCAAGTCAGAGAAGCCACGAGGCGGCCACAAGGACGGAGGGCGCGCCCCCACCCTTGTGGGCCCCACGTGCGTCTCCTGACCTAATTCTTTTGCCTATATATACTCTTATATGCCCAAACCACCAGAGGCATCCACGAAAAGACTTTCCACCGCCGCAACCTTCTGTACCCGTGAGATCCCATCTAGGGGCCTTTTCCGGTGTCCTGCCGGAGGGGGATTCGATCACGGAGGGCTTCTACATCAACACCATTGCCCTTCCGATGAAGCGTGAGTAGTTTACCTCAGACCTACGGGTCCATAGCTAGTAGCTAGATGGCTTTTTCTCTCTCTTTGATTCTCAATACCACATTCTCCTCGATGTTCTTGGAGATCTATTCGATGTAATACTATTTTGCAGTGTGTTTGCCGAGATCCGATGAATTGTGGATTTATGATCATCTTATCTATGAATATTATTTGAATCTTCTCTGAATTCTTTTACGCATGATTTGATATCTTTGCAAGTCTCTTCGAACTATCGATTTGGTTTGGCCAACTAGATTGGTTTTTCTTGCAATGGGAGAAGTGCTTAGCTTTGGGTTCAATCTTGCGGTGTCCTTTCCCAGTGACAGTAGGGGCAGCAAGGCACGTATTGTATTGTTGCCATCGAGGATAAAAAGATGGGGGTTTCATCATATTACTTGACTTAATTCCTCTACATCATGTCATCTTTCTTAATGCATTACTCTGTTCTTCATGAACTTAATACTCTAGATGCAGGCAGGAGTCGGTCAATGTGTGGAGTAATAGTAGTAGATGCAGAATCGTTTTGGTCTACTTGACACGGACGTGATGCCTACATTCATGATCATTGCCTTAGATATCGTCATAACTTTGCGCTTTTCTATCAATTGCTCGGCAGTAATTTGTTCACCCACCGTATTATTTTCTATCTTGAGAGAAGCCTCTAGTGAAACCTATGGCCCCCGGGTCTATTTTCCATCATACAATCTTCTACTTTCCAATCTATGAGTTTCCGATTTACTATTTTGCAATCTTTTACTTTCCAATCTATAAAACAAAAATACCAAAAAAATATATTTACTTTACCGTTTATCTATCTCTATCAGATCTCACTTTTGCGAGTAACGAGAGGGATTGACAACCCCTTATCGCGTTGGGTGCAAGTTTGGTGTTTGTTTGTGTAGGTATTCGGTGACTTGCGTGTTGTCTCCTACTGGATTGATACCTTGGTTCTCAAAACTGAGGAAAATACTTACTCTACTTTGCTGCATCACCCTTTCCTCTTCAAGGGAAAAACCAACTCAAGCTCAAGAAGTAGCAGCTATAAAAAGGATTGGGCCACCTTGCTGCACCTTTATTACATTTGTTACTTGTTACCCGTTACGAATTATCTTATCACAAAACTATCTGTTACCGATAATTTCAGTGCTTGCAGATAATACCTTGCTGAAAACCGCTTGTCATTTCCTTCTGCTCCTCGTTGGGTTCGACACTCTTACTTATCGAAAGGACTATGATAGATCCCATATACTTGTGGGTCATCAAGACTATTTTTTGGTGCCATTGCCGGGGAGTGAAGCGCCTTTGGTGAGTGGAATTTGGTAAGGAAAAAACTTATATTGTGTGCTGAAATTTACTGTCATTTGTCACTATGGAAAATAATCCTTTGAGGGGCTTGTTCGGGGTATCTTCACCCCGACTGGAAGAACGAAGAGTTGCTCCTCAACCTACTGAACCTACAGAAAATATTTATTATGAAATTCCTTCGGGTATCATAGAGAAACTGCTAGCTAATCCTTATGCAGGAGATGGAACACTACATCCTGATATGCACCTAATCTTTGCGGATGAAGTTTGTGGATTACTTAAGCTTGCAGGTTTGCCCGGAGATGAAGTCAAGAGGAAGGTCTTCCCTTTATCTTTGAAGGGAAAGGCATTGACATGGTATAGGCTATGTGATGATATTGGATCTTGGAATTACAACCGATTAAAATTGGAATTTCATCAGAAGTTTTATCCTATGCATCTGGTTCATCGTGATCGGAATTATATATATAATTTTTGGCCTCGTGATGGAGAAAGTATCGCTCAAGCTTGGGGGAGGCTTAAGTCAATGTTATATTCATGCCCCAATCATGAGCTCTCAAGGGAAATTATTATTCAGAAATTTTATGCTCGGCTTTCTCGTAATGATCAATCCATGCTCGATACCTCTTGTAGTGGCTCTTTTATGAAGAAGACTATTGAATTCAAATGGGATCTCTTGGAAAGAATTAAACGCAACTCTGAAGATTGGGAGCTCGATGAAGGTAAGGAGTCAGGTATAAAGCTTGAATTTGATTGTGTTAAATCTTTTATGGATACCGATGCTTTTCGTGAATTTAGCACTAAATATGGACTTGACTCTGAGATAGTAGCTTCTTTCTGTGAATCATTTGCTACTCATGTTGATCTCCCTAAGGAGAAGTGGTTTAAATATCATCCTCCCATTGAAGTAAAAATAGTAGAACCCGTTAAGGCTGAAGAAGAAACTGTTACTTATAATGTTGATCCTATTATTCCTACTGCTTATATTGAGAAACCACCTTTCCCAGTTAGGATAAAGGAACATGCTAAAACTTCAGCCGTAGTTCGTAAGAGTTATACTAGAACACATACATCCCCTGAACAAATTAAAGTTGAACCTAGTATTGCCATGGTTAAAGATCTCTTGGTCGATAATATTGATGGGCATGTTATTTATTTCTGTGATGAAGGTGCTAGAATTGTTAAACCCGATGATAAAGATAAACATAGACCCATTGTTGGCATGCATGTTGTCTCTTTTAAAATAGGAGATCATTGTTATCATGGCTTATGTGATTTGGGTGCTAGTGTGAGTGCAATCCCTTTTACTTTATATCAAGAAATTATGAATGATATTGCACCTGCTGAAATAGAAGATATTGATGTTACTATTAAGCTTGCTAATAGAGATACTATTTCACCAATTGGGATTGTTAGATATGTTGAAGTCTTGTGTGGGAAAATAAAATACCCTTTTGATTTTCTAGTTCTTGGTTCCCCACAAGATGAGTTTTGTCCCATTATATTTGGTAGACCCTTCTTGAACACTGTTAATGCTAAAATAGATTGTGAGGAAGAAACTGTTAGTGTTAGCTTCGGGGATGTGTCTCATGATTTTAATTTCTCCAAATTACATAGACAACCTCATGATAAACAATTACCTAATAAATATGAAATTATTGGTCTTGCTTCTATTGCCGTGCCTCCTACTTGTGACGCCCCCGGCTCAATCGTGCACTAATCATACACGCAAATGCACATGATCAAGCCTAAGGACTCACGGGAAGATATCACAACACAACTCTAAAACACAATTAAAGTCATACAAGCTTTATATTACAAGCCAGGGGCCTCGAGGGCTTGAATACATAAGCTTGCGTACAAGCGTCAGCGGAAGCATAAGATATCTGAGTACAGATATAAAAGAAAACACAGAAAGGCCCTTAGAAGGCGGGGTAAAGGAAAACAATACGATCGAAAGGCGCAGGCCTCCTACCTGGGACCCTCCGATCCTACTCCTGGTCGTCATGCAACTCGTAGTAGTATCCACCCTCGGGGTAGTAGTAGCGATCGTCGGCGGGGGCTGCTGTATCCGGGGCTCCGTCATCTGGTCGCATCAAATGGATATGGGGGAAAAAGAAAGCAAAGCAACCGTGAGTACTCATCCGAAGTACTCAGCAAGCAAGGATCTACACTACATATGCAACATTATCAAAGAGTGGCTGTATATGTGGACTGGCTGCAGAAATGCTAGAATAGAGAGGAAGGCCTAGTCCTATCGAAGACTAGCATCTTCAGCAGTCTGACAGCAATAGAAGAGAGTAGAACAGTACAATATAATGTAGCAGTATCATTAAGTCTCAACCTCACCCAGAGATCCTTTCTCGACTCCCTGCGAGAAAGCAATCCCAGAGCCATACAATCATCAACCTCGTCCTGAGATCCCTTCTCGTCTCCCTGCTAGAAGCAATCCCAGAGCCATATATCCAGGTATCATCTCACGGTCTAGTTGTGTCGATCGGGATACAACTCCGAGTGTCCTTTACCGTAGGACCGGCTATCGATAAAAGTTTTCTTCCCTGCAGGGGTGCACCAACTTACCCAACACGCTCGATTAACTTCGGCCGGACACACTTTCCTGGGTCATGCTCGATCTCGGCCAAACGATACACCGCAGCCCTACCTACAGCTCAGCAGAGAGGTCCCCGCCGGTCTACATCCTAAGCGCTCAGGGGTCTTGGGCCGTCGCCCTATGCACTCCGGGTCGTTGCGAGCAGGGTGAAGCCAGGCACCAGGAGGGCGTCGGTCCGTCCCGACCGCAAGGCTGAACTAGACGTCTGACAGAGCTTTCGGCTGATGCTACGATGCAGAACGCCCATACTATGCCCACGTGATGGTTAGTGCTATCAGGCCAGAGGCCTGCTCGGATCAAATATCCAAATCGTTAGTGGACTAGGGCTTGCGGTAACGAGCAGAGACTCACGAAAGATGTGACCCCATCGCCCCATCTCGAGGACTTGCGGCAAGGGCCAAGAATGCCCGGCCACGCCTCGTATTCTCACTCGGGCACCATCTAGGCAACCCGTCTTCACATCACACGCGGGTACCCCTCAGGGTCGACCCTCCTTTCCAAGTAACAATAGTACAGTCCAAGTATCCGTGTGTCCATAACATCAGGGGGAATCTGAGGTATCACCCTCATTGGATTCCTACCCGATATATCCGTCAAGGAGAACTCGGAGGAATCACCCTCGCTGGGTTCACACTTGAGGTGTTGTACAACGGCGTCGTTATCGGATGCAGTGAAGGAGGAATCACCCTCGATGACCATGACCGAATAGCTACTCTACAGAGTTAACATCATAAGTGCTACAGGAGGTTTCACCCTCGGCACTCGATAGTAACGCTGCAGTGTCGTTACAACTAAGGGGGTGATGTGTGGTGCCGGGGCCTGGTCTTCAATCCCATTGATCGGGTCTTCGGATAATCCAGCGGGGCAGTCGGGATAACTGGGGTCACTGATAGGTCTCTACCCAGCCTATACTAAACAGTTTAGGATAAGCAGGTAAGGTATCAATAGCAGGTTACAATAAACATGCTATGCATCAGAATAGGTAAAGCAGTAGCAGCAGCAATTCTAATGCAAGCATGAGAGAGAAAGAATAGGCGATATCGGTATGCTCAAGGGGGGGGGGGGTGCTTGCCTGGTTGCTCGGCGGCAAGGGCAAGGTCGTCAACGGTGGCGTCGGGCACCTGAGCTGTGTCGGTCTCGGGGACGACATCGGTGTCTAACGAGAGAGAAGAGGGGGAGGAAACAGTAAATACTAAGCAAACAAGAGCATGACATGATAATACGCAGTGCCGGGTGTGTCCTAACGTACGGTTGCACGTCACCGAGGAAGGGGGAATCCATCCGGGAATGTTTTCTCGGTTCCGAACATTTGTCAGACAGATGACCGGAGGGGAAGGGTTCCATGTTCGGATAGTTAGGGACGTGTGACGGACGAACGGACCGCGTATTCGGATTCGTCTCAAAATTCTGAGCAACTTTCATGTACAAAGTTTTTCAATCCGAGTTACGGATTATTTACTATGCATTTTCTAAGTTTTAATAAATGTTTGGAATTATTTAAATCAGAAAATCAATTATTGCATCAGCAGTGATGTCATGCTGACATCATTAGTCAACATTGACTGTTGACTGGTCAACTGACCAGTGGGGTCCACACGTCATAGTCTCTAACACTAACTAACGGATTAAGCACTAACTAACATATTAGGTTAGCTAATCAGAGTTAATTAACTTTAATTAATTAATTAATTAATTAATTATTATTTTGTTTTAGCTTTTCTGTTTTCCCTTTTTCTTTTCTGTCTTTTGCAAAATTATGTGGCCTCAATTATAGTTTTGTAAAATAAGTAGCTTTGTCCAATAAATATAGTGCAATATTTAACACTGATAGAAAATGGTTTGGAGTCCATATGTTTTCATTTGGATTTTATTTAATTGAAAAAGGGTTAAACAACTCTGTTTTGTGGTTGTTAGAGTCACGTAATTTATTTAGTATATGTTGAATATAATTTTAGAATTGTCTCTGGATTATTTACAATATTATGAACAATTTAGTTTTCAAATTTAAACAACTTTTATTTTAACTTTCAGTTTGAATTTCCATTTGAATTTGAATTTGAAAAGGGATATGATACTAATGATGATTAAGCACTGTTGATCATGATGACATGGCATAATCAAAAGGGTGATCACTGTAGCTTAATACATGGAGTGTTACACTACTGATCCTTTAGAACAATATTTGGTAGACCACGAAAATGATATGTTCATGAATGAAAGAAAGGAATTAGATGAAATATTCTTTAAACAAATGCATGTTTTGAAACACAACTTGCCTGTTGAGACTCTTGGGGATCCTCTACCACCCAAGAATGATCCCGTGTTTGAGATTAAACAATTACCTGATACTTTGAAATATGCTTGTCTTGATGAAAAGAAGATATATCATGTTATTATTAGTGCTAACCTTTCAGAGCATGAAGAAAAGAAATTATTGAAAACTCTGAAGAAGCACCGTGCCGCTATTGGATATACTCTTGACGATCTTAAGGGCATTAGTCCCACTCTATGTCAGCATAAAATTAATATGGAGCCTGATGCTAAACCAGTTGTTGATCACCAGCGACGGTTGAAACCGAAGATGAAAGAAGTGGTAAGAAATGAAATACTAAAGCTCCTGGAAGCAGGTATAATCTATCCTATTGCTGATAGTAGATGGGTAAGTCATGTTCATTGTGTCGCTAAGAAGGGAGGTATTACCGTTGTTCCTAATGATAAAAATGAACTTATCCCACAAAGAATTGTCACAGGTTATAGAATGGTAATTGATTTCAGAAAACTAAACAAAGCTACTAGGAAAGATCATTATCATCTGCCTTTTATTGATCAAATGCTAGAAAGACTATCAAAACATACACACTTTTGCTTTCTAGATGGATACTCTGGTTTTTCTCAAATACCTGTGTCACAAGAGGATCAAGAAAAAACCACTTTTACTTGCCCTTTCGGTACCTTTGCTTATAGACGTATGCCTTTTGGTTTATGCAATGCACCTGCTACCTTTCAAAGATGTATGGCTGCTATATTCTCTCACTTTTGTGAAAAGATTGTTAAGGTTTTCATGGATGATTTTTCCGTTTATGGAACTTCTTTTGATGATTGCTTAAGCAACCTTGATCGAGTTTCGTAGAGATGTGAAGAAACTAATCTTGTCTTGAATTGGAAGAAGTGCCACTTTATGGTTAATGAAGGTATTGTCCTGGGGCATAAAATCTCCGAAAGAGGTATTGAAGTTGATAAAGCTAAAGTTGATGCTATTGAAAAAATGTCGTGTCCTAAAGATACCAAAGGTATAAGAAGTTTCCTTGGTCATGCTGGTTTCTATAGAAGATTTATTAAAGACTTCTCTAAAATATCTAGGCCTCTCACTAATCTTCTGCAAACAGATGTTTCATTTGTCTTTGATGATGATTGTGTAGAAGCATTTGAAATACTTAAGAAAGCCTTAATCTCTGCACCTATTGTTCAACCACCTGATTGGAACCTACCCTTTGAAATTATGTGTGATGCTAGTGATTATGCTGTTGGTGCTGTTCTAGGATAAAGAGTTGATAAAAAGTTAAATGTTATCCATTATGCTAGTAAAACTCTAGACAGTGCTCAAAGGAATTATGCTACTACCAAAAAAGAATTTTTAGCAGTTGTGTTTGCTTGTGACAAGTTCAGATCTTATATTGTCGATTCCAAAGTTACTGTTCATATTGATCATGCTGCTATTAAATACCTTATGGAAAAGAAAGGTGCTAAACCTAGACTCATTAGGTGGGTTCTCTTGCTACAAGAATTTGATTTACATATTATTGATAGAAAGGGAGTTGAGAACCCCGTAGCAGACAACTTGTCTAGGTTAGAAAATGTTCTTGATGACCCACTACCTATTGATGATAGCTTTCCTGATGAACAATTAGCTGTTATAAATGCTTCTCGTAGTACTCCATGGTATGCTGATTATGCTAAATATATTGTTGCTAAATTCATACCACCTAGTTTCACATACCAACAAAAGAAAAAGTTTTTCTATGATTTAAGACATTACTTCTGGGATGACCCACATCTTTATAAAGAAGGAGTAGATGGTGTTATTAGACGTTGTATACATGAGCATGAACATGAACAGATCCTACGCAAGTGTCACTCCGAGGCCTACGAAGGACACCATGCGGGTGATAGAACTGCACACAAGGTATTACAATTTGGTTTTATTGGCCTACTCTTTTCAAAGATGCTTGTAAGTTTGTCTTGTCTTGTGATGAATGTCAAAGAATTGGTAATATTAGTAGACGTCAAGTAATGCCTATGAATTATTCACTTGTTATTGAACCATTTGATGTGTGGGGATTTGATTATATGGGACATTTTCCTTCCTCTAATGGGTATACACATATTTTAGTTGTTGTTGATTACGTTACTAAGTGGGTAGAAGCTATTCCAACTAGTAGTGCTGATCATAACACTTCTATTAAAATGCTTAAAGAAGTTATTTTCCCGAGGTTTGGAGTCCCTAGATATTGGATGACTAATGGTGGTTCACACTTTATTCATGGTGCTTTCCGTAAATTGCTTGCTAAGTTTGATGTTAACCATAGAATTGCATCTCCTTATCATCCTCAGTCTAGTGGTCAAGTAGAATTAAGTAATAGAGAAATAAAATTGATATTGCAAAAGACTGTTAATAGATCCAGGAAGAATTGGTCTAAGAAACTTGATGATGCATTATGGGCTTATAGAACTGTCGATGCAACAAACCCCAGGCGTGTGTTGCCCGGACTGTACACAGGCTCAAGAGCAAGGTTGCAACATCCAAGACGAGGCCAAGCAGAAGAGATAGCTCTTTGAGAAATCAAAGGGCGGATCAAGAAGACCAAGACCAACCAAATGAGCAAGGTACCACTAAGGAAAAACCTCCCTCGCCGGGCAGGTGCGCCTGGCGGGGTCGAGGTTACCCCAAAGACAAGTCTCAAGACTCCCCCGGTAGGCTTGCCGGGGACGCCGAGGGCGGACTACCCCGCCAAAGCGCCACCGCTCCACCTTACCGTGACGCAAGTCATCTATCAGTGCGGTGTCGAGCCCCCAGGTGGTTAAGTGGCTGCCATTTAGCGCGTGGCAGCTGTTTGGAGAGAAGATTATCCCTGTGTGACACCCGTCCGGACATGTGTCGCACAGGCAGACAGGAGATGACCAAGACGGCGCGGCAAGGCTTTTCGGGCCGCATCTGCGATGTGACATTAAGCGGTGCATTTAATGCACTTTGTCCTAATTGCCATAGTTAGGTATGATAGCACTGTGGCTATCTAATCACTGGATAATGACCATTTTGCCATTGTGGTAACCCCTTGACCTATAAAAGGAGGGCTGTGGCTACCTTAGAAAGGATTTGGACCCCTGTACCCTCATACGCGCATAGCTGCTCCTGTCCCAAGGCGACCTTGCCGGGCTAGAGCGCTGCATCTCCACCACGGTCCTCTCATCAATCCACCAAAGCAGGAGTAGGGTTTTACGCCTCACGGCGACCCGAACCTGGGTAAAAACTGCTCGTGTCATCGCTGCCGTGTTGCTCTACGCTCTTTGTGCAATGTGCTCTTCCCCCCTGATGAACCACAAGGGGCCGATGGCCCCATAGGCGGCCGTGTTATACCACGACATCTTTGGCGTGCCAGGTAGGGGAAAGCGCTTGCGCGAACCCGAATGTGTAAGCAGCGCATCATCTTCATCATCGTTTTCTTCATCAACGGCTTCATCATCCATGGCGCCCAGGAAAAAGTCCGGTGCTGCAGCTCACCCGTCCACCTCGAAGGCCCCTTCGCACGCGGCTGCTGATGCCGTGGGGGCTACGGAGGTGCACGGGGACGTGAGCGCTGCGGGGGACGTGGCCGGTGCAGGCGGCATCATCGCCATTCCCTCTGTGGATGAAACGGGAGTGGGAGGCGCCGGAGAAGGACATCGTCAACAGCATCCCAGCGGCCATGCCCCACAGGATGCGGGTGGAGAGATTATTCCATCTCCACCTCTCCGCCCCACTGAGGAACGCAGCCGCAACGATGGCACTCGCTCTAGGGTAAACCGCAACCCTATAGCTGCCCCCGCTGCAGGTGTGGCTACAGGGCACGCGCCACCCCCAGGACAAGCTTGCCGAGACGGTGCGCTGAATGGGGTCGCCAATCCCCAAGCGCATCCACCTCGTCGCCACGCCACCCTGGCGACCGGCTCACGGCGACGAGAGCAAGGCGCCGTCACTACCGGCACCGTCAGAAGCCAGGCGACATCACGATCTACGTCGTCGTCTATGCCGAGCACCGCTTCGGAAGACATGGCATGGGCCCAACTCCTGTTGAGATTTCCGCCGGCGGCCGATCAGATGGATGAGTGGAGAGCCACCATTCAGAGCTTGATTGGTTTCGCTGAGGCGGGAGGATCACAGTGGGGAGGCCCGCCACGGCCTCCACAGGAAACGACAACAGCCCGAGCCGCTGGCCGTACCGAAGGGGCCACCCCCATGGTGCAATCCCCTTCGTGGCAGCCAGCACAGGGGCCATAGCCAGAGCCACGCGGACAAGAACCCGATGATGTATCGATGGCTTCGTCTGATCCCTGGGCACGTCGAGACCAGCGACGAGTCCTAGAAGACGGGCGGAGGGAGGACGCGCGCGTCACCATCAAACGACGCCCTAAAACTCGCCGCCAGTCTGATAGGCGCAATGGCCCCGACGTCAACGAGCCCATGCCCGGTGGAGACGGATACCTGCCTTTCGAGGTTGGGTGCCCCGCCTTCACTCGCGAGCTGCGGCAAGTCCGTTGGCCATCTGCCCGTACGTTCAAGCCAGAGATACCAGAAAAGTACGATGGAAGATTGAACCCGGGAGAGTTCTTGAGCATCTACACCATTGCTGTTCAAGCCACCGGAGGAAGAGATGAGAGTGTATTCGCCAACTACTTCCCTTTGGCACTCAAGCCAAACGTGAGGTCGTGGCTGATCCACTTGCCGGAGAACTCCATCTCGTCCTGGGCCGACCTGTGCCATGAATTTGTTGGCGCCTTCACGGGCGGTCATCAAGAACCAGGGCGTCCCAGCGACTTGCAGCTCCTCCCACAGAAGGAAGGAGAGAGTTTGCAGAAATACATGCGGAGGTTCAGCCGGGTGCACAGGAACATTCCGGACATCCACCCGGCAGCTGTGATGGCTGCATTCTAGTCCAACATACGCAACCGCAGGATACGTTCCAAGATGAACGTCCGGTTGCCCAAGACTGTGAATGAGCTGTACACTTTGGCGAATAAGTGTGCCCAAACAGAGGAGGGGAGGCATCTCCCCGGTGAAGAAGATGGCATCGATGTTGACTCAGAGGACGACGACGACGCCACCAATCAGAAGAAGAAGAACAAGAAACGCAACAAGAAGCGCAGAGATAAGGCAGTGCTAGCTGTTGAAGGATCGAGTACTCCTAGTACCGGCAAGAAGGCCAAGACTGAGGCTCCCAGCAAGGAAGTTGCTGCGTGCGCTGATTGTTGGGAAGCCGCGGCTGCCGAGAAGGTTGGGAAGGCCGACGGGCTGTACTGCAAGATCCATCGAACCAAAGGCCACGATCTTCAAGAGTGTCATTGTTGGGAAACGTAGCATGCAATTTCAAAAAATTTCTACGCTCACGCAAGATCTATCTAGGAGATGCATAGCAACGAGAGGGGGAGAGTGTGTCCATGTACCCTCGTAGACCGAAAGCGGAAGCGTTAGCTTAACGCGGTTGATGTAGTCGAACGCCTTTGCGATCCAACCGATCAAGCACCGAACGTATGGCACCTCCGAGTTCAGCACATGTTCAGCATGATGACGTCCCTCGAACTCTTGATCCAGCAAAGTGTCGAGGGAGAGTTTCGTCAGCACGACGGCATGGTGACGGTGATATGATCCGCGCAGGGCTTCGCCTAAGCACTACGACAATATGACCGGAGGAGTAAACTGTGGAGGGGGGCACCGCACACGGCTAAGAGAATATCTGATGTGTCTTTGGGGTGCCCCCTGCCCATGTATATAAAGGAGGGGAGGAGGAGGCCGGCCACCAAGGAGGGGCGCGCCATGGGGGGAGTCCTACTTGGACTCCTAGTCCAAGTAGGATTTGCCCCCTCCCTTTTTTTTTCTTTCTTCCGGAGGAGGAAAGAGGGAAGGAGAGGGAGTAGGAGAAGGAAAGGGGGGTGGCACCCCCTTCCCTAAACCAATTCGGCCTCCTCCCTTGTGGGGGGCGCACCAGCCCCTTGTGGGCTGGTTAGCCTCCCTCATATGGCCCATATCTTCCACCGGGGGGTTCCGGTAACCCCTCCGGTACTCCGGTATGTACCCGATATACTCCGGAACCCTTCCGGTGTCCGAATACTACCTTCCAATATATCAATCTTTACCTCTTGACCATTTCGAGACTCCTCGTCATGTCCGTGATCTCATCCGGGACTTTGAACAATCTTCGGTCACCAAAACACATAACTCATAATACAAATCGTCATCGAACGTTAAGCGTGCGGACCCTACGGGTTCGAGAACTATGTAGACATGACCGAGACATATCTCCAATCAATAACCAATAGCGGAACCTAGATGCTCATATTGGCTCCTACATATTCTATGAAGATCTTTATCGGTCAAACCGCACAACAACATACGTCATTCCCTTTGTCATCGGTATGTTACTTGCCCAAGATTCGATCGTTGGTATCTTCATACCTAGTTCAATCTCGTTACCGGCAAGTCTCTTTACTCATTCTGTAATGCATCATCCCATAACTAACTCATTGGTCACATTGCTTGCAAGGCTTATCATGATGTGCATTACCGAGAGGGCCCAGAGATACCTCTCCGATACTCGGAGTGACAAATCCTAATCTTGATCTATGCCAACCCAACAAACACCTTCGGAGACACCTGTAGAGCATCTTTATAATCAGCCAGTTATGTTGTGACGTTTGATAGCACACAAGGTGTTCCTCCGGTATTCGGGAGTTGCATAATCTCATAGTCAAAGGAATATGTATAAGTCATGAAGAAAGCAATAGCAATAAAACATAACGATCATTATGCTAAGCTAACAGATGGGTCTTGTCCATCACATCATTCTCTAATGATGTGATCCCATTCATTAAATGACAACACATGTCTATGGTCAGGAAACTTTAACCATCTTTAATGAATGAGCTAGTCAAGTAGAGGCATACTAGGGACACTCTGTTTTGTCTATGTATTCACACATGTACTAAGTTTCTGGTTAATACAATTCTAGCATGAATAATAAACATTTATCATGATATAAGGAAATATAAATAACAACTTTATTATTGCCTCTAGAGCATATTTCCTTCAGTCATCGGGTTAAGCAACTCATTAAGAAGCAGAAGGCTGAGTACGAGAAGCGTGACAAAAAGAGAGATCAAGATGGCGTTGGTGGGAAGGGCCGAGGCGGCAGAGGAGGTCGCCCCGGCAAGGCCCCTCGGTATCAAGGGAAACCTGCCTGAGGCCGTGAGAAGAAGGAATGCGATGGCGAGAGTGATGAAGGAGATGAAGAGGAAACCAGTGAGCAGGAGTTCCAGAAGGCTACTAACACCCTATGCATTGACGGAGGTGCATCCTTGCATTCCTCTCACTGTGGCGCCCCGCCTGATTACCACTGTAGCCAGACGGTCGCCACGCATACCAGCCCAGGAAATCACTCTGGCATGCATGCTTACAACAAGTATCATGAACACAGGCATCTCCATTAATAGATATATAAATCTTACATGATATATTACAAGGGTGATGGCAGCGGAAAGCTCTATCTAAGGCAGCATGGTCTTGGTGCGGCTCCAATCCACAGGGGTCTGACTGGGTTACGCTCCTAGCCCACGAACGCTCCGGCTCCTCGTCGGCGGACGACGGATCCTTATGTGAACCTGGCCACATTGAAGGCCGCCGAGTACTTTTGAATGTACTCGCAAGCAAACCAAACTAACATATACACCAAGCAAAGCAATCCATGGCATTCAAGCATGTATTAGTTATTAGAGTAACATTAATTATCATGACATGGCATAGTATACCTATCTAGCAAGATTAACTATCAGTCATAACAGGTTTATCCAGCAAGATAACTACTAAGGCAAAATGCAGTAAAGTAAAGCATATCAAGTAAATAATCCATACTCCGAATAATCTCATGATCCAATCTGAATCCGATCCAAATTCCAATCCAAGTCTTTCGGTCATCTGACCATCTCTTCCATAGCCCTCCCATGGCTAACATACCATATCTCCGACAACATCAGATGTCTATGTAGGATAGGTTCTTCTACCATTATTGTCATCATTACGGTTGACCGCCTAGCGAGGTCTGGACGGGCTGTCCAATACCGTGGACGCGGCTATTTGAATAGATTTTACACTCTGCAGAGGTTGCACACTTTACCCACACAATGGAGCACTGACCTCGTGATCCCATTCGGGTGGACTAGCGTTGCTCCAACGAAACTTGTCTGACCCGTGACTCCTCTACCGTACCACCGACAATCATACCCTCCCAGGGTCATGTCCTGGGTGGCCCCTGTGTCACCTCGTGATGCCTGCCACCGTCGTGGACAAACTAAACTGTCCCAAACGGGGACGCCGGCAAATAACTCAACTGGGCTCACAAGGTTATCGTCGCCTACCGGGCCAGGGCAGCGCGCACGCATAACCTTCCCTATCGGGTGGTACCGATGAAAGAGCACGTGATCAGACCAAGTCAAGGCCGTCCCATATCGGCAAATGTGGTTGCACGAATAAGCCCGGACAGGTGACTCTAGATCAACTGACTAAGTTCATTTAGCAAGCTTAGTGGTTCATCACAATAACTTAACATGGTGGTAACTATGTATGAGGTAACAACTGTGAAAACATAACAACCTATCTACATATAACATCACAATGAGTCATTAGTGAAACAATATTTAAATGGCAAGTTATCACTTTACAAGTTCTAGCTGTAAGTGACAACCATCGGAACCCTTGCACAAAATCGGCAAAGAAACCAGTAGCCACCAGAACGGTCTTTACAACTCAGATCTGGGACATTACTGGAATAACTCAACCCGGCTCAAGACGGCTGAGAAGCAGCTCAGAGCATGAGACGGTGTTGATAAGAAGAATGTAGCAGTTCCCTAAGACGGCCGAGAAACAGCTCAGAGCATAGGGTCACCGCTACGGAAAGAAATTCAACAGCTACCCGAGACGGCCGAAAAACAGCTCAGAACACGGACAGTTGTTGAAAAGAGAAACAAAAGTCGGCATCCACCCCGGATGGCCGGAAACAGCTCAGAACACAGGCGTGGTGCCGTCATCGAAGAAAGTGCAAGCAAGGGTTCGTCAGAGTCACATACAGCTCACCACTACACAAGCAAGCATAAGCATATTAATTTAAACATGCAAGAAATCCCACAGAGCAATGCTTTAGGGCATATATCAGATGGTCGGCTTGCCTGGGGTCGAAGAATACTCCAGGAAGAAGTGTGGAGAGTCCTTGGAAAGGATCGCTGGGAACCGTTCTCCCTCGGAGGGGGCTGATTAGAGGCAAGGGCACAATGGTCATTTTTAGAATGTGTAAACATTATGGAAATGATCCCATCGGAACGGGCTCGACGAGACAAAGACGTGGGCGTTGGATTCACCTGAATCGGAGTTGCGGTTGAGAAGATATAGTGGTTTGAAGTCTAGGGACCAATCTGTAAATGAAATGTTCACAGACAGGCCCCTGGGGGCTAAACCGAAAGCGTACTCGGGCAGATTATGTTTTCTGAAAGGGAAAACGCACTTTCAGCAGCAGTTAAGTGGAAATACGCTTTCCAACTTTGAAAACGTATTCATTGAAAGGCGCCTCCACTTAAACTGACCGCGGGCCCGGTCGTCAGCCACTGTACCCCCTCGTCGGGTCGCTTACAGGCGGGACCCACGCGGCCCTCTCTCTCCTCCCTCCATCTCCTTCTTCTTTCTCCTGCCGGCGGGCACAGAGGGCTCGGGTCGCCGTGGTTGCTGCCTCTCCGGTGGTCAAGGGCTCCGGCCGAGGGCGGCGATGGAGGCGGCGCATCGAGGCCAGTCCTCAGGTACCCACGGGGAAGGCGGGGGTGGCCGATGGTGGCTGGACGGGGCTTGGCGGCGGAGCTCAGCTACCGGGGCGCTCAGGGTCACGGCCACTGCCCGCTCCGGCGCAAAAAGGAGGGTGAGGAAGGTGCCGTGGTGATGGTGGTGGTTAGCTGCGGTGGCGGGGCAGAGCTACGAGAGGGAGGAGCGCTCGAATTTGAGCAGGGCCGCGGGTGGAGCTCGCCGGAAATTCGAGAGCTCCGGCGGTCATTCGGCCGGGCGAGGTTGCAGGGAAGGACTAGAGGGAGTGTAGAGCAGGATGGGAGTGTGGTGATGCTCGGGTAGAGCTCGGGGCTACGGCTATTTATAGCCGAGCAACGGAGGAGGATAGGTTCGGCCGCCGTGGCGGCCTTAGCCATACACTGGAGCTCGCCGTGAGCTGGCCTTGGACGTGCACGGCGCCGACCTGACGAGGGACAGCTCAACGTGACACTACGCCGAAGAAACGGCCAGAACAGGAAGAAGACGACGGAGTTCACGGGTGTGCAGTGCTACGACGGCGATCGCCGTGGTGCGAGGAGGAAGGGAGAAGAGGGGAGAAGGTGCTGGAGAGGGACGCGTGGGTGCTGCGGAGCCACTGGACATGCCAGGACGAGCTCAAGCCGCCGGAGTCGTCCTGTCCGATGAGATCTGTCAGGCAGAGCACGGCCATTGCAAGCCAACCACGTGGTCACCGTGGGTACCACACGTCCAGGGCATCCAGGTGTTGTCACACACCTTGTCCAACAAGTAGCTTACTGCTCAAATAAGGAAGCTATGTGGCTGGGATCAACTGGAAGGCTCTGGGGTGAGGGAGACTTGCTGAAGAAGTCTCTGACAGCAAGGTGTTTGTAGATATTTCTGGAGAAATAGATGTATAAATGGAGTTGGATATTTGTCATAACAGAATAGGGTAGGAAGGAGTATATGCCTGCAAAATTTGAAGTCATTTAGACCCCATTTGCATACACTTCCTTCACAAACCACAAATTGGTCCAGAAACTAGAATTTGGAGCTGTGATCAAATGGCTTGATTAAATGAGATGAAATTTTGTGGAGAGTGATGATTTGGATATAGGAAGCCACTGGAAAAGTTTCAGCTCATTCGGAAATGCCTACATGGTACTTCCTTCACAACACTTCAAAATGGACAAAAACTTGAGAAAAAAATGCTGTGGATGAATGAATGGTTGGATTGAGCTGGTTTTTGGTTTCCATGAGTTTTTTGTCAATTTTAACCACCATGAAAAATTTCAGCTCAAATAGATGAAGGGTTCAAGCACTTCCTTTGCAAACTGAAAATCTGGACATAATTTGCAAATGGATGCTGTGCTCAAACTTTAATGGGTGGAACTTGGGTTCTTTATGGAAGTTTTGAAGATATGGATAGGAGAAGCTCCACAATTTATTTGGGCTTTTTCCTGGCTACCAAAATGGTAGTTCCTTTAGAAACTGCCCAAAATGCAATATTGGCATTAAATAGGAAAAGGCAATTTCCCTTATTTAATTATGGCCAATATTTTTATGGGAGCTCAATATGATCACAAAGAATATCTCCACAAGTTTTCATCAACTTTGGAGATGGGTAGATATTTTCCTGGATTTAATTCCTTTAACTGGCAGAAAAAGGAATTAATTATAAATGAAAAATATTGCAAATGACTTGGCAATATTTTTGCATATCCAGGGTTTATAGATGGAGTATGATCACTGGGAAAAATTTGGGAGTCAAAAGATCAAAGGAAATTGGGGTTCCTTTGTAACTGGAAGGATTAGGGTTTCCTTTCCGGTAACTCGGAAGGTAGGGTTTCGATGGCAAAGTCCGAAGAATATAACTCGAGTGGCAAGGTTGGACTGAAGAGAATCTCCGGTTGGATAGGGAAGGCAAGGCTAAATGACCATCTTCCTATACCCAAGAGCTAGAGAAATCCGATACCTCCGAGAAAAAAAAGACGGGAGTCAAATCCCGCAAAGGAAAAAAAACAGGAGCGAAAACCAGGGTGTTACAAACCTACCCCCCTTAAGAAAATCTCGTCCTCGAGATTTCCGGGCTTATCTCTCGGGGAAGGGGGCTTACCTGTGTGCGACTTGGATCCATCAGTTGTCTTGTCTTCGTTGGTTCATTGACCCTTTAACTGCCTCTTTTGACGGATCATGTGTTGTCTCTGCACACAGTTTTCTTGTATCCTTCTCTTTACTGTCAGGTAAACCTTTTTCTTGGTAGTGGTGTTGCTGGGTGGGGTAGCGGGTAATACCAGCAAACCGATCGGTTTCCATGGCCTATAAGTGACTGCTCCGGGTTTTATTGTGATACCTCGTACTCTGACTGTAATGGGCAAGACATCCTTTGCTGGTACCAGCTCACGTGCTCGTATGGCCTTGGGTGAGTGGGAGTGGCTTTCTTTTTGCCGTGTCAGAATACTCAATCTGGCTGTGAGTTCCGTAGAAGGTGTTCCCTTCTGCCTTAGGCATTCCGACTTTGTCCTTAGGTGATTCGCAATTCAAGGAACAATATAACCGAGCCATTGCTGCTATATCCACAACTGAAATATGATCACAAAGTAGTCATAGACAGTAATCTCTTATTCCGATGATGTCATGGTGTCTACGAGCTGTTGGTGCTGATGTGCTTTGAGCTATTTCATCTGAATGTCTTGTTTCCAATTTCCGTCGCTTGTGGAAAGGGTTCTGTCATATATAGCCTCTTGATATGACCACAGAGTTGAGCATAAGACTACAGAGGCTAAACATAGTATCACTATCATCTGGTGTATTTTTTCAGAGTATAGCCTCTTATCTTGGTTGATGGCCCGTATTTAGGATGAGTGCGGCAATCTTACTTGTAACCGCAGGTAGTGCATTGTTGTGGCCGCATATGCAAGAGTCTGACGAGGATTGGTAATACCACTCTGTCCGTGCAACTGTGTCTTGTCACGGTGGTTGTTTGTCTACAACTTCTTGGTTCTTGATGATTCCTTTGATAGGCCTGTAATGACCTGCCAACACGGCTCCTTGATTGTTTTCCCGGCTTGTCCAGCTTGTTCTCGCAACTTACTCTTGCATACCTCGTAGAGGTTACTGTGTTCATATCCTTCTTTTTAACATGGGGCCAATGCTTCCCTGAACACAGTCATTCCCGTGTACGTGTGGCTCGCATGAACTGATCCACTGGACTACATGCTCTCAACATATGCAGGTGTAGGATAAATCCTTTCATAACCACTGAGTTCTAAGGCAGACGGGTGTCTGGGCTAGTTCGTGCTTTTGACAGGATTGTCGTGGGCACGGGGTGTGTTGAAGAAGGCTGAATTCCTTATGCTTGAAGCTTCTGCCAAAGTAGCGTGCTGCAGAAGGCTGGGTATCATACTTCAGAAATTTACCTTCATGTGGCTTGCGGCGGAAGGTCAGGTGCCTTACGCCGGAAGTTTTCCGCGGTAGCACGTTGTGGATGATGGGAGTGCCATATCCCAGAAGATTTTCTTACCAAGTGGCGTACCGAAGAAGATTGGCAATCTGGTAGCTTGCGAAGGAAGGCTGGGTTCCTTATACCAGAAGCCTTTTTCTTGTCTGAAGATGTTCCGTTGGTCATGCACATCTCTTGTCCTTCTGCTGGTCTGCTCATTGTTGCTGTGAAGGTTGCAGAACTGATGCATACCTCATGTTGATAATTAATCCGGAATTCCATATGTCGTCGGTAATAAGCAGTTGACGGATAATTCCATCCGGTTCAGCTGAGTTTCCAATCATGTTAGGTGCTCCTTGATTCTGGATGCTTGGAAGCTCAGTGATTCTGGGTAACCACGAACTCATCCATATTTCCTTGCAAACCTTGTTCACAGCGCCTAGAAGATTTTGTATTTGCACAGGTGAATTCCAGAATTTACTTTGGAATTTGTAGCAACGTACCGGAGTTTTGTTGGTGCTCTTGGCACATTCACATTCTTGAAATATATCTTCGGTGGGTAATAAATGATTCTTGAGTCCATTGAGAAAAGACCAAAGGTTCACTGACTGAAACAATCCTTGCACTGTGGACGGAATAATTTGTCCTTGCTGGTGTTCATTCTTGGTAGCTCATATGACTGCTCCTTAGGCGTGATCTGTTCTGAGGCAAACTCTCTCAGGTATATTCTAGCCTTGTCTGTTGCACCCAGATTCTGCTTCTGACCCATTCTTTATTCTTGACAGATCCAATGATAATATTCTGAATATCAGGCAGTTGCCTTGGCTTGACTCTTGCTAATTTGGATTATTGGGCATTATCCAAGTCGTGTGCTGGTCTTCTTGATGGTACCTGCGGATGGATCCAGTCGGAGTGAAGAAACGGAACCGACAAAAGAAACAAAAACCACGAAAACCAAAAAGCAAATAAAGCTCAAATATTTGCAGACCTTACACATGTGGCCGAAGATTCACTAGTATAACTAGTATAGCGTACTCGATGCACCTCTAAGGACTTAGAAGCAAAACCACACAATGCTCCTGGTAGCACTGGTGTCAAGCTCCTACTACTTCCTTAGGGAACATCACACTCTCGACGCACGATGGCTGTGTTAACGATTCTAAGGTTGTCGGGGAGAGATAGAATTATAGGCGTTTTCCAAAGGAAACTAGAGTTAAGGAGAGAAATGCCATGGCTAGAAAGCAGGGTAGGGATATCTGGTTTACCTAGGGGGTTCAGGGCTCACGGGTCGTTGCCTGGTGCGGATATTTCACACCGGAGGCAAAGGCCACGAGAGTTGGGGTCTGATGGAGCCAAAAACCTAGGGGGTTGCCTTATGATCAATAGTAGCCGTGCCAGGTTGGCAAAAGATGGCTGAAATCCAACTGGGCTTTCTACTGAGCACAAGACAATGAAGTCTGGCTAGGGAATCCTATAGTCAGCCTGGCTGCTCTGATACCATCCGTTGTGGCGCCCCGCCTGATTACCACTGTAGCCAGACGGTCGCCACTCATACCAGCCCAGGAAATCACTCTGGCATGCGTGCTTAGAACAAGTATCATGAACACAGGCATCTCTATTAATAGATATATAAATCTTACATGATATATTACAAGGGTGATGGCAGCGGAAAGCTCTATCTAAGGCAGCATGGTCTTGGTGCGGCTCCAATCCACAGGGGTCAGACTGGGTTACGCTCCTAGCCCACGAACGCTCCGGCTCCTCGTCGGCGGACGACGGATCCTTATGTGAACCTGGCCACATTGAAGGCCGCTGAGTACTTTTGAATGTACTCGCAAGCAAACCAAACTAACATATACACCAAGCAAAGCAATCCATGGCATTCAAGCATGTATTAGTTATTAGAGTAACATTAATTATCATGACATGGCATAGTATACCTATCTAGCAAGATTAACTATCAGTCATAACAAGTTTATCCAGCAAGATAACTACTAAGGCAAAATGCAGTAAAGTAAAGCATATCAAGTAAATAATCCATACTCCGAATAATCTCATGATCCAATCTGAATCCGATCCAAATTCCAATCCAAGTCTTTCGGTCATCTGACCATCTCTTCCATAGCCCTCCCATGGCTAACATACCATATCTCTGACAACATCAGATGTCTATGTAGGACAGGTTCTCCTACCATTATTGTCATCATTACGGTTGACCACCTAACGAGGTCTGGACGGGCTGTCCAATACCGTGGACGCGGCTATTCGAATAGATTTTACACTCTGCAGAGGTTGTGCACTTTACCCACACTATGGAGCACTGACCTCGTGATCCCATTCGGGTGGACCAGCGTTGCTCCAACGAAACTTGTCTGACCCGTGACTCCTCTACCGTACCACCGACAATCATACCCTCCCAGGGTCATGTCCTGGGTGGCCCCTGTGTCACCTCGTGATGCCTGCCACCGTCGTGGCCAAACTAAACTGTCCCAAACGGGGACGCCGGCAAATAACTCAACTGGGCTCACAAGGTTATCGTCGCCTACCGGGCCAGGGCAGCGCGCACGCATAACCTTCCCTATCGGGTGGTACCGATGAAAGAGCACGCAATCAGACCAAGTCAAGGCCGTCCCATACCGGCAAATGTGGTTGCACGAATAAGCCCGGACACGTGACTCTAGATCAACTGACTAAGTTCATTTAGCAAGCTTAGTGGTTCATCACAATAACTTAACATGGTGGTAACTATGTATGAGGTAACAACTGTGAACACATAACAACCTATCTACATATAACATCACAATGAGTCATTAGTGAAACAATATTTAAATGGCAAGTTATCACTTTACAAGTTCTACCTGTAAGTGACAACCATCGGAACCCTTGCACAAAACCGGCAAAGAAACCAGTAGCCACCAGAACGGTCTTTACAACTCAGATCTGGGACATTACTAGAATAACTCAACCCGGCTCAAGACGGCTGAGAAGCAGCTCAAAGCATGAGATGGTGTTGATAAGAAGAATGTAGCAGTTCCCTAAGACGGCCGAGAAATAGCTCAGAGCATAGGGTCACCGCTACGGAAAGAAATTCAACAGCTACCCGAGACGGCCGAAAAACAGCTCAGAACACGGACAGTTGTTGAAAAGAGAAACAAAAGTCAGCATCCACCCCGGACGGCCGGAAACAGCTCATAACACAGGCGTGGTGCCGTCATCGAAGAAAGTGCAAGCAAGGGTTCGTCAGAGTCGCATACAGCTCACCACTACACAAGCAAGCATAAGCATATTAATTTAAACATGCAAGAAATCCCACAGAGCAATGCTTTAGGGCATATATCAGATGGTCGGCTTGCCTGGGGTCGAAGAATACTCCAGGAAGAAGTGTGGAGAGTCCTCGGAATGGATCACCAGGAACCGTTCTCCCTTGGAGGGGGCTGATCAGAGGCAAGGGCACAATGGCCATTTTTAGAATGTGTAAACATTATGGAAATGATCCCGTCGGAACGGGCTCGACGAGATGAAGACGTGGGCGTTGGATTCACCTGAATCGGAGTTGCGGTTGAGAAGATATAGTGGTTTGAAGTCCAGGGACCAATCTATAAATAAAATATTCACAGACAGGCCCCTGGGGGCTGAACCGAAAGCGTACTCGGGCAGATTACGTTTTCTGAAAGGGAAAACGCACTTTCAGCAGCAGTTAAGTGGAAATACGCTTTCCAACTTTGAAAACATATTCATTGAAAGGCGCCTCCACTTAAACTGACCGCGGGTCCGGTCGTCAGCCATTGTACCCCCTCGTCGGGTCGCTTAGAGACGGGACCCATGCGGCCCTCTCTCTCCTCCCTCCATCTCCTTCTTCTTTCTCCTGCCGGCGGGCACAGAGGGCTCGGGTCGCCGTGGTTGCTGCCTCTCCGGTGGTCAAGGGCTCCGGCCGAGGGCGGCGATGGAGGCGCGCATCGAGGCCAGTCCTCAGGTACCCACGGCGAAGGCGGGGGTGGCCGGTGGTGGCTGGACGGGGCTTGGCGGCGGAGCTCAGCTACCGGGGCGCTCAGGGTCATGGCCACTGCCCGCTCCGGCGCAAAAAGGAGGGTGGGGAAGGTGCCGTGGTGATGGTGGTGGTTAGCTGCGGTGGCGGGGCAGAGCTACGAGAGGGAGGAGCGCTCGAATTTGAGTAGGGCCGCGGGTGGAGCTCGCCGGAAATTCGAGAGCTCCGGTTGTCATTCGGCCGGGCGAGGTTGCGGGGAAGGACTAGAGGGAGTGTAGAGCAAGATGGGAGTGTGGTGATGCTCGGGTAGAGCTCGGGGCTACGGCTATTTATAGCCGAGCGACGGAGGAGGATAGGTTCGGCCGCCGTGGCGGCCTTAGCCATACACTGGAGCTCGCCGTGAGCTGGCCTTGGACGTGCACGGCGCCGACCTGACGAGGGACAGCTCGACGTGACACTACGCCGAAGAAACGGCCAGAACAGGAAGAAGACGATGGAGTTCATGGGTGTGCAGTGCTGCGGCGGCGATCGCCGTGGCGCGAGGAGGAAGGGAGAAGAGGGGAGAAGGTGCTGGAGAGGGACGCGTGGGTGCTGCGGAGCCACTGGACATGCCAGGACGAGCTCAAGCCGCCGGAGTCGTCCTGTCCGACGAGATCCGTCAGGCAGAGCACGGCCATTGCAAGCCAACCACGTGGTCACCGCGGGTACCACACGTCCAGGGCATCCAGGTGTTGTCACACCTTGTCCAACAAGTAGCTTACTGCTCAAATAAGGAAGCTATGTGGCTGGGATCAACTGGAAGGCTCTGGGGTGAGGGAGACTTGCTGAAGAAGTCTCTGACAGCAAGGTGTTTGTAGATATTTCTGGAGAAATAGATGGATAAATGGAGTTGGATATTTGTCATAACAGAATAGGGTAGGAAGGAGTACATGCCTGCAAAATTTGAAGTCATTTAGACCCCATTTGCATACACTTCCTTCACAAACCACAAATTGGTCCAGAAACTAGAATTTGGAGCTGTGATCAAATGGCTTGATTAAATGAGATGAAATTTGGTGGAGAGTGATGATTTGGATATAGGAAGCCACTGGAAAAGTTTCAGCTCATTCGGAAATGCCTACATGGTACTTCCTTCACAGCACTTCAAAATGGACAGAAACTTGAGAAAAAATGCTGTGGATGAATGGATGGATGGATTGAGCTGGTTTTTTGTTTCCATGAGTTATTTGTCAATTTTAACCACCATGAAAAATTTCAGCTCAAATAGATGAAGGATTCAAGCACTTCCTTTGCAAACTGAAAATCTGGACATAATTTGCAAATGGATGCTGTGCTCAAACTTTAATGGGTGGAACTTGAGTTCTTTATGGAAATGGTGAAGATATGGATAGGAGAAGCTCCACAATTTATTTGGGATTTTTCCTGGCTACCAAAATGGTAGTTCCTTTAGAAATTGCCCAAAATGCAATATTGGCATTAAATAGGAAAAGGCAATTTCCCTTATTTAATTATGGCCAATATTTTTATGGGAGCTCAATATGATCACAAAGAATATCTCCACAAGTTTTCATCAACTTTGGAGATGGGTAGATATTTTCCTGGATTTAATTCCTTTAACTGGCAGAAAAAGGAATTAATTATAAATGAAAAATATTGCAAATGACTTGGCAATATTTTTGCATATCCAGGGTTTATAGATGGAGTATGATCACTGGGAAAAATTTGGGAGTCAAAAGATCAAAGGAAATTGGGGTTCCTTTGTAACTGGAAGGATTAGGGTTTCCTTTCCGGTAACTCGGAAGGTAGGGTTTCGATGGCAAAGTCCGAAGAATATAACTCGAGTGGCAAGGTTGGACTGAAGAGAATCTCTGGTTGGATAGGGAAGGCAAGGCTAAATGACCATATTCGTATACCCAAGAGCTAGAGAAATCCGATACCTCCGAGAAAAAAAAGACGGGAGTCAAATCCCGCAAAGGAAAAAAACAGGCGCGAAAACCAGTGTGTTACACTCACCGCCAGCTTAAACAGTGGGCGTGTGAGGTCAATGTCGTGGAGCCAGCGGCAGATTCTCGGAAGCCACTCAAGTGGTCCTGCACGCCCATCATCTTTGATGAAGAGGATCACCCTGACCGCACCACCGTGGTAGGGTGTTTGCCGTTGTTGGTTTCACCAACAATCCGCAACCTCAAAGTCACAAAGATGTTGGTTGACGGTGGTGCCGGGTTGAATCTGATTTCTCCCAAGGTCAACAGCAAGCTCCAGATAGCAGATGAAGAGCTCAAAGTTACTGGTACTTTCCAAGGGTTCAACCCTGACAGAAGTCGTCCTAAGGGGAAGATCACACTGCCGGTAATGTTTGGGGGGGAGTTGAACTACCGGACTGAGAAGATCGTGTTTGATGTGGTCGACCTCCCCCTGCCATACAATGGAATCCTTGGTCGTCCAGCCCTGGCAAAATTCATGGCGGCATCCCGCTATGCCTACAACACGCTGAAGATGCCAGGGCCAATGGGCATCATTTCCATTCCATCAGACAAAAAGAACACAATTATATGCGTGGACAAGATGTACCGAGAAGCAGTCGCTGCAGAGGCTGCGAAAGCTACCGCTCCCGCCAAGGAAAGCAAGAAAGGGAAGAAAGCTAGCAAGGATGCCTGCAAAGAATCCGGGAAGCGCGCCTCTTCGGAGTGTGTTGCGCCTGTTGATGACTTGCCGGAGAGTTCCAATAGCAAGAGATCAAAGGTTGCTGCACCCGATGTGAAGAAGGTCCCGGCAGGGCTGGTTGGCGCTGATGGTACATTCACTATCAGCTCCACCCTCGACAACAAATAGGAAAGCGCGCTTGTTGCCTTCCTGTGGGCGAATGTTGATGTGTTTGCTTGGCAACCATCTGACATCCCCGGTGTTCCCCGGGAGGTAATCGATCACCACCTTGCTGTCTGCCCACATGCCCGGCCCGTCAAACAAAAGGTCCGAAAGCAATCTTTGGAGTGGCAGCAGTTTATTGCCGAAGTGATCAAGAAACTCGAAGCTGCTGGTTTGGTCAGAGGGGTATTGCATCCAACTTGGTTGGCGAATCCAGTGGTGGTGCGCAAGGCGAATGGAAAATGGAGGCTTTGCATAGATTTCACAGATCTGAATAAAGCATGCCCGAAGGACCCATTCCCCTTGTCGCGCATCGATCAGATTGTGGATTCCACCTCTGGATGCGACCTGCTTTCCTTCTTGGATGCCTACTCTGGGCACCACCAGATTTTCATGTCCAAGGAAGATGAAGAGAAGACCGCGTTCATAACCCCATGTGGCACGTACTGTTTTGTGTGGATGCCCTTTGGGTTAAAAAGCACTGGATCCACTTTTGCAAGAGCAGTGCAAATTGGTTTTGAGTCACAGCTGCATAGGAATATTGAAGCTTACATGGATGACATAGTGGTCAAAACCAAACACAAATCAACCCTCATTCAGGACCTGGAAGAGACCTTTGCGAATCTTCGCAAGATCAACTTGAAGATGAACCCGGAGAAATGTGTGTTTGGCGTTCCTTCCGGCAAGCTACTTGGCTTCTTCGTGTCCCACCGGGGGATAGAGGCCAACCCCGACAAGATCAAGGCGATCGAGCAGATTCAAGCACCCAAGACGGTTAAAGATGTGAGGCGTTTGACTAGATGTGTTGCTGCACTGAGCAGGTTCATTTCCAAGTCTGCCGAGCACGCTTTGCTATTTTTCAAAATCTTGAAGAACGCAGGGCCCATGGAGTGGACCCCGGAGGCGGACGCTGCGCTGCAAGATTTGAAGACCTATCTTTCCTCTGTTCCCACCCTAGTCGCTCCTAAACCACAAGAGCCATTGCTGCTATACCTAGCGGCAACCAATCAAGTGGTTAGTGCAGCACTGGTGCCCCAGTGGGAAGTAGATGAAGGAGCCACCGCGACAACCATCCCCTCTGGAGAGAAAAGTGAACTCGTCCCGGCAAGTTCAGGAACATATCAGAACAAAGAAGAGCAGGGCAGCGGAGACAATTCCAGAGTCGCGGCAAGGAAGAAGGTGGTGCAGCGGCCAGTGTACTTTGTCAGTTCCCTACTGCAGGGGGCTAGATCAAGGTACTCTGGCATGCAAAAGTTGATCTTTGGCCTCATCATGGCCTCAAGGAAACTGCGCCACTACTTCCAAGCCCACGAAATCACGGTTGTTACCCGCTTCCCCTTGCAACGCATACTGAGGAACCCTGAGGCCACTGGCAGAATAGTGGAGTGGGCTTTGGAGTTATCAAGCTTTGGTTTGAAGTTTGAGAGCACATCAACTATTCAGAGCAGAGCATTGGTGGAGTTTATTGCAGAATGGACACCAACTCCAGATAAAGAGACGCCGGAGACAATTATTCCCTGCAGGGAAGCGCCCCAAGATTGGATCATGTACTTTGATGGTGCCTTCTCCCTACAAGGTGCGGGAGCTGGCATGCTTCTCGTCGCACCCACTGGGGAGCACCTCAAGTACATGGTTCAAATGCATTTCCCCCGGGAGAAGGCTACCAACAACACCGCAGAATATGAAGGACTCCTTGCCGGGCTCAGGATCGCAACAGAACTGGGAATCAAGAAGTTGATCATTCGTGGAGACTCACAACTTGTGGTGAGGCAAGTAAACATGGATTATCAAAGTCCATTGATGGAGGCATATGTGGAGGAAGTGAGAAAGCTGGAGGAGCGCTTTGGCGGATTGCAAACAGAGCACGTACCCCGTGTGGAAAACAGCATTGCTGATCATCTGTCAAAGTGCGCTGCGCAAAAGCTTCCTGTGGAACTAGGGACTTTTGTTCTCCACCTGACTCAGCCCTCCGTATCCCCGGCAACAATGGCCAGAAAGAGGAGAAAACTGGACTTCGGCAAGCCTCTCCCGGCAGGGCTTCCTGGAGCCCCCGGCAGAGAGGTTGGCGGGAACAACTCCACTTCGCTTGGCAAGCAGCACCCTCCCGCCAAACTTCCAATTCTCGCGGTTGAGGCGTGCGATCCCACGAACAAGGAGGTGCCGCTGATCCTTGTTGTCGAGCCTCAGGCTCCTACTTGGGCACGACACATAGTCCATTACCTCCAAACAGGAGAACTTCCCGAAGAGCAAGAAGAAGCTAAAAAAGTAGCCCGGATGGCCAGTATGTATCAGTTAGTCGATGACGTACTATACAGAAGGAGGCCCAACAGTGTGAAATTAAAGTGTGTTTGCCGGGAAGGAGGGAAGGAACTGCTGGCGGAGATACACAAAGGCATGTGCGGCTCCCATATTGGATCAAGGGCCCTGGTCGGAAAGGCTTTTCGGCAAGGTTTCTACTGGCCCACGGCCCTCCAAGATGCAATCAAGCTAGTCACCAGATGTGAAGCCTACCAGTTCCACTACAAGAATATCCATCAACCTGCTCAAGCTCTCCAGACGATCCCTTTGTCATAGCCCTTTTCGGTCTGGGGGCTCGACATCTTGGGCCCCTTCCCCCGTGCTACCGGGGGCTTTGAGTTCTTGTACGTCGCCATCGACAAGTTCACAAAGTGGCTGGAAGTGGAGCCCGTGAGGAAGGTGACCGCATAGTCAGCTATCAAGTTCTTGAAAGGATTGGTGTGCCGTTTCGGAGTACCCGCCAGAGTCATCACTTACAATGGCATCCAATTCACAAGCCGCGCCTTCATGCAATACGTTCATGCCCTCGGAAGCAAGGTCTCATTTGCCTCTGTTTCTCATCCCAGAAGCAACGGACAAGCTGAGAGGGCGAACGCTGAAGTGCTGCGAGGACTCAAGACAAGAACATTTGATAGGCTGCATAAGTGTGGCAGGCGATGGATCGATGAGCTGCCGGTGGTTCTTTGGTCCCTCCGTACGACACCAAATCGAGCTACCGGCCAGACTCCCTTCTCCCTAGTCTATGGGGCAGAAGCAGTGATCCCCACGGAACTCATATACGGATCACCTCGAGTACTTGCCTACGATGAAGTAGCGCAAGAATAGCACCGGCGTGACGACGCTGTGCTACTTGAGGAGAACCGTCTCTGTGCTACTACGTGTGCTGCACGCTACCAGCAAGCCCTGCATCGCTATCACAGCCGCAGGGTTCATGCCCGGAGCTTTGAGGAAGGCGACCTTGTCCTTAGGCGTGTTCAGTCCGCCAAGGGTGCAAACAAGTTGACGCCGAAGTGGGAAGGCCCTTACCGGGTAGTACGAGTCACCAGACCCGGCGCAGTCTGTCTGGAGACCGGAGATGGCATTCAGTTGCAAAACTCATGGAACATTGAGCATCTCCGTAAGTTCTACCCTTAAAGCGCGGTTGTCGAGCCCTGTCCGGCAGCCACCCTTTTGTACAAGCCTTGTCGATGTTGCATGTAACCCTTTGTACAAAGTCAGGCATAGACCCTGAGCAACAGATGAATAAACGAATAGCTGGGGGCCCCTAAAACTTGCATGCATGCATAAGCATAACATGAGTATAAGCATGATCATGTAGATCAGGGCACATGTAGCATTGTTTTCCTCTGCACTAAGCTACAGGGTTCTTGCCGTGGACCTGGTCCTGAAGAGAAGAAATGAAGACAAACCTACATATCAGTCCCTGACAAGCCAAGCAGATAAGTTATTTCTTATACATACATGTTCTGTAAGGTGAAAACTTGTGCATATGAAAACCTCGTCACCTCCAAGGCATGGGTGCTCCCGTCCTGCGTCCCGAACATTGCTTCGGTCAGGGTGGTTGTAGTGGCCTTTGACGGAGGGGGTTCGATGAGGAGCTGGTCTCTTTCCATGGTTTTGTGCCCGGTAGGCCAAGCTTCGAGGCAACAAACAAAAGGCACCGGCAAGATAGCTTGCCGGAGAAAACTTGTTTACTTCAACGTATAGAGGCATCTCGCCTCTGCATGGACATGACACATGCACAAGTACCCGGCAAGGCTTGTCTTTTTCATTAATATGAGATAAGCAAGTACAGATCTTACAGGACACAAACATGGATAAAGCAGATTACATATTTTAGACTAAAGTTTGGCAAATGCCTACACATTTTAGACTAAAAAAAGATAAGTGCCCCGTAATCCCTTTCTTGTCCCTCTCCTCCTAGGAACTACAGTGGGAGGTCAAGAGGGCAAAAGGGGTGCCTGCGCAGAGGCCCAGCCTGATCCCGTTAGGGCTTGCCGGGCGCAGCCTGACAAGATTGGGAATGGCGAGGCTGCGAAGGAGAGGGACGGAGGGAGCAGCTCGGCGGTGCCCTGGTCACCACCCCCAGGGCCAACAAGAAGCCCCAGCACAAGCGCCGGCGGGGAGAGCCACCGGAGCTCAGCTGGAAGACTACTGGAGGAGGCAAAGGCACAAAGAGAGCGACCCCCTCCCCGGCAACCGTCCTGAAGAGGCCGGTGATGATGGTGCCGGGGAGGGAGGGGAAGAGCGGAAAGACGAGGCAGCGGGCCAGCAGTACGAGACAAAGGCGTCGATGCCATCGTACTCTGACCTGACTGCGTGCCACCCGCCTTCTCTGTCTTCCCTCGTTTTTTCCTCATCACCACCGCTCCAGGAGGACACCAGCCCCTCGGCCCGTCGCCTCCCCCGGGGAAACAACAGACGACGGCGACGTTCGAGGCGCACGAAGAGCACTGCTCCCCACCTTGGCGGGCAGGAAGGCGCCGCTGTCTTCAACGTCAACCCCGACTCCGCTGGAAGGAGCAGTGTTGGGATTACCAAGGATCCTGAGCACTGCACCCCCCCCCCATCACGCGGCCGGCCCGTGTGGGGAAGACGGGCGCTTCACCATTTTGGAGAAGCGTAACGCCTCCCACACTGTGGGTGGTTCGGCGCGCACACCTTCGACCGCCGCATCTCCTACGGCCCCGGACCAGGCTCACTCCCCGAGCGTCAGCACGAGCGTTCGGCATCATCGACCCCGAGCTAGAGCCCGGGGCCTGGCCCCGGTCTCTCCCCCTCAACATAACAAAGGAGAAAGCAAGGAATGAAAGAGGGGAGGTGCGTGGATGGACACTTCTGCTCCTTCTCACCCTCCTTCTTTATAGGCGGATTGGGGCTGGGGGCTGATCCCTCGCCCCCACCCTAGAGGGGTTCTTTCTGATCTGACCCGTCTAAACTACCACCGACCCAAGAATACCGGGCCCCTGCCATGACGCACTCTCCCGCACCACGCGCCTCCGTTACCTACCCCACTCAATGCATGTGGCATACGTGGCAAAGGATAAGGGTGTGGTGGGATGAGTGAATTGGCAGTTACTCCCCCATGTGTTAAAGTCATTCATGGGCCATTACAGAGATGGCCCCACTGCAATTGGCATCACGCAACGAGCGGAAAAAACGGAAACTGACTCAAGCACAGGTTAATGAAGAAGCAAAGAAGATCTCAAAGGATGAGCTACCACAACCCCCTCGCATGTGTACTAGATAGGGCCTACCCCGATGACGCTCGGCAGCGTGTTCGGGCCAGACCCGGGGGCTCCTGTCGGTGCAACAAACCCCAGGCGTGTGTTGCCCGGACTGTACACAGGATCAAGAGCAAGGTTGCAACATCCAAGACGGGGCCAAGCAGAAGAGATAGCTCTTAGAGAAATCAAAGGGCGGATCAAGAAGACCAAGACCAACCAAATGAGCAAGGTACCACTAAGGAAAAACCTCCCTTGCCGGGCAGGCGCGCCTGGCGGGGTCGAGGTTACCCCAAAGACAAGTCTCAAGACTCCCCCGGCAGGCTTGCCGGGGACGCCGAGGGCGGACTACCCTGCCAAAGCGCCACCGCTCCACCTCACCATGATGCAAGTCATCTATCAGTGCGGTGTCGAGCCCCCAGGTGGTTAAGTGGCTGCCATTTAGCGCGTGGCAGCTGTTTGGAGAGAAGATTATCCCTGTGTGACACCCGTCCGGATGCGTGTCGCACATGCAGACAGGAGATGACCAAGATGGCGCGGCAAGGCTTGCCGGGCCGCATCTGCAACGTGACGTTAAGCGGTGTATTTAATGCACTTTGTCCTAACTGCCAGAGTTAGGTATGATAGCACTGTGGCTATCTAATCACTGGATAATGACCATTTTGCCATTGTGGTAACCCCTTGACCTATAAAAGGAGGGCTGTGGCTACCTTAGAAAGGATTCGGACCCCTGTACCCTCATACGCGCGCAGCTCCTCCCGTCCCAAGGCAACCTTGCCAGGCTAGAGCACCGCATCTCCACCACGGTCCTCTCATCAATCCACCAAAGCAGGAATAGGGTTTACGCCTCGCGGCGGCCCGAACCTGGGTAAAAACTGCTCGTGTCATCGTTGTCGTGCTGCTCTACGCTCTCCGCTCTTTGTGCAATGTGCTCTTCCCCTCAGCCGAACCACAAGGGGCCGTTGGCCCCATAGGTGGCCGTGTTATACCACGACAAGAACTGCTTATAAAAATCCGATGGGTATGTCTCTGTATAAAATGGTATATGGAAAAGCATCTCACTTACCTCTTAAACTAGAACATAAAGCTTATTGGGCAATTAAAGAGCTCAACTATGATTTCAAACTTGCCGGTGAAAAGAGGTTATTTGACATTAATTCACTTGATGAATGAGAACCCAGGCCTATGAAAATGACAAGCTATTTAAAGAAAAGGTTAAAAAATGGCATGACAAAAGGATACAAAAACATGAATTCAATGTAGGTGACCATGTCTTGCTATACAATTCTCATTTAAGTTTTTTTGCAGGAAAACTTCTCTCTAAATGGGAAGGACCTTACATTGTCGAGGAAGTTTATCGTTCCAGAGCTATCAAAATCAATAATGCTGAGGGCACTAACCCAAAGGTGGTAAACGGGCAAAGAATCAAACATTATATCTGAGGTACTCCCATAAATGTTGAAACCAATATTATTAATACCATAACTCCGGAGGAGTACATAAAGGAAACCTACCAGAACACGCCACAACCCTGAAAAGGAGTAGGTATGTGATACGGTAAGTAAACTGACTCCAAAAGTCTTCCAAAGGCAATTTTACTCCGTTTTGGAATATTTAAAAAATTAGAAAAATAAAAAGTAGTCTGAATAGTGCACGAGGAGGCGACAAGCCTTGGGGGCGCGCCCTACCCCCCTGGGCGCGCCTCCCAGGCTTGCGGCCACCTCATGTGCCCTTCGGACTCCGTTTTCTTGCAGAATACTTCTTATAGTCGGGAAAATTTCATTATATAATCTCCCGAAGGTTTTGACCACCGTACCACGCCAATGTCCCCTGTTTTCATTTTGAGCTATTTTTTGCCAGAGTTTTCAAGGCCAGGCATCATGTCTTACTCCTCCCCCAACAATGTGGACGACGATGCTTGGTTGATGCAGATGGAACTCAGGAAGGCAAAGGTCGAGGAAGTCACGATGGAAGAAGATGAAGGGGATTCGCTGGAGGTCCATCCTCCGGCTTCGGAGAGAGGCACTCTGGTTGGCATTTCCACTATTCCAAATCCCCATCAAGCAATAGGGACTACAAGAAACCATGAAGGCCAAGAGATACAAGAAGAACTTCCCCCTAGGAGGCCCTTACACAGGTTACATCGGAACAACTTTCATAATTTGGTTCATAACTATGGAGTGGAGAACACCCCTCGTACACATATACCCTCAAATTGGGATATATCCCGTCCAAGTGAAGCAATGCAGGGAAAAGTTCTTGGTGGCCTAAAAATAAGCATCTTTTGGAGGAAATTCAGAAGAATGCAAATGTACTCCAACGTGTGCTCCAGGAACTTCAGGATTTGAAGGGTATCTTATTGAAACTGATGGACACATCATCAACCTCATCACCACCACCACCTCCGAAGAAGGAGACTTGATTACACGGGTATGGGCACTCCCCTTGTCTTGTGCCAAGCTTGGGGGGGGGGGTGCCCCGGTATCGTATCACCATCACATCTTTACCTTTATCGTTTATCTTAGTTCGATCCTTTTGGTTACATCTTGATCTAGTAAAATAAGAGTTTATGTAATCGAGTGTGAGAGTTATATAATAAAGAGTAGTTTTGAGTAAGGGCTTTGCTTTCTTGCTTCGATCTTGGGAAAGAAGAATAAGAATTAAAGAAATAAGAGAGTATATAATAATCTTATGGAGAGTGATGACTTCACATATAAGAAGTATGAAGATTGAAACTTGTTGTGAGTTGACAAACATAGTGTTGGTCATTGTTGCAATTAAAAGGAAGTAATAAAGAAAGAGAGGTTCACATATAAATATATTATATTGGACATCTTTTATGATTGTGAGCACTCATTAAAATATTGTATGCTAAGAAGTTGATGTTGGACAAGGAAGACAACATAATGAGTTATGTTTACTTATTTCCGAATAGAACTTATATTGGCATGGATCCTCTAACATGTGACGCTTGCTTCCACCTCATATTAGCCAGAATTTCCGTACCAAGTAGAGATACTACTTATGCATCCAAACACCATTAACCCAGTTTTTCCATGAGAGTCCACTATACCTACTTATGGATTGAGTAAGATCCTTCAAGTAAGTTGTCATCGGTGCAAGCAATAAAAATTGCTCTTTAAATCTGTATGATCTATTAGTGTGAGGAAAATAAGCTTTATACGAACTTGTCATATGGAAGAAATAAAAGCGACGGACTGCATAATAAAGTTCTTTATCACAAGCGGCAATATAAAGTAACATTCTTTTGCATTAAGAGTTCGTGCATCCATTCAAAAATCGCATGACAACCTCTGCTTCCATTTGTGAAGGACCTATCTTTTACATTTTAGTACTTACCTTTATGCAAGAGTCATGGTGATCTTCACCACCTCCTATATTTCGCCTTTTTCTTTTGGCAAGCGTCATGTGTTGGGGAAAGATCTAGACATATATATCCACTCGGATGTAGGTGATCATGAGTTATTATTGTTGACATTACCCTTGAGGTAAATAGTTGGGAGGCGAAACTATAAGCCCCTATCATTCTCTATGTCCAATTGAAGCTTTGATCTCATAAGTACCGCGTGAGTGTTAGCAATTATGAAAGACTAAAAGATGATTGAGTATGTGGATTTGCTAGACAAGCTCTTATATTGACTCTTTTTGATGTTATGATAGATTCCAACTACTTCAATAACCGAGATCATAGTTTGTTGGTTTTCAATAAAGTTTTTAGTTCATACTTTACCTTGTGAACGAATTGTCACTTTAGCATGAGAAGTTATATAACAATATATGTTGCTGTTCTAAAGATGATCATGATGCCCTCATGTCCGTATTTTATTTTATCGACACCTCTATCTCTAAACATGTGGACATGATTATTGATCTCGGCTTTTGCTTGAGGACAAGCGAGGTCTAAGCTTGGGGGAGTTGATACGTCCATTTTGCATCATGTTTTTATATCAATATTTATTGCATTATGGACTGTTATTTCACATTATGGTACAATACTTATGCCTTTTCTCTCTTATTTTACAAGATTTACATGAAGAGGGAGAATGCCGGCAGCTGGAATTCTGGACCGGAAAGGAGCAAATCTGAGAGACCTATTCTGCACAACTCCAAAAGTCCTGAAAATTTACGGAGAATTATTTTGGAATATATAAGAATTATTGGGCGAAGAAAATACCAGAGGGGACCCACCAAGTGGCCACAAGCCTGAGGGGCGCGCCCCCAGGGCTTTGTGGGCCCCCTGGCAGGTCTCCGATGCCCATCTTTGGCTATATGGAGGGTTTTGACCTAGAAAAAAAATGATAAGATATCTTTTGGGATGAAGCATCACCGTCTCGAGGCGGAACCTGGGCAGGAGCAATCTAGAGCTCCGGCACAGCGATTCTGCCGGGGAAACTCCCCCCTCCCCGGAGGGGGAAAGCGAAGCCATCGTCATCACCAACGATCCTCTCATCGAGAGTGGGTCTATATCCATCTACATATTCACCAGTACCATCTCCTCTCAAACCCTAGTTTATCTCTTGTATTCAATCTTTGCCTCAGAAACTCAGATTGGTACCTGTGTGTTGCTAGTAGTGTTTATTACTCCTTGTAGTTGATGCTAGTTGGTGGAAGATCAAATGTTCCGATCCTTAATGATATTCAATACCCCTCTGATTTTGAACATGAATATGCTTTGTGAGTAGTTACTTTTGTTCCTGAGGACATGGGAGAAGTCTTGTTATAACTAATCATGTGAATTTGGTATTCGTTCGATATTTTGATGAGATGTATGTTGTCTTTCCTCTAGTGGTGTTATGTGAACATCGACTACATGACACTTCACCATGATTTGGGCCTAGGGGAAGGCATTGGGAAGTAATAAGTAGATGATGGGTTGCTAGAGTGACAGAAGCTTAAACCCTACTTTATGCGTTGCTTCGTAAGGAGCTGATTTGGATCCACATGTTTCATGCTATGGTTAGATTTATCTTAATTCTTCTTTCGTGGTTGTGGATGCTTGCGAGAGGGGTTAATCATAAGTGGGAGGCTTGTCCAAGTAAGGACAGCACCGGTCCAGCCACATATCAAATTATCAAAGTAACGAACATGAATCATATGAGCATGATGAAAACTAACTTGACAATAATTCCCATGTGTCCTCGGGAGCGCTTTGCTTTATATAAGAATTTGCCCAGGCTTGTCCTTTGATATAAAAAGGATTGGGCCACCTTGCTGCACCTTTATTACATTTGTTACTTGTTACCCGTTACGAATTATCTTATCACAAAACTATCTGTTACCGATAATTTCAGTGCTTGCAGATAATACCTTGCTGAAAACCGCTTGTCATTTCCTTCTGCTCCTCGTTGGGTTCGACACTCTTACTTATCGAAAGGACTATGATAGATCCCCTATACTTGTGGGTCATCAAGACTCTTTTTTGGCGCCGTTGCCGGGGAGTGAAGCGCCTTTGTTGAGTGGAATTCGGTAAGGAAAAAACTTATATTGTGTGCTGAAATTTACTGTCACTTGTCACTATGAAAAATAATCCTTTGAGGGGCTTGTTCGAGGTATCTTCACCCCGATCGGAAGAACAAAGAGTTGCTCCTCAACCTACTGAAAATATTTGTTATGAAATTCCTTTGGGTATGATAGAGAAACTGCTAGCTAATCCTTATGCAGGAGATGGAACACTACATCCTGATATGCACCTAATCTTTGCGGATGAAGTTTGTGGATTATTTAAGCTTGCAGGTTTGCCGGGAGATGAAGTCAAGAGGAAGGTCTTCCCTTTATCTTTGAAGGGAAAGGCATTGACATGGTATACGCTATGTGATGATAATGGATCTTGGAATTACAACCGATTGAAATTGGAATTTCATCAGAAGTTTTATCCTATGCATCTGGTTCATCGTGATCGGAATTATATATATATATTTTGGCCTCGTGATGGAGAAAGTATCGCTCAAGCTTGGGGGAGGCTTAACCCAATGTTATATTCATGCCCCAATCATGAGCTCTCAAGAGATTATTATTCATAATTTTTATGCTCGACTTTCTCGTAATGATCAATCCATGCTCGATACCTCTTGTAGTGGCTCTTTTATGAACAAGACTATTGAATTCAAATGGGATCTCTTGGAAAGAATTAAACGCAACTCTGAAGATTGGGAGCTCGACGAAGGTAAGGAGTCAGGTATAAATCTTGAATTTGATAGTGTTAAATCTTTTATGGATACCGATGCTTTTCATGAATTTAGCACTAAATATGGACTTGACTCTGAGATAGTAGCTTCTTTCTGTAAATCATTTGCTACTCATGTTGATCTCCCTAAGGAGAAGTGGTTTAAATATCATCCTCCCATTTAAGTAAAAATAGTAGAACCCGTTAAGGATGAAGAAGATCCTATTATTCCTACTACTTATATTGAGAAACCACCTTTCCCAGTTAGGATAAAGGAACATGCTAAAACTTCAGCCGTAGTCCGTAAGAGTTATACTAGAACACCTACACCCCCTGAACAAATTAAAGTTGAACCTAGTATTGCCATGGTTAAAGATCTCTTGGTCGATAATATTGATGGGCATGTTATTTATTTCTGTGATGAAGGTGCTAGAATTGCTAAACCCGATGATAAAGATAAACATAGACCCATTGTTGGCATGCATGTTGTCTCTGTTAAAATAGGAGATCATTGTTATCATGGCTTATGTGATTTGGATGCTAGTGTGAGTGCAATCCCTTTTACTTTATATCAAGAAATTATGAATGATATTGCACCTGCTGAAATAGAAGATATTGATGTTACTATTAAGCTTGCTAATAGAGATACTATTTCACCAATTGGGATTGTTAGATATGTTGAAGTCTTGGGTGGGAAAATAAAATACCCTACTGATTTTCTAGTTCTTGGTTCACCACAAGATGATTTTTGTCCCATTATATTTGGTAGACCCTTCTTGAACACTGTTAATTCTAAAATAGATTGTGAGGAAGAAACTGTTAGTGTTAGCTTCGGGGATGTGTCTCATGAGTTTAATTTCTCCAAATTTCATAGACAACCTCATGATAAACAATTACCTAATAAAGATGAAATTATTGGTCTTGCTTCTATTGCCGTGCCTCCTACCGATCCTTTAGAACAATATTTGCTCGACCACAAAAATGATATGTTCATGAATGAAAGAAAGGAATTAGATGAAATATTCTTTAAATAAATGCCTGTTTTGAAACACAACTTGCCTGTTGAGACTCTTGGGGATCCTCTACCACCCAAGAGTGATCCCGTCTTTGAGCTTAAACAATTACCTGATACTTTGAAATATGCTTATCTTGATGAAAAGAAGATATATCATGTTATTATTAGTGCTAACCTTTCAGAGCATGAAGAAAAGAAATTATTGAAAACTCTGAAGAAGCACCGTGCTGCTATTGGATATAGTCTTGACGATCTTAAGGGCATTAGTCCAACTCTATGTCAGCATAAAATTAATATGGAGCCTGATGCTAAACCAGTTGTTGATCACCAGCGACGGTTGAATCTGAAGATGAAAGAAGTGGTAAGAAATGAAATACTAAAGCTCCTGGAAGCAAGTATAATCTATCCTATTGCTGATAGTAGATGGGTAAGTCCTATTCATTGTGTCCCTAAGAAGGGAGGTATTACCGTTGTTCCTAATGATAAAAATGAACTTATCCCACAAAGAACTGTCACAGGTTATAGAATGGTAATTTATTTCAGAAAACTAAACAAAGCTACTAGGAAAGATCATTATCATCTGCCTTTTATTGATCAAATGCTAGAAAGACTATCAAAACATACACACTTTTGCTTTCTAGATGGATACTCTAGTTTTTCTCAAATACCTGTGTCACAAGAGGATCAAGAAAAAACCACTTTTACTTGCCCTTTTGGTACCTTTGCTTATAGATGTATGCCTTTTGGTTTATGCAATGCACCTGCTACCTTTCAAAGATGTATAACTACTATATTCTCTGACTTTTGTGAAAAGATTGTTGAGGTTTTCATGGATGATTTTTCCATTTACGGAACTTCTTTTGATGATTGCTTAAGCAACCTTGATCGAGTTTTGCAGAGATGTGAAGAAACTAATCTTGTCTTGAATTGGGAGAAGTGACACTTTATGGTTAATGAAGGTATTGTCCTAGGGCATAAAATCTCTGAAAGAGGTATTGAAGTTGATAAAGCTAAAGTTGATGCTATTGAAAAAATGCCGTGTCCTAAAGATATCAAAGGTATAAGAAGTTTCCTTAGTCATGCTGGTTTCTATAGGAGATTTATTAAAGACTTCTCTAAAATATCTAGGCCTCTCACTAATCTTCTGCAAAAAGATGTTTCATTTGTCTTTGATGATGATTGTGTAGAAGCATTTGAAATACTTAAGAAAGCCTTAATCTCTGCACCTATTGTTCAACCACCTGATTGGAACCTACCCTTTGAAATTATATGTGATGCTAGTGATTATGTTGTTGGTGCTGTTCTAGGACAAAGAGTTGATAAAAAGTTAAATGTTATCCATTATGCTAGTAAAACTCTAGACAGTGCTCAAAGGAATTATGCTACTACCGAAAAAGAATTTTTAGCAGTTGTGTTTGCTTGTGACAAGTTCAGATCTTATATTGTTGATTCCAAAGTTACTATTCATGCTGATCATGCTGCTATTAAATACCTTACGGAAAAGAAAGATGCTAAACCTAGACTCATTAGGTGGGTTCTCTTGCTACAAGAATTTAATTTACATATTATTGATAGAAAGGGAGCTGAGAACCCCATAGCAGACAACTTGTCTAGGTTAGAAAATATTCTTGATGACCCACTACCTATTGATGATAGCTTTCCTGATGAACAATTAGCTGTTATAAATGCTTCTCGTAGTACTCCATGGTATGCTGATTATGCTAAATATATTGTTGCTAAATTCATACCACCTAGTTTCACATACCAACAAAAGAAAAAGTTTTTCTATGATTTAAGACATTACTTCTGGGATGACCCACATCTTTATAAAGAAGGAGTAGATGGTGTTATTAGATGTTGTATACCTGAGCATGAATAGGAACAGATCCTACACAAGTGTCACTCCGAGGCCTACTGAGGACACCATGCCGGTGATAGAACTGCACACAAGGTATTACAAATTGGTTTTTATTGGCCTACTCTTTTCAAAGATGCTTGTAAGTTTGTCTTTTCTTGTGATGAATGTCAAAGAATTGGTAATATTAGTAGACATCAGGAAATGCCTATGAATTATTCACTTGTTATTGAACCATTTGATGTGTGGGCATTTGATTATATGGGGCATTTTCCTTCCTCTAATGGGTATACACATATTTTAGTTGTTGTTGATTACGTTACTAAGTGGATAGAAGCTATTACAACTAGTAGTGCTGATCATAACACTTCTATTAAAATGCTTAAAGAAGTTATTTTCCCGAGGTTTGGAGTCCCTAGATATTTGATGACTGATGGTGGTTCACACTTTATTCATGGTGCTTTCCGTAAGTTGCTTGCTAAGTTTGATGTTAACCATAGAATTGCATCTCCTTATCATCCTTAGTCTAGTGGTCAAGTAGAATTAAGTAATAGAGAAATAAAATTGATATTGCAAAAGACTGTTAATAGATCCAGGAAGAATTGGTCTAAGAAACTTGATGTGCATTATGGGCTTATAGAACTGCTTATAAAATGGTATATGGAAAAGCATGTCACTTACCTCTTGAACTAGAACATAAAGCTTATTGGGCAATTAAAGAGCTCAACTATGATTTCAAACTTGCCGGTGAAAAGAGGTTATTTGACATTAACTCACTTGATGAATGGAGAACCCAGGCCTACGAAAATGCCAAGCTATTTAAAGAAAAGGTTAAAAAATGGCATGACAAAAGGATACAAAGCGTAAATTCAATGTAGGTGACCATGTCTTGCTATACAATTCTCGTTTAAGATTTTTTGCAGGAAAACTTCTCTCTAAATGGGAAGGACCTTACATTGTCGAGGAAGTTTATCGTTCCAGAGCCATCAAAATCAACAATGTCGAGGGCACTAACCCGAAGGTGGTAAACGGGCAAAGAATCAAACATTATATCTCAGTTACTCCCATAAATTTTGAAACCAATATTATTAATACCATAACATCGGAGGAGTACATAAAGGAAACCTACCAGAACACGCCAGAACCCTGAAAAGTAGTAGCTATGTGATACGGTAAGTAAACCGACTCCAAAAGTCTTCTAAAGGAAATTTTACTCCATTTTGGAATATTTAAAAATTTAGAAAAATAAAAAGTAGTCCGAATAGTGCACGAGGAGGCGACAAGCCTTGGGGGCGTGCCCTACCCCCTGGGCGCGCCTCCCAGGCTTGTGGCCACCTCGTGTGCCCTCCGGACTCCGTTTTCTTATAGAATACTTCTTATAGTCCGGAAAAATTCATTATATAATCTCCCGAAGGTTTTGACCACCGTACCACGGCAATATCCCCTGTTTTCGTTTTGAGCTATTTTCTGCTAGAGTTTTCAAGGCCAGGCATCATGTCTTACTCCTCCTCCAACAATGTGGACGACGATGCTTGTTTGATGCAGATGGAACTCAGGAGGGCAGAGGCCGAGGAAGTCACGATGGAAGAAGTGCAGGGGATTCACTGGAAGTCCACCCTCCGGCTTCGGAGAGAGGCACTCTGGCTGGCATCTCCACTATTCCAAATCCCCATCAAGCAATAGGGACTACAAGAAACCATGAAGGCCAAGAGATACAAGAAGGACTTCCCCCTAGGAGGCCCTTACACAGGTTACATCGGAACAACTTTCATAATTTGGTTCATAACTATGGAGTTGAGAACACCCCTCGTACACATATACCCTCAAATTGGGATATATTCCGTCCAAGTGAAAGCAATGCAGGGAAAAGTTCTTGGTGGCCTGAAAATAAGCATCTTTTGGAGGAAATTCAGAAGAATGCAAATGTACTCCAACGTGTGCTCCAGGAACTTCAGGATCTGAAGGGTATCTTATTGAAACTGACGGACACATCATCAACCTCATCATCACCACCACCTCCAAAGAAGGAGACTTGATTACCCGGGTATGGGCACTCCCCTTGTCTTGTGCCAAGCTTGGGGGGGGGGGGGGGGGGGTTGGGTGCCCCGGTATCATATCACCATCACATCTTTACCTTTATCGTTTATCTTAGTTCGATCCTTTTGGTTACATCTTGATCTAGTAAAATAAGAGTTTTAGTATGATCTAGTTTTTGAGTTTTGCTTTGAGTTCCCTCTATGTAATCGAGTGTGAGAGTTATATAATAAAGAGTAGTTTTGAGTAAGGGCTTTGCTTTCTTGCTTCGATCTTGGGAAAGAAGAATAAGAATTAAAGAAATAAGAGAGTATATAATAATCTTATGGAGAGTGATGACTTCACATATAAGAAGTATGAAGATTGAAACTTGTTGTGAGTTGACAAACATAGTGTTGGTCATTGTTGCAATTAAAAGGAAGTAATAAAGAAAGAGAGGTTCACATATAAATATATTATCTTGGGCATCTTTTATGATTGTGAGCACTCATTAAAATATTGTATGCTAAGAAGTTGATGTTGCACAAGGAAGACAACATAATGAGTTTATTTCCGAATAGAAGTTATATTGTCATAGATCCTCTAACATGTGACGCTTGCTTCCACCTCATACTAGCCAAAATTTCCGCACCAAGTAGAGATACTACTTGTGCATACAAACACCATTAACCTAGTTTTGCCATGAGAGTCCACTATACCTACCTATGGATTGAGTAAGATCCTTCAAGTAAGTTGTGATCGGTGCAAGCAATAAAAATTGCTCTTTAAATCTGTATGATCTATTAGTGTGAGGAAAATAAGCTTTATACGAACTTGTCATATGGAAGAAATAAAAGCGACGGACTGCATAATAAAGTTCTTTATCACAAGCGGCAATATAAAGTAACGTTCTTTTGCATTAAGAGTTCATGCATCCATTCAAAAATCGCATGACAACCTCTGCTTCCCTTTGCAAAGGACCTATCTTTTACATTTTAGTACTTACCTTTATGCAAGAGTCATGGTGATCTTCACCACTTCCTATATTTCGCCTTTTTCTTTTGGCAAGCATCATGTGTTGGGGAGAGATCTAGATATATATATATATATCCACTCGGATGTAGGTGATCATGAGTTATTATTGTTGACATTACCCTTGAGGTAAATAGTTGGGAGGCAAAACTATAAGCCCCTATATTTCTCTGTGTCCAATTGAAGCTTTGATCTCATAAGTACCGCGTGAGTGTTAGCAATTATGAAAGACTAAAAGATGATTGAGTATGTGGATTTTCTATACAAGCTCTTATATTGACTCTTTTCGATGTTATGATAGATTGCAATTGCTTCAATAACCGAGATCATAGTTTGTTGGTTTTCAATAAAGTTTTTAGTTCATACTTTACCTTGTGAACGAATTGTCACATTAGCATGAGAAGTTATATAACAATATATGTTGCTGTTCTAAAGATGATCATGATGCCCTCATGTCCGTATTTTATTTTATCGACACCTCTATCTCTAAACATATGGACATGATTATCGATCTCGGCTTTCGCTTGAGGACAAGCGAGGTCTAAGCTTGGGGGAGTTGATATGTCCATTTTGCATCATGTTTTTATATCAATATTTATTGCATTATGGACTGTTATTTCACATTATGGTACAATACTTATGCCTTTTCTCTCTTATTTTACAAGATTTACATGAAGAGGGAGAATGCCGACATCTGGAATTTTGGACCGGAAAGGAGCAAATCGGAGAGACCTATTCTGCACAACTCCAAAAGTCCTGAAAATTTACGAAGAATTATTTTGGAATATATAAGAATTATTGGGCGAATAAAATACCAAAGGGGACCCACCAGTTGGCCACAAGCCTGAGGGGCGCGCCCCCAGGGCTTGTGGGCCCCCTGGCAGGTCTTCGGTGCCCATCTTTGGCTATATGGAGGGTTTTGACCTAGAAAAAATGAGAAGATAGCTTTCGGGACGAAGCATCGTTGTCTCGAGGTGGAACCTGGGCAGGAGCAATCTAGAGCTCCGGTGGAGCAATTCTGTCGGGGAAACTTCGCTCCCGGAGGGGGAAATCGAAGCCATCATCATCACCAATGATCCTCTCATCGAGAGTGGGTCAATCTCCATCAACATATTCACCAGCACCATCTCCTCTCAAACCCTAGTTTATCTCTTGTATTCAATCTTTGCCTCAGAAACTCAGATTGGTACCTGTGTTTTTTTTTGACTATGTACAGTAGGGTAAAACACCCCACTGCTTAATTTTATTAATAGAGAAAGTAGAAAAATACAAGGTAGATCTTGAGGGAAGCTCTAGGAAGCTAAAAAAGCTAAAAGACTAAAAACTAAAACAAAGCTAAACTAAAAAGGAAAAAGAGAAGACAAAAAAAGAGAAGGAGAAGTGTATAACAAATTACAACAATGAGTCCAGCCAGATATTAAAGGAATTAGCATGCTTCTGTTTGATTCTATATCTGAGCCATTTCAGTTCCTCTATGTAAATCTGTTTCCATCTTTGGAATGATGGTTGAATGTCTTCAAAAATCTTGTTGTTTCTAGAGATCCAGATAGCCCATGATCCAAGGATTATGATCTCCATGAAGAATGGCAGCTGTAACTTTTCCTTTAAGTCCTGGAATGCTTCCAATACAGATAGGTTGTGTGTTCTTGTTGGGCAGATAAAGTTCCAACAGGTTTTTGCAAAAGGACATCCCCAGAATAGATGGTGGAGTGTTTCTTCAATCTGACAGTTTGCAACAACACAATTATAACTATCCAGCACCATAGTCTTCCTTCTTAGAAGATTCCTTGTGTTTAATCTGTCATGAAGTAACTTCCAGAAAAACATTTTATGCTTAGCTTGACAAGCAGATTTCCAAATCCACTTGAAATGTGGTGGTGTAACTGTTTGGCCAACCATTGCTTTGTATGCCTTTGCAGAGGAGTATTTTTCAGAGCCCCACATATAACTCCAAGTATCAGTACATGTGAAGAATTCAGAATGCCTGAGAGATATGCAGATATCTTCAAGTTGCAGAAACTGTTCATGTGCTTGAGTGGTAAGTGGTAGGTGAAATAGGTCCTCCAGAAATTCAGTAGTGATAACCTTGTGCACTGTCAACCTTTGATCAATAGTAAATGAATACAAGTGAGGAAATTTTCTCTCCATGGTAGTATCAGACCAGAAAATTGCACTTTTACCATCACCCACATTACATCTTGCTATTGACTTGTATTCATTGAGAAGCTGGGTATTTGCTTTCCACCAAAATGACCCAACCTGCTGTTCTCCTGGTAAATGGCCATCAGAATAGTATGCTTCCTAAACAAGATTTACCCAAGGGATGTCATGCCTATTGAAGAATTTATGAAGGTTTTTCAACATTAGTGTTTTGTTGTGTAAAAAGATATCCATAACTCCTAAACCCCCTTGGTCTTTAGGTCTGCAAACAGTGCTCCAGGCAACAGAGGCAGGTCTTTTGTCCTCCAAATCAGATCCTCTCCACAGGCAATGTCTTAGGTATTTGATCACTTGTTGTTTGATTGTGACAGGTATATCAATGCAGCTCATAAAGAAGATGGTCAATGAAGCCAGAACTGATTTGACCATAAGAAGCCTTCTTGCCGTTGTCATGAATGTAGCTAGACCAGCTATCTTTTTTGCTATTCTGTTAACCATAGGTAGGCATTGCTCAACAGAAGGTTTATATAATCCCAAGGGCATTCCAAGATATGTGAAGGGTAGGCTGCCCCTTGTGCAATTAAGAATTCCTGTGTATAGCTGCACTCTTTCTTCAAGGATGTTTAGAGGCACCATAGCAGATTTCTGGTAGTTCACTTTGAGTCATGTAGCAGTGGCAAAGGTGTTCGATAGTGCTTTCAGACATAAAAGCTGCCTTGTGTCTTCTTGAATTAAGAGCAGAGTGTCATCTGCATATTGAACCACTGGGAAATCAGGGTTGCTATTGACTTGTAGAGGTGAAGAGATTAGGCCTTGTGACATGGCTTTGTTGAGGATTGACTGGAGAAGATCAGTAGCCAGAACAAACAGTAGTGGTGAGAGGGGGTCACCTTGCCTAACCCCTCTCCTATAGTAGAATTTTTTTCCTGGTACACCATTTAGTAATACAGCTAAGGATGCAGATTTGAAGAGCATTTTTATCCAAGATATCCACTTCTCCCCAAAACCTTTGGCTCTTAGAATGTCAATTATGGCTTGGTGCTCAATTGTGTCATACACTTTTTCAAAATCTAGCTTAAGTATCAGAGTTTCTTTCTTGGATTTGTAACATTGGTGCAAATACTCAAAAGACCAAGCTAAACAATCTTGGATGACCCTACCTTTAAGAAACCCATACTGATTGATGTGGATCAACTGCAAAATGATCTTTTGTAATTTGTTGGCAAGGAGCTTGGTAATGATTTTTAAAATCCCATTGAGGAGAGAAATTGGCCTGAAGTCATTTGGGCACATAGTCACTTCTTTCTTTGGTATGAGGGTAATGAAGGATGAATTGATGCTCTCAAGATCAACTGCCCCAGCATGGAATGCATGAATGAGCGGCCTAACATCATTACCTATGATGTCCCAACAGGATTTCAAAAATTCATTGTTAAAACCATCTGGCCCAGGGGATTTGTCTGATGGGAGATTTTTAACCACTTCATTTATTTCCTCATCAGTGAATGGTATTTCCAGCTCTTGAAAAATCTCAGGGTTGATATTCTGGTTATAAAGCTCTGGTAGATCAAAATGCATGATGTGGCCCTCAGAATGCCCCAATCTCTTTTTGAAAGATTCCCAGAGAATAACAGCTTTTCTTGCATGATCAGTAATCTCAACATTGTCCTCATTATGTAACATTGCAATATTGTTGTGTCTATGATTGATGGTAGCCTTAGTGTGGAAGAATTTAGTATTTTCATCCCCAAATTTCACTCCTTTAATTTTCCCCCTCTGTTTCCAGTAATTTTTTTGGTTTTGAAGAACAGTCAACAGTAGGTCCTTGAGGAGTTGTCTGCAATTCCATTCAAAAGTACTCAAGTTCCTGAATTCCTCTAAGAAGTCCAAAAGAAATATGTACTCATTCAAATCTGCAATTTGCTGCTTAAGACATGAAAGGTTTTTTGCCTAGATCTTTATGTTCCTTCTTAAAACCTTGAACTTGGCAAACTCCTCACAGGAATATCCCAGGCTGCTTTTACTACATCTTTGAAGGAATCATGTTTTAACCAATAGTTCTCAAATCTGAATTTTTTTGACTTGGGAATTGAGTTTCCTATCTTGATCATGCAAGGAAGGTGGTCAGATATTGGCCTTGCAGGTGGAAGAGCAGTAGTGTCAGGGTAAGATGTCATCCAAGAGGCAGAAGTGAAGAACCAGTCAAGCTTTTCCAAGAGGGGACTATCTTGCATATTACTCCAGCTGTATTGTCTACCTTTCAGTGGTAATTCCACTAGGCCCAGGTTACTAATGGCTTCATTAAATAAGAGCATTTGATTAACTTCTCCCCCAGGTTTATTTCTGTCCTTTGGTTTTCTGATGAAGTTAAAATCCCCCATCACAATCCAATCCACATCATCAGGCATTACAATGTTAGAAAACCAATTAATAAATTCCTCTTTGTCTTCCTGTCCACATGGGCCATAGATGTTGGTTAAAATCCAAGATTGAAAAGTAGTGTTACAAGTGAATTTCATGGAAAGAGAGAATCTATTTTGAAACATAATCTCTCCTGAGAACATATTCCCATTCCAAGCAGTGAGCAAACCTCCTGAGGCACCAACAGAGGGAAGAAAGTTGAATTTATTAATCCTCTGTGGGCAAAAGTTTTTGAGGAAGGTCAAATCAAACGATTCTCTCTTTGTTTCTTGTAAACATACAATGCTAGCTGCACTTTCCTCAATTTTCTTTTTCAGGGGGAGCCATTTTTCTTTTCCATTAATCCCCCTTATATGGTAGTAGTGTTGCTAGTAGTGTTGATTACTCCTTGTAGTTGATGCTAGTTGGTTTATTTGGTGGAAGATCAAATGTTCAGATCCTTAATGATATTCAATACCCCTCTAATTTTGAACATGAATATGCTTTGTGAGTAGTTACTTTTGTTCCTGAGGACATGGGAGAAGTCTTGTTATAAGTAATCATGTGAATTTGGTATTCGTTCGATATTTTGATGAGATGTATGTTGTCTTTCCTCTAGTGGTGTTATGTGAACATCGACTACATGAAACTTCACCATGATTTGGGCCTAGGGGAAGGCATTGGGAAGTAATAAGTAGATGATGGGTTGCTAGAGTGACAGAAGCTTAAACCCTAGTTTATGCGTTGCTTCGTAAGGGGCTGATTTGGATCCACATGTTTCATGCTATTGTTAGATTTATCTTAATTTTTCTTTCGTAGTTGCGGATGCTTGCGAGAGGGGTTAATTATAAGTGGGAGGCTTGTCCAAGTAAGGACAGCATCGGTCCACCCACATATCAAATTATCAAAGTAACGAACGCGAATCATATGAGCATAATGAAAACTAACTTGACAATAATTCCCATGTGTCCTCGAGAGCGCTTTGCTTTATATAAGAATTTGCCCAGGCTTGTCCTTTGCTATAAAAAGGATTGGGCCACCTTGCTGCACCTTTGTTACATTTGTTACTTGTTATCCGTTATGAATTATCTTATCACAAAACTATCTGTTACCTATAATTTCAGTGCTTGCAGATAATACCTTGCTGAAAACCGCTTGTCATTTCCTTCTGCTCCTCGTTGGGTTCGACACTCTTACTTATCGAAAGAATTACGATAGATACCCTATACTTGTGGGTCATCAGCAAGGTCCCTATTGTGAAAAGGAGACGACAGGGAGAGGGAAACGAGGGAGAAGGAAATGAGGGAGAAGATGCAGACATGTCTATTGAGGCGGCCTCCGAGTTGGAGGACCGCCGAGCCCAATGATTCTCCTAAGTTGGAACTTCCGGGGAGGGGGGAATACCTGGATAGTTCATGAATTAGCGATGCTTTGTTAGTCGTATTCCCCCACGTTGGTCTTCTTGTGTGAAACGAGGCAGAAACAAGAGAAGATGAAGAGGATACGGGGCCGTCTAGGCCTCAAAGGTTTTTCTGGTGTCGATAGTGATGGTATGAGCTGTGGACTTGCTCTTTTCTGGCATGAGTCATATGAGGTGGATATCGTGTGTAAAAATGAGCGATACATTTATGCTACTGTAGGAGTCAATAGAGATGCCCAGCAGTGGAGGGTCACTTGTGTTTATGGGGAGCCAAGAGTGGAAAATAGACATCTCATGTGGACAAAATTACAGAATCTGAAAAATACAAATGATTTTCCATGGTTTGTAGTGGGCGATTTTAATGAGGCAATGTGGGATTTTGAACACATGTCAGCGCCTCCTAGAGCTGAAGTACAGATGGTGGCTTTCAGGGATACTTTGGAAACTTGCGACTTGGTAGATCTTGGATTTGAGGGTGTCCCATTCACTTATGATAACAAGAGATTAGGTGCAGGGAACGTGCGTGTGCGCCTAGATAGAGCAGTAGCTACAAATGATTGGAGGAACCTGTTTGCTTTCTCGTCAGTCTCACATATCCCGTCACCTTGTTCTGATCATGTGGCTTTGGTGCTTAAAACTTCATCTGATGAGGGGCCAACGGGACCAAAATACAGGAGATACGAACTATTCTGGGAGAGTGATGGAACACTACCAGAAGTTATAAAAAATGCTTGGGAGGCTATAGGAGGTGTGCAAAACCTTGGCCAGCTGCGGGATGCCTTAACAAAAACAATGATGTCGCTCAGGTCTTGGAGCAAAAAGTTTGGCAACGTCACCAGGGAACTTGCCAAGTCTAGATCGCAATTGGAGGAACTTATGCATATGAATGCAGACTAGCAAGATATTCGGAGGGTAACATATAAGATGAATGAGTTGTTATACCAGGAGGAGATGATGTGGTTACAGAGGTCTAGGATTTCATGGTTGAAGGAAGGCGACCGAAACACTAGATTTTTCTAGAGCAAGGCTATATGGAGGGCCAGGAAGAATAAAATTCGTCAACTTACAGATAGTATTGGTGCAGTACACTTTGATTTTGCTGCGATGGGTGAGCTTGCAAATGAGTACTTTCATGATGTTTTTACTGCTGATCATTCACTTGATGCTTCACCGGTCCTTGATCTGTTGGAGGCTATGGTTTCGGAGGAGGATAATATCAAGCTCTGTGCCCCATTCACAGATAAGGAAATTTCTGACGCTTTGTTTCAGATTGGGCCGCTCAAGGCCCCGGGGCTGGATGGTTTCCCGGCCAGGTTTTTCCAGCGTAATTGGAACACCATTAAGGACAATGTTTTAGCTGCGGTTAAGGATTTCTTTCGGATGGGAATAATGCCTGATGGGGTAAACTCTACATCCATTGTTCTTATTCCCAAAATTGCTAACCCTGCTAAGATTTCTTATTACAAACCCATTAGCCTGTGTAATGTTATCTATAAAATCATTTCGAAGTGCTTGGTGAACCGGCTAAGACCACTTTTGGACGAATTAATTTCTCCGGAACAAAGTGCTTTTATCCCTGTTAGGATGATGACAGATAATGCTCTTGTTGCCTTTGAATGCATCCATTATATTAAACAGGAAAAGGATCCAACAAAGAGCTTCTGTGCTTACAAGCTAGATTTGCCAAAAGCATATGATAGAGTGGATTGGGGTTTCCTGAGGCAGGTGATGCAAAAGAAGGGTTTCTCTCAACGATGGATTGACTGGGTTATGACGTGTGTCATATCGGTGAGGTATTCTGTCAAATTAAATGGGACTCTCTTGGATTCATTTGCACCGACACGTGGGCTTCGGCAAGGTGACCCTCTTTCACCATTTTTATTCCTTCTTGTGGCGGATGGCTTGTTAGCAATTTTAAAGAATAATGTGACCTTGGGAGAGATTACTCCAGTTAAAGTCTATAGAAGGGCTCCAGGTATTTCCCATTTGCTATTTGCTGATGATACACTATTATTCTTTGAGGCCTCTAGTGCCCAAGCGGAGAGTGTGAAGATTGCCCTAGAATTGTATGGATCTGCACTGGTCAAAGCTTGAACTATAGTAAGTGTTCTATATTTTTTGGTGCTGCTTGCCCGGTGACAACACAGGAGCAAGTAAGAGATGTGTTGGGAGTTACAAGCTTGGTGTTTGAGGAAAAATATTTGGGCCTCCCTACTCCTGAAGGGAGGATGTCTAAAGGAAGTTTTCAAAACCTTCAAACAAGTCTCACAAAACGTTTGATTCAGTGGGGAGATGGGCTCCTTGTTAAAGTATGACTTTGTATAGCCAACCTGCGCGTATTCCGTTTGCATACGGTTGTACATATACGCGTATAGGATTCTTTCTTGGTCTCCAAGACTTGTAATCTTGCTATAAATATATGAGCCGATCGCCCCTTGAGAGGCGTCTTCCCTCAATCCGATTCTCGTTTACATGGTATCAGCCCTTATTTCCTAAACCTAGCTTCCGCAGCCCCACCCCAAGCCGCCGCCGCCCCAAAACCCTAGGCGCCGCCGCGGTTCCTGCTCCCTTCCCAGATCGCCGCCATGTCTGCCTCCGCGTCCTCGTCATCCATGCTCGGGGCGCAGACCTCCGGGGTGCTCTCCAACTCCACCGCCGCCGCCACATCGCCCGCCCTCACGTCGCCGGCCTCTCAGGCTGTCCACGTTGCTAGCGTCAAGACGCACGTCCCCGTCGTCCTCGACCTGCAGCAGTCCAACTACGCCAAGTGGCGCATGCTCATCACCGTCCTCCTCGGCAAGTATGAGCTCATGGATCACATCTCCGTCGCCACGCCGCCGGACGCTCGCACGGCCGAGTGGCAGCGCCAGGACTACGTCGTCCGTTCGTGGCTCTATGGCTCCATCAGCGACGACATCCTGGACACCATCATGGCCCAAGATCAGACTACGTACGACGCCTACGCGCTGATCAGGAACCTCTTCCTTGACAATCAGCTCACCCGGGCCGTCTACCTCGAGGCGCAGTTCCGGGCCATCGTCCAAGGCGACCTCACCATCACCGCCTACTGCCACCGCCTGAAGGCCCTCTCCGACGCGCTTGCGGATGTGGGGCAGCCCGTGACCGACCAGACCTTGGTCCTCACCTGCCTTCGGGGGCTCAACCCGCGCTTCTCCGACATCACCACCCTTGTCACTATGCAGGTTCCGGCCCCCACCTTCCTGCAGACGCGCTCCATCCTTCTTCTGCGTGAGAACCAGCTCGCCAACGCCGCTCCCGGCGGCTCCGTGCCGTCTCAGGTCGCTCTCTACGGCAACATCGCCCGGTCCTCCACCGGCGGCAACTCAGGTGGCCACAACGGCAACGGCGGCCGCTGGTCGAAGAAGAAGAAGAACGCCGGCGGGGGTGCGGCCAACTCCAACACCACTCACCCCGCCGCCCGGCCCGTGGATCTGCTTCAACCCGTACACCGGCCAGACCCAGCAGATGCAGCCCGCCTGGCGCCCCTACGGCGCCCCGGCTCCTCCCGCCGGGGGCGCTGGCCTTCTTGGGCCGGCCCCGCGGTCCACCACTCCAGCGCCGCCGCCCCGTCAGCCAACCTGGGTGCCACCAGCTCAGGTCGCCTACACGACCCAGCTGGCGCCCCTGCACGGCCAGGCCTGGGGCACCAACCCGCCTCCACCCGCGGCGCCCTACAACCCCGCCCCTTCATGGGACTACTCCGCCCTCATCGCCGCCCTGAACGCCACTGCCGGACCTCCAGCCGTCGGCTCCTCCACGCCGGGCGCATGGGTCATGGACTCCGGCGCCACTTCGCACATGGTCTCCGACCCTGGTATACTCTCCACCTCCTCCCATCCTCCTCCTCCCCTCCGTGTTACCGTTGGCAATGGCGATCCTCTTCCCATCACCGCCACCGGCCACATCACTCTCTGCACACCTAGTCGCACTTTCTATCTCAACAATGTTCTAGTTGTTCCAGATATCATCAAAAATCTTCTTTCTACTCGTCAGTTTACCATTGATAACTCGGTTTCTGTTGAATATGACCCGTGTGGTTTTTCTATTAAGGATCTTCACACTCGGCGCGAGATTATTCGCTGCAGTAGCCCCGGCCCACTCTACGAGTTCTTCGCCAACACCAACACCACCATCTCGCCGTTTTGACTCGTCGCCACCACCACCGCATCGGAGCTATGGCATCGTCGCTTAGGACATCCAGGTCGTGACTCTATGTCACATTTATCTTCAGAATTTGCTATTCCATGTAATAAAAATACTCAAGTGTGTCATGCATGCCAACTTGGCAAACACATGCGTCTACCATTTTCTCGATCATCCACAGTTTGTGTCACTCCGTTCCAATTGCTTCATTGTGATTTATGGACATCACCTGTTGCTAGTAATTCTGGCTTCAAATATTACTTGGTCATTGTCGATGATTTTTCTCATTTTATGTGGACCTTCCCACTTCGCCGGAAATCCGACACCTGTGATATTCTCGTTAACTTTGTAGCTTACGCACGCACACAATTCAATCTTCCGGTCGTGTCCTTCCAAACCGACAACGGTACTGAGTTCGTTAACTCCACCTTTGTCGAGTTCCTTGCCCGCAACGGCATTCACCTACGCATGTCTTGCCCGTACACTTCTCCTCAAAACGGCAAAGCTGGGCGTGCTATTCGCACTCTTAACGACATCACTCGCACTCTCCTCTTCCAGGCTTACATGCCTCCCGCCTACTGGGCCGAGGCCCTCGCCGTCGCAACCTTCTTACTTAACCGCCGTCCCAGCCAAGCCTTATACTTCCGTATCCCATACACACTTCTCTACCAACAAAAACCCTCCTTCTCCGACCTCTGTGTCTTCGGGTGCTTGTGCTACCCAAACCAGTCCGCCATGGCATCCCATAAACTCACACCGCGCTCCACCGCGTGCGTGTTCCTTGGTTACCCTACCTCCCATCGCGGCTATAGATGCCTCGACTTATCTTCACGCCGCGTCATCATCTCCCGCCACGTCATTTTTGACGAACACACATTTCCCTTTGCCACAAATCGCACCGATCAATCTCCGGACGACCTCGACTTCCTGCTAGACCTGGCCGCCACGCAACCGGCTCCCGCGGTCATCGCGCCCTTGGCGGGCCAGCCCAACATGGCGCCGGCCTCCTCGGCCCAGCCCGCTCTGCACGGCTCGGCCTCCGCGCCCACCACGTCCATCAACGACGCGCCCGCCCCTCCTGAGCCGACCCCGCCCGCGTCCCCCGGCCGATCACCCTCCCCACCACCACCACCGCCACCCCCTCCCCCTCCCCGTCGCTCTCGCAGCAGCACCGCTCCTGCCATCAACTCCCACACCATGCTCACACGCGCCAAGCGTGGCATCTTCCAGCCGATTGACAAACTCAATCTCTCGACCGAACACTCCACCATCTCTCCCATTCCCAAAACCTATCGCTCTGCTCTTCAGGACCCTCTTTGGTGCACCGCCATGTCCGAGGAGTATGATGCTATCATTCAGAACCGCACTTGGTCTCTGGTTCCTCGTCCGGTTGGGGCTAATGTTGTTTCAGGCAAGTGGATCTTCAAGCACAAGTTTGGCGCGGATGGTGGTCTTGCTCGGTACAAGGCCAGGTGGGTGGTCCGTGGATTCTCTCAGCAGCCTGGTATTGACTACGACGAGACTTTTAGTCCTGTTGTCAAACCGGCCACGATCCGCGTTGTGCTCAGCATCGCCATCTCCCATGCCTGGCCGGTTCATCAGCTGGACGTCAAGAACGCCTTCCTCCATGGCGATCTTGACGAGGTGGTTCATTGTGAGCAGCCGCCCGGCTTCATCGACCCTACACGCCCTCAGCACGTCTGCCTGCTCCACAAGTCCCTCTATGGACTCAAGCAGGCGCCCCGCGCGTGGTACCAGCGGTTCGCTCATCATGCTCATCGCCTTGGGTTCGTGGCTTCCCAGAGCGACGTGTCTCTGTTCGTGCTTCGGCACGGTACCGAGATGGCCTACCTGCTCCTCTACGTCGACGACATCATCCTCACTGCCTCCAGCGCCGGGCTTCTACAACACATCACCGACCAGCTCCACCGCGAGTTCTCCATGACCGATCTCGAGGACTTGTCTTACTTCCTCGGGATCTCGTTTTCCCGCTCTGCTTCGGGGATGCTTCTCTCGCAGCGCCAGTATGCCATCGACCTTCTTCAGCGCGCCGGTATGATGGACTGCAACCCGTGTGTGACGCCCATCGACACCCGTTGCAAGCTCTCTGCCGATGAGGGTCCACTCGTCGCTGATGCTACTGAGTACCGGAGTTTTGCCGGGGCTCTTCAGTACCTGACGCTCACACACCCCGACATTGCTCATGCCGTCCAGCAAGCGTGCCTCTACATGCACGCCCCTAGGGAGCCCCATCTCAACCTCGTCAAGCAGATTCTTCGCTATGTCCGTGGCACCCTCGACCTCGGACTTCAGCTCCACTCCACGCCGGCCTCCTCGCTCACCGCCTACTCCGACGCGGATTGGGCCGGCTGCCCCGACACACGACGCTCCACCTCTGGCTACTGTGTCTATCTCGGTGACAACCTGGTGTCCTGGTCCTCCAAACGCCAGGCCACGGTGTCTCGCTCCAGTGCCGAGGCTGAGTACAGAGCGGTGGCTCATGCCGTGGCTGAGTGCTGCTGGCTTCGACAGCTTCTTCTTGAGCTTCAGCGTCCCCTTCCGTCCGCGACCGTTGTCTTTTGTGATAACGTCAGTGCTGTTTACATGGCATGTAACCCGGTCCAGCATCGCCGCACGAAGCACATCGAGATCGACATCCACTTGGTTCGCGAGAAGGTGTCTCTCGGTCAGATTCGGGTTCTTCACGTGCCGTCTTCGCAGCAGTTTGCCGATATCATGACGAAGGGCTTGCCGTCACAGCTCTTCGAGGACTTTCGGTACAGTTTATGCGTTCGACCGACGCACAAACTGCGCCGGGGGGGGGGGGATGTTAAAGTATGACTTTGTATAGCCAACCTGCGCGTATTCCGTTTGCATACGGTTGTACATATAGGCGTATAGGATTCTTTCTTGGTCTCCAAGACTTGTAATCTTGCTATAAATATATGAGCCGATCGCCCCTTGAGAGGCGTCTTCCCTCAATCAGATTCTCGTTTACACTCCTAGCACAGCCAGGTAGGGAGGTGTCAATTAAGTCAGTTGCGCAGGCCTTACCAACTTACATTATGGGTGTATTCAAACTACCATTCTCGGTTTGTGATGATTTAACAAGGATGGTGAGGAACTTTTATTGGGGATCTAAGAAGGGTAAAAGGAAGGTCCATTGGAGAGGTTGGGATTATCTATTGCAGCCGAAAGATAAAGGGGGTGCAGGATTTCGGGACTTTCGTTTGTTCAATCAAGCATTGTTGGCTCGCCAAGCTTGGCGTTTGTTGTCTAAGCCGGACAGTTTATGTGCCCAACTTCTGAAAGCTCGGTATTATCCTCATGGTAACCTAGTAGATACGGTGTTTTCAGGCAACGCTTCTTCCTCGTGGCAAGCTATAAGTCACGGCCTTGATCTCTTGAAGAAAGGTCTATTATGGAGGGTCGGGAATGGTCAAAGTATTAGAGTGTGGAGGGATAATTAGATCCCAAGGCCATATTCATACAAACCTGTATCTATACAGGGCCGCTGCCGTATACGTTTTGTATCTGGTCTGCTCAATGACAACGGCTCGTGGAACTTGGGACTGTTACAACAATATTTCATACCAGCTGATGTAGATGAGATTCTGAAGATAAGGGCATTGTCGAGACTTGAGGAAGATGTCATTGCATGGGGTCCGGGGAAGATGGGAGTTTTTACTGTGAAGTCTGCTTATGCACTGGCTTTTGACGAGGCTCACAGGGGGTCCTCGGAGGCGTCCAGTACTTCGCCTGACGGGAGCAGGAAATGTTGGCAGTACATATGGAGTTGCAGCGTTCCAGCAACTGTGCGTAATTTTGCTTGGAGACTGTCGACTGATTCGCTTCCGACGTGGAAAAACAAGCACAAGATTGGCCTCGAAACGTCTAGTAGCTGTCCAGTTTGTGGAATGGAAGGAGGAAAATTTCCATCCATTTGTGAGGTGCCAGTCTGGGCGAGATTTGTACTTAGCCATGGCTGAGTTGTGGTGTGTACCACCACTAGAATCGTTGGAACCCATTTGGAAGGAATGGCTACTGCAGGTCCTTGCACCTCTAACTGATATTCAGAGAAGTATGGTGATGCTAATCTTTTGGAGAAGCTGGTACGTTCGGAACGAAATTACTCACTTCAAACCTGCCCCACCTATGGTTGTCTCGATGCGGTTCTTACAGGAATATATGGATATTTTGTTCTGCATCAAAACAAACCCCCATATGGACCTGGCGAAAGGAAAGCACAGCATTAATTTTGAACAGAGAGCCATACCACATGTGCACGCCCTTGTTCCTGAAACTCCATGGAAACCGTCCCAACAAGGTTGGGTCAAGCTTATTACGGATGGTTCTTACTCGTCGGAGGGTGGTGCGGGAGCTAGGATGATATTGCGGAATGTTGATGGCACTATTGTCTTCTCAGCATGCAGAGTTCTGTTCTCGTGCAGAGACGCATTAGAAGCGGAGTTGTGTGCTTGCATGGAAGGGTTGTCTTTTGCAATTCAACGATCTGATCTTCCCATTGAAATCGAGATGGATTCGAGGGTGGCGGTGGAGATGCTATCCAGTGGTGAGGTGGATCGTTCAGTTTATGCTTCTTTGGTTGGTGAAATTAAATTTCTGTTAAGCCTTAGGCATTCTTGTATTACTCATGTCCCTCGCTGTCAGAATAAAGCGAGTGATAGGCTAGCCAGCTTCGCTAGAATATAAGGTCGGACCATGACATGGGTTGGTTCGGGACCTGAGGATGTTGTGAAGATTGTCCTAGAGGATTGTAAGGACTTGATAATTGAGTAATACAAGTTCTGTTTTCCCGCAAAAAAAAAAAGGACGCTACTTGAGAAAGTTGTTTACGCCAACGTGACTGGTAATTTTCAGGCTTCAGCGGATCAGACCGTTCGTGCTGGCGTCCCTCCAGGCAGGACAGATGACCGAAACCTGCCCCAAATCAAAAACGTTGGGGGCAAGATTATACAAGTGCAAATGTCGCGCCTTCGGCACGACTGCATGAGACCAGAAGTGCAAATAAGAGTTTTCAGGGCTAGCTGAGTACTTCAGTACAAAATACCATTTCTTTACAACATCTCCGAAATCTACCAAGATTCCTGACTTTTCAGGAAACAAATCGGTACAGCATAGGGAGAAAAGATATGAGAAGGTGAATACTGCAAGCGGAATCATCGACACAAAATAATACATTCAGACGATACAATACATCTCTCAGCAGGGTCTTCTTTTGTCCACTTTCAAATGATGGATGCTGAACCATCTCTTCCTGCGAAGCCGCTCTTTAGGTTTCTTTTCTTTTTTATTAGGGCCCTCTTCATCGCTCGCTGATGCCTCCATCGTCGTCGGACTCTTAGATTTCTTCTCTTTTCTTACACTTTGGTCATCATCACTTTTGGACCCTTTAGAGGATGTTTTCCCTTTGCTGTCACTGGAACTCCGCTTTAGAGTTGGGCTGTTGGTGTAAGATGCATGAATGGCATTCCTTTCGTTGAGTAGCTCATCGATCTATGCAAGAACATGATGTGAGAACAAGGTAAGGAACAGAAATAGATGTTCCACAAATACACGTACCGTTTGCATTTCTTGAGCATATCTGCTGGTCATCTCAGTGAACTTTGCTAAAACCTGCCAATTCCAACTCTTAACAATGATGCGTTTTCACTTAAAAGGCTGTTTCCGTAGAGAATCTGCAAAAGGCGAGGGCATACCTCTCTATACTCCGACTCAAATTTAGACAGCTCGGACCGTTTTGCAAGTATCTTTGCCTCCACGCTTCGTAGCTTCTCCTTTTCGGTGGAAAAGGGTTCAGCACATACAACCTCTAAGGTATAGGTTGCACTTTTGAAGAAATTATCGCCTAATAGACCAAATGCTTTATATAAGCCTATACATGTTTGTCATGGATAATTTTACAGGAAGTAACATAAAGTGGCATACCATAAACAGCAAAATAATGGGTCCCTTCTTTCAGTTCATTAACTTCGCATGGTTGAAAACCATCCAATCTCTTAAAGAATGCACTATCGGGATCTTTTGCAGCAGCAGCCTGGAAATAATTGGAGCTTGTAAAGAGGCAACCCAACAAAGAAACAAAAGGATAGACAATAAGACACTATTTGTATACTCACTGAATTATTATGTTCAAAACGGTACACGGGAAAGCCAAGAAAGAACATCCCAGCAGAAGTAACTTTCCCGGTCTTTGCACTATCTTCCTGCAACAGACTGGTAGATGTCAGCTGACATAATGCTCAAAGCCTCAAAAACTAGCGCACTGAAAATTATAAAATGGACTAACACAAGCATACTTCCAAGGCATTACATTACATGCAATTCAAATTTGACTACACAAAATTGGGACTACTTCAATCACACTAGAAGATCTGGTTAGGCCCGAGAAAGCAACATGTGTGTGAATGCCTGGATTTAACCAAGCTTCTGGATGGGGGATAGGATCACAAGAAGACTTTGTCAAGGTTTAGGCCATTCACGGAATGCAGCTTCTCGGTAAGATTATGGAGAAAGCAGTTTCTAGCTGGTGTCCCTACAGACATACAGTCCATATCTAAACCTGAGATGATGCTGGCAGAGTGGCGGACATATCTGACATTTACATGAATTAGCAAAATGCAATATTTTAAGTTCCCTAACTATACCGAGGTGAGGGAAGTTCCAACCATATCAACAAAGTAGAGATTCTGGGCTTCACAAGCTCCAATTATTACAATGCAAGTTCAAGTTCAAAAATTCACATAAGGAAACATTAACACAAGGAGGGTTGTAATGAAACATAGTTGTATGCAATAAATAATATTACAGAGAAACATGGAATAATGCACCGACACCCATGATTAGAATGTCTTCTGGACTATTTGACACACTCTTTTCAGTAAGAAGCGGAGATTTAGGAAAGATAAAAAGCTGATGGCAAGAAACAAATCATGCATTTTGACAATTCATGCTTGGTAGGTGACAAACTAGTTACAAACAGAAGCAATGTTCTTATGCGGTAAGGCATCCTAAAGCGAGCACCCACCGCCTTAATGCCTAAGCGATAAGTGCCTAAGGCCGGCAAAATTGCGAGGAGCTTCCAGCGTGCTTTGCCGCCTAAGCGTCCAAGGCAGGACGCCTTAAAAATAATGATAGAAGAAAATGCTGGAAATTATGTTTGTTTGGACAAAAAAAATGATAAGCCAGATAAACATACCTGTAAAGCAAGGCTTAACCCACCGTTTTCTTCAGGTTCAAAATAGAGCAACTGAAAGGAAAAAAGACCTGCCTTAGAAATAAGAACTTGTTCATGGGAGGAAACCCGAAAATTTGCCAAACTTACAGTGCAATAATACAAAATACTATGTACTGTGTACTTGATTATTTGAAACGTGATTATTCAGTGACATGATAATCACAAGAGAAACGACCAGTTATATGTCTTGTTGAGATGGTGCACATATCAGCAGTGGCAGAGCTATCACAAAAAAATGGGCGGGCCAGATAGTACAAACTGTGCTACTCCCTCCGTCCGGAAATACTTGTCCTAGAAATACTTGTATCACAACCATTTCTAGGACAAGTATTTCCGGACGGAGGGAGTACCATATTAAAAATCAGTACATTATTGTAGGCTGGACTTCATGTAAAACATTTTTTGCTTTAACCCTGGGTGGCCCATGGGCCTTCTGGCCTTGCCGTGGCTCTGCCAGTGCATATCAGTATATCACCACAAATTTTTAACACTCAGAGTGCAAAAGTTAACCAGAAAAGAACAGATAAGTTAGTTGACTTATCCAAGTGCAACAATACAAGTAACAGATGGCGAAGCTTCTCAACCAAAGTGATGTAATGGAGTAGTTAAGTTATCAAATGAACACGCAGATAGATGCTAACGACGAGTTTGCAACTAACCTTGAATTTGCTTTTAGCAGTCGAAAGAACTCTACACACTAACCCCAATTTGGCTTCTTCTTCCGTTATGTCCACTGAATAAAAATGAGCTGATTGTTTTTCCACCTGCCAATGTGTTCAATCTAAAATATTACTCACTCGACAAAAAGAATGCATGGAGATGAAACGAAGGCGGGTAGTTGCCAACCTTCCTGCATATGGATTTTCCCAGATGAAGCTGAGCAATCTCCACTGAGCCATTCAATGCCTCCTCTAAAACTGTTGCCGAAACTGTGGTTTTGATTGGTACTCCTAGCTTGCTGCACAAACACAACTATCACTACATAACCTCATAAGTCATAACTAGACAAATATTAGAGAATAAAACAGCGCATCCTGAACAAGTTACCTAAACAGAGCAGCAAACATTGTATTTACAGTGTTGAGACTTGATAGGTCCAGCTCTAATTCATGACTATCTGCTTCGATGGCCTGCATGGCAACAAAAGCATTAGTCACGTGAGAAACAAGCAGCTCAAACTACTCAAATCAAGCCATATATCACCTCGAATCCAGAGGAATCATACTGCCGCCTTTTATCAGGATCTGAGAGGATGTTGTAAGAGAATGTGGCTTCTTGGAACTTCTCAGAGGCAACGGGGTCGTCTGCATTCTTATCTGGATGGTACCTTCAGGGCAAGCATTAACAGAAAATTACTCAAGCCGCTGCATTATTGCCCTTCGTCAAACTATTACTACTATACTAAACAAGCTAGCTGAGAGCTACTGAATTATAAAGACATCCTGGTCTGGTCTTAACAAGCGATTAAAAAAAGGTCCCAAGAAATTGTGTGTGTCGTTGTGAGAAGCGGCAAATTCATCCGAAATTAGCTAACGCTCCCATAGCAGGAGCAAATTTGATACGAAGTACGCTATACTCGGCAGAAATTTTAGCAGTAGGTATCATCCTGGCTAGCTGGATGAGTCGTGGGGAGCACAACAAGAGCACGAGGCCAAATCTTCGAGCTTGACTTACTTGAGGGCCATGCGGCGGAAGGCGCTCTTGATCTCCTGCTCCGTGGCATTGCGCCCCACCCCCAGCACCTCGTACGGGTCCCTCCTCTGCGCCGCGGCGCCGGCCGCCGACGCGGCCGAGTCCCCCTTGTTCTCCGACTTGAACGACCCAAACTTGGGGCCCGCCATAGACGCCGCCTCCACACCCTACGAACCGGGAAACCCTAACCCCGGGCCCACACGGCAGCAGCAGCAGCTCGCTCAGATCTTACAGCAGCGGCGGCGGCGGCGAGGAGCGCGCGCGCCGACCACCCGCCGCGGCCTTCGGCTGCGGCAACGGCGGCTGGATGGAGCGCCGGAGGGGCAGGCCCTAGGGATTTCGCCGGCGGCGGGGGCTGGCCAGCTCCAGCAGCTGCTAATTTGGGACGGTGGCGAGGCGAGGAGAGGAGCGAAGAAGGGATGGCGAGGAGGGAGAGGCGATAGGGAGGGGCGAGGACGAATTATTTAGGGGCCGGCATGCGGGGCCCGTCGGGCAGTGGGCCGCCTTGCCGGCCGGGTTACCGTGTCCCGGTCTCGGTCGCGCTCCGGGTCCAACCGTTGGCGAGTCGGCTGAGCCGATTTGAATGGCTCGACGGGCCCGCGCACGGTGGGGCAGACGTGTAAGTGACGGGGTTAGGCACTCCAAAGGTAGACGGTCTGTTTGTGACCGGTGCTGTTGTGCCTCCGGTGACAGCTGATGAGACATTTTTCTTAGAAAGTGATGCAGACTTTCGAAAACGATCAAATCATTTGAGTTTTCACTTTCACCCCAGAGGAAAAATATCAGATACCTTTGGAAATATCACATCCAAAAACAGCCTAAAAGAAATATATCATAAATCTTGGGAAAATTAAAGTTTGATTAAATCGCACGGAGCGTTCTTTTTTCCTAAGCGGCGGCTAGGGTATACCCCCCCGAGCGCCCCCCATTCTAAGAAAAAGCATGCGCCCGTGGATTCACCTTCCTTTTAACTGTCGCTCCGGCGTTCGGTGACGGGCAGGAGAATTCCGGTGCCTCGGCGGCTAGTAGTCTAGGTTAGGGCTTTTAGTCCTTGCAGGGGCAGCATTCAGGCGGATGGCGGCGCTTCTTCTTCGAGTTGGTCTTCCACACTCCGATCCTCCTTGAGTTCGTCTGTCTGGATGAAATCGACAGACCTCCGACGTAGATTTCTTTCGTCTTTTTGGGGCGGTGAGGTTAGGGTTTTTCGTCGTGCGTGTGCGACGGCAAGATCTGTTGTCAGCCGCTTCAAATCAATTTAAGGGTTCAGCGACGATGATTACGGCTTCACGGCGCTGGTCCTTAAGGGCACGTGGTCTAACAAGGGAGCGATGACATCAACGCGTCAGCGGCTTGTTCTGGCCGTGGTAATGGTCGTTCGGTTGTCCAAGGACCTCGATATAAGTTTTATTATGTTTGGATACTTATACTTCTCATGAATTTTTAAAATAGATTCGGATGTTTTCGCAAAAAAAGAAATAAATGATAGCTTAAATTTGAGTTGCATATACAATGAGTCAATGACACAACGAGATGGAAAATGAAGGACTGCTTGCACACGTACTGCAGCAGCTCATTTTCCTTTCTTTTTTTTCTGCTTCTTTTGCGCCTTATTCTCTTGGCGCTTGCCCACTTGGGCCTATTCTTTGTACCCTTTCCTCTGAGCAATGAATTTGGCAGATCAACTGCCAACATTCAAAAAAAAAAAACTACAAGCAAAGGGCATATTCGATCATGCCATCATCACGCAAGATGGCTAAAGTTGTCATGTTTACTCTGAAGAGCGGCCATCTCCAGAAGAAAGGACAAGCAAATCCCGAGCTTTCCTCGCAGCTGTTCCGGCAAATACGATACTAACTACATAAACAAGGCTCCTACTACGTAATTAGCTAGACAGGTTCACAACGGCTTGTCGATGCAAACGCATGCGACGACACGGCGATCAAGAGGGCCACTGTAGCAGGGTGTACACCGGAGGATCCAATCCGAGGTCCCACTGCTTACCTGTGAAAATTGTCTGATTACAAGCAGATGGGATTAATCGACGTCCAATCGTGAATGATTGACCTCAGCGTGGCCCACGGCCAGCGAGGACTGCGTCCCCCTTCCAGCAGAAGATGGTGATTTGATTTGCACTTTTTTTTAGGGGTAAATTTGATTTTTTTTTAAATACCTGTAATTTTATTCATACTCATAACAATTACAGGTACACTGATTTGGATCTAAAATCCAAGAAAATACAAAGTAACTCCTATAACTAAGAATTACAATGGAATCTCTTGGAAACACCTTCTTCGCTGTATCAATCTTTGCTAGAAGAAATACTCCAAAGACTTCGGTAAAGAGGCTGTAATTAGACTGGAGCAACGATGTTGTCACTTTTTCAACCGCACGAACATTAATAATAATGGTTTTTGAAAGCGCCTTGAGTCGCCCATCCAAAAGGATGGGAAGTCTTGATCGATGAACGTACTTGGGCCAGAGATGATCCCCTAGAAGTGCAGGCCGTCAGATCACAATATCTTCACCATGATGTCGATAAAAGATTTCAACTCCACAATGAATCAAACCAACAAAAAAAGTTTGACACACCAACATAAACTCATCAGATCCGAATAATCGGATCTGCGAGGACAGAAAACTCTCTAATCTTATGGCACCGCCAAAAAAATGAGAGTAAATTTATTTCTCACAAAAAACGATGATCACTGAACGATGACGAAAAACATAAAACTCTTAAAGATGCGAGGTCCCCTCACCTCCTAGCCCCGAGATGGCAGCCGGAGGCGAGGGGTCCGAAAATTTCCTGTTGGCGGCGGTGGCTGCTGCCCTAGACTTGCATTGTTGTAGTCGCACATTTGATTTGCACTTTGTGTTTGAACTTTAGCACTGTAGGACATCTCTAGCTCGCAGCACCGGCCCGGCCTCTCTATACAAGAAAGACAATGGGCCGTTGGGAATCGCCTGGCTGTATATGCAGACGGGGTGGTGCGGCCTACGGCTAAGAAGTGCCGCAAGAGGGAAGAAGGAACGATGGGCATTTGGTAAAGCATTATACCAGTATTTGTCAGCTTTGCCACCCCGAAAAAAATTGTCAGGTTTGCCTAGTGATCGGTTTGGAAAAAACTGGAGCCCGGCCAAATGACTGCCAATTTTCTAAAGATGCTAAATAATAATCGGCTTGCTAAAATTTAGTTGCAAACCAAACTTGCCCTAAAATCAAGGGAAATTCGTGTGTTTGAAATGGGGTGTCACCATAAGTTAGGGAGGTGACACACCGTGAGGATCCGGCCCCTAGACGTGGAGTTGCTGAGTGCAAACATGCTTAGTGTGGTGACCGCCGCATCCTCAGAGTCATGGTGTGTCAGGGCCTCAGGGATGCTCAACTTCATGTATCGTCGGACCTCCACCGAGTTCTATGAGAGCATCCTGCTCCGAAGGGAGCCTGTGATGGTTGGCAGTATATCTCTCGTTAATTGTTAAACTCGAAGATTTAATTTCACTACGGGAGAAATTAGTGGGCAATGACAGTGAGAAATCATGGCATTCTAGAGGACAAATCACATGTTGACGTCTCGGCATGAAAATTCCGACACACCAAAGCAAGACCCCACCCATTAGGATTTGGTAATGGAGGAGACGATGATCCTGACATCCAGGTAGTAGAGAGGAGAGGCCGATCGTGGGTGTTCAAAAATGTGCTAGAATTGATCCTAGAGCTAGAACCGGGTCATTTCTCAGCTATGAGATGTTGCAACCCAGGTCCAATATTGCTTACCCTGGTTTTGGCCAAGACCACACGCTCTTACAAACCTCCTTCTGGAGTTCTGGTCTAGTTCCAGATATTTATATACTCTACATACTCTAGAAGTCTTTGTCAAGATATTTACTAACACCGAACCTATATGGACATTATATGCATCTATAACTTAGAAATGTGGTTTTGTCAGTTATACTCTGGTTAGAGGGGGGGGGGGGGGGGGGGGGGGGTTCCCTTTAATTCATGATTTTAATGCGTTCGTGAATTTCTCGCACGATGCCAAGAAAAAAAAATCCTATCTTAACATCTAGGTTTGAGCAAAAACAAAAAGATGATTAGATCTTGATCAAAACGACTATGAATCTCAAATTGAGAATTGATTATTTTTAATTTCACGGAGCCATACTACCCCCAAAAATGTCTTAAAATTAAAATATAAAGTGTAACATGTGGCATTAAAAAGTATCACCTATCACTCCTTTTGTTAGTACATGGATTATCACTACTAGGAAAAGGCTTATTAGTGGCGCACCTGTTTTGGCCATTAATGGCGCACTACAGGTGCGCCACTATCATCTCGCCACTAGTAACATATACTAATGGCGCACCCCTGGTGCGTCATTAGTATACCAGACTATAATGGCGCACCAGGCAGTGCGCCATTAGTAAGTCACACGGTGCGCCATTAGTATGCCTCCCAGGGGGCCGTATTTACCTTGTGCTCTGGGTTACTAATGGCGCACTAACAGATAATGCGCCACTAGTATTTTTTATAGCAGTGCGTCACTAATGTGCTGTATGGTGCGCCACTAGTATGAATATTAGGAATATTTTTTTTTCTTTTTTGATATTTGCACAGATTACAAAATATATTACTGCACAGAATATAGACAGCAAAACATATAAACAGCAGATTCATCGAATACAATGGAAGATTAGTCTCCGAATACAATTCATCATATTAGCTAGTCTCCGAATTCAAAAGACCGAACAAAGTTAGAACATTACAAGTCTCGAGACCGCGAGCAGCGAGTTTGTCTTCACATTACAAGTCGATATCGATCATCTAAACTACCATCACATAGAAGAGAGCTGCGGTCATCACGATGAGCATCATCGCGATGAAACTGGTCTTCATCCGGTTCCTCCTCCGCTCCCTCCTCTCTCCCGCTAGATAGCGCGCGTATCTAGCTTTCGCCTCCGCCCTAGTGGTGTACCCTTTGTAACTGTTACCGCTGAAACGGTGAACCTGTCTCTGACACTCCTCCCAGTCGTCGTAGACTCCGGGAACCTTACCCTTGTACATGACATACGACAGCATCTCTATGCACTAGCCAAACAAAACGTTAGTAGCAATTCACAGACAATACATAAGCAATATATAAGTATGCAACAAAAGGATCGGAAGAGAAGAGCAAGACATTAATAGCACGATTCATGGTCCTACTAATAAATAGCATCGATTACATATAAGTTGAACGACTGTCCAAACCAAAGGGACATACAAGTTCATTAAAGTTTAATTACAACATGAGCTAATCGATATTTCAGAACTACATAGCATCACTACTTTCGACTCGACTCAGGGACCGGAGCGTGGATGAAGCCGCCGTCTGTCGTGATGGTCATGAAATCGCGGGCGTTGTCAGCCTGCATTTGTAGCGTTGTTTCTATCTCACTGTTGGACGGTTGATATCTGAGGTAGAACTGCCCTGAGGTACGAAGGACATCTTGATGGATGATTTCCGCAAACTCCGACTGGATGCGAAAGAATTCTTGTCTGATGTCCGCGTCCTGGATGGCCGACAAGCGTGCGGCCCAATCTTTGAGATTATTTGGTAGCAGAAGGTGATTATGGTCCCGTACGATCGCCCGCATGTGATGGAGGGCGTAGTAGGCATCCTTCTGACCGCCAGGCGGCTGCTTTACGCAGGGGAACGTCGTATTGTGGGTGAACACGTGCTTGCCGTACCTACGAATTGGCCTGCTGAAGGTGCCTCCAGATCTGGCGTAGCCGGGGAGAACATCATCAAGAACTTTCTTGATATTTGTGTAGTCTTTCTTCGACTGACGGTCCGAGTCGAAATACGTGGCCATGGAATATTTCGGGCTTAAGAGGATGAGTGTGCAATGTGTGTCACTGCACAAAACATGGAATGTTAGAAAAAAAAAGAACGATCGAAATCTAAGAAATCATATGTTACGGGGCGGTGAGGGGATGACTTACTCGGGAAAGTAAGGCACGAGGAAGTTATCCTTATCTGGGTTTGCCAGAATGACGCCTTCGAGGTATGAACTCGCGACTTGCCGGTCCCCAGCGCTGCCCAAGATGTTGGCACGCATGTAGAAGGGGTCAACTATCATGATGTCCGGGGTCTTGTCTCTAATGATCCGCATCGCCATACTCAGTGAAAATAGCCGAACGAAGGTGTAGTGCAGCGGATGAAGGTTAAACATAGCGAAGATGTCATCAAACCGCAGGACGATCATACCCCCGATGGCGCTATCCACAAAGCCCTTGCCCTCTGGCACCTTGGCCACGAAAACCGGGTATGCCACATCATTCTCTCGGAGACGCCGCTTCTCCAAAGAAAGAACACTGTCATGCAGACTCCGCATAGCACCGGTTGCAGCATTGAGCAGATTAGTCGGTAGCATCGGCCTACCCGCCACATGCACCCTCCTCGAGATATCCTTAGGTGAAGGTGGCCCGTCCTGAGCACGGATCGTACTCGGTGCCGGCTGGCTCGCACCCTTGTTACTCTTTCTTTTCCGTCCCTTCTTCTTCTGCTGTAATGGGATCGAGTTCTGCTCAGAGACCGCCTTCTTGAGTGTGTTGGGGCTGATAATATTTCGCACCTCGGCTATCTGAGGCTCGGTGAAGGCGGCAGCTGGAGGCGTCTCCTGAGAACTGAACGCCAGACGACGCCTGTTGCAGTTGGGTTTCTCCATGGTACCAGCTAGATCGTCTTTTGCAGGGTTGGGTTCTTGAGGAGGCCCCAAGAATTCGTCACCGTACCCATGTTCGTTGAAGTACTTATCGACGTTGGTAAATGTACCGTCGTCGTCGTCTTCATCGTCCGGATCCTGTGCCATATGCATGTCCGGCATGTCCGGTAGTGTTGCGGGGGTCTTGCCATGGCTTGGCGCCGGCACGACTGGCGGTGTTGTCTGTGGGGTGGTGTCCCCAGCCCCCAAACGAATCTGGCTCTTCGGCCAAAGCATGGGCCAGCTTATGCAGGCGCTGAGGGTCATCACATCATCTTCGTCGGCCCCATGGGGTCGATACGGAGGTAATATGTCGTCGAAGCCCGGCAGCACCCGAACCAGTTGAACCCTATAAACGGTGGGTGGCATCTGATTACCGTGGAACACGCGGCTGCCCGGTTGAACGATTCTGCCCTTGGCGACATCGACCAACTCGTCGTTCACGAAGTGCAGGAGAGTGCACGGAACATCGGCGGCGCCCTGCGAAAACATGTAGGGCGTCAGGGATGCCCAGTCAAAGGCAAGGAGATGAAGTCATCGGCCGAGAGGCTTAATTAGTTACCGTGATGGCGTCGAGCTCGGCTAATGTCGAGGCACCGCCAACGGCGGGCGTGCAATTGACGGAGGGGACGCTTGCTGCCGAGGTGCCGACCGGCGTATTCTTCCCACACCCGGGTGCATTAAGCTGCAATGCTGGCGCCGCCGCGGGAGACACCAATGCCGCCACCGCCGGAGACACCAATGGCGCCGCCGCGGGAGACACCAATGCCGCCTCCGCCGGAGACACCAATGGCGCCGCCGGCGCATTGCGCGAGTTGCTGCCCGTGAAGCTGGGAATCGGGGGCGGCCCCTGTTGGCCGCCCGCCACCCACGCCTGCAGCCCCGAAACCAAGGTAGGTATAATGGCGGTGATCGTCGCTCCCAGAAGGTCTCGCACTTGCTCTTCGACCATCTCCGGAATCCGCGCCACTTGTGCCTTGAGTTGTTGAACCTCGCGCTGCTGGCTTTCCGAGCCGGTCTTTCTCTCCTTTCGCCCAGCGGTATAGTATTCCGACCATTTCGTGGACAAGCCTTTGCCGGCCACACGACCAGCTGACGACGGCTTACTGAGCTTATCCTTGTTTTTCATTATGTTCAACGCCCTATTTAAAGGGGTGTCAAAAGGGGAGCTCTGAGACGACCCCGCGCTACTGCTTTCAGTGTCCTGCGGAAGGAACGTGAACCATTTAGAAATTTGGCTTCATTAATTAGAATGCAACCATATGGAGCTAATTACGCGGGGGTGTATTCCTTACCAGAACAAGCTCAAGCGCCTTGGTCTTCGGATCCGTGGTAAGCTCCTTGGTTACCGGGTCAATCTTGTACCGGGCCCTGACATAGTTCCTGGTCTGCTTGTCACGGTATTTCTCGAAGCGGGGCGGTAGGCCTTGCTCGGCACGCTCCGCATCCTCCTTGTCCCATATAGGTCCCGCCACTCTGTAACCGCCGGGACCGAGTTTGTGGACCCCTAAGTTCAAGTCCCGCATATCTTTCCCCCACTGACTTGATTCCTCGGATGCGTTGCTCTCGCACTTGATCTTGAACTCCCGGTAGTCATCTTCGCTGATCGAAGGATTTTTCTCCTTGATCTTCTCATAACTATCACCTTTTTCAATCATGCTCTTCACCGCGCCTCTCCAAGTAGCCAGGGCCTTGCTCATCTTCGTGAGGGCGGCACTGTTCACTTTATTCCCTGAGAGGCGTGTGTTTGCGAAGTCACCGGGGAACTTGTATCGTTCGTGCAGCTTCGTGAAGAGGAGGTTGCGGAAATTCCCTCGGTCACGATGCCTTAGGTTCTCGGTGTTGATCGAGACGGTGCTCCGGAGAATGCACCCGAGCTGTCCCGCGTACCCCTTGACTAATTCTTTGGGCGCCGTTGGATGCCCCTCGGAGGACACTTCAGTAAATTCCTCCTTGACGGTGCCGAGCACGTTCGGGCGCCGGTCCTTCCGTTGCCTCTTCGGTTGGCTGCCATCTGTGCGTGCGCTGCCATCATCAGTGGTGGCATCCTCGGCGGCACCATCAGTGGTGTCATCCCCGACGCCACTAGGGGTTGTGTAGTCAGGATCGGTGTCTTCCGCGGCGTCGTCCTAGCGCTGAGGTTCTTCCTCCATCTCCTGGGACAGCTCCCAGAATGCCTTGCCGCCCGAACCGCCGGCCTCATCGTTGTGGGCCATGTTTCGCTCTAAATAGGAAAAAAGTTTGGTCAAAAAGTTGGTTATTGTCAAGGAACAAGATCTCTAAGTTGACCAAATAACCTAATTCTCGAGGAATGTCGCCAAAAAGTTGGTTATTGTCAAGGAACAATTGAGAGATGTTTGTGATATTGCCTAGGTGTTTTGGGATGGAACCTGTTAGTGTGTTGTTCCTAAGGTCCAAGTCCCTTCCTAACCCCCTTCTTCTTGTCTCCTCATTTAGGGTTTGTTGACACCGAGGCATCCTAAAAGCTAAGCTTTTATCATTTAGGGTTTGTCGACGCCGAGGCACCCTAAAAGCCTAAGCTTTCATCATTTAGGTTTTTATCGACACCGAGGCACCCTAAAAGCCTAAGTTTTCATCATTTAGGGTTTATCGATGACGAGGCACCCTAAAAGAATATGTGGTATGGGCTTTTTTAGTAGGCCATCCTACCAGATTAGGGTTTATCGATGACGAGCAACTGACATTAGTAATAACTATGAGTTGATGTCACACTTCTATATGTATAACACAAGAGGCAGTTGATCCTACTTAATTAAGTACTAAGATACCCCGGCCCATGCATTAGTCGCAAGTACCCCATATGTCCTATTTTTAGCAAAGTCATGCTAAAATTCACGGAAAATTTCAGCATGACCTTTGCTGAAAATAGGACATATGGAGTACCCGAATTTGCCGGAACGGAAGTTAATCGACATTCCGGCAAACTCAAGGGCCTCTCGGGTGGACAAGGCAAAATCATTATCCCAGGTGGACAAGGAGAAATCATTTTCTGGGCAGTAGTTTAACTGAATTTGAGGAGTATCATGTTTACGGAAACATTTGCAAACAAAGATAATGGCAGTAAAACATCCATGCTGAGTATGACATCCATCTTGTGCATTCATATGGTGCGAAATCTGAATACTTACAGCATTACAAAAAATGATAGGATTTCTTGGTCATATAGTATACTTATAGCGAAAAAAATTGTACAGTTAGTGTATACATATAAATCTAAACGCATATGCATTAGTATAAGATAATCTCAAAGCACAGGCCGTAGTAAATATAAGGATAGTATATTCGGGTGGTTGGTTGGTGATCATTTAATTGGACTGTCGGTGGGATTTGCTGGCTAAATCTACATGCATCATACAGTCCATCCATTCTTCTCAGCAAAGCACTCCTCCCCATTCTAGCAAAACAGAGGCTCTGTTCTTAACGACGAGGAGGAGGAAGAAGACTCAAGTTCATCGTCTGAATGGCGGAAATGACTGCATCTAAGGTAATAAATTTTTATGTTGTTGAGTTAGAGATTAGATGTTATTTATAAGCGTAGTTGGCTTTCATTAGTAACTTGTTCAAAAAATCATCAGGATGTGGTAGAGTCACCTAGATCTGCAGAGGAAACAGAGAAGAGAGATTGTATACCCGCTGATGGCTTTACTAGTAGTAAACCAATAGATCTTGTTAAGGATTCTTGCCCATTAGAAGAATCTCGAAGCAGTAAAGCAGAGTGATGTGGTAGTGGAAACAGGGTTAAAGAACAGGTCAGATTCGGGCCACTGGATCTTCACAAGTTGTATCATGCACTTACTGTGGATCAACAGGAAGTAATAAGAAAGATGGGACTTGAAGGAGTAGAGTGGACTAACAAGTTGGTGCACACAGACCTAAATCATTCAGCTTGGCTAATGCTGAATGTCATGCCTGAGGACCGTGCTTTGAGAATCGGCGCTTCTGATTGCGATATAGTTCATATTACTGAGGCTGCTGTCGCAAACATAACAGGGAACAGGATGGGTGGGTCATCAACTGTTCAAGTGTGTGAAGGTGTTCCAATGTCTAGTGAAATAAAGACTGTCCGAAGCATACTAAAGCTCCCTGATGTATCTGAAGAAATATCAGTATCTGAACTTGTTGCAATGCTTCTAGTAGAAACTAAGAAGGTGTGGAAATAAAATGATGATGATGCTGCGCGAACACAGAGAGCATTCGCAATGCTTTATCTTTCTATTGCACTTGGTCCTGGTGAGAAAAAAACTAGAATCAATTTGAAGAAGGTGGCAATACCAGGGGAGGGTTCGCGGTGCTCCTCGGCTCGGCTCCGGTCCGGTTCGTCGACGTATCCGACGGAGACGACGTAGACGCTCGTGCTGGACTTCTCCGGCCTGCTTCGGTGCTCGACGGCGTGGAGACGGAGACGCGTCGGGGTGGGGTCGGAGGGGGAGGAAGGGGAGGATGGGGAGAGGGAGGCGGCTGGGGCGGCGGCGCACGTAGGGGCGGCGGCGTAGTGGGTCGGAGGGGGAGGAAGGGGAGGATGGGGAGAGGGAGGCGGCGGGGGCACGGGGGCGGCGGCGCAGTGGGTCGGGGCGGCGGTGCAGTGGGGGGGCTGAGAGAGATGTGAGATTGGGGATCGGGGATTGGGGATTTTAGTGGGGGGAGGGATAGCAATGGCGCACCACCTAGCGGTGCGCCATAAGTAACTTTTTTTTTGGATAGCAATGGCGCACCACCTAGCGGTGCGCCATAAGTAACTTTTTTTTTTGGATAGCAATGGCGCACCACCTAGCGGTGCGCCATTAGTAATTTTTTTTGGGGGTTTTTAGTTGCATTCATTTGTGAATTGGTAAAACATTTATGAATATGAAAAAATATCATCAAATTTGAAAAAATATTCATGAATTCAAAAGGTGCCCATGAAATTTAAGCAGGAAAAGGAACACTGAAAAAAAATACAAGAATAAATATAAATAAAAATTTGTATATCAATGGCGCACCTCATTCGGGTGCGCCATAAATACCTTCATAGCAATGGCGCACCCTCCCCTGGTGCGCCATTACTAACTGTTTTTTTTTGGATTTTTAGTTGCATCTAATATTTTTTTAGAAAATGACGATCAAATTTGAAAACATTTATGAATGTGGAAAAATATCATCAGATTTCAAAACATTTATGAAAAAATATCATCAAATTTGTTATTTATTTTTTTTTGGATTTTTAGTTGCATCGAATAATTTTTTAGAAAACATTTATGAATATGAAAAAATATCATCAGATTTCAAAATATTCATGAATTCAAAAAGTGCCGCCCATTTCCATATGTCGAAATACAATCGAGAAATGAAGACTACGATTTAAATACAATCGATCTTAGCTAGCTATCTTTTCACAATCTTCTTGCCCTTCTTTTTCGCAAATGGAGTTCTTCTGTTGAACGGACGTCCTTTAGGTAGGGTGGTCCTGCTTCTTCTTGTGGTGTATGGCACTTCATCGTCGTCGTCATGTTCCATCTTCGGGTCGCCGTACTTGTCGAAGTCTTGCTCATTGGCGACTCCATCCATTCCGATGATCTTCCTTTTGCCTCTCCTCACGACAACACGACTGGGCTTTGACGGGTCGGTAATGAAGAAGCATTGGTCCACTTGGGAAGCCAGTACCAATGGCTCATTTTTCACGGTGACGTTTGCGCCCGCGGTCTTGGATTTGGCTTCGGGTATAACCATGGTGGTGAAATACCGGTCTTCTTTTAGGACGCTCTTGGCCCATCTGACACGGAACATCGGGACCTTCTCTCCAACGTAGCTCAGCTCCCAGATCTCCTCGATCCTTCCGTAGTATCTGTCCTTGTTGTTACCGGTGTAGGATTCCATCGTTACCCCGGAGTTCTGATAACCATCGCTCTTCATGTCCTTGTCCTCGGTGTAGAATGTGTAGCCGTTGATATCGTACGCCTCATAGGTCATCAGGTTGTGCTCGGCGCCCTGTGACAAGGCAAATATGAGTTTTTCTTCCGCGGAAGAATCCTCATGTAAAGGGTACGACAGAAGCTTCTCCTTGAACCAACACGTGAAACATGAGTTGTGCTCTTTGATTATATCTCCGTCCGTCCTCTGTTGGCCTCGGTCATTGTACGTCTTCTCAATAAAGGTTTTGTGCTCTACCACCCAAGGATCGACCACGTCTGTGTTGTAGCGCGACTAGGTTTGCTCTTTCAAAGTCGGCGAGTCGACCCTCGAAGTCGACATGCATTTCGCGGCGACCATCGCGGTAACCCCATCCAGCGAGCCTGCCGAGGTGCCTGTTGACGGGCAGACCAACGGGGTTCTCGATGCCTAGATAATTCATGCAGTAGGAGATGCACTCTTCGGTTAGAAAGCCCCTAGCTATGCTTCCCTCTGGACGTGACATGTTGCGAACGTATCCTTTGATGACACCATTCATCCTTTCGAACGGCATCATGCTGTGCAGGAACGTCGGCCCGAGTTGGATGATATCCTCCACGATATGGACCAGCAGATGCACCATAACATCGAAGAATGCGGGCGGGAAGTACATCTCAAGCTCGCATAGTATCACCACGATCTCTTCCTGTAGCCTTCTGAGTTGCCTCACGCCAACCGACATCCGAGAGATGACGTCGAAAAAGTTGCATAGACCAAATAGCGTTTCACGGACGTGCGCGTCCATGATCCCACGGATTGCAACTGGAAGTATCTGCGTCATCAGCACGTGACAGTCGTGAGACTTCATCCCGCTGAACTTCTGCTTCGCTGAGTCTAGGTATCTGCTTATCTTCCCCGCGTAACAGTAAGGAAGTTTTACTCCTACGAGGCAGGTGAAAAACTGCTCGATCTCCTCCTGACTTAGAGTGAAGCACGCAGGAGGGCAGTCATTTCCGATCTTCTTGGCCTTTTTGCCTTTGCGACGACTTTCCGTGTCCGTCGCCTCATCATCATTAGCGTGAAGCTCCTCCCTGATGCCCATTGATTTCAAGTCTGCCCTTGCTTTCGGCCCATCTTTGGTCCTCTCTGGCATGTTGAGCAGGGTACCAAGCAGACTCTCGCACACGTTCTTCGTGATATGCATGACATCAAGGCTGTGAGGCACACGGAGGATCTTCCAGTACGACAAGTCCTAGAAAACCGACCTCGTTTTCCATACCTTCAGCAGCGGCTCTGGCGCCTTTCGCTTCTTTCCCGGCGGTGGGCACTCTTTCCAATTTTTCAACAGCTCGTCTATTTCCTCGCCGCTCCTCGTACGCGGGCGTCTTCGGGGTTCGGTTTCACCATCGAACAGATCCTTGTGTTTTCTCCATGAGTCATCATCGCGAAGCCACCTTCGATGTCCCATGAACACGGTTTTCGAAGACCCGGGATATCTATCTAGCTGGCGATATGTTGTGTCATCCATGCACCTGACGCATGCATGAAATCCGTGGACCACCTGCCCCGCGACATATCCGTAACCGAGATAGTCTTGCACCGTCGTGAGCAGTGCGGCTCTCATAGGGAAATATTCTTTCTCTGCGGCGTCCCACGTATTGGCTGGCGTTTTCCACAGCGTGTCTAGCTCCTCTTTCAGCAGCCCCAGATACAGATTGATGTCGTTCCCTGGTTGTTTCGGCCTTCAATTAGCATACTCATATGAATGTACTTCCTCTTCATGCACTTCCAGGGGGGAAGGTTGTACATCCACACAAACACAGGCCAGGTGCTATGTGTGCTTCTCTGGCTGCCAAACGGATTGACTCCATCAGTGCTCGCGCCCAGCACGATGTTCCTTGGATCGTCCCCAAAATCTGGGTATTCGAAGTTCAACGCTTGCCACTGGCTCGCATCCTTAGGGTGACTCAGCATCTTGTCTTTTTTATTTATCTCCGGATCATTTCTGTCATCTTCTCGCTTCTTCTCCTCCCTATCCGCGTGCCAACGCAGGAGCTTTGCTGCCTTAGGGTCCGCGAAATACCACTGCAGACGAGGAGTGATCGGAAAGTACCACACCACTTTTCGAGGAGCTTTCTTCCTCTTCTTGTATCGAGTGACGCCGCACACCGGACATATGGTAGACTCCGCGTGCTCGTCCCGATAAATGATGCAATCATTCATGCACACATGGTATTTCACGTGCGGTAAATCCAGAGGACACACGATTTTCTTCGCCTCCTCGAAACTGGTCGGGCACTTGTTCCCCTTGGGAAGACGTTCGTGCCAGAATGACATGTTCTTGTCGAAGCATGCGTCGGTCATTTTGTGTTTTACCTTCATCTCCAGAGCCATGAGCGTTACTTTCAGGCGGGTATCCTCGGGCCTGCATCCTTCATACAATGGAGTAACCGCGTCTATCTCCAGTTGATCCAGCTTGGCTTTCTCTCGGGCGGCAGCTCTTGTGTTATCCATCTGCTTGAGAAGCAGCTCTTGAATATGAGGCTCCTGCACCCAGCCCATCGATGGTCCATCGTCGTCTGCTCCGGCATCTTCATCTTCATGATCATGCCCTTCGTCTTGATCTTCCTCATCATCATGTCCGACATCTTCTACATGATGACTGTGTACTGCATCACCGTCGTAATCATGTCCTGGAGATTGTTCGTCTTCTCGTCCGCCCTCGCCGCCGCGGTTGTCTTGCTGCCCTTCCTCATTTCTTGCCCGGCCCCCATGGACGACTTCATAGTCATCTTCATCACCTTGCCACCGATAGCCATCCATGAAACCACGCAAGAGCAGGTGGTCCATTACTAGTTTTGCAATATATATATATATATATATATATATATATATAATTGTTAGTAGTGGCGCACCGTGATTGTGGTGCGCCATTACTAGTTTGAACTAGTAATGGCGCACTTCACACAGGTGCGCCATTACTAGTTTTGAAAAAAACGTAAAAAAAATTGTTAGTAGTGGCGCACGGACCGTGTGGTGCGCCATTAATAGTTAAAACTAGTAATGGCGCACTATGCGCTGGTGCGCCATTAATAGTTTTGGAAAAATAAAAAAAATAAAATTTGCTAGTAATGGCGCACCGTGTGTCTGGTGCGCCATTAGTAATGAGGACACTAATGGCGCACCTGTATCTGGTGCGTATAGCAGTGGCGCACCACATACATGGTGCGCCATTAATGTCCATAGCAGCTATAGCCCTTTTCCTAGTAGTGTATGTATAAAGTTCTTTAAAATTAACATGTCATATCGATTTTTTCATATGCATAAAAGTTTAATATAAATATGCTTTTTTATGTATCACTTGACCTACCTTTTTTCACGTAAGCTATGGAAAATTAAACCAGGTGATTTACACCAAGGCTAACACACATATATAGGACAAAAATGCATGTGAGTTTAGATAAAATGGGAAGCTATTTGTTCAATGACTTGGGGATTACACTAAATCATAATTAATAATTTACATAAATATTTGAAACGGAACATAAAACATGGCAACTTCAGAAAGATGTCACACAACCCCTTCAAAATTCATAGCCGCACTTATTTACCCTTTTTCATTGGCTCCATTTTGTGTCAAACATGCATTGAACTGCTTTAACATTGACTTGTAATAATATTTGTTCAAAAATATATTTTGAAGTCCAAATATAAAATGTTTTTATCATTATGGTTCTCGTGGTGATATATTTGAAAACATCATGGATTGATATATTTCGATGAACTTTCTTAGGGCCTTGTTTTCCTAGTGTAGTTGTATTCTACGCCGGGGAACATCGTGATTTTATATCAAACCAGACCAAATATTGTATTTGATGAATGTTCCCTTCAATCTATATGTATATTTTATTATCTATATAAATTCTGATTAGTGAAGAAGACCAATAGTGTCTCCAATCGGCGAGCAAGAACCTGCTTGTGTTAGCAACCATTCTCGTGTCCATGTTTTTTTATGTGGATAGGGGAGCGACTAAAGAAGTCATTATCGTGTTTCTTTCGTGTAGGTCAGGTGAGGAAGGAGAACTAAGAAACAAAATGAAGGGAAATTTGAGCATGTTTATCCGGAGATGTTAGGCGGTAAGGATGTGTGTGCTTTCCTATTGGCCTTACACAATATTTATGCAAGGAGCCCATAGGTGAGTCAGATAAGTGTATCGTGTGTCACACCCAATATTGCCTTGGCGGATTGTTAATTCAACTTTTATTTAATTTTTCTTCGTTATTATTGTAAAATACCTAAAAATTGTTATGTAAGTGCATCTAGTGCCCCCTTTGTGAATTTGATGATTAATAATATATATATATATATATATATATATATATGGGATTAATGTGTTACAGAGTGTATGGGGGTGCTAAGTCCCTGGGGATTTGGTTTAATCAAAGGATTACCAATCCTAAAATGTTGAGAACACATTGAAGTCTTCACAATGCCTAGTGAAGAACTGGAATTCAAGGAGTGGTGTTTATTTACTAGTTTATTTAATTTCTCATTGAGTCGATAAGTGAAAGAACATGCGGTGCCCCCATGTGAGGTTTTGGTAATTGATGACAATCTCTATGGACTAATGGTTGCCTTGAGTTATATTTGAAAGATTTGTCCATAGGCTTTTCTTGAAGTCCATGTGTTGGTTTCAAAGAGTTTATGTGTTGGCCAAGGTGCTATTCAAGGAATTATCCAAAGATTGGTCATGTGAGTGTTGAGCTTATTGCAAGCATGTCTTGAAGAAGAAGATTGTGTGATCATTCATGATTACCTTCAAGACATCATCCAAATGAAGAGAGTTGGAAAGATTCAAGGTTGATCAAGACTAAGTACAGAGAGTGATTCAAGTTGATCAACACACAAAGCGTAGAAGATGTATCAAGAAGGATCAAGTGATCCCATGGTATGGTAAGCATTGTCCATTACACTTTGTGTACTAACCCATGGTCTACGTGAGAGTTCTATCTGGGGTTAGGTATGTGTCCATGGGCTTGCGCCAAGAGGAAGATATCATACAACCCATGGAGAGGATGACATCAAGTGGTGATCGTCATCAAGATTGTGGTGTGCAAGTTCAAGTGGAGCATCACTAAGAGATCAAGTGCTTGAAGCTTGCCGTCCATTGTGGTGACAATGGACTTGTGAATATGTGCCGAAGAGTGGCTCACCCATAGTGGAGTATGGGGGAGCAATCAACTAGTCTTCATCGACCCAACGCAATCAAGAAAGGTGGTCCATCTTGAGGAGGACAAGATCGTCATCATCTAGCTCAAGTGGATCATGCGCAAGGCAAAGGTTTGCCCTTGATAGGTTTTCTATTTTACCGGTCTCATGGTGGTAGTTGGGAGACCGGGTTATAGGATCGAATTCCGTACTATCAAGGGGGGCTCTCAAGTTGGTAGCTTGATCATATCGTTCGTAGAGAGCTCAAACCATTGCATCCTTGCATCATATTTCTTGGTTCTTGTTTGGTGTTTCTCTTTGTGAGTCTTAGAGCTTATGGTCATCTTGATGACAAGCTCGAGTTCATCGAAAACGTAGTTCACATGCATCTTCTATGATGTTTTCGATGTTGGAGGTTATGCCGGTTCTTCTCTTTTGGAGATTTCACTCGTCTATATCTTAGGCATACCTCCCCTGCCACTTCTTAATATAACCGGTCGATGTTGGATGCTACTCATCATCATCTATCCAACAAGCTTGAGTTTGCTCAATTCGGAGCTCATATGCAGAAGTTGTGGCAGTTCTGGTTTTCTTGTTGCATCTGCTTTGCTTGGGGCTTGCTTTTTGCACCCCTGCGGTAGTACCGCTCTGGGCAGCGGTAGTACCACTTGTAAGCGGTAGTACCGTCCCTATCGGGCGGTAGTACCGCTTGTAAACAGTACTTCAGCTGTCCAGTTCCGCGGCTTCTACCGCTGCTTATTCTGGGGGTTCTATTTTCGTGTTGGGTTCAGCGGTAGTAGGGCGGCAGTGTGTGCGGCAGTACCGCTTATAAGCGGTAGTACCGCCCTGGTTGGGCGGTAGTACCGCTACTGCAGTACTGTCGTCGCACTCTTCTCTGCCTTGCCTCCTCTGCTCATGTGTTCTGCTTCTCCCGCGGTAGTACTGCTCAGGCGAGCGGTAGTACCGCTCCAGGCGGTACTACCGACCCAGGTTCAGAGGCGTTGCTCTATTTTCCTGCTATTACCGCCCGAGCGGTAGTACCACTCACTGGAGCGGTAGTACCGCTCGTGTACGGGCTGAGCTCATAACAGTTAGATTTTTTTCCCACCTATAAAAGGGGGTCTTCTTCCCCATTGAACCTCATCCCTTTAGCTCGTGTTCTTCCCCCATTGTTGACCTTCTTCGAGCTTGCTATCTCTCAATCCCTCCATGGATTCTTGCTAGTTTTGGGGGGAAAAGACAGAGGAGATCTAGATCTACATTTCCACCAATCACTTTCTCCTCTATGTGAGGGGAACCCCTTGGATCTAGATCTTGGAGTTCTTCGTGTTCTCTTCTTCGTTCTTCCTCTCATTTTCCTCCCTAGCATTAGTTGCTTTGGTGGGATTTGGGAGAGAAGGACTTGGGCACTCCGTGTGCCCTTGCCATTGCATTTGGTGCATCGGTTTGAGTTCTCCACGGTGATACGTGGAAGTTACAAGTTGAGAAGCTTATTACTCTTGGGTGCTTGGTACCCTTGAGCTTGTTCCTCTTGGGTGCTTGGGCGCCCTAGACGGTAAGACGGTTGGTGGTGTTCGGAGCTCAATCATTGTGGTGTAAAGCTCCGGGCAAGCGTCGGGGTCTCCAATTAGGTTGTGGAGATCGCCCCAAGCAATTTGACGGGTACCGGTGACCGCCCCCAAGGGTTGCCAAAGTGTACGGGTTCGGTGACCGCCCCCAAGGGTTGCCATTTGTACGGGTTCGGTGACCGCCCCCAAGGGTTGCCATTTGTACGGGTTCGGTGACCGCCCTCAATGGTCCCTTAGTGAAATCACGGCATCTTGCATTGTGCGAGGGCGTGAGGAGATTACGGTGGCCCTAGTGGCTTCTTGGGGAGCATTGTGCCTCCACACCGCTCCAAACGGAGATTAGCATCCGCAAGGGTGTGAACTTCGGGATACATCATCGTCTCCGAGTGCCTCGGTTCTCTCTTACCCGAGCCCTTTACTTGTGCACTTTACTTTGTGATAGCCATATTGTTTCTTGTCATATATCTTGCTATCACTTAGTTGTTTATCTTGCTTAGCATAAGTTGTTGGTGCACATAGGTGAGCCTAGTTGTTTTAGGTTTTGTGCTTGGCAAAATAACAGGTAGGTTTATTCCGCATTTGTTCAAGCCTAAACCGTAATTATTTTAAAGCGCCTATTCACCCCCCCTCTAGGCGACATCCATGATCTTTCAATAAGGAAAATCGTACTATTAAGGAGGGGTAAAAAGTGAAGCAATATTAAAGTCTTCGTGTGTGCTCAGTCAGAACCCATCCTACTTAAATAGTCAAGACATGGAAATCTCCTTCCAGGCGAGCCTACTAGCTCAAGTGACTAATTCAAGTGCGTCCGAGGAATCATCACGGCTTGCTAGTGCCACCAGGGTTAGTTTCCTCTCCAAGGAGTTAGGAAGGTTATCGTTGAAGTTTTCCTGGGTTCTTCGGAACCCGCACACGACCATTGGTATTGTTACCGTTGTCAATTGTCATTAGCTCGTTGATAGGAGAATCCCGTCCAAATGTCACTTTGCCCCTCTTGGCCAGAGCGCCGACTAAATAGCCCCTACTGCCACCTAGAGCAGGTGGTTTCTCAAATGAAATTTTGCTAGAGGCATCAAGCAATACCCTTCATCCATTTTAGAGACAAATCCCAAGTCAGGAAAAACCACATGATCCTGAACATGAGTTTTGATTGAGAATCAGCAAAGACACAGCCGTGCCTAGCTCTTGATGAATTGACATCCTCGAGATGGTAGGTGTTGTTAGGTGAGCATCCAGCGTGTGAATTCGGCAAAGAACAAGTTTGTACCAGTTCGGAGATCATCACAAGATCTACCCGGAGTGTTGGGCACTCTAAGAAACTTAGTGATGACCCATAAGTATAGGGGATCAATCGTAGTCCTTTCGATAAGTAAGAGTGTCGAACCCAACCAGTAGCAGAAGGAAATGACAAGCGGTTTTTAGCAAGGTGTTTTCTGCAAGCACTAAAATTGTCGGTAACAGATAGTTTGATAGCAAGATAATTTGTAACGAGCAAGTAATAGTAATGGTAACAAAAGTGCAACAAGGTAGCCCAATCCTTTTTGTAGCAAAGGATAGGCCGAAACGGTCTCTCATAATAAGCAAAGCGTTCTTGAGGGCACATGGGAATTTCATCTAGTCACTTTCATCATGTTGGTTTGATTCGCGTTCGCTACTTTGATAATATGATATGTGGGTGGACCGGTGCTTGGGTGTTGTTCTTACTTGAACAAACCTCCCACTTATGATTAACCCCTCTCGCAAGCATCCACAACTACGAAAGAAGAATTAAGATAAAATCTAACCATAGCATTAAACATATGGATCCAAATCAGCCCCTTACGGAATAGCGCATAAACTAGGGTTTAAACTTCTGTCAATCTAGCAACCCATCATCTAATAACTACTCCACAATGCATTCCCTTAGGCCCAAAGATGGTGAAGTGTCATGTAGTCGACGCTCACATAACACCACTAAGGGAATCACAACATACATACCATCAAAATATCGAATGAATATCAAATTCACATGATTACTTATGACACGACTTCTCCCTTGACCTCAAGAACAAAGGAAACTACTCACAAATAATATTCATGCTCAAGATAAGAGGGATAATAAATAGCATAATGGATGTGAACATATAATTTTCCACCAAATAAACCATCTAGCATCAACTACGAGATGTAATCAACACTACTAGTCACCCACATGTACCAATCTGAGGTTTTGATACAAAGATTAAACACAAGAGATGAACTAGGGTTTGAGATGAGATGGTGTTGTTGAAGATGTTGATGAAGATTGGCTTCCCCAAGATGAGAGGGTTGTTGGTGATGAAGATGGTTTCGATTTCCCCCTCCCGGAGGGAAGTTCCCCCGGCAGAATAGCTCCTCCGGAGGGCAAAAGTGCTCCTGGCCAAGTTCCGCCGTGAGACGGTGATGTCGCTTGAACTACGTCGGTATTTCCCCAAAGAGAAAGGGATGATGCAGCACAACTGCGGTAGGTATTTCCCAGTTATGAAACCAAGGTATCAATCTAGTAGGAGAACCAAGCAACACTACGTAAACGGTACCTGCACACAAAGAACAAATATTTGCAACCGACGCTTATGAGGGGTTGTCAATCCCTCTTCGGGTAACGACGCCAGAAATTGTCAAGTTGGCGGGATAAAATTTGTGTAGATTGGATAAATAGATCTCAATAAAATGCGAAATAAAATAAGTAATAAAAAAGTGCAGCAAGGTATTTCTGGGTTTTGGAATAATGATCTGAAAATAAAAGTGAATAAAAATATATCTCAAAGCAAATATGATAAAGAATAGACCCGGGGGCCGTAGATTTCACTAGTGGCTTCTCTCGAGAAAATAGCACACGGTGGGTAAACAAATGACTGTTGGGCAATTGATAGAAGATCAAATAATTATGACGATATCCAAGGCAATGATCAATATATAGGCATCACGTCCAAGATTAGTAGACCGACTCCTGCCTGCATCTACTACTATTACTCCACACATCGACCATTATCCAGCATGCATCTAGTGTATTAAGTTCATGGAGAAATGGAGTAATGCAATAAGAACGATGACATGATGTAGACGAGATCTATTCATGTAGGAAGAGCCCCCATCTTCTTATCCTTAATAGCAACGATACATGTGTGTCTTGCTGCTCCTTCTGTCACTGGGAAAGAACACCGCAAGATCGAACCCATCACAAAGCACCTCTTCCCATGGCAAGAAAAATCGATCTAGTTGGCCTAACTAAACCAAAGATTCGAAGAAGAAATACGAGGCTATAAATAATCATGCATATAAGAGATTAAAAGAAGACACAAATAATATTCATGGATATAGATCTGATCATAAACTCAAAGTTCATCGGATCCCAACAAACACACCACAAAAAAGAGTTACATCAAATAGATCTCCAAGAGACCATTGTATTGAGAATCAAAAGAGAGAGAGAGAGAGAGGAAGCCATCTAGCTACTGCCTACGGACCCGTAGGTCTATGATGAACTACTCACGCATCATCGGAGAGGCGCCAATGAGGATGATGAACCCCTCCGTGATGGTGTCTAGATTGGATCTCGTGGTTCTCGAACTTGCGATGACTGTAAATGTGTTTCGTCGACTCCCCTAGGGTTTCTGGAATATTTGGCAATTTATAGGGCGCAACCCCCCTGGGCGCACCTGGGCCTCCTGGCGCGCCCTGGTGGGTTGTGCCCACCTCGGGCCTCCCCTCTGGTACTTCTTTGGCCCACTTGGTGTCTTCTGGTCCAGAAAAAATCTCCAAAAAGTTTCGCTGCGTTTGGACTCCATTTGGTACTGATATTCTGCGAAGTAAAAAACAAGCAAAAAACAACAACTGGCACTGGGCACTATGTCAATAGGTTAGTCCCGAAAATGATATAAAGTTGCTATAAAATGATTGTAAAACATCCAAGAATGATAATATAACAGCATGGAACAAGCAAAAATTATAGATACGTTGGAGACATATCAGCATCCCCAAGCTTAATTCCTACTCGTCCTCGAGTAGGTAAATGATAAAAACAGAATTTTTGATGTGGAATGCTGCCTAACATGTTCATCACATATTCTTTTCTTTTGTAGCATGGACATTTGGACTTTTATATGGTTCAAAGCAATAGTCTAATTTTGACATGAAGATTTCAATACTCAAGCATATCAACAAGCAACCATGTCTTTCAAAATATCAACACTAAAGAAAGTTATCCCTAGCCCATCATGCTCAATCATTAATCCATTCATGAAACACACTCGCAGATTAGCTACATCCAATGCTCAAGTACGATCATAGTGCCCCTTAGTTGGTGCTTTATAAGAGAAGATGGAGACTCAAATAAAAATAAAAATTGCATAAAGTAAATAGATAGGCCCTTCGCAGAGGGAAGTAGGGATTTGTAGAGGTGCCAGAGCTCAAAGCTTAAATTGAGAGCTAATTTTTTTTTTGAGTGAATACTTTTCCCGTCAACGAAAACGACCGAGTAATTCCCGACACTTTCCATCCTAGATATATCATAGGTGGTTCTGAAACATAAAATAAAGTTTATTCCTTTTTCCACCATTCTTTCATAATCCATGGCTAGCCGTATCCACGGGTGCCTTCCATACCAACACTTTCCAAGGAATTTATTATTTGACAATATAAAGTAAATTTCTTTTTCATTTCGGGACTGGGCATCCCTATTACCGTCGTACTCTCGTGTAATGACAAGTGAATAAACACTCATCTTGAGAATAACACATCTAGCATGGAAAATATTGGCCACCCCCTGCCGCTTCATGAGCGGTACGAGCACACAAAAAGGAAATTCATTTTGAAAATTAGAGATGGCACATACAAATTTGCTTAGAATGGCATGGAAATATCGCATATAGGTAGGTATGGTGGACTCATATGGCAAAACTGGGTTTAAAGATTTTGGATGCACAAGTAGTATTTCTACTTGGTACAAGTGGAGGCTAGCAAATAGATTGAGAAGCAACCAACCAAGAAATGAAAAATCACATAAGCGAGCATTAAGCATAACTAACACCGAATAATGCACCACAAGTAGGATGTAATTTCATTGCATAACTATTGACTTTCGTGCTTGCATAGGGAATCACAAACCTTAACACCAATATTCTTACTAAAGCATAATTACTCACCAACATGACTCACATATCACTATCATCATATCTCAAAATTATTACAAAGAATCAAGTTTATTTTGTCCAATGATCTTCATGAAAGTTTTTATTATATCCCTCTTGAATATCTATCACTTTGGGACTAGTTTCATATATTGCAATTGCTTTTGAGAAGCTCAAACAAGTTCAAGTGAAGAAGATGAACATAAAATTTTCCGTCTCTCAAAATAATATAAGTGAAGCATGAGAGAATTTCTTCCAAAAATTTACTAACTCTCAAATTAATCTAAGTGAAGCATGAGAGCATTTCTTCAAAAATATTAAAGCACACCGTGCTCAAAAAGATATAAGTGAAGCAATAGAGCAATTTCATAGCTCAAAAAATTTAAGTGAAGCACAAAGAGCAATTCTAACAAATCATAGCATAATTTGGCTCTATCAAATAGGTGTGTCTAGCAAGGATACTTGTGACAAACTAAAAAGCAAAACAAGCAAAGACTCATATAATACAAGACGCTCCAAGCAAACCTCATGATATGTGACGAATAAAAATATAGCTCCAAGTAAATTACCGATGGTCGTTAGAAGAAAGAGGGGATGCCTTACGGGGCATCCCCAAGCTTAGTTGCTTGGTTCTCCTTGAATATTAACTTGGGGTGCCATGGGGCATCCCCAAGCTTAGGCTCTTTTCACTTCTTATTCCCTCATCCATCGTGATCTCACCCAAAACTTGAAAACTTCAATCACACAAAACTTAACAAAACCTTCGTGAGATCCGTTAGTATAATAAAGCAAATCACCACTCTAAGTACTATTGCAAACCCATTCATATTTTATAATTGCATTATACCTACTGTATTCCAACTTTACCATGGCTTATACCGCCCGATACAATCCATAGATTCATCAAAATAAGCACATAATGCAACGAAAACAGAATCTGTCAAAAACGGAACAGTCTGTAGTAATCTGTACTTTAACCATACTTCTATAACTCCAAAAATTCTGAAATATTAGGACAACGTAGGAAATTTTTATATCAATCTTTTGTAAAAAATTCAGAATTTTTTGTCGCTTATGTGATTTAATTTTTTTTTGCTACTGGACGCAAAAGTTTCTGTTTTTCAACAAGATCAAATCAACTATCACCAAACATAATCCCAAAGGCTTTACTTGGCACAAACACTAATTAAAACATAAAAACACAATCATAACAGTAGCATAATTGTGCAAACACTCAAGAACAGAAATAAAAAGGCAAAAGTAAATTTTATTCATTGGGTTGCCTCCCAACAAGCGCTATCGTTTTACGCCCCTAGCTAGGCATAATGCATAGATTCAAGTATTTTCATCTTTGTTCTTCAATTCCTCAATTACACAACTAGAATTATTCAAAGATTTAGCATGAATGTTCTCAATAACCAAGCTTCTGGGAATAAGATTGAAGAACTCATTCTTGCAAGAAGGGTCGTTTATCATTTCAACAAAATTGGGATGAATACTAATCATTTTAAGATCTTCCTTGTTGTTATTAGAAGTGACACCCTTGTTCTTAGTGACTTGAGTAAACTTGAAAATTTTTATGGGAGTTTTTTCAATAGTTTTAATAGAAGAAAAGGCTGAGCTTAAGTTACTAAAAATTTCTTCCAACTTATCAATCCGAGAGGGACTTTCTTCTACTCTTTCGTTAACTACGGTTTCCTTTTCCCTTAGTAATTTAAAAACATCTCCCGCTTTTGACCCAATTTTATTAGCAAGATTATGCATTCTTTTATCCATATTTTCAATTTGTTCTTCAGTAATCATCTTCTTTTCAATAGCATCTAACCTTTGCATAACATGCTCAAGAGTTAAAACCGTTTCATTGATAATGATAGGTGGTGATCCCACTAAATTTCCCATAGCGTTAAAAGCATCCAAAGATGGACACATCAAGAAATTTCCACCGGTAATCGTATCAATACGAATTTATACCAAGTGGTTATGCCCACATAAAAACTGCGAAGAAGAACAACGGTAGATTGCTTATGAATAGATCTATTATGAGCATTGCAAATCCTATACCAAGCATCTTTTAGATTCTCCCCTCCCCTTTGTTTAAAATTAAGAGCCTAATTCTCAGGGTTACACGCAATAGAGGAAGAACTAGCCATAACGACAAACTAGACGAGCAAGATCGCAACCAAAAAGATAGATCTGACGAGAAAAAGGTGAACGAAAAAGAGGGCGAATAAAACGGCAAATTTTTGTGAAGTGGGGAAGATGAAAACGAGAGGCAAATGGCAAATAATGTAAATTGCAAGGAGATGAGATCCGTGATTAGGAACCAGATAGATGTTGATGAGGTCTCCCCGGTAACGGCGCCAGAAATTCCTTTTGATGTCGCTTGAACTACGTCGGTATTTCCCCAAAGAGGAAGGGATGATGCAGCACAGCTACGGTAGGTATTTCTCTCAGTTATGAAACCAAGGTATCAATCTAGTAGGAGAACCAAGCAACACTATGTAAATGGTACCTACACACAAAGAACAAATACTTGTAACCCGACGCTTATGAGGGGTTGTCAATCCCTCTTCGGGTAACGGCGCCAGAAATGGTCAAGTTGATAGGATAAAATTTGTGTTGATGGAAATATGCCCTAGAGGAAATAATAAAATGGTTATTATATTTCCTTAATCACGATAAAGGTTTATTATTCATGCTAGAATTGTATTAACCAGAAACTTAAATACATGTGTGAATACATAAACAAATACCGTGTCCCTAGTAAGCCTCTACTAGACTAGCTCGTTGATCAAAGATGGTTAAGGTTTCCTAACCATAGACATGTGTTGTCATTTGATAATGGGATCACATCATTAGGAGAATGATATGATGGACAATACCCATTCGTTAGCTTAGCATATTGATCGTTCAATTTATTGCTATTGCTTTCTTCATGTCAAATACACATTCCTTCGACTATGAGATTATGCAACTCCCGGATACCGGAGGAATACCTTGTGTGCAATCAAACATCACAACGTAACTGGGTGATCATAAAGATGCTCTACAGGTATCTCCTAAGGTGTTTGTTGAGTTGGCATATATCAAGATTAGGATTTGTCACTCCGAGTATCGGAGAGGTATCTCTAGGCCCTCTCGGTAATACACATCATAAGCTTGCAAGCAAATGATTAAGGAGTTGGTTACGAGGTGATGTATTACGGAACAAGTAAAGAGACTTGCCGGTAACGAGATTGAACTAGGTATTAAGATACCGATGATCGAATCTCGGGCAAGTAACATACCGACAGACAAAGGGAATTACGTATGTTGTCATAACGGGTCGACCGATAAAGATCTTCGTAGAATATGTAGGAACCAATATGGGCATCCAGGTTCTGCTATTGGTTATTGACCGGAGAGGTGTCTCGGTCATGTCTACATAATTCTCGAACCCATAGGGTCCGCACGTGTAACGTTCGTTGACGATATAATGTTATATGAGTTATATGATTTGGTGACCGAATGTTGTTCGGAGTCCCGGATGAGATCACAGACATGAAGAGGAGTCTCTAAATGGTCAAGAGGTAAAGATTGATATATAGGACGATGGTATTCGGACACCAGAAGAGTTTTGGAGTGCACCAGGTAGTCATCGGGTCGCCGGAAGGGGTTCCGGACACCCCTGGTAAGTGTATGGGCCTAATGGGCCAAAGGAGGGGACAGACCAGCCCACTAGGGGGCTGGCACGCTCCTCTCCTTGGCAGGCCGGCCCTAGGGGAAGGAAAGAGGAGGGGTGGCCCCTCCTACTTTTCCCTCCTCATGAGAGAAAGGAAGGGGGGGCGCCTCCTCCTCCTGCCTTCCTCCCGCACTCATATATGGAAGGGGGCGCGGCTTGGGGAAGTCCCCAAGTAGGATTCGGGCCTACTTGGGGCGCCCCTTGGCCTCTTCCCTCTCCCCCCACCTATATATATGTGGGAGGGGGGCGCCTAGCACAACAACAACAATTGCTTAGCCGTGTGCGGCGCCCCCTCCACCGTTTACACCCTTGGTCATATTTTCGTAGTGCTTAGGCGAAGCCCTGCGGAGATAGCTTCACCATCATCGCCACCACACCGTCGTGCTGACGGAACTCATCCACTACATCGCCGTCTTTCTGGATCAAGAAGGCGGAGGACGTCACCGAGCTGAACGTGTGCTGAACGCGGAGGTGCCGTACGTTCGGTACTCGATCGGTTGGAGCACGAAGAACTTCGACTACATCAACCGCGTTAACAAACGCTTCCTCTTATGGTCTACGAGGGTACATAGACACACTCTCCCCCCTCATTGCTATGCATCTCCATGGATAGATCTTGCGTGTGCATAGAATTTTTTTTGTTTTCCATGCAACGTTTCCCAACAGTGGCATCCGAGCCAGGTCTATGCGTAGATGATATGGACGAGTAGAACACAAAGAGTTGTGGGCGATGATAGTCATACTGCTTACCACCAACGTCTTATTTTGATTTGGCGGTATTGTGGGATGAAGCAGCCCGGACCAACCTTACATGTCCACGCACATGAGACCGGTTCCACCAACTAACATGCAACTAGTTTTGCATAAAGGTGGCTGGCGGGTGTCTGTTTCTCCTACTTTAGTTGAATCAAATTTGACTACGGCCGGTCCTTGAAGAAGGTTAAAACACCAAACTTGATGAATCACAGTTGTGGTTTTTGCGTAGTTAAGAACGGTTCTTGCTAAAAGCCTGTAGCAGCCACGTAAAACTTGCAACAACAAAGTAGAGGATGTCTAACTTGTTTTTGTAGGGCATGTTGTGATGTGATTTGGTCAAGACGTGATGTGATATATGTTGATGTATGAGATGATCATGTTTTGTAATATCGACAACCGGCAGGAGCCTTAGGGTTGTCTCTTTATTGTATGAAATGCAAGCGCCATGTAATTGCTTTACTTTATCGCTATGCGTTAGCAATAGTTGTAGAAGCAATAGTTGGCGAGACGACCCCGACGCAACGATGGAGATCAAGGTGTCGAGCCGGTGACGATGGAGATCATGACAATGCTTTGGAGATGGAGATCAAAAGCACAAGATGATGATGGCCATATCATGTCACATATTTTGATTGCATGTGATGTTTATCCTTTATGCATCTTATTTTGCTTAGAACGGCGGTAGCATTATAAGATGATCCCTTCACTAAATTTCAAGATAAAAGTGTTCTCCCCGAGTATGCACCATTGCCAAAGTTCATTGTTTCGAAGCACCACATGATCGGGTGTGATAGACTCTACGATCACATACAACAGGTGTAAGACAGTTTTGCACATGCAGAATACTTGGGTTAAACTTGACGAGCCTAGCATGTACAGACATGGTCTCGGAACACTAGAGACCGAAAGGTCGAACATGAGACATATAGTAGATATGATCAACATAGAGATGTTCACCATTGATGACTACTCCATCTCACGTGATGATCAGACATGGGTTAATTGATTTGGATCATGTATCACTTAGATAACCTGAGGGATGTTTATTTAAGTGGGAGTTCATTAATAATTTGATTAATTGAACTTAATTTATCATGAACTTAGTCTTATAGTTTTGCATATCTATGTTATAGATCAATAGCTCGCAAATTAGCTCCCCTATTTTTGATATGTTCCTAGAGAAAACTAAGTTGAAAGATGTTAGTAGCAATGATGCAGACTGGGTCCGTGATCTGAGGATTATCCTCATTGCTGCATAGAAGAATTTTGTCCTTGATGCACCGCTAGGTGACAGACCTATTGCAGGAGCAGATTCAGACGTTATAAACGTTTGGCAAGCTCGATATGATGACTACTTAATAGTTTAGTGTGCCATGCTTTACGGCTTAGAACCGGGACTTCAAAAACATTTTGAATGCCACGGAGCATATGAGATATTCCAAGAGCTAAAATTGGTATTTAAGACTCATACCCGTGTCGAGAGGTATGAGACCTCTGACAAGTACTTTGCCTACAACATGGAGGAGAATAGCTCAGCCAGTGAGCATGTGCTCAGAATGTCTGGGTACTACAATCGCTTGAATCAAGTGGGAGTTAATCTTCCAGATAAGATAGTGATTGACAGAGTTATCTAGTCACTATCACCAAGTAACTAGAACTTCATGATGAACTATAATATGCAAGGGATGACGAAAACAATTCCCGAGCTCTTCGTGATGCTGAAATCAGCAAAGGTGGAAATCAAGAAAGAGCATCAAGTGTTGATGGTTAACAAGACCACTAGTTTTAAGAAAAAGGGCAAGGGAAAGAAAGGGAACTTCAAGAAGAATGGCAAGCAAGTTGCCACTCCCGTGAAGAAGCCCAAAGCTGGACCTAAGCCTAAAACTGAGTGCCTCTACTGCAAAGGGAATGGTCACTGGAAGCGAAACTACCCGAAATACTTGGCGGATAAGAAGGATGGCAAAGTGAACAAAGGTATATTTGATATACATGTTATTGATGTGTACTTTACTAGTGTTCGTAGTAACCCCTGGGTATTTGATACCGGTTCAGTTGCTAAGATTAGTAACTCGAAACAGGAGTTGCAGAATAAACAGAGACTAGTTAAGGGCAAGGTGACGATGTGTGTTGGAAATGATTCCAAGGTTGATATGATCACCATCGCACACTACCTCTATCTTCGGGATTAGTGTTGAACCTAAATAAATGTTATTTGGTGTTTGCGTTGAGCATGAATATGATTGAATCATGTTTATTGCAATACGGTTATTCATTTAAGTCAGAGAATAATTGTTGTTCTGTTTACATGAATAAAACCTTCTATGGTCATACACCCAATGTGAATGGTTTATTGAATCTCGATTGTAGTGATACACATATTCATAATATTGATGCCAAAAGATGCAAAGTTGATAATGATAGTGCAACATATTTGTGGCACTGCCATTTAGGTCATATTGGTGTAAAGCGCATGAAGAAACTCCATGTAGATGGACTTTTGGAGTCACTTGGTTATGAATCATTTGATACTTGCGAACCATGACTCATGGGCAAGATGACTAAAACTCCGTTCTCTGGAACAATGGAGCGAGCTAATTACTTATTGGAAATAATACATACTGATGTATGCGGTCTGATGAGTGTTGAAGCACGCGGCGGGTATCGTTATTTTCTGACCTTCACAGATGATTTGAGTAGGTATGGGTATATCTACTTGATGAAACACAAGTATGAAACATTTGAAAAGTTCAAAGAATTTCAGAGTGAAGTAGAGAATCATCGTAATAAGAAAATAAAGTTTCTAAGATCTGACCGCGAAGACGAATATTTGAGTTACGAGTTTGGCCTTCATTTAAAACAATGTGGAATTGTTTCACAACTCACGCCACCTGGAACACCACAGCGTAATGGTGTGTCCGAACGTCGTAACCATACTTTATTAGATATGGTGCGATCTATGATGTCTCTTACCGATTTACCACTATCATTTTGGGGTTATACATTAGAAACAACCGCATTCACGTTAAATAGGGCACCGTCTAAATCCATTGAGACGACACCGTACGAACCGTGGTTTGGCTAGAAACCTAAGCTGTCATTTCTTAAAGTTTGGGGATGTGACGCTTATGTCAAAAGGCTTCAGCCTGATAAGCTGGAACCTAAATCGAAGAAGTGCGTCTTCATAGGATACCCTAAAGAAACTATTGGGTACACCTTATACCATGGATCCGAAGGTAAGATCTTTCTTGCTAAAATGGATCCTTTCTAGAGAAGGAGTTTCTCTCGAAAGAAGTGAGTGGGAGGAAAGTAGAACTTGATGAGGTAATTGTACCTTCTCTCAAATTGGAAAGTAGCACATCAGAGAAATCTATTCCCGTGATGTCTACACCAACTAGAGAGGAAGCTAATGATGATGATCATGAAACTTCGGATCAAGTTACTACTGGACCTCGTAGGTCGAACAGAGCACGTTCCACACCAGTGGTACGGTAATCCTGTCCTGGAAGTCATGTTACTAGACCATGGCGAACCTACGAACTATGAAGAAGCTATGATGAGCCCAGATTCCGATAAATGGCTTGAGGCCATGAAATCTAAGATAGGTTCCATGTATGAGAACAAAGTATGGACTTTGGTGGACTTGCCCGATGATCGGCAAGCCATAGAAAATAAATGGATCTTCAAAGAAGAAGACTGACGCTGATGGTAATGTTACTATCTACAAAGCTCGACTTGTTGCAAAAGGTTTTCGACAAGTTCAAGGAGTTGACTACGATGAGACTTTCTCACCCGTAGCGATGCTTAAGTCTGTCCGAATCATGTTAGCAATTACCGCATTTTATGATTATGAAATCTGGCAAATGGACGTCAAAACTGCATTCCTTAATGGATTTCTCAAAGAAGAGTTGTATATGATGCAACCAGAAGGTTTTGTCGATCCTAAAGGTGCTAACAAAATGTGCAAGCTCCAGCGATCCATCTATGGACTGGTGCAAGCATCTCGGAGTTGGAATATACGCTTTGATGAGGTGATCAAAGCATATGGTTTTATATAGACTTACGGTGAAGCCTGTATTTACAAGAAAGTGAGTGGGAGCTCTATAGCATTTCTGATATTATATGTGGATGACATATTGTTGATTGGAAATGATATAGAATTTCTGGATAGCATAAAAGGATACTTGAATAAGAATTTTTTCAATGAAAGACCTCGGTGAAGCTGCTTACATATTAGGCATCAAGATCTATAGAGATAGATCAAGACGCTTGATAAGATTTTCAATGAGTACATACCTTTACAAGATTTTGAAGGAGTTCAAAATAGAACAGTCAAAAAGGAGTTCTAGCCTGTATTGTAAGGTGTGAAGTTGAGTAAGACTCAAAGCCCGACCACGGCAGAAGATAGAGAGAGAATGAAAGTCATTCCCTATGCCTCAGCCATACTTTCTATAAAGTATGCCATGCTGTGTACCAAACCTGTTGTGTGCCTTGCCGTGACTCTAGCAAGAGGGTAAAATAGTGATCCAGGAGTGGACCACTGGACAGCGGTCAAAATTATCCTTAGAGGACTAAGGAAATGTTTCCCGATTATGGAGGTGATAAAGAGTTCGTCATACAGAGTTACGTCGATGCAATCTTTAAACACCAATCCGGATGACTCTGAGTCTCAATCTGGATACGTATTGAACATGGGAGCAATTAGCTAGAGTAGCTCCATGCAAAGCATTGTAGACATAGAAATTTGCAAAATACATATGGATCTGAATGTGGCAGACCCAGTGACTAAACCTCTCTCACAAGCAAAACATGATCACACCTTAGTACTCTTTGGGTGTTAATCACATGGCGATGTGAACTAGATTATTGACTCTAGTAAACTCTTTGGGTGTTGGCCACATGGCGATGTGAACTATGGGTGTTAATCACATGGCGATGTGAACTAGATTATTGACTCTAGTGCAAGTGGGAGACTGATGGAAATATGCCCTAGAGGCAATAATAAAATGTTATTATTATATTTCCTTAATCATGATAAAGGTTTATTATTCATGCTAGAATTGTATTGACCGGAAACTTAAATACATGTGTGAATACATAAACAAATACCGTGTCCCTAGTAAGCCTCTACTAGACTAGCTCGTTGACCAAAGATGGTTAAGGTTTCCTAACCATAGACATGTGTTGTCATTTGATAACGGGATCACATCATTAGGAGAATGATGCGATGGACAAGACCCATCCGTTAGCTTAGCATATTGATCGTTCAGTTTATTGCTATTGCTTTCTTCATGTCAAATACATATTCCTCCGACTATGATATTATGCAACTCCCGGATACCGGAGGAATACCTTGTGTGCTATCGAACATCACAACGTAACTGGGTGATCATAAAGATGCTCTACAGGTATCTCCGAAGGTGTTTGTTGAGTTGGCATAGATCAAGATTAGGATTTGTCACTCCGAGTATCGGAGAGGTATCTCTGGGCCATCTTGGTAATACACATCATAAGCTTGCAAGAAAATGACTAAGGAGTTAGTTATGAGGTGATGTATTACGGAACGAGTAAAGAGACTTGCCGGTAACGAGATTGAACTAGGTATGAAGATACCGACGATCGAATCTCGGGCAAGTAACATACCGACAGACAAAGGGAATTACTTATGTTGTCATAACGGTTCGATCGATAAAGATCTTCGTAGAATATGTAGGAATCAGTATGGGCATCCAGGTTCCGCTATTGGTTATTGACCGAAGAGGTGTCTCGGTCATGTCTACATAGTTCTCGAACCCGTAGGGTCCGCAAGCTTAACGTTCGTTGACGATATAGTGTTATATGAGTTATATGATGTTCGAAGTCCCGGATGAGACCACGGACATGACGAGGAGTCTCGAAATGGTCGAGAGGTAAAGATTGATATATAGGACGATGGTATTCGGACACCGGAAGAGTTTCGGAGTGCACCGGGTAGTCATCGGGTCGCCGGAAGGGGTTCCGGACACCCCCGGTAAGTGTATGGGCCTAATGGGCCATAGGAGGGGTCAGACCAGCCCACTAGGGGGCTGGCGCGCCCCTCTCCTTGGCAGGCCGGCCCTAGGGTAAGGAAAGAGGAGGGGTGGTCCCTCCTGCCTTTCCCTCCTTGTGAGAGAAAGGAAGGGGGGTGCCTCCTCCTCCTGCCTTCCTCCCGTACTCATATATGGAAGGGGGGGTGCGGCTTGGGGAAGTCCCCAAGTAGGATCCGGCCCTACTTGGGGCACCCCTTGGCCTCTCCCCTCTCCCCCACCTATATATATGTGGGAGGGGGGTGTAACACCCCTGTGTAACTACCACTGTGATCAGCTGCTAATATTGCCAAGTCATATCATTTGCAGTGCCTAAACATAGTGGTTATCCAAAGCAAATCAACTCCAATCTGAAAATCAACTCAAATTCAAAAGTGCAAAATAAATTTGTTCAAACACCTTTGGAAAAATGTTCACTAATTAGCAAATATTCCAGAAGCATTCATAAAAATATCACTAGTAGCACTTGGATTAATTGAGTGACTCAAACAATTTGAAACAGCACCAAAACAGCAATATTAAATCCATTTAAAATCATATTAAATTCAAATGAAATCCAAATCTGTTCAAACAAGTTTTCGGTGATGGGTAATATTGCATTACATTATTTGGACCAAGTTCCATATTTTACAAAAGTGCTAAACTGGGCTAACTATTTCAAAACAGAAAACAAATAAAAGAAAAACGCAAAACAGAAACAGAAAAATAAGACGAGGCACTGTGCACTGGGCCTTAGTGCACAGTGCCCCGACAGCCGGCCCATCTGGCCCAACCCTCTCTCTCCCTCGCGCTGTCGTCCTCCCCCTGGTCGAGCGCGTGCGCGCCGGCGTGTTGGCGCCACCGACGGAACAGGGACGAGGAGGGGATAAGGGCGAGGCCCGTCCACTCCCTCTGGCCTCCCTCGCCACTCTCCCCTCTCAACGCTCGCTCTCCGCCTTGTTCCCCTCCAGATTCCATCGCCACCGAATCTGCCGTCGCCGCAGTTCCTCTCCGCCGCGGCCAACGCCATTCCCGAGCTGCACCACCTCGTCCAAGCGCTTCGCCGTGCTCGACTCCGTCGACTACGCCGAGCAGAAGGAGCCGGGAAGCCCTGCAGCGAGTGGATCGAGCCGCCCCCGTACTTCTCTGCCTCCGGCGATCTTCATCGTCTCCGGCGCCGTCTGCTGCTCCTAAGCCACCAAGGGCTTTTCGTAGCCGCTCGGTGAGCTTCCCCGCCTCCTGCTCCCTTCTGTTAGGCTCATCGCCAGCCGTAGCTAGCTGCCGCCGTGTTCGTGCTCTACTCGCCGCCGACGAGCTCGAGGCCGTCGTTGTGGTCGACGTCGCAGTCGACTGAGGCCACCGCTGAGCTCCTGGTGCTCCCAGGAGCCCAACGGACTCGAGCACGCGCCTCCTCGTGCTTCTTAGCGTGGTTTCCGTCGAGGACCCGTACGCGCAGCCGCGGTAGCTCGTCGCCGGCCACTTTTCTGGCGACCATTTGGTCCGGCGCTACCACCATTCGGCGCGGGTTCGTCAGATCGTTCGAATGGTACCTCACACGCCACCCGTCGCGCTCTCTAGCTCCGATCCCGCCGACACCCGAACTCCGGCGCTGCCTCCACCGCTCGTCGTCGCCGTTTCCGGCCAACTCCGGCGTTGCCACCACCGCCATTCGATCCGCCGTCGAGCCCTGGTTCGAAAGAACCAAACCGCAGCCTCGGAGATGCCCTAAGGGCAAAACGCGAGGCCTGCCCGAGCCGCGCCTCCGCATTTCATGCTTGCCGGCGTTTAAACGCCGCCCGGCCGACGTGGCCCTTCGGGCCCCACCTCCCAGTCGCTGACGCTGGGCCCCGCGGGCCCAGTTGACTGGTCAACTGTGCTGACTGGGCACAGCCCAGCCACTGACATGTGGGCCCCCACGGTTAATTAAGCTAATAATGTTTAATTAAATTAAAAGTTAATTAGTTATACTAATTGTCTCACTGACAGGCTGGGCCCACCTCCTAATTAACCCTATTAGTTAATTTAACTCACTGTTAGTATAACAGAGGCTGACATGTGGGTCCCACTGGACCCACATGTCAGGTTTGACCAGGTCAGCGTCACTGTTGACCTGCTGATGTCAGCAACACGTCATGCTGATGTCATAATTCAATTCTGTTAATAAAACTAATTCTAGAAAATCATTTAAACTTCGAAAATTAATAACTTTTAAACCGTAGCTCAGATCGAAAAAGTTAAAACATGAAAGTTGCTCAGAACGACGAGATGAGTCTGATTGTGCCGTCTGTTTCCTTGTTGGAACCTCCTACGTAGGAGAACTCATAACTCCGAGCTCTATTCCGGTAGATGAATAGTGCACACACACCGGTTAATAAATCCCAGATTAATTCTAAAAATAACTAAAATGACTTAGATGCATATTTAGGCAACCCTGCACTGCATCATAGCATCGCACACACTGTGTTGCATCTGATTGCATTATATTTACTTGTTTCCTCCCCCTCTTCTCTTTCAGTAGACCCCGACGTTGCCGTAGCTTCTGAGGCAGATGCCACTCCGGAGTACGACTACGTCCCCGACGATCCTGCCCTTGCCGTCGAGCAGACAGGCAAGCACCCCCATTTTGAGCATTTCGATATCGCCCACTCTCTTCTCGCTTATTCTTGCATTAGAAGTTACTGCTGCTACTGTTGTCCTATACCTGCTGTATAGCCTGTTTTATTGTAGCCTACTTTTGATACCTGCCTGTTCTCCTAAACTGTTTAGTATAGGATGGGTAGAGCCTTATCAGAGACCCACTTGTCCCGACTGCCTCGCTAGACTCTCAGAAGACCCGAGCAACGGGATCGAAGATCAGACCCGGGCACCGCACGTCACTTCCCCCCTATGTTGCTCGACACTGCTGGGTTACTATCGAGTGCCGAGGGTGATACCTCGTCAGCACTTCTGATGATAACCTTGGAGGTTAGTTACTCGGTCGTGGTAAGCGAGGGTGATTCCTCCTACACCACCCCCGGTACCGACGCCATCATGCAACATCTCAAGTGTGGACCTCGAGGGTGATTCCTCCTTCATTCACCTTGATGATAACATCGAGCGGGAATTCCATCGAGGGTGATGCCTCAGGGTTCCCTTCGGTGTCAGACACACAGCTACTTTGGATATTATGACTTGACTTTGAACCATGATACTAAAGACGGGTCGGCCCTGAGGGGTACCCGCGCGAGCATGTTGCGAAGTGATGTGGAGTCGGGTTGACCTGAGAGTTGCCCGCGAGATAACTACGAGGCGTGGCCGGGCATTCTTAGCCCTTGCCGCAAGTCCTCGAGACGGGGCGACGGGGTCACATCGATCGTGAGTCTCTGCTCATTTCCGCACGCTCCTAATCCACTAACGGTTTGGATATTTGATCCGAGGGGCCTCTGGCCCGATAGCACTAACCATCACATGGGCATAGTGTGGGCGTTCTGCGTCGTATACTTCAGCCGGAGCTTAATTGACGTCAGCAAGGAGCGGCGCGCGCTGAATTGGACTAGGAACGCAATCGCGCTTGTATAAGGGGTTGCTAGGACTGCTTTCAGCCGCGTTCGCAACGCATAGGAGCGTCCGGGGTGATGGTCCAAGACCCCTGGGGGCATAGGTTAGTCCGGCGTGCTGACCTCTCATTAAGTATTTGGTCGGGTTGCGGCGTGTTGCTTAGCCGAGGCCGGGCATGACCCAGAAAAGTGTGTCCGGCCGGAGTTAAGCGAGCGTGGTGGGTAAGTTGGTGCACCCCTGCAGGGAAGAAACTTCTATCGATAGCCTGTCCTATGGTAACGGACACTCGGAGTTGTATCCCGATCGGTACAACTAGAACATGACTTGAGATGATAACTGGATAGTACGGCTCTGGGATTGCTTTCTCGCAGGGAGTCGAGGAAGAATCTCTGGCCGAGGTTGATGACATTACTGCTATAATTTACATTATGTTAATCTGCTCTCTTCTAATGCTGCGAAACTGTTGAAGATACTGAAGATGCCAGTCTTCGATAGGACTAGGCTTTTCCCCTCTATTCTGGCATTTCTGCAGCCCAGTCCACATATACAGCCCTCCTTTGAAAATGTTGCATATGTAGTGTATATCCTTGCTTGCTGAGTACTTCGGATGAGTACTCACATTTGCTTTATTTTCCTTTTTCCCCCTTTATTCCTTTGTCGCATCCAGACGACGGAGCCCCGGAGCCAGATGCCCCAGTCGACGACCACTACTACTACCAGCCCGGAGAGTACTACTACTACGAGGAGCCGTCTGACGACCAGGAGTAGGATCGGAGGGTCCAGGGCAGGAGGCCCACGCCTTTTCGATCGTAGTTTTATTTTGCCCCGCCTCTGTGAAGTCTTATCTCTCTGTTCTGTAATATATCTGTACCCAAATATCTGACGCTTCCGCTGACACTTGTATGCCATCGAGCTATGTATTCGAGCCCTCGAGGCCCTGGCTTGTAATATTAAGCTTGTATGACTTTATTTATGTTTTAGAGTTGTGTTGTGATATCTTCAAGTGAGTCCTTAGGCTTGATCATGTGCATTTGCGTGTATGATTAGTGCACGATTAAGCCGGGGTCGTCACAGGAGGCGCCTAGCACAACAACAACAATTGCTTAGCCGCGTGCGGCACCCCCTCCACCGTTTACACCCCCGGTCATATTTTCGTAGTGCTTAGGCGAAGCCCTGCGGAGATAGCTTCACCATCACCATCACCATGCTGTCGTGCTGCCGGAACTCATCCACTACCTCATCGTCTTGCTGGATCAAGAAGGCGGAGGACATCACCAAGCTGAACGTGTGCTGAACGCGGAGGTGCCGTACGTTCGGTACTCGATCAGTTGGAGCGCGAAGAAGTTCGACTACATCAACCGCGTTAACAAACGCTTCCGCTTATGGTCTACGAGGGTATGTAGACACACTCTCCCCCCTCGTTGCTATGCATCTCCATGGATAGATCTTGCGTGTGCGTAGAATTTTTTTGTTTTCCATGCAACGTTTCCCAACATGTGTAGATTGGATAAATGGATCTTGATAAAACGCGAAATAAAATAAGTAATAAAAAAGTGCAGCAAGGTATTTTGGGGGTTTTGGAATAATAGATCTGAAAATAAAAGCGAATAAAAATAGATCTCAAAGCAAATATTTTAAAGAATAGACCCGGGGGCCGTAGATTTCACTAGTGGCTTCTCTCGAGAAAATAGCACACGGTGGGTAAACAAATGACTGTTGGGCAATTGATAGAAGATCGAATAATTATGACGATATCCAAGGAAATGATCAATATATAGGCATCACGTCCAAGATTAGTAGACCGACTCCTGCCTGCATCTACTACTATTACTCCACACATCGACTGCTATCCAACATGCATCTAGTGTATTAAGTTCATGGAGAAATGGAGTAATGCAATAAGAATAATGAAATGATGTAGATGAGATCTATTCATGTAGGAATAGCCCCCATCTTGTTATCCTTAATAGCAATGATACATGCGTGTCTTGCTGCCCCTTCTGTCGCTGGGAAAGAACACCGCAAGATCGAACCCATCACAAAGCACCTCTTCCCATGGCAAGAAAAATCGATCTAGTTGGCCTAACTAAACCAAAGATTCGAAGAAGAAATACGAGGCTATAAATAATCATGCATATAAGAGATCAAAAGAAGACTCAAATAATATTCATGGATATAGATCTGATCATAAACTCAAAGTTCATCAGATCCCAACAAACACACCGCGAAAAATAGTTACATCAAATAGATCTCCAAGAGACCATTGTATTGAGAATCAAAAGAGAGAGAGGAAGCCATCTAGCTACTGCCTACGGACCCGTAGGTCTATGATGAACTACTCACGCATCATCGGAGAGGCACCAATGAGGATGATGAACCCCTCCGTGATGTTGTCTAGATTGGATCTAGTGGTTCTGAAACTTGCGGCGGCTGGAATTGTGTTTCTCGACTCCCCTAGGGTTTATGGAATATTTGGCAATTTATAGGGCGAAGAGGCGGTGCGGGAGGTCACAGAGGATGGCACAACCCCCTGGGCGTGCCTGGGCCTCCTGGCGCGCCCTGGTGGGTTGTGCCCACCTCGGGCCTCTCCTCTGGTACTTCTTTGGCCCACTGGGTGTCTTCTGGTCCTGAAAAAATCTCCAAAAAGTTTCGTTGCATTTGGACTCCGTTTGGTACTGATATTCTGCGAAGTAAAAAACAAGCAAAAAACAGCAACTGGCATTGGGTACTATGTCAATTTTACTTAAGGAGAACTGGCAGTGTGCTTAGCCTCTCTAACCAAGACGTAGAACTGAATCCAACAATTGGGTAAACAAATCACATGTCTTTATCAATTTAATGGTTCTTATTCCCACTACTCTTTGTTTTCCAGTACTTTGCTCTATTTTGAGGTTTTCCTCTCCCTGATAGACTCAGTCATCTTTGTCCTGCCTAGTTACCATTGTGAAGACTTTCACTGTTTGTTCATTGTCCATTGCAACTCTACTTTATGTTGCACACATTTACATGAATACTTTTGTCTCGGATTGATTTAGTTAAGTTTCTAAGCATTTTACTTGCTCATCTTTACTGTTTATCTAGCATGTCTAAGTTCTCACTACCTAGTTTTCCCTTAGCTATTTTAACGTATGACATCATGTTTTGTTTCATAGATTGATATATTTATTCACACATGTTGTTTAGCTTTTTAGTTTCTTCCATGTTGCTCAAGAACTGACTTTCTATGGGGGAAATATCAGAAACCCCTATTCACTCCCCAGTCATTATACTCGATCTCCCATGTTAAAAGTTAGATGGACTTTATGCCCATATAACAAATAATTCCTTGATGAATCTCAGAGGACCATTTGTGGTTTCATGACCTAGTGAGAAGTTTAGTCCCACCTTGGGAGTGGTGGATATAAGGAACTCTCCTCCATATCCCATTGAAGCATGAGACAAGGAGTGGTACACACATCCTCGTCCGCCACCCATCTCAGCACGCTCACCGGCTGAATAACATACGTGTTAAGCGCACCCATTTCCGATCCTGATGACTAGGTGCACGGTCGTACAAGAGATCATCCCTCCGAAGTGAAAGTGCAACTAATCCCCGGGTAGTTTTGGTAATTCATAACAACATATAGCTCATTCAACTAATATCCATTCAAGTTTAATATTTCAGAAAGTTCAATGAATGGCATGGCATGGACTAGGAATGTGGACCCCTCAAAATGCTAAGGACACACATTGGCAAAAGCTCAAGACTCTTCATTTTACTTTTAGTGATCCAAGATCACATTGAGTCCATAGGAAAGCCAATACTATTAAAAGGGGATGAGGTGTTGCTTAATGGCTTGCTTGCTCAAAGTGCTTAGTGATATTGATCTAAAGCCCTCAACCACTTTCTCATTCCAAATATGTCCAAATCCCAAAGTCAAACTCGGCCCCACCGATTCATCCTATGCGGAGCCATCGAGTTCATATGACATAGCAACTGCCAGAAACCCTCACTACAAAAAAAAAGACACATCCGTGACATTTTGGGCCGAACGATTTTTTTTTTCTGTCATGCTTATGACACTTCTATGACGATAATTGTGACAAAACCCGGTATCATCATAGATGTGGTGGGCTCCTACTTCTATGACAAAAAATCATGACAAAAAATGGGCTTTTCGTCCTGGGCGGGCCGGAGACGCACCTGCATGACATTCTTTGGGCCGTCCATGACGGAAAAAATCATGGTAGAAGCGAGGGAGAGGAAAATTTCGGGGAGTTCCCGGTTACGATGGGTGGTCGGGGCCGAGTGATGCACGGAGGTTTGCGCATTTCTCTCGTACACGTACGCGCGTGTGTGCGAGGCGTTGTGCTCTAACTGAACTCGAGCGAGGCGTTGGGCTCTAACTGAACCCGAGCGATTGCACTAGCTACGTTACCGAACCCCAATCGATCCCTTGCTGTTAACTGAACCCGAGTGATTCCTTCGCTACTGCTGCTAACTGAAGCCGATCGAAGCTACCTCTTGATGAACAGTCCTCGGTGGGGGTTGGATGAACAGTTCCCGGTGGGGGTTGGATGAACAGGATCCCGTGGTAGTAGAGGCCATTGCCATTGGATGAACAGGACCCCAATCGAGGAGGTGGGGGTGGATGAACAGTAGCCGGTGGAGGGACCCCATGGAGGGCTGTTTGAATAGGACCCCGTGGAGGGCTGGTTGAACAGTAGCCGGTGGAGGCTGGATGAACAGGACCCCGTGGAGGACTGGTTGAACAGTAGCCGGTGAAGGCTGGATGAACAGGACCCCGTGGATGAACAGTAGCTGGTGGAGGCAGGAGGAAGTCGACGGTGGATGAACAGTAGCAGGTGGAGGCTGGAGGGAGTCGACGGTGGATGAACAGTAGCCCGTGGAGTCCCGTTTTGTGGTACGCCACACCCCTCCCGATGAACAGGACCCCGTTCCGATCGTAGGCGCTCCAACACAAGTCCGTTTCCTCTGTTTTGCGGTACGCCACACCCCTCCCAATCAACAGCACCCCGTTTTGACCATAGGCACTCGAACAGAAGTCTGTTTTCTCCGTTTTGCGGTACGCTAGACCCTTCCCGATGAACAGGACCCCGTATCGACCGTATGCGGTCGAACAGAAGGCTGTTTCCTCTGTTCTGCAGTATGGCAGACCTCGTTTCGGCTGTTCCGTCCAAGCCGGTTGGCTCCCGATGAACACGCGACGCTGTTTACTCCGTTCCAACCCAGCCGGTTGGCTGCCGATGAACAGGACGACGTTGTTGTACGCGTTAGAGACCCCGCCCGTATGTACATACGTAGCCGTATTTACTATCTTGCAGCGTGGCCGTACGTACGTGTACACGATTTAGACGGGACTGTGTGACATGCTACGTCGGCGCCTCTACTTCAACATGTGCCGCTCCTTACTCGGCCACGGTACGTCACTGCAGAGAGATCGATCGACCGCTATGTACGTACACGTTCGCGGCCGGACAGATAACGCTACCTTCGCTTCAACTTGGTGGGTCCCAGCTGTCAGGGGGTAAGAAGGCAGTTCCTTCCATGCAAAGATAAAGCCGGTGGGTCCCAGCTGTCAGGGGGGAATGTTTTTTCACGAAATACAGAGGCCCTTCCGGTAGGTCCGAGCTGTCAGGTGGAGGAATCATTATTTTGCGCGTAATAAGGAGGCACTTCCTTGCGTGCGGCCATGGACCCAGCTGTCAGCCTCTCCACTTACAGTCCTCTTCTGATGGCTGTCATTCGTTGACCGCGTTGACGATGCCGTACAGCCCGAGAGCACCAAGGTGGTGGACGACGGCGCGACCTAGGAAGGGAACGACCCAGAGCCGGGGTATACGCAGCAGTGGATGCCCACGCGGAGGGGAGTACGAGGGTTGACTGCTTCGGCTGCAGTTTGAGGCTATGTCGCCGAAGAATAACAGGGGGTGTGGGTGAGTAGAGGGAAGGCCTGGCCAGCGGTGGGAGTAGGGTGGGGCGATGAGGCCTGCGTGGCAGCATAGCCGGCCACGGGAGGCAGGAGCAGGCGGCACAAACCGACTCAGCATAAGCCGCATCACCCTCTTCACATTCCAAGGCTATCCTTCGGCTCCCATGTACTGTGATGGTCCCCTTGTAACCCGGCATCTTGAGCTGCAGATAAACATAACAAGGTCGTGCCATGAACTTGGCATAAGCCGGCCGTCCAAACAGAGCGTGATACGGGCTGTGAATTTTGACTACTTCAAAGGTCAATGTCTCTGACCTAGAGTCATGATCATCTCCAAAGGCAACTTCCAGAGCTATCTTACCAACAGGGTACGCCGACTTACCAGGCACCACACCATGGAAAACTGTATTCGACGGTTTAAGATTTTTATCTGTCAACCCCATGCGACGGAAAGTTTCATAATAAAGGATATTGATGCTGCTCCCTCCGTCCATGAGTACCTTGGTAAACTTATACCCTCCAACCTGGGGTGCAACCACCAATGCTAGGTGACCCGGATTATCAACCCGGGGCGGGTGATCTTCCCGACTCCACACGATGGGCTGCTCAGACCAGCGCAAGTAACGGGGAACCGCCGGCTCAACGGCGTTCACTGCCCTTTTGTGAAGCTTCTGATCCCGTTTGCATAAATTTGTGGTGAAGACGTGGTACTGCCCACTATTCAACTGCTTTGGGTTACTCTGATACCCAGATTGCTGCTGCTGATTCCCCTGACCTGACTGTTGATGGTAGCCACCCTGATTGCCTTGATTGCCCTGATTACCTTGGAATCCAGAACTAGAACCGCCACCGCCGTAACCCGGCCCATGAGAACCGGACCCTGAACCACCACCCGGTCCATGATTGTCTTGAAAAAGATTGGAATTTTTATACTCCTTCATGATGTAGCAATCCTTCCAGAGGTGGCCAGACGGTCTTTCTCGTGTCCCATGCCTTGGGCAGGGCTGATTTAGCATCTGCTCAAGATTAAAGCCTGACCCTCCGGCCCGTGGGGGTGGTTTACCTTTACGACGCTGGCCATTATTCTGTGCGTTGGTGTTAGCCACAAAGTCCAAACTATTATCAGCTTTGCGCTTTACCATTGCCTCCCTGATTCGCCGGATTATGCTGCTGTCCTCTGGTGCTGCTGCTCTTCTTTCCCTTTCCCGGCTTGTCATCATCAGACTCGGGGTCCTTGGTACCATCAGAGTCAGCGTACTTAACCAGAGCCGTCATCAGCTCTCCCATGTCATTGCAGTGGCACTTGAGCCGACCCAACTTCTGCTTAAGAGGCGTAAACCGGCAATTCTTCTCCAACATTATGACCGCTGAACCGGCATTGATGCGATCTGATGAATGTAAGATGGTCGAAACCCGGCGCACCCAATGGGTTGTGGACTCACCCTCTTCTTGGACACAGGCATCCAGATCCACAATTGACATAGGCTGCTTGCACGTATCTTTGAAATTCTGGATAAACCGAGCCTTTAACTCGGCCCATGACCCAACGGAGTTGGCAGGGAGCCCCTTCAGGGGGAAATATTTAGCACATGCCGCATCGCTAACATCTAGCAATTCCATGGCCATCTCATAACTCTCGATCCATGCTTCAGGAGGTAAATCGGCTGTATAGTTAGGCACCTTGCGAGGGCCCTTAAAATCCTTGGGCAGACGCTCATTATGTATGGCCGGCACTAAACATGGCACGCCCAAATTCCTAAAGGTTACACCTGGCTCCACCGAAGTTGTCGGACAAACCGGAGAAGGTTGACGGGCCGCATATTGCGCCGCCAGCTCGGCCTCTCGACGTGCTCTACCTTGATCCACCATGTTCTGAGCATCAGCACCACCGCCCGCCAGGTTATGTCCACGAGGCTGGTTATGGTTCTGCCCACTGCCTGACACAACTGTTCATCAATATGCCTACTGTAACTCCGGCTTGGGCGAGGGGTGGAATGAATCCGGCTTCGACTGTAAGAATAAGCCTGCTGCTGAACCAATGCTGTCTGAAGGAGCTCTCTAGCCCTCCGCATCTCAACCGCCGTTGGAGACTCGCCTTCAACCGGGATAGCTGCCAATCGTGACGCCGCAGCGATCATGTTATCCAAAGGGTTAGAGTAATGACTCGGTGGTGTTCGCATGTGTTGCGGCGGGATATTGTTCTGACGAGGCGAATCCGTGGTGCGCGGCTGAACCTGTGCTCCCGTCCCAGGCGCTTCAACCCGGTCCGCTATTGGCGGGTTACTGGTTCCTGCTCCTGGCGTGTTAAAGAGGTTCCTCGCCTCGTAAACCGGTGGTAGGCGAGACTGATGCCTCCTCCTCATGACTCCGTTTGAAGCGTTCTGATCCAGCATGAGTCGGTAAGACTCTGACTGAATCCGCTGCGCTTGAACATCCAACGTAACCCGCTCCGCAGCCATCCTGGCATCTTCAGCTGCCAGGTCTTCCTTGGCTTGAGCTATCTGATCTCACAATTTCATGACTTCCGCGTTATGCTGATCTTGATTATCCGGGTTAACCTCCATCGTCAGCAGTGTTGCCAAGGCGTCTAGTAAACCGGACAAGACTTGAGCCGGCGGGCGCGCAGGGCCTCCTGCCCCGGCTGTCGTCGCCGCTGCTGACCCAGAAATCAATGCCGCTATAGTTGAAGAGTGCTGCACTGGCTGCGTACCGGCCATGAAGATCGCAACCCGGTTCGGCGGCTCGTAGGGGTCCGGAATACTATCGCCATCGGAACAGCCCCCAAGCCGACCGTCTTGCAGTTGGTACAATGACTCGGTTTCACCGGTGGATGACTCGCCATCAGAATAGACAACTATCTCACTGTCAGATACCGATTTATCCCCAGATTCTGCACCATTGATGAATCCCACGAAGGCACGACTCATGGCGGGCTGAACTCGGGCGGGTTTTGCACGCTGAGCCATCTCGATGATGTCGGTGCAGGTGTCCGGCTCAGGGCCCGGTTCGCCGATCTTGCCAATGAAGACGTGAATTCCACCGAAGGGGACCCGGTACCCGTACTCAATTGAGCCGGCCTCGGGGCCCTAGCCTTCGTCGTCGATGTAGAGCTTGCCGCGACGACTCTTGGTCATCCGGCTCACAGCGTATCCCTTGATCCCTTCAAAGTTGCCCTTCAAGAACTCGAAACCAACGTGCGCTGGTCCCACGGTGGGCGCCAACTATCGTGGAATCGTCACGGCAGATGTCCTAGTGTGAGGACTTAGTTGTGGAGCCATCGCAATGAGGTTAGCTTAAAGGGGTTAATCAGGACAAAGGACACGGGGAGTTTATACTGGTTCGGCCCCTTGCGGTGAAGGTGAAAGCCTAATCCAGTTTGAGGTGGTATTGCTAGGGTTTCGATGACCAGGGAGCGAATACGCTTAACCTGGCTCTCGATCTGTTGTCTCTCGTCCCTAAACCGCCGCCGGGCCATCCCTTTATATACACAGGTTGACGCCCGACGGTTCACAGAATCCCGGCCGGCTCATAAACGTGTTCGGCTCGGTATCCACTCTTTCCTATCTTACAATACAAGTCATATACTTATGGCGGTTTACATCTATGGGCCCTAACTCACCTTTGGGCTTTGGGCCTTCTTATTAAGTCTCCTTCGTAAGTCGCCATCTTCTATGTCTTCATGGGCTTCAATACAGGTAAATCACTATGAGCATAACCCGGCCCCTCCTGGGCAGTTTATACTCAATAGTTATATCCCCAACAGTCACCACATCTAGAATCATTTATATTGACTAAGTTGACAAAGCCCTGCGTCCGCGTCAACTTAGTAGGCCCACAAGTCAGCCTCCAAATATGGTGGGACCGACCTAGCAGCGGGGGTATTCATTATTTTTGTGCGTAATAGCTGGTGGATCCGAGCTGTCAGCGGGGGGAATGTTTTTTTCACGAAATACAGAGGCCCTTCCGGTCGGTCCCAGCTGTCAGGAGGAGGAATCATTATTTTCCGCGTAATAAGGAGGCACTTCCTACTCGTAAAAAAAGGAGGCACTTCCTTGCGTGTGGCCGTGGACCCAGCTGTCAGCCTCTTCACGTACAGTCCTCTTCCGATGGATGTCATTCGTTGACCACGCCGTGCCGAGAGCACCAAGGCGGTGGACGACGGCGAGGCCAAGTAAGGGAACGACCCGGAGCCGAGGATGACTCGGCAGTTATTTCCCACGTGGAGTGGGTACGAGGGTTTACTTGTTCGGCCGCAGTGTAAGGCTGCCGTCGCCGGAGAATAACAGGAGGTGTGGGTGAGTAGAGGGATAGCCAGGCCAGGGATGCAAGTATGGTGGGGCCGTGAGGCCTGCCCGGCAGCACAGCCAGCCATGGGAGGCGGGAGTAGGCGGTTCTGCCGGTGCTAGTTTGGGCGGCTGGAGCAGGAAGATCAGAGACTGAAGAAGCACAATTGCTGTTAGATTGACATCTAACGGTCTAACGCTGGTAGGGTCGATTGTTGATTAAGTTTCTTTTTTTGAGAAACCTTGTGCACGCATGAACTTAGTAGGCCCACAAGTCAGCCTCCAAATCTGTGGCAGACAACATAGAGCCCATTTGCTATTTTTTTTTAATAATTTGCAGCCCATTTGCTAATTCTTAAGGAATTTATTACAGCCCATTTTCTGCCCAGGACCACGGTCAAAAAGTTCAACCTTATTTTGCATATTTCGGTGGAGTCTGAACTGTTTTAATCCAGAAATAATAAATATTTATTTTTTAAGAACTTATTGATTTGCCAAATAAAATATCGTTTTGTTTTTGTAAGCTAATAAGACGTGGGACAATTGAGTTGGTTTTAGGGAAAACCAGTGGTAAAAAAATCAGCGCTGGGAGGGAAAACAACAACAAAAAAAAAGGATGTAAAGATGAAAAGGGAACTTTATGTATTTTCAATATAATAATACATGTATATGAACTAGTAAAACTATAGGTAGAGATTAGAAAACGGAAGTAGGACATGGCGTTTCAAGAGGAAAATAGAACTGGGCTGTGCGTTTGATTCAGTAAAAAAACTGCCTGCGAATGTTCTAAGAGAAAATATAACTAAGGCTGGCGAGCCAGAGGCTAGTTGATACCTGCTGGATCTTTGTGCCCCGTTGTCGTCATGGGCTGGGCCTGTTAAAAACAAAACCAAGCCTGGGCAGTCTACAACCCAGTTGAAACTTGCTCGACCTGAAAAACAATATACCTGCTGGATCCCAGTTATCAGTCTGTACTTGCAGAATTCTCTTGTTTATTGACTACGTTGAAAACTTCATGGGTTTCACCGTCTCAGACGTCAGCATTATTTTTCCATCGTGATAATAAGTGCATGCACTTGCTTGCGTACGGCCATGGACCTGCTGGTTCCGTACTGTTAGGCTTTGTATGGATAGCCGTCTTGTGGTTCCACGGACGAATTTCATGCAAATCGGATAGTTTTCAGTGAAAGCGGACTAAATTCATTGCATTTTATATATTTCTTTTCATTATGGAATATTTTACATATTTCAACTAATAATAACAGACTAGGCCTTTTTTTAGTCCATGGGAGGCGCTTCACGATCGAGGTTGCGACACTTAACTGTTCTGGAAGGCCCAAATCCATCACTCCTCTCTTTTAATAATTTGCAGCTGGGCTTGGCATGCCACAGCCCAGTTCCGACGTGCTGCGTCCAACTATCAGCCTATGAAATCGGATGGATCCCATACGTACTTCGAAGATGTAAAAAAATTGGAGAACTGGGAATTCGAACGGCAGGTGCTTATGCTACCCATCAAATAAAAGTCAGGTGCCTGAAAATTCATTTCGAAACAAATGATTCAGCTTTATATCCACGCCGACCCTCGACATGATGGTTGGAAGCAAATGCCAAGTTCATACCGAAAGATCCTTAACAACAATACCAACTTGCAGACGACCAGGTAGTACAAGTACCAATACCAAATTAACTTATAATCTTTTTAGTCCAGGCCCTAGTGTTCGTCTGGTAGAAAATCTTGCAGAGGACCAGCTCCCGCTCCTTCTCTTGCTCCAAGTCCCCGAGGTGGTACTGGTGCATCACCCAGTTGGTCCTCTGCTGGTCGAAGTTCTTGTTGGTGTGCAGCACCAGAACCTTTTTGCTGCCCGTCTACCGGCCGTTGACCATCACCGGCAAGGTATTGCCGGTCTTGTGCCACATCGTGTGCATGTCGCACTCTGACTGTATCTTGCGACACGTCCGCGTGCTCCTTTTGAATGCCCTGGAGTTGCGCTGGAAGAAATGCTTGCTTAGGCCACTCAGTGTGATACCTGCAGTATTGTCAAATATAGGTTTTAGCGTACATAGTTGGCATTTTCATAACATCTTTGGCATGTTGCAGTCACTTGTTTCACTTTTCATTAACTGTCAAATTGTAATTGCTTCACTAGGTCTGCGTCTAAAAAGAAAAATAGAGCTATAAACAAAGGAATATGTTTGTGCAAGTAGACGGCCGATCGGTGTCTCACCTGGAAGTTTCTCAGGATGGGTGTAGCATATGCCGTGCTCGCTGTCGATGGTTGGTATGAACAAATCGATGAGAGGGTGAGATCTCGCGCTATCAGCACTCACTTTGGCCTCAAGGTGCTCGCTCAGCTCCTGATCTGTGGGATCGAACTTGACGCCAGCCGGCAGCACCGGCCAATCCTTCTTGGACTTGCATCAGTTAATTCCAGTTAAATGGTACTCAATGTATGATCAATCAACTGTTTTAAGTAAATGATGAAAGATTTTGACAGATAAGTGGTACTCCAAATCTGAAGTCCACAATACCTGAACAAACTGGGGTCTCGGCTTCATTACTACATGTAGACTCTAAAGACTTGAAAACCCCCATAAAGATCAAAATCATAATACAGGGCGATGGGACGAATACTCACAGGAGCGGCCTCGCTGGTTCCTTCCTTCATCCGGCTAGCTTGAAGAGCATCCTTGTTGAGATCGATTTTTTCAGTGTCTTCCTTTTGACTACTTGCAATGAAGTATAGCAACTCCAGTAGCTCATCGCTCATCGTACCAAATGGATCGGAACAAGTCGGCGGCTGGGAGGCGGGGAGACCGGGAGAGAATGTGAGAGTGCTGTTGTAGTACGAGAGGAGTGAGGCTCACTTTGGTGAACCGAACACGCCGCCGGGACTCTTGTGTCACCTCACGCGCAGCGTGTTGTCACGTCAATTCAATGTGAGGACATGATGAATAATTTGATCGACGTATACTAGTACTACTACTGTACTACTTACTAGTCGTATTTAGTGTCACATTTTAACCATAGGTTTAACTAACAAAATGTCAATGCATGTCACCGAAAATTATACCATTGGAAACTATGTTCAAATACGAATCCAACGATATAATTTTTTGTGAGATGCATTAACATTTAGTTGGTTAAATTTATGGTCAAAATTTGACACAAATTACGAAGGGGACCAATAAACCAGGAGGGAGGTAGTAGTACGAGTAGTGCAATATACGGTATAGAGGACTAGTACAAATTTAGAAATGGAGTACGAAGTTACAAGGGTGTGCGACAGACTTTGTAGGCTACATGAGTAATACAAAATATAATTCCCATTGGACAACACTTTCACCAACAAGTACACACTTGAAGCCTAATATATATATATATATATATTATATATATTATATATATATATATATATATATATATATATTATATATATATATATATATCTATATATATATATATATATTATTATATATATATATATGGTTCTGCACAGCATCTCCGTCATCATTATCAGTACATCCTACGTAGGTGAGTTAGGATGCACTTGATCCCAGAAAGGTATCTATCCTTCAAACTAACTACAGTACATAATATCCAACAAAAGAGGGTCATGCTACAGCAGCAGGATACATGGCTCAGTCTAGATATCACTACGAATCAAGTTGTGCATATTTGCTGTTGGCATGAACCACATCGCCGCATGTTAGGTTTGCAAAAGCCATTCATCACTTGGAAGCTTGACGCCTTTCATACATTGAAGATTATCTGGCAACAAGCTATGTCGACGAATCTCTGGATATGGTGATTCATGAAACCCATGGTACGATGTGTAAACACAGTTTCCCCTGGCGAATGGAAGTTGCATAGCACGGTAATCATCGTCGGTGATATGATCGATGATTGGTTGGATGATCAGACAATTGAGCCTGAGGAACATGGAGTGGTTGCCGAGGCTGTAAACCCGCCTCTAGTTGAATACGCCTGGCCCAACAGACCTGGGATCTTTCTCAAACACGAAGCAGCCATAGCCATCACAGTCACGAACGCCCCAGGCATTGTACTGCATGTGGTTTGATGAAATGGTTTGGTCAATTTGGTACGTGTGAATGAGCATCAAATGACCACCGTCAATTGAACGAGCGATAAACCACCACCCATTGACTTGTATATTTCCAGGTCCTGGAATTATGAAGGCTAGCGCATTTGCATCTGCTGCAACAAATCAAATTAGAGACCAAAAGGACAAAAATATACAATCATGTTCAGAGTATGTGTAGAATTAAGATTATTATAACAGTGACACAGATCATAGACAGAGAATTGCAATGCCGTGGTCATAATCATACCCCAAGTTAAAAAAATTAAGCCAATGGCTTTCATATTCTAGCAATATGTCATGGTTCAAACATCATGTAAAAATGAGAGGAAAACAGCTATGACAGGGCCTACTCATATTCTACCATAGCAGTTACTACTGTTCTCATATCAACTCTAACAATAACATGCGTGGTTATAAAAATCTTGGAAATGAGAGTAACATATAGCAATCATGAGGTTATACTCATAATATCTATTCTAACAATCATTATATGCCAATTGTTCTCATATCCACTCTAACAATAACATGTGTGGTCATAAAAATCTAGGAAATGAGAGGAACATATAGCAATGATGTGCTTATAGACATACTATCTATTCTAAATTTCTAACAATCAATAGGCAGTCGTATTCATAAGGTAAAGATGAGATGAGATAGAACAATTACACGACGATAGATTCCACCAATAAAGGCAGCCAATCTATGCGTCGACCACGTAAACGATGCCATCGTGCACTATAGCATCAGACAGAAATGGAGGCTCAACAGGATTGATGATGAGCCAAAACCATGTATGGCGACCGGATTCCAGATAGACTAATCCCATGTCGAACAAGGCAATGAGCTTGTAATCCATGTAGTCTTCTGATGGTGTGGGCACTTCGCAGATTACAACCTTCAGCAAACGGAGGTCGCACCAAAAGCTCGACGCTTCTCGTGCGCAGTAGGCAGGAGTGTCCGGTGGGCCGCGAGGCTCGATGCCGGCGGTATCCAACGATGGAAGGGTGATCTCTCGATGGGTGTAGATATCCACGAGACGCAACAGACTACCGGATTGGTGGATGAGGACGATACAGTTGGCCTTCATGCCCGCCCAGTAGTGGCCGCGCATGAAGGACAGGTGGATGGGTAGTGGTAGCATGTCGAGGGGCACCACGACAACCTATGTAGGATCGTCAAGTCGGTGTCTGGGCCACCTGCGAGGATCGGGCATCAGCAAGCAGGGTGTCTTTAAAAGGGCCGACCGGTTGCAGACGAGTAGACGGTACAAAGACATCGAGCATGCGGCCAGATGCACGGTGCTGAGCAGGTCCATACGATTACAGATCTGCTCCAAGAGAACATCGGGGAGGGAATTCCAATCGCGGCTCTGTGTGTCAGTCGGTTCTGCCATAGGGTTTTTAGGGCGCTGAGTGATTGGGGTTTTTGGTGCCTGCGAGCGAGTGGGGAAGTGGATTCGGGTGGGCGAGCAAAGAAGATGGCGTGTGTGGATGAGCAGTGAGCGGGGTGGATATGGTACACGCGAGCTACCAAGGAAGATGGCGCGGGCGGGCGAGCATTGAGCGGGGGGAAATGGTGTGCGGCCGACGATGGGGAAGAGAGGAGGAAGAAGAAGAGAGGAGGAAGAAGAGGGAAAGACGGGGAAGAAAGTGCATTAAATCTCAATTCTACTAGTACTACTACCAGGATATACCGTCCTTCAGAGTGTAAATAGTTAAGCCGATGACATGTGGGTCTACCTCAAGAGGGCCCATATGTCAGTTAATGGAAGAGAGAGGTGCGTAGGCGTATTTGCAGAAGCGTGCTCCACTGGCAAATATGATGGCAGTACTGGGTAAGGCTGATTTAGTAACTCCAACACACTGGTTCAGCTTATTAATTAAGTGTCCCATCTGCTGCAGCATGTATTGTCACTTCACTGTGAAGACTAGTTGAATAGTTCTCTCTGACCGAGATGGGGAATAATGGATCGCCAAGACTTCTTATCTACAGTATCCCTATGCCTCTACTCTCATCCTGTCCAACAAGATGAAACATTAGCCAAGGCACCCGACGCCAATAATGTAGGAGTACTAGTAGTATTTTCTGTCAAACTTTGACCATCTATTTAACTAACAAAATGTTAATGCATGTCACAAAAAATCATATCACTGGATTCGTATTTGAACATAGTTTTTAATGGTATAGTTTTTTATGACATGCATTGACACTTTGTTAGTTAAATTTACGGTCAAAATTTTACACTAAGTATGAAGGAGACCATTAAACCAGGACGGAGGTTTATATACAGGTCAGTAAAAAAAATCATCAACCAAGGTAGTAGTAAATGATGAGTGCCCGAAGAATTTTTTTCCGAAAGTACTCAATAATGGGCTCGTTTTCCTCAAGAAAATTGTTGCATGCGTGAGGAACAAATGACCAGATCTTTTACACGCATTGGTGAGTTTTCTCTTAATTCTTGCATGCAACGTTTTAATGAAGCTTGAAATATGAACATGTCAATGGGAGGGAGTAAAAGCCTCATGCATGCATGCATGCAACATGCAACACTCACATGTACACATGCACGCACGCAACACTCACGCATCCATGCGGCACACAACACACGACGCAAAAAACACGCTCACGCTCAAGTGTTCTGTGATGACCCCGGCTTAATCATGCACTAATCATACACGCAAATGCACATGATCAAGCCTAAGGACTCACTTGAAGATATCACAACACCACTCTAAAACATAAATAAAGTCATACAAGCTTTATATTACAAGCCAGGGCCTCGAGGTCTCGAATACATAGCTCGATGGCATACAAGTGTCAGCGGAAGCATCAGATATCTGGGTACAGATATAGCAGAAATAGAGACAAGCCTTTAGGAAGGCGGAACAAAATAAAATACTACGATCGAAAGGCGTAGGCCTCCTGCCTAGGACCCTCCGAACCTACTCCTGGTCGTCGGTCGGCTCCTCGTAGTAGTACTCGCCGGGAGGGTAGTAGTAGTAGTAGCCGTCGGCGGGGGCAGCTGGCTCCGGGGCTCCGTCATCTGGCGGCGACAAATGGGAATGGGGGAAAAAGAAAGTAAAGCAAACGTGAGTACTCATCCGAAGTACTCAGCAAGCAAGGATCTACACTACATATGCAACATTATCAAAGGAGGGCTGTAAATGTGGACTAGGCTGCAGAAATGCCAGAATAGAGAGGAAGGCCTAGTCCTATCGAAGACTAGCATCTTCAAGCATCTTCATCGGTCTTGCAGCATTAGAAGAGTGCAGATTAACATAATGTAAAGTAGTAGTAGTGTATCAACCTCGCTCAGAGATTCTTCCTCGACTCCCTGCGAGAAAGCAATCCCAGAGCCATACTATCCAGTATCATCTCAAGTCACCAGTTCTAGTTGTACCGATCGGGATACAACTCCGAGTGTCCGTTACCGTAGGAAAGGCTATCGATATATTAGTTCTTCCCTGCAGGGATGCACCAACTTACCCACCACGCTCGCTTAGCTCCGGCCGAACACACTTTTCTGGGTCATGCCCGGCCTCGGCCAAACGATACGCCGCAACCCGACCGAAAACTTAACACAGAGGTCAGCACGCCGGACTAACCCTATGCCCCCAGGGGTCTTGGGCCATCGCCCCGGGAACTCCTGCACATTGCGCACACGGCCGGTGAGCAGACCTAGCCCCCCTTATACAAGTGCAGGGCATTACTAGTCCAACCCAGCACGCCGCTCAGTCGCTGACGTCTATTAAGCTCCGGCTGAAGTATACGACGCAGAACGCCCATATTATACCCACGTGATGGTTAGTGCTATCAGGCCAGAGGCCCCTCAGATCAAATATCCAAACCGTTAGTGTGTTGGTAGTGCGGTAACGAGCAGAGACTCACGAAAGATGTGACCCCGTCGCCCCATCTCGAGGACTTGCGGCAAGGGCTAAGAATGCCCGGCCACGCCTCGTATTCATTACTCGGGCATCGTCCAGGTCCACCCGACTCCATATCACTCTCATCATAATCTCGTGCGGGTACCCCTCAGGGCCGACCCGTCTTTATCCAGAATAAATAATGTCAACAATAATGTAAAGGCATCCGTGTGGCTACCATATCAAGAAGGAATCCGAGGCATCACCCTCGTTGGATTCCCACCTGACATAAATATCAAGGTGAACGGAGGAGGAATCACCCTCGAGGTCCACTCTTGAGGAGTTGCGCAAAAATGTCGTTATCGGGGGTGGTGTAGGAGGAATCACCCTCGCTTACCATGACCGAATAACTAACCTACAAGGTTATCATCAGAAGTGCTGACGAGGTATCACCCTTGGCACTCGATATTAACCCAGTAGTGTCGAGCAGTTAAGGGGGGAGTGATGTGCAATGCCGGGGCCTGGTCTTCGATCCCATTGATCGGGTCTTCTGAGAATCCAGCGGGGCAGTCGGGATAAGGTGGGGTCTCTGATAGGTCTCTACCCAACCTATACTAAACAGTTTAGGATAACAGGTAGGTATCAACAGCAGGTTACAATTAAACAGGCTATGCAGCAGATATAGGATAACAGCAGCAGCAGTAACTTCTAATGCAAGCATAAGAGAGAAGAGAGTGGGCGATATCGGAATGCTCAAAAAAAGGGGGTGCTTGCCTGGAAGCTCTATGGCAAGGGTCTGATCGTCAGGAGCGTAGTCGACCTCCGGAGCTGCGTCGGTCTCGGGAGCTACGTCAACGTCGGGGTCTACCGAGAGAGAAGAGGGGGAAGAAACATATAAATACACAACAACAATGCAATACAGGGCATGCCATGCCTAGGATGCAGTGCAGGGTTGTCTAAAGATGCATCTAAGTCATTTTAGTTATTTTAGGATTAACATGGGATTTATTAACCGGAGTGTGTGCACTATTCATATACCGGATACGGACTAAAAGTTATGGGTTCTCCTACATAGGGGGTTCCGACATGGAAACAGATGACACGATTAGATTCGTCTCGTCGTTCTGAGCAACTTTCATGTATTAAGTTTTTCAATCCGAGTTACGGTTATTTTTCTACGAATTTCCGAAGTTTTCTCAAAATCTTCGAAATTCTGCTAAGTCCTCAGTTTTATACATCACTTAGTTGTTTTCCAGAGGCTCTAACTAGTGTTCTGTTCATCCTATGGCTTTGTGCCTTATATCATTCTTGATCAATTTGTTGTGATCTACATGACAATATCAAGTGCATCTATGTTAGTGTCCATTAACTTGTTCAATTCTTTGTTTGAAAAGTGCTACTCCAATATTTCTGTTTGCTGTTTTTCAATTAACAGAACATAGCCTTTTATCATTTTCGTAGGAATTAATCCATGCATCAAATTGATTTGGTCCAGTGGGACAAAAGGAAGTTTGTCCAGTGTACTTTCTATGCATATTATTTTTTACTCATGTTAGCACTTGTCTTAACGTTGTTTAGGGGCTGTTTAGAGGGCTAGTCAGTGCAAAATCTGTAAAGCTAGCTACTGCTACAGTAACAGAATGTTACTGTAGCAGCGCTGCACTAGAAGCAGCAGGCAGCGAGCAGAGCAGCAGCGGCATTGAGCAGCAGGCGGCGACGAGCAGTAGAGGAGGTGGGCAACCAGCAGCATAGCAGCATTGAGCAGTAGCAGGCAAAGCAGCAGCGGGAGGCACCGGGCGGAGCCGAGGCTGCGGCAGCAGCAGGCGGGTGCGCGAGGCGCGACGGAGGCGCGGGAGCGAGGCTCACGGCGCGGCGATGGTGGTGCTCGGAATCGGCGCTCCGGCGCCCATTTGACGCGCGGCCGGCGGGGATCGGACGCGGGCAGCGCCGCGCGTCGACCGGTGCTAGTGGCCGCAGTAGGGAAGGCCGGAGTCGGGCTCGGCGTCGACAGCAACGGCGGCCGAAGCGGGAGCTGGACGAGCACGTCGCTATTGCAGGAGAGCGAACGAGCCAGTGGGCTCGTTGGACTCATACGAGACCCAGGAGCACGGTGCACGGCTTGAGCGCGAGCGGTGCGTGCGGTGGCTACGACGGCGATGCTAGCGACGGCGAGGAGCTCGGCATTGATGGTGTCGGCGGCTACGACAGGGAAACAAAGAAGGAACAGAGGGGTTATGACCACACGCTCACCGCGGAGCTCAAGAAAGGCTCGTCGAGGTCACGGAGCAGCAGAGGGCGCCGGAATCGACGGTGGCGCCGCGGTGGCCGGAGGTGGAAGAAGATCTCGTTCCACTCGACTCGGCGCGTTCTGGCTCGATCCGTGGACATAGACGAAGAAGATGGATGAGGTCTCAGGCGCCTGGGAGCTCGGTGGTCACGCGGCCGAGGAGGTCCATGGCGACGGCGGCTCAGTTTCAGCGAGGGAAAGAGAGGAGCGGTGCGAGGGAGAGGGGAAAATGAGCTAGGGTTCGTCAACAGGGTCCTGGCGTCGCTCTTATCCCCTCGGGGAGTCGCGGGATGGCCGACACGGCGGCCATGGTGGCCGGGGTGGCCGACACGCCATGCCTCTGCCTCCTCTGTACAGAGGGAGGAGAAGGCCGTTGGTGGGCTGGGCTGTGCACTGTAGCAGTGGGCTACAAGTGCACAGTGCAGTTCTTCTTTTCTTTTCTGTTTTGTTAATTGTTAGGCTACTTTTGCTCTTTTGTAAAATGTGAAACTTGGCCCAAATATTACAGTGAATGTTAGCTTTCACCAAAAACTGGTTTGGGCAAAGTAAGATTTTATTTGGATTTGATATTATCATAAATGGATTAAATAATTCTGTTTTGGTGCTGTTTCATGTTGTTTGAGCCATTTACCTAACTCAATTATCTTTGTTTATATTTTTATAATTGCTTCTACATTATTTGTTAGTTAATGAACATTTTTCCAACAGGATTTGAACAACTTCATATTTCACTTTTGAATTTGAGTTGATTTTCATAATAGAATTTGAATTGAATACTTAACCAAAGTGATTAGGCACTGCAAACGGAGATGACTTGGCATACTTAACAGAGTGTCACAGTGGCTATTACACGGGGGTGTTACATGTTCAACTTACTCCCTCCGTCTGTGAAAGACTGTACATATAGAGATTTACACATTGACCAAGAGGAACCGGAACTTCATGGCATAATTAATGCCCAAAAGTAGCAGACTTATGTGTGCATGCGACCATTGAGAGAAGAAGATTAAATGAAGGTTGTTGCATGATGTAATTAAGGATAAACATGTAGCCTATAGCTAGAGCACAAGTTGGTGCATTAGTCAATCAATATCGATTAGATTAAAGGCTAAGTGCATTGGAAGTGTAGATGTACACTCTTTGTTGGAAAAGTTTCTAATGCTAGATGTATAGATTTTCACGGACCGAGGGAGTACACGTGCATGCACTCACATACACAGCCAGGGTGGTTCACGCGCAAGAGTTGGACTCCTGTCGCGCCTGCGTAAAGTTTTGTTTAACTAATTTCTTTGATCTGCCAACTGACAGGTGGGACCCAGAAACCAGGTGTCAATTTAACCTGTCAACAAAGTGCCACATCGACTATGTGGCCGGTCAGTAGGGTGCAATACGGTGCTCTACGGTGAGCTAGTGACCGTATAATCACCGCAAAACTATATAGTGACCGTAATGAGCGTATTGTTACATACGTTGACCGCCAGTGTATTTTTCTCGTTTCAAATTAAGCCATATTAACCGGAAAGGATGCAGTATGGACTAGTACTACTTTGATGTGTCCCATCAACTCGCCGAATGAGGAGAAGCTTGCTTACTACGCCCTCTCCCTCGCCCACGCGCGGTGGCTCACAGGACGAGGAGAAGCTTGCTTACTACGTACGCCTACACCCTCTCCCTCGCCCACGCGCGCGGTGGCTCGCAGGACGAGTAGAGGGTTTTGACTACAGCACCCTCTCCCTCGCCCTCGCGGTGGACGTGCAACATTTCATTCGGTGTCAGATTGCCAGAAGCATATTGTACTGTAGTATCATCATTGTTGGACCTTCCGAAGAGGCGAAGAGCCAAGTGCAAAGTTCACAGGAGTATGAACTGTTGAACCTCCCGAAGAGGCAAAGAGCCAAGAGCAAGGTTTTATAGGAGTTGTCCTCCTAGTACTACAACTATAGCGAACGATGCTACTGTATGATGCCGCCACGTCACCTATATCCAAAGCTATGCCACCTTTTTTTCTCACAGAGCGTGTTGGAGCCCGTGCAACAGCCACACAAGTTGCACGTACACATAACACATTTACTAGTAATAAAGTCTAAAGGACAAATGACAATATGCCACACAAGTTCATCTCCAAAAGCAGAACACTTAATTTCAGCCGCCAAAAGCTTTCAAACTTCCCGCTCACATTGAAATATCTCGCGCCCGAAAGTTTAGCCCTGCGATATTCCTGTTTTACCCCTGCCACATGAACGGAAAAGGGCTGCTTTGGTAACTCCATTGTTTTCCTCTCTTTGCCCCGAACATTCTTCCCCAGAGCCCCTCCCCTTCCCCTCCCCGCCCCCAACCACGCCAAGTCGCCAAATCTAGTCCTCCGCCGCAGCGCTGGACCTCACACCCCGCCGGATCTACCTTCCACACCTTGGAACCCCCAACTGCCAACTCACCACTTCACCGGAGCCACTTCAGCGACTGGCTTGTCCACCACTCTAGATCTCCTTGACCGCCATCATGGTCCACCGCACCGGATCTGCTTCACCAGCGCCCTCGTCCACCACAGTGTAGGCCCTTCACCGACTCCCTTGTCCGCCCCATCGCTGGCCCTTCATTCAAGCCCTCGTCCGCCGCAACAGATCCGCCTCACCGAAAGCACTGTACACCGCGCCGGATGTGCTTCGCCGACGCCTTCGCCCACTGCACCGGACCCGCTCCACGGACGCCATATTCAACTCCACTGGCCGTGCTTTACTGACGCCGCAGCCTCATCAGGTTATTTTGATTTGTACTCCTTCGTTTTTTCTCTTATTTATCGTGGAACTGTTCACTTACCAAAGATGAGCTTTCTTGTATGTCGACAGGCGCCGCAACCGAAGCACCGGAGCCGCTTCAGCAACGGCGACACCGGCCCAAACTCAACCGCAACTCGAGCACCATCGACAATCCTTAGCTATTAAGTATGACAATGATACCCATACGCCGCCGAGAATCAGGTACTATTATCCAATGGTCGGCGCCTATGTTCACTTTCTTAGCATAAGCATCGCACCTTTGAATTTCTTCAGGGCATCATTCAATTTTTCATGAGACGCGTTATTTTGCTTGCACCTGTAGGGCCATACTTCTGGCAGTGAACATGTTACATGTGCTAAATTACAAACCAGTGCACATATAGTTACAATGCTTTTGTTTTGTCCTAAGTATTACTGTACTTCCTAGATATCACTGCCTACTATTTTACTTCTTGCATGCTATATTTATGATAATGGTGTTGTTCTGATGCCACCTGTTGGTTACATCAGACTGCTTCATGTTCTCTAAGCTTAATTACACATCAGCAAACTAGCTTGTGGTTCCGCTGCTTTTTGTTCGTTTTACCCTACAATTTGTGATGCTAGCTATTACATCACTGCTCCGAGCCTCCGTTCATTACTTTTTTGCGCGTTCTTGATCTTCCCAAGTTGCATGACTAATTTGATGCTTCTATTAATTATGGAGCTGCCAACCCCATCAAGCAAAATATTTGTTCTTTTGGGTCTGGCACCTCGAACAAGCATAAAAAGAGAGTGAAGCACATATATTGTCGTGTAAGCACACACCCTTCTTTCATTAGTTTAGATGAACCATTGATGATCAATTCGAACCAGTGCATGCGATTAAAATTAATTTTACCTAAATAGAGGGTGCAGAATAAACTACAACAACTAGATTTGCAACCACGGGATGCTGACGATATCTTCAAAGAACATTGTAACAGCAGCGAGGCTTCACAGCATTATATGGTAAGCCAATGTGTTTAGTACATGTGAAATGTAATGCGTGTGGGCTGCTTTCTTGGCTTGTGCCCTCAACCTGTAATCCTACAGAATTACAAATAGTTCAGTTGTCTGCTTTGCTGTATTGCTTGATTCGAATGCTTGTTTGTTACTTGTTAGGCTATACCTGAGTTGGCCAATATGTCAGCAGTGCCTGCTATACTATCGTAAAGAAATGCCTGCCTAGTTCATTTGAATCCTTAACTTTCCTATGAACTTCATCACAAGACTGTCTTCATAGTTTATATGAGGCCACACTGTTAAGTGCTTTCTCAGATTATTTCAACTGCTTAGTTGCCTTGACAACTTAAATATAGCGGTGGTACACTGCCTTTCATAGGGATGCCAACTGGGTCCCGTTCAATCCCGATTAAAGTCCACTAATGGTATGATAGTTCAAAAGAGTTTTTGTTTTTTTGAGGAAAATGAACTAGCGAGCTAGCAAAAACTAACTAGATGGGACTGGCGGATGCCATTTATTTGCCACTTACATCCCTAGTTTCATCTTACCATTTTAATTTGTTTTCGGCTGATGCTGCTTCGAACCATTTAAATATAGCTTGCCATGCTCGGCAATAATTCTTATGTCGTTTACCATGTAAGCTTACTGCCTGGATCATGCGATAACTATCTCTTACTTATGTCCAGCAGAAACCTTTCAGGATGCCGTTCACACTAGGACACAATGTCAACCCCAGAATCTATTTGTGGAAGCAGTGCGCCATCCATGTTACCAGATGGTAGCAGTTCAGAGGCAACACCGCTGGAGAGCAGTCTGAGCACATATATTATAGTTCTTGAGGCTCTACTAGAGGCCGAAAGAGATGGTGTGGCTGCCATGAATGAGGTAATCTTAATCTTGAGGCTAGAAATTATGCAATTAGCCGCACGCATTATGCAAGCAACCCAAGAATTGGAGGAAGTAGGAATGTTGCATTTGAAGACGGAGGAGGTCCTGCTGCTTCTGCTATATGAAGCCCAGGGTAATCCCAGTTCTTCTTTAGATACCAGTTGAAATTGTCATTAGATTAGTATACTTGCATGTTGTGTCATGTCTCTGAATGGATTATGTTGTAAGACCCCCTATGTTGTCCATGTGTTGTAATGATCTGAATTTTTTAGGCGAGGTAATCCTCAGTACTTGTATGATTGACATAAGGTGAACTATTTTTCGTGTGAGCATATTGTATTGGATGAAATAACTGTTTGACTCAAAGTGTATCCAACCTACTAAATTCGTAGATCACGGCATTTCAAAATCATATTCATATATAAAGGTGGAATAAATATTTGTCATGGTTTTGAAGAAATAAATAACAAAACATAGAATGATGTATGGATATTCGTAATCGAATACAAATTGGATTTGAATTTAGTTGCCAGGGCCCAGGGTAAACGTGAATGCTAATTCTCCCAAATTTTGAACGAAGCGGCAAAACACCCACTATCATTTGTGAAAGGCTGCCCAAAGCAAGTGTTTGCGAGATGGAAATTACTGTCTACCCCTGACACTTCACATCCTAATCGACCCGATTTCCACTGCTGTCGATAGGGGTAGACTAGTAACTTCAATCAGACATGACACGACCGCCTCTGAGCCCATTCAGACATGGTGGGCGCCAAACATGGGCGGCAAAACACATTTGATTCAAGCTCGTCCGAAAGACTAGTGTCTCTCCCTCCATTTCCCCATTCATACGCGGTGGGCGGCAAAACAAACTCTCCTCGTCCGAAATCAATGTAGGCAAATATTTTAAATAGGGCAGATGTGTAACTTCCCTCAGACGTGAGACAACCGCCCTACCTGTCAGCCCCGTTCATACACCGTGGGCGCCAACCGTGGGCGGCAAAACACCCTCTCCTTGCCCGAAATCGCTACCGGCAAATATTAGGGAGATGTGAGATTACCGTCCTATCCCCAACTGACGAGATGTCCAAAATTTTAAACGGGGGCTAAGTTCGTAACTTTCCCACATTTCAGACAAGCACGTCCCAAAGTTTGAGATCCCCCCTCCCCCTCCATTTCCCCATTCATACACTGTCGGTGCCACAACAACCTCCCCACTCCGGCCAGCCTCCTTCATCCTCCACCTTGTCGGAGCCGCTACCCCTACCCCGTTGTCCACTGCAAGAGATGGATGTCTCTCATCCATGGCACCGGACCGGGATCCTTTCATCGCGTCCTCTCGCTTCATCAGCGCCGTCGTCCATCTTGTCGTTGCCGCTCCTACGACCGCCTCGTCCACGGCAACAGGACTTATCCCCTGACCCGGCCGTCTGCCATCTAAAGTCTTCTTCCGCGCCGCCGACAGCCATCGTACCCGCAGCACCCTCAATGTATCAGCAGGGGCCTACACGGCATCGCAATAGAGGTGGTACTCTTTCATATCTGCTTAAGTTATTGATCTCACCCGAAAAATAGATCGTAACTTGTTTACTGTACTTTTCTTGTCCATACCAAATCGTAGTGGCTAGTTGAAAGCAAACATTGGTTGCGAAGTAGCCTTTGTCCGGTTTGCACCTTCAGATCAGCCATGGCACGGTCACCATACTCGTAAAGCTTATGGTTTTCCCCCTTTATATTCACTACCATCATCGTAGGTGCTTCGTGTTGTGCTAGCACTGCTCCGCAAGACCTCAACCCATCAAGCGAAACAACATGCCACTCATAATTCCAAAGCTTAGTTGTTGAAATACGAATTTGATATGATGCTCATATTACTAAAACAGAGAACATTTAATTTGTCAGCTAATGTTCCGATATTCGTTTCGAAAAGCATGTGCGCCACATAGAGAGAGACAGCAGGGATTAGCATTTCTCTGTGCACTCTGATTCATCATGGGTGGGCAACACACATTGTATTATCTAACTAGCAAGATGCCCGTGCGTTGCACGGAACATCAAGATGCATTTGTATGAGTAGTTTATCTTGTGGGAGAAAAGGATGAATGAGGGAAGGCCTTATTTGCAAATGTGGAGAGGGGTGTGGGTATCTTTTTGCAAACTTGCCATAGTAACCTTCCTATCTGTCAGATATAAATCGGACGGCCTATATTGCAGGATGGCAGGCACACCATCATCACCAACTCTGTTTTTTATAAGAGTACTAGCAAGATGCCCGTGCGTTGCACGTAACATCAAGATGCATTTGTATGAGTAGTTTATCTTGTGAGAGAAAAGGATGAACGAGGGAAGGCCTTATTTGCAAATGTGGAGAGGGGTGTGGGTATCTTTTTGCAAAATTTCCATAGTTTCCTTCCTATCCGTCAGATATAAATCGAACGGCCTATATTGCAGGATGGCAGGCACACCATCATCACCAACTCTGTTTTTTATAAGAGTAGTATAGATATAATATATATATATATATATATATAATATAAGAGTATAAGAGTAGAGAAAAAAGTAGAGAAATCTTCTTGCTCTTTGTTATCATGTTCCTCTTCTGTTCTTCTTAATAAGTATATTACTTCCTCCATTCCTAGACTGCCTTGGGTGCGTGCGTGTGTTGTGGTGGCGTGCGTTTGTATCGGGTGTTGTTCATCGTTGCTTTATTTATAAAGCGGGCCGAAAGCCTTTTTCGGTAAAACATAAGTCTTTTTAGATATTCCAATAAGAACTACATACGGATGTATGTAGACATATTTTAGAGTGTACATTCACTCATTTTGCTCCGTATGTAGTCCGCATTCGAATCTCTAAGAGATTTATATTTAAGAACGGAGGGAGTAGTACAGTATGTTTCTTGTCGGGAAGTGGAGCAGGGACATTTGCAGTCGACAGGTCAATTGGGTCGCTTCAGATGGATGCTTTCAACGATTCTAGATGGTCTGCCGTAATATCCGGGAAATGCTGGGAGCTATGTCGTCTTTGATAGTCTAGACTGATAGTAACAGTATTGTGCCTTTAGTTGAATAGAGCTGCCCCTTTTGGGGCCGAAGCCTTTTCGAACCCTCTCTTGTCGTACCGGTAATACAAGCCGATATGGTCCAGCTAGTTCCACTTTCCTGATTTTACTCTTGATGCTTAGGGTTTTCCGCTTTTATCTACCCTACTATGATCTGCGTAGGTGCCTTCTGTCGTACTAGCAGTACTCCACCCTTCAAGCTAAACAGCACATCACTCATAATTCCAAAGCTTAGTTATTCAAATATGATTGTGATATGATACTGATATTAGTTGACAGACACATTTAATTGGTTAGCTAAAGGTCCCACTTGAGTTTCCAAACGCATGTCGCAACATATAGAGAGGCAGCAAAATTGCATTTCTTTGTCACTTGTTGACTGTACTTTCTTGTCCATACCAAATCTTAGTTGTTATTTCAAAGCAAACATTGGTTGCTAACTACCCTTTGCATGGTTTGCAGCTTCAGATCTGCCATCCCACTGCCACGGTCAACACTATACTCATCATGCTTACGGTTTCCCTATTTTATGATGACCACGATCTGCCTACGTGGTTCGTGTCGTAATAGCACTGCTCCACCCATCAAACTAAACAAGCTTAGTTGTACAAATTCGAATATGATATTAGTAAAACTGAGACATGTTTAATTGGTTAGCTAAATGTTCCTACTTTAGTTTCGAAATGCATGTGAGCCACATATGGAGAGACCGGAAGGAATAGTATTTCTCTGTGCGCTCTGGTTCATCATGGGTGGGCAACAAACATTGTATAGAAAGACTTGTAATATCTTCAACCTGTTGCTCTTCTACTCTTCTTTAACATGATCCTCTTTTCTTCTTTAATAAGTATGTTCCTTGTTGGGAAGAGTAGCAGAGACATTTGTGGTCGACTGGTCAGGTCGAGTTGTTCTCCCTTAGTATCTTTTGAATCTGTCAGGTCATGTCGACTTGTTCTTCTTTACTATATGTTGAAGCTGTCATCTGCGAAGTATCATCACTTCTGGAGCTCTCATATTTTGAGTAGTAGGCCACATTATATTAATGCACACACCAAATTACAGCATGCATGGCATCTCTCAGAAGAATTGCAGAGATAGCACAAAGGGGTTTACAGGGAGGCAGTATTGGATTAGAATCACTTCTGCATTACAAAGATAATCTCACTTGTTTTTATGTTTTCATGCATGTCAGGTATTGAACATGATCAAAATGAATATGAGAATGGGCTCACGAGAGGAATATTGTGGAACAATCCACTAGCTAACAAACTTGGCATGGTGGAGGATGGCATATCTTATTCACCCATCAAGGTGCTTGCTCTAACTTGGCAAGGTTGTATTGGTCGCACATATTTTGCATATGACCTCTTGCATTACTTCTACTTTGTTACACCACCATCTGCTTTGTTTAAGCATCATATATGAGTATATGCCATACCTATCCATTTTCTGTACCTATTCCATGTGTCATCATACTATGTTTTTCCAGTCAAATGTTGTTCTTTCGTAATAGATGTCCAAAAGGGAGAGGGTGAGTGCAGATCCTCAAGGAGTACAAACTAGGTATTTGGAAAAGGTAGTGATACCTGTTAAATCAGATAGATTAGCAGCCACAGAAACACAGGCCCAACTGTACCACACTTTACCCCTACTCCACTAGCCAAACCCCTATTAGAACTGCAGGGAGCCCAGCGTCAGGTACTGTCTATGATATCAATTCAAAAATTGAACTCCTAAATTTCTGCATGTGCCTTACCTTCTCTCTTGTATGAAAACTAATTTCAGATGAATCTCCTTTCTCAAAGGATCATAGGATCTCACAACAATACTGGGCATTGCATTGCTCTTGTCAGTACCTCTTGCCCTTTGTCATCATACTTACACTCATTGCTGTTTGATTATGTAGCATCACTGCAAATGTTCGCTTCTTTATCCTCCCTTTGCTCGAAATTATAAGATCTATATTTACTCTTAGATAAATGTAAAATTAACACAATGGTTATGAAGTTTTGGATTGCTCATGTAAGTACCTGTTGTCATGTACTCCCTCTGTATCGAATTAATTGTTGCTCAATTGGATGTATTTAGAACTTAATAGTGCTAGATACATCCATTTGAGCGAGAAGTAATAATGGACGGTGGTAGTATTACTGTACTTGCATTGTGAGATAGTTGATTGTCTAGCATTACTCTGCATCTTATCTACCCTGCCCTCCACTTTCTCCAAATTATCAGATCTACATTTACTCTTACCAAAATGTTGAATAAAGCCAATGCCACTACACATGTTGATGTCTGCATTCCTCTTGTCAGTACCTTTTGCCTTGTAACGTTGTACTTAATTAATTGCTATTTGATTATGTATCATCACTCTACACCTGAGCTTCATTATCCTCTATTTCTTCCAATATTATTTGATCTATATTTACTCTTCACAAAATGTAGAATAAAGGCAACGCTTATAAAGAAGTTTCTTTGGGGAATTTATTGAATTATCCTTCCATCGACATGGAGAAGGGCTTTGTCCAGCCCGTGTTAACATGTAATGTAAGTTCATCCTTCTCAAGCCTTCAAACTTTGTTCTAGTATAGATTTAGATAGGCATCATTTCCTCCACTTCTGTTTACTTTGGTGTTTACATCTGATTGGATGTTTGCAACAACTACCAGTTTTAAATTGTAGTTGTGAAAACATGTTCCTTATGCAGAACAGATCCATTTATTTGCTTATATAATTTTGAAACCTGTTACGTGTCTCCTTGTTTCTCTTTCAGAGTTGTATCTCTTATGCCAGGCAGAACTTTAGGGAAGATAGTGAGCCAAACCATCTTGAAGAGAGCGAGATGACCCCAAGGTCATGTCTTGATGAAGACAGTGAGTTGAAGCTACTCACCAGCAGCTGTGAGACAACCTCTGTGCAGTTGCTGCCTCAATCAGTTCGACTTCTTTAGTCTCAACTTAAAGTGTAAAGGCTTGCTTTAGCTCAGCTCCAACTTGATGTCAATGATGTAAACAAGGACGCAGAGGACACCCATGCGTGCTTTCTTGCTACGCAGCTACGGTTAGAGCATCTATCATTGACACAACTGAGGTCTCATCTGTTGGGAACGTAGCATGCAATTTCAAAAAAAAATCCTATGCTCACGCAAGATCTATCTAGGAGATGCATAGCAACGAGAGGGGGAGAGTGTGTCCACGTATCCTCGTAGACCGAAAGCGGAAGCGTTTGACAACGCGGTTGATGTAGTCGAACTTCTTCTCGTTCTGACCGATCAAGCACCGAACGTACGGCACCTCCGAGTTCTGCACACGTTCAGCTCGATGATGTCCCTTGCCTTCTTGATCCAGAAAGTTGTCGAGGTATTAGATGAGTTCCATCAGCACGACGGTGTGGTGACGGTGATGGTGATGCGATCCTCGCAGGGCTTCTCCTAAGCACTACGAAAATATGACCGAGGTGGTAAACGGTGGACGGGGGGCGCCGCACACGGCTAAGACAATGTTGTGTCCTTTTGGGGCACCCCCTCTCCTCTATTTATCTATGTGTAGGGGCTTGGAGTAGAAGGAATAGTACCACATGAACAGTAACCATGAATAGTACACACGTGGACTTGGACTCCAAGTCCAATCCTATTCCTACTAGGACTCCTTCCCTTTTTGCCTTCCTTAGCAACATGGGCTTTTGAGGACTTAGTGCGCCTAGCCCAATAAGGCCAGGGCGCCGCCCCTTAGCCCATGCCAGCCCTTGGGATGTGGTGGACCCACTTGTGGACTTCCGGACCCCTCCGGAATCCTCCGGAACCTTCTGGAAGCTTCCCGGTACAATACCGAAAAAACTGCACTTTTTTTCGGAACCCAAAATATGACTTCCCATATATAAATCTTTACCTCTCGACCATTTCGAGACTCCTTGTGATGTCCGGGATCTCATCCGGGACTCCGAACAACATTCGGTCACCAATTCACATAACTCATATAACACTATATCGTCAACGAACGTTAAGCGTGCGGACCCTACGGGTTCGAGAACTATGTAGACATGACCGAGACACCTCTCTGGTCAATAACCAATAGTGGGACCTGGATGCCCATATTGGCTCCTACATATTCTATGAAGATCTTTATCGGTCGAACCGTTATGACAACATACGTAATTCCCTTTGTCCATCGGTATGTTACTTGCCCGAGATTCGATCGTCGGTATCTTCATACCTAGTTCAATATCGTTACCGGCAAGTCTCTTTACTCGTTCCGTAATGCATCATCCCGTAACTAACTCATTAGTCACATTGCTTGGCAGTCTTATAGTGATGTGCATTACCGAGAGGGCCCAGAGATACCTCTCCGATACTCGGAGTGACAAATCCTAATCTCGATCTATGCCAACCCAACAAACACCTTCGGCGACACCTATAGAGCATCTTTATAATCACCCAGTTACGTTGTGACGTTTGATAGCACACAAGGTGTTCCTCCGATATTTGGGAGTTGCATAATCTCATAGTCAGAGGAATACGTGTAAGTCATGAAGAAAGCAATAGCAATAAAACTTAACGATCATTATGCTAAGCTAACGGATGGGTCTTGTCCATCACATAATTCTCTAATGATGTGATCCCATTCATCAAATGACAACACATGTCTATGGTCAGGAAACTTTAACCATCTTTAATGAATGAGCTAGTCAAGTAGAGGCATACTAGGGACACTCAGTTTTGTCTATGTATTCACACATGTACTAAGTTTCCGGTTAATACAATTCTAGCATGAACATTTATCATGATATAAGGAAATATAAATAACAACTTTATTATTGCCTCTAGGGCATATTTCCTTCAGTCTCCCACTTGCACTAGAGTCAATAATCTAGTTCACATCGACATGTGATTTAACACCAATAGTTCACATCTTTATGTGATTAACACCCATAGTTCACATCACCATGTGACCAACACCCAAAGGGTTTACTAGAGTCAATAATCTAGTTCACATCGCTATGTGATTAACACCCAAAGAGTACCAAGGTGTGATCATGTTTTGCTTGTGAGAGAAGTTTAGTCAACGGGTCTGCCACATTCAGATCCGTATGTATTTTGCAAAATTTCTATGTTTACAATGCTCTGCATGGAGCTACTCTGGCTAATTGCTCCCATTTTCAATACGTATCCAGATTGAGACTCAGGGTCATCTGGATCGGTGTAAAAGCTTGCATCGACGTAACTCTTTACGACGAACTCTTCATCACCTCCATAACCGAGAAACATTTCCTTAGTCCTCTAAGGATAATTTTGACCGCTGTCTAGTGATCTACTCCTGGATCACTATTGTACCCCCTTAACAAACTCATGGCAAGGTACACAACAGGTTTGGTACACAGCATGGCATACTTTATAGAACCTATGGCTGAGGCATAGGGAATGACTTTCATTCTCTCTCTATCTTCTGCCATGGTCATGCTTTGAGTCTTACTCAACTTTATACCTTGAATACAGGCAAGAACTCTTTCTTTGACTGATCCTTTTTGAACTCCTTCAAAACTTTGTCAAGGTATATGCTTTGTGAAAGTCCTATTAAGCGTCTCGATCTATCCCTATAGATCTTGATGCTCAATACTTAAGGAGCTTTACCGAGGTCTTTTTATTGAAAAATTCTTATTCAAGTATCCTTTTATGCTATCCAGAAATTCTATATCATTTCCAATTAGCAATATGTCATCCACATATAATATCAGAAATGCTACAGAGCTCCCACTCACTTTCTTGTAAATACAGGCTTCACCATAAGTCTGTATAAAACCATATGCTTTGATAACCTTATCAAAGCGTATATTCCAACTCCGAGATGTCTGCACCAGTCCATAGATGGATCGCTGGAGTTTGCGCACTTTTCAGCACTTTTAGGATCGACAAAACCTTCTGGTTGCATCATATACAACTCTTCTTTAAGAAATTCATTAAGGAATGCAGTTTTGACATCCATTTGCTAGATTTCATAAAATGCGGCAATTGCTAACATGATTCGGACAGACTTAAGCATCGCTACGAGTGAGAAAATCTCATCGTACTCAACACTTTGAACTTGTCGAAAACCTTTTGCAACAAGTCGAGCTTTGTAGACAGTAACATTACCATTAGCGTCAGTCTTCTTCTTAAAGATCCATTTATTCTCTATGGCTTGCTGATCATCAGGCAAGTCAACCAAAGTCCATGCTTTGTTCTCATACATGGATCCCATCTCAGATTTCATGGCCTCAAGCCATTTCGCGGAATCTGGGCTCATCATCGCTTCCTCATAGTTCGTAGGTTCGTCATGGTCTAGTAACATGACTTCCAGAACAGGATTACCATACCACTCTGGTGCAGAACGTACTCTGGTAGACCTACGAGGTTCGGTAGTAACTTGATCTGAAGTTTCATGATCATCATCATTAGCTTCCTCACTAATTGGTGTAGGCATCACGGGAACTGTTTTCTGTGATGAGTTATTCTCCAATTCGAGAGAAGGTACAATTACCTCATCAAGTTCTACTTTCCTCCCACTCACTGCTTTCGAGAGAAAACTCCTTCTCTAGAAAGGATCCATTCTTAGCAACAAAGATCTTGCCTTCGGATCTGTGATAGAAGGTGTACCCAATAGTTTCTTTTGGGTATCCTATGAAGATGCACTTCTCCGATTTGGGTTCGAGCTTATCAGGCTGAAGCTTTTTCACATAAGCATCGCAACCCCAAACTTTAAGAAATGACAGCTTAGGTTTCTTGCCAAACCACAGTTCATACGGTGTCGTCTCAACGGATTTAGATGGTGCCCTATTTAACGTGAATGCAGTTGTCTCTAATGCATAACCCCAAAACGATAGTGGTAAATCGGTAAGAGACATCATAGATCGCACCATATCTAATAAAGTACGGTTACGATGTTCGGACACACCATTACGCTGTGGTGTTCCAGGTGGCGTGAGTTGCGAAACTATTCCACATTGTTTTAAATGAAGACCAAACTCGTAACTCAAATATTCGCCTCCGTGATCAGATAGTAGAAACTTTATTTTCTTGTTACGATGATTTTCCACTTCACTCTGAAATTCTTTGAACTTTTCAAATGTTTCAGACTTGTGTTTCATTAAGTAGATATACCCATATCTGCTTAAATCATCTGTGAAGGTCAAAAAATAACGATACCCGCCGCGAGCCTCAACCCTCATCGGACCGCATACATCGGTATGTATTATTTCCAATAAGTCATTGGCTCGCTCCATTGTTCCGGAGAACGAAGTTTTAGTCATCTTGCCCATGAGGCATGGTTCGCAAGTATCAAATGATTCATAATCAAGTGATTCCAAAAGCCCATCTGCATGGAGTTTCTTCATGTGCTTTACACCAATATGACCTAAACGGCAGTGCCACAAATATGTTGCACTATCATTATCAACTTTGCATCTTTTGGCATCAATATTATGAATATGTGTATTACTACGATCGAGATTCAATAAACCATTTATATTCAGTGTATGACCATAGAAGGTTTTATTCATGTAAACAGAACAACAATTATTCTCTGACTTAAATGAATAACCGTATCGCAATAAACATGATCCAATCATATTCATGCTCAACGCAAACACCAAATAACATTTATTTAGGTCCAACACTAATCCCGAAGGTAGAGGGAGTGTGCGATGGTGATCTTATCAACCTTGGAATCACTTCCAACACACATCGTCACCTCGTCATTAACTAGTCTCTGTTCATTTTGCAACTCCTGTTTTGAGTTACTAATGTTAGAAACTGAACCGGTATCAAATACCCAGGGGCTACTATGAACACTAGTAAAATACACATCAATAACATGTATATCAAATATACCTTTGTTCACTTTGCCATCCTTCTTATCCGCCAAGTATTTGGGGCAGTTCCGCTTCCAGTGACCATTTCCTTTGCAGTAGAAGCACTCAGTTTCAGGCTTAGGTCCATCTTTGGGCATCTTCACGGGAGTGACAACTTGTTTGCCATTCTTCTTGAAGTTCCCTTTCTTTCCCTCACCCTTTTTCTTGAAACTAGTGGTCTTGTCAATCATCAACACTTGATCCTATTTCTTGATTTCTACCTTCGCCGATTTCAGCATCGCGAAGAGCTTGGGAATCGTTTTTGTCATCCCTTACATATTATAGTTCATCACGAAGTTCTAGTAACTTGGTGATAGTGACTAGAGAACTCTGTCAATCACTATTTTATCTGGAAGATTAACTCCCACTTGATTCAAGCGATTGTAGTACCCAGACATTCTGAGCACATGCTCACAAGCTGAGCTATTCTCCTCCATCTTGTAGGCAAAGTACTTGTCAGAGGTCTCATACCTCTCGACACGGGCATGAGTCTGAAATACCAATTTCATCTCTTTGGAACATCTCATATGCTCCGTGGCGTTCAAAACATTTTTTAAGTCCCGGTTCTAAGCCGTAAAGCATGGTGCACTAAACTATCAAGTAGTCATCATATCGAGCTTGCCAAACGTTCATAACGTCTGCATCTGCTCCTGCAATAGGTCTGTCACCTAGCAGTTCATCAAGGACATAATTCTTCTGTGCAGCAACGAAGATATTCCTCAGATCACGGACCCAGTCCGCATCATTGCTACTATCATCTTTCAACTTAGTTTTCTCTAGGAACATATCAAAAATAAAACAGGGGAGCTATACGCGAGCTATTGATCTACAACATAATTTGCAAATACTACCAGGACTAAGTTCAAGATAAATTAAGTTCAATTAATCATATTACTTAAGAACTCCCACTTAGATAGACATCCCTCGAGTCATCTAAATGATCACGTGATCCAAATCAACTAAACCATGTCCGATCATCACGTGAGATGGAGTAGTCTTCAATGGTGAACATCTCTATGTTGATCATATCTACTATATGATTCACGTTCGACCTTTCAGTCTCCAGTGTTCCGAGGCCATGTCTGTACATGCTAGGTTCGTCAAGTTTAACCCGAGTATTCCGCATGTGAAAAACTGTCTTGCACCCGTTGTATTTGAACGTAGAGCTTATCACACCCGATCATCACGTGGTGTCTCGGCACGACGAACTGTCGCAACGGTGCATACTCAGGGAGAACACTTATACCTTGAAATTTTGTGAGGGATCATCTTATAATGCTACCACCGTACTAAGCAAAATAAGATGCATAAAAGATAAACATCACATGCAATCAAAAATATGTGACATGATATGGCCATCATCATCTTGTGCCTTTGATCTCCATCTCCAAAGCACCATCATGATCTCCATCGTCACCGGCTTGACACCTTGATCTCCATCGTAGCGTCGTTGTCGTCTCGCCAACTATTGCTTCTACAACTATCGCTAACGCATAGTGATAAAGTAAAGCAATTATATGGCGATTGCATTTCATACAATAAAGCGACAACCATAAGGCTCCTGCCAGTTGCCGATAACTTTTACAAAACATGATCATCTCATACAATAACGTATATCATGTCATGTCTTGACCATATCACATCACAACATGCCCTGCAAAAACAAGTTAGACGTCCTCTACTTTGTTGTTGCAAGTTTTACGTGGCTGCTACGGGCTTCTAGTAAGAACCGTTCTTACCTACGCATAAAACCACAACGATGTTTCATCAAGTTTGCTGTTTTAACCTTCAACAAGGACCGGTCGTAGTCAAATTCGATTCAACTAAAGTTGGAGAAACAGACACCCGCCAGCCACCTTTATGCAAAACAAGTTGCATGTCTATCAGTGGAACCGGTCTCATGAACGTGGTCATGTAAGGTTGGTCCGGGCCGCTTTATCCAACAATACTGCCGAATGAAAATAAGACGTTGGTGGTAAGCAGTATGACTATCATCGCCCACAACTCTTTGTGTTCTACTCGTGCATATCATCTACGCATAGACCTGGCTCGGATGCCACTGTTGGGAACGTAGCATGCAATTTCAAAAAAATTCCTATGCTCACGCAAGATCTATCTAGGAGATGCATAGCAACGAGAGGGGGAGAGTGTGTCCACGTACCCTCGTAGACCGAAAGCGGAAGCGTTTGACAACGCGGTTGATGTAGTCGAACTTCTTCTCGTTCCGACCGATCAAGCACCGAACGTACGGTACCTCCGAGTTCTGCACATGTTTAGCTCGATGACGTCCCTTGCCTTCTTGATCCAGCAAGTTGTCGAGGTATTAGATGGTGATGCGATCCTCGCAGGGCTTCGCCTAAGCACTACGAAAATATGACCGAGGTGGTAAACGGTGGACGGGGGGCGCCGCACACGGCTAAGACAATGTTGTGTCCTTTTGGGGTGCCCCCTCTCCTCTATTTATATATGTGTAGGGGCTTGGAGTAGAAGGAATAGTACCATGTGAACAGTAACCATGAATAGTACACACGTGGACTTGGACTCCAAGTCCAATCCTATTCCTACTAGGACTCCTTCCCTTTTTGCCTTCCCTAGCAACATGGGCTTTTGAGGACTTAGTGCGCCTAGCCCAATAAGGCCAGGGCGCCTCCCCTTAGCCCATGCCAGCCCTTGGTACGTGGTGGACCCACTTGTGGACTTCCGGACCCCTCCGGAATCCTCCGGAACCTTCTGGAAGCTTCCTAGTACAATACCGAAAAAACTGCACTTTTTTCTGGAACCCAAAATATGACTTCCCATATATAAATATTTACCTCTCGACCATTCCGAGACTCCTCGTGATGTCCAGGATCTCATCCGGGACTCCGAACAACATTCGGTCACCAATTCACATAACTCATATAACACTATATCGTCAACGAACGTTAAGCATGCGGACCCTACGGGTTCGAGAACTATGTAGACATGACCGAGACACCTCTCTGGTCAATAACCAATAGCGGGACCTGGATGCCCATATTGGCTCCTACATATTCTACGAAGATCTTTATCGGTCGAACCGTTATGACAACATACGTAATTCCCTTTGTCCATCGGTATGTTACTTGCCCGAGATTCGATCATCGGTATCTTCATACCTAGTTCAATCTCGTTACCGGCAAGTCTCTTTACTCGTTCCGTAATGCATCATCCCGTAACTAACTCATTAGTCACATTGCTTGCAAGGCTTATAGTGATGTGCATTACCGAGAGGGCCCAGAGATACCTCTCCGATACTCGGAGTGACAAATCCTAATCTCGATCTATGCCAACCCAACAAACACCTTTGGAGACACCTGTAGAGCATCTTTATAATCACACAGTTACGTTGTGACGTTTGATAGCACACAAGGTGTTCCTCCGGTATTCGGGAGTTGCATAATCTCATAGTCAGAGGAATATGTATAAGTCATGAAGAAAGCAATAGCAATAAAACTTAACGATCATTATGCTAAGCTAACGGATGGGTCTTGTCCATCACATCATTCTCTAATGATGTGATCCCATTCATCAAATGACTACACATGTCTATGGTCAGGAAACTTTAACCATCTTTAATGAATGAGCTAGTCAAGTAGAGGCATACTAGGGACACTCAGTTTTGTCTATGTATTCACACATGTACTAAGTTTCCGGTTAATACAATTCTAGCATGAATAATAAACATTTATCATGATATAAGGAAATATAAATAACAACTTTATTATTGCCTCTAGGGCATATTTCCTTCATCATCAGCTTGTTCTGCTGCTTTTTGTGCACCGCCAGGGCAGGCCTAATGCATTCTGAAGTGCTCTCAGTTTTGTATATTCTTTTGTCGGCGCGTTTATATGCACTGGTGGCGACCTTTGATGCCCAGTGTAAGTAATCCACGGTCACGTTGCGCTTTATTATCAGCGGTGGCGAACTTTGATGCCAGGTGGATGTAATATGCCGTAATTTCTTTCTTTATTGTATAGTCTAGGTTTATTCTTGGTCGGTATGTTGTAATTTAGGCCGGAAGCTTCAATGGATCTCAATGTTGTCGGTCTTCAGGCTGGCCCGTAACTCGCTATATATGGGCCAAAACTTGGGCCTATAATCATCTTGGGCCATTAGTAGGTCTAAACATATAGTAGTATTCCGCCTTTAACAGGCCGAGTAAAGTTCTGGCCAGCTGGGCCAGAGAATACCATGGGCTTTTAACAGGCTAAAAACTAGATTGGGCTAGCGTTGGGCCAATACAGGCCGAAACTGCCTTAGGCCCATGTTTGGCCCAAATAGAACGAGCCGTTAACAGGCCAAAATAAATCTCGGGCCCAGTTTGGCCGAATAAAATTATGAGCTTTAAGCAGGCCGGTATCAACGCGGGCCGTAGGCCCAACAGTGTCACGGGCCATTAACAGATGGGCTGTAAGCAGGCCGGATTCAACGCGGGTTGTAATTAGGCCCAATTGTTACACATGCCATTAACAGGCCGATAGGCCAATTGGGCTGAAATTTATCCACGAAGACTACGGGACGTTAAGAGGCCTAAAGTTACTTCGGACAAGAAATAGCCCAATTTCTGCATGGTCCATTAAATGGCCTAAAGTGAAACCGGGCCGACAACGGCCTAGATGCACCATGGGCCGCTAACAGGCCGAAACTATTATCAGGTTGAACTGGTAAACGGGCATTTAACAGGTTGAAATACAAACCCGGCTTAGAATGGGCCCAAAAGAACAGTGGCCTGTTAACGGGCCTGATCTGATATGGGCCGTAATTTAGCCCAAAACACGACAGGCTGTGAACGGGCCTGATCTGGTATGGGCCTTAATTTGACCCAAAACATGGCAGGCTGTTAATGGGCCAGCCCACTAGTGTCTGAAAAATATGGTGGGCCTTTAGCTGGGCCGGCCTTTTTACCTTAAATGGGCCACTGTTGGGCTGCACCACGTGTCGACATATCATAGGCGTCTTCCGTCCATTGTAGGGATGACATCTGTCCCAACGATGAGCTGACACGTGAATCATCCGGGGAATGAGAATTTTACACGTGGAAAATCCCCATTGGTCGGGGCTGTTAACGGGTTATCGGATCCAAACCAGAACCCGATAGCTTAACGGCGACCCGTTACGGTGGATGCCACGTGTTGGTTACCCTTGATGAAAACACTTCCATGACGCGCCATTTATCGTCATGGAAGTGGACACTTCCGTGATGATAATTTTGGTATTGTCATGGAACACTTCTACGACAACACAGGTATGACTATCTTCATTCTGTCATAAAATCGTCATGGATGTACATGCATGACAGAAAACGTGATCTACTGTGACAAACACGTATCATCACGGAAGTGTATTTTTTTTGTAGTGCCTAACAGTTATGTCACACTGATACAGATCTCGATATCACCGAGATGGCCTTACCAACTCTCTGTTGCCTATTGCAATTATTTCGGTCTCACCGAAATTGCGATCGGTCTCACCGAGATGGCTTGGCATTCGCTTTGTTGCCTTATTGCTTCACTTCGGTCTCACTGAGTTGATGCAATCGGTGCCACCGAGTTGATGTTTGCCCTAAGCCCTAGCACATCAGTCCCACTGAGTTGTTCCAGTCGATCCCACCGAGATTCCTAACATTCACATTTTGAACTAAATCGGTCTCACCAAGTTCTTCTATTTGGTCTGACCGAGTTGGGTCAAATGTGTGTAACGGTTGGATTTTGTGTGGAGGCTATATATACCCCTCCACCCCCTTCTCCATATGTGAGAGAGCCATCAGAACGTGCCTACACTTCCAGTATACATTTTCTGAGAGAGAACCACCTACTCATGTGTTGAGATCAAGATATACCAATCCTACCACAAGAATCTTGATTTTAGCCTTCCCCAAGTTGCTTTCCACTCAAATCATCTTTCCACCATATCCAAATCTGTGAGAGAGAGTTGAGTGTTGGGGAGACTATCATTTGAAGCACAAGAGCAAGGAGTTCATCATCAGCACACCATCTATTACCTTTTGGAGAGTGGTGTCTCCTTGATTGGTTAGGTGTCGCTTGGGAGCCTCCGACAAGATTGTAGAGTTGAACCAAGAAGTTTGTAAGGGCAAGGAGATTGCCTACTTCGTGAAGGTCTACCCGAGTGAGGCAAGTCCTTTGTGGGTGATGGCCATGATGGCATAGACAAGGTTGCTTCTTTGTGGACCCTTCGTGGGTGGAGCCCTCCGTGGACTCGCGCAACCGTTACCCTTCGTGGGTTGAAGTCTCCATCAACATGGACGTACGATAGCACCACCTATCGGAACCACGCCAAAAATCTCCGTGTCTCCATTGCGTTTGCACTCTCCAAACCCTTCCCTTTACCTTCATATGCAATGTATTACTTTCCGCAGCTACACTCTTAGAATTGCATGTGTAGGTTGATTGCTTGACTTGTGTTAATTGCTAAAATCTGTCCACAACTAAAATTGGGAAAAGGTTAGATTTTTATTTGGTCAAGTAGTCTAATCACCCCCCCCCCTCTAGACCTACTTTCGATCCTACAAGTGGTATCAGAGCTTTGGTCTCCATTTGCCTTGATTTCCATAGCTTTGGTTATCATAGCCTTGGTTTCACAACCTAGGAGAGTATGGCGTCTAGCGAGGGAAATTACCACCGTAGAGGTCCTTACTTTGATGGTACTAATTTTGCTAGTTGGAAGCATAAGATGAAAATGCATATTCTTGGTCATAACCCCGCCGTTTGGGCTATTGTGCGTATTGGCTTGCAAAGGTGATTTCTTCGAGGATGGAAAAGAACCGGATCGTGAAGCGTCTGTGGAAGAGATGAAGATGTTGCAATACGATGCTTAAGCTTGCGATATTCTCTTCAATGGATTGTGCCCCGAAGAATTCAACAAAATCAGCTGCCTTGAGAATGCAAAGGAAATTTGGGACACTTTGGTTGATATGCACGAAGGTACCGAGTCCGTCAAGGAATCCAAATTGGATGTGCTTCAAAGTCAACTTGACAAGTTCAAGATGAAGGATGGTGAAGGAGTCGCCGAGATGTACTCTAGGCTTGCTCTCATCACAAATGAGATTGCCGGCTTAGGAAGCGAAGAGATGACCGACAAATTCATCATCAAGAAGATCCTAAGAGCCTTGGATGGAAAATATGATACCATGTGCACCTTGATCCAAATGATGCCCAAGTACAAAGATCTCAAGCCCACGGAAGTCATTGGTAGAATTGTTGCTCATGAGATGTCACTCAAGGATAAGGAAGAGCTCCACAACAAGTCAAGTGGTGCTTACAAAGCTTCAAGTGATGCTCCTACAACATCAAGTGAGAAGCAAGTCTCCAATGAAGAATTGAGCTTAATGGTGAAGAACTTCAACAAGTTCTACAAGAATAGAAGCAAAGAGAGAAGCTCCAAGTCAAGATCCTACAAAGAAAAAAAGATCTTCTAGTCGTGATCATAATTGCTACAATTGTGGAAGACCCGGACACTACTCCAATGAGTGTACGGCTCCCTACAAGAAAAGAGAAGATTCACCAAAAAGGAGAAGTAGAAGAGATGTATCACCTCCAATAGAGAGAAGGAGTAGAGACGAAGACCCTCTCGTAGAAGCAAGGATTCGGAAAGGAAGGACAAGTCATCAAAGAGCTACACAAGACGAAGACATCAAGCTCACGTTGGTGGATGGGTATCCGGTTCCGACTCCGACAACTACTTCGAGAAGCTATCACTCCGACTCTGGATATACTCAAGATGAAGGTGTTGCCGGTCTTGCACTTGTGTCATCCAACTCCTACGACATATTTGACTCACCAAATGAAGGAATTGGAAGATGCTTCATGGCTAAAGGCCCTAAGGTATCACACCCCGAGTATGTTGATTTCAATAGTGATGAAGATGATTTGCTAGGTGATCATGATTTACTTGTTGACAACACTAGTGATGAAAACTATGATGAACTTGCTAGTAATCATGCTAATCAAGATGAAACGAATGACAATGATAAGAAGGAGATTGAGCGTCTAACTAAAGAACTAAACACTCTTAAGTTAGCTCATGAAACAACTCTAGAGGATCATAGAGAGCTCCTAAGAACTCATGAGAAGCTACGCTTCAAGAAGCTAAATTTAGAGCAAGAGCATGGGTTTCTAAAAGCTATCAATGATGATATTCGAAAAAAGAGTTCTTCTTACATTGCCAAAGCGTTTACTCTTGTCTACTTATATGCCACAAGTAAAATCTAGCAACAAGAACAAGAATGATTATTCTTCTAGTAGTAACAATAACAATGTTAAATCCAATGTTGTTGCTTCTAGTAGTTCTCTTGATTCCACTAATGATTCTCTTAGCCAAGTTACACTTGAGCAAGAAAATAGCTTATTGAAGGGAATTATAGAGAAAGGTGTTTACAAGAGCCTTGCCGGAAGTAAGCAATTTGAGGAAATTGTACGCAAGCAAGGAAGGCACCGGAAGAATCAAGGTGTTGGTTTTGAACGAAAGTTCAATGCCAATGGAGTTGAGCGGGAAGAAGATCAATACCCCAAGACAAAGTTTGTTCCTCAACAAGAGAAGTATGATCCCACTTCTTTCAAAGGAACACAAGCTCAAGATGATCTTCCATCACAAGACCACAAGCTAAAAGACAAGGACAAGCTTCAAGAAGAGATTGATTCATTTGAAGAAGCTCCTAAGGCCATGGTCAAGTGGGTTCCCAAGACTACGTCAAGTTCTACTTCATCAAGTACGACTACAACTCCAAGGATTCCCATCAAGTTGATGTGGATCCCAAAGAAGAAGAACTAGAGAGTTCTTGAGGGTGACTCCGCCAACACACTTCACTCATATTCATTTTGGCAAGGACAAGTGCAATCAACTTTCATATCTTACACTAGTTCATGGAGTCACAAACCCTCTTGTTGGTAAGATAAGGGACAAGGTAACCTAATGCTTTCATGGACATCATCTTAGGTGAAATTCACTCTATGTCTATGGATATCCTTGCATGTTCCTTGTGAGACTAACCCATGTAGGTATTGAAAGTGCAACACACTCCAATGGATTGCTCCAAAAGATCTATATCAACATTGAGCATCCACATCTTCACTATCTACATGAAGTCATCATCAAAAAAACCCAAGGTTAGTTCATCCCTCTTAGGGGGGATATCACATCCAGGGGGAGCTTTGCTCTAAAAATTAAGCTAAAGCAACTCTAATGGTGTGAACACAACAATGCTTTATGTAAAAGTGGTAACCCCACTTGTGCTTAAACGATGAGTATGACCTATGATCAAATGTTCTCATTTGACTCCTAAGTCAATATACTCATATATAGATGACCTAGTCATCGCCAATTGCTTGATAGATGCTAGAGTGTATGTGCATGCTTTGTCACATGTTTCATTTGATATCTTATTGTGTGAGAATGTTGGTTGCATAATTTTCTCCATTCGAGGACATCCATTTATGGTTTTGATTGTTTGGTGTTTTATTGGCCAAATGGATGGACAAGAATGCCTAAGTACTCCCTCTAGCTATCTATGCTTTTTCTCTTCTCAAATTCTATTCATGCTACATCACAAAATTTGAACAAGTCTTTTTCAGACTCTCCGAGTGAGGAGCACTCGGAGCCACCGATCTGTCAAGGGCTGACTTCCAAAACCTCTTAGTGAATTTCGGTCAGACCAACACATTCATATTCGGTCCCACCGAAACCACTAGGTTGATATAGGTTTTCACCTCGGTGCCACCGATTAGAACAATTCGGTCTCACCGAGTTACAGCAACTGCAAGCAGTTTTGCTTCTCGGTGCCACTGAACCGTTCCACTCAGCGCCACCGACAGCTAATGGGTATATATACTGCGGCCCGACGTTTGGAAATTCCTTCAAACACTCGAGCCTGTGCCCCCCATTGCTGCCGCTCTTGGTCTCCGGATCGTCATCGTCTCCACCTGTGCACCATCGTCGCAGGTCTCCGCCGCCGTCAACGGGAATCCACTCCACCGTTGCCGCCGTAGCGAGCCATCACCAAGTTAGGGTATGGTTTGACCCCTTTGTGCAATTTCCATTCTCCGATTCAATGCACAAAGTAAATGCCTGTATTCTTGCCACGATTGAAAGCTTCCTATCCACACAAAAATTCCATTAGAATAGATTTGATGCAAAATCTTAGGGTTAGGTTTCCGTCGAACTCATCTCGAACCGACCGAAATGAAGTTTTCGGTCCCACCGATTGGCTCAGGCCATTGCACTAAGTACAACTCAGTCTGACCAAAACGTACTGATCGGTGAGACCGAAAGCAATTTCTCAGTGAAACCCTAGCATCTCGAAGTCACCGAACTGCAACTCGGTCTGACCGAAACTGCATGTTTAGACTCTGTTAAGTGCTTCGGTGTCACCAAGATTATCATATCGGTAGCTCCAAAATGCTTTCTGGAGAAAACTGAAGTTAAGAATTTGAATCAATTTTTGCCAAAACCAGCTGTCTTTTGTGATGCTCATCCTACTCTACCTATATCCATCTATTCACAGGGTCAGTTGCATAGATGTCTGAGGCCAGTGATAGTCAGAATAGGTCAGAGAAGGAAATCAACCTCAGTGAGGGCACAAGCCCTAGTGGTAGCTATGATGGGGGTAGCAGAAGTACCCTTAGCAACTTGCCAAAGGCTGCTACCAGACAGAGGAAGAAGAGGAATTCTGACAGTGAAGGTGAGGATTTTGTGGTTGAGGAAGAAGTAACTTCCAAGAAGAAAGAGGCCAAGAAATAGTATGTTGGTGTTGCTGCCACCACCAAGCCAGGCCTACATAAAAAAGCTCCTGCTAGGAGGAATCCAATGTCAAAGCCTAGAAAAGTTCCAACTCAAGAGGCAATGCAATTCACTCTTGAACAATCTGATTGTAGGGTAACGCAGCAGAAAACAAAAATTTCCGACCTACGCACCAGCCCAGGACCACTATGGAGACTGCATATAAGGTTTGATCATTTTCGTTACCGACTCGTAGCGCAGCGGAAGTAGAGTCGATGACGATCGGCGGTGCAGATCCCCGCAGCTAGGATTTACAACCTCCCAACCGCGAGGATGTATCCCCTCGTCTTCCCTTCAGACAGCCCTCCGGGAGGCGGTCGAACAGTCCCCCGGACGGTGTCGCGGATAGCCCTTCGGGAGGACCTTCGAAACTCGAACGGTCACTCGGACAGCCCTTCGGGAGGACTCACAGAACTCGGACCGTCACTTGGACAGCCCTTCGGGAGGCACTCTCGAACAGCCCCTCGGGCACTAAGATCGAAACTACGACCTCTCTAAAGAGTTGCACACATACGGTGTCATCTATCCGGCAGGGCTTCGCCGTCCAGAACTAGTTCCCACCGGAACCCAGACAGCCTTTCGGCTCTACGAAACTCTTTTCGTGGGAGGGAGAGAGAAGCCAGATCATTGCATGGCACTTGTATGTGAGAAGGGATGAAGGATTGAGCAGCCCCCTCTCCTCCTTATATAGGAAAACCAAGGGGTAGGATGGGCATTCAAGAAATACCAAAATACCCATGAAGGAAACTCTTTCCAAGGGCATAAGAGAGAAACCAAAGGAAATGTGGAGCTCCAAGGAGGAGCTCCACATGTGGCCGGCCACCCCCTAGGGGTCCCCCCCAAAGGGGGCTCTCATCCATCCACATCACCTTCTAGAAGCCTTTAGCAAAAGCCCTAAAAGGTGGTTTTCCAAAAAATTCCAAAAAGCACTTTCACTATTCACGACGACATTTTTCAGCGTCCGTTCGAACTGAAAATATTTATGTGGGCTTAGAACATTTCCAGTACCCACTAAAATAATTTTCAACGCGTTCTGGAACAATTCCAGTTTAGTGATTTCATCTGCGAAAAGCATGTGAAGCGGTTCCGGCAGCCCCGGAACATTTTCGGTTTTTCTTCCAGAAAATTCCCAGAAGTTTCCAGAATGATTCTGGCATCCTCCAAGAATTATCAGGCATGTGCCGAAACCATTTTGACTTAATGGTATCCCCTGAAACAACTTTTCAGTTTCACCGGAACTCATCCGGTGACCTCTCTCTGCGGAACTTTTCCGCTGTCCGAAACTTTTCGGTGTCCGAAACTTTTTCGGTGATTTTCTCTCAGACTCCCTGTCTAGTATTCAGCAGATAGATGACCCTTAAGCGTGTGACCCTATAGGTTCGGTGAAGTATAGACATGACCTGGAACCCCTTCCGATCAATGATCAACATCGGAGCCATGGACACCCATATTGACCCCTATACCCACACGAATGAATATTCGAGTGAACCTCCAGTTGCCGTGTGCTATTCCTATTGCTTCGCGATATGTTACAAATACCCGAGGTGAGACATATTGGCATTCCCGTGGATCAACAACTTGTCCACTATGCTAGTTACCTCGTTACCGGTATTGTTCTCTTTTCTCGTTACTGTGTTCCGGCATCCCTGTGATCAAATCACCCTGTGTCTGGCCAGACGATGATGGATACCGTAACACCGAGAGGGCCCAGAGATATCTCTCCATCGTCGGAGGAGCAAATCCCAATCTTGAGCTATCAAGTTACTTGACATACTTTCCCATGAACCCGTAAGCCGCCGTAATAGCCATCCAGTTACGGATGACGTTTAACAAACCCCAAAGTTCATGAATCAAGCATGAAGAAACTCGATACTCTCATGGTCTGAGGAATTATGCAAACGTTAACCATCTCTGTGTTATTAACCATTAACTTGTGACGAAAGAATCTCATAGCATAACATCAATTTGGGTCGATTCAACACAAATGTTCTGCTAACAATTGTGCCCTCAAAATTGCCGGCATAGTCATGCCCATGGTCAGGAAAACAGGATCATCATGCAATACTTGAGCCAGTCATAGAGGCTTGACTAGGAATACATTTTACCGTTTATTATCCCACATGTGCACATGAGTTTCCCTCCAAGCCTCGTTTTATTTGTAGACTCGAGAATCATTGCAGTTATAGCATGGAACATAAACCTAATTATGAACAGGGAGATAATCAATAACATTTATTATTGCCTCTAGGGCATATCTCCTACACTGATGATGAGGCTGGAGATGGAAATAAGAAGAAGAGGGCCAGAACTACAACTGCTAGAGTGCTTGGAAGACCTTCTATGAGAAGAAGTGATGATGAGGAAGAGGAGGACGAGGACGAAGCAGAAGCACCCCCTGCCAAGACACAAAAGCTCATGAGTGATGCTATGAAGTCTGCTGCTGCTCCTTCCAAGCCCAAAACAAAACCTCCACCTGCTCCACCCAAGTCAACTGCTCCAAAGAGATCCACAAGAAATATCCCAGCTACAGAGAAGAACAAGGCCCGAGTGCCTGAAGTCCAAGAGGATGATGAGCCACTAGTGCTGAGGAAACTGAAGCCCAAGATTCCAGACCACAATGATGATCATCAAGTGGCTGAGAACATGAAGCTAAGAAAGGATGCAGGTCTGAGACTTTGGAGGAAGACAGATCCATATGCCACAAGGAGGAGGACTGTTGCTGACTATCGTTTCCATACCAGAGAATAGCAGGACTTCTATGAGACTGTGTTGCTGGACAAGAAGCCCATAGTGTGTGACATGAAATGGGTTGATTGGGAATACATTGATGAGAATGAAGACTATTTTCCCCATGTCCATGAGAGCTTCAGGCTGAATGGAGTTGATACATTTGTTGGACAGAAGCTCACTAAATGGAATGATGAGATGATTATGCAGTTTTACTCCACTGCTCACTTCTATCCAGATGGAAAGATAGTGTGGATGACTGAGGGCACCAGGTACCAGTCATCAATTTCTGAGTGGGCTGAGCTCATAAATGCTCCAGAGGAAGAAGAAGATGGTCTTGATGTTTATGGCAAACCCAAGAAGGATCACAACTCCATGGCTAACATGTATAAGCCTATTCCTGATGCAGCCCTGGAAACTCACAAGTTTGGATCAATCTACTACCTGCTTGCTGGACTGACCACCATGAACACCATCTTGAGGCATACTTTGTTGCCTAAGTCTAGAGATCACAGGATGATACGTGGTCATTCTATCAACTTGCTACACTTGTTTGATATTCCCCAAAAATTTGAAGTCATGAGCTTGATAGTTGAGACAGTCAAGAGGACAACAGTCGACCAGAAGAGGTCTTGTGGATATGCCCCACACATTCAGATGTTGATCAACTCCAAGGTTGGAACTGGGACATATCTGCTTGACAAAGAGCACCTACCTCTTAGGCCTGATTTTGAAGACAATGAAGTTGTCATGGATGCATCACATCCTACTTCTGCAGAGGCCCAGGAGAAGATTGAGAAAGCAAAGGCTGCAAAAGCAGCAAAGACAGCAAGTGCTCCAGATGCTTCAACTGTGAATCTCAAGACCAAGCAAGATCAGCTCACATATCTGCTAGAGGCTACCATGAGGATTGAGAAGAGCTTGGCCACCTTTACTCAGAATCAGGAAAGCCTAGAGAGGATTGTTGAGAGCAAGATGTATGACCTAGATGTGAAGGTCACAGAGATTCATACCATAGTGGAGAAGCTGAGAGATGATGCTGAGGACAATGATGAAGACCCACTACAAATAGATTCCAGTCAGTGACTAGGGCACAGAGGTCTTCTGCTAAGCCAGTTGCAGACTTGAGACCTGCTCATTCTGCTCCTGCCACCAAAGCCATAGTTGCTCCTCCAGTATCTACTCCACACACTTCAGCAGAGGCATTTGCAGATGGACTCCTCTCCACGCTGTCTATGCACACCAGAGCTACAAGCCAGAAGACCCCTTCAGGAGCTCCCGGAGATCGTGCCTAGAGTGTCGTATAGCACTATATGTTTTCAAACTTTTTGGTAACTTGTTGCCAAAGGGGGAGAAAGTGTATAGATCATAGGCTTTGAGAGAGAGTGTCTTTTGCTTTTGTTGGTTTTTCATTTGCCTTGCTATTTGCTACTTTGGTTTGGTTGTTGCTACTGATGCTACTTGTGTGTTATGCTCATGAGATACTTTGTGAGATCATGTGTTTGATCATACTACGCTTAATGTGTGCTTGCATGATTATATCTATGAATGTTTGTGTATGATCAATCACTTGTATCTTTGGTGATGAGTGCATATTATTTAACTCTTATCATTTTGTGCGCTCCACCAAGATGTATGTGACATGGAAGAGTGCCCCATGATCCTAATCGATTGTGCATTTGCATTCGAACGCAAATTTTAAATAATGCACAAATTTAGGGGGGAGCTCTTGCTTACCACACACTTCTCAAAGCGACGATCTATTTCATTCATATTATCATTTGTCGAAGCTTTGATCTATATGTTGTCATCAATTACCAAAAAGGGGGAGGTTCACTGGTACAGCGAGGTGCTATACAAATGGTTTTTAACCCCTTTCCGCGACGGCGTTCTGAACCGTCGCCTAGTGAGTGACTGCGATAGGGGGGTCCTTCCCACACGACCCAGAAACCGTTGGGGATATGCCCTCCTGGCACACACGCTTGGCAAAATGAGGTCGTGTGCGACCGGCGAGCGATCAAATACGGTTATATGTACAGTTGTGCTAAAAAAATACAATTATACAGGTGAAATCGTTTCCACTCGTAAGTACATCCCACACAGTCAGTCCCCGCTAAACGTTTCCGTTCGTATGTACATTCCACACAGTCAATCCAAGGAATATGTTTCCATTAGTATGTACATCCCACACAGTTAATCCAAGAAGTACGTTTCCGTTCGTATATACATCCCACACAGTCGCTCTAAGGAAAATGTTTTCGTTCGCAGGTACATCACACACAATTTTCCCCATTAAATCATTTGTGATAGCGTTGCCATTGCACACGATATTAACAATTTTATCATTTGCGTTATTGAATGCATCACACACGGTGCGTAGAAGAAACCGTGTGGCAAAGGTTGTCCATCACACACACTTTTTATGTGGTAAACGTTTGCGCAAGGTGGCCTAACGCAAACAGTTTTCAAGAGGATGTCATATGTGATTGTTCATTGATCCAACACGGTTTATTCCTAGAAACTGTGTGCGTTGCCTGAAGTCATCGCCCACGGTGTTTTCTCAATAACCGTTTGCAATAGAAAAACCCAATTAGCAGGCTAATTGGCCATTAGCAGGCTAATTGCCCTATTATTAATAATCCATTTATAATAATCCATTTATTAATCTAATTGACATTTCATATTAAGCACACAATATATTTCATTTCATATTAAGGAAGCAGGATTTCATAATTGAAGTACATCAGAGTAGAATATCATATAGCTTCAGCACTCAGCTACTCCATTACACAACTGCACCAGCACCAAGTTTCACATGCAACATCTAGAACCTTTCGAAATTAGCATCATAGACGGTACATAGACAGATGCATCTCATCTGGAAAACTGCTGAAGCGGAAGGCGAATATTGAGCCTTCATTGATGTTGAAGGTCTTTGCAACTTTAGGCCAGTGCATGTGGATGATTGACCATCCATCCTTCGTCCTCTTCAGGAACACTTCAATATTGAACCATGAGTGTTGTATGAAAACCTTCCTCGCCTCCTGACCATAGAGGTGGTTTGAGAGGTAATCATCAGTGAACTGCTTTGGAAAGGCCTGAAAACAAGGATGTGCATAAATATTTTCTCTATATTGAAAATGGGGCAAAGGAATAAAAAAGGCAAGGTATAATAGTTAGTACCATCTTGTAGTGAAATGATGTCTTCTTCATTGTGTAGATAAAGATCTTGTTATTTTTTGTCGCTAATTTCTTTATCCTAACAATCTTTCTGAGTTTCTTGACTTGACTGATATTCATCGACAACTCATTTCCCCATATGCAAAAAGTGTCGAACAGTGGGTCAAAACCTCTGACAACAGGACCTACATGTGCAAGACCAAATTGTTAAAAACCTAAATATTAGAATGGTTCCTGCAATTGCACAATAATGTGCTATTAGACAAAGGACCATGCATGTGCTAACCTCAATTGTAAACCTCAGTGCTTCCCATTGTTTCCCTGCAACACATATAAGGTAGTTAGTCATCAGGTTAAGTGAGGGTTCGCATGCTATCAGTAAAATATGTTGATGAAAAATAAGCACATTGCAGATTCATTAGATTAATTCAAGCCATATGGAAAACCCATTTATCCAAACCAAGCATGATTAAGAACTAGGAAATATAGCAGTTGTATATGTTTCTCATGTATTAAGTGCAGCCAAATTCGATTTATTCCTCACATGCACAACAATACAAAATTCTACCCACGACAATTGGACATCGCATTGCATAATTGAACCAAGCAGTTAACTAAACACCACAACAAATGAACCAAACATTAACTGAGCACCACATTGCACAATATAACATACTCCTAATAGAAGATCAGACAGTTAACCAAACCAAGCATGCTTAACAACTTGGAAATATAGCAAATGTATTTGTTTCTCATGTATTTAGTACAGCCAAATTTAATTTATTTCTCACATGGTATACAATAACAGAATGCACCCACAACAATTGAACATCGCATTGCAGAATTGAACCAAACAGTTAACTAAACACCACAACAAATGAACCAAACGTTAACTGAGCACCACATTTCACAATATAACATACTCTTAATAGAAGATCAGACAGTTAACCAAACCAAGCATGCTTAACAACTTGGAAATATAGCAATTGTATTTTTTCTCATGTATTTAGTACAGCCAAATTCGATTTATTTCTCACATGGTATACAATAACAGAATGCACCCACAACAATTGAACATCGCATTGCAGAATTGAACCAAACAGTTAACTAAACACCACAACAAATGAACCAAACGTTAACTGAGCACCACATTGCATAATGTATAACATACTAGAAGATCAGACAGTTAACCAAACCAAGCATGCTTGACAACTTGGAAATATAGCAATTGTATTCGTTTCTCATGTATTTTGTAAAGATAAATTCGATTTATTTCTCACATGGAGGACAATACAAAATTGCAGCCTGAAGAATTGAACATCACATTTGCAGAATTGAATCAAATCAAACAGTTAACTGAAGACGACAACTAATTAACCAAACAGTTAATAAGTGAGCACCACATTGCATGACATATAGAACATATACACTAGAGCAACAGATTGCACGGTAAAATTAGATATCACAACTTACTAGAATTTGTTAAGGAAAGGCAGGAATAGCACACGCAACGGGTAAACCGAGCATGCTTAACCGGCGTAGCTAGCAAATGGCAAGGTGCTTCTCCAAGATCTGGGGGTCGGCACGAATGGCAGCCATCGTGACCTCATCCGCGCGTGTGGCCGCGATTTGCTTCTCCGCTGCCAAATGCTCCTTGAGCTCCTGCCTATACTGCGTGCACCATGGCTTAGGGCGGCGCTTATTTGGTGGAGGGGTCGGTGATTTGGGTGGAAAGTGTCGCACCGGCGGTCGGGGCATGTGGGATGTGGAAGGAGGAGGAGGATGGGGGTCGGGTGTGGATTACCTGCCTGGATAGACGAGGCCGAGCAGCGTGAAGGAGGGTCGCCGGAGAGGAGGCGGCGCTGCAAGCAAGGAGTGAAGGTTTCAACTTGGAAAGGAAGGCGGAAACAGTGGAAATGTGGCTTTTGGTAAGGGGGAGGGGGCGGGGAGGTAGATATTTCCGCGGAAGCCGAAAATTTCGAATCGGTGTAGCAAAAAAACTGGCGCACAAAGTGTTATCAGACACAGTCCCTTATTCAGAACTGTGTACGATATGTGAACATCACAAACGATTCAGATAACTTAACCCGTGTGTGATGAGTTTGAACGTCAAAAATTTTGGTTCGAATTTCCCTGGTTACAGTGGTCATCCACGTCATTGCATAATTTGGGTACACAAAGGAGACTATAGCACACCCACACTTCTTAATCGAGCAAGTTCAGCAATTAAATAGAGCTAGCTGACCTAAACATTACTCTAACAAATTAAAGACCGGCGCTCTTAATTAAACAAAACAAAGAGTACTACTACGGTTGGTGCTCGTCGATCTCCGCCGCCTCCTCCATGTCTAGCTCGCGCCCGACGGTCTCCTGGGGAAGGGGCTCCATGGCATCCATCGCACCATACTCGACAAGCATCTCGCCATCCGTGTCCGCCATCTCTTTGGAAAAGGCCACGACGAGCTGGGCATGGGCGGCCGTGATCTGGGCTTGGACGGGCTCCATCATGGCAAGGTATGTGGCGGGGGAACGGACGGCTGCTCGAACGCTCTCGGCGATTGCCAACTCTTCGGCCGTGGGTTGCCGACCGTTGTCGGAGAAACTTCGTTCGATTTGTGCGGTGACCACCACGAGCTGCGCGTGGGCGGCCTCGACATGGTCGTGGGTGGCCTCCATCAGGGTTAAGGCCACCGCTGCGGAACGGACAGCTGCTGTGCCGCTCTCGCCAGTTGCTATCCCCGAGGCAGATGTTGCTGCCGCCACCTGAGAAGCAACAGCGGCCGTTTGGGCTGCCTTGGCCGCTCGGTCGCAGATTGCGACCGCGCTCATGCACCTTGGTAGCACACGCATGGCGGCTGCGGCAGCGCTCTCGCCGGAGTGGTCCGCCGAAGTTGCCCTCACGACGCGGGTCCACATCCCCATCTTTCACCGGCGACGATTGAACAGTGAAATGATATTTGGGGAGCGAGCTAGTGTGCTTGATACGTCGACTATGGACTGTAGCCGACGCACCTTCTCACGTAAGCCATAGGCGTACTATACTCCGACGGTGCTCCAAGATATTTTGTACTGCATCTCACATGGTTGGTGATAATAAACTGTGGGCGATCTACTTGATTTGAATTACATAATGGGGTCACAGCGGCAATGGAGGGTGTTTGAATTGCTAGAACTTTTATCTGCAGTGAACATGCAACTATATGTGTGTCGTAAAAAAATTGGAATTATTCAGGGTTCGTTTGGACATTTTATACATTAAATTGGTTTTCTAGCCATTTCAGGTGCACAATTCAAAATTAAACTACATGCACATGCTCCGGTGCACTAACATGGGTTGTAAAATGATATATGTGTCCATGGATTTATGCTTATGTCCCATGCAAGAAATGGGGATGAATTTCGAACACCAGGACACCGTGGCACTCTGGCAAATGTTGAGGTACTTGCTTTTGTAATTCTAGTAAATCCAAAACCCGTCTAAAATTCATGAACCTTGGCATGCTATCATGGAATGGCATCAACATGCTGGGGTAAAAAATATTGTCCCATTTGGGGCAGGTTATGGTATAAGCTTCTCACAAACCAGAGCTTCTCACAAGAAGCCTCATGGTTCCGTTAGGGAAACGTGTCACCTTTGTGGACAAAACGATATTCGTCGCCTCTTCTTGCTTTCAAAATTTTCCTGGTGTCAACATAGAACAACAGGAGTGTCGTGTTAAATTTTGGAATTTTTCGGGGATTGTTTGGACATTTTTATACGTTAACTGAGTTTTCTAGGAATTTATGTGCATAATTCAAAATTGAACTACATGCACATGCTCTAGTCCATAAAAACGGGTTGCAAAATCAAATGTGTGTCCTTGGTTGCAAGCTTAGGTCACATGCAAGAAATGAGAATGAATGTCAAACACCATGACACTTTCGCTCGGCCGCTAACATTGAGATACATGGTTTTAAAATTCTAGCAAATCGAAAACTCATCTGAAATTTATGAAACTTGACATGATATTATGGAACGGCATCAACATGCCGTGGCAAAAATATTGTCCCATTTGGGGCGGGTTTGGGTATAAGCTTCTCGCAAACCAGAGCTTCTCTCATAACAAGCCTGATGGTTTCGGTAGGGAACGTGCCAGCTTGGGGGACGAAATGATATCTGTTGCCTCTTCTTACTTTCAAATTTTTTCTCCTGTCAACATAGAACAACAGGGTGTTGTGTCAATTTTTGGGATTTTTCAGGGTTCGCTTGGACATTTTTATACATTAACTGAGTTTTCTATGCATTTATGTGCATAATTCAAATTTGAACTACATGCACATGCTCCAGTGCATATAAATGGGTTCAAAATTGAAATGTGTGTCCTTGGTTGCATGCTTAAGTCCCATGCAAGAAATGAGAATGAATGTCAAACACCTTGCCACCATCGCTCGGCCGCTAACATTGAGATACATGGTTTTTAAATTCTAGTAAATCGAAAACACGTCTAAAATTTATGAAACTTGACATGCTAGCATGGAACGGCATCAACATGCCGTGGTAAAAATATTGTCCCATTTGGGGCAGGTTGGGGTATAAGCTTCTCACAAACCAGAGCTTCTCACAACAAGCCTCATGGTTACGGTAGGGAACGTTTCACCTTTCTGGACAAAATGATATCCGTTGCCTCTTCTTGATTTCAATTTTTTTTAGTGTCAACATAGAACAACATGAATGTTGTGTTAATTTTAGGAATTTTTCGGGGTTCATTTGGACATTTTTATACATTAACTGAGTTTTCTATGCATTTATGTGCATAATTCAAATTTGAACTACAGGCACATGCTCCAGTGCATGTAAATTGTTTGAAAAATCAAATCTGTGTCCTTGGCTGCATGCTTAGGTCCCAAGCAAGAAATGGGAATGACTGTCAAACACCTTGCCACCGTCGCTCGGCCGCAAACATTGAGATACATGGTTTTTAAATTCTAGTAAATCCAAAACTCGTCTGAAGTTCATGAAACTTGACATGCTATCATGGAGCGGCATCAACATGCTGTGGTAAAAAAATTGTCCCATTTGGGGCAGGTTTGGGTATAAGGTTCTCGCAAACCAGAGCTTCTCACAACAAGCCTGATGGTTTCGGTAGGGAACGTGCCACCTTTGGGGACGAAACAATATCCGTTGCCTCTTCTTGCTTTCAAAAATTTTCTAGTGTCAACATAGAACGACAGGAGTGTTGTGTCAATTTTTGGGATTTTTCGGAGTTCGCTTGGACATTTTTATACATTAACTGGGTTTTTTAGGAATTTTATGTGCATAATTCAAATTTGAACTACATGCACATGCTCCAGTGCAGAAAAATGGGTTGACATATGAAATGTGTGTCCTTGGGTGCATGCTTAGGTCCCATGCAAGAAATGGGAATGAATTTCAAACACCAGGGCACTGTTGATTGCCGGCAAAATGTTGAGATACTTTGTTTTTAAATTCTAGTAAATCCAAAACTCGTCTAAAATTCATGAAACTTGGCATGCTATCATGGAATGGCACCCGATATGCTGTGGTATTTTTCGTGTCCATTTTGAGAGAAGACGCACTCGAATAACAGCCAACAAAGGCATTTTGAAAAAATAGCTGCCACTTTAACATCTCAAACGTTTGTATAATTTAAATCCTGTGCGTTATGTTAACCATTCACGTGACGCCACGTGTCTAGCTTTTAATGGCTATAGGAGGTGCCGTGCGGACAGCTGCTTGACTGAACGGGAGGTGTGCGAGCGCAGTCCGGTCCGCAGGCTGACCGAGAGGCGTGCAAGTTGTCCTCCAATGCGTAGGCTCACCGGGAAGCGTGCGAGCTGTACGCTTCGCAGGCTCACTAGGAAGCGAGCCATTTGACTTCCATGGCCGCCTGCCTTGCTCGCATCCTCTCCATTAATGGCGCCCGAGCCGCTGTTTAATACGGGCGGCCTTATTGTTCGCCTCCCATTCTCCTCCCTCCCGCAGACCTCCACCAACGCCGTGGCGCAGAAGGATCATCTGCCAGTAGTCTTGAAGTTTGGTGAAGTCGACACTGAGCCGGAGGAGATAGAAAATAAGGAGGAATGGGGCCTCATGGACATGGCCCTAAACGAGCTGGCCACAGCGGTTGCTGCCCCCGCGCCTGTCCCAGCTCCCATCCCCGCGCCCGCGCCAGCAACCATCCCTGTAGCATTGACGAGCTGGTCGCCGAGCACTATCGCAGAGCTGGAAGCCGCGGGCGTCAGCGAGGACTCCGCGGACCCGCGCGAGCTCGTGTACATGCCAGCGCCAGCGCCCGTGCCCGTGCGCGCCCCTCCACCCACCGTGGCGCCGGTCCCTGTGCGTTTGCTTGCACCCGCCGCACCCGTGCCCGTGCGAGCGCCCCCCTCAGCAGCATGGGACGCCGCCATCGACCGCTACCTTGCAGCGCTGCCAGTTGCCATCCTCCCGCGCCCCGCCTGTCGATCGCGCGATGACATGATGTTTGATTTCCAAGTGAAGAACATTCTGTGCTGCCTTGAAGACTTCAACAACAGCGTCCCGGAGGATGACAATGACAACACCGGCGCGGCACGCCGCCTCTGCCGCCGTCGGAAATAGTATTTTTTGGGTTTAATACTGTATCTCGATCATATGAATATAAATTTGCAGTGTGACTGATTGAAAGATATGGTTTGAACGAACTTGTGTTTTTCTCTCTTAATGTACAGACTTATCAAACGATTTTCTTTTGAAAAAAACGTCAATGGTTTTTAAATATAAAACACTCATCGCAAACCTTTTAGTTAGAACATCCGTATGCAAACCGACAGCTTCCCCAGGAAGCCAAGGGAAAATGTGCCGAGCAGGATTTGTGCAGCTCTTTATCGCAAATGTTTTAGATAGAACACCCATATGCAAAGTGAGAGCTATGGTCTTCCCCCGTAAGTCAAGGGAAAATTCGCAGCGCAAGATTTGTGCATCTCTTCAACGCAAACGGTTCAGATTGAATACGGTATGCAAAGCCAGACTTCAGCGCTAAGCCAAGAGAAAATGTGTCGAGCAAGATTTGTACATCCCTTCAACGCAAACGGTTGCTTTGGATGACCTGTGTGCAACCACGTACAGACAATTTGGTAAGATTTGCATCTGTCATAGTTGGGTATATTGCCATTTGTCAAACTGGAAAGATTGACATTTGTTGATCTAGTAACATTGCCATTTGTCAACCTTGTAACACTGCGATTTGTCAAAATATGCAGCTAAAAATCACTAGCACTATCTAATTTTTGCAACTACAATTCAGTAATTAAGCATAGATTTTATTCATAGATTAAGCAGTCGTTATTTATACAAACAGTTCAACTCGACAGCTGAACCGACCAAACTTTTCCCCAATTGTTGCCAACCACGTACTGAAATAGCTAGTTCAACTATATATACTAGCTAATTTTAAGTACGTTGTACAGTTTCACCACATCTATAGTCAGATGAACTGAACAAAATAGCCCCTAAATACTACTACTACGAAGGGGCTTTGTACTACTTCCGGCAGCCTCTCCTCTGCCGAGCGCGCTCAGTAAGAGGCAGAGGAGGAGGAGGAGCCTACCGATGAACTGGACAACTGCAATACGGTGCCTGCCGCTGCTGCACCTTCAGTGACGCTCACCTCGAACTCCCTCTGCCGCTCCAGACGACCCCTCTCGAAGCGGTGGTTCTCCTCGTAGATCTCCTGATTCCTCGCCTATGCGGCGGCGTGTGCTGCGGCCACGGCGGCGGTAAGGCTCTTTGCGTGCTCGACGAGGCGCTCCTCCTCCTCCTGCAGGAACTCAGTGTAGCGCGCAAGGTCGCTAACACACGTGCGGGCCTCCACCTCCGCCTCCCGCCTTCGGGCGGCGGTGGCGGAGCGGGTGATGACCCCGGCGGTCGACGGTGGGCTGGCGGCCACGGCGGCCGACGATGGGGTGGCGGCCATGACCACCACCTCCTGCCTTCGGGCCGCGGCGGCGGAGCGGGTGATGGCCATGGTGGCCGGCAGTGGGGTGGCGGCCACGACGGCCACCTCCCGCCTTCGGGCCGCGGCGGCGGAGCGGGTGATGGCCCTGTCTTTCGATGGTGGTGTGGCGGCCACAGCGGCAGACGGTGGGGTGGCGGCAACGGCAACCGGCAATAGCTGCCGACAGGCATCGGCGGTGGAGAGTGTGGTGGGTGTTCCGCGCACACCCAACAGGGACGCCACGCGCACTACACTACGCCGGGGACTGCGCCGCCGCCGCGGTGTAGCCTCACAGCTGGAGCTGTCCTCTGATGACGGCGGAGTGGCTGAGCGATGACGATGGACCAGTGCCATTGGCGATTGTGGGAGAAGCAGACGAGATAAGCTACAGGGAGGGAGGGGAAAATGCAACGCAGGACTCGCCGGCCGTAAGGGTTTATATAGCAGGCCGGTAAGCATTGCGATTTTGGGGGATTTCACCGACTCGGGAGGGAAGCTTGCGCGGGAACGGGCTCACTACCGTTTGGCCAAAAGAACGCCCCCGCGCGCTGCTCAAGCTTGCGCTCTAAGCCGTCTGCAGCAGCGGGGTGACAAGACGTGCGAGAGGAGGACGAAAGGACACGTACACATACGGTTAATAAAATAAAAATGTTTGCGATTAAATTACCTACTACCCGCGTCCTGATTTATAAGTCGTCTATGTATTTTTGTGCCAAATTTTGACTATAGATTTAACTAATAAAATACGAATGCATGTCACCAGAGATTATATCGTTGGATTCGTATTTGAACATAGTTTCCAATTATATAATTTTTGTAACATGCATTAACATTTTGTTGGTTAAATTTAAGGTCAAAATATGGCACAGAATATAGAGGGCACTAATAGACCAAGACGGTGGTAGTAGCACACGGCCGCTCTCTACGCAGCGACGCAACTGTCGGCCGGCTTGTAGACGACCATTTACTGCGTGTTCAACTGCTCTATGCGTGTGGTTGCCTGCGGTTGAGGCGGCCGCAGCGCGCTCTGCTCGCGTCCCGCCGCGCGCGCTCTGCTCTCGCGTCCCTCCGGGCACTCTGCCCTCGTCCCTCCACGCGCGCTGCCAGTGTTTGGGGCCGGCGCACGATCACGCACGTTTGTGTGCATGCGGTTGCGCCGGGCACGGCGCGACGATGCAGTTACCCGCTGCAAAAACTGACACGCGGACGCTCCGAGAATCCAGGCCGCCCGGCCCCCATTTATTCCTGCGCCATTTACCTTCATCTCTCGCGCCACACGACACAATAAGCACACCCACGACGACACATACAGAGAGGACATCTAGCGGTTCCAATGGCGCTCCCCGTGGCTCCAATGGCGCTCCCAGCGGCCGATGACGACAACGGCGGGCAGTTCACCACGCATCACGTAGTGGACACCCACGTGAGGGAGAAGGCCCTCTCGGTGGTGTACATGAACGAGCCGGTCTCGATGGAGAGCTCCATCCAAACTATGGAGCAGTTGCTTGCCGAGGACAAGTACTAAGTGGTCGGCTTCGACCTCGAGTACACCATCGGTCGTGCCGGGCACGATCAGAAGGTTGCCGTTGCCCATTTGTGCGTGCGACATGACGTCCTCGTCTACCACTACCACCTGGCCACAAGGTCTTGCGAGTGTTTCTCCAGGTTTATCAACAGCTCCGACTACAGTTTCGCTACAGTGGACACCACCAACGATCTAAAAGCGCTCAAGGTTTCGGGCTTGAAATGCCAGAATCTTATCAACATCCAGGACCACTACAAGGTCTGGGGCAGCGACAACAACAAACAGAACTCCCTGATTGACCTCACCTCGGCCATCATCGACCCCTACTACATGAAGATGAAGGATGAGAGCAAGAAGGACAAGAACGCCTGGCACAGTGTCTGGCATGAGAGACTGGATGAACAACACGTCAAGTACGCGGCCAAGGACGCGTACACAAGCTACGAGATGTACATGCGGATCGTTGACATGAGGGAGTGTCTTCTTCCTGCCCCAGACGTGGGATCGAGCCACAGAGTAGTGGCGGGAGCGTCACAAGAAGTAGATGACTAGACGATTGTTTCTCCTAGTTTAGAATGCATACAATTGTTTATTGAGATGTGTGCGAATGATCTGTATAGTCACTTATGTAATTGGATGTTTATTTTAGTTATATATATATATATGTTATTCTTCTGTAGACAGAGCAAATCACACGGCTTATTAGCAGCAATCGTATGTGTTATTATTGGTCTTCGCACATATTTCTGATTACGGACATGTTTGCCGCGTATCACACACATGTTGTTTAGTTGAACCGTTTCTGTTGTGTTGCCTAATCACACACAGTTCATCCTAGTGAACTGTATGCCGTATATCGCACATACCCTCATCTGGCTGCCCGTTTCTGTTGTTCTGCATCATCGCAAACAGTTCTTCTGGATTAACCGTTTGCCACTCATTGCACACGCCACTCCAATATGAACCGTGTTTGATGTCGCCGCCATCGCAAACGTTTTGCATCTTTTTTGACGGTTTTATTACATCACCGTTTGTGATTGATGCATCGCACACAGTTTCATCGAAGGGTTTCTGATTCGACTGTCGTGTTTGGACCATCCTGCAATAGTGATTGAAAGTGCAACTAATTCCCGGGTGGTTTTGGTAATTCATAACAACATATAGCTCATTGAACTAATATCCATTCAAGTTTAATATTTCAGAAAGTTCAATGAATGGCATGGCATGGACTAGGAATGTGGACCCCTCAAAATGCTAAGGACACATATTGGCAGAAGCTCAAGACTCTTCATTTTACTTTTAGTGATCCAAGATCACATTGAGTCCATAGAAAAGCCAATACTATTAAAAGGGGATGGGGTGTTGCTTAATGCCTTGCTTGCTCAAAGTGCTTAGTGATATTGCTCCAAAGCCCTCAACCACTTTCTCATTCCAAATATGTCCAAATCCCAAAGTCAAACTCGGCCCCACCGATTCATCCTATCCGGAGCCACCGAGTTCATATGACATAGCCACTACCAGAAACCCTAATAGTTCGGTCACACCGATACGGATCTCGGTCTCACCGAGATGGCCTTGCCAACTCTCTGTTGCCTGTTGCAATTATTTCGGTTTCACCGAGATGGCTTCACATTCGCTTTCTTGCCTTATTGCTTCACTTCGGTCTCACCGAGTTGATGCAATCGGTGCCACCGAGTTGATGTTTGCCCTAAGCCCTAGCACATCGGTCCCACCGAGTTGTTCCAGTCGGTCTCACCGAGATTCCTAACGTTCATATTTTGAACTAAATTGGTCTCACCGAGTTCTTCTATTCGGTCTGACCGAGTTGAGTCAAATATGTGTAACGGTTGAATTTTGTGTGGAGGCTATATATACCCCTCCACCCCCTTCTCCATATGTGAGAGAGCCATCAGAACGTGCATACACTTCCAACATACATTTTCTGAGAGAGAACTACCTACTCATGTGTTGAGATCAAGATATACCAATCCTACCCCAAGAATCTTGATTTCTAGCCTTCCCCAAGTTGCTTTCCACTCAAATCATCTTTCCACCATATCCAAATCTCTGAGAGAGAGTTGAGTTTTGGGGAGACTATCATTTGAAGCACAAGAGCAAGAAGTTCATCATCAACACACCATCTATTACCTTTTGGAGAGTGGTGTCTCCTAGATTGGTTAGGTGTCGCTTGGGAGCCTCCGACAAGATTGTGGTGTTGAACCAAGAAGTTTGTAAGGGCAAGAAGATTGCCTACTTCGTGAAGATCTACCCGAGTGAGGCAAGTCCTTCGTGGGCGATGGCCATGGTGGGATAGACAAGGTTGCTTCTTCGTGGACCCTTCGTGGGTGGAGCCCTCCGTGGACTCGCGCAACTGTTACCCTTCGTGGGTTGAAGTCTCCGTCAACGTGTACGTACGATAGCACCACCTATCGGAACCACGCCAAAAATCTCCGTGTCTCCATTGCGTTTGCACTCTCCAAATTCTTCCCTTTACCTTCATATGCAATGTATTACTTTCCGCTGCCACACTCTTAGAATTGCATGTGTAGGTTGATTGCTTGACTTGTGTTAATTGTTAAAATCTGCTCACAACTAAAATTGGGAAAATGTTAGATTTTAATTTGGTCAAGTAGTCTAATCACCCCCCCCCCCCTCTAGACCTACTTTCGATCCTACAAGCCGCGTCCTTTGAGATCCTGCATGGGGAGAACAGTGATACAATTTTGTGGAGCGTCTCGGCATGACCGCTCACTTTCATACGTCACCATCGATGACTTCGACTACTTCCTCGACTTCCCAACCACATCATAGGTGACAACAACATTGACGTGAAAATGGGCCGCCAATGTGAATCTTGTCCTGCAAGTGCACAGTGTTTTGTTGTACCTATTTTGGAAGTAAGAGTAGCAAATGAAGAGGTGAGGAAATGGTCTTTTGCCCCTTATAGAGGTTTATCAGAATGTACTTGCAAGTTATTTTAGATCCCAAGCGAAAGCGGTGCGAAGGTAAAAATATTGTAAGTGTGTGAAAACGAGAATCAAAGTGCGCAAGAATAGCAACCAAGAACAAGAGAGTAATGAAAATGACGATTATGCAGTAGGGCTAAAAGAGTTATCAGAGAGTCTAGATTCAATACTAGTATTTATGACACTTAATTATGTAGAAACACAACTTTTGGTTCAGATACGTAATCTGTGTTATATGTGTATTGTGTGGGCGGAGTCCATAACAAGATATGTGCGTACAGCCGCAACTTTGCATCACGCACGCCACCATCGTCCCTCCAATAACTACCGGCGAAGTACGATGGTGATTAAGAATCTCGTTTTCTCTTTGTGGAGGCGATAAAGCATATGGGTCTCCGTTACCCTTACTAGTGATCCCTGAGTAGAGGAGGTAGCTTATGTGACCGTTGTACCTCTAACCTTCATGACACAAAGATAATAGTTTTGTTCAATTCCACTATGGCTAAATATCGTGCAGTCGACGTTCACGCAATATCACGAAGAACATTATAACAGTCTATAACAAAGATTGTATATCTTATTGGTGTTCAATTCATATGAATATTAGGATTCCTCCATATCCCTGAGAACTAGAAAATCACTTGGACATAGAGATACAAGACATCATCGAGGTGTTCATGGCAATGAAAGATGAATGATCAATGCGATACACGTATAAATCCGTACTACCTGAGATTACAATGGGATGAATGGAGGAGCCTCTCTCGAGGACATGGATGACTATGAAGATAGATGGCATAGTCTTCGTGATTGAAGCAATGGAGAGGTGGATGACTTTTTTTTATTCCCCCTCCGGGTCCCTTCTGGAGGTGAGGTTTCTACTTCTGTGTCGCGAGTTGGAGTCTCTCTGTTCGTCACATCTGAGATCCGTTTGTACGTGGTAAAAGTAATCAATCAAGGGGAGGCGACGCCGCATGATACCACCACTGGTACGAGCGCGTTGTCTTCTCTTGTGGATTGCCCGACGCCGTTTGGTTTCTTCCACATGCTTGTCTCTTCATATGATAGGCTTTTAAGACACCCAGGTATAGCATATTTTACATCAAAAATAGATTTTTTTTCCATTCAATGCCCAGAATCTTCTGCTTCTTGTGGATCCTGGCAAATTCAAACAAAAAGGTGCACAGACATGGTAAAATACATAAAATCTTGCGTCTATGTTGCAAAATGCACTCATCTATCAACCTGCCGCTGCCACGGCCCTCACTTTCTCAACCACATGGTATAATCTGTTCATCTCACTTTCGTTGGTTCATGCGTCTGCAGTACCTACTATGTTCATAAATATTCATGTGCTATGCTTAGTATGTGATTCTTGCTAGCCCTATGGTCATGTTTTTCACATGGATTGAATTAATTCAAAAAATGTTAATACATCCATAAAAAAGATCTGTACATAAAACAATGATACCCGGATGAGAAACCCCAAAACCCATCACACAGATGTTTTCTATCAGGAGAGGCTAATTCAATTGATCTTTTTAAATAAAGGCAAAAGCATTGCCTTTTCATTGATTATTACAATTGCTTTGTTTGAATACGAGCTTTCGTACAAACAATTCAAACATTACCAGTAACGGAATACTGGAACGTACGAGTTTCAAGACATCCAGGAGAGGAAAAGGGACCGACAATTACCAGTAACGGAATTCGCCTTGTATCATGACTACATTTCCGTAATGAAAACGGGGCCGTGTGGCCCCTTTGATCGTTTTTTTTTTTTTGCACGGTTATCCGTTTATGCTTAGGATATTTGTGTGCTTGAGATATTTGTGGTTGGATGGGTAGAGGGACAGTGGTATCCTCAGCCCACCAGAGTTCAAGTCCTGGTGCTCGCACTATTCCTGGATTTATTTTAGGATTTTCGGCGATGCGCTTTCAGTGGGAGGAGACGTTCCCGTCGACGACGAGGCGTCTACGGTGACTTCGTAAATTTCAAGATGACATGCCGGCTCAGTCTATCGGAGGTGCTCATAGGGGTAGGGTGTGCGTGTGTGCGTTTATAGGAGTGAGTGTATGCACGTATGTATGAGCGCTTGCGTCTGTACTGATTGTAAAAAAAAAAGATCCATCATTATCCCTTCTCATATGGCTCTTCTCATATACTATGACAGAACTATTCCTTTCCCATTTTAATAGCAACATGGCTTATCTTAATCAGTCGGTTACTAGAAAGTTGCAATAATTCAGTCTTTTGAAAGTGCAAGAGTTGCTCGTGTCATGCTAAAGCACTCATCAGCAGAGCATCTGGCTATGGAACGCCCTGATCCGCCTGCGTTCCCACTGACCCATCTCTATCTTTTCCAACCGTCGTCCGCTTCGTGGTCTAGAGCAGGAAGGGTTGGTCACCTGCACACACCTAGCACTAGAACTAGAAGGTATACCTGCTGATTTCTGATTGACGAGTGGGATATTTAACTCGGTGCCCGGGCTTATTTGCACCCGGCGAACAATAAATTTAAAAAATGCAAAGAAAAAAAAAAGGTGAAAAATGTTCTAATGCGTGATGTTCATGCCAAATTTTAGTTTGTTTAGACATCCGAGGAGCTCATAGCAAAAAGACAAAATCGGTTAAGACAGTATGTGAACGACTTACTAAATAGCCAGCTTTATAGCAGGAACCTTCCGGTTCCGTCCTTGTGCCGCCTCCCCGGGAGGTGGCTGGGGCAGCGCGCGTCCCTCCCTCTCGGCCGTCCTCCTCCTCCTCCCCCCCCCCCCCCCCCCCCCCCCCCCCCCGCGCTGCCGTCGGCGGGCGCCCCCAACGCTGGCCCGGGTGGTGTCGACGGCGGCGGGACCTCCTGTCCTCGCACGCGTGTTTCCCCTTCCCGGGGCAAGGGACGGTGGCGGTGCTGCCCGGCTTGGCAGCGACCCGGCGACCCGGCGGCGGGCGTGGTGGCGTGCTGCTCCTTGGCGGCGGGGCAACGTGGGGAGTGGCCGACGGCGCGCCCCGACCCAGATCTGGCCCCTGCGGGTCCCATCTGGGTCCTAGCGGGCCGGCCACTAGCGCGGTTTCGACGTCTTCTATGTGGCGAGGAGGAGGAACAGCTCGGACAGGGGATGGCGGCGCCGGCAACGTGCCTTCTGCAGCGCGACGGCGGGAGCTTTGCGGGCATCTGAGGGCCCGACCGGGCTTGTGGGCCCACGAGCCTGGTATGCTCCTGCTGTCGCGTCTGGTCGGTTACCGTCGTCGACGGTGGAGGTTGGGCCCTCCCGCGTGCCGACGGTGCTGCTGTCCCTAGTCCCGGCTCCTCTTCTTCGTTGTGCAGGCCCCTTCGCGGTGTCGTGGTGTGAGGCGGCGTGGGAAGCTTCAAGACCGTGTTGGCGCAGGGTGGTGATCTGTTTGGTGGCGTGCTCCGGAGCGCCCGAGGCGAAGGTTGGGATCGGGAGAAATCCCTATCGGCCTAGCCGACATCGACGCGGTGGCACCTGTGGGTCGCCGGACATTCCTGGAGGGCGTTAGGGGCTACCCTTCCTGTCTCCTCACTGCGTACCAGGGGAAACCCTTGGCAGCAACGTCGTCATCGTCGCGTCTCTTCTTGGAGGTGTTGATTAGTACCGGCACTTCGGAGTCTAGGAGCTTGGTGGAAGATCCCCGGTGGGCGCAGCGGTTGCGAGGCTTCTTCGTTTTTGTTGATCCTCCGTTGTCGGTATTGTGCTGCTTGCACCCCAGCATCTATCGTTGGTTGTATCGGTGATGGTTTGCTTTGTAATACAAAGTGGGGAGAAACTCTATTTCGTCAACAGTATGTGAATAGTAAACTTTCTTACAACCCTAAAATTTGTTTTTTGCTGAGAGCTACTGAAATGTTCAAACTCCACGAAATTTGGCATGGACTTCACACATGAGCATCTAGCATCACGATTTTTTTTATTATTTTAAATAAATTTACTGTTCACCTCAGGTGCAGATACACCCGAGAGCCAAAACGCCGTACTTGACGAGTTGCCTATTCAAAGACGCCTACGTCGTCTCCTTCCTGGCCGGTGCAAGTTGGGAAGAAATGACGGTTTTTCCCATCCGATAATCTCCACAGTCCACACGAAATGATATCCAAAGGTAGCATGAGCTCAGCCTCGGATCCTCGATATCTTGCGTGTGGATCAATCTGATGGAAGCTGCTTCAATTCCCGGATAGCAAGTCAAGGCTCGATCGAGAGCAAAAGGCGCTGCTTCCAACCCCGAAGCCGTCATCTGTCATGTCGACACTCGACCGGTTGACAGCAACATGCGGCGAACACAAGGCCACATATCCGTACTTGACCGAACGAAACCTTTGGAAAAGCACACACCAACTCGGACATTTCGTTGGAACCCAAGCGGGCCGGACGTTTCCCGCCTCTTGGCGATCTCCGCGTCCCGCCGCGCCGGGCTGACCGAGCTGCTCGCGAGCCAGCCTTAAAGCTTACGTGACAGCAGCCTGGTTTTCTTGCTTTGGTCGCCTGCTCATCTCATCCGAAGACTTCATCGATTAGCAATGGGCAAGTCCTGTTCTCCTTCCCTTGTGTTGTTGCTGGCTGCTGCCATGGCGGCGGCGATGGTGTTCGTCGCGTCGTCGCCGGTGGCCGGATTGCCGGAGGCGGAGCCCCCGTTCCCGAACCCGTGGCTGGCGTTCCAGAACCTCTCCGGCTGCCACATGGGCGACGAGCGGGACGGGCTCGCGAGGCTCAAGGACTATCTGAGCCACTTCGGGTACCTCCCGGAGGCGCCGTCCTCCTCGCCCTTCAGCGACGCGTACGACGCCGACCTGGAGGCGGCCATCGCCACGTACCAGCGCAACTTCGGCCTCAACGCGACGGGGGTCCTGGACCCGTCCACCGTGTCCCAGATGGTCGCCCCGCGCTGCGGCGTGGCCGACGTCATCAACGGCACCTCCACCATGGACCGGAACGCGTCGGGGCACGGCCGGCACCTCTACACGTACTTCCCCGGCGGGCCCATGTGGCCGCCGTTCCGCCGCGAGCTCAGGTACGCGATCACCGCGACCGCGGCGACGTCCATCGACCGGGCGACGCTGAGCGCCGTCTTCGCGCGCGCCTTCGCCCGGTGGTCCGACGCCACCACGCTGCGGTTCGCGGAGACGGCGTCCGAGTCCGACGCCGACATCACCATCGGGTTCTACGCGGGGTCGCACGGCGACGGCGAGGCGTTCGACGGGCCGCTGGGCACGCTGGCGCACGCCTTCTCGCCGACGGACGGGCGGTTCCACCTGGACGCCGCGGAGGCGTGGGCGGCGGACGGGCAGGGCGACGCGTCCTCCCGCCCGGGCGCGGTGGACCTGGAGTCGGTGGCGGTGCACGAGATCGGGCACCTGCTGGGGCTGGGCCACTCGTCGGTGCAGGGCGCCATCATGTACCCGACCATCAGGACGGGGACGAGGAAGGTGGACCTGGAGTCGGACGACGTGCAGGGGATCCAGAGCATGTACGGGACGAACCCCAACTTCAAGGGCGTCGCGCCGACATCGCCGTCGACGAGCAGCCGGGAGATGGACAGCAGCGCCGGCGCCGGCTCCCGGCCGGGCAGCCGGTTCGTTGCGGTAGTTGTGGCGGTTGGCCTGCTGCTCCTACTGTCGTTACTGTAGAACGCCTGGTCCTTTTGCCTGCCGCCGTGACGGTCACGTCACGTCCATCTCCGCAGGCTCTGCCACGATTGCTAGTTCGATTGGTCATTGACATTTTTGGATAGATTCTTCTGTACATACTTACTAATACACTACAGAATAATACAGCAGATTACACGATTTATTTTTTTCAGTGTCAAACCCCCTAGCGTGTGAAGTATGGCATCTCTTTTGGTTGCTGGTCGTTGGTTTGCCACAAGACACTGTCACGCTGATCATTCGACAAGTAGATTATTACACTATTTTTGTGACCTCTGTCCGGCCAAATGGTAGTTGCTGCTGTTGGTCGGGGCTGGACTCTGGGTGCCGGATCAGGCTATTCAGCAACAGCGACTCAGGACCCCGGCAGGCGTCTGTCCTGTCCGGGAGAGAGAATTTTTTTTATTTTATTTTTTTTGCGGGTAGGGAGAGAGAATATTGAGGCATCGCCGGGGAAAATTCTATGCTTTGTTTGGTCGCCCGTCCACTTCGTCCATGCACGCATTAGTATAACCTCATGACTTCATTTCGCAATTCAAAAGTACAGTTGACGTCCATCAGAATACCTACCCAGACCAGACAAACATCAATGAGAAAAATAGGAAAAGTCTGCTCTCCGAATGTTGGCTTCCTAGTCTTATGTATCGAACGCTCACGTGTGGTTTGGTTGGGTAGTTGCGCAAGGAATGCACAATGAATATAATATAAAAATATACTGTCACAGTGAATATAATGAAGCTCCCGCAAAAAAGAAAAAGAAAATAATGAAGCAAATTTGGTGTTATGGATGTTGGTATATTTTCATTTGAAAGACAATTGACATGTCAAATTTAATGAAGTTTAACTTAGGATAACATTAGAACTACAGTTATTTTGGAATGAATAGAGTAACCCAGAATGATTCATACTATCAATAAAGTTCTTGGTTCAACTAAAACAAAGCTTTTGGTGCACAAAAAAAGGGAGATCCTGTCCAGAAGACGACCAGCCCTCCTCCTAGATGCTCACTGGTTGATGAACCTTAAACTCCTTGGACAACTTGGTCAAGCCGATCTCCTCCCAAAAAACTAATCCCACGACTCCAAATGGGCCAATTCGAAGCTTAATTCTAAACGCCACGACAGGCACTTGCTGCGGTTTTGCTCCGAGACAAGCCAAGCAAGCCTCTTTTGAACCGATCAAATCAGGCTACCGGTTCACCGGCCCGTCCGCTCAAACAAAGGCGAGGTCACTCTCGCGACATCGGTCTTGCACGCACGCGACCAGCCTGTAATTTCGTCCGACAGTACACTAGTAATAACCAACATTTCATTCAGTTAAAAAAATCATTTCATTCAGCAGAACCAACGGTGCTCACCTGTGGCCGCGCACGGTTAGACCGACACGCGGGCCACGACGACCTCCGCAGACCCCACCGGTCGGCGTCTCCGCGGCTGGAAGCTTCGTATTCACAGCCCAGGTCGTGTGGACGGACCGCAGCCCCCGTCGTGACGCCGGTCAAAACTGGCATGCAGCGCCGCGGGAAGGAGAACCAACCGAGCAACCAACGAGACCACCGCGTCCCGGTCCCGGTCCCGGACGCATCCGGCCTCCTCCGCGTACGTTTCCTCCCACGCGTGTCTGCTGGAAGGACGATCCCGTCCCATTGATTGGTTGCCCGAAGCGGAGCCGCGCATGCCCCCTATAAAACCCCGCCATTCTCGCCCCGACTGACCGCAGGAGAAAGAAGCTTTTTGTTCATCGCTTGATTGAGATCGTTTGGTTCTCGACGATGGAGCGCAAGAACTCGTTCGGCTCGTCGTGGGCGGACCAGTGGGACTACGGCAGCGACCCGGCCCCGCGGGCCGGCGCCGGCGGCGGGAAGAAGCAGGGCGGTGTGGGCGGCGGGGTGGAGAAGACCAAGGCGGCCGCGGCCACGGGGCTGAAGAAGGTGAAGGAGGGCACCGCGCACGGCTTCCAGTGGATCAAGGGCAAGGTGCAGAAGAAGAAGCAGGGCGCCGCCGGCGACGACGTGGCCGCCGGGTATTAGGCCTGGCCCGGTTGATTCCCGGCGGATGGAAATGGATGGACGGATGGTCGATTGATTGATTAGGCGATCTTTTCTTTTCTTTTCTTTTGCCGTTCAATTGGCTCTGTACATACAGTTTTGCCGTTGGATTCAGGCTCCACGCCGCCATGTAGATCATCGATCGTTTAGATCTCTGCTTATTGATTGGTTCTTTGTTCTGTCCGTGTCCTGTTGTCGATTGATCCGATGAAATATGCTGCTAATTAGTTCGTTCACTGCTAATTAATCTGCATGCGTTTGTTTTGGAACGCGGTGCCTGATCTTCAGATTTGCCGGCTGCCACCTCCGGCAATTTCAGTTCATCTTTTTTTCCTTTCTGAATTCCGAGTACAGAGTCCTGTGATAGTGGAAGATCAGTATATGGGAGTTTCCACCTAGTACAGTTGCATAGTTCCATTTCGTCCTTCACGGATCAACTGGACCTCTCATTTTTCATCTACTTTTGTTCCCACACAAAGATCATTAACACTGAGAAAGCGAAATGGAAGTGTTGATTTTGCGGGCAAATTAAACTGGTACCGCGTCAGCATACTAGCACTGTTTCAGCTTTATACATCAACATGTTTGCTGTAAGATTTCAGAAATGGCATGTCAAGGACAAAGTATCAAGCTCTGCAGAGTCGCAGACATTGTTAGTGATGGTTGGATTCTGAAGACATGTCTACAATAGTTACATACTTGCCCCTCTAAATGGAGCATTACTCAGAAATGACCATTGAACTACTGAGATGGTGAAGGTTAGCGCAATCCGAACAATAGAGGATTTAGGATGGGTTTGGCCGGCTCTCATCTGGATGAGAATTAACTAAGTCTCATCTAGTAAGTCCTGCACCATTTGACTTTACGTGGAGATTCATACCGACTTCTTTTTTATTAATCAAATGGTATTTATGTTAGATGAGATGCTGCTAATTCTCAACTAGATAAGAATTAACAAACCCGAGGATTGAAACTTTGCTAATTCTCAACTAGATAAGAATTAACAAACCTGAGGATTTAGAATGCATATACACTAGAATGCAAAAATGCTAGTGGCACTTGGTGCTCATAGAAAGCCCATAAGAGCAACCATTTTAAAAGATTTAAAGAGAAATGTTTTTTATGATAATGCTTGTAGAGTCACCCAATTTTTCACTTGGTGCAACTACCTAATTCTGTCATGTTCAGTCATGTACTAATTCATTTTTAGTACCCAATCATGTAATCAGTTCATGTCACACACAAGATAAGCAAAACAGGACAACACAAAGACAATTAGCGTTGAAGAGGTTGTGGAAGAAGTGGCAGCTTACTTGTATGTAAATGCACTGGCAGGGTCTGAAAACACAAAGACAATTAGGTTGAGAGCATTAGTGGAAAATAAGGTCATGTTGCTCTTAGTGGATTCAGGAAGTTCCCATACTTTTATTGACAGACAATTAGCTGACAAGCTAGATCATAAAGCAACTATTCTGAACAACCCTCTGAAGGTCAAGGTGGCTAATGAAGAGCAACTGCAGTGTGATACTTAACCGACAGAGTTTAAAAGGTGGATTAGTGGGCACACTTTCACTTCTGACATGAAAGTGACTGATTTAGGGGGTTATGATGAAATTTTAGGAATGGATTGGCTTGCTCAGTGGGGAGCAATGACATGTCACTGGGAAGAGAAATGACTGCAGTTTGATAAGCAGGGCCAACAAGTTAAACTTCAGGGTATTGTGGAAAAAACACAAACCGAATTGCAAGCAATTACTATGGATCAAATGCTTAAATGGCACAAGCGAAATGATATCTGGGCCATTTTTGTACTTTCTCCTTCCTTGCAATTTAAAGAACATGTGGTGCCAGAGTGTATTCACAAAACCCGAGCAGACTTTACTGATGTATTTGAGGACCCCAAATAGCTGCCTCCTCATAGAGCTTTTGACCATGCAACCTCATTAGTACCTGACAGTACACGTGTGATTGTCAAGCCCTATAGATATAATCCTCCGCAGAAAGATGAGATTTAGAAACAAGTTAAATGAAATGCTGGCCTATGGTCTGGTCAGACCTAGTGTGTCACCCTTTGCATCTCCAATGTTACTTTTGAGAAAAAAAGACATGACATGGAGGTTTTGTGTGGACTACAGAAGACTGAATACCCTGATAGTGAACAACAAGTTACTGAAGGAAATATGCCCTAGAGGCAATAATAAATTTGTTATTTTATATTTCCTTATTCATGATAAAGGTTTATTATTCATGCTAGAATTGTATTGATCGGAAACCTAAATACATGTGTGAATACATAAACAAACACCGTGTCCCTAGTGAGCCTCTACTTGGCTAGCTCGTTGATCAAAGATGGTTATGGTTTCCTAACCATGGACATGAGTTGTCATTTGATAACGGGATCACATCATTAGGAGAATGATGTGATGGACAAGACCCATCCGTTAGCTTAGCATAATGATCGTTCAGTTTTATTGCTATTGATTTCTTCATGTCAAATATATATTCCTTCGACTATGAGATTATGCAACTCCAGGATACCGGAGGAATACCTTATGTGCTATCAAACGTCACAATGTAACTGGGTGATTATAAAGATGCTCTATAGGTATCTCCGAAGGTGTTTTGTTGAGTTGGCATAGATCAAGATTAGGATTTGTCACTCCGAGTTTCGGAGAGGTATCTCTGGGCCCTCTCGGTAATACACATCATAAGCTTGCAAGCAAATGACTAAGGAGTTAGTCACGAGGTGATGTATTACGGAACAAGTAAAGAGACTTGCCGGTAACGAGATTGAACTAGGTATGAAGATACCGACGATCGAATCTCGGGCAAGTAACATACCGATGGACAAAGGGAATTACGTATGTTGTCATAACGGTTCGACCGATAAAGATCTTCGTAGAATATGTAGGAGCCAATATGGGCATCCAGGTTTCGCTATTGGTTATTGACCGGAGAGGTGTCTCGGTCATGTCTACATAGTTCTTGAACCCATAGGGTCCGCACGCTTAACGTTTGATGATGATATAGTATTATATGAGTTATGTGATTTGGTGACCGAATGTTGTTCAGAGTCCCGGATGAGATCACGGACATGACGAGGAGTCTCGAAATGGTCGAGAGGTAAAGATTGATATATAGGACGATGGTATTCGGACACCGGAAGTGTTTCGGGGGTCACCGGGTACTTATCGGGTCACCGGAAGGGGTTCCGGACACCCCCGGCAAAAGATATGGGCCTTATGGGCCAAGAGGGGAAACGCACCAGCCACAAGGGGCTGGTGCGCCCCCCATATGGGCCGGCCAAAGGAGGAGAAGGAAAGGGGAGAAGGAAAAGGAAAGTGTGGATTAGGATTCCTACTTCCTTCCCTCTCCCCCTCTCTTTCCTTCCCACTCGGTTAAATATGGCAGGGGGGCGCCACTTGGGAGGACCCCAAGTAGGATTCGGCCTACTTGGGGCACCCTCCTAGCTGCTCCCCTCTCCCTCCCACCTATATATATGAGGAGGGGGCGCCTAGCACACCCCAAACAATTGTCTAGCCGTGTGCGGCACCCCCCTCCACCGTTTACACCCCCGGTCATATTTTCGTAGTGCTTAGACGAAGCCCTGTGGAGATCACTTCACCATCACCATCACCACGCTGTCGTGCTGACGGAACTCATCTACTACCTCGACATCTTGCTGGATCAAGAAGGCGAGGGACATTACCGAGCTGAACGTGTGCAGAACGCGGAGGTGCCATGCGTTCGGTACTTGATCGGTTGAAGCGCGAAGAAGTTCGACTACATCAACCGCATTGTGAAATGCTTCCGCTTACGGTCTACGAGGGTACATAGACACACTCTCCCCCTCGTTGTTATGCATCTCCATGGATAGATCATTGCGTGTGCGGAGATTTTTTTTTGTTTTCCATGCAACGATTCCCAACAGTGGCATCATGAGCCAGGTCTATGCGTAGATGATATGCACGAGTAGAACACAAAGAGTTGTGGGTACTACAGTCGCTTGAATCAAGTGGGAGTTAATCTTCCAGATAAGATAGTGATTGAAGAGTTCTCTAGTCACTATCACCAAGCTACAAGAATTTCGTGATGAACTATAATGTGCAAGGGATAACGAAAAACGATTCCCAAGCTCTTCGCGATGCTGAAATCGACGAAGGTAGAAATCAAGAAAGAGCATCAAATGATGATGGTTAACAAAACCACTAGTTTCAAGAAAAAGGGCAAGGGATAGAAAGAGAACTTCAAGAAGAACAGCAAACAAGTTGCCGCTCCCATGAAGAAGCCCAAAGCTAGATCCAAACCTGAAACTGAGTGCTTCTACTGCAAAGGAAATGGTCACTGAAAGCGGAACTGCCAAAAAAAAACTTGGCGGATAAGAAGGATGGCAAAGTGAACAAAGGTATATTTGATATACATGTTATTGATGTGTACTTTACTAGTGTTCATAGTAGCCCCTGGGTATTTGATATTGGTTCAGTTGCTAAGATTAGTAACTCAAAACAGGAGTTGCAAAATGAACAGAGACTAGTTAAGGGCGAGGTGACGATGTGTGTTGGAAGTGATTTCAAGGTTGATAAGATCACCATCGCACACTCCCTTTACCTTCGGTATTAGTGTTGAACCTAAATAAATGTTATTTGGTGTTTGCGTTGAGCATGAATATGATTGGATCATGTTTATTGCAATACGGTTATTCATTTAAGTCAAAGAATAATTGTTGTTCTGTTTACATGAATAAAACCTTCTATGGTCATACACTCAATATAAATGGTTTATTGAATCTCGATCGTAGTGATACACATATTCATAATATTGATGCCAAAAGATGCAAAGTTGATAATGATAGTGCAACATATTTGTGGCACTGTCGTTTAGGTCATATTGATGTAAAGCGCATGAAGAAACTCCATGCAGATGGGCTTTTGGAATCACTTGATTATGAATCATTTGATACTTGCGAACCATGCCTCATGGGCAAGATGACTAAAACTCCGTTCTCCGGAACAATGGAGCGAGCCAATGACTTATTGGAAATAATACATACCGAGGTATGCGGTCCAATGAGTGTTGAGGCACGCGACGGGTATCGTTATTTTCTGACCTTCACAGATGATTTGAGTAGGTATGGGTATATCTACTTGATGAAACACAAGTCTGAAACATTTGAAAAGTTCAAAGAATTTCAGAGTGATGTGGAGAATCATCGTAACAAGAAAATAAAGTTTCTACGATCCGATCGTGGAGGCGAATATTTGAGTTACGAGTTTGGCCTTCATTTAAAACAATGTGGAATAGTTTTCACAACTCATGCCACCTGGAACACCACAGCGTAATGGTGTGTCCGAACGTCGTAACCATACTTTATTAGATATGGTGCGATCTATGATGTCTCTTACCGATTTACCCCTATCGTTTTGGGGTTATGCATTAGAGACAGCTGCATTCACATTAAATAGGGCACCGTCTAAATCCGTTGAGATGACACCGTATGAACTGTGGTTTGGCAAGAAACCTAAGCTGTCATTTCTTAAAAGTTTGGGGATGCGACGCTTATGTCAAAAGGCTTCATCCTGATAAGCTCGAACCCAAATCGTAGAAGTGCGTCTTCATAGGATACCCTAAAAGAAACTATTGGGTACACCTTCTACCACAGATCCGAAGGCAAGGTCTTTGTTGCTAAGTTTGGGTCCTTTCTAGAGAAGGAGTTTCTCTCGAAAGAAGTGAGTGGGAGGAAAGTAGAACTTGATGAGGTAATTGTACCTTCTCTCGAATTGGAAAGTAGCTCATCACAGAAAACCGTTCCCATGATGCCTACACCAACTAGAGAGGAAGTTAATGATGATGATCATGAAACTTCAGATCAAGTTACTACAGAATTTCATAGGTCGACCAGAACACGTTCCGCACCAGAGTGGTACGGTAATCCTGTCCTGAAAGTCATGTTATAAGACCATGGCGAACCTACGAACTATGAAGAAGCTATGATGAGCCCAGATTCCGACAGATGGCTTGAGGCCATAAAATCTGAGATAGGATCCATGTATGAGAACAAAGTGTGGACTTTGGTGGACTTGCCCGATGATCGGCAAGCCATTGAGAATAAATGGATCTTTAAGAAGAAGACTGACACTGATGGTAATGTTACTGTCTACAAAGCTCGACTTGTTGCGAAAAGTTTTCGACAAGTTCAAGGGGTTGACTACGATGAGACTTTCCCACCCATAGCGATGCTTAAGTCTGTCCAAATCATGTTAGCAATTGCCGCATTTTATGATTATGAAATCTGACAAATGGACGTCAAAACTGCATTCCTTAATGGATATCTTAAAGAAGAGTTATATATGATGCAACCAGAAGATTTTTGTCGATCCTAAAGGTGCTAACAAAGTGTGCAAGCTCCAGCGATCCATCTATGGACTGGTGCAAGCATCTCGGAGTTGGAATATATTCTTTGATGAGGTGATCAAAGCATATGGTTTTATACAGACTTACGGTGAAGCCTGTATTTACAAGAAAGTGAGTTGGAGCTCTGTAGCATTTCTGATATTATATGTGGATGACATATTGTTGATTGGAAATGTTATAGAATTTCTGGATAGCATGAAAGGATACTTGAATAAGAATTTTTCAATGAAAGACCTCGGTAAAGCTGCTTATATATTGGGCATCAAGATCTATAGGGATAGATCGAGACGCTTAATATGACTTTCACAAAGCACATACCTTGATAAAGTTTTAAAGAAGTTCAAAATGGATCAGTCAAAGAAAGGGTTCTTGCCTGTGTTACAAGGTGTGAAGTTGAGTCAGACTCAATGCCCGACCACTGCAGAAGATAGAGAGAGAATGAAAATCATTCCCTATGCCTCAGCCATAGGTTCTATAAAGTATGCCATGCTGTGTACCAGACCTATTGAGTGCCTTGCCATGAGTTTGGCAAGGGGGTACAATGGTGATCCAGGAGTAGATCACTAGACAGCGGTCAAAATTATCCTTAGTTACCTAAGAGGACCAAGGAAATGTTTCTCGGTTATGGAAGTGATAAAGAGTTCGTCGTAAAGGGTTACGTCGCTGCTGTGACAACCCCGGCTTAATCGTGCACTAACCATACACGCAAATGCACACGATCAAGCCTAAGGACTCACTTGAAGATATCACAACACAACTCTAAAACATAAATAATTCATACAAGCTTTATATTACAAGCCAGGGCCTCGAGGGCTCGAAAACATAGCTCGATGGCATACAAGTGTCAGCGGAAGCATCAGATATCTGGGTACAGATATATTACAGAATAGGAGATAAGCCTCTAGAAAGGCGGGGTAAAATAAAATACTACGATCGAAAGGCGTAGGCCTCCTGCCCTGGACCCTCCGATCCTACTCCTGCTCGTCAGTCGGCTCCTCGTAGTAGTAGTACTCTCCGGGCTGGTAGTAGTAGTGGTCGTCGACGGGGGTGTCTGGCTCAGGGGCTTCGACGTCTGGTGGCATCAAAAGGGATATGGGGGAAAAAGAAAGTAAAGCAAACGTGAGTACTCATCCGAAGTACTCAGCAAGCAAGGATCTACACTACATATGCAACATTTTCAAAGGAGGCTGTATATATGTGGACTGGGCTGTAGAAATGCCAGAGTAGAGGGGAAAAGCCTAGTCCTATCGAAGACTAGCATCTTCATCAGTCTTGCAGCATTAGAAGAGTGCAGAGTAACATAAAGTAAAGTAGTTGTAGTATCATCAACCTCGGCCAGAGATCCTTTCTCGACTCCCTGCGAGAAAGCAATCCCAGAGCCGCACTATCCAGTTCTCATCTCAGTTCTAGTTGTACCGATCGGGATACAACTCCGAGTGTCCGTTACCGTAGGACAGGCTATCGATAGATTAGTTCTTCCCTGCAGGGGTGCACCAACTTACCCACCACGCTCGCTTAACTCCGGCCGGACACACTTTTTGTTGGGGAACGTAGTAGTAAATCAAAAAAAATTCTACGTATCACCAAGATCAATCTAGGAGAAGCTTGCAACGAGAGAGAGGGAGTGCATCTTCATACCCTTGAAGATCGCTAAGCGGAAGCGTTACAAGGAACGCGGATGATGGAGTCGTACTCGCGGCGATTCAAATCGCGGAAGATCCGATCTAGCGCCGAACGGACGGCGCCTCCGCGTTCAACACACGTACAGCCCGGGGACGTCTCCTCCTTCTTGATCCAGCAAGGGAAGAGGAGAAGTTGAGGGAGGGCTCCGGCAGCACGACGGCGTGGTGGTGGAGCTTGTGGTTCTCCGACAGGGCTTCGCCAAGCACTACGGAGGAGGAGGAGGTGTTGGAGAGGGGGAGGGCTGCGCCAGGGAAGGGGTGCTGCTCCCCTCCCACCCCCCCCCTCTATTTATAGGGAGAAGGGGAGAGGGGGCCGGCCCCCTTAGATCCCATCTAAGGGGAGGGGCGGCGGCCAGGGGGGAAACTTACCCCCCAAGCAAGGTGGGAGGCGCCCCCACCCCCTAGGGTTTCCAACCCTAGGCGCCTTGGGCCCCTTGGGGGGCGCACCAGCCCACCAGGGGCTGGTTCCCTCCCTTGCTCAGCCCACTTGGCCCACCGGGGCAGGTGGCCCCACCCGGTGGACCCCCGGACACCTTCCGGTGGTCCCGGTACAATACCGATAACCCCCGAAACCATTCCGGTGACTGAAACTGGACTTCCCATATATAATTCTTCACCTCCGAACCATTCCGGAACTCCTCGTGACATCCGGGATCTCATCCGGGACTCCGAACAACCTTTGGTAACCACATACAATTTCCCATAACAACTCTAGCGTCACCGAACCTTAAGTGTGTAGACCCTACGGGTTCGGGAACCATGCAGACATGACCGAGACATCTCTCCGGCCAATAACCAACAGCGGGATCTGGATACCCATGTTGGCTCCCACATGTTCCACGATGATCTTATCGGATGAACCACGATGTCGAGGATTCAATCAATCCCGTACGCAATTCCCTTTGTCCATCGGTATGTTACTTGCCCGAGATTCGATCGTCGGTATCCTTATACCTTGTTCAATCTCGTTACCGGCAAGTCTCTTTACTCGTTCTGTAACGCATGATCCCGTGACTAACTCCTTAGTCACATTGAGCTCATTACGATGATGCATTACCGAGTGGGCCCAGAGATACCTCTCCGTCATACGGAGTGACAAATCCCAGTCTCGATTCGCGCCAACCCAACAGACACTTTCGGAGATACCTGTAGTGCACCTTTATAGTCACCCAGTTACGTTGTGACGTTTGATACACCCAAAGCATTCCTACAGTATCCGGGAGTTGCACAATCTCATGGTCCAAGGAAATGATACTTGACATTAGAAAAGCTCTAGCAAACGAACTACACGATCTTGTGCTATGCTTAGGATTGGGTCTTATCCATCACATCATTCTCCTAATGATGTGATCCCGTTATCAACGACATCCAATGTCCATGGTCAGGAAACCACAACCATCTATTGATCAATGAGCTAGTCAACTAGAGGCTCACTAGGGACATGCTGTGGTCTATGTATTCACACATGTATTACGGTTTCCGGTTAATACAATTATAGCATGAACAATAGACAATTATCATGAACAAGGAAATATAATAATAACCATTTTATTATTGCCTCTAGGGCATATTTCCAACAGTCTCCCACTTGCACTAGAGTCAATAATCTAGTTCACATCACCATGTGATTTACATTGTTATGAATCTAACACCCAGTGAGTTATGGGGTTTGATCATGCTTTGCATGTGAGAGAGGTCTTTAGTCAACGGGTATGCGACATTCAGATCCGTGTGTACTTTGCAAATCTCTATGTCATACTGTAGACACTGCTACCACACTCCACTTGGAGCTATTCCAAATGGCTGCTCCACTATACGTATCCGGATTGCTACTCAGAGTCATCCGGATTGGTGTTAAAGCTTGCATCGACGTAACTCTTTACGACGAACTCTTTATCACCTCCATAACCGAGAAATATTTCCTTAGTCCTCTAGTTACTAAGGATAATCTTGACCGCTGTCCAGTGATCCATTCCTGGATCACTCTCGTACCCCTTGACAGACTCATGGCAAGGCACACACATGTGCGGTACACAGCATGGCATATTATACAGAGCCTATGGATAAAGCATAGGGGATGACCTTCGTCCTATCTCTTTGATCCACCGCGGTCGAGCTTTGAGTCTCACTCAACTCCACACCTTACAAATCAGGTAAGAACTCCTTCTTTGACTGATCAATTTTGAACTCTTTCAAAATCTTGTCTAGGTATGTACTCATTGAAAGTCTCATCAAGCATCTTGATCTATCTCTATAGATCTTGATGCCCAACAATTAGGTAGCTTTATCCAGGTCTTCCTTTGAAAAACTCTTTTCAAACAACCGTTTATGCTTTCCAGAAAGTCTACATCATTTCCGATCAACAATATGTCATCCACATATACTCATCAGAAATTCTATAGTGCTCCCACTCACTTTCTTGTAAATACGAGTTTCTCATAAACTTTGTACAAACTCAAAAACTTTGATCACCTCATCAAAGCGTATATTCCAACTCCGAGATGCTTGCTCCTGTCCATCGAAGGATTGCTGGAGCTTGCATACCTTTTAGCATCCTTAGGATCGACAAAACCTTCTGGTTGTATCACATACAACCTTTCCTCAAGGGAACGATGTTTTGAAATCCATCTGCCAGATTTAATAATCGAAAAATGCAGCAACTGCTAACATAATTCCAACAGACTTTAGCATCGCTACGGGTGAGAATGTCTCATCGTAGTTAACTCCTTGAACTTGTCAGAAACTTGTTTGCGGCAAGTCGAGCTTTATAAATGGTAACATTTACCATCAGTGTCTGTCTTCTTCTTAAAGGTCCATTTGTACTCAACGACCTGCCATTCAACGGGCAAGTCTACCAAAGTCCATACTTGGTTTTCATACATGGATCCTTTCTCGGATTTCATGGCCTCTAACCATTTGTTGGAATCCGGGCCCATCATCGCTTCTCCATAATTTGTAGGTTCGTTGTTGTCCAACAACATGACCTCCAAGACAGAGTTGCCGTACCACTCAGGAGCAGTACGCGTCTTTGTCGACCTACAAAGTTCGATAGTAACTTGATCCGAAGCTTCATGATCATCACCATTAACTTCCTCTTCAACTGACGTAGGCTCCACAGAAACATCTTTCTGTGATGCGCTACTCTTTAGTTGAAACAAAGGTTCAACAACCTCATCAAGTTCTATCTTCCTCCCACTCAATTCTTTCGAGAGAAACCTTTTCTCGAGAAAGGACCCGTTTTTAGCAACAAATACTTTGCCATCGGATCTGAGATAGAAGGCATACCCAAATGTTTCCTTAGGGTATTCTATGAAGATGCATATTTCCGCTTTGGGTTCAAGCTTATCAGACATAAGCGTCGTATTCCCAAACTCTGAGAAATGACAGCTTAGGTTTCTGCCAAACCATACGGTGTCATCTCAACGGAATTAGATGGTGCCCTATTTAAAGTGAATGTTGTTGTCTCTAATGATTAACCCCAAAACGATAGTGGCAAATCGATAAGAGACATCATAGTACGCACCATATCCAATAGAGTATGACTACGACATTCGGACACACCATCACACTATGGTGTTCCAGGTGGCGTGAGTTGTGAAACAACTTTCACATTGTCTTAAGTTGTATACAAAACTTGTAACTCAGATATTCACCTCCACGATCATATCGTAGACATTTTTATCTTCTTGTCACGATGATCTTAGACTTCACTCTGAATTTGTTTGAACTTTTCAAACGTTTTAGACTTGTGTTTCATTAAGTAAATATACTCATATCCACTCAAATCATCAGTGAAGGTAAGAAAATAACGATATCCACTGCATACTACAACACTCATTGGACCGCATACATCAACATGTATTTTCTCCAATAAGTTATTAGCCCGCTCCATCATACCGGAAACGGGGTCTCAGTCATCTTGCCTAAGAGGCATGGTACGCATGTCGCAACCGATTCGAAATCGAGTGAGCCCAAAGATCCATCAGCATGGAGTTTCTTCATGCGCTTTACACCAATATGACCTTTAGCGGCAGTGCCACAAGTATGTGGTACTATCATTATTAATTTTGCATCTTTTATGAACATGTGTATTACTACGATCGAGATTCAATAAACCATTCACATTGGGTGCATGACCATTGAAGGTATTATTCATGTAAACAGAATAACCATTATTCTCTAACTTAAATGAATAACCGTATTGCAATAAACACAATCTAATCACGTTCATGCTCAACACAAACACCAAATAACATTTATTTAGGTTCATCCCTAATCCCGAGAGAGTGTGCGATGGTGATCACATCAACCTTGGAAACACTTCCAACACACATCGTCACCTCACCCTTAGCTAGCCTCCATTTATTCCCTAGCTTTTATTTCGAGTTACTAACATTTAGCAACCGAACCGGTATCCAATACCCAGGTGCTACTAGGAGTACTAGCAAGGTACACATCAATAACACGTATATCAAATATACTTCTGTCGACGTTGCCAGCTTTCTTATCTACCAAGTATCTAGGGTTGTTCCACTTCGGCGACCGTTCTCCTCATAACAAAAGCACCTAGTCTCAGGTTTGGGTTTAACCTTGGGTTTCTTCACTGGAGCAGCAACTGACTTGCCATCCATGAAGTTTCCCTTCTTGCCCTTGCCCTTTGTGAAACTAGTGGTTTTACTAACCATCAACACTTGATGCTCCTTCTTGATTTCTACCTTCGCGGTGTTAAACATCGCGAACAGCTCAGGGATCATCTTATCCATCCCTGGCATGTTATAGTTCATCACGAAGCTCTAGTAGCTAGGTGGCAGTGACTTGGAGAACTATATTAATCACTATCTTATCTGGAAGATAAACTCCCACTCGATTCAAGTGATCGTAGTACCCAGACAATCTGAGCACATGCTCACTGATTGAGCTATTCTCCTTCATCTTGCAGGCAAAGAATCTTGTTGGAGGTCTCATACCTCTCAACGCGGGCATGAGCCTGAAATCCCAATTTCAGCTCTTAGAACATCTCATATGTTCCGTGACATTCAAAACGTTTTGGAGCCTCAATTCTAAGCCGTAATGCATGACGCACTGAACTATCAAGTAGTCATCAGAACGTGCCTGTCAGATGTTCAAAACATCTACAGACGACGCTTGAGGGGTTGGCGCATCGAGCGGTGCATTAAGGACATAAGCCTTCTATGCAGTAATGAGGACAATCCTCAGACCACAGACCCAGACCGCATTATTGCTACCATCATCTTTCAACTTACTTTTCTCTAGGAACGTATCAATAAAACAGGGGAGCTACAGCGCGAGCTATCTACAACATAATTTGCAAAGACACTTTGACTATGTTCATGATAATGAAGTTCATCTGATGAACTCCCACTCAGATAGACATCCCTCTAGTCATCTAAGTGATACATGATCCGAATCGACTAGGCCGTGTCCGATCATCACGTGAGACGGACTAGTCATCAACGGTGAACATCTCCATGTTGATCGCATCTACTATACGACCCATGTTCGACCTTTCGGTCTCTCGTGTTCCGAGGCCATGTCTGTACATGCTAGGCTCGTCAAGTCAACCTAAGTGTTTCGCATGTGTAAATCTGGCTTACACCCGTTGTATGCGAACGTTAGAATCTATCACACCCGATCATCACGTGGTGCTTCGAAACAACGAACCTTCGCAACGGTGCACAGTTAGGGGGAACACATTTCTTGAAATTTTGGTGAGGGATCATCTTATTTATGCTACCGTCGTTCTAAGCAAATAAGATGTAAACATGACAAACATCACATGCATATCATAAAGTGACATGATATGGCCAATATCATCTTGCGCTTTTGATCTTCATCTTCGAGGCGCGGCATGATCACCATCGTCACCGGCATGACACCATGATCTCCATCATCATGATCTCCATCATCGTGTCTTCATGAAGTTGTCTCGCCAACTATTACTTCTACTACTATGGCTAACGGTTAGCAATAAAGTAAAGTAATTTCATGGCCTTTACATTGACACGCAGGTCATACAATAAATTGAGACAACTCTTATGGCTCCTGCCGGTTGTCATATTCATCGACATGTAAGTCGTGATTCCTATTACAAGAACATGGTCAATCTCATACATCACATATATAATTCATCACATCCTTTTTGGCCATATCACATCACATAGCATACCCTGCAAAAACAAGTTAGACGTCCTCTAATTGTTGTTGCATGTTTTACGTGGCTGCTATGGGTTTCTAGCAAGAACGTTTCTTACCTACGCAAAAGCCACAACGGTGATATGCCAATTGCTATTTACCCTTCATAAGGACCCTCTTCATCGAATCCGATCCGACTAAAGTGGGAGAGACAGACACCCGCTAGCCACCTTATGCATCAAGTGCATGTCAGTCGGTGGAACCTGTCTCACGTAAGCGTACGTGTAAGGTCGGTCCAGGCCGCTTCATCCCACAATGCCGACGAATCAAGATAGGACTAGTAACGGTAAGCAAATTGAACAAATCATCGCCCACAACTACTTGTGTTCTACTCGTGCAAAGAATCTACGCATAGACCTAGCTCATGATGCCACTGTTGGGGAACGTAGTAGTAAATCAAAAAAAAATCTACGTATCACCAAGATCAATCTAGGAGAAGCTTGCAACGAGAGAGAGGGAGTGCATCTTCATACCCTTGAAGATCGCTAAACGGAAGCGTTACAAGGAACGCGGATGATGGAGTCGTACTCGCGGCGATTCAAATCGCGGAAGATCCGATCTAGCGTCGAACGGACGGCGCCTCCGCGTTCAACACACGTACAGCCCGGGGACGTCTCCTCCTTCTTGATCCAGCAAGGGAAGAGGAGAAGTTTAGGGAGGCCTCCGGCAGCACGACGGCGTGGTGGTGGAGCTTGTGGTTCTCCGACAGGGCTTCGCCAAGCACTACGGAGGAGGAGGAGGTGTTGGAGAGGGGGAGGGCTGCGCCAGGGAAGGGGTGCTGCTGCCCTCCCACCCCCCCCTCTATTTATAGGGAGAAGGGGAGAGGGGGCCGCCCCCCTTAGATCCCATCTAAGGGGAGGGGCGGCGGCCAGGGGGGAAACTTACCCCCCAAGCAAGGTGGGAGGCGCCCCCACCCCCTAGGGTTTCCAACCCTAGGCGCCTTGGGCCCCTTGGGGGGGGGCGCACCAGCCCACTAGGGGCTGGTTCCCTCCCTTGCTCAGCCCACTTGGCCCACCGGGGCAGGTGGCCCCACCCGGTGGACCCCCGGACACCTTCCGGTGGTCCCGGTACAATACCGATAACCCCCGAAACCATTCCGGTGACTGAAACTGGACTTCCCATATATAATTCTTCACCTCCGGACCATTCCGGAACTCCTCGTGACATCCGGGATCTCATCCGGGACTCCGAACAACCTTCGGTAACCACATACAATTTCCCATAACAACTCTAGCGTCACCGAACCTTAAGTGTGTAGACCCTACGGGTTCGGGAACCATGCAGACATGACCGAGACATCTCTCCGGCCAATAACCAACAGCGGGATCTGGATACCCATGTTGGCTCCCACATGTTCCACGATGATCTTATCGGATGAACCACGATGTCGAGGATTCAATCAATCCCGTACGCAATTCCCTTTGTCCATCGGTATGTTACTTGCCCGAGATTTGATCGTCGGTATGCTTATACCTTGTTCAATCTCGTTACCGGCAAGTCTCTTTACTCGTTCCGTAACGCATGATCCCGTGACTAACTCCTTAGTCACATTGAGCTCATTACGATGATGCATTACCGAGTGGGCCCAGAGATACCTCTCCGTCATACGGAGTGACAAATCCCAGTCTCGATTCGTGCCAACCCAACAGACACTTTCGGAGATACCTGTAGTGCACCTTTATAGTCACCCAGTTACGTTGTGATGTTTGATACACCCAAAGCATTCCTACAGTATCCGGGAGTTGCACAATCTCATGGTCCAAGGAAATGATACTTGACATTAGAAAAGCTCTAGCAAACGAACTACACGATCTTGTGCTATGCTTAGGATTGGGTCTTGTCCATCACATCATTCTCCTAATGATGTGATCCCGTTATCAACGACATCCAATGTCCATGGTCAGGAAACCACAACCATCTATTGATCAACGAGCTAGTCAACTAGAGGCTCACTAGGGACATGTTGTGGTCTATGTATTCACACATGTATTACGGTTTCCGGTTAATACAATTATAGCATGAACAATAGACAATTATCATGAACAAGGAAATATAATAATAACCATTTTATTATTGCCTCTAGGGCATATTTCCAACACTTTTCTGGGTCATGCCCGGCCTCGGCTAAGCAACACGCCGCAACCCGACCAAATACTTAACAGAGAGGTCAGCACGCCGGTCTAACATATGCCCCCAGGGGTCTTGAGCCTTCGCCCCGGGAACTCCTGCACGTTACGTGCACCGCCGGTGAGCAGACCTAGCAACCCCTTATACAAGTGCAGTTGCGTTCCCAGTCCAACCCAGCGTGTGCCGCTCAGTTGCTGACGTCCATTAAGCTCCGGCTGAAGTATATGACGCAGAACGCCCATACTATGCCCACGTGATGGTTGGTGCATCTGAGGGTTCGATTTCGTTGCTTTCCATTTTAGTGGGGTTGTCTCGATCGGCTGAAACATGTGCAAATAGTGGAGGTGATTGAATCAAAACTTGTAATGTTGTTGTTAATTTCATCAGTTTGGCATCCATTATAAGATGAGGATACTGCTGCTGCAACATGTATATGCACTTTAGATTTCTGGTATTGCCATTCATTAATAAAAACTAGGTTGGTTCATTAATCAAAACTAGGCTGTATCATTAATTGTTGATGTAGTTCAAATAGTTCTGAGTTGATGCGATATTTAATTGTGTACCTTGATATAGGAATTGTAATTTGGGAATTTATTTGAAACTCAGTATATGAAGTTTCCTCTTATTTACTTTATGTATTAGATTATAACAAAGTCGCTTACATAAAGCACCAAAAACAAATTGCACCGCAGGTGAAGAAGAGTATCTACTTTTCCCTTGAAACCTACAGTTATATATAGAAAACTCATGTGAACAAAATTAGCAGTCAGTCATGGATGCTATCACTGTATGGATAATAGTTTGTCATGGCTCCAAGCCCTTGCACCTAGCAGCACGGCGCTAGGAATTTCGTATTGTAGCCTATGCAAGTCTTGCCTGCCTTTCTTAGTACCCTTTCTCTCTCTCTTAACCTTTCAGTTTGTTATTTGTGTATATGTCATGTTTTCAACTGACTGCAGCCAAGTGTTACTATCACTCTTTAAGTGGACAATGGTTTTGTCGGTTGTTGTTTTGCAAGCGGAAATTCACTTCACACAAAATGTTCCATGTCCGGGAATAAAATGTTGAGAATGCCTTACCAGATCAAATTTCTTTTCTATTTGGTTCTTTCTCTTACTTTCTGCATGATTTTCTAGGTGATGATCTATGTTTTTTGCAGTCTCTTATATCTGTACTATGAGTCCAGTTTTATGCATATAATTGTTGGTCGTTTGAGGGAAACACATGAAAGTAACTTGCAGTCTTTCATTGGCATCAACGGCATGCATTCCGCCAATTATTTGATTGAAACACATTGGAGCATCATGCCGTTTTGCTGAGTTTGGATATCCGACCTATCTTATAGAAGACATCTTCATGAAATATTATGTAAAGTTGTTGCCATTATTTGGTTTAAGATTTTTTTTAGCGCTAAACTCTGTGATGCACAACTGTGGTAACTGTTCCGTCATATACTCATATGTGACGAAATAAACACTCCACACAATGATTTCCTCAAACAAAATTACCAATTTGTATGTATAGTACTTTCACCTGCTTTGTATGTGTTCTCATCTACTGGTTGAGATTTTTATTGTGGCTCAAATTACCTTTAGCTTTGTGGTAGATTTATCGAGTTGATAAATTAATTAATTGGTACCAATAATGTTAACCGACAGTGGCTTTAGGAATATTGGATTTCACTCCGGCTGATGCACGGTCATGGAGTCATTGTTATCAACTGGTTATGTGCTCTACCTAATGTTGCCACCTGGTCATGTCCGGACACACCTGTAGCTACAATTTATTATGCTTCAACAATGCATGCCTCTTCTTATCAGTATACATATAACTAGATACTACATGCTATTCCTGTGCATTTTACTTCTCGCTACTCATCTACACAGGAGGCAAACCACCTGCAAACTGTACGGAGCAGATTGTACAGTTTGCAAGGGCTCTCCTTAGACTGTTATTTAGCAACACCACGACCCTCCATGTGGTCGACTGGACTGGTAAACAATTTTATTTCACTGTTTCTATATTATGGCAAAAAGGAGCAGTACATATGCTTTAGTTATTGGAATATCTATGGTATTTTGATAGTGGGAAAATAATCTTACCTCTTCTATATAATACTTGACTTACTGTTGTTTCTTATTTACTGTCACATCACCTGATATGTTAAATCAATGGCTCCTAGACGGCTGCTTTTGTTCTGCTAAAACAACCACCGTATTGGCAGCTGCTGGAGTGGTGATGGTTTCTACCGCCAGCATGCATAGCATGTATGCTGTTTGTAAGCTGCATTACGGTTCCAGCTGTTGTAATGCAGTTTGTGGTTTCTGGGCGCCTCTACAATGTTGATAAAGACCAAGAGAGATTATGTCTAATTGCACATACCAGTTAGGTTGACAAGAAACTTATATTTTGTTCCAGTTAGGGTTGTGGCTCCCTCCCATGGAGTTGCTGATACATAATTTGGTGCTTTCGACATATCAACAAATTTATTCTTTTTTAGATGAACACATTTATTCTAGTGTGCATGACATTTGTTCTCTTAGTATATATCAATTCTTTTCCTAGAATATGTATATCATTGTTTTTCTTTTTTTGAGATAATATATCGTTGTTTACTAGATTGTTCTGACGGAGAAGGCATATGTTACCCACAAAAAAGAATGAAGGAAAAGGCATTTCCATACAGATCTAGGTCTCTTAACAAAGGGCAATACCGGCCAATTTGGATAGAAAGTACTCCCTCTTTAAACATATATAGGACATTTTTGCAGTTTAAATTAAACTACAGAAATGTCTTATATTTGTGTAAAGAGGCAGTAGAAATGTAACACATGGAGAGCTCCGCTGATTTAAAATAGGAACTGTCACACCGTGATTTGACGCGCACTATCTAACTGCTATCGATTATGTTGTGTATTATTCAGTCAAACTACGTAATATGACAGTACCAAACAAGTGTATGTCTGACCGTCTGATTTTCGGCGCGGCAAAGCGCGCGGATCCATCTAGTATACACTAGATTGCAGAAATGCTAGTAGCACTTGGTGCTCATAGAAAGCCCATAAGAGCCTCTCTCTCAAAAAAAAAAAGCCCATAAGAGCAACCAATTTAAAAGTTCAAAGAAAAATGTTTTTCTATAATAATGCTTGTAGAGTCAACCAACTTTTCACTTGGTACATCTACCTAATTCTGTCATCTTCAGTCGTGTACCAATTCATTTCTGGTACCCCAATCATGTAATCAGTTCATGTCACGCACGAGGTAAGCAAAACTCGCTCCCGCGAGCGGCGGCTGGCGAGCCCCCATCCCCGGCCGCCCCCGCTCCCCTACCTCCCCCCTCCTCCTCGCCGCCGCCACTAGGCGCCGCCAGGCGAAGCCTGGCCTGCGTAGGCGGCGACGGGGCTTCCTCTCCCCTCGGCTGGTGGCGGCTCGCGCGGGCAGCCAGTCCAAGCTGGTGGCGGCACATTGACGGCAGGGCGCGGCGGCGTGGCAGCGGCAGGAGCTCGTGCGTGCTGCGCAGCCGCGGCTGCTCCTGGGGGCTGCGTGGTGGGCTGCGCGAGGCTCCCCCGTGGCTGCCTTGGGGGCTCGATCTGGCATGGCCAGATCTGGCCGTCGGTGGCGTCGGCTGCGGGCGGCGGGTGGGACACCGGGGCGGCGGCCTTGGTCCGGGCTATCGGCGCAGCCTGGGCGTGGACTGCGTGCGCGGTTGGTCGCGGCGGCGCTCGGCGCCTGGATGCGCGCGCGGGGCGCGGATCGACAGCTGGGTGCGGCGGCGGCTCGTGCAGGCTGGGCGCGGTGACTCGCAGGGCGTGGCGGGCGGCTTCTCCGGAGCGCGTGGTGTGCTGCGGGTGCCCCAGCTCCTCCTCTGTTCTGCTGCTTCGGGAGAGTGGCTTCGATCTGGATCGGCGTATCTCAGATCTTGTTGCTTCCTCTCGCGATGTGGCGCGGGTGCTGCGGTGGTGGTCGCGGTGGTGCTGCGGTGGTGGGCGGCGGCTACGGCCGGGGAGGTGGTGCGTGTCTGGTTGCGGTGGATCGAGGGATCCCACAGCCGGAGTGAGGTTGCTCTCAGCAGGGGTGGTGGTTGGTAGGCGGTGGTCGGTGGCGGCTGGTGGTCGGCGCAACTCCGGGAGAAATCCTTGCTCCGGTCCCCATCGGAGCCGGTGACGGCGGCGCCCGCGGGTGCCGCGATCTTTCTTGGAAGCGTCATCGTGGAGGTGCTCCTGCTTCTCCCCACGGCTTTGGCTCCGGAGGGAAACCTCAGATCCGCTGGATCGGGTGATGGAGGCGTCTTCGCGTCTTTCTCCTCCTTGGGGGCATCGTCTCGGAGCCGGCTACGACTGGGAGACCGGTGGATGGCGGCATCTTCGCCGCGTGGGTTGCGGCATCTTCACCGCGTAGTTTGCTGAGGCGGCCTTTTCGGGGGCGCTGATTTCTGTTTGGCAACGATGATGGCGTCGAGAGGAACTTTGGTCGCGGCTCGGGCTTCGGTAGTCGGATCTTCCTGGCGTGTCCGAGGTGTTCTTTAGGGCACGGTCGGCGCAAGTCCTGCATATTTCCCTTGTGATGATCGTCGTCAGAGTCGGAGTTGTCGGTTGTTCGCGCGTGTGGCCTTCTGTTGGCATGTGCCGTCATGGTTTCTGTACAGCTGTTTGCGGGTTGGCTTTGACGATGAAGGTCTACGGTGAAGTCGGAGTCACTCGTTCGGAGGTAGCCGGTGATGACGATGACGCTTGCAACTGCTCGGCGGATGTCTTTTCCTCTTTGTAGCTCTGTGATCCCATGTCGGTGGCCAGGTTGACCGGTGGTACCCATTTTATATGGGAGCCCGGTTTTCCGTCAATTAACCAGGCAATTCTCACTCCTTAATTAATAATTAATGAAAATGGCAAGTCTTTTGCCTTGTTTAAAAAAAACAGGACAACATATACACTCTGACTAACCATCCTCGAGCAGTCCAGCTGCTTGCTGATGTGGAGCTCATCAACTCTTATTTCGCTGGAAGAACATTGGCAAAGACACGGTTTCACCTAAATGACGTTGTTGACATGATGGATTCCTGACTAACAAAGTGCAAACCTGATCAATTATGAGCCATCGCCATCTGCCCATCTGATAGTCAAGTCACAGGGCATTATCCCTTGCTGCATGCATCTTTTCAGTTGGTACATTCTACACCAGATCTTTACACATCAAGTAACATTCTTGCAAAGTGCATCCGAGTTCAGTCGAGAAGAAAAATAATTCAGAAGCTCAATATTATTTATTCTGCGGGAAGTGGCAAGTCGTATAGTACCAAGATCACATTGTATTACAGTAGTACTGAAGGCCACTGAACTGAAGGGGTGAGAAACATTACACATAGCAGCACCTAGATACCAAGCCTAGCGGTTGACATACAAACTGCAGAGCTAATGGTTTGGTCAGGCCATGACTGCACGCACGCGAGCATACAGCAAGGGAACACCTCTCACTTATTTCTGATCGTACCTCCCCTGCTCGACCCGCTGCTTGAACTTCTCCTTCTCGTCGTCCGACTCGCCGAGCACCGCCTCCTTGGTCTCCTGCACCGTTTCCTTTGCGCCCTCGGCGACGTCGTCGGTCTTCTCCTTGGCCATTTTCAGGAACTCCTCCGCTGTCGTTCGTGCCTTCTCTCCGATTTCGCCCAGCGTGTCACTGTCGTCGTGTTTCTCTGTCGAGTGGTACTGGAAAAATCACATGAAAAAGAGAAAGGTTATAGAACACACTGTCAGATGTACCACTAGAGATCAATTTCAGCAGTACGTAACTACGTATGTACTCTGTAGTATGTACACTGGAGACTGGACTAGAACAACTGCACATTCGACTTGCTACCTGAACATTTCAGGTAAACTGGACTAGAACAACTGTATATATTCGATTTGCTACCTGAACATTTTCTGTGCAACATATCCACCGACCTGCCGATTGTTCTGCCATCTTACGCACAATCTGTTTTCCTAGAATTTTAGCTGTCTTTTTACATTCCACCTCTCCCATACTATCTCTACAATTCACGATGCAAGAAGACACTACCACTTGGACAAACTCACAACAGTAGATCGCTCTGCTACATGGTAGTGGTACTACTACTTCTGAATCTCCAAGAATAACAGATCGTTGCCAGAGGAATGAAACGCTGAAGAAGGCAAGGCAGGAAACTCAGAAACTTAAGGGCAGCCGTGATCACTGAACTCACCCTGGATAGTAGGACGCTGTTGCCAAGCGCGGGCAGGGCGGAGGGATCTCCCACGGCGCTCCTGGAGGGGCAGCCGATTCCCCTCCCGCCATGAACGAGCAGCCTCTTCATCATCTCCTACGCCGCAAAGCCGATCTCAGCCTCTCAAGTCGCTCGCGGAGACGCAAAAATGGCTTCGTGCTCGGGCCCGAAGCAGTAGCAAGACGATAGGGATGGGGATGCGACGATGTGATCAGGATCCAGGAGCCGCCATTTGCGCTATAAGAAGAAGTCGGGAAGCGTGGAGAAAGGACACGGGAGCTGGCACGTGGAGGGGGAGCATCTCGGCACGTAGCGAGTTGGCATGCGGAGCTGTGCAGGACTTTAGAGCAACTCCAACGGCGCTTTTATTTTATTTTTTTCGTTTGGGTTGGCCGCCCGCCCGCATTCGCTTGGTTTGAGATTTGTGTCGGCAGTGCGCCCAACGCGCCGACCCATATGTGTCATCATGGCCGGCTGACCACCCTTTTTTATTATATAACACAAAATTTGCATTATTTCACACATAACTTTTGCATTATTTCACAAGTAAACATATAGTCCAAAACCAAATAAATAGTATAGTTTCAACCAAATAAAATAGCATAATTTTACAAGCCGAATAAAAGTAAAAATGTCTCTGTCTCACATAGTTTTGCAAGCCGAATAAAAAAGATACATCTATTGGTTGCCAACATGAGCCCGCATATGCTCAACCAAATCATTTTGCAGTTGCATGTGAGTTTCCCAATCACGCATGTCATGATGAAATTGGGTGAACTGTTCAAACGTTGCCGCTCCTTCATGCTCAGGCACAACATTCTCACCCTAAAACTGAAACCCTTGATCGTACAGACGTTTCGGGCGCTCATCTTCTACGATCATATTGTGCATGATTACACAAGCAGTCATCACCTCCCAGAGTTTCTGCGTACTCCAAGTATTAACAGGATACCGAACGATGCCCATCGAGATTGCAAAACACCAAAGGCACGCTCGACGTCCTTCCTAGCACTCTCTTGCTCTAGGGCAAATCTTTTCCTCTTCTCTCCGACAGGGTTGGGGATTGTCTTCACAATAGTGGCCCACTGAAGATAGATACCGTCACCCAGGTAGTATCATTTGTCGTAGTTGTGGCCGTTGATAGTAAAGTTCACCGGTGGGCTGTTGCCTTCGGCAAGCCTAGCAAACACCGGTGAGCGCTGAAGCACGTTGATATCATTGTGTGATCCGGCCATGCCAAAGAAAGAGTGCCAGATCCAGAGATCTTGAGACGCCACAGCCTCAAGTATGACAGTGCAAGCCCTGACATGGGCCTTATACTGCCCTTGCCAAGCAGAAGGGCAGTTCTTCCACTCCCAGTGCATGCAGTCTATGCTGCCAAGCATCCCTGGGAAGCCCCTGTTGGCATTCATCGACAACAAACGGGTTGTATCTTCAGGAGTCGGCTCTCTCAAGTACTCAGGGCCAAACACAGCAATAACAGCCTTGCAGAACTTATACAGGGAGTCTAGGCATGTAGACTCGCTCATACGGACGTACTCATCAATGAGATCACCGGGCACTCCGTATGCAAGCATTCGGATGGCGGCAGTGCATTTCTGATAAGAGGAGAAACCAATCTTTCCAACGGCATCCTCTTTGCACTCGAAATAGTCATCATAGCCGACCACCCCCTCTCTAATACGGTTGAAAAGATGCCTACTCATACAGAAATGGCGGTGGAATTTTTGATGTTTGAACAACGGGTTTGTTGTGTCAAAGTAGTCCTTCCAAAGAAGAAAATGCCCGCTCTCTTGGTTGCGATTCAACGCCGGAAGGTGACCCGGAATGGAGCCATGGAACGCCGGGCACTGGCTATTGAGGTGGTGATGGACCAACACGGCAGCCAATATCTCCTCCTCGTCATCGGACGACGAATCGTCGGAGTCGCAAAGAAAATTGTGAAAAAGGAACTCGTCGGCGGAGTCCATTTTGTACCTTGGCAAACTGTCGAACAGTTTGCGGGCGTCGACGAAGGAGACGACCGGCGAAGGGAGTCGCGGCCCACACGGACCAGCTAGCTGTCCTGCCGGCATCCGACGAGCGTGCCGGCGTCCGACGAGCGTGCCGGTGAGGATCTCGCCGGGGCGGCGAGGCGGCTTCTTGGTCGCGGTCGCTGCTGTGTCGGGGGAGCGGGGGTGGGAAGCTTTCGGTTCCCCGACGGCAAGACGGCGGTGGCGGGCGACGTGGGAGGTGGCGGCGTTGCAGAGGGGATGTTGCGGTGCCGGCTGCTGGCAGAGTCACCGGAAAAAATGGGCGGCGGCGGCGGCGACGAAGGAGGTGGACGAGGGTTTGTTGTTGGATTGGGAGAGGATGGCCAATGTGTCACCGACCAGCGGGTCAGGGGAAGGAGTAGGCGGGCGTGCGCGCGTCCGTCTCGTGTCCGTGCCGACGCAAATCCGGCTAAAAAATGGGCCGGAAATGGGTTGGCATGCGGACGAAAAGCGGACGCGCGTTCGTTTGGATCGGCATGTTGGGTCGACTTTTCTATCCGCATCGACCCAAACAAACGTCCAGGGATGAAATGGGTCGTTCCGTTGGAGTTGCTCTTACAACTTTTGTGGTGCTGTGGGCTTTGGCTGCAAACTTGTTGGAGTGCGTGGCCGATTTGAATTTACTACTGCCGCTGGGGTCTGGGGACAAGCGGAATCCAATGACCTGTTGAACTGGACGTGTATCTCGTGAGAACTGGTCGGGTGTTTGTCTTCTGTGCATCCGAGTTCGTGTGTCTATAAATTGAATTCTTTCGGTAATGGATTTGTCTAGCTCCGTTGAGGGAAGGGCCATAATGACGGCCCTAGTGCTCGTAATCATCATTAAGTGGTTGAATATGTATGTAGCTAGATGATGCCCCACGAGTTGCTGCGGTAACTTTATTAAGAAATACGTAAATACAGAGTAGTTGCTAAAAAATAACTAAATCTAATGAAAAAAAGTATAAACTTGAAAATCAATAAAAGAAAGTGTCAAAAATAGAATTCAAACAAAAATGTGAAGAATGACTAACATAAACATATGATGTGGCAGCGTTACATGCATAGACTAATGCAAAAAATAATTATAAATTAAATGCATGACTTACTTACGTAGCAGATTTTGCATGGTTTAGTGGGAGAGAAGACTTAAATGCATGCCTTAGTGGGACATTGAGGTGGACATTATGCATGTTGTGAGAATTGTGATCAACTTTTTAAGAATGTAGGATTTCTATTGCTTCTTGTGTTCTTTTGTATTGCCATGATGTTTGATGAGCAGATCGAAAGTTTGTTTTCGCAAAAAGAAGATTTTTTTTAAAACATAGCAAAGATCATAGGTCGAACATAGCAGGTTTAATTTACAAACGGACATAGCATACGAAGTTCACAATGATCGAACATGGCAAGTTTCATCGGACATAACATAGCATATTAACAAAGTTCATTCGATGATAGATTAAGGTAAAGGAGGGGGCCGTCGGACTTCACCAGTTCCTCATCGGTTGCTTTTCCTTGGGTTCCCTGAGCGGCGGTTGTATCTTCGTCATAGGCGTCAGCCGATGGATGGTCGTCGTCGTCATCGATGGTTGTGCCGCTATCGGAAGAGGAGATGAGTGGATCCCGACCAGACGTTGGGCTGCACGGGCATGCTCCTTCGGGAGGCAGGCGGCTTCCGCCAAGGCGACCATCTTTTCCTTGGCGAGGTGCTCCGACTCCTCGATGCCGATCGGGAGCTCCATCGTATTTTTATGGCAGCGACGACGGTGGGCGTCCGTCTCCACCGAGGTGAAGGAGAGGTGGTTGACGTCACGAAGGATGCCATCGTCGGAGTTGGCGGGCGGAAATGGCTCCGACCCGGATCTACACGACCTGCAGCCGGACTGGCTAGAGCTAGCCCACGCCACCCTCTGTCTTGCATGACGAGCGGCCCACGCCTCTGACTCTGGTAGCCGTGAATGCACTCGATGGTGCGGGCACGAGCACCCAGCGCCGCCCGAGAGTAGCAAGGGCTGGAAGTGTCGGGCACCGCCTGACGGTGGAGACGCAAACCGCGACAGGCCGCCATGGGCCGGTGCGGAGCTGCAGCTTCCCCTCCGGGCCACCAAGGAGGTTGAGGACACTACAAAGATTGAGATCCTGCCATTGTACATCCGTGATCGGCGGAAGGAAAGTTCCTCGTCGTCCTCCTCGGGGCTGGATTCCTCCTTGAGGAGTGCCTCCCATTCGATGGGGTGGGACATATTGCCAAATCCACTGTCGGAGTTGGCCATGCTGACGCTGGGTGGGGACGGGACAACGAAGGGAAGGAAGGAGATGGGCAGTGGACGGAAGCAAAAGCGATCAAGACTATGGAGGAGGACTATGGTTTGATCCGGGGTGGGGTATATGTGGGGTTGGATGGGCTGGTCCGAAATGATGGCCGCGTGTCCCCTGTAGCATGGGATGCAGAGGCCCCTGGGGACGCGGCGTTTGCGCAGGGCGCGGCGGCGGCGTCATGGTCGGCTGGGCCGGCAGTGTGGGTGGCCGTGATGGATGCGGTGTCTGCGAGGCCCTGCCCAGTCGTGGAGCGGCAGGGGCGGTGAGCGGCTGGTGCAGGTGTACATGGCGGCGGGGGGATCTGGCGGTGGCGGCTGTCACGGCGAGGCAGGGCGTCAGTGGCGGGGTCCAGCGTGGCCTGGGCCGGCTCCTGGTTTGGCGTAGAGGATTGATATGTCTCCAACATATCTATATTTTTTACTTGTTCCATGATGTTATATTATCATTCTTGGATGTTTTACAATCATTTTATAGCAACTTTATATCATTTTTTGGGACTAACCTATTGACCTAGTGCCCAGTGCCAGTTGCTGTTTTTGCTTATTTTTTACTTCGCAGAAAATCAATACCAAATGGAGTCCAAATGCAGCGAAACTTTTTGGAGATTTTTTCTGGATCAGAAGGAACAACTTGGGCCAAAGAAGTACCAGAGGGGTGCCCCGAGGGGGGCACAACACACCTGGGTGCGCCTGGGGGCCCAGGCGCGCCCTGGTGGGTTGTGCCCACCTCGGTGGCCTCCCGCACTGCCTCTTTGCTCTATAAATACTCCGAAAATCCAAAAACCCTAGGGGAGTCGATGAAACACAATTCCAGCCGCCACAAGTTCCAGAACCACCAGATCCAATCTAGACACCATCACGGAGGGGTTCATCATCCTCATTGGTGCCTCTCCGATGATGCATGAGTAGTTCATTGTAGACCTACGGGTCCATAGGCAGTAGCTAGATGGCTTCCTCTCTCTCTTTTGATTCTCAATACAATGGTCTCTTGGAGATCTATTTTATGTAACTCTTTTTGCGGTGTGTTTGTTGGGATCCGATGAACTTTGAGTTTATGATCAGATCTATTTTATCCATGAAAGTTATTTGAGTTTTAATCTTTTATATGCATGATTGCTTATAGCCTCGTATTTCTTCTTCGAATCTTTGGTTTAGTTAGGCCAACTAGATCGATTTTTCTTGCCATGGGAAGAGGTGTTTTGTGATGGGTTCGATCTTGCGGTGCTCAATCCCAGTGACAGAAAGGGACATGACACGTATGTATCGTTGCTATTAAGGATAACAAGATGGGGTCTATTCCTACATGAATAGATCTTGTCTACATCATCTCAACGTTCTTATTGCATTACTCCGTTTCTCCATGAACTTAATACACTAGATGCATGTTGGATAGCGGTCGATGTGTGGAGTAATAGTAGTAGATGCAGGCAGGAGTCGGTCTACTAATCTTGGACATGATGCCTATATAATGATCACTGTCTGGATATCGTCATAATTATTTGAAGTTCTATCAATTGCACAACAGTAATTTATTTACCCGTCGTATGCTATTTTTTTCGAGAGAAGCCACTAGTAAAATTTACGGCCCCGGGTCTATTCTTTATCATATTTGCTTTCCGATCTATTATTTGTCTCTTTTATTTTCAGATCTATTATTCCAAAAACCCAAAAATACCTTGCTGCAACTTTTTGTTATTTATTTTATTTCGCGTTTCCGCGAGATCTATTTATCCAATGTACTACAAATTTATCTATCTTTTACCCGGGAGGGATTGACAACCCTCTTACGCGTCGGGTTGCAAGTATTCGTTCTTTGTGTGCAGGTACCGTTTACATAGTGTTGCGTGGTTCTCCTACTAGTTCGATAACCTTGGTATCATCACTGAGGGAAATTCGTACCGTAGCTGTGCTGCATCATCCCTTCCTCTTCGGGGAAAATACTGACGCAGACACGAGCCATGAAGAAAGGATTTCTGGCGCCGTCGCCGGGAAGACATCATCAACATCTATCAGGTTCCTAATCACAAATCTCATCTACTTGCAATTTACATTATTTACCATTTGCCTCTCATTTTCATCTCCCCCACTTAACAAAAAATTTCCGTTTTATTCGCCTTCTTTTCCGTTTGCCTTTTTCTCATCAGATCTCTTGTTTGCTTGTGTTGCCATGTATCTTCTATTTGCTTGCTAAAAATCTATTGTTATGGATCCTCATCCACTTGCTAATCTTTTTAAAAGATCCAATTCTAACGAACCAATTGTTAGTGAATTGAATTCACTAGATTATCTTTATGAAGTTTTGCTTGAGATTTATGAATCTGAAAATTGTGACGAAGTGTTAAACGAAGAAATTTATGAAGTGATTCATGATAGCTCCTTGAATGAAAAGCATGATTGCAATGATGTTATTACAAATTCTATTAATGTCAATTGTGTTAGTGATATGCAAAACCCCAAGCTTGGGGATGCTTGTTTTGATATGTCTACTACTTATTGCAATGATCATGATTGGGGTGATAATGTTTCATATGATCTTGAAAATTTATTTAGGCCTCATGATGAATATGATATTGATAATAATGTTTGCAATAATATTGAAAGTGGGTTTGTAAGAGCGTCAATTTTAGGTTAAAATAATCCCACATATTTGGAGAATTATCAATCTTGTGAATTTCATGATGAAAGTGGGTTTGGAAAGGTCATGACTCTAGTTGATGTTAATCCCACTATCTTGGAAGATTATAAAACTTTTATGCATGTGGATCATGAAGAGAAAATTTTATATGATAGCTATATTGTTGAATTTGAGTATGATCCTACATTTAATTATTATGAGAGAGGAAAATATGGTTGTAGAAATTTTCATGTTACTAATTTACCTCTCGTTATGTTGAGATTGCTATTGTTTCTTTCTTCTTCCTTGCAATATGCTAGTTTTTGCTTGCCTCGATAATTTGTTTTCTTATAAAATGCCTATGCATAGGAAGTATGTTAGACTTAAATCAGTTGGTCACATGATTTAGGATGCTCTCTTGTGCTTCAATTCTTTTGTTTTATGTGAGCATCATTAATATCTCATGCCTAGCTAAAATGCATTAAAGAGAAGCGCTTGTTGGGAGGCAACCCAACGAATAAAATTTATTTTTGCCTTTTTTATTTCTGTTCTTGAGTGTTTGCACAATTATGCCTCTGTTATGATTGTGTTTTTTATGTTTTAATTAGTGTTTGTGCCAAGTAAAGCCTTTGGGATATCTTTGGTGATAGTTGATTTGATCCTGTTGAAAAACAGAAACTTTTTCGTCCAGTAAAATAATTTTCTAGATTTACAGAGGCGAATGAAAATTCTGAATTTTTTACACAAGATTGATATACAAATTTCCTATGTTTTCCTAAATTTTAAGTATTTTTGGAGTTACATAAGTATGACAACAATTCGCATATTTACAGGCTATTCTGTTTTTGACAGATTCTGTTTTCTTTGCATTGTGTGCTTATTTTGATGATTCTATGGTTTGTATCGGGGGGGTATAAGCCATGGCAAAGTTAGAATACAGTAGATATAATGCAATAACAAAATTTTAATGGGTTTTCTACAGTACTTAAAGTAAAGATTGGTTTTCTTATACTAACGGATCTCACGAAGGTTTTGTTAAGTTTTGTGTGATTGAAGTTTTCAAGTTTTGGGGTGAGATCACGATGGATGAAGGAATAAGGAGTAAGAAGAGCCTAAGCTTGGGGATGCCCCATGGCACCCCAAGCTATTATACAAAGAGAAACAAGAAACTAAGCTTCGGGATGCCCCCGAGTGGCATCCCCTCTTTCTTCTAATGACCATCGGTATTTTACTTGGAGCTATATTTTTATTCGTCATATATCATGAGTTTTGCTTGGAGCGTCTTGTATTATATGAGTATTTGCTTGTTTTGCTTTTTTTTTGTGTCAAGTATCCTTGCTGAACACACCCTGTTTGAGAGAGCCAAAATTATACTATGATTTGTTAGAATTGCTCTTTATGCTTCACTTAATTTTTTTGAGCTATGGAATTGCTCTAGTGCTTCACTTATATCATTTTGAGCACGGTGTGCTTTAATATTTTTTGAAGAAATTCTCTCATGCTTCACTTATATTATTTTGAGAGAAGAAAATCTTTATGCTCATGTTCTTCACTTAGATTTGTTTGAGCTATCAAAAGCAACATATGAAACTAGTCCCAAAGTGATAGATATTCAAGAGGGATATAATAAAAACTTTCATGAAGATCATTGGACAAAATAAACTTGATTCTTTGTAATAGTTTTGCGATATGATGATATAATATGTGAGTCATGTTGATGAGTAATTGTGCTTTAGTAAGAATATTGGTGTTAAGGTTTGTGATTCCCTATGCAAGCACGAAAGTCAATAGTTATGCAATGAAATTACATCCTACTTCTGGTGCATTATTCGGTGTTAGTTATGCTTAATGCTCATTTATGTGATTTTTTGTTTCTTGGTTGGATGCTTCTCAATCTTTTTGCTAGCCTTCCCTTGCACTAAGTGGGATATACTACTTGTGCATCCAAATTCCTTAAACCCAGTTTTGCCATATGAGTCCACTATACCTACCTATATGCGGTATTTCCGTGCCGTTCTAAGCAAATTTGTATGTGCCATCTCTAATTTTTAAAATAATTTTCCTTTTTGTGTGCTCATACCGCTCATAAAACGGCAGGGGGTGGCTGATATTTTTCCATGCTAGATGTGTTATTCTCAAGATGAGTGTTTATTCACTAGTCATTGCACAAGAGTACGACAAAGGTATTAGGGATGCCCAGTCCCGAAATGAAAAATGAATTTACTTTATGTTGTCAAATAATAAATTCCTTGGAAAGTGTTGGTATGGACGGCACCTGTGGATACGGTTAGCCGTGGAATGTGAAAGTATGGTGGAAAAAGGAATAAACTTTATTTTCTGTTTGGGAACCGCCTATGATATATCTAGCATGGAAAGTATCGGGAACTACTCGATCATTTTCGTTGACAGGAAAAGCATGCCACCCAAAATGTTTTATCTCTATCTTTTTCGCTTTGAGCTTTGGCACCTCTACAAATCCCTACTTCCCTCTGCGAAGGGCCTTTCTATTTACTTTATGCAATTTTTATTTTTATTTGAGTCTCCATCTTATCTTATAAAGCACCAACTAAGGGGCACTATGATCGTACTTGAGCATTGGGTATAGCTAATATGCGAGTGCGTTTCATGAATGGATCAATGATTGAGCATAATGGGCTAGGGATAACTTGTTTTAGTGTTGATATTTTGAAAGACATGGTTGCTTGTTGATATGCTTGAGTATTGAAATCTTCATGTCAAAACTAGACTATTGCTTTGAATCATATAAAAGTCCAAATGTCCATGCTACAAAAGAAAAGAATATGTGATGAACATGTTAGGCAGCATTCCACATCAAAACTTATGTTTTTATCATTTACCTACTCGAGGACGAGTAGGAATTAAGCTTGGGGATGCTGATACGTCTCCAACGTATCTATAATTTTTGCTTGTTCCATGCTGTTATATTATCATTCTTGGATGTTTTACAATCGTTTTATAGCAACTTTATATCATTTTTTTGGACTAACCTATTGACATAGTGCCCAGTGGCAGTTGTTGTTTTTGCTTGTTTTTTACTTTGCAGAAAATCAATATCAAACGGAGTCCAAACGCAGCGAAACTTTTTGGAGATTTTTTCTGGACCAAAAGGAACAACTTGGGCCGAAGAAGTACCAGAGGGGTGCCCCGAGGGGGGCACAACCCACATGGGTGCGCATGGGGGCCCAGGCGCGCCCTGGTGGGTTGTGCCCACCTCAGTGGCCTCCCGCACCGCCTCTTTGCTCTATAAATACCCCAAAAATCCAAAAACCCTAGGGGAGTCGACGAAACACAATTCCAGCCGCAGCAAGTTCTAGAACCACCAAATCCAATCTAGACACCATCACGGAGGGGTTCATCATTCTCATTGGTGCCTCTCCAATGATGCGTGAGTAGTTCATTGTAGACCTATGGGTCCGTAGGCAGTAGCTAGATGGCTTCCTCTCTCTCTTTTGATTCTCAATACAATGTTCACTTGGAGATCTATTTGATGTAACTCTTTTTGCGGTGTGTTTGTTGGGATCCAATGAAGTTTGAGTTTATGATCAGATCTATTTTATCCATGAAATTTATTTGAGTTTTGATCTCTTATATGCATGATTGCTTATAGTCTCGTATTTCTTCTTCGAATCTTTGGTTTAGTTAGGCCAACTAGATCGTTTTTTCTTGCCATGGGAAGAGGTGCTTTATAATGGGTTCGATCTTACGGTGCTCAATCCCAGTGACAGAAAGGGACATGATTTTGGGGAACGTTGCATGGAAAACAAAAAAAATTCTACGCACACGCAAGATCTATCAAGGAGATGCATAGCAATGAGAGGGGAGAGTGTGTCTACGTACCCTCGTAGATCGTAAGCGGAAGCGTTTATTCAACGCGGATGATGTAGTCGTACACCTTCGCGATCCGTCCGATCAAGTACCGAACGCACGGCACCTCCGCATTCTGCACACGTTCAGCTCGGTGTCGTCCTCGCCATCTTGATCCAGCAAGCGGGGCGAGGTAGTAGATGAGTTCCGTCAGCATAACGGCGTGGTGACGGTGGTGGTGAAGCAATCCTGCAGGGCTTGGCCTAAGCACTGCGACGATCTAGAGCGGAGGAGTAAACTAGAGGTGGAGGGTTGTCGACACACGGCGTGGAATAAGCTGTGTATTGTGTGGCACCCCTCCCCACATATATATAGGTGTGGGAGGGGAGGAGGCAGCCCCTAGGGCGCCCCAAGTGGTGCGGTGGCAGCCCTAGGGCTCCTTCCTTTGGTGGGCCCCCCTGCCAAAAATTGGCACAAGGGGGGAGGAAAGGGAGGAGGCGCCCCCTTCTTTCCTTCCTCCCCTCTCCGGGATATGGTAAGAGGAGGTGGCGCCTCCCCCTTCCATCTAATTGGGTGTGTCTGCCTTAGAGGGGGCGCACTAGCCCATGTGGGCTAGTGTGTTCTCTCTACATGGCCCAATAAGGCCCAATATTCTCCCGGTGCCTCCGGAACCCCTTCCGGTATTCCGATAACTTTCCGGTGCATTCCGAAACCATTCCGAAGACCAAATAGCATCGTCCTTTATATATATCTTTACCTCCGGACCATTCCGGAGCTCCTCGTCATGTCTGTGATCACATACGGGACTCCGAACAACATTCGGTCACCAAAACACATAACTCATATAATACCAAATCGACATCGAATGTGTGACGACCCCGGCTTAATCGTGCACTAATCATACACGCAAATGCGCACGATCAAGCCTAAGGACTCACTTGAAGATATCACAACACAACTCTAAAACATAAAAATAAAGTCATACAAGCTTAATATTACAAGCCAGGGCCTCGAGGGCTCGAATACAAGCTCGATGGCATACAAGCGTCAGCGGAAGCATTAGATATCTGAGTACAGATATATTACAGAGAGAGAGATAAGCCTTCACAGAGGCGGGGTAAAAATAAAAACTACGATCGAAAGGCGTAGGCCTCCTGCCCTGGACCCTCCGATCCTACTCCTGGTCGTCGAACGGCTCTTCGTAGTAGTAGTACTCGCCAGGCGGATAGTAGTACTGGTCGTCGGCTGGGGCTTCTGGCTCAGGGGCTCCGTCGTCTGGTGGCATCAAATGGAAAAATGGGGGAAAAAGAAAATAAAGCAAACGTGAGTACTCATCCGAAGTACTCAGCAAGCAAGGATCTACACTACATATGCATCATTGTCAAAGGAATGGCTGTATATGTGGACTGGGCTGCAGAAATGCCAGAGTAGAGGGGGAAAGCCTAGTCCTATCGAAGACTAGCATCTTCAACAATCTTCGACAGTCTTGCAGCATCAGGAGAGAGCAGATGAACATAATGTAAAGTAGTAGTAGTAATATCATCAACCTCGACCTGAGATCCTTTCTCGCCTCCCTGCGAGAAAGCAATCCCAGAGCCGTACTATCCAATTCTCATCACATGTTCTAGTTGTACCGATCGGGATACAACTCCGAGTGTCCGTTACCGTAGGACAGGCTATCGATAGAAGTTTCTTCCCTGCAGGGGTGCACCAACTTACCCACCACGCTCACTTAACTCTGGCCGGACACACTTTTCTGGGTCATGCCCGGCCTCGGCTAAGCAACACGCCGCAACCCGACCTAGGCTTATAAGAGAGGTCAGCACGCCGGACTAAACCTATGCCCCCAGGGGTCTTGGGCCATCCCCCCGGGAACTCCTGCACGTTACGGGGCCACCGAGAGCAGACCTAGCAACCCCTTATACAAGCGCGGTTGCGTTACCAGTCCAACTCGGCGTGCGCCGCTCCTTACTGACGTCAAACAAGCTTCGGCTGATGTGTACGACGCAGAACGCCCATACTATGCCCACGTGATGGTTAGTGCTATCGGGCCAGAGGCCCCTCGGATCAAATATCCAAACCGTAGTGGATTAGGAGCGCGCGGAAACGAGCAGAGACTCACGATCGATGTGACCCCGTCGCCCCGTCTCGAGGACTTGCGGCAAGGGCTAAGAATGCCCGGCCACGCCTCGTAGTTAACTCGCGGGCACCATCCAGGTCAACCCGACTCCACATCACTTCGCGTTAAGCTCGCGCGGGTACCCCTCAGGGCCGACCCGTCTTTAGTATCATAGTTTAGTGCAAGTCATAATATCCAAGGTAACTGTGTGTCTGACACCGAAGGGAACCCTGAGGAATCACCCTCGATGGAATTCCCGCTCGATGTTATCATCAAGGTGAACGAAGGAGGAATCACCCTCGAGGTCCACCTTGAGGAGTTGCGCGACGACGTCGTGATCGGGGTTGGTGTAGAAGGAATCACCCTCGCTTACCACGACCGAGTAACTAACCTACAAGGTTAACATCAGAAGTGCTGACGAGGTATCACCCTCGGCACTCGATGATAACCCAGCAGTGTCGGCAACTAAGGGGAAGTGATGTGCGGTGCCATGGTCTAGTCTTCAATCCCGATGATCGGGTCTTCTGATGTCCAGCAGGGCAGTCGGGATCAAGTGGGGGTCTCTGTCGTGACTCTACCCATCCTATGCTAAACAGTTTAGGATAACAGGCATGTATCAAAAGTAGGTTACAAGTAAACAGGCTATGCAACAGAGTAGGATAGTAATAGCAGCAGTAACATCTAGTGCAAGCATAAGAGGGGAGAGAGTAGGCGATATCGGAATGCTCAAAATGGGGGTGCTTGCCTGTTTGCTCTGGGGCAAGGGCAAGGTCTTCAGGGGTGTCGCCGGGAACGTAGTCGTACTCCGGAGCTGCGTCTGCGTCTGGAGTTACGTCTGCGTCGGGGGCTACCGAGAGAGAAGAGGGGGAAGAAACAGGTAAACATAATGCAAACAAATGCAACACGGTGCGTGTGATGCTATGATGCAGTGCAGGGTTGCCTGAATATGCATCTAAGTCATTTTAGTTATTTTTAGAATTATTCTGGGATTTAATATCCGACGTGTGTGCACTATTCATCTGCCGGATTCGGGTCCGGAGTTTCGAGTTCTTCTACGTAGGAGGTTCCGATGGAGAAACAGACGGCACGATCAGACTCGTCTCGTCGTTCTGAGCAACTTTCATGTTTTAACTTTTTCGATCCGAGCTACGGTTTAAAAGTTATTAATTTTTTAAAGATTATTTGAATTTCTGGAATTATTTTATTTAACAGAAAATGAATTATGACGTCAGCATGAGGTAATGCTGACATCAGCAAGTCAACAGGACGGTTGACCAGTCAAATATGACATGTGGGTCCAGTGGGACCCACATGTCAGCCTCTGTTTAGGCTAATCAGTGGATTAATTTAATTACCAGGGTTAATTAGGGGGTGGACCCCACATGTCAGTGAGACATTAGTTTAATTAACTTATTTAACATTTTCTTTTTCTTTTAAATCTTTTAACTAACGCGGGGCCCACATGTCAGCCTCACTGGGTTGCCCAGTCAGCAGTTGACTGGGTCAACACAGTCAACTGGGGTCCCACGGGCCCGCAGGCAGCGACCCAGAGGTGGGTCCTACGTGTGCCACGTCAGCGGGGCCGGCGGCTCACCGGCGGCGACGCCAGAACGCGGCGGTGGCCTCGGGCCTTGTCGGATTTTGCCTACGGGCCACCAAAAAGGACAGGGCCGGTCGCATTCGAACGGCCACTCGACGGCGCGTCGAGTGGTGGCGGTGGCGTGGCCGGAGACGGCGTGTAGCGACGGCGGCGAGCATCGCGGCGGACGCCGGAGTTCGGGTGCGGTGGAGATCGGCGATGCAGACGCGCTAGCGAAGAACTAAATGGCCAGAAATCCTCTACGTGCGTGTGCGAGCTCGACGGGCGTGAGCCCGTGACCAAACGCTCACCGGACGGCTGCCGGCGACAAGCTCATGCGGAGGCGCGTTCGGGCGCCGGTGAAACTAGAGCCAGAGAGCTCAAACGACGGTGGGAAGAGAAGGAGAAGAAGGCGGCGCTCACCTAGCAGGCTCACGGTGGCCCTGTGAAAGCTTAGTAGTGCAGGAGGTCGCCGGAGTCGACGAAGATCGCCGGAGGCAGAGTTGAAGGGGAACGGCTCGATTCACCGCCTTCGCTGCTCCTCGGCTCAAACTGAGGACGCTAGGCGACGAAGAGGAGCGGGGCGGAGCTCGCTGACTTGTCCGCTTGACGAAGGGTGGCCGGTGGCCGCGGCAACGGCGAGGCACGGCGGCGCCCGCGTCGGGCGCCGATGGGGAGAGGTGGAGAAAACGAGGGGAGAAGGGAGGAGTGGTCGAGGAGGATCAGGGGGGATGGCTCGGGCATCGCCCTTATCCTCTCGCGGCGCCCGCGGCGTCGCGCTGTCGAGCGGCGACCGGCGCGAGCGCGCGCAGCCAGGGACGGGGCGACACGGCGTCGGAGAGAGAGGGAGGAGGGAGAAACAGGCCGCGGTGGGCTGGGCTCCTGGCACTGTGCACTTAGGCCTGTGCACAGTGCCTCGTTTTTATTTTTTTCTGTTTTTGTTTCTTTTATTCTTTTCTGTTTCAAAATGTTTAGGGCACTTGTGCACTTTTGAAAAATGTGGGAGTTGACCCTAATATTGCAGTGCAATATTATCTCTCACCAAAAAGTGGTTTGGACAAATTTGGATTCCATTTGAGTTTGATATTAATTTAATAGATGTAAATAGTCTGTTTTGAGTGCTGTTTCAGGTAGTTTCACTCACTTAGCTAACTCCAAAAATAATGATTATGATTTTGCCATGACCACTGGATTATTTGCTAATTAAATAACATTTCTCCAGCAGAGTTTGATCAACTTCAATTTGCACTTTGGAATTTAATTTGATTTTCAGATTTTGAATTTGAATTGGATTATTAACCCAAATGATTTGGCACTGCAAATGATGATGACATGGCATTATTAACAGCTGATCACTGTGGCCATTACAAGGGGGTGTTACAAATTCTCCTCCTCTAAAAGAAATTCTCGTCCCGAGAATTTAGGAGGTAGAAGGAAAGAGTCCGGGATATTCTTCCCGAAGATGATCCTCGCGTTCCCAAGTGGCTTCATCTTCAGTATGATTCGACCATTGCACTTTTAGGAACTTGGTCGTCTTCTGACGAGTACGACGCTCAGCTTCGTCGAGGATGCGGATCGGATGCTCCTTATATGAAAGATTATCTTGCAGTTGTAGCATCTCATGATCCACTGTACGACGCGGGGATTCCTTGAAGCACTTACGGAGTTGCGACACGTGGAAGACATCATGAATATGGGAGAATTGCGGTGGCAACTCCAATTTATATGCCACCTGTCCCCGTCTAGCCACGATACGGAAAGGACCAATGTAGCGAGGAGCTAGCTTGCCCTTGATTCCGAAACGACGGGTGCCCTTCATTGGAGTGACACGAAGATAGGCTTGATCACCAGGTTGATAGATCACACCCCATCGCTTGCGATCATAATTACTCTTCTGACGGTCTTGAGCTGCTTTGAGATTCTCCCGGACAATTCGGACTTGTTCTTCGGCATGCTGAATGATGTCCGGTCCAACAAGAGGTCGTTCCCCAGTTTCTGACCAATTCAGAGGGGTTCGACATTTACGACCATAAAGAACCTCAAATGGGGCCATTTTTAAGCTGGCTTGATAACTGTTGTTATAAGAGAACTCGGCATACGGGAGAGATTCCTCCCATTTCTTACCGAAGGATATAACACAAGCTCGAAGCATGTCTTCAAGCACTTGATTAACGCGCTCAACTTGGCCTTGAGATTGGGGATGATAAGCTGAACTCCAGGTAATATGAGTTCCCATTGCTTTCTGGAAACTTTCCCAGAACTTGGAAGTGAAAAGAACACCACGGTCTGAACTAATCTCTTTCGGAATACCATGGAGTGAAACAATTCTGGCAATGTACAGTTCTGCTAGCTGGCTAGCGGTGATAGTCTCCTTAACAGGTAGGAAATGAGCAACCTTGGATAGTTGGTCGATGACGACAAGAATGGCATCGTGACCCTTCTGAGACTTGGGAAGACCAGTGATGAAGTCCATTTGCACTTTATCCCACTTCCATAGAGGAATAGGGAGCGGTTGCAGAATTCCAGCAGGTTTTTGATGTTCTGCCTTCACGCGACGACAAACGTCACACTCGGCAACATAACGAGCAATATCCTGCTTCATTCTAGACCACCAGTACCTTTGACGAAGATCTCGATACATTTTGGTACTACCCGGATGGATAGACAGCGGTGTATCATGGGCCTCCTTCATGACTTTGTCAGTCATCAGCTCGAAGCGAGGTACTACGATGCGGTCTCTGAAATATAATGTACCATCTTCAGCAACTGAGAAATCCCGATACTTAGTAAGGTGAAGCTCCTTCTTCATCAAGTCAATTTCAGCATCTTTGGCTTGCGCTTCTTTAACAGCCTTCAGAAGGTCTGGCTGTACCACAAGGTTATTAAGAGAACCCTGGGGAAGAATTCGCAGATTCAGCTGAGTCAGTTCTGCGTGAAGACGAGGTTGAGCTTGCCTAACCATGAGGTTGTTGCAATATGACTTGCGACTCAGGGCATCGGCCATTACATTAGCTTTGCCCGGGGTATAAGAAATACCGCAGTCATAATCCGCAATAGCTTCTAACCATCGTTGTTGTCGGAGATTAAGATCCGGTTGAGTGAATAAGTATTTCAGACTTTGGTGATCGGTATAAATTTCACACCGATTACCCAGAAGGTAGTGTCGCCATAACTTCAATGCATACATCACTGCTGCAAGTTCAAGATCATGCACTGGATAATTCTCTTCATGTGGACGCAATTGACGTGAAGCATATGCATTTACTCGAGATGTCCCTCCTAATCCCTGACGAGAGGCGTCGCAATATATGACAAAGTCCTTGCGAGAATCAGGAGGAGCAAGCACTGGAGCAGAAGTGAGCTTGTCCTTGAGGGTTTGGAAACTTTCCTGACACTTGTCTGTCCACTCAAACTTAACGCCTTTGTGGAGCAGATTAGTCAGGGGCTTGGCGATCTTGGAGAAGTTCTCGACGAATCGGCGACAATAGCTGGCTAGACCGAGAAAGCTTCGGACCTGCTTGGCATTCTTCGGAGGAGTCCAGTCAAGGATAGCCTGAACACGCTCCGGGTTGACGGCAATACCGTCCTTGGAAATCACATGTCCAAGATAGGTCACTTCAGGAAGCCAGAATTCGCATTTAGAGAACTTGGCATATAATTGGTGCTCTCGAAGTCTCTCCAGAACTAGTCGAAGGTGCTCAGCATGTTCTTCTTTGTTCTTCGAATAAACCAGAATATCATCCAGATATACCACAACGAATTTGTCGAGGTAGTCCATGAATATATAATTCATTAAGCGGGAGAAGGTAGCGGGAGCATTCGTCAGACCAAATGACATGACGGTGTACTCGTATGAGCCATAACGAGTAACGAATGCAGTCTTGGGAATATCCTCTTCGCGAACACGGATCTGGTGATAACCCAACCTCAAGTCGAGTTTAGAAAACACCGAAGATCCAGCGAGTTGGTCATATAAATTGTTGATCCGGGGAAGTGGATATTTATTCTGAATGGTTGCCTGGTTGATAGGACGATAATCTTGAACCAGACGGTTAGTTCCATCCTTCTTCTTAACAAAGAGAGAAGGTGCTCCCCAAGCAGAGGAACTAGGGCGGATGAAACCCTTCCTTAAAGATTTATCAATTTCCTCCTTAAGCTCGATGAGGTGGTGCGGAGGCATCTTGTAAGGACGCTTCGCAATAGGAGTGGTGCCAGGCTTCAAGTCGATGACGAACTCGACAGCTCTAGCAGGGGGTATTCCTGGAAGTTCTTCTGGAAAAACATCCGGGAAGTCACAGACAACTGGGATAATCTCAATCCCATCAAGCGGAGAAGCATTCAACGCATTCAAGGCATAAATTTGAGCCTCAGCGTTCTGAGTGATATGAGCATGGTAATTCACCATCTCATTCGAGGGGTGCAAGAGTTGAACAACTTTGGTGGCACAATTGATTGAGGCATAGTGGGCCTTCAACCAATCCATTCCCAGAATAAGGTCAATCTTGGACGATTTCAGAATAATGGGAGACGCAGTGAACTCCAACTCTTCGATTTCAACGGGAACATTATAGCTAACTGCAAAGGTTCGGCAACCACCCGCGGGGGTGTGTACCAATAAAGGTGTGTTCATGTATTCGCATTTAATGTCATGCATGCGTGCAAAATGTTCTGACATGAAGGAATGCGATGCTCCTGAATCAAATAAAACAGATGCTGGTACTGAATTAACGAGAAGTGTACCCATCACAGTATCTGGTTGATCTGGAGCTTCAGACATGTTGACGTGGTAGTACTGCCCACGACCGTAAGAAGGTCTGGCATTATTGTTGCGCTGCTGAGGAATACCACGGCCAATTCCACGTCCAGCAGAAGGGAGAGCTAGTTGATTCTGATTCTGAGAACAATCTCTAGCACGGTGACCTGGCTTGCCACACTTGAAGCATAGTCCGCTGTCAGGACGAGGTGCTGGAGCTCGAGGTGCTGGAGCTGGCAGGGGCTGTCTCGGTGGTGGAGGTGGCAGACGTGGAGCAGCATAAGAAGGTCTGTTCGCAGGAGCTGCTGAACGGAACATGCCTTTGGGGAACCAGATGCGTCGCTTCTGGGAAGACGAGCCCGAAGATGAGCCCGACTCACGGGTGCGTCTGGACGCTTCCTTGTGCTTCTTAAGTCCAGTTTCAACCATGATGGCCTTATTCACCAAGGTGGCGAAATCAGGATAATCTTGAACAAGAAGGGCTAACTGAATGTCATGGTGCAGTCCTTCACGGAATTTCTCCTGTCTTCGCTCATCAGTAGGAATGTCCTCTTCAGCGTAACGAGATAAGTCTAGAAACTCGCGCTGATAGACTTCCACAGTCTTGTTTCCTTGGACAAGGCTACGGAACTCAGCCTTCTTCCGAGCTATGACAGCTTGAGGAATGTAGCGGGCACGGAATGCAATCTTGAATTCTGCCCAAGTGACGACAGTACCAGGCGGCAGAGTCTGTCGGTGAGTGGCCCACCATTGGGCTGCGGGACCCTTAAGAAGATATGTCGCAAAAGTGACATAGTTAATTTCGGCGACACTAGCAGACTCCATCTCATGGGAGATGTCACGCAGCCAGTCATCGGCATCCAATGGGTTGGCTGTGTTGCGGAAGAAGGATGGGCTGAGCCGCAAAAATTCTGGCAAAGTGATGGAGAAAGGCTGCTGATTAGCATCAGGACGAGGAAACTGCTGCATAATTCCCGTCATAAACTGGCGGTTGAGTTCAAACTGTTGCATCATCGCTGCCATATAATCAGGTGGTGGCGGCGGTGGTGGATTGTTGTCAGCCATCCTGCTAATTCAACAGGGGTATTTCAGCAATAGCTTATGCAAGTGTTTAGCAATAAACATGATGTAACTCGACATTTATTGAAGTAGTGCACAGATGCTGAAAGTAGTCATTAAGACATACAGATCCATACATAGTCGGTTACATTCGGGCAGCATAACGGCGCAAATGAAAAGCTAGACATGCTAGGCGGCGCGCAGGCACGCGGTAAGAAAGTACACAATGGGACATAGCAAAGGCTACATCAGCGTCGGAGAAAACCACTGAAACGGGGTAACTGCAAGTGCGGACGATGGACGTTCGTCGCAGAAGGATCCTGCGCTCCATGGGCACTCTGATGCAGAACTCGGTCTCGAGAAGAAAGAAGAGGTCCACGTGCAGGCGTGTGACCTCCCACAGCAGGCCAGACGATCCCTGATGGCATCTCAGTCCTGCTCGGGTAAAGAATGTACTCCGGATGCATCCCTGCACGAACAGCTGGTAGCAACTGTGTCATAGCCTCGTAGTAGCGTGCTCGAGTGGCAAACAACTCAACAGCAAGTGCACGAACAGTGCGATCCAAAGCCTGAGTGCACTGAATCAGAACCTGCGGGTCGTAGCGTCGAGACTCGTACGGGGCACAGATAGCTGTGTAAAATCCAGTAGCATCTCCAACAGGTGCATACGGAATGTACCGAAACACAGTATCATCCAAGTTAGCACTGTGCTCTCCTCGGAGACATGCGACAGCAGAGTAGGCGGCATCATGTACTGCCATCTCAATCGTCACGCCTAATCCATGAAAAAGGTGTAGCTCGGTGTCTGAGTTGTTCTGCTGATCATAAATCCGAACTTCAGCATAGTACTGTTCCTGGTTGAACTCACGATAAACCTCATAGACCATGTACTCGGGATACCAGCGGTAACCCAGTCTACTCAGGAGGGCGATCAGAACAGCTGGAAATCCAGGGGCATCACGAGCCCAAGTGCGAAGCACAAGCTGGGTCGTAGGCCGCGGTGGAAATAGCCGATCCATCTGAAACAGAAAGGTTCAGGGTTGTCATAAGACAATGAGAAATATAACCAATCTCGGAAGGAAAGGTTAAACAAAACAATGGAAAGGAAAATGATTATCAGACTAATCAGATCAAAGACAGGGAAATCGCACTGAATCCAGCTCTCCGGGTGGATAGAATTAACGAGAACCTAAATGTCGGCGTTTAGTAATTTTGCAAAACCCGAATAGAAGAGAGGATAGAACCCCAGAGTAAAGACGGGGAATAAAAGATCCTAATACCACCCAGTTGGCGACGTGGGCCCGTAAGCCACACAGCCAAGTTAGTAAAACAGTTTTCGACCACTAGACTCAACTTTGGCCAAGGAATTGGAAAGGGGGATACCTAGAGGCAGTCGGCTCTGATACCAACCTGTGACGACCCCGGCTTAATCGTGCACTAATCATACACGCAAATGCGCACGATCAAGCCTAAGGACTCACTTGAAGATATCACAACACAACTCTAAAACATAAAAATAAAGTCATACAAGCTTAATATTACAAGCCAGGGCCTCGAGGGCTCGAATACAAGCTCGATGGCATACAAGCGTCAGCGGAAGCATTAGATATCTGAGTACAGATATATTACAGAGAGAGAGATAAGCCTTCACAGAGGCGGGGTAAAAATAAAAACTACGATCGAAAGGCGTAGGCCTCCTGCCCTGGACCCTCCGATCCTACTCCTGGTCGTCGAACGGCTCTTCGTAGTAGTAGTACTCGCCAGGCGGATAGTAGTACTGGTCGTCGGCTGGGGCTTCTGGCTTAGGGGCTCCGTCGTCTGGTGGCATCAAATGGAAAATGGGGGAAAAAGAAAATAAAGCAAACGTGAGTACTCATCCGAAGTACTCAGCAAGCAAGGATCTACACTACATATGCATCATTGTCAAAGGAATGGCTGTATATGTGGACTGGGCTGCAGAAATGCCAGAGTAGAGGGGGAAAGCCTAGTCCTATCGAAGAATAGCATCTTCAACAATCTTCGACAGTCTTGCAGCATCAGGAGAGAGCAGATGAACATAATGTAAAGTAGTAGTAGTAATATCATCAACCTCGACCTGAGATCCTTTCTCGACTCCCTGCGAGAAAGCAATCCCAGAGCCGTACTATCCAGTTCTCATCACATGTTCTAGTTGTACCGATCGGGATACAACTCCGAGTGTCCGTTACCGTAGGACAGGCTATCGATAGTAGTTTCTTCCCTGCAGGGGTGCACCAACTTACCCACCACGCTCACTTAACTCTGGCCGGACACACTTTTCTGGGTCACGCCCGGCCTCGGCTAAGCAACACGCCGCAACCCGACCTAGGCTTATAAGAGAGGTCAGCACGCCGGACTAAACCTATGCCCCCAGGGGTCTTGGGCCATCGCCCCGGGAACTCCTGCACGTTACGGGGCCACCGAGAGCAGACCTAGCAACCCCTTATACAAGCGCGGTTGCATTACCAGTCCAACTCGGCGTGCGCCGCTCCTTACTGACGTCAAACAAGCTTCGGCTGATGTGTACGACGCAGAACGCCCATACTATGCCCACGTGATGGTTAGTGCTATCGGGCCAGAGGCCCCTCGGATCAAATATCCAAACCGTAGTGGATTAGGAGCGCGCGGAAACGAGCAGAGACTCACGATCGATGTGACCCCGTCGCCCCGTCTCGAGGACTTGTGGCAAGGGCTAAGAATGCCCGGCCACGCCTCGTATTTATCTCGCGGGCACCATCCAGGTCAACCCGACTCCACATCACTTCGCGTTAAGCTCGCGCGGGTACCCCTCAGGGCCGACCCGTCTTTAGTATCATAGTTTAGTGCAAGTCATAATATCCAAGGTAACTGTGTGTCTGACACCGAAGGGAACCCTGAGGAATCACCCTTGATGGAATTCCCGCTCGATGTTATCATCAAGGTGAACGAAGGAGGAATCACCCTCGAGGTCCACACTTGAGAGGTTGCGCGACGATGTCGTTATCGGGGGTGGTGTAGGAGGAATCACCCTCGCTTACCACGACCGAGTAACTAACCTACAAGGTTAACATCAGAAGTGCTGACGAGGTATCACCCTCGGCACTCGATGATAACCCAGCAGTGTCGGCAACTAAGGGGAAGTGATGTGCGGTGCCATGGTCTAGTCTTCAATCCCGATGATCGGGTCTTCTGATGTCCAGCAGGGCAGTCGGGATCAAGTGGGGGGTCTCTGTCGTGACTCTACCCATCCTATGCTAAACAGTTTAGGATAACAGGCATGTATCAAAAGTAGGTTACAAGTAAACAGGCTATGCAACAGAGTAGGATAGTAATAGCAGCAGTAACATCTAGTGCAAGCATAAGAGGGGAGAGAGTAGGCGATATCGGAATGCTCAAAATGGGGGTGCTTGCCTGTTTGCTCGGGGGCAAGGGCAAGGTCTTCAGTAGTATCGTCGGGGACGTAGTCGTACTCCTGTGCGGCGTCTGCCTCGGGAGCTACGTCAACGTCGGGGGCTACCGAGAGAGAAGAGGGGGAAGAAACAGGTAAACATAATGCAAACAAATGCAACACGGTGCGTGTGATGCTATGATGCAGTGCAGAGTTGCCTAAATATGCATCTAAGTCATTTTAGTTATTTTTAGAATTATTCTGGGATTTAATATCCGACGTGTGTGCACTATTCATCTGCCGGATTCGGGTCCGGAGTTACGAGTTCTTCTACGTAGGAGGTTCCGATGGAGAAACAGACGGCACGATCAGACTCGTCTCGTCGTTCTGAGCAACTTTCATGTTTTAACTTTTTCGATCCGAGCTACGGTTTAAAAGTTATTAATTTTTAAAGATTATTTGAATTTCTGGAATTATTTTATTTAACAGAAAATGAATTATGACGTCAGCATGAGGTAATGCTGACATCAGCAAGTCAACAGGACGGTTGACCAGTCAAATATGACATGTGGGTCCAGTGGGACCCACATGTCAGCCTCTGTTTAGGCTAATCAGTGGATTAATTTAATTACCAGGGTTAATTAGGGGGTGGACCCCACATGTCAGTGAGACATTAGTTTAATTAACTTATTTAACATTTTCTTTTTCTTTTAAATCTTTTAACTAACGCGGGGCCCACATGTCAGCCTCACTGGGTTGCCCAGTCAGCAGTTGACTGGGTCAACCCAGTCAACTGGGGTCCCACGGGCCCGCAGGCAGCGACCCAGAGGTGGGTCCTACGTGTGCCACGTCAGCGGGGCCGGCGGCTCACCGGCGGCGACGCCAGAACGCGGCGGTGGCCTCGGGCCTCGTCGGATTTTGCCTACGGGCCACCAAAAAGGACAGGGCCGGTCGCATTCGAACGGCCACTCGACGGCGCGTCGAGTGGTGACGGTGGCGTGGCCGGAGACGGCGTGTAGCGACGGCGGCGAGCATCGCGGCGGACGCCGGAGTTCGGGTGCGGTGGAGATCGGCGATGCAGACGCGCTAGCGAAGAACTAAACGGCCAGAAATCCTCTACGTGCGTGTGCGAGCTCGACGGGCGTGAGCCCGTGACCAAACGCTCACCGGACGGCTGCCGGCGACAAGCTCATGCGGAGGCGCGTTCGGGCGCCGGTGAAACTAGAGCCAGAGAGCTCAAACGACGGTGGGAAGAGAAGGAGAAGAAGGCGGCGCTCACCTAGCAGGCTCACGGTGGCCCTGTGAAAGCTTAGTAGTGCAGGAGGTCGCCGGAGTCGACGAAGATCGCCGGAGGCAGAGTTGAAGGGGAACGGCTCGATTCACCGCCTTCGCTGCTCCTCGGCTCAAACTGAGGACGCTAGGCGACGAAGAGGAGCGGGGCGGAGCTCGCTGACTTGTCCGCTTGACGAAGGGTGGCCGGTGGCCGCGGCAACGGCGAGGCACGGCGGCGCCCGCGTCGGGCGCCGATGGGGAGAGGTGGAGAAAACGAGGGGAGAAGGGAGGAGTGGTCGAGGAGGATCAGGGGGGATGGCTCGGGCATCGCCCTTATCCTCTCGCGGCGCCCGCGGCGTCGCGCTGTCGAGCGGCGACCGGCGCGAGCGCGCGCAGCCAGGGACGGGGCGACACGGCGTCGGAGAGAGAGGGAGGAGGGAGAAACAGGCCGCGGTGGGCTGGGCTCCTGGCACTGTGCACTTAGGCCTGTGCACAGTGCCTCGTTTTTATTTTTTTCTGTTTTTGTTTCTTTTATTCTTTTCTGTTTCAAAATGTTTAGGGCACTTGTGCACTTTTGAAAAATGTGGGAGTTGACCCTAATATTGCAGTGCAATATTATCTCTCACCAAAAAGTGGTTTGGACAAATTTGGATTCCATTTGAGTTTGATATTAATTTAATAGATGTAAATAGTCTGTTTTGAGTGCTGTTTCAGGTAGTTTCACTCACTTAGCTAACTCCAAAAATAATGATTATGATTTTGCCATGACCACTGGATTCTTTGCTAATTAAATAACATTTCTCCAGCAGAGTTTGATCAACTTCAATTTGCACTTTGGAATTTAATTTGATTTTCAGATTTTGAATTTGAATTGGATTATTAACCCAAATGATTTGGCACTGCAAATGATGATGACATGGCATTATTAACAGCTGATCACTGTGGCCATTACAAGGGGGTGTTACAGAATGTTAAGCGTGCGGACCCTACGGGTTCGAGAACTATGTAGACATGACCGAGACACCTCTCCGGCCAATAACCAATAGCGGAACCTGGATGCCCATATTGGCTCCTACATATCTATGAAGATTTTTATCGGTCGAACCGTTATGACAACATACGTAATTCCCTTTGTCCATCGGTATGTTACTTGCCCGAGATTCGATCGTTGGTATCTTCATACCTAGTTCAATCTCGTTACCAGCAAGTCTCTTTACTCGTTCCGTAATACATCATCCTGCAACTAACTCAATAGTCACTTTGCTTGCAAGGCTTCTCATGATGTATATTACCAAGAGGGCTCAGAGATACCTCTCCGATACTCGGAGTGACAAATCCTAATCTCGATCTATGCCAACTCAATAAACACATTCGGAGATACCTGTAGAGCATCTTTATGATCACCCAGTTACGTTGTGACGTTTGATAGCACACAAGGTATTCCTCCGGTATCCGGGAGTTGCATAATCTCATAGTCGAAGGAATATGTATTTGACATGAAGAAAGCAATAGCAATAAACTGAACGATCATTATGCTAAGCTAACGGATGGGTCTTGTCCATCACATCATTCTCCTAATGATGTGATCCCGTTATCAAATGACAACACATGTCTATGGTTAGGAAACCTTAACCATCTTTGATCAATGAGCTAGTCTAGTAGAGGCTTACTAGGGACACGGTATTTGTTTATGTATTCATACATGTATCTAAGTTTCCGATCAATACAATTCTAGCATGACTAATAAACCTTTATCATGAATAAGGAAATATAAAATAACAACTTTATTATAGCCTCTAGGGCATATTTCCTTCAATCTCCCACTTGCACTAGAGTCAATAATCTAGTTCACATCGTCATGTGACTAACACCAATAGTTTACATCGCCATGTGATTAACACCCATAGTTCACATCGCCATGTGACCAACACCCAAAGGGTTTACTAGAGTCAATAATCTAGTTCACATCGCCATGTGATTAACACCCAAAGAGTACTAAGGTGTGATCATGTTTTGCTTGTGAGAGAGGTTTGGTCAATGGGTCTGCCACATTCAGATCCGTATGTATTTTGTAAATTTCTATGTCTACAATGCTCTGCATAGAGCTACTCTAACTAATTGCTCCCACTTTCAATACATATCCGGATTGAGACTCAGAGTCATCTGAATCGGTGTCAAAGCTTGCATCGACATAACCCTTTACGACGAACTCTTTATCACCTCCATAACCAAGAAATGTTTCCTTAGTCCTCTTTGGTAACTAAGGATAATTTTGACCGCTATCCAGTGATCTACTCCTGGATCACTATTGTACCCCTTTGCCAAACTCATGGCAAGGTACACAATAGGTCTGGTACACAGCATGGCATACTTTATAGAACCTATGGCTGAGGCATAGGGAATGACTTTCATTCTATCTTCTGCCGTGGTCGGGATTTGAGTCTTACTCAACTTCACACCTTGCAACACAGACAAGAACCCTTTCTTTGACTGATCTATTTTGAACTTCTTCAAAATTTTGCCAAGGTATATACTTTGTGAAAGTCCTATTAAGCGTCTTGATCTATCCCTATAGATCTTGATGCCCAATATGTAAGTAGCTTCACTGAGGTCTTTTATTGAAAAATTCTTATTCAAGTATCCTTTTATGCTATCCAGAAATTATATATCATTTCCAATCAACAATATGTCATCCACATATAATATCAGAAATGCTACAGAGGTCCCACTCACTTTCTTGTAAATACAGGCTTCACCGTAAGTCCGTATAAAAACATATGCTTTGATCACCTCACCAAAGCGTATATTCCAACTCCGAGATGCTTGCACCAGTCCATAAATGGATCGCTGGTAGCTTGCACACTTTGTTAGCACCTTTAGGATCGACAAAAACTTCTTGTTGTATCATATACAACTCTTCTTTAAGAAATCCATTAAGAAATGCAGTTTTGATGTCCATTTGCCAGATTTTATAATCGTAAAATGCGGCAATTGCTAACATGATTTGGACAGACTTAAGCATCGCTATGGGTGAGAAAGTCTCATTGTAGTCAACCCCTTGAACTTGTCGAAAATCTTTTACGATAAGTCGAGCTTTGTAGATAGTAACATTACCATCAGCATCAGTCTTCTTCTTGAAAATCCATTTATTCTCTATGGCTTGCCGATCATCGGGCAAATCCACCAAAGTCCACACTTTGTTCTCATACATGGATCCTATCTCAGATTTTATGGCCTCAAGCCAACTGTCGGAATCTGGGCTCATCATAACTTCTTCATAGTTCGTAGGTTCGCCCTGGTCTAGTAACATGACTTCCAGGACAGGATTACCGTACCACTCTGGTGCGGATCGTGCTCTGGTTGACCTATGAAGTTCAGTAGTAAATTGATCTGAAGTTTCATGATCATCATCATTAACTTCCTCTCTAGTTGGTGTAGGCATCACGGGAACGGTTTTCTGTGATGTGCTATCTTCCAATTCGAGAGAAGGTACAATTACCTCATCAAGTTCTACTTTCCTCCCACTCACTTCTTTCGAGAAAACTCCTTCTCTAGAAAGGACCCATTCTTAGCAACAAAGATCTTGCCTTCGGATCTGTGGTAGAAGGTGTACTCAATAGTTTCTTTAGGGTATCCTATGAAGACGTACTTCTCCGTTTTGGGTTCGAACTTATCAGGCTGAAGCCTTTTGACATAAGCGTCGTATCCCCAAACTTTTAAGAAATGACAGTTTAGGTTTCTTGCCAAACCACAGTTCATACGGTGTCATCTCAGCGGATTTAGACGGTGCCCTATTTTAACGTGAATGCGGCTGTCTCTAATGCATAACCCCAAAACGATAGTGGTAAATCGGTAAGAGACATCATAGAACGTACCATATCTAATAAAGCACGGTTACGACGTTCGGACACACCATTACGCTGTGGTGTTCCAGGTGGCGTGAGTTGTGAAACAATTCCACATTTTAAATGAAGGCCAAACTCGTAACTCAAATATTCGCCTCCATGATCAGATCGTAGAAACTTTATTTTCTTGTTACGATCATTCTCAACTTCACTCTGAAATTCTTTGAACTTTTCAAATGTTTCAGACTTGTGTTTCATCAAGTAGATGTACCCATATCTACTCAAATCATCAGTGAAGGTGAGAAAATAACGATACCCGCCGCGTGCTTCAATACTCATCGGACCGCATACATTGGTATGTATTATTTCCAAAAAGTCATTAGCTCGCTCCATTGTTTCCGAGAACGGAGTTTTAGTCATCTTGCCCATGAGGCATGGTTCGCAAGTATCAAATGATTCATCATCAAGTGATTCCAAAAGTCCATCCGCATGGAGTTTCTTCATGCGCTTTACACCAATATGACCTAAACGGCAGTGCCACAAGTATGTTGCACTATCATTATCAACTTTGCATCTTTTGGCATCATTATTAGGAATATGTGTATCACTACGGCCGAGATTCAATAAACCATTCACATTGGGTGTATGACCATAAAAGGTTTTATTCATGTAAACAGAACAACAATTATTCTCTGACTTAAATGAATAACCGTATTGCAATAAACATGATCCAATCATATTCATGATCAACGCAAACACCAAAAAACATTTATTTAGGTTCAACACTAATCCCGAAGGTAGAGGAAGTATGTGATGGTGATCTTATCAACCTTGGAATCACTTCCAACACACATCGTCACCTCGCCCTTAACTAGTCTCTGTTCATTTTGCAACTCCTATTTCGAGTTCCTAATCTTAGCAACTGAACCGGTAACAAATACCCAGGGGCTACTATGAACACTAGTAAAGTACACATCAATAACATGTATATCAAATATACCTTTGTTCACTTTGCCATCCTTCTTAACCGCCAAGTATTTGGGGCAGTTCCGCTTCCAGTGATCATTTCCTTTGCAGTAGAAGCACTCGGTTTCAGGTTTGGGTCTAGCTTTGGGCTTCTTCATGGGAGCGGCAACTTGTTTGCTATTCTTCTTGAAGTTCCCTTTCTGTCCCTTGCCCTTTTTCTTGAAACTAGTGGTTTTGTTAACCATCAACACTTGATGTTCTTTCTTGATTTCTACCTTCGTCGATTTCAGCATCGCGAAGAGCTTGGGAATCGTTTTCGTCATCCCTTGCACATTATAGTTCATCACGAAGTTCTAGTAGCTTGGTGATAGTGACTAGAGAACTCTTGTCAATCACTATCTTACCTGTAAGATTAACTCCCACTTGATTCAAGCGGTTGTAGTACCCAGACATTCTGAGCACATGCTCACTGGTTGGGCTATTCTCCTCCATCTTGTAGTCAAAGTACTTGTCAGAGGTCTCATACCTCTCGACATGGGCATGAGTCTCAAATACTAATTTCAGCTCATGGAACATCTCATATGCTCTGTGGCGTTCAAAACGTTTTTGAAGTCCCGGTTCTAAGCCGTAAAGCATGGCGCACTAAACTATCAAGTAGTCATCATACCGAGCTTGTCAAACGTTCGTAATGTCTGCATCTGCTCCTGTAATAGGTCTGTCACCTAGCGGTGCATCAAGGACATAATTCTTCTATGCAGTAATGAGGATAATCCTCAGATCACGGACCCAATCCGCATCATTGCTACTATCATCTTTCAACTTGTTTTTCTCTAGGAACATATCAAAAATAGGGGAGCTATATCGCGAGCTATTGATCTACAACATAGATTTGCAAATACTATCAGGACTAAGTTCATGATAAATTAAGTTCAATTAATCAAATTAGTAATGAACTCCCACTTAAATAAACATCCCTCAAGTTATCTAAGTGATACGTGATCCAAATCAACTAACCCAAGTCCGATCATCACGTGAGATGGGGCATTCATCAATGGTGAACATCTCTATGTTGATCCTATCTACTATATGACTCACGTTCGACCTTTTGGTCTCCAGTGTTCCAAGACCATGTCTGTACATGCTAGACTCGTCAAGTTTAACCCAAGTATTCTGCATGTGTAAAACTGTCTTACACCCGTTGTATGTGAACGTAGAGTCTATCACACCCGATCATCACGTGGTGTCTCGAAACGACGAACTTTTGCAACAGTGCATACTCGGGGAGAACACTTATATCTTGAAATTTAGTGAAGGGATCATCTTATAATGCTACCGCCGTTCTAAGCAAAATAAGATGCATAAAGGATAAACATCACATGCAATCAAAATATGTGACATGATATGACCATCATCATCTTGTGCTTTTGATCTCCATCTCCAAAGCATCGTCATGATCTCCATCGTCACCGGCTCGACACCTTGATCTCCATCATTGCGTCGGGGTCGTCTCGCAAACTATTGCTTCCACAACTATTGCTAACGCACAACGATAAAGTAAAGCAATTACATTACGCTTGCATTTCATACAATAATTAAGAGACAACCCTAAGGCTCCTGCCGGTTGTCGATATTACAAAACATGATCATCTCATACATCAATATATATCACATCATATGTTGACCATATCACATCACAACATGCCTTGCAAAAACAAGTTAGGCGTCCTCTACTTTGTTGTTGCATGTTTTACGTGGCTGCTACGGGCTTCTAGCAAGAACCGTTCTTAACTACGCAAAAACCACAACGGTGATTTATCAAGTTTGCTGTTTTAACTTTCTTCAAGGACCGGCCGTAGTCAAATTTGATTCAACTAAAGTAGAACAAACAGACACCCGCCAGTCACCTTTATGCAAAACAAGTTGCATGACAGTCGATGGAACGGGTCTCATGTGCGTGGACATGTAAGGTTGGTCCGGGCCGCTTCATCCCACAATACCGCCGAATCAAAATAAGACGTTGGTGGTAAGCAGTATGACTATCACCGCCCACAACTCTTTGTGTTCTACTCGTGCATATCATCTACGCATAGACCTGGCTCGATGCCACTGTTGGGGAAGGTTGCATGGAAAACAAAAAAAAATTCTATGCACACGCAAGATCTATCAAGGAGATGCATAGCAACGAGAGGGGAGAGTGTGTCTATGTACCCTCGTAGACCGTAAGCGGAAGCGTTTATTCAATGCGGTTGATGTAGTCGTACACCTTCGCGATCCGCCCGATCAAGTACCGAATGCACGACACCTCCGCGTTCTGCACACGTTCAGCTCGGTGTCGTCCTCGCCATCTTGATCGAGCAAGCGAGGCAAGGTAGTAGATGGGTTCCGTCAGCATAACGGCATGGTGATGGTGGTGGTGAAGCAATCCTGCAGGGCCTCGCCTAAGCACTGCGATGATCTAGAGCGGAGGAGTAAACTAGAGGCGGAGCGGTGCCGACACACGGCGTGGAATAAGCTGTGTATTGTGTGGCACCCCTCCCCACATATATATAGGTGTGGGAGAGGAGGATGCAGCCCCTAGGGCGCCCAAGTGGTGCGGCGGCAGCCCTAGGGCTCCTCCCTTTGGTGCGCCCCCCTGCCAAAAATTGGCACAAGGGGGAAGGAAAGGGAGGAGGCGCCCCCTTCTTTCCTTCCTCCCCTCTCCGGGATATGGTAAGAGGAGGTGGCGCCTCCTCCTTCCATCTAATTGGGTGTGGCTGCCTTAGAGGGGGCGCACCAGCCCATGTGGGCTAGTGTGTTCCCTCTACATGGCCCAATAAGGCCCAATATTCTCCCGGTGCCTCCGGAACCCCTTCCGGTATTCCGATAACTTTCCGGTGCATTCCGAAACCATTCCGAAGACCAAATAGCATCGTCCTATATATTGATCTTTACATCCGAACCATTCCGGAGCTCCTCGTCATGTCCGTGATCACATACGGGACTCCGAACAACATTCGGTCACCAAAACACATAACTCATATAATACCAAATCGACATCGAACGTTAAGCGTGCGGACCCTACGGGTTCGAGAACTATGTAGACATGACCGAGACACCTCTCCGGCCAATAACCAATAGTGGAACCTGGATGCCCATATTTGCTTCTACATATTATACGAAGATCTTTATCGGTCGAACCGTTATGACAACATACGTAATTCCCTTTGTCCATCGGTATGTTACTTGCCCGAGATTCGATTGTCGGTATCTTCATACCTAGTTCAATCTCGTTACTGGCAAGTCTCTTTACTCGTTTCGTAATACATTATCCTGCAACTAACTCATTAGTCACTTTGCTTGCAAGGCTTCTTATGATGTGTATTACCGAGAGGGCTCAGAGATACCTCTCCGATACTCGGAGTGACAAATCCTAATCTCGATCTATGCCAACTCAACCAACACCTTCGGAGATACCTGTAGAGCATCTTTATGATCACCCAGTTACGTTGTGACGTTTGATAGCACACAAGGTATTCCTCCGGTATCCGGGAGTTGCATAATCTCATAGTCGAAGGAATATGTATTTGACATGAAGAAAGCAATAGCAATAAACTGAACGATCATTATGCTAAGCTAACGGATGGGTCTTGTCCATCACATCATTCTCCTAATGATGTGATCCCGTTATCAAATGACAACACATATCTATGGTTAGGAAACCTTAACCATCTTTGATCAACGAGCTAGTCTAGTAGAGGCTTACTAGGGACACGGTATTTGTTTATGTATTCACACATGTATCTAAGTTTTCGATCAATACAATTCTAGCATGAATAATAAACCTTTATCATGAATAAGGAAATATAAAATAACAACTTTATTATTGCCTCTAGGGCATATTTCCTTCACATGACACGTATGTATCGTTGCTATTAAGGATAACAAGATGGGGTCTATTCCTACATGAATAGATCTTGTCTATATCATGTCATCGTTCTTATTGCATTACTCCGTTTCTCCATGAACTTAATACACTAGATGCATGCTGGATAGCAGTCGATGTGTGGAGTAATAGTAGTAGATGCAGGCAGGAGTCGGTCTACTAATTTTGGACGTGATGCATATATAATGATCATTGCCTGGATATCATGATAATTATTTGAAGTTCTATCAATTGCCCAATAGTAATTTATTTACCCACCGTTTGCTATTTTTCTCGAGAGAAGCCACTAGTGAAATCTACGGCCCCCGGGTCTATTCTTTATCATATTTGCTTTCCGATCTATTATTTGCCTCTTTTATTTTTAGATCTATATTATTCCAAAAACCCAAAAATACCTTGCTGTAATTTTTTGTTATTTATTTTATTTCGCGTTTCCGCGGGATCTATTTATCCAATCTACTACAAATTTACCTATCTTTTACCCGGGAGGGATTGACAACCCCTCTTACGTGTCGGGTTGCAAGTATTTGTTCTTTGTGTGCTGGTACCGTTTACATAGTGTTGCGTGGTTCTCCTACTGGTTCGATAACCTTGGTCTCATCACTGAGGGAAATACCTATCGTAGTTGTGTTGCATCATCCCTTCCTCTTCGGGGAAAATACTGACGCGGACACGAGCCATCAAGGATGGTGTGGGTCACGGGCAACAGGATCTGCGGGCGGCCGCCCCTGCGTCGGCTTCGGGCTGGTGGGGGTGGCGGCGCAGTAGTGGTGGCTGGCTGGGCGTGCTGGTCGTGTCCGTGTCGGGACCTTACTGGTCCTGCGCTTGGACGTAGGCGGGCGACGCAAGGAGGCATCTCCGGTGAGCTTCCTTGGCTGCGGCGGCGGGTCAATGTGTTACCCCTCTTCGGCGGGCGCACGTTTGCGGGTGGCCTCGCGGAGATGTGTGCCAGCTACCATGATGGGGCGACACAGGTGATTGATGGGGAGCTCGGTAGGAGGGATGGGTGGCCTCGATGCGGTCGCGCCACCTGTCGCTGGCACATCTGCCGGTCCGTATGCGTCCGCTCCTCCTTCTCCCCCTTTCCTCGTGTTCGGTGGGGAGCTTGGTGTTGGGAAACGTAGTAGAAAACAAAAATTTCGCCCTACGATCACCCAGGAACAATATGAAGATGCATAACGGGTTGTGATCAACAATCGTTACTGACTCCGGGAGTGCAGCGGAAGTAGACGAGTCGGTGTAGATCGTGCTCGAAGTCCCTCGAACGTTGATGACGATTCCGCGAACCGCCCTCGAATGATCCCTCGAACAGAAGACCGACAGTACGGCCTCTCTAGTTGGTTGCAAGCGTACAGTCTTCACGATCCGCCAACGCTTCGCCGTCCAGAGCTAATCATTGCCGGAGAATTAGAGGGAGGAGATTAGAACCACATTGGGCTTCTAATTGTGAGGATTAGAGGTGGCTAGGGCTAGCTCTAATTAGTCTAGGACCAACTAGAACTAGAACTAGATCAACTAGAGGAGGCACCCAAAAACTTGTGTTGTTCAAAGGGTGGAAATCCTCTAGTATATATAGGTTGGAGGGGAAGAGGAGGGCCGCCACCAAGGAGGGAAAGCCTCCTTGGGGCGCCACACAAGGGGGGGAGGAGTTGGACTCCTCCCCAACTCCTCCCCTAGTAGGATTCGGCCCCCTTCCTTAGGGAAGGGAGGCGCCTACTCCACTTGGGCCGAGCCCAAGTTTCCTTCCACCTCTTGGCCTTTTTAGGCCCGTTGATATTTAAATTAAATATAAAATGTTCTAAACATTTTTAGAGCATTATATATATAATTTAACATCTCCGGAAACATTTTCCACCTATATATATTAATCGGTAATACCCGGTATTACCCGATTTTCACCGAAACCCTTCCGGTGACCCCGAAACGCTTCCAGAACCTCTCGGAACTACTGGGTATTAATGAAATAATTTCACAAATATATTATCATCACTCCCACACTACTAACACTCAGCAGATCATGATTACCTTAAGCTTGTGACCCCGTAGGTTCGGTAAATCATAGACATGAATGAAACCCCTTCGTTCAATGACCGATAGCGGAACCGTGGACATCCATATCGGTCCCTATGATTACACAAATGATATTCGAGTGAACCTTTGGTTATCATGTGATGTTCCCTTTGCTTTGTGATACTTTACAAAATCCGGTGTGCATCGGTATCCTCTTGAGTCATCACCATGCTCACTATACCGTTGCTCCCGTTACCGGTTTTGTTCTTCTTTCTCGTTGACGTGTTCCGGCATCCCCGTGACGTAGTCACCTGCGTCTGGCGAGACGATGATGTATGCCTTTGCACTGAGCGGGCCCTAAGAATATCTCTCCATCGTCCGAGGGGCAAATCCCACTCTCGAGCTATCCGTTCACTTGTCAAACTTTCCGGTGAGCCTGAAAGTTGTCGTTATGATCACCTTGTTACAGATGACGTTTAAGCAACCCCAAAGCCCACTGTCCAGTAGGAAGTGACCGAGACACTCTCATGGTCTGAGGAACTAAAACACATGCTAACACTCCATGCTATAACAGATGATTTCAGACGATATGATCACATAGTATAACAGACAAGTATTGGGTCGATTCAATATGATTATTCTTCTAACGTCATACCCTCAATGTTGTTTTATGACTATCGTTACACTTAACGATATCCTAATATCCGGAAAACGTGATCACCAACAACACTTGAGCCGGTCTTAGAGGCGAGACCGGGAACCTATTGTTACCGTTTATCATTCCACACGTGCATATGAGCTTTCCACTGAATCGCATATTCCAGGATCATAGCAGTTATAGCATGGAATATAAATTCTTAACTATGAATAATGTAAATATAATAATACAATATTATTGCCTCTAGGGCATATTTCCAACACTTGGTTGGAGGGATGGGTAGCCTCGATGCGGCCGCGTCACCTGTCGCTGGCACACCTCCGTGCCGGTCCAGATTCGTCCGCTCCGCTTTCTCCCCCTTTCCTCGGCCACGGACGGGTTGGGGGCAGGCATACTAGCGGAGTGCCTGCGGGTGGATCTGTCGGACGAGGGCCGCCGATTGGTCCAAAGTTGGGGCCTTTGTGTAGGTCTCGGGGTGGTTTGGTTGCAGGGCGGCGGCTCTGGCGGCGGGAGGCGTGGCGTTTGGGGGCGGAGCGTGCGTCTCTGGTGCGGGCGGGCAACCATGGCCATGCGGGTGGCGTGGTTGCGGGTGGTTGACGGAGTTAGGGTGCGACAGAGGGGTGCGAGCGCCGAGGTACACCACTTTCCCAGTCCTTTGACTGGCCGACGGTGGCGGTGGCAGTTGACGCCGTACCCTTCCTGAAGGCTCCGTCGTGGCGTTTCCACTCCAGTCGTCTTGCTCCGGGTGAAAACTTGATCTTCAGGATCGGGCGGTGGCGGCTATCCATGGTCGTAACCTTCTGGGAGGCACCGCTTTGGAGTCCTGACTTCGTTGTTGTCCGGCTCACCTCTCTTTGTGGAGTTCTTCGTCGGCTCCAAGAGGGCTTCCTCGCTCATTTGTAGTTTGCTTGGCCGTCAGTGGGGTGGTGTGTCGGTGCCCGGCACCTTTGTATCTTGCCCTGGGTGTGTGGGTTGTGTGCGGTGGTGGTGTGCATTTGTATCGGTCTCTCGGATGTAATCGGTGATGGTTGCTTTATAATCTCAAGCGGGGGCAAACCCTTTTTCGGTAATGACGGCCGCGTCTAGGCGCGTGCTGGCCATCCCATATCCGCCCCACGTATAGGTTGAGTTTGGAGGTGCCGGTCAGCCCGGACATTTGGACTGGGTATAAGGCGGTCGGCTGGGTGTCGTTTTTCTGACCGGTTTGTCTGCCCAAAAGTTTAGGGAGAGTTTGAACAACCCGGTTGTAGATACTCTTAGGTGACACCAAAACATCTTGGCTTTTCGAGGGAAAAATAAAATTTCTTAAGTATAGCTCCGTTTGGTGTTGAAATGATGCAACTGACAGTTGCGTTTACGAAGAATACGATTTTGCTAAAGCATATCCAGATGTATCTTAATTATTGCACATCTAAGTTCTATGTCATTGATTTTACACGGAGATTCGTGTGGGTATTTTTTTTCTTTTTTTCGTTGTATGTTTGAATGAATCATTTAGATGTGGAACACTTAACATCTAGATGTGCCCGTCCCTAAAAAAATTAGATGTGCCCTGACATACCTTTGTACGCTTTTCGTTTCTTTTTACTCCGCATATAGAATCTGTCTTAAGTCAAAATTCATAATATTTGACCAAATTTATATTTAAAAATATTAATATATACAAAACTAAAATTATACAATCTGGAAGTTAATTTCATAATGCATCTGATGATATTGTTTTGGTGTTGTGAATATTGATATTTATTTAGATAAACATGGTCGAACTTTACTATGTTTGACTTTAAGCAAATCTTATATGCGAAATAAAAAGAAACGGAGGGAGTACATGTTAGAACTTAGAAATCATCTTCCGTGTAGCACCTTTAACCGTCTAATATTTTCGATAGAAAGATGGATCTGTCTAGAGCATATCTAGATGTGCTCTAGTTATTGCACATCTAAATGACTCAATCAAGCATAAAAAAACCTCGCATGAATCTCCATGTAAGATCAATGATATATGACCTAGATATGCAATACTCATGACACATCTAGGTGTGCTTTAGTAGAACAGTAGAAAGATATTGTTGATTCTAATGGGCATTGCATAATTTAAAATCTAGATTGTGCTTTTCTTTTTTGTAGGTGAAAATCTGGATTGTGCTTACCTCTTCTTATAACCATCCATAGTTTTTCTACACAAAATAGTTTTTTTTAAAGAAGCGGTGTACCACCGGCATTCATATATTAAGCAGGGAGAAGGCGGCAAATGCGTTCATGATCAATTGATCATGATGGATTACAGGAGTTGGGTGTGTGCACCCCTACAAAAAATAGTTAGCACGGCCACAGCTTATAGCGAAACAACAATTCTATAAGGATGTGCATGTTGATTTTGGTAGCCTTAGGAAAGTTTGGATCAACCGCCGGTGATTGTTCTGCAGCGTGAAGCAAGAAGTTGTATCATCACAGTTCGAAAAGAAAGAGGACGGTGGAGATTAGATCAAAATTTCGATTCACGCTGCAGCTGCATGTATACGCATATGGTGTGGGAGCCCATTCACGGCCCGCTTCCGATGGCATCGGCATGTCGTTATGCAACATGGCGTTGCATGCATCCGGCTGAAACGACGAGCTAGCTCTATCAAAATTACGGCCCAACAATCACTCCTCACCGCATCTTCCCCGTCCCCGTCATGCAGTACATCGAACGATCGCTACGTCGTCACCGTCGACCGTGAAGGCCGCCACCGTCGGGCCGTCGCCGGGGTTGGAGTTGGAAGAACGGCCGGCCGAGGACGGGAAACGATCGATGACGACGCAGCCGGCGGTGGGCGACCCTCTGCTGGACCTATGGGAGCACCTGATGTCGCCGAACAGGACGCACCTCTCCTGCTTCTACCCGAGCAAGATCACCATGAGCGGCATCTGGACCGGCGACAACCCTCTCGACTTCTCCCTCCCGCTCATCCTCTTCCAGATGCTCCTCATCACCTCCACCACCCGCGCCGCCACCCTCCTCCTCTCCCCGCTCGGCCTCCCCCGCTACATCTCGGAGATACTCGTACGTCCGTCTCCATGATCACCGCGTGCATGCGTCCATGCATCATCCATGGCGACGACGACGACTGACTGTTTGCCATGCATCAATGCGTGCAGGGCGGCTTCGTTCTCGGGCCCTCGGTGCTCGGCCAGCTCCCGCACTATACCGACATCGTTTTCCCCCCGCGCAGCATCTTCATCCTCGACTCCATGGCCCTCCTCGGCCTCGTCTACTACAGCTTCACCATCGGCGTCGAGATCGAGGTCCCCACCATCACTCGCGCCGGCTTCCGGAGCTTCTGGTTCGCCGGCGCGTCGGCGCTCCTGCCTTTCCTTATCGGCGCCACCACCGGCTACGTCGCCCTCGGCACTGATGATTCCCGTCAGAATGCTGCCTTCGTCGACAGACTCTCCTTCCCCATCTTCCTCGGGTCCACCTTCGCCTCCACCGCCTTCTCCGTGCTCGCCCGCAACATCGCCGAGCTCAAGCTCGCCGGTACCGACGTCGGCCAGATCACGCTCTCCACCGCCCTCATCAACGACACCGTCGCGTGGACCGGGCTCACCGTCGCCACGGCGCTCTTGTACGCGGAGGACAGTGGGTTGCTCCCGTCCGTGTGGACGCTCCTGTCGGGGATTGTCATCTTCGGCGCGAGCGTCCTCCTGGTCCGGCCCGCGCTCGTGCGGCTGGCGCAGCGCGCAACCACCGAGGGGGAGGTAATCGGTGAGGAGCGCGAGTGCGCCGTGCTTGTCGGCGTCATGGTGGCAGCTCTCATGGCGGACGCCGGGGGCACACACGTCATCTTTGGGGCCTTCGTGTTTGGGCTCGCCGTGCCCAACGGGCCCGTCGGTGTGGAGCTGGTGGAGAAGGTGGAGGACTACGTGGTGGGGACGCTACTCCCGCTCTTCTTCGCCATGTCCGGACTCCGCACGGACACCTCTAAAGTTACCAGCATGGAGGCCGCCGTGCTGCTGATGGTTGCTACCATTGCCGCGGCGGTGTTGAAGGTTGTCGCTTGCATCGGTGTGGCCGCGGGGTTCGGCATGCCACTGCACGACGGCACGTCCATCGGACTCCTGCTCAACACCAAGGGGGTCATTGAGCTCGTCATCCTCAACATTGCAAGAAACAAAAAGGTTTCAATGAAGTCGATTAATTCTAGGATAATGTATTGTTGGACAATCAATTTGTTGCTAATTCGTGCATGCATGTCTTTCCCTGCTGCTTGCAGATCATGGGCGACCAGTCGTTCACGGTGCTGGTGTTCATGTCGGCGCTGATCACGGCGCTGGTGAGCCCGTTGCTGACCATGGTTGTCAAGCCGGCACGCCGCCTTGTCTTCTACAAGCGGCGCACCGTGGCGTGGCCGCAGCCGGACGCGGAGCTCCGCGTGCTCGCTTGCGTGCACGTGCCCCGCGACGCCCCCGCAGCCATCACGCTTGTCGACGTCCTGTGGCCCTCGCGGCGCTCACCCATCGCCGTGCACGCCCTTCACCTCATCGAGTTTGCCGGTCGCGCCTCGGCCCTCCTCTTGATCAACGCCGCTGCCCCGGCCGCCTCTTCCTCTGAGTTTTCGGACCAGGGCCGGAGCCACGTGGAGATGCAGTTCAAGCACATCGCCCACGCCTTCATGGCTTACGTGGAGAACCACGCGCCAGGCGGCGTCTTGGCGCGCACCATGGCCGCCGTGTCGCCGTACCCGTCCATGCACGAGGATATCACCGCCGCCGCCGAGGACCAGCACTCGGCGCTCATCGTGCTCCCGTTCCACAAGCACCGGTCGGTGGACGGTGGCATGGAGGTGTCCCACCCGGCGATCCAGTCGCTGAACGCCAGCGTGCAGTCCTGCTCGCCATGCACGGTGGCCATTCTCGTCGACCGAAGCCTCGGCAGCGGCGGCACCGCGCCGGGTGGAGCCGGCGGGTACCGCGTGGCGGCGCTCTTCTTCGGCGGGCGCGACGACCGCGAGGTGGTGGCCCTGGCCACCCGCATGGCGCGCAACCCGGCCGTCGACCTCACCGTGATGCGCTTCGTCCAGAAGGGCAGGGCCGGCAGCATGACCTCGAGCGAGTTCGACGCCCTCAAGGAGCGCAAGGCCGACGATTGGTGCATGCGGGAGTTCCTGGACCGAGCCAACGCCGGCGGTGGGGGCGTGGAGTACTGCGAGAGGGGGGTGTTCAACGCGAGCGAGATGGTGGCGGAGATACGGAACGTGGAGGCGGCCGGGAAGGACCTTTTCTTGGTGAGCAGGACGCCGGGGGCGACGGGACTGACGGCCGGGATGTCAGACTGGAGCGAGTGCCCGGAGCTGGGGCCGATCGGGGACCTGCTTGTGTCCAAGGACTTCCAGACCAAGGCGTCCGTGCTGGTGGTGCAGTCCTACGGGAGGGCGCCGGCGTCGGCGTCGGCGGCAGCGGCGACGTCTTCCGAATTTGCTGTTGGCGAGGCCGTCTTGCCGGCGCCAGAGGCCATCATGCCGGCGACCTCCATGGGGCACCCGCCAAGGCGCCCACGACAACATTCACATTCTGACCTTATGCTTTGATAGTATAGTTTGGTAATGCTTGCTAGCACATTGATTAATTAATTAGGGAGCGCATAATTTCTGCAGGGGAACTAGGAAGTGTCTAATGATCAGTCGAGTGATGTTAATTTGGGTGACAGTCAAACATTTAATCTAGTCAGAAGCGTACATGTCTACTAGCTAGCTTTGTTAACAGCGATTTCTTCATACTCCCAACGGAAACTTTGATTCACATACGTATAACACATGCTATCAAAGTATGAAAACGCTTCCCTATTAGCAATGTATAACACTGAAGAAATACAGAGGTCCGCCGACACAGGAAATCATTGACCTTGCATCGCCAACAGTACTGAACGGATGATCGATGTATATCCTCGCATAGAAAATGTGAGCATATCCTTGATGAACCTAAGATCTCTGTAACATCCCAGGCAGAGTTCAGGCGAAGGTAACAAAGTAGGCTTGAAGCTGAAAGTTATGCTAAACGAGTCTGGGACCCTGCATAGTCCTACCACGGGAATTCAAGAACTCTGCAAACTTGGCGTCCCTATCGGCATCGAAATAGATGCAATCCTCCTCGCATATGTCTACAGAAGAATCAATTATAAACTCGCCATCACTGATAGAATCTTCAGTCGTCGTGCTACTGCTGTCACCGCAAGCCATACACTCAAAGTCGGTGTCACGCCCAATATACTTCTCTAGATCTGGATGTACAATCTTTGCACCTTCTCTCTCACAGTAATAACAACGGCCTTTTTCCACAAAAAGAAGAAAAGCAATCATCAGTTCAAGCAATAAGAAAATATCTGTGTGAAGAAAAGATTGTCATCACTTCATAGCCTACATACTAGATAGAAAAGAAATAAAAAAAGGGTAAATCCCTAGCTAAAGTGCAGACAACCACGTGTACACAAGAACACTGGTCAGTGGCATGTATAAAATGTGCTCAAGCCTACAAATTTGGAGCATGCTCAGAATGTTTCCTGCAAACATGAAGCTCTAAAAGACTAATTTATTTATATGTTGTTCTCAGATACCATCAGTTATCTCTGCCCTGTTACATGTGACGATAAAATCAAGGACACTCGCAATTTGGATGAGTTTGTATAGGTGATGACTTCTACGGACTTGAGTGAAGCACTGCCAGGGGTGTTTGGGCTCGTGGTGGTGTTGGTGCCGGAATGTTATTACTTATTAGAGCGGCAGTATTTTTAATGGTGAGTTGTCTTTCCTCGCATTATTGCTGTGACAACCATTTGCATAGCTGCGCAGAAAGAGTTAAAATAAGTTCTATCCAGATCAGATGCCTTAATTAATAACCTTTTTTCCTTCATGTCCAATATTTTTATTTAGTAAAAGGTCACATTTGGTTAACACAAGACACTGTCATAAGGATTAAAGGAACATATGTAACAGGCCAATAGCATTATATGTCTTGATGAACATATGGCGTAGATTATTCAAATGGAGAGAAAGCATATATACCAGGATGGCCCTTGACCGGCCAACATGACGGTTCATCGACGGCATCTTCATCATTGGAGCACTCAGCAAAGAACAATATAGGAACCGTGTCAGAAGAATGCAAATCTCTCGGCCTTGCCAAAAAGTTGATGTGAGAATGCTGAGTTTTCTTTGGGCGCCAAGAAAGCAAGGGGCCATAATGGAGGCCCCAAACAAAAGTTTTGCCTACGTTTGAGTTCAAGCCACAGATGACATGAAGCTCATATTCAGGTCCCTATATATGCATATCATGGTGAAGAAAGAATCAGACAGGTTACTATTCATATTTACAATACTGAAAAACTGAAAGAAGCACCAAATAAACATACCCCAGTTCGCTGTGTGTATTTCTTCAGCATGGCATTGACCTTCGTACAGACAAAACGTTCCTCTTCGTGGAAATCTCTCAGAATGCACGACGGACTGAATCATCCGGAGCGGAACAGTATTCAGACAGCAGCTGCTGGATGCGTTCCACATCCAACACGAATGTCTCTCCGTCCTCCATGGGTAGAGGCATCATGGGAAAGGTTGACATGAAAAATTCTACAACGGCATCAGGATCTGGGTGCTGTGCTGCGGTGGCCGCAGCCTTGTAGGCGCTGTACTGCCTCAGCATACTTCCCTCAGTGTGTCCTTGTTGCCTTGCCAATTCCATTGCTCCCCAAAGATTGACCTCTGTGAAGAGCAGACAATGCATGGCTTGGTGTTCAGACATCGTGCGAAAGTAAGCGCGGATGTAAGCCACGAGGCCACGAAGGGAGCGGTATGCGACGAGAACAAGGCTGCGTGAGCAGATCATGGTGGCCGGAGAGGGCCCTCCTGCCGGCGGGAACGTGGCGTTGTACCAGAGCGTGTTGAGCACAATGTTGGAGACGGGATCCGTCAATGGCCCGTAGCAGTGGCCAGCCTTGAGGAGGCCTCGGTGGTGGTGCGTGCGCAGGCCGTCCGTCGGCAGCAACGCGAGTGCCTTGAGGTAGAGTCCGTAGATCTTGTGGAGCAGGGTGCTCCGCAGAGATTTTGTAGGAACGAACGGCGGCGGCCTCCTCAGCTCCAGATGGAACTGCGGCGGTGTTACTCCGGCGAGGTCTTCAAGCTTCCGCCGGGGCTTGATCAGCAATGCGTCGATGTTCTCGATGGCGGTGCAGGAGAGGCAGCCGGCCCACGGCCTGCCCTGCGCGCCGCGCCGCGCGAGCCGCCTCGGCCCGGCCTGGGCCGCCCGCGGCTGTGGCCTTGACTCCCTTTCGGCCCAAAAGCCCGCGCTGAGCTAGGTGCCGAGCTAGGGTTTCAATCCCGGCCGTCGAACGCGATCCAGCGTCGGTCTCGCGTGAACAAAACAGCCCCCCGACCGATCCGAAAACCCTAGCCCATTTCTGTTTCTTCCCTTCGACGTCTCTGTCCCGCTCGCCGTGGCACCACGCCGCGCCCAGGGCGCCGGCGACGGCGTCGACCACCGCGCCGTGCGAGCCCGGTCACCTTCTCTTCCTTTCCCCCCTCCATTTCACCCTTTCCTCCGGCCTTTTCTGTTGCGGGGAGGAGGAGGCCCGAGCCTCAGCTCCGACCTGTCCCCGCGGAGGACGTCGATGCGGCGGCGCCCTCCCGTCCCCTTTGCCGGCGTGCGCGAGCACCTCGAAGGTGAACGCGCCGCCGTCAAACAGCGCGATGGTGGTGCCCTTTGCCCCCTTAGGGAGGTGGTGTTCTTCTTCCCCGCACCTCGGCTTGCCGATGCGTGTAGGGATCGACAGGAACGGCGCGGCCGGGGCGGCGGCGCTTCTTTTCCGGCGAGCGCGAGGCCCTTCTCCGGTGGTCTTTCTCCTTTTTTTTGTTTGCTTTTTCTCTTCCCCCTGTTCTAGGGTTCTTTGGGTGGGGGGTGATGGGGGTTTCTTTTTTGGCTACCGAAGATCCATACACCAACGTGGTCTGATACCATTGATAGATCCCTCTGGATCGGATCGGTGTGAGGTTCCGGTAGTGGTGAAAGGAGATGGGGATTATACCTTCTCCTTGGGCGGATGTGCCCGCTCCGGTGACCATGGTGGAGAAGGCGATGGTGGCGATGGCAGAGAGAGGTGAGGTGGTGGCGGCGGCGATGTGTGGGCAGTGGCGGCGGCGGAGCTTCCCATCACTGTCAGCGCAAGACCTAGATCGGGTCGGGTGTTTCGGTGGGGAGCCTGGCAACGCGGTGAACCTCGTACTGCGTGCCACCGGCCCCCACCTCTTTATATAGCGCTGCGTGATAGGGGCCCACCAACCATAATGGGTTGGGCGCCCCCGATCAGGGCGCGGATCAGGGGTCCGGTGGGCCGTTGGGCCCACACGGGAGAGATCAACCTAACATTCTCCCCCTTGATCTCAACTTTTACTTTTAACCTTATACTTTCTAGTTTATTTGTTTCATCACATATTGGTACATAGAGCATGTTTCATCGTCACAGCTTAATTGCCGATAGAATCATACAGCTACAACATACGTTTTGTTCAGAAACAAATTCTGTTCCTTTTGGGCCTCTCATGATCCAGGAATCATAGGCTTTCCCTTAAACCCATGCCGGCTAAGTGTTCCTTGAACACATTGGGTGGTAAGCCTTTCGTTAGCGGATCCGCAAGCATATCCTTTGTCCTTATATGCTCGAGACTTATAGTTTGATCCTGGATTTTATCTTTCACAACATAATACCTTATCTCTATTGTTTTGGCAGCATTACTCGGCTTGTTGTTGTGAGCATAGAATACTGCGGGCTGGTTGTCACAGTACATCTTTAGTGGTTTGTGAATACAATCTACCACTTTCAAGTCGGGTATAAATTTCTTTAGCCATATCGCCTGCCCCGTGGCCTCGAAGCATGCTATGAATTCTGCATACATCGTGGATGATGCAACTATCGACTGTTTGGAGCTTTTCCACGAAATAGCCCCTCCTGCGATTGTGAACACGTATCCTGACGTAGATTTTCTATCATCTCTGTCCCCCGCAAAATCTGCGTCTGAATACCCTTTTATCTCCAGGGAATCACTTCTCCTGTATATTAGCATGTAGTCCTTCGTGCCTTGCGCATAACGCAATGCTTTCTTTACCATCTTCCAGTGCTCTATGCCTGGATTCTCTTGATATCTACCGAGTACCCCGGTGATAAAAGCTAAGTCAGGGCGAAGTGCACACTTGTGCATACTGTAAGCTTCCAACAGCCGAAGCATATGGCACTGCTTTCATTTGATCGATCTCGTACTGGTTCTTGGGACATTGGAATTTCCCAAAACTATCGCCCTTGACTATAGGAGCAGGTGTGGCTTTACTCGCATGCATATTATACTTTTGAAGAACCTTTTCTAAATATGCTTTCTACGATAGTCCTAAGACTCCATTGTTCCTATCTCGGAATATTTCTATGCCCAAAACATATGATGCTTCACCAAGATCTGTTATGTCAAAATTTGAGGATAAGAACTTCTTTGTTTCTTGTAGTAGACTAACATCACTGCTAGCAAGCAGGATATCATCCACATACAAGATTAGGAAAATATATTTCCCATTTTTAAACTTTGCATAAATGCAGTTATCCTCAATATTTTCTTTAAATCCAAAACTTTTAATCGTTTGATTAAACTTTAGATACCATTGTCTAGAGGCTTGCTTTAATCCATAAATGGATTTCTTCAGGCGGCATCCCATATTTTCCTTGCCTTCCATGATAAAACCCTTGGGTTGTTTCATGTAGACATTTTCTTTCAAATCCCCGTTGAGAAATGTCGTCTTTACGTCCATTTGGTGTAACTCTAAATCAAAATGAGCAACTAATGCCATTATGATTCTGAAGGAATCCTTACATGAGACTGGAGAAAATGTCTCATTGTAATCTATCCCTTCTCTTTGTGTAAATCCTTTTGCCACAAGTCTTGCTTTATACTTTTCTATATTCCCTTTAGAGTCATACTTAGTTTTGTAGACCCATTTGCAGCCTACCGTTTTGGCTCCTTTAGGAATTTCCTCTAAGTCCCAAACATCTTTGGAACTCATCGATTTCATCTCGTCTTCCATTGCCTTCATCCACTTCGATGAATGAGAGCTTCTCATGGCTTCTTCATATGAGGTGGGATCTTTTTCTGTATGAACTATTTCCGTGTTATAAACTTTATAATCAGTAGAAATAGCTGACTTTTTGTGTCTTGTCGACCTTCTAAGGGCCTCAGTTTCTGGCACACTATGTGCCTCAACTTCTGGCACTTCTTCTAAAATTTTCTGGTGCACCTCCCTTTCATACTCAACAACGGGTTCAGTCGGCTCCTGACGGACAGGTTCCGGGTCTACTCCCATAGTTGTCATGGGTGGAGTTGCAACTGGTAGTGAGAAAAATGGCTCTTGAATCATCGGATTAGGTGCATGCACCCTCTTCTCCTCAAGATCAATTTTCCGAGCTACCAAGCTCCCCCTCATCATTTCGTCCTCTAAGAAGACTGCATGTCTTGTTTCTACAAACTTTGTATATCTGTCTGGACAGTAGAAACGAAAACCCTTTGATCTGTCTGGATAGCCAATGAAGTGGCAACTCACTGTTTTGGGATCTAACTTTGCAATGTTTGGATTAAACATTTTGGCCTCAGCAGGGCACCCCCACACCCTGAAGTGTTGTAGGGAGGGCACTCTTCCTGTCCATAGCTCGTACGGTGTTTTGGGCACTGACTTGCTTGGTACTCTGTTGAGAATGTGAATGGCGGTTTTAAGCGCCTCCATCCATAATCCCAATGGCAAGGTTGAGTAACTCATCATGCTGCGCACCATATCCATAAGTGTACGGTTGCGCCTTTCAGCTACTCCATTTTGCTGAGGCTCGCCCGGCATTGAATACTGGGCTACTATGCCAGTCTCCTGCAAAAACTTTGCAAAAGGTCCAGGGACTTGGCCATACGGAGTGTGCCGACCGTAGTACTCTCCCCCACGGTCGGATCTTACTATCTTTATTCTTTTATCATGCTGATTTTCAACTTCAGCTTTGAATATTTTAAATTTATCCAACGCTTCAGATCTTTCTTTGATTGGATAAATATAACCATAGCGAGAGTAATCATATGTGAATGTTATGAACGAGTCATATCCATCCACACTTTTCACCGGAAATGGTCCACAAATGTCAGTGTGGATGATTTCTAGTGTGCCTGTGCTATGGATTGCACCTTTTTTGATTTGTTTTATATACTTTCCTTTAATGCAATCTATGCATTGTTCTAAGTCTGAGAATTCTAACGGAGGAAGAATTTCACTTTTGACTAATCTTTCTATTCTCCCCTTGGAAATATGGCCCAAGCGACAGTGCCATCATTTCGATGAGTCGAATGTTCTCTTTCTTTTCTTTTGTTCTTTATTCGACGCGGAAACATGTTCTTTCACATTGCATACAGAATAAACTTTTTCACGAAGTGATAACAAATAAAGCTCATCGTGTAGTAAAGCATCACCCACATAAGCATTATTTAACCATATGGCACACTTGCCATGTCCAAAATAGCATTCATAATTATCTTTGTCCAAACAAAAAACACTAATTAAGTTTCTATGACATGATGGAACAAATAAAACATCTCTAAGTAGAAGTTTGAATCCATCAGCTAACTCCAAGGAGATGTCGCCGACAGCTTCAACTTCCGCTTGAATTCCATTTGCTACTTCAATGTCTCTTTCTCTTCTTTGCGTAGTCCGGGTCGAATGGAATCCCTGTAAAGAATTTGCAACATGAACAGTTGCTCCTGAGTCAATCCACCAAGTAGATTTCAAAAACTGTGTGTACAAGGATTCATTTACTAAGGAAACATTGTTGTTACCTTGCTTTGCCATTAAGGACTTCAGCCAATCAGGGCAGTCTTTCTTGTAGTGCCCGGTCTTCTTACAGTGGAGACAAGTGTCTTTGTCCACTGGGAAAGGCTTCTGCTGATGCTGATAGGGAGCTTTACCATGTGGCTTTGAGGGAGAACCTTTGCTGTTTTGATTGTAATTCTTTTTCTTGTTCTCCTTCACATAGTTGAGTGAACCACCATGTGAGGCTTTGAGTCTGTCCTCTTCTTGGACACACATTGCTATTGTCTTTTCAATGTCCCATGTTCCAGGTGACATATTGTAGTTTACAACAAAGGTTTCAAACTCCTTTGGCAGTGAAGCCATGACCAGGTGGACCAGGAGTTTTGGTTTGATCTCCAGATCCTCATCCATGGGCTTTAGCTTTGCTGCCATATTGCTCATCCTGAGGATGTACTCTCTTATTCCATGACTACCACCTGTGTAGTGTTCTGTCACCAGTTGCTTTAACACCTGGGTGGCATATATCTTTGAAGAGCCGGTGAACTGGCTCTTTATCTTTGTAAGCAACTCCCCTGCGGAAGTGCACTCTGCAATGGTGCTCTCAATTGTATTCTTTATAAATGCCATGCACTTTTTGTTTGCATTGACCCACTTTTGGTTTTCTATGGAGTATAACATCTCCACAGAAGCATAATCCCCCCTCTTTTTATCCCACGCAGCATCATCATCAGTGGCCTCTCTTACTGGCTCTGTAGGTCTGACTGGCTGTGGAGTGTCCACAACCCAGTCCAGCTCAGCACAGACAAATGCCAGTTCTACTTTCTTCCTCCACTCAGTGTAGTTGTCACCTCTGAGTGTCGGAACATCTTTTAGGCAACTCATCAAATGGAAGCCTCCTGAAATCACAATTTAAGTGAGATCAGTATAACAATCATATGCATTAATCTAACGTTGGTCAAATTAAACATACAATTGTCTATGCAATTAATTCTATATTACCGTTGGGCAAAATATTAGAAATAAATGCACCTTTAAATTTCAATAATAAAACATGATCATGTTATTAACAACGTTGGTCATAAAAATAACATAATCACATTCATTTTAATAATCACTTTAACATGCTCTTAAAAAAAACTTAATTCTATCTAAACTTTTATTTTCTTTGTAAAAGAGCACTATTAATTATTTACGCAGCGGAAAAATATGAATAAAAAATTCATGAACTTTTTACTCTTTACAGAAACTTTTCTTTGACCGAATAAAAAATCATGAACTTTTTTAATTTTCTTTATAAAAATTCATGAACATTTCTTTTCTGAAAATTTTCTATTCTCTGAAAAAACAAAAAAATTAGCTGCAGCAGAGCCCAGGCGCGCGGCCCGCAGCGGAAAAAGCCAGCCCACGGCCTGGCCTGCGCGCCGCGCGAGTCGCCTCGGCCCGGCCTGGGCCACCCGCGGCTGTGGCCTTGACTCCCTTTTGGCCCAAAAGCCCGCGCTGAGCTAGGTGCCGAGCTAGGGTTTCAATCCCGGCCGTCGAACGCGATCCAACGATCCAGCGTCGGTCTCGCGTGAACAAAACAGCCCCCCGACCGATCCGAAAACCCTAGCCCATTTCTGTTTCTTCCCTTCGACGTCTCTGTCCCGCTCGCCGTGGCACCACGCCGCGCCCAGGGCGCCGGCGACGGCGTCGACCACCGCGCCGTGCGAGCCCGGTCACCTTCTCTTCCTTTCCCCCCTCCATTTCACCCTTTCCTCCGGCCTTTTCTGTTGCGGGGAGGAGGAGGCCCGAGCCTCAGCTCTGACCTGTCCCCGCGGAGGACGTCGATGCGGCGGCGCCCCCCGTCCCCTTTGCCGGCGTGCACGAGCACCTCGAAGGTGAACGCGCCGCCGTCAAACGGCGCGGTGGTGGTGCCCTTTGCCCCCTTAGGGAGGTGGTGTTCTTCTTCCCCGCACCTCGGCTTGCCGATGCGTGTAGGGATCGAGAGGAACGGCGCGGCCGGGGCGGCGGCGCTTCTTTTCCGGCGAGCGCGAGGCCCTTCTCCGGTGGTCTTTCTCCTTTTTTTTGTTTGCTTTTCTCTTCCCCCTGTTCTAGGGTTCTTTGGGTGGGGGGGGGTGATGGGGGTTTCTTTTTTGGCTACCGAAGATCCATACACCAACGTGGTCTGATACCATTGATAGATCCCTCTGGATCGGATCGGTGTGAGGTTCCGATAGTGGTGAAAGGAGATGGGGATTATACCTTCTCCCTGGGCGGATGTGCCCGCTCCGGTGACCATGGTGGAGAGGGCGATGGTGGCGATGGCAGAGAGAGGTGAGGTGGTGGCGGCGGCAATGTGTGGGCAGTGGCGGCGGCGGAGCTTCCCGTCACTGTTAGCGCAAGACCTAGATCGGGTCGGGTGTTTCGATGGGGAGCCTGGCAACGCGGTGAACCTCGTACTGCGTGCCACCGGCCTCCACCTCTTTATATAGCGCTGCGTGACAGGGGCCCACCAACCATAATGGGTTGGGCGCCCCCGATCAGGGCGCGGATCAGGGGTCCGGTGGGCCGTTGGGCCCACACGGAAGAGATCAACCTAACACACAGACATCGTGCGAAAGTAAGCGCGAATGTAAGCCACGAGGCCACGAAGGGAGCGGTATGCGACGAGAACAAGGCTGCGTGAGCAGATCATGGTGGCCGGAGAGGGCCCTCCTGCCGGCGGGAACGTGGCGTTGTACCAGAGCGTGTTGAGCACAATATTGGAGACGGGATCCGTCAATGGCCCGTAGCAGTGGCCAGCCTTGAGGAGGCCCCGGTGGTGGTCCTCCTCGACGAGCCGCACGCCGGAGAGCAGGTCGGCGTTGGCCAGGCAGAGATACTCGAGCGCCTCGCAGGCGGGGAGGTGGGGGAAGTAGCAGGTGAGGAACGCGACGAGCGCCTTAAGCGACCGGTCGGCGATGGACATGTCGCGGAGGAGGCGGCGGGGCGGCGGCCAGTAGTTGACCTTCCCGGTGCCGGAGACTGCCCGGGAGAGCGCCTTCCTTCGCCGCCTCCTCGCCTTCTTCTCCTCCTTCTCGCCGTCGTCGGACGTGGACGTCGCCGCGACCGCGGGCTTGCGGCGGCCGTACGAGGAGACGGTGTTGACGATGATGTTGGAGACGGGGTCGGCGAAGCCGACGCAGAGGCCGGCCTTGAGGAGGCGCGGGGCCAGCGCCGGCATCTCGTCCAGCGGCAGCCTGTCCAGCGCCGCCGCGTAGAACCCGTTGATGGTCTCCAGCGCCGCCGATTTGTTGCGGGAGATGCGCTTCGAGCTGTCGCATCTGTAGGGGCGATCGGCGTGGGCACGCCCGCTCCGGCGGCGCTTGAGAACCATGGCCGGGAGTTTCGCGGCGCTGTGATTCGGGAATTGACGGCCGGGAAGATTGTGCTATGTTTTTTTTTTAGTTTGGGAAGATTGTACTATCATGAGGAGACTGGAACGTGCTTTGTGGGCCGGCCAGCCATTGGGCCGCTTTAACTGGTACCTGACCGACGAGCGGGGCGGTGACCGAAAGGTACTCTGTATTTCTCTGGGCTAGGGGCAGGCCTGGGATTTCGCATCCCTAGGGTTGCAGATCTAGAGTCATCAAGACCCAGACGCAGCCGCCTGCTGCTCCACTTTTTCACGCCTCCAACCACCCCCTCTCCCTGTCTCTCGTGGCCGAGGAAAGGAATCTGGCCATGGAGTCGGATGGGAAATTTTGCAGAGGTGAACCCTCCCCCCCTCTCTCCCTCTCTGCGGAAAAAGGAGGTACGGAGGGCGCCCGGCCGAAACCCAATCCTGTCACGCCGTCGTATTGCGGTAAATAATCCTTCCTTTGCATCTTTTCCGTGTATAGAGTAATTTGTTTTTCCTCTGATCCTGCAGGTTCTTTAAGCTGGGACGTCACAGATGCATACCAACCCAAGATGACAGGCGCACCTGCACGCTGTCACTGGATCTGCACCAATGGATAGATTGGTGTTTTTTTTTCTATCTCTGCAGAAAGCAATGATTTGTGTTTCCCAGCTAGCCTGTAGCAAAACAGGTTTTATCGGAGGATTAGTAATTGTATTTTTCAGCGGAAAACGAAAAGAGGAAGGCTGTGTCCTCGAATTTTTGGATCGATTGATGTTCAGAAGGAGGAGACGGTTTTATTTTCTTCTGCTGCTGGAAAGGAGGTTGGTTGCTTGTCTAAATTTAAGGTCGTTATTGTTTCATCTCTATCTGTTTTAAAGGACGGGGTGTTCATTGCTGCAAATTTTCCAACTCGCTTATACTCCGTATTGGTTGCGGTCAGTGTTTGTGTGTCTCCTTTATTATTCATATTTTTTACAGCGCAGCTCCCCAAATTCGATGCAAAAAGTAAGACGCGTTTTCTACAAACAGTGTGCTCTGCTCTGCCTGTTATACTATTATTACGGTCAGGGTTGATTGATGGGACGCGCACTGTACCGTCCTTTTGCATTTAAATTAAAAATAAATGTGCGCCGTTCTCGTGATTTCCTGCCAAACCATGCGACTAGCAGTTTTGTCCTCGACCCACTGCATGTCTAGGTGCGCCGTACAGTAACTCTAGGCCGGATACAAACGGACGGGACTTCAGAGTTGCACGGGCAGGCATTTTCATTTCCTCGCCCGCTCCCGCTGGGATTAGTGCTTGCTACGTTGTACACCCGTCCGTTCTAAAACACTTGAAATTTTTTAGATTTGACTAAGAGCCTCCCTAGAGAAACGCCCCCAATAAGTGTTGTTTCGGCTTCCCCAAATGATTTAGGGAGGGTTTACATGTGTGGTGCTTTATCAAAAACCCAATACTAAATCTAACTTCGAGGTTTTACTTGTCAATGTGATGTTCTTTTCTCTCTAGCGGCGGCAAGCCGTGGCGGTGGCTAAGAGCCCTCCCTTGAGAAACGCCCCCAATAAGTGTTATTTTGGCTTTCCCAAATGATTTAGGGAGGGTTTACATGTGAGGTGCTTTATCAAAATCGCAATGTTAAATCTAACTTTGAGGTCCTACTTGTCAATGTGATGTTATTCTCGAGCGTCGGCAGGCCGCGGCGGCTTGGAGGGAGTCCATTGGGAGGGCACTTGTTGGAAGTGGGATGAGAAATCTGATGTGGCACTCGTTGGAACAAGCATTGGGAGGGCCAAAATTTCCAATATTTGAGGAAGATGGGGCTGATTATTGAGACGTCTCAATAATTTACTGGGAAAAGGGAGTCCAGCCGAGCGTATTGTTTGTTCAATTCCCCAAATACGAGAAAACTATTGGAAAAGGGGAGGCTCTTGAAGATGCTCCTAAGTCTGTGTAAAAATATACCGTCATCTACAACACCCAATTAGTTTCATTAGATTCATTTTAATGTATATTCTTATATTATATATATTTGATGATGTGGGTATTAGTATTTTTTTCCCTATAAGTTGGTCGACTGAAGGACTTTTGACTTAGGACAAACCTAAAACTTTAAATATTTTGAAGCAGAGCAAGAACTAATTATCGATTTCTACTTCATTGTGTGTTGCCTTTTGCAGATCTTTCAGCGAACTTGATGACAAGCAGATCTTTTAATGGTTGTGGTATTTTATTGTTCTTTGTACTCAAATTATTTGTCTTTTGTATCCAAACAAATCTTTTGAGCAACTCATAGGGTTTCTACCCATGCAACTTTTTCAACATTTCTCATCGGCTTCGCTTAAGCATCACTAATTGTATATATCTTGTTTGTGTGTCATGTGTAGGTCTGATGAAATCATCTAAAGAAAGGACATATGATGAGAAAATGCATTCACAAGTATTTGAGGGGGGCATTGGTTCATGTGGCCTTCAAGGGATATGTTTGGATAAAATTTCCTAGCCATCCAAAGGCATATTCGGTAAGTAACGTCAACAACATAATATTTTGGTTATAAAAGTGAACAAATGGATGAGGATCGTAGATCAAACAGATGTCTCTGCATGTTAGATGTAGTATTTTTAGGTGTGGCTAGCTCTCATCTAGATGAGAATTAACTAAATCTCAACCAACTCACAGAGACATTCACTTCTATTTTTTCCTTTTTTTTAATATTTTGTTTCTTGGCTTTTTACTATACTAGACGGATGCCCCGCGCGTTGCTGCGGAATTTGTATAAAATAAGAATTGCGCAATAAAATTTCATTGAACTAATCAACCTAGCTAGTGTACTACGTTTCTCCTGTAGCAAGATAATTCCTTTACCAACATTTGAAAAATAAAAAAAATGTGAATCTCACTGTATAAGTCCAAAATGGAAACAAAACATGTAAATTTCTTTCATGGAGCAACGTAGTGTGAGCTACATGCATGTGTCCGTTTTCCTTCTAATTAAAGAAAACATTATGCGTCAATTGCTTTATGCATATTTGCATGCATGCGTTCAATTACTGCACATGTGCTTGGTGGAGGCTCTCAACATGTAGATCTGCGATTGTAGACTGATCTAGTATATCTAACGGCTAAACTAATTTGGATGATGTGGCGCAAGGAGAAGGGAGAGAATTCCCGGTAGTGGGGGCTAGCTATTTAGATATAGTAGATTTCTTTTCTTAGAAAATACATATGTGTAGTTGATACATGGTAAACTCATATGCCTGCTCCTGTCGCCGCCAAATGACTAGGGTGCATATCAAAGTTCTAAATGCACCGTCAAAAAAATCAAAGTTCTAAATAACGTGCTATCTCGGCATTAAGATAAATTTATAGGAAAAATATGAACATCCACAATACCAAATCAATATTGTTAGATGCATTATGAAATTAATTTTCATACTATAGAACTTTATTATTGTATACGTTGATATTTTTTTAAGATAAATTTGGTCAAACATTGAGCAGCTTGACTTCAGACAAATCTTATATGCCCATCCGGCGGCTTGATTTTGGTTTCCTGGTGCCTTACTCATTGTTGAATTGCTTCGTAGTTCTTCACTATGAGCAAGCTCCGCCTACTATCTTTCAATTTTTCTACAAAGCTTTTTTCCTTTGTAATTATAATGCTATTGTATCCTAGCCGATTGATGGTTTCATTAATTTAAAATTGGGCATTTGTGCCTTTTCTCTACAAAGAAATAATTCTCACGGGGGCTACTTTCGTTTTATAACTGAAAATGAGTAACCGTATGCAAATGTAATATTGACGAAGCTATCTAAGTCCCACTGCAAAAGAAATCATCAATTGTTCATGGGAAAGGAAAGGCAGTAACTGGGTGGGCTACATTGCAGTTTAAATGGGCCAAATTTGGGTAGGCCTAGCCTTTCTGAAGCCGAGCCATTCGGTTGGTCTCTCCATCGTGTCACATCACTTTCCCTAACGCGACTATATCTGTTGGAGGAGGAGGAGGAGGCGGCGGCGGCAGCGGTTAGGAAGCAAGCCCTAGAGCGATGGTGGCACGAATCTGGCTGGCCAGCTTCCTGTGCCGGAAGAAGCCCTCCCCCCGAGTGCTGACCGCCGGGTGGTGCTCCCCCCTCGGCTACTTCACGCCACGACCCTCCCCCCGAGTGCTCACCGCCAACCTCTGCTCCCCCCTCGGCTACTTGAGGCCACGACCCTCCCCTCGACTTCTGACCGCCGACGGCTCCTCCCCAGTTGGCTGCTTGACGCCACGATCAGGTTAGGCTGCTGCTGATCTTCCTCAGATGGGGAATCCCCCAGCCCCCTGTGGTGAATTTTTTTCCTAACTGCTCATCTTTCCCTGTCATGCCATGGCTTTCCTAAGCACCTTAAAAAGAAATTTCTCCTGCTACTTTTGCCATCAGTGGTGATTAAATACTATTTTTCGTTGTTGATGTGTGCAGCTGATGATGGGGAAAGGATCAAGCTGAAATTGCAGTGGCTGAGGTCAGTGTTATTTTGACATTTTTGTTCGTTGTCTCTGGTACTGCAACCAGTGCAAATCAAAGTTAATCTATTATTCAATCCAGTCTAGCATTTTTTTTTAAACGTGGGACTTGTGTGAGAATTTGTTAGGGATGTTAGCAAGACAGCAACATAAAATGCTAGTGGATTTTGCTAGTGCCAATTGTCAAGCATTTGCTGTAACATACTCCCTCCGTCCGGAAATACTTGTCATCAAAATGGATAAAAGGGGGTGTATCTAGATGTATTTTAGTTCTAGATACATCCCTTTTTATCAATTTTGATGACAAGTATTTTCGGACGGAGGGAGTAATATGCTAGTGGATTGATTTATGGAACCTGTAAGATGTACAGTACTTGGTAGCATATAAGTAGGACAGAGAATGCTTTTGATCCTTTTCTGCATCTTCCTTCATTTGGTGGAGAGTTGTTAATCTTATTACTGATTGATTTCTTCTTTGTTAAGTCGCATTCAACAGTATGTCATGCTTCTTTTTCTTTACTGCTTTGAAAGCCATGTAACAACATACAATTTTCTTTTGCTGTAGGTATTGGCTCTCTGTTGGGGAAAAACGTTCCAATGATATGCAGCTTATGACTGGGAGCCTCTTGAATCTGGAGGGCATCACCCCTGTTGATGATTCCAGATATAATGCAGAGGAAAGCGACATACGTGATGATGTGGTGCCTGGGATTACTAATGTTTGCTCCAATGCTCCTGAACGAGGTGATGCATCTGTTGGGGAACAACGTTCCAATGATATGCAGCTTATGACTGGGAGCTTCTTGAATCTGGAGGGCATCACCCCTGTTGATGATTTCTGATGTAATGCAGAGGAAAGCGACACACGTGATGATGTGGTGCCTGGGATTACTGATGTTTGCTCCAATGCTCCTGAACGAGATGATCCATCTGCAGGCCTTATTATCAGCAGGTCTTCTGGACCGGGTGCACTTTTGCATCTTGGAAGGAAAAGATCATCATGTACCTCAGTTGAACATACATGTTCTAGGCGCCTTAGTAGCAACAGTCAGATGCCAGACAGTCAGCTATCTAACAAAACAAATGCAGATTTCACAGTTGTCCAAGGCAACAACCTCTCACTCCTTGGTCAAATTGATGCAGATATAGTGGAAGCGGAATCTGAGTTTACTGAGGCTGAAGTGAGGGAAAGATACCTGAAGCATGTCGGACCTCAGTTGTTGTCCAGAGGCCTCGTTCTCCCCGGGAAGCTGGGACACAGTACAACAGCCTTTGTACACTTCAGAACCCAAGAAATTACTGGCCAGAGGCCAAAATACATGAGCATTCTCGATGTTATGGGACATGAGAAAAGGATGAAGGAGGATGAATGGCATTTCTTCCTGAAGGATATGATCAAGACAAGAGTGTACGTGGTTGAGAATTGGAGCTCTTCCCTTTGCCATGTCGTGTCTCTGACGTATGATTATGGCATCATTAGTCCTGATGAGAGTACAAATGTGGAATTCTTCAAGGCGGAATGTGACGCCGCCTACTGTGAGAAGAAGAAGCAGGCTGAGTTATCATTTTTGATCTTTAAAGGAAAGCAGATAATTCATTGCCAGATTCACCATGAGGTGCCCTGCAGGTCTTCTGTGGTGGCAGAATGCTACGCCGCTGCTGCCTGTCTTATGAAAGCCAAGGAATTGGGAATAGAGAACCTCGTCATATACATGGACAGCAAAGATTCTCATTGCGTTTTAAGTGGTGAGCGGAATATTAAACCTGGAGATGTAAATATGGGAGTTTTTCTGATGTTGAAAAAACATCAAAATGCCCTTGAAAGGGTTGTGCCTGTGTGGAAGGAACGTGAGCTTAACCAACTCGCGGATGATCTCGTAACCCTCGACCAGAGAACCACCCTTGATCCTATGTTCCCACAGCAAGCGATGGAAAGATGGAAGCATCTCCTGGAGGGTTATCCAGTGTTCAGATATAAGCAGAAAAATGAAGTTGAAACCATCACCAAAGGATTTGGTATGTATCTGCAGTTTCATATAGTTTCAATATAAGTGGTAGTTTGCATCATACATGGTAGGTTATATGGTTCATAGCTATAATCTGACAACCTGCTGTTCTGTTCACTTCAATCCAATGCTTGCATCTCATTGATTAGAGCATTTTTTATACCCTACCACGCACCATGGTCAATTTTGGAGGAACAACAAGTGTTTCTAGTTTGAGCGCTTGCCATTTGCTGCATCATCGACACGAAATAACAATATTATTAAACTGCAAAGCTTATTTTCTTTCCAAATCAGTGATTATAATAATTACTATAACATTTTATGTATTGTAGGAATTATATGCTTCTTTTTAGAAAATGAATCATTTTCCTCTTTAGGTAATAATTAGTTTGTTCAGCCTTCTGAATTAAACCAATTCAAGCTGTTCCTATTTTTTGATCATTTAAATGAGGCACTGCCATGTGAAAATATGTATTTGTTTTTGCTGCAAGTCTTCTCAACCAAGAAAACAGTACAAGCACATAAAATCCTAAAAGAACGGAGCATTGCATTGACCATATTGTGTAATTATTATAACCAGTATCTCCAAGAAGCAAAATATTTCCTACTTACTCATTGGGGTTATAAAATTTATATTGTTGCAGTTGACAACCAGTTACATGGAACTGCCAGTAATACCGTCAGGCTGGAGGTGGAGGAGGCTGGTAAATTTGATTGTTTGGCTGGCTTGCTCGATGGGTTTGATCCGGACGACCTGTATGTGTCTGTCCATGAGTTTGCCAAAAAGCCAGAAGACCTCCAGTTGAAATTTGAGGAGTTCTTTGATGGACCGGGACGCGATGTGGTTGGAGGTATTACGTTCTTCCACAAGGGCAAGGAGAGTGATACTATGAAGAAGGACAAGCGAAGTCGTCTCTCAGTTTGTTTTGATGCCAAGCTCTGGGATGTATCCTTCCACCACAATCTGACGGTCGTCCTATTTGCACCAGGAGAGGCTGAGACACTGGAGAGGCAACACAATCTACGAAAACTCAGCGCACTGGACTATGTGCGCTTCAACAAGGTGTCATGATGTGTCATGTGTTGCCACAGCCTTGGGATTAGAGAAAAGTCTTTGTAATATGCTAGCCACTGAAACTTGTTTTGGGAGCCTGTAGCATGTCGTGCCGTGTGATGGTCTCGAAGGCTAAGGGGTCTTTGGATTGTGACTATGTTTGCCATATTATTTTTGCCACACTTGCCTAACTTGAGTTGCTCAAATTGTTAGCCACACTTTAGCTTGCCTAAGGGAATCTTGTCATACTTTTTCTGTCCATGATATATGGGGTTTACTTCTTATAAATTTTTTTTTGCTTTAGGTGTGGCCAGAACCAAACCAAACAGCCCCTAACTGCATGAGTTTGGGGAATGACATGTTCTTGTGCGGCACCATTGACTTTGCAGTGATGACTAGAGGACCCAAATAGTATATTAGAAGCATTAGATTTTGGTTTTCAAGTTCGCCGCGCCGCTCAGCGGCTCAGATCTTGCCGACAGTGCTTTGTTGCACTACTTTTGTACTCACTTTGCTGTACCTGTTAACCTACACCTGAAGCTTTGCTGAAAGTAGCGACTTGGAACAACGTTTTTAGGTGCGGTTACCCATGACCCGTCGTTTGGCGCTAGAAACGCACCGCGGATATAAGTTTATCTACACACTAGTCCAACAAAGCATACATCTTGACGGCACAATGCATACATCGTGTCAGTGATCAAGCATACATCTTGACGGCACAATGCATACATCGTGTCGGTGATCAAGCATGCAGAAGCAGAATGTCACTTTCATGGATCCAAACTAAACTTACGTTTTCATGAAACATACAAGCAGTAACAAATTTGGTCAGATGAAATGAATACGCCGAGTCTATCCGGAGTATCATAAAAGCAGTAACATAATTGCCAGTCCGGCATCACCAGGCGGCCATACAATGCTCTTACAAGCTGCAAAATACAAGCAGTAACTTAATTGCCAGTCCGGCATCACCAGGCTGCCATACAATGCTCTTACAAGCTGCAAAAACTGCACGCGCACAGCAGTGTACCAGCAGCCTCATCTTCCCATCTAGGAGAAAAATGCACTGAATGACTGCTCGCACCAGCAACCTGCACAAACAAAAACAAGATAGCGAGGTTCAGATTAAGATCTGAAGATCCATAAAAGTGATAAAAGCAAGAGGCCATACAGACTAAAACACAAGAAAAATAAGACACATGAATCTAAACTAAGCCTATCAAACAACTCGCTTATTTGCTTGCATGAGCTTATGTTGGACACGTTCAAAAACTTCAAATGGAAGGACACAACTCACCATTCACACATTCCTTGCCACCTTCAGGAGGATGGATGCAGCAGTACCAAAGAGTCTTCTAGATTGACGATGATTATTTGTTACTTGTGCAACTCCTCCCAGCAGTGAAAGGTTGTGATTTTGACTTGGAGTGCAGTCCATTGAGCTACCCCGGGAGCAACGGAGCTCTTCATAACCAAGTGCAGACCTAGCTGCAGACGCGCCAGTACCAAAAAGTCTTCTGGATTGAAGATTGCTTAACAGTTGTGGAGCTTTTCCCAGCGAAGGAAGCTTATGACCTGGAACTGGAGTAGGTGCAGTAGGTCGACTGGCATCTGCCGTTGCATAGGATGGATACACCCGCAGAAAAGCCCGGGCCTGTAGCACCGATCTCCAATATGGGAAGAACTTTCTCCTTGAGAATGTGGGATCCCATCCTTTAGGCAGATCCTTTTCCACAGCCTGTCCCACAATGACATAAAGCGCAAGCATCAGAAAACCAAAAAATAATAATCCATATTCAGCCTCATCAGCCAACAACACTCGCTATTCGATATGGTATATGGTATTTTTTTCGAAAAGGAGGAAATGGTATATGTTATTTGCATTATTATTGAACAATTTCATTTTAAAGCTTAAGGAACATGAAAAGCTGTTGAGCCAGCTTGATGCATGGGACAGATATAGCAAAGTGAAACATGCTTTGCTGTTCTCTCTAAAGATTACTCTCCATTTCAAATTCCAAGTCGTTTTATATTTGTCCTTAGTCAATCTTGTCTCATTTTGATCAAGCCTATAGAAAAATGCACTGTCAAGGCATATTTACATCCCTCTTCTTCCTACGTCAAAAGGTTGATGGGAAACAGATACACTAGTCCCCGTCACATTAGCATGACAGACTAATCATAGTTCAAATGCCATGGGATCGCAAATAAGCCATTTGCATAGAGGTAATTGAAACCAATTGGAACAGTAAATTTCAGTGAATATTCGTCGGTTAAAAATTGTGAAACACAGATTTCTTTCTTCACCACAATACCACAAACACAATAGCACAACAGGAATCAACTCCTTCATAAAAAAGGCATCCATCCCTCTAACTACCCCATTCACAGGGTATTGAATTGTAGGGCTGCTATACAAAGTATGCATTGCCCCATTCAAAGGATAAACTAAAACATGAAACATACAGAAATTGAGGCATGTAGATAACTGCAGTGTAAACACCACTGGGGGGCAGGTGGTGATCCAACCGGGGGACAGAGATTAGAGATGAGACCAGTTTTGCCTTTCTAATCAAGAGATAATATTTTGGCTTCTATGTAGCATCATGTACCAATAGTTAACTAGGAGTGATTTGATCCAACTTAGAGATAAAAAATAACAACCAATGCTCACAAGACATTTGCCAAAAGAACAAGTGAAGATAGAATGCTCCAGTACATGTACTTCTTCCTCTGTAGCACACGGATTATCTGTTCCTGTAACTCCCTTGGTTGAATTCATAAGCCCTGCTTTCCATGAAACAATAGTTAGGGTCCATGTTATTAAATCTGAAAATAATCACTTAAGCCCAACACACCTTGGTGGTATAACTCTTCATCAGACATTACGCAGCAGTTGTAAGGGCAGCTTCAAGAACAAGTGGAAGAAATAATTAGATAATCAACAAGCTAAACAAAGTAGTTGCATAGAAAATTATTATAGGAAGCAACACAAGAGTATTACAGGTTCTTAACATCAACGATTTCTCCAGTTGGGCAAAACCCATACTCCTTGAGGATAGAAGAAACCCGCTCCAGAACCTCCACGTGGGGCACCTGCATGACGTACAAGCTGCTGTTACAAGATATAATAGGAAGAAAAAGGTAAAGACAACGCATAGATAGCACATATAATGTGGCAATCATGTGGCCAATTGTAGCAGCGAGATGATGGAAATAATGGTTTGGAGGATAAACTTGCAATTATGCCATATGAGCTGGAAGGCAATAGAACAGTATGCCAACACTGTTATAAACATATATGACACTAAGAATAAATGTACTTGGTCCAATAAAGTACATAACAACATATTAAAATCTACTTCATTGACTCATCATGAATTCCTTAAGCAAAATTATTAGCTTCCACATGTATTGTAATCTCGCAATCTAGACACTTCACAAAGTGGGAGTCATGAACTGCATCTTACTTGTACTAGTAAGTGGTACGTGCTACCAAGTGTTTTCTCAGAAAGTTTTCAAAAAAATCAGCATACCAGTTTGGCATGAATACCTGTTTAATTTGTCTTCCATAAGAAATAGATTAGTGTTATGTTCTACTCCCTCCATTCCTTTATATTAGGTGTATTTGTTTTTTGATAAAATTTCATAATGTAAGGTGCATTTCTTCTAATTTCACATAATTCCCTTATTAGCCATCCAGAAAAAGGAAAGTATCTCTTTCCTGATTGTGTGTATCTCTTCTTGTAGCAAAAGAAGGAAAGTATCTCTCTGGCGATTGCATGTATATCTTATTTTCCTGGACTAACTGATTTACTTTCCACTAAACAAAGATTTGCCAAGGGTAATTTTGTCCTACCTTGTCTATAATTGTGTGCCTCGGTCACCATGCCAAAACTAATACACCTTATATAAAGGAACGGAGGGAGTAGTACGGCAGACATGATCCATACTGCTGCCATCTCTCTAAAGCCTTAAGGACAAGGGATACGAAGGGTTCTGAGGCCATCTGCGGACGGATGATGTAGTTACTAGTTTTATTTACATGAAAGAAGAATTTGAAAACAGTAAACTGATTTGCTGGGGATACTGGCTGGGATGTGAGGCTGTGAACTTTGCAGTTGTTGGATTCTTTTAATGGAAATAATCAAGGGAAACCCTTCTATAAAAAAATCATTTCCTGTGTAGATCAATGCCAGCAAGCCATAGTGAATGAAGTAGTGTCTCAACAAACTGTATTACAATCTTCCTCTCTTTTCTCCCAGTGTATCTCATCTGAACTTGACATGATCTATCATTTATCCATGAAAAGCCACTTATTTACGCCTATAAAACTGTCTTTTCAGGAAGATAGCACGATGCTAATTGGTCCGATTAATGCTTTATTTATTTTGCCAAGTGGTGCTAATGCAGGATATCAAATGACCGGTGCTTGAAAAAATAAGTGATGATGGGTTTTGCAATCCAAAGAAGTAAAACCATTACCCTACAAAGCAGCAATATATGTTTCTTTTTAAAAATGGATCAAGCAGCAAGATATGTATGGTATATATAGCTTTATGAAAAATTGCTTCAAGGACCACCGCAGCTTGATTGCTTTAAAAGTACATGTGCAATCACCTACATGTATTTCCGGTGCGGGGAAGGGCACTTAACCATCTCCGCTTCATTCAGCCAAACTGAACCTGCCAATCAAATGACTCAGCCGATGTACAGCCTGCTTATAACTTATAAGCGCATGCCAAACCGCCAGCTTCCTGTCACGGCGAAGCGCGTGTGTCTCTCTAGTGAATACCAACCCAAGCATAGTGAAATGCTGCTGCTATACGTATGTACACAGGGGATTGTGCTCCAGTGCGTATCGGAGCTGACCGTGGCATTGACGCCTTTATTTATTTAGCTATTAGCTACTCCGCATGGGCCAGTAAGGCAGTAAGCACGGCAGGTCTTAGTTCACTTATGGTGTAGGCTTGTCAGTCTAGTATGACAGGGCACATTGCTCTGCGCGAATGCAATCCGTGGGATGAAATAAATACGGCTGATGTTGCAGGGATTCGCTCATGTTTTCACCGTCTGATTCATTCAATCGATGGGTAGAACTGCTCAGAATTTAGCATGAATACTGTAGATGCAGGGTAAAATCAGATTCAAAAACTGGTATACTAAATGGGGTATAGATATCTCTAACGATTAAACAATTCTTCCTTTACTCAAATCTCAACTTCATAAATTAAAGAGATTTTTGCAAAGTACATGGAGATACTTTTCCGAAACAAAATCATAACATAGAAGTCTGTTAAACAAACAAGTATTGTTGCTTTTCTCTCAATAGACATGATAAGTACTAGCATTCTTCTTGCCACAGTTAGTTCATGATCTTTCAAAGACATCTTCTATAATGTAATTTAGATATTAAGGTTTAAGAACTGCAACTACAATAGACAAGAAAGGTGGTACCGGTGAATGTGCCTGAATGTATGCAGAAAGGGCTTCACCAGCTTGGGAAACAATATCAACAAGCAGGCCCGTAAACTCCATAAATATTCTCTCTTCCTCACGCAGCTTCCGTGTATTTGTATTTTTGTTCTCCGATCTTAGGGTAACCAAATGTCTCACTATATGGCACATGATAATATCAAACCCATCACGCTTATTATTGCCGTTACGTTTGGAGGAACAGCCCCCACGGATTTGCGCTTGAGCTGACAGAAGTAAAACTGCAGACTGGACAAGTTTTCCATCCTTCACGTAATTCCATATCTCATCAACTAGATTATCTGTTCTTTCTGCTAGCAGTCTAACCGTATCCAAAAAGATTTTCTGTAAAGCAATCACCACATAAAAATAATCTTAGTGCCTTTAAGCATATGTATGCAAGTAAGTGGTAAAGAACAATTTCCTATTTATCACCTCAATTCCTCCTATCAAAGTAACTACTGGAATGGGGATAATCTTCAGGGCAAAAAAAAAAAGCTGAACGGAATAGAATTGCTGACTGCAAGCCTCTAAAGAAGAATATTCAACAACAGATGGATACATACAAAATATAAGAACAATTCAGTATCTGGCAACTGAAGATGTAATATTCTAGCCCTTTGGTATCATTATTAACTTATTAACAGCAATTCATGATCTATGACAATACCGAAGCTTCCTTTTATTTATAATGCTGCAAAACCACATTGTCTAGAGAGGGAAGTGAAACAAACCATTTCAGGCATGCATAGCAGATGGATAATCTTGTAGATATAATCCCGATGGTTCTGGTATGGAAATAAATTATCCTCCAAATACTTATGCAGGCAAGTATTTTCGACCGCAACATGGAGTGGGAGTAGGTTCTCAATGATGTTATCCCCGACTGTGCGTACATTGGCTGATGCACCATGACGAAAGAGTAACTTGATCATGTCAACAGAAAACCTTTCGGCAGCTTCATGGAGCGGGAAGTATCCATATGGGTTAATGCAGTTGGGATTGGCATGGTGTCCATTGAGCCTTGGTGCCTTGCCCTCCAATATAACTTTTGCACATCGTAGGGCATCATAACTGATCATGTAAGTTAAGGTTTGTGAGGTGATGGTATGTTTCCATGTCATACCCCGCTTGCTCACCAAAAAGTTGAGTAAGCACCGGACGCTATCCTTCTCTAAGATGGGCCACAATTGGGGAGATAGCTCATAGAAGACCGCGTGTAGCGACTAAATCATGCACAGTTAACAAAAGGTGAAAAGGGATCAGTTATCCCATTAACAAAACACAACAGAATAAGCAAAATCCTGTTGACGTGTATTTTGACAACAAAAAACATGTTTTTCAGTAGACAACTTGAGTAGCCATAATAATAATAAAGGATAGACACTAAACAATTAACCAATACGGCAAAACTGAATTTTGTATAAGGCGGGAAAAACCTTAGGAGTAGGATCTTGGGTGATTATATCATTTGGCATGGACCAGGCAATCAAAGCATATTCTTGAAAAATATCCTGAAAGAGATAATGTCAGCGACAGATTATATCATTTGGTGGACTTGGCAAACAAAGCATACTGTTGAAAAATAACCTGAAAGAGATAATGTCAAAGCCAGCAATAAAGAAAGAAAATAGAAGGGCAAGGAAGATCATAGAGATGGATAGTTACAATACCTCCTGAATCTTCTTGAAATCAATTTTAACAGGAACTTTAACAGATGGGTCCTTTAAACTGGCCCTAAATTTCACTTCCATCGTTCCTTCCTCTGAAACAAGGATGTTTAATCTCAAATTCACACTCCATAAAAGATTACAAATTAACATTGTAGGTAGTATGCTGTAGAACAAGCAATGGTTAAATAGTGAACCCAAGACCATGAAGGGAAAATGGGACCTTATATTTCAAATGAAACAGTCAAGAAAAAGACTGCGACAATAAAACGGGGCGCAACAAATTAAGCTCGGTTTCAATCAAAATTTGAGATTTGACATGAGGAACACCTCCAGATCTGAGGGCTGTGACTAACAGCTATTGACCCCGACTTTAAAGTAGCAACAGATAGCTGCTCAGCATAGAAATAGGTGCCCTGATTCACAGATCCTTTCCAATAAAGCGAGACGCAACAATATACAGACTCCTATAGGAAACGAAACAAAAAAGAACTAGTGCAGAGAAAAATCAAAAATTGATGCATTACCACAGTCGAATTCCGACATGATTATGCCGAATGTGATGAAGATTGAATATCCCAGTAAGTCGAACCAGATCTCCGGGTGAGGGGCTGAAATGGGAGGCGGTGGAAGGTAGTCACCCGAGGGCAGCCAGGGGTTCGCGGGAGTGAGCTAGGGTTTTCCGGAACCTCAGGCTGACTGGACGAGTGGCTGGAAACACTACCAAGGTGTTGAAGGGGGGAATATATGCGGCCAGGCAGCCTGAAGGCCTGATTTTGCTTTTTTTTTTTTTTGAGAGAGAAGGCCTGATTTTGCTGAGAACCTCCCGTAGGCCTTGCTCTCGCGGCAGCATCAACTTTTCCGCACCGACGCGAAATGGGCCGGTCGACTAGCGAGGTTCCCAGCAAATTCTCTTCTGGATTTTAAGTTGGTTTTGTGGCCGGTTTTATTCATTATCTTTGATTTTCTCATTCTCATTTTGTTAAGTTTTTTCCTTAAATTTCTTTTTTTTATTATTCTCATGTATTTATTTTATTTTATTTTTAATTAAATGATTTCTTTAAAATGCAAAAACATTTTTGTAAAATCCATAGAATACCTTTTTACTTATATGAATAATTTATTTATTTCTACTTCTTTTTCTCATTTTAAGTGCATGACCTTTTTTTTCTGTTTTCTTTTGATTCACCTTTTGTTCATCGTATTTCTAAAATGTGCATGGTGTGTTTCAAAAAGGTATGCCATGTTTTAGGATAATATTTAGCGTGTATGTTCCAAATCATGTTCAATGTGGGCTTTTGAAAATATTCATCGTATTTCAAAAATCACGCACTTTAAATAATGTCATTGTGTATTTAAAAAAAGTTCATCATCTATATAGGAACTAGAAAATACCCCCCCTCCCCCCCCCCCCCCCCCCCCGTGTTCTACGATCGATTGCCATATTTTTCAGTGATTTGATTGTATGAAACATGCATAGTTGGATTAATAATACATAACTTAAGCAAAAATGAATATTATATTTGTATTTAATTATTATGTAGTCAAAAAATATTTTGAATATAGTGGCAGATATAATGGAAAAAATCATGTATGTTGTGTGGACCTTTGATGAGGTGGCATGTGTGTGTGGTGGATGTGTGCATGGGATCAACTAATAATGAGTTTTTTCTCGTGCTGTTGTGGTGGGCCTTTGATGGGGTGGCTTGTTTGCATGTCTAGATAATAGAGTTGTGAGGATAAACTATTAGGAATATATAGGATGTTAAGTGTCATAAGCATTCACTTTCATAGTTTGACGATGCATGCCTCCAGGATATTACTCCTACTAGATGACCCGTTGAGCCAATTAGCGTAGAGACCAACTACACCCGAAAGTTAAGCGATCTATTTGAAAGATATTTTTCCTCAACTGTTTGTAAATGATTATGTTCATACTGTGTTTCTATTTGCCTCGACAATGATCACTGCACATAGCATTCTCTCGTGATTCGTTTTCTACTGCATGAGACTGTAGCCCAAACAGTGTTCAGATATAAGCAGAAAAATGAGTTGAAACCATCACAAAGATTTGGTATGTATCTGCAGTTTCATATAGTTTCAATATAAGTGGTAGTTTGCATCATACATGGTAGGTTATATGGTTCATAGCTATAATCTGACAACCTGCTGTTCTGTTCACTTCAACCAATGCTTGCATCTCATTGATTAGAGCATTTTTTATACCCTACCACGCACCATGGTCATTTTTGGAGGAACAACAAGTGTTTCTAGTTTGAGCGCTTGCCATTTGCTGCATCATCGACACGAAATAACAATTTATTAAACTGCAAAGCTTATTTTCTTTCCAATCAGTGATTATAATAATACTATAACATTTTATGTATTGTAGGAATTATAGCTTCTTTTTAGAAAATGAATCATTTTCCTCTTAGGTAATAATTAGTTTGTTCAGCTTCTGAATTAAACCAATTCAAGCTGTTCCATTTTTGATCATTTAAATGAGGCACTGCCATGTGAAAATATGTATTTGTTTTTGCTGCAAGTCTTCTCAACCAAAAAACAGTACAAGCACATAAAATCCTAAAAGAACGGAGCATTGCATTGACCATATTGTGTAATTATTATAACCAGTATCTCCAAGAAGCAAAATATTTCCTACTTACTCATTGGGGTATAAAATTTATATTGTTGCAGTTGACACCCAGTTACATGGAACTCCCAGTAATACCGTCAGGCTGGAGTGGAGGAGCTGGTAAATTTGATGGTTGGCTGGCTTGCTCGATGGGTTTGATCCGGACGACCTGTATGTGTCTGTCCATGAGTTTCCAAAAAGCAGAAGACCTCCAGTTGAAATTGAGGAGTTCTTTGATGGACCGGACCGATGTGGTTGGAGGTATTACGTTCTTCCACAAGGGCAAGGAGTGATACTATGAAGAAGGACAAGCGAAGTCGTCTCTCAGTTGTTTTGATGCCAAGCTCTGGGATGTATCCTTCCACCACAATCTGACGGTCGTCCTATTTGCACCAGGAGAGGCTGAGACCTGGAGAGGCAACACAATCTACGAAAACTCAGCCAGCGACTGGACTATGTGCGCTTCACAAGGTGTCATGATGTGTCATGTTTGCCACAGCCTTGGGATTAGAGAAAATCTTTGTAATATGACTAGCCACTGAAACTTGTTTTGGGAGCCTGTAGCATTGTCGTGCCGTGTGATGGTCTCGAAGGCTAAGGGGTCTTTGGATTGTGACTATGTTGCCATATTATTTTTGCCACACTTGCCTAACTTGAGTTGCTAATTGTTAGCCACACTTTAGCTTGCCTAAGGGAATCTTGTCATACTTTTTCTGTCATGATATATGGGGTTTACTTCTTATAAATTTTTTTTGCTTTAGTGTGGCCAGAACCAAACCAAACAGCCCCTAACTGCATGAGTTTGGGGAATGACATGTTCTTGCGGCCACCATTGACTTTGCAGTGATGACTAGAGGACCCAAATAGTATATTAGAAGCATTAGATTTTGGTTTTCAAGTTCGCCCGCCCGCTCAGCGGCTCAGATCTTGCCGACAGTGCTTTGTTCACTACTTTTGTACTCACTTTGCTGTACTGTTAACCTACACCTGAAGCTTTGCTGAATAGCGACTTGAACAACGTTTTTAGGTGCGGTTACCCATGACCCTCGTTTGGCGCTAGAAACGCACCGCGGATTAGTTTATCTACACACTAGTCCAACAAAGCATACATCTTGACGGCACAATGCATACATCGTGTCAGTGATCAAGCATACATCTTGACGGCCAATGCATACATCGTGTCGGTGATCAAGCATGCAGAAGCAGAATGTCACTTTCATGGATCCAAACTAAACTTACGTTTTCATGAAACATACAAGCAGTAACAAATTTGGTCAGATGAAATGAATACGCCGAGTCTATCCGGAGTATCATAAAAGCAGTAACATAATTGCCAGTCCGGCATCACCAGGCGGGCCATACAATGCTCTTACAAGCTGCAAAATACAAGCAGTAACTTAATTGCCAGTCCGGCATCACCAGGCTGCCATACAATGCTCTTACAAGCTGCAAAAACTGCACGCGCACAGCAGTGTACCCGCAGCCTCATCTTCCCATCTAGGAAGAAAAATGCACTGAATGACTGCTCGCACCAGCAACCTGCACAAACAAAACAAGATAGCGGGGTTCAGATTAAGATCTGAAGATCCATAAAAGTGATAAAGCAAGAGGCCATACAGACTAAAACACAGAAAAATAGACACATGAATCTAAACTAAGCCTATCAACAACTCGCTTATTTGCTTGCATGAGCTTATGTTGGACACGTTCAAAAACTTCAAATGGAAGGACACAACTCACCATTCACACATTCCTTCACCTTCAGGAGGATGGATGCAGCAGTACCAAAGATGTCTTCTAGATTGACGATGATTATTTGTTACTTGTGCAACTCCTCCCAGCTGAAAGGTTGTGATTTTGACTTGGAGTGCAGTCCATTGAGCTACCCCGGGAGCAACGGAGCTCTTCATAACCAAGTGCAGACCTAGCTCAGACGCGCCAGTACCAAAAGTCTTCTGGATTGAAGATTGCTTAACAGTTGTGGAGCTTTTCCCAGCGAAGGAACTTATGACCTGGAACTGGAGTAGGTGCAGTAGGTCGACTGGCATCTGCCGTTGCATAGGATGGATACACCCCAGAAAAGCCCGGGCCTGTAGCACCGATCTCCAATATGGAAGAACTTTCTCCTGAGATGTGGGATCCCATCCTTTAGGCAGATCCTTTTCCCAGCCTGTCCCACAATGACATAAAGCGCAGCATCAAAACCAAAAAATAATAATCCATATTCCAGCCTCATCAGCCAACAACACCTCGTATCGATATGGTATATGGTATTTTTTTCGAAAAGGAGGAAATGGTATATGTTATTTGCATTATATATGAACAATTTCATTTTAAAGCTTAAGGAACATGAAAAGCTGTTGAGCCAGCTTATGCATGGGACAGATATAGCAAAGTGAAACATGCTTTGCTGTTCTCTCTAAAGATTACTCCCATTTCAAATTCCAAGTCGTTTTATATTTGTCCTTAGTCAATCTTGTCTCATTTTGATCAAGCCTATAGAAAAATGCACTGTCAAGGCATATTTACATCCCTCTTCTTCCTACGTCAAAAGGTTGATGGGAAACAGATACACTAGTCCCCGTCACATTAGCATGACAGACTAATCATAGTTCAAATGCCATGGGATCGCAAATAAGCCATTTGCATAGAGTAATTGAAACCAATTGGAACAGTAAATTTCAGTGAATATTCGTCGGTTAAAAATTGTGAAACACAGATTTCTTTCTTCACCACAATACCACAAACACAATAGCACAACAGGAATCAACTCCTTCATAAAAAAGGCATCCATCCCTCTAACTACCCCATTCACAGGGTATTGAATTGTAGGGCTGCTATACAAAGTAGCATTGCCCCATTCAAAGGATAAACTAAAACATGAAACATACAGAAATTGAGGCATGTAGATAACTGCAGTGTAAACACCACTGGGGGGCAGGTGGTGATCCAACCGGGGGACAGAGATTAGAGATGAGACCAGTTTTGCCTTTCTAATCAAGAGATAATATTTTGGCTTCTATGTAGCATCATGTACCAATAGTTAACTAGAGTGATTTGATCCAACTTAGAGATAAAAAATAACAACCAATGCTCACAAGACATTTGCCAAAAGAACAAGTGAAGATAGAATGCTCCATACATGTACTTCTTCTCTGTAGCACACGGATTATCTGTTCCTGTAACTCCCTTGGTTGAATTCATAAGCCCTGCTTTCCATGAAACAATAGTTAGGGTCCATGTTTAAATCTGAAAATAATCACTTAAGCCCAACACACCTTGTGGTATAACTCTTCATCAGACATTACGCAGCAGTTGTAAGGGCAGCTTCAAGAACAATGGAAGAAATAATTAGATAATCAACAAGCTAAACAAAGTATTTGCATAGAAAATTATTATAGGAAGCAACACAAGAGTATTACAGGTTCTTAACATCAACAGATTTCTCCAGTTGGGCAAAACCCATACTCCTTGAGATAAAGAAACCCGCTCCAGAACCTCCACGGGGGGCACCTGCATGACGTACAAGCTCTGTTACAAGATATAATAGGAAGAAAAAGGTAAAGACAACGCATAGATAGCACATATAATGTGGCAATCATGTGGCCAATTGTAGCAGCGAGATATGGAAATATGGTTTGGAGGATAAACTTGCAATTATGCCATATGAGCTGGAAGGCAATAAACAGTATGCCAACACTGTTATAAACATATATGACTAAGATAAATGTACTTGGTCCAATAAAGTACATAACACATATTAAAATTTACTTCATTGACTCATCATGAATTCCTTAAGCAATATTAGCTTCACATGTATTGTAATCTCGCAATCTAGACACTTCACAAAGTGGGAGTCATGAACTGCATCTTACTTGTACTAGTAAGTGGTACGTGCTACCAAGTGTTTTCTCAGAAAGTTTTCAAAAAAATCAGCATACCAGTTTGGCATGAATACCTGTTTAATTTGTCTTCCATAAGAAATAGATTAGTGTTATGTTCTACTCCCTCCATTCCTTTATATTAGGTGTATTTGTTTTTTGATAAAATTTCATAATGTAAGGTGCATTTCTTCTAATTTCACATAATTCCCTTATTAGCCATCCAGAAAAAGGAAAGTATCTCTTCCTGATTGTGTGTACTCTTCTTGTAGCAAAAGAAGGAAAGTATCTCTCTGGCGATTGCATGTATATCTTATTTCCTGGACTAACTGATTTACTTTCCACTACAAAGATTTGCCAAGGGTAATTTTGTCCTACCTTGTCTATATTTGTGCCTCGGTCACCATGCCAAAACTAATACACCTTATATAAAGGAACGGAGGGAGTAGTACGGCAGACATGATCCATACTGCTGCCATCTCTCTAAAGCCTTAAGGACAAGGGATACGAAGGGTTCTGAGGCCATCTGCGACGGATGATGTAGTTACTAGTTTTATTTACATGAAAGAAGAATTTGAAAACAGTAAACTGATTTGCTGGGGATACTGGCTGGATGTGAGGCTGTGAACTTTGCAGTTGTTGGATTCTTTTAATGGAAATAATCAAGGGAAACCCTTCTATAAAAAAATCATTTCCTGTGTAGATCAATGCCAGCAGCCATAGTGAATGAAGTAGTGTCTCAACAAACTGTATTACATCTTCCTCTCTTTTCTCCCAGTGTATCTCATCTGAACTTGACTGATCTATCATTTATCCATGAAAAGCCACTTATTTACGCCTATAAACTGTCTTTTCAGAATAGCACGATGCAATTGGTCCGATTAATGCTTTATTTATTTTGCCAAGTGGTGCTAATGCAGGATATCAAATGACCGGTGCTTGAAAAATAAGTGATATGGGTTTGGCAATCCAAAGAAGTAAAACCTTACCCTACAAAGCAGCAATATATGTTTCTTTTAAAATGGATCAAGCAGCAAGATATGTATGGATATATAGCTTTATGAAAAATTGCTTCAAGGACCCACCGCAGCTTGATTGCTTTAAAAGTACATGTGCAATCACCTACATGTATTTCCGGTGCGGGGAAGGGCACTTAACCATCTCCGCTCTCTTCAGCCAAACTGAACCTGCCAATCAAATGACTCAGCCGATGTACAGCCTGCTTATAACTTATAAGCGCATGCCAAACCGCCACTTCCTGTCACGGCGAAGCGCGTGTGTTCTCTATGTGAATACCAACCCAAGCATAGTGAAATGCTGCTGCTATACTTATGTACACAGGGATTGTGCTCCAGTGCGTATCGGAGCTGACCGTGGCATTGACGCCTTTATTTATTTAGCTATTAGCTACTCCGCATGGGCCAGTAAGGCAGTAAGCACGGCAGGTCTTAGTTCACTTATGGTGTAGGCTGTCAGTCTAGTATGACAGGGCCATGCTCTGCGCGAATGCAATCCGTGGGATGAATAAATACGGCTGATGTTGCAGGGATTCGCTCATGTTTTCACCGTCTGATTCATTCAATCGATGGTTAGAACTGCTCAGAATTTAGCATGAATACTGTAAATGCAGGGTAAAATCAGATTCAAAAACTGGTATACAATGGGGTATAGATATCTCTAACGATTAAACAATTCTTCCTTTACAAATCTCAACTTCATAAATTAAAGAGATTTTTGCAAAGTACATGGAGATACTTTTCCGAAACAAAATCATAACATAGAAGTCTGTAAACAAACAAGTATTGTTGCTTTTCTCTCAATAGACATGATAAGTACTAGCATTCTTCTTGCCACAGTTAGTTCATGATTTTCAAAGACATCTTCTATAATGTATTTAGATATTAAGGTTTAAGAACTGCAACTACAATAGACAAGAAAGGTGGTACCGGTGAATGTGCCTGAATGTATGCAGAAAGGGCTTCACCAGCTTGGGAAACAATATCAACAAGCAGGCCCGTAAACTCCATAAATATTCTCTCTTCCTCACGCAGCTTCCGTGTATTTGTATTTTTGTTCTCCGATCTAGGGTACCAAATGTCTCACTATATGGCACATGATTATCAAACCCATCACGCTTATTATTGCCGTTACGTTTGGAGGAACAGCCCCCACGGATTTGCGCTTGAGCTGAAGAAGTAAAACTGCAACTGGACAAGTTTTCCATCCTCACGTAATTCCATATCTCATCAACAAGATATCTGTTCTTCTGCTAGCAGTCTAACCTTATCCAAAAAGATTTTCTGTAAAGCAATCACCACAAAAAATAATCTTAGTGCCTTTAAGCATATGTATGCAAGTAAGTGGTAAAGAACAATTTCCTATTTATCACCTCACCTCCTATCAAGTAACTACTGGAATGGGGATAATCTTCAGGGCAAAAAAAAAGCTGAACGAATAGAATTGCTGACTGCAAGCCTCTAAGAAGAATATTCAACAACAGATGGATACATACAAAATATAAGAACAATTCAGTATCTGGCAACTGAAGATGTAATATTCTAGCCCTTTGGTTCATTATTAACTTATTAACAGCAATTCATGATCTATGACATACCGAAGCTTCCTTTTATTTATAATGCTGCAAAACCACATTGTCTAGAGAGGGAAGTGAAACAAACCATTCAGGCATGCATAGCAGATGGATAATCTTGTAGATATACCCCGATGGTTCTGTATGGAAATAAATTATCCTCCAAATACTTATGCAGGCAAGTATTTTCGACCGCAACATGGAGTGGAGTAGGTTCCAATGATGTTATCCCGACTGTGCGTACATTGGCTGATGCACCATGTGACGAAAGAGTAACTTGATCATGTCAACAGAAACCTTTCGGCAGCTTCATGGAGCGGGAAGTATCCATAGGGTTAATGCATTTGGGATTGGCATGGTGTCCATTGAGCCTTGGTGCCTTGCCCTCCAATATAACTTTTGCACATCGTAGGGCATCATACTGATCATGTAAGTTAAGGTTTGTGAGTGATGTTATGTTTCCATTTCATACCCCGCTTGCTCACCAAAAAGTTGAGTAAGCACCGGACGCTATCCTTCTCTAAGATGGGCCACAATTGGGGGATAGCTCATAGAAGACCAGCGTGTAGCGACTAAATCATGCACAGTTAACAAAAGGTGAAAAGGGATCAGTTATCCCATTAACAAAACACAACAGAATAAGCAAAATCCTGTTGACTTGTATTTTGACAACAAAAAACATGTTTTTCAGTAGACAACTTGAGTAGCCATAATAATATAAAGGATAGACACTAAACAATTAACCAATACGGCAAAACTGAATTTTGTATAAGCGGGAAAAACCTTAGGAGTAGGATCTTGGGTGATTAATCATTTGGCATGGACCAGCAATCAAAGCATATTCTTGAAAAATATCCTGAAAGAGATAATGTCAGCGACAGATTATATCATTTGGTGGACTTGGCAAAACAAGCATACTGTTGAAAAATAACCTGAAAGAGATAATGTCAAAGCCAGCAATAAAGAAGAAAATAGAAGGGCAAGGAAGATCATAGAGATGGATAGTTACAATACCTCCTGAATCTTCTTGAAATCAATTTTAACAGGAACTTTAACAGATGGGTCCTTTAAACGGGCCCTAAATTTCACTTCCATCGTTCCTTCCTCTGAACAAGGATGTTTAATCTCAAATTCACACTCCATAAAAGATTACAAATTAACATTGTAGGTAGTATGCTGTAGAACAAGCAATGGTTAAATAGTGAACCCAAGACCATGAAGGGAAAATGGGACCTTATATTCAAATGAAACATCAAGAAAAAGACTGCGACAATAAAACGGGGCGCAACAAATTAAGCTCGGTTTCAATCAAAATTTGAGATTTGACATAGGAACACTCCAGATCTGAGGGCTGTGACTAACAGCTATTGACCCCGACTTTAAAGTAGCAACAGTAGCTGCTCAGCATAGAAATAGGTGCCCTGATTCACGATCCTTTCCAATAAAGCGAGACGCAACAATATACAGACTCCTATAGGAAACGAAACAAAAAAGAACTAGTGCAGCAGAAAATCAAAAATTGAGGCATTACCACAGTCGAATTCCGACATGATTATGCCGAATGTGATGAAGATTGAATTCCCAGTAAGTCGAACCAGATCTCCGGGTGAGGGGCTGAAATGGGAGGCGGTGGAAGGTAGTCACCCAGGGCAGCCAGGGGTTCGCGGGATTGAGCTAGGGTTTTCCGGAACCTCAGGCTGACTGACGAGTGGCTGGAAACACACCAAGGTGTTGAAGGGGGAATATATGCGGCCAGGCAGCCTGAAGGCCTGATTTTGCTTTTTTTTTTTTTTGAGAGAGAAGGCCTGATTTTGCTGAGAACCTCCCGTAGGCCTTGCTCTCGCGGCAGCATCAACTTTTCCGCACCGACGCGAAATGGGCCGGTCGACTAGCGAGGTTCCCAGCAAATTCTCTTCTGGATTTTAAGTGTTTTTGTGGCCGGTTTTTATTCATTATCTTTGATTTTCTCATTCTCATTTTGTTAAGTTTTTCCTTAAATTTCTTTTTTTTATATTCTCATGTATTTATTTTATTTTATTTTAAATTAATGATTTCTTTAAAATGCAAAAACATTTTTGTAAAATCCATAGAATACCTTTTTACTTATATGAATAATTTATTTATTTCTACTCTTTTTCTCATTTTAAGTGCATGACCTTTTTTTTCTGTTTCTTTTGATTCACCTTTTGTTCATCGTATTTCTAAAATGTGCATGGTGTGTTTCAAAAAGGTATGCCTGTTTAGGATAATATTAGCGTGTATTTTAAAAGATGTTCAATGTGCTTTTAGAAAATATTCATCGTATTTCAAAAAATCACGCACTTTAAATAATGTCATTGTGTATTTAAAAAAATGTTCATCATCTATATAGGAAACTAGAAAATACCCCCCCCCTCCCCCCCCCCCCCCCCCCCCTTGTTGCTACGGAATCGATTGCCATATATTTCAGTGATTTGATTGTATGAAACATGCATAGTTGGATTAATATACATAACTTAGACAAAAAATGAATTTATATTTGTATTTAATATTATGTAGTCAAAAAATATTTTGAATATAAGTGGCAAATATAATGGAAAAAATCATGTAGTTGTGTGGACCTTTGATAGGTGGCATGTGTGGGTGTGGTGGATGTGTGCATGGATCAACTAATAATGAGTTTTTTTCTCGTGCATGTTGTGGTGGGCCTTTGATGGGGTGGCATGTTTGCATGCTAAATAATAGAGTTAGTGAGGATAAACTATTTAGGAATATAAGGATGTTAAGTGTCATAAAGCATTCACTTCATAGTTGACGATCATGCCTCCAGGATATTACTCCTACTAGATGACCCGTTGAGCCAATTAGCGTAGAGACCAACTACACCCAAAGTTAAGCGATCTATTTGAAAGATATTTTTCCTCAACTGTTTGTAAATGATTATGTTCATACTGTTTTTCTATTTCCTCGACAATGATCACTGCACATAGCATTCTCTCGTGATTCGTTTTCTACTGCATGAGACTGTAGCCCAAAAGTTAAGCAAAGTAACTGAAACTGCAACCAAGAAGCTAAGAGTATCTCCAGCCGCGCCCCCAACAGGCCCCCCAGGGCAACTTTTTCCGCGCCGGCGCCGTAAAAACCCCCAGTCGCGCCCCCAAAACGCCGAAATCCGCCGGCTCGGCCCGTTTTTGGGCCCGACGATCCCAGGCCGAACCCAGTGCACTGGGGTGCGCTCGGGGGCTCCGGCGGAAGGGGAAAACACGCCTGGGCCACACTGTCAGGCGAAAAGTCAAGGCAATCGTCCAGATTCGCCCCCACCCCCGCGCGCTCGGCCACCACCCCGCCGATCCCGGCGCCGCCCACCGCCCAGCCACCGCTAGATAGGCCATTCCCCGCCAGAAAAGAGAGAGGGTTTTGCCGCGGCAACCTCTCCACCACCTTCCGGGCGAGTTTTCACAGGGCGGTATACCGGCGGCTCTGCGCCCACCGCGCCCGCCAGGTGTTCGGCGATTTTTGCTCGGCGATGGACTCGGACGACGAGGAGGCGCTCGCGGCGTTGCTGGAGGAGGAGTCGATGCCGACGTCCAGGACGAGGAGCATCTCATGGTCCTCGCCGCCTCGCGGCCTGCTCGCGAGCAATGAAAAGCCGCGGTGAGGTGCTCGGCGCCGGGGCGGCTGAAAGCAAAGAACCGGCATCGTCTGGAAGGCTATTGCATGCTTTACTCCGACTACTTCGCCGACGCTCCATTGCACGGCAACAAAGTATTTCGGCGCCGTTATCGAATGAGCCGAAAGCTTTTCCTCAGGATTGTGAATTTCATCCGGGAGTTCGACAACTACTTCAAATGCAAGAAGGATTGCACCGGCAAACTTGGATTCACCTCAATCCAGAAGTGCACGACAGCTATGAGGATGCTTGCATACGGAGCTCCCGGTGATTCACTCGACGACTATGGGCGCATGGCCGAGTCCACGACCATTAGTGTTTCTACAAGTTCTGCAGGGCAGTGATGGCAGTGTTTGGACCGCAATACTTGCGATCACCCAATGCTGAAGACACTGCTCGGATCCTAGCACAGAATGCAGCAAGAGGATTTTCTGGGATGCTTGGAAGCATCACTGCATGCATTGGAAATGGAAGAACTGTCCATTTGCTTGGCAGGGGATGTACAAAGGCGGTTGTAGTGTGGTACTTGAGGCAGTGGCCACCCAGGACCTCTGGATTTGGCACTCCTTCTTTGGTATGCCAGGAACTCACAATGATATCAACGTGCTGCAGTGCTCCCCTATCTTTGCCAAGCTTATTGAAGGTCATTCTCCTCCGGTGAACTTCGAGGTCAATGGGTGGCACTACAACAAGGGGTACTACCTAGCTGATGGCATCTATCCGAGATGGTCTACATTTGTGAAGACTATCTCAAACCCTGTGCCAGGAGGCAAGAACTCCCACTTTGCGAAGGTTCAGGAGGCTTGCAGGAAGGATGTCGAGCGGGCATTTGGTGTGCTCCAATCTCGATTTGCTGTTGTCCGGTACCCTGCTTAGACCTGGTCGAAAGATCAAATGTGGGAGATCATGACTTGCTGTGTCATCTTGCACAACATGACCATTGAGAGCGAGCAGGAAGAGCCAGTGTTTGACACTGAACCATATTACAGGCAGGGTCTGCTTGCGCAAGTTGATCACCAGCTACCGACAACCTGGACTGCCTTCCTCAATATGCGTCAGGAGATCCGAGACCCACAGGTGCATCAACAACTGTAGCAGGATTTGGTGGAGCACCTATGGAGGCTCAAGGGCAACGCCTAGCTCGACGTGTGATGAAATAGGAGTTTTTATTTGTTGAACTATATAATTTGTATTGAACTATTTGTTGTTGAACTATTTGATTTCTATTGATTTTCTGTGATGAACTATGTGATAAAAAAATTACTTTTGTTGAATTTGCGCCGAACCACAGCGAATATGGGCCGATTTGCGCCAATATTGGGCCGATTTTTCGCCGAAAGTGGACCGAAAAGCGGGCACATTTGCGCCAAAAATGGGCCGATATCGGCGCCTTGGGGCCGCGACTGGGAACCATATCACCCCCAGTGCCGATTTTAGCGCCGGCTTGCCCCCAGGCGGCGATTTTTAAGCCTCGTGGGGGGGCCAACGGCTGGAGATGCTCTAAGAAACGCTATGGGCAACATGTCTAATAAATGTTGGTTCTATAAATCATTCCCCAAAGTCCATTTGCATGAATAAGACTACATATGAGAATGATATAAATGAACCAGATGTGAATGAACGAATCAAAGCTAATATACGAGCCAAAAAATAGCGTGAAGCAACCTATAAACAAATTTTAAAAATGTTTTCCGTTAATTACGTGCAAGTGAATCCGTTCATATTGTATTCACTAATGATGGGCTGATCGTTGTCCATGTGTTCTTTTAATCAAAATTGTTGCTCATGTCTTTCTTTAGCGTAAATACTCCTTTACGTTTTTTAGGACATGAGATAAATCTTGTTGCTAGTAATCTTGTGAAGTTGAATCTATTTGAACTAGTTGCAACCCGAAAGGTAAGTGAACTATCTGAGTAGTTTTTTTCGAGAAGTCTGCAAATGATTATGCTTGTAGTGTGTTTGTATTTTCCATAGCGATGATCATCTTGTCCATTGTTTTCTCTAGCAACACATAAGCCGTTTGCTTGGGTAGGTGAATGGACTATGTTTTTTTATGCTCCGGCCTTTCTTGCCGCATAATTGTCAAATTCTGGTTGTTCGGTTGCCCTAGCTGGTCCTCTTTCCAACCGCCTATTTGTTCGCCTGTGCCTTGTCGGACTATATTCTCACCGGCCAGCGACAACACACTCCAAATTGTTTTGACGTTGTTTATTTTTCTGCCGCAAAGCCCGCGAGTAACTCAGCCACCAAACAATATTCGGCCAACCTGAGCTGGATGTTTGTAATCGACAGGATGGGATGATGGCTTGTTTTATCCTCTCTCCATTAAGGCTCCATGCGCCGCGTTAGTAAAACAACAAACTAATGTAGGTAGAGCCAATCTCATCTCTGGTTCATTAGTATTGATGACTTCACGAAGTTGGTTTTGAGAGTGCGGGAACACATCCCAAAATATCTTGTCCGTCCAGACGGTAGTGTGGAAAGATGGACTCACAGTTGAAAACACGCTAGGCATGCGTGAGCGTCTGACTCAATGTGCACGTCCGTCGCATCCTGACGAGCTGTTTTGTTCATTGACATGTGGATGTCAGGTTGTGCCACGGCCTCTTGCCATCGCGTCCTATTGGCTGGATGCCTTTTTTCGAATGTATGTCCGGTATTTGGACTCTGGGTTCTGCCCGGAGGGTCCCGGGTTGTCTCGGTTGTTGCAAGTAGGGGTCCCTGGTTGTGACGGCTCAGGTCATGTGTCGTAGGGTGGTGTGGTCGGCCTTTCTATTGACCCGGCTGTTGGGTTGTGTTGGCCAGCCAAAGAAGGACATGAGCACCCATCATCGTTGTCTATCATTGGTGTATATGCAGAGCAAATGCAAACACAATATGAACATAATCACATGCATGTCAGTCGCGATAAACATCCTTCAAAAGTTCACTTAAATTTTCGATTATATTAGCTGCTTCTATTCTTGGGTTAACTTACGGGATGCGATTGGTTTCCAAGTCAATGACGCAGCGGGTCTTCTATTTATATCATTCCCGTATTTATTCTTATTCATGCTAATGGCTTTTGGGGATGATTTATAGAACATACATTTGTTAGACGTGTTGCCCATAGCCTAGGTACAGGTCAGATACCGTGGGCTCGGTGTCGGGGAAACGACACCTATGGGATCACGTGGATCCCTTCTACGGTTCGGCAGGGAAAAATGCGTGCACAAAGAGCAGATCCAATGATCAACATGAGGGATTTTTACTCAGGTCCGGGTTGCTGAGAAGCATAAAACCCTAGTCCTGCTTTAGTGTATTGAGAGTTCTTGAGCTCTGGCTAGCTGCTACGCATGCAAACTGGGCCAGAAAGTCCAAAAGTCCCCCTCTGTATCGTCTTGGGCCTCCTTTTATACTAAAGGGGCTACCACAGTGGCATAGAGTGCATACAGGAGGTGTAAAGTTGTTACAGCGCACATACTTATCCCTGACGTCTTAGGACAAACGCATTTAATGCGCCGTTTACGTGTCCCTAACTTTCTTGGGGACGGAGACAAAGCCCGTCCCGTCCGTCGCCGCCTCACCCCATCTCGACACCCATCCAGGATGACGAGGCTCGCGGGGCCAGGCTGGCAGGCTAGTCGCTGCGCTGAAGCGGTGGGATCTTTGCCGTGTGCGGGTCTGGCCGTGGCCTCGCAAACGTCCCTGGCAAGAATCTTGCCGGGGCCTCGCAAACGTTCCCGGCAAGAATCTTGCTGGGAACTTTGCCTTTTGGTCTTCACAAAGATCTGCATGCAACCCCGCAGACGCCCCCCTGGATCTTGGTCTTGACATTGTCGATGGTGTCAGAGCTCTCAACCTCAAGGGGGATGGTCTTGCCCGGGCTTCGCTTTGCAAACCATCCTGGCAAGAATCTTGCCGGGAGCCCAGCTTGTGGTCTTCTTTGGTCGTCTCGTATTTGCTTCCAGTTGTCCCCGTCAGGCCTTGCCGCGGGTACGGCTGCAACTGCGCGTGCACAAGTATGGGGTACTAAAGGGCCCAAACTTTAGTACACCGACAGGAGCCCCTGGGCCTGGGCCACACACAGGTGCGTGGCGTTGTTGGGCTAGGCCCAAACAGTGCACGGGCACGCGTGGCAGGGGTTAACCGCTGTAATCATCTCGTCTGCTGTGCTTCCTCACGATCCGCATTGACACTACTGCAGGATACTGCTAACGCGACACTACGATCAGAGACCCTTTGCCGAAATTATGTGCGATGCAATAATCGCAAACGATGGTGTTAAAAAACCGTCAAAAAAGGTGCAAAACATTTGCGATGGCGGAGCCATCAAACATGGTTTAGTTTTTAGTTGCGTGTGCGATGCAGGGCACACGGTTAATCCATTCAAACTGTTTGCGATGAGGCAGAACAACAGAAACGGGCAGCCATATCAATGTGTGTGCGATGCAGGACACACGGTTAATCCATTCGAACTGTTTGCGATGAGGTAGAACAACAGAAATGGGCAGCCATATCAATGTGTGTGCGATATACGGCATACGGTTCACTCGGACGAACTGTTTTCGATTAGGGAACACAACAGAAACGGTTCAACTTAACAAGATGTGTGTGATATGCGGCATACAGTTCACATGGATGAACTGTTTGCGATGAGCCAAAAGAATATAAACGAGTCGTGTAAATAAGATGTGTGTGATACGTGGCAAACAGTCGACTCGGATGAACTGTTTGCGATGAGAAATTACAACACAGGCGGTCAATACAGTTAGTTCGTGTGCGATTCTGTGTGTACAAAAAACTTTGAAAAATGCAAACTAGTTGCTTGCGGTGGCTAGGAGTATCGCACACGATGCGTCTACGAGTACTCGTGTGCGATGATTAGTATGTTACACATACGTTTCCTTATGTTAACATGTGTGTGAATTTGCAATATGGACAGTTAATATGCAAATGCCTTCTGGACATCGGGCACACGCTTAAACTCAATGAACTGTGTACGATACTAATACTTTCCATGAAAATTTATGAACTTGGGTAACAGCATTTGAGTAACATATATATAGTGGTTACACTATTCGACAAAAGGAGGATCTTCGTAACATGGTTTTGACAATCATATGGTCCATATCTACATACTTAACATAGTAACAATTATCACATTTTAAGAGGCTAAGGGCCAACAATATATAGTAACAGCTAGCACATTTTAAGAGTCTGAGGGCCAACAACCACAACTATCCACTGGAAGCAGCTTGATCACGGCGACTCGGCATCTCGTCAATGAAAAGGAAGAGCCCTCTTGTGCCTTGGTAGAACATGAGTAGAACAGTGTCTCCAATTTTCCAATATGGATGCATTGCCACGTGAAGCGAGAACTTGTTAATTTGAATGGTTCTATTTCTGCGGGAAATACAGTACCTTGCAATCACTTTGGCGTTATTAGCAGGCACAAGTGTAATTCGACCACGCCGGGAAATCGATCCAGGAACTGCTACAGGGGGCAATTTCTGTTGACATGTAGAATAAAAACCAATTGTAATATATCGTTGAAGATATATATAGTTTATGAGCATAAACATTAAAATAAGACTTTTTACCAGCGTTTTGTGCACACAATTGGTCTTATTCAGTGTATGCACCATAGATCTAATTAATCCCATCCAAAATCCAGCGTTCATACGCTGTGCTATCTCTGTCAGATTATCAACAAAGTTTATGACATGCTTCAAGTCTTTCCAGTGAAAGTTGGTATGCTTAGTAACATACAGATCATTCACTATGCATCCAACATATCCTGCTTAAAAGGTGGAAATGTATTATTTATTCAGAACATGGCAGAAGAATATATAGTGCGCATAAATTGGTAAATAGAATTTGTTACTGCCTAGGAACGGAGTCAAAATATGAAATCACAATTGGTTGCTTAAATAGTGATCAATTAGTCAAAACAAATACCCCGATTTTGCTAAGTAATATGACAGCATGGAGAAAGTTGAAAGGACACTAACCTCGATCAGACTTTGATCGGCTGATGACGTTGGGGAAGTAAACATCCATGTTAATTAGACCAGGCTGTGGTGCACGCACTAGAATTTTATTGCCAGCTTTCAGTTCATAACACTTAGACATTTTTCTCCAAAGGTCCGCATTAAAATAGGAGTGACCATCTTTATCAAGTTTTACGCTAACCGTCATTGTAAATCCATGTTGCGTTGTCAATATGACTTCCTGGGAGTCATCAACAAAGTAAAGCCCAAGATTTCCTTCTACTCCTGTTCTTGCAAAGCAAGGGATGTACTGCTTGAAATGAAAATTAAGATCGTAAATTAGATATATTAAAATAACAGAGCAAGATGCAAATATGGGAGTAACTGATAGAACATATCAATATATCGATGAAAGCAAAGTACAAAAATATAGAATTAAAAATAGATAATGTAACAAAGATTTGATGCAAATATATATATAATGTAGCAACAGACGGTATATGTTCACAAATTTAGGCCATGCCGACCGTGGTAGGTTGAGATTGAACATATCGAGCGCTCCCTGAAGTCATCCGGAATGGTGAGATAGAACTTCGTTTCCGACTGGCCACGACCACAGTTGCCCTATTTGTGCTCGCTCTGTGGACACAAGAATAAACACCCACGAATCAGGTAGAACAAAAATGATTCCACGGCGATTTCTGCCGGTTGATTAACAGCGACGGACGGACTACGATAAGAGATGAGTGAATATTTCGCTAAGTTGATTACCTTCTCCATGAGAAAAATCCCCGACCCAATCCAGCAGAAAACCCCAGTCGACCAGAGTCTAGAATGTCGGTGCAGATAGGTGGCAAAAAGCGGTAGGGGCGAAATCCCGTGCCGTTTGGAGCGCGACCTACGCCCGCCGCCAACAGCCGTCGAGCTTAGGATGCAGAGTTGCGGAGGAGTCCGCGGCGAGTGAGTGGGGACGAAGTGGGTGAGGTTTTTTTTTCCTTTTGCATGTGTGAGTGAACACACACGGTTCGCAGAGGCGACGGAGATGAATCGTGTGCGATAGTAAATCACCGAGATAGAATGGGAATCCAAATTTCCTTTGTCCTTCATCCATGAGTTTTTTTTTCTACGATGAACATAAACCATGCTAATCACCGTGTTCAAATTTGACACTTTTCCGGGTTCATTTACAATATTTAGGGGATTATGTGCATTTTGTAGGCATTAATGCACATAATTCAAATTCAAACAATTGGTGCTTGAAAAGGTGCACAAGAACGGTCTGAAAAAACCATACTCGTGGTATTTAGTAATTTCTCAAGCCTTTTACAAGGAATGGGCAGAGATTTCAATTGAATGCGTGGGAATAGTCAACCACAAGCGCGTCATTTACTGGGTTATCAACTATAGAACAATGAAATACGTGCTTGAAGTACATGACGCCTGGCATGGTGCCATGGTATGGCCTCACCGTGCCCTAGTTAAAAGCTGAGAAGGTTTGATTTATGTCGTCATGCACGCCCTTCATAAATCGAACCATCACCGAGGAAGTTCAATGCTTTCGAGAGGGAAATTACCAAGATTGAAGGGGAATCCAAATTTCCGTCCTAGTTTGTCATTCGTTTGTTTCCAACGATCAACATACCGCCTCAAATGCAACGTGTTCAAATTTGACATTTTTCCAAACTCATTTACCATCTTTAGGGGATTATGTGCATTTTCTAGGCATTAATTATGCACATAATTCAAATTCGAACAATCGGTGCATGAAAAGGTGCACAAGAACGGTCTGGAAAACCATGCTCGTGCTATTTAGTACATTCTCATGCCTTTTACAAGGAATGGGCAGATATTTCAAGGAAATGTGTGGCAATAGTCAACCATAAACACGCCGTTTACTGGGTTAACAACTATACAAAAATGAAATACATGCTTGGAAAACATGACGCCTGGTGTGGTGCCATGGTATGGCCTCACCATGCCCTGGTAAAAATGTCGTCATGCACGCCTTTCATAAATCGAACCATCACCGAGGAAGTTTCATGGTTTCGAGGGGGGAATCACCAAGATTGAAGGGGGATCCAAATTTCCTTTGTCCTTTGTCCATGAGTTTTTTTCTATGATGAACATACAAGCTGCAAATCACCATGTTCAAATTTGGCACTTTTTCGGGTTCATTTGCCATATTTAGGGGATTATGTGCATTTCCTAGGCATTAATGCACATAATTCAAGTTCAAACAATCGGTGCATGAAAGGGTGCACAAGAACGGCCTGGAAAACCATGCTCGTGCCATTTAGTAAATTCTCATGCCTTTTACAAGGAATGGACAGATATTTCGATGAAATGTGTGGCAATAGTCAACCACAAATGTTTGTTTGTTGGGTTTTCAACTATAGAAAAAATGAAATAAATGCTTGAAAAACATGACGCCTGGCATGGTGCCATGGTATGACCTCACCATGCCTTGGTAAAAATTTGAGAAGGTTTGGCTTATGTCATCATACACGCCCTTCATAAATTGAACCATCACCAAGGAAGTTCATGCTTTCGGGAGGGAAATCCCCAAGATTGAAGGGGAATCCAAATTTCCGTCCTAGTTTGTCATTCAGTTTTTTTCCAACGATCAACATACCGCCTCAAATGCAACGTGTTCAAATTTGACATTTTTCCGGGCTCATTTACCATATTTATGGGATTATGTGCATTTTTCAGGCATTAATGCACATAATTCAAATTCGAACAATCGGTGCATGAAAAGGTGCACAAGAACGGTCTGGAAAACCATGCTCGTGTTATTTAGTACATTCTCATGCCTTTTTCAAGGAATGGGCAGATATTTCAAGGAAATGTGTGGCAATAGTCAACCATAAACGCGCCGTTTACTGGGTTAACAACTATACAAAAAATGAAACACATGGTTGGAAAACATGACGCCTGGCGTGGTGCCATGATATGGCCTCACCATGCCCTGGTAAAAATTGGAGAATGTTTTCCTTATGTCATGATGCACGCCTTTCATAAATCGAACCTTCACCGAGGAAGTTTCATGGTTTCGAGGGGAAAATCACCAAGATTGAAGGGGGGGTCCAAATTTCCTTTGTCCTTTGTCCACGAGTTTTTTTCTACGATGAACATACAACCTGCAAATCACCGTGTTCAAATTTGGCACTTTTCCGGATTCATTTGCCATATTTAGGGGATTATGTGCATTTCCTAGGCATTAATGCACATAATTCAAGTTCAAACAATCGGTGCATGAAAGGGTGCACAAGAACGGCCTGTAAAACCATGCTCGTGCCATTTATTCTCATGCCTTTTACAAGGAAGGGACAGGTATTTCGATGAAATGTGTGGCAATAGTCAACCACAAACGTTTGTTTATTGGGTTTTCAACTATAGAAAAATGAAATAAATGCTTGAAAAACATGACGCCTGGCATGGTGTGCCATGGTATGACCTCACCATGCCTTGGTAAAAATTTGAGAAGGTTTGGCTTATGTCGTCATGCACGCCCTTCATAAATTGAACCATCACCAAAGAAGTTCCATGCTTTCTAGAGGGAAATCACCAAGATTGAAGGGGAATCCAAATTTTCTTTGTTCTTTGCCCTGGAGTTTTTTTCTACGACGAACATACACCCTGCAAATCACCGTGTTCAAATTTGGCATTTTTCCGGGCTCATTTACCATATTTAGGGGATTATGTGCATTTTCTAGGCATTTAGCGCATATAAATCCAATCCAGCTACAGCTGCACGGGTGTGATGTGAGGGACGTGGATTGCCATTCGATCGCGGCGCATCCTACGGTGCACACGCGCGATCCGCGTGGCTGGGGTTCCGGTCAATCATAACGCAACACACAATAGGCTCAGCGCACACTGTTTTCGGAAGCGACGGAGATGAACCTTGTGCGATAATGAACGAGCAAAATTATAAGGGAAGCCAAATTTCTGCTGTCGTTTGTTGTTGAGTTCTTCAATACCACCGCACTGTATGGCTGCCCGGCCCCTCCGTCCCAGAGCTCTCTCCAGGCGTCGTCCATGGCACCGCGACGCACAGTAATTGGTAAGGAAGCGATGGCATCCCGCCGCGCCGCGTTCCTCGCCGCCCACGACCGCACACATGGTAAGGAAGCGATGGCATCTCGCCGCGCCGAGTTCATCGCCGCCAGCGGCCAGACAGTTACATGGACGGACTTTGAGGCTGCCATGGCCGAATGGGTGGTGGATCTAGAGGCGGCCAAAGCCGCACAGAAGGAGCGGAAAAGGCAGAAAGCAGTCAAGAAAAGAGAGTCCCGCCGCCGCAAGAAAAAAGAGGCCGCACGCCGTGGTGAGGAGAGCTTGGCGGAGATCGAAGCACGGTGGGCTGCCGCCTACAAGGCCGGGAAGGAGAACGTCGGCGTCTGGCCAGCATGCCCCGATGGCAGCATGTGAGAAGTAGTTTACGTTTGTAGTATTAGAGCAAATTACCAGTAGTACTTTAAGTTTGTAGTATTAACGTACAATGTCGGTAAGAGCATCCTTTGAGGGCTTTGAGTGTTGATTAGCATGTGTGCCCGTGTGCGTTTTTTTGTGTTAATCATTAGAAGATCACAAAACACACGGTTTCTATGCCGTACCCGTCTGCGTTTTTTTGCATTAATGATCCATAAGTCAGTTACCTGTGCGATGTTTCCTAATAAACCAGGCGTACCATTGACCGAAAAAAATCAACTACACGTGTACATTTTTTTGGAGACGGGATCTGCCAACTTTCTTTTTTCTCGCACACGAGTATTTTACGCGCTTCGTCTGCGTTGTGTGTTTCCACCGCCTAAGTTTCAAGTTTCGCAGCGAAATTTTCGTTAGGCGCGCGATTTCAGAATTTATTCCTCCAACCACATCCCCACCCTCAGTATCCCCCCCTCCCGCGCCTCCCCCTACCGGCATCTCAAACCGCCGCCGCCGCAACCACAACTTCAACCACATCTACGTTCTGCTCGGATCCAGTCAGGTAACCCACCGATCTCTATCACGGCCCCGGCCTGATTGCTTAAATGGCGCCTGCGAAACATCCTCATGCCTCCAAATCCCCACCGTCAGGAGCTGATGGCGGTCCATGGCGCGATGGCCGCTGTGCGTGTTGACCCGGAGGAACACCTCGCCTCCGCCGCCGCCGCCGACATGGTGCAGGCTCTGGCCCAGATGAAGTGCCCCAGCGACTATCCCCCAGGACTTAACAGGTAAGATCTGACCAGCTAAATCTTACCAATACCACTTGCAACGGCTATGATTTGTACGGTTGATGTATTAAGCATGTTCGTGCCTTGTTTATTTCAGTACTGCACACTGTGTGATGTTCAAATATTATCGTGTCTAGCTCAATTTCACCAATACCAGCAACAAACTTACAATACATGACTCAGGATATCACTAGAGATGCTGCCCATTTGCTATTTTTAGTGGATGCTAACCCTCTTGTATTTAACATGCCTGTCCATGTACTTACGCAGGGTCATAACGGCCGATGCTATTGTTTGCCGTCGAGGTTAGCTGTATCCCATGTCTTACAGTATTTCACATCATTTGTGCAATTGCAGTTTAACTTTTACCATTTACTGGTTGCCTGTAGGTACACATGTCAGTGGCACTGATCCACGCTTCGACCCGAAGGAACAGCTCGCCTCCGCCGTCGCTGACTTTGGGCGGGCTTTGGCCAAGATGAAGTGCCGCAGCAACTACCTCTTAGGACTTACCAAGTATGTACTCACCAGTTCAATCTTACCAATACCAGTTGCAATTAATGGCTATGTTCTGTACGGTCGATGTATTAAGCATGGTCTAGTAAACATGCCTAACATGTTTTAGCTACTTTTCCTACCTTTTTATAGACATCTGGGCCATTCTCTGCTCTGGCAGCACCTGCCTTGTGATGTTTAACTATGCCAATTGCATTTTTATCAGTACCGGTTTCAATGTCTATTAAGCCTGTTGCAATTAAAAGTTGAATCCATTTTCAAACAGTTGTATTTCAATGGCTACAAACTTACAAAACATGACTTAGGATGCTGTTAAGCCTGTTGCAATTAACAGTTGTATCCATTTTTTAATCTGTCCATTTGCTACCATGCTACTCTCCGCAATGAAGATATACTAGAGATGCTGCCCATTTGCTATTTTTGGTGGATGCTAACCATGTTGTACTTAACATGCATGTCCATGTACTTACGCAGGGTCATAACGGCCGATGCTGTTGTTTGCCGTCAAGGTTAGCTGCATCCCATGTCTTACAGTATTTCACATCATTTGTGCAATTGCAGTTTAACTTCTACCATTTACTGGTTGCCTGTAGGTACATATGTTAGTGGCACTGATCCACGCTTCGACCCGGAGGAACAGCTCGCCTTCGCCGCCGCTGACTTTGGGCGGGCTCTGGCCAAGATGAAGTGCCCCAGCAACTACCTCTCAGGACTTACCAAGTATGTACTCACCAGTTCAATCTTACCAATACCAGTTGTAATTAATGGCTATGTTTTGTACGGTCGATGTATTAAGCATGTTGTAGTAAACATGCCTAACACATTTTAGCTATTTTCCCTACCTTTTTATAGACAACTGGGCCATTATCTGCTCTGGTAGCACCTGCCCTGTGATGTTTAACTCTGCCAATTGCATTTTTATCAGTACCGGTTTCAATGGCCATTAAGCCTGTTGCAATTAACAGTTGTATCCATTTTTAAGGAGTTGTATTTCAATGGCTACAAACTTACAAAACATGAATTAGGATGTTGTTAAGCCTGTTGCAATTAATAGTTGTATCCATTTTTTAATCCGTCCCTTTGCTACGGTGCTACTCTTTCGCAATGAAGATATCACTACAAATGCTGCTGTTTTATTACCATTTGCTATTTTTGGTGGATGTTAACCCTGTTGTAGTTAACATTGGCTTTCCATGTACTTACACAGGGCTACAATGGGTGATGCTGTTGTTTGCCGTCGAGGTTAGCTGCATCCCATGTCTTATACACCATCTATTCCTAAATATAAGTATTTTTAGAGATTCCAATATAGACTACATAAGGTGCAAAAATAAGTGAATCTAGATTCTATTCTAAACTATATCTATAATTCTATATACATCTGTATGTAGTTCATATTGAAATCTCAAAAAAAAAAAATACTTGTACTTAGGAACATAGGTAGTTGTATTTTACATCATTTGTGCAATCTCAGTTTAGCTTCTAACATTTACTGGTTGCTTGTAGGTACATATATGAGCGGTACTGATCCACGCTTCGATCCCTTTTGCGTATGGAGCAATGAGATATTCGTGAACAAGCGTCAAGTGAGGAAACTAAGAAAGGTTGTTAGGCGAAAGAAACGTTTGATTGGAATTAAGCTCTTTATTTACACTTTGTCCAAGACAACAGTGAACTTTAGGATGGTAAGTAATGTGTTGCCTTTTCCCCCTTCCCACAACAAGTTACTCTATTAGACCTCAGTATCTGATATTTTTCTCTTTTCAGTGGTTTCCAAAGCTATTTACTGATGATTACCTTGCAAACTACATGACCGGAGTGGAGGCAACTAAGGTTAAAGTATATAATTCATGCTACCATGATAATGCTCTAGAAGTCTTCCTGAAGGCGGTGAAGGATGGGCAGGCGATCGTCATAAGGGGTTGGACAAAAGTGGTTCGTGTCTATGGCATGCAGGAAGGCACATTATGGGCATTCCGCTTCTTCAACACCGTCGGCAGTCAAAATGATTTTCACTTGTCTCTTCACCTTTACCGCCTTTAAATATTGTAGTTCATCATAGTTAATTGATGCCTAATCCTGTAATTACTGAACATATTGTACTGGCAATTTTATTTATGGATTCGTTGTTGAACCATTGTGCTGAGAATTTGAATTGCACGTTTCATATTTCAAAATTTTCAATTCAAATAATAAATTACAGGCAAAAATAAAAATATACAGGAGCTAATAAAATAATGTGCACACGGTTAGAAAGAAAACAACGTGTGCGATATAAAAAGAGAACAGACGGTCATGGAACTTTGCAAACGGTTCTGGCAGTAAAAGCGCTTGTGATGGATAGCCCAATGCCACACAGTTTTCTACATCAAATCGTGTGTGATGTAGTTCATAAAAACAAACAGTTAACCAAGGCAGAGCGTGTGTGATAGTTATACCTTTCACACATGAGCGTATACATAAAACTGTGTGGGATGTACATACGAACGGAAACGTTTTCCCTGGATTGACTGTGTGGGATGTACATAAGAACGGAAACGTATTCCTTGGATTGACTGTGTGTGATATACATACGAACGGAAATGTTTTTCTGGGATTCACCGTGTGGGATGTACATACGAACGGAAATGATTGGGTTTCGATGCCTCGCCCGATCGCACAAGAGCTCATTTGGCCCCAGCCCGTGTCCCAGGAGGGCCTATCCCCGACAATTTCTAGGTCGTGTGGGAAGGACCCCCTATCGCCCACACTCACTTGGTGACGGTTCCAAATGCCGTCGCGGAAAGGGGTTAAAAATCGTTTGTATAGCACCGACGCGTACCAGTGAATGGACGTATCAATTCCCCCAAGCTTAGACCTCGCTTGCTACGAAAATCGTATTTCAAAAAATATTCATCATATTTCAAAAAATCACGCACTTTAAATAATGTCATTGTGTATTTAAAAAAATGTTCATCATCTATATAGGAAACTAAAAAATACCCCCCCCCCCGTGTTGCTACGGAAATTGATTGCCATATATTTCAGTGATTTGATTGTATGAAACATGCATAGTTGGATTAATAATACATAACTTAGACCAAAAATGAATATTATATATTGTATTTAATTATTATGTAGTCAAAAAATATTTTGAATATAAGTGGCATAATATAATGGAAAAAATCATGTATGTTGTGTGGACCTTTGATGAGGTGGCATGTGTGGTGTGATGGGATCTGTGCATGGGATCAACTAATAATGAGTTTTTTTTCTCATGCATGTTGTGGTGGGCCTTTGATGAGGTGGCATGTTTGCATGCTAAGATAAATAGAGTTAGTGGGGATAAACTATTTAGGAATATATAGGATGTTAAGTGTCATAAAGCATTCACTTTCATAGTTGACGATGCATGCCTCCAGGATATTACTCCTACTAGATGACCCGTTGCGCCAATTAGCGTAGAGACCAACTACACCCCGAAAGTTAAGCGATCTATTTGAAAGATATTTTTCCTCAACTGTTTGTAAATGATTATGTTCATACTGTGTTTCTATTTGCCTCGACAATGATCATTGCACATAGCATTCTCTCATGATTCGTTTTCTACTGCATGAGACTGTAGCCCAAAAGTTAAGCAAAGTAACTGAAACTGCAACCAAGAAGCTAAGAGCATCTCCAGCCACGCCCCCAACAGGCCCCCAGGGCAACTTTTTCCGCGCCGGCGCCGAAAACCCCACCAGTCGCGCCCCCTAAAATGTCGAAATCCGCCGGCTCGGCCCGTTTTTGGGCCCTGCGATCCCAGGCCGAACCCAGCGCACTGGGGGGCGCTCGGGGGCTCCGACGGAAGGGGAAAACACGCCTGGGCCACACTATCAGGCGAAAAGTCAAGGCAATCGTCCAGATTCGCCCCCACCCCCGCGCGCTCGGACACCACCCCGCCGATCCCGGCGCCGCCCACTGCCCAGCCACCGCTAGATAGGCCATTCCCCGCCAGAAAAGAGAGGGGGTTTTGCCGCGGCAACCTCTCCACCACCTTCTGGGCGAGTTTTTCGGCGCTCCGGCCGCGCAGGGCGGTATACCGGCGGCTCTGCGCCCACCGCGCCCGCCAGGTGTTCGGCGATTTGTCTGCTCGGTGATGGACTCGGACGACGAGGAGGCGCTCGCGGCGTTGCTGGAGGAGGAAGCCGATGCCGACGTCCAGGACGAGGAGCATCTCATGGTCCTCGCCGCCCTCACCGGCCTGCTCGCGAGCAATGAAAAGCCGCGGCGAGGTGGCTCGGCACCGGGGCGGCTGAAAGCAAAGAACCGGCATCATCTGGAAGGCTATTGCATGCTTTACTCCGACTACTTCGCCGACGCTCCATTGCACGGCGACAAAGTATTTCGGCGCCGTTATCGAATGAGCCGAAAGCTTTTCCTCAAGATTCTGAATTTCATCCGGGAGTTCGACAGCTACTTCAAATGCAAGAAGGATTGCACCGGCAAACTTGGATTCACCTCAATCCAGAAGTGCACGACAGCTATGAGGATGCTTGCATACGGAGCTCCCAGTGATTCACTCGACGACTATGGGCGCATGGCCGAGTCCACGACCATTGAGTGTTTCTACAAGTTCTGCAGGGCAGTGGTGGCAGTGTTTGGACCGCAATACTTGCGATCACCCAATGCTGAAGACACGGCTCGAATCCTAGCATAGAATGCAGCAAGAGTATGTCCTGGGATGCTTGGAAGCATCACTGCATGCATTGGAAATGGAAGAACTGTCCATTTGCTTGGCAGGGGATGTACAAAGGCGCCAAAGGCGGTTGTAGTGTGGTACTTGAGGCAGTGGCCACACATGACCTCTGGATTTGGCACTCCTTTGGTATGCCAGGAACTCACAATGATATCAACGTGCTGCAGTGCTCCCCTATTTTTGCCAAGCTTGTTGAAGGTCATTCTCCTCCGGTGAACTTCGTGGTCAATGGGTGGCACTACAACAAGGGGTACTACCTAGCTGATGGCATCTATCTGAGATGGTCTACATTTGTGAAGACTATCTCAAACCCTTTGCCAGGAGGCAAGAACTCCCACTTTGCGAAGGTTCAGGAGGCTTGCAGGAAGTATGTCGAGCGGGCATTTGGTGTGCTCCAATCTCGATTTGCTGTTGTCCGGTACCCTGCTCAGACCTGGTCGAAATATCAAATGTGGGAGATCATGACTTGCTGTGTCATCTTGCACAACATGACCATTGAGAGCGAGCAGGAAGAGCTAGTATTTGACACTGAACCATATTACAGGCAGGGTCCTCTTGCGCAAGTTGATCACCAGCTACCGGCAACCTGGACTGCCTTCCTCAATATGCGTCAGGAGATCCGAGACCCACAGGTGCATCAACAACTGCAGCAGGATCTGGTGGAGCACCTATGGAGGCTCAAGGGCAACGCCTAGCTCGACGTGTGATGAAATAGGAGTTTTTATTTGTTGAACTATATATAATTTGTATTGAACTATTTGATTTCTATTGATTTTCTGTGATGAACTATGCGATAAAAAAAACTTTTGTTGAATTTGCGCCGAACCACGGTGAATATGGGCCGATTTGCGCCGATATTGGGCCGATTTTTCGCCAAAAGTGGGCCGAAAAGCAGGCACATTTGCGCCAAAAATGGGCCGATATCGGCGCCTGGGGGCGACCTAGGGGCCGCGGCTGTTGGGGAACGTAGTATTTAAAAAAAATTCCTACGATCACGCAAGATCTATCTAGGAGAAGCATAGCAACGAGCGGGAGAGTGTGTCCACGTACCCTCGTAGACCGAAAGCGGAAGCGTTTAGTAACGCGGTTGATGTAGTCGAACGTCTTCGCGATCCAACCGATCAAGTACCGAACGCACGGCACCTCCGCGATCTGCACACGTTCAGCTCGGTGTAGTCCCTCAAACTCTAGATCCAGCTGAGGCCGAGGGAGAGTTTCATCAGCATGACGGCGTGGTGACGGTGATGATGAAGTTACCGACGCAGGGCTTCGCCTAAGCACTACGACAATATGACCGAGGTGTGTAACTGTGGAGGGGGCACCGCACACGGCTAAGACAAATCTTCTCTTGTGTGTCTATGGGGTGCCCCCTGGCCACGTATATAAAGGATGGAGGGAGGAGGAGGCCGGCCCTCATAGGGTGCGCCCAAAGTGTGGAGTCCTACTAGGACTCCCTAGTCCTAGTAGGATTCCACCTCCCACATGGAATAGGAAAAGGGGAAGGGAGAAGGAGAAGGAAGGAAGGGGGCGCCCACTTTCCCTAGTCCAATTCGGACCAGTCCATGGGGAAGGGGCGCAGCCACCCTTAAGGCCTTTCTCTCCTTTCCCGTATGGCCCATTAAGGCCCAATACGAATTCTCGTAACTCTCCAGTACTCCGAAAAATACCCGAATCACTCAGAACCTTTCCAATGTCCGAATATAGCCTTCCAATATATCGATCTTTACCTCTCGACCATTTCGAGACTCCTCGTCATGTCCCCGATCTCATCCGGGACTCCGAACAAACTTCGGTCATCAAATCACATAAACTCATAATACAAATCGTCATCGAACGTTAAGCGTGCGGATCCTACGGGTTCGAGAACTATGTAGACATGACCGAGACACATCTCCGGTCAATAACCAATAGCGGAACCTGGATGCTCATATTGGCTCCTACATATTCTACGAAGATCTTTATCGGTCAAACCGCATAACAACATACGTTGTTCCCTTTGTCATCGGTATGTTACTTGCCCGAGATTCGATCGTCGGTATCCTCATACCTAGTTCAATCTCGTTACCGGCAAGTCTCTTTACTCGTTCCGTAATGCATCATCTCGCAATTAATTCATTAGTCACATTGCTTGCAAGGCTTCATATGATGTGCATTACCGAGAGGGCCCAGAGATACCTCTCCGACAATCGGAGTGACAAATCCTAATCTCGATCTATGCCAACTCAACAAACACCATCGGAGACACCTGTAGAGCATCTTTATAATCACCCAGTTACGTTGTGACGTTTGATAGCACACAAGGTGTTCCTCCGGTATTCAGGAGTTGCATAATCTCATAGTCAGAGGAACATGTACAAGTCATGAAGAAAGCAATAGCAACAAACTAAACGATCATCGTGCTAAGCTAACGGATGGGTCTTGTCAATCACATCATTCTCCAATGATGTGATCCCGTTCATCAAATGACAACTCATGTCTATGGCTAGGAAACTTAACCATCTTTGATCAACGAGCTAGTCAAGTAGAGGCATACTAGTGACACTCTGTTTGTCTATGTATTCACACATGTACTAAGTTTCTGGTTAATACAATTCTAGCATGAATAATAAACATTTATCATGATATAAGGAAATATAAATAACAATTTTATTATTGCCTCTAGGGCATATTTCCTTCAGTCTCCCACTTGCACTAGAGTCAATAATTTAGTTCACATCGCCATGTGATTTAACACCAATAGTTCACATCACCATGTGATTAATACCCATAGTTCACATCGCTATGTGACCAACACTCAAAGGGTTTACTAGAGTCAATAATCTAGTTCACATCGCCATGTGATTAACACCAATAGTTCACATCGCCATGTGACCAACACCCAAAGGGTTTACTAGAGTCAATAATCTAGTTCACATCGCCATGTGATTAACACCCAAAGAGTACTAAGGTGTGATCATGTTTTGCTTGTGAGAGAGGTTTAGTCAACGGGTCTGCCATATTCAGATCCGTTTGTATTTTGCAAATTTCTATGTCTACAATGTTTTGCATGGAGCTACTCTAGCTAATTGCTCCCACTTTCAATATGTATCTAGATTGAGACTCAGAGTCATCCAGATCGGTGTCAAAGCTTGCATCGACGTAACTCTTTACGACGAACTCTTTATCACCTCCATAACCGAGAAATATTTCCTTAGTCCTCTTAGGTAACTAAGGATAACTTTGACCGCTATCCAGTGATCCATTCCTGGATCACTATCGTACCTCCTTGCTAAACTCATAGCAAGGCACACAACTGGTCTGGTACATAGCATGGCATACTTTATAGAACCTATGACTGAGGCATAGGGAATGACTTTCATTCTTTTTCTATCTTCTGCCGTGGTCGGGCTTTGAGTCTTACTCAATTTCACACCTTGCAATACAGGCAAGAACTCCTTCTTTGACTGTTCCATTTTGAACTACTTCAAAAACTTGTCAAGGTATGTACTCATTGAAAAAACTTATCAAGCGTCTTGATCTATCTCTATAGATCTTGATGCTCAATATGTAAGCAGCTTTACCGAGGTCTTTCTTTGAAAAACTCCTTTCAAACACTCCTACATGCTTTCTAGAAAATTCTACATCATTTCCGATCAACAATATGTCATTCACATATACTTATCAGAAAAGTTGTAGTGCTCCCACTCACTTTCTTGTAAATACAGGCTTCACCGCAAGTCTGTATAAAACTATATGCTTTGATCACTTTGTCAAAGCGTATATTCCAACTCCGAGATGCTTGCACCAGTCCATAGATGGATCGCTGGAGCTTGCACATTTTGTTAGCACCTTTAGGATTGTCAAAACCTTCTGGTTGCATCATATACAACTTCTTTTTTAAAAATTCCATTAAGGAATGTAGTTTTTAACATTCATTTGCCAGATTTCATAAAATGTGGCAATTGCTAACATGATTCGAACAGACTTTAAGCATCGCTACGAGTGAGAAAATCTCATCGTAGTCAACACCTTGAACTTTGTCGAAAACCTTTTTGCGACAAGTCGAGCTTTGTAGATAGTAACACTACTATCAGCGTCTGTCTTCCTCTTGAAGATCCATTTATTCTCAATGGCTTGCCGATCATCGGGCAAGTCAACCAAAGTCCACACTTTGTTCTCATACATGGATCCCATCTCAGATTTCATGGCCTCAAGCCATTTCGCGGAATCTGGGCTCATCATCGCTTCCTCATAGTTCGTAGGTTCGTCATGGTCTAGTAACATGACTTCCAGAACAGGATTACCGTACCACTCTGGTGCGGAACGTACTCTGGTTGACCTACAAGGTTCGGTAGCAACTTGATCCGAAGTTTCATGATCATCATCATTAACTTCCTCACTAATTGGTGTAGGAATCACTGGAACTGATTTCTGTGATGAACTACTTTCCAATAGGGGAGCAGGTACAATTACCTCATCAAGTTCTACTTTCCTCCCACTCACTTCTTTTGAGAGAAACTCCTTCTCTAGAAAGGATCCATTCTTAGCAACGAATATCTTGCCTTCGGATCTGTGATAGAAGGTATACCCAACAGTCTCCTTTGGGTATCCTATGAAGACGCATTTTTCCGATTTGGGTTCGAGCTTATTAGGTTGAAGCTTTTTCACATAAGCATCGCAGCCCCAAACTTTAAGAAACGACAGCTTAGGTTTCTTGCTAAACCATAGTTCATACAATGTCGTCTCAACGGATTTAGACGGTGCCCTATTTAACGTGAATGCAGCTGTCTCTAATGCATAACCCCAAAACGATAGTGGTAAATCGGTAAGAGACATCATAGATTGCACTATATCCAATAAAGTACGGTTATGACGTTCGGACACACCATTATGCTGCGGTGTTCCAGGTGGCATGAGTTTGTGAAACTATTCCACATTGTTTTAATTGAAGACCAAACTCGTAACTCAAATATTCTCCTCCACGATCGGATCGCAGAAACTTTATTTTCTTGTTACGATGATTTTCCACTTCACTCTGAAATTCTTTGAACTTTTCAAATGTTTCAGACTTATGTTTCATCAAGTAGATATACCCATATCTGCTCAAATCATCTGTGAAGGTCAGAAAATAACGATACCCGCCGTGAGCCTCAACACTCATCGGACCGCATACATCGATATGTATTATTTCCAATAAGTCATTAGCTCGCTCCATTGTTCCGGAGAACGGAGTCTTAGTCATCTTGCCCATGAGGCATGGTTCGCAAGCATCAAATGATTCATAATCAAGTGATCCCAAAAGTCCATCCGAATGGAGTTTCTTCATGCGCTTTACACCAATATGACCTAAACGGCAGTGCCACAAAATATGTTGCATTATCATTATGAACTTTGCATCTTTTGGCATCAATATTATGAATATGTGCATCACTACGATCGAGATTCAATAAACCATTTATATTGAGTGTATGACCATAGAAGGTTTTATTCATTTAAACAGAACAACAATTATTGTCTGACTTAAATGAATAACCATATCGCAATAAACATGATCCAATCATATTCATGCTCAACGCAAATACCAAATAACATTTATTTAGGTCCAACACTAATCCCGAAGGTAGAGGGAGTGTGCGATGGTGATCTTATCAACCTTGGAATCACTTCCAACACACATCGTCACCTCGTCATTAACTAGTCTCTGTTCATTTTGCAACTCCTGTTTCGAGTTACTAATGTTAGCAACTGAAGCAGTATCAAAAACCCAGGGGCTACTATGAACACTAGTAAAATACACATCAATAACATGTATATCAAATATACTTTTGTTCACTTTGCCATCCTTCTTATCCGCCAAATACTTGGGGCAGTTCCGCTTCCAGTGACCAGTCCCTTTGCAGTAGAAGCACTCAGTTTCAGGCTTAGGTCCAGACTTGGGCTTCTTCCCGGGAGTAGCAAATTGCTTGCTATTCTTCTTGAAGTTCCCCTTCTTCCCTTTGCCCTTTTTCTTGAAACTAGTGGTCTTGTTAACCATCAACACTTGATGCTCCTTTTTGATCTCTACCTCTGCAGCCTTTAGCATCGCGAAGAGCTCGGGAATTGTCTTATTCATCCCTTGCATATTATAGTTCATCACGAAGTTCCAGTAACTTGGTGATAGTGACTAGAGAATTCTGTCAATTACTATCTTATCCGGAAGATTAACTCCCACTTGATTCAAGCAACTGTAGTACTCAGACATTCTGAGCACATGCTCACTGGTTGAGCTATTCTCCTCCATATTGTAGGCAAGGTATTTGTCAGAGGTCTCATACCTCTCGACACGGGCATGAGTCTGAAATACCGATTTCAGCTCTTGGAACATCTCATATGCTCCGTGGCGTTCAAAACGTTTTTGAAGTCCCGGTTCTAAGCCGTAAATCATGGCGCACTAAATTATCAAGTAGTCATCACATCGAGCTTGCTAAACGTTCATAACGTTTGCATCTGCTCCTGCAATAGGTCTGTCACCTAGCGGTGCATCAAGGACATAATTCTTCTGTGCAGTAATGAGGATAATCCTCAGATCACGGAACCAGTCCGCATCATTGCTACTATCATCTTTCAACTTAGTTTTCTTCAGGAACATATCAAAAATAAAACAGGGGAGCTATACGCGAGCTATTGATCTACAACATAATTTGCAAATACTACCAGGACTAAGTTCATGATAAATTAAAGTTCAATTAATCATATTACTTAAGAACTCCCACTTAGATAGACATCCCTCTAGTCATCTAAGTGATCACGTGATCCAAATCAACTAAACCATGTCCGATCATCACGTGAGATGGAGTAGTTTTCAATGGTGAACATCACTATGTTGATCATATCTACTATATGATTCACGCTCGACCTTTCGGTCTCAGTGTTCTGAGGCCATATCTGCATATGCTAGGCTTGTCAAGTTTAACCCGAGTATTCTGCATGTGCAAAACTGGCTTGCACCCATTGTATGTGAACGTAGAGCTTATCACATCCGATCATCACGTGGTGTCTCGGCACGATGAACTGTAGCAACGGTGCATACTCAGGGAGAACACTTATACCTTGAAATTTAGTGAGAGATCATCTTATAATGCTACCGCCGTACTAAGCAAAATAAGATGCATAAAAGGATTAACATCACATGCAATTCAATATGTGACATGATATGGCCATCATCATCTGGTGCTCTTGATCTCCATCATCGAAGCACCGTCATGATCTCCATTGTCACCGGCGCCCCAGCATGATCTCCATCGTCACCGGCGCTCCAGCATGATCTCCATCGTAGCATTGTTGTCATCTCGCCAACTTATTGCTTTTACGACTATCACTACCGCTTAGTGATAAAGTAAAACAATTACATGGCGATTGCATTGCATACAATAAAGCGACAACCATATGGCTCCTGCCGATTGCCGATAACTCTGTTACAAAACATGATCATCTCATACAACAAATTATATCACATCATGTCTTGACCATATCACATCACAGCAAGCCCTGCAAAAACAAGTTAGACATCCTCTACTTTGTTTGTTGCAAGTTTTACGTGGCTGCTACGGCCTGAGCAAGAACCGTTCTTACCTACGCATCAAAACCACAACGTGGTGTAGTGATTGCTTTTTGATCTTCTAAAAGAACCCTCTTCATTGAAGCCGATTCAACTAAAGTGAGAGAGACAGACACCCGCCAGTCACCTTTAAGCAACGAGTGCTCGCAGCGGTGAAACCAGTCTCGCGTAAGCGTACGCGTAATGTCGGTCCGGGCCGCTTCATCTCACAATACCGCTGAACCAAGTAACAACTAGTAACGACAAGCAATATGTATACACCCACGTCCACAACTCCTTTGTGTTCTACTCGTGCAAATAACATCTACGCTTAGACTTGGCTCGGATGCCACTGTTGGGGAACATAGTATTTCAAAAAATTCCTACGATCACGCAAGATCTATCTAGGAGAAGCATAGCAACGAGCGGGAGAGTGTGTCCACGTACCCTCGTAGACCGAAAGCGGAAGCGTTTAGTAACGCGGTTGATGTAGTCGAACGTCTTCGCGATCCAACCGATCAAGTACCGAACGCACGGCACCTCCGTGATCTGCACACGTTCAGCTCGGTGACGTCCCTCGAACTCTAGATCCAGCTGAGGCCGAGGGAGAGTTTCATCAGCACGACGGCGTGGTGACGGTGATGATGAAGTTACCGACGCAGGGCTTCGCCTAAGCACTACGACAATATGACCAAGGTGTGTAACTGTGGAGGGGGGCACCGCACACGGCTAAGACAAATCTTCTCTTGTGTGTCTATGGGGTGCCCCCTGGCCACGTATATAAAGGATGGAGGGAGGAGGAGGCCGGCCCTCATAGGGTGCGCCCAAAGTGTGGAGTCCTACTAGGACTCCCTAGTCCTAGTAGGATTCCACCTCCCACATGGAATAGGAAAAGGGGAAGGGAGAAGGAGAAGGAAGGAAGGGGGCGCCCCCTTTCCCTAGTCCAATTCGGACCAGTCCATGGGGAAGGGGTGCAGCCACCCTTGAGGCCTTTCTCTCCTTTCCCGTATGGCCCATTAAGGCCCAATACGAATTCCCGTAACTCTCCGGTACTCTGAAAAATACCCGAATCACTCAGAACCTTTCCGATGTCCGAATATAGCCTTCCAATATATCGATCTTTACCTCTCGACCATTTCAAGACTCCTCGTCATGTCCCCGATCTCATCCGGGACTCCGAACAAACTTCGGTCATCAAATCACATAAACTCATAATACAAATCGTCATCGAACGTTAAGCGTGCGGACCCTACGGGTTCGAGAACTATGTAGACATGACCGAGACACATCTCCGGTCAATAACCAATAGCAGAACCTGGATGCTCATATTGGCTCCTACATATTCTACGAAGATCTTTATCGGTCAAACCGTATAACAACATACGTTGTTCCCTTTGTCATCGGTATGTTACTTGCCCGAGATTCGATCGTCGGTATCCTCATACCTAGTTCAATCTCGTTACCGGCAAGTCTCTTTACTCGTTCCGTAATGCATCATCTCGCAACTAACTCATTAGTCACATTGCTTGCAAGGCTTCATATGATGTGCATTACCGAGAGGGCCCAGAGATACCTCTCCGACAATCGGAGTGACAAATCCTAATCTCGATCTATGCCAACTCAACAAACACCATCGGAGACACCTGTAGAGCATCTTTATAATCACCCAGTTACGTTGTGACGTTTGATAGCACATAAGGTGTTCCTTCGGTATTCGGGAGTTGCATAATCTCATAGTCAGAGGAACATGTATAAGTCATGAAGAAAGCAATAGCAACAAACTAAACGATCATCGTGCTAAGCTAACGGATGGGTCTTGTCAATCACATCATTCTCTAATGATGTGATCCCGTTCATCAAATGACAACTCATGTCTATGGCTAGGAAACTTAACCATCTTTGATCAACGAGCTAGTCAAGTAGAGGCATACTAGTGACACTCTGTTTGTCTATGTATTCACACATGTACTAAGTTTCCGGTTAATACAATTCTAGCATGAATAATAAACATTTATCATGATATAAGGAAATAAAAATAAAAATTTTATTATTGCCTCTAGGGCATATTTCCTTCAGCGGCTGGGAACCATATCGCCCCCAGTGCCGATTTTAGCGCCGGCTTGCCCCGAGGCGGCGATTTTTAAGCCTCCTGGGGGGCCAACGGCTGGAGATGCTCTAAGAAATGCTATGGGCAACATGTCTAATAAATGTTGGTTCTATAAATCATTCCCCAAAGTCCATTTTCATGAATAAGACTACATATGAGAACGATATAAATGAACCAGATGTGAATGAACGAAACAAAGCTAATATACGAGCCAAAAAATAGCGCGAAGCAACCTATGAACAAATTTTAAAAATGTTTTCCGTTAATTACGTGCAAGTGAATCCGTTCATATTGTATTCACTAATGATGGGCTGATCGTTGTCCATGTGTTCTTTTAATCAAAATTGTTGCTCATGTCTTTCTTTAGCGTAAATACTCCTTTACGTTCTTTAGGACATGAGATAAATCTTGTTGCTAGTAATTTTGTGGAGTCGAATCTATTTGAACCAGTTGCAACCCGAAAGGTAAGTGAACTATTTGAGTAGTTTTTTTTGAGAAGTCTGCAAATGATTATGCTTGTAGTGTGTTTGTATTTTCCATAACGATGATCATCTTGTCCATTGTTTTCTCTAGCAACACATAAGCCGTTTGCTTGGGTAGGTGAATGGACTATGTTTTTTTATGCTCCGGCCTTTCTTGCTGCATAATTGTCAAATTCTGGTTGTTCGGTTGCCCTAGCTGGTCCTCTTTCCAACCGCCTATTTGTTCGCCTGTGCCTCCCGTAGGCCTTGCTCTCGCGGCAGCATAAACTTTTCCGCACCGACGCGAAATGGGCCGGTCGACTAGCGAGGTTCCCAGCAAATTCTCTTCTGGATTTTAAGTTGGTTTTGTGGCCGGTTTTATTCATTATCTTTGATTTTCTCATTCTCATTTTGTTAATTTTTTCCTTAAATTTCTTTTTTTTATTATTCTCATGTATTTATTTTATTTTATTTTTAATTAAATGATTTCTTTAAAATGCAAAAACATTTTTGTAAAATCCATAGAATACCTTTTTACTTATATGAATAATTTATTTATTTCTACTTCTTTTTCTCATTTTAAGTGCATGACCTTTTTTTTCTGTTTTCTTTTGATTCACCTTTTGTTCGTCGTATTTCTAAAATGTGCATGGTGTGTTTCAAAAAGGTATGCCATGTTTTAGGATAATATTTAGCGTGTATTTTAAAAGATGTTCAATGTGCTTTTAGAAAATATTCATCGTATTTCAAAAAATCACGCACTTTAAATAATGTCATTGTGTATTTAAAAAAATGTTCATCATCTATATAGGAAACTAGAAAATACCCCCCCCCCCCCCCCCCGTGTTGCTACGGAAATCGATTGCCATATATTTCAGTGATTTGATTGTATGAAACATGCATAGTTGGATTAATAATACATAACTTAGACAAAAAATGAATATTATATTTGTATTTAATTATTATGTAGTCAAAAAATATTTTGAATATAAGTGGCAGAATATAATGGAAAAAATCATGTATGTTGTGTGGACCTTTGATGAGGTGGCATGTGTGGTGTGGTGGGATGTGTGCATGGGATCAACTAATAATGAGTTTTTTTCTCGTGCATGTTGTGGTGGGCCTTTGATGGGGTGGCATGTTTGCATGCTAAGATAATAGAGTTAGTGAGGATAAACTATTTAGGAATATATAGGATGTTAAGTGTCATAAAGCATTCACTTTCATAGTTGACGATGCATGCCTCCAGGATATTACTCCTACTAGATGACCCGTTGAGCCAATTAGCGTAGAGACCAACTACACCCGAAAGTTAAGCGATCTATTTGAAAGATATTTTTCCTCAACTGTTTGTAAATGATTATGTTCATACTGTGTTTCTATTTGCCTCGACAATGATCACTGCACATAGCATTCTCTCGTGATTCGTTTTCTACTGCATGAGACTGTAGCCCAAAAGTTAAGCAAAGTAACTGAAACTGCAACCAAGAAGCTAAGAGTATCTCCAGCCGCGCCCCCAACAGGCCCCCCAGGGCAACTTTTTCCGCGCCGGCGCCGAAAAAACCCCCAGTCGCGCCCCCAAAACGCCATCCGCCGGCTCGGCCCGTTTTTGGGCCCGACGATCCCAGGCCGAACCCAGTGCACTGGGGTGCGCTCGGGGGCTCCGCGGGAAGGGGAAAAACGCCTGGGCCACACTGTCAGGCGAAAAGTCAAGGCAATCGTCCAGATTCGCCCCACCCCCGCGCGCTCGGCCACCCCACCACCCCGCCATCCCGCCCCCGCCCACCGCCCAGCCACCCTAGATAGGCCATTCCCGCCGAAAAAAGAGAGAGGTTTTGCCGCGGGCAACCTCTCCACCACCTTCCGGGCGAGTTTTCACCAGGCGCAGTATAACCGGCGGCGTCTGCGCCCACCGCGCCCGCCAGGTGTTTCGGCGATTTGCTGCTCGGGATGGACTCGGACGACGAGGAGCGCTCGCGGCTTTGTCTGGAGAGGAGGAAGTCGATGCCGACGTCCAGGACGAGGAGCATCTCATGGTCCTCGCCGCCCTCGCCGGCCTGCTCGCGAGCAATGAAAAGCCGCGGTGAGGTGGCTCGGCGCCGGGGCGGCTGAAAGCAAAGAACCGGCATCGTCTGGAAGGCTATTGCATGCTTTACTCCGACTACTTCGCCGACGCTCCATTGCACGGCAACAAAGTATTTCGGCGCCGTTATCGAATGAGCCGAAAGCTTTTCCTCAGGATTGTGAATTTCATCCGGGAGTTCGACAACTACTTCAAATGCAAGAAGGATTGCACCGGCAAACTTGGATTCACCTCAATCCAGAAGTGCACGACAGCTATGAGGATGCTTGCATACGGAGCTCCCGGTGATTCACTCGACGACTATGGGCGCATGGCCGAGTCCACGACCATTAGTGTTTCTACAAGTTCTGCAGGGCAGTGATGGCAGTGTTTGGACCGCAATACTTGCGATCACCCAATGCTGAAGACACTGCTCGGATCCTAGCACAGAATGCAGCAAGAGGATTTTCTGGGATGCTTGGAAGCATCACTGCATGCATTGGAAATGGAAGAACTGTCCATTTGCTTGGCAGGGGATGTACAAAGGCGGTTGTAGTGTGGTACTTGAGGCAGTGGCCACCCAGGACCTCTGGATTTGGCACTCCTTCTTTGGTATGCCAGGAACTCACAATGATATCAACGTGCTGCAGTGCTCCCCTATCTTTGCCAAGCTTATTGAAGGTCATTCTCCTCCGGTGAACTTCGAGGTCAATGGGTGGCACTACAACAAGGGGTACTACCTAGCTGATGGCATCTATCCGAGATGGTCTACATTTGTGAAGACTATCTCAAACCCTGTGCCAGGAGGCAAGAACTCCCACTTTGCGAAGGTTCAGGAGGCTTGCAGGAAGGATGTCGAGCGGGCATTTGGTGTGCTCCAATCTCGATTTGCTGTTGTCCGGTACCCTGCTTAGACTTGGTCGAAAGATCAAATGTGGGAGATCATGACTTGCTGTGTCATCTTGCACAACATGACCATTGAGAGCGAGCAGGAAGAGCCAGTGTTTGACACTGAACCATATTACAGGCAGGGTCTGCTTGCGCAAGTTGATCACCAGCTACCGACAACCTGGACTGCCTTCCTCAATATGCGTCAGGAGATCCGAGACCCACAGGTGCATCAACAACTGTAGCAGGATTTGGTGGAGCACCTATGGAGGCTCAAGGGCAACGCCTAGCTCGACGTGTGATGAAATAGGAGTTTTTATTTGTTGAACTATATAATTTGTATTGAACTATTTGTTGTTGAACTATTTGATTTCTATTGATTTTCTGTGATGAACTATGTGATAAAAAAATTACTTTTGTTGAATTTGCGCCGAACCACAGCGAATATGGGCCGATTTGCGCCAATATTGGGCCGATTTTTCGCCGAAAGTGGACCGAAAAGCGGGCACATTTGCGTCAAAAATGGGCCGATATCGGCGCCTTGGGGCCGCGACTGGGAACCATATCACCCCCAGTGCCGATTTTAGCGCCGGCTTGCCCCCAGGCGGCGATTTTTAAGCCTTGTGGGGGGGCCAACGGCTGGAGATGCTCTAAGAAACGCTATGGGCAACATGTCTAATAAATGTTGGTTCTATAAATCATTCCCCAAAGTCCATTTGCATGAATAAGACTACATATGAGAATGATATAAATGAACCAGATGTGAATGAACGAATCAAAGCTAATATACGAGCCAAAAAATAGCGTGAAGCAACCTATAAACAAATTTTAAAAATGTTTTCTGTTAATTACGTGCAAGTGAATCCGTTCATATTGTATTCACTAATGATGGGCTGATCGTTGTCCATGTGTTCTTTTAATCAAAATTGTTGCTCATGTCTTTCTTTAGCGTAAATACTCCTTTACGTTTTTTAGGACATGAGATAAATCTTGTTGCTAGTAATCTTGTGAAGTTGAATCTATTTGAACTAGTTGCAACCCGAAAGGTAAGTGAACTATCTGAGTAGTTTTTTTCGAGAAGTCTGCAAATGATTATGCTTGTAGTGTGTTTGTATTTTCCATAGCGATGATCATCTTGTCCATTGTTTTCTCTAGCAACACATAAGCCATTTGCTTGGGTAGGTGAATGGACTATGTTTTTTTATGCTCCGGCCTTTCTTGCCGCATAATTGTCAAATTCTGGTTGTTCGGTTGCCCTAGCTGGTCCTCTTTCCAACCGCCTATTTGTTCGCCTGTGCCTTGTCGGACTATATTCTCACCGGCCAGCGACAACACACTCCAAATTGTTTTGACGTTGTTTATTTTTCTGCCGCAAAGCCCGCGAGTAACTCAGCCACCAAACAATATTCGGCCAACCTGAGCTGGATGTTTGTAATCGACAGGATGGGATGATGGCTTGTTTTATCCTCTCTCCATTAAGGCTCCATGCGCCGCGTTAGTAAAACAACAAACTAATGTAGGTAGAGCCAATCTCATCTCTGGTTCATTAGTATTGATGACTTCACGAAGTTGGTTTTGAGAGTGCGGGAACACATCCCAAAATATCTTGTCCGTCTAGACGGTAGTGTGGAAAGATGGACTCACAGTTGAAAACACGCTAGGCATGCGTGAGCGTCTGACTCAATGTGCACGTCCGTCGCATCCTGACGAGCTGTTTTGTTCATTGACATGTGGATGTCAGGTTGTGCCACGGCCTCTTGCCATCGCGTCCTATTGGCTGGATGCCTTTTTTCGAATGTATGTCCGGTATTTGGACTCTGGGTTCTGCCCGGAGGGTCCCGGGTTGTCTCGGTTGTTGCAAGTAGGGGTCCCTGGTTGTGACGGCTCAGGTCATGTGTCGTAGGGTGGTGTGGTCGGCCTTTCTATTGACCCGGCTGTTGGGTTGTGTTGGCCAGCCAAAGAAGGACATGAGCACCCATCATCGTTGTCTATCATTGGTGTATATGCAGGGCAAATGCAAACACAATATGAACATAATCACATGCATGTCAGTCGCGATAAACATCCTTCAAAAGTTCACTTAAATTTTCGATTATATTAGCTGCTTCTATTCTTGGGTTAACTTACGGGATGCGATTGGTTTCCAAGTCAATGACGCAGCGGGTCTTCTATTTATATCATTCCCGTATTTATTCTTATTCATGCTAATGGCTTTTGGGGATGATTTATAGAACATACATTTGGTAGACGTGTTGCCCATAGCCTAGGTACAGGTCAGATACCGTGGGCTCGGTGTCGGGGAAACGACACCTATGGGATCACGTGGATCCCTTCTACGGTTCGGCAGGGAAAAATGTGTGCACAAAGAGCAGATCCAATGATCAACATGAGGGATTTTTACTCAGGTCCGGGTTGCTGAGAAGCATAAAACCCTAGTCCTGCTTTAGTGTATTGAGAGTTCTTGAGCTCTGGCTAGCTGCTACGCATGCAAACTGGGCCAGAAAGTCCAAAAGTCCCCCTCTGTATCGTCTTGGGCCTCCTTTTATACTAAAGGGGCTACCACAGTGGCGTACAGTGCATACAGGAGGTGTAAAGTTGTTACAGCGCACATACTTATCCCTGACGTCTTAGGACAAACGCATTTAATGCGCCGTTTACGTGTCCCTAACTTTCTTGGGGACGGAGACAAAGCCCGTCCCGTCCGTCGCCGCCTCACCCCATCTCGACACCCATCCAGGATGACGAGGCTCGCGGGGCCAGGCTGGCAGGCTAGTCGCTGCGCTGAAGCGGTGGGATCTTTGCCATGTGCGGGTCTGGCCGTGGCCTCGCAAACGTCCCTGGCAAGAATCTTGCCGGGGCCTTGCAAACGTTCCCGGCAAGAATCTTGCTGGGAACTTTGCCTTTTGGTCTTCACAAAGATCTGCATGCCACCCCGCAGACGCCCCCCTGGATCTTGGTCTTGACATTGTCGATGGTGTCAGAGCTCTCAACCTCAAGGGGGATGGTCTTGCCCGGGCTTCGCTTTGCAAACCATCCTGGCAAGAATCTTGCCGGGAGCCCAGCTTGTGGTCTTCTTTGGTCGTCTCGTATTTGCTTCCAGTTGTCCCCGTCAGGCCTTGCCGCGGGTACGGCTGCAACTGCCCGTGCACAAGTATGGGGTACTAAAGGGCCCAAACTTTAGTACACCGACAGGAGCCCCTGGGCCTGGGCCACACACAGGTGCGTGGCGTTGTTGGGCTAGGCCCAAACAGTGCACGGGCACACGTGGCAGGGGTTAACCGCTGTAATCATCTCGTCTGCTGTGCTTCCTCACGATCCGCATTGACACTACTGCAGGATACTGCTAACGCGACACTACGATCAGAGACCCTTTGCCGAAATTATGTGCGATGCAATAATCGCAAACGATGGTGTTAAAAAACCGTCAAAAAAGGTGCAAAACATTTGCGATGGCGGAGCCATCAAACATGGTTTAGTTTTTAGTTGCGTGTGCGATGCAGGGCCCACGGTTAATCCATTCAAACTGTTTGCGATGAGGCAGAACAACAGAAACGGGCAGCCATATCAATGTGTGTGCGATGCAGGACACACGGTTAATCCATTCGAACTGTTTGCGATGAGGTAGAACAACAGAAATGGGCAGCCATATCAATGTGTGTGCGATATACGGCATACGGTTCACTCGGACGAACTGTTTTCGATTAGGGAACACAACAGAAACGGTTCAACTTAACAAGATGTGTGTGATATGCGGCATACAGTTCACATGGATGAACTGTTTGCGATGAGCCAAAAGAATATAAACGAGTCGTGTAAACAAGATGTGTGTGATACGTGGCAAACAGTCGACTCGGATGAACTGTTTGCGATGAGAAATTACAACACAGGCGGTCAATACAGTTAGTTCGTGTGCGATTCTGTGTGTACAAAAAACTTTGAAAAATGCAAACTAGTTGCTTGCGGTGGCTAGGAGTATCGCACACGATGCGTCTACGAGTACTCGTGTGCGATGATTAGTATGTTACACATACGTTTCCTTATGTTAACATGTGTGTGAATTTGCAATATGGACAGTTAATATGCAAATGCCTTCTGGACATCGGGCACACGCTTAAACTCAATGAACTGTGTACGATACTAATACTTTCCATGAAAATTTATGAACTTGGGTAACAGCATTTGAGTAACATATATATAGTGGTTACACTATTCGACAAAAGGAGGATCTTCGTAACATGGTTTTGACAATCATATGGTCCATATCTACATACTTAACATAGTAACAATTATCACATTTTAAGAGGCTAAGGGCCAACAATATATAGTAACAGCTAGCACATTTTAAGAGTCTGAGGGCCAACAACCACAACTATCCACTGGAAGCAGCTTGATCACGGCGACTCGGCATCTCGTCAATGAAAAGGAAGAGCCCTCTTGTGCCTTGGTAGAACATGAGTAGAACAGTGTCTCCAATTTTCCAATATGGATGCATTGCCACGTGAAGCGAGAACTTGTTAATTTGAATGGTTCTATTTCTGCGGGAAATACAGTACCTTGCAATCACTTTGGCGTTATTAGCAGGCACAAGTGTAATTCGACCACGCCGGGAAATCGATCCAGGAACTGCTACAGGGGGCAATTTCTGTTGACATGTAGAATAAAAACCAATTGTAATATATCGTTGAAGATATATATAGTTTATGAGCATAAACATTAAAATAAGACTTTTTACCAGCGTTTTGTGCACACAATTGGTCTTATTCAGTGTGTGCACCATAGATCTAATTAATCCCATCCAAAATCCAGCGTTCATACGCTGTGCTATCTCTGTCAGATTATCAACAAAGTTTATGACATGCTTCAAGTCTTTCCAGTGAAAGTTGGTATGCTTAGTAACATACAGATCGTTCACTATGCATCCAACATATCCTGCTTAAAAGGTGGAAATGTATTATTTATTCAGAACATGGCAGAAGAATATATAGTGCGCATAAATTGGTAAATAGAATTTGTTACTGCCTAGGAACGGAGTCAAAATATGAAATCACAATTGGTTGCTTAAATAGTGATCAATTAGTCAAAACAAATACCCCGATTTTGCTAAGTAATATGACAGCATGGAGAAAGTTGAAAGGACACTAACCTCGATCAGACTTTGATCGGCTGATGACGTTGGGGAAGTAAACATCCATGTTAATTAGACCAGGCTGTGGTGCACGCACTAGAATTTTATTGCCAGCTTTCAGTTCATAACACTTAGACATTTTTCTCCAAAGGTCCGCATTAAAATAGGAGTGACCATCTTTATCAAGTTTTACGCTAACCGTCATTGTAAATCCATGTTGCGTTGTCAATATGACTTCCTGGGAGTCATCAACAAAGTAAAGCCCAAGATTTCCTTCTACTCCTGTTCTTGCAAAGCAAGGGATGTACTGCTTGAAATGAAAATTAAGATCGTAAATTAGATATATTAAAATAACAGAGCAAGATGCAAATATGGGAGTAACTGATAGAACATATCAATATATCGATGAAAGCAAAGTACAAAAATATAGAATTAAAAATAGATAATGTAACAAAGATTTGATGCAAATATATATATAATGTAGCAACAGACGGTATATGTTCACAAATTTAGGCCATGCCGACCGTGGTAGGTTGAGATTGAACATATCGAGCGCTCCCTGAAGTCATCCGGAATGGTGAGATAGAACTTCGTTTCCGACTGGCCACGACCACAGTTGCCCTATTTGTGCTCGCTCTGTGGACACAAGAATAAACACCCACGAATCAGGTAGAACAAAAATGATTCCACGGCGATTTCTGCCGGTTGATTAACAGCGACGGACGGACTACGATAAGAGATGAGTGAATATTTCGCTAAGTTGATTACCTTCTCCATGAGAAAAATCCCCGACCCAATCCAGCAGAAAACCCCAGTCGACCAGAGTCTAGAATGTCGGTGCAGATAGGTGGCAAAAAGCGGTAGGGGCGAAATCCCGTGCCGTTTGGAGCGCGACCTACGCCCGCCGCCAACAGCCGTCGAGCTTAGGATGCAGAGTTGCGGAGGAGTCCGCGGCGAGTGAGTGGGGACGAAGTGGGTGAGGTTTTTTTTTCCTTTTGCATGTGTGAGTGAACACACACGGTTCGCAGAGGCGACGGAGATGAATCGTGTGCGATAGTAAATCACCGAGATAGAATGGGAATCCAAATTTCCTTTGTCCTTCATCCATGAGTTTTTTTTTCTACGATGAACATAAACCATGCTAATCACCGTGTTCAAATTTGACACTTTTCCGGGTTCATTTACAATATTTAGGGGATTATGTGCATTTTGTAGGCATTAATGCACATAATTCAAATTCAAACAATTGGTGCTTGAAAAGGTGCACAAGAACGGTCTGAAAAAACCATACTCGTGGTATTTAGTAATTTCTCAAGCCTTTTACAAGGAATGGGCAGAGATTTCAATTGAATGCGTGGGAATAGTCAACCACAAGCGCGTCATTTACTGGGTTATCAACTATAGAACAATGAAATACGTGCTTGAAGTACATGACGCCTGGCATGGTGCCATGGTATGGCCTCACCGTGCCCTAGTTAAAAGCTGAGAAGGTTTGATTTATGTCGTCATGCACGCCCTTCATAAATCGAACCATCACCGAGGAAGTTCAATGCTTTCGAGAGGGAAATTACCAAGATTGAAGGGGAATCCAAATTTCCGTCCTAGTTTGTCATTCGTTTGTTTCCAACGATCAACATACCGCCTCAAATGCAACGTGTTCAAATTTGACATTTTTCCAAACTCATTTACCATCTTTAGGGGATTATGTGCATTTTCTAGGCATTAATTATGCACATAATTCAAATTCGAACAATCGGTGCATGAAAAGGTGCACAAGAACGGTCTGGAAAACCATGCTCGTGCTATTTAGTACATTCTCATGCCTTTTACAAGGAATGGGCAGATATTTCAAGGAAATGTGTGGCAATAGTCAACCATAAACACGCCGTTTACTGGGTTAACAACTATACAAAAATGAAATACATGCTTGGAAAACATGACGCCTGGTGTGGTGCCATGGTATGGCCTCACCATGCCCTGGTAAAAATGTCGTCATGCACGCCTTTCATAAATCGAACCATCACCGAGGAAGTTTCATGGTTTCGAGGGGGGAATCACCAAGATTGAAGGGGGATCCAAATTTCCTTTGTCCTTTGTCCATGAGTTTTTTTCTATGATGAACATACAAGCTGCAAATCACCATGTTCAAATTTGGCACTTTTTCGGGTTCATTTGCCATATTTAGGGGATTATGTGCATTTCCTAGGCATTAATGCACATAATTCAAGTTCAAACAATCGGTGCATGAAAGGGTGCACAAGAACGGCCTGGAAAACCATGCTCGTGCCATTTAGTAAATTCTCATGCCTTTTACAAGGAATGGACAGATATTTCGATGAAATGTGTGGCAATAGTCAACCACAAATGTTTGTTTGTTGGGTTTTCAACTATAGAAAAAATGAAATAAATGCTTGAAAAACATGACGCCTGGCATGGTGCCATGGTATGACCTCACCATGCCTTGGTAAAAATTTGAGAAGGTTTGGCTTATGTCATCATACACGCCCTTCATAAATTGAACCATCACCAAGGAAGTTCATGCTTTCGGGAGGGAAATCCCCAAGATTGAAGGGGAATCCAAATTTCCGTCCTAGTTTGTCATTCAGTTTTTTTCCAACGATCAACATACCGCCTCAAATGCAACGTGTTCAAATTTGACATTTTTCCGGGCTCATTTACCATATTTATGGGATTATGTGCATTTTTCAGGCATTAATGCACATAATTCAAATTCGAACAATCGGTGCATGAAAAGGTGCACAAGAACGGTCTGGAAAACCATGCTCGTGTTATTTAGTACATTCTCATGCCTTTTTCAAGGAATGGGCAGATATTTCAAGGAAATGTGTGGCAATAGTCAACCATAAACGCGCCGTTTACTGGGTTAACAACTATACAAAAAATGAAACACATGGTTGGAAAACATGACGCCTGGCGTGGTGCCATGATATGGCCTCACCATGCCCTGGTAAAAATTGGAGAATGTTTTCCTTATGTCATGATGCACGCCTTTCATAAATCGAACCTTCACCGAGGAAGTTTCATGGTTTCGAGGGGAAAATCACCAAGATTGAAGGGGGGGTCCAAATTTCCTTTGTCCTTTGTCCACGAGTTTTTTTCTACGATGAACATACAACCTGCAAATCACCGTGTTCAAATTTGGCACTTTTCCGGATTCATTTGCCATATTTAGGGGATTATGTGCATTTCCTAGGCATTAATGCACATAATTCAAGTTCAAACAATCGGTGCATGAAAGGGTGCACAAGAACGGCCTGTAAAACCATGCTCGTGCCATTTATTCTCATGCCTTTTACAAGGAAGGGACAGGTATTTCGATGAAATGTGTGGCAATAGTCAACCACAAACGTTTGTTTATTGGGTTTTCAACTATAGAAAAATGAAATAAATGCTTGAAAAACATGACGCCTGGCATGGTGTGCCATGGTATGACCTCACCATGCCTTGGTAAAAATTTGAGAAGGTTTGGCTTATGTCGTCATGCACGCCCTTCATAAATTGAACCATCACCAAAGAAGTTCCATGCTTTCTAGAGGGAAATCACCAAGATTGAAGGGGAATCCAAATTTTCTTTGTTCTTTGCCCTGGAGTTTTTTTCTACGACGAACATACACCCTGCAAATCACCGTGTTCAAATTTGGCATTTTTCCGGGCTCATTTACCATATTTAGGGGATTATGTGCATTTTCTAGGCATTTAGCGCATATAAATCCAATCCAGCTACAGCTGCACGGGTGTGATGTGAGGGACGTGGATTGCCATTCGATCGCGGCGCATCCTACGGTGCACACGCGCGATCCGCGTGGCTGGGGTTCCGGTCAATCATAACGCAACACACAATAGGCTCAGCGCACACTGTTTTCGGAAGCGACGGAGATGAACCTTGTGCGATAATGAACGAGCAAAATTATAAGGGAAGCCAAATTTCTGCTGTCGTTTGTTGTTGAGTTCTTCAATACCACCGCACTGTATGGCTGCCCGGCCCCTCCGTCCCAGAGCTCTCTCCAGGCGTCGTCCATGGCACCGCGACGCACAGTAATTGGTAAGGAAGCGATGGCATCCCGCCGCGCCGCGTTCCTCGCCGCCCACGACCGCACACATGGTAAGGAAGCGATGGCATCTCGCCGCGCCGAGTTCATCGCCGCCAGCGGCCAGACAGTTACATGGACGGACTTTGAGGCTGCCATGGCCGAATGGGTGGTGGATCTAGAGGCGGCCAAAGCCGCACAGAAGGAGCGGAAAAGGCAGAAAGCAGTCAAGAAAAGAGAGTCCCGCCGCCGCAAGAAAAAAGAGGCCGCACGCCGTGGTGAGGAGAGCTTGGCGGAGATCGAAGCACGGTGGGCTGCCGCCTACAAGGCCGGGAAGGAGAACGTCGGCGTCTGGCCAGCATGCCCCGATGGCAGCATGTGAGAAGTAGTTTACGTTTGTAGTATTAGAGCAAATTACCAGTAGTACTTTAAGTTTGTAGTATTAACGTACAATGTCGGTAAGAGCATCCTTTGAGGGCTTTGAGTGTTGATTAGCATGTGTGCCCGTGTGCGTTTTTTTGTGTTAATCATTAGAAGATCACAAAACACACGGTTTCTATGCCGTACCCGTCTGCGTTTTTTTGCATTAATGATCCATAAGTCAGTTACCTGTGCGATGTTTCCTAATAAACCAGGCGTACCATTGACCGAAAAAAATCAACTACACGTGTACATTTTTTTGGAGACGGGATCTGCCAACTTTCTTTTTTCTCGCACACGAGTATTTTACGCGCTTCGTCTGCGTTGTGTGTTTCCACCGCCTAAGTTTCAAGTTTCGCAGCGAAATTTTCGTTAGGCGCGCGATTTCAGAATTTATTCCTCCAACCACATCCCCACCCTCAGTATCCCCCCCTCCCGCGCCTCCCCCTACCGGCATCTCAAACCGCCGCCGCCGCAACCACAACTTCAACCACATCTACGTTCTGCTCGGATCCAGTCAGGTAACCCACCGATCTCTATCACGGCCCCGGCCTGATTGCTTAAATGGCGCCTGCGAAACATCCTCATGCCTCCAAATCCCCACCGTCAGGAGCTGATGGCGGTCCATGGCGCGATGGCCGCTGTGCGTGTTGACCCGGAGGAACACCTCGCCTCCGCCGCCGCCGCCGACATGGTGCAGGCTCTGGCCCAGATGAAGTGCCCCAGCGACTATCCCCCAGGACTTAACAGGTAAGATCTGACCAGCTAAATCTTACCAATACCACTTGCAACGGCTATGATTTGTACGGTTGATGTATTAAGCATGTTCGTGCCTTGTTTATTTCAGTACTGCACACTGTGTGATGTTCAAATATTATCGTGTCTAGCTCAATTTCACCAATACCAGCAACAAACTTACAATACATGACTCAGGATATCACTAGAGATGCTGCCCATTTGCTATTTTTAGTGGATGCTAACCCTCTTGTATTTAACATGCCTGTCCATGTACTTACGCAGGGTCATAACGGCCGATGCTATTGTTTGCCGTCGAGGTTAGCTGTATCCCATGTCTTACAGTATTTCACATCATTTGTGCAATTGCAGTTTAACTTTTACCATTTACTGGTTGCCTGTAGGTACACATGTCAGTGGCACTGATCCACGCTTCGACCCGAAGGAACAGCTCGCCTCCGCCGTCGCTGACTTTGGGCGGGCTCTGGCCAAGATGAAGTGCCGCAGCAACTACCTCTTAGGACTTACCAAGTATGTACTCACCAGTTCAATCTTACCAATACCAGTTGCAATTAATGGCTATGTTCTGTACGGTCGATGTATTAAGCATGGTCTAGTAAACATGCCTAACATGTTTTAGCTACTTTTCCTACCTTTTTATAGACATCTGGGCCATTCTCTGCTCTGGCAGCACCTGCCTTGTGATGTTTAACTATGCCAATTGCATTTTTATCAGTACCGGTTTCAATGTCTATTAAGCCTGTTGCAATTAAAAGTTGAATCCATTTTCAAACAGTTGTATTTCAATGGCTACAAACTTACAAAACATGACTTAGGATGCTGTTAAGCCTGTTGCAATTAACAGTTGTATCCATTTTTTAATCTGTCCATTTGCTACCATGCTACTCTCCGCAATGAAGATATACTAGAGATGCTGCCCATTTGCTATTTTTGGTGGATGCTAACCATGTTGTACTTAACATGCATGTCCATGTACTTACGCAGGGTCATAACGGCCGATGCTGTTGTTTGCCGTCAAGGTTAGCTGCATCCCATGTCTTACAGTATTTCACATCATTTGTGCAATTGCAGTTTAACTTCTACCATTTACTGGTTGCCTGTAGGTACATATGTTAGTGGCACTGATCCACGCTTCGACCCGGAGGAACAGCTCGCCTTCGCCGCCGCTGACTTTGGGCGGGCTCTGGCCAAGATGAAGTGCCCCAGCAACTACCTCTCAGGACTTACCAAGTATGTACTCACCAGTTCAATCTTACCAATACCAGTTGTAATTAATGGCTATGTTTTGTACGGTCGATGTATTAAGCATGTTGTAGTAAACATGCCTAACACATTTTAGCTATTTTCCCTACCTTTTTATAGACAACTGGGCCATTATCTGCTCTGGTAGCACCTGCCCTGTGATGTTTAACTCTGCCAATTGCATTTTTATCAGTACCGGTTTCAATGGCCATTAAGCCTGTTGCAATTAACAGTTGTATCCATTTTTAAGGAGTTGTATTTCAATGGCTACAAACTTACAAAACATGAATTAGGATGTTGTTAAGCCTGTTGCAATTAATAGTTGTATCCATTTTTTAATCCGTCCCTTTGCTACGGTGCTACTCTTTCGCAATGAAGATATCACTACAAATGCTGCTGTTTTATTACCATTTGCTATTTTTGGTGGATGTTAACCCTGTTGTAGTTAACATTGGCTTTCCATGTACTTACACAGGGCTACAATGGGTGATGCTGTTGTTTGCCGTCGAGGTTAGCTGCATCCCATGTCTTATACACCATCTATTCCTAAATATAAGTATTTTTAGAGATTCCAATATAGACTACATAAGGTGCAAAAATAAGTGAATCTAGATTCTATTCTAAACTATTATAATTCTATATACATCTGTATGTAGTTCATATTGAAATCTCAAAAAAAAAAAATACTTGTACTTAGGAACATAGGTAGTTGTATTTTACATCATTTGTGCAATCTCAGTTTAGCTTCTAACATTTACTGGTTGCTTGTAGGTACATATATGAGCGGTACTGATCCACGCTTCGATCCCTTTTGCGTATGGAGCAATGAGATATTCGTGAACAAGCGTCAAGTGAGGAAACTAAGAAAGGTTGTTAGGCGAAAGAAACGTTTGATTGGAATTAAGCTCTTTATTTACACTTTGTCCAAGACAACAGTGAACTTTAGGATGGTAAGTAATGTGTTGCCTTTTCCCCCTTCCCACAACAAGTTACTCTATTAGACCTCAGTATCTGATATTTTTCTCTTTTCAGTGGTTTCCAAAGCTATTTACTGATGATTACCTTGCAAACTACATGACCGGAGTGGAGGCAACTAAGGTTAAAGTATATAATTCATGCTACCATGATAATGCTCTAGAAGTCTTCCTGAAGGCGGTGAAGGATGGGCAGGCGATCGTCATAAGGGGTTGGACAAAAGTGGTTCGTGTCTATGGCATGCAGGAAGGCACATTATGGGCATTCCGCTTCTTCAACACCGTCGGCAGTCAAAATGATTTTCACTTGTCTCTTCACCTTTACCGCCTTTAAATATTGTAGTTCATCATAGTTAATTGATGCCTAATCCTGTAATTACTGAACATATTGTACTGGCAATTTTATTTATGGATTCGTTGTTGAACCATTGTGCTGAGAATTTGAATTGCACGTTTCATATTTCAAAATTTTCAATTCAAATAATAAATTACAGGCAAAAATAAAAATATACAGGAGCTAATAAAATAATGTGCACACGGTTAGAAAGAAAACAACGTGTGCGATATAAAAAGAGAACAGACGGTCATGGAACTTTGCAAACGGTTCTGGCAGTAAAAGCGCTTGTGATGGATAGCCCAATGCCACACAGTTTTCTACATCAAATCGTGTGTGATGTAGTTCATAAAAACAAACAGTTAACCAAGGCAGAGCGTGTGTGATAGTTATACCTTTCACACATGAGCGTATACATAAAACTGTGTGGGATGTACATACGAACGGAAACGTTTTCCCTGGATTGACTGTGTGGGATGTACATAAGAACGGAAACGTATTCCTTGGATTGACTGTGTGTGATATACATACGAACGGAAATGTTTTTCTGGGATTCACCGTGTGGGATGTACATACGAACGGAAATGATTGGGTTTCGATGCCTCGCCCGATCGCACAAGAGCTCATTTGGCCCCAGCCCGTGTCCCAGGAGGGCCTATCCCCGACAATTTCTAGGTCGTGTGGGAAGGACCCCCTATCGCCCACACTCACTTGGTGACGGTTCCAAATGCCGTCGCGGAAAGGGGTTAAAAATCGTTTGTATAGCACCGACGCGTACCAGTGAATGGACGTATCAATTCCCCCAAGCTTAGACCTCGCTTGCTACGAAAATCGTATTTCAAAAAATATTCATCATATTTCAAAAAATCACGCACTTTAAATAATGTCATTGTGTATTTAAAAAAATGTTCATCATCTATATAGGAAACTAAAAAATACCCCCCCCCCCGTGTTGCTACGGAAATTGATTGCCATATATTTCAGTGATTTGATTGTATGAAACATGCATAGTTGGATTAATAATACATAACTTAGACCAAAAATGAATATTATATATTGTATTTAATTATTATGTAGTCAAAAAATATTTTGAATATAAGTGGCATAATATAATGGAAAAAATCATGTATGTTGTGTGGACCTTTGATGAGGTGGCATGTGTGGTGTGATGGGATCTGTGCATGGGATCAACTAATAATGAGTTTTTTTTCTCATGCATGTTGTGGTGGGCCTTTGATGAGGTGGCATGTTTGCATGCTAAGATAAATAGAGTTAGTGGGGATAAACTATTTAGGAATATATAGGATGTTAAGTGTCATAAAGCATTCACTTTCATAGTTGACGATGCATGCCTCCAGGATATTACTCCTACTAGATGACCCGTTGCGCCAATTAGCGTAGAGACCAACTACACCCCGAAAGTTAAGCGATCTATTTGAAAGATATTTTTCCTCAACTGTTTGTAAATGATTATGTTCATACTGTGTTTCTATTTGCCTCGACAATGATCATTGCACATAGCATTCTCTCATGATTCGTTTTCTACTGCATGAGACTGTAGCCCAAAAGTTAAGCAAAGTAACTGAAACTGCAACCAAGAAGCTAAGAGAATCTCCAGCCACGCCCCCAACAGGCCCCCAGGGCAACTTTTTCCGCGCCGGCGCCGAAAACCCCACCAGTCGCGCCCCCTAAAATGTCAAAATCCGCCGGCTCGGCCCGTTTTTGGGCCCTGCGATCCCAGGCCGAACCCAGCGCACTGGGGGGCGCTCGGGGGCTCCGACGGAAGGGGAAAACACGCCTGGGCCACACTATCAGGCGAAAAGTCAAGGCAATCGTCCAGATTCGCCCCCACCCCCGCGCGCTCGGACACCACCCCGCCGATCCCGGCGCCGCCCACTGCCCAGCCACCGCTAGATAGGCCATTCCCCGCCAGAAAAGAGAGAGGGTTTTGCCGCGGCAACCTCTCCACCACCTTCCGGGCGAGTTTTCACAGGGCGGTATACCGGCGGCTCTGCGCCCACCGCGCCCGCCAGGTGTTCGGCGATTTGTCTGCTCGGCGATGGACTCGGACGACGAGGAGGCGCTCGCGGCGTTGCTGGAGGAGGAAGTCGATGCCGACGTCCAGGACGAGGAGCATCTCATGGTCCTCGCCGCCCTCGCCGGCCTGCTCGCGAGCAATGAAAAGCCGCGGTGAGGTGGCTCGGCACCGGGGCGGCTGAAAGCAAAGAACCGGCATCATCTGGAAGGCTATTGCATGCTTTACTCCGACTACTTCGCCGACGCTCCATTGCACGGCGACAAAGTATTTCGGCGCCGTTATCGAATGAGCCGAAAGCTTTTCCTCAAGATTCTGAATTTCATCCGGGAGTTCGACAGCTACTTCAAATGCAAGAAGGATTGCACCGGCAAACTTGGATTCACCTCAATCCAGAAGTGCACGACAGCTATGAGGATGCTTGCATACGGAGCTCCCAGTGATTCACTCGACGACTATGGGCGCATGGCCGAGTCCACGACCATTGAGTGTTTCTACAAGTTCTGCAGGGCAGTGGTGGCAGTGTTTGGACCGCAATACTTGCGATCACCCAATGCTGAAGACACGGCTCGAATCCTAGCATAGAATGCAGCAAGAGTATGTCCTGGGATGCTTGGAAGCATCACTGCATGCATTGGAAATGGAAGAACTGTCCATTTGCTTGGCAGGGGATGTACAAAGGCGCCAAAGGCGGTTGTAGTGTGGTACTTGAGGCAGTGGCCACACATGACCTCTGGATTTGGCACTCCTTTGGTATGCCAGGAACTCACAATGATATCAACGTGCTGCAGTGCTCCCCTATTTTTGCCAAGCTTGTTGAAGGTCATTCTCCTCCGGTGAACTTCGTGGTCAATGGGTGGCACTACAAGGGGTACTACCTAGCTGATGGCATCTATCTGAGATGGTCTACATTTGTGAAGACTATCTCAAACCCTATGCCAGGAGGCAAGAACTCCCACTTTGCGAAGGTTCAGGAGGCTTGCAGGAAGTATGTCGAGCGGGCATTTGGTGTGCTCCAATCTCGATTTGCTGTTGTCCGGTACCCTGCTCAGACCTGGTCGAAATATCAAATGTGGGAGATCATGACTTGCTGTGTCATCTTGCACAACATGACCATTGAGAGCGAGCAGGAAGAGCTAGTATTTGACACTGAACCATATTACAGGCAGGGTCCTCTTGCGCAAGTTGATCACCAGCTACCGGCAACCTGGACTGCCTTCCTCAATATGCGTCAGGAGATCCGAGACCCACAGGTGCATCAACAACTGCAGCAGGATCTGGTGGAGCACCTATGGAGGCTCAAGGGCAACGCCTAGCTCGACGTGTGATGAAATAGGAGTTTTTATTTGTTGAACTATATATAATTTGTATTGAACTATTTGATTTCTATTGATTTTCTGTGATGAACTATGCGATAAAAAAAACTTTTGTTGAATTTGCGCCGAACCACGGTGAATATGGGCCGATTTGCGCCGATATTGGGCCGATTTTTCGCCAAAAGTGGGCCGAAAAGCAGGCACATTTGCGCCAAAAATGGGCCGATATCGGCGCCTGGGGGCGACCTAGGGGCCGCGGCTGTTGGGGAACGTAGTATTTAAAAAAAATTCCTACGATCACGCAAGATCTATCTAGGAGAAGCATAGCAACGAGCGGGAGAGTGTGTCCACGTACCCTCGTAGACCGAAAGCGGAAGCGTTTAGTAACGCGGTTGATGTAGTCGAACGTCTTCGCGATCCAACCGATCAAGTACCGAACGCACGGCACCTCCGCGATCTGCACACGTTCAGCTCGGTGACGTCCCTCAAACTCTAGATCCAGCTGAGGCCGAGGGAGAGTTTCATCAGCATGACGGCGTGGTGACGGTGATGATGAAGTTACCGACGCAGGGCTTCGCCTAAGCACTACGACAATATGACCGAGGTGTGTAACTGTGGAGGGGGCACCGCACACGGCTAAGACAAATCTTCTCTTGTGTGTCTATGGGGTGCCCCCTGGCCACGTATATAAAGGATGGAGGGAGGAGGAGGCCGGCCCTCATAGGGTGCGCCCAAAGTGTGGAGTCCTACTAGGACGCCCTAGTCCTAGTAGGATTCCACCTCCCACATGGAATAGGAAAAGGGGAAGGGAGAAGGAGAAGGAAGGAAGGGGGCGCCCCCTTTCCCTAGTCCAATTCGGACCAGTCCATGGGGAAGGGGCGCAGCCACCCTTAAGGCCTTTCTCTCCTTTCCCGTATGGCCCATTAAGGCCCAATACGAATTCTCGTAACTCTCCAGTACTCCGAAAAATACCCGAATCACTCAGAACCTTTCCGATGTCCGAATATAGCCTTCCAATATATCGATCTTTACCTCTCGACCATTTCGAGACTCCTCGTCATGTCCCCGATCTCATCCGGGACTCCGAACAAACTTCGGTCATCAAATCACATAAACTCATAATACAAATCGTCATCGAACGTTAAGCGTGCGGATCCTACGGGTTCGAGAACTATGTAGACATGACCGAGACACATCTCCGGTCAATAACCAATAGCGGAACCTGGATGCTCATATTGGCTCCTACATATTCTACGAAGATCTTTATCGGTCAAACCGCATAACAACATACGTTGTTCCCTTTGTCATCGGTATGTTACTTGCCCGAGATTCGATCGTCGGTATCCTCATACCTAGTTCAATCTTGTTACCGGCAAGTCTCTTTACTCGTTTCGTAATGCATCATCTCGCAATTAATTCATTAGTCACATTGCTTGCAAGGCTTCATATGATGTGCATTACCGAGAGGGCCCAGAGATACCTCTCCGACAATCGGAGTGACAAATCCTAATCTCGATCTATGCCAACTCAACAAACACCATCGGAGACACCTGTAGAGCATCTTTATAATCACCCAGTTACGTTGTGACGTTTGATAGCACACAAGGTGTTCCTCCGATATTCAGGAGTTGCATAATCTCATAGTCAGAGGAACATGTACAAGTCATGAAGAAAGCAATAGCAACAAACTAAACAATCATCGTGCTAAGCTAATGGATGGGTCTTGTCAATCACATCATTCTCCAATGATGTGATCCCGTTCATCAAATGACAACTCATGTCTATGGCTAGGAAACTTAACCATCTTTGATCAACGAGCTAGTCAAGTAGAGGCATACTAGTGACACTCTGTTTGTCTATGTATTCACACATGTACTAAGTTTCCGGTTAATACAATTCTAGCATGAATAATAAACATTTATCATGATATAAGGAAATATAAATAACAATTTTATTATTGCCTCTAGGGCATATTTCCTTCAGTCTCCCACTTGCACTAGAGTCAATAATTTAGTTCACATCGCCATGTGATTTAACACCAATAGTTCACATCACCATGTGATTAATACCCATAGTTCACATCGCTATGTGACCAACACTCAAAGGGTTTACTAGAGTCAATAATCTAGTTCACATCGCCATGTGATTAACACCAATAGTTCACATCGCCATGTGACCAACACCCAAAGGGTTTACTAGAGTCAATAATCTAGTTCACATCGCCATGTGATTAACACCCAAAGAGTACTAAGGTGTGATCATGTTTTGCTTGTGAGAGAGGTTTAGTCAACGGGTCTGCCATATTCAGATCCGTTTGTATTTTGCAAATTTCTATGTCTACAATGTTTTGCATGGAGCTACTCTAGCTAATTGCTCCCACTTTCAATATGTATCTAGATTGAGACTCAGAGTCATCCAGATCGGTGTCAAAGCTTGCATCGACGTAACTCTTTACGACGAACTCTTTATCACCTCCATAACCGAGAAATATTTCCTTAGTCCTCTTAGGTAACTAAGGATAACTTTGACCGCTATCCAGTGATCCATTCCTGGATCACTATCGTACCTCCTTGCTAAACTCATAGCAAGGCACACAACTGGTCTGGTACATAGCATGGCATACTTTATAGAACCTATGACTGAGGCATAGGGAATGACTTTCATTCTTTTTCTATCTTCTGCCGTGGTCGGGCTTTGAGTCTTACTCAATTTCACACCTTGCAATACAGGCAAGAACTCCTTCTTTGACTGTTCCATTTTGAACTACTTCAAAAACTTGTCAAGGTATGTACTCATTGAAAAAACTTATCAAGCGTCTTGATCTATCTCTATAGATCTTGATGCTCAATATGTAAGCAGCTTTACCGAGGTCTTTCTTTGAAAAACTCCTTTCAAACACTCCTACATGCTTTCTAGAAAATTCTACATCATTTCCGATCAACAATATGTCATTCACATATACTTATCAGAAAAGTTGTAGTGCTCCCACTCACTTTCTTGTAAATACAGGCTTCACCGCAAGTCTGTATAAAACTATATGCTTTGATCACTTTGTCAAAGCGTATATTCCAACTCCGAGATGCTTGCACCAGTCCATAGATGGATCGCTGGAGCTTGCACATTTTGTTAGCACCTTTAGGATTGTCAAAACCTTCTGGTTGCATCATATACAACTTCTTTTTTAAAAATTCCATTAAGGAATGTAGTTTTTAACATTCATTTGCCAGATTTCATAAAATGTGGCAATTGCTAACATGATTCGAACAGACTTTAAGCATCGCTACGAGTGAGAAAATCTCATCGTAGTCAACACCTTGAACTTTGTCGAAAACCTTTTTGCGACAAGTCGAGCTTTGTAGATAGTAACACTACTATCAGCGTCTGTCTTCCTCTTGAAGATCCATTTATTCTCAATGGCTTGCCGATCATCGGGCAAGTCAACCAAAGTCCACACTTTGTTCTCATACATGGATCCCATCTCAGATTTCATGGCCTCAAGCCATTTCGCGGAATCTGGGCTCATCATCGCTTCCTCATAGTTCGTAGGTTCATCATGGTCTAGTAACATGACTTCCAGAACAGGATTACCGTACCACTCTGGTGCGGAACGTACTCTGGTTGACCTACAAGGTTCGGTAGCAACTTGATCCGAAGTTTCATGATCATCATCATTAACTTCCTCACTAATTGGTGTAGGAATCACTGGAACTGATTTCTGTGATGAACTACTTTCCAATAGGGGAGCAGGTACAATTACCTCATCAAGTTCTACTTTCCTCCCACTCACTTCTTTTGAGAGAAACTCCTTCTCTAGAAAGGATCCATTCTTAGCAACGAATATCTTGCCTTCGGATCTGTGATAGAAGGTATACCCAACAGTCTCCTTTGGGTATTCTATGAAGACGCATTTTTCCGATTTGGGTTCGAGCTTATTAGGTTGAAGCTTTTTCACATAAGCATCGCAGCCCCAAACTTTAAGAAACGACAGCTTAGGTTTCTTGCTAAACCATAGTTCATACAGTGTCGTCTCAACGGATTTAGACGGTGCCCTATTTAACGTGAATGCAGCTGTCTCTAATGCATAACCCCAAAACGATAGTGGTAAATCGGTAAGAGACATCATAGATTGCACTATATCCAATAAAGTACGGTTATGACGTTCGGACACACCATTATGCTGCGGTGTTCCAGGTGGCATGAGTTTGTGAAACTATTCCACATTGTTTTAATTAAAGACCAAACTCGTAACTCAAATATTCTCCTCCACGATCGGATCGCAGAAACTTTATTTTCTTGTTACGATGATTTTCCACTTCACTCTGAAATTCTTTGAACTTTTCAAATGTTTCAGACTTATGTTTCATCAAGTAGATATACCCATATCTGCTCAAATCATCTGTGAAGGTCAGAAAATAACGATACCCGCCGTGAGCCTCAACACTCATCGGACCGCATACATCGATATGTATTATTTCCAATAAGTCATTAGCTCGCTCCATTGTTCCGGAGAACGGAGTCTTAGTCATCTTGCCCATGAGGCATGGTTCGCAAGCATCAAATGATTCATAATCAAGTGATCCCAAAAGTCCATCCGAATGGAGTTTCTTCATGCGCTTTACACCAATATGACCTAAACGGCAGTGCCACAAAATATGTTGCATTATCATTATGAACTTTGCATCTTTTGGCATCAATATTATGAATATGTGCATCACTACGATCGAGATTCAATAAACCATTTATATTGAGTGTATGACCATAGAAGGTTTTATTCATTTAAACAGAACAACAATTATTGTCTGACTTAAATGAATAACCATATCGCAATAAACATGATCCAATCATATTCATGCTCAACGCAAATACCAAATAACATTTATTTAGGTCCAACACTAATCCCGAAGGTAGAGGGAGTGTGCGATGGTGATCTTATCAACCTTGGAATCACTTCCAACACACATCGTCACCTCGTCATTAACTAGTCTCTGTTCATTTTGCAACTCCTGTTTCGAGTTACTAATGTTAGCAACTGAAGCAGTATCAAAAACCCAGGGGCTACTATGAACACTAGTAAAATACACATCAATAACATGTATATCAAATATACTTTTGTTCACTTTGCCATCCTTCTTATCCGCCAAATACTTGGGGCAGTTCCGCTTCCAGTGACCAGTCCCTTTGCAGTAGAAGCACTCAGTTTCAGGCTTAGGTCCAGACTTGGGCTTCTTCCCGGGAGTAGCAAATTGCTTGCTATTCTTCTTGAAGTTCCCCTTCTTCCCTTTGCCCTTTTTCTTGAAACTAGTGGTCTTGTTAACCATCAACACTTGATGCTCCTTTTTGATCTCTACCTCTGCAGCCTTTAGCATCGCGAAGAGCTCGGGAATTGTCTTATTCATCCCTTGCATATTATAGTTCATCACGAAGTTCCAGTAACTTGGTGATAGTGACTAGAGAATTCTGTCAATTACTATCTTATCCGGAAGATTAACTCCCACTTGATTCAAGCAACTGTAGTACTCAGACATTCTGAGCACATGCTCACTGGTTGAGCTATTCTCCTCCATATTGTAGGCAAGGTATTTGTCAGAGGTCTCATACCTCTCGACACGGGCATGAGTCTGAAATACCGATTTCAGCTCTTGGAACATCTCATATGCTCCGTGGCGTTCAAAACGTTTTTGAAGTCCCGGTTCTAAGCCGTAAATCATGGCGCACTAAATTATCAAGTAGTCATCACATCGAGCTTGCTAAACGTTCATAACGTTTGCATCTGCTCCTGCAATAGGTCTGTCACCTAGCGGTGCATCAAGGACATAATTCTTCTGTGCAGTAATGAGGATAATCCTCAGATCACGGAACCAGTCCGCATCATTGCTACTATCATCTTTCAACTTAGTTTTCTTCAGGAACATATCAAAAATAAAACAGGGGAGCTATACGCGAGCTATTGATCTACAACATAATTTGCAAATACTACCAGGACTAAGTTCATGATAAATTAAAGTTCAATTAATCATATTACTTAAGAACTCCCACTTAGATAGACATCCCTCTAGTCATCTAAGTGATCACGTGATCCAAATCAACTAAACCATGTCCGATCATCACGTGAGATGGAGTAGTTTTCAATGGTGAACATCACTATGTTGATCATATCTACTATATGATTCACGCTCGACCTTTCGGTCTCAGTGTTCTGAGGCCATATCTGCATATGCTAGGCTCGTCAAGTTTAACCCGAGTATTCTGCATGTGCAAAACTGGCTTGCACCCATTGTATGTGAACGTAGAGCTTATCACATCCGATCATCACGTGGTGTCTCGGCACGACGAACTGTAGCAACGGTGCATACTCAGGGAGAACACTTATACCTTGAAATTTAGTGAGAGATCATCTTATAATGCTACCGCCGTACTAAGCAAAATAAGATGCATAAAAGGATTAACATCACATGCAATTCAATATGTGACATGATATGGCCATCATCATCTGGTGCTCTTGATCTCCATCATCGAAGCACCGTCATGATCTCCATTGTCACCGGCGCCCCAGCATGATCTCCATCGTCACCGGCGCTCCAGCATGATCTCCATCGTAGCATTGTTGTCATCTCGCCAACTTATTGCTTTTACGACTATCACTACCGCTTAGTGATAAAGTAAAACAATTACATGGCGATTGCATTGCATACAATAAAGCGACAACCATATGGCTGCTACCGATTGCCGATAACTCTGTTACAAAACATGATCATCTCATACAACAAATTATATCACATCATGTCTTGACCATATCACATCACAGCAAGCCCTGCAAAAACAAGTTAGACATCCTCTACTTTGTTTGTTGCAAGTTTTACGTGGCTGCTACGGCCTGAGCAAGAACCGTTCTTACCTACGCATCAAAACCACAACGTGGTGTAGTGATTGCTTTTTGATCTTCTAAAAGAACCCTCTTCATTGAAGCCGATTCAACTAAAGTGAGAGAGACAGACACCCGCCAGTCACCTTTAAGCAACGAGTGCTCGCAGCGGTGAAACCAGTCTCGCGTAAGCGTACGCGTAATGTCGGTCCGGGCCGCTTCATCTCACAATACCGCTGAACCAAGTAACAACTAGTAACGGCAAGCAATATGTATACACCCACGTCCACAACTCCTTTGTGTTCTACTCGTGCAAATAACATCTACGCTTAGACCTGGCTCGGATGCCACTGTTGGGGAACATAGTATTTCAAAAAATTCCTACGATCACGCAAGATCTATCTAGGAGAAGCATAGCAACGAGCGGGAGAGTGTGTCCACGTACCCTCGTAGACCGAAAGCGGAAGCGTTTAGTAACGCGGTTGATGTAGTCGAACGTCTTCGCGATCCAACCGATCAAGTACCGAACGCACGGCACCTCCGCGATCTGCACACGTTCAGCTCGGTGACGTCCCTCGAACTCTAGATCCAGCTGAGGCCGAGGGAGAGTTTCATCAGCACGACGGCGTGGTGACGGTGATGATGAAGTTACCGACGCAGGGCTTCGCCTAAGCACTACGACAATATGACCAAGGTGTGTAACTGTGGAGGGGGGCACCGCACACGGCTAAGACAAATCTTCTCTTGTGTGTCTATGGGGTGCCCCCTGGCCACGTATATAAAGGATGGAGGGAGGAGGAGGCCGGCCCTCATAGGGTGCGCCCAAAGTGTGGAGTCCTACTAGGACTCCCTAGTCCTAGTAGGATTCCACCTCCCACATGGAATAGGAAAAGGGGAAGGGAGAAGGAGAAGGAAGGAAGGGGGCGCCCCCTTTCCCTAGTCCAATTCGGACCAGTCCATGGGGAAGGGGTGCAGCCACCCTTGAGGCCTTTCTCTCCTTTCCCGTATGGCCCATTAAGGCCCAATACGAATTCCCGTAACTCTCCGGTACTCCGAAAAATACCCGAATCACTCAGAACCTTTCCGATGTCCGAATATAGCCTTCCAATATATCGATCTTTACCTCTCGACCATTTCGAGACTCCTCGTCATGTCCCCGATCTCATCCGGGACTCCGAACAAACTTCGGTCATCAAATCACATAAACTCATAATACAAATCGTCATCGAACGTTAAGCGTGCGGACCCTACGGGTTCGAGAACTATGTAGACATGACCGAGACACATCTCCGGTCAATAACCAATAGCAGAACCTGGATGCTCATATTGGCTCCTACATATTCTACGAAGATCTTTATCGGTCAAACCGTATAACAACATACGTTGTTCCCTTTGTCATCGGTATGTTACTTGCCCGAGATTCGATCGTCGGTATCCTCATACCTAGTTCAATCTCGTTACCGGCAAGTCTCTTTACTCGTTCCGTAATGCATCATCTCGCAACTAACTCATTAGTCACATTGCTTGCAAGGCTTCATATGATGTGCATTACCGAGAGGGCCCAGAGATACCTCTCCGACAATCGGAGTGACAAATCCTAATCTCGATCTATGCCAACTCAACAAACACCATCGGAGACACCTGTAGAGCATCTTTATAATCACCCAGTTACGTTGTGACGTTTGATAGCACATAAGGTGTTCCTTCGGTATTCGGGAGTTGCATAATCTCATAGTCAGAGGAACATGTATAAGTCATGAAGAAAGCAATAGCAACAAACTAAACGATCATCGTGCTAAGCTAACGGATGGGTCTTGTCAATCACATCATTCTCTAATGATGTGATCCCGTTCATCAAATGACAACTCATGTCTATGGCTAGGAAACTTAACCATCTTTGATCAACGAGCTAGTCAAGTAGAGGCATACTAGTGACACTCTGTTTGTCTATGTATTCACACATGTACTAAGTTTCCGGTTAATACAATTCTAGCATGAATAATAAACATTTATCATGATATAAGGAAATAAAAATAAAAATTTTATTATTGCCTCTAGGGCATATTTCCTTCAGCGGCTGGGAACCATATCGCCCCCAGTGCCGATTTTAGCGCCGGCTTGCCCCCAGGCGGCGATTTTTAAGCCTCCTGAGGGGCCAACGGCTGGAGATGCTCTAAGAAATGCTATGGGCAACATGTCTAATAAATGTTGGTTCTATAAATCATTCCCCAAAGTCCATTTGCATGAATAAGACTACATATGAGAATGATATAAATGAACCAGATGTGAATGAACGAAACAAAGCTAATATACGAGCCAAAAAATAGCGCGAAGCAACCTATGAACAAATTTTAAAAATGTTTTCCGTTAATTACGTGCAAGTGAATCCGTTCATATTGTATTCACTAATGATGGGCTGATCGTTGTCCATGTGTTCTTTTAATCAAAATTGTTGCTCATGTCTTTCTTTAGCGTAAATACTCCTTTACGTTCTTTAGGACATGAGATAAATCTTGTTGCTAGTAATCTTGTGGAGTCGAATCTATTTGAACCAGTTGCAACCCGAAAGGTAAGTGAACTATTTGAGTAGTTTTTTTTGAGAAGTCTGCAAATGATTATGCTTGTAGTGTGTTTGTATTTTCCATAACGATGATCATTTTGTCCATTGTTTTCTCTAGCAACACATAAGCCGTTTGCTTGGGTAGGTGAATGGACTATGTTTTTTTATGCTCCGGCCTTTCCTTGCTGCATAATTGTCAAATTCTGGTTGTTCGGTTGCCCTAGCTGGTCCTCTTTCCAACCGCCTATTTGTTCGCCTGTGCCTTGTCGGACTATATTCTCGCCGGCCAGTGACAACACACTCCAAATTGTTTTGACGTTGTTTATTTTTCCGCCGCAAAGCCCGCGAGTAACTCAGCCACCAAAAAATATTCGGCCAACCTGAGCTGGATGTTTGTAATCGACAGGATGGGATGATGGCTTCTTTTATCCTCTCTCCATTAAGGCTCCATGCGCCGCGTTAGTAAAACAACAAACTAATGTAGGTAGAGCCAATCTCATCTCTGGTTCATTAGTATTGATGACTTCACGAAGTTGGTTTTGAGAGTGTGGGAACACATCGCAAAATATCTTGTCCGGCTAGACAGTAGTGTGGAAAGATGGACTCACAGTTGAAAACACGCCAGGCATGCGTGAGCGTCTGACTCAATGTGCACGTCGGTCGCATCCTGACGAGCTATTTTGTTCATTGACATGTGGATGTCAGGTTGTGCCACGGCCTCTTGCCATCGTGTCCTATTGGCCAGATGCCTTTTTTCGAATGTATGTCCGGTATTTGGACTCTGGGTTCTGCCCGGAGGGTCCCGGGTTGTCTCGGTTGTTGCAAGTAGGGGTCCCTGGTTGTGACGGCTCAGGTCATGTGTCGTAGGGTGGTGTGGTCGGCCTTTCTATTGACCCAGCTGTTGGGTTGCGTTGGTCAGCCAAAGAAGGACATGAGCACCCATCATCATTGTCTATCATTGGTGTATATGCAGGGCAAATGCAAACACAATACAAACATAATCACATGCATGTCATTCGCGATAAACATCCTTCAAAAGTTCACTTAAATTTTCGATTGTATTAGCTGCTTCTATTCTTGGGTTAACTTACGGGATGCGATTGGTTTCCAAGTCAATGGCGCAGCGGGTCTTCTATTTATATCATTCCCGTATTTATTCTTATTCATGCTAATGGCTTTTGGGGATGATTTATAGAACATACATTTGTTAGACGTGTTGCCCATAGCCTAGGTACAGGTCAGTTACCGTGGGCTCGGTGTCGGGGAAACGGCACCTATGGGATCACGTGGATCCCTTCTACGGTTCGGCAGGGAAAAAGGTGTGCACGAAGAGCAGATCCAATGATCAACACGAGGGATTTTTACCCAGGTTCGGGCCGCTGAGAAGCGTAAAACCCTAGTCCTGCTTTAGTGTATTGAGAGTTCTTGAGCTCTGGCTAGCTGCTACGCATGCAAACTGGGCCAGAAAGTCCAAAAGTCCCCCTCTGTATCACCTTGGGCCCCCTTTTATACTAAAGGGGCTACCAAAGTGGCGTACAGTGCATACAGGAGGTGTAAAGTTGTTACAGCGCACATACTTATCCCTGACGTCTTAGGACAAACGCATTTAATGCGTGACAGAGCCCGTCCCGTCCGTCGCCGCCTCACCCCATCTCGACACGCATCCAGGATGACGAGGCTCGTGGGGCCAGGCTGGCAGGCTAGTCGCTGCGCTGGAGCGGTGGGATCTTTGCCGTGTGCGGGTCTGGCCGTGGCCTCACAAACGTCCCTGGCAAGAATCTTGCCGGGGCCTCGCAAACGTTCCCGGCAAGAATCTTGCGGGGAACTTTGCCTTTTGGTCTTCACAAAGATCTGCATGCCACCCCGCAGACGCCCCCCTGGATCTTGGTCTAGACATTGTCGATGGTGTCAGAGCTCTCAACCTCAAGGGGGATGGTCTTGCCGGGGCTTCGCTTCGCAAACCATCCCGGCAAGAATCTTGCCGGGAGCCCAGCTTGTGGTCTTCTTTGGTCGTCTCGTATTTGCTTCCAGTTGTCCCCGTCAGGCCTTGCCGCGAGTACGGCTGCAACAGCCCGTGCACAAGTATGGGGTACTAAAGGGCCCAAACTTTAGTACACCGACAGAAGCCCCCGGGCCTAGGCCACACACGGGTGCGTGGCGTTGTTGGGCTAGGCCCAAACAGTGCACGGGCATGCGTGGCAGGGGTTAACCGCTGTAATCATCTAGTCTGCTGTGCTTCCCCATGATCCGCATTGAGTGCGCGACGTGGGATACATGTGCGGAACGGCCGCAGCAGCAGCACGCCCACGAAAATGCTTTCACATCGAACAGTAAAGAGGCAGCCTCGCGCCTTCCCCATAAAAGGAGGAATTCGCAGAGGCGCTGCTCATTTACCTCTCGCCCATTCCAATCTATAAAACGCAGTCGTCTTCTTCCTTGAGCCCGAAACAGAGCCCCCTCATCCGTCCGCCGCCTCCACGCTCTCACCGCCCTCGGCCTCGTGCCCTCCCCCGGCCGCTATGGCGCCCAAAGCGAGCAAGGGTAATGAAGTGCCCAAGGCGAGCAAGAGCAAAGAGGTGCCGGAGAGCGAGTTGGTGAAGATGCGGAAGAGAAACGTCGTCTTCGCCCCGACGTTCGACACGCGCGCTCTGAAGGAGCGGTATCTGTGCATGTGGGGAAGAGCGACAACGGGGCATCCCGCTACCCGCGTAATCCCAGCTTCCCGCGCCAAGGCTGCCCCAGATAAATTCCCTTTCTTTGTCGATTACTTCTACTGCGGGCTCTGCCCCCCATTTTCTGATTTCCTCAACGACATCATATATACATACGGCTTCCATATCTTGGATTTTACGCCGAATGCTGTGACATGTATGTCTACCTATGCCCATCTCTGTGAGAATTTTGCTGGAGTGGTCCCCAACACAGCCCTCTTCCGCCATTACTTCATCCCCCGCATCCAGGCAGGAGAGGCCCTTTCTGGCTGCATCGCCTGGATCCCAAGGGCATGGAACAAGGAGACATACCCAGACGGGGTCTACCGCGAGAAGTGGGATGAATGGCGGGGCAGGTGGTGCTGGATTAAGGAGGAAGATCCGCGGCCGTTCTGTATGCCCCGGCAAACGAGACTGGCCCGCGACAACAGTTGGAGCACCCTCGACACTCGAGACGGAAGCTCACAATCGCAATCAACAGGATCCACCGCCTGAAGGCCGCCGGGCTCACAATCGAGATGATTGGCGCTGACTTCCTCCGCTGCCGCATCGCCCCTCTGCAGAACAAGGGGAGACCAGCTTGGGAATAACGAAACGCAGCGGATATCATGAGGCTGCGCCCCGGTCTAAACAACAACCTAACGGTTCTTCAGCACGCAGCTCTCTGCCACAGGCTGTTCAAGGCCGACAGGTCATTCAGGTTGCCGACAGGCGTAATCCCCCTGTGCAACAACTCTGCCGTGAACTCGATCATTGCCATGATGCCGGTGTTCAATGCTCATGGCCTTGACCAGACCTGGGCCGAGCCATCATCGGAGCAGGCACAGGATTTCTTCGACAACTTGTCGGAGAGGGCCATCCGGGAAGAGACGAACCTCACCCGCCCCACCACCGACGAAGAAGTGGCATATATTGCCAGTAGGGCGGAAGAGGCGGCTCTTGCCGTGGAGGCCGGCAGCGTTGGCTTCGTGGAAGACGAAGCCAGTGAAGCAGAAAACTTTGCTGAGCAGGGGGAGACTGCCGGAGAACATAGTGGCACAGTTGCCAGGGGCTCTTCTGGCGAAGGTACAGCTGAGGAGCAGCCGTATGAGGAGCCCCTAGCTCCAGAGAAGAAGAAGCGTGTCCTTCGGCGAGCCGTCTCCGGCGAGCCAGTCCAGCGAGCTTCCTCGCACGAAGAGTTCCCCGGCAAGGGGGCGGCCGGCAAGGCTATGTAGCGGCAAGAAGCTCAGTAGCAACCTGTGCGCCAGACGAGGCGTGCGATCGCGGCAGCAAAGAAAGTAGCGGGGGCGGCTCACGTGACGGCGCCGGCAACTGGAGCAGGTTCACATCAGCCTGCCACTCCTGCCACAGCCAAGCGGCCCAGGTCCCCTTCCCCATCCCCTCGTACGGACGCTATAGCGGAGGTCGACTTTGACCTCTCCGCTTTTAGCCTGGAAAGAGAAGAAAGCTCGGAGAGAGAAGAGTAAGGGTCCTGCCACCTGCTTTTCTTCCTGAGGCTCTGGTTTTGCTTATCTCATTTGTTCTTGCTTTGGCCTGTCCCCGCAGAGATACGAAAATGCTGGCGCAAAGGATGGCAAAGAAGGCCAAAACTTCAACGGGCGACGAGCCCCTGGCAAGCACCGCAGGTGCGACTGAAACCATCACCATCAGCCCGGAGCCCAGCCCACGACGCAGCCCCCAACCCAGCCCCCAGCGTGAGTCCACTACTCATTTCCCGCTGGCGGGTGTCGGGGTGTATATCTTCGCTGCTGACATTGCCGGGTTTGCAGGAGAAGAGCAGCAACAAGGAGGGCCATTGAGGGCCGCCCCCGACGTGTCGCCTCCGTCAACCACACCGCCCAGGGCCCCGGCAAGGGCTCCCACTGACGGGCCCACTCGCGTGGAGGAAGAGCCAGCAAGCACGGGCGCCGGCAGTCCTACACCGGCAACAAATGTTGCCGGGGAGGGAACCACCTCCCAACAGCTCGTCACAGGTAAGCCGCTTGCTTCCGGGCACTTGTCATTCTTCCTGTATGATCTTTCTCTCTTTTCTTTCTGTCTTGAACTTCATCCTTGGTCTCATCTCGTTTCTCCACCTTGGCTTCCAGATTTCCCTTGACGGAACAAATGGGTGCCAACATCATCATCGAGGAGGCCGCCAAGGACGCTGCCGCCGAAGCCGCCAGAGCCGCTACTGACGAGGCCGCCAAGGACGTGCATGAAGAAACTGCCAAGAGGTCTACTGGGGGGGCTGGCAACTGACAGCATCCCTGCTGCAGGAGCGCCTGGTGCTACACCGATCCCGAAGCCCCCAATTGCCGGTGAGGCGGTTGTCGAGGATCGACCGTCAACATCCGAAGTCTCCCCCTCAAGCAGATACCTGAAGGTTGGCGACAACCTGTTCGTCAACATCCCAGGGACGACAAGCACTGGAGCGCCAACCGAAGGAGAGACTCTTGATGAGGAAGTCATTGCTGCTGTCGGGCTCAAGATTGTTGACGAGCCGCGCGCCAGTAGCAGTGGATCCAAAGAAGATCAGCTCCTCCAGGCCATGAACGACAACTTCCAGAAGCTCCAGGCGCTTCACCGCACCCGAAAGGAGAAGTTAGACTCCAGGGCAGCAGTTGTTGAAGCAGCAGAGGCAGACTTCCAGAAGCGCGTCGAGCAAACGCAAGTCTGGTTCACCGAGGCTTGGCAAGAGCTGAGGACTGGCCGGGAGTAGCTGAGCCAAAGTTGGGATGAGCTCCTCTTGAAGCAGTCCGACATTGAGAAGGCACAGGAAGAGGCCGGAATGCCGTGTCGGGCTTGATGCTCATGAAGAGGACCTTGCCGCCCGCGAGGAGGCGCTTGCCACCAAGCTCCGTGGCAAGGACGAAGAGATTGAAAAGCTTGTCGCGCAGCAGACCCAAGAGCTGGAGCAGAAACTTGAAGCTCTGGTCTTGGATCACACCAGCAAGCTGAAGGAAACCATCCATGCCGCCGAAGCTGCAGAGGCCGCCAAAAACGAGCTGGCTGACAAGGTGAATAAGCTGGAGGCGGATCTGGAGGATCACGGCAAGGAGATCTCGACGCTCAAAGACGACAGAGAGAAAACTCTCTACACCTTAGCGGAGATGCAAACTACCATATCCAAAAAGACCAAGGAACTCTCCTCCGCCACTGAATCCATCGCCGATCTGGAGTTGAAGCTGACCACGCTGAAGGACTCCCTTGAGAGCAGCAGGGCTCGTGAGAAGACTCTGACCAAAAGCCTCCAGGACGAGAAGGAGCTGCTTGAGAGCGCCGCCGCCACCTATAACAACTATGAGCAAGGCGTGAAACTCTGGACTGAGCGCCTTGTTGACATCGCGGAAAGGCTCACAGCACAACTGTCCACCATGGGCCTGCCAAACTTCAGGTATTCTTCCGAGGACAGGGTGTCTCCGAGCGCCAAGCTGACCATGTTCATCGAGGCCCTCATCGACGCCCTGAAGCTACTCCACTCCAGCCGAGCAACCCAACTGGCCAGCGAATCCCGCAAACTCTGCCAGGCTGTCCTTCTCAAGGTGCTCACCAAAGTGGCGCACAGGAACCCCGGCATCAACCTCACCAACGTGCTCGACCGCTTGCGGAAGGACGTAGACCGCAAGGCGCTGGAAGAGCTTGTCGCGCCCATTGTTGACAAGGTGGACCAAGTCAAGAGGGTCGAAGGCCAGCGCAGGGACTAGCCGTTTCACTTCTTCTTGCCGCCACGAATCCATGCCAAAGACAGTCTATCTTAAGTTAGAATTGTGGCGAGTATCGATGTAATATAACTTGCTGTGTTTTGGATGAATGCATGCTATCTTTCTTGTCCGATTTCTCTCTGTATGGCATACACCCTACGCTTCGTTGGGAAAAACTCGCCGGTGCGCGCACCCTTGCCGCGAGCGCTTTGAGGAACGGATCCTTAGCAGCCTACTGGGGGTGTTGCTGCCGGCAAGATACCTTGCCGTTCTCAACGCACCCACTTAAACTGTTGAGCGGACTCGAAACAGAGTAAGGGCGCAACCGATCATGACAAGGTTCCTTTGCGTGCAGGTTTTCCATACAAGAACCGAGATCGTCCAAGGAAAATAACCTTACATTTAAAAGAAATTTACTCAAGGTTTCACAACTTAGCTTTTTGTTGCTGTACTCCTTCCTGCAAAATGCCACTTCGAACGTCGCCTGTTGATGTCCATACTCCACACCATCACCCCCCCGGTAAACTTGCACGCAAGGGAACCTTCTATCCGTTGAGAAAAAGAAAGAAGAGAAAATAGGAACATGGAACCTTGGCGGTCCATCAGTACTTGCCAGAAACAAGCATAGTACAATATCTTGGATATGCATGCATATAGATAAACATGGAAATCGACAAGAACCGTAAAACACTTAAACTTATTTGACTATGCACAGGGTCTGCGCCTGGCTTTGTACATAGTGTTATATGCCTTGCCAGCAAGGCTGGTACAAAAGGGGGTTGCTGGGAGACCCGGCAACCGCGCCTTATGGATAAAACTTGCAAAGATGTTCGATATTCCAGGAGTTGCTCACTGGAATGCCATCTTCGGTCTCCAGGCGGACTGCGCCAGGCCTGGTGACCCGTATTACCTGATAAGGGCCTTCCCACTTCGGCATCAACTTGTTAGAATTCTTGTCCGACTGAACGCGCCGAAGAACAAGGTCTCCTTCCTCAAGACTTCGGGCGTGAACCTTGCGGCTGTGGTAGCGGCGCAAGGCTTGCTGGTAGCGCACAGCTCGCACAGCAGCCTGAAGACGATCTTCCTCAAGGAGCGTAGCGTCATCTTGCCACAAATGCTCTTGCTCAAGCTCGTCATAAGCGAGCACTCGAGGTGACCCGTGTATGAGTTCCGTGGGGAGAACTGCTTCCGCCCCGTACACCAGGGAGAAGAGTGTCTGGCCAGTAGCTCGATTTGGTGTCGTCCTGATTGACCAAAGATTTGCCGGCAACTCATCAATCCAGCGTCTTCCGCACTTGTGCAGCCTGTCGAAAGTTCTCGTCTTGAGGCCTCGCAGCACTTCATCATTTGCCCTTTCCGCCTGGCCGTTGCTTCTTGGATGAGCAACAGAAGCAAACAGATTTTACTACCAAGGTCTTGGATATATTGCATGAAAGTGCGGCTCGTGAACTGTGTGCCATTGTCGGTGATGACTCTGTTTGGCACACCAAAACAGCAAACTAGTGCTCTGAAGAACTTGACGGCTGACTGTGTTGTCACCTTTCTCACTGCCTCCACTTCCGGCCACTTTGTGAACTTGTCGATTTGCGACGCACAAGTACTCAAAGCCCCCGACAGCACGGGGAAAAGGGCCCAATATGTCGAGCCCCCAGACTGAAAATGGCCAGGAAAGAGGGATTGTCTGAAGGGCTTGAGCTGGCTGATGCAATTTCTTTGAACGGAACTGACACGCTTCACACTTGGTTACTAGTGCAGTTGCTTCCTGGAGGGCAGTGAGCCAAAAGAAACCTTGCCGGAATGCCTTACCGGCAAGAGCCCTTGACCCAACGTGGGAGCCACATATGCCTCCATGTATCTCTGCCAACAGCTCCAGTCCGTCCTCCCGAGGAATGCACTTCAATTTCACACCGTTCGGTCTTTTTCTGTACAGGACATTGTCCACAAACTGGTGCATATTGGACCGACGGGCTACTTTCTCCGCTTCTTCTTGTTCCTCGGGGAGTTCCCCTGTTTGGAGGAACTGGACGATGTGTTGTGCCCATGCTGGAGTCTGAGGCTCGACAGCAAGGACTAAAGGCATGTTTTCTGCCGCGGGAACAACTGTCACTACAGCAAGGGCTCACGGCCCCGCCGGAGCCTGTCGCCCCCGGCAAGCTTGGCGCTGTCCCCGGCAACTTCCTTGCCGGTGGCTTCTGGGAGCTCTGCGGGAAAGTACATGCCGGAGCTCAACTTCCTTTGCTTATCTTGCCTTGCTGATGGTTCAACGGATGGTTGAGTCAGTTGGAGCACAAAAGTCCCTGGTTCCACAGGTAACTTGAGGGCAGCACGTTTTGACAGGTCGTCAGCAATGCTGTTCTCTACATGAGGAACATGCTCTGCTTGCAAACCGTCAAAACACTCCTCCAATTTCCTCACTTCATCTACGTAAGCTTCCATTAAAGGGCTCTGATAATCTTTGTTAACTTGCTTGACGACAAGCTGTGAATCACCTCTGACGATAAGCTTCTTAATTCCAAGGTCTGCCGCGATCCTGAGACCGGCAAGCAGTCCTTCATATTCTGAAGTGTTGTTCGTTGATCTCTCCCGGGGAAAGTGCATCTGGACTACGTATTTGAGGTGCTCTCCGGTGGGCGCGACAACCAGCACACCAGCACCGGCGCCTTGCAGCTAGAAAGCCCCATCAAAATACATAACCCACTCTCGGCTCGTTTCCTTGCCGGGGAGAGTGGTCTCTTGAATCTCTTCATCAGGCATTGAGGTCCATTCTGCAATGAACTCCGCCAAGGCTCTGCTCTGAATTGCCGAAGTGCTTTCAAACTTGAGACCAAAGCTCGACAATTCCAAAGCCCACTTCACAATCCTTCCAGTCACATCTGGGTTGTGTAAGATCCGTTGCAATGGGAAGCGAGTGATGACGGTAATCTCATGTGCCTGGAAATAGTGGCGCAGCTTCCTCAAGGCCATAAGGAGGCCGAAGAGCAATTTCTGCACACCAGAGTACCTTGACCTAGCTCCTTGCAAAAGGTAGCTGACAAAATAAACTGGGTGCTGCACCATCTTCTTCTTCTGTGCTGCTTCATTTGCTTGCGCGGATCCTGCCTTGTCGGCACCAGACTCTGCCGGGCAGAGCCCCGGCTCGTCATTCGACGGTCTTGCCGCTGCTGCTGCTTCTTCGTTGACTTCTATTTGCACCACTAGCGCAGCACTAACCACTTGATTCGTTGGCGCTAGATATAGCAGCAATGGCTCTTATGGTTTAGGCGCGACTAGTGTTGGCGTAGAGGAGAGGTACCTCTTCAAATCTTGCAGCGCTGCCTCCGCTTTCGGAGTCCATTTCATTGGACCTGCCTTTTTCAAGATCTTAAAAAAGGGCAGGGCGCGCTCAGCAGATTTGGAGATGAACCTGCTTAGAGCAGCAACGCAGCCGACAAGTCGACGCACATCTTTGACTCGTCTTGGTGCTTCAATCTGCTTAATCACCTTGATCTTGTCGGGGTTCGCCTTGATCCCACGCTGAGACACAAAGAATCCGAGAAGCTTGCCGGATGGGACGCCAAACACACACTTCTCAGGATTGAGCCTGAGATTGATCTTGCGCAAATTTACAAATGTTTCTTCTAAATCTTGTATGAGCGTTGCTTTGTCTTTGGTTTTGACCACTATGTTATCCATATAAGCTTCCATATTTCTATGTAGCTGGGGCTCAAAACCGATCTGGACCGCTCTTGCAAACGTTGAACCAGCGCTTTTCAACCCAAAAGGCATTCGTATAAAACAATACGTACCACATGGGGTGATAAACGCGGTCTTCTCTTCATCTTCCTTTGTCATGAAGATCTGATGGTACCCTGAATAAGCGTCAAGAAACGACATGTAGGATCGGAAGTATGTCTAGAGGGGGGGTGATTAGACTACTTGACCAAATAAAAATCTAGCCTTTTCCCAATTTTAAGTCTTAGCAGATTTTAGCAACTTATCACTAGTCAAGCAATCAACCTACACATGCAATTCTAAGAGTATAGCAGCGGAATGTAAATCATTGCATATGAAGGTAAAGGGGAGGAGTTTGGAGGGAGCAAACGCAATGTGGACACGGAGATTTTTGGCGTGGTTCCGATAGGTGGTGCTATCGTACATCCATGTTGATGGACGCTTCAACCCACGAAGGGTAACGGTTGCGCGAGTCCACAGAGGGCTCCACCCACGAAGGGTCCACGAAGAAGCAACCTTGTCTATCCCACCATGGCCATCGCCCACGAAGGACTTGCCTCACTTGGGTAGATCTTCACAAAGTAGGCGATCTCCTTGCCCTTACAAACTCCTTGGTTCAACTCCACAATCTTGACGGAGGCTCCCAAGTAACACCTAACCAATCTAGGAGACACCACTCTCCAAAAGGTAATAGATGGTGTGTTGATGATGAACTTCTTGCTCTTGTGCTTCAAATGATAGTCTCCCCAACACTCAACTCTCTCTCACAGATTTGGATATGGTGGAAAGATGATTTGAGTGGAAAGCAACTTGGAGAAGGCTAGAGATCAAGATTCTTGTGGTTGAATTGGAATGTCTTGGTCTCAACACATGAGTAGGTGGTTCTCTCTCAGAAAATGAATGCTGGAAGTGTAGGCACGTTCTGATAGCTCTCTCCACGAATGGAGGATGGGTGGAGGGGTATATATAGCCTCCACACAAAATCTAACCGTTACACACAATTTACCAAACTCGGTGGGACCGAATAATGAAACTTGGTCAGACCGATTCAGTTCAAAATGTGAACGTTAGGATTTTCAGTGGGACCGACATGATCAACTTGGTGGGACCGATTGTGTTAGGGTTAGGGCATAACTTAATCTTGGTGAGACCGATCACATGAACTCGGTGAGACCGATTTCAGTAATAGGCAAACAGAGAGTTGGTCAGGCAAACTCGGTGGGACCGATCGCTCATTTCGGTGAGACCGAAACGTTACGAAAAGGAAACAGAGAGTTTGCATTGCGAACTCGGTGGGACCGATCGCTCATCTCGGTTAGACCGAAATGTTACGAAGGGAAACATCGAGTTTGCAATCCCATCTCGGTGAGACCGAGATCCCTATCGGTGAGACCGAACTGATTAGGGTTTCTGGCTATGGCTATGTCAAATGAACTCGGTGGCGCCGGATAGATCAAATCGATGGGGCCGAGTTTGACTTTAGGTTTAGGACATATGTGGAAATGAGAAAGTGGTTGAGGGCTTTTGGAGCATATCACTAAGCATTTTGAGCAAGCAAGCCATTAAGCAACACCTCATCCCCTTTTAATAGTATTGGCTTTTCCTATGGACTCAATGTGATCTTGGATCACTAAAATGAAAATGTAGAGTCTTGAGCTTGTGCCAATATGTGTCCTTAGCATTTTGAGGGGTCCACATCTCTAGTCCATGCCATGCCAATCATTGAACTTTCTGAAATGATTATCTTGAAAGAATATTAGTTCAATGAGCTATATGTTGTTAAGAATTACCAAAACCACCCAGGGATTAGTTGCACTTTCAATCTCCCCCTTTTTGGTAATTGATGACAACATATAGATCAAAGCTTCGACAAATATAAAAGAATGAAATATATCATCGCTTTGAGAAGTATGTGATAAGTAAGAGCTCCCCCTAAATTTGTGCATTATTTAAAATTTGCTTTTGAATGCAAATGCACAATCGATTAGGATCATGGGTTACTCTTCCATGTCACATACATCTTGGTGGAGCGCTCAAAATGATAGAATATGAAATATGCACTCATCACCAAGACAAAGTGAATGATCATACATGAGAGATAGAGAATATCATAATTCAAGCACAAACATTAAAGTATGATATGATCAAGCACATGACCATACAAGTATCTCACACACACATAAATATAGTATCAAGCAAACAAGCAAGCAAATAAGTAGCAAGAGATAGCAAAAAGAAGCAAAGCTCTCTCTCTCGAAGCCTATGATCTATACACTTTCTCCCCCTTTGGCAACAAGTTACCAAAAAGCTTGAAAATGCATAGTGCTATGCGGCTCTCTAAGCTTGATCTTCGGGAGCGCTGGGGTGCGAAGGTGGCGTGGAGAGGAGTCCTGCAACAAATGCATCTGAAGAGGTTGTAGGCGCTGGTGGAGTTGTAACTGGAGGGGCAACTGAAGCTGTGGCTGCAGGAGCTGAAGTTGTAGCTCTAGTGTCTGTCACTGGCACTGCTGCAGACCTCTGCCTTCTGGGCACCCTTTGATATGCATCAGTGGTAGTCTTTTCACTCCTATCCTCAAGCTCTTATTGGATCTTCTCCACAAAAGTCTGAATTTCTGTCACCTTGACATCCAAGTCATGAAGTTTTGTCTCAAAAATCCTCTCAAGACTCTCTTGATTTTGAGTCAGGTTGGCCAAGCCTTTCTCAATCCTCAAAGTAGCCTGAATGAGATAGCTAAGTTGATCTTGTTTAGACTTGAGAAAAACTTGGGATGCCTCTTTAACACTTGGCATCTTGGCTGCCTTCTCTGCTTTTGCCTTTTCTCTCTTCTCTTGAGCCTCTACTGATGTAGGATCTGAAGCATCCATAACAACTGTGTTGTCCTCACGATCGGGTCTCAAGGGAAGGTGCTCTTTATCCAATAGATACATGCCTCTGCCCATTTTGGAGTTGATGAGCAACTGAATGTGTGGAGCATACCCACATGATCTCTTTTGATCTGCTGCAGTTCTCTTGATGGTTTCAACAATCAAACTCATTACTTTAAATTTCTGTGGCACATCAAACAGTTGAAGCAAGTTGATGGAGTGGCCTCTGATCATCCTGTGATCTCCTGATTTGGGCAACAAGGTGTGCCTCAATATAGTGTTCATGGTGGCCAGTCCAGACAACAGATAGTACACTGAGCCTAGCTTGTGTGTTTCCAAGGCCTTGTCAGGTATTTCCTTGTACATGTTGGCCATGGAGTTGTGATCTTTCTTGCGCTTGGCATAGACATCAATGTCATCCTCATGCTCTTCAGGGGCATTGATAAGCTTGGCCCACTCAGCAACAGTAGACTGGTACCTTGTACCTTCAGTCATCCATACAATTCTCCCATCTGGGTAGAAGTGAGCTGTTGAATAGAACTGCATGATAAGCTCATCATTTCACTTGGTCAATTTCTGACCCACAAAAGTGTCTACTCCATTGAGTCTGAAGCTCTCATGTACTCCAGGGAAATGGTCTTCATTGTTGTCAATGTACTTCCAATCTACCCATTTCATGTCACACACAATGGGCTTCTTATCCAAGAGCACAGTCTCATAGAAGTCTTGTTGTTCCTTTGTGTGAAATCTGTAGTCCACAACAGTTCTTCTCCTTGCAGCATAGGGGTCTGATTGTCTCCACAATCTGAGACCTGCATCCTTTCTCTCCTTCATGTTTTCAGCCACTGGGTGATTATCATCATGATCAGGAATTTTGGGCTTAAGTTTTCTGAGCACTTGGGCTTCATCATCTTCTTCTTCTATTTCAGGCACTGGGGCCTTGTTCTTCTCAGCAGCTGGTATATTTTTGGTGGATCTCTTGGGTGCAGACTTAGAAGCTTGAGCTGTAGCTTTGGGGGCAGGCTTGGGCTTTGATGGATCAGCCCCAGATTTGATGGCATCCCCCATCAGCTTCTGTGTCTTTGATGCTGGTGCAGCATCCTCTTCTTCCTCTTCTTCATCTGATTGGATCATCATTGATGGCTTTCTAATAACTCTAGCCATAGTCTTTTTGACCCTTTCTTTCCTTTTCTTTCCCTCACCAGCAGCCTCTTCTTCAGTTGATTTGGAGGCTTCAAGAGTTGAGGCTCTGGCCTTAGACATTTGCACTCTTTTGGCAGGAGCTTTCTTGTGCAGACCAGGCTTGGTTGAAGCTGCAGTGCCAAATTCTTTCTTAGCAACTTTCTTCTTGGAGCTGACCTCCTCCTCAACAGCAACATAATCCTCATCTTCAGAATCTGAGTTTCTCTTTCTCCTTGTCTTGGTTGCTGCCTTGGGCAAGTTGCTTGGGGTGCTTCTGCTACCCACATCATAACTGCCAGAGGGACTAGTGCCCTCACTCAAGTTAACTTGCTCCTCAGACTTGTTCTGGCTGTCACTCTGATCTGACATAGCTGACACTGCAAACTGAAAGCTGACCATGTGAATAGATGTAGTTGAGATAGAGTGGATGAGCATCACAAAGTGCAGAGATTTTGCAAAACAATTGAGTCAACAACTTAGTTTTAGTTTTCTGCAGAAGGCATTTCGGAGCTACCGATTTGTTAAACTCGGTGACACCGAAGCAATATTAGAGTCTAAACTAGTGGAATCGGTCAGACCGAGACACAGTTCGGTGACTCCGAGATTGCTAGGGTTTCACTGAGAATCGAACTCGGTCACACCGGTTCGTAAGTTTCGGTCAGACCGAAAATTACAAGTGCAATGGCCTAGGCCAAATCGGTGAGACCGATTTCTACAACTCGGTCGGTCCGAGATGAGTTCGGCGGAAACCTAACCCTAAATTTTTGAATCAAAACTAATCTAAAGGAAGTTTTAGCTGGATAGAGTAATCTCATACGTGGTAAGAATCATGTCATTGACCTAAGTGCAGGAGTCAGAGGTTAAGATTGCACATAGGGGTCGAGTTCATACCCTAACTCGGCGGTGAACTCGCTACGACGGCAACGGCGGTGAAGATTCCCGTTGACGGCGGCGGAGACCAGCGGCAGGAGGTCGCTGGCGATGAGGAGACGATCCGGAGACCCGAGTCGGCAGAGCAGGATATGCGCGGGCGAAAGGTTTCGGAGGAATTTCCAAAATTTGACCCGTGAGTATATATATCCAGACCCTGTCGGTGTGACCGAGTGGAACGACTCGGTGGCACCGAGATGCAGAATCGCAAGCGGTTACTGCAACTCGGTGTGACCGAACTGTTCAAATCGGTTGCACTGAGATTGAAAACCTAGATCAACTCAATGAACTCGGTATGACCGAAAGGAATGAATCGGTCAGACCAAAATGCATAGAGAGGTTTTGGAAGTTTAAGTCTATGACGAATCGGTGGCTCCGAGTGCTTCTCACCCAAAGGGTTCGAATCTGACTTGATCAAACTTTGTGATGTAGCATGAATAGAGTTTGAGACGAGAAAAACATAAATAGCTAGAGGGTGTTCTTAGGCATTCTTGTCCATCCATTTGGCAAAAGAAAAAGACCAAACAATCAAAGCAACAAATGGATGTCCTCGAATGAGATAAATATGCAACCAACATGCTCACACAATAAAATGGCAAATGAAATATGTGGCAAAGCATGAACAAACACTCTAGCATCTATCAAGCAATTGGCGATGACTAGGTCATCTATATATGAGTATATTGACATAGGAGTCAAATGAGAACATTTGATCATAGGTCATACTCATCGTTTAAGCACAAGTGGGGTTACCACTTTTACATAAAGCATTGTTGTGTTCACACCATTAGAGTTGCTTTAGCTCAATTCTTAGAGTGAAGCTCCCCCTAGATGTGATATCCCCTCTAAGAGGGATGAACTAACCTTGGGTTTTGTCGATGATGAATTCATGTAGATGTTGAAGATGTGGATGCTCAATGTTGATGTAGATCATTTAGAGCAATCCATTGGAGTGAGTTGCACTTTCAATACCTACATGGGTTTGTCCCACAAGGAACAAACAAGGATATCCATAGACATAGAGTGAAGTACACACAATATGATGTCCAAGAAAGCATTAGGTTACCTTGTCCCTTGACTTACCAACAAGAGGGTTTGTGACTCCTTGAACTGGTGCAAGATGTGAAAGTTGATTGCACTTGTCCTTGCCAAAATGAATATGAGTGAAGTATGTTGGCAGAGTCACCCTCAAGAAATCTCTAGTTCTTCTTCTTCGGGATCCACATCATCTTGATGGGAATCCCTGGGGTTGTAGTCGTACTTGATGAAGTAGAACTTGATGTAGACTTGGGAACCCACTTGACCAAGGCCTTTGGAACTTCTTCAAATGCATCAATCTCTTCTTGAAGCTTGTCCTTGCCTTTTAGCTTGTGGTCTTGTGGTGGAAGATCATCTTGAGCTTGTGTCCCCTTGAAGGAAGTAGGATCATACTTCTCTTGTTGAGGAACAAACTTCGTCTTGGGGTATTGATCTTCTTCCCACTCAACTCCATTGGCATTAAACTTTCGTTCAAAACCAACACCTTGATTCTTCCGGTGCCTTCCTTGCTTGCGTACAATTTCCTCAAATTTCTTACTTCCGGCAAGGCTCTTGTAAACACCTTTCTCTATAATTCCCTTCAATAAGCTATTTTCTTGCTCAAGTGTAACTTGGCTAAGAGAATCATTAGTGGAATCAAGAGAACTACTAGAAGTAACAACATTGGATTTAGCATGATTATTGTTACTACTAGAGGAAGAATCTTTCTTACTCTTGTTGCTAGATTTTACTTGTGGCATGTAAGTAGACAAGAGTAAACGCTTGGCAATGTAAGAAGAACTTTTCTTCCGAAGATCATCATTGATTGCTTTAAGAACCCATGCTCTTGCTCTAGGTTGAGCTTTTCAAAGTGTAGCTTCTCATGAGTCTTTAAAAGCTCTCGATGGTCTTCTAAGGTAGTTTCATGAGCTAACTTAAGAGTGTTTAGTTCTTTAGTTAGACGCTCAATCTCCTTCTTATCATTGTCATTCGTTTCATCTTGATTAGCATGATTAATAGCAAGTTCATCATAGTTTTCATCACTAGAGTTGTCAACAAGTAAATCATCATCACCTAGCAAATCATCTTCATCACTATTGAAATCAACATACTCAGGGTGTGATACCTTTGGGCCTTTAGCCATGAAGCATCTTCCAATTCCTTCATTTGGTGAGTCAAATATGTCATAGGAGTTGGTTGACATAAGTGCTAGACCGGCAACACCTTCATCTTGAGTATATTCAGAGTCGGAGTGATAACTTCTCTCGGAGTGGTGGTCGGAGTCGGAACCGGATACCCATTCACCAACATGAGCTTGATGTCTTTGTTTTGTATAGCTCCTTGATGACTTGTCCTTCCTTTCCGAATCCTTGCTTCTGCGAGAGGTTCTTCGTTCATAACGATCATCTCTACTTCTTCTCTCTCTTGGAGGTGATTCTTCCCTTTTGCTTCTCCTTTTAGGTGAGTCTTCTCTTCTTTTGTAGGGAGCCGTTCACTCATTGGAGTAGTGTCCGGGTCTTCCACAATTGTAGCAGTTACGCTCACGACTAGAAGATCTTTTGTCATTGTAGGACCTTGACTTGGAACTTCTTTCTTTGCTTCTACTCTTGTAGAACTTGTTGAAGTTCTTCACCATTAAGATCAATTCTTCATTGAAAGCTTGTTTCTCACTTGATGATGTAGGAGCATCACATGAGGCTTTGTAAGCACCACTAGACTTGTTGTGAAGCTCTTCTTTATCCTTGAGTGACATCTCATGAGCAACAATTCTACCAATGACTTCCGTTGGCTTGAGATCTTTGTAATTGGGCATCATTTGGATCAATGTGCACACGGTATCATATTTTCCATCCAAGGCTCTTAGGATCTTCTTGATGATGAATCTGTCGGTCATCTCTTCACTTCCTAAGCCGGCAATCTCATTTGTGATGAGAGCAAGCCTAGAGTACATTTCAGCGACACCTTCACCATCCTTCATTTTGAACTTGTCAAGTTGACTTTGAAGCACATCCAATTTGGATTCCTTGACGGAGTCGGTACCTTCGTGCATATCAATCAAAGTATCCCAAATTTCCTTTGCATTCTCAAGATGGCTGATTTTGTTGAATTCTTCGGGGCACAATCCATTGAAGAGGATATCGCAAGCTTGAGCGTTGTATTGCAACATTTTCAACTCTTCCGCAGTTGCTTCGCGATTTGGTTCTCTCCCATCGAAGAATTCACCTTGCAAACCAATACACACAATAGCCCAAACGGCGGGGTTATGTCCAAGAATATGTATTTTCATCTTATGCTTCCAACTAGTAAAATTAGTACCATCAAAGTAAGGACCTCTACGGTGGTAATTTCCCTCGCTAGACGCCATACTCTCCTAGGTTGTGAAACCAAGGCTATGATCACCAAAGCTATGGAAATCAAGGCAAATGGAGACCAAAGCTCTGATACCACTTGTAGGATCGAAAGTATGTCTAGAGGGGGGGGGGGAGGGTGATTAAACTACTTGACCAAATAAAAATCTAGTCTTTTCCCAATTTTAAGTCTTGGCAGATTTTAGCAACTTATCACTAGTCAAGCAATCAACCTACACATGCAATTCTAAGAGTATAGCAGCGGAATGTAAATCATTGCATATGAAGGTAAAGAGGAGGAGTTTGGAGGGAGCAAACGCAATGTGGACACGGAGATTTTTGGCGTGGTTCCGATAGGTGGTGCTATCGTACATCCACGTTGATGGAGACTTCAACCCACGAAAGATAACAGCTGTGCGAGTCCACGGAGGGCTCCACCCACGAAGGGTCCACGAAGAAGCAACCTTGTCTATCCCACCATGGCCATCGCCCACGAAGGACTTGCCTCACTTGGGTAGATCTTCACGAAGTAGGCGATCTCCTTGCCCTTACAAACTCCTTGGTTCAACTCCACAATCTTGACGGAGGCTCCCAAGTAACACCTAACCAATCTAGGAGACACCACTCTCCAAAAGGTAATAGATGGTGTGTTGATGATGAACTCCTTGCTCTTGTGCTTCAAATGATAGTCTCCCCAACACTCAACTCTCTCTCACAGATTTGGATATGGTGGAAAGATGATTTGAGTGGAAAGCAACTTGAGGAAGGCTAGAGATCAAGATTCTTGTGGTTGGATTGGAATGTCTTGGTCTCAACACATGAGTAGGTGGTTCTCTCTCAGAAAATGAATGCTGGAAGTGTAGGCACGTTCTGATAGCTCTCTCCACGAATGGAGGATGGGTGGAGGGGTATATATAGCCTCCACACAAAATCTAACCGTTACACACAATTTACCAAACTCGGTGGGACCGAATAATGAAACTCGGTCAGACCGATTCAGTTCAAAATGTGAACGTTAGGATTTTCAGTGGGACCGACATGATCAACTCGGTGGGACCGATTGTGTTAGGGTTAGGGCATAACTTAATTTCGGTGAGACCGATCACATGAACTCGATGAGACCGATTTCAGTAATAGGCAAACAGAGAGTTGGTCAGGCAAACTCGATGGGACCGATCGCTCATTTCGGTGAGACCGAAATGTTACGAAAAGGAAACAGAGAGTTTGCATTGCGAACTCAGTGGGACTGATCGCTCATCTCGGTTAGACCGAAACATTACGAAGGGAAACAGAGAGTTTGCAATCCCATCTCGGTGAGACCGAGATCCCTATCAGTGAGACTGAACTGATTAGGGTTTCTGGCTATGGCTATGCCAAATGAACTCGATGGCGTCGGATAGATCAAATTGGTGGGGCCGAGTTTGACTTTAGGTTTAGGACATATATGGAAATAAGAAAGTGGTTGAGGGCTTTTGGAGCATATCACTAAGCATTTTGAGCAAGCAAGCCATTAAGCAACACCTCATCCCCTTTTAATAGTATTGGCTTTTCCTATGGACTCAATGTGATCTTGGATCACTAAAATGAAAATGTAGAGTCTTGAGCTTGTACCAATATGTGTCCTTAGCATTTTGAGGGGTCCACATCTCTAGTCCATGACATGCCAATCATTGAACTTTCTGAAATGATTATCTTGAAAGAATATTAGTTCAATGAGCTATATGTTGTTAAGAATTACCAAAACCACCCAGGGATTAGTTGCACTTTCACGACGGCAAGTCGCATCCGGCAGTGGAGTTCACAATCTGGTCGATGCGCGACAAGGGGAAAGGATCTTTTGGGCAGGCTTTATTGATATCTGTATAATCAATACACAGCCTCCATTTTCCATTCGCCTTGCGCACTACAACCAGATTGGCCAACCACGTTGGATGGAGCACTCCTCTGACTAAACCTGCCGCTTCCAACTTCCTGATCTCTTCGGTGATAAACTCTTGCCGCTCCAAAGCTTGCATCCTGACTCTCTGCTTGACGGGCCGCGCATGAGGACAGGCAACAAGATGGTGCTCAATCACCTCCCTGAAAACGCCGGGGATGTCAGATGATCGCCATGCAAACGCATTGACATTCGCCCGCAGGAAGGCAATGAGTGCGCTTTCCTATTTGTCGCTGAGGGCGGAACTTATAGTGAAAGTTCCGCCCATGCCATCCTCCTTGGCGGGCACCTTCTTAGTTTCTGGAGGGGCTGCCTTGGATTTCTTGCTCTTGCCGATGGAGCTCTCTGGCACTTCCTCGACGGGAACGCAACACTCCGAGGAGGCGCACTTGTCGGAGTGGGCGCAAGAGGTCTTGCCGGTCTTCTTCCCCCTGGGATCTCCAGTGGCAGGAGCAAGCACCTTAGCGGCAGGTGCTACAACTACCTCCCGGTAGAGTTGGTCGATGCAGATAAGCGCATCCTTCTTGTCGGAGTTGACAGTGATGATGCTCATCGGGCCGGGCATCTTCAACGTATTGTAAGCGTAATGTGATGCCGCCATAAACTTGGCCAGCGCTAGACGACCAAGGATCCCATTATACGGCAATGGGATCTTGGCGACATAAAAAACGATCTTCTCCGTCCTGTAGTTCATCTCTCCACCAAATGTAACTGGTAGCGTGATCTTACCCTTCAGCTGGCTTCTTCCCGGATTGATCCCTTGAAACATGCCCGTCTCTTTGAGATCTCCATCAGGTATTTGTAACCTCTTGATCACATTGGGCGAGATCAAGTTCAAACTGGCCCCACCGTCCACTAACATTTTTATCACCTTGAGGTTGTGAATCGTTGGCGAAACCAACAATGGCAAACACCCGACCGCTGTTGTGCGATCAGGGTGATCCTCGGCGTAAAAAATGATAGGCGTGTTGGACCATCTCAACGGCTTCCGGGCATCGACCATTGGCTCTGTCGCATTAATCTCGCGCGCCCACTTGTTAAGTTGGCGGTGAGAAGAATGCAACGAGGCGCCACCATCAATGCACATGGCTTTATTAGCTTTTTGAAACTCATGCTCGCTAGACTCGTCGTCCTCTTCGTGGTCATCATCCCCCTCTTTCTTGTCGCGGCCTCGAGCAGGCCTCTCCTGTTGCTTATCCTTGCCGCGACGACCCCCTCGGCCACCGCGCTTCTTGCCGGACCCCTCAGCACCATCCTGGCCCTTCTCCTTATCCCGCCTTTCATATTCAGCTTTCTGCCTCTCGACAGGCTGCTCAACTTGCCGGCAGTTCTGGAGATCATGGCCCTTGGTGTGATGGATCTTGCAGTACTGCTTGTCGGAGCCCTCCGGCTTGTCGGCAGCCGCCAAGGCCTGGCAGGCGGCGCACCCGGCAACCTCCTTGCCGGGGTCGTCAACCTTGGTCTTCTTGGCGGTGCCGGGGTTGCCGGATTCCTTGACGGCAAGCACAGTTTTGCCCTTGTGCTTCCTGTTGCCGTCGGCCCTTCTTCGCCGGGGCGGCGGCGTCTTCATCTGCGGAGTCAGTTCCCGCGCCGGCATCTTCGTCGGGGTATTTCCTTCCTTCTTCAGCTCGAGCACATCTATCGGCTAAAACATAGAGCTCGGCAACATCCCTAACCTTGTTCATCGCCAGCTCTTCATGCATCTTGCGATTGCGCACATTCTGATGAAACACGCTGATAACAGCGGCAGGATGAACGTCTGGGATGTTGTACTGTACGCGGCTGAATCTCTGTATGTACTTGCGGAAGGTTTCACCCTCTTTCTGGGGGATGAGATGTAAATCACTTGCCTGGCCAGGAGCTTGGTGGCCTCCGATAAAGGTGCCAACAAACTCGTGACACAGATCCGACCAAGAAGAGATGGAATTTTCTGGCAGGTGCATCAACCACGACCTGACGTTGGGCTTGAGTACCAACGGGAAGTAGTTGGCAAGCACCTTGTCGTCTCGAGCCCCGGCAGCCTGCACCGCGATGGTGTAGATGCTCAGGAACTCCGACGGGTGGGTCTTGCCGTCATATTTCTCCGGGACCTCTGGTTTGAACGTGCGGGAAGTGGGCCACTGGACTCGCTGCAGCTCACGGGTAAAAGCTGGACAACCCACCTTGTAAGGTAAGTCACCAGAATCCCCCGGCGCAGGCTTGTCTACAGTGGGCCCTGCGCCTGTCAGATTGATGGCGCGCTTCCCGCCGCCGCTCGATGGTGGTTCGAGCGTCTTCTTTGACTCGTTCTCGAAGAACTTGACGTTGATCGCGGCGAGTTAGTGGATCGGACGACGCCGTGGATCCGTCATCGCGGGCATCGACCCGCCGAACTGGTGACCGCTGTTGTCGTGGTGGAGGAGAGTGCACCGTGGTCGCACCACCTTCGATCTTTCCGCCATCGGCACGTGCCGGCTCGATGGACCGCCGCCGCGAAGGCTCCGCCTGCTGCTGCCCATCCCTATTGGCGAAACCGATGAGGCTCTGAATAGCAGCTCTCCATTCTTCGAGCTTCTCCGCAGCGGGAGGAAAATCCAGGAGTAGCTGCGCTCGCGCCAACGCTTCTGCCGGCGTAGGTGGCAGCGACAGGCGCGAAAAACGTGAGGTGCTCAGACTCCTAACCGTGTTAGAAGGAGCTCCATCACGGTCCCGCGGCCGTGCGACGTTTCCACCGGCATCTTGGCGTGCATGCTGGCCCCGCGCATCTCGGGAATGATGCTGAGGGCTCTTTCCATGGGGACGCTTGGGGTCACCAACGTCGCGGCGCTGCTCATCGCGCACGACTTGGGAAGACCGCGGTGCATGCGCCGACGGGGGTGTCTTGGAGGTCGCCTTTCCACCCTTGGAGGTCACTGCGCCACCCGTAGGCAGCACGGCTCCGTCCTTGGATCCAGTGGTGCGCGGGCCGTCGTCGCGGCCGCGGAGGATACCGCTCGCCTGGCTCCGTTTGCCAGAACGTCGTGGAAGCTCACGATCTCCACCTCCTTCTCCACCCGCACCCATCTCATCGCCCGTCCGTGTTGGCACGAGCAGATCGGCCTCAGATGAACCAATCGCCGTGATACCCTTCCTCTTGGGAAGCATGATGATGAAGACGTTGAAGAAACTGACGCGCTGACTGCTAGATCAGATTCGCGCAACCTAATCCCCCTACCTGGCGCGCCAAAGATGTCGGGGAAACGGCACCTATGGGATCACGTGGATCCCTTCTATGGTTCGGCAGGGAAAAAGGTGTGCACGAAGAGTAGATCCAACGATCAACACGAGTGATTTTTACCCAGGTTCGGGCCGCTGAGAAGCGTAAAACCCTAGTCCTGCTTTAGTGTATTGAGAGTTCTTGAGCTCTGGCTAGCTGCTACGCATGCAAACTGGGCCAGAAAGTCCAAAAGTCCCCCTCTGTATCGCCTTGGGCCTCCTTTTATACTAAAGGGGCTAACACAGTGGCATACAGTGTATACAGGAGGTGTAAAGATATTATAGCGCGCATACTTATCCCTCACGTCTTAGGACAAACGCATTTAATGCGCCGTTTACGTGTCCCTAACTTTCTTGGGGACGGAGACAGAGCCCGTCCCGTCCGTCGCCGCCTCACCCCATCTCGACACGCATCCAGGACGACGAGGCTCGCGGGGCCAGGCTGGCAGGCTAGTCGCTGTGCTGGAGCGGTGGCAGGGCGGTGGGATCATTGCCGTGTGCGGGTCTGGCCGTGGCCTCGCAAACGTCCCCGGCAAGAATCTTGCCGGGGCCTCGCAAACGTTCCCGGCAAGAATCTTGCTGGGAACTTTGCCTTTTGGTCTTCACAAAGATCTGCATGCCACCACGCAGACGCCCCCCTGGATCTTGGTCTTGACATTGTCGATGGTGTCAGAGCTCTCAACCTCAAGGGGGATGGTCTTGCCGGGGCTTCGCTTTGCAAACCATCCCGGCAAGAATCTTGCCGGGAGCCCAGCTTGTGGTCTTCTTTGGTCGTCTCGTATTTGCTTCCAGTTGTCCCCGTCAGGCCTTGTCGCGGGTACGGCTGCAACTGCCCGTGCACAAGTATGAGGTACTAAAGGGCCCAAACTTTAGTACACCGACACTCTGGCTTTTTGTCGATCCGGTCGTCGAGACTATTTGAAACATCAGCCAGAAAGTTAAGCAACACTATGCTGACCATTAGTATGAGTAAGAATACATACGGAACGGTACAAATGATGGGATGTCAATGAACAAATGGAAGACTCTGGGAAGTGGCTTTGGAAGTTGTATGCCCTGTCGTGTTGCTACTCAGTCATATCGAGTTGGGGTTGCCCAAGTCGACTCGTCCTTTTGCGCGTGTCACGATACCGGGTACTGTTCAAGGTCCTAAGCCCACGGATATGACCTGTTATTTGTGGCTTGGCTGGTCGTTTTTGTTTGCGTGAGTACTATTTTAAGTCTTACAGCTCGTCCAGTCACCTTAGGCTGGTCATAGTGGGGAGTAACTTATACTAGTGTCATGCATATGACACTAATCTAAGTTACTACCTTCATAGTGCAAAGTAACATAGGAGTAGTGTCATAGAGGAGTTCATTTATTAGCTTGTAAATTCATCTTGTCTTGGGAAGCGCTATGTTACAGCAACATATTATGTTACCACTTCTCATTAACTACATGTCACTTAAGCAAAATTTTCTTGGAGTGTGCTATGTTACTTGCTAAGTTACTCACTGTGACTAGCCTTATTATACTTGCTTTAACTGATAAACCTTGTTGTACCTGCTGCATATATTACGGTGACCTGACACGTGTTATTCAGGTTCAGAGATCGACAGAACGTGGTCTCTTCCGTGCACCGCAAGCTGCCCGCCGTGGTGCGCGTGCACCGCCGCTGGCTCCACGAACCACACATCGCTGCGCGTGGTGTACGTACCGACGTGCGGGCGGCATTCGGCCGCCGGTCCCGCCTCGCCCAGACGGCCGGGATGGATCGACCTACTACGTCTGCTACCTGCAGATAGGGAAACTGAATTTTGTTTCGTGATTGAACCGAGGCCACTAGCCCTAGCTGGGAAGACGGCCGAACTAACCAAGACCGAGCTTACGGCAGGCACAGTGGCGCGCGCACGCACGCTATTAATTCCTTATCCTAGTAGTAGTGCTCGCCAGGTGCAACGGCCGGGCCGGCCGGCCGGTCTCCCTGACTTTCGCGCGGCGGCGCGTTACATCGCTAACCACCTTATCGTCGTGGTATCTCCACCGGCCATACGTCCGCGAGCGACGACTCATCACGCGACCACTTGCCGAAAAGCTTTCGCCCATTCTCGGTGTGTATTTTTCCAATGGATAGTTGGTCACAGAAAGGATGCATCATGCATGGGCAATGCGGCGATATGGTTGGTTATCTATATATCCTACAGGCAAGGATATGCTTACGTCTCACCAGTAACTCGGCCCTCATCATTTGTGGGTGTACGCTCGGTCACTCGCTCCGTAAGATCATCCATCGTGTTCACTGCAGGGTGCGGATGCTGATCGATCGAGTTTTGTCCGTCTCTCACCTGCCCTTGTGCCGTCCTTGTCACCGGCGAAACCATGCAAATTGGGCGCGCACGGAGCGAAATCGATCGTTTCCTTCAAGGGATCTCCTTTGGAGGCGACCTGCTCCCAGCACAAGCAAATCCAAAAGAAGAAGAAAATATACCCAAACTTTGGTAGGAACTCGATCGAGAGGTTGGAACGAATATATGTCGCCATCGTCTTTGTCGTGAGTTTCCGAGGGCCAAGGCGTGTTTCCTACATTGAACTACAACCACCACAAGTATTTTGAAACGGAGGGAATAGAACAGACGACATGAGTATATCATGTCCTCTTGCGCTCATGGCTAATCAAGGGGCGCGAGGGGCATCATTCTGCAGTGATCTGACGAGAATTCATGAATGCAAACCCTCCGCGTGCGAGAGATCATTCCCTGCCCTTGGGGCTTTGGCGTGCAAAAATCATTCAGCTGCGATTCTTCCATACAGATTCCGCCAAGTATATATACATCATCGCTCCGGTGATATCTAGGCATCTAATAATATACCTTTAGCTCTAGCTTGGTTCTATTCGTTTGGCTCCATGTATGTACTCGATTAAGACTTTCAGAGTACGCATATGTAGATAAGTCATTTTCCGTAAAACAAGCGAGCATTTAAGCCACTATATAATTGTCAAAGGCTACAAGAATCAAGGCAAAATCCGCTTAAATATGGTTGACTTGAGATTGTTACAGTCAATGGTATGGCTTGGTATAGCACATAGCGCGTTGCATGTACTATATGGTCGCGGCTAATGCATGCCAGGACTAACAACCGATTCATGTTCAAGTGACGCATCCAACTTTTTTTCTCCAAGTCCATGCAAAAACACACACACACACACACACACACACACACACACATTTTACTAAGGGAGACAGAGAGATGAATTAATTAAAGTAACAAGGTGTAGCATCAGATACTTTTCAGGGAACTAGTGTGTAATAGGGCGTTTTGGTGCCCAGGCTCATCTGCACCCGGTTAGAAAAAAATTCGTAAAAAATTCAAAGCAAATTCAAAAAATTCCAAATTTATTTTGTGCGGTAGACAATTTGATGCGTGAGGCCCGCTACGAATTTCAAATCATTTGGACATCTGAGCAGCTCTCAGCAAAAAAGACAAATCGGGCCAAAACAGTACATGAACAATAAACATTTTTACAGACCCCCAATTTGTCTTTTTTGCTGAGAGCTCCTCAGATGTCCAAATGGTTTGAAAATTGAAGCGGACCTCACGCATCAAATTGTCTACCGCACAAAAAAAATTGGAATTTTTTGAATTTTTCTAGTATTTGTTTTGAGTTTTTTCGTCAGCAGGGGTGCAGATGAGCTCGGGTGCAGAGATGGATTTTCGTATTACACATATTTGCGAAAATGAATAAAGGAGTGAACTAAAATAGAGAAAAGGTCCATGGCCCTGTGGGTCTCCACTTGAAGGGTGCATAGGAATCCTGTTTGCAGGGGTCCTTCTATTTTCCGCAAACGAAAGAGTCGAGTATTTTAACATGCTAGCAGACGTTAGATAGTTAGCTTGTTGAAAAGGACATCGAGTGAACATAGTTATGACCTTGTATATGCATCAATGGTGTTCATGTGTTAAGCATACCGTTGGCGTTTATCCCGAGGCAAGATTGAACTCTCCGTATTTGAGCACAAAGAGCAGCCAAAGCGACTCATCAGTGAGCTAGTTTTTTTTACAAGCATTTCCGCAAACACCTTGTGTGATGTAGGAAAACTGAAGCATATGATGAAATTTGCATGCATCAAGCGATCTAATGTTCACCATCACAAGATACTTGCAAGAACAACTTGCTACAACATTTTTTTTGGCGAATACGCAAAGCTTGCGTATCGTTTCTGTCGGCGTTCTGGGAACGGGGGCACCCATACTTGCCTGCCTACGGCCCACGGCGTGGCTTCATCGACGGCCTGGTACGGCCCAGCTCCAGCATCAACAACTCAAGACCCTCGCGAGGGGCCAATCCTCGCGAGGCGGACGACACCAAGACCTCCACAAGGAGCGGCCTCCTCAGGCTGGCTCCTGAGGAGCGGAGATTTCTATGCAAGCCTCACCTCGCGAGGTTCGGATGACGTGAGCCATGACGACCAAGGCCAAGCGAGCGCCAGTGGGTGCAGTGCACCAGTTTCCTCTTTGATGCTAAAGAGGCAGGCGCAGGCGCGGAGTCCCGAGGAATCAGCCAAAGGTTTCCATTCCCGTGCAATAAGACCAAGACCGCCAGGACGGCAGGACGAAGGTCATCACCGAGCCCACCACGGCGTCACGACCAGAAACTTTTGCAGGCGAAGACTACTTTTGTCAGGATAACATGTACTAGTTGTCTCCCTTCGAATTTGGCCGTTGTGGAATCCCTTCCCGCCTTCATTTGGGAAGAGGACCAAGGCCACTATAAATAGGACCTAGCCACCACCATGGAGGGGAGGCCGGATCGGATCCATTCCATCCTCACACTCACCAGCTCACTCGAGCACAAGAACACTTCTCCTCCTGAGGTTGTTCTCCCACTGTACTAGTTCATCCTCGGCCCCTCGAGGCCAATCCACCGCAAAGCAGGAGTAGGATTTTACACCGCAAGGTGGCCCGAACCTGGGTAAACCGCTGTGTCCCATTTCCTTCCTGTTCATCGAGCTAGGCCGTGAGATTGGCGAGTAGGCGGACTGGGGAGGTTGAGTTCTTCGCACGCACCCCACAGTTCGAATCTCTCAAGGGTTTGCGGAGCCCGAAATCCGACATTTGGCGTGCCAAGTAGGGGTGCGTCGGAGCCTCTCTTCCTCCAGTCGATCCGCCACAACCCCGCCGTTCTCATGGCCGACGCTCCGAGGGCTCGCGTTGAGCACTGGGATGTTCGGCCTGCCCGGGCAGTGTCGTCCGCCCAAGGGGATCTCCACTCCGCGCTTCTCGCGGCCCGCACGCCACCCAGAGTCGTTGGTCGTGGGCGGCGCGGGCCACTGCCGCCCGCCCTCGCGCCGCGCCGTAACCGCGCCACCACACGATCTTCAAGCTATGCCGCGGCGACGGCGCCACACACTCGCCGGGAGCAGGCGAACATGCGAGCCATGCTCATCGTGGCGCGGGAGCTGCTGCGATGCAGGTTGACGGAAGGCGGTCGCGATGCCCTGCTGGAGCGGGTCGCCGAGCTGCTTGATGCCGCCTACAGGGGCGCGGCACCCTTTTGCACGTTGCCTACGTCGCAAGTAGTGTCGGGGGCGCGTGCCGGCCCCCGTCACGCCCGCGCGCCCCTCCTTGAAGCTCCTGGGGGACCCAACGGCGCCAACCCGGCCCGCAGCACCGCTCATCCTACCCAAGCTATGCCACCCCCGGGCGAGGCAAGCTCGGGCGGTCCTTCTTGGGGCTGCGCCGAGACGTCACCCTACGACCATCGAAACCTGGCACTGGGCCTGGTGGCCAACGACGCGGGACGGCCAGGCGACGACTCTGGCGTGGCAATTTCAGACGCCTACGTGCCTCCCATGATGGACCTGTTGTACACGTCAAGAGAAGGCCCCTGCCCGTTCCCATCACCAGGCTGGGTATCAGGGGCACGTGAAGACGAGGCTCCCCACGAGCCGCCCCAGAGCTTCACCAACACCTTCAACGACAACAGCCGCTGGGTACACCGCAGGTGAACCAAGCTACATCGGCAGCTAGGGACCCCAGGGTGATGGCCCCGCCGCAGGCGGGCGGGGCGCACTGGGGGCTGCGCGGGGGGAGCCCGGTGCCAGGGTCTCCTCCGCGCTGCACGGAGCAAGGCGCCGCACAGAGGTAGGTCCCCTGCCGGGGAAGGCGCCGTCGAGCCCTTCCCTCCGGCAGGGGGTCTGCGGTCGCCGAGGGCGCCGCCAGTGTCCCCCTTGCCCCTTGGTCTCGTCCTGGTTTCCGAACGCCCCAACGGTGGTTGATACGTCGATTTGCATCATGCTTTTATATTGATATTTATTGCATTATGGGCTGTTATTACACATTATATCACAATACTTATGCCTTTTCTCTCTTATTTTATAAGGTTTACATGAAGAGGGAGAATGCCGGCAGCTGGGATTCTGGACTGGAAAAGGAGCAAATATTAGAGACCTATTCTGCACAACTCCAAAAGTCCTGAAACTTCACGGGGCATGTTTTTGGAATATATAAAAAATATTGGGCGAAGAAAATACTAGAGGGGGGCCACCAGCCAGCCACAAGGGTGGAGGGCGCGCCCCCCGACCTTGTGGGCCCCCTGGCAGGCCTCCGGTGCCCATCTTTGGCTACATGGTGTCTTTTACCCTGGAAAAAATCAGAGAGAAGCTTTCGGGATGAAGCGCTGCCGTCTCGAGGCAGAACCTGGGCAGAACCAATCTAAGGCTCCAGCGGAGCTGTTCTGCCGAGGAAACATCCCTCCCGGAGGGGAAAATCATCGCCATCATCATCACCATCGATCCTCTCATCGAGAGGGGGTCAATCTCCATCAACATCTTCACCAGCACCATCTCCTCTCAAACCCTAGTTCATCTCTTGTATTCGATCTTGGCCCCAAAACCTCAGATTGGTACCTGTGGGTTGCTAGTAGTGTTGATTACTCCTTGTAGTTGATGCTAGTTGGTTTATTCGGTGAAAGATCATATGTTCAGATCCTTAATGATAATTAATACTCCTCTGATTATGATTATGAATATGCTTTGTGAGTAGTTACGTTTGTTCCTGAGGACATGGGAGAGGTCTTGTTATAAGTAATCATGTGAATTTGGTATTCGCTCGATATTTTGATGAGATGTATGTTGTCTCTCCTCTAGTGGTGTTATGTGAACGTCGACTACATGGCACTTCACCATTATTTGGGCCTAGGGGAAGGCATTGGGAAGTAATAAGTAGATGATGGGTTGCTAGAGTGACAGAATCTTAAACCCTAGTTTATGCGTTGCTTCGTAAGGGGCTGATTTGGATCCATATGTTTCATGCTATGGTTAGGTTTACCTTAATTCTTCTTTCATAGTTGCGGATGCTTGCGAGAGGGGTTAATCATAAGTGGGAGGCTTGTCCAAGGAAGGGCAGCACCCAAGCACCGGTCCACCCACATATCAAATTATCAAAGTAACGAACGTGAATCATATGAGCGTGATGAAAACTAGCTTGACAACAATTCCCATGTGTCCTCGGGAGCGCTTTGCTTTATATAAGAGTTCGTCCAGGCTTGTCCTTTGCTACAAAAAGGATTGGGCCACCTTGCTGCACCTTGTTTACTTTTGTTACTTGTTACCCATTACGAATTATCTTATCACACAACTATCTGTTACTGATAATTTCAGTGCTTGCAGAGAATACCTTGCTGAAAACCGCTTGTCATTTCCTTCTGCTCCTCGTTGGGTTCGACACTCTTACTTATCGAAAGGACTACTATAGATCTCCTATACTTGTGGGTCATCAAGACTTTTTTCTGGCGCCGTTGCCGGGGAGTGAAGCGCCTTTGGTAAGTGGAAATTGGTAAGAAAACATTTATATAGTGTGCTGAAATTTACTGTCACTTGTTACTATGGAAAATAATCCTTTGAGGGGTTTGTTCGGGGTATCTTCACCTCGACCGGAACCATAATTAGCTACCCCTCAATCTACTATACCTACTGAAAATATTTATTATGAAATTCCTTCGGGTATGATAGAGAAACTGCTAGCTAATCCTTATGCAGGAGATGGAACATTACATCCCGATATGCACCTAATCTATGTGGATGAAGTTTGTGGATTATTTAAGCTTGCAGGTATGCCTGAGGATGTTGTCAAGAAGAAAGTCTTCCCTTTATCTTTTAAGAGAAAGGCATTGACATGGTATAGGCTATTGGATGATATTGGATCATGGAACTACAACCGATTGAAATTGGAATTCCTATGCATCTGGTTCATCGTGATCAGAATTATATATACCGCTCAAGCTTGGGGGAGGCTTAAGTCAATGTTATATTCATGCCCCAATCATGAGCTCTCAAGAGAAATTATTATTCAAAAATTTTATGCTCGGCTTTCTCATAATGATCGATCCATGCTCGACACTTCTTGTACTGGTTCCTATATGAAGAAGGATATTGAATTCAGATGGGATTTATTGGAAAGAGTTAAACGCAACTCTGAAGATTGGGATCTCGACGAAGGTAAGGAGTCAGATATAAATCTTAAGTTCGATTGTGTTAAATCTTTTATGGATACCGATGCTTTTCGTGATTTTAGCACTAAATATGGACTTGACTCTCAGATAGTAGCTTCTTTCTGTGAATCATTTGCTACTCATGTTGGTCTCCCTAAGGAGAAGTGGTTTAAATATCATCCTCCCATTGAAGTTCAAGTAGTTGAACCTATTAAAGTTGAAGAAGAAACAATTATTTATAATGTTGATCATATTGTTCCTACTGCTTACATTGAGAAACCACCATTCCCTGTTAGAATAAAGGATCATGCTAAAGCTTCAATTGTGGTCAACAAAAGTAATATTAGAACACCCAAACCCTCTGAGCAAATTAAAGTTGAACCTAGTATTGCTATGGTTAAAGATCTCTTGGTAGATAATATTGATGGGCATGTTATTTATTTCTGTGATGAAGCTGCTAGAATTGCTAAACCTGATATGAAAGATAAACATAGACCTGTTGTTGGCATGGCTGTTGTTTCTGTTAAAATTGGAGATCATTGTTGTCATGGCTTATGTGATGTGGGTGCTAGTGTGAGTGCAATTCCTTATACCTTATATAAAGAAATTATGAATGATATTGCACCTGCTGAGATAGAAGATATTGATGTTACTATTAAGCTTGCTAATAGAGATACTATATCACCAATTGGGATTGTTAGAGATGTTGAAGTCTTGTGTGGGAAGATAAAATATCCTACTGATTTTCTTGTTCTTGCCTCCCCACAAGATAATTTTTGTCCCATTATATTTGGTAGACCCTTCTTGAATACCATTAATGCTAAGATAGACTGTGAGAAAGATATTGTTACTGTTGGTCTAGGGGATATGTCTCATGATTTTAATTTCTCTAAATTTCGTAGACAACCCCATGATAAAGAATTGCCTAGTAAGGATGAAATTATTGGTCTTGCTTCTATTGCCGTGCCTCCTGCTGATCCTTTAGAATAATATTTGCTAGACCACAAAAATGATATGTTTATGAATGAAAGAAGGGAAATAGATGAAGTATTCTTTAATCAAGGACCTATTTTGAAACACAATTTGCCTGTTGAAATCCTTGGAGATCCTCCTCCACCTAAGGGTGATCCCGTGTTTGAGCTTAAACCATTACCTGATACTCTGAAATATGCTTATCTTGATGAAAAGAAGATATATCCTGTTATTATTAGTGCTAACCTTTCAGAGCATGAAGAAAAGAAATTATTGAAAACTTTGAAGAAGCACAGTGCCGCTATTCACTACTGGAATCTGGGTCTTTGCCATCTGCCAGCTCTTTGCCATCTGCCAGCTGATGGCAAAGAGGCTCTTTGCCGTCTGTCTTCTCAAAGCAGACGGCAAAGAACCAGCTGATGGCAAACAGGGTCTTTGCCATCTGCCAGCTCTTTGTCGTCTGCCAGCAGACGGCAAAGAGTTCTTTGCCATCTGCCAGAAGACGGCAAAGTCCAAAGTGGACCCCACGGGGGTACTGCACTGGGTAGGTCACACGGGCCACTTCTTTGCCGTCTGCTGGCAGACGGCAAAGAGGTAAGAGGGGCCCACAGTTTCACGGCGGTGGCGGTCTAACGGTCATCCTCTTTGCCGTCTGCTGGCGGACGACAAAGAATTCTTTGTCGTCTGCCAGCAGACGGCAAAGAGAAAAAAACAAAAAAAACAGACGGCAATGCGGGGGGTTAATTTGGCCCCCCGCGCGCGCGCCCTCCTCCACATCTCTTTCTCCCGCCTCCCCACCCTCTGCCTCCCGCGCAGGCCGCCGCCGCCCCTCCACCGCCGCCGCCGCCCCCCCTCCTCCACCCCCGCCGCCCCCTTCCCCTCCACCCCCGCCGCCGTCCCCCCTCCCCTCCACCGCCGCCCTCCCTCCCCCCCTCCCGCGCCCCCCTCCACTCCCTCCCTCCACCGCCGCCCCCCTCCCTCCCTCCCTCCACCGCCGCCCCTCCCCCCTCCACCACCGTGGCCCCCTCCCCTCTCCACCACGGCGCCCCCTCCCCTCCTCCACTGCCGCTGCCCCCTCCTCTCCTCCCCTCCTCCACTCCGCTGCCCCCTCCCTCCTCCTCCCCCTCCTCCACCACCGCCGCCCCCTCCTCCACCACCGCCGCACCAGCTCTCCTTGCCCTCTGCCCCCTCTGCCCAGCCCACGGTGAGCATCGGTCCCCTCTTTGTTTTATTTTTTTTGCATGTATGGATTTAGGAGTTGATGGATCTGTGGATGGATGGATAGATTGATGTAAGGATGGATGGATAGATGGATGTATGTATACAGGGGCGGTGCCAGCAATCTGTGGATGGGATGTATGTATATGTGATTTTGAACAATTTGAGTTGTTATATGGATTGCTAGATGGATGTATGCTGTGTAGATGTATGGATGGAAAGATGGATGAATGCTATATAGATGTATGGGTGGATTTATGTATGGATTTTCATTTAAAAAAATAGTGTCTTTTTATTCCGTTAGGTTAGATGTTGTTGATTATATTGTTCTGCGGTGCTTATGTTGGATTGTTTTTCATGTGCAGGGATCTTCTCTTCACCTCCAGGAGCACTGTCGGTCCCGTTGCCGTTGTCATCGTCGTTCGACTACCGCCTCTACGGTCTAAGGGTGAGCTCGACTGTCATCTCCTCCCTGACCTTCCCCTATTTGCTCTGTTCCGGTCGTTGTGTCGATGGATGGAGTTCAGTGCGGTGCAGTCGTTCATGGGTCGTCGAGGAGAGAAAATAAGGAAAAGAATCTCCGAGGGGTCGAGGGTCGAGGGTCGTCGAGGGGTCGAGTGGTCGAGGGATGACTTTCATTCTGATGGTGCTTCCTTTTGAAAGAGATGAGAGTGAGAGATGAGATGCTCTTGAAGGAAGGATACCGGCTGTTCATAGGTGGTCGGTCTTTCTCGTCCTCCCCCTCTGTGACCTTCGTAAAGCAGGGGGAGGACGAAAAGACCGACCGTCACCGACGGTCGAAATAACATTGAGAGATGAGAGATGTTATAAGAGGAAAGACACCGGCTGTTGTCGTAGGTGGTCGTTGCTCCTCATCTCTTGCTGTGAGACCTTGGTAATGCAGCAAGGGATGGGAGTAACGACCGTCACCGACGGTCAAAATAAACAGGCAAGGAGTGCCCCACCATACATATATACCACCACTTGAGAGGTGAGAGTTGTTGAAGGGAGCATCGACGGAATGAAAGTCAACCCGACACCCCGACACCCCCCGACCCTACACGAAGCCCCGGCATTATTTGTGAATTATGAGTTAGGTCAATATTTTCTGATTTAAATAGTCAGTTCTTTCGTTGCTCGCGAGGGTCTGGTGTTCGACCTCCCTCCCGTGTTCGACGAGCTCCGCCTCTCGCGTTCGTGGGTGAGCACAAATGACTAATATGCTCCAAAATGACCTATTTAGCTCGAAATACCTTTAGCTTAAAATGACTTATGTATATGCTCCAAAATGACCTATTTAGCTCCAAAATGACCTATTTAGCTCCAAAATGACTTAATATGCTCCAAAATGACCTATTTAGCATGTTAAGTCATTTTGGAGCATATTAAGTCATGTCCGGAGCATATTAAGTCATTTGGGAGCATATTTAGCTCCAAAATGACCAATTTAGCTCCCAAAATGACTTAATATGCTCCTAAGTGACCTATTTAGCTCCAAAATGACTTAATATGCTCCAAAATGACTTAATATGCTCCAAAATGACTTAATATGCTCCAAAATGACCTATCTAGCTCCAAAATGACTTAATATGCTCCAAAATGACCTATTTAGCTCCAAAATGACTTAATATGGCATATTAAGTCATTTTGGAGCATATTTAGCTCCAAAATGACCTATTTAACTAGGTTAGATCTAAAATGACACAAGTAAGCAATAAGAAGAAGAAAAGGAAAGAGAAGAAAAATTATGCTTCTTTTTCTTCTTCTAGTCTTCTTCTTCTTGTTCTTCTAGTCTTCTTCTTCTTGTTCTTCTAACTTTCTTCTTTCCCATTTTGCAGATTTGCTTCAGATCACGGAAGCTTGCGTTGGAGTCTACTCTTCTCGTTGTCCTTCCTTTTTGTTTTGATTTTGTAGGATGAACAATTTGAAACTTGCTACGTATATATGTATGGATGGATGGTGGCTATATTGTATATGGACCTTTTGCTTAATTGTTGGATATGTTGGACTTTTCATTTGGTGTATATATGTGTTGGATGATGATATATGTGTTGGATATGTTGGATGATCCATATGGCAGGGATATGTTGGCTATATGTACTTGTTGAAATATTTTGAAATGAATATATATATATATATATATATATATATATATCTATGAAATTGATTGAATTTAAGAAAAAACAGGGGCTATATAGCCAATTTGCCGTCTGCTAGCAGACGGCAAATTGGCCACGTGGCAGCACGCTGTTCACCTGGTCTGGCCTATTTGGCCTCTTTGCCGTCTGCCAGCAGACGGCAAAGGAGCAGGGTCTTTGCCATCTGCCGGCAGACGGCAAAGGAGCAGGCTCTTTGCCATCTGCCGGCAGATGGCAAAGGAGCAGGCTCTTTGCCGTCTGCCAGCAGACGGCAAAGAAGGAAAGCTCTTTGCCGTCTGCTGGCAAACGGCAAAGAGCGCCGTTAGCCCCCTAACGGGGCTGTCACCTTTTTTGTGCCGTCCACAAGCTTTGCCGTCTGCTAGCAGACGGCAAAGAACTTTCCTTCTTTGCCGTCCGCCAGCAGACGGCAAAGCGGCCTTTACCGGCATCGGCTTTGCCGGAGTGTTTGCCGTCTGCTGGCGGACGGCAAAGCCTTTGCCGTCCGCCAACAGTGCCTTTGCCGTCTGCTTTGGCAGACGGCAAAGCAGCTGATTCCAGTAGTGATTGGATATACTCTTGATGATCTTAAGGGCATTAGTCCCACTCTATGTCAGCACAAAATTAAATTGGAAAAAGATGCTAAACCAGTTGTTGATCATCAACGACGGCTAAATCCTAAGATGAAAGAAATGGTAAGAAATGAAATACTAAAGCTTCTGGAGGCAGGTATAATTTATCCTATTGCTGATATTCAATGGGTAAGCCCTATTCATTGTGTCCCTAAGAAGGGAGGTATCAGTGTTGTTCCTAATGATAAGAATGAATTGATTCCTCAAAGAATTGTTACAGGTTATAGAATGGTAATTGATTTTCGCAAATTAAAATAAGCTACTAGAAAAGATCATTACCCTCTACCTTTCATTGATCAAATGCTAGAAAGATTATCCAAGCATACACATTTTTGCTTTCTAGATGGTTATTCTGGTTTCTCTCAAATACCTGTGTCGAAAGAAGACCAAGAGAAAACCACTTTTACTTGCCCTTTCGGTACCTTTCCTTATAGACGTATGCCTTTTGGTTTATGTAATGCACCTGCTACCTTTCAAAGATGTATGACTACTATATTCTCTGATTTCTGTGAAAAGATTGTTGAGGTTTTCATGGATGATTTCTCCGTTTACGAAACTTCTTTTGATGATTGCTTAAGCAACCTTGATCGAGTTTTGCAGAGATGTGAAGAAACTAATCTTGTATTGAATTGAGAGAAGTGCCACTTTATGGTTAATGAAGGTATTGTCTTGGGGCATAAAATTTCTGAAAGAGGTATTGAAGTTGATAAAGCTAAAGTAGATGCTATTGAAAAGATGCCATGTCCTAAAGATATCAAAGGTATAAGAAATTTCCTTGGTCATGCTGGCTTCTTTAGGAGGTTTATTAAAGACTTCTCTAAAATTTCAAGGCCTCTCACTAATCTCTTACAAAAAGATGTTCCTTTTGTTTTTGATGATGATTGTGTAGAAGCCTTTGAAATACTTAAGAAAGCCTTGATTTCTGCACCTATTGTTCAGCCACCTGATTGGAATTTACCCTTTGAAATTAAGTGTGATGCTAGCGATTACGCCTGTTGGTGCTGTTCTAGGACAAAGAGTTGATAAGAAATTAAATGTTATTCAGTATGCTAGTAAAACTCTAGACAGTGCCCAGAGAAATTATGCTACCACTGAAAAAGAATTTTTAGCAGTTGTATTTGCATTTGATAAGTTCAGACCCTATATTGTTGATTCCAAAGTAACTGTTCACACTGATCATGCTGCTATTAAATATCTTATGGAAAAGAAAGATGTTAAACCTAGACTTATTAGATGGGTTCTCTTGCTACAAGAATTTGATTTGCATATTGTTGATAGAAAGGGAGCTGAGAATCCCGTTGCAGACAACTTGTCTAGGTTAGAGAATGTTCTTGATGACCCACTACCTATTGATGATAGCTTTCCTGATGAACAATTAAATGTCATAAATACCTCTCGTAGTGCCCCATGGTATGCTGATTATGCTAATTATATTGTTGCTAAATTTATACCACATAGTTTCACATACCAGCAAAAGAAAAAGTTTTTCTATGATTTAATACATTACTTTTGGGATGATCCACACCTTTATAAAGAAGGAGTAGATGGTGTTATTAGACGTTGTGTACCTGAGCACGAACAGGAACAGATCCTACGCAAGTGCCACTCCGAGTCTTAAGGAGGACACCACGCTGGAGATAGAACTGCACATAAGGTATTGCAATCCAGTTTCTATTGGCCCACTCTCTTTAAGGATGCCCGTAAGTTTGTCTTGTCTTGTGATGAGTGCCAGAGAATTGGTAATATTTGTAGACGTCAGGAAATGCCTATGAACTATTCACTTGTTATTGAACCATTTGATGTTTGGGGCTTTGATTATATGGGACCTTTTCCTTCCTCTAATGGGTATACACATATTTTAGTTGCTGTTGATTACGTTACTAAGTGGGTAGAAGCTATTCCAACTAGTAGTGCTGATCATAACACTTCTATTAAGATGCTTAAAGAAGTTATTTTTTCGAGGTTTGGAGTCCCTAGATATTTAATGACTGATGGTGGTTCACATTTTATTCATGGTGCTTTCCGTAAAATGCTTGCTAAGTATGCTGTTAACCATAGAATTGCATCTCCTTATCATCCTCAGTCTAGTGGTCAAGTAGAATTGAGAAATAGAGAGATCAAATTAATTTTGCAAAAGACTGTTAATAGATCTAGAAAGAGTTGGTCTAAGAAAATTGATGATGCTTTGTGGGCTTATAGAACTGCTTATAAGAATCCTATGGGTATGTCTCCGTATAAAATGGTTTACGGAAAGGCATGTCACTTACCTCTTGAACTAGAACATAAAGCATATCGGGCTATTAAAGAGCTCAATTATGATTTCAAACTTGCCGGTGAGAAGAGGTTATTTGACATTAGCTCACTTGATGAATGGAGAACCCAAGCCTATGAGAATGCCAAGTTGTTTAAAGAAAAAGTTAAAATATGGCATGACAGAAGGATACAAAAGCGTGAGTTTAATGTAGGTGATCATGTTTTGCTATACAACTCTCGTTTAAGATCTTTTGTAGGAAAGCTTCTCTCCAAATGGGAAGGCCCTTACATCATTGAGGAGGTCTATCGTTCCGGTGCCATAAAAATTAACAATGCCGAAGGTGGTAAACGGTCAAAGACTCAAACATTATATCTCAGGTACTCCAATAAATGTTGAGACCAATATAATTGATACCGTAACCCCGAAGGAGTACATAAGGGACATTTTCCAGAACGTTTCAGACTCTGAAAAGGAATAGGTATGTGGTACGGTAAGTAAACCGACTCCAAAATGTTTTCAATGTTAATTTTTCTCCATTTTGGAATATTTAAAAAATTAGGAAAATTATAGGTAGTCCGAAAGAGACACGAGGCATCCACAAGGGTGGAGGGCGCGCCCCCCGACCTTGTGGCCACCCCGTGTGCCCTCTGTACTCCGTTTTCTTGTACAATACTCCTTTTGGTCGGTAAAAAAACATTATATAATCTCCCGAAGGTTTTGACCACCGTACCACGGCAAAATCCTCTGTTTTCGTTTTGAGTTGTTTCTGCAGTAGATTTGGAGCAAGATGTCGTCCCAGGATTCGGAGGGAGAGAGCTACATGGCTGATTATATCGTAAACCCAAAAGCATATGGGGATGTGGAACATTATGGCTGGACCACGGAGGAAGAAGAAGTCTATGATCCAAAGGGGAAGGAGGAGGCGATCCACTACCTCAACCTGGCGATATGCATGTGGAGTTCAAGAAGTCAAGCCTCCCTAAGGTCCAATCTATCCCACCACATTTTTCGCAGGACAGCAAGGCGGCATTATGCAAAAAGATAATGAAACTTGAGCTCGAGAATGAGGATCTGAGGGAGGAAAATTTTAGCCTCAGACGCAAGCTAGAGAAGAAAAATGCAACAACTCCACCATCACCACTTCCGAAGAAAGAGATCTAAATACATGGGTATGGGCACTCCCCTTGGCAACTGCTAAGCTTGGGGGAGTGCCCCGGTATCGTATCACCATCACATCTTTATCTTTATCGTTTTTCTTAGTTCAATCCTTTTGGTTATATCTTGATCTAGTAGCATAAAGTTTTTAATATGATCTAGCTTTGAGTTTTGCTTCGATCTCTATCTATGTAATCGAGTCCGTGAGATATATATAATAAAGAGTAGTTTTGAGTTGAGGGCTTTGCTTTCTTGCTATGATCTTGAGGGAATAAAATAAAATAAAAAGATATAAAAAGATCATATATTGATCTTATGGGGAGTAATGACTTCACATATAAAGAGTATGATGAATAAAAGTTGTTGAGAGTTGACAAACATAGTTTTGGTCATTGTTGCAATTAATAGGAAGTAATAAAGAAAGAGAGGCTTCATATATAAATATACTATCTTGGACATCTTTTGTAATTGTGAGCACTCATTAAAATATGACATGCTAAAAGGTTGATGTTGGACAAGGAAGATAACATAATGGGTTATGTTTTCTTATATCCGAATAGAAGTTATATTGTCATGGATCATCCAACATGTTGAGCTTGCCTTTCCCTCTCATGCTAGCCAAATTCTTTGCACCAAGTAGATATACTACTTGTGCTTCCTAACATCCCTAAACCCAGTTTTGCCATGAGAGTCCACCATACCTACCTATGGATTGAGTAAGATCCTTCAAGTAAGTCGTCATCGGCGTAAGCAATAAAAATTGCTCTTTAAATATGCATGATCTATTAGTGTGAAGAAAATAAGCTTTATACGAACTTGTGATATGGAAGAAATAAAAGTGATGGACTGCATAATAAAGGTCTTTATCACAAGCGGCAATATAAAGTGACATTCTTTTGCATTAAGATTTTGTGCATCCAACCATAAAAGGGCCCGGGGCGAGGCTAGGGTTTGAATCCAATCCGTCAATCTGGATCGAACGGTCAGGAGTGATTTTCGCTCGATCAAAACTGTGCGAGAGCAGCCCGATCCCGACCTAGCGCCCCCATTCTCGTTCCCTTGACCCCTCTGCTCTCTCGCTCGGTCTCTGACGCGTCGGCGAGGCAGAGGGCTGCGCCCCGGCCGGCGGTGACAACGGTGAGGGCACTATGCCGCGCCGCGGTGTGCTCTCCTTTTTCCTTTTCTCTTTCTTCTCTATCCACCTTTCTGTGACAGAGAGAGACTTGATGCGGGCTGACCTCCTCTGCTCCACTCGCGCCCGACGGCGATGGCTCGGCCGCCGGCGACGACGCCGAAGGCTACCGCGCCGGCGCCGGCCACTCTCTCCATCCCCCTTCCCTCTTTCCACCTACCACCACCAGCGCGAGCGAGAGAGACACCAGTGCGTCGCGCCCCCCAAGCTCCTATCATATCACGAATGGAGTGGCGGTGCCGTTGCCGACCCCTTCGTCGGTCGCGCGTTCCCCTTGCGGTGAGCGCGCCGCCGTCGAATGGCTCGGTGGTGGTGCTCTTTGCCCCCCGATGGGGTTCCTTTTGTGTGGTTCGGATTCGATCCGAACTGGTAAAGGGAATGGGTGGATCTCTTCTTTTTCTACCCGAAAACTAATCCTAGGTTTGCATCTGATACCATTGTTAGAACTCTAGGATCGACTAGGCTAGGGTTTCGGAGTAGGTCGAACTATCTGTGGTCTGTCTATGCATTTGTCTACGATCTGTTTGTGTGTGTACCTCAGCCTTCCGGCCATCGCTGGTTCGTCGGTGAAGGTCTGCGCACGGGCAACGACGGTCGGCGTAGAGGTCGACGGTGAAGTGGCTGGTGCCGCTTCCTATCGCTTCAGTGCCTCCCTCTCGATCGGACTAGGGTTAGGAGTGGGGAACAGTGACGGCGGCGAACCTCGTACCTTGTGCCGTGGTCCCCACCTCCTCTATATGGCACTGCGCGACAGGGGCTCACCAGCCTTGCTTGGGCTGGATTTTTTTTTTTGGATGACAACTAGTTGCACAAAACGTCAGAGCCGCAGTGTTTCGTGCCACACGTGTGACACTTATCATTTGAGATTATTTTTAGAACCGAGATAATGCCCTCGCACATGGACATGACTAATAAGGGGCAATGGAAATGAACTAAAACTTTCTGGCGCCAACGGGGATCAGTGATATAGCCCCTCCCCGAGAGATCATTCCCCAGGGCATTGCCTTTCGAAATCATTATGCTGGACTTTTCCCACTCTTAACTAGTATAAGAATCCACCAAATATTATAGATCATTGTTCCGGTGTTACCTAGGAATCTAATGAACCTATAGCTCTTGGGATCTATTCGTTTGGTTGCACGTAAGTACTCCATTGAGACTTCCATAGTACGCATACAGTGCACTACAATACTATAAGGCCATAATTGAGTTGACACTGAATAATTAAAGGCTCTTTCGCAAAAAAGAAAAGAATAATTAAAGGCTACAAGAGTTGAAACAAATCTTCTTAAGTATGGTTGAATTTGTACACCAAGCAAACTGGGACTAAATTACATTGGAGTCAATGGTATGGTTAGGTATAGCGCATGCCTGCAGCCCTGGACTAAGGACCAATTCATGTTCTCGCTATACGAGAGAAGAACAGGTGATGCATCTAACTTTTTCCAAGAAAATAGAGGCCACTTTGGAGCACTCTGCCGAACTATTACACACACGTTTGCGAGAATGGAAAAAGGAGTGAAGTAAAAATGCAGAGAAAGGATCCAGCGGTACTTTTGGGTCTCACTTTGAAGCACATATGTTTAGGTATTCTGTGGAATTTCTGTGCTTGTTCAATCATGACATTTTTATGAAGGAATTACGTTTTTATTTTTTTATTTTTTGCAGACGAAAGAGTTGACTATTTTAAAGTGGTAGCAGCCGTTTTTTTAAAGAACTGCAAGGCTGCAAGCATCCGTTGGATTGTTGGATAAACTGTTGAAAAGGAGACGAGTCATGGTCATGGTCTTGCATATGCACCATGCAATATGTTGCGCTTGCACCACCCAGGAAGTGGTGTTGGTCACTTGAAGCCACGAAATTGCAAGTGACCAACACATCCATCCACTCAATTGTTGGGGGGGAAAAAAGCTTCGTGGCATCGTCTTCTCGCTGTCATTTACTCATTCAACAGACAGATCGCTTCACGGTCAAGACTCACAGAGAGGCCGGGGCATAACCGTTTGACATCTCGTGCGTGCGTGCTGATGCCATAGTGCATCGTATTTTATTTTATTTTGGAGTTGGCATAGTGCATCGTATCTACTACCGTGTATAAATACGCAGGAGGGCCGGGGCTTTGCTTGGACTCACAGGTAGGTTGCCCGGCTACCATTCCAAGCACATATTCCCGCGGGCATCCTGCCACCTAACCGCCTACCTTGCACCGCAATTCATCCTCCATTCAGCAAACCCAAAATAGTGGAGCAGCCCCGATCGGAATCCTGTTACAGACGGATACAGCCCCGATCGGAATCCTGTTACAGACGGATACAGCCATGATGGGGGTGAGGGTGTGCAATGGCAAGGCCGTGGCGGCGCTGGCTGCGGTGTTTGTCATCTGCGCCGGCAGCGGCCTGGTGGTCTCGCCGGCGGCGGCGAGCGGGCGCGAGGAGGTCCACCTGGCGCCGGCGGTGTACGTGTTCGGCGACTCCACGGTGGACGTGGGCAACAACCAGTACCTGCCGGGGAACGCCGCGCTGCAGCTCCCCTACGGCATCGACTTCCCGCAGTCGAGGCCCACCGGGAGGTTCAGCAACGGATTCAACGTCGCCGACTCCATCTGTACGTAGTCCGCCCGCATTGCCGGCCGGCCGGCATGCATTTGATTTCCATTTCATTTGTCAGATGAAGCTAACGCACCGGATGCAATGGTGCAAACTGTAAATGCAGCGAGGCTGTTAGGTTTCAAGAGAAGCCCGCCGGCGTACCTGTCGCTGACGCCGGAGACGAGCCGCCAGATCGTCAGAGGCTACCGTGGAGTCAACTACGCCTCCGGTGGATCCGGCATTCTCGACACCACCGTGAGTGCCGCGGCCTCGGATTGTGCGCCTCTTTTTTGTTCCAAAGACATCTTAAATTCTTAATCCGTTGGAGTTACTTCCATATACGAGTTTTATATTCACATTCATCTGTCTTTTACCCGGCATAAAACAACATATTCATCCGTCTTTTTCTGAAAAATAAACTATTCGCATTTGTTTATCTTTTCTGCGTTATTTTTACTAATTTGCTTCATGTCGGCATCGAACGATCGATTAGGGGAACACCCTCACGTTGACCAAGCAGGTGGAGTACTTCGCGGCCACCAAGTCAAAGATGACGGAGAAGAGCAGTGGCATCGAGGCGCTGATGTCCAAGTCCCTCTTCCTCATCAGCGACGGCGGCAACGACTTCTTCGCCTTCCTCCGGCAGAACCTGACGGCCAACGACGCGCCGTCCTTCTACGCGGACATGCTCTCCAACTACACCAAGCACGTGCAGACGCTGTACCAGCTGGGAGCGCGGCGGTTCGGGATCGTCGACGTGCCGCCCATCGGCTGCGTGCCGGCGGTGCGGGTCACCTCCCCGACCGGCGAGACCGAGTGCGTCGAAGCCGCCAACGACCTCGCCAGGGGGTTCAACGACGCGCTGGGGAAGGCGATGGCCAAGCTCGCCGCCGCGCTGCCCGGGATGTGGTACTCCGTGGGGAGCTCCTACAACCTGATAACGTTCATCACGGAGCACCCGGAGGCCGCCGGGTTCAAGGACGTGGCCAGCGCGTGCTGCGGCGGCGGGAGGCTCGGGGCGCAGACATGGTGTGGGGCGCCCAACGCCACCTACTGCGCCAACCGCAACGACCATGTCTACTGGGACGAGGTGCACGGCACCCAGGCCACCAACATCAAGGGCGCCAAGGCCATCTTCGCCGCCCCGGTGAAGCTCGGCTTCGCCGCGCCCATCAATTTCAAGCAGCTGATTTCTTCTTGATCGGTGATTGATGCATTGCATGTTCTCGATCGGTCGCCAGCTCTTCATTTAATACGAGTGTTCACTTCACTGTTTGATTGAGGGAGGGAAACAGATGTAGTACTACACATTTTGATTCTTTTGTAGATCCGTGGAGATGCAATAGAGTCATAGAGAGGGTGTCGTGATGCATGGGATTTTATGTTCAAACAAAGCGGGCAAATGGCCCAAAAATACACTCTTGAATAAAAGAAGTAAAGGTGCAAAAAAAAAAGGTGTGTTGTGTGATCAGTGAACTCGTTGAGCTCGAATTTGCAGTTTGATCAGTGAACTCGTCCAAGGAGCCGGATCCCCTGACTTACGACCCCTCGACGTTGGGCATTGACGGGTGGGTCCGGGTCCACACGTCAGTGTGTGGGCCGTACGTCAGAGGAGCCGCGTCCCTTGTCCAAGACCCTTTTAAGCCCATCCCAACACATTTATCGGACATTGCGAAGTGAGTTCGTTAATACACCACGTAAGCATCATGAAGGCACTCCCTTCAAGAAATAAAAGGAAAACAGAAACCCAATCATAGAGGGTTTTCTTAGGGGTAAAGCTAAGTTTTATTTATCATAAACCACATAAGGTGGTATACAAAAAGGATTACGAGAATGGATCAAACCATAAATGTCACCCCTGCTCTAGTGTATTAGGGCATCTCCAAGGCGGACCCGCAAACCGTCCGCAACCGTCCAGACCGCGCTGTCCGGACTGCGGAAGCCATCCAACGCGGGTCTGTATCGGTCCACGGGGCGGTCCGAACGCGATTTCTCCTACAAACTGGAGACAAACCTGGGGGAGCTTTGCGGGAGTCCGGACCGATCCCAAGCCAGCTTCTGACCGCCCTGCCCCACCAAAACTCCTCCTCCCTCGGTCGCGCGCGTTACCGTCCGGCGCCAGCTGCCCGCATTCATGCCGCTGTAGAGCGCGCCGCTCAACATTGAAGACCGCTCAGGGCGGACGCGACCTCTCACAGCCTCCGCCATTGAAGCGGAGCGCCTGCCAAGGGCGCCGCCCGCGACGCGTCTCCGGTGTCCGCGCATGTTCAATGTCGGAGACGCATGACTGTGTTGGAAATATGCCCTAGAGGCAATAATAAAGTGGTTATTATTATATTTCCTTGTTCATGATAATTGTCTATTGTTCATGCTATAATTGTGTTATCCGGAAATCGTAATACATGTGTGAATACATAGACCACAACATGTCCCTAGTGAGCCTCTAGTTGACTAGCTCGTTGATCAATAGATGGTTACGGTTTCCTGACCATGGACATTGGATGTCGTTGATAACGGGATCACATCATTAGGAGAATGATGTGATGGACAAGACCCAATCCTAAGCATAGCACTAGATCGTGTAGTTCGTCTGCTAAAGCTTTTCTAATGTCAAGTATCATGTCCTTAGACCATGAGATTGTGCAACTCCCGGATACCGTAGGAATGCTTTGGGTGTATCAAACGTCACAACGTAACTGGGTGACCATAAAGGTGCACTACAGGTATCTCCGAAAGTGTCTGTTGGGTTGGCACGAATCGAGACTGGGATTTGTCACTCCGTATGACGGAGAGGTATCTCTGGGCCCACTCGGTAATGCATCATCATAATGAGCTCAATGTGACTAAAGAGTTAGCCACGGGATCATGCGTTACAGAACGAGTAAAGAGACTTGCCGGTAACGAGATTGAACAAGGTATAGGGATACTGATGATCGAATCTCGGGCAAGTATCATACCGGTAGACAAAGGGAATTGTATACGGGATTGATTGAATCCTCGACATCGTGGTTCATCCGATGAGATCATCGTGGAACATGTGGGAGCCAACATGGGTATCCAGATCCCGTTGTTGGTTATTGGCCGGAGAGATGTCTCGGTCATGTCTGCATGGTTCCCGAACCCGTAGGGTCTACACACTTAAGGTTCGGTGACGCTAGGGTTGTTATGGGAAATAGTATGTGAATACCGAATGTTGTTCGGAGTCCCAGATGAGATCCCGGACGTCACGAGGAGTTTCGGAATGGTCCGGAGGTGAAGAATTATATATGGGAAGTCCAGTTTCAGTCACCGGAATGGTTTCGGGGGTTATTGGTATTGTACCGGGACCACCGGAAGGTGTCCGGGGGTCCACCGGGTGGGGCCACCTGCCCCGGTGGGCCAAGTGGGCTGAGCAAGGGAGGGAACCAGCCCCTGGTGGGCTGGTGCGCCCCCCCAAGGGGCCCAAGGCGCCTAGGGTTGGAAACCCTAGGGGGTGGGGGCGCCTCCCACCAAACTTGGGGGGCAAGTTCCCCCCTTGGCCGCCCCCCCCCTTAGATGGGATCTAAGGGGGCCGGCCCCCTCTCCCCTTCACCCTATAAATAGAGGGGGGTGGGAGGGCAGCAGTACCTGATCCCTGGCGCAGCCCTCCCCCTCTCCAACACCTCCTCCTCCTCCGTTTGAGCTTGGCGAAGCCCTGCCGGAGAACTGCAAGTTCCACCACCACGCCGTCGTGCTGCTGGAGCTGTCTTCCCCAACCTCTCCCTCCTCCTTGCTGGATCAAGGCGCGGGAGACGTCACTGGGCTGCACGTGTGTTGAACGCGGAGGCACCGTTGTTCGGTGCTTAGATCGGAATCGACCGCGATCTGAATCGCTGCGTGTACGACTCCTCCAACCGCGTTCTTGCAACGCTTCCGCATCGCGATCTTCAAGGGTATGAAGATGCACTCCTCTCTCTCTCGTTGCTAGTCTCTCCATAGATTGATCTTGATGATGCGTAGGAATTTTTTTGATTTACTACTACGTTCCCCAACAGTGGTATCAGAGCTAGGTCTATGCGTAGTTTCTTACACGAGTAGAACACAAGTTGTTGTGGGCGTCGATTTTGTCAATTTACTTGCCGTTACTAGTCTTATCTTGATTCGACGGCATCGTGGGATGAAGCGGCCCGGACCGACCTTACACGTACGCTTACGTGAGACAGGTTCCACCGACTGACATGCACTAGTTGCATAAGGTGGCTAGAGGGTGTCTGTCTCTCCCACTTTAGTCGGATCGGATTCGATGAAAAGGGTCCTTATGAAGGGTAAATAGAAATTGGCATATCACGTTGTGGTTGTGGCGTAGGTAAGAAACGTTCTTGCTAGAAACCTATAGCAGCCACGTAAATTTTTTTGCAACAACAATTAGAGGACGTCTAACTTGTTCTTGCAGCATATGCCATGTGATGTGATATGGCCAAAAGGATGTGATGAATGATATATGTGATGTATGAGATTGATCATGTTCTTGTAATAGGAATCACGACTTGCATGTCGATGAGTATGACAACCGGCAGGAGCCATAGGAGTTGCCTTAATTTATTGTATGACCTGCGTGTCAATGAAAAACGCCATGTAATTACTTTACTTTATTGCTAACCGTTAGCCATAGTAGTAGAAGTAATAGTTGGCGAGGCAACTTCATGAAGACACGATGATGGAGATCATGATGATGGAGATCATGGTGTCATGCCGGTGACGATGATGATCATGGTGCCCCGAAGATGGAGATCAAAAGGAGCAAAATGATACTGGCCCTATCATGTCACTATTTGATTGCATGTGATGTTTATCATCTTTTTACATCTTATTTGCTTAGAACGACGGTACCATAAATAAGATGATCCCTCGCTAAAATTTCAAGAAAGTGTTCCCCCTAACTGTGCACCGTTGCGAAGGTTCGTTGTTTCAAAGCACCACGTGATGATCGGGTGTGATAGATTCTAACGTTCGAATACAACGGGTGTAAGCCAGATTTACACATGCAAAACACTTAGGTTGACTTGACGAGCCTAGCATGTACAGACATGGCCTCGGAACATGGAAGACCGAAAGGTCGAACATGAGTCGTATAGAAGATATGATCAACATGGAGATGTTCACCGTTGATGACTAGTCCGTCTCACGTGATGATCGGACACGGCCTAGTCAATTCGGATCATGTATCACTTAGATGACTAGAGGGATGTCTATCTAAGTGGGAGTTCATAGAATAATTTGATTAGATGAACTTAATTATCATGAACTTAGTCTAAAATCTTTACAATATGTCTTGTAGATCAAATGGCCCACGCTAATGTTGCCCTCAACTTCAACGCGTTCCTAGAGAAAACCAAGCTGAAAGACGATTGTAGCAACTACACGGACTGGGTCCGTAACCTGAGGATCATCCTCATAGCTGCCAAGAAAGCTTATGTCCTTGAAGCACCGCTAGGTGACGCACCTGTTTTCCCGGCAACTCAAGACATTATGAACGCCTGGCAGTCGCGTAGTGATGATTACTCCCTGGTTCAGTGCGACATGCTTTACAGCTTAGAACCGGGGCTCCAAAAGCGTTTTGAGCAACACGGAGCATATGAGATGTTCCAAGAGCTGAAAATGGTTTTCCAAGCTCATGCCCGGGTCGAGAGATATGAAGTCTCCGCAAGTTCTACAGTTGTAAGATGGAGGAGAATAGTTCTGTCAGCGAGCATATACTCAAAATGTCTGGGTTGCACAACCGCTTGTCTCAGCTGGGAGTTAATCTCCCGGATGACGCGGTCGTTGATAGAATCCTTCGGTCGCTTCCACCTAGCTATAAGAGCTTTGTGATGAACTTCAATATGCAGGGGATGGAAAAAACCATTCCTGAGATATATTCAATGCTGAAATCAGCGGAGGTGGAGATCAAAAAGGAACATCAAGTGTTGATGGTGAATAAAACCACTAAGTTCAAGAAAGGCAAGGGTAAAAATCAAGAAGGACAGCAAGGGAGTTGCCGTGCCCGGTAAGCAAGATACCGGGAAGAAGCCTAAGAATGGACCCAAGCCTGAGACTGAATGCTTTTATTGCAAGGGAACCGGTCACTGGAAGCGGAACTGCCCCAAGTACTTAGCGGATAAGAAGGCCGGCAATACCAAAGGTATATGTGATATACATGTTATTGATGTGTACCTTACCAGCGCTCGTAGTAGCTCCTGGGTATTTGATACCGGTGCGGTTGCTCATATTTGTAACTCAAAACAGGAGCTGCGGAATAAGCGGAGACTGGCGAAGGACGAGGTGACGATGCGCGTCGGGAATGGTTCCAAGGTCGATGTGATCGCCGTCGGCACGCTACCTCTACATCTGCCTACGGGATTAGTTTTAAACCTCAATAATTGTTATTTAGTACCAGCTTTGAGCATGAACATAGTATCATGATCTCGTTTGATGCGAGATGGCTACTCATTTAAATCCGAGAATAATGGTTGTTCTATTTATATGAGAGATATGTTTTATGGTCATGCCCCGCTGGTCAATGGTTTATTTTTATTGAATCTCGAACGTGATGTTACACATATTCATAGTGTGAATGCCAAAAGATGTAAGGTTGATAATGATAGTCCCACATACTTGTGGCACTGCCGCCTTGGTCACATTGATGTCAAACGCATGAAGAAACTCCATGCAGATGGACTTTTGGAGTCTCTTGATTATGAATCATTTGACACGTGCGAACCATGCCTCATGGGCAAAATGACCAAGACTCTGTTCTCCGGAACAATGGAGCGAGCAACCAACTTATTGGAAATCATACATACTGATGTGTGCGGTCCAATGAGCGTTGAGGCTCGCGGTGGTTATCGTTATGTTCTCACCCTCACTGATGACTTAAGTAGATATGGGTATGTCTACTTAATGAAACACAAGTCTGAGACCTTCGAAAAGTTCAAGGAATTTCAGAGTGAGGTTGAGAATCAACGTGACAGGAAAATAAAGTTCTTACGATCAGATCGTGGAGGGGAATATTTGAGTCACGAGTTTGGCACACACTTAAGGAAATGTGGAATTGTTTCACAACTCACGCCGCTTGGAACACCTCAGTGTAATGGTGTGTCCGAACGTCGTAATCGCACTCTATTGGATATGGTGCGATCTATGATGTCTCTTACCGATCTACCGCTATCATTTTGGGGTTATGCTTTAGAGACTGCCGCATTCACTTTAAATAGGGCTCCATCGAAATCCGTTGAGACGACACCGTATGAATTATGGTTTGGGAAGAAACCTAAGCTGTCGTTTCTGAAAGTTTGGGGATGCGATGCTTATGTCAAGAAACTTCAACCTGAAAAGCTCGAACCCAAATCGGAAAAATGCGTCTTCATAGGATACCCTAAAGAAACTATTGGGTATACCTTCTACCTTAGATCCGAAGGCAAGATCTTTGTTGCCAAGAATGGATCCTTTTTGGAGAAAGAGTTTCTCTCGAAAGAAGTAAGTGGGAGGAAAGTAGAACTTGATGAGGTACCCCCTCTTGAACCGGAGAGCAGCGCAGCTCAGGAAGATGTTTCTGTGGTGCCTGCACCGACTAGAGAGGAAGTTAATGATGATGATCATGAAACTTCGGATCAAGTTGCTACTGAACTTCCTAGGTCCACGAGGACATGTTCCGCACCAAAGTGGTACGGCAACCCTGTCTTGGAAGTCATGTTGTTAGACAATGGTGAACCTTCGAACTATGAAGAAGCGATGGCGGGCCCGGATTCCAACAAATGGCTAGAAGCCATGAAATCCGAGATAGGATCCATGTATGAAAACGAAGTATGGACTTTGACAGACTTGCCCAATGATCGGCAAGCCATAGAGAACAAATGGATCTTTAAGAAGAAGACATACGCGGATGGTAACGTGACCATCTATAAGGCTCGACTTGTCGCTAAGGGTTATCGACAAGTTCAAGGGGTTGACTACGATGAGACCTTCTCACCCGTAGCGAAGCTGAAGTCCGTCAGAATCATGTTAGCAATTGCCGCATACTATGATTATGAGATATGGCAAATGGACGTCAAAACGGCATTCCTTAATGGTTTCCTTAAGGAAGAGTTGTATATGATGCAGCCGGAAGGTTTTGTCGATCCTAATAATGCTGACAAGGTATGCAAGCTCCAGCGCTCAATCTATGGGCTGGTGCAAGCATCTCGGAGTTGGAACATTCGCTTTGATGAGATGATCAAAGCGTTTGGGTTTACACAGACTTATGGAGAAGCCTGTGTTTACAAGAAAGTGAGTGGGAGCTCTGTAGCATTTCTCATATTATATGTGGATGACATACTATTAATGGGAAATGATATAGAATTCTTGGAAAGCATAAAGGCCTACTTGAATAAGTGTTTTTCAATGAAGGACCTTGGAGAAGTTGCTTACATATTAGGCATCAAGATCTATAGAGATAGATCGAGACGCCTCATTGGTCTTTCGCAAAGCACATACCTTGACAAGATATTGAAGAAGTTCAATATGGATCAGTCCAAGAAGGGGTTCTTGCCTGTATTGCAAGGTGTGAGATTGAGCACGGCTCAATGCCCGACCTCGGCAGAAGATAGAGAAAAGATGAGTGTCATCCCCTATGCCTCAGCCATAGGGTCTATTATGTATGCCATGCTGTGTACCAGACCTGATGTGAACCTCGCCATAAGTTTGGTAGGGAGGTACCAAAGTAATCCCGGCATGGAACACTGGACAGCGGTCAAGAACATCCTGAAGTACCTGAAAAGGACTAAGGATATGTTTCTCGTTTATGGAGGTGACGAAGAGCTCGTCGTAAAGGGTTACGTCGATGCTAGCTTCGACACAGATCTGGATGACTCCAAGTCACAAACCGGATACGTGTATATTTTGAATGGTGGGGCAGTCAGCTGGTGCAGTTGCAAGCAAAGCGTCGTGGCGGGATCTACATGTGAAGTGGAGTACATAGCAGCCTCGGAGGCAGCACAGGAAGCAGTCTGGATGAAGGAGTTCATCACCGACCTAGGAGTTATTCCCAATGCGTCGGGCCCAATGACTCTCTTCTGTGACAACACTGGAGCTATTGCCCTTGCCAAGGAGCCCAGATTTCACAAGAAGACCAGGCATATCAAGCGTCGCTTCAACTCCATTCGTGAACATGTTCAAGATGGAGACATAGATATTTGTAAAGTGCATACGGATCTGAATGTCGCAGATCCGTTGACTAAACCTCTTCCACGAGCAAAACATGATCAACACCAGAACTCTATGGGTGTTCGATTCATCACAATGTAACTAGATTATTGACTCTAGTGCAAGTGGGGGACTGTTGGAAATATGCCCTAGAGGCAATAATAAAGTGGTTATTATTATATTTCCTTGTTCATGATAATTTTCTATTGTTCATGCTATAATTGTGTTATCCGGAAATCGTAATACATGTGTGAATACATAGACCACAACATGTCCCTAGTGAGCCTCTAGTTGACTAGCTCGTTGATCAATAGATGGTTACGGTTTCCTGACCATGGACATTGGATGTCATTGATAACGGGATCACATCATTCGGAGAATGATGTGATGGATAAGACCCAATCCTAAGCATAGCACTAGATCGTGTAGTTCGTCTGCTAAAGCTTTTCTAATGTCAAGTATCATGTCCTTAGACCATGAGATTGTGCAACTCCCGGATACCGTAGGAATGCTTTGGGTGTATCAAACGTCACAATGTAACTGGGTGACCATAAAGGTGCACTACAGGTATCTCCGAAAGTGTCTGTTGGGTTGGCACGAATCGAGACTGGGATTTGTCACTCCGTATGACGGAGAGGTATCTCTGGGCCCACTCGGTAATGCATCATCATAATGAGCTCAATGTGACTAAAGAGTTAGCCACGGGATCATGCGTTACGGAACGAGTAAAGAGACTTGCCGGTAACGAGATTGAACAAGGTATAGGGATACCGACGATCGAATATCGGGCAAGTATCATACCGGTAGAGAAAGGGAATTGTATACGGGATTGATTGAATCCTCGACATCGTGGTTCATCCGATGAGATCATCGTGGAACATGTGGGAGCCAACATGGGTATCCAGATCCCGCTGTTGGTTATTGGCCGGAGAGATGTCTCGGTCATGTCTGCATGGTTCCCGAACCCGTAGGGTCTACACACTTAAGGTTCGGTGACGCTAGGGTTGTTATGGGAAATAGTATGTGAATACCGAATGTTGTTCGGAGTCCCGGATGAGATCAAGGACGTCACGAGGAGTTCCAGAATGGTCCGGAGGTGAAGAATTATATATGGGAAGTCCAGTTTCAGTCACCGGAATGGTTTCGGGGGTTATCGGTATTGTACCGGGACCATCGGAAGGTGTCCGGGGGTCCACCGACTGGGGCCACCTGCCCCGGTGGGCCAAGTGGGCTGAGCAAGGGAGGGAACCAGCCCCTGGTGGGCTGGTGCACCCCCCCCCAAGGGGCCCAAGGCGCCTAGGGTTGGAAACCCTAGGGGGTGGGGGCGCCTCCCACCAAACTTGGGCGGCAAGTTCCCCCCTTGGCCGCCACCCCCCCTTAGATGGGATCTAAGGGGGCCGGCCCCCTCTCCCCTTCACCCTATAAATAGAGGGGAGGTGGGAGGGCAGCAGTACCTGATCCCTGGCGCAGCCCTCCCCCTCTCCAACACCTCCTCCTCCTCCGTTTGAGCTTGGCGAAGCCCTGCCAGAGAACTGCAAGTTCCACCACCACGCCGTCGTGCTGCTGGAGCTGTCTTCCCCAACCTCTCCCTCCTCCTTGCTGGATCAAGGTGCGGGAGACGTCACCGGGTTGCACGTGTGTTGAACGCGGAGGCACCGTTGTTCGGTGCTTAGATCGGAATCGACCGCGATCTGAATCGCTGCGTGTACGACTCCTCCAACCGCGTTCTTGCAACTCTTCCGCATCGCGATCTTCAAGGGTATGAAGATGCACTCCTCTCTCTCTCGTTGCTAGTCTCTCCATAGATTGATCTTGGTGATGCGTAGGAATTTTTTTGATTTACTACTACGTTCCCCAACAGACTGGATGGGACGGGATGGATATCTATCACGCCCGTTCAATGCTGTTGTCTGTCCGTATGCCAGCATTAACCAAGCTCACCAGCCGAGAAACCCACTCCAGCGTCGCGCATTGACGCACCCGGACGCCTGGCCTCACCAGAATCTGCTATATAAAGGCTGCCACACCTGGCTAACTCCACACCACAACGCAAGCTCCTCCCCATCCTCCTCCCTTCCACTGCATCCGCCATAACTGCAGGCGGCGAAGCTCTGTGGGAGAGCCTTTCCATGGAGATGAAGCACGCCGTGGCCGCCTTTGCCGCCGCCTGACAGAGCCGCCATGCTAGGTGGATCGAGGCCGACTTGCCGGTCAGCTAGCCCGAGGTCTCCGACGACAAGGACGAGAGCACGATGGAGACAGGCTCCGACGACACTGCCCCGACTCCTGCGCCTCCTGTGCACGCCGGCTTCATCACGGAGCAGGCGCATGCGTGATACGTCCATTTTGCATCATGATTTCCTACTGTTATTTATAATATTTTTATGCATAATAATGCTTTTGGGAGTAATTCTAATGCCTTCTCTCATAATATGCAAGGTTTACACAAAGAGGGAGAATGCCGACAGCTGGAATTCTGGACCTGAAAAAGCTATGTCAGAGATACCTATTCTGCACATCTCCAAGTGAGCTAAAAATTTACGGAGAATTGTTTTGGAATATATAAAAAATACTGGAGCAAATAACTACCGGAGGGGGGCCACCCAGTGAGCACAAGACACCAGGGCGCGCCCTGGTGGGTTGTGCTCAGCCCAGCCCACCTCCGATGCCCATCTTCTGGTATATAAGTCATTTTGACCTAGAAAAATAAGGAAAGGACTTTCAGGACGGAGCGCCACCGTCTCGAGGTGGAACTTGGTGATGTTTGCTTGAACTACGTCGGTATTTCTCCAAAGAGGAAGGGATGATGCAGCACATCAACGGTAGGTATTTCCCTAAGTGATGTGACCAAGGTTATCGAACCAGTCGGAGAACCAAGCAACACTACATAAACAGAACCACCACACAAAGAACAAATACTTGCAACCCGACGTGTAAAGGGGGTTGTCAATCCCTTTCGGGTAACGGCACCATAAATTGGCAAACGGACGGAAGATAAATTGTAGTAGATTGGATAAATAGATCGCGAATAAAATAAAGTGAAGCAAAATATTTTTGGGTTTTTAGAAATATAGATCTGGAAATAAAAGTGGCAAATAAATAAAAAGGCAAATAGCAAAATAGATCTGAAAATATATGATGAGAAAATAGATCCGGGGGCCGTAGATTTCACTAGTGGCTTCTCTCGAGAAAAATAGCATACGGTGGGTAAACAAATTACTGTTGGGCAATTGATAGAACTTCAAATAATAATGACGATATCCAGGCAATGATCATTATATAGGCATCACGTCCAAGATTAGTAGACCGACTCCTGCCTGCATCTACTACTATTACTCCACACATCGACCGCTATCCAGCATGCATCTAGTGTATTAAATTCATGGAGAAACGGAGTAATGCAATAAGAACGATGGCATAATATAGACAAGATCTATTTATGTAGAAATAGACCCCATCTTGTTATCCTTAATAGCAACGATACATACGTGTCGGTTCCCCTTCTGTCACTGGGATCAAGCACCGTAAGATCGAACCCATCACAAAGCACCTCTTCCCATGGCAAGAAAAATCAATCTAGTTGGCCTAACTAAACCAAAGATTCGAAGAAGAAATACGAGACTATAAGTAATCATGCATATAAGAGATCAAAAGACTCAAATAACTTTCATGGATAAAAACATAGATATGATCATAAACTCAAAGTTCAACGGGTCCCAACAAACACACCGCAAAAAGAGTTACATCAAATAGATCTCCAAGAGACCATTGTATTGAGAATCAAAAGAGAGAGAGGAAGCTATCTAGCTACTGCCTACGGACCCGTAGGTCTACAATGAACTACTCACGCATCATTGGAGAGGCACCAATGAGAATGATGAACCCCTCCGTGATGGTGTCTAGATTGGATCTGTGGTTTCTGGAACTTGCGGCAGCTGAAATTGATTTTCGTCGACTCCCCTAGGGTTTCTGGAATATTGGGGTATTTATAGAGCAAAGACGCGGTGCGGAAGGTGGCCGAGGTGGGCACAACCCACCTGGGCGCGCCTGGGCCCCCAGGCATGCCCTGGTGGGTTGTGCTCCCCTCGGAGCCCCCCTCAGGTACTTTCTTGGCCCAACTTGTGTCTTCTGGTCCAGAAAAAATCACCAAAAAGTTTCGCTGCTTTTGGACTCCATTTGGTATTGATTTCCTGCGAAGTAGAAAACAAGCAAAAAATAGCAACTGGCACTGGGCACTATGTCAATAGGTTAGTCCCAAAAAATGATATAAAGTTGCTATAAAATGATTGTAAACCATCCAAGAATGATAATATAATAGCATGGAACAATCAAAAATTATAGATACGTTGGAGATGTATCAGCATCCCCAAGCTTAATTCTTGCTCGTCCTCGAGTAGGTAAATGATAAAAACAGAATTTTTGATGTGGAATGCTGCCTAACATGTTCATCACATATTCTTTTCTTTGTAGCATGGACATTTGGACTTTTATATGATTCAAAGCAATAGTCTAGTTTTGACATGAATATTTCAATACTCAAGCATATCAACAAGCAACCATGTCTTTCAAAATATCAACACTAAAGAAAGTTATCCCTGTGACGCCCCCGGCTCAATCGTGCACTAATCATACACGCAAATGCACACGATCAAGCCTAAGGACTCACAGGAAGATATCACAACACAACTCTAAAACATAAATAAAGTCATACAAGCTTTATATTACAAGCCAGGGGCCTCGAGGGCTCGAGTACAAAAGCTCGCATACAAGCGTCAGCGGAAGCATCAGATATCTGAGTACAGATATGAAACAGAAACAGAAAGGCCTTTAGAAAGGCGGGGCAAAATAAAACACTACAATCGAAAGGCGAAGGCCTCCTGCCTGGGACCCTCCGATCCTACTCCTGGTCGTCAGTCAACTCGTAGTAGTATCCACCCTCGGGGTAGTAGTAGCGATCGTCGGCGGGGGCAACTGTATCCGGGGCTCCGTCATCTGGTCGCATCAAATGAATATGGGGGAAAAAGAAAGCAAAGCAACCATGAGTACTCATCCGAAGTACTCAGCAAGCAAGGATCTACACTACATATGCAACATTATCAAAGGAAGGCTGTATATGTGGACTGGGCTGCAGAAATGCCAGAATACAGAGAAGGCCTAGTCCTATCGAAGACTAGCATCTTCAGAGGTCTTGCAGCAATAGAAGAGAGTAGAACAGTACAATATAATGTAGCAGTATCATTAAGTCTCAACCTCACCCAGAGATCCTTTCTTGACTCCCTGCGAGAAAGCAATCCCAGAGCCATACAGTCATCAACCTCGTCCTGAGATCCCTTCTCAACTCCCTGCGAGAAGCAATCCCAGAGCCTCATATCCAGGTCTCATCTCAACTTCTAGCTGTATCAATCGGGATACAACTCCGAGTGTACGTTACCGAGGATCCGGCTATGCATAGATTAGTTCTTCCCTGCAGGGGTGCACCAACTTACCGACCACGCTCGCTTAACTCCGGCCGTACACACTTTTCTGGGTCATGCCCGACCTCGGCAAAACGACACACCGCAACCCTACCTACATCTCAGCAGAGAGGTCCCCGCCGGTCTACATCCTAAGCACAAGGGGGTCTTGGCCATCGCCCCTTGCCCTCCGGGTCGTTGCGTGCCGGGCGAACCAGGCTCCACCCCTCAGGATGGTGCCAGCCCAGCCCGGCTGCAGTGCTGAACTGGACGTCTGACAGAGCTTTCGGCTGATGCATACGATGCAGAACGCCCATACTATGCCCACGTGGTGGTTAGTGCTATCGGGCCAGAGGCCCACTCAGATCAAATATCCAAACCGTTAGTACCTTGGGGGTGCGGTAACGAGCAGAGACTCACAATTGATGTGACCCCGTCGCCCCGTCTCGAGGACTTGCGGCAAGGGCCAAGAATGCCCGGCCACGCCTCGTATTCTCACTCGGGCACCATCCAGGTCAACCCGTCTCACAAAAGACTGTCGGGAACTCAGGTCCACCTCTACTGGGCGGTACCGCCTGTCCCTCCAGTCCTGCAGTTAAAGTAACTCCCTCGGGTCGCCCTCAGGGCCGACCCGTTTCTAACAGGGTGCAGGGGTAAAGTCACAGTAGCCGTGTGTCCATAACATCAAGGGAATCCAAGGTATCACCCTCGATGGATACCCACTCGATGTAACTGTCAAGGTGAACGTAGGAGGATTCACCCTCGATGGGTTCACACTTGATGTGTTGCACGACTGCGTCGTTATCGAAAGTGGTGAAGGAGGAATCACCCTCGATGACCACGACCAAATAGCTACTCTATAGGGTTAACATCAGAAGTGCTACAAGAGGTTTCACCCTCGGCACTCGATAGTAACGCTGCAGTGTTGTTACAACTAAGGGGGTGATGTGCGGTGCCGGGGCCTGGTCTTCAATCCCGTTGATCGAGTCTTCTGATAATCCAGCGGGGCAGTCGGGAAAAGTGGGGGTCACTGATAGGTCTCTACCCAGCCTATACTAAGCAGTTTAGGATATGCAGGTAATTATCAACAGCAGGTTACAATAAACAGACTATGCATCAGAATACGTAAAGCAGCAGCAACAATTCTAATGCAAGCATGAGAAAATAGAATGGGCGATATCGGGATGATCAAAGGGGGGGCTTGCCTGGTTGCTCGGCGGCAAAGGCAAGGTCGTCGGTGGTGTAGCCAATCACCGGAGCTGCGTCGGTCTCGGAGACTACGTCGGTACCGGGATCTAACGAGAGAGAAGTGGGGGAAGAACAGTAAATACAAAGCAAACAAGTGCTATACAATGTATGACATGACAATATGCAGTGCTGGATGTGTCCTAACGTATGGTTGCACGTCACCGAGGAAGGGGGAAACCATCCGGGAGTGTTTTCCCGGTTCCGGACATTTGTCAGACAGATGACCGGAGGGGGACGGTTCCATGTTCGGATAGTTAGGGACGTGTGGCGGACGAACGGACATCGTATTCGGATTCGTTTCGTCGTTCTGAGCAACTTTCATGTAGAAAGTTTTTCGATCCGAGCTACGGTTTATTTTCTACGAATTTCCAAAGTTCTCTGAAAATCTCCGAAATTCTGCAAAGTCCTCAGTTTAAACATCACTTAGCTGTTTTCCAGAGGCTCTAGCTAGTGTTATGTTCATCCTATGGCTTTGTGCCTTATACCATTCTTGATCAATTTGCTGTGATCTACATGACAGTATCAAGTGCATCTATGTTAGTGTCCATTAGCTTGTTCAATTCTTTGATTGAAAAGTGCTACTCCAGTATTTCTGTTTGTTGTTTTTCAATTAACAGAACATAGCCTTTTGTCATTTTCGTAGGAATTAATCCATGTATCAAATGGATTTGGTCCAGTGGGATAAAAGGAAGTTTGTCCAGTGTACTTTCTATGCATATTATTTTCATCTATGTTAGAGCTTGTTTTGCTGCTGTTCAGGGGTTGTTTATAGGGCTAGTCAGTGTCATATCAGTAAAGCTAGCTACTGCTACAGTAACTGAACGTTACTGTAGCAGAGCAGTAGCAAAGTAGTAGCAGCGGCGCTGCGGCAGCAAAGCAGCTGCGGCATGAGCAGCAGCAGCCGCAGCAAGCACTAACAACGACAACAGGCAGCAGCACTAGCCGCAGAGCATCAGCGAGCAGCAGCAAGAGCGGCAAACGGAGCAGCAGCAGAAGTGCAGCAGTAGAGCAACAACAGCAAAGGGAGCGGCGCGGCAGCAGAAAGCACGGGTGCGCGCATGCGAGCGGCAGCAGGCGGACGGGCAGGGGCGCGCCGGGCGCGGCCCTGGCGAGCAGCGGGGGCGTGGTCGTGGGGATGAGGACGCGCAACAGGGAGGTGCGCGAGATACAGCCGGCGTTTAACCGCACATGCGCGCGCCGGCGATGATCTTCAGGAGCGGCGACGACGCACGGGAAGGTAGTCTACAGGGACCAAAACGAGCAGCGGTTCAAGCCATTCGAACGAGGGCACCGCACTGCGTCCGTAGATGGCACGGACGCGAGCTAGGACGGGCGGAAGTGAACGGGACAACGACGTCCGACGGCGATGACGGCGGTGCTATATGGGGACTAGCCTACAGGGCACGGAAAGGAGTAAGGGGAGGTCGAGGAGGAGCGAGAGCTCACAGTGAAGCTCGTGGTGGGGCTCGACGAGGTCGTGCGTGCCGGAGATGAGCAGATCGAGGTGGTGACCGTGGTGTCGCAGCCGAGGAAGATGAGGACGATGGCGAGGCTCCAAGGCGGTCCAGCTTGCGAGGCTCTGCGTAGGTGACGAGGAGGGAGGCGCGCATCTCCTGGGCATCCTCTCGTCGCTCGGGGACAGCATTGGCCGTGAGGACATTGGCGGCGGTGCCACCATGGTCGCGGACGATGGCTAAATGGAACGGGACGAAACGAGGGGGACGAATTGGGAGGACTAGGGTTTTTGGGAGAGAGAGAGAGAGCGTCGAGGGCTTGCCCTTATCCTCAGGGGGGGGGGCGTGGGATAGGTGCCACGGCGGCATCGCCGGCCAGGGAGGCCAGGATGGCCGCCACGCTCCCCTCTGCTTCCTGTAGCGGCAGGTAGAGGTAGATAGAGGTGGGCTGGGCCTTCCCTTTTGCAAGATGGGCCATACTGCCAGTAGATTAGGTCATCTACTTCCTCTTTCTCTCTCCTCTTTTCTTTACATTTCTACCATTGTTTTCTATTTAGTTGCTATAGCAAATGAATTTAGTTGAGCTTGAAATTTGGCACAAAATTCAAGCGCAGTATCTTGGAGCGGCACATAAAGTTTTGAGTCATTTGGAAACTCATAATTATTTGTTTATTTTGAAATGGTTGCGTTTGTTGGAGTTGGACCATTTTATATTTTACTAGAGATTAATCGGAGAGCCAAATGATGTTGGATTCAACATGACAAATGACCAAGGGAAATTATACTGAAATTTGAACATTTTAGTTTTATAGTTTGAAGAAATAATAATTTGACTTGTTATTTGAATTTTGAATTTGACTCCGATTTTCATCAAGTGGCAAATTGGCTTAATAAAATACGATGACATGGCACAGTAGGGTGAGGTTACTGTCGCTTAATTATCCGGGCGTTACAAATCTCCTCCACTACAAGAAATCTCGTCCCGAGATTTAAGTGGGGAAGTAAGGGTAACTTCGGGAGAACTGACCTTTGCAAGGTCGAACATCTGGTGGTTGACTCAGGGAATGTGGCGGAAAAAATCTCTCGAATGGAAATTTAAGGAATCATCGAGAGCAAAGTAAGGAGTTGCAATAAGAGGTTTCAAGCAGACAGACAATCGCTCGATGCTTGAAGTAGTGTGAAAAGGGGTTCAATGCATCGAGAATAGATCAACTCTTGGAGGGGGGGGGGGCTCGTGATACACACGTAGCCAGGAGCACAGGATACTTCGGAATCAAAGATATAAGGGAGAGTCAGGTTTTCGATCCTGTGGAACTGTGCTGAGGGTTGATCGAGAGCAGGGAGGACGGTGGCATCTTATGCGGTTACGGCAATGGGGCATGTCAGAGGGTACTCTGTCAGTTATGTCGGCAACAACATCGGTACCAAGGGTGAGGGACGAAGAGAACCATTTTCCTTCTCGTTAAGACGAGGCGGACCAATAGGCAAAGTTCTCGTCCATCGGTGGTTACCGGAATGTCATCAACAGTAGTAACAGAGTCTTACTAACAAGGTTGTACATCGAGGTGTTTTCATAAGCAAAGAATTAATACTGCTTAGCTCATATAGATCACAAGAGAGGTTAAACAAACCAATGGAAAGGAAAATGAAATTATCGGATTAAACAGACCAATGGAAGGGAAAATGTGTCTATCAAATTAAACACACAAATGGAAAGGGAAATGTGTTTACTCACAAGAGTTAAGAGTATATCCTTCCCAAGGAAAAGCGGAGCATGATATACATGATAGAACAGCAAGTTCAAAAGCATTTAGATAAAGGGGCGAGGGAAGAATCATGATATTACCCATACAACGGTGTTTGATTATGAAAATCACAAGAGATACAAAGGATTACTTCCAAGATTATCTCGGAACATAAGGATTAACCAACCACAACCAGGTCTGTGTTGGCAGGAAGTCAAGGATGTCATCGATGATATCACAAATCATCGAGGGGCAGGGATGGTATTTCTATCCATGAATTCAATTGACATCTCTGAAGAAGCCAAAGTGTTGACGGTGATCACGACAAATTTTGTCGATAGACTCTAAGAAGATGCCATCGAGCAGCGACGACAACAAGCAAAAGGAAGGATGAAACGAAGGGTTATGGGAACCACGGATACGACACAAGCTCGAAATCAAGCTTGCTGTTCAAGGCGAAATTATATGACAAGGAGGAGCGACATAAGCTTAGCTCGTCGTCGGAAGTTGCTCCGGGCATAAGGGCCAGGTAGCACAGTTAAAATTTGGCACGATAAAGATATAGCCTATCAGGCTAGGAATGATGTGATGGGGTATTAAACTTCCCAGTAACAAGTACTAGGGGTAATACCGGAAGGTAAATCGGAGTAGAGGTTGGACGGGTGAAATGATCTGCAGAGGACAAATAGTTTAACTTATCCGGGAAATGGAATCAAAGAAGAACAATATGGTCGAAACCACGGTTGCAAAGGACCAAACATAAGTACAAGATGAACTTATCACAAGGGGATTATTATTATTACAAGAAGCTTCCATGATAAGTTCCACATCGGGTCCATGGGCATGAACACAAAGGTTCAAGGTCGACTACCACTTCATCAATGCATAACCTTCCATTCACTTCTCGCTTTCGATGGAGCTGTAGTGTTGAAGATTTATCTGGTGATGCACTAGAAGAGTATGACTCACATGACCTTCGAGTTCACACGGATTAGGGAAAGCATAGGTTCAACCCATCGGGGCATTTTTACGAACCTATACAACCATCAACCAAAGCAAGGAATACGGGTTCGTAAGCAGAGTACCGAAGCTAAAGCAGATGATACAATTTACCAAAGGCATTATGTATCAGGGGAGAACTCGAAAGATTTTGGATGTTAAGGACACTGTCGGATAACAACCCAACAATGGATCTGGTGATTCTCGACGGAGTTGATGTGAGTATCAGTACTCAACCAAAAGAAGAAGAAATGCAAGGGCATCGGTTTATGGAAACATCTGAATAATTCGATGCTTAAATACAAAGAAATTTGATTTCTAGATCGGTGTATCAGAATCAGATGATCCGATCGAAGATGGATAGGTTGAACAGACTTAGAGGCACACCCGATCAAATCTTGATTGGGCAAGAACCAGCTCATATTCGAAACGATGTCTGAGCCGAAAAGAAAATTTCTAAGGATTAATTGATGATTGCGAGTATTCGCACACTTGTTGAATCCATAGGAACAGAATGACAATCACAAAGGATTATAATAAATATTGCTGGGCATATGGAATTAACCATACTGCAAGCAGGCAAGGAAAATCAAGAGCAGTAGAGTGCAGAGGATTTTCGGGAGATCAGATAGCATTTCAAAGTATTTTGGAAAGCATATGAACAACTGGGGATGTACGGACCCCGGGTACGTGAATTATCCGCAGTGCGAAAAGAAGCTGCAAAGCAGAAGGCACAAAGGATTCTCGGAACAACGAAGGGTATTTCGGGGTATCTTGTACATGCAGGAGTAACTGGGCAAGGATATGTAAACGGCAAGGATGTGTGGCTATCCCGGGGGTTTATCGGTGGAAGGGAACTGCAAGAGCAGTGGGTACAGGGTCTCAGAATCATCGAAGAGTATCTTCAGAGTCTTCTGATGAAGCAGACGATCATCTGTGGTGAAGGGGCTCTCCGGGAGGAAGTGGTTACGAGATCCCAATGCCAGAGTTAGCAAAATCATTTAACCCGAATAGAAGAGAGATCAGAATCCCAGAGTATAGACGAGGAATAAAATATCCTAATACCACCCAATTGGCGACGTGGGCCCGTAAGCCACACAGCCAAGTTAGTAAAACAGTTTTCTTTGTCTAGACTCAACTTCGGCCAAGTTTTCTTTGACTAAACAGCTTTACTGTAGCAGAGCAGTAGCAAAGTAGTAGCAGCGGCGCTGCGGCAGCAAAGCAGCTGCGGCATGAGCAGCAGCTGCTGCAGCAAGCACTAACAACGACAACAGGCAGCAGCACTAGCCGCAGAGCATCAGCGAGCAACAGCAAGAGCGGCAAACGGAGCAGCAGCAGAAGTGCAGCAGTAGAGCAACAGCAGCAAAGGGAGCGGCACGGCAGCAGAAAGCACGGGCGTGCGCATGCGAGCGGCAGCAGGCGGACGTGCAGGGGCGCGTCGGGCGCGGCCTTGGCGAGCAGCGGGGGCGTGGTCGTGGGGATGAGGACGCGCAACAGGGAGGTGCGCGAGATACAGCCGGCGTTTAACCACACATGCGCGCGCCGGCGACGATCTTCAGGAGCGGCGACGACGCACGGGAAGGTAGTCTACAGGGACCAAAATGAGCAGCGGTTCAAGCCATTCGAACGAGGGCACCGCACTGCGTCCGTAGATGGCACGGACGCGAGCTAGGACGGGCGGAAGTGAACGGGACAACGACGTCCGACGACGATGACGGCGGTGCTATATGGGGACTAGCCTACAGGGCACGGAAAGGAGTAAGGGGAGGTCGAGGAGGAGCGAGGGCTCACAGTGAAGCTCGTGGTGGGGCTCGACGAGGTCGTGCGTGCCGGAGATGAGCAGATCGAGGTGGTGACCGTGGTGTCGCAGCCGAGGAAGATGAGGACGATGGCGAGGCTCCAAGGCGGTCCAGCTTGCGAGGCTCTGCGTAGGTGACGAGAAGGGAGGCGCGCATCTCCTGGGCATCCTCTCGTCGCTCGGGGACAGCATTGGCCGCGAGGACATTGGCGGCGTTGCCACCATGGTCGCGGACGACGGCTAAACGGAAGGGGACGAAACGAGGGGGACGAATTGGGAGGACTAGGGTTTTGGGGAGAGAGAGAGCGTCGAGGGCTTGCCCTTATCCTTAGGGGGGCCGTTGGATAGGTGCCATGGCGGCATCGCCGGCCAGGGAGGCCAGGATGGCCGCCACGCTCCCCTCTGCTTCCTGTAGCGGCAGGTAGAGGGAGATGGAGGTGGGCTGGGCCTTCCCTTTTGCAAGATGGGCCAAACTGCCAGTAGATTAGGTCATCTACTTCCTCTTTCTCTCTTCTCTTTTCTTTACATTTCTACCACTGTTTTCTATTTAGTTGCTATAGCAAATGAATTTAGTTCAGCTTGGGGCGGCACATAAAGTTTTGAGTCATTTGGAAACTCATAATTATTTGTTTATTTTGAAATGGTTGCGTTTGTTGGAGTTGGACCACTTTATATTTTACTAGAGATTAATCGGAGAGCCAAATGATGTTGGATTCAACATGACAAATGACCAAGGGAAATTATACTGAAATTCAAACATTTTAGTTTTATAGTTTGAAGAAATAATAATTTGACTTGTTATTTGAATTTTGAATTTGACTCCGATTTTCATCAAGTGGCAAATTGGCTTAATAAAATACGATGACATGGCACAGTAGGGTGAGGTTACTGTCGCTTAATTATCCGGGCGTTACAATCCCTAGACCATTATGCTCAATCATTGATCCATTCATGAAACACACTCGCATATTAGCTACACCCAATGCTCAAGTACGATCATAGTGCCCCTTAGTTGGTGCTTTATAAGAGAAGATGGAGACTCAAAATAAAAATTGCATAAAGTAAAAGAAATGCCCTTCGCAGAGGGAAGTAGGGATTTGTAGAGGTGCCAGGCCTCAAAGCGAAAAAAGTAGAGATAAAACATTTTGGGTGGCATGCTTTTCCTGTCAACGAAAACGATCGAGTAGTTCCCAATACTTTCCATGCTACATATATCATAGGCGGTTCCCAAACAGAATGTGACGCCCCCGGCTTAATTGTGCACTAATCATACACGCAAATGAACATGATCAAGCCTAAGGACTCACTTGAAGATATCACAACACAACTCTAAAACATAAATAAAGTCATACAAGCTTTATATTACAAGCCAGGGCCTCGAGGGCTCGAATACATAGCTCGATGGCATACAAGCGTCAGCGGAAGCATCAGATATCTGAGTACAGATATAAAAGATAAAACAGAATAAGCCTTTAAGAAGGCGGGGCAAAATAAAATACTACGATCGAAAGGCGCAGGCCTCCTACCTGGGACCCTCCGAACCTACTCCTAGTCGTTGGACGGCTCCTCGTAGTAGTACTCGCCGGGAGGGTAGTAGTAGTAGTAGCTGTCGGCGGGGGCAGCTGGCTCCGGGGCTCCGTCGTCTGGTTGCGACAAATGGATAGGGGGAGAAAAAGAAAGCAAAGCAAACGTGAGTACTCATCCGAAGTACTCAGCAAGCAAGGATCTACACTACATATGCAACATTTTCAAAGGAGGGTTGTATGTGTGGACTGGGCTGCAGAAATGCCATAATAGAGGGGAAAGCCTAGTCCTATCGAAGACTAGCATCTTCAGCATCTTCATCGGTCTTGCAGCATTAGAAGAGTGCAGATTAACATAAGGTAAAGTAGTAGTAGTGTTATCAACCTCGCCTAGAGATCCTTCCTCGACTCCCTGCGAGAAAGCAATCCCAGAGCCATACTATCCAGTTATCATCTCAAGTCACCAGTTCTAGTTGTATCGATCGGGATACAACTCTGAGTGTCCGTTACCGTAGGACAGGCTATCGATAGATTGTTTCTTCCCTGCAGGGGTGCACCAACTTACCCACCACGCTCGATTAATTCTGGCCGGACACACTTTTCTGGGTCATGCCCGGCCTCGGCCAAACGATACGCCGCAACCCGACCGAAAACTTAACAGATAGGTCAGCACGCCGGACTAAACCTATGCCCCCAGGGGTCTTGGGCCATCGCCCCGGGAACTCCTACACGTTGCGAACGCGGCCGCGAGCAGACCTAGCAACCCCTTAATACAAGCGTGGTTGCGTTACCAGTCCAACACGGCGCGCGCCGCTCAGTCCCATGACGTCTATTAAGCTTCGGCTGATGTATACGACGCAGAACGCCCATACTATGCCCACGTGCTGGTTAGTGCTATCGGGCCAGAGGCCCCTCGGATCAAATATCCAAACCGTTAGTGTGTTGGTAGTTCGGTTACGGGCAGAGACTCACGAAAGATGTGACCCCGTCGCCCCGTCTCGAGGACTTGCGGCAAGGGCTAAGAATGCCCGGCCACGCCTCGTATTCATCTTTCAGGCACCTTCTAGGTCAATCCGTCTCCACATCACTTCGCAATTATGCTCGCGTGGGTACCCCTCAAGGCCGACCCGTCTTTAGTAACATGGTTTAGTGTAAAGTCATAGTAACCAAAGTAACCGTGTGTTTAACACCAAGGGAAACCCTGAGGAATCACCCTCGATGGAATTCCACCTAATGTTATCGTCAAGGTGAACGAAGGAGGAATCACCCTCGAGGTCCACACTTGAGCAGTTGCACGATGATGTCGTTATCGGGGGTGGTGTAGGAGGAATCACCCTCGCTGACCACGACCGATTAACTAACCTACAAGGTTATCATCAGAAGTGCTGACGAGGTATCCCCCTCGGCACTCGATAGTAACCCAGTAGTGTCGAGTAACTAAGGGGGAAAGTGATGTGCGGTGCCGGGGCCTGGTCTTCGATCCCGTTGATCGGGTCTTCTGATAATCCAGCAGGGCACTCGGGACAAAATGGGAGTCTCTAATGGGTCTCTACCTAATTTATACTAATCAGTTTAGGATAAGCAGGTAGGTAACAATAGCAGGTTACAATAAACAGGCTATGCAGCAGATATAGGATAACAGTAACAACAACAACTTCTAATGCAAGCATAAGAGAGAGAAGAATAGGCAATATCGGTATGCTCAAAAGGGGGTGCTTGCCTAGAAGCTCTGCGGCAAGTGTCTGGTCTTCAGGGGCGTAGTCGACCTCCGGAGCTGCGTCGGCCTCCGGGACTACGTCGGTGTCGGGGTCTAACGAGAGAGAAGAGGGGGAGGAAACAAATAAATACACAGCAATAATGCAACACATAGCATGCTATGCCTAGGATGCAGTGCAGGGTTGCCTAAAGATTTGTCTAAGTCATTTTAGTTATTTTAGGATTAAGGTGGGATTTATTAACCGGTGTATATGCACTATTCCTCTACCGGAATCGGGCTCAAAGTTACGGGTTCTCCTACGTAGGGGGTTCCGACAAGGAAACAGGCGACACGATCAGATTCGTCTCGTCGTTCTGACCAACTTTCATGTAGAAAGTTTTTCGATCCGAGCTACGGTTTAATTATTAAGAATTTTCAAAGTTTTACTGAATTTCTGGAATTATTTTAATTAACAGAAATGGATTATTGCGTCAGCATGATGTCACTGTGACATCAGCAGTCAAACCGCCTGGGTCAAGTCAAACCTGACCTGCGGGACCCACCTGTCATACTCAGTGGGCTAACTAACTGAGTTTAACTAATCTAACTACCTAACTAATTAACGAGGGCCCACTGGTCAGTGACTAATTAGTCAGTTAATTTATTTAACAGTTTAATTAACCTTTTATTATTTATAAAAATCATTTTATTAACATGGGGCCCGCATGTCAATGGCTGGGCCAGCCCAGTCAGCAGTTGACTCGGTCAACTGGGCTGCGGGGCCCATCGATCAGTGGCACGGGGCGGGGCCCACTGGGGACAGGTCAGCGCCATCGCCAGAGTCGCTCCAGCGACCGTTTCGCGCGGCGGCGCGCGTCGGGCGTCGCCGGGATTTCGCCACAGGGGGTCTCCGGACCCGTGCGACGGTGCGTTTGAAAGAGGGAGCCGAGGAGCGTCGTTTGACGGTGGTGCCGTAGCCGGAGATGCACCGAAGCGGCAACGGCGAGCTCGCGGGCGGCGCCGAAGTTCGGGGGTTTGCGGATCCAGCGAAGCGCGGTGCTAGCGCTCGAGTTAGCTAGTTAGGCAGCAGCAGCAGCACTCCAGAAGCTTGTCAGATCCACTGGCTCGAGCCATAGGGGCTCGGGAGCGCGCTAATGGCAGCGGTTGTGGCGGTCAGAGCACGGCAACACGGCGGGAAGGCTACGGCCACGCAAAGGCCCAGGGGAAGAGGGAGGGAGTAGCGGTGCTCACCGAGCGGCACAAGCTGGCCCTTGGTTGATCGGGAGCGCAGGGGGAGGCCGAGGTCGTCGGAGATCGCCGGCGACAGGGAGTTCGGCGTTGAGCTCGATCCGCTTGAGACGGAGCTCCTCGGCTAGGGCTCGTGGACGGGGACGAGGCAGTCGACTATGACGGAGCTGCTGGACAAAGCGACGAGGCGAGGTGAGGTCGGTGGCCACGGAGACGATGAAGGGCGACGGCGACGCGCTCGACCAGAGTGGGGAAAAGACATATGCTCGAGCGATGGAGAGGGAGGGAGAGTGGATAGGGATGGAGGGGAGCCCGAGGGGGAGGTCCTTTTCCTCTCGGCGGCGCTGTAGCGACGCGGGGCGGCTAGCGGGTGCGGTGGCGACGGCGAGCGGCATCGGGCGCGCGCGTGCGTGGTGACACGGGGAGGAGGGAGACGACTGCGCGCGGGGCAGGCTGGGCTGGCTGGGCCTGCCACTGTGCACTAAGGCCCAGTCAGTCCAGGCCTTTTTCTTTTCTTTTTATTTTCCTCTCTGTTTTATGTTTTTATTTTTGTTTTGCTAATTGTTTAGCCTCTAAACTACTTTTGTAAAATGTGAGACTTGGTCCAAATATTACAGTGCAATATTACCTGCCACCAAAAACTTGTTTGGGTAATATACAATTTCATTTGTAGATTGGGTTATTTAAAATGGATAAACATGTGTTGTTTGACTACTGTTTTACGTTGTTAGAGTCACTTAAGTATTTTAGGTGATGTTGTTTTCCTAAACATAATTAGAAATAGATTATTTAATATTTAATGAACATTTTAGTTTCTGATTTGAACAACTTTTATTTTTTACTTTAAATCTGAATTGCAATTTGCATTGGAATTTGAAATGAGATATGATGCAATGATGATCAAACATAGTTAATCATGGTGACTTGGCATGATCAGAGGGTGATCACTGTGGTGTGAGGCTGGGGATGTTACAAAGAAAATAGTTTATTCCTTTTTCCACCATACTTTCACTTTCCATGGCTAGCCGTATCCACGGGTGCCCTCCATACCAACACTTTCCAAGGAATTTATTATTTGACAACATAAAGTAAATTCATTTTTCATTTCGGAACTGGGCATCCCTAATACCTTTCTCGTACTCTCATGCAATGACAAGTGAATAAACACTCATCTTGAGAATAACACATCTAGCATGGAAATATATCAGCCACCCTACCGTTTCATGAGTGGTACGAGCACACAAAAGAGAAATTTATTTTAAAATTAGAGATGGCACATACAAATTTGCTTAGAACGGCACGGAAATACCGCATATAGGTAGGTATAGTGGACTCATATGGCAAAACTGGTTTAAAGATTTTGGATGCACAAGTAGTGATCATACTTAGTGCAAATGAAGGCTAGCAAAAGATTGAGAAGCATCCAACCAAGAAATGAAAAATCTCATAAGCGAGCATTAAGCATAACTAACATCGAATAATGCACCACAAGTAGGATGTAATTTCATTGCATAACTATTGACTTTCGTGCTTGCATAGGGAATCACAAACCTTAACACCAATATTCTTACTAAGCCATAATTACTCATTAACATGACTCACGTATTATATCATCATACCGCAAAACTATTACAAGGAATCAAGTTTATTTTGTCCAATGATCTTCATATTTTTTTTTATTATATCCCTCTTGAATATCTATCAATTTGGGACTAATTTTATATGTTGCTTTTGATAGCTCAAACAAATCAAAGTGAAGAACATGAGCATTAAAATTTTCTTCTCTCAAAATAATTTAAGTGAAGCAAGAGAGAATTTCTAAAAAAAATACTAACTCTCAAATAAATCTAAGTGAAGCATGAGAGCATTTCTTGAAAAATACTAAAGCACACCGTGCTCAAAAAGATATAAGTGAAGCACTAGAGCAATTCCATAGCTCATAAAGATTTAAGTGAAGCATAGAGAGCAATTCTAACAAGTCATAGCGTAATTTTGGCTCCCTCAAATAGGTGTGTCCAGCAAGGATTCATGACTTAAAATAAAAAGCAAAACAATCAAAGACTCATATCATACAAGACGCTCCAATCAAAACTCATGATATGTGACGAATAAAAATATAGATCTAAGTAAAATACCGATGGTCGTTAGAAGAAAGAGGGGATGCCACTCGGGCATCCCCAAGCTTAGTTGCTTGCTTCTCTTTGGATAATGGCTTGGGGTGCCATGGGGCATCCCCAAGCTTAGGCTCTTCTTACTCCTTATTCCTTCATCCATCGTAATCTCACCCAAAACTTGAAAACTTCAATCACACAAAACTCAACAAAACCTTCGTGAGATCCGTTAGTATAAGAAACCTAATCTTTACTTTAAGTACTGTAGAAAACCCATTCAAATTTTATTCTTGCATTATATCTACTGTATTCTAACTTTACCATGGCTCATACCCCCCGATAAAAACCATAGATTCATCAAAATAAGCACACAATGCAAAGAAAACAGAATCTGTCAAAAACAGAACAGTCTGTAAAGATACGAATTGTTCTCATATTTATGTAACTCCAAAACTTCTGAAAAATTAATACAACAGAGGGAATTTGTATATAAATCTTGTGTAAAAACTTCAGAATTTTTTGTCACTTCCGTGAATTTTCCAAATTGTTTTACTGGAAGCAAACGTTTCTGTTTTCCAACAAGATCAAATCAACTATCACCAAAGCTATCCTAAAGGCTTTACTTGGCACAAACACTAATTAAAACACAAAAAACACAATCATAACAGTAGCATAATTGTAAAAACACCCATGAACAGGAAGAAAAAGACAAAAATAAATTTTATTCATTGGGTTGCCTCCCAACAAGCGCTATCGTTTTACGCCCTTAGCTAGGCATAAAGCAAAGATCTAAGCGTTGTCATCTTTGTTTCTAGATCCATAAGATGCCCTCATGATTGATTCATATGGTAGCTTAATTCTTGTTCTAGGGAAGTGTTCCATACCCTTTCTCAAAGGAAATTAGAATTTGATGTTCCCTTCTTTCATATCAATCACGGCACCTATAGTGCGCAAAAACGGTCTACCAAGAATAATTGGACAAGACGGATTGCAATCAATATCAAGAACAATAAAATCTATGGGCACATAATTCCTATTTGCAAGAATAAGAACATCATTAATTCTTCCCATAGGCTTTTTAATAGTAGAGTCCGCCAAGTGCAAATTTAAAGAACATTCATCAATATCGGTAAGACCAAGCACATCACATAAAGATTTTGGAATTGTAGAAACACTAGCACCCAAATCACATAAAGCAAAACACTCATAATTTTCAATCTTGACTTTGATAGTAGGTTCCCATTCATCATGTAATTTTCTAGTAATTGAAATTTCTAATTCCAACTTTTGTTCCAAAGCTTTCATCATAGCATCAACGATATGTTTAGTAAAAGCTTTATTTTGTTCATAGGCATGGGATGATTTTATCATGGATTGCAACAAAGAAATACAATCAATCAAAGAGCAATTATAATAATTAAATTCTTTGTAATCCAAAAGAGTGGGCGCATCACTAGTTAAAGTTTTGACCTCTCCAAATCCACTTTTATCAATTTTCTCAACAAGATTTTCACCCTCCAAATTATTGGGACGCCTTCTAGCTAAAGTTGACTCTTCTTCAGCCCCTTTATCATCAATCTTAATTTTACTAAACAAGGAATCAATAGAAGAAACACCAATCACTTTAAGATCTTCATCATTTTTGTGGAAGCAATCACTGGAAAATGCTTTTTCTAAAAATTCTCTTCTAGCTCTAAGCATAGCGGTTCTTTTCTTACTTTCATCCATAGAAACATATAAAGCTTTAATTGATTCTTCAACCTTAGACACAAAAATTTTCATCTTGAGATTTTCTACATCATGAGAAATTCTATCAACGCTTCTAGACAAATCATCGATCTTATCTCAATTTTTCTTCCATCGTAGTATTAAAATTCTTTTGAGCATTGATAAATTCTTTAATATTATTCTCAAAATCAGAGGTGTTCCTATTATTATTATAAGAAGGATTACTATAGGAATTACCATAATTATTAGAGGAATTACTAGGAAAAGGCCTAGGATTAAAATTACCTCTATAAGCATTGTTATTGAAATTGTTTCGCGAGATAAAATTCACATCTACGGCATCACTATTTTGCTCAATCAAGGTAGACAAAGGCACATCATTAAAATCAATAGGAGCACTTTTATTAGCAACCAATTTCATAAGAGCATCAACTTTTTCACTCAAAGAAGAAATTTCTTCAACCGAATTAACCTTTTTACTAGTAGGAGCTCTTTCGGTATGCCATTGTGAATAATTTGCCATAATATTATCTAGCAATTTAGTAGCTTCACCCAAAGTAATTTTCATAAAAGTACCACCCACGGCGAAATCTAAAAGATTTCTAGAAACAAAATTCAATCCCGCATAAAAAATTTGTATGATCATCCAAAGATTTTAACCATGAGTAGGACAATTTCTTAGCATCAATTTCATTCTTTCCCAAGATTGCGCAACAAGTTCATGCTCAAGTTGCTTAAAATTCATGATTTGTGTCCTACGGGAAATAATTTTCGCGGGCGGAAAATACTTAGTAATAAAAGCATCTTTGCACTTATCCCAAGAATTGATACTATTGCGAGGCAAAGAAGAAAACCAAATTTTTGCACGATCTCGCAAAGAAAACGGGAATAATTTCAACTTCACAATATCATAGTCCACATCCTTTTTCTTTTGCATATCGCATAATTCCACGAATGTGTTAAGATGGGACGCGGCATCCTCACTAGGAGTACCGGAAAATTGATCTTTCATAACAAGATTCAACAAAGCAGCATTAATATCACAAGACTCCGCACTAGCGGCGGGAGGAGCAATCGGAGTGCTAATAAAATCATTGTTGTTGGTATTGGAGAAATCACACAACTTGGTGTTCTCTTGAGTCATCATGACTACGCAACAAGATTGCACTCAAAAACAGATCTGACGAGAAAACGGCGAACGAAAAATAGGGCGAATAAAACGGCAAATTTTTGTGTAGTGGGGGAGAGAAAAATGAAAGGCAAATGGCAAATAATGTAAATTGCAAGGAGATGAGATTTGTGATTAGGAACCTGGTAGATGTTGATGATGTCTCCCCGGCAACGGCGCCAGAAATTCCTTTTGATGTTTGCTTGAACTACATCGGTATTTCCCCAAAGAGGAAGGGATGATGCAGCACAGGAAAGGTAGGTATTTCCCTCAGTGATGAGACCAAGGTTATCGAACCAGTAGGAGAACCAACCAACACTACGTAAACAGCACCTGCACACAAAGAACAAATACTTGCAACCCGACGTGTAAAAGGGGTTGTCAATCCCTTTCGGGTAACGGCGCCATAAATTGGCAAACGGACGGGAGATAAATTGTAGTAGATTGGATAAATAGATCGCGAATAAAATAAAGTGAAGCAAAATATTTTTGGGTTTTTAGAAATATAGATCTGGAAATAAAAGTGGCAAATAAATAAAAAGGCAAATAGCAAAATAGATCTGAAAATATATGATGAGAAAATAGACCCGGGGGCCATAGATTTCACTATTGGCTTCTCTCGAGAAAAATAGCATACGGTGGGTAAAAAAATTACTGTTGGGCAATTAATAGAACTTCAAATAATTATGACGATATCCAGGCAATGATCATTATAGGCATCACGTCCAAGATTAGTAGACCGACTCCTGCCTGTATCTACTACTATTACTCCACACATCGACCGCTATCCAGCATGCATCTAGTGTATTAAGTTCATGGAGAAACGGAGTAATGCAATAAGAACGATGACATGATGTAGACAAGATCTATTTATGTAGAAATAGACCCCATCTTGTTATCCTTAATAGCAACGATACATACGTGTCGGTTCCCCTTTTGTCACTGGGATCAAGCACCGTAAGATCGAACCCATCACAAAGCACCTCTTCCCATGGCAAGAAAAATCAATCTAGTTGGCCTAACTAAACCAAAGATTCGAAGAAGAAATACGAGACTATAAGTAATCATGCATATAAGAGATCAAAAGACTCAAATAACTTTCATGGATAAAAACATAGATCTGATCATAAACTCAAAGTTCATCGGATCCCACCAAACACACCGCAAAAAGAGTTACTTCAAATAGATCTCCAAGAGACCATTGTATTGAGAATCAAAAGAGAGAGAGGAAGCCATCTAGCTACTGCCTACGGACCCATAGGTCTACAATGAACTACTCACGCATCATCGAAGAGGCACCAATGAGGATGATGAACCCCTCCGTGATGGTGTCTAGATTGGATCTGTGGTTTCTGGAACTTGCGGCGGCTGGAATTGATTTTCATCGACTCCCCTAGGGTTTCTGGAATATTGGGGTATTTATAGAGCAAAGAGGTGGTGCGGGAGGTGGCCGAGGTGGGCACAACCCACCTGGGCGCGCCTGGGCCCCCAGGAGCGCCCTGGTGGTTTGTGCTCCCCTCGGAGCCCCCCTCACGTATTTTCTTGGCCCAACTTGTGTCTTCTGGTCCAGAAAAAATCACCCAAAAGTTTCGCTGCGTTTGGACTCCGTTTGGTATTGATTTCCTACGAAGTAAAAAACAAGCAAAAAACAGCAACTAGCACTGGGCACTATGTCAATAGGTTAGTCCCAAAATATGATATAAAGTTGCTATAAAATGATTGTAAAACATCCAAGAATGATAATATAAAAACATGGAACAATAAAAAATTATAGATACGTTGGAGACGTATCACAATCAAAAATTATAGATACGTTGGAGACGTATCACTTGGGCAGGAGCACTTTTGCCCTCCGGCAGAGCAATTCCGCCGAGGGAACTTCCCTCCCGGAGGGGGAAATCAAAGCCATCGTCATCACCAACAACCCTCTCATCTTTGGGAGCCAATCTTCATCAACATCTTCAACAGCACCATCTCCTCTCAAACCCTAGTTCATCTCTTGTGTTCAATATTTGTACTCGAACCTCAGATTGGTACTTGTGGGTGACTAGTAGTGTTGATTACATCTTGTAGTTGATTACTATATGGTTTATTTGGTGGAAGATTATATGTTCAGATCCATTATGCTATTTAATACCCTCTGATCTTGAGCATGAATATCATTTGTGAGTAGTTACTTTCGTTCTTAAGGTCACGGGAGAAATCATGGTTCAAGTAATCATGTGAAGTTGATATGTGTTCGATATTTTAATGATATGTATGTTGTGATTCCCTTAGTGGTGTCATGTGAACGTCGACTACATGGCACTTCACCATCTTTGGGCCTAAGGGAATGCATTGTGGAGTAGTTATTAGATGATGGGTTGCTAGAGTGACAGAAACTTAAACCCTAGTTTATGCGCTACTTCGTAAGGGACCGATTTGGATCCAAATGTTTAATGCTATGGTTAGATTTTATCTTAATACTTTCTCGTAGTTGCGGATGCTTGCGAGGGGGTTAATCATAAGTGGGAGGTTTGTTCAAGTAAGAACAACACCCAAGCACCGGTCCACCCACATATCAAATTATCAAAGTAGCGAAAGCAAATCAAACCAACATGATGAAAGTGACTAGATGAAATTCCTGTGTGCCCTCAAGAACGCTTTGCTTATTATAAGAGACCGTCTTGGCCTGTCCTTTGCCACAAAAGGATTGGGCTACCTTGCTGCACTTTATTTACCGTTAATGTTACTTGCTCGTTACAAATTATCTTGCTATCAAACTACTTGTTACCGACAATTTCAGTGCTTGCAGACATTACCTTGCTGAAAACCGCTTGTCATTTCCTTGTGCTCCTCGTTGGGTTCAACACTCTTATTTATCGAAAGGACTACGATTGATCCCCTATACTTGTGACTCATCAATGCGCACTACAGCGCTGCCATGTCGGAGGTGTAGCCTGCGCCTGCGCCTTTGTCGATGTTCCAGGAGGTGCAGAAGGAATAGCGGTACAACATGTTCCAACTGGAGCAGCACCGGCTGGCGGAGGGCCTGATCTACGGTGAGCAGGCGAGCGAGGAGGCCGTGGCGGGCATGGTTGCGGTGAACCCCAACTTCGTTGTAGAGTAGTGTGCCATTTGCGATGCCGTCTGCACTCAAGCCGCCACTCGCCAGGAAGCGGTCGCCGTAGAGGCGCGGTTGCAGGCCATCGTAGAGAAGAACAATGCCAGCTGCGCCTCCTACGTGCCGCCGATGAACCATCAGGCGGTCCGGTGGGACGAGGACAATGCCGACGCCACCATTTCGATCGTGGACCTCATGTCCACCAGCGACGAAGGTGAGTAGGCCACGGGAGGCGGCAGGGTCTAGTGTCCCATGTGGGCCGGTCCGTCTCCCGTGTTCTACTCTTCCTTGCCGGAGACCGCGTGCGTGGAAGCCGCCAACGCCCTCGCCAGGGGGTTCAATGATGTGCTAGGGAAGGTGATGGCCAAGCTCGCCGTTGTGCTGCCCGGGATGAGGTACTCCGTGGGGAGCTCCTACAACCTGATAACGTTCATCACGGAGCACCCGAAGGCCGCCGGGTTCAAGGACGTGGCCAGCGCGTGCTGCGGCGGCGGGAGGCTCGGCGCGCAGATCTGGTGCAGGCCGAACGCCACCTACTACGCCAACCGCAATGACCATATCTACTGGGACGAGGTGCACGACACCCAGGCCACCTCCATCAAGGGCGCCAATGCCATCTTCGCCGCCCCGGTGAAACTCGTCTTTGCCGCGCCCATCAACTTCAAGCAGCTGATTTCTTCTTGATCGGCGGTCGAGGCATTGCACCGCACGGACACGATCTGCCGTCAGCTCATAGAGAGGGAAAAAGATGTCCTGCACTTTTTGATTCTTTTGTAGATCGGTGGAGATGCAATAGAATCATAGAGAGGGTGTCGTGATGCATGCGATTTTATGTTCAAACAAAGCGGGCAAACGGCCCGAAAATACACTCTTGAATAAAAGAAGAGAACCTGCAAAAAATAATATAAATGGGCGCATTGTGTGATCAGTGAACTCGTGGGAGGTCGAGTTTGCAATTTGGTCAGTGAACTCGTCCAAGCCCCTTCTAAGCCCATCCCAACACACTTATCGGAGATTGCGAATTGAGTTCGGTAATAGACCACGTAAGCATCATGGAGGCACTCCCTTCAACAAATAAAATGAAAAAAAAAACGTCATAGAGGTGCATATCGGAAATACCCTTGCTGGTTTGTTCATTGTTTTCTTCGGTGGATCCTATTCGCCACTCGTAGGCGGCAAATAGACTCCGCGACCCCGGCAGCGAGGCACAGTAGGCCGGCCCAGTTCGTGGGCTTCGCGCGCGCCTCTTGCGTCTGTTATTCACTCCTTTTGTTTTCGTTTTATCTGTTGTGGGTTTTGTGTTTCGATTTTTTTGGTTTTTCTTTGATTTTTATTTATTCATTTTCCTTTTCCTTTTTCATTCTGCATTTTGTTTTTCTTTTGTTCTTTTCGGATTATTTTCTTCTGGTTTGGTTTTTCTTACGGATCATTTTGCTGTTTTTCCTTTTTTATATGCTTCTATAGTATAAATATTTCTTCAGTATAATACGCTGAACATATTTTATATATGTTGAACATTATTAATACAAATTGAACTTTTTTATATAGGTTGGAATATTTTTAAAATTTATGCTGAACATTTTTCTATATTCACAGTGATTTATTAGTGTACAATTATCTCTTTTTAATATACGTGGAACTTTTTTTATACAAAGTGATTTTTTTCTAAATGTACAACAAACTTTTTTTACTAGGACAATACCCGTGTGTTGCAACGGGATATACATATTCTATTATATTAGCATGTGATTTATCTGTCCATATTAAATATTTATTAAATCCTACCTATTATTTATTTTATATTTTGATTAGAATTTTGGTAACTAAATTAAAGTAGAATTGGTTCAGATGGTAAGTAAATTAAGTTGATTGGCTATCATATAGGAAAGATTGGACCAAAGGATGATGGAAGAAAAGTAAAACATGAAATCTTATGTTCTTTCTAAGTAGTCGAGATTTGATGAGAAATTTGACAAGTAAATTTAAGTGGAATTGGTTCAGAAGGTAAGTAAATTAAGGTGACTGACTATCATACATGAAAGGTTGGGCAAAGGGATGATGGAAGAAACGTGAATCATGGAACGTTACATTCGTTTTATGTAGTACAAATATGTTGAACATTTATAATACATATGAAACTTCATTAAAACACGACCGATTTGTTTTTAAAAAGAAAGAAAGGAAAAACCAAAGAGAAAAAAGGCCAATAGCCAACTTTTGAAAAACCAGAAAAAAACAAAAATAGGCCTAAAGAATCCGAAAATAAAAAATACTATAAATCAAAAGGAACGAAAGAAGTAAAAAACAAAACCAACGAACAAACGCAGCGCGCGCTGCTAAACTCGGCCAGCCCATTTGACTCGGTGGCGAGAATAGACGTGAGCATCAACTTTTGTTGTTGTTGAGAATCTCACAAAGCTTTATTACATAGTTATGATGTTTACAGGGATGAAAATAAGATCACCGGGTTGGCCTAACCAGACATGTCGGCCGAATCCTAAAGCTAAACCGTGCTTTGTGAGAATAAGAGCCTCCACATTGGAGGTTCTAGACTCATGGCTAAAAATACAATTTGTGAAATTACTAGCCCTGGCTGTTATTTCATGCATGATGGCACCGAAACTTGCACCGCTGCCATCTTTGATTGCGTCCATAGCCACGTTGCAATCCGAAGCAACCGAAATTCTGTTGACATATAGATCATCTGCGAGAGCTTGAGCTTCTCTAATAGCCGGTGATTCCAAAATCTGTGGATCATTTATACTTCTGAAGACAACAATCGATGCACCCTGAAACTCCCCTGTTTCACTCGTGCAGATCGCCCTAACTGCCCCATATGTGCCATCCCTAGCGACTGTTGCGCCAACATTGATTTTGACATGTTCCCGCAATGGTGGCAGCCAGTGTCGTGGACGAGGAATCGGTGTAGCCTACACCCCGGGAGTTCTACTCTATATAAAATATGTCCATAATGTCCTCAAGGTATGATGCAACAAATCTGTCCGTGGCAAAAGGTGTTTGAAAAAATGCCCTCGTGTATTGTTTTCCGTCTGAAGCTCCAGATCGTCCATAATGTGACGATCATCAGTGTAAATTGGTTTGTTGGGAGAGATTCACTCATCAGAAATAGCCATAGATGTGAGCAATAACTAGGTCTCGTTTTCTCATGTCTTTGCTCTATAAACACATCAACAGATGTGGTGGTATATGGGCCTTTTAAAGCCCATCTATGAACTGTTATGTACTACACAATTGATAAGCATACCTCCTCTTAGACATTGTAGAGCAAGTTTAGATAGTAGTAGGGGTTCCTACACCAGGGCTATTTCTCGACTAATTCAAGAGCTACGTAGGCTCGCCTTTGGTGCGAGCATAGTGGGCCGACCCATTACTATAGTTGCCTCTAGCTCATTTTTTCTTCTTCTTCGTTTTCTATGTATTTTTTCTTCTTGGTTTTCTTTGGTTTTCAAATTTTTTACTTTTCCCTTCATTTTTCTTTTTTCTTTGGTTTTCTTTGTTTCTTCCTTTGGTTCTTTTTCTTTTTTATTTGGTTTTTTTGTTTCTTCCTTTGGTTTCTTTTTTTTTTCAAAACAAGTCTACTCTTTCAATACACATGTGTAACATTTTTAGATACACGGTGCACATTTTTACAAGTGCAATACATATTTTCGCAAGAATACATGTTTTTTTCTAAATACATGTTAAATATTTTTCAAATACACATTGAACATATTATAATGGCGCAATTTTTTAAACAATGTGAATATTTTTTTGCATTGTATAAAATTGTTAAAAATGTCATGAACATATTTTTTGAAAAACATGACCATTTGTTTTGAGTGCCATGTACATTTTTTTATTGGTACAAAAAGTTTTCCTTGAATTCCATGAACTTTTTTTACACTATATAAAAGATTTCTCAAAATATCATAAACATTTTCTAAAAAACCTGACATTTTATTAAATGTCACATACATTTTCTGGGATAGTATGAAACTTTTTTTTAATTACAGGAACAGTTTTTTTTTCCATTGTATGAACACTTTTTAAAATCCAAATGATAAGTGTCACACATCAGGTGCGTGGTACTCCGGCCTTGGCATTTTTCGATGGCAATTCCACTCACGCAAGGATGACAAATTCCAGTGACACACGACAAGTTTCTGTCAAAAATAAACTGAAGCACGATAGTTGCCATGCTTGTCAACTAAAGTTGACGTCCTCGCGTAACTAAACTTGCCATAAAAAATGTTTCGAGTTGCCATGTGGTCATACCTGACGTGTGACACTTACCAGTGTCCTTTTAAAAACTTCATGGGCCTTTGTTTTGAAATGCGTAAACATTTTTAAAATGTCAATTACATTTTTTTATGTTATCATTGTATAAACACCTTTTGAATGCCTAATTAACCTTTTTAAATATATGGAAAATATTTTTCCATTTTAGAAATATAAGTAAAAGTAATAAAACAAAAAAAATGAAAGATAAACATGCACTAGAGAGCCAGCGCTGCTTGCATGCTGGGTCAGCCCATTTAGGAGGCGCCTCTGGTGAGCCGCCTGTTGAGAAAACACAAAGAGAGAGGCCAACTAGGCCCGCCTCAACTCATGCCTTAGAAGGGGTGAGGCTTTGGCTACCACCACCAGCGCACACTGCCAAACTCAATGTTGATTGGGCGGCCGCAAGCAATGGACAACAAGGAGCAGCGACAGGAGTATGCACCAGGGAAGATGGAGTGTACCTGGGCTCTTCTGCGATGGTATTTCATGGGACAGACCCGGCGACACTATAATCCTTTGCTGTCCACAAAGCTCTGTCGTGTAACGCCCGGATAATTAAGCTACAGTAATCCCAATTTAATGGTGCCGAGTCATCGCAATTACTGTTGCTAATCTTACTTTGGTTCAAACATGAATCAAATTCAACTTCCAAAACAAGTCAAATTCTGATTCCTTCAAACGGTAAAACAAAAATGTTGGCTGAGTTGCAACTATTCACTAGCTAATTATCATGTAGAAATCAACATCATTTGGCTCACCTTTTAATCCCTGGGAAAATATAAAGTGGTCGAACAACATATTAATTGACCTATTCAAATTTCTAAAAATGCTTGGACAATTTCGTTGGCTCTAAAACTTTTTATGCAACACCACAATGTTGTTCTTGAATTGTGTGTCAAATTTCAATATTGACTAAATTCATTTTTTTGTCACTCAAATAAATACGAACAGTAGCTAACTGAAATACATAAAAGGAAAATAGAAAATGGCCTAACTAACTGTTGTGCCACTGGGCCTTTGATAACCACAGTACTTTTGGCCCAGCTGATCGAGGCCCTAGCCAGCAGGCCCCCCCCCCCCCCCCGCGCGCTGCCTTCTTCCTCTGTTCATCAGAGGCGCCGTGGCCTCGCTCACGACGTCCATGGCCGGGGATGGCCACGTGCCGCTCATCCGCCGTGCCCCGAGCCAGATAAGGTCTCCGTCGAGCCCTTTCCTAACCCTAGCCCCCCCCCCCCCCCCTTCATCCTCACCTCGCGGCGCGTCTCTCCCCCACCATCCCGAGCGCACCTGTCGTGTTCGCGCTGGAGTCCCTGCGCCACCGCGTCTCCTGCGCCCCGCAGCTAGTGTCCACGAGCTCCGCTGTGTCTCTCTTCTTCGTCCACGCCCAAGGTTTCAAGCTCGCAACCCCTGCAACGCGTGGATCGAGCGTCTTCGACCCGAGGTCCGACGCCGTTTGCAGCCGCTTCCATCGCTCCTGCTGCTCCTAATCTCTTGACGAACCTCCTTGTGCCTTCATGCTGAGCACCCGTAGGGAACCCCTCTCCCAGTGTTTCGTTTCATCGCCTGTAGCTCCCGGCCACGCCCGCCTCTACGGCTCGACGCCCCGCCCGCTGCGTCCTGCGCTCGCCGAGCACTTGCACAGCCGCACGCGCCGCTGCATCACCACGCGTGCGCGCGGACGCGCCTGCCGCTGCAAGCGCTGCTGCTTGCTCCTTCCTGCCGTAGCTGCTGCACACTTCGCCGAGCCCCTAGCCTCCCCTGCTTGCGCGCTCGCCGCGCCCCTGCCACGCTCCAAGCCGAGCCGCTCGCTGCTCCCTCCCTGTGCCGCACGCCGGCCGTCCCAGTCCCGTCCCGCGCGCTCACCCAAGGCCTCTGCGCCGCCCGCACCCCGCGAGCCCTCGCCGCCGTGCGCCTCCTCCCGCTCCCGCTGCCGAGCCCGCTCCCGCGCGGCAGCGCCCACCGCCGGCCGCAACCCGCCGCCCCACCACTGCTACTGATGCTACCCGTGCACCGCGCGCACCGCGTGCTTTTGCCCGCGCTGCCCGAGCCCCACTGCGCGTTGCGCCCACCTGCACTGCGCTCCCCTGCACTCCGCACCGGCGCTGCCCGCCGCGGCCACGCAGCCCCGCGAGCACTGCCCAGCGCCGGCCGCGCCCTCTCGCCCCGCTGCTCTGCTGCCTGCAGCCGCGCTGCTCGCCACCGCTGCCGCACGCGCGCGCCCGCAACCGCTGGCTACTGTTATGCTGCACTGCTACAGTTAACAAGCTTCAATTTGTTCCATTGGACCTGTTTCAGATAATGCGTGGATTAATTCCTACGAAAATCACAAAGTTCTATGTTCTGTTAACAGAAGAACCAAAAAACAGCTTTATTTTCATAGCTACTTTAGAGCTGTTGATGATCAAGCAAATGAACTATAATATGGATGAAAGTGCTACTATCTTGTAGATCACAGGGAATACTCAAAATTGATATAAGGCACAAAATCATAGGATGTACAGAACAATAGTTGTAGCCTTTTGAAAACAGCTAAGTGATGTTTAAAAAAAACTGACGAATTCTCAGACTTAGCAGAATTTCAGAGTTACCGGATATTGCTTAAACTTCGAAAATTCATAGTAATTCATCCGTAGCTCGGATGGGAAAACTTTGTACATGAAAGTTGCTCAGAACGACTAGACGAATCCAATTATGCCCTCCCCATACCTGTCACATGCCTCTAACATGATGAACATGGAACTTTCCCCTCCGGTTCATCTGACCGATAATTGCCCTGAGCTGGTAAAATACCTCCGGATGTTTTCACGCTCCGTCTGCAACGTGTAGCCCTTCGCTAGGTCTCCGCTAGCACCACGTATCTGCCTTGTTATGTTTTGTGATGCTTTGATTGTTTTGTTATTTATTGTTTCTTCCCCCTCTTCCATCCGATAGACCCCGAGACCGATGATGTCCAGATGATCGTCTACCTCATCGAAGACCCGTTGGTGTTTGCATAGCAACCAGGCAAGCACCCCCCCCCCTTGAGCATGCCTATATCGCCTATTCTCTTCTCTCTTGTGCTTGCATTAGAATTGCTACTGCTTTACCTATTCTGATGCATAGCCTGATTTTTGTAACCTGATTTTGATGATTACCTGCTTATCCTAAACTGCTTAGAACAGGATGGTTAGAGACCCCAGTGACCCCACTTGTCCCGATTGCCCCGCTGGATTATCAGAAGACTCGACAACCAGGCCCCAGCACCGCACATCACATTCCCTTTAACTGTATGACACAGCAGCATTACTATCGACTGCCGAGGGTGATACCTCGTCAACACTTCCGATGTTAACTCTGTGGAGTAGTTACTCGGTCGTGGTCATCGAGGGTGATTCCTCCTTCACCACTCCCGATAACGACGTTGTCGCACAACACCTCAAGTGTGAACCTCGAGGGTGATTCCTCCTAAGTTCACCTTGACGGATACATCGAGTAGGAATCCAACGAGGGTGATACCTCGGATTCCCTGATGTTATGGACACACGGATACTTGGACTTTACTACTGTTACTTGGAAAGGCGGGTCGACCCTGAGAGGTACCCGCGAGTGATGTGGAGACGGGTTGACCTGGAGGGTGCCTGAGATATGAATACGAGGCGTGGTCGGGCATTCTTAGCCCTTGCCGCAAGTCCTCGAGATGGGGCGACGGGGTCACATCGATCGTGAGTCTCTGCTCGTTACCGCACTACCATTACACTGACGATTTGGATATGTCATCTGAGTGGGCCTCTGGCCCGATAGCACTAACCATCACGTGGGAATAAATATGGGTACTCTGCATTGTGGTATCAGCCGACAGCTCTGTCAGACGTCCAGTTCAGCATGGCGGCCGGGTCGGATTGTGCCGTTGGCGCTGGTATCCACCCTGCTCGCAACGACCCGGAGTGCACAGGGCGACGACCCAACACCCCTGAGCGCTTAGGATATAGACCGACGGGGACCTCTCTACTGAGTTTTAGGTAGGGTTGCGGTGTGTCGTTTGGCCGAGGCCGGGCATGACCAAGAAAAGTGTGTCTGGCCGGAGTTAAGCGAGCGTGGTGGGTAAGTTGGTGCACCCCTGCAGGGAAGAACTAATCTATGCATAGCCGGATCCTCGGTAACGGACGCTCGGAGTTGTATCCCGATCGATACAACTAGAACTGGATACTTGTGATGAGAAATGGATAGTAGGGCTCTGGGATTGCTTTCTCACAGGGAGTCGAGAAAGGATCTCTGGGCGAGGTTGATGACAGTATGGCTCTGGGATTGCTTTCTCGCAGGGAGTCGAGAAAGGATCTCTGGGCGAGGTTGATGACAGTATGGCTCTGGGATTGCTTTCTCGCAGGGAGTCGAGGAAGGATCTCTGGGTGAGGTTGAGACTTATTAATACTGCTACTATATATGGTGCTGATCTACACTCTTCTAATGCTGCAAGACCGCTGAAGATGCTTGAAGATGATGAAGATGCTGGTCTTCGATAGGACTAGGCCCCCCTCTCTATTCCGGCCTTTCTGCAGCCCAGTGCACATATACAGCCTTCCTTTGATAATGTTGCATATGTAGTGTAGATCTTTGCTTGCTGAGTACTTCGGATGAGTACTTACGGTTGCTTTGCTTTCTTTTTCTCCCCATATCCGCTTGGTGCAACCAGATGACGGAGCCCCGGAGTCAGCTGCCCCCGCCGACGATCACTACTACTACCCCGAGGCTGGCTACTACTATGAGTTGGCTGACGACCAGGAGTAGGTTCGGAGGGTCCCAGGCAGGAGGCCTGCGCCTTTCGATCGTAGTGTTTTCTTTTGCCCCGCCTTCTTAAAGGCCTATCTGTGTTTTCTTTTATATCTGTACTCCGATATCTAATGCTTCCGCTGACGTTTGTATGCGAGCTTATGTATTCGAGCCCTCGAGCCCCCTGGCTTGTAATATAAAGCTTGTATGACTTTATTTATGTTTTAGAGTTGTGTTGTGATATCTTCCCGTGAGTCCTTAGGCTTGGTCGTGTGCATTTGCGTGTATGATTAGTGCACGATTGAGCCGGGGGCGTCACAAGTTGGTATCAGAGCCGACTGCATGTAGGAATCCCCCTTTCCAACTCCTTGGCTGAAGTTGAGTCTAGTCGTTGCAAAACTTTTACTAACATGGCTGTGTGGCTTACGGGCCCACGTCGCCATTGGGTAATATTAGGATCTTTTATTCCTCGACCTATACTCTGGGATTCTGATCTCTCTTCTATTCGGGTTAAATGATTTTGCTAACTCTAACTCTAGGTTCTCGTAACGACTTCATTCCGGAGAGCCCCTTCATTCCAGATGATCGCCTGCTTCACCAGAAGACTCCGAAGATACTCTTCGATGTTTTCCCGAGACCCTGTGCCCACTGCTTTGCAGTTCCTGACCACCGATAATCCCCGTGAATAACATCCTTGCCGCTCATAACTTCATTTCCAATTGCTCTTGTTGTTACAAGTTACCCCTAATACTATCCGTTGTTCCGAGAATCCTTTGTGCCTTCTACTTTGCACCTTCTTTTCGCTCTGCGGAAAATTCACTTAACCGGGGTCCGTTCATCCCCAGTTGTTCATATGCTTTCCAAAATACTTTGCAATACTATCTGATCTCCCTAAAATCCTCTGCAGCCTACTGCTCTTGATTTTCCTTGCCTGCTTGCATTATGGTTAAATCCATATGTCTCATAATATTCATTAGCATTCTTTGTCATTGTCATTCTGAGTCTATTGATTCAATATGAATGAGAATAAATCCCTATCATCCGTCGATTCCTAGAATTCATCATTCCGGCACAGACGTCATTTTGGACATGAGTTGGATCTTGGCCAATCATGTTGCAATTGATTGTCCATCTAGTTCCCTTCAACTTGAACGCCGAATTATTCAGCTGTTTCTATAATCTGATGCCTTTGCATTCTTTCTTCCTCTGATTGAGTACCGATACTCACCTCCACTCCATTGTGGATCCCCAGATCCCATTTGGATTATTATCCGACAATGTCCTTCATATTCAATCACCTTGTGAGTTCTTCCCCCCCGATATATAATGCCTTTGGTAAATTGTATTCTCTGATTTGGCTATCCATGTTTGGCTTTCGAGCTTGTGTTATTGACTCTTGAAGTTTGTGGTATATGTCCCTAAGATTCCCCGATGGGTTGAATCTATGCCTTCCATAATCAGTGCGAACCCGATAGTTTTCACGAGTCATACTCTTCTGGTGTTTTGCCAGATATAATTTCAACACTACAACTTCATCGAAAGCGAGAAGTGAATGGGAGGTTATGCATTGAAGAAGTGGGAGTCGACCTTGAACTTTGTGTTCATGCCCATGGACCCGATGTGGAACTTATCATGGAAGCATCCTGTGATAATAATAATCCTCTTGTTATAAGTTCATCTGGTATCTAAATTTGGTCCTTTGCAACCATGGTTCTAACCATATTGTTCCCCTTTGATTCCATTTCTCGGACAAGTTAAAGCACTTGTCTTCTGTAGATCAATGCATCTCCGCAACCACTATTTTAATCTTCCTTCGAGTATTATGCTCCAGTATCTCGAGAATAACAAAGAACTATGTTGCTTCTTATGAGTCTTCATCTAGTATTGCCTCTCACCGATTTCAGATTTCCCCGGGTTCTGAGTTATTAGTCACTCGAGAACACTGATAAGTGAACCGATTCCGCACTCCGATTCAATAACTCTTAAGTAATTTTCATTGCTTATGAGTTTAATAATCCTTCAAGTCATTCCTAGCCTGATCAGCTATATCATTATCATGCTAAATTTTAACTGTGCTACCTGGTCCTTCTTCCCGAAGCACAGTTTTCGATGATGAGCTAAGCTTACATCACTCTTCCTCGTCATATCATTTCTCCTTGAACAGCAAGCTTGGTTTCGAGTTTGTGTCGTACCCATGGTTCCAATAACCTTTCGCTTCATCATTCCTTTGACTTGATGTCATCGCCGAACGATTACATCTTCATGAAACCTCTCGACAAATACCTGATAAATTGTCGTGATCATCATCAACATTCTAAGCTCTTCCCGGTTATCAATTGAATTCATGATGAGAAATACCATCCTTGCCCTTCGATGATTTGTGTTATCATCGACGACATTCTTGCCTCTCCCCCAACACAAACTTGTTCATATAATTTTGGAAATACATTCTTTTTGACATGTCGATGGATTGCAGTTGAACCCATCGGCCACATCCTCATCTTTTCCTGAAAAAATTGCATGAGATGTTCTAAAAATTCCCGATGGATCCTTTGTGTTCCCAAGGTCCGACCTTTACCTTATGACCATGTCAATGCTATCCCAAAGCATGACCGTGGTGCTCAAACATCAACAAGAACCTCGTAAGCATAATGCTAAATGTTTCTTGATCAATTATCCGAACACCATTGTATGGGTAACATCATGAGTTTCCTCGCCCTTTTCCCTAAATGGTTACATACTTGGAGTCCTGTCATGTATATCATGCTCTGCCTTTCCTTGGGAAAGATATACTCTTGATACTCGGGTATAATCACATTTTCCTTTCCATTGTTTTGTTTAACCTTTCTTGTAAGCTGATTTATCTGAGCAGTGATAATTCCCTGCTTATGTAAGCACCTCGGTGTACAACCCTGTCAGTAAGACCTTGTTACTATTGTTGTTAACATTCCGGTAACCGCCGGTGGACGAGAACTTTGCCTATTGGTCCGCCTCGTTCCACGAGCAGGAAAATGGTTCTCTTCGTCCCTCGCCCTTGGTACCGATGTTGACACCGACATAAATGACAGGCTATCCTTTGACATACCTTGTTGTCATGACCGTGCAAGATGTCACCGTCCTCCCTACTTTCGATTCATAATCCCCACAGTTCCACAGGATCGGAACCTGACTCTCCTGTACATCCTTGATTCCGAAATATCATATGCTCTTGGCTTTGTGTGTTCTCACAAACCACCTTCTGAGAGCTGATCATTTCCCGATGCTCTGAAACCTTCTCACACTCCGTTCAGGTATCGATCGTTTGCCCATTAGCTTGAAACTTCTTATTGTACCTTCATACTTTGCTCTCGATGTTTTCCTAAGTTTCAACTCGAGAGATACGTCTGCCATATTCCCTGAATTGTTCACCAGATAATTAACCCTATAAGGGTCAGTTCTCCCGAAGTTACTCTTTACTTCCCCACTTAAATCTTGGGACGAGATTTCTTGTAGTGGAGGAGATTTGTAATGCCCGGATAATTAAGCTACAGTAATCCCATGTTAATGGTGCTGAGTCATCGCAATTACTGTTGCTAATCTTACTTTGGTTCAAACATGAATCAAATTCAACTTCCAAAACAAGTCAAATTCTTATTCCTTCAAACGGTAAAATAAAAATGTTGGCTGAGTTGCAACTATTCACTAGCTAATTATCATGTAGAAATCAACATCATTTGGCTCACCTTTTAATCCCTGGGAAAATATAAAGTGGTCGAACAACATATTAATTGACCTATTCAAATTTCTAAAAATGCTTGGACAATTTCGTTGGCTCTAAAACTTTTTATGCAACACCACAATGTTGTTCTTGAATTGTGTGCCAGATTTCAAGATTGACTAAATTCATTTTTGTCCCTCAAATAAATACGAACAGTAGCTAACTGAAATACATAAAAGAAAAATAGAAAATGGCCTAACTAACTGATGTGCCACTCGGCCTTTGATGACCACAGTACTTTTGGCCCAGCTGACCGAGGCCTAGCCCAGCCCCCCCACCACCCCCGCTGCCTTCTTCCTCTGTTCATCAGAGGCGCCGTGGCCTCGCTCACGACGTCCATGGCCGGGGATGGCCACGTGCCGCTCATCCGCCGTGCCCCCAGACAGATAAGGTCTCCGTCGAGCCCTTTCCTAACCCTAGCCCCCCCCACTTCATCCTCACCTTGCGGCGCGCTCTCTCCCCCACCATCCCGAGTGCCACCGTCGCCGTGCGCGCTGAGATCCCGTGGCCACCATCGTCTCCGCGCTCGCAGCTCGTGTCCACGAGCTCCGCTGTGTCTCTCTTCTTCGTCCACACCCAAAGTTTCAAGCTTGCAGCCCCTACAACACGTGGATCGACCGTCTTCGACCCGAGGTCCGACGCCGTTCGCAGCCGCTTCCATCGCTCCTGCTGCTCCTAATCTCTCGATGAGCCTCCTTGTGCCTTCATGGTGAGCACCCGTAGGGAACCCCTCTACCAGCGTTTCGTTTCGTCGCCTGTAGCTCCCGGCCACGCCCGCCTCTACGACTCGACGCCCCGCCCGCTGCGTCCCGCACTCGCCGAGCACTTGCACAGCCGCACGCGTCGCTGCGTCACCACGCGTGCGCGCGGACGCGCCTTCCGCTGCTAGCGCTGCTGCTTGCTCCTTCCTGCCTTAGCTGCTGCACGCTTCGCCGAGCCCCTGCCACGCTCCAAGCCGCGCCGCTCGCTGCTCCCTCCCTGTGCCGCACGCCGGCCATCCCGGTCCCGTCCCACGCGCTCACCCAAGGCCTCTGCGCCGCCCGCACCCCGCGAGCCCTCGCCGCCGTGCGCCTCCTCCCGCTCCCGCTGCCGAGCCCACTCCCGCGCGGCAGCGCCCACCGCCGGCCGCAACCCGCTGCCCCGCCACTACTACTGATGCTTCCCGTGCACCGCGCGCACCGCGTGCTTTTGCCCGCACAGCCCGAGCCCCACTGTGCGCTGCGCCCACCTGCCCTGTGCTCCCCTGCACTCCGCGCTGGCACTGCCCACCGTGGCCACGCAGCCCCGCGAGCATTGCCCCGCGCCCACGCGCCGGCCGCTCCCTCTTGCCGCGCTGCTCTGCTGCCTGCAGCCGCGCTGCTCGCCACTGCTGCCGCACGCACGCGCCCGCAATTGCTGGCTGCTGTTATGCTGCACTGCTACAGTAACATTCAGTTACTGTAGCAGTAGCTAGCTTTACTGATATTACACTGACTAGCCCTCTAAACAACCCCTAAACAGTGTTAAGACAATTCCTAACATGGGTAAAAATATATGAACGTAAAGTAGACGTAACAAGCTTCAATTTGTTCCATTGGACCTGTTTCAGATAATGCGTGGATTAATTCCTACGAAAATCACAAAGTTCTATGTTCTGTTAAAAGAAGAACCAAAAAACAGCTTTATTTTCATAGCTACTTTAGAGCTGTTGATGATCAAGCAAATGAACTCTAATATGGATGAAAGTGCTACTATCTTGTAGATCACAGGGAATACTCAAAATTGATATAAGGCACAAAATCATAGGATGTACAGAACAATAGTTGTAGCCTTTTGAAAATAGCTAAGTGATGTTTAAGAAAAACTGATGAATTCTCAGACTTAGCAGAATTTCAGAGAGTTACCAGATATTGCTTAAACTTCGGAAATTCATAGTAATCCATCCGTAGCTCGGATGGGAAAACTTTGTACATGAAAGTTGCTTAGAACGATGAGATGAATCCGATTATGCCCTCCTCATACCTGTCACATGCCTCTAGCATGATGAACATGGAACTTTCCCCTCCGGTTCATCTGACCGATAATTGCCCGGAGCTGGTAAAATACCTTCGGATGTTTTCCCGCTCCGTCTGCAACGTGTAGCCCTTCGCTAGGTCTCCCCTAGCACCGCGTATCTGCCTTGTTATGTTTTGTGATGCTTTGATTGTTCTGTTATTTATTGTTTCTTCCCCCTCTTCCATCCGATAGACCCCGAGACCGATGATATCCAGATGATCGTCTACCTCGTCGAAGACCCGTTGGTGTTTGCAGAGCAACCAGGAAAGCACCCCCCCTTGAGCATGCCTATATCGCCTATTCTTTTCTCTCTTGTGCTTGCATTAGAATTGCTACTGCTTTACCTATTCTGATGCATAGCCTGATTTTTGTAACTTGCTTTTGATGATTACCTTCTTATCCTAAACTGCTTAGAACAGGATGGTTAGAGACCCCGGTGACCCCACTTGTCCCGATTGCCCTACTGGATTATCAGAAGACTCGACAACCAAGCCCCAGCACCGCACATCACATTCCCTTTAACTGTACGACACAACAGCGTTACTATCGAGTGCCGAGGGTGATACCTCGTCAACACTTCCGATGTTAACTCTGTGGAGTAGTTACTCGGTCGTGGTCATCGAGGGTGATTCCTCCTTCACCACTCCCGATAACGACGCTGTCGCGCAACACCTCAAGTGTGAACCTCGAGGGTGATTCCTCCTAAGTTCACCTTGACGGATACATCGAGTAGGAATCCAACGAGGGTGATACCTCGGATTCCCTGATGTTATGGACACACGGATACTTGGACTTTACTACTGTTACTTGGAAAGGCGAGTCGACCCTGAGAGGTACCCACGAGTGATGTGGAGACGGGTTGACCTGGAGGGTGCCCGAGATATGAATACGAGGCATGGTCGGGCATTCTTAGCCCTTGCCGCAAGTCCTAGAGATGGGGCAACGGGGTCACATCGATCGTGAGTCTCTGCTCGTTACCGCACTACCATTACACTAACGATTTGGATATGTGATCTGAGTGGACCTCTGGCCCGATAGCACTAACCATCACGCGGGAATAAATATGGGTACTCTGCATCGTGGTATCAGCCGACAGCTCTGTCAGACGTCCAGTTCAGCATGGCGGCCGGGTCGGATCGTGCCGTTGGCGCTGGTATCCACCCTGCTCGCAACGACCCGGACTGCACGGGGCGGCGGCCCAAGACCCCTGAGCGCTTAGGATATAGTCCGACGGGGACCTCTCTGCTGAGTTTTAGGTAGGGTTGCAGTGTGTCGTTTGGCGGAGACCGGGCATGACCCAGAAAAGTGTGTCCGGCCGGAGTTAAGCGAGCATGGTGGGTAAGTTGGTGCACCCCTGCAGGGAAGAACTAATCTATGCATAGTCGGATCCTCGATAACGGACGCTCAGAGTTGTATCCCGATCGATACAACTAGAACTGGATACTTGTGATGAGAAATGGATAGTAGGGCTCTGGGATTGCTTTCTCGCAGGGAGTCGAGAAAGGATCTCTGGGCGAGGTTGATGACAGTATGGCTCTGGGATTGCTTTCTCGCAGGGAGTCGAGAAAGGATCTCTAGGCGAGGTTGTTGACAGTATGGCTCTGGGATTGCTTTCTCGCAGGGAGTCGAGGAAGGATCTCTGGGTGTGGTTGAGACTTATTAATACTGCTACTATATATGGTGCTGATCTACACTCTTCTAATGCTGCAAGACCGCTGAAGATGCTAGTCTTCGATAGGACTAGGCCCCCCTCTCTATTCTGGCCTTTCTGCAGCCCAGTCCACATATATAGCCTTCCTGTGATAATGTTGCATATGTAGTGTAGATCCTTGCGTGCTGAGTACTTCGGATGAGTACTCACGGTTGCTTTGCTTTCTTTTTCTCCCCATATCCGCTTGGTGCAACCAGATGACGGAGCCCCGGAGTCAGCTGCCCCCGCCGACTATCACTACTACTACCCCGAGGATGGCTACTACTATGAGTTGGCTGACGACCAGGAGTAGGTTTGGAGGGTCCCACGCAGGAGGCCTGCGCCTTTCGATCGTAGTGTTTTCTTTTGCCCCGCCTTCTTAAAGGCCTATCTGTGTTTTCTTTTATATCTGTACTCAGATATCTGATGCTTCCGCTGACGCTTGTATGCGAGCTTATGTATTAGAGCCCTCAAGCCCCCTGGCTTGTAATATAAAGCTTGTATGACTTTATTTATGTTTTAGAGTTGTGTTGTGATATCTTCCCGTGAGTCCTTAGGCTTGATCATGTGCATTTGCATGTATGATTAGTGCACGATTGAGCCGGGGGCGTCACATCTCGTTGGCGAAGGATCTTCATCTTGATCGTCTCCACGTTGCTTCAGATTGTCTTATGGTGATCAACAACATTCATCAAAAGCTGGGTGGTAGATATGGAGCCATCATCATAGAGATCAACAATCACTCGTCTAGTTTTTAGTCTTGTGTACTTTCTTTTGACCGTATAAACTTCAATTATGAAGCTCATAATCTCGTCAAGTTCACTTGTAATTTAAATTTAGGTCATCTAGTTTGGTTGGGTACCCCCATGACCAGCTCGTTGTACCTATGAACATCTCTGAATTTCAATAAACTCAGGCAACATTTCTCAAAAATAAAAAACTTGAGTGGTTTTCTTTTATGTAATTTTATTCATGAGTTTATTACCTCGAATTTTCAGGCTTGCAATCTAGCGAAGCATGCCTTAAATTTAGGGGTTGGTCACCATGTTTGGTTAGGTCAACCCGGTGATCTTCTGTTCGTACCTATAAACATTATGACGACTTAAATAAAGCTTCGCAAGATTGTCTAAAAAAGTTGAGTGGTTTTCTTTTCTGTTCTTCCGTTTTGTAGCTAGTTTTCTGTGGGAAAAACAGATGCAAGATTTTATTATCATTTTTTTAAAATATTCAAGAATTTTAAAAACATTCACAGTTCATAGAAATATTCATGTATTTTAGAAATATTATGGAAATTTAGAAAAATCATAAATTTTCAAAATGATCTAAATATGAATAATTCTTGTTTTTTAAATTATGCATGAAGTTAATTTTTTGTCAATTTGAAAATTTCAAAACAAAAAAAAGAAGGAAAAATAGAAATGGCAAAGGAAAACTACAAGATGGACCATAGAAAAACCAAATGAAGGAACAAAAAGAAACCCCAAAAAAATCGCTCCCGAAACCGCTCGGAGAACATGTCCCTGTGTGCTTAATTGGGTCGGCCCATGATGTTCACTCTCCATACAATTGGGCAACATCTTGTCGCATGGAGCGACAAATATGAGATTTCGTAGTATGGTATCCAAATATACAAGGTAGGCTCTTAAACAATGTTAGGTTAGCAGCTTCGCGAATGCCCCCACCCACCACCACGGGTGGACCACTTCGGCTCTGTGTGTTGTAAAGCATAACATTGATAGTGTTGTTTCTAGAGGCGACAAGGTAGATGCAGGGACGACCAAGGCCATTACCAAGGTTGACGGCGATGGTTTTCCCAGGGATATCTTACCCCACATCACTCCAGGCATTGGTCTCCGACCTCACTCCCCAGTGCGTCAAGGTTGTTTTAGATTACCAAGGAATTGGTGCGTTCATTCTGCATCTCATGGATGGTGTTGTTTCTATATTATGACATGGAGAAGGCGAAGGATATTAATGAAATTAATTGTGTATATGTCCGAACAACTATCGGGTCTCCGAATATATTTCTATAAATGTGAGTTCTTCTACTTTGGAAAATCCAAATAAGAGGAGAACCATTACTTTAGCATCCCAATGTACTTTCGAGATGTCTTGAATAAGGAATGTAAGTGCATTGAAGACTGTTTTAGGAAGTTCATTAGTTCGAAGGGCAAACTATTGTCTAATGGGGCCAAGAGTGTTTTGCAGTGTTCCTCACTAGCCATGTCCATGATGCCCTTTGAAATACTCAAAAGGGTAATGAAAATAATGCACTACCACATATCCAAATTTTTGTGTCAATCTATTGAACACGAACCCAAATATCATTTAACTAGGTGGGATGTGATTTTAGACCAAAGGATCAAGGCGGACTCGTGTTGGAGGACCTTGAGATCAAATGCTTTCTCAACAATTTGTTGTTTAAGTTGCTCAGGGACGACGAGTTGTGGCAAGATTTGCTAAGAAACATGAATCTTAACTCCAAAACTTTGTTCCAAGTAACAACCATGTAGACAAACTCGCCTTTTTTAAATTTTGATAAAAGTTGAAATGATTTTTTTTGCAGAGGCGCTTTCATGGTTGAAAATCACCTAACCATGAAAATTTGGGAGGGCAACTGGCTGGACGATGCGTCCCTAGCCATGCAATACCCGTGACTCCATGACATTTTTGAAAAAATGTTTCTACTACTTCAACGTTGCTCATAGAATATTGGATTTTGGCGGGTTTCAGTGGGGATAAGTTGATGGGATGGTTGCACCTCATTAACAAGATGAAGATGGTCAACCTTACACAACAATCGGAAACCTTCTGCTGGAAGCTTCACACTTCATATGCCTACTCTGTTAAATCGGTATATTTGGACCCCATCATTTAGGGCTAACATTTACACCACACATTTATTTGGAAACCAAAACTCCCACTCAAATCAAAATTCCACGTGGTGCTTGGATAGGAGAGTTATCCTAACCAAGGAAAATTTGGAAACACGCAAACGGCCATGTTGCAAAAAAAATGTTGTTTTTTGTGGCAACGAGAAATCAATTCATCTTACTTTCCTTCACTGCCCACTTGGCAACTCTTGCGCATTCTTGCCATGCAGTTTTTAATTTTTTCACCACCTACGAGTTCTACAAATATGTTCAAAAACTGGTTGGCAGGGATTCATCTAAGCCGAAGGGTCAAATCTACGTGGGAATTTATACTTTACTTTGAGATATATGTAATCGTCATAATGATTGTGGTTTGAACAAGACGAATATTCCCAAAAACTTGTAGGTCATTTTCAAGACTACCAGTTGGCTCCATATGTGGTCCTATCTTCGTTGGAGGGGGTTGGGGGGCGGGACGGGCGTCCACGATCTTTTAATCAAATGATTTGGATGGCGGACTGGTAATAAAATTTGTGATGCATGTGCCTTCGTATTTTCTTGCTACTTTTGGTTTGTCCTTCACATTGGTTGGACCATGTACTCATTTTTATCACCCTATGAAATGTTGCATCTTGAAAACTTTGCAATAACTAAATGACGGTGTCTGTTTCATTGCACCCCTCATAGAAAAGGGGTAATTTTGTATTCAACCATTATTAGTTACTAATATAATAAATAAGGGTGACTTGTAACTTTAAGCTCCTCCAAGCTCTGTCACTTGCCATGCAAGGCCACCAGATCCTTCATCTCCTCCTCCGCTCTACGCGCTCATCCTCTGTTGTAACACCCCCCATGTAATAAGCACTGTGACACTCTGCTAAGTATGCCAAGTCATCTTCATTTGCAGTGCCTAGTCATAGTGGTTAATCAAAACAATTCAAATACTTCTCTGAAAATCAACTCAAATTCAAAAGTGCAAAATAAAGTTGCTTAAAACTTGTGGGAAAATTGTTCACCTTTTTGCAAATAATCTAAAACTATTTGCTGTTAAGGAACACAACATCATCATCAAGTCTAGATGGGCCTAATGCATTTGATCAGAGCCAAAACAGCACTTAAATGCCCTAATCATTTTTGAATGATTTCAAATGGGTTCCAAAAATGCCCAAACTTTTTGTGGCAGTGCTGGATATTGCAATACACTAGTGTGAGCAGTTTCACATTTTTCAAATCCATTTGGATGTTTAAAATATTCAAAAACTGTCTCAGAAAAAGAAAAACAGAGAAAGAAATAAAAGAAAAGAAAAAGGTCATTGTGCACTGGCCCAAGTGCAGAGTGCCTGAGCCGGCCCATCTCCCTCTTTCTCCATCGCGGTGTCGCCGCGCCTATGGTCTCCGCGCGCTGCGCTGGCGAGGCGCCAACAGCACGACGGCACCGATGCCCCACCGACGCGGGGAGGATAAGGCCGAGGCCCGTCCCTCCCCCTGCACCTCCTCATCCATTCCATCTCCCTCTCCGTCGCTCTCTCCCTCACACTCCGAGCTCGCCCGAGCGAAGCCATGGCTGCGTCGCCGTCAAACGCGTAGCCTTAGCACTCCCCGCACCTCGCCAGGACGTCCACGAGCTCCGTCGAGCTCTGCTGCAACCTCCCCGACCTCGAGCTCGAGCTATACGACACCGCAGCCACGGATCGAGCCCTTCTTCTTCCTCGGATCGCCGGTGCTTCTCCGACGAACCCACCGATCTGCTGCTACTAACCCATCACGGGCCTACGTGTGAGCCGCATGGTGAGCTCCTCTGCCTCCTGCTCCTCTTCGTTAGATTCCCCGCGTGCCGTAGCTAGTTGCCAACGCGTCCGTGCTCTACTCGCCGCCGACGAGCTTGTGGCCGTCGTTGTGGTCGACGTCACCGCCGCCTGAGGCCACCGTCGATCTCCTGGTACTCCTAGGAACCCAACGGGCCCGAGCACGTGCCTTCCCGTGCCTCCTAGCATAGCTTTCGTCGAGGTCCCATACGCGCGGCCGCCGTAGCTCGTCGCCGGCCTCGTTTCCGGTGACCATTTGGTCCGGCGCCGCCACCAATCGACACGAAGCACTGTGGTCGTTCGAACGCACGCTACCGCGCGTGATTTGGTGCTGCGTAGTGCGATTCTGACGCTCTCCGGCGCGTTCGCCGCCGCGGGAGGCTCGCCGGAGCAGCTCCGGCAGCTCCGCTGACCTGGCAGCGTGGGGCCCACCCCCAGTGAGACTGCCAGTGGGTCCCCTGGCCCGGTTTGACCGCGTTGACTACGGTCAACGCGCGGCACTGTTCACCCCCTGTCACTGACCAGTGGGCCCAGGCACTTAATTAAGTTAATTAGGTTTTTAAAAAAAATAAGCTAATCACTAAACAGACACTGACAACTGGGGCCCACATCCCTAACTAACCCTGTTAAGTTAGTTAATCCACTGTTAAGTCAAGAGAGGCTGACATGTGGGTCCCACTGGACCCATAGGTCAGGTTTTACCTGGTCAGTGCGGCTGTTGACTGCTGACGTCATACCCATGTCATGCTGACGTCATAAATACAATTCTGTTAAATTAAATAATTTCAGAAAAGGCAATAATCTTTGAAAATTCGTAGAAAATAAACCATAGCTTTGATCGAAAAACTTAATACATGAAAATTGCTCAGAACGACGAGACGAATCAGATCGTGTTGTCTGTTTCTATGTCAGAACCCTCTACGTAGGTGAACCCGTAACTTTTAGCCTGATTCTAATATATGAATAGTGCATATTCACCGGTTAATAAATCCCACCTTAATCCTAAAATAACTAAAATGACTTAGACAAATCTTTAGGCAACCCTGCACTGCATCCTAGGCATAGCATGCTCTGTGTTGCATTATTTGCTGTGTAATTATTTGTTTCTTCCCCCTCTTCTCTCTCGTTAGACTCCGACATCGACGTAGCTCCCGAGACCGACGCAGCTCCGGAGGTCGACTACGCCCCTGACGACCAGACCCTTGCCGCAGAGCTTCCAGGCAAGCGACCCCCTTTTGAGCATATCGACATCGCCTATTCTCTTCTCTCTTATGCTTGCATTAGAAGTTACTGCTGCTGCTGTTATCCTATTTTTGCTGCATAGCCTGTTTATTGTAACCTGCTATTGTTACCTACCTGCTTATCCTAAACTGTTTAGTGTAGGTTGGGTAGAGACCCATCAGAGACCCCACTTTATCCCGATTGCCCCGCTGGATTATCAGAAGACCCGATTAACGGGATCGAAGACCAGGCCCCGGCACCGCACATCACTTTCCCCCTAGTTGCTCGACACTACTGGGTTACTATCGAGTGCCGAGGGTGATACCTCGTCAGCACTACTGATGATAACCTTGTAGGTTAGTTAATCGGTCGTGGTCAGCGAGGGTGATTCCTCCTACACCACACCCGATAACGACGTTGTCGTGCAACTTCTCAAGTGTGGTCCTCGAGAGTGATTCCTCCTTCGTTCACCTTGACGATAACATCAGGTGGAATTCCATCGAGGGTGATTCCTCAGGGTTCCCCTTGGTGTTAGACACACGGTTACTATGGTTACTATGACTTTACACTGAACCATGTTACTAAAGACGGGTCGACCCTGAGGGGTACCCACGCGAGCATATTTGCGAAGTGATGTGGAGACGGGTTGACCTGGAGGGTACCCGAGAGTTGAACACGAGGCGTGGCTGGGCATTCTTAGCCCTTGCCGCAAGTCCTCGAGACGGGGTGATGGGGTCACATCTTTTGTGAGTCTCTGCTCGTTACCGCACTACTAACACACTAACGGTTTGGATATTTGATCCGAGGGGCCACTGGCCTGATAGCACTAACCATCACGCGGGCATAGTATGGGCGTTCTGCGTTGTATACATTAGCCGAAGCTTAATTGACATCAGCGAGGAGCGGCACACGCTGGGTTGGACTGGGAACGCAACCGCACTTGTATTAAGGGGTTGCTAGGTCTGCTCACCGGCGGTGCACGTAACGCGCAGGAGTCCCCGGGGCAAAGGCCCAAGACCCCTGGGCGCATAGGTTAGTCCGGCGTGCTGACCTCTCTGTTAAGTATTCGGTCGGGTTGCGGCGTATCGTTTTGCCGAGGCCGGGCATGACCCAGTAAAATGTGTCCGGCCGGAGTTAAGCGAGCGTGGTGGGTAAGTTGGTGCACCCATGCAGGAAGAAACAATCTATCGATAGCCTGTCCTACGGTAACGGACACTCGGAGTTGTATCCCAATCGGTACAACTAGAACTGGACACTTGAGATGATAACTGGATAGTACGGCTCTGGGATTGCTTTCTCGCAGGGAGTCGAGGAAGAATCTCTGGGCGAGGTTGATGACACTACTACTGCTTTACATTATGTTATTATGCACTCTTCTAATGCTGCAAGACCACTGAAGATGATGAAGATGCTAGTCTTTGATAGGACTAGGTTTTCCCCTCTATTCTGGCATTTCTGCAGCCCAGTCCACTTATACAGCCTCCCTTTTGATAATGTTGCATATGTAGTGTAGATCCTTGCTTGCTGAGTACTTCGGATGAGTACTCATGTTTGCTTTGCTTTCTTTTTTCCCCATATCCATTTGTCGCAACCAGATGATGGAGCCCCTGAGCCAGCTGCCCCCACCGACGGCTACTACTACTACTACCCTCCCAGCGAGTACTACTACGAGGAGCCGACCGATGTCCAGGAGTAGGTTCGGAGGGTCCCAGGCAGGAGGCCTGCGCCTTTCGATCATAGCTTTTATTTTACGCCGCCTTCTTAAAGGCTTATCTCTGTTCTGTATTATATCTGTACTCAGATATCTGATGCTTCCGCTGACGCTTGTATGCCATCGAGCAATGTATTCGAGCCCTCGAGGCCCTGGCTTGTAATATAAAGCTTGTATGACTTTATTTATGATTTAGAGTTGTGTTGTGATATCTTCAAGTGAGTCCTTAGGCTTGATCGTGTGCATTTGCGTGTATGATTAGTGCACGATTAAGCCGGGGTCGTCACAGGTTGGTATTAGAGCCGACTGCCTGTAGGATCCCCCTTTCCAACTCCTTGGCCGAAGTTGAGTCTAGTCAATGAAAACTGTTTTACTAACATGGCTGTGTGGCTTACGGGCCCACGTCGCCAATTGGGTGGTATTAGGATCTTTTATTCCTCGTCTTTACTCTGGGACTCTGATCTCTCTTCCTTTCGGGTTAAAATTTTGCTAACTCCAACACTAGGTTCTCGTAACCGCTTTCTCCCGGAGAGCCCCCCCCCCTCATTCCAGAAGATGGCGTGTCATCATCAGAAGACTCCGAAGATACTCCTCGAAGTTCCTGAGACCCTTGAGCCCCCTGTTTTTGAAGTTCCCAATCACTGATAAATCCCCGTGGATAACTACACATCCTTGCCGTCTGTACATTCTTCCCCAGTTGCTCTGGTTATTACCAGATATCCCGAGATACTGTCCGTTGTCCTGAGAATCCTTTGAGCCTACTGCCGTGCAGCTTCTTTCGCACTACGGTTAATTCCACATTACCGGGATTCGTTCATCCCCAGTTGTTCTTGAGTTTCCTGAAATATTTCATAATGCTATCCGATCTTCCGAGAATCTCCTGCAGCCTACTTCCTTTGAGATTCTTCTTACCTGCTTTCATTATGGTTAATTCCATATGTCTATTAATCTTATCGGCATCCTTTGTCGCTATCAATTTTGAGTCCCTTGATTCATTATGTATGTGACTGCTTACTATTATCAATTAATCCTTAGGAATTTTCTTTCCGGCTCAGACATCATTCCGGATATGAGCTGGTTCTTGCCCAATCAAGATTCGATCAGTGTGCCTCTAAGTCTGTTCAACCTATCCATCTTCGATCGGAGCACCTGATTCTGATACATAGATCTAGAAATCAAATTTCTTTGAATTTAAGCATCAAATTATTCAGATGTTTCCATAAATAGATGCCCTTGCATTTCTTCTTCTTCTGGTTGAGTACCGCTACTCACATCAGATCCTTTGTCGTCTACCTGATCTTTTGTTGGATTAATATCCGACAGTATCCTTCATATTCAAACATCTTATGAGCTCTTCCCTTGGTATTTAGTACCTCCGGTAAATTGTATCATCTGCTTTGACTTCAAAACTCTGCTTTCGAACTCGCATCCCTTGCTTTGGTTGATGGTTGTATGGATTCGTAAAATTGTCCCGATGGGTTGTATCTATGCTTCTGCCATCTGCGAGAACCCAGAAACTTCTACGGGTCATACTCTACTGGTGTTACGCCAGATAAATTTTCAACATTTCGACTTCACTAAAGACGAGAAGTGCATGAAAAGTTTATACATTGGATAAGTGGGAGTCGACCTTGAACCTTTGTGTTCATGCCCATGGACCCGATGTAGCACTTATCATGGAAGCTGCTCGTAAAAAAAAATTCCCCCTTGGTATAAGTTCATCTTGTACCCGTGAATTGATCCTTTGCAGTCGTGGATCCGACCATATTATCTCCTTGATTCCATTTCCTGGACAAGTTAAAATACTTGTCTTCTGTAGATCATTTCACCTACCCAACCTCTATTCAGGTGTACCTTCAAGTATTGCCCCATGATATCTCAAGGATATTGTGTCATTGCAATACCTCTAGTAAATTCTTATTGGAGTGAAACTCCATTCCATCATTCCTAGCCTGATCGATTATATTTTTATCGTGCCAACTTTTAACTGTGCTACCTGGTCCTTATGCCCGGAGCAACTCCCGACAACGAGCTAAGCTTACGTCGATCTTCCTCATCTTATCATTTCACCTCGAACAACAAGCTTGATTTCGAGCCTGTGTCGTGTCCGTGGTTCCAATAACCTTTCGCTTCGGCATTCCTTTTGCTTGATGTCATCGCTGACCGATTACATCTTCTTGTAACCTCTCGACAAATGTGTCGTGATCATCATCAACATTCCGAGCCCTTACAGGGTATCAAATAAATTCATGGCTAGAAATACCATCCCTGCCCCTCGATGATTTGTGATATCATCGATGACATCTTGACTTTCTGCCAACACAGACCTGGTTGTGCTTGGTTATTCCTTACACTCATAGATAACCTTGGAATTGTTTCTCGGTATCTCTTGAGATCTTGAAACCCAATATTTACTTGACACCATACCATTGCTGCCTCGAAGCATGACTGTGGTATTTCTTATACCCCTGGCAAGGCTAATGTGATGGCTGATGCCTTGAGCCGCAAGTCCTATTGCAACAACCTCATGGTTAAGCAAGCTCAACCCCAGCTATATGAAGAACTGCGCAAGTTGAACCTCTGTATCGTTCTGCAAGGTTCTCTTAATAACCTTGTCGTACAGCCAGATCTTGAGAAAGCTGTTAAGAATGCGCAAGCTAAAGATGCCGAAATTGATTTGATGAAGAAAGAGCTTCACCTTGAGAAGTACAGGGATTTCTCGGTTGCTGAAGATGGAACCTTGTATTTCAGAGATCGAATTGTCGTACCCCGTTTGGAGCTTATGACTGACAAGGTCATGAAGGAGGCTCATGATACACCGCTATCTATCCATCCGGGTAGCACCAAGATGTATCGCGATCTTCGTCAAAGGTACTGGTCGTCTAGAATGAAGCAGGATATCGCTCGATATGTTGTTGAATGTGACGTTTGCCGTCGTGTGAAAGAAGAACATCAGAAGCCTGCTGGAATTCTGCAACAGCTCCCTATTCCTTTATGGAAGTGGGATAAAGTGCAAATGGACTTCATCACTGGCCTTCCCAAGTCTCAGAAGGGTCACGATGCTATTCTTGTCGTCGTCGACCAACTCTCTAAAGTTGCACATTTTCTGCCTGTCAAGGAGACTATCACTGCTAGTCAGTTAGCAGAGTTGTATATCTCCAGAATTATTTCACTCCACGGTATTCCGAAGGAGATCAGTTCGGACTGTGGTGGTCTTTTCACCTCCAAGTTCTGGGAAAGTTTCCAAGAAGCTATGGGAACTCACATTACCTAGAGTTCAGCTTATCATCCCCAATCCCAAGGCCAAGTCGAGCGAGTAAATCAAGTGCTTGAAGATATGCTTCGGGCTTGTGTTATATCATTCGGTAAGAAGTGGGAAGAATCTCACCCGTATGCCGAACTCTCTTATAACAACAGTTATCAAGCCAACTTGAAAATGGCCCCCTTCGAAGTGCTTTACGGACGTAAGTGTCGAACCCCTCTGAATTGGTCAGAAACTGGGGAACGACCACTCGTGGGACCAGACATTATCTAACACGCCGAAGAACAAGTCCGTATTGTCTGAGAAAATCTCAAGGCAGCTCAGGACCGCCAGAAGAGCAACTATGATCACAAACGATGGGGCTTGACCTATCAACCAGGTGATCAAGCTTATCTTCGTGTCACTCCTATGAAGGGCACTCGTCGTTTCGGAATCAAGGGCAAGCTAGCTCCACGCTACATCGGCCCCTTTCGCATTGTTGCCAGACGTGGATAGGTGGCATATAAATTGGAGTTGCCACCGCAATTCTCTCATATCCACGACGTCTTCCATGTGTCGCAACTTCGTAAATGCTTCAAGGAATCTCCGCACCGAGCAGTGGATCACGAGATGCTCGAATTACAAGATGATCTTTCTTATAAGGAGCACCCGATCCGCATTCTCGATGAAGCTGAACGTCGCACTCGTCAGAAGACGACCAAGTTCCTGAAACTGTAGTGGTCGAATCACACTGAAGATGAAGCCACTAGGGAACGCGAGGATCATCTTCGAGAAGAATATCCCGACCTCTTTCCTTCTACCTCCTAAATTCTCGGGACGAGAATTTCTTTTAGAGGAGGAGAATTTGTAACACCCCCCATGTAATAAGCACTGTGACACTCTACTAAGTATGCCAAGTCATCTTCATTTGCAGTGCCTAGTCATAGTGGTTAATCAAAACAATTCAAATACTTCTCTGAAAATCAACTCAAATTCAAAAGTGCAAAATAAAGTTGCTCAAAACTTGTGGGAAAATTGTTCACCTTTTTGCAAATAATCTAAAACTATTTGCTGCTAAGGAACACAACATCATCATCAAGTCTAGATGGGCCTAATGCATTTGATCAAAGCCAAAACAGCACTTAAATGCCCTAATCATTTTTGAACGATTTCAAATGGGTTCCAAAAATGCCCAAACTTTTTGTGGCAGTGCTGGATATTACAATACACTAGTGTGAGCAAGTTTCACATTTTTGCAATTCCATTTGGATGTTTAAAATATTCAAAAACTGTCTCAGAAAAAGAAAAACAGAGAAAGAAATAAAAGAAAAGAAAAGGGTCACTGTGCACTGGCCCAAGTGCACAGTGCCTGAGCCGGCCCATCTCCCTCTCTCTCCATCGCGGTGTCGCCGCGCGCTGTGCCGGCGAGGCGCCGACAGCACGACGCCACCGCCGCGGGGAGGATAAGGCCGAGGCCCGTCCCTCCCCCCTGGACCTCCTCATCCATTCCCTCTCCCTCTCCGTCGCTCTCTCCCTCGCTCTCCGAGCTCGCCCGAGCGAAGCCATGGCTGCGCCGCCGTCGAGCGCGTAGCCTCAGCGCTCCCCGCACCTCGCCAGGACGTCCACGAGCTCCGTCGAGCTCCACTGCAACCTCCCCGACCTCGAGCTCGAGCTCTACGACACCGCAGCCATGGATCGAGCCCTTCTTCTTCCTCGGATCGCCGGCGCTTCTCCAACGAACCCGCCGATCTGCTGCTACTAAACAATCACGGGCCTACGTGTGAGCCGCGCGGTGAGCTCCTCCGCCTCCTGCTCCTCTTCGTTAGATTCCCCGCGTGCCGTAGCTAGCTGCCGTCGTGTCCGTGCTCTGCTCGCCGCCGACGAGCTTGTGGCCGTCGTTGTGGTCGACGTCACCGCCGCCTGAGGCCACCGTCGATCTCCTGGTGCTCCTAGGAGCCCAACGGGCCCGAGCACGTGCCTCCCCGTGCCTCCTAGCATCGCTTTCGTCGAGGTCCCATACGCGCGGCCGCCGTAGCTCGTCGCCGGCCCCGTTTCCGGTGACCATTTGGTCCGGCGCCGCCACCAATCGACGCGGAGCACTGCGGCCGTTCGAACGCACGCTACTGCGCGTGATTTGGTGCTGCGTAGAGCGATTCCGACGCTCTCCGGCGTGTTCGCCGCCACAGGAGGCTTGCCGGAGCAGCTCCGGCAGCTCCGCTGACCTGGCAGCATGGGGCCCACCCCCAGTGAGACTGCCAGTGGGTCCCCTGGCCCGGTTTGACCGCGTTGACTACGGTCAACGCGCGGCACTGTTCACCCCCTGTCACTGACCAGTGGGCCCCGGCGCTTAATGAAGTTAATTAGGTTTTTTTTAAAAATAAGCTAATCACTAAACAGACACTGACAACTGGGGCCCACATCCCTAACTAACCCTGTTAAGTTAGTTAATCCACTGTTAAGTCAACAGAGGCTGACATGTGGGTCCCACTGGACCCACAGGTCAGGTTTGACCTGGTCAGTGCGGCTGTTGACTGCTGACGTCATACCCATGTCATGCTGACGTCATAAATACAATTCTGTTAAATTAAATAATTTCAGAAAAGGCAATAATCTTTGAAAATTCGTAGAAAATAAACCGTAGCTCTGATCGAAAAACTTAATACATGAAAGTTGCTCAGAACGACGAGACGAATCTGATTGTGTCGTCTGTTTCTATGTCGGAACCCTCTACATAGGTGAACCCGTAACCTTTAGCCTGATTCCGGTATATGAATAGTACATATTCACCGGTTAATAAATCCCACCTTAATCCTAAAATAACTAAAATGACTTAGACAAATGTTTAGGCAACCCTACACTACATCCTAGGCATAGCATGCTATGTGTTGCATTATTTGTTGTGTCTTTATTTGTTTCTTCCCCCTCTTCTCTCTCGTTAAACTCCAACATCGATGTAGCTCCCAAGACGGACGCAGCTCCGGAGGTCGACTACGCCCCTGACGACCAGACCATTGCCGCAGAGCTTCCAGGCAAGCGACCCCCTTTTGAGCATATCGATATCGCCTATTCTCTTCTCTCTTATGCTTGCATTAGAAGTTACTGCTGCTGCTATTATCCTATTTCTGCTGCATAGCCTGTTTATTGTAACCTGCTATTGTTACCTACCTACTTATCCTAAACTGTTTAGTGTAGGTTGGGTAGAGACCCATCAGAGACCCCACTTTATCCCGATTGCCCCGCTGGATTATTAGAAGACCCGATTAACGGGATCGAAGACTAGGACCCGGCACCGCACATCACTTTCCCCCTAGTTGCTCGACACTACTGGGTTACTATCGAGTGCCGAGGGTGATACCTCGTCAGCACTACTGATGATAACCTTGTAGGTTAGTTAATCGGTCGTGGTCAGCGAGGGTGATTCCTCCTACACCACCCCCGATAACGACGTCGTTGTGCAACTTCTCAAGTGTGGACCTCGAGGGTGATTCCTCCTTCGTTCACCTTGACGATAACATCAGGTGGAATTCCATCGAGGGTGATTCCTCAGGGTTCCCCTTTGTGTTAGACACACGGTTACTATGGTTACTATGACTTTACACTGAACCATGTTACTAAAGACGGGTCGGCCCTGAGGGGTACCCGCGCGAGCATATTTGCGAAGTGATGTGGAGACGGGTTGACCTGGAGTGTACCCGAGACTTGAACACGAGGCATGGCCGAGCATTCTTAGCCCTTGCCGCAAGTCCTCGAGACGGGGCGACGGGGTCACATCTTTCGTGAGTCTCTGCTCGTTACCGCACTACTAAGTACTAACACACTAACGGTTTGGATATTTGATCCGAGGGGCCACTGGCCTGATAGCACTAACCATCACGCGGGCATAGTATGGGTGTTCTGCGTCATATACATCAGCCGAAGCTTAATTGACGTCAGCAAGGAGCGGCACACGCTGGGTTGGACTGGGAACGCAACCGCACTTGTATTAAGGGGTTGCTAGGTCTGCTCACCGGCAGTGCACGTAACACGCAGGAGTCCCCGGGGCGAAGGCCCAAGACCCCTGGGCGCATAGGTTAGTCCGGCGTGCTGACCTCTCTGTTAAGTATTCGGTCGGGTTGCGGCATATCGTTTGGCCGAGGCCGGGCATGACCCAGTAAAGTGTGTCCGGTCGGAGTTAAGCGATCGTGGTGGGTAAGTTGGTGCACCCATGCAGGGAAGAAACAATCTATCGATAGCCTGTCCTATGGTAACGGACACTCGGAGTTGTATCCCGATCGGTACAACTAGAACTGGACACTTGAGATGATAACTGGATAGTATGGCTCTGGGATTGCTTTCTCGCAGGGAGTCGAGGAAGAATCTCTAGGCGAGGTTGATGACACTACTACTGCTTTACATTATGTTATTCCGCACTCTTCTAATGCTGCAAGACCGCTGAAGATGATGAAGATGCTAGTCTTCGATAGGACTAGGTTTTCCCCTCTATTCTGGCATTTCTGCAGCCCAGTCCACTTATACAGCCTCCCTTTTGATAATGTTGCATATGTAGTATAGATCCTTGCTTGCTGAGTACTTCGGATGAGTACTCATGTTTGCTTTGCTTTCTTTCTCTCCCCATATCCATTTGTCGCAACCAGATGACGGAGCCCCTGAGCCAGCTGCCCCCGCCGATGGCTACTACTACTACTACCCTCCCGGCGAGTACTACTACGAGGAGCCGACCGACGACCAGGAGTAGGTTCGGAGGGTCCCAGGCAAGAGGCCTGCGCCTTTCGATCGTAGCTTTTATTTTACCCCGCCTTCTTAAAGGCTTATCTCTGTTCTGTATTATATCTGTACTCAGATATCTGATGCTTCCGCTGACGCTTGTATGCCATCGAGCTATGTATTCGAGCCCTCGAGTCCCTGGCTTGTAATATAAAGCCTGTATGGCTTTATTTATGATTTATAGTTGTGTTGTGATATCTTGAAGTGGGTCCTTAGGCTTGATCGTGTGCATTTGCGTGTATGATTAGTGCACGATTAAGCCGGGGCGTCACATCCATCCTCGTGCTAGGAGGATTTATGCGCTTGCTACGCTGACCAACCTCCACAGTAACACCCTCAATGTCGGGATGCCGCCTACTACTACATCAGGACTGTTGACGATGTTGTTTCCACCCACAAATACATATGGATCGTTCCCATTCCCGCCGCGGTCTACATGCTCCAACACATCCCACTTAGTCCCTGCACAGTTTGATTCAATAGCCAACATCCCAGTTAAACCTACATGGGTTAAATGGGCATAAGCGGGATCCCATGACCTAAGTGTATGTAGGGTTCCACGGAGAAGCGATTCTAAAAAAGCATCCCTCGGAGAAGTTTCTCATGGTGCTCTCGACGGGGGGAGGGGCTTGGACCTGGAAGCATGCGGTTCCAAGACTTGATGGCAGACGGTAGGGGAAGAGGTGGCTTGCCGCTGGGGTTGGGGTTGGCAGCGACCTCATAGACCGACTCAGGTCGAGGGGACCGGCTGTGTGACACTAGAGAGGGATAAGGTATGAGGCGGAGGAGGCGGCGGCGTGAGGAGTCGACAGAAGGTGCGGTGGCAGTAGGGCATGCTTGAAGAGTCATGGTGGAGTGGGGACGACGCCTTTTTTTGAGGGGAGAGTGGGGGCGACACCTGCATGATGTGCGTAAACTTGCACATTTCCGATGTTAAGGCCACGCTTATAAAAGGCCAAGGTACAAATATCAAGCCTGAGGCCGATCTTTTTTTAGGGGGGGGGGGGGCAGTACTTTATTACTCAAAGATTACAAAGTTTGGGATACAAAGAAGATCATGGGGTTGGCCCAACCATACATGGCGCCCCTGATCAAGAGAATTTGAGTAGCTAACATATGTGCTTCGTAATTGGAAGCCCTACCTTCAAAATAAAAATTGCAATTGAAGTCCACCTTCCTCGGGCTTAATTTCGTTGATTATTTGAACATAGTTTCCATGGGATCCCTTCTCAATGTCCCCTGCGCCCTACTTAGAATCTGTTGTGAGAATAAATTCTGGAGGAGAAGATCCTCGGCCAGTGAGACAACCTCCCTGCAAGCTATCGCCTCAAGTGTCACCACATCTTTAACTCCATTAATAAGTAGGGTTGAAGACCCTAGCTATTGACCACCTGAATCCCTACAGATTGCTACCGCAACTCCTCCTACTCCCGACCACGCTAGACCTGTGTCGACGTGGATTTTGGTGAAACTCATTGGCGGGGCTACTATGCGTTTCCTCCTCTCAGTTCTATTCTCCTCCAAGATGCGAACTCTTGTATGTTTTTTGGCCACTTCACTGAGCTCAACAATGAATCTCTTCACAAACAGATTCATGGAGAGGGGACTTTGAAAAACATGCTCATGAATTCCCTTCTGCCTCACCCACCAAGTTGCCCACAGAGCCACCGCCAGGGTCACAAACTATTGATGGGATAATCACTCAATCATAGTGAACAACCATTATTTTGCGTTCGGCTCCGTTGTCGCGATCAGCTGTTCCAACATTTCCTAATCAACAAGCGCCCAAATGTAGCGTGACATTGAGCACTCGAGCATTGAGTGTATCTGATGTCTACTACACAACTTGCTCTTGTAGACTCGTGTTGGGCATCCAAGCGCAGAGTTTTGTAGGATAGTAGCAAATTTTCCTCAAGTGGATGACCTAAGATTTATCAATCCGTGGGAGGCGTAGGATGAAGATGGTCTCTCTCAAACAACCCTGCAACCAAATAATAAAAAGTCTCTTGTGTCCCAATACACCAAATACAATGGTAAATTGTATAGGTGCACTAGTTCGGCGAAGAGATGGTGATACAAGTGTAGTAATGATAATAGTATTGATTTTTGTAATATGAACAATAAAAAACAGTAAGGTAGCAAGTAACAAAAGTGAGCACAAACGGTATTGCAATGCTTGAAAATAAGGCCTATGATCCGTACTTTAGCTAGTGCAATCTCTCAACAATGCTAATATAATTGGATCATATAACCATCCCTCAACGTGCGATGCAGAATCACTCCAAAGTTCTTATCTAGCGGAGAACATAAGACAAAATTGTTTGTAGGGTACGAAACCACCTCAAAGTTATCCTTTTCGATCGATCTATCCAAGAGTTCGTACTAAAATAACACCAAGTTATCCTTTCCGATCAATTTATCTAAGAGTTCATACTAAAATAACACCATATGATACACATCAACCAACTCTAATGTCACCTAGATACTCCAATGTCACCGCGAATATCCGTGAGTTGATTATACGATATGCATCAAACAATTTCATATTCATAATACTCAATTCAACACAAAGAACCTCAAAGAGTGCCCCAAGATTTCTACTGGAGAAACAAGGACGAAAACATGCATCAACCCCTATGCATAGATTACCCCAATGTCACCTCGGGAATCAACGAGTTGAGTGCCAAAACATACATCAAGTGCTCTCAAATCCATAAAAGTATTCAATCCGATAAGAACGAAATCTCAAAGGGAAAACTCAATTCATCACAACAAGATAGAGAGGAGAAAACACCATATGATCCAACTATATTAACAAAGCTCGCGATACATTAAGATCGTGTCAAATCAAGAGCACGAGAAAGAGAGAGAGAGATTAAACACATAACTACTTGTACAAACCCTCGGCCTCGAGGGTGGACTACTCCCTCCTCGTCATGAAGACCATAGGAATGGTGAAGATCGCCTCCGGTGATGATTTCCCCCTCCGGCAGGGTGCCGGAACAGGCTCCCGATTGGTTTTTCGTGGCTACAGAGGCTTGCGGCTGTAGAACTTTCGATCTAGGGTTATTTCTGTGGGTTTCTGTATTTGTATAATTTTTTGGCGTCGGTTTCACGCGAAGATGGGCTTCGAGGGCCCCACAACACACCAGTGCGCGCCAGGGGGGCTGGCGCGCCCCGGTGTCTTGTGCTCACCTCCTTCACCTTCTGATCCTCCCACGAAACTTCTAGTGCCTCTTTTGTTTCAAAAAAATCGTCAAAAAGTGTCGCTGCATTTGAAGAATTTTGATTTCTGCACAAAAAACAACACCACGATAGTTCTGCTGAAAACAGCGTCAATCCATGTTAGTTTCATTTAAATCATATAAAATTGCACCCAAACGATATAAAATTATTGTAAACATGACATGAATACTTAATAAATTATAGATACGTTGGAAACGTATCAGTCTTCAAGAATTCTTCATACCACATAAACCGCACGCACCCGAGTCGGCCATGTCTCTACTGCATCGGACATCATTTGTAGGGAGGGAATGTTTAGCTAACCTCCACAAGAACATTCTAACCTTCCCAGGCATTTGTGTTTTCCACAATTCTTTCCACGAGGACTCGTCCTGGTTGTCACTGGAAGAGCTGACCGCACTGAAAACTCACCATTCTTTTCGAAGTGCCACACCCATGAATCCTCTAGATTCCTTGTATAGAGAGGGATTCCCATTATAATCGGGACATCAATTGGTATAAATGCTTCCTGAATTCGTTCCCTCAACCAAGTGGCCGAGGTAGGGTCAATCAATTCAGACACGTATGTTGGTGGGTGCGCTGATATGCATCCACATAGCCTAAGCATCTTCGATTTGGGCAGCCAGTTATCATTCTAGATTTCCGTTGTGTGTCCATTGCCAATGCGGCCTATTAGTCCCTGCTTAAGAATATCCCTCCCCTCTAGAACATCCCTCTATATCTGAGATGAGTGGCTGTCTAGTTCTCCGTGCAAAATGGACGTTGAAGGAAAGCACACCGCCTTCAAGATTGTCACACTTAGTGTGTCAGGGTTCTGCAATATGCACCATGCTTGCCTAGCTAGCAAAGAAAGATTAAAGAGCTCGAAATCTTTAAAACCGAAGCCAACATGATACGTGCTTTTTTGCATAGCTTCAAACCCGAGCCCGGCATGGCAACAAAGGCTGAAGCCCAGTTTGAAAGCCCGACAATTAACATATACTATATCACATTGTACCTACAAATTAGAACACCAAAAAATAGTATCCACTTTGATTCTGTAGGTCATTCCACGAGCTAGAGATTTACATTCATTACGTTTTCACATATTGTAGGTCTCGCTTAGAATTGTGAGGTCATTATGCTATCAAGTGAGCATTTGAAATGGCAAGAGTCCATGTCAGCACTCCCGGGGGAATATCTGGTGCACCGGTGCTTGTGGTGCTACCGGTACACCGATCTCACATTGCATATTTAATTTTTTTTTAAAAATTCTGAAAAAATCTAGCACATTCACACGACATCAATGTAGATTGTCACAAAATTTAAGTCAAAATTTGAAACATAACTCATAAAAAATGACAAATTCAACACTGAATACGTAACATAATTTGGGCTCTAGATTTGGCACATTATCATACTGATGTCAAATCCTGTTATTTTTTATCTCAAATTTTGATACGAAATTTTATGACAACATACATTGATATTGTGTCAATGTGCTAGATTTTTTTCCAGATTTTTTAAGATGTTATATTGTGTCTGGTGCCCCAGATACATTCCCCAGTACTCCCTCGGTCTCAAAATAGTTTCTAAGATTTTTTATATTTATTTTTTATGTTTTTAGTTGTTGAATTTGAGACCATAAGTTTTGTACAAGTAGACTTGCATTTGTGTCGGAAAAAATTAAAAACTTGAATGTTTGCCCCAGCAAACTTTATCCTTTGGTCCACCCCTGCTTGCTCATAGTGTTAGAGCATCTACAACCGGGCGTCTCAAATCCGTCTCAAACGTCCGGACGGACAGTCCAGTCATAAAAATTCAACCCAGACGGTCGCATCAAACGGGCCTCGAACGCCCGGCCTGACCGGCACCACTCATGGTCATACTCGGGCACGTCCGCCACGTCAGACCTGGCCCACGCCGGCCCACCCTACCCCACATATATTCCTTCTCATCCGCTTGCCGAACTAAACCCTAACCACTTCACTTCACTCCACTCCACTCTCCTTCGCCACACAAGCTCCCGTTTGGCAATCTCCGGCCTTCTCCAGCATGGCGGGCAGCGGATCCGAGTTCTTCACCTCCAAATCCGTCGACCGTGAGCTCATCCCACACGTCCCCGATGAGGAGATGGTCGTCCGGCTTGCACTCTGCCACTCCCGGGAGGAGGCCCGTGCGAGGCAGCACTCAGACTCCTTCCGTCGGGAATCCATTGCGTCTGCCCAAATGATGCATGGATCCGGCGCTAGGTGTGCGTGGCTGCCTCACCGGAGGCGGTGCGGTCCGCCTGGTATCCGAACACGGTAGCGGACGCGCAACCCCTCCGTTAGCGCGCTGAGGCCATGGACGACGCACCATGGGCGTTGTCTGATGCAAACATGGCGCGGCGTGCCCGCCATGCGAGGCAGCGGGCGCGGGAGGCGGCGGCAGCCCTCGCGGCGTTGGACGTTGGTGAGGCGGAGTCGCATTCTCCGGCGCTCCATATGGTGCACCAGTCTTGGCCCGCAACCGCGTCGTGGTGATGTCGCCGGTTTGTCCCAGGACTAATCCATCATCGATCTGACGTTCACCGGCACCGTTCGAGTTCCGGGCTCCGACGAGGAAGAGTACGACATGGGAGACGGCAGCGCCTTGAGTCACGTGAGCCGGCTCGTGTCCCATGCCCTACTCTACCTTGCCGACGGTCGGACAAACACTCTGAGGAGCGCAGCCGGCTGTCGGGCATGGACACGGCGGAACCGAGCGAGCTCTACTTAGATTAGGTTTCACGTTACATGTAATAATATGAATTTGAGGTTTTTCTAATTTAAGGTGTCTAGTTGTAGAATCAAATAATTAAGGCGTGGCCGGTCACTGTCTGTGAACGAGCCCAGTCGCGACTGCGGGGGTTTGAGGGGTCGGATTTGCCAATCTAGTTGTAGATGCTCTTAATTAGGGAGCTATAGCGAGCAGCGATAGCACGGACGGGCTCGCGTGCTCCCGTCTTGTAGACCAATGGTCGGCTTCCATGTGTTGACAACATTTAGAGCTCCTTTGATTCACAGGGTTTGGGAAGCGTAGGAATAGGAAACGTACAAGAATAGGATGTACTGTCTACTGAAATCCTACATCGGGTACCAAAACAAAGGATTTTTTCCATGAAGTCCAACCTTATGCTTGTTTTCCTGTGAAAACGAACTAAGAAGTTCCGATAGGATTGATTCATGAGGAATGCAATCCTGCGAATCAAACAACATGTAAAGGAAAAATTCCAGAGGATGTCAATCCTGTAAAATTCCTATGCAAATCCTGTAAATCAAAAGAGGCCTTATTGGTGCATGAACCACAGACGGCATACGAAAACGTATACTCCGCAGGGCGACGGAGGCGTGCGGTGGCGTTAGCACAGAATGGCATCATGTGCCGCGGGCACAGAACGATACGGCATACATGTACCGACGCGTTGTGGGGAAACGCCGTCGTCGAATGGATAAACCTAAATGTTGGGCGGCATCATAAGATCGAGACACGTGTGGGGAGCGAAAACCGACTAGGTGGGATAGGCGACGGTAGGTTCTGTCCCACTTACTGTCCTCGGCGTTCCCCTCTCAATTCTCTCTCCGCACGGCGACACGGAGAGAAATCCTTAGGGTTTGGGAAGCGTAGGAATAGGAAACGTACAAGAATAGGATGTACTGTCTACTGAAATCCTACATCGGGTACCAAAACAAAGGATTTTTTCCATGAAGTCCAACCTTATGCTTGTTTTCCTGTGAAAACGAACTAAGAAGTTCCGATAGGATTGATTCATGAGGAATGCAATCCTGCGAATCAAACAACATGTAAAGGAAAAATTCCAGAGGATGTCAATCCTGTAAAATTCCTATGCAAATCCTGTAAATCAAAAGAGGCCTTATTGGTGCATGAACCACAGACGGCATACGAAAACGTATACTCCGCAGGGCGACGGAGGCGTGCGGTGGCGTTAGCACAGAATGGCATCATGTGCCGCGGGCACAGAACGATACGGCATACATGTACCGACGCGTTGTGGGGAAACACCGTCGTCGAATGGATAAACCTAAATGTTGGGCGGCATCATAAGATCGAGACACGTGTGGGGAGCGAAAACCGACTAGGTGGGATAGGCGACGGTAGGTTCTGTCCCACTTACTGTCCTCGGCGTTCCCCTCTCAATTCTCTCTCCGCACGGCGACACGGAGAGAAATCCTTAGGGATTTGGCGCGAGAGTCGCCGGCGAGAACCCGACGACGACGACGAACGGCGGCGACGCGGACCGGTGAAGCGAGAACCACATCGGGAGGAGGCGGGCACCAGCAAATCGACCGGGGTAGAACGACTTGCGCGCGTGATGGGAGAAGAGGAGAAGGAGGGGGGCGGAGCCGTTGGTTGCGCGCGGCGGCGAGGTTCTCTGCTACATCTACGACTAGAGGTAAGTCCCGGCGCCTCGGCCTCCATAATTTCATCATCTCTAACGGCGACGAAGGGGGGATGGGGGTGGATGTAGATCACGAAAACTGGAGCAAATCGGGTGATGTAAAATCACGAGCTGGTCATGCAAAACAGAGAGAGGCACAACTGCCTCGCGCGCCAAATTTTTGCTGTCCTGACGCGCATTTGTTTCACGATTTTTTTGGTCAAATCCAACTCTCCTTTGCGATGGCTTTCAAAGATGCAGCATAGTCAAGGGGAAGCGGGCTAGTGTTTCACGAAGGGGACAGTCAAGCAGATGTGCATCCATGTTTGCATCAGCTTTTAGAAAATACTGTCCCAGATGTTCAGGGAGTAGGCAACAAAATTAGATTAGTTTATTTTGTAGGCAACACAAACAATGCTAAGTACGCAAAAATACTGCATATAATTTCAGCATCTGTGCTGCTTCAGTAGGCAATACTGTAACATCCGTGTTCATCTACCTTTTTTCAGCATCTGTGTAAGTAGGCAACATAATTAGGGCTGGCATCAGGCAATATATGTGTTCAGCAAGCAAAACTATAATAATATGTGTTCATGTTGGTAGCTATTTACCAGCAACTTCTTCAGTAGGCAACTGATGTTTTTTTCAGTGGGCAATACTGTAATATCTGTGCTCAAATAGCTATTTTCAGCATCTATTTTTCTTCAGTAGGCAACATATTTAGGGGTAGGGGGCAGGTAATATGTGTGTCCGAGCAAGCAACACTGTAATAGTCTGCGTTCATATTGGTAGTTATATTTTCAGCATCTGTTGCTTCAGTAGGCAATATATGTTTTCCCAGTAGGCAATATTTTCAATATCTGTTGCTTCAGCAGGCAATATATGTTACAGCAGGCAATATATGTAACAATCTGTGTTTCATATTGGGTAGCTATTTTCAGCATATGTTTTTAGGCAATAGAAGAGGCTTTCTATTCAGGCATATGTTTCCGGTGAATCTTCATAATAGATTTGATCTTTTTTCGCAAAAAAAAAAGAAGAGGCTTTCTATTCAGGCAGAAAAATAGATGGAGTGTACAAGCAGGCATTATATTAGTGTATAATTTTCAGGGGCAAAAAACAACAGTAGATATGAATTACGCAGTAAAAGAGGATTTGTTTTCTTAGTTTTTTTCCTAGTGGCGGCACGATAAGGGGGGAGATGACAAGAGGGCTCTTATCTGTTTTTATCCAGTGGGGTAGGCGGCATATAAGCAACTAGGGGTTGCATAAACTGGCATGTTTTTTTATGTGTTGCATTTTGTGCTGCACACGCGTTTGATTTGCAAACTGTTTGCCTTTTATATTCTAGATGGGGTTGTACATGTCAAGAGCAGGCTCAATGTTGAAAGAACCAAATGCAAGGGATGTGAGGGATACCTGAGAAGCACATTCTGAAAAGGTGGACAAAAGATGCAAGGGATGGATGTACATACATGCGATGGAAGTGGTGTGGCTTGGTGATGCAAATACAACAGCTTATGAAGTAGCATTGGAGCAATTCAACGCAAAAATGGACGAGCTCAGTCCTATAGCAGCCGTGCGTAACGGAATGGGTCTGGAAGACAAGACTAGAGACAACGAACTAAAGGGTAAGGAAACAAGTACTGGGGATGGCGGACCGCGGGTTGATATGAGCGATGGCGAGGGTAGTGTGGTGGGCAATCTGGTAGGGCTTGTGGCCACGGAGCGTTAGTGGAAATCTGGACGTCCAACGAGCAGCAGGGATAAGCCCCCATATGATTACCACGGCGTGCGAAGCAAGAAAGCCAAAGGGACTGCAAAAGTGAATGGTCTTGATGATTGCGCCGCAAGCAAATGCACACGTTTCTGCAGTATTTTTCGTCAACCGGCGCTCAAAAGTACAACATGTCCTGACCGAGGTGATCTGCCTCTGAAGCAAAGGAAGGAGGCAGAGTGCACAAACCGCGGAGTGGGTGGCCATCGAAAAAACACCTGCAACAAGCCCAAGGTGATCTTGCATACTGTGCAGACGTCAACCTCGATGGTATCTGCCTGAGCAGTTACGCATCTGCATCAGCATGGTATGCGCTTTGTGGCCATGGTCCTGGGAGGCATGTATCTTAGTGTTGAGGGCTCGGTAGCCGTTCATGCATAAACGGTTGTATACATAGAGAAGTCACCACCTGATGGTCCATGGCTTTGCTGTGCAGCCCTGTCATTCCCTTTGAAGATTAACATGTTGGTTAGCAGAGTATGTTAACAACCACATTGTCGGACAGGTTGAGTGTTTTCTGTTAGCAATGACCTGATGTAGCTCCCGTGTGTGTGTTTATTTGTATTTCAGTTGAGTTGGAGGACTTATTTTCGCATGCAAATGACTTTTTTCTTGCCAGATGGCCACGCATGTGAGAGTCTGCACATTTTTTTCAGGAAAAACTCTCCAACTAGACTTGTTGTATGGCTTGCTATATGGCACGAATGTGATCTTTTCCCCATGCAGTTTTTTTTTTCTTACTCCCTCTGTTCCGATGAATAAGACGTAGTATTTCGTTTCATTAAGATAAGACTTTGACCAACAATTACTTTTCTAATATTTGACTTATGCGATGCAAAATCACTATCAATACAAAGTACTGTTGAATACAAATCCAGTGACACAAATTTCATGTCATATAACTTTGTATTTACGGAGCAATTATTGGTCAAATGCATGTCGTAATGAAACAAAATATGCCTTTTAGGAACGGAGGGAGTGAAACAAGATATGAACGGTGTGCCGAAATTCCACTGAAATTCCAACGAATGCTCCTTGCTGAATTTGATCAGGCAGTGGCTTGTTGTATCATAGGTGTGAGATGCACCAGCCTGGGCTGTGCTGCAACGATGTAAATGAGCTTTGAAATACCAGTGCGCGCGTGTCATGCAGGGTGACATATGGACACGCACACCTTGTGTGCCTCCATGGGCGGGAGAGAGAACTGTTTCTGTTCTGGCTGTTTGAAATTTGAAATCGGGTGGAGGAGAAGAGTGATGCGGCCACGGTTCAATAAAGGAGCCCCTCGCCCTACGCCTCTGATCAGCTAATCGATCAGGCTGTTGCCGTTAAGTTCCGCGTAGGCTGACAAAACGTTCCGATTGCACAGCTCGGTCCAGCACGTCCTCGACCTACGCACCCAACGTCCGTCAACTGAACGTGAGAGCCCAACCGTATCTATACAGCCCAGGCCCCAGAGTATACGCGTCTCATACATCCGACAGTAGCGGACACGGCCCATATCCCGGAGAGAACGAGTGCATAGCGATTCCATGAGCACGCGAGCTCGTCCACTCCTAGGCATTTTCGGCTACAGCGGCCCCATGTGTAAAACAGAGAAGCCAAGTATAAGAGATATGGCACTGTTGAAATATTACTGTAGACTATGAATATTTTTTCGCACACCGTAGGCGCCTCGTCGTCGACAGGAATATCTTCTTCCATTAAAAGCGCATCGCCGGAAATCCTAAAATAAATCCAGGAATAATGCGAGCATTAGGACGCTGATGGGCTGGAGATACCACTGTTCCTCTAACCATCCAACCACAGGTTGGTTCGCACTGTAGACTATGGATTACTGCGTATAAATCACCGTTGATAAATTGTTGTGTTAGAGCATTGTTTATGAGACTGTCAGGAAGGAAATTTAGGGTACTGTAGATCTCCCTTGATAAGTGAGAGGGTCCGTCCCTTGATAAGTGAGAGGGTCTCGTTCCTCGACGGACCACGACTCTGGAATCATCGCCATGCTCCGATGCTCGTGTATGATTGCTGCCCGACCCCAAAGGGAAGACACATGACCACACAAAGTTATTGCCACGTTGGTCACGAGTTCACCATAAAGTACTCCCTCCGTTCGGAATTACTTGTCGTAGAAATGGATGTATCTAGACGTATTTTAGTTCTAGATACATCCATTTTCGAGACAAGTAATTCCGAACGGAGGGAGTAGTTGCGTGCTACTAATAGGGAGGTGGCCGACACTAGTGCAAACAAGGACAACCCATATGGTCGAAGAAGTCCAGCGCGGGCACACGATTTTCAGCGGGACTGTGGCTGACAAGGGGGTAGAACACACGCGGCTTCTCAGCCATGTGCAATGTATAGAGATTCCACACTGAGTTAAATACACTGGAGGTCCTAAAAATTTCGTCGAGGTGTCATTTTAGTCCTAATTCTTTCAAAATGCATCTTTAGGTCATAATTCTTTAGTAAGTGGTTCATCCGAGGTTTTTTTTTCACGAGCGCTCGCTGACCTGCCCGCGTGGCGCATTGACGCACGCCACGTCAACAGAGGGCCCAATCGCCAGGCGAGAGAAATACACGGGAGGTCCTAAAAGTTTCTGGGCAGTATCACCTTAGTCCTACATCTTTCAAAATGCATGTTTAGGTCCTAATTCTATAGTAAGTGGTTCACCCGAGGTCCTAATTCTAGAGAGAGAGAGAGTGAGGGGATTTCGGTAGGGGCTGGGAAATGTCAAGAGGGGGGTTTACAAGGGGCTTTCTGTAAAAAAGAACAACCGCAGCAGCCTCTAAGTTGACATGGTGTGGCTCAACGCGTCACGCAAGCGAGCAGATCAGCAACCGCTCGTGCAAAAAAGGACCTCGGGTGAACCACTTAGTATAGAATTAGGACCTAAACATGCATTTTGAAAGAAGTAGGACTAAAGTGACACTGCCCAGAAACTTTTAGGACGTTTCTCGCCTGGCGGATGGGCCCTGTGTTGATGTGGCGTGGGTCAACGTGCCACGCAGGCAGGTCAATGAGCGCTCGTGAAAAAAGGACCTCGGGTGAACCACTTACTAAAGAATTAGTACCTAAATGTGCATTTTCGAAGAATTAGGACTAAAATGACACCTCGACAAAACTTTTAGGACCTCTAGTGCATTTAACTCATTCCACAGAGGAAGAAGGGTTCACGGCAACTCCAACGGTCCGATTCGAAAGGACAACAAACTTATTCTATTTTTTTGTCCATTTGGATTTTCTTTTCAGAAAACCTGTAACTTTATTCATACTCGTAACAATTACATGTACACTGATTTGGATCTAAGATTCAAAAAAATACAAAGTAACTCCGATGACTAAGAATTACAATGAAATCTCTTGAAAACAACTTCTTTGCGGTATCAATCTCTGCTTGAAGAAATACTTCAAAGACTTCGGTAAAGAGACTGCAATTGAATTGGAGCAACGATGTTGTCACCCATTCACCCGCACGGACATTATCAATTATGGTTTTTAAAAGCGCCTTGAGTCGCCCATCCGAAAAGTAGGAAGCCTTGATCGATGAACGTACTTGGGCCAGGGATAATCCCCTAGAAGTGCAGGCCGTCGAATCACTATATCTTCACGATGGTGTTGATGCAAGATTTCACCTCCACAAAGAATCAGACCAACAAAATAAACTTGACACAACAACATAAACTCATCAGATCCGAATAATCGGATCTGCGAGGATAGAAAACTCTCTAACCACATGTCACCACCAAAAGGACGAGAGGAAATTTATTCCCGCAAAACTACGATGATCACTAGACGTTGACGAAAAACATAGAGGTCATGAAGATTCGCGGTTCCCCCACCTGCGTCCGCCTCTTATCTGTCTTTTCCTGGCCATGGCGTTCAATGGGCCGCCCAATTTGATCTTCCATGTTCGTTTTTTTATCAAATTGTCATTTTCAACATTCTATGCATTTACAACCAAATAAACAAATGAATGAAACATTGCACATTATTAAACAAATAAGTCAGGTAATTTACAATGAAATAAATAAAAAAGAGCAGATACAACTATTGGTTCCTATGTGAGTCCACATATGCTCAACCAAATAATTTTGAAGTTGAATGTGAATTGCCCGATCTCGCATTTCATGATGAAATTTGATGAACTGTGCAAACGTTGCTGCTCCACTCTCAAGCTCAACCAAATCACCCTAGTTATCCCACCATTGGTCGTAGATGGTGTCATCACGCTCATACTCTACGATCATGTTGTGCATGATCACGCAAGGAGCCATCACCTCCCACATAGTGTCAGGGCTCCATGTTGTAGCAGGGTGCCGAACAATTGGAGCACACCAAAAGTACGCTCCACATCCTTCCTAGCACTCACTTGTCCTTTGGCAAACCTAGCCATCCTCTCTCCTTGGGGATCATAGATTGTCTTCCCAAATATAGACCACAGAGGATAGATATCATCAGCTAGGTAATACCCCTTGTTGTATTGGTGGTTGATCTCATGATTGACCTATGGGGAATTGCCTTCCGAAAGCCTCAAGAACACTGGAGAGTGAAGCACGTTGATGTTATTGTGAGAACCTGCCATGATGCCACAACTTCAAATATGACCATGCAACCATCAACATGTCCCTTATATTGCCCCTTCCAAGCAAACAGACAGTTCTTCCACTCCCGGCGCATACAATCTATGCTTCCAAGCATCACTAGAAAGCCTCTCGATTCATTGATCGATAATAATCAGGCTCGGCATTTGGTTCTCTCAAGTACTTCAGGCCAAACACTCTAGCCACATATTTGTGGAATCTGTACAATGACTCAAGGCATGTGGACTCACTCATGCGTACGTACTTGTCAACTAGATCTTCGAAAACTCTGTATGCAAGCATTCGAACAACTGTAGTACATTCTTATAAGAGGAGAAGCCAACCTTTTAAAGGGCATCATACTTGCATTTCAAGTAATCATCATAACCCACCACTCCATATCAAATACAGTTGAACAATGGTCTCACCATCCGGAAGCGTTGCCGAAAAAGCTTGGAATAGTGGGTTTGTGCAATGGAAGTTATCGTTAAAGAGTAGGACATGACCATTCTCTCTATTATGATTCAACCCAGGTGCATGGCCTAGTATCGATCCCCTAAACAATGGCCGCTACCTAGAAATGTGCTCACCGACGAGAAGTGTAGCAGCCACAACATCACTCTCATCGTCGGACGATTCTTCGTACGATGAACATATTATGTTATTGTAAGAAAAGCTCATCCGAGCTATCCACCATGATCCTTCAGAGTGATACATCCATACCTCACTAGACAACGGCAGGCCTGAACGAGTCTTGGCCGGGAAAACAACTAAACGCCTTGTGGGCGGCGACGAACGCGGGCATGGACGAGTCTCGGCAGGTGAAGGGCCCCGCTGCTACTTCCTGAGCTTGCGTTGGTTTTTCCCTTGAAGAGGAAAGGGTGATGCAGCAAAGTAGAGATAAGTATTTCCCTCAGTTAGAGAACCAAGGTATCAATCTAGTAGGAGACAACGCACAAATCACCTAGCACATGCACAAACAATCAAACAACTTGCACCCAACGCGATAAAGGGGTTATTAATCCCTTCACGGTTACTTGCGAAAGTGAGATATGATAGAGATAGATAAACAAAAGATAAAATATTTTTGGATTTTTTTGGTATATAGATCTGAAAATAAAAGATTGCAAAATAGTAGATCGGAAACTTATATGATGTAAATAGTAGATCGGAAACTTATATGATGGAAAATAGACCCGGGGGCCATAGGTTTCACTAGAGGCTTCTCTCAAGATAGCAAATAATACGGTGGGTGAACAAATTACTGTCGAGCAATTGATAGAAAAGCGCAAAGTTATGACGATATCCAAGGCAATGATTATGAAATATAGGCATCACGTCCGTGTCAAGTAGACCGAAACGATTCTGCATCTACTACTATTACTCCACACATCGACCGACTCCTACCTGCATCTAGAGTATTAAGTTCATGAAGAACAGAGTAACGCATTAAGTAAGATGACATGATGTAGAGGAATAAACTCAAGCAATATGATGTAAACCCCATCTTTTTATCCTCGATGGCAACAATACAATACGTGCCTTGCTGCCCCTACTGTCACTGGGAAAGGACACTGCAAGATTGAACCCAAAGCTAAGCACTTCTCCCATTGCAAGAAAAACCAATCTAGTTGGCCAAACCAAACCGATAATTCGAAGAGAATTACAAAGATATCAAATCATGCATATAAGAATTCAGAGAAGATTCAAGTAATATTCATAGATAAGCTGATCATAAATCCACAATTCATCGAATCTCAACAAACACACCGCAAAAGAAGATTGCATCGGATAGGTCTCAAAGAACAACGAGGAGAACGTGGTATTGAGAATCGAAGAGAGAGAAGAAGCCATCTAGCTACTAGCTATGGACCCGTAGGTCTGAGGTAAACTACTCACGCTTCATCGGAAGGGCAATAGAGTTGATGTAGAAGCCCTCCGTGATCGAATCCCCCTCCGGCAGGGTGCCGAAAAAGGTCCCTAGATGGGATCTCACGGGTACAGAAGGTTGCGGCGGTGGAAAAGTGTTTTCGTGGATGCTTCTGGTGGTTTGGGAACATATGTGAATATATAGGCGAAAGAATTAGGTCAGGGGAGTCACGGGGGGCCCACAAGGCAGGGGCGCGCCCTACCCCCTGGGGGCGCCCTCCACCCTTATGGCCGCCTCATGGCTCCTCTGACTTCATCTCCAAATCTCCTGGGTGTCTTCTGGTCCAAGAAAAATCATCGCGAAGGTTTTATTCCATTTGGACTCCGTTTGGTATTCCTTTTCCACGAAGCTAAAAAACAAGGAAAAAACAGAAACGGGCAATCATCGCGAAGGTTTTATTCCATTTGGACTCCGTTTGGTATTCCTTTTCCACGAAGCTAAAAAACAAGGAAAAAACAGAAACTGGCACTGGGCTCTAGGTTAATAGGTTAGTCCCAAAAATAATATAAAATAGCATATTAATGCATATAAAACATCCAAAACAGATAATATAATAGCATGGAACAATAAAAAATTATAGATACGTTGGAGACGTATCACCCACCCTTGGCCTGTTCAGGCAGTAGGGTTGTTAAACCCCCATCCTTCGGCGGTGACCGTGGAGGCGGCGACGGTGTGCTGAGGGTGACGGCAACCCTGGGTAGGGTGCAGGCCGTGAGCAATGCCGCAAGAAGCGAACACAATGCCGGAGGTGGAACGTTGGTGGATGCGGTGGTGGTGGATGCAGCGGTGGCAGCTAGGTGTGGGCGTCGCGGATGGCGAAGAGGCCAGAAACTAGGTGGCGGCGGCGAGGGCGAAGACGCTGGGGAGGTCGAGTTCGGTTGGGGCGGAATGGCCTGTGTGGCACTGACAGACGAGCTAGGGGAGGACGCTGCGGGCGTTCGCAGCGTGTCCACGCGGGCACAAACCCAACCCAAATTTGGGCGGGAAATGGGTCCAAGCGGACAGCAAAACCGACATCCGTGTGTTTGCGTCGGCCGTGTTTTTGTCCATAGGGACCCAAACGGATGTGAGTGGATGAAATGTGTTGGCCCGTTGGAGTTATCCTCATGATAGCTCACTCACGGGAAGTGTGGACGACCACGTGATGGCTTAATGCTTCGATAAACATGAAAGTGCTTAGATAGTATTAGGGAGATGATAATGATAATAATAAGAATAATGATGATGATGATGTAAAGATTCCCGTGCGTGCCATGACCACTACGGCTCGGTCATTTCAACCAAATACAATATATTTTAGAACTGTACATGGTTGGCCAAGCCAAGACGCAAAACACTCAATCATTGAAAAGTTCAAAATCATGAAGAAAGACAAAGAATATATTTCAATAATAAAGAACAAATATGCGTGAAAATATATGAGAGAGAGGGGGGCGTAGAGGTGGCCCTAGCGGAGGTCATGCCAGTGAGGTCTCGCCCCTATAGTCACCTCACAAATCGGTTGGGCAACCAGTGGTGGAGCGAGTGAATCACCGAATCCTGGGCACTAGTGATACGTCTTAAATACATCTAGAATTTTTTTATTTCATACTGCTATATTATTACTTTTGAACACTTTTTGTATTTTTTTTTGAGCTAACCTATTAATTCAGTGCCCAGAGCTAGTTGTCATTTTCTGCATGTTTTTGACTTTTCAGAAAATAAATGTCTACGATGGTCAAAAATACCTAGAGATTTAATACAATTTTTCTTCGCGCTACAAGGAGTTCAAAAAGTACCAGAGCTAAACGAGAGGGCAGCCACGGCTCCCACGCGGTCAGGGACTGACCTACGCCACTAGGCCGCATGGGCCCCTTGTGCACCACCTTACGTCTATTCCTTGGCTTATAAATTGAATAAATCAAGAAACCCCCGGTACCGATTTTCTCTTATTTTTTCCACCGCTGTAAGTTCCTGTTTTGAGGAGATCCAATCTGGAGGTCTGTTCTGGCACCCTGCCGGAGGAGGATCCATCTCCGGAGACTTCTTCAATACAAAGTTCCCGTGAGCTGACTCACATGATCAAGATCTATCTGATGTAATCGGTGGTGTATTTGTTGGGATATGATGAATTGTCACTTTATGAGCAAATTGTTCATTGAAATGAATTGAATATTTTGAAGTTTCTTTGCTCTATAATTGAATAGATCTCCAAGAACAACAAGGAGAATGTGGTATTGAGAATCAAAGAGAGAGAAGAAGTCATCTAGCTACTAGCTATGGACCCGTAGGTCTGAGGTAAACTACTCACGCTTCATCGGAAGGGCAATAGAGTTGATGTAGAAGCCCTCCGTGATCGAATCCCCCTCCGGCAGGGTGCCGAAAAAGGTCCCTAGATGGGATCTCACGGGTACAGAAGGTTGCGGCGGTGGAAAAGTGTTTTCGTGTATGCTTCTGGTGGTTTGGGAACATATGTGAATATATAGGCGAAAGAATTAGGTCAGGGGAGCCACGGGGGGCCCACAAGGCAGGGGGTGTGCCCTACCCCCCTGGGCGCTGTAACACCCCCTTGTTTCAACCACAGTGATCTCCTCTTAATCATGCCAAGTCATCATCATTCTGCCATAAGAAAAACCATTAAGAAATATTTCTACCTCAAGTTCAAAATTTAAAATTAAGTCAGATAATTATTTCTTCAAACTGCCAAAACAAAATAGTTCACAATATTGCAAATAATCCCAAAGAAATTATAAACATAAAATCAACATTATTTGAATCTTGAAATTGACCCTAGCATCCAGAAACCGTGACTTTAACAGCCACTTAGTTTATTTTCCAATTAAGAAAAATTCAAATAAAATTATTTAACTACCAAACTTTTTGTGACAGTGCAGAATGTCGCATAGTATTTAACTTGGCAAGTTCCACTTTTTAATAAAGTCATTTGATAACAAAATCTATTGCAAAACAGAGCTGCAAAAATGAAACAGAAAAGGAATAAAGGAAATAAAACTAAACCTACTATGCACTACGGCCTGCTAGCTACAGTACCGACCCAGCTGGCCACCACAGCCCAGCCCATCGCGTGGTCTTCCTCCTCCCCGTGTCACCACCAGATGCCATTGCCGTGCGATGGGCGACACTGAGGCCACAGGGGCTCGCCTGGGAGTAGATAAGGACGTCCCCGACCTCACCCCGAACCCTAGCCTCGCTCACTTCCCCCCCCCCCTCTCGCCCCGGATCCGCTTCTCCCCTCTCACCCGAGAGCCATCGCCGGCGTCCACTCGCACCCTTGTGGCCACCGAGCTCCCCGGCGCCCGAGCTGCTCTCCAGGAGGACCGCCGTCATCTCCTCCATCGCCTGAGCCACTGGATTGGAGCCGGAGAGCCGCCTCGATGCCGTCTGCCTCGATCTCCTTCGTCGGACTCCGCCGCTACCTCGCCGTCGATCCCCTTGACTCCGGCACCCCCTGGCTCCCCTGAGCCCCCTGCCGGCCCTCTGTGAGCGCCCTCTCAGTTCCCCTCTCCTTCTCCCTCGCGCCCGAGCCCCGGAGCCAGCTGCCCCCGCCGACGACTACTACTACCACCCCGAGGGTGGTTACTACTTCGAGTTGGCTGACGACCAGGAGTAGGTTCGGAGGGTCCCAGGCAGGAGGCCTGCGCCTTTCGATCGTAGTTTTTGTTTTGCCCCACCTTTCTAAAGGCTTATCTGTTTCTCTTTTATATCTGTACTCAGATATCTGATGCTTCCGCTGACGCTTGTATGCAAGCTTTTGTATTCGAGCCCTCGAGGCCCCTGGCTTGTAATATAAAGCTTGTATGACTTTATTTATGTTTTAGAGTTGTGTTGTGATATCTTCAAGTGAGTCCTTAGGCTTGATCGTGTGCATTTGCGTGTATGGTTAGTGCACGATTAAGCCGGGGGCGTCACAGGTTGGTATCAGAGCCGACTGCCTGTAGGATTCCCCTTTCCAACTCCTTGGCCGAAGTTGAGTCTAGTCAATGAAAACTGTTTTACTAACATGGCTGTGTGACTTACGTGCCCACGTCGCCAATTGGTTGGTATTAGGATCTTTTATTCCTCATCTATACTCTGGGACTCTGATCTCTCGTCTATTCGGGTTAAAGATTTTACTAACTCTGACTCTAGGATCTCGTAATCACTTCCTACCGGAGAGCCCCGCTTGCCAGATGATCGCTTGGTTCATCAGAAGACTCTGAAAATGCTTCTCGATGTTTCCCGAGACCCTGTGCCCACTGCTTTGCAGTTCCTGACCACCGGTAAATCCCCATGAATAACATCCTTGCCGTTTTTACCTTCATCCCTAGTTGCTCCTGTTGTTACAAGTTATCCCTAATACTCTCCGTTGTTCCGAGAATCCTTTGTGCCTTCTGCTTTGCAGCTTCTTTTTGCACTGCGGATAATTTACTTAACCGGGGTCCGTTCATCCCTAGTTGTTCATATGCTTTCCAAAATACTTGGAAATGCTATCTGATCTTTCGAAAATCCTCTGCAGCCTATTGCTCCTGATTCTCCTTGCCTGCTTACATTAGGATTAATTCCATATGTCTAGCAATATTCTTTAAAAATTCTTTGTGATTGTCATTATGTTCCTATGGATTCAACGTGTGTGCGAATACTCGCAATCATCAATTAATCCTTGGAATCTTTCTTTTCGGCTCAGACATCGTTCCGGATATGAGCTGGTTCTTGCCCAATCAAGATTTGATCGGGTGCACCTCTAAGTCTATTCAACTTACTCATCTTTTGATCAGAGCCTCTGCTTTTGATCCTTCGTCTTGAAATCGTAATTCCTTCGTACTCAAGCATCGAATTATTCAGACGTTTCTATAAGCCGATGCCTTTGCATCCCCTTCTTCATCTGATTGATTACCGATACTCACATCAACTCAGTCGTGAATCACCAGATCCATTGATGGGTTGTTATCCGACAGTGTCCTTCACATCCAAAATCTTGTGAGTTTTTCCCTGATACATAATACCTTTGGTAAATTGTATCATCTGCTTTGACTTCGATACTCTGCTTTCGAACTCGTATCTCTTGCTTGGTTGATGGTTGTATAGATTCGTAAAAATGCCCCGATGGTTGAACATATGCCTTCCCTAATCTGGGTGAACAGAAAGTTATGCGGGTTATATCTACTCGCGTTCCGTCGGATAAATCTTCCGCACTACAATTTCTTCGGAAATGAGGAGTGAATGAAAGGTTATGCATTGAAGAAGTGGGAGTCGACCTTGAACCTTTGTGTTCATGCCCATGGACCCGATGTAGAACTTATCATGGGAGCTGCTCGTAAAAATAATTCCCCCTTGGTATAAGTTCAACTTGTATCCGTGAATTGATCCTCTGCAATCGTGGTTCCGGCCATATTTTCTCCTTGATTCCATTACCCGGACAAGTTAAATTACTTGCCGCTCTGCAGATCATTTCACCCGTCCAACCTCTATTCTGATCTACCCTCAACTATTGCCTCATATTATCTCGAGGATACTGTGTCATTGCACCATCTCTTGTAAATTCTTTCTGGAATAATACTCCATCACATCATTCCTAGCCTGATCGGCTATACCATTATCGTACCGAATTTTTTTTAACCGTGCTACCTGGTCCTTCTTCCCGGAGCACAATTTTTGACGATGAGCTAAGCTTGCGTCAATCTTCCTCATCTTATCATTTCACCTTGAACAACAAGCTTGATTTCGAGCTTGTGTCGTATTCGTGGTTCCAATAGCCTTTGCTTCATCATTCCTTTTGCTTGATGTCATTGCTGCTCGATGGCATCTTCATAGAGCCTCTCGACAAATTAGTCGTGATCACCATCAATATACTGACTTGTTCTAGGATATCAATCGAATTCATGGCTAGAAATACCATCCCTGACCCTCGATGATTTGCGTTATCATCGACAACATCCTTGACTTCCTGCCAATATAGACTTGGTCATGTTTTGGTTATATCTTACATTCCTTGACACTCTTGGAATTGTCCCTTCGTACTTCTTGTGACCTTCAGATTCAATCTTTGCTTAAAACACCATGTCAATGATACCTCGAAGCATGACTGTGGTATTCCGAATATCAACCAGAACATTGGAAGCACATTGTTAAATGTTTCTAGATCAATTATCCAAACATCGTGGTGTGGGTAATATCATGATTCTTCCCTCGCCCCTTTGTCTAAATACTTTTAAACTTGCTGTCCTATCATGTATATCGTGCTCCGCTTTTCCTTGGGAAGGATATACTCCCAATTCCTGTGTGTAAACACATTTTCCTTTCCATTGGTTTGTTTGACCTTCTCATGATCTATATAATATAAGCAGAAATAATTCCCTGCTTATGAAAACACCCCGATGTACAACCTTGTCAGTGACACCCTGTTACTATTGTTGACGACATTTCGATATCACCGATGGACGAGAACTTTGCCTTATTGGTCCGCCTCGTTCTTACGAGCAGGAAAATGGTTCTCTTCGTCCCTCGCCCTTGGTACCGACATTGTTACCAACATAACTGACAGACTAATCTCTGACATACCTTGTTGTCGTGACCGGTAAGATGCCACCGTTCTCCCTACTTTTGATCGACACCCCCCCCACAGCTCCACAGGATCGGAACCTGACTCTCCTGTACATCCTTAATTCCGAAGTATCCTATGCACTTGGTTTTGTGTGTTATCACGAGCCACTCTCCGAGAGATAATCTATTTTCGATGCTCTGAACCCCCTTCTCACACTCTGTTCAGGTATCGATCGTTCGTCCATTCGCTTGAAACTTCCTATTGTACCTTCATACTTTGCTCTCGATGTTTTCTGAAGTTTCAACTCGAGAGATACTTCTGCCACACTCCCTCCATTGTTCACCAGATAATTATCCCTATAAGGGTCAATTCTCCCGAAGTTACTCTTTACTTCCCCACTTAAATCTCTAGACGAGATTTCTTGTAGTGGAGGAGAATTGTAACACCCCTTGTTTCAACCACAGTGATCTCCTCTTAATCATGCCAAGTCATCATCATTATGCCATAAGAAAAACCATTAAGAAATATTTCTACCTCAAGTTCAAAATTTAAAATTAAGTCAGATAATTATTTCTTCAAACTGCCAAAACAAAATAGTTCACAATATTGCAAATAATCCCAAAGAAATTATAAACATAAAATCAACATTATTTGAATCTTGAAATTGACCCTAGCATCCAGAAACCGTGACTTTAACAGCCACTTAGTTTATTTTCCAATTAAGCAAAATTCAAATAAAATTATTCAACTACCAAACTTTTTGTGACAGTGCAGAATGTCACATAGTATTTAACTTGGCAAGTTCCACTTTTTACTAAAGTCATTTGATAACAAAATCTATTGCAAAATAGAGCTGCAAAAATGAAACAAAAAAGGAATAAAGGAAATAAAACTAAACCTACTATGCACTACGGCCTGCTAGCTACAGTACCGGCCCAGCTGGCCACCACAGCCCAGCCCATCGCGTGGTCTTCCTCCTCCCCGTGTCACCACCATATGCCATCGCCGGCGCCATTGCCGTGCGATGGGCGACACCGAGGCCACAGGGGCTCTCCTGGGAGTAGATAGGTACATCCCCGACCTCGCCCCGAACCCTAGCCTCGCTCACCCCCCCTCTCGCGCCGGATCTGCTTCTCCCCTCTCACCCGAGCGCCATCGCCGGCGTCCACTCGCACCCTTTTGGCCACCGAGCTCCCCGGCGCCCGAGCTGCTGTCCAGGAGGACCGCCGTCATCTCCTTCATTGCCTGAGCCACTGGATTGGAGCCGGAGAGCCGCCTCGATGCCGTCTGCCTCGATCTCCTTCGTCAGACGCTGCCGCTACCTCGTCGTCGATCCCCTCGACTCCAGCACCCCCTGGCTCCCCTGAGCCCCCTGCCGGCCCTCTGTGAGCGCCCTCTCAGTTCCCCTCTCCTTCTCCCTCGCGCCCGAGCCCCGGAGCCAGCTGCCCCCGCCGACGACTACTACAACCACCCCGAGGGTGGTTACTACTTCGAGTTGGCTGACGACCAGGAGTAGGTTCGGAGGGTCCCAGGCAGGAGGCCTGCGCCTTTCGATCGTAGTTTTTGTTTTGCCCCGCCTTTCTAAAGGCTTGTCTGTTTCTCTTTTATATCTGTACTCAGATATCTGATGCTTCCACTGACGCTTGTATGCGATCTTATGTATTCGAGCCCTCGAGGCTCCTGGTTTGTAATATAAAGCTTGTATGACTTTATTTATGTTTTAGAGTTGTGTTGTGATATCTTCAAGTGAGTCCTTAGGCTTGATCGTGTGCATTTGCGTGTATGGTTAGTGCATGATTAAGCCGGGGGCGTCACAGGCGCGCCCTCCACCCTTGTGGCCGCCTCATGGCTCCTCCGACTTCATCTCCATGTCTCCTGGGTGTCTTCTGGTCCAAGAAAAATCATCGCGAAGGTTTTATTCCGTTTGGTATTCCTTTTCCACGAAGCTAAAAAACAAGGAAAAAACAGAAACTGGCACTAGGCTCTAGGTTAATAGGTTAGTCCCAAAAATAATATAAAATAGCATATTAATGCATATAAAACATCCAAAACAGATAATATAATAGCATGGAACAATCAAAAATTATAGATACGTTGGAGACGTATCAAGCATCCCCAAGCTTAATTCATGCTCGTCCTCGAGTAGGTAAATGATAAAAACAGATTTTTTTATGTGGAATGCTACCTAACATATTTATCCGTGTAATTTTTCTTTATTGTGGCATGAATGTTCAGATCCATAAGATTCAAAACAAAAGTTTAATATTGACATAAAAACAATAGTACTTCAAGCATACTAACAAGGCAATTATGTCTTCTCAAAATAACATGGCCAAAGAAAGTTTATCCTTACAAAATCATATAGTCTGGCTATGCTCCATCTTTATCACACAAAATATTCAAATCATGCACGACCCCGATGACAAGCCAAGCAATTGTTTCATACTTTTAGTGTTCTCAAACCTTTTCAACTTTCACGCAATACATGAGCATGAGCCATGGACATAGCACTATAGGTGGAATAGAATATGGTGGTTGTGGAGAAGACAAAAAAGGAGATAGTCTCACATCAACTAGGCGTATTAACGGGCTATGGAGATGCCCATCAATAGATATCAATGTGAGTGAGTAGGGATTGCCATGCAACGGATGCACTAGAGCTATAAGTGTATCAAAGCTCAAAAGAAAACTAAGTGGGTGTGCATCCAACTTGCTTGCTCATGAAGACCTAGGGCAATTTGAGGAAGCCCATCATTGGAATATACAAGCCAAGTTCTATAATGAAAATTTCCCAGTAGTATATGAAAGTGACAAAATAGGAGACTCTCTATCATGAAGATCATGGTGCTACTTTGAAGCACAAGTGTGGAAAAAGGATAGTAGCATTGCCCCTTCTCTCTTTTTCTCTCATTTTTTTTGTTTGGCTTCTTTGGCCTCTTTTTTTCTTTTCTTTTTTTATTTTTTGTCCGGAGTCTCATCCCGACTTGTGGGGGAATCATAGCCTCCATCATCCTTTCCTCACATGGGACAATGCTCTAATAATGAAGATCATCACACTTTTATTTACTTACAACTCAAGAATTACAACTCGATACTTAGAACAAAATATGACTCTATATGAATGCCTCCGGCGATGTACCGGGATGTGCAATGAATCAAGAATGACATGTATGAAAGAATTATGAACGGTGGCTTTGCCACAAATACGATGTCAACTACATGATCATGCAAAGCAATATGACAATGATGAAGCGAGTCATAATAAAACGGAACGGTGGAAAGTTGCATGGCAATATATCTCGGAATGGCTATGGAAATGCCATAATAGGTAGGTATGGTGGCTGTTTTGAGGAAGGTATATGGTGGGTGTATGGTACCGGCGAAAGTTGCGCGGCACTAGAGAGGCTAGCAATGGTGGAAGGGTGAGAGTGCGTATAATCCATGGACTCAACATTAGTCATAAAGAACTCACATACTTATTGCAAAAATCTATTAGTTATCGAAACGAAGTACTACGCGCATGCTCCTAGGGGGATAGATTGGTAGGAAAAGACCATCGCTCGTCCCCGACCGCCATTCATAAGGAAGACAATCAATAAATAAATCATGCTCCGACTTCATCACATAACGGTTCACCATACGTGCATGCTACGGGAATCACAAACTTTAACACAAGTATTTCTACAATCCACAATTACTCACTAGCATGACTCTAATATCACCATTTTTATATCTCAAAACAATCATAAAGAATCAAACTTCTCATAGTATTTAATGCACTTTATATGAAAGTTTTTATTATATCCCTCTTGGATGTTTATCATATTAGGACTAAATTCATAACCAAAGCAAATTACCATGCTTTTTAGAGACTCTCAAAATAATATAAGTGAAGCATGAGAGTTCAATAATTTCTATAAAATAAAGCCACCGCCGTGCTCTAAAAAGACATAAGTGAAGCACTAGAGCAAAATTGCCTAGATCAAAAGATATAAGTGAAGCACATAGAGTATTCTAATAAATCACGATTCATACGTTTCCCTCTCAAAAGGTGTGTACAGCAAGGATAATTGTGGCAAACTAAAAAGTAAAGACTCATATAATACAAGACGGTCCAAGCAAAATACATATCATGTGGTGAATAAAAATATAGCCTCAAGTAAAGTTACCGATAGACGAAGACGAAAGAGGGGATGCCTTCCGGGGCATCCCCAAGCTTAGGCTTTTGGTTGTCCTTGAATATTACCTTGGGGTGCCTTGGGCATCCCCAAGCTTAGTCTCTTGCCACTCCTTATTCCATAATCCATCAAATCCTTACCCAAAACTTGAAAACTTCACAACACAAAACTCAACAGAAAATCTCATAAGCTCCGTTAGTATAAGAAAATAAATCACCACTTTTGGTACTGTTGTGAACTCATTATTTATTTATATTGGGGTAATATATACTATATTCTAACTTTTCCATGGTTCATACCCCCCCGATACTACCCATAGATTCATCAAAATAAGCAAACAACACATAGAAAATAGAATCTGTCAAAAACAGAACAGTCTGTGAAGATCTGAATTGTTCTAATACTTATGTAACCCCAATAATTCTTACATATTAGGACAACGTATTAAATTTGTATATCAATCTTGTGTAAAAAATTCAGGGTTTTTCCACACTCCAGTGAATGTAAACAATTCTGTGACTTGACGCAAAAGTTTCTGTTTTTCAGCATGATCAAATCAACTATCACCGTAAGCCATCCCAAAGGTCTTACTTGGCACAAACACTAATTAAAACACCAAAATACAATTACTACAGAGGTAATAATGTGTATTTTATTCAAAAACAGAAGCAAAACAAAAAGCACAAAAATAAAATTGGGTTGCCTCCCAACAAGCGCTATTGTTTAACGCCCTTAGCTAGGCATTGATAATTTTAATGATGCTCACATGAAAGACAAGAATTGAAGCACAAAGAGAGCATCATAAAGTATGTGAAAAACACATATAAGTCTAACATACTTCTAAACAAATTATCAATGCAAGCAAATCCTAGCATATGCAAGGAAGAAGAAAGAAACAATAGCAATCTCAACATAACGAGAGGAAATTTAGTAACATGAAAATTTCTACAACCATATTTTCCTCTCTCATAATAATTAAATATGGGATCATAATCAAATTCAACAATATAGCTATCACATGAAATATTCTTAGCATGATCCACATGCATGCAAAGTTGACACTCTTCCAAAATAGTGGGATTAACATTAACTAAAGTCATGACCTCTCCAAACCCACTTTTATCAAAAAATTCATAAGACTTATCAATCTCCAAAGTAGTGGGATCATTATTTCCTAAAGTTGACACTCTTCCAAACCCACTTTCAACATTATAGCAAACATATTCATCATGATGCTTAAATAAATTTTCAAGATCATAAGAAGCATTATCACCCCAATCATGATCATTGCAACAAGTAGTGGACATAGCAAAATTAGCATCCCCAAGCTTAGGGTTTTGCATATCATTAGCACAATTGACATTAATAGAATTTATAATAACATAATTGCAATCATGCTTTTGATTCAAGGAACTATCAAGTACGGGTGCAATAGCAACAATCTCATGTTTAACATAAGGAACAATAGCAAATTCATCTCCATAAATATTGGCATCATGGCCATAAGAATAGCAAACATCATGTTCATCAAGGGAAGATATCTCAATCAAATCAATGGAATCATAATTATCTATAGATTCATGCATATCATTATTTTCTTCCAAAGCAATGGTCATTCTCTCAATAAATTCTTTGACATAGACATTATGAGCATAGTTTTCATAGCAATTTTTAAGTATGTCAAAATTTTCAGATTTGTAGAGAGTAATATCATACTTTTCAATCAAAGAAGCAACTTCATAAGCACCCTTAAAAGCAACAAATTCTTCAATTTGTTCGATATCATAGTAACTGTAAACACCCTTTTCATAAGAAGATAAAATTTCATTATCATTAAACTCACATAGGTAGGGAAGGTGTTTTTTAGGGTTCTTAGAGCAACAAGTAAAATCACAAAGTTCACAAAGATTCCAGGCATAAGAAAGCAAACAATTTATTTGATTCCATAAGAGTCTCCCTTTTTCAGACAAATGGTGACGCACAAAATGAGCATGCTCATCTAAAGATTTTCCCTCAACTAAACTAGTTGGGGTTTCAGCACGAGCACATATGGATCGAAGATGATCCAAGTAGAAAACTTTGAGTGCATCCATATCAATAGATTTTTAGCAAGCAAAGATGCAAGCAAAATAGAAGGCACATGGAAACACAAGCAAACATAAGATCGAATGAGAAAAAGGGCGAACGAAAAAAGGCAAATCTTTTCGAAAATCATTTTAGAAGTGGGGGAGAGGAAAACGAGAGGCAAATGGCAAATAATGTAATGCAAGAGATGAGAGTTTTATGATGGGTACTTGGTATGTCTTGACTTGGCGTAGATCTCCCCGGCAACGGCGCCAGAAATTCTTCCTGCTACTTCTTGAGCTTGCGTTGGTTTTTCCCTTCAAGAGGAAAGGGTGATGCAGCAAAGTAGAGATAAGTATTTCCCTTAGTTAGAGAACCAAGGTATCAATCCAGTAGGAGACAACGCACAAATCACCTAGCACCTGCACAAACAATCAAACAACTTGCACCCAACGCGATAAAGGGGTTGTCAATCCCTTCATGGTTACTTGCAAAAGTGAGATATGATAGAGATAGATAAACAAAAGATAAAATATTTTTGGATTTTTTTGGTATATAGATCTGAAAATAAAAGATTGCAAAATAGTAGATCGGAAACTTATATGATGTAAATAGTAGATCGGAAACTTATATGATGGAAAATAGACCCGGGGGCCATAGGTTTCACTAGAGGCTTCTCTCAAGATAGCAAATAATACAGTGGGTGAACAAATTACTGTCGAGCAATTGATAGAAAAGCGCAAAGTTATGACGATATCCAAGGCAATGATTATGAAATATAGGCATCACGTCCGTGTCAAGTAGACCGAAATGATTCTGCATCTACTACTATTACTCCACACATCGACTGACTCCTGCCTGCATCTAGAGTATTAAGTTCATGAAGAACAGAGTAACGCATTAAGTAAGATGACATGATATAGAGGAATAAACTCAAGCAATATGATGTAAACCCCATCTTTTTATCCTCGATGACAACAATACAATACGTGCCTTGCTGCCCCTACTGTCACTGGGAAAGGACACTGCAAGATTGAACCCAAAGCTAAGCACTTCTCCCATTGCAAGAAAAACCAATCTAGTTGGCCAAACCAAACCAATAATTCGAAGAGAATTACAAAGATATCAAATCATGCATATAAGAATTCAGAGAAGATTCAAATAATATTCATAGATAAGCTTATCATAAATCCACAATTCATCAGATCTCAACAAACACACCGCAAAATAAGATTACATCGGATAGATCTCCAAGAACAACGAGAAGAACGTGGTATTGAGAATCAAAGAGAGAGAAGAAGCCATCTAGCTACTAGCTATGGACTCGTAGGTCTGAGGTAAACTACTCACGCTTCATCGGAAGGGCAATAGAGTTGATGTAGAAGCCCTCCGTGATCGAATCCCCCTCCGGCAGGGTGCCGAAAAAGGTCCCTAGATGGGATCTCACGGGTACAGAAGGTTGCGGCAGTGGAAAAGTGTTTTCGTGGATGCTTCTGGTGGTTTGGGAACATATGTGAATATATAGGCGAAAGAATTAGGTCAGGGGAGTCACGGGGGGCCCACAAGGCAGGGGGCGCGCCCTACCCCTCTGGGCACACCCTCCACCCTTATGGCCGCCTCATGGCTCCTCCGACTTTATCTCCAAGTCTCCTGGGTGTCTTCTGGTCCAAGAAAAATCATCGCGAATGTTTTCTTCCGTTTGGTATTCCTTTTCCACGAAGCTAAAAAACAAGGAAAAAACAGAAACTGGCATTGGGCTCTAGGTTAATAGGTTAGTCCCAAAAATAATATAAAATATCATATTAATGCATATAAAACATCCAAAACAGATAATATAATAGCATGGAACAATAAAAAATTATAGATACGTTGGAGACGTATCACCCACCCTTGGCTTGTTCAGGCAGTAGGGTTGTTCAACCCCCATCCTTCGGCGGTGACCGTGGAGGCGGCGACGGTGTGCTGAGGGTGACGGCAACCCTGGGTAGGGTGCAGGTCGTGAGCAATGCCGCAAGAAGCAAACACAATGCCGGAGGTGTAACGTTGGTGGATGCGGTGGTGGTGGATGCAGCGGTGGCAGCTAGGTGTGGGCGTCGCGGATGGCGAAGAGGCCAGAAACTAGGTGGCGGTTGCGAGGGCGAAGACGCTGGGGAGGTCGAGTTCGGTTGGGGCGGAATGGCCTGTGTGGCACTGACAGACGAGCTAGGGGAGGACGCTGCGGGCGTTCGCAGCGTGTCCACGTGGACACAAACCCAACCCAAATTTGGGCGGGAAATCGGTCCAAGCGGACAGCAAAACCGACATCCGTGTGTTTGCGTCGGCTGTGTTTTTGTCCATAGGGACCCAAACGGACGTGAGTGGATGAAATGTGTTGGCCCGTTGGAGTTATCCTCATGATAGCTCACTCACGGGAAGTGTGGACGACCACGTGATGGCTTAATGCTTCGATAAACATGAAAGTGCTTAGATAGTATTAGGGAGATGATAATGATAATAATAATAATAATCATGATGATGATGATGATGTAAAGATTCCCGTGCGTGCCATGACCACTATGGCTCGATCATTTCAACCAAATACAATATATTTTAGAACTGTACATGGTTGGCCAAGCCAAGACGCAAAACACTCAATCATTGAAAAGTTCAAAATCATGAAGAAAGACAAACAATATATTTCAATAATAAAGAACAAATATGCGTGAAAATATATGAGAGAGAGGGGGGCGTAGAGGTGGCCCTAGCGGAGGTCATGCCAGTGAGGTCTCGCTCCTATAGTCACCTCACAAATCGGTTCGACAACCAGTTGTGGAGCGAGTGAATCACCGAATCCTGGGCACTAGTGATACATCTTAAACACATCTAGATTTTTTTTTATTTCATACTGCTATATTATTACTTTTGAACACTTTTTGTATTAATTTTTTTGAACCTATTAATTCAGTGCCCAGAGCCAGTTGTCATTTTCTGCATGTTTTTGACTTTTCAGAAAATAAATGTCTACGAAGGTCAAAATTACCTGGAGATTTAATACAATTTTTCTTCGTGCTACAAGGAGTTCAAAAAGTACCAAAGACAAACGAGAGGGCAGCCACGGCTCCCACGCGGCCAGGGACTGACCTACGCCACTAGGCCGCGTGGGCCCCTTGTGCACCACCTTACGTCTATTCCTTGGCCTATAAATTGAATAAATCAAGAAACCCCCGGTACCGATTTTCTCTTATTTTTTCCACCACTGTAAGATCCTGTTTTGAGGAGATTCGATCTGGAGGTCTGTTCTGGCACCCTGCCGGAGGAGGATCCATCTCCGGAGACTTCTTCAATACAAAGTTCCCGTGAGCTACCTCACATGATCAAGATCTATCTGATGTAATCGGTGGTGTATTTGTTGGGATATGATGAATTGTCACGTTATGAGCAAATTGTTCATTGAAATGAATTGAATATTTTGAAGTTTCTTTGCTCTATAATTGAATAAATTTGTATGCTCACTTGTATATTTGTCGTTTTTGGTCAAGTTTGATAGGTAATTCTTCAAAGGGAGTCGTGCATTGTAGTGGGTTCTAATCTTGAGGTGATCTATATCCCAATGATAGAAAGAGAAAAGACTCATATTGTATTGTTGCCACTAAGAATAAAATGATGGTTTCTTTATCACACTTGAATGATAGTTTTACTATCTATATTATGTCATCTTGCTTTTTGCAATGCTTTGTTTATCATGAACTTAATACTTTAAGATGCATGTTGAATAGCGGTCTTGAGGTGAAGTATTAGTTGTAGATGCAGTTGGATAACGGTCTACATATCACAGACGTAATGCCTATATGAGATTATACCATGAATAATCATAGTCTTATCCCTAAAAAAATGAATGATCATAGTCATAAATATAAATATTATGATTCAATCGCTGCCCAACTGTAATTTTTCCACCACACTACACTTGTATGCTTATGAGAGATGCCACTAGTGAACCTATTGCCCCCTGTGTCTATTCTCTATTACTAAAAACCTCATCAAAATTACTATTTTTTGTTGTACCATTTATTTTGTTTTATCTTTCTATCAATTCCTATCATACTGTGCAATTTAATCATGTAACTAGCATGACAAGAAGCTTGACAACCTTCTTGACGTATTGGGGACAAGTTTGTGTTGTCTTTTGTGTGCAAGTACCAGTGACTTTGTAACTGGAAGAACTCCTTCTGGTTCGATAACTTTGTTTTCCACTAAGTGTAATACTTATTGCTATGTTAAATTCACCATTATACTTGGGAGTTACGCAACCACTCTTACGAGAGAGCAAACAACTATTTAATTGGGTATATAAAGAACTACGGTATCTCATATTTGAATAAATCTTCATGTGCAATATACAAACTAATATCTTATACGTGCTAATATTTATCGATCGTGGATGTAAAAACTTACTATACAATGTGATGCATTGATGCTTTTAGTTGGAGCAATGATGGAGACGAGGTATCATCCGTCCGGTGGAACAGGCGGAGGCACGCCCATCCGTCGCAGAGAACAACCAAGCAAGTAGCCAGAGATCTATCAACCCCCTGTTACTGTAAGGCCTTCACAAGCTGCATTGGCCTGCTGTGGCCACGTGTCACGTCAGAGATGAGCCAGCGTTTCTTATGACATTGTGCATCGCCGATCGGCTCATGCTTAAGAGGTTGTTCTTGAGCCTTGTGTCATTGTCCGTGTGGGATGGCGAGAGTGCCCTGGACTCGACAACTTACGGATGTTGCTCTGATTGCCTCCCTAGCAGGCTCAGCACTACAATGGTGGTGCGGTGAGCACATGCATCGGTGTCGGGGCATGTATTGCTCAATGGTGTCAGCGGTGATGAGGTGTGATTGCGGATTGTCTCGAGGCATTGTGCTGGATCAAGTGTTGCTCAACTTATAGATACAGTGGCTTCGCATGGTGCAACAACCTTGTCGCCTGGCGCCGGTTGTGTGGTCCTGTGGTCTGGCAGCGGTTGGGCTCCATGGGCGCGCATCGGTGATGGTGATATGTCTGTTATGCTCCAGCTTTGGCAATGTCGGCTCAGGGACCGACGAGCCTGGGCAGGGCTCTCTCCGGGGAGGTGGTAGTCGGCGATGACGTGGTCCACCGTCGTTGTTGATTCTTGATGACCACTCCGCCTTGCGGTGTCGGCCTTGCTACGGATTGCGGTAGCCACTGAGAGGTCTTCATGAAGGTTCCTCTTACCGGATTTGGTGGTTGCCTTCGGCGGTGAGATGCAAGTTGTGGACTACGGCTTGATGCAGAGGGATTGTTGTGCAGCGGCGGTGGTCACACGTTGCATGTAGCTGTTGGATCACTGATGATGGTGACAATCCATGGGTGGCTTCAATGGTGTTGCTACTCGAGCATCCGGCCTCGAGCTTCAGTGTGAAAGTCTAGGTCTGACACGAGTTGGTTATATCTGGCAATCGTGATGTTTCTTCGTCGTTGCCTTGTGGAAAGCATTACTTGGAGATGCTCGCGTTGGTTCTTCAGGGTGAAAACCTAATATCCGCCCTTGGGTGGTTGGATCCAATCACAACAGTGCTTGAGCATCACTCCCTTCTTAAAGACGTTGTCGTTGAAGAACCTCGTAGTCGTCCATATGGTGTCATGAGATGATTGGTACAGGTATGGTCATTTTCGTAGTTTGCTGATCACGGATCTGTTCGCTTTCTTTCTTTTCCTTTTTCCTTGCCTAGCTTTGGTTTTATATAACTTTGCTATTTTTTGTGTGTGGACGTTGGTATTCGCTTTGTACATCCTAACTATGTAAAGGACAGGTGTATGCATTGTGTTTGTATCTTCTTGATACATTATTTTGAAGTAATTAAATCCATCTTTGGTCGGAAAAAAAATTATAACTAGGTTCTACGCCATTTGTCTTACCAGGAGCGTCAAATTAGCAAATACGGTCCCGTGCTTTATGAGGGGCAGATGCGTGGGGTCACAAAGGTAATGTCCTGACAATGCACCAACCATATCTGCAAGGGAGTAATGTCCATTGTGATAGTATCATTGATTAACGTAATGTGTGATAGTATCATTGATTAACGTAATGAGTAACATGGGGATTTGTCATTGGAGATAGGAGAGGAAGGGGTCAGTCCCCGTGAAATTCAGGGAAAAGGGAAGGGTTAGTTAGGAAGTTTATGTAAACCGTTCGTACCTGCCCACTGTCGGTGTACTAAAGTTTGGGTCCTTTAGTACCCCATACCTGTGCACGAGCGGTTTTAGCCATACCAGCGGCAAGGCCTGCCAAGGGACAGCTGGAAGCAAATGCAAGACTATCAAGGAGGCATTCGAGCCAATGATCAGAAGACAGAAGACCGAGGGCTTGGCTCCCGGCAAGATGCTTGCCGGGGGAAGCCCAAAGGCCGGATCCCCGGCAAGATCCTTGCCAGGATGGCCTGCGAAGACTCGGCAAGACTTGCGCCCGGCAAGGTTCCGCCACTCTGCCATCGCTCCAGCGTAGCGACCAGCATGTCAGTTGGGTTTTGTCCTCCTGGATGCGTGTCATGGCACTAGTGGTGGACGGGCTTAAGCGGTGCTGATGGGACGGCCCCTTTTTTCGTCCCCAAGAAAGTACGGACACCTAAACGGAGCATTAAATGCGTTTGTCCTAAATTGTTTGTGATAAGTATGTAAACGTTGTAGCAACTTTACACCTCTTGTATGTACTATACGCCACTGTTGGTAACCCCTTGGACGTATAAAAGGAGGCCCAAGGCATAGCTACAGGGGGAGGACCTTCTGGCCCATTCTGCATGCGTAGCTGCTGCTTGAACGTACTGTTCATCGCAAGCGCTCCTGGAGCTTGGGCTTGAACATCCACAATAAACAAAAGCAGGAGTAGGGTATTACGCTTCTCAGCGGCCCGAACCTGGGTAAAAATCCCCTTTGCGTTGATCGTTGGATCTGCTCTTTGTGCATACCTCTCTCCCTGCCGAACCGTAAAGGGATCCACGCAATCCCATAGGTGTCGTACGCCGACACCTTTGGCGCGCTAGGTAGGGGGAAGGTTGCGTGAACCTGATCTAGCGATCAGTGCATCAGTCTCTTGATCATTTTCATCGCCATGGCTCTCAAGAAGAAGAGTTTCGTGATGGTTGGTCCATCTGCGTCTGGTTTGCCTGCGCCTTCACAGATGGGTGACGGCGTGGACACAGGTGGAGGAGGTGGAGGTCTGGAGCCTCCATGACGTTCTGGCGGTCAAAGCCAGGCGAGCGGCGTTGTTCGTAGTGGCGACAACGACCCGCGCACCACCAGATCTAAGGATGGAGCTGTGCTGCCCATGGGTGGCGCGGCGAACTCCAAGGACGGGACGGCGCCTTCCAAGACGCCTGCGCCGGCGCATGCGCTGCGGCCTTCTTAGGTCGCGCGCGACGAGCAACGCTGTGACATCGGTGGTTCTAGGCTTCCCCAAGGAAAGACCCCTGCGCATCATTCCCGAGATGCGCAGGACCAGCTTGCACGTCAAGATGCTGGTGGAAGCGCGGCGCCGTCGCGGGATCGTGATGGAGCTCCTTCTAACATGGTTAGGACTCAGAGCACCTCACGTACCTCGCACATCTCGCCGCCGCCTACACCAGCAGAAGCGTTGGCGCGAGCGCAGCTGCTCCTGGATTTTCCTCCCGCTCTGGAGAAGCTCAAAGAATGGAGAGCTGCTATTCAGAGCCTCATCGGCTTCGCCAACGGAGACGGGCCGCAGCAGGCGGAGCCTTCGCGGCGGCGGTCCATCGAGCCGACACGGGCCGATGGCGAAAAGACTGGAGGTGGAACGACTACGATGCACTCTCCTCCACGACGACAACAGCGGTCGCTAGCTCGGCGGATCGACGGTTGTGATGACGATTCCATGGCGTCGTCCGATCCGCGAATGCGCCGCGACCAACGTCAAGTTCTTCAGGAGCGAAGCAAAGAAGACGGTCGAACTACCATCGAGCGGCGACAGGAAGCGCGCCATCAATCTGATAGGCGCGCAGGGCCAACTGTCGACAAGCCTGCGCTAGGGAATCCTGGTGACCTACCTTATGAGGTGGGTTGTCCAGCATTTACCCGTGAGCTGCGGTGAGTCCAGTGGCCCAATTCCCGAACATTCAAGCCGGAGGTCCCGGAGAAGTACGACGGCAAGACTCACCCGTCGGAGTTCCTGAGCATCTACACCATTGCGATGCAGGCTGCCAGGGCTCGAGACGACAAGATACTCGCCAACTACTTCCCGTTGGTGCTTAAGCCCAACGTCAGGTCGTGGTTGATGCATCTGCCGGAGAATTCCATTTCTTCCTGGTCAGACCTGTGTCATTAGTTTGTTGGCGCCTTTGTCGGAGGCCACCAAGCTCCTGGCCAGGCAAGTGATTTACATCTCATCCCCTAGAAGGAGGGCGAGCCCTTGCGCAAGTACATACAGAGATTCAGCCGCGTACATTACAACATCCCAGACGTTCATCCTGCCGCTGTTATTAGCGCGTTTCATCAGAACGTGCGCAACCGCAAGATGCGGGAGGAGCTGGCAATGACCAAAGTCAGGGATGTTGCCGAGCTCTATGCTCTGGCCGATAAGTGTGCTCGGGCTGAAGAGGGAAGGAGACTCCCCGGCGAGGATGCCAGCGCAGGGATCGACTCTGAAGGAGAAGACACTGCCGCCCCGACAAGGAAAGGTCGACGGTGTAACAGGAAGCGTAAAGGCAAGGTTGTGCTTGTTGTCGAGGAATCCGGCAACCCCGGCGCCGCCAAGAAGGCCAAGGTTGATGGCCCCGGCAAGGATGTTGCCGGGTGTCCCTCGTGTCAGGCCTTGGCGGCTACCGACAAGCCTGAGGGCTCCGACAAGCAATATTGCAAGATCCACCGCACCAAGGGCCACGATCTCCAGAACTGCCGGCAAGTTGAGCAGCTTGTCGAGAGGCAGAAAGCTGAGTATGAAAGGCGAGACAAGGAGAGAGCCCAAGACGGTGCTCAAGGGTCTGGCAAGAAACGCGGTGGCCGGGGAGGTCGCCGCGGCAAGGCCAAGCAACAGAAGGAGAGGCCTGCTCAAGGCCGCGACAAGGAAGAGGGCGGTGATGATGACAACGAAGAAGACGACGACTCCAGCGAGCATGAGTTCCAAAAGGCTATAGAAGCTATGTGCCTTGACGGAGGCGCCTCGCTGCATTCTTCTCACCGCCAACTTAAATAGTGGATGCGAGAGATTAATGCGGCGGAGCCGTCGGTCGATGCTCAGAAGCCTTTGAAATGGTCCAGCACGCATATCATTTTTGACGTTGAGGATCACCCTGATCGCACAACCGCGGTCGGGTGTTTTCCATTGTTGGTTTCACCGACAATTCGCAACCTCAAGGTGACAAAAATGTTAGTTGACAGTGGGGCCGGTTTGAATTTAATTTCGCCTAGTGTGATCGAGAGGTTGCAAATTCCTGACGAAGATCTCGAAGAAACGGGCACGTTCCAGGGGATCAATCCAGGAAGAAGCCAGCCAAAGGGCAATATCACGTTGCCGGTGACATTTGGCAGTGAGCTGAACTACAGGACAGAAAAGATCGTTTTCAACGTTGCCAAGATTCCGTTGCCATATAACAGGATTCTCGGCCGTCCAACACTGGCCAAGTTCATGGTGGCCTTGCACTACGCTTACAACGTATTGAAGATGCCTGGGCCGATGAGCGTCATCACTGTCAACTCCGACAAGAAGGATGCGCTTATCTGCGCCGACCAACTCTACCGGGAGGCAGTTGCAGCATCTGCCGCTGAAGCTTCTGGGGGGAAGAAGAAGAAGACCGGCAGGACCTCTAGCACGCGCTCCGGCAAGCGCACCTCCTCGGAGTGCTACGCTCCCGTTGAGGATTTGCCAGAGAGCTCCACCGGCAAGAGCAAGAAATCCAAGGTAGCTCCACCAGAGACCGGCAGGACCTCTGGCACGCACTCCGGCAAGCGCACCTCCTCGGAGTGTCGCGCTCCCGTTGAGGATTTGCCAGAGAGCTCCACCGGCAAGAGCAAGAAATCCAAGGTAGCTCCACCAGAAACTAAGAAGGTGCCCGTCAAGGAGGATGGTACGGGAGGAACTTTCACCATAAGTTCCACCCTCAATGACAAATAGGAAAGTGCGCTCATTGCTTTCCTGTGGGCGAATATTGATGTGTTTGCATGGCAACCATCTGATATCCCCTGTGTTCCCAGGGAAGTAATTGAGCACCACCTTGCTGTCTGTCCTCACGCACGGCCCGTCAAGCAGAAAGTTAGGAAGCAAGCCTTGGAACGGCAAGAATTTATTGCCGAAGAAATCAGGAAGTTGGAAGCGGCAGGCTTGGTCAGAGGAGTGCTCCATCCAACATGGTTGGCCAATCCAGTTGTAGTGCGCAAGGCGAATGGGAAATGGAGGCTGTGTATTGATTATACAGATATCAATAAAGCCTGTCCAAAAGATCATTTCCCCTTGCCACGCATCGACCAGATTGTGGACTCCACTGCCGGCTGTGATTTGTTGTCGTTTCTCGACGCCTACTCAGGGTACCATCAGATTTTCATGGCAAAGGAAGATGAAGAGAAGACCGCATTTATCACCCCATGTGGTACGTATTGCTTCATACGTATGCCTTTCGGGTTGAAAATTGCTAGTTCAATGTTTGCAAGGGCGGTCCAGATTGCTTTTGAGCCTCAGCTACATAGAAATATGGAAGCTTATATGGATGACATAGTGGTCAAAACCAAGGACAAAGCAACGCTCATACAAGATTTAGAGGAGACATTTGCAAATCTGCGCAAGATCAATCTGAAGCTCAATCCCGAGAAGTGTGTGTTTGGCGTTCCATCCGGCAAGCTTCTCGGGTTCTTCATATCTCAGTGTGGGATTGAGGCAAATCCCGACAAGATCAAAGCGATTGAGCAAATTGAAGCACCAAGACGAGTCAAAGCTGTGCGTCGACTTGCCGGTTGCATTGCTGCTCTGAGCAGGTTCATCTCCAAATCTGCTGAGAACGCCCTGCCTTTTTTCAAAATCTTGAAGAAGGCAGGTCCAACGAAATGGACCCCGGAAGCGAAGGCAGCGCTGCAGGATTTGAAGAAGTACCTCTCCTCTCTGCCGATACTAGTCGCACCTAAACTACGAGAGCCGTTGCTGTTATACCCAGCGGTAACAAATCAAGTGGTTAGTGATGCGTTGGTAGCACAGAGAGAAGTTGATGAAGAAGCAGCGGCAACGGCAAGCCCGTCAAGCGACAAGCTAGGGTCTTCCCCAGCAAAGTCTGGTGTCGACAAGGCGGGATTTGCAGATTTGAATGAAGCAGCACAGAGGAAGAAGATGGTGCAGCGCCCAGTTTATTTTGTTAGTTCCCTTTTGCAGGGGGCTAGGTCAAGATATTCTAGCGTGCAAAAGTTGCTCTTCAGCCTCCTTATGGCCTCGAGGAAGTTGCGCCATTATTTCCAAGCGCATGAGATTACTGTCGTCACTCACATCCCGTTGCAGCGTATTTTACGAAATCCAGATGCGACCGACAGGATTGTGGAGTGGGCGTTGGAGCTGTCAAGCTTTGGTCTCAAGTTTGAAAGCACTTCAACCATTCAGAGTAGAGCCTTGGCGGAATTCATTACAGAATGGACCCCAACGCCAGACGAAGAAAGTCAAGAAACAACTCTCCCCGGCAAGGAGACAGATCGAGAGTGGATTATGTATTTTGACGGGGCTTTCTCGCTGCAAGGCGTCGGTGCTGGCGTGCTGCTTGTCGCACCCACCGGAGAGCACCTCAAATATGTAATTCAGATGCATTTTCCCTGGGAGAGATCAACAAATAACACTGCAGAATATGAGGGACTGCTTGCCGGTCTCAGGATCACGGCGGACCTTGGAATCAAGAAGCTCATCGTCAGAGGTGATTCATAGCTTGTCGTCAGGCAAGTGAACAAAGATTATCAAAGCCCGTTGATGGAAGCATACGTAGATGAAGTGAGGAAATTGGAGGAGCGCTTCGACGGTCTACGGACAGAGCATGTTCCTCGAGCAGAGAACGACGTTGCTGACGACCTGTCAAAGCGTGCTGCCCTCAAGTTACCTGTGGAACCAGGTACTTTTGTGCTCCGATTAACTCAGCCATCCGTAGCACCACCAGCAAGGCAAGATAAGCGAAGGAAGTTGAGTTCCAGCCAGTACTTTCCGGCAGAGCTCCCAGAAGCCGCCGGCAAGGAAGCTGCCGGGAACAACGACAAGCCTGTCGGGGAGCAACAAGCTCCGGCGAGGCCTCGAGCCCTTGCCGTTGAGACAAACGTTCCCGCGATAGAGGACACGCCTTTAGTCCTTGCTGTCGAGCCCCAGGCTCCAGCATGGGCACAGCACATCGTCCAGTTCCTCCAAACAGAGGAACTCCCCGAAGAGCAGGAAGAAGCGGAGAAAGTAGCCCGTCGGTCTAGTATGTACCAGTTCGTGGATGACGTCCTGTACAGAAAAAGACCGAACGGTGTGAAATTGAAGTGTATTCCTCGGGAAGATGGACTGGAGCTGTTGGCAGAGATACATGGAGGCATATGTGGCTCCCACATAGGCTCAAGGGCTCTTCTTGGTAAGGCATTCCGGCAAGGTTTCTTCTGGCCCACTGCCCTCCAGGATGCAACTGCACTAGTAACCAAGTGTGAAGCGTGCCAGTTTCATTCGAAGAAATTACATCAGCCAACTCAGGCTCTTCAGACAATCCCTCTTTCCTGGCCATTTTCGGTCTCGGGGCTCGACATATTGGGCCCCTTTCCCCGTGCTACCGGGGGCTTTGAGTACTTGTACGTTGCAATCGACAAGTTCACAAAGTGGCCAGAAGTGGAAGTAGTGAGAAAGGTGACAGCACAGTCAACCGTCAAGTTCTTCAAAGGACTGGTTTGCCATTTTGGCGTGCCGAACAGGATCATCACCGACAACGGCACACAGTTCACGAGCCACACCTTCATGCAGTACGTCCAAGACCTTGGCAGCAAAATCTGTTTTGTTTTTGTTGCTCACCCGAGAAGCAACGGCCAAGCGGAAAGGGAAAATGCTGAAGTGCTGCGCGGCCTCAAGACAAGAACTTTCGACAAGCTAAAAAAGTGCGGAAGACGCTGGATTGATGAGTTGCCGGCGGTTCTTTGGTCAATCAGAACGACACCAAATCGAGCCACTGGCCAGACACCCTTCTCCCTAGTGTACGGGGCAGAAGCAGTTCTCCCCACGGAACTCATATACGGGTCACCTCGAGTGCTCGCTTATGATGAGCTTGAGCAAGAGCAGTTGCGGCAAGATGACGCCACGCTCCTTGAGGAAGATCGTCTTCAGGCTGCTGTGCGAGCCGCACCTACCAGCAAGCCTTGCGCCGCTACCATAGCCGCAAGGTTCATGCCCGAAGTCTTGTGGAAGGCGACCTTGTTCTTCGGCGCGTTCAGTCGGCCAAGAATTCCAACAAGTTGACGCCGAAGTGGGAAGGCCCTTATCGGGTAGTACGAGTCACCAGGCCTGGCGCTGTCTGCCTGGAGACCGAGGATGGCATTCCAGTAAGCAATTCCTGGAATATCGAACATCTTCGTAAGTTCTACCCATAAGGCGCGGTTGCCGGGTCTCCCGGCAACCACCTTTTGTACAAGTCTTGCCGGCAAGGCATGTAATCCTTTGTACAAAGCCAGGCGCAGATCCTGTGCAGAGTTAAATAAACTTAAGTGTTTTACAATTCCTGTCGATTTTCATGTTATCCTATATGCATGTTTGTCTGAAATGTTGTATTACGCTCGCTTCCGGTAAGCGTTAACAAACCGCCAAGGTTCCATATCCTTGTTTTCTCTACTTTCTTTTTCTCAAAGGATAGAAGGCTCCTTCGCGTGCAACTTTGCCGGGGGGAGTGATGGTATATGGATACCAACAGGCGACGTTCAAGGTTGACATCTTGCCGGGAGGAATACAGCAACAAAAAGCTAAGTTGCAGGACTTTGAGTAAATTTCTTTTACTTTATTTTAGGTTATTTTCCTTGAACGATCTTTGCCTTTGTATGGAAAACCTGCACGCGAAGGAACCTTGTCGTGATCGGTTGCGCCCTTACTCTGTTTCGAGTCCGCTCAACAGTTTAGGTGGCTGCACTGAAAACGTCAAGATATCTTGCCGGTAGCGACACCTCCAGCAGGCTGCTAAAGACCCGCATCTAGCGCTCGTGGTAGGACGCACGCGCCGGCAAGTTTCCAATAAGCGTAGGGCACGTTCCATACAGAAAGAAATCAGACAAGGAAAATAGCGTGCATTCACCCAAACACAGCAGATTATATTACATTAATAGTTGCCGCGATCCCATAGGTGTCGTACGTCGACACCCACAAATGTAGATTTTTGTCTAGTAGGAGACAAATCAATTACCGTGCTAGCTTGCTGAGTGCTAGACCATAAATAATTGGTGTGGCGCTTTGTTTGGCCAACAAGCTCAAGGACGACCTAGTAAAAAAAAATTGAAACGTGGTTCCTTATGGTCCGTTTCATTAAAAAATATCAAAGAGAGTAGTCCAGTTAATTAACGGAAAATCAGACAAAACCATCACAACATGCTCACAAAAGCAAGTCCCAAAGGGCGACCTCGCAACCCACACAAAAACGCACACACGCCGTTGAAGAGAAAAGCGTCGTTGAGATTGCAATCCGATGTCATCGTCATCACACCTTAGTTAGGGCGACTCCGAATCCACCCTCAACGACCACCGATGTAGCACTCATCGCACGCCAAGGCCAGCGTCGGCTGATGCCAAACAGTCCACCGCACGCGCTGACGACCAGGCAGCTCCGACTCCGATAAGCATTGCAGGGAAAAAGCGCCGGCCTGGGCCATGTTGGCACCGGAACCGACCACCCATCTTGTGTCATTGTCATGGCAGAGACACCTCCTCTGCAGCTCCGACCGACTCCGCCTGAAGCCGCCATCGTTGCCACACAGGAGGACGACCTAGTATTGCGAATGTCACGTGTATTTTGCTTAATGATGTGAGCAATCAAGCTAAACTAAAATTGCATTTTGATATCTTACTTCTGGGAATGCCTGGCGCCACTGTGAATGGCACAATCTTTTTTTTTGAAAGGTCCAAAATGGCACAATCTTGACAGACGATCAAACGGGAGAGATCATGCACGCCCCCGGTTGTCATTCACTCTTTCAACGGCTTCACTATCAAGAGCACACAGAGATAATTGCATCTATAGTCCTCGTACTCGCTGGCTACGTCCACTTCAGTCCTGGAACTTGCGTATTGCACCGATACGGTCCCGGTACATGAAAATACGTCGTCAATACGGTCCCTGAGCTTGAAACGCCAGTCCTGGCTCTACACGTGCACTACGTACAGCGTACTCCGCTGTATGCCACGTCAGCCCGGGACCCGCACGTTAGGTTGGACCCACCAGTCAGCTCTAGCCCCACCCGTGGGAGTGGATAAGGCGTTGTAGCCGTTTCGTCCTGTGGCAAAAAATCCCCAATTCCGCTCCCGCAATCCCTAGCTTCTCGTCACCCTACTCCTCTGATGGGCGGCGCGAGTGTCACCTCCACCACCCTGTCCGCCGGCTCGGAGAGCGAAGACGGCGGCACCTTCTCTGCGGCGCTCGTCCCCGGAGATGGATCGAGTCGTAGCTTGCTGGCGCGGGCTTATCCGCAGGAGGTTTGGCGTCGGGGCGAGCCGTGTCTCCGGCCGGAGAGGAGCCATGTCATGCTAACGCGCACTCCATCCATGGATGCATTTGAGGCTCGCTACCGCGGGCTCGTCCTATTGGCCACTGCTGTAGGAGACGGCGAGGAGGCTGTGACGCCGGCCGCTCTGATAGCCGCCATCCAGGAGCGCTTTGGCGTGCTGCCGTCGAAGGTGAGCATCGAGGTTGCCTGCCCCCCTCATGACCTGTGGTTGTTGTTCTCAACGGGGGAGAAGTGCACGGTGGTGCTCCAATCGTCGATGAAGTTGAGGTGGTGCCGCCGGTGGATCAAGTTTGAGCGCTGGGTAAGAGAGATTCGTGGCACTCCGGCTGCTCTGGAGTACAAGTGCAAGCTGAGTTTCGAAGGCCTTCCCGATCAGGCGTGGTCGATGCAGTCAGTGAAAGGCCTGTTGAAGGACTTGGGCGGATAGCTAATAGAGATCATACCGCCAAAGAATCGGCGCGAGCTGGAGGTAATGGCGTGGCTCCGTGACCCGTCTAAAGTTGGCAAAGTGGTGGACGTGGAGATACCCGAGCCTAAGCTGGCATTGTGCACAGATCCTCCTCCATAGTCGCTTGAAGAGTTCGTCGAGCGTGAAATGGTGTCATCCTACGGTCCTTCGTCGCCGAGCAAGAAGAAAACGCTGGTGTATCCTGTGATCTGTCACATGAAGGAGGTGACTGATCGTGGTCCGCTGCTCGTCGAAGGCCTGCCGGATGCATGGCTGCCGAACGAAGGGGAGGACCTGACTCGCAAGCACCGATTCAGCACTGTGCTTGGCCAAATCGATGGCATTATCTTTGATTTCTGAGGTGTAAAGGAGTCTGAACCACTATCTATGTCTCAAATGTAGTCTGTGAACCACTATCTATTTTAAGTGTGTCTTTTGTGAACTTGGTATCTAATATTCAGTAATTGTGAGACTATGTAATATTGAGTAATTGCTAGACTATGTAAGACTATCTATGTATGGTTGAGATGATCTTCTAATATGGTTGTACCTGTTGTGTCATTATGTCTTGTATGAATTATGAGATGATCTGGAGTACACAATGTGTTGTATCTTACAAGTACATTGCATACTAAAAGTTACTGATCTGGTGGTAACAACACAAAATATTGTATTACATGATCTGGAGCATGATCATGAACACAATCGGCATACATAATCTGGAGTACACAATCTATTGTATCTTACAAGTACATGGTCTGGAGCATGATCATGAACAGAACATGTTCTTTAACATGTTCCACATCTGATCATAAGCAGAACACAAAATAAAACCATCTACTTTCCTCCAGCTTGACCTGCATGTCTCCTGTCCTACCTTAGTTCATCGAACATGTTCACTTTTCTAGGTTTTTTAAATCCTCTCATGTTGTTACTTGAAGTTGGTGCACTTGAAGTTCCACTTCTCTTCATTTGTGTAGGTTTGGACTGACATGCAATCATCCTCTGTTCCTCTGCCATTGCTTCTCTTATTTGTTGGGCTTCCTTCTTGTTTCTCTCATGCAAACATGCCTCAGCTCTTGTTTCTTCCTCTTGATTTCTGTTGTGCTCCCAAGCTTCCTGTCTTGATGCCTCCTGTGTTTGGAGAAATAATTGCCTTCTTTCCAACTCTTCAGCTTGATTTATAAGGAACATTGCCTCCTCTGCATCATATGCAGTCCTGCAAAGTCTCTTCTTCTCCTCAGCTATCCTCTTCTTCTCTTCTGCTCTTTTTCTTTTTGCCTCTTCTGCTATTCTTTTCTTTTCCTCCATAGCTTCTCTTCTTTTGTCTGCCATGGCTAGTTTTTCCTCTAGGGCCTTCCTTTTCTTTTCCTCACTAGCTTTTTTCTTCATTTCAGCAGCAAGTCTTTTCTGTTCTAGTACAGCTTTCTTTCTCTCCTCAGCAGCATTTTTCTTGGCAAGTAGTTCATCTTTCCTCCTTTGAGCAGATAAATTAATTTTCTCTTCCTCCTCCTTTAATTTTGCCATTGCTGCATCATACTTGGCCTGATCTGCTATTTCCCTTCTCTCTGCTGCAGCCCTAAGTCTGGCAAGTGCTATCACTTCTCTTTTCCTGTGAACATCTCCTCCTTTGGTTGTTGTGCTATGTTGAACTGGAGGCTGTGAGAGGGATTGCTCCTGTATGAAAGCACTCTGAGGCAGTGGCCCTTGCACAACTTCTTGTACCAGCCTAGACTCTCTCTGCATTAGTGTTAAGGTAGTTGTTAGTGTGTGCAAATTATGTCTACAGAGTATTAGCTTGTCCAAATAGTTCAACATACCTCCTGTGTCAGTGTAGCTATTATCTCTGGCTCATACAATGGTGGGACTTGGTTTGTCACACCAGCTGTTTGAAGATTAATCTCCTGCTGACAAGTAGCACATTAGTATATAGAAATAATTCAATGCCATGAGAAGTACACACATTACTATTTGGAAATCATGCAATGCTTGGAGAAGTACACACATTACCTGAGTAAGGCCCACAGTTTCTTCATCAGAAGATGACACATCTGGCTCTGCTCTAACTCTATGTTTTTTTTCCTCTTTTCTTTGGTTTAAGTCCCAACTTCCAGTCGAAATAGCCATTTATGTTATGGCCAGGACCACCACAATAGCCACAGTGTATGACAGCACCTGCCCTTGTGATTTGCACTCCTCTTTTTCCTTGCTTCTCTTCTGGTTGTTGTCTTCTGTTTTTTGCCCTTCTTCCTTTCTTCTTCTGAATTGGTGGTGGTAAGATTTTTCTGCCTTTCATCTTTGCCCACTCACTGACATCTTTACAAGGCATAATTATGTGCTCATATGCTTTGCAATAAGTTGCAATGGAGTAACATGAGTTGACCCTAGACTCTGGTGGAATTTTGTCATACCTAAGAGCAGAAACCCCATGACAGCAAGGTATACCTGACAAATCCCATCTTTTACAACTGCACATTTCCCTCCTTGTGTCCACACTGAAATCAACTCCTCTATCATTCACTACAAACAGTCCTTTGCCAGCTGGTGCAGCTTGACAAGTTCTAGAAAATTCTACACTCTTCTCCAGTTTCTTTCTTATCTTTGGACATATAGCACCATGCACTTCAAACTCTCCTGCTGCTTTGCAAAATTCCTTCCCATATTCTGCCCTTTGATCCTTTGGATCATGCTTATGATTGGCATTTCCCTAGCCTCCAAAATATATCTATTGAACACCTCATAGTTGTTATTTAACAGCACATCACACTTGGGGAAATCAGTCTGGTAAGCCCTAACCAAGGTTTTTGGGTCCAACTCTGCAAGCCAATCATGGGCCTCCTGGCTGAGCACTAACATTTGGTTCATATTTTCCCTAAATCTACCCTCTGTAGTACTCCTAGCACACTTCCATAGTTGATTTTTCAAAGCTTCTCCTTTGAAGTTCTTGTTGAAATTCTGCCACAAATGCCTCACACAAAATCTGTGAGGTGATAGAGGAAACAACTCTTTAACTGCCTTCATTAAACCCTGCATTAAACAGAAATATATCACAGAATTATAGGAACAAATTTATTTGACAGAAATATAGCACACAATAATTTGACAGAAATATATCACATAATTATAGGAACAAATTTATTTCACAGAAATATAGCACACAATAATTTGACAGAAATATATCACAGAATTATAGGAACAAATTTATTTGATAGAAATATAGCACACAATAATTTGACAGAAATACATCACAGAATTAAAGACATACTTTTTGCTTGTCTGACATGATTGTCCATAACTCAGTGTTCACAATTCCTAAATCTTGCTTCAATGCAGTTAGAAACCACCTCCAAGCTTTGGTGTCCTCACTCTGCACCACTGCATGAGCAATAGGAATAATGCAATCATTGGGGTCCATTCCTACTGCACTTAATAGAACACCTCCATACTGTGTCTTTAAGTGGCAACCATCAAGGAAAATGATTGGCCTGCAAGCAGATAAGAACCCCCTCTTGCATGCATCAAAAGAAAAGTAGCACTTCTGAAATTGTCCCTCTTCTGACAGTCCAAGAAGGAAAGTACTTCCAGGGTTTGATCTCCTCAGCTCATTTGCATAGTCCCACAGCAAGTTGTATTGTGCAATCTCATCTCCATATATGATATCATATGCAATCTTCCTAGCTCTCCCCAGCTTGCCCCTTTTAATTGTCATGTTCCAATCATCTTGCACATAAGCTGCAAAAGCCTTCAATGATAATTTCTCACATGCCCTGATTTTGTCCACATATTTGTGAGCAATGTACCTAGCTGTAAAGGCTGTAACTTGCCACTTTTTCTCACAAGTGTGTTCCCCATTAAATGTTTTCACCATTACAGAATTTGTTCTATTATCCCAAGATGCATACAGATACCAGGGGCAACCCTTTTCACACTTTGCAGCAAGCCTGATTTTGTCATTCTTTGGAAATGTGATGTTAACTCCCTCTTTGCAACTATACTCTCTCACAGCTTTCCTCAAGAGCTCCACAGAAGAGAACAATTGCCCTGCATGGAACTTAGGTTCATGCATGTCTGCTGCTGTGAAAGACTTGAAATTGAATTTCATGTCATCCTCATCTGAATCTGGAGCATTTAATTCCTCATCTTCTGAGTTGCAATCCTCAACCACCTTCTTCCCTTTCTTGTCATGCATTGGTTGCAACTGCTCCTGCAACAGATCATCATCTCCATCCTCCAAGTCATAGTCACTATCCACAATCTCATGTACATAATCACTGTCTGAGGAATCTGAGTCTGCATATTGTTCTTCCTCCTCTTCTGTTTTCTTTCCCCTTGGTCTCAACTTCACAAAGAACTGCTGAGTGCTCTCAATTTCAACACTTTCATCCACAACACCACAAGAAACATTGCTCTCACAGGGATCTTTGTTCTCACTTGCATTCATTTTCTTCTTCCTTGGGCTGAAAACAGGAGGGATTTGTGCTACTGGATTAGCCACAACATCATCCCATTCTGCTTCTCCTCTAGAAATGTGGCTATCTAAATGATCCAGGTATATCATTTGAAAGTGATGCCCTAGATTTAGCTTTAGATACATACAGTCCACATCAGCATCATTAGCCAAAAGCCTAGCACCACCTTCATTAAGCTGACAACCAGGGGGCAACCAATAGACATCAATTCTACCTGACATTTCATAATCCAATTCCTCAACTATTTCTTCAAACATTCTGAAATAGGCGCTGTCCTTATGACAGTAATCAAAGCAAACCTTATGGCCATTCAGATAGCACCTATTATGCCCACTCCCAAAGAAAAAACCTCCATGGATCACCTCAACAGTGAAAAATCCACTTTCTTTCTCTGAAAAACATTAAGAACATCAATAATTTCAGATAACTGAACATTAAGAACATCAATAACTGAAACCCTAGAATAATTTCGGCAATTTTGCATCCAGTCGACATATTCATAGAAATAGCATGGGCAAAACGGCCTAATCACAGCAAAGAAACATTTTTTCACCCCAAATGTACATCAAATCGACCTACGGACACTGGGTACTGACGTACCGTACGCCGGAGCCGCCTCGCCATCGGGCCGCCGTCGCGGGCCCTGCATCGCCACCAAACAGCGCCGACTCCTTTCAGTGGCCGTCCAACTAGCTTCAGCCGCCGCACGCACTACGAACAGAGGGCGCCCGATACGCCGATCATCCGCTGCCGCACCCCATCGCCGCTAGGTTTCGCTCTGTGTTCGCACTCCTCTGTTTAGCGGTGGGGGAGAACAAGGGGGATCGAGACGAGAAGACAGAAATATAGGGGGTAATTTGCGAAATAACGGGTGGGGCTAGAGCTGACTGGTGGGTCCAACCTGACGTGCGGGTCCCGGGCTGACGTGGCATACAGCGGAGTACGCTGTACGTAGTGCACGTGTAGAGCCAGGACTGGCGTTTCAAGCTCAGGGACCGTATTGACGATGTATTTTCATGTACCGGGACCGTATCGGTGCAATACGCAAGTTTCAGGACTGAAGTGGACGTAGCCAGCGAGTACGAGGACTATAGATGCAATTATCTCGTACGTACGCGCAGGCTCTTCTTCATCGTGTCCTTTTAAGTTTGAACCCATGAAACTAAGAGAAGTACGCAAACTGAAATGCAGCGAGGTTGTTGGGTTTCGACATAAGCCCGCCGGCGTACCTGTCGCTGACGCCGGAGACGAGCGGTCAGATCCTCAAAGGCTTCGGTGGAGCCAACTACGCCGCCGGTGGATCCGGCATTTTCGACACCACCGTCAGTGCTGCCGCTTCTTTGCGCCTCTTTTTGTTCCAAAGACATCTTAGCCAGTTAGAGTTGCTTTTATTTTTAGATCCGATTTATATTTATATTCACATTCATATATCTTTTACCAACAAATAATTTGCAGTAGTAACTTTTACTAACATCGTTTCTTGTGTCGTGTGCATCGATTGATTGATCAGGGGAATGCCTCCCTCCCGCTGAGCAAGCAGGTGGAGTGCTTCGCGGCCACCAAGTCGAAGATGATAGAGAACAGCGGCGACAACGGCACCCAAACCATCGACGCGCTGCTATCCAGGTCCCTCTTCCTCATTAGCGACGGTGGCAACGATATGTTTGACTTCTTAAAGAACCCGTCGTTCCACAAGTTTCGGCCCTTCTACGAGGACCATCTGTCCAACTACACCAAGTATGTGAAGACGCTGTACGGGCTTGGGGCGCGGCGTTTCGGTGTCATCAACGTGGCGCCCATCGGCTGCGCGCCGGCGGCGCGGGCGAAATACCTGTTCGGTGTGTGGGACTGCGAACATTTTTCCAATAAACTCGCCAGGGACTTCGACAGCGCCTTGGGCGACGCGATGGCGAACCTCGCCGCGTCGCTGCCCGGAATGAAGTACTCCGTGGGGAGCCCCTACCAGCTGGTGAAATACTACACCGCGCACCCGGAGGCCGCCGGGTTCAAGGTTGTGAACAGCGCGTGCTGCGGCGGCGGGAAGCTCAACGGGGAGACCTTCTGCGGCTTCCCCAATACCACCTACTGCGCTCACCGCGACGAGCACATGTTCTGGGACGCGGTGCACGGCACCCAGGCCACCTGGATCAAGGGCGCCGCGGACATCTACGACGCGCCGGTGGAGCGAGGATTCGCCGCGCCCATCAATTTCAAGCAGCTGCTTCTTGATGACGAACGCGCAGTGTCAGCTGCTAATTTGCTTGATAGTGTGTGAGTGTCAAGCATGTTACTGTTCTATGTTAGCAGTTCTGTCGTGTTGACATTGGGATGGAAGCGATGGCTGACGTGCGATGGCGAGTCTCCTACGCCGCCGATCTCCTGACGGGCAGGCTTGCCTTCTCCGACGGGGTGGTCCTCCTCCGACGAGAGGCTCTCCGCCTTGTCCTGTTGGATGCACGCGGCGTCACGATTGACGCGCGGTACCTACGGGCAGAGGAATCCATCGACATCGGAGACATCGTGTCCTTTCCTTGTCACTTCGCTAGGGTTCGAGATCGGCTACCGCCGACGAAGCCGGTGCCGACACCGATGAGCGCACCGGTGGACGTGAGAAGCGGTGCGGTACACGGGCGGAGCACGGAACGACATGCGAGCGGGTCGACATGCGCTGATGCGGGCCCGAGCTCCCCCACCTACCCATCCATGGCGGATGTGCGCCACGTGGGGGCTCATCCAGTCCTCCATTCCCAGCCGCAGGTACGCCGCGGGGATATAAAACCCATGCCGCGTCTAGTTCTTGACCTAGAAACATCTTTCTCCCACTTCTGGGCGGCGGCGAAAAACCCTAGATCGAGTCCCCCGATCTCCTACGAGTGGTGGAAGGGCAAGGTGAGGGGAGATTCGCGCTCGTTCGCCGCGGTTGCGGCTCCCCCCCCCCCCCCCCCACCCCACTCCCTCCCATGGATGCGGGGCGAGGCTTCGACGAGGATCGACGCAGTGGCGTGGGTGCGGGCCGCGGAGCGGGGCGGGGCTCTGGTCGTGGAAACGGCCGGGGAGGAGAGCGGAACAAGTACTCCTGGAAGCGCGACGACGCCGGCGACCGCACCATCTCGTCGTCGTCCAACGCTGCGTCGGGCTCGGGCGACACCTCAAGGTGGGAGGCGGCGGTGGCGGCACCGAATCGCCGCGAACCTCATGAGGTGGGCGTCTGGGTGGAGAAGCACCAGAGATCCTCGAGCTCGGGGGGCAACGGCGGAGGACAAAATCCATCCCCACCGCCTCGTCGGCCACAGGGGAAGAACTCCCGTCAGGTGCCTCTTACCAAGAACTCTGAATCCTGTCCTATCTGCAAATCTCATGAACACCTGCCTGTTAGATGTCCGCAAGCCTTCTGTGAACGCTGCAACATGTTAGGTCACCTTGCTTCTGTTTGCACGGCCTTTCTTCCTTGGGAATGCATTGCCCCGATGTGTGCTTTCCAATCCAAGGGGCGGGGTTTCTATTACATTCATGATTCATGTACTGCCAATCAGCTCAAAGAGAGATCTAATAGTGTTGTGGTCACTATTGTTGAGGGGGAAACAACCACTCATCAAATGGAAATTGACCTCACAAACTACCTGGCCACTGGATGGCGTTGCTCTGCTCATGCCATTGGTCCGGGGGTATTTGTGGTCCGTTTCCCTAATCCTCGCTCTGTTGCTCAAATCTGTTATGTGGGGCGTGTCACTCTCAAAACCACTGGGACTGTGATCCATGCTACTCCTTGGTCGTCTGCAGTTGGATCGAAAGGTGTTATGGAAGTCGCTTGGGTCAAAGTTAGTAATGTCCCTCTAGATAAGAGAAGTGAGAGGAACCTTGCATATGTTACATCTCTTGTTGGAGTCCCACTTGAAATTGACCCTGCTACTTTACATCGCCCTGCCTCTGTTCGTGTTAAGCTGGGATGTCGAAATATAGATGAAATTCCTATGATTGCAGAAGCTGTCCTGGGAGGACACTTCTATGACTTCTTCTACGAGGTGGAACAAGTTGTGATGAGAGATCCAGAAAGGGGGAAAAAAGCAGTCCAGGTGTCTCCTAAGCCTGGGGAAAAAATCCTAAAGATAAGGTGATGCACTCGACTCCTGGAGCTCAGATGGGCAGCTCCTCCACTGGGCTTGGGGAGAAATCTCTCTCCATTCCCCTTGGGGGGAGTGGGACCCCATTCGGGAGTCACAAGAAAGTGTGGAATCCGATGATTCTCTGCATAATACTCTCCTTATTGAGACCATGGCCTACAATCAGATGGCTTGTGAGGTTAAAGTGTCGGAGGCGAGTAAATCACAGGATGCTGAACTTAAGGTGACTAACAAGTACACGGTGGAGTCTCCGGAGATGACTGTGGATGTTGAGGTGATCCCTACTCCTCCTTTAGTCACTGAGGAGAACCTACGCTTCAGCTCGCGGAATGTGCAGAGCAAAATGTAGCAGGTGGACGACAAAGCCATAGCGGTGGCCAAAAAAAGGGATATGGAAGGTATATCCAAAAGTCCCAACTCTTTTGATACATTGTCTGATAATGTACTTATTCTTAAGGCGATCAAAATGGGTGTAAACATTCCTGATGCTGATTTCACTTGCGTTGACGTAATTAGAGAACTTGAGAAAACATGAAACTCAGATCTCCTAGACGATAATAAGGGCCAGCCTCATGAGGGAGGAACCTTGTTGTTAACCAATGCCAAAGGGGACCAAACACCTTTAGATATGAGATGGGGGAGGAAAATGAGATTGAGGAAGAGCAGTTCACTGTGGTGCGCTCCAGAAAAAAAAGAGAAAGAAAGGTTAATGTAGTAGCCTCTAGACCTGTCACTAGGAGTCAAAGAAACAAAGCTTCCTTGGAGAAAAAACATGGGAATGGTAAACCTACTCTGCTTCCTAGTAGGAATACGAGAAGAGGGGGGGGAATACAATTATTAAATGAATGGAGTGTTCTGGAATTGTCGACGAGCGGGTAAGAAAGGAATGACAACCTGCTTCTCAGATATTATAAAGTATCATTCCCTTGATTTTATAGGCTTGCAAGAAACTAAGAAGAAAGAATTCCTTCCTAAATTTTGGCGTAAAATTGACCCCTTGGATAGGTTTGCCTGGAATTGGGTGCCCTCAGTTGGCAAGTCTGGAGGCATCCTTTGTGGGATTAAAAAAGAGACCCTGGAAGTTGTCTCCTGGACAGTGGGCAAGTTCTGCTTGCAAGCTACCCTTTTTGACATTAAACTCAAGTGTGTGTGGGCCCTTATTACTGTTTATGGAGCGGCACAGGATGACAAAAAAGATGAATTCCTATGTGAACTTACATCCATGTGCTCTCATCTTCAAGTTCCCTACATAGTGGGGGGACTTTAATATCCTTCGTGAGAATTGTGATAAAAACAAGGTTATGAACCGGTCTCCTTATATGGATAAATTTAACTCCATTATTCAATCCCTGAACCTACAGGAGATACACATGGGAGGAGGGAAATACACCTGGTCCAACCATCAAAGGCATCCTACTTTGGAAAAGCTTGATAGAATCCTCATGAATTTTGAGTGGGAGGACCTCTTCCCTCTGGTCACAGTCCGGAAACTGGTACGGGATGTATCTGATCATAACCCCCTGCTTTTGTCATCAAATTCGATGATGAAAAAAACTTTGTGTCAACGTGAATTCAGGTTTGAGCTTAGCTGGCTAAAAGATGAGAATTTCTATCCTACTGCAAAGAGAATATGGGAGCAACCAGTTTCCTCCGAAGATCCCATTGACATCCTTAATATCAAACTCAAGAGACTCAAAAAAATATTTTAAAGGATGGGACTCCCATGTTTTTGGCCACGCTAGGAAAAGGAAAAAAAGATATCCAAATGGAGTTAGAAGATATTGAAAACCTAGAAGAAGAGGGACCTCTTGATCCTGAGATGTATGAAAATAGAACTTCCTTGCGCATGGAACTCGATGAAATCCTCGCGAACGAGGAACTTTTTTGGCTCCAGCACTCTAATGAGAGAAGGTTGCTGAAAGGGGACCAGAATACAGCCTTCTTTCATTGTGCAGCCAATGGAAAAAAACGTAAGAACACTATCCACTCCTTCATGGATGGAGAAATAGAGATTGAGGGTACAGCTAACCTTTTGGCACATGCCACTGCTTACTATAAAACCCTTTTTGGTCCGGCCAGGGGGAACCTATTCCACCTATCTGCGGATACCTGGTCGGAAGAGGAAAAGCTCACTGTGGAAGATAATATACTCCTGACCAGTGAATTTACAGAGGAAGAGGTTAAAAAAGCCCTGTTTGGCATGGATAGTAATAGGGCCCCTGGCCCAGACAACATTCCGGCTGAATTCTACAAGCATTGCTGGGATTTTGTTAAAACGGACATTATGCGCTTATTTCATGCCTTCCACAGCAACACCTTAGATGTGGCACGTTTGAAATATGGGGTGATCACCTTGATCCCCAAGATGAATGGTGCTAAAAAAATCCAACAATATCGCCCCATTTGTCTCCTTAGATGCCCGTATAAATTGATCACTAAGGTGATGGATAATAGAGTAGCCATTTTTGCTGACAAACTTACCAGCAAACACCAAAATGCTTTCATAAAGCACAGGAACATCATGGATGGGATCCTTACTCTCCATCAGGTGCTGCATCAAACTCATCAAAAGAAAAAAGTTGGCGTGGTGCTGAAATTAGATTTTGAAAAAGTCTATGATAAGATAAACTGGGATTTTCTCCTCGAATGCCATAGTAACCGAGGATTTGGAACAACCTGGTGCGGCTGGGTGAAAAGGATCCTCAGTAATGGTACAGTCAGCATAAGCTGAATAATGAAATGGGACCTTATTTTCAAAGTTACAAAGGTGTGCGCCAAGGCGACCCCCATTCCCCTTTCTTATTTAACCTCGCTATGGAAACTCTATCTAAGATGATTCGCAATGCCCAAAAGGAAAAAATGATCACTGGACTAGCTCCGGATCTCATTGAGAATGGCATAGCCATCCTTCAATACGCTGATGACACAGTCATTTGTTTTGAACATGATGAGGAGGCTATTGTTAATTTGAAGCTCCTTTTATATATCTTTGAACTCATGTCTGGCTTAAAGATAAACTTCCTTAAGAGTGAAATCTTGTGTGTGGGAGGAGACAATAATATTCTAGCTTCCTATGCTGATCTATTCAACTGTCAAATTGGGCACTTTCTGATGAAATACTTGGGAGTGCCAGTAAGCTACTCCACCTTGCGTAGCCTGGATTGGAGCTTTGTGGACGACAAGTTACTCAAATGTTGTGAGACGTGGATTGGGAATGCTGCATCCTCGGGTGGAAGACTTATACTTCTAAATTCCTCCCTCTCGAGCATTGTCTATTACTACATGGCTATGTTCTTGCTTCCTAAGATGGTGATCTATAAGCTTGATAAACATCGGAAAAAGTTTTTCTGGCAAGAAACCAACGGCAGGAAACATTATCATCTTGTAAAATGGACCCGAATTTGTAGATCGAAGAACAAAGGGGGGCTGGGGGTGAAAGACCTCCGTAAGCATAATATTAGCTTACTTACAAAATGGTGGTGGAAACTCGAGACTCAACAAGGGCTGTGGCGGGATGTAATCCGAGCCAAGTACCTGAAAAAAGATACTGTAACATCAGTAAGAAGTAGATTCGGAGATTCGCTGATCTGGAAAGCCATTATGAAAGTTAAGGAATATTATCTCGCTGGAAGAGGGGTGATACTGAAATCGGGCAACTTGGCCAGGATGTGGATTGACCCCATTGAGAGTAAATCTCCTTTACGGGGTAGATTCCCCAAGCTTTACAGCATATGCAATGAACAGGAAATTACAGTGGCCAATTTTAAAAACAATGTTAGCACGGATTTCTTCAGAAGACGCTTACATCCTCCGCTGATGGATCAGTGGGGGGATGTCAAGCGGACAGTGGATTCCTGGGCATTATCTAGTGAGCCGGAGTCTGGAACCTTGGGAAGAGCAAACGCTTCACAACTAAATCTGTGTATACATACTTGGAAAGGCATCTTGCTGGATGTGACAATAGATGGGTGTGGAAAGCTAAACTTCCTCTTAAGATCCAAATTTTCCTTTGGCAATTATTCCAAGATGCGGTATTGACACGAGATTTCATGAATAGACGAAACTGGGCTGGTAACCCGAAATGCTCCTTTTGTATGGATAGAGATACCTTGCAACATCTTTTCTTCACCTGCCCAGTTGCTAGGGTAGTCTGGAGAACCGTTGGGTGTGTCCTTGGCACGGAATTATGCCCTGACAATTTGTGGCAATATTTCTCCTGGTGCTACATCTTCTTACCAGATGGATCTAAGTTCTATACCTTTGGCCTTGCTGCGATATGCTGGGCTATGTGGAACTGTCGTAATCGGGCTACATTTGAACATAAGAAGCTAAAAACCCCTTTTGATGTGGTTTTTTCTGCATGTGGATATATGAATTACTGGGCAGGCCTGATGGATGGAGCTGATTGTGAGGCGATGGAGCACGGCGCCAAGATGCTCAAGACCAACGCGGCTACCATGATGAGGACCTATGCGGCCCCTTGCTGAAGCAGCGATGGACTGATGGAGTTGCTGTTGTTCTACCTTCACCATTCTGTTAGTGGTTGATCTTTGCCCCTGCGTGGGCTTTTGCTATCTGCTCATCTTGTGAGCCTTCCCCCTTTTGGAGACTTTATGTTGGTACCATGGTTTGTCCTGGTTAGGATAGTTGGTTTTAGATGGCGCTGGGTTTTCGCCCCATAGTGAGCTACTCGATGACGAGTGCTCACAGTGCATTTCCCAGTGGTGTCTTGAACTCGCTTTCCCCTTTCCAGTTTCCTTTAAGACTTGGACGATGTATTTCCGTTATGTTAAGTAATGGAAAGGGGTTATGCCCGGTTCAAAAAAAAAGTTTTGTCGTGTTCATTTTATCCTTGTTTCTGCGTCGAGCACGGCAGATGTGTTGCATGTGCTCAATTAGTAGTCTGGCCGTTTTGTTTCTTGCAAAATAAGGAACCTAAGAGCATCTCCAGCCGTTCGGCCCCCCAGGACGCCGAAAAAGCGCCTCCTGGGGCCGAACTGGCGTTAATTTCGGCGTGGGGGCGAACGTGTTCCCAGCCGCCGCCCCCAAGTCGCCCCCAAAATCGGCCAAACACGACACAAAATTCGTCCAAACTCGGCGATTTCATTCAAATTTGTACAAAAAACAAAAAACATGATCTAAAACTACATAAAAACGACAACTACGCCTAGCACTACTATGCTGCTGCCGCCGCCCACCTTCTACATGCCGAGGAGCCTGTAGAACCGGGTGTAGTCGCCGCCGCCGCAGTCGTCATCGCCGTCGCCGCCCTGCGTCCTGCCGGCGCCACCGCCGTCCCTGCTGCACCCCTGACCAGGGTCGTCGATGCGTGGGGGGTTGGACGGCCCGGGCTCATCCTCGTCATCGCTGTCGAGGACGACGACGCCGCCCTCCTCGCGTCCGCAGCGCCGAGCTTTGATCTCCTCGTAGGCCCGGCGCTGGCGCTCCACCTGCTCGCGGACGTAGTCCGCCTTCGCCCACTTGAGGGCGGTCTCGTCAGCGGCGGCCATGTCCTCGTGCTCCTTCTTCACGGGGAGCAACCCCGGCTCGGTCTTTGACTGGACGAGGCGGTAGGAATGAGGGGAGGGGCGGCCGCCCTCGTTGATGATGAGGGCGCCACTGCGGGTGCGGCGCCCAAGCGGCGTCTCCTGCGGCTCCGCCTTGACGGGGCGGAGTGCCGGCGAACTGGAGGAAAGAGAGCCAGAGCCCGACGACGAGGAGGTCGTTGTCTCCATTTGTCGCGGCGTCGAGGAACTACCGTGGCGGCAAGAGAAGGACGGGGGTGCCGGGTACTCCAGGCGCGGTGTGTTGCCGGCCTCGATGTGGTTGAGGACGGCTTCGAGGGTGCGGCCGGGCACGCCCCACCATTCGCGCCGCCCGTCGGAGTTGAGGCGGCCGCGGGGCAGGACGCCGTTTGTGGAGGCGACCTGGTCGGCGTGGCGGCGGTCGAAGTACATCGTCCACAGCGTGTGGCCATCGGCGGCGTACCTCGGCTCGTTCCACTTCTCCTCCGACAGCGACGAGCGGATGCGCGCTATCTCGGTGCACCGTTCTGCACCGGTTGGTGCACCGTTCTGCACCGGTTGGCACCCGCATGTCCGGGGGCGCTGGGTAGTCGGCCTCGTAGAGGAGGCGCGCCTCGTCCTCGCGCAGATGGCGTCGGCCGAAGCCGTTCGCCGCCGTGGCGTCGCCTGGGTAACGCTCGGCCATTGCTCGTCAGCGGGGGAAGAGTGGGGGAGAGGGGCTCCGGTGGCGAGAGGGGCATCGGTGGTGGCGATTGTGGCATTCACCGGCGGGGAGGTCGGCTTTTATAGCCGAACATGGGCGGAGAGAGGTTGCCCGCCGGGTGCCGCGTGGCAGGAGCGGGCGGGACGCGTGTCGCGGTGCCTTCACTGTGCCGCCCGTGAGGCATCAATGGAAGGCTGACTGGCGTGGCAGCACGGTAGCCTTGGCTTTGATTCTCGCGGGAACCGAGGCGATGAGGACGACGAAGACGGCGAGTCGCTGACTCGGCGGGCCCATTCCCGTTTCGCGCCAAAATCTGTTTCCCCGGCGCCCCCCAGCGCGCCGGGTTCGGCCTGGGTCCGTTGGCGCCAAAATCGGCCCGAGCCGGCGAAAATTGGGCTTCTGGGGGCGTGGCTGGACCAAATTTTCGGCGCCGGCGACAAAAAAGGGGCCTGGGAGGCTGTTGGGGGCGCGGCTGGAGATGCTCTGACACGTACTTTGTTTGCGTGGAGGTGCGTCGTATAAGTGGGCTGGATTGTTACAATCTCTTCTTGGGATGGCATGCCCGAAATGGATTGTCAGAGCTTCTACAATTACGATTGGCTAATTTGGCCTTCTATATGATCGCGGACACGTCCGATCAGCATCCGGACATGTCTACTTTGAATTCGTCCGCAGCCGCATCTTCAAATTGAACACGCGGGAGGTTTGCACGCCTATATATTAAAATATAAAGATATTTATGTTACAAGAATGTGTTTATGGCGCCAAAACAGAGTGGCGGCCACAAACAAACCCAACTCATGACTAACAACTGGATTTAGACTACCATTGCTTTTTTCAGAACGAAGATGCCAGCGGTATCCGGCTTTCAATTAATAAAGCCACACACACGACAGAGTCACAAGGTACCACACAAACACACACAACCCAAAGGGCAAGGTTCAAGGGTTCAACTAGAGATATTACATGGCACATGTCAACCGACCACGCAGGCTCTAACACGACCAAAAGAAGTTGCTACCCTAAGCAACCACCACCGGAGCTCGAGCGATGTTGTTGATGTTGTGAAGATGATGCATCGCCGGCTCCAAACTTTCAGAGTCCCGATGCTTCCCTAGCGGACTCCACCGCTACAGAAATATGGTACATTTAAAGATAACATCAGCAGGGTGAGAGGGAAACACACCGTCAATGGTGATTTTGTTACAAATATGACAAAACGACCGTAACAGCACCCCTACACAAGTCCACATCACTCTACTAGCCTATCCATGAAGGGACCCAAGGCAGGCAAGAAGATCCGCTTCCAACTTAGGGTTCCCGTCCACCCTAGCCACATCCCGAACAGTGCACCAGGCAAAAAGAGGGAGGTGACAATGGAAGAACGCATGGTTAGCGTCCTCCGACGCGTCGTAAACAGAACAATTACCATCAGACGGGCCATTGCGTCTGGCCACGTTAGACGAACTCGGAAAGCAATTATGAAACATCTGCCATAGGAATATCTTCACCTTAAGCGGAATTCTCACTTTCCAAAGGCCACGGGCAACGTGTATACCCGGGCCTTGCGAAAGTTTAGCGTATAGCGACTTAACCGATAACTTTCCAGACGCGGAAAGTGTAACACCCTGGATTTTGCTCATTTTTTTCTTTTGATTTTGGTCTGGATTTTCTTTTCTGTGGCTTAGTAGTCTTGAAACCTGGACAGATCACCCTTCATTTTTCTTTCCGAGTGGCTTGCCAACCTCTAAACCATCCCAAGACCTTGTCATTTCCATCTTGGACCAATTCCAATATTCTTTTCCTTGGAAATATTCCTTTTTCTATTAAAGGAATAACCCTGTCTGCCCTGAGTTGTGAAGTAACCCACATTTCCATCATTCCCAAAATTCCCAAATAATTTTCATAAATTGTTTGGGTCAGATCTTCCACAAATATGTCAAACCTTCCCTTGACATATTCAAAAATATTTCACCAATATTCATTTTCTGATTCTGCCCTATCTGTCAGTTTATGAAGCAAGTACCCTTTATATTTGCTTGCTTGCTCTCAAACTTTTTGTGCATTCTTTACCACCCATATCATTGCCACCTGCCAAAATTAAACTTTATTTGGATAATAAATCTCTCTTGGCTAATTTCCAAAGTTTCTGGGCAACTGGAATCTTTGTGAAGAAAGTGCTAGCTAGGAGTATCCAAATAAGTTGAAATTTTGCAAGCATCTTCATATGCTCAAATCATGAATCTCCACCAAGTTTCAACCCTATCCAATCAACTATGTGACCACAGCCTCAAATCTTGGTTTCTGGTCATTATTTTGGATTGTGAAGCAACTATATTTTATGTTGCTCCATAATTGCTGAAAATTTACCAGAGCATTCTTCCACCCATATAACCTATCTCCACAAAATTTGGGCTCATTTCATCTTCCAAATAATTCCCTAAAAAATTTCTAAGATTCTGGTCAGAGAGGATAGCTGTGAAGGAAGTACCATTTTGGCTTGTCCAAATGGCATGAAATTTTTATGGCACTCTCATATGACCAAATCATCATCCTATGCCCAATTTCAGCTCAAGTTGCTACTCCATGTGAGTGGCACATCAAAATCTAGTTTCTGGACCAGATTGGTCAGTTGCAAAGCAACTACAATAAATATTGGTCCATTTCCCTCCAAATTTCACAGGATCATAGTCCTTCCTACCCTAAACCCCCCAGACATCACACTTGGCTCTTATCCCTTTCCTGTTGATTACAGTTTCAGGCAACAGTTTGCTGCAGTAAACTTCAGTCGATCATTCACATCCAACCACAGTGACTTCATCGAGCCATCGCCTCCCTAAGACTGTTACTTGGAGGGACAACACTCTGGACATGATTTGGCCGGCCAGGGTGCACCCCGTGCGCCAGTGCACGCAGTGACCACGCGGCTGGCATGCCAGCCAGCGCGTTCTGGCGATGGAACGTCTCGGTCTCGTCGCGTTCCTCCTCCCCTCGCCATATAATCATGTCCAGGGGTTTCCCCTCGTCGCCCCTGCGCTCTGGATGCCTCTCCCCCTCCGGAATCCTCCTCCTTGCGCCACGGTGATCGCCGCCACTGCTCAGCCCGTGACCGTCGTCGTCATTCTCCCCTGTCCCTTCCCCCTCGAGCTCTCCCGAAGCCTCTGTAAGCCCCTCCGCTCCCTCGAGAAGCTCTCCGACGCCGGAACTCGACTGCCACGTCGCCTGCAGCTCCAGTACACGGCTAAGATCGCCGATGTGTCTGTCCCTATCCACCCGCGTCGCCGCGCCTATTTATAGGCTGCCCCGAGCCCTTTCGAGCTCACCATCGACCTTCCCTCGCTCCCAGGACCCCGCCCCACTTCTTCCCCGAGCCGGAGAACCTCTCCTCGCCTCCCTCTGCCGCCATGGCTGCCGTGGCCCTCCTCCTAAATTCCGGCGAGTCTGGCCTTTCCTCCCCCTCATTCCACCACCAGAAGACCACCCCCACACCGGAGACCCTCCCCCTCCACTCTGCTTGTCGCTGGAGTAGCCGTGGCCGCGCGCCCCAAGTCCGGTTGCCGCCCTCCGCTCTCTGCCACCGCGAGCCACCGTTGCCCTAGCCCTCCCCGGCGCTCACCCTGCATCTGTCTGGGCGCGGCGCACTTCCCCGAAGCCGCCGGTGCTCTCGCTTTGGCTAGAGGTGGCCTCTGTCGCTGGCGAGCGCCGGTGCATGCTCGGCTGGTCCCTTCTCTATCGCCTCTGCTCGTCGCCGCCTTGGTCCTCCTCGGCGTCCGAGTCCAGCCGGGACGAGTGCGGCACTCCACCGCGGTCCCGTCGGTGGCCACCCCACGGCCGGAGATGGCCGGAGCCGTCCAGGCGAGCGCCGGTGCTGGCGTCTCCTCTCTGGTCTCGGTCGGGCGCAGGAGGAAAAAGATAAGAAGGGAGGAGAGAGAGGGAGTCAGCGCGGGCCCCACCTGTCATTGCCTCAAGGCCGGCCCCGCATCTGCTGACTGGGATAAGTGGAAGCGTACTTTTCAAAGTACGTTTTCCCTCTTCTGAAAACGCGTTTCTGCTGCTGTTCAGGCGAAAGTACTCTTTCTATTCTGTAAAGCGTATTTACAGAAATGCGTCTTCTGTTTTAACAGTCAGGGGCTAGTTTGTGAAAATTCTTTTTACAGAATAGTCCCTGAACTTCGTCGGTCAATATCTTTTCATCCGTAACTCCAAACAAGGTGATTACAAAGCCTATTTCTTCATCTCGTCGAGCCCGTCATGTTGGTATCATTTTCACTATGTGGTCCCACAGTGGAAATGACCGTTTTGCCCTTGCCCCTAATCAGTCCCTTCGAGAGAGAAACTTTTCCGGCGATTCCTTCCGCGATCTTTCTGCACTCCTCCCCGGTGTATTCTTCATCCCCAGGCAAGCCACAACTCTCATCTGCATCATTGCATTGCAATATCATAGTTTAACTATTTACTTTGACAACAAGTATGAGTATCTGTGAACTGAATTGGATTATGCAATATTGGAGTTATATCTCGGATAGGTGACTACCATGTTGAATACCGGATTATTAGTGACTAGTAGCTTACCCACTTGTTGATACTATGATGTTGAGATCACTGTCCATGATTATTTTGGAGTTCATCCGGCAGTTCGTAGAGATGAATTAGTAGCAGTGGCTTAAGCATACTGGTTATCGGAGTGTCAGCTATGACAGAAATACTATTCAAAGATGTGATATTTAGTCGGTTGACCTTGAGTCACCTGTCCGGACTTATCCGTGCAGCCACATTTGCCGGTATGGGAAGGCCTTGACTTGGTCTGATCGCGTGCTCTTTCACCGGTTTCGCCCGACAGGGAAGGTTATGCGTGCGCGCTACCCTGGCCCGGTAGGCGGCGATAACCTTGTGAGCCCAGTTGAGTTATTTAAATCCAGGTCCCCGTTTGGGACAGTTTAGTTTGGCCACGACGGTGGCGGGCGTCACGAGGTGACACAGGGGCCACCCAGGGCTTGACTCCGGGGGAGGATGATTGCCGGTGGTACGATGGGAGAGTCACGGGTCAAGCAGGTTTCGTTGGAGCAACGCTGGTCCACCCGAATGGGATCACGAGGTCAGGTGCTCCATGGTGTGGGTAAAGTGCGCAACCTCTACAGAGTGTAAAATCTATTCGAATAGCCGTGTCCACGGTATTGGACAGTCCGACCAGACCTCACTAGGTGGTCAACCATAGTAGTGAAGATTATGATGGAAGAACTCATCGTATGATCAGCAGTGCTCGGTGGATTGTGAGTATTCTGAGGGTTGTGAGACAACCCGAAAGAGAGTAAATTTGTCAGACTTGAGGTGCAGATGGTGATATGTTAGCCATGGGATGGCAATGGGATGAGTGGTCGGATGACCACATGTTTGGGATTGGATTTGGAGCAGGATCCTGAGATTATTCGGAGGATAGATTAAACTACTTATTGTGCTTTACCTTACTTCAGTAGCTATTTTGCTATGATGTTGTCTTGCTTTAATGTTGATGTTTGCTGTGAGCTTGCGAGTACATTCAAAGTACTCACCTGGCGTGTCATGCCAGTTTGCAGGTCATGCCATGATTGCTTGCTTGTCGAAGATTCCGAGTTTGCGATCTAGGACACGCGTTCTAGCCAGAGTCCCTGCGGAGTGGAGTCCATCACCGTCGTCGCTGTTTCGCTGCCGAGAGAGTTACTCCGCTGTTAGCATAGAGCTACCCCCGGGCAGGCGTAGTGTCGCTGTGCCGATGTAATCCTTGTACCCTTTTGTAACCATATCCGTTGTAATAAAGAGCTGATTTGTTCTATGCCAACAGTGTCGTATTTTAGAGGACTTGTCCCTGGGCTGGAATACGGGGTGTTCCAGTTTACTCTGAGCCGGGGTGCCATAGAAAGGTGCCACGACACCTTATCATGTTCCTCTGTCAGCACAATCTCGACAACCCTGTCGCAAAGAGCGAGTCAATCCACCGACTCTGTAGAGGAGAGCTGTCTACGAAACGCTACCATGGGAGGATTGGAACGCAATGCATCGGCAACGGATATGTCGCCATCAAGGGCCAATTCGTAAAGCCCTTGGAAATATATCCAGAGGGGTTGGACATCAATCCAAGAATCGAACCAGAAACGCGTTGAAAGGATCGGTATGGTTGACTAGAGGGGGTGAATAGGCAACTACCAATTTTTAGCTTTTCTTCACAAATTAGGTTAAGCACCAAGTAGGTTGTCTAGATATGCAACTAGGTGAGCAACCTATATGATGCTAACAATAACAACAACAAGAGCAAGCAAGGTATACAACACAAGTAAAGCTTGCACAAATTAAAGGTACGAAATAACCACAAGTGGAGCCGGTGGAGACCAGGATGTGTTACCGAAGTTCCTTCCCTTTGAAGGGAATTACGTCTCCGTTGGAGCGGTCTAGAGGCACAGTGCTCCCCAAGAAGCCACTAGGGCCATTGTATTCTCCTCACGCCCTCACACAATGCGAGATGCCGTGATTCCACTAGGGGTGCCCTTGAAGGCGGCGACCGAACCTTTACAAACAAGGTTGGGGCAATCTCCACAACTTAATTGGAGGCTCCCAACAACACCATGAAGCTTCACCATAATGGAATGTGGCTCCGAGGTGACCTCGGCCGTCTAGGGTGCTCAAACACCCAAGAGTAACAAGATCCGCAAGGGATTAGTGGGGGGGGGAATCAAATTTCTCTTGGTGGAAGTGTAGATACGTGCCTTCTCAACCAATCCCTAGAAAATTAACAAGTTTGATTGGCAAGGGAGTGAGATCGGGCAAAAATGAGCTTTGGAGCAACAATGGAGTTTGGGGAAGGAAGAGTTGAATCTTCTTGAGGAAGAAGACCCCCTTTTATAGTGGGGGACAAATCCAACCGTTATGCACCTCTCAGCCCGCAAGCAAGCGGTACTACCGCTCCTTACAGGATGCACAAGAGGTTAGAAGAACAGGGGAGAAAACAGAGGAACGGGCAGTGGTAGCCGCGGTAGTGGGGGCGGTACCACTGCTGCTACTACCGCCTGTTTTCTAGGGGCGAACAGGTAGCACGGTAGAGACCCTGAGGCACTACCATAAAACCCGAAACGAAAAATCGAGGCCCCAACCACGAGCGGGACTAGCAGCGGTACTACCACCTATAAGCGGTACTACCGCTGCTGCCCGCGGTACTACCACTTGCAGCTCTCCACCACTTCTTCGGCACAAACGAAGGACAACTCCAAGGAAGCGAAAAGAGGTGATGGGTGCAATATGAGTGTGTACGTGTTGATTCCACCCGAACCTTTCCGAAGCGGACCCCCTCTTGATAGTACGGTTTTTCCTACGACTCAAGACCACCAGAAAAGAACCGAAGGAAAGAAAATCGTCTTCACTTGAGACTCCGAGGGGCACGAATCGTCTTGTGCCATAAGCTTGATAGTGTGAAATGCTCAATGCACACGATTAGTCCACAGACACATTGTCATCAATCACCAAAACCACTTGGGGAGAAATATGCCCTAACAATCTCCCCCTTTTTGGTGGATTGTTGACAACGCGGGATTTGCACGAAGGATATAGCAAAAAGAGGTGTGCAAACCCACAATCTACAAAATATAGACAGGCTCCCCCTAGATGTGTGCACTATTTTAGATATACTTTTGGAATGCACAATACACACATATAGGATCCACACTCCCCCTATATTTTATAGACCAAGCCATACTTGCACAAACATAATAAGATGATAGCAAGCAAGTAACATCATGTGAGCATATGGATAAGAGCAAAAACATACGATACATCTCACAAACAATTAATAACATAAAGTACTTGACATAAATAGATAGAGATAGGATAGCTCATATGTCTCACACCATATGGTCTCGAACACAAAGGACAACCACAAACCACAAACCAAAGCAAACGAAAAAGTTCGAGCGAGGAAAGCAATGGCAAACGAAACACACTCGACTCACGACTCACTGCAAATCCCTAAACTCTCTCCCCCTTTGGCATCGAGACACCAAAAGGACAGAGAGTACACCTAAGAAATAAGGTGGTAGCAACACTCCAAGTCATCACCAATCATGCTCCTCCTCCTCAGACTCCTCTACAGCAGGTGTAGGGCCCCCAGTGCCCTCATCAGAATCGGTCCATGGGCAGTGCACTCTTACCCAAGACTCCTTATCAGTGATCTTCTCCTCGGAGCCATCTGAAAATAGTGAGGCCAACCTGCCTCATAATGGCCTTGTCATGACAACGAGCCTTCTTAGCATCCACGTGAGCCTTGTACTGTCCCTTGGCCTAGAGGCAAAACAGCTTCTTCATCTTCTGCTTGAGCTTCTTAGCCCAAGAGGGCTCCTCAGACGGCTCATAGTCCTGCTCATCATCATCATCCTGAGATCTGACAGTGTCACACTCTGGAGCAGGGGCAGCCATCACCCACTTCTCCTTCTGCCTTAGCTGAACAACATCATGAGACACTAGGTCTCCAATGTTAAGCATCTCATTCGGAAACGAAGACGCCCATGTCTCCTCGATGAGCTGCATCAAGTAGGGGCCATAGATGATGCACTTGCGCTCCAAGACCGCAGAGCGAAGCTCTGACCACATGACATGAGAAACATCCAACACCTCCTGAGAGCCATGCTGCTTCTGATAGAAGAGAAGAAGGTCCACCAGATAGGAGTGAACCATATCCTGATTACCAACGCGAGGAAACAGAGTGTTCCTAAAGATCCGATGCAAGATGTCCAGAAAGGGGCAGAGCTCATAGGAGACGTGCCCGGTCTCAGACACCTTCCTGGTAGAGAAAGGCCACAAAGCCTCCTTGTGAGGGCGAAACCCAATTGGGGTTTGGGCGCCCTGATATCATAAGACAAACTCTCCATAAAGCTCTTCCATGTAGCAGACAGACACCGACCATTGGTCATCTAGGTGAGAGTCCTGTCTTCATCATGCCCAAAGTGCACTGTGGCGTAGAATTGGGTCACAAGCTCCGCATCAAAATCCTTGTTGAAAGAGATGATCCTCTTGATATCAAGCTCCTCGCACCTCTGAAGTGCAGCCCCAAAGTAAGGCAAGTCCCTCTCCATGTGAGTGAGATCAACTGACTTGACTTTCACATACAGATTCTTCTTTGCCTTTAACACATCATGGAAGATATACTGCTGAAACCTGTTCCAAAACATACGATGTACAAGCGAAGGATCTTGAGGCTCCCGGTACGGATTGCGCTTACGCGCCAAACAGAACTCCTGAGCTGGCATCTGATGAGCACCCTTGGGCCCCTTGTTCTTGGAAGCAGTAACTTTGACTCTCTGTCTTGGCTGCTCACTGGAGCCACTCATGGGCAGGGTGCCACTCTCTGGAACGGTGCCACCCACTAACACATCAGCAGAATGGTAGCGCTTGGAGCTATCGGTACGAGCAGGATTCTTGCGGCGAGCCTGATGCCCGGAGTTACTACCACCTGGAACTCAACCTGGAAATTTGACCCATGAGTACGGCCGCCCATGGGCACCCGACCCGAATGGGTAGGGTATGGGTCTTCATCTTCGCCCATGGGCACGACCCATGGGCAACCCGATTAGTCATGGGCAGGGTATGGGTCTTCGTCTATACCCATGGGTTACCCGATGGGCCACCCGATTAATATTTACAATTAATATGACTATTTTACTTCATATAATATGTGGGCCAGAAAATACAAATACATATAAGCAGACATGTGTATGTACGCTATACAGAGAACCCCAAATGCATGCATCAGACTAGTACTTCCACGCTTCAAGTAAAGAAAGTAGAAGTTCTATTCTTTGCAGCCCAAACAACGCAGCTATTAGGGCTTGATTGCGACCTTGGCAGCACAACAACAACAACGCAGCTTAAAGGCCACATGGGCATGCAAAGGAGAAGTGTCCAGCCCATATTCATGCAATCGACAGGCTGTTGTCTTCCAGTAGCGCTGGTAACTTCAGTGATATTTTAGTACCACCTCGAAAGTGGGAGCGAGGTGACAAAGGAGGGATGCCTATATAATACTCACCACAACACTGAGCTTATATGGGTGTTCTGTTTTGGTGACAAACAGAATATTTCTTGCGCCTTACTATTGGGAAGAAATAAAATTAATTTACTAAGTTAGAAAATGCTTGGAAAGTATGAAATTAATGTTGTTTTTACAATTACATAGACCCGATGGGTACCCGAGTGGGTCGGGTGACCCGATGGGTTTGGGTATGGGTCTGAGTTGTGGCCCATGGATAGGGTTATGGGCGGGCGATGTACCCGATGAGATATTCGGGCATGGGTTTGGGAGATGTCTACCCGACCTAACCCGGCCCGATTGCCGGGTTGACCTGGAACACACACACACAAAAGCACGAAGGAGGCAAATTGCATAAGCCAAAGGAAAACGAGACACAAGAGTGAAGGTGGAATGGGAAAAAACTGAAGTTGGCAGCTCGAAGCGGTAGTACCGCACCTCCCAGCGGTAGTACCGCTCAAGGCGGAAGTCACGGGGACTGAACACTTCCGCGGAGAGATCCGGTAGTACCGAAGGTGCCAAATTCAAATTTTTGCGGTTAAACCTTCAATCTACCTACTCTAGCAGTCTTCTACACCCTACTCATGCCTCGATTTGGCCAAAAATCGATGAATGCAACGAATATTGCCCAAAACCTAGATCCAAGGACTAGAACCAAAGAGGAGAAGAACGGGGGCAATACTGGCATCCATGGCAAGAGGAGAGGGTGGGGAACAATCCCACTAGACGGAAACGCGGAAGACGGCCCGGTGGCGGCCCTCCGCTGCCTGCTCGTCGCCTGAGAGAGAGAGATGGGAGAGGAGGCGAGTGAATGGGTATGGGGGAGAGAAAACTCCCCCTGCCCCGATTCATAACCCCCACTCCAACTCACACAGCGGTAGTACCGCTAATAAGCGGTAGTACCGCGCAGGTGAAAACAGGCAGGAGCGAGAAGGGAAAAGGTTGGCTTATGCAAAAGAGGAGACCAAGAAAACTCTAGAGAGAGAGACGACAAGGAGCAACAGCAAATGGAAGAGACACCCCAAGCATAAAACAAGAGAACAAAGAAGCATACAAGAAGTGTCTTAGAACACACACAAAATTCTCAAGACTAGATACAACAAGTAGTCAACACGAGGAGAGGGCGGTGGCCGAAGCCACCTATGTTTGAGTCAATAGGTATGGCACCGCGAAGATTTTAACCTTGGGCCCATGACCAAAACTCATCTTTGAAGCACAAGTACCATAAAAATGGCTAATGTGAAAGACTTGATCGATTTATGCATAATGGGGGAGGGAGAGTTCATTGAGAGAACAACACTTCCCCTATGTCCATGCCTACATCTAGAACAAGATGTAATGATGAGTGCGGTGGGGTGTGCCTAGATTCAAGCCACATTGCTCGAATCAATGATATTTAGCCCATGCCTTAACTCGTGAAATCTTGCTTCATCTAGAAGCTTAGTGAAAATATCCGCTAGTTGCTCCTGAGTGTTGATGTAGATGATATCAATATCGCCACGCTTGATGTGATCCCGAATGAAATGATGACGAATCTCAATATGCTTCGTCTTGCTATGTTGCACCGGATTGTGGGAAATCTTGATAGCACTTTCATTATCACATAGAAGAGGCACTTTGTCACAAGTGACACTGTAATCCTTTAAAGTTTGCCTCATCCATAGCAATTGTGCACAACAACTTGCAGCGGCTACATACTCGGCCTCGATGGAAGAGAGAGACACACAATTTTGCTTCTCCGAAGACCAACTCACCAAAGAGCGACCAAGGAATTGGCACCCTCCGGAAGTTGACTTCCTCTCCACACAATCTCTCGCCCAATCCAAGTCCGAGTAACCCATGAGATCGAAGCTTGCTCCTTTGGGGTACCATAAGCCAAAGTTTGGGGTATGAGCCAAATATCGAAAGATTCGCTTGACCGCCACATAGTGGCTTTCCTTAGGTGCGGCTTGAAACCGTGCACAAATTTCCACACTCAACATGATATCCGGTCTAGATGCACAAAGGTAAAGAAGGATCCAATCATGGAGCGATATACCTTTTGATCCACCGCTTTACCATTGGGATCACTGTCAAGCCTGCATTTGGTGGGCATGGGAAACTTGACCGGCTTGACATCATCTAGCTTGAATCTTTTGAGCATGTCTTGGGTATACTTAGCTTGGTTGATGAACGTTCCTTCTCTCCTTTGCTTGACTTCGAACCCAAGAAAGAACTTCAACTCTCCCATCATAGACATCTCAAACTTCTTGGTCATTAGTGCGGCAAACTCATCATTGAAAGATTTGTTAGGAGAATCAAAAATAATATCATCAACATATAGTTGGCATATGAACAAATCCCCTTTGACCCTCGTAGTAAAAAGAGTGGGGTCAATTTTCCCAATTTCAAACCCACGATCTTGCAACAACTCGGTAAGGTGCTCATACCACGCACGTGGGGCTTGTTTAAGGCCATAGAACGCCTTCTTGAGTTTGTATACATGATTGGGGAGTTTGGGATCCTCGAATCCCGGAGGTTGTTTGACATATACCAACTCATTCAAAGGACCATTAAGAAATGCACTTTTCACATCCATTTGTTGCAATTTAAAATCATGATGAGATGCATATGCAAGCAACATGCGAATAGATTCAAGACGAGCAACGGGGGTAAAGGTTTCACCGTAGTCGGTTCCCTTGACTTGGGAGTAGCCTTATGCCACCAATCTTGCCTTGTTTCGAACAACCACACCGTTTGCATCTTGCTTGTTCTTGAAGATCCATTTGGTTCCAATGACATTGTGTTCCTCCATTGGCCTTGGCACTAATTCCCAAACTTGGTTGCGCTCGAAGTTGTTGAGTTCATCATGCATGGCTTCAAGTCAATCCTCATCATCGAGCGCCTCATGTACCTTTTGGGGTTCAACACACGAAATAAATGCGTGATGCTCACAAAAGTTTGACAATTGTTTACGAGTAGTTACCCCTTTTCTCAAGCTTCCAAGCATGTTCTCCATGACATGTTGTTGACGCTTGAGCTTGGAAGCCACCTTGGCGGCACGGCGCTCTAAAAGTTCCTCAATATGCATTTGAGGATCATCATTTTGTTCATCTTGAGCACCGTCTTGAGCTTGCCCTTGATCTTGAGAAGCCTCTTGATCTTGAGCTTGCTCGGTATCATGAACTTGATCTTGGGCATCACTTGGTGCATCACCATCATCATGAGGTTGATCTTGCCCTTGATCTTGTTCATTGGTTTGAGGGTCTTCATTTTGTTCTTCGGAAGCGTGTGGGTCTAGCGTTGGTGATGGCTCCACTTGAGTAGAGCATTGTCCTTCTCCTTCGGCCACAAGGGGTTCCTCAATGGGGAGTATTTGACCAATCCCCATTCTTCTTATGGCTTGAGGAGGAATTTCATCACCTACATCACAAAGACCACTTTGCTCCACTTGGGAGCCGTTATTTTCATCAAACTACATGTTACACGTCTCCTCAATGAGTCTGATGGACTTGTTGAGGACACGGTAAGCATGAGAGTTTGTAGCATAACCAACAAATATGCCCTCTTGAGTTGTAGGTTCAAATTTAGACAAACGAACACCTTTCTTGAGAATGAAACACTTACAACCGAACACCCGAAAGTACTTGAGGTTGGGCTTGTTACTGGTAAGAATCTCATATGGAGTCTTGTTCAAGCCTTTGCGGAGGTAGAGCCGATTGGATGCATGACATGCGGTGTTGATGGCTTCGGCCCAAAAGTTGTACGGAGATTTGAATTCCGCCTTCATGGTCCTTGCCGCGTCCATCAACGTCCAATTCTTCGTCTCCACCACACCATTTTGTTGAGGGGTATAGGGTGCGGCATATTGGTGCTTGATCCCCTCATCACTAAGAAACTCATCCAAGGTGTAGTTCTTCAACTCAGTGCCATTGTCACTTCTAATCATCAAAATCTTTGCTTCATGTTGACATTGAGCTTCATTTGCAAAGTTGATGACGGTTTGTTGGGTCTCACTCTTCCTCTTGAAGAAGTATACCCATGTATATCTTGAGTAGTCATCCATAATTACCAAGCAATACTTTCTTCCACCAAGACTATCAAAGGATGGAGGACCAAAGAGATCCATGTGAAGGAGCTCCAAGGGCCTCTTTGAGTAGATAATAGTCGAGGGTCGGTGAGCCGTCTCATGTAGCTTTCCTTCAATAAAAGCACTGCAGGCACGATCTTTGGCAAAACTCACATTTGTTAGTCCACGTACATGATCCCCTTTGAGGAGACTTTGCAAAGATCTCATATTGACATGAGCTAGTCGGCGATGCCAAAGCCAACCCACATCAACTTTAGCCATTAGGCAAGTCGCGGTCTTAGTGGGTCGCTCCGAAAAGTTCACCACTTAGAGACCGTTCTCGACATGCCCAACAAAAGCTACTTTAAGAGTCTTGCTCCACAAAAGGGCCACGGTAACAAGATCAAAGAATGTTGCAAAGCCCATAAGTGCAAGTTGACGAATGGAAAGTAAATTGTATGCAAGGGACTCAACAAGCATGACCTTCTCAATAGATAAATCTTGAGAGATGACCACCTTGCCAAGTCCCAATACCTTAGATGTTGAAGCATCACCGAATTGGACATGGGTGGGCATAGATGGAATTGGATGCACATCCACCACCAAGTCCTTGCTCCCGGTCATATGATTTGTTGCTCCACTATCGAGCAACCATGACATCCCACCGGAAGCAAACTCCTACAAGAGATCAATGCTTGGATTTAGGTACCCATTCTTGAATGGGTCTTTTGATGTTAGTAACAAGCATCTTAGGAACCCAAATAGACCATTCAATGTACTCATAAGAAGAACCAACAAATTTGGCATAAACATGCCCATCACTAGCACGGCACAAAACATAAGATGGGTTAAAGTCGCCGGCTTTGCTGGCAGGGGCGGTTTTGCCCTTCTTGGCATTACCACCCAATTCCTTGTTCTTCTTCTTCTCATGAGTACCCTCACCCGCCTTGACAAAGGTTTCCTTGAGCGGGAGAGGTTGATTGGTATTGTTCTTCTTCTTCTTCTTCTTTGACTTGGGTACAAACCCAAGTCCTTCCTTTGCCACAACTTCCTTTTGGTTACTCAAAAGGTCATTGAGGTTCTTTTCGCCTTGTATACATGTCACAAGGCCCTTATCAAGTTGCTCCTTCAACTTGGCATTTTCCTCCACAAGATGCACATGCTCACAACAAGGGTTAGTAGCATGGGCATTATCAATTAGAATGAAAGGAGGACAAGTGGAAATCTCCTTGGTTAGCTTCACTTGGAGTTGATCATGAGACTCTTTGAGAGAAGCATGGACACCCTTCAAGACCTTCTGAGCCTTTTCAAGTGTATCAAACACTTCCTTGAGTATATCATGGCCAACCCCAAGTGCAACTTTCTCAGATTTAAGCACACGAGTAAGAACAATAGCATGATCAAGATCTTTTTGCAATTTAGCATGATCAACGTTGTGTGACTCCTCAAGAGTCAAACGAAGACCTCGCTCTTCCTCAAGAGCAATGGAAAGATCCACAATCTCATCGGCATAGTCACGACTATGCCCCTCCAACTTGGAGATAGTATCCTCATGGGATTCAATGATGCCATTGGCCTCACCAAGTTGTTCCAAGAGAGAAACAAAGTGCTTCTTGGATTCACCCTTGAGCTTACTCACGAACTTGGTAAACTCATTCTCATCAACATTCACCACCTCACTATCATCAACACAATCTAACAATTAAGGAGTAGTAGTGATGGTGGTTTTGATGTTTGAGGTTACCTTGTTGATACCTTTGGCCATGAGACACTTGGCAATGGTGTTCTCGTTGGGGGCGCCGAAGAGAGACACCTTGGAGGGGGAATATGTGGCAATGGCAATGGTCGCCGTTGCCATTCCTTCTCCACTTGTATCTTCATGATCATCATCGGAGGCATACTCTTCATGTGCCACCAAGGCCTTTGGAGGTATCTTCTTGTTGAAGTGTTCTTGCTTGGGAAGGACTTGGCTTTGTCTTTGCGAATGAGTTTGCCACCATTGTCTTCCCTCTTCTCATAAGGGCACTCCGCCACAAAGTGACTCACATTGCCGCAATTGTAGCAAGTCCTTACTCGTTGCTTGTTCTTTGAGCCACTTGAGTTGTTCTTGGTGAAGTTGGGCCTTGAGTTCCTCTTGTTGCCCCAAAATTGCCTTGACACAAGAGCCATGTGCTCATGGTAAGCATATTTGGTGTCCTCGGGGCAACTCTCCTCTTCTTCCTCCTCTTCTTCTTTCGGAATGGCCTTGGCCTTCATAGCAAGAGTGGGTGAGCTTTTCTTTGACCGAACATGAGCAAGAGCATTGTCGGCGGTCTTGTTCATGATGTTCATGGCAATAAACTCATCCAACACTTCACTTGAGGTTAAGGTGTGGAAATCCGGCCTTTGACGAATCACGGAAGACATGGACTTATTGAATGGCATGATGGCCTTGAGAAACTTGCGCTTGATCCAATTGTCATCTGTATCCTTGCTCCCATGGTCTTGGAGAGCAACCGCAAGAGTTGTCACCCTCCGGTAGAGATCACGCGGATCCTCATCTTCCAGCATCACGAATTCATCGGCCTCATCTAGGACCACTTCAAAGTTGGACCGTTGGATGCTTGAGCTCCCCTTGTACAAAGATACGATGTGTTCCCAACAATCCTTTGCACGAGTGAAGGGACGTAAGTGAGATAGATCTTCAGGAGGAACCGCATCTTGAAGGATGAACAAGGCGGAGTGATTGTATTGATTGTCCACTTCTTCTCTTGGGGTGAAGTTGTTTGGATCATGCGGGTAGAAGCCTTGCTCAATGATTCTCCAAAGGTTTCTTGAGTTGTGATTCAAATGAGACTTGATGCAAAAAACCCAATTAGCAAAATCACCCTTAACAAGCTTAGGAGGAGGACCAAGATTATTAATGCGCGATGTAGGGACCGGTCCTCCATAGACCTGGGGAGGGGGAATCGAGGCAAAGGTTCCCGTCCCATTCTTCTCATGAGGGGAAGAAACTTGAGTACCTTTAGCCGCTTCCTTAGCAGAATTGGCCTCCGACTCCGATGCGGTGGGATTCACCACAAGCAATGGATCGGGAGAAGCTTTCAACCCCTCAAGCAATTCTTTAAGCATGGACTTGACTTCGGTCGTCATAGACGTCTTAAGTGAAGCCATAGCTTCATTTAAGTCGTCTCATGTGATTGAAGTCAACTCCATGGCCTCGGGCACTTCCTCCCCGCTGTCAACCATACTCTTCGGGTGGTGAAACCCTTAATAAAGAGACGAGGCTCTGATACCAATTGAAAGGATCGATATGGTTGACTAGAGGGGGGTGAATAGGCAACTACCAATTTTTAGCTTTTCTTCACAAATTAGGTTAAGCACCAAGTAGGTTGTCTAGATATGCAACTAGGTGAGCAACCTATATGATGCTAACAATAACAACAACAAGAGCAAGCAAGGTATACAACACAAGTAAGCTTGCACAAAGTAAAGGTACGAAATAACCACAAGTGGAGCCGGTGGAGACGAGGATGTGTTACCAAAGTTCCTTCCCTTTGAAGGGAAGTACGTCTCCGTTGGAGCGGTGTGCAGGCACAATGCTCCCCAAGAAGCCACTAGGGCCACTGTATTCTCCTCACGCCCTCACACAATGCGAGATGTTGTGATTCCACTAGTGGTGCCCTTGAAGGCGGCGACCGAACCTTTACAAACAAGGTTGGGGCAATCTCCACAACTTAATTGGAGGCTCCCAACAACACTACGAAGCTTCACCACAATGGAATGTGGCTCCGAGGTGACCTCAACCATCTAGGGTGCTCAAACACCCAAGAGTAACAAGATCCGCAATGGATTAGTGGGGGGAAACAAATTTCTCTTGGTGGAAGTGTAGATCTGGGCCTTCTCAACCAATCCCTAGAAAATCAACAAGTTTGATTGGCTAGGGAGAGATCGGGCGAAAATGAGCTTTGGAGCAACAATGGAGTTTGGGGGAGGAAGAGGTGAATCTTCTTGAGGAAGAAGACCCCCTTCTATAGTGGGGGACAAATCCAACTGTTATGCACCTCTCAGCCCGCAAGCAAGCGGTACTACTGTTCTAGGAGCGGTACTACCGCTCCTTACAGGATGCACGGGAGGTTAGAAGAACAGGGGAGAAAACAGATGAACGGGCGGTGGTAGCAGCGGTAGTAGGGGCGGTACTACCGCTGCTACTACCGCTTGTTTTCTAGGGGCGAACGGGTAGCACGGTAGAGACCCTGAGGCACTACCGTAAAACCCGACACGAAAAATGGAGGCCCCAACCACGAGCGGTAGTACGAGCGGGACTAGCAGCGGTACTACCGCTCCTGCCCGCGGTACTACAGCTTGCAACTCTCCACCACTTCTTCGGCACAAATGAAGGACAACTCCAAGGAAGCGGAAAGAGGTGATGGGTGCAATATGAGTGTGTACGTATTGATTCCACCCGAACCTTTCCGAAGCGGACCCCCTCTTGATAGTACGGTTTTCCCTACGACTCAAGACCACTAGAAAAGAACCGAAGGAAAGAAAACCGTCTTCACTTGAGACTCCGAGGGGCACGAATCGTCTTGTGCCATAAGCTTGATAGTCTGAAATGCTCAATGCACACGATTAGTCCGCAAACACATTGTCATCAATCACCAAAACCACTTAGGGAGAAATATGCCCTAACACGCAATGAGCGACTGCTAAGAACCTAGAATTTATCCCCCAAAGCAAACGTCGGTTTAACCACCTAGATACCATTCCAGAACGGTGATCACCGAGCAGAAGACTCGAAAACGGATCTATTGGGGAAATATTTCGCTTTAAGAAGCTCAACCCACAGATCCGACTCATTTTGAGAGAACTTCCAGATCCACTTAGCTAGAAGGGGCGATATTCTTAAGCTTAGAGTTGATCACTGCTACTCACGATGAAGTTATTGGATTTCCCCAAAGAGGAAGGGTGAAGGCCTGAAGCAGTATAGTAGCAGATAGTATTTCCCTCAGTCAAGAACCAAGGTTATCGAACCAGGAGGAGGCACCACACCAGCAACATGAATAGTACCCGCGCATAGACACATCAATTGCTTGCACCCAACAAAGGCAAGGGGGTCGTCACTCCCCTTGTTCTTGCCAGTTGCAAAATTAAAATTGATAGTGATAGGCAAAGCAATATAAAGGAAAAATAAAATAAAAGAAAGCACGTGAAGCAATTGTAGAATTCCTAGTATTAATGGAGAATGGACCTAGGGGGCATAGGTTCACTAGAGGCATCTCTCTCATAAGCATAGCAACGGTGGGTAAATAAATTATTGTTGGGCAATTGCAATAATTGCAGATAGTTATGATGATCATCCATGGCATAATCATTACATAGGCATCTAACTACTATTATAGACCCGTAGGTCCTGAAGGAACTACTCACACATCATCATGGAGGTAGCAAGGTTGACGAAGATAGCCCCCCCCCCCCCCTCCAGTGATTTCCCCCTCCGGCAGAGTACCAGAACAGGGCTCCAGATGAGATCGTGTCAGAACAGAGTCTTGCAGTGGCGAAAGAATTGTTTCGGGTCTCGCTTCGGAGGTTTCATATATATATATATATATATATATATATATATATATATATATACAGCCGGTCTATTCTGCTAATATTAGCAGAATAGTTATTCTGCTAACACTTACGAACTGCGCGCTCAACGCGACGGCACTGCACTTTCAGTAGCAAAGGTACTGCAATACAGAGACTAGTGAACTTCGCGTCAGAAAAAAACTACACGCGGTGTGATACGTCTCCAACGTATCTATAATTTTTGATTATTCCATGCTGTTATATTATCATTCTTGGATGTTTTACAATCATTTTATAATCATTTTTTGGTACTAACCTATTGACATAGTGCCCAGTGCCAGTTGCTGTTTTCTGCATGTTTTTTACATCGCAGGAAATCAATACCAAACGGAGTCCAAACGCAGCGAAACTTTTTGTGGATTTTTTTGGACCAGAAGACATCCAGTGGGCCGGAGAAGCACCTGGGGGGTGCTCCGAGGGGAGCACAACCCACCAGGGCGCGCCTGGAGGCCCAGGCGCGCCCAGGTGGGTTGTGCCCACCTCGGGGGCCTCCCGCACCGCCTCTTTGCTCTATAAATACCCCAATATTCTAGAAACCCTAGGGGAGTCGACGAAAATCAATTCCAGCCGCCGCAAGTTCCAGAACCACCAGATCCAATCTAGACACCATCACGGAGGGGTTCATCATCCTCATTGGTGCCTCTCCGATGATGTGTGAGTAGTTCATTGTAGACCTTTGGGTCCGTAGTTAGTAGCTAGATGGCTTTCTCTCTCTCGTTTGATTCTCAATACAATGGTCTCTTGGAGATCCATATGATGTAACTCTTTTTTGCGGTGTGTTTGTTGGGATCCGATAAAGTTATTTAAGTCTTCTTTGATCTCTTATATGCATGATTGCTTATAGCCTTGTATTTCTTCTCCGATATTTGGGTTTTGTTTGGCCAACTTGATCTATTTATCTTGCAATGGGAAGAGGTGCTTTGTGATGGGTTCGATCTTACGGTGCTTGATCCCAGTGACAGAAAGGGAAATGACACGTATGTATCGTTGCCATTAAGGATAACAAGATGGGCTCTATTTCTACATAAATAGATCTTGTCTACATCATGTCACCGTTCTTATTGCATTACTTCGTTTCTCCATGAACTTAATACACTAGATGCATGCTGGATAGCGGTCGATGTGTGGAGTAATAGTAGTAGATGCAGGCAGGAGTCAGTCTACTAATCTTGAACGTGATGCCTATATAATGATCATTGCCTGGATATCGTCATGAGTATTTGAAGTTCTATCAATTGCCCAACAGTAATTTGTTTCCACCGTTTGCTATTTTTCTCGAGAGAAGCCACTAGTGAAAACTATGGCCCCTGGGTCTCTTCTTTAATATATTTGCCTTCAAGATCTATTTTGCTATTCGCTCTTTTATTTGTTTGCAACTTTTATTTTCAGATCTATTAATCCAAAAACCCAAAAATACCTCGCTGAATTTTATTTGCTTTTGTTTGCATCTTTCAATCTACTACAATTTTATCTATCTCGTTACCCGAAAGGGGTTGACAACCCCTTTAACACGTCGGGTTGCAAGTATTTGTTCTTTGTGTGCAGGAGCTGTTTACGTGGTGTTGCGTGGTTCTCCTACTGGTTTGATAACATTGGTCTCATCACTGAGGGAAATACCTACCGTCGTTGTGCTGCATCATCCCTCCCTCTCTGGGGAAAAACCGACGTAGTTCTAGCAGACATCAAGAGGAGTTTCTAGCGCCGTTGCCGGGGAGACATCATCAACATCAACCAGGTTCCTAATCACAAATCTCATCTCCTTGCAATTTACATTATTTGCCATTTGCCTCTCGTTTTCCTCTCCCCCACTTCACAAAAATTTGCCGTTTTATTCGCCCTTTTTTTCGTTCGCCGTTTTCTCGACAGATCTGTTTTTTGTGTGCAATCTTGTTGACTACTTTTTGTCGTTATGGATAGTTCTTCCTCTATTATGTACACCCCCGAGAATGAGGTTCTTAACTTTAAACAAAGGGGAGGGGAGAATTTAAAAGATGCTTGGTATAGGATTTGCAATGCTCATAATAGATCTATCCGAAAGCAATCTATTGTTGTTCTTCTTCGCTGTTTTTATGTGGGTATCACCACTTGGTATAGATTCATCCTTGATACGATTACCGGTGGAAATTTCTTGATGTGCCCCTCTCTTGATGCTTTTAATGCTATGGGAAATTTAGTGGGTTCTCCACCACTTATGATTAATGAAACAACCTTGACTCTTGAGCATGTTATGGAAAGACTACATGCTATCGAAAAGAAAATGCTTACCGAGGAACATATTGAAAACTTAGATAAAAAGATGCATAATTTTTCTACTAAAATTGGCTCAAAAGCGGGAGAAGTTTTTAAGTTGTTAAAAGAAAAGGGGACTGTAATTCATGAAAGAATTGAAGAAAGCCCGTCTAGGATTGATAAACTGGAAGAAATCTTTAGTAATCTAAGTACGGCTTTTGCTTCCACCAAAAATCCCGTAAAATTTGGCAAGACTACCCAAGTCACTACAAACAAGGGTGCAACTTCTAGTAATGATAAAGGAGATCTTAAGATGATTAGTATCCATCCCGATTTATTGAAGTGACAAGAGACCCTTTTGCAAGAATGAATTTTTCAATCTCGTGCCTAGAAGTATTGTCGTTGAGAATTTATATGCTAAATCTTTGAAGAATTCTAAGTGTTTGATTGAGGAGTTGGAGGACAAAGTTGACAACACTTAGATCCTTTGCGTTATGCCTAGCTAGGGGCGTAAAACGATAGCGCTCGTTGGGAGGCAACCCAACTTGTATCTTTTTGCTTTTTGGTTTTCTTGCTGTTTTCAATAAACTACCCAATTATGCCTCTGGTTAGATGTGTTTTTGTGGTTTAAATTAGTGTTTGTGCCAAGCAAAGCCTTTGGGGTGATTTGAGTGATAGTTGATTTGATCTTGCTGAAAAACAGAAACTTTTGCACTCAAGAAAATATTTTTTTTATTTTTTACAGAAGAGTGCTTTTGAGTTGATTATTTTTGTATAAGATTAATAAACAAATTTCTTACGTTTTCCTAATTTTTCAGAATTTTTGGAGTTACAGAAGTATTCGAAATATCCAGATTGCTACAGACTATTCTGTTTTTGACAGATTCTATTTTCTTTGCGTTGTGTGCTTGTTTGATGATTCTATGGTTTTCTTTGAAGAGTTTCTGCCATAGAAAAGTTGGAATACAGTAGATATAATGCAAAAATAAAATATGAATCGGTTTGCAACAGTACTTAAAGTAGTGATTTGTTTTCTTATACTAACGGATCTCACGAAGGTTTTGTTGAGTTTTGTGTGATTGAAGTTTTCAAGTTTTGGGTGATATTACGATGGATGAAGGAATAAGGATTAGCAAAAGGCTAAGCTTGGGGATTCCTGAGGCACCCCAATATAATATTCAAGAAGTATCAAGCAACTAAGCTTGGGGATGCCCCCCGAGTGGCATCCCCTCTTTCTTCTAACGGCCATCGGTATTTTACTTGGAGCTATATTTTTATTCGTCACATATTATGAGTTTTGCTTGGAGCGTCTTGTATGATTTGAGTCTTTTCTTGTTTTGCTTTTTATTTTAAGTCTTGAATCCTTTCTGGACACACCTTTTTCAGAGAGCCAAAAACTATGCTATGCTTGCTCCTATGCTTCACTTAAATTTTTAGAGCCTTGGAATTGCTCTAGTGCTTCACTTATATCTTTTTGAGCACGATGTGCTTTGTTTTTTTTTGAAGAAATGCTCTCATGCTTCACTTAGATTTATTTGGGAGTTAGTAAAATTTTGAAGAAATTCTCTCTTGCTTCACTTAGATTAATTTGAGAGAAAGAAATATTATGCTCATGTTCTTCACTTATATTTGTTTGAGCTTATTAAAAGCAACATATGAAACTAGTCCCAAAGTGATAGATATCCAAGAAGGATATAATAAAAACTTTCATGAAGATCATTGGACAAAATAAACTTGGTTCTTTGTAATAGTTTTGAGATATGACGATATAATATGTGAGCCATGTTAATGAGTAATTGTGCTTTAGTAAGAATATTGGTGTTAAGGTTTGTGATTCCCTATGCAAGTACGAAAGTCAATAGTTATGCAATGAAATTATATCTTACTTATGGTGCATTATTCGGTGTTAGTTATGCTTAATGCTTGCTTACGAGATTATTCGTTTCTTGGTTGGGCGCTTCTCAATCTTTTTGCTAGCCTTCATTTGCACTAAGTATGATCACTACTTGTGCATCCAAAACCCTTTAAACCAGTTTTGCCATATGAGTCCACTATACCTACCTATATGCGTTATTTCCGTGCCGTTCTAAGCAAATTTGTATGTGCCATCTCTAATTTTCAAAATAAATTTCTCTTTTGTGTGCTCGTACCGCTCGTGAGGCGGTGAGGGGTGGCCGATATTTTCCATGCTAGATGTGTTATTCTCACGATGAGTGTTTATCCACTTGTCATTGCACGAGAGTACGGCAAAGGTATAGGGATGCCCAGTCCCGAAATGAAAAATAAATTTACTTTATGATGTCAAATAATAAATTCCTTGGAAAGTGTTGGTATGGAGGGCACCCGTGGATACGGCTAGCCATGGAAAGTGAAAGAAATGGTGGAAAAAGGAATAAACTTTATTTTCTGTTTGGGAATCGCCTATGATATATCTAGCATGGAAAGTGTTGGAAGCTCTAAGTCGTTTTCGTTGGTGAGAAAAGTATGCCTCTCAAAATGTTTTTATCTCTCAATTTAAGCTTTGAGCTCTGGCACCTCTACAAATCCCTACTTCCCTCCGCGAAGGGCCTTTCTTTTACTTTATGCAATTTTTATTTTTAATTTGAGTCTCCATCTTCTCTTACAAAGCACCAACTAAGGGGCACTATGATCGTACTTGAGCATTGGGTGTAGCTAATATTCGAGTGTGTTTCATGAATATATCAATGATTGAGCATGACGGGCTAGGGATAACTTGCTTTAGTGTTGATATTTTGAAAGACATGGTTGCTCGTTAATATGCTTGAGTATTTAAGTTATCATGTCAAAACTAGACTATTGCTTTGAACCATATAAAAGTCCACATGTCCATGCTATTAAGAAAAGAATATGTGATGAACATGTTAGGCAGCATTCCACATCAAAAATTCTGTTTTTATCATTTACCAACTTGAGGACGAGCAAGAATTAAGCTTGGGGATGCTGATATGTCTCCAACGTATCTATAATTTTTGATTGTTCCATGCTGTTATATTATCATTCTTGGATGTTTTACAATCATTTTATATCATTTTTTAGTTCTAACCTATTGACATAGTGCCCAGTGCAAGTTGCTGTTTTCTGCATGTTTTTTACATCGCAGGAAATCAATACCAAACGGAGTCCAAATGCAGCGAAACTTTTTGTGGATTTTTTTTTTGGACCAGAAGACATCCAGTGGGCCGGAGAAGCACCTGGGGGGGTGCTCCGAGGGGAGCACAACCCACCAGGGCGCGCCTGGAGGCCCAGGCGCGCCCAGGTGGGTTGTGCCCACCTCGGGGGCCTCCCGCACCGCCTCTTTGCTCTATAAATACCCCAATATTCCAGAAACCCTAGGGGAGTCATCGAAAATCAATTCCAACCGCCGCAAGTTCCAGAACCACCAGATCCAATCTAGACACCATCACGGAGGGGTTCATCATCCTCATTGGTGCCTCTTCGATGACGCGTGAGTAGTTCATTGTAGACCTTCGGGTCCGTAGTTAGTAGCTAGATGGCTTTCTCTCTCTCGTTTGATTCTCAATACAATGGTCTCTTGGAGATCCATATGATGTAACTCTTTTTTGCGGTGTGTTTGTTGGGATCCGATGAACTTTGAGTTTATGATCAGATCTATCTTTTTATCCATGAAAGTTATTTGAGTCTTCTTTGATCTCTTATATGCATGATTGCTTATAGCCTCGTATTTCTTCTCCGATATTTGAGTTTTGTTTGGCCAACTTGATCTATTTATCTTGCAATGGGAAGAGGTGCTTTGTGATGGGTTCGATCTTACGGTGCTTGATCCCAGTGACAGAAAGGGAAACGACACGTATGTATCGTTGCCATTAAGGATAACAAGATGGGGTCTATTTATACATAAATAGATCTTGTCTACATCATGTCATCGTTCTTATTGCATTACTCCGTTTCTCCATGAACTTAATACACTAGATGCATGCTAGATAGCGGTCGATGTGTGGAGTAATAGTAGTAGATGCAGGCAGGAGTCGGTCTACTAATCTTGGACGTGATGCCTATATAATGATCATTGCCTGGATATCGTCATGAGTATTTGAAGTTCTATCAATTGCCCAACAGTAATTTGTTTCCACCGTTCGCTATTTTTCTCGAGAGAAGCCACTAGTGAAAACTACGGCCCCCGGGTCTCTTCTTTAATATATTTGCCTTCAAGATCCATTTTGCTATTCGCTCTTTTATTTGTTTGCAACTTTTATTTTCAGATCTATTAATCCAAAAACCCAAAAATACCTCGCTGAATTTTATTTGCTTTTATTTGCATCTTTCAATCTACTACAATTTTATCTATCTCGTTACCCGAAAGGGATTGACAACCCCTTTAACACGTCGGGTTGCAAGTATTTGTTCTTTGTGTGCAGGAGCTGTTTACGTGGTGTTGCATGGTTATCCTACTGGTTCAATAACCTTGGTCTCGTCACTGAGGGAAATACCTACCGTCGCTGTGCTGCATCATCCCTCCCTCTCTGGGGAAAAACCGACGTAGTTCTAGCAGACATCACGGTGTTTTTTCGGTACCTTTTTCGCTCTAGTTTTTTAATCGTTTATCTGAACAAGGCGTGTAATATACCGTTGAGAAGCTATGGATTAGGCGCAACTTTGCCATGTTGAACACTTTTCGAGATTCGTCATAGTTTCAGAGCAGTTTCAAAAATTGTGCGGCTCACGACAAATGGTAGCGAGCGTTTTTTCGTGTTTTTTTTCTAAACCGCTCATCGGAATGAAGCAAATGATACACCGTTCGAAAGATATCGTCGAGGCGCATCTTTTTCATATCTATTATTTTCTCTAATTCGTTACGGTTTAAGAGCAGTTTCAAATTTACTAAATCGCGGAATTGTGTTTTTCAAAAAAAATTGAATTTTTCGGTACTGTTTTCACTCCAGTTTTGTAACCGTTTGTCGAAATGAGGCATGCGATACGCCATTGGAAAGCTACGGATGAGGCACAACTTTCATATGTACAAATGTTTTTGAGATTCCTTAAGGTTTTAAGTTAATTTTAGAAATCGTGTGACGGACGATGAGTGGCAGCGGCGGTTTTTTCGTGAAATTTTTACAAATCGCTGATCAGAATGATCCAAATGATACGCCATTGGAAAGATCATCATCGAGGCGCAACTTTTTCATGTAGAACACTTTCGCTAATTCGTTACGGTTTAAGAGCAATTTTGATTTTAACGAAATGCGGACACTCTGTTTTTTCGAGACACCAAAATCGACGAAGAAACTGCATCAGACAGATGAGCGCACTGCTTTAGACAGAAAACCGCACTGCAATTGACAGTCAAGTGAACTTCATGATTTCTTTTGTCGGACGTAAATTTTTCTCAGCCGATTTTTTGACGTCTTTTTTTCAACATTTTTTATGACCGAGAGTGGACCGCAGAGACGAGGGAAGTGAACCGTGACATATATCGAAGTGAACCGCATTACTTTTTTTGTTGTTTTGCTAATTTTTTCGCACTTCCATGCTGTGTGCAAGTGAACCTCATCACTCTCAAAAGTGAACCACATCCGAGAACTGCATGAGACGAGTGTAATTCACAATTGAGGGAAGTATACCACTGCACAAATTAAAGTTAACCACATGAGACGAGGTGGAGCGGACTTCACAATTACAATTGCATACAACCGTACATCCCACATCACATAAAACATGCTTTTGGACTACTCAAACAGGAACAACGAACTGCAAAAACAAAATCCACATCCACGAACAACATGTTCACGCTAGGGAGCTGCATGCCTCGTCGCCCACATCTTCCGAGCATCGCACTGTACCAGACCCAGAAGACAACTGCACCACACAAGCAAAACAAAGTAAAATTTACAGTAAAAATGAACTACATGGGTGATTGGGAGCACACTGAACACCCAAAACCTCTAAATCTCGCTGGGAGCACCCAGTCAGCTGCACGGTCGAGGCATAAAAATACACCAAACTGCACGGGGCGGCCAATTGCATGTTGTTTTTCGCTGTTTAATTGAACGCATAATCGCACCAGACTACAAATGATGCCGAAAGCACTGCCGAACTGCACCATGCGCGGTGCAAACCGAGACACACAACCGTCCAAAACTGAAGAAAAAAAGACAAAAGAAAGGCAAGCTTGGCTGGCCGGCAGTCTCCTGCACCCACCCAGTGACGAACTGTACGCTCACGCAAGCAGACTGCAGGCCGCGGCATGCCGAGCTGCAACCTTAGCCGCGACGAGCTGCACGATGAGCCAAAATGAGTTGCACACCATGCTCCCCGGCGTCTTCATCCTGGGGACTTCGCGGTCGTCGTGTGTAGGTGCAGCCAGCGGGCTGCACCAACGCGAGTATCGTACTACACGCCGTCGCGGGGGGGGGGCAGACTGCGTGTGCGTCGCTGACGAGTGGATCAGATGCGACGGGCTAGGGGTGGTGCTGCGATTTTCGGGAAGAACCCGCGGTACCGTGGAAAAAGGTAGGTAGGGGAGGGAAGGACCTGCGACGGGGAAGAAGTGGGTCGCCATCGCGAAAGAAGGTGGGTAGTGGAGGGGCCTGAGATGGGGAAGAAGATGGACACCGGGACGGGGGATTGGGTGGGGGGGGTTGGGGGTGGACTGCTTCAATCACCATCAACGAGATCCATGGCCAGGTGTGCTGGTGGTTGCCGAAGACATGCGCCGGAGAACAGGTGATGGTCGATCTCACCTGATTCATAGCGGGGCCGGCACATAGTGGTCGGGGCCTCTCGGATCTCAACGTCGGGGAGGCGGGGCTGCTCCGATCCGTCTTCGTGGCAGCTCGCATCCGCCACAGTGGCCGGCCCTCTAGTGGTAGCCATCGCAGCTGCTTCCGTCGGCGTAGGTAGGCGGAGGTGCTCCCCGCGACGGGGCATCGTGCGGGTCCGCAGCGGCCCGGTTGCGGCCCGACGTGCGGTAGGAGGAAGGTGGCCATGGGCGGCGGGGCTGGATCCAGACGGATCCATCGCAGGAGAGGTGCTAGGAGGCGGGGGTAGGGGGCGGCGGTGCTAGGTGGCTGTAGAATGGGGTGGGCGGCATCGCTAGAGGCGGGGGTGAGGCGGCGCTAGGGTGCGGTGGGGAAAAGGAAGAAGGTGGTTTGGGGGGGGATGGATGGCGGGGGAGGCGCCTGGTTCGTGGGGGTAGGGGAGGTGTCCGGCGGAGAGAAGAAGGTGTTAGCAGAATAAGCAAGTGTTAGCAGAATAAGACTCTTAAGGGGTATTATCATAATAGACCCACCCTATATATATATGAATTTATAGGCCAAGAATTAGGGCAAATGGAGCTACGAGGGGGCCACAAGTCAGGGTGGCGCATCATACCCCCCAGGGCGCGCCCGTGGCTTGTGGGCACCTCGTGGGTCTTCTCGTTCTCCCCTAAAACTTCTAGGGTCTCTAATGTTCCAGAAAAAATCGTCAAAAATTTCAGTTGTGTTTGGACTTCTGTAGGTATGGATTTTCTGAAAACCAAAATCAAACAAAAATAGGAACTGACACTGGGCACTAAATTAATAAGTTAGGCTAAAAAACTAATATAACTAGACAATTCCCCGTGTGTTGCTGCGGGAATTGTTGGCAATATGTTTAGATGATACTTGCTTATGTGGAACATGAATATTACAATTAACTATATGAGCATGAAATACAAATATATAAGATTTACTATACTTCATTAGTTTATTGTTGCAAAATAGTTTTGGAACATAAGTAGCATAATGTGTGTTTAAAATTCATTGGAGCTGTCCACGCGGGTGTCTTCTTCATTGAGGAAAAATTGGACATGAGTAGTGAGGATGACTCTCTGTCCACGTGTTGCTGCGGTAACTTTGTTAAAAATGCATAACTAGTTGCTAAATATAATGAAAATAAAGTATAAGCTTGAAAATCAATAAAAGAAAGTATCTAAAAATAGAATATTTTCTAAAATTATAATTAAAAATGTCATTTCGAACAAAAATTGTGAAGGATGACTAACATGAATATATGATCTGGCAGCGTTACATGCATAGACTAATGCAAAAAATAATTATAATTTATAAGTTAAATGCATGACTCGCTTATGTGGCAGATTTTGCATGGCTTAGCGAGAGAGAACCTTAAATGCATTGCTTAGTGGGGCGTTGAGGTGGACACTTTGCATGTTGAGAGAATTGGTGCTTATGTGGCAGATTTTGCATGGCTTAGTGAGAGAGAAGACTTAAATACATTGCTTAGTGGGACGTTGAGGTGGATGATACGTCTCCAACGTATCTATAATTTTTTATTGTTCCATGCTATTATATTATCCATCTTGAATGTTTTATATGCATTATGGTGCTATTTTATATCATTTTTTGGGACTAACCTATTAACCTAGTGCCCAGTGCCAGTTGTTGTTTTTTCTTGTTTTTGTCTTTTACAGAAAATCAATACCAAACGGAGTCCAAACGGAATAAAACTTTATGATGATTTTTCTTGGACCAGAAGACAACAACGAAGCTTCGGGAGGAGGCCAAAAGACCCACGAGGAGGCCACAAGCCCTAGGGGCGCACCCCAGGGGGGCGCCCCCTAGGCTTGTGGGCCCCTCGCAGACCTTCTAACCCTAATTCCAACTCCATAAATACCCAAATATTCCCCTTACATCAGAGGGCACACCAAAGTACTTTTCCGCCGCCGCAAGTTTCTGTTCTCGTGAGATCCCATCTTGGGGCCTTTTCCGGTACTCTGCCGGAGGGGGATTCGATCACGGAGGGCCTCTACATCAACCTTGTTGCCCTTTCGATGATGTGTGAGTAGTTTACCACAAACCTACGGGTCCATAGCTAGTAGCTAGATGGCTTCTTCTCTCTCTTTGATCTTCAATACAATGTTCTCCTCGATGTTCTTGGAGATCTATTCGATGTAATCTTCTTTTGCGGTGTGTTTGTTGAGATCCGATGAATTGTGGATTTATGATCAGATTATCTATGAATATTATTTGAGTCTTCTCTGAACTCTTTTATGCATGATTAAGATAGCTTTATATTTCTCTTCGATCTATCGATTTGGTTTGGCCAAATAGATTCATTTTTCTTGCAATGGGAGAGGTGCTTTGTGATGGGTTCAATCTTGCGATGTCCTCACCCAGTGACAGAAGGGGTAGCGAGGCACGTATTTGTATTGTTGCCATTAAGGATAAAAAGATGAGGTTTTTACCATATTGCTTGGATCTATCCCTCTACATCATGTCATCTTGCTTAAGGCGTTACTCCGTTCTTGTTAACTTAATACACTAGATGCATGCTGGATAACTGTCGATGTGTGGAGTAATAGTAGTAGATGCAGGCAGGAGTCGGTCTACTTGTCACGGACGTGATGCCTATATTCATGATCATTGCCTTAGATATTGTCATAACTTTGTGCTTTTCTATCAATTGCTCAACAGTAATTTTTTCACCCACCGTATACTTTCTTCAAGAGAGAAGCCTCTAGTGAAACCTATGGCCCCCGGGTCTATTCTCCATCATATATTTTCATATCTATAAAACCAAAAATACCTTGCTGCAATTTATTTATATTTACTTTATTTTGCCTTTTACTTATCTTTTATACCTATCTCTATTAGATCTCACTCTTGTTCGAGACCGTGAAGGGATTGACAACCCCTTTTTCGCGTTGAGTGCAAGTGTTTGTTAGTTTGTGCAGGTGCATAGATTGGAGACTTGTTTGTGCCTCCTACTGGATTGATACCTTGGTTCTTAACTGAGGGAAATACTTATTTCTACTTTGCTGCATCACCCTTTCCTCTTCAAGGGAAAAAACAACGCAAGCTCAAGAAGTAGCAGTGGACACTTTGCATGTTGAGAGAATTGGGACCAACTTTTTAAGAATGTAAGACATGTCATATAAATCATACAAAAGTGATAATATAATAGCATGAACCAACCAAAATTATAGATACGTTAGAGACATATTGTCATCTCCAAGCTTAATTATTGCTCGTCCTTGAGTAGGTAAATGATAAAACAAAGATTTTTTTTATATTGAATGCTACCTATCATGTTCTTGATCAAATAATGCAACTGTGGAATGAATATTGGGACATGAATGATTCGAGGGAATAGTCTATTAATTTGACATCAAAACAATAATACATAAGAATACTAGCAAACAATTATTGCCTTTCAGAATAAAGATGCTAAAGAACGTGATTCCTATACACTTAAATCATGTAAAGCATGGCATGCTCAGTCTTCTTAGCAAATCATGAACAACCCCGATGCTAAACCAAACAATTAAATCATATTATTTTTCTCACTTTAGCTTTTTCAACTACCATGCAATACTTGAGCGTGAGCCAAGGACTTAGCACTTTGGATGGAAAAAAATGATGATGGGGTTTATAACGGAAGACAAAAAATATAAGAATGTCTCACATCAATGAGGCTAATCGTTAAGCAATGGAGAGTCTTTACAATCAATGTCAATGCGAGCAGTAAGGATTGCCATGTAACGGATACACTAGAATTATAAGTGTATGAAAACTATTTATATGAAACTAAGTGGGTGTGCATCCAACTTACTTGCTCATGAAGACCTCGAGCATTTGAGAAAACTCGTCATTGGAATATGCAAGTCAAGCTCTAATAATGTAAAAAATCCCACTAGTATATGAAAGTGAAAATTATGGAGACTCTCTATATGAAATACATGGTGCTACTTTAAAGCACAAGTGTGAAAAAGGATAGTAGTGCATCTCTCTCTCTCTCTCCCCTATCATTTTTTCTCGTTTTTCTTCAACGACCTCATTGAACTCATCCCCTCTTTTGCCATGAATCATAAGTCTCCTCCAATTCATTTCCTCACGCAAACTATTCCATGTGGCCTGAACCTTTTCTGAATTCATGAACATTTTCTAAAATCATAACCTTTCTTTGAATTTACAACATTTTTTTACAAATTCATAAACATTTTTATAATTTTGAATTTTTTCTACATTGGTGAACAATTTTGGAAATTTGTGAATGATTTTTTAAATTCACGAACATTTTTTTTGTTCTCACAAACATTTCCTGAAATGCATGAGATTTTTAACAATTAATGAACACTTTTTGAAGCGATGTACTCTTTCTGAAATTTGTGAACATTTTTTAAATTTAAAAATATTCTTGAATTTTTTGAACATCTTTTAAAAGTTCATGAACATTTTTTGAATTTGCAAACATTTTTTCAAAATCAATTTTTTTTAATACGTGATCTTTTTTTCATAATCATGGACATTTTTTGAAACAGCGACAATTTTATGATTTCTTGAACATTTTCCAAACTCATGAATATTTTTTGAACTCATGATAAATTCATAAACATGGTCACATAAATTTTAACACGATTTTTATTCCATAAAATAGCTTCCTTGCGCCCAAAGGAGAGCTCCAAACGCCTCACGGTCTAGCCACACGGGCTCATGGCACGGGTAGGTGCCAAGCCACGTGACCTACTTTGCTTGTCCTTTTTTGGTAGTGTAGCATGGCAATTGACTAACGTGCTGAACTTTTTGGGATTTGTTACGGGCGCATGGCAATAGTGAGGAATATTTGGTATTTGAAAAGGTTGTCAAATTGTAAGAATGTATAGGGATTTGCCATGGACACATGGCAAGTTTTGGATTTTTGTTCTCTAGAAACATAGTAAATTTAGGGGGAAATAAGTATTTTTGCCATGATCCATATAGTGAATTTGTCATGTTCCATTAAAAAATAAGTTTGCCATTGTCCAAAGAAAAAACAAAATTGACATAGTCCATCAAGTAAATTTGCCATGGTCTATAAAATGAATTAGCCATGGACCATAACAACAGAAGTTTGACATTGTCTAAAAAAAGAAATTTGCAATGCGCCATACAGTGAAGTTGCCATGGGCCATAAAGTGAATTTGCCGTGGCAAATTTTTTAAACGACCTTGCCTTGTAAAAAATGTGTTGTGCCATGGCAAGTGTTGTTTTCGGTAACATGTCAAAAGCTATAATTTGCCATGGGCCATAAAGTAAATTTTCCATGGCAAAAAAATAACAGCCTTGCCTTTAAAAAAATTGTGGCATGGCAAGAGTTGTATTGATGATATGGCAAAAGCTACATTAGTATGGAAAAAAATCTGAAAACACTTTGCAATGGCAAATTTTACCATTGATTTGTCAAGCATGCGGGAACTTAGGAGTACAAAAAAAACGTGCAAGTAATATGGCAAATTTTAGTGAAATTTATCTATGGGTCATGTCGAAATCATAAAAAAATTGCAAAATATTATTATACACCAAGTGACTTGGCAATTTCATAAAGAAAAGGGTAGAAATAAAATCATACTATTCTAAGGTTTATGGTCATTGTAGGAAGCAAAAGGTACAAAAAAATACATGATAAGCAATACATGGTATAAAATAGAAATGTGCGATAAACAAAATTATTTATGAACATACACGAAAAATTTCCTATACAAAGCATGGCAATTTAAATTAACATACCATGGCAAATTTCAATATACATCTGCAATGGCAATTTTGCTCATAATTTGTGTTATTTTACATACATAGTAACTTTCTTATACAAAGCATGTCATTTTAAATTAAAATACCATAGTAATTTTTAATATACATTTATCACTTGTAATTTTTTGTCATAATTTATATTATTTTACAAACACCGCAAATATGTTTATACAAAGCATGGCAATTTTACTTAAAATACCATGGCAAATTTTGATATCCTTCTGCCATGGCAATATTTGGTCATATTTTGTTTTGTACTGTTCATTCTACTTTTTACATTGTAATTTTTCCCATGGCAAGAAAATTTCCATCTGAGCAATACCATGGCAATTCTACTTTTATTGTTTGCACCATGGCAAATTCATTTTTTTGAAGCATGGCAAAGTTGTACGTTAGACCATGGCAAATTTACCTTTTTAACCAATGACAAAGTTAAAAAAAATTGGACCATGGAAAATTCATACTTTAGATCATGGCACCTTTACTTTTTAACCAAGGCAAAAAAGAATCAAACCATGGGCAAATTCATTATTTGGATCATGCGAATTCGTACTTCAAATCTTGACAAATTTATATGTTTGGAACATGGCAAACTTTATGAATTTAACCATGGCAAACTAATTGCTTTGGACCATGGAAATATTCATGTCCCAACATGGAACAAACTGCACTGCACCTGCAACTAGCAATGCTATAAGAGGGGTTGAGCAAAGTGGTAACATAACCAAACAATGGTTTGCTAGGATAGTGGGGGTTAGAGGCTTATCATGGCAATTTGGTAGGCTTGACAACCAAGTGGTAGGTAGAGACATAGCGATAGCATCGATACAACTAGCAAGCAAAGATAGTAGTGATATCCAAGGTAATGGTCATCTTGTCTGGAATCCCGCTAGGAAGAAGACCAAATCCATGAAGTAGTCGAACAATCGTAGTCGAAAGAATCCTCACTCGCAACATTACCGGGAACTATCGAGAAGAAGCACAACCGAAAAGAAGCAAACAACATGGTAAACAAACAAGCATAATCATGACATGATGCACAACCGAGTATGATGCATGTCCAGTTTAATGAGGCATGTCATGGCAAAGTGCAACAATCAAATACTACACTTTAAGTGAAGATCAATATGAAACTCGTTGCATATTGACGAAACTTCACAACAATTATTTAGTTCTCTCCCGTTTATGTATATGACAAGATTAAATGTTGTTAATCATGGCAAGAGGTGAGTAAACTACACATCTAGGCAAGTTTAAATGAGGCCGGAAACAACAAACAACAATTCCGAAAAATCCCTATATGCAATTTTTTAATTTGGTATTGTTCTGCCTAAAACACAATTTTAATGTTGTTAAACAACAAAATAAAGTGCAACATGTTAATCTACACATTTTTTTAGACCATTTACATCTATAGTTTATTTAATTTGGAGCTACGGTTATTTAGATGTGAATTAAAATTTCTGCAAATTAAATGCAAACATCAATTTAAACATTTTAAATGGTGTTATCATGATGTGGATGACATATTCAAGTGATATGAAATTTTATGAAATGTTGGCATAATATATGATATGGAGCATTTGTCATCATGGCGGAAAGAATTGGGTGCCACGGCGGCGAAAACGGAAACGATGCCATGGCAACGTTCCGGTGATCCGACAACTCGTTGAGATGCCGGTGCAAAAGAAAGTGTGGTCGTGTGCGTGTCATGCAAAGATGGTGGGGTGATCCCGGATACCGGGTGTCCCGCATGTCAGTGGCATGGTAAACGAGGAACAACGTGCAACAAACATTTCGAAAACGAGCATCGCATACACAACATCCATTCGTCCACGGGCGATTGATGTCGCTTGAACTACGTCGGTATTTCCCCAAAGAGGAAGGGATGATGCAGCACAGCTATGGTAGGTATTTCCCTCAGTGATGAGACCAAGGTTATCGAACTAGTAGGAGAACCACGCAACACTACGTGAATGGCACCTGCACACAAAGAACAAATACTTGCAACCCGACGTAAAAGAGGGGTTGTCAATCCCTCCCAGGTAAAGAGATAGATAAATTTGTAGTAGATCGGATAAATAGATCTCGCGGGAACGCGAGATAAAATAAATAAAAATAAATTGCAGCAAGATATTTTTGGGTTTTTGGATTAATAGATCTGGAAATAAAAGCAAATAAAAATAGATCTCAAAGGCAAATATGATAAAGAAGAGACCCGGGGGCCGTAGATTTCACTAGTCGCTTCTCTCGAGAAAAATAGTGTAACACCCCCAGTGGTTAGCTACAGTAATCCCACTTTTGATAATGCCATGTCATCATGATCAACAATGCTTAAACATTATTTGGATCATATCTCTTTTCAAATTCAAATTCAAATGTAAATTTAAACTAAAAGTGCAAATAAAAGTGGTTCAAATCCAGCAACTAAAATGTTCATAATATTGTAAATAATCCAGAGACAATTCTAAAATTATGATCAACTTTTACTAAATTAATTTTGTGCCTCAAACAGCAACAAAACAGAGATATTTAATCCATTTTCATTTAATTAAAATCCAAATAAAATTCATTTGCCTCCAAACCAATTTCTAGCAGAGACAAATATTGCACTATATTTATGTGGCTAGTTCACATATTTTATAGAGCTATATATGAGCCCACATATTTTGCAACGCAGTGTAACAAAAGAAAGCAGAAAAGGAAAGAGAAAAAGGGGGAAAAGCGCACTATGGCTGGGCTCTAGTCACCCGCGTGGCCCAGCCCACTCCCCTCGCTCGTCCCCTACCTCTCTGTTCATCGCGCGCCACTGTCGCCCGCACCGCACGCCGAGCCCCGGCCCCCCCTTCTCCCCTGGTCGACAACGCGCCGGCGCCCGCCCGTCGAGGATAAAGCCGCAGCTCCCGCGCTCCTCGGGCCACCCCCCTCGCTCACTTTCTCTCTCTCCATGGCTCCCATCACCTCGCCCGAAAACGCCCGCCGACGCCACCGTCGATCCCGCGTTCTCCGTCGTCCTCAGCCCCCGTCGAGATGTCGTAGGGCATCGCCGTCGACCGCTTCGTCGATCGGTGCCCGCCATTGGAATCGGGAACCCCCACCGCGAGCGCCACGACTTCTTCTTCTTCCTCGGGCTCCTTCTTCTCCGTCTCTGATTCACCGCCGACGAGCCTCCCCGAGCAGGCTAGAGCACACCTACGGGCTCACTGTAAGCCCTTCCGTCCTTCCCCTCTCTCCTCCGTACGTCTTCATCGCCGTAGCTGCCGCGTTGGAGACACCCGAATGCCTCGCCGCCGATGAGCTCCTCGCCGTGGCCGCACTGCCTGTCAAGCTCAAACGAGCTCGGCCTCGTGCTCAGCGCTTCCGCATGAGTCCAACGCGCCCTCTAGCTCCTCTTGCCGTGCCCCGAAATGCCATTCCCAAACGCGGCCGAATTCCGGCGACGGCCTCGCCGCTCGTCACCATAGTTTCCGGCCATCTCCGGCCGTGCCACCAATGTAGATGGATGCGGCGCGGAGTACTCGATTGAAACATGCCCGTTCCGCTCGATTTGGTCGCCCCTGGGCCGTTTCCGCGCGACGCCGCCTTCTCTGGTGGTCGCCGGAGCGGGCGCCGGCGTTGAACGCCGATGGGCCGACGTGGCGCCACTGGGGCCACCCCCAGGGTCACTGCCTGGTGGCCCCCAGGGCCCAGCTGGCCCAGTTGACTTTAGTCAACACCTGACTGGACCGGCCCCAGCCACTGACAGATGGGGCCCACCCCCCTAACTAACTAAAACTAATTTAGAATTAATTAATTAACTTAATTAGTGGCTGACAAGTGGGCCCAGTAGCTTAATTATATAATTAGTTTTAATTTATCTCTGCTTAACACTAACAGAGGCTGACATGTGGGTCCCAGTGGGACCCACCTGTCAGGTTTGACCCTGGCCAGCCGTCTGTTGACCGCTGACGCCAGTAAGGCGTCATGCTGATGTCACCCCCATACTGTTTTGGATAATGTTGGTTTAATTAATAAAAATAATTCCAGAAATTGTTAAAATCTTTAGAAATTCATAGAAAATAATCCGTAGCTCAGATCGAAAAACTTTGTACATGAAAGTTCCTCAGAACGACGAGACGAATCCGAATACGTGGTCCGTTTGTCCACCACACGTCCCTAGCATAGCGAACATGCAACCGTCCCCCTTCGTTTCCTCTGTCCGAAAATGCCAAACTTCGGGAAAACATTCCCAGATGTTTTCCCTCTTCACCGATATCGTGTAGCACCGCGTCCGAACACCCCTAGCTCGGCGTACTGTCATGTCATGCTCTTGTTTGCTTTATATTTACTGTTTCCTCCCCCTCTCCCCTCTCGATAGACCCCATCACCGATGTCGTCCCCGAGACTGGCGCAGCTCAGGAGCCTGGCGACACCGTTGACGACCTTGTCTTTGCCGCCGAGCAACCAGGCAAGCACCCCCCCCCCTTGAGCATACCGATATCGCCTATTCTTTCTCTCTCATGCTTGCATTAGAATTGCTGCTGCTACTGCTTTACCTATTCTGATGCATAGCCTGTTTATTGTAACCTGCTATTGAAACCATACTTGCTTATCCTAAACTGTCTAGTATAGGCTGGGTAGAGACCTATCAGTGACCCCACTTGTCCCGATTGCCCCGCTGGATCATCAGAAGACTCGATGACCAGGCCCCAGCACCGCACATCACCCCCTTAGTTGTAACGATGCTGCAGCGTTACTATCGAGTGACGAGAGTGATACCTCATGTAGCACTTCTGATGTTAACTCTGTAGAGTAGCTATTCGGTCGTGGTCATCGAGGGTGATTCCTCCTTCACCACTTCCGATAACGATGCTGTCGTGCAACACCTCAAGTGTGAACCCATCGAGGGTGATTCCTCCGAGTTCACCTTGACGGATACATCGAGTAGGAATCCAGCGAGGGTGATACCTCGGATTCCCCTGATGTTGTGGACACATGGATACTTGGACTTTGCACTGTTATTTGGAAAGGCGGGTCGACCCTGAGGGGTACCCGCGTGAGCCTAAGTGGCGAGAGTTGTGGAGACGGGTTGACCTGGAGGTTGCCCGAGATATGAATATGAGGCGTGGTCGGGCATTCTTAGCCCTTGCCGCAAGTCCTCAAGACGGGGCGACGGGGTCACATCGATCGTGAGTCTCTGCTCGTTACCGCACTACCAACACACTACGATTTGGATATTTGATCTGAATCAGCCTTTGTCTCGATAGCACTAACCATCACGCGGGAAAAGTTATGGGCACTCTGCATCGTATGCATCAGCCGAAAGCTTTGTCAGACGTCTAGTTCAGCATTGTGGCCGGGTCGGATCATGCCATTGGCGCTGGTATCCACCCTGCTCGCAACGACCCGGAGTGCACAGGGCGATGGCCCAAGACCCCTGAGTGCTTGGGATGTAGACCGGCGGGGACCTCTCTACTGAGCTCTAGGTAGGGTTGCGGTGTGTCGTTTGGCCGAGGCCGGACATGACCCAGAAAGTGTGTCCGGCCGGAGTTAAGCGAGCGTGGTGGGTAAGTTGGTGCACCCCTGCAGGGAAAAACTAATCTATGCATAGCCGGATCCTCGGTAACGAACACTCGGAGTTGTATCCCGATCGATACAACTAGAATTGGATACTATGGCTCTGGGATTGCTTTCTCGCAGGGAGTCGAGAAAGGATCTCTGGGTGAGGTTGAGACTTAATGATACTACTACTTTATATTGTACTAATCTACACTCTTCTAATGCCGCAAGACCTCTGAAGATGCTAGTCTTCAATAGGACTAGGCCTTCCCTCTATTCTGGCATTTCTGCAGCCCAGTCCACATATACAGCCTCTCTTTGATATTGTTGCATATGTAGTGTAGATCCTTGCTTGCTGAGTACTTCGGATGAGTACTCATGGTTGCTTTGCTTTCTTTTTCTCCCCATATCCATTTGGTGCAACCAGCTGACGGAGCCCCAGATACAGCTGCCCCTGCCAATGATCGCTACTACTACCCCGAGGGTGGATACTACTACGAGTTGGCTGACGACCAGGAGTAGGTTCGGAGGGTCCCAGGCAGGAGGCCTGCGCCTTTCGATCATAGCTTTTGTTTTGCCCTGCCTTTCTAGAGGCTTATCTGTTTCTGTTTCATATATGTACCCAGATATCTGATGCTTCCACTGACGCTTGTACGCAAGCTTATGTATTCGAGCCCTCGAGGCCCTTGGCTTGTAATATAAAGCTTGTATGACTTTATTTATGTTTTAGAGTTGTGTTGTGATATCTTCCCGTGAGTCCTTAGGCTTGATCGTGTGCATTTGTGTGTATGATTAGTGCATGATTGAGCCGGGGGCTTCACAAGTTGGTATCAGAGCCGACTGCCTGTAGGAACCCCCTTCCAACTCTTTGGCCGAAGTTGAGTCTAGTCATTGAAAAATTGTTTTTACTAACTTGGTTGTGTGGCTCACGGGCCCACGTCGCCATTGGGTGGTATTAGGATCTTTTATTCCTCATATTTACTCTAGGACTCTGATCTCTCTTCTATTCGGGTTAAAATTTTACTAACTCCAACATTAGGTTCTCGTGATCACATCCACCCGGTGTTCTGAAATTTCCCCCCTTCCTTCAAGATTGCGGGCCAGGTTCTGCTTGCAGGATCCTTTTATCGAGGGCACCCTGTGTTGTCACTTGCAGATTCCTCGCCCCAGCAATTTTCTCCGACATGGATGTAGCCTTTGCTATGTCTTGTTGTGTGCTTCCTTACCGCGTGCCTGCGCGCCGCCTAGTTTGTCTAGCTGCGAGCGTTCCCGGGCGCGTACTATCCGTTTGAATCCAACTCTATGCATGGATTGGTATGTCTTTAATGACTACTATCATATATCTAATGCTCTTCTTGTTCATTTCCCGTGTTACATCATGAATAACTCCATACACCTGCAGTTTTTCTTGCTAAACTGCCCCTGTTGATTTGGCAGGATGGCTGACGATCCCCCACCTCCACCTTATATTGCCGCAATGATGCAGCAGTTTGAACTGAACCGTCAGGTTATGACCGGGATATTGGCTCAGTTCCCAAACCAGAGTGCTCATCAACAGCCTACCCCAATAACACTGCAAGAATTTGTGCGCCTCAACCCATCTGTTTTCCGCAACTCCACCAATCCTATGGATGCTGATGATTGGCTTCGTGACATTCTCTTTGAGATGGAATCAGCTAATGTTGCTCCTGACAGTTACGTCACCTTTGCGACATTCCACCTGAAGGGCCCAGCTGCCCAATGGTAGGAAAGCCACGAGGGTATGTTGCCTGCTGAAACTATAACCCCTTGGCAGGAATTTCAGTCAGCCTTTCATGCACGGTACATTCCTCAAGGTCTGATGGACCATAAGAAGCAGGAGTTCCGCAAACTCTCTCAGGGTAAAATGACTGTGGATGAATATCAAAGGAAATTTCTTGAATTGTCCCGCTATGCTGAAGATGACGTCTGCACTGACGCACGCAAGCAGGAGAAATTCCATGAAGGACTGCGTACTGATATAAACCTTGCACTTGCTGTCCATGATTGCACAGACTTCGCAGCGCTTGTCACCCAATCTTTCCAAGTTGAAACTGCTCTGACTAAGTACCAGGAGTCGCTTAAGCGCACTCGTGATGTTGGCTCATCCTCGGGTCAGCCTGTTCAGAAACGTCAAGTGTGGATTCCACACAATGTACATCATCGACCTGCTCCAACGCCCAGGCCGTCTTATGTTGCACCTCGTCTGCCTCCGCCGCCGAGATAGCTAACGATTCAGGGTGGACAGTCTAATGTTGTGGCTCCATCCCATAATGATCAGAATGCATCTTGTCCTCCTGTTGGTCGTAAGAAGAATTGTCGAAACCGCCGATTCAGAAACCGTAATGTCATACCATCTACTGTTGTACTTGGCCATGCCAATCACGTCAATGCTGAAAAGGCTCAGAAGGAACCGACTATCATGCTGGGAACACTCTCTGTGAATTCAGTGCCAGCTTCTATTCTGTTTGATTCAGGTGCATCACATTCCTTCGTGTCCCAGCAATTTGCACAATTGCATGGGTTAGCTATGACCTCATTACCCACTCCTTTAGAAATCATCACTCCCCATTCCAGGTGGCAAACCAAAATGGTAAGTCACAACAATCAGATCAGAATTGAAGGGTTGATGTTCTCTGCTTCCCTTATTGCTCTTGGACCTTCCGACATAGACATCATTCTCGGTATGGACTGGTTGACCGCCCACAATGCTTTGATTGACTGTGCCGCTAAGAAAGTCCAACTTACCCATCCTTCTGGCCAGACAGTCAAATACTCAGCTCGAACAGTTCAGAATGCCGAGAATCAGATATATGCTCTGAATGCATTGAATGCTTCACCTCTTGAAGGCATCGAGAACGTTCCCGTTGTTCGTGATTTTCAAGACGTCTTCCAAGAGGAACTTCCAGGAATACCCCCTGTTAGAGCTGTCGAGTTTGTCATCGACTTGAAACCAGGCACAACCCCTATTGCAAAGCGTCCTTATAAAATGCCTCCGCACCACCTTCTCGAGCTAAAGGAAGAAATCGACAAGTCACTTAAGAAGGGTTTCATCCGCCCCAGTTCCTCTACTTGGGGAGCACCTTCACTCTTCGTTAAGAAGAAGGATGGAACTAACCGATTGGTTTAGGATTATCGGCCCATTAACCAAGCAACAATTCAGAACAAGTATCCGCTTCCTAGAATCAACGATCTGTATGATCAACTTGCTGGTTCCTCAGTATTTTCTAAGCTTGATTTGAGGTTGGGTTATCATCAGATCCGTGTTCGTGAAGAGGATATTTCCAAGACTGCATTTGTTACTCGCTATGGCTCTTACGAGTACACTATCATGTCATTTGGCTTAACAAATGCTCCAGCCACATTCTCCCGTATGATGAATTACATCTTCATGGATTACCTCGACAAGTTTGTCGTGGTATATCTAGATGATATTCTGGTTTATTCAAAGAATAAGGAAGAACATGCTGAACACCTTCGTCTTGTTCTGGAAAGGCTCCGAGAACACCAGTTGTATGCCAAATACTCCAAATCTGAATTCTGGCTTTCTGAAGTAACCTACCTTGGTCATGTGATTTCCAAAGATGGAATTACAGTTAACCCGGAGCAGGTTCAGGCTATTCTGGATTGGACTCCTCTGAAGAACGTCAAGCAAGTGAGAAGTTTTCTCGGCCTTGCAAGCTATTGTCGTCGATTTGTTGAGAACTTTTCTAAGATTGCTAAGCCTTTGACTGATCTGCTTCATAAGGGCGTTAAGTTTGAGTGGACAGACAAATGTCAAGAAAGTTTTCAAACACTCAAAGACAAGCTAACATCTGCCCCAGTACTTGCTCCTCCAGATTCTCGCAAAGACTTCGTGATTTATTGTGATGCATCCCGTGAAGGATTAGGCTGTGTCCTAATGCAAGAGCGTAAGGTGATTGCTTATGGCTCTCGACAGTTGCGTCCTCATGAAGAGAACTACCCGGTCCATGATCTAGAACTAGCTGCTGTCATCTATGCATTCAAGTTATGGCGACATTACCTCCTCGGTAATCGTTGCGAGATCTACACGGATCATAAAAGTCTGAAGTACTTGTTCACTCAACCATCTCTGAACCTCCGTCAGCAAAGATGGATGGAGGTCATTACGGACTATGATTTGGGTATTTCTTATACCCCTGGCAAGGCTAACGTGATGATTGATGCCTTAAGCCGCAAGTCCTATTGCGACAACCTCATGGTTAGGCAAGCTCAACCTCGTCTTTTTGAAGAACTGTGCAAGCTGAATCTGTGTATTGTTCCACAGGGTTCTCTTAATAACCTTGTGATACAACCAGATCTTGAGAAAGCTGTTAAGAATGCGCAAGCTAAAGATGCTGAAATTGATCTGATGAAGAAAGACCTTCACCTAGAAAAGTACAGGGATTTCTCGCTGTCTGAAGATGGAACCTTGTATTTCAGAGACCGCATTGTGGTACCTCGCTTCGAGCTTATGACCGACAAGGTCATGAAGGAGGCACATGATACCCCGCTGTCTATTCATCCGGGTAGTACCAAGATGTATCGTGATCTCCGTCAAAGGTACTGGTGGTCTAAAATGAAGCAGGATATTGCTCGCTATGTTGCTGAATGTGATGTTTGCCGTCGCGTGAAAGCAGAACATCAAAAGCCTGCTGGAATTCTGCAACCGTTACCTATTCCTTTATGGAAATGGGATAAAATGCAAATGGATTTCATTACTGGCCTTCCCAAGTCACGGAAGGGTCACGATGCTATTCTTGTCGTCGTCGACCAACTTTCAAAAGTTGCACACTTTCTGCCTGTCAAAGAGACAATCACTACTAGTCAGTTAGCAGAGTTATATATCTCTAGAATTGTATCACTCCATGGTATTCCGAAGGAGATCAGTTCGGACCGTGGCGGTCTTTTCACCTCCAAGTTCTGGGAAAGTTTCCAAGAAGCTATGGGAACTCATATTACCTGGAGTTCAGCTTATCACCCCCAGTCCCAGGGCCAAGTCGAGCGAGTAAATCAAGTGCTTGAAGACATGCTTCGGGCTTGTGTTATATCGTTCGGCAAGAAGTGGGAAGAATCTCTTCCTTATGTGGAATTCTCATATAACAACAGCTATCAAGCCAGCTTGAAAATGGCCCCCTTCGAAGTACTTTATGGACGTAAGTGTCAAACCCCTCTGAATTGGTCAGAAACTGGGGAACGACCGCTCGTGGGTCCGGATATTATTCAACACGCCGAAGAGCAAGTCCGTATTGTCTGAGAAAATCTCAAGGCGGCTCAGGACCGCCAGAAGAGCAACTATGATCGCAAACGATGGGGTTTGACTTATCAACCAGGTGATCAAGCTTATCTGCGTGTCACCCCTATGAAGGGCACTCACCGCTTCGGAATCAAGGGCAAGTTAGCTCCATGCTACATTGGTCCTTTTCGCATTCTTGCCAGACATGGTCAGGTGGCGTACAAATTGGAGTTGCCGCCGCAATTCTCTCATATCCACGACGTCTTCCATGTGTCGCAACTTCGTCGTTGCTTCAAGGAATCTCCGCACCGCGCAGTGGATCACGAGATGCTCGAATTGCATGATGATCTTTCTTATAAGGAGCATCTGATCCGCATCCTCGATGAATCTGAACGTCGAACCTATCAGAAGGTTACCAGGTTCCTCAAAGTGCAGTGGTCAAATCATACTGAAGATGAAGCCACTTGGGAACGCGAGGATAACCTCCGTGCTGAATACCCCGATCTTTTCCCTTCTACCTCTTAATTCTCGGGACGAGAATTCTTGTTAGTGGAGGAGACTTGTAACACCCCCAGTGGTTAGCTACAGTAATCCCACTTTTGATAATGCCATGTCATCATGATCAACAGTGCTTAAACATTATTTGGATCGTATCTGTTTTCAAATTCAAATTCAAATGGAAATTTAAACTGAAAGTGCAAATAAAAGTGGTTCAAATCCAGGAACTAAAATGTTCATAATATTGTAAATAATCCAGAGACAATTCTAAAATTATGATCAACTTTTACTAAATTAATTATGTGCCTCAAACAGCAACAAAATAGAGATATTTAATCCATTTTCATTTAATTAAAATCCAAATAAAATTCATTTGCCTCCAAACCAATTTCTAGCAGAGACAAATATTGCACTATATTTATGTGGCTAGTTCACATATTTTATAGAGCTATATATGAGCCCACATATTTTGCAACGCAGTGTAACAAAAGAAAACAGAAAAGGAAAGAGAAAAAGGGGGAAAAGCCCACTGTGGCTGGGCTCTAGTCACCCGCGCGGCCCAGCCCACTCCCCTCGCTCGTCCCCTACCTCTGTGTTCACCGCGCGCCACTGTCGCCCGCACCGCACACCGCGCCCCGCACCCCCTCCCCCCCCCTTCTCCCCTGGTCGACAACGCGCCGGCGCCCGCCCGTCGAGGATAAAGCCGCAGCTCCCGCGCTCCTCGGGCCACCCCCCTCGCTCACTCTCTCTCTCTCCCTGGCTCCCCTCACCTCGCCCGAAAACGCCCGCCGACGCCGCCGTCGATCCCGCGTTCTTCGTCGTCCTCAGCCCCCGTCGAGATGTCGTAGGGCATCGCCGTCGACCGCTTCGTCGATCGGTGCCAGCCATTGGAATCGGGAACCCCCACCGCGAGCGCCACGACTTCTTCTTCTTCCTCGGGCTCCTTCTTCTCCGTCTCCGATTCGCCACCGACGATCCTCCCCGAGCAGGCTAGAGCACACCTACGAGCTCACTGTAAGCCCTTCCGTCCTTCCCCTCTCTCCTCCGTACGTTTTCATCGCCGTAGCTGCCGCGTTGGAGACGCCCGAATGCCTCGCCGCCGATGAGCTCCTCGCTGTGGCCGCACTACCTGTCAAGCTCAAACGAGCTCGGCCTCGTGCTCAGCGCTTCCGCACGAGTCCAACGCGCCCTCTAGCTCCTCTTGCCGTGCCTCGAAATGCCATTCCCAAACGCGGCCGAATTCCAGCGACAGCCTCGCTGCTCGTCACCGTAGTTTCCGGCCGTGCCACCACCGTAGATGGATGCGGCGCGGAGTACTCGATCGAAACATGCCCGTTCCGCTTGATTTGGTCGCCCCTGCGCAGTTTTCGCGAGACGCCGCCTTCTCTGGTGGTCGCCGGAGCAGGCGCCGGCGTTGAACGCCGGTGGGCCGACGTGGCGCCACTGGGGCCACCCCCAGGGTCACTGCCTGGTGGCCCCCAGGGCCCAGCTGGCCCAGTTGACTTTAGTCAACTCCTGACTGGACCAGCCCCAGCCACTGACAGATGGGGCCCACCCCTCCTAACTAACTAAAACTAATTTAGAATTAATTAATTAACTTAATTAGTGGCTGACAGGTGGGCCCAGTAGCTTAATTAACTAATTAGTTTTAATTTATCTCTGCTTAACACTAACAGAGGCTGACATGTGGGTCCCAGTGGGACCCACCTGTCAGGTTTGACCCTGGCCAGCCGTCTGTTGACTGCTGATGCCAGCAAGGCGTCATGCTGACGTCACCCCCGCACTGTTGTGGATAATGTTGGTTTAATTAATAAAAATAATTCTAGAAATTGTTAAAATCTTTAGAAATTCGTAGAAAATAATCCGTAGCTCAGATCGTAAAACTTTGTACATGAAAGTTGCTCAGAACGACGAGACGAATCCGAATATGCGGTCCGTTTGTCCGCCACACGTCCCTAGCATAGTGAACATGCAACCGTCCCCCTTCGTTTCCTCTGCCCGAAAATGCCAAACTTCGGGAAAACATTCCCGGATGTTTTCCCTCTTCACCTATATCGTGTAGCACCGCGTCCGAACACCCCTAGCTCGGCGTACTGTCATGTCATGCTCTTGTTTGCTTTATATTTATTGTTTCCTCCCCCCTCTTCCCTCTCGGTAGACCCCGTCACCAACGTCGTCCCCGAGACCGGCGCAGCTCAGGAGCCTGGCGACACCATTGACGACCTTGTCTTTGCCGCCGAGCAACCAGGCAAGCACCCCCCCCTTGAGCATACCGATATCGCCTATTCTTTCTCTCTCATGCTTGCATTAGAATTGTTGCAGCTACTGCTTTACCTATTCTGATGCATAGCCTGTTTATTGTAACCTGCTATTGAAACCTTACCTGCTTATCCTAAACTGTCTAGTATAGGCTAGGTAGAGACCTATCAGTGACCCCACTTGTCCCGATTGCCCCGCTGGATCATCAGAAGACTCGACGACCAGGCCCCAGCAACGCACATCACCCCCTTAGTTGTAACGACGCTGCAGCGTTACTATCGAGTGCCGAGGGTGATACCTCATGTAGCACTTCTGATGTTAACTCTGTAGAGTAGCTATTCGGTCGTGGTCATCGAGGGTGATTCCTCCTTCACCACTTCCGATAACGACACTGTCGTGCAACGCCTCAAGTGTGAACCCATCGAGGGTGATTCCTCCGAGTTCACCTTGACGGATACATCGAGTAGGAATCCAACGAGGGTGATACCTCGGATTCCACTGATGTTGTGGACACATGGATACTTGGACTTTGCACTGTTATTTGGAAAGGCGGGTCGACCCTGAGGGGTACCCGCGTGAGCCTAAGTGGCGAGTGTTGTGGAGACGGGTTGACCTGGAGGTTGCCCGAGATATGAATACGAGGCGTGGCCGGGCATTCTTAGCCCTTGCCGCAAGTCCTCGAGACGGGGCGACGGGGTCACATCGATCGTGAGTCTCTGCTCGTTACCGCACTACCAACACACTACGATTTGGATATTTGATCTGAGTGGGCCTTTGGCCCGATAGCACTAACCATCACGCGAGAAAAGTTATGGGCAGTCTGCATCGTATGCAACAGCCGAAAGCTTTGTCAGACGTCCAGTTCAGCATTGTGGCCGGGTCGGATCGTGCCATTGGCGCTGGTATCCACCCTGCTCGCAACGACCCGGAGTGCACAGGGTGACGGCCCAAGACCCCTGAGTGCTTAGGATGTAGACCGGCGGGGACCTCTCTGTTGAGCTCTAGGTAGGGCTGCGGTGTGTCGTTTGGCCGAGGCCGGGCATGACCCAGAAAGTGTGTCCGGTCGGAGTTAAGCGAGCGTGGTGGGTAAGTTGGTGCACCCCTGCAGGGAAGAACTAATCTATTCATAGCCGGATCCTCGGTAACGGACACTCGGAGTTGTATCCCGATCGATACAACTAGAATTGGATACTATAGCTCTGGGATTGCTTTCTCGCAGGGAGTCAAGAAAGGATCTCTGGGTGAGGTTGAGACTTAATGATACTACTACTTTATATTGTACTAATCTACACTCTTCTAATGATGCAAGACCTCTGAAGATGCTAGCCATCGATATGACTAGGCCTTCCCTCTATTCTGGCATTTCTACAGCCCAGTCCACATATACAGCCTCTCTTTGATAATGTTGCATATGTAGTGTAGATCCTTGCTTGCTGAGTACTTCGGATGAGTACTCACGGTTGCTTTGCTTTCTTTTTCTCCCCATATCCATTTGATGCAACCAACTGACGGAGCCCCGGATACAGCTGCCCCCGCCGACGATCGCTACTACTACCCCGAGGGTGGATACTACTACGAGTTGGCTGATGACCAGGAGTAGGTTCGGAGGGTCCCAGGCAGGAGGCCTGCGCCTTTCGATCATAGCTTTTGTTTTGCCCCGCCTTTCTAGAGGCTTATCTGTTTCTGTTTCATATCTGTACCCAGATATCTGATGCTTCCGCTGATGCTTGTACGCAAGCTTATGTATTTGAGCCCTCGAGGCCCCTGGCTTGTAATATAAAGCTTGTATCACTTTATTTATGTTTTAGAGTTGTGTTGTGATATCTTCCCGTGAGTCCTTAGGCTTGATCGTGTGCATTTGCGTGTATGATTAGTGCACGATTGAGCCGGGGGCGTTACAAATAGCATACGATGGGTAAACAAATTACTGTTGGGCAATTGATAGAACTTCAAATAATTATGATGATATCCAGGCAATGATCATTATATAGGCATCACGTTCAAGATTAGTAGACCGACTCCTACCTGCATCTACTACTATTACTCCACACATCGACCGCTATCCAGCATGCATCTAGTGTATTAAGCTCATTGAGAAACGGAGTAATGCAATAAGAATGATGACATGATGTAGACAAGATCTATTCATGTAGGATTAGACCCCATCTTGTTATCCTTAATAGCAACGATACATACGTGCCATTTCCCCTTCTGTCACTGGGATTGAGCACCGTAAGATCGAACCCATCACAAAGCACCTCTTCCCATGGCAAGAAAAATTGATCTAGTCGGTCTAACTAAACCAAAGGTTCGAAGAAGAAATATGAGGCTATAAGTAATCATGCATATAAGAGATCAAAAGACTCAAATAACTTTCATGGATAAAAACATAGATCTGACCATAAACTCAAAGTTCATCGGATCCCAACAAACACACCGCAAAAAGATTTACATCAAATAGATCTCCAAGAGACCATTGTATTGAGAATCAAAAGAGAGAGAGGAAGCTATCTAGCTACTAACTACGGACCCGTAGGTCTACAATGAACTACTCACGCATCATCGGAGAGGCACCGATGAGGATGATGAACCCCTCCGTGATGGTGTCTAGATTGGATCTATGGTTTCTGGAACTTGCGGCGGCTGGAATTGTATTTCATCGACTCCCCTAGGGTTTCTGGAATATTGGGGTATTTATAAAGCAAAGAGGCGGTGCGGGAGGCCACCGAGGTGGGAACAACCCACCAGGGCGCGCCTGGGCCTCCAGGCGCGCCCAGGTGGGTTGTGCCCCCCTCGGGGCACCCCTCTGGTACTTCCTTGGCCCAACTTGTGTCTTCTGATCCAGAAAAAATCACCAAAAAGTTTTGCTGTGTTTGGACTCCGTTTGGTATTGATTTTTTGTGAAGTAAAAAACAAGCAAAAAACAGCAACTGACACTGGGCACTATGTCAATAGGTTAGTCCCAAAAAAATGATATAAAGTTGCTATAAAATGATTGTAAAACATCCAAGATTGATAATATAACAGCATGGAACAATCAAAAATTATAGATACGTTGGAGACGTATCAGCATCCCCAAGCTTAATTCCTGCTCGTCCTCGAGTAGGTAAATGATAAAAACAGAATTTTTGATATGGAATGCTGCCTAACATGTTCATCACATAATATTTTCTTTGTAGCATGGACATTTGGACTTTTATATGATTCAAAGCAATAGTCTAGTTTTGACATGAAGATTACAATACTCAAGCACATAAACAAGCAACCATGTCTTTCAAAATATCAACACTAAAGCAAGTTATCCCTAGCCCATTATGCTCAATCATTGATCCATTCATGAAACACACTCGCATATTAGCTACACCCAATGCTCAAGTACGATCATAGTGCCCCTTAGTTGGTGCTTTATATGAGAAGATGGAGACTCAAAAAATAAAAATTGCATAAAGTAAATAGAAAGGCCCTTCGCAGAGGGAAGTAGGGATTTGTAGAGGTGCCAGAGCTCAAAGCGAAAAAAAGATAGAGAAAAAACATTTTGGGTGGCATGCTTTTCATGTCAACGTAAACGATCGAGTAGTTCCCAATACTTTCCATGCTAGATATATCATAGGCGGTTCCCAAACAGAAAATAAAGTTTATTCCTTTTTCCACCATACTTTCACATTCCACGGCTACCCGAACCCACGGGTGGCGTCCATACCAACACTTTCCAAGGAATTTATTATTTGACAACATAAAGTAAATTCATTTTTCATTTCGGGACTGGGCATCCCTAATACCTTTGCCGTACTCTCGTGCAATGACAAGTGAATAAACACTCGTCTTGAGAATAACACATCTAGCATGGAAAAATATCAGCCACCCCCTACCGTTTCATGAGCGGTACGAGCACACAAAAGAGAAATTTATTTTGAAAATTAGAGATGGCACATACAAATTTGCTTAGAATGGCACGAAAATACTGCATATAGGTAGGTATAGTGGACTCATATGGCAAAACTGGTTGAAGGATTTTGGATGCACAAGTAGTGATCATACTTAGTGCAAATGATGGCTAGCAAAAGATTGAGAAGCATCCAACCAAGAAACGAAAAATCTCATAAGCGAGCATTAAGCATAACTAACACCGAATAATGCACCACAAGTAGGATATAATTTCATTGCATAACTATTGACTTTCGTGCTTGCATAGGGAATCACAAACCTTGACATCAATATTCTTACTAAAGCATAATTACTCATCAACATGACTCACATATTATATCATCATATCGCAAAACTATTACAAGGAATCAAGTTTATTTTGTCCAATGATCTTCATGAAAGTTTTTATTATATCCCTATTGAATATCTATCACTTTGGGACTAGTTTAATGTGTTGCTTTTGATAGCTCAAACAAATCTAAGTGAAGAACATGAGCATAAAAATTTCCTTCTCTCAAAATAATTTAAGTGAAGCATGAGAGAATTTCTTCAAAATTACTACTCTCAAATAAATCTAAGTGAAGCATGAGAGCATTTCTTCAAAAATATTAAAGCACACCATGCTCAAAAAGATATAAGTGAAGCACTAGAGCAATTCCATAGCTCATAAAGATTTAAGTGGAGCATAGAGAGCAATTCTAACAAATCATAGCATAATTTTGGCTCTCTCAAATAGGTGTGTCAAGCAAGGATACTTGACTAAAAATAAAAAGTAAAACAAGCAAAGACTCAAATCATATAAGACGCTCCAAGCAAAACTCATGATATGTGACGAATAAAAATATAGCTCCAAGTAAAATACCGATGGTCGTTAGAAGAAAGAGGGGACACCACTCGGGCATCCCCAAGCTTAGTTGCTTGCTTCTCTTTTAGATAATAGCTTGGGATGCCGTGGGCATCCCCAATCTTAGGCTCTTCTTACTTCTTATTCCTTCATCCATCGTGATCCCACCCAAAACTTGAAAACTTCAATCACACAAAACTCAACAAAACCTTCGTGAGATCCGTTAGTATAACAAAGCAAATCAATACTATAAGTACTGTTGCAAACCCATTCATATTTTATTTTTGCATTATATATACTGTATTCCAACTTTACTATGGCTTACACCCTCCAATACAAATCATAGATTCATCAAAATAAGCACACAACGCAAAGAAACTGAATCTGTCAAAAACAGAATAGTCTGTAGCAATCCGAAAACTTCGAATACTTCTGTAACTCCAAAAATTCTGAAACATTAGGAAAACGTAGGAAATTTGTATATCAATCTTGTGTAAAAAAAATCAGAATTTTTTGTCGCTTCTGTGAATTTCTAAAATTATTTTACTGGACGCAAAAGTTTCTGTTTTCCAACAACATCAAATCAACTATCACCCAACATGATCCCAAAGGCTTTGCTTGGCAAAAACTCTAATTAAAACACAAAAAATACAATCATAGCAGTAGCATAATTATGCAAACACTCAAGAACATAAAGAAAAAGACAAAAATAAATTTTATTCATTGGGTTGCCTCCCAACAAGTGCTATCATTTTATGCCCCTAGCTAGGCATAATGCAAAGATCCAAGTGTTGTCATCTTTATTTATAGATCTGTAAGATGCCCTCATGATTGATTCATATGGTGGCTTAATTATTGTTATAGGGAAGTGTTCCATACCCTTTCTCAAAGGAAATTGGAATTTGATGTTCCCTTCTTTCATACCAATCATGGCACCCATAGTGCGTAAAAACGGTCTACCAAGAATAATTGGACAAGACCGATTGCAATCAATATCAAGAACAATAAAATCTATGGGCACATAATTCCTATTTGCAAGGATTAGAACATCATTAATTCTTCCCATAGGCTTTTTAATAGTAGAATCCGCCAAGTGCAAATTTAAAGAACATTCTTCAATATCGGTAAGACCAAGCACATCACATAAGGATTTCGGAATTGTAGAAACACTAGCACCTAAGTCACATAAAGCAAAACACTCATAATTTTTAATCTTGACTTTGATAGTAGGTTCCCATTCATCATGTAATTTTCTAGGAATTGAAATCTCTAATTCCAACTTTTCTTCCAAAGCTTTCATCATAGCATCAACGATATGTTTAGTAAAGGCTTTATTTTGTTCATAAGCATGGGGTGAATTTATCATGGATTGCAACAAAGAAATACAATCAATCAAAGAGCAATTATCATAATTAAAGTCTTTGTAATCCAAAAGAGTGGGCACATCACTAGTTAAAGTTTTGACCTCTCCAAACCCACTTTTACCAATTTTCTCAACAAGATTTTCACCCTCCAAATTATCGGGACGCCTTCTAGCTAAAGTTGACTCTTCTTCAGCCCCTTTATCATCAATCTTAATTTTACTAAACAAGGAATCAATAGAAGAAACACTAATCACTTTAAGATCTTCATCTTTTTTATGAAAGCAATCGCTAGAAAACGCTTTTTGTAAAAATTCTCTTTTAGCTCTAAGCATAGCGGTTCTTTTCTTACTTTCATCCATACAAACATATAAAGCTTTAATTGATTCCTCAACCTTAGGCACAAAAATTTTCATCTTGAGATTTTCTACATCATGAGAAATTCTATCAATGCTTCTACACATATCATCAATTTTACTCAACTTTTCTTCTATCATAGTATTAAAATTCTTTTGAGCATTGATAAATTCTTTAATATTATTCTCAAGATCAGAGGTGTTCCTATTATTATTATAAGAAGGATTACCATAGGAATTACCATAATTATTAGAGGAATTTCCCAGAAAAGGTCTAGGATTAAAATTACCTCTATAAGCATTGTTATTTAAATTGTTTCGTGAGACAAAATTCACGTCTACGGCATCACTATTTTGCTCAATCAAAGTAGACAAAGGCACATCATTAAGATCAATAGGAGTATTTTTATTGGAAACCAACTTCATAAGAGCATCAACTTTTTCACTCAAAGAATTTATTTCTTCTACCGAATTAACCTTTTTACTAGTAGGAGCTCTTTCGGTATGCCATTGTGAATAATTTGCCATAATATTATCAAGCAATTTAGTAGCTTCACCCAAAGTAATCTCCATAAAAATACCACCCGCGGCGGAATCTAAAAGATTTCTAGAAACAAAATTCAACCCCGCATAAAAATTTTGTATGATCATCCAAAGATTTAAACCATGAGTAGGATAATTTCTTAGCATCAATTTTATTCTTTCCCAAGATTGCGCAACATGTTCATGCTCAAGTTGCTTAAAATTCATGATTTGCGTCCTAAGGGAAATAATTTTCGCGGAAAGAAAATACTTAGTAATAAAAGCATCTTTGCACTTATCCCAAGAATCAATACTATTGCGAGGCAAGGAAGAAAACCAAATTTTTGCATGATCTCGCAAAGAAAATGGGAATAATTTCAACTTCACAATATCATTGTCCACATATTTTTTCTTTTGCATATCGCATAATTCCATGAATGTGTTAAGATGGGATGCGGCATCCTCACTAGGAGTACCGGAAATTTGATCTTTCGTAACAAGATTCAGCAAAGCGGCATTAATATCACAAGACTCCACACTAGTGGCGGGAGGAGCAATCGGAGTGCTAATAAAATCATTGTTGTTGGTGTTAGAGAAATCACACAACTTGGTGTTCTCTTCAGTCATCGTGACTAAGCAACAAGATTTCACTCAAAAACAGATCTGACGAGAAAACGGCGAACGAAAAAGAGGGCGAACAAAACGGCAAATGTTTGTGAAGTGGGGGAGATGAAAATGAGAGGCAAATGGCAAATAATGGAAATTGCAAGGAGATGAGATTTGTGATTAGGAACCTGGTAGATGTTGATGATGTCTCCCCGGCAACGGCGCCAGAAATTCCTTTTGATGTCGCTTGAACTACGTCGGTATTTCCCCAAAGAGGAAGGGATGATGCAGCACAGCTACGGTAGGTATTTCCCTCAGTGATGAGACCAAGGTTATCGAACCAGTAGGAGAACCACGCAACACTACATGAATGGCACCTGCACACAAAGAACAAATACTTGCAACCCGATGTAAAAGAGGTGTTGTCAATCCCTCCTGGGTAAAGAGATAGATAAATTTGTAGTAGATCGGATAAATAGATATCGCGGGAACGCGAGATAAAATAAATAAAAATAAATTATAGCAAGATATTTTTGGGTTTTTGGATTAATAGATCTGAAAATAAAAGCAAATAAAAATAGATCTCGAAGGCAAATATGATAAAGAAGAGACCCGGGGGCCGTAGATTTCACTAGTGGCTTCTCTCGAGAAAAATAGCATACGGTGGGTAAACAAATTACTGTTGGGCAATTGATAGAACTTCAAATAATTATGACGATATCCAGGCAATGATCATTATATAGGCATCACGTCCAAGATTAGTAGACCGACTCCTGCCTGCATCTACTACTATTACTCCGCACATCGACCGCTATCCAGCATGCATCTAGTGTATTAAGTTCATGGAGAAATGGAGTAATGCAATAAGAACGATGACATGATGTAGACAAGATCTATTCATGTAGGAATAGACCCCATCTTGTTATCCTTAATAGCAACGATACATACGTGTCATTTCCCCTTCTGTCACTTGGATTGAGCACCGTAAGATCGAACCCATCACAAAGCATCTCTTCCCATGGCAAGAAAACTCAATATAGTCGACCTAACTAAACCAAAGATTCGAAGAAGAAATACGAGGCTATAAGCAATCATGCATATAAGAGATCAAAAGACTCAAATAACTTTCATGGATAAAAACATAGATCTGATCATAAACTCAAAGTTCATCGGATCCCAACAAACACACCGCAAAAAGAGTTACATCAAATAGATCTCCAAGAGACCATTGTATTGAGAATCAAAAGAGAGAGAGGAAGCCATCTAGCTACTAACTATGGAGAGGCACCAATGAGGATGATGAACCCCTCCGTGATGGTGTCTAGATTGGATCTGTGGTTTCTGGAACTTGCGGTGACTGTAATTGTATTTCGTCGACTCCCCTAGGGTTTCTGGAATATTGGGGCATTTATAGAGCAAAGAGGCGGTGCAAGAGGCCCCCGAGGTGGGCACAACCCACCAGGGCGCGCCTGGGCCTCCAGGCGCGCCGAGGTGGGTTGTGCCCCCCTCGGGGCATGCTACTTCTTGAGCTTGCGTTGGTTTTTCCCTTGAAGAGGAAAGGGTGATGCAGCAAAGTAGAGATAAGTATTTCCCTCAGTTTGAGAACCAAGGTATCAATCCAGTAGGAGACAACTCACAAATCACCGAATACCTTCACAAACAATCAAACAACTTGCACCCAACGCGATAAAGGGGTTGTCAATCCCTTCATGGTTACTCGCAAAAGTGAGATCTGATAGAGATAGATAATCGATAAAGTAAATATTTTTGGTATTTTTGTTTTATAAATCGGAAAGTAAAAGATTGCAGAATAGTAGATCGGAAACTTGTATGATGAAAAGTAGAAGATTATATGATGGAAAATAGACCCGGGGGCCATAGGTTTCACTAGAGGCTTCTCTCAAGATAGAAAATAATACGGTGGATGAACAAATTACTGCATAGCAATTGATAGAAAAGCGGAAAGTTATAACGATATCTAAGGCAATGATCATGAATATAGGCATCACGGCCGTGTCAAGTAGACCGAAACGATTCTGCATCTACTACTATTACTCCACACATCGACCGCTATCCAGCATGCATCTAGAGTATTAAGTTCATAAAGAACGGAGTAACGCATTAAGTAAGATGACATGATGTAGAGGAATTAACTCAAGCAATATGATGAAAACCCCATCTTTTTATCCTCGATGGCAACAATACAATACGTGCCTTGCTGCCCCTACTATCACTGGGAAAGGACACCGCAAGATTGAACCCAAAGCTAAGCACTTCTCCCATTGCAAGAAAAACCAATCTAGTTGGCCAAACCAAACCGACAGTTCGAAGAGAATTACAAAGATATCAAATCATGCATATAAGAATTCAGAGAAGATTCAAATAATATTCATAGATAAGCTGATCATAAATCCACAATTCATCGGATCTCGGCAAACACACCGCAAAAAAAGTATTACATCGAATAGATTTCCAAGAACATCGAGGAGAACATGGTATTGAGAATCAAAGAGAGAGAAGAAGCCATCTAGCTACTAGCTATGGACCCGTAGGTCTGTGGTAAACTACTCACGCTTCATCGGAAGGGCAATGGTGTTGATGTAGAAGCCCTCCGTGATCGAATCCCCCTCCGGCAGGGTGCCGAAAAAGGTCCCTAGATGGGATCTCACGGGTACAGAAGGTTGCGGCAGTGGAAAAGTCTTTTCGTGGATGCCTCTGTTGGTTTGGGGATATATGGGTATATATAGGCGAAAGAATTAGGTCAGGAGGTGCACGAGGGGCCCACAATGGTGGGGGCGCGCCCTACCCCCCTGGGCGCACCCTCCGTCCTTGTGGCCGCCTCGTGGCTCCTCCGACTTCATCTCCAAGTCTCTTGGTTTCCTTCTGGTCCAAGAAAAATCATCGTGAAAGTTTTATTCCGTTTGGTATTCCTTTTCTGCGAAACTCAAAAACAAGGAAAAAAACAGAAACTGGCACTGGCACTGGGCTCTAGGTTAATAGGTTAGTCCCAAAAATAATATAAAATAGCATATTAATGCATATAAAACATCCAAAACAGATAATATAATAGCATGGAACAATCAAAAATTATAGATACATTGGAGACGTATCAAGCATCCCCAAGCCTAATTCCTGCTCGTCCTCGAGTAGGTAAATGATAAAAACAGAATTTTTGATGTGGAATGCTACCTAACATATTTATCCATGTAATTTTTTTATTGTGGCATGAATGTTCAGATCCGTAAGATTCAAAACAAAAGTTTAATATTGACATAAAAACAATAATACTTCAAGCATACTAACAAGGCAATTATGTCTTCTCAAAATAACATGGCCAAAGAAAGCTTATCCCTACAAAATCATATAGTCTGGCTATGCTCCATCTTCATCACACAAAATATTGAAATCATGCACAACCCTGATGAAAAGCCAAGCAATTGTTTCATACTTTTGATGTTCTCAAACCTTTTCAACTTTCACGCAATACATGAGCGTGAGCCATGGACATAGCACTATAGGTGGAATAGAAGGTGGTTGTGGAGAAGACAAGAAGAGGGAGATAGTCTCACATCAACTAGGCGCATCAATGGGCTATGGAGATGCCCATCAATAGATATCAATGTGAGTGAGTAGGGATTGCCATGCAACGGATGCACTAGAGCTATAAGTTTATGAAAGCTCAAAAAGAAACTATGTGGGTGTGCATCCAACTCGCTTGCTCACGAAGACCTAGGGCAATTTGAGGAAGCCCATCATTGGAATATACAAGCCAAGTTCTATAATGAAAAATTCCCACTAGTATATGAAAGTGACAACATAGGAAACTCTCTATCATGAAGATCACGGTGCTACTTTGAAGCACAAGTGTGGTAAAAGGATAGTAACATTGCCCCTTCTCTCTTTTCTCTCTCTTTTTTTATTTGGGCCTTCTCTCATTTTTTTTGGCCTCTTTTTTTCGTCCGGAGTCTCATCCCGACTTGTGGGGGAATCATAGTCTCCATCATCCTTTCCTCACATGGGACAATGCTCTAATAATGAAGATCATCACACTTTTATTTACTTACAACTCAAGAATTACAACTCGATTCTTAGAACAAAATATGACTCTATATGAATGCCTCCGGCGGTGTACCGGGATGTGCAATGAATCAAGAGTGACAAGTATGAAAGAATTATGAACCGTGGCTTTGCCACAAATACGATGTCAACTACATGATCATGCAAAGCAATATGACAATGATGAAGCGTGTCATAATAAAACAGAACGGTGGAAAGTTGCATGGCAATATATCTCGGAATGGCTATGGAAATGCCATAATAGGTAGGTATGGTGGCTGTTTTGAGGAAGGTATATGGTGGGTGTATGGTACCGGCAAAAGTTGCGCGGTACAAGAGAGGCTAGCAATGGTGGAAGGGTGAGAGTGCGTATAATCCATGGACTCAACATTAGTCATAAAGAACTCACATACTTATTGCAAAAATCTATTAGTTATCAAAACAAAGTACTACGCACATGCTCCTAGAGGGATAGATTGGTAGGAAAAGACCATCGCTCGTCCCCGACCGCCACTCATAAGGAAGACAAATAATAAATAAATCATGCTCCGACTTCATCACATAACGGTTCACCATACGTGCATGTTACGAGAATCACAAACCTCACCACAAGTATTTCTCAAATTCACAATTACTCACTAGCATGACTCTAATATCACCATATTTATATCTCAAAACTATCATAAGGAATCAAACTTCTCATAGTATTCAATGCACTTTATATGAAAGTTTTTATTATATCCCTCTTGGATGCCTATCATATTAGGACTAAATTTATAACCAAAGCAAATTACCATGCTGTTTAAAGACTCTCAAAATAATATAAGTGAAGCATGAGATTTCAATAATTTCTATAAAATAAAGCCACCGCCGTGCTCTAAAAAGATATAAGTGAAGCTCTAGAGCAAAATTGCCTAGCTCAAAAGATATAAGTGAAGCACAAAGAGTATTCTAATAAATCATGATTCATGCGTGTCCCTCTCAAAAGGTGTGTATAGCAAGGATGATTGTGGCAAAATAAAAATCAAAGACTCAAATTATACAAGACGCTCCAAGCAAAACACATATCATGTGGTGAATAAAAATATAGCCTCAAGTAAAGTTACCGATAGATGAAGACGAAAGAGGGGATGCCTTCCGGGGCATCCCCAAGCTTAGGCTCTTGGTTGTCCTTGAATATTACCTTGGGGTGCCTTGGGAATCCCCAAGCTTAGGCTCTTGCCACTCCTTATTCCATAGTCCATCAAATCCTTACCCAAAACTTGAAAACTTCACAACACAAAACTCAACAGAAAATCTCATAAGCTCTGTTAGTATAAGAAAATAAATCACCACTTTGGTACTGTTGTGAACTCATTATTTATTTATATTTGTGTAATATATATTGTATTCCAACTTTTCCATGGTTCATACCCCCCGATACTACCCATAGATTCATCAAAATAAGCAAACAACACAAAGAAAACAGAATCTGTCAAAAACAGAACAGTCTGCGAAGATCCGAATTGTTCTAATATTTATATAACTCCAAAATTTTTGAAAAATTAGGACAACAGATAAAATTTGTATATAAATATCTTTTAAAAAATTTATGGTTTTTCAACGTGCCAGTGAATTATTAAAATTCCGTGACTGGAGGCAAAAGTTTCTGTTTTTTCAGCAAGATCAAATCAACTATCATCGTAAGCCATCCCAAAGGTTTTACTTGGCACAAACACTAATTAAAACACAAAACCACATATAACCAGAGGCTAGATGAATTATTCAAAGCAAAATAGGAACAAAAAAAAAGGACAAACAAAAATAAAAATGGGTTGTCTCCCAACAAGCGCTTTTCTTTAAAGCCTTTTTAGCTAGGCATTGAGATTTTGATGATGCTCACATGAAAGACATGAATTGAAGCACAAAGAGAGAATCATAAAGCATGTGAAAAATGAGTTTAATTCTAACATACTTCCTATGCATAGGCATTTTATAAGCAAAAAAATTATCAAGACAAGAAAAACCTAGCACGTGCAAGGAAGGAGAATAAAACATAGACAATCTCAACATGAAGAGAGGCAATTTAGCAACATAAAAATTTCTATGACCATATTTTCCTCTCTCATAATAATTACATGTGGGATCGTATTCAAATTCAACAATATAGCTATCACATAAAATATTCTCTACATGATCCACATGCATGCAAAGTTGACACTCTTCCAAAATAGTGGGATTATCATAAAATAAAGTCATGACCTCTCCAAACCCACTTTTATCAAAAATTTAATAAGATTGATCATTCTCCAAATATGTGGGATCTAGAGTTGACACTCTTCCAAACCCACTTTCAATATGATTGCAAACATTATTATCAATCTCATATTCATCATGGGGCTTAAATAAAATTTTAAGATCATAAGAAGAATCACCCCAATCATGATCATTGCAACAAGTAGCGGACCTAGCAAAACTAGCATCCCCAAGCTTAGGGCTTTGCATATCATTAGCACAACTGACATTAATAGAAATTATAATAACATCATTGCACTCATGCTTTTCATTGAAGGAGCTATCGTGAATCACTTCATAAATTTCTTCTTTTATCACTTCATCACAATTTTCAGATTCACGAATTTCAAGCAAAACCTCATAAAGATAATCTAGTGCACTCAACTCACTAGCAATAGGTTCATCATAATTGGATCTCTTAAAAAGATTAGCAAGTGGATGAGGATCCATAAACTTTTAGCAAGCGAAGATGCAAGAAAAAAGGAGGCACATGGTAACACAAGCAAACAAAAGATCGAACGGAAAGAAGGCAAACAAAAAGGCAAATCTTTTCAAAAATCGTTTTAGAAGTGGGGGAGAGGAAAATGAGAGGCAAATGGCGAATAATGTAATGGAAGAGATGAGAGTTTATGATGGGTACTTGGTATGTCTTGACTTGGCGTAGATCTCCCCGGCAACGGCGCCAGAAATTCTTCCTGCTACTTCTTGAGCTTGCATTGGTTTTTCCCTTGAAGAGGAAAGGGTGATGCAGCAAAGTAGAGATAAGTATTTCCCTTAGTTTGAGAACCAAGGTATCAATCCAGTAGGAGACATTGCACAAATCACAGAATACCTGCACAAACAATCAAACAACTTGCACCCAACGCGATAAAGGGGTTGTCAATCCCTTCACGGTTACTCGCAAAAGTGAGATCTGATAGAGATAGATAATCGATAAAGTAAATATTTTTGGTATTTTTGTTTTATAGATCGGAAAGTAAAAGATTGCAAAATAGTAGATCGGAAACTTGTATGATGAAAAGTAGAAGATTATATGATAGAAAATAGACCCGAGGGCCATAGGTTTCACTAGAGGCTTCTCTCAAGATAGAAAATAATACGGTGGGTGAACAAATTACTGCCGAGCAATTGATAGAAAAGCGCAAAGTTATAACGATACCTAAGGCAATGATCATGAATATAGGCATCACGTCCGTGTCAAGTAGACCGAAACGATTCTGCATCTACTACTATTACTCCACACATCGACCGCTATCCAGCATGCATCTAGAGTATTAAGTTCATAAAGAACGGAGTAACGCATTAAGTAAGATGACATGATGTAGAGGAATTAACTCAAGCAATATGATGAAAACCCCATCTTTTTATCCTCGATGGCAATAATACAATACGTGCCTTGCTGCCCCTACTATCACTGGGAAAGGACACCGCAAGATTGAACCCAAAGCTAAGCACTTCTCCCATTGCAAGAAAAACCAATCTAGTTGGCCAAACCAAACCGATAGTTCGAAGAGAATTACAAAGATATCAAATCATGCATATAAGAATTCAGAGAAGATTCAAATAATATTCATAGATAAGCTGATCATAAATCCACAATTCATCGGATCTCGGCAAACACACCGCAAAAAAAGTATTACATCGAATAGATCTCCAAGAACATCGAGGAGAACATGGTATTGAGAATCAAAGAGAGAGAAGAAGCCATCTAGCTACTAGCTATGGACCCGTAGGTCTGTGGTAAACTACTCACGCTTCATCGGAAGGGCAATGGTGTTGATGTAGAAGCCCTCCGTGATCGAATCCCTCTCCGGCAGGGTGCCGGAAAAGGTCCCTAGATGGGATCACACGGGTACAGAAGGTTGCGGCGGTGGAGAAGTCTTTTCGTGGATGCCTCTGTTGGTTTGGGGATATATGGGTATATATAGGCGAAAGAATTAGGTCAGGAGGTGCACGAGGGGCCCACAAGGGTGGGGGCACGCCCTAACCCCCTGGGCGTGCCCTCCGTCCTTGTGGCTGCTTCGTGGCTCCTCCGACTTCATCTCCAAGTCTCCTGGTTTCCTTCTGGTCCAAGAAAAATCATCGTGAAAGTTTTATTCCGTTTGGACTCCGTTTGGTATTAATTTTTTGCGAAACTCAAAAACAAGGGAAAAACAGAAACTGGCACTGGGCTCTAGGTTAATAGGTTAGTCCCAAAAATAATATAAAATAGCATATTAATGCATATAAAACATCCAAAAATAATAATATAATAGCATGGAACAATAAAAAATTATAGATACGTTGGAGACGTATCAGGGCACCCCTCTGGTACTTCCTTGGCCCAACTTGTGTCTTCTGGTCCAGAAAAAATCACCAAAAAGTTTCGCTGCGTTTGGACTCCGTTTGGTATTGATTTTCTGCGAAGTAAAAAACAAGCAAAAAACAGCAACTGGCACTGGGCACTATGTCAATAGGTTAGTCCCAAAAAATGATATAAAGTTGCTATAAAATGATTGTAAAACATCCAAGATTGATAATATAATAGCATGGAACAATCAAAAATTATAGATACGTTGGAGACGTATCAACGGTCGTCTCGGCTATTATACCTTTGTAGCGTATGTTTGGGGCGGATCAAGTTCGACAGTAGTGGTACACATATTTGTAGTGGAAGTAGTGGTACACGGCGACGGAGAGGAACTTGACGAATCCAAGTTCTTAAGGGTCGTCGTTGAACTTGTTGAATCCCATGACGAGGGTAGTGGATGTCATGGAAGTAGTGGTACACGCGGTCTTGTCGGATCCATAATGATGGTAGTCATATACGACAAACGTAGTGGTACTATGCGTTGTTCATCGTGGTACTTGAGTAAATCCACGGAGGCAGTTTTTTGGTGCTCTGGGTCTTGCAGTGTAGTCGAACTTGGTGGCCTTGACGATCCGAAGTGGTACTAGGCAAGATACACGACCACGGTAGATGTACACTCACATAGACGTCTAGGGTCATCGGCACTGGAACTTACACATTCCCGTGTGTAGTCGTACTTGGTGTCCTCGGGGCATCGGTGGTAGTCGTACACGCTGATGGTTGTTGTTCGAAGTCATTGCTGAACGGTGGTCTTGAAGAGGTCCAGGTTTCGCGGTGCGGCGATGGTGCAGAGGCGAGCAGCAGCGCTACACGCGGCACGCAGAGGCCCATGGGGAGCACCCATGGCCTTGACCAGGAGCTCGGGGTAGCGATGCGAGGCAGCAGTAGCAAGGCGAGGCAGGGGTAGCATGAGACAGAGATGGAGAGGAGGTCGCAGGGAGAGCTGCTGGAGGTGGTTGCAGGGGGGTAGGGCGGTAGGGCGATGAGAAGGCGAAGGGCTCGCCGATGAGGAGGTGGGCGGCGGCAACGCGCAGCTCACGCAAGGCAGGAGGGCGGCGGCTATGGCGCGGCCATGGGCGCGTAGACAACCATGAGGAGGCACGGGAGAGAAAAAGGAGGTGACACAGAGGTGAGGCCTCGATGTGGCCAGCCGGCAGAGGAGAAGGAGTTGGCTGGCGCGAAGGCGGAGGCGCGGGACACGATGGCGACGGGGGCGGCCTGTTCTCGCCAGCGCCAGAGGACGGCGCTGTGGCGCAGTCGCGGCAGAGCAGCGACGGAGTCAGGAGGCCAGCGCACGGGATAGGGCGGGAGGAGTTGTGCCTTCTGCGTGTGTGGCGGCGTGTGGTGAGATGGGATCGAGCAGAGCTCTGCCCTGTGGCTGCCAAATCCTATTCGGCGCCTTAAGCAGAGCTCTGTACACTTGGTATTATAGCTGGGCCGGCCCATTCTGTTTTTTCTGTTCGTAAAACAAAAAAGATCATGCACACGCCCGGATTTGAACAGGGGATCTCCTGGTCGATACTCGCCGCGCTAACCACCCTACTACCCTCACCTTCAGTGCTAAAATGGAACTTCTTCTCTCTTTTCTACCTTATGTATTTTTCTTTTTTCCTTTTTTCTTTTTCCTTTTGCTTTTCTCCATTTTGCGTTTTTCTTCTCTCTTCTCTTTCTTTTTTCTCATTCGGGAACTTACTTTCTTCATGATTTTTTTTGTATAATTTCTGAATGTTTTTCAGTTTTGTAGGAACTTTTCAAATTCAATGAACTCTTTTCAAATTCGATGAACTCTTTTCAAATTTCATGAACTTTTTTTGAATTCAATGAACTTTTTTACAAAATCAGTAAACTATTTTCAAACTCGATGAACTTTTTTTCAATTTTTTATGATTTTTTTCAAATTCCATGAACTTTTATTGAACTGAAATGAACTCTTTTCAAACTCGATGCACTTTTTTCATATTTTGATGAACTTTTTTCAAATTCCATAAACTTTTATTGAAATTCGATGAACTCTTTTCAAACTCAATGAACTTTTTTCATATTTTGATGAACTTTTTTACAAAATTGGTGAACTATTTTCAAACTCGATGAACTTTTTTTCAATTTTTGATGATTTTTTTTTAAATTCCATGAACTTTTATTGAACTGAAATGAACTCTTTTCAAACTCGATGCACCTTTTTCATATTTTGATGAACTTTTTTCAAATTCCATAAACTTTTATTGAAATTCGATGAACTCTTTTCAAACTCGATGAACTTTTTTCATATTTTGATGAACTTTTTTCAAATTCCATGAACTTTTATTGAAATTTGATGAACTCTTTTCAACTCGAAGAACATTTTTCATATTTTGATGAACTCTTTTCAAATTCCATGAACTTTTATTGAAATTCGATGAACACTTTTCAAACTCGATGAACTTGTTTTCAAAATCGGTGAACTATTTTCAAACTCGATGAACTTTTTTTCAAGTTTTGATGATTTTTTTTCAAATCCCATAAACTTTTTGATATTTGATGAACTTTTTTCATTTTTGTGAAATGTGTTTCAAAATTAATGAACGTTTTTCAGAATTTATGAATTTTTCAAATTCGTAATTTTTTAATCCATGCTTTTTCAGATTTGTGAGCGAAGGGTCGAACAAGAAAAAAAGTTTAGTAAATTCGTAATTTATGAATTTATGAACTTTTTTTCAAGTTCGATGAACATTTATTACGCTGTTGCCGCTGGAAATAATCAATGACAGCAAGACGGCTCGAGTGGCTCTGGACTTTGTACGTGAACTTGAAGGTCGTGAGTTCGAGACCTGTGGAGATCTCAGTTTTTTGCAATTTTTTTTGCAAGATTTTGCGTTCGGTGCTCAACGCCACTCGTGGGCCGGCCCAACTGAGCGTGTAGCGAGCACCAGGGAGAAGTTCGGGCGCCTGAAGCGCCCGATAGGTGCTCTCGCGGCTAGGGTTAAGAGAAGAGGATGGCTGGGCCTTTGTGCAAATGGACCGCCGCGGCTGGGGTGGCTGGCCTGCTGGCCTTCTCTCTTCTTCTTTCAAAATCTTTTCCGTAAATAGAAATCGCAATGAAAGAAAAGGAGAGAAAAGAAAGGGTTAGAGAAAGAATTTGGGCATTGGGTAAAAATCCCCAGACTCACAAAAATGTGAGGAATTTAAATAAAATAGTTTGAAGACTTTGGGAAGATGAAAATTTAAACATGTTTGAATAAAAGTCAGACTGTTTGAATTTAGAAATCCCTTTAGATGGAATCCAAATGGGCTGGAATTTGAGGATGTGGCCCAACATAATTAATATGATCCATGGGCACATAGGTAACATTTATCCGAGAAGATAAAATGGCAAGTTGAATTTCCAAAATCCAAATAAAAGTGAAGTTGGAAGTGAAGTTTGCTCCTGGGGCAAGTTGTGCATGGATTTAGAAATATGGAATTATAGGAATTTAAATTTCACGTGTGTTGAGGTTGATTCCAAGCTAATGGAATATTTATTTTAACTCCCTAATACTATTGGGAAGATATATGTTTTAAAGAGAAATCACCATGTGAATTTCCCTCGATTTAAATGGATCAAAGATCCATGCAATTTATTTGGTTGAGATGCAAGAATTTAATGACATGATGGCATGATGAAATGATGCAATGCAAAACATGGAGCGAACATCATCATCATAATAGTAGAACAAGGAAGGAATCGGTCTCAGGCTGTTACAACTCTCCCCCACTTACAAGAGATCTCACCCGAGATCTTGGAATGAGAAGAGGAAGAAGATGAGGAAGAGGTAAAACAATGTCGCTTCGTTGACAAACATGTGAAACCAAAGAACCTTCGAAGGTTGCAAAGCGATGAAGAATGGCACGAGGAAGAAGCAAGAATTTGATACCACTCTGATTGAAACGAGATGAGGAAGGAAGAATTCGAGCAGCACTCCGGTTAGAAAGGGAGGCAAGACTTGATAAGATGAAAAGAACTTGAATGGAGGACAACACTCCCGTTAAATGGATAAGCAAGGGAAAAAATCATGATCTTGGCAACACGAGACGATGGGTCGAAGAGAGCAACATCACCATGCCTCCGGAACGAAATAATAGAGCTAGATCATTGGAAAAAATTAGATAAGAAAATTGCAACTTCCCACCACAATTGAATTTGAAAAGCATCCTTACAAAGAGGGATTGAACGGAGTTGTTGGAAAATGAACAACGAAAAGAATAAGCTTGTTGTGGGCTTATGGAAAACATATCAAAATTATGAGGTGACAACCGGCCACTAACGGAACAATTGATTGCTTGAGAGGAACAAAAAGATGCAAAACAACACCTCCAAAGACAATGGAGAATTAATTGCACTTAGAAATGCAATAAGAAGAATACTTGAGCTCCTCCAACAACACTTCGAGAATGAAATAAATCTTTGATGAACCACCATGTAGAGCCTCCATGAAGAACTCCGGTAAAAAGAATGATAGCAAGAAGTGAAAATTCAAGGAACAAGATTGGCACCTTGTAATGATTTAGATAGAGCTTCAAGATGAGATAATTGAAAAGACTTGGAACTCTGGAAAAGAAAACATGAACAACTTAGAACCGAGAATTACTTCATCATGAACAAACTCCAGAAATAAAGATGAACAACCGAGAATTTGAAGAACCTCCGGAATAAGGAATTAAATCACCTCGATGAGATAAGAATAAGAATTATGTCATGCTTTACCCTTCATCAACTTAAATTGATGACAAGCAATGGATTTGTCATGCCACTTATTCTTCTTGAAAAGATTAAGCAGATATATAGCACAAACTTGAGAAAATCTTCAACGAACCGCCGGTAGGATTTAAAAGAATGAATGAATTGATATGATATCAAAGGAAGAGGAATCTTGAATGAACAACCATAATAACTGAAAAACGAATGAAGAAAAGGGAACGAACCGCTGGGAAGGATTCGAAAATGAATGAATATACTTGAGGGAATTTCGATACACGCGAACGAATAGATCATGAGCTGACTAGAGAATACTTGAACGATGCCACGGAAGAATTAGAGAGCGATAGCTGAAAGGTAAGGACAAAGAATTCTTCTCAAAATATGGCCTTCAGAGAATCGAAATGAAAACAACTCATGCAAAGCATTTGGGATGGTCGTGAAAAGAATTTCTGATGACTCGAAACAATTGAGAGGATGCCATGAAGCTTGCACCATGAATCTTCAAGAGAACGGGTAAGATTTGGAGGAAAACTCTTCCTCGGTCTTCAACATTGAGAATGCCGATGAGGAACACCACCAAATTGTTGAGACACTCCAGAACAACAAAGAATAGAAAGGTTGAGCGAAAGATGAAAAGAATTTGAAAACGATCTTGGAGAAGGCATATGACTGGTGAAAATACATTCTTATGTCAAACTTCAAAAAGAATTTGAGAATAACTCGGGAAAAATTAGAAGAGTCAGGTAAGATCCTGGGAAAAAACCTATGGGTTAAGGGGCCACTAAAAAGAAACATCGTTGGAACGAATGCTTAGAAAGACATTATGCACCGGTTGACTTAAATGGCTTGAATGAGGTAACAACCTCGAATTAGCTTGAACGGATCTAGGATGGAAAGACGAATCTTTTGAGATGTCTTTAACCCTCCGGAATAAATGAATGAAGAGAGGTGAACGATTAAGAGAGGCTTAGCTAAGAACTTCCGACATGGAAAAGCATGTGAAACAAAAGGAAGAGATATGATCAACACCGAAGCTTGAATTTAAGCCACCGGAGAAGAAAACAGAACAAAGAATGATAAGCTTGAAACTTCCTTAGCATCTTCATGAGAATCACCGGATAAGAACATTGAAGAAAAGAATGGAGGGACTTCTCATTAATAAAAGGATACTTGATTTGGGATTTCTGACTTCGCGAAGAAAAAGGGTGGGAGGGTGGGAAAACAAGGCAACTTGGGACGGATGAAATGGGCACCGTTGAGAAAACTGAGAATTGATCTTCCAAATGGGGAAAATAATAGGATCATCTTGAAGAGAAGCACACCAGTTGGAAAAGAATTGACATGGCAATCTCGATGATGAAGAAGAATTAACACTCCCATAGAAGTATGAGAACACTGCTTAGGAAAGGAATGAAATCAACACTTGTCATCAAAGCAACTCGAACACGACAGCTCAAAACAAAACAAAGGATTTGGCTTGTAGAATAAGCCAGAACAAACATATGATAGAGATTACGTCTGAAATTTGTTGGGGAACGTAGTAATAATTCAAAAAAAATTCTACGTGTCACCAAAATCAAACTAGGAGATGCTAGCAACAAGTGAGAGGGAGTGCATCTTCATACCCTTGAAGATCGCTAAGCGGAAGCGTTACAAGAACGCGGTTGATGGAGTCGTACTCGCGGCGATTCAAATCGCGGAAGATCCGATTCAAGCGCCGAACGGACGGCGCCTCCGTGTTCAACACACGTATAGCCTGGGGACGTATCCTCCTTCTTGATCTAGCAAGGGGAGAGGAGAAGTTGAGGGAGAGCTCCGGCAGCACGACGGCGTGGTGGCGGTGGAGCTCGTGGTTCTCCGGCAGAGCTTCGCTAAGCACTACGGAGGAGGAGGAGTAGGAGGGGGAAGGGCTGCGCCAGGGGCAAGGGTTGCAGCTCCCATGCACCTCCCCACTATATATAGGGGTGGAGGGGGCTGGTTTCTTGCCCTCCAAGTCCATTGGGGCGTTGGCAAAGGTGGGAGGAAAGAAATCCCATCCTTTCCCTTCCCCACCGATTGTTATCCCCCCTTTTTAGGGATCTTGATCTTATCCCTTCGGGATATGATCTTATTCCTTCTAAGGGGGGATCTTGGTGCGCCTTGACCAGGGGTGTGGGGCCTTGCCCCCACTACCCACGTTCATGTGGGTCCCCCCATGCAGGTGGGCCCCACTCCAGAACCTTCTAGAACCTTCCCGGTACAATACCGAAAAATCCCGAACATTTTCCGGTGGCCAAAATAGGACTTCCCATATATAAATCTTTACCTACGGACCATTCCGGAACTCCTCGTGACGTCCGGGATCTCATCCGAGACTCCGAACAACTTTTGGTAACCACATACAATTTCCATTACAACTCTAGCGTCACCGAACCTTAAGTGTGTAGACACTACGGGTTCGGGAACCATGCAGACATGCCCGAGACGCCTCTCCGACCAATAACCAATAGTGGGATCTGGATACCCATATTGGCTCCCACATGTTCCACGATGATCTCATCGGATGAACCATGATGTTGGGGATTCAATCAATCCCGTATACAATTCCCTTTGTCCATCGGTATGTTACTTGCCCGAGATTCGATCGTCGGTATCCCTATACCTTGTTCAATCTCGTTACCGGCAAGTCTCTTTACTCGTTCCGTAATGCATGATCCCGTGGCTAACTCCTTAGTCACATTGAGCTCATTATGATGATGCATTACCGAGTGGGCCCAGAGATACCTCTCCGTCATACGGAGTGACAAATCCCAGTCTCGATTCGTGCCAACCCAATAGACACTTTCGGAGATACCTGTAGTGCACCTTTATGGTCACCCAGTTATGTTGTGACATTTGATACACCCAAAGCATTCCTACGGTATCCGAGAGTTGCACAATCTCATGGTCTAAGGAAATGATACTTGACATTAGAAAAGCTCTAGCAAACGAACTACACGATCTTGTGCTATGCTTAGGATTGGGTCTTGTCCATCACATCATTCTCCTAATGATGTGATCCCGTTATCAACGACATCCAATGTCCATGGTCAGGAAACCACAACCATCTATTGATCAACGAGCTAGTCAACTAGAGGCTCACTAGGGACATGTTGTGGTCTATGTATTCACACATGTATTACGGTTTCCAATTAATACAATTATAGCATGAACAATAGACAATTATCATGAACAAGGAAATATAATAATAACCATTTTATTATTGCCTCTAGGGCATATTTCCAACAAAATTTTCACGGTGGGGCCCACACGGGCTCGATCGTACATCGACCATCAAGTACATTGCTGCACCTGACTTACAAAGCATCCCCGAACCATAGCAAAGCTACAAGGGCTCTTTAAGAAACCACGAGACCACTGTAAAACCGACTGTGTACAGGCGGACCACTGGACGTCGAACCCCAATCTCATATCATGCATCTGTCGGAAAGATTTCCTGGGTAACTACTTGAATTTCCACCTAGGAACTCCCAAAATTCTCGGTTATACAATCCGGTATAACAAGTACATGGAGCAAAATATCATCACACAACTCCTAGCAGAATTCTACACTCCAAATGTACCACCTCCATCAACACATAACCAAAATCTCAGAAACTCGTGTGCCTCAGACTTTCGAAAAAACACAGCTATACTAGCCGTGGCAATACATCTGATCGCTCTCCCCAGTACTGGGTGGCACTAAACTACTCTCACCACAAAGAGTATAGAAGCATTTTCGATGTTGGCGTCCTCTGGTATTGCGGAACTGAAATGATAACAACTGTGACGAGAAAACCTTGGGGCTCAACTCCCCAGGACACTGCCACAACCCCAAAATGTCATGAGGCACAAAGAACAGAATTCCCGTCACGTCGATATCGCAACAATTCAAAAATACCCGGGTGATCCTAAAAAAATTGAAGGCGAAGAGTAGTAGCATCAAAACACCTACGTCATGATTCCTCACCAGAGCGACGAAGGGGATAAGAAGTAAAAAATAATTCCTACTCTCCGATATATATATAGCTAGACTCAAAATAGTTTTTTTAGATTCAACAACGGCAACGGTTCGAACAATCCATGGGGCTCCTGCGGTCCGTAAGGCTCTGATACCAACTTGTAGCGCCCAAGATGTAATTCTATCCCGATCACGTAATGAATTCATGACTGGGGCAAAATCACATTTCGAGCGCATAGCAAGGTGGATATCATTACAACATACCATGTTGAATAGATGAGAATACCAGATAAAGGCTTACACTCGCCACAAGCTACAACATGAATACATTAATACATCAATACATAGCAATCATCATACATAAGAGTAGGATCCAACTACGCATGAAATCAAACGAAAAAGAAGAACGACATCCACCCTGCTAATCCCAGGCTCCCGACCCAGAACCCATCCTATGATCGACGAGGAAGAAGAAGTAGAAGAAGAACTCCAAAAGCAAACATGCATCACTCTCACGTCAAAGCATCGCTTTACCTATACCTGCACCTGTTGTTGTAGTAATCTATGAGCCACGGGGACTCAGCAATCTAATTACCAAGGGTATCAAAACTAGCAAATCTTAATGGGTATGGAATGGTTAAGTGGTGAGGTTGCAGCAAGCACTAAGCATTTGTATGGTGGCTAACTTATAAGTATAAGAGTAAGAAGAGTAAACTATGTATAACGGTCGCAAACTAGTAATGATCAAGAAGTGGTCTTGAACTACTTCCAAGTCAAACATAACCCCACCATGTTCTCTTCCCGAACTCCCTCGAACAGAGACGGCCACGGTTACACACGTGGTTGGTGTATTTTATTTGAAGTTTAGTGTCAAGTTCTCTACAACCGGATATTATAAATTTTCCAAGTCGCCACATAACCACGGGCACGGCTTTCAAAAAGATTTAACCCTGCAGGGATGCTCCAAGTAGTCCATTATAAATTACCACACGCATCCGATGGAACATCCTCACACCGTGATAACACGATGCTTATGATAAGGAATCCCGGTGGACAAGCCACTCATCAAAGGAAAAACTAAACCAGCAAGACCTCCCGACATGTCGACGATCCCGATATGAGCCGCGTATCTCGTTCTCAGGACACGGCGGATAAGCTAAGCTTACGGTTGGCCGAGACCGAAGTTTCCAAGGGGGTGCCGCAAGGTGCTTTGTTTTGGACCAACACTCATGAGGAGCACTGGCCCAGGTTGTTGATTAATTATCCACGGGGACCGGCAGGTCCCTATGCAAGTTTTAGTTGTTATTAGGCAAATGTAGTACTAATGTTGGGCCTTGCTGGAAGAGTTTTATCCTAGGCAAATGATCAAGGGGGTCCCCATAAAACCCCACACATGTTAGGAGCGCTCATCATGGAACATAACATCGGTATGACGGAAACCTAGGCGGCTTGAGTGAAACAAAACACCAGGCAAAAGGCCGAGCCTTCCACCCATTACCAAGTATATATATGCATTAATTAAATAAAAGATATTGTGATATCCCATAATATCCATGTCCCAACATGGAACAACCTACACTGCACCTGCAACTAGCAATGCTATAAAAGGGGCTGAGCAAAGCGGTAACATAGCCAAACTACGGTTTGCTAGGATAGTGGATGTTAGAGGCTTATCATGGAAATTTGGGAGGCTTGACAACCAAGTGGTAGGTAGCGAGACATAGCGATAGCATCAATACAACTAGCAAGCAAAGATAGTAGTGATATCCAAGGTAATGGTCATCTTGCCTGGAATCCCGCTAGGAAGATCGAATCCATGAAGTAGTCAAACAATCGTAGTCGAACGAATCCTCACTCGCAATGTTGCCGAGAACTATCAAGGAGAAGCACAATCGAAAAGAAGCAAACAACATGGTAAACAAACAAGAATAATCATGGCATGATGCACAACCGAGTATGATGCATGTCCGGTTTAATGAGGCATGTCATGGCAAAGTGCAACAATCAAATACTACACTTTAAGTGAAGATCAATATGCAACTCATTGCATATTGACAAAACTTCACAACAATTATTTAGTTCTCTCCCGTTTATGTACATGACAAGATTAAATGTTGTTAATCATGGCAAGAGGTGAACCATAAGTAAACTACACATCTAGGCAAGTTTAAATGAGGCCGGAAACAAAATCCCTATATGCAATTTTTTAATTTGGTATTGTTCTGCCTAAAACACAATTTTAATGTTGTTAAACAGCAAAATAAAGTGCACCATGTCAATCTACACATTTTTCTAGACCATTTACGTATATAGTTTATTTAATTCGGAGCTACGGTTATTTAGATATGAATTAAACCGTTTTAACATGTCATTTATGCAAATTAAATGCAAACATCAATTTAAAAAATTTAAATGTTGTTATCATGATGCAGATGACATATTCAAGTGATATGAAATTTTATGAAATGTTGGCATAATATATGATATGGAGCATTTGTCATCATGGCGGAAAGAATTTGGTGCCACGGCGGCGAAAACGGAAACGATGCCATGGCAACGTTCCGGTGATCCGACAACTCGTTCAGATGCCGGTGCAAAAGAAAGTGTGGTCGTGTGCATGTCATGCAAAGATGGTGGGGTTATCCCGGATACTGGGTGTCTCGCATGTCAGTGGCATGGCAAACGAGGAACAACGTGCAACAAACATTTCGGAAACGAGCATCGCATACATAACATCCATTCGTCCACGGGCGGTCGTCTTGGCAATTATACCTTGTAGCATGTGTTCGGGGCAGATCAAGTTTGACAGTAGTGGTACACGTGTCGGTAGTGGAAGTAGTGCTACACGGCGATGTAGAGGAACTTGACAAGGTCTTAGGGGGTCGTCGTTGAACTTGTCGAATCCCACGACGAGGGTATTGGATGGCATGGAAGTAGTGGTACATGCGGTCTTGTCGGATCCACAATGACGGTAGTCATACATGGCAAACGTAGTGGTACTATGCATTGGTCATCGTGGTACTTGAGTAAATCCATGAAGGCGGTTTTTTGGTGCTCCGGGTCTTGCAGTGTAGTCGAACTTGGTGGCCTTGATGATCCGAAGTGTTACTAGGCAAGATACATGGCCACGTTAGATCTACACGCATGTAGACGTCCGGGGTCATCAGCACTGGACCTTACGCACTCTCGTGTGTAGTCGTACTTGGTGTCCTCAGGGCATCAGCGGTAGTCGTACACGCTGATGGTTGTTGTTCAAAGTCGTAGCCGAACGGTGGTCTTGGTGGTCTTGAAGAGGTCCAGGTTTCGTGGTGGTGCAGAAGCGAGCAGCAGCACTACGCGTGGCACGCAGAGGCCCACGGGGAGCATCCATGGCCTTGACCGAGAGCTCGGGGCAGTGATGCGAGGCAGCAGCAGCAAGGCGAGGCAGGGGCGGCATGAGACGGGGATGGAGAGGACGTCGCAGGGAGAGCTGCTGGAGGTGGTTGCAGGGGGTCGGGCGGCAGTGCGATGAGAAGGCGAATGACTCGGCGATGAGGAGGTGGGCGGCGGCAACGCGCAGCTCACGCAAGGCAGGAGGGCGGCGGCCATGGGTGCGCAGACGACCATGAGGAGGTGTGAGAGAGAAAAAGGAGGCGACACAGAGGTGGGGCCGCACTGCGGCCAGCCGACGACGGAGGAGGAGTTGGCCGACGCGAAGGCGAAGGCGCGGGGCATGATGGCGATGGGGGCGGCCTGTGCTCGCCGGTGTCAGAGGACGGCGCTACGGCGCAGCCGCGGCAGAGCAGCGACGGAGTGAAGAGGCCAGCGCGCGGGCTCGGGCGCGAGGAGTTGGCCCTCCTGCGTCTGTGGTGGCGCGTGGGGAGCGAGTGAGGGGAGATGGGATCGAGCAGAGCTCTCCCCTACGACTAGGGTTAAGAGGAGAGTGTGGCTGGGCCAATGTGTAGATGGGCCGCCGCGGCTGGGGTGGCTGGCCTGCTGGCCTTCTCTCTTCTTCTTTCAAAATCTTTTTCGTAAACAAAAAATCACAATGAAAGAAAAGGAGAGAAAAGAAAGGGTTAGGGAAAGAATTTGGGCATGGGGTAAAATTCCCCAGACTCACAAAAATGTGAGCAATTTAAATAAAATAGTTTGAAGACTTTGGGAAGATGAAAATTCAAACAAGTTTGAATAAAAGTCAAAACTGTTTGAATTTAGAAATCCCTTTAGATGGAATCCAAATGGGCTGGAATTTGAGGATGTGGCCCAACATAATTAATATGATCCATGGGCACATAGGTAACATTTATCCGAGAAGATAAAACGGCAAGTTGAATTTCCAAAATCCAAATAAAAGTGAAGTTGGCTCCCGGGGGAAGTTGTGCATGGATTTAGAAATATGGAATTAAAGGAATTTAAATTGCACGTGTGTTGATGTTGATTCCAAGATAATGGAATATTTATTTTAGCTCCCTAATACTATTGGGATGATATATGTTTTAAAGAGAAATCACCATGTGAATTTCTCTCGATTTAAATGGATCAAAGATCCATGCAATTTATTTGGTTGAGATGCAAGAATTTAATGACATGATGGCATGATGAAATGATGCAATGCAAAACATGGAGCGAACATCATCATCATAATAATAATAATAAAGGAAGGAATCGGTCTCGGGCTGTTACACTCCGGAGTCTTCCTTCCTTAATGGGCTAATAGTCCGACCCATACATTAGTCTGGCTGGGCTAGGACCCCCTAGCCCAGGACACCGTCACCTTGTTACCTTCTTGTGTTTGATTTTGACCTTTGTATCCCTGTATGTGTATGTGGATTTAGCATATGTGTGATTGGATCTTGTCTGTATGAGAGTTCTTGTGTTCCTCTTTGATTTGCTCCCTTTCCCCCCTCCAACTATGGAAAGATCTTCTGTTAGGACCGAGAGTATATCGACCAGAGGGGGGTGAATGGGAGATTCAAAAATTCTTGCGGAAGTTATGAACTGATCCCAAACACAACAGCGGAAATAAGGTACGGTAGAAAAGAACTTAATCAAGCACGTTATTGAGGAATTTACCTATCAAAGTAGCAAGCAACAATAGTTCAAGCATAGGATATCACAGGTTTGACAATGATGATTGTAATGCAATATGCGAAAAGATGCAGTAGCATGAGAGAAAACAAGGTATGAACTACGAAGGAAAACATATGACAAGGAACAATGACGAGGTGAATGAAAGCGACACAGGGAAAGACACGCCAGTCTTAATGAGATAAGTATGAAGAGAAATTTATACGAATGGGATGACTAAACTGAGTGATGTGAATGCAACATGATGAGCACTATAACAGATGAGAACGACAGAGATAACAGAAACGAATGATATGCAACAATCAATGATCGATCAGATAAGCCATCGTCACAGAGCACGAAAGTAAACTGCTGAAGGTAATGCAGTAAGGTAAAGTGAACCAGTGGTGCTCGATGGCGACAGATGGATTTGGTAGACCAGTTCGCCCTTCTGCCAAAGGACTACGTCTGGTTGGAGGGGTTGTGATTTAACACAGAATAAACTCTCTTCGCCCTATTCTCCTTCAACTCGGAGCTGATCAGACTCCAGTTGATTTCACTCATGGTAGATACTTGTCAACGATCTCCAAACCTTCGACAGACCTCTTCGCGAACCACAATGACTATTGGTTGCTGAAGATCTTGCTCGGTGAAGACAATAACTCTTCAACACTCGAGCCGACACCTATCCGTCTAGAGAGTGCATAGCTCTCAAGAGTAATAGGTACAAGAACTCTAAACTCATAACTACTGTGATGCTCAACCACTATCTAAGTTTTGGATCTTGATTTTTCTCTCAGTGGATCTTAAACTCAAATCACTCGGAGAGGGGATGCTCAATCAATCTTCTCAGAAATCTTAAGCGGAGCAGCCAACGGGCAACATTGGAGCGGGGTGGCTATATATAGCCACAACCTTCCTTGAAGGAAAAAAAGTCCAAATTGGACATGTGGAGCAGTCAATGGCCGAACGACATGAGTCCAACGGTCGGAAATTGAGCACAATGGTAACATTCCTTGCGGAGGAAGTAATCCTAACTCCTCAGTTCGAAAGATATCTCCTGCAGCACAAAGAACAATGTCTACTGCTGGCAGGTAATCATTCGAAACATAAAGAGATTTCTCTCAGTCTTGCATAGGTTTTGGGCTAAGCAGCACAGCGGATCTAAGCTTCGAGAACCTATACCCCTCTAAATAGTACGGAGGTCCTATGACTCAAATGAATGAAAGAAGAACAACGAAGTGAATACTATGTCTTCACTTTGTCTTCGACTCCCATTCGCTGCAGTCAATTTTCTTCGGACAGAATCTCCGAACCACTTGCTTCATATCAGCAATAAATTTTCGAGGGATTAACTCCTTCACATCAATCTTCTCGCCTACATGTCTTCAACAGATGTAGCTCATTCCTCTCTGCAACGTAGATATTCTTTGGTGAAGTTCCTCGAACTTGACACTGGAGACATCATTCTCTTTGGTTCTGCATGGACTATTTCTCTGTGTGCACTAGCAAACAAATCAGTCCATGCCTATTTCTGTCAACAATCTCCAAAAGACAAGAGGGCAAATATTGCACCAATAATCTCCCCCTTTTTGGACGATTGTTGACAAAACAGAACACATCGAAAGATAGATAACAGAATGAAATGGATTGCGAAGGATAACGAAAGATGAGAGATAATTACGAAGATAAAACATGCTCACCCTGAAGGTATGCATCATTTGGAGAATGCATAGGAGATAAAACGGAAGTTAGCGAGATGAATCTTCGTCTGAGTGATATTGACATATAATCTAATTTGTCGTCTCGTTTAATGCACTCGACAGTGTCTGAGGTATTTCCTGTCACACACAACCTTTGAAAAAAGATTTGTTAGATAGAGTGAATGCTTTGAAATGGTTTGTGACGAAGGATAAGCCATGAGGATTTGCTCAGAACACGGTTTGAATCCACATGAGATATAAGTTCCCTGCAAGTTAGATACTCGAGGAGAATCAGAGCAAGGGAATCACAGATATATTTCTCGGAGTAGATATGCTTTAGACGAGGTTTTCCTGCAAAAAAAGGAAGATACGACGGAGATGTGCGAGGAAAAACAGCTTATGAATAGCAAGAAATTTAATCTGAAGCTAACTTTCTTCTCCTGCAAAGTTAGATAGCGAAAGATAATCATTGCAGAATATCTAAACATAAGACATATATAGTTTCAAGGAGTGAAAATTCTCTTTTAGAGAAGCATGATTTCCAATCCTCCTAAAAATGTTGTTACTATCCCTGCATGATAGTTAAGTATCGAGGATAATTGTTGCAAGGAAGTAAGCTTTCGATTGCACCTGCAAACAGATACTAGAAGCAAATAACATTGCAGGGGGGTTATTAACGGTACATGACGACCAAGTATTCCAACACCACAGGCGATGCTCCAAGTTTCAAAAGCAAATAGTTCAATGAAAACCAAATAGTTCGACAGAAAAGCAAATACCGAATGGAAACACCCGGCAAATAACCCGCTTATTTATCACTCGATGTTCTTCTCCCCCTTTTTGTCAACAAGTGTCAAAAAAGGAAAGAGAATGCATGCGAGGAACTACTCGTCCAAAGAATCCTCAGAATCAGAACTCGAACTATTCAGCGAAGCAGAACGAGTGATGGTCGAGGCCGAAGCAAGAGTTGGAGACGTAGCATGGGCTTCGGGATCAGCTTCGGGAGCAACAGCACAAGGTGCATCTGGCTTGAAGATAAATGTTCCTGATGTGTCTTCGAGATCATCATCTGGTTCAACAAACAGCAGGTCGGTGGAGGCGGAACACTGAGGAAGCACTGGTGTTTGCCTTCGGATGCGAGGAACTTCAAACAACTCTAGATGATCGTATTCTTTCTCGATACCCTTGGCAAATAGTTATTTGCGAGAATAATGCTTGCATAGAAGGGTCCAGGAGAACTTATTTTGTTCCTTCTCATACATAAGAGCTTGGCGAGTATAATTGTGAACCAGATTTATCTCAATCATCATTTCTAGCTTCACTTTTCGGTCGAGTTTGATATGACTTTCAAGGGCTTGCTGAGTGCGAAGAAAAATCTCGTACGGTGAAGGATTCTCTTCACGAGGGATTTCAACTTTTGCCTTCTTGACCTTTGGAGCAGAAGCATACATAGAAGCAGAAATAGTAGCATCAATCAGTAGCTTCCCTTTGCCGATGTCTTTCACAATCCGGAGTGTGTCACGGACTGGTGGCATATAAACTTTCAGGACATGTGGGCAGAAAAACTTTTCCTCAATAAGCTGCTCAATGGCAAACATGATCCAAGGTGCATATGGCTTCACAGTTTGAGGGCTATCAGCCGCGCAGGCCAGGTTGCGAATGAAAGCATTCGGAATGTCAAAATGAATACCCTGAGCTATGGCTAGAAGAGCATTTGCCACAATGCCATGAATGGTTTCTGGCCAGTTTGTTGGCGTGAGGGAGTTGCAGAGGATTAACGTGGCTTGAATCTGCATTGGTATTTCCTCAAAGAGGAAGGGATGATATAGCACAGCTACGACAAGTATTTCCCTCAGTTATGAAACCAAGGTTATCAATCTAGTAGGAGAACCAAGCAACACTATGTAAATGGTACCTGCACACAAAGAACAAATACTTGCAACCCAACACATAAGAGGGGTTGTCAATCCCTCTACGGTAAAAAGATAGATTAAATTGTATGAGATTGGATAAATAGATCTGACTAAAACACAAAAAATAATAAGTAAAGAAGTGCAGCAAGGTATTTTTGGGTTTTTCGAATAATAGATCTGAAAACAATATGATAAAAGATAGACCCGGGGGCCGTAGATTTCACTAGTGGCTTCTCTCGAGAAAATAGCATACAGTGGGTAAACAAATTACTGTTGGGCAATTGATAGAAGAGCAAATAATTATGATGATATCCAAGGCAATGATCATGTATATAGGCATCACGTCCAAGATTAGTAGACTGACTCCTGCCTGCGTCTACTACTATTACTCCACACATCGACCGCTATCCAGCATGCGTCTAGTGTATTAAGTTCATGGAGAAACGGAGTAATGCAATAAGAACGATGACATGATGTAGACAAGATCTATTCATGTAGGAATATACCCCATCTTTTTATCCTTAATAGCAAAGATACATGTGTGCCTCGCTACCCCTTCTGTCACTGGGTGAGGACACCGCAAGATCGAACCCATCACAAAGCACCTCTTCCCATTGCAAGAAAAATCAATCTAGTTGGCCTAACGAAACCAAAGATTCAGAGAAGAAATACGAGGCTATAACAATCATGCATATAAGAGATCAAAGAAAACTCAAATAATATTCATGGATAGATCTGATCATAAACTCGCACTTCATCGATCCCAACAAACACACCGCAAAAAGTCATTACATCAAATAGATCTCCAAGAACATCGAGGACAACATTGTATTGAGAATCAAAAAGAGAGAAGAAGCCATCTAGCTACTGCCTATGGACCCGTAGGTCTATGGTGAACTACTCACGCATCATCGGAGGAGCGCCAATGAGGATGATGAACCCCTCCGTGATCGTGTTCCCCTCTGGCAGAGTGTCGGAATAGGTTTCTAGATTGGATCTCGTGGTTCTGGAACTTGCGGCGGCTGGAATTGTGTTTCATCGACTCCCCTAGGGTTTCTGGAATATCTGAGTATTTATAGAGCTCAGAGGCGATGGAGGAGACCTCCATGGGCCCCACCACCCATCAGGGCGCGCCAGGGGCCTCTGGCACGCCCAGGTGGGTGGTGGGCCCCATGGGCCTCCCCTCTGGTGCTTCCTTGGCTCCCAAGTTGTCTTCTGGTCCAAAAAATCTCAAAAAAGTTTTGTGGAATTTGGACTCCGTTTGGTACTGATATTCTGCGAGGTAAAAAACAAACAAAAATAGCAACTGGCACTGGGCACTATGTCAATAGGTTAGTCCCAAAAAATGATATAAAGTTGCTATAAAATGATTGTAAAACATCCAAGAATGATAATATAACATCATGGAACAATAAAAAATTATAGATACGTTGGAGACGTATCAGCATCCCCAAGCTTAATTCCTGCTCATCCTCGAGTAGGTAAATGATAAAAATAGAATTATAGATGTGGAATGCTGCCTAACATGTTCATCACATATTCTTTTCTTTTGTAGCATGGACATTTGGACTTTTAGATGGTTCAAAGCAATAGTCTATATTTGACATGATGGCTTCAATACTCAAGCATATCAACAAGTAACCATGTCTTTCAAAATATCAACACTAAAGAAAGTTATCCCTAGCCCATCATGCTCAATCATTGATCCATTCATGAAACACACTCGAATATTAGCTACATCCAATGCACAAGTATGATCATAGTGCTCCCTAGTTGGTGCTTTATAAGAGAGGATGGAGACTCAAATAAAAAAAATTGCATAAATTAAATAGATAGGCCCTTCGCAGAGGGAAGCGGAGATTTGTAGAGGTGCCAGAGCTCAAAGCTTAAATTGAGAGATAAAAAATATTTTGAGAGGCATGCTTTTCCCATTAACAAAAACGACTGAGTAATTCCCAATACTTTCCATGCTAGATACATCATAGGCGGCTCCCAAACATAAAATAATGTTTATTCCTTTTTCCACCATTCTTTCACAATCCATGGCTAGCCGTATCCACGGGTGCCTTCCATACCAACACTTTCCAAGGAATTTAATAATTGAAAACATAAAGTAAATTTCTTTTTCATTTCGGGACTGGGCATCCCTATTACCGCCACACTCTCATACAATGACAAGTGAATAAACACTCATCTTGAGAATAACACATCTAGCATGGAAAAATATTGGCAACCCCCAACCGCTTCATGAGCAGTACAGGCACACAAAAAGGAAATTCATTTTGAAAATTAGAGCTGGCACATACAAATTTACTTAGAACGGCACGAAAATACCACATATAGGTAGGTATGGTGGACTCATATGGCAAAACTGGGTTTAAGGATTTTGTATGCACAAGTAGTATTCCCACTTAGTACAAATGGAGGCTAGCAAATAGATTGAGAAGCAACCAACCAAGAAACAAAAATTCTCATAAACGAGCATTAAGCATAACTAACACCGAATAATGCACCACAAGTAGGATGTAATTTCATTGCATAATGATAACCCACAAGTATAGGGGATCGTTTGTAGCCTTTTTCGATAAATAAGAGTGTCGAACCCAACGAGGAGCTAAAGGTAGAACAAATATTCCCTCAAGTTCTATCGACCACCGATACAACTCTACGCACACTTAACGTTTGCTTTACCTAGAACAAGAATAAAACTAGAAGTACTTTGCGAGAATAAAACTATGAATAAATTGCAAGACAATAAAAGTAGATAGCTTTTGTCACACAAGAAAGTCATTTGTCCCTAGTCAATTGATAACTAGATCGGTAATCATTATTGCAATTTTATATGAGGGAGAGGCATGAGCTAACATACTTTCTCTACTTGGATCATATGCACTTATGATTGGAACTCTAGCAAGCATCCGCAACTACTAAAGATCATTAAGGTAAAACCCAACCATAGCATTAAGAATCAAGTCCTCTTTACTCCCATACGCAACAACCCACTTACTCGGGTTTGTGTATTCTGTCATTCACGCCACCCACCATAAGCGAATCATGAACGTATTGCAACACCCTACAACGGGGATCCCTCATGTTTACGCGACACGGAGGGCACCATAGGACAGCACCAAAATAAAACATACAACTCATACCAACCACGATCATCAATTAGCCCATAGGACAAAACGGATCTACTCAAACATCATAGGATAGCCACATATCATTGGGAAATAATATATAGTGTTGAGCACCATGTTTAAGTAGAGATTACAGCGGGGAAAAGAGGTGTTACACCGCTGCATAGAGGGGAAGAAAGTTAGTGTTGATGGTAGAAAGGTTGTTAATGTAGATCGCCGTCACGATCCTTGCCCCCCGGCGGCACTCCGGCGCCACCGGGAGAGGGGGGAGAGAGCCCCCCTCCTTCTTCTTCTTCCTTGGCCTCCCCCCTACATGGGAGGATGGTTTCCCCTCTGGTCCATGGCCTCCATGGCGGCAGATGGGCAAGAGCCCCTCCTAGATTGGATCTATCTCTCTATTCTTTTCTGTTTCGCGTTCCTGTTTTCTGGCCCTTCGCCGTTTCTTAAATTCCAGGAGGTCCATAACTCCGATTGCGCTGAAATTTTTACACGATTTTTTCCATAAATTATCTTTCTTGCGCCAGAAGAAGAGCCCCAACCGACTTAAGGGGAGCCCACAAGACACCTGCGCGCGCCAAGGGGTGCCCGGCGAGCCCTGATGGGTGGTGGAGGCTGTGGGCCTCCGTTTGTGTTGATTCCAACTCCCAAAAATCACATACATTCCAAAATAAATCTCCGTAAATTTTTATCGCGTTTGGACTTCGTTTGATATGGATATTCTGTGAAACAAAAAACATGCAACAAACAGGAACTAGCACTGGGCACTGGATCAATATGTTAGTCCAATAAATCATATAAAATGTTGCCAACAATATGTGAAAGTTGTATAATATTGGCATGAAACAATCAAAAATTATAGATACGACGGAGACGTATCAGCATCCCCAAGCTTAATTTCTGCTCGTCCTCGAGTAGGTAAATGATAAAAAAGATAAGTTTTTGATGTGGAATGCTACCTAACATAATCTCTATCATATATCTAATCATGGCATGAATATTAAGACAAGAGTGATTCAAAGCAATAGTCTATAATTTGACATAAAGACATCAATACTCAGGCATCCCAACAAACAGTCATGTCTTTCAAAATATCAATGCTAAAGAACGCTATCCCTACGAAATCATATAGTCTTGTCATGCTCTATCTTCTTAACACAAAGTATTTATCATGTACTACCCCGGTGTCAGCCAAGCAATTGGTTCATACTTTTTAACGCGCTTCAGCATTTTCAACTCTCACGCAATACATGAGCGCAAGCCATGGATATAGCACTATGGGTGGAATAGAATATGGTGGTAGAGATTAATTTGGAGGAGACAAAAAGGAAGATAGTCTCACATCAACGCGGCTAATCAACGGGCTATGGAGATGCCCATCAATTGATATCAATGCGAGGAGTAGGGACTGCCATGCAACGGATGCACTAAGAGCTATAAGTGTATGAAAGCTCAAACTGAAAACTAAGTGGGTGCGCATCTAACTCTATAATGAAGAATTCCCACTAGTATATGAAAGTGACAACATAGGAGGCTCTCTATATGAAAAACATGGTGCTACTTTGAAGCACAAGTGTGGAATTGGCATGCCCCTTCTCTCTTTTCTCTCATTTTTTTCTTTCCCTTTTTCTTTTTGGGCTCTTTTTGGCCTCACTTTTTTCTCTTTTTTGTCTCTTTTTTTCTATTTTTGTCCGGAGCCTCATCCCGACTTGTGGGGGAATCATAGTCTCCATCATCCTTTCCTCACTGGGACATGCTCTAATAATGAATAATGATGATCATCACACTTCTATTTACTTACAACTCAATATTACAGCTCGATACCTAGAACAAAGTATGACTCTATATGAATGCCTCTGGAAGTGTACCAGGATGTGCAATGATCTAGCATAGCAAAGATATCAAAAAACGGACAAGCCATGGAAATATCATGCTAGGTATCTTACGATCATGCAAAGCAATATGACAATGAGTGCTCAAGTCATAAAAACGGAAGCGGTGGAAGTTGCATGGCAATATATCTCAGAATGGCTATGGAAATGCCATAATAGGTAGGTATGGTGGCTATTTTGAGGAAGATATAATAAGGCTTATGTGTGATAGAGCATATCATATCATGGGGTTTGGATGCACCGGCGAAGTTTGCACCACGTCTCGAGGTGAGAAAGGGCAATGCACGGTACCGAAGAGGCTAGCAAATTTTGAAAAGGTAAGAGTGCGTATAATCCATGGACTCACATTAGTCATAAAGAACTCATATACTTATTGAAAAAGTTTATTAGCCCTCGAAGAAAATTACTACTATGCATGCCCCTAGGGGGGAGGTTGGTAGGAGTTAACCATCGCGCGCCCCCGACCTCTACGCAAAGGAAGACAATCAATAATAAATCATGCTCCAACTTCATAGCATAATGAGAGGCTATATGTGCATGCTTCGGGAATCACAAGCCTAAACACCAATATCTTACTAAACACGATCATCCACTAGTACCTCCCACATATTATCATCTCTATATTGCAAAACTATTGCAAGGAATCAAACATATCATATTCAGTGATCCACAAGTTTTATGTAGGATTTTCTGACTAACCATGCAATTGACCAATCCCTATTGACTCTCTAAATAGATATAATGGAAGCATGAGAGTTTAATTCTTTCTATAAAATACCATTTTCTATATGAAGAGAAATAGGCAATCCAAACTTCAAATGATATAAGTGAAGCACATGAAGCATTCTATAATGCCATACTCAAAAGATATAAGTGAAGTGCAATGAGCATTCTATAAATCAACCATGGACTATCTCATACCAGCATGGTGCATAAAAGAAAAGTGAAAACTAAACACAAAAGACGCTCCAAGATTTACACATATCACGTGAACGAAACGAAAATGAAAACATACCGATACTTGTTGAAGAAAGATGGGATGCCTTCCGGGGCATCCCCAAGCTTAGACGCTTGATTCTCCTTGGATATTTACTTGGGGTGCCTTGGGCATCCCCAAGCTTGAACTCTTGTCTCTCCTCCTTCTCCTCATATCGAGACCTCCTCAATCTTTGATCACTTCATCCACACAACACTTAACAGAAAACTCGTGAGATCCATTAGTATAATAATGCAAATTACTACTTTAAGTACTGTTGCAAACCCATTCATATTTTGTTTTGCATTATAGCTACTGTATTATAACTTCTCCATGGCTTATACCACCGATACAATCGATAGTTTCATCAAAACAAGCAAAACAATGCATCAAAAATAGAATCTGTCAAAAACAGGACAGTCTGTAACAATCTGAACATTCACAATACTTATGTAACTCTAAAAATTCTGAAAATTTAGGACAAAATAAATTTTTTACATAGAAATACTTTGTAAAAATTTCAGAAACTTTTGACTTTCCAGTAAAAAATGTAAAATCACGCACTACAGCCAAAGTTTCTGTTTTTGCACCGCACATACCAACAAGCAATCTAATCATCCTAAAGGCAAATCTTGGCACATTATTTTTATAATACAATGGATTTGTACAAGGGGATAATTATTTTTGTTGAAAAGTTTCTGTAATCGAGATTCACAAAGTTTCCATGGGCATGAACAAAGTTCAAGGACGTCCCCCACTTCAACAATGCTCGTCTCTCTCACTTTCACTTTCCTTTTTGAAAAAAGTTTTAGGTTCCCCTCTATATTTTTTGGGTTTTAAACTTTATGAAAGCACACAACAGAATAAAATGACTCTCTAAAACTTCTAGGTTGTCTCCTTGGCAGCGCTTTATTTAAAGCCATTAAGCTAGGCATAAAGTGCTCAAGTAATTGATCCACCTGGATCCCAAGGTATATCAAAGCCAATTTTAATTAGCAATGATTTTTAATTTAGTAGTGAGCACAAAGCAACATATATCATGCAATGACGAAGTCTAACTCTCTTCCTATGCATCGGCATGTCATAAAAGAACAATTCATGCACATCAAGTAAAGGTCAATACATAGCATAAGCAGTTTCTTGCAATTTTATCGTGTTGGAAACATAAAGAGGTGGAGATGTAGTTCCTTTTTCATAATAGTTGCAAGTAGGAGCAGCAAGCACATGCATATTATATTCATCAAAATCATCATGTGCAGTAGTAAAATGCAACCCATCAATATAATCCTTAATAAGAGCAAACTTCTCCGACATAATGTAGTTGGAAGAATTCAAAAAGATAATAGGACTATCATGTGTGGGTGCAATAGCAACAATTTCATTCTTAACATAAGGAACTATAGCAAGTTCATCTCCATAAGCATAATTCATATTGGCATCTTGACCACAAGCATAGCAATCATCATTTCATCAAAAAGGAATATTTCAAATGAATCAACGGGATCATGGCAATTATCATAGCATTCATCCTTCGGTAAGCACGAAGGGAATTTAAACAATGTATGAGTTGAAGAGTTACTCTCATTAGAAGGTGGGCACGGGTAGCTAATCCGCTCTTCCTCCTCTTGTTCTTCGCTCTCCTCCTCATCTTTTTCATCCAATTAGCTCATGGTTTCATCAATTTCTTCTTCCATAGATTCCTATAAAATATTAGTCTCTTCTTGGACAGTGGAGACTTCCTCAATAAATACATCAATATCGGAATTGTATTTATAATTCTCATAGCAATATTTAAGTATAGCAAAATTTTCAGGTCTATAAACAACATCATCATAATCTTCATACTTTTCAAACATAGATTCAATTTCATAAGCACCCTTAAAAGCAACAAATTCTTCTATTCGTTCCACATCATAGTAATCATATCTACCATTAGCATAAGAAGCTAAGGTTTCATTATCATTAAATTTGCATGAAAAGGGAAGGTGTGGAGCCTTCATCCTAGAGCAACAAGTATAATCATATCTCAAGCATAGATCCCGAGCATACCAATGCAACATTTCAATTTGATCCCATAAGAGTTTTCCTTTTTGAGTCAAGAGATAATCCCTAAAGTATTCACATTGATCCAACGTGTCTCCCATTATCAAGTTGAATGGGGTTTTCTCAGGATTATCAAAGTAGTGTTTAATAAATTTCACATAACGAGCGTCGAGGGTTTTAGGAGGTTCCCCATCTCCACGAGTAGCAAGTACAACTAATTTTTTTGGTATTTCGTGTTCCATATCCATAGCTAAAGATAGAGAACAACTTAGAACAAAAAATAAAATCTACTTAGTGATAAAACAAACAAGCACACACGAGAATATTCACCCCACGCTATTGCTCCCCGGCAACGGCGCCAGAAAAAGGTCTTGATAACCCACAAGTATAGGGGATCGTTCGTAGCCTTTTTCGATAAATAAGAGTGTCGAACCCAATGAGGAGCTAAAGGTAGAACAAATATTCCCTCAAGTTCTATCGACCACCGATACAACTCTACGCACACTTAACGTTTGCTTTACCTAGAACAAGAATAAAACTAGAAGTACTTTGCGAGAATAAAACTATCAATAAATTGCAAGACAATAAAAGTAGATAGGTTTTGTCACACAAGAAAGTCATTTGTCCCTAGGCAATTGATAACTAGACCGGTAATCATTATTGCAATTTTATATGAGGGAGAGGCATGAGCTAACATACTTTCTCTACTTGGATCATATGCACTTACGATTGGAACTCTAGCAAGCATCCGCAACTACTAAAGATCATTAAGGTAAAAACCAACCATAGCATTAAGTATCAAGTCCTCTTTACTCCCATACGCAACAACCCACTTACTCGGGTCTGTGTATTATGTCATTCACGCCACCCACCATAAGCGAATCATGAACGTATTGCAACACCCTACAACGGGGATCCCTCACGTTTGCGCGACATGGAGGGCACCATAGGACAGCACCAAGATAAAACATACAACTCATACCAACCATCATCATCAATTAGCCCATAGGACAAAACAGATCTACTCAAACATCATAGGATAGCTACATATCATTGGGAAATAATATATAGTGTTGAGCACCATGTTTAAGTAGAGATTACAGCAGGGAAAAGAGGTGTTACACCGCTGCATAGAGGGGAGGAAAGTTGGTGTTGACGGTAGCAAGGTTGTTGATGTAGATCGCCGTCACGACTGAAAGGATCGAGAAGAGGTGTCTAGAGGGGGGGTGATTAGACCCTCAACAAAGAAAAGTAGCAGTTTTTAATTTCTTTAAGTTAAGGTGGAGTTTTAGCACAAGTTTAAACATTCACAATACATTTCAAGCAAGCATGGCAAGAGTATATGAGCAGCGGAAAGTAAAGCATGCAATTTGCGAGAATGTAAAGGGATGGGATTGGAGTGTGCAAACGCAATTGGAGACACGAAGATTTTTGGCGTGGTTCCGATAGGTGGTGCTATCGTACATCCACTTTGATGGAGACTTCAACCCACGAAGGGTAACGGTTGCGCGAGTCCATGGAGGACTCCACCCACGAAGGGTCCACGAAGAAGCAACCTTGTCTATCCCACCATGGCCATCGCCCACGAAGGACTTGCCTCACTCGGGTAGATCTTCACGAAGTAGGCGATCTCCTTGCCCTTACAAACTCCTTGGTTCAACTCCACAATCTTGACGGAGGCTCCCAAGTGACACCTAACCAATCTAGGAGACACCACTCTCCAAAAGGTAATAGATGGTGTGTTGATGATGAACTCCTTGCTCTTGTGCTTCAAATGATAGTCTCCCCAACACTCAACTCTCTCTCACGGATTTGGATTTGGTGGAAAGATGATTTGAGTGGAAAGCAGCTTGGGGAAGGCTAGAGATCAAGATTCATATGGTTGGAATGGAATATCTTGGTCTCAACACATGAGTAGGTGGTTCTCTCTTAGAAAATGTATACTGGAAGTGTAGGCACGTTCTGATGGCTTTCTCCACGAATGAAGAGAGGGTGGAGGGGTATATATAGCCTCCACACAAAATCTAACCGTTACACACAATTTACCAAACTCGGTGGGACCGAATCATAAAACTCGGTCAGACCGATTTAGTTCAGAATGTGAACGTTAGGATTTTCGGTGGGACCGATATGATCAACTCGGTGGGACCGATGTGCTAGGGTTAGGGTAAAACCTCATCTCGGTTTGATCGATTACACAAACTCGGTGGGACCAATTTTGGTAATAAGCTTACCAGAGAGTTGGTCAAGCAAACTCGATGGGATCGATTGCATATTTCGGTGGGACCGAAATGAGTGCAATAGGAAACAAAGAGTTTGCAGGCCCATCTCGATGAGACCGGGATCCCATCGGTGAGACCGAACTGATTAGGGTTTTTGGCAGTGGCTATGTCAAAAGAACTCGGTGGCGCCAGATAGATCAAATCCGTGGGGCCGAGTTTGACTTTTGGTTTGGGACATATGTGGATATGAGAAAGTGGTTGAGGGCTTTGGAGCATATCACTAAGCACTTTGAGCAAGCAAGCCATAAAGCAACACCTCATCCCCTTTTAATAGTATTGGCTTTTCCTATGGACTCAATGTGATCTTGGATCACTAAAATTAAAATGTAGAGTCTTGAGCTTTAGAGCTTGAGCCAATCCTTTATCCTTAGCATCTTGAAGGGGTTCCACATCCTCTTGTCCACGCCACTTCACTGTTAAACTCATCTGAAATATACTAGATAAAAGTATTAGTCCAACAAGAGATATGTTGACATTAATTACCAAAACCACCCAGGGAGCACTTGTGCTTTCAATCTCCCCCTTTTTGGTAATTGATGACAACATACATCAAAGCTTTAGATAAAGATATAGAGAATAGCAAGTAAAGCTTTGGAAAGACATGTAACATGCATAGGCTCCCCCTACATGTATGCAATCATGTAAATATGGAATGCAATAGCATGTGAATGCATGAGCATGATAGAGCAAGCAACGAGTTACATGTATCTTGGCTATATGCATCAGAGCAAAGGATGTAAATATAGGAATTTGTACCTTCATGTTCATGAGTCCTTCTTGCAAACAATATGTACATTAGCAAGATATCTTCATGGACATGAGTGTGGTGCATATACTTACCTTGTGGTCTTGAGCTGGCTTAGGAAGAGATGAACCTGAGTAAACAAGGTTAGATAACACAGGAATATCTACTGAACAGAGCAAACTGCAAACCACAAGAGTACCAAGATTCGGATGACATGTAGAGAGTGAGTACCAAGTACTCTATTTGATATAGACATGTCCCCAAAGGTAAAAGATATGCAATGAATTCGAAGATTTCCTTCCCTTAGATGTCTTTCTCCCCCTGAATCTTATGTTGGATAATGGGAGAATATAGGGAAAAGAAAATCAGAGCACAGAAATCATAACACAGACCGAGTTAAACATAGAGAGAGAACAATAGTCATCTCAGCTCACTAGGCAAATAAGATCTCACAAGGATTTGCAAGGAATTAACCGAAGGATTTGCAATGAATTAAATGCAGAACAAAACCGAGAATAGAAAAGAAGTCTAGATGAAGTTTTTTTTAAAAGAAGGGGAACAAATATGCAAGGAACAAATGCAAGAACACAGAAACACATTTGAGAACTTCATCTAGAATTGGGCGGCGACAAAGTCACCTATGTTAGAGTATATTGACTGAGGAGTCAGGTGAGAACACTTGATCATAAGTCATACTCATCGTTAATGCTCAAAATGGGGTTACCATTTTTCGTTTAAGCATCTTGATGTATTCGCATCTTGTTGAGCTGCTTTGACCCATGAATTTGGATAAAGCTTCTCTAAGATGGAATGTCATACCTTGGGTGGTGGTGTTGATCTTGATCATGTAGTTGAACTTGTGTGGGATGCTCAAGGTTGATGTAGCTCATCAATGGTTTGGGGCACCGCTAGTAGTTTGAGTTCATCTACCTACATGGGTTAGTCTTGCAAGGAAGAGCACTTGTGTATCCAAAATGACAATCAAGAAACTTGATACCAAATGAAATTTGATATGTAAAATTTGTCAAAGGATATGTTGAAGGGATTCATGCTTCCTTGACTTCAACCACCATATTGTAGAGACTTGGTGATGTAGAGATTGCTCATGATGTGAGTGATTTGCAATCTCATTGATTTAGATTCATCCAAGTACCTACAAGGGTTAGATAGCATGCAAGGGTGCAAATATATCCAAGACATATGAATATCATCATAAGAGAAATATCAAGGATTAGTCATAGGCTCATGCCTTGCATGTATCCAAATGGAGTATCTACTCCAAGTTTGAAGCATCAATGATGTTCAATTCACCTCTCAAACGGCAAAATACTTTCTCATCAAGCGGTTTGGTGAATATATCCGCCAATTGCTTATCGGTACGAACATGCTTGAGATCAATGTCTCCTTTAGCAACATGATCTCGAATGAAGTGATGATGAACTTCAATATGCTAAGTTCGAGAATGTTGTACAGGATTATGAGCAATCTTAATAGCACTTTCATTGTCACAAAGCAAAGGAACATGTTTCACATTGATCCCATAATCCTTAAGAGTTTGGGTCATCCAAAGTAATTGAGCACAACATGAACCGGCGGCAATGTATTCCGCTTCGGCGCTAGATAAGGATACAGAGTTTTGCTTCTTGGAGGACCAAGACACAAGAGATCTACCAAGAAATTGACAAGTACCCGAAGTGGACTTTCTATCAACCTTGTCACCGGCATAGTCCGAATCGGAGTAGCCAACAAGATCAAAAGAAGACCTCTTAGGATACCAAATGCCAAAATTTGGTATGTGAATTAAGTATCTCACTATCCTTTTCACAGCCTTAGGATGACATTCTTTGGGGGGCGCTTGATATCGTGCACACATGCACACACTTAGCATAATATCGGGATGAGAGGCACATAGATATAACAATGAACCAATCATAGAACGGTAAACCTTTTGGTCAACCGATTTGCCATCCTTGGTCAAGTCAAGATGTCCACTAGTAGGCATGGGTGTTTTCATACCTTTGCTTTCTTGCATGTTGAACTTCTTGAATAAGTCCTTGGTGTACTTTGTTTGAGAAACAAAGGTGCCTTCCCTAGTTTGCTTGATTTACAAACCAAGAAAGAACTTGAGTTCACTCATCATAGACATCTCAAACTTCTTCGACATTAGCTTCCCAAACTTTTCACTAAAATGAGGGTTAGTCGAACCAAATATGATATCATCCACATAAATTTGGCACACAAATAATTCACCATTAACCCTTTTAGTAAAAAGAGTAGAATCAATTTTTCCAATTTCAAAGCCTTTTTCAATAAGGAACTTGGTCAAGCATTTATACCACGCTCTAGGAGCTTGTTTAAGACCATAAAGAGCTTTGTGAAGTTTGTAAACATGGTCGGGTTTCTTAGGATTGACAAAGCCGGGAGGTTGTTTAACATAAACTTCCTCCTCAATTTCACCATTTAGAAAAGCACTTTTAATGTCCATTTGGTACAAAGTGATATCATGGTGATTAGCATAGGCAAGTAAGATGCGGATGGACTCAAGTCTAGCAACGGGGGCATATGTCTCACCATAGTCCATACCTTCGACTTGTGTGTAGCCTTGAGCGACGAGACGTGCTTTGTTGCGAACGACTTGTCCATCTTCGTCTTGCTTGTTGCAAAACACCCATTTGGTACCGATGATGTTGTGGTTGTTGTCGGGCTTCTCGACCAATGTCCACACTTGGTTTCTCTCGAAGTTGTGTAGCTCTTCATGCATGGCATTTATCCAATCCGGATCTTCCAATGCTTCTTCAACCTTCATAGGTTCAATGCTAGAGATAAATGAATAATGTTCACAAAAATTAGCCAAATGAGTTTTAGAGCGAGTGATTCTCCCGGTTTGGATATCATTGAAGATTTGTTCGACGGGATGGTCTCTTGAGACTCTTGCTCGAACTCGTGAGAGCTTTTGCTTAGGTCGGGGTGGAACATCTTCTTCATCATCTAGTTCTTCTTCTTGGCCTTCTTCATCGTTGACGTTGTCGTTCTCTTGCCGAGGTGGAGAGGGATGTTGATGAGGTTCATCTTGGTGTACTTCCTTGTTTCCTTCATCTTGGTGTGTCCCACTTGTGGATGCTTCCGTGTCAACTCTTGGTTCACCTTGTCGTGAGGTAGAAGCTTCCACTTGGATGGACGAGGTACTCTCCTTCACCTCCGTTGGACGAATCTTGCCGATAGACAAGTCTTGAATTGCTTCCAAAGGGTCTTTGTCTCCTACATCAATTGGCAATTGCTCTACTTGCGAGCCGTTAGATTCATCAAACTTCACATCTACCGTCTCTTCAACCTTTCGGGTGAAACTGTTGTAGACACGGTAAGTGTGAGAGTTTGAGCCATAACCAAGTAGGAAACCTTCATGAGATTTAGGAGCAAATTTAGAACGATGATGCTTATCAAGAATGTAACACTTTGAGCCAAATACTCGAAAGTATCCAACTTGGGGTTTGTTACCGGTGAGAAGCTCGTATGTCGTCTTGCCGAGTAGCTTGTGGAGATACAAGCCGTCTCAACCGCTTCCGCCCAAAAGTGTTTTGGCGTTTTGTACTCATCAAGCATCGTTCTTGCCATCTCAATAAGAGTCCGGTTCTTCCTCTCAACAACTCCATTTTGTTGAGGTGTGTACGTAGCCGAGAACTCGTGTGAAATCCCTTCTTCGTCAAGAAAGGTATCCACATTTGCGTTCTTGAACTCCGTTCCATTGTCGCTGCGAACCTTCTTGATCTTCGCTTCAAATTGAGTTTGGGCCTTCCTAGCGAAGTTCTTGAAGATCTTTTGGACCTGCGTTTTATCATCAAGAAAGAATACCCACGTAAATCTTGAAAAATCATCAACAATGACTAAACCGAACGAGTTACCACCGAGACTTTTGAAGGCATTGGGACCAAAGAGATCCATATGAAGTAGCTCAAGCGGTCTTCTCGTGGTCATGATGTTCTTCACGGGGTGACTCCCTCCAACTTGTTTTCCTGCTTGACAAGCACTGCACAATCTATCCTTGTCAAATATAACATCTTTCACTCCAAGGATATGATCACCTTTAATAAGCTTATCAAGATTTCGCATGCCCACATGACCTAACCTTCTATGCCACAACCAACCTTTAGAGGATTTAGCAATAAAGCAAGTTCTAGGTTGAGCCTTTTTAGTGAAATCAACAATGTATAGATCACCTCTACGTATACCGGTAAAGACCATATTGTGATTATCTCTACGAAACACTTGGCAATCTACTTCAGTAAATAGGACATTGAATCCAAAGTCAGCAAGTCTAGATACGGAAAGTAGATTATAGCCAAGAGATTCAACAAGCATAACATTTTGTATGGAGCTATCATGTGAGATGGCCACCTTACCAAGGCCAACCACCTTACCCTTTGAGTTATCACCAAAAGTGACATACTTTCGAGGGCCGTCGTTTTCAGCTAGCTCACGAAACATATCCTTGTCTCCGGTCATGTGATCGGTACATCCACTATCAAGAACCCATTGCTTTCCTCCAGCCATGTAGCCGCGAAGATTTGCCATAAGACCAAAGTGTCTCATAGACTCATCGAGATCGAAGTCACTATCATCATCCTCATCATAGTATCCGTGTTCAACATCGTCTTGTGATGGATCAATTCCTAGAGAGAGTGATTCATTGGCTTTATGACCATGACAATGTTCATCTTTATGAATTCTAATGACTTCGGAAATGATATTGCTAATAATTCCAACATCTCCTTTGGCACGCATAAGGTCACGAAGCTCAAATAGACAATCACCAAACTTAGGATCATTTGGACTCATCTTATTTAAAGCAATGGACTTATGAAGAATCTCATCTAAGTTTTTCAAGGAGTAGTTTGGAAATCTTTCCTCAAGAAATCTCCATATGGTATAGGCACAATCAAGAGTAGGCAAGCGACCTATCAAGTTTCTAGGCAGTCCTCTAATGATAAGATTGATAGTTCTAAGATTGCGGATCAAGTCAATAGACTCATCAAGGGTAGGATGCAAAGGATCAACAATGGGTGCACTAGGGCTAGTAATGTACTTGCTCAAATGATATTCATTGAAAATCACAAGCATCTCATTTTCCACTCATGAAAGTATTCTCCATCAAGTATAGGCACTCTATGTCTAAGACTCCCCAACGTAGATTCACCAAAGCAATGGAAACCAAAGCTCTGATACCAATTGAAAGGATCAAGAAGAGGTGTCTAGAGGGGGGGTGATTAGACCCTCAACAAAGAAAAGTAGCAGTTTTTAATTTCTTCAAGTTAAGGTGGAGTTTTAGCACAAGTTTAAACATTCACAATACATTTCAAGCAAGCATGGCAAGAGTATATGAGCAGCGGAAAGTAAAGCATGCAATTTGCGAGAATGTAAAGGGATGGGATTGGAGTGTGCAAACGCAATTGGAGACACGAAGATTTTTGGCGTGGTTCCGATAGGTGGTGCTATCGTACATCCACGTTGATGGAGACTTCAACCCACGAAGGGTAACGGTTGCGCGACTCCACGGAGGGCTCCACCCACGAAGGGTCCACGAAGAAGCAACCTTGTCTATCCCACCATGGCCATTGCCCACAAAGGACTTGCCTCACTCGGGGAGATCTTCACGAAGTAGGCGATCTCCTTGCCCTTACAAACTCCTTGGTTCAACTCCACAATCTTGACGGAGGCTCCCAAGTGACACCTAACCAATCTAGGAGACACCACTCTCCAAAAGGTAATAGATGGTGTGTTGATGATGAACTCCTTGCTCTTGTGCTTCAAATGATAGTCTCCCCAACACTCAACTCTCTCTCACAGATTTGGATTTGGTGGAAAGATGATTTGAGTGGAAAGCAGCTTGGGGAAGGCTAGAGATCAAGATTCATATGGTTGGAATGGAATATCTTGGTCTCAACACATGAGTAGGTGGTTCTCTCTCAGAAAATGTATACTGTAAGTGTAGGCACGTTCTAATGGCTTTCTCCACGAATGAAGAGAGGGTGGAGGGGTATATATAGCCTCCACACAAAATCTAACCGTTACACACAATTTACCAAACTCGGTGGGACCGAATCATAAAACTCGGTCAGACCGATTTAGTTCAGAATGTGAACGTTAGGATTTTCGGTGGGACCGATATGATCAACTCGGTGGGACCGATGTGCTAGGGTTAGCATAAAACCTCATCTCGGTTTGACCGATTACACAAACTCGGTGGGACCGATTTTGGTAATAAGCTAACCAGAGAGTTGGTCAAGCAAATTCGGTGGGACCGAAATGAGTGCAATAGGAAACAGAGAGTTTGCAAGCCCATCTCGGTGAGACCGGGATCCCATCGGTGAGACCGAACTGATTAGGGTTTCTGGCAGTGGCTATGTCAAAAGAACTCGGTGGCGCTGGATAGATCAAATCGGTGGGGCCAAGTTTGACTTTTAGTTTGGGACATATGTGGATATGAGAAAGTGGTTGAGGGCTTTGGAGCATATCACTAAGCACTTTGAGCAAGCAAGCCATAAAGCAACACCTCATCCCCTTTTAATAGTATTGGCTTTTCCTATGGACTCAATGTGATCTTGGATCACTAAAATTAAAATGTAGAGTCTTGAGCTTTAGAGCTTGAGCCAATCCTTTGTCCTTAGCATCTTGAAGGGGTTCCACATCCTCTTGTCCATGCCACTTCACTGTTGAACTCATATGAAATATACTAGATAAAAGTATTAGTCCAACAAGAGATATGTTGACATTAATTACCAAAACCAACCAGGGAGCACTTGTGCTTTCAACGACCCTTGCCCCGGCGGCACTCCGGCGCCACCGGGAGAGAGGGGGAGAGATCCCCCTCCTTCTTCTTCTTCCTTGGCCTCCCCCCTAGATGGGAGGAGGGTTTCCCCTCTAGTCCATGGCCTCCATGGTGGCGGAGGGGCAAGAGCCCCTCCTAGATTGGATCTATCTCTTTGTTCTCTTCTGTTTCGCGTTCCTGTTTTCTGGCCCTTCACTGTTTCTTAAATTCCCGGAGATCCGTAACTCCGATTGCGCTGAAATTTTTACATGATTTTTCCCCATAAATTATCGTTCTTGCACCCGAAGAAGAGCCCCAACCGACTTAAGGGGAGCCCACAAGACACTTGGGCGCGCCAGGGGGTGCCCGACGCGCCCAAAGGGTGGAGGAGGCCGTGGGCCTCCGTTTGCGTTGATTCCAACTCCCAAAATCACATATATTCCAGAATAAATCTTCATAAATTTTTATCACATTTGGACTTCATTTGATATGGATATCCTGCGAAACAAAAAACATGCAACAAACAGGAACTGGCACTGGGCACTGGATCAATATATTAGTCCAATAAATCATATAAAATGTTGCCAAAAATATGTGAAAGTTGTATAATATTGGCATGAAACAACCAAAAATTATAGATACGACGGAGTCGTATCACATAACTATTGACTTCTGTGCTTGCATAGGGAATCACAAACCTTAACACCAATATTCTTACTAAAGCATAATTATTCACCAACATGACTCATATATTACTATCAGCATATCTCAAAACTATTACAAAGAATCAAGTTTATTTTGTCCAATGATCTTCATGAAAGTTTTTATTATATCCCTCTTGAATATCTATCACTTTGGGACTAATTTCATATATTGCAATTGCTTTTGACAAGCTCAAACAAATTTAAGTGAAGAACATGAGCATAAAAAATTTCGTATCTCAAAATAATATAAGTGAAGCATGAGAGAATTTCTTAAAAAAATACTAACTCTCAAATAAATCTAAGTGAAGCATTAGAGTATTTCTTTAAAAATTAAAGCACCACCGTGCTCAAAAAGATATAAGTGAAGCACTAGAGCAATTCCATGGCTCAAAAAATTTAAGTGAAGCACATAGAGCAATTCTAACAAATCATAGCATAATTTTGGCTCTCTCAAATAGGTGTGTCCAGCAAAGATAATTGTGAAAAATTAAAAAGTAAAACAAGCAAAGACTCATAAAATACAAGACGCTGCAAGCAAAACTCATGATATGTGATGAATAAAAAATAGCTCCAAGTAAAATTACCGATGGTTGTTAGAAGAAAGAGGGGATGCCTTCCAGGGCATCCTCAAGCTTAGTTGCTTGGTCCTCCTTGAACATTACCTTGGGGTGCCATGGTCATCCCCAAGCTTAGGCTCTTTTCACTCCTTATTCCTTCATCCATCGTGATCTCACCCAAAACTTGAAAACTTCAATCACACAAAACTTAACAAAACCTTCGTGAGATCCGTTAGTATAATAAAGCAAATCACCACTTTAAGTACTATTGCAAACCCATTCGTATTTTATTATTGCATTATACCTACTGTATTCTAACTTTACCATGGCTTATACCCCCCGATACTGTAACACCCCCGGTGGTTAACTACAGTAATCACCCTTTTGATTATGCCATGTCATTATGTTTAACAGTGCATGATCATCATTAACATCATATTGCATTTCAACTCCTAAGTCAAATTCAAATTTAAATGAAAGTGGAAAATAAAAGTTCACAAACATAAAAACTAAAATGTGCATCATGTTGCAAATATTCCCAAAGCATTTATAAAAATAACAGCAACATTAATCAACTTAATTAAATAGCTCTAACAACCAAAAACAGTACCAAACAGCACTAATTAATCCTTTTGCAATTGAATAAAATAAAATCAAAATCATTTATACTCCAAACCTTATTATAACAGTGCATAAAATAGCACTATAAATATGTGGCTAGTTCACCTATTTTACAAAAGTCTAATTGGGGCTAAACAATTTACCAAACAGGAACTAAAAAGGAAAACAGAAAAGAAAGCGAAAAAAAAGGAAAAGGCCCACAGCACTGGGCCGCAAGTGCACAGTGCAAGCCCAGCCCACTCCCCTCGCTCTTCTCCCTCCTACTGCTCCTCCCCGAGCTGTTGTCGCCTCTGCCGCGCTCGCCGCCCCGGCCCCCCCCTCTCTTGTGTTCGACAGCAGCTCTACAGGAGCTCCCCCCCGGTGGATAAGGCCGCCCCGTGCTGCCCCTCTCTCCCCTGGAACCCTATTTCCCTCGCTCGCCTCCCCCCTCTCCCGTTTCCGTCACCACCGAACGCTGTCGTCGCCGCCGCCTTGTCGTTGCCGTGCACCGAGGCCTCCCCGTGCTGCGCGGGCATGTCCAGTAGGACCGCCGTCGAGGGCTGCGTCGTCTACGGGGATCCACTCGACCGGAGCCGCCCCGCATCACCGCCATCGCCGTCTCCTCCGAATCACGGCCGCCGCCGTTGACCTTGTCGATCTGCCCCACCGCGAGCTTCCCGCGCCTCCCCGAGCACGTCCTCTTCCCTGATGTGAGCACCCGCGCGTTTTCCCCTTTAGCTTGAGCTCGATTTCGAGCTCCGGCGTTGTTTTCGTCCTCGGTTTGCTCCGGCCGTCGTCGGACCCGTATGTAGCCGCCGCCATGGTCGTTCCCCGTCTCCACCTCATGCACCAATGGATGCGGCGCCTCGCGCGGGTTCTGTTGGAACTCGCGCCACTCCGTTTGGCCTCCGAAGCGCCGCTTCCGGCTGTCGCCGCCGCCCCTGTAGCTCACCGCCGGCGAGCACACGCGCACGCGCTCTGTTTAACCCACTAACCCGCTGACGTGGCATCGTTAACCGCTAACTAACCACTAATTAGGCACTGACTACTGGGCCCCAGGCCACTAATTAAATTGGTTTAGCTTTAATAAAAACTGTTAACTGGATCTGTGTGTATGACATGTGGGCCCGTGTGCACTGTTCACCTGCTGACTAGTCAACCGTTGACTGCTGACTCAGCAGTCAACGGGACCCACTGTCAGCCCCTGGTTCATTGCTGGGTGCACTGGACTGGGTGCACCTAGCCTTTTCATGTTTATTTTCGAAATTAGATTAATCCAGAAATTCCAGAAATTGTTTAAAATCTTTAGAAAATCATATCTTTTAAACCGTAGCTCAGATCGAAAAACTTTCTACATGAAAGTTGCTCAGAACGATGAGACAAATCCGAATACGTGGTCCGTTCATTTGTCACATGTCCCTAACTACCCGAACATGCAACCGTTCCTCTCCGGTCATCTGTCTGACAAATGTCCGGAACCGGGAAAACATTCCCGGATGAATTCCACCTTCGCCAGTATCACTCGGCACTGCGTTAGATCACCTCTGTCACCGCGTATTACCATGTTATGCTTTGTGCTCCACTTGTTTGCTCTGTATTTATTGTTTCCTCCCCCTCTTCTCTCTCGCTAGACCTCGACATCGTCCCCGAGACCGACATAGCTCCGGAGACCGAAGACACCATTGACGACCTTGCCCTTGCCGCCGAGCAACCAGGCAAGCCCCCCCCTTTGATCATCCCGATATCGCCTATTCTATTTTCTCATGCTTGCATTAGAATTGCTGCTGCTGCTTTACCTATTTTGATGCATAGCCTGTTTATTGTATCCTGCTGTTGATAATTACCTGCATATCCTAAACTGCTTAGTATAGGCTGGGTAGAGACCTATCAGTGACCCCACTTATCCCGACTGCCGCGCTGGATTGTCAGAAGACCCGATCAACGGGATTGAAGACCAGGCCCCGACACCGCACATCACCCCCCCCTTTGTTGTAACGACACTGCAGCGTTACTATCGAGTGCCGAGGGTGAAACCTCTTGTAGCACTTCTGATGTTAACTCTGTAGAGTAGCTATTCGGTCGTGGTCATCGAGGGTGATTCCTCCTTCACCACTTCCGATAACGACACTGTCGTACAACACCTCAAGTGTGGACCCACTGAGGGTGATTCCTCCGAGTTCACCTTGACGGAGACATCGAGTAGGAATCCAACGAGGGTGATACCTCGGATTTCCCTGATGTTATGGACACACGGATACTTGGACTTTACACTGTTACTTGGATAGGCGGGTCGACCCTGAGGGGTACCCGCGGGCGCCTGAGAGGCGAGTGTTGTGAAGACGGGTGCATGTATGGTGCCCGAGTGATGAATACGAGGCGCGGCCGGGCATTCTTAACCCTTGCAGCAAGTCCTCGAGACGGGGCGACGGGGTCACATCTTTCGTGAGTCTCTGCTCGTTACCGCAAGCCCTAGTCCATTAACGATTTGGATATTTGATCCGAGCAGGTCTCTGGCCTGATAGCACTAACCATCACGTGGGCATAGTATGGGCGTTCTGCATCGTAGCATCAGCCGAAAGCTTTGTCAGACGTCCAGTTCAGCATTGTGGCCGGGTCGAATCGTGCCGTTGGCGCTGGTATCCACCCTGCTCACAACGACCCGGAGGGCGAGGGGTGATGGCCAAGACCCCCTTGCGCTTAGGATGTAGACCGGCGGGGACCTCTCTGCTGAGCTCTAGGTAGGGTTGCGATGTGTCATTTGACCGAGGCCGGGCATGACCCAAGAAAGTGTGTCCGGCCGGAGTTAATCGAGCGTGTTGGGTAAGTTGGTGCACCCCTGCAGGGAAGAATACTTCTATCGATAGTCGGTCCTACGGTAAAGGACACTCGGAGTTGTATCCTGATTGATACAATTTAGAACTGGATACTTGGATACTATGGCTCTGGGATTGCTTCTCGCAGGGAGTCGAGAAGGGATCTCAGGACGAGGTTGATGACTATATGGCTCTGGGATTGCTTTCTCGCAGGGAGTCGAGAAAGGATCTCTGGGTGAGGTTGAGACTTATTGATACTACTACATTGTATTGTACTGTGCTACTCTCTTCTATTGCTGCAAGACCTCTGAAGATGCTAGTCTTCGATAGGACTAGGCCTCCTCTCTATTCTGGCATTTCTGCAGCCCAGTCCACATATACAGCCTCCCTTTGAAAATGTTGCATATGTAGTGTAGATCCTTGCTTGCTGAGTACTTCTGAGTACTCACGGTTGCTTTGTTTTCCTTTTCTCCCCATATCAGTTTGTCGTGACCAAGATGACGGAGCCCCTGAGACAGATGCCCCGTCGATCGACTACTATTACTACCCGGAGGATGGATACTACTACGAGTTGACTGACGACCAGGAGTAGGATCGGAGGGTCCCAGGCAGGAGGCCTACGCCTTTCGATCGTAGTGTTTTAATTTTGCCCCGCCTTTCTAAAGGCCTTTCTGTTTCTGTTTCATATCTGTACTCAGATATCTGATGCTTCCGCTGACGCTTGTTCACAAGCTTATGTATTCGAGCCCTCGAGGCCCCTGGCTTGTAATATAAAGCTTGTATGACTTTATTTATGTTTTAGAGTTGTGTTGTGATATCTTCCCGTGAGTCCTTAGGCTTGATCGTGTGCATTTGTGTGTATGATTAGTGCACGATCAGGCCGGGGGCGTCACAAGTTGGTATCAGAGCCGACTGACTCTAGGAATCCCCCTTTCCAACTCCTTGGCCGAAGTTGAGTCTAGTAACCGAAAATTGTTTTACTAACTTGGCTGTGTGGCTTACGGGCCCACGTCGCCAATTGGGTGGTATTAGGATCTTTTACTCCTTGACCTTTACTCTGGGACTCTGATCTCTCTTCTATTCGGGTTAAAATTTTACTAACGCCGACACTTAGGATCTCGTAATTCTCGTCCACCCGGAGAGCTGGATATTCGCAACTGATCCTTTCCTTGGAACGATTAGTCTGATAATCATCATTTTCCTTTCCATTGGTTTGTTTAACCTTCCTTTACAAGTATCTTACGCTTCTCACACTGTCATTTGACACTTTTGGAATCTCCCAGAAAAATGTGTCGTGTTCAGCGTCAACATTTTGAGTTCTTCTGAGATGTTAATTGAATTCATGAACAGCAATTCCATCCTTGCCTCTAGTGGTCGGTGATGTCATCATCAACCTCTTTGACTACCTGCCCATGAATTGCCGTTAACCCAGAACGAGTTCAGGCTATTCTTGACTGGACACCTCCAAAGAACGTCAAGCAAGTGAGAAGTTTTCTTGGCCTTGCAAGCTATTGCTGTCGATTTGTCGAGAACTTTTCCAAGATTGCTAAGCCCCTGATTGATCTGCTTCACAAGGGCGTTAAGTTCGAATGGACAGAAAAATGTCAGGAAAGTTTTCAAGCACTCAAAGACAAGCTAACATCTGCCCCAGTACTATCTCCTCCAGATACCCGCAAAGACTTTGTGATCTATTGTGACGCATCCCGTGAAGGATTAGGCTGTGTCCTAATGCAAGAGCGCAAAGTGATTGCTTATGGCTCTCGTCAGTTGCGCCCACATGAAGAAAATTATCCGGTACATGATCTAGAACTAGCTGCTGTAATCTATGCATTGCAGTTGTGGCGACATTACCTTCTCGGTAATCATTGCGAGATCTACACGGATCATAAAAGTCGGAAGTACTTGTTCACTCAGCCATCTCTAAACCTCCGTCAGCAAAGATGGATGGAGGCCATTGCGGACTATGATTTGGGTATTTCCTATACCCCTGGCAAGGCTAATGTGATGGCTGATGCCTTAAGCCGCAAGTCCTATTGCGACAACCTCATGGTTAGGCGAGCACAACCTCGTCTTTTTGAAGAACTGCGCAAGCTGAATCTCCGTATTATCCCACATGGTTCTCTTAATAACCTTGTGCTTCAACCAGATCTCGAGAAAGCTGTTAAGAATGCGCAAGCTAAAGATGCTGAAATTGATCTGATGAAGAAAGACCTTCACCTTGTAAAGTACAGGGATTTCTCGCTGTCTGAAGATGGAACCTTGTATTTCAGAAACCGCATTGTCGTACCTCGCTTCGAGCTTATGACTGACAAAGTCATGAAGGAGGCACATGATACCCCGCTGTCTATTCATCCGGGTAGCACCAAGATGTATCGTGATCTCCGTCAAAGGTACTGGTGGTCTAGAATGAAGCAGGACATTGCTCGTTATGTTGCTGAATGTGATGTGTGTCGTCGCATTAAAGCAGAACATCAGAAACTAGCTGGAATTCTGCAACCACTTCCTATTCCTCTATGGAAATGGGATATGGTTCAGATGGATTTCATTACAGGACTTCCCAGATCACAGAAGGGTCACGATGCTATTCTTGTCGTCGTCGACCAACTTTCTAAAGTTGCACACTTTCTGCCTGTCAAAGAGACTATCACTGCTAGTCAGTTAGCAGAATTGTATATCTCCAGAATTGTTTCACTCCACGGTATTCCGAAGGAGATCAGTTCGGACCGTGGCGGTCTTTTCACTTCCAAATTCTGGGAAAGTTTTCAAACAGCTATGGGAACTCATATTACCTGGAGTTCAGCTTATCACCCCCAATCCCAAGGCTAAGTTGAACGAGTTAATCAAGTGCTTGAAGACATGCTTCGAGCTTGTGTTATTTCTTTCGGCAAGAAGTGGGAAGAATCTCTTCCGTATGCTGAGTTCTCTTATAACAACAGCTATCAAGCCAGCTTGAAAATGCCCCCCTTCGAAGTTCTATATGGACGTAAGTGTCGAACCCCTCTGAATTGGTCGGAAACTGGGGAACGACCGCTCGTGGGTCCGGATATTATTCAACACGCCGAAGAACAAGTTCGTATCGTCCGTGAAAATCTCAAGGCGGCTCAGGACCGCCAGAAGAGCAACTATGATCGCAAACGATGGGGTTTGACTTATCAACCTGGTGATCAGGCTTATCTGCGAGTCACCCCGATGAAAGGCACTCACCGTTTTGGAATCAAGGGCAAGCTAGCTCCGCGCTACATTGGTCCTTTCCGCATTATTGCTAGACGTGGTCAGGTGGCATATAAATTGGAGTTGCCACCGCAATTCTCTCATATCCACGACGTCTTCCATGTGTCGCAACTTCGTAAATGCTTCAAGGAATCTCCGCACCGAGCTGTGGATCACGAGGTGCTCGAATTGCAAGATGACCTATCTTATAAGGAGCATCCGATCCGCATCCTCGATGAAGCTGAACGTCGGACCCGTCAGAAGGTTACCAAGTTCCTCAAAGTGCAGTGGTCAAATCATACTGAATATGAAGCCACTTGGGAACGCGAGGATAATCTTCGTGCGGAATACCCCGAACTTTTTCCTTCTACCTCTTAATTCTCGGGACGAGAATTCTTGTTAGTAGAGGAGATTTGTAACACCCCCGGTGGTTAACTACAGTAATCACCCTTTTGATTATGCCATGTCATCATGTTTAACAGTGCATGATCATCATTAACATCATATTGCATTTCAACTCCTAAGTCAAATTCAAATTTAAATGAAAGTGGAAAATAAAAGTTCACAAACATAAAAACTAAAATGTGCATCATGTTGCAAATATTCCCAAAGCATTTATAAAAATAACAGCAACATTAATCAACTTAATTAAATAACTCTAACAACCAAAAACAGTACCAAACATTACTAATTAATCCTTTTGCAATTGAATAAAATAAAATCAAAATCATTTATACTCCAAACCTTATTATAACAGTGCATAAAATAGCACTATAAATATGTGGCTAGTTCACCTATTTTACAAAAGTCTAATTGGGGCTAAACAATTTACCAAACAGGAACTAAAAAGGAAAACACAAAAGAAAGCGAAAAAAAAGGAAAAGGCCCACAGCACTGGCCCGCAAGTGCACAGTGCAAGCCCAGCCCACTCCCCTCGCTCTTCTCCCTCCTACTGCTCCTCCCCGAGCTGTTGTCGCCTCTGCCGCGCTCGCCGCCCCGCCCCCCTACCTCTCCTGCGTTCGACAGCAGCTCTACAGGAGCTCCCCCCCGGTGGATAAGGCCGCCCCGTGCTTCCCCTCTCTCCCCTGGAACCCTATTTCCCTCGCTCGCCTCCCCCCTCTCCCGTTTCCGTCACCACCGAACGCTGTCGTCGCCGCCGCCTCGTCGTTGCCGTGCACCGAGGCCTCCCCGTGCCGCGCGGGCATGTCCAGTAGGACCGCTGTCGAGGGTTGCGTCGTCTACGGGGATCCACTCGACCGGAGCCGCCCCGCATCACCGCCATCGCCGTCTCCTCCGAATCATGGCCGCCGCCGTTGACCTCGTCGATCTGCCCCACCGCGAGCTTCCCGCGCCTCCTCGAGCACGTCCTCTTCCCCGATGTGAGCACCCGCGCATTTTCCCCTTTAGCTTGAGCTCGATTTCGAGCTCCGGCGTTGTTTTCGTCCTCGGTTTGCTCCGGCCGTCGTCGGAACCGTATGTAGCCGCCGCCATGGTCGTTCCCCGTCTCCACCTCGTGCACCAATGGATGCGGCGCCTCGAGCGGGTTCTGTTGGAACTCGCGCCACTCCGTTTGGCCTCCGAAGCGCCGCTTCCGGCTGTCGCCGCCGCCCCTGTAGCTCACCGCCGGCGAGCACACGCGCGCGCGCTCTGTTTAACCCACTAACCCGCTGACGTGGCATCGTTAACCGCTAACTAACCACTAATTAAGCACTGACTACTGGGCCCCAGGCCACTAATTAAATTGGTTTAGCTTTAATAAAAACTGTTAATTGGATCTGTGTGTATGATATGTGGGCCCGTGTGCACAATTCACCTGCTGACTAGTCAACCGTTGACTGCTGACTCAGTAGTCAACGGGACCCACTGTCAGCCCCTGGTTCACTGCTGGGTGCACTGGACTGGGTGCACCTAGCCTTTTCATGTTTATTTTCGAAATTATATTAATCCAGAAATTCCAGAAATTGTTTAAAATCTTTAGAAAATCATATCTTTTAAACCATAGCTCAGATCGAAAAACTTTCTACATGAAAGTTGCTCAGAACGATGAGACGAATCCGAATACGCGGTCCGTTCATCTGTCACACGTCCCTAACTACCCGAACATGCAACCGTTCCTCTCCGGTCATCTGTCTGACAAATGTCCGGAACCGGGAAAACATTCCCGGATGAATTCCACCTTCGCCAGTATCACCCGGCACTGCGTTAGATCACCTCTGTCACCGCGTATTACCATGTTATGCTTTGTGCTGCACTTGTTTGCTCTGTATTTATTGTTTCCTCCCCCTCTTCTCTCTCGCTAGACCCCGACGTCGTCCCCGAGACCGACACAGCTCCGGAGACCGAAGACACCATTGACGACCTTGCCCTTGCCGCCGAGCAACCAGGCAAGCCCCCCCCTTTGATCATCCCGATATTGCCTATTCTATTTTCTCATGCTTGCATTAGAATTGCTGCTGCTGCTTTACCTATTTTGATGCATAGCCTGTTTATTGTATCCTGCTGTTGATAATTACCTGCATATCCTAAACTGCTTAGTATAGGCTGGGTAGAGACCTATCAGTGACCCCACTTATCCCGACTGCCGCACTGGATTGTCAGAAGACCCGATCAACGGGATTGAAGACCAGGCCCCGACACCGCACATCACCCCCCTTTGTTGTAACGACACTGCAGCATTACTATCGAGTGCCGAGGGTGAAACCTCTTGTAGCACTTCTGATGTTAACTCTGTAGAGTAGCTATTCGGTCGTGGTCATCGAGGGTGATTCCTCCTTCACCGCTTCCGATAACGACACTGTCGTACAACACCTCAAGTGTGGACCCATTGAGGGTGATTCGTCCGAGTTCACCTTGACGGAGACATCGAGTAGGAATCCAACGAGGGTGATACCTCGGATTCCCCTGATGTTATGGACACACGGATACTTGGACTTTACACTGTTACTTGGATAGGCGGGTCGACCCTGAGGGGTACCCGCGTGCGCCTGAGAGGCGAGTGTTGTGAAGACGGGTGCATGTATGGTGCCCGAGTGATGAATACGAGGCGCGGCCGGGCATTCTTAACCCTTGCAGCAAGTCCTCGAGACGGGGCGACGGGGTCACATCTTTCGTGAGTCTCTGCTCGTTACCGCAAGCCCTAGTCCATTAACGATTTGGATATTTGATCCGAGCAGGTCTCTGGCCTGATAGCACTAACCATCACGTGGGCATAGTATGGGTGTTCTGCATCGTAGCATCAGCCGAAAGCTTTGTCAGACGTCCAGTTCAGCATTGTGGCCGGGTCGGATCGTGCCGTTGGCGCTGGTATCCACCCTGCTCACAACGACCCGGAGGGCGAGGGGCGATGGCCAAGACCCCCTTGCGCTTAGGATGTAGACCGGCGGGGACCTCTCTGCTGAGCTCTAGGTAGGGTTGCGATGTGTCGTTTGACCGAGGCCGGGCATGACCCAGGAAAGTGTGTCCGACCGGAGTTAATCGAGCGTGTTGGGTAAGTTGGTGCACCCCTGCAGGGAAGAATACTTCTATCGATAGCCGGTCCTACGGTAAAGGACACTCGGAGTTGTATCCTGATTGATACAATTTAGAACTGGATACTTGGATACTATGGCTCCGGGATTGCTTCTCGCAGGGAGTCGAGAAGGGATCTCAGGACGAGGTTGATGACTATATGGCTCTAGGATTGCTTTCTCGCAGGGAGTTGAGAAAGGATCTCTGGGTGAGGTTGAGACTTATTGATACTACTACATTGTATTGTACTGTGCTACTCTCTTCTATTGCTGCAAGACCTCTGAAGATGCTAGTCTTTGATAGGACTAGGCCTCCTCTCTATTCTGGCATTTCTGCAGCCCAGTCCACATATACAGCCTCCCTTTGAAAATGTTGCATATGTAGTGTAGATCCTTGCTTGCTGAGTACTTCTGAGTACTCACGGTTGCTTTGTTTTCCTTTTCTCCCCATATCAGTTTGTCATGACCAAGATGACGGAGCCCCTGAGATAGATGCCCCATCGATCGACTACTATTACTACCCCGAGGATGGATACTACTACGAGTTGACTGACGACCAGGAGTAGGATCGGAGGGTCCCAGGCAGGAGGCCTACGCCTTTCGATCGTAGAGTTTTAATTTTGCCCCACCTTTCTAAAGGCCTTTCTGTTTCTGTTTCATATCTGTACTCAGATATCTGATGCTTCCGCTGACGCTTGTTCGCAAGCTTTTGTATTCGAGCCCTCGAGGCCCCTGGCTTGTAATATAAAGCTTGTATGACTTTATATATGTTTTAGAGTTGTGTTGTGATATCTTCCCGTGAGTCCTTAGGCTTGATCGTGTGCATTTGTGTGTATGATTAGTGCACGATCAGGCCGGGGGCGTCACAGATACAATCCATAGATTCATCAAAATAAGCACACAATGCAACAAAAACAGAATCTGTCAAAAACAGAACAGTCTGTAGTAATCTATACTTTAACCATACTTCTGTAACTCCAAAAAAAATCTAAAAAATTAGTACAATGTAGGCAATTTGTATAGCAATCTTGTGTAAAAAATTCCTAATTTTATCATGCTTCTGTGATTTTTACCAATTTTGCTACTGGGCGCAAAAGTTTCTGTTTTTCAACAAGATCAAATCAACGATCACCTAACATGATACTAAAGGCTTTACTTGGCACAAACACTAATTAAAACATAAAAACACAATCATAACATAGCATAATTGTGTGAACGCACATAAACAGAAAGAAAAAGAGAAAAAAATATTTTATTCATTGGGTTGCCTCCCAACAAGCGCTATTGTTTTACACCCCTAGCTAGGCATAAATAATTTTAATGATGCTCACATGAAAGACAAAGAATTGAAGCACAAAGAGGCATCATATAGAATGTGAAAAACAATTTTAAGTCTAACATACTTCCTATGCATAGGCATTTTATAGGGAACTTTTTTTATCAAGACAAGCAATTTCTAGCATATGCAAATAGGAAGAAGGAAGCATTAATAATTTCAACGCAAAGAGAGGTGATTTAGTAACATGAAAATTTCTACCACCATATTTTCCTCTCTTGTAATAATTACATGTAGGATCATAATTAAATTCAATAATATAACTATCACATAAAATATTCTCTTCATGATCTACATGCATGCAAAGTTGACACTCTTCCAAAATAATGGGACTATAATCAAATAAAGTCATGACCTCTCCAAGCCCACTTTTATCAAAAAATTCATAAGATTGATCATCTTCCAAAGTAGTGGGATCATTATTACCTAGAGTTGACACTCTTCCAAACCAACGTTCAATATTATTGCAAACACTATTATCAATATCATATTCATCATGAGGCTTAAATAAATTTTCAAGATCATAAGAAGAATCACCCCAATCATGATCATTGCAATAAGTAGTGGACATAGCAAAATTAGCATCCCCAAGCTTGGGGTTTTGCATATCACTAACACAATTGACATTAATAGAATTTATAATAATATCATTGCAATCGTGCTTTTCATTCAATGAGCTATCATGGATCACTTTATAAATTTCTTCATTTAACGCTTCATCACAATTTTCAGATTCATGAATCCCAAGCAAAACTTCCTAAAGATAATCTAGTGAATTCAATCTACTAGCGATTGGTTCATCATAATTGGATCTTTTGAAATGATTAGCAAGTGGATGAGGATCCATATCAATAGATTTTTAGCAAGCGAAGATGCAAGCAAATAGAAGACACATGGCACACAAGCAAAGATAGCAAACGAACAAAAAGGTAAACGGAAAAGAAGGCAAATAAAAAGGCAAAAAATTTGTGAAGTGGGGGAGATGAAAACGAGAGGCAAATGGCAAATAATGTAAATTGCAAGGAGACGAGATTTGTGATTAGGAACCTGATATATGTTGATGATGTCTCCCCAGCAACGGCGCCGGAAATTCCTTTGACGTGGTTAGAATCTGTGTTGGTATTTCCCCAAAGAGGAAGGGATGATGCAGCACATCTACGGCAAGTATTTCCCTCAGTTATGAGACCAAGGTTATCAATCCAGTAGGAGAACCAAGTAACACCATGTAAACGGTACCTGCACACAAAGAACAAATACTTGCAACCCAACGCGTAAGAGGGGTTGTCAATCCCTCTACAGTAAAAAGATAGATTAAATTGTATGAGATTGGATAAATAGGTCTGACTAAAACACAAAATAAAATAAATAAAGAAAAAGTGCAACAAGGTATTTTTGGGTTTTTGGAATAATAGATCTGAAAACAATATGATAAAAGATAGACCCGGGGCAGTAGATTTCACTAGTGGCTTCTCTCGAGAAAATAGCATACGGTGGGTAAAGAAATTACTGTTGGGCAATTGATAGAAAAGCAAATAATTATGACGATATCCAAGGCAATGATCATATATATAGGCATCACGTCCAAGATTAGTAGACCGACTCCTGCCTACATCTACTACTATTATTCCACACATCGACCGCTATCCAACATGTATCTAGTGTATTAAGTTCACGGAGAAACGGAGTAATGCAATAAGAACGATGACATGATGTAGACAAGATCTATTCATGTAGGAATAGACCCCATCTTTTTATCCTTAATAGCAATGATACATGCGTGCCTTGCTACCCCTTCTGTCACTGGGTGAGGACACCACAAGATCGAACCCATCACAAAGCACCTCTTCCCATTGCAAGAAAAATCAATCTAGTTGGCCTAACTAATCCAAACACTACTGGAATCAGCTTCTTTGCCATTTGCCATGGCAGACGGCAAAGGCATGGATCACGGACGGCAAACATCTTTGTTGTCCGCCAGCAGACGGCAAACTTTCCGGCTGAACACGTGCCAGCAAAGGCCTTCTTTGCCGTCCGCTTCCTGGAAACGGACGGCAAAGGATTGTACCGTCCGCCATCCAAGGCCAGCAGACGGCAAAGACAACGGACGGCAGTGCGGTGGCGTGAGAGCCGTTAGGGGGTTAACGGCGCTCTTTGCCGTCTGCCAGCGGACGACAAAGAGTCAAAGCTCTTTGCCGTCCGCTGACAGACGGCAAACAGCTCAGCTAGGCAGTACTGGGAAGCTGCCACGTGGCCAGCTATGCCATCCGCTGGCAGACGGCAAAGTGATTTGAATCTTTGCCGTCCGCTGGCAGACGGCAAAGTGACCAAATAGGCAGCCAGTGTTCCCAGGTTTCACAGGTAGCTGCCACGTGTCCTCTTTGCCGTCTGCTAGCGGACGGCAAAGAGGCTATGTATCCCCTATTTTTATTTGAATCCATTTAATTTGACAGGGTTTCAAACACAGATATACATATATTTTTTTTTTCACAGGCACACACAGATATACATATATGATGTATCCAACACACAGATATACATATACATATCTATCTCCATCCATGACAACATACATATATACATAAGAAACATAGTTCCATCCATATATACATATTACATATCACAATGTTCATCCAACACATTGTTCCATGCATCCATATAACAAGTTCCACATTTTTCATCGATACAATGGAAACAAGAAAGTTAGAGAAGAGAAGACTAGAATCAAAGAAGAAGAAAGAAGAAAATGAAGAAGAAGAAGAAGTAAGCATACTTAGGTTAAAATGGAGCTAACCTAGCTAATTGTGCCATTTTTGAGTGAACTAAGCATATTATGCCATTTTTGAGTATAACTTAGAGCTAACTTCATTTTGGAGAAGAAGAAGAAACTAAGAAGAAGACAAGAAAAGAAGAAGAAGAAGACATAAGAAAAAGAGAAGAAGACTACTATAGCCACTTTTAGAGACTAAATATAGAGCTAACTCATTTTGATGTTATGCCTATTTTGATATAACTTAGAGCTAACTTCTTTTCTTCTTCTACTCTTCTTTTTCTTCTTTTCTTTTTCTTCATTTCCTTCTTTTCTTCCTCTTCCTGGATTTTCTTCATCTTATTATGTCATTTGTGGACTAAAAGGATAAATTATGTCATAAATGGACTAAATAGGCTAAATAAGAAGAAAAATGCCATTTTTGAGCTTACCTAGCTAATTATGCCATTTTTGACCTAACTAAGCATATTTATGAGATATAACTTAGAGTTACTTCATTTTGGAGAGAAGAAGAAGAAGAAGAAGAAGAAAAGAAGAAGAAGAAGAGAAGAGAAGAAGAAGAGAAGAAGAAGAAGAAAGAAGAAGACAGAAGAAGAAGCGAAGAAGAAGAAGAAGACAAGAAGAAAGAGAAAAAGAAAGGAAGAAGAAGAAACAGAAGAAGAAGAAAAAAGAACGAAGAAGCTGTCCAATAGGAGAATTAGAAAAACTAGGAAGAGAAGAAGAAGAAGAAGAAAGAAGAAGAAATAGAGAAATGCAAGATAGAAGAGGAAGGAAAAGAAGAAAGAACAGAAGAAGGAAGAAGCAGAGAAAAGACAGAAAAGAAAGAGACAGAGCAAGAAGAAGTAAGAAGCAGAAGGAAGATGAGAATAAGGCAGAAGATAGATAACAGAGAGAAGAAGGAAGAGAGAAGAAGAAGAAGAAGAAGAGAGAAGAAGAAGAAGACCAGAAATAAGAAAAAAGAATGGAGAGAGAAAAAGAAGAAATGCGTTCTTTTTCTTATCTTGCTTGCTAGTCTCTTCTTCTGTTCTGCCGATTCCTTCTTTTCTGCCTTCCTTGATTTTCTTCATTCTTATTATGCCATTTGTGCGACTAAATAGGCTTAACTATGTCATAAAGGACTAAATGGCTTAAATAAGAGAAAAATGCCATTTGAGTACTAGCTAATTATGACCAGTTGACCGAACAAGCATATTATGCCCATTTTTGATAGAACTTAGAGAGCTAATCCTCAATTTTTGGGAAGAAGAAGAAGAAGAAGAGTGTAAGAAGAGAAGAAACACACCTGAGACGACGAAGAAGCACGAAGCACAGAGAAGAAGAAGACACGCAAGAAGAAAGAAGGAGAAGAAGAAGCAGAAGGAGAAGAAGAAAGAAGAAGAAGAAGCGGACAGAAGAAGATATCGACAGAGAAGGAGATAGGAGAGAAGGTAGAACGATAGCTAAGAAATAAAGAGAAACGGAGAAAGACAGGACGGAAGCTAAAAGAAGGAAGGAAGGAGGGAGAAAAGACGAGAAAAGAGAAAGAAGAAGAAGAAGAAGAAGAAGAAGGAGAAGAAGAAGAAGGAGAAGAAGAAGAAGAAGAAGAAGAAGGAGAAGAAGGAGAAGAAGAAGAAGACTAGAAGAAGAAGAAGAAGATCTTCTTCTTCTCCTTCTTCTCCTTCTTCTTCTTCTTCTTCTTCTTTTCTTCCTATTCCTTCTTTCCTTCCTCTTCCTTGATTTTCTTCATCTTATTATGTCATTTGTGGACTAAATAGGCTAAATTATGTCATAAATGGACTAAACACGCTAATTAAGAAGAAAAACACCGTTATCACGGAGATGTAGGAATGGTCGGGGCTGCGCCAGTGCCAGACGGACATGAAGGACCGGTCGGGGTTCCGGCATTGGCAGAAGGAGTGGTCGATGCTTGTCGGGAGCCATGCTGCACCAAAGATCATTTCCCATAATGTCTTGTTAGCAAGTTCGCAAACTGAAATGTGAATAGTAGTAAGCAACGACCATTCAAATCAAACTCACCGTGGTCGCCGGAGCAAGCTGGGGCATCGGCGGAGGGGCCTGACCGTTTTTTCTCGCACAAGCTCTGCACATTTGGTTGTCACGAGTCAGTCATATTAGATAGTAATGCGAACATTACGTGCATGATTGGGCTAATATGCACGAGAAACGTACCACGATGAGCTCGTATAGGGCCCGGTTAGCGTTGTCGTTCCGGTTCCTCTCCTCCTCCAACAGCTTAGCCGTCTTCTCCTCCATCTCCCTCTCCTTCTCCGCCGCCTCCATTTGTGCCTCCCTTTTTGCCTCCTCCAGAAGCTCCTTCGTCTTCAATCTCTCTTTCTCAACAATAGCCTGCAACACACCACTCCTCGTTAGCATTGTCATCATCGACGGACGCACACACAATGTAATGGAGGAAAGGTGAGAGAGTCCGTATAACTAACCGCCATGGCGATCTCCGCGGGCCGTGCATGAGGCGTTATCTCAGGATCAGAGCTACTCAGGCGCTTCTTGATCTGCGAGAGAGTCTTAGGACAACGTATCAGTCCATCACCAATGGCTAGAGAGCCATGGGACCTCCCGCCACCAGATATCATCACCAGCTCTGTATCAAAAGGATCCTGGCTCGGGTTAAAGTCCTCCCCTTTCCTCGCCTTCCCCTCGTGTCTGTACTTCACAAGCTTGTGGTGGGAGGTCTTGTTGGTGAAGTTCTCTGGATCATCTAGGTCAGACTCTGTGAATGGCTTGGCCTTCTTGTACGGGGCCATATGGGCCATGCCATAGAGGTCGAACAGACCTGGCATAGGCTTCTTGTGGTGGTGCGCCTGAGAGAGAGGAACAAAATATTAGTTAAGGGCTCAAGCTAGCATGAAGAATGATATTGCTATGTAAATAGGTCATTTTGGAGCTAAGAAAGGTTATTATGTCATTTTCGAGGAAAATAAGCTAAGTTTAGGTCATTTTCGAGGTAACCAAGATTATTATGCCATTTTTGACCAAAGTATGCTAATTATGTCATTATTGAGCTATCCAAGGTTATTATGTCATTTTAGAGCTAACTATAGCATATTTAGGCATTCTATAGAGCTATCTAAGGTTATTATGTCATTTTAGAGCTAATTATGTCATGAATGAACTAGCTAAGATTAGTTTAGGTCGTTATTGAGCTATCGAAGGTAGTTATGCCATTTTTTAACTGACTAAAGCATATTAAGTCATTTTATAGAGCTATCTAAGGTTATTATGTCATTTTAGAGCTAAATATGGCATAAATGAACTATCTAGCATGAAGAATGAATTGCATGAATCATGTAGCAAACCACATACCCAGTTATCCCCGTACTCAAACAGGTTGGAGCTCCCTTGATGGTGTGGCACACCTTCCATTTGGTCGCGCTTATCCTAGGCCCTTTGGTGTTCGACTTTCCATTGGGCAGAGCACCACACATCCACCAACGCCTCCCAACAGTCCATCTTATCCACACACCATCTCGGGGGCACCTAAGTGAGTCAAGAGAAATTTCAGCGCTACGCCTATGAATCAAATCAAGAAAACTAAGTTCAAGGCCTTAAGAATAGGTAATTACCTGCATGTACTTCTCCTTACTCAGAAACTTGTCGCGACACTTCTGCTTGCCCCTCCTAATACCCTTTGAGGCGTAGTAGTCTCGAACGGCCTGCACCCGAGCCTCGTGCCTTAAGTTCTGAAGTAGGCGCTTGCACTCGTTTTCGACAACCATACACGCGGCCTCCTGCTCTCCCTCTGAAACCCTGTAGAAGGTCTGCAATCAAACAAGACAACACTGATTAGTACAATCACTAGGTACTGTTGATTTTTAATTCCGTAAAGGAGAAATTACCCAAAACCAATGGAACACAATGTCGACCACCGTCTCGCACAAGACACCGTCGACCCTCTCCTCCGGCGGGGCCGGGGCAACCGAGTACAGCTCTGAGGTCAGTGCTAGCTGTGGAACCTGACCCTCACCGGGCAACGTGACCCACCCAGGGAAGTGCTGCCGGCAAAGCACACCAAGGACCTGGTTGGGCCTACGGGAACCACGGGGGCGTACCCAGCCCGTGCAGTATGACAAGGCCAATGCATTAGATATTAATTTGAAGGAACATGAAGGCAAAAGGTTAAAAAATAGTAAATGCACTTACTTCAACCCTTTAGGCGCAATCAACCACCTCTGGTCGGGGGTCGTCGGCACGGGCGGGAGCTTTGTATAGCCACGCTTGTCGACCTTCTTGCCCTTCTCAACCAGCTCGTCGTCGTTGTAGCTATCTTCTGAAAAGGTGTCCTCGCTACCATCCTCCGAGCCACTAGCCTCCGGAGTTTCGTGGGAAGAAGACTCCGGAATCGGAGTCTTCTGGGACGAAGACTCCGGGACCTGGGACGAAGACCCCGTGATCGGAGTCTTCTGGGACGAAGACCCCGTGACCGGAGTCTTCTGGGACGAAGACTCTAGGACCGGACTCACGTGGGGCGAAGGGTCGGCGACCCGAGTCTGGTGGGGTGAAGGATTAGCGACCGGAGGCTCATGGACCGGAGTCCGAGGGCCCACGTAAGACGGAGCACTCCTGTGGTCGGGTGAATCAGCTGAGGGTGGCGGCGAGGAAGGCGTAGCAGCCTTCCTACCTCTCCCACTGCCACGTCCACCTCTACCAGCCTTCTTCGTCCTCCCCCGACCTCTCCCAGCCGTAGAAGAAGCGCCAACCGCAGCTGTCTGCATACCATCCTGCACCGCTCTCCGGAGGGGCTGCGCTGCAATAATGCAACCACCCCTCCCAGTAGCGCTCGCAGGAGGCTCGGGGCGCTCTGGACCCTTGCCCACCATCCTATCAACACCTGCAATGACAAAAAGTAAACGAAATTAGTACAACATAAAAAAATTGGATACCTGACATGAACATAATAATATGTATATAATTTAAGTGTATCATAATCATGAACATAATAAAAATACACCCGATCAACACAAATATATATGGGGTCGGGGTGTGGTGTCAGGGTGTCGGGGTCGGGGTGTCGTGTCGGGGAGGGGTACGGTATCAGGGTTGGGGTAGGGGTGGAGGTCGGGCTGTTGGTGTAAGGGTGTAGGGGTAGGGGGTAAGGGAGGTGTGTGGTGTCAGGGTTGTAGGTGGTAGGCGGTGTAAGGGGTCCGGAGGGTTGTAGGTGGTAGGGAGTGGGTGTTGTGGTGATAAGGGTGTGAGGTAGGGGTGTTGGGGTAGGGGTGTAGTGAAGGGGTAGGAGGTGTAAGGGTGGTACGGGTTTGGGGTGGGGTTGTTGTGGGTACGCGGTAGGGGTTGTTGGTGTCAGGGTGTCGGGTGATAGGTGTTCGGGGTCGGGTGTGTGGTGTAAGAGGGTCGGGTACGGGGTTTGGTGACGAAGGTGTCGGGGTGTCGGGATGTCTGGGTGTCAAGAGGGGTGGGCGGGGTCGGGGTATCTTTTTTCCCTTTCTTCTTTTCTTCTCCTTCTTTCATCTCTCCTCTTCTTGCTGCTTCGTTCTTCGCCTCCACTTCGGTCTTCTGCGTCGGGGGCTTGCTTTGCTGCTGCGGCTGGAGTCTGGGCGTGCGGTCTAAGCGCCGCCGTCCCGCCGCGACGCCTACGCCGCGGCTGCGGCGGCGCTCCGTGGGTGCCTGCGGTTCTCGGTTCTTATCCTGGGGCCGCGGCGGCGTGGGGCTGCGGTGCGCGGCGCCGACGCAGGTCTCCCGCCGACGGCGACGTGCTGCGGCGAAACGAAAACGAAAAACGAATATAAAATAAAAAAACGAAACTAACACTAAAACTAAAAATAATACTCAAAAAAACAAAAACTAAAATAAACTAAACTAAAACAATAACTAAAATAAACTAAAACTAAACTAAAACTAAACTAAAAAACTAAACTAAAAACTATAACTAAAACAGAAACTAAACTAAAAGAAACAAAAGAAAACTAATTAAACAAAAAAAGGGGAGGAGCTCACCTGGTGGAGGGGGCGGCGCGGACGGCTGTGCAGCGGCCGCTGGGAGGAGGCGGCGACCCGGTGGAGGGGAGGGCGGACGCCGCGGCGCGGACAGGGCGGGGACGGCCGCGCGCGCGGCTGCCCGACGTGGAAGAGGCGGCGGGGCCGCGGTGGAGGTCGGGGAGGGGTGCGGGGCGGACGGCTACGCCGGACGGGTCGGCGGCGGCGGCGCGGGCCGGTGTGGGTGGGGGATGGCGACGGAGGGGAGGGGCGGGGGGGGGGGGGGCGGGGCGACGTGGAAGAAAAGGGCGGCGGGGGTGCGGTGGAGGTCGGGGGGCACAGGGGAGGGGTGCGGGGCGACGGGTGTGGGTGGGGAGGAATGAGAGAGTGGAGAGAAGAGAGGGGGCGGGACGGCCGTTAACGTACCCGCCTCTTTGCCGTCAGCCAACGGTCGGCAAAGAGGTGGGGCCGGTGGGCTTGAGTTGGTTAAACAATAACTGGACCCACCCACCTCTTTGCCGTCTGCTAGCGGACGGCAAAGATTCTTTGCCGTCAGCCAGCGGACGGCAAAGAACAGGCTGATGGCAAAGACTTTGTTTGCCATCAGCCACATCTTTGCCGTTCGTTTTCTTCTGGCTGACGGCAAAGACCTTATTTGCTGTCAGCAAGCGGACGACAAAGAATTAGCAGACGGCAAAGAAGTGGATTCCAGTAGTGAAAGATTCGGAGAAGAAATACTAGGCTATAACAATCATGCATATAAGAGATCAAAGAAAACTCAAATAATATTCATGGATAGATCTGATCATAAACTCGCACTTCATCGGATCCCAACAAACACACCGCAAAAAGTCATTACATCAAATAGATCTCCAAGAACATCGAGGAGAATATTGTATTGAGAATCAAAAAGAGAGAAGAAGCCATCTAGCTACTGCCTACGGACCCGTAGGTCTATGGTGGACTACTCATGCATCATCGAAGGAGCACCAATGAGGATGATGAACCCCTCCGTGATCGTGTTCCCCTCCGGCAGAGTGCCAGAATAGGGCTCTAGATTGGATCTCGTGGTTCTGGAACTTGCGGCGGCTGGAATTGTGTTTCATCGACTCCCCTAGGGTTTCTGGAATATCTGAGTATTTATAGAGCTGAGAGGCGATGGAGGAGACCTCCATGGGCCCCACCACCCATCAGGGCGCGCCAGGGGCCTCTGGCACCCAGGTGGGTGGTGGGCCCCATGGGCCTCCCCTATGGTGCTTCCTTGGCTCCCAAGTTGTCTTCTGGTCCAAAAAAATCTCCAAAAAGTTTCGTTGCATTTGGACTCCGTTTGGTACTGATATTCTGCGAAGTAAAAAACAAGCAAAAAACAGCAACTGGCACTGGGCACTATGTCAATAGGTTAGTCCCAAGAAATGATATAAAGTTGCTATAAAATGATTGTAAAACATCCAAGAATGATAATATAACAACATGGAACAATAAAAAATTATAGATACGTTGGAGACGTATCAGCATCCCCAAGCTTAATTCCTGCTCGTCCTCGAGTAGGTAAATGATAAAAACAATTTTTTTGATGTGGAATGCTGCCTACCATGTTCATCACATATTCTTTTCTTTTGTAGCATGGACATTTGGAATTTTAGATGGTTCAAAGCAATAGTCTATATTTGACATGATGACTTCAATACTCAAGCATATCAACAAGCAACCATGTCTTCCAAAATATCAACACTAAAGAAAGTTATCCCTAGCCCATCATGCTCAATCATTGATCCATTCATGAAACACACTCGAATATTAGCTACATCCAATGCACAAGTATGATCATAGTGCTCCCTAGTTGGTGCTTTATAAGAGAAGATGGAGACTCAAATAAAAATAAAAATTGCATAAAGTAAATAGATAGGCCCTTCGCAGAGGGAAGCAGAGATTTGTAGAGGTGCCAGAGCTTAAAGCTTAAATTGAGAGATAAAAAATATTTTGAGAGGCATGCTTTTCTCGTCAATGAAAATGACCGAGTAATTCCCAATACTTTCCATGCTAGATACATCATAGGCGGTTCCCAAACATAAGATAATGTTTATTCCTTTTTCCACCATTCTTTCACAATCCATGGCTAGCCGTATCCACGGGTGCCTTCCATACCAACACTTTCCAAGGAATTTATTAATTGATAACATAAAATAAATTTCTTTTTCATTTTGGGACTGGGCATCCCTATTACCGCCACACTCTCGTACAATGACAAGTGAATAAACACTCATCATGAGAATAACACATCTAGCATGGAAAAATATTGGCCACCCCCTGCCGCTTCATGAGCGGTACGGGCACACTCATCTTGAGACTTGATGACCCACAAGTATAGGGGATCAATCGTAGTCCTTTCGATAAGTAAGAGTGTCAAACCCAACGAGGAGCAGAAGGAAATGACAAGTGGTTTTCAGCAAGGTATTCTCTGCAAGCATTGTAATTATAAGTAGCGAGTAGTTTGATAGCAAGGTAATTTTGTAACAAGCAAGCAATGGTAATAGTAACAAAAGTGCAGCAAGGTAGCCCAATCCTTTTGAGGCAAAGGACAGGCCAAAACGGTCTCTTATGATAAGCAAAGCGTTCTTGAGGGTACACAGGAATTTCATCTTGTCACTTTCATCATGTTGGTTTGATTTGTGTTCGCTACTTTGATAATTTGATATGTGGGTGGACCGGTGCTTAGGTACTGTTCTTACTTGAACAAGCCTCCTACTTATGATTAACCCCCTCGCAAGCATCCACAACTACGAGAAAAGTATTAAGAATAAATCTAATCATAGCATTAAACTTTTGGATCCAAATCGGTCCCTTATGGAATAGCGCATAAACTAGGGTTTAAGCTTCTGTCACTCTCGCAACCCATCATATAATAACTACTCCACAATGCATTCCCTTAGGCCCAAATATGGTGAAGTGTCATGTAGTCGACGTTCACATGACACCACTAAGGGAATCACAACATACATACCATCAAAATATCGAACACATATCAAGTTCACATGATTACTTGCAACAAGATTTCTCTCGTGACCTCAAGAACAAAAGTAACTACTCACAAATGATAATCATGATCAAAATTGGAGGGGTATTAAATAGCATAATGGATCTGAACATATAATCTTCCACCAAATAAACCATATAGTAATCAACTACAAGATGTAATCAACACTACTAGTCACCCACAAGCAACAATCTAAGGTTCCGGTACAAAGATTGAACACAAGAGATGAACTAGGGTTTGAGAGGAGATGGTGCTGTTGAAGATGTTGATGGAGATTTCCCTCCCCAAGATGGGAGAGTTGTTGGTGATGATGATGACGATGATTTCCCCCTCCGAGAGGGAAGTTCCCCCGGCGGAATCGCTCCGCCGGAGGGAAAAAGTGCTCCTACGCAAGTTCCGCCTCGAGACGGCAGCGCTTCGTCCCGAAAGTCTTCTCCTTATTTTTTTTAGGTCAAAATGACTTATATACCAGAAGAGGGGCACCGGAGGTGGGCCGAGGAGGGCACAGCCCACCAGGGCGCGTCTGGGCTCTCTGGCGCACCCAGGTGGGTTGTGCCCACCTGGTGGGCCCCTTCTGGTACTTATTTGCTCCAATAATTCTTATATATTCCATAAAAATTCTCCGTGAAGTTTCAGCTCATTTGGAGTTGTGCAGAATAGGTGGCCTGACGTAGCTTTTTCATGTCCAGAATTCCAGCTGCCGGTATTCTCCCTCTTTGTGTGAACCTTGCATATTATGAGAGAAAAGTCATTAGAATTACTCCAAAAAAGCATTATTATACCTAAAAACAATATAAATAACAGTAGGAAAACATGATGCAAAATGGACGTATCAAGACTCCTTATATCATCAGATTTTGCATCATATGCAGCACTGTCAATCATATCGATCATGAAATTGAAATCATACTTTTGTTCCTCTGTGGAAGCAGGAACACAGGGTCTGGCCTGCTTGGCAGATGCATCAGCTTTTCCTTCAGACTGCAGCTTTCTCTTCGCTGAAGGGTTTGTCAAAGATCTGGGAGCTGCAGAACCCGAAGGTTTGTTAGTGAGGGGAATGGGTGCCTGCCTTGGTGATCTCCTTGGAGAGGGTAAAACTTTCACTGGTGAGGGGCTCTTGGATGGCTTGTTGAGAATGGCACGTTGGTCATACATTCGAATTTCATCAAGAGCATATTCGCTGGATGACTCATCAGATGAGTTAGAAACGGCCTTCTTTGATTTCCTCGTGACGGTTTTCTTTTTGGGAGCACGAGGGGAAACAGATTTCCTGGACTCACTTCCCTTTGAGGCAAAAGCACGATCCTTCTTCTTCTGGACATCTTGCTGAGTCAGCGCGATGTTTTTCGCTTCAACTTGGTCTTTCTTCGCTTCCCTAGCATCATGCTTGGCTTTGGCCTTCGCCCTCTTAGCCACTTCCTCGGGAAAATTAGCAATGGTTTTGAGGGAGTCGGGATGAGCATTTGAAAGCTGTTGTGGTCTGACTTTTTCATCATCAGGGCCAATGCAGTTTTCATCAATGCAGTCATTCCATGGTGGTGTGAAGGCAAACAGAATCTGGTACTTCTTGCAAAATTTTTCATAATTGTACCATTTTCTTGCCCGGTGGCGGTGAATCCTTTGAAGCCTATTGTTGCATTCAGTCGTTGATTCACCCTCTGGTGGAGTTCTGTAATTATCTGGATCAGACATTTCAGCCGTGGTATTCTTTTCCCTGCCACGACCACCCCTTTTAGGATTACCATCCGAGAAGATGGTTAGGGCGTCTGTGACTAATTCATCTTCAGGCTGACTGTGAGCAGAGGGAATTTCATCATCATTTTCTTCGGATTCAGTCTCATGCTTCTTTTTCGGTGCTTTGGGAGGCTTTGAAGATTTTCCTCCTCCAGTTAATCTCATTCGATCAGACCTTGGTGGAAACTGAGGCAATTCTCCTTCAGAATCTGAATACTTCTCCGAACTCTGTGCCATGACCAGCCTATGAAAAGAATAGATACGAGGGAAAAAGGGGTATTTTGCGAAAAAGAATGTTTTTGGAAGAAACATAGGAATTCATGATAGTCTTAGAGAAGATATCCTCGATAGATTTTAAACTAGCCATGCAAAGTTCAAGGCTGATTAAAGACTATCTAATCTTTCGGATAAGCACACATGAACCCTAGATCGAGGAGAACAAGTACGAGGAAGATCTACAAACCGTACCAGTCATATCCTAGTGATTCCTAAAGATCTACCACGATGAAATAAAACATGGAAAAAGCATCGGTAAGAACTGCCCTAAGAACAGAGTTATGGACATGAGCAGTTCCAGATCCAAGCGCCCTAACTTGGCAACTTGGATCAGCTACGGCAATGCGGGAGGAAAGATTACCGCACTGGCGTGATCAACCATGATGAAGTTTCACCGGAGTAGCACGGCGAGGCTCCTCGCTAGAGTTGCTTCGAGCAAGGGCTCGGGTGGAGGTGGATGAGGGTTTGAGGAACAGGAAGGAAGAAGACACGGTGAGGGATATTTATAGCTAGCGAGCTGAACCACCTCTCCGAAATCTACGGCCCTTAGTTGTGGGACGTTCCGCATTTGATGGACACGATCACTATCCTGGGGATCGTGGGTACGTGGCAACGTTTTCTGTGAGAAACTCGGGAAGAGAGCGGGAGACCGAAAGGTTCAAAGAAAGGCAAGCGCCAAAAGGTGGTTAAAAGTTCGAAGTCAATTTCTTTCATGACCAAGGACGTCGGATAGAAATTTTCTACAGATCAAATTGCATGCTTATGACGGACAACGTAGATTTGGGAGAGAAAGAATAGAGGGATAAAAGGGTCCGAAACAAAACACTCAGCCAGAAGAGAGGAAACAGAAAAACACGAAGCTATGAGTGAGTTGTTCATCGGAGGAAACACAAACACAGTAAAATGAAGACAAACACATGAACACGAGCAAATAAACACGAGGATCGAGCACCAACAATATGGATCTCAGGACTAAGAATAGACGAGTAGAATCCCTGAGGGAGTTCCTGCAAGAAGGGTTAGTTCTTTTTCACAACCCACACTTGCGTGGGCAGCGAGAAACTCATTTGTCTTGACTGAGCAGGGACATTCCTTCGATGAGCTCTGTAGTTCGCCTGTGCATTTTGAGAGTAATCATATGAATATTCATTGAAATTGTTTCCAGAGACATGAGCATAATGATTTGAGGAGGTGCGCATATACTCCTTCTGTTGAAGGTTTGACTGATATCCATTCGAGGAAGTTCCAGCGCCAATCTGCGAATGATAATCATTTCCTCGAAGAGAATTACTTTGCATATTCAGGTTAGCAGTGACAGATAAATTTTCAATGATGCACTTCTTCACCCAGATCTGCTTCTTAGGTGAACCAGACCTGCAGTTAGTCCCAACATACCGAGCGAAAACCTTGCCATTCTGTTTTTTGAAGAATTTGTAGTTTGAGTCATCAGACTCGTCAGAAACAGCAGAAATGGGAGTGTCATATCCAGACAGAATTGCAGGTTCGAGAGTTTTACTTTTAGCAAGAACCCAACTCGTTCGAGGATATTGCTCGGGAGTCCAGTAGGTTCCATCAACGTTGATTTTTCTTTCAAAACCCAATCCTTCCTTTCGGGGTTTTTTGTGCAGTATTGACTTCTTAAGCACATCACAGAGAGTTTGATGCCCTTTGAGGCTCTTTAGCATTCCTGTCTCAAGCAAGTTCTTTAACCTGCAATTTTCATCAGAGATAGCAACAAATTCCTTGGGAAAGGGGTTAGAAATACCATTCGTAGTTGTTGCAATATTCTTGATGACAGGATTAGATGTTTCAGCATTTGAATCAGCATTGCTACGTTCTAGGCATTTTGAGCAAGGAGGCACAAAATCATCAGGAAGTCGTTCAGATTGCTCAGCAAAGAGAGAAGCATTTTCTTTTGCTAGCACGTTATGAGATTCTTTCGGAGTTCATCTGAGAAACTCTCATAGTCGACTGTAAAAGAATCATATCGGTTAGAAAGATCATCAATAGTTGAAGAAAAAGCATCTTGCTCTTCGATCAAATTTTGATTTTTCTCCATCTCTTCGACCAGTAATCCTTCGGCTTTCCTAAGATTCTTCTCAAGTTTTTCAAGCTCATCTTGTTGAGATTTTGCAATCTTAACCAGTTTAGCATAGGCAATGTATTTAGGAGAATATTCAGTCATAGATTTTCGGTGCTTTGCTGATCCCTGATCCTTAGAGGTCTTTTCCATGAGACAGAATGTGATTGGTTCATCATCACTTGAAGCATTGTCATCAGTGTCTGATTCGAGTGATTTCTCAGATGATTCATAAGCAACGAAAGCATTGCTTCTTCCTAACCTTATGTGAAGCTCTTCATCTTCTGATTCTGATTCGGATGTCTCATCTTCGGATTTCATATTCATTTCAGCACATGCTCTGTTCAGCTGCAATATTCTCTTCATGTTAGATTTGATGGTTGCTTTGACTTGCACGCCAGTGACTGGTCTCGTCGAAGAGGATGAGAAAGATTCATTTTTCTTCGAGAGCTTAGTATGACGATCCATTCGAGTGAATCCATTGCAGTGAAGATACATCCATCTGTTGCTAGGTTTTTTATCCTAGCAAGGACAGTCTGCTATGAGGTGACCGAATTGTTTGCACTTGAAGCACTTTATTTCTTTCGGAGGTAACTTTCTTGAAGATTCAGGCAAGTCAAATTCATCATCATTTGTGAGACACAAATTCTATCTTCTGAGATCACTTAACCTTTCTGTGTTCATTTCTAGTTCCCTTGTGATAGTGTGTTGATTCTCGACATCTTCTTCTTGTGAACTGCCATAGTGTGAAAGAATTTCCCCTTCACTTTTTGAAGAAGATTCTTGATATTCATTTTCAAGTTCCATCTTTTCTTCGTGAATAGACAATAATGTCATGACCTCGACGTAGTGAAGTTCTTCATAGTCAGGTCTTTGCTTGATTTCAGCTACGATTGGATCGAAGGTTGCAGCAAGAGCACTCAGTAGCTTGTTAACCACATCTCTATCAGTGATATCTATTACTCCTCGTTGATGAAGTCTTTCAACAATATTGGTCAATCGATCAGTGAGTTCCATAGCACTTTCCTTACGAAGACTTCTGAAACCAGCAAACATGGCATGAAGCATTTCAGTGTGAGGATCTGTTCTGGTAATGAATTCTTCATGAGCATTTTTATGGCATCCCAGAGTTGCTTTGCAGTGTCAAGCTTTCGGAACCGAATGAAAATGTCTTTCGGGAGACTGTCACAGATAATATCTTTTGCTTGTGCATTCAACCGCAGCATAGCTTTGTCATCAGAATTTGGAGCATCTGGGTGTTGAATGGTGTATCCATTTTCCACAATCTGCCAAAGTTCTATGTTGATGGCCTGAAGTCTGATTCTCATTCTTTCTTTCCAGTAGACATAGTCATTTCCATCGAAGATAGGAAGCCTTTCAAAGTGCGAGGATCTACCTGCATATGACATACTGAAAACTACAAGATTGTTAGACCTTTAATAATCAGAGATAGGGAGAACCCGCTCTGATACCAATAGTTAGGACCGAGAGTATATCGACCAGAGGGGAGTGAATGGGAGATTAAAAAATTCTTGCGAAAGTTATTAACTGATCCCAAACACAGCAGCGGAAATAAGGTACGGTAGAAAAGAATTTAATCAAGCACGTTATTGAGGAACTTATCTATCGAAGTAGCAAGCAACAATAGTTCGAGCATAGGATATCACAGGTTTGACAATGATGATGGTAATGCAATATGCGAACACATGCAATAGCATGAGAGAAAACAAGGTATGAACTACGAAGGAAAAAATATGACAAAGAACAATGATGAGGTGAATGAAAGCGACACAGGGAAAGACACGCCAGTCTTAATGAGATAAGTACGAAGAGAAATTTATACGACTGGGATGACTAAATTGAGTGATTAGAATGCAACATGATGAGCAACGAACTATAATATATGGGAACGACAGAATAACAGAAACGAATGACATGCAACAATCAATGATCGATCAGATAAACCATCAGCATAGAGAACGAAAGTAAACTGCTAAAGGTAATGCAGTAAGGTAAAGTGAACCAGTGGTGCTCGATGGCGACAGATGGATTTGGTAGACCAGTTCGCCCTTCTGCCTAAGGACTACGTCTGGTTGGAGGGGTTGTGATTTAACACAGAATAAACTCTCTTCGCCCTATTCTCCTTCAACTCGGAGCTGATCAGACTCCGGTTGATTTCACTCGTGGTAGATACTTGTTTGCGATCTCCAAACCTTCGACAGACCTCTTCACGAACCATAAAGACTCTTGGTTGCTGAAGATCTTGCTCGGTGAAGACAATAACTCTTCAACACTCGAGCCGACACCTATCCGTCTAGAGAGTGTGCAGCTCTCAAGAGTAGTAGGTACAAGAACTCTAAACTCATAACTACTGTGATGCTCAACCATTGTCTAAGTTTTGGCTCTTGATTTTTCTCTCGGTGGATCTTAAACTCAAATCACTCGGAGAGGGGATGCTCAATCAATCTTCTCAGAAATCTTAAGTGGAGCAGCCAACGGGCAACGCTGGAGCGGGGTGGCTATATATAGCCGCAGCCTTCCCTGAAGGAAAAAAAGACCAAATTGGACATGTGGAGCAGCCAATGGCCGAACGACACGAGTCCAACGGTCAGAAATTGAGCACAACAGTAAATTCCTTGCGGAGCAAGTAATGCTAACTCCTCAGTTCGAAAGATATCTCCTGCGACACGAAGAACAACGTCTACTGCTGGCAGGTAATCATTCAAAACATAAAGAGATTTCTCTCAGTCTTGCATAGGTTTTGGGCTAAGCAGCACATCGGATCTAAGCTTCGAGAATCTATACCCCTCTTAATAGTACGGAGGTCATATGACTCAAATGAATGAAAGAAGAACAACGAAATGAATACCACGTCTTCACTTTGTCTTCGACTCCCATTCGCTGTAGTTAATTTTCTTCGGACAGAATCTCCGAACCACTTGCTTCATATCAGCAATAAATTTCCGAGGGATTAACTCCTTCACATCAATCTTCTCGCCTACATGTCTTCAACAGATGTAGCTCATTCTTCTCTGCAACGCAGATATTCTTCGGTGAAGTTCCTTGAACTTGACACCGGAGACAGCATTCTCTTCGGTTCAACATGGACTATTTCTCTCTGTGTGCACTAGCAAACAAATCAGTCCATGCCTGTTTCTATCAACAATCTCCAAAACACAAGAGGGCAAAAATTGCACCAACATCTTCAATTAGGGTTCCACCCTACATCAACAGGCTAGGAAAAGGCCGAACTCTTTAACGGGCCGCTAAAAGGCCGAAAAATAGACATGACAGAAAACAGCCCAATTCTAGGATGGGTCGTTAACAAGCCGAGAACACACCGGGCTGTAATTAGTCGCATATATAGAGCGGACTGTTAACCGGACGGAAGTACTGATGGCAATGATGTCGAATGGACAACGGGCCGGTGATGGGCCGAATTGATACCCTTCTTATGGGTTATGGTTGTAAATGGGCCATGTGCAAGCAGGCCGTTATTGGCTTGGCCTTTTTAACCTAAATGGGCCACTGTTGGGTTGTTGCACATGTCGATGTTTCATTGACGCCTCCCCTCCTTTGTATGCAGGACATCTGTCGCAACGCCGAGCCGACACATGGTTCCCTTGGCGAATGAGAATTTGACACATGGAAAATCGCCATTGGTTTCGGCTGTTAACGGGTTGTCGGATCCAAAATCCAAACCCGCACTCGATAGCTTAACAGTGACCCGTTATGATGGATGCCACATGTCGGTTACCCTTGACGAAAACACTTCCATCACGCGACATTTATCGTCATGGAAGTGGACACTTCCGTGATGATAATTTTATTATTGTCATGGAACACTTCTACGACAACAGAGGTATGACTATCTTGATTCTGTCATAAAATCGTCATGGATGTACATGCATGACAGAAAACGTGACCTACTGTGACAAACACGTATCATCACGGAAGTGTTCTTTTTGTAGTGCATAGGGTACATGACCTAGTTAGCCCATGACTTGAGCCACGTCCATAAATAATTCATTATCCAAAACATGGTTAAATCATAGGAATACTACCATTAGTTGTCCATGACTTGACCTAGTTAGCCCATGAATTGACCTAGTTACTCCTGATTTAAATTTGCTCCATATTCTAAATCACAGGAATACTGCCATTAGTTGTCCCAATTAACAGCAGCACTCCACACTGTATCAACACTCCACACTGTATCAATACTCATAGTTTTCTCAAACTTTAAATCAACAGCCATTTTCTCCTGTATATAGTGATACATATTTTTTCAGTTAAAGTTCAATTAAAAATTCATACACTTGTTGCAAAGGAGAGCAGGGGATAGCTTTCATAGAAATTCAGAGGAATTACCTAGCCAATGTGAGGAGCGGCAACAGCCAATAGAGGCGGTTGTGAGGGATCGATAAGATAGGTCTAGATGGGGGGGGGGGGTTGAATAGTCACTTAACAAGGCAAAGTTGTTGTTTTTAATTTTCTTGGAAGTTAGGCCGATTTTAACACAAGTTAAATGACAACCAATACAATCTACACATGCATATCCAGAGAATGGGCAGTGGATAAAGGGCAATGTGCAAGTGCAAGAAAGTAAAGGGAGGTAGAGATAGGAAGATCAAACGCAATGAAGACACGATGATTTTTGGCATGGTTCCGATAGGTGGTGCTATCATACGTCCACGTTGATGGAGACTTCAACCCACGGAGGGTAACGACTGCGCGAGGCCACGGAGGGCTCCACCCACAAAGGGTCCACGAAGAAGCAACCTTGTTTACGCCATCATGGCTTCCGTCCACGAAAGATTAGCCTCACTCGGGGTAGATCTTCACGAAGTAGGCGATCTCCTTGCCCTTACAAACTCCTTGGTTCAACTCCACGAGATTTTTAGGCTCCCAAGTGACACCTAACAAATCTAGGAGACACCACTCTTCAAAAGGCAATATATGCTTTTGTTGATGATGAACTCCTTGCTCTTGTGCTTCAAAAGATATTCTCCTCAACACTCAATCAATCTCTTGCAGATTTGGCATGGTAGTAGGAGAAGGATTGGAGTGTAAAGCAACTTTAGGGGGCTAGAAATCAAGGATCAAAGGTTGGAGTGGAATCCCCTTGATTTCAACACAAGTGTAGGTGGTTCCCTCTCAGAAAATGGACATGGGAAGTGGTAGTTTCGTCCTGGTTGCTCTCTCTGAGAGTAGGTGGTGTGGGTGGGCTATATATAGCCATCACAAAAAATCTAACCGTCACACACATTTATGCACAACTCGATGGGACCGAGTGAAACTACTCGGTGAGATCGACCAGTGCAAAAGATTTGAACTTTAGGCTTTTCGGTGAGACCGAATGAAACCACTCGGTGAGACCGATGAGTGATGAACTAAGCACTTTCCACGCTTCGGTGACATCGATCGATTGCACTCCGAAATTCTGAGACGAAGTTGGTTGGTTATAGAAGGTTGGCACGCACACTTCAGTGGGACTGAATGTCATCTCGGTGAGACCGAGTCGTTAGGGTTTAGGCAGTGGCTTTCTCAAGTGTCTCTCGGTGGGTCCGGGAATATGTGTATCTGTGGGATTGAGATTGACTTTAGTGTTCTGGACAAATAGAAATGTGAGGGTGTGGCTGAGCGTTTTTTGGAGCAATATCCCTAAGCACTTGAGCAAATGATTCATGATCAAAACCTCATCCCCTTTTTAATAGTATTGACTTTCCTATGGACTCAATATGATCTTTGATCACTCAACCAAAAATGTAGAGTCTTGGAGCTTTGCCAACATTGTTCCTTAGTAGCTTGAGGGGTCCACATCTCCATCCATCTACTTGCCTAGGTTGGACTCTTCCTGAAATATATCCGAGGAAAACATTAGTCCAACAACATGTATGTTGACATGAATTATCAGAACCACCAATGGAGCAACTGTGCTTTCAGGTTGGCTGGTTGCAGACCGTGAGAGGTCGTCAGGCCGGATCGCCAGACCAGAGCCGGCGCGGCGGCTCCCATCTAGCTAGACACACAGGAGAAGGGAACACCCAGGAAACGTGGGGAGTATGGACATCCGACGGCGGGGAGAAGTCTACGGCGACCTGGCAGGAGAGCTGGCCGGGTGCTCCATCGCCTGCAAGTGTATGAATCTGCTAGCGGGAAAGAAAAAGATTTTGAGGAACTCCGTCGTAGACGAATTTTGAGGAACTCCATCGCCGACAAATCAAGTACAACATGAATCCACTCACCTCCTAATTTGGTTGCCTGAGGAATTCCATCGCCGGCGACAGCCTCTGGATCGAGAGACTCGAGGAAGGGGATGGGGGAAGGTGGGATTTTTAGGGTAGGGGGAAGGGAACGGGGGAGCTGCGCGGCACGACGGTGCGACGTGGTGGAGTTACAAGGCGTCGCCGGCGTCGCGGAGAAGCGGTGGAACGACGCGACGGAACGGCGTCGCGAAGAAGCGGTGGAACTGCGCGAAGTGGAGCTGCGCTGTGTTGGAAAGGATGGACCGCGGGTTTGGTCCGAGAAAGTTGGAGTTTTTTTTTTGTTTGTAAAATGACCCTCGCGACATTCTTTTTCGGTCGAAGGGAGTACTTATTACGTATTTGAGCTGAAAATATGTTGTTTGTAAGGTCAGGTGGATTGTAGCACCCGACAAAGAAATGGATTGTAGCATCCGGTGATCTCAGAATACCATGAATTTTATGCTAAAAAAAGGAAATACCATGAATTTTAACGCTCTTATTGGGTTGAAAATTTTCGCCTACCATGCTAAAAAAATAAGCAGCCCATTGGATCGAAGAGAAAAAAAAAACTGCCCGTTGGATTCGCGAGTCGCCGATTGCCGCTTCTAGCGGCTCCCGAAAATTTGAACCGGGATGGAGCCCGAACGACACCAGACTCCTCCAAAACACCCCAAGCGGAGTATAGAAAAGTAACCCCCGCAAATTCCCCGAACCCGATCCCCTTTCCCTCGCCGCCGTCCTTCCTTCCCCACGAGATGCCGCCCGCCGAGGACGCCTCCGCTGCCGCCCCCCCGCAGGCGCCGACTCCGCCTCCCGCCCGTGGGATGGCGGCCGGCTCGAGGCTGCTGCTGCAGTCGCCGCCGCCTGCGTTCCCGCTCGGTTCCAACGACGACCAGCTCGAGCGCGCTCGCGCTCGCGCCATGGCCCGCGCGGCCTCCGTCCGTCGACGCTCCCTTGCCGCATCTCTCGCGCCCAAGACCCCGCATCCCAACCTCCTCAACCGGGACGAGGTCATGGATCTATTCCATAACTGCATCAAACTCGCCTCGGAGAACGTACGTGCCTCACCCACCGTCAAAACCCTACATCGCCCCTGGATCTTACTAAGCTTGTTTTTTTTTCTTCTCTATCTGTGGAAATTTGGCAGAAAATCAACCAGAAGAATACGTGGGAGCTGGGGCTCATCGACCACCTCAGCGAGATCATCCATGCCGGGGAGGAGGAGGACGACGAGACCAACTTCCAGAAAGTGCGCGTGATATGATCTTCCGTTTCCTTTCTTATTTTCAATTTGGAAACAGCTTTGTGTTTCTTTTTCTTACAAAATAATAAGATTTAGGAAACAAATTATGGTTTTGCGACCAGGCTAGCTGCACGCTAGAGGCTGGCGTCAAGATCTATTCTCTGCGTGTGGATTCGGTGCACTCTGAGGCGTACAAGGTGCTCGGTGGGATCAACCGCGCAGGAAGGGGGGAAGAGGCTGGTATGTATCCACTTGCGTTGTTAGTATCTTCTAATTGTGCACCAATTTGAATTTATTTGTCTTGTTTAAGCGGCTTGGTATAAATTGCAAATACTCTTATAATGCTGGAAACCAACTTTGCAAGCTAAACTCTGAAGTAAGCTGTCATACATGACGTCCGTTTGTGGTTTACTGATAAGATTGGTTTCTAAACTGATGCAAAGGAAAATAAGAACATCTTTTAGGTTTTTAATTTAAAAATATCACCATATCAGGACGACCTTAGCACCTTTTTGTTAAGGTAATAATTACAGTGTAATATTACCATTTCTTTGGGAAACCACTCAGTGCTACATTACCATGTTATGCTGGTTTACACGAGTGTGCACTTTGCATGAGGCATCAACCTTCTGAGAATGACGTAGGTTTGGTTTGGTACATCTTTTTTGTTTTATATTGTTATATGACTATTGTTGTGAATTCTCTATCTGTTTACTATTGTCATAAACTTAGCTTTGTGTTCATAGTTGCAAGTTTAATAACCATAGAAAAATGTAAGCTACACAACTTCATTACAATGTTTTGATTTGGAAATTGTAACAAGATTTGGCAGAAGGTGGCGATGCAGAGCCTGCACAAGAAGAAGGCGTCAACAAAAAAGATGTTGATAGGAGGGTACATTTCTTTAATACGATTTTTCACTACCTGCACTTCACTTGTTCTTTATCTTGCCAATGCTGTTTCGGCTATGCAGATTTCACCTGCTTCGACGCTGGAGTCCTCGTTTGAGGCTCTTAATGTGAAGAAGTTTGATGGTATGTTTCAAGCCTTTTCTCATTGTGCTTCTGTGGAATTTATTAATTCTATAATGGGGCTGAAACTACAAGGTCATTTTATTTGCAATTATAGCTGCCTTCACGGTGGATCCTCTATACCATCAGACCACTGCTCAGTTTGATGAAGGTGGAGCAAAGGGGCTCTTATTGTATAATCTTGGAGTATATGGCAGTTGTCGTGTGCTTTTTGATTCGTTTGAAGCGCCAGACAAATGCATCTTATCTGATCCTGAGAAGGCTGAGGTGATTGATCTTTCATTTGCTAAAGGTAATATCAGTTTGTCGCTCTGCTATGTATGCTCTTTACATGTTGCTTCCAATTGGATTTCAGTGAGTTGCTACTACTCTTTGACAGAACAAATTGAGCAAATGATAGTTCACATGCCTCTATCCAATGACATCTCTCCTACCTTGAGGGATATCGTGGCTCAGTTTGATGAAGAAAATAAAAGGCCATCACATGATGCATCTTCCGGGCAAATGCTGGTGATGGAAGATCAGGTGGTTGACAGTAATGATGACAGCATGCCACCTGATTGTGGAACTTGGGATTTTGGTGGTTGTGATGATCAGGACAGTGCATATGATGAAAACTGCAACCCAATGAATTTCAACTCAACAAACTATGAAGAGGTACTTGTAAACTAGACAAAATTGAGACATGGTCCTTCAGAAAAATAGTTACTACCTGGTTAGGGAACTATCTGTTGTTTACTTGTGCATTATGTACCTATCCATGCACTCCCTCCATTCCACAATAGAAATCCTCTTAGCCTCTCGAACTTTCCTCAAAATATTGGTCTTTCTAAACTTCCAACGCAACTTTCGTGACTGTGTTCCAGATTATCACTTCATCAATGCCATCAAGAAAAGAGTTAATTAACCCTTCTTGACTTCTTGTGCTTCTGTGCCTTGCTTTTAGGAGGAAAAAGAGGCAATTTAATTCCTTGGTGATAAAAAAGATAAGGGCATGAAAATAAGTCAAGGGTAACATGGACATCTCACTCACAGTCTTAACTCTTGTGTCCAACTCCCAAACGATATCTTTTGAAACGAGGGAGTATTTGAAGGCATATGAGGAAAAGTCAATTAGTCATAGGGTAGAATTATTGATTTACATTTTGTATCTTGTACCTCAAGCATTTCTTTTGTTGTTATAATCTGCTGCCTACAACTGAGTATTGCTATTCCTCTTCTATTAGAACAATATCCACATCCAAGGTAGTACAAAAGAACAGTTATAGTTTGTTACAAGTTCAAAGTTCCAAACCTGATTCTACAAATTTGTTGTCTTGACTGTGTATTGGTATACAGGGAACCGATGACTATGAGTACACTTTCCAGGGTCCAGACGGTCCTGATGTAGATGAAAGGCTCGAGAAAATTGCAGATTTGTTGTCACTTGGCGCGGGATTCTCTTCCAAAACAAATGCTTGGGCTGGACCCGAGCATTGGAAATATCGAAAAGTTAGAGGTAAACCCTGGCTAGTCCTATTTTGGTTCCATTTCAAACTAGCTTATTTAATACTGAGTTTACCATTGTCTAGATCTGGAGCCTGCCCAAACTTCTTCTGGTGATTTGGAAGTAGCAAAAAAGGCAAAGAAGAAGAAAGGCAAAGAGGAGCCTGATATTGATTTCACCAAAGCATTGGAACACGAGAAGGCAAATGTTTTTGCACCTCCCAAGAACCCAAAATCATTGTTGCTGCCTGCAAATAAGGGTAGCTGCAACAATAAACTTCCAGAGGATTGTCATTACCAACCTGAAAGCCTTGTTAAATTATTTCTTCTTCCAGATATTTTGGTAATGCTTACTTTCATGAAAGTTATTCTTGATATGGGCCTAGGATCGGCTGTAATAACTGTGCGTCTTTTTTTTTTGCAGTGTCTGGCTCGGAGAAGAAGAAAACCACTTGGTAAGTTTTGTTACATTCTCGCATACTGTATTTGAATTGAAGATTTTCTCTTCATGCTTAAGACTTTACTGTACTTCTTTCTGGACCTGCAAAAAATTGAAGTTTGAAAACAATAGGTTTACTTTTTTTCTTTCTATTTATACTATATGTGTCCTTACAAGTTAAAATTGTTGTTCCTTGTGTATCATATTGCATTATTGTACTTCTTCCTGGACTTGCTGGTTTTGATTAAAGACTTTATTGCTCTATTTACACAATCTGGGAAAGATTTAATCTGTTATGAACATTGATGCTAGGTAGCATTCCGTTAGCAGTATGTCTCAGCTTACAGTTGATTTTTGTAATCTAAAAAAATGGTAGCCTGGTGCACGTATCTCCCTCTTGCGCAGGGCCCGGGGAAGGGTCCGACCACTTTGTCTTTTGTACGCAGCCTTTCCCTGCATTTCTGGAAGAGGCTGTTTCCAGGAAATTATTTTATAATCTGCTGCAGAAAAATAGCCTCAAAAGTAAAAAAAAATTGTCAAGAAAATGATAATTTTGATAAAATCTGGCTAGATGATCCCATTTATCAGAATCCGCCGCAATGCGAAACGAAACCTGCAGCTCATACTAGGTTATGCCTTCATGAGTACTATTTGCCTATATTTCTGTTGATGTGATTTTGTTATTTTTTCTGACATCATTTATCTGGTACAATGGTCCACGGTGCCTTTGGCCTCCTTATAGATGATTCAAGGGACAACAGCGATGACTTTATGCCATCCAGACCTTGGGATGATGATAACCTGGGCAATGATCATGTTGATGAAGGGGATGCGGCTAGTGATGAGGAAGAGCCAGTAAACCTTATTGCCAAACCAAGACAGGTGCATCCTCTGCCCCTTCTGCTTTCAAGACATTCATCTCTATGTACTTATATTTGGACGTTCTCCTGTATGTTTATCTTTCTATGTCCATCTGAATGTCAGTGGCCAGAAAAATCATCAAATGAACAATATTGTAGGCTTAAATGGCAGACAGTGGTTTAATCTCCACCGAGCAATTACTATCACCGGCTGTATTTAATGCTCGTGATTGTCTTTGCCATATTATGTTACAAGTTTACAGTAATATACTGATCCGAGGTCAAGACATGTATAGCAAACAATATTGAAATAAGAAGTTGGGAATTTGCTCCATGGCTCTAAGATACACATTTCCATATTTCACTTGAATTGTTTGAGGATCCAAGTCAGGCAGTGGGTTGTATGCACTAAGGCGCTTATGTGGACTTGTGCACCAAGTTCTATAGTTTACCATATAATGGTATGCAAACCTCTGAAATGACTTGACAACATTCAGACGACATGCATGTAAACATGCCATACAATTTCAGGTCAAAATTTTACCCACACATCAAAGACCAGAAGGGACAAATTCAGCAGTGAATATTTCCAAATCTGAAATGAAACAATGTTCTGGTGCTATCTAGTACTCCCCCCTTCCCCAAATCTTAGGCACATAAACTTCTCTAAAAAAGCTGAAAATGTAAGGCAGATTTGGAACTCTACCTTCTGGCTCCCAACACACGGTATTCTCTCCCGTACAGTAAAGCCAGATTTGGAACTCTACGTTGCGGTTAGACAGAGCCCACCTCGCCTAGCTCTCCCCGCGCAATTTCTCCTCTAGAGCCACCCTGTTTGCTATTTTCATGGATCAGACAACCATGTTTGTTACAGGATATAGTCTATAACTGTGCGGTTCAGCAACGACCATCTGTATGCTAATTTTTCTGCCAAAAGCTTATGCGCCATAGATAATCATAAGGAGGGAGTACTATGCATAGTCAATTTTTTTCTTTATTGTTTCGTAGTGTGAGGATTAAATCTGGATCTGATTTTTCATTTCATGGTAGATGCATGTAGGAAAAAAAATAGATGTTTTCCTTAACTTTTTAAATGTTGAACTAAAGGTGTGGTGCGCTGAGCCGCTGATTGCACCTAAAATCCTCAGTGCTCTCAAGTCTCTCAAAGGATCTAAGCACAATCTTAGATGTTTTTACACGGAAGGCTTATATAAAGCCCCAAACAGCCGGCACCCAACCATACAAACACCGCACTGAGTTCATCAGTATAACAATTACAGCCCAAAACAAATCAAACAATAAAAGAAATATCAAATGTCTGATACAGCGACAACTTAGCACTCGGCTCGAGCTAGGATTGACTCTTAGCCGCCCTAATTGTAGAGTGAAGAGCTCTGATTGCTGCCATCGGTGCTCCCAATGGTGCTCTGCCTTCTTCGCCAATGGCATCCTAGTGCCATGCAATAGAGATAAGTTGCTCCTCTAACATGGTATCATGAGCCCTGGTTTAGTTTTTTTTTTCTGTGGACATGCAACTCGTCCAAATCAATCTTGATCAAATTCTTCTTTTTGGTCTTGGCACATCTGGATTGTTTCCACCGCTCCATTTTAGTTCATACCCTGTTGTCTACTCTGTTTGCCTTGCTCAAATCGGATCACGACCTCGACCCGGTGGTGAGATCAGACTGCGTTTTTTATAACGTACCACTATTGGACGAATCGGGCCGTTGCTAGGCCGGGCCTTCAACTTGTACTCTGCCTTCTGGCCCTCGCCGCCGTGACTCATGCTATTTGGGAGCTTGGCTGGCTTGATTTTTTCTTCTGCTGCCACCATCGCCAGTCTCTCTGGCCCGTCGCCTAGTCTAGTATGCGCTTCATGGTTCTATATTTTCCGCTGTGTCCACCAAATTCGTTGCTCTTTCGTGTTTCTCACGCTATGCGAGGCCAGTAGGCCACCAAACCTTTATATGTCTGCCTTCTTTTCTGGTCCTAGTCCATTTCTAATACAACTTTTGTGGTCTTTCTGGTCCTTGTTGTCTTCAATAGGATTTTTATGGCCTCCTTTTGCATCGTCGTCGATCTATGTCCATTTTATTGCCGCCGAGGTTCTTTGCTGCCAGTTTCTTGGGCTATGATTTCTTGTACAATGCTTCATTCTCTTGATGTGACGTCTTCTTTCGCTAACCCATCTTCTCTTGTATCTTCCCATGACGCATTATCTTGTGATGTGCTGCCTTCTCGGTACCCCTCCCCCCCCCCCCCCTGCTTGACTCAACAGTTTTTTTTGTCTATTTTACTATATATTTGCCCCATGTGGTATATAATAGAGGTAAGTTGCTCCTCTAACAGGAATCACCCACTTGATGGTCAACTTGTTTCTAATATTCGACAGAGCCCAACTCTGTGTTGCGAATCATGTCTAATTGATCCTACGTCATTGACCTAAGGTGTCCCCACTTAAATCGAAGAAATCACCAAAACAAGAATGGTTCCAGTTGCACTTCAGGAGTTCCCTCACGCAGCTCCACATAAACTTGGTCATCGGGCACCAATATGCAATTCCCGGAACTTGGCCCCTTCCCCTTCTAGATCTGATCACTAGAGGGCAAATTGCCTCGAAATAACTTCCGTGGGAAGATCTTAACCTTTAGAGGGATTGATCTTTGTTAGATGTAGCAATCATAAACTTTCAATAACAAAAGAATTGTAGTGTACACAGAAGAGTATTCACAGGAGTGCACCCTCTGACTGCACAACATATGTCCAGGCCACCACATGCACAAACAAAGTGAGTACATCTACGAAATTGTTCATGATACTGGACCACCGTATTAGATGACATGCCCACTCGGTCTCTTACTGCATTAAAGCAGGGGCAGGAAGTGATAACATTGCAACAGCTACACTCCTCTTGTCACACATTTTGAATAATGCTTAATGGATTTGCAGTGCGAAACGGAGATCGTGAGTTAAAAGCCATTTTGAAGAACTGTCTCTATCTACTTTTTAGCTATTTTGACTTGCGCCAATCCATCATTTGTATTTGGAATTTAACGATGTATCACCCCTATGAGCTAACTGATTCAATCTTGTGCATGATCAATCACTTCATATTTAACCTGCACATAAACTTTGCTTTGTGCTGCTTAATAGTTCCCTAGATTAGGAAATCACATGTTAAATACCTGGGGTGTGTTCCCCACCAAACATTTGGCTAGACAATTTTGATCAAGGTTTTGTGTGCCCAAGAGTTGGCCAACCTTGGCTAAAAAAATTACTAGAGTTGGTAAGGAGCTATTGGCATGCCAAAAAGTTCGCAACCATCCAAACCAAGTCCAAAGTTTTGGCCATGGCCGAAAAATTGGTAAGGCACATGTTGGCTACAAACCAAACATACCCTCACCTGTGCCACTGAAGTCCAAATTTCACTCCTATTCATTGGGCACTGACCCAGATTGTTTTCTTAGTGTGGGCATATTTCTGTATGCTTTGATTGTCTTTTCACTTTTCCGAAATCACTGGCTAATGTGTTAAAAATCACATATGAATGTCTGATGCTTTCATGAGTTCATGGCTCTGCATAGAGTTGTCCAACAATTCGTCAGCCACTTGGGGTATTAGTTTGTCCGACTTCATCAATAGTGTGGTTTCAATATGCTCTGGATCTGGCATGTACCTTTGCAATGTTATTGCTAGTATTTTGGTTTGGGTAGTATGTTATCATAAGAATTTGGGTTAAAATGGATTGTCAGGATAAAGTTTGAGTCTTAAGTGGCTAGTTCAGTCTGTCCATGGGCATCCTTTGTAATTTAGTAGAATGCAAGGAAATATAATTGTCCTTTTGACCTTTTCCTCATAAAGAGTCTTCTCTACCACCACCACCACCACCACCACCACCAACAAAGCCTTTAGTCCCAAACAAGTTGGGGTAGGCTAGAGGTGAAACCCATAAGATCTTGCAACCAACTCATGGTTCTGGCACATGGATAGCACGCTTCCACGCACCCCTGTCCATGGCTAGTTCTCTACTGATACTCCAGTCCTTCAGATCCCTCTTTACGGACTCCTCCCATATCAAGTCTTCTCTATCACCACTGGTTTATTTTTTCCTACAATTATCTGATCTTGCTTTCAAGCGAGCCAATATCTATCGACCCTCTTCTGCACAATACCCTGTTATGAACTACTGTTTCTGACACTGATGATGCCACATAATGTCTGTGCAACATCGGGTTAGTCGATACTCGACTACTGAGGGCTCCTCCAATCTACAGTTGTTGGCCTTTGGGCAGAGTGCTAAGCCCTAACAGTTATATACATAATCTTTTATTGTTCCAGGCTGATGACTCTTATAAGTCTGAAATTGACTTATGTTGCTCTTTGTGGTATAACCAATTTACTTTTGGGCTGTTGGTCAGTTCTGAGCTGATGCCTGTTTTCTTTGTGATTGAATCATAGGTCAATAAGATTGATGTACAATATGACAAGGTATCGAAACAAGTCGATGTTCATGCCTTAAAGGAAGTGCTCTGGAATCACATTCATACATCTGCTAAGACTGCTGATCTGGTAATACACGTGCTTTGGTTACTACTAAGTACTATCATCAAATATAGGTCTAACTGTCATTTTTTATGTAGATTAGCTGTGGCATCCCCTCTTAAAAGTACTTGTTTAGCACAATAATTTGTTCAATTTTTTTGATGAAGCGCTTGTCATGATTATGACTTTTCCTATTCATTGCAATGCTACATATCTTGATGGATTTTTTTGATATATTACATACGGGGCCGCTGTAATCTAATATATACCAAGTAACAACCATGCTATTGCCATTTACTGGCTTTCTTGGTCCAAAACTGTTTTTGGTAATCAAGTTGCTTAGACTAAGGTGACATTTTGGGTCTGAGTTTTCGTATTTGATAGTATACATATTATATATTTGTAAGGATATTCTATTTGTCTGTAATAAGCAATAGCCTTACTGCTCATCGCTGGAATGTTGCAAATTGCTATGGGCTGGGTGTGTCCAACCTTTGAGGGACTGAAAAGAAATACCTTTAGACGTGGAAAACAAATTTGTTGTGGTTTGACAATTTTTTGGGTGCCACATATTCTTAGTTTGATTTAAGAAAACATAAGAATTTTCGTTGTGACCAAACGTGGAATATTTGGAAAAAGGATCATTTGCAACACAGGCAACTGGAGTTATGTAGTACTTACATTCATATGCACCTACATACCTAATACGTTGCCCATGTTCAAACAAAAAACGAGGGTTTTAATAATAGTATAGTACTTAAAATCAACCCTCCTACTTGACTTTATATTCATTAGCAGCATGGGCAACTGGAGTTATGAACCTATATTATGCATCTACATACCTACTCCAGTAGTGGCATAGTGCACTCATGCATTTAAACGGCCTTAAAAGAATATTGTTACTTTACAGGTTTGATTACATGTACATTTTTGTCAGAGGAATAGAATAAGTTTACATGTAAACAATTAACATCACCATGTGCACACATTATATTACATTCTTCACTAGTATTATGATTTCCTTACTTTGTTGGTAAGAACCATTTTCCCTTCCCGTCTTCTGGTTTGGGTACGAAATTACTTACAGTATTTAAGCCTGATTGTAATTGGTCCTGCAGGAAAGAGATGACATAGAACCGTCTGTGTGCCTGACGAAGGTACTGCATGATCTTCCATGCAGTAATAGAGAAGTTTCAACGACTGAAATCTCGCCACACCTCTATTTCATTTGTCTCTTGCATCTGGCAAATGAACACAGCTTGACGCTGCGCGACCGCCCGACGTTGGATGAGATTGACATATACATTCTGACTTCACCGCTTGTGAAGTAATCTCTGCTCGTCCGATGTTTTATTACGCCTCCACTGCATTTTGTATCATGTATTTATTTGATGCCATTTCTAATTGATCGGGATTTCCCAGGATGTATATGCTAACCTGCAAGTGCTTGATGGCTATCTGTAATCACCTTTCGTGGCATGGCTTATGTGATGAACATCGACATATTTTGCCATTTTTTTAGCAAACATGTTTTGCAGTTCTTTTTCCACATGTTCTGCCCTTGTCTGGTATCTCACCAATAGCAAGAGAATTAATGGTTGATCTTTTGGTTGACATGCGTTATTTTCACTAAGACATTGCTAATCATCACTAAAGGGATTTTATAACATGGCTACAGAAGCCAAAGAACAAGCAAATTCGAGTAAACTTGCCCTATAGCATTTCCATGGCACACATCGTATCATTTCTTTATATCAAGAATGTTGTTAGGAATTAATTAGTAGATTAATTAGCACATGCTAATTAATGAATAGTCATTAGCAAAGGGGTGTGTCCAACCCTGAATAGTCATGTCTCTTCTCTCTTTATTGTCAACAGGCACCTGTTCGGGAGGTATGTTCTCGAATAGGCACCTCTTATTCCCACCTCTTTCGGATGTATATAAACTTGAGAATCAATAGAAATCCGGACTGATTGTCCATTCACTTTCAATCTCGCTTTACTTTCGTTTGACTCTAACACGTTATTAGCACGCTCTCTGGCGGAGCGATTTCACGGCCATGCGCTGCGTGGCGAAGTAAGCCCAACGCTCCCGCGCTAGCAAAGGCAAGGCATGGCGCTGTGCCCCTGTTCCAAATATCGGCCGAGATATCAGTTAATTGGCCAGTTAACTGCTACTCGGAGGGTGCCCGATTCGAAAACCCCCTATTCGCTGCAAATATCGCCCAGGCAGTAAATCGGCCTGTCAGACTGATTTATCGGCTATCAGACCGAGAAATCGGGCCGCAGCGATTAACTGGGCTGCCGGTTTGGCCTACTAGAGCCCAAAATTTCCACCGCTGCACTGTCCATGGCGTCCAGCAGCAAGGTATGTTGCTGCTTCTCCCACCACTGCTGTGTTGCTAGCTTGCTGGCTTGCTGTATTTGTGCTCTGTGTTGCTAGCTTGCTGGCTTGTTGCTGCTATTGCTTTTCTATATAATCTATATAGATGTGCAGGTCTGTATGGCTTGTTGCTGCTGTTGCTAGCTTGCTGACTTGCTGGCTTGTTGCTGCTGTTGCTGTAGATCTGTATGCATTCTTATATAGATGAGCAGGTATGTGTACTGATATGTATGCAACATTCATTTTTGTAGCAATCTATGGTTGCTTCTACTGCTGCAAGTGCTCCAACATTGAAAAGAAATTCAGATGACATGGGCTGGGAGTTTGGAGTCTTGTGATGCATACAGTCCTTAAGAAGAAGCGCAAGCTTCAACATGAAGAAGAAGTAGCCTAGGATATATAGATATGGCCTATAGTAGCCTAGGATATATAGATATGGCCCTAGTTAACCTATCGATAAATGGGTTACCAATAAATTCAGTTAAATGGCCGATTCGCCGATTAATCCCTATTCAGCACCCGACCGAAATGGTACCAGTTACCGATATCATAAACAATGCGCTGCGCACACCTCGACCGCTGAGCGGGACGGCAAAACCGAGAGCAAATACAACAACGACCGGACGTGATGTCAATTTGGCGGCCAAACATACAGACGCCGACGCGCAGGGAATGACGGCGGCGCATCACACTGTCCAGGGAATAGACGAACATGCATCTGTGATGCATCTGTGCAAGAAATCAATTGGGAACTTGATTGTCTATTTGTGATTAGTATCAATAATACCGGTTGTCTCTTTCTTGAATCAGCAATTTCATCGTGGCATTCTTCCATGGAAGCGGAAACCATCAGCCGGCCTTGACCACGAGCAATTCGACCGAGCCAAAGAAAAATTCAGCGCTCAGAATCAAAAGAACGTCGGAAGGAGAATAACAAGCAGCGGATGGCGTCCCTGGCACGTACAGTCGACGAACGACGGTGGACCACTGACGACTACTCTGTACAGCAAGAGATTATTTACCTTCATTATTTGCAATTGAGATTTCTAAATTTCTTGCAAATAAACAATCGATTCATCTTAATTGAGACATATTGGCTTAATACGGGTAAGGATTGATTTGCGAAATTCAAAGTGACTTCTTCAAATTGATATTTTTGAATCACAATGTTGTCTGTAGATCTACCGCATAGGCAGATTATCTATGACTACCATTTTGACCTACATTTTGTCATTTTTGACATTATGATTGCTTTTTCAAAAGTGCTCCCCCATACATTTTATTAAGTCCTGACATAAGGCATTTGAAGTGCGAGTATCTACTGATTTCATCACATTATACTCCTCTAATGCTACTAGATCTACTTCAAAATTTCTTTTGGAGATTATCTACAAAGTGTCATGCTTAACAACTTGGAGTTCACACTAATGATTTCAAGCCAATTTCTTGAAATCTCTATAATTTTGCAAAGTTCATTACAGCATCAACTATGATGGTCTTTAATTTACTGACCTTAATTATCTCTGATAATCGATGACTAGAGAATTTGAGGCATTCGCCCTCAATGGCACCACTGCCCTACCTGGGCCATGGAAATCATGGCCGCTCTTGTGTCTCGTGGGATAATGTGTGCAATCCAAGACCCGTAGGATTCACCTTCGGTTGGAGTCACACCGCTAATAGGGAAAAAATTTGTTGCCTTATAAATCATAAGGTATTATATCGATCCAAATCTCAGCATTTGGTTATTCTGTATCAGCTATTCCTGTGACGCAAAGAATCTCAAGGGCAAAGGTTCAACCTCCAACCTGACAGCAATAAGGAAGTCAATTGTCCTCATGGTGTTTTTCCATGACCTAGCGACAATATGACTATCCAGCAGTCACGAGACCCTTTGGGCATGGAGAACATGATGGTTGAATATGACTCAACTAACATGTTTGAAGACTCCGCCTAGTCTCTCAATCTTCTGAGTGGTTAATATAATTTATGTTCATTTCTGATGTTCTAATGAGAATATAAGTATTGTTGTCATCATATATTCTATATCACAGTATATCGTATCAGCACTTTGGTACAATACATTTATATGTATTCTATATATCTGACAGTGATTTCCATATTGAAAATCTTCAAATCTATATATAGATTTCTATGGGGGTCAATCTGATGAAAGATGATATGTGCCTTGTGGACATATGAACCACGAACTCTATACTCAAGGAAGTGAAATGTTTCCACTCTCGCTGAGAGAAAATGAGATATTTTAACTATCGCTATACGCGATGATGTAATTGTTGGCTCAACTCAAGTCATATTTACTATCCCAATGGGTACTCGAGTAGAATCAAGGATGCTTTATCGTGCCCGGGTCAACTCGTACCCTACTAAACTATATAGATATCCGTCAAAATAGTTTTCATAGCGAAAATTATGATGGCAACAAAGAGGAATATCTTCTCTTTCCCATATGCAACGGATATGGAAAGCACATTTTCTATGTATCATCAGGATTGCACTACACATACTACAAAACCCGTAGCACATGTTGCGTACAAGATAGTTTTTCAAAATGTCTTTTACATGACAAACTTGGCATACTCGCCTTGGTCATCCAGACATTGGGTTGAAACCGAAACTATGAGCAATTCCATTAGTTTATGACTATTATGATGCTAAATTCTAACAATATTGGATTTTATGTGCACTACACGTGACGCAGGGAAGCTAATTTTAAGGCTCGTGCACCTTAAAGTCTTCGCTGAACCACTCAGACTCCTTGAATGCATCAAGTCGAGGGAAGTGGCTCTTCCAAACCATTGACTAGACTATTCAGGTATTCCATGGTTTTTAAAAGACACATTTACACGATGGTCTCAAGTGTGCCTTTATCCACACGAAACCCATTGGTTGATTATCCTGACCATCGATTTCAAGCAAATCGAATGGACAACGTCGCAGAATTCTCCTTTGTGCCTTATTATTGCCCTAGGATTGAAGTTTTCACTCTGTCCTATATGTCTAGACTCAAATCGGTTAGGTAGAATCCTTTATCCAATGAATTAAGCTCATCCATGATCTTTACCTCGGAATTGCAACTTACCAACTTTACGTTGGAGTCATGCAGTTTTACACGCTCATGACCAAACTGCATAATGTTATTCCCCTCTATCTTTGATACGTGGAAATCTACCAAGTATTTCCTATCTGCGGTAATTCGGTTGCATACAGGTATCACCACCCCAACATACATCATTGGCCCCTCAACATATATTGGGCTCTATGTGAGGAATAACTATATTTCCGTCAATACCTCAAGCCCCTCATATGGGAAGTTATTTATGGCCAGTATGTTGATTCAATGAGGAACATTTCCAGGCATTAGGGGGGATTTCAAGTACCATAAAGAATGCTAGGAAAATAGTGAAATGATCAACAATTTCTGCCTCAAGTCCACGTACTCAAAGATCTGAACCATGCGTTCGGAAGATTTGCAACACATTGCAAATAACCTGCCAAATTCATTTACTGAAAATAAAGGTGTTACATAATCCTACAATCCTGCAAAAATATGCCTGAAAGAGTGGAGGTACCAACAAAAACCACTCAACTCCCCGTTCACAGCAACAGGGGGAGAAGTATGGCAATAGTACGTCAGGATTCGACTTCTCGCAAGCAAGGATATCAAGACCTCTGAATCAGTAAATGCAAGTCAACTTCACGTTGGCAGACACCTAATGGGTAGTATACACCCAGTGGACGGGCAACCTCCACCAACCCAGGTCATAGTGCACACAATGATCGGGACATCGGAATACCCGACTCAACCGCATTGGAAATCATGAACAGTCACCATGGGTAACAATATTTCCATCAACTCTATATTGATATATAGATTCTGAAGAAACATATAACCGGAAGTCTACAATTGTCGACATACATTTCTCAGCTAGATTGAAAGAAAACCTTTCACATGATTCAGGTCCAAAGATCATGGCCATGGAAAAGTGTGAATAACAGTCGGACCGAACTCGAGCAAAGGGTATAATCTAGGTAGAAATAATCTTGCTCAACAAAGGGAAAGGTATTCACATAAGCAGTACCTACACCAGTTTTCTTCTGGAAACAGAATTGAGAACAACGAGGTGGTGAAACATAGAGCAAGTATTGTAGCACAAGGCTTCACGCAGAAACCCAACTATTCTCCAGAGGTGGAATCTCTTTCCGATAACTTATATCATTGGCAGTACAAAATCATCTATCTATGCAGTTGATAGATGTAGTGATTACATATCCATGTCGATCACTAGATTCAGACGTAGATGGTTCCCAATGGAATCACACTTATGAATCGAAATGCAAAACGCAACATACACCGTGTAAAAAACCAATAAGTCACCATATGACTTATTGTTGTCGGTACATTTTGGTACAACCGACATAGTGAGTTCCTTATACACAAGGATTACTCCTACAATGATGATTACCCATGCATGTCTGTCATACACAGGGATTACTCCTGCAGTGACGAAGCACATGATCGTCTTAATGACGGATTTTGAGATGAAGGATTGGGTAAAACCTCGATCACCTTCACTCATACATTATGGTACGCTATGTTGTCTATATCCAAAATATATTGGAGAAATTCATTATGGACAAATCTTATGCATCCATAACTCGCATGGCTTCATCCTCTAGACGTAGAGAAAGATCCATTAAAACCATGAGTTGATGAGAATGCGATACTGGGACATAAAGTTTCATATCCTAGTGCCATTGGACCCACCACACATAATTGGTTGGGGCTCAAGAATATCTTTTGATATCTCCAAGGCATCAAATATCTTGTCCTTGTTTTCAGTTCAGAGAAATCTGGACACCGATATCATTGGATAAATTGATCAGATCCCCACTATGTTAGATCATAGACAAGCTTTGTGTTCCTCCTAGGTGTGGTAGCCATACCATGAAAGTCTTCAAAACAAACCTTAGTGGCTACATCCATCAACCATTATCTCAAAGATAATGTTGATTGTGTTGTCTGGATGCAAACAAGGTACATAGTAAGCAATATCATTATATTGTTCATCTTGCAAGTCAAATCATGTGACAACCATGAAGTCTCTACCAACTTCAACATTCTAGAAACATATTCATGGAATTGGTATTCGATGGCTTCAAGATATGCAAGTATCAGGGGGAGTATCTTCCTGAATTACTCCTGTTCAAAGCACCGTATTATACTCTTTTTCCCTTTATGAGTTTACTTTTACAAGTTTTCATCAAGGTTTTTAATGAGGTAATATCAACATGAGATCATATGTCATACTTTCTATGTTCCCCACTATTTTTTTAGGAAAGTATACATGACATATTTATTGTCCTCTAAACTCTGTGGATTTTCCCATATTGAGTTAAGGAGACAATTATCATGATATGTCATATCTTTTTCTCCCTATATTTTTCCCACTGGGTTTTAAAGGAGTTTTCAATGACATATCAAATCGCACTCTTTTACCTTATGAGCTTTCCCTCGAAGTTTCTCATAAAAGGTTTTAACGAGGTGACATATGCAATACTTTCTATTTTTCCCCATTGGGTTTTTTAAAAGAAAGTATACGAAGCATATTTATTGTTCTCCAAACTCACCAATGAGTTTTCTCCTTTCTCAAAGGTTTTCTCATATGAGTTATCAAGGAGACAATAATCATTATATGTTGCACTTTTTCTCCTTGTTTTTTCCCATTGGATTTAAAGGAGTTTTAGCAACATATCTGGTCTATTCTCCTCATATTTTTCCCACAGAGTTTTTGGGGGAGACTCTCAAGATTATACGGAAGATTTCTCAAGATGGAAGATCTATGTACAAGAAGTTTTCAACGATGAAACATTCAAGGAGCGGTGTTGTACAAGGGGGAGTGTTAGGAATCAATTAGTAGATTAATTAGCACATGCTAATTAATGAATAGTCATTAGCAAAGGGGTGTGTCCAACCCCGAATAGTCATGTCTCCTCCCTCTCTATTGTCAACAGGCACCTGTTCGGGAGGGATGCCTCCGTACAGGCACCTCTTGTTCCCATCTCTTCCAGATGTATATATACTTGAGAATCAATAGAAATCCGGACTGATTGTCCATTCACTTTCAATATCGGTTTACTTTCGTTTTACTCTAACAAATGTATCATAAATTTCTTGCATGTCATTGTGTGGGTACCCTGGTTTAGTAGTTGACCAAAACCATTGACTGTATGCGCAACAATGACGTGCACAATGCCGGGTTGACAGACTTCGTGTCAGATAAGTGCCTACAGTACTATAATCTCACTAATTCTTTTGTGCGGAAATTCGAGTACGTATCTCATCACACTTCACATGATGTTATTTTTAACTTATATGAAAATTATTTTCGCATGAACCTCGAGGAATTTAGTGACTTTGTAAAATTCCCTACTGGAGGACATGCACTGAGCCTCGCAAATCTGATTGCAATGAATTTCTACTTAGTATTACTAGGGGTGAAACTAGAGGCATAACACAAGCCACTATGGGGAGCATTCATTTTCCTGCTACACATTATTTTGCTCTATTCATAGGTAGATGCATTAATGGTAAACATGATCATAGTCATCTTTGCGCTCCTGGTTGAGCATCCTTAAAAGTGGGGTGTTGAGAGATAAACAATTTAACATGGGGGCCATTGTTGCACGTCATTTACATAATAATTCCCTAGTTGGTGATTTGTTTGGTGCAATTTATGCTACGCGCTTAGCTGCTCATCTAGGAGTACCCATTAAAGAAAATGATACCTTGTTGGCACCTAGTTTTCTTGATTATGATACTATGGAATGCCAATAGTTCCTTGAGAGGAATGACCCTCCGCTTAAATACATGCTAATCTTTAACAGGCATTGTGTCTTCCATATTACTTTTCCTGCTCCCACCTTCTTTAATTTCCAGGAAAAACATAGAAATTTCTTACTTGAGGAGGAGGCCGAGGAGTATGAGAGGGCGGTGGAGACCGCCCATCTTAATGAGGCAGCACGCCAAGCTGTGGCGGCTGCATTTCAGTACAACCTGAACTACAACTACGGGTACTATTCAGGCTACCAGGGGCCATAGACTAACTTAGGCCAAAAGCCTAAGCTTGGGGGAGTACGCATTTCTCACCGACATTACATTCATGTACCACACATTCATTCCAGTTGTCGGTGTTCATCCTTTTTCATTGTATATCCATGTTAGTTTTATTTTTGCTTTCTTCTTGTGTTTGAAAAACTTTGAAAATCCAAAAATATTTCTCGGTTTTTTTATATTTCTTGTTAGTTATTTCGTAGTAGTAAAATAAAACCCAAAAAGATTTCTCACTTCTTCTTTTGTTTCTTGGGAGCTTTCCCGTGTAAATAGTTTTTCTCGTTTTCGTATTTCCTTCGTTAATTTTCTTTCTTCAGAAAAAAAAGTCCAAAAATATTTCAGTGTGTTTCTCTGAAATTCTTTTCTTTTCTTTGAGTTGTCCTAAGGAGAAGACCACGATGAAAATATTGAGTGGCTCTCATTTGCTTTATTGATGATTTAACAAAGATCCCATATTACATTGTCTTCTCCTTTGAATAAAATATTCACAGATTCCAGCTTAGTCCATGGCACACCCGCACTATTATTATTTTCACATCATTCGGTCATGCAAGTGAAAGGCAATAATGGCGATGATTTGATGAAGTGATTGCGGTGAAGGAAAGCTGGTATGAACTCTCCTTGTTTTTGTTTTTGTAAATATGTTTAGCTCGGTCGATCTTGATTCAACATATTATGAGTAAACATATTTGTGATGATAATTAGAGATTAAAATGGTTATCTTGAGTGTCAACATGCATTAAAATGGTTATCATGTAGTATGATAGTATGGTATCTCTATCTGAATAATTCAAGTGGCTTGACTTGGCACATGTTTATACATGTAATTGATTCAAAACCAACATAGCCTCCACGATATTTAAGTTCATGGTGTTTATATCCTACTCATGCTCGTGCTCGATGTTAATTATCCTCAATGCATGATTATGACCGTTTTTGCTTTCTGGCTGGTCGCTTCTCAATCTATTTGCTAGCCTTCGCCTGTACTAAGCGGGAATACTGCTTGTGCATCCAAATCCTTAAACCCAAAGTTGTTCCAGATGAGTCCACTATATCTACCTATATGCAGTATTACTTTGCCGTTCCAAGTAAATTTGCATCTGCCACCTCTAAACATTCAAATAAACATCTGTTTTATGTGCCTGTACCGCTCATGGAGTGACATGGGCAGTCAGTATCTTCCATGCTAAGTGGGTTATTCTCACAATGAGTGTTTATTCACTTGTCATTACACGAGAGGGGCTGGTATTCGGGATGCTCGGTCCTATGATCAATACGAAAAATAATGAAACAAACTTCCCCAGAAAGTTGTTGGTATGGAGGGCACCCGAGGATTCGGCTAGCCATGGCTTGTGCTTGTATGGTGGAGGGGGAGTAAACTTTACCATTCTGCTTGGGAACCACCACTAATGTGTTTAGCATGGAAGATATTGGAAACTCTCAGTCGTGACGTTGACAGGAAAGGCATACCTCTCAAAATTATATTCATCTCTGCTTTAAGCTTCGAGCTTTGGCACCTTTGCAAATCAATGCTTCCCTCTGCAAAGGGCCTATCTATTTACTTTTATTGTTGAGTCATCACCTTCTTATTCAAGCACCAGTTGGAGAGCACTATTGTCATTCTAAGCACCAGTTAACTAGCGAGAAATAATAAGATATCTCCTCTACCATGAATTACAATATTTAGTCGCTACTTGAACTTCAGAGGTGCTCTGCATTTACGTTTTGCGGTCTCAGAAAGCCTAGCGAGATACCATGTTATCATATTATATCATGATTGTTTTGACAAAGTGTTGGCATCCGAGATATTTTATTATTGCTTGCTAGTTCGTTATGCTATTGAGATGAGTAAATGTGAGACCTAAGTGTTATCATTCATATGGTTAGTTCATAATATTTGCTGAAAACCTGAGCTAGTTAAGCATATATACAGCAACAAGAACAAAAAGAGTTTGTAAAAGTTTTTCTTTATCACTTTCTGTTTGTCAACTGAATTGCTTGAGGACAGGCAATGAGTTAAGGATGGGGGAGTTGATATGTCCCAAACGTATCTACTTTTCAAAACACTTTTGCTCTTGTTTTGGACTCTAATTTGCATGATTTGAATGGAACTAACCCGGACTGACATGTTTTCAGCAGAATTGCCATGGTGTTATTTTTATACAAAAATAAAAATTCTTGGATTGGGCTGAAAATTTACGGAGAATGTTTTCAAAAAATATAAAAAAATATTGGCGAAGAGAATTACCAGAGGGGGCCCACCCAGGCGCCACAAGCCCAGGGAGTGCGCCCACCCCCCAAGGGCGCGCCTACCAGGCTTCTGGGCCCCTGGCAGCTCCGGCAACCCTAACTCCAACTCCATAAGTACCTATTCATCCAAAAAAAATCAGAGAGAAGGAATCATTGGGTTTTACGATACGGAGCCGCCGCCACCTCCTGTTCTTCATCGGGAGAGCTGATCTGGAGTTCGTTCGGGGCTCCGGGGAGGGGGATCCGACGCCGTCATCATCATCAACCATCCTCCATCAACAATTCCATGATGCTCACCACGGGGAGTGAGTAATTCGTTTGTACACTTGCTGGACGGTGATGGATTGGATAAGATTTGTCATGTAATCGAGTCAGTTTTGTTAGGGCTTGATCCCTAGTATCCACTATGTTCTGAGATTGGTGTCTCTATGACTTTGCTATGCTTAATGCTTGTCACTAGGGCCCAAGTGCCATGATTTCAGATCAGAACCCTTTGTGTTTTCATGAATATATTTGAGTCTTGATCTTATCTTGCAAGTTGTATGCACCTATTACGTGTTATGATCCGCATACCCCAAGGTGAAAATAATTGGGATTCTTTCTGTTGATTACCGTAGTTTGAGGAGTTCATGTATTCACTAAGTGCTAATGCTTTGTTCCGGTTCTCTATTAAAAGGAGACCTTCATGTCCCTTAGATTTCCTTATGGACCCCACTACCACGGGAGGGTCGGACAAAAGATGTCATGAAAGTTCTTATTATAAGCACGTATGACTATATGCGGAATACATGCCTACATTACATTGATGAATTGGAGCTATTGTGTATCGCTCTAGGTTGTGACTGTTACATGATGAATGTCATCCAACATAATTATCCATCACCGATCCAATGCCTACGACTTTCTCATATTGGTTTTTGCTAAGTTACTTTCGTTGTTGCTGCTGTTACAATCACTATAAAACTGCTTCTGTTACTGTTACAGTTATTATTGCTACTGTTACCACTGCTATCAAACTATCATACTACTGTGCTACTGATCACTTTGCTGCAGATATTTAGTTCTCCAGGTGTGGTTGAATTGACAACTCAACTGCTAATACTTGCAAATATTCTTTGGCTCCCCTTGTGTCGAATCAATAAATTTGGGTTGAATACTCTACCCTCGAAAACTATTGCGATCCCCTATACTTGTGGGTTATCACCTCCCCCAAGCTTGAGCGATACTTTCTCCTTCATGAGGACAAAAATTATATATATAATTCCGATCACGATGAACCAAATGCATATGATAAAACTTCTGATGAAATTCTGGTTTCAGCCGGTTCCAATCCCATGTTCTAGTATCATCCAGTAGCCTATACCATGTCAATGCCTTTCCCTCCAAAGATAAAGGGAATACCTTCTTCTTAACTCCATCCTCGTATAAACCTACAAGCTTGAACAATCCACAAATTTCATCTATATATATCAAGTGCATATCAGGATGTATCGTTCTATCTCCTGCATAAGAATTAGCTAGCAGTTTCTCTAACATACCCGAAGGAATCTCTTAATAAATATTTTCAGTAGGTTCAGTAGGTTGAGGAGTGATGACCCACAAGTATAGGGGATCAATCATAGTCCTTTCAATAAGTAAGAGTGTCGAACCCAACGAGGAGCAGAAGGAAATGACAAGTGGTTTTCAGCAAGGTAATTTCTGCAAGCACTGAAATTGTCGGTAATAGGTAGTTTGATAGCAAGATAATTTGTAACAAGCAAGTAACGGTAACGGTAAATAAAATGCAGCAAGGTAGCCCAATCCTTTTGTGGCAAAGGACATGCCAAAATGGTCTCTTATAATAAGCAAAGTGTCGTGGCGGAACACGATCACCTATGGGGGCATCAACCCCTTTGTGGTTCGGCAAGGGGGAAGGTCACGTTGCACAAAGAGCAGAGGCCATGAAACAACACGACGGTGGTGACGCTGGCGGTTTTTTACCCAGGTTCGGGCCGCTGGGAAGCGTAAAACCCAACTCCTGCTTTAATGGATTGGATGGAGGAACACGATGGGCACGCAACGCTCAAGCCCGGCAAGGTGACCTTGGGGAGAGCAGCTACACGCGTACAAGTGTGTGAGGGTCCGAATCCTCTGCTAGTTAGCCTTGGACCTCCTTTTATAGCTTAAGGGGTGACCACAGTGGCAAAGTAGTCTTTATCTGGTGATTAGATAGCTAACAATGCTATCATACCTAACTCTGGCAGTTAGGACAAAGTGCATTAAATGCACTGCTAGGTGTCGTGCTGAGGGTGAAACCCGGCAAGCCTGCCGTGCTGCTTAACCCTCTTCTGCTTATCTGCTTGACACGCCTCTGGACAGGTGTCATATGAGGATAATCTGTCTTCCATGGGCTGCCACGTGCTTAGTAGAAGCCACTTAATCACTTGGAGGCTCGGCACCGCATTGACAGGTGATTTGCGTTGTGGTGCGGTGGAGCGGTGGCGCCTTGGCGGGGAGATTTGCCCTTGGCGGACCCGGCAAGCCTGCCCGGGAAATCTTGGACTTGTCCCTGGGGCGGCCTTGACCCCGTCAGGCTCTCCTGCCTAGCGGGGGAAGCTTCCCCAAGGTGGTGCCTTGCTGTCTGGGTCTTCTTGATCCGCTCCTTGATCTCACGAATAGCGGTTCTCCTGACTTGGTCTTGTTTCATCTTGGTGCAGGACATGCAGTGCCAGCATGCCTGTGTATAAGTCCGGGCAAACAAACGCAAATGTTTGTTGCACCGACAGGAGCCCCCGGGCCTGTCCCATATGTGTCGCCTGGCATCGTTGGGGTAGGCCCCAAAAATACATAGGCGTACACCTTGGCCGGACCGCAACGGGACTTATATTCCTCTTGATATCTTCCTTGCTTCTTCATTAACCTGTAATTGAACCCGTTTCCGGTTTTCCCGCGAGTCGCGCAGAACGACGCGGGGTTACCCACGTAGTGACTCACAGGCTGCCCACGTTCACGGGGAGGTAACTATCATTTTACTCACCCACTACGCCTACTGTTTCCGCCATGTACGCTGCATGCATTGCGCAGGGTTGGTGGCGGACGCGAAGGGCGCGGGAATGTGTGCCATGGCAGAAAGCCAGGTGTCGTGGATAGGCGCAGGTGGGCGTTCATTGATTTCGGACGTCGTCAACATTGTAGGGAGGCAGGATTGGCGGAGCAGGGCGGCTCCCTCTCAGATGGTGAGGAGCCAACCCCCGACCATGTTTCCCTATAAAAGGGGACGTGGGCAAGGGGCTCACCCACGCACATCTCCTCCTTCCTCATCTGATATCCTTCTCCCACCATGGTGAGGGGAAGAGGACGTGGTCGACCTCCAACGGTGGTGACGAGGGTTTCTTCTCGGCAGCACCTCCCTCCCCTTGCTGGGGATGCAGGAGCAGAGTCCAGCATGCAAGGTGGTGCCGCTGGACGTGGGCGTGGTCATCGTGGCGCTCGGGGCCTAGGAGGACGCGGAGGTGTCCTGGTCGCTCCTCCCCCGGTCGCCGCAGCCCCAATGGAAGGTCATGCCGGGGACCAGCCATTGGAGTTCATTGTCAAGCTGCGCGGGCCGTCGCACATCCGTCTTCGGCTTCCCACCCCGTTTGCAAGGGTGATGGAGGAAGAACAGCCGCTCGGATTGAGGTTGCACATGAGGGGCTGCTGTAACGGCAGCGTGCGGGCGAACGTAGAGTTCCCTACACCTCATGTCATGCTACTCCGGCGTGGCTGGAAAACCTTCGCTCGTGCCCACAGCTTGGCGGCGGGGCACGTTCTCCACTTCAAGCTAATGGAGGCCAATCTGCTCTCCATCAAAGTCTTCGGGCGTTCGGGTGCTCGCTTAGGGTGCTGCGCGGAGAGCTCGACCGACGACGAAAGCTCCTCCTCGAGCGACAACGACAAAGAGGATAGTGACGACGATGACGACGGCAGCGATCGGGAGGACAATGGCTCGGACTCCAGCTGAACTCTGGACGCACCGTCACTGTCAGCAAGGCGCCGACGGCACCATCATCTACACCTAGGTCTTCTTCCCCCGGCAGAGCGATTTGCCGGGGAGTTGGGTGTGGATGTCTCCGCCTTCTCCAGCTGGACCCCGGCAGGCTTCTCCGTGGACACCGGCTTCATCTTCCCTACCGGGGGCCTTCCTGCCGCGTTCCACTGGTCCTGGCGGTGGTGACCAGGGCATCGCCTAGCCGCTCTCTCCGTCCGTCGTCTTCGCCCCCGCCCCTCTCGATCTTGTCAGCGTGCATCCCGCGGGCCCTGACGGGGTCAGGCTGGGCTTCTGCCCAGGCACTCTTTTTGCCCTCTTCGCCTCCCACTGTAGCCCCTAGGAGGAGAGGGACAAGAAAGGCATTACGGGGCACTTATCTTTTTTTAGTCTAAAATATGTAGGCATTTGCCAAACTTTTTATTAAGAAATGTAACCTTTCCAGCTATATTTGTACTCTATAAGGCTTGTACTTGTTTATCCATGCATTAATGAAAAAAGACATGCTTGCCGGGCGCTCGTGCATGTATCATACTCATGTAGAGGAGTGGTTCCTCCATACTTTCGAGTAAACAAAGTTCCCGGCAAGGTATCTTGCCGGTCCCTTTCCTTGTTGCCGCGAGGCTCGGCTCGACGAGCCTGGGAACATGGAAGGGATCCGGCCCCTTGCCAACCCTTTTTCACAAATGCCACTTCAACCAAATTTGACTGAAGTAATCCTCAAATCAAAAGATGGGAGCACAAATGTTTGAGGGTGAAAAGGTTTTTCTACACTTAAGTTTTCCTCATAGATGTACAATATGGACCTCTTAAAGGAAACTTATCCGCCTTGGGTTGTCGGTGGCCGGTATGCAAACTTGTTCTTTCTTCTCTTCCCTAGGATTTTATCCACGGCAGGGGCCCTGTGGTTAGCACAGGGAAAGAAAAACAGCAGCATATGACCCTCTCTAAATGACCATGGTATGATCATGCTAAAATAAAACATGCATGCAAGTTTTAGGCGCCTACGCTTCATTTTATTATCTTTGCACAGGGTCTGCGCCTAGCTTTGTACAAAGGGTTACATGCACATCGGCAAGGCTACAAAAGGTGGTTGCCGGGGCTGAGCCCGGCAGCCGCGCCTTACGGGTAGAACTTGCGAAGATGCTCAATATTCCATGAGTTTTGCACCTTAATGCCATCTTCGGTCTCCAGATGGACTGCGCCAGGTCTGGTGACTCGTACTACCCGGTAAGGGCCTTCCCACTTCGGGGTCAACTTGTTGGAACCCTTGGTGGATTGAACACGCCTAAGGACAAGGTCGCCTTCCTCAAGGCTCCGGGCATGAATCCTGTGGCTATGATAGCGGTGCAAGGCTTGCTGGTAGCGTGCAACACGCACAACGGCCCGGAGACAATCCGCCTTGAGGAGCATGGCATCGTCATGCCGGTGTTGCTCCTGCTCTACTTCATCGTAGGCAAGTACTCGAGGTGACCCGTATATGAGTTCCATGGGGAGCACTGCTTCTGCCCCATAGACTAGGGAGAAGGGAGTCTGCCCGGTGGCTCGATTTGGTGTCGTACGGAGGGACCAAAGAACCACCGGCAGCTTGTCGATCCAGCGTCTGCCGCATTCCTTCAACTTTTCAAAAGTTCTCGTCTTGAGCCCGCACATGACTTTAGCATTCATCCTCTCAGCTTGTCCGTTGCTCCGGGGATGAGCAACAGAAGCAAAAGAGACCTTGCTCCCAAGGTTTTGGACGTATTGCATGAAGGTGTGACTTGTGAATTGGGTGACATTATCAGTGATCACTCTGGCGGGTACTCCGAAATGGCACACCAACCCCTTCAAGAACTTGATAGCTGACTGTGCGGTTACCTTCCTCACTGGCTCCACTTCCGGCCACTTTGTAAACTTGTTGATTGCAACGTACAAGAATTCAAAGCCCCCGGTAGCACGGGGGAAGGGGCCCAAGATGTCAAGCCCCCAGACCGAAAATGGCCAGGATAAAGGGATCGTCTGGAGAGCTTGAGCTGGTTGATGAATGTTCTTGGAGTGGAACTGGCAAGCTTCACATTTGGTGACTAGCTCAATCGCATCTTGGAGGGCCATGGGCCAGTAGAACCCTTGTCGGAAAGCTTTTCCAACCAAGGCCCTTGATCCAATATGGGAGCCACACACGCCCTTGTGTATCTCCGCCAGCAGTTCCTGCCCCTCTTCCCGGCAAATGCACTTCAATTTCACACCGTTTGGCCTCCTTCTGTACAGAGTGTCATCGATGAACTGGTACATACTGGACCGTCGGGCTACTCTTTCAGCTTCTTCTTACTCTTCGGGAAGTTCTCCTATTTGAAGGTAGTGGACTATGTGGCGTGCCCAAGTTGGAGCCTGAGGCTCAACAACAAGGACCAATGGCACCTCCTCGTTCATGGGAGCGCTCACCTCGACCGCAAGGACCTGTGGTTCCGCGGGAGAGTGCTGCTGACAAACCGAAGTGGAGTGGTTCCCGGCAGCTTCTCTACCAGCGGCTTCGGGAAGCTCTGTCGGGAGATTCTTGCTGGAGTCCAACTTCCTTCTTTTTCTGGCCCCCGTCGATGGAGATACTGAAGGCTGAGTCAGGTGGAGGACAAAAGTTCCTGGTTCCACAGGGAGCTTTTGCGCAGCGCATTTTGACAAATGATCAACAATGCTGTTTTCCGCACGCGGCACGTGCTCTGTTTGCAATCCATCAAAATGCTCTTCCAGCTTTCTCACTTCCTCTACGTATGCTTCCATCAATGGGCTTTGGTAATCCTTATTAACTTGTCTCACCACCAGCTGCGAGTCTCCACGGATGATCAACTTCTTGATTCCCAATTCCACTGCAATTCTGAGCCCGGCAAGGAGCCCCTCATACTCAGCAGTGTTGTTGGTGGCCTTCTCCCGGGGGAAGTGCATTTGGACGACGTACTTGAGGTGCTCTCCGGTGGGTACGACAAGAAGCATGCCAGCTCCAGTGCCCTGCAACGAGAAAGCACCATCAAAGTACATGGTCCACTCCTGAGGCGCCTCCCTGCCGGGGATAACTATTTCTAGTACTTCTTCATCAGGAGTGGGGGTCCATTCCACAATGAACTCTGCCAGTGCTCTGCTCTGAATGGTTGAAGTACTTTCGTACTTCATTCCAAAGCTTGACAACTCTAACGCCCATTCAACTATCCTGCCGGTAGCCTCATGGTTCCTCAGTATGCGCTGCAGTGGGAAACGAGTGACAACTGTGATCTCATGGGCTTGAAAGTAGTGGCGTAGTTTCCTTGAGGCCATGATGAGGCCGAAGATTAGATTTTGCACCCCAGAGTACCTTGACCTAGCCCCCTATAACAGGGAGCTGACAAAGTACACTGGGCGCTGCATCACTTTCTTCTTTGCCACCGTCTTGGGATCGTCTTCGCTAACTTGCTCTGCCCCCTTTGCGTCCAATTCTGCCATGGCTGGTTCAGCTTCGTCCCCAGAAGGGATAGTTGCGGCAACTGCTTCCTCATCCACCTCCCGATGCGCCACCAGCGCTGCACTAACCACTTGGTTTGTTGCCGCTAAATATAGCAGCAACGGTTCTTGTGGTTTAGGAGCGACTAAGGTGGGGGCAGAGGAAAGGTAGGTCTTTAGGTCTTGCAGTGCTGCTTCTGCCTCCGGAGTCCACTTCATTGGTCCTGCCTTCTTCAGGATTTTGAAGAAAGGCAAGGCACGCTCGGCAGATTTGAAAATGAACTTGCTTAGTGCGGTAACACATCCGGTTAAATGCCTCACATCCTTGATAGTCTTGGGTGCTTGTATCTGCTCAATCACCCTGATCTTGTCGGGGTTGGCCTCTATCCCTCGATGAGATACAAAGAAACCAAGTAGCTTGCCGGAGGGAACACCAAACACACACTTCTCAGGGTTTAACTTTAAATTGATCTTGCGCAAGTTAGGAAAGGTCTCTTCCAAATCTTGGATGAGTGTTGATTTGTCCTTGGTCTTGACCACTATATCATCCATACAGGCTTCCACATTTCTGTGTAACTGTGGCTCAAAACCAATCTGCACTGGTCTTGCAAAAGTGGATCCGGCACTCTTTAACCCGAAAGGCATGCGTACAAAGCAGTACGTGCCACATGGAGTTATGAACGCGATCTTCTGTTCATCTTCCTTGGACATGAATATCCGATGTTATCCGGAGTATGCATCCAAAAAGGAAAGCAGATCACACCCGGAAGTGGAGTCTACAATCTGATTGATGCGCGACAGGGGGAAAGGGTCCTTCGGGCATGCCTTGTTCAGGTTTGTGAAGTCAATGCAGAGCCTCCATTTCCCGTTTGCCTTGCGCACTACCACTCAGTTTGCTAACCATGTTGGATGCAACACTCCCCTGACCAAACCGGCTGCTTCAAGTTTCTTGATCTCCTCGGCAATGAACTGTTGCCGCTCCAAAGCCTGCTTCCTAACCTTCTACTTGACGGGCCGGGCATGAGGGCAGACATTAAGGTGGTGCTCGATTACCTCCCTGGGAACACCGGGGATGTCAGATGGTTGCCAATCAAACACATCAACATTCGCCCGTAGGAAGGCAACAAGCGTGCTTTCCTATTTGTCATCAAGGGTGGCGCTTATGGAAAATGTACCGTCAGCGCCATCCTGCCTCGTCGGCATCCTTTTCACAGCAGGTGGAGTAGCCTTGGTCCTTTTGCTAGTGAAACTCTCCGGCAAGTCCTCAAGGGGTGCAGCGCACTCCGAAGAGGCGCGCTTCCCGGAGTCTTTGCCAGCGTCACTGCTAGCTTTCTTTCCCTTCTTTGTCTCCTTGGCGGGGACTGTGGCTTCGGCAGCCTTAACTGCTACCGCGTCTCGATACATCTGATCCACACATATAATTGCATCTTTCTTATTAGATGGAATGGAAATGACGCCCAACGACCCTGGCATCTTCAAGGTGTTGTAAGCATAGTGGGATGCTGCCATGAATTTTGCCAGAGCTGGACGACCAAGGATCCTGTTGTATGGCAAGGGAAGCTCAACAACGTCAAACACAACTCTCTCGGTCCGGTAGTTCAGTTCCCCGCCAAACATTACCGGTAGTGTAATCTTCCCCTTAGGATGGCTCCTGCCGGGGTTGATTCCTTGGAACGTACCAGTAATCTTAAGCTCGTCGTCAGGAATCTGCAGCTTGCTGACCACTTTGGGGGATATCAAATTCAACCCAGCCCCGCCGTCAACTAGCATCTTTGTGACTTTGAGGTTGCGGATTGTTGGGGAGACCAACAACGGCAAGCACCCTACCGCGGTGGTGCGGTCGGGGTGATCCTCTTCATCAAAGATGATAGGCATGCGGGACCACTTGAGTGGCTTCCGAGAATCTGCAGCTGGTTCCACGGCAATGACCTCCCGCGCCCACTGCTTGAGCTGGCGGTGGGAGGAGTGCAAAGATGCACCTCCGTCAATACAGATGGCTTCAGTTGCTTTCTGGAACTCTTGCTCGCTGGTTTCTTCCTCGCCCCCTTCATCACTTTCACCATCTTCTTATTTCTTCTCATGGCCTCTAGCAGGTTTCTCCTTTTGCTGTGGGGCCTTGCCGCGACGGCCTCCTCTACTGCCACTGCCCTTTCCTCCAGCACTCTCTTGGTCCTTCTCTCTGTCCCTTTTTCATATTCTACCTTCTGCTTCTTGACAAGTTGCTCGACTTGGTGGCACTCCTGGAGATCGTGACCCTTGGTGCGGTGGATCTTGCAGTAGGGCCCATCGGTCCTCCCAGCTTTCTCTGCCGCCGCAGCCTCCCGAGAATCAGCGCACGCGGTAGCTTCCTTGCCGGGGGCCTCGGTTTTAGCTTTCTTTCCAGCACTGAGATTGCCAGGGCTCTCAACGACCAATACTGATTTATCCTTGCGCTTCTTATTACGCTTCCGGCTCCTCCTCTTTGGGTTGGCGGTCTCGTCATCTTCCTCTGAATCGACCTCGACGCCATCCTCTTCTCCGGGGAGTCGCCTTCACTCTTCAGCTCGAGCACATTTATCCGCCAATGTGTACAACTCATTGACAGTCTTGGGCAGCCGGACGTTCATCTTGGACCATATCCTTCTGTTGCGCATGTTCGAATGGAACGTGGCAATCACAGCTGCTGGGTGTATCTCTGGAATGTTGCGGTGCACACGACTAAACCTTTGCATTTACTTCCGCAAGCTTTCCCCTTCCTTCTGCGGGAGGACTTGCAGATCGCTGGGCCGGCCTGGCTCTTGGTGGCCACCCATGAAGGCGCCAATAAATTTGTTGCACAGGTCAGCCCATGATGAAATGGAATTCTCTGGTAGGTGCATCAGCCATGACCTCACGTTTGGCTTGAGCGCCAAAGGGAAGTAGTTGGCAAACACCTTTTCATCCCTGCCTCCGGCAGCTTGAACGGCAATAGTGTAAATGCTCAAGAACTCTGTCGGGTTCAGCTTTCCATCGTACTTTTCTGGTAATTCAGGCTTGAAGACGCGGGCAGATGGCCAGCGGACTTGCCGCAGCTCACGAGTGAAGGCAGGGCAACCAACCTTGTAAGGTAAGTACCCGCCATCACTGGGCGCGGGTTCGTCAACGTATGGATCATTTCGCCTGTCAGATTGACGGCGAGTCTCCCGGTGTCGCTCTATGGTGACGCGCGCATCTTCCCTCCGCCGATCCTCCAGGACCTGCCGCTGGTCCCGATGGGCTCGCGGATCAGAGGAGGCCATTGATGCTTCATCAGGCTCGCGGACACGCTGTCCTTGCTGCCGCCGCCTCTGGGTCTGCTGTCGCGGAGGAGACTACACCATTGGCGTGGCCTCCTCTACGCGGCCGTCAGCCTCGGCCGCTGCTGCTGTTCGCGGGTGCCACGACGGCTCTACCTGCTGTGACTTTACAGCTTCAGCGAAACCGATCAAGCTCTGGATGGTGGCCCTCCATTCATCCATTTGATCAATCGGCGGCGGGAATCTCAGTAAGAGTTGGGCTCGTGCCATGGCTTCCGTAGCTGAGCTCGGTGCGGCTGACGAAGCCGATCACAATGTCGCTCGACTCCTGGTGGTACCAGCAGGAGCATCGCCGCGTTCATGCCGTCGCGAACCGGTTGCCAAAGCAGTCTGGTGCTGAGCGGGTCACGCTCGGGGATCGACACCCACATCTGGCGCTCCGCCTTGTCCACCCTGCCCCGAGCCAGGTGCGCGTCCAGTAGCCGTGCCGGTGGCAGGCACGACTAGAGGGCCGCAACTCGCACCAGAGCGGGCGTCATCGCTGCGGCTGCGCCCGCCAGTTCGGCGTGGTGGAGGAGGTTGAACGTCCACTCCATCCGCAGCTTGAGGGTTACGCCCGTCCGGGTGTTGTTGGTGGTGCCCTCCCTCGGCGCCTCCCGCTCCCGCCTCATCCATGGGGGACACAACGACGGTGCCGCCTGTGCCGGTTGCATCTCCCGTGGCACCCACCTCGCCCAACGCTGCCGTGGGGCCAATGGCGTCCGCGGCCACGTGCGTGGGGGCCTTAGAAGTGGAGGGGTGCACGGTAGCACCGGGTTTCTTCTTGGGCGCCATGGATGAAGACGATGATGATGATGGACGCGCTGTTCACAACCTCAGGTTCGCGCAAACGCTTCCCCCTACCTGGCGCGCCAAAGATGTCATGGCGGAACATGATCACCTATGGGGCCATCGGCCCCTTTGTGGTTCGACAAGGGGGAAGGTCACGTTGCACAAAGAGCAGAGGCCATGAAACAACACGACGGTGATGACGCTGGTGGTTTTTTACCCAGGTTCAGGCTATTGGGAAGCATAAAACCCTACCCCTACTTTGGTGGATTGGATGGAGGAACACGATGGGCACGCAGCGCTCAAGCCCGGCAAGGTGACCTCGGGGAGAGCAGCTACGCGCGTACAAGTGTGTGAGGGTCCGAATCCTTTGCTAGTTAGCCTTGGACCTCCTTTTATAGCTTAAGGGGTGACCACAGTGGCAAAGTAGTCTTTATCTGGTGATTAGATAGCTAACAATGCTATCATACCTAACTCTGGCAGTTAGGACAAAGTGCATTAAATGCACTGCTAGGTGTCGTGCTGAGGGAGAAACCCGGCAAGCCTGCCGTGCCACTTAACCCTCTTCTGCTTATCTAATTGACACGCCTCTGGACGGGTGTCATATGACGATAATCTGTCTTCCATGGGCTGCCACGTGCTTAGTAGAAGCCACTTAATCACTTGGAGGCTCGACACTGCATTGACAGGTGATTTGCGTTGTGGTGCGGTGGAGCGGTGGCGTCTTGGCGGGGAGATTTTCCCTTGGCGGACCCGGCAAGCCTACCGGGGAAATCTTGGACTTGTCCCTGGGGCGGCCTTGACCCCGTCAGGCCCTCCTACCTGGCGGGGGAAGCTTCCCCAAGGTGGTGCCTTGCTGTCTGGGTCTTCTTGATCCGCTCCTTGATCTCACGAAGAGCAGTTCTTCTGGCTTGGTCTTGTTTCTGTATCTTGGTGCAGGACATGCAGTGCCAGCACGCATGTGTATAAGTCCGGGTAAACAAACACAAATGTTTGTTGCACTGACACAAAGCATTCTTGAGGGTACACGGGAATTTCATCTAGTCACTTCCATCATGTTGGTTTGATTTGTGTTCGCTACTTTGATAATTTGATATGTGGGTGGATCGGTGCTTGGGTGCTTTTCTTACTTGAACAAATCTCCCACTTATGATTAACCCCCTCACAAGCATCCGCTACTACGAGAAAAGTATTAAGATAAAATCTAACGATAGCATTAAACATATGGATCCAAATCGGCCCCTTACGAAGTAGCGCATAAACTAGGGTTTAAGCTTCTGTCACTCTAGCAACCCATCATCTAATAACTACTCCACAATGCATTCCCTTAGGCCCAAATATGGTGAAGTGCCATGTAGTCGACGTTCACATGACACCACTAAGGGAATCTCAACATTCATATCATCAAAATATCGAACACATATCAAATTCACATGATTACTTGCCACATGACTTCTCCCGTGACCTCAAGAACAAAAGTAAGTACTCACAAATGATATTCAATCTCAAGATCAGAGGGGTATTAAATAGCATAATGGATCTGAACATATTATCTTCCACCAAATAAACCATACAGTAATCAACTACAAGATGCAATCAACACTACTAGTCACCCACATGTACCAATCTGAGGTTCCGATACAAAGATTGAACACAAGAGATGAACTAGGGTTTGAGAGGAGATGGTGCTGTTGAAGATGTTGATGAAGATTGGCCTCCCAAAGATGAGAGGGTTGTTGGTGATGACGATGGCTTCGATTGCCCCCTCTGAGAGGGAAGTTCCCCCGGTGGAATCGCTCCGCCGAAGGGCAAAAGTTCTCCTTCCCAAGTTTCGCCTCGAGACGGCGGTGCTCTGTCCCGAAAGTCCTGTCCTTATTTTTTCTTGGTCAAAAGACCTTATGTACCAAAAGATGGGCACCGGAGGTGGGCTGGACTGGCCACAACTCACCAGGGCGCGCCTGGGGGGCCTGGCGCGCCTGGCGCGCCCTGGTGTCTGGTGATCACCAGGTGGCCCCCATCCGGTAGTTATTTGCTCCAGCATTTTTTATATATTCCAAAATAATTCTCCATGAAGTTTCAGCTTATTTGGAGATGTGCAGAATAGGTGTCTCTAACGTAGCTTTTTCAGGTCCAAAATTCCAGCTGCCGGTATTCTCCCTCTTTGTGTAAACCTTGCATTTTATGAGAGAAAAGGCATTAGAATAATTCCATAAAGCATTATTATGCATAAAAACCTTATAAATAATAGTAAGAAAACATGATGCAAAATGGACGTATCAACTCCCCCAAGCCTAGACCTCGCCTGTCCTTAAGCGAAAGCCGATATCGAAAATCATGTCCACATGTGTAGAGAGAGAGAGGTGTCAACAAAAACAAAATACGGACATAGTAGCATCATGCTTATTATTATAACAACAACAAACTTCATCATAAAGCTTTATCATATAACTTTTATCATATAACTTCTCATGAACAAGTAACAATTCATCACAACATCGAAGTAGAAAGCATAAACTTTCTTGAAAACCGACAAACTATGTTCTCAGTCAACTTTGCAACTACAATTCATCATATTTTCAGGAAGGGTCTCATATCGGAGCCTTTTGGCAAGTCTACTGATACGTCTCCAACGTATCTATAATTTTTGCTTGTTCCATTCTGTTATATTATCATTCTTGGATGTTTTACAATCATTTTATAGCAACTTTATATCATTTTTTGGGACTAAACTATTGACATAGTGCCCAGTGCCAGTTGCTGTTTTTTGCTTGTTTTTTACTTCACAGAATATTAGTACCAAACGGAGTCCAAATGCAGTGAAACTTTTTGGAGAATTTTTATGGACCAGAAGGAACAACTTGGGCCAAAGAAGTACCAGAGGGGTGTCCCGAGGGGGGCACAACCCACCTGGGCGCGCCCGGGGGCCCAGGAGCGCCCTGGTGGGTTGTGCCCACCTCGGTGGCCTCCCACACCGCCTCTTCGCCCTATAAATACCCAAATATTCCAAAAACCCTAGGGGAGTCGACGAAACACAATTCCAGCCACCGCAAGTTCCAGAACCACGAGACCCAATCTAGACACCATCACGGAGGGGTTCATCATCTTCATTGGTGCCTCTCCAATGATGCGTGAGTAGTTCATTGTAGACCTACGGGTCCATAGGCAGTAGCTAGATGGCTTCTTCTCTCTTTTTGATTCTCAATACAATGGTCTCTTGGAGATCTATTTGATGTAACTCTTTTTGCGGTGTGTTTGTTGGGATCCGATGAACTTTGAGTTTATGATCAGATCTATATCCATGAAAGTTATTTGAGTTCTTTGATCTATTTTATGCATGATTACTTATAGCCTCATATCTCTTCTTCGAATCTTTGGTTTAGTTATGCCAACTAGATCGATTTTTCTTGCCATGGGAAGAGGTGCTTTGTGATGGGTTCGATCGTGCGGTGTTCTTTCCCAGTGACAGAAGGGGCAGCAAGACACGCATGTATCGTTGCTATTAAGGATAACAATATGGGGGCTATTCCTACATGAATAGATCTCGTCTACATCATGTCATCGTTCTTATTGCATTACTTCGTTTCTCCATGAATTTAATACACTAGATGCATGCTGGATAGCGGTCGATGTGTGGAGTAATAGTAGTAGATGCAGGCAGGAGTCGGTCTACTAATCTTGGATGTGATGCCTATATAATGATCATTGCCTGGATATCGTCATAATTATTTGATGTTCTATCAATTGCCCAACATTAATTTGTTTACCCACCGTATGCTATTTTCTTGAGAGAAGGCACTAGTGAAATCTACGGCCCCCGGGTCTATTCTTTATCATATTGGCTTTGAGATCTATTTTTATTCGCTTTTATTTTGAGATCTATTATACCAAAAACACAAAAATACCTTGCTGCACTTTTTTGCTATTTATTTTATTTCACGTTTTATCGAGAGCTATCTATCCAATCTATACAATTTTTATCCCGTCAACTTGACAATTTCTGGCACCGTTACCCGTAGAGGGATTGACAAACCCTCCTAATCGTCGGGTTGCAAGTATTTGTTATTTGTGTGCAGGTACCGTTTACATAGTGTTGCTTGGTTCTCCTACTGGATTGATACCTTGGTTTCATAACTGAGGGAAATACCTACCGTAGCTGTGCTACATCATCCCTTCCTCTTTGGGGAAATACCGATGTAGTTCAAGCGACATCATCCACATACTCAACCAACAACCATCATTTAATATTCTATGATTGCTAACACTCACCGCATACACATGAGCAAAAAGTTTCAACCGGACACATAGAAATATAGGGGCTTATAGTTTCGCCTCCCAACTCATTCACCTCAAGGGTGATGTCAACAATAATAACTCATGCTCACTCACATTCAACTGGATATATGTGCCTATATCTTTCCCCACCACATGATGCTTGCAAAAGATAAAATAAAAAGGAATAGAGAAGAACACTTTGACTCTTGGATAAAAAGTAAATTCATAAAAGTAAATGATAGGCCCTTCGTAGAGGGAAGCAGAGGTTGTCATGCATTTTTTTGTTTGTATGCTCAGTCTCTTAGTGCAAAAGAACGTCACATTATATTGCCCCTTATGATAGCAACCTTTATTACGCAGTCTGTCGCTTTTATTACTTTGCCATCACAAGTTCGTACAACGCTAAATTTTCTCTTACACTAAATGATCAAACACATTTAGAAGCAATTTTTATTGCCTTATTGCACCGATGATAACTTACTTGAAGGATCTTACTCAATCCATAGGTAGGTATGGTGGAATCCCAAAACATGAGTTTGGGTTTAAGGTTTTTGGATGCACAAGTAGTATCTCTACTTAGTGCGGAATTTTTGCTAGCAAAGATATTGAGCAAGCACCACATGTTGAAGGATCTATGACTATATAACTTCTATGTGAATATGAACAAACATAAATCATTACATTATCTTCCTTGTCCAACGTCAACAGTTTTGGCATATAATATTTAATGGGGGCTCACAATCATAAAAGATGTCCAAGATAGTGTATTTGCAATTTTGCATGTGAATCTTCTCTTCCCTTATTAATTATTTCATGAATTGCATAATTGACCAATGCTATGTTTGTCAACTTCCAACAAATTTTACCACTTATACTTTTCCTTATGTGATGTCATTACTTAGCATAAGATTAGCATATGATGTTTTTCATTTATTTCTTTTTATTTTGATTGAAACATAGAAGTAAAGAGACAAAAACTCAAACTAAACTTTATTATATAACTCTCACTGGATTACATAGAGAGATAGATCACGAAACTAGAACTCAAAAACATATCATACTAAACTTTTATTCAACTAAATCACGAAATAGCAAAGGATTGAACTAAAAATAGGTAAAGGTAATAAAAGTGATGGTGATACGATACCGGGGCACCTCCCCCAAGCTTGGCACAAGCCAAGGGGAGTGCCCATACCCGTGTACTCAAGTCTCCTTTGGTGGGGAAGATGATGAAGGTGGTGGTGATGAGGTAGTGAGTTTGTCCTCCGGCTTCCAAGGCAGGGGTTCACCATCAAAAGAGGATGCACGAGTCTCCCGAGTACTGCAACTGGCAGCTAAACTCATACCTTTAAACCTTGCTTCATACTCAAAAACTTGGTTTTGAAGATCATAGATTTGGCTTTGCAAAAAATTGATTTGCTCGTTGAAGGTGAAGACGATGTCCTTCATGGACCGGCCATCCACCATGTGATCACGGGTGAATTCCGTGATCATGGAGTGATTGGCGCCGAGTCCATGCTCCACCATCCCTTGGCACTTGAAGATGTCTTGTTCCACCGCCTCGAGCCTGGCCTCCATGCTTCCCGTCCTCTTGGGCCCCTAAACATCCCGGTTGTGGAGCACCCCTTCAAGCATCTCAATGGCTTGAGGGTGCTTCATCACCTCCGACAAGTACGGGTTGATGACCCTCTCAAAGAACTTGGCCTTGGAGGAGCTTGGTGGAGGCATGGAGATCTAGATCTGACGAGAAAACAGCACAAAACAAGAACAGAGGATTTTTCTGCGATACGGTGGTACAATCTTTCGGGGGTATATATAAGGATTTTTTATCTTGGGAAACAAGAATATGGAACGAAAACGGAGTCGGGAAGGTGCCCGAGGGGAGCACAACCCACCAGGGCGCACCAGGAAGGGCAGGCGCGCCCTGGTGTATCGTGCCCACCTCGGTTGCCTTCCTGGTTGTTTCTTATTTTCCTATTTTTTCTAATATTCCAAAACTAACAAAAAATATTTTTGCAGATTTTTCGGAGTCCGTTTACTTACCGTATCACGTACCTCCTCTTTTTCAGGGTTCTGGAGTGTTCTGGGAGGTTTCTTTTATGTGTTCCTCCGGTGTCATGGTTTGGATAATATTGCTTTCAACATTAATAGGCGTACCTGAGATATAGTGTTTAATTCTTTGTCCATTGACCACCTTCAGGTTAGTACCTTCGGCATTATTAATCTTGATGGCTCAAAAATGATAAACCTCTTCGATAATATGTGGTCCTTCCCATTTGGAAAGAAGTTTTCCTGCAAAAAAAATCTAAAACGAGAGTTGTACAAAAGAACATATTCTCCAACTTTGAATTCCCGCTTTCGGATTCTTTTGTCATGCCATCTTTTAACCTTTCTTTGAATAGTTTGGCATTTTCATAAGCTTGGGTTCTCCATTCATCTAGTGAGCTAATATCAAATAACCTCTTTTCACCGGCAAGTTTGAAGTCATAATTGAGTTCCTTAATTGCCCAATATGCTTTGTGTTCTAACTCAAGAGGCAAATGACAAGCTTTTCCATAAACCATTTTATAAGGAGACATACCCATAGGATTTTTATAAGCTGTTCTATAGGCCCAAAGTGCATCATCCAATTTCTTAGACCAGTTCTTTCGGGTCCTATTGACAATTTTTTGTAATATTAATTTTATTTCTCTATTGCTAAGTTCAACTTGACCACTAGATTGAGGATGATAGGGTGATGCAATTCTATGGTTAACATCATACTTAGCAAGCATTTTACGGAAAGCACCATGAATAAAGTGTGAACCACCATCAGTCATTAAATATCTCGGGACTCCAAACCTTGGGAAAATAACTTCTTTAATCATTTTAATGGAGGTGTTATGATCAACACTACTAGTTGGAATAGCTCTACCCACTTAATAACATAATCAACAGCAACCAAAATATGTGTATACCCGTTAGAGGAAGGAAAAGGTCCCATATAATCAAAACCCCAAACATCAAATGGTTCAACAAGTGAATAATTCATAGGCATTTCCCGACGCTTACCGATATTACCTATTCTTTGTCATTCATCACAAGACAAGACAAACTTACGGGCATCCTTGAAAAAAGTAGGCCAATAAAAACTAGATTGTAGTACCTTATGTGCAGTTCTATCTCCTGCATGATGTCCTCCATATGCTTCGGAATGACATTTCTGTAGGATTTGTTCCTATTCATGCTCAGGTACACAACGTCTAATAATACCATCTACTCCTTCTTTATAAAGATGTGGATCATCCCAAAAGTAATGTCTTAAGTCATAGAAGAATATTTTATTTTGTTGGTATGTGAAACTAGGTGGTATGTATTTAGCAACAATGTAATTAACATAGTCAGCATACCAAGGAGTATTATGAGAAGCATTTATTATAGCTAGTTGTTCATCAAGAAAACTATCATCAATAGGTAATGGGTCATCAAGAACATTCTCTAACCTAGACAAGTTATCAGCTAAAGGGTGCTCAGCTCCTTTCCAGTCAGTGATATGCAAATCAAATTCTTGAAGCAATAGAACCCACCTAATGAGTCTAGGTTTAGCATCTTTCTTTTCCATAAGATATTTTATAGCAGCATGATCAGTGTGAACAATTACTTTGGAATCAACAATATAAGATCTGAATTTATCACAAGCAAACACAACCGCTAAAAATTCTTTTTCAGTAGTAGCATAATTTCTTTGGGCACTGTCTAGAGTTTTGCTAGCATAATGGATAACATTTAATTTCTTATCAACTCTTTGTCCTAGAACAACACCAATAGCATAATCACTAGCATCACACAAAATTTCAAAAGACAAGTTCCAATCAGGTGGTTGAACAATAGGTGCAGAAATTAAGGCTTTCTTAAGTGTTTCAAAGGCTTCTACACAATCATCATAAAAAACAAATGGAACATCCTTTTGTAAAAGATTTGTAAGAGGCCTAGAAATTTTAGAGAAGTCTTTAATAAATCTCCTATAGAAACAAGCATGACTAAGGAAACTTCGAATACCTTTAATATCTTTAGGACATGGCATTTTCTTAACTGCGTCAACTTTAGCTTTATCCACCTCAATACCTCGTTCAGAAATTTTATGCCCCAAGACAATGCCTTTATTAACCATAAAGTGGCACTTCTCCCAATTCAAGAAAAGATTAGTTTGTTCACATGTCTGCAAAACTCGATCAAGGTTGCTTAAGCAATCATCAAATGAAGTTCCGTAAACGGAAAAATCATCCATGAAAACCTCAACAATATTTTCACAAAATCAGAAAATATAGCAGTCATACATCTTTGAAAGGTAGCAGGTGCATTACATAAACCAAAAGGCATACGTCTATAAGCATAGGTTCCAAAAGGGCAAGTAAAACTGGTTTTCTCTTGATCAGGTTGCGAAACAGGTATTTGAGAGAAACCAGAATATCCATCAAGAAAACAAAAGTGTGTGTGCTTAGATAATATTTCTAGCATTTGATCAATAAAAGGCAAAGGGTAATGATCTTTTCTAGTAGCTTTGTTTAATTTTCTAAAATCAATTACCATTCTATACCCAGTAACGATTCTTTATGGGATAAGTTCATTTTTATCATTAGGAACAACAGTAATACCTCCCTTCTTAGGGACACAATGAACAGGACTTACCCACCTACTATCAGCTATGGGATAGATTATACCTGCTTCCAGAAGTTTTAGTATTTCAGTCCTCACCACTTCTTCCATATTAGGATTCAATCGTCGTTGGTGATCAACAACGGGTTTAGCATCAGGTTCCATATTAATCTTGTGCTGACAGAGAGTGGGACTAATGCCCTTAAGATCATCAAGAGTATATCCAATAGTAGCACAATGCTTCTTCAGAATTTTTAATAATCTTTCTTCTCCATGTTCTGAAAGGTTAGCACTAATAATAACTGGATATATATTCTTCTCATCAAGATAAGCATATTTCAAAGTGTCAGGCAATTGTTTCAAATCAAACATAGGATCACCTTTAGGTGGAGGAGGACCTCCTAGAGTTTCAATAGGCAAATTGTGTTTAAGGAGAGGTTGTTGTTCAAAGAATATTTTATCTATTTCATTTCTTTCACACAAGTGCATATCTTTCATGGTCTAGCAAATATTGTTCTAATGGATCAGTAGGAGGCACGGCAATAGAAGCAAGACCAATTATTTCATCCTTACTAGGTAATTCTTTATTACGGGGTTGTCTACGAAACTTGGAGAAATTAAATTCATGAGACTCATCACCAAAGCTAACACTGACAATTTCTTTATGGCAATCTATCGTAACATTGACAGTGTTCAAGAAAGGTCTACCAAAAATAATGGGACAAACGTCATCTTGTGGGGAACCAAGAACTAGAAAATCAGTAGGGTATTTTATTTTCCCACACAAGACTTCAACATCTCTGACAATCCCAAGCAATGTGATGGTGTCTCTATTTGCAAGTTTAATAGTAATATCTATGTCTTCTATTTCAGCGGGTGCTATATCATTCATAATTTCTTGGTATAAGGTAAAAGGAATAGCACTCACACTAGCACCTACGTCACATAAACCATGATAGCAATGATCTCCTATTTTAACTGAGACAACATGCATGCCAACTTCAGGTCTATGTTTATTTTTTCATCGGGTTTGGCAATTCTAGCAACTTCATCACAGGAGTAAATAACATGCCCATCAATATTTTCTACCAAGAGATCTTTAACCATAGCAACACTAGGTTCTAATTTAATTTTTTCAGAGGGTTTAGTTGCTTTAATATTACTTTTGCGAACCATAGTTGATACCTTAGCATGTTCCTTTATCCTAACAGGGAAAGGTGGTTTTTCAATATATAAGAAGTAGGAACAACTGGATCAACATTGTAAATGATAGTTTCATCTTTAGCTATAACCGATTCTTTAATTTGTTCTTTAATAGGGAGATGATATTTAAACCACTTCTCCTTAGGGAGATCAACATGAGTAGAAAATGATTCACAAAAAGAGGCTACTATCTCAGAGTCAAGTCCATATTTAGTGCTAAACTTGTGAAAAGCATCGGTATTCATAAAAGATTTAAAACGATCACACTCAAGCTTAATACTTGACTCTTTACCTTCGTTGAGTTCCCAATCTTCAGAGTTGCATTTAATTCTTTCTAAGAGATCCCACTTCAATTCACAAGAAGTATCGAGCATGGATTGATCATTATGAGAAAGCGGAGCATAAAAATTCTGAATGATAATTTTTCTTGAGAGCTCATGATTGGGGCATGAATATAACATTGACTTAAGCCCCCCCCCCAAGCTAGAGCTACACTTTCTCCTTCACGAGGCCAAAAATTATATATATAATTCCGATCACGATGAACTAGATGCATAGGATAATTTTTTTGGTGAAATTCCAATTTCAATCGGTTCCAGTTCCAAGATCCAATATCATCGCATAGCCTATACCATGTCAATGCTTTTCCGTTCAAAGATAAAGGGAAAACCTTCTTCTTAGCTTCATCTCTGGATAAACCTGCAAGCTTAAATAATCCACAAATTTCATACACATATATCAAATGCATATCAGGATGTTCTGTTCCATCTCCTACATAAGGATTAGCTAGCATTTGTTCTATCATACCCGAAGGAATTTCATAACCAATATTTTCAGTAGGTGCAGTAGGTTGAGGGGTGATGTCTACTTGGGCCTCCAAGCGCAGAGTTTTGTAGGACAGTAGGAATTTTCCCTCAAGTGGATGACCTAAGGTTTATCAATCCGTGGGAGGCGTAGGATGAAGATGGTCTCTCTCAAACAACCCTGCAACCAAATAATAAAGAGTCTCTTGTGTCCCCAATACACCCAATACAATGGTAAATTGTATAGGTGCACTAGTTCGACGAAGAGATGGTGATACAAGTGTAATATGGATAGTAGATATAGGTTTTTGTAATCTGAAAATATAAAAACAGCAAGGTATCTAGTAACAAAAGTGAGCAAAAACGGTATTGCAATGCTTGAAAACAAGGCCTAGGGTTCATACTTTCACTAGTGCAAATTCTCTCAACAATGATAACACAATTGGATCATATAACAATCCCTCAACATGTAACAAAGAATCACTCCAAAGTTTCTATTGGAGAACGTAGGACGAAAACGTGCATCAATACCTATGCATAGATTACCCCAATGTCACCTTGGGAATCCGTGAGTTGAGTGTCCAAACATACATCAAGTGAATCAATAGAACATCCCATTGTCACCACAGATATCCCATCGCAAGACATTCATCAAGTGTTCTCAAATCCAATACTCAATCCAACATAATGAAACCTCAAAGAGCAAGACTCAATTCATCACAAGAAGGTAGAGGGGGAAGACCACCATAAGATCCAAATATATTAACAAAGCTCGCGGTACATCAAGATCGTGTCAAATCAAGAAGACAAGAGAGAGGGATCAAACACATAGCTACTGGTACATACCCTCATCCCCGAGGGTGAACTACTCCCTCCTCGTCATGGTGGACGCCGGGACAATGAAGATGGCCTCCAGTGATGATTTCCCCCTCCAGCAGGGTGCCGGAACGGGCTCCTGATTGGTTTTTCGTGGCTACAGAGGCTTACGGCGGCGGAACTTCTCATCTAGGGTTCCTTTCGGGGGTTTTGGTACTTATAGGAATTTTTGGCGTTGGTCTCACGTCAAGGGGGTGCTCGAGGGGGCCACAAGCCGGGGGGCGCCCTAGGGGGGTGGGCGCGCCCCCTAGGCTTGCGGCCTCCTCGGTCACTTCCTGGCCCAGCTCCGGTGCTTCGGGGGTCTCTTTTGGTCCATAAAAAATCACCGTAAATTTTCAGCCCATTCCAAGAACTTTTATTTCTGCACAAAAAATGACACCACAGTAGTTCTGTTGAAAACAACGTTAGTCCGGGTTAGTTCTAATCAAATCATACCAAAACCATATAAAATTGTTGTAGACATGGCATGAATACTTCATAAATTATAGATACGTTGGAGACGTATCAGCATCCCCAAGCTTAATTCCTGCTCGTCCCCGAGTAGGTAAATGATAAAAGAAATAATTTATGAAGTGTGAATGCTAGCATAGTGCATAAGCTTGATCAATGATAGTTCCAAACACTTTTTCTAGCATCGATATATATATCATAAACAGTAGCTCATCTCATAAAACTTCTCATGATCAAGTAACAAGCTATTCACATGTTGAAGCATAGACCCTAAACTTTCTTGAAAACTAACAAACTATGTTCTCAGTCATCAAACAATTGCAATTCATCTTATTTTTAGGAAGGGTCTATGTAAGAGCTTTGATTTAGCAAATTCCACATACTCAACTATCATATAGTCTTCCATGATTGCTGACACTCAAAGCATATTTTTAGAACAAATAGCATCCATCGAACACAGAGAAAGGTAGGGGCTTAATGTTTCGCCTCCCAACTTATTTATCATATAGATAATTGTCAACAATAATAATTCATGATCAAATATATTTGAATGGCCATATATGCTTGGATCTTTCCCCACCACATGATACTTGCCAACTAGAGAATAATTGGGGTTGAAATGAGAAGGAATACTACTGACTCTTGCATAAAAGTAAAAGATAGGCCCTTCGCAAAGGGAAGCAGGGATTTGCAGAGGTGCCAGAGCTCGAAGCTTTTAAAACAGAGATGAATATAATTTTGAGAGGTATGGTTCCATTGTCAATGTAACGACCAGGAGTTTCCAATATCTTCCATGCTAGACACATTATAGGCAGTTCCCAAATAGAAAGGTAAAGTTTTACCCCCCCTCCACCAACAAACACAAGCCATGGCTAGCCGAATCCTCGGGTGCCCTCCATACCAACAACAATCCAGGGGAGTTTTGTTTCATTATTATATTTTGATTTGAATTTTGATCATAGGACTGGGCATCCCAATTACCAGCCACTTTCTCGTGAATGACAAGCAAATAAACACTCATCATGAGAATAACCGACCTAGCATGGAAGATACTGACCGCCCCCTGTCGCTTCATGAGCGATTTGGGCATACAAAACATATTATTATTTGAAGATTTAGAGTTTGGCACATGCAAATTTACTTGGAACGGTAGGTAAATACCGCATATAGGTAGGTATGGTGGACTCATATGGAATAACTTTGGGTTTAAGGAAGTGGATGCACAAGCAGTATTCCCGCTTAGTACACGTGAAGGCTAGCAAAAGATTCTAAGCAAGTACCACATGTTGGAGGATCCATAACAATATAACTTCTATACAAATATACCCAAACATAACTCATTACGTTGTCTTCCTTGTCCAACTTCAACTAATTTGCTCAAGTTTGAAAATAATTAATGGTGCTCACAATCATAGAAGATGTCCAAGATAGTATATTTATATGTGAAATCTCTGTTCCTTCAATATTGCTTCTTGAATTGTTCAAGTGACCAATGTTGTGTTTGCCAACTTTCAATAAATTTTACCAACTATACTTCTTATATGTGAAGTCATTACTCCCCATGGGATAAACATATGAAACATATATAATTTCAGATTTATGATATTCAATTCATTCAACCATTTACTCATAGGATATAAGTGAAGCACGAGAGTAAATGACAAACTACCCCAAAAAGATATAAGTGAAGATCAATGAGTAGTCAAATAATTAAGTAGCTAAGTGAAGACTCTCTCTCATTTAAAAATTTCAGATCTAAGTATTTTATTAAAACAGCAAGCAAAACAAAATAAAATGACATTCTAAAAATAGCACACATCATGTGAAGAAGCAAAAACTTAGGCTCAACCGATACTAACCGATAATTCTTGATGAAGAAAGGTGGGATACCTACCGGGGCATCCCCAAGCTTAGATGCTTGAGACTTCTTGAACTATTATCTTGGGATGCCTTGGGAATACCCAAGTTTGAGCTTTTGTGTCTCCTTAATTCCTTTTATATCACGGTTTCCCTAAATCTTAAAAACTTTATCCACACAAAACTCAACAAGAACTCGTGAGAAAAGTTAGTATGAATCAATGCAACACCGTATCATTCTCTACTGTAGCAAATCACTAAAATTATTATTTAACATTGCATACTAAATTCCCCTGCATATTTAATACTCATATCCTCAAATAGAATCATTAAACAAGCAAACATATGCAAACATAACATCAATCTATCTAAACAGGACAGTCTGTAAACAGTGCAATTTTACTCACACTTCCCTAACTCCAAAAATTCTGAAAATTTATCACACTGTATAAAATTTATCATATCTTTGTTAAAAAAAAAATCAACATTTTATCACATACTGACTTTTCTCAAGAATTCATGCACTAGCGTGCAACTTTCTGTTTTCAAACAGCCACATATAGACATGCAAAATAAGCATGGTAAAGGCTATACTTGCCATTTTTATTGAAATAAAAGATGCAAAACATTATTATAAATAACAACAATCAAATACTAATAAAATAAAATGACGCTCCAAGCAAAACTCATATCATGTGATGAATAAAAATATAGCTCCAAGTAAGGTTACCGATAATGTTGGAGACGAAAGAGCGGATGCCTTCCGGGGCATCCCCAAGCTTAGTTTCTTGTATCTTCCTTGAATATTATCTTGGGGTGCCTTGGGCATCCCCAAGCTTAGGGTCTTGTCACTCCTTATTCTCCTCATATCGATATCTCACGCAAAACTTGAAAACTTCAATCACACAAAACTTAACGGAACTTCGTGAGATGAGTTAGCATAGTAAAACAAATCATTCACTTGGGTACTGTCAAAGACATTATTCATAATTGTTTCCACATAATTCCTACTGTACTCTATAATTTCCATAATTTATATTAAGCAATATAAGCCATAGAAACTAGAAAACAAGCAAACTATGTATTGAAAACAGAATCTGTCAAAAACAGAACAGTCTGTAAATATCTGAATTATAGTGATACCTATGTATCTCCAAAAATTCTGAAAAGTTAGTAAAACGTATAAAATTTGTGTATCAATCCTATTTAAAAAATTCAGAGTTTTTCCATGTTCCAGTGAATTTTAAAAATTCTGTTACTGAACGCAAAAGTTCCTGTTTTTGCACAGAATCAAATCAACTATCAACCACACTATCCCAAAGGCTTTACTTGGCACTTTATTCAAACAAAAGATATAAAACATGATTACTACAGTATATTAATCATGTTAACACAGAAAAACATTAGGGGTAAATATTGGGTTGTCTCCCAACAAGCGCTTTCCTTTAATGACTTTTTAGTTAGGCATGATGATTTCAATGATGCTCACATAAAAGATAAGAATTGAAACATAACGGGAGCATCATGAATAATATGACTAGCACATTTAAGTCTAAACCACTTCCTATCCATAGGGATTTTGTGAGAAAACAATTTATGGGAACAAGAATCAACTAGCATAGGAAGGCAAAACAAGCAAAACTTCAAGATTTTCAACACATAGAGAGGAAACTTGATATTATTGCAATACCTACAAGCATATGTTCCCCCCTCATATTAATTTTCAGTAACATTATGAATGAATTCAATAATATAACTATCACATAAAGCATTCTTTTCATGATCCACAAGCATAGAAATTTTATTACTCTCCACATAAGCAAATTTATTCTCATGAATAGTAGTGGGAGCAAACTCAAGAAAATAACTATCATGTGAGGCATAATCCAATTGAAAATTAAAATCATGATGACAAGTTTCATGGTTATCATTATTCTTTATAGCATACATGTCATCACAATAATCATCATAGATAGCAATTTTGTTCTCATAATCAATTTTAACCTCTTCCAAAATAGTGGATTCATCACTAAATAAAGCCATGATCTCTCCAAATCCACTTTTATCAATATTGTGAATAGATTCAACACCCTCCAAAATAGTGGGATCATTAACTAGAGTTGACACTCTTCCAAACCCACTTTCATCAACATAATCATAATAAATAGGAGGCATGCTATCATCATAATAAATTTTCTCATCAAAACTTGGGGGACTAAAAATATCATCTTCATCAAACATAGCATCCCCAAGCTTGTAGCTTTGCATATCATTAGCATCATGGATATTCAAAGAATTCATACCAACAACATTGCAATCATGCTCATCATTCAAATATCTTATGCCAAACATTTTATTGAATTCTTCTTCTAACACTTGAGCACAATTTTCCTTTCCATCATTTTCACGAAAGACATTAAAATGATGAAGCATATGAGGCAACTTCAATTCCATTTTTTTAGTTTTCTTTTTATAAACCAAACTAGTGATAAAACAAGAAACTAAAAGATTCAATTGCGAGATCTAAAGATATACCTTCAAGCACTCACCTCCCCGGCAACGGCGGCAGAAAAGAGCTTGATGTCTACTATGCAACCTTCGTCTTGTAGACTTGTGTTGGGCCTCCAAGCGCAGAGTTTTGTAGGACAGTAGCAATTTCCTCTCAAGTGGATTAACTAAGGTTTATCAATCTGTGGGAGGCGTAGGATGAAGATGGTCTCTCTCAAACAACCCTGCAACCAAATAACAAAGAGTCTCTTGTGTCCCCAACACAATCAATACAATGGTAAATTGTATAGGTGCACTAGTTCGACGAAGAGATGGTGATACAAGTGTAATATGGATTGTAGATATAGGTTTTTGTAATCTGAAAATATAAAAACAGCAAGGTATCTAGTAACAAAAGTGAGCAAAAACGGTATTGCAATGCTTGAAAACAAGGCCTAGGGTTCATACTTTCACTAGTGCAAATTCTCTCAACAATGATCACATAATTGAATCACATAACAATCCCTCAACGTGCAACAAAGAATCACTACAAAGTTTCTATCAGAGAACGTAGGACGAAAATGTGCATCAACCCCTATGCATAGATTACCCCAATGTCACCTCGGGAATCCGCAAGTTGAGTGCCAAAACATGCATCAAGTGAATCAATGGAACATCCCATTGTCACCACAGATATCCCATCGCAAGACATACATCAAGTGTTCTCAAATCCAATACTCAATCCAACAAAATGAAACCTCAAAGAGCAAGACTAAATTCATCACAAGAAGGTAGAGGGGGAAGAACACCATGAGGTCCAAATATATTAACAAAGCTCGCGGTACATCAAGATCATGCCAAATCAAGAACACGAGAGAGAGAGAGGGATCAAACACATAGCTACTGGTACATACCCTCAGCCCCGAGGGTGAACTACTCCCTCCTCGTCATGGTGGCTGCCGGGGCAATTAAGATGGCCTCCGGTGATGATTTCCCCCTTCGACAGGGTGCCGAAACAGGCCCCCAATTGGTTTTTCGTGGCTAGAGAGGCTTACGATGGCGGAACTTCTCATCTAGGGCTCTTTTCGGTTTTTTTGATATTTATAGGAATTTTTGGCGTCAGTCTCACGTCAAGGGGGTGCTCGAGGGGCCCACAAGCCGGGGCCACGCCCCCTAGGCTTGCGGCCTCCTCGGTCACTTCCTGGCACAACTCCGGTGCTTCGGGGGTATCTTTTGGTCCATAAAAAATCACCGTAAAATTTCAGCCCATTCTGCGAACTTTTATTTCTGCACAAAAAACGACACCACGATAGTTCTGCTGAAAACAACGTCAGTCCGGGTTAGTTCTAATCAAATCATACCAAAACCATATAAAATTATTGTAAACATGGCATGAATACTTCATAAATTATAGATACGTTGGAGACGTATCAAGGGGCTACTAATTGTGCTTCCGGTCGAGGTGAAGATACCCCGAACAAACCCCTCAAAGGATGGTTTTCCATAGTAACAAGTGACAATAAATTTCAGCACGTAGTATAAATTTATCCTTATCGATTTCCACTTACCAAGAGCGCTTCACTCCCAGGCAACGGCGCCAGAAAAGAGTCTTGATGACCCACAAGTGTAGGGGATCAATCGTAGTCCTTTCAATAAGTAAGAGTGTCGAACCCAACGAGGAACATAAGGAAATGATAAGTGGTTTTCAGCAAGGTAATTTCTGCAAGCACTAAAATTGTCGGTAATAGGTAGTTTGATAGCAAGATAATTTGTAACAAGCAAGTAACGGTAACGGTAAATAAAATGCAGCAAGGTAGCCCAATCCTTTTGTGGCAAAGAACATGCCAAAATGGTCTCTTATAATAAGCAAAGCGTTCTTAAGGGTACACGGGAATTTCATCTAGTCACTTTCATCATGTTGGTTTGATTTGCGTTCGCTACTTTGATAATTTGATATGTGGGTGGATCGGTGCTTGGGTGCTGTTCTTACTTGAACAAACCTCCCACTTATGATTAACCCCCTCGCAAGCATCCGCAACTACGAGAAAAGTATTAAGATAAAATCTAACCATCGCATTAAACATATGGATCCAAATCGGCCCCTTACGAAGTAGCGCATAAACTAGGGTTTAAGCTTCTGTCACTCTAGCAACCCATCATCTAATAGTTACTCCACAATGCATTCCCTTAGGCCCAAAGATGGTGAAGTGCCATGTAGTCGACGTTCACATGACACCACTAAGGGAATCTCAACATTCATATCATCAAAATATCGAACACATATCAAATTCACATGATTACTTGCAACATGACTTCTCCCGTGACCTCAAGAACAAAAGTAACTACTCACAAATGATATTCATGCTGAAGATCAGAGGGGTACTTAATAGCATAATGGATCTGAACATATAATCTTCCACCAAATAAACCATATAGTAATCAACTACAAGATGTAATCAACACTACTAGTCACCCACAGGTACCAATCTGAGGTTCCGGTACAAAGATTGAACACAAGAGATGAACTAGGGTTTGAGAGGAGATGGTGTTGTTGAAGATGAAGATTGGCCTCCCAAAGATGAGAGGGTTGTTGGTGATGATGATGGCTTCGATTTCCCCCTCTGAGAGGGAAGTTCTCCCGGCGGAATCGCTCCGCCGGAGGGGAAAAGTGCTCCTGCCCAAGTTCCGCCTCGAGACGGCGGCGCTCCGTCTCGAAAGTCCTCTCCTTATTTTTTCTAGGTCAAAAGACCTTATGTACCAGAAGATGGGCACCGGAGGTGGGCTGGGCTGGCCACAACCCACCAGGGCGCGCCTGGGGGGCCTGACGCGCCCTGGTGTCTTTTGGTCACCAGGTGGCCCCCCTCCGGTAGTTATTTGCTCCAGTATTTTTTTATATATTTCAAAATAATTCTCCGTGAAGTTTCAGCTTTTTTGGAGATGTGCAGAATAGGTGTCTCTGATGTAGCTTTTTCAGGTCCAAAATTCCAGCTGCCGGTATTCTCCCTCTTTGTTTAAACCTTGCATTTTATGAGAGAAAAGGCATTAGAATCACTCCATAAAGCATTATTATGCATAAAAACATTATAAATAACAGTAAGAAAACATGATGCAAAATGGACGTATCAAGGAGAAAGTCTTATTGTTTATGTTCGAGGTGAAGATACCCCGATAAACCTCTCAAAGGATTACTTTCCATAGTGACAAGTGACAATAACTTTCAGCACGTAATATACATGTTTCCTTACCAAAGGCGCTTCACTGCCTGGCAACGGCGCCAGAAAAGAGTCTTGATGCCCCACAAGTATAGGGGATCAATTTTAGTCCTTTGATAAGTAAGAGTGTCGAACCCAACGAGGAGCAGAAGGAAATGACAAGCGATCATTAAGGTATTCTCTGCAAGCACTGAAATTATTGGTAACAGATAGTTTGATAGCAAGGTAATTTGTAACAAGTAACAAGTAGCAATGGTAACAAATGTGCAGCAATGTAGCCCAAACCTTTTTATGGCAAAGGATAGGCCAAAACATTCTCTTATAATAAACAAAGCGTTCTTGAGGACACATGAGAATTATCATCTAGTCACTTTCATCATGTTTATTTGATTCGCGTTTGCTACTTTGATAATTTGATATGTGGGTGGATCGATGCTTGGGTGTTTTTCTTACTTGAACAAGCCTCCCACTTATGATTACCCCCTCTCACAAGCATCCGCAACTATGAAAGAAGAATTAAGATAAATCTAACCATAACATGAAACATATGGATCCAAATCAGCCCCTTACGGAATAGCACATAAATTAGGGTTTTAAGCTTCTATCACTCTAGCAATCCATCATCTAATTACTACTCCACAATGCCTTTCCTTAGGCCCAAGTGTGGTGAAGTGTCATATAGTCAACGTTCACATGACACCACTAAAGGAAGCGACAACTTACATATCATCAAAATATCGAATGAATACAAAATTCACATGATTACTTATAACAAGACTTCTCCCATGTCCTCAAGAACAAAAGTAACTACTCACAAATCGTATTAATGTTCAAGATCAGAGGGGTATTGAATATCATTAAGGATCTGAACATATAATCTTCCACCAAATAAACCAACTAGCATCAACTACAAGATGTAATCAACAATATGAGAGGATCGTTGATGAAGATTGGTCCTTCCACGATGAGAGGATCATTGGTGATGTCAATGCTTTGATTTTCCCCTTGCTGAGGGAAGTTCCCCAATGGAATCGCTCCACTGGAGAGCAAAAGTGCTCCTGTCTAGGTTTCGCCTTGAGACGGTGCTTCGTTCCGAAAATCTTCCTTTGATTTATAGGGCAAATGGCTTAATATAGCAGAAGATGGGCACCGGAGGCCTGCCAGGGGGCCCACAAGCTCATAAGGCGCGCCCCCTGAGCTTGTCGCTCTCTCGTGACACCCATCCTAGTATTTCTTCCGCCAATATTTTTTATATATTCCAAAATAATTCTCAGTAAATTTTTAGGTCATTTGGAGTTGTGCAGAATAACTATCTCTGTTGTAGCCCTTTTCGGTCCAGAATTTCAGCTGCCGGCAATCTCCGTCTTCATGTGAAACTTGCAAAACAAAAGAGAAAAGGCATAAGAATTGTATCATAAAGTGAAATAATGACCCAAAACATAATAAATAACAGTAGGAAAACATGATGCAAAATGGATGTATCATGTAGCCCCCGGGCCCAGGCCCTTCGAGCGGCGAATGGAGAGCCGCCGGAGGGGGTAGGGCCAAAAGATCACAGAGGCTAGACACGCAGTGCCCTCTACCCCTTGTTGGGAAAACGCGACCCTGTTGTCTAGTATTGTCGCCGCCTAGTCACGTCAAATTTACAACCGTAATAAAAACGTCGTAAAAGGCGAGCGGCTCCTTGGTTCCCATGCCATGATGTCTGGGGAAGTGGGTGGGTGGGTGCCGTGCAATAATTCCTGGACCGCAGTCGTTCGCCTCATGCAGTCTATATAAAGGCAGGGGAGTCCTCACGCCATAGCCCCCATTCTTCCCCTTCTTTTTCCTCCGTGCTTCTTGCCCGCCGCCCTCAGCCCGTTCGACCAGCCCAGGATTTGACGGCCATGTCCACACACCTTGCTTGTGAGGTGGAGAGGCTAAACCGTGAGCTAACCACCAAGGAAGGTGAGATGATGGCGAAGGACGCGACGTTGGCGGAGAAGTACGCCGTTTTGGCCGACATTCGCACCCGTGCCCTTGATATGCTGACACGGTACAAGTGGGAGAATAGGGAGCTTCACGCATGGCTCCATAAGACCACGGACAAGCTTCGGGAGGTGAGGGACAACCTCTCCCAGGAGACGCTCTGGATGGCCTGCCTGGCGGCGCGGGAGAACCACCAACGGGAAGAAATCCAGGAGCACCTTGGCGGCACATTGGCAGAGATCGGCAAGCATCACTAGGCCATGTGCGAAATCTACCGCCTAGTGAGCGGGCTGATGCCCGCCCTCGGACTCGATTCCGTACCACCATGATGCCGGTTTCAACGAGCATCGGGTGGCAGACCTTGTTGGTTTCTTCAGTCACCTAGCTGACGAGCTGACCCATCTTCGCGTGCGGGTGCGTGAGGACTTGGAGGAGGAGAAGGCGCAGGCTGCCGTGGCGGTGGCCTCACGCATCTTGTCATCGCTTCACCACCGGGACCTCTTCTTCCCCGTAGATGCCATCATGGAGGACCTGCCGCCTGAGGACCAGACACAGTTGTTGAGGGCCATGAGGGACCACGTGTCCGTCGTGGTGTGGGAGGAGAAGGAAGGGGACTACCGCGGCCACTGAGCTTGGCGGGAGCAGACCCTGTATCTTCAGCTGGGGCCCAGTCTTCGTGGCGGCCGAGCTTCCGTTAGTCCTGGATGAAGGTTAAGTAGTAGAGCTCCATGGTAGTAGGATAGGTTTTATTAAGTACGCCTATCTTAGTATGTAAGAACTTAGAGGATCTTTTTCTGGAATCCTGAATGTCTTTCTAACTAAGTGTGTGTGTACGTCACTCTTTCCGAAACCTGTAGCGTAATCAGCGAGATCCCACGTAGCCAGAGTGACTGCCACCGATGATAAGAACAATGCGACACACATACATTGCAGCGGGCCCAGAATGTAGCGTGTATGTTTTGCTTCTCGAGATGATAGAGCGTTCCTAGGAACGGGTCATGTGATGAATTTCCCGGGAAGCCCCCGTTTAACGGCCGGGACTGATTACATGTTTGAAGGGATTTGGAAAGGAAACAACTTAAGCGTGAGAGCGTCGGGGTGCTTGTGGCCCTTTTTCCCGACTCGATGTCTATACACGGGGCATACAAATGCGAGGAAGGGAACACAACTAGGGAATGCCATGATGCTCCTTTTGACGGGGGAGAACCCGCGTACATGGCTTGGCAGAGTACTTAGCTTTTTAGACACAAAACGGCAAGTTCCGATCTAGTCTTAAGATGGGCAGTGTTACACCCTGTGGTCGGAGACCTCCTGGCGGCGTGATATCCACTTAAGCAGCCGGCCGCCACGCTCCAGGAGATCATGCGCAGCCCCCGGGCCTATGCGATGGAGAAAACCGCCTTGACGGAGAAGTCGCGAGAGGCGTCCCTGTCGAGAGTGATCGCGACAGCAAGCGAAGTCTTCTCAGGCTCCTTGAGCGGAGGCGTCGTGGCCGGTCCCGCCGGGGTAATGGGCATAGCAATCGACCTGGCCCGAGCGGGGACACTCGAGACGGCGAGACCCTCCCGTGACACCGGCCGGGCCTACTCAATCCCATTTGCGGGAATGATCGCTCCCGAGAGAACTGGCCTAACACGGTGACACCGGTGGGACCTTGGAAGCCAGTCGGCCTCCAAAGAACGGACGCACTGCCGCGCACCGCGGTAGAGATCCGCAACGGTCATCATGCCGAAAGCTCCACCCAGACCCCAGGGCTGGTGACATTCTCAAAGAACGTCGCGAGGACCACCGGCTCCGAGATACCTTGGGTCTGCGATTGGAGCTGGCGGAAGCGGGCGACGTAGTTCCTAAGTTGTTCTCTGGCCTTCTGCTGGAGATGCAGGAGGTCGGTCTGCGAGGGCCTCAAAGCCCCGTGGGTCCTCAGGCTCGGGACTCCCCCCGCAGCGCTCCTATGACCGCGCACTGCCCAGGTGGGCAATGCATCGCTGCGGCGTCGCGGGAAGAGGCCCTGCCTAGGCTGAGGCACTTGGGCGCGCACCATGGGGCGAGGGATCCTGCCTCAGACCATCTTCAGAGGAACACTCATCGAGGCTGGCGCCCAGATGGTCGAGGAAAACAGACCAAGATTGCTGGAAATGTCTCAGTCCCCTACCTGGCGCGCCAAACGTCGGATTCCTAAGATCCTACATATGAGTCATGAGCAACAACTCTTCAAGAGTTTGGCCAGGGACTGAATACGTCCAACAATCCTAGGTCATGAATGAATATGGTGGATGAACTATGCGTGAACACAGAGAACTACCCAGGTTCAGGCCACCTTATTGGTGTAATACCCTACTCCTGCTTTGTTTTGTATTGCAATGGTATGGAACTACAATGTGTTTCTTACAAGATGAACTGATCAATCTCTACTACCCTTCTTCTCTTTCCAAAATACCGACCTATTGTGAGGACTCGGCCTCCCCTATTTATAGTGTTCAAGGGAACCTTGCTGGAGGCGGCCATTGGCCGAATAAACATTAGGGTAGACTTGTGTAGCTTGTACTGTCGGGGCATGGTCGCCCATAGCATGCCTGCGTGCGCGATGATGACGTCCTTCCGGGGCAACGGTTTACCCCCTAGAACCTTACCTGCCTTCCTTGACATTCGTGGGGTGGCGACAAGGTACCATCACTATAGCGGTTGCAGGTAGCAGGTGAATCTCACTGTGGCCGTTGTAGATGACTTGGGTTTTAAGGGTCCTTTCGGAGACTTTCCATACGAGGACTAGTCATTTGACCTTGGTAGTCTTCCTCATGCCAGCAACAATGTTTATAAGTACGGGCCCATGCATGATCTTCCATAGCAATGAACTAGCCCTCCGGGCAGGCCGTCGATCCGTCCAAGTGCCTTCCCGAAAGGGCCCCGTAAAGGGGCTCTCTCGGAGGTGATCCGCACATGTCTCTTCCCGTCCCCCTTGATAATCTTTCCGTGCCCTGAGGGGTCCATACAAGGTCGCCAAGCGCATCCTATGAATAGGGAAAAATTCTTTGCCTCCAAGGTCAAGGCTCTTCTTACCGGTTCAGTAATGCCCCAGTTTTACTTACATCGACAACATCCCTTTAACTAGTGATAACCTCTATATAGCACATCATCGGAATATCTTAAATAAATCCAGGAAAATGCGACCACCAGTGCAAGTATAGGACTTGAATACTTATGGGTTGGTTCCACGGGAGGTCATTTTTGCATGTAGGTATCTTCTGTGGCTGTTCGTGGGCCCTTTTGAGTCCATCCTTGCACCGAAGTCTTTGCACTGGGCCAGTATACGCAGGCCTTCTCTTGGAGATTACAAAGCGCGAGTTGTAGTTTCCCCCCCCTAGGGTTTACCTAGGGTTTCACCATCTCCTCCGGTGAATCCCGTCGGAGTCCATGTAATTCCTCACTGGTTGCTGGGGTCTTCTTCGGTGGCAGGGGGGCTATACTTGTGCGATCTCGGATTGCATGGCGGATCCACCACCAATCAACACAAGGGGCTGCGTGCGAGGGGTAAGGAGGGAGAAGGAGTGGATGATGATCTGGGCATATATGGAGGAAGGAGTAGAGTAGATGAAGGCAAGGTGCAGGACAGAGAGAGAGAGGCAGCGGGGATAACGCGAGTAGATCAGCGACGAACGTTGATCCAGGAGGAAGTAATAGTAGATCAGAATATGTAGAAGAAGAGGAGGACGAATATCTTGGTCCTGAACCTGATCTAGAAGATCAATTTTTTGGGATGCGTTGCATGGAGAAGAGGAGGAAGACCTGGATTTCTCTCGGGAGGTAGAGGAGCTAATCAAGGAGGTCCGATGGCTAGCTTTATTTTGTGTGCATACCACGCGTCCGTTCAGTCATGCCGCACTACTGAATCACATGAGGAAAGTCTGGTCCTCTGCACTGGGAGTTACTTTCAATATCAAGGGAACTAACATGTTCCTCGTCCAATGTCATTGCTTGGGCAACTGGAGACGCACCATGGACGGGGGGCATGGTTGTTTAGGAAGTCTCCTGTAGTGCTACAAGAATATGATGGATTTTCAGATGTCTCGGAGTATAAGCTGAATAAAATTCTGGTTTGGGCCAGGATCAAAGGTGTAACACCCCCAGTGTCATGCTACAGTAATCCCCCTAATGGTAGCCATGTCATCATGATTACTATGCAAATTGCCACTTGTCCAAAAATCAAATTTGAAATGCAAGTCACATATTTACATCCTCAAACATGCAATCAAAATAGTTCATAATTTGGAAAGTATTCTCTAAGTATTTGTCATGATGAAACCAACCTCATTTGGATTCCCAAAATGCCCCTGGGAATTAATTTAGTAGACCAACTAAATAGAAAACAGTAGCTAAATTGTAAAACAGAAAAAAAAATTATATAAAAAAAGAAACTACTACTGGACTGGGCCATGAGTGCACAGTGCACATCCGGGCCAACCCAACCACACCTCCCGTTCCTCTTGTTTATGGGAGACCGTGGCGCCCATCCGCCCGCCATGGCCGCGCTCCGGACACGTGGAGGCCATCCCGCGGCCTCCTGGTGGATGTGGATAAGGAGGCCACCCTCGCCCTCTTGGCCGATCCATAACCCTCGAATCCTCTCTCTCTCGCTCGCCCCCTTCTCACCGCGCTAGTCCGAGCGCTGCCGTTGTCATTGCCTCCTTGTTGTCGTGGCCGCCGAGCTCCTCTCGTCACCCCTTCGTGTCCGGAAGCACCATCGGCGACTACTACTTCCTCCTCGACCACGTGTTTGAGCCGGAGAGCACCACAACCTCGGATCATGCCGTCTTCCTCCGCCACGACCTCGAGCTCCGCCGCGTTGATCCCGGCACCCTCTAGCTCCTAGTCACTCACCGGGCCTCCATGTGCCTCCGCGGTGAGCTCCCCGTCGACCCCCTCTGTTTCCCCCTTGGAATACGTCAACTAGCTGCCCCTGCCGCCATGGCCGAAGCTCTTCGCCGCCGCCACACTAGCTGCTGTCGCTGCCGTCTATATCATGGCCGGCCAAGCACGGGAACGTGCTCAGCTCGTCATCCCGCAGCCGCCCGTACCTTTATTTCGTCAAACGCATGCCTGTGCGCTCGATCCCGAGCTTGATGGAGCTCCGACCACCACTACGCTCGTCACCGTCGCTGTTGTCAGCACCGCCGAGCCAAGCTCCCAGTGAGCTCGCGCTCATCCCGCGCCGGCCGCGCCCCGGGCTCCCCAGCCCGCGCTTCGTGCACCTCCCTGCTTGCCTGGCCGCGCCCACGCCGCGTTCGCCTCTGGCCGCCCGTGCAATGGCCGCTCCACGCTCCCCGCGCCTTTGGCCGTGCTCCCCGCGCCTCTGGCCATCCCAGGCCGCGCCCTCGCGCGTGACCGCCCAGGTCGCGTCCCCTGCTCCTGCTATTATTTTGCTGCTGATGCTTCTGCTCCGCTATCTCCCGCCACCGCCCGTTGTTGCTGCTTGTCTCCCGTGGCGCCCTCGCGCGCCTCTACAGATGCCCCAGCCGCCCACTGCTGCTTGCACCGCTGCTGCTTGCTCTGCCATGGCCGCGCCCGCAGCCCCGCACGTGTCCCACCGCTGTCGGCAATGCCCGCCTCCACCTGCCGGAGCTCCCCGCCGTTTGGCCGCCACTACTCCTGGCCATGGCCGCCAGAGCCCTTTGCTCCCGTGCGTGCCCAGCCACTGGAGGGCACGGCTGGTGCCCCTGTCAAGTCGGGCCAATCCTAATTAGATTAGGGCACTAATCCCTGTTTAGCACTAACCCACCCCACTAACAGCCAATGTCCGCTGGCCCCTGTGCTAACAAAAAATAATTAAGACCCTGTTAATTAGCTGGCCCAGTGACAGGTGAGCCCCCTATTAGTTTGACCAAGTCAAACTATTGACTGGGCTAGTCTCAGTCACTAACGGGTGGGTCCCGCAGGACCCTTTGACCAGTCAACTGCTGACTGGGCAGTTGACCTGGGCGCACTGTCAGTCTAATAGGTCTATCTCTGTGTGCATTTCTGGGTGCACATAGCAATTAAATGTTTATTAATTTTGAATTAATATTAATTCCAGTAGAGTCTAGAAAATGTTTAAAACTTTGAAAAATCATATAAAATAATCCGTAACTCGGATAAAAATAATTTATATATGAAAAATGATCAGAAAATTAGACAAATCTGAATATGCCATCCACATATATGCCACATGCCCCCAACATTGCAAACATGAACCTTACCCTCCGGATCGTCTGTCCGATAACTGCCTAAAGCCGAGGAAATATCCACAGATATTTTCTCGCTCCGTCTGTAATGCGTAGCACAGCAATAGGTCACCTCTAGCACAACATATTGTCATGTCATGCATCGTGATGCATTTGTTTGCTTTATATTTATTGTTTCTCCCCCCTCTTCTTTCTGCTAGACCCCGAGACTGACGCTGCTCCCGAGTTCGACTACACTCCTAACGACCAGCCCCTTTTAGCAGAGCTTCCAGGCAAGCAAAACCCCCTTGATCATTCCTATATCACCCATTCTTTCTCTCTCATGCTTGCGTTAGATTTTGATACTGTTGTTCGATAGCTCCTATTCTAATGCATAGTCTGCTTTTGTAACTTGCTATTGTTACTTTACCTGTTATCCTATATGCTTAGTATAGGTTGGTTAGTGATCCATTAGTGACCACTCACCCTTGTCCTTGTTGCCCTGCTTTGTTACTAGTGACACAATCAAGGTTATCAACGAGCAGATACCGACACATCACCGGCACTCCCCTAAGTTGTACGACTCTGCAGAGCTACTATCGAGTGCCGAGGGTGATACCTTGTATCGCACTCCTGATGATACCTCTGTAGCGTAGCTAGTCGTTTGTGGGTTACCGAGGGTGATTCCTCTTTCACCACCTCCGATGATGCCTTTGTCGTGCAACCCCTCAAGTGTGAACCTATCGAGGGTGATTCCTCCAAGTTCACCTTGACGGGTACATCGAGTAGGAATCCATCGAGGGTGATTCCTCGGATTTCCCCCTTGATGTTATGGACGCACGGATACCTTGAATTTACCTCAGTCTCTTGTTGAAGTCGAGTCGACCCCGAGGGGTACCTGTGAGAGTTACCGAAGTCCGGTTGACCATGAGGGTACCTGCGAGATAAGTACGCAGCACGGCCGGGCAGGCAGACCACCCCTTGAGGGGGATGGGCCTGACCCTTGCCGTAAGTCCGCGAGATGAGGCGATGGGATCACTGATCGTCTCCACAAGCTCCCAATGCACTAACGGTTTGGATATGTGACCTGAGTAGGCCTCTGGCCTTTTCGCACTAACCACCACGCGGGAACAAGTATGGGCACTAGACGTCGTACGATTCTTCTGAAAGCTCACTGACATCAGCAGTTGAGCGGCGCAGGCCCGGTTGGACGGTAACCACCTGCGCTTGTATAAGGGGGTGGGTCTGCTCCAGGCCGCGTTCGCAACACGCAGGATTGCAAAGGATGATTGTCCGATGGCCCCTTCGCATTTAGGATGTAGACCGGCGTGCCGGCCTCTCTGTTGAGCTTAGGTAGAATTACAGTGTGTCGATCAGCCGAGGTCGGACATGACCCAAAAAGTGTGTCTGGCTGGAGTTAATCGAGCATGTTGGGTAAGTTGGTGCACCCCTGCAGGGAAGTATATCTATCGGAATAGCCGTGTACATGATAACGGACGTTCGGAGTTGTATCTCGATCTATTACAACTAGAATGGGATACTTGAGACACTAAATGGATTTGATGGCTCCGGGATCACTTTCTCGTAGGGAGTCGGGGAAGGATCTCTGGCATTGCTACTACATACTTATTACTTATGTTATACTAATCCGCACTCTTCTAATGCTGCAAGACGCTGCAAGATGCATGCTAGTGTTCGATAGACTAGACATTCCCTTCTATTCTGGCAATTCTGCAATTTAGTCCATAGATACAACCCCCTTCCCTTTGATACTGGTGCATACTTAGCATAGATCTGATGTAAGTCTTGCGACTACTTTGGATGAGTACTCACGGTTTCTTTGCTACCTCTTTTCCCCTCTACTCGATTGCTACGATCAGATGACAGAGCCCAGGAGCCAACCGATCCCGCCGATGAGTACTACTACCCCGACGGAGCCTACTACTATGTGGATACCACCAATGACCAGGAGTAGATAGGAGGCTCCCAGGCAGGAGGCCTGCGCCTTTTCAATCTCGTTATCGTTGTTTTGCTAGCCTTCTTAAGGCAGACTTGTTTATCTTATGTCTATACTCAGATGTTGTTGCTTCCGCTAACTTATGTATTCAAGCCTTCGTGGCCCTGGCATGTAATATAAAGCTTGATGTTTGAATTTGTGTCTAGAGTTGTGTTGTGATATCTTCCGCGAGTCTTTGATCTTGATCGTGCGCATTTGCATGTATGATTAGTGCACGATTGAGTCGGGGGCATTACAAAAGGTCACCCAATTTGTCTTACGAGGAAGAAAGAACTAGCGGACAAGGTAGGTGCCAAGGTGGGTGAACCACCATTTATAGTAATTGTGAACGAAGGAAGAATCAATCCATCGAGTACTTTGTGGGCAAGGGTTTATCTGGATGTGAATATCCCGCTCGTCCTTTTCGTTCCTATAACCTTGAAGGAGCGTAAGAAGTATGGAGTGTTCTATGAAAAATTACCAAATTTTGCTTCTTTTGTTGCCTGATGGGACATCTTGCAGAAGAGTGTGGAGGTGGGGTTCATGACTGTCGGGGCCGTATTTCCGGGATATAAATCCCAGCAAATGACCCTTGTGTCATCACCAGCCCTAGGATTACTGTTCGCTGGTGGACACTTTCCTTGATACAGAATTCCAAGCAAATACAAGAAATTGAGTACAAGACCACAAAGGTCCAATGAATATAACCAGGATCTCTGGTGGTGGATGATGGAAGCGACTCGTGGATCTCCAATGTTGATGGGACTCCATTCCCACAGGAACAGCTGACCAGGATAACTCCTATCTCGCACGGCTGCTATCTTCGAATCCTAGGTTGCGGGGTGTCGTCACAGTACTCCTCTCTGAATCATGATCTGGCCAAGACAATAGCCAGGGACAAGCCAGTGAGTAAGTTTGATTGTACTCGCAAACATGATGAACAAAAGATATACCGAATGCATATGTTCATGATGAATTAAACTATATGCATGTGCTGACTGAAAAATTAAAGCATGGCATGACCAATATTCATACGGTGCAGAAGGAATAAATGAATCACATTAGCAGTAAAACGTGGGAATGAAATGAAACATCGGGCGTTGGACCGCCCAAAGAATTCCAAGAAAAAAAATGCCAAGCGGGTGTCTAAAAGTGACGCCTCGAGAGGTCTTGAAAAGAAATGCCAAACGGGTGTCTAAAAGCGACGCCTCGAGAGATCTTGAAAATAAATGCCACAGTCGGGTGTCTGAGCGACGCCTCATAAAGGGCTTATAAGAAAATAACCACACGAGTATCTAGGTGGACTAGCCATCCCAAGTGATACCCAGAAATGAAAATGAAAATGAGTATCCCGGGTAGTCTAGCCATCCTAAGAGATACTCACAGTTGCACATAAGAGGAAAGGGTTAGTCCACAACAATATTCATGTCAGCAATAATATTCATAGTGGCACCAGTAGTGACAATAATTATCCCGCAGAACGAACCATGATCAATTTAATTATTTTCTCCGGAGACTGACACTAAGACTGACACTTGACCAACCCAGACTGTAGTCCTCAACCATGGACACGGCTATTTGAATAGATATAACTCTGTAGAGGGTGTAATCTTTACCCACAAGTAAAGGATTTGTTTAGCCAGCACCAAGACGTTGACTAATTCCAATTACGGTCTTTGAGTTGAAAACACACCTGACCAGCACACACCAGTTTTAACTCACCAAAGCCAGGAATCACCCAAGGGAATGATAGAGTAAGACTCTAAGTAGGAAGGCCTCATTCAACGGCCTCCAATAGCATGGGATCACAATACTTATATCGGCGCGCAAACAGGGGTGCTACCCCACTCCGGCTACAACCGGAGACACCCATGCCCCCGGACCAAGTAACATTCCTACCAGTGATAAATGGTATCTTTCACTATGGCCTCTCTGTATGGTCTGTGCACGGAAAGGGGCTAACAACTTACTGAACCGTACCCTACCTGTGGCAGGGACAAGTGGCAGCACGGTTCAAGTATGGGGGTTACCGGAACAAGACTCGATCTATGGTCAACCCAGGAGGTTTAAGTTTTCTTGCAGTGGTTAGCACAACATATTTCCTTAGTGGTACCCAACAGGGTCACCACCTGGTATGTCCCAACATACCCTCACTGATCACTCTCGTCACAACGAGATTTCAGTCTCACAGTCACTCTTCTCGTGACTGATTTTTCCTGCAAATTAGCCTGGACCAACACAGGCACATATGGCACATGAAAATAAACCTACTCACTTATACTTCATGTTTAAATGAAGATAAAATACCATCAAGGGGGATCATGCATGTATGACCAATACTATGCAAATTTCCTATGAGTTGAACATATTCATAATTCAATTCTACATGCAAACAAACACTATGCATTCACCATATCATGTGTTCAAGATGCTTGCCTTGAGCATGCAGAAAGATTGGGTGCACTCCAAAACTTTGAAAATTATATCTCCCCTCCATTTCCTATTTTCAAAATATTATAATTACCACATAAATCCAAAACAATGCTAAAAAGTTGTTTGGAAATTTTTGAAATAAATACTAAAATAAACTAGATGAAATTTGAGAAATAACAGAAAAAGAATCAAGTCATTTGGAGTTGTGGTTTAAAAACTAGAGCCAGTCAAAGTTAGGGTCAACTCTGGATCTAAATTAAAACATAAAAGAAAACGGATCGGGTGATAATACACTTTCAAAATAGGAAGACGTACTTCAGGGATTAAGCTTCCATGGATTACGCTTTCCAGAGGAGGAGACGTATTTTGAGAAATACGCCTCCACTTAAAACGCTCCGGGTGGCCTGTTGGTCACTAACAGTGGGCCCGCCTGGCCCACCGGTCAGGTTTGACTAGTCCAACCGTGCCCTCCCTCTCCGGCCGAACAGAGGCGGAGCTCCAGTGATCGACACCGGCGAACGGCGGCACCGTTCGGGGAGCGGAGGCCACCATCTTTCTCAGGGGGTTGCGGCGGTCAGTCCAGTGTGCTGCATGGCCCGTGGAGGTCATGGGGTCATCGGCGGCGAGCTTCGCAGCGGACGGCGGCCGTCGGGCAGAGTTGTCTTTTGCCTACGGCGGCTCCCGAGCCAAATTGGGAGGGGGAGTGGATCAGCAGGAGGTCCAGGAGGCTAGTGGTGAAGGAACTGGAGGGAGTGGAGTTGTGGTTTCGTCGAAATCGACCGAGAGGCGACGACGGCCGTGGTTGCCGGATGTAGAGAAGATGACCACCTCCGGTCGTTCTACTGCTATGGGAGGCTCACGAAGGGAGAGAGAGGGGTGGTGATCAACTGAGTGAGCTTGGTGTGGGCTTAAATAGGTGGGGGAGGGCGGTGCCGCGGTTTCCGGAGACGAACGCGTCGACGGCGGCCATTGATGGCAAAGCGTGGGCAGTGGCGAGGTAGGCGTGGCCCGCGCGGTTAGGTACGGATGATGGATGCCCGCAGTTATGACCGGGAGGTGCTGGATGGCTCTGGGGTGAGCCATGCGTCGCGGGCGGTGGCGTGGCCCAGCAGGACACGTTGGGCGGCGCTTCTGGTCGTCGAGGACGGCGGTGGCCAGCGGCGGTGGCCAGCGCTAGGAGCCAAGGGAGGGTGTCGGCAAGGGTCCAGGTGGTCGGGATGATCCAGAGGAGGATCAAGATGAGAGGGAGAGGCAGCAGAGCGGCGGCAGGAGCTCGGTGCCGACGCGTGCAAAACAAACGCTTTGGCCGCGCCCGGTGCACGCACGTTAGGTGTTTGTCAAATTGCTAGTGGCATCTACAGGGACCCACACGAGCTACAAATCAACATGATGGTGCTTCTAGGTATGAGAGGAGTGATGGAGATGCTGGTTTGGCCAAACCAAGTGTCCAGTGTGGGTTAGAGAGTTGCAAATTTTCTGTCATGACCGTAAGGTGCTCGACAGAATGCTAGAGCAAGCTAGATGACTTTGATGGATTTGAAACTTGGTAGGATGGGGTCTCTTTAGATGATAGAGATGATGGTGGAGTTAGTTTGGCAAGAAGAGAAACTTGTTAGTGCAAGTTTTACCAGAATTCAGTTCTGAATAGAAACTTGAGAGGAATGTTTGGTGGACTTGCAAGTTGAAATTGGAACTGCCCTTCTGGACTTAAGGTACTAGTTGGAAGGACTACAAGGTGGAAAAGTTTCAGAATTATTGGAGCTAGGAAAATTATGGTTGCAGTTGTAACTCAGAAATGGGACAGAAATGAAAAGCGAGTGTTCCACTCAAATTTTTCAAAGGATCTCATTAGGTTTTTGCATAGAAATGATATATAGGCATCACATGACCTCTCATAATTTTTGTGGGATTTTAAAACAATTATTTAAAATAATTGTTGTGCAACAGAAGCATTTCAAGAACTGAAAATGCTTTTAAAAGAGTTATTTTGTGGCAAATTTTATTATGAAAGTATTCCCTACTGTTATTTACAATATAATGAAATGACTTAAGAAAATAACTAAAGACCACCATATTTTACAAAAATAATCTCCTATGGAGGGAAGAATTTTGGAAACTGAAAACAAAAAAGGCTCTGAAATTAACAAATGACCTCGAATAGCTCAAAATTTTATTTCTGACCAAATTTTACTTAATAAAAATTTGATTAAATTCTTGGGGTGTTACAAACTCTACCCCCCTTAAGAAAAATCTTGTCCTCGAGATTTGTTAAGGGCGGAAGAACTAGATGCAAATCACAACCAATGATCATATGTAGAATGCTACCATGGCAATGCACTTATGACATACGCCCTAAAATACAATACAATGGTTGCATCATGTATACAAGCGTTAGACACAGCAACCACCACACTCATGAACGTCTATGGTCCGAAGGTGAATCCACATGGTCTTGTGGAAGGTCTCCCGGTGCTGGAGCACAGTCTTCTTCTTCCGGGGGAAGTGAAGGAAGTAAACGAAGAACACGCCCTTCCGGAGTTGGCCAGGGTGGTCCACCAATGGCGATATGGGGATTCAGGACAGCAAAATAATGGAGGTAATCCATTAGTTGCTGGGTTAGATGCTCCTGGGCCATCACATACTGAATGAGATTGGACAGAGCTGGATCTCTTTCTATACGTTCACAACGGAACGTGGCTTCTGCTCCAGAAGCTGCGCGGCTCGGGAAATAGTAGTATTTCCTTTCACTGGCAGCGGGTACTGTGAATCGAAGACGGTAACTGCTTCGTAAGCAGCAACCTCAATAGCCATGCCTGAGGTTGGCATGGATCTCCCGACGAAGACAACATATGGAGGGCCTTGATTTAAATCCTCTCGTGGGATGTGCACAACTGCCCAGTATTTGGAGGAATCAGGGGTGATCCTCATTTTGAACAGCTCGTACTAGGGTGGGTGGCTGGAACCAAGGGTATTGCAGGTCAGATCCCCCAAAACCTTAACAAAACTACCAGGGCTTGCATCTGGAATCCTTAGGTAGGCTCCGGGGTGAGACATGGAAGGATGGATGGAGAAGAGCGGTGCTCAAGTGTGGTGGTGGCTGGTGTGGTGTGTGGTTATGGCCCCTTATAAGGTGCCTGGGTTAGGAAACATGATGCGGCGCCGGTACGATTTGTGCATTGGCTCCGACATAGGGTTGTCCAAGTCAAATTCTCGGACATCAGTTCCCAAAAGGAGTGTGACGTATTACTGTGCATGTCGGCAGTCACGTCTAGCATTTATTCTGTCGCCAAACGCCAACCATTTACGCTAGATCACACATAGTACCACTAAAACAATGGCACACGGGTAGTTTACAAGCTCACTACGCCATGCGATTGCTACCTTGAAAATACAAGACAATAGGACTACTAAGATTTGACAAAACTCCTGGTGGACTCAGTCCACCTCGTTGACATCTAGCCGGGAGTGTCTTGCAGATGTCGAGGCTTCTTCGTGAGCTTCAGTGTCGGAGTTGATCGGGGTGGGATGTGGAGCTTCAATGCTAGGATAGCAGTGATGCCCCTCGTGGGGTCTCGTGGTCACAATCCCGTTGGAGTAGGTCTCCAAGAGACGACGAAGTTCCCCTGGGGAGGCGAAGGCGTTGCCGGGGTAGATGACAGGAGCAGACCTTGGGGGCTCAACTGGCCTCCTAAGCAGCATTATCGGGGTGTCGGTTGTAGCTTCACTTCTAACCGGTGTCAGGAGAGCAAGCGTCTTGTGGGTCGCAATTAGATCATTGGTGACCTGATCAAATAGTGCTTCCTGTGCTCTTAGGTAGCGCACCAGCTGCACTAGAGCAGGATCTGACTCATGGTCTCCGTTGGCGATCTGGGTCGGGCTACCATAGCCTTCACGACTAGGGTAGTAGAAGAAAGGGCGGATGTTAACTCTCGGCGACAAGTGCCGGAGATTAACTATACCCTCTCGGACTGCAAGTTGGATGGCTTGGGGCTCGTCGGAGGTCGTCCTCCCGGTGAACTGGTAGGGACGCTCTGATGTGGTGCCCCTCCCGTAGATGTGCACCGTGGCCCAGAAGTGATGGATGGCATCGCTTGTGCGTTCCTGGTACACAACATATTCTGGGGGTTCGTCTATGCCAAAAGCACGACGAGTGAGATTGGCGAGGATGGCTACGAAATCTCCAAGCTCAGATGCGGTGGTCTCGTTGCGGACGATGGGACCAGGCATCTTGGAGGTTTGGAAGTCAGGATGCGAGTGAAGGCTGTGATGTGCTGAGTTGGGGCAAGGCTTCCTTTATAGGTCAGTGGAGTCTTCCATCATACGCTTGCGGATGGGACAACTCAAGTGTTGGCCACGGGCACACGGCCTAGGGGCTAGGACGATAGGTTGGGCACCGACTGTCCAAAAGATGTCGGCTGGCCACTGTGCGGTTATCGGATAGGATGAGATTGATGGTGGATAGGAAAGGGTATGGATGGTGTGGATACCTAGGGATAGTGACCAGGCTAAGATAGGATTAGCCAGTGGTCAGCCTGGCTCTGATACCAAGGTTTTCGGGGCAATATTTCCGGGATATAAATCCTAGCAAATGACCCTTGTGTCATCACCAGCCCCAGGATTACTGTTCGCTGGTGGACACTTTCCTTGATACATAATTCCAAGCAAATACAAGAAATTGAGTACAAGACCACAAAGGTCCAATGAATATAACCAGGATCTCTGGTGGTGGATGATGGAACCGACTTGTGGATCTCCAACATTGATGGGACTCCATTCCCATAGGAACAACTGACCAGGATAACTCCTATCTCACACGACTGCTATCTTTGAATCCTAGGTTGCGGGGTGTCATCGCAGTACTCCTCTCTGAATCATGATCTGGCCAAGACAATAGCCAGGGACAAGCCAGTGAGTAAGTTTGAATGTACTCGTAAACATGATGAACAAAAGATATACCGAATGCATATGTTCATGATGAATTAAACTATATGCATGTGCTGACTGAAAAATTAAAGCATGGCATGACCAATATTCATACGGTGCAGAAGGAATAAATGAATCACGTTAGTAGTAAAACGTGGGAATGAAATGGAACATCGGGCGTTGGACCGCCCGAAGAATTCCAAGAAAAAAAAAGCCAAGCGGGTGTCTAAAAGTGACGCCTCGAGAGGTCTTGAAAAGAAATGCCAAACGGGTGTCTAAAAGCGACGCCTCGAGAGGTCTTGAAAATAAATGCCACAGTCGGGTGTCTGAGCGACGCCTCATAAAGGGCTTATAAGAAAATAACCACACGAGTATCTAGGTGGACTAGCCATCCCAAGTGATACCCAGAAATGAAAATGAAAATGAGTATCCCGGGTAGTCTAGCCATCCTAAGAGATACTCACAGTTGCACATAAGAGGAAAGGGTTAGTCCACAACAATATTCATGTCAGCAATAATATTCATAGTGGCACTAGTAGTGACAATAATTATCCTGCAGAATGAACCATGATCAATTCAATTATTTTCTCCGGAGACTGACACTAAGACCGACACTTGACCAACCCAGACTGTAGTCCTTAACCATGGACACGGCTATTCGAATAGATATAACTCTGCAGAGGGTGTACTGTTTACCCACAAGTAAAGGATTTCTTTAGCCAGCACCGAGACGTTGACTAATTCCAATTACGGTCTTTGAGTTGAAAACACACCTGACCAGCACACACCAGTTTTAACTCACCGAAGCCAGGAATCACCCAAGGCAATGATTGAGTAAGACTCTAAGTGGGAAGGCCTCATTCAACGGCCTCCAATAGCATGGGATCATAATACTTATATTGACGCGCAAACAGGGGTGCTACCCCACTCCGGCTACAACCGGAGACACCCATGCCCCCGGACCAAGTGACATGCCTACCAGTGATCAATGGTATCTTTCACTATGGCCTCTCTGTACGGTGTGTGCACGGAAAGGGGTTAACAACTTACTGAACCGTACCCTACCTGTGGCAGGGACAAGTGGTAGCATGGTTCAAGTATCGGGGTTACCGGAACAAGACTCGATCTATGGTCAACTTTGACACCCTGGTTTTTGCTCTTTTTCTTTTTCTGGACTTCATTGCCTTTTTGATTTGAATTTGGAGTTTTGAATCAACTCAGTTGGACTAAACCACTTAGGCATTTCTTTGATTATCATCCAAGTGACTTACCTCCCTCTCAAACACCTCATTTCCTCTCTGATATTTCAAAATATGGCCATAGGAATATTTTTCTTAAATAAAAAATATTCATTTTCTCTCTGAAATCACACTTCAGTCACATTTGCTCCAAAGCAACCCTCATTTTTCTGGCCCACAAAAATCTGAGAAAATTCTTGAATATTCTTTGGACCTTGGCACACCTCCCTATGCAAAAATATTTCATGGTTATTTGGAATATTTTTGCTACAGAAAATCTTTTCTGTTCTGGCCAGAAAATGGACTTTGTACATGAAGTGTATTTTTCCTTGATCCAATGGAGCTGAAAGTTTTAGGGCTTCATTACCCTCCTAAGAAACCCTTAACCACCAAAAATTAGCTCCTACATCCTTCTAGATTCTTATCTTTTAAGCTCACAAGTTTCTGTCCAGAAACTTGCCAGGATGCTACACTCTCACCCAGTCGACCTGTGCTCAACTCAAGTGCTTGGATCGACCTAACCTTGCAAGGACTACACGCCAGACATAGTAAGCACATCCCAGGTCACGTGATGCTAGAGTTCACGCGGTGACCGCGTTCGTCCAAGCGTGCTGGCATGCGGCCGACGCGCTCTGGATGCCGCCGACGCCTCTGTTGCATCCGTGCTCGCTTCCCCGCTCGCCGCAGCATGCCGCACCGTGCCACCATCATCGTCTCAACACCATTAACTCCTCCCTGGCGCTCGCTGACGTCGAAGCTCACCGCAGCGAGCACGGGCACGATGCGGCCAAGCGCACAGTGCGCCCGTGCCCCTGTGCTCGTCGCCACCCGAGCCCTGTGCTCGTCTCCGCCCTCCCACAATGGCCGTGTGAGCCACGGCCTCTTCTCCCCCTCTCACTGACGCCCTTCGTCGCTGTGCGCCGCTTCCAGAGCTCTCCGGCGAAGCTCGATCCCCTCCTCCCCTCCGCCTGTTAATAGAGCCCTCCCTCGCCTCCTCGAGCTCCTCACCGCACTCACCCAACCACCACAGCACCGTAGTTAAGCCGCAGCCCGGCCGAGCAGGCCTCTGGCCGCCGTCCCCGACCCGAGCTCACCGGCGATCCCCTCCTGCTGCTCTCCACCCCTCCAGAGCCTCTCGAGCTCGTCCGACTACTCCGGCGTGTCCCTGGTGGTCCACTGGAGCTAGCCGACCCCGCTGAAGCCCCTGGAATCGCCTAACCTCGCCGTCTTCTTCATCTCCGGTGAACCCCGTCCGCAGCCGCCGCTGGAGACGCTGTTTCCGAGCACCTCTGACCACCTCTCGCTGTGTTTCGGGTACGTGTAGACTCGCCGTAGTCTTGCGCATCCACCCCTCCCTCTCAGATCGGCAGCCGACCTCTCCTCACTGGAGAAACGCCGGCGACTCGCCGCCCCCTCCTCTGTTTCTTCCCCCTCTCTCTAAACCTGACGGGCGGGGCCCGCTGTCAGCCACTCAAGCCGCCCTCGAAGCGGTATAACTGAAGGCACCCCGCGGGTTTACGCCTTCGACGTCACCCCCCCTCTGGTTTTTCTTTTTTATTTAAATTTAGCTCATTTTGACCAGAAACTTTGACCAGCTCTAACTCCTAAACCATGAATCCAAATGAGTTGATTCTTTTTGCATTGTGTTTGTATTGAAATATTCTAGCAACACACCAAATTTGAGATTTTTCCTTGCTGTCTAGAATTTCTGGTGAATTTCAGAGTGGTTCTTGATATTTTCTTTTTGCTGTTTGAAATATTTTCAGAAGAAGAAGCTTGCCTAGAGGAGAACCAGGAGGAGTGTGACCCTCCTCTGTGCTAAGGCAAGCCACACAAATATTTGCATGGTGTCATTTTAGTAAATATGATTTTTCCAACTTGAATATGAATTATTTCATGCCTTTAAATCATTTAAATAACTTTGCTTAAGTTATTTCATATGTCTTGCTTGATATGCTTAGCTTGCTGTAGTATTTGATTGCATGTACTAGTTGGATGCAGTAGTGATACTTTGATAGCATGACTTTAGTTGGAGAATAGCCGAAGTTATTTTTACATGATGCTTTATTATTCATATACTCATCATGCAATTGTGATAACTAAAAATGATGAAGTTAAAACCAGTGCTTCAGGATGATTAGTAGTGCATGGCTAAGTGATTTTATGATGTTGATCCATTCCATTTCGGTGATATGTGCTTACGGTTGCACGTCATATAGTTGCATGACCATGGCATACTATGGCTCGAGTTCGTTTACTTTCAAGTTAAACCTGATGATAATCCAACTTGAACATAATTGTTGATCGAGTCATGGTGCCACCGAATCGAGCTTCCCAGTGCAACCACATTTGCCTTTATGGGAAGGCCCTTATTCGGTCCGTTGTCATGCCTCTGGTCGGTGCCTCCAACGAGGGAAGGTTATGGGCGTGCGGTACCCTAGCCCGGTAAGCAGACATAACCTTGTGTGCCCATTGTTGTTATGGTACCTTGTCCCCGTTTGGGACCGTTTAAGTTTTGCCACGATGGTGGCCGTTGGATGTCATTGGTTGACATCAGGGCCACCCAGGACTTAGCCTAGTGGGGAGTTGGTCGGAGTGGCCGAGAGAGTGTCATGGCAATGGGTTGGTTCTGTCGGAATGCCATTGGTCCACCAGAATGGGAGTGCGAGGCCATGGGTTCCGTGGTGTGGGTACAGTGTGCTAACCTCTGCAGAGTGTTTATTAAATCTATCGATAGCCACGTCCTCGGTTACGGACACAGCTCGTAAGTAGGTCACACCATGGATCAACATAATTACATTAATCTTGCACACTAAAGTATATGGTTGGCACTGGTTATGTGATGAGATTGTTGAGACCATGAAGATGGTCGTTGTTGTGGGAACCAAAGTGTTGGTTTCGTTCGTGATCCGGGAGTGATCACCGTATTGATGATGTTGGTTACGAGGTAACCCGTTTGGTAAGAGAGTCCGAGGGACTCGGTGCACACGCATGATTCACTTCATAAGTAGTCTGTTGTAGACTTGCATTTAACCTGCTTAATAATCATGTTATTGGTTGCCATTATGCTTTTACTTGTTGTGAGCTTGCAAGTACATTCAATGTACTAACCTGGCATGTCATGCCAGATTTCAGGAAAGTCTTACCGGATCGGAGTGCTTCCCGTGTCTAGACCGTGTCCACATCGGTGTCCCTGTGCTATGGAGTTCCGCTTCGTCGTCGTTCCGCTGCCGCGTAGTTGTCGTGATCGAGGCCCCATTCATGTTCATTAAATAATGTACATACTGTTCAGCCACACCGTGTGTGCCGCTTGGCCTCGCTATCTGATGTAATATCAAACTATGTTTCCGCTAGCATCAATAAAGCGGTTGTTTTCTGTACCAAGTTGTTGTGTGTTGCCAGAAGACTAGATCTCTGGGCTGGCAATGCAAGGTAAACCGGTCGCTCTGAGCTGGGGTGCCACATGAACCTTGGGGGTTTAAGTTTTCCTGCAGTGGTTAGCACAACATATTTCCTTAGTGGTACCCAACAGGGTCACCACCTGGTATGTCCCAACATACCCTCACTGATCACTCTCGTCCCAACGAGATTTCAGTCTCACGGTCACTCTTCTCGTGACTGATTTTTCCTGCAAATTAGCCTGGACCAACACGGGCACATATGGCACATGAAAATAACCCTACTCACTTATACTTCATGTTTAAATGAAGATAAAATACCATCAAGGGTGAGCATGCATGTATGACCAATACTATGTAAATTTCCTATGAGTTGAACATATTCATAATTCAATTCTACATGCAAACAAACACTATGCATTCACCATATCATGTGTTCAAGATGCTTGCCTTGAGCATGCAGAAAGATTGGGTGCACTCCAAAACTTTGAAAATTATATCTCCCCTCCATTTCCTATTTTCAAAATATTATAATTACCACATAAATAAAAAATAGTGCTAAAAAGTTGTTTGGAAATTTTTGAAATAAATACTAAAATAAACTAGATGAAATTTGAGAAATAACAGAAAAAGAATCAAGTCATTTGGAGTTGTGGTTTAAAAACTAGAGCCAGTCAAAGTTAGGGTCAACTCTGGATCTAAATTAAAACAGAAAAGAAAACAGTTCGGGTGATAATACACTTTCAAAATAGGAAGACGTACTTCAGGGATTACGCTTCCATGGATTACGCTTTCCAGAGGAGGAGACGTATTTTGAGAAATAAGCCTCCACTTAAAACGCTCCGGGTGGCCTGTGGATCACTGACAGTGGGCCCGCCTGGCCCACCGGTCAGGTTTGACCAGTCCAACCGCGCCCTCCCTCTCCGGCCGAACAGAGGCGGAGCTTCGGCGATCGGCGCCGATGAACGTCGGCACCGTTCGGGGAGCGGAGGCCACCGTCTTTCTCAGGGGGTTGCGGCGGTCAGTCCGGTGTGCTGCATGGCCCGTGGAGGTCACGGGGTCGCCGGCGGCGAGCTTCGCAGCGGACGGCGGCCGTCGGGCAGAGTTGGCTTTTGCCTATGGCGGCTCTCGAGCCAAATTGGGAGGGGGAGTGGATCAGCAGGAGGTCCAGGAGGCTAGTGGTGAAGGAACTGGAAGGAGAGGAGTTATGGTTTCGTCGGAATCGACCGAGAGGCGGCGATGGCCGTGGTTCCCGGATGTGGAGAAGACGACCACCTCCGGTCGTTCTACTGCTATGGGAGGCTCACGGAGGGAGAGAGAGGGGTGGTGATCAACTGAGTGAGCTCGGGGTGGGCTTAAATATGTGGGGGAGGGCGGTGCCGCGGTTTCCAGAGACGAACGCGTCGACGGCGGCCATTGATGGCAAAGCGCGGGCGATGGCGAGGTAGGCGTGGTCGGCGCGGTTAGGTACGGACGGTGGATGCCCGCAGTTACGCCTGGGAGGTGCTGGATGGCTCGGGGGTGAGCCACGCGTCGCGGGCGGTGGCGTGGCCGAGCAGAACACGTCGGGTGGCGCTTCTGGTCGTCGAGGACGGCGGTGGCCGGCGCTAGGAGCCAAGGGAGGGTGTTGGTAAGGGTCCAGGTAGTCAGGATGATCCAGAGGAGGATCAAGATGAGAGGGGGAGGCAGCAGAGCGGCGGCAGGAGCCCGGTGCCTACGCGTGCAAAACACACGCTCTGGCCACGCTCGGTGCACACACGTTAGGTGTTTGTCAAATTGCCAATGACATTTACAGGGACCCACACGAGCTACAAATCAACAGGATGGTGCTTGTAGGTATGAGAGGAGTGATGGATGTGACGCCCCCAGCTCAATCGTGCACTAATCATACACGCAAATGCACACGATCAAGCCTAAGGACTCACGGGAAGATATCACAACACAACTCTAAAACATAAATAAAGTCATACAAGCTTTATATTACAAGCAGGGGCCTCGAGGGCTCGAATACATAAGCTTGCGTACAAGCGTCAGCGGAAGCATGAGATATCTGAGTACAGATATGAAACAGAAACAGAAAGGCCTTTAGAAAGGCGGGGCAAAATAAAACACTACGATCGAAAGGCGTAGGCCTCCTGCCTGGGACCCTCCGATCCTACTCCTGGTCGTCAGCCAACTCGTAGTAGTATCCATCCTCTGGGTAGTAGTAGTAGTCGATCGACGGGGCATCTGTCTCAGGGGCTCCGTCATCTTGGTCACGTCAAACTGATATGGGGGGAAAAGGAAAACAAAGCAACCGTGAGTACTCAGAAGTACTCAGCAAGCAAGGATCTACACTACATATGCAACATTTTCCAAGGGAGGCTGTATATGTGGACTGGGCTGCAGAAATGCCAGAATAGAGAGGAGGCCTAGTCCTATCGAAGACTAGCATCTTGCTCGGTCTTGCAGCAATAGAAGAGAGCAGAACAGATCAATATAATGTAGCAGTATCATTAAGTCTCAACCTCACCCAGAGATCCTTTCTCGACTCCCTGCGAGAAAGCAATCCCAGAGCCATACAGTCATCAACCTCGTCCGGAGATCCCTTCTCGACACCCTGCGAGAAGCAATCCCAGAGCCTCATATCCAGGTCTCATCTCAACTTCTAGCTGTATCGATCGGGATACAACTCCGAGTGTCCTTTACCGTAGGACCGGCTATCGATAGAAGTTTTCTTCCCTGCAGGGGTGCACCAACTTACCCAACACGCTCGATTAACTCCGGTCGGACACACTTTCCTGGGTCATGCCCGGCCTCGGCCAAACGATACACCGCAGCCCTACCTAGAGCTCAGCAGAGAGGTCCCCGCTGGTCTACATCCTAAGCGCTCAGGGGTCTTGGGCCGTCGCCCTGTGCACTCCGGGTCGTTGCGAGCAGGGTAGATACCAGCGCCAACGGCACGATCCGACCCGGCCACAATGCTGAACTGGACGTCTGACAGAACTGTCGGCTGATGCTACGATGCAGAATGCCCATACTATGCCCACGTGATGGTTAGTGCTATCAGGCCAGAGGCCTGCTCGGATCAAATATCCAAATCGCTAGTACCTTGGGCTTGCGGTAACGAGCAGAGACTCACGAAAGATGTGACCCCGTCGCCCCGTCTCGAGGACTTGCGGCAAGGGCCAAGAATGCCCGGCCACGCCTCGTATTCTCACTCGGGCACCACACAGGCACCCGTCTTCACAACACTCGCCTCTCAGGCGCACGCGGGTACCCCTCAGGGTCGACCCGCCTATCCAAGTAACAGTGTAAAGTCCAAGTATCCGTGTGTCCATAACATCAGGGGAATTCGAGGTATCACCCTCGTTGGATTCCCACTCGACGTATCCGTCAAGGTGAACTCGGAGGAATCACCCGCACTGGGTTCACACTTGAGGTGTTGTACGACGGCGTCGTTATCGGAAGCGGTGAAGGAGGAATCACCCTCGATGACCACGACCAAATAGCTACTCTACAGAGTTAACATCAGAAGTGCTACAAGAGGTTTCACCCTCGGCACTCGATAGTAACGCTGCAGTGTCGTTACAACTAAGGGGGGGAGGGGGTGATGTGCGGTGTCGGGGCCTGGTCTTCAATCCCGTTGATCGGGTCTTCGGATAATCCAGCGAGGCGGTCGGGACTAGTGGGGTCACTGATAGGTCTCTACCCAGCCTATACTAAGCAGTTTAGGATATGCAGGTAATTATCAACAGCAGGTTACAATAAGCAGGCTATGCATCAGAATAGGTAAAGCAGCAGCAGCAATTCTAATGCAAGCATGAGAAATAGAATGGGTGATATCGGTATGCTCAAGGGGGGGGGGGCTTGCCTGGTTGCTCGGCGGCAAGGGCAAAGTCGTCAACGGTGGCGTCGGTCTTCAGGACATCGTCAGCGGTCTCGGGGTCTAGCGAATAGGAAGACGGGGAAGAAATAGTAAATACTAGCAAACATATGCATGACAATACGATACACGGTGCTAGGGGTGACCTATCGTAGTGCTACACGACATAGGTGAAGGGGGAATAACATCCGGGAAAGTTTCCCCGAAGTTGCATTTTCGGACAGGTGAATCGGAGGGGGAAAGTCTCATGTTCAGGTAGTTAGAGAAGTGCGACGGACGAACGGACCGCGCATTCGGGTTCGTCTCGTCATTCTGAGCAACTTTCATGTACAAATTATTTTCATCGGAGTTACGGATTAAAAGATATGATTTTCTAAAGTTTTTATTAATTTCTGGAATTATTTTTATTAACTAAACCAACATTATCCAGATCAGTGCCTGATGACATCAGCATGACATAATGGTGACGTCAGCAGTCAACTCTGGCTGACCAGAGTCAAACTGACATGTGGGGCCCACATGTCATAGACAGTGGGCTTAAACAGAGTTAAAACTAATCTAAATCTACTTAATTAAACTACTGGGCCCACACGTCAGTGTGTAATTAGGCTAAACTAATTAACTTAATAAATTTAACTAATTAGCAGGGTGTGGGCCCCATACGTCAGCGACTGGGCTAGCCCAGTCAGCAGGGTTGACTGGGTCAACCCAGTCAATCGGGCCCCACCGGGCCCACAGTCAGTGGCGTAGGGGCCGGCCACGTCGGCGCCAGGTCAGCGGCGCCGGCGGCTCAACGCCGGCGACCAATTTGCGCGGCGGCGCGCGTCGGACGTCGCCGAAAATCGTGCTCCGGCCACCAAATCACGCGCGGAGTAGCTCTATGGGACCCTGACGCTCGCGCGCATCTAGTGGTGGGGGTTGCAGGTGCAGTGGTGGTCGGCAGGGGCGCCTGCGATGAGCCGTGGCGACGGCGAGGATTGGGTGCCTTCGGGTTCGAGCCTAGATGCTCGCCCAGGGCAACCTGGTGCGGGCACGCGCCTCCCTGGCGTTCCAGGAGCACGACGACGTGAGCAGGCAGCAGAGAGGGGCACGGGGACCGCGCCATCTACGGGTCCGGCGGCGACCAGAACACGAAAATGGCGCGCGGCGTCGTCAGCGAGCTACGGTGAGACTGCGAGTAGTCGGAGGTAGAGGAGGAAGAAAGAGGCTCACGGTGAGGCGCACGATGGCCGTTGGTGGCTTAGGAGCGCAGAGAACACCGACGACCGGGGCTTCGGTGCTCCGGCGACCCGCGTCGATCACCGGCTCGATTTGGCCAACGCCGTGGCTTCGGGCTCGGACGCGAGGTCGAGGAAGAAGGAGAGGACGTCGGCGGAGCCCGTGGACAGCTCGGGAGGACGGGACGGCGCCGGTGGCCGCGATGATGGCGAGCGGCGGCGACGGTGATGCTCGGGCGAGGTGGAAGCGAGTGGGGGGAGAGGGAGGGGAATGGCTAGGGTTAGCCAGAGGGGCCGAGGGGGGGCTTATCCCACGGGCGGGCGCGGGATGGCGCGACGTCGACCGAGGAGAAGGGGGGCCCGGCGCGCGCGGACTAGCTGTTCGACAGCGCGCCTGCGGCGTCAGGGGGTAGGGGGAGGGGGGCTAGTTGGGCTGGGCCGCCACTGTGCATTTGCGGCCCAGGCACAGTGAGCCTTTTCCTTTTCTTTTTCAGTTTTCAGTTTTTCTTTACTGTTTTGTTAAATGTTTGAGCACTAAAAGGTTTTTGTAAAATATGAGGCCTAGCCCTTAAATCACAGTGCATTGTATGCCACTGCAATAAAATGGTTTTGAGTACTAAGGTTTTCATTTGGGATTTTATTTAATCAAAAAGGTATTAACCAACCCTGTTTTTCTACTGTTAGTGTCACTTAGTTAATTTATTAATTGTTGATTATATTTTTAGAACAGTCTCTGAAATATTTGCTATTTATTGAACATTGTAGTTTCTGGGTTTGGACAACTTTTATTTTCACTTTGAGTTTGAATTTCCAATTTGAATTTGAATTTGAATTGGAAATGAGATATGAGCCAAATAATGATTAAGCACTGTTTAACATGATGACATGGCACAATCAAATGGGTGATTACTGTAGCTTAATACATGGGGTGTTACAAATCTCCTCCACTAACAAGAATTCTCGTCCCGAGAATTAAGAGGTAGAAGGAAAAAGTTCGGGGTATTCCGCACGAAGATTATCCTCGCGTTCCCAAGTGGCTTCATCTTCAGTATGATTTGACCACTGCACTTTGAGGAACTTGGTAACCTTCTGACGGGTCCGACGTTCAGCTTCATCGAGGATGCGGATCGGATGTTCCTTATATGAAAGATCATCATGCAATTCGAGCATTTCATGATCCACAGCTCGATGCGGAGATTCCTTGAAGCATTGACGAAGTTGCGACACATGGAATACGTCGTGGATATGAGAGAATTGCGGCGGCAACTCCAATTTATATGCCACCTGACCACGTCTAGCAATAATGCGAAAAGGACCAATGTAGCGTGGAGCTAGCTTGCCCTTGATTCCAAAACGGTGAGTGCCTTTCATCGGGGTGGCTCGCAGATAAGCCTGATCACCAGGTTGATAAGTCAAACCCCATCGTTTGCGATCATAGTTGCTCTTCTGGCGGTCCTGAGCCGCCTTGAGATTTTCCCGAACAATACGAACTTGTTCTTCGGCGTGTTGAATAATATCCGGACCCATGAGCGGTCGTTCCCCAGTTTCTGACCAATTCAGAGGGGTTCGACACTTACGTCCATATAGTACTTCAAAGGGAGCCATTTTCAAGCTGGCTTGATAGCTGTTGTTATAAGAGAACTCGGCATACGGGAGAGATTCTTCCCACTTCTTACCGAATGATATGACACAAGCTTGCAGCATATCTTCAAGAACCTGATTGACTCGCTCAACTTGGCCTTGGGATTGGGGATGATAAGCTGAACTCCAGGTAATATGAGTTCCCATAGCTGTTTGGAAACTTTCCCAGAATTTGGAAGTGAAAAGTCCACCACGGTCCGAACTAATCTCCTTCGGAATACCGTGGAGTGAAACAATTCTGGAGATATACAACTCTGCTAACTAACTAGCAGTGATAGTCTCTTTGACAGGCAGAAAGTGTGCAACTTTAGAAAGTTGATCAACGACTACAAGAATAGCATCATGACCCTTCTGTGACCTGGGAAGTCCTGTAATTAAATCCATCTGAACCTTATCCCATTTCCATAGAGGAATAGGTAACGGTTGCAGAATTCCAGCAGGCTTCTGATGTTCTGCTTTAACGCGACGACACACATCACATTCAACAACATAGCGAGCAATGTCCTGCTTCATTCTAGACCACCAGTACCTTTGACGGAGATCACGATACATCTTGGTGCTACCCGGATGTATAGACAGCGGGGTATCATGTGCCTCCTTCATGACCTTTTTAGTCATAAGTTCGAAGCGAGGTACCACAATGCGGTTTCTGAAATACAAGGTTCCATCTTCAGACAGCGAGAAATCCCTGTACTTTTCAAGGTGAAGATTTTTCTTCATCAGATCAACTTCAGCATCCTTAGCTTGCGCATTCTTAACAACATTCTCAAGATCTGGTTGTATCACAAGGTTATTTAGAGAGCCCTGTGGAACAATACGCAGATTCAGCTTGCACAGTTCTTCAAAAAGACGAGGTTGAGCTCGCCTAACCATGAGGTTGTCGCAATAGGACTTGCGGCTTAAGGCATCAGCCATCACGTTAGCCTTGCCAGGGGTATAGGAAATACCCAAATCATAGTCCGCAATGGCCTCCATCCATCTTTGCTGATGGAGATTTAGAGATGGTTGAGTGAACAAGTACTTCAGACTTTTATGATCCGTGTAGATCTCGCAACGATTACCGAGGAGGTAATGTCGCCACAACTGCAGTGCATAGATGACAGCAGCTAGTTCTAAATCATGTACCGGATAATTCTCTTCATGCGGGCGCAACTGACGAGAGCCATAGGCAATCACTTTACGCTCTTGCATTAGGACACAGCCTAATCCTTCACGGGATGCGTCACAATAAATCACAAAGTCTTTGCGGGTATCTGGAGGAGATAGTACTGGGGTAGATGTCAGCTTGTCTTTGAGTGTCTGGAAACTTTCCTGACATTTTTCTGTCCATTCAAATTTAACGCCCTTGTGAAGCAGATCAGTCAGGGGCTTAGCAATCTTAGAAAAATTCTCAACAAATCGACGGCAATAGCTTGCAAGGCCAAGAAAACTTCTCACTTGCTTGACGTTCTTCGGAGGTGTCCAGTCAAGAATAGCCTGAACTCGTTCTGGGTTGACAGCAATTCCATCCTTGGAAATCACATGACCAAGGTAAGTTACTTCAGAAAGCCAGAATTCACATTTGGAGTATTTGGCATACAACTGGTGTTCTCGGAGCCTTTCCAGTACAAGACGGAGGTGTTCAGCATGTTCTTCCTCATTCTTCGAATATACCAGAATATCATCTAGATAAACCACGACGAACTTGTCGAGGTAATCCATGAAGATATAATTCATCAGACGGGAGAATGTGGCTGGAGCATTTGTTAAGCCAAATGACATGACAGTGTACTCATAAGAACCATAGCGAGTAACGAATGCTGTCTTGGGAATATCCTCTTCACGAACACGGATCTGATGATAACCCAACCTCAAGTCGAGTTTAGAAAACACCGATGATCCAGCAAGTTGATCATACAAATCATTGATCCGAGGAAGCGGATATTTGTTCTGGATTGTTGCTTGGTTAATGGGCCGATAATCCTGAACCAATCGGTTAGTTCCATCCTTCTTCTTAACGAAGAGTGAAGGTGCTCCCCAAGCAGAGGATCTGGGACGGATGAAACCTTTCTTAAGTGACGTGTCGATTTCCTCCTTAAGTTCGAGAAGATGATGTGGAGGCATCTTATAAGGACGCTTCGCAATAGGGGTAGTGCCAGGCTTCAAGTCAATGACAAACTCGACAGCTCTAGCAGGGGGTATTCCTGGAAGTTCTTCTGGAAAGACATCTTGAAAATCACGAACAACTAGAACGTTCTCGATGCCTTCAAGAGGTGAAGCGTTTAATGCATTCAGAACATATATCTGGCTCTCAGCATTTTGAGCTATTCGGGCTGAGTATCTGACTGTCTGGCCTGAAGAATGGGTAAGTTGGACTTTCTTAGCGGCACAGTCAATCAAAGCATTATGGGCGGTCAACCAGTCCATACCAAGAATGATATCTATGTCGGAAGGTCCAAGAGCAATAAGGGAAGCAGAGAACATCAACCCTTGAATTCTGATCTGATTGTTGTGACTTACCATTTTGGTTTGCCACCGGGAACGTGGAGTGATGATTTCTAAAGGAGTGGGTAATGAGCTCATAGCTAACCCATGCAATTGTGCAAATTGATGGGACAAGAAGGAATGTGATGCACCTGAATCAAAAAGAACAGAAGCTGGCACTGAATTCACAGAGAGTGTTCCTAGGACGATAGTCGGTTCCCTCTGAGCCTTTTCAGCATTGATGTGATTGGCATGGCCAAGTACAACAGTAGATGGTATGACATTACAGTTTCTGAGTCGGCGGTTCCGACAATTCTTCTTACGACCATTAGGAGGACGTGGCGCAACTTGAGGGGAAGCCATAGCATCAGGCGGTCCATCATGAACCGTAAGCTGTCTTGGCGGTGGAGGCAGGCGAGGTGCAACATAAGACGGCCTTGGTGTTGGAGCAGGCCGATGATGAACATTGTGTGGGATCCAGACTCGACGTTTCTGAACAGGCTGACCCGTGGTTGAGTCAGTTTCATGAGTGCGCTTGAGTGACTCTTGGTGTTCAGTCAGAGCTGTTTCAATTTGGAAAGATTTGCTGACAAGCGTTGCGAAGTCTGTGCAATCATGGACTGCAAGTGCGAGTTTTATGTCAGTACGGAGTCCTTCACGGAATTTCTCCTGTTTGCGGGCGTCAGTGCAGACGTCATCTTCAGCATAGCAGGATAATTGAAGAAATTTCCTCTGATATTCATCCACAGTCATTTTGCCCTGAGAGAGTTTGCGGAACTCCTGTTTCTTCTGGTCCATCAGACCTTGATGAATGTACCGTGCATGAAAAGCTGACTGAAATTCCTGCCAAGGGGTTACAGTCTCAGCAGGCAACATACCCTTGTGGCTTTCCCACCATTGAGCAGCTGGGCCCTTCAGGTGGAATGTCGCAAAGGTGACGTAACTGCCAGGAGCAACATTAGCTGATTCCATCTCAAACAGGATGTCTCGAAGCCAATCATCAGCATCCATAGGATTGGTGGAGTTGCGGAAAACAGACGGGTTGAGGCGCACAAATTCTGCCAGAGTTATTGGAGCATTCTGTTGCTGAGCATTCTGGTTTGGAAATTGAGCCATTAGTCCGGTCATAAACTGCTGCATCATGGCGGCGATATAGGGTGGAGGTGGAGGATCGTCAGCCATCCTGCCAAAACAACAGGGACAGTTTAGCAAGAAGAACTGCAGGTGTATGGAATGATTCATGAAGTAACACGCACAACAGAAGGAGGTGCAATAGATACTTCATCATATTCGCACCAGACATTCGAATCCGCACATAGCCTCGATTACAATCCGGCAATACGACAGCTGAAAGGGGAAGGCTAGACAACTAGGCGGCGCGCAAGCGCGTGGCAAGGAAGTACACAACGAGATATAGCAAAGGCTACATCAACGTCGGAGAAAACTATTGGAGCGAGGAATCTGCAAGTGACAACACAGGGTGCCCTCGATAAGAGGATCCTATAAACAGAACCTGGCCCGCAATCTTGAAGGAAGGGGGAAATTTCAGAACACCAGGTGGATGTGATCACGAGAACCTAATGTTGGAGTTAGTAAAATTCATTTAACCCGAATAGAAGAGAGGTCAGAGTCCCAGAGTATAGACGAGGAATAAAAGATCCTAATACCACCCAATTGGCGACGTGGGCCCGTAAGCCACACAACCAAGTTAGTAAATTAGTTTTTGGGTTCACTAGACTCAACTTCGGCCAAGGAGTTGGAAAGGGGGTTCCTACAGGCAGTCGGCTCTGATACCAACTTGTGATGCCCCCAGCTCAATTATGCACTAATCATACACGCAAATGCACACGATCAAGCCTAAGGACTCACGGGAAGATATCACAACACAACTCTAAAACATAAATAAAGTCATACAAGCTTTATATTACAAGCCAGGGGCCTCGAGGGCTCGAATACATAAGCTTGCGTACAAGCGTCAGCGGAAGCATGAGATATCTGAGTACAGATATGAAACAGAAACAGATTGGCCTTTAGAAAGGCGGGGCAAAATAAAACACTATGATCGAAAGGCGTAGGCCTCCTGCCTGGGACCCTCCGATCCTACTCCTGGTCGTCAGCCAACTCGTAGTAGTATCCATCCTTTGGGTAGTAGTAGTAGTCGATCGACGGGGCATCTGTCTCAGGGGCTCCGTCATCTTGGTCACGTCAAACTGATATGGGGGGAAAAGGAAAACAAAGCAACCGTGAGTACTCAGAAGTACTCAGCAAGCAAGGATCTACACTACATATGCAACATTTTCAAAGGGAGGCTGTATATGTGGACTGGGCTGCAGAAATGCCAGAATAGAGAGGAGGCCTAGTCCTATCGAAGACTAGCATCTTCCTCGGTCTTGCAGCAATAGAAGAGAGCAGAACAGATCAATATAATGTAGCAGTATCATTAAGTCTCAACCTCACCCAGAGATCCTTTCTCGACTCCCTGCGAGAAAGCAATCCCAGAGCCATACAGTCATCAACCTCGTCCGGAGATCCCTTCTCGACTCCCTGCGAGAAGTAATCCCAGAACCTCATATCCAGGTCTCATCTCAAGTTCTAGCTGTATCGATCGGGATACAACTCCGAGTATCCTTTACTGTAGGACCGGCTATCGATAGAAGTTTTCTTCCCTGCAGTGGTGCACCAACTTACCCAACACGCTCGATTAACTCCGGCCGGACACACTTTCCTGGGTCATGCCCGGCCTCAGCCAAACGATACATCGCAACCCTACCTAGAGCTCAGCAGAGAGGTCCCCGCCGGTCTACATCCTAAGCGCTCAGGGGTCTTGGGCCGTCACCCTGTGCACTCCGGGTCGTTGCGAGCAGGGTGGATACCAGCGCCAACGGCACGATCCGACCCGGCCACAATGCTGAACTGGACGTCTGACAGAACTGTCGGTTGATGCTACGATGCAGAACACCCATACTATGCCCACGTGATGGTTAGTGCTATCAGGCCAGAGGCCTGCTCGGATCAAATATCCAAATCGCTAGTACCTTGGGCTTGCGGTAACGAGCAGAGACTCACGAAAGATGTGACCCCGTCGCCCCGTCACGAGGACTTGTGGCAAGGGCCAAGAATGCCCGGCCACGCCTCGTATTCTCACTCGGGCACCACACAGGCACCCATCTTCACAACACTCGCCTCTCAGGCGCACGCGGGTACCCCTCAGGGTCGACCCTCCTATCCAAGTAACAGTGTAAAGTCCAAGTATCCGTGTGTCCATAACATCAGGGGAATCCGAGGTATCACCCTCGTTGGATTCCCACTCGATGTATCCGTCAAGGTGAACTCGGAGGAATCACCCGCACTGGGTTCACACTTGAGGTGTTGTACAACGGCGTCGTTATCGGAAGCGGTGAAGGAGGAATCACCCTCGATGACCACGACCGAATAGCTACTCTACAGAGTTAACATCAGAAGTGCTACAAGAGGTTTCACCCTTGGCACTCGATAGTAACGCTGCAGTGTCGTTACAACTAAGGGGGGGGGGGGTGATGTCCGGTGTCGGGGCCTGGTCTTCAATCCCGTTGATCGGGTCTTCGGATAATCCAGCGGGGCGGTCGGGACTAGTGGGGTCACTGATAGGTCTCTACCCAGCCTATACTAAGCAGTTTAGGATATGCAGGTAATTATCAACAACAGGTTACAATAAACAGGCTATGCATCAGAATAGGTAAAGCAGCAGCAGCAGCAATTCTAATGCAAGCATGAGAAATAGAATGGGCGATATCGGTATGCTCAGGGGGGGGGGCTTGCCTGGTTGTTCGGCGGCAAGGGCAAAGTCGTCAACGGTGGCGTCGGTCTTCAGGACATCGTCAGCGGTCTCGGGGTCTAGCGAATAGGAAGAGGGGGAAGAAACAGTAAATACTAGCAAACAGATGCATGACAATACGATACACGGTGCTAGGGGTGACCTATCGTAGTGCTACACGACATAGGTGAAGGGGGAATAACATCCGGGAAAGTTTCCCCGAAGTTGCATTTTCGGACAGGCGAACTGGAGGGGGAAAGTCCCATGTTCAGGTAGTTAGAGATGTGCGACGGACGAACGGACCGCGCTTTCGGGTTCGTCTCGTCGTTCTGAGCAACTTTCATGTACAAATTATTTTCATCGGAGTTACGGATTAAAAGATATGATTTTCTAAAGTTTTTATTAATTTCTGGAATTATTTTTATTAACTAAACCAACATTATCCAGAACAGTGCCTGATGACGTCAGCATGACATAATGGTGACGTCAGCAGTCAACTCTGGCTGACCAGAGTCAAACTGACATGTGGGGCCCACATGTCATAGACAGTGGGCTTAAACAGAGTTAAAACTAATCTAAATCTACTTAATTAAACTACTGGGCCCACACGTCAGTGTGTAATTAGGCTAAACTAATTAACTTAATCAATTTAACTAATTAGCAGGGTGTGGGCCCCATACGTCAGCGACTGGGCCAGCCCAGTCAGCAGGGTTGACTGGGTCAACCCAGTCAATCGGGCCCCACCGGGCCCACAGTCAGCGGCGCAGGGGCCGGCCACGTCGGCGCCAGGTCAGCGGCACCGGCGGCTCAACGCCGGCGATCAATTTGCGCGGCGGCGCGCGGCGGACGTCGCCGGAAACCGTGCTTCGGCCATCAAATCGCGCGCGGAGTAGCTCTACGGGACCCTGACGCTCGCGCGCATCTAGTGGTGGTGGTTGCAGGTGCAGTGGTGGTCGGCAGGGGCGCCTACGACGAGCCGTGGCGGCGGTGAGGATTGGGTGCCTTCGGGTTCGAGCCTAGAGGCTCGCCCGGGGCAACCTGGTGCGGGCACACGCCTCCCTGGCGTTCCAGGAGCACGACGACGTGAGCAGGCAGCAGAGAGGGGCACGGGGACCGCGCCATCTACGGGTCCGACGGTGACCAGAACACGAAAATGGCGCGCGGCGTCGTCAGCGAGCTACGGTGAGACTGCGAGTAGTCGGAGATAGAAGAGGAAGAAAGAGGCTCACGGTGAGGCGCACGATGGCCGTTGGTGGCTTAGGAGCGCAGAGAACACCGACGACCGGGGCTGCGGTGCTCTGGCAACCCGCGTCGATCACCGGCTCGATTTGGCCAACGCCGTGGCTTCGGGCTCGGACGCGAGGTCGAGGAAGAAGGAGAGGACGTCGGCGGAGCCCGTGGACAGCTCGGGAGGACGGGACGGCGCCGGTGGCCGCGATGATGGCGAGCGGCGGCAACGGTGGCGCTCGGGCGAGGTGGAAGCGAGTGGGGGGAGAGGGAGGGGAATGGCTAGGGTTAGCCAGAGGGGCCGAGGGGGGGCTTATCCCCACGGGCGGGCGCGGGACGGCGCGGCGTCGACCGAGGAGAAGGGGGGGGGGGGGGGGGCCCGGGCGCGCGGCGCTAGCTATTCTCATCGCTCCTGTCGGCGTCAGGGGGTAGGGGAAGGGGGGGCTAGTTGGGCTGGGCCGCCACTGTGGACTTGCGGCCCAGGCACAGTGAGCCTTTTCCTTTTCTTTTTCAGTTTTCTGTTTTTCTTTACTGTTTTGTTAAATGTTTGAGCACTAAAAGGTTTTTGTAAAATATGAGGCCTAGCCCTTAAATCACAGTGCATTGTATGCCACTGCAATAAAATGGTTTTGAGTAGAAAGGTTTTCATTTGGGATTTTATTTAATCAAAAAGGTATTAACCAACCCTGTTTTTCTACTGTTAGTCTCACTTAGTTAATTTATTAATTGTTGATTATATTTTTAGAACAGTCTTTGAAATATTTGCTATTTATTGAACATTTTTGTTTCTGGGTTTGGACAACTTTTATTTTCACTTTGAGTTTGAATTTCCAATTTGAATTTGAATTGGAAATGAGATATGAGCCAAATAATGATTAAGCACTGTTTAACATGATGACATGGCACAATCAAAGGGGTGATTACTGTAGCTTAATACATGGGGTGTTACAATGGACATGCTGGTTTGGCCAAATGACCAAGTGTCCAGTGTGGGTTAGAGAGTTGCGAATTTTCTGTCATGACCATAAGGTGCCCGATAGAATGCTAGAGCAAGCTAGAGGACTTTGATGGATTTGAAACTTGGCAGGATGGGGTCTCTTTAGATGATAGAGATGATGGTGGAGTTAGTTTGGCAAGAAGAGAAACTTGTTAGTGCAAGTTTTACCAGAATTCAGTTTTGAACAGAAACTTGAGAGGAATGTTTAGTGGACTTGCAAGTTGAAACTGGAGCTGCCCTTCTGGACTTAAGGTACTAGTTAGAAGGACTACAAGGTGGAAAAGTTTCAGAATTATTGGAGCTAGGAAAATTAGGGTTGCAGTTGTAACTCAGAAATGGGACAGAAATGAAAAGAGAGTGTTCCACTCAAAATTTTCAAAGGACCTCATTAGGTTTTCGCATAGAAATGATATATAGGCATCACATGACCTCTCACAATTTTTGTGGGATTTTAAAACAATTATTTAAAATATTTGTAGTGCAACAGAAGCATTTCAAGTACTGAAAATGCTTTTAAAAGAGTTATTTTGTGGCGAATTTTATTATGAAAGTATTCCCTACTGTTATTAACAATATAATGAAATGACTTAAGAAAATAACCAAAGACCACCATATTTTACAAAAATAATCTCCTATGGAGGGAAGAATTTTGGAAACTGAAAACAGAAAAGGCTCTGAAATTAACAAATGACCTCGAATAGCTCAAAATTTTATTTCTGACCAAATTTTCTTAATAAAAATTTGATTAAATTCTTGGGGTGTTACAACGACCCGAGTAGTTTGGAATGGAGAGAATGGTTGATATGGACACCTGAACCTCCTTCTGACTTTCATATGGGAGGCAGAAGAGGAGGAGCGGGGGGCGGGGGACGTGCAAGGGCAGGGGTAGGGGAGATAGAGGAGGAAGGAGCCATAGGGGAGGTACATGAGAAGGAAGGGATGGAATTGGAGGACGTGGATGAAGATATGGCAGTACAGACTCAGAAACTATGGACATGGAGTATGCAATGCAGAATGTTGATGGAAAGGAGAATGGGGCTCACAAGCGGCTTGTTTCTCCGGATGCTACTCTCAATATAAGGGGTCAGCCAATGCCAGATCTAGCCAGAAAGGTTGATGGTACGGTGCTGCTCATTGAAGGCACAACGACTAGTACAAGCAATGAAGGTGTGAAGGCACTAGTGCAGGCGGGTCTTATACAAACTGCTTTTACCCCCTTTCCGTGATAGAGTTCTAAACCGTCGCCTTCCCTGTGTGTGCGATAGGGGGGGGGGGGTCTCCCACACGACCCAGAAGTCGTCGGTGATAGTTCCTCCGATCACACACGCGAGGCAAAAAGAGCTCGTGTGCGATCGGGTGAGCCATCACAAATAATTACACTAGTCGAATAGTGTGAGATGTTCTTAGCATCCCACACAGTGAATCTCAAACAAACTTTTCGTTCGTATGTACATCACACACAATTTTCTGCATCACATCGTCTGTGATAGCGTTAACATCACAAACGATATTTATAATTTTATCATTTGTGTTATTGAATGCATCACGCACAATGCCTAGAAGAAACTTTATGGGATAGGTTGTCCATCACACACACTTTTTATACGAAAACGTTTGTGCAAAGTGAAAATCATGGAGACTCTCTATATGAAATACATGGTGATACTTTTGAAGCACAAGTGTGAAAAAAACGATAGTAGTGCGCCCCTCTCTCTTTTTCACTCATTTTTTTTGAACGGCCTCATTGACCTCATCCTCTTTTTTCGTGGAATCATAAGTGTCCTCCAATTTATTTCCTCAGCCAAACTACTCCGCGTGGCCTGAATATTTTCTGAATTCATGAACATTTTTAAAATCATAACCATTTTTTGAAATTACAAATAGTTTTTACAAATTCAAGAATATCTTTTAAATTATGAACACTTTTTTGAATTGGTGAATAATTTTGGAAATGATTTTTCGAAATTCATGAACTTTTTTGTTTTCACAAACGTTTTTTTGAAATGCATGAATTGTTTAAGAATTAATGAACACTTTTTGAAGTAATAAACTTTTTTTTGAAATTTTTGAACATTTTATGAAATTTGCAAACATTTCTTGAATTTTGTGAACATTTTTCAAAAAATCATGACATTTTTTGAATTCACAAACATTTTTTTTTCAAATTCACAAACATTTTTTGTATACATGAACGTTTTTTCAAAATAATGGACATTTTTTGATTTTCTGAACTTTTTTTACTCCGCGAACATTTTATGATTTCTTGGACATTTTTGAAAATCATGAATAATTTTTGAATTCATGATAAATTTATGATTTCTTCAATAGTTTTTTAAATAATTGTTTTTTAATTTGGAGCTTTTTTGAAATCCTGATTTTTTTAAAGAAGAAAAAAGAAAAACGCACAAGGGTTCATGAATGTAAGAGAATTTTTTTTGAAGCTCATAACCTAGCTAGACATGCTTTATGATTGGCTCGGGGGGCGCCACTTGTCGTTGGGTCAGCCTCATGACCCTAATGTAATACCTATTGTTATAGACGTTGATCAATAAAGGCTAGCGGGTTATTCTAAAAAAATTGCATGTTGTGACGGGCAATCGTACGTATGTCTGCTAGACAGCAAGCCCGGGCAAGTGCCCAGGGTCACCGGGCGCTGCCTCTAGCCCTAGTTTGCTGAAAGCACTAAACGCTCGATTGAGATCCATTTGATGTGAAATAGGACAAGCAGGGCCCACTTTTAAGGTTGATGTGGCATCAAAAGTTAACACTGTCTGCTGAACCATTAAGTTAACAAGGACCCACACGTCAGCATGGTACACATTCTTATGCATTTCATCGAGCAGCATGTGTGCGGCGACCAGCCACTGCTCACGCCACCCGCACCGCGTGGCACCGTGCCACCGCCCGATGATTGCCTTCGGCGAGCCAAGCGCCACTCTCCTCTTTCCTTGCTCGACCCCTGAGCTCCTCCTGCCTCGCGTCCGACTCACGTCAGCCCCGTCGCCACCATGATTCCCAGCAGCGACCAACAGCGACCTCCCTACTAGTTGACGCTGATAATCCACAAGTGTAGGGGATCAGTTGTAGCCCTTTTGATAAATAAGAGGCGAACCCAACGAGGATCTAAAGGTAGAATTAATATTCTCTCAAGTTCTATCAACCACTGATACAACTCTACGCACACGAACCTTTGCTTTACCTAGAAACGAGAAATAAAAGTACTTTGTAGGTGTAATGGGATAGGTTTGCAAGATAATAAAGAACGTGTAAGTAAAAGTTAGGTGATGTTTAAATAAAGAACAATAAAGTAAATAAAGCGAGTGTGGAAAAGTGATGATTGGATGTGTGAATTGTCGCTAGGCAATTGATAACTAGACCAATCGTCGCCATTGCAGTTTTATGTGTGGGAGAGGTCTCTATTAGCAATGCCATCCCTTACTTGGAATTTTATTCACTTATGATTGGAACTATCAGCAAGCATCCGTAACTACTAACAAGTTTATTAAGGTAAACCCAACCATAGCATTAAAATTAGTTGGCCCCACTTCATCCCATATGCAACAACTCACGAACTAGGGTTTTGACTTCTATCACTCCTGCAACCCATCATAAGCAAGTCAATCACATAATGCAACACCCTATAGTGTAATCCATATACTTGTGCGCTCATATAATGGGCACCAAAGGCAGCAACAACAAAAAAACATGCAACTCAAACCAATGATGATCACCAACCAACCCATAAGACAAAAGTGATCTACTAAAAAATAATAGGGATGACACAAATCATTGGATAATAATTCATAGCACTAAAACCATGTTTGGGTAGGGATTACAACGGATTGCGGGAGAGTGGACCACTGATTATAGAGGAAGTAAGGTGATGGAGGTGTTGATGAAGACGGCGATGTTGATGGAGATGGTTGCTGTGACGATGGTTTCCCAGGCGGCACTCCCCCCCTAAATTTACTATGGATTATGGCAAATATTACCCCCCCCCTAAATTTACTATGTTTCTAGAGAACAAAAAGAAAAGAAGTTTGACATTGTCTAGAAAAACTTTTTGCAATGCGCCGTACAGTGAACTTGCCATGGGCCATAAAGTGAATTTGTCGTGGCAAAATTTTAAAATGACCTTGCCTTTAAAAAAAAAATGTGTTGTGGCATGGCAAATGCTGTTTTTGGTAACATGGCAAAAGCTATAATTTGCCATGGGCCGTAAAGTGAATTTTCCAGGGCAAAAAAATTAACATCTTTGCCTTTTAAAAAATTGTGGCATGGCAAGCGTTGTATTGATGATATGGCAAAAGCTATATTAGTATGGCAAAAGCTAAAAACACTTTGCCATGGCAAATTTTACCATTGATTTGTCAAGCATGCGGGAACTTGAGGAGTACAAAAAAAACGTGCAAGTAATATGGCAAATTTTAGTGAAATTTATCTATGGGTCATGCCAAAAACATAAAAAATGTTTTTTGGAAAATATTTTTATACACCAAGTGACATGGCAATTTTATAAAGAAAATGGTTGAAAGAAAATCTTAATGTTCTAAGGTTGATGGTCATTGTAGGAAGCCAAAAGTACAAAAAAGAGACATGACAAGCATACATGATCAATTAGAAATGTGCGATGAACAAAATTATCTATGATCATACATGGAAAATTCTTATACAAAGCATGGCAATTTTACTTAACATACCATGGCAAATTTCAATATACATCTGCCATGGCAATTTTGCTAATAATTTGTGTTATTTTACATACATGGTAACTTTCTTATACAAAGCATGGCATTTTTAATTAAAATACCATAGCAATTTTTAATATACATCTACCACTTGTAATTTTGTGTCATAATTTCTGTTATTTTACATACATGGCAAATTTGTTTATCCAAAGCATGGCAATTTTACTTAAAATACCATGGCAAATTTTGATATCCTTCTGCCAAGGCAATTTTTGGTCATATTTCGTTTTGTTCTGTTCATCCTTCTTTTTACATGGTAATTTTTGCCATGGAAATTTTCTGAATATAATTTTTTGCCATGGCAAGAAAATTGCCATCTAAGCATTACCATGGCAATTCTACTTTTATTGTTTGTAGCATGGCAGATTCATTTTTTGCAACATGGCAAAGTTGTAGGTCATACCATGGCAACTTTACCTTTTTAACCAATGACAGAGTTAAAAAAATTTGGACCATGGAAAATTCATACTTTAGATCATGGAAAAATTTATTTTTAAACATGGCGACTTTACTCTTTAACCAAAGCAAAAAATCAAACCATGGGCAAATTCATTATTTGGATCATGGCAAATTCGTACTTCAAATCATGGCAAATTTATATGTTCTGTGCTAGAGACGACTGTCACGCAACTGTGGCGATGCATGCTAGAACCGGTCAGCAGGGGTGTTACAACCGCGGCGGCAAAAAGCTGGAACCGTCTGCCAAGGAAGCTGCAACCACCGAGAGCAATACTGGAAGTCGTGCCGCCGCCGCCATCAATACTACAACCGTATGCACAAAAGCTGGAACCGACGACATAATTTTTTGCAACCGCGAGAGAGTGACCGTTGCTCGAGGCCGATTGCCGGAACCGTGAGCAATAAATGTTGTGACCATGTTGCGAGGAAGCTGCAACAGACAAAACGACGACGCTGCAACCTGGAGCGCAGAAAAAAAATGCTACGAACTGTAGCGGGGTGCGCTACGCTGGGGGGGGGGGGGTGGGGGGGGGGGGGGGGGAGGTGCAAGGCGTGGGGGTTTCTCGCGGGGGTGTGCGAGCCCGCGGTGAAGCTATTCCACGCGCAAGATGTGGAGGAAGAAAAAGAAAGAAGGCAAGAACATGTGGATAAGGCCATGTGCGAGCGCACGAGCGACCGGCTGAAAGTTCAGCCAACCTGCCGGCCACAAGCGTTTACCTAAAAAAGCACAGACGAGATGCATGGACACTAATTCGCTTGCATGAACACTGAGAGGTGAGAGCAGACACGAGATTTTTGCACGCTGTTATCTTTGCGTCTTTCCTGTTTCTCTTCTTTATTCAGTATAAGAATATTCAGTAAGGAATCAAACATGACCGACTCCTATGCCACGATCTGTTCCTGCCATGCCATGCCACGAACAGCCTGTAACAATGCAGCCCACTTATACGACGCACCTCCACGCAAACAAAGTACGTGTCAAGTTCCTTATTTTGCACGATACAAAACGTCCAAACCACTAACTGAGCTCATGCAACGCATCTGCGCTGTGCTCGACACAGAACAAGGATAAAACGAACATGATGGAACTGCCAACAGAGAGTAGCAGCAGCGCATCACTCACTCGTAAGTAAATTAACGGCTGACGCTGTGCGTTGTTCATCAAGAAGCAGCTGCTTGAAATTGATGGGTGCGGCGAATCCTTCCTCCAGCGGCGCGTCATAGATGGCTTTGGCGCCCTTGTTGGAGGTGGCCTGGGTGCAGTGCACCCCGTCCCAGAAGAGATGGTCGTCGTGGTTGAGGCAGGTGGTGGCATTGGACACGCACAAGGTCTCCATGCCGAACTCCCCGCCGCCGCAGCACGTGCTGTTCACATTGTCGAACCCGGGGGCCGCCGGCGGCCCCGTGAAGTTGTTCACCAGCTTGTAGGAGCTCCCCACGGAGTACTTCGTCCCGGGCAGCGACGCGGCGAGCTCCGCCATCGCGACGCGCAACTCGTAGTTGAACTCCCCAGCGAGTCCATTGGCCAAGCGCCCAAGCCTTCACAGAGGAGCAGGCCGACCGGGATCGGGATGATTTTCGACCGCACCACCGGCACGCAGCCGATGGGCGGCACGTCAATGACACCGAAACGCCGCCCCCCGAGCCCGTACAGTGTCTTGACATACTTGGTGTAGTTGGACACAAGGTCGTCGTAGAAGGGCTGAGCATCGGCCAGCGGATTATTCACGTAGAACGCAAGCATATCGTTGCCGCCGTCCCTAATGAGGAAGAGCGACTTGGAGAGCAGCGCATCGATGTCCACGGTGCCATTCTCTATCATCTTTGCCTTGGTGTCCGCGAAGTACTCCACCTGCTTGCTCAACGGGAGGTCTGCATTATTCTGTCGATGCAAACAAGAAACAGGATTAGTAAAAGTAACTCAGACATGGTAAACTAATGCAAACAAGTTGTTATTAGAAAAAAGATAGATGAATGCATGTGATATAAAATGGATGTAAAAACTGTGGGGGAAAATGTGAATAGATAGGGGAGAGAGCAGCTCAGCGGGCTAATCAGCGACCTCATCTACCCAAAGACTTTATTTCTGCTGTACTTTCTTAAGCAATAGGAGCTCCTTTATATGTCCTTGAAGGCGGGAATATTGGTAGTGAAACGAGGTTTAAAGGTACCTTTTCCCATTGTCCGCTTTGCCTTCGTACGACTTTCCTTGGCAAACTATCCCAAAAAAGGAATGGGCTTTTTCAAAATCAAACTTGTTGTTTACTCATTGTGGCAATCTGAGTGTCGGCATTATGAAACAAAAAGAGGCGCAATTAAAGAAGCGGCAGTACTGACAGTGATGTCGAGAATGCCGGATCCTCCAGAGGCGTAGTTGACTCCACCGAAGCCTTTGAGGATCTCAACGCTCGTCTCCGGCGTCAGCGAGCGACAGGTAAGCCGGCGGGCTCATACTGAAACCCAACAGCCTTGCTGCATTTCAGTTTCCATATTTCTGTTAGTTTCATGATGAGTAAATGACATGGTAAAAAGTGCCTGCGCGCAGTACGTACAGATGGAGTCGGCCATGTTGTATCCGTTGCTGAACCTGGGTTCGATGCCCAGCGGGAGGTCGACGCCGTAGGGAAACAACGGCGTAAAGTTCCCCAGGTGCTTGTTGTTGCCCACGTCCATGGTCGAGTCGCCGAACACGTACACCGCCGGCACCAGGGGCACCACCTCCGCGGCCGCCGGCGAGACCACCAGGCCGCCGCCGGCGCAGATAATAAACACTGCAACCAGTATCATCAGAGCCTTGCCACTGGCCACTCTCACCCCCATCATGGCGCCTGCAGCTGTATCTTTTTCTTTCCGAACTGCCTGCAGCCTGCCTATATCTAGTTGGAATGTGCGCTTGGAATGGTAGCGGGGCAATCTACCGGTGAGTTGGAGCAATAGCCCAGGCCCTCCTGCCTATTTATACACTATAGAATGTACTATTGCAACAGCACTCACGCACGTGATATCAATCGGCCGGCCAGATATGTTGGTCACTTGCAAGGACTTAGTTACCGAGTTAAATACCGCAATTACCGACGATATAAACGTGTGTGAGTAGATACTCTTGCTGAATGAAAAATTCTGGTTTTGTTTGAATGTGAGTAGCTATACTGTACAAATGTGTTGTCTTCACTACATTTCTCAAAGTAGATTGTGGTGTAATGGTCTAGGATAGTTAGAGCATCTACGGCCGGCATTCTTAAATCCTCCTCAAACGTCCGCAGACGCATCCAGTCAATGACCGCAAAAAGAAAGTGATCTAACCGGACCTCTCATATCATCCCTATACGACTGGGTTATCCCCGAACCCTCGTATTATGGATAAATGTAGGAAGAATATGAGGGCTCACGGACGCGCCCGGACGCGTCCGGTCAGCCCACCACGTAGGATACTGCCCACCCCGGGCGACATTTTCTCTTTCTTTGTTCATTATTTTCTTTCTTTTTTTCATCTCCACTAATCATGTGTAAGTGATCAGACGTATGAGTGGGGAAATGAGAAGTGCGGCTACATGAACGTTCCCCAATACTGAACTTGATCTCTCTGATGATGAAAGCATATTACACATGTGTTAACATTCCTTTTAGCATATAGTAGAGTTTAAATTCGAACTTATTTCAGAAATTGACCGGTATATGCTTACCCGGAATCTCAAATTTTGATCCCTCCCAAAGAAAGCCAACCGGTAGCCAAATCCTTGGTCACTGGCATTTTCTTGGCTTCTCATGACCAATTCCACTTCTAAAAGCATCTACAACCAGGTGCCTCAAACCTGCCCGGTCATTATCCGGTCACGATTTTTCGACCCGGACAGCCCCCTCAAACGGGCCTCAAACGCCCGGGTTGACCGGCACCCTTCATATCCAGCCTAAATATGGGACGGATATGGGGGCGCCAGTGCGCACCCGGGCACGCCCGCCACGTCGGACCCGGCTCATGTTAGCCCACCCGATCCCACATATATCCATCCTCATCCGCTTGCCGGAGCAAACCCTAGCCACTTCACTCCACTCCCCTCCGTCACCCGAGCTCACCTCCGGCGGTTTCCGGCCTTCTCCGGCATGGCGGCAGCGGATCGGATTCCGACCAGCCCGAATCCGTCGACTGAGGTGTCATCCCGTGCGGGTTGGAGGAGGCAATGACAGTATGCATTGCACTCCGCCGCTCCCGGGAGGACAACGCCCGGCCGGCGGAAGGATCTGTCCGCCGCGACTCCATAACATCGGCTCAACGGGCGCTCGGGTCCTCTAGGGCTTGATGCCTGGATCCTCGCGGTCCCGGCAGCCGGAACCCCTCTCCTTCCCTATCACCGGTCGGGCAGACTATGAGTTCCACCGGGAACGGGCGGCCCGCCGTGGGAAGGAGAGGATAAGGGCCGCCGAGGCCCGTATCACGGCGAAAATGGCGGCGACGGAGGCGGCTGATGCGGTGGCGCGGGCGGCCGCAGAGGAGGAAGCCATCTGCGCCCGCATTGTGAAGAAACTGCAGCGGAGGAACACGCGCCCTCGCCCGAGAGCAGAATCGGGCGGTCCGTGCCATGGCCGGATTGCCACCAAAGGAGGAGAGGGCGGACAGTGATGGCGAGGACAGCTCCGGCGACGAGCAGATCCGGCTCGATCCGTACTGCATCTTTGACCGGTACTTCTGCGAGAAGGACGGCAAGGGCGCCGGGAAGGGCAAGGGTAGCCGTGAATGAACTCCACCATAGCCAAACATGCCAAATTTTGGTAGTCTAATGGCATGTTTAGCGAGTAGTGATGGAGTAGCCGAACGATGTGTGTGCATCGACGTAGTTGTATGAGTTTGTATGGATTTAAAATATGATAATTGAGATGTCCGGATGTGAATTACATTATTTGAGGGGTGCTCGACCAGTGCCTGCGGACGCGCTCGGGCGCGTCCACAGGCGTTTGAGGGGCCGGATTTGCCAAGTCCGGCTGTAGATGCTCTAAGTGGCACACTACATGCATGATGCATATACCACATCCAACTACCTAACGGCCTGCCACCACTTTACAAATACTTGACTATTTTCGCCTGCAAAAAGAAAAGGACATTTTGAGTGATGTATATGGTCAAAATCTGAGTGGTATATAATGAAATAACTGGAAAAAATCTTGATGAAATAACTCAAAAGGTTAGATGCATCACTTGTTGATTTTTCGTTTTTTGCGAAATAATTTTTGTATTACTCAATCACGGAAGACAATCACACCTACAACGTCCGAAACGACCTCCGGTCCAGACCCAAAGCATAAAGCAGCCTTGAGTACTACCGAAGTTTGCCAATACATGCATGGCTTGAAGAATTCCCAAGTAAATGTGAGTAATACAAAAACTAAGTTCGGACATGTGTAGGATCGAAAGTAGGTCTAGAGGAGGGGGGTGATTAGACTACTTGACCAAATAAAAATCTAGTCTTTTCCCAATTTTAATTGTTGGCAGATTTTAGCAACTAGTACAAGTCAAGCAATCAACCTACACATGCAATTCTAAGAGTATAGCAGCGGAAAGTAAACATTGCATATGAAGGTAAATGGAAGGGTTTGGAGAAGGCAAACGCAATGTAGACACGGAGATTTTTGGCGCGGTTTCGATAGGTGGTGCTATCGTACATCGACGTTGATGGAGACTTCAACCCACGAAGGGTAACGGCTGCGCGAGTCCACGGAGGGATCCACCCACGAAGGGTCCACGAAGAAGCAACCTTGTCTATCCCACCATGGCCATCACCCACGAAGGACTTGCCTCACTCGGGTAGATCTTCACGAAGTAGGCGATCTCCTTGCCCTTACAAACTTCTTGGTTCAACTCCACAATCTTGTCGGAGGCTCCCAAGCGACACCTAACCAATCTAGGAGACACCACTCTCCAAAAGGTAATAAATGGTGTGTTGATGATGAACTCCTTGCTCTTGTGCTTCAAATGATAGTCTCCCCAACATTCAACTCTCTCTCTCACACAGATTTGGCTATGCTGGAAAGATGATTTGAGTGGAAAGCAACTTGGGAAGGCTAGAGATCAAAATTCTTGTGGTAGGATTGGAATATCTTGGTCTCAACACATAAGTAGGTGGTTCTCTCTCAAAAAATGAGTAGTGAAAGTGTAGGCACGTTCTGATGGCTCTCGCAAATGGAGAAGGGGGTGGAGGGGTATATATAGCCTCCACACAAAATTCAACCGTTACACACATTTGACCCAACTTGGTCAGACCGAATAAAAGAACTCGGTGAGACCGATTCAGTTCAAAATGTGAACGTTAGGAATCTCGGTGGGACCGACTGTAACAACTCGGTGGGATCGTTGTGCAAGGGCTAGGGCAAAACCTCATCTCGGTGAAGCCGATTGCATGAACTCGGTGAGACCGATTTCAGCAAAGACCAAACAGATAGTTGGTCAAGCAAACTCAGTGGGACCGATCGCTCATTTCGGTGAGACCGAAATGTTACAAAGGGAAACAGAGAGTTTGCAGGGCCATCTCGGTGTGACCGAGATCCGTATCGGTGTGACCGAATCGTTTAGGGTTTCTGGCAGTGGCTATGTCAACTGAACTCGGTGGCGCCGGATAGATCAAATCGGTAGGGCCGAGTTTGACTTGGAGTTTTGGACATATGTGTACATGAGAAAGTGGCTGAGGGTTTTGGAGCAATATCACTAAGCACTTTAAGCAAGTAGGCCATTAAGCAACACCTCATCCCCTTTTAATAGTATTGCCTTTCCTATGGACTCAATGTGATCTTGGATCACTAAAATATAAATGAAGAGTCTTGAGCTTTTGCCAATATGTGTTTAGCATTTTGAGGGGTCCACATTTCTAGTCCATGCCATGCCAATCATTGAACTTTCTGAAATATTCAACTTGAATGGATATTAGTTCAACGAGCTATATGTTGTTATGAATTACCAAAACTACCCGGGGATTAGTTGCACTTTCAATCTCCCCATTTTTGGTAATTGATGACAACATATAGATCAAAACTTCTACAAATGATAATATGAATGAAATACATTGTCGCTTTGAGAAGTATGTGATAAGCAAGAGCTCCCCCTAAATTTGTGCATTATTTAAAATTTGCTTTTGAATGCAAATGCACAATCGATTAGGATCATGGGTTACTCTTCCATGTCACATACATCTTGGTGAGCGCTCAAAATGATAAGAGTTAAATAACATGCACTCATCACCAAGGGTAAAAGTGATTGATCATACACATATATCATAGATATAATCATGCAAGCACACATTAAGGCATAGTATGATCAAACACATTATCACATAAGTATCTCACGAGCATAACACAAATAGTAGCATAGGAATCAAACAACCAAAGAAAAAAAGTAGCAAGAGAGGCAAATAAAAGGCAAAACACTCTCTCTCTCGAAGCCTAATGATCTATACACTTTCTCCCCCTTTGGCAACAAGTTACCAAAAAGTTTGAAAACATATAGTGCTATGCGGCACTCTAGGCACGATCTCCGGGAACTCCTGAAGGGGTCTTCTGGCTTGTCGCTCCGGTGTGCGTAGATGGCGTGGAGAGGAGGGCATCTGCAAAAGCTTCTGAGGAAGTCTGTGGAGCTGGAGGGGTTGACACTGGAGGTACAACCGTGGCAGTTGCTGCAGGTGCTGAAGTAGTAGTCCTGGTATCTGTGACAACTGGCACTGCTGATGACCTTTGTGCCCTTGGCACTCTCTGAAAAGTATCTATAGTTGGTCTATCCTCCCTGTCCTCAGCTTCTTCTTGGAGCTTCTCCACAACAGTCTGTATCTCAGTGACCTTCACATCTAGGTCATGGAATTTAGTCTCAATGATCCTGTCAAGACTTTCTTGATTTTGAGTCAGGGTGGCCAAGCCCTTCTCAATTCTCATTGTAGCCTCAAGCAGATAATTGAGTTGATCTTGCTTGGTCTTGAGCATCACTGTGGAGGTATCTGGTGCACTGGCTGCCTTCGCTGCTTTTGCAGCTTTTGCTTTCTCTCTCTTCTCCTGGGCTTCTGCACTAGTAGGATGGGAAGCATCCATGACAACCTCGTTGTCCTCAAAATTTGGCCTCAGGTGAAGATGCTCTTTTCTTCCTTGTCCTGGTTGCTGCCTTAGGCAAGTTGCTAGGAGTGTTTCTGCTCCCCTCATCATAGCTGCTTGAGGGACTAGTGCCCTCACTGAGGTTGACCTGCTCTTCAGACTTGTTCTGAGTATCACTGCCCTCTGACATTGCTGAAACTGACCCTGTGAATAGTTGGGTATAGATAGAATGGATGAGCATCACAAAGTGCAGCTTATTTTGAAAAAATATTGAGACAAAAACTTAATTTTAGTTTTCTGCAGAAAGCATTTCAGAGCTACCGATTTGACAAACTCGGTGACACCGAAGCACTAACAGAGTCTAAACACACAGTTTTGGTCAGACCGAAATGCAGTTCGGTGACTCCGAGATGCTAGGGTTTCACAGAGAAAGTGATTTCGGTCGCACAAATCAGTACACTTCGGTCAGATCGAGTTGTACTTGTGCAATGGCCAGGGCCAATTGGTGTGATCGAGATCCTCAGATCGGTCGGTCCGAGATGAGTTCGGCGGAAACCTAACCCTAAGTTTTTGCATCAAATCTATTCTAAGGAATTCTTTTGGTGGATAGATCAATCTCATACGTGGGAAGAACATAGGCATTATACTTTGTGCAAGAATCGGAGTTATGGAAAGCACAAAGGGTCAAATCCATACCCTAACTTGGCGACGGATTTGCTACGGCGGCAACGGCGGTGGGAATTCCGTTGACGGCGGTGGAGACTAGCGGCAGGAGGTCACTGGCGACGACGGCGATGATCCGGAGACCAAGGGGGCAGCAGAGCTGGGAGGCGCGGTCGAGTGTTTTGAAGAAATTTCCAAAATTTCAACACGCGGTATATATACCCAGTCACTGTCGGTGTGACCAAGTGGAACGACTCGGTGGCACCGAGATGCAAAACTACTAGCAGTTGCTGCAACTCGGTGTGACCGAATGGTTCTAATCGGTTGCACCGAGATTGAAAACCTAGATCAACTTAATGATTTCGGTGAGACCGAATAGGAGTGAGTTGGTCTGACCGAAAGGCATTAAGAGGTTTTGGAAGTTAAGCCCTTGATGGATCGATGGCTCCGAGTGCTCCTCACCCGGAGGGTCCGAATTTGACTTGTTCAAACTTTGTGATGTAGCATGAATAGAGTTTGAGATGAGAAAAAGCATAGATAGCTAGAGGAAGTACTTAGGCATTCTTGTCCATCCATTTGGCAAAAAGAAAAACTAAACAATCAAAGCAACAAATGGATGTCCTCGAATGGAGAAAATTATGCAACCAACATGCTCACACAATAAGATGGCAAATAAAACATGTGGCAAAGCATGCACAAACACCGTAGCATCTAGCAAGCAATTGGCGATGACTAGGTCATCTATATATGAGTATATTGACTTAGGAGTCAAATGAGAACATTTGATCATAGGTCATACTCATCATTTAAGCACAAGTAGGGTTATCACTTTTACATAAAGCATTGTTGTGTTCACACCATTAGAGTTGCTTTAGCTCAATTCTTTGAGCAAAGCTCCCCCTAGATGTGATACCCCCCCCCCCCTTAGAGGGATGAACTAACCTTGGGTTTTGTCGATGATGACTTCATGTAGGTGTTGAAGATGTGGATGCTTAATGTTGATGTAGATCATTTGGAGCAATCCATTGGAGTGAGTTGCACTTTCAATACCTACACAGTTTGTCCCACAAGGAACATACAAGGATATCCATAGACATAGAGTGAGGCACACATATGATGATGTCCATGAAAGCATTAGGTTACCTTGTCCCTTGTCTTACCAACAAGAGGGTTTGTGACTCCTTGAACTAGTGCAAGATATGGAAGTTGGTTGCACTTGTCCTTGCCAAAATGAATATGAGTGAAGTATGTTGGCCGAGTCACCCTCGAGAACTCTCTAGTTCTTATTCTTGTAACACCCTGGTTTTCGCTCCTGTTTTTTTTCCTTCGCGGGATTTGACTCCCATCTTTTTTTCTCGGTGTTATCGGATTTCTTTAACTCTTGGGTATACGAAGATGGTCATTTAGCCTTGCCTTCCCTATCCAACCAGAGATTCTCTCCAGCCCAACCTTGTCACCCGAGATCTATTCTCAAGACTTTGCCACCGAAACCCTACCTTCCGAGTTGCCGGAAGGGAAACCCTAATCTCTTCCATTACAAAGGAACCCCAATTTCCTTTGATCCGATGACTCCCAAACTTCTCCCAATGATCATCCTATCTTTGTAAACCCTGGATATGTAAAAGTATTGCCAAGTCATTTGCAATACTTTTCATTTATAATTAATTTCTTTTTTTGCCAGTTAAAGGAATTAAATCCAGGAAAATATCTATCCATCTCCAAAGTTCATGAAAACTTGTGAAGATATTCTTTGTGATCATATTGAGCTCCCATAAAAATATTGGCCATAATTAAATAAGGGAAATTGCATTTACCTATTTAATGCCAATATTGCATTTTGGGCAGTTTCTAAAGGAACTACCATTTTGGTAGCCAGGAAGAATCCCAAATAAATTGTGGAGCTTCTCCTATACATATCTTCACCATTTCAATCAAAATCCAAAGTTCCATAGTTCAAAGTTTGAGCACATCATCCATTTGCAAATTCTGTCCAGATTTCCAGTTTGCAAATGAAGTGCTTGAACCCTTGATCCATTTGAGCTGAAATTTTTCATGGTGGTTAACATTGCCAAATCACTCATAGAAACCAAAAACCAGCTCAATCCCTCTACCCATTCTCCCACAGCATTTTTCCTAAGTTTCTGTCCATTTGGAACCTCTATGAAGCAAGTACCATTTTGGTGTACCCAAATGGTATGAAACTTTTACAGTGGCTTCATATGTTCAAATCATCACCCTACACCAAAATTTAGTTCATTTCATCAAGCCATTTGAGTGCTTCTTCAAGATTCAGTTTCTGGACTAGATGTGGCAGTTGTGAAGGAAGTGCATTCAAACTTGGTCCAAATGCCTTCAAATTTTGCAAGAATATAGTCCTTCCTACCCCATTTCACCTTGACAAAGTTTCAACTCCCCACCCTCATCCATTTCTCCTCTAGAATCCAGTAAAGTTTGCTGTTAAAATTTGTTTTTGCAAGTATCTCTCACCCAAGAGCCTTCCAGTTGATTCCCTCCACATAGCTCCTCTATTTGAGTAGCGAGGAGCCTGTTGGACAAGGCCTGGTAGTCAGGCGCGTGCTGGAACACGTGGACCACGTAGGCAGAAAGCAGAACTGGCGCTCTGCGCCGCGCGTCTCCTCTGCCGATCGCTCCGGCCAGCCGTAGCTTGTCCTTTGGTGCCGACCTGACTCCCCGTCGTCCACACCCCCGTCTCCGGTCACTTCCCCCTCCGTTCCCTTCCTCGCCGCGTCGCGACAAACACCTCTGCTCCGCCACTGTGCCGCGCGGGCGCCGCCGTATGCAGCCACGCCCAAGGCTTGCCGAAGCCCAGCTCACCTTCCCTGCTCCTCCACGAAGCCTCCCGATGCCGCATCCAGCCAGCCACGTCCTTCTCGAGCTCCAGTGCATCGATAAGGCCTCCACGGCGGCCATCCTCACCCGCTCGCCTCGGCCGGCTATAAAAGCTACGGCCGAGCCCCTCCTCGAGTACCCACACCACCCCAACAGCTCCACCACTCTACTCCGGTCGCGCCCGTCCTCGCACCCGAGCCCGAGGGGCTCTCCTCGCCTCCAATGGCTGCCTTGGCCGCTGCTCGGCTCCTTTCAAATTGGAGCGAGCCGCAGCTCGTCTCTCCCTTCCACCTACATTGGAGCTTCCCCCACACGCCGGTGGTCCTCCCCAGCACCTCAGCTCGCCGCCGGAGTCGCTGTGGCCACCGCCCCCTCGATCAACCGCCGCCGTTCCCTACTCTCGGGCGCCCCGAGCCATGGCCGCCCTGCTCCTCCCCGGCGAAAGCTCTCCACCTGGACAGGAGCGGCACATCTCCCCGCGCTCGACGGAGCTTTCCGCTCGACCGGAGCTGGCCGGAGCCGGCCAGGCTCGTCGCCAGCGCTGCGCCCTCCCCTGCTCTCCTTTAATCTGTCAGGAACAGAGGGAGGAGGGAGACACCCTGCAGGCGGGCCCGGCCCGTCAGTGGCCAGCGCCTCCCACCATTTTTTTAAAGGGGCAGCGGTGCAGGTGGGCCGGCCCAGTGGAACAGCAGAGCAGCCGCAGCACTTTCGGCCCAAGGCAGCCCAGTATCAACAGTGCCATTTTTCCTTTTCGCAGAAAAAAACCCAGACAGGGACCCGATAGTAAATATTTTATTTACAGAAAGGTCACTCCCACTTCAGACAACCTTTGTAACTTTTCACTCGTAACTCCGATTCAGGTGAAACCAATGCCCATGTCTTCAGTTCGTCGAGCCCGTTCCGATGGTATCATTTTCATAATGTTTTCACACTGTGAAAATGGCCATTTTGCCCTTGCCTTCCATTAGCCCCCTCCGAGAGAGAACGGTTTCCGGCGATCCTTTCCGCGGACTCTCCACACTTCTTCCCGGAGTAATCCTTCACTCCCAGTCAAGCCGACCATCTGATATATGCCCTAAAGCATTGCTGTGTGTTATTCTTGCATGTTCAAATTATTATACTTATGCTTGTGTGTGTAGTAGTGAGCTGTATGTGACTCTGACGAACCCTTGTTTGTACTTTCTTCGATGACGGCACCACGCCTGTGTCTGAGGCTTTCGGCCATCCGGGGTGGATGCCGACTTTATGTTCTCTTTTCAACAACTGGCCGTGTTCTGAGCTGTTTTGCGGCCGTCTCGGACAGTTGTTGAATTTCTTTCTGTAGTAGTGACCCTATGCTCTGAGCTGTTTTTCGGCTGTCTTAGGGAACTGCTACATTCTTTTTATCAACACCGTCTCATGCTCTGAGCTGCTTTCCAGCCGTCTTGAGCCGGGGTTGGGTTATTCCGGTAATGTCCCAGATCTGAGTTGTAAAGACCGTTCTGGTGGCTACTGGTTTCTTTGCCGGTTTTATGCAAGGGTTCCGATGGTCGTAACTTACAGCTAGAACTTGTAAAGTGATAACTTGCCATTTAAATCTTGTTTCACTAATGACTCATTGTGATGTTATATGGAGATAGGTTGTTATCTTTCCACAGTTAATACCTCTTACATAGTTACCACCATGTTAAGTTATTCATGATGAATATTCATACTTGCTAAATGATGGCTAAAGTTAAACCTAGTCGGTTGATCCAGAGTCACCTGTCCGGACTTATCTGTGCAACCACATTTGCCAGTATGGGACGGCCTTAACTTGGTCTGATCGCATGCTCTTTTACCGGTACCACCAAACAGGGAAGGTTATGCGTGCGTGCTGCCCTGGACCGGTAGGTGGCGATAACCTTGTGAGCCCAGTTGAGTATTGTGCCGGCATCCCCGTATGGGACAGTTTAGTTTGGCCACGACGGTGGCAGGTGTCACAAGGTGACACAGGGGCCACCCAGGGCTTGACTCTGGGGGAGAATGATTGCCGGTGGTACGGTGAAGGAGTCACGTGTTAGGCAGGTTTCGTTGGAGCAACACTGGTCCACCCGAATGGGATCACGAGGCCAAGTGATCCATGGTGTGGGTAAAGTGCGCAACCTCTGCAGAGTGTAAGAATCTATTCGAATAGCCGCGTCCACGGTATTGGACAGTCTGTCCAAACCTCACTAGGTGGTCAACCGTAACAGAGATAATAATGATGGAAGAACTTGTCTTATGATCGGAGGTACTCAGCGACTCATGAGTATTTCAAGGATTGTGGGACAACCCGTAAGAGAGTAAGTTTATCAGACTTACAGTGGAGATGCATAGACATCGAATTATGTCAGGAATATGATATGATAGCCATGGAATGGCTATGAAAGAGATGGTCAGATGACCGCAAGAGTTGGATTGGATCCTGAGATTGTTCGGAGTATGGATCACTTACTTGATATGCTTTACTTTACTGTATTTTACTTTAGTAGTTATCTTGCTGGATAAACCTGTTATTCCATGATAATTAATATTACTCTAATAACAAATGCATGCTTGAATGCCATGGATTGCTTTGCTTGGTGTATATGTTAGTTTAGTTTGCTTGCGAGTACATTCAAAAGTGCTCAGCGGCCTTCAATGTGGCCAGGTTCACATAAGGATCCGTCGTCCGTTGACGAGGAGCCGGAGCGTTCACGGGCTAGGAGAGTAACCCAGTCAGATCCCTGTGGATTGGAACCGCACCAAGACCATGCTGCCTTAGATAGGGCTTTTCCGCTGCCAGCACTCATGTAATATATCATGTAAGACTTATATATCCATTAATAGAAATGCATGTGTTCTTGATACTTGTTGTAAACGCGCATGCCAGAGTGATTTCCTGGGCTGGTATGCGTGGCGACCGTCTGGCTACAGTGGTAATCAGGCGGGGCGCCACAACGGATGGTATCAGAGCAGCCAGGTTGACTGTAGGTTACCCCTAGCTAAACTTCACTATCTTGTGTTGAGTAGAAAGCCCAGATGGATTTCAGCCATCTTTGCCAACTAGGCATGGCTACTATTGATCATAAGGCAACCCCATAGGTTTTGGCTCCACCAGACCCCAACTCTCGTGGCCTTTGCCTCCGGTGTGAAATACTCGCAACCGGCAACGACCCGTGAGCCCTGAACCCCTAGGTAAACCAGATATCCTTACCCTGCTTGCTAACCATGGCATTTCTCTTCTTAACTCTAGTTTCCTTTGGGAAACGCCTATAAATTCTATCTCTCCCGACAACCTTAGGATCGTTGACTACGCCATTTTGGCTATGGTCATGCGTCGAGTGTGATGTTCCCTAAAGAAGTAGTAGGAGCTTGACACCAGCGCTACCAGGAGCATTGTGTGGTTTTGCTTCTAAATCCTTAGAGGTGCATCGAGTGCACCATACTAGTTATACTAGTGAATCTTCGGCCACGTGTGTAAGGTCTACAACATTTGAGCTTTATTTGCTTTTTGGTTTTTCGCGGTTTTTGTCGGTTCTGTTTCTTCGCACCGACTGGATCCATCCGCAAGTGCCGTCAAGAAGACCAGCATGCAACTTGGATAATACCCAATAATCCAAATCCTATAAGAGCCAAGCCAAGTCAAGTGCCCAATATTCAGAACATTATCACCGGGTCTGTCAAGAATGAAGGATGAGTCAGAAGCAGAATCTGTGTGCAACAGACAAGGTCAGAATATACTTGAGAGAGTTTGCCTCAGAATAGATCATGCCAAAGGAGCAGTCAGATGAGCTACCAAGAATGAACACCAATAAGGACAAGTTATTCCGTCCGCGATACAAGGATTAATTCAGTCAGTGAGGTGAACCGAGTCTTTTCTCAATGGACCTAAGAATCATTTATTACCCACCAAAGACATATTTCAAGAATGTGAATGTGCCAAGAGTAGCAACAAAACTCCGGTACGTTGGTACAAATTTCAAAGCAATCTTGAAGTTCACCGGGGTATATACAAAATTTTCTGGGCACTGTGAACAAGGTTTGCAAGGAATATGGATAAGTTCGTGGTTACCTAGAATCAATGAGAATTTCGCATGCTTGGAAGCTCAGCTGAACCGAATGGAATTATCCATCAACTGCTTATTATCGGCAACACCTGGTTTGAATACAAAGGGTATTCCGAGGTAATTAACAACATGAAGTTTGCCTCAGTTGTGCAGCCTTTACAGCAGCAATGATCAGACCAGCAGAAGGACAAGCGATGTGTGTGACCATCGGAATATCTTCAGTCAAGGTATGGCCTATACCGGGTTTGGCTCCACTATGGGAAAATTCCGGATACTTCAGAAGGAAGCCAGACTCGGCCATAGATCCGACTACTTACACAGCAAAAGGCTTCTGGTATAAGGAACCTAGCCTTCCTTCGCAAGCCACCAGACTACCAATCTTCCTCGGTACGCCACTTGGTGAGAAAATCTTCTGGGGTACGACACTCCCATCTCCCACAGCGTGCTACCGCGGAAAACTTCCGGCATAAGGTACCTGACCTTCTGCAGCAAGCCACATGAAGAAAAGCTTTTAGAGTACGATACCCAGCCTTCTGCAGCACGCTACCCTGGCAGAAGCTTCGAGCATAAGGAATTCAGCCTTCTTCAACATGCCATCACAAGCTTGTCAGAAGCACAAACTAGTCTGGACACACATCTGCCTTAGAAATCAGTGCTTATGAAAGGAGTTATCCTACACCTGCATATGTTGTGAGCATGCAGTCCAATGGATCAGTTCATGCGAGCCACTCGTACACGGGAATAACTGTGTTTAGAGAAACATTGGCCCCATGTTGAAAAGAATAATATGAGCACAACAATCCCTACGAGGAATACAAGAGTAAGTTGTGAGAACAAGCCCGACAAGCCGGGAAAACAATCAAGGAGCAGTGTTGGCAGGTCATGACAGGCCCATCAAGCGAATCCTCAAGAACAAAGAAGTTGTGGACAAACAATCTCCGTGATGGTCGACAAGATACAACTTCACGGACAGAGTGGTATTACCAATCCTTGTCAGACTCTTGCATATACTTCCACAACAATGCACAACCTGCGGTTACAAGTGAGCTTGCCGCACTCATTATAAAGATGCGCCATCAACCAAGATAAAGAGGCTATACTCCGAAAGATACGCCGGATGATAGCGATACTATGTTCAGCTCAGTGGTCATAGCATGGACTACAGAGGATGTATATGACAGAGCCATCTCCACGAGCGGTAGAGTTTGAAACAAGACATTCAGATAGAATGGCTCAAAGCACATCAGCACCGACAGCTCATAGACGTCATGACATCATTGGAATAAGAGATTACTGTCTGTGATTACTTTGTGATCATGCCTGACATCTCAGTTGGGGATATAGCAGCAATAGCTCGGTCATGTTGTTCCTTGAGTTGTGGATCATCTAAAGACAAAGTCAGAATGCCAAAGATAGAAGGAAACATCAGTATGGAACCCACAGCCAGACTGAGCATTCTAACACGGCAAAAAGAAAGTCACTCCCACTCACTCGAGGCCATACGAGCATGTGAGCCCTGGTACTAGGAAAGGATGTCTTGCCCATGATAGTCAGAGTACGAAGTATCGCAATAAACTCCGAAGCAGTCGCTTCCAGGCCAAGGAAACCAAGCTGTTTGTTGGTATTACCCGCTATCCCACCCAGCAACAGCACTGTCAGGACAAAAGGTTTATCTAATAGGAAAGAGAAGGATTCAAGGAAGTTGTGTGCAAAGACAACACATGGTTCATCAGAAGAGGCAGTTAAAAGAGCAGTGAACCAACGAAGACGAGACCGCTGATGGATCCAAGTCGCACACAGGTAAGTCCCCCTTCACCGGGAGGTAAGCCCGGAAATCTCGAGGACGAGATTTTATTAAGGGGGGTAGGTTTGTAACACCCTGGTTTTCGCTCCTGTTTTTTTTCCTTCGCGGGATTTGACTCCCGTCTTTTTTCTTGGTGTTATCAGATTTCTTTAGCTCTTGGGTATACGAAGATGGTCATTTAGCCTTGCCTTCCCTATCCAACCAGAGATTCTCTCCAGTCCAACCTTGCCACCCGAGATCTATTCTCAAGACTTTGCCACCGAAACCCTACCTTCCGACTTGCCGGAAGGGAAACCCTAATCTCTTTCGTTACAAAGGAACCCCAATTTCCTTTGATCTGATGACTCCCAAACTTCTCCGAGTGATCATCCTATCTTTGTAAACCCTGGATATGTAAAAATATTGCAAAGTCATTTGCAATATTTTTCATTTATAATTAATTCTTTTTTTCTGCCAGTTGAAGGAATTAAATCCAGGAAAATATCTATCCATCTCCAAAGTTCATGAAAACTTGTGGAGATATTCTTTGTGATCATATTGAGATCCCATAAAAATATTGGCCATAATTAAATAAGGGAAATTGCATTTTCCTATTTAATGCCGATATTGCATTTTGGGCAGTTTCTAAAGGAACTACCATTTTGCTAGCCAGGAAGAATCCCAAATAAATTGTGGACCTTCTCCTATCCATATCTTCACCATTTCCATCAATATCCAAAGTTCCATAGTTCAAAGTTTGAGCACATCATCCATTTGGAAATTCTGTCCAGATTTCCAGTTTGTAAAGGAAGTTCTTGAACCCTTGATCCATTTGAGCTGAAATTTTTCCTGGTGGTTAACATTGCCAAATCACTCATGGAAACCAAAAACCAGCTCAATCCCTCTACGCATTCTCCCACAACATTTTTCCTAAGTTTCTGTCCATTTGGAACCTCTGTGAAGCAAGTACCATTTTGGTGTACCCAAATGGTATGAAACTTTTACAGTGGCTTCATATGTTCAAATCGTCACCCTACACCAAAATCTAGTTCATTTCATCAAGCCATTTGAGTGCTTCTTCAAGATTCAGTTTCTGGACTAGATGTGGCAGTTGTGAAGGAAGTGCATTTAAACTTGGTCCAAATGCCTTCAAATTTTGCAAGAATATAGTCCTTCCTACCGCATTTCACCTTGACAAAGTTTCAACTCCCCACCCTCATCCATTTCTCCTCTAGAATCCAGTAAAGTTTGCTGCTAAAATCTGTTTTTGCAAGTATCTCTCACCCAAGAGCCTTCCAGTTGATTCCCTCCACATAGCTCCTCTATTTGAGCAGCGAGGAGCCTATTGGACAAGGCCTGGCAGTCAGGCGCGTGCTGGAACACGCGGACCGCGTGGTGACCGCGTAGGCAGAAAGCAGAACTGGCGCTCTGCGCCGCGCGTCGCCTCTGCCGACCGCTCCGGCCAGCCGTAGCTTGTCATTTGGTGCCGACTTGACTCCCCGTCGTCCACACCCCCGTCTCCGGTCACTTCCCCCTCCGTTCCCTTCCTCGCCGCATCGCGACAAACACCTCTGCTCCGCCACTGTGCCGCGCGTGCGCCGCCGTATGCAGCCACGCCCGAGGCTTCCCAAAGCCCAGCTCACCTTCCCTGCTCCTCCGCGAAGCATCCCGACGCCACATCCATCCAGCCACGTCCTCCTCGAGCTCAAGTGCGTCGATAAGGCCTCCACGGCGGCCATCCTCACTCGCTTGCCTCGGCCGGCTATAAAAGCCACGGCCGAGCCCCTCCTCGAGCACCCACACCACCCCAGCAGCTCCACCACTCTCCTCCGGTCGCGTCCGTCCTCGCACCCGAGCCCGAGGGGCTCTCCTCGCCTCCAATGGCCGCCTTGGCCGCTGCTCGGCTCCTTTCAAATTGGAGCGAGCCGCAGCTCGTCTCTCCCTTCCACCTACACTGGAGCTCCCCCCACACGCCGGTGGTCCTCCCCAGCACCTCAGCTCGCCGCCGGAGTCGCTGTGGCCGCCGCCCCCTCGATCAACCACCGCCGTTCCCTTCTCTCGGGCACCCTAAGCCGTGGCCGCCCTGCTCCTCCCCGGTGACTGCTCTCCCCTTGGACGGGAGTGGCACGTCTCCCCGCGCTCGCCGAAGCCGGCCAGGCCCGTCGCCGGTGCTGCGCCCTCCCCTACTCTCCTCTGTTCTGTCGGGAACAGTGGGAGGAGGGAGACGCCCTGCAGGCGGGCTCGGCCCGTCAGTGGCCAGCGCCTCCCACCATTTTTTTAAAGGGGCAGCGGTGCAGGTGGGCCGGCCCAGTGGAACAGCAGAGCAGCCGCAACACTTTCGGCCCAAGGCAGCCCAGTATCAACAGTGCCATTTTTCCTTTTCGCCAAAAAAAAACAGTCAGGGACCTGATAGTAAATATTTTATTTATAGAAAGGTCCCTCCCACTACAGATAACCTTTGTAACTTTTCACTCATAACTCCGATTCAGGTGAAACCAACACCCATGTCTTCAGTTCATCGAGCCCGTTCCGATGGTATCATTTTCATAATGTTTTCACACTGTGAAAATGAGCATTTTGCCCTTGCCTTCCATCAGCCCCCTCCGAGAGAGAACAGTTTCCGGCAACCCTTTTCGCGGACTCTCCACACTTCTTCCTAGAGTAATCCTTCACTCCCAGGCAAGCCGACCATTTGATATATGCCCTAAAGCATTGCTCTGTGTTATTCTTGCATGTTCAAATTATTATACTTATGCTTGTGTGTGTAGTAGTGAGCTGTATGTGACTCTGACGAACCCTTGTTTATACTTTCTTCGATGACGGCACCATGCCTGTGTCTGAGCTGCTCTCGGCCGTCCGGGGTGGATGCCGACTTTATGTTCTCTTTTCAACAACTGGCCGTGTTCTGAACTATTTTGCGGCCATCTCGGACAATTGTTGAATTTCTTTCTGTAGTAGTAACCTTATGCTCTGAGTTGTTTTTCGGCCGTCCTAGGGAACTGCTACATTCTTTTTATCAACACCGTCTCATGCTCTGAGCTGCTTTCCAGCCGTCTTGAGTTATTCCGGTAATGTCCCAGATCTGAGTTGTAAAGACCGTTCTGGTGGCTACTGGTTTCTTTGCCGGTTTTATGCAAGGGTTCCGATGGTCGTAACTTACAGCTAGAACTTGTAAAGTGATAACTTGCCATTTAAATCTTGTTTCACTAATGACTCATTGTGATGTTATATGGAGAATGGTTGTTATCTTTCCACAGTTGTTACCTCTTACATAGTTACCACCATGTTAAGTTATTCATGATGAATATTCATACTTGCTAAATGATGGCTAAAGTTAAACCTAGTCGGTTGATCCAGAGTCACCTCTCCGGACTTATCCGTGCAACCACATTTGCCGGTATGGGACGGCTTTGACTTGGTCTGATCGCGTGCTCTTTTACCGGTACCACCAAACGGGGAAGGTTATGCGCACGTGCTGCCCTGGCCCGGTAGGCGGCGATAACCTTGTGAGCCCAGTTGAGTATTGTGCCGGCGTCCCCATTTGGGACAGTTTAGTTTGGCCACGACGGTGGCACGTGTCACGAGGTGACACAGGGGCCACCCAGGGCTTGACTCCGAGGGAGAATGATTGCCGGTTGTACGGTGAAGGAGTCACAGGTTAGGCAGGTTTCGTTGGAGCAACACTGGTCCACCCGAATGGGATCACGAGGCCAAGTGCTCCATGGTGTGGGTAAAGTGCACAACCTCTGCAGAGTGTAAGAATATATTTGAATAGACGCGTCCACGGTATTGGACAGTCCGTCCAGACCTCACTTGGTGGTCAACCGTAACAAAGATAATAATGATGGAAGAACTTGTCTTATGATCGAAGGTACTCAGCGACTCATGAGTATTCCGAGGATTGTGGGACAACCCGTAAGAGAGTAAGTTTATCAGACTTACAGTGGAGATGCATAGACATCAGATGATGTCAGGAATATGATATGATAGCCATGGAATGGCTATGAAAGAGATGGTCAGATGACCGAAAGAGTTGGATTGGATCCTGAGATTGTTTGGAGTATGGATCACTTACTTGATATGCTTTACTTTACTGTATTTTACTTTAGTAGTTATCTTGCTGGATAAACCTGTTATTCCATGATAATTAATATTGCTCTAATAACAAATGCATGCTTGAATGCCATGGATTGCTTTGCTTGGTGTATATGTTAGTTTGGTTTGCTTGCGAGTACATTCAAAAGTACTCAGCGGCCTTCAATGTGGCCAGGTTCACATAAGGATCCGTCGTCCGTCGACGAGGAGCCGGAGCGTTCGCGGGCTAGGAGAGTAACCCAGTCAGATCTCTGTGGATTGGAGCCGCACCAAGACCATGCTGCCTTAGATAGGGCTTTTCCGCTGCCATCACTCATGTAATATATCATGTAAGACTTATATATCCATTAATAGAAATGCCTGTGTTCTTGATACTTGTTGTAAATGTGCATGCCAGAGTGATTTCCTGGGCTGGTATGCGTGGCGACCGTCTGGCTACAATGGTAATCAGGCGGGGCGCCACACTTCTTTGGGATCCACATCAACTTGATGGGAATCCTTGGAGTTGTAGTTGTACTTGATGAAGTAGAACTTGATGTAGTCTTGGGAACCCACTTGACCATGGCCTTAGGAGCTTCTTCAAATGCATCAATCTCTTGTTGAAGCTTGTCCTTGCCTTTTAGCTTGTGGTCTTGTGGTGGAAGATCATCTTGAGCTTGTGTTCCCTTGAAAGAAGTGGGATCATACTTCTCTTGTTGAGGAACAAACTTCGTCTTGGGGTATTGATCTTCTTCCCACTCAACTCCATTGGCATTAAACTTTCGTTCAAAACCAACACCTTGATTCTTTCGGTGCCTTCCTTGCTTGCGTACAATTTCCTCAAATTGCTTACTTCCAGCAAGGCTCTTGTAAACACCTTTCTCTACAATTCCCTTCAATAAGCTATTTTCTTGCTCAAGTGTAACTTGGCTAAGAGAATCATTAGTGGAATCAAGAGAACTACTAGAAGCAACAATATTGGATTTAACATTGTTATTGTTACTACTAGAAGAAGAATCTTTCTTGATCTTGTTGCTAGATTTTACTTGTGGCATATAAGTAGACAAGAGTAAACGCTTGGCAATGTAAGAAGAACTCTTCTTTCGAAGATCATCATTGATTGCTTTTAGGAACCCATGCTCTTGCTCTAAATTTAGCTTCTCGAAGCGTAGCTTCTCATGAGTCCTTGGGAACTCTCTATGATCCTCTAGAGTTGTTTCATGAGCTAACTTAAGAGTGTTTAGTTCTTTAGTTAGACGCTCAATCTCCTTCTTATCATTGTCATTCGTTTCATCTTGATTAGCATGATTAATAGCAATTTCATTATAGTTTTCATCACTAGTGTTGTCAACAAGTAAATCATCATCACCTAGCAAATCATCTTCATCACTATTGAAATCAACATACTTGGGGTGTGATACCTTAGGGCCTTTAGCCATTAAGCATCTTCCAATTCCTTCATTTGGTGAGTCAAATATGTCGTAGGAGTTGGATGACACAAGTGCAAGACCAGCAACACCTTCATCTTGAGTACATTCGGAGTCGGAGTGATAACTTCTCTCGGAGTAGTTGTCGGAGTCGGAACCGGATACCCATTCACCAACATGAGCTTGATGTCTTCGTCTTGTGTAGCTCTTTGATGACTTGTCCTTCCTTTTCGAATTCTTGCTTCTACGAGAGGGTCTTTGTTCATAACGATCATCTCTACTCCTTCTCTCTCTTGGTGGTGATTCATCTCTTTTACTTCTCCTTTTAGGTGAATCTTCTCTTTTCTTGTAGGGAGCCGTACACTCATTGGAGTAGTGTCCGGGTCTTCCATAATTGTAGCAATTGCGATCATGACTAGAAGATCTTTTGTCATTGTAGGACCTTGACTTGGAACTTCTCTCTTTGCTTCTATTCTTGTAGAATTTGTTGAAGTTCTTCACCATTAAGCTCAATTCTTCATTGAAGACTTGTTTCTCGCTTGATGTTGTAGGAGCATCACATGAAGCTTTGTAAGCACCACTTGACTTGTTGTGGAGCTCTTCCTTATCCTTGAGTGACATCTCATGAGCAACAATTCTACCAATGACTTCCGTTGGCTTGAGATCTTTGTAGTTGGGCATCATTTGGATCAAGGTGCACATGGTATCATAATTTCCATCCAAGGCTCTTAGGATCTTCTTGATGATGAATTTGTCGGTCATCTCTTTGCTTCCTAAGCTGGCAATCTCATTTGTGATGAGAGCAAGCCTAGAGTACATCTCAGCGACTCCTTCACCATCCTTCATTTTGAACTTGTCAGGTTGACTTTGAAGCACATCCAATTTGGATACCTTGATGGACTCGGTACCTTCATGCATATCAACCAAAGTATCCCAAATTTCCTTTGCATTCTCAAGACGGCTGATTTTGTTGAATTCTTCAGGGCACAATCCGTTGAAGAGAATATCGCAAGCTTGAGCATTGTATTGAGGCATCTTCATTTCTTCCGTTGTCGCTTCATGATCCGATTCTTTTCCATCCTCGAAGAAATCACCTTGCAAGCCAATACACACAACAGCCCAAACGGCGGGGTTATGACCAAGAATATGCATTTTCATCTTATGCTTCCAACTAGCAAAATTTGTACCATCAAAATAAGGACCTCTATGGTGGTAATTTCCCTCGCTAGACGCCATACTCTCCTAGGTTGTGAAACCAAGGCTATGATCACCAAAGCTATGGAAATCAAGGAAAATGGAGACCAAAGCTCTGATACCACTTGTAGGATAGAAAGTAGGTCTAGAGGGGGGTGATTAGACTACTTGACCAAATAAAAATCTAGCCTTTTCCCAATTTTAATTGTTGGCAGATTTTAGCAACTAGTGCAAGTCAAGCAATCAACCTACACATGCAATTCTAAGAGTATAGAAGTGGAAAGTAAACATTGCATATGAAGGTAAAGGGGAGGGTTTGGAGAAGGCAAACGCAATGTAGACATGGAGATTTTTGGCGTGGTTCTGATAGGTGGTGCTATCGTACATCCACGTTGATGGAGACTTCAACCCACGAAAGGTAATGGCTGTGCGAGTCCATGGAGGGCTCCACCCACGAAGGGTCCACGAAGAAGCAACCTTGTCTATCCCACCATGGCCATCGCCCATGAAGGACTTGCCTCACTCGGGTAGATCTTCACGAAGTAGGCGATCTCCTTGCCCTTACAAACTTCTTGGTTCAACTCCACAATCTTGTCGGAGGCTCCCAAGCGACACCTAACCAATCTAGGAGACACCACTCTCCAAAAGGTAATAAATGGTGTGTTGATGATGAACTCCTTGCTCTTGTGCTTCAAATGATAGTCTCCCCAACACTCAACTCTCTCTCACAGATTTGGCTATGGTGGAAAGATGATTTGAGTGGAAAACAACTTGGGAAGGCTAGAGATCAAGATTCTTGTGGTAGGATTGGAATATCTTGGTCTCAACACATGAGTAGGTGGTTCTCTCTCAGAAAATGAGTAGTGGAAGTGTAGGCACATTCTGATGGCTCTCTCGCAAATGGAGAAGGGGGTGGAGGGGTATATATAGCCTCCACACAAAATTGAACCGTTACGCACATTTGACCCAACTCGGTCAGACCGAATAGAAGAACTCGGTGAGACCGATTCAGTTCAAAATGTGAACGTTAGGAATCTCGGTGGGATCGACTGGAACAACTCGGTGGGACCGATGTGCAAGGGCTAGGGCAAAACCTCATCTCGGTGAAGCCGATTGCATGAACTCGGTGAGACCGATTTCAGCAAAGAGCAAATAGAGAGTTGGTCAAGCAAACTCGGTGGGACCGATCGCTCATTTCGGTGAGACCGAAATGTTACAAAGGGAAACAAAGAGTTTGCAGGGCCATCTCGGTGTGACCGAGATCCATATCGGTGTGACCGAATCGTTTAGGGTTTCTGGCAGTGGCTATGTCAACTGAACTCAGTGGCGCCGGATAGATCAAATCGGTAGGGCCAAGTTTGACTTGGAGTTTTGGACATATGTGGAAATGAGAAAGTGGCTGAGGGTTTTGGAGCAACAACACTAAGCACTTTAAGCAAGTAGACCATTAAGCAACACCTCATCCCCTTTTAATAGTATTGGCTTTCCTATGGACTCAAGGTGATCTTGGATCACTAAAATATAAATAAAGAGTCTTGAGCTTTTGCCAATATGTGTCCTTAGCATTTTGAGGGGTCCACATCTCTAGTCCATGCCATGCCAATCATTGAACTTTCTGAAATATTCAACTTGAATGGATATTAGTTCAATGAGCTATATGTTGTTATGAATTACCAAAACCACCCGGGGATTAGTTGCACTTTCAACATGCTATCTCCAATATCTCTATTAAGAAAAGCACACTTTGATCGGTTTGTATCTCCGCTTCTTATCATGTTGACTGCCTTCAAAATGTCGGTTTCAATATCGATTAGGAGATTCCTCCATTGCAATGCTAAATTTTTATTTTCCATTTTTTCCATGAGACATTTTGATTTTCCTTACATCCGCAAGCACGAAAATGACTTGATCATTAGTCATCCCGCCATGCATTAGCCGCAACCTTAGGGCATCTCCAACGGCAACCCGCAAATTTTCTCTTGTATCCGCCCGTGGACATGGGGGACCAATCCACAGACACGGATGCGGGAGGACGCCATCCAACCCTACCCTGTATATGTCTGCCAGTAAATTCAAATTCAAATGTACGCTAACCCACATAACGCGTCGATCACACCCGTGCCGGATTGCATCCCCGGTCACAACCAGAAAGAGGCAAATATGCTTAATTTTTACATGCCCGAATCCAAAAGAACATCAGTCTGGCGGTCTGTGCATTTCTGCCCTGCCGTACTGGCAATCCCTGGAAGCTGCTCCCCGATCAAGGAGGTGCTAACGCCGCCGCGTAGGCAGCCTCCGCATCCATGTCCTTCGGCTCCGCCGCATCCTCATCTTCCGCCACCACAAACTCATCTTTCTGCCGCTGCAACATCTGGTAGCGGGTATGACGCCCCCGGCTCAATCGTGCACTAATCATACACGCAAATGCACATGATCAAGCCTAAGGACTCATGGGAAGATATCACAACACAACTCTAAAACATAAATAAAGTCATACAAGCTTTATATTACAAGCCAGGGCCTCGAGGGCTCGAATACATAGCTCGATGGCATACAAGCGTCAGCGGAAGCATCAGATATCTGCGTACAGATATTAAAAGAGAAACAGAAAGGCCTTTAGAAAGGCGGGGCAAAAATAAAACACTACGATCAAAAGGCGCAGGCCTCCTGCCTGGGACCCTCTGATCCTACTCCTGGTCGACGGCAAGCTCGAAGTAATATCCACCCTCGGGGTAGTAGTAGCGATCGTCGGCGAGGGCAGCTGTATCTGGGGCTCTGTCATCTGGTTGCATCAAAAGGGGATGGGGAGAAAAAGAAAGCAAAGCAACCATGAGTACTCATCCGAAGTACTCAGCAAGCAAGGATCTACACTACATATGCAACATAATCAAAGGAAGGCTGTATATGTGGACTGGGCTGCAGAAATGCCAGAATAGAAGGGAAAAACTAGTCCTATCAAAGACTAGCATCTTCAACGGTCTTGCAGCATTAGAAGAGTGTAGAGTAGTACAGTATAGAGTAGTAGTATCATCAAGTCTCAACCTCACCCAGAGATCCTTTCTCGATTCCCTGCGAGAAAGCAATCCCAGAGCCATACAGTCATCAACCTCATCCTGAGATCCCTTCTGACTCCCTGCGAGAAGCAATCCCAGAGCCATACATCCAGGTATCATCTCAAGGTCTAGTTGTGTCGATCGGGATACAACTCCGAGTGTCCTTTACCGTAGGACCGGCTATCGATAGATGTGTTCTTCCCTGCAGGGGTGCACCAACTTACCCAACACGCTCGATTAACTCCGACCGGACACACTTTCCTGGGTCATGCCCGGCCTTGGCCAAACGATACACCGCAGCCCTACCTACAGCTCAGCAGAGAGGTCCCCGCCGGTCTACATCCTAAGCGCTCAGGGGTCTTGGTCCGTCGCCCTGTGCACTCCAGGTCGTTGCGAGCAGGGTGGATACCAGCGCCAATGGCACGATCCGACCCGGCCACAATGCTGAACTGGACGTCTGACAGAACTGTCGGCTGATACTACGATGCAGAACGCCCATACTATGCCCACGTGATGGTTAGTGCTATCAGGCCATGGGCCTGCTCGGATCAAATATCCAAATTGTTAGTGGACTAGGGCTTGCGATAACGAGCAGAGACTCACGAAAGATGTGACCCCGTCGCCCCGTCTCGAGGACTTGCTGCAAGGGCTAAGAATGCCCGGCCGCGCCTCGTAATCATCACTCGGGCACCATCCAGGTCAACTCGTCTCCACAACACTCGCCACTTAGGCTCACGCGGGTACCCCTCAGGGACGACCCGCCTTTCCAAGTAACAGTGTAAAGTCCAAGTATCCGTGTGTCCATAACATCAGGGGAATCCGAGGTATCACCCTCGTTGGATTCATACTCGATGTATCTGTCAATGTGAACTCGGAGGAATCACCCTCGATGGGTTCACACTTGATGTGTTGCACGACAGTGTCGTTACCGGAAGTGGTAAAGGAGGAATCACCCTCGATGACCACGACCGAATAGCTACTCTACAGAGTTAACATCAGAAGTGCTACACGAGGTATCACCCTCGGCACTCGATAGTAACGCTGCAGTGTCGTTACAACTAAGGGGGTGATGTGCGGTGCCGGGGCCTGGTCTTCAATACCGTTGATCGGGTCTTCTGATAATCCAGCGGGGCAGTCGGGGCAAGTGGGGTCACTGATAGGTCTCTACCCAGACTATACTAGACAGCTTAGGATATGCAGGTAATTATCAACAGCAGGTTACAATAAACAGGCTATGCATCAGAATAGGTAAAGCAGTAGTAGCAGCAATTCTAATGCAAGCATGAGAAATTAGAATGGGCAATATCGGGATGATCAAAGGGGGGGCTTGCCTGGTTGCTCGGCGGCAAGGGCAAGGTCGTCAACAGCGGCGTCGGGCTGCTGAGTTGCGTCGGTCTCGGGGACGACATCGGTGTCAGGGTCTACCGAGAGAGAAGAGGGGGAAGAAACAGTAAATACAAAGCAAACAAGAGCATGTCATGACACTACGTAGAGCTAGGGGTGTTCTGACGTGGTGCTACACGATTTAGGTGAAGAGGGAAAACATCCGGGAATGTTTTCCCGGTTCTGGACATTTGTCAGACAGATGACCGGAGGGGAACGGTTCTATGTTCGGGTAGCTAGGGACGTGTGACGAACGAACGGACCGCGCATTCGGATCTGTCTCATAATTCTGAGCATTTTTCATATATAAATTATTTTCATCAGAGTTACGGTTTAAAAGATATGATTTTCTAAAGTTTTTATTAATTTCTGGAATTATTTTAATTAACAGAAAGGATTATTGCGTCATCTCTGCATCATCATGATGTCATCCAGTCAGACCGACTGATCCAGGTCAAACCTGACCTGCGGGACCCACCTGTCATAGACAGTGGGCTAGCTAACTAATTAACAGGGTTAATTATCTAGGTGGGGCCCTATGTCAGTGAGTAATTAACTTAATTAGCATTTTAATTAGAATTCTATTTATTTTAAAACAATTAAGTGGTGGGGCCCGTGTGTCAGTGACACAACTAGCCCAGTCAGCAGCGCTGACCGGGTCAAATGGGCAGTGGGGCCCATCGGTCAGCGGCACAGGGCGGGGCCCATGGCTGCCACGTGGGCGCTTGGTCAGCGCCGGCCGCCGAAGTGCGCCGGTGAGCCCCGACGCGGTGGCTCAACTCCGGCGAGCCCGGAATCGAGCTACGGGGCACCATTTCACGTGCTCTTTAGCTCTCTGGAACGAGTAGGCAAAGCCGCGTCCGGTGGTGGGGTGCACGGTGGCAGGGGAGGCCGGGACAGAGCAGCACGACGACAGTGGGCGGCGGCGGCTTCGGGTGCGGCTCGGGAACAGCGAATCAACGCGCGGGCGAGCGAACAAATAGCGCGGTGAGGCCCTACGTGATGCGGGGAGTACATTGGGCACGGGCACGGGGCCCTTTGGTCACCGACGACACGCCGGCGACGTGTTCCGTGGCGACGCGTTTGGGCAAGAAGGGGGCGGCATCTATGGCTACGGGGAGAGCGTAGGGAGAGAGGGAGGAGGACGGGGTGCTCACAGCGAGCCGTAGGGAAAGGGCAGTGGGCTCGGGGTAGCTCGAGGTCGCCGGAATCGGCGACGGCGTGTGGCGGCGATCCGAGGAGGAAGAAGGTTCGGCGAGGCGCTGCGGTGGCCCTCGTCTTCGGTTCGTCGGCGTAGTCGAAGGAGGGGACGACGGCGAGCATGTTGGACACGGCGGGGAGGCGATCGGGGCACGGTGGCCGTGGCTACGCCGGAGCCATGGTGGCGGTGGCGCTTGGGTGAGATGGGGCGGCGAGGGAGAGCGAGAGAGAGTGAGCGAGGGAAAGCCAGGGGGCGCGGGAGATGCTCTTTATCCTCCCCGGCGAGGCGAGGCCTCTATCGACCGCAAGGAGGAGGGCCAGGGGGGCCGGGCGCGCGCGCGCTAGCTGTTCGACAGCGAGGCGCGGTGAGCAGTGGCGAGAGGTGGGGGGAGGAGCTAGGCGGGCTGGGCCACACTGTGCACTTGCGGTCCGGGCACAGTGGGCTTCTTCTCCCTTTTCTATTTTCCTTTTTCTTTTCTGTTTTGTTTGTCTTTTGTCTTTTGTTTTTATTTCAAATGACTTTTGGTAAAATATGAGACTGGTCCAAATATTAACAGTGCAAAATTAGTCACTGCTAGAAAATGGTTTGGAGCCAAAAGAATTTCATTTGGATTTTATTAAATTAAAAAAGGATTAAATACTGCTGTTTTGTTGCTGTTAGAGTCACTTAATTTATTTAGTATAAGTTGAATATAGTTTTTGAATTGTCTTTGGATTATATACTATTTAATGAACATTTTAGTTCCAGGGTTTGGACAACTTTTATTTTCACTTTTAGTTTGAATTTCCATGTGAATTTGAATTTGAAAAGGGATTTATTACTAATGATGATTAAGCACTGTTGATCATGATGACATGGCATAATCAAGAAGGGTGATTACTGTGGCAAACCACTGGGGGTGTTACAAGTCTCCTCCACTAATAAGAATTCTCGTCCCGAGAATTAAGAGGAAGACTGAAAGGAAGCAGGGTATTCTTGGAAGTTCTTCCGAAGAAACGTTCGGAAAATCTCGAATGACTGGAACGTTTTCGATCCCCTCAAGCGGAGAAGCGTTCAACACATTCAAGGTATTCATTTACTCATAATGAAGGTTATGCATGAATGCAAATTTTCATAGATGAATGAATGTGATGCTGCTGAATTAAATAAAACAGAAGCAGGTATTGAGTTAACGGGAAGGGTACCCATTTCGGTGGCAGGTGGATCCTGGACTTGTATAATATCAATGTTGTAAGCGTGTCCACGACCATATGTTTTTCGCTTCTGTGTTGAACCCGAAGATGAGCCAACATCAGGATAGCGCTTCTGCGACTCCTTATGCTTCATTTGAGCAGTATCAAGCAGAATAGCCTTGTTCACAAGAGCAGTAAAGTCGGTGAAATCTTGAGCAGCGAGTGCAAGCTCGATGTCTGCGTGGAGTCCATTACGGAACTTCTCTTGTCTACGGGCATCCATGGCGATGTCTTCTTCAGCATAGCGGGACAGGTCGAAGAATTCCCGCTGATAAGCTTCGACAGTCTTATTACCCTGAGCGAGGTTGCGGAACTGGGTTTTCATCTGGTCCATGATTCCTTGAGGAATATATCAGGCACGAAAAGCAGCCTGGAACTCAGGCCAAGTAACGGCTGTTCCAGCAGGCAGTGTACGTTTGTGGGTGTCCCACCATTGAGCAGCGGGACCCTTTAGGAAAAAGGAAGCAAAGGCGACAAAGTTGGCAGGGGAGACATTTGCCGACTCCATCTCATGAGTGATATCGTGAATCCAGTCATCAGCATCCAGTGGCTTCTCAGAGTTGCGGAACTGAGTGGGGTTAAGACGCATAAATTCCGGCAGAGTTATTGAAGGAGGGTTCTGGTTCTGGTTGTTCTGATGCGGAAACTGAGCCATAATCCCAGTCATGAATTGGCGGTTGAGCTCGAATTGTTGCATCATAGCTGCCATATAATATGGCGGTGGTGGCCGTTCAGGGGCACGACCACGACCACGACCACCTGGTCTAACCATCCTGCTAAGTATCAACAGGGGTAGTTTAGCAAAAGAAATTTGCAAGTGTTTAGCGACAAGCATAATGTAACTCGACAACTATTTAAGCAGTGTAACAGATACATAACAGTAGTCAATTAAGACATACAGATCCATACACAAAGTCGGTTACATGCGAATAGCATAACGGCGCAAATTCAAAAGCTAGATATGGTAGGCGGCGCGCAGGCACGCGGTAAGGAAGTACACCACGAGACATAGCAAGGGCTACATCAACGTCGGGAAGATCCTCTGAAACGGGGTAGCTGCAGGTGCGGACGACGAATGTTCGTCGCAGAAGGTTCCTACGCTCCATGTGCACTCTGATGCAGAATCCAGTCTCGAGCTGAAAGAAGAGGTCCACGTACATGTGTGTGACCTCCAACAGCAGGCCAATCAATACCAGCATACATCTGAGTCCTGCTCGGGTAAAGGATGTACTCTGGATGCACCCCTGCATGAACAGCTGGTAGCAACTGTGTCATAGCATCGTAGAGGCATGCTCGAGTGGCAACCAACTCGACGGCAAGAGCCCGAACAGTGCGATCTAGAGCCTGAGTGCACTGAATCAGAACATGCGGGTCGTAACGACATTGCTCGTACGGGGCACAGATAGCTGTGTAGTATCCAGTAGCATCTCCAGCAGGGGCATACGGAATGTATCGGAACTCAGAGGCATCCAAGCTACCGCTGAACTCTCCTCGGAGATGTGCGACAGCAGAGTAGGCAGCATCATGTACTGCCATCTCAATCGTCACACCGATACCGTGGAAAAGATGCAGCTCAGTGTCTGAGTCATCGCGCTGATCATAGATACGAACATCAGCATGGTACTGCTCCTGGTTGAACTCACGGTAATCCTCGTAGACCATGTACTCGGGGTACCAGCGGTAGCCAAGTCTGGTCAAGAGGGCGATCAGGATAGCTGGAAAACCAGGGGCACCACGAGCCCAAGTGCGAAGCACAAGCTGCGTCGTAGGGCGTGGTGAAAACAAATGATCCATCTAAAACAGAGGAAATTCAGGAGTGTCAAAAGACAATGAGAAGTATTATACAACTCGAAGGGAAAGGTTAAACAAAACAATGGAAAGAAAAATGATTATCGGACTAATCAGATCAATGGTAAGGAATTAAGCACAGATATCCAGCTCTCCGGGTAGACAGGATTTACGAGATCCTAAGTGTCGGTGTTAGTAAAATTTATTTAACCCGAATAGATGAGAAATCAGAGTCCCAGAGTATAGACGAGGAATAAAAGATCCTAATATCACCCAATTGGCGATGTGGGCCCGTAAGCCACATAGCCAAGTTAGTAAATTAGTTTTTCGATGTCTACACTCAACTTCGGCCAAGGAGTTGGAAAGGGGGGTTCCTACATGCAGTCGGCTCTGATGCCAACTTGTGACGCCCCTGGCTCAATCGTGCACTAATCATACACGCAAATGCACACGATCAAGCCTAAGGACTCACGGGAAGATATCACAACACAACTCTAAAACATAAATAAAGTCATACAAGCTTTATATTACAAGCCAGGGCCTCGAGGGCTCGAATACATAGCTCGATGGCATACAAGCGTCAGCGGAAGCATCAGATATCTGAGTACAGATATTAAAAGAGAAACAGAAAGGCCTTTAGAAAGGCGGGGCAAAAATAAAACACTACGATCGAAAGGCGCAGGCCTCCTGCCTGGGACCCTCCGATCCTACTCCTGGTCGACGGCAAGCTCGAAGTAATATCCACCCTCGGGGTAGTAGTAGCGATCGTCGGCGGGGGCAGCTGTATCTAGGGCTCTGTCATCTGGTTGCTTCAAAAGGGGATGGGGAGAAAAAGAAAGCAAAGCAACCGTGAGTACTCATCCGAAGTACTCAGCAAGCAAGGATCTACACTACATATGCAACATTATCAAAGGAAGGCTGTATATGTGGACTGGGCTGCAGAAATGACAGAATAGAGGGGAAAAACTAGTCCTATCGAAGACTAGCATCTTCAACGGTCTTGCAGCATTAGAAGAGTGTAGAGTAGTACAGTATAGAGTAGTAGTATCATTAAGTCTCAACCTCACCCAGAGATCCTTTCTCGACTCCCTGCGAGAAAGCAATCCCAGAGCCATATAGTCATCAACCTCGTCCTAAGATCCCTTCTCGACTCCCTGCGAGAAGCAATCCCAGAGCCATACATCCAGGTATCATCTCAAGGTCTAGTTGTGTCGATCGAGATACAACTCCGAGTGTCCTTTACCGTAGGACCGGCTATCGATGTTCTTCCCTGCAGGGGTGCACCAACTTACCCAACACGCTTGATTAACTCCAACCGGACACACTTTCCTAGGTCATGCCCGGCCTCGCCCAAACGATACACCGCAGCCCTACCTATAGCTCAGCAGAGAGGTCCCCACCGGTCTACATCCTAAGCGCTCAGGGGTCTTGGGCCGATGCCCTGTGCACTCCGGGTCGTTGCGAGCAGGGTGGATACCAGCGCCAACGGCATGATCCGACCCGGCCACAATGCTGAACTGGATGTCTGACAGAACTGTCGGCTGATACTACGATGCAGAACGCCCATACTATGCCCACGTGATGGTTAGTGCTATCAGGCCAGGGGCCTGCTCGGATCAAATATCCAAATCGTTAGTGGACTAGGGCTTGCGGTAACGAGCAGAGACTCACGAAAGATGTGACCCCGTCGCCCCGTCTCGAGGGCTTGCTGCAAGGGCTAAGAATGCCCGGCCGCGCCTCGTAATCATCACTCAGGCACCTTCCAGGTCAAACCGTCTCCACAACACTCGCCACTTAGGCTCGCGCGGGTACCCCTCAGGGACGACCCGCCTTTTCGAGTAACAGTGTAAAGTCCAAGTATCCGTGTGTCCATAACATCAGGGGAATCCGAGGTATCACCCTTGTTGGATTCCTACTCGATGTATCCGTCAAGGTGAACTCGGAGGAATCACCCTCGATGGGTTCACACTTGATGTGTTGCACAACAGCGTCGTTACCGGAAGTGGTAAAGGAGGAATCACCCTCGATGACCACGACCGAATAGCTACTCTACAGAGTTAACATCAGAAGTGCTACACGAGGTATCACCCTCGGCACTCGATAGTAACGCTGCAGTGTTGTTACAACTAAGGGGGTGATGTGCGGTGCCGGGGCCTGGTCTTCAATAACGTTGATCGGGTCTTCTGATAATCCAGCGGGGCAGTCGGGCAAGTGGGGTCACTGATAGGTCTCTACCCGGACTATACTAGACAATTTAGGATATGCAGGTAATTATCAACAGCAGGTTACAATAAACAGGCTATGCATCAGAATAGGTAAAGCAGTAGCAGCAGCAATTCTAATGCAAGCATGAGAAGTTAGAATGGGCGATATCGGGATGATCAAAGGGGGGGTTTGCCTGGTTGCTCGGCGGCAAGGGCAAGGTCATCAACGGCGGCATCGGGCTGCTGAGTTGCGTCGGTCTCGGGGACGACGTCGGTGTCAGGGTCTACCGAGAGAGAAGAGGGGGAAGAAACAGTAAATACAAAGCAAACAAGAGCATGTCATGACACTACGCAGAGCTAGGGGTGTTCTGACGTGGTGCTACACGATTTAGGTGAAGAGGGAAAACATCCGGGAATGTTTTCCCGATTCCGGACATTTGTCAGACAGATGACCGGAGGGGAACGGTTCCATGTTCGGGTAGCTAGGGACGTGTGACGGACAAACGGATCGCGTATTCGGATCCGTCTTGAAATTCTGAGCATTTTTCATATATAAATTATTTTCATCGGAGTTACGGTTTAAAAGATATGATTTTCTAAAGTTTTTATTAATTTCTGGAATTATTTTAATTAACAGAAAGGATTATTGCGTCATCTCTGCATCAGCATGATGTCATCCAGTCCAACCGACTGATCCAGGTCAAACCTGACCTGCGGGACCCACCTGTCATAGACAGTGGGCTAACTAACTAATTAACAGGGTTATTTATCTAGGTGGGGCACTATGTCAGTGAGTAATTAACTTAATTAGCATTTTAATTAGAATTCTATTTATTTTAAAACGTTTAAGTGGTGGGGCCCGTGTGTCAGTGACACAGCCAGCCCAGTCAGCAGCGCTGACCGGGTCAAATGGGCAGTGGGGCCCATCGGTTAGCCGCACAGGGCGGGGCCCGCGGCTGCCACGTGGGCGCCTGGTCAGCGCCGGCCGCCGGAGTGCGCCGGTGAGCCCCGACGCGGTGGCTCAACTCCGGCGAGCTCGGAATCGAGCTACGGGGCACCATTTCGCGCGCTCTTTAGCTCTCTGGAACGAGCAGGCAGAGCCGCGTCCGGTGGTGGGGTGCACGATGGCAGGGGAGGCCGGGACAGAGCAGCACGACGACATTGGGCGGAACAGCGAATCAACGCGCGGGCGAGCGAACAAATAGCGCACCGAGGCCCTACGCGATGCGGGGAGTACACTGGGCACGGGCACAGGGCCCTTTGGTCACCGACGACACGCCGGTGACGTGTTCCGTGGCGGCGCGTTTGGGCAAGAAGGGGGCGGCGTCTACGGCTACAGGGAGAGCGTAGGGAGAGAGGAAGGAGGACGGGGTGCTCACAGCGAGCCGTATGGAAAGGGCAGTGGGCTCAGGGTAGCTCGAGGTCGCCGGAATCGGCAACGGTGTGCGGCGGCGATCCAAGGAGGAAGAAGGCTTGGGGAGGCGCTGCGGTGGCCCTCGTCTTCGGTTCGTCAGCGTAGGCGAAGGAGGGGATGACGGCGAGCACGTTGGACACGGCGGGGAGGAGAACGGGGCACGGTGGCCGTGGCTACGCCGGAGCCATGGCGGCGGTGGCGCTCGGGTGAGATGGGGAGGCGAGGGAGAGCGAGAAAGAGTGAGTGAGGGAAAGCCAGGGGGCGCGGGAGATGCTCTTTATCCTCCCCGGCGAGGCGAGGCCGCTGTCGACCGCAAGGAGGGGGGCCAGGGGGGTTGGGCACGCGCGCGCTAGTTGTTTGACAGCGAGGCGCGGTGAGCAGTGGCGAGAGGTGGGGGAGGAGCTAGGCGGGCTGGGCCGCACTGTGCACTTGTGGTCCGGGCACAGTGGGCTTCTTCTCCCTTTTCTATTTTCCTTTTTCTTTTCTGTTTTGTTTGTCTTTTGTCTTTTGTTTTTATTTCAAATGACTTTTGGTAAAATATGAGACTGGTCCAAATATTAACAGTGCAAAATTAGTCACTGCTAGAAAATGGTTTGGAGCCAAAAGAATTTCATTTGGATTTTATTAAATTGAAAAAGGATTAAATACTGCTGTTTTGTTGCTGTTAGAGTCACTTAATTTATTTAGTATAAGTTGAATATAATTTTTGAATTGTCTCTGGATTATATACTATTTAATGAACATTTTAGGTCCAGGGTTTGGACAACTTTTATTTTCACTTTTAGTTTGAATTTCCATGTGAATTTGAATTTGAAAAGGGATTTATTACTAATGATGATTAAGCACTGTTGATCATGATGACATGGCATAATCAAGAAGGGTGATTACTGTGGCAAACCACTGGGGGTGTTACAGCGGGCGTATTGCACGATCATTCTAGCGTCGACATCCAAAGAGTCAACATTCAATGTCAGCATCTTGGCGCTCTCCGCATTGGCGGCGATCTTCACCCTCTTTTCCTCGAGCGCGGCCTTCCTCTCTTCGATCATGGTCCTCCTCTTTTCGAGCTTGATCTTCTTCTCCCTCGCCTCTATCAACTATTTGAACCTCTCCGCCTTCCTCTCCTCCTTGATGTCCGAGCGCCTCATGCATGCCTCCTCCTTCTTCGCCAAGATGTCCTCAAACCTCTCCATCAGCTTGGCCGTCGCACCTTCTCTCTTCGCCCTCTCCTCCTCCCACTACTTCCCCTGCAGATTTATTCTAACCTTCTTCAGCGGTTGTTGGGTTGGGTCGGTAGGGTCACCGGTTTCTTCCTTGTTGGCTTGGGCGGCGGTCTTGGCAATGAAAAGGTTCCACTTTGGTTGCCCATTCAACTTCAACCGACAATGCATGATGGTGAACGACTTCTTCTCCAACTTCTTGTACACCACACAAGCACGAGTAGGCTACAAAGTGAAACAATGCATATCCATCTAGTGAGCAACAAACAATACATATCCGGCTAGTGATCAACTAAACTAAAGCCTATCCGGCTAGTGATCAACTTACTTGCTCGGTGATTTGTGCACCGCTAGGCCACCATACGATGAGATGCTTCAAGTGCCCACAATACTTGGACATGGCCTCTTGCATGGTGTACCATCGATGGTTAAGGGACTTCCACTCACGGTTGCGGATGACCACGTCGAAGTAGGGCATGAAATGCTTGTGTTCATGGAACCATATGTGAATGTTCCTTCAAAAGGTTGTGCCCTTTTGTTCCGTGCCATGGAGAGGATCAAGGCTAGTGGCAACCTATGCATCGCACAACAGCTCGTCCTCACGCATGTTAAAGATTTCTCCTCTACCCTTCTTCTTCGGATCGCCGGTTGTATCATCCGGATCATAGTCGTCGCTGTCCTCCGCCTACTCCTCCCCATCAGGATGCTGCTCTCCGGTGGCCCAATGCTGATGTTGTTGTGTGCCATCGCCAGTCTGGGTGTAGGACTATTGCATGGCCGTATGGGTGTAGTACTGCTGCTGATGGTAGTTGCCGGACTGGTTGGGATCCGAATCTTCCACCTGCCCGTCCTCAGCCCACTCCTCCTCCCTTGCCTCCATCATGGATGATGTCGAGCATCTCCTTGTCCACGTCGTACGCCGGCTCTTCCGCTATGGGCATTCAACGAACAGCGTGCGGGCACCCATCTGCTCCCCTGCCGCCAGCCGCGCCTGGACGAGCTGCGGCGAAGAATACTCGGAGAAGAGCGGCGCCGCGTTAACGTCAATGATGTAAGGCACCGTACCGGCGGGGGTTCCGAGATGCTTGGCGGCGTAGTAGTACGGAGGCTTGTAAGGCTCCGGCCACAGCGCTGTCTGTATTGTCGGTGCACCCGTCTGCCAGCGTCCACCACGGCCGCGTCCACCTCCTCGTCTGCCACGACCTCCACGCCCATCGCCACCACCAGGCCCACCAGCAGCCAACCGCTTCTTGAGCTTCTCCTCCTTTGTGATCTTCGCTTTGACGCGGCGAATTTGCCACGTCTCCGAGCTGATCTTCCGGGCGAACGTGATGCTCGGATCCTCCGGCACCTCCATCGGTTCCATCTCCGACAGGTTTGACGGTTCCATGCGTTGGCGGTGGAAGGAAGGAGATGGTGGGAGAAAAGACCGGGAATTGGGCGGAGAGCGGCAGGGACTGGAAGAAGAGAGTGTGGGATTTTGGCGCGGAAATAGTGTGAGATGCTACAAAAGCGCGGGCTCCGCCTTACTTTTGGGTGGGCCAGGGGCGGAGAGCGACGTTTCGCGTGTCCGAACTCCCGCAAAGCCCCCCAAGTTTGTCTCTGGTTTGCGGGAGAAATCGCGTCTGGACCGCGCCGCGGACTGATACATGACCATGTTGGATGGCTTTCGCGGTCCGAACAGCGCGGAAGGTTTGCGGGTCGGTGTTGAAGATGCCCTTGTACCAAATGCAACAATATGATATGTGCTACCTAACCATATCACTGACTTTAATGTAATTGTCTCAATTTGTTTAGGTACTAATCCAACCATATTTATGCCGGTTTGTCTTAACTCGACCATGACCACTTGGATAAACTGTACTATAGTACTACTCAACGTGAATAGCATGATAGTCTCAATCTAGTAGTACGTACATATAGAGACAAACGAATAGAACCCAAAAACCCACTCAAAAAAGAAATATAGAACCCAAAAACTAGGTTTATTAGAGACCACCGAAGCAATGATTAGTCTGCACTTGGCGGACTCTATCGAAGAAGCGCATCATGATAATTAATTATGCAAGGCCGGCGAAATGATGTCTCGGAGGGGTTTATATATAATCGATCCAGCAACCTGGTGGCTATTATAACCGGAGAATTGTGAACCTCGTGGCACCAAAAAAGTTTTGTTAATTTTCAGCGGAGTCCTGCTACACATATGATGAAATTTTGTACGATTTACGTACGACAGCCTCAGCAGCCGCTCGATGAATCCCATGAACGAGTGGGATCATGTCGTATGAAAATTGTATGCACTATTCACCGTACGCACATCAATTCCATTTCCAGCGTCCCTATGCCATGTGAGAGGGCAAAACAAGTGTTATCCGTTTGAAAAATAACCGACTTGAATTGCCCCCATAATCGATCTCACGGCAAAAACGATGCGACATTCATCCAAAATTGTCGAGTTCCTACCAGAGTTGATATTTTTCACTTGGCTTTGCTTGTATCATTGAGGACGGCATGGGCGAGTGAGGCATATATACATATGATATATGCAGACAAACTCCATGGGGAACACGGTGGATGATCTTACAGAGCGAGTGAGAGCGAGCGTACACCAGTAGTACAAATGATGAGAGAAAATACCCGTGAGTGGCGAGGAAGCCGTAGGCATATTCTACACACTATAGCTCATTATATTGCCTCATTGTCCATCCTTTCTGTAACCAAGAAAAGCCCGAATAGGATGAAAGCTTTTCAGCTAGTTTTTTAGGCAAACTCGTTAAGCTTTATTGATCATCAATAATGTTAACAGGTATAGAAAGAGGATCATAGGAGAGACCCGGCCATATGTGGTGTCCCAACCCTAGAGAGGTAGTGTACTCAGCGAGGTTGTGTGTTTCATAGTTGAAATCTTGCACCTCTTGTACAAAGGTACACATGGTAAAGACCGTAGAGTGGCATGATTTCCTCGATGACGGTGCTATATCTCCCCAAGTTCTCTGCTCGATCTCATCAACCGTTGTTGTTGGTGCAATATCTGCCTACCTTGTGTTTTGGAGATTGTTGACAGAAATAGGTATGGACTAATTTGTTTGCTAGTGCACACAGAGAGAAAAGTCCATATAGAATCAAAGAGAATGCTGTCTTCGGTGCTGAGTTCGAGGAACTTCACCGAAGCATATCTGCATTGCAGAGAAGAACAAGCTACATCTGTTGTAGTGATAGAGTTGAGAAGATTAATGTGAAGAAATCAACCCCTCGAAATTTTTCTGCTAAAGCAAAGCTTTTGTTTCGAATACTGTCGTCCGAAGGAATTGACTGCAGCGATTGAAGTCGAAGACGAAATGAAGATGTAACATTCATTTAGTTTTTCTTCTTTCAGTCTTTTGAGTCATAGGACCTGCGTACTATTAAGAGGGGTATAGGTTCTCGATGCTTAGATCAGCTGTGATGCTTAGCTAAAACCTATGAAAGCTGTGAGAGAAATCTCTTTGTATTATGAGTAAATACTTGCCAGCAAGAGACTGTGATCTTCTTCGCTGCGAGAGATTTGCCTCGGACCGAGGAGTTAGCATTTCTTGCTCCGCAAGAAATGTTACCGTTGTGCTCAAATCCGACCGTTGGAATCGTGTCGTTCGACCATTGGCTGAAGCCGATGTCCAATTTGGTATTTTCCCATCGGGGAAAGCCGCGGCTATAAATAGTCACCCCGCTCCAACATTGTTAGTTGGCTGCTCTGCTTGAGATTTCTGAGAAGATTGATTTGAGCAACCCCTCTCCAAGTGATTTGAGTTTAAGATCCACCGAGAGAAAACCAAGAGCCCAAACTTAGACAGTGGTTTAGCATCACAGCAGTTCTGAGTGAGAGTTCTTGTACCTATTACTCTTAAGAGCTGCGTACTCTCTAGACGGATAGGTTTGGCTTCGAGTGTTGAAGAGTTGTTGTCTTCACCAAGCCTAATCTTCAGCAACGAAGAGTGATTGTGATTCACGAAGGTTGACCGAAGGTTTGGAGATCGCCGACAAGGATCTACCACGAGTGAAATCAACCTGAGTCTGATTAGCTCTGTGTTGAAGGAGAATAGGGTGAAGAGAGTTTATCTTCCGTGTTAAGTCACAGCCCCTCCAACCAGACGTAGCCCTTTGGCAGAAGAGTGAACTGGTCTACCAAATCTCTTGTCGCCTTCGAGCACCACTGGTTCTATCTATTCTACTGCATTTCTTTCAGTAGTTTTCATTCGTGCTCTATGCCACTAGATTCTCTGATCATTGTTTGTTCTGTGTCTTTCATCCTGTGTAGTCGTGTCAAATACTTACATAATCTTCGTCGATATTCCTACATTGTTAGTCTGTATCCTTGTTATCTTGTGTGTTTCCTTCAGTCTCAATTATGTTTTGTTTCATTCTGTTACACCTGTTTGCTTGTTGCATAACCCTCATCGTAGTTAAACCCATTGTCCATCAAGCTCGCTCTGTCGTAAATGACTTTCTCAATGAATATGCCTCTGACGAAGAAATCTGATTTAGTGCATTTCCCTCTATACTCTATTCTGCTGCGGTGTGTGGATTAAGTTTCAAAGCTTTCGAAAGAAAATTTGAAACTCCCATTCACTCCCCTCTGGTCGAAATACTCTCGGTCCTAACAATTGGTATCGGAGTAGGTACTCCATGTCTCTGTTTATTAAAGGTCTAACGTCCTTGGAGTTTTGAGTATGTCGCTTGCAGGTAGATCCTCGCACTCTGAAAGGTTTCCCATCTTCTATGCAAATGACTATCTATAGTGGAAGGAACGAATGAGAATAAGAATTCAAGCCGTCAACTATGATCTGTGGCAGATTGTAGAAGAAGGTACACCATTCAGCAACAAAACAATCTGTCCTCCGATGATAAGGAAAATCTGCAGTTGGATGCTCAAGCGAAAGATATCATATGTGGCAGTCTATCAAAAGACATATTCTTTCAATTTAACTGGCTCAACACTGCAAAGCAAATCTAGGATGCTCTTAACAGTGCTCATGAAGAATTTGTCACTCGCTCAGATCCTCACACTAAAATGCTACGAGCTATGTTCACTGGATTCAGAAGCCTGCGCAAGGAAAGTGTTATGGAACTCACTGATCGACTGACAAACATTGTTGAAAGGCTACATCAGTGAGGAGTAACTAATATCACTGATAGAGAAGTAGTCAACAAGCTTCTGAGTGCACTTGATGAATCCTTCGATCTTATCGTGTCTGAAATCAAACAAAGACCTCACTATGAAGAGCTTCACTATGTTGAGGTCATGACACTGCTATCGATTCACGAAGAAAAGATGGAGCTGGAAAATGCAAATCAAGAATCTTCTTCGGAAAGTGGCGAAGAAATTCTCTCACACTATGGCAGTTTTGAAGATGAAGAAGATTTCGAAAATCAACACACCATCACTCAAGAACTTGAAATGCTCACACAAAGACTGAGTGATCTAAAGAGACACAATCTTTATCTCATCAATGAATAAGAATTTCATGCACCAGAATCATCAAGAAGATGATTGCCTCTGAAAGATATGAAGTGCTTCAAATGCAAATTATACGGCCACATCATCGCTGATTGCCCTGGTTGGGAAGGAAAACCTAGCAGCAGATGGAAATATCTTCACTGTAGTGGTTTTACTCGGATGGATCGTCATACTAAGCTCTCGAAGGAAATTATTCCTTCATCTTCTTCAGACTTGACCAGTCACTGACATGAAAGCCAGAGCAGTCATCGAATCAAATATAAAGAGGATGTCACGGCTAAACAGAGCATATGCAGATTTGACAGTAGAATCTGAAGATGAAGCCACGGATACTGAATCCGATGAGGAAGAATTCTACAAGAGGATTGGGAGAAGTAATGCCTATGTTGCTATTGAATCATTAAAGAAATTCAGCGAATCAAATACTGATGATGATGCTTCAAGTGATGATGATTCGAGCGATGATGAACCAATCACTTTCTGTCTCATGGCAAAATCTTCAAAGGATCAGGTATCTGCCAAACACTTAAGATCCATGAATGAATACTCTCCTGAATACATATCTTATGCCAAGCTGGTCAAAATTGCTAAATCTCAACATGATGAACTTGAAATGCTTGAAAGAAATCTCAGAAAAACTGCAGGATTACTGGTCGAAGAGATGGAGAAGAATCAAAAGTTGATTGAAGAGCAAGATGCTGTTTCATCAACTATTGATAATCTTACCATTCGATATGACTCACTTGCAGTTGACTACGAGGGTTTATCAAATGAACTCCTTAGCAGGAATCAAGAACTCGTGTGACTGAAAGAGTCTCATAACGAATTGGCTTTAGAAAAAGCTTCTCTCTTCGCTGAGCAATCTGTTCAACTTCCTGATGGTTTTGTACCCCATGCTTAACTTGCCTAGAACGTAGCAATGCAGATTCTTATGCTGAAACTTCTAATGCTGTGAAAGAGAATTGTAACACCCCATGTAGTTAGCCACAGTGATCACCCTTAGTTAATGCCATGTCAGCAAGTTTAACAGTGCCTAGACATCATTTGCATCATATTGCATTTCAACTCCTAATTCAAACTTCAAGTTAATTTAAAGTGGAAATAAAAGTTGTTCCAAATTGGAAACTAAAATGTTCGGGTCGTGCCAGATAATGCATAAGTGATTATTGTGGTGAAATCAAACTTTTATGAAATGCTTAAATGCACTAAAATGATTTAAATAGTAGCAAACCTAATTATTTAAATGCCTTTATTAATTAATAAAATATCAAACTAAATTATTTGGGGACTAGATTTTTTGTGACAGTGGACTAAATTGAAATACTAAATTAGATGCTAAGTATATACTTTACTAAAACTAAAATAAAATGTAACTAAAATAAAACAGAAAATGAAATATAAAAAAAGAAACCCCCCTGGGCCAACCGGCCCAGCTGGCCACTCCAGCCGGTCCAGCCGAACCGGCCCAGCCAGCCCCTGGCCTACAAAGCCCCCTCCCCTCACCACCGAACCCTAACCCCCTCCCCCACGAACCCCACCCCCTATGCCTGGATCTGGATCGCGCCCCGGCGCGCCCCAACCCCGCCGCCTCTTCCCTGCGCCCCGTCGCCGGCGCTGCCCGTCTCCGTCGTCGCCTCCTCGTCTCCTCCCCACGTCGTCCTCCTCGCGCCTTGCCGCCCGATCCCCTGGACCGCCAGTGAGCCTCACCCCTCTCCTCTCCCCCTCTGATCCCGTCGCCGAAGCCGGTTCGTGCCCACTGCTAGTTGCTCCCGCGCCCGCCTCTCACGCTTCGGCCCCGCGCTCACCGCGGCCGGGCCGCGCCCCCGCGCGCTGCCCTTGCCGGTTCGCGCCCTGCTCACTCCCTGCACGTCCAGCGCCGCGCCCTGAACGCTCTGGCACGCGCGCCTCGCCCCATCCCGAGCGCCCTTCCGCTCCGCCCGGCTCGGCCTCCACCTCCCTGCCGCCGTGCCCGTCTGCCCCTGCTCGCGCATGACCGCGCACGCGAGCGCGTGTGCTCGACCGCCTGCTGCCGCGGTTGCCGTTGCCCCTCCCGCAGCTCCGCCCGGCGTTTGCGCCCGCCGTCGACCACCTGGCCCCGCTCCGCCCTCACCCTCTGCTCGCTATTGCTCGCCGCCCCACGCTCACCTCGGCCAGCCGCAGCACCCAGCTCGCACTGTCGTTGCCTCGCCGACGCCACCGCCCCCCCCCCCACCGTGCCGCTGCTGACCCTGGCTGCCATGCCCGCAGCCACCTCCGGCGCCGGCGCCGCGCCGGCGCCCAGCCATGCCCGCACGGCTTCCGCCCGGGTCAGGCGCCCGTGAGCCCCTGCGCCCGTAACCGCCCAGCGCCCGTTTGGGCCATTGATAACGGGGCCCCACGCCCCAGAACGATTTAATTAAAAGAATTAAAATTAAATGAATAAATATTAACTAATTAGTTAATTAAATAATTAATTTACTTGATTAATTCTGCTTAATTAAACTAATTAATTAGTTAGTCTAATTAATCTGTAATTAGTTTAATTAAACCCTAATTAACCTAAACAGTCAATGACAGTGGGACCCACCCGTTAGTTTGACTAGGTCAACTACACTGTTGACTGCTGACATCATGCTGACATCATGATGACATCATAATTGTATTTTTGAATTAATTTAATTAATAATAATTTCAGAATTGATTAAATCTTTAAAATTTAATATAAAATAAACCGTAGCTCAGATGAAAATACTTTGTACATGAAAGTTGCTCAGAATTTCGAGACGAATCTGATTACGTGGTCCGTTCATCTGTTAAATGCCCCTAACTATCTGAACATGGAACTTTTAGACCGATTTTGATAAATGAATAGTTCTCAATATTAATAAAATAAATCTGAATAAATTTCTAATTTAACTAGATCATTTAGTTAGGCAGTAGCACACCTCTGCGTATCATTTAGACATGTCATGCATATTGTTTGCATTTTTGTCGTGAATTTATTGTTTCTTCTCCCCCTCCTTTCTCTCTCGATAGACGCCAAGACCTACGCCGACGCAGCAGAGTACAACTACGCTCCGGACGAGCAGCCCGTTGACGACCCTTCCTTCTTGCCAGAGCAACCAGGCAAGCCCCCCCTGAGCATCCAGATATCGCCCATTCCATTTCTCCTGCTTGCATTAGATTTTGCTACTGTTAATGTTTGCTCCTATTCTGATGCATAGCCTGCTTTTGTAACCTGTTTATTGTTACCTTACCTGCCTATGTTAAACTACTTAGTATAGGTTGGTAGTGAACCATCAGTGACCCCCACCACCTTACCCTTGTTGCCCCTGCTTGATCATCGACGACTCGATCAATGTGATCGTCGACCAGAGACCGACACATCACTTCACCCCCTTAGTTGTACGACTCTGCATAGTTACTATCGAGTGCCGAGGGTGATACCTCGTAACGCACTCCTGATGAATACTTTGCAGTGTAGCTGTTCGGTCGTGGTCATCGAGGGTGATTCCTCCTTCTCCACTTCCGACACGACTCTGTCGTGCAACCCCTCAGTGTGAACCTCGAGGGTGATGCCTCATACGTTCACCCTGATGATTTCATCGAGTGGAATCCACCGAGGGTGATTCCTCGGGGTTTCCCCCTTGATGTTATGACCACACGGTTACTTTGACCTTTGTTACAGGCGGGTCGACCCTGATGGGTACCCGCAGGGGATCTATGATGTCGGGTGTGCCGGAAGGGCACTCGAGTGTGATATTGGGGCGGAGCTTCAGAAACTTTGATCGTCTCCGCGTGTTACTAAATCAGCCTATCGGATTTGGGTATTTGATCTGAGTGGGTTAACGTGCCCTATACGCACTACCACCATGGGGGATAATGGCTTATGGGGCCCTCTACGTCGCACGTTTCTCCCGAAAGCTCTTCAGACGTCACGTTTCACCGTGCGGGCTGATCGTCGCGAATGGGCTGGATACTTCACTGACGAGTTCAGTGTCGTGCCTGCACCCCGGCCAGCCACGCAACACGCAGGGTGCCCACGGTGATGGCCCAAGACCTCTAGGTGCATAGGTTAGTCCGGCGTGCTGAGCCTAGGTAGGGCGCTGCTTCGTTTTGATCTCTCGAGGCCGGGCATTACCCAGCAAGTGTGTCCGGCCAGAGTTGATCGAGCGTGTTGGGTAACAGTAGTGCACCCCTGCAGGGAAGAATAATCTATCGATAGCCGGTCCTACGGTAAAGGACGCTCAGTTTGGTATCCCGATCTATTACTTGAACTGGATACTTGTTTAATTAATTGAAGCTCTGGGATCGCTTTCTCACAGGGAGTCGAGGAAGGATCTCTAGGCTTACTTCAACATGTTTGCTTAATAAAATGCTATTCTACTCTCTTCTATTGCTGCAAGATGGTGGCTTCGTGAAGATGTTTGAAGATGCTAGTCTTCGATAGGACTAGGCCTTCTCTCTATTCTGGCATTTCTGCAGCCCAGTCCACATATACATCCTTTCTTTGATAATGTTGCATATGTAGTGTAGATCCTTGCTTGCTGAGTACTTCGGATGAGTACTCACAGTTGCTTTGTTACTTTTTTTTCCCCCATACCCCAATTGATGTTACCTCAGACGATGGAGCCCAGGAGCCAGATGTCCCAGCAGGAGCTTCCTACCAGGAGGGTCCAGACGGCACGTACTAATGGATCAAGCCAGCCAACCAGGAGTAGGATCAGAGGCCCCAGGCAGGAGGCCTACGCCTTTCGATCAAGAGTTGTTGTTTGTGCTAGCCTTCTTAAGGCAAACCTTGTCTAACTATGTCTGTACCCAGATATTATTTGTATGACTGACTTATGTATTCGGATCCTTGTGATCCCTGGTCTGTAATATTGTGGATCTCCGTTTATTTGTGTTAGAGTTGTGTTGTGATATCTTCCCGTGAGTCCCTGTGCTTGATCGTGCATGTTTGCGTGTATGATTAGTGCACGATTGAGTCGGGGGCGTCACAAGAATACCGCTACTACAAATGGTACCACTAACCCCTTTTCCGAGGATTTTGCTGCTCTTACTGAAGAAAATTGCAGGTTAAGAGGCTTACTTGAGACTGGAATGCTAAGGAGCCTGAAAGGGCATCAAACCTTATGTGATGTACTTAAGAAGTCTATACTTCACAAAAATCCTCAGAAGGAAGATTAGGTTTCGAAAAGAAACTCAATGTGGATGGTTCGTACTGGACTCCCGAACAATATCCTCGTACAACTTGGATTCGAGCAAATAGTAAAACCCTCGAACCTGAAACTCTATCTGGTTATCTTTTACCCATGTCTGTTGACACTGACGAGTCAAATGACTTAAATTACAAACTCTTCAAGCAACAGAATGGTAAGGTTTTCGCTCGATATGTTGGAACTAACTGCAAGGCAGGCTCACCCAAGAAGCAAATTTGGTTCAATAAAAATACCATTGAAAATCTATCTATTACAACAAATTTGACTGTGCAGGATAATCCTCAACGAGGAAATGGCTACTATTCATAGCCTAATCGAAAGTCTTTATCGAATGATCATCACCCTCTTCTGCATCAAAAGGAGTACATGCGGATATCTTCTAATCATTATACTCATGCATCTGGAAACAACTTCCATGCCTATTCATATGATTATTATCATAGTGCTCAGGTGTCACGCAGAACACGCCGAAGAAATATCCCAAGCCAGGCGAAGCAAATGAGATCATCACCTCCCACACAGGTGTGGGTTGTGAAGAAGAACTAATCATTTCTTGCAGGAAACACTCTCAGGGATATCACACTCTCATCTCATGCCCTGAGTCCAATCCTTGTTGATGCTCTCGTATTCCCTGTTTTTATTCATAGTGTTTTTGCTTTCTCCTTCAGCTGTTGTTGTGTTTTTGATTCGGTTTCTCTTCTATTTTTCTCTCTCTGTTTTTCGTGTCACAAACATGCATTTGATCCGAAGAAGATTTCTTTCCGACGTCCTTGGTCGCGAATTAAATCATCCTCAACATTATTATCTGTTTTGGCGCTTGCCCTTCCTCAAACCTTCGACATTCAGTTTAGTTACCGAGAATTTCGTAGGAAACGGTTGACACGTGCCCACGATCTCTTCATCATGATATCGTCCGTTGAATGTGGAACGTCCCGGGTTTCTCGTCCGTAGATTTTGGAGTGGGCGGTTTGTCCTTCAGGCTATATAAACCCCCTCTCCGGGTCTCTTCTTCTCTAGCTCTCTCCCTGTTCATCCTCAAACCCTACTCTCCATCACCGCCCGAGCCTGAGCTTGAAGCAGCGTCGAAGTCAAGCATCACCGTGCAACTCCGGCGAAGCTCCGTCACCGTTGATCGCGCTAGTGCGGTAACTTCTCCTTCCCACACTGTCGTAGTTGATATGTCTCGCCAAGTTAGGGCATTCAGATCTGGTACTTGCTCTACTCACCTCCTGTTCTAGAGCAGTTCCTCCCGACATGATTTTTCCTATGTTATTTCTTTGCGGTAGATCTTCTAGGATCAGTTAGTGATGACTTGTACGGTTTGTAGATGTCCCTCGTACTAGTCTCTAGATCTAGGGTTCACTTTGTATGCTCTTCGAAAGATTAGAGGATCGGTTATGTCATCATCAGGCATACTGAAATTTACTCAATGATATCTTGCCAGTGCATGACTTGAATCCATTGGCTCTTCCTGTAAAACCATCTGTTTTGAGTTAAAATTTCCTCTGTGCATGCTTGTGACCTATTCTATGCTTTCTTTCGCATTTGTGTTTTTCTCTCAGGAGTGGTCATGGCAAATAGTTTGGATGAGCATTCTGGTTCAGAGGAAGAAATCCCTCAACAGCCAAGGGTGGCTGTCAAAGCAAAATTGGTCGAAAGAAAATCTGCAAAGCCACCAAGAGCGCCAAAGAAAAAGGCCAAATCAGAATCTGCTGATGAAGTTGATGATGATATTCCCTCTGCTCACAGTCAGCCAGAAGATGAGCTAATCATAGATTCCAAGACCATGTTCTTAGATGGAAATCCCAAGAAGGGTGGCCGAGGAAGAGAAAGAAATACTACAGCTGAGATGTATGATCAGGAAACATACAGGACTCCACCTGGTGTGGAAACTGCTCAAGATAGGAACAACATATTGCAAAAGATTTGCCGTCACTGGGCAAAGAAATGGTTCAACTACGAGAACGTCCGACGGAAATACCAGATTCTGTTTGCATTCACTCCACCCTGGAATGATTGCATTGCAGAAGGATGCCTAGGGCAAGAAGATGAGAAAGTAAGGCCAGCACCACCTCCCAATGCTCATGCCGATTCTTTGAAAACTATAGATGATTTTCCCAAAGAAGTTGCAAAGAGGGAAAAGGCAAAGGCTAAGCGTGAGGCTAGACTTGCGAAGAAGAACCAAGTTGAATAGCGGAATGTTGAGCTGACTCAACAGGATGTGACTGAAAAGAAAGAAAGGGCGTCTGCCCGAAAAGAGAAGAAGAAGAGGAAGTCAGTTTCTCCTCGAGCTCCGAAGAAGAAGTCTGTTGCAAGTAAGTCCAGAAAGGTTGCATCTGCCTCGTCTGATGAGGAATCTTCTGATGATAATGCTGGCGAAGAAATTCCCATGTATGATCAATAAGCGTTGCTCGATAAGCCATACCAAACCCCATCACCTGCCAAGAAGTCACCGCCTGTGAGATCTTCACCAAGGCTTGCACCTGTCCCCTCAGATAAACCTTCGGGTTCTACTACCCTAGCTGCCAAGAGAAAATTGATCACTGATGAGAAAGCTACTGTTTCTGCCAAGAAGGCGAAGAAAATCATTCCTGCTTCCATAGAGGAATATGATTTTGAGATGATATTCGGCATCACTGAAGGTGCCTCCTATGATGCGAATCCAGCTGAGTTGGGTAATTTGTGTCTACCAGAAGATGTTACCAAGATGGTAGCCAAGCACTTCACTGATCTGAAAGAAATCACCAAAGAACTCAATCAGGCTGTCGAAGATAAGAAGCTTCTGGAGAAGATGAGGAGGGAAGCAAAGTCTGAATCTGAAAGAAAAGATGTGAACAAGGCTATTCTTGAGATCACCAAAGCTCTTACTACCATGAGAAATAACAAGATTGAGTGGCACTCCAGGATGAAGATGGTTGTCTCTCAGCTTTGTGATCGCAGAATCGAAGAGATTAAGCGTCAGGAAGATCTTGCTCGACGCAGGGAGAAAGAAGAAAAATGTAACAGAGCTTAGGCTAGAGCATATAAGTCAAAAGAAGTCAAGGACCGTCGTGTCCAATCTACTTCAGCTGATGCTCCCATTGACACAAGTGCCCCACTACAGCAGATTCCACCATCCCCTCGTCCCGAGGAAGTGACCGAGCAATATGTTGAGGCTTTGGTAGTTCCTACCTCAGCCGAACATGAAGCTGATGTTGTGGACATATATCTTGTCAATCCTGATGAAGTAAAAGCTGCACCCGAGCAAAATGCTCCCAATGAAAAGATTGACAAAGAAATTGAAATGGAAAAGCTAGTCCCATCGCCAGTGAAGGATATTCAAGCTGAACCCTCCGGATCGACTAAGGAGGGAGAAAAGGTTGAGGGGGAGCAAGTTGCTGCCCAAGGTACTACCCCTACGGTCTCCTCATCTGGAGCTCCTGCCCCGATGGAGGTTGACCCTACTCCTGGTTCTTTGGCTTCACAACCAGAACAGGAAGAAAAGAAGTTTGAAGAGCCCATGGCTCACGAGGAGAAAGATGAAGAAGTTGCACCACCAGTTCTGTCCCACCAGGTCATTCCACCAATGCTGCCGCAGCAGGCTGAAGAAGTTTTTGTGCCACCACCATTTGCTGAGTCACCGAAAGAAAATGCCCTTGTGCCTGAGTCTGAGAAAGCCGCTGAAGGAGTTCCAGTGAAAGAAAATGATTGTCAGTCCAATGATCCCATGCCATCTGCTTCAGAGAAGGTTAGGGTACCTCATGTTCCAGTGCAACCCTCTGATGAGAACGCATCTACAGCTGATGATGTTCAGCCGATGGAAATTAGCGAAGAAGTTTATCGGAAAAATCTTCAGGAATCTTTCCCGCTATTTTCATCTGAGTATGGCCCCAATGGCCCAGCTTTCAATGAGCAGCTTCACTCATTGAAGCTTGCGTTCTTTGGGGTAAGCCCATATGAAGGAGAAAGAACATCTTTGTCTCTGAGGTTTTGGACTGAGGAGCAGGCAATATATTATGCTCGGATCTTGTTTGGCAAGCACAGGATTTTCAATCACAAGATGTTGAACTTCGCCAAGCTCGAAGGAATGCCATGCTTCTACAATACTCTTGACCATATTGAGCATGCACTTCTGAAGAGTTTTATGCGATTCAATCATGGATGGAACAAAGAGATTATTCTTCAGTTCTACGCCAGGTTGTACATCACAGGGCAGATGGAAAACACTTCAACATGGACGCTTGAATGGATGATAGGCAGAGAAAGAATCAAATGCTCAGCAGATCACTTTCTGGCCCTGATAAATTACCTCAGTGTGAATTTGAGAATGAAAGAGAACACAGACTGCATTTCTGGGAAGTATCTGATGCCCAACTCCATTTCCTGATGGATCCCACAATGGAACATATTCTTTTACATATCTCAATAATATCAAGTTTCCTCTCTATGTGTTGAAAATCATGAAGCTTTGCTTGTTTTGCCTTCCTATGCTAGTTGATTCTTGTTCCCATAATTTGTTTGCTCACAACATACCTATGCATAGGAAGTGGGTTAGACTTAAATGTGCTAGTCATATGCTTCATGATGCTCTCTTTGTATTTCAATTCTTATCTTTTATGCGAGCATCATTGAAATCATCATGCCTAGCTAAAAGGCATTAAAGAAAAGCGCTTGTTGGGAGACAACCCAACATTTACCCCTACTGTTTTTATGTGGTCACATGATTATGCTACTGTAGTAATCATGTTTTATTGCTTTTGTTTCAATAAAGTGCCAAGTAAAGCCTTTGGGATAGTGTGGATGACAGTTGACTTGATTCTGTGCAAAAACAGAAACTTTTGCTTCCAGTGCATAAATTCCTATCTTTTACTGGAACGTGGAATTTTTTTGAAATTTTTACAGTTGATAGATATACAGATTCTCTACGCTTTCCTAATTTTTGAGAATTTTTGGAGTACATAAGTATGGTTGGAGTACATATTATTACAGACTATTCTGTTTTTGACAGATCCTGTTTTCAATGCATAGTTTGCTTGTTTTCTAGTTTCTATGGCTTATATTGCTCAATATAAATTGTGGAAATGATATGCTACAGTAGTCATTGTGTGGAAACAATTATGAATCTTGTCTTTGATAGTACCAAAGTGAAATGGTTTGCTCTTTATCATACGAATCTATCTCACGAAGTTCCGTTAAGTCTTGTGTGATTGAAGTTTTCAAGTTTTGGGTGAGATGTCGATATGAGGAGAATAAGCAGTGACAAGACCCTAAGCTTGGAGATGCCCAAGGCACCCCAAGGTAATATTCAAGGAATATCCAAGCAACTAAGCTTGGGGATGCCCCGGAAGGCATCCCCTCTTTCGTCTCCATCATTATCGGTAACCTCACTTGGAGCTACATTTTTATTCGTCACATGATATGTGTTTTGCTTGGAGCATCACTTTATTTTATTTGTATTTGCTTGATGCTATTTATAATAATGTTTTGCATCTTTTATTTCAGTAAAAGTGGCAAGGATAGCCATCACCATGCTTATTTTGCAAATATATGAGTTGCTGTTTCAAAACAGAAAGTTTATCACTGTTGCAATAATTATCCAGAAAATTCAGAATGTGATAAAATGTTTAAACTTTCTGAAAAATAAGCTCTGATAAATTTTCTACAGTGTGGTAAATTTTCATAATTTTTGGAGTTTAATAAATATTGATACTCTTGCATTCTTTACAAACTGTGCTGTTTTGGCAGATTGCTGTTATGTTTGCATTGTTTGCATATGTTTGCTTGTTTAATGATTCTATTTGAGGATAGGAGTATTAAATATGCAGAGGCATTTAGTATGCAATGTTGAATAATAATTTTAGTGATTTGCTACAGTAGAGAATGATAAGGTTTTTGCATTGGTTTATACTAACTTATCTCACGAGTTCTTGTTGAGTTTTGTGTGGATGAAGTTTTTAAGATTTAGGGAAACCGTGATATAAAAGGAATTAAGGAGACACAAAATCTCAAGCTTGGGGATGCCCAAGGCATCCCAAGATAATATTTCAAGAAGTCTCAAGCATCTAAGCTTGGGGATGCCCCGGTAGGCATCCCACCTTTCTTCATCAACAATTATCGATTAGTATCGGTTGAGCCTAAGTTTTTGCTTCTTCACATGAGTTGTGCTACTCTTGGAATGTCATTTTGTTTTGTTTTGCTTTCTGTTTTAATAAAATACTTAGATCTGAAAGTTTTTAAATAAGAGAGAGTCCACAATTAGCTACCTATTTACTTAACTACTCGCTTGATCTTCACTTATATCTTTTTGGAGTAGCTTGTCGTTTACTCTTGTGCTTCACTTATATCCTATGAGTAAATTGTTGAATGGATTGAATATCATGAAGTTGAAATTATATGTTCATATCATGCCTATTGGTAGCTTCACATTGGGTTTAGAAAGTGAAATCTTTTGAGGCTTGACAATCACAATATTGGTCATACAAGCAATTCATGAATGATTAGTAGAAGGAAGAGAACTTTCACATGCAAATACACTATCTTGGAAATCTTTTGTGATTGTGACCCCCCATCAAAATATTATATGCCAAAATTGTTGACGTTGGACAAGGAAGACAACGTAATGATTTATGTTTGTTCATATTCACATAGAAGTTATATTGTCATAGATCCTTCAACATGTGGTGCTTGCCCCCCATCTTTGCTAGCAAAAACTCCGCACTAAGTAGAGATACTACTTGTGCATCCAAAAACCCTTAAACCCAAATCTTATTTTCAAGAGTCCACCATACCTACCTATGGATTGAGTAAGATCCTTCGAGTAAGTTGTCATCGGTGCAATAAAGCAATAAAAATTGCTTCTAAAAGTGTAAGAGAAAATCGAGCGTTGTACGAACTTGTGATGGTAAAGAAATAAAAGCAACAGACTGCATAATAAAGGTTGCCATCACAAGGGGCAATATAACGTGATATTATTTTGCACTAAGGGGTTGAGCATACAAACAAATAAGCGCATGGCAACCTCTGCTTCCCTCTGCGAAGGGCCTACCTTTTACTTTTATGCAAGAGTCAAAGTTTTTCTCTCTATTCCTTTTTAGTTTTCTCTTTTGGCAATCATCATGTGGTGAGGAAAGATCTAGGCACATATATCCAGTTGGATATGGGTAGCATGAGTTATTATTGTTGACATCACCCTTGAGGTGAATAAGTTGGGAGGCGAAATTATAAGCCCCTATCTTTCTATGTGTCCGGTTGAAATGTTTTGCTCAGGTGTATGCGGTGAGTGTTAGCAATCATAGAAGACTATATGATGGTTGAGTATGTGGAGCTCTTACTTAGACTCTGTTGAATAAGTTGAATTGCAATTGTTTGGTGACTAAGAATATAGGTTGTTGAGTTTCAAGAGAATTCATTGTTTGAACCTTAACATGTGAATTGGTTGCTACTTTAACATGAGAAGTTTTATAAGAAAGAATTGCTATTATGATGCTAGGAAAAGTGATTGAAATTATCATTGATCAAACTTCTGCACTTTGCTAGCATTCACACTTCATAAATTATTTCTTTTATCATTTACCTACTCGAGGACGAGTAGGAATGAAGCTTGGGGATGCTGATACGTCTCCAACGTATCTATAATTTATGAAATATTCATGCTGTTATATTATCATTCTTGGATGTTTTACAATCATTTTATAGAAACTTTATATCATTTTTTTGGGACTAACCTATTAACCCAGTGCCCAGTGCCAGTTGCTGTTTTTGCTTTTTTTTACATCGCATGAAATCAATATCAAACGGAGTACAAACACCGTGAAACTTTTTGTGGATTTTTTATGGACCAGAAGACATCCAGTGGGCCAGAGAAGCACCTTGGGGGTGCCCCGAGGGGGGCACAACCCACCAGGGCACGCCTGGGGGCCCAGGCGCGCCCAGGTGGGTTGTGCCCACCTCGGTGGCCTCCCGCACCGCCTCTTCGCCATATAAATTGCCAAATATTCCAAAAACCCTCGGAGACCCTAGATCAGAAGTTCCGCCGCCTCAAGGCCTCTATATCCACGAGATCCAATCTAGACCCCGTTCCGGCACCCTGCCGGAGGGGGAGATCATCACCGGTGGCCATCTTCATCATCCCGGCTACCACCACGATGAGGAGGGAGTAGTCCACCCTCGGGGCTGAGGGTTTGTACCAGTAGCTATGTGTTTAATCTCTCTCTCTCGTGTTCTTGAGATGCACAATCTTGATGTATCGCGGGCTTTGTTAATATAGTTGGATCATATGGTGTTTTCCCCTCTCTATCTTGTTGTGATGAATTGAGTTTTCCCTTTGAGATTTCGTTTTATCGGATTGAATACTTTTTTGGATTTGAGAGCACTTGATATATGTCTTGTATACGAATACCCGTGGTGACAATGGGGTATTATATTGATTCACTTTATATATATTTTGGCACTCAACTCGTGGATTCCCGAGGTGACATTGGGGTAATCTATGCATAGGGGTTGATGCACGTTCTTGTCTTTGTTTCTCCGGTAGAAATCTTGGGGCACTCTTTGAGGTTCTTTGTGTTGGATTGAGTATTATGAATCTGAAATTATTTGGTGTTATTTTAGTATGAACTCTTGGATAGATCGATCGGAAAGAATAGCTTCGAGGTGGTTTCGTACCCTACAAACAATTTCTTCTTATCTTCTCCACTAGATAGGAACTTTGGAGTGATTCTTCATCGCACTTTGAGGGATGGTTATATGATCCAATTATATTAGCATTGTTGAGAGATTGCACTAGCGAAAGTACAGACCCTAGGCCTCATTTTCAAGCATTGCAATACCGTTTGTGCTCCGTTTTATCAATTGCTACCTTGCTGTTTTTTTATTGTTCCTTTTACAAAAATCAATATCTACTATCATTACTATGCTTGTATCACCATCTCTTCGCCGAACTAGTGCACCTATACAAATTACCATTGTATTTGGTGTGTTGGGGACACAAGAGACTTTATTATTTGGTTGCAGGGTTATTTGAGAGAGACCATCTTCATCCTACGCCTCCCACGGATTGATAAACCTTAGGTCGTCCACTTGAGGGAAATTTGCTACTGTCCTACAAAACTCTGCGCTTGGAGGCCCAACACGAGTCTACAAGAACAAGTTGTGTAGTAGACATCACACGCATCATCATTGTCATATTGCTTTGGATGATCATGTAGTTGACATCGTATTTGTGGCAAAGCCACCGTTCATAATTCTTTCATACATGTCACTCTTGGTTCATTGCACATCCCGATACACCGCCGGAGGCATTCATATAGAGTCATATTTTGTTCTAGTATTGAGTTGTAATTTTTTGAGTTGTAAGTAAATAGAAGTATGATGATCTTCATTATTAGAGCATTGTCCCATGTGAGGAAATAAAAAAAAGCGGCCAAAGAAGCCAAAGAAAAACAAAGAGAAAAAAAAAAGAAGAAAGAAAAAAAAGAAAAAAAAGAAAAAAAGAAAATGAGAGAAAAAGAGAGAAGGGGCAATGTTACTATCCTTTTTCCATACTTGTGCTTCAAAGTAGCACCATGATCTTCATGATAGAGAGTCTCCTATGTTGTCACTTTCATGTACTAGTGGGAATTTTTCATTATAGAACTTGTCTTGTATATTCCAACGATGGGCTTCCTCAAATTGCCCTAGGTCTTCATGAGCAAGCAAGTTGGATGCACACCCACTTAGTTTTCTTTTTGAGCTTTCATACACTTATAGCTCTAGTGCATCCGTTGCATGGCAATCCCTACTCACTCACATTGATATCAATTGATGGCCATATCCATAGCCCGTTGATACGCCTAGTTGATGTGAGACTATCTCCCTCTTTTTGTATTCTCCACAACCACCATATTCAATTCCACCTATAGTGCTATGTCCATGGCTCATACTCATGTATTGCATGAAAGTTGAAAAGGTTTGAGAACGTCAAAAGTATGAAATAATTGCTTGGCTTGTCATCGGGGTTGTGCATGATTTGAGTATTTTGTGTGACGAAGATGGAGCATAGCCAGACTATATGATTTTGTAGGGATAAGCTTTCTTTGGCCATGTTATTTTGAGAAGACATAATTGCCTTGTTAGTATGCTTGAAGTATTATTGTTTTTATGTCAATATTAAACTTTTCTTTTGAATCTTATGCATCTGAACATTCATGCCACAATAAAGAAAATTACATGGATAAATATGTTAGGTAGCATTCCACATAAAAAATTCTGGTTTTTATCATTTACCTACTCGAGGACGAGCAGGAATTAAGCTTGGGGATGCTTGATACGTCTCCAATGTATCTATAATTTTTGATTGTTCCATGCTATTATATTATCTGTTTTGGATGTTTTATATGCATTAATATGCTATTTTATATTATTTTTAGGACTAACCTATTAACCTAGAGCCCTGTGCCAGCTTCTATTTTTTTTCCTTGTTTTTGAGTTTCGCAGAAAAGGAATACCAAACGGAGTCCAAACGGAATAAAACTTTCGCGATGATTTTTCTTGGACCAGAAGGAAACCAGGAGACTTGGAGATGAAGTCAGAGGAGCCACGAGGCGGCCACAAGGACGGAGGGCATGCCCAGGGGGGTAGGGTGCAACCCCACCCTTGTGGGGCCCTCGTGCACCTCCAGACCTAATTCTTTCGCCTATATATTCCCATATATCCCCAAACCAACAGAGGCATCCACGAAAAGACTTTTCCACCGCCGCAACTTTCTGTACCCGTGAGATCCCATCTAGGGACCTTTTCTGGCACCCTGCTGGAGGGGGATTCGATCACGGAGGGCTTCTACATCAACACCATTGCCCTTCCGATGAAGCGTGAGTAGTTTACCACAGACCTACGGGTCCATAGCTAGTAGCTAGGTGGCTTCTTCTCTCTCTTTGATTCTCAATACCATGTTCTCCTCGATGTTCTTGGAGATCTATTCGATGTAATACTTTTTTGCAGTGTGTTTGCCGAGATCCGATGAATTGTGGATTTATGATCAGCTTATCTATGAATATTATTTGAATCTTCTCTGAATTCTTATATGCATGATTTGATATCTTTGTAATTCTCTTCGAACTATCGGTTTGGTTTGGCCAACTAGATTGGTTTTTCTTGCAATGGGAGAAGTACTTAGCTTTGGGTTCAATCTTGCGGTATCCTTTCCGAGTGACAGTAGGGGCAGCAAGGCACGTATTGTATTGTTGCCATCGAGGATAAAAATATGGGGTTTTTATCATATTGCTTGAGTTAATTCCCTTACATCATGTCATCTTACTTAATGCATTACTCCGTTCTTTATGAACTTAATACTCTAGATGCATGCTAGATAGCGGTCAATGTGTGGAGTAATAGTAGTAGATGCAGAATCGTTTCAGTCTACTTGACACGGACGTGATGCCTATATTCATGATCATTGCCTTAGATATCGTCATAACTTTGATCTTTTCTATCAATTGCTCAGCAGTAATTTGTTCACCCACCGTATTATTTTCTATCTTGAGAGAAGCCTCTAGTGAAACCTATGGCCCCCAGGTCTATTTTCCATCATGTAATCTTCTATTTTCCATCACATTAGTTTCCGATCTACTATTTTGCAATCTTTTACTTTCCGATCTATAAAACAAAAATACCAAAAATATTTACTTTATCGTTTATCTATCTCTATCAGATCTCACTTTTGCAAATAACCGTGAAGGGATTGACAGCCCCTTTATCGCGTTGGGTGCAAGTTGTTTGATTGTTTGTGCAGGTATTCGGTGATTTGTGCATTGTCTCCTACTGGATTGATACCTTGGTTCTCAAACTGAGGGAAATACTTATCTCTACTTTGCTGCATCACCCTTTCCTCTTCACAGGAAAAACCAACGCAAGCTCAAGAAGTAGCAGGGGCCCAAATTATGTTTAGGCCTATTAAAGGCCCACCGTGGGCACATGTCGTGGGAAACCCGTGAATGACTTTAACGCACGGGCGGGTAACTGCCAATTCACTCTTCCCACCGCGCCCTTATCCTTAGTCACATATGCCGCATGCATTGAGTGGGGTAGGTAATGGAGGCGCGTGGCGCGGGAGAGCATCAAGGCAAGGGCCTGATTTTCTTGGATTGGTGGAGGAGGACGGCGGGTACTCGCCGGGGAATCAACCCCTACCCCCAGCTCGCCTATAAAAGGAGGAGCGGGGGAGGAACGGAGGCAGTCATCCACATACCTCTCCTCCTCCGCCTTCTGCTTCTTTTGGGTATGCTGAAAGGAAGAGCCCGGGGCCGAGCCCCGGGCCCTAGCTTGGAGTTGCCGATGATGTCAAATGCTCGTGCTGATGCTTGGGGAGTGAGTCTAGTCCGGTGTCGCGCATTGCCGGGGGTCGCCACCCTGTTGGTGAGGTGTCCGGGGCTCTTGATGCTCGCCTTGGATGTAGTATATGGGGTCCTTGGTAATCCCAGCACTGCTCCTTCCGGCGGACCTCGCATTCTTGCTAAGGATGGCGGCGTCTTCCTACCCGCCAAGGTGGGGAGCGGTGCGCCTCGAGTGTCCTGCTCGTCGCAGTCGCTCGCCGTCTCTTCGGGGGAGGTGCCGGGCTGGGGGCCTGGGGTCTTCCTGGAGCGGTGTTGATGAAGATGAAGTTAGGGAAGACGGAGAAGGTGGGAGGCAGACCGTCAGGTCGGAGTACGAGGGCACCGACGTGCTCTTCTCGTACTGACGTCCTGCCGCCTCGTCTTCCGTTCTTCCCCTCCCCTCCCTAGCACTGTCTTCACCAGGCTCCCGACCGCCGGGGAGGGAGGCCACTCTCTTGGTGCCTTCGCCTCCTCCAGCAGTCTTCCAGCTGAGCTCCGACGGCCTTCCCTGTCGGCGCTTGTGCTGGGGCTTTTGACTGGTCCTGGAGGTGGTGACCAAGGCACCGCCTAGCTGCTCCTTCCGTCCACCTTCTTCGCAGCCTCGCCACTCTCGATCTTGTCAGGCCGCGCCCGGCAGGCCACGACGGGATCGGGGGTGGGCTCCTGCTTGGGTGCTCTTTCAGCCGTCTTCTCTTCCCATCGCAATACCTAGTGGAGGGAAAACGAAAAGAGGAGATCACGGGGCACTTATCTTTTTTTCAGTCTTAAATCTGTAGGCACTTGCCAAATTTTAGTTCAAATAATGTAATCTCTTGTATCCATGTTTATGTTCCGTGAGATTTGTACTTGTTGATTAGCATATTAATGAAAAAGATAAGCTTTGCCGGGCACTTGTGCATGTATGATATCAATGCAGAGGTGAAACGCCTCCATACTTTCACGTAAACAATTAGATCCCGGTAAGCTACCTTGCCGGCACCCCATAGGACTACTGCCGTGAGGCTGAGCCTGCCGGGCGCAGAACCCATTGGGAGAGACCAGCCCCCTGCCAACCCCTTTCAGCCAAAGGCCACTACGACCATCCTGACCGAAGCAGCGTTCGTGTCAGTAGATGGGAGCACCTTTGTTTCTGAGGCGGCGAGGTTTTCATATGCACAAGTCCTACTCACGGAACATGTATGGACAAGAGATGGAACTTATCTGTTTGGCTTGCCGGAGATCGCAGTGCTGGCTTGTCTTCGCATCCTCTTCCTGGGACAAAGTCCACGGTAGGAGCCTGCAGTTTATGCAAATGAAGATGATGCCAGATGCAATCTATCTACATGATCATGCAACCTATCTACATGAATCATGCAATGCTTATGCATGCATGCAACTTGTCGGGGGCCCCCAGCGCTTCATTTATTTCTCTGTTGCTCAGGGTCTGCGCCTGGCTTTGTACAAAGGGTTACATGCAGCTGAGGCAAGGCCTGTACAAAAGAGTGGCTGCCGGGCAGGGCCCGACAGCCGCGCCTTACGGGTAGAACTTGCGGAGATGCTCAATATTCCATGAGTTTTGCAATTGAATGCCATCTCCGGTCTCCAGACGGATTGCGCCAGGTCTGGTGACTCGTACTACCCGGTAAGGGCCTTCCCACTTCGACGACAGCTTGTTTGTACCCTTGGCGGACTGAACGCGCCTAAGGACAAGGTCGCCTTCCTCAAAACACCGGGCATGAACCCTGCGGCTATGATAGCGATGCAGGGCTTGCTGATAGCGTGCAACACGCATAGCAGCCCGGAGACGGTTCTCCTCGAGAAGCACGGCGTCGTCACGCATGTGCTGTTCCTGCGCTACTTCATCATAGGCAAGCACTCGAGGTGACCCGTAAATGAGTTCCGTGGGGTTAATTTCTTCTGCCCCATAGACTAGGGAGAAGGGAGTCTGCCCGGTAGCTCGATTTGGTGTCGTTCTGAGGGACCAAAGAACCACCGGCAGCTCATTGATCCATGGCCTGCCGTGCTTCCGCAGCTTATCGAATGTTCTTGTCTTGAGTCCCCGCAGCACTTCAGCATTCGCCCTCTCAGCTTGTCCATTGCTTTTGGGATGTGCAACAGAGGCAAATAAGATCTTGCTTCCGAGGGCATGAACATATTGCATGAAGGCGCAGCTCGTGAACTGGGTGCTGTTGTCGGTGATGATCCGGGCAGGGACCCCGAAGCGGCACACCAATCCTTTCAAGAACTTGATAGCTGACAGAGCAGTCACCTTTCTCACAGCATCTACTTCCGGCCACTTTGTAAACTTGTCGATTGCAACGAACAAGAATTCAAAGCCCCCGACAGCTCGGGGGAAAGGGCCGAGGATATCGAGCCCCCAAACCGAAAATGGCCATGACAAAGGGATTGTCTAGAGTGCTTGAGCAGGCAGATGGATATTTTTGGAATGGAACTGCCAGGCTTCACACTTGGTGATGAGCTCAACCGCATCTTGGAGGGTTGTGGGCCAATATAATCCTTGCCGGAATGCTTTCCCAACCAAAGCCCTTGATCCAATGTGGGAGCCGCACATGCCTTTGTGTATCTCTGCCAGCAGTTCCTTTCCTCCTTCCCGGCAAATGCACTTCAATTTCACACCGTTGGGCCTTCTTCTGTATAGTGTGTCATCGACAAACTGATACATACTGGCCCTCCGGGCTACTCTTTCAGCTTCTTATTGCTCTTCGGAAAGTTCTCCGGTTTGGAGGAAATGGACTATGTGCCTTGCCCAAGTTGGAGCCTGAGGCTCGGCAACGAGGACTAGCGGCACCTCCTCATTCGTGGGGGCGCATCCCTTGACTGCGGGGACCAATGGCCCGGTAGGAGGGTGCAGCCTAGCAAACGAAGGGGAGTTGTTTCCAGCAGGGTCCCTGCCAGGAGCCCCGAAAGGCTCTACCGGGAGAGGCTTACCAGAGTCCAATTTCCTCCTCTTTCGGGCCATTGTTGTCGGGGATACGGAGGGCTGAATAATATGGAGAACAGAAGTCCCTGGTTCCACAGGAAGCTTCTACGCAGCGCACTTTGATAGGTGATCAACAATGCTGTTTTCCGCACGGGGTACGTGCTCTGTTTGCAACCCGTCAAAGCGCTCCTCCAATCTTCTCACTTCCTTGACGTATGCCTCCATCAATGGGCTTTGGTAATCCTTGTTGACTTGTCTCACTACCAGCTATGAATCTCCTCGAATGATCAGCTTCTTGATTCCCAACTCTGTAGCAATCCTGAGCCCGGCAAGATGCCCTTCATATTCTTTGTATTGTTGGCTGCCTCCTCCCGGGGAAAGTGCATTTGGACGACGTACCTCAGGTGCTCTCTAGTGGGAGCCACGAGAAGCACGCCAGCCCCTGAACCTTGTAGGGAGAAGGCACCATCGAAATACATGATCCATTCTTGGGGCACTTCCTTGCTGGGGATAACTGTTTCCTGTACTTCTTCATCAGGGGTTGGCATCCATTCTACAATAAACTCTGCCAACGCCCTGCTCTAGATTGTTGATGTGCTTTCAAACTTCAGGCCAAAGCTGGATAACTCCAATGCCCACTCCACTATCCTGCCGGTGGCCTCTAGGTTTCGAAGTATCCTTTGCAACGGGAAGCGGGTGATAACCGTGATCTCATGGGCTTGGAAGTAGTGGTGCAGTTTCCTTGAGGCCATGATAAGGCCACTTTTGCACGCCAGAATACCTGGATCTAGCCCCCTGCAACAGGGAGCTGATGAAGTATACTGGGCGCTGCACCACCTTCTTCCTTGCCAGTGCCTCTGCTATGCTTTTCCTTGGCGGGAACTGTGGCTTCCACGACCTCTGCCGCGACCACATCCCGGTACATCTTATCCACCCAAATAATTGTGTCTTTCTTGTCCGACGGAACAGAAATGATGCCCATCGGCCCTGGCATCTTCAAGGTGTTGTAGGCATAGTGGGATGCTGCCATGAATTTGGCCAGGGCTGGGCGCCCAAGGATCCCGTTGTACGGCAAAGGGAGGTTAACTACATCAAACACAACTTTCTCAATCATGTAGTTCAACTCTCCTCCAAATGTCACTTGCAACATAACCTTTCCCTTAGGACGGCTCCTGCCGGGATTGACTCCTTGAAACATGCCTGTGGCCTTAAGTTCTTCCTCTGCTATCTGGAGTTTGCTGATAACCTTTGGGGAAATCAGATTCAACCCAGCCCCGCTGTCAACCAGCATCTTTGTGACCTTGAGGTTGCGAATTGTTGGTGAGACCAACAACGGCAAGCACCCTACCATAGTAATGCGGTCGGGGTGGTCATCTTCATCAAAGATGATGGGCGTGCGTGACCACTTGAGCGGCTTCCGAGAATCTACCGCTGGCTCCATGGCATGGACTTCACGCGCCCACTGTTTAAGTTGGCGGTGAGAGGAGTGCAAAGATGCACCCCCGTCAATGCACAGGGCGTCAGTGGCCTTCTGGAATTCCTGCTCACTGGTTTCCTCTTCATTCCCTCCATCACTCTCGTTACTGCAGTCCTCCTTCTCTCGGCCCTTGGCGGGTTTCCCTTGGTTCCGAGGAGCCTTGCCGGGGCGATTTGCTTCACCACCCCGGCCCTTCCCGCCAGCGCCATTCTGACCTTTTTCCTTATCGCGCTTCTCATACTCAGCCTTCTGTCTCTTGACGAGCTGCTCAACCTTATGACACTCCTGGGAATCATGGCCCTTGGTCCGATGAATCTTACAGTACGGCCCATCACTTTTCCCAGCTTTCTCGGCAGCCTTCCGGGGCATCCCCAAGCTTAGTTAATTCGATCTTCCTTGAATATTGCCTTGGGGGTGCCTTGGGAATCCCCAAGCTTAGGGTCTTGTCACTCCTTATTCTCCTCATATCGATATCTCACCCAAAACATGAAAACTTCAATCACACAAAACTTAACGGAACTTCGTGAGATAGGTTAGTATGATAAAGTGCAAACCATTTCACTTTGGTACTGTCAAAGACAAGATTCATAATTGTTTCCACACAATTCCTACTGTAGAATATCATTTCCACAATTTATATTGAGCAATATAAGCCATAGAAACTAGGAAACAAGCAAACTATGCATTGAAAACAGAATCTGTCAAAAACAGAATAGTCTGTAATAATCTGTACTCCAACCATACTTCTGCTACTCCAAAAATTCTGAAAAATTAGGACAACGTAGGTAATTTGTATATATATCACTTGTAAAAAATTCAGATCAAAATCACATTCCAGGGAATTTTCAAAATTCCTGAACTGAGCGCAAAAGTTTCTGTTTTTGCACAGAATCAAGTCAACTATCATCCACGCTATCCCAAAGGCTTTACTTGGCACTTTATTGAAACAAAAGCTATAAAACATGATTAATACAGTAGCCTAATCATGTGAATAGACAAAAACAGTAGATATAAGTGTTGGGTTATCTCCCAACAAGCGCTTTTCTTTACTGCTTTTTAGCTAGGCACGATGATTTCAATGATGCTCGCATAAAAGATAAGAATTGAAACATAAAGAGAGCATCATGAAGCATATAACTAGCACATTTAAGTCTAACCCACTTTCTATGCATAGGGATTTTGTGAGCAAATAATTTATGGGAACAAGAATCAACTAGCATAGGAAGGCAAAACAAGCAAAACTTTAAGATTTTTAACACATAGAGAGAAAACTTGATATTATTGCAATATGTAAAAACATATGTCCCTCTCTCATAATAATTTTCAGTAGCATCATGAATGAATTCAACAATATAACTATCACATAAAGCATTCTTTTCATGATCCACAAGCATATAAATTTTATTACTCTCCACATAAGCAAATTTATTCTCATGAATTGTAGTGGGAGCAAACTCAACAAAATAACTATCATGGGATTGAAAATTAAAATCATGATGACAAGTTTCATGGTTATAATTATTCTATATAGCATACATGTCATCACCATAATCATCATAGATAGCAACTTTGTTTTCACAATCAATTGAAACCTCTTCCGAAATAGTGGATTCATCACTAAATAAAGTCATGACCTCTCCAAATCCACTTTCATAATTATCACAATAAGATTCAACACCCTCCAAAATAGTGGGATCATCATTACATAAAGTTGACACTCTTCCAAACCCACTTTCATCAATATAATCATCATAAATAGGAGACATGCAATCATTATAACAAATTTGCACATCAAATCTTGGGGGACTAAAAATATCATCTTCATCAAACATAGCATCCCCAAGCATATGGCTTTGCATATCATTAGCATCATGGATATTCAAAGAGTTCATACCAACAACATTGCAATCATGCTCATCATTCAAAGATTTTTTGTCAAACATTTTATAGAATTCTTCTTCTATCAATTGAGCACAATTTTCCTTTCCATCATTTTCACGAAAGACATTATAGAGATGAATAATATGATGCAACCTCAATTCCATTTTTTTGTAGTTTTCTTTTATAAACCAAACTAGTGATAAAACAAGAAACTAAAAGATTCGATTGCAAGATCTAAAGATATACCTTCAAGCACTCACCTCCCCGGCAACGGTGCCAGAAAAGAGCTTCGTTGACGGGATGTGAGTGCCGCTTACCTAGCCTCCCCGGCAACGACGCCAGAAAAGAGCTTGATGTCTACTATGCAACTTTATTCTTGTAGACTCGTGTTGGGCCTCCAAGCGCAGAGTTTTGTAGGACAGTAGCAATTTTCCCTCAAGTGGATGACCTAAGGTTTATCAATCCGTGGGAGGCGTAGGATGAAGATGGTCTCTCTCAAACAACCCTGCAACCAAATACAAGAAATCGCTTGTGTCCCCAACACACCCAATACAATGGCAAATTGTATAGGTGCACTAGTTCGGCGAAGAGATGGTGATAAAAGTGTAATATGGATGGTAGAAATATATTTTTATAATCTGAATAAATAAAAACAGCAAGGTAGCAAGTGACAAAAGTGAGCACAAACGGTATTGCAATGCTTGAAAATAAGGCCTAGGGTCCGTACTTTCGCTAGTGTAATCTCTCAACAATGCTAATATAATTGGATCATATAACCATCCCTCAACGTGCGATGAAGAATCACTCCAAAGTTCTTATCTAGCGGAGAACATAAGAAGAAATTGTTTGTAGGGTACGAAACCACCTTAAAGTTATTCTTTCCGTTCGATCTATTCTAGAGTTCGTACTAAAATAACACAAAGCTATTCTTTCCGTTCAATCTATCCAAGAGTTCGTACTAAAATAACACCATATGATACACATCAACCAACTCTAATGTCACCGAGATACTCCAATGTCACCGCGAGTATCCGTGAGTTGATTATGCGATATGCATCAAACAATTTCAGATTCATAATACTCAATCCAACACAAAGAACTTCAAAGAGTGCCCCAAGATTTCTACCGGAGAAACAAGGACGAAAACGTGCATCAACCCCTATGCATAGATCACCCCAATGTCACCTCGGGAATCCGCGAGTTGAGTGCCAAGACATAGATCAAGTGCTCTCAAATCCATAAAAGTATTCAATCCGATAAAATGAAATCTCAAAGGGAAAACTCAATTCACAACAAGATAGAGAGGGAGAAACACCATATGATCCAACTATATTAACAAAGCCCGCGATACATCAAGATCGTGCCATCAAGAACACCAGAGAGAGAGAGATTAAACACATAGCTATTGGTACAAACCCTCAGCCCCGAGGGTGGACTACTCCCTCCTGATCATGGTGGCCGCCGGGATGATGAAGATGGACACCGGTGATGATTTCCCCCTCCGGCAGGGTGCCGGAACGGGGTCTAGATTGGTTTTTCGTGGCTACAGAGGCTTGCGGTAGCGGAACTTCTGATCTAGGGTTACCCCGAGGGTTTTTGGAATATTTGGTGATTTATAGGGCAAAGAGGGGGTGCGGGAGGCCACCGAGGTGGGCACAACCCACCTGGGCGCGCCTGGGCCCCCAGGCGTGCCCTGGTGGGTTGTGCCCCCCTCAGGGCACCCTCCAGGTGCTTCTCTGGCCCACTGGATGTCTTCTGGTCCATAAAAATCCACAAAAAGTTTCGCGGTGTTTGGACTCCGTTTGATATTGATTTCCTGCGATGTAAAAAACAAGCAAAAACAGCAACTGGCAATGGGCACTGGGTCAATAGGTTAGTCCCAAAAAATGATATAAAGTTGCTATAAAATGATTGTAAAACATCCAAGAATGATAATATAACAGCATGAATACTTCATAAATTATAGATACATTGGAGACGTATCATGCTTCTTGTTCTTCTTCTTCTTACTGATGGTTTCGTCGTCATCTTCTGAGTCGATGTCGACGCAATCTTCCTCTCCAGGAAGTTTCTTCCCCTCCTCCACCTGAGCATATTTGTCCACCAAAGTGTAGATCTCCTTCACAGTCTTGGGCAACCGAACGTTCGTCTTGGAACGTATCCTGCGGTTGCGCACATTGGATTGGAAGGCAGCTATCGCGGCAGCTGGGTGGATATCAGGGATATTTCTGTGGACTCGACTGAATCTCTGCAAGTACTTCCGCAGAGTTTCTCCTTCTTTCTGCCGGAGAAGCTGCAAGTCGCTGGGCCGCCCTGGTTCTTGATGGCCGCCCATGAAGGCACCAATGAACTCGTGGCACAGGTCAGCCCAGGTCGAAATGGAGTTCTCCGGCAGGTGCATCAGCCAAGACCTCACATTTGACTTGAGGGCCAAAGGGAAGTAGTTGACAAACACCTTCTCATCTCTTCCCCCGGCAGCTCGAACAGTGATGGTGTAGATGCTAAAGAACTCTGCCGGGTTTAGTCTCCCATCATACTTCTCGGGTATCTCTGGCTTGAACATGCGAGTGGTCGGCCAACGGACTTGCCGCAGCTCACGGGTGAAGGCAGGGCACCCAACCTTGAAAGGCAGGCACCCGCCATCTCCGAGCGCGGGCTCGTCGACGTTGGGGCCATCACACCCATTGGACCGGCGGGGGTTGTCGCGGCGCCGCTCGTCGATGATGCGCGAGCCTTCCCTTCGCCTGCCCTCCGGGGCACGCTGTCGGCCTTGACGCGCTTGAGGATCTGACGAGGCCATCAAGACGTCATCGGGCGCTTGGTTTTGCAGCTCCCGGGCGGCTTGCCATGGTGGGGATTGCACCGTGAGGGTGGCCCCTCCCGCACGACCAGCCGCACGAGCCGTCGTTGCTGCCTGGGAAGGCCGTGGCGGTCCGGCCCGCTGTGATCCTTCCGCCTCGGCGAAACCAATCAAACTTCGGATGGTGGCTCGCCACTCATCCATCTGGTCTGCCGCCAGTGGAAATCTCAACAGTAGTTGGGCTCACGCCATGGCCTCTGAGGCAGTGCTTGGCATAGGTGATGACGATGTAGATCGTAGTGTCGCTCGGCTCCTGACGTTGCCGGTGGCGACTGCGCCGCGCTCTTGCTACTGCGAACTAGCCGTTTGGACGGTATGGTGATGCGGCGGAGGCGCCTGAGGGCCAGCGGCTCCGTCGGGCACAGTAGCTGTGTCAGCCCGCCCCGGGGGTGGCGCGTGCCCTGCGGTCGCGCCCGCAGCGGGGGCGGCCGGAGGGTTGCGATTCGCCCTAGAACTAGCATCATCACTGCAGATGTGCCCGTTGGCGAGGAGAAGGGGTTCAGATGGAACAATCCCTCCATCCGTACCTCGTGGTGCATGGCCGTCGGGATGTTGCTGATGTTGTCCTTCCTCGGTAACTCCCGTTCCTGCTTCGGCCGTGGGGGAGGTGGTGACGGCGCCGCCTGCGCCGAACATGTCCCCCGTAGCATCCACACCCTCGCGAGCCCCCGCATTCCCCGCGACGTCGGCGGTCGCGAGCGGCGGAGCCTTCGAGGTGGACGGGTGATTTGCAGCTCCGGGCTTCCTCTTGGGCGCATTAGTCGATGACGCCGTCGACGACGAAGATGTCGATGAAGATGACGCGTAGCATACGCTCTCGGTTTCGCGCAAGTGATCCCCCTACCTGGCGCACCAAAGATGTCGTGGGAAACCACGGCCACCTATGGGGCAATGAGCCCCTTTTGGTTCGGCGGGGGGATGGGCACGTTACACAAAGAGCGGAGAAGTGTCGCGCAGCACGACAGAGATCACACGGGCAATCTTTACCCAGGTTCGGGCCGCCGTGAGGCGTAAAACCCTACTCCTGCTTTGGTGGATTGATGGTGGATAATGGTGGTGAACGTAGCACACTCGCTCGGCAAGGTCACTCTGGGGGCGAGAGTGGCTACACGCGTATGGATATGTGAGGGTCCAACCCTTTCTACGGTCGCCATGGGCCTCCTTTTATAGATTAAGGGGTCACCACAGTGGCAAATCAGTCTTCGCGTACTAATTAGATAGCTAACAGTGCTATCATATCTAACTCTGCAGGCTGACAGAGTGCATTAAATGCGCTGCTTAGTGTCACATCACAGCTCGCCCGGCAGGCCCTGCCGAGCTATTTTGCCAGCTTCGCGCATGCTCGCTTGACACGTCTCAGGACGGGTGTCATATGGAGGTGTTTGCTGTAGGAAGTGGCTGCCATGTGGCAAAAAGCAGCCACTTAGTCACCTTGGAGCTTGACACCGCTTTGATTACTGACTTGCATCGCTTGTGAGGTGGAGCGGTGGAGTGGCTTGCCTCCGCCAACCCCAGCAGGCTTGTCGGGACGATCTAGAGCTTGCTTCCGGGGCAAAACCCAACCCTGCCAGGCTCGCCTGCCCGGCAAGGTAGGTCCTTCCCTTGGCGATGCCTCGTTCCTCTGGCTCACCTTGGCCTTCTCGACTTGCACTTGGATCCTTCAAAGGAATTGATCCTCCTTGTTTGGTCTGATCTTGGTCTTGTAATCTTGTCTCTGGCCTGTGCACAGTCCGTGCAATGGACCCAGGGTCTATTGCACCGGCAGCACAAGCCTACCAAAGATATGAAAGCTTATGCCGATTTAGGCCCAGATATTTTTAGTGGGCTACATGCAAATTACGGCCTATAATCATTTTTAGCCCAATTGGAATGGGCCCAACGAATGTTGGCACGTTGGGCTCCTACGAAGCTTTCGGCCGAATACATTACTAAGATAAACTTACACTATACAAAAATAGCGTCATAATTTCTACAGCCTTTGGCAGCACGATAAATGTTGTATCACAACAAAATAAATTCCAGCCATACAACAAAAGGCTTGTTGGCATAAAGTTTACAGTCCTTGCAGATAAAAGCACCATCAGATGTATAGAAGCACAGATCATTTGACCTGAGTGCTAATGTTTCAGGCTGTAGAATCTGATGGAGCAGCATGATCTTCCCCTTTTTTCCGCCATTGCTCTTGAACAACGAAGCAAATGTCTGATAGTCTAGTTTCAAAACATTCATATCTTGACGATATTTGTCAACCACTATTATTGTTTTCGAAATGACCTCCATTAGGGATTGGACTTGTGTCTGGAGCACAGATATATCACTCTAGCCGGAAAATTTTGTTCAGTAGGCGATTTGGACGAGGTTACCTTGACAACCAACCCAGAATTACGCAGGAAGGTGCTTTTTGCACTGTTAGTGGAGAGATACTGACGCACTGCAGCAAGAGATGACATTGTGCCTGTGGTAGCCTCGTCACCTTCAGGTGGTTGTGGTTGTTCAATCATTTGTTCCATAGCTTGCTGAAAGTTTCAACTTGTAGATTAGTGTACCAGATAAGTTACTAATGAGACAAAAACAAACAAAGTAGGTTTCACGTGTATACATAACTTATTTTGGTGAACTACTATAATACATTAGCATGTATTGTAGTGCCAACTACATAATAAAATCACTTTCGGAACATATGTCTATTTCCTCACATTCGTTGACATCTAAGGATAAAGAGACATGGTTTAAAGTAGGATGAACATAGTATGACATCATTCATATCATGGGCAAATAGATATAAAACAAACATGCTATTGTATCATTGTGTGGGCACGTGAACATCACAACTAGATTACAAATCAAGACCAAAAGAATATCCTTCATCTCTTTTAAACCGTGTAAGGTGAAATGATACGTTTAGACAACTGTGTAAAAAAGTGAATAGAGTAACTGACATTGGCTGCAAACCAAGCAGTTAAATGAACACGTCACAGCAACAAGCAGTTCAAAGGCAGGAGGAGTAAGGACTTACAACAGCGGCTTGAACTGGTGTGCTCATGCCCTTCATCTTGCTGGTGTGGCAATCCTTGAAGATTTGCACTGCATTCGGTTCAGGTTCTTTTTGGTCCGTACGGGCTTTCCTCTGTATTTGGAACAAGTCAATATAGATACGATAATATGGCACAGAAAAAAGAAGGAACTAGCAGCTATTTACAAGAGCCTCGCAGTGTGCAATATAGCTACGAGATCCTATTGTCTGTTGGAATTTCACTTTAGAATGGTTGGTCTTGTTCTTCAAATAGTAAGCCTAGAAGAAGATACACTTGTAAGGCACATACGTAAATACAAGTTCAATATGTGATCTGATCAAATACATATACCCTACCTGATACTTTGGATCAGACCAGTGTTTAACAAGGGTTCTCTAGTCTTCTTCTGTAATATACTCCACTGGAGATGTTTGGGCGATTTCATTGTTAGCCTTGCCTTCAAAGTGAGTTTTTCTAAGGTGATACCGATATTGTCGCAGAGCAGACTAAAAAACATGAGTGCATGCTTGTTTAGTTGCATCATCTTTCGGATCCAACTTGAACCTCATCTGTTGAAAAAAGAATGTGAGTCTTATTAGGAGGAAGCTAGAAAGTATGGGACAGAGCAAGACAATATTACAAATTGCGATGAATAACATTACTTACGGATAAATGGTCAAGGAAGGTGTTAAACTGGGTATCGTATTTCTCATTCCTGTACTGGATCCACGTTGGGAGGATACGTGCATGACACCTAATGGCAACGGCTACCTCTGATACTAACTTGGCTGACTCTGTAGCATCACGTGGCCTTTTTAAACCTGCCTCAAAATGGATCTCCATTCTTCCTCCCTTAGATTTTGTTAATATGTCAAGCATTATCCCTGATGTCTGTTTCCGCTTGCGTCGTGGTGCTAGTTCAACAACGAATATGGAAAGTGTTAGTGCACATCAAACTGTGAGAGTACATATAAAGGAGCATGCAAATGCAACTTGACTCGGTCAGGTACCGTCTTAGTGTTGATGCTCATGAGGTTCATCTTATCTTGCCAAGTCCTGTTGTGTCAGCAGTGCTTCGAAAGTAGTGTTAGGTGTGAAGGCAGCTTGGGAACTGGCCAGTTGCGGAGCAAATGAATGAGTAACTTGTTGAGATGCCGGTACAGTTGAAGCGGATGCTGCAGCTGGTGGAGCAGGTGATACTGTGTTTGTAGATTTAGCCGGTGGACTTGGACCTTCTACTGCACTATAAGTAGCAGCAAAATCTCGAGGGCTGGTCCTTTTCCGTTGCACCCGACGAGTAACACCATTCCCTACTATATTCTTTTCCTTGCTCTTTTTTGACTTTGCCATGTCAAGCCGTACCCACAACACAAAAGAATAAAATCACTCTTCAGAACTCATTGATGCATGATACAGACAAGCAATACTTTGATGTAAGACAACCGTATGAGGATGGAATATGTAAGAAAAACAGGACGGCGTGACATATTCATAGCTATGATGTGTAAACTAAGCAGAAGGATTTTCAAGAAAATAGAAGTAATGCAAGCTAGACACCATATGAAAGATGCAACCAATATCACTCTGCCAAGTTAAAAGTGTCTTGTCATAAGTGGCATTTTGAAAAATTAGAAGCAGTACAACCTAGAAGATGCAACCACTATCAAACTGCCATGTTAAAAGCGTCCAATCATGAGTGACTGATGCGGGATACACAACAGCAGTACTTTGATGTAAAACCATGGTATGATAGATAGATGCAGTGTATTCTAGACACAGAAAGGCATGTCATATGCACATGTATAACGTATAAACTCAGCAGGTGCAATTTAATCAAAATAGAAGAAATACAGGCTAGACAACATATGCAACATGAAACCAATTATCACACTGTCAACTTAGAGCAAGCACCTGCGATGGTGGAGTAGGGGAGATGAACGCATCATGTAGACTTGGGACTTCAACTGCATTAGCAGTGGCAGTGGCAAATCTAGAGAGTCTCCGTTTGCATCGGTCCGGAGGACCACCAACATCCCCTAACTTACTCTTTTCCTTCCTCTTTTTTGATATTGCCTTCTGAAGTCAAAACCACAAGAAGATGAATAAAATTAGCTCTGCATAACTGGTTGATGCATGATACAGACAAACACTACTTTGATGTAAGGCAAGCGCATGATAGGAGGATGGAATATATACAAAAAAAAGACTGCATTGCATATTCACACGTACAATAGGAGGATGGAATATGTATGAAAAACAATAAGCAGAAGGCATTTCAACAAAACTAGAAGAAATGAAAGCTAGGCACCATATGAACATGCAACCAATATCACTCTATCAGGTAAAAAGTGTCTCGTCGTAAGTGCCATTTCAAGAAATTAGAAGCAGTACAAGCTAGAAGACAATGCAAGATGCACATCACACTCCCAAGTTAAATGTGTCTTATGGGTAAGTGATTGTTGCAGGTATAAGTTGTAAGCTACACAGATGCAATTCAACAAAATTAGAAGCAATACAAACTAGACATCATACGGAACACGCAACCACATATAATAGTTCCAAGTTAGAGCAAGCACCTGTGATGGTGGAGTGGGGGAGATGTGCTCATCATCTACATAGCTATGTTGACTGTCCAGCCTTGTGTTGTCTTGCAAAACTTGTTGGGAGGATGGCGGAGTAGAATCTGTAGAGACCCTCTGTTTGAGTTGCTCCGAAGGACCACCATCATCCACTGCCTTACTAATTTCCTTCGGCTGTATTGATTTTGCATTGTGAAGTCGAACTGATAAGAAAAAGGAATAAAATCCGCTCTTCAGAACTCATTCATGCATGATACTGATGAACACTACTCGGATGAAAGGCAAACACATGATATGAGGATGGAATATGTACGAAAAACAGGACAGCGTGACATATTCACACCTATGATGTGGTAACTAAGCAGAAGGCATTTCAACAAATTAGAAGCACTGCAAGCTAGACACCATATGAAAGATGCAACCAATATCACTCTGACAAGTTCAAACTGTCTGGCATTTCAACAAATTAGAAGCAGTACATGCTAGAAATCATATGCAAGACGCAACCAATATCACAGTGGTGACTTAAAGGTGCCTCATCATAAGTGACTGATGCGGGATATGCAAGAACAGTAGTCTGATGTAGGAACATGGTGTGATCAGATATAGTATGTTCTAAAAACAGGAGCACGTGTCATATTTATAGGCATGATGTGTAAAGTAAGCAGATGCAATTCAACAAAGTTGGAAGCAATACAAGCTAGACATCATACGCAACATGCAACCACATATAATAGTGCCAAGTTACATCAAACACTTGTGATGGTGGAGTAGGGGAGATGTGCTCATCATCTACACATCTACGTTAACTGTCTAGCCTTGTGTTGTCTTGCGAATCTTGTTGGGAGGATGGCGGAGTAGAATCTGTAGAGATCCTCCATTTCAGTTGCTCGGAAGGACCACCATCATCCAATGCCTTACCAATTTCCTTCCGCTTTATTGATTTTGCATTGTGAGGTCAAATCAACAAGAAAAAGGAATAAAATTCACTCTTCAGAACTCATTCATGCATGATACTGACGAACACTACTCTGATGAAAGGCAAAGTCATGATACGAGGATGGAATATGTACGAAAAACTGGACGGCTTGACATATTCACACCTATGATGTGGTAACTAAGAAGAAGGCACTTCAACAAATTAGAAGCACTGCAAGCTAGACACCATATGGAAGGTGCAATCAATATCACTCTACCAAGTTAAAACTGTCTCGTCATAGGTGGCGTTCATCAAATTAGAAGCACTACATGCTAGAAATCATATTCAAGCCACAAACCAATATCACACTGCCAACTTAAAGGTGTCCCATCATAAGTGACTGATGCAGGATACACAAGAAGAGTAGTTTCATGTAACAACATGGTGTGATAGACAGATATAGTATGTACCAAAAACAGGAAGGCGGGTCATATTCACACGTATCATGTGTAAGCTAAGCGGATGCAGTTTACACTAATTAGAAGCAATACAAGCTAGACACCATATCCAACATGCAACCAGATATCACACTGCCAAGTTAGAGCAAGCACCTAGGATGGTGGAGTAGGGGAGCGGAGACTTGGAACTTGTAGTGCACTAGCAGTACGAGGAGAATCCGTACAGATGCTCCATTTATGTTGCTGCAGAGGACCACCATCATCGCCTTCCTTAATCTTTTCCTTCCTCTTTTTTGATTTTGCCTTGTCAACTCAAACCCACAAGAAAAAGGAATAAAATTTGCTCTTCAGAACTCATTGATGCATGATACTGATGAACACTACTTTCATGTAAGGCAGCCGCATGATAGGAGGATGGAAATATGTATGAAAAACAGGATGGGATGACATATTGACATGTATGATGTGTAAAGTGTAAACTAAGCACAAGGTGTTTGAACTAGTTAGAAGCAATGCAAGCTAGAAACCATATGAAAGATGAAACCAATATCACTCTACCAAATTAAAAGGGTGGTCTCATAAATGTATTTAACCAAATTAGAAGCAATACATGGCAATAGGCTAGAAATAATATGCAATATGCAACGAATAAAGGTGTCTCATCGTAAGTGATTGATGCAGGATACAAAAGAGAGGTAGTTTCATGTAAGAACATGGTTAACAGATAGATGTAGTATGTACCAAAAATAGGAAGGCATGTCATATTCACAGGTATAATGTGTAAACTAAGCAGATGCAATTTAGCCTAATTAGAAGCATTACAAGCTAGACATCGTATGCAACATGAAACCATATATCACACTGCGAAGTTAGAGCAAGCACCTACGATGGTGGTGTAGGGGAAATGCTGTCTTCAAGTACAGAGCTACGTTCAATATCTTCATTTAGACTTGTTGTTTCTTGAGAATCATGCGGGGAGGATGAAACTGCACTCTTTATAAGAGTAGCGCGTCTCATACTAACCCACGGGCGTGACTGTCTCATCATAAGTGATAGATGCAGGATACACAAGAACAGTAGTTTGATGTAAGAACATGGTGTGATAGGCAGATGTAGTATGTACCAAAAACAGGAAGGCGTGTCATATTCACATGTATAATGTGTAAGCTAAGGAGATGCAATTTAACAAATTAGGAGCAATACAAGCTAGGCACCATATGCAACATGCAACCAGATATCACACTGCCATGTTAGAGCAAGCACCTGGGGTTGTGGAGTAGGGGAGATGAGATTTGGAACTTGCACTGCAGTAGGAGTAGCAGGAGAATCTGTAGAGATCATCTGTTTCGGTTGCTCTAGAGGACCACCATCATTCCGTGCATTCGTCCTTTTAGATTTTGCATTGTCAAGTAAACACACAAGAAAAAGGAATGAAATTCGCTCTTCCAAATTCGTTGATGCTTGATACTGACGAACACAACTTTTATGTAAGGCAACCACATTGTAGGAGGATGGAATATGTACGAAAAATGCTAAGCAGAAGGCATTTCAACAAATTGGAAGCAATGCAAGCTAGACACCATATGAAAGATCCAACCAAAATCACTCTACCAAGTTAGAAGTGTCTCATTATAAGTGGCATTTCAACAAATTAGAGGCAATACATGTTTGAAATGATATGCAAGATGCAACTAATATTACATTGTCAATTTGAAGGTGTCTCATGAGAAGTGATTGATGAGGGATACACAAGAAAAGTAGTTTGATGTAAGAACATGGTTAATAGAAAGACGTAGTATGTACCAAAAACAGGAAGGCATGTCATATTCACAGGTATAATGTGTTAACTAAGCAGATGCAGTTTACCCTAATTAGAAGCATTACAAGGTAGACACCATATGCAACATGCAACCACATATCACATTGACAAGTAAGAGCAAGCACCTGCGATGGTGGTGTAGGGGAATTGCGGTCATCAACTAGAGAGCTGCCTTGACTATCTTCATTTAGCCTTGCTATTTCTTGAGAATCATGTGGGGAGGATGACACTGCACTCTTTAAACAAGTAGCACGTCTCACAGTAACCCACTGGGGTGACTGTCTTATTATAAGTGATTGATGAGGGATAGAAAAGAGCATTAGTTTGATGTAAGAACATGGTTAATAGACATATGTAGTATGTATCAAAAACAGGAAGGCATGTCATTATCAAAGGTATAATGTGTAAAGTAAGCAGATGCAATTCAACCAAATTGGAAGCAATACAAGCTAGACACCATATGCAACATGCAACCACATTTGACAGCGCGAAGTTAAAGCAAGCACCTGGGATGGTTGTGTGTGGCAATTGAGATCATCAACTGCAGAGCTACATTTACTGTCTTCATCTGCTGACACTACACCCTTTAGAGCGCTGAAACATTTAGTGCTTATCTTTGAATTACACTGAAGCGACTTCTGTCTTTTCTTTTGTGTATTCATCAACACTGCGTCAGAGTCTGAAATACCCATGCATAAAAAAACAATAGTGTGAGTATAAGTGAAGTGTGTGCACAAGTAGTACAGTGTAAAAGTAGCAGATAGCAGGTGGGTGAGAAATAAATGACGGGAGACATATGATAGCTCTACAACATGCATGGCACATGAAATTACTAGATTCTACAGTAGGATTTTGAAATATGAGCACAGGGATGGCTGGGAAATGCAGATGCTCCTCCAGCACACCACAAGGTGTGGTCCTATGAAAATAACAGTCGACTGAAAACAAATAGGTTAGTCCATTTTTTCTGCACTGTCCGATGTACAAAGAACGGGCAGATCGCCTTCATCTACCTCCAGCCAGTCAGTGTTGACGATCTTCCTTGAAACACCAGCGACCACCGGCCCAGTCCCCTGCCTCTGCCCTCCCCTCGACCTCACCGCACCGCCATGCTTGGCACCGCCCCCCGGCCATCCCTTCAAGCCCCGCCGACCTCCAGATCGGGCGCAAGCAGCTCCTGCACCCCACACCCCTATGATAGACACTGATGCGCTGCTTCCCTGGTGAACAGGCAGACTAGGTGCTCCGTGTGCCTAAGCGGGTGCTGCTTCTTTTAATTGCGAATCAACTGACCCTGAATTGAAATCCAGGCGGGCGACTGACCTCTAGCTAAGGTGAAATAGTAAATGGGAGAAACTTGTGCATTTAGTATCACGAAGAAGGTGCAGTAAGAAGTGCTCAACTAGTTTCTTTCGTGGGATGAATACGGTGTGAGCAGAGACGTAAGATTTGCATGAATAAGGGCAGATGAGTACCTCTTTCTGCTGGCAGTGTTGTGTCCTCCTTCTGTTTTTCCAACGATCTTCTTGTGGTTCGCTGGAAACGAGAAGTTGTGGAGGACGGTGGAGCCTTGGACGAACCCATGGCCAAGTTGTTGAGTGTGGTGCGGTGGCCGTCTGTCGGCGGCGGGGAACCAGATCCGAGGCGGCGAACAACGGCGTAGCGGGAACAGCTCCGGTGCGGTGGACGGTTGCAACAGTGGAGCGGCAGCGGTGAGGCGCAGGATGGCGTGGTCGAAGTGGTTCTGATACGGCGCATGTCGGCGTCGACGTCGTGGAGGCAGCTCTGCCTCGGCTTCAGCTGCTAAGTCCTTGAGGGCGTTGTGGTTGCGGTTGCGTTGGACGACGACGTTGGGGTACCGGCTCTAGCGTGATGGAGGAGGGCGGCGGTGGATTGGGCGCGATGGGGTGGAGGACGGAGGAGGCTGGGGTTTCACGGCTGGTGGAGAGGGCGTTTTGGCGCCCATGGAGTATGAATGGGGAAACGGAGGGAGGGGGAACTAAGGGGGAACAATGTTTCGGTTTGGGACGTACTTGTTTGAAATTTGGGGAAAGTTACAAACTTTGTCCCCATCTAAAATTTTGGACATATTGCGGGTCGGGGGTAGGACAGTAATCTCAGGTGTTCCAAATGGTGGGCGGGATAGATTTCGGCCGAGCGCATGGGTGTTTAGGTGCCCATGGCGTATGAATGCATCTCAGAGACGGTTGAGACTGGCGTCTTGGTGAAGTTACAAACCTACCCCGGTTTAGACCTTTGGACATCGAGCCGATAGGCTACACGGGTCAGAGTCAGGACAGTAATTTCCTACCACCAAACATTAGTCTCGTGCGGTTTCAGGTGACCAGAGGCTTATTTGGCACTTTGTTCAATATTTGGGAGCAGAAGCATTAACGTTTACAGTTCTCTTGAATTGAACTTTCAGGATTTGTCAAACTTCACAAATCTTGACTCTTGAAAATCCTAAAACTATGATTATTTTGGAATGGAGGGGATACATTTGAATATACATTGTACATGAGTATATATTAAAAAATATGCAACTTACCTCAATTCATGCATGGTTCCAAATATAATCTCCTTGGTTGCAAAAAAATAGTTAGACATGCGTACGAATATATAGCATGTTCAAACGCACAACAAAGATTGATGCCCCCTTTTAGATCTGATTTACAAATGCCATTGTCTCGGATTCAAATAGATGAATGCACTTCCTATGAATTTGAATCTTCGAAACCCCATTTATGTTGAATTCAACATGTATTCTATTTCGTAGCTAGCAATTTGGAATGTATCCATGTAAGTGACAAATGTATAAAGTGCTTGACACTAACGACATGGAGTGCACTAATTAATATTTATATATGAATTGCAAAAGCAATGCATTGTCTGGATTTCAAACCACTCTCACTCTATGGATCGATACTATGAAATAAACCCATGCACATGCTCGAGTTCAATAGAGTATGGGTGTCTGATAGACCGATGTTCGTTCATATGCAAATTGCAAAATTCATGATCTCATCCAAAAATAATAATGCCATTTATATTTTAATTTAATGCGTAGAACCGCCTTTTACACGTAGATGCACTATGCCTCGGCCCGTTCTCACACACGCGCTATATATCTCTCTATCTGACGCATAAGTGCACACACTTTATATACATCGGCATTTCTCTCTCACACATGCTCACAATCTCTCCCGGGGTGTCTCATGCACACACTCTCTATATATCTCCCTCTCTCTTTCTTAGTACTATGTACCACTCTTCTCACTAATCTTAGTTGGAAAACACTATTTCTCTCACATGCATATACACACACGCACGGTCTCTACTAGCCCTCTATAGGCACATATATGTGCCTACGTGTCTCCCACATGCACATTATCTTTAGGCCTCTCTCGCACACATTGCCCCCCCCCCACACCCCTCTCTTAGTAGTTGGCAGATATGATTCCATCAGATCATTCGGTAGGATATCCCTGACTGTTAGGCTAGATGGTAATACGAGGGAAAGTTTTACCCAAGTCCGGGCCCTTGCAGTTGAGGAAAAAGCCTACTCCTGGTACTGTATATTTGTGATAGGGGTGTGTACAAAGTACACGTGAATACCAGGCATTGTGTGTGTGTATACTATCGACGAACTAGCCCCCGGGCTTATATAACATACTCGGGGCCTAGGGTTACAAATCATATATAGTCGGCTTATCATCAGTGGGGATAGAGTCCTCCACGACTCGGGTAGCTTCGTCTTGTACGTTGAGTCCTCCACATGGGTCTTCGTATAATGCGTCTCGTTCCAACCTATGTGGCGCAGGATGGAACCGACCCATGAGTCCTCACGTTAACCCACCACAACTAGAAATGATGTGCCCACCACACCGCACACATAATCGGCCACTAAGAAAATAAGCATATACAATAGTACAAAGTTATACATGAAAGTTAATTGCATGGTGCATCCAATAATATTTGTTCTGCATTGTGAATGTTTATCCTTTCTCCTAAAATATTAGTCACGGGAGAGAGAAACGAAGGGCATATCTCTCTTTGTCTCCACCGGACACCCCTCTCTCTACACCACTTTCACGTACGCACACAAACTATCTCTCGGCCCTCTAAACATATGCCCCTAGCACATTCACACATGACGGTCACTGTATTTCAAGCAAAGCACTATACGGTCACTGGACTTCAGAATATGCTCATTACGGTCACCGTATACATTCTCGTGGTGATCATACGGTATCTAGCTCACGATACGTCTCCGTATTTTGCTGATGACACTGACGAACATTGTATTTGATGCGTGCTCCGTATTTTGTTGACGACACTTACGATCATTGTATTTGAAGCGAACACACGATATGGTCACTCAACTTCAGAATAAGCTCATCACGGTCACCATATACATTTTGTGGTGCTAAGCAACCTGTGCTTAGATGGTTAGGAGGACAATGGTTTCCCCAGTCCACCAGGGTTAAAGTCCTGGTGCTCGCATTTATCGTAGATTAATTTCAGTATTTTCCGGCGATGTGCGTTCAGTGGGAGGAGACGTTCCCCTCGACTACGAGGCATCTATGGTGACTTCGTAAAATCTCAAGATCATATGCTGGCTCACTCTCTCAAAGGTGCTCATAGGGGTAGGGTGTGCGTGTGTGCGATTATAGCGATGAGTGTTTGCGCGTATATACGAGCGCTTGCGTCTGTACTGTGTTAAAAAATACATGTCATGATTATACGGTCACTGGCTCACCCGTATAACTCCGTAATTTGTTGATGACATGATCAATTGACCAGTCAAACGTTCCACATGGCGCAACTAGTGTTGCACCATCAGCACACATAACCGTGGGGCCCACCTGTCAGCGCGTATATGAAAGAAAGAAATGGTAGCTTGAGTCTGTACTGTGTTAATAAAATACATTTTATGGTGATTATACGGTCACTGGCTCACCATACAGCTCCGTAATTTGTTGATGACACGATCAATTGACCAGTCAAACGGTCCACATTCACCAGCGCACATTACCATAGGGCCCACCCGTCAGCACGTATACGAAAGACAGAAATGGTAATAAATTAGTGGTCGGTGGGGATTCGAAGTCATGAGACCTCTGGTTGGCAGCCTGCGCGCCCTAACCACAGCGGACAAGGTCGCCTTGTGATGATATGTTGAGCCGGCCGTTTTAATTGCACGCACGCACGAGCCACTGTGGTGAATACAAACACATCACACATGCGCACAAACACGCCCGCAACGCCCGCATGCATGCATGCAATACTCACACATACACATGCACGCACGCAACCCTCGCACGAACACACGCACGCATGCATGTGTGCAACACTGACACGTACACATGCACTCACGAACACCCGCACGCCCGCATGCATGCATGCAACACTGAAGCGTACACATGCATGCACGCAACACTCGCACGCCTGCATGCACACAGCACACGACGCAAGACACACGCTCAACCTATACGTGCAAGCACCCTTTGTTAAGGACATGGATTGTTACGGGTATTAATCAATCTTATCTATGATAAGCAGAACATTGATGTTTGCAGACGTATCGAACGGGTTATCAACGTATATATGAAAATTTTAAAATTCCCTTACATTATATAGTAGGCTTATCAACCTACATGAATTAGATGATGTCACACTCAATGAAAAATCATCGATTTATGAAATGCCCGCTTCTCACCGCCCTGGCCCATCAAAAGCTCCTCGGCCGTGTGCTGCCTGCGTTGGGTCACTGACATGCAGTCCAGGTACCCAACGAGGCCACACGTCAATGGAAGAACGACGCGGTGTCGTACGTCAGAGTCGAGGGCGCCGCTCGCTGCATGCCCGGCTGAACACGCCTCCTTGCCCGCATTCAAACGCCTCCATGAAACCCGTGTGGAAGCCGAGAAACCCACTCCGGACACACGTCCGTTGATGACTGGGCCGGCATTAAACGCAACGCCGGCCGAGCTCCTCCTGTCCGCCGTCTATTTAATCTCCTATTTAAACGAGGCCAGATGCTGGCCAAGAATCTCACACCTCCACCGCTCCCCTATCTCCTCCTTCACCATTTTCTCCACTCTTACAATGGCTTACGAAGAGTAGTTATCCGGCATCCAAGCCGGCAGGGTGGCCCGCCGAGCCCGCCAGATACGAGCTATGCAGCTCGCTAATCCACCTCCCTTCCCTCGCCCGACGGAGCCAGTTGCCGCCCCAAGCCGGCGCGTGGTTCAGCAACTCGCCGCTCCAGGCCAGCTCGACAAGGAGCGGCGAGCTGCTCCACGGCAGGGAGCACGGGCGTCATTGCTGCCGTCCACGCCGCTGCCTCGTACCGCGCCTCCTGTGTCTGTGACCGCATCTCCCGTGTCTGTGGCCGAGACTCCCATGCCTGCGGCCGCGCCATGCAAGCAGAGACAGAAGCCGGGTGCGCGGAGAGCGACGAGTCGGTGGCCAGCGCCTCCACGTCCGCCGCCATCATCGAGGAGAAGTCAAACACGGGAGGCCGCCGCCGCTTGCGTCCCATCAAGACCACCGCCGAAGCGACGCCGGCATACATAGAAGGTGTCTTGCCAGATCCTTTTGTTGCGAGGACCTTCGTCGACCACACATGGGCTCCACGGAAGCAGAGAAGCCCCCCTCAGACTCCATCTTGGGCATTACCCAATGATGTCAGTTGAGCGGTGGGGAAGCGAGCCATCCTTTGCGCTGAAGCCTATATCTCCGGGGCTCCCGGCAGTCCGGTGATCGTGCTGCCGGACATGAGGAAGACAAATGGATCCGCGGACGACCATTTAGGCTAGGTATTATTATACCTGTGCTGTTCAGGAGTAGCACCGCTTAGTTGATTTGAATGTAATGAAATCCATCATGTTTATATGAAAATCCGGTATTTTATATGAATTCTGTCATTGTTTATATGAAATATCACCGTGTTTGCATGAATTTTGTCTGGTTGGTTGAGTTGTTATTAGAATGTGTGCGGCTACGGTTGGATGGAGTAATTTGCGGGTCGCCGGTCGGTCTGCGGCCGGCTCGGGCGGCGAGGTGGGACAAAAAAAGCACAACACGTGCGAGCTCGTCTCCAACGCGCGCGCAGGAGGATGCATGAGCACCCGAGCTCTTCCTCGTTCATCGGTGGCAAAGGCACGGGTGGACAAAAGGGTCGCCAATATTTTGGCTACCCCGGGCAAGACCCAAGCAGCCCCTTCCAGCCCCACCCCTCCCAGCACATTCAAATCCCTCGTTCGCCATGAAATTTTGCCATGTGTTGTTTTCATGGATATTTTGCTGTGTGAAAACAAATTTAAATATGAACGAATAATCGGTGTCCGCGGTCTTCTGCCGGGACACAGTTGGATGGCCTCATAGTAGTAGTAGTGTAGAGTACTAGTACTACTAGATAGTGAGTGTTTACTAGATAGTGAGTATCATGTACTCCCTCCGTTCCCAAATATTTGTCTTTCTAGACATTTCAAATGGACTACAACATACGGATGTATGTAGACATATTTTAGAGTGTAGATTCACTCACTTTGCTTCGTATGTAGTCACTTGTTGAAATCTCTAGAAAGACAAATATTTAGGAACAGAGGGAGTACGTACTAATTGCAACGCATGCATGTGTTAGCAGTATAATGACCACGTACGAATTTGATGGTAAGATTTGTGTAAGTTGGATGTCATATTATTGCTCTAACATGTGGTCAAAATTAGCCTCCAAAACGCATTTTAGACCCTATATGGATTGAGGGAGTACATGCATTGCTGAGGTTTCTCTTAATCCTTGCATGCAACGTTTTTATTGAAGCTTGAAATGTGAACATGTGAATGGGAGGGACTACTACAACCCTTCCAAAAGAACTGTAGTACTAATGGTATCATACTCCCTCCGTTCACCATCTCACATGCTCAGTACTTTTGCGAACTATGGAAGTAAATTTATTCCACCACTCAGCATCTATTATGGATACATTGCGGATTTCAAACTGAGTCATATAGACCGGAAAGTAGGCACTTAGGGCATCCACAATGTATGCTTTTTGTTTCCTCTAAGCCCTCTCTCTCCTCTTAGAGGCAGGCCTCTATACATTGCATGAATTACCTCTACCAAAAAATTGTCTAGCATCGCGTCTAACCTTAGAGGCTGCCTCTAACAATGTAACAATCCATCTGGTCCCACTTGTCAGCCTTAGGAAGCATAAGAAAGTACAAGAGAAATAGTACTGATTAGACAAATGTGGTGCTAATCAATACTTTTTAAATTTCTTCTAGGGCCCACCTTAGAGGCTGGTTAGAGTCTCTAAACATTGTGGTTTTTTTCATTTGATAAGAGGCAAACCATGTGGGGCCTACCTTAGAGGCAAGGCTCTATACACTGGAGATGCTCTGTAGTACTACTTTTGATGTGTCCCGTCAACTCGCAGAACGAGGAGAAGCTTGCTTAGTACGCCCTCTCCCCCGCCCACGGGTGCGGTGGCTCGCAGAGTCCCAGGACGAGGAGAAGCTTGCTTACTACGCCTACGCCCACTCCCTCGCCCACACGCGCGGTGGCTCGCAGGACGAGGAGAAAAATTTACTACTCCCTCCGTTAGACATATACTCCCCTACCTTGGTTAGAGCAAGTACAATAGTGGGCTTATAGCATGCTTACATGGCAATTTTTGCCTATGTGGAGAAGAGGGACATGAAAAAGTAAGGGGAGTGGGCTCTCATGCAAGAGCCTGGCTATATGCGTGCTCCAAGACAGATGCAATAAATATGAGGAAAGAGATAGAGAGAAGATTTGAAAAAGTAGTAATCTTATAGCCAACCTTATAGCTAACCTTGTTGTATGAGTGATTATATGTGTTGGCTATAGATGATATGGCAACATCTTATAGCCAGCACTTGGCTGTATTATTAACCATGCTCTTAGAGAGATTATCATATTGTTTCAAATATATGTCTTTTAGTAGTAGGAGTAGTACAGTGGTAGGAGTAGTACTACAACAATTTCCTTGGAGTCCGTGGTGCAGCAAGCTACCCTAGGCTGCCCGTAATGAGAGTATCATAAGTAGTATCATGCATGCTAACTAAGCAATGTTGATGAGGTGGCATAGAATTAAATGAAGAAAGAGATGGTTGAGTATCATATCATGATACCGTATCATATTAAATGATGTGCTACTTTGTGTCATGCATGGTAATAAATGTAGTCATCTATGATACAAATATATGATACTAGGCATTACGGATGTAGTATCATACACTAGTATCATATGCATGATACTAGTACATGCTACTCTCCATTACAACCAGCCGCTCAATTTCAAAATCTCTCCAACCAAGGTAGATGGTGAGTGGTGGAATTAATTTCGTAGTTTGCACAAGTACTTAATTAGTACGCTCATTTTTTCTCAAAACGTTATGTTTACTGATGCATTAATTACAACAAATGCATGCATGACCACTAAATTTCCATGAACTTCTACATGCATTGGTGAGTTTTCTCTTGATACCCTTGCATCGGGTGATTTAATGCACCTCGAAATCCAAACATGTGATGGTAAGTACTAGTAGAATTGAGACTTATAAAACGGAAAAACGAATTTTTTTAGATGAGCCCTATAAACCGGAAAGGAGGGAGTAGTAAGTAGTACTGCCTCCATAGTGGGTACGTACTCCGTAAAATCAGATTTTCCCAAAACTAAGTCGCTCAACCTTTATTTGCTTGTTTCCCTTCCTGCCTCGTTGCCTCGAACAGACTATGCCAAACTCCCCTGCTTGCCGCGCGATAAAAGACCCGCCCTCGCCTTTTTTAGTCCCGGTTTGTATCGATGGATCACGCGAAGCAGCAAAAACCAAGCTGTGTCTTGTACTCCTCTGTCGTACTAAAAGAGTGGAGACGCTCGCTTTCATGAATTATGTACTTCCTCTCGCCGACATGTGGGACATATAGCAACCGGGTCGACATGTCATGCACCAAATAACAATGCAGAATAGCAGGGGGATGCACCCCAGTCGTAGTGCCCCAGTAGTAGTAATGAGCAATGAGACGTCAAATCACAATGCCGCACCTTTCCGCCAGACGGACGAAGCAACCATTATTATTTCACACTTCGCTGAATCCGCTTCTCCATCATCTCCTTCAAGAAAACCATGTATTGCTTCTGCGATTGTTCTGCCTCAAGAGGGACGCGCATCGCCTTGGTACATCATGACAAGTGGGACCGCATGACAGGCCATGCTCCCCCGCCCACCGCTCGGTAAAATCACCTCATTTTTACTACTTCCTCTGTCTCGGTTTACAGGGCATGCACGTCGTTCTAGGTTGAGAATTTAACTAGATATATATGTATTATATGTGATGAAAAATATATGTTTAGAAACTACATCCGGTTAAAAATCCAATGATATACTTTTTGTGACATATAACTCATATTTAGTTAGTCAAATGGATGACCTAGAACTACGTGCACGCCCTATAAACCGAGATGGAGGGAGTAATCTGGATACTACTAGTATCTTTTTAGATCAATATAGTCGGAATTCACCAAGGAGCAAAACCAAGTGATAGGGCAACCAAAACCTCAACCAAAATTTTGGCTAGCCAATGCTTTGGGGGGGCAACCTTGAACACAAACTAAACACACCCTCAATCCGCACACAAAATGGTGACACACTTACAGGACCCCTTTGGCCAACATGTGGCTCATCCACCGTCTTGTCCCACGTGCGATGCACCAAATTACAGTTCGGAGCAGCGGTTGGACTTGGAGGCACCCCGGTCGTAGCGCCGCAGTAGTAGTAAATGAGCGACGAGGGGTCAAATCACAAAGCCCCACCTTTCCCGCATTAAGCTGGACGGACGAAGCAACCATCATTTCACTCTAGGGCGCAAGAGCATAAAGAAAAAGAAAACCAATGATGTGTGCGGCAGCTACCTAGGGCGCACTAGGGTAGGAGCCTCCACTACAAATCCGCTTCTCCCTCGTCCTCTTGAAGAAAACCAATGATGCGTGCGGCGGGTAGGGTTTGTAGGAGTACTATGGCATGCGGGTGTAGGAGATATGCCCTAGAGGCAATAATAAATGTTATTATTTATCTCCATGCTCATAATTAGGTTTATGTTCCATGCTATAACTGCTATGGTTCTCGAGTCTACAATAACCACGAGGCTTGGAGGAAGACTCATATGCACGTGTGGAATAATAAATGGAAAAATGTATTCCTAAGTCTAGCCTCTAAGACTAGCTCAAGTGTTGCATGATGGTCCTGTTTTCCTGATCATGGGCATGTCTATGCCAGCAACTTTGAGGGCACAATGTTAGAAGAACATTTGTGTTGAATCGACCCGAATTGATGTTATGCTATGAGATACATTCGTCATGAGTTAATGGTTAATAACACAGAGATAGTTAACGTTTGCATGATTCCTTAGACCATGAGAGTGTCGAGTTTCTTCATGCTTGCTTCATGAACTTTGGGGTTTGTTAAACGTCATCCGTAAATGGGTGGCTATTACAGCGGCTTACGGGTTCATGGAAAAGTATGTCAAGTAACTTGATAGCTCAAGATTGGGATTTGCTCCTCCGACGATGGAGAGATATCTCTGGGCCCTCTCGGTGTTACGGTATCCATCATCGTCTGGCCAGACACTTTGTGATTTGATCACGGGGATGCTGGAACACGGTAACGAGAAAAGAGAACAATACTGGTAACGAGGTAACTGGCTTAATGGAAAAGTTGTTGATCCACGGGAATGCCAACATGTCTCACCACGGGTATTTGTAACATATCGCGAAGCAACAGGAATAGCACACGGCAACTGGAGGTTCACTCGAATATTCATTCGTGTGGGTATAGGGGTCAATATGGGTGTCCACGGCTCCGATGTTGATCATTGATCGGAAAGTGTTCCGGTCATGTCTATACTTCACCGAACCTATAGGGTCACACGCTTAAGGGTCATCTATCTGCTGAATACTAGACAGGGAGTCTGAGAGAAAGTCACCGAAAATGTTTCGGAGACAACGGAAGAGTTCCGGAGAGAGAGAACACCGAAAGAGTTTCGGTAAAACCGAAAAGGTGTTTCGGAATATATTATTAGGTCAAATAGGGTTTCGGCATCGCATGGAAATTTTCAGAGGATGTCAGAATTGGTCTGGGAACTTCTGGGAATTTTCAGAGAGAAAAAACCAGAAATGTTCCGAAACTGCCGTAACCGCTGTTGATGCTTTCCGCTGATAAAACCCACCGCACCGAAAATGTTTCGGATCATGCCCAAAATAATTTTAGAGGGTGCCAGAAATGTTCTGGGACCTTCTGGAATTTTTCAGAAAAATGTTTCGCGGAAAACATCTTGTCCCAGCGCGAGGGGACAAGATCCCACGAATCGGGGGTTGCATGTTTGGTGGCTTTTTGTCTAGGGAGCATGCATGTTTCATGAAGACATGTTGGTGGCTTGTTGGGGGGGCCCCCCCCATGGGGGGAGACAAGGTGTGGGCCGGCCCAAGGGCTGCCATGGTGGTGTCCCCTTGGTGCCCCCCTTGTGTTACCATTATGCCCTTTCATGTGTGACATGAAGCTTGGGTATTTTGGTATTTCAACATCCCACCCCACCCCTTGCCTTGGCCTATAAAAGGAGGAGTTGGGGCTGCCATCTCCTTCATCCCCTTGCTCTCATACTCATGCCATGCAATTATCTGGCTTCTCTCTCCCTCCCACGAAAAGAGTTTCGTAGAGCCGAAAGGCTGTCTGGGTTCCGGTGGGAACTAGTTCTGGACGGCGAAGCCCTGCCGGATAGATGACACCGTATGTGTGCAACTCTGTAGAGAGGTCGTAGTTTCGATCTTAGTGCCCGTGGGGCTGTTCGTGAGTGCCTCCCGAAGGGCTGTCCAAGTGACGGTCTGAGTTCTGTGAGTCCTCCCGAAGGGCTGTCCGCGACACCGTCCGGGGGACTATCCGACCGCCTCCCGGAGGGCTGTCCGGGTGGCGGATGAGGGTATACATCCTCGCGGTTGGGAGGTGTAAATCCTAGCTGCGGGGATCTGCACCGACGATCGTCATCGACTCTACTTCCGCTGCGCTACGAGTCGGTAACGAAAATGATCAAACCTTGTATGCAGTCTCCATAGTGGTCCTGGGCTGGTGCGTAGGGCGGAAAATTTTTGTTTTCTGCTGCGTTCCCCTACAGTGGCATCATGAGCCGTGCTATGTGTAGATGCAGGTTGCGATCTAGAATACATGAGATGTATGGGTGTTGCACAATATAATTAGGTAGTAGATGAGTTCTATTACTGAAAATTATTTGTGCGGGTAGCAGATGAAATCTGTTACCCGATGTTCTTGTTGCTTCCCTGGAATTTGCATATTTCTGATCTTGATAACAGTATGGTGGAGTTTCAATGTTCTGGCAATCCGCGATCCTGATTGATCAACGAAGTGCTAACAGTTCATTGAATTCCACCGTAGTTAAAAAGAAAGATGAAATTTCGCAAACGAAAGGGCAATGCAGATATGATCTGCACGGGGGTCATGCGTATGACGAAGTTTAGTATGGGGCTCGAGATTTTATTATCTCGGTTTTCATACACCCTGGGAAGTTAATCTAGCGACTTGAATTATCATACTTGATGATGGACATTGGTAGCTTCGGTTTGTTTCGAAACCTTAGAAGCCACGTAAAACAAGTTTTTGCATGAACCGATTAGAGACGTCTAACTTGGTTTTGCAGGAGGGTTTGCATGTGCATATGATGTGGTATAGCAGTGCTCATAATAATTTGATTATGTATGAGATGACTACATGATGTAAATTGATTAACATGACCTGCGTGTCATGATTCGGCATGATGGCTGGAGCCATATGATTGTACTTTAATGACCTGCGTGTCAACCTTATGTAATGCACTTATTTCATTAGCTATAGAGATAGCAATATTATCTGGTGCATCGACAAGGTGGTGGCAATCTTCGCGAAGGTGAACACCGATGCGAATGCCGAAGACGAAGAAATACAAGACTTCTCCGTCGGAAAGGGCTATACCATATCATGCTATTATGAATTGCCTGAGATGTTTATCCCTTATGATGCACCCTTCTTGATTGCGTGGTAGTCGCTTTTTATTAGGGTGATCTCTCACAAAAATATCAAGTAGTTAGTGTTCACCCAAGTGTAGCACCGTCACGGCACCTTTACTTTCGGGGTGCGCCAGGATCTACCTGGGTACGAACGATTGTACGGGTGTGAGGCGGGTGAGGTCAGACCTCGCAGCAAGATCACTTGGTTGTCTTGACGTTCATGGCAGGATCGTCCTGAGCTCGGAACACACACATCGAAAGATGAACAAGAGTCACATAGAGATGTGATCGGCAAGTTTGCCTACCGATTGAAGTTGGCGCCATCAGTGTTCATCTCGAACAATGGCGTTGAATGGAAATGCGGATCTTGAATCACTCACGATCAATTATGAGAGATATTGATTTGAGTGGGAGCGCACTGTTGAATTAACTTGTTTAATTCTCAGTGCAATTAATTATGAACACTGTCTAAGTGTGGTTATGCATAATAGTTGTAGAATAATGGCTCGCGTTTCCACCTTCCCTATTAAAATTGAATAGTTGTTTAATATCTGGTTATAACTTTACGGTTGGTAACGTAATGTGAGGATTGTCCTCTAGAGTGCCGAGAAGGACTTTGTCCTATCGCATACTTTCGGTATTCTCTCGCTTATGCTATGGATCATGTGACTCTCGTCCTTCGATCCAAAAGCTAGAATTCCATTTCAGTCAAGTGCAATATGTTTGCTTCCATGAGACCCGAACTTCGAAAGTTTGGATAGTTATGTGATATTCATGAAATCTGAAAATCATTTTCAGGGACAAACAAAGGCTAAAAGATATGAGATATCCAAAGCAGTGTTTGTTTGCAAACTATTAGTAAAGGAGTTTACTATGCATTAGACTGATAAGAGAGGGATCCAGGAGAACGCCTGTCATATGATGAAAGGTGAATAAAACAACAACTTAAAGAGAAAGGAAGTGTCCGAAGGGTGTTAGTGAAACTTTCACGCCTAGGAAGTCCAGGGCTAAACGGCACTCTTAAGTTGGGTGCTTCTTCTGAGAGTAGGAGAAATACTAAAAGTTAAACTGTTAGAAGTATAAAGGCAATAAGAAAGAAGACTGGAATATCCAGCTCATGTATGAATGTCATACAAGTTTTTGATGTATAGAAGGCTGGTCAAAGATATAGTTCTTGGGAATTATGATTAAATTGGTAATCACTGATTCTTGGGTATTGTGAGTTAATCACAAAGATACCCGCTCGATTGCTTTCTGTTGCAACTCGATGTAAGAACTACTATGACCTGAAAGACTTGCCAGGAATGAGGTTTAGGTATACACAGGGAACATAGTAAATGTTACTATACCTTCCATCGGTGTATTACCGTCTGTATTTACTTTCTTAATTCATTTTAGAGTTTTACACTCTAGCCCTATGCATAAGGTATCTTGCAAGAAGGTTGTTCATAAGAGAACTTTTTATGTTCGATGTTATGAATAACATAAGGGCCATACTTTCATTATGAATGAGATGTATGTTATGAATATTGATAAAAATACATTACCTCTGGGTTTACTTTCATAATTCATTTTAGAGTTTCATACACTCTAGCCATTGCACAATGTTTGTTGCAAAAGAGTTGTTCATAAAAACAACAATTGTTGTTCAGTATTATGAATAACATGAAGGGCCATGCTTCCATCCAAAATGGGACGTATGTTATGAATATTGATGGTAATATGATACATCCGTAACACTGACGCTAAATGTCGTAAGACTAAGGGAATACCACACAAGTGTGGCACTACATTTGGTCACATTGGAGAAACCCGCATGGATAAATTCCATTATGATGGATTTTTTGAAGTCCTTTGATTTTGAATCATCTGACACTTGCAACTTTCCTCCGAAAAGTGAAGTGACTGAAATACCGTTCACAGGCCATAAGGAACGGACAACAAACTTATCCGTGATCATACATTTGATGTGTGTAGTCCGATAAATGTTGTTAGTAGTGGATTTATCTATCTTTAGAAATGACTCAAGTAGATATGTGGATATTTACTTGATGAGACGTAAGTCTGGATCTTTTGAATTTATTCGAAAGGTTTTCAAAAATGAAGTAGAAGTTATTGTAACAAGAAAATTCTGTTTCTACAATTCAATTGCAGAAAGGAATAATTGAGTTACAAGTTTAGCGAATGTCTGATGAGTTGTGAAAAGAGTTTCATAACTTACACCTCCCGGAACACCACTGTGAGTGAAAAGTCCGTGAAGGTGTAATCGAACCATTTATGACATGGTAAGATCAAAGATGACATAAATAAATTTGCCATTATCCCTTTTAAAGAGTGAAGCTTTAGAGACTGCGGCTTTTACACTGAAAAGAGCTCCATCGGGTCTGTTGAAATGACACCATGGTATGGTATGCCCAACCATGTTATATCTTTTCTTAACATTTGGAATATGGGGCTTGTGTAAAAGGTTACAAACCTATTCCAAATCAGACAAGTGCTACTTTGTAGGTTATCCCAAGTCATTGGGTATTCCTCCCTCACTATACCAAGGCAAATAGGTTTGCCACAAAGAACGGTATGCTTTTTGAAGAAAATGGTTCTTTCAAAAAGGTGAGTGGGAGAATAGTGCAACTCGACAAGATAAACAGTATCTTCGTCATCAGATCAAAGGAAAGAGACCTTGGAAGTAATTCCAGTTTTCCTACTGCGACTGATACGGAAGTCTCTACAATAAAATGTATGGACTTCGGACGAACTTGCAGCTGAACCACGTAGGCAAGGCTCGTGCAAACCTCTCAGGTGCACAGACGAGATATTGTTGTTAGACAACAGTATACCTACGATACACAAGGAAGCGTTGATGGGCCCTGACTCCGGAATTGGCTAAATGCCAATACAATCCGAGATAGTTTCCATATAAATGTTTCAAGATTAAAATCTTGATACACCTTTCGGAAGACTCGGAGTCTAACGAATTTTATGGAACTTAAAACTGATACGGATAAAAATGTTTTATCCATAAAGCTCGACTTGTTGCAATAACAAGTTCAAGGAGTTGACTACGATGAGGTTGTTTCACCGTAGCGATGCTTAAAGTCGGTTTGGGTTGAACTAGCAATTAATACATATTTCAGTCATGAGATATGAAACATGGATGACAATAGGATTTCCATATGATGGAAATGAAACCAAGGACTTGCATGTGTTACAGTCCAAGGTATTTTGTCATTCCAGAGGATGCTAGTAAGTATGCAAACTTCAGAGTTCCAGCAATGGACAGAAGAGAGCAAAGTGGAGTTGGAATCTTCGTGATTTGATGAAATGGTCAAAAGGGTTTTTGACTTCATCAATGGGTAACGAAGATGCTTGTGATTCAAGAAAGTAAGTGGGAGCATAATAATATTTCTAAAAACGTTGTGTGCTTGACACATTGTTAATTGGAAATAAATTTCTTGACATGAATTAGGACTTCATTTGAAAATAGTTTTTCGATGAAGTGCTTGGGCTAAATCGCCTTTATGTTAGGCATGATAATCTATGGAGATAGATTTACCTAATGGGGCTGAGCAAAGATACATATTGACAAGATGCTAAAACTTTTTAGCATTTAAAACGCCAAGGAGTGGTTCTTGCCAAAGTCACATGGAAAGAGTTTTTGCAAGACTCGGTGTCCCTAAAACACTGATGAGCAAAATACATGATGGAGATTCCACACACCTTTGTGTTTGGATTAATCATGTATTCCATGGTATGTGAAACAACCAGATATGTCCGATACTCCCAAGGTGTTGCGAGTATAGATACCAAAGTGATCAAAAGTACTGATCATAGGACAACAGTGAAAAGTGTCATTGAGTGCAAGAGTAGCTCTAATGACATGTTTTCTCGCAAGCGGAGATCATGAAGAGTTCGTTGTAAAAGGTTACATCGATACAGTCTTCATCCATGCTCCAAGCGATTTTCGATTTAAATTGAGGGTTTTTGTGTAACACACAATATGGTGGCACGGTAGTTGGAAATTGTTCCAAACAAGTTACTGTGGCGAATTCTATAACAGAGGCGAAGTATGTTGCCGCTTTTAAAAGCGACAAAGAAGATGTTGAATCATATAGTTCATTCATGAACTTAGTATGGTTCCAAGATGGCTTTTGTCAATGGGACACTACTGCAGGTAGTTGCTCCATAACTCAGTCTGAGGAATCCAAGTTCGACCTGTGATTCACATACATACAAAACCAAGTCCACACAAATATGAATTTTGTGAAAGCGTGAAAACGTGAGGATATGCAAAGATACACACAGAGCTGAAATCGTCAGATCCGTTGGACATCAGGCTATACCACAAGCGAAGCATATTTACACCGGTATGCCACAGGTGTGAAGTGCATTAGCATTAACTAGATTATTGACTCTAGTGCAAGTGGGAGTCTGTAGGAGATATGCCCTAGAGGCAATAATAAATGTTATTATTTATCTCCATGCTCATAATTAGGTTTATGTTCCATGCTATAACTGCTATGGTTCTCGAGTCTACAATAACCACGAGGCTTGGAGGAAGACTCATATGCACGTGTGGAATAATAAACGGAAAAATGTATTCCTAAGTCTAGCCTCTAAGACTAGCTCAAGTGTTGCATGATGGTCCTGTTTTCCTGATCATGGGCATGTCTATGCCAGCAACTTTGAGGGCACAATGTTAGAAGAACATTTGTGTTGAATCGACCCGAATTGATGTTATGCTATGAGATACATTCGTCATGAGTTAATGGTTAATAACACAGAGATAGTTAACGTTTGCATGATTCCTTAGACCATGAGAGTGTCGAGTTTCTTCATGCTTGCTTCATGAACTTTGGGGTTTGTTAAACGTCATCCGTAAATGGGTGGCTATTACGGCGGCTTACGGGTTCATGGAAAAGTATGTCAAGTAACTTGATAGCTCAAGATTAGGATTTGCTCCTCCGACGATGGAGAGATATCTCTGGGCCCTCTCGGTGTTACGGTATCCATCATCGTCTGGCCAGACACTTTGTGATTTGATCACGGGGATGCCGGAACACGGTAACGAGAAAAGAGAACAATACCGGTAACGAGGTAACTGGCTTAATGGACAAGTTGTTGATCCACGGGAATGCCAACATGTCTCTCCTCGGGTATTTGTAACATATCGCGAAGCAACAGGAATAGCACACGGCAACTGGAGGTTCACTCGAATATTCATTCGTGTGGGTATAGGGGTCAATATGGGTGTCCACGGCTCCGATGTTGATCATTGATCGAAAAGTGTTCCGGTCATGTCTATACTTCACCGAACCTATAGGGTCACACGCTTAAGGGTCATCTATCTGCTGAATACTAGACAGGGAGTCTGAGAGAAAGTCACCGAAAATGTTTCAGAGAAAACGGAAGAGTTCCGGAGAGAGAGAACACCGAAAGAGTTTCGGTAAAACCGAAAAGGTGTTTCGGAATATATTATTAGGTCAAATAGGGTTTCGGCATCGCATGGAAATTTTCAGAGGATGTCAGAATTGGTCTGGGAACTTCTGGGAATTTTCAGGGAGAAAAAACCGGAAATGTTCCGAAACTGCCGTAACCGCTGTTGATGCTTTCCGCTGATAAAAACCACCGCACCGAAAATGTTTCGGATCATGCCCAGAATAATTTTAGAGGGTGCCAGAAATGTTCTGGGACCTTCTGGAATTTTTCAGAAAAATGTTTCGCGGAAAACATCTTGTCCCAGCGCGAGGGGACAAGATCCCACGAATCGGGGGTTGCATGTTTGGTGGCTTTTTGTCTAGGGAGCATGCATGTTTCATGGAGACATTTTGGTGGCTTGTTGGGGGGGCCCCCCCATGGGGGGAGACAAGGTGTGGGCCGGCCCAAGGGCTGCCATGGTGGTGTCCCCTTGGTGCCCCCTGTAACACCCCCTTGTAATGACCACAGTGATCAGCTGTTAATAATGCCATGTCATCATCATTTGCAGTGCCAAGTCATATGTGTTAATAATTCAATTCAAATGCAAATCTGAAAATCAATTTAAAATTTCAAAGTGTAAGTTGAAGTTGATCCAACTCTGCTGGAAAAATGTTTATTAAATGGCAAATAATCCAGGAACCTTTCTAAAATCAACCTCAAAATATTTGGAGTTGGATAGATGACTCAAGCAAGTTGGAACAGACCTAAAAACAGAATATTTGATATAATTAAAATCATAATAAATTCAAACAAACTTCAAATCAGTCCAAACCACTTTTTGGTGAGAGATATTATTGCATCACAATATCTGGACCAACTCCCATATTTTTCAAAAGTGCACTAGAGGCCTATTCATTTTGAAACAGAAGAGAAAAGAGAAGACAGAAAAGGAATAAAAGAAAAAAAGGCCAAAGCCAGACTGGACCAAGTGCACAGTGCACCGGCCCAGCCCAGCTGGCCCGTTCCCTCTTCTCTCTCCCCCTCCGTGTCACCTTCCTCCTGGCCGAGCGCCTGCGCGCCGGCGAGCGCCCGACACAACGCCTCTCCACCGATGAAACAGGACCACAGGAGGATAAGGGCCACTCCCGTTCGACCCCCCTGGCTTCCCCTGTCATTCTTCCCCTCTCTCCCTCGTCCGCTCCGCCCCTCCTCTCCCTCTCAGATTCGTTCCCGAGCGCCGCCGTCGTCGCGCTGCCTCACCACCGCGGCCACCATCGTCGCCTCGCGTCACCATCGTGCCGCAGCGCCTCGCCGCGCTCGTCTACGCCGTCTGGAGCCAGCTGGTGGAGACGGGGAGCGCCGCAGACGCCGCACAACGCCGCCCCTTCCGCTTCGGCTCTGGCGAGATTTCGGCGACCCCGAGCCCTTCTGCGCTCCCGTTCAATCGAGGGCCACCGTGTGCCGCATTTGTAAGCCACAGCTTCCCCCATTTGCCCTTTGCGTAGCCCTGCCTAGTCGCCGTTCCGTCGCCGCCTTGTCCAAGCTTTGCCCGCCGCGGGTGAGCTCCGTCGCCGCGGCCACCACCGTAGTTAGGAGCGTCCGAGCCCAGGGCCGTGCTCCTGGTGCTCCCAGGGGCCCGACGAGCTCGAGCCCGAGTCTCACAAGCCTCCTAGCGCCATCTCCCCGTTTTCCAGAACGCCGGCGCCCGCTCGCGAGCTCGTCGTCGACGAACCCGACCACCGTAGCCGAAGCCACCACCACCAACGCACGCGGCTCGCTCGCCCCGTTCGAACGCGCCCTCGCGCGCGTCAAATGACCGTCTGTAGGCGAATTCCGACGCAAACCCGAGCCCTCCGCCGTGCTTTTGTGCACGCCGGCGGCGAGCCGCCGGCAACGCCACGCTGGCAGGCCTGGGTCCCACCCAGAGTCACTGCCTGCGGGCCCCGCCGCGCGCTTTGACCGCGTTGACCCGGGTCAACGCGGGTACTGTTCATCCACTCTCACTGATACGTGGGCCCCACCTCCCTGTTAATCTAATTAAAACGTTTTAGAAATAAAAATAAACTAATTACCCTAATGAGTCTATGACATGTGGGACCAGAAGCCTAATTACCTAATTAGATTAGTTTAACTCACTGCTTAGGTAAACAGAGGCTGACATGTGGGTCCCACTGGACCCACATGTCATATTTGACTTAGTCAGCCGACTGTTGACTTGCTGACGTCAGCAGCGCGTCATGCTGACGTCATAATTCATTTTCTGATAAATAAAATAATTCCAGAAATTCAAATAATCTTTAAAAATTGATAACTTTTAAACCGTAGCTCGGATCGAAAAAGTTAAAACATGAAAGTTGCTCAGAACGACGAGACGAGTCTGATCGTGCCGTCTGTTTCTCCATCGGAACCTCCTACGTAGAAGAACTCGTAACTCCGGACCCGAATCCGGCAGATGAATAGTGCACACACGTCGGATATTAAATCCCAGAATAATTCTAAAAATAACTAAAATGACTTAGATGCATAATTAGGCAACCCTGCACTGCATCATAGCATCACACGCACCGTATTGCATCTGTTTGCATTATGTTTACCTGTTTCTTCCCCCTCTTCTCTCTCGGTAGACCCCGACGTTGACGTAGCTCCCGAGGCAGACGCCGCACAGGAGTACGACTACGTCCCCGACGACACCCCTGAAGACCTTGCCCTTGCCCCAGAGCAAACAGGCAAGCACCCCCATTTTGAGCATGCCTATATCGCCTACTCTTTTCTCTCTTATGCTTGCATTAGAACTGCTACTGCTACTGTTTTCCTATATCTGCTGCATAGCCTGATTATTGTACCCTGCTTTGTTACCTTACCGATTATCCTAGACTGCTTAGTATAAGGTGGGTAGAGACACGACAGAGACCCCACTTGATCCCGACTGCCCTGCTGGACATCAGAAGACCCGATCATCGGGATTGAAGACTAGACCATGGCACCGCACATCACTTCCCCTTAGTTGCCGACACTGCTGGGTTATCATCGAGTGCCGAGGGTGATACCTCGTCAGCACTTCTGATGTTAACCTTGTAGGTTAGTTACTCGGTCGTGGTAAGCGAGGGTGATTCCTCCTACACCACCCCCGATAACGACATCGTCGCGCAACTCCTCAAGGTGGACCTCGAGGGTGATTCCTCCTTCGTTCACCTTGATGATAACATCGAGCGGGAATTCCATCGAGGGTGATTCCTCAGGGTTCCCTTCGGTGTCAGACACACAGTTACCTTGGATATTATGACTTGCACTAAACTATGATACTAAAGACGGGTCGGCCCTGAGGGGTACCCGCGCGAGCTTAACGCGAAGTGATGTGGAGTCGGGTTGACCTGGATGGTGCCCGCGAGATAACTACGAGGCGTGGCCGGGCATTCTTAGCCCTTGCCGCAAGTCCTCGAGACGGGGCGACGGGGTCACATCGATCGTGAGTCTCTGCTCGTTTCCGCGCGCTCCTAATCCACTACGGTTTGGATATTTGATCCGAGGGGCCTCTGGCCCGATAGCACTAACCATCACGTGGGCATAGTATGGGCGTTCTGCGTCGTACACATCAGCCGAAGCTTGTTTGACGTCAATAAGGAGCGGCGCACGCCGAGTTGGACTGGTAACGCAACCGCGCTTGTATAAGGGGTTGCTAGGTCTGCTCTCGGTGGCCCCGTAACGTGCAGGAGTTCCCGGGGCGATGGCCCAAGACCCCTGGGGGCATAGGTTTAGTCCGGCGTGCTGACCTCTCTTATAAGCCTAGGTCGGGTTGCGGCGTGTTGCTTAGCCGAGGCCGGGCATGACCCAGAAAAGTATGTCCGGCCAGAGTTAAGTGAGCGTGGTGGGTAAGTTGGTGCACCCCTGCAGGGAAGAAACTTCTATCGATAGCCTGTCCTACGGTAACGGACACTCGGAGTTGTATCCCGATCGGTACAACTAGAACATGTGATGAGAATTGGATAGTACGGCTCTGGGATTGCTTTCTCGCAGGGAGTCGAGAAAGGATCTCAGGTCGAGGTTGATGATACTACTACTACTACTTTATCTTATGTCCATCTGTTCTCGTCTATTGCTGCAAGACTGTCGAAGATTGTTGAAGATGCTAGTCTTCGATAGGACTAGGCTTCCCCCTCTATTCTGGCATTTCTGCAGCCCAGTCCACATATACAGCCCCCTTTGAAAATGATGCATATGTAGTGTAGATCCTTGCTTGCTGAGTACTTCGGATGAGTACTCACGTTTGCTTTATTTTCTTTTCCCCCCATATTCCTTTTGATGCCACCAGACGACGGAGCCCCTGAGTCAGACGCCCCAGCCGACGACCAGTACTGCTACCCGCCTGGCGAGTACTACTACTACGAGGAGCCGTTCGACGACCAGGAGTAGGATCGGAGGGTCCAGGGCAGGAGGCCTACGCCTTTCGATCGTAGTTTTTATTTTTACCCCGCCTCTGTGAAGGCTTATCTCTCTCTCTGTAATATATCTGTACTCAGATATCTAATACTTCCGCTGACGCTTGTATGCCATCGAGCTTGTGTTCGAGCCCTCGAGGCCCTGGCTTGTAATATTAAGCTTGTATGACTTTATTTTATGTTTTAGAGTTGTGTTGTGATATCTTCAAGTGAGTCCTTAGGCTTGATCGTGCGCATTTGCGTGTATGATTAGTGCACGATTAAGCCGGGGGCGTCACACCCCCCTTGTGTTACCATTATGCCCTTTCATGTGTGACATGAAGCTTGGGTATTTTGGTATTTCAACATCCCACCCCACCCCTTGCCTTGGCCTATAAAAGGAGGAGTTGGGGCTGCCATCTCCTTCATCCCCTTGCTCTCATACTCATGCCATGCAATTATCTGGCTTCTCTCTCCCTCCCACGAAAAGAGTTTCGTAGAGCCGAAAGGCTGTCTGGGTTCCGGTGGGAACTAGTTCTGGACGGCGAAGCCCTGCCGGATAGATGACACCGTATGTGTGCAACTCTGTAGAGAGGTCGTAGTTTCGATCTTAGTGCCCGTGGGGCTGTTCGTGAGTGCCTCCCGAAGGGCTGTCCAAGTGACGGTCTGAGTTCTGTGAGTCCTCCCGAAGGGCTGTCCGCGACACCGTCCGGGGGACTATCCGACCGCCTCCCGGAGGGCTGTCTGGGTGGCGGATGACGGTATACATCCTCGCGGTTGGGAGGTGTAAATCCTAGCTGCGGGGATCTGCACCGACGATCGTCATCGACTCTACTTCCGCTGCGCTACGAGTCGGTAACGAAAATGATCAAACCTTGTATGCAGTCTCCATAGTGGTCCTGGGCTGGTGCGTAGGGCGGAAATTTTTTGTTTTCTGCTGCGTTCCCCTACAGTGGCATCATGAGCCGTGCTATGTGTAGATGCAGGTTGCGATCTAGAATACATGAGATGTATGGGTGTTGCACAATATAATTAGGTAGTAGATGAGTTCTATTACTGAAAATTATTTGTGCGGGTAGCAGATGAAATCTATTACCCGATGTTCTTGTTGCTTCCCTGGAATTTGCATATTTCTGATCTTGATAACAGTATGGTGGAGTTTCAATGTTCTGGCAATCCGCGATCCTGATTGATCAACGAAGTGCTAACAGTTCATTGAATTCCACCGTAGTTAAAAAGAAAGATGAAATTTCGCAAACGAAAGGGCAATGCAGATATGATCTGCACGGGGGTCATGCGTATGACGAAGTTTAGTATGGGGCTCGAGATTTTATTATCTCGGTTTTCATACACCCTGGAAAGTTAATCTAGCGACTTGAATTATCATACTTGATGATGGACATTGGTAGCTTTGGTTTGTTTCGAAACCTTAGAAGCCACGTAAAACAAGTTTTTGCATGAACCGATTAGAGACGTCTAACTTGGTTTTGCAGGAGGGTTTGCATGTGCATATGATGTGGTATAGCAGTGCTCATAATAATTTGATTATGTATGAGATGACTACATGATGTAAATTGATTAACATGACCTGCGTGTCATGATTCGGCATGATGGCTGGAGCCATATGATTGCACTTTAATGACCTGCGTGTCAACCTTATGTAATGCACTTATTTCATTAGCTATAGAGATAGCAATATTATCTGGTGCATCGACAAGGTGGTGGCAATCTTCGCGAAGGTGAACACCGATGCGAATGCCGAAGACGAAGAAATACAAGACTTCTCCGTCGGAAAGGGCTATACCATATCATGTTATTATGAATTTCCTGAGATGTTTATCCCTTATGATGCACCCTTCTTGATTGCGTGGTAGTCGCTTTTTATTAGGGTGATCTCTCACAAAAATATCAAGTAGTTAGTGTTCACCCAAGTGTAGCACCGTCACGGCACCTTTACTTTCGGGGTGCGCCAGGATCTACCTGGGTACGAACGATTGTACGGGTGTGAGGCGGGTGAGGTCAGACCTCGCAGCAAGATCACTTGGTTGTCTTGACGTTCATGGCAGGATCGTCCTGAGCTCGGAACACACGCATCGAAAGATGAACAAGAGTCACATAGAGATGTGATCGGCAAGTTTGCCTACCGATTGAAGTTGGCGCCATCAGTGTTCATCTCGAACAATGGCGTTGAATGGAAATGCGGATCTTGAATCACTCACGATCAATTATGAGAGATATTGATTTGAGTGGGAGCGCACTGTTGAATTAACTTGTTTAATTCTCAGTGCAATTAATTATGAACACTGTCTAAGTGTGGTTATGCATAATAGTTGTAGAATAATGGCTCGCATTTCCACCTTCCCTATTAAAATTGAATAGTTGTTTAATATCTGGTTATAACTTTACGGTTGGTAACGTAATGTGAGGATTGTCCTCTAGAGTGCCGAGAAGGACTTTGTCCTATCGCATACTTTCGGTATTCTCTCGCTTATGCTATGGATCATGTGACTCTCGTCCTTCGATCCAAAAGCTAGAATTCCATTTCAGTCAAGTGCAATATGTTTGCTTCCATGAGACCCGAACTTCGAAAGTTTGGATAGTTATGTGATATTCATGGAATCTGAAAATCATTTTCAGGGACAAACAAAGGCTAAAAGATATGAGATATCCAAAGCAGTGTTTGTTTGCAAACTATTAGTAAAGGAGTTTACTATGCATTAGACTGATAAGAGAGGGATCCAGGAGAACGCCTGTCATATGATGAAAGGTGAATAAAACAACAACTTAAAGAGAAAGGAAGTGTCCGAAGGGTGTTAGTGAAACTTTCACGCCTAGGAAGTCCAGGGCTAAACGCCACTCTTAAGTTGGGTGCTTCTTCTGAGAGTAGGAGAAATACTAAAAGTTAAACTGTTAGAAGTATAAAGGCAATAAGAAAGAAGACTGGAATATCCAGCTCATGTATGAATGTCATACAAGTTTTTGATGTATAGAAGGCTGGTCAAAGATATAGTTCTTGGGAATTATGATTAAATTGGTAATCACTGATTCTTGGGTATTGTGAGTTAATCACAAAGATACCCGCTCGATTGCTTTCTATTGCAACTCGATGTAAGAACTACTATGACCTGAAAGACTTGCCAGGAATGAGGTTTAGGTATACACAGGGAACATAGTAAATGTTACTATACCTTCCATCGGTGTATTACCGTCTGTATTTACTTTCTTAATTCATTTTAGAGTTTTACACTCTAGCCCTATGCATAAGGTATCTTGCAAGAAGGTTGTTCATAAGAGAACTTTTTATGTTCGATGTTATGAATAACATAAGGGCCATACTTTCATTATGAATGAGATGTATGTTATGAATATTGATAAAAATACATTACCTCTGGGTTTACTTTCATAATTCATTTTAGAGTTTCATACACTCTAGCCATTGCACAATGTTTGTTGCAAAAGAGTTGTTCATAAAAACAACAGTTGTTGTTCAGTATTATGAATAACATGAAGGGCCATGCTTCCATCCAAAATGGGACGTATGTTATGAATATTGATGGTAATATGATACATCCGTAACACTGACGCTAAATGTCGTAAGACTAAGGGAATACCACACAAGTGTGGCACTACATTTGGTCACATTGGAGAAACCCGCATGGATAAATTCCATTATGATGGTTTTTTGAAGTCCTTTGATTTTGAATCATCTGACACTTGCAACTTTCCTCCGAAAAGTGAAGTGACTGAAATACCGTTCACAGGCCATAAGGAACGGACAACAAACTTATCCGTGATCATACATTTGATGTGTGTAGTCCGATAAATGTTGTTAGTAGTGGATTTATCTATCTTCAGAAATGACTCAAGTAGATATGTGGATATTTACTTGATGAGACGTAAGTCTGGATCTTTTGAATTTATTCGAAAGGTTTTCAAAAATGAAGTAGAAGTTATTGTAACAAGAAAATTCTGTTTCTACAATTCAATTGCAGAAAGGAATAATTGAGTTACAAGTTTAGCGAATGTCTGATGAGTTGTGAAAAGAGTTTCATAACTTACACCTCCCGGAACACCACTGTGAGTGAAAAGTCCGTGAAGGTGTAATCGAACCATTTATGACATGGTAAGATCAAAGATGACATAAATAAATTTGCCATTATCCCTTTTAAAGAGTGAAGCTTTAGAGACTGCGGCTTTTACACTGAAAAGAGCTCCATCGGGTCTGTTGAAATGACACCATGGTATGGTATGCCCAACCATGTTATATCTTTTCTTAACATTTGGAATATGGGGCTTGTGTAAAAGGTTACAAACCTATTCCAAATCAGACAAGTGCTACTTTGTAGGTTATCCCAAGTCATTGGGTATTCCTCCCTCACTATACCAAGGCAAATAGGTTTGCCACAAAGAACGGTATGCTTTTTGAAGAAAATGGTTCTTTCAAAAAGGTGAGTGGGAGAATAGTGCAACTCGACAAGATAAACAGTATCTTCGTCATCAGATCAAAGGAAAGAGACCTTGGAAGTAATTCCAGTTTTCCTACTGCGACTGATACGGAAGTCTCTACAATAAAATGTATGGACTTTGGACGAACTTGCAGCTGAACCACGTAGGCAAGGCTCGTGCAAACCTCTCAGGTGCACAGACGAGATATTGTTGTTAGACAACAGTATACCTACGATACACAAGGAAGCGTTGATGGGCCCTGACTCCGGAATTGGCTAAATGCCAATACAATCCGAGATAGTTTCCATATAAATGTTTCAAGATTAAAATCTTGATACACCTTTCGGAAGACTCGGAGTCTAACGAATTTTATGGAACTTAAAACTGATACGGATAAAAATGTTTTATCCATAAAGCTCGACTTGTTGCAATAACAAGTTCAAGGAGTTGACTACGATGAGGTTGTTTCACCGTAGCGATGCTTAAAGTCGGTTTGGGTTGAACTAGCAATTAATACATATTTCAGTCATGAGATATGAAACATGGATGACAATAGGATTTCCATATGATGGAAATGAAACCAAGGACTTGCATGTGTTACAGTCCAAGGTATTTTGTCATTCCAGAGGATGCTAGTAAGTATGCAAACTTCAGAGTTCCAGCAATGGACAGAAGAGAGCAAAGTGGAGTTGGAATCTTCGTGATTTGATGAAATGGTCAAAAGGGTTTTTGACTTCATCAATGGGTAACGAAGATGCTTGTGATTCAAGAAAGTAAGTGGGAGCATAATAATATTTCTAAAAACGTTGTGTGCTTGACACATTGTTAATTGGAAATAAATTTCTTGACATGAATTAGGACTTCATTTGAAAATAGTTTTTCGATGAAGTGCTTGGGCTAAATCGCCTTTATGTTAGGCATGATAATCTATGGAGATAGATTTACCTAATGGGGCTGAGCAAAGATACATATTGACAAGATGCTAAAACTTTTTAGCATTTAAAACGCCAAGGAGTGGTTCTTGCCAAAGTCACATGGAAAGAGTTTTTGCAAGACTCGGTGTCCCTAAAACACTGATGAGCAAAATACATGATGGAGATTCCACACACCTTTGTGTTTGGATTAATCATGTATTCCATGGTATGTGAAACAACCAGATATGTCCGATACTCCCAAGGTGTTGCGAGTATAGATACCAAAGTGATCAAAAGTACTGATCATAGGACAACAGTGAAAAGTGTCATTGAGTGCAAGAGTAGCTCTAATGACATGTTTTCTCGCAAGCGGAGATCATGAAGAGTTCGTTGTAAAAGGTTACATCGATACAGTCTTCATCCATGCTCCAAGCGATTTTCGATTTAAATTGAGGGTTTTTGTGTAACACATAATATGGTGGCACGGTAGTTGGAAATTGTTCCAAACAAGTTACTGTGGCGAATTCTATAACAGAGGCGAAGTATGTTGCCGCTTTTAAAAGCGACAAAGAAGATGTTGAATCATATAGTTCATTCATGAACTTAGTATGGTTCCAAGATGGCTTTTGTCAATGGGACACTACTGCAGGTAGTTGCTCCATAACTCAGTCTGAGGAATCCAGGTTCGACCTGTGATTCACATACATACAAAACCAAGTCCACACAAAATATGAATTTTGTGAAAGCGTGAAAACGCGAGGATATGCAAAGATACACACAGAGCTGAAATCGTCAGATCCGTTGGACATCAGGCTATACCACAAGCGAAGCATATTTACACCGGTATGCCACAGGTGTGAAGTGCATTAGCATTAACTAGATTATTGACTCTAGTGCAAGTGGGAGTCTGTAGGAGATATGCCCTAGAGGCAATAATAAATGTTATTATTTATCTCCATGCTCATAATTAGGTTTATGTTCCATGCTATAACTGCTATGGTTCTCGAGTCTACAATAACCACGAGGCTTGGAGGAAGACTCATATGCACGTGTGGAATAATAAACGGAAAAATGTATTCCTAAGTCTAGCCTCTAAGACTAGATCAAGTGTTGCATGATGGTCCTGTTTTCCTGATCATGGGCATGTCTATGCCAGCAACTTTGAGGGCACAATGTTAGAAGAACATTTGTGTTGAATCGACCCGAATTGATGTTATGCTATGAGATACATTCGTCATGAGTTAATGGTTAATAACACAGAGATAGTTAACGTTTGCATGATTCTTTAGACCATGAGAGTGACGAGTTTCTTCATGCTTGCTTCATGAACTTTATGGTTTGTTAAACGTCATCCGTAAATGGGTGGCTATTACGGCGGCTTACGGGTTCATGGAAAAGTATGTCAAGTAACTTGATAGCTCAAGATTGGGATTTGCTCCTCCGACGATGGAGAGATATCTCTGGGCCCTCTCGGTGTTACGGTATCCATCATCGTCTGGCCAGACACTTTGTGATTTGATCACGGGGATGCCGGAACACGGTAACGAGAAAAGAGAACAATACCGGTAACGAGGTAACTGGCTTAATGGACAAGTTGTTGATCCACGGGAATGCCAACATGTCTCTCCTCGGGTATTTGTAACATATCGCGAAGCAACAGGAATAGCACACGGCAACTGGAGGTTCACTCGAATATTCATTCGTGTGGGTATAGGGGTCAATATGGGTGTCCACGGCTCCGATGTTGATCATTGATCGAAAAGTGTTCCGGTCATGTCTATACTTCACCGAACCTATAGGGTCACACGCTTAAGGGTCATCTATCTGCTGAATACTAGACAGGGAGTCTGAGAGAAAGTCACCGAAAATGTTTCGGAGAAAACGGAAGAGTTCCGGAGAGAGAGAACACCGAAAGAGTTTCGGTAAAACCGAAAAGGTGTTTCGGAATATATTATTAGGTCAAATAGGGTTTCGGCATCGCATGGAAATTTTCAGAGGATGTCAGAATTGGTCTGGGAACTTCTGGGAATTTTCAGAGAGAAAAAACCGGAAATGTTCCGAAACTGCCGTAAGCGCTGTTGATGCTTTCCGCTGATAAAAACCACCGCACCGAAAATGTTTCGGATCATGCCCAGAATAATTTTAGAGGGTGCCAGAAATGTTCTGGGACCTTCTGGAATTTTTCAGAAAAATGTTTCGCGGAAAACATCTTGTCCCAGCGCGAGGGGACAAGATCCCACGAATCGGGGGTTGCATGTTTGGTGGCTTTTTGTCTAGGGAGCATGCATGTTTCATGGAGACATGTTGGTGGCTTGTTGGGGGGGCCCCCCCATGGGGGGAGACAAGGTGTGGGCCGGCCCAAGGGCTGCCATGGTGGTGTCCCCTTGGTGCCCCCCTTGTGTTACCATTATGCCCTTTCATGTGTGACATGAAGCTTGGGTATTTTGGTATTTCAACATCCCACCCCACCCCTTGCCTTGGCCTATAAAAGGAGGAGTTGGGGCTGCCATCTCCTTCATCCCCTTGCTCTCATACTCATGCCATGCAATTATCTGGCTTCTCTCTCCCTCCCACGAAAAGAGTTTCGTAGAGCCGAAAGGCTGTCTGGGTTCCGGTGGGAACTAGTTCTGGACGGCGAAGCCCTGCCGGATAGATGACACCGTATGTGTGCAACTCTGTAGAGAGGTCGTAGTTTCGATCTTAGTGCCCGTGGGGCTGTTCGTGAGTGCCTCCCGAAGGGCTGTCCAAGTGACGGTCTGAGTTCTGTGAGTCCTCCCGAAGGGCTGTCCACGACACCGTCCGGGGGACTATCCGACCGCCTCCCGGAGGGCTGTCCGGGTGGCGGATGAGGGTATACATCCTCGCGGTTGGGAGGTGTAAATCCTAGCTGCGGGGATCTGCACCGACGATCGTCATCGACTCTACTTCCGTTGCGCTACGAGTCGGTAACGAAAATGATCAAACCTTGTATGCAGTCTCCATAGTGGTCCTGGGCTGGTGCGTAGGGCGGAAATTTTTTGTTTTCTGCTGCGTTCCCCTACAGCGGGGCCATGCCATAGTAAACGGGAGAGGGATTGAGTTCGAGTCGATGCCTTAATACGGGTGGGCCGCTCGGTTTTACGGGAACGAGGTAGCATTTTGGGTTCGGGGAGCAGTGGAGATATACGTACAAAAAATTGTGGACGTAGGTTCGACCGAAAGGCAATGACGCATGGGCCACGCATTTTGATATACCCGCGGCCGCGTGGAATTTGCTACTCAAAATAATGCATAAAAGTTCCTCCAAAAACATCTATAACTAATGGGAAGTGAATGTATGCTTAAAATGAAAATGTAATACAAAGAGAAAAAATGAATTGCAGTTAAAAGAATGACATTTCTAACAAAAATGTGGATGTGAACTACATATGTGTGCACGTGACCAACACATACATTGTCAATACAAAATCTAATGCAAGAAATAACTTATGAGTAACATGCACAAATTGATGATGTGGTGCTTGCATGCATAGAGTACAAAAACAATGTGATTTATGACTTGCATGCATGACGTGTTCATGTGCCATAGTTGCATGTCCAGGAAAAAAGCTACTAGTGGGTTGTACTAGCTATTTAGGAATAGAAGATGTATATATGGAAGTTGTAGGGAAAGAGATGACATGTATCTCAATTCCTATGAGTAGGGATTGGAAAAGAGATGTCATTTGGTTCACATCATAGGAACTTTTCTATTGAATCTAGAGATGACATGTATCTCAATTCCTATGAGGAGGGATTAGAAAAGAGATGTCATTTGGTTCACATCATAGGAACTTTTCTATTGAATATAGGCTAGTGTTTATTTTCCTTTGAAATTGTGGGAGTATAGGAATCCATTCATATGAACCAAGTGGCTCTAAAGCTATAAAAATGATATCATGTTTATTTTCCTTTGAAATGTGGAGTATATAAATCTATTCCTATGAACCAATTGGCTCTAAAGGAAAAAAATCCTATAAAAATTATATCATATAGAGTTCCTATGATATTCCTCCACACCAAAGGATGGTTGAAATTGCTGCAGGTGATACGACGGTCTTTCTTTGTACACTCCTCCCCCATCTTTATAGTTACCTCTCGAAGATGAATGAAATGATATATAATGGGTATTCTATATGTGCATTTTGGTATACAAAAACTCGGTAAAAGTTTGCGAGGTTCGAATTTTCAATAAAGCTATATGCACTACATTTTGGAATGGAGGGAGGAGCATACGACAGTTGCTAACACTCACGTGGAAGATTTGTGTGTCGGAGGAGTGGCTGTTCTGTTAAATGCCATGGCAAAACTGACACTGTCGAATGCCGATCTAACGGTTCTTATGGCGTTCGTCAGGAAACGGCTTGTGGCGAACGTTTGTCAGATATGATTTACGGACACATGCATTGCATTGATACATGCCCCCCTCTCTCATGCACACACGCACCCTCACGAGTCACGACTCTCCTGAGTCCTCTCGCACCCACCGTCTATCTGTAGGTAGACGTCACACACATATGTGCTCTTCACACCCTACCCTCAGAACTTCTAAAAAATAAAAGACGCTGCGCACCTTTTATTTTAACTCACACGTCACACACTTATACTATTACTCTTGTGGCGAACGTTCTTTGGGCATAGTATATTGTACTCTCACGAATAGAAGCGGTGCACGCATGCACTAGTTCTGTCACACCCACTCGCGGGTACACGTAGGAGCGCATTTTTTTAAGCTAGGAGCGCATTTGTTTACAAAGAGGCATCCCAATTGACATTTTGACTAGTCCAGTTTTCAACTTGATGGAGGGTCGGGGACCGCACGTGAATGATACAGTACATAGTGCGTCCTGGACACGGTGATTTGATAGTGCGACCTGGAAGCGGTGGCACGTTATTGATCGAGTTTTATTTTTACTTGAACTTTAAATAAAAATAGTGGTTCGCGCATATTCAATTTAATAACGGTTGCTACAACAAAATCACTCCACTATATATAAGCGGAGCCTCGGCGCTTGCTTTACTAGGGTTCCTCTCTTTCACTCTCTCATGCTCTCCAGATCTAAGCAAGACATAGGTGGCAACACTCTCTCTCTGCTCACGGCTGGTCACAAATCCGGCCGGACCACCTCGGCCGGGGCAGGGGTGTAGGTGCATCGTTCACTCAGTCGTCGGCGGCGAGGGAGGAGACCAATAGCTGCCCGCGCGTCCCGATCGGTGGCCGTGTCGTTCTCTCTGAGACAGCGCCGGCTCGGGAGGGCCTCCGACCCCTTCTTCCTCCCTGCGGTATTGTGGCCAAGATGCGGCCTCCCGATGCCGTCTTTGCCATAGCCCGACGACCCTCAGGTATATATTCCTTCGAAACCTGCCTTGCTCTACTGCCCCAGCTCCCCACGTGGTTGCGTGTGGATCTTTTTCTACTTCCGTCGGCTGTTCCAAAGCCACCTAGACTTTTACTATTATTAGAGGTAAAGCTAGTTCATACAGTCGAATCTAAGAGTTGGTTCAAACAGTGAAGAAAGTGGGAAAGCTGTAGCATGAATCTAGGACTTGGTTCTAAGAGGAAACGGGGGAAAGTAGTAGATATTGGCTACCCAACCAGTCTCTTGGTTGAAAAAAGGAAAGAAAGTGATGGGTGTTGGGGGACAACGAAAATGAGAACGAGCAGGTCTAGATTTCCTGTGCTCACATAGGAAAATGTCACCGAGGAGATAAAAAATGGGACAAATGCAGAGATGCTGCCTGAATGTTTGCCGCTCTCGGCAACCACATCTGCCTCACCACTTTATGCCCCTGCTGTCCCTACGCCCATATCGCTACCGTTAATGTAAAATCACATGAAGCATTAAGCAATGCCACCTAATGTCACTATTAAGTAATGGTCTAGTGCCGTCGATAAATTGAAACAATGCCACCTAATGTCACTATTAAGTAATGGTCTAGTGCCGATGTGATGTGATGCTACTTCTTACTTAATGGCACTTTTTTATACTGTCAATGTAGTGGCAGTTATAACACAATAGATGATGTTGTTAATCATATGCCACTGGAAATAACCGTCACTGCTTAAATAACCATATTTCATATTTACGCAAGCAGGGATGTCTGTCTCCATATCGTTTCTATTTGTACAATCAGAAGTACAGACCTCAATTTTAGCAGAATTGCACAAAATCAGATGGCTATTCCTAGCTGTCGTCCTCTAACCACCAGTGTTCCAGGTATTCCTACATTGGTAGTAACTAGGTAGAATGACCAATGCAATCTAAAAGAAGCTGATTCGTACGTTTTACTTCCTGATTGCAGTGCAAGGACGAGCGAAAACAACTGCATCCTAGTCGGGAATGCACTTTCTCCCAATTCACGGATGGACAGAGGACTAGCTGGCACGACTGCATGGAGGTTTTTGGGACAGGTGCGCGGACAAGAGGCATTGTGGTCTGCTTATTTCTGCAAATAGCGGTGCTTAAATTTAGTGGAACTGGACTAGAAGTTCAGATGGTCAGTACACTACATGGTTCAGTTCACCATTCGAACTGAGAACACAATTATAATTGGTTATTCTAGAATGAGAGAACCTAACCCTGGATGGTGGCAACAAGAAAAACCAGAGTGAACTCCAGGAAATTAAAGCCTGCCTAGGGAGGCCCTTTGCTCAGAGAAGCCTTGCTTGATTTTTCCTGATTTGTAAACCTTCTCACAACTTTGTCTTTTGTTGTGAACTAGTAAATGTTTGTTATGTTCTATGAATCATGGAGATGTATAAAATTGCTTAACTTATGATTTTCAAGTATTTTTTGAAGCCGAGTTTAATGTGAATGTTCTACATGAACGCTGGACTAGCGTGTGAACGTTTGGAATTTACATTGTGGCCTCAGTTAACTGCATGAACCACTATAACAAGATACGTAGTTGCTTATATGTCAGACAGCAGATTATTGATTGTTTGCTGGTCGATAGCTGACTTTTCTAGTGTTGAAGCGAGCTGAGCCAATGTGTCGTGTTTTGCACAACTGCTTACAAGTGGGGTAGCACCAACAGTGTTTACAAGTACTTAACCAGCCTTATGTACCCTATGTATACGTCGGCGCACAGTTCTCGAACAAGTACTCTATTTCAACAAACACACACTACTCGTATGCTAAACCATGACAACTTATGTCTTACCATTCCATATTACATGAAAAAACTAGTGAGGACGCATCTGTTTTGGCAACAATTAGGATGGTTCTCACATGATTCATGGGCACACAAAAGTAGCATTAGTTCCCATAGACGGATTCAAACAGAGTACTAGCCCGAGAGGGATCAATAATAGGCAAGGTTCGGATAATTAGACACAATCCAGACTACTTTTAAACACTAGCTGGGGTAACTATTTCATGCCTCGATCTAATTTGGGATGGACACAAGATGGACCTTGCCATGAACATCATCGAGGACGTCCGGCAGCAGCTCAATCTTGTGAACCTTCCTGAAGATAACCTTGTGACCTTGCCACTCATAAACTTGTTTGTGGAGGCATGCCACGTCATCTTCCTGCGTAAGCTTGACAAGAATAGTATGCCTCACAAACGAAGGAGTAGCTTTGAACTACTTGTGCTTCTGTACACCCTGGATAACACGCCTGACAACAGTGAGGTTGGAATACATCTCGACTTTGGTATAAGTGCAAATGGCTTCCAGGATCCAACGGCCTAAGAACTTTGTTTTCCCAGTGCGTATATCCAAGTCATCTGCCTCATAGCGAGTGACATGTACAACCACACAATCCTTGTCTGCATCAGGGCTCTAGTTGAAACAGAAACGAATTCTGAATTACTTTCCAATATAAAAAACACAAGTTATTTAAACCACTATGTAGAGTCAAAAGTATGCATGACAGGGAAGGTAGCATGGCATCGAAGCTAATAAAATTTTGCATTATTTATCACCACATACTTAGATGAAAAAGCACAGTCGAGATCGGCAAAGAAGAAAATCACCTTGGGCAGCTCAGCGGGGGGGGGGGGGACACATCCTCGAAGGGGGAAAACTGCTCCTGCAGGGCCACGGGGGTTGTAACGTCAAACAGGGCATTGACCATCTCAGTAGTGGCTGTGAGCGTATCTGGGGTCGGCTCGGTGGCGGCCTCCATCTTCTTGGAGCTCTCTGTCTCATGGGGATTAGCCTCCCGCGTCTGCTCCAACATTGGTAGATCTTAGCCTGGTTCTCCTTGGTCCATCATGAAACTGACGAATAGGAGACAACTGAAAGGAAAACACAATCGCAATGACAATGAAACAAAAAGAGAGTGAGGATCGGTTACTGCTTTGCAAAAGTTCTTTTTTTTCTGAAAGAAAATATACCAACACACTTCATTAGGCAGATGCGAGTGTTGGCTTTCTAGAAGATGGTGAGGGAGAAGGGGATTCAGCGAAGAGTGAAATGATGGTTGCTTCGTCCGTCAAACTTAGACTGCGGGGAGGTGGGGTTTTGTGATATGACGGCTCGTTACTGCCGCGCTACGACCGGGGTGACTCTTCGTTGTCGGCGTTCTGGGAACCAGGGTACCCAGACTTGCCTGCCTGCGGCCCACGGTGTGGCTCCATTGATGGCCTGGTACAGCCCAGTTTCAACACCAACAAGACAAGACCCTCGCGAGGCAGACAGCGCCAAGACCTCCTGAGGGAGCGGCCTTCCCAGGCTGCCTCCTGAGGAGCGGAGATTTCTATGCAGGTATCCAACCTCACGAGGTTGCGGTGACGCAAGCCATGACGACCAAGACCAGGCGGGCGCCAGCAGGCACAGAGGAGCAGGTTTCCTCTTTGGTGCTAAGGAGGCAAGCGCAGGTGTGGGTTCCCGAGGAACCAGGCAAAGGTTTCCATTCCAGTGCAACGAGACCAAGACCGCCAGGACGGCATGACGGATGTCATCGCCGAGCCCACCGCGGCGTCACGACCAGAAGCTTTGCAGGCGAAGACCACCTTTCGTCATGATAAGATGTACTACTTGTCCCCTTTCAAATTGGCCACGGTGGGATCCCTTCCCACCTAAGTTTTGGGAAGAGGACCAAGGCCGCTATAAGTATAAGCTAGCCACCACCGTATAGAGAGATCGGACCGGAGGAGACCAAACCGAAGGACGACTCACCTTCACCCCAGAGCAGACCTCGCGAGATTGTTCTCCCCTTGTAGTAGTTCATCCCCAGCCCCTCGTGAGGAAAATCCACCACAAAGCACGAGTAGGGTCTTACACCACAAGGTGGCCCGAACCTGGGTAAAATGCCGTGTTCGTCTTCTTCCCCGTTCTTCGAGCTAGGCTGTAGGGCGACGGGTTGGTTGGTTGGATAGGTTGAGTTCTTCGCACATGCCCTAGAGTTCGAACTTTCTTTGGGTCTACGGAGCCCTGAATCTGACATTTGGCGCGCCAGGTAGGGGCGTGTTGAAGCTTCTCTCCCACCACTCGCTCCGCTGCCGTTCCGCCATTCCAATGGCCGATGCTCGCCGTGTTTGAGCCGAGCGTCAGGCAGCTCGTGTCGCCCAGACGGCACCCGTGGGCAACGGAGCCCCTCGCCGCTCTGCCTCCCCAGTGGCTAACGCCGCCACCAACCCTGCTGCCCGTGAATAGCAGGACTCGTCGCTGCCACCATCCGTGCAGCGCGACGGCCGCACCGCGACTCCATCACCCACTCCACCCATGGCGTCATCTTCTCATGGCTGTCGTGGGCCGGCGAACGCGCAGTCTGCGCTGCTCATGGCACGCGAGCTCCTACGCTATCATCCGGCCAATGACCTCTACGACGACTGGCTCGCCCGCATTCCTTGAACTCGTCAACGCCGCTGGTGAGGCCCCTACACCGTCTTGTTCGCTTCGCCTTCCGCCGTCCCTGGCGGGCGACATGGCTCACGGCGCGCCTCCTCCCCCTCCTCTGCATGGCATGGGCCCCAAGCCGAGGCGTGAAGCTCCCCGGCGCGACCCGCCGCGCAGAGCGCCGACACGCGATGAAGTAAGCTGCCAGGTGGTGCAGCGGCCCCAAGGAGAAGCGCGTGTGCTTCCAGCACCACCACGTCAAGACCGCGTACCGCGAGAGGCAGCGGTGTGTGGGCGTCGAGATCAGGCTCCTCCCCTGCGGCTGGCCCCTGTGATTGCGGCAGGGTGCTGTGCTTTCACCCCGGAGCTGCGCCGCGTCGTCTGGCCCGACAAGTTCAAGCCGGATCTGCCTCCGCGCTACGACGGTAGCCCTGACCCCGCTGAGTTCCTCCAGCTCTACGAGCTGAGCATCGAGGCGGCGAATGGCAATGAGAAGGTCATGGCGAACTGGTTCCCTATGGCCCTCAAGGACGGCGCGCGCTCTTGGCTCCTGAACCTTCCGGTGGGGTCGATCTCCTCCTGGGACGAGCTCCGCGAGCGCTTCATCGCCAACTTCCAAGGCACTCGCGACCGCGCTCCAGCGGCAGGCGACCTACGGCGCATCAAGTAGCAGCCAGGCGAAACCTTGCACAAGTACATACAGCGCTTCACCAGCGTCCGCCTCAAGATCCCGAAGGTGTCGGACGAGGCCATCATTTCGGCATTCTCTGAGGGCGTCAGGGATGTCAAGATGAAGGAAGAGCTCGCCATACACGACGACTTGTGCTCGGCTCTGGAGATGTTCGACATGGCCGCCAGGTGCGCGAGGGCAAAGGAAGGTCGCCTCTCCCTCCTGGAGCTTCCGGAGGTCGATCCTGAAGACAAGAAGGCCAAGGCTAAGGACGTGAAGCGCAAGGGCCCAGCTGTGCTTGCGGCTGAACTTGAGATGAAGCGCGGCTGCGACCACCCTGAATCCTCCAAGGGCAGACGTTCGTTCTGTGTCTTCCATAATGTCCACAGCCACAACACCAACGACTGTCAGGAGCTCAGGGCAATCTGCGATGGGCGCATCGGCCGCCGTCCCGAGCGCAACGACCGTGGCTACGGCCGCGGAGGAGGCCGCGGCGGAGGCCGCTGGGACAACCGCGACCCCCGCCAGGACTGGTGTGATCAGCCTCGTGAGGACCGCTGGCAGGGCCAGCCTCACGACGGCCCCTGGCGTGACCAGCCCCGCGAGGACTGGCCTCAGGGCAACACCGGCCTTCCTCTGCTGCCACCGCCGCCAAGGAGAAACGACGACAACCGCCAGGATGAGGGGGCTGGGGGCTTCCAGGAACCGCGTGCGATCGCCTGCATCCTGGGCGACGCTCAGGCTCCCGCCTCTCATCCCATCTTCAAGCAGTTCGCTCGTGAGGTGAACGTGGCCCTCCCCAAGCTTGAGGCATCGCGCCCCCTCAGATGGTCCAAGTACGCCATCACCTTTGACTCCATGGACCAGCTCAAATGTTCAGCCGCCGCTGGCACGCTCCCGATGCTCTGCTCGCCGACCATCAGCAACGTCCTCGTCACCAAGACAATCATCGATGGTGGCGCGGGGCTCAACGTTCTCTCCGTCGAGACGTTCGAGACGCTCCAAGTGCCGTACAACCAGCTCCTCCCCACCAAGCCTTTCTCGGGAGTGACCGACGGCTCCACCATCCCCATAGGGCAGATCCGCCTCCCTGTCACCTTCGGCCAGCACGACAACTACCAGACCAAGCTCGTCGACTTCGACGTCGCCCATATTCGCCTCCCGTAAAATGCCATCTTTGGGTATCCGGCCCTCGCCAAGTTCATGGCGGCAGCACGCCACGGCTACAATGTCCTCAAGATGCCAGGGAGCGGCGGTACCATCATGGTCGGCTGCGACGAGAAGGCTGCGGTGTGCTCCCTTGAGCGCGCCTACCAGGCTACAGCAGTCAAGAACTCAGATGACGAGGGTGCCGTTCGACCTCCTGAGGCCATCCCCAAGAAGAAGAAGCAGCTCCTCCCCAAGGGCCGTCAGGAGGCTGGCGCGCCTGACGATCATGCCTCAGGCCACGCGCCCACTGCTGGGACGCCCTTCACTCTCGCATAGGAAGGCGCGCCTGGTGCCCCTCTCAGGACGGGCTCGGGGGCTCTCGTCTGGAGGGCCTCCAACCTGACCAGCGTCACGAGGGAGGCGTTCGGGCACCATGTGGGGGCATGCTTCGACACGCGCCTCCGTGAGCAAGGCGCAAGGCGCGAGGCACCAGGCGCTCAGGAGTTCATCACCAAGACGATCGAGGAGCTTCAGGAGGCGCGAGCCATGCATGGCGAACGTCATCCTGCATCATCCGGTGCAGCTGCTGCCCCTGACGTGGGTGGTGAGGTGCGCGTCTGCGTCAACATCCCAGGCCTCAACAGGGTTGCTTCTCAGGAGGCCCGGCGCCAGTTAGAAGGTGTCCCGATAATTTGGAGGGTGAAAATCTTGATGAATTTTTTTGATAAAAGTGGGTTTGGAGAGGTCAAAACTTTAACTAGTGATGTGCCCACTCTTTTGGATTACAAAGACTTTAATTATGATAATTTCTCTTTGATTTATTGTATTTCTTTGTTGCAATCCATGATTAATTGACCTCATGCTTTTGAACAAAATAAGGCTTTTACTAAACATGTCGTAGATGCCATGATGAAAGCTTTGGAAGAAAAGTTGGAATTAGAGATTTCAATTCCTAGAAAATTACATGATGAATGGGAACCTACCATCAAAGTCAAGATTAAAAATTATGAGTGTTTTGCTTTATCTGATTTGGGTGCTAGTGTTTCCACAATTCCGAAATCTTTATGTGATGTGCTTGGTCTTACCGATATTGAAGAATGTTCTCTCAATTTGCATTTGGTAGATTCTACTGTTAAAAAGCCTTTGGGAAGAATTAATGATATTCTTATTCTTGCAAATAGGAATTATGTGCCCATAGATTTTATTGTTCTTGATATTGATTGCAATCCGTCTTGTCCAATTATACTTGGTAGACCGTTTTTACGTACTATTGGTGTCGTGATTGATATGAAAGAAGGCAATATTAAATTCCAATTTCCACTAAGGAAGGGGATGGAACACTTCCCTGGAACAAGAATTAAGCCACCATATGAATCAATCATGAGGACATCCTATGGATCTAGAACTAAAGATGGCAATACTTGAATCTATGCGTAATGCCTAGCTAGGGGCATAAAACGATAACGCTTGTTGGGTGGCAACCCAATGAATAAAATTTATTTTTGCCTTTTTCTTTCTGTTCTTGAGTGTTTGCACAATTATGCCTCTGTTATGATTGTGTTTTTTATATTTTAGTTAGTGTTTGTGCCAAGTAAAGCCTTTGGGATAGCTTTGGTAATAGTTGATTTGATCCTGTTGAAAAACAGAAACTTTTGCGTCCAGTAAAATAATTTTCTAAATTCACAGAAGCGATGAAAAATTCTGAATTTTTTACACAAGATTTATATATATATTTACTATATTTTCCTGATTATTCAGAATTTTTGGAATTAGGAATTATTATTAAAATTCGAGTCTTTACAGACTGTTCTGTTTTTGACAGATTCTGTTTTCTTTGCATTGTGTGCTTATTTTGATGATTCTATGGATTGTATCGGGGGGTATAATCCATGGAAAAGTTATAATACAGTAGATATAATGCAATAACAAAATTTGAATGGGTTTTATATAGTACTTAAAGTAAAGATTGGTTTTCTTATACTAACGGATCTCACGAAGGTTTTGTTAAGGTTTGTGTGATTGAAATTTTCAAGTTTTCGGTGAGATCACGATGGATGAAGGAATAAGGAGTAAGAAAAGCCTAAGCTTGGGGATGCCCCATGGCACCCCAAGTTAATATTCAAGGAGAACCAAGTAACTAAGCTTGGGGATGCCCCGGAAGGCATCCCCTCTTTCTTCTAACGACCATCGGTATTTTACTTGGAGCTATATTCTTATTCGTCACATATCATGAGTTTTGCTTGGAGCGTCTAGTACTATATGAGTCCTTGTTTGTTTTGCTTTTTAGTTTGTCACAAGTATCCTTGCTGGACACACCTATTTGAGAGAGCTAAATTATGCTATGATTTGTTAGAATTGCTCTATATGCTTCACTTAAAAAAATTGAGCTATGGAATTGCTCTAGTGCTTATCTTATATCTTCTTGAGCATGGTGTGCTTTAATATTTTTGAAGAAATGCTCTCATGCTTCACTTAGATTTGTTTGAGAGTTAGTAAATTTTTGAAGAAATTCTCTCATGCTTCACTTATATTATTTTGAGAGACAGAAAAAATTTATGCTCATGTTCCTCACTTAGATTTGTTTGAGCTTGTCAAAAGCAAATGCAACATATGAAATGCTACCTCTTGAGCTTGCGTTGGTTTTTCCCTTGAAGAGGAAAGGGTGATGCAGCAAAGTAGAGTAAGTATTTCCCTCAGTTTTGAGAACCAATGTATCAATCCAGTAGGAGACAACGCGCAAGCCACCGAATACCTGCACAAACAAACACCAACTTGCACCCAACGCGATAAAGGGGTTATCAATCCCTTCACGGTTATTTGCAAAGTGAGATCTGATAGAGATGGATAAATGGTAAATTAATATTTTTGGTATTTTTGGTTTATGGAACGGAAAGTAAAAGATTGCAAAGAAAGTAAATAGGAAACTAAAATTGTAGATCGGAAACTTATATGATGGAAAGTAGAAGATTATATGATGGAAAGTAAACCCGGGGGCCATAGGTTTCACTAGAGGCTTCGCTAAAGATAGAAATTATTACGGTGGGTGAACAAATTACTGCCGAGCAATTGATAGAAAAGCGCAAAGTTATGACGATATCTGAGGCAATGATCATGAATATAGGCATCACATCCGTGTCAAGTAGACCAAAACGATTCTGCATCTACTACTATTACTCCACACATCAACCGACTCCTGCCTGCATCTAGAGTATTAAGTTCATGAAGAACAGAGTAACGCATTAAGTAAGATGACATGATGCAGAGGAATTAAATCAAGCAATATGATGAAAACCCCATCTTTTTATCCTCGGTGACAACAATACAATATGTGCCTTGCTGCCCCTGCTGTCACTGGGAAAGGACACCGCAAGATTGAACCCAAAGCTAAGCACTTCTCCCATTGCAAGAAAAACCAATCTAGTTGGCCAAACCAAATCGATAGTTCAAAGAGACTTGCAAAGATATCAAATCATGCATATAAGAATTCAGAGGAGATTCAAATAATATTCATAGATAAGCTGATCATAAATCCACAATTCATCGGATCTCGGCAAACACACCGCAAAAGAGTATTACATCGAATAGATCTCCAAGAACATCAAGGAGAACTTTGTATTGAGAATCAAAGAGAGAGAAAAAGCCATCTAGCTACTAGCTATGGACCCGTAGGTCTGTGGTAAACTACTCACGCTTCATCGGGGAGGCAATGGTGTTGATGTACAAGCCCTCCGTGATCGAATCCCCCTCCGGCAGGATGCCGAAAAAGGCCCCAAGATGGGATCTCACGGGTACAGAAGGTTGTGGTGGCGGAAAAGTGGTTTCGTGGCTCCCCTGATAGGTTTTGGGGTATTTGAGAATATATAGGCTGAAGAAATAGGTCGGTGGAGTCACGAGGGCCCCACAAGGGTGGGGGCGCGCCCTCCAACCTTGTGGCCGCCTCGTGGCTTTCCTGACATGCACTCCAAGTCCTCTGGATATCTTCTGGTCCAAGAAAAATCATCGCGAAAGTTTCATTCCGTTTGGACTCCGTTTGGTATTCCTTTTCTACGAAACTCTAAAACAAGGAAAAAAACAGGAACTGGCACTGGCACTGGGCTCTAGGTTAATAAGTTAGTCCCAAAAATCATATAAAATAGCATATTAATGCATATAAAACATCCAAAACAGATAATATAATAGCATGGAACAATCAAAAATTATAGATACGTTGGAGACGTATCAAGCATCCCCAAGCTTAATTCCTGCTTGTCCTCGAGTAGGTAAATGATAAAAACAGAATTTTTGATGTGGAATGCTACCTAACATATTTACCCATGTAATTCTCTTTATTGTGGCATGAATGTTTAGATCCGTATGATTCAAAACAAAAGTTTAATATTGACATAAAAACAATAATACTTCAAGCATACTAATAAAATAATTATGTCCTCTCAAAATAACATAGCCAAAGAAAGCTTATCCCTACAAAATCATATAGTTTGGCTATGCTCCATCTTCGTCACACAAAATACTCAAATCATGCACAACCCCGGTTTCAGCCAAGCAATTGTTTTGTACTTTTGATGTTCTCAAACCTTTTCAACTTTCACGCAATACATGAGCGTGAGCCATGGACATAGCACTATAGGTGGAATAGAAGGTGGTTGTGGAGAAGACAAAAAAAGGGAGATAGTCTCACATCAACTAGGCATGTCAACGGGCTATGGAGATGCCCATCAATAGATATCAATGTGAGTGAGTAGGGATTGCCATGCAACGGATGCACTAGAGCTATAAGTGTATGATAGCTCAAAAAGAAAACTAAGTGGGTGTGCATCCAACTTGCTTGCTCATGAAGACCTAGGGAAATTTGAGGAAGCCCATCGTTGGAATATACAAGCCAAGTTCTATAATGAAAATTCCCACTAGTATATGAAAGTGATATCATAGGAGACTCTCTATCATGAAGATCATGGTGCTACTTTGAAGCACAAGTATGGAAAAAGGATAGTAACATTGCCCCTTCTCTCTTTTTCTCTCTTTTTTTTCTTTCTCTCTTTTTTTCTCTTTTTTTCCTTTTTTTCTTTCTTATTTTCCTTTTTTTTCTTTTTTTTCTTTCTTCCTTTTTTTTTCTTTTATTTCCTCACATGGGACAATGCTCTAATAAGGAAGATCATCATAATTCTATTTACTTACAACTCGAAACTAGAACAAAATATGACTCTATATGAATGCCTCCGGCGGTGTACCGGGATGTGCAATGACTCAAGAGCGACATGTATAAAAAATGATGAAAGGTGGCTTTGCCACAATACATGATCATGCAAAGCAATATGACAATGATGGTGCGTGTCATAATAAACGGAACGGTGGAAAGTTGCATGGCAATATATCTCGGAATGGCTATGGAAATGCCATAATAGGTAGGTATGGTGGCTGTTTTGAGGAAGGTATAAGGTGGGTGTATGGTACCGGCGAGAGTTGCGCGGTACAAGAGAGGCTAGCAATGGCGGAAAGGTGAGAGTGCGTATAATCCATGGACTCAACATTAGTCATAAAGAACTCACATACTTATTGCAAAAATCTATTAGTCATCGAAACAAAGTACTACACGCATGCTCCTAGGGGAAGGGTTGGTAGGAGTTAACCATCGCGCGATCCCGACCTCCACACAAAGGATGACAATCAAAAAATACCTCATGCTCCAAATTTGTTACACAACTGTTACCATACGTGCATGCTTCGGGACTCACAAACCTTAACACAAGTATTTCTGAATTTCACAATTACCCCACTAGCATGACTCTTATATCACCATCTTCATATCTCAAAACAATCATCAGGAATCAAACTTCTCATAGTATTCAATGCACTTTATATGAAAGTTTTTATTATATCCTTCTTGGATGCCTATCATATTAGGACTAATTTTATAACCAAAGCAAATTACCATGCTGTTTAGAGACTCTCAAAATAATATAAGTGAAGTGCGAGAGTTCATCAATTTCTATAAAATAAAACCACCGCCGTGCTCTAAAAAGATATAAGTGAAGCACTAGAGCGATATTGCGTAGCTCAAAAGATATAAGTGAAGCACAAAGAGCATTCTAATAAATCACGATTCATGCTACCTCTTGAGCTTGCGTTGTTTTTTCCCTTGAAGAGGAAAGGGTGATGCAGCAAAGTAGAGCAAGCATTTCCCTCAGTTTTGAGAACCAAGGTATCAATCCAATAGGAGACAACGCGCAAGCCACTGAATACCTGCACAAACAAACACCAACTTGCACCCAACGCGATAAAGGGGTTGTCAATCCCTTCACGGTTATTTGCAAAGTGAGATCTGATAAAGATGGATAAACGGTAAAGTAATATTTTTGGTTTATGGAACAGAGAGTAAAAGATTGCAAAGAAAGTAAATAGGAAACTAAAATTGTAGATCGGAACTTATATGATGGAAAGTAGAAGATTATATGATGGAAAGTAGACCCAGGGGCCATAGGTTTCACTAGAGGCTTCTCTCAAGATAGAAATTATTACGGTGGGTGAACAAATTACTGCCGAGCAATTGATAGAAAAGCGCAAAGTTATGACGATATCTAAGGCATTGATCATGAATATAGGCATCACGTCCGTGTAAAGTAGACCGAAACGATTCTGCATCTACTACTATTACTCCACACATCGACCGACTCCTGCCTGCATCTAGAGTATTAAGTTCATGAAGAACAGAGTAACGCATTAAGTAAGATGACATGATGTAGAGGAATTAACTCAAGCAATATGATGAAAACCCCATCTTTTTATCCTCGATGGCAACAATACAATACGGCCTTGCTGTCCCTGCTGTCACTGGGAAAGGACACCACAAGATTGAACCCAAAGCTAAGCACTTCTCCCATTGCAAGAAAAACCAATCTAGTTGGCCAAACCAAATCGATAGTTCGAAGAGACTTGCAAAGATATCAAATCATGCATATAAGAATTCATAGGAGATTCAAATAATATTCATAGATAAGCTGATCATAAATCCACAATTCATTGAATCTCGGCAAACACACCGCAAAAGAGTATTACATCGAATAGATCTCCAAGAACATCGAGGAGAACTTTGTATTGAGAATCAAAGAGAGAGAAAAAGCCATCTAGCTACTAGCTATGGACCCGTAGGTCTGTGGTAAACTACTCACGCTTCATCGGGGAGGCAATGGTGTTGATGTAGAAGCCCTCCGTGATCGAATTCCCCTCCGGCAGGATGCCGAAAAAGGCCCCAAGATGGGATCTCACGGGTACAGAAGGTTGCGGCGGCGGAAAAGTGGTTTCATGGCTCCCCTGATAGGTTTTGGGGTATTTCAGAATATATAGGCTGAAGAAATAGGTCGGTGGAGTCACGAGGGGCCCACAAGGGTGGGGGGCGCGCCCTCCGACCTTGTGGCCGCCTCGTGGCTTTCCTGATGTGCACTCCAAGTCCTCTGGATGTCTTCTGGTCCAAGAAAAATCATCGCGAAAGTTTCATTCCGTTTGGACTCCGTTTGTTATTCCTTTTTTGCGAAACTCTAAAACAAGGAAAAAAACAGGAACTGGCACTGGGCTCTAGGTTAATAGGTTAGTCCCAAAAATCATATAAAATAGCATATTAATGCATATAAAACATCCAAAACAGATAATATAATAGCATGGAACAATCAAAAATTATAGATACGTTGGAGACGTATCATGAAACTAGTCCCAAAGTGATAGATATTCAAGAGGGATATAATAAAAACCATCATGAAGATCATTGGACAAAATAAACTTGATTCTTTGTAATAGTTTTGAGATATGATGATAGTGATATGTGAGTCATGTTGGTGAGTAATTATGCTTGAGTAAGAATATTGGTGTTAAGGTTGGTGATTCCCTATGCAAGCATGAAAGTCAATAGTTATGCAATGAAATTATATCTTACTTGTGGTGCATTATTCGGTGTTAGTTATGCTTAATGCTCGCTTATGTGATTTTTCATTTCTTGGTTGGTTGCTTCTCAGTCTATTTGCTAGCCTTCACTTGTACTAAGTATAAATACTACTTGTGCATCCAAAATCCTTAAAACCAGTTTTGCCATATGAGTCCACCATACCTACCTATATGAGGTATTCCCATGCCGTTCTGAGCAAATTTGTATGTGCCAACTCTAATTTTCAAAATAAATTTCCTTTTTGTGTGCTCGTACCGCTCATGAAGCGGCAGGGGGTGGCCAATATTTTCCATGCTAGATGTGTTATTCTCAAGATGAGTGTTTATTCACTTGTCATTGCACGAGAGTGCGGCGGTAATAGCGATGCACAGTCAAAATGAAAAGAAATTTACTTTATGTTGTCAAATAATAAATTCCTTGGAAAGTGTTGGTATGGAGGGCACCTGTGGATACGGCTAGCCATGGAAAGTGAAAGAATGGTGGAAAAAGGAATAAACTTTATTTTCTGTTTGGGAACTGCCTATGATATATCTAGCATGGAAAGTGTTGGGAATTACTCGGTCGTTTTCGTTGACGGGAAAAGTATGCCTCTCAAAAAATGTATCTCTCAATTTAAGCTTTGAGCTCTGGCACCTCAACAAATCCCTACTTCCCTCTGCGAAGGGCCTATCTATTTACTTTATGCAAATTTTATTTTTATTTGAGTCTCCATCTTCTCTTATAAAGCACCAACTAAGGGGCACTATGATCCTACTTGAGCATTGGGTATAGCTAATATGCGAGTGTGTTTCATGAATGGATCAATGATTGAGCATGATGGGCTAGGGATAACTTTCTTTAGTGTAGATATTTTGAAAGACATGGTTGCTTATTGATATGCTTGAGTATTGAAATCTTCATGTCAAAACTAGACTATTGCTTTGAACCATATAAAAGTCCAAATGTCCATGCTACAAAGAAAAGAATATGTGATGAACATGTTAGGCAGCATTCCACATCAAAAATTATGTTTTTATCATTTACCTACTCGAGGACGAGTAGGAATTAAGCTTGGGGATGCTGATACATCTCCAACATATCTATAATTTTTGCTTGTTCCATGCTGTTATATTATCATTCTTGGATGGTTTACAATCATTTTATAGCAACTTTATATCATTTTTTGGGACTAACCTATTGACATAGTTCCCAGTGCCAGTTGTTGTTTTTTGCTTGTTTTTTACTTTGCAGAAAATCAATACCAAACGGAGTCCAAACGCAACAAAACTTTTTGGAGAATTTTTGGACCAGAAGACACCTGTTGGGCCAAAGAAGTACCAGAGGGGGCTCCGAGGGGAGCACAACCCACCAGGGCGTGCCTGGGGGCGCAGGCACGCCCAGGTGGGTTGTGCCCACCTCGGTGGCCTCCCGCACCGCCTCTTCGCCCTATAAATACCTCAATATTCCAAAAACCCTAGGGGAGTCGACGAAACACAATTCCAGCCGCCGCAAGTTCCAGAACCACGAGATCCAATCTAGACACCATCACGGAGGGGTTCATCATCCTCATTGGTGCCTCTCCGATGATGTGTGAGTAGTTCATTGTAGACCTACGGTCCTGTAGGCAGTAGCTAGATGGCTTCTTCTCTCTTTTTGATTCTCAATACAATGGTCTCTTGGAGATCTATTTGATGTAACTCTTTTTGCGGTGTGTTTGTTGGGATCCGATGAACTTTGAGTTTATGATCAGATCTATATCCATGAAAGCTATTTGAGTTCTTTGATCTCTTTTATGCATGATTACTTATAGCCTCGTATTTCTTCTTCGAATCTTTGGTTTAGTTAGGCCAACTAGATCAATTTTTCTTGCCATGGGAAGGGGTGCTTTGTGATGGGTTCGACCGCGCGGTGTTCTTTTCCAGTGACAGAAGGGGCAGCAAGACACGCATGTATCGTCGCTATTAAGGATAACAAGATGAGGGCTATTCCTACATGAATAGATCTCATCTACATCATGTCATCGTTCTTATTGCATTACTCCATTTCCCCATGAACTTAATACACTAGATGCATGCTGGATAGCGGTCGATGTGTGGAGTAATAGTAGTAGATGCAGGCAGGAGTCGGTCTACTAATCTTGGACGTGATGCCTATATAATGATCATTGCCTGGATATCATCATAATTATTTGATGTTCTATCAATTGCCCAACAGTAATTTGTTTACCCACCGTATGCTATTTTCTTGAGAGAAGCCACTAGTGAAATCTATGGCCCCCGGGTCTATTCTTTATCATATTTGCTTCGAGATCTATTTTTATTCGCTTTTATTTTTAGATCTATTATTCCAAAAACCCAAAAATACCTTGCTGCACTTTTTTGCTATTTATTTTATTTCACATTTTATCGAGATCTATTTATCCAATCTATCACAATTTGTATCCCGTCAACATGCAAATTTCTGGCATCGTTACCCGTAGAGGGATTGACAACCCCTCCAAATCGTTGGGTTGCAAGTATTTGTTATTTATGTGCAGCTACCGTTTACATAGTGTTGCTTGGTTCTCCTACTGGATTGATACCTTGGTTTCATAACTGAGGGAAATACCTATCGTAGTTGTGCTGCATCATCCCTTCCTCTTTGGGGAAATACCGACGTAGTTCAAGCGACATCAACAACGCATGCACGCACTATTTAGATGAGACTGAAAGTATATATTTGGACAAATGCAAGAAGAATGTGTACCTGGGACATCATCGATTTCTTCCGACCAAACATGCCTTAAGAAAAAAAGGCAAGCATTTCAGAGGTGAGGCAGATCACCAGAAGAAGCCCGTCCTTCGTACTGGTGGTGATATACTTGATATGGTCAAGGATTTACTAGTAATCTTTGGAAAGGGTCCTGGTGGACAATCTATTTCGAATGAGGCTGAGGGACACGCACCCATGTGGAAGAAGAAATCTATATTTTGGGACCTACTGATGACCCACAAGTATAGGGGATCTATCGTAGTCCTTTCGATAAGTAAGAGTGTCGAACCCAACGAGGAGCAGAAGGAAATGACAAGCGGTTTTCAGCAAGGTATTCTCCGCAAGCACTGAAATTATTGGTAACAGATAGTTTTGTGATAAGATAATTTGTAACGGGTAACAAGTAACAAATGTAACTAAGGTGCAGAAAGGTGGCCCAATCCTTTTTGTAGGAAAGGATAAGCCTGGACGAACTCTTATATAAAGCAAAACGCTCCCGAGGACACATGGGAGTTATTGTCAAGTTAGTTTTCATCACGCTCATATGATTCGCGTTTGTTACTTTGATAATTTGATATGTGGGTGCACCAGTGCTTGGGTGCTACCCTTACTTGGACAAGCCTCCCACTTATGATTAACCCCTCTCACAAACATTCGCAACTACGAAAGAAGAATTAAGATAAATCTAACCATAGCATGAAACATGTGGATCCAAATCTGCCCCTTACGAAGCAACGCATAAACTAGGGTTTAAGCTTCTGTCACTCTAGCAACCCATCATCTACTTATTACTTCCCAATGCCTTCCCCTAGGCCCAAATCATGGTGAATTGTCATGTAGTTGATGTTCACATAACACCACTAGAGGAAAGACAACATACATCTCATCAAAATATCGAACGAACACCAAATTCACATGATTACTTATAACAAGACTTCTCCCATGTCCTCAGGAACAAACGTAACTACTCACAAAGCATATTCATGTTCAAGATCAGAGGGGTATTGAATATCATTAAGGATCTGAACATATGATCTTCCACCGAATAAACCAACTAGCATCAACTACAAGGAGTAATCAACACTACTAGCAACCCATAGGTACCAATATGAGGTTTTGGGACAAAGATTGAATACAAGAGATGAACTAGGGTTTGGAGAGAGGTGCTGGAAAAGATGTTGATGGAGCTTGACCCCCTCTCGATAAGAGGATTGTTGGTGATGACAACGGCTTCGATTTCCCCCTCCCGGAGGGAAGTTTCCCTGGCAGAACAGCTCCGCCGGAGCCCTAGATTGCTTCTGCCCAGGTTCCGCCTCGAGATGGAGGCGCTTCATCCCGAAAGCTTCCTTATGATTTTTTCCAGGTAAAACCCTTCATATAGCAGAAGATGGACACCAGAGACCTGCCAGGGGGCCCACAAGCCCTAGGGGCGCGCCTAGGGGGTAGGGCGCACCCCCAGGCTGTTGGCCACCTGGTGGGTCCCCTCTGGTATTTTCTTCGCCCAATAATTCTTATATATTCTAAAATAATTCTCCGTAAATTTTCAGGACTTTTGGAGTTGTGCAGAATAGGTCTCTCAGATTTGCTCCTTTCCGGTCCAGAATTCCAGCTGCCGGCATTCTCCCTCTTTATGTAAACCTTGTAAAATAAGAGAGAAAAGGCATAAGTATTGTACCATAATGTGTAATAACAGCCCATAATGCAATAAATATCAACATAAAAGCATGATGCAAAATGGACGTATCAACTCCCCCAAGCTTAGGCCTCGCTTGTCCTCAAGCAGAATCCGAAATCGATAATCATGTCCACATGTTTAGAGATAGAGGTGTTAATAAAATAAAATAAGGACATGAAGGCATCATGATCATCTTTAGAACAGCAACATATATTGTCATATAATTTCTTATGCTAAAGTAACAATTCATTCACAAGGTAAAGTATGAATCAAGAACTTTATTGAAAACCAACAAACTATCATCTTGGTCATTGAAACAATTGCAATTTATCATAATATCGGAAAGAGTCAATGTAAGAGCTTTCATATAGCAAGTTTCACATACTCAACCATATTTTAGTCTTTCATATTTCTAACACTCACGCGATACTTCTGAGATCAAAGTTTCAATCGGACACAAAGAAAGATAGGGGCTTATAACTTCGCCTCCCAACCTTTTACCTCAAGGGTAACGCCAACAATGATAGTTTATGAATATCTACATCCGAGTGGATATATATCTGGATCTTCCCCCAACATATAGTGCTTGCCAAAAAGAAAACGTATAAAAAGAAGAGGTGATGATCACCATGACTCTTGTATAAGGGTAGAAGGTAAATAAAAGATAGGCCCTTCGCAGAGGGAAGCAGAGGTTGTCATGCGCTTTTATGGTTGGATGCACAAAATCTTAATGTGAAAGAACGTCACTTTATATTGCTGCTTGTGATAAAGAACTTTATTATGCAGTCCGTCGCTTTTATTTCTTCTATATCACAAGTTCGTATAAAGCTTATTTTCCTCACACTAAAAGATCATACATATTTAGAGAGCAATTTTTATTGCTTGCACCGATGACAACTTACTTGAAGGATCTTACTCAATCCATAGGTAGGTATGGTGGACTCTCATGGCAAAACTGGGTTAAGGGATTTTGGATGCATAAGTAGTATCTCTACTTGGTGCAAAAGATTTGGCTAGCATAGGATGAGAAGCAAGCTCAACATGTTGGAGGATCCATGACAATATAATTTCTATTCGGATATAAAGAAACATAGCCCATTATGTTGTCTTCCTTGTCCAACATTAACCTTTTAGCATATAATATTATAATGATTGCTCACAATCACAAAAGATGTCCAAGATAGTGTATTTATATGTGAGACCTCTCTTTCTTTATTACTTCCTATTAATTGCAACAATGACCAAAACTATGTTTGTCAACTCCCAACAAATTTCATGCGACATACTTCTTATATGTGAAGTCATCACTTCCCATAAGATCATTATATAATCCTTTTATTTATTTTATTCTTATTTCTTTTACTCAAGATCATAACAAGAAAGCAAATCCCTCAACTCAAAACTAATCTTTATTATATAACTCTCGGACCGATTACATAGAAGGAACACAAAGCAAAACTCAAAGCTAGATCATACTAAAACTTTATTCTACTAAACCGAGATATAACCAAAAGGATAGAACTAAGAAAAACGATAAAGGTAAACATGTGATGGTGATACGATACCGGGGCACCTCCCCCAAGCTTGGCAGTTGCCAAGGGGAGTGCCCATACCCATGTACTTAAGTCTCTTTCTTCGGAGGTGGTGATGATAGAGTTGATAATGTTGTGGGCTTGTCCTCCATCTTCTAGGGCATAGGTTCACCATCATAGAAAGATGAACGAGTCTCCGGAATCCTCCAATCTGTAGCCAAACTCATCCTCTTAAATCTATATTCATACTCACAGTTTTGGTTCTTCAGGTCATAGATCTCGGCTTGGAGATGCTCGTTTTTCTCATGAAGCTTGAAGATGGCCTTCCCAATCTCACTAGCGTCCAGCTTGTGGTCACGGGTCATGGAGTGATTGGCATTGAGTCCGCGCTCCACCATCGCTTTGCACTTGAACACCTCTTGCTCCACCGCTTCGAGCCTGGACTCCACGCTTCCGGTCCTCCTTGGCCCTTGAACATCACTGATGTGAAGCACACCCTCGTGCATCTCGATGGTTTGAGGGTGTTGCAGCACCTCCGCAAGGTAAGGGTTGATGACCTTCTCGAAAAACTTGTCCTTGGGGGCACTTGGAGACGTCATAGCGATCTAGATCTGTCAGGAAAAACAGCTCTAAACAAGAACAGAGGATATTGCCATGGTACGGTGGTCAAAACCTTCAGGAGATTATATAATGAATTTTTACCGACCGAAAGGAGTGTACTACAAGAAAACGGAGTCCGGAGGGCACACGAGGTGGCCACAAGCCTGGGAGGCGCGCCCAGGGGGTAGGACGCGCCCCCAGGGCATGTCGCCTCCTCGTGCGCTTTTCGGACTACTTTTTATTTTCCTAATTTTTTAAATATTCCAAAACAGAGTAAAATTGGTTTTGGAAAAGTTTTGGAGTCGGTTTACTTACCGTATCACATACCTATTCCTTTTTGGAGGTCTGGAGCGTTCTGGTAGATATCCCTTATGTACTCCTCCGGTGTTATGGTATTAATAACATTGATTTCAACATTTATGGGAGTACCTGAGATATAATGTTTGATTCTTTGCCTGTTTACCACCTTCGGGTTATTGCATTCGGCGTTGTTGATCTTAATGGCACCGGAACGATAAACTTCCTCGATAATGTAAGGCCCTTCCCATTTAGAGAGAAGTTTTCCTGCAAAAAATCTTAAACGAGAATTGTATAGCAAGACATGGTCACCTACATTAAATTCACGCTTTTGTGTCCTCTTATCATGCCATCTTTTAACTTTCTCTTTAAAAAAATTGGCATTCTCATAGGCTTGGGTTCTCCATTCATCAAGTGAGCTAAGGTCAAATAACCTCTTCTCACTAGCAAGTTTGAAATCATAGTTGAGCTCTTTAATTGCCCAATAAGCTTTATGTTCTAGTTCAAGAGGTAAGTGACATGCTTTTCCATAAACCATTTTATATGGAGACATTCCCATAGGGTTTTTATAAGCAGTTCTATAAGCCCATAGTGCATCATCAAGTTTCTTAGACCAATTCTTTCTGGATCTATTAACAGTCTTTTGCAAAATCAACTTAATTTCTCTGTTACTTAATTCTACTTGACCACTAGATTGAGGGTGATAAGGAGATGCAATTCTATGATTAACATCATACTTAGCAAGCAATTTACGGAAAGCACCATGAATAAAGTGTGAACCACCATCAGTCATTAAATATCTAGGGACTCCAAACCTCGGGAAAAATAACTTCTTTAAGAATTTTAATGGAGGTGTTATGATCAACACTACTAGTTGGAATAGCTTCTACCCACTTAGTAACATAATCAACAGCAACCAAAATATGTGTATACCCGTTAGAGGAAGGAAAAGGTCCCATATAATCAAATCCCCAAACATCAAATGGTTCAATAACAAGTGAATAATTCATAGGCATTTCCTGACGTCTACTAATATTACCAATTCTTTGACATTCATCACAAGACAAGACAAACTTACGAGCATCCTTAAAAAGAGTAGGCCAATAAAAACCAGATTGTAATACCTTGTGTGCAGTTCTATCACCAGCATGGTGTCCTCCGTAGGCCTCGGAGTGACACTTGCGTAGGATATGTTCCTGTTCATGCTCAGGTACACAACGTCTAATAACACCATCTTCTCCTTCTTTATAAAGGTGTGGGTCATCCCAGAAGTAATGTCTTAAATCATAGAAAAACTTTTTCTTTTGTTGGTATGTGAAACTAGGTGGTATAAATTTAGCAACAATATAATTAGCATACACTACTGCAGGATGCTGCTAACGCGACACTGCGATCAGAGACCCTTTGACGAAACTGTGTGCGATGCATTAATCGCAAACGGTGATGTAAAAAAACCATCAAAAAAGATGCAAAACATTTGCGATGAATGATACATCAATCACGGTTCAGAATTTAGTTGTGTGTGCGATGCGGGGCATACGGTTGATCCATACAAACTGTTTGCGATGAGACAGAACAACAAAAATGGGCAGCCAGATCAAGGTGTGTGCGATATACGGCATACAGTTCGCTCCGATGAACCGTTTGCGATGATCGAGGTGAACACAAATGATTCGGCGTAACAAGATGTGTGTGATACCCGACAAACAGGTCGGTAATCAGAATTGTGTGCGATCATTATAGACAGCCCATACGGTCTTTTTTTGTGAATTGTGTGCTCGTCAGGGCACACAGTTCAACAAACCAACCTGTGGGCGATAATGTAGAAGATCTCTGTCGAATACATATTACTAACGTCTGCGATGAGATTGACAGGATAAACAGAGATAACAAATTAATATGAGCGAACGAAAACAGAGATATATACAGTCTGCTTAATTTAGTCCTTCTTCTTCTAGTTGTTGTTGTTGGATGGCCCCGCGACATCATCTTGGCGAGGACGCTTCTTGCCGCTGACCGTTGGCTTTTCATCGCCGGCGCCGTCATCATCGTCGTTCCTGTCATCGTCGTCCTCCTCCTCGTTCGACCATTCCTCCTCATCATCATCGTCGTCCTCTTCTTCGTCCTCTGATAGCTCGTCGTTCGTCTGGTTGTCGTCTGACAACTCCAGAGGCGGCGTCCCTTCCATGATTCAGATATAATCGAGCTCTGGGCTCGACGCCGGACTCATGGAAGACGAGCACGATGATTTCGATGTTGACCTATCATCGGGCGCCAGACTGCTGGCCGAACTGTCGTCCTCACTGTCGCTCGACATGGCTGCGGTCGTATAAAAACCGCGAGAAAGCGAGATTGCAGAGTGTGTGCAAGTGTGTAGCGCGGCCTGCCGGGGACGATGAAGATGGTGGACACTTAAGCGGGGTATGCAGAGAAGAGGAAATGCCAATTGAAGCGGGGGTTGACGTATTATCTAACCGCTGATATAATCAACCGCAATTATTTGTACCCAGTCGCTCCAAATTCCCGAGGTTGCGCAGGACTCCTATTGGCTGATTTCTTTTTTCAGGACAAAAACAAGGAACGAGTTTTGGGATTATGCACCAGTACCGGTATGAACGGAGTAGGACAGTTGGCAAGCAATACATTGAGCTCTTCTTATTGATGAAGCCAGTAATAATCAAACTACAAAGGAAAAGAAAAAAAGACAAAGGAAAATATCTGCATGAATCTTCGCGTAACATCAATGGCATAGGACCTAGATGTGCATTACTTAGAGCACATCTAGATGTGCTTTAGCAATACTGTCAAACAAAACCCCTAATCATCATTGCAAACAGCGCATAGAACATGGCTAATGCGACAACCACAACTACACATGCTAGTTCCTTCTTGTCTCTTGCTTTCATCTGTTGCCTGTGATTGATTCTTTCTTGCTTCATCGTACTGATTGTACATTCCAGATCAGCCAGTTTCTTCTTCAGCTTTACGTTATCTTCTGCAAGCTTGGTGATAACACTCCGAGCCCTGCCATGCCATTCTTCATCCAGCCAGTTAACAAAGGCACAAGCCTCATATCCCTGCCAATGTTAAATAGTATTCAGGATGAGCGGTGGCATTAACTCAAGTAAAATGATGAACTTAGCACTAACCTCTAAGGGGCAACTGAGAAACCGCCTGCCAATGTTGAATCCCTCTGTGCATACACGTCAAGCGGGAGTGTGCCCATGTACACAACTCAGCTTTTGGTACTTCTCGGTGGCGCAAAACTCGGAGTCGAACTCATGTTGCGGGAGTCTGGAGTCATGCTCCGGATCCGGCGACAGATCGCTTTCCTGGTGGGGGGGTCATTCAGGATGAATTCAGCAAGGAGCTACTTTGGACATGCTAAAAAAGATCGGGATAGATTGGAACCTGACAGGACGATTCGGATACGTAGTACACCTGCCTTCTAATGACCTTAGGCAAGTGCTCGGCGGTGACCGCCGTCGTGGCGGCGCTGCCGAGAGCGGCGATACGAGCAGGAGCAGCCGCACCGAAACCATCAGCACCACTCGTCCGCATTCCCCCAATGTCAGCGCCACGCGAGGGAATTTGGAGGCTATCTAGGGATTTGGGGGAAATGGGGAAACTATGGGGATAAGCTAACGGTCGGGAACTACTTATGGCACTATATGTTGTATACGGCACACTATTTATACATGTCATTTGTGTTAGGTATTACAACTTCACACACGATTTCCGCACCAAACCGTGTGAGAAGACAATGTAGGTGAGACACGGTTGCCGTTACATAACCGTATGTGATGTACTACCCTGTACATATAATTGAGTTACAGTGATACCATGTAAACAGCCGCTCTGCGGATATCCGTCAAAAAATAAAATAGCCGCTCTGCAGATAGAGATGGCGGCGGCGGCCTAGGCAGCGGCTACCGGAGAAGAGGTCAATCCTCAGTCGGTGGGCGGTGGTGGTGTCATAGGAGGTCAATCCTCGGTCTGCGGCGGGAGATAGGAGGAGCTCAATCATCAAGGTCGACGGCGGCGTGATTGGAGCACATCCATCGCGGTCGATGGCGGGATAGTGGAGGTCAAACTTCAGGCGGCAGCCGCACTAAGCTTTGCTCCTCGACCCTGCTGTCTCAGCATGCCGCCGCATCGCGCTTCTCTGTCTGCTGGGTGGAGGTCACCGCGCGGCTAATTAATTAAGGTATTCTTTTTGTGAGTGGCCTAATTAAGGTATTCAATTCCTAAGGGTAGTGTTGTAGTACTCTGCGTGTAAATTGACTGGCCATTAATTTTTGTCATTGCATGTCTGGATAACAATATGGAGCGCCCTCAGTAATTATGAAAATAAAACCTTGTGATTTATGCACGCATCTTTGGGCATCAGTTAATCCGTGTATTAATGTTGTTGTTTTGTTTTTAATTACCATTCGTGTGGTGCAGATGGAACGATCTGAATGGATGAAGAATCAGAGAACCGCAGATTTTATCAGTGGTGTGACAGAGTTCATGAATTTGGCTGAAAGTACAAAGAGGAGAATTGGTGATGCGGATTACATCCTGTGTCCATGTACTCATCGTGCCAATACAGAGTCACGTGAAGTTGCAGATGTCCAGTGGCACTTAGTCTCTCGGGGATTCATGGATGGATATACACGTTGGACCAGACACGGTGAAGAGCAGGTCATGGATGAATATACCCAGGGCTGCGAGATGCCAAACCCCAATCAGTGTCACATGGATGTTGAATCTAACATCGGGGCAGAGGCATCAAGCTACCAATGGAACACCGGAAAGCCGAAACGCCCACTGGAAAACCAAGACGTCGACGCAGATGACGACGATCTTGATATGACAGATTTTGCTGCTATGATTACGGATTTCAAGGGCCCAAAAAAAGGATATGATTGGGTACAAGGATCTGCCAACCATTGATGCGGACTCCAAGAAAGAATTGTATCCAGGTTGCAAAAAGAAATATTCCAAGTTGAGTGCCACCCTGGCGCTTCTCAGATTTAAAGCAGCAAACAGTCTATCAAACAAGGGCTTCACAGAGATGTTAGGTCTTTTCAAAGAAATTCTTCTGGAAGATAATGTGCTCCCCAGAAGCACGAACGAAGCGAAGAAAATTGTTTGCCCATTGGAACTTAAAGTACAGAAGATACACGCTTGTGTGAATGATTGTATATTGTATCGTGGTGAGTACAAAGATTTGTGTGCATGTCCCATATGCAAGCATGCACGATACAAGCATAGGAGAGCAAAGGACAAGTGCAAATTGGACGACAAGATCAAGACAGGAATCCCGTTCAAGGTTGTTTGGTACTTGCCTTTAATCCCAAGGTTGAGGCATTTGTTTGCAAACCCTACAGAGGCAAAGAGGTTGCGGTGGCATCATGATGAGCGAACTGCGGATAAATATATGAGGCACCCGAAAGATGGGGCTCAGTGGGAATTAATCGACAACAAGTTTCAAGACTTTGCCATGGATCCTAGAAGTATAAGGCTCAGGGAGTGTACTGGCGGGATGAATCCTTTTGGCGATATGAGCACCAATCACAGCACATGGCCGGTGCTTCTGTGCATATATAACCTAGCTCCTTGGTTGTGTATGAAGAAAAAATACATTATGATGTCAACGATTATCTAAGGCCCGAAGCAACCGAGAAATGACATCGACATTTACTTTCAGCTACTGGTAGAAGAACTGCTGACAGTGTGGATAGATGCGCCTGCTGTAAAATGTTATGATGCTTACAAAAAGGAGATTTTCGATCTACATGCAATGCTGGTGCACACCATTCAAGATATGCTAGCATTAGGCAACACATCGGGGCAGAAAACAAAGGGAGATGTAGGGTGTGTCACATGCATGGATAGGACAGCTAGCAGATTTCTTCCCAACTCACGCAAAACCGTGTATTTGCGTCATCGTAGGTTCTTACGGAGAAATCACCCATACCGAAAGATGAAAGCTGAATTTATTGGTACGGCAGAGGTAGATGTGGGCCCAAGACCCTATGATGGGGAGGTGGTCCACAACATGGCTAAACAAATTAATGTTGTGCTTGGCAAGAAGCACGCTTTGACGGTGAAACAAACACCCAAGGGTCAAGTGTTTAAGAAGAAATCGGCGTTCTGGAAATTACCTTACTGGGAGATTCTACGTGTACGTCACTGCATCGATGTCATGCACGTAGAGAAGAATGTATGTGAAAGCATCCATGGTACTCTGCTCAAGATTAAAGGTAAAACAAAGGATGGTGCATGGTGCATGGCTCGATATGCTTGTTGATCAATCAAAACACAAGAGTGAAGCAGAAGATGATGACAAATTCATCAAAGCTCGCCAGAGTTATAATTTCAGTACAAAAGAAGCAACATAGTTCTTCACCTATTTGTTGTCAATTAAGACACCCTCTTCCTACTCCGCAAACATCAGAAGTCTCGTGGATGTGAGCTCAGGTAAAATGAAGTTGGGACACATGAATTCACATGATTGCCACGTAACGTTGACACAAATCCTCCCGGTGGCCATCAGGAATCTGATGGACAAAGATATAAGAAACACACTCATTGAGCTCTGTGATTTCTTCAACCAACTATGGCAGAAAGTTGTAGATCCTGAAGAGTTGGATCATATGCAAGATGATATTGCAAGAATATTGTCCAACCTAGAGATGTTTTCCCACCGTCATTCTTTGATGTCATGGTCCATCTCACTGTGCACCTTGTCGACGAGATAAAGTATTGTGGTCCTGTGTTTCTTCGCAACATGTATCCCTTCGAGCAGTTCATGGGAATACTGAAGCGCTATTGTCGGAACTGAAACCATCCAGAGGCAAGCATCCTGCAAGGTTATACCGCGGAGGAGGTGGTTGAGTTTTGCACTGAATACATGAAACAAAGACCTATAGGTTTGCCCCTCTCTCACCATGAGGGAAGGCTGAAAGGTAAGCCAGTCCTTGCTGGCACACAAATGGCTGCACCTGGAGAATTGGCAGAGAAAGCCCATTTGACGGTACTGCTTAACAGCCCAGTTCTCAACGCTTATGCCGAAGAACACTTGGCGGAGATACGCCAAAGCTTCTTACCAATGGTGCCTTCATCAGATGTGGAGATGAAGGAGCACACTAAGAACTACGCTGAATGGCTGAAGAATCATTTGGCACAAGGATCCATCGATGACATTGCTACATGGTTGGCACAAAAGCCATCACCTATGGTGTTGACATACCAAGCATATGACATAAATGGATACACGTTCTACACTGAGGAATGTGATGAGAAGACCTCATATCAGAACAGCTTTGTTCGAATAGAATGCATGACTGTAGATGAAGCTGATAAAAGGATATACTATGGAACCATCAAAGAGATTTGGGAGCTTAACTATGTGAAAGTTAAGGTGGCATTATTCAGGTGCGCATGGATCCGTCTTGGTCATGTAAAGGTTGATGATTATAGGAAGACCTGTGTTAATAGGACAACGATGGCATATCACGTGGACCCGTTCATTCTTGCCAGCGATGCTACCCAAATTTTCTATGTGGAAGACCCCTTGCATAAGAACTACCATGTGGTGATGCATGGGAAGAGGAGGGTACTGGGTGTCGAGGATGTTGCCGATGAGGACGAGTACGATGAATTTGCTGAGTTGCCAGCCAAGGGATCACGCACCCATGTAACAGAGAAGCGTAAAATCATCAGAAAACCCAAGTTCATTCGGGGTCAACGTAATGATCCCAGTTCCCCCATGTACATGGGAATTAAGCCGTAAGACTAGTCTTTATGCCTACCCTGCAACTTAATTCGTTCAATTTAGACCTGTCGCGTGTACTGAATTTGTGAGTTATGCCCGGTTTTCTGTTGATGCAACAACCGTTAATATGTTGACCTTGATATGCTGTCAGCTCAGGCAATGAATATGAAATGTTTATTATTATTATTATATCATAGAGGTAGCACACTCAATTGATCTCACTCCAGTTTGTGTGAACAAAAGATATGCAATTTGTTTTGCGAATAGCACACGGTTCGTTCATGAAAGCCGTGTGCCGACCAAACCCCACGTGTAATCTGAATCGTGCTTTCTGATTGGCCAGAACCCAAACCCCACGGATCATATATCTGCATCGTTGGATGCTCCCAGATCGAATGGCAATCCTCATCCCTTTCGACAACAAATGTAGTTCCGGTTGTAATTTTATTTTTATGCACAAAATGCACGTTAAACTCAAAAAATGTCTTAAATATAGCTAACGATACCTGAAATGCGCCAGAAAATCAAACCCGTGGTATAATGGTGATTGCGTACCATGGAAATTTTTATGAGGCCAAACGATGAAGTCACCGGCCACTGGCGTTTGAATTGACACGTCTCCTTTTGGAAACCATGATCCTTCATGTGAGATGCTCCGGTTTGGAAGGAGCGATCATCAAAACTTGTGACAAACTTTACCAAAAATTTTCCACGGGGTCATGAGAGCACGCCACGGGCACACATCAATTTTGATGATGTCCGGACTCCATCTAAATTTCCTGTAATTAAAATGCCAACTAGGCCTACGCTAGTGGCCGCACCTCATAGCCAAAATGTTTGAAACTTCTCCCCGCTTCTCGGACAAACGGATGAAAACTCGCAAAGCGGCGCACAAATGATTTGTACACCTTCTTTGCTAAGGCTGGCCATAGTGGGAGTATCATAGCCGGTATCATGCACTTGGGAATAGCAAATATGATGATGTGGCAAGGAATTAAAGAAGGGAGAGTGGGTTAGAGTAACATAGGTAGATACCGTAACATAATAAATGCTATACTACTTTGTGTCATGCATGGCCATAAATACGGTCATCTATGATACTACTCTATGATACTATGCACTATGAAGGTACATAGTATCATACACTAGTATCATATGCATGATACTAGTCTATGATACTCCCCACTATAAGGCTGGCCATAGTGGTGGTATCATAGCCGGTATCATGCACTCGGAAATAGCAAGTATGCTGATGTGGCAAAGAATTAAAGAAGATAGAGAGGGTTAGAGTAAAATATAGGTAGATATCGTATCATGTTAAATGCGATGCTAATTTGTGTCATGCATGGCAATAAATATGATCATCTATGATACTATTCTATTATACTATGCACTATAATTAAAGGTAGTATCATACACTAGCATCATATGCATGATACTAGTATATGATACTCTCCACTATGAGTGGCCTAAGTATAGCCTAACTAAAACACCCACACGTAGTTGTAGTAGGGTTTTGACTTTATGTGCACTAAATGCAAGGTAAGTGCAAAAAATGACTTAAACATAGCAGACGAGACCTGAAATGGGCCAGAAAATCAAACCAAGGGTATATCCGTGATTGTTTACCATGATTTTTTTCGAGGCGGAACGATGTAGTCACTGACGATTTGGAGTCCGAAGTGTCGCGTCTCCTTTTGGAAACTATATATGATCCTTCTTGTGAGATGCTCCGGTATGGAAGGTGCGAGCACCAAAACTTGTGCCAAACTTTACCAATTTTTTTCCATGCGATCGTGAGAGCACGCCACAGTGACACAATGATTTTTGTTATTTCCGAACTCTATATGCATTTCCTGTAATTAAAAAACCAACAAGGCCTACTCCTGTGGCCGCACCCTGCGGCCGAACTGTTTGAATTTTTTCCCGTTTCTCGGACAATGAATGAAAACTCGCAAAGCGACACACAAATGATCTTGCTAACACCCACGTGTAGTTGCGAGATCTCAAATGACTCAAATATAGCAAACAAGATATCAAATGCACCAGAAAATCAAACCATAGGGTACAATCGTGATTTCTTACCATGGAAAAAAAATTGGAGGCGAAACGATGAACTCATGTTTTCATTCAAACGAAAATATGCTGTTAGTTCATGTAAATGTTTTCAAATAGCACACGGTTCACTCACGAAAGCTGTGTGCCTACTAAACCGTGGCCGATGCCCCCCTGCCACGCACGCGATCTGAGTCGTGCGTTCTGATTGGCCAGAACCCAAACCCCGCGGATCGTACGTCTGCACCATTGGATTCTCCTTGATCGAACGACAATCCTCATCCCTTTCGACAGCACATGCAGTTCCAGTTGTGATTTAATTTATATCCACAAATTGCAGGTTAAATTCAAAAAATGTCTTAAATATAGCAAACGATACCTGAAATGCGTTAGAAAATCAAATCCGTGGTATAATGGTGATTGCGTACCGTGGAAATTTTTATGAGGCCAAACGATGAAGTCACCGGCCACTGGAGTTTGAATTGACACGTCTCCTTTTGGAAACCATGGTCCTTCATGTGAGATGCTCCGGTTTGGAAGGAGCAATCATCAAAACTTGTGCCAAACTTTACCAAAAATTTTCCCCAGGGTCGTGAGAGCACGCCACGGGCACACACCAATTTTGATGATGTCTGGACTCCATCTGAATTCCCTGTAATTAAAATACCAACTAGGCCTATGCCGATGGCCGCACCTCACGGCCAAAATGTTTGAAACTTCTCCCCGTTTCTCGGACAATGGATGAAAACTCGCAAAGCAACACACAAATGATTTGTACACCTTCTTTGCTAACTAACACCCAGATGTAGTTGTAGAACGGTTTTGAATTTATATGCACTAAATGCAAGGTAAGTGCAAAAAAATGACTTAAATATAGCAGACGAGACCTGAAATGGGCCAGAAAATCAAACCTAGGGTATATACGTGCTTGTTTACCGTGAAAAAAATTCGAGGCGGAATGATGTAGTCACTGACGATTGGAGTCCGAAGTGCCGCGTCTCCTTTTGGAAACTATGATCCTTCTTGTGAGATGCTCCGATTTGGAAGGTGTGAGCATTAAAACTTGTGCCAAACTTTACCAATTTTTTTCCATGGGATCCTGAGAGCACGCCATGGTGACACACCAATTTTCGTTATTTCTGGACTCTATATGCATTTCCTGTAATTATAATACCTACAAGGCCTACGCCTCTGGCCGCACCCTGCGGCTGAACTGTTTGAATTTTTTTCCCGTTTCTCAAACAATGAATGAAAACTCCCAAAGCGACACACAAATGATCTTGCTAGCTAGCACCCATGTGTAGTTGCGACTATAGTAAACGACTCAAATATAGCAAACGATACCTCAAATGCACTAGAAAATCGAACCATAGGGTACAACGGTGATTTCTTACAGCGGAAAACAATTTGGAGGCGAAACGATGAACTCTTGTTTTCATTTGAATGAAAATATGTTGTTAGTTCATGTAAATGTTTTCAAATAGCACACGGTTCAGTCACGAAAGCTGTGTGCCTACCAAACCGTGGCCGATGCCCCCCTGCTGCGCGTGCAATCTGAGTCGTGCGTTCTGATTGGCCAGAACCCAAACCCCACGGATCGTACGTCTGCACCATTGGATGCTCCTAGATCGAACGGCAATCCTCATCCCTTTCGACAGCAAATGCAGTCCGGCTAGGATTTGATTTATATGCCAAAATGCATGGTAAATGCCAAAAAAATGTCTTAAATATAGCACACGAGACCTGAAATGCGCCAGCAAATCAAACCCGTGGTATAATGGTGATTGCTTAACGTGGGAAAAATTTAGAGGCGAAACGATGAACTCACGTCTTCATTTCAAAATTAGTACGTCTTCATTTCAAACGAAATTATTCTCTTTGTGAACACGAGTGCTTAGAGGCAACCGTTTGCATAGGCCTTTCCGCGCGGCTATCGGGGATATTTTTTCACCTAGGCCGCCAACACCCTCCCACCGCCCGCCCGCGTTTCACTCAACTAGTCCACCCAATCTCCATCGCCAGCTCCCCCTTCCCCAGATCCATAGCAGAACCCTCCCCGGCGCCGGCGTGCTCACCCCGGCCGTGTGCCCGCTCTTCGGCGTCAACCCTAACTCCACTGCCGTTCCCAACACGTGGCTGCCCGCACCTCACCGTCTTCGCTTGCTCGCCAGCCACTCTCGAGCATATCGATCTTGTAACCCTCGCCTCTCCTGTGGTCCGGCTGGGTTTTCATTAAGAAACCTGTTAGTTACTGCTCTCCATCGTGGCGAGGCATATTTCCTCGCAATCCCTCTTCCTATTTCGTTCTGTATGTTCCCAAATTGGCTATAAAATAACAGAGAGCGTATATATGTTCATTATCTACCTTCCTAACTAGTACATATAAGTTGTATTTGTTCCAATAAGTTACTGCCGATTTACAGATCGCGGGTGCCCGAGTCACACAAACTTAACAAATAAGCCGTGCATTTTCTAAATTATTGCATGACATGTTTAGACAGCTTGATACCAAGTTTTTAGTTTTATGCTTATCCTCCTTTCTTGAGTTTCGCATGTGTTCTCTGTAGATGCCGAGTAGCAGCGACAGCACTCATGCTTCAGGCGATGTACCTTCATCTGATTCCGACAACCCTAGGTCTTCAGCAGATGGTAAGGGATCAAGTAATCTTGAACGGGATAGAGCTGTAGCAATTACCCTTCCGGTCAGGACACGAAGGAACGCTCCAAGGAAGCCCACACACCAGCCTAAAGGTGTATATGAAGTAACCGAGATTGATTTAAAGTCTTGGGCTCCAACTAAACCAGATAAAGCACGCACGAGGTTCAGGAGTGTGTGTGGATTTGTTGGCAGGGCAAGGCTCAACATTAATCTGCCGGGGTTTCGGAAGGCTGATACAGAAACACGGCAAAGGATAGTCCGGGAGATCATGGATCACTTCAACGTTCCAGAGCAGTGGAGAATGCAGGTGGAACACGCTGCACTGAAGAAGGCTAGGGATGCTTGGAGAAACTGGAAGCACGTGCTGTACAAGAAGTACTTGAGTGAAGGCAAGGACCCAATCCCCGCATACCCCCAAATTATAAAGGCAGACTGGGCAGAATTCAAAAGGGTCAGGGCAACTACAGAGTTTGCTGAGAAGAGTGCCAAGCAATTGGAACTTCAGAAGAGGAACACACACCCCCACCGTATGGGTGTGGCAGGATACTACGACATGAAACCGATAAGGGACCAGGAGGACAAAGAAGCAGTAGCGGCGGGTGGGAAACTGGCCTTTAGTGAAATCAGGGGAGAACGCGCTAGAGACTACTTACGGACACGTGCAAGGAGGCGTGATGACGGAACTTATTACTTTGAAAACTCACATGATGAAGAACTGTATCGCGTGATGTTAAAGGCTTCCAAGATCCCTGGAAGGTTCTACAAGAACTCAGGGCCATGTGACATTCTGTCCGATGCTCTGGAAACAAGAGAGCCCCCTGGCCGTGCAAGGGGTATAGGTGTTAATGTCCCGCACAAGAGGGCTTTCACACTTAGCAAAGAAGAGAGGCTCAGCATGAAAAAAGCGAGGAGTGAAATGAAGCAGAATGAATTGTATGAAAGGTTGAGGAAGGACATGTATCCGGCTGTTCAAAAGGATATTGAGGAGTCAATGATGATGCAGAAGACTCTAACACTGACAGATAGCCAGCAGATGGGAGGGGAGGCGGGCATGGAGGATGATGGTTATTGCGCGACAACACCACACAAGAGTAGCTGTGCATCAGCTGACCCCAGCGACATTGAGACTGCAGCTGCTCATGATGATGCTATATCTGATCTATCTGGAATGAAAGACAGACTGAAGGGCGTGCTTACACATTATGGAGGTACATTAAAATGTGCAACAGCCTGGGTTTGCCCACCCTTCTTGAAAGAGGGCCTCTTGTTGGACAATGTGCCATTGAAGCTGGGCTGTGTGAAGTGCTACGTGACTGAAGTAAAGCCTGGATTCAATGAATTTGCCCTAAAGAATGTCCTAGGAGACTTTGATGAGCAAAAGACCTTGGGAGAAACACTGTTACATCACATCCAGTGGCCACGAAAGGAAATAGAGTTCATGGATGAGATCCCTGAAGCCCCGCCAAGAGCAACCAATGTTGCCCCTCAACCGGTGATGCTCTTGCCACAGCAGCTCTTGCGTGCTTCCCCCAAAGAACCTAATACTCGTAATCCAATGGCTGATGCATCAACCTGTGATCAGCCGGCCTGACTTTGTGCCGTACAAGCCATGTCATCGTCCGCCCCAGAGCAGCCAGTGGCAAGGCCTACAACTGCTGAAGACGCACCACCGGTTCAGATGCCGGCCACTGACGCAGCTGGGGGAGACCCAGCTGCAGCACATGCTCAGCAGACCAACCTGGTGGAACGGACTGCTAAGCAGTCTGATGCTTCGGAATTGCCTGCTAAGCAGTCTGTAAGTCCAGAACCGACTACTCATCAGTCCGTCGGTCCGCAGTCGCGTGATCAGCATACCAATCTGTCAGCACTTCCTGCTCAGCAAACCAACGCGTTGGCATGATCTCCTCAGCACACCGACAAGTTGGCACCACCTGCGCAGAAACCCGACATAGCTTCAACGCATGGTCAGCGGTCCGATGCCTCTGCTCCTACAGCCTAGCAGTCCGTCACAGCAGCACCACCAGCTCAGCGGTCCGGCATAGCTAAACCGTCTGCTAAGCAGTCCGTAGAAGCTTCACCGTCTGCTCGGCAGTCTACCTTTCAACCAACCAGACATTCTACCAGAAATGCTTCAAGTACCAAGAAGGAAGCGGCCAAAAAGGCTGCACCCGCGAGAAAGTGTGCCGGGAGAGCGAAGAGGAAAGAGATCGATTGCCTCTTACTTAAAGCACTCATCGCCCAGAACCAAATTAACAGCAGGCTGTTCGAATCGGGGAGTAATATTATTTCTGACAGCATGGATGATGAAGAAATAGCTTTGCAGCTTGCTAACAATAAAGTAGACATACTTGAAGCACGCAATTACGTCCATGGCCAGCCATTTCTTGTTGGCGAATACTTTGATGAGTGCAGCTCCAGTTGCCGCGAGTTACATAAATATTGCATGGATCAAATGTCAGCAGGTCATCATGTTCTGCTAGTCCACTAAAACAGAGATCATTTCTGACACGATGCTAGTTCCATCAATGTGAGTTTCGAGGACTTACATCTCTTCTTCAACTTCAACGAGCTCGATGCCACTCTTGTTAGATGCCTGATTTTGTAAGTACTTAACAAACTCTGATCAACTTCTCCATACAAGGCTGTAATGATAAATAGCTAACTACATTTTATTCCTCTCAGGGGATTGAACGCGCAGAGAAGAAAAAGGGAGAGTGTGTATTTCATAGATCCTGCATTAGCAAATGGCACAACATTAGATGGTAAGGACCTATGGGACTGGGCCATTAACACGGTCATCCGTATCTTCGAAAACACGTCCCATGCAGAATCATTTCTCTGGCCATATCATGAACGGTAAGTTAAGTAAACAACCACACATACACTGATTGTCTTTCATATTGTGACATAATTCGTAAGTTCATGGCTTTCTTAATATGTAGCAATCACTGGATATTGGTATTCATTGTTCCAAACAAGAACATAGTTTACTACATGGATTCTCTTAGAGAGTCAACAAACGCTCAGGATCTGATGCATCTTCAGCAATTCATGGATAGGTATTGAATTCTATGATGTTGAAAATAGTAGGGGTAAATGTTGGGTTGTCTCCCAACAAGCGCTTTTCTTTAATGCCTTTTATCTAGGCATGACGATTTCAATGATGCTCGCATAAAAGATAAGAATTGAAACATAAAGAGAGCATCTTGAAGCATATGACTAGAACATTTAAGTCTAACCCACTTCCTATGCATAGGGATTTTGTGAGCAAACAACTTATGGGAACAAGAATCAACTAGCATAGGAAGGCAAAACAAGAAATACTTCAAAACTTTCAACATAAAGAGAGGAAACTTGATATTATTGCAATATGTGAAAGCATATGTTCCCCTCTCCTAGTAATTTTCAGTAGCATCATGAATAAATTCAACAATATAGCTATCATATAAAGCATTCTTTTCATGATCTACAAGCATAGAAATCTTATTACTCTCCACATAAGCAAATTTATTCTCATTCATAGTGGTGGGAGCAAACTCAACAAAATAACTATCATGTGATTGAAAATTAAAATCATGATGACAAGTTTCATGGTTATCATTATTCAATATAGCATACATGTCATCACCATAATCATCATAGATAGCAACTTTGTTATCATAGTCAATTGAAACCTCTTCCAAAATAGTGGATTCATCACTAAATAAAGTCATGACCTCTCCAAATCCACTTTCATAATTATTACAATAAGATTCAACACCCTCCAAAATAGTGGGATCATCATTACATAAAGTTGACACTCTTCCAAACCCACTTTCATCAATATAATCATCATAAATAGGAGGCATGCAATCATTATAACAAATTTGCACATCAAATCTTGGGGGACTAAAAATATCATCTTCATCAAACATAGCATCCCCAAGCTTATGGCTTTGCATATCGTTAGCATCATGGATATTCAAAGAGTTCATACCAACAACATTGCAATCATGCTCATCATTCAAAGATTTTTTTTCAAACATTTTATATAATTCTTCCTCTATCAATTGAGCACAATTTTCCTTTCCATCATTTTCACGAAAGACATTATAAAGACGAATAATATGATGCAACCTCAATTCCATTTTTTTTGTAGTTTTCTTTTTATAAACCAAACTAGTGATAAAACAAGAAACTAAAAGATTCAATTGCAAGATCTAAAGATATACCTTCAAGCACTCACCTCCCCGGCAACGGCGCCAGAAAAGAGCTTGATGTCTACTACACAACTTGTTCTTGTAGACTCGTGTTGGGCCTCCAAGCGCAGAGTTTTGTAGGACAGTAGCAAATTTCCCTCAAGTGGATGACCTAAGGTTTATCAATCCGTGGGAGGTGTAGGATGAAGATGGTCTCTCTCAAACAACCCTGCAACCAAATAATAAAAAGTCTCTTGTGTCCCCAACACACCCAATACAATGGCAAATTGTATAGGTGCACTAGTTCGGCGAAGAGATGGTGATAAAAGTGTAATAGGGATGGTAGAAATGGTAGAAATATACTTTTATAATCTGAATAAATAAAAACAGCAAGGTAGCAAGTGATAAAACGTAGCACAAACGGTATTGCAATGCTTGAAAATGAGGCCTAGGGTCCGTACTTTCGCTAGTGCAATCTCTCAACAATGCTAATATAATTGGATCATATAACCATCCCTCAACATGCGATGAAGAATCACTCCAAAGTTCCTATCTAGCGGAGAACATAATAATAAATTGTTTGTAGGGTACGAAACCACCTCAAAGCTATTCTTTCAGATCGATCTATCCAAGAGTTCGTACTAAAATAACACCAAAGCAAATTCAGAATCGTAATGCTCAATCCAACACAAAGAACCTCAAACACTACTGGAAACAGGGAATTTGCCATCAGTTAGCTCTTTGCCGTCTGCCAGCGGATGGCAAAGAACATCTTTGCCATCTTCTTACAAAAAACAGACGGCAAAGAACTGACAGACGGCAAAGAACCTGGTTGCCATCAGCCAGTTCTTTGCCATCTGCCAGCAGATGGCAAAGAATCTTTGTCGTCCGCTGGCAAACGGCAAAGAGGTGGGTGGGGTCCAGTGGACGCCGGCGCTGTAACGGCCTATCAACCCACCTCTTTGCCGTCTGCCAGCAGATGGTAAAGAATCTTTTCCGTCTGCTGGCAGACGGCAAAGAAGTGGGTGGGGTCCAGTGGATGCCGGCGCTGTAACGGCCCACTAGCCCCACCTCTTTGCCATCTGCCAGCAGACGGCAAAGATTATTTGCCATCTGCTGGCTGATGGCACAGAGGTTGGGCTTTGCCATCTGCTGGCTGATGGCAAAGATGTGGGCCTTTGCCATCCGCTGGCTGATGGCAAAGAGGTGGGGCTATCTCCTCCCCTCTCTCCCAGCCCGGCCCCACCCCTCTCTCTCTCCCCTCTCTCTCCCAGCCCGGCCACACCCCTCTCTCTCCCAGCCCGGCCCCACCCCTCTCTCTTCCCCCCACCTCACCCACCCCACCACCGCACCCGCCGCCCCACCCCGCGTTCCCGACGCCCCCAGCACCGCCGCCGGCCCCCCCTCCCCTCCACCGCCCGCCCACCCTCTCGCCGGCCCTCCCCCCCCCAGCCCTCCCTCCCCCCCCCTCCCCCCCACCACACAGCTCCCCCTCCCCCCCCCCTCCACCGTTCCAGGCGCGGCGCCGCCCCCTCCCCGCGGTCCTCCCCGCCACCGTGGCGTGCCCCGCGGCCCTCCCCGCCACCGCAGCCCGCCCCTCCATCGAGCCAGGCCGCGGCACCGCCCCCTCCCCGCGGCCCTCCCCGCCACCGCGGCCCTCCCCTGCGCCATCCACGACCCGCCCCGCGCCGACCTTCCTCCCTGCGCCGGCCCTCCTCAACCACCGCCGGAGCCAGGCCAAAGGTAACGCAACGAACATCTCCACAACCTAAAAATAGAATGACTCGGTAATGTGCTGGCAAAACAAAATGACAGTGATGTTTGGTTCTTACATCTACCGACATGTGATGATTATAATCTTGTTAGTGTATACATGTAGCAGAAAGAAACCTCACTTAGACTTAGGAAGAACTCTCTACAGTTGGTGTATACACGGCTGGATGTTTTTGCACTAAACATTGAGCAACAAAAGGGAGCAGTTGTGAAGAATGAATCAAACCAATGAGTAGACTGAATTAAGATAATGTTGCATGTGAAGTCAAAATTATGTTTCTAGAATATTAATACTTTGGAAGCCTATATTAGAATGAATTACATTGAAAAAATCAATTAGAGATAGTACGTACCTTAATCTATGTTGAGATGCATAATATTTTCACTTTCCAACTCAGTTTCTTCATTGGCTGAAGGTAACTAAAGTACCAAGACCGAGAACTTTATAAGGCAAATACTATATACTTTGTAGTCAAGTTTCAAAGATTCAATGTTATTCAATGTTGTTCTACTGGGTCTCTTGCAATGCACTTTCAGAAACTTTAGTTTTTTCTAATGAAATGAACAAAAATTCTTGCGATCTGACTTACATGACTGCAAAACCTATTGTTGTACAACTGCGAGTCGGCAATGCTAAGTTGTATAAAAGAAGGAATATAATTTTGCAAAAAAGGGGATATCGTGAATAACATATCTTATCGTTTGAGCCGTCCATCTGGAGAGCACAAATGAAACTTGCTTCAAAAAAGTTGTATATTCAGTTCTCTTTTAGCTGCTGCTTGTCATTTTATTTGGCTGTCTTTTAAAGTTTTTCTACATGTCCGATCATTACCAGAAAGTGATCTTATAGGCAATATCTTATACACACTGCCATCAAGCTTAGAAGATTCAGTAAAGTTCTGCTGGATATGTCTTGGAAAACACTATAGGAAATTTTATATTTTTTATTGAAATGAACAGAGTTCATAAGATCCACTTTACATGATTGATTGATTGATTGCAATATCTACTGTTTTAGGTAGATAAATAACTCAAAAGTACATACTTTTCAATTACGCAAGTCATGCTCAGTGAAGGTACTACAATGATCGAGACATGCACGTGCAAACACATCCCACGATAAGGCCCAGTCTCATCTGCTGCCCTCTGATTATTGTCCAGCTTGTTGCACTATCCTAAGAATTATTTTGCTATCACTGTTGTTTGCCTATCAACATCCTCTAAAACAGCAATCAGCGGATACCCAACATTCTTACAAGAAAATTTGGATTTTTAACCTAGCTTTTTCTGTTCAGTGCTGGTTTGGCTTGCCTTAGCTTTTATATTTGAACAATCAGGTTCACAAATAGATACCAACCTAGACACGAGCTGGATAAATCCTATCTGATTTTGTTTTCTCCACTTGAGATTTGCAGGGGAGGTTGCATTGCCCGGAGGAAAGGCAGAGGAGGGTGATGCTGATGATGCAGCAACAGCATTAAGGGAGGCAAAGGAGGAGATTGGGCTTGATCCAGCCTTGGTCACTGTCATTTCCTCGCTTGAGCACTTCTTGCCCAAGGTAAGATGTCTATGAGTTCTCGCTTATACCCCTACTGAAAAAAATCACATTGTACAGCGGACAGACTATTTAAGTGCACACTGAAAGGCATGTTAGTTTTTTTTCTTCTTAGACTTCAAAAAAACACATGCATGCAGCCAAGATTTAGGATATGCTTATAGATGTTTTGAGGATCATGTAGCAGGCTTTTCTTTATAGTCCTCTTTTGCCGGATAGAATTTATCTTTGTCCGTTTGACACCATGACACCCAGACACGACACCACCGACACCCCCGACCCCCGACACCTCTTCGGCCTCCTGTTGATCGAAAAGGTGCTTTTCGGCCTTCCAGAGGCCGACGGGGTCATATATTTATGAATTATGAGTTAGGTCATATATTTTCTGATTTTGTTATGAAAAACATCATATATATTTGTGTTGATCGGGTGGATTTAAATGTGCAGTTGTTTCATCGCTGCGAGGGTCTAGTGTTCGACGACCTCCCCGTGCGTTCAACGAGCTCTGCCCCGGCGTTCGTGGGTGAGCACAAATGACATCTCCTCCTCCCCCCTTCATTTGCTCTGTTCCGGTCTTCGTGCCGATGAAACATGCTAGCTGTAGGTAGATTGAATCATCAGTATGCTTGACCACTATGCGTCTCCTGTTCGAAAGGGTTACATCTATAAATATGCATGCATTTGCATATTTATAACCGTGATTCTTTCGAATTGTCCAAGGTTATCCATGGACAGCCCGAGTATGTGTAGATTGAGTTCATTTTCCCGTATGCCCTGCTCCGGATCCGATGCAGAATTTCGTCAATGCCTCCCTGTTGTTCTCCGGGTACACATCCTCTCTGCTTATTGCCGAGACGTGTATCAGGAGAACAGTGGGGAGGTGTTGCCGAAATTTTGCGTCGGATCCGGAGTAGAGCATGGGAAAACGAACCCAATCTACACATACTCGGGTGGGATTAGGACCTATCTTTACCTATTAGCGTCTAGGTTGCATGGACATAATAAAACTGACAAACTCTATTAACTGATGAATATGGTGTGACGCCCCCGGCTCAATCGTGCACTAATCATACACGCAGATGCACACGATCAAGCCTAAGGACTCACGGGAAGATATCACAACACAACTCTAAAATATAAATAAAGTCATACAAGCTTTATATTACAAGCCAGGGGCCTCGAGGGCTCGAATACATAAGCTTGCGTACAAGCGTCAGCGGAAGCATCAGATATCTGAGTACAGATATGAAACAGAAACAGAAAGGCCTTTAGAAAGGCGGGGCAAAATAAAACACTACGATCGACAGGCGTAGGCCTCCTGCCTGGGACCCTCCGATCCTACTCCTGGTCGTCAGTCAACTCGTAGTAGAATCCATCCTCTGGGTAGTAGTAGTAGCGATCGTCGGCAGGGCAGCTGTCTCAGGGGCTCCGTCATCTTGGTCACGACAAACTGATATGGGGAGAAAAGGAAAACAAAGCAACCGTGAGTACTCAGAAGTACTCAGCAAGCAAGGATCTACACTACATATGCAACATTTTCAAAGGGAGGCTGTATATGTGGACTGGGCTGCAGAAATGCAAGAATAGAGAGAAGGCCAAGTCCTATCGAAGACTAGCATCTTCAGCGGTCTTGCAGCAGTAGAAGAGAGTAGCACAGTACAATATAATGTAGCAGTATCATTAAGTCTCAACCTCACCCAGAGATCCTTTCTCGACTCCCTGCGAGAAAGCAATCCCAGAGCCATACAGTCATTAACCTCGTCCGGAGATCCCTTCTCGACTCCCTGCGAGAAGCAATCCCAGAGCCATAGTATCCAAGTATCCAGTTCTAAATTGTATCAATCAGGATACAACTCCGAGTGTCCTTTACCGTAGGACAGGCTATCGATAGAAGTTTTCTTCCCTGCAGGGGTGCACCAACTTACCCAACACGCTCGATTAACTCTGGCCGGACACACTTTCCTGGGTCATGCCCGGCCTCGGCAAAACGACACACCGCAACCCTACCTACAGCTCAGCAGAGAGGTCCCCGCCGGTCTACATCCTAAGCGCAAGGGGGTCTTGGCCATCGCCCCTCGCCCTCCGGGTCGTTGTGAGCAGGGTGGATACCAGCGCCAACGGCATGATCCGACCCGGCCATAATGCTGAACTGGACGTCTGACAAAGCTTTCGGCTGATGCTACGATGCAGAACGCCCATACTATGCCCACGTGATGGTTAGTGCTATCAGGCCAGAGACCTGCTCGGATCAAATATCCAAATCGTTAATGGACTAGGGCTTGCGGTAACGAGCAGAGACTCACGAAAGATGTGACCCCGTCGCCCCGTCTCGAGGACTTGCTGCAAGGGTTAAGAATGCCCGGTCGCACCTCGTATTCAGCACTCGGGCACCATACAGGCACCCGTCTTCACAACACTCGCCTCTCAGGCGCACGCGGGTACCCCTCAGGGTCGACCCGCCTATCCAAGTAATAGTGTAAAGTCCAAGTATCCGTGTGTCCATAACATCAGGGGAATCCGAGGTATCACCCTCGTTGGATTCCTACTCGATGTCTCCGTCAAGGTGAACTCGGAGGAATCACCCTCACTGGGTCCACACTTGAGGTGTTGTACGACAGCGTCATTATCGGAAGCGGTGAAGGAGGAATCACCCTCGATGACCACGACCGAATAGCTACTCTACAGAGTTAACATCAGAAGTGCTACAAGAGGTTTCACCCTCGGCACTCGATAGTAACGCTGCAGTGTCGTTACAACTAAAGGGGGTGATGTGCGGTGTCGGGGCCTGGTCTTCAATCCCGTTGATCGGGTCTTCGGATAATCCAGCGGGGCAATCGGGATAAGTGGGGTCACTGATAGGTCTCTACCCAGCCTATACTAAGCAGTTTAGGATATGCAGGTAATTATCAACAGCAGGTTACAATAAACAGGCTATGCATCAGAATAGGTAAAGCAACAGCTGCAGCAATTCTAATGCAAGCATGAGAAAATAGAATGGGCGATATCGGGATGATCAAAGGGGGGGGGCTTGCCTGGTTGCTCGGCGGCAAGGGCAAGGTTGTCAATGGTGTCTTCGGGCTCCGGAGCTGCGTCGGCCTCGGGGACGACGTCGGTGTCGGGGTCTAACGAGAGAGAAGAGGGGGAGGAAACAGTATAAATACACAGCGAACAAAAGCAGCACAAGGCATAACATGGCAATACGCGGTGACAGAGGTGATCTAACGCAGTGCCGGGTGATACTGGCGAAGGTGGGATTCATCCGGGAATGTTTTCCCGGTTTCGGACATTTGTCAGACAGATGACCGGAGGGGAACGGTTGCATGTTCGGATAGTTAGGGACGTGTGACGGACGAACGGACCGCGTATTCGGATTCGTCTCGTCATTCTGAGCAACTTTCATGTACAAAGTTTTTCGATCTGAGTTACGGATTATTTTATATGATTTTCTAAAGTTTTTATTAATTTCAGGAATTTATTTAATTATTTAAATCAAACATTATCCGAAACAGTGTTTGCTGACGTCAGCATGACGTCAGGACCAGTGGGTCCCACCTGTCATAGGCTGTTTAGTTAATTAGGGATTAACTAATTAATTAATTATTAATTAAACTAATTAATTAAATTAGATTAATCTAAATAGAGTTAATTAACCTAATTAATTAATTAATTATTTTATTTATTTTTATTTTCTAAAATGTTTTTAGGGCGGGGCCCGTTTGTCATTGGGCCAGGGGGTTTGGCCCACCGGCCAGTGGCTCAGGGGCGCGGGGCCCCACCTGGCAGCGGCCCAGGGGCCACAGGCGCGCGTCGGGCGCGGGCGCGCGCGCAACGCGCGCCCGGCGATGGCAGGGGCGCGGCGACGGGCGATGGGCGCGACGCGGGTGCGCGTGGGTGCGGTGCGGCGCGCGTGCGCGGGCGGGGGCATGGCGAGGCGCGGCACGGTGCGGCGCGGCGCGGGCGAGCGCGGAGCGGCGCCGGATGGTGGTGGCAGCGGCAGGGGCGGTTCGGGTAGCAGCGGCGAGCGAGGCGACGCGGCGTGAGAGGGGAGAGGCCGGGGGCGGGCCTCACCGTATGGTGTAGGGCACGGGCAGTGGGCGCGGGGAGGGCGACGGGGACGACGGCGTGGTCCGGCGAGGGTGGATGCGGCGACGGGGCGGCGACGGTGGTTGGCGATGGCGTCGGGGGCGAGGCGGCGTGGCGACTGGGCGACGTCGAGGGCGCGGGGCCGAGCGAGCGCGCGGGCTCGGGGCGCGGCGAGCACGGGGCTCGGCCCGATCCAAAATGGATCGGGTAGGGGGGAGCGAGGGGGGGTGTCGGTGGGTGGGGTGGGGATTAGGGTTTGCTGGCCTCCAGGGGGAGGCCATATAGGGAGGGAGTGGGCCGGTCGGCTGGGCCTTGGCCCAGTTGGGCCGGGGGGGTCTTTTTCTCTTTTTCTTTTTCTGTTTTGTTTCCTTTTATATATTTTTTCTTTTTATTTAATGACATCTCCTGTTTAGTAAATAGTTAGGCCACATATTGAATTTTGTAAAACATAGGAATTGCTCCAACAAATACTAGGCATTACCTACTACTACCAAAAATTAGTTTGGAGTCAATTTGAGTTCACACAATTTTTATAATAATTAAAATGCATTAATCCTAGCTGTTTTGACAATGTTAGAGCCACCTAATTATTTTATTTATTGTTGGTTTCAATTTTAGAATAGTCTCTGGAATATTTGCTATTTATTGAACATTTTAGTTTTTATGCTGGACAACTTTTATTTTCCACTTTCATTTAAATTTGAATTTGACTTAGGAGTTGAAATGTAATATAATGCTAATGATGATCATGCACTGTTAAACATGATTACATGGCATAATCAAAAGGGTGATTACTGTAGTTAACCACTGGGGGTGTTACATATGGTTTGCTGAATTATGTATATATTTCTTGTGTGTCCAGTAGCTAGGCAAGATGAGTGATCGTGCGTGGATGTACACCGGTCACACTAGTCAGAAAGACATGACCCATGAATGGATAACAAAAACCAAAGGGTTTGTGAGAGTCGCATTTGCAAATGGACAGAGAAAAACCTGGTGCCCCTGTGTCGAGTGCGACAACTATCATAAGAGGTCAGAGTTTGAAATGATCAAACACCTGCAGAAGTGGGGTTTTACGCCTAATTATACGGTCTGGACATTTCATGGTGAGTCTGCCCAACGTGCCAGAGCTGAGGAGGGCCGTCGTCGCACCGACGAGCATGGTACCGGGATGAAAGACATGGTGGAAGACTTTGATGAAGCTCGGGATTCGGATGATGAGATGGAGGAATCTGCAAAGGCCTTCAATGATATGTTGGAGTCTTCAAAACGTCCTCTCCACGAGCACACTGAGCTTTGTCAGCTGGATGCCATCGCACAAGTAATGGCTCTGAAGGCTCAATTCAACTTGGGCAGAGAATGCTACGACGCGATGATGACACTATTTGGACGCTTTCTACCCAAAGGCCATGTAATGCCTGCAAACCTGTACCAGTCGGACAAAATCCTCCATGTACTTAAGATGCCCTTTGAGAAGATAGATGCCTGTGAGAAAGGATGTGCCTTATTTAGGCTTGAGTATGTGGACTTGAAGTATTGTCCCATTTGCCAGTCTTCCAGGTATGTTGTGGTAGACAACAGTATGGGTGAGAAGAGTCAGACAAAAATCCCAGTTAATGTTCTTCGGTATATGCCAATCATACCAAGACTTCAACGTCTTTTCATGGTCGAAGAGACGGCCAGACAGATGACATGGCACAAATTGGGCAAAAGAACCGAACTAGATGCAGATGGGGAGCCGATGTTGGTACACACATCGGACGCTTTTGCGTGGAAGCGCTTCGATGCAATACATCATGCTAAAGCGGCAGATCCAAGGCATCCTCGAATCGCCATAAGCACGGATGGGTTCAATGTGTTTGGTATGATGGCAGCCCAATACAGTTGTTGGCCTGTATTTGTCATTCCACTCAATCTCCCTCCCGGACAGATTATGCAAAGAAAGAACATTTTCCTGACGTTGATAATTCCGGGGCCCAACTATCCGGGGAAGAGTATGAATGTGTACATGCAGCCACTTAAGGATGAATTGCAAGAAGCTTGGGATAATGGGATCAAGACATACGACGCCGCTACAAAAAAAACTTCCTAATGCGTGTGTGGTACATGTACTCGATGCATGACTTGCCGGCGTATGCGCTATTTGTTGGCTGGTGTGTGCATGGTAGGTTCCCGTGCCCCACATGCAAGGCATCTCTTGAGTTTCGTCGGCTGCAGGCTGGTGGCAGGTTTTCTTGCTTCGACATGCATAGACAGTTCCAGGATCCTCGCCATAAGTTCAGAAAAGACAAGAAGAACTTCATCAAAGGTAGAGTTGTCAAAAACTCTGCACCACCTACGTTGACAGGCCAACAGACCCTGGATCATTTAAATGCTCTAGAGCCGGATCCAGAGCGTCCAGGGTATTTCAAGGGGTATAATTCAGAACACGCCTGGACTCACAAGACATGCTTGTGGGACCTGCCTTACTTCAAAGACCTCCTTTGCCCACACAACATCGACGTGATGCACACTGAAAAGAATGTCGGCGAGGCCCTCTTTGGTACATTGTTCGGCATAGAGGGGAAAACAAAGGATAATCCTAAGGCTAGAGTCGATCAGGAGGCTCTATGTGATAGACCGCTACAAAACATGCGACAACCGAAAGGAAAGAAGAACTGGGCGAAGCCAAAGGCATGGTTCAATCTTGGAAGGCCAGATATGAGGGAAATTATCCTGTGGGTGAAAAAGGAGTTGATGTTCCCCGATGGGTATGCAGCGAATCTAAAGAGGGGAGCGAGCCTTGAAAAATTGAAAATATTTGGTCTCAAGAGTCATGATTGGCACATATGGCTTGAGCGGGTAATGCCGGTGATGTTGCATGGCTTTATCCCTGAGGATGAATGGCTAGTACTGGCAGAGCTGAGCTATTTCTTCCGTGTTCTTTGTGCGAAAGAACTATCGCCTGGCTTGCTAGAAGAACTGGAAGAGTTGGCGCCGGAGTTGATCTGCAAGTTAGAGAAGATCTTTCCACCGGGCTTCTTTAATCCAATGCAGCATTTGATTTTGCATCTCCCGACTGACGCACGATTGGGGGGGCCCGTGCAGAATTGTTGGTGCTACGCAACTGAGAGGATGCAGAAGACACTTCGAGCAAAATGTAAAAATAAACGTCGAATTGAAGCATCGATGGCCGAGGCATTCATTACTGAGGAGGCGGCAAACTTCGTGACAGCACACTACGATGCCAAAAATCGTCATTTGCATAATCCGAAGCCTCGGTACAATGCTGGCGACCCTAAAAAGGGTGGATCCAACCTCAGCCTATTCAAAGGGAAGCTCGCACCAGCCGGTGCTTATACTTCCTTATTGTTGGATGTCGACGAATGGCGGACCATTACGTTGTATATCTTGAACAATCTAACAGAAGTGCGGCCGTACATCGAGTAAGTTCTCGGTACATTGTTTCGCAACCCCTAATTCCTTTGAACTGCTCTTATTCCCGGATATTTGATACAGTCGATACGTCGCCAAATTCTCGTATGGAGCGGTGATCCAAAAGGATTCCATCGAAGAGTATGAGCTTCTGGCAATGCATGGACGCGGCTATCCCGGTTTCATCTCTTGGTTCAAACAAACGGTAATTTCCATTAGACCATTTCATTTCTTCGTCTATTTTCCGGCTAATGCAACAATCATTTTGTATTAAACTTGTAGGCTAGTTCAGAGTCTATGGACGCCGAATTGAGACAAGTCGCTAATGGTTTTGACTATAAGGTCCGTTCATTTGACAAATACGACATCAACGGGTATCGCTTTCATACCTATGGCAAAGAGCTATCTATGGCCGACCGAAAGTCTACAAATTGTTGTGTCTCTGCTATCGGCGAAGGAGATACCGAGTATTATGGAAGAGTTGAAGCAATTTATGAACTTCTATTCTATGGTGCAAACCCACCGAACGTCGTAGTCTTCAAATGTTATTGGTTCCAGCCGAAGGAGACTAGAAGGACTCATGAACATCTAGGGCTAGTCGAAATCAAACAAAGCACCCATTTGGATGTTCCCAATGTCTATATTACGGCTCAACAGGCAACCCAAGTTTTCTATCTACCGTGGGCCTGCCAAAGTGATCCAAATCTCAATGGTTGGGATGTCGTTTATGAAGTGCCGCCACATGTTAGACCACCTCCCCCCAATGAAGAGGATTATTAACCTCACATTAACCCAGACACATATGAAGGAGAATTCTTCCAAGAAACACGTCTTTCCAAAAAACGTTTCAAGAACCGCTCTACTTCACCCCAGAACATTGAAGTAGACAGCGACAGCGAATCCGAGCATGAGCCGGAACAAGAAGAGCCGGAACAAGAAGAGCCTGAACAACAAGAGGTTACTGCTGCGGATGACCTATCAATGCTTGACCGATTACGTAAAGGAGGCCTTCCACATGTTGATGCATTTATTGATGATGATGATGAGCACGTCATTACTGATAGTGATGATGATGATGCATTTATTGACCCCGAAGCATATATAGATGATGAAGATTAATATTATAGTTAATGTTAGGTATTCCATTTTTTATTATGTTCATGATGATGATACACTTAAATTATATACATATTATTATTCATGTCAGGTATTCTTTTTTTATGCTGTACTAATTTCGTTTACTCTTTGTCATTGCAGGTGTTGACAGATGGTGGGCGCGGGTCGAGAGCGCTCCGAGGCTCCTTCCTCGGCGCGTGGTGGGAGGGGTAGTTCCATTCCACCCCAGACCCTCCGGAGAGCACTGGATCTCAGTATGCAGACACCACCGGCGGTCGCTTCTTCTTCGGCCGGGAGAGGTCGGGGGGGAGAAGAAGGAGAAGGCTGGTAGAGGTGGACGTGGCGGCGGGAGAGGTAGGAAGACTGCTACTATGCCTTCCTCGCTGCCACCCCCAGCTGATTCACCTGACCACAGGACTGCTCCGTCTGAGATGGAGCCGCCTGAGGTGGACCCGTCTTGGACCCCGGTCCACGAGCCTCGGGCCGACGAGCCTTCGCCCCACGAGATTCCGGTCCCAGAGGCTCCGTCCCACGAGACTCTGGATCAGGCTACGTCGCAGCCGAACCAATTGGGGGACTGGCCGGAGTCGAGTGGCCATGCTGATGGTGGAGAGGCTGGCTATAGTTCTGATAGCTATAGCGAGAGCGAGCGGGTTGAGGGGGGCAATGTCTACCAGTGTGGTGGTACAAAGCTCCCGCCTACCCCGGCGACCCCTGACCAGAGGTGGTTGATTGCGCCTGATGGGGAGAAGTAAGTGCATTTACTCTTTTTTAACCTTTTGCCTTCATGTTTCTTCGAATATCTAATGCACTAGCCTTGTCATACTGCAGGTCTTGGAAACACGGTCGTGGTGTCCCTAGGCCCAACACAGTCCTTGGTGTGATTTGTCGCCAGAGCTTCCTGGGGTGGGTCACGTTGCCCGGTGAGGGCCAGGTTCCAGAGCTAGGAATGACCTAGGAGCACTACTTGGCTGCCCCGGCCCCGCCGGGGGAGAGGATCAGCGATGTCGAGTGCCACACGGTGGTCGACGTTGTGATCCAGACGTTTTGGGTAATTTTTTCTCTCTCGTCTACGTTGTGTTTTCTTGTTTGATTGGCAACCCTAGTGATTGTACTAATCCGTGTTTTCTTGTTTGATTGCAGACCTTCTACAGGTGTGCTGAGGGACAGGAGGAGGCCGCGGCTCGGGTTATCGATGCCGAGTGCAGGCGCCTACTTCAAAACTGGCGGAACGAGGCTCAGACGCAGGCTATTCGAGACTACTTCACCTCGACTGGTATTAGGAGGTCCAAGTCGAAGTGCCGCACAAAGTATCTGAGTAAGGAGAAGTACATGAAGGTAATTACCTATTCTTAAGGCCTTGTACTTAGTTTCCTTGATTTGATTCGTAGGCGTAGCGCTCAAATTTCTCTTACTTAACTTAGGTGCCCCCGAGATGGTGTGCAGATAGGCAGGATTGTTGGGAGGCGTTGGTGGATGAGTGGTGCTCTCCCCAATGGCTATCCACCCACAACAATGCAAAGGATCGGCGTGCCACACCATCAAGACAGCGTCAACCTATATCAGTATGGGGATAACTGGGTATGTGGTTTGCTTCATGATTCATGCAAATTCATTCTTCATGCTAGCTTGAGCCCTTAACTAATACTTTGTTCCTCTCTTTTAGGCGCGACACAACAAGACAGATGTGCCAGAGCTGTTCGACCTCTATGCCATGGCCCATAGTGCCCGTATAAGAAGGCCAAGGCATTCTCTGAGTCTGATCTCGATGATCCAAAGAACTTCAGCAACCGCGCCTCCCATAACAAGCTTGTGAGGTACAGAGACGAGGGGAAGGCGAGGAAAGGGCCGGACTTTCACCCAAGCCAGCCTATTGATCCAGAGCTGGTGATGATATCTGGTGGCGGGAGGCACCATGGCTTGTTAGCCATTGGGGATGGACTGATACGTTGTACTAGCACTCTCCCGCAGATCAAGAGGCGCTAGACGAGCTCCGATCCTGAGATAAGGCCTCATCCACGGCCAATGGATCTCGAAATCAAGGTTAGTTATACAGACTCAGATACCTTTCCTCCATTACATTATGTGTGCGGCTGTCGATGATTACAATGCTAAAGAGGAGTTGTGTTGCAGGCTGCTATTGAGGAAGAGAGAGCGAAGACCCAGGAGCTTCTGGCAGAGGAAAGGAGGCAGGCGGCGGAGAGGGAGAGGGAGATTAAGGAGAGGACGGCTAGGCTTTTGGAGGAGGAGAGGAACCGGAACGACTTGGCTAACCAGGCCATATACGAGCTCTTCGCGGTAAGTTTCTTCCGCATATTAGCCAAATCATGCACGTAATGTTCCTTTCATTAGTAACTAATATGACTGACTCGTCAAAACCAAATGTGCAGTCCATGTGCGAGAAGAACGGTCAGACCCCTCCGCCGATGCCAGTCATTGCTCCGGCGGGCACGGTGAGTTTCATTTGAATGGACATTACTTATTAGTCTTCACATTTGAGTTGCATCATGCGAACGAGACATTGCAAATGATCTTTAATTTGGTGCAGCATAACTCCCGACAAGCATCGACGTCTGCCACTGGCACGAGCAAGAACCCCGATCCTCCTCCGTCTGCCACTACCGCGAGCAAGAACCCCGATCCTTCACCTATGAGTTGACGGTAAGTTTTCCCTAGTGCTTTGCTTAACAAATGCATACTTAGCTTAAGAAATGACCTATTTAGCTCCAAAATGACCTATACTTGGCACTTTTTCCTCCAAAATGACATAATAACCTTAATTAGCTCCAAAATGACCTATTTAACCTAGGATAGCTCTGAAATGACCTATACTTAGCACTTTTTCCTCCAAAATGACATAATAACCTTAATTAGCTCCAAAATGACCTATTTAACCTAGGATAGCTCTAAAATGACCTATACTTAGCATTTATTCCTTCAAAATGACTTAATATGCTTAGCTAGCTCAAAAATGACATAATAACTTTAATTAGCTCCAAAATGACCTATTTAACCTAGGATAGCTCTAAAATGACCTATACTTAGCATTTATTCCTCCAAAATGACATAATATGCTTAAGAAATGACCTACTTAGCTCCAAAATGCTATAAATATGCCTTGCTAGCTCCAAAATGACATAATAACCATACTTAGCTCCAAAATGACATATTACCTAGGATAGCTCTAAAATGACCTATACTCAGCATTTTTTCCTTCGAAATGACTTCATATGCTTAGCTAGCTAGCTCAAAAATGACATAATAACCTTAATTAGCTCCAAAATGACCTATTTAACCTAGGATAGCTCTAAAATGACCTATACTTAGCATTTTTTTCCTCCAAAATGACTTAATATTCTTAGCTAGCTCAAAAATGACATAATAAGCTTAATTAGCTCCAAAATGACCTATTTAACCTAGGATAGCTCTAAAATGACCTATACTTAGCATTTTTTCCTCCAAAATGACTTAATATGCTCAGCTAGCTCAAAAATGACCTATTTAACCTAGGATAGCTCTAAAATGACCTATACTTAGCATCTTTTCCTCCAAAATGACTTAATATGCTTAGCTAGCTCTAAAATGACATAATATGCTTAAGAAATGACATATTTTAGCTCCTAAATGACTTCATATGCTTAGCTAGCTCCAAAATGACATAATAAACTTACTTAGCTCCAAAATGACATTACTTAGCATTTTTTACACCAAAATGACTTAGTATGCTTAGCTAGCTCAAAAATGACATAATAACCATACTTAGCTCCAAAATGACCTATTTTACAGATATAAGTTGCATCATAATAATCTTCACATTTTAGTTGCATCATAATAATCTTCTTCTTCTAGTCTTCTTCTTCTAACTTTCTTCTTTCCCATTTTGCGGATTTGCTTCAGATCACGGAAGCTTGGGTTGATGGAGTGCTTGTCTTTAGTTTTTGTTTTGACTTTGTGAAACTTGCTACCTATGATGAAACTGTGTAATATTGATGAAACTATGTATATGTATGGATGAAACTTGCTACTATTGGTAACATGTGTTGGATATGTGTTCATGGATATGTGTTGGATATATATGTGTTCATGACTATTGGTAATATGTGTTGAATATGCTATATTGGTCATATATATATATATATATATATATCTATGTTTGATTTTCTGTGAAAATGAATTGATATAAGAAAAAAAATTAAATGGGGCAATATAGGCACTTTGCCATCTGCTGGCAGATGGCAAAGAGGCCACGTGGCAGCTACCTGTTCAACCTGGTAAGCACTCGTCTGGCCTATTTGGTCTCTTTGCCGTCTGCCAGCAGATGGCAAAGAGCCTGTAGCCTTTGCCATCAGCTGGCAGATGGCAAAGAGCCTACAGCCTTTGCCATCTGCTGGCAGACGGCAAAGCATGCCGTTAGCCTCCTAACATGGCTAACCCCGTTCCTCTGCCGTCCAGAGGCTTTGCCATCTGCCAGCTGATGGCAAAGGCTGCAAGCTCTTTGCCATCTGCCAGCGGACGGCAAAGAAGCCTTTACCGTAGTTTATTCAGCCGGCCATTTGCCATCTGCTGGCAGATGGCAAAGCCCTTTGCCGTCCGCCGTCCATGCCTTTGCCATCTGCCATGGCAGATGGCAAAGTGCCTGATTCCTGTAGTGAAAGAGTGCCCCAAGATTTCTACCAAAGAAACAAAGACAAGAACGTGCATCAACCCCTATGCATAGATTACCCCAATGTCACCTCGGGAATCCGCGAGTTGAGTGCCAAAACATATATCAAGTGAATCAATATAATACCCCATTGTCACCACGGGTATTCATATGCAAGACATACATAAAGTGTTCTCAAATCCATAAAAGTATTCAATCCGATAAAACAAAATCTCAAAGGGAAAACTCAATTCATCACAACAAGATAGAGAGGGGAAAACACCATATGATCCGACTATATTAACAAAGCCCGTGATACATCAAGATTGTGCATCTCAAGAACACAAGAGAGAGAGATTAAACACATAGCTACTGGTACAAACCCTCAGCCCGAGGGTGGACTACTCCCTCCTCATCGTGGTGGTCGCCGGGATGACGAAGATGGCCACCGGTGATGATCTCCCCCTCCGGCAGGGTGCCGGAACGGGGTCTAGATTGGATCTCGTGGATACAGAGGCCTTGCAGCGGTGAAACTTCTGATCTAGGGCTACCCCGAGGGTTTTTGGAATATTTGGAAATTTATAGGGCGAAGAGGCGGTGCGGGAGGCCACCGAGGTGGGCACAACCCACCTGGGCGCGCCTGGGGGCCCAGGCGCGCCCTGGTGGGTTGTGCCCCCCTCGGGGCACCCCCAGGTGCTGCTCTGGCCCATTGGATGTCTTCTGGTCCATAAAAAATCCACAAAAAGTTTCGCTGCGTTTGGACTCCGTTTGGTATTGATTTTCTGCGATGTAAAAAACAAGCAAAAAACAGCAACTGGCACTGGGCACTATGTCAATAAGTTAGTCCCAAAAAACTAATATAAAGTTGCTATAAAATGATTGTAAAACATCCAAGAATGATAATATAACAGCATGAATACTTCATAAATTATAGATACATTGGAGACGTATCAATGCTCTGTAAGGTTAGCACTAATAATAACAGTATATATCCTTTTCTCATCGAGATAAGCATATTTCAAGGTATCAGGTAATTGTTTAAGATTGAACCCAGGATCACTCTTGGGTGGTAGAGGATCTCCAAGAGTCTCAACAGGCAAATTGTGTTTCAAAACAGGCATTTGTTTAAAGAATATCTTGTCTAATTCCTTTCTTTCATTCATGAACATATCATTTTTATGGTCTAGCAAATATTGTTCTAAAGGATCAGTAGGAGGCACGGCAATAGAAGCAAGACCAATAATTTCATCTTTATTAGGAAATTATTTATCATGGGGTTGTCTACGAAATTTGGAGAAATTAAACTCATGAGACACATCCCCAAAACTTGCACTAACAGTTTCTTTCTCATAATCTATTTTAGCATTAAAAGTGTTCAAGAAAGGTCTACCAAAAATGATGGGACAAAAATCATCTTGTGGGGAACCAAGAACTAGAAAATCAGTAGGGTATTTTATTTTCCCACACAAGACTTCAACATCTCTAACAATCCCAATTGGTGATATAGTATCTCTATTAGCGAGCTTAATAGTAACATCAATATCTTCTATTTCAGCAGGTGCAATATCATTCATAATTTCTTGGTATAAAGTAAAGGGAATTGCACTCACACTAGCACCCAAATCACATAAGCCATGATAACAATGATCTCCTATTTTAACAGAAACAACAGGCATGCCAACAACAGGTCTATGTTTATCTTTTTCATCGGGTTTAGCAATTCTAGCAGCTTCATCACAGAAATAAATAACATGCCCATCAATATTATCGACCAAGAGATCTTTAACCATAGCAATACTAGGTTCAACTTTAATTTGTTCAGGGGGTGTAGGTGTTTAGTATAACTCTTACGAACCACAGCTGAAGCTTTAGCATGTTCTTTTATCCTAAGAGGAAAAGGTGGTTTCTCAATATAAGCAGTAGGAATAACAGGTTCAACATTATAAGTAATAGTTTCCTCTTCAGCTATAATAGGTCCTACTATTTTTACTTCAATGGGAGGATGATATTTAAACCACTTCTCCTTAGGGAGATCAACGTGAGTAGCAAAAGATTCACAGAAAGAAGCTACTATCTCAGAGTCAAGTCCATATTTAGTGCTAAATTCACGAAAAGCATCGGTATCCATAAAAGATTTAACACAATCAAACTTAAGGTTTATACCTGACTCCTTACCTTCATCGAGTTCCCAATCCTTAGAGTTGCGTTTAATTCTTTCCAAGAGATCCCATTTGAGTTCAATAGTCTTCTTCATAAAAGAACCAGTACAAGAAGTATCGAGCATGGATTGATCATTATGAGAAAGCCGAGCATAAAAACTTCTGAATAATAATTTCTCTTGAGAGCTCATGGTTAGGGCATGAATATAGCATTGACTTAAGCCTCCCCCAATCTTGAGCGATACTTTCTCCTTCATGAGGCCAAAAATTATATATATAATTCCGATCATGATGAACCAGATGCATAGGATAAAACTTCTGATGAAATTCCAATTTCAATCGGTTGTAATTCCAAGTCCCAATATCATCGCATAGCCTATACCATGTCAATGCCTTCTCCTTCAAAGATAAAGGGAAGACCTTCTTCTTGACTTCATCCTCGGGCAAACCTGCAAGCTTAAATAATCCACAAACTTCATCCACATAGATTAAATGCAAATCAGGATGTAGTGTTCCATCTCCTACATAAGGATTAGCTAGAAGTTTCTCTATCATATCCGAAGGAATTTCATAATAAATATTTTCAGTAGGTGTAGTAGGTTGAGGGGCAACCCTTTGCTCTTCCGGTTGAGGTGAAGATACCCCGAAGAAACCCCTCAAAGGATGATTTTCCATAGTGACAAGTGACAGTAAATTTCAGCACGTAATATAAATGTTTCCTTACCAAATTCCACTTACCAAAGGCGCTTCACTCCCTGGCAACGGCACCAGAAAAGAGTCTTGATGACCCACAAGTATAGGTGATCTATCGTAGTCCTTTCTATAAGTAAGAGTGTCGAACCCAATGAGGAGCAGAAGGAAATGACAAGCGGTTTTCAGCAAGGTATTCTCTGCAAGCACTGAAATTATCGGTAACAGATAGTTTTGTGATAAGATAATTCGTAACGGGTAACAAGTAACAAATGTAACTAAGGTGCAGAAAGGTGGCCCAATCCTTTTTGTAGCAAAGGATAAGCCTGGACGAACTCTTATATAAAGCAAAACGCTCCCGAGGACACATGGAAATTATTGTCAAGTTAGTTTTCATCATGCTCATATGATTCGCGTTTGTTACTTTTCATAATTTGATATGTGGGTGGACCGGTGCTTGGGTGCTGTCCTTACTTGGACAAGCCTCCCACTTATGATTAACCCCTCTCGCAAGCATCCGCAACTACGAAAGAAGAATTAAGATAAATCTAGCCATAGCATGAAACATGTGGATCCAAATCAGCCCCTTACAAAGCAACACATAAACTAGGGTTTAAGCTTCTGTCACTCTAGCAACCCATCATCTACTTATTACTTCCCAATGCCTTCCCCTAGGCCCAAATCATGGTGAAGTGCCATGTAGTCGACGTTCACATAACACCACTAGAGGAAAGACAACATACATCTCATCAAAATATCGAATGAATACCAAATTCACATGATTACTTATAACAAGATTTCCCCCATGTCCTCAGGAACAAATGTAACTACTCACAAAGCATATTCATGTTCAAGATCAGAGGGGTATTGAATATCATTAAGGATCTGAACATATGATATTCCACCGAATAAACCAACTAGCATCAACTACAAGGAGTAATCAACACTACTAGCAACCCACAGGTACCAATCTGAGGTTTTTAGACAAAGATTGAATACAAGAGATGAACTAGGGTTTGGAGAGGATATGGTGTTGGTGAAGGTGTTGATGGAGATTGCCCCCCTCTCGATGAGAGGATCGTTGGTGATGACAATGGCTTCGATTTCCCCCTCCCGGAGGGAAGTTTCCCTAGCAGAACAGCTCCACCGGAGCCCTAGATTGCTTCTGCCCGGGTTCCGCCTCGAGATGGCGGCGCTTCATCCCGAAAGTTTCCTTATGATTTTTTCCAGGTAAAAACCCTTCATATAGCAGAAGATGGACACCGGAGACCTGCCAGGGGGCCCACAAGCCCTAGGGGCACTCCCAGGGGGTAGGGCGCGCCCCCCAGGCTCTTGGCCACCTGGTGGGTCCCCTCTGGTATTTTCTTCGCCCAATAGTTCTTATATATTCTAAAATAATTCTCCGTAAATTTTCCGGACTTTTGGAGTTGTGCAGAATAGGCCTCTCATATTTGCTCCTTTCCGGTCCAGAATTCCAGCTGCCGGCATTCTCCCTCTTTATGTAAACCTTATAAAATAAGAGAGAAAAGGCATAAGTATTGTACCATAATGTGTAATAACAGCCCATAATGCAATAAATATCAACATAAAAGCATGATGCAAAATGGACGTATCACCTACCCCATTGGAAAGACCTAGAGGTCCGCTTTGCAATCGACGTGAAGCACGTGACAAAGAATGTTTGCGTGAACCTACCAGGCTTCTTGGGCGTGTATGGGAAGACAAAAGATACACCGGAGGCACGGGAGGACCAAAAATGTGTGAACGAAAAAGACGGCATGCATCCAAAGCAGTATCAAGGTCCTGCCAGCTATGCTCTTACCAAAGCAGAGAAGGAAACCTTCTTTGAATGCCTGCTCAGTATCAAGTTCCCGTCTAGATTCTCATCGAATATAAAGGGAATAATAAATATGGTAGAGAAAAAATTCCAGAACCTAAAGTCTCATGACTGCCATGTGATTATGACGCAACTGCTTTTGGTTGCATTGAGGGGGCTTCTACCAGAAAATGTTCGATTAGCCATCGTGAAGCTATATGCATTCCTCAATGCAATTTCTTAGAAGGTAATCGATCCAGAAATCGTACCAAGGTTACAGAATGATTTGGTCCAATGTCTTTGTCAGTTTTGAGTTGGTGTTCCCACCATCCTTCTTCAATATTATGACGCACGTCCTAGTTCACCTAGTCGATGAGATTGCCATTCTGGGTCCTGTATTTCTACACAATATGTTCCCCTTTGAGAGCTTCATGGGAGTCTTAAAGAAATATGTTCGTAACCGTGCTAGGCCAGAAGGAAGCATCTCCACGGGCCATCAAACAAAGGAGGTCATTGGGTTTTGTGTTGACTTTATTCCTGACCTTAAGCCGATTGGTGTCCCTCAATCGCGGTATGAGGGGAGACTGACTGGAAAAGGCACGCTAGGAGCGGATTTAATAATATGTAGGGACGGGCATTCTTGGGCGCAAGCACACTACATAGTTCTACAGAATTCTACCTTGGTGGCCCCGTATATCAATGAACACAAGAAATTCTACGCTCCAAACACCCCGAGCAGTCTGACGACTGGATTACATGTGAACACATCGGGACTTTCGGCGGTTGGTTGCAAACACATCTCATGCGTAACAACACTATTGGAGATGAGCTGTACTTGTTCGCCAGGACACCATCTTTGACTGTATTGACTTACCAAGGGTACGAGATAAATGGGAATACATTTTACACAATCGCCCAAGATAAAAAGAGCACCAACCAAAACAGTGGTGTCCGCTTTGATGCAGCAAACACCAATAGGGCAAAGGACACATATTATGGTTACATAGAGGAGATATGGGAACTTGACTATGGACATGAATTTAAGATCCCTTTGTTTCGGTGCAAATGGGTCAATCTGTCAGGAGGCGGGGTACAGGTAGACCCGTAGTATGGAATGACAATAGTGGATCTCAACAATCTTGGGTACCCAGACGAACCATTCGTCCTAGCCAATGATGTGGCGCAGGTTTTCTATGTGAAGGACATGTCTACCAAACCGAGAAAAATGAAAGATAAGGAAGCGAATACATCATACGATGAGCCAAAGTGTCACATAGTTCTTTTGGGGAAAAGAAACATCGTGGGAGTGGAGGACAAGACAGACATGTCTGAAGATTATGAAAAGTTTCATGAAATTCCTCCCTTCGAAGTGAAGGCTGACCCAAGCATCCTGTTAAACTATGAAGATTATCCATGGTTATGGCGCAATAAGCAAGGGACACACGCGAAGAAAAAGTGAAGATAACCGAATACTTTGCACCTTTGATTCTGGGTTGAAAGCCATAGTTATGCTCAACAACTATTCTGGTGATGGCTTTGATCTAGAATATCACTGCAGTTACATGTCAAAAAATGAAATCCCTTTGTAATAGATGAGTTTTTGTCCGAAACCCTGATACTTCAAAAGAGATTGTCCAGTTTGTACACAAAGTGCATCTAGTTTTTGCCGTAACCCTCTAAACTTTTTAGCACATGCTATGTGGGTGAAATTATGATACCATGCCAAGTTTCAACCCTTTCAGAGTTCATTTGTAGTGCTTTTCAATTTCAGGGTCATTTAGCTCAAAAAATCATTAAATGCATGAAAAAAAGAAAATACTAAACTAAAACCTAGCTTTAGTCCCGGTTGGTGGCACCAACCGGGACTAAAGGCCTACCGCAGATTTTCACACCCGTATTTAGTCCCACCTCGCCAATTGACGAGCTAGTCGACCACCTTAAATATCCGGGTCGTCCAGAAGGGATAAGCTTCTGACACCATTGCATCCTTTGTTAAGGGTATGGACTCTTACTACGAATCTTCTTAAGATTCGTAATAAGGGTCTATCTCCTTAACATAGAACAATGGTGTCAGCTTTTTTGAATCACTATGTGTCTATGCATCAAAATAAATTAGGTTAACAAAAAGTATTTTATAATATTCTTCATTTGTAGTGCTTTTTAATTTCAGGGTCATTTAGCTCAAAAAAATCATTAAAAAATCAACTAAAAAGCTTTTATAAAACTCTTATAGCAAAAAGAATCAACTAAAAAGAATCAATTAAAATATTTTGTTATGATCAACTAAAACAAAACTATAATATTCTCAATAGCAAAAAGAATCAACTAAAAAGCTTTTATAAACATCTAATGATCAAAATAATATTAATTTAAATTTATGCAACTAAAATTATCAAAGTATTTTTTGTTAAAAACTTTAATGCAAAAAGTATTTTTTGTTAAAAACTTTAATAGCAAACTAAAAAGCTTTTATAAAACTCTAATAGCAAAAAGAATCAACTAAAAAGAATTAATTAAAATATTTTGTTATGATCAACTAAAACAAAATTATAATATTCTTCAATAGCAAAAAGAATCAACTAAAAAGCTTTTATAAACCTCTAGTTATGATCAAAATAATATTAACTTAAAATTATATAAAATTTATGCAACTAAAATTATCAAAGTATTTTTTGTTAAAAACTTTAATAGCAAAAAGAATTTGTATAAAGTATTTTTTGTTAAAAACTTTAATAGCAAACTAAAATAACATAAAAAATTTAAAAAAATGCCGCCTACTAGGCCACCACGGCCTGCATACGACTAGAAACCCGTCTATACATGGACCAGGATGCAGGCCCGCGGGGCAAGTAGGCCCAATAGGCGAGAGAGGAACGTTAGTCATGTACTGCTTACATTAGAGAGGAGCTCGAGAGGGCAACCGCAGCAGGGCTTATAAACCACTGCGAGCGCCTCTCGCCAAGCGAGGTGGGACTAAACTTCCACTGCCCCGCGGCTGTGCCAGTAACATGCCTTTAGTCCTGGTTGGTGGTTCGCACCAGGACTAAAGGCCCCCCTTTAGTCCCGGTCTGAGCCACTAACCGGGACTAAAGGCCTGGGCTTCCCGCCCTTTCGCCTGGTGAAATTAACCTTTAGTCCCGATTGGTGGCTTGGACCGGGACTAAAGGGGGGCCTTTAGTCCCGGTTGCAGCCACCAACCGGGACTAAAGGGGGGCTATATAAGCGGCACTTACCAAAATTTATAATCTCCATCTGCAGTTCCCCCGACGACGCCGTCAGGCTGCCCGAGCTCGTCGTCAACGCCCTCGCCGTCGATGCCCTCGCCACGCCCTGCCCCTCGCCGACGCCCTTGCCACGCCCTGCCCCTCTGCTCCGACGCATGCCCTGCCCCGACGCCACCGCTCCCCGCGCCCCTGCCCTGCCCCGACGCCGCCGCGCCACTGGCCCGACGCCGCCGGCCAGGTATACTCCCTCCACCCCTCTCCTCCCTCCTTCCTGTTGAATGCATGTTAGGATTCATCTTCATGCCATAAGCTCTGTTGCAAAAGTGCTAAATGATGTTAAGTGCTGAAAATTGTTGATGTTTGTCACTTTGTCATTTTTGTGTGAATTAATGCATGCACCATATGAGCAACTTGTCAACATGACATTGGATCATTATTATGTGTACTTGCTGCTAGTAATTTTGTCATGCCATGATATGCCCTGATGTGAGTGCCATGAGCTTGCAAACATGCCTAGTCACTGTTTCTATTTTCAGACTTGTTAATTTCACTGTCCTAAACTGTCTGTTATAAAACTTGCCAACTTTGCTTGTTGGTTGCTACTAATATAGACATCATATGGATATCATTCCTTCATGTGATTTGGTGTTTGTGATATGTACTTTGATGCCATGCTTTTGGTTGCTGTGTTACCTTGTTGTAGCATGTTTAGTTGTTGCTCTCAAGTTGTTGTCATGTTATATCTGTTAGCCTGTTAACAGAATGTTCCATTTTGTAAAATCCATAGTAAATGATCTGTGCATTATATGAACTTGTGCCAATGGAGTATTTGAAGATTGCTATGTCTACTACATGCTCATGTCAGTTTCATAAATTGTAAAATTGTTATGCTTGTTGTTATGTGCCTCCCAAGTCAGCATCATGATGTTGTTGTCAGGAGCATTTTGCATTTTGCATTGATCCTATTGAAATAGTTTTAGTTCAACAGGAGCATTTCAAAGTCTGAGAAATGCTCAAGTTCAACAGGATCTATTTTCTCCTTCATAAAAAATTGTTTTTTTTTCATGTCAAGTGTTGTATTTTGGTGACAAATATACTTCTTTTTACTAGGTTTTACTAGGTTTTTTGCCATGCAAGCGCTACTATACTCGGGTTTTGCCTAAAAAAAATTCAATCAATGGAATTACATGTTGTGGTTTTGCATCTCCGTTGAGTTGGTCCCTGATCGTCCCTCCGCTATTCGACAAAAGGTGTCCATTTGTTGTATGTTGAGTTTTGTTCATAGGATGATGGTTGGTTCATTTGTTGAGTTGTGTATTCATCCATGTGTATAAATCTTGTATTCATTTTATATTCATCTTGTGTATAAATCTTGTATTCATCTTGTCGTTAAAACATAACCCCAAAAATATAACTTTGATTTTGAGGCATATGAAAACATGAGAGAGGGGGTCGTTAAAACATAACCCTGATAACTTTGACATGAGGGGGGGTCGTTAAAACATAACCCCGATAACTTCGACATGAGGGGGGTCGTTATAACATAACCCCGATAATTTTGATTTTGAGGCATATGAAAATATGATTTGCATGTCAGATAGGCATGAGAGAGGCGGTCTGCAAAGTATCCTCTCTCGAAAGATAGGACGACTCATCAGACATGAGGGGGGAGGAGTCCTCAACGATCGTCTGAAATTGACTGTTATAAACTTGTCAACTTTGCATGATGTTTGCCACTAACCCATTGCTCATATGCATATGATTCCTTGTTGTGATTAGGTCAATGTTTGCCATTAATCCATCTCTCATGGTTGTATATTGCCATGTTGTAATATTTGCAGAAACTATGGACAGAGACTTAGAACAAGAAGAGTTGTTGGGGGATATAATCCGCGACGGAGGTGATATCACCTTGTCGTTTCTCAATGACACCGATGGTGAGGAAAGAGAGTATGACAGCTCCGGTGATCGAATGGAGGAGGGAGGAGATCATGATGGCTCCGGTGATCGAATGGAGGAGGGAGGAGATCATGATGGCTCCGGTGATCGAATGGAGGAGGGAGGATATGACGGCTCCGCCGGTGTTGGAGCCTTAACTGTTGCAAAGTCCGGCGAGGTGTATATATATATATATATTAATTAAGCCTCTGCTGACTAGATGCATTAATTGTTTGGTATGTACATATATTAATGCTTCTTTCTTCTTTTAGCCCTCCGGATCGAGCCAAACTTCTGCAAGGAGACGAGGCCCGAAGAAAAGGTTGGGCCAGGATGAAAGGTTCACGATCGAAGAAGTCGCTCCAGATGGCCAATCGATTGCTCCCAAGCGGACCAAAGACAAATTTGTACATCAGTGCGAAGTTATTGTTAGGGACAGCGTCCCAGTCAGCATCCAAGAATGGAATAACAAGAAGGACCCTGAAGTTTCTTATGTCGACGATAGACAGAAAGATGAGCTTTGGAACTCGCTGATGACAAATTTTAGCCTACCACCAGAGGAGGATCCAAATAACCCAGTTATACAGCGACAAGTCAAGTCGTGGGCTCTTAAGAAGATGGCAGAACTATTCAAGAACTGGAAGAAAAGATTGAACGAGTTTGTCGACAAAGACGAGACTCCAGAATTCACCGGTCAATACGAAGATAAAAGATCACTGGCCCGCATTTGTGGCGTACAAGAAATCGGAGAAAGCTAAGAAAAGGTCAGAGACAAATAAGCTAAATGCTGCAAAAAAGAAGTATCACCATGTTATGGGGTCAGGTGGCTACAGCAAAGCCTGGCCTACGTGGGACAAAGCTGAGAATGACCTGCTTGCTAAAGGGGTCCAACCAGCGACATTGAACTGGCCCGATCGGGCAAGGACTTGGTTCTTCAGAGTTGGGGGAACTTTGGACCCAGAAACAGGGAAGTGTGTTTTCACGAAAGCTCAACTTGAAACACCCGTCACAAAGATTCAGGAAGCAATCAAGGAAGTGCAGGAAGGGAGGTTCCATCCCGACAGAGAGAAGAACGAGCTGTCAAAGGCCCTCAGGAATCCTGAACACCCTGGACGAACACGAGGCACATCAGGCTCCGTTTCCTGGAAGTATGGGTTTCCGGACAGCAGTGCCACTTATAGAAGCCGAGGGAGAAATAAGAAAGAGGAAGCAGACTGGATGCAGAAGATGGAAGAAAGATTAACGCTGCAGGAGAAGAAACTAGAGACATATACCAGTTAGTGAGCTTCTCAGCACCACGAAGATCCTTCATTCGAAGCTACCCCACCATCTCAGTGGAAAAGCAGCGTGGCTTCCACGGAGCTCGTTCAGCCTAATATCACGGCTCATCGCTACCCCGTGGATGGTATCACGGAGAATGAACATTGTGAGCTAATTGCGAAATGCTATAACCTAACCTTGAAGGTGGCGGTCGGCTATGTCTTACCTCCTTGACCTGATGGAACTTTCCGTTTCGCTCCGATTCTAGATGGCTTTGCTATTGTCGGGGTGGATGAAATAATGAACGGATTTGAGGGGCTGGAGCTTGACTACCATACAGGTGAAGGGGAGATTCATCTGGAAAATGCCTTAAGGACTACCTGTCTATGGAGAAAGGAAAACATCCTGCTTCCAAACTAGACGCCGCCTCAGCAGACTCAGCCGGAGGAGGCCCCTCAGCAGACTCCTCACAGTCCAGCTCTATCTCCGCTGCCACAGTCGTCTCCAGTGCGTCAGCTGTCTCCGCCGCCTTAGCCATCTCCGCCGCATCAGCGGACTCCGACAGAGGAGGCCCCTCAGCAGAATCCTCCTCCGCCTCAGCTGTCTCCGCCGCGTCAGCGGACTCCGTCGCGTCGGTGGACTCCGCCTCCTCAGCAACGGCAGAAGAGAGCCACCGCTGCTCCAGCGGCTAGTAGTACAACAGGGAAGAAATTCAGAGCTGGTCCAAGCCTCAAGGCTCCTGCCAAGTTACCATATGAGATGATTGACGAGGAAAACAAGGACATCGTGGCTGCCGATGTGAAACGCCAGCTTGCACCGAAACGTCCACCTCTGAAGGAGAAAATAGATCCGGTAAAAGCAAAGCACTCTCTGGATGCCCTTAGGCGACCACCACTGCCTCCGTCGCTATCACACTATGACCGCTGTATTGAAAAGACATTTGATGAAGCACAACGGTCGGCAAGTACTAGCAGTGCAGCAAGACAAAGTGGGAAAACAATTCCCCAGCTCGACGAACAGGAAAAGCAATCGTGCCCCCCGCTCAAGGTGTTTAGCGATATCGCTAATCATCCGGGGGTAGTGGCCGGTACCACTCTTGGTGATTACTTAGACGATAATGTATAGTTCGAAATGGCTGAGGTAGTAGCGCCCTTTAGATACGAGCACGGGAAGCCTCTCGTCAAACCTGAGCAGCTCCCGCATCTATCAACGATGATGCGAACATTGCATGACTGGTACTTAAAAACCTGCAAGGATGGGACCGACAGTATCTTGTTGGGAATTAAAGATGAGCACGACTTCATTGGAGTCGACTTGCTGTACGTTGAATTTGAAGAATTGTTTCAGATCTACAATCAAGACGCCCTCGACAAAACTCTCATGAATTGCTATTGTCTGTAAGTATTATTCCTGTAATAAAGTCTCTAGCTCAGCTCGTTCATTGCATGTATAATTATCCTCACTATATTATGCAGATTGAAGATCGTCGAATGCAATAGAGGACAAATCTATGACATTGGGTTCATTAACCCAAATACCGTAAATGAATAGACGGTACAAAAGAACACCGACGAAACTGAGAAAAACTTGCTAAAGGTGTTACTTCGACTTCAAAACAGAAGGGAAATATTCCTTCCTTACAACTTCAAGTGAGTGTTAATTACTGTCTTGTGCACATTCTGTTTCGCTTACTCGAGGTTAAGTGTAATTGATGAGTTATGCGTGCGCAGGTTCCACTTTATTCTGCTATCCATTAAGCTTGATGCGGGACTAGTAACTATCTTGGACTCGAGACGTAAAGAGCAAAAGGAGTGGGTGGACATGAGTGAAATGCTCCAGAAGTAAGTTCAATCATAATCGCACCATATCGGCAACTTTCGTTCATTTCCTTATATCAAGTAATCATTTTCTTTGTCGGGCAGGGTTTGGAAAAAGTTCACCAGCGAGGTACCGGGTGAATGGAAAAAGGAGTTGCGATTTTCACACCCCAAAGTAAATAGTACTAGCTAGTTCCGCGCATCTCTCATTGATTCTAGTTTCAATGTCATTATCATGCTTGATTATCATTTTGATTGAACTCTATTCTCGTAAAGTGCTTGTGGCAGGCACCCGGGAATAATTTATGTGGATACTATGTTTGTGAGTTCATTCGCCACTTGACCTATGAGCGGGGCTTATCTGACCAACAATTTGAAGTACATAAACAATATTCACAATTTTATTTTATTACCAACAATTGTGTTGAGTTTCATTCATATATATGTATTGACCCCCTTCTTTAAATTAGATCTGGGAGAAGCAGAACGAACTCCTACCAAATGATTGCATAAGAGCAATTCAAGAGGAATTGGCGGGATTCTTTGTTGACCACGTCATACCTGAAGACGGAGAATACCATCGGGAATTGCAATGTGATTTTGGTGGATGATGTTAGGGATTGTAGGAGATGTTATATTGTATATATGCATCAACATGTACTATATGTAGTAGCGTCGAATAGATATACGAAAACTTGTTGTTCGACCAACAAGCACGAAGAAAGAGAGGTCACTTCTCTCTATATATTGATCATGACGATGTTGTGTAATTAATGGTTCCTTCATTGCTTACTAGCTAGCGTCGAGTTCTCTCTATATGTAGTAGCTAGCGTCAACCAAGCATGGAGAAAGAGAGGTCACTTCTCTCTATATGTAGTAGCTAGCTAACACAATATGAAACCCCTAAACCCTCCAAAACCCCTAAACCCCTCCTTTCAAAAAAAAAAAAACCAGCGCCTGGCAGGTGCTGACGCGTGGCTGCCTTTTAGTCCCGGTCGTTGTTACCAACCGGGACTAAAGGTCCTCCTGCCTGGGCGCCCCACAGCAGCCACGTGGAGCCTCTTTAGCCCCGGTTCGTAACACGACCGGGACTAAAAGTGGTGGGCATTAGTCCCGATCGTTTTGTCCCGGTTGTAGAACCGGGACTAAAGGCCTTCTGGAACCGGGACTGATTCCCTGTTTTCTACTAGTGACTGTTTTTGTGTGTTCACATAATTAAGCTACTGTATTAATCATGTTTTATAGTTTTTGTTTCAATAAAGTGCCAAGTAAAGCCTTTGGGATAGTGTGGTTGATAGTTAATTTGATTCTGTGCAAAAACAGAAACTTTTGCGTCCAGTAACAGAATTGTTAAAATTCGCTGGAACGTGGAAAAACTCTGAATTTTTTACAGAGAATTGATATATAAATTGTCTACGTTGTCCTAATTTTTTACAGACTATTCTGTTTTTGACAGATTCTATTTTTGATGCATAGTTTGCTTGTTTTCTGGTTTCTATGGCTTATATTGCTTAATATAAATTGTGGAAATTATAGAGTACAGTAGGAATTATGTGGAAACAATTATGAATCTTGTCTTTGACAGTACCCAAGTGAATGATTTGCTTTACTATACTAACCCATCTCACAAAGTTCCGTTAAGTTTTGTGTGATTGAAGTTTTCAAGTTTTGGGTGAGATATTGATGTCTGCTAGAACTACGTCGGTTTTTCCCCAGAGAGGGAGGGATGATGCAGCACAGCGATGGTAGGTAATTCCCTCAGTGATGAGACCAAGGTTATCGAACCAGTAGGAGAACCACGCAACACCACGTAAACAGCTCCTGCACACAAAGAACAAATACTTGCAACCCGACGTGTTAAAGGGGTTGTCAATCCCTTTCGGGTAACGAGATAGATAAAATTGTAGTAGATTGAAAGATGCAAATAAAATTCAGCGAGGTATTTTTGGGTTTTTGGATTAATAGATCTGAAAATAAAAGTTGCAAATAAATAAAAGAGCGAATAGCAAAATAGATCTTGAAGGCAAATATATTAAAGAAGAGACCCGGGGGCCGTAGTTTTCACTAGTGGCTTCTCTCGAGAAAAATAGCAAATGGTGGAAACAAATTACTGTTGGGCAATTGATAGAACTTCAAATAATCATGACGATATCCAGGCAATGATCATTATATAGGCATCACGTCCAAGATTAGTAGACCGACTCCTGCCTGCATCTACTACTATTACTCCACACATCGACCGCTATCCAGCATGCATCTAGTGTATTAAGTTCATGGAGAAACAGAGTAATGCAATAAGAACGATGACATGATGTAGACAAGATCTATTTATGTAGAAATAGACCCCATCTTGTTATCCTTAATGGCAATGATACATACGTGTCGTTTCCCTTTCTGTCACTGGGATCAAGCACCGTAAGATCGAACCCATCACAAAGCACCTCTTCCCATTGCAAGATAAATAGATAAAGTTGGCCAAACAAAACCCAAATATCGGAGAAGAAATACGAGGCTATAAGCAATCATGCATATAAGAGATCAAAGAAGACTCAAATAACTTTCATGGATAAAAAGATAGATCTAATCATAACTCAAAGTTCATTGGATCCCAACAAACACACCGCAAAAAAGAGTTACATCATATGGATCTCCAAGAGACCATTGTATTGAGAATCAAACGAGAGAGAGAAAGCCATCTAGCTACTAACTACGGACCCGAAGGTCTACAATGAACTACTCACGCATCATCGGAGAGGCACCAATGAGAATGATGAACCCCTCCGTGATGGTGTCTAGATTGGGTCTGGTGGTTCTAGAACTTGCGGTGGCTGGAATTGATTTTCGTCGACTCCCCTAGGGTTTCTGGAATATTGGGGTATTTATAGAGCAAAGAGGTGGTGCAGGAGGCGGCCGAGGTGGGCACAACCCACCTGGGCGCGCTTGGGCCTCCAGGCGCGCCCTGGCCCACTGGATGTCTTCTGGTCCAAAAAAAATCCACAAAAAGTTTCGCTGCGTTTGGACTCCGTTTGGTATTGATTTCCTGCGATGTAAAAAACATGCAGAAAACAGCAACTGACACTGGGTAAAATGATATAAAATGATTATAAAATGATTGTAAAACATCCAAGAATGATAATATAACAGCATGGAACAATCAAAAATTATAGATACGTTGGAGACGTATCAGCATCCCCAAGCTTAATTCTTGCTCGTCCTCAAGTAGGTAAATGATAAAAACAGAATTTTTGATGTGGAATGCTGCCTAACATGTTCATCACATATTCTTTTCTTAATAGCATGGACATTTGGACTTTTATATGGTTCAAAGCAATAGTCTAGTTTTGACATGATAACTTAAATACTCAAGCATATCAACAAGCAACCATGTCTTTCAAAATATCAACGCTAAAGCAAGTTATCCCTAGCCCGTCATGCTCAATCATTGATCTATTCATGAAACACACTCGAATATTAGCTACACCCAATGCTCAAGTATGATCATAGTGCCCCTTAGTTGGTGCTTTATAAGAGAAGATGGAGACTCAAATTAAAAATAAAAATTGTATAAAGTAAAGAAAGGCCCTTCGCGGAGGGAAGTATGGATTTGTAGAGGTGCCAGAGCTCAAAGCTTAAATTGAGAGATAAAAACATTTTGAGAGGCATACTTTTCTCACCAACGAAAACGACTTAGAGCTCCCAACACTTTCCATGCTAGATATATCATAGGCGGTTCCCAAACAGAAAATAAAGTTTATTCCTTTTTCCACCATTTCTTTCACTTTCCATGGCTAGCCGTATCCACGGGTGCCCTCCATACCAACACTTTCCAAGGAATTTATTATTTGACAACATAAAGTAAATTCATTTTTCATTTCGGGACTGGGCATCCCTAATACCTTTGCCGTACTCTCGTGCAATGACAAGTGGATAAACACTCATCACGAGAATAACACATCTAGCATGGAAAATATCGGCCACCCCTCACCGCCTCGCAAGCGGTACGAGCACACAAAAGAGAAATTTATTTTGAAAATTAGAGATGGCACATACAAATTTGCTTAGAAAAGCACGGAAATACCGCATATAAGTAGGTATAGTGGATTCATATGGCAAAACTGGTTTAAAGGGTTTTGGATGCACAAGTAGTGATCATACTTAGTGCAAATGAAGGCTAGCAAAAAGATTGAGAAGCACCCAACCAAGAAACGAATAATCTCATAAGCAAGCATTAAGCATAAGTAAAACCGAATAATGCACCATAAGTAAGATATAATTTCATTGCATAACTATTGACTTTCGTACTTGCATAGGGAATCACAAACCTTAACACCAATATTCTTACTAAAGCACAATTACTCATCAACATGGCTCACATATTATATCGTCATATCTCAAAACTATTACTAAGAATCAAGTTTATTTTGTCCAATGATCTTCATGAATTTTTTTATTATATCCTTCTTGGATATCTATCACTTTGGGACTAGTTTCATATGTTGCTTTTAATAAGCTCAAACAAATATAAGTGAAGAACATGAGCATAATATTTCTTTCTCTCAAATTAATCTAAGTGAAGCAAGAGAGAATTTCTTCAAAATTTTACTAACTCTCAAATAAATCTAAATGAAGCATGAGAGCATTTCTCCAAAAATAACAAAGCACACCGTGCTCAAAAAGATATAAGTGAAGCACTAGAGCAATTCCAAGGCTCTAAAAATTTAAGTGAAGCATAGGAGCAAGCATAGCATAATTTTTGGTCTCTCAAAAAGGTGTGTCCAGCAAGGATTCAAGACTTAAAATAAAAAGCAAAACAAGAAAAGACTCATATCATACTAGATGCTCCAAGCAAAACTCATAATATGTGACGAATAAAAATATAGCTCCAAGTAAAATACCGATGGTCGTTAGAAGAAAGAGGGGATGCCACTCGGGGGCATCCCCAAGCTTAGTTGCTTGATACTTCTTGAATATTACCTTGGGGTGCCTTAGGCATCCCCAAGATTAGCCTTTTGCTACTCCTTATTCCTTCATCCATCGTAATATCACCCAAAACTTGAAAACTTCAATCACACAAAACTCAACAAAACCTTCGTGAGATCCGTTAGTATAAGAAAACCAATCTTTACTTTAAGTACTGTAGGAAACCCATTCAAAAAAAAATTCTTGCATTATATCTACTGTATTCTAACTTTTCTATGGCAAAAAATCTTCAAAGGAAACCATAGATTCATCAAAATAAGCACACAATGCAAAGAAAACAGAATCTGTCAAAAACAGAACAGTCTACAAAGATACTAATTGTTCTCATAATTCTGTAACTCCAAAAATTCTGAAAAATTAGGAAAACATAGACAATTTGTATATCAATCTTTTGTAAAAAAAATAAGAATTTTTAGTCTCTGTTGTGAATTTTAAAAAAAAATTAGTGGACGCAAAAGTTTCTGTTTTCTAACAAGATCAAATCAACTATCACCCAAATCATCCCAAAGGCTTTGCTTGGCACAAACACTAATTTAAACCACAAAAACACATATAATCATAGGAATAATTGGGTATTTTATTGAAAACAGCAAGAAAACCAAAAAGCAAAAAGATACAAGTTGGGTTGCCTCCCAACGAGCGCTATCGTTTTACGCCCCTAGCTAGGCATAACGCAAAAGATCTACGTGTTGTCAACTTTGTTTTGAGATCCATAAGATGCCCTCATGATTGATTCATAAGATGGCCTAATTATTGTCCTAGGGAAGTGCTCCATACCCTTCCTTAGTGGAAATTGAAATTTAATATTGCCTTCTTTCATATCAATCACGGCACCAATAGTACGTAAAAATGGTCTACCAAGAATAATTGGGCAAGACGGATTGCAATCAATATCAAGAACAATAAAATCTATGGGCACATAATTCCTATTTACAAGAATAAGAACATCATTAATTCTTCCCATAGGCTTTTTAATAGTAGAATCCGCCAAGTGCAAATTTAAAGAGCATTCTTCAATATCGGTAAGACCAAGCACATCACACAAAGATTTAGGAATTGTAGAAACACTAGCACCCAAGTCACATAAAGCAAAACACTCATAATTTTTAATCTTGACTTTGATAGTAGGTTCCCATTCATCATGTAGTTTTCTAGGAATTGAAACTTCTAATTCCAACTTTTCTTCAAAAGCTTTCATCATAGCATCAACAATATGTTTAGTAAAAGCTTTATTTTGTTCATAGGCGTGGGGTGAATTTATCATGGATTGCAACAAAGAAATACAATCAACCAAAGAGCAACTATCATAATTAAAGTCTTTTGTAATCCAAAATAGTGGCACATCACTAGTTAAAGTCTTGACCTCTTCAAACCCACTTTTATCAAAATTTTCAACAAGATTTTCACCCTCCAAATTATCGGGACGCCTTCTAGCTAAAGTTGACTCTTCTCCAGTCCCTTTATCATCAATCTTAATTTTACTAAACAAGGAATCAATAGAAGAAACACCAATCATTTTAAGATCTTCATCACTTTTATGAAAGCAATCACTAGAAAACGCTTTTTCTAAAAATTCTCGTCTAGCTCTAAGCATAGCGGTTCTTTTCTTACTTTCATCCATAGAAACATAAAGAGCTATAATAGATTCCTCAACCTTAGGCACAAAAAATTTTATCTTGAGATTTTACACATCATGAGAAATTCTATCAATACTTTTAGACATATCATCAATCTTATTCAGCTTTTCTTCGATTGTAGCATTGAAAACTTTTTGAGTATTGATAAATTATTTAATATTATTCTCAAGATCAGAGGTGTTCCTATTATTATTATAAGAAGGATTACCATAGGAATTACCATAATTATTAGAGGAATTACTAGGAAAAGGGCTAGGATTAAAATTACCTCTATAAGCATTGTTATTAAAGTTGTTTCGCGAAATAAAGTTCACATCTACGGCATCACTATTTTCCTCAATCAAAGTAGACAAAGGCATATCATTAAAATCAATAGGAGCATTTTTATTAGCAACCAACTTCATAAGAGCATCAACTTTATCACTCAAAAAATTTATTTCTTCTACCGAATTAACTTTTTTACTAGTAGGAGCCCTTTCGGTATGCCATTGTGAATAATTTGCCATGATGTTATCTAGCAATTTAGTAGCTTCACCCAAAGTAATTTCCATAAAAGTACCCCCCGCGGCGGAATCTAAAAGATTACGAGAACAAAATTCAATCCCGCATAAAAAATTTGTATGATCATCCAAAGATTTAACCCATGAGTTGGGCAATTCCTTAGCATCATTTTCATCCTTTCCCAAGATTGTGCAACATGCTCATGCTCAAGTTGCTTGAAATTCATGATCTGGGTTCTAAGGGAAATGATTTTCGCGGGCGGAAAAAACTTAGTAATAAAAGCATCCTTGCGCTTATTCCAAGAATCGATACTATTGCGAGGCAAAGAGGAAAACCAAATTTTTGCGTGATCTCGCAAAGAAAACAGAAATAATTTCAACTTCACAACATCATTGTCCACATCTTTTTTATTTTGCATATCGCATAATTCCACGAATGTGTTAAGATGGGACGCGGCATCCTCATTAGGAGTACCGGAAAACTGATCTTTCATAACAAGATTCAACAAAGCAGTATTAATATCACAAGTCTCCGCGCTAGTGGCGGGAGGAGCAATCGGAGTGCTAATAAAATCATTATTGTTGGTATTTGAGAAATCACACAACTTGGTGTTCTCTTGAGTCATGGTGACTTCGCAACAAGATTGCACTCAAAAACAGATCTGACGAGAAAACGGCGAACGAAAAAGAGGGCGAATAAAACGGCAAATTTTTGTGAAGTGGGGGAGAGGAAAATGAGAGGCAAATGGCAAATAATGTAAATTGCAAGGAGATGAGATTTGTGATTAGGAACCTGGTTGATGTTGATGATGTCTCCCCGGCAACGGTGCCAGAAACTCCTCTTGATGTCTGCTAGAACTACGTCGGTTTTTCCCCAGAGAGGGAGGGATGATGCAGCACATCGATGGTAGGTATTTCCCTCAGTGATGAGAGCAAGGTTATCGAACCAGTAGGAGAACCACGCAACACCACGTAAACAGCTCCTGCACACAAAGAACAAATACTTGCAACCCGACGTGTTAAAGGGGTTGTCAATCCCTTTCGGGTAGCGAGATAGATAAAATTGTAGTAGATTGAAAGATGCAAATAAAGCAAATAAAATTCAGTGAGGTATTTTTGGGTTTTTGGATTAATAGATCTAAAAATAAAAGTTGCAAATAAATAAAAGAGCGAATAGCAAAATAGATCTTGAAGGCAAATATATTAAAGAAGAGACCCGGGGGCAGTAGTTTTCACTAGTGGCTTCTCTCGAGAAAAATAGCAAACGGTGGAAACAAATTACTGTTGGGCAATTGATATAACTTCAAATAATCATGACAATATCCAGGCAATGATCATTATATAGGCATCACATCCAAGATTAGTAGACTGACTCCTGCCTGCATCTACTACTATTACTCCACACATCGACCGCTATCCAGCATGCATCTAGTGTATTAAGTTCATGGAGAAACGGAGTAATGCAATAAGAATGATGACATGATGTAGACAAGATCTATTTATGTAGAAATAGACCCCATCTTGTTATCCTTAATGGCAACGATACATACGTGTCGTTTCCCTTTCTGTCACTGGGATCAAGCACTGTAAGATCGAACCCATCACAAAGCACCTCTTCCCATTGCAAGATAAATAGATCAAGTTGGCCAAATAAAACCCAAATATCGAAGAAGAAATACAAGGCTATAAGCAATCATGCATATAAGAGATCAAAGAAGACTCAAATAACTTTCATGGATAAAAAGATAGATCTGATCATAAACTCAAAGTTCATCGGATCCCAACAAACACACCGCAAAAAAAGAGTTACATCATATGGATCTCCAAGAGACCATTGTATTGAGAATCAAACGAGAGAGAGAAAGTCATCTAGCTACTAAATACGGACCCGAAGGTCTACAATGAACTACTCACGCATCATCGAAGAGGCACCAATGAGAATGATGAACCCCTCCGTGATGGTGTCTAGATTGGATCTAGTGGTTCTGGAACTTGCGGTAGCTGGAATTGATTTTCGTCGACTCCCCTAGGGTTCCTGGAATATTGGGGTATTTATAGAGCAAAGAGGCGGTGCGGGAGGCGGCCGAGGTGGGCACAACCCACCTAGGCGTGCCTGGGCCTCCAGGCGTGCCCTGGTGGGTTGTGCTCCCCTCGGAGCACTCCCCAGGTGCTTCTCCGGCCCACTGGATGTCTTCTGGTCCAAAAAAAATCCACAAAAAGTTTCACTGCGTTTGGACTCCGTTTGGTATTGATTTCATGCGATGTAAAAAACATGCAGAAAATAGCAACTGGCACTGGGCACTATGTCAATAGATTAGTACCAAAAAATGATATAAAATGATTGTAAAACATCCAAGAATGATAATATAACAGCATGGAACAATAAAAAATTATAGATACGTTGGAGACGTATCAGATATCGATATGAGGAGAATAAGGAGTGACAAGACCCTAAGCTTGGGGATGCCCAAGGTACCCCAAGATAAAATTCAAGAAATATACAAGCAACTAAGCTTGGGGATGCCCCGGAAGGCATCCCCTCTTTCGTCTTCAACACTATCGGTATACCTTACTTGGAGCTATATTTTTATTCGTCACATGATATGTGTTTTGCTTGGAGCGTATTTTCATTTTACTAGCTGTTTGAATAAAATCATTGGATCTGAAATCTTGAATGAGAGAGAGTCCTCACATGGCTACTTAACTATTTGACTACGCATGGATCTTCACTTATATCTTTTTGGATTAGTTTTGTCATTTACTCTCGTGCTTCACTTATATCCTATGAGTAAATGGTTGAATGAATTGAATATCATAAATCTGAAATTATATATGTTTCATATGCTTATCCCATGGGGAGTAATGACTTCACATATAAGAAGTATAGGTGGTAAAATTTATTGAAAGTTAGCAAACACCGCATTGGTCACTTGAACAATTCAGGAAAGAATATTGAAGGAAGAGAGATTTCACATATAAATATACTATCTTGGACATCTTCTATGATTGTGAGCCCCATTAATTATTTTCAAACTTGAGCAAATTAGTTGAAGTTGGACAAGGAAGACAACATAATGAGTTATGTTTGGGTATATTTGTATAGAAGTTATATTGCTATGGATCCTCCAACATGTGGTGCTTGCTTAGGATCTTTTACTAGCCAAAAATTCGCACTAAGTAGAGATACTACTTGTGCATCCAAAAGTCCTTAAACCCAGTTTCTTGCCATGAGTGCCCACCATATCTACCTATGGATTGAATAAGATCCTTCAAGTAAGTTGTCATCGGTGCAAAAAGCAATAAAAATTGCTCCTAAATATGTATGATGTTTTATTGTAAGGGAAAATAAGCGTTGTACGAACTTGTGATGGTAAAGAAATAAAAGTGACGGACTGCATAATAAAGGTTGCTATCACAAAGGGCAATACAACATGACGTTCCTTTGCATTAAGGGTTTGCACATCCAAAATTAAAAGGCACATGACAACCTCTGCTTCCCTCTGCGAGGGGCCTATCTTTTAATTTCATGTATTTACTTTTACGCAAGAGTCAATAGTATTCCTTCTTATTTCCACCTCAATTATTCTTTAGCTGGCAAGCATCATGTGGTGGGGAAAGATCCAAGCATATATGGCCATTCAAATATATTTGATCATGAATTATTATTGTTGAAAATTATCTATATGGTAAATAAGTTGGGAGGTGAAACATTAAGCCCCTATCTTTCTCTATGTTCGACGGATGCTATTTGTTCTAAAAATATGCTTTGAGTGTTAGCAACCATGAAAGACTATATGATAGTTGAGTATGTGGAATTTGCTAAATCAAAGCTCTTACATAGACCCTTCCTGAAAATAAGATGAATTGCAATTGTTTGGTGACTCATAACATAGTTTGTTAGTTTTCAAGAAACTTTATGGTCTATACTTTAACATGTGAATAGCTTGTTACTTGATCATGAGATGTTTTATGAGATGAGCTACTGTTTATGATATATAATGATGCTATAAAAAGTGTTTGGAACTATCACTAATCAAATTTATGCACTATGCTAGCATTCACACTTCATAAATTATTTCTTTTATCATTTACCTACTCGAGGATGAGCAGGAATTAAGCTTGGGGATGCTGATACGTCTCCAATGTATCTATAATTTATGAAGTATTCATGCCATGTTTACAACAATTTTATATGGTTTTGGTATGATTTGATTAGAACTAACCCGGACTGACGCTGTTTTCAGCAGAACTACCATGGTGTCGTTTTTTGTGCAGAAATAAAAGTTCTTGGAATGGGCTGAAAATTTACGGTGATTTTCTATGGACCAAAAGAGACCCCCGAAGCACCAGAGCTGGGCCAAGAAGTGACCGAGGAGGCCACAAGCCTAGGGGTGCGCCCTACCCCCAGGGAGGGTGCTCCCGGCTTATGGGCCCCTCGGGCACCCCCTTGACGTCAGGCCGACGCCAATTTTTTTTATAAATACCCAAACCTCCTAAAAGAACCCTAGATCGGAAGTTCCACCACCGCAAGCCTCTGTAGCCACGAAAAATCAATCTAGGCCCTCTACGGCACCCTGCCGGAGGGGGCCATCATCACCGGAGGCCATGGAGGAGGAAGCCGGAGGGGGCCATCATCACCATGGAGCCCAAGGACCAGAGGGAGAACCTCTCCCCATCTAGAGGGAGGCCATGGAGGAGGAAGCACAAGGGGGAGACTCTCTCCCCCTCTCTCTTGGTGGCGCTGGAGTGTCGCCGGGGGAACCATCATCGCGGTGATCGTCTTCATCAACATCACCTTCTTCATCATCTCTTTTAAGCGGTCCACTCTCCCGCACCCCGTTGTAATCCCCTACTTGAACATGGTGCTTTATGCCACATATTATGATCCAAAGATGTGTTGCCATCCTATGATGTTTTGAGTAGATTTCTTTGTCTTTTGGGTTGATTGATGATCTAGATTGGTTTGAGTTGTATGTTTTATTTTGGTGATGTCCTATGGTGCCCTCCGTGCCGTGCACACGGGAGGGATTCCCGCTGTAGGGTTTGCAATATGTTCATGATTCGCTTATAGTGGGTTGCTAGAGTGACAGAAGCTTAAACCCGAGTAAGGGGGTTGTTTGCATATGGGAGTAAAGAGGACTTGATACTTTAATGCTATGGTTGGGTTTTACCTTAATGATCTTTAGTAGTTGTGGATGCTTGCTAGAGTTCCAATCATAAGTGCATATGATCCAAGTAGAGAAAGTATGTTAGCTTATGCCTCTCCCTCATATAAAATTGCAATAATGATTATCGATCTTGTTAACAATTGTCTAGGACAATTCCGCACACCGTTCCATCATTATTCCACACTCGTTATTTGTAATATATTATAATATATTCTAACTTTATGTTAACAGCACCTATTTTTATATTTTAGCTCTCCGATATCATGCAAAGCTATCCTCTTTATACCCACAACATAGTTTTATTTCTCGTTTCTAGATGGAAGAAAACGTTCGGTGTACGTAGAGTCGTATCAGTGGCAGATAGGACTTGAGAGAATATTGATCTTACCTTTAGCTCCTTGTGGGTTCGACACTCCATACTTATCACTTCCATCTTTGGAAAATTGCTACGATGATTCCTTGCACTTGGGGATTATCAGTTGTCCCTGTGTGTGTGCTGCTCTATGGTGCTGTCGGCCTGCTCCTATTGCATGGCACCACTGCTGCCCCTATTGGCCTGCTGTATGCTACTCTTTGGCATCTCTACATGGGCTGCAGGCGTTTTTTTTTTTTGCGCTCTCTTGTGTTTTTTTTTTTTGCGATGAGCCCTCTCTTGTGTTTTAGGCTTGGCTTTTCCCTTTTGCTTTTAGGCTGTGATGTTCTTTTTTTTCTCTCTCTTTCTATATATATGCAATTTTCAAGATTCATATTTTTTAGCACGGCTCACGTGTTGTGTTGTCCCATGTGTTTTCGGTCGTTTCCGTGTTTTTTTTAGTTTTTTTAGCGGAATTACTAAAACACATCTAGATGAAATTTAGTGAACTCACGTCTAAATGTCCAGCCGTCCGATCTATTTTTTTCTTTCTTTTTGCGCTCGAGTGATCGTTCGTGCCGTGATCGATCCGCACCGTGTTGTAGAGTCTGTCAGGCCGGGAGGCCTACAGCTGAGCGGGACTGTTTTGCCCTTTTTTCTTTTTTGTTGTGCTTTTTTTAGAATACGAAGAGTCTAGCCGAGAGTATATTACGTCGATATGGTAGCCTCCCTCGAACCGTCACTCCCCTCCCATGTTCTTCCATTTCTATTGTTTTGTTTCAAATCCGAAGAAGGAGACGACCTGACCTGGCGGGTCTGTGGCTCATAGATCGCAAGGAACGTTGTTTTTTTGTTTTCCCATATTTGTTTCATGCACTCTTTTTCCATGCCAATTTTTTTGTATAGTGCATATACAAGTGTTTGCCTAGTTGTTTTTTCACAAAAATAAAATTTCCCGATTTTAGTTTGTATGTAAACCCCTCGACTCTGGAATAGAGCTATTTGTAGTTTTGGAAGTCGCCTCATTTGCATGTAGTCATCTCAAAAATCAACTTTTTTTGTAGTTGCTCTAGTTGCAAGTCAACCATCGAGTCGCAACTAAGGGGTAACGTATATTTATACTTGCCCCAATTGCAAGTCAACCATCAACACGTAACTAGGGGGTAAAGTATGTTTGTAGGGGCCCAGTTGCAAGTCAACCATCGACTCGCAACTGGGGTGCGTCGTACTATTTTCTAGGTGTACGAGTTTCATGTCAACAATCGACTCGCAACTAGGGGGGCGTAAGTTTGTAGGGGCCCAGTTGCAAGTCAACCATCGACTCGCAACTAGGGGGCGTATGTTTGTAGCGGTTCATTTGCAAGTCAACCATCGACTCGCAAATAGGACGTGTCGTACTCTTTTGTAGTGGCCTCAGTTGTATGTCAACCATCAACTCGCAATTAGGTAGACGTATGTTTGTAGGAGCCCGGTTGCAAGTCAATCATCGACTCGCAACTTAGACACGTCGTACTTTTTTGTAGTTGCCATAGTTGCAAGTCTACCATCGACTCACAACTAGGGGGGCATATGTTTGTAGGGGCCCAGTTGCAAGTCAACCATTGACTCGCAACTAGGAGGACGTATGTTGGTGGGGGCCTAGTTGCAAGTCAACCATCGACTCGCAACTAGGAAGCATCGTACTTTTTTGTAGTGGCCCCAGTTGCATATCAACCATCGACTTGCAACTAGGGGGGACGTATGTTTGTAGGTGCCCAGTTGCAAGTCAACCATTGACTCACAACTACGTGTCGTACTTTTTTGTAGTGGCCTGATACGTCTCCAACGTATCTATAATTTTTTATTGTTCCATGATGTTATATTATCATTCTTGGATGTTTTACAATCATTTTATAGTCATTTTATATCATTTTTTGGTACTAACCTATTGACATAGTGCCAAGTGCCAGTTGCTGTTTTTTTGCATGTTTTTTACATCGTAGGAAATCAATACCAAACGGAGTCCAAACGCAGCGAAACTTTTTGTGGATTTTTTTGGACCAGAAGACATCCAGTGGGCCGGAGAAGCGTCTGGGGGTGCTCCGAGGGGAGCACAACCCACCAGGGCACGCCTGGAGGCCCAGGCGCACCCTGGTGGGTTGTACCCACCTCGAGTGCCCCCCGAACCGCCTCTTTGCTCTATAAATACCCCAATATTCCAGAAACCCTAGGGGAGTAGACGAAAATCAATTCCAGCCGTCGCAGAGTCCAGAACCACCAAATCCAATCTAGACACCATCATGGAGGGGTTCACCACTTCCATTGGTGCCTCTCCGATGATGCGTGAGTAGTTCTTTGTAGACCTACGGGTCCGTAGTTAGTAGCTAGATGGCTTCCTCTCTCTCTCTCTCTTGATCTTCCATACAATGGTCTCTTGGAGATCCATATGATGTAACTCTTTTTGCGGTGTGTTTGTTGGGATCCGATGAACTTTGAGTTTATGATCAGATCTATCTTTTTATCCATGAAAGTTATTTGAGTCTTCTTTGATCTCTTATATGCATGATTGCTTATAGCCTCGTATTTCTTCTCCGATATTTGGGTTTTGTTTGGCCAACTTGATCTATTTATCTTGCAATGGGAAGAGGTGCTTTGTAGTGGGTTCGATCTTACGGCGCTTAATCCCAGTGACAGAAGGGGAACCGACACGTATGTATCGTTGCTACTAAGGATAAACGATGGGGTCTATTTCTACATAAATAGATCTTGTCTACATCATGTCATCGTTCTTATTGCATTACTCCGTTTCTCCATGAACTTAATACACTAGATGCATGCTGGATAGCGGTCGATGTGTGGAGTAATAGTAGTAGATGCAGGCAGGAGTCGGTCTACTAATCTTGGACGTGATGCCTATATAATGATCATTGCCTGGATATCGTCATGATCATTTGAAGTTTTATCAATTGCCCAACAGTAATTTGTTCACCCACCGTTTGCTATTTTTCTTGAGAGAAGCCACTAGTGAAACCTACGGCCCCCGGGTCTTCTTTCCAATATATTTGCTTTCAAGATCTGTTTTGCTATTCGCTCTTTTCTTTATTTGCAACTTTTATTTTCAGATCTATTAAACCAAAAATACAAAAATACCTTGCTGCACTTTATTTTATTTGGCGTTCGATCTATCAATATTTACTACTCTCTCATGTCCGTTTGCCAATTTTTGGCGCCGTTGCCCGAAAGGGATTGACAACCCCTTTTACACGTCGGGTTGCGAGTATTTGTTATTTGTGTGCAGGTGATGTTTACGTAGTGTTGCTTGGTTCTCCTACTGGTTCAATAACCTTGGTTTCATCACTGAGGGAAATACCTACCGCCGATGTGCTGCATCATCCCTTCCTCTTTGGGGAAATACCGACGTAGCTTCAAGCCGCATCATGGCCCCATGTGATGCCCCCGATTCAATCGTACACTAATCATACACGCAAATGTGTACGATCAAGATCAGGGACTCACGGGAAGATATCACAACACAACTCTAGACACAAATAAAATAATACAAGCTTTATATTACAAGCCAGGGGCCTCGAGGGCTCGAATACAAAAGCTCGAGACACAAGCGTCAGCGGAAGCAACAATATCTGAGTACAGACATAAGTTAAACAAGACTGCCTTAAGAAGGCAAACACAAACATCAACGATCGAAGAGGCAAGGCCTCCTGCCTGGGACCTCCTAACTACTCCTTGTCTTCGGCGGCCTCCATGTAGTAGTATCCGTCAGCGGTGGCATCTGGCTCCAGGGATCCACCATCTGGTTGCAACAACCGGAAAGAAGGAAGAAGGGGGAAAAGGGGTAGCAAAGCAACCGTGTGTACTCATCCAAAGTACTCGCAAGCATCATATCTATACTAAGTATGCATTGGTATCAAAGGAAGGTATGTAACTGTGGGCTGAACTGCAGAATACCAGAATAGAGGGGAAGGCCTAGCCTATCGAAGACTAGCATCTTCAAGCAGCTCCAAGCATCTTGCAGCATTCAGAAGAGTATAGAATAGCAGTTTATATTTATCAAACATGTTGTAGTATTAATGCCCAGAGATCCTTCCTCGACTCCCTACGAGAAAGCAATCTCGGAGCCACATATCCATCTCATGTCTCAAGTATCCATTTCTAGTTATAATAGATCAGGATACAAGTCTGAACGTCCATTACCGGGGACACGGTATTCGAATAGATAACTTCCCCGCAGGGGTGCACCACATTACCCATCACGCTTGATTACTCTGGCCGGACACACCTTTCTGGGTCAATGCCCGGCCTCGGAAGATCAACACGTCGCAGCCCTACCTAGGCTCAGCAGAGAGATCCCCGCCGGTCTACATCCTAAGCGCTCAGGGGTCTTGGGCCCATCGCCCTTTGCACTCCGGGTCATTGCGTGCAGGGCGATACAGGCCAACTCCTCTGGGGCGCTGACCAGGTCGTGACGCAATGCTGAACTGGATGTCTGACAAAGCTTCGGCTGATACTATGACGCCGAGTGCCCATAACTATTCCTGCGTGGTGGTTAGTGCGTAAAAGCCAAAGGCCAACTCAAAATAAATACCCAAACCTATAGTGTATTAGGAGCTCGCGAAGACGAGCAGAGACTCACGATCGATGTGACCCCGTCGCCCGATCTCGTGGACTTACGGCAAGGGCCCAGAATGCCCGGCCATGCCACGTAATTATCTCGCGGGTGCTCTTCGGGCCCGCCAGACTTTCACATCAACTCGTGGGTACCCCTCAGGTCCGACCCGACTTCAACAATGGTCTCAAGTAAAGTCCAGGTAATCATGTGTCCAAAACATCAAGGGGGAAAACCCGAGGAATCACCCTCAAGGGATTCCAGTCGATGTAATCGTCAAGCTGAACTTAGGAGGAATCACCCTCGAGGTTCACACTTGAGGTGTTGCACGATAGAGTCGTATCGGGAATGGTGAAGGAGGAATCACCCTCGATGACCACGACCGAATAACTACACTACAGAGTTATCATCAGGAGTGCGTTATGAGGTATCACTCTCAGCACTCGATAGTAACTATGCAGAGTCGTACAACTAAGGGGGTGTGCGGTGATGTGTCAGTCTCTGGTCGTCGATCACGTTGATCGAGTCATCGATGATGAAGCAGGGGCAACAAGGACAAGGTGGGGGTCACTGATGGATCACCAACCAACCTATACTAAGTAGTTTAGGATAAGTAGGTAGGTAACAATAGCAGGTACAAAAGCAGGCTATGCATCAGAATAGGAGCAATCAAATACAGTAGCAAAATCTATTGCAAGCAAGAGAGAGAATGGAATGGGCAATATCGGGATGATCAAAGGGGGGGCTTGCCTGGAAGCTCTGCTGAAAGGGAAGAAGAGTCGTCGATGACGTAGTTGATCACAGTGGCATCAACAACGGTCTCGAGGTCTACCGGAGAGAAGAGGGGGAAGAAACAGTAAATACAAGCAACAGATGCATGACAAGTCAACAGGCAGAGCTAGGGGTGTTCTAATGCGGTGCTACACGATACCGGCGAAGGGGGAAACATCCGGGAATGTTTTCCCGAAGTTTGGTATTTTCGGACAGACGAAAGAGAGGGGATGGTTGCATGTTCGCTATGCTAGGGACACATGACAGATGAACGGAGAGTGTATTCAGATTCATCTCGTCCTTCTGAGCAACTTTCATGTAGAAAACTTTTTCATCTGACTTACGGTTTATGTTATATTAATTTTCAAAGTTTAAATTAATTTTCTAATATTATTATTATTTAACTTAATTCGAAAAAAGCATTATTACATCAGCATGACATCAGCAGTCAACAGGGCGTTGACTGGGTCAAACTGACGTGTGGGGTCGTTCTGTCATAGACATAGTTAATTAAACAGAATTAATTAGGCTAAATATGTTCATTAGGCTAATTAATCAAAGTTAATTAAGTTATTTAATTAACTAATTAATTATTAATTTTAATCTTCTTTCTTTTTACATTTCATTTTCGTTTTTCTTTACTATTACAGGGGCGGGCCCCTCTGGTCAGAGGCCCAAGCCTAGCGGGGCGGGCGTGGCCATGCGGTTGCTGGGGTGGAGCCGGGCATGAGAGCCGCCCGTTAGGGCGCCTGCCCAGGCCACGAGGGTGGAGGGCCGGCCACGGTAGGCACGACCGCTGGCCGGGGAGGCCGGCGAGCGCGTGCGGTCGCGGGCTGAGGCGGCGAGCGGGGCCGTGGCCTGGGTGGCCAGCAAAGGCCGCGGGCGAGCGGCGGGGCCGAGGGAAGCGGGGCACTGGCCGGAGCAGTGGGACGCGGCCAGAACGCGGGCATCGTGGGCGCAGTGGCGCGGTCGGCGCGTGTACGTGTGGGGCGGGGACCGGGGCGCGCGAGGCCACGTGCAGGCGGACGCACGCGGGGGCGCGCGCTGGGCGAGCAGGGCGTGGCCCGGTGCGGCCAGGGCGCAACAGAGGACGATCGGGCGCGTGCAACTACGGGTACCGGGGCGCGTTTGAGTTGCAGGGGAGAGGAGAGGAGGGGAGGGGCTCACATCCGCGTAGAGGAACGGAGCCGGCGAGGCTTGAGGTCGGCCGGCGAGGGAGAGTCGGGGACGGGGCAGTCCGGCGGTGACGGGCGGCGCCGGCGACGGGGGTCGGGACGAGGTCGACTGGGGCGATCCAAATCCGGATCGTGGAGGAGAGAGGGGAGAGTGGGGAAAGTGGGGATCGGGTGGGGGTTAGGGTTCGGAGAGGTGGCCTTGTAGGCCAGAGGTAGCGGGGGTGGGCCGGCTGGGCCGCGTGGGTGGCCAGCTGGGCCTGTTGGCCCAGTTGGCCAGGGGGTCTTCTTTTGTTTTGTTTTGTTTGTTTTCTCCTTTTCTTTTATTTACTTTTGCTGTTTGACTTAATTTTGAATTTTGAATCCGAACGTGATTGAATCATCGCGAGGTTAACAACAGTAATCGCGGTGACGTGGCACCATTAGCATGGGATTACTGTAGCATAATTATCCGGGCATTACAATTCTCCTCCACTACAAGAAATTTCGCCCCGAGATTTAGGAGGTAGAAGGAAACAGTTCAGGGTATTCATCACGCAAGAGATCCTCGCGTTCCCAAGTGGCTTCGTCTTCAGAGTGATGCGACCACTGGACCTTGAGGGACTTGATCGCCTTCTGATGTGTGCGGCGTTCAGTTTGGTCGAGAATGCGTACCGGATGCTCCTTATAGGAGAGGTCCTGTTGCAACTCGAGCACTTCATGATCCACGGCTCGGATTGGGTCCTTGAAGCAGCGGCGGAGTTGTGACACGTGGAACACATCATGAACCTGAGAAAGGTTCGACGGTAGTTCCAACTGGTATGCCACTTTTCCACGCCTTTCGAGAATAGTGAAAGGACCAATATAGCGAGGAGCTAGCTTGCCCTTGATCCTGAAGCGGTGAGCACCTTTCATTGGTGTGACTCGAAGATAAGCCTTTTCGCCAGGTTGATAGACCATGTCTTTATGATGACGGTCATACTGACTCTTTTGACATGACTGTGCAGTCTTGAGATTCTTGCAAATGACACGGACTTGTTCTTCGGCGTGTTAGATAATATCCGGACCAAAGAGTGGACGTTCCCCAGTTTCTGACCAGTTCAGAGGGGTTCAGCACTTTCGTCCATATAACACTTCGAAGGGAGCCATCTTTAGACTAGCTTGATAGCTATTGTTATAGGAGAATTTAGCATACGGGAGGGATTCCTCCCATTTCTTGCCGAAGGAAATAACACAAGCTCAAAGCATGTCTTCGAGAACTTGATTGACACGTTCAACTTGTCCCTGCGACTGAGGGTGAAATGCAGTGCTGAAAGACAGATGAGTTCCCATAGCTTCTTGGAAACTTGCCCAGAATCTTGAAGTGAATAAGCTGCCACGGTCTGAGCTGATAACCAGTGGAATACCATGAAGTGAAACAATTCTGGACATATAGAGGGTTGCCAGCTGACTAGCAGTGATCATTTCTTTGACGGCCAGAAAATGCGCAACTTTAGAAAGCCGGTCAATGACGACAAGTATAGCATCATTACCTTTCTGCGATTTGGGAAATCTAGTGACGAAGTCCATTTCAACATGGTGTCATTTCCATTCAGGAATAGAGATAGGTTGCAGAGTTCCAGCAGGCCTTTGATGTTCTGCTTTGATACGACGACAAATGTCACATTCAGCAACATAGCGAGCAATGTCTTGCTTCATGTTTGACCACCAGAATCTCTGACGAATGTCTTGGTACATCTTGGTGCTACCAGGATGAATAGACAATGGAGTGTCATGAGCTTCTTTCATAACTTCCTGAATCATATCCAGGTTGTCTTTTGAAGGAACCACTAGGCGACCTTTAAAGAACAAGGTGTCACCATCTTCAACAGTGAAGAACAAGGGCCTTCCTTCTGCGAGGTAGCGCTTAATCTTCTCAACTTGAGAGTCATACTTCTGCAGTCTCTTGATGCTCTCCACGAGATCTGGTTCGACAACCAGGGTATTGAGGGGACCCTAGGGAACAACACGGAGGTTCATCTTGCGGAACTCCTTAGGAGGGGGAGCGAGTGCACCAGAAGGAACAATATGGAGGTTCAGCTTTCTGAATTCTTCAACAAGCAAGGGCTGAACTTTGAGAACCTCGAGATGGTTGCAATATGACTTGCGGCTCAAGGCATCAGCCATTACATTAGCCTTGCCTGGTGTATAGGAAATACCCAAGTCAAAGTCTGCTACGGTCTCCATCCATCTCTGCTAACGGAGGTTCAGGTCTGGCTGCGTAAACAGGTACTTCAGACTTTGGTGGTCGGTGAAGATTTGGCAACGATTACCGAGAAGGTAATGTCGCCACTGTTTCAGTGCATGTATAACAGCAGCAAGCTCGATGTCGTGAACTGGGTAGTTCTCTTCGTGAGGGCGCAACTGATGAGAGGCATAAGCAATCACTCTGCGCTCTTGCATTAGGACACAGCCTAATCCTTGATGTGAAGCATCGCAGTAAATGACGAAATCCTTCTTAGTATCTGGAGGAGCAAGCACTGGGGCAGAAGTCAGCCTGTCTTTGAGTGCTTGGAAACTTTCCTGACACTTTTCTGTCCACTCGAACTTGACGCCTTTGTGAAGCAGACTAGTCAGGGGCTTGGCGATCTTGGAGAAGTTCTCAACAAATCGACGGCAATAGCTGGCGAGTCCGAGACAACTTCTGACTTGTTTGACATTCTTCGGAGGAGTCCAGTCGAGAATAGCCTGAACTCATTCGGGGTTGACAGCAATACCATCCTTGGAGATGACATGCCCAAGATAGGTCACATCGGGTAGCCAGAACTCACACTTGGAATATTTGGCATAAAGTTGATGCTCCTGAAGCTTTTCGAGAACAAGTCGAAGGTGTTCAGCATGTTCTTCTTTGTTCTTGGAGTATACAAGGATATCATCTAGATAAACCACGACGAACTTGTCGAGGTATTCCATGAATATATAGTTCATCAGACGAGAGAAGGTGGCTAGAGCATTTGTCAAGCCGAAGGACATGACGGTGTACTCGTATGAACCATAGCGAGTAACGAAGGTGGTCTTGGGAATATCCTCTTCACGAACCCGGATCTGGTGGTAACCCAACCTCAAATCCAGTTTAGAGAATACTGAGGAACCAGCAAGTTGATCATACAGATCGTTGATTCTAGGAAGCGGATACTTGTTCTGAATTGTTGCCTGGTTGATAGGTCGGTAATCTTGGAACCAAACGATTACTTCCATCCTTCTTCTTGACAAAGAGAGAAGGTGATCCCCAAGCAGATGAACTAGGACGAATGAAACCCTTGCTAAGAGATTTGTCGATTTCCTCCTTAAGCTCAAGGAGTTCATGTGGCGGCATCTTGTATGGCCGCTTGGCAATAGGAGTAGTGCCCGGCTTCAAGTCTATGATGAATTCAACAGCTCTAGCAGGGGGTATTCCTGGAAGTTCTTCTGGAAAGACATCTTCGAAATCATGAACAACTGGAATGTTCTCTATTCCCTCAAGGGGTGAGGCATTCAATGCATTCAGAACATATATCTGATTCTCGGCATCCTGAGCTACTCGGACTGAGTATTGGACTGTCTGGCCAGAAGGGTGAGTGAGCTGGACTGTCTTGATAGCACAGTCAAACAATGCATTATGGGCTGTCAACCAATCCATACCAGGAATGATGTCTATGTTGGAAGGTCCGAGTACAATGAGAGAAGCCGGAAAAAGTAAGCCTCCAATTTCGATTTGGTTGCGAGGGCTTACCATTGTGGTTTGCCACTTGGATCCCGGAGATTGAACCGCTAAAGGAGTTGGTAATTTTTCCATGTATAACTCATGTGACTGGGCAAATTGTTGGGACACAAAATCATGCGATGCTCCTGAATCAAAGAGAACAGAAGTTGGCACTGAATTAACGCGAAGGGTACCCATCACGATTTTTGGGGACTCATGAGCTTCTTCAATCTTGACATGGGTGACTTGACCACAACTCATTACAGGCGTCCTGGCACTACCACTTCTGGTAAGATGGTTTTGACGGCCCTTCTTACGGCCAACAGGAGGACGTGATGAATTATGCGGTTGACCCGGGCGACAGTTGAGAGCAAGGTGCCCTGGCTGTCCACACTTGCGGCATAAACCATCATTATGGGGAGGAGCCACAGTATTGGACTGTGCACCCTGTATCGTTAGCTGTCTCGACGGCGGAGGCAGACGAGGTGCAACATAAGACGGCCTTGGTGTTGGAGCAGGTAGGTGATGAACATTGTGTGGGATCCAGACTCGACGTTTCTGAGCAGGCTGACTCGAGGATGGGCCAACATCTCGAGTACGCTTGAGCGACTCCTGGTACTCAGTCAGACCAGTTTCAGTTTGGAAAGCTTGGCTGACAAACGTCGCAAAGTCTACGCAATCATGAGCAACAAGTGCGAGCTTTATATCGGGACACAGCCCTTCACGGAATTTCTCCTGCTTGCGAGCGTCAGTGCAGACGTCATCCGCAGAATAGCGGGATAATTCAAGGAATTTCCTCAATATTCATCCACAGTCATTGTGCCCTGTGAGAGTTTGCGGAACTCCTTCTTCTTCTGGTCCATCAGGCCTTGAGGAATGTGTCATGCACGGAAGGCTAACTGAAATTCTTGCCAAGTGGTTACAGTTTCAGCAGGCAGCATACCCCTGTGGCTTTCCCACCATTGAGCAGCTGGACCCTTCAAGTGGAATGTTGCAAAGGTGACGTAACTGGCAGGGGCAACATTTGCTGACTCCATCTCAAACAGGATGTCACGAAGCCAATCGTCAGCAACCATAGGATTGGTGGAGTTGCGGAAAATGGACGGGTTGAGGCGCACAAATTCTGGCAGTGTTATTGGGGCAGGCTGTTGATGAGCATTCTGGTTTGGAAACTGAGCCATTACTCCAGTCATAAACTGACGATTCAGCTCAAACTGCTACATCATTGCGGCAATATAGGGTGGAGGTGGAGGATCGTCAGCCATCCTGCTAAAAACATCAGGGAGCAGTTTATCAAGGGGTGGAGCAGGTGTATGGAGTCATTCATGATGTAACTTGAACAATGAGCAAAGGCGCAATATGTACAAAACAGTAGTCTTTAAAGACATATAGATACATATATAGAGCCAATTACACGTTGTTAGTATGAGTTCGGACAAGCGAATCGTCCTAGACATACTAGGCGGCACGCATGCTCGCGATGGAGGGATACAAAAACGAGACATAGCAAAGGCTACATCAACGTCGGAGAAAACCACTAGAGCGAGGAATCTGAACGGGACGACGCAAGGTGCCCTCGATAAAAGGATCCTGCAGTCCGTGAACAATGTGAAGCAGATCTTGGCTCCCAATTCAAGAAAGGCGTAATACAAATCTCCGGATGGATGTGATCACGAGAACCTAGGATAGAGTCAGCAAAATCATTTAACCCAAATAGAAGAGAGATCAGAGTCCCAGAGTATAGACGAGGAATAAAAGATCCTAATACCACCCAGTTGGCGACGTGGGCCCGTAAGCCACACAGCCATGTTAGTAAATCAGTTTTTCAAAGACTAGACTCAACTTCGGCCAAGGAGTTGGAAAGGGGGTCCCTACAGGCAGTCGGCTCTGATACCAACTTGTTACGCCCCCGATTCAATCGTACACTAATCATACACGCAAATGTGTACAATCAAGATCAGGGACTCACGGGAAGATATCACAACACAACTCTAGACACAAATAAAATAATACAAGCTTTATATTACAAGCCAGGGGCCTCGAGGGCTCGAATACAAAAGCTCGAGACACAAGCGTCAGCGGAAGCAACAATATCTGAGTACAGACATAAGTTAAACAAGACTGCCTTAAGAAGGCAAACACAAACATCAACGATCGAAGAGGCAAGGCCTCCTGCCTGGGACCTCCTAACTACTCCTTGTCTTCGGCGGCCTCCATGTAGTAGTATTTGTCGGCGGTGGCATCTGGCTCCAGGGATCCACCATCTGGTTGCAACAACCGGAAAGAAGGAAGAAAGGGGGAAAGGGGTAGCAAAGCAACCGTGAGTACTCATCCAAAGTACTCGCAAGCATCAGATCTATACTAAGTATGCATTGGTATCAAAGGAAGGTATGTAATTGTGGACTGAACTGCAGAATGCAAGAATAGAGGGGAAGGCCTAGCCTATCGAAGACTAGCATCTTCAAGCAGCTCCAAGCATCTTGCAGCATTCAGAAGAGTATAGAATAGCAGTTTATATTTATCAAACATGTTGTAGTATTAATGCCCAGAGATCCTTCCTTGACTCCCTGCGAGAAAGCAATCTCGGAGCCACATATCCATCTCATGTCTCAAGTATCCATTTCTAGTTATAATAGATCAGGATACAAGTCTGAACGTCCATTACCGTGGACACGGTATTCGAATAGATAACTTCCCTGCAGGGGTGCACCACATTACCCAACACGCTTGATTACTCTGGCCGAACACACCTTTCTGGGTCAATGCCCGGCCTCGAAAGATCAACACGTCGCAGCCCTACCTAGGCTCAGCAAAGAGGTCCCCGCCGGTCTACATCCTAAGCGCTCAGGGGTCTTGGTCCCATCGCCCTTTGCACTCCGGGTCGTTGCGTGCAGGGCGATACAGGCCACCTCCTCTGGGCACCGACCAGGCCGTGCCGCAATGCTGAACTAGACATCTGACAAAGCTTCGGCTGATACTACAACGCCGAGTGCCCATAACTGTTCCTGCGTGGTGGTTAGTGCGTAAAGGCCAAAGGCCAACTCAGAACAAATACCCAAACCTTTAGTGTATTAGGAGCTCGCGAAGACGAGCAGAGACTCACGATCGATGTGACCCCGTCGCCCCGTCTCGTGGACTTACGGCAAGGGCCCAGAATGCCCGGCCGTGCCACGTAATTATCTCGCGGGTGCTCTTCGGGCCCGCCCGACTTTCACATCAACTCGCGGGTACCCCTCAGGGCCGACCCGACTTCAACAATGGTCTCAAGTAAAGTCCAGGTAACCGTGTGTCCAAAACATCAAGGGGGAAAACCCGAGGAATCACCCTCGAGGGATTCCACTCAATGTAATCGTCAAGCTGAACTTAGGAGGAATCACCCTCGAGGTTCACACTTGAGGTGTTGCACGACAGAGTCGTATCGGGAATGGTGAAGGAGGAATCACCCTCGATGACCACGACCGAATAACTACACTACAGAGTTATCATCAGGAGTGCATTATGAGGTATCACCCTCGGCACTCGATAGTAACTATGCAGAGTCGTACAACTAAGGGGGTGTGCGGCGATGTGTCAGTCTCTGGTCGTCGATCACGTTGATCGAGTCATCGATGATGAAACAGGGGCAACAAGGACAAGGTGGGGTCACTGATGGATCACCAACCAACCTATACTAAGCAGTTTAGGATAAGCAGGTAGGTAACAATAGTAGGTACAAAAGCAGGCTATGCATCAGAATAGGAGCAATCAAATACAGTAGCAAAATCTAGTGCAAGCAAGAGAGAGAATGGAATGGGCGATATCGGGATGATCAAAGGGGGGGCTTGCCTGGAAGCTCTGCTGAAAGGGAAGAAGAGTCGTCGGTGACGTAGTTGATCACAGTGGCATCAGCAGCGGTCTCGGGGTCTACCGGAGAGAAGAGGGGGAAGAAATAGTAAATACAAGCAACAGATGCATGACAAGTCAACAGGCAGAGCTAGGGGTGTTCTAACGCGGTGCTAGACGATACCGGCAAAGCGGGAAACATCCGGGAATGTTTTCCCGAAGTTTGGTATTTTCGTACAGACGAAAGAGAGGGGACGGTTGCATGTTCGCTATGCTAGGGACAAGTGACAGATGAACGGAGAGTGTATTCAGATTCGTCTCGTCCTTCTGAGCAACTTTCATGTAGAAAACTTTTTCATCTGACTGACGGTTTATGTTATATTAATTTTTAAAGTTTAAATTAATTTTCTAATATTATTATTATTTAAGTTAATTCGAAAAAAGCATTATTACATCAGCATGACATCGGTAGTCAACAGGGCGTTGACTAGGTCAAACTGACGTGTGGGGCCGTTCTGTCATAGACATAGTTAATTAAATAGAATTAATTAGGCTAAATATGTTCATTAGGCTAATTAATCAAAGTTAATTAAGTTATTTAATTAACAAATTAATTAATTATTAATTTTAATCTTCTTTCTTTTTACATTTCATTTTCGTTTTTCTTTACTATTACAGGGGCGGGCCCCTCTGGTCAGAGGCCCAGGCCTAGCGGGGCGGCGTGGCCATGCGGTTGCTGGGGCGGAGCCGGGCGCGGGAGCCGCCCATTAGGGCGCCTGCCCAGGCCATGAGGGTGGAGGGCCGGCCACGGCAGGCACGGCCGCTGGCCGGGGAGGCCGGCGAGCGCGTGCGGTCGCGGGCTGAGGCGGCGAGCGGGGCCATGGCCTGGGCGGCCAGCAAATGCCGCGGGTGAGCTGCGGGGCCGAGGGAAGTGGGGCACTGGCCGAAGCAGTGGGACGCAGCCAGAACGCGGGCGTCGTGGGCGCAGTGGCGCAGTTGGCGCGTGTACGCGCGGCGTGGGGCATGGTGCGGCACGCGAGGGGCCAGGCGGGGCGCGGCTGTGGCGGGCGGGGCCGACAAGGCCGCGCGCGGGCGAGGCCACGTGCAGGCGGACGCGCACGGGGGCGCGCGCTGGGCGAGCAGGACGTGGCCCGGGGCGGCCAGGGCGCAACAGAGGACGAGCGGGCGCGTGCAACTGCGGGGACCGGGGCGCGTTCGAGTTGCAGGGGAGAGGAGAGGAGGGGAGGGGCTCACGGCCGCGTAGAGGAACGGGGGCGGCGAGGCTTGAGGTCGGCCGGCAAGGGAGAGTCGGGGATGGGGCAGTCCGGCGGTGACGGGCGGCGCCGGCGACGGGCGCCGGGGAGAGGCGGCGGGGTCGGGACGAGGCCGACGAGGGCGATCCAGATCCGGATCGTGGGGGAGAGAGGGGAGAGTGGGGAAAGTGGGGATTGGGTGGGGGTTAGGGTTCGGGGAGGTGGCCCTATAGGCCAGAGATAGCGGGGGTGGGCCGGCTGGGCCACGTGGGTGGCCAGCTGGCCTGTTGGCCCAGTTGGCCAGGGGGTCTTCTTTTGTTTTGTTTTGTTTTGTTTGTTTGTTTTCTCCTTTTCTTTTATTTACTTTTGCCGTTTGACTTAATTTTGAATTTTGAATCCGAACGTGATTGAATCATCGCGAGGTTAACAAAAGTAATCACGGTGACGTGGCGTCATTAGCATGGGATTACTATAGCATAATTATCCGGGCGTTACACCCCAGTTGCATGTCGATCATCGACTCACAACTAGGAAGGGTGCGTATGTTTGTAGGGGCCCAGTTGCAAGTCAACCATCAACTCGCAACTGGGAAGCATCGTACTTGTTTGTAGTTGCACCAATTGCAAGTCAACCATCTACTCGCAACTAGGACGCGTCGTAATTTTTTGTAGTGGCCCCAGTTGCATGTCAACCATTGACTCGCAACAAGGGGAGGGGCGCGTATGTTTGTAGGGGCCCAGTTGCAAGTCAACCATCGACTCGCAACTGGCACGCCATCTCAACCATCGACTTGCAACTCTTTTATCTCCATGTTAAGTTCAACTTTTTTATTTCTCTCCAAGACAATCATTGATACAAAATATTGGAAAATAAAATGATTTTTTGTGCAACCATGGTTGAGAATATCATGGCTCTCTCATTGAGGACTCAAAACAAAAAGCAAGCCATCCATCAAAAAATGTTCCTATTTTCAAATTTTAAAAATGCTTGTGTTTCAAAAAATGTACGCAAATTTGAAAAAAAATCATGTTCAAGTTCATGGTTCTAAAAAAATTTGTACACAAATCCAAATAATGTTCGCATCTTTCAAATTTTGTTCGGAGTTTTTAAAGATGTTCATGGTTCTAAAAAATGTTCATGTTCATGTTTTGAAATTTTGTTCAAGTTTCAAAAAATATTCCCATTTAAAAATAGTAATAATAATAATAAAGGTTTGCATTTTCATAAAATGTCCGAGCTTTTACAAAGTATTTATAATTAAAAAGGTCCACGTTTCAAAAATACTCACTTTTTTCAAAAAGAAGTCGTGTTTTGAAGTTTCAAAAGCCGGTCTCTAATCTGTCGCTGCTGACATGTCAAGTGGTTAGCAAGGAGCTAGTTAAGTTGTTAGGTCCCTTGTTCGATCCATTGTCCCTCACTTTTTCTTTATTTTTACTGTTTGAAGTACAAAATGGGCTGGGCCAGTTGGGGGCAACCAGTACGAAAGAAAACATAGCAGAGCACCAAGGAACCGACTGATCCACTCCACCTGTTCCTCAAGGCTAGGGTTTTCTCTCCTCCGGCGACGCCATCGCCGAGAGTGGTTCCTGCCCTGTCGATCGTTATCCCCTACCTGTCGCCGTACGCCACGGTGGGTGGGGCTGGTGTAGGGTTTCGGTGTCTATTCTGTCTTCTCCAAAAGCGATCTGATGGAAAGGGGAGAAGGAAGTGGATCTGCTGATCCAGTTGACAAGTTGCTAGAGAAGTTGCATCTGCATGAAGAAGAGGATGAGGGATTCGTCTGGGAAGAGGTGGCTGAACCGCCGGCCCGAGCAAAGTGGCTAGCCATCGCGAAGGTGCATACCATCAGAGGTTTCAGCCCAAGCGCTCTATATGGAGATATGCGATCTGCTTGGAACCCGGCAAAGGAGGTGATTTGGAGGCGGGTGGACGACAACCTGTTCACCACGTAATTTGGCTGCTTAGGGATTGGAATAAGGCTATGGTCATGGGGCCTAGGTTTTTCCGCAATCAAGCGGTGCTGATGGAGGAGTATGATGGCTTCGGTAACCCTATATCGGTTGTTCTGGAAAAGCTCACAGTTTGGGCACAAGTGCATAAACTTCCTGATAACTATCTGCATGAATAGATCGTAAGGGGCATGTGCGGGCTTATGGGGGAAGTGAAGGAAGTTTAGATCAGACTACCTGCTGGTTTTGTGGGCGAATTCGTCGGGGTCAAAGTGAGCATGAAAGTGGACAAGAAGCTGGCCCAGTTTGTATGCATGACGAAGGATGGGAAGAGAGAATGGTACCAAGTAAAATATGAAAACTTACCGATGCTCTGTAGAGTCTGTGGTCTGCTGGGACACTGGTATGAAGAATGTGGCAATGGCGAGCATGATGTGGACAAGTTGGAGTGGGGGGATTTCATACTAGCAGATGGAGGCCGTGGCAGAGGAAGAGGTAGACCAAGGGGCCGTGGCTTTGGTGGCCATTTTGGCTCAAGTGAAAACCCTCTTGGTAGGGGTGGACATAGGGATGATGATGTTTTCGGACGAGGAAGGGGCAGAGGCCCTAACATACCCATGGAAAGCTGGCATTTTAATGTTGTGTCCCAAGGCGCCTAGAATAAAGAGCGTAACATCGGGGAGGCACCAACAGAGGCTCCTCGACAAGATGTTCATGCTGCAGATGGAGGTCTGCTTCGAAAAAGGATTGCTGCCGATTTAGTCAAAAATCATGCAGATGCCATCGATCCGAAAACGGTGGCAGGAGCGATAGTGCTAGCGGGAAAGGGGCCGACAGTGGCAGATATGGTACAGCAATTCGATGGCACCAACAACTCTTCAGACCTGTTAAGCACGTCGTAGAAAAACGCAAATAAAAAGAAACTGCGGGGAATTGATGGTGTTGTTGTGGATGAAAGAGCAATGGAGATAACTGAAGATGACACATCGGCGGCTCCCCTGGTGGGAGGCCGCCGGGAACAATGAGTATAATATGTTGGAACTGCCGTGGTTTGGGTAATCCCGCGACAGCTCGAGAGGTTCGCGAGCTTGCGACCAAATTTACCCCAGCCGTGTTGTGTTTAGTTGAAACTCAGATCCAAAGCACGTGTGCTGAGATTCTAGCTTTTTCTTTTGGTTACAATAAATCCTTTGCAGTTAGTAGCTCTGGTCGGAGCGGTGGTCTTGTACTTTTCTGGAATGAGGAAATAAAGCTTGAGGTGTTGGGCTATTCGAAGCATCATATTGATGCAAAGATTTCTGATCTGGGGCCGGTACCCTGGAGGCTTACATGTATTTATGGTGAAGCGCAGGTATCGGAACGGCACAAGACGTGGGACACAATACGCTCACTGTCAGTATCATCAGGAGAACCATGGGTGATGTTGGGCGATTTTAACGAAGTGTTGTTTCATTCTGAGTATGCGGGAGTAGGCCAACGGAGCCAGACACAGCTTGACGGCTTCAGGGATGCCCTTGATGTTGGTGGATTAACAAACCTGGGCCACATTGGCTCCCAATGGACTTTTGAGAAGAGGGTCGCTGGAGGAACTTATACAAGGGTTCGCCTGGATAGGGTGGTAGCCGATCCAAACTGGTGTGCGTTATTTCCTGTTGCATCTGTTGTGCACGAGACAACCGCTTATTCTGATCATACTCCTATTTTGCTGAAGTTCTCGGATGATCATATTAAGAAGGGAGGTCCTAAACAATTTAAGTATGAGTTAATGTGGGAATCACAACCAGAACTGAAAGCATTTGTGGATGGTGAGTGGAAGAAAGACCGCGATAGTTTGACGGTCAGTGAGTTGAAGGATAAGTTACAGCAACTGGCCGGTGATTTGTCTAGGTGGGATAGCCAAACTTTTGGTAATGAGAGATGGGAGATTAAAAGAATGAAACATGAACTGGAGATCCTACGGGCTCTTCCAGGTCGAACCGGCCCTTCTACCCAAGAGCTAAAGATAACCGAAAATTTGGTTGAGTTGTATCATCGTGAAGAAATTCTATGGAAACAGAGATCTCGTGTTGATTGGTTAGTAGGAGGCGACAAGAACACTCGGTACTTCCACATTAGAGCCACAATGAGGAGAAGGAAGAACCTTATCAAACCTTTGACAAAAGGTAATGGGGATGTAGTGACTGAAATAAATGAATTGGAGCAGATGGCAACACAATTTTACTCTGAGTTATATACTTCTGAAGGGGTGAGCAATATGCACGAAGTTTTGGACTCGGTTTCAACCAGAGTCACCCCTGAAATGAATGCTTCTTTGAATGCTTGCTACTCGGGGGAGGAGGTGAAATCAGCTCTGTTTCACATGTTCCCAACAAAAGCGTCGGGTCCCGATGGCTATCCGGCCCATTTTTTCCAGAAGCATTGGGACATTTGTGGTGATGAAGTGACTAAAGCAGTTATACGCATATTGCAAGGTGAGGAAAGTGCGGAGTGTATCAACAATACATACCTTGTTCTCATACCGAAGGTTAAATCTCCTACTTCCCTTACTCAGTTTCGCCCAATTATCTTATGCAATGTCATATACAAAATTGCTTCAAAAGTTGTTGCTAACCGTCTCAAGGAGATACTGCCGGAGATTATTTCACCAGAGCAGTCAGCTTTTGTGCCAGGTCGCATGGTCACGGATAACATCAGTATGGCCTATGAGTGCCTTCATTTTATGGAACGAAATAAAGCTCTGAAGCATAGGAGTTGTGCCTTGAAGTTGGATATGATGAAAGCATATGACAGAGTGGAGTGGGATTATTTGGAGGCTATAATGCTCAAGTTGGCATTCTCCGAGTTATGGGTACATCGGGTTATGAGCATGGTAAAATCAGTCTTCTTCTCTGTTCTTTTTAATGGGAAAAAACTTGAGGAATTTAAACCTACCAGAGGTGGAGACTGATTTTACCATGCTAACAAGACCCAATATCACCCTACCTTTTCTTGTTAGCAGCGGAGGGCCTTTCAGGCCTCCTCAAATCCAGAGATCAGTCATCGTAAGTTGGTGGAATTCAGGTGGCTCCTTCAGCGCCTCCGGTTAACCACCTTTTATTTGCTGATGATAGCCTGCTGTTTTTCAAGGCAAATGGTGCAGGGGCCAGGGAGGTGTCAAACTTACTGAATTCTTATTGTCAAGCTTCAAGCCAAAGGATCAACAGAAATAAGTCCTCGGTCTTTTTCAGTAAAGGATGTCCAGAGTCTACCAGGCAGGAGGTCAAAGGTATACTCAATGTGCAAACTGAAACTCTTAATGAAAAGTATTTGGGCATGCCATCTGATATTGGAACTAGTAAAACTGGGGCTTTCAAGTTTCTAAAGGATAGGCTTTGGAGCAAGGTAAAGGGGTGGATTGAGAAAGCAATCTCTGTTGCGGGTAAAGAAATTTTGATAAAGTCAGTGGCGCAAGCGGTCCCAGTGTTTTCTATGTCATGTTTTAAGCTCTCGAGGGGGCTGTGCGAACACTTAAACAAGCTCATCCGACAATTCTTTTGGGGAAGCAAAGAGGGCAAGCGAAAGCCTCATTGGGTCTCTTGGCATACAATGACACTACCGAAAAAGTACGGAGGACTTGGTTTCAGAGATCTTGTGCTCTTCAACCTTGCATTATTAGCCCGACAGGCATGGCATTTGTTGATTACGCCTGACTCTCTCTGTGCAAAGTTACTCAAGGCGATTTATTATCCGGAGGTGAGCTTCTTGGATGCCGTTGTGGGCTCTCACCCCTCTCAGGTATGGCGATCGTTGATTGAGGGGAGAGACATGTTAGCTCACGGCTTAATCCGAAGGATAGGAGATGGGGGTTCCACACAGATATGGTCACACAATTGGATTCCCAGGGACACTTCAATGAAGCCGATTGCCTGCTTGTCACCGAACCCGCCAAATCTGGTGGCGGAATTGATTGACACCACAACTATAATGTGGCGAGTTGATCTTCTACAGCAGTATTTTTTGCCAATTGATGTTGAGGCTATCAAGAATATACCGTTGTGCACCGTTCCCATGTCAGATTTTTGGGCTTGGCAGTATGAAAAGAAAGGCTCTTTCTCAGTGAAATCAGCCTATAAACTGCTAGCAGAAACAAAGAGAAGAGGAGAGGATTTGCTTGAAGGGTGGACGTCAGTTTCAAATTTGTCACAAGAGGAGAAGGGATGGAGTTCACTCTGGAATATTAAGATCCCTTCAAAAATCAAAACTTTCCTGTGGAGACTCGCAAGGCAATCCCTGCCGACAGAGGATGTGAGAAAGCACATGCATATGAGTATCGTCGATAATTGCCAACTGTGCGGCTGCATCGATTCCTGGAAACATTCTTTAACAGAGTGCTCGATGGCACGTTGTGTATGGGCTTGGGGTGAGGAGGAGATAGTGGAAGTGATGGCTGATATTAGTGAACCTAGTGCCAAACATTGGTTATTTCATGCTCAGGAATCACTATCGCAAGCACAATTTGTGGAGATGTCAGTCACCTTGTGGGCGATTTGGACAGCCAGACGCAAGGCAATTCACGAGGAGGTCTATCAAAGTCCGATGGCAACGCACAAGTTTGTACAACACTTAATAACAGAGTTGGAAATAATCAACGGGCTGACCCGTAGGACGAGGAGGAGGCCATCAGTTCGTTTGGTTGCACATCCGAGGTCGACTTGGACGCCCCCACCGAGCGGACACATGAAAATCAATGTACATGCGGGCCTATCTGACATAGGTACAGCAGCAGCAGTCTGTCGGGACAGTACGGGCTTGTACTTGGGCTCGTCGGTTCTGGTGTTCTCAGGAGTTACTGACCCTGCAGTGGTCGAAGCCATAGCTTGCCGTGAAGCACTTGCGCTTGCAGAAGACCTCTCACTTCAGAATTTGGTGGTGGCAAGTGATTGCAAAACAGTAGTTGATGACATACATGGAGGAGAGGGCGGAGCTTATATGACAGTCATCAAGGAGATTTCCATGCGTAGATCCTCTTTTAATTTTTGTAATTTTATTTTCGAAGGTAGAGCATCGAATTTTGATGCACACAATCTTGCCAAACACTCTTTATTACTCGATCAGGGTCGCCACCTGTGGCTCATTCACCCCCATGACACTTCGTGTATCCCGCTTAATGCCCAGCTAGATGAATAAAGTGTTGGCAACTCTCAAAAAAAAAGCAGGGCACCAAGGGCGAAGGGAAAAGAAACATTATCAGACAAAAAAACAAATAAGAGGGCCACAAACAAAACTTAGATGTGACATAGTTATGTAGTTACGTCACATCTAGATGTGTCCTAGACACACCCTTAAAATAATGCCTATGCAATTTTAAAAATGTTCACCCTTTTCTCAAAAAAACCATGTAATTATAAAAAGTTTTCACGTGCTTAAAGATGCATTCATAATATAATAAATATTCATGATTTTTTTTCAAGTCAATGTGATTTACAAATTATTTATGTGTTTTAAAAAGAATGTTGGTGCATCTAAAATAAGAAGTATACAATTTAAAAGTGAATAGGTGTATGAGGGATGATGTAGGCCGTGGCTGAGGAAGCGCGGACGTCAAATCCACCTTGACGAGATTAGTTTTAATACTATTAAACATGCACTTGCAACGGGGTGTTCAATGACGTGTGTGGTCAAGATCATCACATTAGAATTCATCATGTTCGGACGCAATGCGAGCATGTAGACACCACGACCATGGTCGGTGAAAGCGGGAAGAAGCATAAGCAACAACGCGGTTAACACGTTATGTTGAAATAAATAATTTGGACCTGTGAAGGGGTCTTGAGTTTTTTGCCGCAAAAAAGAAAAGAAGGGGTCATGAGTTTTGATTACCGTGTTGGAAGCATGCGATTTTTTTCTTCCGTTGCAACGAGCGGCATGTTTGCTAGGCAGAAAAAAGAAACGTAAAAGCCATAAAGGCGCATTCCAAAAGAAGAAAAACGTCATGGAGGCGTATATCGGAAATACGCCTTGTTCTTTCGTGAGCAGGGGGGCAAAAAGCAAGCACAACTGTGAAACTCCCCGGCGTCGCGAACTCGCCGGTGGCCTCCCCCACACCAGTCTTCCTGGCGGCGAAACTTCGGCATGGCGATGGTTCTCCGCCGACGCCTCCCAGTGACCCGCCTCCTCCGGCAGCTGCAAGCCGGGGCGGCGGCCTCCACCACCACCACCTCCTCTCCCCCGCCGCCTCCTCTCCAAAAGCCCATCGCCGCCTCCGCCTCCGCCTCGCCTTTTGTGGCACTAGGGTCACGCCTAGGGTTCCCCAATGCGAAATCGCGCGCTTCGTCCTCGAGGAGTGCCGCCTTTCGCGCTGCCGGCGCGGCCGCCGCGCTTGCGTCGCTGCCGGTGGTGGCCTACGCTGATGCCAATGGGGAGGTGGCGTGTTATGTTTTGCTTCTGTCCGAGCTTTCGGTTTTCGTTAAGGGAGCTGGATTTAGCTTGATCTGTGATTACAGGGCGTGGCTGACGGTGCGGTGAGCACTGATGCGGCACCGGTGGAGGACTTGGCCCGCAAGGAGAGGAAGAGGATAATGGAGCTGATTGAGAGCCGAGGAATGCAGCCAGGGTCGTACCCGAAGTTTGAAGTTGCAATCAAGGGCAAGAAGGTCGCCCCCCACCACCCACACACACACAGCACAAACATTCGAGTTATCTGCTGAACAATATTAGTTGTGCATAACATGTCAGTCTACGGGCTAGAGGAATTAGTGAGCACTTTGGTGTACATAGTGTCAGTCACTTTGGTGGGAATGCTTTGGTGCACTGATTAATGTAGAAAGTATAGATTTAGCATGTCACAGTGGTAACTGGTAACAAATTCGAGTGAACCTAAGTACGAGAATCAGTCAGTTCAAGAAAGAAGTGTGAGTCTCGGTAGTCGGCACAAGGATACCGTGAGATGCAGGTTAGGTAGAGTGTTGCACGGTTGCTATTAGAGCACAGTTGTAAGTGCATTTTGTTGATCTGGCATGACATTCAGGGCGGGCTACTGTGTTTACTTAGAATTGCACATTTTCACCCCATAATCAGTAACAGATAGTAACCTTGTGCAAGATTCACTTCATAATTGCATTTAATTTCTCTGATTTAGTTTTTTTACAGGTGGTTGTTAAATTCAATGTACCGTCAACCTGTAATATATCGCGCCTCATTGTTGATCTCGTAACGCATATCGGACTTGAGGCAGAACAGTGTGTTGGTGGCTCAGAGATACTATTGCGTGCTTGGGACAGGTTAGCAAAAGAAACAGGATGATATTCAGTTTGGTGCAAAGATATGTGTTGTCATTGCCTGGTTATTTGGTTTTGCACTTGTGCTAAGGGCAATCATATATAGATCGCAGATAATACAGTTTCAGATTTCACCCACATGCATTCTCTTGTGTCCTCACATCCTCTTTCCATATTTATTTTTCTCCTTAATAAGAGTCCTGTGCCACTATTTCTCTCTGCTTGGATTGGCACAATTGTATTATCTTGTTTGATCAGCTGAAGAGGAATCATAGTTTCAGATGATACATTGCATTTTTAACTCTTTGTTTATGATTGTGGAAAGTGCAAGCATTATTGTCAGGGTTTCTCATGTAGTCTTCTTACCTGTAAATTGCCTTGTGTTTTTCTTTTCCATGTCGTAGAAATAGGTGTTGCCAAGTACCCAATTATATTGTGTTTTAATCAATAATTTCTGTTCCAGTGCAGCTGCGCGTCAAATAACATTGAATCCTCCAAAAACGACAGCAAGCACTGGAGAGAACAATGAAGATTCTCTTTGTATTTTGATATTTGAGCCACTTGTCGGATCTGAATATGCTGTTAGTCCTTATGTATGTATACTTAATTAAGATTGTTTAAGAAATTTAACCTACACTTTGTCATTATATAAAGATTTAATGCAATTTCTGATCGTTGTGTGTACTCTCAGGAAATTGAATTCATCAAGCCTGACAGTTTTAGTTCGAAAGAACTTGAAGGTTTGGTCAGTGCTTTAAAAATAGCTGGGCAGAAAGATGTTAAGACATCATCAGGGAAAGCGTCAACCAAAGGAAGTGGTCAGAGATCTAAGCATCTACCCTCTATAGAAAAAACTGTATCTGATTTAGAGGATATGGGTGTTAGGGTCTATGGGTTTGATGAAACCTCTAGTGTTCCAATGGATGGCACTGTCATGTGGGAGAACATTGCTGGATATGAACATCAGAAAAGGTACAACATCACCAGTTCACTGTTATTTTTAATCTCGTCAGCAGATATTTTTAATATGCAAAGTAAACGTATTATATTGTTAGTATGTAGATGTGTTCGTTCAAGCATAATTACAAACATCCCCCATGCATTGTGCCATTCCTTTCTGCTTTTCTGCTTATTTGACTTCTTTCCTTGACAGTTGACACATTCTTGTTGGTGCTCGACTGCAAAGCTTACTATCAGTCTTAATAGGCAACTGCTTTTGTGTATTCTATCGTAAAGGCATAGTTCTTAAGGTTTATATATGTCTTTTGTTCTTTATAGGGAGATAGAGGATACTGTACTCTTGGCTTTACAGAATCCTCAAATATATGATGACATTGCTCGTGGTACACGTTGCAAATTTGAAACAAATCGACCTCGGGCGGTTCTGTTTGAAGGTCCACCTGGTGCGTGATCTGAATGGCCTTTTACTTCAATGCAAATTTCAATACCAAAAATATTACATTTTGTGCTCTTTTGTTTCTTAATTAATGTTAACAGCCATGGTAAAAAAAAAGTAGGTAAGTTGGTTATGCCATTTCATAAGTAAAGTTAATAGTATTTGTTGGTTAGACCATTTACTATAAGCGAGAAATTGCAACAGATCAGTTCTTGCAATTCCTGATTTTGAGTAATACCCATTGCCCCTCTTCTGTTTTTTGCTGGTTTGTTTGCTTACTTTACCAGTTACCACTGCCTCATCATTTCAGGGACTGGTAAGACATCTTCTGCTCGCGTTATTGCCAAGCAAGCGGTAACTCGATACTCCTATACTTTTGGAAATCCCCTAAAGTAATTTTGTGCAAAAGAAACTGAAATATGTTTTCCGAAGCTTTTCTGCTGATCATTTTACTTATTCTAGGGAGTTCCACTATTATATGTGCCACTGGAGATCATCATGTCAAAATATTATGGTGAAAGTGAGCGCCTGTTGGGATCTGTTTTTTCACTTGCCAACAATCTTCCTGATGGAGGTATTATTTTCCTAGATGAGGTACGCACCGTCATCTTTATAGCATACATTTGCTAAGGATAATACATCAGTTATGAAATGTATGGTGGTGCTTAACATACTGATGTTGGTGGAATATTTTTGTTGTTGTTCCAAATTTCATAAAAAATGTGTTGTTTGTTTAGGCTTTAAGCCGAATTTTGCCTTCTTTCCAAATGATGATGGCGGGTGAAGTAGAACTACTTATATGCCTCCAAAACAACTTAACTAGGAGCTCTGCATGACCCTTTAGCCTGTTTTTGTTCTCTATTTTAGTATACTTCGCTTCATAGTGATTTGATTTTCCTGTTTATACTGAGATGTGAATTTTGCATCCTTCTAATTTATATCCTTGTATAGGTAGACTCTTTTGCTATTTCTCGAGATAGTGAAATGCATGAAGCTACTCGAAGGATATTATCAGTAATTCTGCGACAGGTAGAGTGCCTCTTACCTCTGTGGGTGTAAGTAATATTGAGTGCCTGTTACCTCTGTTGGTGTAAGTAACCACTGAGTTTATATACATACTTCTTTCAATCACTCACCCTGCCTGTTAGGGAGGGAAGGAGAGACTATGGGCTTTATTTATTCAAAACCACGAGAATGCATAGCCACGGCTCAAGAGAAGCCGGGGGAACATTAAACGAAGTTACATAATCTTTGCATGTAGACATTATTTCTGTCACACCTAACCAAATGCCAAACAATATGACGCTGTAGTTGCCAGCTTTGTCGCAACCCCTGCACAGTCCACATCCACTTTCACCTCACACCATTGTCAGCGGTTAGTGCCATGGCCTTTCGTGCTTGGAACAGCAACCAGTTCAGCGTAGGCCACTCGCTCCTCAGAATTTGTAGAACCCGGTAGGAATTACCCAAAGTCGTCACGCCACACAACACGACTTCCACCAGAGCAATCTACTTTAGCTAGCCCAGTCTGCACTTCGGCACACACATTGGTACAGTACTTTTGAGACCTTGTATAAACCCCAAAGGTTGAATAAGAGATACAAATACTCTTAAAACCCTTACTGTGTTGCAGAAACTATGCATTGTAACATGTATGAAAGCGCATACTTCTTACTGGCAGGACTTTTTATTTCATGCCTGGTTTTTGCTGTGGTTATTTACTTACGCTTTGTGTAAGCATTAGCATGTAAGCCCCTGTTGCTATTCTCCATGTTTTTGGTATCCAATTTTGATAGCTTGATACCTCTCAGTTACCTGACAAAAGATCACTGCACCTGCCGTGTATATTATTGCCATTAATTAAATTTCTTTTGTGAAGATCGATGGATTCGAGCAGGATAGACGTGTGGTGGTTATTGCTGCAACAAATAGAAAGGAAGACCTTGATCCTGCTCTCATCAGGTTTAGTTCGATTTGGCCACCCCCCTTCTGTGTTCCTGTAAGCAGTCCTAATTAATGTTCACACGGTCTAGTGAGTACTGAAGTTCTCATGCGAGATTTTTTTTGGCTTCCGCATTTTTCCAAGAGCCGTACATAACAACATCTTCTTCTTCTTCTAAGCCTTTTGTCCCAAACAAGTTGGGGTAGGCTAGATATGAAACCCTTTCACGAGGACTTCCCAGGAGGTCACCCATCCTAGTACTACTCTCGCCCAAATGGGTTTCATACCCAAAGGACCGGCTAGTTTTTACGTTGGCTCGCCAAGCCTATCACAACCCTTATATATGAAACCCTTTCACGAGGACTTCCCAGGAGGTCACCCATCCTAGTACTACTCTCGCAACCTTGTGAATTTTATTTTTTTTGAGAGGTAACCTTGTGAATTTTGACGTGGAACCTTGTAACATTTATATAAAACTTAGATATCGTGATCAATTTGATCTTATCTTTTATTTGGATTGTGTAAACTGTACTCTTAACTTCTCCTGTTTCCTTTGTTAATTTGCAGCCGTTTTGATTCAATGATTTGTTTCGGCCTACCGGACCAGCAGAGCCGTGCAGAAATAGCAGCCCAATATGCAAAGCACCTAACAAAATCCGAGTTGGTTCAGTTTTCCCTTGCCACTGAGGAGTAAGTGCTTCATTCTGAATCTTCAATTAGGATGTCCCTGTGTTGCTACAGAGCCGCTGATAAAAAAAAAACCAAAAATACCAATTATATACATAAATTTTCCTTTTCAGAACAAACCGAATGTTTGCAAAACCACATTGACAGTTCATTGGAAGAAGATGCTGTCACATTTAGTAGCATATGTTTTGTAGGTCAACTGCTCAATATAACAAATAAATAAAAGGTGTAAAATTGACATATGGTAAATAACTTCTGCATGCTTTGATATTCAACACTAAGTTCTCCACAGCTCCATTGACATATGGTAAATAACTTCTGCATGCTCTGATATTTGTAAGGACAAGTAGCTCCATATCATCTCCTAAAGACTGTACACATTCGTAAGGACAAATCTAAACGAATAAAACAAGATACTCCCTCCGTCTGAAAAAGCTTGTCCCTCGAATAGATGTATCTAGCATCAAGTTAGTGCTAGATACATCCATTTGAGAGACAAGCTTGGGACAAGCTTTTTCGGACAGAGGGAGTATATGCATATTGATATATTTGTTTTACGTTCCTCTGAAAAATATTTAAAGGAAAGAAATGTTTCTGAACTCAGTGCCGTAATGGTGCATAGCCCATCAGAGACGGGGATCACATGTATATATGATCCTTGTGTACCTGGAAGCGGCAAAGAGATACTCCGAAAATATGTTTGTGTCCTAAGACGTCTTACATTTGTTTACAGAGGGAGTACTTCAGAGTGTGGTACATTTCGTAACACAAAAAAAAAATGCAAGTCCTGATTCAACTACAAGCCTGTCGTGTTTGCAGTAGCAAATGTCCGGCTCGTCGTTTTTCTCAACGCTGTATGTATTGAATTTAGATTCTTAAATGGATTACTGTAGATCAGGGAAAGCTGCGTCGGTTCTTATTTGTCTGTTTGTGACTCTTGACTTGTTAGCAAGGTTTGGTGTTCTGTCCCATCCCGGTAGTATCTAGGAAATCAGATCGTGTACCAATGTTTTTTGTTTTTCATCTGGACAGTCTGGACAGCTACGCATGCTGCTAAAAGATCATTCAAGACAGACTGCTGTGCTTAGCAATCCATTATCTTACTAGTTCTAAACACTGAATGCAGGATGGCAGGAAGAGATATAAGGGATATTTGCATGCAAGCAGAAAGACATTGGGCATCGAAGGTATGGTAAACTAGCCCGCATGTTATTTCCCCTCTCCTCTTTTGGGGCATGGTCAGCTTCTCACTTGGTCAATGTGTTTGCCTTCTACAGTTTATCAGGGGACAAATTCCAAAAGACGAGAAGGGAGAGTCCCCTCTTCCTCCAATCGACGAGTATGTCGCATGTGCCGAACAACGAAGAAGGTCTTTACCGGATAGAACAAGGCCAGCAGCATCCAGATCCGGCCCACCTCTGAAATTAGCTTGAAGAAACTATCTTTTATATACGATATGGCTACTATATCGAAAAAATGTAATTCCAACGAGGATGTGTATACAGTTAGCTAGTTTTATACGCGGTTCTGTAGTTATCTGAATTTTGAGATGAGAAAACATGGGGCGTTGGAGACCGGCTTTCTTTAGACGCCGAGGGATTAGTAGTCTATAAAGGTCTTCTCAGTTTCTTTTCTGTAACAATGTTTGACTTTTCTCGGCTGTTAGAATTAAACCTGGTAATAGTTTGGGCTGAAACCGCAGTTTCAGTCCAGTTTTCATTTTGGGCTGCTTTGGTTTGGTTGAAACGGACTGAGCTCCTGCTATAATTTGGTTTGGTGTGGGATTTAATGGTTACTGGATTGGTTTGGTTTGGTCTGGACCAAAACAAATCAGTCTCAAACCCTTTTTATCTACGGACAAAATCCAGTCGAGCGACCATCACCAGACCGATTTTGCTTCCTGTACAGCGACCATCACTAGACCGATTTTGCTTCCTGTACAGTTTGTATTAGTGTTAAGTGATGTAAATGAGTAAAAAAATGGAGATGCTACGGCAGCAGTAAGAAAGGGAAATACTAGTAGTTCGTAGTATCCATTAGTTTGCTTTGCTTCAAAAAAAAATCCTAAACTAGACACGCACTGGACAGCAGCTAACCTAGACACGCACTGTACAGCAGCAGCTACGCACTGAACATACACTTGGTTTAAAACTTTGGGTTCCAACTGTATGTAGGAAATGGTCTGGATTGGTTTGGCTTGAAAATGCCTACAGTTTGGATTATAGCACTTGCTATTTGGTCTGGTCTGGTTTGGTGGCTGAACATATACATGTACGGATTGGGCTGGGTTTTGTTTGGATTACAAACTATTCCCAGGCTTAGTTAGAATTCATCTTTGAGCATGAAATCTTGGCCCAACATTACGACTGAAAGCTACTGAGACACCTATGCGACACTAGCAAACAGACAAGCCTTGCTACATGCTTCATGTTTCTTCCCGGTGTTATTTTGGGTTCATGATTGTCCGTTACACACGGCAGGTTGCATTTTCAGTTAATGGTTTTAAGTAAAATTGAAAAAAAATGTGCAGGTCCTCTAACTAAATTCGAACTACCGATAGAACACGTCCGTTTCAGTGGCTATTTGATTTCTGGAACCGAGCGTGGAGGGGCCCGGACCACGGCTCTGGAATCATCGCCATATTCCAGTGCACGTATATATGGTTGTTGTTTTATTCATCGTGCATGAGACAAAAACGAAATATATTCCGTGAGCACGATCGATGTTCCGACCCCGGGAGAGAAGACGAACGCAGCAGCATCCCACGTTGGCCGTCACTTCGCCAGAAAGCTATTGCCTACCTAAGCACTGCATGGTATGACCATCGCATCAGGTAACCGACGTGCACTGCGATCGGAATGAAGGTCAGCTCGTCACTCCACGGTGCAGCCCAAGGGTTGCCGGTTCACTTGTTCATGGACGATGACGAAGGCGGCATTCTCCGAAATTTACGCGGAGATGGACGGAACCCAATCGAGCCATCTCCTTGCCATCGTAACTAGCGACAATGAGCGGTCTCTGTCCGCAGGAACCTATAGCCACCCCGGTCCCGAGCCGGCGAGCCTACGCCGTGTAGGTGTAGGGTACGCGTACGCGTACACGTACACGGGACAGGAACGCGAATCAGCGCAATCATGGCGGAATCCGTCGCTCCGTCGCTACGTATGGCGTATGCCCACCGGATAGCAACCCGCGCGGGCGCGGCAGGACCGAGCGTGCTCTCTACTACAGTAGTACATACAGAGCGACGATGACGCGCGCGCGCGCCAAGTCCACACGGCCGGGCAGGGTAAACCTTCGGAACGGAAGCGCGCGCGCACAGCGTCGGCGCCGGGGGTGCGCCGTGTACGCCGTGCGCGGGCAGCCGCGCGCACAGGGACGCGGGCGCCACGTGCGTGAGCAGGCCGGGGCTAGCTGCGGGCTTCGGCGTCGACGGCGCCACGGACGCAAACGCGACGGGGCCCCTCCCTCCACCGTCCACCCTCTCAAGTCGCTGGACGATCGACCCGACCCGACCCGGTGCCGGTGGCCCGGTGCCACGACCTGCCGCTGCCACTGCCAGCCACCGCTCTAACTGCCAAGCGCCAACGCTCATGGCTCGATGTGGAGATATCAACTTGGGCCATATCCTTATCCTTGCAGCCTTGCCGGCCTCTCACGCATCTTTCTTCATCAAGTACTTGGGGCTACCTTTATCAGTTCGGCAGCTGAGGCGCGTCGACTTCCAATTTCTTGAGGACAAGGTGGCGGCCAGGCTTGTGCCATGGGACGGGGAGAATATTACCGCCATTGGGCGCGGGGCGTTAGTCAAGTCCGTGCTCACCTCTCAGGTCATTTACCACATCATCGCCCTTAGCCCATCCTCGGGCACCCTGCTGAACATCACAAAGTTGGAGAGGGCATTCCTATGGGCGGGCTCCAATAAGACAACTGGGGCCAAGTGTAAGGTTAACTGGTGTTGGGGAACGTAGCATGCAATTTCAAAAAAATTCCTACGCTCACGCAAGATCTATCTAGGAGATGCATAGCAACGAGAGGGGGAGAGTGTGTCCACGTACCCTCGTAGACCAAAAGCGGAAGCGTTAGGTTAACGCGGTTGATGTAGTCGAACGTCTTCACGATCCAACCGATCCAAGCACCGAACATACGGCACCTCCGTGTTCAGCACACGTTCAGCTCGATGACGTCCCTCGAACTCTTGATCCAGCAGAGGGTCGAGGGAGAGTTCCGTCAGCACGACGGCGTGGCAACGGTGTTGGTGATGTGATCCGCGCAGGGCTTCGCCTAAGCACTACGACGCTATGACCGGAGGAGTAAACTGTGGAGAGGGGCACCGCACACGGCTAAGAGAATAACTGATGTGCTCTAGGGTGCCCCCCTGCCCCCGTATATAAAGGAGGGGAGGAGGAGGCCGGCCACCAAGGGGGGCGCGCCATGGGGGGGGGGGAGTCCTACTAGGACTCCTAGTCCTAGTAGGATTCCCCCTTCCTTTTCCGGAGTGGGAAAGGGGGAAAGGGAGAGAGAAGAGAAGAAGGAAAGGGGGGCGCGCCCCCTCCCCTAGTCCAATTCGGACTCCCCATGGGAGGGGGCGCAGCCACCCCTTGTGGGCTGCCTCCCCTCTTCCCTATGGCCCATGAGGCCCATTAACTCTCCCAGGGGGTTCCGGTAACCTCCCGGTACTCCAAAAAATACCCGAAACGATCCGGAACTATTCCGGTGTCCGAATATAACCTTCCAATATATCAATCTTTACCTCTCGACCATTTCGAGACTCCTCGTCATGTCCGTGATCTCATCCGGGACTCCGAACAATCTTCGGTCACCAAAACACATAACTCATAATACAAATTGTCATCGAACGTTAAGCGTGCGAACCCTACGGGTTCGAGAACTATGTAGACATGACCGAGACATATCTCCGATCAATAACCAATAGCGGAACCTGGATGCTCATATTGGCTCCTACATATTCTACGAAGATCTTTATCGGTCAAACCGCACAACAACATACGTCATTCCCTTTGTCATCGGTATGTTACTTGCCCGAGATTCGATCGTCGGTATAATTATACCTAATTCAATCTCGTTACCGGCAAGTCTCTTTACTTGTTCCGTAATGCATCATCCCGTAACTAACTCATTAGTCACATTGCTTGCAAGACTTATAGGGATGTGCATTACCGAGAGGGCCCAGAGATACCTCTCCGATACTCGGAGTGACAAATCCTAATCTCGATCTATGACAACCCAACAAACACCTTCGGAGACACCTGTAGAGTATCTTTATAATCACCCAGTTACGTTGTGACGTTTGATAGCACACAAGGTGTTCCTCCGGTATTCGAGAGTTGCATAATCTCATAGTCAGAGGAATATGTATAAGTCATGAAGAAAGCAATAGCAATAAAACTTAACGATCATTATGCTAAGCTAACGGATGGGTTTTGTCCATCACATCATTCTTCTAATGATGTGATCCCGTTTATCAAATGACAACACATGTCTATGGTTAGGAAACTTAACCATCTTTGATTAACGAGCTAGTCTAGTAGAGGCATACTAGGGACACTGTGTTTTGTCTATGTATTCACACATGTATCAAGTTTCTGGTTAATACAATTCTAGCATGAATAATAAACATTTATCATGATATAAGGAAATATAAATTAACAACTTTATTATTGCCTCTAGGGCATATTTCCTTAAGTCTCCCACTTGCACTAGAGTCAATAATCTAGTTCACATCGCCATGTGATTTAATACCAATAGTTCACATCTTTATGTGATTAACACCCATAGTTCACATCGCCATGTGACCAACACCCAAAGGGTTTACTAGAGGCAATAGTCTAGTTCACATCGCCATGTGATTAATACCCAAAGAGTATTAAGGTGTGATCATGTTTTGCTTGTGAGAGAAGTTTAGTCAACGGGTCTGCCACATTCAGATCCGTATGTATCTTGCAAATTTCTATGTCTACAATGCTCTGCACGGAGCTACTCTAGCTAATTGCTCCCACTTTCAATATGTATCTAGATTGAGACTTAGAGTCATCTAGATTAGTGTCAAAACTTGCATCGACGTAACTCTTTACGACGAACTCTTTATCACATCCATAACCGAGAAAAATTTCCTTAGTACTCTTAGGTAACTAAGGATAACTTTGACCGCTGTCCAGTGATCCACTCCTGGATCACTATCGTACCCCCTTGCCAAACTTATGGCAAGGTATACAATAGGTCTGGTACACAGCATAGCATACTTTATAGAACCTATGACTGAGGCATAGGGAACGACTTTTCATTCTCTTTCTATTTTCTGCCGTGGTCGGGTTTTGAGTCTTATTCAACTTCACACCTTTGCAACACAGGCAAGAACTCCTTCTTTGACTGTTTCATTTTGAACTACTTCAAAATCTTGTCAAGGTATGTACTTATTGAAAAAACTTATCAAGCGTTTTGATCTATCTCTATAGATCTTGATGCCCAATATAAGTAGCTTCACCGAGGTCTTTCATTGAAAAATTCTTATTCAAGTATCCTTTTATGCTATCCAGAAATTCTATATTATTTCCGATCAGCAATATGTCATCCACATATAATATCAGAAATGCTACAGAGCTCCCGATCAGCAATATGTCATCCACATATAATATCAGAAATGCTACAGAGCTCCCACTCACTTTCTTGTAAATACGGGCTTCACCATAAGTCTGTATAAAACCATATGCTTTGATCACCTTATCAAAGCGTATATTCCAACTCCGAGATGTCTGCACCAGTCCATAGATGGATCGCTGGAGTTTGCGCACTTTGTCAGCACTTTTAGGATCGACAAAACCTTCTGGTTGCATCATATACAACTCTTCTTTAAGAAATCCATTAAGGAATGCAGTTTTGACATCTATTTGCCAGATTTCATAAAATGCGGCAATTGCTAACATGATTTGGACAGACTTAAGTATCGCTACGAGTGAGAAAATCTCATCATAGTCAACACTTTGAACTTGTCAAAAACCTTTTGTGACAAGTCGAGCTTTGTAGATAGTAACACTACCATCAGCGTCCGTCTTCCTCTTGAAGATCCATTTATTCTTAATGGCTTGCCGATCATCGGGCAAATCCACCAAAGTCCACACATTGTTCTCATACATGGATCCTATCTCAGATTTCATGGCCTCAAGCCACCTGTAGAAATCTGGGCTCATCATAGCTTCTTCATAGTTTATAGGTTCGTCATGGTCTAGTAACATGACTTCCAGAACAGGATTACCGTACCACTCTGGTGCGGAACGTAGTCTGGTTGACCTACGATGTTCGGTAGTAACTTGATCTGAAGTTTCATGATCATCATCATTAGCTTCCTCACTAATTGGTGTAGGCATCACGGGAACTGTTTTCTGTGATGAGTTATTCTTCAATTCGAGAGAAGGTACAATTACCTCATCAAGTTCTACTTTCCTCCCACTCACTTCTTTCGAGAGAAACTCCTTTTCTAGAAAGGATCCATTCTTAGCAACAAAGATCTTGCCTTCGGATCTGTGATAGAAGGTGTACCCAACCGTTTTTTTTGGGTATCCTATGAAGATGCACTTCTCCGATTTGGGTTCGAGCTTATCAGGCTGAAGCTTTTTCACATAAGCATCGCAACCCCAAACTTTAAGAAACGACAGCTTAGGTTTCTTGCCAAACCACAGTTCATACGGTGTCGTCTCAACGGATTTAGATGGTGCCCTATTTAACGTGAATGCAGCTGTCTCTAATGCATAACCCCAAAACGATAGTGGTAAATCGGTAAGAGACATCATAGATCGCACCATATCTAATAAAGTACGGTTACGACGTTCGGACACACCATTACGCTGTGGTGTTCCAGGTGGCGTGAGTTGCGAAACTATTCCACATTGTTTTAAATGAAGACCAAACTCGTAACTCAAATATTCGCCTCCGCGATCAGATCGTAGAAACTTTTTTTTCTTGTTACGATGATTTTCCACTTCACTCTGAAATTCTTTGAACTTTTCAAATGTTTCAGACTTGTGTTTCATTAAGTAGATATACTCATATCTGCTTAAATCATCTGTGAAGGTCCGAAAATAACGATACCCGCCGCGAGCCTCAACACTCATCGGACCGCATACATCGGTATGTATTATTTCCAATAAGTCATTGGCTCGCTCCATTGTTCCGGAGAACGGAGTTTTAGTCATCTTGCCCATGAGGCATGGTTCGCAAGTATCAAATGATTCATAATCAAGTGATTCCAAAATCCCATCTGCATAGAGTTTCTTCATGCGCTTTACACCAATATGACCTAAACGGCAGTGCCACAAATATGTTGCACTATCATTATCAACTTTGCATCTTTTGGCATCAATATTATGAATATGTGTATCACTACGATCGAGATTCAATAAACCATTTATATTGAGTGTATGACCATAGAAGGTTTTATTCATGTAAACAGAACAATAATTATTCTCTGACTTAAATGAATAACCGTATCGCAATAAACATGATCCAATCATATTCATGCTTAACGCAAACACCAAATAACATTTATTTAGGTCCAACACTAATCCCGAAGGTAGAGGGAGTGTGCGATGGTGATCTTATCAACCTTGGAATCACTTCCAACACACATCGTCACCTCGTCATTAACTAGTCTCTGTTCATTTTGCAACTCCTGTTTTGAGTTACTAATGTTAGCAACTGAACCGGTATCAAATACCCAGGGGCTACTATGAACACTAGTAAAATACACATCAATAACATGTATATCAAATATACCTTTGTTCACTTTGCCATCCTTCTTATCCGCCAAGTATTTGGGGCAGTTCCGCTTCCAGTGACCATTTCCTTTGCAGTAGAAGCACTCAGTTTCAGGCTTACGTCCAGACTTGGGTTTCTTCCCGGGAGTAGCAACTTGCTTGCTATTCTTCTTGAAGTTCCCTTTCTTGCCCTCGCCCTTTTTCTTGAAACTAGTGGTCTTGTCAACCATCAACACTTGATGCAATTTTTTAATTTCTACCTTTGCCGATTTCAGCATCGCGAAGAGCTTGGGAATCGTTTTTGTCATCCCTTGTATATTATAGTTCATCACGAAGTTCTAGTAACTTGGTGATAGTGACTAAAGAAATCTGTCAATCACTATCTTATCTGGAAGATTAACTCCCACTTGATTCAAGCGATTGTAGTACCCAGACATTCTGAGCACATGCTCACTAGCTGAGCTATTCTCTTCCATCTTGTAGGCAAAGTACTTGTCAGAGGTCTCATACCTCTCGACACGGGCATGAGTCTGAAATACCAATTTCATCTCTTTGGAACATCTCATATGCTCCGTGGCGTTCAAAACGTTTTTGAAGTCCCAGTTCTAAGCCGTAAAGCATGGTGCACTAAACTATCAAGTAGTCATCATATCGAGCTTGCCAAACGTTCATAACGTCTGCATCTACTCCTGCAATAGGTCTGTCACCTAGCGGTGCATCAAGGACATAATTCTTCTGTGCAGCAACAAGGATATTCCTCAGATCACGGACCCAGTCCGCATCATTGCTACTATCATCTTTCAACTTAGTTTTCTCTAGGAACATATCAAAAATCAAACAAGGGAGCTATCCGCGAGCTATTGATCTACAACATAATTTGCAAATACTACCAGGACTAAATTCATGATAAATTAAGTTCAATTAATCATATTACTTAAGAACTCCCACTTAGATAGACATCCCTCGAGTCATCTAAATGATCGCGTGATCCATATCAACTAAACCATGTCCGATCATCACGTGAGATGGAGTAGTCTTCAATGGTGAACATCTCTATGTTGATCATATCTACTATATGATTCACGTTGGACCTTTCGGTCTCCAGTGTTCCGAGGCCATATCTGCATATGCTAGGCTCGTCAAGTTTAACCCAAGTATTCTGCACGTGCAAAACTGGCTTGCACCCGTTGTATGTGAACGTAGAGCTTATCACACCCGATCATCACGTGGTGTCTCGGCACGACGAACTGTCGCAACGGTGCATACTCAGGGAGAACACTTATACCTTGAAATTTAGTGAGGGATCATCTTATAATGCTACCGTCGTACTAAGCAAAATAAGATGCATAAAAGATAAGCATCACATGCAATCAAAATATGTGACATGATATGGCCATCATCATCTTGTGCCTTTGATCTCCATCTCCAAAGCACCGTCCTGATCTCCATCGTCACCGGCTTGACACCTTGATCTCCATCGTAGCATCGTTGTCGTCTCACCAACTATTGCTTCTACGACTATCGCTACCGCATAGTGATAAAGTAAAGCAATTACATGGCGATTGCATTTCATACAATAAAGCGACAACCATAAGGCTCCTGCCAGTTGCCGATAACTTTTACAAAACATGATCATCTCATACAATAACATATATCACATCATGTCTTGACCATATCACATCACAGCATGCCCTGCAAAAACAAGTTAGACGTCCTCTACTTTGTTGTTGCAAGTTTTACGTGGCTGCTACGGGCTTCTAGCAAGAACCGTTCTTACCTACGCATCAAAACCACAACGATTTTTCGTCAAGTGTGCTGTTTTAACCTTCAACAAGGACCGGCCGTAGTCAAACTCGATTCAACTAAAGTTAGAGAAACAGACACCCGCCAGCCACCTGTGTGCAAAGCACGTCGGTAGAACCAGTCTCATGAACGCGGTCATGTAATGTCGTTCCGGGCCGCTTCATCCAACAATACCGCCGAATCAAAGTAAGACGTTGGTGGTAAGCAGTATGACTATTATCGCCCACAACTCTTTGTGTTCTACTCGTGCATATCATCTACGCATAGACCTGGCTCGGATGCCACTGTTGGGGAACGTAGCATGCAATTTTAAAAAAATTCCTACGCTCACGCAAGATCTATCTAGGAGATGCATAGCAACGAGAGGGGGAGAGTGTGTCCACGTACCCTCGTAGACCGAAAATGGAAGCGTTAGGTTAAGGCGGTTGATGTAGTCGAACGTCTTCACGATCCAACCGATCCAAGCACCGAACGTACGGCACCTCCGTGTTCAGCACACGTTCAGCTCGATGACGTCCCTCGAACTCTTGATCCAGCAGAGGGTCGAGGGAGAGTTCCGTCAGCACGACGGCGTGGCAACGGTGTTGGTGATGTGATCCGCACAGGGCTTCGCCTAAGCACTACGACTCTATGACCGGAGGAGTAAACTGTGGAGGGGGGCACCGCACACGGCTAAGAGAATAACTGATGTGCTCTAGGGTGCCCCCCTGCCCCCGTATATAAAGAAGGGGAGGAGGAGGCCGGCCACCAAGGGGGGCGCACCATGGGGGGGAGTCCTACTAGGACTCCCAATCCTAGTAGGATCCCCCTTCCTTTTTCGGAGTGGGAAAGGGGGAAAGGGAGAGAGAAGAGAAGAAGGAAAGGGAGGCGCACCCCCTCCCCTAGTCCAATTCGAACTCCCCATGGGAGGGGGCGCAGCCACCCCTTGTAGGCTGCCTCCCCTCTTCCCTATGGCCCATGAGGCCCATTAACTCTCCCGGGGGGTTCCGGTAACCTCCCGGTACTCCGAAAAATACCCGAAACGATCTGGAACTATTCCGGTGTCCGAATATAACCTTCCAATATATCAATCTTTACCTCTCGACCATTTCGAGACTCCTCGTCATGTCCGTGATCTCATACGGGACTCCGAACAATCTTCGGTCACCAAAACACATAACTCATAATACAAATCGTCATCGAACGTTAAGCATGCGGACCCTACGGGTTCGAGAACTATGTAGACTTGACCGAGACATATCTCCGATCAATAACCAATAGCGGAACCTGGATGCTCATATTGGCTCCTACATATTCTACGAAGATCTTTATCGGTCAAACCGCACAACAACATACGTCATTCCCTTTGTCATCGGTATGTTACTTGCCCGAGATTCGATCGTCGGTATCATTATACCTAGTTCAATCTCGTTACCGGCAAGTCTCTTTACTCGTTCCGTAATGCATCATCCCGTAACTAACTCATTAGTCACATTGCTTGCAAGGCTTATAGTGATGTGCATTACCGAGAAGGCCCAGAGATACCTCTCCGATACTCGGAGTGACAAATCATAATCTCGATCTATGCCAACCCAACAAACACCTTCGGAGACACCTGTAGAGTATCTTTATAATCATCCAGTTACGTTGTGACGTTTGATAGCACACAAGGTGTTCCTCCGGTATTCGGGAGTTGCATAATCTCATAGTCAGAGGAATATGTATAAGTCATGAAGAAAGCAATAGCAATAAAACTTAACGATCATTATGCTAAGCTAACGGGTGGGTCTTGTCCATCACATCATTCTTCTAATGATGTGATCCCGTTCATCAAATGACAACACATGTATATGGTTAGGAAACTTAACCATCTTTGATTAACGAGCTAGTTTAGTAGAGGCATACTAGTGACACTGTGTTTTGTCTATGTATTCACACATGTATCAAGTTTCCGGTTAATACAATTCTAGCATGAATAATAAACATTTATCACGATATAAGAAAATATAAAATAACAACTTTATTATTGCCTCTAGGGCATATTTCCTTCAACTAGAGCTCAGTCTGTCGGCCGACTGACCTCGGAGGGCTTGGCGTCCTGGACTTGGCTAAGTTTGTGAGAGCCCTCCGGCTTAGATAGCTGTGGTTCGAGTGGATTGAGCCTTCCAAGATGTGGATTGGAATGGACAACCCCTGTGATGAGCTTGACCGAGATCTATTATATGCTTCTACGCGCATCATCATTGGCAACGGGGCATGTGCGCCATTTTGGGACTCCCCTTGGGTTAATGGCGAGAAACCTTCCGTCATAGCACCTCTCATCTTCGAGGCTTCCACGAGGAAGAAATGGAAGGTCCAGGAGGCCATGCATGCGGACGCGTGGCTGTCCAAAATCAAGCTCCCCAACAACTGGACAATGGACCACATCCGGCAGCTTGTTACACTATGGGCTTGGCTGAGGGCCATCCCCCTCGTGGTGGATGCCGACGACACCATCACCTGGAAGCATACCGACAGCGGAATCTACTCCGCCACCTCCGCGTACAATGCACAACTCCTTGGGTCGGTCAGCTCGCCCATGGGCTTCGCCGTTTGGAAAGTCTGGGCCCCCCTAAGATGAAATTCTTTGCTTGGCTGGCAATTAAAAACCGAGTCTGGACGGCGGATAGATTGGAGAGGAGAGGGTGGCCGAACTGTGGCCTATGTCCACTCTGCAAGCAGACGATGGAAACGGTAGGCCACATCTTCTTCAAGTGTCGGTACTCCATTAGACTATGGGGCATGATCAAGGGCTGGCTCAAGCTCGACTACCTCGACATCTCATCCTGGATCACGATGCACTCCATCAAGGACTGGTGGCTCAACATGTCGGCCACCAGCATGCCCAACCGAAAGGCGATGGCTTCTCTTACTATGCTAACCTGCTGGACCATATGGTGCGAGAGAAATGCACGGGTTTTTCATCACAAGTCCACGCTTCCGTCTGTGTTGCTTTCAAACATTCAGAGCGACGCCAACCTTTGAGTAATCGCAGGTGCAAAATCAGATCATGCCGGGAGAGTAGTGGTCTTGTAATATTTACTTTTGCTTTTCTTGTAAAAGCAACTCTAAACTCGTTCTTAATTAATGGATGAGGCAAAGTTTTTGCCTCCGTTTCGAAAGAAAAAAAACTGTCGATGCATGTGCACAACTTCACCCCTCAGATGGAGATGCGCTACTTAGCAACCTGATTATCTGAACCCGGCCGGAGGGCAGTGTCCTCTTAGTTTTGTCTCCAGATAACGACGCTACAAAGCGATTGCTTACGCAGATTGGTGAGAGGGTGCAGCAACTAGCAGCCCAGCAGGGCTTGCTAATGTAGCTGATGTTCATGTAATGAGACGTTTACATGCCAGGCACTGCACGCGACGCAGACATGGCACCGGAGCCACACACACACACACAGCGAGCCAGCTGATTAGCACAAGCTAGCACGAGAACCACTACGTGTCAGAGAGAGTATTTGTCACTAGTCTTTCACTTACAGGCAAACCTTCCGATGTCAAATTAACTTTCTTTGTTTGTACTGCATTGAGTGCAGGGCAAGCAAATACTCATCAATAAGACGACACAGGCGCGCACAGTTAACTTGTCCTCCACAGATCTCGTAAAGCTCCACAAGGAACAGAGACTTTTGGGGAGGCTTTCTGGTGGTGGTGGGAACCGCTCATCTAGTCCATTATCCAAAGGGGTCTGCCACACTAATTAATCACGTAGCTTTACTTCAAGCCCTAATCATCCAGTACATATATTAGGTGGGGAACATGCACCAGCAATGCTAAGCACTGAAATGCTCCTTAATTGGCAAAGTACACTACACAAATATCTGGTGAAAACCAAACCCCAGCTAATCGCAGCTACTCCCTCCGTCTAAGTGTATAAGTTATCTTGCGAAAACCAAATAATCCCAAAACACTTATGCGCGGTACATTAACTCCCCCCTCATTTTTTGTTTCGTGGCATATCAACCAATAAAAAATGTGGGTCGTGACATGCAGTGGTTAGTTCATTGCATGCAATGCTATTAATTAGCAAAAAATATATTAAGTTCTTTCGTTTTCCCCTTCGCCTTGGTTGCGGTGCAGATGACTTATACACCTAGACGAAGGAAATAGAACACAAGTGTCGCGTTGTTCTACCACCACCTAATGACCAGTGACCGGTCACTGACATGAACCAAGAACCCTGTTCAGCTTCCATGGACCTGGGCCGAGACAGCGCCATCATGACGACGACGCATCAAGACCGCTTGGTTTATGCACGCCTCAACTCATCATTACGCTCTTGGGGGATCACTGAACGCCATGGTGAAGCTCTGCGTCGAGATCGATCGAGGTGAGTAAAAGGCAGCAGGGTAAACTAACGTCTGAACCGACACACCGTTGCTTTGCTCCTAAGTGTGTCGCCTAGCAGCCATCGTTAGGGCTCTTGACAGCTCCTGCATCAATGATTCACGCACAATCATCGACTCGATTTTTTCATCTTTTTTATGCTTCATCTCTTTTGGCGACCAACAGCTCTGAACAAGACCATTACTTTCGACTAATTTTACAAGCTACGTAGAACTGATCACTTTTTTTCTCAACGCCGGAGAAATGCTACTGTAGGAATGCGGGGTCGTGGCCGGCCGCCGATGGATGTTCCCAAAGGTTCGGTGGTCCGCCGTGCATTATAAATAATATGTCGCCGAGCCTTGAGTGTGTGTGGTGCTCCCTGCCCCCTGGGGTCGAAGTTTATGAGGACATGGACAGCTGAATTCATTTATCCATGGGCCAATCTAGTATACGGTACAGCTTGGCGCATGACCACGAGGCACGTAGTACATGCTTCCCGTTTGCTGCACGTTAATTGCCCCCGAATTCTTGTCGCCGATCCTTATGGAAAGTCGCAGCGATCTGTTGGAGTTTGCAGCAGCCGTTATAAATAAATATATGTCGAAGAAGCATATGGCAGAGCTCTGGTGTAGAACAAGTGCCACGATCGTTCGCCGGGGAGTTCGGTCCAAGAAAGCGAGCACATGGCGTGGGCTGAAGGTACAAGAGGAAGCAGGCACCGGAGTAGACGAGTAGTCCATGCATGATTGCGCGGCTGCGCATGTGGAGATGGATAATTGAGGGGGTCGCCGCGCCGGGCGCCGGGCGCCGGACGCGTGTGTGTAACCTCACGTAACGCTGCCGTCGCGCGCCCTTTGTTGAGCCTCGACGGTTCCCCTGCGACATGGCACTCCTTTTTTTTTTGTTCAGGCGGAATACGAGACTTGACGGTACTACGTGGCCTTGCCAGCGTTTAGAGAGCAGCAGCGTTCTCGCTGGCATTGCCCACGGTGATGAATTCCATTTCCATAGCTATCCCTATCAAGGCACTGACGCCTCACCTGCATCAAGTTTCCTCTGCCCAATTAGCCCGAGGGAGGTCACCTACAAGGACTTCCCAACATGTGCACCCACCGGCCACCCTCACAAATACGCGCCTGTTGGGACTTGGGACGTGCTCAGGTGGGCAAGAGGATAGGCATGGCCATCAGCATTTGGACTTCGATTCAGACGCTGTTGAAACTACCACTACTCCGCTACCAAAACTGAGACCTGCAGACACTCTGAGGACGGCATCCTCGCTCCGACGGGAGTGGAAAACCCTTTCCCATGCGCGTGCGATGTAGGGTTGAAGATCAAAGCTGCAGGCACTGAGTAAATTAACCAAAAGAATGTTACCAGATCCATGGCGTGGCATGGCTCGCTTTCGGACGCTCGCGGTGGTCCTCGTACTGATGGCGCCACGCAGGGCCACGCTTCCTTCTCCCTTTCTTTCACTGCCCTCACGTGATGATGCACCGCTTCGGTTAAGCACTGATTTTTATGAGCTCTGCCCACCCGCCGCAGATGTGTACCACCACCGTATTTAGTGGGAGTAGTATACACAGGGGTGGGAAGACCGAATTCGATCAAAATTTGACGAATTTTGGCCAAAACCTTTTTTGCATTCGAACTTGACCTCAGATTTGCAGGCGAAAATAATTGCGCTCCCACTAAATTGGTCAGGGTCCAGGGAGAGGCTCAATTCATTATCATTTGCATCGAGCTCCCGGGAAGCATTGAGGGGATGTCCTGTTGGAGAGCAACATTCCCAAGTGGCGTCCAGTCGAACCCCCTGCCTAGATTCACCAATTGAGGCCAGCCGGGTGGATCCCCCATTCAATATCCACTCGCCCTCGACACCCACCCGCGTTGCACTGGTACTGCTACTCCTTTTGCGCAATGGTCAACTCTCTGTTGCAATCCTTCGCAAAACGCTGCTTCAAAACGTGACTACGGTTTGACTGCATGCTCTTTCCTTTCTCGATTCTCATGGAGAAGGCCGTGCTCCCATGCCGCGCGGCGCAGATGCATGCATGCATAAGGCCTCGTTTGATAGGAAGGGATTGTAGAAGTTTTGGGAGGGGGATTTCAGGGGATTTGGTGAATCCCCCTCTTCCACCCAATCCCCTCAAAACCCCTTGAATCCTCAAAATCCTTCCTTACACAATCCTCTTTGTTTAAAATTTCTATTTGGTAGAAAAGATTTGCCATGTTGACATAACATGATGTAGAACATTTAAAAATTCAATCTTTACAATGTACTCCCTCCGTCCCATAATATAAGAACGTTTTTCAGGCTTACATAGCTTGAAAAACGTTCTTATATTATGGGACAAGGGGAGTAACTAACTCCCCTTATATCCTTGCTACAGAATTGTAAAGGTCACCTGATAAAAATGACTTGGAATCAATATCTCATAATTTAGCAGCAGTTTTCCCAACAGCAACATAAATTTGCATGACTTGAAATCAATCTCTCATCACAACAACAACATAATTTATCATAACAGCATGGCTTTGAATCCCAAATCCCAGTATTCATAATTTATCATAACAACATAATCTTTCGCGGCAAACAGTTCATCACAGCCACAACATCATTTTGCAACAAAGATAATGCAGACAAATGTATCCATCTTTTGGTGTCATGGTCATCTAGCATTGAGAACCTGAGAGAAATTTATCCATCCGGCTTGTTTATTGTGGCTTCTTTTGGTGCTTGAGAACCTAATGAAACAAAAAGAGATGAATATTAGAGTGCCTTGAGAAAAACTGTTACAGCAAATAGCTTTGCTAGATGAGCATTAGTTCTATTTACAGAGGGAGTAATACATATGAAAGCATAGTAGATTTCGTCAAGTATCACCGGAACATAGTAAGCAACTAAGCACACAGAGGCGCACAAAAGCAACATGCTAACCAAACGATATAGTGACAAGGAATTATATGAAAAAGAAACAGCAGCGATAGCTTTTTTCCGTTTTAAAATATTCAGTTCAACAACAAAAACAACTCAGATATTCAGTTCTCAGCAGAAAATCTCTCCAGATTTACGCATAGCTATGGATACATATTATGCTTCTAATTTCTTGAGAGAGAAAATTGTGTATGCTACTAAAGCATGTAGTAGTCAGTTTCCTCCTAAACTGCAGTGAAAATGATCAAAGAGTAGTTTTCTCAGACCCAAATTCATCAAGCACAGCACACACAGAATGTCAAATATAACTACTCTTAATATGATTCGTCACAAATTCAGAGTAGCAAATATTGTTCCGTTAATGTTCAGATCAAGCAGCACCAGAGAAACATCCTCTTACAACCAACCACGACTACGCACTAACCATCACCCGTACAGTGATTTCCAACAAGCACTACTAATACTGCTATATATCTGTAGATAGGCAGGCAGATCGACCACGGGGAACAACAGCGGTCACGTGTATATAGCACTGGAGAAGCGCTGAAAACCGCGTGTCTTAGCTATATTGCAGTGCAAAATTACTGATAATCATGTCTGCCTAGCTCTGTACTACGTTCGCTTGCGAGGATAAAAACACTTGCCTAAACAGCAGATGAACATACACTTCTGCTGCAACAACAGTAAAATGAGCTGCAAATGTAACCGAGGCTCGGTTGAAACGGCGACCTTTTTTTCCTCCTAATTTGTGTGGACAATTGAATTGTTGGTTGTGGATTTCCTGAGCATGAACTATCTGCAGAAGATCATAGCGACCATTACTATTACTTTCAGATCAAGAAACAGTCTGTTCCCAACATCTAACTACCTACAGGCTACAGCGTACAATGGATTCATCGAGCAGCCAGGAGAAATCAAACCGCGACAAGAAGCGAATAGCCTGACCTGGCCTAATTAGGAGGTGAACTTGGTGACAGCCAACGGGGAGTTGGCGTGCTTGGCGAGCTCGCCGGGGAGGACGAGGCAGCGGAAACCTAGACGACGAGGGAAAGGAGGGGAGGCGAGGCGAGGACTTACCGCCGGGGAAAAGTCCAGTATGCCGGAGGAGGTACGCCGGCGTCGAGGAGTCGGCCGGCGGCTGCGTCTTGAGGAGGAGTCGGGCGGCGGCGGCGTCTTGACGAGTCGGGCGGCGGCTTCTCCTCCAAATCCCCGAGTCCCCCCTCGAGGGTTCTGAAGCGCGTGGGAAGGAGTGGATCGAAGGGGTATCGAGAGGGGTTGGCCCATGAAACCTCGCGTACCAAACGGGCCGTCGGGGATTTTAGAGGTTTCTGGGCCCCTCGAGGATTATCCTCTGAAATCCCCTCCGACCCTCGCGTACCAAACGAGGCCTAAGATGGAACGTCTCGCGCCATGCGTGAAAGGGCAAGCGCGCAAAGATGGATACGTACGAGCTTTGGTTGGTCACATGCGGACGCGCCTCGGCTCGGGGCAGCGGCACATGCGAGAGGGAGCGCCGGAGCGACGCCTCCAGGTCCCGGACGACTGACTACTTGCGGTGCATGGGACATTGGCCGTTTCCCGCCCGCGAGTCACAGGATCGTGATAACGGCGACGGATGGATTGAATTTGGATGCATGCACATGCATGGGATGGGATCGTGTTGATCTGGACGCGCACGATTCTCGTTTGGACTCTGAGGCCATGACTGTAGAGAAAAGTGACATACACCGGCGTGACTGTGGAGTACTATAGTGGTGGTGGTGGTGTGGAACGGGGCACAGTGCTGTGACCCTGTGTTTCCTGCGGTTGACGGCACCCTCCGTGCGAGGAATCTGACAGACTGACGGTCGTGCAGTTATGCACTTATGCTCTTCTCACAGGCTGTGCCGGGCCGTACCGTTGCCATGTGAAATAATGGAAGGCTCACTTATTATCCTAAACAAGACTGCTGCGAGGCAATTGTCCAAGCCCACCGTCATTCGATGATTATCGGGCAAAATGATCCACATCAGTCACCTGTGCATGCATGTGGCGCGTGATGGTTGCGAAATGCAGTGCTATCTGCAGTATATGTTGAGAGCTCTTGTTTGACCGGGCAAATGCTTCATTTGTGATGCCATTCTGATGGATGGATGGATGCCTCAACGTTGGTGAAGATGAATAAAGAGGCACGTACGTACACCATTGTGTCACACCCCTTTTTTGACTGTTACGAGCAGCCAGGCGTCACATGCTCATCACCCGCAAAAAAAAAAAAAGGCGTCACATGCTCATATTCACTCCGTTTTTACCTTTAAAGCGTGCCCTGCTGAAAGACGGTGTCGCGGATAAGTAGTTTTTTCCCTTGCTGTAGTATTTATACGTGCCTATGCAGAACCGTGCTCTCCTTTCGCCGCTCTCAAAGGCGAGAGTTAATCGTACAGAAGTACCATAATTGGGGTATTGAAAGCAGATTGGTACCAAGTTTGGCAATTTTTACGTGTCAGTATCAAGTCTGGGGCTAGCCGTTACAAAAAGGTCTAAATCGCGTATAAACGCGTATTGACGATGTATCTGACCGGCGGGGCCCGCCTGTCAGCTGCCGACGTGGCATTTTTTTTTTGCAGAAACGCCCTCCCCCCGGCGCAGAATACCAGCCGGTTCTATGCCCAGCGAAGCGGGCCCAGGCGGCGCCAGCTCGCCGATAGCGGCTCGGCACGGCCCCGACAAGCTCCTCCGGCGGGAGCCCCGCGGTGGCGCTGGCTCGGCCCGGCTCGCCGGTAGCGACTCGGCGCAGCTCCCCTACTGAACTCCCTCGGCAGAGGCCGAGCGGCGGGGCGAGTGCGGCTTCCCTACGGCGGCCTGCTTTCGGCTGGGACGAGGGAACGCCAACGCGGGCCCAAGCGACGCGGGTTCAGCGCCTGCGCCAACCCGGCGCAACTCCCCAGCCGAGCTTCCCCAGCAGGAGCCCCGCGGTGGCGCGAGCGCGCTGGGGCATTGCGGTCAACGGGAAGGAGGCGGCGCGATGCAGGGGCTCCGGCGTCGAGGGACGAAGGGGATGGACGGATCCGAGGCTCTCCAACGCGGATCGGCGCGTCGGGCTGGAGCTATGGGAGGCCATCCATGGCGGCTTGGCGTCGGGCTCCTGTCCAAGGGGCAAGAGAGAGAGGGAGAGAGCTCTGGGTGAGAGAGAGAGAAGAAAGAATGGAAGGAGGAAGAGAAGGAGAGAGGCAGGGTGCGGGGACGGCCTGGTCCTGGTCGCCGGTGGTGGTGCTCCGGTGGCCGACCGGCGGCGAGGCGAGGAGGAGGCCGGGGCGGGGCGGGGGTTACGGGAGGCGAAGGAGCTCGGGCTCGAGGGGCTCCTCCCCTCGATCCAGACCGGGCGCGGTCGCGCGTGAAGACGAAGGAGGTGCGGGGGGGTTTCTGCAAAAAAAATGCCACGTCGGTAGCTGACAGGCAGGCCCCGCCGGTCAGATACACCGTTAATACGCGTTTATACGCGATTTAGACATTTTTTTATCGGCTAGCCCCAGACTTGGTATTGACACGTAAAAATTACCAAACTTAATACCAATCTGCTTTCAATGCCCCAATTGTGGTACTTCTGTACAATTAACTCCAAACGCGAGATTTTTTTGTCCAAAAGGACCCCCTGGCGAACGCTATTGACAAAAAGGACTACCTACGGATAAAATTGACAAAAAGGACCCCCTGACTACTGGCGGCAGGCGCGGCAGGCGACACGTGTCACCTGCCGCCACGCCTGGAGGCGGCGGGCCCTGCCGCCACCGCAGGAGGCGGCCGCGCGGGCGAAAACGGAATTTGTACAGCAGGTGAGCCGGGACGGAACGGGGCAGGGCAGGTGGGCCCTGCCGCCACCGGGCGAGGCTGCCGGCGCTGTCGCTGTCGCTCCCCGGCCGACACGGCCTGCTGCGCGCGGGCCCAGCAGGTGGGCCACGCCGCCACCGGCCGAGGCGGCATCTATTCTGCTGCTGCACGCGCCACAGTGCGCAGACGGCGCTGATTCCGAGGCGCGACAGCGACGGCGGTGATTTCGACGCGCGGGAATATGGACGCCGATGCCCTGCTTTTGGTTCTTTCGCCCGGGAATCAGTCCTGCTTTTGCTTCTTTTGCCTCAGCGGATGCGACGGCACTGCGAGCTATTGCTTGAGCGGATGGGACGGCACTGCGGGAACTGTTGTGCCGACACTACAGGGATCCTAAAATTTCCCGCCTAATTTCGTCATTATTTTGTCGCCATTATTTATCGTCTGAGCCTATAAAAGGAGACACCGAGGCTCTTGTCCAGCCATCCTCGAAATCGCCACTGCGCAAAGTTTTAACACATTTTTCTCAGTCGGTATGAGTTTGCCTTGCTCGGATCAAAGCATTAGGCCGAGGAAAATGAAAAATGCAAGTTTGCCTCCGGGGGTGGCAGTCCTGCGGTGTTGGTGTGGCGATCTTTGCAAGGTGAAGGAGGTGACGGATTTTTCAGATTGGTTGGGCATGAAGTTTTTCATGTGCGCCAATTATGAGGAAGATCCACCCGTAGCTATTTCAGAGTACGACAAGCCTCCGGTATGATTTAACCATCACGAATAGATATTATTGGTATTTTGATTGATTCTTTAATAATATTCTTGTTTCTTGTTGTAGTCTCCTCCGCCTCTGTGCATGCACTATCGTTGGATTGACACGGAGATGCCGGCTTGGGCAGTGACTGGGATTCGTGAAAGAAGTCGTCGTGCATGGAATAGTTTCTATGCGGAAGAGCGACGCGAGAAGGCGGAAGCTGAGGAGAAAGCAGAGCAAGAGAGAGAGTTAAAAGAATACTATGCGGAGCAACGCCGTTTTTTGGAGGAGTGGGGAAAGAAAAACAGGGAAGATGCTCGTCGCATGGAGGAGCAGGAACGACAGCGAAAAGAGGCTCGTGAGGCGGAAAGACAGAGAAAGAAAGAAAGGGCTCGTGAGGCCAAGGCAGCAGAAGAAGCTGGCGATGGAAAAGGAAAATATCCACGCTGGACTCAGTAGATTCCTGTGGTAGTATTTTAAATTTCGCAATCGTTTATATCTTAATTTCTGCAGTTTAATGTAGCTTTATTTCAGTAGTTAAATGTAGCTTTATTTCAATTCTACGATGTATCTTATTTTCAGTTGTACCGTGTCATAATGAAAAAATATATAGTTTTAGAATAAAGTAGTGGCATTTTCTTGCCCTCCACTAATATCGAACATCGTGCAACAACTACTGACATATGTAGATACAATGGGTCGCGCACGTGGATAGATGAATCACCCTACTTTACGATGACCACCTGGCCTTTCCTTACGACCGGAAGGCGACAAGCGAATAGGTGGCCGAGTTACACGAAGACCGCGGCCGTACTCCAATTCGCCTTCATATGTCTGCGACTCCTGCGTAGGTGGTGGAGTCGCGAATCCTTGTTGCGAACCTGAAGCGTAATTGTAGGCGTATGGTTGTGACTCCGCGGGGATAAAAGATGGGCCAATAACGTCCCCTCCGAAAAACTCTGTAACTAATGATGTAACCTAGTCGCCATGATCATGTGATGCTCCCCGGACACCTGTGTTGACGCCACGTTGGGTGTTCTCATCGCCCCAATTAACATCAGGTATGTCCTGCACATAGAAACATTGTAAACAAACTGTTAGAGGATAATATATGATATCATTGTAAATGCATTAAAATGTAAACATGACTACCTGATCAGAACCCTCGCCTGTACTGTCTGGCCATTGTACGTGGTGCTGGTTTAAATCTGGTACACGAGTCTCCTCGGGCATGGAGATCCCTCGCGTGGAGAGATACGACTGAGATCGCTCACCTTGGGTGTATGCATCATATCCTGTGTACGCATATGGGTTAGGGGAAAGAGCCTGCTCGGGCATCGAATCCAAGCCCGTGCCATGGTCCTGAGATGTTTGCCCCTGACGAAGCTGCACCGAAGAAGAGCGATGCAGTGGCAGAGATGAGTCATGTCGTGGCAATGTCGTTCTAGTACTCGGACCCTCCCCCCGCTGCCCATGGCTCGTACGCACCTCGCTCGGTCTGGACGACGGCGCCGCACTCGGTCTGGCTGACCTCGCTACCGGCATGTTGTACGCTCCAGTGACAACGTCGTCGCCTCTACCGCATCTGAACTTTGTTGCCATGTATTGTTGAAAACGTTTCTGGAATGACTTGCGAGCTGGGCCCTGGGCCGGCATGCTATCCGCAGCCATCTGTCCTACTTCGTTGCAACTTTCAAGCTGAGCAATATTTGGATGTTATTTAGTTCAAATGATTATGAAATGATGGACCTAAAAAAGTTACAAGTGATTACCATTTGGTCACGATAGTAAGCTGCATGCAGCTCAATATTTCTCCGCGCCTGCTCGTCCTGTGTGAGATGTGTTGGTATAGTAGCTGGCTGACTGGCCAGGCTAGCACGTGTGTTCATGCAGTACCACTGCTTGTACGCTTGATCTGTACTTCCATCGTACGGTCTGCAAAATTAAATAATTACATAAACCGTTGTGATGAAAGTAAAGCATCTTCACGCATCGTATGATCATCGTAATACCATAATGTAAATAAAATATACCTAAGTTGATGCACTATATCTGCTAGCGCTTCATTTTCCCACTTGTGTACCCATTGAATGTTCTGTTCCCTCCAATCGTATAAACTCCAACCCCTGCCCATATTGGTTAGCCTGCAAATTATGTAACAAAGTGTGAGTTTAGTAAATTAAAAAAGACACTAACTATTTAGGGAGGTCACATCTTACTTATGGGTTTCCTCATCGATACGTCTTGGAAAAGGTGGTGGAATTTCTTGATAGAGACCGAACTGTCTCATTACACGCTCTGGGTTGTAAGGCTCAACACACCACATGAACAATAAGTTGCAGCGAGTCAGCCAGAATGCACTATCGCTCAACATGCCTGCTGTGAAGGGTCGAGCATCAAAGACCATTTGTAGCTGGTCCTGAGTCCACGGGTTCCATGTGACTTCTGTCTCATCAAGTATCTCAAACTGCTGGTGGTACATAGGGTAACAATTTTTCGCAATATCTGGAGACCAACGTTTCCGTGCCTTTGTCCACCTGGTGGCCATAGTTGCACTGCCACCCTCGCTAAAGTCGTATGGGTGTACGGGTTGTACTATACGAGGTCGTCCTACTGGGAGGTATTCTCAGGACCACAACTGTAGAAACTCGTAGGCGACACAAAGTAATGGAGCTTTTTGTGCGAAAGAGGTTTTTTGTGTGGCATCACACAAGCCTCTATATGTATGAGATAGCATGGCAAAACTGAAGCTGTATTTTGGCTGCTCGGGTAAAGGTTCATCTACCATATTTTGTGTAATGTAGATGAGACCAGGGAGAACTACGTCCCCATGTGAATTTGGAAACAGAGTCCCGAGGAGCCACAACAAATACGCAAACAGATGTCTTTTTCTCGTCTCCTCATTGGCGAAGCTAGATAAAATACGAAAGTTATCATGAAGCCAGACGAGTGGGATGCCCCGAGGGCCACCAGAACGTTGTGATTCTGGCATTTCCATCCCAAGACGGGCTGCTATATCTAATGCCCAAGATGGAGACACTCGTGGAGAGACTAACGGCTCACCTCTAATTGGTAGAGCAGTGATCATAGAAACATTTTTCAGTGTGGGTGCAAGCTCCCCAAAACGAAAGTGAAAGGTGTGGGTTTCAGATCTCCACCGGTCAACGAGGGATGTCAAAAAGGATGGGTCCGAACGTAATTGGTCGTCGCATGATGTGAGCCTAACAAAACCTTGTAGTCCATAAGCGTCAAGGTGAGCAAGGAAAGAATTGTGTATTGGTCATGTTTTCTTTATGGTTCGAAGTCTGAAAGGCCGATAATCATGCTTAATATTTGGGTTCAAAAATAGATGGCAACGATGGCCGGCGTCATGGGGCCCCTGCAAAAGCACTGGCACTTCACCCATAACCTGCACACAAACATACAAATATAAATTACGAGGAAGACACAAATACAAATGCAAATCAAAATTAACTTAAAAAATACAAAGAGATACGATTTACATTAATTATCTGAAGTTAACATCATGAGTACAATAATACAAAGAGATTCAATTTAAATTTAATATAAGTACACATAACGAGTAGAAATATAAATAGACATAGCTAGTACAGATATATCAACATCATGCGTTGTTGTTGGCTCGATACGGGCATTCTCTGCGTGAATGTCCAGGACACCTGCAAACGCGGCATCGCCTTGGTTCTCCCATCTGGCTATGGTCCATGTCATTGCGATGACGCCTAGACTCACGTCGTCCTTTTGCGGTTCTCATCAAGTCGGCGTTCGGAACCCATTTCGGCCCATCTGGCCACAACATTTTGTAGTTCATATCAATGCCCCAAGCCCAGAACTCACTGTTCCAAGTGTTGTACAGATTGTACATGTTGAAGTACGGCGATATGTATGGCTCGACGCTGATTTTTTGATCAGCAGCCGCCCGGAGCACATGACTGCAAGGGTAGCCCTCAAGCTTGGGCTTGTTACAAGTGCACTCACAGGAGGTTGAGCCGAGGGTGACAGCTTGCTTTTTTGATCCTCTGTGGTGACCCTTAACGTACTTGGCTCGCACATTGACCTCCCACTTATTCCTAAGTGCGTCCACTTTCCTGCAGCCATGACTTTGGGACTTCTTTGCTTTCTCGTCCAGATGTCTTTGCATCTTCTCGGACCATGGCTTGTTCAATTCAACTTGTGCTTTGGCGACGGTGACCCTGTCTGCAAAGTATGACAGGGTCCGGTTCCAAGTTTCTTCAATTAGGGCTGTGATAGGCAGTGCTCGCACCCCTTTAAGAACACCATTGTACACCTCTGACATGTTGCTGGTCATTATTCCATACCGAGCCCCGGTGTCGTGAGCCTGCGCCCACTTGTCCAAATGAGGGCAATTCTCGCGGATCCACTGGCTCAAATTTATGGGCGTACGACGATCCCTCCGGTCTTCTCTCTGCGGCAAGGACGCGCGGTCGATCTCACCATTGATACCTGCCCAGATCGCATTCATTTTGGCTTCAGTTTTTTGCATGCACATCCTCTTGAATAACTTGAACCAATCCTTGTTTTTGAATTTGGAGTAAAAGTTTGCTGCCAAATGCCTCATGCACCACCTTCCCTCTAGATCGGGCCAGCCCCACTCTTCTTCTGACGCCTTAATTATTTCAAGAGCGCTTAATAATCCAGTGTTGCGATCAGAGATGATGCAAACACCTTTACGCTCTTTCACGACACCCATCTTCACGCAGCTCAGGAACCACAACCAGCTATCTTTGTTCTCGCTCTCGACCAATGCATATGCAATAGGAAGAAGCTGATTATTTGCATCCGCTGCAATCGCCACCAATAGTGTGCCCTTGTACTTTCCAGTGAGAAAGGTACCATCAACTGATAATACCGGGCGACAGTGGTTGAATGCTTGTATAGTCTGGGCGAATGCCCAGAATAAGCGGTCCAGGATTAGCTCACCCCGGTTCATTGGGTTTGGACGTTCTCTCCGCCAAACTTGAGTCCCCCTATTAGCACTTGCTATCTGATGAAGCATTCTAGGGGCATAAGAATAGGCCTCCTCATAGGTACCATACAAGTTATTGAATATATTTTCCTTCGCACGCCTAGCCTTGCTGTAGCTGACAGGGAAGCCAATTTGATCCTCTGCATCTTTTTGCAGAGCCCTAACACTAATGTTGAGACTTCCCTGCACAATCATTTCCATCGTCTGTGCCACATATTTTGCTGTCACATTGCAGTGATTTGAAAGAGTCCCAGTTTGCTCACAGCTATGCTCCACTATTTTTGTGATATGCCATGACTGACATACCCCAGGCTTCAGTCTAGCGAGAACTCTTCCGCGGCAACCTTTCACGGTGTGGATGCATATGACCTTCAACTCTTTTTTATCAGACTGCTTCACTCTATGCTGGCGGTGGATGCCGATTGCATAGCTACCCATTGCCTGGTAAGCAGACTTCTTGTCTGGAAAAACTTGCCCAACCTCCAGGCTCCCCGCTCCTAGGCCAGAAGCAGAGTGAAATTCGTTGGTGATGCTCATGTCCTGTAAAAACCCAGGTTGCAGTGCCGCCGCGACCGCCCTCTGAGGAGGAACATCTTCTTCTTCGCTTGACTCCGAAGACGCAGAAGAATGATCATCATCATCTAGCGCCTCCGGCAATCCCTCCACGTGTTCGCTCATGTCAACGGCCGCGGACCAATATCCTGTGTCATACACAGGCTGGCCGCCCGTCGGTTCCGATGGGCCGACGCTAGGGGCTGATGTGATGGCCAACTCGACCTCACCACCCCTGCTACTGCATCCGACAACATCAGTGACTGAAATGAACTCCACATACACCATCGGCTGACCATACATTGAGTTATTGGGATTGCTTGCAAACCTCATGTACGACCCCCACGACCGATCACCTGTGAGAGGCCGCAAACCCCAACGGGCAACTGTCCCATCATTTCCTCCGTCAACGACGAAGGCCTTCATTGTCATTTTTTTCCCCTGCATCCCTGGGCCAAACACCGCTCGGATGCACCTTCTAACTGCTGCGTAACCCACGTTGACCATGTCTCTCACTACAACTGTAGTCGACTCGCACAAGGACACATCCACCCCGAAAGGACCGTCGCGTAAGACGTTCCCATAGTACACTACTAAATTTTCCATAGTACCTAACCTACATACGTGTTTACATTTCAAATAATTAGTAACTGAACATATAGTAACGATGACAACATTTACATATCTTACGACTAAAATAATAACCGTATTTTCGTTATAAATATTCGGTTTGTTTTTAGAATCATTTGTTTAGACTTTAAGGGGTTGTTTGGTTAACGGGTATTTAAAGATCTATTTTTTCTCAAACTCGTCTACGAGCGTAACAAACTAAAACTCTGTTTGCTTTTCTCTAACTACCCCAAAAATATCCTAAAATGGTTCTCGTAACATGAAAAAACTTAGCTTTTCGGAAAAACGACTATTAGTAAAAAAATGGTTATCTACATAATTTTCTTACAACAGGTTATGACAAAACTGAGGGTAAGTACTCGCTATCCAAACAACCACTAAACATAATATTACGATAATAATATTTTAATATCATATGAGTAAAATATTTAATTTCTTCCTGCTTTATATAATGTTTTTCATATCATACGATAAAATTCATTTATTTACAAATAATAATATTTGCAGCGGCATGCACATTTTTAACAACAGTACATCAATATAAAAAATATTAACAAAATTACGGCGTCATTTTATACCTTAGCTCCAATATGGATGTGCTTGCGAATGCAATTAAGCGTCCAAATAGTTCGAATAAATATCCGTCACCAGTAATATATGAACGGAGTCAACCTATTATCACATGAACATCAATATTACACACGGATTTTTCTTTCTGCTATCAAAAGTATGAAAATAGCACTTGCATGTATGTGGTCATCGCCTCAAAAGGGACAGCGAAGATGGTAACACAATTTCTTCAATCACGTCATCTCCTCCTTGTTTGCTACTAAGATGAATTATTTTACCTAATTACATACATCATTAAGTACATTAGCACCTAATCTTAACATACAAAATTTAGATTTTTGCGACATAACAAAGTAGACCTACGGTTTCCTAACCATAGACTTATTAATAAACATACCACATGAAATAACATACCACATGCAATGAACAATTACAGTGCAATTTTTTCTTAATTACCGTATTAAGAGCTTCTCGCATATCAATACAAATGAACGCAGCTAACATTGATACAACATCTTCAACCTATTCTTATCAAAAAAATAGTTTAAATGTTGTATCTGTCGTCTGAATTTTTTCCAAACCTCTAAGCACTAACATCACATAGCTAATGACGAGCTAAATGACTAACTAATTACCACCGTGCATGCACAAAAAAATCCATGTATTGCAAAGCTCAAACCTTGATCTCCCCCTTCGTACTTCACTTAGCACGGCAAATCCTACTCCAGAAACTCCAAATGACTCTTCCAAGTGCTGAAATAATGCCTAAAACAACATAAAATACACACTTAAGAACTAATCAAACATAACAAAAACATCATGCATGCGAACAAAACCAACAAAAATGGATAGATCTTACCTTAATCTATCTTTTCTTCAACTTCACCATCTTCGAAAACCAACTCTAAATCGGCCAAAATCACGAGTGAAAGTGGCTACCAAGTATTTCCTTCTGTGTATTCTTGTAGACTTAGAGAGAGCAGAGAGGCAGTGAAGGCAACCAGAGATATTCGAGAGAGTGTATGCGCAGCCGCGGTTGTGCGTATATAAAGAAGAGGAGCACTGTATTGTCGGCAGAACGAGCTAGAACTCACCTACCGCAGCCTCGGATTCCAGCATCGCGGTGTCTCATCACACGCAGCAACTACAACGCTCTCGGGTGTGCGGCAGGAAGCGGAAATCACGCAGGCGGGAATCTGATTCCAAATTACAAAGCATCAGTGTCACCTCTGCTGCAGAAAGCAAAACAATGCGGAAATCACGCTCTTGGGTGCTGTCACCTCAGCTGCAGCAGCAATTTCCGAAAGCATTTTCCCGCGCGTGGGAATCACCGCCGTGAGCAGCGCCCGGGAATCAGCGCGGTCATTGTCGCATGCAGCAGGCTGCCGCCAGCACTAGTGGCGGCAGGGCCCATGCCTCGCCTTCCGTGTAGTAGGTTTTGTCGGCCCGCGAACGACATGCGCAGCGCCCGCCGCCTCACGTGGTGGCGGCATGGCCCACCTGGCCTCGCCCGTTACATCGCGGCTGCTGCGCTGTACAAATTCCGTTACAACCCGCGCGGCCGCCTCCTGCTGTGGCGGCAGGGCCCGCCGCCTCCTGGCATGGCGGCAGGTGACACGTGTCGCCTGCCGCGCCTGCCGCCACTAGTGAGGGGGTCCTTTTTGACAATTTTATCCACAGGTAGTCTTTTTTGTCAATAGCGTTCGGCAGGGGGTCATTTTGGACAAAAAAATCCAAACGCGAGGGTGCGCGGCCAGCGGTGCGTCACGTGCCCCGGCTCGTCCGTACTGGCTGGCCAGCTTGGCCCTCCCACCCTGATCCGTTCGGCCGTTCAGGGAGGAGACCCCACGTAGTACGTACGCCTAGGCCTTTTCGGTCTCTTTTTTGGTACTAGTACGTACGCCTAGGCCTAGCGCGGCGGGCGAGCGTTCCATCCACCGCTCGCCACCCTACCGCGGTGCGCGGCCTTTGGAAGCTCTGCAGCTCGCCCCGTTCCACATCGGCTCACGCCTCTCGGTTGGTTGGCCTTTTTTTTTGCGAGGGTAGGTTAGTTGGCCTTGGCAGTTGGCACGTTAGCCGCTCGCACCGTTTCTTCCCCTCCGTTGATTCAGCAGAGCACGTGCAACACCCTAGGATGACCCTAAAAATAATTAGTAATTACATGAAAAGTAAAAAATTAAAATAAACTTGACCTTTCATTGTACTTGTATAAAAAATCCACAAAAAGAAAAATCGATGTTGACTTCTTTTTTTTAAAGGCCAAAATAGTATGAATATTTGAATATTGACCTACAATAGCAAAAAAAATCCCTGAAGTCAACGCTGATTTTTTATTCATGAAAATTTATATACTAGTGCACAAAATCAAGTTTATTCTAAAAAAACTTCTAAACATTTTTGAATTTTTTAATTATTAAATTTTCTACGTATCAGATGTATACACACCAAGGAACCTGTCGGATTCAGGGCTCCGCGGACCCAAGAAGGTTCGAACTCTGGGGCGTGTGCGAAGATCCTAACCAACTCTAGTCTCAAGCTCACTACCCCACGGCCTAGCCTCGTCGAGTCCGTGCGAGCGGGGAAGAAGATGAACACAGATATTTACCCAGGTTCGGGCCACCTTGCGGTGTAAAACACTACTCCTGCTTTTGATGGATTGGCCTCATGAGGAGGTGGAGGATGAATTAGTACAGTGGTTGAGCGATCTCGCGAGGGCTCGGGTAGTGAGGATAGATTGGTCGGTCTCTCCTTTTCTACGGTGATGGCTAGCCCATATTTGTAGTGGCCTTGGTCCTTTTCCTTCATACCTTAGGCGGGAAGGGATCCCACAATGGTCAATTTGAAAGGGGATAAGGAGTACATCTTATCCTGACGAAAAGTGGTCTTCGCCTGCAAAGCTTCTGGCCATGACGCAACGGTGGGCTCGGCGATGATATCCGTCCTGCCGAGTTCGTGGTCTTGGTCTCGTTGCACCGGAATGGAAAGCTTTGGGGGCCTTAATCGGGAACCTGCGCCTGCCCTTGCTCCCTTAGCACCGAAGAGGAAACTGTCCCCTCTACGCCCGCTGGCGCCCGCCTGGCCTTGGTTGTCATGGTTCACGTCATCACAGCCTCACGAGGCCGGGGGCTTGCATAGAGATCTCCGCTCCTCCGGAGGCAGCTTGGGGAGGCCGCTCCTCTGGAGGTCTTGACGTCGTTCTCCTCGCGAGGCTGGGGGACCTCGCGAGGGTCTTGTCTTGGAGTTGTTGTAGCTGGGCCGTAACGGGCCGTCGATGAGCCCACGCGCTGGGCCGCAGGCAGGCAGATCTGGGTACCCCCAATCCCAGAACGTTGACAGTAGCCCCCGGGCCCAAGCCGCGCTCGGCCTGGCTTCGAGGCGAAGGCACGGAACGAAGGGCGAAGTGCCGCGGGCCCCAAATCGCCTGCGGGCCAGGCTCGACGCGTGGCGCACGACGGGACGCAGACGCCTCCACTCCCCCACGTCGCCTCGACAACCGTCCGGGCTGACAAAAAGCCTGGCGCCCTACAGGGCCATCATTGCCCTGCAGCGCGCCCGCCTTCCGCTCCTCCCTTCTTTCGCAAGCTCGCGCTTCGCCCACCGAATCTTGCGCCTGCTTCGCCCCGCCGCGCCGCCATGGCTCCCGAGAGAAAGAGGGGAGAGGCCTCGCCGGCGATGAGCCGCCTGGTGGGGCCGGAACCCGCACTGGGCCGATCCGCCGTGCTCAATCTGGAAGGGGCTAGACAAGGTCAGACAGGTGATCGCCGCTGATTCCGACGAATGGAAGGAGACGAAGATCTGGCCTGCCTCCAGGCCTGCAGTCGACCTGGAGGTCACCAACATCTCCCTTCATCTTCATGCCATCTTCGCCGGCCTGCTGCCGCCATTCTCGGATTTCTTCAATGTTGTGCTCACGCATTACCAGGTCCAGGTGTTGCATCTCGACCTCGAGTCCATTGTCCTCCTCTCCGCCTTCGCGTTCTTGTGTGAGGCCTTCGTGGGCATCACCCCGTCCGTGGCCTTGCTCCGCCATTTCTTCTCCCTTCAAATGGTCGCCGGCGAGCGGTGCTCAGGGTGCGTGTCGCTCCGAGCGGTGGACGCGACGGCGGGCGTGGGTGTTGATGTTGAGCTCCATCTGAAAACGGAGGGCTTCCGGAGGCAGTGGGTCTACGTTGACGCCGCCATTTACAGCCCCCTGCTCCAGGCTCCGACGACCCCCGTGAAGCCGAGCTCCGGCTGGGAGCACGCGAAGCTTATCGACCCTCTGCTTGCGCGGGTCATGGCCAGGCTGGCTGACTTGAGGAAGGCGGGTGTGACGATGGCGATGGTGGTGAGGGAGTTCGTCCGACGGCGGATAGCTCCTCTCCAGCGTCATTCCCGCCCAATGTGGGCCTTCACCAGCCGCGAGGACTCCATGAGGCTTCAGGAGGCTCCCCTTCCTTCCAGTGCGCTGCGCGGAATACTCCGCCTCTTGACCGATGGGGAAGCTGCTGTGCTCCCTCAGGAAGGGCTTCCCTTGTACAATTACCCGAACGGGGAAGCCTACGCCAAAGCGATGCCGCGCTTCGACTAGTGGGGGCTGCTCCCCAAGGGCCATGCGGGGCCTTGCGATAACCCCCTCCTGGCGGCACCCGGCACCGGGGGTCATGAGGCTGAAGCCCCCGGAGCGACCGCGAAGGGGCGTGTCGAGGCGCCTACCCCGCAGCGGTCCATCTGTGCGGCTCCAGACGGCGAGGAAGGCGCTCCTCCTGAGGACGCGTCCATTGCCCCAGGCGCGGGGGACCGCGCGCTGAACTCCGGCGCGCCTACTTCGGGCCCCCATGCTCCCCAGAGGAGGAGGAGGCGTGGTGGCCGTGCCAGTCCGGCCGCGCGGGCCCTGAAGAAGAGGAAGTGGATCGCCACGGATGAGTAAGTCTTCTGCTTTCCTTGATCTCTGCTCATCAAGCCCTCCTGAGGCCTTATTCCTCAGGTTTCCGTCGGGCGGAGGGGCGGAGGAGCTCTCGTCGTCATTCTCCGGAGCGCCGGAGCACCCTACGGCCGAGCTCGCGCCCTCTGGAGGGGTCACACTCCTCCCAAGGTGACCCATAGCGGCCCACGACCCTGAGGCCCCGGCGGCCCCCGACGAGGGCAGCGTCAAGCTTATGTGGGGCCGCTTATCCCAATGTCGGCTGGCGACCTTTGGGGTTGCCAAAAGCCGGCGGGCGGCCTGATGTCGATCTCACGCGGGGCCATGCCTCGAGCCATGAGAGTGGGCGCCGAGCCGGCCAACCCCGGGTTCCCGTCCGATACTGCCGAACCTTCCGGAGCCCCCGCCGTGGCCGGGGGCGCAGAGCAGATTCCTGGCCGAGCGCTGGAGCTCGCGCTCGGTCGGGGCGCCATCCGGCACGGCCTTCTCCAGGACGCGAGGGGCGCGCTAGATGGGCTCGAGGTCGAGCTTGGCGGTGTCGACGCCCACCTCGAGGCCGAACATCAGTGCTTGACGCGTGAGTGGCGCCGGCTCGAAGTGGCTGTGAACTTCAGCCGCCTCCAGCACAAAGCCACTCACGCAAAGGACGAGGCGTCCACCACCGCGGACGAAGAAGCCTGTGACCGCACTTTTGAGGAGGCCGAGGCCACGGACCGGCGGCGCGAGGCCGCAGAGAGGCGCGAGCAGGAGCTCCTGGCCTCCATCGTAGCCCTGGAGCGGCAAGCTCGAGAGCGTGGGGTCGCCGCACTCGTCTCTGCGAAAGGGTTGCCGAGCCGCGAAGTGGAACTCCGCGCGCTGGGGGAGGCATTGGAGCTGGTGGCGTCGGAGCAGGACCTGGAGCGCGATCGACTGGAGACGACGGAGCGCCAATTGATGACTGCCGAGGCTGCTCTGGCCTCCCAAGAGGCGAGCGTCCAGGAGGAGGCCCGCGAGAGGGTCGCGGGGGTCCGCCGGGCCCTTCGCCAGGGCTATCATGCGAAGCTAAAGCTTCAGGAGTCCCGTTTCTGCAAGCGGCGCGACGAGCTGAAGGGCGAGGCCGATGGGCTCAAGAAGAAGTTGTCTGAAGCGGAGCGGCGCGAGAAAGCCGCGCTGGACGCCCGTGCCGCAGCCGAAGCGGAGCTGTCTTCCCTCTATGAGCAGGTGGCGGACGTCACCACCCTCATGGAGCGGGCGTCGGATGAGGCGAACCGAGCCCGGGGACTACAACACACGCGCTCCCAGATGTTCCAGGCCCTTGAGCAGAGGGCCGGTCGGGCCCTGAGCAGCATCTGCGACGAGAGCATCTCCAGCCCGCTCATTGCTGACGACGCCGGCTACCTCAGCTTCTTCACCAGGGTCGTGGAGCGCCTTGAAGGTGGGGCTAAGAATGTACGCCAGCTCGTCGAAGAGAAAAGCCACAATCTTCTCGCGCGAGCGTCCTCGCACGTCTTCAGCCACCTTCTTTGCTTCGACCCCAACTTTGACTTCAAGGCTGTGGCAGCCCCCGTGCCCGAGGTGATTCAGGGCACCTTGGGAGACTGGGTGGAGGATCACGTGGACGACCTGATCGCGGAGTTCACTCCCGCAGGTGGCGAGGGCTAGCTTGAGGTCGAGGGGCGCGAGGCTGACGGCAGCGATGGCAACCGCATGTCTCCCTAGGTTGTGTTTTTCCTGTTCGCCTGTCAAGATTATGAGTATGACCCCGCGGGGATGTAAAAGTATTTTGGGAGAAATCCCTTTGTGATGCATGCACGAAGTAATGATATACTCCCTTAAGCTGCCTTCCCTTTACTTATTGCGTGCCCGCAACCCTTGGGCGGGGATGGATCGCTGAGGTTACGTTGCGCCGCGATGCCCGGCCGAGGCAAGGAGACAGATGTTCGCCAGGGCCCCCTGGCAACGTGCGCCTGAAGGCTCGCTCAAGAGCGTCGCGCGAGGACTCAAGCACCAAGGCCTTGGTGAGGTGTGCGTGGAGGCAGGCCCGTGGCTGAGCGGTGTAACACCCCTGTGTAATAGCCACTGTGACACTCTGCTAAGTATGCCAAGTCATCTCAATTTGCAGTGCCTAATCACTTTGGTTAAGAATCCAATTCAAATTCTATTCTGAAAATCAACTCAAATTCAAAAGTGCAAAATAAATTTGCTCAAACACTATGGGAAAAATGTTCACTAAATAGTAAATATTCCAGAAGCACTTATAAAAATATAATCAATGATACTTGGATTAGCTAAATGACTCAAACCACATGAAACAGCACTAAAATAGCACTATTTAAATCATTTATAATTAAATCAAATGCAAATAAATTCCTACTTTGCCCAAACAAGTTTTTGGTGAAAGGAAATATTGCATTGTAATATATGGGCCAAGTTTCATGTTTTACATAAGTGCAAAAGTGGCCTAAACAATTACCTAACAGGAATAAATAAATAAAAGCAAGACAGAAAACAGAAAAATATAACGAGGCACTGTGCACTGGGCCTAAGTGCACAGTGCCCCGAAACCGGCCCAGCTAGCCCAGCTTCTTCTTTCTCCCTCGCTTGTCATCCCCTGCCTGGTCGAGCGCGCGCGCTCCGGTCGCCCGTCGACACGGCGACGACACCGGCGCCACCGACGCGCTGGGGGATAAGGCCGAAGCCGTCCATCCCTCCTGGCCTCCCCACTCACTCTCCCCCTCTCTCCTTCGCCCAGCTCCGCTCCTCTTCTCCTCCAGATCCACCGTCGCCGAGCGCCACCGCAGCCACTCGCCGCCGTTCTCGTGGCCACTGGCCTCGCTTCAACTAGCCAACATGCCGTAGCAGTTCAGCGCCGTCGTCTACATCAACCTCGACCACGAACACGGGCCGGGAGCCGCGGAAGGGAACGAATCGGGTCGCCCCCTTCTGCCTCGGCTTCGGTGAACTTCTTCGTCTCCGGCCACCGTCTGCTGCTACTAAGCTGTCAAGGGCCTCCGTGTGAGCCGCAAGGTGAGCCGCAGCTCCTCCTTGCTCGCTTCCCCTCGCTCCAGCGTGCACGCAGGCGCCGTTCTGCGAGTGCCCGAGCTCACCTCCGAGGAGCTCGCCGCCGACGAGTCTTCGGTGACCCAATGGTCACGAGGCCATGTCCATCACACTCACCACGGCGCGTAGGACACAACTAGCCCTCTGGATCGAGGTGCTGCACGCGATAACAACGTACCCATCGACCACCCGAACGCGCCGCCGCCTGCGCTCGACGCCGGCGTACCTCCGGTGACCAAATGGTCATGGGTCAGCCACCTTTGCACTCACCGCCCCGCGTACGTCTTGCCTGGCCTTTCCGTTCGTTCACTAACACACCGCAACGCTATTTCCCTTCGCGCCCGACTCCGGCCGTCCGCCGACGACCTCGCCGCGCTCGTTTCCGGCCACTCCAGGCTCGGCCACCGCCACCACTCGGTGCGGCCGAGCTCAAGCTCTCGAATGAGCCTAGCCGCGCCCTTCCTCGTTCACTGTAGCCGTTTTCCGGCGAAGTCCGGCGAGCCTCGCCACTGTTTTGGTCGCCGGAGCTCTTTCCGGTGGCCACCGCCGACGTGGCATACCCGGGTCCACCCCCAGGGTCACTGCCAGTGGGGCCCCTGACCCAGTCAACTGTGCTGACTGGGCAGCCCAGTCACTGACATACGGGCCCCACCGTATAATTAAATTAATTAAAACATTTTTATAAATAAAAGTTAATTAGTTAGTTAATGAGGCACTGACATGTGGGACCCAGTGGATAATTAACCTCTGATTAGTTTTAATCAAATTCGGTTAGGCTAACAGAGGCTGACATGTGGGTCCCACTGGACCCACATGTCAGGTTTGACCCTGGTCAGCGAGGCTGTTGACTGCTGACATCATCACCTAGTCATACTGACGTCATAAATCATTTCTGTTAATAAAAATAATTTCAGAAAATCATTTAAACTTCGAAAATTAATAACTTTTAAACCGTAGCTCGGATCGAAAAACTAAAAACATGAAAGTTGCTCAGAACGACAAGACGAATCTGATAGTCCTGTCTGTTTCGATGCCGGAACCCTCTACGTAGGAGAAACCGCAACTCTGAGCCCGTATCCGGTATATGAATAGCGCATATACATCGGATAATAAATCCAACTTAAATCCTAAAGTAGCTAAAAATGCCTTAGACATACTTTAGGCAACCCTGCACTGCATCCTAGCATAACATGCCCTGTATTGCATCGTTTGCTGTGCATTTATATGTTTCTTCTCCCTCTTCTCTCTCGGTAGACCCTGACGTCGACGTAGATCCCGAGGCCGACGCCGCTCAGGAGCCCGACGACGCAGTTGACGATCTTGCCCGTGCCGCCGAGCAAACAGGCAAGCACCCCCCTTTTGAGCATTTCGATATTGTCCACTCTCTTCTCTCTTATGCTTGCATTAGAAGTTACTGCTGCTGCTGTTATCCTATATCTGCTGCATAGCCTGTTTAATTGTAACCTGTTGTTGATACTTACCTGTTATCCTAAACTGTTTAGTATAGTTTGGGTAGAGACCCAACAGAGACCCCACATTATCTCGACTGCCCCGCTGGATCATCAGAAGACCCGAATAACGGGATCGAAGACCAGGCCCCGGCACCGCACGTCACTTCCCCTTAGTTGCTCGACACTACTGGGTTACTATCGAGTGCCGAGGGTGATACCTCGTGAGCACTTCTGATGATAACCTTGTAGGTTAGTTAATCGGGCGTGGTCAGCGAGGGTGATTCCTCCTACACCACCCTCGATAACGACACCGTCGCGCAACTCCTCAAGAGTGGACCTCGAGGGTGATTCCTCCTCCGTTCACCTTGACGGTAACATTAGAGGGAATTCCATCGCGGGTGATTCCTCAGGGTTCCCCTTGGTGTTAGACACACGGTTACCTTTGTTATTATGACTGAACACTAAACCGTGATACTAAAGACGGGTCGGCCCTGAGGGGTACCCGCGAGCTTAATTGCGAGTGATGTGGAGTCGGGTTGACCTGGAGGGTGCCCGCGAGATAAATACGAGGCGTGGCCGGGCATTCCTAGCCCTTGCCGCAAGTCCTCGAGACGGGGCGACGGGGTCACATCGATCATGAGTCTCTGCTCGTTACCGCGCGCTCCTAATCCACTAACGGTTTGGATATTTGATCCGAGGGGCCTCTGGCCTGATTGCACTAACCATCACGTGGGCATAGTATGGGCATTCTGCGTCGTATATTTCAGCCGGAGCTTAATGGACGTCAGCGACTGAGCGGCGCGCGCTGGATTGGACTGGTTACGCAACCGCGCTTGCATTAAGGGGTTGCTAGGTCTACTTCCGGCCGCCCTCGCAACGTGCAGGAGTTCCCGGGGCGATGGCCCAAGACCCCTGGGGGCATAGGTTTAGTCCGGTGTGCTGACCTCTCTGTTAAGTTTTCGGTCGGGTTGCGGCGTATCGTTTGGCCGAGGCCGGGCATGACCCAGAAAAGTGTGTCCGGCCGGAGTTAATTGAGCGTGGTGGGTAAGTTGGTGCACCCCTGCAGGGAAGAACTAATCTATCGATAGCCTGTCCTACGGTAACGGACACTCGGAGTTGTATCCCGATCGGTACAACTAGAACTGGTGACTTGAGATGATACTGGATAGTATGGCTTTGGGATCGCTTTCTCGCAGGGAGTCGAGGAAGGATCTCTGGGCGAGGTTGATGACATTACTACTACTTTACATTATGTTAATCTGCACTCTTCTAATGCTGCAAGACCGATGAAGATGCTGAAGATGCTAGTCTTCGATAGGACTAGGCTTTCCCCCTCTATTCTGGCATTTCTGCAGCCCAGTCCACATATACAGCCCCCTTTGAAAATGTTGCATATGTAGTGTAGATCCTTGCTTGCTGAGTACTTCGGATGAGTACTCACGTTTGCTTTATTTTCTTTTTCTCCCCATATCCAATTGACGCCGCCAGATGACGGAGCCCCTGAGATAGCTGCCCCCATCAACGACTATGGCTACTACTACTACCCTCCCGGCGAGTACTACTACGAGGAGCCGACCGACGATCATGAATAGGATTCGGAGGGTCCTAGGAAGGAGGCCTACGCCTTTCGATCGTAGTATTTTTATTTTGCCCCGCCTTTCTAAAGGCCTATCTGTTCTTCCGTAATATCTGTACCCAGATATCTGATGCTTCCGCTGACACTTGTATGCCATCGAGCTATGTATTCGAGCCCTCGAGGCCCTGGCTTGTAATATAAAGCTTGTATGAATTTATTTATGTTTTAGAGTTGTGTTGTGATATCTTCAAGTGAGTCCTTAGGCTTGATCGTGTGCATTTGCGTGTATGATTAGTGCACGATTAAGCCGGGGTCATCACAAGCGGTCGCGCTCGGGCTGACTTTAAACGTAGGCACCGGCCCAGCCCCCGCTCGTGGGACGATTAGGAGGTGGGCGTTAGGCAACCGTTGCTGCTCTTAAAAAACTCGAGGAATAGAAAAACACGCAGGAAAAAACCCCAACCCCTTTCGAATAAAGAAGCAAAAACCTCAAATTTCATTTCGAGAAGTGGCGAATTGGTTACAAGAGTGAGCGAAAGGAAAAGCCGCGTTCGGCGCCTATACTAGTCTTCCCACCAGCGCGGAGCATGGGGCCTCCACTCGGCGTGGGCATAGTCACTGCTTGACCGTGTCGTTCGCCAGCGCGGAGCATGGGGCTTCCACTTGGGTGTGGGCATAGTCGCTGTTCGATCGTGTCGTCCGCCAGCGCGGTGTAGGGTAACGCAGCAGAAAACGAAAATTTTCCGACCTACGCACCAGCCCAGGACCACTATGGAGACTGCATACAAGGTTTGATCATTTTCGTTACCGACTCGTAGCGCAGCGAAAGTAGAGTCGATGACGATCGGTGGTGCAGATCCCCGCAGCTAGGATTTACAACCTCCCAACCGCGAGGATGTATACCCTCGTCTTCCCTTCGGACAGCCCTCCGGGAGGCGGTCGAACAGTCCCCTGGACGGTGTCGCGGACAGCCCTTCGGGAGGACCTTCGAAACTCGAACGGTCACTCGGACAGCCCTTCGGGAGGACTCACAGAACTCGGACCGTCACTTGGACAGCCCTTCGGGAGGCACTCACGAACAGCCCCTCGGGCACTAAGATCGAAACTACGACCTCTCTACAGAGTTGCACACATACGGTGTCAACTATCCGGCAGGGCTTCGCCGTCCAGAACTAGTTACCACCGGAACCCAGACAGCCTTTCGGCTCTACGAAACTCTTTTCGTGGGAGGGAGAGAGAAGCCAGATCATTGCATGGCACTTGTATGTGAGAAGGAGTGAGTCTTTAGGCAGCCCCCTCCACCCCTATTTATAGGCCAAGCCCAAGGGTGGCTTCTCCAAGAAGCCAAGGGGAAAAATACCAAAGGACCCTCAAGGTGGCTTCTCCAAGAAGCCACCCAAAAAGCACTTTCACTATTCACGACGACATTTTTCAGCATCCGTTCAAACTGAAAATATTTATGTGGGCTTAGAACATTTCCAGTACCCACTAAAATAATTTTCAACGCGTTCTGGAACAATTCCAGTTTAGTGATTTCATCTGCGAAAAGCATCTGAAGCGGTTCCGGCAGCCCCGGAACATTTCCGGTTTTTCTTCCAGAAAATTCCCAGAAGTTTCCAGAATGATTCTGGCATCCTCCAAGAATTATCAGGCATGTGCCGAAACCATTTTGACTTAATGGTATCCCCTGAAACAACTTTTCAGTTTCACCGGAACTCATCCGGTGATCTCTCTCTGCGGAACTTTTCCGCTGTCCGAAACTTTTCGGTGTCCGAAACTTTTTCGGTGATTTTCTCTCAGACTCCCTGTCTAGTATTCAGCAGATAGATGACCCTTAAGCGTGTGACCCTATAGGTTCGGTGAAGTATAGACATGACACGGAACCCCTTCCGATCAATGATCAACATCGGAGCCGTGGACACCCATATTGACCCCTATACCCACACGAATGAATATTCGAGTGAACCTCCAGTTGCCGTGTGCTATTCCTGTTGCTTCGCGATATGTTACAAATACCCGAGGTGAGACATGATGGCATCCCCGTGGGTCAACAACTTGTCCACTATGCCAGTTACCTCGTTACCGGTATTTGTTCTCTTTTCTCATTCCCGTGTTCCGGCATCCCCGTGATCAAATCACAAAGTGTCTGGCCAGACGATGATGGATACCGTAACACCGAGAGGGCCCAGAGATATCTCTCCATCGCCGGAGGAGCAAATCCCAATCTTGAGCTATCAAGTTACTTGACACACTTTTCCATGAACCCGTAAGCCGCCGTAATAGCCACCCATTTACGGATGACGTTTAACAAACCCCAAAGTTCATGAAGCAAGCATGAAGAAACTCGATACTCTCATGGTCTAAGGAATCATGCAAACATTAACCATCTCTGTGTTATTAACCATTAACTTGTGACGAAAGAATCTCATAGCATAACATCAATCGGGTCGATTCAACACAAATGTTCTGCTAACATTGTGCCCTCAAAATTGCTGGCATAGTCATGCCCATGATCAGGAAAACAGGATCATCATGCAATACTTGAGCCAGTCATAGAGGCTTGACTAGGAATACATTTTATCGTTTATTATTCCACACGTGCATATGAGTCTTCCTCCAAGCCTCGTTTTATTTGTAGACTCGAGAACCATAGCAGTTATAGCATGGAACATAAACCTAATTATGAACAGGGAGATAATCAATAACATTTATTATTGCCTCTAGGGCATATCTCCTACAGTAATATATTAATATCATTATTCATAACATACATCTCATTCTCAATGAAAGTATGGCCCTTATGTTATTCATAACTTCGAACATCAAAAGTTCTCTTATGAACAACCTTCTTGCAAGATACCTTATGCAATGGGCTAGAGTTTGTGAAACTCTAAATGAATTATGAAAATAAATACAGACGGTAATACACCGATGGAAGGTATAGTAACATTTTACTATGTTCCCTGTGTATACCAAAACCTCATTCTTGGCTAGTCTTTCAGGCCATAGTAGTTCTTACATCGAGTTGCAACAGAATGCAATCGAGCGGGTATATTTGTGATTAACTCACAATACCCAAGAATTAGTGATTAACAATTTAATCATAATTCCCAAGAACTATATCTTTGACCAGCCTTCTATACATCAAAAACTTGTATGACATTCATACTTGAGCTGGATATTCCAGTCTTCTCTCTTTTTGCCTTTATACTTCTAACAGTTTAACTTTTAGTATTTCTCCTACTCTCAGAAGCACCCAACTTAAGAGTGGCATTAGCCCTGGACTTCCTAGGAGTGAAAGTTTCACTAACACCCTTCGGACACTTCCATTATCTTTAAGTTGTTGTTTTATTCACCTTTCATCATATGACAGGCGTTCTACTGGATCCCTCTCTTATCAGTCTAATGCATAGTAAACTCCTTTACTAATAGTTTGCAAACAAACATTGCTTTGGATATCTCATATCTTTTAGCCTTTGTCTGTCTCTGAAAATGATTTTCAGATTCCATGAATATCACATAACTATCCAAACTTTCGAAGTTCGGGTCTCATGGAAGCAAACATATTGCACTTGACTAAAAATGGAATTCTAGCTTTTGGACCGAAGGACGAGAGTCACATGATCCATAGCATAAGCGAGAGAATACCGAAAGTATGCGATAGGACAAAGTCCTTCTTGGCACTCTTGAGGACAATCCTCACATTACGTTACCAACCGTAAAGTTTTTAACCAGATATTTAACAGCTATTCAATTTTAATAGGGAAGGTGGAAACGCGAGCCATTATTCTACAACTATTTTGCAAACCACACTTAGACAGTGTTCATAATTAATTGCACTGAGAATTGAACAAGTTAATTCAACAGTGCTCTCCCACTCAAATCAATATCTCTCATAATTGATTGTGAGTGATTCAAGATCCGCATTTCAATTCAACGCCATTGACGGGTTCATCACTGATGACGTGAATTTCAATCGGTAGGCCAACTTGCCAATCACATCTCTATGTGACTCTTGTCCATCTTTCGATGCATGTGTTCCGAGCTCAGGACTGTCCTGCCTGAACGTCAAGACAACCAAGTGATCACGCAGTGAGGTCTGACCTTCACCCGCCTTACACCTCTCTAATCGTTCGTGCTCATGTGTACATGGCGCACCCCGAAAAGATACGTGTTGTAGACGGTGCTACACTTGGGAGAACACTAACTACTTGATATTTTGTGAGAGATCACCCTAATAAAAGCGACTACCGCGCAATCAAGAAGGGTGCATCATAAGGGATAAACATCTCAGGCAATTCATAATTAGCATGATATGGTATAGCCCTTTCTGACGGAGAAGTCTTGTATTTCTTCATCTCCGGCATTCGCGTCGGTGTTCACCTTCACGAAGATTGCCACCACCTTGTCGATGCAGCAGATAATATTGCTATCTCTATAGCTAATAAAATAATGCATTACACAAGGTTGACACACAGGTCATTTAAAGTGCAATCATATGGCTCCAGCCATCATGCCGAATCATGACACGCAGGTCATGTTAATCAATTTACATCATATAGTCATCTCATACATAATCAAATTATTATGAGCACTGCTATACCACATCACATGCACATGCAAACCCTCCTGCAAAACCAAGTTAGACGCCTCTAATTGGTTCATGCAAAAACTTGTTATACGTGGCTTCTAAGGTTTCGAAACAAACCGAAGCTACCAACGTCCATCATCAAGTATGATAATCCAAGTCGCTAGATTAACTTTCCAGGGTGTATGAAAACCGAGATAATAAAATCTCGAGCCCCATACTAAACTTCGTCATACGCATGACCCCCGTGCAGATCATATCTGCATTGCCCTTTCGTTTGCGAAATTTCATCTTTCTTTTTAACTATGGTGGAATTCAATGAACTGTTAGCACTTCGTTGATCAATCAGGATCGCGGATTGCCAGAACCTTGAAACTCCACCATACTGTTATCAAGATCAGAAATATGCAAATTCCAGGGAAGCAACAAGAACATCAGGTAACAGATTTCATCTGCTACCCGCACAAATAATTTTCAGTAATAGAACTCATCTACTACCTAATTATATTGTGCAACACCCATACATCTCTATGTATTCTAGATCGCAACCTGCATCTACGCATAGCACGGCTCATGATGCCACTGTAGGGTAACGCAGCAGAAAACGAAAATTTTCCGACCTACGCACCAGCCCAGGACCACTATGGAGACTGCATACAAGGTTTGATCATTTTCGTTACCGACTCGTAGCGCAGCGAAAGTAGAGTCGATGACGATCGGTGGTGCAGATCCCCGCAGCTAGGATTTACAACCTCCCAACCGCGAGGATGTATACTCTCGTCTTCCCTTCGGACAGCCCTCCGGGAGGCGGTCGAACAGTCCCCTGGACGGTGTCGCGGACAGCCCTTCGGGAGGACCTTCGAAACTCGAACGGTCACTCGGACAGCCCTTCGGGAGGACTCACAGAACTCGGACCGTCACTTGGACAGCCCTTCGGGAGGCACTCACGAACAGCCCCTCGGGCACTAAGATCGAAACTACGACCTCTCTACAGAGTTGCACACATACGGTGTCAACTATCCGGCAGGGCTTCGCCGTCCAGAACTAGTTCCCACCGGAACCCAGACAGCCTTTCGGCTCTACGAAACTCTTTTCGTGGGAGGGAGAGAGAAGCCAGATCATTGCATGGCACTTGTATGTGAGAAGGAGTGAGTCTTTAGGCAGCCCCCTCCACCCTTATTTATAGGCCAAGCCCAAGGGTGGCTTCTCCAAGAAGCCAAGGGGAAAAATACCAAAGGACCCTCAAGGTGGCTTCTCCAAGAAGCCACCCAAAAAGCACTTTCACTATTCACGACGACATTTTTCAGCGTCCGTTCAAACTGAAAATATTTATGTGGGCTTAGAACATTTCCAGTACCCACTAAAATAATTTTCAACGCGTTCTGGAACAATTCCAGTTTAGTGATTTCATCTGCGAAAAGCATCTGAAGCGGTTCCGGCAGCCCCGGAACATTTCCGGTTTTTCTTCCAGAAAATTCCCAGAAGTTTCCAGAATGATTCTGGCATCCTCCAAGAATTATCAGGCATGTGCCGAAACCATTTTGACTTAATGGTATCCCCTGAAACAACTTTTCAGTTTCACCGGAACTCATCCGGTGACCTCTCTCTGCGGAACTTTTCCGCTGTCCGAAACTTTTCGGTGTCCGAAACTTTTCGGTGTCCGAAACTTTTTCGGTGATTTTCTCTCAGACTCCCTGTCTAGTATTCAGCAGATAGATGACCCTTAAGCGTGTGACCCTATAGGTTCGGTGAAGTATAGACATGACCTGGAACCCCTTCCGATCAATGATCAACATCGGAGCCGTGGACACCCATATTGACCCCTATACCCACACGAATGAATATTCGAGTGAACCTCCAGTTGCCGTGTGCTATTCCTGTTGCTTCACGATATGTTACAAATACCCGAGGTTAGACATGTTGGCATCCCCGTGGATCAACAACTTGTCCACTATGCCAGTTACCCCGTTATCGGTATTGTTCTCTTTTCTCGTTACCGTGTTCCGGCATCCCCGTGATCAAATCACAAAGTGTCTGGCCAGACGATGATGGATACCGTAACACCGAGAGGGCCCAGAGATATCTCTCCATCGTCAGAGGAGCAAATCCCAATCTTGAGCTATCAAGTTACTTGACATACTTTCCCATGAACCCGTAAGCCGCCGTAATAGCCATCCATTTACGAATGACGTTTAACAAACCCCAAAGTTCATGAATCAAGCATGAAGAAACTCGATACTCTCATGGTCTGAGGAATCATGCAAACATTAACCATCTCTGTGTTATTAACCATTAACTCATGACGAATGTATCTCATAGCATAACATCAATTCGGGTCGATTCAACACAAATGTCCTTCCTGACATTGTGCCCTCAAAGTTGCTGGCATAGACATGCCCATGATTGGAAAAACATAATCATCATGCAACACTTGAGCTAGTCTTAGAGGCACGACTAGGAATACATTTTACCGTTTATTATACCACACGTGCACATGGGTTTTCCCCAGAGCCTTTATGGATATACGGGCTCGGGAACCATAGCAGTTATAGCATGGAATATAAACTTAATTATGAACAGGGAGATAATTAATAACATTTATTATTTCCTCTAGGGCATATCTCCTACACGCGGAGCATGGAGCTTCCACTTGGCGTGGGTGGGAGCCCCCGTGAGGCCAAGGGGCGGCGCTCAGGGAGACTCCGGGGCGTGTACAACTCCACTCATTATTACGTGAGAGTGTCACGGGTAGGGCTTCGGGAGGCGCAGGACGGGGGCCTCCCCCCTGGGTGAGAGCCTATGGAGGCCCTCCCTGGAGAGGACCCGCCTCAGGATGGGGTCTCCGACTTCGAGGGTCTGGGGGCGGATGCTGCGGCAATGGTAGCGCCGCTGCGCCTGTTGGTACCTCGCGGCGCGGAGCGAGGCTTGGCGACGGGGCTCCTCCCCGAGCACGTGATTTGTTCCCCGCGAGGCATCCTGACGCGCCTCGCCGAATGCCAAGACCCGCGGGGAGCGATGCCTGACCTCGTGTGGGAGGACCGCCTCAGCCCCGCAGACGAGGAAGAACGGGGTCTCGCCGGTGGGCTTAGTCGCGGTGGTGCGGATGGACCACAACACGGACCGAAGCTCACCGAGCCAACCCCTGCCGCAGGCCTCAAGCTTCCTCTTGAAGCTCCTTGTCTTGAGGCCCCTTAGGACCTCCGTGTTGGCACGCTCAGCCTGACCGTTGCTCCGCGGGTGCGCCACCGAAGCATATCTACGTTCCAAGGTTAGCACAACATGTCCTGGAGAGGTTGCTTGTGAATTGGGAGCCATTGTCAGTAATGATACGGTTGGGGACACCGAAATGGCTCACAAGGCCCTTGATGAACTTGACGGCCAAGCCAGCGGGAATGGTGCGCACGGGCTCCACCTCCGCCCGCTTGGTGAACTTGTCGATGGTGACGCAGAGGTAGCGGTGGCGCCATGCCCGCTTGTGATATCGCCTGCTTCCTTGCCCATGCGCTTGTGCTTGAAATCAGCCTCCGGGTTCCTTCGCCTCGTTGACCGTCATCGCCGCCGCCGGATCATGCCTGCTAGGAGGTGGCCCGCCGTGGTGCCTCCCGCGGAGGGCCACTTATCCCGACTAAAACCCGGGGGAGCGCCTCTCGGGCTGGAGGGGGTATCCCGTCCGTAACCTCGCCACTACGGAGCTCCCCAGGTCCTCCCCGAAAAGACGAGCAGATGCAACAGGGGCAAGCGCGGACCCGGGGCGAGGGCCACAACACAGGTGGGGGTCGAAAAGGTTCCACGCCCCCACAAGCGGCGTCTAACAGCTGAGCGATCCTGTTGAGCCAAGCATCATAGTCACCACCAGCGGGGCGGTAGCGCAACAACTCTCGTGCCACAAGAAGTGCAGCCTGCGCGTCTGTCAGCCCACAATGGGTGAGGGCGTGGTGGCGCGGTCGTTGCGCTACGCGAAGGGTGGTGTTGATGGGTTCTGCCACCGACGAGCAGCTGCGCCAGTAACCGCATTAGCCGTGGGGGGGAACGGTGCGGCAGGGAGTACCACGGCTGAGGGGCGCCGCGAGCAGCCCAACGCTCAGCGCGAACTCGGCGAGCTTTTGCCATGAACGCAACGGGGCGAGGATAGAGCACGGTTGATGAAGAGGCGGAGCTTCGACACGCCCCCTACCTGGCATGCCAAATGTCGGATTCAGGGCTCCGCAGACCCAAGAAGGTTTCAACTCTGGGGCGTGTGCGAAGATCCTAACCAACTCTAGTCTCAAGCTCACCACCCCATGGCCTAGCCTCGTTGAGTTTGTGCGAGCGGGGAAGAAGATGAACACGGAGATTTACCCAGGTTCGGGCCACCTTGCGGTGTAAAACCCTACTCCTGCTTTTGGTGGATTGGCCTCACGAGGAGGTGGAGGATGAACTAGTACAGTGGTTGAGCGACCTCGCGAGGGTTCGGGTAGTGAGGATGGATCGGTCGGTCTCTCCTTTTCTACGGTGATGGCTAGCCCATATTTATAGTGGCCTTGGTCCTCTTCCCTCATAGCTTAGGCGGGAAGGGATCCCACAATGGCCAATTTGAAAGGGGATAAGGAGTACATCTTATCTTGACGAAAGGTGGTCTTCGCCTGCAAAGTTTCTGGCCATGACGCAGCGGTGGGCTCGGCGATGACATCCGTCCTGCCGAGATCGTGGTCTTGGTCTCGTTGCACCGGAATGGAAAGCTTTGGGGCCTTCCTCGGGAACCTGTGCCTGCCCTTGCTCCCTTAGCACCGAAGAGGAAACTGTCCCCTCTGCGCCCGTTGGCGCCCGCCTGGCCTTGGTCGTCATGGTTCACGTCATCACAGCCTCACGAGGCGAGGGGCTTGCATAGACATCTCCGCTCCTCAGGAGGCAGCTTGGGGAGTCTGCTCCTCTGGAGGTCTTGGCGTCGTTCTCCTCGCGAGGCCGGGGACCTCGCGAGGGTCTTGTCTTGGAGTTGTTATAGCTGGGCCGTACCGGGCCGTCGACGAGCCCACCCGCTGGGCTGCAGGCAAGTAGATCTGGGTACCCCCGATCCCAAAACGCCGAAAGAACCAAAGGGTATTTCCTTTTACAATGCCCTCTATTTTCCTCTGCCATACCATTGTGGAAGTGCAAGTAAGTTGGTGGGAAACCAACCACCGTAAGCAGCTCAAACAATTCCGTCATGGCAAAACCGTGGGTATCAAAAGAGAAGAAACGAAGGGAGCACCGAACGCTCTCAGAGTTTAGTGACTTCTGGTCGTCCGATCGACTCCTTGATGCGTCTTCGGTTGTTCGATCTCGCCTCCGGACGATCTCGGCCGCCGTATCAAAAACCGGCGCTCTAGCGATGAATAGTGCAACATCCGGTGTGCCACCGCCTGTAATTTCCTTGCCTCGCCGAGGGCATTTTAGTCATTTCACCTGGTTGAGAAAAGATCTCATAGCGCAGGCAGGGGTGAGACCGTGGAGCCCGAGCACCGGGTCGTTCCCCTCCCCCCTCCAGCCCGCTCTCCTCTCCTCTTCGTCCCGCCCCGCCTCTCTCTCCCCCTCCCGTGCCCGCCTCCCTGCCCCGCCGCTGGCCGCCGCCGCCGCTCGCTCGGGCACCTATCCACGATCTCGCGCCGCCCCTCTCCTCTTCCTCCCGCCTCACCTCTCTCACTCCTTCCAAACCCTAGATCGCCTCCCTGCCCCGTCGCCGTCGGATCGTCTCCTTCTCCACCCCTCTCGCTGACGAGGAGGAGCTGGCGCTCGGGGAGGATGAGGAGATGGCCGCCTCCAGGGAGCAGCAGGAGGAGGAGGGGCACGCGGCGCCGGAGACCAAGAAGGCCAGGAACATGGCCACCGGCGACAAGGAGCCCGAGTTCCTCGGTGAGCCGTCCCCGCCGATGAGGTCTGCGCCAAGTGGCCGCAGCGCTTCCAGCGTGGCTCTCCCATGAGGTACGCCCCGGATCCGTCGCCCATCCGCCCTGCCCTGACCCTTCTCCTTCACGCGCCGGCCGGGCTGATGTGGACCGATGCCACTGCCATACCTCCAGCGCTCCCTGGCCGCCAACCCTACATCTCCACTCAGGTACAGCTCGCCACTCCCCTCTACTCTCTGGTATGGATCGGTGGTGTGGGTAAATAACTGGACATTAGGCAATGTCCAGATTTGTGAGCGTAGCAAACACTGGAGGCAATGGATGTATAGTGTGGCCATGTTCTGGTCTGACCAAGCTGAAGGAAGCACGTCCAGATTGGTTCTCTGCATGGTGAGGTTAGATTAATTGAGATTAGCTTCTTCTAAAAATCTGTCCCAATGCAATTAGCAGGCAAGCAAACTCGAAGAATGAAATTGTGAATGGCATGTATATTAGTGATCTGTAGACTGGAGTGTGTAACTTACTAACTTGCATGACGTATATCAGGATTTTGCTTTGTTTGCTCAAATAAATTTTGTCCATTTATATGCAGCCGACCAAGAAGGCCAGGAACGTGGCCACCGGTGACAAGGAGCCCGAGTTCATCGGCGAGCCGTCCCCGGCGATGAGGCCTGCGCCAAGTGCCCAAGTGGCCGCAGCGCTACCAGCACGGCTCTCCCATGAGGTACTCCCCAGATCCGTCGCCCATCTGCCCCGCCCTGACCCGTCACCTTCACGCGCCGGCTGGGCTGATGTGGACGCGGCTGCGAGCTCGACGTGAGAGCAGCGGCAGCGACGAGCTCACCAGGCTCTTTTACCGCGCCTACTAGACCTCCAGGTCCATCTCCCCCTCCCCTCTCCCTCTCTCTCCCTCACTAGAGATTTGGTTTGGTGTTCATGGAGAGGCCCGCCCAACAAATCAGTCTTGGTTCTGTTTCTATTGTTAGTTCCAAAAGATATGTTCACTTCTTGGCGATTTTTAACTCTACAACATGTCTACTCTTAGTTTAGATATATATTTTATTCTAGCTGCGTTGCTGTGAGCGAGCAGATTTCTTATGGGGAATGGCGATGATTGCTTGGGCTTTCATTTTGATTCCCTTTGTATCCCAAACATAGTTTTTCCACAGTCGATGTATGTACCGGTTTGCCAGGATACTCCATGTAGCAGTTTTTGTTTGTTTTTATTCATATAAGTACTAGACTCCCGTACAAAACACAGAGATGAACTGCACTATATGTTTTCTGATCCGTTGGGCCCAAACATGTACAAGTGGATCTGATCGTTAGATTTGAATTCAATTTTGGACTTTCTCTTAGCTACTATATATAGTACAATTACTTTATTTGCCCTCCTGTGGCCGCTAACTAAATCCTTGTGTTTTCTTCTTCTTTTGCTCAGGGCTCTATGCTCTTATCACTTGAGTGAGAGTAGTGTCACCTCCTTTGAAAATAAAGTGTCTTCGTGCTTCACTTTTGTCTACTTTAATCCTAATGCACGTATGTGCATTCCTTTGTTGTCATTCATGCTAATTCTGTACTTCTACAATGACAACTCGGTATATCTTAGTTGCACGTTGTTGAGTCATTTAAAATGACGCAGAACCCTATATGATATGTTCATCATGCTGATTTATACTAGCTTTGTTGCCTACTATTGGTGTAAAGCAAGAGTGTGGTGTTACTTTAAACGTTGTTGTTGTTGTTCTAGGTTTGATTATTTGTAGCTTTGTATAGTTGCTGCTGCAGCCGCTACTATATGCTTAATCCATATGTATAATTTTTTTTAGAAACGCATCCACGGTTTATGGTAGGAGACCCGGAGAAGAACAAGCAACTTTATCTAAGAATGGAAGAGCTAGCACCAAAGAGCCCCAGCCCACCTCCAAGATCAAGTTCTACATGCAATTCACGGATAGTGGTATGATGCTTATCCTGCCTTTTTATTAAGATGAACATGCTTTGTTTGGTTAACTGGATAAGGCATCTCAAAATAATTCTGAGAGATTCTCATTTGGAGCTTCACTGAGAGTCTAAGATGCATTTGTTAGGGCTAATGCTCTCCTTTTCACTGTATATCTCAGATGCTTAATCAACAACAACTAGACCAGGTACAGTTGATGCAGTTTCGAAAAAAACATGATATATCAAAATTGGCCAGAATATAGTAGTCACAATTTTTTTAAATGATGGATAGGATGATCCTCTTCTTGTGCTTCGACTTAAGTTTTCAGACAAGTTAAACTTCTCTTGGAAAGAAAAAGCACCGTACCGTATTGCAGATGTCTGGTGACTGGAAGTAAATTAGTTTCCTGAAGCCACTCAATCGGCAAGGTGATCAATGGAAAATTCTTAGACCATCCCCTGTATTTTAAAAGTATCTTTCCTTTTGGGTTGTTCTTGATGTCTGTTTTATGGATAATGTGGTGATAACAAAACTTTTTTGCTAGATGAGTAAAGAAACGCATTGAGTTAAAACTAGATTGGAGTGCACATAGTTTCGATTTGGTTTCCTACAAGTAAAATATGATGTCGGTAGCTGACGCGTGTTATCATATTATGTCAGCTTACTTAATATAGTACATGCAATACTCATGCATGGTTTGAAAAAACATATCTTGGCAGCTTTATTATTTGAGGTTCCTCAGTTTCTGAATTTGGTAAATGATACTTTTCTTCTTCTTGATGACATAGTTAGCCATCTGAAGTGATCCAAGGTGCTGCTCAGAATCTGGGTGGCGAAGGAACTTCTGTCAGCAGTGCACAAGAAGGAAGGCATCCGCACAGGCTCAAATTTTGACAATGAGGACACATCAAGATGATTAATGGTGTTGTCAATGCTACGAGAAATAGTGTACAATAAAGAAAAATTGAGTAACTATTGTGCATCTATCAGTTAGATAGTGCTTACTTTTTTAGCTCACGGTACAGTTTGCCTTTTATGTTGCTGTAGGCGTTGCTGTTTTGAAGTTCTTCAGCACATACATGCATTTGCATATTAGTTTTTCCTTGATCATGGCACCCTTAACAATTATGCAACTACAGTACACATAGGATATGCACATCTATGGGCTTCTTTTCTGCTAGGGTAAAAGTTTTTCAGCCTGCTTCAGTCATCTGCGAAATAAATTCTATGTAAACTGGGACACATTTTAGTGCAGAAATTTAAATAGAATGAAAGTTCATTTGTTCTAAATACAAATTAGAGCATACATGGACATCTATTTTCCTTCTGCACAATGGTTAGTGTAAAAATATGGTTAGGTGTACATGATAAAAAGATACAACATCTGAGAAACTTGTAATTATCCTGCAACGTTTTGATGTGGTTGCACATTCTTGTGTTGACTAGGCCAGATTTCTTGCATGGCTCAATTTAGTTAGTGCCCCCCTTATTATCAGGTAGGTACTACTTAAAACACCTCTTCTTAATGTTTTATTTCGTGGTACACAGTATGATGGAGCGTTAGTTAGCTTGGCTTTTGTGACACTCATTGATGAGCTTTCCATTTAGGAGTTTATCTTGGTGGATATCTAAATTATTGTTCATTGAGATTGCTTTAGGTGATTGGTTGATGCACAGTCCTAAGCAAACAAACCTTACTCATCTCCTTCTCTGTAAATCATTGCATGCAGGTTGTCGGCACATCTTCTAACCAAGTCACCTCCATTGATCCGCGCCTTGCTCCTCCTTCCCACGGGGTCGCGACTGTCCTCCCTTGTGTCCCCATCGTTCCTCCTCCATCATGCGTGCTGGCCGACGGCAAGGTAGCCACCGGTGAGTAGCACGCTCCATCCTACCCATGCTCTTTGAAGGTAAGCCCTCTTGATACCTACATATTGATTCTGCTGTTGCTAATCTCCTTTCCTATGGACGCCTCTACCAGATCCGCCGCCGGTGCGAAGTGCGCCATCCCGCGCTCCCTTCCATCCATCCTCCTTCTCAAGGCCGTTCCTCCTGGCCGGGCTGATTTCATGGTCGTGTTGCAGTTGGTTCCAGTTCTGACCGCGCGCCTCGCATCCACCGTCTGCCGTCCACCGTTTGCTCGGTTGCCGCCATGGGAAAAGTTAATTCTTCCTTCCTTTCTTTATCCTTCCAGTTTTCCTGCTGATGTGCACCTATACATGAGCAATTGATTTTCTCTAAAAAATACATGATGTTGTTCCATTCGCTTTCTCTAATTGATGTGGTTGAGCAATTGATTTTCTCTAAAAATACATGATGTTCTTCCATTCGCTTTCTGGTCTGATCCTAAATATCATGTGTATCAAACTAATCATTGATACTGCAACTGAAGCTAGCTCTTATGGAGATAAAGAATTACTACACTGCTGTCTGCATGCGTGTGAAGCTCTTATGGAGATAATTACTTACATACCAAAACCATATATGAGTCCGTTGTTTATTATTGTTCACCAGAAATGATGATAAATTTGGTAATTAACTGGTGTCTATTAAGTGTGAACTTTATCGAAAAAATATTGTGTGTTTCGGGCCTATGAGTCTTTGTTTTGTTTGTTTTCCAGAGCACACAGTAAATAAAACAGAGCACAAAGCAGTAGCCTTTGGAGCAGGTTACAGTTTCTACTTGGAATTAAAGGATTTGGAGCAGGCTACATCTGTGATGACACAGATTGGTTATGCATGATCTCTTAGTAATGAAACTCTTTCCTTGCCTGTACCTAATCTTGTATGTTCCATTCTTTTTCCTTTTGAGTGGATTTCTATATGGAATACCATCTATTTCTAATGAATTTATATGTTGCTTGCTGCCTTTTTTAATTAGATAGATCCAATAATTATACCAATGAATAGATTTTTTTTGTGACTGATATATGATGCAGTGATATAAATGCTATATATTTTGTATCCGATATGCAAGGTTACCTGAATCTCCTCGCATATTTTTTTTGAAGGAAGAGTGAACGCAGTCCTGAATGCAGTCAATAGGCGCACTCCATTTAGAACAATGGAAGCATCATTAAATTAACTTGGTTGACAGATGGTTCAAGCTGCTCGTCGTCTAATGGAAAGCTTGGCCTAATCAAAATATCTGGGAGGTAGCTATGGTAGTCTCATTGTAATTTCTACTCTACCATCAAGGTTCTCCACGATGATTGAGAAGATCATGACTACTTAACAAGCTTTTGGAAGCTGTGACAGAAGGCATGGAAACCATGGTAAGTCAAAGCATATAAACCTCAAAATTATGCAGCTGATCATATCATATTGCCACTGGAATGAAATTGTCTATTCTAAAGTGTTCTACACTAAAGCTATCATCTGCGCTTCATTTATTTTAATCATTCCTCACCAGAACTACTTTATTAGTAGTGAAAGGCATCACGTAATTTATTCATTGCCAAAAAATACTATCATGCTCCCAATTTAGCTGGCAATTGGTGCACATGTCTGCCAGGACTAAGGGAATCAAGAAACAGTCCTTCAGCTACTAATTATGGTCGTTTTTTATAACAGCTTAGCTAGCTACCTATTTGTAGTAAAGTTCGGCTACATAATTCTCTTCGTCCATTAGTTAGTCCTTGGTCCTCCTGGTTACTGTTGAATGATTGTTATTTTTTTAGCTCACCTTTTGTGTGCTCCTATTGCTCAAGCGTGAGTTTTGTCCCACAAGGTTAATGCCACTTCCAATTTTTTATATATTTCTATTTTACTTGCAGCCATTGTCCTGCTTACTCCACAGTTGCAGAAAAATTTCCTTGGTTCCAAATTCTGAATACGCGTTAATCCATCATCTATTTTTGACCCTGTAGAAGAATTTATTCCCAGATGTTTATGCAGGGAAGGAGGAGGCATACCATTGATAGTTTGAATCAAACCAGTAGAGGACACCACCGTCGGTTATGGTGTCGAGTGACGGAACTGCAGTGATCTGGCAGTGTGGCTGTTGACCTCCTTAACATCATTCACGTTCGTCGCTCTGAACCCAGTCAGCAGACAAGTAACTCTTTATCCTTAAATTCCCTGTATAATTTTGTATCCTTAAATTCCCTGCACTATTGTCATGGCTGTTGAATACATCATGTAACCCCACATAAATGGTTAGGAACCAGATAAATTTGATTTATCTTCAATACCCTCTCCAAAATGTATGTGTTGTTTATGCTTCTTATTCTGATCATACACCGCCCCGTATGTGTTGGTTGTAACTTTGTTACAGATGTGAGCTTCACATCACACCCTGTTGTATAATCTACCTCGAATAAATGTTGCGGTGTAAGCGTGATTCCATTTTCCATGATCCTTTACTTCTGCAGATTGTTATTGTGAATTGGTGATTGTCCTGAAAATATCATATTATCTCTACTGTTTATCTCATAGGCCTCTCACAGGCCTACTTCTGAGTATGTTGTTTGAGTGAACTTCTATTCGAGGGCCCGCCTTCTTTAGTAATGCCTACCTCTTAATATTATGTTGCATTAAAACTACTAGATGCTCTCTCAAACTTTTGTTGCTTTGTATGGAAAATAGCCTACTTAGGCAATTTTGGGTTAGCCCTGTATGTGGTTTGCCTACTCAATATTAACCTCATTGTCACTATGTCTGCTTCTGAAACTCTTTAGCACTTAATCAGATTGCTTTTGTGCTGAACTTTATGCCATGCTGCACTTACTCAGGCTAAATCCTTCTGCTTTATCACGAGGACAACAATAGTGTTCATCTGAGCTTGAATTGTGGTGAATGTGACTGATGTTTCAACCGCATACGAAGATGAAGTTCTTTTTGTTTCTCGAGTAATATTATCGTATATAGGCGTGATGCCTCTGCAGAGGTGTTTTGGATCAATACCTTGTCTTTATTGTAAATTATGTGTGACCACCGCTATGAGACACCTTTGGATGGATTTATTACTCCATAGTTATTGTAAATTATGAACAAATTATGCTGTAGTTCCAGTGTTAGTTATCTAATCTACTTCATATGCCTATGCTATCCTGTAGTAATGCATATGCTACACCGGGATTCCTAATAACTTACCATTACCTGCTTGATCAAAATGATGGGACCGGCACCCTCGCGCCAAGGTGCGATCCCGATCTAGTATACTATATTCCATAAGGCTACCGGTGGCGAGATTAATTGGAAGTGAAGACTGGTGTGACAAATGTGTCTAAGCTGCTCGTGTTGCGACGTCTAGATCAGATGAGCAATCATCATTCGGAGGGGATGCCATAGGGGTGCTCGGCGTCTTCCGTTTCTATTTGTCTTGTTCCAAATGGAATCGGTGGTATCCTAAGGTTTTTCTGGCTTCAACTCACGTGATTCATTACTGGTGTTATGTTTGACTTGATATGGATCCCTCAAAGGCACCGACATCAGATGCATTTTACGTACGGTCATGTGCACACTCCAATGGTTGATTGACAGTAGACCCTATTTGCCGTGAAAAGAAAACAGTGTGTACACAGGGGCTAATTTTCGTGTTTTAACCCTTTTCTGTAAGTTGATCCAGATCTGACTCTAATTTGTATAAATTTCGGGATCTGACCATTTTTCTATCGCCAGAGCCCTTGGCGGTAGGGGATAGACCCTGGCGGTAGGGTTGCATGCCCTATCGTAAATTTTTCCTAAGTATCAGACACAGTGTGTGTTCGTACCTACCGTCGGACACAAGATTATATAGGCTACCCTCACCGTGTTTGGCGGTAGGGGTCCGTGCTGCTGATGTGGATAAGTTTCCTACCGCCAGAGACCTTGGCGGTAGGCTGTTATACCCTACCGGCAAGGACCCTGGCGGTAGAAAAAAGGTCAGATCCCGAAATTTTTGCAAACTAAGGTCAGATCTGAACAACTATCAGAATCAAAACACGAAAATTAGCCGTACACAGGTTTTGAAGAACATAAAATTTTCTAGATCGACCACGGAGGGTATTAGGTTGGTGTAGCATGTTTGACTCTGACAGGTGACGAGCACCAACAGCCGCGGCTATACGTAGGTATGTTCTTTCACTGTTTCATGTGACTCTCCGTTAAAAAAAACTATTTCACGTGACTTGCAACTGCAGATTAGTCAAATACAGGTGTCAGTGTTTCTTGTTTTTCATATGCTTTTCCTTGTCTGACGGACTTCTCCTGGCGTTGCCTGTGCCCGTTTCACTGTGCGTGCGTGCTAAATTAATCAGGCTTCAGGATTTGTCGCTCTGCTCACTGCCAATAAATTCGCAGGGAATGTGAGCTAGCAAATCTTGGGCAATCATATACTCCTACATTTCTTTCTGTCCATTGAGCTTGGGCCGCAGTGAATAAAATAGCGTGGCACGTCACAAATAAGATGAATTTCTGACGTCAAATAGTGGAGTATATGCTTAAGTTCTCCAATCACTTTAATCGACCAAACATTTCTAAGTTTGACTATCTATAAAAATAAGTACTGGTATCGAACACATCGTGTCGATATTACTATTTTTCCCATATGACATTCCTTTAAAGCATATAGTCATTTTATAGACAACATGTTTGCGCGGAAAATCCAACTTGAAAATTGTATCAGCTTCCTCCAACGTTTGGAAGTACCATTTTATGTTCGGAATATGTGCATTGTTCATTTGCATGTAGTGGCGGGCGGTGTGGAGTATGTAGAATGGCATCTTCTACTATGCAAAAGTATTATTGGCGTAGTTGAGAGAAAATAAAACAAACTCCTGGTTAAAAATAATCATACGCTTTAATGTCAGGCGAACTAGAATCATGGAGAAATGGGATTGCCCCGTGTTGCTCGAGGGCAACTCGGGTGGCACGAGCCAGCGATGCTAGCGTCCCATCTTCCGTGTCTCCTCCCCTTGCTGCCACAAGGGCTTGCCTCCAATGAGGCAGCAATGTGGTGGCGCGGAAGACCTTGGTGAGTTGGTGGCACGGGCATGTGTTCCCAGCGGGGTGTGGAGGTGAAGCGAGCGGTGGCCCTTAGTGGGGTTTTCGACGGGGGCTCGGTGATGACCATCGGTGGCCCCTCCTCCTCCACCACCTTCCTTTTTTGTAGTATCCACCAATGTTTTGCAACGGTGGTGGGCTTCTTCGCTGTCATTTCTAGTGACGATGCAAGAAATTCATGGCAGCGTGGACCCAACTTTTATGATCGACATTTGACGCATCTTGGGTGCCCATCGACATAGCTTTTGTGGTGCTCGTCGGTGGAGTTGCGCAGGTCAATGATCTCGTGTTGATTTGGCAAGTGGATCTCACATGAGTTCGACGAGGCTTCATAGATACAAGCATTGGGGCCATACAACCACGAGGTTTCGAACTTCCAATCTCTCAGACTCGGTAGCAGGGCTGGGGCTTTTCAGCTTCGAGAGCCTTCTAAAAGTTACTCTATGTGAGTAGCCTCGTAGAGAGGGCGGGTGTCGACATTACCGCATTTGATATCGAGTATGTATCTCCTTCGGGCGAGAACCCATTATCTAGCCTTCTCACTACATCAGAAAACATCGCCAGTTGCGCAATGTTTCCTTGTTTAAGGTGTTGGGTGCTTGGGGGTGATAGCCCCATGTTCAGCCTTTGGGTTGGACCCGACGACGATTGCGTTTGAGCAGTGACTCCTACTTGAAGACGTTGTTTTGGCGTTTTTTGCACTTTGTTAGGTCACATGTAGTTCGACATATGTATTATGATTCACTATCATAATGTTTGGGAGTGGTTGTGGAGATGGTGCGTGAGACAAATCCAATGTAGATGGCATCGACACTACTTTTTCTTTTAAGCCGTATGTTAGGTTTCAATGTTTGGCATTGTTTAGTAACAAATCATATTAAAAAAGAGTTATACCATAGGAGAAAAAGAGCGGACATCAATGTCTTTATATATGTTAACTAATTTTCTTTTTAATTCGATGTGTTGGTTTTCAATGTTCAGCATTGTTTAGTAACAAAACATATTTAAAAAGACTTATACCAATGAAGAAAAGAGCGAATATCAATGCCATTACATATGTCAACTCTTTAGAGCTGGTCTAAGGTGCATCTTAGTGTATGAGTTGTCTTTTTGAAACATCACTGCGGTACAAAGAACATCATAAGTAACAAAAATTGCGTCCATGTTCGTAGACCACCTAGCGACGACTACAAGCATACGAATGAGTTGAAGGCACGCCGCCATCGTCCTCCCTCACCAGAACTGGCCCAACCTTGTTGTAGTAGATAGTCGGGAAATCGTCTTGCTAAGGCCTCAAAGGACCAGTGCACCAGAAAACACCCATCGCTGATGTAGAGAAATGTAGATCGAAAGGATTGAACCTATAAACACAAAATGAATGAAGGTCGGATCCAGGTAGATCCATCAAAGACAAACACTGTCCGGATCGCGTGAGATCCATGAAGACACACCTTCACACACCCTTCTACGACACTGGACGCATCGTCGAAACGGGGCTAGGCAGAGAGAACCTTATTCCATCTTCAGAGAGCCGTCACCGTCTCGCCTTCCTAAGCAAGGGAAACACCCTGAACAAATTCTGAAAACACCTAAAAATGAAGCAGAAACCCTCCCACCAGCAAGGGCCAAGATCCACCATGCCTCTATGGTAGTAAGGCCATAGAAGACGAGGTAGATCGATGACGTTGCTGACGGGAGGCAAGGAAACTCTAGTCGGCTTGGACGCGCTCACGTTTGAGCAATGACTCCTGCTTGGAGACGTTGTCTTGGAGTTTTGTGCACTTTGTTAGGTTACATGTTATTCGACCGATGTATTATGATCTATAGTCATAATGTTCGCGGTAGGTTGTGGAGATGGTGAGCGAGACATATCCAATGTAGATGGCGCAAATGCTTCTTTTCTTTTCAAGCCGGGGTGTTGAGTTTTGATGTTTGGCATTATTTAGTAATAAATCATGTTAAAAAAGAGTTATACCATAGGAGAAAAAGAGCGAACATCAATATCTTTATATATGTTAACTCCTTTTCTTGTTAAGCCGGTGTGTTGGCAATGTTTGGCATTGTTTAGTAACAAGACATGTTAAAAAAGATTTATACCTCAGGAGAAAAAGAGCAAACACCAATGTCTTTATATATGTTAACTCCTTTTCGTTTAAGCCGATGTGTTGGGTTTCAATGTTTGCATTGTTTAGTAATAAATCATATGAAAAAAAGAGTAATGCCATAGGGGGAAAAGAGCAAACAACAATTCCTTTATATATGTTAACTCTTCCTATAGTGTTGGTTTAAGGTGCATCTTACTATATGAATTATTATTTTTCCGAAAAAACTTCCAATCTATACATCAAACATCATGCAGTACGAAGAACATAAAAAGTAAAAAAAGATACATTCATATTCGTAAAATCACCTAGCGATGACTGCAAGCGCATGAACGAATCAAAGACGCGTTGCCGTCATCGCCCCTCCCTCGTCGAAACTAGGCAAACCTTATTGTAATAGATAGTCAGCAAGACATTATACTAAGTCCCCAAAGGACCAGCACACCAGAGCAACAACTGTCGTTGATGTAGAGAAGCGTAGATCGGAATGTTCCAACCTACAAACACACGTACACAGACGAACGAAGACCGGATCCAAGCAGATTCATCAAAGACAAACACTGACTGAATACCACGGGATGCACCAGAGACACATCAAGAAGAACCTTATTCCATCTTGAAGGAGCCGTCGCCACCTCGTCTTCCTAAGCAGGAAACTCACTCTAGGTAAAGGGAAAATACCAGGTGTTCCCGCACCTTAGGTGATACAATATACCTGACCATGGGCAGCCCAACCCGACCCTGCCCACGGGCCGGCCTTGGGCCTAGATTTTGAGCCTGGTGGCCGGGCTCGGGCCCGGCGTATTTGCAGTTTAAGGAAAGAGGCCGAGCCCGAGGCCCGAGGGGCTTTTTGCATGATGGGCCGGGCTTGGGCCTGATTTTTAGTCCCGACGGCCGGGCTCGGGCCTAGTTTTTCTGCGTCGGGCTTTGGTAGGCCCGGCCTGAAGCCCAGTCTAAGATGCGGGAGCACCTGATATTCTCCCCATAGGCAAATTCTAAAAACATCTAAAAACGAAGCAGAAGCCTTCCCGCCGAGAAGGGCCGGAATCCATCGTGCATCCATGGCTCTAAGGCCATTGAAGACGGGGTAGATTGGCGGCGACGCCGACGGGAGGCGAGAAAACCCTAGTCGGCTTGGAGGTGCTCGTGTGAGTACAAGTTTTTTTTAACACTATACAGACACAGACGGTCATACATACGCACATACATTCATCTCATGAACGCACACCCTGCACCTATGAGCACAATCGAGAGACCGACCGGCACATCATCATGAGATTGACGAAGTCTAGAACTTGAACCCTGATGAGCTGAGAATACCACTCCTTCTAAGCATTCAACAATAGATTGGTTCGCGTGTGACTATACAAGTTAGTCTGCTGGCTCAAATTATGTAAACTGTTCTTAACGATGATATAGACAGATTACTACTCCTTGCCGGTGGATTGATGGGCAGACAAAGCTGCTCTTCGGTGCATACAAAGGGAAGAAAGCAGGCGAAGAAAAGGGTAAAAAAAGGATAAAAAACAAAAGAGAAGCATAAATACGTCGCGCCATCCTGGATCTCCCCTTCCTCTACCCCTACCAGGCTACCACCGTATCGCTCCCCACCCGCCCGCCACCTATTCGGCGTCGCTCCTCAGTGGCTTCCATGCCACTCCTCGGTGCCGCCTCCTCCTCCCCCTAACCACCCTCGCCCCGCACGCGCCATTAATATAACCCGGCGCCACTTCCCGGCTCCTCGCCGAGCCACTCCACCGCGCGCCAGCGCCAGCTGCTGTCCATGGGCACCGCCGCGCGCCCGCGCGGCGCCCCCGAACCGCTGAAGCAGCGCGTCAACCGCTGCCTCCTCCGGCTCTCGGACCGCGACACCGAGGCCATGGCGGCGGCCGAGCTCGACGCCGTCGCGCGCGCCCTGGCCGCGGACGAGCTCGCAGCCTTCGTCTCCGCCGTCTCCGACGCGCGCCCCACCGACAAGACCCCGCTCCGGCGCCACTCGCTCCGCCTCCTCGCGCTCGTCGCCGCGTCGCACCCGCGCGACGCCGTCGCGCCGCTCGTCCCGCGCATCCTCGCCGCCGCGCTCCGCCGCGTCCGCGACCAGGACTCGTCCGTGCGCGGCGCGCTCGTCGACGCCGCCCGCGCCGCCGCGGCCGCGTCCGCGTCCGCCTCCGCCGCGCTCGGCCCCCTCGCGGACGCGCTCCTCCACGAGCAGGACCAGTGCGCGCAGCTCGCGGCCGCGCTCGCCACCGTCGCCGCCGTCGAGGCCTCCCCGCTCACCGCCGACCTCGCCTCCTACCTCCACAAGCTCCAGCCCCGCCTCCTCAAGCTCCTCCGCAGCAATGCCTTCAAGGCCAAGCCCGCCCTCATCGCCCTCATCGGCGCCTCCGCGGCCGTGGCCGGCGACGCCGAAGTGACCGCTTCTATCCCGTGCCTCCGCGACGCAATCGCCAGCGACGACTGGGCGGCGAGGAAGGCCGCGGCCGAGGCGCTAGCCGCATTTGCCCTAGAATACAAGGATCTTCTCATGACCTACAAATCTTCTTGCCTTGCCTATTTCGAGGCCAGGAGGTTCGACAAGGTTGGTCTTGTGTTTAGTTGGATCTGCGTGGTGTGACATATTTTTCTGGATCTGTGGTTCGACGCTTAGATTTTCGGTGCTTTTTCGTCAATGTAGGTCAAGATTGTGCGGGACTCGATGAGCAGGATGATCGAGGCGTGGAAAGAGATACCAGACGTCGAAGAGGAAGAATTATCCTCATGTACGGCGCCGGCGTCACTTTCACAACGAAGATCTTCTCTGGCAGGTGATGCATCTAACGTGGAACATGTCAAGTTTTGGTTGCTACTTGTGCAGATCTGATAAATTTACGGTTGGCTCAAGTAATCGTTTATACTGCTACTAGTAGAAAAGAGCCATATAATTGAGGATTTTTTTTATGAAGAGGAAAATCATGTTGTACTAACTATTTGGTTTCCCAACAAAACTCTGAACTGTTGGGGCTCTGCTGTTTCTTTCTTTTTTGACACAAATCATCTTGTGATCAAGCAGGTAGTGCAAGTGATGGGAGATATCCAGCTGCTTCCTTAGGCTCAAACTCCGTTCAGTCGGCGACAAGGAAGAATAGATTACCCACGAGCAGGTCGCCTCCTCCTGATGTGTCACCCGGTGTCACAAGAAAGCACAGCCCCTCATCCATCAGAAACAAGAGGCTGTCACCGCCTTCAAACCGCAAGGTAGGCCAAGCGAAGAACTGTGACTACAAGGTTGACACTGCAATTGCACCTGATGCTACCCCGATCAAAGAGGTGACGGAGGAGAAGCTTCTTAAAGGAGGCAATCTGAGATCTAGGCTGGAAACAAGGAGGGCGCTTTTCCAGGGCAATGAAGAGAGGGCAACCAAGTTGGCTGGAGCGAAAGCTGGCTCGCGAGTTGTTCCGTATGAATGTGGTGGTAACATGGAAGAGATTTCTGAGGTTGAAGGTGCTGCAGAGAGGTCTCAGTCAGGTCTCAAAGATGAGGGCTTATCAGAGATAAGGACACAGCTGCTTCAGATTGAAAAACAGCAGACTGGTTTACTTGACCTTCTCCAGGTGAGTTTGCTTTTTTTATGTTGGACATTATATTTTACAATTCTATTCAACTAAGACCATAAATTTTCATGTTAAGGGCAAAAAAATAGCTAGTGCTAGCTGTTCAAGCAGGTTTAGCATGTTCTTACGGTTTGCTCAGCTCATATTTATTAGCAAGAATGTACAATTGCTATTAAAAAATGGGGAGTGGCTTGTCAGTACACTGGATCTTTGGGCCTTTGAAAACACTGCAGAACTTTACACATGGCAATATCCCTGCGAGGGTTATAGGTCTTGTAGCCATGAAAATTGTCTGCCAAAATTAATAAGTAAAAAATGCTCATTGCGTGGCTATTTTACAAGTGTCATGAACTTCAGGCAAGCTAAGTTATGCCTACAGTGGCCGTAGTCGGATATTCGATCAATATATTTGTGTTGGTGGTGCGAAGAGGGTACATTTATCTTTCATGTCTACATGACACTAGTCAAATTGTGACATTGACAATTTCATGTTATAAGGGGAATCTGGACAGGAACATGGCTTATGCTATATGACAATGTCTTAATCTGCATTTATCATAATTTTGAATCTGACCTTGCAAAAAGTACGATTTTATTTATGTATTTTGCTGATTTTACCTGAGTCTGGCATCCATCAATTGATATGTCAAATTGCAAGCGTTATACTTCTAGTAATTAGTAGCATGGGCCTTATAAGCAGTAACTCACCTGACATGCTTCTGATATCTTACATGTGCATTGAAAGCTTATCTGACATTGTTGTTCATCTTATTTATCAGAAATTTATGGGGAAGTCTGAGAATGGCATGAATTCTTTGGAGACAAGGGTCCATGGCCTAGAGATGGCATTGGATGAGATATCACGTGACTTGGCCGTTTCTTCTGAAAGGATGTCAAGCAGTGAACCCCGTGTGAACACCTGTTGCATTCTGAGCCCAAAATTCTGGAGACGGCATGATGGTGGTAGAAACTCTTCCAGATTTTCTGCCTCCAGTGTTCCAAACAGCTCGGAAGGGAGCAGAACTTCTTACAAGTGGGAAAGGCAGAAGTTTGGAGTTCAGGGTGGATTTGTCACCAACCCGTTAGCTGAGCCAAATATTTCTTCTGTTGGGAGAACTGCGGTTACTCAAGAAGGCAGGAGGAAGGATTTGGCTCTACAGAAGTCAAGGTATTTGTTTTCTTGTGCTAATCATGACTGATAATCTACCTCTCTGCGATTTAGTCAGTGGGATCAGATATGGTGGTTGGGGCAATCAGATTTCCCTATATGAAAAATTACGAATTGACAATTACACATCAGCGTAAAAGTTGTACCTCTCTTGCATATAATATAGTACATCGAAATGGTGGTTGGGACAATAAGTTTTCCTTATATGACAAATTACGAACTGACAATTACGGAGCAACGTAAAAGCTGTACTTTTTTACATATATAATACAATATATTACATGTGCGCAATGCATACTGGTGAAACTTTCCTTTACGAGACTGCTGGGGTTTCCTTATCATTTCCCACCAAACCACGCTTAATAAATCTCTATATTTGCTTAGCATTATTCCTCTGTGTCCCAACTACTTGACAACTAATTTCTCTATTTGTCCTAATAATTTCAGGGTTGGTTAGGTGAGATGAAGACATTTCGTTTGATGTACGAACCACTCAAGCTAGAGCATATAAGCATCGAGGCAGGTAAAATTTCCATCTTGTGCGGTGACTTTTGGAGGGTTTTTCTCCTCTGTCGGAGCTCCGAGCATGTGGCGTACATGGATCACGGAGATCCGAGTCGCTGCATTCAATGTCAAAGTCCCTGAGCTGGGCATTAAGTCTGAAGTAGAACTTGGCTTCTTGAGCTGCATCCTCACTTGGGGTTGAAGATACAGTGGCTGAGGCTCCTCTATTATCCAAAACCTGTCTGAGGCGCTGGGGCATGAGATGAGGACGGCCCTTGTCTTTTGTTCCTTCTACTCCAGACTATGACTTGCTACTACTTCAGAACGGCTAATTTCGTGTAAGAATGCAGTCGTGATGTATCACCCTAAGGAACTTATGGATGTATATAGTTTGGATAATAAAACAGCTTGGCTTGGCGGCGATCCACCGTCGTTTCAGGTGTGTTTTACAGGTTCAGGAGTTGGCAGTGTGCCCAGTAATTTTGGTTGTGTTACTTCTTGTTATCAATGCTGCTTCACTGCCTCTGTGTACCCTATGAATTCCCAAGTGTGGCACTCAGTACTCACTGCCTCCAATTAGCATTGTGAGTACAGTGGAGGAGGTGTGGGTGCTGAAGGTAGTTATATGCAAGTGGGAGCCCATTGTTGTAGCCCAAAAACTTTGCCAGAGGACCACCTGGATCGGTCCATGTTGCTGAGTTTTATAGGCAAACACAAGTCCATGTTGCTGAGATTTAGAGGCAGGAGGAGCGCTTCTGCAAAAAAGAAAAAGAAAAAGATCAAGAAGTGCCTGGGAGGCTCCAGAACTGCATTATTATAAACATAACAACTACTGTAGATGGCACACTGTTGCTCCGGAAGTTGGTTGCAATATGTTTTCATGAGATTTGATTATATGAACATGAATATTTGAATTAATATTGCATATATTTGATAAGATCATATGACCCAGTTACCGGTAGGGAGTAGGAGAAGAAAACCGGGTAAGGACACATGCATGCATGTAACTAATTTCTAAAACTTATTGGGATGCTGAGGTGGCAAAGTTGCATGTGCTCTAAAATAGTTAGTAAGGGCTAACTATTTAGATATAGAAGATAAGTACATTACAGATTACAACAAAACCCAAAGAAACTAAGATATTACAAACCAATCGCCGAGTTATGCAAAGAAAACCCTAAAAAGAGAGTGAAAAAAGCAACCAGATCCCATACAACTCCTGCACATAATTAACCTTGCTGCCGCAGGCGACGAGCCCACTTGGGATGCCAAGACTTCCACCTCTTTGTCCTGGTAACCCACTTCGGGAATAGAAGCCATGTACTCCGAACAGGACATAGTTGCCTCCCTTTTTGCACGTTGCCTCGGAGGAAGAAATGTAGCCGCCCTTTGGCCAGAAGAATTGTACTTTGGCCGAACATGATCATCGTCGTCATCCGAGGTGGTGCCGGCGGAGCGCCGCGCGTTGGTCTCCGCCGTGGTCAGCGACCTCCGTATCACCTCGCGGAGGAGCACGCCCGCTGGCGAGAAGAGCTGGGCTCCCCTGTTGCCGCTCGCGTCGGGCCGCCTTCGCCTCCGACTCCGGCATGCGCATCCGCACAGGAGCCACAGGCATGAGCACCCTACCGCTGCTCGGGCGGTGTTGGCGCCAGAGGGGAAGGGGAGACCCTGCTCCGAATCTGTAGCGGCGCGGAGCTAGAAGGGCGGGCGCGGGACGGGCGGCATGGCCCGCTTTCCACCGGCGGGGTGTGGAGGAGCTCGTTGCGAGCGATGGAGTTCAAGCTCCTGCCGGTGTCCACGCGCGAGCGCTGGATGGAGATGCAGAGCGCGAGCTCCTCCTCGTCGTATTCCTCCTTCACGAGACCATCCTAATCCATGGGACCGACCTCACTGCTGAAATCCTGACCGGAGTTGGCCACGACGGATGGGAGGGGGAGGGTTTAGGAGGAATTGAAGGAGCGAGGGAAGCGGATGAGACGAGTGTGGAGTGAGAAAATGGGTTTGACTAGGGTTTCGTCCGATGGGGTGGGGTTTTTGTGAGGGCATCGGTGGGGCGGTGCGGGCCATAGCGGGCTAGGCCTACATGGCGGACACGTCCGGGTATCTTTATATCCGCCTTCGATTTGGGCCTGATATGGAGAGTGCCGGTCAGTCCAGGCGTTTGGATCGCCTATGAAGAGGTCGGTTGGGTGGCGTCTTTGTGTCCGGACACTGGTCGGGCAGCCCGTCCGGGCGTTTGGGGTGGGTATGGGTCCGAACTGAGGTAAAAGTTGACACTTGAGTAATAAGGCTACGGTAACCACTGGGGTGATCTTGGCCATCGAGCGACGAGGAGTTGAGGAGCGAGCTTAACCGATGAATGAACCGTCACTGACTCACTGTCTTACTGAATTGAACACTTGCATCGTCCTCCACCTCCACATAGCCGATGTTCCGCCTCCGCCACTCCACCTCCACCGCGCCGATGTTCCACCTCCGCCGCTCCTCCTCCATCTCCACCTTGCCGCCGTCACGCTCATGGTCTCCCCATGCAGCCTTTGCCGCGGCCACAGAGCGCGTCAGCGCTGGGACGCTCAGCCCGGAAGACGCACACCGCCTGTTCGACGAATTGCTACGGCAGGCCACTCCGGTCCCCGCGCGCTCCCTGAACGGCCTACTTACGGCCCTCTCCCGTGCGCCGGACACCGGCGCCTGCAGAGACGGCCCCGCCCTCGCCCTCGCCCTCTTCAACCGCACCCGCCGAGAAGAGGCCGGCTCCCGGGTGGTGTCGTCCACAATCGTCACCTACGGCATCCTCATGAACTGCTGCTGCCGCACGCGTCGTCCGGAACTTGGGCTCGCCCTATTTGGGCACGTCCTCAGGATGGGCCTGAAGGCAAATGTGGTCGTCGCCACCACCGTCCTCCAGTGCCTCTGCGGCGCCAAACGGACAGACGAGGCTGTGGACATCCTGCTACATCGGATGTCCGAGCTCGGGTGCGTGCCTGATGCCTTCTCATACTCCATTGTTCTGAAGAGCTTATGCGATGATAGCAGGAGCCAGCGGGCACTCGACCTACTCCGGATGTGGGAGAAGGAACGAGGTGTCTGCTCCCCCAACGTAGTGACGTATAACACGGTCATCCACGGTTTCTTTAAGGAAGGTGAAGTAAGCAAGGCATGCAATCTATTCCATGAAATGGTGCAGAAAGGGGTTGTGCCTAATGTGGTGACATATAGCTTGACCATTGATGCGCTGTGCAAGGCCAGAGCTATGGACAAAGCAGAGTTGTTCCTTCGGCAGATGATTGATAAAGGTGTTCGACCGAACAATGTGACATATAATGTCATGATCCATGGATATTGCACTCTGGGACAGTGGAAGGAAGCGGGTAAAATGTTCAGAGAAATGACAAGACAGGGTCTCATACCAGATATTGTTACTTGGACCTCGTTCATGGCCTCTCTCTGTAAGCATGGAAGAACCAAAGAAGCTGCCGAATTTTTTGATTCCTTGACTGCCAAGGGATACAAGCCTGATTTGGTCACGTATCATGTTCTGCTCCATGGGTATGCAACTGAAGGTTGCTTTGCTGGTATGATTAATCTCTTTAATTCAATGGCAACCAAAGGTATTGTACCCGATCGTCAGGTTTTCAACATTTTAATTGATGCACATGCTAAACATGGAAGGATGGATGAAGCTATGCACATATTTACTGGAATGCAGGGACAAGGAGTGTGTCCAGATGTATGGACCTATTCAACTCTAATATCTGCACTTTGCAGAATGGGTAGACTGGCTGATGCTATGGATAACTTCAGTCAGATGATTGGTAAGGGAGTACAACCGAACACAGTTGTTTATCACTCCCTAATTCAGGGTTTCTCTACACATGGTGATTTGAGGAAAGCGAAGGAGTTGGTTTATGAAATGACGAACAAAGGTATTCCTTGTCCAAACATTGCATTCTTCAGTTCTATAATGGACAGTCTATGCAAAGAAGGAAGGGTTATGGATGCACATGATATCTTCGACTTGGTTACAGACATAGGTCAGAAACCTAACATCATTACGTTTAATACGCTGATTGATGGATATTGCTTAGTCGGTGAGATGGAGAAAGCATTTGGAGTACTTGGTTCCATGGTATCAGCTGGCATTGAGGCTGATGTTTTTACATATAATACACTTGCTTATGGCTATTGTAGATGTGGAAGGATTGATGACGGGTTGATTCTACTCAGAGAAATGCTGCAAAAGAAACCTAAACCCACAACAATCACATATAACATCATACTGGATGGGTTATTTCGTGCTGGGAGAACATTTGCTGCAAAGAAAATGTTCCATGGGATGATCGAAATGGGAATAACAGTGAGCATTTCCACGTACAGTATAATCCTTGGAGGACTTTGTAGGAATAATTGTTCTGACGAAGCGATCACCCTATTTCAGAAATTAGGAGCAATGAATGTGAAGTTTGATATTAAAATACTCAATACCATGATCAATGCCATGTTCAAGGTTCGGAGAAGAGAAGAAGCTAACGGTTTGTTTGCTGCAATATCAGCCAGTGGGATGGTACCTAATGCTTCTACTTACAGTGCAATGATAGGAAATCTTCTAAAAGAAGGATCAGTGGAAGAAGCTGAAAATATGTTCACATTAATGGAGAAGAGTGGTTGTGCTCCAGACTCTCGTTTTATAAATAATATCATCAGAATATTATTGGAAAACGGTGACATTGTCAAGGCTGGAAATTATATGTCTAAAGTTGATGGCAAGAGCATCTCACTTGAAGCTTCAACTACTTCGTTGTTGATGCGTCTCTTTTCAAGTAAAGGGAAATATCGGGAACAAATCAGTTTGCTCCCTGTAAATTACCAATTTTTCAATGGAGTCAGTTGATGCACTGGACTAGGCAGATAAACATTGGCAATTTGGCATTGTTTGGAGCTCCCTCTCAATGATGTCGACATCAGTTCTCTTCCATGCGCTCACAAGATCGAGCTGTGTGTTGGTGCCACCCCAGCGTTTTGGCCTGATGCATGTGGCTGCTGGGCGTGCATCCTATGGACATCGCCCCTAATCTGCATGCCATTTCCGTGCTCAAGGTTCACATCCTCTCTTCCTCTTAAGAATATGCCAGGGGTGTTAGTAGCCCAGGGCCTTTTCTTTTTGATTCTCCTGTTGCTGTTTTGAGGTCTTCATGTTTATAGTTAGATGCATGTGTTATTATACACCAGAAATACTGTATGAGTTCCTGAACTAGATACTGTCATATATCACCCTAAAGGATTTACTGAACCCCTAATTAAAAATTGAGTTCCTGAACAAGATATCAATATTAAACATTTTCGATACATTTTCTTGGTGCAGATATTTATGTTATGACTATGACGTATGATCTTAATCTGGAAAGATCTCTTGCAGGCATGCCTTGATGTTGTTTTTCCTTATGTTCGCTAGAGGGAGGAATGTGGTCAGCAATTTCACATTTTCTTCTCTGCTGATAGCAGAACTCAAGTTGCACTTGATATAAAGACCTTCAATTCATTCCATATGAATTTGTCGCATATCTTGTTCCTTTTTATTAAACACACTTGCAAATAAACATCAACACATAATCGCATTTGATTCACTATTTGGTTTTTATGCAAAAAAAAGTTAGTGCTCCTCCCATATTTTTTGCAAGCAGCGTAGATCCCTGACATAGTAACATCTTTGTGCAACGTATATAAGCATCGGCCATACTGGTTTTTACAACCTTTTGGATTCAGCACTACCCCTTACCACCTTTACGAGACAGGAATGTGATCTGCAGTTTCTTGTTTCTATTTGACAATTCAGCTCTAATGCAACACAAAATTGGGAAGTTACATGTCAGGGGAACCTAATAACCTATGTGAATAGGTAGCGTTGCCTTTTTCTACTTTGATTTTTTTTTTCTTCAGATGGGGCTATAATGCACTGAGAGCGAGTTGTCTTTCCTTGAACTTGAGCTTCTCTCTTCCTGCTGATGGATATTAATCTCTATGGCTTTGCCCATTTCTGCTGGCGATGGCCTCGACTACACCTTGTTGCCCCCCTGCAGCACTATGTTTCTCTTCACAGCCAGCAGGCACCTCTGCAAGGAATCCCAATGGGACAACGACATCATTCATGTATGGCGGAATAGAGGCTTCCTCCTGTAGGCACATTACTGCACGCCCATAGCCCGTCTCGTATCTCCCTCTGGGTATTCATGTCTAAGAAGAAGGCCTACTAACTCATGGTACCTCCTCCTATCCCTGATCATGGGCTTTTTCTGTTGATCAAATATGAATTTAGCTTAGCAGTCGGAAAGAAATATTGTCCAGCATATTTTCAAATAAAATCTAACAAAGCATTCGTTATAGGGGAGTATATTTTTGGAGTGCAGGGCCCACAAGTGCCCATCCGTGGAGTTGAGATGTACTATGTCTTCTCTTCTCCCAAACCAGGCCGAGCTTTGTGAGCCCAAAGCCTGGGAGTTTATGGTTGTATTTCTCATCAAGGATGTTGGGGGACTTGAAACCTCGGTAGATGACCAGCTAGTTCATTTTCTCATGTCGGTGTTCGATCCCCCTAGCAGTTATGTGGGCTATCTTCATCCTGATATGCAACCGCGTGGTATTTGATCAGAATTGTTATCTACAATGACGCCAGTTCAACTTATAATTTCTTGTACTCGTATCGTAAATGATACACCAGTAACCTTTGATCCTCTGCGCAGTATCCTGCTAAGCTCACCAAGTTTGGATGGCACAAGAGGCTGATCATCAAGATCTTGACTGGGAACTCTGTAGCCTTGATGCCAGTTAAGGTCTAGTTGCTTCACAGCTACAAGCTGTGAATCAAAAATAATAATTGAAGCAGTGTGCAATTTGTTGCAAGCCAGCAAGACTGTATCTGAAGAATGTTTATCATCAAGGCGCTATCGTATTCGTATATACCCGGTCACATTTCCACGGTGGCCCTTGTTGACCCTGTCCAGCCACCATCTCCCAGAACCAGAAGGCAGTCAAGGCTGAAGTTCTTGGTGGCTGTCGCTAGCTCACGGAGTTTGAATGCCTTTGCACTTTTGGCCATGGCGGAAGTTTCTGCGGGTTCACTGCCTGCTGTTATTTCAGATGATTGTTGATGTTTTGGAGACACGGATGATGTCTCTCTCTACTTTGTGAGGTGAGTTTTTGCATTTGTTAAGTGAAGTTCCCATTTTGTGCGCACTTTACTACAAATACCGATCTACAAAAACATATATATTATTATGTTCTCGCTTATGGCTGGCTGATTGTGTGTTCTGGCATTGTTGCCAATCAACCTTGCTCATGCCAGCAGTTTAAACAAATGCCTAATGCACGGATTTCCTCTTTGTTCGTAGCAGTGTCAGGAGACCGGATTCCTCGAGGAGGGGCGCTCCAAAAGACCAAAATGCATTGAGGCGGCGGCGGTCGCAACCATTCATAGGCTTGAAGCATTCATCTTGGATGCCGTCTTCTCTTCTTAGGCTTGAAGCATGAAAAGCACTTTGCATTTTAACGCTGTATATAAATCCTCCAACCCCTCTACTGTGAAGATGCGCTTCCTCGGCACAGCCACAGCCACGAACTGGATTTTGTTCATGTATGTCTGTCGTCCCACAAATCAATCAGGTTTTTTGTTCAGTCGGAACTTAAGATCATGTGTTAGCGGCCTTTGCAGCAGAGATGTTCTGAACTTCGATCAGTAAGTCTCTTCCAGGTACAAAATGACAATGCGCGTCGCGTGTGTGACGTTTTCGCGCCTCTGAGGAGTCGAAACTCGAAGAAAGCCATGGCAGAGCCGGTAGTGAGGCTCGCATCGCATGGGCCCGTTCGGAACGCGATTCCGCCGCGGTGGTGCGGTGCCATCACATGATTCCACGGCACGCACCGGGGCCGGCGTCCAGCCAGCGCGCCCCGCCTCTGCCTCTGCCTCTGCTCCCTCCCACCGCACGCACGTGTCGTCACGTGAGCCGCCCAACCACAAGCCAGAGCGCGCCGATCGCCCCGTCCCCGGCCCACCGCGAAAAAGGTTGAGACCCAGATCGGACGGCCACGGGACGAGGAGAGGACCCACCCCCGGGCGCGCGACGGCCGCTTAAATTTCAAACCGGGGCGCGTGCAGTCGGCCGGACCCGACGCGAGCCAGCCAGCCGCCCTCTACCCAACCCACCCCACGAGCCGCACAGCGAGCGGTGCGGAAAGAGAAAATTTCAAAAGCGGGGGGAGGCCGCCACCGCCGCGCCAATTCGTTCGAGCACACGCCGGATTCCCTTTCAACGGCCGGCGCTCCCCACCCCGCGCCCGCCCGCCGATCTATCCGTCTATAATAACGCCGCGACAATTCCCTCCTCCGATCCGATACCACCCACCACGCCACGCGACGCGACACAGATCCTGCCTCTGCCCGCACGCGGATCGACGATGGCCGCGCCCCCCTCTTCGACAGCCATGGAGACGGCGGTGGCGCCGGCGCCCCTCCCGCGGTTTCCGATTCCGAACCCGCTGCCCCTGCTGCTGTTCGCCGAGCGCGGCGGGGGCGCGAGGCTGCGCCACCACGCCTACAGCCGCAAGCAGAAGTCGCTCGGCCTCCTCTGCTCCAAGTGAGTGCCCTGCCACCCATCTTTCCTTGGCGGCCTTATCGAATTCCTGCTCGGCTTGGCGCGTCCGGAGATCTGCGTTTCCCTTACCCAATTCCATGTCGCGTGCCTTTGCTGCAGCTTCGTGGCCCTGTACGACCGGGACGGCGTGGAGTCCATCGGGCTGGACGACGCGTCCAGGCGCCTCGGTGTCGAGAGGCGCCGGATCTACGACATCGTCAACGTGCTCGAGAGCGTCGGGGTGAGCTCTTCCTTCCTCCTCTTATCCTTCTGCCTGTTCCCCGATAGACTTCTTCCTAGTCTATCTTCACTCATGGGGTTCTGAATTCTGCTTTGAATCAATTCCCTGCGTGTAGATCCTTGCGAGGAAGGCCAAGAACCGCTACTCCTGGATAGGCTTCGGAGGGGTCCCGATGGCGCTGCGAGAACTCAAGGTTTGCATCTGCATTTCCATGCGATCTTTTCGGCCGAGAAATGTCACTGTGACCCGTCTCAATTCTGGTCTTTTGTCTGCCTGTATTTGCTCACCAGGAGAGGGCATTGAGAGAGAAGTCTGGCTTGGCTCCTCTGCCGGTGGAGGAGCTATCTGCTGCCAATGTATGATTTGTTGTCTGCATCTTTCCTTTGCATCTATCCATGTGGTACTGGTGAACAATGTAATTCCTGACTATGTTGTTCCTTGTTCCATTTGATGTTGTAAAGATGTCCGATGACGAAGACGATGATAAGCTGGGTGACCCGGAGGCCGAAACAGAGGGCGAGAAGCTGAGCCAGACTGTTGACAATCCTTCTGACATGCCTGATGCACCTCCCTGCCGGCTTAGATCTGGTATGGCTGCTTATCCGCTCTAATGCTGGCTTGCTGTATGGTTTTAGTCTCATTTTGTCGTGCCAGGCTTAGAATTTTGGTTGTCACATTTTCAGATCATAGGAAGGAGAAGTCTCTTGGGTTGCTCACTCAGAATTTTGTGAAGCTGTTCCTCACCATGGAGGTGGGAGATTCTGCATTTCCTTGTTTCTGTTTTGAAGATGAAGATTTATGGTTTATGGAACTGTTGTTGATTGGTATGAAATCTGTACATCCAGCAGGTTAGCACGATCTCACTTGATGAAGCTGCAAAGTTCCTCCTTGGAGAAGGCCATGAGGAGTCCAATATGAGAAGTTAGTATTTGTACTATTTCCTCGGCGTAATTCTTCAGCTGTATTAGTTCGAATACCAATCGAAACAAAAGCTAATAGTATGTCTTATGTTTATGCTACAGCTAAAGTCCGGAGATTATATGACATTGCTAATGTGCTGTCTTCACTGAAGCTCATTGAGAAGGTATGCATGCTGTTACAAAATAAATAGCTGATGAGTCTCTCAGCTGCACTCAGTATATATACATGCAGCTCTTCTGCATGGTCTTAAAAATGTTATTTGCACCTAAATGATAAGCGACGTTCCTGAATCTGTTCTTGAATCTTTTCACACAGACACAAGTGGACACAAGGAAGCCTGCATTCCGGTGGTTGGGCATGGCGGGGAAACCAAAAGCAGAAAACGGTGTCACAATTGTTGCATCCCCAGCAAGGAAGACTCTATCAAACAAGAGAGTCTTTGGAACTGAACTCACTAACATTGGTATAAATAGAAGCCAGCTGGAACCAACAATCCAGAAGAAAGCGAAGCTGGCACAGGGCGGTGCTGATATCTTGAAGAGCTACAACGTGGCCGCGCAGAAGCAGCCCGGGCAGGTTAACAAGAGTGGTTTTGTTTATGGGCCTTTCCACCCTTCTTGTGCAAGAAAACAGGAGCCTGATGAATGTAATAATGTTGGACAAAGGGCGATTGCCCATGATTGGGAGAGCCTTGCCGATTCATTTCGACCACAGTACCAGAACCCAGGTTGGTATTTATCAGCACTTCTTTGGTCTGGTTTTGTTCCTTAGTAGAAAGTTGCTTACTTTTTTAGATGATAAGTCAATCACTTTGTCACTGCAGATGTTAATTTCTGATAGGAAAATACTTGTCGTTTGATTGTGCTGGAAATAGGATTTACAGTATGACTAACAATCTAGCTGAAGTTACAGCATGAGGCCTACTCAATTTTCCCTGGCACGCCTTTGGTTGCTATGCTTCTTATTTGTCATGCATACTTGAGGAGCAGAAATATGCCATATAAAGTGAATCATGTTATTCAGAATCAACCTTCCAAATAAAACTATCATGCTGTATTTGTAGTATGAAATGCTTATTTGGAATATGTAAGAAATAGTATTACAGTTGGTACACTCATACTAGATTTCACGTCTGCTCATAATTTGGTATCTGTAATATTTTAGCTGGTGTGTGTTAGTAGACTCGGTCTATGCAAGTGGTAATTCTCTGAATAATTTCCAGTGCGAAAGAAGATGCGCATAGCTCCATACATATATGAATATGCATATCTATCTGATTTTGGAAATCATGTTAGACTCATAGAGATAGCATGTGAGCTCCCTGCCTCTCTGGAAGCAAGCCCACTCATTATTTTTCACAATGAGTTATTTGAGAAGATACTAGAATAAACTATAGTATTTATTTGGCCAATTCTATTATTTTCCATCAGTTACAGAGCTCTGACCTCTTTTGAGAATTTCTCAAGGAAAAAAGCTTGTAGTTGACATTTTCATGTGGTTCTGTTGCTTGAACTAACAAGCATTGGATCAGTATGAGACATTGAATCTTCTCCTTTATAATTTCAAAAAACTGACAGTTATTTCCCCATTTTTTTCTGAATGCAGCACTTGGTGACCTCTTTGCTCACTACGTGGATGCGTGGAAGTCGTGGTACTCTGAATTTTCGCAGGGTAGCAGCATCATGCAGCAACACTTGGGCAGTTCTGTTAATAATAAACGATTTTTGTAGGCAAACTACAAACCCAAGCACGGTAGTCCTGCGTGCTTGGGGTTTGACCTGTACAATTTGTCAAAATAGAAGAAGAGGGGAGACAGATAGACGGCTCGGCCTAGGGTTCATTGTATTTACTCAATGCAGGAAATCTTTAGGCTTTTCTGGTCCAAAGAGAATGGGAACATTTCTCATTGTGAGTGTGTAACTTGTCTACTTTTCATTCTTGCACCTACAAGTGTGCCTACCTCTGCATTCTAAAGCTTCCGTTTTGTGCATATCTTTTCGGCGACAATCAACTGAGTTGAAACAGTTCAGCCAGAGTTGCATCCATTTTTATGATACAACCTGGATGATCTCATTTTAGCTGTACAATTCATTCGAATGCAAACCTAGGCGAAGCAAGTTCCATCTGGGCTGGCAGTTTTCCAATTCAACCAAACTCTTGTTAGTATTAACTATTAAGTAGGAATCATAATATTTGCAGGGTGCTAGGAAGTTTGCATACGTCTGTGCTGAAACTCGCACTTGTTTTAGCTTCATACATTTTTTTTGAAGAAACACCTGAACCTCTCCTTTTCTTTTGCGAGGGCTCTCTTTTTTGATTTTGACAACAAAGATGCATGCACTTGTTTTACGACAAGAAAAAAAAAATTAAGTGTCGTGAGAATGCTTGGTCTAAGATTTCAGAACGGTGTACGAAAGGGATGGTTAATTGAGCCAAGTGGCCCTCTGGACACTGCCAGGGTTGTTTCACTTGTTTATGATCAAGAGGATTGGTTAGCTTGGCTTTGTCCTCCTATTAATAACTAAACCAAATATTCCCAGCGTCATGACAGCGGCACTACATTTAATAGCCATTTTTTTGGTTGAATGTAGAGTAGTAGAACATTTTTTTTGCGATGGAAAATAAAACAATTCTGGTCTGGTGGCTACAGGGACAACGAATCGATACACGAAAATTGCGATGCCAGTCATAATCGTCAATTATCAACTTCTAATTAAAATCATTCATCGTACTACTAGTTTGTTCATTTGTTCATATGAAAACATGGATTAACGCCACGACTGGGCCTCCAAATATTATACTGCCAAGTGCCAACCGCCCCAATAAACTAGGAGGAAGATCAGATTCCATGCGAGATTTGATCTGAAACAATTGTGCCTAAACTTATATTAAATAAAAACAAACCTAAAAAATATCCTGACGCAATTGTCGTCGTATTGTCAATTTTGTAGGAGCATTGCTACACATACGACATTTGTTATCTGAAAACTGTACGACAAAGTTTAACAGCCACCCATCATATCACTTGCATGGTCCATAGCCATTGATCCACACTGTCGTACCAGTCGGATGTAAAATAAATCGTACGCACATACGTTTCGATTTTGTAGAGGAGCTTAATCAATGCTGCAAGATTTGTCATTATCTTATGGCAGTCAAACTAGCCTTAACCAATAAGATCACGTCGCACGCGTACCTGACGTGAGCCCTCTGCGCTGCGCCGCCGGCCCGCCAGGCCCACCAAGCAGGCACCAACCTCTCCCATCTCCTTCTCCCCTGCAACCATCTCCCCTTGATAAAGGGGGCAACAGGAAAAATCTCCTCCTTTCCTTTTTATCTCTCCCACATCCCACCCACCCCCCGCCCCGGCCCGCCTCCGCCTCCGCCTCCCCCACGGAACCCTAGCCAGCCAGCCAGCCAGCCCGCCCGCCATGGCCGCGGCCATGCTCCTCCGCCGCCTCCCGGCCGCGCGGCCCCCGCTCATGGCGGCGACGCGCGCGATCTCCGACTCCACGGCGCCGCTCACCATCGAGACCTCGATGCCCTTCACGGCCCACATCGTCGACCCGCCCTCCCGCGACGTCGCCACCACCCCCGCCGAGCTCGTCGCCTTCTTCCACGACATGTCCCTCATGCGCCGCATGGAGATCGCCGCCGACTCGCTCTACAAGGCCAAGCTCATCCGCGGCTTCTGCCACCTCTACGACGGCCAGGAGGCCGTCTGCGCCGGCATGGAGGCCGCCATCACCCGCAAGGACTCCATCATCACCGCCTACCGCGACCACTGCATCTTCCTCTCCCGCGGCGGCGACCTCGTTACCGCCTTCGCCGAGCTCATGGGCCGCCAGGTCGGATGCTCCCGCGGCAAGGGCGGATCCATGCATTTTTACAAGAAGGACGCCAACTTCTACGGGGGCCACGGGATCGTCGGCGCCCAGGTGCCCCTCGGCTGCGGGCTCGCGTTCGCGCAGAAGTACAGGAAGGAGGATACCGTCTCCTTCTCGCTCTACGGCGATGGCGCCGCCAACCAGGGCCAGCTCTTTGAGGCGCTCAACATCTCGGCCCTCTGGAAGCTGCCCGCCATACTGGTCTGCGAGAACAACCATTGTAAGTTCGTCCGCCGATCGTAGGAAATTCGGATTGCATCTGGATGCCTGTTTTGTTCATCTGACGTGACGCGATCTGGTCGCTATTTCCGTTATGCAGACGGGATGGGAACGGCTGAGTGGAGGGCGGCCAAGAGCCCCTCCTACTACAAGCGTGGTGACTATGTGCCTGGATTGAAGGTAATTTCAAATCCCTCTTGGTTGATTTTGCTCATCATTGTGCATGGATTGATGAGGGCTGATTAGCATCGTGAATTTTATTATTCTGCGTGCTATGTTTGATTGCTTTTGGTGTGTTTTAAATGGAGGGTTGACCTCATAGATTCTACCTATATATGTCTTTTGAGTTACAGAAGAGGCCTTCCTTGGTCGAAGGATATATAATTGGTTCACTATGCTATTTTAATTTTTAACGCATGCCTAGCTGTTCCAACATGTACAGGAAGTAGTTTCTTCAATAATTTATTCATTACTATGTTTACCTGAGGGCAGCTTTAATTTGTCGTGAGTTACTATGTTTGTATAGGAGCTACAATGTTTACTTAGGAGTAGAACTTCATCTTCCCTAGCTTACTGTCCATGATGAGTTGGGTTACACTTCAAAGTATGTCTTTGTTTTTCCCTGCATTTGTGAGCCAATTTCTCCTTTGAATGCGAGGTGATAACATAAGCTTGCATTACATGTTTATATGTCCTATTAACATCCTCAAATTATGTTTGGTGTAGGTCGACGGAATGGATGTTCTTGCTGTGAAGCAGGCATGCAAATTTGCGAAGGAGCATGCCATTGCAAATGGCCCAATTGTGAGTGCCCAACAGTTTTTGTTTCTTCTATAATTTAAGTATGCATATCAGTGTAGTGCTTGATAGTTTGTTAGGGGTTGTCCTAGTTCTGTGCACTGCTAGCCGTTCTTTTATATTTCTTGCTTAGGTTCTTAGCAAGGATTAATGCCTAAGACTGTAATAACTTAATTTACGTGCACTCCATTTTCTCCTGAAAAAAATCATCTGCTATGCCTAGCTCAGGTCTTAGATGTGCCTGACATTGCTAATTTGCTGGATCTGTCTCCAAAAATTTGGCCTTGCTTGTTAGTCTATCACTTGATGGCTGTCTACAGTAGGTGGCTTGAATTATATGTTTGCAATAGTTCCATATAGGTGATTTATGGATTGGAGACTTGGATCTGAAATAGGCTGTATACTTTGATGATCAATCCATCTAACACTGATTCCATCTTCTTTTGCCTTCCATTGTTTCCCATCGAAACACTTGATTGTTCTGTTTGCAGAACCCCAAATATCACATTGTTTTGTCATGTCAATTTCTGCTAACCGCTAAAACACCCGTTCACTCGTGAAGTATGGAAATGCTATGCACTAGGCCTGATGACAGCTTTGAACACTGATTGACCCAACGATAACTTTAATGTAATGTTGGCTGCTGCTGATTCTTTTTGCTACTTAATTTCGCGGGCAGTTACAGTCGTCTTATATATGGCCGTGATTATTTCCATATTAGTCCACCTATTGTGAATAATATGATGTTGGGATAGTTTTGTAAAGTGGAGTTATTTTGCTAGTAGTGCATGATAGTTACTAATGTTTTCCCATTATTTAGGTTCTTGAAATGGACACGTACAGGTACCACGGCCACTCTATGTCAGATCCAGGAAGCACTTACCGCACCAGGGATGAGATCTCGGGTGTAAGACAGGTTGGAATGTTGTGACCTTTTAGTTTGAACGTTGTTTTGTACCAAATATTTCTATTTCAGACTATTATTTGTTTTGTGGTACCAACAGGAGCGTGATCCAATTGAAAGGGTTAGAAAGTTGCTCTTGGCTCATGACCTAGCAACCCCTGCTGAGCTCAAGGTATGTATGAGATTGTATTGAAAATTGTCAGTTATGTTTATTGTATAAATATCCAAGTGAGAATCATAGATACAGAATTACCATTTAAATAAGAGGAATGTTCTAATTCTTGCTATGAATATGTTTTCATCTCAGGACATGGAGAAAGAAATTAGGAAAGAAGTCGATGCTGCCATTGCTAAAGCCAAGGTTACCATTGCATTTGGATATACTCCTTTTGTGCACTCTAAATTAGTTGTGCTTATCACTTACATATACATCTATTAATATCTCCAGGAAAGTCCAATGCCTGATGCTTCTGAGCTCTTTACAAATGTCTACGTCAAGGGTTTCGGCGTTGAGGTCAGTTAATGTCTGATCTAATTTATGTAGGCTATTCCGAAGTGAATTCACCATTTTTATCTTGAAGTGATTCTGGACTTGTCAAACTGATGGTCACAGCTTTTAATCTTGTGAACTGGCATTTTAGTCTAATGTCTTGTTTCTGCTCATTTTGTGCTAGTAGTTAAGTTGCAAAGAATTGAATCATAACTGCCATTGCACAGTAACGAGATGGAGTACTAAAATTTTACGATTTTGGTCAGAACCGACAATTTTCATTGCCTCTTGAAAGTATGTTTTCTTCTGTACTACCTCCGTAACTTAATATAAGACGTTTTTTTGACACTACGACTGTCAAAAAACGTCTTACATTTTGATAGAGGGAGTATGTGCTATAGTAGATTATATGTACTGGTTGAACCATGGCTGCACTTTGAACATTTAAATGTCCTAACACGCACTACTTGATGATGCAAGTCATTTGGCGCAGACAGAAAGGAGTTGAGAGCTACACTCCCATAGGTTACCAACCTGAAGATGAAGATGAGTACTCTTCTAACACGATGATATATCGAGGAGGAATAAGCATTGGTGAACAAACCCTTGGGTGTTGCTGGCAGTTTTTGTTGCAAAACGAACCTGTATAGAGATGTGATGTCAGGGGAATTCGTTCCTTATTTGTTTTGTTTTCCTTTTTTTTTTCTTCCTGCAATTCAGTTTAACTGCTGCTAGCTGGCTTCTTATTGAAGCTAGCGATTTGGCCTGCATAATCACTTCTGTTCGCAAAATCTTGAGGTGGAAATTAATGTTTGCCTGTGTCTTAAGTCTCAGTTATCGATTACTCTTGCAGTTCATGCCGCATGGCAACTGTTATATTTCCCTGTTCTCTTGGTCTTATCAAAGGTAGGAAGGCGGTTGTTGCAGCAATGTCACTTTCAGGCACCGCAAATCCAAGAAACTCCGAATACAGGCCGGCGGTGATGATAGGTAGTGGGACAGGCGCTAGCTCTAGTAACCATTCTCCATTGATTGGAAAGGGCGGGTGTCGTGCGGGTGTCTGCACGAACTAGCTGGGTTAGGATCTGAGGAAGCTTAGTTTGGATGATGGAATATTCGCTGTTCTGATTGTTGAGATACTGCCTGGAAAAGCGGAGTTGAGATACTGCCTGGAAAAGCGGAGTCCAAAAAAGCACGTGTCGGGTCGGCGGTTTCAGATTCAGATACGCGATGGAAGTTGAGTAACTCTCTTGGAAATAGGTAAGTCGGGCACATATTCTAGTTCTGATTCTAGGCTATCTATAGAAACAGACTCACATTTTTCAATCGAAAAGATGGGTTCCTTTTTCGTCTCGATAAAGAAAGAATCATCTTGAAAACGCCCCTTGAGCTTATCATCCATCCACACACGGAGAAAGGCAAGGGCCGAGTGGAGTGATAAAATGAACTATCCAAATTAAGCTAATACCGTGTCCAAGTTCAGCTTACTTGTGATCTAGATCTGCATCCTGATAAGGTGCATCCTGTTAAATGATTTTATGTAAAACTTATCACCACAGATAATAAATAGGGCAGAGTTTTGAAAAGTACAACCCGAGTGGGCATGTGGGCTTCTATCAAAAGAGGAAAGATACCGCCATAGTCGTATCTCCCTTCTCACCTCTGGGAGGGGGGCGGCCGGCGGGCAAAGAAAGGGGGCGGGGCGTTTACTTGAAAATGACAACCGCCTGTTCCAGCATCGGGGCCTTGCACGAAAGCAAACCTACGATTAAGTAGCAGTTGCTTTCGCTGATGGGCCCAGCATAAGGTACCATCCTGTTCCAGCCAGGAAGACAGCTCCACTTCGATTCCTGTCCCGTTAGCATCTCCGATCCGAGAGTTGGGATCGGTCGGGAACCGGACGGTAATGGACCTACAACCCTTACTTGTGGACTAGCTGCAGAGCTAACCTTTGTAGAACGAGCTAACAACTACATGGGAAGCGACTCAGTATCAACATACCACCTGCCCGTCTTATCAATGACAATCATCCGTTTGGATGAGGCCATTATCGTCAGTTGAGGAGGTGTTTGGCAAGGGTGTGACCGTTGTTTTTGCGACAATGTTCAAGCAGGAGGCCATGAATCTGTCTAGTCTCGCCATGGGGGGTGAGTTTATCTCATTGCTCCTTCCTGGTGTAAAGCCGTCCATAGTTTCAGTGGGTATCGAACTGCGAAGCGAGGAAGCTATTTCAATTGAACGGGCTTACTTTCTTACTTGGTTCTTTTGTAGAACAACCTTGGTATGAAGCTAGACGATTCAAACTATATAAGCATAAGCAATTCAAACTAGACATTTGAGATTGCCTTGCCGTTGCGCCCCTTGCCTTTCTTACTGGATTTCCAGTTGATAGGGAAGGCTTAGTTGCCTAATTGTGATACGCTTCACGGAAAATACACAGGAGCTTCCGGGTGCCACACACCCCTATATAAAAATAGCATTACAAAATATCAGAAAATTTCAAAAAAATCTGAAATTTTGGAATACGAAACATGAGTGCCTATTGTACACCCGTGTTCATTTTGGTTGGGAATGTGTGCCTGGTATCCGTGGCGCAAGAATTACGGACCGACATACGTTACACTCAGTTTTTTTCTACACATATGCTTTTTTGTCTTTTTACTGACATTACCACGGGCACCTATTCCCCACGAAACTGAACACGTGTGTACAACAGACACTTAGGTTTCATATCCCAAAAGTTCAGATTTTTTTGAAATTTCGTAATATGTTTTTTAATACTATATTCATATAGGGGTGTGTGGCATCCGAGAGCCACAAATCCTCTTCCTATGCTTCACTAGCTATTATCTGCTCTGGTTATTGTCTGCTAGTCTTTCAGATTATGTTTTGTTTTCGCTACCGTAGACCAGTTGTCAGAATGTACAAATGTATATGGTGCAATTCAACATCCTCTCGCAACACTCCCTGAAACACTGAACGACTACCCACTCGCTGAAGTGGGCATCAACAAGGAGATATGGCACCTGACTCCTATGATTGCGGCACCATGGGCTTTGTTACTTTTGATGGAATCATCATTTTGGAGACATGATCTTATGCCTGGAGCACATGGTTTGCGGTGATGTGGTTGGTGTTGGAATTATTGGGCATAACCCATATAATAATTCATATTTTCTGCCAATAATTCAAAGTAAATCCCAGAGGCTCATGTGGCCCATCCATGCATGACAAGGTTGTGTGGAAAATTGACCCATGCCACGTGTATGCGCTGTTTTATCAAGCGAGAAGAAAGTTGAAACAATTGACGCATAAATGGGAGAAGAAACTGAACACTTCGTGTGAGTTTTAGTGCGCTCGTTTCTTCTCTCCTTAATGGTTTTTAGTGCGTCTGTTTAATGGTGTTTATTGCACCGGTTTCTCTTCTACTAATGAAGGCCCAGTTTCAACTCTTCTCACGTATATAAGAGGTCGCTCCTCTGTTGTTCCAAAGAGCACAACATCTTTTCATCTCATTCCAAAGCATTGAGCCGCCTATCTCTTTCCCATCTCTCTTCCCAGCGTGCACCGGGAAGTGAGACAGCAGGCCTCCGAAACCCTGCCTCTTGTGATCCGGTACGGGAGAGGGGCGATCAGGTTTTTGGGGAGCGTCCTTGCGCGACTGCTGGAGTCTTGTTCATTGTGGCTACGAACGGCGACATCACCGACGACGAGTTCCCCAACGACGACTTCTTCCCCGACGTCAACGACCTCTTCAGCGACATGACGATCGGGACATCTGCACCTTCTACTACTACGCCGTATGCCATCTTATCCTCACTGTTAGGGCTAGCATTTGGTTTATTGCTAGTAGCGATTGACATGGATATGATGCATTTTGCTTATGATTTTGATTGCATGACTAGTCTCAACGAATTGTTGCTAGTTTCTAGTTTCACCAATATATTGCTATTCATGTTTTATCCACTATTTTTCTGGATTAAACTAAACGGGAAAATGCCTAATTATTCAACAATCCAAAAACCTGATGTGTGTAGGCAATTTTCTCCAACTGCATTTGCTGCTACTCTTAAGCCTTCTGTGTTCGAGGGTGTGAACTATAAGAGGTGGCGTGCGAGGGCAGTTCTTTGGCTTACCAACATGAACTGTTTTCACGCCTCTAAGGGCAAGCTAGAGGGAGAGCTAACTGATGAACAGGAGCAAGCTTTCCAGGCTACGGACACCCTCTTCCGAGGTGCTGTTCTGAGTGTTCTTGGCGACAAGATTGTCGACCCCTTCATGACCATCATGGTCGGTAAGGATATGTGGGATGCGCTTGAGGCCAAATTTGGAGCCTTAGACGCAGGAAGTGAGTTGTACGTCATGGAGCAATATCATGACTACAAAATGACTGATGACCGCTCCGTTGTAGAGCAGGCTCATGAGATTCAGTCGCTCACAAAAGAACTTGAGCATCTTAATTGTGTGTTACTGGACAAATTCATTGCCGGAGGCATCATTGCCAAGCTTCCTCCTTCATGGAGGATTTTTTCTACCTCTCTGAAGCATAAGAGGCGAGAGTTTACTATTGTCATTCTAATTGGCACTCTTGATGTAGAAGAGAAGGCGAGGGCAAAAGACACATGTGCTCGTTTCCATGAGGGGAATTCCAGTGCCAATTTGGTACAAAAGAGAAATTTCCAAACCCACAAACCCAAGAACAAAAACAACTATGCGGGCAAAGGAAAATTTGATGGCAAGTACAAAGCTCCACAACCTGTCAACTTCAAGAAGAAGAAGGAGACTTATAAGAAGAAAGGAAAGTGCCATGTATGTGGCAGTGAAGAACATTGGGCTTCATCCTGCAAGGACTGCTGGGACATGCGTCAGAATGAGAACAATAGCAAGCCCGCTAATGTTGTTATTGGCGATGTTGACATGAAAGATGTTGGGTCGCAAGAACTTCACCCGTGCTGGTGGGAAATGGGACACATGCTTCTGTTCATGGTGTTGGTATGGTCGATCTGAAGTTTACTTCGGGAAAGATCGTGGACTGAAGAACGTGCAGCATGTCCCTGCTGTAAATAAAAATCTCATCAGCGGTTCTCGTTTGTGTTGAGATGATTATAAATTGGTATTTGAGTCCAATAAGGTTGTAGTATCTAAGTGTGGACAATTTGTTGGGAAGGGCTATGAGAGCGGAGGCTTGTTCCGCTTATCTTTGTCAGACTTTTGCACTAAAGTTATTAATCATGTTTGCAGTGAAACCGAATCAAATGTTTGGCATTCACGACTTTGTCATATTAACTTTGGTGTCATAACGCGGCTAGCAAATTTGAGTTTAATCCCAAAATTTACAATTGTCAAAGGTTCTAAGTGCCAAGTTTGTGTGCAAGCAAACCAACCTCGCAAGTCCCATACGACTGTTGAGGCGAGGAATTTGGCACCACTTGAACTCATACATTCAGATCTTTGTGAGATGAATGGTGTGTTAACAAAAGGTGGAAAAATATATTTCATGACTCTAATCGATGACTCTACTAGATATTGCATGATATATTTGTTGAAAACAAAAGATGAGGCTTTGCACTACTTTAAAATCTATAAAGCCGAAGCAGAGAATCAACTCGATCGAAAGATCAAAAGGCTTAGGTCGGATCGCGGTGGAGAGTATTTTTCTAATGAGTTCAATTTATTTTGTGAGGAACATGGTATAATACATGAGAGGACGCCTCCCTATTCTCCCCAGTCAAACGGGATTGCCGAACGAAAGAACCGAACTCTAACTGATTTGGTTAACACCATGTTAGATACAGCGGGACTTTCCAAGGAATGGTGGGGGGAGGCTTTGATGACTGCAATTCATGTCCTAAATAGAGTTCCCACAAAGAATAAAGAGATTACCACATTTGAAGAATGGGAAAGGAAAAGGCTTAAACTTTCCTACTTACGAACTTGGGGTTGTTTGGCGAAGGTCAATGTACCAATTACCAAGAAGCGTAAGCTTGGGCCAAAAACAGTTGATTGTGTTTTCCTGGGTTATGCTTTCCATAGCATTGGCTATAGATTTCTAGTGGTGAAATCTGAGGTACTTGACATGAATGTTGGTACAATCATGGAGTCGAATGATGCGACTTTCTTTGAGGATATTTTTCCTATGAAGGATATGCCTAGCTCATCTAGTCAGAGGTCAGAGACAACTCCTGCACCTACTGTTCCATTGGAACATTCCGAGAAGAAATACACATATATTCCTGAGGAGGATGGCAATGAAGCTCCTAGAAGGGGCAAGAGACAAAGGACCGCAAAGTCATTTGGTGAAGATTTCATTGTGTATGTCGTGAATGATACTCCCACTTCTATTTCAGAAGCTTATTCATCTCCTGATGCTGACTACTGGAAAGAAGCTGTGCATAGTGAGATGGATTCCATCATGGCTAACGGGACATTGGAGATCACTGATCGTCCTTATGGGTGTAAACATGTAGGGTGTAAGTGGGTGTTTAAGAAAAAGCTTAGGCCCGATGGTACAATTGAAAAGTACAAGGCGCGGCTTGTAGCCAAGGGATATACCCAAAAAGAAGGTGAAGATTTCTTTGATACTTATGCGCCTGTGGCCAGATTGACCACCATTTGAGTACTACTCTCAATTGCCGCCTCACACAATCTTATTGTCCATGAAATGGACGTTAAGACAGCTTTCCTAAATGGAGAGTTGGAGGAGGAAATTTACATGGAACAACCTGATGGCTTTGTAGTAGATGGCCATGAAGGAAAAGTGTGCAAATTGTTGAAATCTTTGTATGGTTTGAGACAAGTACCTAAGCAATGGCACGAGAAGTTCGAAAGAACTTTGACATCTACGGCCTTTGTTGCAAACGAAGCTGACAAGTGTGTGTACTATCGCCATGGTGGGGGCGAGGGAGTTATATTATGTTTGTATGTTGACGACATACTTATATTTGGAACAAATCTCAAGGTCATTGAGGAAGTGAAAGATTTTCTGAATCAAAACTTTGAGATGAAAGACCTTGGAGTAGCTGATGTTATCTTGAACATCAAGCTTTTAAGAGGTGGTGATGGTGGGATCACTCTGTTGCAGTCTCAGTATGTGGAGAAGGTTCTGGATCGCTTTGGATATTCAGATTGCAAACCTTCTCCAACACCTTATGATTCGAGTGTTTTGATTCGGAAGAACGAAGGAGAAACAAAGGATCAATTGAGATATTCTCAAATCATTGGCTCGCTTATGTATTTAGCTAGTGCTACGAGGCCTGATATTTCGTTTGCTGTGAGTAAACTAAGTCGGTGTCGGTTTGTTTCAAACCCGGGAGATGTTCATTGGCATGCACTTGAGAGAATAATGCGCTATCTGAAAGGTACTGCGAGTTATGGACTTTACTATACCGGGTATCCAAGAGTACTTGAAGGTTATAGCGATGCAAATTGGATATCTGATGCTGATGAGCTTAAAGCGACAAGTGGTTATGTGTTTACACTTGGTGGTGCTGCTGTTTTCTAGAAGTCTTGCAAGCAGACCATCTTAACAAGGTCAACAATGGAAGCAGAACTCACAGCATTAGACATGGAAACAGTTGAAGCAGAATGGCTTCGAGAACTTTTGATGGACTTGCCGGTGGTTGAAAAACCAATACCAGCTATTCTAATGAACTGTGATAATCAAACAGTGATCGTCAAACAGTTCTAAGGATAATAAGAAGTCATCAAGACATGTGAGAAGGAGACTGAAATCTGTCAGGTTCATGAGAAACTCCGGAGTTATAGCATTGGACTATATAAACACATCGAAGAATCTGGCAGATCCCTTCACAAAGGGTTTATCACGAAATGTGATAGACAATGCATCGAAGGAGATGGAATTGAGACCCACTATATAAGTTGTTCATGGTGGTAACCCATTCTTTGTGATCGGAGATCCCGTGAATTAGAATTGGCGAGACAAGCTATTGGATAACTGAGAGGAGAATATTTATTTGATAAAAATCCACTCCGTTATGATGCAATTCTCTCCTAATCTGTATGGTAGGCTGATATTTATCTTAATGTGTTCTGAATGGCTTGGGTAGGCAAAGATGTTGTCCTACAGAACATCTAGAAAGAACACACCTATATGAGTTAGACTGTTAAACATCGCGGTCTGTGAGAGTTGGGTGTTCTCTAATAAACTCATGAAGAGGCCCTAGAGTATGACGTATATGCTCCTACCCGCGGGGAAGTTTTCAGCGCTCTAGTATCAGTCAAGGCTTTTACGTGAAACTTGTTTGCACAAAACTTGCAGTTCAAGGCGTAGTCCACTGTTCAAGTTGTGAACGAGTGTAGCGTGGAGTTCTAGGTGGAAGTTCAACTTAATAGTCTCCACCCAAACACCGGTATATAAACAATGTTTTGGAACCGTAGGCAAATTTTATGTGCCTCTGGGATCTGGTGGGGGATTGTTGGAATTATTGGGCCTAACCCATATAATAATTCATATTTTCTGCCAATAATTCAAAGTAAATCCCAGAGGCTCATGTGGCCCATCCATGCATGACAAGGTTGTGTGGAAAATTGACCCATGCCACGTGTATGCGCTATTTTATCACGCGAGAAGAAAGTTGAAACAATTGACGCATAAATGGGAGAAGAAACTGAACACTTCGTGTGAGTTTTAGTGCGCTCGTTTTCTTCTCTCCTTAATGGTTTTTAGTGCGTCTGTTTAATGGTGTTTATTGCACCGGTTTCTCTTCTACTAATGAAGGCCCAGTTTCAACTCTTCTCACGTATATAAGAGGTCGCTCCTCTGTTGTTCCAAAAAGCACAACAACTTTTCATCTCATTCCAAAGCATTGAGCCGCCTATCTCTTTCCTATCTCTCTTCCCAGCGTGCACCGGGAAGTGAGACAGCAGGCCTCCAAAACCCCGCCTCTTGTGATCTGGAACGGGAGAGGGGCGATCAGGTTTTTGGGGAGCATCCTTGCGCGACTGCTGGAGTCTTGTTCATCATGGCTGCGAACGGTGACATCACCGACGACGAGTTCCCCAACTACGACTTCTTCCCCGACGTCAACGACCTCTTCAGCGACATGACGATCGGGACATCTGCACCTTCTGCTACTGTGTCGTATGCCATCTTATCCTCACTGTTAGGGCTAGCATTTGGTTTATTGCTAGTAGCGATTGACATGGATATGATGCAGTTTGCTTATGATCTTGATTGCATGACTAGTCTCAATGAATTGTTGCTAGTTTCTAGTTTCACCAATATATTGCTATTCATGTTTTATCCACTATTTTTCTAGATTAAACTAAACAGGAAAATGCCTAATTATTCAACAGTTGGCAGGGAACCGTCGGCGGCGGGGTGTGCGTCATGTCTACAGTGGTGCTTCCGTCCATGACAACGGTGGTGAGCACTGTGTTTGGTTGCATTCTCATCTCAGCATAGTTGTTCTCTCTTCATGCATGCTCATCTCAGCATTCCTCTTCATGCATGCTCCTATGAGGCATTTGGTAGCCTGTATTAGGCTCAGCCAGACCCGCGCAGCATGTTTTTGGCCTGTTTGGTTATCTGGGTCGCATTGAAAAGTTGGCCCGCACGAAACTCAAAGCACCTCTCAGCCTGCATCTGGAGGAACGCTTAAATCAACCGTTTCTACCGGGCCAGGCTGAGGCGAGCCACCATTGAGTGCACATGGTGGGCCCTCTTGCATGAGAGGATGTGAGTGGAGGGCACGTTGTTTCTTCTTTCACCTCCAGTAAGCTCCTTCTCTAATCTCCTTTCTTAGGTTCCTTTTAATCCACACAACGGTGCATCGATTTGAGATAAGCTCTATATGAAAAAGATGTGCATCGATGTTATGGTTCCATTTTTGTGATCAGTTCATAGTTTCATCGACAGTAAATGTTTAATTTCGTGTTCATGTTTGGAGCTATTTTAGATGAATTTTGTCAAATTTGTCGCGCACGGTCGACCGTTTGAATTTTCCTTTGATCAGTAGCTTCAACTTACAGTTTCACACGACTTTCGTGTTGCACATTTTCTGTTTCGACGATCGTAGATGATTAAATCTGACTTCTTCCTCGTGAAAAGTATATACGTATATGTGTGATATGTGTTAATGACACTCCTTAATCTCGGTTTCCTCTCCTGTGTCCTCCTACACCGGCGTCACCGTCGGTGTTGGCGTGTCGCTCCTCTCGGCCTCCTCTCCCGCGTGCTGTTGCACTAGAGCCACCGCCGGCGTCGTTCCTCTCAACCTCCTCCCCCATGTCCTACTACACTGAAGCCATCGCCGGCATCGTTTATCTCGGCCTCCTCGCTCGCGTCCTACTACACTAGCGATGTCGCCATCATGGTTCTCTCCCGCGTGTTGTTGCATTAGCGCCACCGTCGGCGTCGTTCCTCTCAACCTCATCTCCCTTGTCCTACTACACTTGCGCGGTTGTCATTCCTCTTTGTCTCCTCTCTCATGTCCTGCTACACTGAAGCCATCGCCGACGTCGTTCCTCTCGGCCTCCTCGCTCGCATCCTACTACAATGGCGCCGTCGTCATCGTCGTTCTTTCTGACCTCCTCCTCTGCGTCCTACTACACTGACGTCGTCGTCATCATAGTTCTTTTTGGCCTCCTCCTCCGCGTCCTACTACACTGACGACGCCATGGCGGGCACACTGCATTTTTTCACCATTATCCTCTGCCTCAACGCCTTCCTATTCGTTACTCCACACGGACTTTCTCTGTGGTGATGACGCTAGCAAATAGCTCACCGTGCCACCGATGAGATCGCTCGCCCGCGACTCCGTGCTCGTCGTGTCGGACGCGGCGCCGCGACCACCGCCCACCGCTGTCGCCGTGGCACTCTAGTGTAACACTGTGTGTTATGGGTAGCTGTTAAGTCTTAATCATATTCTGTGCAAGCAACCAAACAACATGCACTCATCTGACCACATACAATGCGAGCAACCAAACGCGGTGCGTAAAGGCATCGTTACGATGCAGGGAGAGGACATGCAGGCAACCAATCAACATGCAGATGTTGGTTTTTTGCCTGCATATGCTCAACCAGGCCCAACTAGGACAAGTATGCAAATGGGCAAAAAACGATGCAGGTAACCAAACACGCCCCTAGTGTATTTGTGTTAAGCTAGTGCAGACTCATGCACCCATCATACACTCTACCAAACACTCAAATGTGGGTTGAGAAGGGAACTTTTGGACTCATGCACCCTTCATACACCCTACCAAACACACCCAGACTTGGAATGTAGGCAACGCCACACAAGTTTCTTTGGCCATCCTATTGAGACCAAGAGCGACACATGTCCACTCGTCTTTAGATATGTGCTCTCTCTGGTGTCAACGAGGTTATCGAACATGCTTGTGGAAGGCACGACCGACGCGGCAAAAAGGAGTGCTTGTTGATGAAGTTGTGGTGAAGTTGAAGTCGCTAGGTCATGGGTGCGATTGATGATGTACGATGACATCGCTTTTGTCGATGTGGTGCTTTTCCGTTCTCGACCTTTTGGTGTTTCCACATGTTTTATAGTGCTTTAGACCCAGTCTAGGTAGGTGTGGTGTGTCATTTGTGTACATGTTTTCACCCGTTTTTCTGGATCTTTGTGATGTAGAGGATATATGCATTTGTGTTTGATATTACATCGGTACCGTGTATACCAGAGAATCAATCCAGGGGCTGACATGGTAAGCATGGAGACCTAAACCTTATAAGGTTGCTCGTTACAGTATACATGCCTAGGCTTGAATCCCCGAGTGAATGGACAACTTGGATAGAGGAATTAGGTGTGCTTGGGCACCGAAGTGGACTTTCGAGATTGTAAGCTGTTATTTTGTTGTATACCCTCACATGGAACATGATGTGGTTTTTATTATCCCAATCATACCACTAAGTTTGTGGAGAGTGGAGACTAAGGTTGTCCTTTGAGGATAATGAAGTTACCTGAAAGGACATGCGGTGCCCCCATGTGTGGTTTTGGTAATTGATGACATTCTTTATGGACTAATGGTTGCACTGAGTTATATTTGAAGGATTTGTTCATAGGCATTTCTTGAAGTCCATGTGTTGGTTTCAAGGAGTTTATGAGTTGACCAAGGTGCTATTAAGGACTTATCCAAAGATTGGTCATGTGAGTGTTGAGTTTATTGCAAGCATGTCTTGAAGAAGAAGATTGTGTGATCATTCATGTTTACCTTCAAGACATCATCCAAATGAAGAGAGTTGGAAAGACTCAAGGTTGATCAAAACTAAGTACAGAGAGTGATTCAAGTTGATCAACACACAAAGCGTAGAAGATGTACCGAGAGGGATCAAGTGATCCCATGGTATGGTAAGCATTGTCCATTATGCTGTGTGTACTAACCCATGGTCTACGTGAGAGTTCTATGTGGGGTTAGGTATCTTTCCATGGGCTTGTGTCAAGAGGAAGATATCATACAACCCATGGAGAGGATGACATCAAGTGGTGATCGTCATCAATATTGCGGTGGGCAAGGTCAAGTGGAGCATCACGAAGAGACCAAGTGCTTGAAGCTTGCCGTCCATTGTGGTGACAATGGACTTGTGAAGATGTGCCGAAGAGTGGCTCACCCATAGTGGAGTATGGGGGAGCAATCAACTAGTCTTCATCGACCCAACGCAATCAAGAAAGGTGGTACATCTTGAGGAGGACAAGATCATCATCATCTAGCTCAAGTGGATCATGCGCAAGGCAAAGGTTTGCCCTTGATAGGTTTTCTATTTTACCGGTCTCATGATGGTAGTTGGGAGACCGGGTTATAGGATCAATTGCCGTACTATCAAGGGGGGCTCTCAAGTTGGTAGCTTGATTGTATCGTTCGTAGAGAGCTCAAACCATTGCATCCTTGCATCATCTTTCTTGGTTCTTGTTTGGTTCTCTTTGTGAGTCTTAGAGCTTATGGTCATCTTGTTGACAAGCTCGAGTTCATCAAAAACGGAGTTCACATGCATCTTCTATGATGTTTTCGATGTTGGAGGTTATGCCGGTTCTTCTCTGTTGGATGCTACTCATCATCATCTATCCAACAAGCTTGGGTTTGCTCAATTCGGAGCTCATTTGCAGAAGTTATGGCAGTTCTGGTTTTATTGTATCCTTCTGTTGTCTTTAGCTGAGTTGTGGAAGGCAACAGGCGGTTGTAGTACTGTGACTTGTGGTAGTACTGCTACCCCTAGCGGTAGTACCCCAGTAGCCAGCGGTAGTACCGCTCCTAGGAGTTGTAGTACCGCTGCTACTGCCGCGGTACTACCGCGCCTGCTGGGAGTCTGGTCTCCGGGTCAGGCTCCGCGGTAGTAGGAATGGAAGTAATTTTTTACTACCGCCCCAGCGCGGTAGTACCACAGTTACTTCCGCTGCTACTATCGTTCTGGCTCTTTACTCGAAGCTAGCTCCAGTGGATGTAGACCGGCAGTAATTTTTTACATCCGTGGACGCGCGGTAGTACCGCTATCCCTAGCGGTAGTACAGCTGCCTCACTATGTATACTGCCGTGTGCTGCACTTGTGTGGCCGTTGAATACTACCCCCGCGGTTGTACCGCAAGGGCAGGCGGTAGTACCGCTCCGGCAGTACTACCGCCCTGTTGCCCCGTTGCAGTAGTGTTTCATTTGGCTACTGCCGCCCTAGCGGTAGTACCACTCCTTGGAGCGGTAGTACCGCTCGGTGCGGGCTGTGAGCATAACGGTTGGATTTTTCCTTTCCTATAAAAGGGGATCTTCTTCCCCATTGAACATTATCCCTTTAGCTCGTGTTCTTTCCCCATTGTTGACCTTCTTCGATCTTGCTATCTCTCAATCCCTCCATGGATTCTTGCTAGTTTTTGGGGGAAAAGAGAGAGGAGATCTAGATCCACATTTCCACCAATCACTTTCTCCTCTATGTGAGGGGAACCCCTTGGATCTAGATCTTGGAGTTCTTGGTGTTCTCCTTCTTGTTCTTCCTCTCATTTTCCTCCCTAGCATTAGTTGCTTTGGTGGGATTTGGGAGAGAAGGACTTGGGCACTCCGTGTGCCCTTGCCATTGCATTTGGTGCATCGGTTTGAGTTCTCCACGGTGATACGTGGAAGTTTCAAGTTGAGAAGCTTATTACTCTTGGGTGCTTGGTACCCTTGAGCTTGTTCCTCTTGGGTGCCTTGGTGCCCTAGATGGTTGGTGGTGTTCGGAGCTCAATCATTGTGGTGTAAAGCTCCGGGCAAGCGTCGGGGTCTCCAATTAGGTTGTGGAGATCGCCCCGAGTAATTTGACGGGTACCGGTGACCGCCCCCAAGGGTTGCCAAAGTGTACGGGTTCGGTGACCGCCCCCAAGGGTTGCCATTTGTACGGGTTCAGTGACCGCCCTCAAGGGTCCCTTAGTGGAATCACGGCATCTTGCATTGTGCGAGGGCGTGAGGAGATTACGGTGGCCCTAGTGGCTTCTTGGGGAGCATTGTGCCTCCGCACCGCTCCAAACGGAGATTAGCATCCGCAAGGGTGTGAACTTCAGGATACATCGTCGTCTCCGCGTGCCTCGGTTATCTCTTACCCGAGCCCTTTACTTATGCACTTTACTTTGTGATAGCCATATTGTTTCTTGTCATATATCTTGCTATCACTTAGTTGTTTATCTTGCTTAGCATAAGTTGTTGGTGCACATAGGTGAGCCTAGTTGTTTTAGGTTTTGTGCTTGGCAAATTAACCTCTAGGTTTATTCTGCATTTGTTTAAGCCTAAACCATAATTATTTTAAAGCGCCTATTCACCCCCCCTCTAGGCGACATCCTCGATCTTTCATTACCAAAGTTAGAGAAACTGATTTGTAGGAGAAAGAGTGTATTCCATCCTTGCTTATCCGAGAGAACTTTTTCCTATAGCTCGTGCGCATGTGGAACCTATTGAATGCTAAAGAAATATAATATGCATAAGTGCTCTACCCCACCTGCTCTTATAGTCAAGGGCGACATGTTTGAGACATTTCAATGTTTAAGGAACTAACGGGTGTGATCAGATGGAGTCATATAAGCTCAAGGATGATTGGCAGATATCAATCCAAGCAACGAACCTCTCGGCCTTGGGGTGCCAGTGTTCAAATTTTGTGAAAACCTACACTACATATAATATAATTTGGTCTAAACATCGGTTCTCGATAAATAGTCTTGAAATTGCATCAACTTGTTATGTATTTAGTGTTAAGTACATAGTAAAATTTATTTTGCAACTTTAGACAGGTGCCATAGGATACACCCCTGACCCGCACCTAAATCAGGTATTGCACCACCAGAAGCGTTCTAAGAAAATCTTGCATCATATGCAAGGCAATAGGGATTGCATGTTTACATATCGAATGTGATTATCTTACCATTGTGGGTTATTCAAATGCAGATTTTACTAGGGGGCACTCATTTGAGGGGTTGTATTGGGGAAAGTTTCAAATAAACAATAAATGCTTCATCGATAGCATGAACATACTTTTTAGCACGTTCTGAGGCCAGTGAGAAGACTGCATGGAAAAAATGAGACTTAAAGTGGTAGACAACATTTGGAAGCAACTAACACTATACTACGATAATGAACCCATAGTTCTCTATCCTGTGATAGGTGAAGTGGTGCTTTATATATTTTTGAAGGACAATGGCCATGTATTAAAGAACCAACCCTTATAAGGCAATTCCAAAATAGAATAGAGGTTGCAATCATATCCTTAGACAAGTCCGCACTATCTTTCTCCTTCACACGACGGCAACGTGCCGCGAGCCATGCTTGATGTCGTGGCTGGAACTCTGCATTATCATGGAAGCCATCAAGAATTTGAATCTGCGTGGGAAGTCGTCGGGCTATGCTAGAAGAAGCCTGTGGCCACCATCCGAAGAACGAACGGATCATCACCCCAAAGAAGAGGACAAGGAGAAGGGATGGACATGACGAAGATGACCGCCTGATAACCCACAAGTGTAGGGGATCAATTGTAGCCTTTCTCGATAAGTAAGAGTGTCGAACCCAACGAGGAGCTAAAGGTAGAATTTATATTCCCTTCAAGTTCTATCGACCACCGATACAACTCTACACATGCTTAATGTTCGCTTTACCTAGAACAAGTTTGAAACTAGAAGTACTTTGTAGGAGTAAAGGGATAGGTTTGCAATATAATAAAGAACACGTAAATAAAAGCTAGGGGCTGTTTAGATAAAGAAACAATTAAGTTAGTTTTAGTAGAAAGCTTTTTGTCACAAGAAAGTTATTTGTCCCTAAGCAATCGATAACTAGACCGGTAATCATTATTGCAATTTTATATGAGGGAGAGGCATGAGCTAACATACTTTCTCTACTTGGATCATATGCACTTATGATTGAAACTCTAGCAAGCATCCGCAACTACCAAAGATCATTAAGGTAAAACCCAACCATAGCATTAAGTATCAAGTCCTCTTTACTCCCATACACAACAACCCCCTTACTCGGGTATAAGCTTCTATCACTCTCGCCACCCACTATAAGAGAATCATGAACGTATTGCAACACCCTACAACAGGAACCCCTCACACTTGCGCGACACAGAGAGCACCATAGAACAACACCAATAATAAAACATACAACTCAAACCAATCACGATCATCAATCAACCCATAGGACAAAACGGATCTACTCAAACATCATAGGATAGCCACATATCATTGGATAATAATATATAGTGTTGAGCACCATGTTTAAGTAGAGATTATAGCGGGGAGAAGAGGTGTTGCACCGCTTCATAGAGGGGAGAGAGTTGGTGTTGATGGTAGCGAGGTTGTTGGTGTATATCGCCGTCATGATCCTTGCCCCGGCGGCACTCCGGCGCCACCGGGAGAGAGGGGGAGAGAGCCCCCTCCTTCTTCTTCTTCCTTGACCTCCCCCCTAGATGGGAGGAGGGTTTCCCCTCCGGTCCATGGTCTCCATGGCGGCGGAGGGGCGGGAGACCCTCCGAGATTGGATCTATCTCTCTGTTTCTCTTCTGTTTCGCGACCCCCTTTTCTGGCTTTTCACCATTTCTTAAATATCTGGAGATCTGTAACTCCGATTGGGCTGAAATTTCAACACGATTTTTATCAGGATATAAGCTTCTTTCCACCGAAGGACACCTCCAACCGACCTAAGGGGTGGCCACAAGCTTGCAGACGAGCCCTAGGTAGGGGGGCGCGCGCCTTGAGCTTGTGAGCCCCTCGGGCATCGTCTCGCGTTGATTCCGCTTCCCAAAAATCACATATATTCCAAAATAATTCTCCGTAAAATTTTATCGCGTTTGGACTTCGTTTGATATGGATACTTTGCAAAACAAAAAACATGCAACAAACAGGAACTGGCACTGGGCACTGGATCAATATGTTAGTCCCAAAAATAATATAAAATGTTGCCAAAAGTATATGAAAGTTGTAGAACATTGGCATGAAACAATAAAAAATTATAGATACGATGGAGACGTATCAGCATTCCCAAGCTTAATTCCTGCTCGTCCTCGAGTAGGTAAATGATAAAAAAGATAACTTTTGATGTGGAATGCTACCTAGCATAATCTTGATCGTATAATCTAATCATGGCATGAATATTAAGACACGAGTGAATCAAAGCAATAGTCTATAATTTGATATACAAACATCAATACTCAGGCATCCCAACAAACAATCATGTCTTTCAAAATATCAATGCTAAAGAACGTTATCCCTACAAAATCATATAGACTTGTCATGCTCCATCTTCTTAACACAAAGTATTTATCATGCACAACCCCGATGACAAGCCGAGCAATTGGTTCATACTTTTTAACGCGCTTCAGCTTTTTCAACCCCCCATACAATACATGAGCGCAAGCCATGGATATAATACTATGGGTGGAATAGAATGCGGTGGTAGGGATCAATAGGAGAAGGAAGAAAGTCTCGCATCAACTAGGAGGATCAATAGGCTATGGAGATGCCCATCAATTGATATCAATGCGAGGAGTAGGGATTGCCATGCAAGGGATGCACTAGAGCTATAAGTGTATGAAAGCTCACAAATGAAACTAAGTGGGTGTGCATCCAACTTGCTTGCTCATGAAGACCTCGGGCATTTGAGGAAGCTCATCATCGGAATATACAAGCCAAGTTCTATAATGAAAAATTCCCACTAGTATATGAAAGTGATAACTCAAGAGACCCTCTATATGAAGGACATGGTGCTACTCTGAAGCACAAGTGTGGTAAAAGGATAGTAACATTGTTCCTTCTCTCTTTTTCTCCCATTTTTTTTAATTTTTTTTCCTTTTTTCCTTTTTGTTGGGCTCTTTTTGGCCTCTTTTTTCGTCCGGAGTCTCATCCCGACTTGTGGGGGAATCACAGTCTCCATCATCCTTTCCTCACTGGGGCAATGATACGTCTCCAACGTATCTATAATTTTTAATTGTTCCATGCTATTATATTATCTGTTTTGGATGTTTTATATGCATTAATATGCTATTTTATATTATTTTTGGGACTAACCTATTAACCTAGAGCCCAGTGCCAGTTTCTGTTTTTTCCTTGTTTTTGAGTTTCGCAGAAAAGGAATATCAAACGGAGTCCAAACGGAATAAAACTTTACAATGATTTTTCTTGGACCAAAAGACACCTACGAGACTTGGAGTCGAAGTCAGAAGACCCACGAGGCGACGGCAAGCCATAGGGGTGCGCCCTAGGGGGGGGAGCGCCCCCTGGCTTGTGGCCCCCTCGGGAGTTCACCGACCTACTTCTTCGTCCTATAAATTCACATATATATTCCAAAACCCTAGAGGAGAGCCACGAAAATACTTTTCCACTGCCACAACCTTCTGTTCCCGTGAGATCCCATCTTGGGGCCTTTTCCGGTGACCTGCCGGAGGGGGATTCGATCATGGAGGGCATCTACGTCAACCCTATTGCCCCTCCGATGAAGCGTGAGTAGTTTACCTCAGACCTACGGGTCCATACCTAGTAGCTAGATGGCTTCTTCTCTCTCTTTGATTCTCAATACAATGTTCTCCTCAATGTTCTTGGAGATCTATCCGATGTAATATTCTTTTGCGGTGTGTTTGTCGAGATCCGATGAATTGTGGATTTATGATCAGATTATCTATGAATATTATTTGAATCTTCTCTGAATTCTTATATGCATGATATGATATCTTTGTATTTCTCTTCGAATTATCGGTTTGAGAGGTGCTTAGTTTTGGGTACAATCTTGCGGTGTCCTCACCTAGTGAAATAGTAGGGGTAGCGAGGCACGTATTGTATTGTTGCCATCAAGGATAAAAAGATGGGGTTTTCATCATATTGCTTGAGTTTATCCCTCTAAATCATGTCATCTTACTTAAGGCGTTACTCCGTTCTTTATGAACTTAATACTCTAGATGCATGCTGGATAGCGGTCATGTTGGGAAACGTAGTAATAATTCAAAAATTTCCTACGTGTCACTAAGATCAATCTAGGAGATGCTAGCAACAAGTGAGAGGGAGTGCATCTTCATACCCTTGAAGATCGCTAAGCGGAAGCGTTACAAGAACACGGTTGATGGAGTCGTACTCGCGGCGATTCAAATCGCGGAAGATTTGATTCAAGCGCCGAACGGACGGCGCCTCCGCGTTCAACACACGTACAGCCCGGGGACGTCTCCTCCTTCTTGATCCAGCAAGGGGATAGGAGAAGTTGAGGGAGAGCTCCGGCAGCACGACGGCGTGGTGGCGGTGGAGCTCGTGGTTCTCCGGCAGAGCTTCGCTAAGCACTACGGAGGAGGAGGAGTAGGAGGGGGAAGGGCTGCGCCAGGGGCAAGGGTTGCAGCTCCCATGCACTTCCCCACTATATATAGGGGTGGAGGGGGCTGGTTTCTTGCCCTCCAAGTCCATTGGGGCGTTGGCAAAGGTGGGAGGAAAGAAATCCCATCCTTTCCCTTCCCCACCGATTGTTATCCCCCCTTTTTAGGGATCTTGATCTTATCCCTTCGGGATATGATCTTATTCCTTCTAAGGGGGAATCTTGGTGCGCCTTGACCAGGGGTGTGGGGCCTTGCCCCCACTACCCACGTTCATGTGGGTCCCCCCATGCAGGTGGGCCCCACTCCGGAACCTTCTAGAACCTTCCCGGTACAATACCGAAAAATCCCGAACATTTTTCGGTGGCCAAAATAGGACTTCCCATATATAAATCTTTACCTCCGGACCATTCCGGAACTCCTCGTGACGTCCGGGATCTCATCCGAGACTCCAAACAACTTTCGGTAACCACATACAATTTTCCATAACAACTCTAGCGTCACGGAACCTTAAGTGTGTAGACCCTACGGGTTCGGGAACCATGCAGACATGACCGAGACACCTCTCCGGCCAATAACCAATAGCGGGATCTGGATACCCATATTGTCTCCCACATGTTCCACGATGATATCATCAGATGAACCACGATGTCGGGGATCCAATTAATCCCGTATACAATTCCCTTTGTCCATCGGTATGTTACTTGCCCGAGATTTGATCATCGGTATCCCTATACCTTGTTCAACCTCGTTACCGGCAAGTCTCTCTACCTGTTCCGCAACACATGATCCCGTGACTAACTCCTTAGTCACATTGAGCTCATTATGATGATGTATTACCGAGTGGGCCCAGAGATACCTCTCCGTCACACGGAGTGACAAATCCCAGTCTCGATTCGTGCCAACCCAACAGACACTTTCGGAGATACCTGTAGTGCACCTTTATAGTCACCCAGTTACGTTGTGACATTTGATACACCCAAAGCATTCCTACGGTATCCGAGAGTTGCACAATCTCATGGTCTAAGGAAATGATACTTGACATTAGAAAAGCTCTAGCAAACGAACTACACGATCTTGTGCTATGCTTAGGATTGGGTCTTGTCCATCACATCATTCTCCTAATGATGTGATCCCGTTATCAACGACATCCAATGTCCATGGTCAGGACACCACAACCATCTATTGATCAACGAGCTAGTCAACTAGAGGCTCACTAGGGACATGCTGTGGTCTATGTATTCACACATGTATTACGGTTTCCGGTTAATACAATTATAGCATGAACAATAGACAATTATCATGAACAAGGAAATATAATAATAACCATTTTATCATTGCCTCTAGGGCATATTTCCAACAGTCTCCCACTTGCACTAGAGTCAATAATCTAGTTACATTGTGATGAATCGAACACCCATAGAGTTCTGGTGCTGATCATGTTTTGCTCGTGGAAGAGGTTTAGTCAATGGATCTGCGACATTCAGATCCGTATGTACTTTACAAATATCTATGTCTCCATCTTGAATATATTCACGAATGGAGTTGAAGCGGCGGTTGATGTGCTTGGTCTTCCTGTGAAACCTGGGCTCCTTGGCAATGGCAATAGCTCCAGTGTTATCACAGAAGAGAGTCATCGGGCCTGACGCATTGGGAATCACTCCTAGGTCGGTGATAAACACCATCATCCAGACTCCTTCCTGAGCTACTTCCGAAGCAGCTATGTACTCCGCTTCACATGTAGATCCCGCCACGATGCTTTGCTTGCAACTGCACCAGCTGACTGCCCCACCATTCAAAATGTACACGTATCCGGTTTGTGACTTGGAGTCATCCAGATCTGTGTCAAAGCTAGCATCGACGTAACCCTTTACGACGAGCTCTTCGGCACCTCCATAAACGAGAAACATATCCTTAGTCCTTTTCAGGTACTTCAGGATATTCTTCACCGCTGTCCAGTGTTCCATTCCAGGATCACTTTGGTACCTCCCTACCAAACTTATGGCAAGGTTCACATCAGGTCTGGTACACAGCATGGCATACATAATAGAGCCTATGGCTGAGGCATAGGGGATGACACTCATCTTTTCTCTTTCTTCTGCCGAGGTCGGGCGTTGAGCTGCGCTTAATCTCACACCTTGCAATACAGGCAAGAACCCCTTCTTGGACTGATCCATATTGAACTTCTTCAATATCTTGTCAAGGTATGTGCTTTGTGAAAGACCAACGAGGCATCTCGATCTATCTCTATAGATCTTGATGCCTAATATGTAAGCAGCTTCTCCAAGGTCCTTCATTGAAAAACACTTATTCAAGTAGGCCTTTATGCTTTCCAAAAGTTCTATATCATTTCCCATCAACAGTATGTCATCCACATATAATATGAGAAATGCTACAGAGCTCCCACTCACTTTCTTGTAAAGACAGGCTTCTCCATCAGTCTGTATAAACCCAAACGCTTTGATCATTTCATCAAAGTGAATGTTCCAACTGCGAGATGCTTGCACCAGCCCATAGATGGAGCGCTGGAGCTTGCATACTTTATCAGCATTCTTAGGATCGATAAAACCTTCCGGCTGCATCATATACAATTCTTCCTTAAGGAAACCATTAAGGAATGCCGTTTTGACGTCCATTTGCCAGATCTCATAATCATAGAATGTGACAATTGCTAACATGATTCGGACGGACTTCAGCTTCGCTACGGGTGAGAAGGTCTCATCGTAGTCAACCCCTTGAACTTGTCGATAACCCTTAGCGACAAGCCGAGCCTTATAGACGGTCACATTACCATCCGCGTCAGTCTTCTTCTTAAAGATCCACTTATTCTCTATGGCTTGCCGATCATCGGGCAAGTCCGTCAAAGTCCATACTTTGTTTTCATACATGGATCCTATCTCGGATTTCATGGCTTCAAGCCATTTGTTGGAATCCGGGCCCGCCATCGCTTCTTCATAGTTCGAAGGTTCACCGTTGTCTAACAACATGATTTCCAGGACAGGGTTTCTGTACCACTCTGGTGCGGAACGTGTCCTCGTGGACCTACGAAGTTCAGTAGCAACTTGACCCAAAGTTTCATGATCATCATCATTAACTTCCTCTCTAGTCGGTGCAGGCACCACAGAAACATCTTCCTGAGCTGCGCTACTCTCCGGTTCAAGAGGGGGTACCTCATCAAGTTCTACTTTCCTCCCACTTACTTCTTTCGAGAGAAACTCTTTCTCCAGAAAGGATCCATTCTTGGCAACAAAGATCTTGCCTTCGGATCTGAGGTAGAAGGTATACCCAATAGTTTCCTTAGGGTATCCTATGAAGACGCATTTTTTCGATTTGGGTTCGAGCTTTTCAGGTTGAAGTTTCTTGACATAAGCATCGCATCCCCAAACTTTCAGAAACGACAGCTTAGGTTTCTTCCCAAACCATAATTCATATGGTGTCGTCTCAACGGATTTAGACGATGCCCTATTTAAAGTGAATGCGGCAGTCTCTAAAGCATAACCCCAAAATGATAGCGGTAGATCGATAAGAGACATCATAGATCGCACCATATCCAATAGAGTGCGATTACGACGTTCGGACACACCATTACACTGAGGTGTTCCAGGCGGCGTGACTTGTGAAACAATTCCACATTTCCTTAAGTGCGTGCCAAACTCGTGACTCAAGTATTCTCCTCCATGATCTGATCGTAAGAACTTTATTTTCCTTTCACGTTGATTCTCTACCTCGCTCTGAAATTCCTTGAACTTTTCAAAGGCCTCAGACTTGTGTTTCATTAAGTAGGCATACCCATATCTACTTAAGTCATCAGTGAGGGTGAGAACATAACGATAGCCACCGCGAGCCTCAACGCTCATTGAACCGCATACATCAGTATGTATTATTTCCAACAAGTTGGTTGCTCGCTCCATTGTTCCGGAGAACGGAGTCTTGGTCATTTTGCCCATGAGGCATGGTTCGCATGTGTCAAATGATTCATAATCAAGAGACTCCAAAAGTCCATCTGCATGGAGTTTCCTCATGCGTTTGACACCGACAGTGCCACAAGTATGTGGGACTATCATTATCAACCTTACATCTTTTGGCATTCACACTATGAATATGTGTAACATCACGTTCGGGATTCAATAAAAATAAACCATTGACCAGCGGGGCATGACCATAAAACATATCTCTCATATAAATAGAACAACCATTATTCTCGGATTTAAACGAGTAGCCATCTCGCATTAAACGAGATCCAGATACAATGTTCATGCTCAAAGCTGGCACTAAATAACAATTATTGAGGTTTAAAACTAATCCCGAAGGTAAATGTAGAGGTAGCGTGCCGACGGCGATCACATCGACCTTGGAACCATTCCCGACGCGCATCGTCACCTCGTCCTTCGCCAGTCTCCGCTTATTCCGCAGCTCCTGTTTTGAGTTACAAATGTGAGCAACCGCACCGGTATCAAATACCCAGGAGCTACTACGAGCGCTGGTAAGGTACACATCAATAACATGTATATCATATATACCTTTGGCGTTGCCGGCCTTCTTATCCGCTAAGTACTTGGGGCAGTTCCGCTTCCAGTGACCATTCGCCTTGCAATAAAAGCACTCAGTCTCAGGTTTGGGTCCATTCTTTGGCTTCTTCCCGGCAACTGACTTACCGGGCGCGGCAACTCCCTTGCCGTCCTTCTTGAAGTTCTTCTTACCCTTGCCTTTCTTGAAACTAGTGGTCTTATTCACCATCAACACTTGATGTTCCTTTTTGATCTCCACCTCCACTGATTTTAGCATTGAATATAACTCAGGAATGGGCTTCTCCATCCCTTGCATATTGTAGTTCATCACAAAGCTCTTGTAGCTAGGTGGAAGCGACTGGAGGATCTTGTCAATGACCGAGTCATCTGGAAGATTAACTCCCAGCTGAGACAAGTGGTTGTGCAACCCAGACATTTTGAGTATATGTTCGCTGACAGAGCTGTTTTCCTCCATCTTACAACTATAGAACTTGTCGGAGACTTCATATCTCTCGACCCGGGCATGAGCTTGGAAAACCATTTTCAGCTCTTGGAACATCTCATATGCTCCATGTTGCTCAAAACGCTTTTGGAGCCCCGGTTCTAAGCTGTAAAGCATGCCGCACTGAACCAGGGAGTAATCATCACTACGCGACTGCCGAGCGTTCATAATGTCTTGAGTTGCTGGGAAAATGGGTGCGTCACCTAGCGGTGCTTCAAGGACATATGCTTTCTTGGCAGCTATGAGGATGATCCTCAAGTTACGGACACAGTCCGTATAGTTGCTACCATCGTCTTTCAGCTTGGTTTTCTCTAGGAACGCGTTGAAGTTGAGGGAAACATTAGCGTGGGCCATTGGGTCTACAAGATAGGTTGTAAAGACAATTTTAGACTAAGTTCATGATAATTAAGTTCATCTGATCAAATTATTTAATGAACTCCCACTCAGATAGACATCCCTCTAGTCATCTAAGTGATACATGATCCGAATTGACTAGGCCGTGTCCGATCATCACGTGAGACGGACTAGTCATCAATGGTGAACATCTCCATGTTGATTGCATCTACTATACGACTCATGTTCGACCTTTCAGTCTCTCGTGTTCCGAGGCCATGTCTGTACATGCTAGGCTTGTCAAGTCAACCTAAGTGTTTCGCATGTGTAAATCTGGCTTACACCCGTTGTATGCGAACGTTAGAATCTATCACACCCGATCATCACGTGGTGCTTCGAAACAACGAACCTTCGCAACGGTGCACACTTAGGGGGAACACATTTCTTGAAATTTTTAGTGAGGGATCATCTTATTTATGCTACCGTCGTTCTAAGCAAATAAGATGTAAACATGATAAACATCACATGCAAATCATAAAGTGACATGATATGGCCAATATCATCTTGCGCTTTTGATCTCCATCTTCGAGGCGCGGCATGATCACCATCGTCACCGGCATGACACCATGATCTCCATCATCGTGTCTTCATGAAGTTGTCTCGCCAACTATTACTTCTACTACTATGGCTAACGGTTAGCAATAAAGTAAAGTAATTACATGGCGTTTTCATTGACACGTAGGTCATACAGTAAATTAAGACAACTCCTATGGCTCCTGCCGGTTGTCATACTCGTTGACATGCAAGTCATGATTCCTATTACAAGAACATGATCAATCTCATACATCACACATATAATTCATCACATCCTTTTGGCCATATCACATCACATAGCATACCCTGCAAAAACAAGTTAGACGTCCTCTAATTGTTGTTGCATGTTTTACGTGGCTGCTATGGGTTTCTAGCAAGAACGTTTCTTACCTACGCAAAAGCCACAACGGTGATATGCCAATTTCTATTTACCCTTCATAAGGACCCTCTTCATCGAATCCGATCCGACTAAAGTGGGAGAGACAGACACCTGCTAGCCACCTTATGCAACAAGTGCATGTCAGTCGGTGGAACCTGTCTCACGTAAGCGTACATGTAAGGTCGGTCCGGGCCGCTTCATCCCACAATGCCGCCGAATCAAGATAGGACTAGTAACGGTAAGCAAATTGAACAAATCATCGCCCACAACTACTTGTGTTCTACTCGTGCATAGAATCTATGCATAGACCTAGCTCATGATGCCACTGTTGGGAAACATAGTAATAATTCAAAAATTTCCTACGTGTCACCAAGATCAATCTAGGAGATGCTAGCAACAAGTGAGAGGGAGTGCATCTTCATACCCTTGAAGATCGCTAAGCGGAAGCATTACAAGAACGCGGTTGATGGAGTCGTACTCGCGGCGATTCAAATCGCGGAAGATTCGATTCAAGCGCCGAACGGACGGCGCCTCCGCGTTCAACACAAGTACAGCCTGGGGACGTCTCCTCCTTCTTGATCCAGTAAGGGGAGAGGAGAAGTTGAGGGAGAGCTCTGGCAGCACGACGGCGTGGTGGCGGTGGAGCTCGTGGTTCTCCGGCAGAGCTTCGCTAAGCACTACGGAGGAGGAGGAGGAGGAGGGGGAAGGGTTGCGCCAGGGGCAAGGGTTGCAGCTCCCATGCACCTCCCCACTATATATAGGGGTGGAGGGGGCTGGTTTCTTGCCCTCCAAGTCCATTGGGGCGTTGGCAAAGGTGGGAGGAAAGAAATCCCATCCTTTCCCTTCCCCACCGATTGTTATCCCCCCTTTTTAGGGATCTTGATCTTATCCCTTCGGGATATGATCTTATTCCTTCTAAGGGGGAATCTTGGTGCGCCTTGACCAGGGGTGTGGGGCCTTGCCCCCAATACCCACGTTCATGTGGGTCCCTCCATGCAGGTGGGCCCCACTCCGGAACCTTCTAGAACCTTCCCGGTACAATACCGAAAAATCCTGAACATTTTCCGGTGGCCAAAATAGATCTACCGGTACAATACCTTCGTCTTTTCGTTTGCTTTTTGTTTGCTCGTGCGATAGATCACTCGATTTACTTTTATGGCTAGCTCCTCTATCGTGATCGATACCCTGGAAAACGAGGTTCTTAATTTTAAACAAAGGGGTGGGGAGAATCTTAAAGATGCTTGGTATAGAATTTGCAATGCTCAAAATAGATCTACTCGTAAGCAATCTACTACCGTTCTTCTTCGAAATTTTTATGTGGGTGTGACTACTTGGTATAGATATGTGCTAGATACCATTACTGGGGGAAATTTCTTGGGTAGCCACACTATGGATGCCTACAATGCTATGTTAAATCTAGTAGGATCTCCACCGCTTATGGTTAATGAAACGGTTTTAACTTTGGAACATGTGATGCAACGGCTTGATATTATTGAAAATAAAATCCCCACCGTAGAGCTGTTTGAGAGTTTAGATATAAATTTCCATAATCACATTACTCAACTTGGATCGAAGGTGGGGGTTACTTTGAAGAACTTTAAGGAAAAAGAACCCATGATTGAGGAGAAAATTGATCAAGATTCCTCTAGAATTGATAAATTAGAAGATATTATTACCAATTTGGGTTCCGCTTTTGCCGCTGTTAAAACTACTCCAAAACTTCCTCGTACTAAATTTACCAAGTTTATTTATGTTCCTAAAGATAAGGGTGATTCTTCTAGTAAAGAAAACGGAGATCTTAAGATGATAAGTGTTCACCCCAACTTTCTCAATATTATTAAGGAACCGATTGCTACTAGTGAATTTCTTGATTTCCTGCCTAGGAGTGTGATTATTGATAAAACCAAAGAATCTCCTAGAGGGTATAAGTATGCAATTGAGGAATTGCATACCAAAGATGACAATACCTAGATCTATTGCAATATGCTAGCTAGGGGCGTTAAACAACAGCGCTTGTTGGGAGGCAACGCAATTTTATTTTTGTGTTTTTTGTTTAGCTTATGTTCTTGAATAAATTACACATTATTACCTCTGTAGTAATTGTGTTTTGGTGTTTTAATTAGTGTTTGTGCCAAGTAAGACCTTTGGGATGGCTTACGGTGATAGTTGATTTGATCTTGCTGAAAAACAGAAACTTTTGGGTCCAGTCACAGAATTGTTTAAATTCACTGGAGTGTGTAAAAACCCTGAATGTTTTACACAAGATTTATATACAAATTTCCTCTATTTTCCTAATTTTTAAGAATTTTTGGAGTTACATAAGTATTATAACAATTCAGATCTTTGCAGCCTGTTCTGTTTTTGACAGATTCTGTTTTCTATGTGTTGTTTGCTTATTTTGGTGAATCTATGGGTAGTATCGGGGGGTATGAACCATGGAGAAGTTGGAATACAGTATATAGTACACCAATATAAATAAAGAATGAGTTCACAACAGTACCAAAAAGTGGTGATTTATTTTCTTATACTAACGGATCTCATGAGTTTTCTGTTGAATTTTGTGTTGTGAAGTTTTCAAGTTTTGGGTAAAGATTTGATGGACTATGGGATAAGGAGTAGCAAGAGCCTAAGCTTGGGGATTCCCAAGGCACCCCAAGGTAATATTCAAGAACAACCAAGAGCCTAAGCTTGGGGATGCCCCGGAAGGCATCCCCTCTTTCGTCTTCGTCTATCGGTAAATTTACTTGAGGCTATATTTTTATTCACCACATGATATGTGTTTTGCTTGGAACGTCTTGTATGATATGAGTCTTTGCTTTTTAGTTTGCCACAATCATCCTTGCTATACACACCTTTTGAGAGGGACACGCATGAATCGTGATTTATTAGAATACTCTATGTGCTTCACTTATATCTTTTGAGTTAGGCAATTTTGCTCTAGTGCTTCACTTATATCTTTTTAGAGCACGGCGGTGGCTTTATTTTATAGAAATTATTGAACTCTCTTGCTTCACTTATATTATTTTGAGAGTCTCTAAACATCATGGTAATTTTCTTTGGTTATGAATTTAGTCCTAATATGATGGGCATCCAAGAGGGATATAATAAAAACTTTCATATAAAGTGCATTGAATACTATGTGAAGTTTGATTCCTTATGATTGTTTTGAGATATAAATATGGTGATATTAGAGTCATGCTAGTGAGTAATTGTGGATTGGTAGAAATACTTGTGTTAAAGTTTGTGATTCCTGTAGCATGCACGTATGGTGAACCGTTATGTGATGAAGTCGGAGCATGATTTATTTATTGATTGTCTTCCTTATGAGTGGCGGTCGGGGACGAGTGATGGTCTTTTCCTACCAATCTATCCCCCTAGGAGCATGCGTGTAGTACTTTGTTTCGATAGCTAATAGACTTTTGCAATAAGTATGTGAGTTCTTTATTACTAATGTTGAGTCTATGGATTATACGCACTCTCACCCTTACACCATTGCTAGCCTCTCTAGTACCGCGCAACTTTCGCCGGTGCACTACACCCACCATATACCCTTCCTCAAAACACCCACCATACCTACCTATTATGTCATTTCCATAGCCACTCCGAGATATATTGCCATGCAACTTCCACCGTTCCGTTTATTATGACACGCTTCACCATTGTCATATTGCTTTGCATGATCATGTAGGTTACATCGTATTTGTGGCAAAGCCACCATTCATATTTTTTATACATGTCTCTCTTGATCATTGCACATCCCGGTACACCCCCGGAGGCATTCATATAGATTCATATTTTTGTTCTAAGTATCGAGTTGTAATTCTTGAGTTGTAAGTAAATAAAAGTGTGATGATCATCATTATTAGAGCATTGTCCCATGTGAGGAAAGGATGATGGAGACTATGATTCCCCCACAAGTCGGGATGAGACTCCGGACGAAAAATAAAAAATAAAAAAAGAAAAAAGAGAAAAAAAGAGAGGCCAAAGAACCCAAAATAAAAAAAATGAGAGAAAAGAGGGAAGGGGCAATGCTACTATCCTTTTTCCACACTTGTGCTTCAAAGTAGCACCATGATCTTCATGATAGAGAGTCTCCTATTTCGTCACTTTCATATACTAGTGGGAATTTTTCATTATAGAACTTGGCTTGTATATTCCAATGACGGGCTTCCTCAAATTGCCCTAGGTCTTCGTGAGCAAGCGAGTTGGATGCACACCCACTTAGTTTCTTTTTGAGCTTTCAAGATTGCTTTATTAGTATGCTTGAAGTATTATTGTTTTTATGTCAATATTAAACTTTTGTTTTGAAGCTTATGGATCTGAACATTCATGCCACAATAAAGAAAATTACAAGGACAAATATGTTAGGTAGCATTCCACATAAAAAATTCTTTTTTTATCATTTACCTAATCGAGGACGAGCAGGAATTAAGCTTGGGGATGCTTGATACGTCTCCAACGTATCTATAATTTTTTATTGTTCCATGCTATTATATTATCTGTTTTGGATGTTCTATATGCATTAATATGCTATTTTATATTATTTTTGGGACTAACCTATTAACCTAGAGCCCAGTGCCAGTTTCTGTTTTTTCCTTGTTTTTGAGTTTCGCAGAAAAGGAATATCAAACGGAGTCCAAATGGAATAAAACTTTACGATGATTTTTCTTGGACCAGAAGACACCTACGAGACTTGGAGTCGAAGTCAGAAGACCCACGAGGCGATGACAAGCCGTAGGGGCGCGCCCTAGGGGGGGCGCCCCCCTGGCTTGTGTCCCCCTCGGGAGTCCACCGACCTACTTCTTCGTCCTATAAATTCACATATATTCCAAAACCCTAGAGGAGAGCCACAAAAATACTTTTCCATTGCCGCAACCTTCTGTTCCCATGAGATCACATCTTGGGGACTTTTCCGGTGATCTGCCAGAGGGGGATTCGATCACGGAGGGCATCTACATCAACCCTGTTGCCCCTCCGATGAAGCATGAGTAGTTTACCTCAGACCTACGGGTGCATAGCTAGTAGCTAGATGGCTTCTTCTCTCTCTTTGATTCTCAATACCATGTTCTCCTCGATGTTCTTGGAGATCTATCCGATGTAATATTCTTTTGTGGTGTGTTTGTCGAGATCCAATGAATTGTGGATTTATGATCAGATTATCTATGAATATTATTTGAATCTTCTCTGAATGCTTATATGCATGGTTTGATATCTTTGTATTTCTCTTCGAATTATCGGTTTGGTTTGGCCAACTAGATTGGTATTTCTTGCAATGGGAGAGGTGCTTAGTTTTGGGTTCAATCTTGCGGTGTCCTCACCCAGTGACATGGTAGGGGTAGCGAGGCACGTATTGTATTGTTGCCATCAAGGATAAAAAGATGGGGTTTTCATCATATTGCTTGAGTTTATCCCTCTACATCATGTCATCTTACTTAAGGCGTTACTCCATTCTTTATGAACTTAATACTCTAGATGCATGCTGGATAGCGGTCGATGTGTGGAGTAATAGTAGTAGATGCAGAATCGTTTTGGTCTACTTGACACGGACGTGATGCCTATATGCATAATCATTGCCTTGGATATCGTCATAACTTTGCGCTTTTCTATCAATTGCTCGACAGTAATTTGTTCACCCACCATATTATTTGCCTTCAAGAGAGAAGCCTCTAGTGAAACCTATGGCCCCCGGGTCTATTTTCCATCATATATTTTCAGATCTATATATCAAAAATACCAAAAATACCTTGCTGCAATTTATTTACTTTTATTTTGTTTTATGTTTTGGCAATCTTATATACCTATCTCTATCAGATCTCACCTTTGCAATTGACCGTGAAGGTATTGACAACCCCTTTATCGCGTTGGGTGCAAGTGTTTGATTGTTTGTGCAGGTGCATAGATTGGGGACTTGCTTGTACCTCCTACTGGATTGATACCTTGGTTCTCTAACTGAGGGAAATACTTATCTCTACTTTGTTGCATCACCCTTTCCTCTTCAAGGGAAAAACCAACACAAGCTCAAGAAGTAGCAGGCAATGCTCTAATAATGATGATCATCACACTTTTATTTACTTACAACTCGATGGTACAAATCAATACAACTAATACATGATGACTCTATATGAATGCCTCTGGCAGTGTACCAGGATGTGCAATGATCTAGCATAGCAAAGATATAAAAAAACGGACAAGCCATGAAAATATCATGCTAGCTATCTCACGATCATGCAAAGCAATATGACAATGAACGCTCAACATGTATATGATGATGATGGAGGTTGCATGGCAATATATCTCGGAATGGCTATGGAAATGCCATGATAGGTAGGTATGGTGGCTGTTTTGAGGAAGATATAAGGAGGGTTTATGCACCCGTGAAAGTTGCGCGGTACCATAGAGGCTAGCAATGATAGAAAGGTGAGAGTGCGTATAATCCATGGACTCACATTAGTCATAAAGAACTCACATACTTATTGCGAAAGTTTATTAGCCCTCGCAACAAAGTACTACTACGCATGCCCCTAGGGGGATAGATTGGTAGGAAAATACCATTGCTCGTCCCCGACCGCCACTCATAAGGAAGACAATCAATAATAAATCATGCTCCAACTTCTTAGCATAACGAGAGACTATACGTGCATGCTTCGAGAATCACAAACCTTAACACCAATATTCTTACTAAACCACAATCATTCACTAGTACCTCCCACATATTATCATCTCTATATCGCAAAACTATTGCAAGGAATCAAACATATCATATTCAGTGATCCACAAGTTTTATGTAGGATTTTATGACTAACCATGTGAATGACCAATTCCTGTTGACTCTCTAAATAGATATAAATGAAGCGAGAGAGTATAATTCTCTCTACAAAAGATTTGCCCACGCTCTAACAAATATAAGTGAAGCAAAAGAGCATTCTACAAATGGTGATTTTCTATGTGTAGATAAACAGGCAATCCAAACTTCAAATGATATAAGTGAAGCACATGAAGCATTCTAAAAAGCCATACTCAAAAGATATAAGTGAAGTGCAAAGAGTATTCTATAGATCAACCAAGGAATATCTCATGCAAGCATGGTTCTTTATTAAAAGAAAAATGAAAGGCACATGACGCTCCAAGAACTTACGCATATCATGTGAACAAAACAAAAACCGAGACATACCAATAATTGTTGAAGAAAGATGGGATGCCTTCCGGGGCATCCCCAAGCTTAGATGCTTGAGTCTCCTTGAATGTTTACTTGGGGTGCCTTGGGCATCCCCAAGCTTGAACTCTTGCCTCTCCTTATTCTCCTCATATCGATACCTCCTCGATCTTCGAACACTTCATCCACACAAAACTTAACCGAACTTTTTATTAGCGGGGTTAGTACATATAACATCAAATCCCATCATGTATTGTTGTAACATTATTGTATAATTATAATCAAACATTACCCACTGTATTCTATCAAAATTCTATGGCCCCAAGTCAAAGGAGGCTCAACAAGATTTCAAACATACGCAAATAATGAAACTATAACAGCAATCTGTGAAAGCAGGACAATCTGTAAGGATGCAGATGGTACATGTACTTCTGTAACTCAACCAAATTCTGAAAAATTAGGAAAAGATAAAAAAATTGCATAGCAGCACTGTGTAAAAATTTTAGAAACTTTTGACGTTCTAGTAAAAAATGTAAATTCGCGCACTACAACCAAAGTTTCAGTTTTTGCACTACACATACGAAACAAGCAATCTAGTCATCCTAAAGGCAAATCTTGGCACATTATTTTTATAATACAATGGATTTGTACAAGGGGATAATTATTTTTGTTGAATAGTTTCTATAATTCAAGATTTGCAAAGCTTCCATGGGCATGAACAAAGTTCAAGGAGCTCCCCCACTTCAACGGTGCTCGTCTTTCTTACTTTCACTTTTCTTTTTGAAAAGTTTTAGGTTCCCCTCTATATTTTCTTGTTTTTAAATTTTTTTAAAAGCACGCAACAGAATAAAATGACTCTCTAAAACTTCCGGGTTGTCTCCCTGGCAGCGCTTTCTTTAAAGCCACTAAGCTAGGCATAAAGTGCTCAAGTAATTGATCCACCCGGATCCCAAGGTATATCAAAGCTAATTTTAATTAACAGTGATTTGTATTTTAGTAGCGAGCACAAAGCAACATATATCATGCAACAATGAAGTCTAACTCTCTTCCTATGCATCGGCATGTCATAAAAGAATAATTGATGCACACCTAATAAAGGCTGATACATAGCATAAGCAGTTTCTTACAATTTTATTGTGTTGGAAACATAGAGAGGTAGAGATGTAGTTCCTCTCTCATAATAATTGCAGGTAGGATAATGGTAAAACACATCATGTGTAATGGTAAAATGCAACTCATCAATATAATCCTTAATAAGCGCAAACTTCTTCGATATAGTGTAGTTGGGAGAATTCACAAAGATAATAGGACTATCACGCGAGGGTGCAATAGCAACAATTTCATTCTTAACATAAGGAACTATAGCAAGTTCATCTCCATAAGTATAATTCATATTGGCATCATGTCCACAAGCATAGCAAGCATCAATTTCATCAAAAAGGGATATTTCAAATGAATCCAAGGGATCATAACAATCATCATAGCATTCATCCTTCGATAAGCACGAAGGGAAATTAAACAATGTATGAGTTGAAGACTTACTCTCATTAGAAGGTGGGCACGGGTAGCTAATCCACTCTTCCTCCTTTTGTTCTTTGCTCTCCTCGTCATCTTTTTCATCTAATGAGCTCACAGTTTCAGCAATTTCTTCTTCCATAGTTTCCCGCAAAATATTAGTCTCTTCTTGGATAGCGGAGACTTTCTCAATAAGTGCATCAATATCAGCATTATATTTATAATTCTCATAGCAATATTTAAGTATAGCAAAATTTTCAGGTCTATAAACAGCATCATCAAAATCTTCATACTTTTCAAACAAAGATTCAATTTCATAAGCACCCTTAAAAGCAACAGATTCTTCTATTCGTTCCACATCATAGTAATCATATATACCATTAGCATAAGAAGCCAAGGTTTCATTATCATTAAATTCACATAAAAAGTGAAGGTGTGGAGCCTTCATCCTAGAGCAGCAAGTATAATCATATCTCAAGCATAAATCCCAAGCATACCATTACAAACAATCAATTTGATCCCATAAGAGTTTCCCTTTTTGAGTCAAGCGATAATCCCTAAAGTATTCACATTGATCCAACGTGTCCCCCATTATCAAGTTGAATGGGGTTTTCTCAGGATTATCAAAGTAGTATTTAATATTTTCCACATAACGAGCATCGAGGGTTTTAGGAGGTTCCCCATCTCCATGAGTAGCAAGTACACCTTTTTTTTGTATTTCATGTTCCATATCTATAACTAAAGATATAAAACAACTTATAACAGGAAATAAAATCTACTTAGTGATAAAGCAAACAAGCACACACGAGAATATTCACCCCCACGCTATTGCTCCCCGGCAACGGTGCCAGAAAAGAGTCTTGATAACCCACAAGTGTAGGGGATCAATTGTAGCCTTCTCGATAAGTAAGAGTGTCAAACCCAACAAGGAGCTAAATGTAGAATTTATATTCCCTTCAAGTTCTATCGACCACCGATACAATTGTACGCACGCTTTACCTAGTACAAGTATGAAACTAGAAGTACTTTGTAGGTGTAAAGGGATAGGTTTGCAAGATAATAAAGAACACGTAAATAAAAGCTAGGGGCTGTTTAGATAGAGAAATAATTAAGTTAGTTTTAGTAGAGAGCTTTTTGTCACAAGAAAGTTATTTGTCCCTAAGCAATCAATAACTAGACCGGTAATCATTATTGTAATTTTATATGAGGGAGTGGCATGAGCTAACATACTTTCTCTACTTGGATCATATGCACTTATGATTGGAACTCTAGCAAGCATCCGCAACTACCAAAGGTCATTAAGGTAAACCAAACCATAGCATTAAGTATCAAGTCCTCTTTACTCCCATACACAACAACCCCCTTACTCGGGTATAAGCTTCTGTCACTCTCGCCACCCACTATAAGAGAATCATGAACGTATTGCAACACCCTACAACGGGAATACCTCACCCTTGTGCGACATAGAGAGCACCATAGGACAACATCAATAGTAAAACATACAACTCAAACCAATCATGATCATCAATCAACCCATAGGACAAAACGGATCTACTCAAACATCATAGGATAGCCACATATCATTGGATAATAATATATAGAGTTGAGCACCATGTTTAAGTAGAGATTACAGCAGGGAGAAGTGGTGTTACACTGCTGCATAGAGGGGGAGAGAGTTAGTGTTGATGATAGCGAGGTTGTTGGTGTAGATCGCCGTCATGATCCTTGCCCCGACGGCACTCCGACGCCACCGGGAGAGAGGGGGAGAGAGCCCCCCTCCTTCTTCTTCCTTGACCTCCCCCCTGCTACTTCTTGAGCTTGCATTGGTTTTTCCCTTGAAGAGGAAAGGGTGATGCAGCAAAGTAGAGATAAGTATTTCCCTCAGTTTGAGAACCAAGGTATCAATCCGGTAGGAGGTACATGCAAGTCTCCAATCTATGCACCTGCACAAACAATCAAACACTTGCACCCAACGCGATAAAGGGGTTGTCAATCCCTTCACGGTCACTTGCAAGGATGAGATCGGATAGAGATAGATATAAAAGATTACTAAAATGTAAAACAAAATAAAAGTAAATAAATTGCAGCAAGGTATTTTTGTTTTTTTTTGGTTTATAGATCTAAAAATATATGATGGAAAATAGACCCCGGGGCCATAGGTTTCACTGGAGGCTTCTCTCTTGAAAGAAAACATACGATGAGTGAACAAATTACTGTCGAGCAATTGATAGAAAAGCACAAAGTTATGACGATATCCAAGGCAATGATTATGAATATAGGCATCACGTCCGTGTCAAGTAGACCGACTCCTGCCTGCATCTACTACTATTACTCCACACATCGACCGCTATCCAGCATGCATCTAGAGTATTAAGTTCATAAGAACGGAGTAACGCCTTAAGTAAGATGACATGATGTAGAGGGATAAACTCAAGCAATATGATGAAAACCCCATATTTTTATCCTTGATGGCAACAATACAATACGTGCCTCGCTACCCCTACTTTGTCACTGGGTGAGGACATCGCAAGATTGAACCCAAAACTAAGCACCTCTCCCATTGCAAGAAGAACCAATCTAGTTGGCCAAACCAAATCGATAATTCGAAGAGAAATACAAAGATATCAAATCATGCATATAAGAATTCAGAAAAGACTCAAATAATATTCATAGATAATCTGATCATAAATCCACAATTCATCGCATCTTGACAAACACACCGCAAAAGAATATTACATCGGATAGATCTCCAAGAACATCGAGGAGAACAAACGTATTGAAGATCAAAGAGAGAGAAGAAGCCATCTAGCTACTAGCTATGGACCCGTAGGCCTGTGGTAAACTACTCACGCTTCATTGGAAGGGCAATAGGGTTGATGTAGAAGCCCTCTGTGATCGAATCCCCCTCCGGCAGGGTGCCGGAAAAGGCCCCAAGATGGGATCTCATAGGTATAGAAGGTTACGGCGGCGGAAAAGCATTTTGGTGGACGCTTCTGGTCGTTTGGGAATATTTGGGAATTTATAGTGTTGGATTTAGGGTTAGGGGACTCCCGAGGGGCCCACAATCTCTTAGGCCGCCCCCCCTAGGGCGCGCCCCTGAGGCTTGTGGCCTCCTCGGGGATCTTCTGGCCCTCTTTCCAAGTTACGTGGGTGTCTTCTGGTCCAAGAAAAATCATCGCAAAAGTTTTATTCCGTTTGGACACCGTTTGATATTCCTTTTCTGTAAAACTCAAAAACAAGGAAAAAACAGAAACTGGCACTGGGCTCTAGGTTAATAGGTTAGTCCCAAAAATAATATAAAATAGCATATTAATGCATATAAAACATCCAAAACAGATAATATAATAGCATGGAACAATCAAATATTATAGATATGTTGGAGACGTATCAAGCATCCCCAAGCTTAATTTTCCTACTCGTCCTCGAGTAGGTAAATGATAAAAACAGAATTTTTGATGTGGAATGCTACCTAACATATTTATCCATGTAATCTTCTTTATTGTGGCATGAATATTCAGATCCATAAGATTCAAAACAAAAGTTTAATATTGACATAAAAACAATAATACTTCAAGCATACTAATAAAGCAATCATGTCTTCTCAAAATAACATGGCCAAAGAAAGTTATCCCTACAAAATCATATAGTCTAGCTATGCTCCATCTTCATCACACAAAGTATTAAATCATGCACAACCCCGATGACAAGCCAAGCAATTGTTTCATACTTTTGATGTTCTCAAACTTTTTCAACTTTCACCCAATACATGAGCGTGAGCCATGGATATAGCACTATAGGTGGAATAGAATATGGTGGTTGTGGAGAAGACAAAAAGAAGGAGAAAGTCTCACATCAACTAGGCGTATTAACGGGCTATGGAGATGCCCATCAATAGATATCAATGTGAGTGAGTAGGGATTGCCATGCAACGGATGCACCAGAGCTATAAGTGTATGAAAGCTCAAAAAGAAACTAAGTGGGTGTGCATCCAACTCGCTTGCTCACGAAGACCTAGGGCAATTTGAGGAAGCCCATCATTGGAATATACAAGCCAAGTTCTATAATGAAAAATTCCCACTAGTATATGAAAGTGACAACATAGGAGACTCTCTATCATGAAGATCATGGTGCTACTTTGAAGCACAAGTGTGGTAAAAGGATAGTAGCATTTCCCCTTCTCTCTTTTCTCTCATTTTTTTGGTGGGTTTCTTTGGCCTCTTTTTTTATTTGGGCTTCTTTGGCCTCTTTTATTTTTTTGTAAAATCCGGAGACTCATCCCAACTTGTGAGGGAATCATAGCTTCCATCATCCTTTCCTCACTTGGGACAATGCTCTAATAATGAAGATCGTCACACTTTTATTTACTTACAACTCAAGAATTACAACTCGATACTAGAACAAGGTATGACTCTATATGAATGCCTCCGACGATGTACCGGGATGTGCAATGATCAAGAGTGACATGTATAAAAAATATGAACGGTGGCCTTGACATTATGCCAACTACATGATCATGCAAAGCAATATGACAATGATGAAGCGTGTCATAATAAACGTAACGGTGCAAGTTGCATGGCAATATATCTCGGAATGGCAATGGAAATGCCATAATAGGTAGGTATGGTGGCTGTTTTGAGGAAGGTATATGGTGGGTTTAATGCACCGGCGAGAATTGCGCGGTACTAGAGAGGCTAGCAATGGTGGAAGGGTGAGAGTGCGTATAATCCATGGACTCAACATTAGTAATAAAGAACTCACATACTTGTTGCAAAAATTTATTAGCTATCGAAACAAAGTACTACACGCATGCTCCTAGGGGGATAGATTGGTAGGAAAAGACCATTGCTCCTCCCCGACCGCCACTCATAAGGAAGACAATCAATAAATAAATCATGCTCCGACTTCATCACATAACGGTTCATATCGGTGTACTAAGTATTGGGCCACTAGTACCCCGTACCTGTGCACGGGAAGTTGTAGCCATCCTCGCGGCAAGGCTTGTCGAGGAACAGTTCGAGGTTGATTCGAGCCACCAAAGAAATCATCCAGTCAGAGATCTGAGGATCAGCAGATAAGAAGAGCTGGAATCCGAAGGCCAGCTTCCCCGGCAAGATCTTGCCGGGGTGGCCTGCGGAGCCCGGCAAGGATCGGCGCCCGGCAAGGTTTTGTTGTTGTGCCACCGCTCTAGCACAACGACAAACCCGACATTCTGGGTCCTTCTTTGGATGCGTGGCGACGCGCCAGTGGAGGAGAGCTTAAGCGGTGTTGATGGGATGGCCCCTTTTTCCATCCCCAAGAAAGTAAGGACACCTAAACGGACACCTTACGGTGCATTAAATGCGGTCATCCTAATCCGTCAGGGGTTAGGTATGATGACCCTGTAGCTACTTTACACCTCAATGTATGTACATTTTGCCACTGTGGTGACCCCTTTGTGGTATAAAAGGAGGCCCACGGCAACTGCTACAGGGGAGAAGGATCTTCTGGCCCATTCAGCATGCGTAGCTACTCTTGAACGTACTGTTCATTGTGAGCGCTCCTGAAGCCTGGGCTCAAGAACACTAATAATAGCACAAGGCAGGAGTAGGGTTTTACGCTGATCAGCGGCCCGAACCTGGGTAAAATCGCCCCGCGTCGATCGTTGGTTCTGCTCTTTGCGCATACCTCTCCCCCCGCCGAATCGTAAAGGGGTCTCTTGGGATCCCATAGGTGTCGCACGCCGACATCTTTGGCGCGCCAGGTAGGGGGATTGAAGGTTGCGTGAACCTGATCTAGTGATCGGCGCCTTAGTTTCTTCATCATCTTCATCATCATGCCACCCAAGAAGAAGAGCGCTGCGACGGCACAACCATCCATGTCCGTTTTGCCTGCGCCTTCGCGTACGGGCGATGGCGTGGGTGCAGAAGGAAGAGGACTAGAACCTCCACGGCGTTCTGGTGATCCGAGCCAGGCGAGCGGCATCGTTCGCAGTGGCAGCGGCAACCTACACGCCGCTGGATCCAGAGACGGAGCTGTGTTGCCTACGGGTGGCACAACGAATTCCAGAGATCGGAGGGCGCCTGCTGGAGCTCCCGCGCCGGCGCAAGCATCACGACATACCCAGGTCGTGCACGACGAGCAGCGTCATGGCGCTGGTGGTTCAGGGCGTCCCCATGAAAAGATTTCTGCGCATCGATCCCAAGATGCGCGGGACCAACATGCACACCGAGCTGCCGGCGGAGGTGGCGCGTGGTTGCGTGACCGTGGTGGTGCTCCTTCTAATATGGTTAGGAGTCAGAGCACCTCACGTACCTCGCACCTGTCGCCGCCGCCTACGCCAGCGGAAGCCTTGGCACGTGCGCAGCTGCTCCTCGATTTCCCTCCTGCCCCGGAGAAGATGGAGGAGTGGCGAGCTACTATCCAGAGCCTTATCGGCTTCACCAACAAAGATGGGCCGCAAGAGGCAGGGCCCTCACAGTGAAGGCCCATTGATCCAGCGCGAGCCAATGTGGAGAAAACCGGAGGTGGTGCAACCACGGTGCACTCCCCTCCGCGGCACCAGCGGCGGCCGACAACCCAGCAGGTCGACCGCCGTGAAGAAGTTTCCACGGCGTTGTCCGATCCATGGATGCGCCGTGATCAGCGTCAAGTTCTCCAGGAACGAGGCAAGGAGGACGCTCGAACTACCATTGAGCGGCGACGGGAAGCGCGCTATCAGTCTGATAAGCGCGCAGGGCCGGTTGTCGACGAGCCTGCGCCAGGGGACGTAGGAGACTTGCCTTATGAGGTGGGGACTCCAGCGTTTACCCATGAGCTGCGGCAAGTCCAGTGGCCCAATTCTCGAACCTTCAAGCCAGAGGTCCCGGAGAAATATGATGGTAAGACCCATCCCTCGGAGTTCCTGAGCATCTACACCATTGCGGTGCAGGCTGCCGGGGGCCGAGATGACAAGATACTTGCCAACTACTTCCCGTTGGTGCTCAAGCCCAACGTCAGGTCGTGGTTGATGCATCTACCGGAGAATTCTATTTCTTCTTGGTCAGATCTATGCCATCAGTTTGTTGGCGCCTTTGTTGGAGGCCACCAAGCTCCTGGCCAAGAGAGTGATTTGCATATCATCCCTCAGAAGGAGGGCGAATCCCTGCGCAAGTTTATGCAGAGGTTCAGCCGGGTGCAGTACAATATTCCTGACGTTCACCCTGCCGCTGTCATTAGCGCGTTTCATCAGAACATGCGTAACCGCAGAATGCGGGAAGAGCTGGCAATGAACAAAGTCAGGAGTATTGCCGAGCTTTACGCTTTGGCCAACAAATGCGCTCGAGCTGAAGAGGGGAGGAAACTCCCTGGCGAGGCTGTTGGCGCGGTGGGCAAATCCGAAGATGAAGACGCCACAACCCCGTCAAGGAAAGGCCGGCGGCGGAACTAGAAACGCGGAGGCAAGGCCGTGCTTGCTGTCGAGGAATCCGACAACCCCGGCGCCGCCAAGAAGGCCAAGGTTGGTGACCCCGGCAAGGATCTTGCCGGGTGCCCTTCCTGTCAGGCCTTGGCGGCTGCCGACAAGTCGGAAAGCTCCGGCAAGCAGTATTGCAAGATCCATCGCACCAAGGGCCATGATCTCCAAAACTGCCGGCAAGTTGAACAGCTTGCCGAGAAACAGAGGGCCGAATATGAAAGGCGAGATAAGGAGAAGGCCCAAGATGGTGCTGACGGATCTGGCAAAAAGCGCGGTGGCCGAGGGGGGCACCGCGGCAAGGCCAAGCAACAGAGGGACAGGCCCGCTCGGGGCCAAGACAAAGAAGAAGATGATGATGAAGAAGATGATGAGTCCAGTGAGCAAGAATTCCAGAAAGCTACAGAGGCCATGTGTATCGATGGGGGTGCCTCGCTGCATTCTTCCCACCGTCGACTCAAACAGTGGATGCGGGAAGTCAATGCAACAGAGCCATCGCCAGATGCATGTAGGCCCCTGAAGTGGTCCAACACGCCTATCGTTTTCGACGCCGAGGATCACCCTGATGGCACAATTGCGGTCGGGTGCTTGCCATTGTTGGTCTCACCAACAATTCGCAACCTCAAGGTGACGAAAATGCTAGTTGACGGTGGGGCCGGGCTAAACCTAATCTCACCGGATGTGCTCAAGAAGCTCCAAATTCCTGACGAGGACCTCGAAGAAACGGGTACGTTTCAAGGGGTCAATCCGGGAAGAACCCAGCCCAAGGGCAAGATTACGCTGCCGGTGACATTTGGTAGCGAGCTCAACTACAGGACCGAGAAGGTAGTGTTTGATGTCGCCAAGATCCCCATGTCATACAATGGGATCCTTGGTCGGCCAGCGCTGGCTAAGTTTATGGCAGCATCACACTACGCATACAATGTTTTGAAGATGCCCGGGCCGTTGAGCGTCATCACTATCCATTCCGATAAGAAGGATGCACTCATCTGTGCCGACCAACTTTACCGGGAAGCAGTTGCAGCACCTGCCATCAAGGCATCTGCTCCTGCCGCTGGAACTCCCGGGGGGAAGAAGAAGACCGGCAAGAATCTTGGCGCGAACTCCGGCAAGCGCACCTCCTCGGAGTGCTGCGCTTCCGTCGAGGATGCCCCAGAGAGTTCCACCGGCAAGAACAAGAAATCCAAGGCTGCTCCACCGGAGACCAAGAAGGTGCCCGTCAGGGAGGACGGAACGGGGAGAACTTTCACGATAAGTTCCACCCTAGATGACAAATAGGAAAGCGCGCTTGTTGCCTTCCTGCGGGCGAATGTCGACGTGTTTGCATGGCAACCGTCTGACATCCCTGGTGTTCCCAGGGAGGTAATTGAGCACCACCTTGCTGTCTGTCCTCACGCGCGGCCCATCAAGCAGAGGGTCAGGAAGCAAGCCTTGGAGCGGCAAGAATTCATTGCCGAGGAAATCAGAAAGCTGGAGGCGGCCGGATTGGTCAAAGGAGTGCTTCATCCAACCTGGTTGGCCAATCCGGTTGTAGTGCGAAAAGCAATGGGAAATGGAGGCTTTGTATCGATTATACAGATATCAATAAAGCCTGTCCAAAAGATCCCTTTCCCTTGCCACGCATCGACCAGATTGTGGATTCCACCGCTGGTTGTGATCTCCTGTCCTTCCTTGATGCCTATTCAGGGTATCATCAGATTTTCATGGCGAAAGAAGATGAAGAGAAGACCGCATTTATCACCCCATGTGGTACGTATTGTTTTATACGAATGCCTTTCGGGTTGAAAAGTGCTGGTTCGACATTTGCGAGAGCAGTCCAAATTGGTTTTGAGCCTCAACTCCATAGAAATATGGAGGCGTATATGGATGATATAGTGGTCAAAACCAAAGACAAAGCGACGCTCATTCAAGATTTAGAAGAAACATTTGCAAATCTGCGCAAGATCAACTTAAAGCTCAATCCTGAGAAGTGCGTGTTCGGTGTTCCTTCCGGCAAGCTCCTCAGATTCTTTGTATCTTGCCGGGGAATCGAAGTGAACCCCGACAAGATCAAAGCTATTGAGCAAATTGAAGCGCCGAGACGCGTCAAGGATGTGCGTCGTCTTGCCGGCTGTGTTGCTGCTCTAAGCAGGTTTATTTTCAAATCTGCTGAGCGCGCCCTGCCCTTTTTCAAAATTTTGAAGAAGGCTGGTCCAATGAAATGGACTCCGGAGGCGGAGGCTGTGCTGCAAGATTTGAAGAAATACCTTTCCTCTCCGCCGACGCTAGTCGCGCCTAAACCACAAGAGCCGTTGTTGCTGTATCTGGCAGCGACAAATCAAGTGGTTAGTGCTGCGCTAGTGGCGCAGAGAGAGGCTGATGAGGAAGCAACACTAGCGGCAGGACCGTCAGATGACGCGGCAGGATCTTCCCCGGCAAGGATTTATCCCGACAAGACAAGATCTGTGCAGTCAGAAGGACCATTGCAGAAGAAAAAGGTGGTGCAGCGCCCAGTTTATTTTGTTAGCTCTCTTTTACAAGGAGCTAGGTCAAGATATTCTGGCGTGCAGAAGTTGCTTTTCGGCCTTCTTATGGCCTCGAGGAAGATGTGCCATTATTTTCAAGCACATGAAATCACCGTCGTCACTCGCTTTCCATTGCAACGGATTTTGCAAAATCCAGAAGCAACCGGCAGGATCGTGGAGTGGGCGTTGGAGTTGTCGAGCTTTGGCCTCAAGTTTGAAAGCACTTCGACAATTCAGAGCAGGGCCTTGGCGGAGTTCATTGCGGAATGGATCCCAACGCCAGACGAAGAGGTTCAAGAAACAACTCTCCCCGGCAAGGAAATCGATCAGCAATGGGTTATGTACTTTGACGGGGCTTTCTCGCTGCAAGGCGCCGATGCCGGTGTGCTGCTTGTCGCACCCACCGGAGAGCACCTCAAGTACGTAGTCCAAATGCATTTTCCCCGGGAGAGTTCGACCAACAACACAGCAGAATACGAGGGTTTGCTTGCCGGTCTTAGGACCGCGGCAGACCTTGGTATCAAAAAGCTCATCATCAAAGGCGATTCACAGCTTGTCGTCAGGCAAGTTAATAAGAGTTATCAAAGTCCATTGATGCAAGCCTACATGGATGAAGTGAGAAAAATGGAAGAGCACTTTGACGGTCTGCAGATGGAGCACATTCCTCGTGCCGAGAACAGTATTGCTGATGACTTGTCAAAGCGTGCCGCCCTCAAGTTGCCTGTGGAACCAGGAACTTTTGTGCTCCAATTGACTCAACCATCCGTGGCGCCATCAATGCGGCAAGAAAAGAGAAGAAAGTTGAACTCTGGTCAGTACTTCCCGGCAGAGCTCCCGGGAGCCGCCGGCAAGGAAGTTGCCGGGATCGACGACATGCCTGCCGGGGAACAACAGGCTCCAGCAGGGCCTCAGGCCCTTGCTGTCGAGACAAACGTTCCCCCGGCGGAGGAGATGCCTTTAGTCCTAGCCGTCGAGCCTCAGGCTCCAGCATGGGCGCAGCACATTGTCCATTTTCTTCAAACAGGAGAACTCCCGAAGGAACAGGAAGAAGCGGAAAGAGTAGCCCGTCGGTCTGTTATGTACAAGTTCGTCGATGACGTCTTGTACAGAAAGAGACCAAATGGTGTGAAATTAAAGTGCATTCCTCGGGAGGATGGACTAGAGCTGTTGGCGGAGATACACGGAGGCATATGTGGTTCTCACATAGGATCAAGAGCACTTGCCGGGAAAGCATTCCGGCAAGGTTTCTTTTGGCCCACCGCTCTCCAGGATGCAACTGCACTAGTCACCAAGTGTGAAACGTGCCAGTTTCATTCGAAGAAATCGCATCAACCAGCTCAAGCTCTTCAGACAATCCCTCTCTCCTGGCCATTTTCGGTTTGGGGGCTCGACATACTGGGCCCTTTCCCCCGTGCTACCGGGGGCTTTGAGTACTTGTACGTTGCTATCGACAAGTTCACAAAGTGGCCGGAGGTGGAAGCAGTGAGGAAGGTGACAGCACAATCGGCCGTCAAGTTCTTTAAGGGGATAGTTTGCCATTTTGGTGTGCCCAACAGGATCATCACCAACAACGGCATGCAATTCACAAGTCGCACCTTTATGCAGTATGTCCAAGACCTTGGCGGCAAAATTTGTTTTGCCTCCGTTGCTCATCCGAGAAGCAACGGCCAAGCGGAGAGGGCCAATGCTGAAGTGTTGCGCGGTCTCAGGACCAGAACCTTTGACAGGCTGAAAAAGTGCGGAAGACGCTGGATTGATGAGTTGCCGGCGGTTCTTTGGTCAATCAGAACGACACCAAATCGAGCCACCGGCCAGACGCCCTTCGCTCTGGTCTACGGAGCGGAAGCAATTCTCCCCACGGAACTCACGTACGGATCACCTCGAGTGCTCGCTTATGAACAACTTGAGCAAGAGCAACTGCGCCAAGATGATGCTGTGCTCCTTGAGGAGAATCATCTTCAGGCTGCTGTGCGAGCTGCACGCTACCAGCAAGCTTTGCGCCGATACCATAGCCGCAAAGTTCATGCCCGAAGCCTTGAGGAAGGCGACCTTGTTCTTCGGCGGATTCAGTCCGCCAAGAATTCAAACAAGTTGACGCCGAAGTGGGAAGGCCCTTATCGGGTAGTACGAGTCACCAGGCCCAGCGCTGTCCGCTTGGAGACCGAAGATGGCGTTCCAGTGAGCAATTCCTGGAATATCGAACATCTTCGCAAGTTCTACCCGTAAGGCGCGGTTGCCGGGGGCCCCCGGCAACCACCCTTTTGTACAAGTCTTGCCGGCGAGGCATATGATCCTTTGTACAAAGCCAGGCGCAGACCCTGAGCACAGATGAATAAATTTAAGTGTCGTGCATTCCCTTATTGATTTCCATGTTCATATTTATATATGCATGATTGTCTAAGACGTTGTATGACACCTACTCCCGGTAAGTTCTAACGAACCACCAAGGTTTCATATCTTTATTTTCTCTTCTTTCTTTTTCTTAAAAGACAGAAGGATTCCTCGCGTCACATGAGCCGGGGGGGGGGGGGGGGGGGGGAAGGGAGATATGAGTACCAGTTGGCGACGTTCGGAATCGACGCTTGTCGGAGGAAGGACAGTGACAGAAAGCTAAGTTCTAAAAACTTAGAACAAGTTTCCTTTATTGCAAAGTTATTTCCTTGGACGATTTCGACTCTTGTATGGAAAATCTGCACGCGAAGGAACCCTTGTTGTAATCAGTTGCGCCCTTATTTTGTTTCGAGTCCGCTCAACGATTTAAGTGGCTGCACTGAGAACGCCAAGGAGTCTTGCCGGCCACCGCGCCTCCAGCAGGCTGCTGAAGTCCCGCACCCAGAGCTCGCGGCAGGTTGCGCGCCGGCAAGTTTTTCAGTAAGCGTAGGGTGAACTCCATACATAAAAGAATCAGACAAGGAAAATAGCAAGCATGTACCTAAACATAGGCGAGTTATTTTACATTAATGAGTTGCCGCAATTCTAACTTGAGACCTAATTGTCTTTGACATGGAATGACGACGGCAAGAAAAGGTGGAGCACTTAATCTCTGCGCTGGCCTTCGATCCTTTTGATGGAGTCCACCTTCTCAAGAATAGGCGCGATAAGTTCTTCAAGCACCTCGACATTTGCGTCCTTTGGCAGATGGCCGAGCATGTTGGAGAGGTCGATGCCGGGATTGCTGTGCACCACCTTGATAAGCACCTTGCAGAGGACGGCCCGGCAAAGCCGGCGGGTCTCGTTGGCCAATTGGGTCGCCCGGCTAGACTGAAGCAGCCTCAAGGCGTCAATGATGCTTTCAAAGAACATCGTCAACCTAGCGCTTGAAGATATCCTTTCCTCGAAAGAATACCTGAAGTTTGACAGGCCCATGGTTGACAGTTCTGCTGTAAGCTTCTCCGCAGCGTCGATGAGACGTCTAGTCCAGATCTCCACCCCCTTTTCGTAATCGATTTGGGTGGCGGCAGCGCTCTTGAGCAGGTTCCTCTCTCCCTGGAGATCTTTGAGTAGAGCCTTCTCGCGGGCCCTGCCGGCCTCGAGGGACTTCTCCAACGTGGTCAGCTTCAATTCCAGAACGGCAATGGCTTCATTTGCTGAGGAGAGCTGCTTGGTCTTGTTAGACATAGCAACTTGCATCTCCGCCAGGGTGTGGAGGGTTTTTTCCATATCACCTTTGAGCGTCGAGAGCTCCTTGCCGTGCTCTTCGAGATCTACTTCCAGCTTCTTTACTTTGTCGCTCAGCTTGTTCTTGGCGGCCTCTACAGCTTCGGCAGCATCGACGGCCTCCTTGAGCTTGCCGGCGTGACTTATAGTCAGAGCTTCGAGCGCCTCTTTGTGTTTCTGCTCCAGCTCCTGGGTCCGCCGCGCGACAAGCTTCTCGGTATCTTCATCTTTGCTGCGAAGCTTGGCGGCGAGCGCCTGCTCACGTGCGGTGAGATCTTCCTCGTGAGCATCAAGAGCAACGCGGCGCCCCGTCAGGAGGGCATCTTCGGCAGCGATTCTTTGAGTAGCTTCATCCTGCGCCTTCTCCATGTCAGATTGCTTTAGGAGGATTTCTGTCCACTGTTGGCTCACTTGTTCTCGGCCAGCAGTCAACTCTTGGAGGGCCTCGGCGTACCAGACTTGCATTTGTTCAACGCGCCTCTAGAAATCTGCTTCGGCCGCCTCGACAACTGCCATTCTGGAATCCGCTTTCTCTTTCCTGGCGCGGTGGAGAGCCTGGAGCTTGCGGAAATTCTCGCCCATGGCCTGAAGGAGCTGATCCTCTTCAGATTTGCCGCTGCTAGCGCTGGGATCATCAACAACCTCGAGCCCAACAGCAGCGATGATTTCTTCGTCAAAGACTTCTCCTTCGGCTGGTGCCCCAATGCTTGCCGTCCCCGACAAGTTGACAAACAAGTTCTCGCCAACCTTGAGATATTTGCTGGATGAGGGGCCTTCAGATGTTGACGGTTGGTCTTCAGCAATCGCCTCACCAGTGGCAGGGGGCTCCGTGGCCGGTGCAGCGCCTGGCGCTCCTGCGGCAGGAATGCCGTCAGTACGGTCATCAGCCTCCCTGCCGCCCCCTTCAGTAGACTCCTTGGCGGGTTTCTCCTGTGCAGTCTTGGCGGCCTCCTCGCCAAGAGCACCACCGGCCTCGATAGTGGCATCCTTGGCGGCCTCGCTGGCAGCGATCCTGTCTGCTTCGGCAGCGCCGTCCCTGGCGGTCTCCTCGATGACAACATCGACGTCCATGTGTTCCATCACAGGGAACTCTGAAGGACGAAGGAGGGGAACAGAATAAGATCAAGATTGAAGTTCGAAGGGACCAAAGACAGAGAGAGAAGGGAAAGAATAGCAAGCGTTCTGAGGCAATCAGTTACCTGCGTCGAGCTGTTGGGAGGTGGCCTCGCCCCTCCCGGCAACTTCGGTTGCCGGGGGAGGGTTGCCGGTGTCCATGCTTGCCGGCTCCTACTCAATTAAGATGGGCTCGTCGGTAGGATCTCTTGCCGGGGACGTGCTTGTGGGCGGCGTGGTCGATGGAGGTGGCACGACGGGGGCATCTTCCAACAACTCCCCTTGTTGCCGTTCTTCTCCTGCAAGCCCAAAGGTATCAGCGGCAAGAATAGAAACCTCAGCGCCCGCCAGTGGAAAAAGAACAGTGAACTTACGCTGGGGGCTGTGCTGGGGGCTGTGCTGGGGGCTGCATTGAGGACTGAGCTCCGGGCTGACGATGACAGTTTCTGGCACGCTCGTGGAGCCTGCCGAGGGCCCGTCGCCCGTGGAAGTCTTTGTCCTCTTCGCCATCCTCTCCATCAAGGTTTCCGCATCACTGCAGAAACAATACGAGCAAGTCAGTAAGATTGATCCAAGATTGGAAAATAAAGGCTGTGGCAAAGCACTCACCCTTCCTCTTCTCGCTCCGGACTAAAGCCGGAGATGTCGAATTCGGCCTCCGTTGCGATGTCTGAGTGGGGAGGCGGAGGAGGAGTCCTAGGTCGCTTGGCTGTGCCAGGCGCTGGGGGTTGGCGTGTTTTCGCCGCCCCAGCTTCCGGTGCGGTAGTGCGAGACACCCCTGCCGCCTCAGCAGTGGCCGCTGGTGTGGGTCTCGCGCACCGCGCAGGCTGCTGACAAACCCCTTGCCGCGGTGCAGTCTTGCCGGCCGCTTTCCTGCCGGGAGCCTCGCCGCTCGAGGAAGGCTGGCTTGCCGCGATGCCAGATACAGCCTTTTGAAGAACACGCTTTGTCTTCTTCGGGGCTGGGAGCTCTTCTTGCGGTTCTTCTTCAGCCGTGTCCTCATCGGACGAGCTATCAGCGGCTGTGCTGCTCTGTTCCCCGGCAGCTTTGTCCTTCCCGGCAGGTTTTACTTCCACCACTACCTCTGCATCGCTAGTTTCCCATTCTGTGAAGCCAGCGCTGCCAGCCTCCGCGGCAAGATTTGCCTCCTCCACCCTAGTGGCGATGTATGCTACTTCTTGGTCGGTGGTGGCTCGGATGAAGTCTGCCTCTTCCCGGAAGGGTCTCTCCATCAAGTTATCAAAAAACTTTTGTGCTTCCTCCTCGGTTGGCTTGGCCCAAGTCGCGTGAAGACCATGGGTGTTGAACATCGGCATGAAGGCGATGATTGACCCCAAAGCAGAGTTGTTGCACAAAGGGACAATCCTTGCCGGCAGCCGATGCTTGTCATCGCGCTGGAACAACTTTTGACAGAGAGCGCCAAGTTGCATAGCAGTCAGATTATTATTCAACCCGGGGCGCAATCTCATGATGTCTGCTGCGTTTTGGTATTCCCAAGCTGGCCTTCCCTTGTTCTGCAAGGGGGCGATGCGGCGGCGGAGAAAGTCGAAGCCAATCATCTCCATTGTTAGCCCGGCAGCTTTCAGGCGAAGAATCCTGGTGGTGGCGATTGTGAGCTTTTCGTCGTCAGCGGCAAGACTGCTCCAGCCACTGCCGCGGACCGCTTTCTGTTGCCGGGGCAGACAAAACGGATGAGGATCTGCTTCCTTGATCCAGCACCATTCAGCCCGCCATTCGTCCCACTTTTCGTGGTAAACTCCTTCTGGGTATATTTCCTTATTCCAAGCCCTTGGAATCCAGGCGATAGAACCAGAGAGGGCCTCTCCTTTTTGGATACGAGGGAAAAAGTAGTGGCGGAAAAGGGTAGTGTTGGGAACCACTCCGGCAAAAATTTCACAAAGGTGGGCAAAGATGGACATGCACAATATCGCATTCGGCGTGAAATCGAGAAGATGAAAGCCATATGTGTACATGATGTCGTTGAAGAAGTCAGAAAATGGGGGGCAGAGCCCGCAATAGAAATATGCAACGAAAAAGGGGTATCTGTCCGACCCACTTTTGGAGCAAGAACCTGGAATCACGCGTGTGGCGGGGTGAGCCTACGTTTCCTTCGCCCACATGCACTGGTACCGCCTCTTCAAAGCTTCTGCATCGAGCGACGGGGCGAAGACGACATACTTCTTCCGCATCTTCACCAGTTCGCTCTCCGGGACATCAGCTTTCGCCTCCTTGCTCTTGCCTTTGCTGGCCCTGTGCGGCATGGCGGCTGTGAGGGCGGAAGCCGGGGATGAAGCAAGCGTGGAAGCGGCGGGAGGAAGAGGGAAAGCTTCGCTCTGAGCTCGAGAGGAGGAAGGCGATGGCGACGACCAGATTGAGAAGAAAAGGGGGGTAAATAGGCTTGTGCCTCTGCGGCTTCTCCTTTTTATGGGGAAGGAGCGGGGCCACCTCTTTTACTCCCCAATGTGAATGCGCCTCTACAGGCGCGTTGCAGTTGCAGCTTTGGAGGCACGCTTCCCACGTCGCGCGTAATGGGGGGCACAGTAAACGGGATATTTACGAGCAGTTAATCCCCTGCCACGTGTGCCCGTGCACTGTTTGGGCCTAGCCCAATAACGCCTCGCACTCGTGTATGGCCTAGGCCCGGGGGCTCCTGTCGGTGTACTAAGTATTGGGCCACTAGTACCCCGTACCTGTGCACGGGCAGTTGTAGCCATCCTCGCGGCAAGGCTTGTCGGGGAACAGTTCGAGGTTGATTCAAGCCACCAAAGAAATCATCCAGTCAGAGATCTGAGGATCAGCAGATAAGAAGAGCTGGAATCCGAAGGCCAGCTTCCCCGGCAAGATCTTGCCGGGGTGGCCTGCGGAGCCCGGCAAGGATCGGCGCCCGGCAAGGCTTGGCGCCCGGCAAGCTTCGGCGCCCGGCAAGATTTTGTTGCTGTGCCACCGCTCTAGCATAGCGACAAACCCGACATTCTGGGTCCTTCTTTGGATGCGTGGCGACGCGCCAGTGGAGGAGAGCTTAAGCGGTGTTGATGGGATGGCCCCTTTTTCCATCCCCAAGAAAGTAAGGACACCTAAACGGACACCTTACGGTGCATTAAATGCGTTCGTCCTAGTCCGTCAGGGGTTAGGTATGATGACCCTGTAGCTACTTTACACCTCAATGTATGTACATTTTGCCACTGTGGTGACCCCTTTGTGGTATAAAAGGAGGCCCACGGCAACTGCTACAGGGGAGAAGGATCTTCTGGCCCATTCTGCATGCGTAGCTGCTCTTGAACGTACTGTTCATTGTGAGCGCTCCTGAAGCCTGGGCTCAAGAACATTAATAATAACACAAGGCAGGAGTAGGGTTTTACGCTGATCAACGGCCCGAACCTGGGTAAAATCTCCCCGCGTCGATCGTTGGTTCTGCTCTTTGCGCATACCTCTCCCCCCGCCGAATCGTAAAGGGGTCTCTTGGGATCCCATAGGTATCGCACGCCGACACCATACGTGCATGCTACGGGAATCACAAACGTTAACACAAGTATTTCTACCAATACACAATTACTCACTAGCATGACTCTAATATCACCATCTTTATATCTCAAAACAAATGCAAGGAATCAAACTTCTCATAGTATTCAACGCTCTTTATATGAAAGTTTTTATTATATCCCTCTTGGATGCCCATCATATTAGGACTAAATTAATAACCTAAGAAAATTGCCATGCTGTTTAGAGACTCTCAAAATAATATAAGTGAAGCTTGAGAGTTCAACAATTTCTATAAAATAAAGCCACCGCCGTGCTCTAAAAAGATATAAGTGAAGCACTAGAGCAAATTGCCTAGCTCAAAAGATATATGTGAAGCACATAGAGTATTATAATAAATCATGATTCATGTGTGTCCCTCTCAAAAGGTGTGTACATCAAGGATGATTGTGGCAAACTAAAAAGCAAATACTCATATCATACAAGATGCTCCAAGCAAAACACATATCATGTGGTGAATAAAAGTATAGCCTCAAGTAAATTTACCGATGGATTGAAAACGAAAGAGGGGATGCCATCCGGGGCATCCCCAAGGTTAGATGCTTGTTGTCCTTGAATATTACCTTGGGGTGCCATGGGCATCCCCAAGCTTAGGCTCTTGCCACTTCTTATTCCATAGTCCATCAAATCTCTACCCAAAGCTTGAAAACTTCACAACACAAAACTCAACAGAAAACTCATGAGATCCGTTAGTATAAGAAAATAAATCACCACTTTTTGGTACTGTTGTGAACTCACTCTTTATTTATATTGGTGTAATATCTACTGTATTCCAACTTTTCCATGGTTCATACCCCCCGATACTACCCATAGATTCATCAAAATAAGCAAACAACACATAGAAAATAGAATCTGTCAAAAACAGAACAGTCTGCGAAGATCTGAATTGTTCTCATACTTATGTTACTCTAAAAATTCTTAAGAATTAGGAAGACATAGGAAATTGGTATATCAATCTTTTGTAAAAAATTCTGAGTTTTTCCACCCTCCAGTGAACTTGAACAATTCTGTTACTGGACGCAAAAGTTTCCGTTTTTCAGCAAAATCAAATCAACGATATACCAAAGTATCCCAAAGGCTTTACTTGGCTCAAACACTAATTATAACACCAAAAAATAATTAATACAGAGGTAATAATGTTTATTTTAATAAAAACAGAAAATAAAAATATTGGGTTGTCTCCCACCAAGCGCTTTTCTTTAAAGCCTTTTAGCTAGGCGTTGATAATTTTAATGATGCTCACATGAAAGATAGCAATTGAAACATGAAGAGAGCATCATGTAGCATGTGAAAAACAAGTTTAAGTCTAACATACTTCCTATGCATAGGTATTTTGTAAGCAAACAAATTATCAAGACAAGCAAAAACTAGCATATGCAAGGAAGAAGAAAGAAACAATAGCAATCTCAACATAACGAGAGGTAATTTAGTAACATGAAAATTTCTACAACCATATTTTCCTCTCTCATAATAATTACATGTAGGATCATAATAAAATTCAAAAATATATCTATCACATAAAATTTTCTCTACATGATCCACATGCATGCAAAGTTGACACTCTTCCAAGATAGTGGGATCATTACCAAATAAAGTCATGACCTCTCCAAGCCCACTTTTATCAAAAAATTCATAAGATTGATCATACTCCAAAGTAGTGGGATCATTATTACCTAGAGTTTACACTCTTCCAAACCCACTTTTAATATTATTGCAAACATATTCATCATGAGGCTTAAATAAATTTTCAAGATCATAAGAAGCATTATCACCCCAATCATGATCATTGCAATAAGTAGAGGACATAGCAAAATTAGCATCCCCAAGCTTGGGGTTTTGCATATTATTAGCACAATTGACATTAATAGAATTTATAATAACATTGCAATCATGCTTTTCATTCAAGGAGCTATCGTGAATCACTTCATAAATTTCATCACAATTTTTAGATTCATGACTTTCAAGCAAAACTTCATAAAGATAATCTAGTGCACGCAACTCACTAGCAATTGGTTCATCATAATTGGATCTCTTAAAAAGATTAGCAAGTGGATGAGGATCCATAGACTTTTTGCTTTCTGATTTTCAATAAATACACAATTATTCCAAGCGAACAAGCAAACAAACCAAGTAAGACATAAAAGGTAAATGAAAATACGAACGAAAGAAGGGCGAATAAAAAGGCAAATATTTTTGTGTTTTTCTGAAAATGTTTTAGAAGTGGGGGAGAGGAAAACGAGAGGCAAATGGCAAATAATGTAATGCACGCGATGAGAGTTTATGATGGGTACTTGGTAGGCTTGATGTAGAACCTCCCCGGCAACGGCACCAGAAATTCTTCCTGCTACTTCTTGAGCTGGCGTTGGTTTTTCCCTTGAAGAGGAAAGGGTGATGCAGCAAAGTAGAGATAAGTATTTCCCTCAGTTTGAGAACCAAGGTATCAATCCAGTAGGAGGTACACACAAGTCTCCAATCTATGCACCTGCACAAACAATCAAACACTTGCACCCAACGCCATAAAGGGGTTGTCAATCCCTTCACGGTCACTTGCAAGGATGAGATCGGGTAGAGATAGATATAAAAGATTACTAAAACATAAAACAAAATAAAAGTAAATAAATTGCAGCAAGGTATTTTTTTTGTTTATAGATCTTAAAAATATATGATGGAAAATAGACCCGGCGGCCATAGGTTTCACTAGAGGCTTCTCTCTTGAAAGAAAACATACGATGGGTGAACAAATTACTGTCGAGCAATTGATAGAAAAGTGCAAAGTTATGAAGATATCGAAGGCAATGATTATGAATATAGGCATCACGTCTGTGTCAAGTAGACCGACTCCTGCCTGCATCTACTACTATTACTCCACACATCGACCGCTATCCAACATGCATCTAGAGTATTAAGTTCATAAGAACGGAGTAACGCCTTAAGCACTACAAAAAAATATACTTCCGTGATGATACGTGTTTGTCACTGATACGTCTCCAACGTATCTATAATTTATGAAGTATTCATGCCATGTTTACAACAATTTTATATGGTTTTGGTATGATTTGCATGGAACTAATCCCGACTGACGCTGTTTTCAGCAGAACTACCGTGGTGTTGTTTTTTGTGCAGAAATGAAAGTTCTCCAAATGAGCTGATACTTTTTGACGATTTTTTTTGGAACAAAAGAGACCCCCGAAGCTTCGTGGAAGGACCAGAAGGTGAAGGAGTAGGGAACAAGACACCGGGGCGTGCCTGGGCCCTTGCCCGTGCCCCGGTGGGTTGTGCTCAGCTTGAGGCCCATCTTAGCATGAAACCAACGCCAAAAATTCCTATAAATAGAGAAACCATCAGGGGTAACCCTAGATCAGAAGTTCCACCGCCGCAAGCCTCTATAGCCATGAAAAACCAATCTAGACCCCGTTCCGGCACCCTGCCGGAGGGGGAAATCATCACCGGTGGCCATCTTCATCATCCCGGCGGCCACCATGATGAGGAGGGAGTAGTCCACCCTCGGGGCTGACGGTTTGTACCAGTAGCTATGTGTTTAATCTCTCTCTCTCTCTCGTGTTCTTGAGATGTCACGATCTTGATGTATCGCGGGCTTTGTTAATATAGTTGGATCATATGGTGTTTTCCCCTCCCTATCTTGTTGTGAATTGAGTCTTCCCTTTGAGATTTTGTTTTATCGGATTGAATACTTTTATGGATTTGAGAACACTTGATGTATGTCTTGCATATGAATACCCGTGGTGACAATGGGGTATTATATTGATTCACTTGAGATATGTTTTGGTACTCAACTCGCGGATTCCCGAGGTGACATTGGGGTAATCTATGCATAGGGGTTGATGCATGTTCTCGTCTTCTGTTTCTCCGGTAGAAATCTTGGGGCACTCTTTGAGGTTCTTTGTGTTGGATTGAGTATTATGAATCTGAATTTGCTTTGGTGTTATTTTAGTACGAACTCTTGATAGATCGATCGGAAAGAATAACTTAGTGTTATTTTAGCACGAACTCTTGATAGATTGATCATAAAGAATAACTTGGTGTTATTTTAGTATGAACTCTTGGATAGATCGATCGGAAAGAATAGCTACAAACAATTTCTTCTTATGTTCTCCGCTAGATAAGAACTTTGGAGTGATTCTTCATCGCACGTTGAGGGATGGTTATATGATCCAATTAGATTAGCATTGTTGAGAGATTGCACTAGCGAAAGTACGGACCCTAGGCCTCATTTTCAAGCATTGCAATACCGTTTGTGCTCTGTTTTATCAATTGCTACCTTGCTGTTTTTTATTGTTCCTATTACAAAACCAATATCTACTATCATTACTACACTTTTATTATTACCATCTCTTCGCCGAACTAGTGCACCTATACAAATTACCATTGTATTTGGTGTGTTGGGGACACAAGAGACTCTTTGTTATTTGGTTGCAGTGTTGTTTGAGAGAGACCATCTTCATCCTACGCCTCCCACGGATTGATAAACCTTAGGTCATCCACTTGAGGGAAAATTGCTACTGTCCTACAAAACTCTGCACTTGGAGGCCCAACACGAGTCTACAAGAATAAAGTTGCGTTGTAGACATCAAGCTCTTTTCTGGCGTCGTTGCCGGGGAGGTGAGTGCATGAAGGTATATCTTTAGATCTTGCAATCGAATCTTTTAGTTTTTTGTTTTATCACTAGTTTGGTTTGTAAAAAAAACTACAAAAAAATGGAATTGAGGTTGCATCATATTGTTAATCTTTATAATGTCTTCCGTGAAAATGATGGAAAGGAAAATTGTGCTCAATTAATAGAGGAAGAATTCTATAAAATGTTTGACAATAAATCTTTAAATGACGAGCGTGATTGCAATGTTGTTGGTATGAACTCTTTGAATATCCATGATGCTAACGATATGCAAAGCCATAAGCTTGGGGATGCTATGTTTGATGAAGATGATATTTTTAGTCCCCCAAGATTTGATGTGCAAATTTGTTATAATGATTGCATGCCTCCTATTTATGATGATTATATTGATGAAAGTGGGTTTGGAAGAGTGTCAACTTTATGTAATGATGATCCCACTATTTTGGAGGGTGTTGAATCTTATTGTGATAATTATGAAAGTGGATTTGGAGAGGTCATGACTTTATTTAGTGATGAATCCACTATTTTGTTAGAGGTTTCAATTGACTATGATAACAAAGTTGCTATCTATGATGATTATGGTGATGACATGTATGCTATATTGAATAATGATAACCATGAAACTTGTCACCATGATTTTAATTTTCAATCACATGATAGTTATTTTGTTGAGTTTGCTCCCACCACTATGAACGAGAATAAATTTGCTTATATGGAGAGTAATAAAATTTATATGCTTGTAGATCATGAAAAGAATGCTTTATGTGATAGATATATTGTTGAATTCATTCATGATGCTACTGAAAATTATTATGAGAGGGGAACATATGCTTCTACATATTGCAACAATATCAAGTTTCCTCTCTATGTGTTGAAAATCTTGAAGTTTTGCTTGTTTTGCCTTCCTATGCTAGTTGATTCTTGTTCCCATAAGTTGTTTTCTCACAAAATCCCTATGCATAGGAAGTGGGTTAGGCTTAAATATGCTAGTCATTTACTTCATGATGCTCCCGTTATGTTTCAATTCTTATCTTTTATGTGGGCATCATTGAAATCATCATGCCTAGCTAAAAGGCATTAAAGAAAAGCGCTTGTTGGGAGACAACCCAACACTTTTACCTACTGTTTTTGTGTGTTCACATGGTTAGTATACTGTAGTGATATTGTTTCATAGCTTTTGTTTCAATAAAGTGCCAAGAAAAGCCTTTGGGATAGTGTGGATGATAGTTGACTTGATTCTGTGCAAAAACAGAAACTTTTTCGTCCAGTGCAGAAATTCCCGTATTTTACTGGAATGTGTAAAAATTCTGAATTTTTTTAAAGTTGATGGGTATACAAATTTTCTACGTTTCCTAATTTTTCAGAATTTCTGGAGTTACATAAGTATGACCTTAATTCAGATCTTTACGTACTGTTCAGTTTTTGACAGATTCTGTTTTCAATGCATAATTTGCTTGTTTTCTAGTTTCTATGGCTTATATTGCTTAATATAAATTGTGGAAATTGTAGAGTATATTATGAATTGTGTGAGAAAAATTATGAATCTTGTATTTGACAGTACCAAAGTGAATGATTTGTCTTTATCATACTAACCCATCTCACGAAGTTCCGTTAAGTTTTGTGTGATTGAAGTTTTCAAGTTTTGGGTGAGATATCGATATGAGGAGAATAAGGAGTGACAAGACCCTAAGATTGGGGATGCCCAAGGCACCGCAAGGTAATATTCAAGGAACATCCAAGCAACTAAGCTTGGGGATGCCCCGGAAGGCATCCCCTCTTTCGTCTTCAACATTATCGGTAACCTCACTTGGAGCTATATTTTCATTCGTCACATGATATGAGTTTTGCTTGGAGAGTCATTTTCTTTTATTAGTATTTTCTTGATGTTATTTAGAATAATGTTTTTAATCTTTTATTTCAATAAAAGTGGCAAGGATAGCCATCACCATGCTTATTTTGCAAATATATGAGTTGTTGTTTCAAAACAGAAAGTTTATCGCTGTTGCAATAATTCTCCAGAAAAGTAAGAATGTGATAAAATGTTGAAACTTTTTTCACAATAAGATATGATAAATTTTCTACAGTGTGGTTAATTCTAAGAATTTTTGGAGTTAGGGAAGTATGAGTACAATTGCACTCTTTACAGACTGTCCTGTTTAGACAGATTGCTGTTATGTTCGCATTGTTTGCATATGTTTGCTTGTTTAATGATTCTATTTGAGGATAGGAGTATTAAATATGCAGAGGCATTTAGTATGCAATATTGAATAATAATTTTAGTGATTTGCTACAGTAGAGAATGATAAGGTTTTTGCATTGATTTATACTAACTTATCTCACGAGTTCTTGTTGAGTTTTGTGTGGATGAAGTTTTTAAGATTTAGGAAACCGTGATATAAAAGGAATTAAGGAGACACAAAAGCTCAAGCTTGGGGATGCCCAAGGCATCCCAAGTTAATAATCCAAGAAGTCTCAAGCATCTAAGCTTGGGGATGCCCCGGTAGGCATCCCACCTTTCTTCATCAACAATTATCGGTTAGCCTCGGTTGAGCCTAAGTTTTTGCTTCTTCACATGATGTGTGCTATTCTTAGAATGTCATTTTATTTTGTTTTGCTTGCTGTTTTAATAAAAGACTTAGATCTGAAAGTTTTAAATAAGAGAGAGTCCTCAATTAGCTACCCATTTACTTAACTACTCATTTGATCTTCACTTGTATCTTTTTGGAGTAGTTTGTCATTTACTCTCATGCTTCACTTAGATTATTTTGAGAATTGAAAATTTTGAAGAAATACTTATGCTCTCATGCTTCACTTAAATTTATTTGAGAGCTTGTTAGTATCAATGGTAATATATAAATTTAGTCCCAAAGTAATAGTTATTCAAGAGGGATATAATAAAAACTTTCATGTAGATCATTGGATATGATAAGTTTGATTCCTTGCAATAGTTTTGCCATATGGAGATAATAATATGTGAGTCATGTTGGTGAGTAATTGTGCTTTAGTAGGAATATTGGTGTTAAGGTTTGTGATTCCCTATGCAAGCATGAAAGTCAATAATTATGCAATGAAATTACATCCTACTTGTGGTGCATTATTCGGTGTTAATTATGCTCAATGCTCGTTTATGTGAATTTTCGTTTCTTGGTTGGTTGCTTCTCAATCTATTTGCTAGCCTCCATTTGTACTAAGTGGCATTACTACTTGTGCATCCAAATTCTTAAACCCAAAGTTGTGCCAAATGAGTCCACCATACCTACCTATATGCAGTATTTCCATGCCGTTCTAAGCAAATTTGTATGTGCCATCTCTAAATTTTCAAAATGATTTCCTTTTTGTGTGCTCGTACCGCTCATGAAGCGGCAGGGGGTGGCCAATATTTTCCATGCTAGATGTGTTATTCTCAAGATGAGTGTTTATTCACTTTTCATTACATGAGAGTACGACAAAGGTATTAGGGATGCCTAGTCCCGAACAAGGTAGTTAGAGTCGGGATTCGGAGTCGGATCGATTTTTGTTGGATAGAATCGAGTCGTAGTATCGAATCGTGGAATCAAGGATTCTACTAGATTTACTCAAACAAGATATTTTGTATCCACGCAAGAAATTTAGATGGGTTATATGAGTTTTAACACTAAAGATAGAGCAGAAAACTTACACATCAATGCTAGTTGTATTCCACTTCTTTTCATGCCTAACCTACGATCTAGCTTACATGTATGGAACATATATGAGAGGGAAATATTATAGAACATTTAAATCTTCAGCGCACAAAATTTATTTAGGAGGTTTTTTAGTGTATGTGAATAGCCAATCACTTGTATAGCTGAACTGCAGTGCTTAACCTTGAAGGTTTTCCTCGCCTTCTCCGATCAATCTTGACGCATCCTCCTTGTCACGGCAATTGCATTCATTGACAAGTCCAATCTTCAGTTTTGATCTAGGGTTCCTGAGAACTAGATCAAAGGTGGTCGCGGCTCAGCGTTTGGGCTTGGGAGGGGAATAAAGGGCCATGAGGGATGTGAAGAGGGGTTTGCGTGATGGCATACTATTCTGCTACAACTAAACAAACATCTTAAGTAAATTAGTTGAATCGGACATAGTCCATAGCATAGTCGGCATTCTACAGTTTTGTATAGGATTTTATGATTTGGATCGTGATTCAACATGGATTCTTCCAGATCTGGATTCATAGTGGGATTTGGATCAACAAGCTCCTGTAGGGTCGTGAAGTCGTAGGATTCTAGGAGTCGAGTCGGGATTCTGACTACCTTGGTCCCGAAATGAAAAATGAATTTACTTTATGTTGTCAAATAATAAATTCCTTGGAAAGTGTTGGTATGGAGGGCACCCGTGGATACGGCTAGCCATGGAAAGTGAAAGAAATGGTGGAAAAAGGAATAAACTTTATTTTCCATTTGGGAACCGCCTATGATATATCTAGCATGGAAAGTGTTGGGAATTACTCGGTCGTTTTTGTTGACGGGAAAAGTATGCCTCCCAAAATCTTTTATCTCTCAATTTAAGCTTTGAGCTCTGGCACCTCTACAAATCCCTACTTCCCTCTGCGAAGGGCCTATCTATTTACTTTATGCAATTTTTATTTTTATTTGAGTCTCCATCTTCTCTTATAAAGCACCAACTAAGGGGCACTATGATCGTACTTGAGCATTGGATGTAGCTAATATGCGAGTGTGTTTCATGAATGGATCAATGATTGAGAATGATGGGCTAGGGATAGCTTTATTTAGTGTTGATATTTTGAAAGACATGGTTGCTTGTTGATATTCTTGAGTATTGATGTCCTCATGTCAAATTATAGACTATTGCTTTGAATCATTCAAGTCCAAATGTCCATGCTACAAAAGAAAAGAGTATATGATGAATATGATAGGTAGCTTTCCACAACAAAAATTCTGTTTTCAATTGCTACTTTATCATGATAAGTTTTATGAGAAAGAATTACTGTTATGATGCTACGAAAAGTGATTGAAATTATCATTGATCAAGCTTCTGCACTTTGCTAGCATTCACACTTCATAAATTATTTATTTTATCATTTACCTACTCGAGGATGAGTAGGAATTAAGCTTGGGGATGCTGATACATCTCCAACATATCTATAATTTATGAAGTATTCATGCCATGTTTACAACAATTTTATATGGTTTTGGTATGATTTGCATGGAACTAACCCGGACTGACGATGTTTTCAGCAGAACTACCGTGGTGTTGTTTTTTGTGCAGAAATGAAATTTCTCCAAATGAGCTGAAACTTTTTGACGGTTTTTTTTATAACAAAAGAGACCCCCGAAGCTTCGTGGAAGGACCAGAAGGTGAAGGAGTCGGGCACAAGACACCGGGGCGCGCCTGGGCCCTTGCCTGTGCCCCGGTGGGTTGTGCTCACCTCGAGGCCCATCTTAGCGTGAAACCAACGCCAAAAATTCCTATAAATAGAGAAACCATCAGGGGTAACCCTAGATCAGAAGTTCCGCCGCCGCAAGCCTCTGTAGCCACGAAAAACCAATCTAGACCCTGTTCCGGCACCCCGTCGGAGGGGGAAATCATCACCGGTGGCCATCTTCATCATCCCGGCGGCCACCATGATGAGGAGGGAGTAGTCCACCCTCGGGGCTGACGGTTTGTACCAGTAACTATGTGTTTAATCTCTCTCTTTCGTGTTCTTGAGATGTCATGATCTTGATGTATCGCGGGCTTTGTTAATATAGTTGGATCATATGGTGTTTTCCCCTCTCTATCTTGTTGTGAATTGAGTTTTCCCTTTGAGATTTTGTTTTATCGGATTGACTACTTTTATGGATTTGAGAACACTTGATGTATGTCTTGCATATGAATACCCGTGGTGACAATGGGGTATTATATTGATTCACTTGAGATATGTTTTGGTACTCAACTCGCGGATTCCCGAGGTGACATTGGGGTAATCTATGCATAGGGGTTGATGCACGTTCTCGTCTTTTGTTTCTCCGGTAGAAATCTTGGGGAACTCTTTGAGGTTCTTTGTGTTGGATTGAGTATTATGAATCTGAATTTGCTTTGGTGTTATTTTAGTACGAACTCTTGATAGATCGATCGGAAAGAATAACTTAGTGTTATTTTAGTACGAACTCTTGATAGATCGATCGGAAAGAATAACTTGGTGTTATTTTAGTACGAACTCTTGGATAGATCGATCGGAAAGAATAACTACAAACAATTTCTTCTTATGTTCTCCGCTAGATAAGAACTTTGGAGTGATTCTTCATCGCACATTGAGGGATGGTTATATGATCCAATTAGATTAGCATTGTTGAGAGATTGCACTAGCGAAAGTACGGACCCTAGGCCTCATTTTCAAGCATTGCAATACCATTTGTGCTCTGTTTTATCAATTGCTACCTTGCTGTTTTTATTGTTCCTATTACAAAAACCAATATCTACTATCATTACTACACTTTTATTACCATCTCTTCGCCGAACTAGTGCACCTATACAAATTACCATTGTATTTGGTGTGTTGGGGACACAAGAGACTCTTTGTTATTTGGTTGCAGGGTTCTTTGAGAGACCATCTTCATCCTACGCATCCCACGGATTGATAAATCTTAGGTCATCCACTTGAGGGAAAATTGCTACTGTCCTAGAAAACTCTGCGCTTGGAGGCGCAACACGAGTCTACAAGAATAAAGTTGCATAGTAGACATCAGTCACAATAGGTCACGTTTTCTGTCATGCATGTACATCCATGACGATTTTATGATAGAATCAAGATAGTCATACCTCTGTTGTCGTAGAAGTGTTCCATGACATTACCAAAATTATCATCACAGAAGTGTCCACTTCCATGACGATAAATCGCGTGTCATAGAAGTGCTTTCGTCAAGGGTAACCGACACATGGCATCCACCGTAACGGGTCGCCGTTAAGCTATCGGGTCCAGTTTTGGATCCGATAACCCGCTAACAGCCACGACCAATGGCGATTTTCCACGTGTAAAATTCTCATTGGCCGACGGAACCATGTGTCAGCTCCGCGTTGGCACAGATGTCAACCGTCCATTGGACAAGAATCGCCAATGAAACGTTGACACGTGGGACGGCCCAATAGAGGCCCATATAGGTTTAAAAGCCGGCCCAGGAACAGGCCCACAAGATTTCGTCAGATCTAATGGGCCGGCTCGTTAACAGCCTAACATTTTCTGGACCAAATTACGGCCCACATCAGATATGGGCCATTAAAGGACTGCAATATTCTGGGCCAGTTTACTGCCCATATCAGATCCGGCCCGTTAATAGCCTGCAATAGTTTGGGCCAAATTACGGTGCATACCGGATCCGGCCCGTTAACTGACTTTCATTTCTTGGGCCAAATTACGGCCCATAACAGATACGGCCCTTTAACAGCTACTGTGCCATCGGGCCCATTGGGGGCCTGATTTTCTCTTCGGCCTCTTAATGGCCCGTTTAACAGTTCGGTCCGATATTAGTTTCGGCCTGTCAGCGGCCCTGTCTACATATGGGCCTCTTTCGGCCCGGTTTCGCTTTCGGCCATTTATGGCCCGAGTTGCACCTGGGCCTAAGTCTGGTCCGTAGTTACTTTCGGCCTCTTAACGGCCCATAGTCTTCGTGGATACATTCTAACCCAAACTGCCTATCGGCCCGTTAAAGGCTCTTGAGAGTGTTGGGCCCAATTTTGGCCCGTTAGACATCCGGCCTGCTTCCCGCCCGTCATGTAATTGGGTTAGCCAAGGCCCAAAATCATTTTAGCCTGGTAATGGCCCGTCACACAAATGGGCCAATGTATATTACAGCGTGCTGTCGGCCCATGAATTGTACGCCACAATTAAGGCTCAATCTAGTTCTCAACCTGTTAAAAGCCAATTTAATTTTCCGGCGCAATTATGGCAAGCGGTTTACTCGGCCTTTTAAAGGCCCAAAACTAATAGTGGGCCAGATTAAGACTAGACCTAACTAATGGCCCAAGATGATTGTAGGCCCACGGTTCGGCCCGTACTAGCGATTGGCGACCGACCAGTTTTAGTACTGAAATTATTTTTTTATAAACCTAACCTATTGGCTCATTGCGCTCCGATCGAAGATTATGACCTTTTCTCAGAGCAACGAAATAAACAGCAAATAAATTACATCATCGTGACGAAGAATAAACCTAGATTATACAACAAAGAAATTACAGCATATTACATCCCCTGGGCATCAAAGTTCGCCGCCAGTGATAATAAAGGGCAACCAGACAACAGATTCCATAAACTGGGCAGGTCGCCACCAGTGAAAGTAAACAGACCGACAAAATAATAGACAGAACCGACAGCACTTCAACACAGTTGAAGAAAGGTTAGCCCGGCCCAGGAGCTGCAGCGCAAGCAGCTTAGCAACCTGATGAGACTGCGCTTGTTTGACGCTTGTATCCACCAACTTAAGCTGCATAGCATCAATAGACGTCCTGTACTTATGGTTAATCTTGCATAGAGATTGGAGTTCCAGTAGGATTTGAGCGGAAGCATGTCTTTCTGCTTGAATTTCAGACTGAAGAAGTCGAACAGATTCAGGCGGCGACTTCATCGAGCTTGTGTCACTGAGTAAGTTTGACACTACATCAAGACATGACTTTGTGGTTGTATCCCTACCCTCAAGATGTGTTGCCTTCTTCTCTGGAATATATGTTAGAGGGACAAACAATGGGTTCGTCTTACTATCATTGTGGCAGTTCTTCCTAGCATCAGTGTTGTCACCCTGAAAGAGAAACAAGTAGGTAGATAACATGTTTTGCACGTATAAGCATCAACGCTATCAATTCATCTCATTTCTTTGTCAGAAATAAAGAGACACGGTTTAAAATAGCATTAACATAATAGGCATTGTTCATAGTTAAGACGGCAGGAAATGGCATTGTGTAGGAGCGGCCAGCTTCACCATACCACTGGATTACAGATCAAGAACACAAGGATACATGTAGTGCTAAACAACGTATAAGCATGAATGGTGAGTGTACTGTCAATTTATACCATTTCATATTGGCAAATAAAGATACATGATTTAAATAACATTAATATAATATGGCATTGTTCATAGTTGAGACATAGCAGGATATGACATTGTGCTGGAGTTGGTAGTTTCACCACACCACTAGATTACAGATCAAGAACACAAGCATACACACAGTGCTAAAGAAGATAACTTGCTATGTTTAGTTTAATTTACATGGTATGAATAAGGAACTAGGTTGTACAACTAAAGACTGAAATTGAGAAGGACAAACTTATGTTTATGTACTTCTTCGTTATAAACTTTGAACAAGCAATTTGATGCAGACGACAAAAATAAACAACATTTGCACTCATCGCTATCCAAATATACACAACAAAGTTTGAAGGATCGAGGAGGACAAACTTACATTAGGAGTGAAGACCAGCTCTATAAAGCCCTTGTCCATATTGATGGGGGGCAATTCAAGAAGTTTACCGCACACTCTTCTTCAAGAGCATTGCCTTTATTCTACATTTTGTTAAGAGTAAATATAGATGTGAAAATATAGGAACAAATGGCGATTATTTAACCTAAGATGCAGAGTACAAATGTAAATACAGCATACAGGCAAAAGGCACTGACAAGAGCAATGCAGAGCTAAACTTCTTCAGTAACACTGGTTTTATTCTATATTTTCGCAAGAGTAAATGTAGATCTGATGTGTAGAAAATGGAGGGCAAGGGAAAATAAGCTGCAAACTGTACATGAAGAACTAGCTGACAATATAAGTACAGTGATGAAGGACAGCAGATACTTACAAGAACAATGCAGAACTAAATTTCTTCATAAGCATTGGGCTTATTCTACATTAATGTAAGCATTAATATAGATCTGATAATTTGGAGCGAACAGTGGATAAGCAAGCTATAATGTACAATGATGTCACATAACCCACCAGGTATGAATGTAAGTACACTGATAGGACAATAGGTACTCACAAGAGCAAAGCAGCGACCAGCATAGTTGCCATATCCTAGGTTTTGTGGCGCTGGTTCTATCGCCAATATACGTGGGGTGCTATCTGATTTCTCCGGTAGCACCACCTTTTTCAAGGACTTTGCTTGTACTTCTTCAGGTTCTGCAATCACCCTCTTCCTTTTGGATGTCTGAAACACAAGAACAGCATTTCAATGGAAAAACATGGTATGACGACAAATGGAATAGGTATTGATAATAGATGGGCATGGCATCTTCACATATATCATGAGTAAACTAAGCAGATGGCGGTGCAACGAAGCAAAAGAAATGCAAGACACCTTATGCAAGACATATGCAACCAATAAAACCTTACCAAATTAGAACAGGCACCTTATTGGGTGAACAGGATAGGCCATCTGCCTTTGACTCCTTGAGCTCAGAATAGTCATTAGGATCATATTCTGAATACGAATCTATAGGTCGGGAGCATGTGGGTTTCATTGCATCCACAATGGACCTCAATCCCTTGATGCCAAGTTTGTTACCCATTGAACTATTCTGCAATATTCTTCTGATGTGCGCATTCTTATATTCATTGTGATTACGTACAATATCTGAAAAGCATGAAAACATAATAGTAGTGAGATTATCTTTGTAATGCAGAGGATATTGTAATATAATAGGGGCTCCTTGTAAACCCTTGTGTGTTATAACTGGATTCTGATGAGAGAGCCCATGTGTGCTGTAATATGGTGAGTAGATTAATATAATTTGGCACAACTACACAAAAAGATAGGCTCCCTGTTGGGAGCTCCAGATGTAAGGATAGTTGGCAGATGATAGGTTCATAATATACCGTATAGAAAGTTTATTGCCAAACCATGATAACGAGAGCGCACAGCCACTAGGCAGATCGTAGTGTAGATAATAGGGGTACACCATAACCACCATAAATAAATCGAGAAAGCGGAACTGGCTGGAAAATACAAGGTTTTGCCGCTACTAATATGCAGCCTATCGATCACCTATAGGCTAGCTCTATTCATTTGAAGGCGCACAACTGTTACTATTAGTCTAGTCTATCAAAGACCGCGCGGCTCCCACCATTTCCGGGATATTATGGCAGACCAACTCGAAGTGCGAAATCATGTAGCAGAACCAGCCCAATAGAGCTGTCGACTACAGATGTCCCTGCTCCCCTTCCTGACAAGGAACGTACTGTACTTACTAAAGAAGAACAGAAGAGGAACATGTTAAAGAATAGAAGGGGAAGCATATTATTGAGATTCCCCTTCTTTCTATACAATGTTAGTTGCCCGCCCATGATGAATCAGAGCACCCAAAGAAATGCCATTCCATGATGTCTCTCTATATGTGGCCACATGCATTTGGAAACTCAAGTGGGAGCATTAGCTAACCAATTAAATGTGTGTCTGTTAGCTAATGTCAGTATCATATCACATTCGTATTTGAAGAACCTTAGGACGTATGATTGGTGTGTTATTTAGCTTTAAAGGGTGGACAGCTGCTAGTAGGACACAAAGCACCTACACAGATCATAGTGTAGATATAATGGGAAAACCCTAAGCATCAGGAGTAAAATTAGGAAAGTGTAACTTGCTGGAATATATGTGCTAGTATTGCCGTTACGGCTAGAAAGGCTTCGGATATCAACTCTCTACAACTGAAGGTGCAGTACTGTTACTACCAGTCTAACTCTCAAAGGTGACACATACGACCGAATACGAAGAGTTGAAAGCATCCATGACAATCGACATGAAGACCAACACGAAGAGTTGAAAGCGTCCATGACAAGCGACCGAATAGACCTGTACACTGCAAATGTCCCTGCTCCTCTTCACTACAAAGAACATACTGTACAACTATTATACTCCCTCTGTTCCTAAATACGAGTCTTTGTAGAGATTCCACTATGGATCACATACGGATGTATATAGATACATTTTAGAGTGTAGATTCACTCATTTTGCTCCGTATGTAGTCCACGGACGAATCTCTACAAAGACTTATATTTAGGTACGGAGAGAGTACTTACAAAAGAAGAACAGAAGAGGAGCATGTTAAAGAAGAGCAAGCAGATTTTGGATAATAAAATGTTGGTTGGCCACACATGATGAACCAGAGCGCATTAAGAATGCAACTCCCTGTTGTCCCTCGATATGTGGCACTTGTGCTTTTCAAAAGAAAAGTAGGAACATTAGCTGACCAATTAAACAATCTCTGTTTTAGTACATGTCAACATCATATCAGATTCGTATTTGAGCAACTAAGTTTGGAATTATGAGTGGCATGTTGTTTAGCTTGATGGGTTGAGGAGCACTGCTTGCACGTACCTCTCGAAGCACCTACGATAATGGTACTGAATATATGGGAATGTCTACATGCAAGTCACCTGACTTTCCTCATTTGGGCCAGTCGACCATTTCAGGCGGTTGGATCAAGATCCTACGTCTCCTAACCCTTCTTCTTCCTCGCCTCTTATTCTTTCCCTAAAGACCACCGCACGGGCCTCCGGCCGAACCACCGGCCCTCGCCATCCCCTGAACCACCCACCACCTTCGGTCTTCCGCCGCCCCCGGCCATCCCTCTAGCTAACCCCACCCCCCCCCCACCCGCGTCGAGTTTTGCCTCTGACGAGGTCCCACCATAGCCCGACGACAGCCCCTCACAACCACGGTCCCCACCCGAAACCCTAAGATAGATAATGGGGCAGCCCTCCGGCGAGCCCCTCCCTTCCCTCCGGCGAACTCCCAAAAATGGACTGACCCCAATTTGAAATTCAGCCGACTATCATTTAAGCTAATGTGGAATATAAAAGGGGAAAACCATAAGCATTGCGAGTATAGTGGTGCGCGTGCCATGGCGGATCTGAAGGTGCAAACCGGACAAAGGCAACTTCGCAACCAATGTTTGGTTTCAACTAACAAGTAAGATTCTAAGTGATGGACAAGAAATCACAGTAAAGCAGTGGCGATCTATTTTCTTGCTGAGATAAATAACTTGAGCAGATACGAAAGAGTACCGCCTCTGGTGTGGCGCCGTGTAAGCATCTACTGAGGCGTTGAGGGTGCTGCGGTAGCGATGGCTGTCAGCGGCATGGAAGCAGATCTAGGAGGGTAGATGGTGGCGGCGAGGGAAATATCCCGGCGCGGTGGATGAGATGGTCGTACGAGCGGCCTCGGCAAGGTGGACGACGGCGCGCATGAAGCGAGAGGACGCAATGCAAGGATCCTGGTCCGAAGCTGTGGATGAGAGAGGTCGATCTCTTGTAATGGACGACGGCGTCGGGGTATCAGCTCCAGCATGGTGGAGGAGGACGGCGGTGGATGGGGTGGCGGACAGAGGAGAGTGCGGTGGAGAGGGTGTTTTGGCGCCCACGGAGTACGAATGGGGAAATGGAGGGAGATAGGAAGGGGGGAACCATGTCTTCAGGGCGCGCTTGTCTCAAATGCGAGGAAATTTACAAACTTAGCCCCCGTTTAAAATTTCCTACATCACAGCAATATTAGTCGGTTGGGGATAGGACGGTAATCTCGCATACACCAAATATTTGCCGACGGAGATTTCAGCCAAGGCGAGTTTGTTTTGGCGCCCATCGTGTATGAATCGGGGAGGGAGGTCAGAGGCGATTTCGGCCGAGGAGAAACTGTGGTTTGGCGCCCACCGTGTATGAATCCGGGGAGGTGAGAGGCGGAGGTGGTTATATCATGTTTGAGTGAAATTACAAGCCTACCCCTATCGAAACCTATAGAAATCGAGCCGATAGGCTTTGCGTGTCAGGGATAGGCAGTAATTTCCATCTCATAGATTTTGGTTTCGGGCGGTTACTGTGAGTTTCCCCGCTTCGTTCAAATTTTTGCAGAGAAAGACTGCACGTTTACCGTGCCAACTCAATTCGAATCCAGTTTGTATTTTTTTTCAGGCAGGATCCCTTTTGTATTCGAATACAAATCTATATACATCATTTTTTATATAATTTCAAAAGCACAACACCCTTTATACATAAATATGGTTTACAAATGGCATGATCTCAGATTCATAAGGCTGGATCCATCTTAATTTGGATTTTCAAATATTTGAAACCACTTTATGTTGAAATCCAATGTATGCATTCCACGCTAACTGTCTCCAATTAATGTGTGTTTCATGCGGTTTTTTTTACTTCTCAAACACGTATAATGTGTTTGACACACACAACATATAGTGTAATCCCGTTTAGACATTAATTGCATATAAACCAAGCATTGTCTCTAATCAAAGAATCTATGGATCACTAATATTGATAAACTATATAACATTACACGTGTCCCCAAATTCAAATGAATATGCATGTTTGATAGACCAATTTTAGTTATGATATTATCGATGTCGTGATCTCTAGTTTAAATATTTGAATCCCCTTTAATCCAGATATTCGTCTCATATAGCTATCACTCATGCTTGTATATCTCTCTAGACCTATACGCCTTCATCGTCTCTCGGGTATCTCTTGTGCTACTTGTATGTCGACAATGATCTTTTATCTTCGTAACACACTGACGGTACTCTCTCCCTCGACATTCACTCTATCTCTCTCTAAGTATATCTCGCTCCCTGCTATGTGTCTCTAACTATGATTCTCCCTGTGAAATCTCTTTCTCTCACACAAACACAAACTTCGTCTCCCGGGGTCTCATTTCTCTCTACTATTCCCCTGTGTGCCACTCGCACACCCCCTCTCACACAGAGATGTCTTGCGCTCCTTAGGTATGAGAAGCTGCAACTCTCCCTCTTAAATATCTCTTTCTCACACACAAACACAAACTCTGTCTCCCAGGGTCTCATATCTCTTCACCATTCCCTTGTATGTCGCTCACACACACTCTCTCTCCCTAGAGATATCTCGCGTTCCCTGATATGTCTCTCTAGCTATCACTCTTCTTGTGAAATATCTTTCTCTCTCGCAAACACAAAACTCCGTCTCTCGGGATCTCATTTCTCTTTGATATTTGTTTGTATGTGACTCACATGCACCCTCTCTCTGTCTCTCTCACACTCACACACATAACTCAGCCTTCTGATCCACTCGACTCTTATCTCTAACACACACACTAGCTAGCCGATCTCCCTCTAGCTAGCATCTTTATCTTTCTATTTATCTGTTTCTCCATCAACCTTTTTTCTCGCCCTCACTCTTGCTTCCTATCACGCACACTATATATGTTTCTCTCTACATGCAGTCATGCGCCCTCTTTTTATCTTTCTCTCACACACACATAACTTCACCCCTCTGAACCACTCGGCGGTCATCTCTAACACACAAACTAGCCAATGTCCCTCTAGCTAGCATCTCTATCTCTCTATCTATCTGCAGTTTCTCCGTCAACCTTTCTTTCTCGCACGCACTCTTGCTTCCTATCACGCACACTATATCTGTCTCTCTATACATGCATCTATAGGTCGATCTCTTTTGCACAATCGTTGTGTCTCGCTCTCTCTGCTCGCCATATATGCATGCTCCAGCCCACGCCACTATCTCTTAATGACAAAAACACATGCTCAATTATCGGGCCTTCTTCCCTCCACCCTCACATGCATGCATATTGTCATACCGATCCGTCTCTCCCATGTCGTTGATCTTATGACTTATGTCTTCTTTCTTTTATCTCGATCATGCGCGCGCGCACACACACACACATCCCACGTATACATGTATACCTCTTGCACATGCACGTTCAAGGTCTCCTATGTCTCCATACGTAGTTAATTACCCTCAGCCCTAACCCCACATCGAATCATTCTCTTCTTATGTGCACATGACTTCCGCCTGGATGGGTCTCTTCTCTAACACACACACTCACACTTAGCAATCTCCTTCTAGCTACCCCCTCTCTCACTCTTCCCCTCTATTCCCAAAACCAATAAGATCATCTCTTCGTTTAATTCCCGCCTACATGCACCATCGATATATAGTAGTCTTCCTCGATGTCTCTCGAACAAACACGTTATCTCGATGTCGACTCCTCTCACGCGCACACGCCTTCTCTTCCCTCTTTACGGGCCTCTTCTCTCTCGCACCCCCCTCGTTGGTGGCCTCTGCCATACACATCACCTCTCTATGATGAAGCCACACACACTTAAATTACTTTCGCCACCGAAGACTCCGCTTCACACACACACACACACACACATTAAGACTCCATCTCACTGATCTCACACACACATGCTGTAGGTGGAGAATTTGTTCCTACCACCCTTCGTCCAACCTTACCCGTATGATAAACAATCACCTTAATTTACTTATATAACATGGACAAATTCCACTTTATTTTAGTAGTTAGCAATGTTCTCATAATTATATAACGCAAATCACGAGCAGGAAGTGCCATTTTTTTTACACAATCACGTTAACATGGCCACGTAAATCACAAGCTAAAGTGTAATACCATTATACTTATATCCTAATGCAAAAGGTGGAGTACATGTCCGAAGAGTAGAGTCGCACACACGCACTCTGTCTCTCAGAATCTCACACACATACCAGTTATGTGATGCCCCCTAAGCAGACCCGTATGTTACAATTTTTGCACCCGCGGGTACACGTGATGGTGCGCATTTATTTAAGCCGGACGGCGAACCCAAACAGTAGCTGCATTCATTCCCCTCCCGCCGCCTCTTCTCTGGTCGCCGTCGCCCGATAGCCATGGCCCGGCCGAAGGTAACGACATACGCCATGCTCCCGCCGGAGCGGCGATTTGATCTGGGGGCGGCACGAAGCCCGGATCGCAGCCGCACTGCCTCCAGAGTCTGGACTAGCCGGAGCCGGATGAGGAGGCGTTGGAGGCGGAGCAGCACACGAAGCCGGAGGAGGAGAATGACGATGTGGAGCCGGAACAGGAGGACGACGACGCGGGCGAAGCGGAGCCGAAGGAGGATGATGATTTCCATTATACTCAGACTTAAAGGGCTTTGGGTTTCACGCCACATTTATTTCATAGAGATAAAGAAAGGAAATTTTAGTAGTCATGCATGCATCTATTTGTGCTAGCACTCCTATATAAGGGTTGACCGGTCGCTTCCCGCGGACATGCGCGGGCGATGGAAGAGGAAGGAGACGGGAAGCGGGCTATAGAGTACGCCAGTTGCAGCACGAGCTCCAAGGAACGTTCGTGCCAAACAATGCATAGTAGTACAATATAGTCCAGCGGAGTATGAATTGGCCTTTAGGTTGCGTGTGGATGACATGGCTGCAACATGCAGGCTGCAGTTCGACAGCCTACCGCTCCGCTTCGCACGGTTTGGTCACGCAAGATTTTCATGCAAACATGTCACGCACATACTTGTCAAAGGCGTGCTCGAAAAAGGGCGACCAGGTCCGCTAGTCCGTGTTGGTCCATGCGCCCGGAAAACAACTAATCCCAGTCGCTGTAAATGTCGTGCGTGTTTTAATTCCGGGCTAGTGGATGGACGCGAACGTGCCGTACAATGAACCACCCGCCAGCTCCCTAATCTCTATCTCTACTCTTATAATAATAATAATCTATCTATCTATCTATCTATCTACTCTTATAAAAAACAGAGTTGGTGATGATGGTGTGCCTACCATCCTGCAATATAGGCCATCCGATTTATATCTGACGGTTAGGAAGGAAACAATGGCAATTTTGCAAAAAGATACCCACACCCCTCTCCACATTTGCAAATAAGGCCTTCCCTCGTTCATCCTTTTCTCTCACAAGATAAACTACTCATACAAATGCATCTTGATGTTACGTGCAACGCACGGGCATCTTGCTAGTAAAAATATAAAAAACCGAGTTGGTGATGATGGTGTGCCTGCCATCCTGCAATATAGACCGTCCGATCTATATCTGACGGATAGAAAGCAAACTATGGCAATTTTGCAAAAAGATACCCGCACCCCTCTCCACATTTGCAGATAAGGCCTTCCCTCGTTCATCTTCATCTCCCACATCTTATTGCCATGTCATCTTATAACATTTCAGTACATGTCTCTTCGCACTCCAAGAGCAGGAGTAGTTCTTTCCTTCTTTTTTTTATTGATTGGGATAGTCATCTACACAACTTTATAATGCCAGTTGTATAAACTATAAAGGACTTAACAATTTCAATTCCGTGTAGTACTAGCTAGGTAGCCATAATCCCATCAAACAAAACTACTCCTACTTTAATTAATGTACATGGCCCAGGTAACACTCTCAAATTGTTTGTCGTCGCCCGTGCCGCAGCTAGTCTATACATTGCTTCCGTTCCCCCTCATAGAAATAAGCAATATAAAGTATTTTATTTTAATTCGTATCCCCTGCTTACGTCACCTTATTATACTTCATGGACCATAATCATGCACGTCAGCATGTATCCAGGTTTGAGATGGCAGGTGTACCAGATGGACGGCGGCGTGTTCGACCCCCGTGATGCTACCTGGGTGCGGATGAACACACTTGAAGAGTACTCGATTTTCATCGGGGACAACTACCCCATAGTGCAAACGATGCCACCTTCCGTGCACGACACCGATGGCCTGCCGTTCATGAAGAACGGGTGCGTTTTCATTGCGCACCGATGGATTCATATCTTGAACGCCCCTATCCGTGATCTATGCCGCTTCAGTTTGGATGAGTCTCCATCGTAGGGAGCCACACTTAAGAAGTTGCGATAATATGGACTCCCGTTGCCCACCGTTATGGATCGTTCCACCTATGAAGAACACATGGGACTGAAACTACGAGACGGACATGTACCCAGGGATGTACGAACCTGAGTAATGTAGCGCAGTAAGTGAAGTAGAAAGGCACAAATAGTATGAACATGCGTGGCATATAGGCATTTGTCTTTTACTACCACTAAATGTTGTACGTGCAATGCACGGTGATATTATGATGTACGTGCCTAAGTACTCTACTACTATATTAATTGGAGGCCCATATTAGGTTTTATATTTGTTTACGTGTATGGCCCAAGACCTTCCAACTAGACGCGTCTTTCTCTCCAGGTCGCACTTTGTATTGTTCATACTACTAGTACTACGTCTGGTCTCCGACCTAGAAGTGGAAGAAGTGGAGACGCTCTACCACGCTGTTCATGTCCCACTCCTTTCGCTGACGTGTGGGACATCCAGCACGTGCCGTGTTTGGCACTCCTTCGTCGTAAGAGTTGAAACACTAGCTTTCATCAAAAATAAAAAATAAATATAAATCAGCAGTGATACTATACCACGCGGTTTCCTTGCTCCTCGATATCGGAAAGAATACTTCCGTTCGCCAACATGTGGGACGTCGACCATCCTGGTCCACTTGCCATGCACACAGAACTCCCAGGGAGAGTCACCCCGGTCGTCGCGCCGCAGTAATAATGACTAATGAGCCGTCAAATCACAGGCCCAACCTTTCCCACTTTAAAGTTGCTCGGACGAAGGAACCATCATGACTTTGTTGAATTCCGCTTCTTGAAGAAAACTACTGTACCAGCAATACTGCTAGCTGCAGTAGTACTGTAATCCAGCGGAGGCCTCCTTTGGTTCATAGGATAGGAATTTTATAGGAATATCAAAATCATAGGAAGTGAGATGACATGCATCTCAATTCCTATAGAGAAAGAGATGCCATTTTATGCATAGGATAGGAATTTTTCCATTGAGTCTAGGCTAATGTACTGGTAATTTGCTCTAAAAACTACAGTAGTAACTAGTACTGGTACATGCTTGTAATTAATTAAACAAACGTACGGGCGACACAGACACAGACACTAACTACTAGTACTACTACTTCTCACATGCTGCCCAGACGCCGTCGTTCTCCTTCCCGGCTTTGTCGTCGACACCCCATCGTGCTTGGATCTCCGCCGAGCTCTCCGTAGCAGCGTGTGCGTCCTCTTCTTTCTTGCGGCGGCGGGCCACTCTTTTCTTGAGTGCTTTCTACCTTTTCCGCTCCCTCTGTGCTGCTTTGGCCGCCTCTTGCTCTACCGCCCATTCGGCCTTGGCAGCTTCAAAGTCCGCCCACATAGGTGTGAGGTCGCGAGCGGCAATGAACTCGGCACAGTGGGATGCCATCGCTTCCCTACCATTTTGTGTGCGGTCGTGGGCGGCGAGGAACTCGGCGCGGCGGGATGCCATCGCTTCCTTACCGGTTAGTGTGCGGTGCGGTGGCATGAACGACGCTTGGTGAGAGCTCTGGGGCGGAGTGGCCAGACAATCGTATAGTGCATTGGTTTGTCAAGAGCGCAAGGACAGACGACGAAGGAAATTTGGATTCCCCTTCAATCCTGGTGATTTATTACCGAGTAAAATGCATTGGCGGCCATCGAACTTGTCTTGATAGCTCACTTTGATCATTATACTTAAGAATACGGTCAATACGGTCATTATATATGAGATATGGTGATTATACGGTCCCTGTCATCACACCCGTGTAGCTGTAGCTGGGATTTGATGTTTCTGCACCTCCGTCCTGGTTGATGCATGTAACTACAAATAATATCACTAGAAACTATGTTTATTAGTAAGGTACACATGCATTGCACGCATGAGATTTGGCAACCAAATTATGAATAAATACCACACTATAGCATGTAAGCTTTGAGTCATATATGCATGATGTAGATGTTCGTTAGTTCTTATAGTGCAAGTAAATTTCTACAAAATGCACATAATGGCCTAAATATGGTAAATGAACCCAGAGAAGTGCCAAATTTGAACACGGTGCTTTGTAGGGTGTATGTTGATCGTAGAAAAAAAAGTGAACTGCCACATTAATTGAGTACTTTTGCAAACTACAAAAACAATATACCACCACGCCAGCGTCTGACCGCCCTGGCCTACCGAAACCCCTTCCATCGCTAGCACGCGCTTCCCGCCTGAAACGTTCACCATCGCTCCAGAATGTCAATGCCGCATTCACGCCCGACGCGACCTCTCACTAGCGCCGGCATTGCAGCAGCGCGACGGCCAAGAGAGCGCCATCCGCGCGGCATCCCGGTGCAAGCGACTGCTCCGCGTTAACGACACCACATCCATCCATCTGTCCGCCGCCCACATTAATGACACGCGGCTGCCGACGAACCTACTCCGGTACCAGCCGTCCATCCGTCTACCGCGGCTCATTGCCATTCGCCCGCTATATTAACTTCAGCCCCAGCCCCCAGCCATAGCCAAAGACCCACAGTCATTCTCCTCCGGTCCCTTCCTTCTGTCGGCACCACTCCAACCATGACCTCCTCACGGTCCAAAGATCTCTTGGACGTACTGTCGCAGGAGCAGACGAAGGACATCGCCGGCTCCGCTCCGGGCGCGCTCCAAAGCTCTCTTGGACGTACTGTCGCAGGAGCAGACGAAGGACATTGCCGGCTCCCCCCCGGCCGCCCTCCGCCGCCACGAACACGAAGCTGGCGCGCGTGCGCGGGCGCAGACGGCAGCGAGGAAGAGTAGTACATGGTAGGTCACCGCCGCTCTGGTCCCAGGAAGGCCACCGCTCCTCCACTCAGTCGACGCCAAGCTTGGTGGGGTAAACATCAGCGGCCGAATAGCCGCTTGACAGCGACGTGGAGGTGGAAATCTTCAGAACCTTGTGCTCCGGAGGATGAGGTTGTCGAGGTGGAGCTGGACAAAGCCGAGGCGGATGAGGAGGAGGCAAAGGCAAAGGCAATAGCTAGACCGTCAGTTCTCGGGGCTCATGGACGAACATGGTGGTCGGGCGCCGGCGATCGTTTAGATTAGGTTTACAGTAGGTTTTAGTACGGTTTGTGCGAAATATGTAATGAATTTCGTCCAGTTTATAGGAAAAGTTTTCGAAATGTAATGAATTTCATCCGGTTAATTTGAAATTTGCTTTGTTTGCATGAATTTTGTCTGGTTAGTTCATATAGTTTTCGAAAGGTATGCGGGCAGCATTGGATGGCATCCTCTGGCATCAGTGTCCTCGGATAGATGCCAGTGTAAATTTGTGGGTCAGTGCTGGAGATGCCCTAACTATCATGCTATAATCGCTAAAAATGCTCCATTATTTCGCAGGGAACAGTTATCCCTCGATCAAAATCAGATCCGCCGTGTTTCGCACTTCTCCCATGTAAGAGTGGAGACGCTTGCTTACATAAAAATGGAGCAAGTGGACGGCACTGTAGCATGTCATATCACTCAAACCCACTGGGCCAAACTAGCCCGCCTAATGCGCGGGAAAGCCCCGCCCTTGTCATTTTGTTCTGGATTTCTATCGATCGATCACACGAAAATGTTACACTTTGCAAGTTCAAAAGGAAAAGGTGGCACACTTAAAGCACGCTTGTCGCGTTCGTGTCGCACCCCCGACAGTCCGGCTCTCACGCCGCTCACCAAAGGGGACACGCATTGTCTTGCATTTTCACTGACATGTCAGACTGCAATTGAATAAACCGTCGATAGTCGAAACCTAATCGCTCGGTGGGCGTCGGCTGAGAAGAGAGAGACGGGGGAGGGAGAAGAGATCGCCCACCTGCCGTGCACGGACTCCAAGAAATATGGTGATAATGTGAGGTGGGCCATGCGGGAGTCCGGACCACTTCCAAGCCCGCTTCTGACCGCCCTGGCCCACCAGAAAACCCCTCCCTCCCTCACGCGCGCGCTCCCCTCTCAGGCGTCAGCTGCCCGCATTCATAGCAAGTACAATACTGAGCTATAGCCCGCTTATGTGGAGGAGAGAGGCATTGAAAAAGTGAAGGAGTGGGCTATGCAAGAGCCCGTCTCTACACGTGCTCCTAGGTATAAAAAAACTAATTCTAAAAAAAGGTATAAAAAACAATTGTGTCTAAAAAAAGAAGGTAAAAAACATTTGAGAGGAAATAGATAGAGAGAAAGTGAGAAAAAGTTGTAACCTTATAGCCAACCTTATAGTCAACACTATGGTACATGAGGAAGGAGGGAGTTGTGCACATGCCAAGTTCACTGGGCTGCCGTGTTTCACACTCCTCCGTCGTAACAGTGGAGACAATAGCTTTCATCAAAAATAAACAATGAATACTCCTTGCTCGTCCTCGATATCGGAAAGAACACTTTCATTCGCTGACATGTGGGACGTCGACCATCCTGGTCCACTTGCCATGCACAAAATTATCCTGGTCCACCCCGGTCGTAGCGCAGGCCCAACCTTTCCCATTGTAAGTTGGTCGGACGAACGAACCATCATGACTTCATTGAATTCTGCTTCTTCAAGAAAACTTACTGTACCCGCAATACTGCTACCACACGCGAAGACTGGACGGCACTGTAGCACGTCATATCACTGAAACCCACTAGGCCAAACTAGCCCGCCTAGGATTTGTACGTCTCTGTACTGCTATGATTTTGTGTTCTCAAAAAATATCCTTTGTCAATCTAATGATTAGGAGTAGAAAGAAATGGAGGCCTCCTTTGGTTCATAGGATAGGAATTTTATAGGAATAGGAAAATCATAGGAAGCGAGATGACATGCATCTTAATTCCTATAGAGAAAGAGATGTTATTTGGTGCATAGGATATGAAATTTTCCATTGAGTCTAGGCTAATTTTTTTCCTCCAAAATATGAAGGATTGATTCCTATCCTACATAGGAATAGGAATACATTCCTATAAACCAAAGGGCTTCAAAGGAATTTTTCCTTTGCAAATCCTATCCTATAGAGTTCCTACAAAATTCCTACAAACCAAAGGAGGCCGGAGGGTCTTTCTCTCTCTCTAGATCTCTCTCCATACCACAACCCCTCTGCACACCTACACACTCTCTGTAGCCACTCCGAAAGTACGACGTCACTACACATTCACGCTTCCAACAAAAAAATTACACATTCACGCATGTTACAAGTACATGCCAATTTTGCTGGCTATTAATGTGAATGTATCCGTGAACCAACTCTTTGAGTTTGATGTGAATTAATGTATAATTGTGGACTATTGTCTGATCGATCGCTAAGCCTACAATTTTAGGAGCATGGGCTATTGGCCGATAGACGACAGATCAGACCTATAAGCGTACCACGAGCTCATCAGCCCCAACATTTCTCTTCGGTGAGTGTTTGCAAGTACTATAGCTCGCACAGTACCTAGCGTACTAACACCAAAAATCATCAAACAAGCCCTGCTGATATGATAAATAGTTCAAACTTACATCTAAGCATGCCATATATTAAATCAAAAGCTGGTGAGGATACATCTGTTTCCATAACTCGGAGAGGGTTCGCATGATTCACTATCAAACAAAAGTAGCAAGTACGGCCCACACAAGATAGTGCACTAGACCTAAGATGGTTTGATAACACGCATCGTTCTGCTAATTAAACACAATGCAAACTACCTTGAAGGATTAGCGCGACCAACTATTTCTTGTCATCAATCTCTCGGGCAATGACCACAGCACAGACAGCGGCATGGGAATCGATCTCTGGGGCGATGTCCACAGGAAGGACCACGACATCAGAATCGATCTCTGGGGCGATGTCCACAGGACGGACAACGGCATCGGAATCAATCTCCGGGGCGATGTCCACGGGACGGATAGCGGCATCGGAATCGATCTCGGGGGCGATGTCCACAGGACGGACCACGACATCGGAATCATCAAGGACGTCCACCGGCACCGGCACAACCCTAACATATTAGCAAGCATATTGCAAATAATCAAAAACCACAACTATGGTAAGCCATTTTTTTACCTTGTGTAGCTCACCGGGGGATCCCATCCCTCCGGGGGCCATCTCCTTGATGGGGGCCATCGCCTTGCCAGGGAAATACTGCTTCTCAACGGCGACTATCTCCTCAAACTCGGCCTTGAGCCTCTCATAGGTGGCCATTAGAGTTTCTGGGGTAGGCACGATGGGGCCCTTGCTGTTCTTCCAGCTTTCTTTGAGGAGTTCATTCACCAACGTCGTCAACTCTTTGGCCAGTGCTTGTTTCTTGGAGTTCTTCGTCTCCATGGGTTGGCCCGCCAACATGGCCAACTCGTTGGTCGGTGCTCACTTCCTGGAGATCTCTGTCTCGAGTGGGTTGTCCGCCGGCAACTCTTTGCCTAGTGCTCCAGGATCCATCAATAAACTGACAAACAAAAAGCAATCGAAAGGAAACCACAATCTCAATGAAAACGGGAAAAGAATAGGCAGTGAGAATCGGTCGGTGCTTCGCAAAAGAAGATTCTTGGAATGAAAATATAGTAGCATCACTGATTCACCCACCTTTCCTTCATCCGTACAGAAGAAAAATGGCAGAAGTGAGTAGCCTGGAGTGAGGTTTTCTTCAAGAAAGGGGAGAAAGGGCTTCAACGAGCGTTCCAGTGAAATGATGGTTGCTTCGTCCAGTCCAACTTCGAGGCCACTTTACCACTGCTGGTAATGGTGTGGGTTTTGTGATATGATGGGTCATGACGGCCACACCGGGGTGACTGGTGAGTCTCGACTGTAGCACCTCGATGTGATTTGGTGGATGGCACGCGGGCCCGGATGCTTGATGTCCCGCATTTAATAGAGCGGCTAGTCATATAAGTAGTTTGGACGACAGACGAGGAGCTCCGTCCTGGTTTATTGGTCCTTGGTCCCTATGATAATCTGTGCCAAAATTTGACTATAAATTTAACTAACCAAATGTTCATGCATGTCACAAAAAATTACATCATTGAAAACTATGTTCAAATACGAATCCAAGGATATAATTTTGTTAACATGCACTAATATTTTGCCAGTTAAATCTTTGGTCAAAATTTAGCACAAATTACAAAGGGGCCCAATAAAGATTGTACTCTCACATTTTGTTTTGAGGATACTCCCACATATAAAATATAAATAATAATGCATGTTGGTGCAGCCCACGTTTCCGATAATTTTAGCCGTGGGCTGGTTCACAATTTTTACGAGGCGGTGGTTGTTCACTTAATGGAGGGTCTAGTACCAGACTTGAACGATACAAAGTGCGACCTCGCACACCGTAACACCACTTGGAATAAGCGGGTAGCTATCTCAAAAAACAATCAACAACTCAAAAAAAACGGCGACCTGGCACGTACACAATTTTAAATGATTGTTTTGATGGAGTGAAAAAAGAAAACTACCCCACTATATGTATATATATAGGCAGGAGCCTCCACGCTTGCTTGCTAGGGTTGCTCTATTCACACACTCTCATCCTCTCCAGATCTAAACAAGATAGCGGTGGTAACACTGTCTTTCTATCCTCACCGCTTCTTACAGATCCGGACGTATCCCCCTCTGCCGGTGAAGGGGAGGAGGGGCAGCGTTTAGGCCGTCGTCGACAGCGAGGGAGGAGACCCACTGCCAGCCGCACCGTTATCTCTGGCCGAGCGCCAGCGCGGGAGGTCCTCCGATCCCTTCGTTGCTGCCCTAGTGTGGGCGGATCCGGCCTCCCGCCGCCCACCTATCCACACCCCAACAACCTTCAGGTATATCTTCCTTCAAAACCGGCCTAGCTCTACTTCCCCAGCTTGCTACATCGTTGCATGTGCATCATTTTCTACCTCTCAGCCCCCTCGTAGATAGGCTCGATCGGATGGTCCAACGTCACCTAATTTTTTTCTATTGTTAGAGGTAAAGCTACTTCATGGAGTCGAATCTTGTACTTGGTTCAAACAAGAAATAAAAGGGGGAAATTTAGTATGTACATCGGACTTGGTACAAACAGGAAAGAAAGGGGGTGAAAGTAGTACAGACTGGTCATCCAACCGGTCTCTTGGTCGAAAAGGGAAATATAGGGGATACGCTGTACACAGTGGTATGACCAGGACAAGATTTGCTATCCACACATAGGAATAGGTGGCTAGAGTGAACAAAAATGGGACCAACCCAGATATGTTTCTTGGATGTTTGTTTCTCGGGGCAACAAACTCTGAATCACCACTTTATGCCCCGGTTTAGGTACATGGTGCTGGACTGCTGGTGCACCCATTGTCCCATGCCCCTATAGCAAATATTTTGCTGTTCTTAATCTAATGCCCCTAGTAAAATGAAGCCATGCCACTGTTATAAGCCATGACAAGTTTAACCAATTGTTTTTGCCAGTAATTGTTTGAGACTCTGACTGTTTCCTCTGTAGCTTTTTGTGCAAACAGGGATATCCATTTCACCTCGTTGCTATTGCGACCTTTTGGTGCACTGCACAAAACACTTCTTAAAAGAAGTGACTTTTGTGCTGTTTAACTGGAATGTCAGAATGGAACTGTTGGTTCATTTCGGTGGAACTGCACAAAGGGAGATCTATGTTCCAATCTTCGTCCTCCATATTGGCACCACCTTCCTTTAGGTAAGAATGATATTTAATGCATGTGTTCACCTCTATTTTGTGACTGCCATGAGAAAATAATGCTATTGTTTACTAGTACACTTGTACTCCCTCACTGACAAAACCAATTCTGAAATAGAAGGCCAATCATGTACTTGGTTTCACCAACTGGTGAGGATAAAGAGAAACAGAGCATGAAGAGGAAGGCGAAGAAGAAGAAGAAGGAGGAGGAAATGAAGAAGATCACACGATGGTACCGTCCTATGTTATCCTGACATCTTGCTAGTGGTATTGTATTGCTGTGTTGCTACTAGTCTTACTTTACATGGAAGACTTGCAAGATGCCCGTGCGTTGCACGTAACATCAAGATGCATTTGTATGAGTAGTTTATATTGTGAGAGAAAAGAATGAACGAGGGAAGGCCTTATTTGCAAATGTGGAGAGGGGTGTGGGTATCTTTTTGCAAAATTGACATAGTTTTCTTCCTATCCGTCAGATATAAATTGGATGGCCTATATTGCAGGATGGCAGGCACACCATCATCACCAACTCTGTTTTTTATAAGAGTAGAGAAGTAGAGATAGATAGAGAAATGCAGTAGAGTAGTACTTGGCTTGACGACACATCATACTAATTAACTGGATTCTGGATGCATGTGTGACCCAGCTCTACACGATCAATAGTGCCAAGGTGATCTTGCTGAAGCCGAGGCCTCAGTCGAGGCCATTCAAGGGCTCCGGCAACGTCTCCCTTACATGTGAGACGATCCTCCAGGAGCCCTTCCCCTTCTGCTGTCTCTCTTGTAAGGTCACTTAATTAATTAGGAGTACTTAAGTAGCACTAATTTATTGCTGCCTAATTTTCCTGTCGGAGTTAAACAAATCTTTAGTAGCACCCTATGCCGAATCATGTACGTGTGTATGTGTGTCTGTGGAGGTAAATCATGTGGTGGAGCAGGGAGGGAATCTTGGTAGTGTCATGACATAATAATGCTATTGTTTTGCATGTCAATTTATTACCACTGGTTCAACGAGGCAATGTTTTACGTATTGTGCATCATGAATTTGATGCTACTGTTAAAGTAATATGCTAATGTCTTTCTATCCTTTCTCACTAAGCTAATGAAGGTTTCACCTTGTTCCTACTTGTGCAAGCAGGGATCATGTTGTGCCAATCGTACATTTTAGTGAAACTGCACAAGAGAATACAATGAACTGTATCCCAGCCAGTGCTTTAACTCTGCTAGAAGTTCTTGATAATCTTTCGATATAATCTCACCACTGGTAAACAAGAGTGATGTCAACCATACATTTGAAGTGCACAAAAATATATACTATTGAATGATTCCAGTGAGCGCTTTTTCATCTCTTCTGGGACTACTTGAATAAGCTTTTTTGCTCAGGTTGGTACCGGCCTAAGGCCTTCATCCATATTAGTTTGCTGTCATCTCTATTTGTATAATGCTACTGTGTTGCTACTGTCATGAGAAACTCCTTTATCTTTGCACGTTAAAGTTTTGCAACCTATGATACATGGCAATGCTTTGAGTGTTGAGCTAATTGGCACTGATTAAATAAACTAATACCTCTCTTTAAGCAAGACTACTATGTTGCTAACTTTACCCATTAAGATAATGAGGGTGCTTCTATTTGTTAGTGTATGTTTCATCAAATAGTCCCACTATTACAGTAATCTCACTCTCTCAATATATGTGCCAACAGGGATGCTCGATTTTGGTGGAACTGCACAAAAACTTTGGGTGCTTCATTGCCTTGACTGCTTCCTTCCTTTCTTGTGAGTCGCTTATCTCGGCTTCCAGTCAAAGAAAATAGTATTTGATATGCTACCTCACATAGGTTGGTACCGGTCTTTATCCTGATTATTGTGCTTGTCATATGTATTGGTAATTTGGTATTGTGCTACTGTTTGCCGATTTCATAAAGGAGTAACTTGGAGCCTGAACTCGCAGGCAAATCATTACATTGGGCGATTCAGTAGAACTGCACAAAAAGATCAGATGGACAGATACTTATGCTGCTGCTATGTACTCCAAAGTTCACTCAGACAAGCATCGATGTTGACAAGAAGAAGTGCCAGAGTGAACGCCAACAATATTGCTTGGCGCATAGCCCAGAAAAACGCAGTCCAGTCTTTGGTCCCAACTTGTGCCTTTTGGTTATCGGCACATATGGTAGCGAACTGTATGGCATGGAGTCTAAAGATTCCAGACAAGTTGGTTGACGCGTATATTCATCTGGCACTTAATCAGTCTGCACACTAGGGATGCTCCATTTCAGTTGAATTGCACAAAAAATTTGGGTGGTTCATTTTATCGACCGCCTCCTTTCTTGTCTGCAATGTAGAATTTTGGCGAGCTACAGGACCAAGATGAGCAAGTAAACTAGTTGGATGAAAGTAGTGGCAAAGTTTCTCAAACCTCCCGCGGCATCGAGGCCACTATCTCGAGGATAAACCTACAAGCAAAGTTCAGATTGTCTGTGCTGCCTCTTATGTACTCGAAAGTTTACTCGTACAAGCATTAATTTTAGCAAGAAGTAACACCGAGTGAACACCATTTACCAGTTTGTACCCTAGGTAATAAAAGTTTGTCCATGGATGATATTGGCTGTTATCTCAATCATTTGGATGCATAAACATGCTGAACATGTGTATATCTGAATCTTTTTGTGAATTATCTATGAATATTGTCTTGTGATCTTTCAACCATTTGGATGCATAGACATGCTGAACTTGTGTATATATGAATCTTTTGAGTTGTTGATTGTGAATGTTGGCTATGAATATGAACGTGTCCTGTGAACCTGAGTTTGATACGAATGTTTACCTTTTCTGTTGTACTTGTGTGTGAACTTGTTAGAATGTCTACTGTGGGATTGTGACGTGTGAGTGTCAATGGCACACCTTCTTCCTGAGAAGAATTGCACCTGCTTGTTAGGGTAGCAACGGCGCATCAGCTCTTTTTTACTCCCTCCGTTCCAAAATATAGTGCGCCCACGTTTCCCAAGGTCCAATTTTGACCATAAATTTAACCAACGAGCCCGACTACGGCGGGAGAAAAAAATTATATAATTGAAAACTTCTTTTGAATACGAATTCACTGGTATAACTTTTACTCTAGCCGCAGTCGGTCTCGATGGTTAAATTTATGGTCAAAGTTGAAGCACGAGAATAGAGGAAGCACTATATTTTGGAACGGAGGGAGTATCTTTTTGCTCTGTCTTCCCCCCTCCCCCGCTCAACCCCTGCCGTAATGTTTTTGGCCTCAAAACAAACATAGTACTGCGTTGTTTTTGGGCCTTGATGAAAAATCAAGTGCTACTTTCTGTAGGTTGGCCCGCCCAGCAAATGGGCTGCTGGTCCACCACGGACAGGCATGCTAAAAATACAAGTTGTATGGTGCAGAGGCAAGTAAAAAAAACGCCATTGATAGCCATCCACTGAAATAAAAATCACGTCTGATATGCTTCTTCAGTCGCGCCGCCGGCCCCCTCTTTAATCCAGTTCGCTCCATTCCCCAACCGGCAGCACGGGATGGAAGTTTATTTCCCCCTCGCGCTACCTGGGGCTTGAAGAAGCGCGGCATCGAATCCAACACTGGCGATGGCTGCTTGTCCAAGTGATTTTCAGATAAGAAACTGCATGTTTCAGAGGCAGAGCATTTAAATCAACATGCACTTTTCAAACATGGATAACAGAATGCTGGAAATTTTATTCATGGTAAAAAATGGAACTAACAACAAGTTAACATCATGCTGATCAACATACATGTATAGCACATCTTCATATGATGCAAAGTCAAAAAGATATGCTATTTTCAAAATGGCAAGACAATGTTGAGTGTGCGATAAACTGGGTAAACCAGGGACGAAATTTTGGCAAGTGTTAGATATTTTTCAACTGCATCAGTTGGAATCGAACCCGGGCAGTACAACTTTTGGGTGAGAGGGCTGCAGCCACCGGGCTAGTGCGGTATGTTCGAAAGAATGAAGGCGTCTTCCACGGCTCCAGTTCTTTCCCAACCATTGTCAACATTCTCAACAAATGAGAGGAATCCAGAGAGGACTGTACGCCGAGAGGCTGACAGTGGGGACCCACCAGGTCCAAGCCGTACGCAAGCAAGTGCCTCATTGGAAAAAAATCTTCCTCCTAATTGTATACTGACATTGGGGCCCACGGGTTTGTCAACCTAGTCAATAAACGAAATAAATTTCCAACGATGACTGTCATCGGGGAGCTTTTTTTAGGGGTATCGGGGATTTTTTTTTGTTGCGGGAAAGGGGTATCGGGTATCTAGCTGGTATCATTTTTTTCAGAGGGCGAACAAATATCAGCTAGGCCTAGGTTTTGTTTTTTAACATGCGTAGCCCACGACATACCGAGACAGTGGTTTCAACTTATTTTTTGAGGCCCATCATGTACGTACCGGCCTATGGGCCTCCCAGCGTAGGTTTTACTTTTTCTTAAACATCGGCAACCCAATGTATTTTTTTAATAAAACACAGATCTCTGTTCTATTTATCTATATATAAGAATAATAATGCAGTGTCCAATTTATGTTTTTCCTTCTAACCACATTATATATATTTATATTATTACTATTATCATATATTTAATAGAGACTTATATATACATTATAAAAACATCCCATGTCTTATTAACTTATAAAACTAAATGTTTAACAGAAGTTGGCAAGGAAAATCCTGGTTGTTTCTGACTCACACGCAAGGAAAATCCCGGTGATTGCGTACAAAAGTTTGCGAAGATTTTAAGGACCAATGTAATAATAACGCGCTCATTTTTCTTTTGAGCAATAACTCACTAATTTGTTAATTTTATATATAATAAAATGTGTAGCTCCAGTTTATTTTTTGATATTAATTGCTCCTTCTAACCTAACATTAAATATAGAACAAGCCCAGCTAATTCGTGTATTTCAAGAAAGTGCAAATGGGCTGGGATTTCTTAGAAAATATTAAATGGGCCGCATTGACGCGAAATTATTTGTTCACCCAGCCCAGCAAATGGACTGTAAATTCTAGAAAACATGGGTTAAATATATGCCACATTTTTGCAGGTTGACATGTGGGCCAATAGGTCGAAGCCTACGCAAGGCGTTGTCAACTTAGTCAACAAATGATTCTGACATCCACAGCCATTGGATTTATATCCAACGGTCAGCATGCACCTTCAATCTCTCGTCTTCTTCCTCCAGGGTCACCAGGACCGCCTGCTCTGGCCTCCGGCGGCTAGCGGCTCTGCTTAGCACGCATTGCTGTGAAGCGCTACCCCACCGCCGGCCAGGCTATCCCTCCACCCTCCACACCTCCTGTTATTCTCCACCGACTGCAGCCCCATGCCGCACCAGAACCAGTTATATAACCCTTGTACTCCTCTCAATCTGCGACTCCACTGCCGCGTCTTCCCATCTCCGGGTCGTTCCCGTCCGGGGCCTCGCCGTCGTCCACCGCCTTGCAACGCTCGGCGCGGCGTGGTCAACAAACGAGAGGCATCAGAAGAGGACTGTATGTGGAGAGCCTGACAGCTGGGATCCACGAGGTCCATGGTCGCACGCAAGGAAAGTTCCTCCTTATTAAGCTGAAAAAAAAATGTTTCCTCCCCATGACAGCTGGGACCCATCGGCTGTATCTTCGCACGGAAGGAAGTGCCTCCTTGTTATGCGAAAAAAACTATTCCTCCCGATGACAGCTGGGACCCGGTAGATTTGGTGGCTAACTTGTGGGCCGACTAAGCTGACGCGTACGCATGGCTTTTGTCAACTTAATCAACAAATGATTCTAGCAGCTGGACCGTTGGATGTTAATCCAACAGTCGTGCTGCTTCTTCAACCTCTGTTCTTGCTCCTGGCTCCCGTGGGCGGCAGTGCTGCCGCTCACCCGAACTAGTCAAGTTTCCCACTCCTCTCCATCTGCGACTCCACTACCGCGTCTTCCCCATCTCCGGGTCGTTCCAGTCTGGGGCCTCACCGTCGTCCATCAGCCTTGGTGCGCTCGGCACGGTGTGGTCAACGTGGTCAACAAACGAGAGTCATCGGAACATGACTGTATGTGAGAGGCTGACAGTGGGGACGCACCACGCCCATGGACGCATGCATGCAACTGCATCCTTTTTACCCTGAAAAATAATGTTTTCTCCCCCTGACAGCTGGGACCCACCAGCTACATCTTCGCACGCAAGGAAGTGCGTCCTTATTACGGAAAAAAATGATTCCTCCCCCTGACAGCTGGGACCCATCAGCTATATCTTCGCACGCAAGGAAGTGCCTCCTTATCCTCCCTGGCAGCTGGGACCCACCCGGTCGAACCGTATGTAGCGTTGTCTGTCTTGTCGCGAACATGTACATAAATACTGGTCGATCGGTCGCTCTGCAATGATGAACCTTGGCCGAGTAAGTAGTGGCACATGTCATAGTAGAGCCCCCCACGTAGCAGTTCAGGCTGTCCCGTCTACACCATGTTCACGTACATATAGCCACACGCCAAAAAATACGGCCACGTACGTACATACGAGCGGGGTCTCGAAACACGTACTCGCGCATACGGACGGCCAGGGCTCGTGTACATGGAGAGGCAACGGACGGTAGCAACACCGTCCTGTTCATTGGCAGCTAACCAGCTGGGTCGGAACGGAGGAAATAGCGTCGTGTTCACCGGGAGCCAAGTGACTGGGTCGGAACATGTCCTATTCATCGGGAGCGAAGCCACTGGGTCGGAATGGGTCGTGTTCAATGGGAGCCAACTGGCTTGGATGGAATAGCCAGAACGGGGTCTGGTGTACCGCAAAAGGGAGGAAAACGGCCTTCTGTTTGACCGCGTACGATCGAAACGGGGTCCTGTTCATCGGGAAGGGTCTGGCGTACCGCACAACGGAGGAAACGGACTTGTGTTCGAGTGCCTACGGTCGAAACGGGGTGCTGTTGATCGGGAGGGGTGTGGCGTACCGCAAAACGGAGGAAACAGACTTGTGTTGGAGCGCCTACAGTCGAAACGGGGGTCCTGTTCATCGGGAGGGGTGTGGCGTACCGCAAAACGGGACTCCACGGGCTACTGTTCATCCACCGTCGACTTCCTCCAGCCTCCACCTGCTACTGTTCATCCACCGTCGACTTCCTCTAGCCTCCACCAGCTACTGTTCACCACGGGGGTCCTGTTCATCCAGCCTCCACCGGCTACTGTTCAACCAGCCCTCCACACGGGGTCTTGTTCAACCAGCCCTCCACGGGGCCCCTCCACCGGCTACTGTTCATCCACCCCCACCTCCTCGATCGGGGTCCTGTTCATCCAGCGGCAACGGCCTCCACTACCACGGGATCCTGTTCATCAAACCCCCCACCGGGAACTATTCATCCAACCCTCACCGGGGACTATTCATCAAGAGGCAGCTTCGATCGGCTTCAGTTAGCAGCAGAAGTGAAGGAATCACTCGGGTTCAGTTAATAGCCAAGGGATCGATCGGGGTTCAGTAACGTAGCTAGTGCAATCGCTTGGGTTCAGTTAGAGCCCAACGCCTCGCTGAGGTTCAGTTAGAGCCCAACGCCTCGCACAGTACACGCGCGTGCGTCTATGAGAGAAACGCGCAAACCTCCGTGCATTGCTCGGCCCCGACCACCCACCGTAACAAGGAACTCCCCAAAATTTTCCTCGCCCTCGCTTCTACCATGATTTTTTCCGTCATGAACGGCCCAAAGAATGTCATGCAGCTGTGTCTCCGGCCCGCCCAGGACGAAAAGCCCATTTTCTATCATGATTTTTTGTCATAGAAGTAGGAGCCCACCACATCTATGATGATACTGGGTTTTGTCACAATTATCGTCATAGAAGTGTCATAAGCAGACAGAAAAAAAATTGTTCGGCCCAAAATGTCACGGATGTGTCTTTTTTTTTGTAGTGAAGTAAGATGACATGATGTAGAGGGATAAACTTAAGCAATATGATGAAAACCCCATCTTTTTATCCTTGATGGCAACAATACAATACGTGCCTCGCTACCCCTACTTTGTCACTGGGTGAGGACACCGAAAGATTGAACCCAAAACTAAGCACCTCTCCCATTGCAAGAAGAACCAATCTAGTTGGCCAAACCAAACCGATAATTCGAAGAGAAATACAAAGATATCAAATCATGCATATAAGAATTCAGAAAAGAATCAAATAATATTCATAGATAATCTGATCATAAATCCACAATTCATCGGATCTCAACAAACACACCGCAAAAGAATATTACATCGGTTAGATCTCCAAGAACATCGAGGAGAACATTGTATTGAAGATCAAAGAGAGAGAAGAAGCCATCTAGCTACTAGCTATGGACCCGTAGGTCTATGGTAAACTACTCACGCTTCATCGGAAAGGCAATATGGTTGATGAAGAAGCCCTCCGTGATCGAATCCTCCTCCGGTAGGGTGCCGAAAAAGGCCCCAAGATGGGATCTCACGGGTACAGAAGGTTACGGCGGCGGAAAAGTATTTTGGTGGACGCTTCTGGTTGTTTGGGAATATTTGGGAATTTATAGTGCTGGATTTAGGGTTAGGGGACTCCCGAGGGGCCCAGAAGCCCTCAGGGCGCCCCCCTTGAGGCTTGTGGCCTCCTCGAGGATCTTCTGGCCCTCTCTCCAAGTTACGTGGGTGTCTTCTGGTTCAAGAAAAATCATCGTGAAAGTTTTATTCCGTTTGGACTCCGTTTGATATTCCATTTCTGTAAAACTAAAAAACAAGGACAAAACAAAAACTGGCACTGGGCTCTAGGTTAATAGGTTAGTCCCAAAAATAATATTAAATAGCATATTAATGCATATAAAACATCTAAAACAGATAATATAATAGCATGGAACAATCAAAAATTATAGATACGTTGGAGATGTATCACCCCCAAGATGGGAGGAGGGTTTACCCTCTGGTCCATGGCCTCCATGGCGGCGGAGGGGCGGGAGCCCCTCCGAGATTGGATCTATCTCTCTGTTTCTCTTCTGTTTTGCGGCCCCCTTTTCTGGCCTTTCATCATTTCTTAAATATTCGAAGATCCGTAACTCTGATTGGGTTGACATTTTAACACAATTTTATCCGGATATACGCTTCCTTGCGGCTGAAGGACACCTCCAACCGACCTACGGGGTGGCCACAAGCTTGCCAGGTGCGCCCCTTGAGCTTATGGCCCCCTCGGGCATTGTCTCACGTTGATTCTGCTACCCAAAAATCACATATATTCCAAAATAATTCTCTGTAAAATTTTATCGCGTTTGGACTTCGTTTGATATGGATATTCCGCGAAACAAAAAACATGCAACAAACAGGAACTGGCACTGGGCACTGGATCAATATGTTAGTCCGAAAAATAATATAAAATGTTGCCAAAAGTATATGAAAGTTGTAGAATATTGGCATGAAATAATAAAAAATTATAGATACGACAGAGACGTGTCACCGCCACATCCATCAATGAGGATAAGGAGTGACACTGCCACTACCTTGATGTCGCGACTAAGACGCGCAAGCACCTTCCTACATCTGGAAGAGTCCAAACAACGCTAACACTACCTCCTAGAACCAAAGCAACAACAGAGAGAGCCACAACATCGGAGGGAGATCTGAAGGAACTTTATTTGTCGTTGTTATCGCCGCCACCGTAGCCGAAACCATGGACAGGCAAAAATCATAATTGATCAAGTCTAGACAATTAGATGCACATGGAACAAGGTCTCATGTTCCCCTCTCTCACGTAGCTGGCAGAGCAACCAACCGGTGTGAGGGAACCCCGATGAGGCTGGTGCCCAGGTTGCCTTCTCTTCTTCTCTCTTTACATAAGGTTTTGGCGGTTATAAGTCAAGTGGTGATGCGAAACACGACATCAAGTATTGCCATGAGAAAAATAATATCGTGAAAATTAAATCCAGGATCAAACCATTCTTGTTAATCCATTTGTGTTAAGCACGTATGATGTAGGGCAAAACACTAGTTCATGATCTTTCACACTTGGAGGTGGGCAAAGCAGCAAATCAAGAGAAGAACTCAAGATGAACACTAAATTGACAAGAACCAATCACACATGTGCTAAATCCACATACACAACAAGGTGATACAAAGGTCCAAATCCAACACAAGAGGGAAAATAGGTAACTAGTTCATCCCAATCCTTTGAGGAATTAAGGGCTTGATATCCAAGAGGATCTTCCCTAAGAAGGGGTCTTGAATCCACGAGTGGATCTTCCCACATGGAGGTCTTGATCTCCATGGAAGAGGTAGAAGATGAGCAAAGCTCTCTCTCAAATCTAAGCTCTCCTTTTGCTAACCCTAATTCGTCCAATGAAGGGGTATATATAGTCTAGGGAGAGAGAGGGGATACATGGGTCAAAACCCGAGAGGCTGCACACAGGCAGGTACCGGACGTCTGGTGGTTACCGGTCGTCGGTGGCTTGCGAGGGACAGGATGTCTGGTGCAGGCTGGACTTCCGACATTTGGGCTCTATTAGGTCGGTGTTGGATTTCCAGAGATGGTCGGTCGTTCAATGGATCGGATGTCTGAATGGCGTCGGTCATCCTTCGATTTGGTACTGGTCCTGGTGTGCCGGATTTCTGGAGGGGTTCGGTCGACCGGGTCCCGGAGCACGTCGGACGTCCGGTACTCGGCGGTCGTTCGGCCACTGTAGTGTCTGTCGGCTGCTCCTTGATACGTCTTTGTCGTATCTATAATTTTTTATTGTTCCATGCCAATATTAAACAACTTTCACATACTTTTGGCAACAATTTATATAATTTATTATACTAACATATTGATCCAGTGCCCAGTGCCAGTTCCTGTTTGTTGCATGTTTTTTGTTTTGGAGAATATCCATATCAAACGAAGTCCAAACGCGATAAAAATTTACAGAGTTTTTTTTGGAATATATGTGATTTTTGGGAAAAAGAATGAACGTGAGAGGTGGTCCACAGGCCCCAAGAGCTCATAGGGTGCGCCCCTAGGGCTTGTGGCCACCTCATAAGGCGGTTGGTGCCCTTCCTTCGCCACAAAAAAGATAATATCTGGAAGAATATTCCCTCAAAATTTCAGCCCAATCGGAGTTATGGGTCTCCGGGAATTTAAGAAACGGTGAAAGGCCAGAAAATAGGAATGCGAAACAAAAAAGAAACAGATAGATAGATCCAATCTCGGAGGGGCTCCCGCCCCTCCGCTGCCATCGACCATATGGGAAACCCTCCTCCTATCTAGGGGGAGGTCAAGGAAGAAGAAGAAGGATGGGGTCTCTCTCCCCCTCTCTCCCGGTGGCGTCGGAACGCTGCCGGGGCAACGATCATGACGGCGATCTACACCAACAACTTTGCCGTCGTCATCACCAACTCTCTCCCCCTCTATGCAACGGTGTAACACATATTCTCCCCGCTGTAATCTCTACTTAAACATGTTTCTCAACACTATATATTATTATTCAATTATATGTGGCTATCCTATGATGTTTGAGTAGATCCGTTTTGTCCTATGGGTTGATTGATGATCGTGATTGGTTTGAGTTGTATGTTTTATTATTGGTGCTGTCCTATGGTGCTCTCCGTGTCGTGCAAGCGTGAGGGATCCCCACTATAGGGTGTTGCAATACGTTCATGATTCTCTTATAGTGGGTGGCGAGAGTGACAGAAGCTTATACCCGAGTAAGGGGATTGTTGCGTATGGGAGTAAAGAGGACTTGATACTTAATGCTATGGTTGAGTTTTACCTTAATGATCTTTAGTAGTTGTGGATGCTTGCTAGCGTTCCAATCATAAGTGCATATGATCCAAGTAGAGAAAGTATGTTAGCTCATGCCTCTCCCTCGTATAAAATTGCAATAATGATTACCGGTCTAGTGATCGATTGCCTAGGGACAAATAACTTTCTTGTGACAAAAAGCTCTATACTAAAACTAACTTAATTGTTTCTTTATCTAAATAGTCCCTAGATTTTATTTACATGTTCTTTATTATCTTGCAATCCAATCCCATTATACCTACAAAGTACTTCTAGTTTCATACTTGTTCTAGGTAAACCGAACGTTATGCGTGCGTAGAGTTGTATTGGTAGTCGGTAGAACTTGAAGGGAATATAAATTCTACCTTTAACTCCTCATTGGGTTCGACACTCTTACTTATCGAGAAAGGCTACAATTGATCCCCTATACTTGTGGGTTATCACTCCTTCTGCCAGGTTGATCTGCGGTGCGCCGGACGTCCGATAGCCGTCGGTCGTCCAGTGCCTATAGCTTGCCGACTGCTTCTTCTCTTGCTTCTCGCACTTTGTTTCCTCGCTGTCTTGTCCACTGTTCATAGTTCCTCGAGGGCCTTTCTTCAGGTACCTAATCACACATAGTGTCTCAGGTTGAGGTAGTAGCCATGTCTCGCATGTGGAAAGTGTAAGTTCGGAGAGGAGTGAGTTCACCTCGGTTTTGATAGCTCTTCCACGAGCTCTTGTCATCGGTCCGCTTGGTGCTTGGGGTGACAATGATGGGTCCATGGGGATGACCGTGGGATGCTCTGCATCATCTCCCCCCCTTGGGGAAGATCCGCTCTCGGATCAATAACCTCATCACCATGGAACGGAGATAGGTCCTTGATGTTGAAAATCGCTCATGTTGTACTTGTCTCGTGAGATGTCGATCTTGTAGGCATTGTCGTTATAGCATGCTAGAACCTTGAATGGTCCATCGGCTCAAGGTATAATCTTTGACTTGTGCTCGGCGAGGAAGTGGACTTTGCGTAGGTGTAGCCACACAAGATCTCTGGGGTTGAACACCATGGGGGTGCTTGTTGGTGTTGAGCTTGGTGGCGAGGCATTGTACTTGGCATTCGATCGTGTGCCTTGCACCTTCATGCATCGTCTTGGGGTAAGTTGCTCTTGCGCTCACGTCCAAGTTTGGTCTTTCTTGTAGTAGTAGCGGGAGGATGTCCAATGATGACAATGAGTTGAAGCCGTAGACCACCTCGAAGGGGGACTTGCCGGTAGCAGAGTATCGCACTCGATTGTAGGCATACTCGACGATGGGTAAGCATTCTTCCCATTCCTTAATGTTCTTATTGATCAACACATGGAGGAGTGTAGAGAGTGTCTGGTTGGTGACCTCCGTTTGGCTGTCGGGTTGTGGATGATATGGCGAAGAGAAGAGTAGCTTGATTCCGAGCTTGGCACATAGTGTATTCCAAAAGTTGCTTAGGAACTTGACATCGCGGTCTGACACAATCGTCTTGGCCACTCCATGCAATCGCAAGATTTCCCTACAAAAGAGATTTGCAACATGTGAAGCACCGTCTATCTTGTTGCATGGAATAAAATGTGCCATCTTAGAGAAACGTTCCACAATGACAAATGCCGAATCTTTGCCGGTTTGAGTTCTAGGCAAACCAAGCACAAAGTCCATACCAATATCTTCCCATGGGTGATACCGAATAGGAAGTGGATATGTACACCATGAGATTGAGCTTGAGACTTAGCTTTGCGGCATATGGAGCACCGGTTGTTGTAGCTCGAGTCGTCACAAAACATCGTTGGCCAATAGTACTTGTTGGAGAGCGACGCAAAGTTCTTGTCGTGGTCAAAGTGTCCCATAAGTCCTCCACCGCAAGTCTCTTGAAAAAGTAACAAACGAAGAGAAGACTCGGGTACACAAAGTTTGTTAGCCCACATAAGATAGCTATCCTTGAGTTAATACGCCCCAATAAGTGTTAGCTTGACATTTGGCATAAGGGATCGCAAATGAAGGATCATGCGCACACAAATCTTTAATGTGCTGAAAGCCAACAACATTCAATTCAAGTTGAGTAACCAACATGCACTTGCGGGACAGAGCATCCGCTACTACATTCTCTTTACCCTTAATGTACTTGATGGCATAAGGAAAAGACTCAATGAATTAACTCCATTTGGCATGCCGTTTATTCAACTTGGTTTGACCTTTAAAGTACTTTAGCGTCTCATGATAGGTGTGTATGAAAAACTCACGTGGGAGAAGGTAATGCTCCCAAACACGCAAGACTCTCACTAAAGCATATAACTCTTTGTCATAAATGGGATAATTAAGTTGTGCGCCAGAAAGTTTCTCGCTAAAGTATGTGATGGGCCGCTTTTCTTGCATCAACACGCCACCTATGCCATTACCGTTAGCGTCGCAATGCACTTCAAATGTTTTATCAAAATTGGGTAAGGCGAGTAATGGGGCATGAGTAAGCAAGGTTTTAAGCTCATTAAATGCAGCATCTTGGGAAGGTCCCCAAACAAAGGGTGCCTTCTTCTTACTCAAAGCATGCAAAGGAGATGCAATGGTGCTAAAGTCCTTAACGAAGTGACTATAGAAAGTGGCTAGGCCGAGGAAGCTACGCACTTGTTGCAAGTTAGTTGGTTGAGGCCAAGTTTTTACTGTGTCAATTTTAGACTAATCAACCTCAACACTCTTAGAGGAGACAACAAATCCCAAGAAAACGAGCTTGTCTACACAAAAGTGCACTTTCCATGTTTGCATAGATTGGCTCATTTCTCAAAACATGCAAGACTTCTCTAAGGTGTTGCACATGTTTCTTAAGAGATTTGCTAAACACAAGGATATCATCAAAGTAGACAACAACAAAAATGCCAATGAGTTTTTGAAGAACATAATGCATGATGCGCATGAATGTGCTAGGTGCTTGAGATAAGCTGAAAGGCATGACTAACCATCCATAGAGGCCAAATTTGGTTTTAAAAGTCGTTTTCCGTTCATCACCTTCTTCCATGTGAATTTGATAGTGGCCACTTTTAAGATCAATTTCGGAGAAAATGGTGGCTCCACTAAGTTCAACTAGCATGTCATCTAGGCATGGAATGGGGTGACGGTATCTAATGGTGATAGCATTAATGGGGCGGCAATCGGAACACATACGCCAACTACCATATTTCTAGGGCACAATGATAACTGGAACTGCACATGGACTTAGGCTGTTGCGAACATACCCCTTTTCGAGAAGGTGTTGGACTTGATGTTGAATCTCTTTGGTCTCGTCTGGCTTGACACGGTAGGGTGCCTTGTTTAGTAACGATGCGCCTAGTATTAGGTCGATCCGGTGCTCGATTCCGCGAAGTGGCGGAAGTCCCGAAGGTAGCTCATTGGGAAAGACATCTGCGAATTCCTACAATAAATGAGATAAAACCAAAGGTAGATGTTGTGAAAGTAATAGTCCTCACGACCTCATCTTTGCACACAAGTACAAAGTGAGGTAAACTTGATGGGCTCTCACTCACATCCTTCAAGTCTTGTTTTGTGGCTAAAAGCACTAAGTTTTTCTTGCCTCTTATCGTGGAGTCGCTCATATTTGGCTTGTGGCGCTCACTCTCTTTTGGGTGGTTCACTCGCTCAATAGTCTCTCCATGATGACTCGAAGCTTGTTTGTCGGCGATCACTTGACTTGGTGAGATTTGTCGAATCATGTACTCCTTGCCCTTCATCTTGAAGTTATAGTGATTGGTCCATCCGTTGTGGATGACGCCTCGATCGAATTTCCAAGGTCTTCATAAGAGGAGATGGCACACGGACATTGGTACCACATCACACTCCAATGTGTCTTTGTATGCTCCAATATTGAAGGACACTTGAACGGTGTGCTCCACTTGAATGGTTCCAGAGTCACTTAACCATTTGAACTTGTATGGGGGAGGGTGCTTATTCTTGAGAAATTGTAATTTGGAGCAAAGTTCTTCACTTGCCAAGTTGTGGCAACTTCCGCCGTCGATTATCACCTTGACGGAACGTACTTGGATGCCCGCTTTAGTGTGGAAGATATGGCAAAGTTGGTCCTTGTCTTGTTGTTGTTGAAGAGTTAAGATCTTGGAGACAACGAGAGCGGGGCTCAGATTATTGTCGCAAAAGATTTGCGCATCTTCGTCTTCATTCACTTGGTGGTGCATGTCCACGCGCTCTAGTGCTTCCATTTCTTCATCGCTCATGGAGTCATAGGTGTCATCTTCATTGGCAATCATGGTGTGCTGTGTTGGGCACTCGAATTCTTGTGGCCATGACCCTTGCAAGTGAAACATTTAATGGAACTTGTCTTGGTGTAGCATCCGCTGTAGGAGTGGATGATGAAGCCCTTGGCTTGTAGTTTCTTGTAGAAGAATGACTCGAAGATTTTGTTAGTTGCTTGGTACTTGATTTGTCGCTGGTAGTTGGTGAAGCTCGTGTAGTGGTTGTAGGTGCTGTAGTTGTTGAAGTTTGAGCATAGGAGTCGTAGGTCTTGGAAGAGTACTTGGAGTACTTGTAGTCATCTTGCACTTGGAGCCACGCTTTGGTTGCTTTGTGCACTGGCTCGAGGAGGTTGGAGTACGGTTGGAAGTCCGCAGTCTTCTTGATTTGATGGTTGAGGCCGTTCAAGAAGTGTGCCAAGGTTTGCTCGTCGTCTTCCTTGACGTTGGACCGTATCATTGCAATCTCCATTTCTTGGTAGTAGTCCTCAACCGACTTGGTGCCTTGCTTGAGGAGTTGCAACTTCTTAAAAAGATCACGATTGTAGTGAGTAGGCATGAAGCGAGCTTGCATAATTTCCTTCATTTGGTTCCAAGTCATGACCGGTGGCTCGCCTTTTTCCCTTTGTCGCTCGACCACTTGTTCCCACCAAATGAGAACATAATCTTGAAACTCAAGGGAGTCCATTGTGATCTTATTTTCCTCTTCATAGTTGTGAAGACGGAATATCTTGTCGACCTTCAAGGCCCATGAGAGGTAGTCTTCAGAATCGGTGCTTCCAGAGAACTTAGGCATGTTGAAATTCAGCTTGCTGTAGCGTTGCTCCTCATTATGTTGGTGGCTATGGCGATGTCGCTCTTGTCCTGGAGGGGGGTCTTCAATCTCTTGCTCCTCACAATTGTCTTCACATTGAGGACGAGGGATTCTTGCCCGGTTCCTCCTTTCTTGGCGCTCCTCAAGATGCGCGGCTTCATCTTGTCATGCTTACCGGAGTGTGGTGACCCACAAGTATAGGGGATCAATCATAGTCCTTTCGATAAGTAAGAGTGTCGAACCCAACGAGGAGCAAAAGGAAATGATAAGCGGTTTTCAGCAAGGTATTCTTTGCAAGTGCTGTAGATAGTAGTAACTGGTCGAAATATGCCCTAGAGGCAATAATATTTGTATTATTATATTCCCCTATTCATAATTATAGAATTCATATTCTATGCTATAATTGTATGATCCTAGAATATGCAATTTAGTGGAAAACTCATATGCATGTGTGGATTGATAAACGGTAAAATAAAAGGTTCCTAGTCTTGCCTCTGGGACTAGCTCAAGTGTTGTTGGTGATCATGTTTTCTAGATCTTAGGATATCATTAAGTGTAACGATGATCCTCAAACAACATTGATATTATGACGTTGGAAGAACGGCCATATTGAATCGACCCAATATTGTTTGTTATGAAATGAGTTAATATCGTCTGTAATCAATTGTAATAACACAAAGTGTTAACATGTGAATTTTCTCCTTAGACCATGAGAGTATCGTAGTCACTTCTTACCGTACGTCGGGCTTTGGGGTTGCTCAAACGTCACCTGTAACACGGTGATCATAACAAAAACTTATAGGTTCATTGAAAAGGTTGACAAGGGACTAGATAGATCGAGAGTGGGATTTGCTCCTTCGACGATGGAGAGATATTCTTAGGTACCTCTCATTGTGACGGCATCAATCATCGTCTAGCCATACACAGGTGACTTCATCACGGGGATGCTGGAACATATTTACGAGAAAGAATAACAAAACAGGTAACGAGGATTTCGATATAGTGAGCATGGTGATGACTCAGGAGGATACTGATGCATCCTGGGTCTTGTGAAGTATCATGAGGCAAAGGGAACAAATCATTCATGTGCTCATAGGGATCGATATGGACGTCCACGGTTCGGCTGTCGGTCATTGAACGAATGGTTTTGTTCATGTCTATGAGTTACCGAACCTACAGGGTCCCAATCTTAAGGCAATCATGATCTATTAAGTGTTAGTAGGACGGGAGTGAAAATAATATATTTGTGGAATTGTTTCATTAATATTCAGAATAGTTCCGAGAGGATCTGAAAGCGTTTCGGGGTCACCAGAAGGGTTTCGGTGAATATCGGGTAATACCGGGTATTACCGATATATATATATAGGTGGAAAATGTTTTCGGAGATATATAAGTGGGAAGTTCCTCGTTCCCTAAGGAAGGAGGGCAAATTGGGGAAGGGGGGAGTCAGACTCCTCCTCCCCTAGGCCGATGCACCAAGGGGGACTCCTTCCCCCTTGGTTTTGCAGGGTTTGCATATGATGTGGCATAGCCTTTGTCATGATAATGTGTTTATGTATGAGATGGTTATATGTTGTGATGTTAAGTGGCATGCGCATCACGGCAGGATGGTTGGAGCCACGAGATTGCCACGTTAATGTAAATATCATAGAGATAGCCTACATGTTACAGGTGACGATGGCAAACATACACGGAAGACCCCGACGAGGAGAAGGTGTACTAGTCGCGGAACGAGGAGCTATAATTTTGTGCCACGGCGGAATTTCTTAAATTTGTTGCCACGACAACATTTTCTGAAATTGCCGCCATGGCACCATTTTTCAAATGGTTGCCACGACAACGAAATATTAGCCGTCGCGACGCTTCAATGGGAGATTGAGATGATCACGGAGATTTTCGGCTCCCAGGGCTATACCATATCATGCTTTTATGAATTGTCTGAGATGTTTATCCCTTTGTTGTTTGCACCCTTTGATTCGAAGTAGTCAATTATTAGGGTGATCTATCACAAGTAAACATCTAGTTAAAAGGTGCCCTCCCCATTGTTGCAACCATCTACGACATTCTAACATCTCGGAGTTGCATGTCCACATGAGTTCAAACAAGATGAGAGATGTAAGACGGAGATTGTCAGACCATGTGTGCACATGGCACTCGGTTGTCTTGAAGTTCTAGCAGAATCGTTCTAAGCTCGAAGCACAAAGCATCGAAAGATGAACAAGAGTCAGATGGTGATATGATCGGCAATAGTTTGCCCACTGGTCAAAATCTCGTCATCAGTGATGTCCACATCAATGACTCAGAACTAGATTTGGATCTTGAATCAGTCACTTTCAATTATGCGAGATATTAATTTGAGTGGGACTGCACTTTATATTAAAATTTGTTTAAACATGAGTGCAACATTAATTATGAATAAATGTCCAAATATATTTTGTGTCTATCGTTGTAGATAAATGGCTCACAATATGTTCAACTTAGCCCCCATGTTAGAGAAAGAAAAGTTGGCTGCTAATGGTGGAAACTATGCGGATTGGATCCAAAACTGGAGATTTGTTCTCAGGGGTGCTAAGAAGGAGTACGTGTTGGATCATCCCCTAGGTGATGCTCCCGGAAAGGATGCAACACCATAAGATGTTGCTACTTACGTTGCTCGTAGTGATGACTATGATTCAGTCCAGTGCCTCATGTTGACTTGCATGGATCCTAAACTACAGAAGCGTTTTGAACGATCTACTACTCAATTCATAATTGGTCACTGGAAGTTCTATACAAGAAACAGGCAAGGACCGAACGTTTTGAATTAACCAAGGCCTTGATTGAATGCAAGATGAAAGAGGGTTCCTCAATGAATGAGAATATAGAAAAGCTTGTTGGCTTCGTTGATAGACTGGCTTCTCTGGAATTTGGAATTCCTCCAACACTCGGTACGGATATTGTGCTTGCTTCACTCCTCCATATATGATGGCTTTATCATAAATTACAACATGAATGGGATGGAGAAAATTGCAAATGAGTTGTTTTCTATGTTCAAAACAACGGAAGCTGGAATATAGAAGAACAAAACAATGTTGATGGTCAACAAGACCACCAGTTTCAAGAAGAAGGGCAAGTCCAAGAAGAAATCTACTGAAGCCGGTAAGACCATGTCTCAGAAGAAGAACAAGGGCGGGGCCTCTAAAGAGATCGAATGTTTCTACTGCAAGCAGAAGGGACACTAGAAGCATAATTGCAAGAAGTATTTGGCAGATAAGAAGAATGGTTCCTTCGGTAAAGGTATAATCGTTATACAAAGTTAATGTTATTCTTCTTGTAAATTTATGTATGTCATAAATATTTGATACTGATTGGTTGATCTCGTTTTGCAAACCGATATCGGTAATATAGAGAGCTCACAAGGAGAGAAGAAATCAAGCCGTGATACAAGTCGTGAATGGTGATGGAATCGCTGATCGGAGACCGTCAAAGTCATGTATTTAGTTTATCTTCAAGATTTATCTTAGAAATAAAATAATAGTTATTTTTCTTCGAAGTTATGTAATGCATTACCCTATAGATTATGCGATAGATATTCTTATAAGTTTTATACAATAGTTGTTTGGATTATTATGAGAATATGTTTTTGATTAAACCTCTATTTTTGATGGTTTATTCATGATGAATCTTGAAGTCTATGATCTATAACATTAAAGCTAAACATCTTGAGAAGACTGATGAAACCACTTGTGTGTGTGACACTGCTTAGTTATATCAGATAATTGATCTTCATAGAGAGGAAGTATAAAAATCTTTTATTTGAATTGACTGAATACATTATGATGTATAAAGTCCAATGGATATAACAGGACGTGGTGAATAATTATACTTCATCAAAGTTATGAGTAAATATGATTTACTTGATAAAACATAAGGACTGAAATATTTGAAATAGTTCAAATAAATTCAGTGAAGATATAATATCATTATGAAGAAAGATAAAAGGATTCTTCTTTCATGAAGAAATATATCTGACTCATAAGTTTAGCAAAAAGTTGAATAATTGTGGAATTATTATTACCAATCTGCTTCTATTAAATTTTGGGGATTTATAAATGAGACAACATTACATTCACTAAACACATGCACCATCTAAAAGTCTGATATAGCTATAAAGAGTTATAGAAATATTATTAGACCAATGCTTGATTGTAGGTTTTGCGTTCCTCTTACAAAATTCAAAGGACAAAATGTTTGTCAAAATGAATGTTTATTGAGAAAAGTTTTCTTGTTAAAGGAGTAAGTGGGAGGATGATACAGCTTATTGAGATTATTGAATCTCCGACTTCAGTTAAAACAAGACTAAACCAAAAATGTTCTGGAGTATGTTTGTCTGCAAATCTAAGCAAAAGAATCTACTACATAAGATGTAGAAGTTTCAGTTAAGGCTGTAACAAAATACAAAGGTCAGGAAAGATTATTGAATCTACTGAATATTTCATCTTACAAGAAGATGAGTCATGTGCACTACAAGGAAGCAGTGATGGCACCCAGCTAGAGAGGTATTACTCAAACCATTGAAATCCATATGCAAGGAACAAGTTTTAAACTTGGAGAAACCTTCAGAAGGTGTATAAATGGATCTTCAAATATTCATGGATAGTGTTCCTGAAAGAAAAGTTTTTACAAAAGGGTTTTGTAGGAATGGAAGAGTTGGTCTTGTCAAACCTTCTTGTTAGTAGCAACAATAAAAGTATAAATGGATTACAATGGTGAGTGTTGTATATTGACATATAACAGATGAGTAACAAAACTATTTTGAAAAAGGATTTCAAAAGGATGTATATAAGATACAACCAAAAGTTTTGTTGGGAATACCGGAATGATATAAATATTTCAAAGCCATGTGTATGATTTGAAATAAAGTATCAAGTAGCTGGATATTTGATAATGTAATTGGAGAATTTCAAATTTATCAAGAAGCTTGTGGATACAAGAAGTTTGATGGGAGCTCTATGACATTTTTTATCTTACATACGTATGACATATCAATTGATCAGAAATAATATAAAGTATATTAGCACAAAAGTTTGAAAATCATGTTTCTAAAAGAACTTAGAATTATTGGATGAAAATCTATATAGATAGATTGAACCATATTATTATGCTAAGACGAGTACTGTGACAAAGTTTTAAAGAAGTTCAAAAGGAGAAAATGTTTCCTCAAAATGTCACTTAGCATAACATTGTGCAGAAATCAATAGTTGATGAGCAAGTGTAGATGAATAGAGTTCAATCTACTTCAGAGATTGAATTATTCATATATGCTATCAAATGTAAAAAGCCATATGTTTCATATGAACAAATCATTAAGAGTAAATACCATGGTGACTCTAAAGAGGCTCACTAGGGTAATTACTTAAAGATTAATTACCTCAGTTGAACAAAGGTTTTGCTTCTTGTCCTCGGAGAAGATGAAGAGATTGTTGTAATGAGTTACACAAAATATTTGTTGTAAAAGTTACACAAGACAACTTCATGACTGATATGAATGAACTATCTGGCTAAATTTTTAAATAGTTTTCATAAATGAACATAATTGTGGATCTATAAACAATATAGCTTGAGACTTGAGAAGTTTTTCAATAGAATATAATCTGGATCAATAAAAGTTTATTGATAAATTATATTGTAGTTCCAAATGGACATTGACTATATGGAGATGTAGCAATTAGAATATATAGAGATATAGTGTTACTATAGAGTGGACTATATATAGATATAGTGCCATCAATAATGTAATAAAATGAATTACACAATAAAACCAGATATTACCGACACAAATAACCTTAGGATTTGAAGTGTCAGATCAAGTGACGAAGGCTCTACCACTAGCAAAGCATCAGGAAAACCGAACAAGACATATATATTAAGAAAAGCATGCAACTAGATTATTGACTCTAGTGCAAGTGGGAGACAGTTGAAAATATGCCCTAGAGGCAATAATATTTGTATTATTATATTTCCATACTCATAATTATAGAGTTTATATTCTATGCTATAACTGCTATGATCCTGGAATATGCGATTCAGAGGAAAACTCAATAGCATGTGTGGATTGATAAATGGTAAAATAAAAGGTTCCTAGTCTTGCCTCTAGGACTAGCTCAAGTGTTGTTGGTGATCACATTTTCCGGATCTTAGGATATCGTTAAGTGGAACGATGATCCTAAAACAATATTGAGATTGTGACATTGGAAGATCAGTCATATTGAATCGACCCATTGTCTGTTATGAATTGAGTTAATATCGTCTATAATCAATTATAATAACAGGGAGTGTTAACGTGTGATTTTGCTCCTTAGACCATGAGAGTATCATAGTCACTTCTTACCGTACGGTGGGCTTTGGGGTTGCTCAAACGTCACCTATAACACGGTGATCATAACGACAACTTACAGGTTCATCCGAAAGTTTGACAAGGGACTAGATAGCTCGATAGCGGGATTTGCTCGTCCGACGATGGAGATATATTCTTAGGTCCCTCTCAGTGGGACAGCATCAATCATCGTCTGGCCAGACACAGGTGACTTCATCACGGGGATGCTGGAACATAATAACGAGAAAGAAGAACAAAACCGGTAACGAGGATTTCGGTATAGTGAGCATGGTGATGACTCGGAAGGATACCGATGCATCCCGAGTTTTTTAAAGTATCGCGAAGCAAAGGGAACATCACATGATAACCAAAGGTTCACTCGAATATCATTCGTGTGCTCATAGGGATCTATATGGACGTCCACGGTTCCGCTGTCGGTCATTGAACGAACGGTTTCGTTCATGTCTATGAGTTACCGAACCTACGGGGTCACAAGGCAATCACGATATGATGAGCGTTAGTAGGACGGGAGTGAAGAGAATATATTTGTGGAAGTGTGGTACCTGCAGACCAAACATGGTAGTGTAGCACTTTTGCAGAAGTATCCCAGTGAGTAATCATCCCAACAAAGAGTGGAGGAGAGTATTTATGTAGGCGTTTCTGTCACACACAAGGTGTCACAGTTCTTGTGTGAAGTACTGCTTGAGCTTCTACAAATACTATTACTGCCCTGGTGTCGGTGTCAAAACCGGCGGATCTCGGGTAGGGGTCCTGACCTGTGGATCTAGGATCGATAGGGAACAGGTGACGCGGGACACGGCATTTAACCAGGTTCGGGGCCTCTCTGAGGTAAAACCCTATGTCCTACTTGACTATATTGCTTGTGTATATGAGGATTACAGAGTGGATCTACCACTAGATCAGATGAGCTAAACCCTAGGCTAGTAGGATTATCGATGTTCTCTCTCTCCACGGACTAAACCCTCTGGTTTATATAGACACCAGGGGTCCTAGGGTTTACACATAGTCAGTTACATCAAAGAAATAAGGACGCCGAGTCTTCCATCTTGACTTGGGGTGCACGTCAGGGCACAGAAAGGTCTTCGGTCCGGATATAGTGTGATACGTCTCCAACGTATCAATAATTTTTTATTATTCCATGCTATTATATTATCTGTTTTGGATGTTTTATATGCATTAATATGCTATTTTATATTATTTTTGGGACTAACTTATTAACCTAGAGCCCAGTGCCAGTTTCTGTTTTTTCCTTGTTTTTGAGTTTTACAGAAAAGGAATATCAAACGGAGTCCAAACGGAATAAAACTTTACGATGATTTTTCTTGGACCAGAAGACACACATAGGACTTGGAGAGGAAGTCAGAAGAGTCCCGAGGGCTCCACAAGCCCTCGGGGCGCGCCCTAGGGGGGCGCCCCTGGCTTGTGGGCCCCACGAGAGTCCTACAACCCTAATCTTTGGCCTATAAATTCAGAAATATTCCCAAACGACCAGAAGCATCCACCAAAATACTTTTCCGCCACCGTAACCTTTTGTACCCGTGAGATCCCATCTTGGGGCCTTTTTCGGCATCCTACCAGAGGGGGATTCGATCACGGAGGGCTTCTACATCAACTCTATTGCCCTTCCGATGAAGCGTGAGTAGTTTACCTCAGACCTACGGGTCCATAGCTAGTAGCTAGATGGCTTCTTCTCTCTCTTTGATTCGCAATACCATGTTCTCCTCAATGTTCTTGGAGATCTATCCAATGTAATATTCTTTTGCGGTGTGTTTGTCGAGATCCGATGAATTGTGGATTTATGATCAGATTATCTATGAATATTATTTGAATCTTCTCTGAATTCTTATATGCATGATTTGATATCTTTGTATTTCTCTTCGTATTATCGGTTTGGTTTGGACAACTAGATTGGTTCTTCTTGCAATGGGAGAGGTGCTTAGTTTTGGGTTCAATCTTGCGGTGTTCTCACCCAGTGACAAAGTAGGGGTAGCGAGGCACATATTTGTATTGTTGCCATCAAGGGTAAAAAGATGGGGTTTATGTCATATTGCTTGAGTTTATCCCTCTACTTGACACAGACGTGATGCCTATATGCATAATCATTGCCTTGGATATTGTCATAACTTTGCGCTTTTCTATCAATTGCTTGACAGTAATTTGTTCACCCACCGTATTATTTGCCTTCAAGAGAGAAGCCTCTAGTGAAACCTATGGCCCCCGGGTCTATTTTCCATCATATATTTTCATATCTACAAACCAAAAAACCCAAAAATACCTTGCTGCAATTTATTTACTTTTATTTTGTTTTACTTTTTAGTAATCTTTTATATGTATCTCTATCAGATCTCATCCTTGCAAGTGACTGTGAAGGGATTGACAACCCCTTTATCGCGTTGGGTGCAAGTGCTTGATTGTTTGTGCAGGTGCATAGATTGGGGACTTGCTTGTATCTCCTACTGGATTTGATACCTTGGTTCTTAACTAAGGGAAATACTTATCTCTACTTTGCTGCATCACCCTTTCCTCTTCAAGGGAAAAACCAACACAAGCTCAAGAAGTAGCAAGAAGAATTTCTGGCGCCGTTGCCCGGGAGATCTACATCAAGCCTACCAAGTACCCACCATAAACTATCATCTCTTGCATTACATTATTTGCCATTTGCCTCTCATTTTCCTCTCCCCCACTTATAAAACGATTTTCAGAAAAATACAAAAAGATTTGCCTTTTTATTCGCCCTTCTTCCGTTCGTCTTTTCGTTTGCTTTTTGGTTGCTCGTTCGTTAGATCGGTTTGTTGCTATCATGCCTAAATCTGGGGAGCTCATCGTTGAAAATTTTGAGGGTCTTGCTAGTATAAATCTTGAGGAAAAACTTGGATCTTGTTCTTTAGATCATCAAACTGAAACTCTTCCTAATTATAAAGCGAAAACTTTTCATGTGGGAGACGGTAATATTATTGGGAAAAGTGTTATTCAAGAGTTCTTTGATTATGCGAGAACTATACCTATTAGTAAAAGATCTATTCTCCTCGATACAAATTGTTATGCGGATGCCATTGTCATGCTTATTGAAAAATAAAAAATAAAATTTGTGCATATCCATCCCGCTTTGCAAAAGGTGTTTTATGAACTTCCCAATATTAATCATCCCAAAGCTAAAAAGATTGCCACTACATCCTTATGTGGGAATTAGATTTTATAATGCAAGAGGCTAGAGAAATTTTTGCTTTCTATAATAAAGATGTTGAACATCCTCCGATTGAAGAAATTCACCATGATAAAGAAAATTTGCGTAGTTTGGAATCTAGAGATTATCAATCTTACAGCGACAATATTAGGAGGAGAGTTCCCTACTCGAAAATCACTCAAACCTTGTATATTGAGACTTATGATAAGTTTGATTGGATAACAAGGGGAATTTATGTAGGATTTAATGATGATTTGTTGGAAAAGATGACTAGGGAACCCGTTAAAAATGAGATACGTATTTTATATGATGATATATATGGTGATGATCCAGATTACGGGTTTATGAATGTCAAAATCACTAACCAAAGCCCTTTTCATGAATTAAGTTCACCTACTAGAAGGGAAATAAAGGAAAGGATAGATTTTCTAAGAAAAGTTTTGGAAGATTTGATTAAGAAGGAGTTGCATACCAAAGATGACAATACCTAGATCTATGTTTTATGCCTAGCTAGGGGCGTTAAACAATAGCGCTTGTTGGGAGGCAACACAATTTTATTTTTATGTATTTTGTTTTTGGTTCTGTTTTTCAAAAAATACACATTATTACCTCTGTAGTAATTGTGTTTTGGTGTTTTAATTAGTGTTTGAGCCAAGTAAGACCTTTGGGATGGCTTACGGTGATAGTTGATTTGATCTTGCTGAAAAACAGAAACTTTTGCGTCCAGTAACAGAATTGTTTAAATTCGCTGGAGCGTGGAAAAACCCTAAATTTTTAAAAAAAGATTTATATAAAAATTTCCTATGTTTTATTAATTTTCCAGAATTTTTTGGTTACAGAAGTATTAGAACAATTCAGATATTCAGAGACTGCTCTGTTTTTGACAGATTCTGTTTTCTATGTGTTGTTTGCTCATTTTAATGAATCTATGTGTAGCATCGGGGGGTATGAACCATGGAGAAGTTGGAATACAGTAGATATTACACAAATATAAATAAATAATGAGTTCACAACAGTACCAGAAAGTGGTGATTTATTTTCTTATACTAACGGATCTCATGAGTTTTCTGTTGAGTTTTGTGTTGTGAAGTTTTCAAGTTTTGGGTAAAGATTTGATGGACTATGGAATAAGGAGTGGCAAGAGCCTAAGCTTAGGGATTCCCAAGGCACCCCAAGGTAATATTCAAGGACAACCAAGCATCTAAGCTTGGGGATGCCCCGGATGGCATCCCCTCTTTCGTCTTCGTCTATCGGTAAATTTACTTGAGGCTATATTTTTATTCACCACATGATATGTGTTTTGCTTGGAGCGTCTTGTATGATATGAGTCTTTACTTTTTATTTTTCCACAATCATCCTTGCTGTACACACCTTTTTAGAGGGACACGCATGAATTGTGAATTTATTCGAATACTCTATGTGCTTCACTTATATCTTTTGAGCTAGGCAATTTTGCTCTAGTGCTTCACTTATATCTTTTTAGAGCACGGCGGTGGCTTTGTTTTATAGAAATTGTTGAACTCTCATGCTTCACTTATATTATTTGAGAGTCTCTCTAAACAGCATGGTAATTTGCATAGGTTATTAATTTAGTCCTAATATGATGGGCATCCAAGAGGGATATAATAAAAACTTTCATATAAAGAGCATTGAATACTATGAGAAGTTTGATTCCTTATGATTGTTTTGAGATATAAAGATGGTGATATTATAGGCATGCTAGTGAGTAATTGTGGATTGGTAGAAATACTTGTGTTAAAGTTTGTGATTACCGTAGCATGCACGTATGGTGAACCGTTATGTGATGAAGTCGGAGCATGATTTATTTATTGATTGTCTTCCTTATGAGTGGCGGTCGGGGATGAGCGATGGTCTTTTCCTACCAATCTATCCCCCTAGGAGCATGTGTGTAGTACTTTGTTTCGATAGCTAATAGACTTTTGCAATAAGTATGTGAGTTCTTTATGACTAATGTTGAGTCCATGGATTATACGCACTCTCACCCTTCCACCATTGCTAGCCTCTCTAGTACCGCGCAACTTTCGCCGGTGCATTAAACCCACCATATACCCTTCCTCAAAACAGCCACCATACCTACCTATTATGGCATTTCCATAGCATTCCGAGATATATTGCCATGCAACTTCCACCGTTCCGTCTTATTATGACACGCTCCATCATTGTCATATTGCTTTGCATGATCATGTAGTTGACATAGTATTTGTGGCAAGGCCACCGTTCATATTTTTTATACATGTCTCTCTTAATCATTGCACATCCCGGTACATCGCCGGAGGCATTCATATAGAGTCATATTTTTGTTCTAAGTATCGAGTTGTAATTCTTGAGTTGTAAGTAAATAAAAGTGTGATGATCATCATTATTAGAGCATTGTCCCATGTGAAGAAAGGATGATGGAAGCTATGATTCCCTCACAAGTTGGGATGAGTCTCCGGACTTTACAAAAAAATAAAAGAGGCCAAAGAAGTCCAAATTAAAAAAAAGAGAAAAAAAATGAGAGAAAAGAGAGAAGGGGCAATGCTACTATCCTTTTACCACACTTGTGCTTCAAAGTAGCACCATGATCTTCATGATAGAGAGTCTCCTATGTTGTCACTTTCATATACTAGTGGGAATTTTTCATTATAGAACTTGGCTTGTATATTCCAATGATGGGCTTCCTCAAATTGCCCTAGGTCTTTGTGAGCAAGCGAGTTGGATGCACACCCACTTAGTTTCTTTTTGAGCTTTCATAAACTTATAGCTCTAGTGCATCCGTTGCATGGCAATCCCTAATCACTCACATTGATATCTATTGATGGGCATCTCCATAGCCCGTTGATACGCCTAGTTGATGTGAGACTATCTCCTTCTTTTTGTCTTCTCCACAACCACCATATTCTATTCCACCTATAGTGCTATATCCATGGCTCACGCTCATGTATTGCGTGAAAGTTGAAAAAGTTTGAGAACATCAAAAGTATGAAACAATTGCTTGGCTTGTCATCAGGGTTGTGCATGATTTAATACTTTGTGTGATGAAGATGGAGCATAGCCAGACTATATGATTTTGTAGGGATAACTTTCTTTGGCCATGTTATTTTGAGAAGACATGATTACTTTATTAGTATGCTTGAAGTATTATTGTTTTTATGTCAATATTAAACTTTTGTTTTGAATCATATGGATTTGAATATTCATGCCACAATAAAGAAAATTACATGGATAAATATGTTAGGTAGCATTCCACATCAAAAAATCTGTTTTTATCATTTACCTATTCGAGGACGAGCAGGAATTAAGCTTGGGGATACTTGATACGTCTCCAATGTATCTATAATTTTTTATTGTTCCATGCTATTATATTATCTGTTTTGGATGTTTTATGTGCATTAATATGCTATTTTATATTATTTTTGGGACTAACTTATTAACCTAGAGCCGAGTGCCAGTTTTTGTTTTTTCCTTGTTTTTGAGTTTTACAGAAAAGGAATATCAAACGGAGTCCAAACGGAATAAAACTTTATGATGATTTTTCTTGGACCAAAAGACACACGTAGGACTTGGAGAGGAAGTCAGAAGAGTCCCGAGGGCTCCACAAGCCCTCAGGGCGCGCCCTAGGGGTGGCGCCCCCTGGCTTGTGGGCCCCACGGGAGTCCTCCAACCCTAATCTTTGGCCTATAAATTCAGAAATATTCCCAAACGACCAGAAGCGTCCACCAAAATACTTTTCCGCCGCCATAACCTTCTTACCCGTGAGATCCCATCTTGGGGCCTTTTCCGGCATCCTGCCGGAGGGGGATTCGATCACGGAGGGTTTCTACATCAACTCTATTTCCCTTCCGATGAAGTGTGAGTAGTTTACCTCAGACCTACAGGTCCATAGCTAGTAGCTAGATGGCTTCTTCTCTCTCTCTTTGATTCTCAATACCATGTTCTCCTCGATGTTCTTGGAGATCTATCCGATGTAATATTCTTTTGTGGTGTGTTTGTCGAGATCCGATGAATTGTGGATTTATGATCAGATTATCTATGAATATTATTTGAATCTTCTCTGAATTCTTATATGCATGATTTGATATCTTTGTATTTCTCTTTGAATTATCGGTTTGGTTTGGCCAACTAGATTGGTTCTTCTTGCAATGGGAGAGGTGCTTAGTTTTGGGTTCAATCTTGCGGTGTCCTCACCCAGTGACAAAGTAGGGGTAGCGTGGCACGTATTTGTATTGTTGCCATCAAGGGTAAAAAGATGGGGTTTTCATCATATTGCTTGAGTTTATCCCTCTACATCATGTCATCTTACTTAAGGCGTTACTCCGTTCTTTATGAACTTAATACTCTAGATGCATGCTGGATACCGGTCGATGTGTGGAGTAATAGTAGTAGATGCAGAATCGTTTGGATCTACTTGACACGGACATGATGCCTATATGCATAATCATTGCCTTGGATATCGTCATAACTTTGCGCTTTTCTATCAATTGCTCAACAGTAATTTGTTCACCCACCATATTATTTGCCTTCAAGAGAGAAGCCTCTAGTGAAACCTATGGCCCCCGGGTCTATTTTCCATCATATATTTTCATATCTACAAACCAAAAAACCCAAAAATACCTTGCTGCAATTTATTTACTTTTATTTTGTTTTACATTTTAGTAATCTTTTATATCTATCTCTATCAGATCTCATCCTTGCAAGTGACCGTGAAGGGATTGACAACCCCTTTATCCCGTTGGGTGCAAGTGTTTGATTGTTTGTGCAGGTGCATAGATTGGGGACTTGCTTGTATCTCCTACTGGATTTGATACCTTGGTTCTTAACTGAGGGAAATACTTATCTCTACTTTGCTGCATCACCCTTTCCTCTTCAAGGGAAAAACCAACACTAGCTCAAGAAGTATCATAGTGCGGCCCAACTGTACGGCCCATGAGCTATGGGCCGGCGATCCGAGGACCCCCTGATCCAGGACTCCCTCAGTAGCCCCTGAACTAGCCTCCAACGCCGGAGCTTACAATCATTGATAGCTCAGTGCATCCCAAAGCCTTCGGCTTGCGAGGTGAGTTCTTCCATCTTCTACTTGTTCGGTCGGTATGATAGTTCGACCACCGATGACTTTCTAACCCATCAAGTGATAGTGGGCCCCCGTCATCAACTCTGCCAGGGGTGACCCTCAATTTCCTTGTGTTCGCCAGGAGGTGAACAGTCTTGCTACCTTTTTTATGAAAAAACCCTCCCGGGACCAGAGGATACACCTATTAAATAGGCCAGAGGCGCATCGAGCGGCCCATCCATCCCCAAGCAAGAAATCTAATCTTGTTCAAAGAAAACCTCACGGTGAATGGCAGGCGCCCCTGGATCGTCCTCACACCCTCATGGCCAACTCCCGGGCGACTGGTCCAGCTGCTCAGTTTCCCGCCTCCAATTATGCGATCTTCAACGACAGGGGTATCTCCCGGCTGCAGATCTCGTACCCGTCCGTGCCGGATTGACTTTCGCAAATGGCGAAGCTTTCGCGAAGAATTTCCCTACCCCAAGCAAGGATGAGAGGGTATGTTCCATGTCCTTCCTCCTAAGAGGTCTTGGGATCCCCATTCACCCCTTCTTAAGGGGACTGTTAGAGTTTTATGGGATCCAACTCCACCACCTTACCGTCGGGTCAATATTGCATATCTCTGGCTTTGTCTCCCTTTGCGAGATGTTCTTGGGCTGCGAAGCTCACTTTGAGCTATGGAGGAAGTATTTCTGCCTCGTCCCTCGCACCCATGGGGGATCAATTTTTGAGGTAGGCAAAGCCGAAGTATGGCGTATAGCCGGCACGGGATACCCTATCGGGACCTCAAGAAAAGATTCTGAAGAATGGACCTCGGAATGGTTTTACATTGAAGACGTCCCCCTGTCTGATCCTGTTCGGAGGGGTCTGCCCGAGTATTCGGATGTCCCACTAAAGAAGCGGTACAACTGGTGGCCAAAAAGCCCTTCACAAGGAGAGTCCCCCAAAGTACAGTGCCTGGCTGCCAAGGTGTGACTGCTGGCCCACAACAAATTAACGATGGTTGACGTGATGGCCGCGGCTATCGACCGATGCGTGCAAGCTCTTCAGCAAAGGATGCACCCCTTGTGGTGTTACAACGGGACAAATGACGCAACCCGCTATAAGCGGCAGGGGCCGAACAACCAAGCAGCGATGGTTGCCATATTGGCAGATTTGTTCAAAGGAGAGGAAGAGGAGTTCGCTCGCCCAAGGAACTGGAACGGCTACTCGGAATACAATCCCATTGAATGGGTAAGCACATGCTTGTATTAAAGTTTGGACATTACGTTCGTATACTAACCGGCCATATGGTTTCTTCCAAACAGAACAGGAGACGCCAGGTTCAGAGCATCAGCTGCCCATCCCCCCAACCAGAGGACCATTCTCGCACCGACGACCCAGGATTCAACGAGGACCCAGAGAAATTTATTGACTTCGAGGACGGGGTGTTCTTCCAAGAGAGCCTCAATGGCTCCAAGGTGGCCCTTATAGCCGACCATCCTGGGGCCCTCCCTTCCTCCACTGTAAGTAGCAAGAAGGCCTCTTCTCAAACGAGGCGTTTGCCTCGCGCCACTTCGAGTACGCTGACTTCTACTCCCAAGGGTCGTCGTGTAACACCCCTATGTAATAAAGCACTGTGACCTTGAGTTAATCATGCCAAGTCATCTTCATTTGCTATGCTTGATCATTTTGGTTAAACACTTCAATTCAAATTCCTCTCTGAAAACAATTCAAATTTAAAGTGCAAAATGAAGTTTCTCAAATATTACTGCAAAAATGTTCATCATTTAGAAAATATTCCAAAACAATTATTGTTGAGGAAAACAACTTCAAAATAAATGCTAAGTGTGGACTAGGGCATCAAAACAGTGCCAAATCAGGATTTAAAATGTCAAATCCATTTTTGAAAAGTGCAAATGGATTCCAAAAATGCCCAAACTTTTTGTGGCAGTGCACAACATTCCATAGCATCTGTTTTGGCCAGGCCCACATTTTTGCTAAGTTAATTGGTGGCTAATCTAATTTGCAAAAGCCTGCTAAAAAAGAAATCAGGAAAAGAAATAAAAAGAAAAGAAAAAGGCCTGGACTGACTGGGCCTTAGTGCATAGTGGCAGGCCTAGCCAGCCGGCCGGCCCACTCCTCCCTCCTCCTTCTCTCTCCTTTGCGCTGTCGCCATCTCCGTGGTCGCCGCGCGCCGCACCGGCCGAACGGCGACACGCCGACGCCACCTGCCAGCCACCGACAACCAAGGTTGGGATAAGGACCCCTCGTCCTTCCCCCCTGGTCCTTCCTCACCACTTCTTCCCCTCCCCATCCCCTCGCACTCACCTTTCTTCCCTCTGCCGAGTGTCTTCGCCACCGCGCTGCCGCTTCGCCGTGGCCACCGTTACGACCTCGCCTCGCCTCGGTGTCCCACTTCTTCGCCGGCATCGTCTTCTTCATCATCGTCCACGAGCACGAGCTGAGGCACCTCGCGGCTCCCGCTTCGGGCTCAACCCCAACCTTCGGCCACCGAGGTCGCCGTCGTCGATTCGGCCTCCCCCTGCAGCTACTAAGCTCCCATGGGCCTTCGTGAGCCTGCTAGGTGAGCTCCCCTTCATCTCTCCCCATCAGCGCTTCATTCCTGCGGCCGTAGCTAGCCGTGCGCGTCGCGCCGCCATGACCGTGCTCAAGCTCCGCTGTTGAGCTCGCCGCCGTAGTTCCCGTTGCTGCCAAGACCGTCCAAGAACGTCGTCGTGTTCGAGGCACTCCCGTAGGGCGGCTAGGCCCTTCAAACTGCTTGCGCGCGCTAGACCGTCGCCTTCGTGTTCACCATACTCCGGTCACCGCTAGAGCTCGCCGTAGTCACTATTCCAGCCACCCCCGTCAAATGCTGCTACCCCGGATCACTTCGCGCCGTCGCCCTGGTCTCGTAGGTGCTCGCGGTGGTCCTTTCAACTGATACTTGGAAAGGCGGGTCGACCCTGAGGGGTACCCGCGAATGATGGGAAGATAACTATGAGATATTTACGAGGTGCGGCCGGGCATTCTTAGCCCTTGCAGCAAGTCCTCAAGACGGGGCGATGGGGTCACATCGATCGTGAGTCTCTGCTCGTTACCGCAAACCCCTAATCCACTAACGATTTGGATATTTGATCCGAGCCGGCCTTTGGCCGGATAGCACTAACCATCACGTGGGACGAGTTATGGGCACTCTGCATCGTAGCATCAGCCGAAAGCTCTGTCAGACGTCCAGTTCAGCCTGGCGGCCGGGTTGGGCCGGCACCATCCTGTAGTGGTGGAGCCTGGACCCGCCCTGCTCGCAACGAGCCGGAGTGCACAGGGCGATGGCCCAAGACCCCTGAGCGCTTAGGAGGTAGACCGACGGGGACCTCTCTGCTGAGCTGTAGGTAGGGTTGCGGTGTATCATTTAACCGAGGCCGGGCATGACCCAGGAAAGTGTGTCCGGCCGGAGTTAAGCGAGCATGGTGGGTAAGTTGGTGCACCCCTGCAGGGAAGAAAACATCTATCGATAGCCTGTTCCACGGTAAAGGACACTCGGAGTTGTATCCCGATCGATACAACTAGAACTAGATACCTGTGATGCTAATGGATAGTATGGCTCTGGGATCGCTTTCTCGCAGGGAGTTGAGGAAGGATCTCTGGGCAAGACTGTTACTTGACACAACCACTACTACATTATATTGTACTAATCTACTCTCTTCTATTGCTGCAAGAACGCTGAAGATGCTAGTCTTCGATAGGACTAGGCCTTCTCTCTATTCTGGCATTTCTGCAGCCCAGTCCACATATACAGCCTCCCTTTGATAATGTTGCATATGTAGTATAGATCCTTGCTTGCTGAGTACTTCGGATGAGTACTCACGGTTGTTTTGCTTTCTTTTTCGCCCCATATCCTTTTGGTGCAACCAGATGACGGAGCCCCGGAGACAGCTGCCCCGCCGACGACTACTATTACCACCTCGAGGGTGGTTACTACTACAAGCTTGCCAACAACTAGGAGTAGGATTGGAGGGTCCCAGGCAGGAGGCCTGCGCCTTTTCGATCGTAGCTTTTGTTTTACCCTGCCTTCTTAAGGCTTATCTGTGTTTTCTTTTATATCTGTACTCATATATCTGATGCTTCCGCTGATGCTTGTTTGTCATCAAGCTTATGTATTCGAGCCCTTGAGGCCCTGGCTTGTATTATACAGCTTGTATGACTTTATTTATGTTTTAGAGTTGTGTTGTGATATCTTCAAGTGAGTCCTTAGGCTTGATCATGTGCATTTGCGTGTATGATTAGTGCACGATTAAGCCAGGGGCGTCACAGGTTGGTATCAGAGCCGACTGCCTGTAGGAACCCCCCCCCCCCTTTCCAACTCCTTGGCCGAAGTTGAGTCTAGAAACCAAAAACTATTTTACTAACATGGCTGTGTGGCTTACGGGCCCACGTCACCAATTGGGTGGTATTAGGATCTTTTATTCCTCGTCTATGCTCTGGGACTCTGATCTCTCTTCCTTTCGTGTTAAAATTTTACTAACTCCAACATTAGGTTCTCGTGATCACATCCACCCGGAGTTCTGAAAATATCCCCCCTTACTTCAAGATTGTGGGCCAGGTTCTGCTTACAGGATCCTTTTATCGAGGGCACCCTGTGTTGTCTCTTGCAGATTCCTCGCTCTAACAGTTTTCTCCAACGTTGATGTAGCCTTTGCTATGTCTCGTTGTGTACTTCCTTACCGCGTGCCTGCGCGCCGCCTAGCTTGTCTAGCTGCGTGCGTTTCCGAACTCCTACCGCCATTTGAGTCCAACTCCGTGCATCGTTCTGTATGTCTTTAAGGACTACTAATATGCACCTGATTCCTTCTTGTTCATTTCCCATGTTACATCATGAATAACTCCATACACATGCAGTTTTTCTTGCTAAACCGCCCCTGATGATTTGGCAGGATGGCTGACGATCCTCCACCTCCACCCTATATTGCCGCAATGATGCAGCAGTTTATGACCGGACTAATGGATCAATTCCCAACTCGGAATGCTCAGTAACAGTCTGCTCCAATAACTCTGCCAGAATTCATGCGCCTCAATCCATCCGTTTTCCGCAACTCCACAAATCCTATGGATGCTGATGATTGGCTTCGTGACATCCTGTTTGAGATGGAGTCAGCTAATGTTGCCCCTGGCAGCTACGTCACCTTTGCGACATTCCATTTAAAGGGTCCAGCTGCTCAATGGTGGGAAAGCCACAAGAGTATGTTGCCTGCTGAATCTATAACCACTTGGCAGAAATTTCAGTCAGCCTTTCGTGCACGGTACATTCCTCCAGGTCTGATCGACCAGAAGAAGCAGGAGTTCCACAAACTCATCCAGGGCAAAATGACTGTGGATGAATATCAGAGGAAATTTCTTGAATTATCCCGCTATGCTAAAGATGACATCGACACTGACGCCCGCAAGCAAGAGAAATTCTATGAAGGACTGCATTCCGATATACATCTCGTACTTGTTGTTCAAGATTACGCAGACTTTGCAACGCTTGTCAGCCAAGCCTACCGAGTTGAAACTGGTCTGGCTAAATACCAAGAGTCGCTCAAACGCACTCGTGATGTTGGCTCGTCCGCGGGTCAGCCTATTCAGAAACGTCGAGTCTGGATCCCACACAATGTTCATCATCGACCTGCTCCAACACCAAGGCCGTCTTATGTTGCACCTCATCTGCCTCCGCCGCCGAGACAACTAAGGACTCAGGGTGGACATTTCAATGATGTGGCTTCTCCCCATAATGATGGTTTATGCCGCATCTGTGGACAGCCAGGGCACCGTGCTTTCAACTGTCATCAGGGTCAGCCGCAGAATTCATCACGTCGTCCTGTTGGCCATAAGAAGGGCCGTCGAAACCATCATACCAGTAGTTGTAGTGTCAAGCCGACTACGGTGACAAGTGGTCAGGTCACACATGTCAAAATGGAAGAAGCTCGAGAGTCCCCTAAAATCGTGATGGGTACCCTTCCAGTTAATTCAGTGGCAGCTTCTGTTCTTTTTGATTCAGGTGCGTTACATTCCTTTGTGTCCCAGCAATTTGCACAATTGCATGGGTTAGCTATGAGCTCATTACCCACTCCATTGGAGATTAGCACTACCCGTTCCAGGTGGCAAACCAAGATGGTAAGTCACAACAATCATATCAGAATTGAAGGGTTGATGTTCTCTGCTTCCCTTATTGCTCTTGGACCTTCCGACATTGACATCATTCTTGGTATGGATTGGTTGACAGCGAATAAAGCTTTGATTGACTGTGCTACTAAGACAGTCCAGCTCACTCATCCTTCCGGCCAGACAGTCAGATACTCAGCTCGGACAGTTCAGAATGCCGAGAATCAGATATATGTTCTGAATGCATTAAATGCTTCACCTCTTGAAGGCATCGATAATGTTCCAGTTGTTCGTGATTTCCAGGATGTCTTTCCGGAAGAACTTTCAGGAATTCGCCCTGCTAGAGCTGTCGAGTTTGTCATTGACTTGAAGCCTGACACTACCCCTATTGCGAAACATCCTTACAAGATGCCTCCGCACCACCTTCTCGAGCTCAAGGAAGAGATCGAAAAGTCACTTAAGAAGGGTTTTATCTGCCCCAGTTCATCTGCTTGGGGAGCACCTTCCCTCTTTGTCAAGAAGAAGGATGGTATGAATTGGTTGGTTCAAGAATGCCGACCTATCAACCAAGCAACAATTCAGAACAAGTATCCGCTTCCCAGAATCAACGATCTGTATGATCAACTTGCTGGTTCCTCAGTGTTCTCTAAGCTTGATTTGAGATTGGGATACCACCAGATCCGAGTTCGTGAAGAGGATATTCCGAAGACAGCATTCGTTACTCGCTATGGTTCTCACGAGTACACTGTCATGTCCTTCGGCTTAAACAATGCTCTAGCAACCTTCTCCCGGTTAATGAACTACATCTTCATGGATTATCTCGACAAATTCGTCATGGTATATCTGGATTATATTCTGGTTTATTCAAAGAATGAAGAAGAACATGCCGAACATCTTTGGCTTGTACTGGAAAAGCTGCGTGAACATCAACTGTATGCCAAGTATTCAAAATGCGAGTTCTGGTTGTCTGAAGTGACATATCTCGGCCATGTGATTTCGAAAGATGGCATTGTCGTTAACCCAGAACGAGTTCAGGCTATTCTTGAATGGACTCCACCGAAGAATGTCAAGCAAGTCAGAAGTTTTCTCGGCCTTGCAAGCTATTGCCGTCGTTTTGTCGAGAATTTCTCAAAGATTGCTAAGCCTTTGACTGATTTGCTTCACAAGGGCATTAAGTTTGAATGGATAGAAAAATGTCAGGAAAGTTTTCAAACACTCAAAGACAAGCTGACATCTGCCCCAGTACTTGCTCCTCCAGATTCTCGCAAAGACTTCGTGATTTATTGTGACGCATCCCGTGAAGGATTAGGCTGTGTCCTAATGCAAGAGTGTAAAGTGATTGCTTATGGCTCTCGACAGTTGCGCCCGCATGAGGAGAACTATCCAGTACATGATCTAGAACTAGCTGCGGTCATCTATGCATTGAAGTTGTGGCGACATTACCTCCTCGGTAATTGTTGCGAGATCTACACGGATCATAAAAGTCTGAAGTACTTGTTCACTCAGCCATCTCTGAACCTCCGTCAGCAAAGATGGATGGAGACCATTACGGACTATGATTTGGGTATTTCTTATACCCCTGGCAAGGCTAATGTAATGGCTGATGCGCTGAGCCACAAATCCTATTGTTGTGAACTTAAAGTTCAACTAGAGCAACCACTTCTGTATGAAGAGCTTCGAAAGCTAAATATCGAGATAGTTCCTCAAGGATACCTAAAAACCTTGGTTGTTGAACCAGACCTTGAGAAGGCCATTAAGAGTGCGCAAGCTAAAGATGCTAAAGTTGATCTGATGAAGAAAGATCTTCACCTGGAAAAGTACAGGGATTTCTCGCTGTCTGAAGATGGAACGTTGTACTTCAGAGACCGCATTGTGGTACCTCGCTTCGAACTTATGACTGACAAGGTCATGAAGGAGGCACATGATACACCGCTGTCTATTCATCCGGGTAGCACCAAGATGTATCGTGATCTCCGACAAAGGTACTGGTGATCTAGAATGAAGCAGGATATTGCTCGCTATGTTGCTGAATGTGATGTTTGCCGTCGCGTTAAAGCGGAGCATCAGAAGCCTGCTGGAATTCTGCAACCACTTCCTATTCCTCTGTGGAAATGGGATAAGGTTCAGATGGATTTCATTACTGGCCTTCCGAGGTCACAGAAGGGTCACGATGCTATTCTTGTCGTTGTCGACCAACTCTCTAAGGTTGCCCACTTTCTGCCTGTCAAAGAAACGATCACTGCTAGTCAGTTAGCAGAGTTGTATATCTCCAGAATTGTTTCACTCCACGGCATTCCGAAGGAGATTAGTTCGGATCGTGGCGGCCTTTCCACTTCAAAGTTCTGGGAAAGTTTCCAAGAAGCTATGGGAACTCACATCACCTGGAGTTCAGCTTATCATCCCCAGTCCCAAGGCCAAGTCGAGCGAGTAAATCAAGTGCTTGAAGACATGCTGCGAGCTTGTGTTATATCTTTCGGCAAGAAGTGGGAAGAATCTCTCCCGTATGCAGAATTCTCATATAACAACAGCTATCAAGATAGCTTGAAGATGGCCCCTTTGAAGTACTTTATGGACGTAAGTGTCGAACCCCTCTGAATTGGTCAGAAACTGGGGAACGACCGCTCGTGGGACCGGATATTATCCAACAAGCTGAAGAGCAAGTCCGCATTGTCCGAGAAAATCTCAAGGCGGCTCAGGACCGTCAGAAGAGAAACTATGATCGCAAACGATGGGGTTTGATCTATCAACTTGGTGATCAGGCTTATCTGTGAGTCACTCCTATGAAGGGCACTCACCATTTCGAAATCAAGGGCAAGTTAGCTCCCCGCTACATTGGTCCTTTCCGCATAGTTGCTAGACGTGGTCAGGTGGCATATAATTTGGAGTTGCCACCGCAATTCTCTCATATCCACGACGTCTTCCATGTGTCGCAACTTCGTCGTTGCTTCAAGGAATCTCCACACCGAGCAGTGGATCACGAGATGCTCGAATTGCAAGATGACCTATCTTATAAGGAGCATCCGATCCGCATCCTCGATGAAGCTGAACGTTGGACTCGTCAGAAGTCGACCAAGTTCCTGAAAGTGCAGTGGTCCAATCATACAGAAGATGAAGCCACTTGGGAACGCGAGGATAATCTTCGAGCGGAATACCCCGACCTTTTTCCTTCTACCTCCTGAATTCTCGGGACGAGAATTTCTTTTAGAGGAGGAGAATTGTAACACCCCTATGTAATAAAGCACTGTGACCTTGAGTTAATCATGCCAAGTCATCTTCATTTGCTATGCTTGATCATTTTGGTTAAACACTTCAATTCAAATTCCTCTCTGAAAACAATTCAAATTTAAAGTGCAAAATGAAGTTGCTCAAATATTGCTGCAAAAATGTTCATCATTTAGAAAATATTCCAAAACAATTATTGTTGAGGAAAACAACTTCACCATAAATGCTAAGTGTGGACTAGGGCATCAAAACAGTGCCAAATCAGCATTTAAAATGTCAAATCCATTTTTTAAAAGTGCAAATGGATTCCAAAAATGCCCAAACTTTTTGTGGCAGTGCACAACATTCCATAGCATCTGTTTTGGCCAGGCCCACATTTTTGCTAAGTCAATTGGTGGCTAATCTAATTTGCAAAAGCGTGCTGAAAAAGAAAAAAGAAAAAGAAATAAAAAGAAAAGAAAAAGGCCTGGACTGACTGGGCCTTAGTGCACAGTGGCAGGCCCAGCCAGCCAGCCGGCCCACTCCTCCCTCCTCCTTCTCTCTCCTTTGTGCTGTCGCCATCTCCGTGGTCGCCGCGCGCCGCACCGGCCGAACGGCGACACGCCGACGCCACCTGCCAGCCACCGACAACCGAGGAGGAGATAAGGACCCCTCGTCCTTCCCCCCTGGTCCTCCCTCACCACTTCTTCCCCTCCCCATCCCCTAGCGCTCACCTCTCTTCCCTCTGTCGAGCGTCTCCGCCGCCGCGCTACCGCTCCGCCGCGGCCACCGTCACGACCTCGCCTCGCCTCGGTGTCCCACTTCTTCGCCGGCGTCGTCTTCTTCGTCACCGTCCACAAGCACGAGCTGAGGTGCCTCGCAGCTCCCTCTTCGGGCTCATCCCCAACCTTCGGCCACCGAGGTCGCCGTCGTCGATTCGGCCTCCCCCTGCAGCTACTAAGCTCCCATGGGCCTTCGTGAGCCTGCTAGGTGAGCTCCCCTTCATCTCTCCCCATCAGCGCTTCATTCCTGCGGCCGTAGCTAGCCGTGCGCGTCGCGCCGCCATGACCGTGCTCAGGCTCCGCTGTTGAGCTCGCCACCGTAGTTCCTGTTGCTGCCAAGACCGTCCGAGCACGTCGTCGTGTTCGAGGAACTCCCGTAGGGCGGCTAGGCCCTTCAAACTGCTTGCGCGCCCGCTAGACCGTCGCCTTCGTGTTCACCGTACTCCGGTCGCCGCTAGAGCTCGCCGTAGTCACTGTTCCACGGTAAAGGACACTCGGAGTTGTATCCCGATCGATACAACTAGAACTGGATACCTGTGATGCTAATGGATAGTATGGCTCCGGGATCGCTTTCTCGCAGGGAGTTGAGGAAGGATCTTTGGGCGAGACTGTTACTTGACACAACCACTACTACATTATATTGTACTGATCTACTCTCTTCTATTGCTGCAAGAACGCTGAAGATGCTAGTCTTCGATAGGACTAGGCCTTCTCTCTATTCTGGCATTTCTGCAGCCCAGTCCACATATACAGCCTCCCTTTGATAATGTTGCATATGTAGTGTAGATCCTTGCTTGCTGAGTACTTCGAATGAGTACTCACGGTTGCTTTGCTTTCTTTTTCTCCCCATATCCTTTTGGTGCAACCAGATGACGGAGCCCCGGAGACAGCTGCCCCGCCGATGACTACTATTACCACCTCAAGGGTGGTTACTACTATGAGCTTGCCGACGACTAGGAGTAGGATCTGAGGGTCCCAGGCAGGAGGCCTGCGCCTTTTCGATCGTAGCTTTTGTTTTGCCCCGCCTTCTTCAGGCTTATCTGTGTTTTCTTTTATATCTGTATTCAGATATCTGATGCTTTCGCTGATGCTTGTTTGTCATCAAGCTTATGTATTCGAGCCCTCGAGGCCCTGGCTTGTATTATACAGCTTGTATGACTTTATTTATGTTTTAGAGTTGTGTTGTGATATCTTCAAGTGAGTCCTTAGGCTTGATCGTGTGCATTTGCGTGTATGATTAGTGCACGATTAAGCCGGGGGCATCACACGTCGCACCTCACACCAAACATCAATGAGGACCATGCCGACCCCAGCCAACAATGGAGCTTCCAAGCGCAAAGCAGCCGCAGGGGCCACATCCACCATTCCTTCGGAAAAGAGGTAATATAATTTATGATCATAGCCAGATCCTTATTGACCTCGCCGCTAAAGGCTGTAATGATATTCCCCCAGGGCCTGCAGGAGAAAAACACCACCCCCACTGTCCGAAGACATCAAGGAGGCGTCGGGGCGCAATTAGGGATCTTCAGCCCCAGCCGGGGTCCATGCGGGGGGTTCCGCCGCAGGCCAACCTTTGGAGGACCCTAAGGATGTTTCGGTCACCAATTTCGAAGTTGAAAGTGTGATGAATCATTGGCGACGGAAGGAATCCATGCGTCATGTCGCTTTTATCGATCAGGAATTCAACTCTTTTAATATCGTAGATGCATACCTCGGGGCAGCCCAAACAGGCCTTGAGGGGATTGTCCATCTTCTATCGAGCAATGTGTAGGTAAGTGATCGGTTTTGACAACCGGACATACATACTTGACCCAGTAGCCCACGAGCCTTGATTCGGGTAGAAAGGACAAATTAAGGGTCTGTAATAACATGTTGTCGTGGTTTTCTCCAGGCCTCAAGGGACTAGAACAAAAAATTGTCCGAGGATCTTGATTTGAAGCGAACACAATTGGCTGATGCAAAAGCCGAACTGGAGACGGTGAAAAAGTTCACCAACAAGGCCCATGGTGAGGAAAATATGCTTTTGCTTTAAAGAATGTGCATCAATTATGCCCAGGTACCCTGTTTGACACCGGATATCCTTATAGCAGCTGAATCCATAGGGCAACTACGAAAAGACCTGGATGCCGCCAAAGAGTCTCAATGGTATGCCGAGTCACAACATAAAGCCGGTCTTCGGGTGTTGAAACGAAGCCATGAGGAGAACAACAAACTGAAGGCAGAGAACCAGCAGCAGGCTGAGGAGCTGGAGAGTTTAAGAACCCAATTGGCGCAGGCGCTCGGGGAGAACTAGAGACTAAAAGGCAGCATGTTCAGTAAGTGTTATATAAGCTTTGGATGTTTATAGACATGCTTAGTGCGTAAGCTTAAAACATGTCGTGTTTATGCTAGGTCTCCTGACTGGTCATCCCGGAGAAGAGGTCAATACCTTTTGCGGGAATCTTCTAAAGGAACTATCTGTGGTTCATGAGAGAGCTCGAAAAGCTATGAAAAACATGGTCAAGGCGTTATGGCTGACCGAAGTAGCGCCGAACGGTATGGCCAAACTGGCGAATTGCTTTAAGGGAGCTCGGCAACACTTTGAATTATGGAAAATATCAGCCTATTGGGAGGGGGTGCGAGAAGCATGGGCAATGGTGAAAACCCGGTTCAGAAAACTCGAGCCAGAGCAGATGGCTCGTGTTGGACCAGTAGGGCCAGATGGGCAGTCGGTGTTGACGTCATCCTCAGCATAGCGGGACAGTTCGATAAATTTCCTCTGATATTCATCCACAGTCATTTTGCCCTGTGAGAGTTTGCGGAACTCCTGCTTCTTCTGGTCGATCAGACCTTGAGGAATGTACCATGCACGAAAGGCTGCTGAAATTCCTGCCAAGTGGTTACAGTCTCTGCAGGCAACATACCCTTGTGGCTTTCCCACCATTGAGCAGCGGGACCCTTCAAGTGGAATGTCGCAAAGGTGACGTAACTGTCAGGGGTAACATTAGCTGACTCCATCTCAAACAGGATGTCACGAAGCCAATCATCAGCATCCATAGGATTGGTGGAGTTGCGGAAAACGGACGGATTGAGGCGCACAAATTCTGCCAGAGTTATTGGAACATTCTGTTGCTGAGCATTCTGATTTGGGAACTGAGCCAATAGTCCGGTCATAAACTGCTGCATCATTGCGGCCATATAGGGTGGAGGTGGTGGATCGTCAGCCATCCTGCCAAATCAACAGGGGCAGTTTAGCAACAAAGACTGTATGTGTAAGGAGTTATTCAGGAAGTAACATGAGAGATGAACAGGAAGGGCATTAGATGTAAAATAGTAGTCGTTGAAAGACATACCAATCCATGCACAGAGTCGGGTACATGCGGACAGCACAACGGCGCAAATTTAGAAGCTAGACATTCTAGGCGGCGCGCAGGCACGCGGTAAGGAAGTACACAACGAGACATAGCAAAGGCTACATCAACGTCGGAGAAAACTGACGGAGCGAGGAATCTGCAAGTGACAACACAGGGTGCCCTCGATAAAAGGATCCTGTAAGCAGAACCTGGCCCACAATCTTGAAGCAAGGGGGGATATTTTCAGAACTCCGGGTGGATGTGAGCACAAGAGCCTAATGTTGGAGTTAGTAAAATTTTAACCCGAATAGAAGAGAGGTCAGAGTCCCAGAGTAAAGGTCGAGGAGTAAAAGATCCTAATACCACCCAATTGGCGACGTGGGCCCGTAAGCCACACAGCCAAGTTAGTAAAACAGTTTTCGATTACTAGACTCAACTTCGGCCAAGGAGTTAGAAAGGGGGGTTCCTACAGTCACTCGGCTCTGATACCAACTTGTGACGCCCCCGGCCCGATCGTGCACTAATCATACACGCAAATGCACACGATCAAGCCTAAGGACTCACGGGAAGATATCACAACACAACTCTAAAACATAAATAAAGTCATACAAGCTTTATATTACAAGCCAGGGGCCTCGAGGGCTCGAATACATAAGCTTGCGTACAAGCGTCAGCGGAAGCATCAGATATCTGAGTACAGATATGAAATAGAAACAGAAAGGCCTTTAGAAGGCGGGGCAAAATAAAACACTACGATCGAAAGGCGAAGGCCTCCTGCCTGGGACCCTCCGATCCTACTCCTGGTCGTCAGTCAACTCGTAGTGGTATCCATCCTCTGGGTAGTAGTAGTAGTCGATCGACGGGGCATCTGTCCCAGGGGGCTCCGTCATCTTGGTCATGTCAAACTGATATGGGGAGAAAAGGAAAACAAAGCAACCGTGAGTACTCAGAAGTACTCAGCAAGCAAGGATCTACACTACATATGCAACATTTTCAAAGGGAGGCTGTATATGTGGACTGGGCTGCAGAAATGCCAGAATAGAGAGAAGGCCTAGTCCTATCGAAGACTAGCATCTTCATCGGTCTTGCAGCAATAGGAGAGAGTAGAACAGTACAATATAATGTAGCAGTATCATTATGTCTCAACCTCACCCAAAGATCCTTTCTCGACTCCCTGTGAGAAAGCAATCCCACAGCCATACAGTCATCAACCTCGTCCTGAGATCCCTTCTTGACTCCCTGCGAGAAGCAATCCCAGAGCCATAGTATCCAAGTATCCAGTTCTAAATTGTATCAATCAGGATACAACTCCGAGTGTCCTTTACCGTAGGACCGGCTATCGATAGAAATGTTCTTCCCTGCAGGGGTGCACCAACTTACCCAACACGCTCGATTAACTCAAGCCGGACACACTTTCCTGGGTCATGCCCGGCCTCGGCCAAATGACACACCGCAACCCTACCTACAGCTCAGCAGAGAGGTCCCCGCCGGTCTACATCCTAAGCGCAAGGGGGTCTTGGCCATCGCCCCTCGCCCTCCGGGTCATTGTGAGCAGGGTGGATACCAGCGCCAACGGCACGATCCGACCCGGCCACAATGCTGAATTGGACGTCTGACAAAGCTTTCGGCTGATGCATACGATGCAGAACGCCCATACTATGCCCATGTGATGGTTAGTGCTATCAGGCCAGAGACCTGCTCGGATCAAATATCCAAATCGTTAATGGACTAGGGCTTGCGGTAACGAGCAGAGGCTCACGAAAGATGTGACCCCGTCGCCCCGTCTCGAGGACTTGCTGCAAGGGTTAAGAATGCCCGGCCACGCCTCGTATTCACCACTCGGGCACCACACTGGCACCCGTCTTCACAACACTCGCCTCTCAGGCGCACGCGGGTACCCCTCAGGGTCGACCCGCCTATCCAAGTAACAGTGTAAAATCCAAGTATCTGGGTGTCTATAACATCAGGGGAATCCGAGGTATCACCCTCGTTGGATTCCTACTCGATGTGTCTGTCAAGGTGAACTCGGAGGATTCACCCTCGATGGGTTCACACTTGATGTGTTGCACGACAGCGTCGTTACCGGAAGTGGTGAAGGAGGAATCACCCTCGATGACCACGACCGAATAGCTACTCTACAGAGTTAACATCAGAAGTGCTACAAGAGGTTTCACCCTCGGCACTCGATAGTAACGCCGCAGTGTCGTTACAACTAAAGGGGGTGATGTGCGGTGTCGGGGCCTGGTCTTCAATTCCCGTTGATCGGTTCTTCTGACGATCCAGCGCGGCAGTCGGGATAAGTGGGGTCACTGATAGGTCTCTACCCAGCCTATACTAAACAGTTTAGGGTATGCAGGTAATTATCAACAGCAGGTTACAATGAACAGGCTATGCATCAGAATAGGTAAAGCAGCAGCAGCAGCAATTCTAATGCAAGCATGAGAAATAGAATGGGCGATATCGGGATGATCAAAAGGGGGGGGGGCTTGCCTGGTTGCTCGGCGGCAAGGGCAAGGTCGTCAACGGTGGCTTCGGTCTCCGGCGCTGCGTCGGCCTCGGGGACGACGTCGGTGTCGGGGGGCTACCGAGAGAGAAGAGGGGGAGGAAACAGTATAAATATAGAGCAAACATGAGCATGACAAATACGATACACAGTGCTAGGGGTAGTCTAACGCAGCATTACACGTATCAGACGGAGCGGGAGAATATCTGACGATATTTCCCGGGTCTTTGGAATTATCGGACAAAGGATCCGGAGGGGGACGGTTGCATGTTCGGATAGTTAGAGACGCGTGACGGATGAACGGACCGCTTATTCGGATTCGTCTCGTCGTTCTGAGCAATTTTCATGTATAAAGTTTTTCGATCGGAGTTACGGATTAAAAGATATGATTTTCTAAAGTTTTTATTAATTTCTGGAATTTATTTAATTATTTAAATCAACATTATCCGAAACAGTGTCTACTGACGTCAGCATGACATCAGCATGAGGTCAGCGGACTGTTAGGGTTAATTAGGATTAATTACTTAATTAGCATTTAATTAAACTAATTAATTAAATTAGATTAATCTAAACAGAGTTAATTAACTAATTAATTAATTATTATTTTTAATTATTTTTATTTTTATTTTACTTATTTATTTTTATTTTCGTTTTTCTGGGCATGGGCCCCACTGGTCAGCGGCACAGCCGGACATGTCCGGGCTGTGCCCGTTCGGGCACCGGACATGTCCGGCGCACCAAATGCGCGCGCGTGCGCGTACGCAGCGGCGGGCAGCGGCGAGGGTGCGGCGACGGCGGTGTGCGCGAGCGAGCGCGCGGGCGGCGGCAGCAGCGGCAGGGGCGAGCGGCGGCAGGGGGCGGTGGCGCGAGCAGGCGCTGGGGGCGGGCGAGCGCGCGTGCGGCAGAGCGGGTCGACGCGGGCGCGGGCGACGCGGGCGCGCGGGGGCGTGGCCAGCCGCGCGCCGGAGCGCGAGCGGGGCGGCAGGAGGCGGCGGCGTCCGAGGGGAAAAAGGGGGCGACGGGCGCGGCGGAGCTCACCGCGCGCTGTAGGGGAGGGGCAGCGGGCGCGAGGAGGACGGCGACGGGGTGGCGGAGAGGCGACGGCGGCGGTGGCGCGTCGGGGCGCAGCGGCGGCGACGGCGCCGGGGTCGGGGCGCCTCTGCCCCGGTCCGATCCAGGAGGAGGGGGATCGAGTTGGGGGGGGATCGTGCGAGGGGGGAGTGGTAGCGGCTAGGGTTTGGGGTGGGGGTTATAGCGGGGGGGGGGGTCCGGGTGGGCCCCTTGGCCTGCTGGGCCGAGGGGGTGTTCTTTCTCTCTTTTATTTTCTCTTTTGTTTTCCTTTGCCTTTTTCTTTTTATTAATTCATATATCTCTGTTTAGTAAACAGTTAGGCCCCAAACCGAATTTTGTAAAACATGGCAAATGTCCCAATAATTACTAGGCATCCTCTACTACTACCAAAAATCAGTTTGGAGTTAAAGGGATCTCACACAATTTTTATAATAATTTAAATGCATTAATACTTGCTGGTTTGACAATGTTAGAGCCACCTAATTATTTTATTTATTGTTGGTTTCAATTTTAAAATAGTCTCTGTAATATTTGCCATTTATCGAACATTTTAGTTTTTATGATGGACAATTTTTATATTTCACTTTCATTTAAATTTGAATTTGACTTAGGAGTTGAAATGCAATATGATGCAAATGATGATCACGCATTGTTAATCATGCTGACTTGGCATTATCAAAGGTGATTACTGTAGTTAACCACCGGGGGTGTTACAAATCTCCTCCACTAATAAGAATTCTCGTCCCGAGAATTAAGAGGTAGAAGGAAAAAGTTCGGGGTATTCCGCACGAAGATTATCCTCGCATTCCCAAGTGGCTTCATCTTCAGTATGATTTGACCACTGCACTTTGAGGAACTTGGTAACCTTCTGACGGGTTCGACGTTCAGCTTCATCGAGAATGCGGATCGGATGTTCCTTATATGAAAGATCATCATGCAATTCGAGCATCTCGTGTTCCACAGCTCGGTGCGGAGATTCCTTGAAGCATTGACGAAGTTGCGACACATGGAAGACGTCGTGGATATGAGAGAATTGCGGTGGCAACTCCAATTTATATGCCACCTGACCACGTCTAGCAATAATGCGGAAAGGACCAATGTAGCGTGGAGCTAGCTTGCCCTTGATTCCAAAACGGTGAGTGCCCTTCATCGGGGTGACTCGCAGATAAGCTTGATCACCAGGTTGATAAGTCAAACCCCATCGTTTGCGATCATAGTTGCTCTTCTGGCGGTCCTGAGCCGCCTTGAGATTTTCTCGGACAATACGAACTTGTTCTTCGGCGTGTTGAATAATATCCGGACCCACGAGCGGTCGTTCCCCAGTTTCTAACCAATTCAAAGGGGTTCGACACTTACGTCCATAGAGTACTTCGAAGGGGGCCATTTTCAAACTGGCTTGATAGCTGTTGTTGTAAGAGAATTCGGCATACGGGAGAGATTCTTCCCACTTCTTACCAAACGATATAACACAAGCTCGTAGCATGTCTTCAAGCACTTGATTGACTCGTTCGACTTGGCCTTGGGATTGGGGGTGATAAGCTGAACTCCAGGTAATATGAGTTCCCATAGCTGTTTGGAAACTTTCCCAGAATTTGGAAGTGAAAAGGCCGCCACGGTCCGAACTAATCTCCTTCGGAATACCGTGGAGTGAAACAATTCTGGAGATATACAACTCTGCTAACTGGCTAGCAGTGATAGTTTCTTTGACAGGCAGAAAGTGTGCAACTTTAGAGAGTTGGTCGACGACGACAAGAATAGCATCGTGACCCTTCTGTGACCTGGGAAGTCCTGTAACGAAATCCATCTAAACCTTGTCCCATTTCCATAGAGGAATAGGAAGTGGTTGCAGAATTCCAGCTGGTTTCTGATGTTCTGCTTTAACGCGACGACACACATCACATTCAGCAACATATCGAGCAATGTCCTGCTTCATTTTAGACCACCAGTACCTTTGACGGAGATCACGATACATCTTGGTGCTACCCGGATGAATAGACAGCGGGGTATCATGTGCCTCCTTCATGACTTTGTCAGTCATGAGCTCGAAGCGAGGTACGACAATGCGGTCTCTGAAATACAAGGTTCCATCTTCAGACAGCGAGAAATCCCTATACTTTACAAGGTGAAGGTCTTTCTTCATCAGATCAATTTCAGCATCTTTAGCTTGCGCATCCCTAACAGCTTTCTCAAGATCTGGTTGTATCACAAGGTTATTAAGAGAGCCCTGTGGAACAATACGCAGATTCAGCTTCCATAGTTCTTCAAAAAGATGAGGTTGAGCTCGCCTAACCATGAGGTTGTTGCAATAGGACTTGCGGCTTAAGGCATCAGCCATCACGTTAGCCTTGCCAGGGGTATAGGATATACCCAAATCATAGTCCGCAATGGCCTCCATCCATCTTTGCTGACGGAGGTTTAGAGAAGGTTGAGTGAACAAGTACTTCAGACTTTTATGATCCGTGTATATCTCGCAACGATTACCGAGAAGGTAATGTCGCCACAACTGCAGTGCATAGATGACAGCAGCTAGTTCTAGATCATGTACCGGATAATTTTCTTCATGTGGGCGCAACTGACGAGAGCCATAAGCAATCACTTTACGCTCTTGCATTAGGACACAGCCTAATCCTTCACGGGGTGCATCACAATAAATCACAAAGTCTTTGCGGGTATCTGGAGGAGATAGTACTGGGGCAGATGTTAGCTTGTCTTTGAGTGCTTGAAAACTTTCCTGACATTTGTCTGTCCATTCGAACTTAACGCCCTTGTGAAGCAGATCAGTCAAAGGCTTAGCAATCTTGGAAAAGTTCTCAACAAATCGACGGCAATAGCTTGCAAGGCCGTGAAAACTTCTCACTTGCTTGACGTTCTTCGGAGGAGTCCAGTCCAGAATAGCCTGAACTCGTTCTGGGTTAACGGCAATGCCATCTTTGGAAATTACATGACCAAGGTACGTTACTTCAGAAAGCCAGAATTCACATTTGGAGTATTTGGCATACAACTGGTGTTCTCGGAGCCTTTCCAGTACAAGACGGAGGTGTTCAGCATGTTCTTCCTTATTATTCGAATATACCAGAATATCATCCAGATATACCACGATGAACTTGTCGAGGTAATCCATGAAAATATAATTCATCAGACGGGAGAATGTGGCTGGAGCATTGGTTAAGCCGAAGGACATGACGGTGTACTCGTAGGAGCCATAACGAGTAACAAATGCAGTCTTCGGAATATCCTCTTCACGAACACGGATCTGATGGTATCCCAATCTCAAATCAAGCTTAGAGAATACTGAGGAACCGGCAAGTTGATCATACAAATCATTGATCCGGGGAAGCGGATATTTGTTCTGGATGGTGGCTTGGTTAATGGGCCGATAATCCTGAACCAATCGGTTAGTTCCATCCTTCTTCTTGACGAAGAGTGAAGGTGCTCCCCAAGCAGAGGAACTGGGGCGGATGAAACCTTTCTTAAGTGACATGTCGATTTCTTCCTTAAGTTCGAGAAGATGATGCGAAGGCATTTTATAAGGACGCGTCGCAATAGGAGTTGTGCCAGGCTTCAAGTCGATGACGAACTCAACAGCTCTAGCAGGGGGTATTCCTGGAAGTTCTTCTGGAAAGACGTCTTGGAAATCACGAACAACTGGAACGTTCTCGATGCCTTCAAGAGGTGAAGCATTCAATGCATTCAGAACATATATCTGGCTCTCAGCATCTTGAGCTATTCGGGCTGAGTATCTGACTATCTGGCCAGAAGGGTGTGTGAGCTGGACTGTCTTAGTAGCACAGTCAATCAAAGCATTATGGGCTGTCAACCAGTCCATACCGAGAATGATGTCTATGTCGGAAGGTCCAAGAGCAATAAGGGAAGCAGAGAACATCAACCCTTCAATTCTGATCTCATTGTTGTGACTTACCATTTTGGTTTGCCACCTGGAACGGGGAGTAATGATTTCTAAAGAAGTGGGTAATGAGCTCATAGCTAACCCATGCATTTGTGCAAATTGCTGGGACACGAAGGAATGTGAAGCACCTGAATCAAACAGAACAGAAGCTGGCACTGAATTCACAGAGAGTGTTCCCATCACGATAGTCGGTTCCTTCTGAGCCTTTTCAGCATTGATGTGATTAGCATGGCCAAGTACAACAGCAGACGGTATGATATTTCGGTTTCTAAATCGGTGGTTTCGACAATTCCTCTTACGTCCATTAGGAGGACGTGGTGCATCCTGAGGAAAAGCCATAGCATCAGGCGGTCCATCATGAACCGTAAGCTGTCTCGGCGGTGAAGGCAGACGAGGTGCAACATAAGACGGTCTTGGTGTTGGAGCCGGTCGGTGATGAACATTGTGAGGGATCCACACTCGAGGCTTCTGAACAGGCTGACCCGAGGATGAGCCTGCTACATGAGTGTGCTTGAGCGACTCCTGGTACTCAGTCAGAGCTGTTTCAACTTGGAAAGCTTTGCGGACAAGCATTGCGAAGTCTGTGAAATTATGGACAGCAAGTGCAAGTTTTATATCAGTACGTAGTCCTTCACGGAATTTCTCCTGCTTGCGAGTGTCGGTGTTGATGTCATCCTCAGCATAGCAGGACAGTTCGATAAATTTCCTCTGATATTCATCCACAGTCATTTTGCCCTGTGAGAGTTTGCGGAACTCCTGCTTCTTCTGGTCGATCAGACCTTGAGGAATGTACCGTGCACGAAAGGCTGACTGAAATTCCTGCCAAGTGGTTACAGTCTCTGCAGGCAACATACCCTTGTGGCATTCCCACCATTGAGCAGCGGGACCCTTCAAGTGGAATGTCGCAAAGGTGACGTAACTGTCAGGGGCAACATTAGCTGACTCCATCTCAAACAGGATGTCACGAAGCCAATCATCAGCATCCATAGGATTGGTGGAGTTGCGGAAAACGGACGGATTGAGGCGCACAAATTCTGCCAGAGTTATTGGAACATTCTGTTGCTGAGCATTCTGATTTGGGAACTGAGCCAATAGTCCGGTCATAAACTGCTGCATCATTGCGGCCATATAGGGTGGAGGTGGTGGATCGTCAGCCATCCTGCCAAATCAACAGGGGCAGTTTAGCAAGAAAGACTGCATGTCTAAGGAGTTATTCAGGACGTAACACGAGAGATGAACAGGAAGGGCATTAGATGTAAAATAGTAGTCGTTGAAAGACATACCAATCCATGCACAGAGTCGGGTACATGCGGACAGCACAACGGCGCAAATTTAGAAGCTAGACATTCTAGGCGGCGCGCAGGCACGCGGTAAGGAAGTACACAACGAGACATAGCAAAGGCTACATCAACGTCGGAGAAAACTGACGGAGCGAGGAATCTGCAAGTGACAACACAAGGTGCCCTCGATAAAAGGATCCTGTAAGCAGAACCTGGCCCACAATCTTGAAGCAAGGGGGGATATTTTCAGAACTCCGGGTGGATGTGAGCACGAGAGCCTAATGTTGGAGTTAGTAAAATTTTAACCCGAATAGAAGAGAGGTCAGAGTCCCAGAGTAAAGGTCGAGGAGTAAAAGATCCTAATACCACCCAATTGGCGACGTGGGCCCGTAAGCCACACAGCCAAGTTAGTAAAACAGCTTTCGATTACTAGACTCAACTTCGGCCAAGGAGTTAGAAAGGGGGGTTCCTACAGTCACTCGGCTCTGATACCAACTTGTGACGCCCCCGGCCCGATCGTGCACTAATCATACACGCAAATGCACACGATCAAGCCTAAGGACTCACGGGAAGATATCACAACACAACTCTAAAACATAAATAAAGTCATACAAGCTTTATATTACAAGCCAGGGGCCTCGAGGGCTCGAATACATAAGCTTGCGTACAAGCGTCAGCGGAAGCATCAGATATCTGAGTACAGATATGAAATAGAAACAGAAAGGCCTTTAGAAGGCGGGGCAAAATAAAACACTACGATCGAAAGGCGAAGGCCTCCTGCCTGGGACCCTCCGATCCTACTCCTGGTCGTCAGTCAACTCGTAGTGGTATCCATCCTCTGGGTAGTAGTAGTAGTCGATCGACGGGGCATCTGTCCCAGGGGGCTCCGTCATCTTGGTCATGTCAAACTGATATGGGGAGAAAAGGAAAACAAAGCAACCGTGAGTACTCAGAAGTACTCAGCAAGCAAGGATCTACACTACATATGCAACATTTTCAAAGGGAGGCTGTATATGTGGACTGGGCTGCAGAAATGCCAGAATAGAGAGAAGGCCTAGTCCTATCAAAGACTAGCATCTTCATCGGTCTTGCAGCAATAGGAGAGAGTAGAACAGTACAATATAATGTAGCAGTATCATTAAGTCTCAACCTCACCCAGAGATCCTTTCTCGACTCCCTGCGAGAAAGCAATCCCAGAGCCATACAGTCATCAACCTCGTCCTGAGATCCCTTCTCGACTCCCTGCGAGAAGCAATCCCAGAGCCATAGTATCCAAGTATCCAGTTCTAAATTGTATCAATCAGGATACAACTTCGAGTGTCCTTTACCGTAGGACCGGCTATCGATAGAAATGTTCTTCCCTGCAGGGGTGCACCAACTTACCCAACACGCTCGATTAACTCCGGCCGGACACACTTTCCTGGGTCATGCCCGGCCTCGGCCAAACGACACACCGCAACCCTACCTACAGCTCAGCAGAGAGGTCCCCGCCGGTCTACATCCTAAGCGCAAGGGGGTCTTGGCCATCGCCCCTCGCCCTCCGGGTCGTTGTGAGCAGGGTGGATACCAGCGCCAACGGCACGATCCGACCCGGCCACAATGCTGAACTGGACGTCTGACAAAGCTTTCGGCTGATGCATACGATGCAGAACGCCCATACTATGCCCACGTGATGGTTAGTGCTATCAGGCCAGAGACCTGCTCGGATCAAATGTCCAAATCGTTAATGGACTAGGGCTTGCCGTAACAAGCAGAGGCTCACGAAAGATGTGACCCCGTCGCCCCGTCTCGAGGACTTGCTGCAAGGGTTAAGAATGCCCGGCCGCGCCTCGTATTCACCACTCGGGCACCACACTGGCACCCGTCTTCACAACACTCGCCTCTCAGGCGCACGCGGGTACCCCTCAGGGTCGACCCGCCTATCCAAGTAACAGTGTAAAATCCAAGTATCCGGGTGTCTATAACATCAGAGGAATCCGAGGTATCACCCTCGTTGGATTCCTACTCGATGTGTCTGTCAAGGTGAACTCGGAGGATTCACCCTCGATGGGTTCACACTTGATGTGTTGCACGACAACGTCGTTACCGGAAGTGGTGAAGGAGGAATCACCCTCGATGACCACGACCGAATAGCTACTCTACAGAGTTAACATCAGAAGTGCTACAAGAGGTTTCACCCTCGGCACTCGATAGTAACGCTGCAGTGTCATTACAACTAAAGGGGGTGATGTGCGGTGTCGGGGCCTGGTCTTCAATTCCCGTTGATTAGGTCTTCTGACGATCCAGCGCGGCAGTCGGGATAAGTGGGGTCACTGATAGGTCTCTACCCAGCCTATACTAAACAGTTTAGGATATGCAGGTAATTATCAACAGCAGGTTACAATGAACAGGCTATGCATCAGAATAGGTAAAGCAGCAGCAGCAGCAATTCTAATGCAAGCATGAGAAATAGAATGGGCGATATCGGGATGATCAAAAGGGGGGGCTTGCCTGGTTGCTCGGCGGCAAGGGCAAGGTCGTCAACGGTGGCTTCGGTCTCCGGAGCTGCGTCGGCCTCGGGGACGACGTCGGTGTCGGGGGGCTACCGAGAGAGAAGAGGGGGAGGAAACAGTATAAATATAGAGCAAACATGAGCATGACAAATACGATACACGGTGCTAGGGGTAGTCTAACGCAGCATTACACGTATCAGACGGAGCAGGAGAATATCTGACGATATTTCCCGGGTCTTTGGAATTATCGGACAGAGGATCTGGAGGGGGACGGTTGCATGTTCGGATAGTTAGAGACGCGTGACGGACGAACGGACCGCGCATTCGGATTCGTCTCGTCGTTCTGAGCAATTTTCATGTATAAAGTTTTTCGATCGGAGTTACGGATTAAAAGATATGATTTTCTAAAGTTTTTATTAATTTCTAGAATTTATTTAATTATTTAAATCAACATTATCCGAAACAGTGTCTGCTGACGTCAGCATGACATCAGCATGAGGTCAGCGGACTGTTAGGGTTAATTAGGATTAATTACTTAATTAGCATTTAAATAAACTAATTAATTAAATTAGATTAATCTAAACAAAGTTAATTAACTAATTAATTAATTATTATTTTTAATTATTTTTATTTTACTTATTTATTTTTATTTTTGTTTTTCTGGGCATGGGCCCCACTGGTCAGCGGCACAGCTGGACATGTCCTGGATGTGCCCGTTCGGGCACCGGACATGTCCGGTGCACCAAATGCGCGCGCGCGCGCGTACGCAGCGGCGGGCAGCGGCGAGGGTGCGGCGATGGCGGCGAGGGTGCGGCGGCAGGGGGGCGGTGGCGCGAGCAGGCGGAAGGGGGCGGGGGACCGGTGCGGCCGTGGGCCGCGCGTACTTCCTTCGGGCGGGCTCCGGGGGCGACGGGGGCGGCCCGCGGAGGTCGAGTAGAGCGTGAGTGCTGAGACGCGGAGGCCTCAGAGCGCGGGTGCGCTGGGACGCGGGAGCGGGCGACGCGGGCGGCGCGGGGGGGGGCGGGGGCGTGGCTAGCCGCGCGCCGGAGCGCGAGCGGGGCGGCAGGAGGCGGCGGCGTCCGAGGGGAAAAAGTGGGCGACGGGCGCGGCGGAGCTCACCGCGCGCGTAGGGGAGGGGGGCGCGGGCGACGAGGAGGCGGCGACGGGGTGGCGGAGAGGCGGAACGGCGGCGGTGGCGCGTCGGGGCGCAGCGGCGGACGGCGCGGGGTGGGGTACCTCTGCCCCGTCCGATCCAGGAGGAGGGGGATCGAGTTGGGGGGGGGGGGGGGATCGTGCGAGGGGGGTGAGTGGTAGGGTAGGGTTTGGGGTGGGGGGGTATAGCGGGGGGGGGCGGGGTCGGGTCGGGGGCTGGTGGGAGCTTGGACCTCGATTTCTACGCACTCCTCTTATGATCACTTCAACTACTCGCTGCTCGTCTGCTAGGCCGAGGGGGGGGTTCTTTCTCTCTTTTATTTTCTCTTTTGTTTTCCTTTGCCTTTTTCTTTTTATTAATTCATATATCTCTGTTTAGTAAACAGTTAGGCCCCAAACCGAATTTTGTAAAACATGGCAAATGTCCCAATAATTACTAGGCATCCTCTACTACTACCAAAAATCAGTTTGGAGTTAAAGGGATCTCACACAATTTTTATAATAATTAAAATGCATTAATCCTTGCTGTTTTGACAATGTTAGAGCCACCTAATTATTTTATTTATTGTTGGTTTCAATTTTAAAATAGTCTCTGTAATATTTGCCATTTATTGAACATTTTAGTTTTTATGATGGACAACTTTTATATTTCACTTTCATTTAAATTTGAATTTGACTTAGGAGTTGAAATGCAATATGATGCAAATGATGATCACGCACTGTTAATCATGCTGACTTGGCATTATCAAAGGTGATTACTGTAGTTAACCACCGGGGGTGTTACAGGTTCCTTTCTTCAGGTTCATCATGATTAGACAAAGACGTCGTATTCGGATACCAGAAGTATGCGAATACGAATCGGTGCGGGGGGCAGAATCCCCCAATATTGGTGACAAGCACCTAAATTATTATAGTCTCCCTCATCGCCGACCCATTATGTTCTTAAGAACGCTAGCTTTTGGCTTCACCCATCTGAGGTACGTACACGGCTGACCCGGTAGTAAAAATCGCAGAGGTGCTCCCTTTACCCCGAGCCAAACAATCGGGAACGTAGGGGGTAAGCACATGAGCCAGGCAACCCAGCTTGGCAAAAACTTAAGTCAAATCGGTGCATATGATGGCTAAAAAAGTATTCGGGAGAGTGCAAACACGACAGAGAAGATTATGTGCACAGAAAATATATTAATTGGCTGCTTTAAAGGAGCCCCCAAGTAAAATCTGGGTAGTACATTTGAAAATGTGCAATAAAATGGGCCTAATCACAGTTAAGGTTTTCCGGACGGGACCCGGGAGATGCTAACTCCCCAGGAGTACAGAGAAGAAATTTATAATGAGGAAAGGGATAGTGGACTGACGTGGTTGCGCTAGCCATAGAAGCGTCGGAGCCGAGCTGCATTCTAGGGGTTTGGTTCGAGGCGGTCGTCGGCCGGTTTGCGAATACGATATGCTCCTCCTGTTAATACTTCATCGATTATGAAAGGTCCCATTTAGGTGAGAGTTTGTTCTTTTGCTTCTCACGGAGGCAGAGGATGAGTTCTCCAACGTTGTATGTCTTCGCCCGGACCTCCCTGCTCTGGTAGCGTCGAGCCTGCTGTTGGTAAAATGTAGAGCGAGCCCGAGCTATATCTTGCTCTTCTTCCAAGGCATCCACGTCATCCTGTTGATCCAACTCAGCTTCCTTTTCCTCATACATGCATACTCGAGCTGCATCGTGAATATTGTCACAAGGGAGGACTGCTTCTGCGCCGTACACCATGAAGAAGGGTGTGTATCGCGTTGATCGGTTGGGGGTAGTACGTGATGTCTACTACGCAACTTATTCTTGTAGACTCGTGTTGGGCCTCCAAGCGCAGAGTTTTGTAGGATAGTAGCAATTTTCCCTCAAGTGGATGACCTAAGGTTTATCAACCCGTGGGAGGCGTAGGATGAAGATGGTCTCTCTCAAACAACCCTGCAACCAAATAATAAAAAGTCTCTTGTGTCCCCAACACACCAAATACAATGGTAAATTGTATAGGTGCACTAGTTCGGCGAAGAGATGGTGATACAAGTGCAGTAATGGTAGTAGATATTGATTTTTGTAATACTAACAATAAAAAACAGCATGGTAACGAGTAGCAAAAGTGAGCACAAACGGTATTGCAATGCTTGAAAATGAGGCCTAGGGTCCGTACTTTCGCTAGTGCAATCTCTCAACATTGCTAATATAATTGGATCATATAACCATCCCTCAACGTGCAATGAAGAATCACTCCAAAGTTCCTATCTAGTGGAGAACATAAGACGAAATTGTTTGTAGGGTATGAAACCACCTCAAAGTTATCCTTTTCGATCGATCTATCCAAGAGTTCGTACTAAAATAACACCAAGTTATCCTTTTCGATCGATCTATCTAACAGTTCGTACTAAAATAACACCATATTATACACATCAACCAACTCTAATGCCACCTAGATACTCCAATGTCACCGCGATTATCCATGAGTTGATTATATGATATGCATCAAACAATTTTAGATTCAAAATACTCAGTCCAACACAAAGAACCTCAAAGAGTGCCCCAAGATTTCTACCGGAGAAACAAAGACAAGAACGTGCATCAACCCCTATGCATAGATTACCCCAATGTCACCTCGGGAATCCGTGAGTTGAGTGCCAAAACACACATCGAGTGAATCAATATGATACCCCATTGTCACCACGGGTATTCATAGCAAGACATACATCAAGTGTTCTCAAATCCATAAAAGTATTCAATTCGATAAGAACGAAATCTCAAAGGGAAAACTAAATTCATCACAACAAGATAGAGAGGGGAAACACCATATGATCCAACTATATTAACAAAGCTCGTGATACATCAAGATCGTGCCAAATCAAGAACACGAGAGAGAGAGAGAGAGAGAGAGAGAGAGAGATTAAACACATAGCTACTGGTACAAACCCTCAGCCCCGAGGACTGGCCGTTGGAGACTCCCATGGCCCGGATCCGACCTAGCAGATCATTTACGGAAGAGAGGTCTACCGGTTCCATGCTACCTGAGTGTTTGGGGCTGTCCCGCAGTGTGGCCGCTCCGGGGTTGTTCAAGGTTGTGTCCGGGCGGTGTTCGGCCGGCGTCTTCCCGATTATTCTGATGGAATCCGGATCTAGGGCCAAGTTCCGCATATCATCGGTTTCCATCCCTGAAGTTAAAACGTTGGGATTAGCGGGTTTCCTGAGGGGAACCGGTGGTTTAGCTGGAATAAGATCTCCCCATGGATCGGCGGCGAACTCTAGGCTCCCAAACCTGATTTCTTGACCGGGGGTGAAACTTCCATCCTGACCTGGGAGGCTGGATGGATCAGTATGCGGCTTGATGCCGCCGGGCACAAGAGCCCGGCCAGGGGCGAAGACATCCCTAGTGTAGGTGGCCATCGATCCTTTCGGTGATCCAACAGCGGAACTCTCAATGAAAGCACAAATGTCGGTGTCAAAACCGGCGGATCTCGGGTAGGGGGTCCCGAATTGTGGATCTAGGAGTGATGGGGAACAGGTAACGTGGGTCACGGTATTTACCCAGGTTCGGGCCCTCTCTAAGAGGTAAAACCCTACGCCCTGCTTGATTATATTGCTTGTGTATATGAGGATTACAGAGTGGATCTACCACGAGATCATATGAGCTAAACCCTAGGCAAGTAGGATTATCGATGTTCTCTCTCTCCACGGACTAAACCCTCTGGTTTATATAGACACCAGGGGTCCTAGGGTTTACACATAATCGGTTACATCGAAGGAATAATGACGCCGAGTCTTCCTCTTGACTTGGGGTGCACGTCAAGGCAAAGAAAGGTCTTCGGTCTAGATATAGTGCGACCCAACTCTCCGGCCCATGAGCTATGGGCCCGCGATCCCAGGACCCCCTGATCCAGGACTCCCTCACCTGGGTAAACGATAAACTAAATATGCTAGCAAAAAGAGGATTTAAAGGTGTCTACTAAATAAAATTAAATAACAAGAGTTTAAAATGCAAATGGTGTTTCCTACAATGAAGAGATTAGGTGTAGAGAGATTTCAGTTCATGGTAAGAATATATGAATTATGCCAGTGCGACGGTAATACCAGTTACCTTGTATTCTACTCATAGTATTTGATATAAACTTTCTATAGGAGGTTCTCCCTAGAGTCATGAAACTCCTTCACTAGGGGTTACATTTCATTCTATGGTCCTGCCTCTCTGTTGCCACAGAGTGGTCGTTTCCACAATTAAGGTCATAAGACCGGAACCAAGTATTAAGTTCAATGGATCACCGTTATCTCATATTGTCTTCGGTTCTCATAGATATCTCCACCTGTCATGTTAGAGGTCACAAAGTTCCTAAAGAATATGTGTCACCTGTGTAGGTCTTGAGATCATGTTGCATGTGCTCTTAAATTGGAAAACACACATAGAGTTTCACCACAGTATAACAACATACTAAATAGATCATACTACTACAAATTCAAATGACGACATATAGGATAGGCACATATCAATCTTACCACTTACCTACATCTCCCACACCTAGGGGAATTACTCACGCATCATAAGAGGGGAATCAATCACAACAGAGAGAAAAACCATGAAAACCATATCGATAATATTGAGTGGATCCACAATTAGATGAAATGGTGCTCAAATAGTCTTGACCTCAGATGACATGGAGTATAGATTACAAGTTCCAATCCCTCTTACAATAGTGAAGGAGGTGATGATGATGATGATGATGATGGAGATGAAAGGACCAAAAACTACGATGATCCTCATGAGTTCTTCAGATCCTCTCGTCTCCTATTCTGGATGGTGTGGCGGTGGCTAGGGTTCTCTTCTCCTTGTGGTCCCTTCATGAAAGTTTCTTGTATAGGCGAGGAGGGGTTGCGGGCACTACAAACGACCGCTCAAACGAGCGTGCGCGATCGTATGGAACACCGTCTTTCACTCTGGTGCGCCTATTGACAACACTCTTTTCAAGAAATTTGCTCCAATTAGCTTGATTTTCAACAATCTCCTTTGGTTTCCTTCCAAATATGATATTTCCTCCCATCCAAAGGACAAAGTAGATTTTCCTCTCTTTTGTTGGATTAGCATTAGAAGTATCCAAAGAATAACAAAAATCCAATGAAACTGAATGGAAGTCACTATGAAAAACATCACAAATTATCGAACTATCAAATTGTTTCATTAATATCCGGAATACTTCTGACAGGATCCGGAAGCGTTTCGGGGTCACCGGAAGGGTTTCGATGAATATCGGGTATTATCGATAAATATATACTGGTGGAAAATGTTTCCAGGGATGCTAAATTATATATATAATAGTTTGAAAGTATTTAGAACTATCTTATATTTAATTTAATATCAACGAGCCTTAAAAGGCCAAGAGGTGGAAGGCAACTTGGGCCAAAAAAAGCCCAAGTGGGAAAGTGCGTCCTTCCTTAGGGAAGAAGGCCGAATTGGGGAAGGGGAAGAGTCAGACTCCTCCCCTAGTCCCGCGCACCAAGGGGGGTTCCTTCCCCCTTGGTGGCAGCCCTCCCTATCCCTCCAACCTATATATACTAGGGGATTTTGCTTTTTTGTATACACAGTTTTTGGAGCCCCCTCCAGTTCTTCTAGTTCTAGTTCTAGTTGGTCCTAGTTGACTAATTAGATCTAGGCTAATCTTCTTGTCCTCATAATTAGAGTCCCCGTGTGGTTCTAATCTCCTCTCTCTAATTCTCCGGCGATGATTAGCTCTAGACGGCGAAACGCTGCCAGGCCGTGAAGGTTGCACGCTTGCAGGCAAGTGTAGAGGTCGTGCTTTCGGTCTTCGGTTCGAGGGACTATTCATGGGCGATACGAGGGATCGTTCATCGACAATTCGAGGGACTCCAAGTACAATCTACACCGATATGTTCTTCTTCCGCTACAACTCGGTGATGTAACGATCGTGAACCCAACCCTTATGCATCTTCATATGATCTTGGGTGATCACTGTTAACTTGTTTGGCAATTCTGGTAGCTTCCTTACAGAAAAATATGACATGTCCATCCATATTATCAACCAAAATATCTTTAACCTTTGCAATTTTAGGTTCCACTTTAATTTGTGCAGAGGGTTTAGGTATTTTAACACTGCTTTTATGAACTACAGTTGTAGCCTTAGCATGTTCCTTAATCCTAACATGGAAATGAGGTTTCTCAATGTAAGTAGTGGGTACAACTGGATTAGCGGTATAAGCAGTTGTTTCAGTTTTAACAGTATCAGGTTCTTCATAAATTTCTTCAATAGGTGGATGGCATTTGAACCACTTCTTCTTAGGGAGGCCAACATGAGCAGCAAATGATTCACAAAAAGTAGCTACTATCTCAGAGTCAAGTCCATATTTTGCGCTAAGCTCATGAAAAACATCTATTTCTATAAAAGACTTAACACAATCGAATTCAAGATTTATACCCGACTCGTTACCTTTGTCGATTTCCCAATCTTCACAGTTGCGTTTAATTCTTTCAGTGAGATCCCATTTAAATTCAATAGTTCTATTCATTAAGGAACCGACAAAAGAAGTATTGAGCATTGATTGATCATTATGAGAAAGTTGGGCATAAAAGTTTTGTATAATCATCTTCCTTGAGAGCTCATGATTGGGGCATGTATGCATCATATATTTAAGCATCCCCCAAGTTTGAGCGATAATTTCTCATTCACGAGGCCAAAATTTTTATATATATATATATATATAATTCTGATCACGATGAACCAAATGCATAGGATAAAATTTCTGATGGAATTCCAGTTTCAATCGGTTTCAGTCTCATGTTCTGGTGTCATCCAATAGCCTGTACCAAGATTATGCCCTTCCCCTCATAGATAAAGGGAATACTTTTTTCTTAACTCCATCCTCTGATAGCCCCGCAAGCATTTTTTGTGTGTGTGCAGCTTGCAAATCGTAATTTTTTTGAACGAAATTTTACAAATACTTCACGAATATGTACAAGTTTCACAGAATATTTTTTGATTTTTTTAAAACTAGGAAATATCATTTTTTGAATCATTTGAAATAAAGTGCTCAATGTACCCGTTCATCAAAACTTCTCACTCCACCCCGAGCTCCTCCTATTAGGCGCGCTATGCGTTGCACATCGAGCAAGCGCACCCCCTTTCCCCGTGCATCCTTTTGGCCCAGTCTATACGTGGGGCGGGATGCCCCCATTTTTTTCATTTTCTTTTTCTTTTTTCTATTTTTCTGTTTTTTAATAATTTGATATTTAGAAATGTTACAGATTTCAATAAATCCGAATTTTGGAAAAATGTTGGCAAAATCATAATGTTTTTGTGGATCCAAAAAAATTACATGATTTTGAAATGAACGTTCACGTATTCATTTTTTTGCTGAATTTGGAAAAAAATGTTCATGAATTTTTGAAAATGTTCACAATAATCAAGAAAAGATTCTAAATTACAAAAAAAATGTTCATTCTTTCAGAAAATTGTTTCCAAATTTGAATAAATGTTAACCCATTCAAAACAAATGCTCATGGTTTCAAAAAAATATGTTCACTAATTTAAAATATTTTCACAAATTTGAAAGGTGTTCATGATATAAAATCACAAATTTAATGATTGTTCACAATTTCATAAAAATGGTTGAGAAATCGAATTTTTTCATGATTTCAAAAAAACGATGAATTTTAAAATATTTTGCAAAACGAAAAATAAAAATAAAATAAAAAATAACATGAAAAAAAGAAAATAACCAAAATGAAAAAAGAAATGAAATAACAAAAATGAAAAGGTAGAAAAAAGTGCAAGTAAAAAACGTCCTAGGAAGGTTAGCAACCCGCGCGCCGAATAGGATTAGCCGACAGCACAACTCCGGGGGCTTCACATCAGCAACTGATCCCGATGGTTGGAAACTGTAATCCTTGCATGCGAACCGACAAAAGAAGTATTCAGCATTGATTGATCATTATGAGAAAGTTGGGCATAAAAGTTTTGTATAATCATCTTCCTTGAGAACTCATGATTGGGGCATGTATGCATCATATATTTAAGCATCCCCAAGTTTGAGCGATAATTTCTCATTCACGAGGCCAAAAATTATATATATATATATATATATATATATATAATTCCAATCACGATGAACCAAATGCATAGGATAAAATTTCTGATGGAATTCTAGTTTCAATCGGTTTCAGTCTCATGTTCTGGTGTCATCCAATAGCCTGTACCAAGATTATGCCCTTCCCCTCATAGATAAAGGGAATACTTTTTTCTTAACTCCATCCTTTGATAGCTCCGCAAGCATTTTTTGTGTGTGTGCAGCTTGCAAATCGTAATTTTTTTGAACGAAATTTTACAAATACTTCACGAATATGTACAAGTTTCACAGAATATTTTTTGATTTTTTTAAAACTAGGAAATATCATTTTTTGAATCATTTGAAATACAGTGCTCAATGTACCCGTTCATCAAAACTTCTCACTCCGCCCTGAGCTCCTCCTATTAGGCGCGCTATGTGAAAGTGCTAGTTATCGACTAGAGGGGGTGAATAGGCGATTTTTATGAAAGTCTTCAAAACACGAGGTCTTTGAAGACAGACAATCAAGTAGAACCTATATGATATGCAGTAGAAGATAAACTACACTAGACAGGCCATAGTCAAGTAAGCATTGTAATGAAAGCACGAGGACTAATAGCAGCTAGGTAGAACAGATCGGAATGGAAGATAGTATGAAGCCAAACAGGTAATAGTCTTCACACAGTGAAGTCAAACAGATCAGACAAACAAGCAATGACTTCACGAAGACAAAGTGAAATGTAAAGGAGGTAGAGGATAGAACCAGTAGCTTGGTGAAGACAAGGATTTGGTAGAGCAGTTCCAGTTGCTGTGACAACTGTACGTCTGGTTAGGGAGGCTGAGATTGAACTCAGAAGACCACGTCTTCACCTTATTCCCCTTGAGCTAAGGACACCCAGTCCTCACCCAATCACTCTGGTAAGTCTTCAAGGTAGAATTCCAAACCTTCACAGACTCCGTTCACCGGCGATCCACAATGACTCTTGGATCCTCAGAACGTGACGCCTAACTGGCTGGAGGATACACAGTCCTCAAGTGTAACAAGTCTTCAGGTCACGCGGACAGAAAGACTTTAGTGATGCCTAACACTCTTTGGCTCTGGGTGTTTTGGGCTTTGTCCTCGCAAGGATCTCTCTCTGAAAGGCTTCGGAGGTGGGTTGCTCTCAAATGACAAAAGCCGTGCACTATCTCTGAGCAGCCACCAATTTATGGTGTAGGGGGTGGGCTATTTATAGCCAGGAGGCAACCCGACATGATATGTCCAAAATGACCCTGAGTCACTAAGGAACCGACACGTGTCCAATGGTCGGATTTCAAACACACGCGGCAGCTTGGCTTGGGCTACAAGCAAAGCTGACTCATCCAACTCTGGATAAGATTTGCTCTCATTGTCTTCGCTCGAAGACATAGGATTTGGGTTGAGCATCACGTCAATCTTCTGACTTTGTTCACTTGGACCCCACTTAACAGTACGGTGGTTCCTATGACTGAAGAAAGAAGAAAATGAAACTATGAAAGAAACTATGTCTTCGCACTCCATAGTCTTCAAGTGAATGTCTTCACACGTCATTATCTTCGATGTGAATGTCTTCACGAACCACCATTGTCTTCAATGTCTTCACATATTTTTAGGGGTCATCTCTGGTAGGAAAACCGAATCAACGAGAGACTTCTACCTGTGTTATCCTGCAATTCTCACAAACACATTAGTCCCTCAACCACGTTTGTCGTCAATACTCCAAAACCAACTAGGGTGGCACTAGATGCACTTACAATCTCCCCCTTTTTGGTGATTGATGACAAACTGGTTGAAGTTTTCAATGGGGATAGAAATATGTGTAAGTTAAAGAATGTGGTCATTGGCTTCATGAAGATGAAGGGGCTCCCCCTGAAGATGTGCATATAGGTATTTTGCCTTTGAATGCAAATGCACATGGCAGGTTCTGCTTTGTGGAGATCTCCCTTACTTCATGAAGACAATTCATCATGCATACAAAAATGCAATGAAGATAATGACATGCACAATGAGAAATGGGCGTCTGCAGTATGCGGAATTTATCATCGCAATAAAAGATAGCATCAAAAGTGGCAGACGACCATCGAGGTTTAAGGGTTACAACTCAAAACTAGCAGTTCAAGAACGAGAGTTGTAAAACTTAGCAAAAATAAGCACCCGACCCTTATAGACCCGCTTGATGACTATCAACTAATATGCTTCTCCCCCTTTTGTCAGGAATGACCAAAAAGGTTTGAAGACATAGAGTGTTTATGCGTTCCCAAGCACTGTTGTTGAAGATGTTGGGGCAGCAGGGTCGACGGTGGAGTTGGGCGGTGCAGAGGGGCCTGATGCAGAATCCTGATGCAGTGAAGCCATAGCTGCTGAAGTGGCGTCATCTTCTTCATCAATGACTCGCGTAACAACAGTTAGAGCTGAAGATGAATATTCAGAATCTTCAATGGAAGGAGTTGGACACCAACTTGCTAATTGTGGAGGCCTGGAGTCAAACTTGAAGCGTTCAGTGAATGCATCTGCTTGAAGATCGCCTTCAGAATAGAGCATTGTGAGACTCTTCCAGGCTCACCGACAGGCTTCATGAGCAACAAAGGAGTTCTTGGTAGCAAGGTTGCGAATGCGGTTGACATCCACTAGGAGACTTTGCATCTGGCGCTTCATCCAGTCATGGTGCCTATCCTTTTTTTGATGAAGTGATACAAGAAGCTCTGTCATTCAGAACTCAAGCACGCTTCTGAGGCCTGTGGGCTACTGTGCTGGCTGTTGCATCAGTGTTGGCACGATGCGGCAGCCAGAGCTGACCGGCAAGAGGACCGGCAACAGTAGTGGTTGGGTTTGGCACATGAATCCCTTCAAGTGGTTGAGTGAAGCTTTGGAAGGCCGCATTGTCTTCGCGAACAGGCGCCTTTGCAGGCTCAGGATATATAGCTTCATGAGACATATCCACTTCAGGCAGAAAGACAACGTGGTTGCGCGTTGAAGCTTGATAGTTGATGGTGGAGTGAAGCTAAATCAGCCGCATGACCCATGGAGCATAGAATTTGAGGCCAAACAGATCAATGCCTGATGCTGCCAACTGGCGAATGAAGAAGTCTTGAGTATTGAATCTGATGCCATTGATGATGTAGAAGACTAATTTCTTCATAGTGCCTTCAATCTTGGCTTGAGGAGAATGCCCCTTAATTGGCCATAGAGTATGCCTCAGTATGTGATAGATAGTGCGGGGCAGATACTCGAGGTCATTGACATAGAACTCCTTGGGGTATTCGGCATCAACTGGCAATGGCTTCATCATGCTGAGCATTTGACTCATGTTGGGCTCAGGCTTCTGGAAGATGCTCTGCAATTCTTGTGCATAGCGCTGACAACCTGGTTCATACAGATCACCAGGAGTGGGCAGGGAAGTTAGCTCGATGATGTCTTGAGCTTTGGCTTCGTGATGTAGATCACCTGACATCCACTCAAGGACCCATGTCTTCGGATCCCTGTTGTAGCCTGATATATGGAGAGTGGCAAAGAATTGCAGCAGTAGTTCTTCATTCCAATGCTCCTTCATGGAAGCAGTCAAGAGCTTCCTCAAGGCAGGGGAGTCCAGCAATGGCATCGCAGCACAGGCGCTCGTGGGGAAAGATCCTATCCTGGTTGTATAAGATGCAAGAGTAATAGCTTCGCTGCTGGTGGCTCCAGAACCTATCAGAGTAGATCTTTGGCTTCTTGTATGGATTCTTGGCCGAGTCAAAGAATGTGTTGTGCTCCCTGAAGCTGGGCACACTGAAGGAGCCTTGTGTGGTAACGGCACTTGGAAGCCTTGGCAACCTGGGCTTTGGCTTCTGCGTCTGAGGCCTCTGCTACTTCTTGAGCTTGCGTTGGTTTTTCCCTTAAAGATGAAAGGGTGATGCAGCAAAGTAGAGATAAGTATTTCCCTCAGTTTGAGAACCAAGGTATCAATCCAGTAGGAGACAACGCACAAATCACCGAATACCTGCACAAACAATCAAACAACTTGCACCCAACGCGATAAAGGGGTTGTCAATCCCTTCACGGTTACTTGCAAAAGTGAGATCTGATAGAGATAGATAAACGATAAAGTAAATATTTTTCGTATTTTTCGTTTATAGATCGGAAAGTAAAAGATTGCAAAATAGTAGATCGGAAACTTGTATGATGGAAAATAGAAACTTATATGATGGAAAATAGACCCGGGGGCCATAGGTTTCACTAGAGGCTTCTCTCAAGATAGCAAATAATACGGTGGGTGAACAAATTACTGCCGAGCAATTGATAGAAAAGCGCAAAGTTATGACGATATCTAAGGCAATGATCATGAATATAGGCATCACGTCCGTGTCAAGTAGACCGAAACGATTCTGCATCTACTACTATTACATCGACCGCTATCCAGCATGCATCTAAAGTATTAAGTTCATAAAGAATGGAGTAACACATTAAGTAAGATGACATGATGTAGAGGAATTAACTCAAGCAATATGATGAAAACCCCATCTTTTTATCCTCGATGGCAACAATACAATACGTGCCTTGCTGCCCCTACTGTCACTAGGAAAGGACACCGCAAGATTGAACCCAAAGCTAAGCACTTCTCCCATTGCAAGAAAAACCAATCTAGTTGGCCAAACCAAACCGATAGTTCGAAGAGAATTACAAAGATATCAAATCATGCATAAAAGAATTCAGAGAAAATTCAAATAATATTCATAGATAAGCTGATCATAAATCCACAATTCATCGGATCTCGGCAAACACACCGCAAAAAAGTATTACATCGAATAGATCTCCAAGAACATCGAGGAGAACATGGTATTGAGAATCAAAGAGAGAGAAGAAGCCATCTAGCTACTAGCTATGGACCCGTAGGTCTGAGGTAAACTACTCACGCTTCATCGGAAGGGCAATAGAGTTGATATAGAAGCCCTCCGTGATCGAATCCCCCTCCGGCAGGGTGCCGAAAAAGGTCCCTAGATGAGATCTCACGGGTACAGAAGGTTGCGGCAGTGGAAAAGTGTTTTCGTGGATGCCTCTAGTGGTTTGGGGATATTTGGGAATATATAGGCGAAAGAATTAGGTCAGGAGGGTCACGGGGGGCCCACAAGGGTGGGGGGCGCGCCCAACCCCCCTGGGCGTGCCCTCCATCCTTGTGGCCGCCTCGTGGCTCCTCCGAATTCATCTCCAAGTCTCCTGGTTGTCTTCTGGTCCAAGAAAAATCATCGCGAAGGTTTCATTCCGTTTGGACTCCGTTTGGTATTCCTTTTCTACGAAACTCAAAAACAAGGAAAAAACAGGAACTGGCACTGGGCTCTAGGTTAATAGGTTAGTCCCAAAAATAATATAAAATAGCATATTAATGCATATAAAACATCCAAAATAGATAATATAATAGCATGGAACAATCAAAAATTATAGATACGTTGGAGACGTATCAGCCTCTGCTCCACATGGTAGTCATATTGGGGACCAGGAGCAGCTGGAGGCGTCAGGATGGGCCACTTGATGCTGATGAGCTCACCTTCACGATTGAAGGCCCTAGCCATTGTATGTTGAACAGGTGGAGCAGCAGCAACATCCGAAGAGGATGGCTGAAGATCTTCTGTGGCTTCAGGGACTTCAGACTGAGGGGTGGCTTCAGGAGGAGCATTGACTTCAACCATGACAACGTCATTGGCTTCATCAGTGGTGGTATTGGCAGCCGTATTTGCCGCAACTTCAGTGGCTTTAGGAATTGGGGGGTCTGGCACAAACACATCTTCATTCACAACTGGTACAGTGGTAGGGGGAATAACTTCATGTTCTTCTTCTTTTTCATCGGCTGATGCAGCCGGAATATCTTCAGCCTCTTTGGCTTCAGACTCTTGAGTAGTGACTGAAGGGATGGCTTCAGGGAACACTTGATGTGCTACTGAGCTTGTGGATTGCCCATCCTCTTCAGGTATACTTGACATGGAGACTGAGGGCCTAGGGCCTCTGCGAAGCCTTTAGAAAGATGGCGACGCCTTTGGTGAGGGAGTGGTCTTCTCCATGTCTTCAGGAGTGTCTTGCGGGGTCTCAATCACGGGTGTAGTGACTTGAGCCGATGGTGTGCGAGGTATGACTTCATGCAACAGGGAGTTGGGATGTTGCTCTTCCCAGAATTCATCATGTGCGATTGGCGTCGTGGGACCACCAATGCTTATCTGTTCACTGCTTGATGGAGCAGGCGATGATACCGGCTTGGGCATAATCTGGGGAAACTGAGGAAGGACTTCATCATCATCAACATTGTCTTCATGACCAATGTCTTCAGTTGCGGTGGAGTTAGCAGCTGGAATATCTTCAGACACATGAGCCTCTGTGGTAGCAGGATCATGAACAACTAGGCGGCGCTTGCGGTTGGAGGAAGCAGGTAGGGCAACAGAAATGGGTTCAACAAGCAGTGGCATTGGTGGTGCGGTTTGGTCCTTTCTTGAAGACCTTGAAGGCTTAGTCTTCAACTTCTTCTTGGAGGGAGCAGCATCAGAGGCTTCATGATGCTTTCGCTTCTTGGCCTCAGCCTCAGCCTGCTTAGTCTTCTTCCTTTCAGAAGCAGCTGATGGAACCTTTGGCTTCGAGCCAGTCATGCTGGCAGGGAAGACAATGCTTGGTCTTTCCTGCCGTGGAGCTTCGGTTTCAGCTTCAGCGGGCTTCTTCTTCTAAGCAGCCAGCTTGGTTCAATGCCAGGACACCCAAGTGCTTTCCTTTTCAGAGCTTCATTATGAGCCTGAACGCACTTTGCAGCATAGTGCTTGAGATGCTCTCTGGAGCCTTTGGCTACATCACGACGCTTTTGAAACTCAACCTTGAGGTCAGCCATCATTTTCTTGAAATTCTGAACATCTGTGACGCTCAGTTTGGCCATGTGCTTCCTGAAGACAGCCTTTTCATGGTCAATCTTGTTTTTCTGCTCAATGACCTTTTGAGCAATGGCCAGCTCCTTGGCAATGTAGCCCTGAAATGTCACGCTGATGCCAATCGGAAGCTGCAAATCATCGATGGTAAGGGATGTATCTTCAAACCATTCATCAATGAAGTTGTTGAGAATGTCAGCGTCAAACAGTGGCAGATCATTGAAGATTTCAGCTTCCTGTTTGCTCTTGATCAGCATCTCAAGGGCATCGTCATCAATATCCTCATCGCTAGATAGATCGATAATATCTTCATCATTGCGAAGAATGCTTGCTGGAGTGAGAGCTTGCCCTAAGATCATCTTGGGCTTCTTGGAGGTGCGAGACAGGTCCTCAGACTGCACACTGGATTCAGGAGGTGCAGACTTCAGTGGCTTCACTCTTGAAGCTTGTGGTGCAGCACAAGATTTTGAAGCCTTTGCTTTCTTCACAGGCTTCGGGGGTTCTGGAACTTCAGCATGTTCCTCTTCCTCGGTAGCCTCTTCAACATTGGCACTTTGCTCAGCGATATGTGTGAGAAGCCCATAAAGGCTGTTGAAAGGACCAATGAGATTCTGTTCAGCTTCACGGTTGCCATTGGGCCTTGGTCGAGCTGGACCCGGGTTGAAGTCAATCCCGAAGTCCTTCTTGTTCTGGACAGCGGAGTTCTTGGCATACTTGTAATTTTCTTCAAAGAGATCATCTTCTCGACACCATCTGAGGCTGGATGGGTCAGCATCTTCAGGCATAGGGCCTCTGACCATGCAAGGAAAGAAGCCTTTGGCAATGGCTTCAGCCTTGGTCTTGGGATGTAGCTTCTTGTATACAATAGCGGTCCATGGTGGCCTCACTGCATTCTTTTTAGCATATTCAGAAGTCACATAATGATACAGAAACCACTGTTCAGCCCAGTACCTGCGAATCCATTTGAACTCTGGACTTGCGTTCTGCATAGGTTTCATCAGGATCTGACTTGTACATTTCATATATATCAGGAGGCAGATCCAAGGTAGTATTGTCACGGCGCTGTCTGCCACCCTTCTTTGCTAATTTTCCAGAAGCCATTGGATTCAAACTAAAAGGCTTCACAACAGTGTTTGGCTTCAGGCGACTGGTCAGACAGGAACTGGCTTCAGGCGATTCAATATGATGCTGTAAGAACTCTGCAAATGAATACAGACTATGAGAACCAAGGGATTCTCCCACGGACATGTACCTATGACAGCATTAGAGATGCGAGGGAAGGGGAAGAGGTCATATGCATTCTCAGAAGATTTTGAAGATAAATCAGTTTGAAGACATTGACCTCATAGCGTGAAGACATTCACTTATCGATGTGAGTTGGTTCCAGATTTGTACGAATCCATGAATAAGTACAAGTGAGGAATCTAACTTGCTGTGATGCATAAGTGAACGTTCTTGCAAATTATGAGATGCAGAAAAGGAAAGATCCAAATTTGGAGGTGTAAAAACAACTTTTGGAAGATGTGGATAGTTTAATGGATCAAATAAACGGTAAAAAGTAAGTTCTTATTTACCGCACAAAGAACTGCTAGACGAGAAGTAGGGAGGCCGAGCAGTCCAATCTCCCGTGCCCTAACTTGGCGACGGAAGACACCTACGGCAGGGGCAGGGGGAAAGATGTCCGCGGCCGGCGTGAAGATGACGTCGAAGAAGTGATGGCAGCGAAGCGCTTCGTCTCCGGCGACGACTGATGCTAGCGGTGGCGCTAGGGTTTGAGCGAGAAGGCGAGGGGAGAGGAAATAATGACCGCAGGGGTGGAGTATTTATAAGCAAGAGGGACGGCGCAGTGTACTTACTCAGGTGCCCCTGGCGGTTCACATCTGAAGGACACGTGGCAAGCATGCAACAGATTGAAAGTTGTGCCACGACCCCACGCGCGCCTGGTTTGTCGGGTGGTCGTTCCGGCTTCTCCGGTATTCAGGCAAAAGGGATAGAGATAATAAAAGCAGTTTTAAATGTGTGTCTCTGTATCTTCAGTTGACAAGGACACAGTGAAGACAATCGACATGTGTCAATAGAATGCATATGAAGAGACAGAGAGAATTTGAGAGATAAGCACAGAAGGGGTCAGGGTCCGATCACATTCACTTAGCGTAGAAAATGGCAACTTGAAGACATAGCTATAAGTGAATGTTGTCGAGGACAGAACATATATATATATATATATATATATATATATATATAATATTATAATACTCTCTCTCCTCGTCTACTCTCTCTCTCTCTCTCTCTCTCTCTCTCTCTCTCTATATCTATACTATATATTAGGTGAAGACCCCCATCGAACATCGTGAAGATAAATCATGAAGACAAGGCAATGTTGAAGACAAACCAACTTTGTAGATAATTTAACTTGACGCCAAACAAAAATCTTCAAGAAAGGTTGGTGGTGGTGTTACCCACCGTATAGGAAGTATTAGACCCAGACACGGCGCACAATTATTGTGGCACTCCGAAGTCAAATTCCACATTAATGTATTCACATTCAGAGGGTATGTCTTCATGAATTGAAGAGATACGTTACTTTGTGTGTTGCGCACCTAAGTCATCAAAATGCATAAGCGTTAGGATGTGTGTCCATTCACAGGACATTTGAGGATTCTAAGATATTTATCTCACACCGCAGCTTGCAAAATCTTTTCTCATCCAAGGGCTTCGTGAAGATATCTGCCAATTGCTCTTCAGTGTTGACGTGAATGATGTCAATGTCTTCCTTCAACACATGATCTCTGAGAAAATGATGACGAATCTGAATGTGCTTTGTCTTCGAGTGATGAATTGGATTGTGAGAAATCTTGATGGCCTTTCATTGTCGCAGTAGAGGGGCACATGCTTCATGTTGATGCCATAGTCCTTGAGGGTTTGCTTCATCCAGAGAAGCTGAGCGCAGCAAGATCCAGCAGCAATGTATTCAGATTCAGCAGTGGAGAGTGATATACGGTTCTGCTTCTTTGAAGACCAACAGACAAGAGATCGTCCAAGAAAATGACATGTGCCTGATGTGGACTTGCGATCAACCTTGTCACTAGCATAATCAGCATCTGAGCATCCAACTAGATCAAACTCTGAGCCCTTTGGATACCATAATCCTAGCGTTGGGGTGTGAGCCAAATATCGAAGTATTCGCTTCACCGCGAGGTGATGCGGTTCCTTTGGTGCCACTTGGAATCGGGCACACATGCAAACGCTAAGCATTATATCTGGCCTAGATGCACATAAGTACAATAAAGAACCAATCATGGAGCGGTATACCTTTTGATCGAACTCTTTACCATTGTCGTCGGAGCCCATATGACCTTTGGTTGGCATTGCCGTCGTGTACCCTTTGCAATCTTGCATTCCAAACTTCTTCAGGCAACTTTGAGTTATTTTTCTTGTGATATGAAGATGCCATTTCTCTGTTGACGGATTTGAAGACCAAGGAAGAATTTCAACTCACCCATCATGGACATTTGATATTGCTCTTGCATCATATGCCCAAACTCATCATTGTATCTCTTATCAGTGCAGCCGAAGATAATGTCATCCACATAGATTTGGCATACAAACAATTCTCCATCATATGTCTTCGTGAAGAGAGTGGGATCAAGAGAACTAGGTTTGAAGCCTTTGCTCTTCAGGAAGTCTTTGAGTGTGTCATACCAAGCGCGAGGTGCTTGTTTGAGGCCATACAGTGCCTTGTTGAGTTTGTAGACCATATCAGGACGCTTTGGATCTTCAAAACCAGGTGGTTGAGCTACATATACTTCTTCTTCAATTTTGCCGTTGAGGAAGGCACTCTTCACATCCATTTGATACAGAAGGATGTTGTTGTGGTTGGCATAGGCTAACAGTATTCGAATGGCTTCGAGCCTAGCCACAGGAGCAAAGGTTTCATCGAAGTCAATTCCTTCTACCTGTGTGCAGCCTTGAGCAACGAGACGAGCTTTGTTTCTGACCACTTGACCATGTTCATCTTGCTTGTTGCGATAGATCCATTTGGTGCCTATTATATTGTGCTTGCGAGGATCAGGACGTTTGACTAGCTCCCAGACATTGTTCAGCTCAAATTGTTGAAGTTCATCTTGCATAGCTTGAATCCATTCAGGTTCCATGAAGGATTCATCAACTTTCTTGGGTTCAGATATAGAGACAAATGCAAAGTGTCCACAGAAATTTGCTAGCTGTGTTGCTCTTGATCGAGTGAGGGGACCAGGTGCATTGATACTGTCGATGATCTTCTCAATCTGAACTTCATTAGCAACTCGAGGATGAACAGGGCGAAGACTTTGCTCTTGTTGATTGCTATCTTCTTCAGTATTATCTTCAGACTGAGCATTGTCTTCACGTGTAGTAGGTGCTGGGACGACAATCTCCTCTTTCTGCATGTTCCTCGGTGGGTATGATTTCTCTAGTACCCATCATCTTGATAGATTCACCAGGGGAAGATTCATCTAGCACATTTGGCAGGTGCTCTCTTTGCGAGCCATTAGTCTCATCGAACCGCACATCTACAGTTTCAACCACTTTATAGTGAAAGAGGTTGAAGACTCTGTAGGTGTGCGAATCCTTTTCGTAACCAAGCATAAAACCTTCATGTGCTTTCGGTGCAAATTTTGAAGTGTGATGTGGATCCTTGATCCAGCACCTAGCACCGAAGACTTTAAAATAGCTTACGTTTGGCTTCTTACCAGTGAGTAGTTCATAAGATGTCTTCTTAAGAAATTTGTGAAGATAAACTCTGTTGATGATATGGCATGCAGTATCAATGGCTTCAGGCCAGAATTTTCTTGGAGTCTTGTACTCATCAAGCATCGTACGAGCCATCTCAATAAGGGTCCTATTCTTGCGCTCCATGATGCCATTCTGCTGAGGAGTGTATGGAGCAGAGAGCTCATGAGTGATGCCCAATGTATCAAGATAAGTGTCGAGGCCAGTGTTCTTGAATTATGTGCCATTGTCACTCCTGATGTGCTTGATCTTGATGCCATAGTTGGTCATGGCACGGTTGGCGAAGCGTCTGAAGACATCCTGCACTTCAGTCTTGTAGAGAATTATGTGCACCCAGGTGTATCTTGAATAATCATCAACAATAACGAAGCCATAAAGATGTGAAGTGGTAGTAAGAGTAGAGTAGTGAGTAGTGCCAAATAAGTCCATGTGTAGCAGCTCGAAGGGGCGTGATGTAGTCATGATTGTCTTCGAGGGATGCTTGGCCCTAGTCATCTTCCCGGCTTCACAAGCACCACATAGATGATCCTTCTTGAACTTGACGCCCTCGATGCCAATGATATGCTTCTTCTTCACAAGAGTGTGCAAGTTCCTCATGCCCGCATGTCCTAGCCTTCGATGCCAGAGCCAACACTCTGAAGCCTTTGCTAGAAGACATATGGCAAGTTGGGTCCTGTGGAGAAATCTACCATATACAGATCACCTCTTCGATAGCCTTCGAAGACTAGAGATTTGTCAGATTCCATAAGCACAAGGCAACGATATTTTCCAAATACCACAATCATATTCAGATCACAAAGCATTGAGACAGACATTAAGTTGTATCCAAGGGATTCAACAAGCATCATTTTATCCATGTGTTGATCCTTTGAGATAGCAACTCTACCTAAGCCCAATACCTTGCTTTTACCAGTGTCAGCGAACATGATGTGGCTTTTTGTAGATGGACGTAGGGTTGAATCCATGAGAAGACTTCGATCACCAGTCATGTGGTTAGTGCATCCACTGTCCATTATCCACTCAGTAGCTTTCGGAGTCGTACCCTATAGTGCAGTTAGCGGGGTAGGCTTCACCAAGAGTATTGTGAAGCATAAACATTTGACGTACATGCATACTATCAAAGTTAAGATTCTTGGATGGTATGATGGGATGCTCATCAAGAAACCCAGGGACGAAATAAATGGTAAGACCATTTTGGCACTTAATCTTGCGTCCCACAAGATGTTTTATGTCCCCAACATTGTCTTCAGAAGTCAATGATTTCCGGCTGGAGACCTTTCCCTGCAAGAGAAGTTAATTCTTCTTAACCACCCACATCTTAAGGGGTGGCTTAGAAGAAATGAATCTAAGTGCAACATCTGAGAACTTTGGCTTTGGAGCCCTAGCAAATAGTTTTGCAGGAGGTGAATAGTACTCAAAAGAATATGCAGAAAAGTTATTTGATCTGTGAACATAGCGGTTAGATGAAACACGCTCATATTCATGAGTCTGATGATAATTTCCCTGCAAAACATTGGCATTAGGGTGATCTTGTGATGTCCTCTGTCTGTATGAAGCCTTTGGGCCATATGAAGCCTTTGGTCTGGGGTTTGTCTTCTTCCCTGGTGGTGTCATGATGACATTCACAGGAAGTTTCTCAAGACAACTTTTGGGTACCCAGATCTTCTTCAAAGGTGTCCCATTCCTTCAGTTAGTACCAATAAACCTGGCAAACACTTCACCATTCTAATTCTTAAACAGCTTATAATTGGAGTCAAAGGACTCATCAATGATAATGGGGTTAGCACAAGTGAAGCCAGATAAAGTAGATGGATCTACTGGAGGACCCTTTGCAGCAACCCATGTGGTTTTGGGGTACTGCTCAGGCTTCCAGTAAGAACCATCAGAATTCATTTTCCTCTCGAAACCAACACCCTCTTTCCTAGGGTTTTGGTTCGGAATCTATTTCTTGAGGACATCACATAGTGTCTGACGCCCTTTGAGGCTTTTGTACATGTCTGTTTCAAGCAATGTCTTCAACCTGGCATTCTCATCAGCAATATTAGTGGCATCCTCAGAAGAGGGGTTAGTTACCACATTAGCAGTTGAAGATATTGCAACATCAGAGGCAGTAGAACATTCAGCAATAGAGACAGCATTGTCACACTCAACGCATTTTAAACATGGTGGCACAAAATCTTCCTGAGCGGAACTAATCTGTTGAGCGAGTAGTGAATCATTCTCCTTTTGAAGATCTTCATGAGACGCTCTCAGTTTCTCGAGATCTTACTTCCTTTGAAGATAATCATAGGAAAGCTTCTCATGAGTGGCTGAGAGGGTTTCATGACGACTTTCAAGTTCTTCCTACTTAACGCGAAGGTTTTTTATATCATCGATTAAGGACTGAGTTCGATTCATTTCCTCGTCCAACAGGTCATCGCTTTTGTCTAGCAATTTTTGAATGTGTTCCATAGCAGTTTGTTGTTCAGTTGCAATTTTAGCAAGAGTCTTATAGCTTGGTTTGGATTCACATTCAGAGTCATCTTCACTGGAGGTTTGAAAGTAAGCATCGCGTGAGTGAGCAGAGTCGTCCTCATCATCGGCTTCATCGTCGGCGGCGTGACCATTGTCTTCAGTGTTGAAGATGGACTTGGCGACGAATGCCGAAGCTAGAGCCAGGCTTGCCACGCCTGAATCAGACTCCTCCTCAGACTCCACCTCTGCCTCTTCAGAAGCAGACTCCTCCTCTGAATCCATCTCCTTGCCAATGAATGCACGAGCCTTGCCAGATGAGCTCTTATTGTGTGAGGAAGACTTTGATGAAGACTTCGAAGAAGACTTTGAGGATTTCTTCTTCTTCTTGTCGTCAGAGTCATATTCCTTGCTCTTCTTCTTTTTCTTGGCTTCCTTGTCCCATTGAGGACATTCAGATATGTAGTGACCTGGCTTCTTGCATTTGTGGCATGTTCTCTTCTTGTAGTCACGAGAGGAAGCCTCATCATTCTTGGAAACTGGATCTTGAAGATTTTCCGAAGCGATTCTTCTTGGAGAACTTTTGGAACTTTCTCACAAGCATTGCTAGCTCTTTGCCAATGTCTTCAGGATCATCACAACTGCAGTCAGATTCTTCTTCAGATGAGGAAACAGCTTTTGCCTTCAAAGCACGGCATCGGCCATAGTTGGGGCCATAGATATCTCTCTTCTCAGATAGCTGGAACTCATGTGTGTTGAGCCTCTCAAGTATGTCAGATGGATCAAGATCTTTGAAGTTAGGGTGTTCTTGAATCATCAGGGCCAAGGTGTCAAATGAGCTATCAAGAGATCTCAGTAGCTTCTTCACAATTTCATGCTTGGTGATCTCAGTGGCGCCGAGTGCGTGAAGCTCATTTGTGATATCAGTGAGGCGATCGAACGTGAGCTGGACATTTTCATTGTCATTTCTCTTGAAGCGGTTGAAGAGATTACGAAGTACATCACTCCTTGAGTCTCTCTGTGTTGAGACGCCTTCGTTGACCTTGGATAGCCAGTCTCAGACTAGCTTCGCAGTTTCCAGAGCACTCACACAACCATACTGTCCTTTGGTCAGATGACCATAGATGATGTTCTTGGCGGTTGAGTCCAGTTGCGCAAACCTCTTGACATCAGCAACGGTGAAACCTTCACCGACTTTGGGAACACCAGTCCTGACGACATACCAGAGGTCGATGTCAATGGCTTCAAGATGCATGCGCATCTTATTCTTCCAGTAGGGGTAATCAGTGCCATCGAATACGGGGCACGCAGAGGAGACTTTGATTATCCCTGCAGTCGACATAGCTATTACTCTAGGTGGTTAAACCGAATCACACAGAACAAGGGAGCACCTTGCTCTGATACCAATTGAAAGTGCTAGCTATCGACTAGAGGGGGGTGAATAGGCGATTTTTATGAAAGTCTTCAAAACACGAGGTCTTTGAAGACAGACAATCAAGTAAAACCTATATGATATGCAGCGGAAGATAAACTACACTAGACAGGCCATGGTCAAGTAAGCATTGTAATGAAAGCACGAGGACTAATAGCAGCTAGGTAGAACAGATCGGAATGGAAGATAGTATGAAGCCAAACAGGTAATAGTCTTCACACAGTGAAGTCAAACAGATCAGACAAACAAGCAATGACTTCACGAAGACAAAGTGAAATGTAAAGGAGGTAGAGGATAGAACAAGTAGCTTGGTGAAGACAAGGATTTGGTAGAGCAGTTCCAGTTGCTGTGACAACTTTACGTCTGGTTAGGGAGGCTGAGATTGAACTCAGAAGACCACGTCTTCACCTTATTCCCCTTGAACTAAGGACACCCAGTCCTCGCCCAATCACTCTGGTAAGTCTTCAAGGTAGACTTCCAAACCTTCACAGACTCCGTTCACCGGCGATCCACAATGACTCTTGGATCCTCAGAACGTGATGCCTAACCGGCTGGAGGATACACAGTCCTCAAGTGTAACAAGTCTTCAGGTCACGCGGACAGAAAGACTTTAGTGATGCCTAACACTCTTTGGGTCTGGGTGTTTTGGGCTTTGTCCTCGCAAGGATCTCTCTCTAAAAGGCTTCGGAGGTGGGTTGCTCTCAAACGACAAAAGCCGTGCACTATCTCTGAGCAGCCATCAATTTATGGTGTAGGGGGTGGGCTATTTATAGCCAGGAGGCAACCCAACATGATATGTCCGAAATGACCCTGAGTCACTAAGGAACCGACATGTGTCCAACGGTCGGATTTCAAATACACGGCAGCTTGGCTTGGGCTACAAGCAAAGCTGACTCATCCAACTCTGGATAAGATTTGCTCTCATTGTCTTCGCTCGAAGACATAGGATTTGGGTTGAGCATCACGTCAGTCTTCTGACTTTGTTCACTTGGACCCCACTTAACAGTACGGTGGTTCCTATGACTCAAGAAAGAAGAAAATGAAACTACGAAAGAAACTATGTCTTCACACTTCATAGTCTTCAAGTGAATGTCTTCACACGTCATTATCTTCGACGTGAATGTCTTCACAAACCACCATTGTCTTCAATGTCTTCACATATTTTTAGGGGTCATCTCTGGTAGGAAAATCGAATCAACGAGGGACTTCTACCTGTGTTATCCTGCAATTCTCACAAATATATTAGTCCCTCAATCACGTTTGTCGTCAATACTCCAAAACCAAGTAGGGGTGGCACTAGATGCACTTACACTATGCGTTGCACATCGAGCAAGCGCACCCCCTTTCCCCGTGCATCCTTTTGGCCCAGTCTATACGTGGGGCGGGATGCCCCCTTTCTATCATTTTGTTTTTCTTTTTTCTTTTTTTTCTTTTTTAATAATTTGATATTTAGAAATGTTACAGATTTCAATAAATCCGAATTTTGGAAAAATGTTGGCGAAATCATAATGTTTTTGTGGATCCAAAAAAATGACATGATTTTGAAATGAACGTTCACGTATTCATTTTTTTGCTGAATTTGGAAAAAAAATGTTCATGAATTTTTGAAAATGTTCACAATAATAAAGAAAATATTCTAAATTACAAAAAAAATTCGTTCTTTCAAAAAATTGTTTCCAAATTTTAATAAATGTTAACCCATTCAAAACAAATGCTCATGGTTTCAAAAAAATATGTTCACTAATTTAAAATATTTTCACAAATTTGAAAGGTGTTCATGATAAAAAAATCACAAATTTAAAGATTGTTCACAATTTCATAAAAATGGTTGAGAAATCAAAAAAATTCACGATTTAAAAAAACGATGAATTTGAAAATATTTTGCAAAACAAAAAATAAAAATAACATGAAAAAAAGAAAATAACCAAAATGAAATAACGAAAATGAAAAGGTAGAAAAAAGCGCAAGTAAAAAACGTCCTGGGAAGGTTAGCAACCCGCGCGCCGAATAGGATTAGCCGACAGCACAACTCCGGGGGCTTCACATCAGCAACTGATCCCGATGGTTGGAAACTGTAATCCTTGCATCCGATATGTCGTAGCCCGCCTGCCATAGTGCCATATTCTCGTGGAGGTCGTGAGGTGAGGCTTGGTGGGCAACGCGTCGTTGGTGTAGATTTTTAATTTTTTTAGGTGAGCTCCTATATGGTGACATGTGTGCCCGATGAAGCGGAAAAGCGCATCCCCCCCCCCCCCACTCCTCGCGCGTGCCCTATTGGGCCGGCCCATGCACAGGGCGGGACGCCCCCTTTTTCGTTCTTTCTTTTTCTGTTTTTCATTTATTTTCCTTTTTAAAACAATTCAGGATTTCAAAAGCGCTCCAAATTTCTAAATAATTGTGAATTTTGAAAAAAAAAATCAGGAAATCATAAAATGATCATGAATTTAGAAAAAGAATATTCATGATTTTGATTTGTTTTCAAGAAATCATAAAATGTTCGCACATTAGAAAATTGTTCGTGATTTTGTAAAATGTACTCATATTTAAATAATGTTCACAATTTTTAAAAATATTCTCATATTCAAATAATATTCATGAACTAGAACAAAATGTCCCGAATTCAATAATGTACTTGAAACATGTAAAAATGTTCACAAAAAACGAAAAAATGTTCGTGAATTTCAAAATATTCCCAAAAAATCAAGAAACTTCATCAGTTCAAAAATGTTTGCTGATTCGAAAAATGTTTATGAATTCGAAAAAAACGTTCGTGCATTTCAAAAACTGTTCACAAAATAAAGAAATGTTTGTTAAATTCAGAAAATGTTCATGCATTTCAAAAAATTGTTCACAAATGCTCCTGCTACATTGATCAGCTTTGGGCCTTCACTCGCCGCGTCGCGTGTTCCTTTTTCATCGCCTCATGTCCACTATGCTCGAAATAAAATCTTTGCTCGAAACAAAATCTTCTTTGTCCCTCATGTCCCCGTCGCCCCCGTCGGCCGGATGACAGGTACCGCCGAGCCGAGGCACCGACCGGAAGAAGCGTCCAGTTCCGAGCTTCCCAGCCCCTGCTCCCGTGCTCCGTCTGCGGTGCTAACCGAGCATGCGTGGCATCAGCACCGGGGCCACACGTTGCCATGCATGGTCACTCGTGGCAACTGCATGTTGATGTGCTGCATGTCGACTGATCTAGGTGCAGTGTTCAAAAAAAGACTGATCTAGGTGCCGACGCCACAAGGAATTTCGTAGGCTCTTAAAACCCTCGTGTTGTTACACGCTACTCACACGTTGGCATGGCTGTGGCAAAATTGCATACAACATGATTCTTCTTTCGTTGCAAAATTGCATTGACAGGCACAGCCCCTCTTTTTAAGCGGGAAATAACAGAATGCGATATTCGTTTGTTTTTTTTGTTACATGCCATCTCTCAAGTCTCAACTAGTACCAGATTCAGTCAGTCAGTCAACCCCGCAAAAAAAAATCAGTTTTTTTTTAAACGGATAAAAAAAAATCAGTCAGTCAAGCAGTAACGGAGCATGCCGCATGCGGGCGTGCGTATGCATACGAAATACGGATCCCTCTCACAGCTGACCGCCAAAACTACCGCGGCCGCGGTGCAGGCGCGCACGGTCGAAAGTAGCCGTTGCACGTTGGTGGGTGAGGCTATTTAATCTCGGCCGCGTACTGAATAATGGAACGACCGTTTCAAACTCGAATCGCAAGATGTCTTGTCATTAGAGATATCTTCTCTTTTACTGAAATGTATTGCCACTAGTAGAGATACCAAGTAACAGTTGAACAAGAAAGTGAAAAAAAAGAGCAACGGACGACGTGTACGCGAGTAAATGGTCCGAAACCTTGGAAGACAGCAACGGCATGGCCGCGTCGCTCTCGGACAGCTGATGAGATGTCAAAGTGTGAGGCGCACACACAAGCAAAAGGGTAAAGAAAAGGGAAAGAAACGCATGATGTGTACGTCGATAGATACATGTACGTGGCCGTCGCTGTATTGGGCCGCTTGACCGCGTACGCCGCGCGGAGGCGCGGGAAAGACGAGACTTTTCACCGTTTGGCAAAACGCCATCTCGTTCTCACGTCAGCCCCCGGACGGACCCCGGTGCTCGGCGTGCGTCAAGGTGACACGCGCGCGAAGAGCGCGGCTCCGCTCGTGCCCAGCTTGTGGCTTCTGAATTGGAGGATGCGTACCGATATCTTTGTCTCGTCTCGGGAGATTAATTTGGCTTCTCCGAGACGGATGGAAACTTCGCAACAGCTGCTTGACGTGACGGGCAACTAGGCAGGTCGACGAGCGAGGTCAAGGAGCACCGAACCGGCAAAGAGCATATTCTCTCCTCTCTCTTTTTCAGAGAGAGAGTTTTCAGAATATTTTGGGAGTCGAAAAGCATGACTATTCTGTGCGTAAGCAAAACCAAGTACAAACGTCATCGCCGCTGATAAAAGAGCGGGAAATGTCGTCGTTTTCCCGAGACAACAAAATGTTGTTTTCTCACATTGTCGCAATAACAATAATTCGAATAGAAAACAAAGAAAAACGCGCAAACTTCAAAAAAAGATAGACCTGTGCGCGCAAGCGCGAGAGGACTTTCCTCTAGACTCGGTGCGAGAGCGACCCCAACGTGCGCCAAAAACTTTTCAGAAGGGAACGCTCGCTCTGGAAATGGTCAATTGCTTCGCACGGTTGCCACGAGACGAGACCAGCTCTTCTTCTTATGGTCTCCTGGATGACGGGAGCCCCGCCGACGGCTCCTTTCCGTGTACTGTTGTACTGCTACTGTAGATCGGCAGAACCTTCTAGCTAGCCGCCGTCTCACCTGCACTGCACACGTGCACCCGACGCGTGCGTGCGGATGGACGGATGTCCTCCCCAGAATCCAGGCGGGACGCACGCGGCCTAGACACGCTCTGCCCGTGTCCCAGCGGTTGCCCGTCTCATCGCACGCGTGCGTGCGTTGGCCAACGGAACTGTCCCGTTCGATCGGTTTGCATGCAGCCGACTCGGCTTTGGCTGTTGCTCCGTGTGGCTCTGGTCGATTTGTGTTGTAGAGTAGTAGTATTTCCTTTGGGTATACGTGAGCATTGCTTTCGATCATCAATGTGGACGTCTTGCTACGTGTTGATTTTTTTTTTTTTGTGGGTGCTACGTGTTGAATTCGTGCAGGCGCCGTCACCGTCTCGGAAGTTAAAGCTAGTACTACTACTATCTCAAGAGCACCCCACATATATGGTACTGGCTACGTGCGGAAGTAGTAGTCTGTTGTAGATGCCGGCCATGTTCCTTCACCGTGTTCTCGAACCTGCTTCAGCTCGAGAAGTTCGTTTTCGTGCAGGAACCGGCCGGGAATCCTCTGGTTTGAGATGCATGGACATAGGGACTGGCTACGTGCCAGTCGACTGATTCTTTTCTTAGGGTCAGTCACTTTTTCTTTATACGGTGAAGGAACATGAAAGACAAGGGTGAACAGTTGACTGGCACGGTGAAGGCAGGATGTATTGCCACACGTGTTAGGGTCAGTCACTTTTTTTAGGGTCAGTTGACTGGAACAGTTGACTGGCACGGTGACTGATTCTTTTCTTAGGGTCAGTCACTTTTTTTCACTTTCTTGTTCAACTGTTCACTTTTTTCTTCTCTTTTACTGAAATGTATTGCCACTACGTGTTGATTTTTTTTTTTTGTGGGTGCAGGATTTCAAAAGCGCTCCAAATTTCTAAATAATTGTGAATTTTGAAAAAAAAAATCAGGAAATCATAAAATGATCATGAATTTAGAAAAAGAATATTCATGATTTTGATTTGTTTTCAAGAAATCATAAAATGTTCGCACATTAGAAAATTGTTCGTGATTTTGTAAAATGTACTCATATTTAAATAATGTTCACAATTTTTAAAAATATTCTCATATTCAAATAATATTCATGAACTAGAACAAAATGTCCCGAATTCAATAATGTACTTGAAACATGTAAAAATGTTCACAAAAAACGAAAAAATGTTCGTGAATTTCAAAATATTCCCAAAAAATCAAGAAACTTCATCAGTTCAAAAATGTTTGCTGATTCGAAAAATGTTTATGAATTCGAAAAAAACGTTCGTGCATTTCAAAAACTGTTCACAAAATAAAGAAATGTTTGTTAAATTCAGAAAATGTTCACGCAGGATTCATCCTGGGTGGCAACGCTTGGCCTGGCTGGCGGTACATGCATGCATGCGTTCAAGCAATTGTTTCGCATGTCATGCGTGGATGATGGTGGGTCCCACTAACATGCATGCATTCGAACTTTTCAGCTAGATGGAGATGAGTACATGCATTACACATAAGTGCAAACAACACGTTTTTATAAGTTTTCAGAAATATGATATAAAAATTAACAAAATAAATATAATGATTTTTTCTAAGCAAGAATATATTAGTAGCATTGGTATTGCCCATTAAGAATATAGAAAGTGAAAAAAACTTGCACACAACATTATATTCGAATCACACTTTTGATAATACACAAAGAATAAACATATAATAGTGCAATTTTCACAATCTAGTACTCCCTCCGTTCCTAAATATAAGTCTTTTAAGAGATTTCAATATGGAGCACATACAGAGCAAAATGAGTGGATCTACACTCTAAAATATGTCTATATACATCTGTATGTAGTTCATATTGGAATCTCTAAGAAGACTTATATTTAGGAATGGAGGATAATTTACACACATATTGTATAGTGCTTGCATTTATACTTACACACAGAAAAAAATAAGAAATAATGAATTAGTGGCATTAGTATTCCCTTTTAAGAAGAAGAAAATTAAAAAGGACAAAATTTGCACACAGTTTATACATAAATTGCATTTTTTATAATATGCAAGAATAAACATATAATAGTGGAATGATATCGGTATTGCACTTATAGAAAGAAAATGGAATAAGAAAACAAAATAACGAAGTTTTCTATGAAAGAATGAAACCCTTCAAGAAGAAAGAAAAAAAAACTAAAACTAAATCAAAACAATGAAGTTTTCTAGGGAACAACGAACCCCTTTAAGAAAAAATTGCACACAAGTTTGTACTGAAATTGCACTTTTAGTAATATGCAAAAAAAGGAACATATAATATTGCAATTTCGCACTCTACTATAATTTCCACACATGTTGTATAGTACTTGCGTGTCTACTTACTTAAAAACACAAAAATAAAAAATAACATTTTCTAAAAAAGAATGAAGTAGGCATTGGTATAAGCCTCTAAGAAGAAAGGAATAAAAATTAAATCATGCTAAATTTGCACATAATTTACACATAAATTGCACGTTTTATATATATGCACGAACAAACATATAATAGTAGAATTCACATAAAAATAAGTTTCAAAATATGAATGAATTATTGTCATTGGTATTACCCTTAAATAAGAAAGAAAGTGAAATAAAACTTGAAGCAAAAAATTCCTTACAATTAGTACAAAAATTGCACTTTTTATAATATGTAACAAGAAACATATAGTAGTGAAATTTCCATACCCTAATACAACGTATACATGTATTTGCGTGCATACATTTACACACTCTCAACATCCAAAAATACACATAAAGAAAAAAAACTCAACAAAAGACAAAATAAAAGCAAACACGTGCAAAAAATAGAAGCAAGCACAAGCAAAAAAGTCATGCACGCACACAAAAATTGGCATGCATTTCATCCATCCATGTGGGTGCAACAGTCACGAAGTAGAGACATGCATGAATGGGGGCTTGATGTAGGGTGGATACCCTTGGGCCGATCTTTCACGATTGGAGCGGATCCTATGAAGAACACGAAGAACACGAGGGGAAATCATGAGGGGAAACACGAGGGGAAACACGAGAGAATCACTCAAACCAACAAGATTCGATTACACATGTGCTAGATCCTCGAAACATAAAGAGATACACGATCCAAATCCAACAAAGGACGATACAAGTAGCTAGTTCATCTCCGTGAGGAGGTCTTGAATCCGCGAGGGATCTTCCCGTGAGGGGTCTTGAATCCAAGCGTGGATCTTCTCCGAAGAGGCCGCGGTCTCTCGATCGAGAAGAACCACAAGGATGAGCAAAGCTCTATCTCTATAATGAGCTAAACCATTGCTGACCCTAACTAGGAGGAGGTGGGAGAGTATATATAGTCTAGGGCCACGAAGGGGTAAGTGGGAGAGAGTTTACATGGGCTCTCGGCCTGCATCTGCATAGGAGTGCCGGATGTCCGGGCTGGGGGCCGGATGTCCGGCGGCTCGCGAGGAGCCGGATGTCCGGGCCTCTGGCCGGATGTCCGGGCTAGACTTGTCTGCTCCTGTGCTCTCTGGATAGGCGGGGCCGGATGTCCGGGCGAAGGGGCCGGATGTCCGTGGCTTCGGGAGGAGCCGGATGTCCGGGGTGATGGCCGGATGTCCGGGCTGCGCTGGTCCTTTGCGGTGCTCTCTGGATAGCCGATGCCGGATTTTCGGGGCAGGGGCCGGATGTCCGGCCGGGACCGGATGTCCGGGACATGTCGGGATGTCCGGCTGCTGTAGCAGCTGGCTCTTCTTCCTTCTCCTTCCTTCACTCCCGCGGACACTTGGCCTTGGTCCTTGGGCTCTTCATGGTCTCCTCGGGTGTACCTGAGTTTGCACAAGGTCCGCGCTTGAAGTAGCATCCATGTCTTACATGCGGAAAGGGAAGATTCGGAAAGGAGCGAGTTCACCTTAGGTCCAATGGCGTGTGCTCGAGGTCTCAACATGTGGGCACTTGGGGCTTGGGGAGTAGTCGTAGTGTACATGGGGATGATCGTAGGATGCTCCGCATCATCTCCCCTCCCTTGGGAAAGATCCGACCTCGGATCGAAAAGCTCATCACCATGGAAATGGTTGTCGTGGACGAACTTGTAGTTGGACGGAGTTGAAGACATGGCGCAATCCAAGTACTCCAAGGTGTCGCCGGAGTGGTATACATGCAAAAAGAGCAAACACAAACGACACTCGGAAATACAATGGTTAGCACACACTAGGTGTCCATCAAAGAAGCATGTGTTCGTCCAATAAGATTGATCATGACAAGGTGCATGAAGCTTAGCCAAATGATATAGAATGATATGTAAAGCATTCATGTAAGCAAAAGCATTTGATGTCTGCACAAAGGTGTTGTGAATGTGATTAATGCTACCATTGTGCAAAATGATGTCATAATGGGACGGTGTATCGAAAGCATGAACATGGTAATTGGTGCTCAATGTGACTATGTGATCATGCAATTGATGGTGGGCAATATGATCATGATGTATGAATATGCCATCAAGAAAGATCACAACAAATTTGCTTAGGAAGTTCATAAGCTCATATATCATGGATGACATAGAAATGGAAGATGCAACAAGGCAATCATAATGTGAGTCAATCCATCCATAAGATGCAAATTTGTTATGGGTGGTGTTGTACCATAGCTCAATGTCGTGGTAGTAGTGGTGGTCTGGTGGTGAATCCACTAAGTCCGAGTAGTCCTCAACTTGAAGGTCCATAGGGTCCATCTCCAATGTCGGTCCTCCATCCAATAGATGTATCATGTAGACAACAAGAAGGAAACAACAATGAAAGAATGACACATCCAATATGCGTATGTGAGAATGGCTCAAAGGGAATGAGTTCATCTTTACGAGGATGTTGAAAATATTGGCGTTGCACTGTTGGGGAACGTAGTAATAAATCAAAAAAAATTCCTACGCATCACCAAGATCAATCTATGGAGAGACTAGCAACAAGAGAGAGAGGAGTGCATCTTCATACCCTTGAAGATCGCGATGCGGAAGCGTTGCAAGAACGCGGTTGGAGGAGTCGTACACGCAGCGATTCAGATCACGGTCGATTCCGATCTAAGCACCGAACAACGGTGCCTCCGCGTTCAACACACGTGCAGCCCGGTGACGTCTCCCGTGCCTTGATCCAGCAAGGAGGAGGGAGAGGTTGGGGAAGACAGCTCCAGCAGCACGACGGCGTGGTGGTGGAACTTGCAGTTCTCCGGCAGGGCTTCGCCAAGCTCAAACGGAGGAGGAGGAGGTGTTGGAGAGGGGGAGGGCTGCGCCAGGGGAGAGGTTGTGGCCTCCCTCCCACCCCTCCACTATTTATAGGCTGGGGGGGAGAGGGGGCCGGCCCCCTAGATCCCATCTAGGGTTGGGGGCGGCGGCCAAGGGGGGGAGGAGTGCCTCCCAAGTCAAGTGGAGGCCCTCCCCCTTTAGGGTTTCCCCTCTCCCATGCGCATGGGCCTTAGGGGGGCTGGTTCCCCTAGCCCATTAAGGCTAGGGCGCCCCCTTACAGCCCATGCTGCTGTATTGGACGTGGTGGAACACTTTCCGGACTTCCGGACCCCTCCGGAATCCTCCGGAACCTTTCGAAAGCTTCCCGGTACAATACCGAAAAACCCGAACTTTTTCCGGAACCCCAATAACAACTTCCCATATATAAATCTTTACCTCCGGACCATTCCAGAACTCCTCGTGACGTCCGGGATCTCATCCGGGACTCCGAACAACATTCGGTATTCACATACTATTTCCCATAACAACCCTAGAGTCACCGAACCTTAAGTGTGTAGACTCTATGGGTTCGGGAACCACGCAGACATGACCGAGACATCTCTCCGGCCAATAACCAACAGCGGGATTTGGATACCCATGTTGGCTCCCACATGTTCCACGATGATTTCATCGGATGAACCACGATGTCGAGGATTCAATCAATCCCGTATACAATTCCCTTTGTCTACCGGTATGATACTTGCCCGAGATTCGATCGTCGGTATCCCTATACCTTGTTCAATCTCGTTACCGGCAAGTCTCTTTACTCGTTCTGTAATGCATGATCCCATGGCTAACTCTTTAGTCACATTGAGCTCATTATGATGATGCATTACCGAGTGGGCCCAGAGATACCTCTCCGTCATACGGAGTGACAAATCCCAGTCTCGATTCGTGCCAACCCAACAGACACTTTCGGAGATACCTGTAGTGCACCTTTATGGTCACCCAGTTACATTGTGACGTTTGATACACCCAAAGCATTCCTACGGTATCCGGGAGTTGCACAATCTCATGGTCTAAGGAAATGATACTTGACATTAGAAAAACTTTAGCAGACGAACTACACGATCTAGTGCTATGCTTAGGATTGGGTCTTGTCCATCACATCATTCTCCTAATGATGTGATCCCGTTATCAACGACATCCAATGTCCATGGTCAGGAAACCGTAACCATCCATTGATCAACGAGCTAGTCAACTAGAGGCTCACTACGGACATGTTGTGGTCTATGTATTCACACATGCATTACGATTTCCGGATACAATTATCATGGACAAGGAAATATAATAATAACCACTTTATTATTGCCTCTAGGGCATATTTCCAACATGCACGTCATGTACGCCTTTACATAACCAATATGTCTCATGACGGTATCGCCTTGTGAATCCTTCAAAATGAAAGAACATGAAAAACACTCGGAAAAACAAATGAGGTTAGCGGAAATGCAAAACCAATCATTCGAAGGGGGAAATACCCAAAAAGTGTTCTCAACATTCTTATCATAAGAAAGGACAAGGGAATTTGGCATGGTATGTAAGTATATGATGCTAGAACAACCAAAAACTTTAAGCTCAATCAAACAAGCATGCATCACAAGTAAGTTATCCATGTCTCCAAGATCAATAAGCATAGCAAGTTGGCACTCAATACAAGGTGATTTGAGAGATGCAACTAATGGAGACAAGAGACAATGGTCAAGACAAATCAAGTGAGAGGCATGAACATATATGTCATCAACCCAAGAAAGCGCGTAATAATGGAACATGGGTGATGCGACAAAGCAAGCAATCATAGTGATCAAGTCAAGCAAGCTAGTAGTGCGAAGATGCAACGTACTAGAAGGAATCATGGCAAGCATGTCATGGGTGCAAATAGTGGTCATGAATAATGCACATGACATATCACAAGCATGAAAGCAAGATATGAGGAAAATATCATCAATGTAGTGGCGAGAGGCCATATGTAAATAGCAATGGGACATCATGACTCTCCCAACACAAGAATCAATAATAGCATGTGGCACATGGTAAACATGGCAATAGCAACAAGGATCTCCGCCAAGCATGCAAATACACATAGTATTAGTAGAATGGTGGATCATATGTAAGTGCAAGCAAGGGTCACAATTGCATGGCAAAGGCATATAAGCAAGCATAACATGCAAAGTGAACACGACAAAATAAGCATAAGGTGATAAATGGTATATGGCCCATAGCCGTGTGAGAGCCAAGTAGAAGAGATGTGCGTAGTCGTTGCACGGAGGGGACGGTGGTAAGGATAGTCCATGGGATCCCAAGTCATCGTTGCTCTCAAGAGCTCGTTTCATCAACTCTTGGGATTGAGAGGTTGACGAGTATATATGAGTACCTACACAAAACAAAGGCAAAGGGAAAATTATGTGTGCATGGTATATATACACATCATCCATCATGATGCATACGTGCATGTGTTGGTTAGCACAAAATATCCAATGCTCAAATAAGTGAGATGCGTGATATAGAAACATGTCATCCATCATGAGAGGTTTGTTAATATGTATAGCATAATGGAGACTCAAATTTTGTAATGCATCATGATAAATATGTAGAGCATTGTTATTCATGGAATGCATATGGTGCACGCAATTATGGGAATCATGCAAAGTATGGAATGCATCAAAATCTCCTAATATGTATGAGGAAACTATGGGGGTCTCCTCATGAGCATTAGTGGAAACATCACATGGAGAATGTTGACAACATCCAAAACAAAGCATATTTGGAACAATGTGATCATGGCATGGCATAGTAGATGAATTGCGCAAATCATGTAAAGGAAGCATGGCAATATCATCACATGAAAAACAAAAGCCAATGACCATCATCTCGTCATCTATGCCATAAGTGCAAATAGGATTTATTTTAATGGGGCATGCAAAATTACTATGTTGAGATTGAAATGATGCAATATGGGAGATCTCACTCATAGCATATGACAAGTTCAATGGATTGTCAAACATGAAGTGACCAATAGAATTTTCACATGATATCCTATGGAGCATAGCATCACAACTAGGCAACTCAACAAGCTCATCATCATATTCATCATAAATGGGTGGCATATCGAAACAAGACATGGTATGTGGTGAATCCATAAGGTGATCATCATCATGCAAGCAATCATTGTCAAGATAGTCCACTAGTGTGACAAGAGAAGCACCATCACCTATGTTACCTTTGGAGCATCGCTCATGTGTTGTAGGTGAGGTGTTGAAGACCAAGTCGTGGTCATCGTCATCTTGATGGAACCATGTGGGGGGTGCATCATCGTCCACCATGGCCATCGTCGTCTCCATTGGAGGTATGGACTCGTCGAGGATAGGCATGTCATCATGTAGGAGACCTAGCACCAAAAGGGAAAACACACTCGAAGTAGAGGGTCAGTCGTTAGAAATCATAGTGGCCTCACATGCCGTGTCAACTACCTCACTCACTAAGTGTTGTGGCTCACTCACTCCCGGTAAGATGCTCTCACTCCTATGGTTGGTGGAGTCACTCAAATGGCTCTCAACCTCACATAGGATGTGTGGCATGCTCTCAAGTGTGGGGCTAGTGGTGGTCACACTCATCTTCTGATAGGAAATGCTCTCAATGTCACATATGGTAGAGTCACTCATCTCACTCATGGGGTGGTGGCTCTCCTCACATGGCCATTGGGGCATCTCATCATATGTGGGTGTCGGAGAGATGTTGGTGCAAATGTCTCCATGCTCAACTCATATCGCCGCCTTGGTTGAAGGGATAGTCCCATGCTCAACCTCCTCATCCATAACGCCTCCAAAGATGAATGCCGTAGGATGTGGCAAATCATCGCTCTCCTCTGAGACCAAAGATAAAGTCTCATGTGCGGTCTCGTAGCTTGACTCGGAGTAGGAGTCCAATATGGGCGCCGTCGTTATGTTGTTGAAGAAGTTCACGCTCATCGCCGTGGTCGAAGGGGATGGCCCTAGCTCGACCTTCTTGTCACCGTCTTGTTGTAGGAGGCCCATATGATGTGGCACCTCGTAGCTCGTCTTCATGACCGAAGGGAATTTTCCTTGCTCGGCCATTTTCCTTGAGGGGCTTCCGAAGATGGAAGTGTCGCCCTCGCTTGTAGGTGGTCGCCTCGTTGTTGAAGATGTCGATGTAGGCAAACTCATGGGAAGTAGGCGAAGATGCCGTACGTCCAAAGGCGAAGATGCCTTGATAGCACTTGGTGAAGATGCCGAAGTAGTGGTGGTAGTAGCCGTAGAGTCCTCTTGGTGGTGCTTGTCTCGCGGTCTTCTCTTGTGCTCATGAAGGTTGGCCGTAGCTTGATGTAGAGCTTGTTGGGACTTGTAGGTAGGCGCATCTCGAGCATCTTCATGTTGATGGTGTCGTTGTCGTACTTGAGATCGTAGTAGATGTCGTGTGTCGCCGTCGTGCACATGTTGCTTGGATGTGACTTGCCCTTCATGACGATGTGGATCACGAATGTGATGATGGTCGCCATGTAGATGTGGACGTGGACGACTTGAGCTTGCATCGCATGGGCGCTCCGAAGATGGTCGACTTGCGCGCCGTCGCCTTGAGGATGATGAAGGGGAAGAATGGTTGATCAACAAGGCCCGAATCTCCTCCATCCTTGCATCTTCCTCCTCTTTTAGTGCGGAAAGCTTGTTGTTGAAGTAGTCTCTTGTATGTGCTTCGGAGTGTCGTATGTCGATGGCGAGGTTGTCGATGCGCTCTCGCAATCTTGATTGTGCGCCTTGCATTTGTTGTTGTAGATCGAAGATGGACGCTTTGGTGATGTAGTTGTTCGCGCCGTCGTTGTTGTGGAAGACCGGAGATGAAACGCCTTGCCTATCCATCACAAGACTCGAGCAAATATGAGTGGAAGAAAGGAGAGAACTATACCAAATGTACCTTGACCGATGTTGAAGATGGATCAATGATCACTCAATAATGTAACAAGGAAATAGCACAATTGGTAACGATCTCATCAATTTCTCACACCTACACAAGTAAGGCTTATGGTGGAGCTCGGTGAGGATAGTGGCACAAAAATTTGATGCAAATGTTAGCAAGAGTCAATAATGTTGAAAGAGAATCACAAATTCGCAAGTGAAACAAGTAGACCAATAGCAATGAATGGCACACGGAAACACACACACGGATAGATAAATGGGGTCGTGCAACCAAGGAACGAGCTCAAAATGTGGAATCCATGGAAAATGCTCTTGTTGCACAACTCTAGAGAGACGCTAGCACGATTGCTCAATAGGCAGATACGACACTTGTGCACAACCTATAGGAGACAAAAATGCAACGACTTCTATCCCAAGTATACTATGTATGTATGGTTCCCGGTGTTACTCTCAAGATGATCCAAGATTATCTTATATGCAATGTGGTATGATGCTATGGCTATTGCTTACAAGCTCTTTGCTCTTTCTCTTTTGCTTAAAAGCTTATTCTTTTTTTTTGGTATGGCCACTTTTGCGAAATGCACAAACCAAGATAGCAATTGTGTATATGCGGGAACAATCTTGTGGCACACGAGATGATATGATGATACCAAGATGATACCAATATGATATGGTATGTATGCAATGGAAGGTGTATATCGATGATCACTAATGTGCACAAGTAGCGTGGCCCGGCAATACTCAAATGGCTAGTCTCGATAGGCAAGTGAAGCAAAATGGGCTAGGGGTTAACAATGCAATTGCAAGGGGAATATACAATGGTGTCGTCGAGGTTACTGTCGTAGTTCTAAGTCTGACAGTAGAATAGGGGGTAGGTATGAGGAGGCAAGATCCTAGCTACGGTGAGCTTGTGCACGCAAGATTTACGAGTTCAGGCCCTTCTCGGAGGAAGTAACAGCCCTACGTCTCGGTGCCCGGGGGCTCGGTCGATTGGATTATGCGTGAAGTTACAGGTGTTGGGGATCGGTGTAGAAATTAAAAAAATTCTACGCATCACCAAGATCAATCTATGGAGAGACTAGCAACGAGAGAGAGGGGAGTGCATCTTCATACCCTTGAAGATCACGATGCGGAAGCGTTGCAAGAACGCGGTTGGAGGAGTCGTACACGCAGCGATTCAGATCGCGGTCGATACCGATCTAAGCGCCGAACAACGGCGCCTCCGCGTTCAACACACGTGCAGCCCGGTGAAGTCTCCCGCGCCTTGATCCAGCAAGGAGGAGGGAGAGGTTGGGGAAGACAACTCCGGCAGCACGACGGCGTGGTGGTGGAGCTTGCAGTTCTCCGGCAGGGCTTCGCCAAGCTCAACGGAGGAGGAGGGGGTGTTGGAGAGGGGAAGGGCTGCGCCTTGGATGAGGTGCTGCTGCCCTCCCTCCTCCCCTCTATTTATAGGGCCAAGGGGGAAGGGGGCCGGCCCCTCTAGATGAGATCTAGACGGGGGCGGCGGCCAAGGGGAGGGGGCTTGCCCCCCAAGCCAAGGGGGGCGCCCCCTTTAGGGTTTCCCCCCAACCCTAGGCGCATGGGCCCTAAGGGGGGATGGCGCCCAGCCCACTTAGGGGCTGGTTCCCTTCCACATACAGCCCATAGGGCCCTCCGGGGTAGGTGGACCCTCCCGGTGGACCCCCGGAACCCCTTCGGTGGTCCAGGTACAATACCGGCAAACCCCCGAATACTTCCGGTGACCGTATGATGACTTCCCATATATAAATCTTCACCTCCGGACCATTCTGGAACTCCTCGTGATGTCCGGCATCTCATCCGGGACTCCGAACAACATTCGGTAACCACATACTATTTCCCATAACAACTCTAGCGTCACCGAACCTTAAGTGTGTAGACCCTACGGGTTCAGGAACCATGCAGACATGACCGAGACATCTCTCCGGCCAATAACCAACAGCGGGATCTGGATACCCATGTTGGCTCCCACATGTTCCACGATGATATCATCGGATGAACCACGATGTCGAGGATTCAATCAATCCCGTACGCAATTCCCTTTGTCCATCGGTATGTTACTTGCCCGAGATTCGATCGTCGGTATCCCCATACCTCATTCAATCTCGTTACCGGCAAGTCTCTTTACTCGTTCCGTAACGCATGATCCCATGGCTAACTCTTTAGTCACATTGAGCTCATTATGATGATGCATTACCGAGTGGGCCCAGAGATACCTCTCCGTCAAACGGAGTAACAAATCCCAGTCGCGATTCGTGCCAACCCAACAGACACTTTCGGAGATACCTGTAGTGCACCTTTATGGTCACCCAGTTACGTTGTGACGTTTGATACACCTAAAGCATTCCTACAGTATCCGGGAGTTGCACAATCTCATGGTCTAAGGAAATGATACTTGACATTAGAAAAGCTCTAGCAAACGAACTACACGATCTTGTGCTATGCTTAGGATTGGGTCTTGTCCATCACATCATTCTCCTAATGATGTGATCCCATTATCAATGACATCCAATGTCCATGGTTAGGAAACCATAACCATCTATTGATCAACGAGCTAGTCAACTAGAGGCTTACTAGGGACATGCTGTGATCTATGTATTCACACATGTATTACAGTTTCCGGTTAATACAATTATAGCATGAACAAAAGACAATTATCATGAACAAGGAAATATAATAATAACCACTTTATTATTGCCTCTAGGGCATATTTCCAACAGTCTCCCACTTGCACTAGAGTCAATAATCTAGTTACATTGTGATGAATCGAACACCCATAGAGTTCTGGTGTTGATCATGTTTTGCTCGTGGAAGAGGTTTAGTCAACGGATCTGCGACATTCAGATCCGTATGCACTTTACAAATATCTATGTCTCCATCTTGAACATGTTCACGAATGGAGTTGAAACGACGCTTGATATGCCTGGTCTTCTTGTGAAATCTGGGCTCCTTGGCAAGGGCAATAGCTCCATTGTTATCACAGAAGAGAGTCATTGGGCCCGACGCATTGGGAATAACTCCTAGGTCGGTGATGAACTCCTTCATCCAGACTGCTTCCTGTGCTGCCTCCGAGGCTGCTATGTACTCCGCTTCACATGTAGATCCCGCCACGACGCTTTGCTTGCAACTGCACCAGCTGCATGCCCCACCATTCAAAATATACACGTATCCGGTTTGTGACTTGGAGTCATCCAGATCTGTGTCAAAGCTAGCGTCGACGTAACCCTTTACGACGAGCTCTTTGGCACCTCCATAAACGATAAACATATCCTTAGTCCTTTTCAAGTACTTTAGGATGTTCTTGACCGCTGTCCAGTGTTCCATGCCGGGATTACTTTGGTACCTCCCTACCAAACTTACGGCGAGGTTCACATCAGGTCTGGTACACAGCATGACATACATAATAGACCCTATGGCTGAGGCATAGGGGATGACACTCATCTTTTCTCTATCTTCTGCCGAGGTCGGGCATTGAGCCATGCTCAATCTCACACCTTGCAATACAGGCAAGAACCCCTTCTTGGACTGATCCATATTGAACTTCTTCAATATCTTGTCAAGGTATGTGCTTTGCGAAAGACCAATGAGGCGTCTCGATCTATCTCTATAGATCTTGATGCCTAATATGTAAGCAGCTTCTCCAAGGTCCTTCATTGAAAAACACTTATTCAAGTAGGCCTTTATGCTTTCCAAGAATTCTATATCATTTCCCATTAATAGTATGTCATCCACATATAATATGAGAAATGCTACAGAGCTCCCACTCACTTTCTTGTAAACACAGGCTTCTCCATAAGTCTGTGTAAACCCAAACGCTTTGATCATCTCATCAAAGCGAATGTTCCAACTCCGAGATGCTTGCACCAGCCCATAGATTGAGCGCTGGAGCTTGCATACCTTGTCAGCATTCTTAGGATCGACAAAACCTTCCGGCTGCATCATATACAATTCTTCCTTAAGGAAACCATTAAGGAATGCCGTTTTGACGTCCATTTGCCATATCTCATAATCATAGAATGCGGCAATTGCTAACATGATTCGGACGGACTTCAGCTTCGCTACGGGTGAGAAGGTCTCATCGTAGTCAACCCCTTGAACTTGTCGATAACCCTTAGCGACAAGTCGAGCCTTATAGATGGTCACATTACCATCCGCGTCTGTCTTCTTCTTAAAGATCCATTTGTTCTCTATGGCTTGTCGATCATCGGGCAAGTCTGTCAAAGTCCATACTTCGTTTTCATACATGGATCCTATCTCGGATTTCATGGCTTCAAGCCATTTGTTCGAATCCGGGCCCGCCATCGCTTCTTCATAGTTCGAAGGTTCACCGTTGTCTAACAACATGATTTCCAGGACAGGGTTGCCGTACCACTCTGGTGCAGAACGTGTCCTCATGGACCTACGAAGTTCAGTAGCAACTTGATCCGAAGTTTCATGATCATCATCATTAACTTCCTCTCTAGTCGGTGCAGGCACCACAGAAACATCTTCCTGAGCTGCGCTACTCTCCGGTTCAAGAGGGGGTACCTCATCAAGTTCTACTTTCCTCCCACTTACTTCTTTCGAGAGAAACTCTTTCTCCAGAAAGGATCCATTCTTGGCAACAAAGATCTTGCCTTCGGATCTAAGGTAGAAGGTATACCCAATAGTTTCCTTAGGGTATCCTATGAAGACGCATTTTTCCGATTTGGGTTCGAGCTTTTCAGGTTGAAGTTTCTTGACATAAGCATCGCATCCCCAAACTTTCAGAAATGACAGCTTAGGTTTCTTCCCAAACCATAATTCATACGGTGTCATCTCAACGGATTTCGACGGAGCCCTATTTAAAGTGAATGCGGCAGTCTCTAAAGCATAACCCCAAAATGATAGCGGTAGATCGGTAAGAGACATCATAGATCGCACCATATCTAATAGAGTGTGATTACGACGTTCGGACACACCATTATGCTGAGGTGTTCCAGGTGGCGTGAGTTGTGAAACAATTCCACATTTCCTTAAGAGCGTGCCAAATTCGTGACTCAAATATTCTCCTCCACGATCTGATCGTAAGAACTTTATTTTCCTGTCACATTGATTCTCTACCTCACTCTGAAATTCCTTGAACTTTTCAAAGGTCTCAGACTTGTGTTTCATTAAGTAGACATACCCATATCTACTTAAGTCATCGGTGAGGGTGAGAACATAACGATAACCACCACGAGCCTCAACGCTCATTGGACCACACACATCAGTATGTATGATTTCCAATAAGTTGGTTGCTCGCTCCATTGTTCCGGAGAACGGAGTCTTGGTCATTTTGCCCATGAGGCATGGTTCGCACGTGTCAAATGATTCATAATCAAGAGACTCCAAAAGTCCATCTGCATGGAGTTTCTTCATGCGTTTGACACCAATGTGACCAAGGCGGCAGTGCCACAAGTATGTGGGACTATCATTATCAACCTTACATCTTTTGGCATTCACAATATGAATATGTGTAACATCACATTCGAGATTCAATAAGAATAAACCATTGACCAGCGGGGCATGACCATAAAACATATCTCTCATATAAATAGAACAACCATTATTCTCGGATTTAAATGAGTAGCCATCTCGCATCAAACGAGATCCTGATACAATGTTCATGCTCAAAGCTGGTACTAAATAACAATTATTGAGGTTTAAAACTAATCCCAAAGGTAGATGTAGAGGTAGCGTGCCAACGGCGATCACATCGACCTTGGAACCATTCCCGACGCGCATCGTCACCTCGTCCTTCGTCAGTCTCCGCTTATTCCGCAGCTCCTGTTTTGAGTTACAAATATGAGCAACCGCACCGGTATCAAATACCCAGGAGCTACTACGAGCGCTGGTAAGGTACACATCAATAACATGTATATCACATACACCTTTGGTATTGCCGGCCTTCTTATCCGCTAAGTACTTGGGGCAGTTCCGCTTCCAGTGACCGTTTCCCTTGCAATAAAAGCATTCAGTCTCAGGCTTGGGTCCATTCTTTGGCTTCTTCCTGGCAGCTTGCTTACCGGGCGCGGCAACTCCCTTGCCGTCCTTCTTGAAGTTCTTTTTCCCCTTGCCTTTCTTGAACTTAGTGGTTTTATTCACCATCAACACTTGATGTTCCTTTTTGATCTCCACCTCCGCTGATTTCAGCATTGAATATACCTCAGGAATGGTTTTTTCCATCCCCTGCATATTGAAGTTCATCACAAAGCTCTTGTAGCTAGGTGGAAGCGACTGAAGGATTCTGTCAACGACCGCGTCATCCGGGAGATTAACTCCCAGCTGAGACAAGCGGTTGTGCAACCCAGACATTTTGAGTATGTGCTCGCTGACAGAATTATTCTCCTCCATCTTACAACTGTAGAACTTGTCGGAGACTTCATATCTCTCGACTCGGGCATGAGCTTGGAAAACCATTTTTAGCTCTTGGAACATCTCATATGCTCTGTGTTGCTCAAAACGCTTTTGGAGCCCCGGTTCTAAGCTGTAAAGCATGCCGCACTGAACCGGGGAGTAATCATCACTACGCGACTGCCAGGCGTTCATAACGTCTTGAGTTGCTGGGAAAACAGGTGCGTCACCTAGCGGTGCTTCAAGGACATATGCTTTCTTGGCAGCTATGAGGATGATCCTCAAGTTACGGACCCAGTCCGTGTAGTTGCTACCATCGTCTTTCAGCTTGGTTTTCTCTAGGAACGCGTTGAAGTTGAGGGCAACATTAGCGTGGGCCATTTGATCTACAAGACATATTGTAAAGATTTTAGACTAAGTTCATGATAATTAAGTTCATCTAATCAAATTATTCAATGAACTCCCACTTAGATAGACATCCCTCTAGTCATCTAAGTGACACATGATCCGAATCGACTAGGCCGTGTCTGATCATCACGTGAGACGGACTAGTCATTAACGGTGAACATCTCTATGTTGATCGTATCTTCTATACGACTCATGTTCGACCTTTCGGTCTTCCGTGTTCCGAGGCCATGTCTATACGTGCTAGGCTTGTCAAGTCAACCTAAGTGTTTTGCATGTGTAAATCTGGCTTACACCCGTTGTATTCGAACGTTAGAATCTATCACACCCGATCATCACGTGGTGCTTCGAAACAACGAACCTTCGCAACGGTGCACAGTTAGGGGAAACACTTTCTTGAAATTTTAGCGAGGGATCATCTTATTAATGCTACCGTCGTTCTAAGCAAATAAGATGTAAAAAAGATAAACATCACATGCAATCAAATAGTGACATGATATGGCCAATATCATTTTGCTCCTTTTGATCTCCATCTTCGGGGCGCCATGATTATCATCGTCACCGGCATGACACCATGATCTCCATCATCATGATCTCCATCATCGTGTCTTCATGAAGTTGTCTCGCCAACTATTACTTCTACTACTATGGCTAACGGTTAGCAATAAAGTAAAGTAATTACATGGCGTTTTCATTGACACGCAGGTCATACAATAAATTAAGACAACTCCTATGGCTCCTGCCGGTTGTCATACTCATCGACATGCAAGTCGTGATTCCTATTACAAGAACATGATCAATCTCATACATCACATATACCATTCATCACATCCTTTTGGCCATATCACATCACACGGCATATGCTGCAAGAACAAGTTAGACGTCCTCTAATTGTTGTTGCAAAAAAAAATTTACGTGGCTGCTATAGGTTTTTAGCAAGAACGTTTCTTACCTACGCCAAAACCACAACGTGATATGCCAATTTCTATTTACCCTTCATAAGGACCCTTTTCATCGAATCCGGTCCGACTAAAGTGGGAGAGACAGACACCCGCTAGCCACCTTATGCAACTAGTGCATGTCAGTCGGTGGAACCTGTCTCACGTAAGCGTACGTGTAAGGTCGGTCCGGGCCGCTTCATCCCACGATGCCGCCGAATCAAGATAAGACTAGTAACGGCAAGTAATTGACAAAATCGACGCCCACAACAACTTGTGTTCTACTCGTGCGTAGAAACTACGCATAGACCTAGCTCATGATGCCACTGTTGGGGATCGGTGTAGAAATTAAAAAAATTCTACGCATCACCAAGATCAATCTATGGAGAGACTAGCAACGAGAGAGAGGGGAGTGCATCTTCATACCCTTGAAGATCGCGATGCAGAAGCGTTGCAAGAACGCGGTTGGAGGAGTCGTACACGCAGCGATTCAGATCGCGGTCGATTCTGATCTAAGCGCCGAACAACGGCGCCTCCGCGTTCAACACACGTGCAGCCCGGTGAAGTCTCCCGCGCCTTGATCCAGCAAGGAGGAGGGAGAGGTTGGGGAAGACAACTCCGGCAGCACGACGGCGTGGTGGTGGACCTTGCAGTTCTCCGGCAGGGCTTCGCCAAGCTCAACGGAGGAGGAGGGGGTGTTGGAGAGGGGGAGGGCTGCACCTTGGATGAGGTGCTGCTGCCCTCCCTCCTCCCGTCTATTTATAGGGCCAAGGGGGAAGGGGGCCGGCCCCTCTAGATGAGATCTAGAGGGGGGGCGGCGGCCAAGGGGAGGGGGCTTGCCCCCCAAGCCAAGGGGGCGCCCCCTTTAGGGTTTCCCCCCAACCCTAGGCGCATGGGCCCTAAGGGGGGATAGCGCCCAGCCCACTTAGGGGCTGGTTCCCTTCCACATACAGCCCATAGGGCCCTCCGGGGCAGGTGGACCCCCGGAACCCCTTCGGTGGTCCCGGTACAATACCGGCAAACCCCCGAATACTTTCGGTGACCGTATGATGACTTCCCATATATAAATCTTCACCTCCGGACCATTCCGGAACTCCTCGTGATGTCCGGGATCTCATCCGGGACTCCGAACAACATTCGGTAACCACATACTATTTCCCATAACAACTCTAGCGTCACTGAACCTTAAGTGTGTAGACCCTACGGGTTCGGGAACCATGCAGACATGACCGAGACATCTCTTCGGCCAATAACCAACAGCGGGATCTGGATACCCATGTTGGCTCCCACATGTTCCATGATGATCTCATCGGATGAACCACGATGTCGAGGATTCAATCAATCCCATACGCAATTCCCTTTGTCCATCGGTATGTTACTTGCCCGAGATTCGATCGTCGGTATCCCCATACCTCGTTCAATCTCGTTACCGGCAAGTCTCTTTACTCGTTCCGTAATGCATGATCCCGTGGCTAACTCTTTAGTCACATTGAGCTCATTATGATGATGCATTACCGAGTGGGCCCAGAGATACCTCTCCGCCATACGGAGTGACAAATCCCAGTCTCGATTCGTGCCAACCCAACAGACACTTTCGGAGATACCTGTAGTGCACCTTTATGGTCACCTAGTTACGTTGTGACGTTTGATACACCCAAAGCATTCCTACGGTATCCGGGAGTTGCACAATCTCATGGTCTAAGGAAATGATACTTGACATTAGAAAAGCTCTAGCAAATGAACTACACGATCTTGTGCTATGCTTAGGATTGGGTCTTGTCCATCACATCATTCTCCTAATGATGTGATCCCGTTATCAATGACATCCAATGTCCATGGTTAGGAAACCATAACCATCTATTGATCAACGAGCTAGTCAACTAGAGGCTTACTAGGGACATGCTGTGATCTATGTATTCACACATGTATTACGGTTCTGGTTAATACAATTATAGCATGAACAAAAGACAATTATCATGAACAAGGAAATATAATAATAACCACTTTATTATTGCCTCTAGGGCATATTTCCAACAACAGGGGGTGCGAACCCTTGTGCCAGTGGAGGGGGTGGCTTATATAGAGTGCACCAGGACCCCAGCCAGCCCATGTTACAAGGGGTTCAATGTACATTAAGGTGAGACGTTACTGGTAACGCCAATAGTAAAGACATATAAATGATCATTAAGACTACGGAGTGAACGCCTGACCGTTGCCATCCTGAGTGACCTTAGATCTTCTGTATTTCGAGTGGTTTCTGGTATGGTCGAATGATTATACCCTGGTCGAATGGAATTGGGTTATCCGAGTGAACTGTTGGTCGAGTGGGTTGCACCCTGAGGTGATTTCAGTCGGTAGATGATGCTATCCTTTGAATGCCCTTGGCTTTAGAGCAGTGTCCTCGGGAAGGGTGTCTAGGTCAGGCCTATTACCCTACCCTAGGTACATGTCATCGTCATTAGCCCCCGAATGGATCTGGGTCCGAGTGGAGAAGGGGTTGAAGATGGTTCCGACCCGATTTATATGCTTCAGAGGCATTTTAACCGGGCCGGTGATCTATGTAAAAACTTCAACTTCATTTTTAGTCACCTGGGTCCATTCAGAGGTTGTCGAGTGAACTTTGCTGATAAGCTTCGAGTGTTGGTATGGTATAAAATCTTCAGCGCGATTGGTCGCACTGCCGCTCCCGGATCTCACGGGATTCGAAATTTGGAGAAGCGCGCGGGACGGAGAGAACCGCAGTAAACGGAGCAGATTAGGCAGGGATGCCTCGATTCTCACGCCACCTTTTTCGCCATGTACCGAGCGCGCGACTGTTGCGGGATTTGACAGGATTGCTTGGGCCCACGAGTCAGCCACTCGAAAGCAGGCCCATATAAGGCGACGGGGCCGTGGTGTTTGTACAGTGCGCCCCATTCCCCTTCTTCTCCCTCAGCTTCTCCACCGTGTTCACCTCCACCCTCGACGCCGTCGCCCTGCCTGAGCGCAGCCTGCTGCGATGGGAAAGGACAAGACGGCGGCCCTGGAGCGTGCGAAGAAGGAGACGGCGAAGGCGAAGGGCAAGAAGACGAGTCGGGGGGATCGTCGTCGAGATCTGGCCTGCCGCCCGGCTGGATCCTGGGCGACTGGATTCGATCCACAATTCAGCAAGAGGATCTGGAGGATCTGGTCGAGGGGGGCTTGATTGCCCATGGATCCTGGAGGCTGCCAGGTGATGAGACCGAGCCGCGGCCGCAGGAGGGTGAGTGCGTCCTCCTCGCGACCCACGTCGACCGTGGTTTTTCCCTGCCTCCTCATCCTTTTTTCCGAGGTTTTCTGAACTTTTTTGGAGCCCAACTTCATCACTTTTCCCCGAACACCATCACATACCTTGCTGCGTTTGTTTCCATGTGTGAGAATTTCCTGGGTTGTCGACCGCATTGGGGTCTCTTCAAACACATCTTTACTTGCCGCTCTTAGTCTGTGAAAAAGGCTAATCCGAGTTATGAGAGGACGCACATGATCCAGATGTGCGGAGGTCTAGGGATCCAGATGAGAGGTAAAAGCACTTTTCCACCTATGACTCTTCCCGATTCAGTCAGAGGGTGGCAGTCGACCTGGTTTTATTGTAAGGACAAACCAACCCCTGGTCAGACGACTGGCCTTCCCCCCTTCACCATGGGGCGAATTGAGAAGCCCTCTTCCTTGAAAGTGACTCCAGCAGAAAAGGTGGAGGTGACTATGTTGGTTGAACGAGTAATCCAACTTGTCCGCGATGGTGTGACTGGCATGGATTTGCTAGAGGTGTTTCTCAATCGCCGCATCCAGCCGCTCCAGGCCCGTGATCATCCTATGTGGATGTACTCGGGTACTGATGATACCACTCGGATCCACCCGGAGGAAGTTGCCGAGGAGACGGTGGCGCAGTGGCTGCAGGGCATCAATGGAAACAAAGACAACCCCAGGGGGTCTAGGAGAATTCCACCACTCGACGCTGATAACGAACCAGACAAGGTCTGACCTTTGGTGCCGAGTGACTTTTACTCTGATTTGTAAACTGTCTTTGGAACCGACTGATACTTGTTCAATTCTTTGCCTCGCAGATATATACTGAGATGTACTCGATGCCCAACGGGGAGCAGATCCAGGAAGGAGAGGAGAGTGGAGGCGACAGTGGCGATTGGAACTCTAATGACGAGAGTGATGAAGAGCACGAAGACTCGAGCAGTGGTGAGGAGGTCGATTCTCCACCTCGCGTGGAAAAGCGTTCCAAGCAGAAGCACGACCCAGCAAGTATCCGGGGTAAAGTGGCGGCACCGACTGGACAAACTTCGAAGCGCACTCGGACATCTTCTCCGGTGCCGACTGAGAAGGCTCCGAAGCAGCTCAAGACTGCGCCGTCAAAGCCATGGAGGCCTTGCCCAAGATCAAGGTTAATGTTCCCATCGCCTCTGCATAAGTGTTTCGTTTTCACCCTTTACTCCAAGAATCTTATATCAGTTGTCGACCCATTCTCTTGCTTGACCGAGTGAACCTTGAAATTTGCAGTGCTGCTACCTCTGGGACTTCTGCTTACAAAGATGATGATGACGAGGAGATGGAGGACGCGGTCACATCCAAAGCGGGTATGACCCCTGTTATCTTGTCTTTTCTTTGCTAACCACTTCTACAGTCGACTGAAGTCTTGTGGTCGATTCTTTCGCAGCTCCGCAAAATGTTATTGAACTTCCAGATGACGATGAAGATCTGCCACAGAAGCTCGTGGGAAGGAGGAGCAGGACCTCGGGCAAAAAGGCACCAGCTATCAAGATGCTTCAGTCGACGCCGGCGGCAGAACCAGCTATCCAGCAGCCCGGGGACCTCAACCGTGCTTCTGTTACTTTTGCGATTCCCTTGTCGAGTGGTCGTCCTTCAGCGTCGACTGCACAGGCCCCTGCTTCATCTGTGCAACTTCATGCCTCAAGCTCTCAAGCTGCTGCAGCTGATCCACCGTCTCCACTTTTCACCGCCCATCACGTCCCAGAGGACCAAGTGAGTGCTGCCAAGGAAGCCATATGCCAGGCAGGCATTATGATGGAACAGATGAAAGTGGTGCGCGAGGCCAGTCAAGCTACCTATGATGCCAGCTCAGCACTTCAGGCCAATGTCCAGGTTAGCTTACTTCCGACTAAACTCCATCTTGACGCTTGTTCTGTTAGGATATGACATTTAGAAACTGCTGCTTTATTATCTGCAAGACGTCCGTGGATGAGCGTTTTGGAACCTTAATTGCACGCCCATTGTCAGTCTGTACACCCACTGGGTGTTTTAATTTCTGTTGAGTAGTTTTTCCACTTGAGTCGACTAAGTTGTGTCGATTGAATCTCTGAACCAGTGGGGGCACGCTGAGTGCACCCACTGGGTGTAGTCCCCGAGACCGCCGTCGAATGTTTGATTCGGCGGGGGTCTTTGAACAGAACTTTTCCACTCGGTCTGAGCAGATCATGTCGAGTGGAACCTGGACCAATGGGGGCACGCTGAGTGCACCCATTGGGTGTAGTCCCCGAGACCGTAGTCGACTGCGGGCAGTCGGCTATGGTCTGAGTTTTTTTTTCTGACTGGATGGACCAAGTCAATTGAAAAGTCGAACCAGTGGGTGCATGCTGAGTGCACCCACTGGGTGTAGTCCCCGAGACTATTGTTGAATGTTTGATTCGGCAGTAGTCTTAGAACTCTTAGAACTTGTTACTTTATTGCTCGGAAGCAACCAATCTTTGTGTCTGCCGACTGACTATCTTCTGAACACAGAAATCTTGTGATCTTGGAGCCCGGTTCGTTGACTTGGAGCAGAAGCAGATCCAGCTCAATCTTGATCTGGAGTTGGCTCAGAATAACTTGCAGAAGGCTAAGGATGACGCTGCTGGTAAGGAAAGCTTGTCGACTGGTTCTTTTGCCATCTTTTCTCCTCCTTTTTCTGATTCGAATGTTATTCTTTCTAGAAACAATGAGACAGGCTTTGGAGAAGAAGGACCTTGACCTTGCGGCTGCGAAGAAAACAGCAGAAGAAAAAACGGCACTCGCTGACCAAAAGCTGGCCTCAGTCGGAAAGTTGGAGGGAGAGAATACCAAGCTGAAGGCTGCTCTCGATGAAGCCAACAAAGAGGTAACTCGACTGAAGAAGGATAAAGGGACCCTGACTGACAACGTGGAAGACATCACCCGCAAGAGGGACAAGCTAGAGAATTATCTGGGAGGACTCGCCAAGAAGTTATTCCTCATGCTTGAAGGTACTTTTCCCTGTCCGATTGATTTGCTTTCGGTGACTCATCATATAACTGTCGACTCATTATTTCTCTGTGAGTGCAGAATTCTGTCAAAACTTCGAGGAAGAGACTGGACGAGTCGAGACAAGCTTGGACCCCATCAACTCCCCTGTTAAAGATGAAGCTGCCATGAACATGCTCCGACTGGAGTCTCGCCTTGCCAGCGCCATGAATTACCTTGCTCAACTGAAGGTTGTGGTGTCGCGGATCGACACGGCGCTCTGGCCAAGGGAAACGCTCCAAAATAAGCTCGAGTCTTGGATGACTCGACTCAATGAGATTCCTGGTCGAGTGCAGGAATGGAAGAAGTCCTCTGCTCGATGCGGTGCCGACGTAGCTCTGTCCCTGGTTCATGTTCATTGCAAGGAAGCCGAAGAAGAGAAGCTAGCAGCAATCAAGGTTGCCAATACCAAGAAACTTGACTTCCAGTCCTTCATGGAGACTTTTATTGCTGCTGCTACTCGAATTGCAGATGGAATTGACCTGGATGAGTTCGTCGAGCCTGCCAGCCCTCCTGCGGAGTGAACAAAATTTTTATGATCCAATTCAATTTGCCTTGGTATGCCGAGTGGTTTTGTAACCGTTAAACTCCTGCGGGCCTGATGCCCGAGTACTTTAATCCGCGGTCCGGAACCTCATGGGATTTGTCCGAACTTAGTTTTTCCTTAAATATGCTTGTTTTTATTTCCGAGTGGAACTTGTATCTTCACTCGGAACAGACTTTTGTTCTTGTGATGCAATTCTGAGGAGAGGATCGCGGACGACCCGCACCTCGTCATCCTTGTAGATCAGGATGGAGCACACATTGTACTTGTGGCGTAGCTCTGAAGAGAAGGTCGCAGACGACCTGCACTTCATCGTCCTGACGGATCAGGATGGAGCGTGTTTTAACTTAGGCGAGTGCAGAACTGCAGCTAAGCCCCCGAGTGAGAGGGTTACTCTTCACTCGGTGGGATTTTTCAAACTTAGGCGAGTACAGGACTGCAGGTAAGCCTCCGAGTGAGAGGGTTGCTCATCACTCGGTAGGATTTTACAAACTTAGGCGAGTACAGGACTGCAGCTAAGCCTCCGAGTGAGAGGGTTGCTCATCACTCGGTAGGATTTTACAAACTTAGGCGAGTACAGGACTGCAGCTAAGCCTTCGAGTGAGAGGGTTGCTCATCACTCGGTAGGATTTTACAAACTTAGGCGAGTATAGGACTGCAGCTAAGCCCCCGAGTGAGAGGGTTGCTCATCACTCGGTAGGATTTTACAAAATTAGGCGAGTACAAGACTGCAGCTAAGCCCCCGTGTGAGAGGGTTGCTCATCACTCGGTAGGATTTTACAAACTTAGGCGAGTACAGGACTGCAGCTAAGCCCCCGAGTGAGAGGGTTGCTCATCACTCGGTAGGATTTTACAAACTTAGGCGAGTACATGGTTGCAGCTAAGCCTCCGAGTGAGAGGGTTGCTCACCACTCGGTAGGATTTTACAAACTTAGGCGAGTACAGGACTGCAGCTAAGCCCCCGAGTGAGAGGGTTGCTCATCACTCGGTCAAATTTTACAAACTTAGGCGAGTACAGGACTGCAGCTAAGCCCCCGAGTGAGAGGGTTGCTCATCACTCGGTAGGATTTTACAAACTTAGGCGAATCGGATTCGCGGCTAAGCCCCCGAGTGAGAGGGTTGCTCATCACTCGGTAGGATTTTTTAAACTTAGGCGAATCGGATTCGCGGCTAAGCCACCCACTGGGGGATTTTGGACACATGTATTAGTAACAACAATCATTTAGGAGACTGTAAAACCATGTCTTTGATAAACAAACTGAAAGGTACTCCTTATTACATCTCATCAGTCTGAACACTTAAGTATAAAAACGGCGGAGTAGCTCCGCATTCCAAGCGCGTGGCTCATCTTTATTCTGCTCCACATTGTAGAGGTGATACGCTCCATTGTGGAGCACCTTGGTGACGATGAAGGGACCTTCCCAAGTGGGGGAAAGTTTGCGAGGCCGTTGCTGGTCCACTCGGAGCACAAGGTCCCCTTCCTGAAATGCTCGACCCTTCACATTTCTGGCATATAATCGACGAAGGTCTTGCTGATAAATGGTCGATCGTATCAAGGCCATCTCTCTTTCTTCTTCCAGAAGATCAACAGCGTCTTCTCAAGCCCGTTCTGCTTCGGCTTCTGAAAAAAGTTCTACTCGGGGTGCATTGTGAAGCAAGTCACTCGGCAGCATAGCCTCAGCCCCATAGACAATGAAGAAGGGGGTTCGACCGGTCGACCGATTTGGTGTTGTTCTTAATCCCCAAAGGACTGACGGTAGCTCATCTACCCAAGCGTTGGCTGCATGCTTGAGGTCGCGCATCAATCGAGGTTTCAGCCCTTTGAGAATCAAACCGTTCGCTCTTTCTGCTTGTCCATTCGACTGAGGGTGGGCGACTGAAGCATAGTCGACCCGAGTACCTTGGGAAGCGCAGAAAGCTCGGAACTCATCTGAATCAAAGTTTGACCCATTATCCGTGATGATGCTATGCAGAACTCCATATCTAAATGTTAACCCTCTGATGAAGCTGACAGCAGTACTTGCTTCCAGGTTTTTGATAGGTTTAGCTTCAATCCATTTAGTGAACTTGTCGACTGCTACAAGCGCATGGGTGAAGCCACTCCTGTCAGTCCTCAGAGGTCCGACCATATCTAATCCCCAAACAGCAAATGGCCAGGCGAGTGGAATAGTCTTCAAGGCTGAAGCAGGTTTGTGGGACATGTTGGAGTAGAACTGACAGCCCTCACACTTGTCAACTATTTCCTTTGCCATCTCATTTGCCCGTGGCCAGTAAAACCCTGCTCGATATGCTTTAGCCACGATGGTCCGAGAGGACGCATGGTGACCACAGGTCCCTGAGTGGATATCATTGAGGATCACTCGGCCTTCTTCTGGAGTGATGCATTTCTGAACGACCCCAGTAACACTCTCTCTGTAGAGCTGTCCACCCATTACCGTGAAGTCTTTGGATCGACGGACAATCTGACGAGCCTCTTCTTCATCCTCTGGAAGCTCTTTCCTGAGAATATATGCAATATATGGCACTGTCCAATCGGGAATGACAACCAAAATCTCCATGATCAAGTCGACCACAGCTGGGATTTCAACTTTAGTCAGATCAGTGGAGCTCTTAGGCTGTGGGGGCTCTTCAGTGAAGGGATCTTCTTGAACTGATGGTGCGTGAATATGCTCCAAAAACACATTGCTGGGAATAGGCTTCCGCTTGGAACCTATTTTCGCCAAGTCATCAGCTTCTTGATTCTTCAGTCGGGGTATATGGTGGAGCTCTAGCCCTTCAAACTTCTTTTCTAACTTTCTCACTGCATTGCAATAGGCAGTCATAGCTGGGCTCCTGATGTCCCACTCCTTCATCACTTGATTAACCACTAAATCGAAGTCGCCATAAACCATTAGGCGACGGACGCCGAGTGAAATGGCCATACGCAACCCGTACAGAAGTGCCTCATATTCGGCTTCATTGTTGGAGGAATCAAAGTGAATCTGGAGAACATATCTAAGGTTGTCGCCTCGTGGAGATACCAGGACTACCCCAGCGCCTGAACCATTCAACATCTTGGACCCGTCGAAGAACATAGTCCAATGTTCCGACTGTATCTGGGTCGATAGCTGCTGTTCAATCCACTCGACGAGGAAATCTGCTATTGCTTGAGATTTGATCGCTTTCTTTGCCTCAAACTTGATATCCAGCGGAAGGAGTTCAATCGCCCACTTTGCCACTCGACCAGTTGCATCTCTGTTGTTCAAAATTTCTGACAACGGAGCGTCGCTGACGACTGTAATCGAATGATCTGAGAAGTAATGCGCAATCTTCTTTGTGGTCAAGTAAATTCCATAGACAAGCTTCTGATAATGTGGATATCTCTGCTTGGATGGGGTTAAGACTTCAGAAATATAGTACACTGGGCGTTGAACCTTGTAAGTTTTACCTTCTTCTTCCCGCTCGACCATGAGTACTGTACTGACAACCTGTCCATTGGCTGCTATATAAAGCAGTAAAGGTTCTTTGCTGATTGGAGCAGCAAGCACCGGCTGGGTGGAAAGCAGGGCTTTGAGCTCTGCAAACGCTGCGTCAGCTTCAGGAGTCCACTCGAACTTATCAGATTTCTTCATCAGTCGGTAAAGAGGTAATGCCTTTTCATCGAGACGAGAGATGAATCGACTCAAACCGGCCAAACAACCCGTAAGCTTCTGAACGTTGTGTACACGCACAGGGCGTTTCATTCGGAGGATTGCACCAACTTTCTCTGGGTTTGCATCGATCCCACGTTCGGAAATGAGGAAACCGAGTAACTTTCCACCTGGAACTCCAAATGTACACTTCGCCGGATTAAGCTTGATATCATATCTTCTCAAATTGGCAAAGGTTTCAGCAAGGTCAGTCAGCAGGTCGGAACCTTTACGCGACTTAACCACGATGTCATCCATGTATGCTTCCACATTCCGACTGATTTGAGTTAGCAGGCACTTCTGAATCATGCGCATGAATGTGGCACCAGCATTCTTGAGACCAAAGGGCATGGTGACATAGCAAAAGCACCCGAATGGGGTGATAAAAGCTGTTTTTATTTCATCAGGTCCATACAGTCGGATCTGATGGTACCCGGAATATGCATCCAGGAAGGACAATCGCTCACATCCCGCAGTCGAGTCGACTATCTGATCGATGCGGGGGAGAGGAAAATGATCTTTCGGGCAGGCCCGATTGATATGCTTGAAATCAATGCACATACGAAGTGAATCGTCCTTCTTGGGAACCATGACAACATTGGCGAGCCACTCGGAGTGGTAAATTTCGCGGATGAACTCAGCTGCCAGAAGCCGAGCCACCTCTTCGCCGATTGCCTTTCTCTTCTCCACAGCGGACCGACAGAGTTGCTCTTTAACGGGTTTTGCCTTCGGATCGACTCGCAAACGGTGCTCAGCCAGTCCCCTGGGTACACCCGGCATGTCAGACGGCTTCCATGCGAAGATGTCCCAGTTCTCACGGAGGAACTGGATGAGCGCTTCTTCCTATTTGCTGTCGAGTGTTGTTGAGATATGAGTCGGAGCAGCATTGGGATCGGTCGGGTGAATGTGAACAGGCTTTGTTTCACCGGACGACTGAAATGCAGACTCTGAAGCAGGCTTCTTAGCACGCAACAAATCACTCGGATCTGCAGTCTTCTTATATTCTTCCATTTCTACTGCTGCCATCTGTTCATCGGCTATTTTAGAGCCCTTCTGGAGGCACTCTTCTGCTCGTTGCCGATTACCAGTGACTGTGATCACGCCCCTAGGGCCAGGCATCTTCAGCTTGAGGTACAAGTAACACGGTCGAGCCATGAAACGGGCATATGCAGTTCTGCCCAGAATAGCATGATAGGCACTGTGAAAATCCACAACTTCAAATGTCAACTTCTCCTTACGGTAATTCTTTGAATCACCGAAAACCACGTCAAGAGTGACCTGGCCGAGTGAATCAGCTTTCTTTCCTGGAATGACATCGTGGAATCGCATGTTGCTCTCACTGAGCTTGGACATCGGAATGCCCATCCCACGGAGGGTCTCCGCATACAAAATGTTCAAGCCGCTGCCACCATCCATCAGGACTTTGGTCAGTCGGGTGCCCCCAACGACTGGGTCGACCACCAACGCTTGCCTTCCGGGGGTGGCAACGTGCGGTGGGTGGTCAGATTGGTCGAATGTAATGGGAGTCTTTGACCATTTCAAATATGTCGTTGTTGCCGGAGCAACCATGTTTACTTCTCTGTTGATGACTTTCAGTCGACTTTTGCTTTCAATGTCAGCAAAAATCACCAAAGTGGAATTGACGTTAGGAAAACCGTCATCATCTTCTTCCTTGTCCTCATCCATGTCAGATTATTTTTCCTTCTCATTGGGTTGTTTCTCTCGGAACTGCTGGATTAGGAGCCGACATTGTCGAGTGGTATGTTTGGGATAAATCAGATTACCCTCTTCATCTTGCTTGGTGTGAATGTGACATGGCAAATCCAACACATCATTCCCTACTTGATCTTTCACCTTCTTGAGGATCCAGGGCCCTTTGGGCTTCCCCTTGAATTTTTCTTGAGTTACAACTGCAGCTTCACCAGGAACTGCTGGCTCGGCTTTGCGTTTCTGCTTCCGACCTCCTCCGGTGTCTTGGGCGACTGGCTTGCCCTTTCCACTGCGGAGTCGATCCTCTTCTTCACCGTTAGCGTACCGAGTGGCTATTTCCATCATTCGGGTCAGAGACATATCTCCCGTCCGACCGAATTTCAGGTTAAGCTCTCGATACCGAACGCCCTCCTTGAAGGCGCAAACTGCTTGGTGTTGGGATACATTTTCTACTGTGTGATGTAAAGTGGTCCATCTTTGGATGTAATCCCTCAGAGTTTCATTCGGCTTCTGTACGCAATGTTGCAATTCTGTCAACCCTGCAGGTCGTTTGCATGTGCCCTCGAATGTCCTGACAAACACTCGGGCTAACTCTTCCCAGCTGAATATACTGCCTGGAGCCAACTGATTCAGCCATGCTCTGGCCGATCCTTCCAACATGAGAGGAAGATGTTTCATAGCTACCTCATCATTTCCACCACCGATCTGAACAGCCACTCGGTAATCTTCCAGCCAAGTGTCAGGCTTCGATTCACCGGTGAACTTACTAACCCCAGTCGCCAACCTGAAGTTGTGAGGGATCTCAGCAGCTCTGATGGCTCTGCTAAAACACTCGGGACCTGAAACATGTACTCTGCTTCCACTCGGGCGATCTCTGTCTTGCCCTTCTCTGTGTGCTCGGTTCTTGTCGACCAAACCTTGCACCAAAATTGACCTCGCATCAAACCCTGGCTCTCTTGGGTCGACTGGCACCCTCCGCTCTTCGTTGTACGGGCACCTGTCATCATAATGCCGGGGCACATATGATCCGCCTCTCGGAGGGGGCGTAGTCACTCGACGGCGGTCAGCACGGCCGAGCCGATGATCGTACTGCTCGTGGTTCCGACCCAAGTACTGCTCTTGGCGATGCCCACGTCCCCCACACCGCGGAGGCGATCTTGAGCTGTGAGCCGATTGGACTGTGTCAGCCACCACAGATCTGCTATGGATTCTGTTACGCGACTGAGATACTGCAGTGTTTTGCTCTCCTGCTGCCGGAGCAGAGCCCGGATCTGCATCAAACCTCGTCCAGCCTCCGACTGGGATGGCTGGATGGACTCTGCTATATGAGCTGCAGTCGTAAGATTCTGAATAGGAGTGCGGTATACCTGAGGTTGAGGCGGGAACAATTGCCGCCGTCAACTGGACTCAGGAATCTGCTGCCGAGCAAGTTCGTCGAGTGCATGCTGAAGGTTCTCCAGTCGAGTGCGTTCAGCCAAAGTGGCCAAGCGCGCTGCCTCCAAGGCCCAAGCCTCAGAGGTCTCTCCGACGATGGGCGTGTGGAGTGCCTCCTCGTTGCGGCGGTGGAGTTCCTCCCTCCGCTGCAAAGAGAGGGTTTCGGGGTGGTATTCCTCGTGAACATGCGACGGATCACCACCGACATCGCCGCCACCGTTACGATGCATGCCAGGTGGGCTGCGCGGTGTGTCGACCATCAGGACCTCTGCTGCAGGGTCGCTGCTGTCGCACTCGGACAGGGTCTCGACGGAGCCAGTCGACAGATCGAACAGGCCGTAGAGAGATTCATCGGGCTCGATTGCCGCGACTTGAGGGGTGGCCGACTGACGTGCCACCGCATGCTTCACCCACCGCTGAAGCCGCGATCGACCGGATCGCTTGCGACGGCGAACAGCGGGGAACGAAGACACTGCAGGAGCCGACCGATACTGGGTCGACGGCTGCCGCAGAAGGACGCCGCGGACACACGCGCGAAAGTGCGTCGCCCCGCGGACAGGGAGTGTCTCGACGTCGAGGGGGGCCTCCTGGAGCCAGGCGGAGTCGTCGGCGATGAAGACGAGCGCGCCGAGACGGATCTCGCGGCCCTCAGCCGAACCTCCACCAGAAACCATGATGATGGGAATCGGAAAAAATCGCAACCTCACCGGAAAGTCGCTAAGACACCGGCCCCACGGTGGGCGCCAACTGTCGTAGTTCTAAGTCTGACAGTAGAATAGGGGGTAGGTATGAGGAGGCAAGATCCTAGCTACGGTGAGGTTGTGCACGCAAGATTTACGAGTTCAGGCCGTTCTCGGAGGAAGTAACAGCCCTACGTCTCGGTGCTCGGGGGCTCGGTCGATTGGATTATGCGTGAAGTTACAGGGGGTGCGAACCCTTGTGCCAGTGGAGGGGGTGGCTTATATAGAGTGCGCCAGGACCCCAGCCAGCCCACGTTACAAGGGGTTCAATGTACATTAAGGTGAGACGTTACTGGTAACGCCAATAGTAAAGACATATAAATGATCATTAAGACTACGGAGTGAACGCCTGACCGTTGCCGTCCTGAGTGACCTTAGATCTTCTGTATTCCGAGTGGTTTCTGGTATGGTCGAATGATTATACCCTGGTCGAATGGAATTGGGTTATCCGAGTGAACTGTTGGTCGAGTGGGTTGCACCCTGAGGTGATTTCAGTCGGTAGATGATGCTATCCTTTGAATGCCCTTGGCTTTAGAGCAGTGTCCTCGGGAAGGGTGTCTAGGTCAGGCCTATTACCCTACCCTAGGTACATGTCATCGTCAGTTACCGTCCGTGTCGATGATGAGTGGCGGTGTTCTTGATGTCGAACCGTTCCTAATTAGCTGAAACACCTTAGGAAACGGAAAAACCGCGAACTCAAAATCTCCAAAGGCAAATGTTAAAATGGTGGTAGCGGGAATGCGGTGGTGGTTGCGGAACTATTGGTGAAAACCCGGTCAAAATGGGTTATGGTGGTGGACGGGTATGGTGGGGCTATACACGTTATGGGAGTTGAAGTCATGGTCCCTAAGTAGCCGAAACACCTTAGGAGACACAAGCCACAACTCAAACAAAATTGGGTTAAGTTGGGGTGGCGGAAGTGTATGGTGGGTAAGCCTATGCGGAAGTTATGGTGGTGGTTGATGAAGAAGCAACCGTCCCTAAGTAACCGAAGCACCGTAGGAGACTCGAATCACAACTCAAACAACCTCAAATGCTAAGTGGAACAAAATGGGTTAGGTTGCGGAAGTCGGTGGTGGTTATGCGGATGATATGGTGGAAGCCCTAGGTAAAGATGCCAAAGTTCCAAAAATTTGATGGAGTCAAATGAAGGTGGTAGTATTTTTATGGGATGGGGGATGTTAATAGCTTCAAAACGAGCTAAAGAACGTCAAAATCCGAGTCCGAATGAATTAGTTATGGACAAAACGGTGAAACGATGAAGGCTGAATCCCCAGGGGCCGGACATCCGGGGTCGGGGCCGGATTTCCGGGACCTGATGTCCAGTACCGCGCGTGAAAATGCGCTCCAGGAACCGGATGTCCGGGCTACGGGCCGGATGTCCGGGGGGCCAGATGTCCGGGCTCCAGATCCGAGGATGAACTCGAGGAACTCGATTTTGGGGGCGGAAATTGATGATTTCGGGGGCAAAATTGCGGAGATTTCGTGGATGGAAAGTGGAGAAACTTGGGGAAAAGCTAGATCCACTTGAAACCAAGCAAATCCATGGATCAAAATCAACAAAACATCTTCACACCAACAAATCACAAAAAAAATTGGGGCTATTTTTGTGGGGATTTTCGAAATTGGGGAAGAACACAACAAAATTAGGCTAGAAAACAAAGGGTAGGGGCTCCAAAATCGTGATCAACCAAAGCTCATGATACCAAGATGATGTAGGGTGGATACCCTCGGGCCGATCTTTCACGATTGGAGCGGATCCTACGAAGAACACGAAGAACACGAGGGGAAACACGAGAGAATCACTCAAACCAACAAGATTCGATTACACATGTGCTAGATCCTCGAAACATAAAGAGATACACGATCCAAATCCAACAAAGGACGATACAAGTAGCTAGTTCATCTCTGTGAGGAGGTCTTGAATCCGCGAGGGATCTTCCCGTGAGGGGTCTTGAATCCAAGCGTGGATCTTCTCCGAAGAGGCCGCGGTCTCTCGATCGAGAAGAACCACAAGGATGAGCAAAGCTCTATCTCTATAATGAGCTAAACCATTGTTGACCCTAACTAGGAGGAGGTGGGAGAGTATATATAGTCTAGGGCCACGAAGGGGTAAGTGGGAGAGAGTTTACATGGGCTCTCGGCCTGCATCTGCATAGGGGTGCCGGATGTCCGGGCTGGGGGCCGGATGTCCGGCGGCTCGCGAGGAGCCGGATGTCCGGGCTAGACTTGTCTGCTCCTGTGCTCTCTGGATAGGCGGGGCCGGATGTCCGGGCGAAGGGGCCGGATGTCCGGGGCTTCGGGAGGAGCCGGATGTCCGGGGTGATGGCCGGATGTCCGGGCTGCGCTGGTTTCTTCCTTCTCCTTCCTTCGCTCCCGCGCACACTTGGCCTTGGTCCTTGGGCTCTCCATGGTCTCCTCGGGTGTACCTGAGTTTGCACAAGGTTCGCGCTTGAAGTAGCATCCATGTCTTACATGCGGAAAAGGAAGATTCGGAAAGGAGCGAGTTCACCTTAGGTCCAATGACGTGTGCTCGAGGTCTCAACATGTGGGCACTTGGGGCTTAGGGAGTAGTCATAGTGTACATAGGGATGATCCTAGGATGCTCCGCATCAGGACTGCAGCATGCACCGAGCAATGAAAGGCAGGAAATCGACTGAGTAAACAACAGCGTCAGTCAAATCCATGGAGACCTCTTACGCACGTATCATAAATCACACTAAATCAACGACAACAAATTTGACTGACCGAAAATAAAAAAAATCAGTCGCCTGACGTATAGCTAAAGTGGTCAGCAACTGATTTCTCGAACCGGCTAGCAGACTGGATGCTCCGGTTTCAGACTATCCTGAATCGCTTTTGCAGTGGCAAAACACAAGTGAAAAACCGGCTAAGGCGGACAAAGACTTCCGTCGGTAGCGTCTCCAAAGCTTTTTTGATGGTGCAATTAATCAGCCGCTGGTCGATCGATGCACGCTCCCGGTAGCAAGGCGGACGTGCTGGTCCAGTTGATGCGTTCTTCATGTGATCATATCTTCGTTTTTATCCAAGATCTTCCCATCTCTGCGATGGAGACCATCCCAGATTCCCAATTGCGAGAGGCCACCACTACACACTTCTCGAAAGCTGTTGCGCACCAGCACTGCTGACTCGAATAACAGAGAGCCGTCCAAAACAAAACAGTTTTAAACGCCGTGAACAATATATCTTTTTCATCTCTTCTAGACCAAATACCAGGTAGGATCGCTTCGTGCGACCAAGCAATTGGGCCGGCATTTGTTTATGGCAGTATGTACGTACGAGCTAGGTTGATCAGTCGAAATCGCAAACGGGCGCACGCAATCGGCGACGTTACTGTTCGTGTGGGGCCGTTGATCGGCCGCACGCATGTCGACCGGCTGAACAGTGGCTACGCACGGCACAACGCATGGGCAAAGAGCGACTGCAACATTTCAAGATGGCGAAAGGTGAACCGATCGTGTATATGTGTATACGGGGATTCGAGTAAGCTGCTGCTGCTGCTACGTGGTGCCACTTGGTAGAGAGTGAAATACGTGAACGGAAAGGGAAGGCGGTCGGAGCGCGACGTCCTCGAGGTGACACATCCATGCGGCCACTTTTACCAACGTAATTGTTACTTTTTGTGAAAAGGACGTGCTTAGACGACGTGGCTTACCCCGACAGCTAAACTACAATTTTTGCTAGTAGCTTGGATCACAAAATTTCCTAGCTTGTAAAAGAGACAAACGTTTCTCAGGCATAAAAAGTTCATTTCGGCAACATTTCCTAGCACAAAAGTCAATCTCTTTCCAACGTGTATGCCATTTAGCCCGTACTAGAAAATGCCACGAGTACGCACGAAACAGAAGGAGAAGGGGCGGCAGAAAAGCATCCATGGTGTGCTGGAGCCATGGGAAACAAAGACAGGTTTAGTTAAAGGCAGGCGCCAGCTTAATTGCCATTGTGCTCCACCTACTCGAATAGAAAAGCCAAACGTGCGTACCCGTAGCAGCCGTCGTGTACAAACAAAGCTAGACAATAACAATCACGCCCTCTGACCGATCAACCATTTGGACAGGAACCCGTGCCGTCACGTACTCCTAATTGAGCTACTAATCAACCCTAGTTAATCTAAAAAATTGTGTACCTCCCTAATTTAGTTACAAATATGCTAGTCGACAAGTGTGTGCGTGTCAGTTCAGGGACTGCGAGCCGTGACCATACACCGCAGCATCATGGTACCATCTTTCCCACGAGCGAGCTAGCCATGACCGTTCTCCTTGGAAGCCACACTTCCAAGGGAAGAGCCAAGACACATGGGGCCTCGATATCATTGGATTCTACTGTGTTTTATAGGACCCTGATGGCTTACGTGCTGTTCTATGGTCCTGCCATTCACATTCAGTCGAGTATATCAATCGGCTACGTCGACTGTCCTGCACTGTCGAACCCTTGATCTTTTCCTTGACAACACAGAATTGGTAATATCCAAATATGCATATCGAGCGGATTGTTTCTCTCCTCCTGTTGTGATGTTCTGAAAAAAGCTCTACAGCCATATAGCGGTACACGATATTGTTATTTTCGGGGAATATATATTAGTACAAGTTGGGGTAACTTTTGAGTCACTTCTACACAAGAGGCCAAGAGCGTCATACCAGTTGTTGAAGCACACATCAGCGATGTGCGCTATACTAAGCAAAGCAGCGAGTACACATGCATGTATTATGTATACATACCATGCTGCCAGAGAAAAAATCCTCGATTTTGTGGCCTCTGACCTATCAACAGCAACAAATCTTTCAGGTAAAACCTAGCGATCAATTCCTTCTGAGGTAAACCTTCAACTACTAAAAAACGCTCGCAACTTCCCTATCGTGTTGTATTAAAATATGCACGTTTAGCTAGCGCGCAGAAAAGAAGGCCTGGACTGCTGGACACGCGACCAGAGCACATGGTGCCACGTTTAGTTCAAGCCCTCCAGCTGCTGGTACGTGCAATGTACTACGTTTTTTTTTTTTTGAGGATCAATGTGCAATGTACTACGTACGCAGCCAAGAGCGGGGTCACTGTTCCGTGGGCCCTACGAGCGTGCGCCGTCTTGGGCCCCCGCGTCGCCGTTAGTGAGCGACGCTGGGCCAGAGGGCTATGGAACGTTTCCACGGATCAACACGTCGCGTCTCCATGAATATTTCCAGCAAAGAACCTGTTGATTTCTTTTGAGCTGATGAATTAACGACGGCGAAATGAATATTGATCGTCACGTCGCAAACGCAGTTTTTCAAATACGCGGTTTTACTGGGTCTCCTAAACAACGTCGTACGATGCCGAAAAGTTACATCAGGGCGTTGAAACGAAAGCACAATTACTTTGTACCAAAGATGCACGACAGGTCCAGCTAAAAATAATAATGCGCCACAGAAACGGAGGGTGCAAGCAATTTGGAATTGATCAACACGGTAATATGGATGGAGGGATCATCCTCGAAAAAGAAGTGAAATTGGGAGCATGGGCTCCTTTGCTCGAAAAAATCCTGAAAAAAAAGGTAAATAAATGAAAAGGATTATTCACCCACGAATACTTAAAAAAAACAGAATACTCATTACTTTAGTGATCTAAACGCTCTTATATTTGTTTGCGGAGAAATTACTTTATTAAAACAACAACATATACTTTTCAGATCACCCAAATTTTTACATGGGGTGCTGTGCTATAATTTTACCCTGTTGTCCCTTCATGGAGACCCAGTAAAATTCTTCGTTTTTAGAATGAGAGAGAGAGGCAATAATTCATCTCTGAGCCCAGGCACAACTCCTCCCGACGAGCAGTAAAATAAAAAAAAATGTAATTAAATTAAAAATTTCTGTTTTTTTTCATGCAAGATGCTTGAGTGCGCCAGATGCGTGTAAATTTTCGTGGGTAAATGACATTCGAGGAGCTCGTAGCAAAAGGACAAAATGAGCCTCGGACAATTAGTTTTCTCAAACTTTCCCACATGCCCGATTTTTTTTTGCCAAGAGCTATTCCAACGTCCAAACACCACTAAATTTGGCACGAGCATCACGCATTCAAGAATCTTGCATGCCCAAAAAACATTTTATTTTATTTTTTTGCTCTTTTGTTTATTTTACTGTTCATCTCTGGGAGCATCTCGATCCTGGAGCCTAATCGTCGCGTCCAGAGAGAGAGCGCTTCTCCATTGGTTGTTAAGTTGTAACATTACACATCACTCAATGCGGATAAAAGCAACAATCCAAGTATCGATCTAGTACAACGAAGAATGCCAATCGTACTAAATACAGTCGTAAATGAATAAGAGATAATACCGAGGTCTTGAGACACTCCAACTTGCAAGCACGCTGCTATGACATGAAACTACTTCATCGTCGAGATACCCTGCTTGCCGAATTTGCACGGAATATCAAGGGTCCAATGCCTCTAATCTTCACCGATCAAACCAGCACGACCTCGAGGTTGATTGTCGCTCTTGTTGATGTCATCCACTTGCCCTTCACGAGAAGGAGGCCCCGAGGAGGGAGAATTGCGGAAAAAGCCTGAGGCGGTCTAAAAGAAGAGTGAACCTAGGGTCTCGCCAACCCGACCTCGAAGTAGAGCATGAACCACTCTCGTCAGCATACATCGAACATGGAGGCCTTCGCTCCAAGTGACACCTAGCCCATCTCCATAAACCTAGTACATTTCATTTTTTGGTTCTCGCTCTAGCTGCAACTCTCCACTCATCTCCGGGAGGGGGGAGGACTGAGTTTGTTGGAGAGGGGGAAGTAAAGAAGTGGGAAACACAAAGCAAGTCAGTTGGTGTGGAGAAAGCCTATTAGGGCATGGTGGCAGAAAAACAATGAAGTAAGAATCAATGGTGAAATCAACCATGCCATGTCAAGACCAAATTAGTTGTGACCCTCTGTCACACGACATAGGATGCGGGACTGCATCCCTCTCAAGTCATTGGATTGTCCAACAATAACTTCAAAAGAATGAGGGTCAATGAATGGTGTACGAAGGACATATGTTCAGACCATCGAATGTAGCAAAATTATGTTATGTTTTGAATTCATAAATTAGAGTAAACCTCACAATCCTGAATAAGATCCTTTCATATTTATGAAACGAGTGGCTAACACATGGATCCAAGCATATAAATGTATGATGACTTTGGCCTAGGCTTAAGATATATACAAAGACACAAGTAAGTGACATTGAATAATTGATTATAGCGGGGGGAAAAGGAAAACACGAGAATAAGAGCATGTTAGCTCCAAGGGAAAGTATATTGACTTCCTATTTTGCTACATTGATTGATATCCTCATGTAAATTGCGAAGAGACAACTCATCATACATGATATTTTACCCTGATTTAGATGACAAGATGAATTGATTTATCTGCAAACCAAATTTGTAATAAAACCCTAGTGTTTCTATACATGTAAAATTTACTACTCTTTGAAAATTAGCAAAAAATAACAAGGGGATTTGCTCTCTTCTTTTACTTTCAAAGTGAATATCTGCATCCGATCCGTGCTTAGATATCGTGAATAATTATTATTTTCATTGAAACAAGGACACATCTAATTGGACGATGTCAATCTATTCTTAGCAGAGCCATTGTCGTTGACTCTAGAGAGACAGAGAAACCAAAGAATTTTTTGCCTTATCCTAGCCAAGGGGTCATCTCTTGGAACAATGTCTTCTTTCAATTGCTTGAGAGCATATATGACTAATGCAACTTCCCTACAACAAGCTCTTGATGTGTACTGCAACAATTCTGGCCAGTTGGTGAGTATGGCAAAATCAAGTGTTTTTTTTTCAATCCTAATACAGATCCTGCATTAAAAATGATATTTGTGCATGCCTTAATTGTAGAAGATATGCCCTAGAGGCAATAATAAATGTTATTATTTATCTCCATGCTCATTATTATGTTTATATTCCATGCTATAACTGTTGTGGTTCCCGAGCCCGTATATCCATAAAGGCTCTGGGGAAAACCCATGTGCACGTGTGGAATAATAAACGGTAAAATGTATTCCTAGTCATGCCTCTAAGACTAGCTCAAGTGTTGCATGATAATTATGTTTTCCCAATCATGGGCATGTCTATGCCAGCAGCTTTGAGGGCACAATGTTAGAAGAACATTTGTGTTGAATCGACCCGATTGATGTTATGCTATGAGTTACTTTTGTCACAAGTTAATGGTTAATAACACAGAGATGGTTAACATTTGCATGATTCCTTAGACCATGAGAGTATCGAGTTTCTTCATGCTTGCTTCATGAACTTTGGGGTTTGTTAAACGTCATCCGTAAATGGGTGGCTATTACGGCGGCTTACGGGTTCATGGAAAAGTATGTCAAGTAACTTGATAGCTCAAGATTGGGATTTGCTCCTCCGACGATGGAGAGATATCTCTGGGCCCTCTCGGTGTTACGGTATCCATCATCGTCTGGCCAGACACTTTGTGATTTGATCACGGGGATGCCGAAACACGGTAACGAGAAAAGAGAACAATACCGGTAACGAGGTAACTAGCATAGTGGACAAGTTGTTGATCCACGGGAATGCCAACATGTCTCACCTCGGGTATTTGTAACATATCGCGAAGCAACATGAATAGCACACGGCAACTGGAGGTTCACTCGAATATTCATTCATGTGGGTATAGGGGTCAATATGGGTGTCCACGGCTCCGATGTTGATCATTGATCGGAAGGGGTTCCGTGTCATGTCTATACTTCATCGAACCTATAGGGTCACACGCTTAAGGGTCATCTATCTGCTGAATACTAGACAGGGAGTCTGAGAGAAAATCACCGAAAAAGTTTCGAACATCGGAAAAGTTTCGGACAGCGGAAAAGTTCCGCAGAGAGAGGTCACCGGATGAGTTCCGGTGAAACTGAAAAGTTGTTTCAGAGGATACCATAAAGTCAAATTGGTTTCGACACATGCCCGATAATTCTTGGAGGGTGCCAGAATCATTCTGGAAACTTTTGGGAATTTTCTGGAAGAAAAACCGGAAATGTTCCGGAGCTGCCGGAACCACTTCAGATGTTTTTCGCAGATGAAATCACTAAACTGGAATTGTTCCAGAACGCATTGAAAATTATTATGGTGGGTACTGGAAATGTTCTAAGCCCACATAAATATTTTCAGTTCGAACGGACGCTGAAAAATGTCGTCGTGAATAGTGAAAGTGCTTTTTTGGGTTTTTCTTCTAGAAGGAAATCACTTTTGGTGAGAGATAAAGGTGTGTGAAAGGTGGTGCCCCCCCCAAAGGGGGCAGCACCAAATTTCGTCCATGATGGTGTGGGGGGGCCCCTTGGGGTTTCCTTCCACCTCATGGTGGATATGTTCTACACACACCCTTATGTGGCATTTGGGTGAAAAGATCTTGAGCCCCTTTTGGTCTTTTTACCCCTTGCCTCTACCCCTTGGCTTTCCTATAAATAGGAGGTGGGGGGGCCCCCAAGTGTGGCCGGCCAAGCATGGTGGAGCTCCTTGGAGCTCCACATGGCACCCCTTTTATCTTTATTCTTTTATGAAAAGGCATAAAGTGGGGGTACTTTGGGGTTTTTTGTATGACATCTTTACCCCTTGGCTATCCTATAAATAGAGGTGGAGGGGCAGCCCTCCACACTCACTCATTCTCACATACATGCCATTGCAATGATCTGGCTTCTCTCTCCCTCCCACGAAAAGAGTTTCGTAGAGCCGAAAGGCTGTCTAGGTTCCGGTGGGAACTAGTTCTGGACGGCGAAGCCCTGCCGGATAGATGACACAGTATGTGTGCAACTCTGTAGAGAGGTCGTAGTTTCGATCTTAGTGCCCGAGGGGCTGTTCGTGAGTGCCTCCCGAAGGGCTGTCCAAGTGACGGTCCAAGTTCTGTGAGTCCTCCCGAAGGGCTGTCCGAGTAACCGTTCGAGTTTCGAAGGTCCTCCCGAAGGGCTGTCCGCGACACCGTCCGGGGGACTGTTCGACCGCCTCCCGGAGGGCTGTCCGAAGGGAAGACAAGGGTATACATCCTCGCGGTTGGGAGGTTGTAAATCCTAGCTGCGGGGATCTGCACCGCCGATCGTCGTCGACTCTACTTCCGCTGCGCTACGAGTCGGTAACGAAAATGATCAAACCTTGTATGCAGTCTCCATAGTGGTCCTGGGCTGGTGCGTAGGTCGAATTTTTTTTGTTTTCTGTTGCGTTACCCTACAGTGGCATCAAGAGCCAGGTTATGCGTAGATGCAGGTTGCGATCTAGAATACATGAGATGTATGGGTGTTGCACAATATAATTAGGTAGTAGATGAGTTCTATTACTGAAAATTATTTGTGCGGGTAGCAGATGAAATCTGTTACCCGATATTCTTGTTGCTTCCCTGGAATTTGCATATTTCTGATCTTGATAACAGCATGGTGGAGTTTCAATGTTCTGGCAATCCGCGATCCTGATTGATCAACGAAGTGCTAACAGTTCATTGAATTCCATCGTAGTTAAAAAGAAAGATGAAATTTCGCAGACGAAAGGGCAATGCAGATATGATCTGCACGGGGGTCATGCGTATGACAAAGTTCAGTATGGGGCTCGAGATTTTATTATCTCGTGTCTCATACACCCCGCGATGTTAATCTAGCGACTTGGATTATCATACTTGATGATGGACGTTGGTAGCTTCGGTTTGTTTCGAAACCTTAGAAGCCACGTAAAACAAGTTTTTGCTTGAACCGATTAGAGACGTCTAACTTGGTTTTGCAGGAGGGTTTGCATGTGCATATGGTGTGGTATAGCAGTGCTCATAATAATTTGATTATGTATGAGATGACTATATGATGTAAATTGATTAACATGACCTGCGTGTCATGATTCGGCATGATGGCTGGAGCCATATGATTGTCACTTTATTGACCTACGTGTCAACCTTAAGTAATGCATTATTTTATTAGCTATAGAGATAGCAATATTATCTGGTGCATCGACAAGGTGGTGGCAATCTTCGTGAAGGTGAACACCGACGCGAATGCCGAAGACGAAGAAATACAAGACTTCTCCGTCAGAAAGGGCTATACCATATCATGCTATTATGAATTGCCTGAGATGTTTATCCCTTATGTTGCACCCTTCTTGATTGCGCGGTAGTCGCTTTTTATTAGGGTGATCTCTCACAAAAATATCAAGTAGTTAGTGTTCTCCCAAGTGTAGCACCGTCACGGCACCTAACTTTTCGGGGTATCACATGGATACATGGGTACGAACGATTAGGGATGTGTGAGGCGGGTGAGTTGAGACCTCGCAGCGAGATCACTTGGTTGTCTTGACGTTCTAGCTTGAAAGTCCTGAGCTCGGAACACGCCCATCGAAAGATGAACAAGAGTCACATAGAGATGTGATTGGCAAGTTGGCCTACCGATTGCAATTCTCGTCACTTGAGAAGGATACATCCTTGGCGTTGAATTGTAATATGGATCTTGAATCGCTCACAATCAATTATGAGAGATATTGATTTGAGTGGGAGCGCACTGTAGAATTAACTTGTTTAATTCTTGGTGCAATTAATTTTGAACACTGTCCAAGTGTGATTTGCAAAATAGTTGTAGAATAATGGCTCGTTTCCACCTTCCCTGTTAAAATTGAATAGCTGTTAAATATCTGGTTAGAACTTTACGGTTGGTAACGTAATATGAGGATTGTCCTCAAGAGTGCCGAGAAGGACTTTGTCCTATCGCATACTTTCGGTATTCTCTCGCTTATGCTATGGATCATGTGACTCTCGTCCTTCGATCCAAAAGCTAGAATTCCGTTTCAGTCAAGTGCAATATGTTTGCTTCCATGAGACCCGAACTTCGAAAGTTTGGATAGTTATGTGATATTCATGGAATCTGAAAATCATTTTCAGAGACAGACAAAGGCTAAAAGATATGAGATATTCAAAGCAATGTTTGTTTGCAAACTATTAGTAAAGGAGTTTACTATGCATTAGACTGATAAGAGAGGGATCCAGAAGAACGCCTGTCATATGATGAAAGGTGAATAAAACAACAACTTAAAGAGAAAGGAAGTATCCGAAGGGTGTTAGTAAAACTTTCACGCCTAGGAAGTCCAGGGCTAACGCCACTCTTAAGTTGGGTGCTTCTTCTAAAAGTAGGAGAAATGCTAAAAGTTAAACTGTTAGAAGTATAATGGCAATAAGAAAGAAGACTGGAATAACCAACTCATGTATGAATGTCATACAAGTTTTTGATGTATATAAAGCTGGTCAAAGATATAGTTCTTGGGAATTATGATTAAATTGTTAATCACTGATTCTTGGGTATTGTGAGTTAATCACAAAAATACCCGCTCGATTGCATTCTGTTGCAACTCGATGTAAGAACTACTATGGCCTGAAAGACTAGCCAGGGATGAGGTTTAGGTATACACAGGGAACATAGTAAATGTTACTATACCTTCCATCGGTGTATTACTGTTTGTATTTATTTTCATAATTCATTTAGAGTTTTACAAACACTAGCCCATTGCATAAGGTATCTTGCAAGAAGGTTGTTCATAAGAGAACTTTTTATGTTCGAAGTTATGAATAACATAAGGGCCATACTTTCATTGAGAATGAGATGTATGTTATGAATAATGATATTAATATATTACCTCTGGATTTACTTTCATAATTCATTTTAGAGTTTCATACACTCTAGCCCATTGCAAAATGTTTGTTGCAAAAGGGTTGTTCATAAAAGAACAATTGTTGTTCAGTATTATTAATAACATGAAGGGTCGTGCTTCCATTCTCGATGGGATGTATGTTATAAATATTGATGGTAATATGATACATCCATAACACTGACGCTAAATGTCGTAAGACTAAGAGAATACCACATAAGTGTGGCACTACATTTAGTCACATTGGAGAAACCCGCATGGATAAATTCCATTATGATGGATTTTGAAGTCGTTTGATTTTGAATCATCTGACACTTGCAAATTTCCTCCGAAAAGTTTAGTGACTAAAATACCGTTCACATGCCATAAGTAACGAGCAAAGAACTTATTGGTGATCATACATTTTGATGTATGTAGTCCGATAAATGTTGTTGCAAACAGTGGATTTGTCTACCTTCAAAAATGACTCAAGTAGATATATGGATATTTACTTGATGAGACGTAAGTCTGGATCTTTTGAAATCATTCAAAAGGTTTTCAAAATGAAATAGAAGTTATTGTAACAAGAAAATTATGTTTCTACAATTCGATTGCAGAAAGGAATATTTGAGTTACAAGTTTAGCGGATGTCTGATGAGTTGCGAAAGGCGTTTCATAACTTGCACCTCCCGGAACACCACTGCAAGTGGAAAGTCCGTGAAGATGTAATCGAACCATTTATGACATGGTAAGATCAAAGATGACATAAATAAATTTGCCATTATCCCTTTTAAAAGGTGATGCTTTAGAGACTGCGGCTTTTACACTGAAAAGAGCTCCATCGGGTCTGTTGAAATGACACCATGGTATGGTACGCCCAACCATGTTATATCTTTTCTTAACATTTGGAATATGGGGCTTGTGTAAAAGGTTACAAACCTATTCCAAATCAGACAAGTGCTACTTTGTAGGTTATCCCAAGTAATTGGGTATTCCTCCCTCACTATACCGAGGCAAATAGGTTTGCCACAAAGAATGGTATGCTTTTTGAAGAAAATGGTTCTTTCAAAAAGGTGAGTGGGAGAACAATGCAACTCGACAAGATAACAGTATCTTCGTCATCAGATCAAAGAAAAGAGACCTTGGAAGTAATTCCAGAGTTTCCTACTGCAACTGATACGGAAGTCTCTACAATAAAATGTATGGACTTCGGTCGAACTTGCAGCTGAACCACATAGGCAAAAGCTCGTGCAAACCTCTCAGGTGCGCAAACGAGATATTGTTGTTAGACAACAATATACCTACAATACACAAGGAAGCGTTGATGGGCCCTGACTCCGGAATTGGCTAAATTCCAATAGAACCCGAGTTAGTTTCCATATAAGTGATTCAAGATTAAAACCTTGATACACCTTTCGGAAGACTTAGAGTCTAACGAATATTTATGGAACTTAAAACTGATACGGATAAAAATGTTTTATCCATAAAGCTCGACGTGTTGCAATAACAAGTTCAAAGAGTTGACTACGATGAGGTTGTTTCATCGTAGCGATGCTTAAAGTCGGTTCGGGTTGAACAAGCAATTAATACATATTTCAATCATGAGATATGAAACAAAGGATGACAAAAGGATTTTCATCTGATGGAAATGAAACCAAGGACTTGCATGTGTTACAGTCCAAGGTATTTTGTCAATCCAGAGGATGCTAGTAAGTATGCAAATTTCAGAGTTCCAGCAATGGACAGAAGAGAGCAAAATGGAGTTGGAATCTTCGTGTTTTGATGAAATAGTCAAAGGGGTTTGACTTCATCAATGGGTAACGAAGATGCTTATGATTCAAGAAAGTAAGTAGGAGCATAATTAAATTTCTAAAAAACATTGTGTGCTTGACACATTGTTAATTGGAAATAAATTTCTTGACACGAATTAGGACTTCATTTGAAAATAGTTTTTCGATGAAGTGCTTGGGCTAAATAGCCTTTATATTAGGCATGATGATCTATGGAGATAGATTTACCTAATGGGGCTGAGCAAAGATACATATTGACAAGATGCTAAAACCTTTTAGCATTAAAAACGTCAAGGAGTGATTCTTGTCGAAGTCACATGGAAAGAGTTTTTGCAAGACTCGGTGTCCCAAAACACTGATGAGCAAAATACATGATGAAGATTCCACACACTCTTGTGTTTGGATTAATAATGTATTCTATGGTATGTAAAAACAAACCAGATATGTCCAATACTCCCAAAGTTGTTGCGAGTATAGATACCAAAGTGATCAAAAGTACTGATCATGGGACAACAGTGAAAATGGGTCATTGAGTACTATAGTAGCACTGATGACATGTTTTCTCGCAAGCGGAGATCATGAAGAGTTCATTGTAAAAGGTTACATCGATACAGTCTTCATCCATGCTCCAAGCGATTTTCGATTTAAGTTAAGGGTTTTTGTGCAATACACAATATGGTGGCACGGTAGTTGGAAATTGTTCCAAATAAGTTACTGTGGCGAATTCTATAACAGAGGCAAAGTATGTTGCCGCTTTTAAAAGCGACAAAGAAGATGTTGAATCATATAGTTCATTCATGAACTTAGTATGGTTCCAAGATGGCTTTTGTCAATGGGACACAGCTGCAGGTAGTTGCTTCATAACTCAGTCTGAGGAATCCAGGTTCGACCTGTGATTCACATACATACAAAACCAAGTCCACACAAAATATGAATTTTGTGAAAGCGTGAAAACGCGAGGATATGAAAAGATACACACGGAGCTGAAGTCGTCAGATCCGTTGGACATCAGGCTATACCACAAGCGAAGCATATTTACACCGGTGTGCCACAGGTGTAAAGTGCATTAGCATTAACTAGATTATTGACTCTAGTGCAAGTGGGAGTCTGTAGGAGATATGCCCTAGAGGCAATAATAAATGTTATTATTTATCTCCATGCTCATTATTATGTTTATGTTCCATGCTATAACTGCTGTGGTTCCCGAGCCCGTATATCCATAAAGGCTCTGGGGAAAACCCATGTGCACGTGTGGAATAATAAACGGTAAAATGTATTCCTAGTCATGCCTCTAAGACTAGCTCAAGTGTTGCATGATGATTATGTTTTCCCAATCATGGGCATGTCTATGCCAGCAGCTTTGAGGGCACAATGTTAGAAGAACATTTGTGTTGAATTGACCCGATTGATGTTATGCTATGAGTTACTTTTGTCACAAGTTAATGGTTAATAACACAGAGATGGTTAACGTTTGCATGATTCCTTAGACCATGAGAGTATCGAGTTTCTTCATGCTTGCTTCATGAACTTTGGGGTTTGTTAAACGTCATCCGTAAATGGGTGGCTATTACGGCGGCTTACGGGTTCATGGAAAAGTATGTCAAGTAACTTGATAGCTCAAGATTGGGATTTGCTCCTCCGACGATGGAGAGATATCTCTGGGCCCTCTCGGTGTTACGGTATCCATCATCGTCTGGCCAGACACTTTGTGATTTGATCACGGGGATGCCGGAACACGGTAACGAGAAAAGAGAACAATACCGGTAATGAGGTAACTAGCATAGTGGACAAGTTGTTGATCCACGGGAATGCCAACATGTCTCACCTCGGGTATTTGTAACATATCGCGAAGCAACAGGAATAGCACACGGCAACTGGAGGTTCACTCGAATATTCATTCGTGTGGGTATAGGGGTCAATATGGGTGTCCACGGCTCCGATGTTGATCATTGATCGGAAGGGATTCCGTGTCATGTCTATACTTCATCAAACCTATAGGGTCACACGCTTAAGGGTCATCTATCTGCTGAATACTAGACAGGGAGTCTGAGAGAAAATCACCGAAAAAGTTTCGGACACCGGAAAAGTTTCGGACAGCGGAAAAGTTCCGTAGAGAGAGGTCACCGGATGAGTTCCAGTGAAACTGAAAAGTTGTTTCAGAGGATACCATAAAGTCAAATTGGTTTCGACACATGCCCGATAATTCTTGGAGGGTGCCAGAATCATTCTGGAAACTTTTGGGAATTTTCTGGAAGAAAAACCGGAAATGTTCCGGAGCTGCCGGAACCACTTCAGATGCTTTTCGCAGATGAAATCACTAAACTGGAATTGTTCCAGAACGCGTTGAAAATTATTATGGTGGGTACTGGAAATGTTCTAAGCCCACATAAATATTTTCAGTTCGAACGGACGCTGAAAAATGTCGTCGTGAATAGTGAAAGTGTTTTTTTGGGTTTTTCTTCTAGAAGAAAATCACTTTTGGTGAGAGATAAAGGTGTGTGAAAGGTGGTGCCCCCCCCCCCCCCCCAAAAGGGGGCAGCACCAAATTTCGTCCATGGTGGTGTGGGGGGGCCCCCTTGGGGTTTCCTTCCACCTCATGGTGGATATGTTCTACACACACCCTTATGTGGCATTTGGGTGAAAAGATCTTGAGCCCCTTTTGGTCTTTTTACCCCTTGCCTCTACCCCTTGGCTTTCCTATAAATAGGAGGTGGGGGGGCTCCAAGTGTGGCCGGCCAAGCATGGTGGAGCTCCTTGGAGCTCCACATGGCACCCCTTTTATCTTTATTCTTTTATGAAAAGGCATAAAGTGGGGGTACTTTGGGGTTTTTTGTATGACATCTTTACCCCTTGGCTATCCTATAAATAGAGGTGGAGGGGCAGCCCTCCACACTCACTCATTCTCACATACATGCCATTGCAATGATCTGGCTTCTCTCTCCCTCCCACGAAAAGAGTTTCGTAGAGCCGAAAGGCTGTCTAGGTTCCGGTAGGAACTAGTTCTGGACGGCGAAGCCCTGCCGGATAGATGACACCGTATGTGTGCAACTCTGTAGAGAGGTCGTAGTTTCGATCTTAGTGCCCGAGGGGCTGTTCGTGAGTGCCTCCCGAAGGGCTGTCCAAGTGACGGTCCAAGTTCTGTGAGTCCTCCCGAAGGGCTGTCCGAGTGACCATTCGAGTTTCGAAGGTCCTCCCGAAGGGCTGTCTGCGACACCGTCCGGGGGACTGTTCGACCGCCTCCCGGAGGGCTGTCCGAAGGGAAGACGAGGGTATACATCCTCGCGGTTGGGAGGTTGTAAATCCTAGCTGCGGGGATCTGCACCGCCGATCGTCGTCGACTCTACTTCCGCTGCGCTACGAGTCGGTAACGAAAATGATCAAACCTTGTATGCAGTCTCCATAGTGGTCCTGGGCTGGTGCGTAGGTCAGAAATTTTTTGTTTTCTGTTGCGTTACCCTACATTAATATTGATACAAAAGCTTTATCTGATAAGTACCTTGGCTTACCAGCCTTGGTTGGAGCTGACAGGAGTGACTGTTTTAATCATTTTGTTGAAAGAGTGTTCACGGACGGATGGATGGAATGAGAGACTATTATCCATTGAAGGGAAAGAGATCTTGTTGAAAGCTGTGGCTCAGGCAATTCTAGTGTATGCTTTGTCGGTGTTTAAAATACCTAAGGGTGTGTGCAAATAAATAACAAACGCAATTGCTAGATTCTGGTGGGGAGATGATGAAAATAATAAAAGAATGCACTGGTGGGCATGGTGGCAACTATGCTTCCCTAAGATGGATGGTGGAATGGGTTCCGTGATCTCCATTCCTTTAATTTGGCCATGTTAGCTAAACAAGTTTGGGGGCTCCTGGATGAGCCAGAGGCATTATGTGCTAGGCTCCTCCGAGCTAAATACTACCCCTCATGTGATCTTCTTCGGCTGGACCCAGAAAGGGGTCTTCCTTTAGATGGCAAAGTATCGTTATGGGCATTCAGACTTTCAAATGTGGTCACATTTGGCGAATCGGGACCGGTGAAAAGGTTAATATTTGGGAGGATCATTGGATACCTTCAAGCCCTTCAAGGACAATTATCACACCGAGGAATGGGGTACTTATCACAAATGTTAACGAGTTGATTGATCCTAAACAGAGAAGTGGGATGAGGAACTCATACGAGATATTGTTAACCCAGTAGACGTCAATCGCATCCTACAGATTCCCCTAAATTACAACTCTTTTGAGGACTTTGTTGCTTGGAATGGTTCATCTTCGGTGGTTTTCTCTGTAAGATCAGCATACCATTGTGAGTGGAATCACCAGTTTAGAAACACTAATCATTTGGTGGGACCTGCACCTCCTAATCCAGTATGGTCAATTCTATGGAAGCTGCAAATTCCTGGAAAAATTAATATTCTGTTGGACGGCTTTACATGTCATATTACCTCTTAAAAGTATTCTCACCAACAAGCATGTCGGATCAACTGATCATTGCCCGATTTGCTCACAGGGACCAGAAGATGTTATGCACTTGTTGTTCGCCTGTGCTCGCGCCAAGGAACTATGGGGGCTGTTGGGAGTGTCGTAAACAATCTATGAAGCCACCACCAAAGATAGATTTGGGTCAATTTTACTTGAGCATCTGTTGCGTATTCCTAAGTCGGGTATGCCAAACATGATATCAGTCGGGTTAAAGGAAGGAATCTGTACAACGTGTTGGTATTTGTGGTGGATGAGGAGGCAACAAACGCATCACAACAAAACTTGCTCAGTCCCACGAAGTGCAATGGCCATCCGGGCCATTTGCCTAAACTTTCAGAGATCCCTTACGCTGAAGAATGGGCCGGTTATTTGCAGGGACAGGAAGTGGTCGAAGCCAATTTCGGGTACAGTTAAAGTAAATGTGGATGCATCATTTTTGGCTGATGAGTTGAGAGGATCCACGAGTGCGGTCATCAAAGAAGAATATGGGGTCTTCTTGGCGGCCTCTTGCTCTCCAACACCCCATGCAGTTGATGCACATATGGCCGAGTCTCTAGCTATGAGAAATGGGTTGATGTTAGCTAATGATATGGGGTTCAATTTCATCCAAATAGAATCTGATTCAATGGAGGTGATTAATGCTTGCTCAGGACAAGACAGAATTTGGAACGGAGCATCGGCGATTTATGCAGAATGGTTCACTTTTGTCTGGTATGATAGGATCTGTTCATTTCTTGCATTGTAATAGGGAAGCAAATGAGGTACGTAGCTCATAAGATTGCTAATTTTTCTTTTGATCATAATGTGGTTTGTAATGTGTCGATGAATCCCCAGGTTTCCTGGTTGATGCCTCGGGCAAACGATGGAACTATTTTATCAAATTAAGAAAGTAAGCCATTATGATATGGGCGCCGCTGCGCGTCAGCCGGCGGATGTATTGGAAACATCCGCCGCATGGAGCTCCGTTCGATCAGCGCCCTGACAGCCGTCGGATCTGACCATCGTGCGCGTGTGACCACCTTTTACTTCCTGCAACAACACCTCTGTTTCGGAAACAGATTCCCCTGTCCGCCGTCCCGCCGACGCGCGGGGGGACGCGTTTTCCTGCAACCGGAGCTATGTTTCTGAAACATGCGTCATGTTGCAATGTTTGACCACTCACTCTCTGACGTCGGGCGCTCCTCCGACGCTGCAACTCGGGCTATGTTTCTGAAACAAGACCCTTATTGCAGAAAAAAAAAACCTTCACAACCGAAACATTTCTTTTCTTTCTGAAACAAAAGACATGTTGCAGACATGTTTTGAAACAAGACCCTAGTTGCAGAAAAAAAACCTTCACCACTGAATCATTTTTTCTTTCTTTCTGAAACTAGTCCTGTGTTGCAGAAACCTACTGAAACAAGACCTTTATTGCAAGAAAAAGAAAAAGACTGGCCGCGCGGGATCCTGCAACTTTAAGTTTATCATAAGCTATGAGCTTCAGAGAAAATCACAGGGAATCCTACGAAAACTATGAGCTCCAGAAATCCAGAAATAATACAAGGGATCCTGCAGCTTCAAGTCCCTTTGTATGACATTACCAGTGGAGAAATTATGTAAAAAAATCCTGCAGCAGATCCAAATCCGGCAACCTAACTACACCGGCGACCTACAACGCCGCCGAACTACCTACACCGGCGACCACTCTCCAACAAACCAGCCGTCTCCCTCCTAGTCGCACCGTCCTCGTCATCTCAGTGGTATGGATCAAGCCGCCACGGGGAGAACCGCCATGAACACCTACAGGATCGCCAGAAATGCGGGGAAGGGGGGGGGGGGTGTCTCAGATCCATACCTGCTGGAGTCGACGTCGGCCACCGACGAACCCCTCGCCGTCGCCACCGCGCTGGATAGGCCTCGTCACCCAACGCCCTGCGCCGCTAGCCCCGCCGCCCTCCCAAATCCAGAAGCGTCGCCCTCCCAGTCGACGAAGCTGCCAGTTGCAAGAATGCTGGTTCTGAAACAAGGTCTCTGTTTCAGAAAACAGACGCGCGTGACGCGGAAGCGGGGACGCTCTCGTCCATCCGATCACAGACGATCCGACGGACCCGTAGCCGGCGGACGCGGCGCGCGTGGTCGGTCGGGTGAAGGTAAGCTTTTCCCTTATGATATTCCCTAAAAAAAATTTGCTTGAGATGCCGTTCTTTTTTTTTGTGGCGTCTTTCATTAATTAATTTAATTTTAATCATCACAAATGATGGCAGCATTGGTTGCAAGAGATGATACGAAGAAGAGATTAGGATATGTTGAGAAATTGCCTTCTTCTCTAATAAAAAGAGTAACGTGAAAAGCGCCGTCACATCGACCAATGTACAATGCCCCAACATGCATTACTTATATTCCATTCGGGTATTTGATAGTAGGATCGTCTTAGCTGCCTCCAGCCGTCCAGCGTATCACGGGTAACTTTGGTTGATTGATTATTCCATTCCGTCGTGCAGCTTTAGTTGCCAGTCCTTTGCAGAAGCAGTAAAACTTTTTCTCATTGACACAGATCCAAAACGTGCGTCCACTTGGCGCGGGCACATGCATTGTGTTCTATAGTATACGTACTGTACTCGTATGCGGCACGATCCAATTCCGATTCATTTTTTTGTTGACATTGACCGATCCTATTCCGATTCCGATTTACTTATAACCCTACTAAACACGGCTTAATCAAGCGATGACGATCGCGGAGCGGATTAGCGCGTCATCCCGAGCCCGAGCGCCCTTGGGGCCCCACCGGGGTATAACACGGGGGCTGCTTTATTGGTAGCGCCACATATATATCGCCCCCAGGAAAACAAACCATCGGAGTTCGGGGGATCCCTTCCATACCAACGAGCGACGGGAGGAAGGAGGGATTGGTTGGAACAGACGCCGACCACTTCGTTCCCCTCCCGTCCCCAACCCAACCAGAGAGAGAGAGAGAGAAGAGCGAGCCCAACCCAGGCCAGGCGCCCAGGCCCCCCTCGTTCCCACCGAGCGACGAGAGAGAAAGAGGGGGAGCCCTAGCCCTAGCCGGCGGCGGCGGGGGCGATGGCCGCGGCCGCGCCGGCGATGCGGGCCGGGCTGGTGGTCCTGGCGGCGTTCTTGTTGTTGGCCGCGGCGGCGGGGGCGGAGGGGGCGCTGCCGCGGTTCGCGGAGGCCCCCGAGTACCGGAACGGGGAGGGCTGCCCGGCGGCGGTGGCCGGCGCGGGGGTGTGCGACCCGGGGCTCGTCCACATCGCGATGACGCTCGACGCGCACTACCTCCGGGGCTCCATGGCCGCCATCTACTCGCTGCTCAAGCACGCCTCCTGCCCGGAGTCGCTCTTCTTCCACTTCCTCGCCGCGGACGGCGCCGGCGGAGCCGCGCCCGGGGTGGGCGAGCTCAGGAGCGCGCTCGCGGCCTCCTTCCCGTCGCTGCGGTTCGAGATCTACCCGTTCCGGGCCGACGCCGTCACGGGGCTCATCTCCGCCTCCGTGCGCGCCGCGCTCGAGGCGCCGCTCAACTACGCCAGGAACTACCTCGCCGACCTGCTCCCCAAGTGCGTGCCGCGGGCCATATACCTCGACTCGGACGTGCTCGCCGTCGACGACGTGCGAAGGCTCTGGGAGACGCGCCTGCCCGCCGCCGCCGTCGTCGCCGCGCCCGAGTACTGCCACGCCAACTTCTCCCGCTACTTCACCGACGCCTTCTGGTCCGACCCGGACCTCGGGGCGCGCGTCTTCGCGGGCCGCCGCCGCGCGCCCTGCTACTTCAACACCGGCGTCATGGTCATCGACCTCCGGCGCTGGCGCTCGGGGAACTACCGCCACCGTATCGAGCAGTGGATGGAGTTGCAGAAAGAGAAGCGAATCTACGAGCTGGGGTCCTTGCCCCCTTTCTTGCTCCTCTTCGCCGGCGAGGTGGAGGCTGTCGACCATCGGTGGAACCAGCACGGCTTGGGCGGCGACAACATTCTTGGTAGCTGCCGCCCGCTCCACAAGGGCCCTGTTAGCCTGATGCACTGGTCAGGCAAGGGCAAGCCATGGGATCGCCTCGACGCCGGCAGGCCTTGCCCGCTCGACCATACATGGAAATCATACGACCTCTACATTGGCGACGGTGATGCGTCGCAAGCATCGGCGCCGTCCTGGGCCTCATTGTCATCATCGGCGTTGCCGGCGGCGGTGTTTTCTTGGTAGACAGATATGGGACACACGCTATAATTTTTTCATTTGGTTGTGGTAATGCAATTGCCTTGCGATGCATACCCACTGCCATCACAGCTGCCATCGCAAGCCGGCTGCCGCCTTCGGCTGTACAGCGAGAAGAGGAGGGGCGGTACATTGCAGCGGCTGCGACGGGAAGAGGAAGAACAGTGCATAGGGGAAGCAAATTCTTGTTCATTCACGATACAATTCGGATTGATTCATTATGCTGTGATTCGGAGGTGGTGACTAGGGGGTGTTGGAATTACTTTATTGGTGGTGTACAATTCTTGGATAGAAGAAAGGTTTCACTTTTTTTGTCTGTTAGTTCAGAATTGTTTCATTTACATTTACATGTTTGTTCAGTAAACCGGTATAAATATTGATTGAATTGATTTCAATAAAACAGGGTGGATCTTATTCTTGCTTCAGTGCCAAACTCTCTTGTATCTGTCTGATGCAGAAATTCCATCGTGAATGGCTTAATCTCTTGTTATTTCCATCTTTCGATAATGGTCAATTTTTGCTGTGGCTAGTTTGCTTTGATCAGTTCAACCAGAATGGCCTCATATATTGCTGTTTCTTCTATTTCACCTACTATCTCCATACGCTACGTCCAAATTTATTTGCTGTTTTTCTGCTTGTTCATCCAGAATTGCCTACTTTGTTCATCCAGTATGGCCTTATCTATGTCTGTTTCTATTTTGCCTATTGATGTTTCTGTTTTGCCTACTTGTTTCATCCAGCATTGCCTGTCTGTTCATCTAATAAGGCCTAATCCACTGATGTTTCTGTTTTGCCTACTTGTTCTTCCAGAATTGCCTACTGCATTGTTGATTATTTCTGTTTCGTCGACGAGAGTTTACAAGAGTTGTTGCTGTTTTTTGGGTGTTTTTGCTCAGAATTGGTGATGGCTTCCTTGACTTGTAGAGATAAGCGGAAGCAGCATCAGAATACCAATCTTTACAGATGTGTGGCACACCTACACAGCTTGAAAGAAAGCAAAAGGGGCAATATTATTGTTATTGGTTCAGATCAACTTTTATATCGGAAAGCGATTAGCGCGAGCACAAGATAGGGACCTCCCAACAGACTCATAATGCAGGGGATTAATACTGCTAATACGCTAAGTAATCCCAACTAGAACTCCACTAAACCAGCAATACATGTACCTACTCTTTTTCTTTGTCACAACAAGGCGAGCAACACTGGCAGCCGCTGCGAATCAACCTATGGTTGGATGGTTAGAGGGACTGTGGTATCCCCAGCCTACCAGGGTTCAAATTCTGGTGCTCGCATTTATTTCTTAATTTATTTCAGGATTTTCGGCGATGCGCATTCAGTGGGAGGAGACGTTCCCGTCGACGACGAGGTGTCTATGGTGACTTCGTAAATTTCAAGATGATATGCCGGCTCAGTCTTTCGAAGGTGCTCATATAGGGGTAGGGTGTGCGTGTGTGCGTTCATAGGGGTGAGTGTATGCACGTGTATATGAACGCTTGTGTCTGTACTGATGTTAAAAAAAAACACTGGTAGCCGCTCTTTAAATTTCTGTTAGAATCTGTTGACAGAACAACAGGAATATAGAAATTTTTGTTCAACGGAATCATCTTTTTTCCTCTTTTTGCGAGGGAAGTTGAATTATTTGAACCTGGAACAGTCATCGATTTGCCAAAGGCTGTCTGGCTGGTGTCAACATCTGAAATTGCAGCAGCAGCAGCAGCAACAGCATCTCGATTATTGGTATGCTTTCTTTGTGGAGAGATGATTGATGAGACCGAAATGTAGCAGCACAAGTGTTATTGCCCATGATCAGCACCATGTTCTGATAATGGTTTTCTAGAGTCCCTATCCCCAGCCCCGTTCTGAAGCATCCAAGCTGGAATTGCCTCAACCACAAGGCACCACGATAAACGCCCTACCGAACATCACAGTCGCCCGTTCCGCGATCGGACGGCCCTCGGCGCGCCGTAGCCGCGGCCACGTTGCCTGGCAATGCTTTACACATACACGACACATCGCCCAGGCTGGAGGCCGCCGTCGACCAGCTGGAGGGCCGGGGAGCGCGAGGCAAGTAGTAGTGCAGCTCATGATTGATTGTGTGTGTGTGGGTATTCATATGCTCTCGTCTTTTGGCCTCCTCCTCCCTTTTCCTCCATCCTGCGAGTGAGATGAACTCCACCACCTACTGGCCGCTCGCCACTGGCCATCAACCACCCACCCGACCCCTATTCAATTCCCTCTCTCCCTCCCACATGCTCCATGCCCGTACACTATGCGTCCAACCCGAGAGAAGAACCAACACGGACGACTTGGTTTTTATTTCGGTCGTGCCGATGGGCACTGCTCAACGAACTTGGTAGTGGTAGTACGACCGGCCCCTTTTGCAGCCTCGTGCGTGCGTGCGTGCCGTCTCCGTCGGACCGTCGATCGCCGTCGCTTTGCTTTGTGCCTCGCGCACGAAGGTTCTTGCCGCTATTGCCCGCGGCAGGTTGGTGCCGCGGCAGCGCGCAGTGTCGGCCACCGGATGCGTCCCGGCCCGTGACGGGGAGTTTCGGTGGATCGGCGACCGATCGGGTGGTCCGGCAGGGCTCTTTCAGGCTCACGACACGCCGCCGGTATCCACAACTGGGGAAACGACGGGAAGGGTGGGCGCTTGGCAGCTGCTGCCGGCTTGTGATGCCTGACAGGGCAGTGTTTGGTTAGGGTGAGATGGTCTGTTGCATAGGCAGCAGAAGGCGCCAAACCGTCGGGGACTAGGCTGGGAAATTAGCATAACGAACTCAGATGAGATGGACGCCTAATTATCAGACGAACCACCGCCGCAGGGCATTGGGTGGGCCGCCGTGGCCACCGAAGCTGCTGTCTGTTATCCTATGTGGCGATCGGCGTTAGGTGGCATGATTGCTGTGGCACGCAGCAGCAGATTAGAGAGGCCGGGCTTGACAGTGACTTGGGTTCTCTGTACCATATACTACCATATACCATCATACTAATCAGAGAAAAGCATAGTAGATCAGAAACAAAAAATAAACATTATTATAATATATATTTTTTGTGAGTTTCGTTCGTCCACAATATGCATGTCATGTTTTGTTCACACATGTGACTTTACATTACTCCCTCCGTTTCAGTTTACAAGTCCTGCGCGCATATCTAGGTTGTCAATTTTATCACCGTAATATAAACTATATAACACAAAAATTATACCGTTTGAAAATAGAACATCTGAAGTTTATAATGATATGTTTTTTGTAATATATGAATTATATTAGGTTGGTCAAATTGATGACCTAGAGGTACGCGCACGCCTTGTAAACTGAGAGAGAGGGAGTACATGTTGATGCAAGGAGCGTGCTTCTAACAGCCCCCAACTGCTGCTTCTTGTATAACAATGATAATAACTGTATTAAAGAACAGAGGAACAAAAGAGCCGGCAGGGCTATCCGAGGGCGAGAGGTTTGGAATGTCCCGCAATGATTCGCATGGATAGCAGACATTGATGATCAACTGAGTTGGTTAAGCAACGAACCGGAATCTTTTACAGCCCGGTAGGCCACCTAAATGCGTGCAGGTAGCTAACTCCCCGCGAAAAAGGGAATTATTATCGATGCCAGGGTCAGTGGTGCACGGCCGTCCTGGCTTGTATTCGTTGCACCAAACTGAAGTCCTATCTCTTGTAGTCTTGTGATAAACGAGAGAGGCTGTGCAACGAGATAGCGTCAAGTTTCCAAGGGCATAGGACAGGTTTGGTGAGGTGTCTGGTGTGGGTTTCAGAGCCTACCTAGCTCACTTTGTTGTGAAAGAAATGAACATGGGGAAAGAGATGGTCCTGAGTTGCCTCCTCTGTATCTGAAATGATGGTGGAAAATAGCAAGATGTTGAAATCACGCGTTGAAATCGAATCGGATACTTGGGGTGGAGGGCGGGGCACCCTTGCCTTGCTTGGCACCGAAGTATGTGGAATATGCAGAGATGCGAACCCTCGCGTTCCAGGACTGGTCCTGCGGAACAAATCAAACTTAGACAATTCGGGGAATAAAGCTAGAAGTAGAACTAGGGGGAATATCAGCAACGAATCGAAGGTTGGAGAGCGTTGGCAACAGCAGCGCGTCGTCTCTTGTCAGGTCCAACCACGGGCAGGCGCAGGCGTTCGTGGAAAATTCCTTGCCTGCTGGACGCGAAAGCGGCATAATTTCTCTTCTTTCTTTGATATAATTTGAACAAGAGAATGTGGAAAATTACTGTTTGAAACCATTGGCAGGCCATGGTTAAAGAACTCTTCGATATCGAATCCAGCCCAGCAATTAACCACGCACTTAAGAGGAACCACCACTCCTTATTTGATTGGCCTGGCCTAAATAACCCTGAATACCGAGATATGCACTAAGGACCAAATTTTAAAACGGAGTATAGATACGCTCACATGTACGCACATACACTTCACACCCCTATGAGCATATGCACACACCATATCCCATGAGTACCTTCGATAGATCGAGCCGACATATTTTGAGATTGACAAAATCAACACATGCACTTTGCTGTCGACGGGAACATCACCTCCATTAAAAAAATATTTTACCTTTATAAGACGCAAATGTGTTAAACATAGGGGATGATCCCTGCTGGAACTAGGGTAAAATCGCCCTCCTAACCATCCAGTAGTGGAGCTAGCCCACTGGGTCAGGGTGGGCCAACAATGAAACTGTTTATATATATTTTTCATTTTTAAAGCCTTGCAACCTAAGGAGGCCCAATCTCAGTGTGGGCCATGACCCATCCGGGCACTCCTAACTCTGCCCCTCTAACCATCCAACCACATGTTGATGCTCACTCACTTAGGCCCAATATTGAATCTTGGTTCCCTAAATCTATATCTATACCAATATAAAAAGACATAAAGGGACAGATCCAACTAATCTCGCCCATCAAATCATGTGCATGCAATAACCTAACTTTATTCAATGGTGAGCACTCAACATGTTTAACGTGCAATCAATATCATACCAAATATTACCGCAAAAAAAAGCATACCAAATATTAACGTTAGCGCTAACCACATAATTAATGTGCAATTAATATCCTACCTTTGCTAAAAAATATCCTATCGAATATCCGCAAGCAATTAATACCTGACTTTTTTGAACTTCCAATTTAATACCCTACCTGATATCAACGTGCATTACACGTGCGCATTTACTTGTGAAAGGAAAAACAACGACAGATTCCTAGCAAAGAACAATAATCAAATCGTAAGTCATGCACCCTAGCGTGCTATGGACCAAGTCAATGTAGGGTCCTCCAACATAATCTTTTTTTCTTCATTTTCCATTCATTTCGTTTCAACAAGTTTTTCCTTCCGCTTTTTCGTGTTTATTCAGTTTTTGTTTTGTTTTTCTACATCAGGCTTTTCTTGGTTTTCAGTGATTTTTGTCAGGATTCTTCTTTCTTATTTTCTTGTCGCATGTTTCTTTTTTTCTCTCTACCAGTTTCAACTGGTTTTAAAATTCAAAAATATTATTAAATTCATGGACATCTTTGCCGAATTCTTTAATATTTATTGAAATACATGGGCATTTAAATTCATGAATATTTTTTGGATTATGCGAACATGTGTTAATGAATCTCTAAAAATGGCCTTAAAATTTAATATGTTAATGATCTTTTATTTCTTCAATTTTTAGAAAAATTACATGAGTTTAAAAAATATTCAAAAATCATAAAAATGTTTCCAACTTTTAGAAAATAATCAAAATATTTAAATTTAACTATAATGTAGGAAAATAGTGTGAACTTTTAAAATTGTTACTCCCTCTGGTCCATATTAATTGTCGCAGAATCAGTACAATGTTTCTACAACTTTGTATTAAGTCATTGTCAATTAATACGAGTCGGAGGAAGTAGACGATTTTAAACATGATCGGGGATTTAAAAGGAAAAATAGAAAGAAAAGAAAAGGAAAAAAACTAAAATGAGTAAAATGGAAAAGCAAATTTTTGGAAAATAAAACAATAAACCTAAGAGAAGAAATCGAGACAAAAGCAAGCAAACCACCAAAAGAGGGTAAAAAAATAGCTGCCAAAAAACCTGAAAAAATGTTGCCCTTGCCTCCCTATTGGACTCGCTTTTGCTTTTGTTTGACTCTTCTTTATGACACAGTTGACTTGGAAAGAAAACAAAAGGAGTAAGAAGAAACTTAGTTCATTGTCGGTCTCAACAGGAGCACCCGATCCCTGGTGCCAGAGCCGTCTAGAGGGTAGGGCTTTGTCTCGCTTCGTGTCAGATAGAACACCCCCTCGCCTCAAGTGCTTTCTTGATGGGTTGGCCCAACATGGAGGAGAGCTGTTTTTTCTTCTTATTTTATTTATTACTATTATTTAATTTTCTGAAATGGAAAGAATATTATATTTAAATTAACAAAATCATCGTGCGTTCAGAAAAATGTTCATGCTACTTCTAGAAAATGTTGATAGCATTAAAAAACCATAAGTGTGACATTTAAATAATGATCACACATTTCAACAAAATGTTCATGGAATTTTAAAAATAATATTTACACAATGTACGAAAATAGTTTGCTCAACTTTAAAAATGTCTGTACCATTAAATAATTATTTGTGAAGTTTAATTTTTTTTACACGTTTAAAAAGAAAATCATGACATTTTAAAACAACGTTTTTAAATTTACAAAAATGGTTTGTGCATGTTAAAAAATTGATCCGTACCATCCCAAAAAATGCAAGTCACATTTAAAAAAATGTTTCATGTGTTCCAAAAGAAAATTGTCGTGAAATTTTCTAAAACAATGTTTATACAAATTAATAAATGTTCCTCTAATATAAAATATATATTTCACACCATTCAAAAAAATATTCATGACATTTTAGAAAATGTCATGGATTTCAAATAATATGTTAATGATTTTTTAAAGAATAAAATACTACCCTCTCTTCAACAATGTAGGACGGCTTTGTAGTACAATTTGAACTGCAAAAATGTTCTACATTAGGGAACACTGGGTGTACACTGGAAAAAATTCTTGTTTAATATAAAACAAGTTTCCTACCATTAAAAAAAGTTCAACATGTATTTGAAAATTGCTAACATTTATTCAAAGAAAATGGTTCAAACATTTCTTTGAAAAGTGTTCAATGCATATCGCAAAAATGTGTAACATGTAATGAACAAAGTTGATCTATATTATAAAAAAGAAAAAAGTGAAAAAACCGAAAGAAAGCCGGTGAAGGAAACACAGAAAGAAAAGGAAAATCCACTGGAATAAAAAGGAAATAAAGAAAACTTATATAGAAACAAATAAAACCAAAAACCACAACTAAAATCAATGAAAACAACCACAAAAAATATCGGCAACATAAGTAAAAAGATGCGAAAACCGATCATAGAAGGTTCCTGAAACCCGCTTCCATAGGACCCTTATTGGACCAGCACATCTGACTTACCAATTTCGAGAAAGAGTACTATCTTACACACTCACACTTGGCGAGGTATATAAGACACTTCCATCCAAAACAAAGAGAGAGATATACCACACTAAAAATAAGTAGACACAATATAGCCTACGCATACTAGTGGCCACAATCGTCTAGTTGATACGACAATAGCAAGGGTCAACCGATGCGATCGCTCGCGCGCGTTATTCACAAAGGCCGATCACCTGGTTGAGCAAGCGGGCAGCACTGCACGTAGTGGTTCTAAAATAAAGGCATGCACGAGTCAACAAAAAAGCTTTTGTGAAAGAAAAAAATTCACCTTATTTTCTTTTGATCCTTTTTACTAGTTTTATATGTTCAATTTGTAAAAGTACAAATTAGAAACCAGTCACGTATTGCAAGAACAAAAAGATTGAGTGCATATAAAATTCTATGAAACTATTAAAAGGTTGTCAAATTATTTTTATTATGTTTTCAAATATTTCTGGAAAATGTTAATGCAACTACGAAACATATTCTGTTTTTTTAAATCTTGTAGTTTAAGAAAGCGTTGTGTATTAAAAAGCTCATGTACTCAAACAATTTTTTGCGCCTTAACAAAATACTTGTGTAATTATCAGAAAGCCTAAACACATATTAAAAATTTGAATGTAATTAAACGGTCTTCACATATTTTAAAAAAATGTTCACATAATTGGAATAAGTGTTCAAACATTTAAATATGTAGTCATATTTACAAAATGTTGTTTAATTTCAGAAAGTGTTCACACATTTAAAACTGTTCGTCCTGCCTTTTGAAAAATGTTCATTGTTTATTTAAAATTTCACCATGTATTAAAACATGTTCATCTGTACCTATAAGAGTTCACTCATTTTTCTATAAATGTTCATGTATTTATTTAAAATGTTTTTAAAAACAAAAGGAGGAAAATATAATAACAGAGAAATAATAAAATCAAGAAAATAAAATGGAAATGAAGAAACAAAATTAATAGAAAATAGGGGGAAAAATCCAGAAATGGAAGTGCAAAAAAAATATAGAAACACAAAATAAAACTAAAACTGGGGAAAGGTTCCAAAAAGGAAAAGAAAACAGGAAACAAACGAACGATAACAACCTAACGGGAAAAAGAAAATAAAAGACCAGTCGGTCTAGTTTGGATTGGCTCAGTAGCTCACACAGGAATTCCAGTTGTTCTTGCTAAATGGGTTGATGCATTAAAAATAGGAAGCGTGTAAACAAATTGAAAGATTTGACGATACCGGGCCGGTTCACCATGGAATACAACAAATACATGTAGGCGACTGACTGGGATATACTAGTATGCATAAGAGCTATATCTCGCTTCGTCTCGCGTGAAACGCCACATATACGGCCGGCCCATTATCTCACTTAACTTGCGCGTTGCTCAAGTAGCTTGCATCCCTCGCTATCACGCTTAGATCGCTCGCTCGTTGTTTCTTCACTGTCTTCGGGTTTTTTTCACCACTTTTCGTTGTTTCTTTCACTGTTTTTATTGTTTTTTCATTTCTGTATTTTCTCATTGTTTCGTTCTTAAGTTTCATTATTTTCTTTCTTTTGCATTGGTTTTTGCCAGTTTCATTTTCATTTTTTTTGTTTTCATTTTTCTTTGGTTTTTTGTTTCTTTTTTGGTTTCGATGTTTTTTAATAGGGTTTCACTGTTTTACATTCTTTTTGCACTTGTTTCCTTTTTTTGGCTTATTTTGTTTCTTTTTCGGTTTTCATTGTTTTTATTTCTTTTGCTTTGTTTCTTTTTGGTTTTCATTCTACATTTTCGTATACGTCAAGAATATTTTTCTAATACATGCTTAACATTTTTCAAATACAAGTTTATCATTTTTAATACATGGTCAACATTTTTTCTAAACACATTTTTGACATTTCAAAATTCTTTATTAACATATTTTAAATACAAGATTAACATTTTTAATCCATGTTCAGTATTTTTATACATATTTAAGATTTTTCAAATACTTGTTTTAACATTTTTTTAAACGCTTGACTAAATTTTCTGAATACATGATCAACTTTTTTCACACACATTGTATATTTTCTATATAATTTTTTTGTATAGATGAGAAACATTTGTTTTATAAACATATAACCTTGTTTGTTGCAGCCTAATATTGGGATTGGCCTACTATTCTTCTATAACCGGGATCTTACGACTCTCGTGCTTAATAAGTTGGCACCTCGCAGCCTGCCAAAACCTAATCCTCTTATTCTCTAGCTAGAGTTGGGCTCCTTAAGAAGATATGATACTTCTACTTTTGACACCTTTTTTTTCCCTATTTTTAAACTCAAATTGATAAAGCCACCTGGCGAGTAGGAATAGTTTCGAGTTTCTGGTCTGTTTCCTTTTGAGAATCAAACCTCAAATGGGTTTTTGCTACCAGGAGAAGGGAATTTATCAAATACAAGTTTAATATTTTTTTTAATACATGGTCACCATTTTTCCCTATACACATTTTTTAATCTGTTGATTAACATTTTTTGAATACAAGATTAACATATTTGAATACATGGTGAACAATTTTCTATAGGCATTTTGAAATGGTTGATTAACATTTTTTCAAAAACAAGTTTGATATTTTATGAATACATGGTCAACATTTTTTAAATGCTTGATTAATATTTTTCAAATACTCGTTTAATATTTTTTTTCAAATGCTTGATTAAATTTTTTCAATACATGATCTACTTTTTGACAAATATTGTATATTTTCTGTATACATTTTTCTTATACAAGAGAAACATTTTATTTATACATATTTAATATTTTTCAAATGCTTGGTTAACATATTTTTCGAATTTTCTAGAATATATTTATTTATAAATTTTGGATTTATAAGCGAAAGTAAAAAAGAAATAAAGTGCAAAACAAAAAAATGTGAAAAAAACCCGAGGCCGTGGCCTCCTGTGCGCCTGGGTTGGCCCTTTTAGGCAGGCTGCCGATATGGGCCAGAGCACGGTAAGCGCAGGCAACTTATGGTACTACTAAAAAAATATATCATACTGGTTCTGCCTATGGTTCTTTTCAGGGTACTCTCAGATGGGTAGTATATCTGCCCTTTTTCATTCGGTTTTATTTTTAGTTTTTTTTTCTGTTATATATATATATATATATATATATATATATATATATATATATATATATATATATATATATATTACTCCTTTTCCCATTTTATATGTTTATTCCTTTTCCGTTTTTCCTGCTATTTATAAAATCATGTACTAAAAAATGCTCATCATGTTTTAAGATATGGTTTGTCATATATTAAAAATTTGTATGGTATATTAAAAATATTCATCATGTATTTTAAAAATTTACATTGTGTATTTTAAAATATTATTTGTGTGAAAACCATCATGTATAGAAAAACATATGTCATGTATTGAATACTTATTGTAGTGTAATTGAAAATGTTTACAACTTATTGAAATGATCATCCTATAATAAAAATATTTATTGTGTTTTAGAAATTATTTATTTTGTTTCTGTAAAATGTTCATAAAGTACTCCCTCTGTTCCAGAATATAAGGTGTATTGGTTTCCGTGCAAGTCAACCATTTGGATGTTTGACCAAGATTATAGAATAAAAGAACAACATCTGCAATACCTAGTAGATAAAATATGAAACTACTTTTCATGATGGATCAAATTATATAAACTTTGTATTGTGAATGTTGATATATTTTTCTAAAACTCGGTCAAACTTGTACTCGTTTGACTTTTCAAAAAACAAATACACCTTATATAAAGGAACGGAGGGAGTATTACCTAATATTCATCAAGTATTAAAATGTTTATTAAAAAAATAGTTAAAATTTATTTAAACTGTTCATCATGTATTTAAAAAATATTCATCATGTGTTTTTTGCAATGTTGGGGATATCGCTTATCGGGAACTTATCGGTCGACCCATGATAAGGGGTAAATTGGTTAATTTATCGGCATATCGGCTGATTTATCGCCATATCGGCTGATTTATCGGCCCATTTATCTTATCGGTCAGACAACGGTAAGCGATAAATCGGCCGATTTATCGGAATATCGGAAGATATCTTGAACAGTGGTTTTTTGGTATATTTCATTTCGTTTTTATTTATATTTTCTTTGTACTTTTTTATTTTAAATTTTAAGGAATTTTTTTTATAAAAAATATGTGAGCTTTATTTCAAAACACACAAACAACTATTTAGTACCACGTAAATATGTTTAAAATTTATGTAAAAAAATTACTAATGCGTAAGCACTTTTTAGTTATATGAACATTTGTTGAATATATGGTAACTATTTTTAATTATGGTAAAAGTTAATTACATTTTGAAATTTGTTTCAAATACACCATGAATAATTTCTAATATATGATATACATTTTAAATTATACAGTGAAAATATTTGAAGCACATTGCATTTGTTTTGAATAGAACGATGGGCATTTTTTTAAATATGCGATGTAATTTTCTAAAACACATTGAATTTTTTTAAACACACTAAATATTCTTTAAAAACATGATGAACATTTTTTAGTACATGATGAACCTTTTTCAAAACTTGATGACCATTTTGAAGTACCCGATAAGTTGTTTTAATACTACGCGATGAACATTTTTAAGTACCCGATAAATTTTTTTAGTGTTCGTAAAATGTTTCCCTTGTAACATTTTTACTGTACAGCACACCTTTTTATTGATTCGTGTGAATTTTTTTTATGTTATATGGACATTTTTTATGTGGTATGGTGCATACACAAAAAAAAAAGCTATGTGCCCTCAAAACAATTTTTTCAAGACATTTTTCACCATAATTTTTGTGTTCTTTTTGGACTCTAGGTATGGAAGTTATGATTTTATCTAAAATATATATTTCTAACAGAAGATCAAGTACACATATGCCTTTTTCCTTCTTCTAATATGCAGTACACAAGCTAGCTCTATAAGCTAGCTATCGCTATTCTACACTGTAAAAGGAAAACAGTTCAATGCTATTTCAGCATAGCCAGAGCGAGCGTAGTTTTTATGGGCCGGCCGGAGGTGAGCGATGCTCTGCTACAGCTCACTATAAGCAAGATACAAACGTGCCTCTCACAATAAGCGAGATATAAACTTTGCGCGTAACGAGTTCCTCATGAGATCTTATATATCGACTAAACCTGCTCTTGGCCGAGAAGCTAAGTCTCCCCTGGACACAAGCAAAGTCCAAGGGCTTCCCTCAAAAAAAGAAAAAGAAGCTAGGGTGGGAGGGGAACGCCACTTCGATTTTGACAGCACTTTTCCTCCTAACTTCTAACTTCTTTGTCTGGGGCAACTGCAACTGGAGCTTCCAATGGTTCTATGATGTAACAGTTAACCAAAGTTTCCAGGGACCATCCTTCTTTTTGACAAATATATCGTGCCTATGTGTGAAAACAAGCTTTCAATTTACCTTTTATAAATTTTTTTTGCGGGAAACCTTTTTATAATTTGTTCTACTGGAGCTGAAAAAAAAAGGTGGCTACACACATGATCCCCGATGTTTCTGCAATTCCACTGCTATTCCGACATGAAGACCATGTGCGGTCGCTGAACCCATCCTTATTAAACTTAATATGTACTTTTTTGTGAACTTAGTTACACGAAAGTTACCGCAATGTTTTGGCAAATAAATTATAATCCGAGCAACTCCTACGAAGATTGATATATTGCTTTTATTTTTGTGTTATACAGTATGCCACACGACCTGTACATTTTTCTGCAAACTATACAAAACAACCAAATCTAATGGCAAATAAAACAAAATACAAAGCCGTTTGGTCGAAGTTATCTTAATAAACTGTATAACCAAACACAATTAAGCATTCAAAGACCAGTCCATCGGCTACCCACTAATTGAACTGGTCACGAAATGACCTAACAGAAAAACAAAAAATAACAATGAAGAAATTGACAGGAACAAGATATCCCTTGTTGGGTGACGCAGTGCAGACATGGTCTCTTTGCACATGTGCTTTGCTCCACCCCTTTTCTTTCTGATACTTTGTCCAGGTCAACAAAAGGCAAAATGCCGGTTGCAGCACTGTTTTTGGAGGATGGTTGGTATGAACCAAATAATTTGCGTTCAAGTTGCGACCAGTACTGTTTATGGGAATGGATAGCTGCAGTATAATAAGTTCAAATTGTTTGAGTGCACAGGTGTTGGTGGCCAGTTTGGTATTCTGTCACTATCTGGAGAACAGGCAACATTCCCATGAATGTGCATTTTTGTGGCCTCATAAGTTGGGAAGAAGAAACATCTACTTCCTCCGTTCCTAAATATTTGTCTTTCTAGACATTTTAAATAGACTACAACATACAGATGTATATAGACATATTTTAGAGTGTAGATTCACTCATTTTGCTTCGTATGTAGTCACTTATTGAGATCTCTAGAAAGACAAATATTTGGTAACGGAGGGAGTAGTCAGGACAGTAAAATGTACGATGATCTGAAACTTTTCTTGGCAAAACAATATGAAAATGCAGATGCAGAACATACTAGTTCAACTAAGGTCTAATTGTAGGGACGACTCTCACCTGCAAAATGCCAATAATATCTGCAGCTGGCTTTAACTGATTAATTATCGTTCTGTTGACACGTTCATAAGTTTTTTCTATCTAAGAAATGAGCTAAGAATATGGAAAAGGAAGTGGCACCTGAATTGGTTCAACCAACGTCGGGTTCTTTTATGTAGGTCAACCCATTGGATGTCAAACTCGAGGTTCTAATGAAATTAAAAAGAGAAAGAACTACGGCGAGAACCCACTTTGTTTAGCAAGAATTATGGCCATTTTTCAATATATTTAGTTGTTGTATCACTGATAGTATCTGGTCCAACAATAGCTTCCTGCTAGTGGTGATCCACACACCACTGACGGCAGGCCCGACTTGAGATGCTCTAATTTTGGAGTGAACAACACTGATAGTCTTGCACTGGTCATGTTTACATGAACGATCTACAAGAGGGAGTTGTGTGTGTTAGTTGAATTTAATCTTGCAGGTAATCTATCCCAATGACATAAAGGAAAAAAGACTTCTATTGTGTTATTGCCACAAAGGATAAAATGTAGTCGTGTAGTTGTCTTGGTGACGGGCTGGAGGTAAAGATGATATGCTATCAACATTATGTCACTTTGCTTAATGCAATGCTCTGTTCACACTTAATACTTAGAGATGCATGCTGGATAGCAGTCTTTACTGGAGTATTAGTTGCAGTTGTATAAAGGTCTATGGATAAAAGGATATAATGCCTATATGCAATTATGACATGTATGATCAATCATAAAAAGTATAATTTAATCAATACGCAACTTAATTTGTTCACCATGCCTATGCTATGTTTTCTGGAGAGATGCCACTAGTGAAGTTATGGATATCGGTCTTTTATTCCTCATAATCACAACCTCGGTCGACCTTTTTTTATTGCTCTTTACAATTTGAGTTGTTTCTTTTATTTATCTACAATCTTCAATTCCTACCATACTACTTGTTAATGCTTGTAACTAGCAAGGCTACTGGGACCGACAATCTCACTAGTTTGGTTGGGGGCCAAGAAGAAGTTTGTAATTGCGTGCAGGTGCTGATTATTGATTGTAATCCAAGCACTCCTACTGGTTCGATAAACCTTGGTTCTCAACTGAGGGGAATACTTGATTCTCGTTGTAAACCCTTCCTCTTGGCAGGCCAGTACCTTCCAGTGGGATGTAGCACTCATCTCTTTCTTCAACCCCTTCCTTGTGTTCATCCCTCTGTATCCAAATCATATCCTTTATGTGTGTGTGTGAGAGAGAGAGAGAGAAAGAGAGAGAGAGAGAGAGAGAGATCATGGGTTCTTGAGAGTGCTTTGATTGATGATCTTTGAGGGGTTGTACCAAGTGGCTTTTCTTTGCTTGTTAATTTTGAGGGTGTGCGTGCCTCCTAGACGATTATGGGTCACTTGATAGCCTTCTACCACTACATTGTTTGTGATGACAATTAGAGATTATAGTTGCTCATGCCATGCTTAAGTAGTTATGAGTGGATAATGATCTATCTTGTGTGTCAACATGCATTAAAATGATTATGATGTAGTGTGTTAGGGTGGTATCCTCCTCTGAAGAATTCAAGTGACTTGACTTGGCACATGTTCACGTATGTAGTTGATTCAAAACCAATGCGGCCTTTATGATATTTATGTTCAGAGTGTTTATATTCTCCTCATGCTCATATTCAATGTTAAATATTCGCAATGCATGATTATGACCGTTGTCGCTCTCTAGTTGGTCGCTTCTCAATCTATTTGCTAGCCTTCGCTTGTACTAAGCGGGAAATGCTGCTTGTGCATCCAAATCCATGAAACCAAAGTTATTCCAAAAGAGTCCAGCATACCTACCTATATACAGTATTACCCTACCGTTCCAAGCAAATTTGCGTGTGCCATCTCTAACTATTCAAATAAAGATCTGTTTTGTGTGTCTCTACCGCTCATGGAGCGACGAGGCAGTCAATATCTTCCATGCTAAGCGAGTTATTCGCACGACGAGAGTTTATTCACTCGTCTTGCACGAGAGAGGCTGGTAATTGGGATGCCAAGTCCTGTTAAATAAAAACAAAGAAAAATATAATAAAACAAACCCCCCTAGAAAGTTGATTGTTTGGAGGGCACCCGTGGATTCGGCTAGCCATGGCTCGTGTTTGTATGGTTGTGAGGGAGTAATTTTTTTCCTTTCTGCATGGGAACCGCCAATAATGTGTTTAGCATGGAAGATGTTGAAATCCTTTGTCGTGACGTTGACAGGAATTGCACACCACTCAAAATGTATTCATCTATGTTTTAAGCTCTGAGCTCTCGCACTGCTGCAAATCTCTGCTTCCCTCTGCGAAGGGTCTTTCCATTTACTTTCATGTTATTTACTTTTAGTGTTGAGTCATCACCTTCTAATTCAAGCACCAACATAGAGAGCGCTATTGTCATTCTTAGTTTAACATGCATTGAGTATAGTTAATGTTGAATGTGAGCATGACTGGATCTCCTCTAGTATGAGTTACAATGTTTAGTCACTGCTTGAATTTTAGAGGTGCTCTACGTTTATGTTTTGCGGTCTCAGAAAGGGCTAGCGAGATACCAAACTATCATATTATATGATGGTTATTTTGACAAAGTGTTGACATTTGAGATAAATTATTATTGCTCGCTAGTTGGTTATGCCATTGTCATGAGTAAACATGAGAGCTAAGTGTTATCATTCATATGGTTAGTTCATGATCTTTGCTAAAAACTTGATTACTAGTTAAGCTTATATACAACAATAGAAACAAAAGAGTTTGTAAAAGTTTTTCTTTATCACTTTCAGTTTATCAACTGAATTGCTTGAGGACAAACAATGAGTTAAGCTTGGGGGAGTTGATAAGTCTCAAATGTATCTACTTTTCCAAACACTTTTGCTCTTGTTTTGGACCCTAATTTGCATGATTTGAATGAAACTAACCCGGACTGATGCTGTTTTCAGCAGAACTATGGAGAATTTTTCTGGAATTAAAAAAATACCGGCGAAAATACTACCGGGGGGTGGGGGGGGATGGGTGATAACCCACAAGTATAAGGGATTGCAAAGTTTTCGGGGGTAGAGTATTCAGCCCAAATTTATTGATTCGACACAAGGGGAGCCAAAGAATATTTGCAAGTATTAGCAGTTGAGTTGTCAATTCAACCACATCTGAAGACTAAATATCTACAGCAGAGTGATCAGTAGCACAGTAATATGATAGTCTGATATCGATAGTAGCAATAGCAACAGTAACAGTAACAGTTTTATAGTGATTGTAACAGCAGCAACATCAATAGTAACTTAGCAAGATCAATATGCGAAAGGCGTAGGCATTGGATCAGTGATGGATAATTATATTGGATGACATTCATCATGTACCAGTTATAACCTAGGGTGACACAGAACTAGCTCCAATTCATCAATGTAAAGTAGGCATGTATTCCGTATATAGTCATACATGCTTGCGATAAGAACTTGCATGGCATCGTTTGTCTTACCCTCCCGTGGCGGCGGGGTCCTGATGTCTACTACACAACTTGTTCTTGTAGACTCGTGTTGGGCCTCCAAGCACAGAGTTTTGTAGGACAGTAGCAAATTTCCCTCAAGTGGATGACCTAAGGTTTATCAATCCGTGGGAGGCGTAGGATGAAGATGGTCTCTCTCAAACAACCCTACAACCAAATAATAAAAAGTCTCTTGTGTCCCCAACACACCAAATACAATGGTAATTTGTATAGGTGCACCAGTTCGGCGAAGAGATGGTGATACAAGCGTAGTAATGATAGTAGATATTGATTTTTGTAATAGGAACAATAAAAAACAGCAAGGTAGCAATTGATAAAACGGAGCACAAACGGTATTGCAATGCTTGAAAATGAGGCCTAGGGTCCGTACTTTCGCTAGTGCAATGTCTCAACAATACTAATATAATTGGATCATATAACCGTCCCTCAACATGTGATGAAGAATCACTCCAAAGTTCTTATCTAGCGGAGAACATAAGAAGAAATTGTTTGTAGGGTACGAAACCACCTTAAAGTTATTCTTTCCGTTCGATCTATTCAAGAGTTCGTACTAAAATAACGCAAAGTTATTCTTTCCGTTTGATCTATCCAGGAGTTCGTACTAAAATAGCACCATATGATACGCGTCAACCAACTCTAATGTCACCTAGATACTCCAATGTCACCACAAGTATCCATGAGTTAATTATACGATACGCATCAAACAATTTCAGATTCATAATACTCAATCCAACACAAAGAACCTCAAAGAGTGCCCCAAGATTTCTACCGGAGAAAGAAGGACGAAAACGTGCATCAACCTCTATGCATAGATTACCCCAATGTCACCTCGGGAATCTGCGAGTTGAGTGCCAAAACATATATCAAGTGAATCAATATAATACCCCATTGTCACCACGGGTATTCATATGCAAGACATATATCAAGTGCTCTCAAATACATAAAAATATTCAATCCAATAAAACGAAATCTCAAAGGGAAAATTCAATTCATCGCAACAAGATAGAGAGGGAGAAACACCATATGATCCAACTATATTAACAAAGCCCGCGATATATCAAGATCATGCCATTAAGAACACGAGAGAGAGAGAGAGAGAGATTAAACACATAGCTACTGGTACAAACCCTCAGCCCCGGGGGTGGACTACTCCCTCCTCATCATGGTGGCCGTCGGGATGATGAAGATGGCCATCGGTGATGATTTCCCCCTCTGGCAGGGTGCTGGAACGGGGTCTAGACTAGTTTTTCGTGGCTACAGAGGCTTGCGGCGGCGAAACTTCTGATCTAGGGTTATTTCTGATGGTTTCTCTATTTATAGGATTTTTTGGTGTTGCTTTCATGCGAAGATGGTCCTCGAGATGAGCACAACCCACCGGGACAAGCCAGGCCCCTCTGGCGTGCCGTGGTGGGTTGTGCCCTCCTCGTGGCTCTTCTGGCCCTCCCACGAAGCTTCGGGGGTCTCTTTTGTTCTAAAAAAAATCATCAAAAAGTTTCAGCTCATTTGGAGAACTTTCATTTCTGCATAAAAAACAACACCACGGTAGTTCTGCTGAAAACAGCGTCAGTCCGGGTTAGTTCCATGCAAATCATACCAAAACCATATAAAATTATTGTAAACATGGCATGAATACTTCATAAATTATAGATACTTTGGAGACGTATCAGCATCCCTAAGCTTAATTCCTACTCATCCTCGAGTAGGTAAATGATAAAAGAAATATTTTATGAAGTGTGAATGCTAGCAAAGTGCATAAGTTTGATCAATGATAATTTCAGTCACTTTTCCTAGCATCATAACAGCAACTCTTTCTCATAAAACTCATCATGACAAAGTAGCAATTGAAAGCGGAATTTTTGTTGTGGAACGCTACCTATCATATTCATCATATAATCTTTCTTTTGTAGCATGGACATTTGGGCTTGAATGATTCAAAGCAATAGTCTATAATTTGACATGAGGACATCAATACTCAAGCATATCAACAAGCAACCAAGTCTTTCAAAATATCAACGCTAAAGAAAGTTATCCCTAGCCCATCATGCTCAATCATTGATCCATTCATGAAACACACTCGAATATTAGCTACATCCAATGCACAAGTATGATCACAGTGCTCCCTAGTTGGTGCTTTATAAGAGAAGATGGAGACTCAAATAAAAATTGTATAAAGTAAATAGATAGGCCCTTCGCAGAGGGAAGCAGAGATTTGTAGAGGTGCCAGAGCTCAAAGCTTAAATTGAGAGATAAAAATATTTTGGGAGGCATACTTTTCCCGTCAACAAAAACGACCGAGTAATTCCCAACACTTTCCATGCTAGATATATCATACGCGGTTCCCAAACATAAAATAAAGTTTATTCCTTTTTCCACCATACTTTCACACTCCACGACTAGCCGCATCCACGGGTGCCGTCCATACCAACACTTTCCAAGGAATTTATTATTTGACAACATAAAGTAAATTTCTTTTTCATTTCGGGACTGGGCATCCCTATTACCGCCGTACTCTCGCGCAATGACAAGTGAATAAACACTCATCTTGAGAATAACACATCTAGCATGGAAAATATTGGCCACCGCTTCATGAGCGGTACGAGCACACAAAAAGGAAATTCATTTTGAAAATTAGAGATGGCACATACAAATTTACTTGGAACGACACGGAAATACCGCATATAGGTAGGTATGGTGGACTCGTATGGCAAAACTGGGTTTAAGGATTTTTTATGCACAAGTAGTATTCCCACTTAGTACAAATGGAGGCTAGCAAATAGATTGAGAAGCAACCAACCAAGAAACGAAAATTTATATAAACGAGCATTGAGCATAACTAACACCGAATAATGCACCACAAGTAGGATGTAATTTCATTGCATAACTATTGACTTTCGTGCTTGCATAGGGAATCACAAACCTTAACACCAATATTCTTACTAAATCATAATTACTCACCAACATGACTCACATATTATTATCTCCATATCACAAAACTATTGCAAGGAATCAAACTTATCATATCCAATGATCTACATGAAAGTTTTTATTATATCCTTCTTGGATATTCATCACATTAGGACCAATTTCAAAGTTTGTGCAAATTTTCATCACTAGTATCAACTCTCAAAATAATATTAGTGAAGCACAAGAGCAAATAACAAACTACTCCAAAAAGATATAAGTGAAGATCAAACGAGTAGTTAAATAAATGGGTAGCCATTCGAGGACTCGCTCTTATTTAAAAACTTTCAGATCTAAGTATTTGTTAAAACAGCAAGCTAAACAAAATAAAATGACATTCCAAAAATAGCACACATCATGTGAAGAAGCAAAAACTTAGGCTCAATCGATACTAACCGATAATTGTTGATGAAGAAAGGTGGGATGCCTACCGGGCCATCCCCAAGCTTAGATGCTTGAGACTTCTTGAAATATTATCTTGGGATGCCTCGGGCATCCCCAAGTTTGAGCTTTTGTGTCTCCTTAATTCCTTTTATATCCCGGTTTCCCTAAATCTTAAAAACTTCATCCACACAAAACTCAACAAGAACTCGTGAGAAAAGTTAGTATGAATCAATGCAACACCTTATCATTCTCTACTGTAACAAATCACTAAAATTATTATTTAACAATGCATACTAAATGCCTCTGCATATTTAATACTCCTATCCTCAAATAGAATCATTAAACAAGCAAACAAATGCAAACATAACAGCAATCTGCCTAAACAGTACAGTCTGTAAAGAGTGCAATTTTACTCACACTTCCCTAACTCCAAAAATTTAACACACTGTAGAAAATTTATCATAGCTTATTTTGCAAAAAAATTCAACATTTTATCACATTCTGACTTTTCTCAAGAATTCACGCACTAGCGTGCAACTTTCTGTTTTCAAACAGCAACATATAGACTTGCAAAATAAGCATGTCAAAGGCTATACTTGACATTTTTATTGAAGTAAAAGATACAAAACATTATTGTAAATAACATCAAGAAAATCCTAATAAAATAAAATGATGCTCCAAGCAAAACACATATCATGTGACGAATAAAAATATAGCCCCAAGTAAGGTTACCGATAATGTTGGAGACGAAAGAGGGGATGCCTTCCGGGGCATCCCCAAGCTTAGTTGCTTGGATATTCCTTGAATATTAACTTGGGGTGCCTTGGGCATCCCCAAGCTTAGGGTCTTGTCACTCCTTATTCTCCTCATATCGATATCTCACCCAAAACTTGAAAACTTCAATCACACAAAACTTAACGGAACTTCGTGAGATGTGTTAGTATGATAAAGACAAATCATTCACTTTGATACTGTCAATATAAGATTAATAATTGTTTCCACATAATTACTACTGTACTCTACAATTTCCACAATTTATATTAAGCAATATAAGCCATAGAAACCATAAAACAAGCAAACTATGCATTGAAAACAGAATCTGTCAAAAACAGAACAGTACATAAAGATCTGAATTTTAGTCATACTTATGAAAGTACAAAATTCTGAAAAATTAGGAAAGCGTTGGTAATTTGTACGTAAATGATATGTAAAAAATTCAGAATTTTTCGATGCTCCAGTGAATTTAATAAATTCTGTTACTGGAAGAAAAAGTTTCTGTTTTTGCACAGAATCAAGTCAACTAGCATCCATACTATACCAAAGGCTTTACTTGGTACTTTATTGAAACAAAAGCTATAAAACATGATTAATACAGTAGATTAATCATGTTAACACACAAAAACAGTAGGGGTAAATGTTTGGTTGTCTCCCAACAAGCGCTTTTCTTTAATGCCTTTTAGCTAGGCATGATGATTTCAATGATGCTCACATAAAAGTAAAGAATTGAAACAGAAAGAGAGCATCATGAAGCATATGACTAGCACATTTAAGTCTAACCCACTTCCTATGCATAGGGATTTTGTGAGCAAACAACTTATGGGAACAAGAATCAACTAGCATAGGAAGGCAAAACAAGCAAAACTTCAAGATTTTCAACACATAGAGAGGAAACTTGATATTATTGCAATATGTAAAAGCATATGTTCCCCTCTCATAATAATTTTTAGCAGCATCATGAATGAATTCAACAATATAACTATCACATAAAGCATTCTTTTCATGATCCACATGCATAAAATTTTTATTACTCTCCACATAAGCAACATTTTTCTCATTCATAGTAGTGGGAGCAAACTCAACAAAATAACTATCATGAGATTGAAAATTAAAATCATGATGACAAGTTTCATGGTTATCATTATTCAATATAGCATACATGTCATCACCATAATCATCATAAATAGGAGGCATGCTTTCATCATAGTAAATATTCTCATCAAAACTTGGGGGACTAAAAATATCATCTTCATCAAACATAGCATCCCCAAGCTTATGGCTTTTCATATCATTAGCATCATGGATATTCAAAGAATTCATACTAACAACATTGCAATCATGCTCATCATTCAAAGATTTTTTGTCAAACATTTTATAGAATTCTTTTTCTATCAATTGAGCACAATTTTCCTTTCCATCATTTTCAAGAAAGACATGATAAAGACGAATAATATGAGGCCACCTCAATTCCATTTTTTTTAGTTTTCCTTTACGAACCAGACTAGTGATAAAACAAGAAACTAAAATATTCAATTGCAAGATCTAAAGATATACCTTCAAGCACTCACCTCCCCGGCAACGGCGCTAGAAAAGAGCTTGATGTCTACTACACAACTTGTTCTTGTAGACTCGTGTTGGGCCTCCAAGCGCATAGTTTTGTAGGACAGTAGCAAATTTCCCTCAAGTGGATGACCTAAGGTTTATCAATCCATGGGAGGTGTAGGATGAAGATGGTCTCTCTCAAACAACCCTGCAACCAAATAATAAAAAGTCTCTTGTGTCCCCAACACACCAAATACAATGGTAATTTGTATAGGTGCACTAGTTCGGCGAAGAGATGGTGATACAAGCGTAGTAATGATAGTAGATACTGATTTTTGTAATAGGAACAATAAAAAACAGCAAGGTAGCAATTGATAAAACGGAGCACAAACGGTATTGCAATGCTTGAAAATGAGGCCTAGGGTCCGTACTTTCGCTAGTGCAATCTCTCAACAATGCTAATCTAATTGGATCATATAACCATCCCTCAACGTGTGATGAAGAATCACTCCAAAGTTCTTATCTAGCGGAGAACATAAGAAGAAATTGTTTGTAGGGTACGAAACCACCTTAAAGTTATTCTTTCCGTTCGATCTATTCAAGAGTTCGTACTAAAATAACACAAAGTTATTCTTTCTGTTCGATCTATCCAGGAGTTCATACAAAAATAGCACCATATGATACGCGTCAACCAACTCTAATGTCACCTAGATACTCCAATGTCACCACAAGTATCCATGAGTTAATTATACGATACGCATCAAACAATTTCAGATTCATAATACTCAATCCAACACAAAGAACCTCAAAGAGTGCCCCAAGATTTCTACCGGAGAAAAAAGGATGAAAACGTGCATCAACCGCTATGCATAGATTACCCCAATGTCACCTCGGGAATCCGCGAGTTGAGTGCCAAAACATATATCAAGTGAATCAATATAATACTCCATTGTCACCACGGGTATTCATATGCAAGACATATATCAAGTGCTCTCAAATCCAAAAAATATTCAATCCGATAAAACGAAATCTCAAAGGGAAAACTCAATTCATCACAACAAGATAGAGAGGGAGAAACACCATATGATCCAACTATATTAACAAAGCCCGCGATATATCAAGATCGTGCCATCAAGAACATGAGAGAGAGAAAGAGATTAAACACATAGCTACTGGTACAAACCCTCAGCCCCGGGGGTGGACTACTCCCTCCTCATCATGGTGGCCGTCGGGATGATGAAGATGGCCATCGGTGATGATTTCCCCCTCCGACAGGGTGCGGAATGGGGTCTAGATTTGTTTTTCGTGGCTACAGAGGCTTGCAGCGGTGGAACTTCTGATCTAGGGTTATTTCTGATGGTTTCTCTATTTATAGGATTTTTTGGCGTTGCTTTCATGCGAAGATGGGCCTCGAGGTGAGCACAACCCACCGGGGCAAGCCAAGCCCCTCTCGCGCCCCGTGGTGGGTTGTGCCCTCCTTGTGGCTCTTCTGGCCCTCCCACAAAGCTTCGGGGGTCTCTTTTGTTCCAAAAAAAAATCATCAAAAAGTTTCAGCTCATTTGGAGTACTTTCATTTCTGCACAAAAAACAACACCACGGTAGTTCTGCTGAAAACATCGTCAGTCTGGGTTAGTTCCATGCAAATCATACCAAAACCATATAAAATTGTTGTAAACATGGCATGAATACTTCATAAATTATAGATACGTTGGAGATGTATCAGGTCCATAAGGAGACTAAGGGATATTAAGGCCTCCTTTTAATAGGGAACCGGAACAAAGCATTAACACATAGTGAATACATGAACTCCTCAAACTATGGTAATCACCGGAAAGAATCCCAATTATTATCACCTTGGGGTATGTGGATCATAACACGTAATAGGTGCATATAACTTGCAAGATAGGATCAAGAACACAAATATATTCATGAAAACATAAAGGGTTCAGATATGAAATCATGACACTCGGGCCCTAGTGACAAGCATTAAGCATAGCAAAGTCATAGCAATATCAATCTCAGAACATAATGGATACTAGGGATCAAGCCCTAACAAAATTAACTCGATTACATGATAAATTTCATCCAACCCATCACCGTCTAGCAAGCCTACAAAGGAATTACTCACTCCTGATGGTGAGCATCATGAAATTGGTGATGGAAGATGGTTGATGATGACGACGACGTCGAATCCCTCTCCCTGGAGCCCCAAACGGACTCCAGATCAGCCCTCCCGGTGAAGAAACAGGTGGTGGCAGCGGCTCCGTATCGTAAAACATGATGAAACTTCCTCTCTTATTTTTTTCTTGGGAAATAGGAATTTATAGACTTGAGATTAGGGCCAGCGGAGCCATGTGGGCCTCACAAGGCACCAGGGCGCGCCCAGGGGGGGTGGCGGCGCCCTGGTGGCTTGTGGGCCACTGGTGGCTTCCCTCCTATGGGTCTTCACTCCAGTATTTTTTATTTATTCCATAAAAAATCTCCAAAAAGTTTCGTCCAATTCTGAGAACTTTTATTTCTGCACAAAAACAACACCATGGTAGTTCTGCTGAAAACAGCGTCAGTCCGGGTTAGTTTCATTCAAATCATGCAAATTAGAGTCCAAAACAAGAGCAAAAGTGTTTGGAAAAATATATACGACAGAGACGTATCATGTAACATCCCAAAATTCTAAATTTTGGAATGTTATATTAAATAAATAGTTTTGATTGATTGTTTGATTGTGGTGTGGTTGCTTGTGTGAAATTGAGTGAAATTTGGAAACTTTTTGAAAGTTGAATGAGAGGGAATAAAATGACTTTCCCAAACTTTCATCTTGCATTTATGATCTCCATGAATTCATATTCATTTCATCACAAAACCCTAGAGTGAAGATGATATCACTTCTTCCATTTAAATAAATGAAAAGGGTTTTGAAAAGATTTGAATTCCATTTGGAAATATTCCAAATTCGAAAACTTTATGCAACTCAATGATTTTCATGAGAGGAGATAAAATGACTTCTTCAAATTATATGAAATATGAGTTGGAAGTTTAAAACAATCAAATTTAAAGTCCCTTTGAAATTATTTTCAATTTGGAGTTATTTGGTTTTTATTCAAATTATTTTTATCCAAAAATAAAATATATGGAAATTAGGGTAAAATGATTCCCTTCAATATAAAATTAGAGGGAAATAAATTTGAAATCATTTTGGTATTTTTAAAATGATTTTTATTAGGTTTTATTGCAGCAGTAGCACTGTTTGCTTTATTTAAATTTTTGTGAAATTTATTTGCCGCTGAAAATATGTTCATATTTTAGGAAATCTTTTTCTGAAAATTTTGATATATAATATGCCTATGGAAATTTTTCTTATTTTCCGTTTACCTTTTTTTGTTTTTATTCTAAAAAAAAAAAAACTGTACGAGCGACCGACTGCTATCCTTCGCCAGCGTGCGCAACATAGCTACAGGTCGGACTATATTATTTTTCCAGTTGTCCTTTAATTTATTTATTTTCTGTTAAAAAAAAAACGCACGCACACATGCGCGCACACGCGCAGGCCGGCCGAAGGCCCATGCGGCGTCGTTCCTTTTCTTTGTTTTTCCTATATCTTTCGTCTGCCTTTTGTTTACGTTTAGTCCCACATTGCCTAGCTTTTGACCTCTAAGCCTCCTTTCCACCTATAAATATAGACCCATAGAGCCTCCAAAAATCATCCGATTCGGGTTAAATCAATATATTTTGGTTTGACTAGATTCACTAAATAAAAATATTTTTCTTCTCTCCGGCGGGACTTCTGAAAGTTGTCTTCTCTCTCGGAAGTCATCTTTTCTCTACCTTATAAAGGTATATTTCTTCGTATTTTTTTATATACTCCCGTAGCTTATTATTTCTAGACTAGTACGGTAGAATAATTAGATTTATAAATTAGTCCTTGTATTTACATTTTAGGACTAGAATTCTTTTAGCCATAACTCTTTTTCTTCCGTAAAACAGCTTGGCCCTGATTTTTCAAATAGCCATAACTTTTTACTCGTTCATCCAAATTAGACGAAACCAACGCCAATATTTTTTTCTTGATTCCACCTTTCTAGTGAATCTATCAAATAAACTTTTTGCAACTTTCAAATTTCGAAATTTGTTCAGATTCATATTCAAACTTGTTTTGGCTATAACTTGAGTTTCGTAACTCCGATTTAATTGATTCTTTTTGCTAATTGAAGCTCTTGACCTAAACTTTCTGATAAGACCAAATCCAACCAATTTTGGTACTGTTAGAAATTGTTTTCTGTTGCAAGAGTTAATTGCTAGTTTTCGAAGTTTTTCGAGATCTTTTCTTCGATTCTTTTGCATGAGTGCTTATGTATGCAATTGCTTGCTCACGTTAGATTGAACGGAGTGTGACGAGTAGAACTATCAGGAATTATGAGTGCGAAGGATCTTCATCAACAGTACAAGGCAAGTAACACATTGATCATACTTCTTCGTTACCCAGTTTTTATGCATTAGTTTCGACCCTCAAATATTGCATGATTAGGATGTGATTAACTTGTGGGTACTGGGAAGTAGATGATGAGGTAGAACCTATTGCCCTTTTTAATAACAAACCCTTGGGAGTTACTTCTACGCTATGCTTATGTTGCCATGCTATGCTCGTAGACGTGGATTGGGTTTGAGTGTATCCATGACAGATGTGAGATTTTTAATTAATGGTTCAACTTAAGGTGGCAACTTTAATACACATCTGGGTGGATTGCTTGTTTGGGCACCTGGGGATATACCAGTGTTGTCCTAGGAGATCCCGGGGATATACCGTGTGATCCTCCTACGGTCCGCCACCCAGGCTCAAAGGGATCATAAGATTGTTCATGCTAGAAACTTCCGTGTGCAGCCACAAGCTATTATGGGCTCTAGCATAGTTGAGTATGTTGCAGGACCACTTTCAGTGGTAGGCTAGCAGATGTAGGGGAAAGTAGGTGTAACTGTCTACCCAGAGTAAAGAGTAAATGCTTCAGAAAGACTGTGTCTCGGTCATCCGTTTCTCAAACACCATGAAGTGCGAGAAATCCAACGGAGGAGATCGAGTCTTGTGGGGAAAAGTGCACAAACCTCTGCAGAGTGTACAAACTAATCATGATTAGCCGTGTCCCCGGTTATGGACATCTTGAGTATCTGGTTCTTGGATCATCATATTGAATCCCATCACTCTAAATTAATTTGTTGGGATTAATGATTACTTTTAATTGGGATTGAGAGGGGGATTTACCTTCTCAATGTTCAACAACCACCATGATAGTTAAATAAAATATATTCCTTTGTTGTAGGGAAAAATTGGCTTTTCGCAAAACATATTAACCGTAGAGCCTCCACCCGCCATATATGCATGTAGTGATAGCATTTATTCTGTTCATTGCTCTACTGTGTTATCTTGCCAGTACATTCAATGTACTGACCCATTTCGGGCTGCAACGTCTCATGTTGCAGGAATTCTTACGACGAGTAAGTGATACGTTAGGGTTACGATTTCTACACTCAACTTTGCCGTTGGTGTTGATGGGAATCCACAACCTTGTTGTTACTTCCGCTATTTGGATTGAGGTAATAGTATTTACGTTACTTTATACATGTGATTTACCTCTGTTATAAATCCTCGAGTACTGTGTGTGTCAGCATACCGATCCAGGGATGACACTTAAGCACAGAGACTTTGATCCATTCGGGTCGGGTCGCTACATATCAACTCCTCCAAGCTTAACTCATTGCTTGTCCTTAAGCAATTCAGTTGATAAACTGAAAGTGATAAAGAAAAACTTTTACGAACTCTTTTGTTCTTGTATCCATATATATGCTTAAATAGTACCCAGGTTTTCAGCAAAGATCACACCTAACCATGCAAACGATAACTCTTAGAAATTATATTCACTCATATCAATGGCATAATCAATTAGCGAGCAACAATAACCTATCTTAAATGCCAACACTGTCAAAACAATCATGATATTATATGACAACATGGTATCTCACTAGCCCTTTCTGAGACCGCAAAACATAAATGCAGAGCACCTCCAAAGTTCAAGCAGTGACTAAACATTGTAATTCATGGTAGAAGAGATCCAGTCATGATGCACACAATATTAACTATACACAATGCATAAGAATGACAATAGTGCTCTCAGGACTGGTGCTTGTTTGAGAAGGTGATGACTCAACAATAAAAGTAAAATAACATAAAAATAAATGGATAATCCCTTCGCAGAGAGAAGCATGGATTTGCAGAGGTGCCAGAGCTCGAATCTTAAATCAGAGATAAATATAATTTTGAGAGGCATGCCTTTCCTGTCAACGTCACGACCGAGAGTTTGCAATATCTTCCACGCTAAACACATTAGCGGCGGTTCCCAAGCGAAAAGGTAAAGTTTACTCCCCCTCCACCTATAATCACAGGCCATGGCTAGCCGAATCCTCGGGTGCCCTCCATACCAACAACTTTTCGGGGGAGTTTGTTTCATTATTTTGTGATTTGATCAAGGGACTGGGCATCCCGATTACCAGCCACTCTCGTGTAAGGATAAGTCAATAAACACTCATCATGAGAATAACCCGCTTAGCATGGAAGATACTGACCGCCCCCTATCGCTCCATGTGCGGTATGGGCACACGCAATAGATGTTCATTTGAATATTTAGAGGTGGCACATGCAAATTTACTTGGAATGGCAGAGTAATACCGCATATAGGTAGATATAGTGGACTCATCTGGAACAAATTTGGTTTAGGGATTTGGATGCACAAGCAGTATTCCCGCTTAGAATAGGCGAATGCTAGCAGATAGATTGAGAAGCGACCAACTAGAGAACGAAAACAGTCATAAACATGCATTGTGAATAATTAACATTGAATACTAGCATGAGTAGGATATAAACACCATGAACATAAATATCGTTGAGGCTATGTTGGTTTTGAATCAACTACATGCGTGAACATGTGCCAAGTCAAGCCACTTGAAACATTTAGAGGAGGATACCATACTATCATACTACATCATAACCATTTTAATGCATGTTGACACCCAAGGTAAATCATTATCCACTCCTAGCTACTTAAGCATGGCATGAATAACTATAATCTCTAATTGTCATCATAAACATGTTTAATCATAATATGTCGAACCATGGATACTGAGTTAAACATATTTACAAAAACAAAAACAAAAACAACTTGAGTTCATACCCGCTTTTCCTTGCCACAGTCACTTCATCAAATATCGTCATTATTGCCTTTCACTTGCATGATCGAATGGTATGAAAATAATAATAGTGCAAGAGTGTCGTGGACTAAGCTAGAATCTGCAAACATTTTATTCAAAGGAGAAGACAAAATAATATGGACTCTTTGTTAGATCAACAATAATGCATATGAGAGTCACTCAACATTTTTCATCGTGATCTTCTCCTTATGACGACTCAACAAAAGAAAAGAATTTTAGAGAAACACACTGAAATATTTTTGGAGTTTTTAGTTTTTCTTGAAGAAAGCAAATTAATGAAGGAAAAACAAAATTGAGAAAAACTATTTACATGGGAAAGCTCCCAACAAGCAAAAGAAGAAGCGAGAAATCTTTTAGGGTTTTCTTTTGATACTACAACAAATCAAACTAGAAAGAAAAACTGAAAAGAAGCAAGAAATATTTTTGGATTTTCTCAAGGTTTTTCAAACACACAAGAAGAGAGCAAAAATAAAACTAACATGGATCATACAATGAAAAAGGATGAACACCGACAACTGGAATGAAATGTGTGAACATGAATGTAATGTCAATGAGAAATACACTCCCCGAAGCTTAGGCTTTGGCCTAGCTTGGTAATCACCATCCATAGTAGCCATCTGGTTCCATATGGAAGTGCTGAGGTGGCGGCACCTGAGCATCCCAATCCTGGACCTCATCCTCTACCGCTGCCAACAGGTTCCGGTAAGCAACTATGTCCGGTGGCACAACAGTGTACCCGTTCCTGGCATGAAAGTCAAACGAAGTAGGTGCAGGAAACAGAATAACATCACGAGTATCCTCACTAAAAATCAAGTTATAGAGAATGTGATGAGGAGGCTCAGGGGCATCAATGAAATGGTGATCCTGCATAGACCGGTGATCTAAGTAAACTCTAGATAACAAATAATCATGAGGGCGTATGTTAACATGAAAATGTCTCGCTAAGCGAGTAGCATAAATACCACCATGAATTTTGCCCTTAGTCCTATTAGTGTGCACGTGATATGCAATGATAGCTCCAAGGTTATAAGTGGTGTCATTATGAAGTGCGCGGCGTAATATGGCAAGGTCAGGAGCACTGAGCGCACCACCTTGCTCTCTAGCAGTCAAGCATTTCCCCAAGAATAAAGCAAAGTAATGCATAGCAGGAAAATGCAAACTAGTAGCTTGGGCTTTCGGCACGCCCATTTCCTCTCCCACAGTTACAGTGCGGAGGAAACCCTCAAACTCCTCCAGTCTAGGCTTTCTTATTTCCCCATCAGAGGGAATCAAACATATCTCACAAAATTCAGCAAGTGGTATCTGATGATGTTCATCATACTCCCTCCGTTTCTTTTTACTCCGCGTATAAAGTTTGGTCAAAGTCAAACTACACGAAGTTTGACCAAATTTATATCAAAAAAATATGAACATCTACAATACTAAAACTATATAGTATGAAAATACATTTCATGGTGCATCTGATAATATTGATTTCATATTGTGAATGTTGATATTTTTTAATATAAAGTTAATCAAACTTTACAAAGCTTGACTTTGACCAAACTTTATATGTAGACTAAAAAGAAACGGAGGGAGTATAAATCAAAACGCACCATGGGGGGTTTGAGCCTATTCAAGAAATGAAAATTTTGCACAAAGGAATTTGTAAGGATGTGGTGCAGGTCACACCCATCTGCGAGGAAGTCGGTCAATTCGACATTTCCAACAAATTGCGTGAACTCTTGGTAGAATCCGACTTCGTTCATGAAGGCAATGTGCGGCCATTCGCATGGCGGGACCTCCGTCCTGCGCGGAATGTTGAGGTCACTGTCCGAGGAATCCCCAATGACTCCCTTGGCGTTCTGTTTCGAGGAACTCCTCCGGAAGAAATTCATTTTTCCTATGAAGAAATTTTTGGGCCACAAAATTATGTCAATAAAACTTCACCAATTTGATAGCAACTACTCATATGGGTGTCTAGAGGCTATATCAAGCATTCAAACTACTTGGAACTCAAAGAATTCAACATGAGAGCTCATTTTCAGTAGCACCAAGAGCAACTAATTATGCAAAATATAATCCACTAGAGCAAAAACTAATTGGAGCAATGGAGGAGTCACATACCAAGTAGCAATCCCCCAAAACAGTTTCAGAAACGGAGCTCCGAGCAAAGAGATCAAAAATCTCAGGTTTGGGAGCAAGAACACGAGAGAGAAAGAGCTACCAGGAATTTTTTTCTAGAGGTAAGAGACGAAGTGGGCTGGAGGAATAAGTGAGGGGGTCCTTGTAGGGCCCACAAGCCACCAGGGCGTGCCCAGGGGGTGGCCGCGCCCTGGTGCCTTGTGGGCACCAGGAGCATCCCCCTAGTGTTGTGTTCAGTGTCATAAATTCTTACAAATTCATGTTAAAATTTCACGTCATTCTAAGCACTTTTATTTTTGGGCTATTTTTTTATTGCACAGGTATTTCAGGAAACATGATAATCATGGCGCTTTATTACATTTAACTAAAAATAACAGAGAGCAAATAGTAAGTACAGAAAGTTGTGCTTACTAAATTCATCGACCACATGGCTCTCCAAAAGAATCCATTAATAAGGTTGATCAAGTCTTATTAACAAACTATTTCCGAGTAACATGAAATTGAAGAATCTTCGTATAACACTAAGTTACCTCAACGGGGATATGCATCTCCCCAATAATAAGTGTTTCATATTTCTTTTTGACAGTAGGAAGAGGGAGTTGAAAACTTCCAATAGTAATTGTCGAGGTCTTTTCAATAACATTAATACCATTCACTTGAAATTGTTTCTTTGGAAAGTGCACCATATGCTCATTACCATCGATATGAAAAGTGACCTTGCTTTTGTTGCAATCAATAACAGCCCCTGCAGTATTCAAAAAGGGTCTACCAAGGATAATCGACATATTGTTGTCCTCGGGCATATCAAGTATAACAAAGTCTGTTAAGATATTAACATTTGCAACTACAACGGGCACATCCTCACAAATACCGATAGGTATGGCAGTTGATTTGTCAGCCATTTGCAATGATATTTCAGTAGGTGTGAGTTTATTCAAATCAAGTCTTCTATATAAAGAGAAAGGCATAACACTAATACCGGCTCCCAAATCACACAAAGTAGTTTTATCATAATTTCTTTTAATGGAGCATGGTATAGTAGGTATTCCTGGATCTCCTAGTTTCTTAGGTACTCCATTCTTAAAAGAATAGTTTGCAAGCATGGTGGAGATTTCAGCTTCAGGTATTTTTCTTTTATTAGTGACAATATCTTTCATATATTTAGCATATGGGGCCATCTTCTAGATATCAGTCAAACGAGTACGCAAGAAGACTGGACTAAGCATTTCAACAAAGCGTTCAAATTCATCTTCATCCTTATTCTTGTGTGGCTTAGGAGGAAAGGGCATGGGTTTTTGAACCCATGTTTCTCTGTCTTTCCCATGTTTTCTAGCAATGAAATCTCTTTTATCATAACATTTATTTTTAGGAGGTGGGTTATCAAGATCAACGGCATGTTCTATTTCAACATCATTATCAGGTTCTTTATCATTGTCTGGTTGAGCATCCACATGAACATCGTCATTATCATTATCATTATCACTAGGTGAATGTTCATTACCAGATTGTGTCTCAACATCAGAAATAGAAACATCATTACTATTCTCAGAAGGTTTTTCTACCTCAGGTTCACTAGAAGTACGCAAAGTCCTATCACTTTTCTTTTTCTTTTTCTTTTTAGAAGGACTAGGTGCATCAATATTAATTCTCTGAGAATCTTGTTCAATTCTGTTAGGGTGACCTTCAGGATAAAGTGGCTCCTCAGTCATTCTACCTCCTCTAGTCATTACTCTAACAGCATGATCATTCATATTATTATTCATCTCATTGAGAAAATCATTTTGAGATTAAGCAACTTGTTCTAACTGAGTTTGGACCATGGATGCATGTTTACCTAGACCTTAAACATCATTAGCAATTCTAAACATCAAGTCACTCAAGCGATCAATCATGTACGCATTACGTTTCAATTGTTTCATAACATACACATTAAAATGTTTTTGCTTAACAATGTAACTATCGAATTCATCCAGGCATTAACTAGAAGATTTATTATAAGGAATATCACCTTCATCAAATCTTATAAGAGAATTTACCTCTACTACCTGTGTCAGAGTATCAAGTCCATGTATTTCTTCAATAGGTGCTAAATTCTTGACATCTTCAACTTTAATACCTTTTTCTTTCATAGATTTCTTTGCCTCTTGCATATCTTCAGGACTGAGAAATAGAATACCCCTCTTCTTCGGAGTTGGTTTAGGTGGTGGTTCAAGAATTGTCCAATCATTATCGTTCCTCAATATATTATTCAATAGTTCTTCAACTTGTTCAACAGTTCGCTCCCTGAAAACACAACCAGCACAACTATCTATGTAGTCCCTAGAAGCATCAGTTAGTCCATTATAAAAGATATAAAGCATTTCATTTTTCTTGAGAGGATGATCAGGTAAAGCATTAAGCAATTGGAGAAGCCTCACCAAAGCTTGAGGGAGATTCTCTTCTTCAATTTGCACAAAGTTAAATATTTTATGTAAGGCAGCTTGTTTCTTATGAGCAGGAAAATATTTTTCAGAGAAGTAATAAATCATATCCTGGGGACTACACCCACAACCAGGAGCAAGAGTATTAAACCATATCTTAGCATCACCCTTTAACGAGAAAGGAAACAACTTAAGGATGTAGTAGTAGCGAATCTTTTTCTCATGAGCAAATAGGATGGCTATATCATTCAATTATTAAGATGTTCTACAATAGTTTCAGTTTCATAACCGTGGAAAGGATCAGTTTCAACCAAAGTAATTAACTCAGGATCAACAGAGAATTCATAATCCTTATCAGTAACAAAGATAGATGAAGTAGCAAACTTAGGATCATATTTCATTCTAGCATTCAAAGAATTTTCTTTCAGCTTACATAGTAGTTTCTTAAGATCATCTCTATCATTACAAGCAAGAAATTCCCTAGCTATCTCTCCATCCATAACATAACCCTCAGGTATCCTAGGCATCTCAATTCTAGGATATCTAGGCCTAGTAGGTGAATCATAATTTTTAGTTTCAATAATTTCATCGGTTTCAGTCATTTCAAATTCTTTAGCTTTAGCAAGTTGTTCATCAAGAAATTCACCTAGTGGCACAGTATCATCAAGCAAAGTACTAGCATCATTCATAGCAGAAGTAGCACCATCAATTACTTGCAACATATTAGAATTAATAGCAGGTGGTGATGTCGCAAGCTTACTCAAAACAGAAGGTGAATCAAGTGCAGAGCCAGATAATAGTTCCTTATCTCCCCTCGTCCTAGAGGGAATGATCTTGGTTCTATCATGCTTCAGATTCTTCATAGTGATCAATAGATATAAATCCCCAAGTGACTCAGCAAATAGAGCTATCTTCCCCGGCAATGGCGCCAGAAAAAGGTCTTGATAACCCACAAGTATAGGGGATCACAATAGTTTTCAAGGGTAGAGTATTCAACCCAAATTTATTGATTCGACACAAGGGGAGCCAAAGAATATTTGCAAGTATTACCAGTTGAGTTGTCAATTCAACCACACCTAGAGACTAAATATCTGCAGCAGAGTGATTAGTAGCACAATAATATGATAGTTTGATAGCGGTAGTAGCAATAGCAACAATAACGGTAACAGTTTTATAGTGATTGTAACAGCAGCAGCAGTAGTAACTTAGCAAGATCAATATGCGAAAGTCGTAGGCATTGGATCAGTGATGGATAATTATGTTGGATGACATTCATCATGTAACAGTCATAACCTAGGGCGACATAGAACTAGCTCCAATTCATCAATGTAATGTAGGCATGTATTCCATATATAGTCATACGTGCTTGCGATAAGAACTTGCATGACATCTTTTGTCCTACCCTCCCATGGCAGCGGGGTCCATAAGGAAACTAAGGGATATTAAGGCTTCCTTTTAATAGATAACTAGAACAAAGCATTAGCACATAGTGAATACATGAACTCCTCAAACTACGGTAATCACTGGAAAGAATCCCAGTTATTGTAACCTTGGGGTATGCGGATCATAACACGTAATAGGTGCATATAACTTGCAAGATAGGATCAAGAACACAAATATATCCAGGAAAACATAAAGGGTTCAAATCTGAAATCATGGCACTCGGGCCCTAGTGACAAGCATTAAGCATAACAAAGTCATAGCGACATCAATCTCAGAACATAGTGGATACTAGGGATCAAGCCCTAACAAAACTAACTCGATTACATGATAAATTTCATCCAACCCATCATCGTCCAGCAAGCCTACGAGGGAATTACTCACTCCTGGTGGTGAGCATCATGAAATTGGTGATGGAGGATGGTTGATGATGACGACGGGGTCGAATCTTCCTCTCTGGAGCCCCGAACGGACTCCAGATCAGCCGTCCCGATGAAGAACAGGAGGTGGCGACGGCTCTGTATCGTAAAACGCGATGAAAGTTCTTCTCTTATTTTTTCTTAGGAAATAGGAATTTATAGACTTGTGATTAGGGTCAGCGGAGCCATGTGGGCCCCACAAGGCACCACGGCGCACCTAGGGGGCGGGCCGCACCCTGGTGTCTTGTGGGCCACTGGTGGCTCCCCTCCTATGGGCCACTGGTGGCTCCCCTCCTATGGGTCTTCGCTCCAGTATTTTTTATTTATTCCATAAAAATCTCCAAAAAGCTTCGTCCAATTCTGAGAACTTTTATTGCTGCACAAAAACAACACCATGGTAGTTCTGCTAAAAACAGCATAAGTCCGGGTTAGTTTCATTCAAACCATGCAAATTAGAGTCCAAAACAAGAGCAAAAGTGTTTGGAAAAGTAGATACGACGGAGACGTATCAGGGGGAAACCACAGAGCCACAAGCTCAGGTGGCGCGCCCTAGGGGGCGTGCCACCTGAACTTGTGGGCCCCTGGAGCCTCCGTTTGCCCTACCTATGGTCCTATAACTTCCGTCTCATAGAGAAAAAACAAGTAAAAAAGAATCAATGTGTTTTAGGATATGAAGCCGCCTCCACCTCATGTTCTTCATCGGGAGGGCTGATCTGGAGTCCGTTCGGGGCTCCGAAGAGGGGGACTTGTCGCCATCATCATCAACAACCCTTCTCCATCAACAATTCCATGATGCTCACCACTGGGAGTGGGTAATTCCTTCATAGGCATGCTGGACGGTGATGAAGATGGATGCGATTTTTCATGTAATCAAGTCAATTTGTTAGGGCTTGATCCCTAGTATCCACTATGTTCTGAGATTGATGTTGCTATGACTTTGCTATGCTTAATGCTTGTCATTAGGGCCCAAGTGCCATGATTTCAGATCTGAACCCTTTATGTTTTCATCAATATATTTGAGTTCTTGATCCTATCTGCTAGTTACATGCACTTGTTATTGTTCTGAACAGTGGACCCCAAGGTGAAAATAATTGGGATACTCTCCAGGGATGACTGTAATTCGAGGAGTTCATGTATTCACCATGTGTTAATGCTTTGATCCGGTTCTCTATTAAATGGAGGCCTTAATTACCCTTAGATTTCCTTAAGGACCCCGCTGCCACGGAAGGGTAGGACAAAATATGCCATGCAAGTTCTTGTTATAAGCATGTATGACTATATACGGAATAGATGCCTACATTGAATTGATGAATTGGAGCTATTGTATATCGCTCTAGGTTGTGACTGTTACATGATGAATGTCATCCATACAAATACCCATCGCTGATCCAATGCCTACTCTTTACTCATATTGTCTTTCCTAAGTTACTACTGCTGTTACAATCACTACAAAACTGCTACTGTTACTGTCACTGCTATTGTTGTTACTATTATCGCTACTACCAAAACTATCAAACTACTGTGCTACTAAACAATTTTCTGCAGAGAAACAACTTTCTAGGTGTGGTTGAATTGACAAGTCAACTGCTAAGGCTTATAAATATTCTTTGGCTCCCCTTGTGTCGAATCAATAAATTGGGTGAAATACTACCCTCGAAGATTGTCGAGATCCCCTATACTTGTGGCTTATTGATACGTCCATTTTGCATCATGTTTCCTACTATTATTTCTAGTGTTTTTATGCAATATAACACTTTGTAGAGTAATTCTAATGCCTTTTCTCTCATAATATGCAATTTTTACACAAAGAGGGAGAATGCCGGCAATTGGAATTCTGGACCTGAAAAAGCTATGTCAGAGATACCTATTCTGCACATCTCCAAATGAGCTGAAATTTTACGGAGAATTATTTTGGAATATATAATAAATATTGGAGAAAAGAACTACCAGAGGAGGCCACCCAGGAGCTCACAAGGCACCAGGGCGCGCCACCCCCTCCAAGCGCGCCCTAGTGGCTTGTGGGGCCCCTGGCCCACCTCCGGTGCCCATCTTTTGACCTAGAAAAAAATAAGGAGAGAACTTTCGGGACGGAGCACCATCGTCTCGAGGCAGAACTTGGGCAGGAGCACTTTTGTCCTAGGGCGGAGCGATTCCGCTAGGGGAAATTCCCTCCGGGAGGGGGAAATCAAAGCCATAGTCATCACCAACAACCCTCTCATCTTTGAGAGGAAAATCTTCATCAACATCTTCAACAACACCATCTCATCTCAAACCCTAGTTCATCTCTTGTGTTAAATCTTTGTATCAAAACCTCAAATTGGTACCTGCGGGTGACTAGTAGTGTTGATTACATCTTGTAGTTGATGCTAGTCGGTTTATTTGGTGGAAGATTATATATTTAGATCCATTATGATATTTATTACTCCTCTGATCTTGAGCATGAATATGTTGTGTGAGTAGTTACTTTTGTTCTTGAGGCCACGGTAGAAGTCATGTTGCAAGTAATCATGTGAATTTGATATGTGTTCGATATTTTGATGATATGTATGTTGTGATTCCCTTAGTGGTGTTATGTGAACACCGACTACATGACACTTCACCATCTTTGGGCCTAAGGGAATGCATTGTGGAGTAGTTATTAGATGATGGGTTGCTAGAGTGACAGAAGCTTAAACCCTAGTTTATGCGCTATTCTGTAAGGGGCTGATTTGGATCCATATGTTTAATGCTATGGTTAGATTTTATCTTAATACTTCTTTCGTAGTTGCGGATGGTTGCGAGGGGGGGGGGGGGGTTAATCATAAGTGGGAGGCTTGTTCAAGTAAGAACATCACCCAAGCACCGGTCCACCCACATATCAAATTATGAAAGTAGCGAACGTGAATCAAACCAACATGATGAAAGTGACTAGATGAAATTCCCATGTGTCCTCGAGAACGTTTTACTTATTATCTGAGATCGTTCCGACCTGTCCTTTGCTACAAAAAGGATTGGGCTACCTTGCTACACTTATTTTTACTATTGTTACTTGTTACTTGCTACAAATTATCTTGCTATCAAACTATCTATTACCTACAATTTCAATGCTTGCAGAAATTACCTTGCTGAAAACCACTTGTCATTTCCTTCTGCTCCTTGTTGGGTTCGACACTCTTACTTATCGAAAGGACTACAATTGGTACCCTATACGTGTGGGTCATCAAGACTCTTTTCTGGCGCCGTTTCCGGGGAGTGAAGCGCTCTTGGTAAGTGGAAATTGGTAAGGAAAAACTTATACTACGTGCTGAAATTTATTGTCACTTGTTACTATGGAAAACAATCCTTTGAGCGGTTTGTTCGGGGTATCTTCACCTCGACCGGCAACACAAAGAGTTGCCCCTCAACCTACTTCACCCATAGAAAATATTATTTATGAAATTCCTTCGGGTATGATAGACCAACTACTAGCTGATCCTTATGCAGGAGATGGAATGAAACATACTGATATGCATTTGATACCTGTAGATGAAATTTGTGGATTGTTTAAACTTGCAGGTTTACCTGGATATGAAGTTAAGAAGAAGGGTTTTCCTTTATCTTTGAAGGGAAAAGCATTGACATGGTATAGGCTATGCAATGATATTGGAGCTTGGAATTGGAATCGATTGAAATTGGAATTTCACTATAAAAATTATCCTATGCATCTAGTTCATCGTGATCGGAATTATATATATAATATTTGGCCTCGTGGAGGAAAAAGTATCTCTCTAGCTTGGGGGAGTCTTAAGTCAATGTTATATTCATGCCCCAATCATGAGCTCTTGAGAAAATTATTATCCAGAATTTTTATGCTTGGCTTTCTCGTGATGATCAATCCATGCTTGATTCTTCTTGTACTGGTTCTTTTATGAAGAAGACTATTGAATTCAGGTGGGATCTTTTGGAAAGAATTAAACGCAACTCTGAAGATTGGGAACTCAAAGAAGGTAAAGAGTCAGGTATTAAGCTTGAGTTTGATTGTGTTAAATCTTTTATGAATACCGATGCTTTTCACAAGTTTAGCACTAAATATGGACTTGACTCTGAGATAGTAGCATCTTTTTGTGAATCATTTGCTACTCATGTTGATCTCCCTAAGGAGAAGTGGTTTAAATATCATCCCCCTATTAAGGAAGAAATTAAAGAACCAAGTATAGTTAAGGATGAAACTCTCATTTATAATGTTGATCTAGTTGTTCCTACTGCTTATTTTGAAAAACCACCTTTCCCTGTTAGGATAAAGGAACATGCTAAGGTGAAAACAGTGGTTCACAAAAGTAATATTAAAGCACCTAAACCCTTTGAACAAATTAAAGTAGAACCTAGTGTTGCTATGGTTAAAGATCTCTTGGTCGAAAATATTGATGGGCATGTTATTTATTTCTGTGATGAAGCAGCTAGAATTGCCAAAACCGACACTAAAGATAAGAACAAGCCTGTTGTTGGCATGCCTATTGTCTCAGTTAAAATAGGAGATCATTGCTATCATGGTTTATGTGATTTGGGTGCTAGTGTGAGTGCTATTCCTTTTACCTTATACCAAGAAATTATGAATGATATAGCACCCGCTGAAATAGAAGACATAGATGTTACTATTAAACTTGCTAATAGAGATACCATCACACCACTTGGGATTGTTAGAGATGTTGAAGTCTTGTGTGGGAAAATAAAATACCCTACTGATTTTCTAGTCCTTAGGTCCCCACAAGATGACTGTTGTCCCATAATTTTTGGTAGACCTTTCTTGAACACTGTCAATGCTAAGATAGATTGTGAGAAAGAAACAGTCAGTGTCAATTTTGGTGATGTGTCTCATGAGTTTAATTTCTCTAAGTTTCATAGACAAACTCATGATAAAGAATTGCCTAGTAAGTATGAAATAATTGGTCTTTCTTCTATTGCCGTACCTCCTACTGATCCACTAGAACAATATTTGCTAGACCATGAAAATGATATGTACTTGCATGAAAGAAATGAAATAGATAAAATATTCTTTGAACGACAACCTATCCTTAAAAACAATTTACCTGTTGAAATTCTAGGAGGTCCTCCTCCACCTAAAGGCGATCCTTTGTTTGAATTAAAGCAATTTCCTGACACTCTGAAGTATGCTTATCTTGATGAGAAAAAGACATATCATGTTATTATTAGTGCTAACCTTTCAGAACACGAAGAAGAGATATTATTAAAAATTCTGAAGAAGCACCGTGCTGCTATTGGATATACTCTTGATGATCTTAAGGGCATTAGTCCCACTCTTTGTCAACACAAGATTAATATGGAACTGATAACCCACAAGTATAGGGGTTTGCAACAGTTTTCGAGGGTAGAGTATTCAACCCAAATTCATAGATTCGACACAAGGGGAGCCAAAGAATATTTGCAAGTATTAGCAGTTGAGCTGTCAATTCAACCTCACCTGGAGATTAAATATCTGCAGCAAAGTGATCAATAACACAGTAATATGATAGTTTTGATAGCAGTGGTAATAGTAGCAATAGTAACGGTAACAGTGATAGCAATGGTTTTGTAGCAAGTGTAACAGTAACAGTAGCAGTAGTACCTTAGCAAGAACAATATGTGGAAAACTCGTAGGCATTGGATCGGTGAATTCGTTGGATGATATTCATCATATAACAGTCATAACCTAGGGCGATATAGAACTAGCTCCAGTTCATAAATATAATGTAGGCATGTATTCCGTAAATAGTCATACGTGCTTATGTAAAAGAACTTGCATGACATCTTTTGTCCTACCCTCCCATGGCAGCGGGGTCCATAAGGAAACTAAGGGATATTAAGGCCTCCTTTTAATAGAAAACCGGAACAAAGCATTAACACATAGTGAATACATGAACTCCTCAAACTACGGTCATCACCGGAAAGTATCCCAATTATTGTCACACTGGGGTTTACGGATCATAACATGTAATAGGTGAATATGACTTGCAAGATCGGATCTAGAACATAGATATAATGGTGAAAACATAAACGGTTCAGATCTGAAATCATGGCACTCGGGCCCTAGTGACAATCATTAAGCATAGCAAAGTCATAACAACATCAATCTCAGAACATAGTGGACACTAGGGATCAAGCCCTAACAAAACTAACTCGATTACATGATGAATCTCATCCAACTTCTCACCGACCAGCGAGCCTACGAAGTAATTACTCACTCCCGGTGGGGAGCATCATGGAATTGGTGATGAAGGAGGGTTGGTGATGATGAAGACCGAAGATTCCCCTCTCCGGAGCCCCGAACGGGCTCCAGATCTGGCCTCCCGATGAAGAACAGGAGGTGGTGGCGGCTCCGTATCGTGAAACGCAATGAAACTTCCTCCCTTATTTTTTTCTTCGAAAATAGGAATTTATAGTGCTGGAATTAGGGTCTGCGGAGCATCGAGGGCCCCACAACCCACTAGGTTGCGCCTGGAGGGGGGGTGCCCTGGTGTCTTGTGGTCAGCCAGGGGCCCCCCTCTGGTGGTTCTGGATTCCAGTATTTTTTATATATTCTAAAATAATTCTCCAAAAAGTTTTGTCCAAATCCGAGAACTTTTATTTCTGCACAAAAACAACACCATGGTAGTTCTGCTGAAAACAATGTTAGTCCGGTTTAGTTTCATTCAAATCATGCAAATTAGAGTCCAAAACAAGAGCAAAAGCGTTAGGAAAAGTAGATACGACAGAGACATATCAACTCCCCCAAGCTTAAACCTTTGCTTGTCCTCAAGCAATTCAGTTGACAAACTGAAAGTGATAAAGAAAAATTTTTACGAACTCTTTTGTTCTTGTTTACATAAATAAGCTTAAGTAGCACCCAGGTTTTTAGCAAAGATCATGACTAACCATGTCAACAATAACTCTTAGAAATTGCATTAACTCATATCAATGGCATAATCAACTAGAGAGCAATAATAAGATATCTCAAATGACAACACTTTGTCAAAACAATCATGATATAATATGACAACATAAATGCAGAGTGATGTTACGTCGGTATTTCCCCAAAGAGGAAGGGATGATACAGCACAGCAATGGTAGGTATTTCCCTTAGTGATGAGACCAAGGTTATCGAACCAGTAGGAGAACCACGCAACACCACGTAAACAGCTCCTGCACACAAAGAACAAATACTTGCAACCTGACGTGTTAAAGGGGTTGTCAATCCCTTTCGGGTAACGGTGCCAGAAATTGTCGAGTTGACGGGATAAAATTGTAGTAGATTGATAGATGCAAATAAAAGCAAATAAAATTCAGCGAGGTATTTTTGGGTTTTTGGATTAATAGATCTGAAAATAAAAGCAAATGAAAATAGATCGCGAAGGCAAATATATTAAAGAAGAGACCTGGGGGCCGTAGGTTTCACTAGTGGCTTCTCTCGAGAAAAATAGCATACGGTGGGTAAACAAATTACTGTTGGGCAATTGATAGAACTTCAAATAATTATGATGATATCCAGGCAATGATCATTATATAGGCATCACGTCCAAGATTAGTAGACCGACTCCTGTCTGCATCTACTACTATTACTCCACACATCGACCGCTATCCAGCATGCATCTAGTGTATTAAGTTCATGGAGAAATGGAGTAATGCAATAAGAACGATGACATGATGTAGACAAGATCTATATATGTAGAAATAGATCCCATCTTGTTATCCTTAATGGCAACGATACATACGTGTCGGTTCCCCTTCTGTCATTGGGATCAAGCACCGTAAGATCGAACCCATCACAAAGCACCTCTTCCCATGGCAAGAAAAATCAATCTAGTTGGCCTAACTAAACCAAAGATTCAAAGAAGAAATACGAGGCTATAAGTAATCATGCATATAAGAGATCAAAAAGACTCAAATAACTTTCATGGATAAAAACATAGATCTGATCATAAACTCAAAGTTCATCGGATCCCAACAAACACACCGCAAAAAGAGTTACATCAAATAGATCTCCAAGAGACCATTGTATTGAGAATCAAAAGAGAGAGAGGAAGCCATCTAGCTACTAACTACGGACCCGTAGGTCTACAATGCACTACTCACGCATCATCGGAGAGGCACCAATGAGGATGATGAACCCCTCCATGATGGTGTCTAGATTGGATCTGTGGTTTCTGGAACTTGAGGCGGCTGGAATTGATTTTCGTCGACTCCCCTAGGTTTCTGGAATATTGAGGTATTTATAGAGCAAAGAGGCGGTGTGGGAGGCCACCAAGGTGGGCACAACCCACCTGGGCGCGCCTGGGCCCCCAGGCGCGCCCTGGTGGGTTGTGCTCCCCTCGGAGCTCCCCTCAAGTACTTTCTTGACCCAACAGGTGTCTTCTGGTCCAGAAAAAATCACCAAAAAGTTTCGTGCGTTTGGACTCCGTTTGGTATTGATTTCCTGCGAAGTAAAAAACAAGCAAAAAACAGCAACTGGCACTGGGCACTATGTCAATAGGTTAGTCCCAAAAAATGATATAAAGTTGCTATAAAATGATTGTAAAACATCCAAGAATGATAATATAACAGCATGGAACAATAAAAAATTATAGATACATTGGAGACGTATCACAGAGCACCTCCAAAGTTCAAGCAGCGACTAAACATTGTAATTCATGGTAGAAAAGATCCAGTCATGATGCATCCAACATTAACTAGACACAATGCATGAGGATGACAATAGTGCTCTAAGATCTGGCGCTTGTTTGAGAAGGTGATGACTCAACATAAAATTAAATAGAAAGTCCCTTGGCAGAGGGAAGCATGGATTTGCAGAGATGCCAGAGCTCAAAGCTTAAATGAGAGATAAATATAATTTTGGGAGGTGCACCGTTCCTGTCAATGTTACGACCAAGAGTTATCAATATCTTCCATGCTAAACACATTAGCGGCGGTTCCCAAGCGGTAAAAGTAAAGTTTACTCCCCCTCCACCAACAAACACACTCCACGACTAGCCGAATACACGGGTACCGTCCATACCAACAACAATCCTGGGGGAGTTTTGTTTAATTATTTGCAATTTTTGATTTTGGGATTGGGCATCCCTATTACCGCCCCTCTCATGCAAGGACGAATGAATAAACACTCATCATGAGAATAACCCGCTTAGCATGGAAGATACTGACTGCCCCCTGTCGCTCCATGATCGGTCCAGGCACACAAAACAGATGTTCATTTGAAATTTTAGAGGTGGCACATGCAAATTTACTTGGAACGGCAGGGTAATACCGCATATAGGTAGATATGGTGGACTCATCTGGAATAACTTGGGTTTAAGGATTTTGATGCACAAGCAGTATTTCTGCTTAGTACAGGCGTAGGATAGCAAATAGGTTGAGAAGCGGCCAGCTAGAGAGCGAAAACGGTCATGAACATGCGTTATGCATAATTAACATTGAATACTAGCATGAGTAGGATATGAACACCATGAACATAAATATCATAGAGGCTATGCTGGTTTTGGTTCAACTACATGCATGAACATGTGCCAAGTCAAGCCACTTGAAACATTCAGAGGAGGATACCATATCATGATACTACATCACAATCATTTTAATGCATGTTGACACCTAAGATAAATCATTATCCACTCCTAGCTACTTAAGCATGGCATGAGAAACTATAATCTCTAATTGTCATTGCAAGCATGTTTGATCATAATATGCTGAATCATGGATACTAGGTTAAACATATTTACAAAAACAAAAACAAGTTGAGTTCATACCCGCTTCTCTCCGCCACAGTCAATTCATCAAATATCATCATTATTGCCTTTCACTTGCATGACCGAATGATATGAAAATAATAATAGTGCAAGAGTGCCGTGGACTAAGCTGGAATCTACAAACATTTTATTCAAAAGGAGAAGACAAGGTAATTTGGGCTATTTGTTAGATCAACAATAATACATACGAGAGCCACTCAACATTTTCATCGTGGTCTCCTCCTTGGTACGACTCAATAAAAAGAAAAGAATTTCAGAGAAACACACTAAAATATTTTTGGACTTTTTAGTTTTTCTTGAAGAAAGCAAATTAAATAAGGGAAAACAAAAACAAGAAAAACTATTTACACGGGAACGCTCCCAACAAGCAAAAGAAGAATATGGAAATCTTTTTGGGTTTTCATTTAACACTACAACTAATTTAAGCTAGAAAGAAAAACCAAAAAGAAGCAAGAAATATTTTTGGGTTTTCTCAAAGTTTTTCAAACACACAAGAAGAAAGCGAGAAAATAAATCTAGCATGGATAATACAATGAAAAAGTGTGGACACCGACAACTGGAATGAAATGTGTGAACATGAATATAATGTCGGTGGAAATACGTACTCCCCCAAGCTTAGGCTTTTGATCTAGCTTGGTAATCACCACCCGTAGCCTAGATAATATTCTGAGTGATAGCCCACGGAGGCTTTTGGTGCAGCCTCCTCAGCCCGGAGAGCAGCCTCAACCTCTGCATTGTATGAACGGGCCTCACTCTCGAGAAAGTAATATCTTCTTTTACTGTGATAATCAAAGAGAGTGGGTGCAGGCAAAACAACAGGTACAATGTGTTCTTTATTAAACCTCAAGTTATAAGTATAATTATCGACTGTGCCTGTAAGGAACTTATGACGTTTCATGGCCCCAAAGTCTAAGTACTGAGTGGGTAGGATGGGATCATCAGGCAGAGGTGTCACACCAACCTCTTTAGCTAAACGAGAAGCATAAATCCCACCATAAAAGTGACCACTCTCAGCATTACGTTGCAACCTCCGTGCAACGATCGCTCCCAGATTATAATGTTTAATTTCGGTCAAAGCTGTGTGTATGAGGCTCAAGTCAGGAGCACAAAGTGTGCTACAATCTTGCTTGCCCATGATGCATTTGCCATTAAAGAGTGCAAAGTAGTGAATGAATACTTTTTATTCTACCTTGTGTCACTCCTTTATCCTCTCCATAGCAAAGATTAATCAGAAATGACTCATACTCAAATTTTGGCGGTTCGTCCAGCGAACCCCAATATAGAATTTTACAGGCATCACAAAACACCTCTAGAGGCATGGTAAATGGATGATCATAAAGACTAAATGAAACTCTAGACTCACGAGGATGAAATTTAAATTTCTTAGTGAACGTTTCTGTGAGGTTGAGATGTTGGATGCACTTATCTTCAATGTAGGGGCCAAGCTCGGCGTTGTGAACATATTGCTCAAATTCTTCCTTAACGACGTATCAAGCCACTACTCGATGATGCCTCCGAGGATCTCCTCCTCGAAGAACTCCTTCCAAAAAGGTACATTTTATTCGCGTACAAATTTCTGAAATTTTTGGGTCACAAAATATTGTCAACAAAACTTCGCAAGATTGATAGCAACTACTGATAAGGATGCATAGAGGCTATATTAAGCATTCAAACTACTTAGAACTCTAAGAATTCAACATGCAAGCCCATCTACAGTAGCACCAAGGGTAGCTAATTATTCAAAATATAAACCACTAAAGCAGAAAATAATTGGAGCAATGGAGGAGTCACATACCAAGTAGCAATCCCCCAAAACAGTTTCAAAAATGGAGCTTCGAGCAAAGAGACCAAAATCCGTGGGTTTGAGAGCAAGAACACGAGAGAGAGAGAGAGAGAGAGCTATGATGATTTTTTCTGGAGGTAGGAGATGACATGGGCTAAAGAGATAAGTTAAGGGACCCACGTGGGGACCACAACCCACCAGGGCGCGCCTGGGGTTATTGGCGCACCCTGGTGTCTTGTGGACACCAGGTGCACCCCCCTCTGATGTTATTTGCACCAGAAATTCAAAAATATTCAGAAAAAAAATTGTATCAAATTTTCAGGGCATTCTGAGAACTTTTATTTTTGGGCACTTTTTTATTGCATGGAAAATTTAGAAAATAGACTAAACATGGCATTTTATTTTATTTAACTAAGAAAAACAGAAAACAAAAGGCAGGGACAGAAAGTGGTGCTCACTAAATTCATCAACTTCATACCTCTCAAAAATGATTCATTAACAAGGTTGATCAAGTCTTATTAACAACCACTTTTGATTAGCATGAAACCGAAGAACTTTCGTAAAACACTAAGTTACCTCAATGGGGATATGCATATCCCCAACAATAAGTATGTCATATTTCTTTTTGGCAGTAGGTAGAGGTAGTTGAAAACTTCCAATAGTGAGTGTCGGAGATTTTTCAATAACATTAATACCATTCACTTGGAATTGTTTCTTCAGAAAGTGCACCATATGCTCATTACCATTGATATGAAAAGTGACTCTGCTTTTATTGCAATCAATAACAGCCCCTGCAGTATTCAAAAGGGGTCTACCAAGGATAATCGACATGTTGTCGTCCTCGGGCATCTCAAGTATAACAAAGTCTGTTAAGATAGTAACATTTGCAACAACAACGGGCACATCCTCACAAATACCGATAGGTATGGCAGTTGATTTGTCAGCCATTTGCAAAGATATTTCAGTAGGTGTGAGTTTATTCAAATCAAGTCTTTTATATAAAGATAAGGGCATAACACTAACACCAGCTCCTAAATCACACAAAGCAGTTTTGACATAATTTCTTTTGATGGAGCAATGTATAGTTGGTATCCCCAGATCTCCAAGTTTTTTAGGTACTCCATCCTTAAAAGAGTAATTAGCAAGCATGGTGGAGATTTCAGCTTCAGGTATCTTTCTTTTATTAGTGATGATGTCTTTCATGTATTTTGCATAAGGGGCCATCTTTAAAATATCAATCAAGCGGGTACGCAAAAAGACCGGCCTAAGCATTTCAGCAAAGCGTTCAAATTCTTCATCATCTTTTTTCTTAGTTGGTTTAGGTGGAAAGGGCATGGGTTTCTAAACCCATGGTTCCCTTTCTTTACCATATTTTCTAGCAACAAAGTCTCTTTTATCATATCTTTTATTTTTAGGTTGTGGGTTATCAAGATCAACGACAGGCTCTATCTCAATATCATTATCTGGTTCTTTATCATTATTTGGTTGGGTATCTTCATGAACATCATCATTATCTTTTTCATTATCACTAGGTGGATGTTCATTACCAGATTGAGTTTCAGCAACAGAAATAGAAACATCATTGTTATCTTCAGGAGGTTTTTCTATTTCAGGTTCACTAGAGGCATGCAAAGTCCTATCATTTTTCTTTTTCTTTTTCTTTTTCTTTTTCTTTTTAGAAGGACTTCGTGCATCAGTGTTAATTCTTTGAGAGTCTTGTTCAATTCTTTTAGGGTGTCCTTCAAGATAAAGTGGTTCTTGAGTCATTTTGCCTCCTCTAGTTGCTACTCTAACAACAAAAGCATTCATATTATTATTCATTTCACTAAGCAATTCTCTTTGAGATTTAAGAACTTGTTCTAACTGAGTTTGAACCATAGAAGCATGTTTTCCTACACCCCTAAGATCATTAGTGATTCTAAATAACAAGTCACTCAAGCGAGCAATCATATCAGAATTATATTTCAATTGTTTCATAACATTTGCATTGAAGTGATCTTGTTTCATAACATAATTATCAAATTCATAAAGGCATTGACTAGGATGTTTATTGTAAGGAATGTCACCTTCATCAAACTTTAATAAAGAGTTTACCTCTACCACCTATGGTGGTGGTGTGTCAAGGCCATGTATTTCTTCAATAGGAGGTAAATTTTTAACATATTCAGCTTTAATACCTTTTTGTTTCATACATTTCTTTGCCTCTTGCATATCTTCAGGACTGAGTAATAAGATATCCCACTTCTTCGGAGTGGGTTTAGGCAGTATTTCAGGAAGAGTCCAATCATCATAATTCTTCAATATGTTATTCAATAATTCCTCAGCTTGTTCAATAGTTCATTCCCTGAAAACACAACCAGCACAACTATCTAGGAAGTCCCTAGAAGCATCTGTTAGTCCATTATAGAAGATATCAAGTATTTCATTTTTCTTAAGAGGATGATCAGGAAAAGCATTAAGCAATTGGAGAATCCTCCCCCAAGCTTGTGGGAGACTCTCTTCTTCAATTTGCACAAAGTTAAATATTTCCTGTAAGGCAGCTTGTTTCTTATGAGCAGGAATTTTTTTTCCAGAGAAGTAATAAATCATATCCTGGGGACTGCGCACACAACCAGGAGCAAGAGTGTTGTACCATGTCTTAGCATCACCCTTTTAATGAGAACGAAAATAATTTGAGGATATAGTAGTAGCGAATTTTCTCATCATGAGCAAAAAGGGTGGCTATATCATTTAATTTAGTAAGATGTGCCACTACAGTTTCAGTTTCATAGCCATGAAAAGGATCAGATTCAACCAAAGTAATTAACTCTGGGTCGACAGAGAATTCATAATCCTTATCGGTAACAAAGATGGGCGAAGTAGCAAACTTAGGATCACATTTCATTCTAGCATTCAAAGATTTTTCTTTCAGTTTGCATAGTAATTTCTTAAGATCATCCCTATCATTGCAAGCAAGAAAGTCTCTAGCTATCTCCTCATCCATAACATAACCCTCAGGTATCTTAGGCATTTCAACTCTAGGAGAGCTAGGTCTAATAGGTGTTTTATAATTCCCAGTTTCAAATACTTCATTAGTTTCAATAATTTCATCAGTTTCAACATTCTCAATATCTTTAGCTCTAGCAATTTATTCATCAATAAATTCATCTAGTGGCACATTATCATCACACATGGTACTAACATCATCATAAGCATCATTCATAGCAGAAGTAGCATCATTAATAACTTGCGACATATCAGGATTAGTAGCATGTGGTGGTGTTGCAAGTTTACTCAAAATAGAAGGTGAATCAAGTGCAGAGCTAGATGGCAGTTCCTTACCTCCCCTCGTCTTAGAGGAAAAAATCTTGGTTTTTGTATCCTTCAGATTCTTCATAGTGATAAATAGATAATAATCCCAAGTGACTCAACAAATATAGCTATGCTCCCCGGCAACGGCGCCAGAAAAAGGTCTTGATAACCCACAAGTATAGGGGATCGCAACAGTTTTCGAGGGTAGAGTATTCAACCCAAATTTATAGATTCGACACAAGGGGAGCCAAAGAATATTTGCAAGTATTATCAGTTGAGTTGTCAATTCGACCACACCTGGAGATTAAATATCTGCAGCAAAGTGATCAGTAGCACAATAATATGATAGTTTTGATAGCAGTGGTAACAGTAGCAATAGTAATGGTAACAGTGATAGCAATGGTTTTGTAGCAAGTGTAACACTAACAACAGCAGCAGTAACTTAGCAAGAACAATATGTGGAAAACTCGTAGGCATTGGATCGGTGAATTTGTTGGATGATATTCATCATATAACAGTCATAACCTAGGGTGATACAGAACTAGCTCCAGTTCATAAATATAATGTAGGCATGTATTCCGTAAATAGTCATACGTGCTTAAGGAAAAGAACTTGCATGACATCTTTTGTCCTACCATCCCGTGGCAGTGGGGTCCATAAGGAAACTAAGGGATATTAAGGCCTCCTTTTAATAGAGAACCGGAACAAAGCATTAACACATAGTGAATACATGAACTCCTCAAACTACGGTCATCACCGGAAAGTATCCCAATTACTGTCACACTGGGGTTTACGGATCATAACACGTAATAGGTGAATATGACTTGCAAGATCGGATCTAGAACATAGATATAATGATGAAAACATAAACAGTTCAGATCTGAAATCATGGCACTCGGGCCCTAGTGACAAGCATTAAGCATAGCAAAGTCATAACAACATCAATCTCATAACATAGTGGACACTAGGGATCAAGCCCTAACAAAACTAACTCGATTACATGATGAATCTCATCCAACTCCTCACCGACCAGCAAGCCTACGAAGGAATTACTCACTCCCGGTGGGAAGCATCATGGAATTGGTGACGAAGGAGGGTTGGTGATGACAACGACCGAAGATTCCCCTCTCCGGAGCCCCGAACGGGCTCCAGATCTGGCCTCCCGATGAAGAACAGGAGGTGGCGGCGGCTCCGTATCGTGAAACGCGATGAAACTTCCTCCCTTATTTTTTTCTCCGAAAATAGGAATTTATAGTGCTGGAATTAGGGTCTGCGGAGCCCCGAGGGCAACACAACCCACTAGGGCACGCCTGGAGGGGGGGCGCGCCCTGGTGTCTTGTGGTCAGCCAGGGGCCCCCCTCAGTATTTTTTATATATTCTGAAATAATTCTCCAAAAAGTTTCGTCCAAATCCGAGAACTTTTATTTCTGCACAAAAACAACACCATGGTAGTTCAGCTGAAAAGAACGTTAGTCTGGGTTAGTTTCATTCAAATCATGCAAATTAGAGACCAAAACAAGAGCAAAAGCATTAGGAAAAGTAGATATGATGAAGACGTATCAGGAACCTGATGCTAAACCCGTTGCTGATCATCAACGACGATTAAATCCTAAGATGAAGGAAGTGGTAAGAAGTGAAATACTAAAGCTTCTGGAAGCAGGTATAATTTATCCTATAGCTAATAGTAGATGGGTAAGTACTGTTCATTGTGTCCCTAAGAAAGGAGGTATTACTGTTGTTCCTAATGATAAAAATGAACTTATCCCACAAAGAATTTTTACTGGCTATAGAATGGTAATTGATTTTAGGAAATTAAACAAATCTACTAGAAAAGATCATTTCCCTCTACCTTTTATTGACCAAATTCTATAAAGATTATCTAAGCACACACACACTTCTGCTTTCTTGACGGATATTCTGGTTTCTCTCAAATACCTGTATCACAACCAGATCAAGAGAAAACCACTTTTACTTGCCCTTTTGGAACTTATGCTTATAGACGTATGCCTTTTGGTTTATGCAATGCACCTGCTACCTTTCAAAGATGTATGACTGCTATGTTCTCTGACTTTTGTGAAAAGATTGTTGAGGTTTTCATGGATGATTTATCCTTTTACGGAACTTCTTTTGATGATTGCTTAAGCAACCTTGATCGAGTTTTGCAGAGATGTGAACAAACTAATCTTGTCTTGAATTAGGAGAAGTGCCACTTTATGGTGAATGAAGGTATTGTCTTGGGGCATAAAATTTCTGAGCGAGGTATTGAGGTGGATAAAGCTAAAGTTGATGCAATTGAGAAAATGCCATGTCCTAAAGACATTAAAGGTATTCGTAGTTTCCTTGGTCATGCTGGGTTCTATAGGAGGTTTATTAAAGACTTCTCTAAAATTTCTTGGCCTCTTACTAATCTTTTGCAAAAGGATGTTCCTTTTGTTTTTGATGATGATTGTGTGGAAGCCTTTGAAACACTTAAGAAAGACTTAACTTCTGCACCTATTGTTCAACCACCTGATTGGAACTTGCCTTTTGAAATTATGTGTGATGCTAGTGATTATGATGTGGTGCTGTTCTAGGACAAAGAGTTGATAAAATGTTATCAATTATGCTAGTAAAACTCTATACAGTGCCCAAAGAAATTATGCTACTACTGAAAAAGAATTTTTAGCAGTTGTGTTTGCCTGTGATAAATTCAGATCTTACATTGTTGATTCTAAAGTAATTGTTCACACCGATCATGTTGCTATTAAAAATCTTATGGAAAAGAAAGATGCTAAACCTAGACTCATTAGGTGGGTTCTCTTGCTACAAGAATTTGACTTGCATATTACTGATAGGAAAGGAGCTGAGAACCCCGTAGGTGATAACTTGTCTAGGTTAGAAAATGTTCTTGATGACCCAGTACCTATTGATGATAGCTTTCCTGATGAACAACTAGCTGTCATAAATGCTTCTCGTAATACTCCTTGGTATGCTGACTATGCTAATTATATTGTTGCTAAATTTTTACCATCTAGTTTCACTTACCAACAAAAGAAAAAATTCTTCTATGATTTAAAACATTACTTTTTGGATGACCCACATCTTTATAAAGAAGGAGTAGATGGTGTGATTAGATGTTGTATACCTGAGCATGAACAGGAACAAGTCCTACAGAAATGTCACTCCAAAGCCTATGGAGGGCATCATGCGGGAGATAGAACTGCACACAAGGTATTACAATTTGGTTTTTATTGGCCTACTCTTTTCAAAGATGCCCGTAAGTTTGTGTTGTCTTGTGATGAATGTCAAAGAATTAGTAATATTGGTAGACGTCAGGAAATGCCTATGAATTATTCACTTGTTATTGAACCATTTGATGTTTGGGGCTTTGATTATATGGGACCTTTTCCTTCCTCTAATGGGTATACACATATTTTGGTTGTTGTTGATTATGTCACTAAGTGGGTAGAAGCTATTCCAACTAGCAGTGCTGATCATAACACATCCATTAAAATGCTTAAAGAAATTATCTTCCCAAGGTTTGGAGTCCCTAGATATTTAATGACTGATGGTGGTTCATAGTTTATTCATGGTGCTTTCCATAAAATGCTTGCTAAATATGATCTCAACCATAGAATTGCATCACCCTATCATCCTCAATCTAGTGGTCAAGTTGAACTTAGCAATAGAGAAATAAAATTAATATTACAAAAAACTATCAATAGGTCCCGAAAGAATTGGTCTAAGAAACTTGATGATGCACTTTGGGCTTATAGAACAGCTAATAAAAATCCTACGGGTATGTCTCCATACAAAATGGTTTATGCAAAAGCTTGTCATTTGCCTCTTGAATTAGAACATAAACCATATTGGGCAATTAAAGAACTCAACTATGATTTCAAACTTGCTGGTGAAAAGAGGTTATTTGATATTAGCTCACTGGATGAATGGAGAACCCAAGCTTACGAAAATGCCAAACTATTCAAAGAAAAAGTTAAAAGATGGCATAACAAAAGAATCCAAAAGCGGGAATTCAAAGTTGGTGAATATGTTCTATTGTACAATTCTCGTCTTAGATTTTTTGCAGGTAAACTTCTCTCCACATGGGAAGGGCCATATATCTTCGAAGAAGTTTATCGTTCTAGAGCTATTAAGATCAATAATGTCGAAGGCACTATTCCGAAGGTGGTCAATGGGCAGAGAATTAAGCACTATATTTCAGGTACGCCTATTAATGTTGAAACTAATATTATTCAAACCATGACACCGGAGGAAAACATAAAAGAAACATTCCAGAACCCTGAAAAGGAAGAGGTACGTGATACGGTAAGTAAATAGACTCCGAAAATTTCGCAAAAATATTTTCTGTTAGTTTTGGAATATAAGCAAAAATAAAAAAATAAGAAACAATCGGGAAGGCAACCCAGGTGCCCACAAGGCACCAGGGCGCGCCTGCCCCACCTGGCACGCCCTGGTGGGTAGTGGGCCCCTCGGGCACCTTCCCGACTCTGTTTTCCTTCCGTATACTTGTTTTCCAAGAAAAAAAATCTTTATATACTCCCCCGGACGTATTGACCACCATATCACGGAGAAATCCTCTGTTCTTGTTTCATGCTATTTTTCTGTCAGATCTATCAAGCCAGGCATCATGTCTTCTCCCTCCTCCAACAATGTAGAAGGCGATGCTTGGCTGCGGAAGATGGAGCTAAGGAGAGAAGAACCAAAAGAAGCCACTAAGGAGGACAAGGTCAAGGAAGCTACGGGAGACCGGGCTCAAGAAGGGGGGCAAGCCATGCTCGTAGGGGAGGCTGAGAAAGAGGAGGATATCCTTCAACCTTACTATGATCATCTCACCCCCATTGAAATCAAAGCCTTCAGGGCTTTCGAAACGGTTTGTGTTCAGAATAAATATATCACTCGTGAAATTATTTTGTTGGAAGAGCAAAACATCACCCTTCGGAGCATCAATCGTAGATTGGAGTACCTACTAAGGCTGAAGTGTGATGTTCCTATCACTCCATCACCACCACCATCATCTTCATCACCGAAGAAGGAGACTTAAGCACACGGGTATGGGCACTCCCCTTGGCTTGTGCCAAGCTTGGGGGAGATGCTCCGGTATCGTATCACCATCACTTTTATTACCTTTACCTATCTTAGTTCGATCCCTAGTTATTTTGTGGTTTAGTTGAATAAAAGTTTAGTATGATCTATTTTGGAGTGCTAGTTTGATCTATCTATGTATGTAATCTAGTGAGAGTTATATAATAAAGTTTAGTTTGAGTTTTTGCTTCTTTACTTTTACGTTTCAATCAAAATAAAGGAAAATAATGAAAAAGATCATATGCTAATCTTATGGTAAGTAATGACATTACACAAGGAAAAGTATAAGTGGTAAAATTTATTGAAAGTTGACAAACATAGCATTGGTCAATGATGCAATTCATGAAAGAATTAATAAGGGAAGAGAATATTTACATGCAAATATACTATCTTGGACATCTTTTATGATTGTGGGCCCCCATTAAATATTTTATGTCAAATTGTTGATGTTGGACAAGGAAGACAACGTAATGATTTATGTTTGTTCATATTCACATAGAAGTTATATTGTCATAGATCCTTCAACATGTGATGCTTGCTCAATATCTTTGCTAGCCAAAAATCCACACTAAGTAGAGATACTACTTGTGCATCCAAAACCCTCAAACCCAAATCCATGTCTAAAGAGTCCACCATACCTACCTATGGATTGAGTAAGATCCTTCAAGTAAGTGGTCATCGGTGCATAAGGCAATAAAAATTGCTTCTAAATGTGTTTGATCTTTTAGTGTAAGGGAAAATAAGCATTGTACGAACTTGTGATGGCAAAGTAATAAAAGCGACAGACTGCATAATAAAGGTTTCTATCATAAGGGGCAATATGACGTGACGTTCTTTTGCATTAAGAGATTGCGCATACAAAACCAAAAAGAGCATGGCAACCTCTGCTTCCCATTGGGAAGGGCCTATCTTTTACTTTTATGTATTTACTTTTTATGCAAGAGTCAAAGTGTTCTTCTCTGTTCCTTTTTATTTTCTCTTTTGCAAGCACCATGTGGTGGGGAAAGATCTAGGCACATATATCCAGTTGGATGTGAGTGATCATGAGTTATTATTGTTGAAATTACCCTTGAGGTGAATAAGTTGGGAGGCGAAACTATAAGCCCCTATCTTTCTATGTGTCAGGTTGAAACTTTTTGCTCATATGTATGATGTGAGTGTTAGCAATCATAGAAGACTAAATGATAGTTGAGTATGTGGACTTGCCAAAAGGCTCCGATACGAGTCCCTTCCTGAAAATATGATGAATTGTAATTGCAAAGTTGACTGAGAACATAGTTTGTTGGTTTTCAATAAAGTTTATGCTTCATACTTCGATGTTGTGATGAATTGTTACTTGTTCATGAGAAGTTTTATGATAAAGTTTATTGTTGTTATAATAATAAGCATGATGCTACTATGTCCGTATTTTGTTTTTATCGACACCTCTCTCTCTAAACATGTGGACATGATTTTCGATATAGGCTTTCGCTTGAGGACAAGCGAGGTCTAAGCTTGGGGGAGTTGATACGTCCATTTTGCATCATGTTTTCCTACTGTTATTTATAGTATTTTTATGCAATATAACACTTTGTGGAGTATTTCTAATGCCTTTCTCTCATAATATGCAAGGTTTACACAAAGAGGGAGAATGCCGGCAGCTGGAATTCTGGACCTAAAAAAGCTATGTTAGAGATACCTATTCTGCACATCTCCAAATGAGCTGAAATTTTACGGACAATTATTTTGGAATATATAATAAATATTGGAGAAACTAACAACTAGAGGGGGCCACCCAGGAGCTCACAAGGCACCAGGGCGCGCCACCCCCTCCAGGCGCGCCCTGGTGGCTTATGGGGCCCCTGGCCCACCTTCGGTGCCCATCTTCTGGTACATAAGGTCTTTTGACCTAGAAAAAATAAGGAGAGGACTTTCGGGACGGAGCGACGCCGTCTCGAGGCGAAACTTGGGCAGGAGCACTTTTGCCCTCCGGTGGAGCGATTCCGCCGGGGGAAATTCCCTCCGGGAGGGGGAAATCAAAGCCATCGTCATCACCAACAACCCTCTCATCTTTGGGAGGCCAATCTTCATCAGCATCTTCAACATCACCATCTCATCTCAAACCCTAGTTCATCTCTTATGTTAAATCTTTGTATCAAAACCTCAGATTGGTACCTGTGGGTGACTAGTAGTGTTGATTACATCTTGTAGTTGATGCTAGCCGGTTTATTTGGTGGAAGATTATATGTTCAGATCCATTATGATATTTATTACTCCTCTGATCTTGAGCATGAATATGTTGTGTGAGTAGTTACTTTTGTTCTTGAGGCCACGGGAGAAGTCATGTTGCAAGTAATCATGTGGATTTGATATTGTGTTCGATATTTTGATGATATGTATGTTGTGATTCCCTTAGTGGTGTTATATGAACGTCGACTACATGACACTTCACCATCTTTGGGCTTAAGGGAATGCATTGTGGAGTAGTTACTAGATGATGGGTTGCTAGAGTGACAGAAGCTTAAACCCTAGTTTATGCGCTATTCTGTAAGTGGCTGATTTGGATCCATATGTTTAATGCTATGGCTAGATTTTATCTTAATACTTCTTTCGTAGTTGCGGATTCTTGCTAGGGGGGTTAATCATAAGTGGGAGGCTTGTTCAAGTAAGAACAACACCCAAGCACCGGTCCACCCCCATATCAAATTATCAAAGTAGCGAACGCGAATCAAACCAACATGATGAAAGTGACTAGATGAAATTCCCGTGTGTCCTCGAGAACGTTTTTACTTATTATCTGAAATCGTTCTGGCCTGTCCTTTGCTACAAAAAGGATTGGACTACCTTGCTACACTTATTGTTACTATTGTTACTTGTTACTTCCTACAAATTACCTTGCCACCAAACTATCTGTTACCGATAATTTCAGTGCTTGCAGAAAATACCTTGCTGAAAATCGCTTGTCATTTCCTTCTACTCCTCGTTGGGTTTGACACTCTTACTTATCGAAAGGACTACGATTGATCCCCTATACTTGTGCGTCATGAGTTATCACCACTGCCCCCCTTTTTTCTCCCGCCCCCCTTTCCCATCGGCTGACATCCTCGTCATCCTCCCGATGGTCGCCTCACCGGATCCGTCCCGTACCTCAAATTCTGGAGGTTCTTCATCGCCATCCCCGATGCGGACACCGCCTCCGTCACTCTTATGGGAAATCGACATGGTAGGCGAGGTGGCGATGCAGAAGTGTCTCGCGATGGAGGCGCGGAATTAGGCGCGGCTCACCATCGCCGACCTCCTACCCCTGTACCACACGGATCCGAATTTTGCTGACATGCAACTTGCCATTGACTACTCCTTCGAGTCCCTTCGGACGGAAGAGGATGCGAGGGTGGTGTAAGCGGAGAAGCAACGTCAGCTGCAGCAGACGCAGCGGGAGGTTGCTTCTTTCTATGCGTCCATTCCTTCCGATGACGACCAGGAGAAGCGGCGGCCTCCGGCTCTGGTTCCGCCGCCTCATCGGGCATCCCAAGATGCGGTGTACGAGGAGGCGAGGCTGGAGCATCCACTGGAGCACTCGGCCCTTGGGATGCACGGTGTCTTCATGTCTGCCCTCCCTACGACCTCGAGGAGACGTTGCGGCCGTCGGCGACCTTGCCTCCTTCAACCTAGGACGCAGAGGGCTTTCCAGCGGTGATTTGCTTCACCTCTTGAAGCACCTCACGATCAGCCTGGGTCTGGGTCATGGCCTCCTTACAGGCCAAGCTGGCTGTGGCCAGCTCAGAGGTTAGCTTGTTCTTCTCCTCCTGAAGAGCATCACACTGCACGTAAAGACCCTTCAGGTCTTCTTTGACCTCGGCAACCCGGGCCACGTGCTACTTGCCGACCTCTTTTTCTTTCACCAGCTCCGCGCTGGCCTTTTCCGCTGCAGCCCTCTGCTGCTTGGCCTCTTGTCGAGCTATTTTCAACTTGGACCAGAGTTTTTCAAGCTCCTCGGAGGTAGCTGCAAATACATCGGCATACGAATCAGAGATTACAAAAGCTATTTTGGGCCTTAACCGCAATTTCACGATGCTACAAATTTTTGGTATTTACCTTCAGCAACCTCCATTTGCTTCCTTAGCATATCCGCGTCCTTCTCGAACCGGTGGAGCTTATGGTTCAGCTCTTCCAACTCCCTCGTGTTGGATGCTGAAACCGGGGCCAAAACCTGCAACCGACATAGTTAGCTTCCTGGGATGACATCGATCCCCTGATCGGTTTTTCTCTTCCGACCAGGGTCTTTGATACGTCTCCAACGTATCTATAATTTTTTATTGTTCCATGCTATTATATTATCTGTTTTGGATGTTTTATATGCATTAATATGCTATTTTATATTATTTTTGGGACTAACCTATTAACCTAGAGCCCAGTGCCAGTTTCTGTTTTTTCCTTGTTTTTGAGCCTCACAGAAAAGGAATACCAAACGGAGTCCAAACGGAATAAAACTTCACGATGATTTTTCTTGGACCAGAAGACACCCAGGGGACTTGGAGTCCAAGTCAAAAGAGCCATGAGGCGGCAACAAGGGTGGAGGGCGCGCCCTAGGGGGGCGCCCCCCTACCTTATGGGCCCCTCATGACTCCCCTGACATAGCTCTTCCTCCTATATATTCACATATATTCCAGAACCACCAGAGGCATCCACGAAAACACTTTTCCACCGCCGCAACCTTCTGTCCACGTGAGATCCCATCTTGGGGCCTTTTCCGGCATCCGGCCGGAGGGGGAATCGATCACGGAGGGCTTCTACATCAACACCATTGCCCTTCCGATGAAGCGTGAGTAGTTTACCTCAGACCTACGGGTCCATATCTAGTAGCTAGATGGCTTCTTCTCTCTCTTTGATTCTCAATACAACGTTCTCCTTGATTTTCTTGGAGATCTATCCGATGTAATCTTCTTTTGCGGTGTGTTTGTCGAGATCTGATGAATTATGGATTTATGATCAGCTTATCTATGAATATTATTTGAATCTTCTCTGAATTCTTTTATGCATGATTTAATATCTTTGTATTTCTCCTCGAATTATCGGTTTGGTTTGGCCAACTAGATTGGTTTTTCTTGCAATGGGCGAGGTGCTTAGCTTTGGGTTCAATCTTGCTGTGTTCTCACCCAGTGACAAAGTAGGGGTAGCGAGGCACGTATTGTATTGTTGCCATCGAGGATAAAAAGATGGGGTTTTCATCATATTGCTTGTGTTAATTCCTCTACATCATGTCATCTTACTTAAGGCGTTACTTCATTCTTTATGAACTTAATACTCTAGATGCATGTTGGATAGCGGTCGATGTGTGGAGTAATAGTAGTAGATGTAGGCAGGAGTCGGTCTACTTGACACGGACGTGATGCCTATATGCATAATCATTGCCTTGGATATCGTCATAACTTTGCACTTTTCTATCAATTGCTCGACAGTAATTTGTTCACCCACCGTATTATTTGCCTTCATGAGAGAAGCCTCTAGTGAAACCTATGGCCCCCGGGTCTATTTTCCATCATATTACTTTCCGATCTACTATTTTGCAATATTTTATTTTCAGATCTATATATCAAAAAGCCAAAAATATTTTATCTTTTGTTTATCTATCTCTATCAGATCTCACCTTTGCAATTGACCGTGAAGGGATTGACAACCCCTTTATCGCGTTGGGTGCAAGTGTTTGATTGTTTGTGCAGGTGTTGGTGATTTGTGCGTTCTTCTCCTACTGGATTGATACCTTGGTTCTTAACTGAGGGAAATACTTACCTCTACTATGCTGCATCACCCTTTCCTCTTCAAGGGAAAAACCAACGCAAGCTCAAGAAGTAGCAGTCTTGGGGGCTACAATACGTTCACTTCTACCAAACCTTCAGTTTTTACTAAGACCCCCGAGTAAGATCTTGGTATCTCACTCAGGGCTCGGGGCTATTGTAGTTACATGGCTATTATACACGTCCGCAGTAACATGAGTCTTCGGACAATTTTACTTTTTGCCTATCAGCTCAAAGAGCCCTTAGATGCGTCTAGTGTAAATAGTCTTTTTTTTGCGTCGATATAAAATCTGAGAGATGACTAGAAAAGGTTACCTCAAAGCCGTGGTAGAGGCCCTTAAAGGCCTCCCTGATACCGGCCTCTGCGGACCGGTAACTTTGCAGCGTCGTGCCTAGTAGGACGCGGTGCTTGGCAACGATGGAGGAGTCTGTCATCGACGCCTCCATTTCTTTGGTCCACCCAGCCAACGCCTGCCCTGTTGCAGGTGGGGATGGACGGGCCACCTCGGTCCTCCCCGTCATGGGAGGAATGGTTGCCATTGAAGTCTGCCGAGGTGGCTCCGGTTCAACGGGGGCCGAGGTCATCGGTTGCCCTAGTTTTTCCCCATCCGCAGAGGAGGGGTTCTTCTCCGTGGGATCCTTGGAGGCCGAGGCCTTTGCCTCACCATGGAGGTATTGGCCCCGCCCCCCGTGGTGGTTTCGGGCGGGGCTTGCTGAGAAGTTGCCTCCCCTAGCCCATCATGGGTAGCGGGGGAGGGATGATGCTCCTCCGAGGTGCTCGGAGGAGGAAGCCCGCTCGACGATGACTTGTCGCTGATATTGGAGCGTTGCAGGCTGCAAGAAGATACATGATTATTCAAAGATTGCAACGAGAGGCGCTTGAGTATTTGCTGCTCATATGGGAAGAAGGCGTACCTCCTCGGTGGTGGCCTCGGCCACCGCGTCTCGACGAGGTCGTCCACTGTTTCGGAGGAGTCGACCTTGGCTGTGGCAGGGGCCTTGTGGGGTGCGGCATCGACGGCTTTCACAAGGCGCCGACGTGTCCGGATGGTGTGGGCCCTTGCAGTGTCCTCGGACACCGCCCTTTTCCTCTTTGGGGAGGAGGAACCTTCCTCCCTTTCCTCATCCTTCCTCTCCTCTTCATCCGAGGAGAGAACCCGGATGTTCTCGGACCTGGCATCTGCCGAATCTCGGATCTGGAGACCCTCCCTCTTCTTCTTCGGCTCTTTATCCTTGGCTGGGACCTTTGGAGGCACCACGGGCAGGAGGGGCTGCAGCTTAGGGGTCCGTTGGTCCTCGGGTAGCGGCGCCGGGCACGCAATGAGCGTCGCCTTGGACACCCATTTCTGGAAATGGGGAAGGGAGATTCAGATAAATGCAAAATACAAAGCTGATGTTGAACATATAAAAGCGGTGTTTACCTCAGAAGGCCCGCGCCCGGCGTTTAGCCACTGTCTGGCCCATCAGCAGAGAATTCATTTTGGGATGACTTGAAAAGAGCCGTCCACATCCCATCGATGTTCGTGCGGAAGAAGTTCCGCAGAGTCAGTGTGCCCTCGGGTGTGTAAAGCCACATAGGACTAGCCCGAAGCTAGAGTGGAAGGATGTACCGATGAAGCATGATGTCTACCACATCCACCAGCTTGTACTTCTTCTTGAGGGCCCGGAGCCGCTCTTGGAGTGCTTCGACCTCGTCCGGGTTGCCCCATTCTAGGCCTTGTTTTTGCCAGGACACCAGTTTCCTTGGAGGTGTGCTGGTGAAGACAGGAGGCACGGCCTGACACGGGACAAGTGGCTCAGTGATGTAGAACCATTCACGCTCCCAGATCTTGATGGTCTCTATGAAGGTCCCCTCCAGCCATATCGGCTTTTAGAACTTACTGATCATGGCGCCACCGCACTCGGCGAATTTGGCACCTCCACTCTTCAGCTTGATGCAGAAGGTGTTCAGCCATAGGCCAAAGTGCGGCTCCATGCAGAGGAAGGCCTCACACACTATAATGGAAGTGGTGAGGTGCAGAATGGAATTCGGGGCTAGATTATGGAAATCTAGCCCATAGAAGAACAAAATCCCTCGGACGAAGGGGTGCAGAAGGAACCCCAGACCTCAGCCGAGGTGGGGGATGAAGACGACCCGTTCCCCTGGGTTGGGAGTGGGGACGCGCTGGCCAGGCTCTAGGGCTCGGCATGCGGCATCGGTGGGAATGTGTCCCACCGCGCGAAGCTTAGCAATGGTGGCGTCGGTGACCTTGGAGGCCACCCACCTCCCCTTCACGTCTGCATCAGCCATTGGAGCGGATGCAAAAGCTTGAGAGGAGTTTTTAGGCTTGAGTTTGGGAATGAGAAGGCTTGGAGGGTTTGGGCGCTGGAGCAGGAGGAAAGCGTGGGAGTGTAGATTCAACCCCCCTTTTTGCTCTTTATAAGCTAGTAAAAGGCAAAGCGTCCCTCTGTTGCGCCATAAAAATCGCCACGTTTCGGCCTATCATGCCGTTATGGCTGCTTGGGGAGAAACAATTGATTGATGATATCCCCCAAAATGCGGGGCATGATTTCTGTTTTGACACGACGTGCTAGTAAGAGGTTTACCTTGAACCGCGATTCGAATAAGTAATGGCTGACGTATGCAATGTTAGGAGTGGTGATGCTTCGGTAAAGGCTATCAATAACTGACTCCTGAGCTCACCTACACTGCTAGTCTTTGAGGCTAACCGAGCTTTGCACTTCAGATGAATAAAAGTGCATCTTGGGTAACGCATGGCTGATTTTGCTGGGGCCTCCGTCAAAGGGAGATAATAACCGATTAAAAGTCTTGCGAGCTTCGTGTGATGCCTGTCCGAGGATGTGGAACTTGCCTGCTAAGCTGAAGACTGCCCAGCCGAAGACGTTAAACAAGGACAATTGTCAACCTTGGCTTGGAAGACAAGTTATGAGGCTGCTGACGATGCCTTGGACTAGGGAGTCCTGGCCTAGCCAGACTAATGTATGGGTCGGACCACCAGCCCGTTAAGGAGGAGGCACTCCGGAGGCCTTCAAAGTGCGGCGACCGAAGACTTGGCGTGTACTTCAAGCGTATCTGATTAGATTTGGCATGTAAATTCTTAGATGACAACTGGCCATGTGTAACCCTAGATACCCCTGGTGCCTATATAAACTAGAGGGTTTAGTCCATAGAGGCCATCCATACACCCATTCATACATTAATCATACCCCTAGGGTTTAGATCACAACTCACGATCTCGAGGTAGATCAACTTTGTACCTTGATACTTCCATAATATAAGCAAGAGCAGGACGTATGGTTTTACCTCCATAGAGAGGGCCCGAACCTGGGTACACTTTGTGTGTGTTCTCTCTTGTTACCCATCGATCCGATCTAACATCTCACCCCCCTACTCGAGATCTGCCGGTTTTGACACTGACATCCGGGTCTACCTCCGTCAAAGATGCAGTCATCGTGCTATGATGACAATTCGGCTGACCAGCGACTTCAGAGGCTCTCCTGCCGAATTAGGTTGCGTCATCCTTTTAGTTTTACTATAATTGGAAATATATATTTTGTGATTTGAACTGTGGTGTTCAAATCTAACATGTGTTACCAATGCAAACTAGGTAAATTGTAATGTATAATTAATTTTCATCAAGTTTTAGTTTAACTGATATCAAGTTCTTGTTGTACCGACACGCCATACCATGGTCGTATCAATGAGGTAAAAAAGCCTTCCAACGGATGTAAACAAAACATGTTAATCTTTCAATAGGTACAGTTAGTCAACAACGTTGTAAGATTCCTGGCCATTGGATTCAAGATGGGCGGCCTCTGTGTTGTTGCCTACTCATCTTCTTTGAAGCACTATGAACCGCCAGATGGAGGATGGACAGCTCCTGATTTACCTGCCTTCTCCTCCGGCTTGTCACATAAGCTTCAGCATCCTCGGGAAGGTACGTAGAATAGTTTCTGATGCTCCTCCTACTACTCCATTCTTATCTATAAGCGCTGCCGCCAAGGATCGCCGCCTGCTGTGATGGAGGATGAGGCGGCCAACAAGCGGGGGCGGGTCGAGCCAGAAATGCAAGAGCCTCCAGCAAGCTTGGACTTCATTAGCAGCCTCCCCGACGAGATGTTGGTAACCATCATATCCCTCCCGCCCATCAAATCTAGCGTGTGGACCATCGTCCTCTCCCGGCGATGGTGCCCCCTCTGGCACTCCACCCCCTGGACCTCATCAATGATGACGAGCTCAGCCGCGGGGATCACAAACGCTTAGAAACACTGTCCCACATCCTCGCCATGCACCCTGGGCTAGTCAGATGCCTTGCCATCGGCAAGTTCCATTCCAACTACAAGGTCGAACCCAAGTTTCACGAGTGGTTCCTATCCCCCGCCCTAGATCAGCTCGAGGAGCTCAGCTTTCAAGCTGGACATCTGCGCTCGCTGCCGCTGTCTACGCTCCGCCTCACGCCCACACTGCACCGTTCTAGGTTCATGCAATGCTTTTTCCTCCAGATTAATGCCGCACCCGCTCTTCATCTCCCTAAACTGAAGAACCTCGAGCTCATGGGCGTCAGCATCTCGAAGGAGGATATGGAGCGCCTGCTCCGCAGCTGTACAATACTCGAGTACCTTTATCTTCAGGTGATGGATGGGTTCAGTAGCCTCCACATCGCCTCGATGAATGTCTGTACAATTTATGTGCATTGCTTGTGCCGCAACAGGCAGTTAGTTGAGGTGTTTCACGATATGGTCATTGAGAATGCATCTTTCCTTGAGAGATTGTTTGTACTTGATAAAGAAGGTCCAACAAGAATCAGGGTCATTGATGCACCGAAGTTGACAGTGTTGGGCTATTCGTGTGCTGAATTCTCCAAACTTGTTACTGGATCCATATCCATTCAGGTACGACAGTCTTCTTCTTCTCCTTCTTCTTACTATACATCACATTTTATCTAATTTTTTAAATCTATGTTCGGCTGCCATCTAGAAAATGATCCCTACAAGCTTGACCCCGTCTCTGCGCATAGTGAAGATCCTGGCACTTCAATCTATCGGCCCCAATCTGGATCGAGTTTTTAGATTCCTTATATGCTTTCCGTGCACGGAGAAGTTATACATCGAGGTGATGCTCCTTTCCTGTTAATTGTTAATCACAAAGGAGTTCAATTTTTTCGTACTTTTACCCATGATTACAATGATAAATGTACTATGATTTCTAAAGGAATTTTGGAGGATTTCAATACATATTTTTTTTAGATGTTAATCATGAATGATTGAAGATGGCATGTCACCCTATTCGTGTATTCTAGAAATCATGCAAATCAAAGAGGCATGTAGTGTTCAACACTGCATCTAGGCAGTAATGTCTTGTCTTCGTTTGCAGATACAAGCAGGATCAAAAATTGAAAATGTGGCGCAATATAACAATCCCATCGAATGCCTTGATATCCATCTCACAGAAATTACCTTGAACAAGTACCGAGGCACCAAACCAGAGATTAAATTCGCTAGGTTCTTTGTTCGGAAAGCAAGTGTGCTCAAGGTAATGAGGTTTGCCCTATATTTAGTGCGCAGAAATGAATGGTTTGCTGATCAGCGTAGGCATCTATAACTGAATGAAAAAGGCTCTGTAGAAGCTGAATTTCATTTTGGAAGTTCATATGACAGATTATTCAGAAGTCATTCTATCAAGCCGATATATGACTTCTCGGTGGCTGATCCCTTCGCAGAAATATTGCATGACAAAGATTCTAAAGAAGATGAATTTAATTTCTAATATAAGTAATTTGGGCCTTGTAATACTGGAATTTGAACCTTGTATTATTTCTGGTATTTGTGATACAATGTTTGAAATGGCATTGTCTTATTTTTTCTTTGAAATGTCCTACTACAATTTATACATGTGGAGCACTGTCCGACTATGGATGCAAGTGGACGGCATCCGCATGACATGGGATAGAGATTATCCAAAAGGCAAAGTTGTTCGTTTGTACGAGACAAACTTCCATGTTGACCACCTTTCGGCTTGAAGACATTTTATATTAACTCATACATAATGCAATGTATTTCTATGTGATCATATTTTCCCGTTCATGCTCTCATAGTTCACTACAATGAGAGCACCCACGGAGAAATAATCAATGGATTTCAATAAGAGCACCTAAACCCTAAACCCTGAAAATTAGAATGCAATTTGTTATAAACTCTGTCGTGGCAGAATTTATAAGGTACTACATTCTGAACACCAACACACCATTTTTTAATTATTTTTTCTAACCCGCCTAACATTTTTTGTGACACGAAACATTTTCAGTTACACTACAAATCGTCCCGGAAAATGGACATGCCTAGTGACGCTCAAAAGCGTCGCCGAAAAACAGGCCAGAACGTCATCAAAGTTGCCGAGGGCGCTGCCCCGTGAGGGAAACACCTCATGACGATGGACCGTCATAGAAAATGATTTTTGGCGACATTTCTTGTTTCGTCACCAGGGTTGTTGTCAGTGAATAGAGCAAATTTTGTAGTGCATCCCCTAGTTATCCATGCATGCATATTCTATTTTTCTTCCTTTTATTTTTGTTAGCATGTTTATTTTCAGTTTGCGTAATAAATTTGAAGAGCGAACTTTGCTCTTGCTGTGTTGGAATTCTCTTCGTTTGTGTCTTCTTTCTTCAAGCCTATAGATTTGTTCAACACCAGCAAGTTGGAAATGAAGAAGATGAAGCGGAGAATTGACTGAGGGAGGAAGTGAGACAACGCGAGAAGGTATAATATATGCATAATCCCTTGTCTCGCAATTTTATTTAAGAAAGAATTTTCATTTGGCTGGTTGCACTTGAGTTAGTTCCCCTTGTTGGTTGAACATCATTTAGTCATAACTCCCAACTTTGAATTTTTCTAGTGAAACCATGAGCTAAAGCATGATTTTGCTCTAAAAAGAAACTATGAAGAAAAACTTAGGGGCTCAGATTTTTGAAGAGAACGAGCATTCAAGCACTTCAACTCCATTTGATTGTCTTGATAACACCTATTGATAGAGTTATTTGGAGGAATGAGTATTTGAAGTGATTGAGGTTATGCCAAAATTTATTCGTGATACTAAAATCATGGAGCTCTAGCTCATTGCTGGCTTCATGTCTCATTGCTATATGTTGAGATAATTCATGTAACTGCGACGCCGTCACAGATTTGGAGATTGAGTGGTAAATGACCGACCTTCTCCAAAGAAGTGTGTGTGTGTGTGGTAAATAAGAGCATTGATCATTGAGCTCGAAAGAGACAACCCTTCTTGATCCATAGTGCGCAAAATTAAGCCACAATGGAAACCCATTGCATTTAGTAAATTTTGGCATAACCCCATCACTGAAGATCGAAGTTCCAAAGAATATGATTGAGAGAAGTGTTCGAGAGTCATGACTAGGAGGTACTTGTGGGTGTAAATGAAATGCTGGAGTTCTTTGCTCTCTCTCCACTTCTAAAACTCCTTAGTACGTTTATTTTATAAAGATCCAAAAAAGAATATCCACCCTAATGAGAGAAATGCTTTTGTATGCCTAACCCTTGGTTACCAATGAAAAATTTGGTTTGGGAAATTATAACTAGTGGTAGGAAACTATATGTGGCTAGGCAACGAGCTTAGGTGCAGCTATTCAAATGCGAATGCTCTCTCAAATGAAATAGCAGGATAAGTGAGGATGGATATGTCATATTCTCTCGAGCCGGTAAAACTTCTTTTTACTCATGTCAAGATCCCTTTCATTCTCTTGATTCCTCGTTTGCTCGAGGACGAGCAAGTTTTAAGCTTGGGGGAGTTGATGGCTTGAGAATTTGTGATCCTTTTTGAGTGATTCTTATTTGGTTTTCACCGGATCTTTGCCACTTCTCGGTTATTTCTGATGCTAATCCTTCAAAAGAGAAGAAAATGCATTTTTCCATTGTTTGGCAGGGAATATCATTTATGGAAGTAAACCAAGGAGGATTACTATGAATTAAGTCAAATAGAGTGACTTCCATGGGGAGAGCCAAGTCTCGAGGTGCACCATAGCAAAAGACGGCCTTCCATGCAAGCTTCAGCGCTCGCATAAGTGGCTCTATGAGGTGCCAACAGCTCCACCACATAGATACAAGACACTTTCGTGAAGGGACCTAGGGGGGAGAGAACCCTAGCCACTGCATCCAGAATGGAGAAGGAGGTGATCCAAAGAAACATCGGAGATCTTCTTAGTTTTGGTCCTTTCATCTCCATCATCATCTCAGCCTTAGTATTGTAAGAGGAATGCCAAGTTGTGAGAACAAGTTGTAACTTTATTCATACTCACCTGGAGATCAAGACTATTTGAATTATCCATTTCATATTATTATGGATCTTCACGGTATTTTCGATATGGTTTCATGGGTTTAATCTCTGGTGTGATTGGATTCTCTCTTATGATGCATGAGTAATCCCCCCTAGGCGTGGGAGATGTGGGTGAGCGTTAAGATTCATTTGTGCCCGATCTATATGTCATCATTTGTGTTTGTAGTCTTATGATATGTCTAGTAAGTTGTTATACTGTGGTGAACCCTATGCGTGTTGTCCTATTTAAGGGCCCAAACAACACGATCTCAAGAACTACACAGGTAAGACATATTGTTTAGGAAATCTGCGACCTCTGATGTGACAGGTGGAGACATCTATGAGGACCGAAGACAATATGAGATAACAGTGATCCATGAAACTTAATGTTTGGTTCCGGTCCGAGGACCTTAATTGTGGAGAAGACCACTCTGTGGCAATGTCGAAGCAAGACCATAGAATGGAATGTAATCCCGAGAGGGGGAGTCCATGACTTTAGGGTGATCCGCCTACGGAACAAACATATCAAATGCTATGAATATGATACCATGTAACTGGTATTACTGCCGCACTGGCACACTTGATATATACCATGAGCCGAATTCTCTCCACGCCTAATCTCTCCATTGCAGGAAACACTACTTTCACGTTTATTTATGTTATTTACATTCAAAGTTTCTATTGTTGTTACTATGAACCTATTATCTTTGTCACTCTGGCTTATCTGTCCACTAGGACAGTAACAATATTTGCAAAATCACAGGTAGTTACTTTACATAAGAATTGTGACACCTTGTGTGTGACAGAATCGCTAATATAAATACCCTCCTCTGCTCTTCGTTGGGGCGATAACTAATTGTGATAATTCCACGAACGTGCTACATAACCATGTGTGTCTTGCACGCCATCACCCGACGCCTTTGACTAGTTGTTGGCCTCCTGGATGAGCTAGTTTTGCAGTCATTCGTGTATCGCCTGCTGGTATGTGGCTCTGGCATTCTAGAGCCCAAACAAGCCCCCTGGGCTATAGGTTGGTGACGGAGATGCCATAGGGGTTGATCAAGCCGCCGATGTGATCTGCTGGATCAACGGGACGCACATGCGGAGGCCACCATGGTTGTTGATGACGAAGGCCACGTCGCTGACGTAGATCATGTGGATAGTTGGGCCGGTGGGTTGACATCGACACAGCCTGCCCCGCCTACGGTGAAGGTAAGGGAGCCAAAGGTTAGGCTCTCTCCCGACGGGAGGCCGTCGGAGGCTGAGGAAGATCCAATATGAGATCGGTCTCCAGTCAACGCTGCCCATGCCTGGCATGCCATCTGATGGTGTAGATTCCTGCCAGTACCCTTGGTAGGGTACCTAGCATGGCTGGAAATCTTAGATCAGAGGTCACATGGGGATTTTACCCAGGTCTGGGCCTCCTGTGAGGAGTAATACCTTGCGTCCTTCTTGTTGTTTGTTATTCACGGTCGGTATACCTTATGCGACTGATTACAATGAAGAGTATGAAGTTCTATCGAGAGTTATTCTATGAGAGTAGATGGTATGAGAGCCCCCTAGCCCTCCCCTTATATACATGATGGGAACTAGTGTTTTACAAAGGGGCAGATGGGATCTACGCCTCTGCCAGTGTAGACTTGGGGGCCAAGACGATTTGGAAATGCTTATTTATTCCTCCAGTCTCCTTCCTGTCGTCAGACATGTGGTGGGCCTCCTAGGCCCTTTGGCAGGCCTGTTGTCGGGATCCCTGTAGATGAGCTACCCCACGTATATTACTACGTCAGTTTTGCCTAATGCCTTTGTCATCAAGCTATCTGATGACGAGTATGACTTGGATGCTCTTGAAGCCATAATCGAGAGTAAGAAGGAAGAAGTTGAACGAGCAAAGACTTAGCCCAAACTCAAGCTGCTCAATTCCTTACTCCTTCATGAATTTATTGATCATTGGATGATAGATCCACCAAGCCAGTGGACAAATTTCCACTACCTCCTGGTGTGATTCATGCTTTCAGTCACTATGTAGGTGAAGAAATTCTCAGAGCTAAGAATGCTCACATTCTGAAGTTGTAAATCAAGAAGAAAAATGAGTAGTTTGCTAAAATGGTTGACTCTGCTACAGTTGAACAAGTCGCTGCATTCAAGAAGAAAATTCATGAGTTGAAGTACAACTTTAAAACATGTCGTCAAGACTGCAATGGTTCTCATGCAAGGCTAAAGGCCAGTGCTAGTCTTGTTATCCAAACACATAATGCCAGCTTGAAGAAGAAACTCACAGCCAAGGCTGCAGTGAAGAAACCGCCAACCGATCTAATTCTCCCACACATCCAACTTTTTCCTCCATTTCAATTGAGAACATGAGGACAAAGGCAGTTGAAGCGGAAGCCAAGAAGAGGAAGCAGTTCGACCCTCCTCAATCCGCAGCAAAGAAGCAAGACTACATCAAAGTCTTCCAAAACAGCCCAAGTGCCTCGAGATCCTACTGCAAATGAGCTTGTCTTCATAACGTGCATTTCTATGGCTCCTCCTGCTTCTGAGAATGTTGAGAGACAACTTATTCTTCATGAATCTACTCATAAAACACCTGAAGTTTTTGCTGAAGTGAATGTCGCTCATGATCTAGAAACCATTCCTCAGCTTCAGAACATCAATGTGGTATCATCGCCAATAAATGAAGAAAGTGAGAATGTGGATATAGGATATCCACCTACCCCCAAGATGAACAACGACTTCTAGGAAGAAATGCATTCTAACATTCCACAAGGTGAAGTACTACCCTACACTCCTCCTGAAGAGATTGCTACACCAGTGAATCATACTCCTGAATCACCGCTTGAGAAAATCGAGGTGGAAGAAAATGCTAAGTGTTTTCCTCTCAAAATACATTGCAAAGGCCCTAGGCCATCATCCTCCTCTATGGCAAGCATTCTTGAAGAGAATGCCTCTGCATCTATTGAAGAAGAGATTGTTGTACCGGCTGAATTAGCCGAAGAACATGTGCAAAGTGTTGATATAGATGAAGCCCTATTAGTGCTTCGGTAACCGAAGAATCTGCCCAAGACACTAAGAAGGCATATGACGCAAATGACGACTCTTCTCGGCCATGGCCAAGGCTTCAGATGCCGGAACATGAAGATTCTGACTATGAGCTGATTATCCACAAACGCCCCATAATATTGAGACCTATGCCGCGTCTTCCTCGCCTTTGAGGGTATGGACCTCATGGAAATATGAAGTTCACTGAGAGGCATGTCAAGGAAGCCAAGAAGTTCTTCGATGCTGATGATAACCCATACGGCAAGCCAAGAATCACTTATGATCACTTCTAGAACCATCACCAGCGTCAATACTATCCTTGTGTCCTCTACAACTAGTATCGGGTATTTCTTCATTGTCATTTATCTCTGGATGCCATGTATTTACAACCTTGCTTTGATGAATCCATTGAATGCTTATGTTTTGTTCGTTCCCTGCAGTTCATCTACGTCGAAGAACACATTCTTCAGTTCTTCGCAACATGATAACCCACAAGTACAGGGGATCACGAAAGTCTTTGAGGGTAGTATTTCACCCAATTTATTGATTCGACACAAGGGGAGCCAAAAATTATTTATGAGCCTTGGCAGTTGAGTTCTCAATTCAACCACACATGGGAAATAATATCTTTGCAGCAAAGTGTTTAGTAGCACAGTAGTTTGATAGTTTTGATAGTAGCGGTAACAGTGGCAACAGTAGCAGTAACAGTAGCAGTTTTGTAGTGATTGTAACAACATCAACGGTAGCAACTTAGAAAAGATCAATATAAGAAAAGTGTAGGCATTGGATCAAGATGGATATTTGTGTTGGATGACATTCATCATATAACAGGCACAACCTAGAGTGATACACAATAGCTCCAATTCATGAATTCAATGCAGGCGTGTATTCCGTATATAGTCATACGTGCTTACAATAAGAACTTGCATAAAATGTTTTGTCCTACCCTCCCATGGCAGTGGGGTCCATAACGAAATCTAAGGGATATTAAGGCCTCCTCTCAATAGAGAACCAGAACAAAACATTAACACTTAATGAATTCATGAACTCCTCATACTATGGTCATCACCTGAGTGAATCCCAATTATTGTCACCTTCGGGTCTGCGGATCATAACACGTAATAGGTGCATACAACTTGCAAGATAGGATCAAAAACTCACTTATATTCATGAAAACATAATAGGTTTAGATCTTAAATCATGTCACTCGGGCACAAGTGACAAGCATTAAGCATAGCAAAGTCATAGCAACATCAATCTCAGAACATAGTGGATACTAGGGATCAAGCCCTAACAAATTGACTTGATTACATGAAAAATCTCATCCATCTTCATCACCGTCCAGCATGCCTATGAAGGAATTACCCACTCCCGATGGTGAGCATCATGGAATTGTTGATGGAGAAGGGTTGTTGATGACGATGGCGATGAATCCCCCTCTCCGGAGCCCTGAACGGACTCCAGATCAACCCTCCCGATGAAGAATAGGAGGTGGCTATGGCTCCGTATCATAAAACATGATGGTTCCTTCTCCCTGATTTTTTTCTCCGCGAGGCGGTATTTATGGATTTGGAGGTAGGGCAAACGGGGGCTCGTGGGACCCACAAGCTCAGGTGGCGTGCCCTGGGGAGCGCCACCTAAGCTTGTGGCTCTGTGGTGGCCCCCCTCTGGTAGGTCTTTTCGCCAATAATTCTTATATATTCTCAAAAAATTCTCCGTAAATTTTTAGTCCAATCCGAGAACTTTTATTTCTGCACAAAAACAACACCATGGTAGTTCTGCTGAAAACAGCGTCAGACCGGGTTAGTTTCATTCAAATCATGCAAATTAGAGTCCAAAACAAGAGGAAAAGTGTTTGGAAAAGTAGATACCTTTGAGACGTATCAACTCCCCCAAGCTTAACTCATTGCTTGTCCTCAAGTAATTCAGTTGACAAACTAAAAGTGATTAAGAAAAACTTTTACAAACTCTTTTGTTCTCATTGTTGTATATATGCTTAAATAGTATTCAAGTGTTTTAGCAAAGATCTTGAACTAACCATATGAATGATAACAATTTAGGTCTCACATTTACTCATAACAATAACATAATCAACTAGCGAGCAATAATAAGATATCTCAGATGTAAACAATTTGTCAAAACAATCATGATATAATATGATAACATGGTATCTCGCTAGCCCTTTCTGAGACCGCAAAACATAAATGCAGAGCACCTCTAAAGTTCAAGCAGTGACTAAACATTGTAATTCAGGTTAGAAGAGATCTAGTCACGCTCACATCCAACATTAACTAGACTCAATGCCTATTAAACTAAGTATGACAATAGCGCTCTCAAGGTTGGTGCTTGAATGAGAAGTTGATGACTAAACAATAAAAGTAAATAACATAAAGTAAGTAGAAGGGTGGTTCGCAGAGTGAAGCAGAGATTTGCAAAGGTGCCAGAGCTCAAAGCTTAAAATAGAGATGAGTACATTTTGAGAGGTGTGCTTTTCCTGTCAAACACATTATCGGCGGTTCCCATGCGGAAATGAAAAGTTTACTCCCCCTCGACCATACAAACACAAGCCATGGTTAGCCGAATCCTCGGGTGCCCTCCAAACAATCAACTTTCCAGGGGAAGTTTGTTTTATTATATTTATATTTTTATTTGTTTGGCAGGATTGGGCATCCCAGTTACCAGCCTCTCTCGTGCAATGACAAGTGAATAAACACCCATCATGAGAATAACCCGCTTAGCATGGAAGATATTGACCGCCCCATCGCTCCATGAGCCGTACGGGCGCACAAAACAGATGTTTATTTGAATGATTAGTGATGGCACATGCAAATTTACTTGGAACAACAGGGTAATAATGTATATAGGTAGATATGGTGGACTCATTTGGAACACAATTGGGTTTCAGGATTTGGATGCACAAGCAGTATTTCTGCTTAGTATAGGCGAAGGCTAGCAAATAGATGGAGAAGCGACCAACTAGAGAGCGACAACGGTCATAATCATGCATTGTGAATATTTAACATTGAATACGAGCATGCGTAGGATATAGACACCTTGAATATAAATATCATGAAGGTTGCCTTGGTTTTGAATCAACTACATGTGTGAAAATGTGCCAAGTCAAGCCACTTGAATTATTCAGAGGAGGATACCATCCTAACATACTACATCACAATCATTTTAATGCATGTTGACACTCAAGATAAATGATTATCCACTCCTAGATACTTATGCATGGCATGAGCAACTATAATCTCTAACTGTCATCACAAACATGTTTTACTCATAATATGTCGAATTGAGACTTACTGAGTTAAACATATTTACAAAAATGAAAAACAAGAAGAGTTCATACTAGCTTTCCTTCCTCGCAATCACTTCATCAAATCATCATCATTATTGCCTTTCACTTGCACAACCGAATGAGGTGAAAATAATAATAGTGCAAGTGTGTCGTGGACTAAGCTGAAATCTACAAACATTTATTCAATGGAGAAGACAAGGAAATATTAGCTATTTCGTTAGATCAAAGATAATGCATATCAGAGCCACTCAACAATTAATACAAAGTCTTCTCCTTACGACAACTCAAAGAAAAGAAAAGAATTTCAAAGAAACACACTGAAATATTTTTGGAGTTTTAAGTTTTTCTGAAGAAAGCAAACTAGTGAAGGAAAACGAAAAGCGAGAACAACTATTTACTGCGAAGAACTCCTAACAAACGACAAAAGAAGAATGGGAAATCTTTTTGGGTTTTCTTTTTATACTACGAACTAACTAAACAAGAAAGAAAACCCGAAAAGAAGCGAGAAATATTTTTGGATTTTCAAAGTTTTTCAAACACACAGAAGAAAGCAAAAAAAAGTGAAACATGGATATACAATGAAAAAGGATGAACACCGACAACTGAAATGAATGTGTGATACAAGAATGTAATGCGAGAGAGAATACGTACTCCCCCAAGCTTAGGCTTTTTGCCTAACTTTGTCTACGGCCATACCTTGAAAATAATCTGGTTCAGGGAAATACCGAGGCTACGGAGGCTCCCACTGATAGGCAGGTGTCGGGGCTGGTGCTGGTGGAGGTGCTGCCCCCGTCATCTGGCTCAAGTACTCATAAATATCATCATGCATGATGGTATACATACCCCTGGAAAGATCAAACAAACCGGGTGCACGCAAAATATTTTCCACTCGGGTGCCCTGACTAAATACCAAGTTATACTGGAACCGAACCTTATCCTTACTAATGAAATCATGTTCAGTCATGCTATCATAATCTAAATATTTCCTGGGTAAGAGCTCATCTTCCTCATGTCTAAAAGATGACACCCTTAGAGCGGTTAGTGTGTAACCGCTGCGCAACAATAGCTCCCAAACTAAAAGTCATGTCACCATAGAGTGCACAACACAAGATAGCAAGATCAGGTGAACTAAGCGTTCCACTCTTCCACCTACCAGTTAAACATCTCCCGGCAAATAATGAAAAGTAGCGTAAAACACGAAAATGTAAACTAGCAACTCTGGCTTTTGAGACCCCTCTACTTTCTCCCACAGTTACTTCAAACACAAAATTCTCAACATCCCTAGGATGTGTCTATAGAGGGCCGCCTTCATAGGGAATTTTGCATACTTGGCAAAATCTATCAAGTGTCATTTCATAGGGTATATCATAGAGATGGAATATTACAGTGGGTGTGTCTCTCCTAGCATAAAAGTGGAAATTTTGCACAAAAGTATTGGTGAGGAGGAGATACTGACTGCACTTATCTTCAAGGAATGGAGTGAGCCCGGCATTATTCGCTAAATAATAGAAATCCTCTTGAATGCATGCATCTCTGAAGAATGTATCACTTGGCCATTCGCACGGCCGCACCTCGGCCGCACAAGGAAGGTTGTACTTGGGCTTCTCCTCCAGAGCCTCCTCGAAATTCTGGCTAGAAGATCCTCCTAAGCATTTTCTTTTCTCTGAAAATTTTAGTTCCCAAATTAAAATTGAATGAAACTCAACAAAATTGATAGCAACTACTCCCACAAGTGTCTAGAGGCTATATCATGCATCAAAACTACTTGGAAACATACAAGTTAAACATGCAAGCTCGTATACATGGTCACCAACAGCAGCAAAATATGCAAAACATACTCCACTAGAACAAAAACTAATTGGACCATCAGATGAGTCACATATATACCAAGGAGCAATTCCTCCAAACAATTTTGGAAATGGAGCTCCGAGCAAGGAGATCGAAAATCACATGAATACAAGCAAGAACACGGGAATGGAGGCAAGCACGATTTTTTCTGAAGGAAGAAGGAGCAGTGGGCAAGTGCACTAACTGAGGGGGTCCCTGTGGGACCCACAAGCTTACATGGTGCGCTAAGGGGGTAGGCACGCCATGTGAGCTTGTGGCTCGCTGGTGCACCCCCTGGGATGTGTTCAGTGCCAAAAGTTCTTATATATTCTAGAAAAAATCATACTAAATTTTCAGGACATTCCGAGGACTTTTATTTTTGGGACATTTTTTATTGCCCGGATAATTCAGAAAACATGATAATTATGGCATTTTACTTTATTAAACTATAATTAATAGGGAGCAAAAAATAGGTATAGTAGGTTGTGCTTACTAAATTCATCGACCACATGCCCCTAAAAACAATCCGTTAATAAGGTTGATCAAGTCTTATTAACAAACTATTTTTGAGTAACATGAAACTGAAGAACTTTTGTATAACACTAGGTTACCTCAACGGGGATGTGCATTTCCCCAACAATAAGAGTTTGTTATATCTTTTTGACACCCGGAAGAGGACATTCCAAGCCTCCAATAGTAATTGTCATAATTCTTTCAATAGAGTTGACACTATTCACTTGGTGTTGTTTCTTCGAAAAATATACCGTATGCTCATCACCATTGACATGAAAAGTGACCTTACTTTTGTTGCAATCAATAACAGCCCTTGCAGTATTCAAAAAGGGTCTACCAAGGATAATCGATATGATGTCGTCCTCGGGCATATCAAGAATAACAAAGTCTGTTAGGATAGTAACATTAGCAACTACAATGGGAACATCCTCACAAATTCCAATGGGTATAGCAGTTGATTTATCAGCCATTTGCAAATACAAAGGTCTAAGCATTTCAACAAAGCGATTAAAAACCTCTTCATCTCTATATTTAATAGCCTCACTAGGGGATGGCATAGGTTTTTTAACCCATGGTTCTCTTTCTTTACCATGTTTCCTAGCAACAAAGTCTCTTTTATCATATCTTTTATTTTTAGGAGGTGGGTTATCAAGCTCAACTGCAGGTTCTATTTCTACATCATTATCAGATTCTTGATTCTTAACTAGTTGATCATCAACATGATCATTAATAGCATCATCATTATCATTATCACTAGGTGGATGTTCATTCCCATATTGTGTCTCAGCATCAGAAATAGAAACATTATTAGGATTCTTAGAAGGTTTTTCTATAATAGGTTCACTAGAAGCATGCAAAGTTCTATCCTTTTTGTTCTTCTTCTTCTTAGGTGAACTAGGTGCATCATTATTAATTCTCTAAGAATCTTGTCCAATTCTCTTAGGATAACCTTCAGGATATAGAGGATCCTGAGTCATTTTACCACCTCTAGTCACTACTCTAACAACACGATCATTCATTTTACTATTCATCCCATTAAGCAAATCATTTTGTGATTTAGAAACTTGTTCTAACTGAGCTTGAACCATAGATGCATGTTTACATAAGCCTTTAATATCATTAGCAATTCTAAACATCATATCACTCAAACATTCAACCATAATGGCATTACATTTCAACTGATCACTAGTTTGCATATTGAAGTTTTCTAGCTTAACAATGAAGTTGTCAAATACATCCAAACATTGGCTAGGAGATTTATTACAAGGTATATCACCTTCATCAAATCTATAAAGAAAATTTATCTCTACTACCTGTGCCGGGATATCAAGTCCATGTATTTCTTCAATAGGTGGTAATTCTTAACATCTTCAGATCTAATACCTTTCTCTTTCATAGATTTCTTTGCTTCTTGCATATCCTCTGGATTGAGGAATATAATACCTCTCTTCTTCGGAGTTGGCTTAGCTGGTGGTTCAAGAAGTGTCCATTCATTGGCATTCCTTAATATATTATCCATAATTCTTGAGCCTGTTCAACAGTTCATTCCCTGAAACACAACCAACACAAGTATCTAGGTAGTCCCTAGAAGCATCGGTTAGTCCATTATAAAAGATATCAAGTATTTCATTTTTCTTAAGAGTATGATCAGGCAAAGCATTAAGTAATTGGAGAAGCCTCCCCCAAGCTTGAGGGAGATGCTCTTCCTCAACTTGCACAAAGTTATATATCTCCTGTAAGGCAGCTTGTTTCTTATGAGCAGGAAAATATTTTTCAGTGAAGTAATATATCATATCCTGGGGACTACGCACACAACCAAGAGCAAGAGTATTGAACCATTCTTTAGCATCACCCTTTAATGAGAAAGGAAACAACTTGAGAATATAGTAATAGCAAAAAAAATTCCTCTTGAGAAAATAGGGTGGCAATGTTATTTAATTTAGTAAGATGTGCCACAATAGTTTCAGATTCATAGCCATGAAAAGGATCAGATTCTACCAATGTAATAAGTTCAGGATCAACAGAGAATTCATAATCCTTATCAGTAACGAAGATAGGAGAAGTAGCAAACTTAGGATCATATTTCATTCTCTCTATCATAGCTTTTTCTTTCAGCTTACACAATAATTTCTTAAGATCTTCTCTATCATTACAAGCAAGAAATTCTCTAGCAATCTCCCCCTCCATAACATAACCCTCAGGTACCTTAGGCATTTCAAATCTAGTAGGAGAGCTAGGCATAATAGGTGAATCCTAATTTTTATTAGTTTCAGCATTCTCAAATTCTTTAGCTTTAGCAATGTGTTAATAAAGAAATTCACTTAGTGGCACAGTTTCATCAAGCAAAGTACTAGCATCATCACAAGTTTTATTCATAGCAGAAGTAGCATCATCAATTACTTGTGACATATCAGATTGTATATGCTACTTGTGAGCTGCGTTGGGATTTTCCCCAAAGAGGAAGGGTGAAGCAATATAGTAGCTGGTAAGTATTTCCCTTTGTGAGAACCAAGGTTATCGAACCAATAGGAGAATCACACAAACCCTAGTGAACAACACCTGCACACACAAAAGCAAATACTTGCACCCAACGCGGGCAAGAGGGTTTTCAATCCCCTTGAACTCATTACTTGCAAGGATTAAATCTTGTATAGGTAGATAGATAAATTGAAAAACAAAATAAGAAACATAAAATTGCAGCAAGGTATTTTTGGTTTTAGTAATATGATTAAAGTAGACCTGGGGGCCATAGTTTTCACTAGAGGCTTCACTCTCAAAACAATAGCATACAGTGGGTAGACAAATGACTGTTGGGCAATTGATAGAAAAGTGCATAGTTATGATATTATTCATGGCAATGATCATGCATATAGGCATCACGTCTGTAACAAGTAGACCGAAACGATTCTGCATCTACTACTATTACTCCACTTCGAGAGTGCTTATATGCTTGCCTCTCTAGGTATTAAGTTCATAACAAACAGAGTAATGCATGAAGTATGATATAGACAAAGTAAACCCAAGAAATATGAATAAACCCCGTCATTTTACCCTTAATGGCAACAATACAAATACGTGCATCGCTACCCCTTCTGTCATGAGGTGAGGACACCACAAGATCAAACCCATTACAAAGCACCACTCCCACTGAAGATAAATCAATCTAGTTGGCCAAACCAAATGGATAGATCACAGAGAAATACAAAGCTATAACAATCATGCGTAATAAAGTTCAGAAAAGACTCAATTACTTTCAATAAATAATCTGATCATAAACCCACAATTCATCGGATCCCAATAAACACACCGCAAAAGAAGATTACATTGGATATAACTCCAAGAAGATCGAGGAGAACATGGTATTGAAGATCAAAGAGAGAGAAGAAGCCATCTAGCTACTAGATATGGACCCGTAGGTCTGTGGTCAAGTACTCACGCATCATCGAAGGAAGCAAGGATGATGTAGAAGCCCTCTGTGATAGATTCCCCCTCCGACAGAGTACCGAAAAAGGCCTCCATATGGGATCGCAGAAGAACAGAAGCTTGCGGCGGCGGAAAAAGTGTTTTGGGTGGCTCTATGTTTGTTTGGGAATATTTGGGAATTTATACTGGTGGAATTAGGCCAAACGGATTTGCGTGGGAGTCACAAGCTCACGGGGCCCGCCTACCCCCTAGGGCGCGCCATGTGAGCTTGTGGCTCTCCTGTAAGGGATCTGGCCTGCTCCCAGACCTTCTAGGGCCCCTTCTGGTCCAGAAAAATTACCGTAAAGTTTCATCGTGTTTGGACTTCATTTGATACTGATTTTCCAAAAATCCATAAACAAGCAAAAAAACAGGAACTGGCACTGGGCACTGGGTTAATAGGTTAGTCCAAAAAATGAAACAAAATAGCATAAAAATACATATAAAGCATCCAAGATTGATAATATAATAGCATGAAACAATCAAAAATTATAGATACATTGGAGATGCATCAGCATCCCCAAGCTTAATTCCTGCTCGTCCTCAAGTATGTAAATGATAAAAATTAGAATTTTTGATGTTGAATGTTACCTAACATGTGTATCATGTCATCTCTTTACGGTATAAACATTGAGAAACGATGAAGTAATAATGTCAACATAATAATATCCATGAATATAAGAAAAATAATCATTACCTTTTCAAAATAGATGATCCTAAGCGAATGTTATCCCTACTCATTTTATCATGTTAGCATGGCATGACTCCGCCTTCACCGCATAAATATAAATCATGAGCACCCCGATGTCAAACCAGGCAATTGGATCGTACTACTAACGCACTTTTGTTGGAAATATGCCCTAGAGGCAATAATAAATTGGTTATTATCATATTTTCTTGTTCATGATAAAGGTTTATTATTCATGCTAGAATTGTATTGACCAGAAACTTAAATACGTATGTGAATACATAAACAAATACTATGTCCCTAGTGAGCCTCTACTAGACTAGCTCGTTGATCAAAGATGGTCAAGGTTTCCTAACCATAGACATGAGTTGTCATTTGATAATGGGATCACATCATTAGGAGAATGATGTGATGGACAAGACCCAACCGTAAGCTTAGCATTCGATCGTATCACTTGAGTTTATTGCTATAGCTTTCTTCATGTCAAGTATCTATTCCTAAAACCATGAGATCATGCAACTCCCGGATACCGGAGGAATACCTCGTGTGCTATCAAACGTCACTGTGTAACTAGGTGATCATAAAGATGCTCTACAGGTATCTCCGAAGGTGTCTGTTGGGTTGGCCAAATCAACAGGGGCAGTTTAGCAAGAAAAACTGCAGGTGTACGGAATGATTCATGAAGTAACACGCACAACAGAAGGAAGTGCAATAGATACTTCATCATATTTGCACCAGACATTCGAATCCACTCATAGCCTCGGTTAGTATCCGGCATTACGACAGTTGAAAAGGGAGGGCTAGACATCTAGGTGGCGCGCAGGCACGCGATATGGAAGTACACAACGAGACATAGCAAAGGCTACATCAACGTCGGAGAAAACTATTGGAGCGAGGAATCTGCAAGTGAAACACAGGGTGCCCTCGATAAAAGGATCCTGTAAGCAGAACCTGGCCCATAATCTTGAAGCAAGGGGGGATATTTTCAGAACTCCGGGTGGATGTGAGCACGAGAGCCTAATGTAGGAGTTAGTAAAATTTTAACCCTAATAGGAGAGAGATCAGAGTCCCAGATTAAAGGTCGAGGAGTAAAAGATCCTAATACCACCCAATTGGTGACGTGGGCCCGTAAGCCACACAGCCAAGTTAGTAAAACAGTTTTCGGTTACTAGACTCAACTTCGGCCAAGGAGTTGGAAAGGGGGGTTCCTACAGGCAGTCGGCTCTGATACCAACTTGTGACGCCCCCGGCCCAATCGTGCACTAATCATACACGCAAATGCACATGATCAAGCCTAAGGACTCACGGGAAGATATCACAACACAACTCTAAAACATAAATAAAGTCATACAAGCTTTATATTACAAGCCAGGGGCCTCGAGGGCTCGAATACATAAGCTTGCGTACAAGCGTCAGCGGAAGCATCAGATATCTGAGTACAGATATTAAAAGAGAAATAGAAAGGCCTTTAGAAAGGCGGGGCAAAATAAAACACTACGATCGAAAGGCGTAGGCCTCCTGCCTGGGACCCTCCGATCCTACTCCTGGTCGTCAGTCAACTCGTAGTAGTATCCATCATCTGGGTAGTAGTAGTAGCGATCGTCGGGGCATCTGTCTCAGGGGCTCCGTCATCTTGGTCACGACAAACTGACATGGGGGAGAAAAGGAGAACAAAGCAACCGTGAGTACTCAGAAGTACTTAGCAAGCAAGGATCTACACTACATATGCAACATTTTCAACGGGAGGCTGTATATGTGGACTGGGCTGCAGAAATGCAAGAATAGAGAGAAGGCCTAGTCCTATCGAAGACTAGCATCTTCAGAGGTCTTGCAGCATTAGAAGAGTGTAGACAGTACAATATAATGTAGCAGTATCATTGAGTCTCAACCTCACCCAGAGATCCTTTCTCGACTCCCTGCGAGAAAGCAATCCCAGAGCCATACAGTCAACAACCTCGTCCTGAGATCCCTTCTCGACTCCCTGCGAGAAGCAATCCCAGAGCCATATATCCAAGTATCCAGTTCTAAAATTGTATCAATCAGGATACAACTCCGAGTGTCCTTTACCGTAGGACCGGCTATTGATAGAAGTATTCTTCCCTGCAGGGGTGCACCAACTTACCCAACACGCTCGATTAACTCCGGCCGGACACACTTTCCTGGGTCATGCCCGGCCTCGGTCAAATGACACACCGCAGCCCTACCTAAAGCTCAGCAGAGAGGTCCCCGCCGGTCTACATCCTAAGCGCTCAGGGGTCTTGGGCCATCGCCCTGTGCACTCCGGGTCGTTGCGAGCAGGGTGAAGCCAGGCACCCGGAGGGCGCCGGTCCGTCCCGGCCGCAAGGCTGAACTAGACGTCTGACAGAGCTTTCGGCTGATGCTACGATGCAGAACGCCCATACTATGCCCACGTGATGGTTAGTGCTATCAGCTCAAATCAAATATCCAAATCGTTAATGGACTAGGGCTTGCGGTAACGAGCAGAGACTCACGAAAGATGTGACCCCGTCGCCCCGTCTCGAGGACTTGCTGCAAGGGTTAAGAATGCCCGGCCGCGCCTCGTATTCAGCACTCGGGCACCATACAGGCACCCGTCTTCACAACACTCGCCTCTCAGGCGCACACGGGTACCCCTCAGGGTCGACCCGCCTATCCAAGTAACAGTGTAAAGTCCAATTATCCGTGTGTCCATAACATCAGGGGAATCTGAGGTATCACCCTCGTTGGATTCCTACTTGATGTATCCGTCAAGGTGAACTCAGAGGAATCACCCTCACTGGGTTCACACTTGAGGTGTTGTACGACAGCGTCGTTATCGGAAGCGGTGAAGGAGGAATCACCCTCGATGACCACGACCGAATAGCTACTCTACAGAGTTAACATCAGAAGTGCTACATGAGGTTTCACCCTCGGCACTCGATAGTAACGCTGCAATGTCGTTACAACTAAGGGGGGGGTGATGTGCGGTGTCGGGGACTGGTCTTCAATTCCCGTTGATCGGGTCTTCTGACAATCCAGCACGGCAGTCGGGATAAGTGGGGTCACTGATAGGTCTCCACCCAGCCTAGACTAAACAGTTTAGGATATGCAGGTAATTATCAACAGCAGGTTACAATAAACAGGCTATGCATCAGAATAGGTAAAGCAGCAGCAGCAGCAATTCTAATGCAAGCATGAGAAATAGAATGGGCGATATCGGGATGATCAAAAGGGGGGGGGCTTGCCTGGTTGCTCGGCGGCAAGGGCAAGGTTGTCAATGGTGTATTCGGGCTCCAGAGCTGCGTCGGCCTCGGGGACGACGTCGGTGTCGGGGGGCTATCGAGAGAGAAGAGGGGGAGGAAACAGTATAAATATAGAGCAAACATGAGCAACGCAAAGTACGGCATGACAATATGCAGTGCCGGGTGTGTCCTAACGTATGGTTGCACGTCACCGAGGAAGGGGGAATCCATCCGGGAATGTTTTCCCGGTTCCGGACATTTGTCAGACAGATGACCGGAGAGGAACGGTTGCATGTTCGGATAGTTAGGGGCGTGTGACGGACGAACGGACCGCGTATTCGAATTCGTCTCGTCGTTCTGAGCAACTTTCATGTACAAAGTTTTTCCATCGGAGTTACGGATTATTTAATATGTTTTTCTAAAGTTTTTATTAATTTCTGGAATTTATTTATTTTATTAAATCAACATTATCCAGAACAGTGTCTGCTGACATCAGCATGACGTCAGGACCAGTGGGTCCCACATGTCATTCTCACATTAGGCTAATTAGGGTTTGATTATGTTAATTACAGTTTAATTAGACTAATTAATTAATTAGATTAATTGAACAGGATTAATTAACTTAATTAATTTACTAATTAATTAATTATCTAATTATTTATTTTATTAATTATTTTTATTTATTATTATTATTTTATTTTTTTAAACGTTCCAAGGGCGTGGGCCCCTCTTGTCATAGGCACAGGGGCCATAGTGGGTTCGGGCGTTGCGGGCGCCGCCCGAACAGGCGCAGCGGGTGCGGGCGCTGGGCGCAGCCCGAGCGGGCGCACGCCCAGGGGCGCGCGGGGCGACGGACCTGGCTGGGCGCCGGAGCAGGGGGAGGCCGGTGGCCTGGGGCCGGCGGTGAGTGGCGAAGCGGGGGGGTGGCGAAGCGGCGCGGCAAGGGGGGCGCAGTCGCGCGCGCAGGGCGCTGTAGGGGGCGCGACCAGGGGCTGCGGCGAGCGAGCGCGAGGCGCGCGGCGTAGCCGGCAGCGGTGGGCGGCGCTCGGTCAGGGCGGCCTCGGCGAGCAGTGGCGGACGAGGACGGGGAGGCGCGGGGTGGCGCATGCGAGCGCCTAGGCGAGGGGTGACGGACGCAGCGGAAGGAGGAGGACGGGGGGGGGGAAGCGAAGCGCGGTAGGGAGCGGGCCGGGCGCGGCCTATGCGGCGGTGTGCGCAGCGACGAGCGCGGGGTAGTGCACGCGCGTGCAGGAGAGCGCCGGCGGCGTGCGGGGGAGAGGCCGCGGCCGTGAGCGCGTCCGGTGCGCGGCGGGAGCGTGGAAGAGAAGGAGGGGGCTCACGAGGGGTTGTAGGGTACGGGGCAGTGGGGCTCGGGGAGGAAGACGAGGAGGACGGCGAGGTGGTGGCGGGGTCCGGCGACGGCGTCGACGCGCGGCGAGGCGGCGGTGGCGGCGGCGGCCTCCTCTCCCTGGATCTCGATCCAAAGGAGAGGGAGAGAGTGGATCGGGGGGGAAGTGGGGGTGTGGGCTAGGGTTTCGCCGTGGGAGGGGGGGTTATGGGGGAAGGCTGGGCCGGCCTGATGGTCTACTGGGCCGAGGCCCAGTCGGGGGAGGGGGTTTTCTTTCCCCTTTTTTTTCTTTTCTTTTTCTATATTCATTTCTTTTCTGTTTTGTTAATTGTTCAGGCCCCAAATGGTTTTTGTAAAAAGGGAGACCTAGTCCATAAATACCAGTGCTTTATTCCCTAACACCTAAAATTAGTTTGGGCAAAACATCATTTCATATTTGTTTTAAATAAATTAAAAGGTTACTAAATATTATTTTCAGCCACTGTTTGAGGTGGTTTGAGTCACTTACCCAATTTAGTAAATGTTGGTTACAATTTTAGAATGGTCTCTGGTATATTTGCCATTTAATGAACAATTTAGTTTTTATGTTGGACAACTTTTATTTTCCACTTTCATTTTAATTTGAATTTTGAGTTAGGAGTTGAAAAGCATTATGATGCAAATGATGATCATGCACTGTTAAACATGATGACATGGCATAATCAAAAGGGTGATTACTGTAGTTAACCACTGGGGGTGTTACAAATTTCACATAGCATTGAAAGCATCATTAGGGTAACTACTCCAGAAATTTCCTCCGGTAATAGTGTCCAGCACAAATCTATACCAAGTAGTAACACCCACTTAAAATTGCGAAGAAGAACGGTAGTGGATTGCTTACGAGTTGATCTATTTTGAGCATCGCAAATCCGATACCAAGCATCTTTTAAACTTTCTCCTCCCCTTTGTTTAAAATTAAGAACTTCATTTTCATGGGTACAAGCAACAAGCGAGGAACTAGCCATAGTGACAAAGCAAGCAAAAGAGCAAAACTAGCAAAACAGAATATTTTTCTGTTTTTGTTTTTTTGAGAAGTGGATGGAGATGAAAAAGAGAGGCAACTAAAAAAGCAAATAAAAAGTAGAGCAAGTAGATGATACTTTGAGTGAAGGTACTTGTAGTGATTTGATGATGTCTCCCCAACTACGGCGCTAAAAATTCTTTCTGCTACTTGTGAGCCGCGTTGAGATTTTCTCCGAAGAGGAAGGGTGAAGCAATATAGTAGCTGACAAGTATTTCCCTAAGTGGGAACCAAGGTTATCGAACCAATAGGAGAATCACACAAACCCTAGTGAACAAGACCTGCACACACAAAAGCAAATACTGGCACCCAACTCGGGGGTAGAGGGTTGTCAATCTCCTTGAACTCGTTACTTGTAAGGATTAAATCTTATATAGGTAGATAGATAAATTGCAAAACAAAATAAAAAGAGTAAAATTGCAGCAAGGTATTTTTTGTTTTAGTAATATGATTAAAGTAGACCCGGGTGTTGGGCAATTGATAAAAAAACGCATAGTTATGATGTTATTCATGGCAATGATCATGTATATAGGCATCACGTCCGTGACAAGTAGACCGAAACGATTCTGCATCTACTACTATTACTCCACTTCGAGAGAGCTTCTATGCTTGCCTCTCTAGGTATTAAGTCCATAACAAACAAAGTAATGCATGAAGTATGATGACATGATGTAGACAAAGTAAACCCAAGCAATATGAATAAACCCCGTCGTTTTACCCTTAATGGCAACAATATAAATACATGCCTCGCTACCCCTTCTGTCACGAGGTGAGGACACAACAAGATCGAACCCATCACCAAGTACTACTCCCACTGAAGATAAATCAATCTAGTTGGCCAAACAAAATGGATATATCAAAGAGAAATACAAAGCTATAACAATCATGCATAATAAAGTTCAGAAAAGACTCAATTCCTTTCAATGAATAATCTGATCATAAACCCACAATTCATCATATCCCAACAAACACACCACAAAAGAAGATTACATCAGATAGAACTCCAAGAAGATCGAGGAGAACATGGTATTGAAGATCAAAGAGAGAGAAGAAGCCATCTAGCTACTAGCTATGGACCCATAGGTCTATGGTGAACTACTCACACATCATCAGAAGACAGCAAGGATGATGTAGAAGCCCTCCATGATCGATTGCCCCTCCGACAGAGAACCGGAAAAGGCCTCCAGATGGGATCACGGAAGAATAAAAACTTGCGGTGGCGAAAAAAGTGTTTTGGGAGGCTCTCTATTGGTTTGGGAATATTTGGAAATTTATAGAGGTGGAATTAGGTCAAATGGAGTTGCGTGGGAGTCACGAGCTCGGTGGGCGCGCCTACCCCCCTGGGGCGCACCCTGTGAGCTCTTGGCTCTCCCATAAGGCTTCTGGCCTCCTCCCGAACCTTCAAGGGTCCCTTCTGGTCCAGAAAAAATCACCGTACAGTTTCATCGTGTTTGGTCTTCGTTTGGTACTGATTTTCTGAAAAGCCAAAAATAAGCAAAAAAAACAGGAATTGACACTGGGTTAATAGGTTAGTCCCAAAAAATGATATAAAATAGCATATAAAGCATCCAAGATTGATAATATAATAGCATGAAACAATTGAAAAATATAGATACGTTGGAGACGTATCAGTATAGCAGGTGGTGGTGTCGTAAGTCTACTCAAAACAAATGGAGAATCAAGTGCAGAGTGGGATGGCGGTTCCTTACCTTCCCTCATCTTAGAGGGTACGATCTTGGTCTTAGAGTCTTTCAGATTCTTCATAATGATCAATAGATGTATAAATCCCAAATGAACTCAATAAATAGAGCTATGCTCCCCGGCAATGGCGCCAGAAAAAGGTCTAGATAACCCACAAGTATAGGGGATCGCGACAGTCTTCGAGGGTAGTATTTCACCCAATTTATTGATTTGACACAAGAGGAGCCAAAGAATATTTATGAAGCTTAGCAGTTGAGTTGTCAACTCAACCACAGCTTGGAAATAACATCTCAGTGGTAAAGTGTTTAGTAGCATAATAGTTTGATAGGTTTGATAGTAGCGGTAACAGTGGCAATAGTAGGAGTAACCATAACAGTAGCAGTTTTGTAGTGATTGTAGTAGCAGCAACAACAGTAGCAACTTAGCAAAGATCAATATGAGAAAAGCGTAGGCATTGGATCAGCAATGGATATTTGTGTTGGGTGTCATTCATCATATAACAGTCACAACCTAGAGCGATACAGAATAGCTCCAACTCATCAATTCAATGTAGGCATGCATTTCGTATAGTCATACATGCTTATAATAAGAACTTGCATACCATATTTTGTCCTACCCTCCCGTGGCAGAGGGTTCCATAAGGAAATCTAAGGGATAATTGTAACACCCCCAGAGGTTAGCTACAGTAATCCTCTTTTGATAATGCCATGTCATCATGATCAACAGTGCCTAAATATTAATTGGATCATATCTCATTTCAAAATTCAAATTCAAATGGAAATTCAAACTGAAAGTGGAAAATAAAAGTTGTTCAAACACAGAAACAAAATTGTTCATTAGGTGGCAAATATTCCAGAGACCATTCTAAAATTGTAACCAATATTTAATTAATTAATTAAGTGACACTAACATTACAAAAACAGCAAGGTTTAATACATTTTATTTAATATGAAATTTGTGTGAACTCCAATAGTCTCCAAACCAATTTTTGGCATTTGTAGATATTACATAGCATTTAATGGTACAAGTCACATATTTTGTAAAAGTCAATTAGTGGCCTAACTATTTGCGAAACAGAAAGTATGAGAAAAGAAAAAGACAAAAGGAAATAAAACAAAAAGGAAAAAAAAACACCACCTCGGCCCAACTGGGCCACGGCCCAGCCGGCCAGCCCACCCCCTGGCCTATACCCCCCTCTGGAGACCCTGAAACCCTAGCCATCGCCCCCACTTCCCCCCCTCGCTCCCCCTTTCCCCCGATCCAGATCGGATCGGGGCGCTCGCGCTCGCCCCGCCGTCGTCGCCCTTGGCCACGCCGGCGCCGCCCCTCACCGGACCTCGCCGCCTTGTCCACCTCGCTGGACCCCGTCGCCACGCCCCGTCCCGCGTCGGACGCCCCCCTCCTCGACCGCTTCCCCCGCCGGACCGCCCCGTCCACATCTCCTCCCCACCGGCCCCCTCGACCCTCGCCGCCCTCGTCCCTCCACCGCGGGTGAGCCTTCGGGCTCCGGCCTCTCCCCTCTCTCTCTCTGCCCGCTACGGCCTCCACCTGCCGCGCCTGTGCGCTCGCCCGCTCACCGCGCCCGTATCCGCGCCCGGTCGCACACGCCCACGCCTCGACGCGCCCTGGCCACGCCCCGTGCGTGCGCACCGCGCGCCGGGCCATGACCCAACCGCCAGCCCCGTCCGCGCGCTGCTTCCGCTCACGGCCTCCGCTGCTGGCCTCGCCGCCGCTCGCCCGCGCGCGCTGCCCCGCTCCCTCACCCGCATCCCCACCGCTGCGGCCTCGCCGCCCCTGTCCCACACGCGTCGCCCGCACGCCCGCTGCAGCCGCTCGTCGCCGCTGCTCCACGCCGGCGCCTCGCCGTGGCCCCTCGCGGCCGGTGCTCGGCCAGCCTCGCGCCCGCGCCCAGCCCCCGGGCTCGCCCCTGGCCGTGCCCGTTGCCCGCGCGCCCGCTGTGGCCACTTGGGCCACTGACCAGTGGGCCCAATGCCCCTGTGTCAATGACAGACGGGGCCCACTGCCCAGAACGCTTAATAAAAATAAAATAATAAAATGAACTAATAATTAATTGATTGATTAGTGAATTAATTAATTTAATTAATCCTGCTTAATTAATCTAATTAATTAGTTAGTCTAATTAAACAGTAATTTGATTAACTAAACCTTAATTAGACTAAACAGACACTGACAGGTGGGACCCGCAAGTCAGTTTGACCCAGTCAACGCCCTGTTGACTGCTGATGTCATGCTGACATCATGATGATGTCAGCATACACTGTACTGGATAATGTTGATTTAAATAATAAAAATAGTTCCAGAAAATCAATTAAATCTTTAGAAAATCATAGAAAATAATCCGTAGCTCACATCGAAAAACTTTGTACATGAAAGTTGCTCAGAATTTCGAGACGAATCCGATACGCGGCCCGTTCGTCCGTCACACGTCCCTAGCTATCCGAACATGGAACCATTCCCCTTCGGTCATCTGTTTGACAAATGTCCGGAACCGGGAAAACATTCCCGGATGGATTCCCCCTTCCTCGGTAACTTGCAACCGTACGTCAGAACACCCGGCACTGCATATTGTCATGTCGTACATTGTGTTGCTCATGTTTGCTGTGTATTTATACTGTTTCCTCCCCCTCTTCTCTCTCGTTAGACCCCGACGCAGTTCCCGGTACCGACGCAGCTCCGGAGCTCGACACCACCGTTGACGACCCTGCCTTTGCCGCCGAGCAACCAGGCAAGCCCCCCCTTTGATCATCCCGATATCGCCCATTCTAATTCTCATGCTTGCTTTAGAATTGCTACTGCTACTGCTTTACGTATTCTGATGCATAACCTGATTATTGTAACCTGCTATTGAAACCTTACCTGCTTATCCTAAACTGCTTAGTATAGGCTGGGTAGAGACCTATCAGTGACCCCACTTGTCCCGACTGCCCCGCTGGATTATCAGAAAACCCGATCGACGGGATTGAAGACCAGGCCCCGGCATTGCACTTCACCCCCTTAGTTGTAATTACACTGCAGCGTTACTATCGAGTGCCGGGGGTGATACCTCGTGTAGCACTTCAGATGTTAACTCTGTAGAGTAGCTATTTGGTCATGGTCATCGAGGGTGAGTCCTCCTTCCCCACTTCCGATAACGACGCTGTCGTACAACACCTCAAGTGTGAACCCATCGAGGGTGATTCCTCTGAGTTCACCTTGACGGATACATCAATAGGAACCCAACGAGGGTGATACCTCGGATTCCCCTGATGTTATGGACACACGGATACTTGGACTTTACACTGTTACTTGGAAAGGCGGGTCGACCCTGAGGGGTACCCGCGTGTGATGTGAAGACGGGTTGCCTGGATGGTGCCCGAGTGAGAATACGAGGCGTGGCCGGGCATTCTTGGCCCTTGCCGCAAGTCCTCGAGACGGGGCGACGGGGTCACATCGATCGTGAGTCTCTGCTCATTACCGCACCCCCAAGGTACTAACGGTTTGGATATGTGATCTGAGTGGGCCTCTGGCCTGATAGCACTAACCATCACGTGGGCATAGTATGGGCGTTCTGCATCGTAGCATCAGCCGAAAGCTCTGACAGACGTCCAGTTCAGCATTGCGGCACGGTCGGACCGTGTCGGCCACCCGAGGCGACGCTGGTATCCACCCTGTGCGCAACGACCCGGAGGGTGAAGGACGATGGCCAAGACCCCCTTGCGCTTAGGATGTAGACCGGCGGGGCCCTCTCTGCTGAGCTGTAGGTAGGGTTGCGGTGTGTCGTTTGGCCGAGGCCGGGCAGGACCCAGAAAGTGTGTCCGGCCGGAGTTAAGCGAGCGTGGTGGGTAAATTGGTGCACCCCTGCAGGGAAGAACTAATCTATGCATAGCCGGATCCTCGGTAATGGACACTCGGAGTTGTATCCCGATCGATATAACTAGAACTTGAGATGAGACCTGGATATATGGCTTTGGGATTGCTTCTCGCAGGGAGTCGAGAAGGGATCTCAGGACGAGGTTGATGACTGTAAGGCTCTGGGATTGCTTTCTCGCAGGGAGTCGAGAAAGGATCTCTGGGTGAGGTTGAGACTTATCGATATTACTACTTTGTACGGTACTAACCTACACTCTTCTAATGCTGCAAGACCTCTGAAGATGCTAGTCTTCGATAGGACTAGGCTTTCCCTCTATTCTGGCATTTCTGCAGCCCAGTCCACATATACAGCCTTCCTTTGATAATGTTGCATATGTAGTGTAGATCCTTGCTTGCTGAGTACTTCGGATGAGTACTCACGGTTGTTTGCTTTCTTTTTCCCCCATATCCTTTTGATGCAACCAGATGACGGAGCCCCGGATACAGCTGCCCATGCCGACGATCGCTACTACTACCCCGAGAGTGGTTACTTCCACGAGCTGACTGACGACCAAGAGTAGGATCGGAGGGTCCCAGGCAGGAGGCCTACGCCTTTCGATCGTAACTTTTGTTTTGCCCCGCCTTTCTAAAGGCTTATCTGTTTCTGTTTCATATCTGTACTCAGATATTTGATGCTTCCGCTGACGCTTGTACGCAAGCTTATGTATTCGAGCCCTCGAGGCCCCTGGCTTGTAATATAAAGCTTGTATGACTTTATTTATGTTTTAGAGTTGTGTTGTGATATCTTCCCGTGAGTCCTTAGGCTTGATCGTGTGCATTTGCGTGTATGACTAGTGCACGATTGAGCCGGGGGCGTCACAAGTTGGTATCAGAGCCGACTGCCTGTAGGAACCCCCCTTTCCAACTCCTTGGCCGAAGTTGAGTCTAGAGGTCCAAAACTGTTTTACTTACTTGGCTGTGTGGCTTACGGGCCCATGTCGCCAACTGGGTTGTATTAGGATCTTTTATTCCTCGTCTTTACTCTGGGACTCTGACCTCTCTTCTATTCGGGTTAAATAATTTTACTAACGCCGACACTTAGGATCTCGTAAATCTCATCTACCCGGAGAGCTGGATATCTGTGCTTAATTCCTTACCATTGATCTGATTAGCCTGATAATCATTTTCCTTTCCATTGTTTTGTTTAACCTTTCTCTCTGAGTTGTATTATACTTCTCATTGTCTTTTGACAACCCTGAATTTCCTCTGTTTCAGATGGATCGTTTGTTTCCACCACGCCCTACGACGCAGCTTGTGCTTCGCACTTGGGCTCGTGGTGCCCCTGGTTTTCCAGTTGTCCTGATCGCCCTCCTGACCAGGCTGGGCTACCGCTGGTACCCCGAGTACATGGTCTACGAGGATTACCGCGAGTTCAACCAGGAGCAGTACCATGCTGATGTTCGTATCTATGATCAGCGCGATGACTCAGACACTGAGCTGCACCTTTTCCACGGTATCGGCGTGACGATTGAGATGGCAGTACATGATGCCGCCTACTCTGCTGTCGCATGTCTCCGAAGAGAGTTCAGCGATAGCTTGGATGCTTCCGAGTTCCGATACATTCTGTATGCCCCTGCTCGAGATGCTACTGGATACTACACAGCTATCTGTGCCCCGTACGAGCCTCGTCGCTACGACCCGCGCGTTCTGATTCAGTGCACTCAGGCTCTGGATCGCACTGTTCAGGCTCTTGCCGTCGAGTTGGTTGCCACTCGAGCACGTCTCTACGATGCTATGATGCAGTTGCTACCCGCTGTTCGTGCAGGGATACATCCGGAGCACATCCTTTATCCGAGCAGGACTCAGATGTATGCTGGTATTGATTGGCCTGCTGTTGGAGGTCACGCACCTCCACGTGGACCTCTTCTTACAGCTCGAGACCGGGTTCTGCATCAGAGTGCACATGGAGCACAGGATCCTTCCGCGACGAACACTCGTCGTCCGCACGTGCAGCTACCCCGTTTCAGTGGATCTTCCCGATGTTGATGTAGCCTTTGCTATGTCTCGTCGTGTACTTCCTTACCGCGTGCCTGCGCGCCGCCTACCATATCTAGCTTTTGAATTTGCGTCATTATGCTATTCGCATGTACCCGACTCTGTGTATGGATCTGTATGTCTTAATTGACTACTGTTAAGTATCTAGTACACTGCTTAATTATTATCGTGTTACATCATGCTTGTCACTAAACACCCGCAACTGCTTTTACTGAACTACCCCTGTTGAAACTTAGCAGGATGGTTAGACCAGGTGGTCGTGGTCATGGTCGTGCCCCTGAACGCCCACCACCGCCAGACTATATGGCAGCGATGATGCAACAATTCGAGCTCAACCGCCAGTTCATGACTGGGATTATGGCTCAGTTCCCACATCTGAACAACCAGAACCAGAACCCTCCTTCAATAACTCTGCCGGAATTTATGCGTCTTAGCCCCACTCAGTTCCGCAACTCTGATAAGCCACTGGAGGCTGATGACTGGATTCGCGATATCACTCACGAGATGGAGTCTGCAAATGTCTCCCTGCCAACTTTGTCGCCTTCGCGTCCTTTTTCTTAAAGGGTACCGCTGCTCAATGGTGGGACACCCACAAACGTACACTGCCTGCTGGAACAGCCGTTACTTGGCCTGAGTTCCAGGCTGCTTTCTGTGCCCGATATATTCCTCAAGGAATTATGGACCGGATGAGAACCCAGTTCCGCAACCTCACTCAGGGCAATAAGACTGTCGAAACTTATCAGCGGGAATTTCTTGACCTCTCCCGCTATGCTGAAGAAGACATCGCCACAGATGCCCGTAGACAAGAGAAGTTTCGCAATGGACTCCACCCAGACATCGAGCTTGCACTTGCTGCTCAAGACTTCAATGACTTGTCTACTCTTGTGAACAAGGCTATTCTGGTTGAGACCGCTCAAATGAAGCATAAGGACTCGCAGAAGCACTATCGTGATGTTGGCTCATCTTCGGGCTCAACACAGAAGCGAAAAACATATGGACGTGGACACGCCTACAACATTGATATTGAACAAGTCCAGGATCAACCTGCCGCCGAAATGGGTACCCTTCTCGTCAACTCAGTACCTGCTTCTATTTTATTTAATTCAGCAGCATCACATTCATTCATCTCTAAAAAAATTGCATTCATGCATGACCTTCATTATGAGGAAATGCATACTCCGAAAGTCATCCGGGCTAGTGAATTACCGTGCCCAGATAACTCCAAAATAAACACCTTGAAAGCTTTGAACGCCTCTCCGCTTGAGGGGATCGAAAGCATTCCAGTCGTTCGAGATTCTCCGGACGTTTTCTTCGGAAGAACATCCAAGAACACCCCGCTTTCTTTCAGTCTTCCTCTTAATTCTCGGGATGAGAATTCTTATTAGTGGAGGAGATTTGTAACACCCCCAGAGGTTAGCTACAGTAATCCCCTTTTGATAATGCCATGTCATCATGATCAACAGTGCCTAAATATTAATTGGATCATATCTCATTTCAAAATTCAAACTGAAAGTGGAAAATAAAAGTTGTTCAAACACAGAAACTAAATTGTTCATTAGGTGGCAAATATTCCAGAGACCATTCTAAAATTGTAACTAACATTTAATTAATTAATTAAGTGACCCTAACATTACCAAAACAGCAAGGTTTAATACATTTTATTTAATATGAAATTTGTGTGAACTCCATTAGTCTCCAAACCAATTTTTGGCATTTGTAGATATTACATAGCATTTAATGGTACAAGTCACATATTTTGTAAAAGTCAATTAGTGGCCTAACTATTTGCAAATCAGAAAGTATGAGAAAAGAAAAGGACAAAAGGAAAAAAAGAAAAACAAAACACCCCCCCCGGCCCAACTGGGCCACGGCCCAGCCGACCAGCCCACCCCCTGGCCTATCCCCCCCTCTGAGCCCCGAAAACAATAGCCATGCCCCCACTCCCCACCCCCCGCGCTCCCCCTTTCCCCCGATCCAGATCGGATCGGGGCGCTCGCGCTCGCCCCGCCGTCGTCGCCCTTGGCCACGCCGGCGCTGTCCCTCGCCGGACCTCGCCGCCTCGTCCACCTCGCTGGAACCCGTCGCCACGCCCCGTCCCGCGTCGGACGCCCCCTCCTCGACCGCTTCCCCCGCCGGACCGCCCCGTCCACATCTCTTCCCCGCCGGCCCCCTCGACCCTCGCCGCCCTTGTCCCTCCACCGCGGGTGAGCCTTCGGGCTCCGGCCTCTCCCCTCTCTCTCTGCCTGCTACGGCCTCCGCCTGCCGCGCCTGCGCGCTCGCCCACTCACCGCGCCCGCATCCGCGCCCGGTCGCACACGCCCACGCCTCGACGCGCCCTGGCCACGCCCCGTGCGTGCGCGCCGCGCGCCGGGCCACGACCCAACTGCCAGCCCCGTCCGCGCGCTGCTTCCGCTCACGGCCTCCGCTGCTGGCCTCGCCGCCGCTCGCCCGCGCGCGCTGCCCCTCTCCCTCGCCCGCATCGCCACCGCTGCGGCCTCGCCGCCCCTGTCCCGCACGCGTCGCCCGCACGCCCGCTGTAGCCGCTCGTCGCCGCTGCTCCACGCCGGCGCCTCGCCGTGGCCCCTCGCGGCCGGTGCTCGGCCAGCCTCGCGCCCGCGCCCAGCGCCCGGGCTCACCCCTGGCCGCGCCCGTTGCCCGCGCGCCCGCTGTGGCCACTTGGGCCACTGACCAGTGGGCCTAATGCCCCTGTGTCAATGACAGACGGGGCCCACTGCCCAGAACGCTTAATAAAAATAAAATAATAAAATGAATTAATAAAATTAATAATTAATTAATAATTAACTGATTAGTGAATTAATTAATTTAATTAATCCTACTTAATTAATCTAATTAATTAGTTAGTCTAATTAAACAGTAATTAGATTAACTAAACCCTAATTAGACCAAACAGACACTGACAGGTGGGACCCACACGTCAGTTTGACCCAGTCATCGCCCTGTTGACTGCTGACGTCATGATGACGTCAGCATACACTGTACTGGATAATGTTGATTTAAATAATAAAAATAATTCCAGAAAATCAATTAAATCTTTAGAAAATCATAGAAAATAATCCGTAGCTCAGATCGAAAAACTTTGTACATGAAAGTTGTTCAGAATTTTGAGACGAATCCGAATACGCGGTCCGTTCGTCCGTCACACGTCCCTAGCTATCCGAACATGGAACCGTTCCCCTTCGGTCATCTGTTTGACAAATGTCCGGAACCGGGAAAACATTCCCAGATGGATTCCCCCTTCCTCGGTAACTTGCAACCGTACGTCAGAACACCCGGCACTGCATATTGTCATGTCGTACATTGTGTTGCTCATATTTGCTGTGTATTTATACTGTTTTCTCCCCCTCTTCTCTCTCGTTAGACCCCGACGCAGTTCCCGGTACCGACGCAGCTTCGGAGCCCGACGCCACCGTTGACGACCATGCCTTTGCCGCCGAGCAACCAGGCAAGCCCCCCCTTTGATCATCCCGATATCGCCCATTCTAATTCTCATGCTTGCATTAGAATTGCTACTGCTACTGCTTTACCTATTCTGATGCATAACCTGATTATTGTAACCTGCTATTGAAACCTTACCTGCTTATCCTAAACTGCTTAGTATAGGCTGGGTAGAGACCTATCAGTGACCCCACTTGTCCCGACTGCCCCGCTGGATTATCAGAAGACCCAATCGACGGGATTGAAGACCAGGCCCCGGCACTGCACTTCACCCCCTTAGTTGTAACGACACTGCAGCGTTACTATCGAGTGCCGGGGGTGATACCTCGTGTAGTACTTCAGATGTTAACTCTGTAGAGTAGCTATTTGGTCATGGTCATCGAGGGTGAGTCCTCCTTCCCCACTTCCAATAACGACGCTGTCGTACAACACCTCAAGTGTGAACCCATCGAGGGTGATTCCTCCGAGTTCACCTTGACGGATACATCAATAGGAACCCAACGAGGGTGATACCTCGGATTCCCCTGATGTTATGGACACACGGATACTTGGACTTTACACTGTTACTTGGAAAGGCGGGTCGACCCTGAGGGGTACCCGCGTGTGATGTGAAGACGGGTTGCCTGGATGGTGCCCGAGTGAGAATACGAGGCGTGGCCGGGCATTCTTGGCCCTTGCCGCAAGTCCTCGAGACGGGGCGACGGGGTCACATCGATCGTGAGTCTCTGCTCGTTACCGCACCCCCAAGGTACTAACGGTTTGGATATGTGATCTGAGTGGGCCTCTGGCCTGATAGCACTAACCATCACGTGGGCATAGTATGGGCGTTCTGCATCGTAGCATCAGCCGAAAGCTCTGACAGACGTCCAGTTCAGCATTGCGGCACGGTCGGATCGTGTCGGTCACCCGAGGCGACGCTGGTATCCACCCTGTGCGCAACGACCCGGAGGGTGAGGGGCGATGGCCAAGACCCCTTGCACTTAGGATGTAGACCGGCGGGGACCTCTCTGCTGAGCTGTAGGTAGGGTTGCGGTGTGTCGTTTGGCCGAGGCCGGGCAGGACCCAGAAAGTGTGTCCGGCCGGAGTTAAGCGAGCGTGGTGGGTAAATTTGTGCACCCCTGCAGGGAAGAACTAATCTATGCATAGCCGGATCCTCGGTAACGGACACTCGGAGTTGTATCCCGATCGATATAACTAGAACTTGAGATGAGACCTGGATATATGGCTCTGGGATTGCTTCTCGCAGGGAGTCGAGAAGGGATCTCTGGACGAGGTTGATGACTGTAAGGCTCTGGGATTGCTTTCTCGCAGGGAGTCGAGAAAGGATCTCTGGGTGAGGTTGAGACTTATCGATATTACTACTTTGTACGGTACTAACCTACACTCTTCTAATGCTGCAAGACCTCTGAAGATGCTAGTCTTCGATAGGACTAGGCTTTCCCTCTATTCTGGCATTTCTGCAGCCCAGTCCACATATACAGCCTTCCTTTGATAATGTTGCATATGTAGTGTAGATCCTTGCTTGCTGAGTACTTCGGATGAGTACTCACGGTTGCTTTGCTTTCTTTTTCCCCCATATCCTTTTGATGCAACCAGATGACGGAGCCCCGGATACAGCTGCCCACGCCGACGATCGCTACTACTACCCCGAGAGTGGTTACTTCCACGAGCTGACTGACGACCAGGAGTAGGATCGGAGGGTCCCAGGCAGGAGGCCTATGCCTTTCGATCGTAACTTTTGTTTTGCCCGGCCTTTCTAAAGGCTTATCTGTTTCTGTTTCATATCTGTACTCAGATATTTGATGCTTCCGCTGACGCTTGTACGCAAGCTTATGTATTCGAGCCCTCGAGGCCCCTGGCTTGTAATATAAAGCTTGTACGACTTTATTTATGTTTTAGAGTTGTGTTGTGATATCTTCCCGTGAGTCCTTAGGCTTGATCGTGTGCATTTGCGTGTATGACTAGTGCACGATTGAGCCGGGGGCGTCACAATAATAAGGTCACCTTTTAATAGAGAACCGAAACAAAGCATTAACACTTAATGAATACATGAACTCCTCATACTATGGCCATCACCGGAGTGAATCCCAATTATTGTCACCTTCGGGTATGCGGATCATAACACGTAATAGGTGCATACAACTTGCAAGATAGGATCCAAAACTCACTTATATTCATGAAAACATAATAGGTTCAGACCTGAAATCATGGCACTCGGGCCCTAGTGACAAACATTAAGCATAGCAAAGTCATAACAACATCAATCTTAGAACATAGTGGATACTAGGGATCAAGCCCTAACAAATTGACTCGATTACATGATAAATCTCATCCAACTCCATCACCGTTCAGCAAGCCTACGAAGGAATTACTTACTCCCGGCGGTGAGCATCATGGAATTGTTGATGAAGAAGGGTTGATGATGACAACGACAACGAATCCCCCTCTTAGGAGCCCCGAATGGACTCCAGATCAGCCATACCGATGAAGAACAGGAGGTGGCGGAGGCTCCGTATCGTAAAACGTGATGATTTCTTTTCTCTGTTTTTTTTTCTCCACAAGGCAGTATTTATGGAGTTGGAGATAGGGCAAACAGGGGCTCGTGGGACCCACAAGCTCAGATGGTGCGCCCTGGCTCTATGGTGGCCCACTCCGGCAGGTCTTTTCGCCAATAATTCTTATATATTCCAGAGAAATTCTCCGTAAATTTTCATCCCAATGTGAGAACTTTTATTTCTACACAAAAACAACACCATGGTAGTTCAGCTGAAAACAGCGTCAATCCGGGTTAGTTTCATTCAAATCATGCAAATTAGAGTCCAAAACAAGAGCAAACGTGTTTGGGAAAGTAGATACGTTTGAGACGTATCACAACACTTCACATATCTGGAAGAAGCAAAGAAAACACCACATGGGTCTTGGAGTAGCTTATTGGCGACAATCATATGAAGACTCCCGCTCATGAATTGCTTCGAACTAATTTTCCAATTCCTACAAATGGTTTGGTTTCCGAATCAGATGAAACCAAGACTGAGCTCTGTAGTATCTTCAAGGACCTGAGCCAAACATGGCGCAAATGCTTGCACTGATGAAGCCTTTGCCTGTTGATGCTGATTTGCCAATGGAATTCCTTGTAAAGGATTTGCAATTTCTTCCAAAGACTATATATTACATTATGTGCAACACACTTTGTCCTCTCAAAGGACACAAGCCAACCACCAAGTTGGTTCAAGTCATGAAGAATGTGGCGTATAATGTCGCCTATGGTATTTGCTAGAACTTGCATGATTTCTTCCTCCAGATATTGGCCACCACTGCAACTGATCTTTATGATCCAAAGGCGTATGCATCATGGATCATGCGCTTCATCAGGCATCGATCAAATATCCCCTATGAAGCCTCTGGTCGCAATCACATTGTCTTGTTGCCTCGAGTGGAAGTTGTACATGAAACTATTTATCCCTCACACGGCAAGATCCCAGTGGAAGAAGGCCCCAACTATACTGATGACATTGATGCAATTGTTGTTGGCACTGCCAAAGTAAATGCAAAACCATTAGCTAGTCCATTTCATCAGCCTCGTGCCAGTGCTACTACAACGGAACCAAATACTACTAGTTCTATCTCTCGGGAGCCTAAGTACAAACGCTCAAATGTGGTGACTAACAAAGAACTTCTTGTTAGTCTTCATCAGAAGTACCATGGGCATCACGACTGGTCAAAGAGGCAAATGCAAAATCTTCTTCATGACGTCAATCGCATCCGTTAAATATCTATGAAGAATGCCTATGTCGGTTATGAAGAGTTTCACAGATCTTGGCTGAGCCTTACTCTTCAGAAGTCGGTGGATGAGCTTGAAGACATGGGCTACAAAGAACACTATGATTCGTGTTCTCCTCCTCCAGCTAACATGCAACTTTGTCGCACGCCTTAACCGGTGCCTTCGGTTTACTCCTTGTCTGCACCAACAGTACATGTTGACTCTGAAGATGATGCTACTTCACCTCCTACACCACCATCTCCACGCCAAGACACTTCAAATGACCATGTTGCCCCGCCGCTCAACCCTAACATCGCCGCCTCGGCTAATCGTCCTTCTTCATTAGAGGCTTCGAGGGACGTGGGATCTCTATTTCCTCATACTTTTGGTCATTCGATGACAAAGGAGGAGAAATGCGAGTTAATAGTCTTCAAGCGGCACCCGCAAAAAAGTCTTCAAGTGGGCTATGAGCAGGGCGTTTTATTTTGGTTAAGTTTACAACTCTCGCTCTTCTGAAGATTTATTGTAATGACTTGTAAAACTAAGTCCTGGTGGATGTCTGATACTTTTGCTACTACTATTTCTTCCTACTTTTCTACAAAGTAAGTTTCACATGCATGACAACATAAATAAGACGCTACTTGTCATTGTGCATTTCTAATTCCTCATACTATTTGTTGGATTCCAAGATATAGGGGGAATTCTCCACAATTACAACCTCTCATGCCCATTTGCATTCAACAACAAATTCTTCATATGCACATCTTCGGGGGTGTGACGCCCCCGGCCCGATCGTGCACTATTCATACACGCAAATGCACACGATCAAGCCTAAGGACTCACGGGAAGATATCACAACACAACTCTAAAACATAAATAAAGTCATACAAGCTTTATATTACAAGCCAGGGCCTCGAGGGCTCGAATACATAAGCTTGCGAACAAGCGTCAGCGGAAGCATCAGATATCTGAGTACAGATATAAAAGAAAGTACAGAAAGGCCTTTAGAAAGGCGGGGCAAAATAAAACACTACGATCGAAAGGCGAAGGCCTCCTGCCTGGGACCCTCCGATCCTACTCCTGGTCGTCAGTCAACTCGTAGTAGTATCCATCCTCTGGGTAGTAGTAGTAACGATCGTCGGGGCATCGGTCTCAGGGGGCTCCGTCCTCTGGTCACGTCAAACTGATATGGGGAGAAAAAGGAAAACAAAGCAACCGTGAGTACTCAGAAGTACTCAGCAAGCAAGGATCTACACTACATATGCAACATTATCAAGGGGAGGCTGTATATGTGGACTGGGCTGCAGAAATGCCAGAATAGAGAGAAGGCCTAGTCCTATCGAAGACTAGCATCTTCAGCGGTCTTGCAGCAGTAGAAGAGAGTAGAACAAACCATATAATGTGCGTAATAATATCAACCTCATCCTGAGATCCTTTCTCGACTCCCTACGAGAAAGCAATCCCAGAGCCATAACGTCTTCAAACCTCGTCCTGAGATCCCTTCTCGACTCCCTGCGAGAAGCAATCCCAGAGCCATATATACAGGTCTCATCCAGGTATCCAGTTTCTAATTGTATCATCGGGATACAACTCCGAGTGTCCTTTACCGTAGGACCGGCTATCGATAGAAATGTTCTTCCCTGCAGGGGTGCACCAACTTACCCACACACACGCTCGATTAACTTCGGCCGGACACACTTTCCTGGGTCATGCCCGGCTCGGCCAAACGACACATCGCAACCCTACCTACGGCTCAGCAGAGAGGTCCCCGTCGGTCTACATCCTAAGCGCTCAGAGGTCTTGGCCATCGCCCTGTGCACTCCGAGTCGTTGCGCGCAGGGAGAAGCCTGGCACCAGGAGGGCGCCGGTCCGTCCGTGCCGCCATGCTGAACTGGACGTCTGACAGAGCTTTCGGCTGATGCTACGATGCAGAACGCCCATACTATCCCACGTGATGGTTAGTGCTATCAGACCAAGGCCTGCTCGGATCAAATATCCAAATCGCTAGGACTAGGGGCTGCGGTAACGAGCGAAGACTCACGAAAGATGTCACCCGTCGCCCCGTCTCGAGGACTTGCGGCAAGGGTTAAGAATGCCCGGCCGCGCCTCGTATTCACCCACTCGGGCACCACACTGGCAACCCGCCTTCACATCACACGCGGTTACCCCTCAGGGTCGACCCGCCTTTCCAATAACAATGTAGGTCCAAGTATCCGTGTGTCCATAACATCAGGGAATCCGAGGTATCACCCTCATTGAATCCCACTCTGATATCCTCAAGGTGAACTAGGAGGGATCACCCTCACTGGGTCCACACTTGAGGCGTTGTAGGACAGCGTCGTTATCGGAAGCGGTGAAGGAGGAATCACCTCCGATGACACGACCGAATAGCTACTCTACAGAGTTAACATCAGAAGTGCTACAAGAGGTTTCACCCTCGGCACTCGATAGTAACGCTGCAGTGTCGTTACAACTAAGGGGGGGTGAGTGCGGTGTCGGGGCCTGGTCTTCAATCCCGTTGATCGGGTCTTGTGACAATCCAGCGCGGCAGTCGGGATAAGTGGGGTCACTGATGTCTCTACCCAGCCTAGACTAACAGTTTAGGATATGTAGGTAATTATCAACAGCAGGTTACAATGAACAGGCTATGCATCAGAATAGGTAAAGGCAGCAGCAGAAGTAATTCTAATGCAAGCATGAAAATTAGAATGGGCGATATCGGTATGCTCAAGGGAGGGCTTGCCTGGTTGCTCGGCGGCAAGGGCAAGGTCGTCTATGGTGTCTTCGGATCCGGGCTGCGGGGTCTCGGGGACGACGTCGGTCGGGGCTATCGGAGAGAAGAGGGGGGGAAACAGTATAAATATAAGCAACATGAGCATGACAATACGATACACGGTGCTAGGGGTAGTCTAACGCAAATCACACTAACAGACGGAGCGGGAGAATATCTGACTATTTCCCGGGTCTTTGGAATTATCGGACAGAGGATAAGAGGGGAACGGTTGCAAGTTCGGATAGTTAGGGCGCTGACGGGCGAACGGACCGGTATTCAGATTCGTCTCGTCGTTCTGAGCAACTTTCATGTACAAAGTATTTTCATCTGGCTACGGATTATTTATATGATTTTCTAAAGTTTTTTTAATTTCTGGAATTTAATTAATTATTTAAATTAACATTATCCGAAACATGTCTTGCTGACGTCAGCATGACGTCAGGACCAGTGGGTCCCACCTGTCATACTCACATTAGGCTAATTAGTGATTACTAATTAATTAACATTTAATTAAACTAATTAATTAAATTAGACTAATCTAAAACAGGGTTAATTAACTTAATTAATTAACTATTATTAATTAATTATTTTTATTAATATAATTTTTATTTTTTTCAAAAAAAAAACGTTTCGGGGTGGGGCCTGGGGTCAGTGGCCCAGGGGCGACATGTCCGCGGGCGCGCTCCTGCGTGGGGCCGGACAGTCCGGCCACCACGGGCACGGGCGCACGGCCGCTCGCCTAGGGGGGCCGGCGCGGGCACGGCGGCGTGGCCGGAGCGGGTGGAGGCGCGGGAAGGCGCCGCGACGACGAGCAGCTCCAGCGCGGGTGAGGGGGGGGGTGAGGTCGCGGTGGACGAGGGGAAGCGCGGCGTGGCGCGGATGTGCGGCAAGGCACATGGGGGATGGACGGGCGAGCGCGCGCAGCGAGCAGCAGCAGCACGGGTCGGCGCGCGGCTGGATGTGGCAAGCAGAGGCAACGCGCGCCAGGACGGGGTCGGCGAGTGGGTGTCAGCTGCGGGGAGCGGGGCGCGTTCGAGCGCAGAGGGGAGGAGTGAAGGAGAGGGCTCACGGCCGCGTAGAGGAACGGGGGGGGGCGGCGAGGCTTGATGGCGTCGGGTGAGGAGGGAGGCGAGGAAGCGACGGCGCCGAGGTCCTCGGGCGGCGGCGTGGTGTCGAGGCGTCGGGGTGGCTCCGGGCGACGCGAGTCGTCCGGTCCGCTTCGGGAGGAGACGGGAGGCGCACGGGCGAGGCGAGGAGAAGGCGGCGACGGAGCGGGGCGGCCCGGCGTCAGGCGCCGCGCGGCGGTCGGATCGGGGCGCCTCTGCCCCGATCCGATCCAGGGAAAGGGGTCGAGTGGGGGGGGAGTGGGGTGACAGGCGTGGCAGATCGGCGCGGGGAGGCGGTCGGGGACGGCCGGCCGGCGACGGGCGACGGGGGGGTCGATCCCGATCCAGAATTTCTGGATCGGGGGGGGGGGGAAATGAGCGAGGGGGTGGGGGTAGCGGCTAGGGTTTCGGGTGGGGGTGGGAGATATGGGGGAGGGGAGTGGGCGCCGGCTGGGCCGGCCTGGCTAGCCCAGTGGCCAGCTGGGCCGAGGCCCAGCGAGGGGGGGGGCTTTATTTTCTTTTGTTCTTTTTCTGTTTTTCTTTATTCCTTTTTCTGTTTTGTCTTTTATTTTTAGTCCAAAAGACTTTTGTAAAATATGAGACTAGCCCAAATAAATATGGTGCATTATTAGTCACTGCTAGAAACTGGTTTGGCGTCCATATCTTTTTGGTTTGGATTTTATTTAATTGAAAAGGGGTTGAATAGTGCTATGTTGCTGCTGTTTCTTGTTGTTCGAGTCCTTTTACAATTCCAACTAATGTTGCAATCATTTTTATAAATGCTAGGGGAATATTTGCAACAAGATGCACATTTTAGTTTTCCAGTTTGAACAACTTTTATTTTCCACTTTAATTTAATTTGAATTTGAGTTAGAAGTTGAAATGCATTATGATGCAAATGATGATCATGCACTGTTAAACATGATGACATGGCATAATCAAAAGGGTGATTACTGTAGTTAACCACTGGGGGTGTTACAGGGGGGAGTTCTTTCTATATCATGGAATCAAAATCTCCAAGTCTTTACCTTCAAATGATGTGAAAACATATGAATCAATGTCCATTTGCATTCATAATGCAAATGGACATGAGAGGTTGTAATTGTGGAGATTTCATTTACCTGATATTTTGTTTAACCGTTTGCATTCATATTTGAAGGTAAATGTGTTTGTGAGTATACACATGAGAAAGTCCCCGGAGATTCGTTTAACCATTGTAGACAACCCCTAAAAATGTCTGAAAACATTAAAGACTTTGGTGACCCTCCATGAAGAATTATCTTGAAGACTTAGTCTTTTGGTATTTTCATTTCTTCTTTCCTGAGTATAGGAAACACCGTACTGTTAAGAGGGGTCAAGGCGATACAAAGACAATATTACGACGTGATGCTCAACCCAAACCTATATGTTCGAGTGAAGACTTGAGAGAAATCTCTTTCGAAGTGGTTGAGTCGGCTTTACTTGTGACTCAAGTAAAGTTGTCGCGTGTGTTTGAAATCCGAACGTTGGACACATGTAGGTTGGCCAGTGAAGTGGCGCATGCCCCTATTGGTCATTCCACCCTCAGGATTTCTCTGACTATAAATAGCCACCCCCATCAACCATTAGTTGCATGGCTGCTCCGAGTTACTGCACCACAAGTGTCATTTTAGAGCAACCCATCCTCCGAAGCATTCAAGATAATCCTAAGTGAGGTAAACCCAAATACCCAAAGCCAAAGTGATTGAGCATCACTGAAGAACCTGTTCGAGTGAACCAAAGACTTATTACTCTTGAAGACTGTGATCTTCCAGACGGTTAGGTAGCATGAGCTTCCAAGAGTCAATTGCGGAAGGCCAGTGCACGAGTATGTGGAAGTTTCAGAAGTCTACCTACAAGACTTACCTGAGTGATTGGGGGAGGTCTTCGTAGACTAGATTATCTCTACCGTTGATCGTGTTGGGTCCAGATCATAATTTTTTGAACATATTGTTGAACTTTGGTTAACAACCATGCATTAATACAACTCTTCTTAGGTGGGTAATAATTAGAACTCCTTCTATGTAAAATTCAAAATATGATAAAAAAACAATTTGGTTTGCTATGAACTCTATATGACATTCATAAATAGTTGAATTTGCAACGAATTGTACATAAAATAATTTTATTAGGCGCGAAGGAAATACAACTCTTATATATGTTTAATGCAAAATAATTTTGTTAGAAAACTAACAATATGATTTTCATACGAATTCCATGGCGCATCCAAAAATATCTAGATACCAATTAGATATGCAAAAATCACTTGTTTAGATAAAAATGTAGCAAACCCCTATTTATATATAAGGTTTCAAGTAAGACAAAATCGCAATAAACTTTTCGTTCACACTTAGTATGAAATATATAGTAACAATACTTGGCATAAACTATATGTTAAAATTTCTTATAAGGCAGATAAAGAACACACCATTTTCTACATATGAAATTTTGGGTAAGAGATAAATAAAAAAAGTAAGCAAAGATTCATGTGAAATCCATTTAGAGTCTATAAGCAGCTACAATTAAGGATATCTTATTGTTGAATACTAGCAGATACATTTTGAAGACTACACATGTATTATGTGAAATTTGGAATAGCCATTAAGAAGAAATCAATAATTTGTTTCCTTACATATACAGATGTAAATTCTAAACCCTAAATTATGAATACATATTATATAGAAAATATTATTAGGTGGATGAAGAATTTTTATATGAAGTCTGGAATACTAAATAAAATTAAATAATAAAGAAAAAATGGTCCATACACATATAGGCATCAACATGAATGATTTTGACTCTATGGGAAAAGAAGAAAAGAACTTGAGGAGACTAAAATAAATCCGAGAGTAACCATCAATGAATAGGTTCCGACTGACAAAGTTCATGGCGACGGGTAGTGACGGTGAAGCGGTAGGTTGAGAAGAACCAAAGAGCATATACATGCACAAATAACATTTACATGACATGCATATATTGCGAGTAAGGAATAGACAAATCAGTGGGTGTGCTATTTGTTCGAGAAAAATATCGTACGAAGGAAGCAACACGGTGTTGTAACAACAAAATTAAAGTATGGAACAAATGAACAATTACAAATATGTAGTAAGTCATTTTAGTTGTGCTAGAGGATACAACTCGAGCACAGTCAGAAAAAAACATGTGCTACAAAGAGAGATTTAAAGAGAAAATTATTAATCGCTTGTTGGTGAATATCCGGTGAGATGGTTGGATGAAGAGAACAAAGGTTGCTCTAGATATCATTCTAATGGACAATCTCAGAAGATTTTCTTCGATGAAGCTATATAAGATCATCACTGGACAATCTCAGAGCCACAACATCTTTGGGCGCCTATGGTCCTGCTCAGCTAGACTGAGACATAAGATTTTCTTCTGGCTTCTACTTCATGACAGAGTCAATACTAGAAATCTTCTGAAGAGAAAGAATATGCAGGTCCAATCTTTCCACTGTGTGATGTGGGTTCTGACAATGTGGAAGAAACTCTCACCCACCTATTCTGGGATTGCACATTTGCTTTGAATTGCTAGACTCACCTCCTACCAGGCAAGAACAGAGGAACATCAACTTATGATGAGATCTGCTTAATTGCTCCTCTTCTCCCAGCAGAGATTGCTCTAGATATCATTCTAATGGGATGTTGGGGTTTATGGTGCATGAGAAATGATAAGGTTTTCCGTAGAGCGCCCATCCACACCAATGGGTGGATCTATTACCTAAGAGAAGGACTACAAACGGCAGAGATCAGAGCTAAACCATCAAAGGCACTCAAGTTCAAGTCCTGGGTTGAGCAAAACCTCCACTAAGTTCATCATGTTTCACAAAACAGGAATTGGTTGATTGTATTCTCATGTAATTTTGGTTAAACTTTGTGTATATAACTTTTATTACAAATAAAAATTCTACGGTCTCCGGCTGAAAAAAAAAAGAGAACAAAGGTGTCTAGATATGCATGAGGCATCAATATTTGGATCTAAGGCATATGCTTGAAAATTCTTTCTATTAAAAGAAGCATCCTAATGAGTGTTTTTCTTCATTGTCTAGTTACAAATAGAAAAACCAATCGACAATGAACGATGGAGAAGATGAAGAATGTGTATGCATAAACAACTGGCTGCTAATATAAGTACTCCCTCCGTTCACTTTTATAAGTCGTTTCAGACAACTGAAAATGAGCTACTTTGCACCCTGTCTGAAATGTCTTCAAGGCCTTATAAAAGTGAACAGAGGGAGTAATTTATTTTTCTCCGTCACTCGGGAAATCTTGCTGCAGAAATGCGTGGTCGCCCCGCTAGCTGAAAACCTAAAGTAAGTGGGGAGGGACAGCAGTCCGCAGATTGAGACTGATAGCATCCCCACGAGCAATGTCACCGTCAGCGCTAGACCACGGGCAAATGGCATACATACGCAGCACCTACGGCGCGCCCAAAGTGCCGGAACGCTGTCGAGAGCACAGCGCAAAAACAGCCTCTTCCGCGTGACTCTCCTAAAACCTCATCCGGTAATTATGCCACGAAGCTAACGTTCGGCCTGCAGGGCAGGTTTTCGGACGTTTGGCCTCGTTGTGGCACTGGGCGACGACGATCCACCAGGTCACAGCTGCTGGCGTCTTCTCGTCTGCCAGCCAAATCCCAGATCGCGTCCTCGCGAGCTCGGGTTTCGGGAATCCCGCCCGGCCGTCCATCAGACACGCGCGTCCAAAACCAAGGGAAACCCCACCACTCGTGAAGAAGATTGAGCCAAGCACAGCAGTGCGTTCATACTCTCCGCAGCACAGGAGCACAAAGTAGTGCATTTGGAACGCGTGGGGGTGGTGGTCCGGTCCGCTAGCGCTGATGGCCGGTGGCCGTGTGCGGCCAACCGTCTGGAATGAATCACGGAGCCCGCTGCGTCCGTTCCGCGTCCGAGCAAACGGCCAACGAAAGGGGTAGTAGATCAGCAGCGCAGCGCATGCAGCGCAACGGCGACGGCAGCCTCACCCGACGCGGCGCCCGCGCGGTCCGTTTTTGGCTCCTTCCTCGCGGCGCGTGCACCTACGCCAGGCAACGCGTCTTCGCTTCGTTTCCCGGACCCGAGCACCCAACCATCGTGCCGTTCGACCGGACCCAGTAAACAAAACTCAACCCAACCCAACCCAACCAAACCCCAACAAGTCAAAACGCACCACCAAGTCCCAACCCAGCACACCACAGCACAACAACAACGCAGCCGCCGGCAAGGCAGGCAGAGGCAGCAACAACTGCGGCACCAGCCAGAGCAGAATATCGATTCCGCAAGTCAATCCCGCCTCCCTCCCTCACCTCCGTCCGTCGCGTTTCCATCCTCCCCGCCCCTGGCCACGGCGATGGCTCCGTCCCCTCTCCTCCCCCTCCTCCTCCTCGCCGCCGCCGTCGTCTGCCCCCTCGCCGCCGCGCAGCAGCGCAACGTCCAGACCCGCTTCCCCTCCACGCGCACCCCGGCCGTCGCGGCCCCGCCGCCGCCGATCGTACCCCCGTCGCCGTCCCCCACCGGCCCGGCCATCCTCCCACCGCAGTCCGCCTCCTCGTCCTCCTCCTCCTCCACGAAGCGCAGCGACATCGCCGTGGCCGTGGTGAGCACGGCGCTGAGCAGCTTCGCGCTCTGCGGCCTCGCCTTCTTCATCTTCCTCCGCCACGGCAAGAAGAAGGAGCTGACGCACGCCGGCGGCGGCAACGGGTACCCGAACGGGCGCCAGGACGCCGCCCTAGGCGGCAAGCTGCCGGAGAGGGCGCCGAAACGGCCGCCCCGCGGCGGCATGGTGGACGAGAACGGGCTCGACGCGATATACTGGCGGGAGTTCGAGAAGGAGGGCGAGGGCGGCGGCAGGGGCAGGAAGCCCGCGGGGGGCCGGCGCCCGCCGCAGCCGCCGCCCCGGCAGAGCCGCGCGGAGAGGTGGCCGGAGGCGCAGGCGTCGCCGGCCCCGTCCCCGCCGCGGCCGAGGAAGGGCAAGATAGATCAGGAACCGCTCATACCGAGGGGCTCCCTGGACTCCGCCTCCGCGGTGTTCGACGAGTCGCCGCGCCCGCCCAGCGCCAGCTCCAGCTCGTCCTTCTCCGTCGCTGCCCCAGAGTCCTACGCGCGGCCGCCGCCGCCGGCGATCGCCGTCAGCTCTGTTCCTCGCCCGTCCCCGCCACCAGCCCCTGCCGCCCCACCAAGCGCATCGGCATCGGCATCCCTGCCGCGTCCACCAGGAAGAGGAAGCCCGCCACCACCACCACCACCAATGGCCACCACGTCGCCACCACAAGCGCCTAAAGGCCCACCGCCGCCGCCAGCGCCTAAGGGCCCACCTCCTCCACCGGCACCCAAAGGCCCACCGCCGCCACCGGCACCCAGAGGTCCACCTCCGCCACCGCCGCCCGGAGGAAAGAAGGGAGGGCCGCCACCGCCACCACCTCCCGGCGGGAAGAAGGGAGGGCCGCCTCCGCCGCCTGCCTGGGCGTCGTCCTCGAGGCCACCGGCGGCCCCGGGCGGGCCATCCGGCGCAGACGACCTGGCGAAGCTGAAGCCGCTGCATTGGGACAAGGTCAATGTGGCGGCCACCGACCACTCCATGGTGTGGGACAAGCTCACCGCCGGCTCATTCAAGTAAGCAGCTCCTGAATTAAACGCCCCCCGCTTCCCATTTCAGTTCACCATTTGCCGTGGCCCGTAGACGTTTAATTCTCTCGGTGCTTCTTGCGCATTACCGCTCCCTGGTACGAGCAGGGTACCGGTGATTACTGATTCCATAGGAATGTAGTGCTAGCCACGGTATGAACAGTGAGTCATGCATGGACCCTGAACCTTGTAGTTGCACTGCAAATAGGAGAGACCGTCATACAGACCAAACCAGGCATGAACCGAGTAAATCCCACTAGCATTATTGTTTTCTGAAGGTCGCTCGACTAGCATTTTTAGTTGTAGTGTCGTAGAAACTGAATTATGCCCAAAGGTGCAGTAGAAAAAAAAGCCCTTTTGGCTGGCGTGGCAGCCATAATCAAAGGCGGATTCTTCGATGGGATCAGGAAACCAGCATGTCGCTTTTCCGGTGGACTCACGTCGCAGCATCCTCGAAAGGGCGCCCAACCCAAATCACGGTGCCTTTTTGTGCGCGTATGTTCTCTCTGGATTCTTTTTTGAGGGTTGTTCTCTCTTCTGGATTCTGGACCTGTGGACAGGGACAGATGGCTACCAGGCGAGCATGGGGGCTTCGTAGAACGAGTACGGGGGGCTTCGTGGAACGGGTATACGAGCTGGCGCGGCGTGCTTTTCGTTGAACGAGCATGGCGTTCATTCACATTTGCTTTGCCACCTTGACAGAATCAACCGTATAACTATAGATTGGTATAGTATTGTTAGCTTGTTTGATCGCGTAAGAATCTGGATGGGGACGGGTTGCTGTAGCCCCAGTTCCAAAGCAATGATGGGAGGATTTAGGAACAGGATGTGGACACCTTGAACTCGGTCAAGATGGCACCCGATTGTCTTCGTCAGCTTGCGCTGGGCATTATTAGCTCTGCCACGTCACCCATCCAGTCATAAGAGAATCATAGCTAGTAATAATAAGAGAATCGTACTAGCTGAAAGAACACGCCTGTGACCCGATTGGATACATGATTGGAAACCACATTAGGCCAGTGTTTCAAAAACTGGGTTTTTTTTTCAGCTTTGTGTGACGTTCTAACGGTGTTACTCTGACGTGTTTGCAGCTTGGATGAAGGCACCATCGAGGCGCTGTTCGGCACTGCGGCGGTGAACCGCAAGACGAAATCCGCGGACGCCAAGGACTCCTCGAGCAGCCTCGGACGCTCGACCTCGGAGGAACAGATATTCCTGATTGAGCCACGCAAGTCGCACAACATCTCCATCATCCTCCGGTCCCTCACCGTGGGGCGGGACGAGATCATCGACGCGCTGCGTGATGGCAACACCGAGCTCGGCACGGACGTCCTCGAGAAGCTGTCCAGGCTCAGCATCTCCAAGGAGGAAGAGGCCACCATCCTGAAGTTCTCTGGGAACCCCGACAGGCTTGCCCCTGCAGAGGCCTTCCTTCTCCGGCTATTGCTCGATGTGCCCAACCCGTTTGCCCGTGTCAATGCACTGCTATTCAAGGTAAACTACGGTTCTGAGATTGCTGTGCTCAAGCAATCGCTCCAGACTTTGGAGATGGCGAGCCAGGAGCTGAGGACAAAGGGGCTCTTCTTTAAACTGCTTGAGGCGGTGCTAAAGGCAGGGAATCGGATGAATGCCGGCACGGCGCGGGGGAATGCGCAGGCCTTCAACCTCACAGCACTGCGCAAGCTCAATGACGTGAAGAGCACTGATGGAGCCACCACGCTGCTGCACTTTGTCATCGAGGAGGTTGTGCGCGCAGAGGGAAAACGCCTTGCCGTCAACCGCAACTACACCATCCGCCGCTCTGGTAGCCTCGCCAAGAGCAGCGTCGATGGCGGAATTTCAGCAGCTGGCTCCGCTGGCCAGGGGCCATCACGCGAGGACAGGCAGAACGAGTACTTGAACCTAGGATTGCCCATTGTTGGAGGTCTCAGCAGTGAGTTTGCCAATGTGAAGAAGGCTGCAACTGTGGACTACGATGTGACTGCCAATGAATGTGCAATCTTAGGCAACCGACTCGCGGGCATCAAGAAGCTCCTTGAGACCTGCGGGGACGATGGATTCTCAAGAGGGTTGAGAGGCTTTGTCAATGCTGCGGAACAAGAGCTGAAGGCACTGAGTGGAGTGCAGGAGAAAGTGCTTGATCTGGTTCAGCGGACAACGGAGTACTACCATGCAGGTGCTACCAAGGACAGGAATGCTCATCCTCTCCAGTTGTTCGTCATTGTGAGGGATTTCCTGGGGATGGTGGACCAGGCATGTGTGGACATCAAGAGAAGACTGCAGCAAAAGAAGCCAACACCCCGGTCATCACAGCAAGCAACAGCAGCGGCCTCGACGGCCGCTAAGGGGCCAGCTGAAGCCGCTAAGGAGGCAGCTGATGGTGCCAAGGCGGTAGCTGGTGGCGCGGCGGCAGCACCACCGGCTCAGAAACCGCCACCAGAAGAAGCAGATAGCAAAAGGAAGAGGGTCATGCCAAGATTCCCAAACTTGCCAGCGCACTTTATGAAGGACGGCGCAGACTCTGATTCAAGTAGTGATGAGGAATAGAATGTATGGAGAGGTGTAAATGGAGATTGTTTGCATTGGTTTGAATTGGTTGTTTCGGAGGTTTAGGTTAGCTGCAGACTGTACATAATGAAATTGTTTGTGTTGGTTCTTTTCTCCAGTTCTTTATATAGTATCCATGTCGACAACAGTACATACAATTCCATCCGTTAAATTGAATTTAATGTACATATATGATATATCAACAACCTGTAAAAATGACATTTTGGCTAACCGGTAACCATTTTACCATGGTACAACAAAAAATTGCCTACCTACAACAAATGACCAATGCAGTACTTGCAATTTCCAGGCTTTCAGCCAGCAAGCTCACTTAGCGGCACTCGATCCATGACGCTGCAAGCAATTTGTGCATTCTTTTGGAGAGCCGGATCTATATCTGGCAATTTTGGAATCTGGAATATGACATGGAGTAGTATTATGCAATGTAATGCAGATCATAGTATAGTACAGTCAAGATAAATCAAGAAAGAACAGTATTAACATCATCAAACTTACGGAACCAAAAATGAAAAATGCGTACGAAGTTAACATCACATTGGAGATACATGGAACCTGCAAGCCCGATAACATACCTGAGCTAGTAAATCCATCGTCCGTCTAAGCAGCCGGGCTAAATCTCCATCATCCATTGCAGAGTCCATCATTATCTCCCTCCAAGTCAACCCTGACGCCCAAGCTTCAACCATTCCAGCAAACTGGGTATCTATTTCGCAAGGTATCTGTATGTCGTGAAGCAGGCAGATGAGAAAAGTAACAAGAGCAACTATTGATTTAAAGACACAAGAGAATAGGAACATCATGTGCCAAACCTTTACACCGTGTTTCTCTTGGAGATCGAGGAGTGAGTTTCTCTGCTCTTCTAAGTAGTTTATAACACCAATAACAACTGAAGACGGCTCATACACAAAACTGCAAAATTCAAACAATTACTGCTGTCTAAGAAAACGCATGAGGAAGTATTTTTATTCAGAAACGTTGACACAATTTGGGCTGGAGATTGAATACACTGGAGTTCTCACTTTAAGTAAATGATAACAGAAAATATTACTGGCTGCACCTTCCATGGTATCACTTTAAGTAAATAATAACAGAAAATATTACTGGCTGCACCTTCTATGGCACGAACATATTTGTCACTCTATAGGCCACGGCAATATATGGTGACAACTGATTGGACAAACATATTTATTGATGATGAAGCATATTGATTAACCATTGGAGAGTTCAGTTCATGTACTTGTCTAAATATTAACTGCATCAATACAAAGCTTATTTGGGGCAGCAAATGTGCTGGTCCGCAATTTAGCACAGCACATGGGATTGATGGTCCAATTGATTTATATTATATGCCAGTGTATTTCCACAGATTCGGGCCACAACAATGAAGGATAGGGACAGCTGTACAGATATAAACATGACATAACAGGAGGTTTTACAAGCCAATAGCCAGAGCAAGTTGTAAGCATGAGAAATAGGTGTCGTTGAAATGTGTACCTGCTATTCTTCCAAGGACGAAGTTTGATCCCTTCTGACACTAAGCTTCCACACACTGCTGCCAGTTGAGATGGCTTCAGATCCAAAAGGACCTTGTTCCTAAGAACCATAGCAAGCCAGAGTTCGTTTTCCCCTCGTATGGCTGCGGCCGTTTCACCCAAAGGATAGATTACTTGGGTGTTGATATCTAACACTCTAGCCTCTTGTATGACATTGCTAATCTGGTAAACATCCATTTAGAGAATCGAAAATTAATGTCTGAGAAACTACTTACCAATGACAAGCGTAAGGCTGTAACTTAGTATTGCGCAATCATATTGGTTAAGCACAAGATCCTGAATGCCTTCACCAAATCATGGCATTTTATAGAGAAACAGCATATATTTCAACAAAATATTACACATGAGATGGTTCAGAGGGAGTGTTTAATTAGTGTAGCGGAAGAATGAAAGGTGGTCAAGGAGCACTGGCTGGGGCTGAATGGGGGCACGGTAGGAAGCAACAGGAGATGCTACAATGACTTCAATATATTTTCGGTCTCATGTGGTTCGGTTACGAAGTTACTTAATGCATGAAGTGGAAGCAACTAACTCAATGTACACTATACATATAATGATATGATACAAAAAATACTAGAGTGCTTTCAACAACTATATAGTTCAATTAGATAGGTTCATCAAACATATAAAAGCATACATGGTTACCTGCAAAAATTCTTTCCAACCAGTTGGTTCAATTTGCATTATGCGTCTAGTCAAACGACGGGATCTAGCTTCCAAACGCTCAATCTTTTCTTTTGTAAAGTTTCTCATGTCGATGATCTTTTGAAATTCTCTAAAACCCTTAGTACTTCTGATTGTTTTCTTCAATTGTGAAACCTTCCTCCTCTGTTGCTTGTGAGATTCTACAGCGGCCTGATGTTCCTGGGAGAATCGTTCCACCTGTGAAGAAAGAGTTAACAAAAAAAGTTCAATGCCAACAGAACTGCAAGTTGCAAGTTCAATGCCAAAAAATCAACAGAACTGCAAGTTGCTAGTTCAATGCCAAAACGTCAACAGAACTGCATGCTAAAATGTCAACAGAACTGCAAGTTGCAAATGATAATTCATAACTTCGTACCAGACACAATTTGAATAGCATTAAATGATAATATATGAAATGAGGATGTGCATGTTACTTTGGTTATTTATCGACATTAGAAGGAACTGTCAGTACTCAGTAGCACAGTGTATTACTGGTCTGACGACATGATTGACCAACCTATTAGAAGACACAAATGAAAAGAACTATCAGTACTACGGTATATTACTCCTATAGTCTTATGGTCCAACCACTATGATTAAACAACCTATTACAAGACACAGATGGGAGAAATGAACACTTAGTGAATCTTGTGAGAAATCAATATCTTTTAAAGATACTACTCCCTCCAATCCAAAATAAGTGTCGCAGTTTTGAACTGGGGTTAGTTCAAAACTGTGACATTTGTTATGGATCGGAGGTAGTAACAGATAACTCTAATTTACAATAAAAGCACGAAATTTTGGGAAAGCCAAGGAGCAAGTGCAAACCTTATCGTCTTCTGAGAGGCTATTAAGCACAGGAACATTTAGACTCCACGACCATGTGTCTAGGGATCCGTCCATGCATAACAAAAAACCATGTTCTGATTTTGCGATTTTATCCCAGATCATGTCTTCACGCAAAAGGAGCTGCTTCAGGGTTTCTCTAGGGAGTGGCCCACCCTCCACTGAAGGAACAGCAGGTAGACCTGTCTGGTAAACAGTTTTTATCCATTTTTCTGTGAATAGATACCATGAATTATCTGAACTCAAAGCAACATAGTATGATGGGCAATAAAGTTGTCCCTCGCTATCAACTTCCTGCTTGCCTGGACCAATAGAATCATCTTCCAGCTGCAATAGTTATTTTCATAAGAACACACGAGGAGGACACGAGGAGGACACTAGGACAATAATCACAAAGACAAAGCGGTAGAGAAAAACTTTAATAAATTCATATCTTGGGGCATGCCTAACAAAAATGTAGATATACAAACAGCAAAGGATGTAAACTACTGTGGTTCGGAACTTCCATTTTTGCAGTATCCAATAATTAATGCTTGTCATTTGACAAGAATGTGCACAATAAGAGATGTAAACAACCCCAGAGGTAAAACCATGTAAATTTTTCCCTCTACAATTCTCATGCAATATGAAACTTTTCACTCACCATGCTGGCAATCTTTTGATCATCAAACGAGCTGAGGCTTCCAATAAAAACAGCAGGAATCGTGTTGTGAACTGAATCTTTATCTTTATACTGCAAGCACATGAAAGGGAGGTGACCACTTTCAAACTCTTCTAATTGAATTTTCCATGCAGCCATTCTCTCTAGTTCCATCCTCTTTTTCAGTTCATTTCGTATCTTCTTCTCTTCCTGAGGAACAAGTGCATAGAACATATAAGGTCTAATAATACATCATAAGCAGTACCTCGGTCAACAAGTTATGAAAAAAAACTTTAATTATGTAATACCTTCTACTGGAATTCTTGGAAGTGTCCATGAGTAAAAGCGATTGGGTTTTGAAGTTGATGGATCATTTTAGGTTTTAAATTTTAACATTTATAGACAAAGCCATATGTCAATATTAGCATGCTAGGTAAATTCAAGTGCCCACATGGTGGGGGTTTTCTAGAGCACGAAGGATGGCTTCACATGTTTGCATTAAGATAGAAAGGGTTTCAGTGTGTCGTTTTGGTTTGTTGTAAACAAAACAAAAAAATACTCCTCAGTTGCCAATGAGATGAATTGCCCGGCACAAGATCACCAACCTAATCCTAAACTAAGCCCTGGAAGAAATAGAAGTCGATAGACAGACTGAAACAAGAGGACTGCTCACAACAAACGGGGGCACATGTTTTGGTTTGTTTTAAAGTGTTTCCTAATATGCCGTAAACTGTGAAGGCATATAATTATTTTTGTAAACATGAAATGAAGTAATGATACAAAGAAGAGCTACATGCACTATATCCAATTCTTAAAGAACCATGGTAGTGTGTCAGCCCAAAAAATCGACGGAGATCAGGTTTATCTGTCATTAATAGAAAAAGGGCAGCCCGGTGTCATTAATACATTGACACAAATAATTGAGCATTTATAAGTGGAACTGTAAGAATATCAGATACGTTAGATGGATTTCCATGTCACTGAATTACTATACATAAACCAGATCAAGCAATGAACATTACCTTTAATTTGTTTTGTAGAAGAGAAATCTCAGCATAGTCTTCCTCGGATAATTCCTTCCTGCACTTCCTGTCAATGAATTCATCTGTAATTTCTGAAGAGAGGTGTTGTATTTCTTTCTGAATTCTCTCAAGCTCTTCTTTAGCAGCAACCATTACATTGCTCCCAACATAATTCCCAAAGCTTTGCTCCACTAACTTCCGAGCTTCTTCCAATGTTCTTCCAGAACGTTTAGCCTTAACATCACCTGATTCTTTCTGCTTATGAGTAACTTTCGAGCCCTGGACCACACATTCCAACCCATCAGACAAGGAATACGAGAAAACAAGAAAACATGCAGATATATTACAGCAAGATACATACAGCAAGGAGATTCAAAACCATCCCGTATGATGCAGTAAATTGTGAAACAAGTGGCTCAAGTCCAGCGAAGATAACATCACAACATTCTTCAGGCCCTTCATTAGTAGTCTGAACAAGAACAGAATGCCCAACTGTGTCAATCCCTCTCCTTCCAGCACGACCTGCCATCTGGAATAGGTTATTTGGGGTTAAGAGCTGGCGCCCGGCATCAATTCTTTTGCTGAGAGAAGAAATCACAGCTGTCCTAGCAGGCATGTTGATCCCAGCAGCAAGGGTTTCTGTTGCAAAGACTACTTTAACAAGGCCACGCTGAAACAGTTCTTCAATAAAGGACTTCCACAGTGGCAAGCAACCAGCATGATGGGCAGCAACTCCTCGCAAGAGTCCTTTCGCAGCATTTTCCCGGACAGCATCAGGATATTGCATCCTGAACCTCCTAAGTTCCAGTTCAACTTCACTAGCCTCACAATCATGCAGAAGTCTACAATCCTCAATATATTCAACGGCTGCATCACATCCTCTTCTACTAAAGATAAACCAAATAGCTGGAAGCATGTCGTTTTCCCAAAGCTGTGACAAAGTCTCACGTATTAGTGGAACCTGCATAGTGATGTAATCAAGAAATGACACCCATTAGTCATAGCACACTTTAATCTGACATGGTCTCACAAAAAAAAAACATGAGCAGTTTAAAGTCATTATGTGAATATGCATGTCATAAAAGTGAGTCTAGTCCATGCCTGGGAACGGCGCATATTGGTGACCTCGTGCTTGGACAATTGAACCTGTTTTGATATGTCCAATGGGCTTCTATTACCTTGCTCATTTCTATTTGTTCTAACCTTCCTCTTTCCTTTCACGTAATAGAATTCACTTTTTGGAGAAGATATGTTCTGGACGTGAGACATTCTCAACTTCCTGTATGGATAGAACAAAAATGATAAATACATGACTTAGCTTTGATACAAACATAAATAATGTGCATGAGGCAATACTGGAATTGGAATGCACAAGAGATATCCTACAATGTTTCTTATCCAGTGTCATATAAACCACAAAGGTAGCATAACCAGTTAATGGTATGGATGTCAAACAATTATCGATTTTCATAAGGAATGAATAAGTATACAACATAAGCAACCAGATGGACTCTGAAGAAATCATGTATGCCCTTGATACTTCCAATAAAACAAAACTCGACCAACAGGCTCTAGCACCGGCGGCATGTTTAATAACAGGTTAGGCCTCGAACGAGGGTAGGCTGGGAGCTCGCCTGCCTCTAGCCCACCGAACGTCGTCCCGTTTTCATACTACCATTAATAACAAAATATGAAAAAAGATTGGTCATGACTATCAAAGCAAACCTTGTCAGAATCAGCATCCAAGACAGTGGTAAGTAAGCAAATACTTGTTTTCTTTATTTGCAGGCATTTGACCCTTCACACAAAAGGGTATAAAGTATATGATAGAAAGTAGATAAACAGCTAAGTACATTTCCAGGAACACTTCTGATAATCCAAAGAATATTAACCCGCATGGACATAGCTAATGGTGTAAGCAAGGCAGACCTAAGTCGGCCCTACTAGGTTCAGATAAACCCTCTTATTTAGCAGCTGAACATACTGTACTTAGCGCACACCGGTTTCCATTTAAGCTGCCTTAAAATGCAGCTATGTTATCCCCAGATGATCATGGGGCTAATATTTTTTGGGCTCCATGACTAAATGATTACTAATAGACATTAAAGTGCCCTTTATACGTCTTGCACCTGACTAATCTTGGTAACCGTTTAGTAAACTGCCGACTTGACTACTGGACAATTGGTAATCAGGCGTGCATGCGCGCGCACGCACCTAGAGGAAGGTACTCGAGGAGTTAAATTTTCAGTGAAGAATATATGGTTAACTTTTTGGCAGATATGATGCAACTATTTAGATCAATTCAATGGAAGTTGCCCACATTCTGGTGGGATGGTCCAATTTATCAAAGGGGGTGAACGTGGTTAAAACAAACAAAGGAGCTGGTTGCATATTGTTATTAAGAGTACTTCTTTATATGCATGTTGATTTGGAAAGTAAGCTAGTTTATGGTGCCAACAAGAACTAGGTGACAACCTATTCATTTTCTTTCCCTTTCCATCAAGAAGTGGTAGAAGTGCAAATTTCTTCGAGAAGTGCCAAGTTAGTGGAACGGGGCGTTTGCTCGATGTCACCAGCTCCGTTTTCCCGTGGATCTACAAAAAGACAGACATAAGAACTGATTTCGCAAGTACAAAATCATGCGGTGCCATACCAGAAATAAAGGAAAACTACAATGTGTGGGCAGCATTTGCACAAGCATGAGAATGCTAATGATCACAGTAAACCAAAAAATTATACCCGCATGTGCTTGTGAATGTATTTTCTTTCAACGAACTGTGCAAATATTTCTGGTGCTTCATATACAATCATTACAATAGGAAGTGTAAAAACTATTACACCTATGATGCTACTACAAAATGGGGAGCGAGGACAATACAATTAATCCACTAATCATGTATCATCGATGTAATAAAAAATCAATACAGCACAATATGAGAAGTGAAAGCTACAGTTACCTGACCAATCCAGCCAGCTAATTCATCAGGATTTGCAACAGTGGCAGACAAGCATATAAGCTGGACTTCCTTTGGACAATATATCACCTAAGGATGTGGTGAAAATAGTAAGTCAAATGACCAATATAAACTCATGAAGACGAACAAGAGAGTAATAAAGTAGCATACTGTTTCTTCCCAAACAGTTCCGCGTGAGATATCACTTAAGTAATGGACTTCATCCAAAACAATGACATCAACTTCAAATAATCTACCATCGGATGCTGACATACCAACACTGCAGTCCAAATAAAAGATGGCGGGGTTCTTTCAGAAACAGAACAAGCAACATCAGTTACAACCAATAATTAACTACCGCTAAAGCCTAACCTCCCCGCGCCCCAACCCCAAAAACATGAGTAGCTAGAAAATAAATCATGCAATTCTCAAATGCGAAACACTGAACATATATATACTTGTTCATGCATCTGCAATATTTGCTTCCAGTGGTGGAAGTGGAAAATTGTTAAACTAGTGACAGTATGCTACAAATGAATACTTGTTCATGCATAAATACCTTTGATACAGCATATTACGCAGAATCTCTGTCGTCATTATTAGGATCTGAGCATCTTTATTGATAGCAGAATCTCCTGTAAGAAGACCAACATTATGATCACCAAATGTATTCCTGAAATTATTGTACAATGGCAATGTGTCAAAATAAATGCATTACTCAGAGTCTGACCATCTAGGAAAATTATATAACAGTCTCAGTCTTGCACTACTCTAATAAATACTCCAACAGCCATAAATGTTCTCCAGTCAATCATGTGGTTGAGTGAACTGACACAAGTTTCAACTTACACCTAATAAAAAGGGCAACCCGGTGCATGTAGCTCCTGCTTGCGCAGGGTCCGGGAAAGGGTCCGACCACTTTGGGTCTATTGTACACAGCCTTTCCCTACATTTCTGCAAGAGGCTGTTTCCAGGACTTGAACCCATGACCTCATGGTCACAAGGCAGCAGCTTTACCACTGCGCCAAGGCTCCCCTTCAAGTTTCAACTTACACCTAAACTAATAATTTGCAAGACTCCCTGTCAGTTAGGACTTGGGAGCATGAGGATGTCACTAAGATAACTCTAGGCATGTCCCAACTAACACAAGACAAAAGGTAGTTCTTGCAGGTTTTAGTCATAAATCTGTAAAACAAATGGCATGGATCATGAAAGTGGCATTTTACCGGAACTCGCGGAACTTCTGATTTGACAAGGCCTTCAACGGTGTCGTGTAGAAGAGACGCCTTCCTCTGGCAACTGTTGCCACAGCTGCAGCTTCTGCGATTAGTGTCTTCCCGCTACTTGTAGGTGCAGAAACTACTACGGACGAGCCTCTTAGAAATGCTTGTATAGCCAGGCGCTACAAGAAGATAGGAAACAGTGTAAAAAAACATGTTATGTCACTCCAAAGAATAATCAGGAAGGAATGTTCACTGTCTCATCTCTGTGTGTAAAATAATATTAGCATCAAGCTTTAAAACTTTTTACTATTGCCAAAGGGGAAGAGGTGGATTTGTTTGCAGAAAACCAAAGCAATAATTTTACCCCCTAACTATTTCAGCCAGTTAGCTTGAAATGGACTCAACATTACAATTTCAACACAAGTAAGCTAGCTTTTTATCAAGACATGAAAGCCTTAGTGCTGCTCATTGCGCTAAACAACTTGAAAGCAGCTCATCAACTAACAATGCCATCTGAAATAAATAAAATAGATGATATAAATTGCAGTGCTTAATATGAACCAGACAAGATGGCCCCATCTTAAGGTAAATTGATGATATAATTGCAGTGTGACTATATGAAACATCCAAGATGATCCCATCTTAGTAAGCTCCCTAAGAAGAGAATATCTCCAACATCATCCTATAGCACAAATTACTGGAAGATATCTACCACGAAAAAACACAGTACAAAAGCAAGAACTCAGCGCTTATCACAGTCATTTACTGGTCAGGCAACTAAGTTTCTTTACATAACGAGAACATGATATTATTTGTGAGCTCCATGATGCCAAAAGTTAGGAAGTGTATTGCAGTAGACAACACAAGAGATATCCCCCGTCTAACCGCATGTATCTAACTAGCAGATTGGCCCGCACAATTGCATGGTTTACTGTGTTACAGTATCGGTACAAAACTTTCTTTGCGAGTTGATTTCTGAAAATTATATCTGCAAACAAAATACAGCTGCGATGTCTGATCATATGTTTATTTAGCATGATTTCTTTATTTTGAAATATCTGTCCCGTTATGTGAATGAGCGGATTGAGTTATAAGCAGTGCTACCACCTCTTTTTTATTTCCCTTTTTCTGATCACTGCGTTGCTAGGCCAGCCATCGAGTCTAAGTTTTCAAAATTTAGGTTCAACTAATTCAATGCTAGATGTTTCCCAACTTATTATGTATCTAGCCCTTCAAATTGGAGTCCACAAAAATTAAGGGTTAGATGCTTTAAACAAATTTATCGCATACTGATCTCTTTTTAAGAGGATTTAAATCAGCTGTCGCCCTTTTATTAGTAAGTAGATGGATGGATTCGACAAACTAGATGAAACTTAAAGATACTGGCACTGCTAGAGCTCCAAATGCCGATCATTCCGGTACTCCAAAATCGACAAACCCTCACCAAAACCCATGCAGCTTCACTGCGTGGAACCGGAATTAGCTCGTCCGCGCGAGTCAGGTACCTGAAACTTGTCGATGGGGAAGTCGTAGATCCCAGCGAGCTCATTGTAGTCGATGATATCGTCGCCGAACTCGCGCACCTCGGCGACGAGCTTGGCCACCTGCTGCGACTTGTACTGCTCCGACCGCTGCCTCCGCTCCGCGGTCTCCTGCCGCGAATCCTCCGCCGCCGCATCCCCCTCCTCCTCGTCCTCGCCGCCGCTCTCCTCTTCCAGCTCCTCGTCGCCCTCCCCGTCGTCGTCCTCGTCGTAGTCCGCGTCGCGGATGTCTATCTCGTCGTCATCCTCCTCCTCCTCCTCGTCCTCGTCGGACACGGACGCGGCGGCGCGGGAGGGGGAGCGCGCGGAGGGGCGGTGGAGCGGGGCGGCGTGGGCTTGGGCTTGGGCTGGGCGGCAGGGCAGGAGGAGAGTGGGCGGTGGGGTCTGGGGTGGCGCGTGGCGGGGCGCGGTGGGGAGCGGGAGGAGGAGCAGGAAGTGGGGGGCGAGGCAGTGCATGGCGGGAGGGTGTGGTGAACGGGTGATTCGGCCGGAAGAGGCGGGGGAAGACGAGATAATGCTAGGATTTTAATCTTCGCTCTTCCACATGGTCACCGGAAATGCGCCAACGGCCTGGGCTTTACCCCATGCGAACGGGTTTACGGGTTTATGGTGATGGAGGCCATGGGCGGGAGAAATTGTTGAGACGTTACTTGACCTTTGAAATTTTTGACAAATAATCGATTGGGTAGATCTTGTTATTGATTATTTGGGTGGATAATAGCATGTCTTTACTATTTTTATTATTTTTGGTGTTTGTCGTGTTGTCATGATTTAAGATGAATATATTAGAAGTTTTTCGTCAAAAAAATAAAAATTGCATGTCTTTACATAAAGTGTTTTTCTCCTTGAGAAGAAATGAGGAATATGTTTTCGTCTATATTAATAGCTAGATTTGTCTTCGTCCATTTTCACATCGTACGAGAAGGGTTGGGGCACGCTTCTTTGCACCGTTGGTGTTGTTGAATTTCATAACAAAAATGTTATTTTGTTTGGCGTGTGTGAAAGATGACTAGGTGTGTTTTCTTTTTATAATATGGTGTTTTGGTGGGCCCTTTTTAACAATGTGATATTGTGTTATCTACTAATCAATTCACACATACATAGATAAGTTTCTGACGCTGCTGGTCGTGTGTACTATATTGATGCTACAGTATCGCATGTTGGTGATTTTTCCTTGTGGGGTGCGTAAGAAACTTGGCATGATGTAGGGGGAGTCTAAACCTGGGTACAACATTGTGTCTTGCATCGTCTCAACCTCAGAGTTCTATTAGCGGGATCCTTGTATCGCCTCCTCCCCATCATTTTTGACTAGGTATACCGTATACCCTATATGCATAATGAACACAAATCTGGGAGCAACAACTGGTGCAAACCGTAGGGCGACACATTGATCTCGTCTAGGTGGGACCATCAAGATTCCTCTCGGTTGGACTCGGATTCCTCTCAAGGAGACTGTTCATGAATTTCCGCGGGACAAGGCCTCAACAGTGACCTCAGCATCCCCGCCATGGTCAGGCCCATGCAATTGGGGCTATCCCCAGCATGATTTCTCCTCGTCAAGCATCTTCAACCACCTCAACAACCATAAGGATGGTGTGCTCCCAGAAGTCAAGGTGGGCATATTCCGCTCATCCCATATATCATTTAGTCCGGTCACCACACGTATTCGATGTGTCGATCAAGAAGTGGCTTGCGGGGAGAGAGCGGTCTGAAGCTCATTCTCCGCGGGCCAAGAGGAACAAGAACAAGGGTGACAAGCGTGAGCTGGAAGGGGTGTTGACTCGCCCCCATTAGGGAGAGTCTCTTATGTGGTGTATCTTGACCTAGCCGCTAAGGTTGTGGACTCCCTAACCTTTGGGCTCCGATATTTGTAGGATCGAGTATAGGGTCATTGTTGGGGAACGTTGCATAGAAAATCAAAAAATTCTACGCACACGCAAGATCTATCCATGGAGATGCATAGCAACGAGAGGGGAAGAGCATCTACATACCCTTGTAGATCGCTAAGTGGAAGCGTTTATCAACGCGGTTGATGTAGTCGTACACCTTCACGATCCGTCCCGATCAAGTACCGAACGTACGACACCTCCACGTTCAGCACACGTTCAGCTCGATGACGTCCTCGCCTTCTCGATCCAGCAAGAGAGGCGAAGTAGTAGATGAGTTCCGGCAGCACGACGGCATGGTGACGATGGTGATGAAACTATCCGCAGGGCTTTGCCAAGCACAACGGACGTGGACGGAGGAGGAATTAGAACTAGAGGGAGAGGGAGGGGCCGCACACGGCTTGGGGATCGTGGTGTTTGTTGCCCCTCTCCCTCCTCACATATATATAGGTTGGGGGAGGGGAGGCAACCCTAGGGCGCCCCCAAGGGGCCGGCGGCTAGCCCTAGCCTCCTGTCCTAGGCGCCTCCCCCCTTTCCATATTTGGGCACGGAGGAGAAGGCAAGAGGGGGGCCGACGGCTGCCCTGCCTAGGCGCCCCCCCCCCTTCCTTCCTGGTGCGTGGGCAAGGGAGGTGGGGCGCGCCCAGCCCCTTAGTGGGCTGGTGCGCCTCCCTCCTTTGGCCCATGAGGCCCGCCATGTGCCGGTGGCCTCCCGGAACCCCTTTCGGCACTCCGATAAAACCCTGGTGCATTCCGAAACCTTTCTGGAGACCAAATAGTATCGTCCTATATATCAATCTTTACCTTCGGACCATTCCGAAGCTCGTCATCATGTCCGTGATCTCATCCGGGACTCCGAACAACATTCAGTCACCAATTCACATAACTCATATAATACTATATCGTCAACAAACGTTAAGCGTGCGGACCCTACGGGTTCGAGAATGATGTAGACATGACCGAGACGCTTCTCCAGTCAATAACCAATAGCGGGACCTGGATGCCCATATTGGTTCCTACATATTCTACGGAGATCTTTATCGGTCGAACCTTTATGACAACATATGTAATTCTCTTTGTCTGTCGGTATGTTACTTGCCCGAGATCCGATCGTCGGTATCTCCATACCTAGTTCAATCTTGTTACTGGCAAGTCTATTTACTCGTTCCGTAATACATCATCTCGTAACTAACTCCTTAGTCACTTTGCTTGCAAGCTTCTTGTGATGCTGTATTACCGAGAGGGCCCAGAGATACCACTCCGTCACACGGAGTGACAAATCCCAATCTCAATTCACGCCAACTCAACAGACACCTTCGGAGATACCTGTAGAGCATCTTTATGATCACCCAGTTACGTTGTGACCTTTGATAGCACACAATGTATTCCTCCGGTATCCGGGAGTTGCATGATCTCATGGTCGAAGGAATATGTATTTGACATTAAGAAAGCAGTAGCAATAAACTGAACGATCATATGCTATGCTAACGGATGGGTCTTGTCCATCACAGCATTTTCCTAATGATGTGATCCCGTTATCAAGTGACAACACATGTCTATGGTTAGGAAACCTTAACCATCTTTTGATCAACGAGCTAGTCTAGTAGAGGCTTACTAGGGACACGGTATTTGTTTCTGTATCCACACATGTATTTAAGTTTCCGGTCAATACAATTCTAGCATGAATAATAAACCTTTATCATGATTAAGGAAATATAATAATAACCACTTTATTATTGCCTCTAGGGCATATTTCCAACAGTCTCCCACTTGCACTAGAGTCAATAATCTAGATTACATAGTAATGAATCTAACACCCATGGAGTCTTGGTGCTGATCATGTTTTGCCCGCGGAAGAGGTTTAGTCAACGAGTCTGCCACATTCAGATCCGTATGTATTTTGCAAATTTCTATGTCTCCATCCTTGACCTTTTCATGAATGGAGTTGAAGCGTCTCTTGATGTGTTTGGTTCTCTTGTGAAACCTGGATTCCTTTGCTAAGGCAATTGCTTCAGTGTTGTCACAAAAGATTGTCATTGGACCCGATGCACTAGGTATTGCACCCAGATCGGATATGAACTCCTTCATCCAGACTCCTTCATGCGTCGCTTCCGAAGCAGCTATGTACTCCGCTTCACACGTAGATCCCGCCACGATGCTCTGCTTGGAACTGCACCAACTGACAACTCCACCATTCAATATAAATACGTATCCGGTTTGTGACTTAGAGTCATCCGGATCTGTGTCGAAGGTAGCATCGACGTAACCCTTTACGACGAGCTCTTCGTCACCTCCATAAACAAGAAACATATCCTTGGTCCTTTTCAGGCACTTTAGGGTATTCTTGACCGCTGTCCAGTGATCCACTCCTGGATTACTTTGGTACCTCCCTGCCAAACTTATGGCAAGGCACACATCAGGTCTGGTACACAGCATGGCATACATAATAGAACCTATGGCTGAGGCATAGGGAATGACTTTCATTCCTCTCTATCTTCTGCCGTGGTGGGACTTTGAGTCTGACTCAATTTCACACCTTGCAACACAGGCAAGAACCCTTTCTTTGACTGGTCCATTTTGAAATTCTTCAGAACTTTGTCAAGGTATGTGCTTTGTGAAAGTCCTACTAAGCGTCTCAATCTATCCCTATAGATCTTGATGCCCAATATATAAGCAGCTTCACCGAGGTCTTTCATTGAAAAATTCTTATTCAAGTATCCTTTTATGCTATCCAGAAATTCTATATCATTTCCAATCAGTAATATGTCATCCACATATAACACCAGAAATGCTACAGAGCTCCCACTCACTTTCTTGTTAATGCAGGCTTCTCCGTAAGTCTGTATAAAACCATATGCTTTGATCACATCATCAAAGCGTATATTCCAACTCCGAGATGCTTGCACCAGTCCATAAATGGATCGTTGGATCTTGCACACTTTGTTAGCACCTTTAGGATCGAAAAAACCTTCTGGTTGCATCATATACAACTCTTCTTTAAGAAACCCATTAAGGAATGCAGTTTTGACGTCCATTTGCCAGATTTCATAATCATAAAATATGGCAATTGCTAACATGATTCGGACAGACTTAAGCATCGCTATGGGTGAGAAAGTCTCATCGTAGTCAACCTCTTGAACTTGTCAAAAACCTTTTGCGACAAGTCGAGCTTTGTGGACAGTGATATTACCATCAGCGTCCGTCTTCTTCTTGAAGATCCATTTATTCTCAATGGCTTGTCGATCATCGGGCAAGTCTACCAAAGTCCATACTTTGTTCTCATACATGGATCCTATCTCAGATTTCATGGCCTCAAGCCATTTGTTGGAATCTGGGCTCATCATAGCTTCTTCATAGTTCGTAGGTTTGCCATTCTCTAACAACATGACTTCCAGGACAGGATTACCGTACCACTCTGGTGCGGTACGTGTTCTGGTCGATCTACGAGGTTCAGTAGTAACTTGATCTGAAGTTTCATGATCATCATCATTAGCATCCTCTCTAGTTGGTGTAGGCATCACGGGAACGGTTTTCTCTGATGTGCTACTTTTCAATTCGAGAGAAGGTACAACTACCTCATCAAGTTCTACTTTCCTCCCACTCACTTCTTTCGAGAGAAACTCCTTCTCTAGAAAGGACCCATTCTTGGCAACAAAGATCTTGCCTTCGGATCTGTGGTAGAAGGTATACCCAATAGTTTCTTTAGGGTATCCTATGAAGACGCACTTCTCCGCTTTGGGTTCGAGCTTATCAGGCTGAAGCCTTTTGACATAAGCATCGCATCCCCAAACTTTAAGAAACGACAACTTAGGTTTATTGCCAAACCATAGTTCATACGGTGTCATCTCAACGGATTTAGACGGTGCCCTATTTAACGTGAATGCGGTTGTCTCTAATGCATAACCCCAAAATTTTAAAGGCAAATCTGTAAGAGACACCATAGAACGCACCATATCTAATAAAGTACGGTTACGACATTTGAACACACCATTACGCTGTGGTGTTCCAGGTGGCGTGAGTTGTGAAACAATTCCATATTGTCTTAAATGAAGGCCAAACTCGTAACTCAAATATTCGCCTCCGGATCAGATCGTAGAAACTTTTTTTTCTTGTTACGATAATTCTCCACTTCACTCTGAAATTCTTTGAACTTTTCAAATGTTTCAGATTTGTATTTCATTAAGTAGATATACCCATACCTACTTAAATCAATTGTGAAGGTTAGAAAATAACGATACCCGCCGCGTGCTTCAACACTCATCGGACCGCATACATCGGTATGTATTATTTCCAATAAGTCATTAGCTCGCTCCATTGTTCCGGAGAACGGAGTTTTAGTCATCTTACCCATGAGGCATGGTTCGCAAGTATCAAATGATTCATAATCAAGTGATTCCAAAAGTCCATCTGCATGGAGTTTCTTCATGCGTTTTACACCAATATGACCTAAACGGCAGTGCCACAAGTATGTTGCACTATCATTATCAACTTTGCATCTTTTGGCATCCATACTACGAATATGTGTATCACTACGATCGTGATTCAACAAGAATAGACCATTCATCAAAGGTGCATGACCATAAAAGATATTACTCATATAAATAGAACAACCATTATTCTCTGACTTAAATGAATAACCATCTCACAATAAACAAGATTCAGATGTAATGTTCATGCTCAACGCTGGCACCAAATAACAATTATTGAGGTCTAAAACTAATCCCGAAGGTAGATGTAGAGGTAGCGTGCCGACGGCGATCACATCAACCTTGGAACCATTCCCAACGCACATCATCACCTCGTCCTTGGCCAATCTTCGTTTATTCCGCAGCTCCTGTTTCGAGTTACAAATATGAGCAACCGAACCAGTAGCAAATACCCAGGTGCTACTACGAGCATTAGTAAGGTACACATCAATAACATGTATATCAAATATACCTTTGTTCACTTTGCCATCCTTCTTATCTGCCAAGTATTTGGGGCAGTTCCGCTTCCAGTGACCATTTTCTTTGCAGTAGAAGCACTCAGTTTCAGGCTTGGGTCCAGCTTTGTGTTTCTTCACGGGAGCGGCAACTTGCTTGCCATTCTTCTTGAAGTTCCCTTTCTTTCCCTTGCCCTTTTTCTTGAAACTAGTGGTCTTGTTAACCATCAACACTTGATGCTCCTTCTTGATTTCTACCTCCACCGATTTCAGCATCGCGAAGAGCTCGGGAATCATTTTCGTCATCCCTTGCATATTATAGTTCATCACGAAGCCTTTGTAGCTTGGTGGCAGTGACTGAAGAACTCTCTCAATAACACTCTCAACTGGAAGATCAATTCCCAGCTGAGTCAAGTGGTTATGATACCCAGATATTTTGAGTATGTGTTCACTGACAGAATTGTTCTCCTCCATCTTACAGCTAAAGAACTTGTTGGAGACTTCATATCTCTCAACTGGGCATTTGCTTGAAATATTAACTTCAGCTCTTGGAACATCTCATATGCTCTGTGGCGTTCAAAACGCTTTTGAAGTCCCGGTTCTAAGCCGTAAAGCATGGCGCACAGAACTATCGAGTAGTCATCAGATCAAGCTTGCCAGACATTCATAACATCTGCTTCAGCTCCTGCAGCAGGTCTGTCACCTAGCGGTGCATCAAGGACATAATTCTTCTGCGCAGCAATGAGGATAGTCCTCAAGTTACGGACCCAGTCCGTGTAGTTGCTACCATCATCTTTCAACTTAGCTTTCTCTAGGAACACATTAAAATTCAAGGGAACGGTAGCACGGGCCATTGATCTACAACATAGATATGCAAAAACTATTAAGACTAAGTTCATGATAAATTTTAGTTCAAATAATCAAATTACTAATGAACTCCCACTTAAATCAACATTCCTCAAGTTGTCTAAGTGATACATGATCCAAATCAACTAACCCATGGCCGATCATCACGTGAGATGGGGTAGTCTTCAATGGTGAACATCTCTATGTTGATCATATCTACTATATGACTCACGTTCGACCTTTCAGTCTCTAGCATTCCGAGACCATGGCTGTACATGCTAGGCTCGTCAAGTTTAACCCAAGTATTCTGCATGTGCAAAACTGGCTTACACCCATTGTATGTGAACGTAGAATCTATCACACCCGATCATCACGAGGTGTTTCAAAACGACGAACTTTGGCAATGGTGCATACTCAGGGAGAACACTTTTTATCTTGAAATTAAGTGAAGGGATCATCTTATAATGCTACCGCCGTTCTAAGCAAAATAAGATGCATAAAGGATAAATATCGCATGCAATAAAAATATGTGACATGATATGGCCATCATCATCTTGTGCTTTTGATCTCCATCTCCAAAGCATCGGCATGATCTCCATTGTCACTGGCACGACACCTTGATCTCCATCGTAGCGTCGGGGTCGTCTCGCCAACTATTACTTCTACAACTATTGCTAACGCATAGCCATAAAGTAAAGCAGTTACATGGCGCTTAAGTGATTGACACGCAGGTCATACAATAATTAAAGACAACCCTAAGGCTCCTGCCGGTTGTCGTACTCATCGACATGCAAGTCGTGAACTTATTACAAAACATGATCATCTCATACATCAACATATATCATATCATATCTTGACCATATCACATCACAACATGCCCTGCAAAAACAAGTCAGACGTCCTCTACTTTGTTGTTGCAAGTTTTACGTGGCTGCTACGGGTAACTAGCAAGAACCATTCTTACCTACGCAAAACTACAACGGTGATTATCAAGTTGCTATTTAACCTTCTGCAAGGACCGCCGTAGTAAAATCTGATTCAACTAAAGTAGGAGAAACAGACACCCGACAGCCACCTTTATGCAAAACAAGTTGCATGTCAGTCGGTGGAACCGGTCTCATGTGCATGGACATGTAAGGTTGGTTCGGGCCGCTTCATCCCACAATGCCGCCGAATCAAAATAAGACATTGGTGGGAAGCAATATGAACATCACCGCCCACAACTCCTTTGTGTTCTACTCGTGCATATCATCTACGCATAGACCTGGCTCATGATGCCACTGTTGGGGAACGTTGCATGGAAAACAAAAAAAATTCTACGCACACGCAATATCTATCCATGGAGATGCATAGCTACGAGAGGGGGAGAGCATCTAGATACCCTTGTAGATCGCTAAGCGGAAGCGTTTATCAACACGGTTGATGTAGTCGTACACCTTCACGATCCGTCCCGATCAAGTACCGAACGTACGACACCTCCGTGTTCAGCACACGTTCAGCTCGATGACGTCCTCGCCTTCTCGATCCAGCAAGAGAGGCGAAGTAGTAGATGAGTTCCGGCAACACGACGGCGTGGTGATGGTGGTGATGAAACTATCCGCAGGGCTTCACCAAGCACAACGGACGTGGGCGGAGGAGGAACTGGAACTAGAGGGAGAGGGGGCACCGCACACGGCTTGGGGATTGTGGTGTTTGTTGCCCCTCTCCCTCCTCACATATATATAGGTGCGGGGAGGGGAGTGATGACCCACAAGTATAGGGGATCTATCATAGTCCTTTCGATAAGTAAGAGTGTCGAACCCAACGAGGAGCAGAAGGAAATGACAAGCGATTTTCGGCAAGGTATTCTCTGCAAGCACTGAAATTATCGGTAACAGATAGTTTTGTGATAAGGTAATTCGTAACGGGTAACAAGTAACAAGTGTAACTAAGGTGCAACAAGGTGGCCCAATCCTTTTTGTAGCAAAGGACAAGCCTGGACAAACTCTTATATAAAGCAAAGCGCTCCCGAGGACACATGGGAATTGTTGTCAAGTTAGTTTTCATCATGCTCATATGATTCGCGTTCGTTACTTTGATAATTCGATATGTGGGTGGACCGGTGCTTGGGTGCTGTCCTTACTTGGACAAGCCTCCCACTTATGATTAACCCCTCTCGCAAGCATCCGCAACTACGAAAGAAGAATTAAGATAAATCTAACCATAGCATGAAACATATGGATTCAAATCAGCCCCTTACGAAGCAACGCATAAACTAGGGTTTAAGCTTCTGTCACTCTAGCAACCCATCATCTACTTATTACTTCCCAATGCCTTCCCCTAGGCCCAAATCATGGTGAAGTGTCATGTAGTAGACGTTCACATAACACCACTAGAGGAAAGACAACATACATCTCATCAAAATATCGAACGAATACCAAATTCACATGATTACTTATAACAAGACTTATCCCATTCCTGAGGAACAAACGTAACTACTCACAAAGCATATTCATGTTCATAATCAGAGAGGTATTGAATATCATTAAGGATCTGAACATATGATCTTCCACCGAATAAACCAACTAGCATCAACTACAAGGAGTAATCAACACTATTAGCAACCCACATGTACCAATCTGAGGTTTTGAGACAAAGATCGGATACAAGAGATGAACTAGGGTTTGAGAGGAGATGGTGCTGGTGAAGATGTTGATGGAGATTGACTCCCTCTCGATGAGAGGATCGTTGGTGATGACGATGGCTTCGATTTCCCCCTCCCGGAGGGAAGTTTCCCCGGCAGAACAACTCCGCCGGAGCCCTAGATTGCTTCTGCCCAAGTTCCGCCTCGAGACGGTGGCGCTTCGTCCCGAAAGCTTCCTTCTGATTTTTTCCAGGTCAAAACCCTCCATATAGCAGAGGATGGGCACCGAAGACTGTTGGGGAACGTAGTAGTAAATCAAAAAAAATTCTACGCATCACCAAGATCAATCTATGGAGAGACTAGCAACGAGAGAGAGAGGAGTGCATCTCCATACCCTTGAAGATCGCGATGCGGAAGCGTTGCAAGAACGCGGTTGGAGGAGTCGTACACGCAGCGATTCAGATCGCGGTCGATTCCGATCTGAGCACCGAACAACGGCGCCTCCGCGTTCAACACACGTGCAGCCCGGTGACGTCTCCCGCGCCTTGATCCAGCAAGGAGGAGGGAGAGGTTGGGGAAGACAACTCCGGCAGCACGACGGCGTGGTGGTGGAGTTGGCAGTTCTCCGGCAGGGCTTCGCCAAGCTCAACGGAGGAGGAGGGGGTGTTGGAGAGGGGGAGGGCTGCGCCTTGGATGAGGTGCTGCTGCCCTCCCTCCTCCCCTCTATTTATAGGGCCAAGGGGGAAGGGGTTCGGCCCCTCTAGATCAGATCTAGAGGGGGGGCGGCAGCCAGGGGGAGGGGGCTTGCCCCCCAAGCCAAGGGGGCGCCCCCCTTTAGGGTTTCCCCCAACCCTAGGCGCATGGGCCCTAGGGGGGGATGGTGCCCAGCCCACTTAGGGGCTGGTTCCCTCCCCCATACAGCCCATAGGGCCCTCCGGGGCAGGTGGACCCTCCCGGTGGACCCCCGGAACCCCTTCGGTGGTCCTGGTACAATACCGGAAAACCCCCGAACACTTTCGGTGACCGTATGATGACTTCCCATATATAAATCTTCACCTCCGGACCATTCCGGAACACCTCGTGACATCCGGGACTCCAAACAACATTCGGTAACCACATACTATTTCCCATAACAACCCTAGTGTCACCGAACCTTAAGTGTGTAGACCCTACGAGTTCGGGAACCATGCAGACATGACCGAGACATCTCTCCGGCCAATAACCAACAGCGGGATCTGGATACCCATGTTGGCTCCCACATGTTCCACGATGATCTCATCGGATGAACCACGATGTCGAGGATTCAATCAATCCCGTATACAATTCCCTTTGTCTACCGGTATGATACTTGCCCGAGATTCGATCGTCGGTATCCCTATACCTTGTTCAATCTCGTTACCGGCAAGTCTCTTTACTCGTTTCGTAACGCATGATCCCGTGGCTAACTCTTTAGTCACATTGAGCTCATTATGATGATGCATTAACGAGTGGGCCCAGAGATACCTCTCCGTCATACGGAGTGACAAATGCCAGTCTCGATTCGCGCCAACCCAACAGACACTTTCGGAGATACCTATAGTGCACCTTTATGGTCACCCAGTTACGTTGTGACATTTGATACACCCAAAGCATTCCTACGGTATCCGGGAGTTGCACAATCTCATGGTCTAAGGAAATGATACTTGACATTAGAAAAGCTTTAGCAGACGAACTACACTATCTAGTGCTATGCTTAGGATTGGGTCTTGTCCATCACATCATTCTCCTAATGATGTGATCCCGTTATCAACGACATCCAATGTCCATGGTCAGGAAACCGTAACCATCTATTGATCAACGAGCTAGTCAACTAGAGGCTCACTAGGGACATGTTGTGGTCTATGTATTCACACATGTATTACGATTTCCGGATAACACAATTATAGCATGAACAATAGACAATTATCATGAACAAGGAAATATAATAATAACCACTTTATTATTGCCTCTAGGGCATATTTCCAACAGTCTCCCACTTGCACTAGAGTCAATAATCTGGTTACATTGTGATGAATCGAACACCCATAGAGTTCTGGTGTTGATCATGTTTTGCTCGTGGAAGAGGTTTAGTCAACGGATCTGCGACATTCAGATCCGTATGCACTTTACAAATATCTATGTCTCCATCTTGAACATGTTCACGAATGGAGTTGAAGCGACGCTTGATATGCCTGGTCTTCTTGTGAAATCTGGGCTCCTTGGCAAGGGCAATAGCTCCAGTGTTGTCACAGAAGAGAGTCATTGGGCCCGACGCATTGGGAATAACTCCTAGGTCGGTGATGAACTCCTTCATCCAGACTGCTTCCTGTACTGCCTCCGAGGCTGCTATGTATTCCGCTTCACATGTAGATCCCGCCATGACGCTCTGCTTGCAACTGCACCAGCTGACTGCCCCACCATTCAAAATATACACGTATCCAGTTTGTGACTTGGAGTCATCCAGATCTGTGTCGAAGCTAGCATCGACGTAACCCTTTACGACGAGCTCTTCGTCACCTCCATAAACGAGAAACATATCCTTAGTCCTTTTCAGGTACTTCAGGATGTTCTTGACTGCTGTCCAGTGTTCCATGCCGGGATTACTTTGGTACCTTCCTACCAAACTTACGGCGAGGTTCACATCAGGTCTGGTACACAGCATGGCATACATAATAGACCCTATGGCTGAGGCATAGGGGATGACACTCATCTTTTCTCTATCTTCTGCCGAGGTCGGGCATTGAGCCGTGCTCAATCTCACACCTTGTAATACAGGTAAGAACCCCTTCTTGGACTGATCCATATTGAACTTCTTCAATATCTTGTCAAGGTATGTGCTTTGAGAAAGACCAATGAGGCATCTCGATCTATCTCTATAGATCTTGATGCCTAATATGTAAGCAGCTTCTCCAAGGTCCTTCATTGAAAAACACTTATTCAAGTAGGCCTTTATGCTTTCCAAAAATTCTATATCATTTCCCATTAATAGTATGTCATCCACATATAATATGAGAAATGCTACAGAGCTCCCACTCACTTTCTTGTAAACACAGGCTTCTCCATAAGTCTGTGTAAACCCAAACGCTTTGATCATCTCATCAAAGCAAATGTTCCAACTCCGAGATGCTTGCACCAGCCCATAGATTGAGCGCTGGAGCTTGCATACCTTGTCAGCATTATTAGGATCGACAAAACCTTCCGGCTGCATCATATACAACTCTTCCTTAAGGAAACCATTAAGGAATGCCGTTTTGACGTCCATTTGCCATATCTCATAATCATAGAATGCGGCAATTGCTAACATGATTCAGACAGACTTCAGCTTCGCTACGGGTGAGAAGGTCTCATCGTAGTCAACCCCTTGAACTTGTCGATAACCCTTAGCGACGAGTCGAGCCTTATAGATGGTCACATTACCATCCGCGTCTGTCTTCTTCTTAAAGATCCATTTGTTCTCTATGGCTTGCCGATCATCGGGCAAGTCTGTCAAAGTCCATACTTCGTTTTCATACATGGATCCTATCTCAGATTTCATGGCTTCTAGCCATTTGTTGGAATCCGGGCCCGCCATCGCTTCTTCATAGTTCGAAGGTTCACCATTGTCTAACAACATGATTTCTAGGACAGGGTTGCCGTACCACTCTGGTGCGGAACGTGTCCTCGTGGACCTACGAATTTCAGTAGCAACTTGATCCGAAGTTTCATGATCATCATCATTAACTTCCTCTCTAGTCGGTGCAGGCACCACAGAAACATCTTCCTGAGCTGCGCTACTCTCCGGTTCAAGAGGGGGTACCTCATCAAGTTCTACTTTCCTCCCACTTACTTCTTTCGAGAGAAACTCTTTCTCCAGAAAGGATCCATTCTTGGCAACAAAGATCTTGCCTTCGGATCTAAGGTAGAAGGTATACCCAATAGTTTCCTTAGGGTATCCTATGAAGACGCATTTTTCCGATTTGGGTTCGAGCTTTTCAGGTTGAAGTTTCTTGACATAAGCATCACATCCCCAAACTTTCAGAAACGACAGCTTAGGTTTCTTCCCAAACCATAATTCATACGGTGTTGTCTCAACGGATTTCGACGGAGCCCTATTTAAAGTGAATGCGGCAGTCTCTAAAGCATAACCCCAAAATGATAGCGGTAGATTGGTAAGAGACATCATAGATCGCACCATATCCAATAGAGTGCGATTACGACATTCGGACACACCATTACGCTGAGGTGTTCCAGGCGGCGTGAGTTGTGAAACAATTCCACATTTCCTTAAGTGTGTGCCAAACTCGTGACTCAAATATGCCCCTCCACGATCTGATCGTAAGAACTTTATTTTCCTGTCACGTTGATTCTCAACCTCACTCTGAAATTCCTTGAACTTTTCAAAGGTCTCAGACTTGTGTTTCATTAAGTAGACATACCCATATCTACTTAAGTCATCAGTGAGGGTGAGAACATAACGATAACCACCGCGAGCCTCAACGCTCATTGGACCGCACACATCAGTATGTATGATTTCCAATAAGTTGGTTGCTCGCTCCATTGTTCCGGAGAACGGAGTCTTGGTCATTTTGCCCATGAGGCATGGTTCGCACGTGCCAAATGATTCATAATCAAGAGACTCCAAAAGTCCATCTGCATGGAGTTTCTTCATGCGTTTGACACCAATGTGACCAAGGCGGCAGTGCCACAAGTATGTGGGACTATCATTATCAACCTTACATCTTTTGGCATTCACACTATGAATATGTGTAACATCACGTTCGAGATTCAATAAAAATAAACCATTGACCAGCGGGGCATGACCATAAAACATATCTCTCATATAAATAGAACAACCATTATTCTCGGATTTAAATGAGCAGCCATCTCGCATCAAACGAGATCCTGATACAATGTTCATGCTCAAAGCTGGTACTAAATAACAATTATTGAGGTTTAAAACTAATCCCGTAGGCAGATGTAGAGGTAGCGTGCCGACGGCGATCACATCGACCTTGGAACCATTCCCGACGCGCATCGTCACCTCGTCCTTCGCCAGTCTCCGCTTATTCCGCAGCTCCTGTTTTGAGTTACAAATATGAGCAACCGCGCCGGTATCAAATACCCAGGAGCTACTACGAGCGCTGGTAAGGTACACATCAATAACATGTATATCACATATACCTTTGGTATTGCCGGCCTTCTTATCCGCTAAGTACTTGGGGCAGTTCCGCTTCCAGTGACCGTTTCCCTTGCAATAAAAGCATTCAGTCTCAGGTTTGGGTCCATTCTTTGGCTTCTTCCCGGTAGCTTGCTTACCGAGCGTGGCAACTCCCTTGCCGTCCTTCTTGAAGTTCTTTTTACCCTTGCCTTTCTTGAACTTAGTGGTTTTATTCACCATCAACACTTGATGTTCCTTTTTGATCTCCACCTCCGCTGATTTCAGCATTGAATATACCTCAGGAATGGTTTTTTCCATCCCCTGCATATTGAAGTTCATCACAAAGCTCTTGTAGCTAGGTGGAAGCGACTGAAGGATTCTGTCAACGACCGCGTCATCCGGGAGATTAACTCCCAGCTGAGACAAGCGGTTGTGCAACCCAGACATTTTGAGTATATGCTCGCTGACAGAACTATTCTCCTCCATCTTACAACTGTAGAACTTGTCGGAGACTTCATATCTCTCGACCCGGGCATGAGCTTGGAAAACCATTTTCAGCTCTTGGAACATCTCATATGCTCCGTGTTGCTCAAAACGCTTTTGGAGCCCCGGTTCTAAGCTGTAAAGCATGCCGCACTGAACCAGGGAGTAATCATCACTACGCGACTGCCAGGCGTTCATAACGTCTTGAGTTGCCGGGAAAACAGGTGCGTCACCTAGCGGTGCTTCAAGGACATAAGCTTTCTTGGCAGCTATGAGGATGATCCTCAGGTTACGGACCCAGTCTGTGTAGTTGCTACCATCGTCTTTCAGCTTGGTTTTCTCTAGGAACGCGTTGAAGTTGAGGGCAACATTAGCGTGGGCCATTTGATCTACAAGACATATTGTAAAGATTTTAGACTAAGTTCATGATAATTAAGTTCATCTAATCAAATTATTCTATGAACTCCCACTCAGATAGACATCCCTCTAGTCATCTAAGTGATACATGATCCGAATCGACTAGGCCGTGTCCGATCATCACGTGAGACGGACTAGTCATCAACGGTGAACATCTCCATGTTGATCGTATCTTCTATACGACTCATGTTCGACCTTTCGGTCTTCCGTGTTCCGAGGCCATGTCTGTACATGCTAGGCTCGTCAAGTCAACCTAAGTGTTTTGCATGTGTAAATCTGGCTTACACCCGTTGTATTCGAACGTTAGAATCTATCACACCCGATCATCACGTGGTGCTTCGAAACAACGAACCTTCGCAACGGTGCACAGTTAGGGGGAACACTTTCTTGAAATTTTAGCGAGGGATCATCTTATTTATGCTATCGTCGTTCTAAGCAAATAAGATGTAAAAAGATGATAAACATCACATACAATCAAATAGTGACATGATATGGCCAATATCATTTTGCTCCTTTTGATCTCCATCTTCGGGGCACCATGATCATCATCGTCACCGGCATGACACCATGATCTCCATCATCATGATCTCCATCATCGTGTCTTCATGAAGTTGCCTCGCCAACTATTACTTCTACTACTATGGCTAACGGTTAGCAATAAAGTAAAGTAATTACATGGCGTTTTTCATTGACACGCAGGTCATACAATAAATTACGACAACTCCTATGGCTCCTGCCGGTTGTCATACTCATCGACATGCAAGTCGTGATTCCTATTACAAGAACATGATCAATCTCATACATCACATATATCATTCATCACATCCTTTTGGCCATATCACATCACACGGCATAAGCTGCAAGAACAAGTTAGACGTCCTCTAATTGTTGTTGCAAATTTTTTTTACGTGGCTGCTATAGGTTTCTAGCAAGAACGTTTCTTACCTACGCCACAACCACAACGTGATATGCCAATTTCTATTTACCCTTCATAAGGACCCTTTTCATCGAATCCGATCCGACTAAAGTGGGAGAGACAGACACCCGCTAGCCACCTTATGCAACTAGTGCATGTCAGTCGGTGGAACCTGTCTCACGTAAGCGTACGTGTAAGGTCGGTCCGGGCCGCTTCATCCGACGATGCCGCCGAATCAAGATAAGACTAGTAACGGCAAGTAAATTGACAAAATCGACGCCCACAACAACTTGTGTTCTACTCGTGCAAGAAACTACGCATAGACCTAGCTCATGATGCCACTGTTGGGGAACGTAGTAGTAAATCAAAATATTTTCTACGCATCACCAAGATCAATCTATGGAGAGACTAGCAACAAGAGAGAGAGGAGTGCATCTCCATACCCTTGAAGATCGCGATGCGGAAGCGTTGCAAGAACGCGGTTGGAGGAGTCGTACACGCAGCGATTCAGATCGCGGTCGATCCCGATCTGAGCACCGAACAACGGCGCCTCCGCGTTCAACACACGTGCAGCCCGGTGACGTCTCCCGCGCCTTGATCCAGCAAGGAGGAGGGAGAGGTTGGGGAAGACAACTCCGGCAGCATGACGGCGTGGTGGTGGAGTTGGCAGTTCTCCGGCAGGGCTTCGCCAAGCTCAACGGAGGAGGAGGGGGTGTTGAAGAGGGGGAGGGCTACGCCTTGGATGAGGTGCTGCTGCCCTCCCTCCTCCCCTCTATTTATAGGGCCAAGGGGGAAGGGGGCCGGCCCCTCTAGATTAGATCTAGAGGAGGGGCGGCGGCCAGGGGGAGGGGGCTTGCCCCCCAAGCCAAGGGGGCGCCCCCCTTTAGGGTTTCCCCCAACCCTAGGCGCATGGGCCCTAGGGGGGATGGCGCCCAGCCCACTTAGGGGCTGGTTCCCTCCCCCATACAGCCCATAGGGCCCTCCGGGGCAGGTGGACCCTCCCGGTGGACTCCCGGAACCCCTTCGGTGGTCCCGGTACAATACCGGAAAACCCCCGAACACTTCCGGTGACCGTATGATGACTTCCCATATATAAATCTTCACCTCCGGACCATTCCGGAACTCCTCGTGACATCCGGGATCTCATCCGGGACTTCGAACAACATTCGGTAACCACATACTATTTCCCATAACAACCCTAGCGTCACCGAACCTTAAGTGTGTAGACCCTACGGGTTCGGGAACCATGCAGACATGACCGAGACATCTCTCCGGCCAATAACCAACAGCGGGATCTGGATACCCATGTTGGCTCCCACATGTTCCACGATGATCTCATCGGATGAACCACGATGTCGAGGATTCAATCAATCCCGTATACAATTCCCTTTGTCTACCGGTATGATACTTGCCCGAGATTCGATCGTCGGTATCCCTATACCTTGTTCAATCTCGTTACCGGCAAGTCTCTTTACTCGTTCCGTAATGCATGATCCCGTGGCTAACTCTTTAGTCACATTGAGCTCATTATGATAATGCATTAACGAGTGGGCCCAGAGATACCTCTCCGTCATACGGAGTGACAAATCCCAGTCTCGATTCGCACCAACCCAACAGACACTTTCGGAGATACCTGTAGTGCACCTTTATGGTCACCCAGTTACATTGTGACGTTTGATACACCCAAAGCATTCCTACGGTATCCGGGAGTTGCACAATCTCATGGTCTAAGGAAATGATACTTGACATTAGAAAAGCTTTAGCAGACGAACTACACGATCTAGTGCTATGCTTAGGATTGGGTCTTGTCCATCACATCATTCTCCTAATGATGTGATCCCGTTATCAACGACATCCAATGTCCATGGTCAGGAAACCGTAACCATCTATTGATCAACGAGCTAGTCAACTAGAGGCTCACTAGGGACATGTTGTGGTCTATGTATTCACACATGTATTACGATTTCCGGATAACACAATTATAGCATGAACAATAGACAATTATCATGAACAAGGAAATATAATAATAACCACTTTATTATTGCCTCTAGGGCATATTTCCAACAGAGACCTGCCAAGGGGCCCATAAGCCCTAGGGGCACGCCTAGGGGGTAGGGCGCGCCCCCAGGCTTGTGGCCTCCTGGTGGGTCCCCTCTGGTATTTTCTTCGCCCAATATTTTTTATATATTCCAAAATAATTCTTCGTAAATTTTCAGGACTTTTGGAGTTGTGTAGAATAGGTCTCTCAGATTTGCTCATTTCCGATCCAGAATTCCAATTGCCGGCATTCTCCCTCTTTATGTAAACCTTGTAAAATAAGAGAGAAAAGGCATAAGTATTGTACCATAATGTGTAATAACAGCCCATGATGCAATAAATATCAACATAAAAGCATGATGCAAAATGGACGTATCAGGGAGGCAGCCCTAGGGCGCCCCCAAGGGGCTAGCGGCCAGCCCTGGCCTCCTGCCCTAGGCGCCTCCCCCCTTTCCATATTTGGGCACGGAGGAGAAGGCAGGAGGGGGGGCCGGCGGCTGCCTTGCCTAGACGCCCCCCTTTCCTTCCTGGCGCGTGGGCAAGGGAGGTGGGGCGCGCCCAGCCCCTTAGTGGTCTGGTGCGCCTCCCTTCTTTGGCCCATGAGGCCCACGAAGTGCCGGTGGCCTCCCGGAACCCCTTCCGGCACTCCAATAAAACCCCGGTGCATTTCGAAACCTTTTCGAAAACCAAATAGTATCGTCCTATATATCAATCTTTACCTCCGGACCATTCCGGAGCTCCTCGTCATGTCCGTGATCTCATCCGGGACTCCGAACAACATTCGGTCACCAATTCACATAACTAACATAATACTATATCGTCAACGAACGTTAAGCGTGCGGACTCTGCGGGTTCGAGAATGATGTAGACATGACCGAGACGCTTCTCCGGTCAATAACCAATAGCGGGACCTGGATGCCCATATTGGTTCCTACATATTCTACGAAGATCTTTATCGGTCGAACCTTTATGACAACATACGTAATTCCCTTTATCTGTTGGTATGTTACTTGCCCGAGATTCGATCGTCGGTATCTCCATACCTAGTTCAATCTTGTTACCGGCAAGTCTCTTTACTCGTTCCGTAATACATCATCTCGTAACTAACTCCTTAGTCACTTTGCTTGCAAGCTTCTTGTGATGCTGTATTACCAAGAGGGCCCAGAGATACCTCTCCGTCACACGAAGTGACAAATCTCAATCTCGATTCACGCCAACTCAACAGACACCTTCGGAGATACTTGTAGAGCATCTTTATGATCACCCAGTTACGTTGTGACATTTGATAGCACACAATGTATTTCTCCGGTATCCGGGATCTGCATGATCTCATGGTCGAAGGAATATGTATTTGACATTAAGAAAGCAGTAGCAATAAACTGAACGATCATATGTTATGCTAACGGATGGGTCTTGTCCATCACATCATTCTTCTAATGATGTGATCCCGTTATCAAGTGACAACACATGTCTATGGTTAGGAAACCTTAACCATCTTTTGATCAACGAGCTAGTCTAGTAGAGGCTTACTAGGGACACGGTATTTATTTATGTATCCACATATGTATTTAAGTTTCCGGTCAATACAATTCTAGAATGAATAATAAACCTTTATCATGATCAAGGAAATGTAATAATAACCACTTTATTATTGCCTCTAGGACATATTTCCAACAGTCATATGTCTCTTGCACCCCAATTAACCACCACAATGTACACCTTAACTCTACCGATGCCAACTTGGGCAAAAAAGGTGGGGGGAGGGGGGAGGCACTGACATGCTCCCCATACGAAAAACGCCGCCGACTCTCTTTTTACATCTTGTCTAAACCAGTCACATACGCGTGCAGGGGGCGCGGGTGGGGGGGGGGGGGGGGTGATTGCTACCACAACCCTTCGAGAAAAGAGAAAAACAGCTTCTCCGTCTCTGCCATACGCGCATTCGCCCAATGAGACCTCTGTTATTAATTGGCTCAAATTAATCTATCCATCCAAAAAAAAAACTAGGCGTTCTTTTCCATGGCTAAAATAATTTGTGTATCATCATCTAGGACATCTCCAATGATTGTCAATTTTGTCACCTAGGTTTTTTTTTATGATGTGACAGATGATATACGGGAAGAGGAGTAATATGTACGTAACAACAATCTTGGCACAAGCTCTAAGGTAAAATAAGAGAGCAAACTTAGATAAACCATATTAGAGTAGTTATATGATGATTTGTTGGTGGATGATAATGTCTCTTTTTACCAACAAACTAACTTACAAACTCTTTCCCATATCTCTGATGTCAGGGTCGCTGAAATGGTATAACAAAGTGCTGGACGCCATGTACACCGACAAAAGAAAATTGGAACCGATGAACTGAACGCATGGTGAAGCTGGTTTAATTATTGTAGACAAGAGTAGTCGATATGGTTGCAACAAAAAAGGAATGATAAGCGAGCAAGGGAGCACTAGTGGGCGTCCTCCTCCTCGCAGTGCTTGGTGTACTTGGCCGAGTCCAGCAGGCCCTCCAGCTCCGCCGGGCTGCTCGGCTTCACCTTGATCATCCACCCCTCCTCGTACGGGCTCGAGTTGATCTGCCAGCCACGGCGCAATCGCAGCAGCACAGTTCATTAGGATCGCTGCACGGACGTGAAAGGATTGCTAATCGACGGAGGCGAGGTGTTTGTTGTGCGTACCAGGCCGGGGGTCTCGGACAGCTTTGAGTTGACCTCGACGACCTCGCCGGAGATGGGCGAGTTGACGTCGCTGGTGGCCTTCACACTCTCCACGTTGCCGAAGGCTCCGCCCTGGCTCACCTTCGTGCCTGCCTCCGGCAGCTCCACGAACACCACCTCCCCGAGATGGCCCTGCACCCGCCAATTGTTATTGACGCAGGATTGACATATGAAAAGCATGCATGTAGGGAGTGCCGTTGGTTCACCTGGGCGTGGTCACTGATGCCAATCGTGGCCACGGAGCCGTCGTTCTTGACCCACTCGTGGGAGGAAGTGTACTTCAAGCCATCAATGACTGCAAACTCACATCAAAACCATTCAAAAACTTTCTCTAAACAAGACAAAGGCAAAGATGCTCAGAGAGCAACGGAGAAAACCATTCATTCAAACACGACCATAGCTTGAGCAGAGCAACTATTCCCATTTCTGAAAACAGTATCCCTCCTATTCTAAATGAAGATAAATTTTTTTCTCCTTTCGTTTTTGGGTTATATGCTAGTGGATATAACAACAAGGACCAAGGACATAATATACAGGTAAAAAACCACAATGTATTGAGTGCAAAGAGTTGGAATGTACAAGAAGTCAAGAACATTGCACACTACATGTGCCCTCTACCAAAAAGGAGAAACATATTGCTGAAGCAAAGATGTACCGGTGGAGAAGTATCTGGAGATCGAATAGGCCGGGGCAGCAGCCCTGGCGCCGCTGCTTGAAATCTTGAGTGCATTGGCAGCTGAGCTTGCCCACAGCCTCAGAGCCATTGTAGCCTAATTTAGCTGTTGCAACCTGAAGCAACAAAGTGAATGTGTGTTCTCTGCCCTCTCCTTGTAGGGGATGGTGGCTCGGTGGTAGTAGTGGAAAGAGGTCGTGGGAGGATAGGGAAAAGGAAATTGTTTGGCTCAGGAAGAGGGGGAGGAAATAAGAGGGGTAGGCAGGATAGGATTTCTATGGCTGATGGGTGCTCATTGCCTCATCCTTGCTTTAGAGCAGAGCCATTAAGGGGCCCCTCAGCTTGGTCCAAATTCGATTGATTAATGTTAAACAAATTTGAGATCTGAAAATCGTCCTAGGTATGTACTAGGAGTGATTGGACTATAGATCGGTCTATTTCAATCTACCATGTCCTCCGCGTGGGCATATTCTCATTAGTCAGCGGTGTCCTCACTGTACAACCCTCTAGTAGAGAGAATTTGTCTCTGCATTCGAGGAGCGCACGTAAATAGTAGTGATCTAAACGCTTTTATATTTCTTTACGGGGAGTATATTTTTAATGTGCGAACATTCTTCTTCAAAACGTGAACATCTATTCGAGATACATGAACATTTATCTTTATATACAAGAATTGTTAAAATATATAAATGATTTCTGAAAAATACACGGACATTTTTTTTCATATATGTGAATATTTTTTCTTGCAACCCGCAACCATTTGTTTGGCACAGAAAACATTTTTGAAAAAAAAATAGATGAACAGTATTTAAAAACACACTGATATATGCGGGTTTTTTTGCAACACATGGACATTTTTTTTTCTGACCCTTAAATGGGTTTATATAAAAGGTAAAATGAATATATTTTTAAAATTTATAACAAATAAAAAATAATGCTTGTTAGTGGGTCGCATTGGTTAAAAGAGTTTTAAAATATTGCAGGAAACCTAAAATATGCGCATTTTACATAGTGCGAAAAAATGCTCACGAACCTGTCAATAGAAATGTTTATCGTGCGACATAAAATGTCTCATAGTTGAACAATTTTCATTTCCTATATACCCATAAAATGTTTCATGCATCAAAAAGTTTGTGCATTTTTTTTTACAAAAAGTTCATAGATTTGAAAAAGTTATTTGGGCATGCCTAAATATATGTCCAAGCACTTACAAAAAACTTAGCATATTTTCCAAAAAAAAGGGAAAACACCCAAAAAGTAAATCGAACATAAATGTACGGGAAAAGAAATGTAAAATGGCCTCACGAAGATGATTTCCGCAAGACTTTGTTACAAAACAATTCCAGTTCTCGGACCAAATCACACAGATTGAAGTGGGAATAATAAAAAAGAAATAGGCCAGGATTAGAAGTTTCACCTGCAACCGTACACACGCGCTTGAGATTCTATCTAGATAATCAACATGACTTTCGGGCCAGCTGTTTTGCTGACTTTTTGGGGCTTCCAGAATAAGATGCCCCATACCCAGCTTATTATAGAAGCTCAACCAAAATTTTCTTATTGGAAGCCTAATAGCCAAGTCTTAACTACTAGGCTTTTAAAAAATAAATTTAGTTGGGCTTCGAGAATAACCTAGGTAAGGGGCGGCTTATTCTAGAAGCCAGCAAAAGAACTGGCCCTTGGTAAAAGACTGTTACTTATTTGTTTTCAACGTGTTGTCTGTGGGAGATGTGTCCAACTGACATCATGACCGACTACCGCCGCATCGAGGTTCTATTGTCCAACCAAGGCCCTTGCCGTCTCGCGGGGTTATCTCAGTTATTAAGGAATTAACCAGACCAGCGCATTGGACTTTTAATGACCACACTTTATGTATCCCTAGAGAATAGGTTCTAGCAACTTTTCTAATCTTATTGTCACCGATGTTCGGCATAGTCTTTTGTTTCTCTGTGCATTTAATCTCTCGTTGATCGATCTTCGATATCTCGTGTACCTGCGGGGCCTTAGAACAAGGTAGAGGTAAGAGACAAAAATTGTTGTGTAACACATCGAATAATGTTATCCTTAAAGTAAACCAACAATCACTTAGCGCGCATACATGCGGTTGCGAGGCTAGGCCTCAACCCTTGGCCCGAGGGGACTACTCACACATCGCAGAAGAATGACCAATAAGAGACATTGTGAAACTGATACTCCCTCCGTCTAGGTGCATTATGCATCTTAGAAGGTGCACCGCAACCTAGGTGCGAATAGATTGGGCTAGGGAAAAAATTGAATCATGGATGAAGCCAATCACATCATTCCTTTCTCAACTAAAAACGTGCTATTAATTAGAAGACCTCTTCAAATCCCAATAGCGCGCCACAGAAATTACATGCATTGGTCCTCTAATTAATAGATGGGGTCTAATTAATACGCATGCAACCAGTACTACTGTTTCGCGCCTTAGCGTTTTGGAATTATTTGATTTTCGTTAGATGCCTAATGCACCGAGACGGAGGGAGTACTTGAAGATGAATGGTTATAAGTCTTACAATGTCTGTCGATTGGTGATGTGTTCCCGATTACAAGTATTATGGCAAACGGAGATGGTGATAACAGAGATGGAGATGACTACGGGAATGACGGCTACTGTTGTAGGTGGTAATTGTGACAATGGCTGCAAAGGGGTGACTTGATGGATGAGCGACTCCTTTCACCAAGGGTTTTCTCTCCTTTATATACTGCAAGTCAGCTGAATAGGGTTTCAGGGTGCCTCCAATAAAGATGTCAGGGATGACGTTGATGACCCACAAGTATAGGGGATCAATCGTAGTCCTTTCGATAAGTAAGAGTGTCGAACCCAACGAGGAGCAGAAGGAAATGCAAGTAGTTTTCAGCAAGGTAATGTCTGCAAGCACTGAAATTATCGGTAACGGATAGTTCGATAGCAAGGTAATTTGTAACGAGCAACAAGTAACAATTGTAACAAAGGTGCAGCAAGGTAGCCCAATCCTTTTTATAGCAAATGACAGGCCAGAACGGTCTCTTATAATAAGCGAAGCGCTCTTGAGGACACACGGGAATTTCATCTAGTCACTTTCATCATGTTTGTTTGATTCGCGTTCGTTACTTTGTTAATTTAATATGTGGGTGGACTGCTGCTTGGGTGATGTTCTTACTTAACAAGCGTCCCACTTATGATTACCCCCTCTCGCAAGCATCCACAACTACGAAAGAAGAATTAAGATAAATCTAACCATAGCATGAAACATATGGATCCAAATCAGCCCCTTACGGAATAGCGCTAAACTAGGGTTTAAGCTTCTGTCACTCTAGCAACCCATCATCTAATTACTACTCCACAATGCCTTCCCTTAGGCCCAAATATGGTGAAGCGTCATGTACTCGACGTTCACATGACACCACTAAGGAAAACAACAACATACATATCATCAAAATATCGAACGAATACCAAATTCACATGATTACTTATGACAAGACTTCTCCCATGTCCTCAAGAACAAAAGTATCTACTCACAAATCATATTCATGTCCAAGATCAGAGGGGTATTGAATAGCATCAATGATCTGAACATATAATCTTCCACCAAATAAACCAATTAGCATCAACTACAAGATGTATTCACACTACTAGCAACCCACAGGTACTAATCTTTGGTTTTGAGACAAAGATTGAATATAAGAGATGAACTAGGGTTTGAGATGAGATGGTGCTGGTGAAGATGTTGATGAAGATTGGTCCTCCCACGATGAGAGGGGTATTGATGATGTCGATGGCTTCGATTTTCCCCTCCTGGAGGGAAGTATCCCCGGCGGAATCGCTCCGCCAGAGAGCAAAAGTGCTCCTGCCCAGGTTCCGCCTCAAGACGGCGGCGCTTTGTTCTGAAAGTCCTCTCTTGATTTTTTTAGGGAAAATGGCATCATATAGGAGAAGATGGGCCTCATGGGCACCTGGTGGGCCTCCTATGGTATTTCTTTTCTCCAGTATTTTTTATATATTCCAAAATAACTCTCTGTGAAATTTTAGCTCATTTGGAGTTGTGCAGAATAGGTATCTCTAACATCGCTTTTTCAGGTCCAGAATTCCACCCGTCGACAATCTCCCTCTTTATGTAAATTTTGCAAATTAAGAGAGAAAAGGCATTAGAATTGCACCACAAAGTATTATATTGATCATAAACATTATAAATAACAGTAGGAAAACATGATGCAAAATGGACGTATCAACTCCCCCAATCTTAGACCTCGTTTGTCCTCAAGCTAAAGCCGATATCGATAATCATGTCCACATGTTTAGAGAGAGAGGTGTTGATAAAAACAAAATACGGACATAGTAGCATCATGATCATTAACATAGCAGCAATAGATATTATCATAGAACTTCTCATGAGCAAGTAACAATTCTTCACGATAACGAAGTATAAAGCATAAACTTTCTTGAAAACTAACAAACTATGTTCTCAGTCAACAAGGCAATTACAATTCATCATATTTTCAGGAAGGGTCTCATGTAAGAGCTTTTGTTTAGCATGTCCACATACTCAACTATCATTTAGTCTTCTATAATTGCTGACACTCACGCCATATATATATGGAGCAAAAGTTTCAGTCAGACACATAGAAAGATAGGCTCTTATAGTTCCGACTCATTTACCTCAAGGGTAATGTCAACAGTAATAACTCATGATCACTCATATCCAACTAGATATATATGCCTAGATCTTTCCCCACCACATGATGCTTGCAAAGAGAAAAATTGAAAGAGGAAAACATGAGAACACAATAGACTCTTGCATGAAAAGTAAATACATAAAGGTAAAAGATAGGCCCTTCGCAGAGGGAAGCCGATGTTGTCATGCGATTTTTGTTTTTAGACATGCAAACTCTTAATGTAAAGGAACGTCGCTTATAATACCCCTTGTGATAGTTGTAACACCCCCAGTGGTTAACTACAGTAATCACCCTTTTGATTATGCCATGTCATCATGTTTAACAGTGCATGATCATCATTAACATCATATTGCATTTCAACTCCTAAGTCAAAATCCAAATTTAAATGAAAGTGGAAAATAAAAGTTGTCCAACATAGAAACTAAATTGTTCATTAAATAGCAAATAAATCAGAGACAATTCTAAAATTGAAACCAACATCATTGGAGTTGGGTAAGTGACTCAAACATCCCCAAACAGTGACTAAAGACAATATTTAATTACCTTTTAATTTATTTAAAACAATTATGAAATGATGTTTTGCCCAAACTAATTTTAGGTGTTAGGGAATAAAGCACTGGTATTTAAGGACTAGGTCTCCCTTTTTACAAAAACCATTTGGGGCCTGAACAATTAACAAAACAGAAAAGAAATGAATATAAAAAAACAAAAGAAAAGAAAAAAAGAAAAGGGACCCCCCTCCCGACTGGGCCTCGGCCCAGCAGGCCATCAGGCCACCAGGCCGGCCAGCCGGCCCACCTACTCCCCCATATCCCCCCCCCCGAAACCTAGTCCACCCCCACTCCCACCCCTCGTTCCCCACTCCCCCCCGATCCAGGAGGGATCGGGCTCGATCCCTTCGCCCGCGACGCCGGCGCCCCTCCCCTGCACCGTCGCCTCCCCTCCGTCGCCGACCCAACCCCGACCTCGCTGCCTCGATCCCATCGCCGCTCGTCCCCGACGCCAGCGGCCTCCACATCGCCACCCCGTCCGCCTCCCCGAGCCCACTGCCGCCCCCCTACGCTCCAAAGTGAGCCTCGTCCGCCCCCTCTCTCCCCCATCACCGGATCCGGCCGCGCCTACGTGCGCGCCCCCATCCACGTCGCCGCGGCACTTGCCCTGCTGCTGCTCGACGCCGTGCGGCCGCACGCCGCCCCGCGCCGTCTCGTCCCCGCGCCGCTCGCGCGCTGCTCCGCCCCGGTGCGTGCCCCGCTCGCACCCCGCTCGCGGTTGGCCTCGGCCGCTGCCGCCGCGCCCGCTGCCGGCTGCTGCTGCTGCTAGTTCGCCCCTCCCCCGGCGCTGGTTGCTGCTGCTGCTGCCTCTGCCTGCTGCCGCGCCGCTCCGCCCCCCCCACCGCTGCTCGCCGCTCTCCGCTCGCGCTCGCCCGTGCCTGCCTCTGCACGCGCCCGCGCACGCGCTGCCGGCCGTCGCCGCACCCCTGCCGCCGCTCGCGCACGTGCACGCGCCGCGTTCGCGCCCGACGCCCGCGTCCGTGGCCTCATGCCACTGACGGGTGGGGCCCCGCCGCCCCTGTGCCGCTGGCCAGTGGGCCCTATTCCCCCCTGGCCCAATGACAGCACGGGCCCACGCCCTAAAAACGATTTAAAAGAAATAGAAAAATAAATAAATAAAAATAATTAATTAATTAGTTAATTAATTAGTAAATTAATTAAGTTAATTAATCCTGTTTAATTAATCTAATTAATTAGTTAGTTTAATTAAACAGTAATTAATCAGTTAAACTCTAATTAAACCTAACAGAGTATGACAGGTGGGACCCACTGGTCCTGACGTCATGCTGACGTCAGCAAAACACTGTTTCTGGATAATGTTGATTTAATAAACTAAATAAATTCCAGAAATTAATAAAAACTTTAGAAAATCATATTAAATAATCCGTAACTCCGATGGAAAAACTTTGTACATGAAAGTTGCTCAGAACGACGAGACGAATTCGGATGCGCGGTCCGTTCGTCCGTCACGCGTCCCTAACTATCCGAACGTGCAACCGTTCCCCTCTTATCGTCTGTCCGATAATTCCAAAGACCTGGGAAATATCGTCAGATATTCTCCTGCTCCGTCTGATACGTGTAGTACTGCATTAGACTACCCCTAGCACCGTGTATCGTATTTGTCATGCTCCTGTTTGCTTAGTATTTACTATTTCTTCCCCCTCTTCTCTCCGGTAGACCCCGAGACCGCTGCTGATGCCGCTTTGATCGACTACGTCACCGACGACCCCTCCTTCTTGCCGAGCAACCAGGCAAGCCCCCCCCCTTGATCATCCCGATATCGCCCATTCTATTTCTCATGCTTGCATTAGAATTGCTGCTGCTACTGCTTTACCTATTCTGATGCATAGCCTGTTTATTGTAACCTGCTATTGATATCTTACCTGCTTATCCTAAACTGCTTAGTATAGGTTGGGTAGAGACCTATCAGTGACCCCACTTATCCCGACTGCCGCGCTGGATCGTCAGAAGACCCGATCAACGGGATTGAAGACCAGGCCCCGACACCGCACATCACCCCCCCTTAGTTGTAACGACACTGCAGCGTTACTATCGAGTGCCGAGGGTGATACCTCGTGTAGCACTTCTGATGTTAACTCTGTAGAGTAGCTATTCGGTCGTGGTCATCGAGGGTGATTCCTCCTTCACCGCTTCCGATAACGACGCCGTCGTACAACACCTCAAGTGTGAACCAAACGAGGATGATTCCTCCGAGTTCACCTTGACGATTACATCGAGTAGGAATCCAACGAGGGTGATACCTCGGATTCCCCTGATGTTATGGACTCACGGATACTTGGACTTTACACTGTTACTTAGAAAGGCGGGTCGGCCCTGAGGGGTACCCGCGTGCGCCTGAGAGGCGAGTGTTGTGAAGACGGGTGCCTGTGTGGTGCCCGAGTGGTGAATACGAGGCGTGGCCGGGCATTCATGGCCCTTGCCGCAAGTCCTCGAGACGGGGCGATGGGGTCACATCTTTCGTGAGTCTCTGCTCGTTTTCCGCAAGCCCCTAGTCCTAACGATTTGGATATTTGATTCGAGCAGGCCTCTAGTCTGATAGCACTAACCATCACGTGGGCATAGTATGGGCGTTCTGCATCGTATGCATCAGCCGAAAGCTCTGTCAGACGTCTAGTTCAGCACTACGGCCGGGCTGGGCCGGCGCCATCCTGAGGGGTGGTACCGAGATTCGCTCTGCTCTCAACGACCCGGAGTGCACAGGGCGATGGCCCATGACCCCTGAGCGCTTAGGATATAGACCGACGGGGACCTCTCTGCTGAGCCGTAGGTAGGGTTGCGGTGTGTCGTTTGACCGAGGCCGGGCATGACTCAGGAAAGTGTGTCCGGCCGGAGTTAATCGAGCGTGTTGGGTAAGTTGGTGCACCCCTGCAGGGAAGAACACTTCTATCGATAGCCGGTCCTACGGTAAAGGACACTCGGAGTTGTATCCCGATCGATACAGCTAGAACATGGTATGAGACCTGGATATGAGGCTCTGGGATTGCTTCTCGCAGGGAGTCGAGAAGGGATCTCCGGACGAGGTTGATGACTGTATGGCTCTGGGATTGCTTTCTCGCAGGGAGTCGAGAAAGGATCTCTGGGTGAGGTTGAGACTTAATGATACTGCTACATTATATTGTACTGTTCTACTCTCTTCTATTGCTGCAAGACCGATGAAGATGCTAGTCTTTGATAGGACTAGGCCTTCTCTCTATTCTTGCATTTCTGCAGCCCAGTCCACATATACAGCCTCCCTTTGAAAATGTTGCATATGTAGTGTAGATCCTTGCTTGCTGAGTACTTCTGAGTACTCACGGTTGCTTTGTTTTCCTTTTCTCCCCATATCAGTTTGACGTGACCAAGATGACGGAGCCCCTGAGACAGATGCCCCGTTGATCGACTACTTCTACTACCCAGAGGATGGATACTACTACGAGTTGACTGACGACCAGGAGTAGGATCGGAGGGTCCCAGGCAGGAGGCCTACGCCTTTCGATCGTAGTGTTTTATTTTGCCCCGCCTTTCTAAAGGCCTTTCTGTTTCTATTTCATATCTGTACTCAGATATCTGATGCTTCCGCTGACGCTTGTTCGCAAGCTTATGTATTCGAGCCCTCGAGGCCCCTGGCTTGTAATATAAAGCTTGTATGACTTTATTTATGTTTTAGAGTTGTGTTGTGATATCTTCCCGTGAGTCCTTAGGCTTGATCGTGTGCATTTGCGTGTATGATTAGTGCACGATCGGGCCGGGGGCGTCACAAGTTGGTATCAGAGCCGACTGACTGTAGGAACCCCCCTTTCCAACTCCTTGGCCGAAGTTGAGTCTAGTAACCGAAAACTGTTTTACTAACTTGGCTGTGTGGCTTACGGGCCCACGTCGCCAATTGGGTGGTATTAGTATCTTTTACTCCTCGACCTTTACTCTAGGACTCTGATCTCTCTTCTATTTGGGTTAAAATTTTACTAACGCCAACACTTAGGATCTCGTAATTCTCGTCCACCCGGAGAGCTGGATATCTGTGCTTAATTCCTTACCATTGATCTGATTAGTCTGATAATCACTTTTCTTTCCATTGGGTTGTTTACCCTTTTCTTTCCAAGTTATCATATACCTCGCTTACCGTCATTTGACACTTTTGGAATCTCCCAGAAAAATGTGTCGTGTTCAGCGTCAACATTTTGAGTTCTTCCGAGATGTTAATTGAATTCATGAACGGCAATGCCATCCTTGCCCCTCGCTGATCTGTGTTATCATCGTCAATCTCTTTGACTACCTGCCCACGAATTGCTGTTAACCCAGAACGAGTTCAGGCTATTCTGGACTGGACTCCACCGAAGAATGTCAAGCAAGTGAGAAGTTTTCTCGGTCTTGCAAGTTATTGCCGTCGTTTTGTCGAGAATTTTTCAAAGATTGCCAAGCCTTTGACTGATCTGCTTCACAAAGGCGTTAAGTTTGAATGGACAGAAAAATGTCAGGAAAGTTTTCAGACACTCAAAGACAAGCTGACATCTGCCCCAGTACTATCTCCTCCAGATACCCGGAAAGACTTTGTGATCTATTGTGACGCATCCCGTGAAGGATCAGGCTGTGTCCTAATGCAAGAGCGTAAAGTGATTGCTTATGGCTCTCGTCAGTTGCGCCCACATGAAGAAAATTATCCGGTACATGATCTAGAACTAGCTGCTGTGATCTATGCATTGCAGTTGTGGCGACATTACCTTCTCGGTAATCGTTGCGAGATCTACACGGATCATAAAAGTCTGAAGTACTTGTTTACTCAACCTTCTCTAAACCTCCGTCAGCAAAGATGGATGGAGGCCATTGCGGACTATGATTTGGGTATATCCTATACCCCTGGCAAGGCTAACGTGATGGCTGATGCCTTAAGCCGCAAGTCCTATTGCGACAACCTCATGGTTAGGCGAGCTCAACCTCATCTTTATGAAGAACTACGCAAGCTGAATCTGCGTATTGTTCCACAGGGATCTCTTAATAACCTTGTGATACAACCAGATCTTGAGAAAGCTGTTAAGAATGCGCAAGCTAAAGATGCTGAAATTGATCTGATGAAGAAAGACCTTCACCTTGTAAAGTACAGGGATTTCTCGCTGTCTGAAGATGGAACCTTGTATTTCAGAAACCGCATTGTAGTACCTCGCTTCGAACTCATGACTGACAAGGTCATGAAGGAGGCACATGATACCCCGCTGTCTATTCATCCGGGTAGCACCAAGATGTATCGTGATCTCCGTCAAAGGTACTGGTGGTCTAGAATGAAGCAGGACATTGCTTGATATGTTGCTGAATGTGATGTTTGTCGTCGCGTTAAAGTAGAACATCAGAAACCAGCTGGAATTCTGCAACCACTTCCTATTCCTCTATGGAAATGGGATAAGGTTCAGATGGATTTCGTTACAGGACTTCCCAGGTCACAGAAGGGTCACGATGCTATTCTTGTCGTCGTCGACCAACTCTCTAAAGTTGCACACTTTCTGCCTGTCAAAGAAACTATCACTGCTAGTCAGTTAGCAGAGTTGTATATCTCCAGAATTGTTTCACTCCACGGTATTCCGAAGGAGATCAGTTCGGACCGTGGCGGTCTTTTCACCTCAAAATTCTGGGAAAGTTTCCAAACAGCTATGGGAACTCATATTACCTGGAGTTCAGCTTATCACCCCCAATCCCAAGGCCAAGTCGAACGAGTCAATCAGGTTCTTGAAGACATGCTTCGGGCTTGTGTTATTTCATTCGGCAAGAAGTGGGAAGAATCTCTTCCGTATGCCGAGTTCTCTTATAACAACAGCTATCAAGCCAGCTTGAAAATGGCCCCCTTCGAAGTACTCTATGGACGTAAGTGTCGAACCCCTCTGAATTGGTCAGAAACTGGGGAACGACCGCTCGTGGGTCCGGATATTATTCAACACGCCAAAGAACAAGTCCGTATTGTCCGGGAAAACCTCAAGGCGGCTCAGGACCGCCAGAAGAGCAACTATGATCGCAAACGATGGGGTTTGACTTATCAACCTGGTGATCAAGCTTATCTGCATGTCACTCCTATGAAAGGCACTCACCGTTTTGGAATCAAGGGCAAGCTAGCTCCACGCTACATTGGTCCTTTCCGCATTATTGCTAGACGTGGTCAGGTGGCGTATAAATTGGGATTGCTGCCGCAATTCTCCCATATCCACGACGTCTTCCATGTGTCGCAACTTCGTCAATGCTTCAAGGAATCTCCGCACCGAGCAGTGGATCACGAGGTGCTCGAATTGCAAGATGATCTATCTTATAAGGAGCATCCGATCCGCATCCTCGATGAAGCTGAACGTCGAACCCGTCAGAAGGTTACCAGGTTCCTCAAAGTGCAGTGGTCAAATCATACTGAAGATGAAGCCACTTGGGAACGCGAGGATAATCTTCGTGCGGAATACCCCGAACTTTTTCCTTCTACTTCTTAATTCTCGGGACGAGAATTCTTGTTAGTAGAGGAGATTTGTAACACCCCCAGTGGTTAACTACAGTAATCACCCTTTTGATTATGCCATGTCATCATGTTTAACAGTGCATGATCGTCATTAACATCATATTGCATTTCAACTCCTAAGTCAAAATCCAAATTTAAATGAAAGTGGAAAATAAAAGTTGTCCAACATAGAAACTAAATTGTTCATTAAATAGCAAATAAATCAGAGACAATTCTAAAATTGAAACCAACATCATTGGAGTTGGGTAAGTGACTCAAACATCCCCAAACAGTGACTAAAGACAATATTTAATTACCTTTTAATTTATTTATAACAAATATGAAATGATGTTTTGCCCAAACTAATTTTAGGTGTTAGGGAATAAAGCACTGGTATTTAAGGACTAGGTCTCCCTTTTTACAAAAACCATTTGGGGCCTAAACAATTAACAAAACAGAAAAGAAATGAATATAAAAAAAACAAAAGAAAACAAAAAAAGAAAAGGGACCCCCCCCCCGACTGGGCCTCGGCCAGCAGGCCATCAGGCCACCCGGCCGGCCAGCCGGCCCACCTACTCCCCCATATCCCCCCCGAACCCTAGTCCACCCCCACTCCCACCCCTCGTTCCCCACTCCCCCCCCCCCGATCCAGGAGGGATCGGGCTCGATCCCTTCGCCCGCGACGCCGGCGCCCCTCCCCTGCATCGTCGCCTCCCCTCCGTCGCCGACCCAACCCCGACCTCGCTGCCTCGATCCCATCGCCGCTCGTCCCCGACGCCAGCGGCCTCGACATCGCCACCCCGTCCGCCTCCCCGAGCCCACTGCCGCCACCCTACGCTCCAAAGTGAGCCTCGTCCGCCCCCTCTCTCCCCCATCACCGGATCCGGTCGCGCCTGCGCGCGCGCCTCCATCCACGTGGCTGTGGCACTTGCCCTGCTGCTGCTCGACGCCGTGCGGCCGCACGCCGCCCCGCGCCGTCTCGTCCCCGCACCGCTCGCGCGCTGCTCCGCCCCGGTGCGTGCCCCGCTCGCACCCCGCTCGCGGTTGGCCTCGGCCGCTGCCGCCGCGCCCGCTGCCGGCTGCTGCTGCTGCTAGTTCGCCCCTCCCCCGGCGCTGGTTGCTGCTGCTGCTGCCTCTGCCTGCTGCCGCGCCGCTCCGCCCCTCCCCCACTGCTGCTCGCCGCTCTCCGCCCGCGCTCGCCCGCGCCTGCCTCTGCACGCGCTCGTGCACGCGCTGCCGGCCGTGGCCGCACCCCTGCCGCCGCTCGCGCACGCGCACGCGCCGCGCCCGCGCCCGACGCCTGCGTCCGTGGCCTCGTGCCACTGATGGGTGGGGCCCCGCCGCCCCTGTGCCGCTGGCCAGTGGGCCCTGTTCCCCCCTGGCCCAATGACAGCACGGGCCCACGCCCTAAAAATGATTTAAAAGAAATAGAAAAATAAATAAATAAAAATAATTAAAATAAATAATTAATTAGTTAATTAATTAAGTTAATTAATCCTGTTTAATTAATCTAATTAATTAGTTAGTTTAATTAAACAGTAATTAATCAGTTAAACTCTAATTAAACCTAACAGAGTATGACAGGTGGGACCCACTGGTCCTGACGTCATGCTGACGTCAGCAAAACACTGTTCTGGATAATGTTGATTTAATAAACTAAATAAATTCCAGAAATTAATAAAAACTTTAGAAAATCATATTAAATAATCCGTAACTCCGATGGAAAAACTTTGTACATGAAAGTTGCTCAGAACGACGAGACGAATTCGGATACGCTGTCCGTTCGTCCGTCACGCATCCCTAACTATCCGAACGTGCAACCATTCCCCTCTTATCGTCTGTCCGATAATTCCAAAGACCTGGGAAATATCGTCAGATATTCTCCTGCTCCGTCTGATACGTGTAGTACTGCGTTAGACTACCCCTAGCACCATGTATCGTATTTGTCATGCTCCTGTTTGCTTAGTATTTACTGTTTCTTCCCCCTCTTCTCTCCGGTAGACCCCGAGACCGCTGCTGATGCCGCTGTGATCGACTACGTCACCGACGACCCCTCCTTCTTGCCGAGCAACCAGGCAAGCCCCCCCCCCCTTGATCATCCCGATATCGCCCATTCTATTTCTCATGCTTGCATTAGAATTGCTGCTGCTACTGCTTTACCTATTCTGATGCATAGCCTGTTTATTGTAACCTGCTATTGATACCTTACCTGCTTATCCTAAACTGCTTAGTATAGGCTGGGTAGAGACCTATCAGTGACCCCACTTATCCTGACTGCCGCGCTGGATCGTCAGAAGACCCGATCAACGGGATTGAAGGCCAGGCCCCGACACCGCACATCACCCTTCCCTTAGTTGTAACGACACTGCAGCGTTACTATCGAGTGCCGAGGGTGATACCTCGTGTAGCACTTCTGATGTTAACTCTGTAGAGTAGCTATTCGGTCGTGGTCATCGAGGGTGATTCCTCCTTCACCGCTTCCGATAACGACGCCGTCGTACAACACCTCAAGTGTGAACCAAACGAGGATGATTCCTCCGAGTTCACCTTGACGATTACATCGAGTAGGAATCCAATGAGGGTGATACCTCGGATTCCCCTGATGTTATGGACTCACGGATACTTGGACTTTACACTGTTACTTAGAAAGGCGGGTCGGCCCTGAGGGGTACCCGCGTGTGCCTGAGAGGCGAGTGTTGTGAAGACGGGTGCCTGTGTGGTGCCCGAGTGGTGAATACGAGGCGTGGCCGGGCATTCATGGCCCTTGCCGCAAGTCCTCGAGACGAGGCGATGGGGTCACATATTTCGTGAGTCTCTGCTCGTTTTCCGCAAGCCCCTAGTCCTAACGATTTGGATATTTGATTCGAGCAGGCCTCTAGTCTGATAGCACTAACCATCACGTGGGCATAGTATGGGCGTTCTGCATCGTATGCATCAGCCGAAAGCTCTGTCAGACGTCTAGTTCAGCACTGCGGCCGGGCTGAGCCGGCGCCATCCTGAGGGGTGGTACCAAGATTCGCTCTGCTCGCAACGACCCGGAGTGCACAGGGCGATGGCCCATGACCCCTGAGCGCTTAGGATATAGACCGATGGGGACCTCTCTGCTGAGCCGTAGGTAGGGTTGCGGTGTGTCGTTTGACCGAGGCCGGGCATGACCCAGGAAAGTGTGTCCGGCCGGAGTTAATCGAGCGTGTTGGGTAAGTTGGTGCACCCCTGCAGGGAAGAACACTTCTATCGATAGCCGGTCCTACGGTAAAGGACACTCGGAGTTGTATCCCGATCGATACAGCTAGAACATGGTATGAGACCTGGATATGAGGCTCTGGGATTGCTTCTCGCAGGGAGTCGAGAAGGGATCTCCGGACAAGGTTGATGACTGTATGGCTCTGGGATTGCTTTCTCGCAGGGAGTCGAGAAAGGATCTCTGGGTGAGGTTGAGACTTAATGATACTGCTACATTATATTGTACTGTTCTACTCTCTTCTATTGCTGCAAGACCGATGAAGATGCTAGTCTTCGATAGGACTAGGCCTTCTCTCTATTCTTGCATTTCTGCAGCCCAGTCCACATATACAGCCTCCCTTTGAAAATGTTGCATATGTAGTGTAGATCCTTGCTTGCTGAGTACTTCTGAGTACTCACGGTTGCTTTGTTTTCCTTTTCTCCCCATATCAGTTTGACGTGACCAAGATGACGGAGCCCCTGAGACAGATGCCCCGTCGATCGACTACTTCTACTACCCAGAGGATGGATACTACTACGAGTTGACTGACGACCAGGAGTAGGATCGGAGGGTCCCAGGCAGGAGGCCTACGCCTTTCGATCATAGTGTTTTATTTTGCCCCACCTTTCTAAAGGCCTTTCTGTTTCTATTTCATATCTGTACTCAGATATCAGATGCTTCCGCTGACGCTTGTTCGCAAGCTTATGTATTCGAGCCCTCGAGGCCCCTGGCTTGTAATATAAAGCTTGTATGACTTTATTTATGTTTTAGAGTTGTGTTGTGATATCTTCCCGTGAGTCCTTAGGCTTGATCGTGTGCATTTGAATGTATGATTAGTGCACGATCGGGCCGGGGGCGTCACAATAGTAACCTTTATTATGCAGTCCATCGCTTTTATTTCTTTACCATCACAAGATCTTACAAAGCTTATTTTCCCTTACAATAAAAGATCATACATCTTTAGGAGAAATTTTTATTGCTTTATGCATCAATGACAACTTACTTGAAGGATCTTATTCCATCCATAGGTAGATATAGTGGACTCTCATGACATGAAACTGGGTTTAAGGGTTTTGGATGCACAAGTAGTATCTCTACTTGGTGCGGATTTTTGGCTAGCAAAGATATTGAGCAAGCGCCACATGTTGGAGGATCCATGAAAATATAACTTCTATGTGAATGTAAGCAAACACAACTCATTACGTTGTCTTCCTTGTCCAACGTCAACAATTTGACATAGAATATTTAATGGGGGCTCACAATCATAAAAGATGTCCAAGATAGTATATTTATATGTGAATCTTCTCTTCCCTTATTAATCTTTCATGAATTGCATCATTGACCAATACGATGCTTGTTAACTTCCAACAAATTTTACCACTTATACTTTTATATATGTAAAGTCATTACTTTTCCATGGGATTAGCATATGATCTTTTCATTATTTTCATTGCTAAGATTGAAACATAAAAGTAAAGAAGCAAAACTCAAACTACTCTTTATTATATAACTCTCAACTCGATTACATAGATAGATAGATTACGAAATTAGCACTCGAAAATAGATCATACTAAACTTTTATTCTACTAAATCACGAAATAGCTAAGGATCAAACTAAGATAGGTAAAGATAATAAAAGTGATGGTGATACGATACCAGGGCACCTCCCCCAAGCTTGGCACAAGCCTAGGGTGGTGCCCATACCCGTGTACTCAACTTTCTTTCTTCGGTGATGATGGTGGGATGTTTTTGGCGATGATGTCCTTGAGGATGCGATTTTCCTCTTCAAGCTTATTAGCTTGGTGCTTGAGATCCATAACTTCCTTTCGGAGCTTCCAGGTGACAGTTAATGCACCATCCACCCAGGGGTGCATCCTGGCTGAAGGAGATGAAGCGACACTCTTTTTCATGTTATGATAAGAAATAAATTGAGTGTTGGGAAGTTTAACCGTATTAGGCAAGCTCAATTCCCCGTATTCCACATGCATGTCTCCGGGCTGTGGTCGAGAGGTTTCCTCGTACTCCATGGAATCCATCCTCTTTAAGTCAGCTTCGACCTCCTCATTGATTGACCACCCATAGTGATCATTATCATCATAAGATCTTGAATTTGCCACCTCGTGGGAAACATGGCTCTCTCCCAGCGAATCTTGGGACGACATACTTTCAGATCTTCAGAAAAATAGCACAAAACAAAAATAGAGGAGATTTGTGCGACACAGTGGTCAAAACATCCGGGAGTATATATAAAGAATTTTTATCTTGCAAAACAAGTATTCCAGAAGAAAACAGAGTCGGGAAGGCACACGAGGTGCCCAAGAGCCACCAGGGTGCGCCCAGGTGGGGTGGGCGCGCCCAGCTGCCTCGTGGGCAGTTCGTGGGTCCCCTTGGCTATTTTCTTATTTTGGTATTTTTCTAATATTCCAAAACAGATAGAATTTTTTTTATGGAATTTTTGAGTTGGTTTACTTACCTATCACATACCTATTCCTTTTCAGGGTTCTGTAGTGTTCTGGAAGGTCTCTCTTATGTGTTCCTCCGGTGTCATAGTTTGAACAATGTTAGTTTCAACATTAATAGGTGTACCTGAAATATAATGTTTAATTCTTTGTCCATTGACCACCCTCGGATTAGTGCCTTCGGAGTTATTGATCTTGATAGCTCCGGAACGATAAACTTCTTTGATGATATACGGTCCTTCCCATATAGAGAGAAGTTTTCCTGCAAAGAATCTGAAACGAGAGTTTTATAATATAACATACTCACCCACTTTGAATTCCCGTTTTTGAATTCTTTTATCATGCCATCTTTTAATTTTTTCTTTAAATAACTTAGCATTTTTATATGCTTGGGTTCTCCACTCATCTAACGAGCTAATCTCAAATAACCTCTTTTCACCGGCAAGTTTGAAGTCATAGTTAAGTTCTTTAACTGCCCAATATGCTTTATGTTCTAGCTCAAGAGGTAAATGACATGCTTTTCCATAGACCATCTTATACGGAGACATACTCATAGGATTCTTATAAGCAGTTCTATAAGCCCATAATGCATCATCCAGTTTCTTAGACCAAATCTTTCTAGATCTATTAATGGTCGTTTGCAAAATTAACTTTATTTCTCTGTTGCTCAATTCAACTTGACCACTAGACTGAGGATGATAAGGAGATGTAATTCTATGGTTAGCATCATATTTAGCAAGAAGTTTTCGGAAAGCACCATCAATAAAATGCGAACCACCGTCAGTCATTAAATATCTAGGAACTCCAAACCTCGGGAAAATAACTTCTTTAAGCATTTTAATAAAAGTGTTATGATCAGCACTACTAGTTGGAATAGCTTCTACCCACTTAGTAACGTAATCAACAAGAACTAGAATATGAGTATACCCATTAGAGGAAGGAAAAGGTCCCATATAATCAAATCCCCAAACATCAAATGGTTCAATAACAAGTGAATAATTCATAGGCATTGTTGCAAATATGCCCTAGAGGCAATAATAAAATGGTTATTATTATATTTCCTTGTTCATGATAATTGTCTATTGTTCATGCTATAATTGTATTAACCGGAAGCCGTAATACATGTGTGAATACATAGACCACAACATGTCCCTAGTGAGCCTCTAGTTGACTAGCTCATTGATCAATAGATGGTTGTGGTTTCTTGACCATGGACATTGGATGTCGTTGATAACGGGATCACATCATTAGGAGAATGATGTGATGCACAAGACCCAATTCTAAGCATAGCACAAGATCGTGAAGTTCGTTTGCTAGAGCTTTTCTAATGTCAAGTATCATTTCCTTAGACCATGAGATTGTGCAACTCCCGGAAACCGTAGGAATGCTTTGGGTGTATCAAATGTCACAACGTAACTGGGTGACTATAAAGGTGCACTACAGGTATCTCCGAAAGTGTCTGTTGGGTTGGCACGAATCGAGACTGGGATTTGTCACTCCGTGTGACGGAGAGGTATCTCTGGGCCCACTCGGTAATGCATCATCATAATGAGCTCAATGTGACTAAGGAGTTAGCCACGGGATCATGCGTTACGGAACGAGTAAAGAGACTTGCCAGTAACGAGATTGAACAAGGTATAGGGATACTGACGATCGAATCTCGGGCAAGTAACATACCGATGGACAAAGAGAATTGTATACGGGATTGATTGAATCCCCGACATCGTGGTTCATCCGATGAGATCATCGTGGAACATGTGGGAGCCAATATGGGTATCCAGATCCCGCTATTGGTTATTGGCCGGAGAGGTGTCTCGGTCATGTCTGCATGGTTCCCGAACCCGTAGGGTCTACACACTTAAGGTTCCGTGACGCTAGAGTTGTTATGGGAAATTGTATGTGGTTACCGAAAGTTGTTCGGAGTCTCGAATGAGATCCCGGACGTCACGAGGAGTTCCGGAATGGTCCGGAGGTAAAGATTTATATATGGGAAGTCCTATTTTGGCCACCGGAAAATGTTCGGGATTTTTCGGTATTGTACCGGGAAGGTTCTAGAAGGTTCCGGAGTGGGGCCCACCTTCATGGGGGGACCCACATGAACGTGGGTAGTGGGGGCAAGGCCCCACACCCCTGGTCAAGGCGCACCAAGATCCCCCCTTAGAAGGAATAAGATCATATCCCGAAGGGATAAGATCAAGATCCCTAAAAAGGGGGGATAACAATCGGTGGGGAAGGGAAAGGATGGGATTTCTTTCCGCCCACCTTTGCCAACGCCCCAATGGACTTGGAGGGCAAGAAACCAGCCCCCTCCACCCCTATATATAGTGGGGAGGTGCATGGGAGCTGCAACCCTTCCCCTGGCGCAGCCCTTCCCCCTCCAACTCCTCCTCCTCCTCCGTAGTGCTTGGCGAAGCCCTGCCGGAGAACCGCAAGCTCCACCACCACGCCGTCGTGCTGCCAGAGCTCTCCCTCAACTTCTCCTCTCCCCTTGCTGGATCAAGAAGGAGGAGACGTCCCTGGGCTGTACGTGTGTTGAACGCGGAGGCGCCGTCCGTTCGGCGCTTGAATCGGATCTTCCGCGATTTGAATCGCCACGAGTACGACTCCATCAACCGCGTTCTTGAAACACTTCCACTTAGCGATCTTCAAGGGTATGAAGATGCACTCCCTCTCACTTGTTGCTAGCATCTCCTAGATTGATCTTGGTGACACGTAGGAAATTTTTGAATTATTACTACGTTCCCCAACAGACATTTCCTGACATCTACCAATATTACCAATTCTCTGGCATTCATCACCAGATAAGATAAACTTACGTGCATCCTTGAAGAGAGTAGGCCAATAAAAACCAGATTGTAATACCTTATGTGTGGTTCTATCCCCAGCATGGTGTCCTCCGTATGCCTCGGAATGACACTTCCATAGGATTTGTTCCTATTCATGCTCAGGTACTCAACGTCCAATAATACCATCTACTCCTTCTTTACAAAGATGTAGGTCATCCCAAAAGTAATGTCTTAAATCAAAGAGGAACTTTTTCTTTTGTTGGTATGTGAAACTAGGTGGTATATATTTAACAATAATGTAGTTAGCATAGTCTGCATACCAAGGAGTATTACGAGAAGCATTTATGACAGCTAATTGTTCATCGGGAAAACTATCATCAATAGGCAGTGGGTCATCAAGAACATTTTCCAATCTAGACAAATTATCAGCTACGGGATTCTCAGCTCCCTTCCTATCAATAATATGCAAATCAAATTCTTGTAGCAATAGAACCCACCTAATCAACCTAGGTTTAGCATCTTCCTTTTCCATAAGATATTTAATAGTAGCATGATCGGTGTGCATGGTTACTTTAGAGTCAACAATATAGGAACTGAATTTATCACATGCAAACACAACTGGTAAAAATTCTTTCTCAGTGGTAGCATAATTTCTTTGAGCACTGTCTAGAGTTTTACTAGCATAATGGATAACATTTAATTTCTTATCAACTCTTTGTCCTAGAACAGCACCAACAGCATAATCGCTAGCATCACACATAATTTCAAAAGGCAAGTTCCAATCAGGTGGTTGAACAATAGGTGCAGAGATTGAGGCTTTCTTAAGTATTTCAAAGGCTTATACACAATCATTATTAAAAAAACAAATGGAACATCTTTTTGTAAGAGATTAGTAAGAGGCCTAGAATTTTTAGAGAAGTCTTTAATGAACCTTCTATAGAAAGCAGCATGACCAAGGAAAATTCTTATACCTTTAATATCTTCAGGGAATGGCATTTTCTCAATTGCATCAACTTTAGCTTTATCTACTTCAGTACCTCGTTCAAAAAATTTGTGCCCAAGGACAATACCTTCATTTACCATAAAGTGGCACTTCTCCCAATTCAAGACAAGATTAGTTTCTTCACATCTCTGCAAAACTCGATCAAGGTTACTTAAGCAATCATCAAAAGAAGTCTCGTAAATGGAAAAATCATCCATGAAAACCTCAACAATCATTTCACAAGTCAGAGAATATAGCAGTCATACATCTTTAAAAGGTAGCAGGTGCATTGCATAAACCAAAAGGCATACGTCTATAAGCATAAGTTCCAAAAGGGCAAGTAAAAGTAGTTTTCTCTTGATCTTCTTTTGACACACGTATTTGAGAGAAACCAGAATATCCATCAAGGAAACAAAAGTGTGTATGCTTAGACAATCTTTCTAACATTTGATCAATAAAAGGCAAGGGGTAATGATCTTTTCTAGTAGCTTTATTTAATTTTCTAAAAATCAATTACCATCCTATAGCCAGTTACAATTCTTTGTGGGATGAGTTCATTTTTATCATTAGGAACAATAGTTAAACCTCCTTTCTTGGGAACACAATGAACAGGACTTACCCATCTACTATCAGCTATGGGATAAATTATACCTGCTTCCACAAGCTTTAATATTTTAGTTCTTACCACATCCTTCATCTTAGGATTCAACCGTCGTTGGTGATCAACAGCTGGCTTAGCATTAGGCTCCATATTGATTTTGTGCTGACATAGAGTGGGACTAATGCCCTTAAGATCATTAAGAGTATATCCAATAGCAACATGATACTTCCTCAGAGTTTTAAGTAATCTCTTTTCTTCATGCTCTGAAAGGTTAGCACTAATAATGACAGGATATATCTTATTTTCATTAAGATAAGCATATTTCAACATTTCAGGTAATTGCTTCAGTTCAAACATAGGATCACCCTTAGGAGGAGGTGGACCTCCAAGAGTTTCAATAGGCAAATTATGTTTGAGGATAGGTGCTTGATCAAAGAATATCTTATCTATTTCATTTCTTTCATTCATATGCATATCATTTTCATGATCTAGCAAATATTTTTCTAACGGATCAGTAGGAGGTACGACAATAGAAGCAAGACCAATAATTTAATCGTTACTAGGCAATTCTTTATCATGAGGTTATGTACGGAACTTAGAAAAATTAAACTCATGAGATACATCACCAAAATTAACGCAGACAGTTTCTTTATTGCAGTCGATCTTTGCATTAACTGTATTCAGAAAAGGTCTGCCAAATATAATGGGACAAAAATCATCTTGTGGAGAACCAAGAAATAGAAAATTAGTAGGGTATTTTATCTTTCCAAACAAGACTTCAACATCTCTAACAATCCCAAGTGGTGAAATAGTATCTCTATTCGCAAGCTTAATAGTAACATCAATGTCCTCTATTTCAGCACGTGCAATATCATTCATAATCTCTTGATATAAGGTAAATGAAATAACACTCACACTAGCACCCAAATCACATAAACCATGGTAACAATGATCTCCTATTTTAACAGAGACAACAGGCATGCCAACAACAGGCTTATTCTTATCTTTAGGATCAGGCTTAACAATTCTAGTAGCTTCATTACAGAAGTAAATAACATGCCCATCAATATTATCGACCAAGAGATCTTTAACCATAGCAACATTAGGTTCAACTTTAATTTGTTCAGAGGATCTAGGTGTTCTCATATTACTTTTATTGACCACAGTTGCGACTTTAGCATGTTCCTTTATCCTAACGGGGAAAGGAGGTTTCTCAATATAAGCAGTAGGCACAATTGGATCAACATTATAAATGATAGTTTCATCTTTAACTATAACGGGTTCCTTAATCTTTTCTTTAATAGGGGATGATATTTAAACCATTTCTCCTTAGGGAGATCAACATGAGTAGAAATGATTAACAAAAAGAAGCTACTATCTCAAAGTCAAGTCCATATTTAGTGCTAAACTTATGAAAAGCATCGGTGTCCATAAAAGATTTAACACAATCAAACTCAAGTTTTATCCTGACTCTTTACCTTTGTCGAGTTCCCAATCTTCATAGTTGCATTTAATTCTTTCCAGAAGATCCCATCTGAATTCAATAGTTTTCTTCATAAAGGAACCAGTAGAAGAAGAATTGAGCATGGTTTGATCATTATGAGAGAGCCGGGCATAAATTTTTTGTAAGATAATTTCTCTTGAGAGCTCATGATTGGGGCATGTGTACATCATGAACTTAAGCCTCCCCCAAGCTTGAGCGATACTCTCTCCTTCAAGAGGCTAAAAATTATATATATAATTCCGATCACAATGAACCAGATGCATAGGATAAAACTTCTGATGAAACTCCAATTTCAATCGGTTCCAATCCCACATTCCAATATCATCACATAGCCTATACCATGTCAATGCCTTTCCCTCCAAAGATAAAGGTAAAACCTTCTTCTTAACTCCATCTTCGGATAAACCTGCAAGCTTAAATAATCCACAAACTTCATCCACATAGATTAAGTGCATATCGGGATGTATTGTTCCATCTCCCGCATAAGGATTAGCTAACATTTTCTCTATCATACCCGAAGGAATCACATAATAAACATTTTCAGTAGGTGTAGTAGGTTTGGGGAAAACTCTTTGTGCCTCCGATTGAGGTGAAGATACCCCGAACAAACCCCTCAAAGGATTATTTTCCATAGTAACAAATGACAGTAAATTTCAGCTGTAATATAAATGTTTTCTTACCAAATTCCACTCACCAAAGGCGTTTCACTCCTCGGTAATGACACTAGAAAAGAGTCTTGATGACCCACAAGTATAGGGGATCAATCGTAGTCCTTTCGATAAGTAAGAGTGTCGAACCCAACGAGGAGCAAAAGGAAATGACAAGTGGTTTTCAGCAAGGTAATGTGTGCAAGCACTGAAATTATCAGTAGCAAATAATTTGATAGCAAGGTAATTTGTAACGAGCAACAAGTAACAATTGTAAAAAAGGTATGTCGATTGGTGATGTGCTCCCGATTACAAGTATTATGGCAAACGGAGATGGTGATAACAGAGATGGAAATGATTATGGAAATGGCGGCTACTGGTATAGGTGGGAATTGTGATAATGCCTGCAAAGGGGTGGCTTGATGGATGAGATTTTGGAAATATGCCCTAGAGGCAATAATAAAGTGGTTATTATTATATTTCCTTAATCATGATAAAGGTTTATTATTCATGCTAGAATTGTATTGACCGGAAACTTAAATGCATGTGTGGATACATAAACAAATACCGTGTCTCTAGTGAGCCTCTACTAGACTAGCTCGTTGATCAAAGATGGTTAAGGTTTCCTAACCATAGACATGAGTTGTTATTTGATAATGGGGTCACATCATTAGTAGAATGATCTGATGGACAAGACCCATTCGTCAACATAGCATATGATCGTTCAGTTTTTGCTACTGCTTTCTTAATGTCAAATACATATTCCTTGGACCATGAGATCATGCAACTCCCGGATACCGGAGGAATACCTTGTGTGCTATCAAACGTCACTTCGTAACTGGGTGATCATAAAGGTGCTCAACAGGTATCTCCAAAGGTGTCTGTTGAGTTGGCGTGAATCGAGATTGGGATTTGTCACTCCATATGATGGAGAGGTATCTCTGGGCCCACTCGGTAATACAGCATCACAAGAAGCTTGCAAGCAAAGTAACTAAGGAGTTAGTTACAAGATGATGTGTTATGTAACGAGTAAAGAGACTTGCCGGTAATGAGATTGAACTAGGTATGGAGATATCGATGATCGAATCTCGGGCAAGTAATATACCAACGGACAAAGGGAACTACGTATGTTGTCATAAAGGTTCGACTGATAAAGATCTTCGTAGAATATGTAGGAACCAATATGGGCATCCAGGTCCCGCTATTGGTTATTGACCGGAGAAGTGTCTCGGTCATGTCTAAATCATTCTCGAACCCGTTGGGTCCGCACGCTTAACGTTCGTTGACGATTTAGTACTATATGAGTTATGTATGTTGGTGACCGAATGTTGTTTGGAGTCCTGGATGAGATCAAGGACATGACGAGGAGCTCCGGAATGGTCCGGAGGTAAATATTGATATATAGGATGAAGGTATTCGGGTTCCAGAAGAGTTTCGGAATGCACCGGATAATTGTAGGAGTGCCGGAAGGGGTTCCGGGAGGCCACCGGTAGGTTATACCTACTTGGTGGGCCTCATGGGCCAAAGGAGGGAGGCGCACCAGCCTACAAGGGGTTGGGCACGCTCCACCTCCCCTGCCCACGCGCCAAAGGAAGGAGGGGGTGCCCTAGGGCAGCCGTCCCCCTTTCCTTCCCCCCGCGCACCAAATATGGAAGGGGGCGCGGCTAGGCAGGCGCCTAGGGCAGTCGCCGGCCCCCTTGGGGCGCGCCCTAGGCTGCCTCCCCTCCCCCCTCCACCTATATATATAAGAGAAAGGGAGGGTGCTCCACATACCACGAATCCCAAGTCGTGTGCCGGCGCCCCTCCTCCTATAGTTCATCCTCCATCCAAAACCGTTGTGCTTGGCGAAGCCCTGCAGAAATAACTTCACCACCACCGTCATCACGCCGTCGTGCCGCCGGAACTCATCTACTACTTCGCCCCTCTTCCTGGATCAAGAAGGCAAGGATGTCATCGAGCTGAACGTGTGCTGAACGCGGGGGTGCCGTGCGTTCGGTGCTTGATCGAAACAGATCATGAAGGTGTACGACTACATCAACCGCGTTGATAAACGCTTCCGCTTAGCGATCTACAAGGGTATGTAGATGCTCTCCCCCTCTCGTAGCTATGCATCTCCATGGATAGATCTTGCATGTGCGTAGAATTTTTTTTGTTTTCCATGCAACGTTCCCCAACATGAGCGACTCCTTTCACCAAGGGGTTTCTCTCCTTTATATACTGCAAGTGGGTGGAATAGGGTTTCAGGGTGCCTCTGATACGAATTAACACTAGGCGCCTTCAAGGAAGATTTCAGGGATGACGTTGATGATCCACAAGTATAGGGGATCAATCATAGTCCTTTCGATAAGTAAGAGTGTCGAACCCAATGAGGAGCAGAAGGAAATGACAAGCAGTTTTCAGCAAGGTAATGTCTGCAAGCACTAAAATTATCGGTAACAGATAGTTTGATAGCAAGGTAATTTGTAACGAGCAACAAGTAACAGCTGTAACAAAGGTGCAGCAAGGTAGCCCAATCCTTTTTATAGCAAAGGACAGGCCAGAACGGTCTCTTATAATAAGCAAAGCGCTCTTGAGGACACGCGGGAAATTCATCTAGTCACTTTCATCATGTTTGTTTGTTTCGTGTTCGTTACTTTGATAATTTAATATGTGGGTGGACTGGTGCTCGGGTGCTGTTTGATGACCCACAAGTATAGGGGATCAATTGTAGTCCTTTCGATAAGTAAGAGTGTCGAACCCAACGAGGAGCAGAAGGAAATGACAAGCGGTTTTCAGCTAGGTAATTTCTGCTAGCACTGGAATTATCGGGAACAGGTAGTTTGATAGCAAGATAATATGTGGAAGTAACAAGTAACAATAGGTGTAGAAAGGTAGCCCAATCCTTTTTGTAGCAAAGGACATGCCAGAACAGTCTCTTATAATAAGTAAAACGTTCTCGAGGACACATGGGAATTTCATCTAGTCACTTTCATCATGTTTGTTTGATTTGCGTTCGCTACTTTGGTAATTTGATATGTGGGTGGACCGGTGCTTGGGTGTTATTTTTACTTGAACAAGCCTCCCACTTATGATTAACCCCTCTCGCAAGCATCCGCAACTATGAAAGAAGAATTAAGATAAAATCTAACCATAGCATTAAACATATGGATCCAAATCAGCCCCTTACAGAATAGCGCATAAACTAGGGTTTAAGCTTCTGTCACTCTAGCAACCCATCATCTAATAACTATTCCACAATGCATTCCTTTAGGCCCAAAGATGGTGAAGTTTCATGCAGTCGACGTTCACATAACACCACTAAGGGAATCACAACATACACATCATCAAAATATCGAACGAATACCAAATTCACTGGATTACTTATGACAAGACTTCTTCCATGTCCTCAAGAACAAAAGCAACTACTCCCAAATCATGTTCATGTTCAAGATCAGAGGGATATTAAATAGCATAATGGATCTAAACATATAATCTTCCACCAAATAAACCAACTAGCATCAACTACAATATGTAATCAGCACTACTAGTCACCCACAGGTACCAATATGAGGTTTTGATACAAAGATTGAACACAAGAGATGACCTAGGGTTTTGAGATGAGATGGTGCTGGTGAAGATGTTGATGAAGATTGATCCTCCCACGATGAGAGGGTTGTTGGTGATGACGATGGCTTCGATTTCCCCCTCCCAGAGGGAAGTTTCCCGGACAGAATCGCTCCGCCGAAGAGCAAAAGTGCTCCTGCCCAAGTTCCGCCTCGAGACGGCGGCGCTCCATCCCGAAAGTCCTCTCTTGATTTTTTCTAGGGCAAATGGGATGATATATCAAAAGATGGGCACCGGGGGCTGGCGAGGGGACCCACAACCCACCAGAGCGTGCCTGGGGGGGGGGGGGGTAGGCGCGCCTGGTGCCTTGTGGGCACCTGGGTGGCCCCCTCTGGTACTTCTTTGCTCCAATATTTTTTATTTATGCCAAAATAAATCTCCATAAAATTTCAGCTCGTTTGGAGATGTGCAGCATAGGTATCTATGACATAGCTTTTTCAGGTCCACATACTCAACCATCATTTAGTCTTCTATATGATTGCTAACACTCACACCATATATATGGAGCAAAAGGTTTCAGCCAGACACATAGAAAGATAGGGTTTATAATTTCGCCTCCCAACCTATTCACCTCAAGGGTGATGTCAACAATAATAACTCATAATCACTCATATCCAACTGGATATATGTGCCTAGATCTTTCCCCACCACATGATTCTTGCAAAAGAGAAAAATAAAAGGAATAAAGGAGAATACTATTGACTCTTGCATAAAAAGTAAATACATAAAAGTAAATGATAGGCCCTTCGCAGTGGGAAGCGGAGGTTGTCATGCGCCTTTTATTTTTGGATGCACAAGCTCTTAGTGCAAAAGAACGTCACGTTATATTGCCCCTTGTGATAGCAACCTTTATTATGCAGTCCGTCGCTTTTATTTTTTTGCCATCATAAGTTCGTAGAACGCTTATTTTCCCTTACACTAAAAGATCATACATATTTAGAAGCAATTTTTATTGCCTTATGCACCGATGACAACTTACTTGAAGGATCTTATTCAATCCATAGGTAGGTATGGTGGACTCTTGTAATATGAAACTGGTTTTAAGGGTTTTGGATGCGCAAGTAGTATCTCTACTTGGTGTAGATTTTTGGCTAGCAAAGATATTGAGCAAGCACTACATGTTAGAGGATCTATGACAATATAACTTCTATCTGAATATGAACAACCATAAATCATTATGTTGTCTTCCTTGTCCAACGTCAGCAATTTGGTATAAAATATTTAATGGGGGCTCACAATCATAAAAGATGTCCAAGATAATGTATTTGCATGTGAATCTTCTCTTCCCTTATTAATTCTTTCATGAATTGCATCATTGACCAATGCTATGTTTGTCAACTTCCAATAAATTTTATCACTTATACTTTCTTTATGTAACGTCATCACTTCCCATAAGATTAGCTTACGATCTTTTTCATTATTTTCATTGCTAAGATTGAAATATAAAAGTAAAGAAGCAAAAACTCAAACTAATCTTTATTATATAGCTCTCAACTCGATTACATAGATAGATAGATCACAAAACTAGCACTCAAAAATAGATCATACTAAACTTTATTTAACTAAATCACGAAATAACTAAGGATCTAACTAAAATAGGTAAAGATAATAAAAGTGATGGTGATACGATACCAGGGCATCTCCCCCAAGGTTGGCACAAGCCAAGGGGAGTGCCCATACCTGTGTACTGAAGTCTCCCTTGTAGGTGATGGTGGTGGTGATGAAGTGGTGGGCTTGTCCTCCGGCTTCCATGGCATAGGTTCACCATCATAAAAGGATGCACGAGTCTCCGGAGTCCTGAAACTTGCAGGTAAACTCATACCTTTGAATCTTGCCTCGTACTCAAAGTTTTGGTTTTGAAGATCATAAACTTAGCCTTGGAGATAATCGATGCGTTCATTGAGCTTGAAGACGATCTTCATGGACTGGCCATCCACCTTGTTGTCACGGGTGAATTCCGTGATCATGGAATGGTTGGCACTCAGTCCATGTTCCACCATCCCTTGGCACTTGAAGATTTCCTGATCCACCGCCTCGAGCCTGGCCTCCACGCTCCCCGTCTTCTTGGGACCTTCAACATCCCGGATGTGGAGCACCCCCTCATGCATCTCAATGGCTTGAGGGTGCTTCATCACTTCCAGTAGGTAGGGTTTGATGACCTTCTCATAGAACTTGTCCTTGGAAGAGCTGGGTGGAGCCATGGCGATCTAGATATGTCAGAAAAATAGCACGAAACAAGAACAGAGGAAATTTTCGCGATGCGATGGTCAAAACTTCTGAGAGTATATATGAGGAATTTTTATCTTGCAAAACAAGTAACCCAAAAGAAAACGGAGTCGGGAAGGCGCACGAAGGGCCCACAACCCACTAGGGCGCGCCTGGGGGGGGCAGGCGCTCCCTGGTGCCTTGTGGGCACCCGGGTGGCCTTCTCCGGTGTTTCTTATTTTTTTTTTCTAATATTCCAAAACTGATAAAAAATATTTTTATGGAATTTTTGGAGTCGGTTTACTTACCGAATCACATACCTCTTCCTTCTCAGGGTTCTGGAGTGTTCTGGAAGGTCTCTTTAATCTATCCCTTCGTTGTTATAGTTTGAATAATATTAGTCTCAACATTAATAGGCGTACCTGAAATATAATGCCTAATTCTTTGCCCACTAACCACCTTCGGATTAGTGCCTTCGGCATTATTGATCTTAATATCTCCCGAGCGATAAACTTCTTCGATAATATATGGTCCTTCCCATTTAGAGAGAAGTTTTCCTGCAAAAAGTCTAAAACAAGAATTGTACAATAGAACATACTCACCTATGTTGAATTCCCGCTTTTGGATTCTTTTGTCATGCCATCTTTTAACCTTTTCTTTAAATAATTTGGCATTTTCATAAGCTTGGGTTCTCCATTCATCTAGTGAGTTAATATCGAATAACCTATTTTCACTGGCAAGTTTGACATCATAATTGAGTTCCTTTATTGCCCTGTATGCTTTATGTTCTAACTCAAGAGGTAAATGACATGCTTTTCCATAAACCATTTTATAGGGAGATATTCCCATAGGATTTTTATAAGCAGTTCTATAGGCCCATAAAGCATCATCTAATTTCTTAGACAAATTCTTTCGAGACCTATTGACAGTCTTTTGCAAAATTTACTTTATTTCTCTATTGCTCAGTTCTACTTCACCACTAGACTGAGGGCGATAAGGAGATGCAATTCTATGGTTAACATCATATTTAGCAAGCAATTTACGGAATGCATCATGAATAAAGTGTGAACCACCATTAGTCATTAAATATCTAGGGACTCCAAACCTCGGGAAAATAACTTCCTTGAGAATTTTAATAGAAGTGTTGTGATCAGCAGTACTAGTTGGAATATCTTCTACCCACTTAGTGACATAATCAACAACAACTAAAATATGGGTATAGCCATTAGAGGAAGGAAAAGGTCCCATATAATCAAATCCCCAAACATCAAATGGTTCAGTAACAAGTGAATGATTCATAGGTGTGATGCCCCCGACTCAATCGTACACTAATCATACACGCAAACATGTACGATCAAGATCGGGGACTCACGGGAAGATATCACGACACAACTCTAAACACAATTAAACAGAGATCCACTAATATTACAGACCAGGGATCACGAGGATCCGAATACATAAGTCAGCCATACAAATAATATCTGAGTACAGACATAGTTAGACAGGTTTTTGCCTTAAGAAGGCTAGCACAAACAACGACTCTAGATCGAAAGGCGTAGGCCTCCTGCCTGGGAGCCTCCGATCCTACTCCTGGTCGGCTGGCTCGATCCAGTAGTACGTGCCGTCTGGACCCTCCTGGTAGTAAGCTCATGTGGTGGCATCTGGCTCCGGGGCTCCATCGTCTGATGTATCATCAAAGTGGGGTATGGGGAAAAAGAAGTAATAAAGCAACCGTGAGTACTCATCCGAAGTACTCAGCAAGCAAGGATCTACACTACATATGCAACATTATCAAAGGGGAAAGGCTGTATATGTGGACTGGGCTGCAGAAATGCCAGAATAGAGAGAAGGCCTAGTCCTATTGAAGACTAGCATCTTCACGAAGCCACCATCTTGCAGCAATAGAAGAGAGTAGGATAGCATTTTATTAAGCAAACATGTTGAAGCAAGCCTAGAGATCCTTCCTCGACTCCCTGCGAGAAAGCGATCCCGAAGCTTCAATTAAGTAACAAGTATACAGTTCAAGTAATAGATCGGGATACACAAACTGAGCGTCCTTAACCGTAGGACCGGCTATCGATAGATTATTCATCCCTGCAGGGGTGCACTACTGTTACCCAACACGCTCGATCACCTCTGGCCGGATACACTTGCTGGGTAATGTCCGGCCTCGGGAGATCAACACGAAGCAGCGCCCTACCTAGGCTCAGCAGAGAGGTCAGCACGCCGGACTAACCTATGCACCCAGAGGTCTTGGGCCATCGCCCTGGGCACCCTGCGCGTTGCGTGGCTGGCCGGGGTGCAGGCGCGACACTGAACTCGTCAGTGAAGTATCCAGCCCATTCCCGGCGATCAGCCCGCACGGTGAAACATGACGTCTGAAGAGCTTTCAGGAGAAACGTACATCGTAGAGGGCCCCATAAACCATAATCCCGCGTGGTGGTAATGCGTATATGGCACGTCGACCCACTCAGATCAAACACCCAAATCCGATATGCTCATTTAGTAACACGCGGAGACAATCAGAGTTTCTGAAGCTCCGCCACAATATCACACTCGAGTGCCCTTCCGGCACACCCGACATCATAGATCCCCTGCGGGCACCCATCAGGGTTGACCCGCCTGTGACAAAGGTCAAAGTAACCGTGTGGTCATAACATCAAGGGGGAAACCCCGAGGAATCACCCTCGGTGAATTCCACTTGATGAAATCTTCATGGTGAACGTATGAGGCATCACCCTCGAGGTTCACACTGAGGGGTTGCACGACAGAGTCGTATCGAAAGTGGAGAAGAAGGAATCACCCTCGATGACCACAACCAAACAGCTACACTGCAGAGTATTCATCAGGAGTGCGTTACGAGGTATCACCCTCGACACTCGATAGTAACTATGCAGAGTCGTACAACTAAGGGGGGTGAGGTGATGTGTCGGTCTCTGGTCGACGATCACATTGATCAAGTCGTCGATGATCAAGCATGGGCAACAAGGGTAAGGTGGTGGGGGTCAATGATGGTTCACTACCGACATATACTAAGCAGTTTAACATAGGCAGGTAAGGCAGCAATAAACAGGTTACAAAAGCAGGCTATGCATCAGAATAGGAGCAAACATTAATAGTAGCAAAATCTAATGCAAGCAGGAGAAATGGAATGGGCGATATCTGGATGCTCAAGGGGGGGCTTGCCTGGTTGCTCTGGCAAGAAGGAGGGGTCGTCAATGGGCTGCTCATCTGGAGCGTAGTCGTACTCAGCTGCAACGGCGTCGGTCTCGGCGTCTATCGAGAGAGAAGGAGGGGGGAAGAAACAATAAATTAATGGCAAAGATGCAAACAATATGCATGACATGCCTAAATGATATGCAGAGGTGTTCTACTGCCTAACTAAATGATTTAGTTAATTTAGGAATTTATTTGGATTTATTTAATTAAAGTTGAGCATTATTCATTTATCGAAACCGGTCTAAAATTTCCATGTTCAGGTAGCTAGGGGCATCCGGCAGATGAACGGACCACGTATTCGGATTCGTCTCAAAATTCTGAGCAACTTTCATGTACAAAGTATTTTCACCGGAGCTACGGTTTATTTTATATTAATTTCTAAAGTTTTAAATCATTTCTGAAATTATTATTAATTAATTTAATTCGAAAATACAATTATGACATCAGCCTGATGTCAGGGTGATGTCAGTAGTCAAACAGTCAGTTGACTTAGTCAAACTGACGTGTGGGTCCCACTGTCATTGACTAAGACTAATTAATCCAGTTAATTAATTTAATTAACAGATTAATTAGGTTAAGTTAATTAATTAATTAATTAAATTATTAATTATACTATTTATTTATTCTTTTTCTAATCTATTTTCGTTATGGGGCCTAGGCCCACTAGTCATAGGCCCAGAGGGGCCTTAATGGGCGCCCAGGTACGGGCGTCGCCTGAGCGGGCGCTATGGGCGTAACCCGCCCGGTGCAGGGTGAGGTCGCCGATCGACGGGGGAGCCCCCGATCGCCGCGGGCGAGCAGAGAGGGGGGTGTCCGCGGGCGCGGGCCGGCAGCAGCGGACGCCGGCCGACGAGCAGAGGCAGGCGCTGGAGAGGAGACCACGGCAGTCGGCGCTCGCAGCGGTAGGGAGGCACGGGTGCGGCGGCTAGCGGCGACCGCGGGGTGTGAGCAGCGGGCGGTGTGTGAGGCGAGCGGCAGCAGCCAGCAGCGGAGCTAGCGGTAACGACGGGGCCGTAGGCGACGTGCGGCGAGCACGGCGCGGGGGGGGGGGGGGGAGTGTTGGCCGGTTAGGTCACGGGGAGGGGAGGGGGCCATATAGGCCATTTGGTGGGCTGGCCAACTGGGCCGAGGCCCAGTTGGGCCGGGGGTGGCCTTGTCTTTTCTCTTTTTTTATTAGTATTTAATTTCTTTTCTGTTTTCATTTTATCTTTATAAAATATAGAATTAAGTCCTAAATTAGTATTACCACATAACCCACTGCCACAAAAAGTTTTACCCTAAAATAAAATAGTTTATTATTTTTATAAAATACAAAAGACATTTAATTCATTGTTTTTGCTTACTGTTTTATTTATTTTAGAGCATTAAAACACTTTATAAAAATGTGGTTTCTCCACCAATGTTACCCATGATTTATTTGCCACATCTCGAACACTGTTGTTTTAATGTTTGAAATCTTTTATCCTTTGACTTGATTTTGAATTCGAACGAGAATTAAATCAGAGTGAGTTTAGTAACAGTAACAGTGGTGGCATGGCATCATTAGTAGAGGGTTACTGTAGCTTAACTACCGGGGTGTTACAATAGGCATTTCCTGACATCTACCAATATTACCAATTCATTGACATTCATCACACGATAAGACAAACTAACGAGCATCCTTGAAAAGAGTAGGCCAATAAAAAACAAATTATAATACCTTGTGTGCAGTTCTGTCTCCCGCATGGTGTCCTCCGTAGGCCTCGGAGTGACACTTCCGTATGATTTGTTCATGTTCATGCTCAGGTATACATCTAATAAACCATCTACTCCTTATTTATAAAGGTGTGGGTCATCCCAAAAGTAATGTCTTAAATCATAGAAGAACTTTTTCTTTTGTTGGTATGTGAAACTAGGTGGTATAAATTTAGCAACAATGTAATTACCATAGTCTGCATACCAAGGACTATTACGAGAAGCAATTATAACAGCCAGTTGTTCATCAGGAAAACTATCATCAATAGGTACTGGGTCATCAAGGATATTTTCTAACCTAGACAAGGTACCAGCTACGGGATTCTCAGCTCCCTTTCTATCAGTAATATGTAAGTCAAACTCTTGAAGCAAAAGAACCCACCTAGTGAGTCTAGGTTTAGCATCTTTCTTTTCTATAATATATTTAATAGCAGCATGATCAGTGTGAACAATTACTTTAGAATCAACTATGTAAGATCTGAATTTATCACAAGCAAACACAACCGCTAGAAATTCTTTCTCAGTAGTAGCATAATTTCTTTGAGCACTGTCTAGAGTTTTACTAGCATAATGGATGACATTTAATTTCTTATCAACTCTTTGTCCTAGAAAAGCACCAATAGCATAATCACTAGCATCACACATAATTTCAAAAGGTAAGTTCCAATCAGGTGGTTGAATAATAGGTGCAGAGGTCAAGGCTTTCTTAATTGTTTCAAAGGCTTCCACACAATCATCATCAAAAACAAAAGGAACATCCTTTTGCAAGAGATTAGTAAGAGGCATAGAAATTCTAGAGAATTCTTTAATAAACCTCCTATAGAAACCAACATGAACAAGGAAGCTTCTTATACCTTTAATATCTTTAGGACATGGCATTTTCTCAATTGCATCAACTTTAGCTTTATCCACCTCAATACCTCGTTCGGAAATTTTACGCCCCAAGATAATACCTTCATTCACCATAAAGTGGAACTTCTCCCAATTCAAGACAAGATTAGTTCATTCACATCTCTGCAAAACTCGATCAAGGTTGCTTAAGCAATCATCAAAAGAAGTTCCATAAACGGAAAAATCATCCATGAAAACCTCAACAATCTTTTCACAAAGGTCAGAGAATATAGCAGTCATACACTTTTGGAAGGTAGCTGGTGCATTGCATAAAGTTCCAAAAGGACAAGTAAAGGTAGTTTTCTCTTGATCAGGTTGTGATACAGGTATTTGAGAGAAACAAGAATATCCATCAAGGAAGCAAAAGTGTGTGTGCTTAGATAATCTTTCTAACATTTGATCAATAAAAGGCAAGGGGTAATGATCTTTTCTAGTAGCTTTGTTTAATTTTCTAAAATCAATTACCATCCCATAGCCAGTCACAATTCTTTGTGGAATAAGTTCATTTTTATTATTAGGAACAACTGTAATACCTCCTTTCTTAGGGACACAATGCACAGGACTTACCCATCTACTATCAGCTATGGGGTAAATTATACCTGCTTCCAGAAGCTGTAATATTTTAGTTCTTACCACTTCCTTCATCTTAGGATTTAATCATCGTTGATGATCAACAACTGGTTTAGCATCTGGTTCCATATTAATCTTGTGCTGATAGAGAGTGGGACTAGTGCCCTTAAGATCATCGAGAGTATATCCAATAGCAGCACAGTGCTTCCTTAGAGTTTTTAATAATCTCCTTTCTTCATGCTCTGAAAGGTTAGCACTAATAATAACAGGATATATTTTCTTTTCATCAACATAAGCATATTTCAAGGTATCAGTTAATTGTTTTAATTCAAACACGGGGTCACCTTTAGGTGGAGGAGGACCTCCTAGAGTTTCAATAGGCAAATTGTGTTTGAGAATAGGTGGTTGATCAAAGAACATCTTATCTATTTCATTCCTTTCATTCAAATGCATATCATTTTATGGTCTAGCAAACATTGTTCTAGCGGGTTAGTTGGAGGCACATCAATAGAAGCAAGACCAATTATTTCATCTTTACTAGGCAATTCTTTATCATGAGGTTGCCTACGAAACTTAGAGAAATTAAACTCATGAGACACATCACCAAAGTTAACATTAGCAGTTTCTTTATTGCAATATATCTTAGCATTAACAATGTTCAAGAAGGGTCTACCAAATATAATGGGACAAAAATCATCTTGTGGAGAACCAAGAACTAGAAAATCAGTTGGGTATTTTACTTTTCCACACAAGACTTCAACATCTCTAACAATCCCAAGTGGTGTAATGGTGTCTCTGTTTGCAAGTTTAATAGTAACATCAATATCTTCTATTTCAGCAGGTGCAATATCATTCATAATTTCTTGGTATAAAGTAAAAGGGATAGCACTCACACTAGCACCCAAATCACATAAACCATAATAATAATGATCTCCTATTTTAACTGAGACAACAGGCTTATTCTTATCTTTAATATCTGGTTTGGCAATTCTAGCAGCTTCATCACAGAAATGAATAACATGCCCATCTATATTACAACCAAGAGATCTTTAACCATATCAATACTAGGTTCTACTTTAATTTGTTCAGAGGGTCTAGGTGCTCTAATACTACTTTTGTTAACAACAGTTGAAACCTTACCATGTTCCTTTATCCTAACAGGGAAAGGTGGTTTTTCAATATAAGTAGTAGGCACAACCGGGTCAACATTGTAAATGATAGTTTCATCTCTAACTATAAAGGGCTCCTCAATCTTTTCTTTAATAGGGGGATGATATTTAAATCATTTCTCCTTAGCGAGATCAACATGAGTAGCAAATGATTCACAAAAAGAGGCTACTATATCAGAGTCAAGTCCATATTTAGTCCTAACTTGTGAAAAGCATCGGTATCCATAAAAGATTTAACACAATCAAACTTAAGTGTTATACCTGACTCATTACCTTTGTCGAGTTCCCAATCTTCAGAGTTGTGTTTAATTCTTTCAAGAAGGTCCCACCTGAATTCAATAGTTTTCTTCATAAAAGAGCCAGTCGAAGAAGAATCGAGCATGGTTTGATTATCATGAGAAAGTCGGGCATAAAAATTATGTAAGACAATTTCTTTTGAGGGATCATGATTGTGGCATGTATACATCATATATTTAAGCCCCCCCAAGCTTGAGCGATGTTTTATCCTTTACGAGGCCAAAAATTATATATATAATTCCAATCACGATGAACTAGATGCATAGGATAAAACTTTTAATGAAATTCCAATTTCAATCGAATCCAATCCTAAGCTCCGATATCATCGCATAGCCTATACCATGTAAATGATTTTTCTCCCAAAGATAAAGGGAAAACCTTCTTCTTAACTTCATCTCCGGGCAAACCTACAAGCTTAAATAATCCACAAACTTCATCCCCATAGATTAGGTGCATATCAGGATGTAGTGTTCCATCTCCTGCATAAGGATTAGCTAGCAGTTTCTCTATCGTACCTGAATGAATCTCATAATAAATATTTTCAGTAGGTGCAGTAGGTTGAGGGGAAACTCTTTGTGGTTTTGGTCGAGGTGAAGATACCCCGAACAAACCGCTCAAATGATTGTTTTCCATAGTAACAAGTAACAGTAAATTTCAGCACGTGATATAAATTTTTCCTTACCAAATTCCACTCACCAAGGGCTCTTCACTCCCCGGCAATGGCACCAGAAGAGAGCCTTGATGACCCACAAGTATAGGGGATCAATCATAGTCCTATCGATAAGTAAGAGTGTCGAACCCAACGAGGAGCAGAAGGGAATTACAAGCGGTTTTCAGCAAGGTAATTTCTGCTAGCACTGAAATTATCGGTAACAGTTAGTTTGATACCAAGATAATATGTAGCAAGTAACAATCGTAACAATAGGTGAAGCAAGGTAGCCCAATCCTTTTTGTGGCAAAGGACAGGCCAGAACAGTCTCTTATAATAAGTAAAACATTCTCGAGGATACATGGGAATTTCATCTAGTCACTTTCATCATGTTTGTTTGATTCGCGTTCGCTACTTTGATAATTTGATATGTGGGTGGACCGGTGATTGGGTGTTGTTCTTACTTGAACAATACTCCAACTTATGATTAACCCCTCTCGCAAGCATCCGCAACTACGAAAGAAGAATTAAGATAAAATCTAACCATAGCATTAAACACATGGTTCCAAATCAGCACCTTACGGAATAGCGCATAAGCTAGGGTTTAATCTTCTGTCACTCTAGCAACCCATCATCTAATAACTACTCCACAATGCATTCCCTTAGGCCCAAACATGGTGAAGTGTCACGTAGTCGACGTTCACATAACACCACTAAGGGAATCACAACATACACATCATCAAAATATCGAATGAATACCAAATTCACATGATTACTTACGACAAGACTTCTCCCATGTCCTCAAGAACAAAAGCAACTACTCCCAAATCATGTTCATGTTCATGTTCAAGATCAGAGGGATATTCAATAGCATAATGGATCTGAACATATAATCTTCCACCAAATAAACCAATTAGCATCAACTACAAGATGTAATCAACACTAGTAGTCACCCACATGTACCAATTTGAGGTTTTGATACAAAGATTGAATAGAAGAGATGACCTAGGGTTTTGAGATGAGATGGTGCTGGTGAAGATGTTGATTAAGATTGATCCTCCCATGATGAGAGGGTTGTTGGTGATGACGATGGCTTCGATTTCCCCATCCCAGAGGGAAGTTTCCCTAGCAGAATAGCTCCGCTAGAGAGCAAAAGTGCTCCTGCCCAAGTTCCGCCTCGAGATGGCGGCGCTCCCTCCCGAAAGTCCTCTCTTGATTTTTTCTAGGGCAAATGGGATGATATATCAAAAGATGGGCATCGGGGCTGGCCACGGGCCCCACAACCCACCAGGGCGCGCCTGGGGGGCTAGGCGTGACCTGGTGCCTTGTGGGCACCTCGGGGCCCCCTCTAGTACTTCTTTGCTCCAGTATTTTTTATTTATTCCAAAATTAATCTCTGTAAAATTTCAGCTCGTTTGGAGATGTGCATCATAGGTATCTCATACATAGCTTTTTCAGGTCCAGAATTCCAGTTGCCGGCAATCTCCCTGTTTGTGTAAACCTTGCATATTATGAAAGAAAAGGCATTAGAATTACTCTACAAAGTGTTATATTGATTGAAAACACTATAAATAACAGTAGGAAAACATGACACAAAATGGACGTATCACTGTTTCTTACTTGAACAAGCCTCCCACTTATGATTACCCCTTCTCGCAAGCATCCGCAACTACGTAAGAAGAATTAAGATAAATCTAACCATAGCATGAAACATATGCATCCAAATCAACCCCTTACGAAATAGCGCATAAACTAGGGTTTAAGCTTCTGTCATTCTAGCAACCCATCATCTAATTACTACTCCACAATGCCTTCCCTTAGGCCCAAATATGGTGAACTGTCATGTAGTCAACATTCACACGACACCACTAAGGGAAACCAACAACATACATATCATCAAAATATCGAACGAATACCAAATTCACATGATTACTTATGACTTCTCCCATGTCCTCAAGAATAAAAGTATCTACTAACAAATCATATTCATGTTCAAGACCAGAGGGTGTTGAATAGCATCAAGGATCTGAACATATAATCTTCCACCAAATAAACCAACTAGCATCAACTACAAGATGTAATCACACTACTAGCAACCCATAGGTACCAATCTGAGGTTTTGAGACAAAGATTGAATACAGGAGATGAACTAGGGTTTGAGATGAGATGGTGTTGGTGAAGATGTTGATGAAGATTGGTCCTCCCACGATGAGAGGGTTGTTGGTGATGTCGATGGCTTCGATTTCCCCCTCCTGGAGGGAAGTATCCCCGGCGGAATCGCTCTGCCAGAGAGCAAAAGTTCTCCTGCCCAGGTTCGGCCTCGAGATGGCGGCGCTTCATCCCGAAAGTCTTCTCTTGATTTTTTTTCTAGGGAAAATGGCATCATATAGGAGAAGATGGGCCTTAGAGGCTGGCCAAGGGCCCCACGAGCCACTTGTGCGCGCCTAGGGGGGTGGGCGCGCCCAGGTGCCTCATGGGCACCTGGTGGGCCTCCTCTGATATTTCCTTTCTCCAGTACTTTTTATATATTCTAAAATAATTCTCCGTGAAATTTCAGCTCATTTGGAGTTGTGCATAATAGGTATCTTTGACATGGCTTTTTTAGGTCCGGAATTCCAGCTGCCGGCAATCTCCCTCTTCATGTAAATCTTGCAAATTAAGAGAGAAATGACATTAGCATTGCACCACAAAGTATTATATTGATCAAAAACGTTATAAGTAACAGTAGGAAAACATGATGCAAAATGGACGTATCAGACATCATAGAGGCGGAAGGCAGTACGGCTGTTGGTACGAGTGCTCACCGGCGTACTATGCGTCGTCTTCTCCTATGGACTTAGTTGTGTGCTTTCTATTAATTGGGTTTGATTACTCTGCTTATTATCTTCCATATATGGCTTGATTTTGCACCTAATATAGTTCATTCTTGCAGGGAACAAAATAAACAAAGAGATTTACAATACTTTGCATTCATTAGCCATCTATGAGCACTTAGTGCCCACTAGTGTGTTACATGAGGAGGAGGATGAGTCGGTGTTAGAGGGGTATACGCCCCCCTGCAATAAAAAACGGAACGCACATGGATCTTGGTTATATGAACCAAGGAGTGCTGCAAGATAAGCCAAAAAGATCCTGGAAGCGGAAGGTTTATCCTGCATCTGCAGTGCGTAGGAAGTGCAAGAATATGGTTCAAATGAAAATTTCATGATAATAAATGAAAGGAATATTTTGGAATAGTAGAGGTCTGAGAGACTTGGCTAAAAGAAGGTTCCATGCGGAAGCGTCTGGAGCATAAATTGGACTTTATTGCCTTACTAGAGACAGGTAGGGATAATTTCACATCACAATTTCTCAACACCATATATGGTGGCGTTGACTTTGATTGGCACTGTCTACCCCCAAGAGGAAGATCCGATGGGATTTTACTTGGGGTCAAGTGTGAGACGCTAGAAGTGTTGAACGTTGTGTTCGGGGACTTTGTCGTTAAATTTAGGGTGCACTCAAAAGTTGACGGGTTCTGATGGGTGCTTGTTTATGTGTACGGAGCTGCGCAACCGGAACTTAAACCGGATTTCCTAGCCGACCTAGTGCGGGTCTATGGCGACGAAAGGCTTCCCATCCTGGTTGGAGGTGATTTCAACATCATCAAAAGGAGAGACGAGAAAAACAATGATAACTTTGATGGCAGATGGTCATTTACGTTTAATACCATTCTTGAAAGTCTGGACCCGAGGAAGATATACCTAATAGGCAGGCAGTTTACCTGGGCGAACATGTTGCAGAATCCAACCTATGAAAAGTTGGATCGAGTTCTAACCAGTATTGATTGGGAAGAAAAGTTTCCTTTGGTAACGGTGCAAGCTCTGAATAGAGGTATTTATAATCACACTCCTTTGCTTGTTGACTCTGGGGAAGCGACCCATGTGGGAAACAAGAATGTTTTCACTTTCGAGCTAGCATGGTTTGAGAGAGAGGGCTTTACCGACCTAATAGCCCAGGAATGGGCTACGGACACAGGAGGGATGTCTAATGTTGAGCGATGGCAAAATAAAATTAGGCATTTGCGGTAGTTCCTGAGGGGATGGGCTAAAAATGAAAGCGAAATTTATGAGGTGGAAAAGGATAAGCTTGTAAACCTTATAAATGAACTTGACCTGAAGGCAGAATCCACCTTATTAGATGCAGACGAATGGGCATTTAAGAGGGAGGCCGAGCAGAAATTACGGGCGCTGCTCAGAGAAGAAGAGATGGAATGGGTACTTAGACCAAAAGTAAGGTAGGTCATCCAAGGGCATGACAATGCTTAGTTTTTTCATTTGATTGCAAATGGAAAACACGGAAAGAAGAAAATATTCCAACTAGAACAGGATGAGGGTACAATCGTAGGGCATGAGAACCTAAAATTGTACATCTCTAACTATTATAAAAAAATTTGGAGCTCCTAAGCACAATTTTATGTCTCTCGACGAACACAGGGTAGGGGATATCCCTCAACTCGGGGCAGACGAGAATGAGGTTTTATCCACGCCATTCACGGAGAAAGAGGTGTTTGAGGCCATATCACAAATGAAGAATAATAAGTCACATGCTCTAGATGGATTCCCAATAGAATTTTATAAGAAATGTTGGCATACTATTAAGAGTGACCTCATACCAATGTTCCATGACTTGTTTAATGCCCAACTTCTACTATTCCACCTAAACTTTGGAACAATAAGGTTGTTGCCAAAAAATGTGGAGGCAGTGCGTACTGATCAATTCAGACCGATATGTCTGCTTAATGTGAGATTTAATTTTTTTACTAGTACAAACCGTCTGACGGGATTACACATAGTGTGGTGCAACCAACTCAGACAGCCTTCATGTCGGGCAGACACATACTAGATGGTGTGGTGGTCCTACATGAAACATTACACGAGATCCACTCAAAGAAACTAGATGGGGTGGTTTTTCAGGTGGATTTTGAAAAAGCATATGATAAGGTTAAATGATCATTTCTCCAACAAGCCTTACGCATGAAGGGATTCAATGATGCATGGAGGAAGTAGGTCGATTCTTTTGTACAAAAAGGCAACATCGGAATTAAAGTAAACGATGACATAGGTCACTACTTCCAGACACAAAAGGGTCTAAGACAGGGGGCCCATGTCACCTATTTCGTTCAACATAGTGGCAGACATGTTGGCAATTCTCATAGGTAGAGCTAAGGTGGACGGACAAGTAGGAGGACTAGTTCCACATCTTGTTGATGGTGGGGTGTCCATACTACAATACGCTGATGATAATATCATTTTCATGGAACATGATATGGCAGAGGCCAGAAATATGAAGTTTGTGCTATTCCTATTCGAACGATTGTCGGGTTTGAAGATTAATTTTAACAAAAGTGAATTGTTATGCTTTGGGAAAGCCCGGGAAGAACAAGAAGCTTATAGACAATTGTTCGGGTGTGAACTTGGTACCCTACCATTTAGTTATTTGGGTATACCAATTCACCATCGCAGGCTTTCTAATAAGGAATGGAAGTGTATTGAAGATCTATTTGAAAAAAAAACTAAGTTGTTGGAAGGGTAAGCTTATGTCTTATGGAGGTCGGCTGGTACTAATAAACTCAGTACTCACGAGTATGTCGATGTTCCTTCTATCTTTCTTTGAAGTACCTGTAGGAGTACGGAAAAGGTTAGATTTTCATCAATCATGATTCTTTTCGCCGGTTGTGGCATTTTACACTTTTTTGCTTTCATTTCAGCTCTGACAGAGCGTGTACTAGACCACAGATATTTTCGAATATTTTTCTTATTAGTAATATGGCTGCATGCATCACGCTGATGTAGAGGCCGGGGTTTATCCTCCTTTTCCAAAAAAACTAGTCATTAGTGACAAATCAAAGTGATTATCTCAGAAAAATCCAAGATTATCTAGTTTAAACACAGGTAGAAATTAGTGCAAAATTACACTCATCAACCTCCCCAAGCTTGGCCGTCCACGAGCAAGAAACTAGGCCGTAAGAAACTCAATGTTTAAGCTTAAATAAAGAAAAGTTTTGGTTCACTTACGCGTGTATGCCTAGATAGCTCGCCACTTTCTTCATCTAAAAACTTAGCATAGTTGCAGTGGCGGTAAAGGCTATTATGCAAGCTTGTTAGGCCAAGACGGTTAAAACAAAAAAATAACTTGGACAAAGTAGCTACTTAGCAATTATCCTATTTTGTCTAGCTAGCGCTTGCTTGCTGGTAACACTTTGGCAATGAAAACATAATCAGACGTGAGAATCATGCCAAAGAAAATATGGTTCTAGAGTAACTTATAAACACCCACAAGTATCGCCTCATCAAGGAGCAATAGTGCTCCTTTCATTATTTGCTGGAACTTTTTCTTTAGTAGTGAGATCATACCAAAAAGTGATACATGCGATTTGAGTTATTATTGTGGGGGAAGTCGGGCACTCATGACCAAGGAGTACCCACATGTATGTGATCATTGGACAGAGGAGTACCCATCTTTTCACAGAAACACATCCTCTCGCGAAAGCCAAAATTTTAATTGTTATAACATTTCTGTTACAAATGTTAACAGATACGTCTTCAACGTATCTATAATTTTTTATTGTTCCATGTTATTATAGTATCAATCTTGGATGTTTTATATTTTTTGGCTTTGCAGAATATTAGTACCAAACAAAGTCCAAATGCCACGAAATTTTTGGAGATTTTTTTTCTGGACATAAGAGACCCTGGAAGTGTGACGCCCCCGGCTTAACCGTGCACTAATCATACACGCAAATGCACACGATCAAGCCTAAGGACTCACGGGAAGATATCACAACACAACTCTAAAACATAAATAAACTCATACAAGCCTTATATTACAAGCCAGGGGCCTCGAGGGCTCGAATACATAAGCTTGCATACAAGCGTCAGCAGAAGCATCAGATATCTGAGTACAGATATTAAAAGAGAAACAGAAAGGCCTTTAGAAAGGCGGGGCAAAAGAAAAACACTACGATCGAAAGGCGTAGGCCTCCTGCCTGGGACCCTCCGAACCTACTCCTGGTCGTCAGTCAACTCATAGTAGTATCCACCCTCGGGGTGGTAGTAGTAGTCGATCGACGGGGCATCTGTCTCAGGGGGCTCCGTCCTCTGGTCACGACAAACTGATATGGGGAGAAAAGGAAAACAAAGCAACCATGAGTACTCAGAAGTACTCAGCAAGCAAGGATCTACACTACATATGCAACATTTTCAAGGAGAGGCTGTATATGTGGACTGGGCTGCAGAAATGCCAGAATAGAGAGGAAAGCCTAGTCCTATCGAAGACTAGCATCTTCAGCGGTCTTGCAGCAATAGAAGAGAGTAGATCAGATCAATATAATGTAGCAGTATCATTAAGTCTCAACCTCACCCAGAGATCCTTTCTCGACTCCCTGCGAGAAAGCAATCCCAGAGCCATATAGTCATCAACCTCGTCCGGAGATCCCTTCTCGACTCCCTGCGAGAAGCAATCCCAGAGCCTCATATCTAGTTTTAATTGTATCAATCAGGATACAACTCCGAGTGTCCGTTACCGAGGATCCGGCTATGCATAGATTAGTTCTTCCCTGCAGGGGTGCACCAACTTACCCACCACGCTGGCTTAACTCCGGCCGGTCACACTTTTCTGGGTCATGCCTGGCCTCGGCCAAACGATACACCGCAACCCTACCTACAGCTCAGCAGAGAGGTCCCCGCCGGTCTACATCCTAAGCGCAAGGGGGTCTTGGCCATCGCCCCTCACCCTCCGGGTCGTTGCACACACGGTGAAGCCAGGCACCAACACTACAGGAAGGCGCCGGTCCGTCCATGCCGCCATGCTGAACTGGACGTCTGACAGAGCTTTCGGCTGATGCATACGATGCAGAACGCCCATACTATGCCCACGTGGTGGTTAGTGCTATCAGGCCAGAGGCCCACTCAGATCAAATATCCAAATCATAGTGTGTTGGTAGTGCGGTAACGAGCAGAGACTCACGATCGATGTGACCCCGTCGCCCCGTCTCGAGGACTTGCGGCAAGGGCCAAGAATGCCCAGCCACGCCTCGTATTCTCACTCGGGCACCATCCAGGTCAACCCGTCTCACAAAAGACTGTCGGGAACTCAGGTCCACCTCTACTGGGCAGTACCGCCTGTCCCTCCAGTCCTGCAGTTAAAGTAACTCCCTCGGGTCACCCTCGGGGCCGACCCATTTCTAACAGGGTGCAGGGGTAAAGTCACAGTAGCCGTGCGTCCATAACATCAAGGGAATCCGAGGTATCACCCTCGACGGATACCCACTCGATGTAACTGTCAAGGTGAACGTAGGAGGATTCACCCTCGATGGGTTCACACTTGATGTGTTGCACGACCGCGTCGTTATCGAAAGTGGTGAAGGAGGAATCACCCTCAATGACCACGACCGAATAGCTACTCTACAGAGTTAACATCAGAAGTGCTACAAGAGGTTTCACCCTCGGCACTTGATAGTAACACTGCAGTGTCGTTACAACTAAGGGGGATGATGTGCGGTGCCGGGGTCTGGTCTTCAATCCCATTGATCGGGTCTTCAGAAAATCCAGCGGGGCAATCGGGATAAGTGGGGTCACTGATAGGTCTCTACCCAGCCTATACTAGACAGCTTAGGATAAGCAGATAAGGTTTCAATAGGAGGTTACAATAAATAGGCTATGCATTAGAATAGGTAAAGCAGTAGCAGCAGCAATTCTAATGCAAGCATGAGAAAATAGAATGGGCGATATTGGGATGATCAAAGGAAGGCTTGCCTGGTTGCTCGGCGGCAAGGGCAAGGTTGTCAATGGTGTCTTCGGTCTTCAGGACATCGTCAGCGGTCTCGGGGTCTAGCGAATAGGAAGAGGGGGAAGAAACAGTAAATACAAGCAAACAGATGCATGACAATACGATACACGGTGCTAGGGGTGACCTATCGTAGTGCTACACGACATAGGTGAAGGGGGAATAACATCCGGGAAAGTTTTCCCGAAGTTTGCATTTTCGGACAGGCGATCCGGAGGGGGAATGTTCCATGTTCAGGTAGTTAGAGATGTGTGACGGACGAACGGACCGCGTGTTCGGATCCGTCTCGAAATTCTGAGTATTTTTCATATATAAATTATTTTCATCGGAGTTTCGGTTTAAAAGATTTGATTTTCTAAAGTTTTTATTAATTTCTGGAATTCTTTTAATTACTAAATTCATCAGAAAATGAATTATGACATCATCCTGGCGTCATCACTGTGTCAGCGGTCAACAGACCAGTTGACTGGTCAACGGGGCCCACGCGGGGCCCACTAGCAGTGACTGGGCGTTGCCCAGTCAGCATTTGACTGGGTCAACGGGACCCAAGGGCCCAGTGGCAGCGATTGTGGGGGAGGTCCATGTGGACTGCCACGTCAGCGACGCCGGAAACAGCGCCGGAGCTGCTCCGGCGAGCTCTCCGCGGCGGCGAGTTCGCCGGAGAGGCTCGGAATTTCGCTACGGTGGCCCGTTTTCGACGCGGCTGGTTGCATTCGAACGGGTCCATCGCGACGCATCAATCTACGGGGCCGAAGTGAGCGGAAGAGGCCGTTAGAGGCGCCGGCGTCGAGCTTTGGCGGCGGCGGCGTTTGGGTGTTCTCGGGTTCGAGCCTAGAGGCTCGCCCGGGGCAATCTGGTGCGGGCACGTGCCTCCCTGGCGTTCCAGGAGCACGGCGACGTGAGCAGGCAACGAGGAGGGGCACGGGGACCGCGCCAGCTACGGGTCCGGCGGCGACCAGAACACGAAAATGGCGCGCGGCGTCGTCAGCAAGCTACGGCGAGACTGCGAGTAGTCGAAGGTAGAGGAGGAAGAAAGAGGCTCACGGTGGGGCGCACGATGGCCGTTGGTGGCTTAGGAGCGCAGAGAACACCGACGACCGGGGCTGCGGTGCTCCGGCGATCCGCGTCGATCACCGGCTTGATTTGGCCAACGCCGTGCCTTCGGGCTCAGACGCGAGGTCGAGGAAGAAGGAGAGGACGTCGGCGGAGCCCGTGGACAGCTCGGGAGGACGGGACGGCGCCGGTGGCCGCGATGATGGCGTGCGGCAGCGACGGTGGTGCTCGGGTGAGATGGGGAGGCGAGGGAGAGCGAGAGGGAGTGAGCGAGGGAGAGCCAGGGGGCCAGTGGGGATGCACTTAACCCTCCCCGGCGAGGCAAGGCCGCTGTCGACCGCTCGGAGAGGGGCCAGGGGGCCGGGCGCGCACGCGCGCTAGCTGTTCGACAGCGCGCCTGCGGCGTCAGGGGGTAGGGGGAGAGTGGGGCTAGTTGGGCTGGGCCGCCACTGTGCACTTGCGGCCCAGGCACAGTGAGCCTTTTCCTTTTCTGTTTTGCAAAATGTGTGGCCCCCATTTGAGTTTTGTAAAATATGTGACCTGGTCCATAAATCAAAGTGCATTGTATCCTAACACCAAAAACTAGTTTGGGCAAAACATAATTTCATATTTAATTTAGATCAAATAAAAGGCTATTAAATATTGTTTTCAGCCACTGTTAGAGGATGTTTGAGTCAATTACCCAACTCCAATGAGGTTGGTTTCAATTTTAGAATTGTCTCTGGATTACTTGCCATTTAATGAACATTTTAGTTTCTGGGTTTGGACAACTTTTATTTTCACTTTTAGTTTGAATTTCCATTTGAATTTGAATTTGAAAAGAGATATGATACTAATGATGAGTAAGCATTGTTGATCATGATGACATGGCATAATCAAGAAGGTGATTACTGTAGCTTAATACATGGGGTGTTACAGGAAGCTTCGGGAGGGGACGAGAAGATGGAGCGGTGGCCCACGAGGCACCAGGGCGCGCCTAGGGGGTAGGGCGCGCCCTGGTGGCTCATGGGGCCCATGTGGCTCCATTTAACCTAACTCTGCCTCTATAAATTCTCTAAAATCAGGAAACCAATAGAGGAGTCCATGAAATACTTTTTCCGCCACCGCAAGCCTCTGTTCTCGTGAGATCCCATCTAGGGACCTTTTCTGGTACTCTGCTGGAGGGGGGATCAATCATGGAGGGGCTCTACATCAACCTTGCTGCCCCTCCGATGATGCGTGAGTAGTTTACCACAGACCTTCGGGTCCATAGCTAGTAGCTAGATGGCTTCTTCTCTCTATTTGATCTTCAATACAATGTTCTCCTTGATGTTCTTGGAGTTCTATCCGATGTAATTACTTTTTGCAGTGTGTTTGTTGGGATCCGATGAATTGTGAGTTTATGATCAGATTATTCATGAATATTATTTGAGTTTTCTCTGAACTCTTTTATGCATGATTGTTATAGCTTCGTATTTCTCTCCAATCTATTGATTTTGTTTGGCCAACTAGATTGGTTTATCTTGCAATGGGAGAGGTGCTTTGTAATGGGTTCAATCTTGCGGTGCTCAATCCCAGTGACAGAAAGGGACATGACATGTATGTATCATTGCTATTAAGGGTAAAACGATGGGGTTTATTCATGTGTGTGTTTACTTTGTCTACATCATGTCATCTTGCCTAAGGCGTTACTCCGTTCTTTATGAACTTAATACTCTAGATGCATGCTGGATAGCGGTCGATGTGTGGAGTAATAGTAGTACATGCAGAATTGTTTCAGTGTACTTGTCTCGGACGTGATGCCTATATACATGATCATTGCCTTGGATATCGTCATGATTATTTGCTTTTCTATCAATTGCCCAATGGTAATTTGTTTACCCACCGTATGCTATTTTCAAGGGAGAAGCCTCTAGTGAAAACTATAACCCCCGGGTCTACTTCTATCATATATTAAAAATCCTAAAAATATGTCGCTTTATTTATTTTATTTTGTATTTTTGTTCGATCTATCTATCTATCACCATACAATTTAATCTTGCAATTAACCGCCAAGGGGTTGACAACCCCTTGTTCATGTTGGGTGCATGGATTTGTTATTTTGTGTGCAGGTATTGCTAACAAGTTGTTGCGTGATTCTCCTACTGGATTGATAACATTGGTTTCATAATTGAGGGAAATACTTATCTCTACTGTACTGCATCATCCCCTCCTCTTCGGGAAAAAATCCAACGCAGCTAACAAGTATCATTAACCAACTTAGTAGACAAAATCTGAGCTGAAGCTCAGGTAGATCGTTCATAGGCCAACAGAGTCGTCAGATTTCTCAAGAGGCGCGACAATGATTCATAAGAAATGCATAAAAGCAATATCTTATAGAATCACATAACAAGTTTTGGCATGTAATAATAACAATTACCTCCAACTTGGTTCCTCTATACAACTCTTTCCGCAAGAACTATTGAGTCTATTAAATTAAATACTATGGGGCTGAGTACCTCTAATACCAGTTTCTTCAAACATAATCTTTCTCGACACCCAAGTCTTTCAAAGACATCCTCTCATTATATGATTATTTTGTTAACATCACTTCTTGCAAAACTAGTCCCACAAAAAGTCTTGGTTGAACACATGAAATGGAATAGTAGCTACTTAACTAATTTATCCAAGTGAATAAAAACTTTATAATAACTATCAAGACCTACTCTCACTTGGATATATCACACATGCACACTACTACAGCTATCAAGACCTACTCTCACTTAACAAAAGTTTCAAGGCCATACGTGGAAGCTACCACTGGTTCATAATCAAACATGCATTGTTCCCTCTCGGGACCACGAGTCTTTTAGTGAGATGCTCCGGTTTGTGAGGGGTGTGTGTCCAAACTTTCGTCAAACAGGACAATTTTTTTATCACATCATCTTGGTGCCATGCCATTATGTCAAGCAAGGTTTCATGTATTTCTGATCATTTTTGAATTTTTTGGAATTTAAAAGTCATGGTACTCAATGTTTGTGTCCAAGCCGTGACACAAATATGTTTGAAAATTCCTTCCAATTTACTGCACATGGAATTAACTCACACACGGGGACACAAATATGATTTTCCAAACCATTATGGTTAGCTATTGCATGTACATGTAGTTCAAATTTGAATTACGGTCATTAAATGGCTAGAAGATCACTTAAATGTCTTAAAAGGTCAAATGACCCCTAAATTTTTCCAAATTTTAACATGACAGTTGTATTAGTCCATGTTAACAGTAGAAAAAGTTTCAAGGCCATAAGAGGAAGCTACTACTGGTTCGTTATCAAACATGGATTGTTCCCTCTCGGAACCACGAGTCTTCTCATGAGATGCTCCGGTTTGTGAGGGTGTGTGTCCAAACTTTCGTCGAACAAGCCAATTTTTTTACCATGACATCTTGGTGCCATGCCATTACATCATGCAAGGTTCCATGTATTTGTGATCATTTTTTTATTTTTTGGAATTTAAAAGTCATGGCACCCGATGCTTGTGTCCAAGCCGTGACACTAATATGTTTGAAAATTCCTTCCAATTGACTGCACAGGGCATTAACTCGCACACGAGGACAAAAATATGATTTTCCAAACCATCACTACAAAAAAACACTTCCGTGATGATTCATCTTTGTCACAATAGGTCACGTTTTCTGTCATGCATGTACATCTATGACGATTTTATGACAAAATCAAGATAGTCATACATGTGATGTCGTAGAAGTTGTAACACCCCCTTGTAATAAGCTCTGTGACACTTTGTTAAAACTGCCAAGTCATGATCATTTGCAGTGCCAAGTCATATGGGTTAATGATCCAATTCAAATTCACATCTGAAAATCAACTCAAATTCAAAAGTGAATTATAAAGTTGATCAAACACTGTTGGGAAAATGTTCATTAAATGGCAAATAATTCAGGAACATTTCTAAAATCAATATCAAAATATTGGGAGTTGGACAAGTGACTCTAACTAGATGAAACAACACCCAAAACAGCAATATTAAATTCATTTAAAATCGTTACTAAATCTAATGGCTTCCAAAACTGTTCAAACCACTTTTTGGTGAGAGCTAATATTGCATTGCAATATTTGGGCCAACTCCCACATTTTTTAAAAGTGCACAAGTGCCCTAAACATTTTGAAACAGAAAAGGATAAAAGAAAATGGAGAAGCTAAAACAGAAAAACAAAAGCGGGACACTGTGCACTGGGCTTTAGTGCACTGGGCCCCGAGCCGCGGCCCATCTGGCCCAGCTTCACCTCCCTCCTCCCCGTGTCAGCCGCGCCCTGGTTGCGCGCTCGCGCGCCAGCCGGGCGGCGACACGGCGACGGCACCGACGCCACCGACAGCCGCGAGGAGATAAGGGCGAGGCCCATGCATCTCCCCTGGACCCCTCGCTCACTTCCCCTCTCTCCCCCTCGCCTCTGCATCGCCTCGCTCGAGCTCGCCAGAAACCCATCACCGTCGCCGCCGTCGATCCGTGTCCTCCGTCGCTCCCGAGCCCCACCAAGATGGCGTAGGGTTCCCTCGTCCTCGTCTACGTCGTCTGCGCCGACTCATCGGAGCCCGGAGACACTGCTGCGCCACCACGAGCTCATCTTCCGCCCACGGCCGCCGACGCTTCTCTGGCGATTGCTGTCGTTCTGCTGCTACTAAGCCCTCGCCGGGCCTACGTGAGCCCTCACGGTGAGCTCGCGCTCTTTTCCCCTCTTCTTCCCGCACTTTTGCGCCATCGTAGCGCCGTAGCCGTCGTCACCCGAAAACGTCGCCGCCGTGGAGCTCGCCGCCGGCGATGCAGCCTGTGTCATGGCCGTGCGAGTGCAGGAACGTGCTCAGCACCTCTCCGCGGTCCCGATGCGACCAACCCCGTAGCTAGCCGAGCCCTGCCGCGACGGATCCGCGCTCACCCGAAATGCCTCGCCACCGGCGAGGTCATAGCGCTCGTTCCCGGCCGCCTTTGCTCGCGTTAGGACCTTAGGTCGATGCGGCGCTCGCTCCCCGTTCGAACGCGACCAGCCCCGGCCGTTTTGGTGGCCTGTGGGCGAAACCCGACGGGCGTCCGAGCGGCGCCGCCGCGATTTTTGGTCGCCGGCGCAACTCCGGCGCCGGCCGCCGACGTGGCCGCCACGTGGGACACCCCTGGGTCACTGCCAGTGGGTCCCACGGGCCCCGCTGACCACGCTGACCGTGGTCAACGCGCTGACGTGGCGGCGTAATGCCACTGACAGGCGGGCCCCGCGACTAATTAACCTAATTAAAGATTTAATTAAATAGAAACTAATTAGATTAACCTAATGTCTCACTGACATGTGGGGTCCACCCCTCTAATTAACCCTGTTAGTTAGTTTAATCCGTAGTTAAGCTAACAGAGGTTGACATGTGGGTCCCACTGGACCCACAGGTCAGTTTGACCCAGTCAGCGCCACTGTGACCGCTGATGCAGTGCTGACATCAGCATGACGTCATAATCCATTTCTGTGATTTAAAATAATTCCAGTAAATCGAATAAACTTTAAAAATTAATAACTTTTAAACCGTAGCTCGGATCGAAAAAGTTAAAACATGAAACTTGCTCAGAACGACGAGCCGAGTCTGATCGTGCCGTCTGTTTCTCCATAGGAACCCCCTACGTAGAAGAACTCGTAACTCCGGACCCGTATCCGGCAGATGAATAGTGCACACACGTCGGATGTTAAATCCCAGAATAATTCTAAAAATAACTAAAATGACTTAGATGCATAATTAGGCAACCCTGCACTGCATCATAGCATCACACGCACCGTATTGCATTTGTTTGCATTATGTTTACCTGTTTCTTCCCCCTCTTCTCTCTCGGTAGACCCCGACGTTGACGTAGCTCCCGAGGCAGACGCAGCTCAGGAGTACGACTACGTCCCCGACGATACCACTGAAGACCTTGCACTTGCCCCAGAGCAAACAGGCAAGCACCCCCATTTTGAGCATGCCTATATCGCCTATTCTCTTCTCTCTTATGCTTGCATTAGAACTGCTACTGCTACTGTTTTCCTATATCTGCTGCATAGCCTGATTATTGTACCCTGCCTTGTTACTTTTCTGGTTATCCTAGACTGATTAGTATAGGCTGGGTAGAGACACGACAGAGACCCCCACTTGATCCCGACTGCCCTGCTGGATATCAGAAGACCCGATCAACGGGATTGAAGACTAGACCCTGGCACCGCACATCACTTCCCCTTAGTTGCCGACACTGCTGGGTTACCGTCGAGTGCCGAGGGTGATACCTCGTCAGCACTTCTGATATTAACCTTGTAGGTTAGTTACTCGGTCGTGGTAAGCGAGGGTGATTCCTCCTACACCACCCCCGATAACGACATCGTCGCGCAACTCCTCAAGTGTGGACCTCGAGGGTGATTCCTCCTTCGTTCACCTTGATGATAACATCAGGTGGGGTTCCATCGAGGGTGATTCCTCAGGGCTCCCCTGGTGTCAGACACACAGTTACTGTTGATGAGTGGACTTGCACTAAACCATGATACTAAAGACGGGTCGGCCCTGAGGGGTACCCGCGCGAGCTTAACGCGAAGTGATGTGGAGTCGGGTTGACCTGGATGGTGCCCGCGAGATAACTACGAGGCGTGGCCGGGCATTCTTAGCCTTTGCCGCAAGTCCTCGAGACGGGGCGACGGGGTCACATCGATCGTGAGTGTCTGCTCGTTTCCGCGCGCTCCTAATCCACTACGGTTTGGATATTTGATCCGAGGGGCCTCTGGCCCGATAGCACCAACCATCACGTGGGCATAGTATGGGCGTTCTGCGTCGTATACATCAGCCAAAGCTCTATTGATGTCAGCGAGGAGCGGCCCATTTTGGATTGGACTGGGAACGCAACTGCGCTTGTATAAGGGGTTGCTAGGTCTGCTTCCAAAACGTCCTCGCAACGTGCAGGGTTCCCGGGGTGAAGGCCCAAGACCCCCGGGGGCATAGGTTAGTCCGACGTGCTGACCTCTCTTTAGAGCCTAGGTCGGGTTACGGCGTGTTGTTTGGCCGAGGCCGGGCATGACCCAGTAAAGTGTGTCCGACCGGAGTTAAGCGAGCGTGGTGGGTAAGTTGGTGCACCCCTGCAGGGAAGAAACTTCTATCGATAGCCTATCCTACGGTAATGGACACTCGGAGTTGTATCCCGATCGGTACAACTAGAACATGTGATGAGAACTGGATAGTACGGCTCTGGGATTGCTTTCTCGCAGGGAGTCGAGAAAGGATCTCAGGTCGAGGTTGATGATACTACTACTACTACTTTACATTATGTTCATCTGCTCTCTCCTGATGCTACAAGACTGTCGAAGATTGTTGAAGATGCTAGTCTTCAATAGGACTAGGCTTCCCCCTCTATTCTGGCATTTCTGCAGCCCAGTCCACATATACAGCCATTCCTTTGACAATGATGCATATGTAGTGTAGATCCTTGCTTGCTGAGTACTTCGGATGAGTACTCACGTTTGCTTTATTTTCTTTTCCCCCCATATTTCATTTGATGCCACCAGACGACGGAGCCCCTGAGCCAGAAGCCCCAACCGACGATCAGTACTACTACCCGCCTGGCGAGTACTACTACTACGAGGAGCCGACTGACGACCAGGAGTAGGATCAGAGGGTCCAGGGCAGGAGGCCTACGCCTTTTGATCGTAGTATTTTATTTTACCCCGCCTCTGTGAAGGCCTATTTCTCTCTCTGTAATTGTCGGTGTACTAAGTATTGGGCCCTTAGTACCCCTTACTTGTGCACGGGCAGTTGTAGCCATCCTCGCGGCAAGGCTTGCCGGGATCAGCTCGAGGGCGATTTAAGTTATCGAGGGAATCATCAAGTCAGAAATCTGAGGATCAGCGAATGAGTAAAGCTGGAAATCGAAGACCAGCCTCCCCGGTAAGGCTTGGCACCCGGCAAGGATCGGTGCCCGGCAAGGCTTGGCGCCCAGCAAGTTTCAGCGCCTGGCGAGGCTCTGCCACTGTGCCACCGCTTCGGCACAGTGACGAGTCTGACATTCTGGCTCCTTCCATGGATGAGTGGCGGCGCGCTAGTGGAGGAGAGCTTAAGCGGTGCTGATGGGATGGCCCCTTTTTCCATCCCCAAGAAAGTGAGGACACCTCACGATGCATTAAATGCGCTTGTCCTAATCCGTCAGGGGTTAGGTATGATACCCTGTAGCCACTTTACACCTCAATGTATGTACATTTTGCCACTGTGGAGGCCCCTTTGAGCGTATAAAAGGAGGCCCAAGGCAACTGCTACAGAGGAGGAGAGCTTCGGACCCATTCTGCATGCGTAGCTGCTCTTTGAACGTACTGTTCATTGCGAGCGCTCCTGAAGGCTGGGCTCAAGAACATCAATAAGAACACAAAGCAGGAGTAGGGTTTTACGCTGATCAGCGGCCCGAACCTGGGTAAAAACCTCACGCGTCGGTCACCGGTTTTGCTCTTTGCGTGTACCTCTCCCCCCGCCGAATCGTAAAGGGATCTCTCGGGATCCCATAGGTGTCGTGCTCCGACATCTTTGGCGCACCAGGTAGGGGGATTGAAGGTTGCGTGAACCTGATCTGGTGGTCGACGCCCTAGTTCCTTCATTATGCCGCCCAAGAAGAAGAACATCGCGACAGCACAACCGTCCGGGTCTGTTTTGCCCGCGCCTTCGCAGACAAGCAATGGTGTGGGTGCAGAAGGAAGAGGACTGGAACCCCCGCGGCGTTCTGGTGATCCAAGCCAAGCGAGCGGTATCGTTCGCAGTGGCAGTGGTAACTTGCGCGCCGCTGGATCTAGAGATGGCGTTGTGTTGCCTACGGGTGGCACAACACACTCTAGGGATCAGAGAGCGCCTGCTGGAGCTCCCGCGCCGCCGCGAGCCTCGCAACCTGCCCAGGTTGTGCGAGACGAGCGACATCATGGCGCTGGTGGTTCGGGGCGTCCCTACGAAAAGGTTTCTGCGCATAGATCCCAAGACGCGCGGGACCAGCATGCACACCGAGCTGCCGACGAAGGTGGCGCGCGGTCGCGTGACCGTGGCGGTGCTCCTTCTAACTTGGTTAGGAGTCAGAGCACCTCACGTACTTCGCACCTGTCGCCGCCACCTACGCTAGCGGAAGCCTTGGCACATGCACAGCTGCTCCTCGATTTTCCTCCCGCTCCGGAGAAGATGGAGGAGTGGCGAGCTACTATCCAGAGCCTTATCGGCTTCGCTAACAAGGATGAACCACAAGAGGCAGGGCCCTCTCAGCGGAAGCCCGTCGATCCGATGCGAGCCGGTGGAGAGAAAACCGGAGGTGGTGCAACTACAGTGCACTCTCCTCCGCGACATCAGCGGTGGCCGACGACTCAGCAAGTCGACCGCCATGAAGAAGTTTCCACGGCGTCGTCCGATCCGCGGATGCGCCGTGATCAGCGTCTGGTTCTCCAGGAACGAGGCAAGGAGGACGCTCGAACAACCATCGAGCAGCGACAGGAAGCGCGCTATCAGTCTGATAAGCGCGCGGGGCCAGTTGTCGACGAGCCCGCGCCAGGGAACGTAGGAGACCTGCCTTACGAGGTGGGACCTCCAGCGTTTACCCGTGAGCTGCGGCAAGTCCAGTGGCCCAATCTCCGAACCTTCAAGCCAGAGGTCCCAGAGAAATATGACGGCAAGACCCATCCCTCGGAGTTCCTGGGCATCTACACCATTGCGGTGCAAGCTGCCGGGGGCCGAGATGACAAGATACTTGCCAACTACTTCCCGTTGGTGCTCAAACCCAACGTCAGGTCGTGGTTGATGCATCTGCCTGAAGATTCTATTTCTTGCTGGTCAGATCTGTGCCATTAGTTTGTTGGCGCCTTTGTTGGAGGCCACCAAGCTCCTGGCCAAGAAAGTGATTTGCACATCATCCCTCAGAAGGAAGGCGAGTCCTTGCGCAAGTTTATGCAGAGATTCAGCCGGGTGCAGTACAATATTCCTGATGTTCATCCTGCCGCTGTCATTAGCGCGTTCCATCAGAACGTGCGTAACCGCAGGATGCGGGAAGAGCTGGCGATGAACAAAGTCAGGAGTATTGCCGAGCTTTACACTTTGGCCGACAAGTGTGCTCGAGCTGAAGAGGGGATAAAACTCCCCGGTGAGGCTGTTGGTGCGACAGGTGACTCAGAAGAAGAAGATGCCGCGGCTCCGTCAAGGAAAGGCCGGCGGCGGAATAGGAAGCGCGGGGGCAAGGTCGTGCTTGCCGTCGAGGAATTCGGCAACCCTGGCGCCGCCAAGAAGGCCAAGGTTAGCGCCCCCGGCAAGGATCTTGCCGGGTGCCCTTCCTGTCAGGCCTTGGCGGCTGCCGACAAGTCGGAGAACTCCGGCAAGCAATATTGCAAGATCCATCGCACTAAGGGCCACGATCTCCAGGACTGCCGGCAAGTTGAGCAGCTTGCCGAGAAGCAGAAGGCCGAATACGAGAGGCGAGACAAAGAGAGGGCCCAAGACGGTGCTAAGGGGTCCGGCAAGAAACGCGGTGGCCGAGGGGGTCGCCGCGGCAAGGCCAAGCAGCAGAAGGATCGGCCCGCTCGGGGCCGAGATAAAGAAGGAGATGATGATGAGGAAGATGATGAATCCAGTGAGCAGGAATTCCAGAAAGCTACGGAGGCTATGTGCATTGATGGGGGTGCCTCGCTCCATTCTTCCCACCGCCAACTTAAACAGTGGGTGCGGGAGGTTAATGCGGCAGAGCCATCCCCCGATGCTTGTAGGCCTCAGAAGTGGTCCAGCACGCCTATCATCTTTGACGCCGAGGATCACCCCGATCGCACAACTGCGGTCGGGTGTTTGCCATTGTTGGTTTCCCCGACAATTCGCAACCTCAAGGTGATGAAGATGTTAGTTGACGGCGGGGCCGGCCTAAACTTAATATCACCAGACGTGCTCACAAAGCTTCAGATTCCCGACGAAGACCTCGAGGAAACGGGTACGTTTCAAGGGGTCAACCCGGGAAGAACCCAGCCTAAGGGCAAGATCACGCTGCCGGTAACATTTGGCAGTGAGCTTAACTTTAGGACCGAAAAGGTGGTGTTTGATGTCGCCAAGATCCCCATGTCATACAATGGGATCCTTGGCCGACCAGCGCTGGCTAAGTTCATGGCGGCATCACACTACGCATACAACGTCTTGAAGATGCCTGGGCCGTTGGGCGTCATCACTATCCATTCCGACAAGAGGGATGCGCTCATCTGTGCCGATCAACTTTACCGGGAAGCAGTTGCAGCACCTGCCATCAAGGCATCTGCTCCTGCCGCTGGAACTCCCGGGGGGAAGAAGAAGACCGGCAGGAACCTTGGCGCGAACTCCGGCAAGCGCGCCTCCTCGGAGTGCTGCGCTTCCGTCGAGGACGTACCAGAGAGTTCCAGCGGCAAGAACAAGAAGTCCAAGGCTGCCCCGCCAGAAACTAAGAAGGTGCCTGCCAGGGAGGACGGAACGGGGGGAACTTTCACTATAAGTTCCGCCCTAGATGACAAATAGGAAGGCGCGCTCGTTGTTTTCCTGCGGGCGAATGTCGACGTGTTTGCGTGGCAACCGTCTGACATCCCCGGCATTCCCAGGAAAGTGATTGAGCACCACCTTGCTATCTGTCCCCATGCGCGGCCCGTCAAGCAAAGGGTGAGGAAACAGGCCTTGGAGCGGCAAGAATTCATTGCCGAAGAAATTAAGAAGCTGGAGGCAGCAGGACTGGTCAAAGGAGTGCTTCATCCAACCTGGCTGGCCAATCCGGTTGTAGTACGGAAAGCGAACGGGAAATGGAGGCTTTGTATCGATTACACAGATATCAATAAAGCTTGTCCAAAAGATCCTTTTCCCTTGCCGCGCATCGACCAGATCGTGGACGCCACCGCTGGTTGTGATCTCCTGTCCTTCCTTGATGCCTATTCAGGGTATCATCAGGTTTTTATGGCAAAGGAAGATGAAGAGAAGACCGCCTTTATCACCCCATGTGGTACGTATTGCTTTATATGAATGCCTTTCGGGTTGAAAAGTGCTGGTTCAACATTTGCCAGAGCAATCCAGATTGGTTTTGAGCCACAACTCCATAGAAATATGGAGGCGTATATGGATGATATAGTGGTCAAAACTAAGGATAAAGCGACGCTCATTCAAGATTTAGAAGAAACATTCGCGAACTTGCGCAAGATCAACTTGAAGCTCAATCCTGAGAAGTGCGTGTTCGGTGTTCCTTCCGGCAAGCTCCTCGGATTCTTTGTATCTTGCCGGGGAATCGAAGCGAACCCCGACAAGATCAAAGCTATTGAGCAAATCGAAGCACCAAGACGCGTCAAGGATGTGCGTCGTCTTGCCGGCTGTGTTGCTGCTCTAAGCAGGTTTATTTCCAAATCTGCTGAGTGCGCCCTGCCCTTCTTCAAAATTTTGAAGAAGGCAGGTCCAATGAAATGGACTCCGGAAGCGGAGGCAGCGCTGCAAGATTTGAAGAAATACCTTTCTTCTCCGCCGACGCTAGTCGCACCTGAACCACGAGAGCCGTTGCTGCTGTATCTGGCGGCAACAAATCAAGTGGTTAGTGCTGCGCTGGTGGCGCAAAGGGAAGCTGATGAGGAGGCAACATCAGTGGCAGGACCACCAAGTGACGCGGCAAGATCTTCCCCGGCAAGGGATGATCCCGGCAAGACAGGATCTGCGCAAACAGAAGAGCCCGTGCAGAAGAAAAAGGTGGTGCAGCGCCCAGTTTATTTTGTTAGCTCCCTCTTACAAGGGGCTAGATCAAGATATTCTGGTGTGCAGAAGTTGCTTTTCGGCCTCCTTATGGCCTCAAGAAAGCTGCGCCATTATTTTCAAGCACATGAGATCACCATCGTCACTCGCTTTCCGTTGCAACGGATTTTGCAAAATCCGGAAGCAACCGGCAGGATCGTGGAGTGGGCGTTGGAGCTGTCCAGCTTTGGTCTTAAGTTTGAAAGTACTTCGACGATTCAGAGTAGGGCCTTGGCGGAGTTCATCGCAGAATGGACCCCGACGCCAGACGAAGAAGTTCAAGAAACAAGTCTCCCCGGCAAGGAAACCGATCAGCAATGGGTTATGTACTTTGACGGGGCTTTTTCGCTGCAAGGCGCCGGTGCTGGTGTGCTGCTTGTCGCACCCACCGGAGAGCACCTCAAGTATGTAGTCCAAATGCATTTTCCCCGGGAGAGTTCAACCAATAACACTGCAGAGTACGAAGGTTTGCTTGCCGGTCTCAGGATCGCAGCAGACCTTGGTATCAGAAAGCTCATTATCAAAGGTGATTCACAGCTTGTCGTCAGGCAGGTCAACAAGAACTACCAAAGTCCATTGATGCAAGCCTACGTAGATGAAGTGAGGAAATTGAAAGAGCGCTTTGACGGTCTCCAAATGGAGCACGTTCCTCGTGCCGAGAACAGTGTTGCTGACGACCTGTCAAAGCGTGCTGCCCTCAAGTTGCCTGTGGAACCAGGAACTTTTGTGCTCCAATTGACTCAACCATCCGTGGCACCATCGACGCGGCAAGAAAAGAGAAGAAAGTTGAACTCTGGCCAGTACTTCCCGACAGAGCTCCCCGGAGCCGCCGGCAAGGAAGTTGCCGGGATCGACATGCCTGCCGGGGAACAACAGGCTCCGGCATGGCCTCAGGCCCTTGCTGTCGAGACAAATGTCCCCCCGACAGAGGAGATGCCTTTAGTCCTAGCTGTCGAGCCTCAGGCTCCAGCATGGGCGCAGCCCATCGTCCATTTCCTTCAGACAGGTGAACTCCCTGAGGAATAGGAAGAAGCGGAGAGAGTAGCCTGTCGGTCTGTTATGTACAAGTTCGTCGATGACGTCCTGTACAGAAAGAGACCAAACGGTGTGAAATTGAAGTGTATTCCTCGGGAGGATGGACTAAAGCTGTTGGCAGAGATACATGGGGGTATGTGTGGCTCTCACATAGGGTCAAGAGCGCTTGCCGGGAAAGTATTCCAGCAAGGTTTCTTTTGGCCCACCGCCCTCCAGGATGCGACTGCACTAGTAACCAGGTGTGAAGCGTGCCAGTTTCATTCGAAGAAATTACATCAGCCAGCTCAAGCTCTCCAGACAATCCCTCTCTCCTGGCCATTTTCGGTCTGGGGGCTCGACATATTGGGCCCCTTCCCCCGTGCTGCCGGGGGCTTTGAGTACTTGTACGTTGCTATCGACAAGTTCACAAAGTGGCCGGAGGTGGAAGCAGTGAGGAAGGTGATAGCGCAGTCGGCTGTCAAGTTCTTCAAAGGAATTGTTTGCCGTTTCGGTGTGCCTAATAGGATCATCACCGACAACGGCACGCAGTTCACAAGTCGCACCTTCATGCAGTATGTCCAAGACCTTGGTGGCAAGATTTGTTTTGCCTCTGTTGCTCACCTGAGAAGCAACGGCCAAGCGGAGAGGGCCAATGCTGAAGTGCTGCGCGGTCTCAGGACCAGAACTTTTGACAGGCTGAAAAAGTGCGGAAGACGCTGGATTGATGAGTTGCCGGCGGTTCTTTGGTCAATCAGAACGACACCAAATCGAGCCACCGGCCAGACGCCATTCGCTCTAGTGTATGGGGCTGAAGCAGTTCTCCCCACGGAACTCATATACGGATCTCCTCGAGTGCTCGCTTATGATGAGCTCGAGCAAGAGCAACTGCGGCAAGATGACGTTGTGCTCCTTGAGGAGAATCGTCTTCAGGCTGCTGTGCGAGCTGCACGCTACCAGCAAGCTTTGCGCCGCTATCATAGCCGCAAAGTTCATGCCCGAAGCCTTGAGGAAGGCGACCTTGTTCTTCGACGGATTCAGTCCGCCAAGAATTCAAACAAGTTGACGCCAAAGTGGGAAGGCCCTTATCGGGTAGTACGAGTCACCAGGCCTGGCGCTGTCCGCCTGGAGACCGAGGATGGCATTCCAGTGAGTAATTCCTGGAATATCGAACATCTTCGCAAGTTCTATCCATAAGGCGCGGTTGCCGGGGGCTCCCGGCAACCACCTTTTTGTACAAGTCTTGCCGGCAAGGCATGTGATCCTTTGTACAAAGCCAAGCGCAGACCCTGAGCACAGATGAATAAATTTAAGGGTTGTACATTTCCTTATTGATTCTCATGTTCACATTCATATATGCATGCTTGTCTAAGATGTTGTATAACACCTGATCCCGGTAAGTTCTAACGAACCACCAAGGTTTCATCTCTTTATTTTCTCTTCTTTCTTTTTCTTAAAGACAGAAGGATTCCTCACGCGCACATTTGCCGGGGGAGGAAGGGAGACATGAATACCAGTTGGTGACGTTCGGAATCGTATGCTTGCCGGAGGAAGGACAAAGACAGAAAGCTAAGTCCTAAAAACTCAGAGCAAGTTTTTCTTTTTATTACCAAGTTAGTTCCTTGGACGATGCCGACCCTTGTATGGAAAATCTGCACGCGAAGGAACCCTTGTTGTAATCAGTTGCACCCTTATTTTGTTTTGAGTCCGCTCAACGATTTAAGTGGCTGCACTGAGAGCGCCAAGGAGTCTTGCCGGCCGCTGCGCCTCCAGCAGGCTGTTGAAGTCCCGCACCCAGCGCTCGCGGCAGGTTGCGTGCCGGCAAGTTTTTCAATAAGCGTAGGATGAACTCCATACGTAAAGGAATCAGACAAGGAAAATAGCTAGCATGAGCCTAAACATAGTTAAATTATATTACATCCATAAGTTGCCGCAGTTCTAACTCGAGACTTAACTGTCTTTTACATGAGATGGTGGCGGCAAGAATCAAAGGGGAAGCACTCAATCCCTGCACTGGCCTTCGATCCTTTTGATGGAGTCCACCTTCTCAAGGATCGGCGCGATGTACTTCTCAAGCGCTTCAACATTTGCATCCTTTGGCAAGTGGCCGAGTGCGCTGGAGAGGTCGATGCCGGGATTGCTGTGCACCACCTTGCGAAGGACGGCCCGGCAAAGCCGGCGAGTCTCGTTCGCCAGTTGGGTCGCCCGGCTGGACTGGAGCGCCCTCAACGCGTTGATGATGCTTTCAAAGAACATCGTCAACCTGGCGCTTGGAGATATTCTTTCCTCGGAAGAATATCTGAAGTTTGACAAGCCCATGGTTGTCAGTTCTACGGTAAGCTTCTCCGCGGTGGCGATGAGACGGCCAGTCCAGATCTCCACTCCCTTTTCATAATCAGCCTGGGCAGCGGCAGCGCTCTTGAGCAGGTTCCTCTCTCCTTGGAGATCCTTGAGTAGAGCCTTCTCACGGGCCCTGCCGGCCTCGAGAGATTTCTACAACGTGGTTAGTTTCAGCTCCAGAACCGCAATATTATCAGCCGCAGAAGAGAGCTGCTTGGTCTTGTCGGACAGGGCAACTTGCATCTCCGCCAAGGAGTGGAGGGTTTTTTCCCTGTCCCCCTTGAGCGTCGAGAGTTCCTTGCCGTGCTCTTCGAGATCTGTTTCCAGCCTCTTCACTTTGTCGCTCAGCTCGTTCTTGGCGGCCTCTGCAGCTTCGGCAGCATCGACGGCCTCCTTGAGCTTGCCGGCGTGACTTGCAGTTAGAGCTTCGAGCGCCTCCTTGTGCTTCTGCTCCAGCTCCTGGGTCCGCCGCGCGACAAGATTTTCAATGTCTTCATCCTTGCTGCGAAGCTTGGCGGCGAGCGCCTGCTCACGAGCAGTGAGATCTTCCTCATGAGCATCAAGAGCAACGCGGCGCCCCGTCAGGAGGGCATCTTCGGCAGCAATCCTTTGAATAGCTTCGTCATGGGCTTTATCCATGTCTGATTGCTTCAGGAGGACTTCATTCCATTGCTGGCTCACTTGTTCTCGACCGGCAACCAGCTCTTGAAGGGCCTCGGCATGCCAGATTTGCATTTGTGCGACGCGTTTCTGAAAATCCGCTTCGGCTGCCTCGACAACTGCCATTCTGGAGTCCGCCTTCTCCTTTCGGGCACGATGGAGAGCCTGGAGTTTGCGGAAGTTTTCGCCCATGGCCTGAAGGAGCTGATCCTCTTCAGACTTGCCACTGCTAGTGCTGGGATCGTCGACAACTTCAAGCCCGGCAGCAGTGATGATTTCTTCGAAAATTTCTCCTTCGGCTGGTGCCTCAGTGCTTGCCGTCCCTGGCAAGTTGATGAATAGGTTTTCGCCAACTTTGAGGTACTTGCTGGATGAGGGCTCGTCAGATGTTGATGGCTGGTCTTCAGTGGCCGCCCCACCAGTGACAGGGGGCTCCGCGGCCGATGCAGCGCCTGGCGCTCCTGCGGCAGGAATGCCGTCAGTATGGTCTCCAGCCTCCCTGTCGCCCTCTTCGGCAGGTTCTTCCGCGATTTCCGTTCGTGCCGTCTTGGCGGCCTCCCCGTCAAGAGCATCACCAGCCCCGGCAACATCATCCTTGGTGGCCTCGCTGGCGGTGATCCTGTCCGCTTCGGCAGCAGCATCCCTGGCGGTCTCCTCGATGACAGCGTCGACGTCTATATGTTCCATCTCAGAGAACTCTGAAGGGAGAAGGAGAAGGTCAGAACAAGATCGAATTTTTGATTTTGAAGTGATCAAAGATAAAGAAGTAAGGGGAAAAGAATAACTAGCACTTTAAGGCGATCGAGTACCTGTGTCGGGCTTTCGAAAGGTGGCTTCACCTCTCCCGGCAACTCCGGTTGCCGGGGGTGGGTTGCCGGAGTCCGTGCTTGTCGGCTCCTCCTCAATCCAGACGGGCTCGTCGGCAGGATCTCTTGCCGGAGACGTGCTTGTGGGCGGAGCGGTCGATGAAGGAGGCACAATGGGGCAATCCTCTCCTTGTTGCCGTTCTTCTCCTGCAAACCCAAAGATATCAGCGACAAGAATGGAAGCTTCGGCACCAGCCAACAGAAAAAGGGACAATGAACTTACGCTGGGGGCTGCGCTGAGGACTAGGCTCCGGGCTCACGATGACGGTCTCTGGCACGCTAGTGGAGCCTGCCGGGGGCTTGTCGCCCGTAGAAGTCCTTGACCTCTTCGCCATCCTCTCCAGCAAGGTTGTTGTGTCACTACAGAAGCAATGCAAGCAAGTCAGTAAAAATTGATGCAAGATTGGAAGGCAAAAGTTGTGGCGAAGTACTTACTCTTCTTCCTCTCGCTCCGGACTAAAGCCGGAGATGTCGAAGTCGTCCTCCGTTGCGGTGTCTGAGTGGGGAGGCGGAAGAGGAGTCCTAGGCCGCTTGGATGTGGCAGGTGCCGGGGCAGTTTCCGGTGTGGTGGTGCGAGACCCTCCTACCGCCCCAGCATTGGCCGCTGGTGCGGGCCTCGCACGTCGTGCAGGCTGTTGACGGGCCCCCTGCCGCGGTCCGGTCTTGTCGGCCACTTTCTTGCCGGGGGCTTCGCCGCTCGAAGAGGGCTGGCTTGCCGGGATGTCAGACGCAGCCTTCCGAAGAACACGCTTCGTCTTCTTCTTCGGGGGAGGGGGCTCTTCCCGCGTCTCTTCTTCTTCGATTGAGTCCTCGCCGGACGAGATTTCAGCGGCTGCGCCGCTCTCTTCCCCGGCAACCTCGTCCTCCCCGGCAGGCCTCGCCTCCACTACCACCTCTGCCTCGCTGGCTTCCCACTCCGTGAAACCAACGCTGCCGGCTTCCGCGGCAAGATTCGCTTCCTCCACTCTGGTAGCGATGTATGCTACCTCCTGATCCGTGGTGGCGCGAATAAGATCTGGTTCTTGCCGAACAGGCTTCTCCATCAGATTGTCGAAGAATTTCTGCGCTTCTTCCTCGCTTGGCTCGACCCAGGTCGGGTCAAGGCCGTGGGCGTTGAACATTGGCAAGAAAGCAATGATCGACCCCAGCGCAGAGTTGTTGCACAAGGGGACGATCCTTGCCGGCAGCCGGTGCTTGTCTTCGCGCTGAATAACTTCTGGCGGAGGGCGCCAAGCTGCATAATGGTCAAGTTGTTGTTCAGCCCGGGGCACAGCCTCATAACATCCGCTGCGTTCTTATACTCCCAGGCTGGCCTTCCCCTATTCTGCAGAGGGGCGATGCGGCGGCGGAGGAAGTCGAAGCCGATCATCTCCATTGTCAGCCCGGCAGCCTTCAAGTGAAGGATTCTGGTAGTGGCGATTGTGAGCTTCTCGTCTTCTGCGGCGAGATCGCCCCAATCCTTGCCGCGGACCACCTTCTGTCGCCGGGGATGACAAAAAGGATGAGGATCTGCTTCCTGGATCCAGCACCATTCGGCCCACCACTCGTCCCACTTTTCACGGTAAACTCCATCTGGGTATATCTCCTTGTTCCAGGCCCTTGGAATCCAAGCAATAGACCCAGAGAGAGCCTCTCCTTTTTGGATTCGAGGATAGAAATAGTAGCGGAAGAGAGCGGAATTGGGGATCACGCCGGCAAAATTTTCACAAAGATGGGCAAAGATCGACATGCAAAATACGGCGTTCGGCGTGAAGTCAAGAAGGCGGAAGCCGTACGTATACATGATGTCGTTGAAGAAATCGGAAAAAGGTGGACAGAGCCGGCAATAAAAGTACGCAGTGAAGAAGGGGTATCTGTCCGATCCGCCTTTGGAATTAGCACCTGGGATGACGCGCGTGGCGGGGTGGGCTTGTGTTCCCTTCGCCCACATGCATTGGTATCGTCCCTTCAAGGTTTCGGCGTCAAGCGTCGGAGGGAAGACGACGAGCCTCTTCCGCATCTTCACCAGCTCGCTTTCCGGAACTTCGGCTTTTGCCTCCTTGTCTGTGCCCTTGCCCTTGCTGGTCTTGGGCGGCATGGTGGCTGTGGAGATGGAAGCGGGGGGATGGAACGAGCGCGGGAATGGCGAGCAGAAGAGAAGGAAGATTTCGCTCTGAGCTCGAGCAGAGGAGGGCGATGGCAATAGCTAGATTGGGAAGAAGAGGGGGGTGAATGGGTCTGCGCCTCCACGACTTCTCCTTTTTATGGGGAAGGAGCGGGGCCGCCTTGTTTATCCCCCAATATGAATGCGCCTCTGTGGGCGCGAAACAGTTTGCAGCCTTTTTGGCACGCTTCCCACATTGCGCGCTCCGTGCGCGTAGTGGGGGGGGGGGGCACAGTAAAACAAGATCTTTGTGAGCAGTTGATTCCCTGCCACGCGTGCCCGTGCACTGTTTGGGCCTAGCCCAACAACGCCTCGCACTCGTGTGTGGCCCAGGCCCGGGGGCTCCTGTCGGTGTACTAAGTATTGGGCCCTTAGTACCCCTTACTTGTGCACGGGCAGTTGTAGCCGTCCTCGCGGCAAGGCTTGCCGGGATCAGCTCGAGGGCGATTTAAGTTATCGAGGGAATCATCAAGTCAGAAATCTGAGGATCAGCGAATGAGTAAAGCTGGAAATCGAAGACCAGCCTCCCCGGCAAGGCTTGGCACCCGGCAAGGATCGGTGCCCGGCAAGGCTTGGTGCCCAGCAAGTTTCAGCGCCTGGCGAGGCTCTGCCACTGTGCCACCGCTTCGGCACAGTGACGAGTCTGACATTCTGGCTCCTTCCATGGATGTGTGGCGGCGCGCCAGTGGAGGAGAGCTTAAGTGGTGCTGATGGGATGGCCCCTTTTTCCATCCCCAAGAAAGTGAGGACACCTCACGATGCATTAAATGCGCTTGTCCTAATCCATCAGGGGTTAGGTATGATACCCTGTAGCCACTTTACACCTCAATGTATGTACATTTTGCCACTGTGGAGGCCCCTTTGAGCGTATAAAAGGAGGCCCAAGGCAACTGCTACAGAGGAGGAGAGCTTCGGACCCATTCTGCATGCGTAGCTGCTCTTTGAACGTACTGTTCATTGCGAGCGCTCCTGAAGGCTGGGCTCAAGAACATCAATAAGAACACAAAGCAGGAGTAGGGTTTTACGCTGATCAGCGGCCCGAATCTGGGTAAAAACCTCACGCGTCGGTCACCGGTTCTGCTCTTTGCGTGTACCTCTCCCCCCGCCGAATCGTAAAGGGATCTCTCGGGATCCCATAGGTGTCGTGCCCCGACAGTAATATATCTGTACCCAGATATCTAATGCTTCCGCTGACGCTTGTATGCCATTGAGCTATGTATTCGAGCCCTCGAGGCCCTGGCTTGTAATATAAGCTTGTATGACTTTATTTATGTTTTAGAGTTGTGTTGTGATATCTTCAAGTGAGTCCTTAGGCTTGATCGTGCACATTTGCGTGTATGATTAGTGCACGATTAAGTCGGGGTCGTCACAGAAGTGTTCCATGACAATACTGAAATTATCATCACGGAAGTGTCCACTTCCATGACGATAAATGTCGCGTCATGGAAGTGTTTTCATCAAGGGTAACTGACACGTGGCTTCCACCATAACGGGTTGCCGTTAAGCTATCGGGTTCCGGTTTGGATCTGATAACCCGTTAACAGCCCGGACTAATGGGGATTTTCCACGTGTAAAATTCTCATTGGCCAAAGGAACCACGTGTCAGTTCGCCATTGGGACCGATATCATCCATTCAATGGACGAGAGGCGCTTATGATATGTCGACACATGGCACGGCCCAACAGTGGCCCATTTAGCTTAAAAAGGCTGGCCCGTTTGACTTGGTCAAAAGCTAGCAAGCCGGCCCATGAAAAGCTTGTTTACTGTCTGTTCGTATATAGCCCATTTTATAGCCTGGTAAGTCACGACCCATTATGGCCTTTCCGAATTTGGCCCAATAGCGTCATGTGGGCCGTCAAGTACAATACCAGCCCGTTGTCACTTTCGGCCCATGTATGGCCCATGACGTCTTTCGTCTCATATGAGGCGTTTTGTATCTTTGGGTCCTCTAATGGCCCATGGTGACTCTGGCCCATAATAAACAGTAAATTGCTTTATACCCATTAATGGCCCATGATTCACATGGGCCGTTTCCAGCTCGTGTTAGCTTTCGGCCTACTGAGGGCCCATAAATTCTTGGGCTCCTTTCCGGCCCTCGATTACTTTTGGTCCGTTACTGGCCAATTCTCCTAATGGGCCAATTCAGCCCGTGGTTAGAATCGGCCTGTTTGTGGCATGTTAACCCATTGCGCCGTTTCCAACCTGTCATGTATTCGGGCCCATTAACGACCCGTTATGCCTATGATGGAATTAAGCCTTTGCTATCTTCCAGCTTGTTAATGGCCCGTTACCGTGCTGTCCCGATACCAATTACGCCCATTTATGGCCCATGTCGCGGTCCGGTTTTGGCCCATGAATTGTCAGACCCATGTGTGGCCAATGGATCCTACGGCCCGTAGGAGGCCCATTGATCCTACGGCCCGTAGCAGGCTCATGGTTACCACAGTCCGTATGTGGCCCATGGTTGTTGCAGCCACTAGCAAATCAAGGAAAAAGAAGACTAAGGAAATAAATAAGCCAGAAACTAACTCTAGGCTATTAAGGCGATTGCACAGATTACATCCACTAGGCATCAAAGTTAGCCAGTGCAAATATAGAGAACACTCTACACTATACAAAAATTGCTTGCTATTTTCTTTAGCCGATCGCTGCCCATTAAGAACAAATGTTGTATCACAACAAAACAAATTATAGCCATATAACAAAAGGAGGGTTGGCATAAAAGTTAACAATCCGGCAGATAAATGCACCATCAGAAGTTCAAAAGCTCAGTTCATTTGACCTGACTATTACGTTTTCATGATGTACTATCCAATGGAGCACCATAACCTTCGCCTTCATTTCTCCTAGGCTTCTGAACAACATAGCAAATGTCTAATAGTCTGGTTTCAAAACCATGCATATCTTGACGACATCGAACCATGGTTGTCCTTGTTTCAGAAAGGGTCTCTGTTAGGGATTGGACTTGTGTTTGGAGCGCAGATATAACATTGTTTTGAGCTTGCATATCTTGATCATGAGGTAGTTTGGACGAGATTGCCTTAACAACCAACCCAGTATTACACAGGAAGGTGCTTTTGGCACTGTTAGTTGACAGGTACTGACCCACTGCAGCAACAGGTGACACTGCGGTTATGGTTGCCTCGTCACCTTCAGAAGGTGGGGGTTCCACCATTTGTTCCATAGCTTGCTGAAAAGTTGAGTTTATACATTAGTAGTACCAGAACAGAAGTTATTAAGGAGGCGGCAAAACCAAACAGAATAGCTTTGGTCTATATACAGAACTTATTTTGGTGAACCCGTGTAAAATATTAGTTGCATTTTACTACAAAGTACATAATAAAACCAGGTTCCAAACATATGACCATGTACCATGGCTAATGTATTGTCTATTTCTTCACATTGTATTGACAACTAAGGATAAAAAGACATAGTTTATAATACGGTAAGCATAGTATGACATCATTCATCTCACAAAACAACTGAGAACAGACAAACAGACAATTGTAACATTGTGTGGGCAAGTCCATCACGGAACTAGATTACAGATCAAGATCAAAGGAACACCACTCCTCTCTTTTTACCTTGTAAGGTGCAATGATACGCTAAGACAACTCTGTATAAAATTGAAAAGAGTAATAGACATTGGCTGCAAACCGTGCAGTTCAATGCACAAGTCAGGGTAACCAGTAGTTAAAAGGCATGGGGATTAAGGACTTACAACATCGACTTTGACTGGTGTATTCATGCCCTTCATCTTGCTCGTGTGACAGTCCTTGAAGATTTTCACAGCATTTGGTTCAGGTACTTTTTGGTCCTTGCGGGCTTTCCTCTGCATTTGGAACAAGTCAATATAGATCTGATAATATGGCACAACAAAAAGAGTGAAACAACAGCTAATTACAAGAGCCTCGCAGTGTGCAATATAGCTACGAGATCCTGTCGTCTGTTGGAATTTCACTTTCGTATGGTTGGCCTTGTTCTTTGAACAGTTCACCTAGAAGAAGATCAATTTGTAAGGCACATGTGTAAATAGGATTTCAACATGTGATCCGATCACATATATATAACGTACTTGATACTTTGGATCGGACCAGTGTTTAACAAGGCCTCTCCAGTCTTCATCCGTTATATTTTCCACTGGAGATGTTTGGGCAAGTTCACTGTTAGCCTTGCCTTGAAAGTGAGTTTTCCTCAAGTTATACCGATATTGTCGCAGAGCAGACTTGAAAACATGGGTGCATGCTTGTCTGGTTGCATCATCTTGGCGATCCAACTTGAACCTCATATGTTGAAAATTATGGGACTCTCATTACCAGCAACCTAGAAAGTATGGGACAAAGCAAGACGATATTACTAATTTCCATACATAACCATACTTATAGATAAATGGTCGAGGAAGGTGTTAAACTGGGTTTCGTCTTTGTCATTCCTGTACTGAATCCATGTTGGGAGGATACGTGCATGGCACCTAACGGAAACGGCTGCCTCCGATACTAACTTGGCTGACTCTGTAGCATCACGTGGCCTTTTTAAACCTGCCTCAAAACGGATCTTCATTCTTCCTCCTCTAGATTTAGTTAACTTGTCGAGCATTATCCCTGATGTCTGTTTCCTCTTGCGCCTAGGTGCTAGTTCAACAACGAACATGGGAAGTGTTAGTGTACATTAAACTGTGAGACTACATATAAAGAAGCATGCAACTGTAACTTGACTCGAGCAACTACCTTCTTGTTGTTGAAGCTCACAAGGTTCATCTGATCTTGCCAAGTCCTCTTGTGTCAAGAGTGCTTCAGAAGTAGTGTCAAGTGGCAATGGATCTTGTGAACTTGTCGCTAGCTGAGTTATCGAACGAGTAACTCGTGCAGATGTTGGTCTCTGGAAGAAGGTGCTGCAACAACTAGGGTTGTCGTTGCTTGTTTGGTGGCATCTTTTCGTTTGCCTTTGAATTGTTTTGCAGCTGGTGTAGCAGGGGATACCTTGTTTGTACATTTATCCGGTGGACTTCAACCTTCTATGCACTATCAGTACCAGCATAATCTGCATAACTCTTCCGCTTTCGTTTCCGTGCGTCCCAAGTACTGACACCATCCCCTACCATTCTGTGTTCCTTCCTCTTATTCTTTGCCATGTCAAGTCAAGCCCACGAGAAAAAGGATAAAAATTTAGTTCTTCAGAACTAATTGATGCGTGATACAGATGAACTAAACTTTGATGTTAGACAACCGCGTGATAGGAAGATGTAATATGTATGAAAAATAGGACGGCATGAGATAATCAGACCTATGATGTGTAAACTAAGCAGAAAGCATTTCAATAAATTAGAAGCAATGCAATGGAAGGTAGACACCATATGAAAGATGCTACAAATATCACTCTACCAAGTTAACCGTGTCTCGTCATAACTGGCATTTAAACAAATGTGAAGCAGTAATAAATCATATGCAAGATGCAAAAAACATCATACTACCAAGTTAAAGGTGTCTCATCATAAGAGATTGATGCAGGATAGACACAAACAGTACTTCGATGTTAGAACATGTAATACAGAGATGTAGTATATGCAAAATAAGGAAGACATGCCACATTCACATGTATAATATGTGAACTAAGCAGATGTAATTCAATCAAATTAGAAGCAATACAAGCTAGACACTGTATGCAACATGCAAGCAAATATCACACTGCCAAGCTAGAGAAAGCACCTGGGATGTCGGTTCCGCCGGAAGACCGCCATCAGTCCCTGCCTTAATTTTTTCCTTCCTCTTACTTAATTTTATTGCCTTGTCAAGTCAAACCCACAAGAAAAATGAATACAAACTTGCTTTTCAGAACTCATTGATGCAGGATGCTGACGAACACTACTTTAATGTAAGCCGACCGCATGATAGGATGATTGAATGTGTAAGACAAACGGACAACATTGCATATTCACAGCTATGATGTGTAAACTAAGCAGAAGGCATTTCAACAAATTAGAACCAATGAAAGCTAGACACCATATGAAAGATGCAACAAATATCACTCTACCAAGTTAAAACTGTCTCGTCATAAGTGCCATTTCAACAAATTAGAAGTAGTACAAGCTAGAAAATAATGTGAGATGTAACCTATATCACACTCCCAAGTTAAACGTGTCTTATGATAAGTGAGTGTTGTAGGTTACACAACAGTAGTACTTTGATGTAAGAACATGGTGTGATAGACAGATATTGTATGTTCTAGAAACAGGAACACGTGTCTTATTCACAAGTATAATGTGTAAACTAAGCAGATGGAATTCAACAAAATTAGAAGCAATACAAGCTATACATCATACATAACATGCAACCACATATAACAGTGCCAAGTTAGAGGGAGCACCTGTGATGGTGGAGTAGGGGAGATGTGCTCATCATCAACACAACTACGTTGAGTGTCTATGCATGTGTTGTCTTGCAAATCTTGTTGGGGGGATGGCGGAGTAGAATCTATAGAGGCCCTCCATTTCAGTTGGTCGGAAGGAGCACCATTATCCACTGCCTTGCTAATTTCCTTCTGGTTTATTGATTTTGCATTGTCAAGTAAAACCGACAAGAAAAAGCAATAAAATTCACTCTTCAGAACTCATTCATGCATGATACTGACAATCACTACTTTGATGTAAGTCAAACACATGATACGAGGATGGAATATGTACGAAAAACAGGATGGCGTGGCATATTCACAACTATTTGTGTAAACTAAGCATAAGCCATTTCAACAAATTAGAAGCAATGCAAGCTAGACACCACATGAAAGATGCAACCAATATGACTCTGCCAAGTTAAAAGTGTCCCATCTTAAATGGAGTTTCAACAAATTAGAAGCAGTACATGCTATAAATCATATGAAAGATGCAACCAATATCACATTGCATATACTAAAGGTGTCTCATCATAATTGATTGATGCGGGATACAAAAAAAACAGTGGTATGTAAGGACATGCTTAATAGACAGATGTAGTATGTACCAAAAACAGGAAGGCATGTCACATTAACAGGTATAATGTATAAACTAAGCAGAATACCACATGCAATTTAGATTGGAAGAATCACAATCTAGACACCACATGCAACATGCAACCACATATCACGCTGCCAAGTTAGAGCAAGCACCTGCGATGGTGGTGTAGGGGAAATGCGGTCATCAACTACAGAGCTACGTTGACTATCTTCATCTAGCCTTGTTGTTTCTTGAGAATCATGTGGGGAGGCTGACACTGCATTCTTTAAAAGAGGATCTTTTCTCACAATAATCCATGAGTCTGACTGTCTCATCATAAGTGATTGATGAGGGATACACAAGAACATTAGTTTGATGTAAGAACATGGTTAATAGACAGATGTAGTAGTGTGTACCAAAAACAGGAACGCATGTCATATTCAAAGGTATAATGTGCAAACTAAGCAGATGCAATTTAACCAAATTGGAAGCAATACCAGCTAGACACCCGGCTGGAGTGGTGAGCATGATCATCGAGGACCTGAGAGCCTGGCGGGAGGCGGGCTACTTCGCCACCATCGTGGCTTTTTAGTTGGCTTGCAGGTGATGCCTGTCTATGTTGGGTTTGTCACTGGCTCGGCCAGTGCCTTGACTAGCTATTTGTCTTCTGGTGCTCTATGGTCTTGTACTCTTTGCGGCCATCGTCGTGATGTAAAAAATTTCTTTCCTTATCTTAATAAAGACTGACTTTGGCCTTTCGAATACAAGCTAGACACCATATGCAACATGCAACCACATATGACACCGCAAAGTTAAAGCAAGCACCTGGGATGGTGGTTCATGGCGAACAAGATCATCAACTACAGAGCTATATTTATTGTCTCCATCTGCTGACACTACACCCTTTAAAGTGCTGAAACATGTCTTGCTTAGGCGCGAACTAAGCTGGAGCGACTTCTCTCTTTTTAATTGTGTATTTATCAACAGTGTGGCAGAGGCTGAAATACCCATGCATAAAAAAACAATAGTGATAGTATGGGTGAAGTGTGTGCAGAACTAGTGCACTATAAAAGTCGCAGATAGCAGGTGGGTGATAAATAAATGACGGGAGACATATGATAGCTCTACAACATGCATGGCACACAAAATAAGATTCTAGGATTTTGTAATATTAGCACGGGGATGGCTGGGAAATGCAGGTAGTCCTCCAGCACACCACCACATGTGGTCCTATTGTTAGGGCATATCTCTCCCTTAAGTGGTTTTGGTGTTTGATGACAATGCGTTTGCGGACTAATTGTTTGCATTGAGCTCTTCGGATATTCTTTCATTGGCACGAGATGATTTATTCCCCTCGGAGCTTAAAGTGAAGACGGTGTAGTTCTCCTTCGCTTTTGTTTTTGGTGGACTTGAGTCGTAGGAGATACCGTACTATCAAGAGGGGGTCCACATCGGAAAGGCTAGGGTGGAATCAACACATACACATCTCTTTTGCACCCCCAGCTCCTTTCCTCATCTTGGGGGATCCTTCGTTATCGTGGAAGTGGCTTAGGAGAAGGGCCAGCGGTAGTACCGTGGCCTTGGAGCGGTAGTACGACTTAGTGCTACAGGTGGTAGTACTGCTGTACCAGCGGTAGTACCGCCCAGGGCGTCAGGAAGCAGTATCGCCCCAGTTCCGCGCTAGTACCGCCTCGACTCGAGACGGGCTGGTTTCGTGTCGGGTTCAGCGGCAGTAGCAGCGGCAGTAGCAGCGATAGTACCGCTCACAAGCGGTAGTACCGCACCTACCACCACGGCTAGTGCTGCCCGGGCCCTCTCTCCCTTGTCCCCTCTCCCTCTGTAGCTGTTGCTCGCAGTCATAGCGGTAGTACCGCTATGGCTCGCGGTAGTACCGTCGTGGCCGGTAGTACCGCTCTCTTGAGCGGTAGTACCGCTCACTGCGGGCTGAAGAGGGGATAACGGTTGGATTATTTCCCCCACTATAAAAGGGGGTCTTCTTCCCCAAGAAGACCAACCTCTTTTCCCCCAAGCTCCATTGTTGCTCCAAAGCTCATTCTTGCTCGATCTCTTTCCCTAGCCAATCAAACTTGTTGATTTTCTAGGGTTTGGTTGAGAAGGCCCGGATCTACACTTCCACCAAAAGAAATTTGATTCCCCCCACTAATCCCTTGTGGATCTTGTTACTCTTGGGTGTTTGAGCACCCTAGACGGTTGATGTCACCTCGAAGCCACATTCCATTGTGGTGAGCTCCGTGTTATCGTTGGGAGCCTCCAATCAAGTTGTGGAGATTGCCCCAACCTTGTTTGTAAAGGTTCGGTCGCCGCCTTGAAGGGCAACACCAATGGAATCACGGCATCTCGCATTGTGTGAGGGCGTGAGGAGAATACGGTGGCCCTAGTGGCTTCTTGGGGAGCATTGTGCCTCCACACCGCTCCAACGGAGACATACTTCCCCAAAGGGAAGAAACTTCGGTAACACATCCTCGTCTCCACCGGCTCCACTTGTGGTTATCTCTTTCCTTTACTTTGTGCAAGCTATTATTGTGTTGTATCCTTTGCTTGCACTTGTTGTTGTTGTTGTTTGCATCATATAGGTTGCTCACCTAGTTGCACATCTAGACAACCTATTTGTTGCTAAACCTAATTTGTTAAGAAAAGCTAAAAATTGGTAGTTGCCTATTCACCCCCCCCCTCTAGTCAACCATCTTGATCCTTTCAATTGGTATCAGAGCCTCGTCTCTTTATTAAGGGTTTCACCACCTGAAGAGTATGGTTGACACCGGGGAGGAAGTGCCCGAGGCCATGGAGTTGACTTCGATCACACGAGACGACTTAAATGAAGCTATGGCTTCACTTAAGACGTCTATGATGACCGAAGTCAAGACCATGCTTAAAGAATTGCTTGAGGGGATGAAAGCTTCTCCTGATCCTTTGCTTGTGGTTAATCCCACCGCATCGGAGTCAAAGGCCAATTCCGCTAAGGAAGCGGCTAAAGGTACTCATGTTTCTTCCCCTCACGACAAGAATGGGACGGGAACCTTTGCCTCAGTTCCCCCTCCCCCGGTCTATGGAGGACCGGTCCCTACACCTCGCATTAATAATCATGGTCCTCCTCCCAAGCTTATTAAAGGTGATTTTGCTAATTGGGTCTTTCGCATCAAGTCTCATTTGAATCACAGCTCAACAAACCTTTGGAGAATCATTGAGCAAGGCTTCTACCCGCATGATCCAAACAACTTCACCCCAAGAGAAGAAGTGTACAATCAATACAATCACTTCGCTTTGTTCATCCTTCAAGATGCGGTCCCACCCGAAGATCTATCTCACTTACGTCCTTTCACTCGTGCAAATGATTGTTGGGAGAACATTGTTTCTATGTACAAGGGGAGCTCAAGCATCCAACGGTCCAACTTTGAAGTGGTCCTTGATGAGGCTGATGAATTCGTGATGCTAGAAGATGAGGATCCGCGTGATCTCTACCGGAGGGTGACAACTATTGCAGTTGCTCTCCAAGACCATGGGAGCAAGGATACGGATGACACTTGGATCAAGCGCAAGTTCCTCAAGGCCATCATGCCATTTAACAAGGTCATGTCTTTCGTGATTCGTCAAAGGCCGGACTTTCACACCTTAACCTCAAGTGAAGTGTTGGATGAGTTTATTGCCATGAACATCATGAACAAGACCGCCGACAATGCTGTTGCTCGTGTTCGGTCAAAGAAAAGCACTCCCAGCCTTGCTTTGAAGGCCAAGGCCATTTCGGAAGAAGAAGAGGAAGAAGAAGAGGAGTGTGGCCCCGAGGACACCAAATATGCATACCATGAGCACATGGCTCTTGCGTCAAGGCAATTTTGGAGCAACAAGAGGAACTCAAGACCCAACTTCACCAAGAACAACTCAAGTGGGTCAAAGAATAAGCAACGAGTAAGGACATGCTACAATTGCGGCAATGTGAGTCACTTTGTGGCGGATTGCCCTTACGAGAAGAGGGAAGACAATGGTGGCAAACTCATTCACAAAGACAAAGCCAAGTCTTTCCCTAGCAAGAACAACTTCACCAAGAAGTCTCCTCCAAAGGGCTTGGTGGCACATGAAGAGTACCCCTCCGATGATGATGAGGAAGATACAAGTGGAGAAGGAATGGCAACGGCAACCATTGCCATTGCTACATCTTCCCCCTCAAGGTGTCTCTCTTCGGTGCCCCCAACGAAAACACCATTGCCAAGTGTCTCATGGCCAAAGGTATCAACAAGGTAACTCCTAACATCAAAACCACCATCATTACTACTCCTTCATTGTTAGATTGTGTTGATGATAGTGAGGTGGTGAAAGTTGATGAGAATGAGTTCACCAAGTTTGTGAGCAGGCTCAAGGGTGAGTCCAAGAAGCACTTTGTTGCTCTCTCGGAACAACTTGGTGAGGCCAATGATATCATTGAGTCGCATGAGGATACTATCTTCAAGTTGGAGGGGCATAGTCGTGACTATGCTGATGAGATTGCGGATCTTTCCATTGCTCTAGAGGAAGAGCGAGATCTTCGTTTGACTCTTGAGGAGTCACACAATGTTGATCATGCTAAATTGCAAAAAGATCTTGATCATGCTATTGTTCTTACTCGTGTGCTTAAATCCGAGAAATGCGCACTTGGGGTTAGCCATGATAGACTCAAGGAAGAATTTGATACACTTGACAAGGCTCACAAGGTCTTGAAGGGTGTTCATGCTTCTCTCAAAGAGTCTCATGATCAACTCCAAGTGAATCTAACCAATGAGATTTCCACTTGCCCTCCTTTCATTCTAATTGATAATGCCCATGCTACTAACCCTTGTTGTGAGCATGTGCATCTTGTGGAGGAAAATGCCAAGTTGAAAGAGCAACTTGAGAAGGGCCTTGTGACATGCATACAAGGTGAAAAGAACCTCAATGACCTTTTGACGAACCAAAAGGAAGTTGTAGGAAAGGAGGGACTTGGGTTTGCACCCAAGTCAATGATGAAGAAGAAGAACAAGACCAAGCAACCTCTCCCGCTCAAGGAAACTTTTGTCAAGGCGGGTGAGGGTACTCATGAGAAGAAGAAGAAGAACAATGAAGTGGGTGGTAATGCCAAGAAGGGCAAAACTTCCCCTAACAACAAAGCCAACGACTTTAACCCTTCTTATGTTTTATGCCGTGCTAGTGATGGGCATGTTTATGCTAAATTTGTTGGTTCTTACTATGAGTACATTGAATGGTCTATTTGGGTTCCTAAGACCCTTGTTACTAACGTCAAAGGACCCATTCAAAAATGGGTACCTAAATCCAAGCATTGATCTCTTGTAGGAGTTTGCTTCCGGTGGAGTGTCATGGTTGCTTGATAATGGTGCAACAAATCATATGACCGGAAGCAAGGACTTGGAAGGTGGATGTGCATCCAATTCCATCTATGCCCACCCATGTACAATTTGGTGATGCTTCAACTTCTAAGGTATTGGGACTTGGCAAGGTGGTCATATCTCAAGATTTATCTATTGAGAAGGTCATGCTTGTTGAGTCCCTTGCATACAATTTACTTTCCGTTCGTCAACTTGCACTTATGGGCTTTGCAACATTCTTTGATCTTGATACCATGGCCCTTTTGTGGAGCAAGACTCTTAAAATAGCCTTTGTTGGGCATGTCAAGAACGGTCTCTATGTGGTGAAGTTTTCGGAGCGACCCACTAAGACCGCGACTTGCCTAATGGCTAAAGTTGATGTGGGTTGGCTTTGGCATCGCCAACTAGCCCATGTCAATATGAGATCTTTGCAAAGTCTCCTCAAAGGGGACCGCGTTCGTGGACTAACAAATGTGAGTTTTGCCAAAGACCGTGCTTGCAGTGCTTGTATCGAAGGAAAGCTTCATGAAACGGCTCACTAACCCTCGACTATCATCTACTCAAAGAGGCCCTTGGAGCTCCTTCACATGGATCTCTTTAGCCCTCCGTCCGTTGATAGTCTTGGTGGAAGAAAGTATTGCTTGATATTTGTGGATGACTACTCAAGATATACATGGGTATACTTCTTCAAGAGGAAGAGTGAGACTCAACAAACCGTCATCAACTTTGCAAATGAAGCTCAACATCAACATGAAGCAAAGATATTGATGATTAGAAGTGACAACGGCACCGAGTTCAAGAACTACACATTGGATGAGTTTCTTAGTGATGAGGGGATCAAGAACCAATATGCCGCACCCTATACCCCTCAACAAAATGGTGTGGTGGAAAGGAAGAACCGGACATTGATGGACGCGGCAAGGACCATGATGGCGGAGTTCAAATCTCCGTACAACTTTTGGGCCGAAGCCATCAACACCGCATGTCATGCATCCAATAGGCTCTACCTCCGCAAAGGCTTGAACAAGACTCCTCATGAGATACTTACCGGCAAAAAGCCCAATCTAAAGTACTTCCGGGTGTTCGTTTGTAAGTGTTTCATTCTCAAGAAAGGTGTTCGTTTGTCTAAATTCGAACCTAGAGCTCAAGAGGGCATATTTGTTGGTTATGCTACAAATTCTCATGCTTACCGTGTCCTCAACAAGTCCACCAGACTCATTGAGGAGACGTGTAACATGGAGTTTGATGAAAATAACGGCTCCCAAGTGTAGCAAAGGTCTTTGTGATGTAGGTGATGAAATTCCTCCCCAAGCCATAAGATGAATGGGGATTGGTCAAATACTCTCCATTGAGGAACCCCTTGTGGCTGAAGGAGAAGGACAATGCTCTACTCAAGTGGAGCCATCACCGACACTAGACCCACATGCTTCCGAAGAACAAAGTGAAGGCCCTCAAACCAATGAACAAGATCAAGGGCAAGATCTACCACGTGAAGATGGTGATGCACCAAATGATAACCAAGATCAAGTTCATGTCTTCGAGCATGTTCAAGATCAAGAGCAAGCTCAAGATCAAAAGCAAGCTCAAGACGGTGCCCAAGATCAAGAGCAAGCTCAAGATCAAGGACAAACTCAAGACGGTGCTCAAGATGAGCAAGATGATCCTCAAATGACCATCGAGGAACTTTTGGAGCGCCGTGCCGCTAAGGTGGCTTCCAAGCTCGAGCGTCAACAACATGTCATGGAGAATGTGCTTGGAAGCTTGAGACAAGTGGTAACTACTCGTAAACAATTGTCAAACTTTTGTGAGCATCACGTGTTTGTTTCGTGTGTTGAACCCCAAAAGGTACATGAGGCGCTCGATGATGAGGATTGGCTTGAAGCTATGCATAATGAACTCAACAACTTTGAGCGCAATCAAGTTTGGGAATTAGTGCCAAGGCCAGTGGAGGAACATAATGTCATTGGGACCAAATGGATCTTCAAGAACAAGCAAGATGCAAATGGTGTGGTTGTTCGAAACAAGGCGAGATTGGTGGCACAAGGCTACTCCCAAGTCGAGGGTATCGACTACGGTGAAACCATTGCCCCCGTTGCTCGTCTTGAATCTATGCATGTTGCTTGCATATGCATCTCATCATGATTTTAAATTGCAACAAATGGATGTGAAAAGTGCATTTCTTAATGGTCCTTTGAATGAGTTGGTGTATGTCAAACAACCTCCGGTATTCGAGGATCCCAAGCTCCCCACTGTTAGGGCATGTTTCTCTCTAAGTAGTTTTGGTGATTAATGACAATGCTTTTGCGGACTAATCATGTGCATTGAGTATTTCAGAGATTCATTCATTGGCACGAGACAATTCTTTCCCCTCGGAGCATTAAGTGAAGACGGTGTAGTCTCCTTCGTTTCGGTTTTGATGGTCATGAGTCGTAGGAGTCACCGTACTATCAAGAGGGGGTCCGCATTGGGAAGGCTAGGGTGGAATCAACACGTACACTTCATTTTTGCACCCTCAGCTCCTTTCCTCTCTTTGGAGTTTACCATTTTGACGGAAGTGGAGATTGTGAGGTGCTAGCGGTAGTACCACCGCCCTAGCGGTAGTATCGCCTATGGTCCTCAAGCGGCAGTACCGCTGTCCAATAGCGGTAGTATCCCTTGCTTGTGCAAGCTTATATTGTGTTGTATCCCTTGCTTGCTTGCGTGCTTGTTGTTGTTGCATCATTTAGGTTGCTCTCCTAGTTGCATATCTAGACAACCTTTTTGATGCCAAGTTTAATTTTTTAAAGAAAAGATAAAAATTGTTAGTTGCCTATTCACCCCCCCTCTAGTCAACCATATCGATCCTTTCAATTGGTATCAGAGCCTCGTCTCTTTATTAAGGACTTTGCCGTCCGAAGAGTATGGTTGGCACCACAGACGAGGGGGAGGAGCACTCCGGTGCGAATCCTCTCTTGTCTGCGGGCGATGGGGGATCCTTGGTCTCTCGTGAGGAATTCAATGCGGCTTTGGACACATTGAAAACCTCCATGACGATCGAGGTCAAAGGCATGTTTAAGGAGTTTCTTGATGGTCTTAAATTATCCACCGCACCGTTGGAAGTGGTTGACCCCGCTAACAAGGTGATGGATGCTAACTGCAATAAGGGGGAAGCTACTAGTGATCAAGTTCCTTTGCCTAGTGGTAGAAATGGGAGTGGCATCTTTGCCCATGTTGAACCTCCTCTTACCTATGGAGGACCGGTTCCCTCCACGCATATGAATCATGTTGGTCCTCCTCCTAAGCTTGTGAAAAATGAGGATTTTGCCGCTTGGGTGTATCGCTTTAAACGTCATTTAAATCATAGTTCTACTAATCTTTGGAGAATTATTGAGCAAGGTTTCTACCCGCACGATCCAAGCAACCTCACTCCTAGAGAAGCCGTGGATCATCAATTCAACGAGTCTGCTCTCTTCATTCTCCAAGAAGCCATTCCTCCCAAAGATATTGCGCATCTTCGACCCTTCACCGTGGCCAAGGAAGCATGGGGGCATGTTGTCTCCTTGTACAAGGGAAGCGCAAGCATTCAACGCTCAAACTTTGAAATGGTGCAAGATGAAGCCGATGAGTTTGCCATGGTTGAAGATGAAGAACCTCGAGAGCTTTATTGAAGGTTAACTACTCTTGCGGTCTCACTCCGAGATCATGGGAGCAAGGATACGGATGACAATTGGATCAAGCGCAAGGGTCTCAAGGGCATGATGCCTTACCATAAGGCCATGTCCTCTGTCATCCGTCAAAGGCCGGACTTCCACGCCTTGTCCTCAAGTGAAGTGTTGGATGAGTTTGTTGCAATGAGGATCTTGGACAAGACCGCCAACAATGCGGTGTTGCATTCTCAACGATCAAAGAAGTCCAACCTTGCCTTGAAGGCCAAGGCTAGTGTGGAAGAAGAGGATTAAGAGGAAGAAGAGGAGTATTGCCCCGAAGACACCAAATATGCCTATCATGAGCACATGGCTCTTGCTTCACGGCAATTTTGGGGCAAGAAGAACACAAGGCCCAACTTCAATAAGAACAATTCAAGTGGCGCCAAGGGCAAGCAACGTGTGCGGACGTGCTATAATTGTGGCAATGTGAGTCACTTTGTTGTGGATTGCCCTTACGAGAAGAGAGAAGACAATGGTGGCAAGCTTATCCAAAAAGACAAGGCCAAGTCTTTCCCCAACAAGAACAACTTCACCAAGAAGACTCCTCCCAAGGGGTTGGTGGCACAAGAAGAGTACAATGAAGATGATGATGATGATGAAGATGGTGAGACGGTTGCCATGGCCTCCGTTGCCATTGCAACAACTCCACGGGTGTCCCTCTTCGATTCACCCAACGAGAACATCACCGCCAAGTGCCTCATGGCTAAAGCCACCAACAAGGTAACCCCTAACATCAAGACTACCATCACTACTAATCCTTCCTTGATGGATTGCATTGATGAAAGTGAGGGGGCGAGGGAGGAGGAGAATGAATTTGAGTGTTTCATGAGTAAGCTCAAAGGTAAAACCAAGAAGCACTTCGTTGCTCTCTTGGAACAACTTGGTGAAGCCAATGGCATGATCGAGGCTCACGAAGAAACCATCTCTAAGATGGAAGGGCATAGTCGTGACTATGCCGATGAGATATCGGATCGCTCTAATGCGCTTGAGGAAGAGCGTGGTCATCGTTTGGCTCTTGAGGAGTCACACAACGATGATCATGTTAAATTAAAGAAAGATCTTGATCATGCTCTTGTTGTCTCTCGTGTGCTAAACTCCGAGAAGGCCAAACTTGGGGTTGACCATGCTAGACTCAAGGAGGAGTTTGATCTACTTGACAAGGCTCACAAGGCCTTGAAGAGTGCTCATGCTAGTCTCAAAGAGTCTCATGATCAACTCCAAGTGAAGCTAACCAAGGAGAAAGACACATTTCCTCATATGGTTTTAATCGATAATGCAAATGCTACTAACCCGTGTTGTGAGCATGTGCATCTTGTGGATGAGAATGCCAAGTTGAAGGAGCAACTTGAGAAAGGCCTTGTGTCTTGCATACAAGGTGAGAAGAACCTCAACGACCTTTTGAGCAATCAAAAGGAAGTTGTGGGCAAGGAGGGGATTGGGTTTGCACCCAAGTCCAAGAAGAAGAAGAAGAATGACAAGACCAAACAAACTCCTCCTCTCAAGCAAGTGTTTGTAAAGGAGGGAGAGGGTACTTCTAAGGAGAAGAAGAAAAATGCGAAGGATGGTGATGTCAAGAAGGGCAATGCCACTCCTTCCAACAAATCCGGTGGCTTTAACCCTTCTTATGTGTTATGCCGTGCTAGTGATGGGCATGTCTATGCAAAATTTGTTGGTTCTTCTTATGAGTACATTGAATGGTCTATTTGGGTTCCTAAGACCCTTGTTGCTAACACCAAAGGACCCATTACAAAATGGGTACCTAAAACCAAGCATTGATCTCTTGTAGGTGTTTGCTTCCGGTGGGGGATCATGGTTGCTCGATAGTGGAGCCACAAATCATATGACCGGAAGCAAGGACTTGGTGGTGGACATGCACAAGATTTCATCTATGCCCACCAATGTCGAATGGGGTGATGCCTCATCTTCTAAGGTATTGGGTCTCGGCAAGGTTGTCATTTCTCATGATCTCACGATCGAGAAAGTCATGCTTGTTGAGTCCCTTGCATACAACTTACTTTCTGTTCATCAACTTGCACTCATGGGCTTTGCCACTTTCTTTGATATTGATACCGTGGCCCTCTTGTGGAGCAAGACTCTCAAAGTAGCCTTTGTTGGGCATGTCGAGAACGGTCTTTATGTGATTAACTTTTCGGAGCGACCCACTAAGACCGCGACATGCCTAATGGCTAAAGTTGACATGGGATGGCTTTGGCATCGCCGTTTAGCCCACGTCAATATGAGATCTTTGCAAAGTCTTCTCAAGGGGGACCATGTCCGTGGACTAACAAATGTTAGTTTTGCCAAAGATCGTGCTTGCAGTGCTTGTATCGAAGGAAGGCTACATGAGAAGGCTCACCCTCCCATGACTATCATCTACTCGAAGAGGCCCTTGGAGCTCCTTCACATGGATCTCTTTGGGCCTCCATTCTTTGATAGTCTTGGGGGTAGAAAGTATTGCTTGGTGATTGAGGATGATTATTCAAGATACACTTGGGTATATTTCTTCAAGAGGAAGAGTGAGACCCAACAAACCATCATCGACTTTGCAAATGAAGCTCAACGTCAACACAATGCAAAGATTTTGATGATAAGAAGTGTCAACGGCACCGAGTTCAAGAACTACACCTTGGATGAGTTTCTTAGTGATGAGGGGATCAAGCATCAATATTCCGCACCTTACACCCCTCAGCAAAATGGTGTAGCGGAGAGGAAGAACCGGACATTAATGGATGCGGCAAGGACCATGATGGCGGAGTTTAAGTCTCCGTACAACTTTTGGGCCGAAGCCATCAACACCGCTTGTCATGCATCCAATCGGCTTTATCTTCGCAAAGGCTTGAACAAGACTCCTTATGAGATACTCACCGGCAACAAGCCCAACCTCAAGTACTTCCGAGTGTTCGGTTGTAAGTGCTTCATTCTCAAGAAAGGTGTTCGTTTGTCTAAATTTGAGGCTAGAGCTCATGAGGGCATTTTTGTTGGTTATGCTACAAACTCTCATGCTTACCGTGTCCTCAACAAGTCCACCGGACTCATTGAGGAGACGTGTAACATGGAGTTTGATGAGAATAACGGCTCCCAAGTGGAGCAAAGTGGTACTTGTGATGTAGGTGAAGAAATTCCTCCTCAAGCCATAAGAAGAATGGGAGTTGGTCATATCCTACCCATTGAGGAACCCCTTGTGGCCGAAGGAGAAGGACAATGTTCCACTCAAGTGGAACCATCACCAACCCAAGACCCACACGCTTCCGAAGAACAAAGTGAAGGCCCTCAACCAAATGAACAAGATCAAGAGCAAGATCAACCTCAAGATGGTGGTGATCCACCAAGTGATGCTCAAGGTCAAGTTCTTGCTACCGAGCAAGTTCAAGATCAAGAGCAAGCTCAAGATCAAGAACAAGCTCAAGACGACACTCATGATGATCAAGTTACCGCTCCTCAACTCTCTCTTGAGGAGGAATTGGAGCGTCGTGCCGCCAAGATTGCCTCCAAGCTCACTACCAAAGATCATCTCATGAAGAATGTGCTCGGAAGCTTAAGGAAGGGGGTAAGCACTCGTAGACAATTAGCAAACTATTGTGAACATCATGCGTTTGTTTCTTGTGCTGAACCCCAAAAGGTCTATGAGGCGCTCGAGGATCCGGATTGGCTTAATGCCATGCATGAAGAACTCAACAACTTCGAGCACAACAAGGTGTGGAGATTGGTGCCAAGGCCAAAGGAGAACCATAATGTTATTGGAACCAAATGGATATTCAAGAACAAGCAAGATGCTCACGGGATTATCGTTCGCAACAAGGCTCATTTGGTGGCACAAGGCTACTCCCAAGTCGAGGGTATCGACTACGGTGAAACCTTTGCTCCCGTTGCTCGCCTTGAATCTATTCGTTTGTTGATTGCTTATGCTTCTCACCATAACTTCAAGTTGCAACAAATGGATGTGAAGAGTGCTTTCCTTAATGGTCCTATTAATGAGTTGGTGTATGTCAAACAACCCCCGGGGTTTGAGGATCCCGAGTTCCCCAATCATGTGTACCAACTCGATAAGGCACTCTATGGCCTTAAACAAGCCCCACGTGCGTGGTATGAGCACCTTACCGAGTTGTTGCAAGATCGTGGGTTTGAAATTGGGAAAATCGACCCCACTCTTTTTACTAAGAAGGTCAAAGGGGAGTTGTTTGTATGCCAACTATATGTTGATGATATTATCTTTGGTTCTCCTAACAAAGCTTTCAATGAGGAGTTTGCTGCTCTCATGACCTCGAAGTTCAAGATGTCCATGATGGGAGAGTTGAAGTTCTTTCTCGGGTTCGAAATCAAGCAAAGAAGAGAAGGAACCTTCATCAACCAAGCCAAATACACTCAAGACATGCTCAAGAGATTCAAGCTAAGTGATGTCAAGCTTGCTTTTACACCAATGCCCATCAAATGCCAACTTGACATTGATCCCAATGGTAAAGCGGTGGATCAAAAGGTATATCGTTCCATGATTGGCTCCTTGCTTTACCTTTGTGCATCTAGACCGGATATCATGTTGAGTGTGGGAATTTGTGCATGGTTTCAAGCCTCACCTAAGGAAAGCCACTATGTGGCGGTCAAGTGAATCTTTCAATATTTGGCTCATACCCCAAACTTTGGCTTTTGGTACCCTAGAGGAGCAAACTTCAACCTTGTGGGCTTTTCAGATTCGGATTGGGCGGGAGACAAAGTGGATAGGAAGTCAACTTCTGGAGGGTGCCAATTTCTTGTTTGCTCTTTGGTGAGTTGGTCTTCTAAGAAGCAAAGTTGTGTGTCTCTCTCCTCCACCGAAGCCGAGTATGTGGCCGTTGGTAGTTGTTGTGCTCAACTTCTATGGATGAGGCAAACTTTAAAGGATTACGATGTCATTTGTGACAAAGTGCCTCTTTGGTGTGACAATGAAAGTGCCATCAAGATCTCTCTCAACCCGGTGCAACACTTCAAGACGAAGCATATTGAGATTCGGTATCACTTCATCCGGGATCACATTAGGCGAGGGGAGATTGAGCTTAACTATGTCAACACTCATGATAACCTTGCGGATATTTTCACGAAGCCTTTGGATGAAGCAAGATTTCGCGAGTTAAGGCATGAGCTAAATATCATTGATTCGAGCAATGTGGCTTGAATCTAGGCACACCCCACCGCACTCATCAGTATATCTTGTTCCAGATGTAGGCATGGACATAGGGGGAGTATTGTTCTCTCAATGAACTCTTCCTCCCCCCATTATGCATAAATTGATCACGTCTTTCACATTAGCCATTTTTTATGGTACTTGTGCTTCAAAGATGAGTTTTGGTCATGGGCCCAACGTTAAAATCTTCGTAGTGCCATACCACTTGACTCAAACATAGGTGGCCTCGGCCACCGCCCTCTCTTTGAGAGTTGTGTGTTTTTTGTTTCTTGTCCTCTCGTCGGTGTTTTTTCTTTCCTGGTTGTGCCCTGCCTTTGTGTTTGCTCCCTCGCCTCTTCGTGTGTTCTCCTTGCTTGAGCTAAGCCATGTTTTCTATCTAGTGTTCGAGTTGTTGGCTGGGCGGTACTACCGCTGGGGGCGCGCGGTACTACCGCTTATTGACATCAAGCAGTACTGCTGCCCGCCCGAGCGGTACTACCGCTGTGGGGCGGGACTGGGGGGATATGTTGGGCAGGGGGAGTTTTCTTTCTCCCCCATACCCATTCACTTGACCCTCTCATCTTCTTCATGTGCCAGTGACCAACTCGCCGCGGGAGGGCGTCGGTGGGCCGCCTCCTCCAGGCCGTCCTTCACCTTTTCCTCTGGTGGGATCAATCCCCACCCCTTCCTCTAGCCATGGATTCTAGTATTGCCCCCAATCTCTTTCTCCTTGCTTCTAGGTTTCAAATCTAGGCTTTAGGGGCAATAGGCTTTGCATTCATCAATTTTTGGCCAAATCAAGGCTTGAGAAGGATGGTGAAGGCTACTAGACTGTTTGGATTGATGCTTGGTAGGTTTATTTTTGAATTTGGCATCCCGGCAGTACCGGATTTGGCCGTGGTAGTAGGGGAACCACCGTCCCCCGCCTGGAGCGGTACTACCGCTCTCCTGGAGCAGTACTACTGCTTGGGCAACACTACCGCTTCCGGATCACGGTACTACCGCTGGATGCCAACTTCCACCATACCCGTACCAACTATTGATCCTTGTTGCTTTTTCTGGTGGCTTATGCTCGTTCTTTCGTGTTGTTTCTTGTGTTTGTGTGTTTGGTTCCAGGTGATGGCCCTTCGGAGCGTCCTGTCCGTCGTGTCAACCCCGGGCGTTCAGTTTCAAAGCGCTGCCGCACCTCTGGGGCAGCGGCTGCTTCTTCAAGTGTTCCGCCAACTCAGTCCCAGCAGCCTTTCAAGAGTACTGCGACAAAGCCCAAGCCAAAGCCCAAGTCCGTGACTGAGATGACTGCCAAGGAGTTCTGGGAGAAGCGTCGGCGCAATCCCTATGGGCAAGATCAAGAGCCCAATCTTGTCAACCGTCCTTTCTGGAACCGTTTTCAGTGGGCAATCTATTTTGATGTGATCAAAGCGAAGAAGAATCTCTATGTTGATGTCCGCTCCATTGACATTGCCTATATGGAGAAGGATCCTGCCTACTTTGGCGAAGCTCTGCAGATGTGTACTCAGCTGAATATTCTCAGGATCATGGAGTTCAACAAGGACTTTGATGCAGATTTGGTGGCTCAGTTTTATGCCACGGTCCATCTTGGCACTGATGAGGACAGATCGTTGATGTGGATGACAAATGGCAAGCTTCTCTTTGTAAAATGGAAGGCATTCATGAATTACTTGGGATTGAAGATCACGGGCTTGAGAACCCGGTTGGCTTTCGTCCTCACCGCCATGCAACTTCTACTCACAAGCAATCTCTCTGGCCTTACTGCACTCTGAAGATTAACCCCGAGATGCAGAAGGAGACCTATGAGCTGCCTGCCTTTCTGGACATCCTTCATCGCGTCTTCAGGGAGACTCTTTTCCCTCGCATTGGGAACTTGGATATGGTTCACTCGTTTCTTGTGGACATGTTACTTTTCTGTCAGCATGAGAAGGAAGAAAACACTGGAGAATCCTTGGATATCTCTCATGTCATGTGGTCTGAGCTTGTCACCGCTATCTCTGAGCGCAAGTGCCCCATCTATGCTCCTTTTCTCATGTTGCTTATTGACAAAGCTTGGGAGCACACTTATCCTGGTGTCGCGTTGGAGACTGGCGAGTTGATCCCTCATGAGGTTAAGCGTCTGAGGAAGAAGGAGAACTGGGGCACTTCAGTTCCGAAGTCTGGGATTCCGTCTGGAGCTGACGAGGTTGAGGCAGAGGCTGATGCTGACGATGATGAGGACTTTGTGCCCTCTGGAGCGGAGCCCTCATGGGCAAAGAAGCTCAAGTGCAAGATGAAGAAACTTTTCTGCATGGAGTCTCATGGACAATATATGGCTCATGTGTTTGAGAAGAAGGCCAGGAGCCGCCACAAGGAGCTCATGCGTTAGTTAGGTGCGACAGTTGCCAGCAGATCTGAGGGCAAGATCACCGATGAGGAGGAGTGGGTTCAGCAGCACTGCCCGTGGACAGACTCAGACACCGAGCAGCCCCCTGCCGATGACGGAGGAGCGGATGATCACGCGGGGATGTGATGATGGAGATTGTCAGTTGTGCTATCACCTGTGGCCGTAGCAGCACTCTTTGCCCTTTTGGTGTCTCGATGCCAAAGGGGGAGAGAGTTTAGGGATTTGTCGAGTTGCGAGCGTGTCTTATTTGCCTTGTCTTTCTCTCTCGCAAACTCTTTTCTCGTCATTTGCTTTGGTTTGGTTTGTGCTCGTGAGACCTGGTACCCTATCATATGGCGTGAGACATATGCTACCCTATCCTATTATTATCTTTGTATGTCGAGTACTTTGGTAGTTTGTGAGTTCATGCTTATCTCATATGTCTACTTTGCTCACTTGCTACTCTATTGCATCCTAGCTCATATATGTCTCATCTTTGATGCAAATGTTGTCAGACTATAAAATATAGGCGGAGTGTTGATCCTAATGTGTGTACTTTGCATTCCAAAGGCACCTCTAATTAAGTGCACACATCTAGGGGGAGCTCGTCTATATTTTGTAGTCCCTGGGATTCGCTTATTATCTTGTCATTCCTTTGTGCAAATCCCGTGTTGTCATCAATCCACCAAAAAGGGGGAGATTGTTAGGGCATGTTTCTCTCTAAGTAGTTTTGGTGATTGATGACAATGCTTTTGCGGACTAATCATGTGCGTTGAATATTTCAGAGATTCATTCATTGGCATGAGACAATTCTTTCCCCTCGGAGCTTTAAGTGAAGATGGTGTAGTCTCCTTCGTTTTGGTTTTGGTGGTCTTGAGTCGTAGGAGTCACCGTACTATCAAGAGGGGGTCCGCATTGGGAAGGCTAGGGTGGAATCAACATGTACACTTCATTTTTGCACCCTCAGCTCCTTTCCTCTCTTTGGAGTCTACCGTTTCGACGGAAGTGGAGATTGTGAGGTGCTAGCAGTAGTACCGCCGCCCTAGTGGTAGTACCGCCTATGGTCCTCAAGCGGCAGTACCGCTGTCCAATAGCGGTAGTACCGCTCGGGTGCATAGGTGGCAGTACCGTCCTGGTTCGGCACCGCTAGCGCCTCGATTCGAGGGCGTCTCTCCTCGTGTCGGGTTGTGCGGCAGTAGTAGCGGCAGTAGCAGCGGTAGTACCGCTCGTAAGCGGTAGTACCGCGGCTACCACCGCTACTAGTGCCGCCCCAGCCCTCTCTCTCTCTCTTCTGTTCCCCCTCTGTTGCCTTTGGTCTCAGTCTCTGCGGTAGTACCGCTGGGGGTCGCGGTAGTACCGCTGCTACCACCAGTAGTACCGTTGCACTGAGCAGTAGTACCGCTCTGTGCGGGCTGAAAGGGGGGTAACGGTTGGATAAGTTCCCCCACTATAAAAGGAGGTCTTCTTCTCCAAAGAGACTTATCTCTTCTCTCCCCAAGCTCCATTGTTGCTCAAACCTCCATTTTCGCCCGATCTCTCTCCCTAGCCAATCAAACTTGTTGATTTTGTAGGGATTGGTTGAGAAGGCCCTGATCTACACTTCCACCAAGAGAAATTTGATTCCCCCCACTAATCCCTTGCGGATCTTGTTACTCTTGGGTGTTTGAGCACCCTAGACGGTTGAGGTCACCGCGGAGCCATATTCCATTGTGGTGAAGCTTCGTGGTGTCGTTGGGAGCCTCCAATTAAGTTGTGGAGATAGCCCCAACCTTGTTTGTAAAGGTTCGGTCGCCGCCTTCAAGGGTACCAATAGTGGAATCACGGCATCTCGCATTGTGTGAGGGTGTGAGGAGAATACGATGGCCCTAGTGGCTTCTTGGGGAGCATTGTGCCTCCACACCACTCCAACGGAGACGTACTTCCTCTCAAAGGGAAGGAACTTTGGTAACACATCCTCGTCTCCACCGGCTCCACTCTTGGTTATCTCTTACCTTTACTTGTGCAAGCTTATATTGTGTTGTATCCCTTGCTCGCTTGTGTGCTTGTTGTTGTTGCATCATTTAGGTTGCTCTCCTAGTTGCATATCTAGACAACCTTTTTGATGCCAAGTTTAATTTGGTAAAGAAAAGATAAAAATTGTTAGTTGCCTATTCACCCCCCCTCTAGTCAATCATATCATTCCTTTCACCCACTCATGTATACAAACTCAAAAAGGCGCTTTATGGCCTTAAACAAGCCCGACGTGCGTGGTATGAGCACCTTACCGAGTTGTTGCAAGATCGTGGGTTTGAAATTGGGAAAATCGATCCCACTCTTTTTACTAAGAGGGTCAAAGGGGATTTGTTCATATGCCAACTATATGTTGATGATATTATTTTTGGTTCTCCTAACAAATCTTTCAATGATGAGTTTGCCGCCCTAATGACCGAGAAGTTTGAGATGTCTATGATGGGAGAGTTGAAGTTCTTTCTTGGGTTCGAAGTCAAGCAAAGAAGAGAAGGAATATTCATCAACCAAGCCAGGTATACCCAAGACATGCTCAAGAGATTCAAGCTAGATGATGTCAAGCCGGTCAAGTTTCCCATGCCCACTAAATGCAAGCTTGACAGTGATCCCAATGGTAAAGCGGTGGATCAAAAGGTATATCGTTCCATGATTGGATCCTTGCTTTACCTTTGTGCATCTAGACTGGATATCATGTTGAGTGTGGGAATTTGTGCATGATACGTCTCCAACGTATCTATAATTTATGAAGTATTCATGCCATGTTTACAATAATTTTATATGGTTTTGGTATGATTTGCATGGAACTAACCCGGACTCACGCTGTTTTCAGCAGAACTATCATGGTGTTGTTTTTTGTGCAGAAATGAAAGTTCTCCAAATGAGCTGAAACTTTTTGACAATTTTTTTGGAACAAAAGAGACCCCCGAAGCTTCGTGGAAGGACCAGAAGGTGAAGGAGTAGGGCACAAGACACCGGGGCATGCCAGGGGGCCCAGGCGCGCCCTGGTGGGTTGTGCTCACCTCGAGGCCCATCTTCGCGTGAAACCGACGCCAAAAAATCCTATAAATAGAGAAACCATCAGAAATAACCCTAGATCAGAAGTTCCGCCGCCGCAAGCCTATGTAGCCACGAAAAACCAATCTAGACACCGTTCCGGCACTCTGCCGGAGGGGGAAATCATCGCCGGTGGCTATCTTCATCATCCCGGCGGCCACCATGATGAGGAGGGAGTAGTCCACCCTTGGGGCTGAGGGTTTGTACCAGTAGCTATGTGTTTAATCTCTCTCTCTCTCGTGTTCTTGAGATGGCATGATCTTGATGTATCGCGGGCTTTGTTAATATAGTTGGATCATATGGTGCTTTCCCCTCTCTATCTTGTTGTGATGAATTGAGTTTTCCCTTTGAGATTTCGTTCTTATCGGATTGAATATTTTTATGGATTTGAGAGCACTTGATATATGTCTTGCATATGAACACCCGTGGTGACAATGGGGTATTATATTGATTTACTTGATATATGTTTTGGCACTCAACTCGCGGATTCCCGAGGTGACATTGGGGTAATCTACGCATAGGGGTTGATGCACGTTCTCATCTTTTGTTTCTCGGGTAGAAATCTTGGGGCACTCTTTGAGGTTCTTTGTGTTGGATTGAGTATTATGAATCTGAATTTGCTTTGGTGTTATTTTAGTACGAACTCTTGATAGATCGATCGAAAACAATAGCTACAAACAATTTCTTCTTATGTTCTTCGCTAGATAGGAACTTTGGAGTGATTCTTCATCACATGTTGAGGGATGGTTATATGATCCAATTATATTAGCATTGTTGAGAGACTGCACTAGCAAAAGTACGGACCCTAGGCCTCATTTTCAAGCATTGCAATACCGTTTGTGCTCCGTTTTATCAATTGCTACCTTGCTGTTTTTTTATTGTTACTATTACAAAAACCTATATCTACTATCCATATTACACTTGTATCACCATCTCTTCGCTGAACTAGTGCACCTATACAATTTACCATTGTATTTGGTGTGTTGGGAACACAAGAGACTCTTTGCTATTTGGTTGCAGGGTTGTTTGAGAGAGACCATCTTCATCCTATGCCTCCCACGGATTGATAAACCTTAGGTCATCCACTTGAGGGAAAATTGCTACTGTCCTACAAAACTCTGCGCTTGGAGGCCCAACACGAGTCTACAAGAATAAAGTTGCATAGTAGACATCAGTGCACGGTTTCAAGCCGCACCTAAGGAAAGCCACTATGTGGCGGTCAAGCAAATCTTTCGATATTTGGCTCATACCCCAAACTTTGGCTTATGGTACCCCAAAGGAGCAAGCTTCGATCTCATGGGTTACTCGGACTTGGATTGGGTGGGAGATTGTGTGGAGAGGAAGTCAACTTCCGGAGGGTGCCAATTCCTTGGTCGCTCTTTGGTGAGTTGGTCTTCGAAGAAGCAAAACTGTGTGTCTCTCTCATCCATCGAGGCCGAATATGTAGCCGCCGCAAGTTGTTGTGCACAATTGCTATGGATGAGGCAAACTTTAAAGGATTATGGTGTCACTTGTGACAAAGTGCCTCTTCTATGTGACAATGAAAGTGCAATCAAGATCTCCCTCAATCTGTTGCAACATAGCAAGACGAAGCATATTGAGATCCGTCATCACTTCATTCGGGATCACATCAAGCGGGGAGATATCGATATCATCTACATCAACACTCAAGAGCAACTAGCGGATATTTTCACCAAGCCTCTATATGAAGCAAGATTTCGCGAGTTAAGGCATGAGCTAAATATCATTGATTTGAGCAATGTGGCTTGAATCTAGGCACATCCCACCACACTCATCATTATATCTTGTTCTAGATGTAGGCATGGACATAGGGGGAGTGTTGTTCTCTCAATGAACTCTCCCCCCCCATTATGCATAGATCGATCACATCTTTCACATTAGCCATTCTTGATGGTACTTGTGCTTCAAAGATGAGTTTTGGTCATGGGCCCAAGGTTAAAATCTTTGCGGTGCCATACCAATTGACTCAAACATAGGTGGCTTCGGCCACCGCCCTCTCCTTGAGAGGTGTTTGGTCTAGTCGGGTTAGTTTGTGTTTTTGCATTGAGTCACTCCAAGGTTGCTTTTTCTTGTTTTTTTCCTCTGCTCTTGGAGTTGCTCCCTTGGTTTGTTCGTGTTTCTTTTAGTTTTTCTCTTTCTTGCTAAGCTTTTCTCTTCTGGAGCTGCTTGTTGTCGCTGGAGCGGCACTATCGCTGTAACTGGGCAGTACTACCGCACGTGGCTTTAAGCGGTACTACCGCCCAGCCGAGCGGTACTGCCGCTACGAGGCGGGGCGTGGGGGTTATGAATCGGGCAGGGGGAGTTTTACTCCCCCATACCCATTCGCCTCTCTCACTCATCTCTTCCTCTCTCTCTCCAGCGACGCACAAGCAGCGGGGAGGCCACCGCCGGGCCGCCTTCTCCAGGCCGTCCTTTGCGTTTCCAACCGGGGGGATCGATCCCCACCCCTTCCTCTTGCCATGCATGGATGCCGGTATTGCCCCCGCTCTTCTCCTCTTTCTTCCATTTTTCGGATCTAGGCTTTTGGGTAATAGTCTTGGCCTTTGTCGATTTTTTGCCAAATCGAGGCTTGAGTAGGACGTAGAAGGCTGCTAGACTAGGTGGATTGGAGATTCGTAGGAGAAAATTTGAAGTTAGCACCCCCGGTAGTACTGGATCCAACAGCGACAGTGGTCAGACCGCCATCCTCCGCCTCGGGCGGTACTACCGCTCCCCTAGAGCGGTACTACCGCTTGTGGGCGGCACTACCGCTCTCTGGAGGCGGTACTACCGCTCGGGGTGCCATGTTCCGTTTCTCTCATACAAATCCTTGATTCCTCTTGCTTTTTCTGCTGGCTTATGCTTGTTTTTCCATTTGCTTTCCTTGCCGGTGTGTGTGGTTCCAGGTGATGGCACTTCGGAGCACCCTGATGCGGCTTGAACTACGTCGGTATTTCCCCAAAGAGGAAGGGATGATGCAGCACAGCTACGGTAGGTATTTCCCTCAGTGATGAGACCAAGGTTATCGAACCAGTAGGAGAACCACGCAACACTACATAAACGGTACCTGCACACAAAGAACAAATACTTGCAACCCGACATAAAAGAGGGGTTGTCAATCCCTCCCGGGTAAAAAGATAGATAAAATTGTAGTAGATTGGATAAATAGATCTCGCGGGAACGCGAGATAAAATAAATAACAAAAAAATTGCAGCAAGGTATTTTTGGGTTTTTGGATTAATAGATCTGAAAATAAAAGCAAATAAAAATAGATCTCAAAGGCAAATATGATAAAGAAGAGACCCGGGGGCCGTAGATTTCACTAGTGGCTTCTCTCGAGAAAAATAGCATACGGTGGGTAAACAAATTACTGTTGGGTAATTGATATAACTTCAAATAATCATGACGATATCCAGGCAATGATTATTATATAGGCATCACGTCCAAGATTAGTAGACCGACTCCTGCCTGCATCTACTACTATTACTCCACACATCAACCGCTATCCAGCATGCATCTAGTGTATTAAGTTCATGGAGAAACGGAGTAATGCAATAAGAACGATGACATGATGTAGACAAGATCTATTCAAGTAGGAATAGACCCCATCTTGTTATCCTTAATAGCAACGATACATACGTGTCATTTCCCCTTCTGTCACTGGGATTGAGCACCGTAAGATCGAACCCATCACAAAGCACCTCTTCCCATGGCAAGAAAAATCGATCTAGTCGGCCTAACTAAACCAAAGATTCGAAGAAGAAATACGAGGCTATAAGTAATCATGCATATAAGAGATCAAAAGACTCAAATAACTTTCATGGATAAAAACATAGATCTGATCATAAACTCAAAGTTCATCGGATCCCAACAAACACACTGCAAAAAGAGTTACATCAAATAGATCTCCAAGAGACCATTGTATTGAGAATCAAAAGAGAGAGAGGAAGCCATCTACCTACTAACTACGGACCCGTAGGTCTACAATGAACTACTCACGAATCATCGGAGAGGCACCAATGAGGATGATGAACCCCTCCGTGATGGTGTCTAGATTGGATCTGTGGTTTCTGGAACTTGCGGCGGCTGGAATTGTGTTTCGTCAACTCCCTTAGGGTTTCTGGAATATTGGGGTATTTATAGAGCAAAGAGGCGGTGCGGGAGGCCACCGAGGTGGGCACAACCCACCAGGGCACGCCTGGGCCCCCAGGCGCGCCCAGGTGGGTTGTGCCCCCCTCGGGGCACCCCTCTGGTACTTCTTAGGCCCAAGTTGTTCCTTCTGGTCCATAAAAAATCTCCAAAAAGTTTCGCTACGTTTGGACTCCGTTTGGTATTGATTTTCTGTGAAGTAAAAAACAAGGAAAAAACAGGAACTGGCACTGGGCACTATGTCAATAGGTTAGTCCCAAAAAATGATATAAAGTTGCTATAAAATGATTGTAAAACATCCAAGAATGATAATATAACAGCATGGAACAATAAAAAAGTATAGATACGTTGGAGACGTATCAGCATCCCCAAGTTTAATTCCTGCTCGTCCTCGAGTAGGTAAATGATAAAAACAGAATTTTTTATGTGGAATGTTGCCTAACATATTCATCACATATTGTTTTCTTTTGTATCATGGACATTTGGACTTTTATATGGTTCAAAGCAATAGTCTAGTTTTGACATGAAGATTTCAATACTCAAGCATATCAAGTAGCAACCATGTCTTTCAAAATATCAACACTAAAGCAAGTTATCCCTAGCCCATTATGCTCAATCATTGATCCATTCATGAAACACACTCGCATATTAGCTACACCCAATGCTCAAGTACGATCATAGTGCCCCTTAGTTGGTGCTTTAATAGAGGAGATGGAGACTCAAGTAAAAATAAAAATTGCATAAAGTAAATAGAAAGGCCCTTCACAGAGGGAAGTAGGGATTTGTAGAGGTGCCAGAGCTCAAAGTGAAAAAGATAGAGATAAAACACTTTGGGTGGCATGCCTTTCCTGTCAATGAAAATGATCGAGTAGTTCCCAATACTTTCCATGCTAGATATATCATAGGCGGTTCCCAAACAGAAAGTAAAGTTTATTCCTTTTTCCACCATACTTTCACATTCCACGGCTAACCGAATCCACGGGTGCCGTCCATACCAACACTTTCCAAGTAATTTATTATTTGACAACATAAAGTAAATTCATTTTTCATTTCGGGACTGGGCATTCCTAATACCTTTGTCGTACTCTCATGCAATGACAAGTGAATAAACACTCATCTTGATAATAACACATCTAGCATGGAAAAATATCAGCCACCCCCTACCGTTTCATGAGTGGTACGAGCACACAAAAAGGAAATTTATTTTGAAAATTAGAGATGGCATATACAAATTTGCTTAGAACGGCAAAAGAATACCGCATATAGGTAGGTGCAGTGGACTCATATGGCAAAACTGGTTTAAGGATTTTGGATGCACAAGTAGTGATCATACTTAGTGCAAATGAAGGCTAGCAAAAGATTGAGAAGCATCCAACCAAGAAACGAAAAAAATCTCATAAGAGAGCATTAAGCATAACTGACACCGAATAATGCACCACAAGTAGGATGTAATTTCATTGCATAACTATTGACTTTCGTGCTTGCATAGGGAATCACAAACCTTAACATCAATATTCTTACTAAACCATAATTACTCATCAACATGACTCACGTATTATATCATCATATCGCAAAACTATTACAAAGAATCAAGTTTATTTTGTCCAATGATCTTCATGAAAGTTTTTATTATATCCCCCTTGGATATCTATCACTTTGGGACTAGTTTAATACGTTGCTTTTGAAAGCTCAAACAAATCTAAGTGAAGAACATGAGCATAAAATTTTCTTCTCTCAAAATAATATAAGTGAAGCATGAGAGAATTTCTAAAAAAAATTCTAACTCTGAAATAAATCTAAGTGAAGCATGAGAGCATTTCTTCAAAAATATTAAAGCACACCGTGCTCAAAAAGATATAAGTGAAGCACTAGAGCAATTCCATAGCTCGAAAAGATTTAAGTGAAGCATAGAGAGCAATTCTAACAAATCATAGAATAATTTTGGCTCTCTCAAATAGGTGTGTTCAGCAAGGATGGATGACACAAAATAAAAACCAAAACAAGCAAAGACTCTTATCATACAAGACGCTCCTAGCAAAACTCATGATATGTGACGAATAAAAATATAGCTCCAAGTAAAATACCGATGGTCGTTAGAAGAAAGAGGGGATGCCACTTGGGCATCCCCAAGCTTAGTTGCTTGCTTCTCTTTTAGATAATAGCTTGGGATGCCATGGGTATCCCCAAGCTTAGGCTCTTCTTACTCCTTATTCTTTCATCCAACGTGATCTCACCCAAAACTTGAAAACTTCAATCACACAAAACTTAACAAAACCTTCGTGATATTCGTTAGTATAAGAAAACCAATCTTTACTTTAAGTACTGTAGAAAACCCATTCAAATTTTGTTATTGCATTATATCTACTGTATTCTAACTTTACCATGGCTTATACCCCCTGTACAAACCATAGGTTCATCAAAACAAGCACACAATGCAAAGAAAATAGAATCTGTCAAAAACAGAACAGTCTGTAAAGATGTGAATTGTTCTCATACTTCTGTAACTCCAAAATTTCTGAAAAATTAGGAAAACAGAGGCAATTTGTATATAAATCTTGTGTAAAAAATTCAGAATGTTTCGTCGCTTCTGTGAATTTTCAAAATTATTTTACTGGATGCAAAAGTTTCTGTTTTTCAACAAGATCAAATCAACTATCACCCAACATGATCCCAAAGGCTTTGCTTGGCACAAACACTAATTAAAACATAAAAAACACAATCATAACAGTAGCATAATTGTGCGAACACTAAAGAACAGAAAGAAAAAGATAAAAATAAATTTTATTCATTGGGTTGCCTCCCAATAATGCAAAGATTCAAGTATTGTCATCTTTATTTTCCAACTCTTCAATCAAACACTTGGAACTCTTCAAAGATTTATTTTTGGAGCACCCTGATGCGGCTTGAACTACGTCGGTATTTCCCCAAAGAGGAAGGGATGATGCAGCACAGCTGCGGTAGGTATTTCCCTCAGTGATGAGACCAAGGTTATCGAACCAGTAGGAGAACCACGCAATACTACGTAAACGGTACCTGCACACAAAGAACAAATACTTGCAACCCGACGTAAAAGAGGGGTTGTCAATCCCTCCCGGGTAAAAAGATAGATAAAATTGTAGTAGATTGGATAAATACATCTCGCGGGAACGCGAGATAAAATAAATAACAAAAAAATTGCAGCAAGGTATTTTTGGGTTTTTGGATTAATAGATCTGAAAATAAAAGCAAATAAAAATAGATCTCGAAGGCAAATATGATAAAGAAGAGACCCGGGGGCCGTAGATTTCACTAGTGGCTTCTCTCGAGAAAAATAGCATACGGTGGGTAAACAAATTACTGTTGGGCAATTGATAGAACTTCAAATAATCATGACGATATCCAGGCAATGATCATTATATAGGCATCACGTCCAAGATTAGTAGACCGACTCCTGCCTGCATCTACTACTATTACTCCACACATCGACCGCTATCCAGCATGCATCTAGTGTATTAAGTTCATGGAGAAACGGAGTAATGCAATAAGAATGATGACATGACGTAGACAATAACTATTCATGTAGGAATAGACCCCATCTTGTTATCCTTAATAGCAACGATACATATGTGCCATTTCCCCTTCTGTCACTAGGATTGAGCACCGTAAGATCGAACCCATCACAAAGCACCTCTTCCCATGGCAAGAAAAATCGATCTAGTCGGCCTAACTAAACCAAAGATTTGAAGAAGAAATACGAGGCTATAAGTAATCATGCATATAAGAGATCAAAAGACTCAAATAACTTTCATGGATAAAAACATAGATCTGATCATAAACTCAAAGTTTATCGGATCCCAACAAACACACCGCAAAAAGAGTTACATCAAATAGATCTCCAAGAGACCATTGTATTGAGAATCAAAAGAGAGAGAGGAAGCCATCTACCTACTAACTACGGACCCGTAGGTCTACAATGAACTACTCACGCATCATCGGAGAGGCACCAATGAGGATGATGAACCCCTCCGTGATGGTGTCTAGATTGGATCTGTGGTTTCTGGAACTTGCGGCGGCTGGAATTGTGTTTTGTCGACTCCCCTAGGGTTTCTGGAATATTGGGGTATTTATAGAGCAAAGAGGCGGTGCGGGAGACCACCGAGGTGGGCACAACCCACCAGGGCGCGCCCAGGTGGGTTGTGGCCCCCTCGGGGCACCCCTCTGGTACTTCTTCGGCCCAAGTTGTTCCTTCTGGTCCATAAAAAATCTCCAAAAAGTTTTGCTGCGTTTGGACTCCGTTTGGTATTGATTTTCTGCGAAGTAAAAAACAAGGAAAAACAGGAACTGGCACTGGGCACTATGTCAATAGGTTAGTCCCAAAAAATGATATAAAGTTGCTATAAAATGATTGTAAAACATCCAAGAATGATAATATAACAGCATGGACCAATAAAAATTTATAGATACATTGGAGACGTATCACACCCTATCCGTTGTATCAACCCCGGGCGTCCTGGAGGGTCAAAGCGCTATCGCACTTCTGAGGCAGCAGCGGCATCTTCAAGTGTTCCTCCAACTCAGCCCAAGCCACCTTCCAAGCAAATTGCAAGCAAGCCGAAGCCGAAGTTCAAGTCTGTGTCGAAAATGTCTGCGAAGGAGTTCTGTGTGGCTCGTCGCCGCAACCCGTATGCTCAAGATCAAGATCCAGCTCTTGTCAACCGCCCCTTCTGGAACCGGCAACAGTGGTCTGTCTACTTTGATGTGCTCAAAGCAAAGAAGAATCTCTTTGTAGATGTCCGCTCCATCGACATTGCTTATTTGGAGAAGGATCGTGCCTATTTTGGCGAGGCACTTGATATGTGTGCTCAGTTCAACATCCTCAAGCTCATGGAATTCAACAAGGACTTTGATGCGGATATGGTGGCTCAATTTTATGCCACGGTTCACCTTGGCACTGATGAGGAAAGGACCTTGACTTGGATGACCAATGCCAGACTTCTCTCAGTCAAATGGAAGGCGTTCATGGAACTTTTGGGTATTGAAGATCAAGGGCTTGACAACCCAGTTGGCTTCCGTCCCCACAAGGAGGCTACTTCTACTCACAAGTCAGCTCTTTGGCCATACAACACAGTGAAGGTTCATCCCGACACGCAGAAGAAGACATATGAGCTATTTCCTTTTCTGGATATCCTTCATCGCATCTTCAGGAACACCCTTTTCCCTCGTATTGGGAACTTGGATCAGGTTCATTCGTACCTCATGGATATGTTACTGTTTTGCCAGCATGAGAAGGAGAACAAACACAGGAGAGTCCTTGGATATTTGTCATGTCATGTGGTCAGAGCTCCTCTCTGCCATCACTGAGCGCAAGTGACCCATCTATGCCCCCTACCTGATGTTGCTCATTGAGAAGGCATGGGCACACTCTTATCCTGATGTCAGGCTGGAGACCGGGGACTTGGTCTCTCATGAGATTAAGCGACTGAGACAAAAGGAGCACTGGGGCACTCCTGTACCGGAGACTGAGATTCCTTCTGGAGCTGATGAGGCTGAGGCCGACGATGATGAGGATTATGAGCCCTCTGGAGTGGAGCCTTCGTGGGCTAAGAAGCTCAAGCGCAAGATGAAGAAGCTGTTCTGCATGGAGTCTCATGATGGCTCATGTGTCTGAGAAGAAGCCACGTAGCCGTAACAAGGTTCTTATGCGCCAGCTTGGAGCTGAAGTTAACAGTGGGTCTGAGGGCAAGATCACAGATGAGGAGGAGTGGATTTCTCAGCACTGTCCCTGGACTGATTCAGAGACTGAGCAGCCTACTGCCGATGACTGAGGCGCGAGCGACCACGCGGGGCTGTGATGATGGAGATCTTCGGCATTGCTATCACCTGTGACCGTAGCAGCACTCTTTGCCCTTTTGGTGTCTCGGTGCCAAAGGGGGAGAGAGTTTAGGGATTTGTCGAGTTGCGAGTGCGTCTTATTTGCCTTGTCTTTCTCTCTCGCAAACTCTTTTATCGGTTGTTTGCTTTGGTTTGGTTTGTGCTTGTGAGACCTGGTTACCCTGTCATATGGTGTGAGACATATGCTATCCTATCCTTTTATTATCTTATGCTTGTCCAGTACTTTGGTAGTATGTGAGATGCATGCTTAACTTATGTCCTCTTATGCTCACTTACTACTCCTTGCATCCTAGCTTATATTTCCCATATTTAGATGCAAGTGTTGTCGGTCTATAAAATATAGGGGGAGTGTTGATCCTAATGTGTGTACTTTGCTCTCCAAAGGCTTTCTTATTTAGTGCACACATCTAGGGGGAGCCCGTCTATATTTTGCAGACTCTGGGGTTTGCTTATTCTCTTGTTATATCTCTATGCAAATCCCGTGTTGTCATCAATACACCAAAAAGGGGGAGATTGTTAGGGCATATCTCTCTCTTAAGTGGTTTTGGTGCTTGATGACAATGCGTTTGCGGACTAATCGTTTGCATTGAGCTCTTCAGATATTCTTTCATTGGCACGAGATGATTTATTCCCCTCGGAGCTTAAAGTGAAGATGGTGTAGTTCTCCTTCGCTTTTGTTTTTGGTGGACTTGAGTCGTAGGAGATACCGTACTATCAAGAGGGGGTCCGCATCGGAAAGTCTAGGGTGGAATCAACACGTACACATCTCTTTTGCACCCCCAGCTCCTTTCCTCATCTTGGGGGATCCTTCGTTATCATGGAAGTGGCTTAGGAGAAGGGCCAGCGGTAGTACCGCGGCCTTGGACCGGTAGTACGGTTCAGTGCTACAGGCGGTAGTACCGCTGTACTAGCGGTAGTACCGCTCAGGGCGTCAGGTAGCAGTACTGCCCCAGTTCTGCGCTAGTACCGCCTCGACTCGAGACGGGCTGGTTTCGTGTCGGGTTCAGCGGCAGTAGCAGCGGCAGTAGGAGCGGTAGTACCGCACCTACCACCGTGGGTAGTGCCGCCCGGGCCCTCTCTCCCTTGTCCCCTCTCCCTCTGCAGCCGCTGCTCGCAGTCACAGTGGTAGTACCGCTGGGGCTCGTCGTAGTACCGCCGTGGCCAGCGGTAGTACCGCTCTCTTGAGCGGTAGTACCGCTCGCTGCGGGCTGAAGAGGGGATAACGGTTGGATTGTTTCCCCCACTATAAAAGGGGGTCTTCTTCCCCAAGAAGACCAACCTCTTGTCCCCCAAGCTCCATTGTTGCTCCAAAACTCATTCTTGCCCGATCTCTCTCCCTAGCCAATCAAACTTGTTGATTTTCTAGGGTTTGGTTGAGAAGGCCCGGATCTACGCTTCCACCAAGAGACATTTGATTCCCCCCACTAATCTCTTGCGGATCTTGTTACTCTTGGGTGTTTGAGCACCCTAGACGGTTGAGGTCACCTCGGAGCCACATTCCATTGTGGTGAAGCTCCGTGGTATCGTTAGGAGCCTCCAATCAAGTTGTGGAGATTGCCCCAACCTTGTTTGTAAAGGTTTGATCGCCGCCTTCAAGGGCACCACTAGTGGAATCACGGCATCTCGTATTGTGTGAGGGTGTGAGGAGAATACGATGGCCCTAGTGGCTTCTTGGGGAGCATTGTGCCTCCACATCGCTCCAACGGAGACGTACTTCCCCCAAAGGGAAGGAACTTCGGTAACACATCCTCATCTCCACCGGCTCCACTTGTGGTTATCTCTTTTCTTTACTTTGTGCAAGCTATTGTTGTGTTGTATCCTTTGCTTGCACTTGTTGTTGTTGTTGTTGTTGTTGTTGTTGTTGTTGTTGTTTGCATCATATAGGTTGCTCACCTAGTTGCACATCTAGACAACCTATTTGTTGCTAAACCTAATTTGTTAAGAAAAGCTAAAAATTGGTAGTTGCCTATTCACCCCCCCCCCCCTCTAGTCAACCATCTCGATCCTTTCACCTATCAAAATAACAGTCGACTAAAAATAAATAGGTCAGTCGATTTTTTCTGAACCGTCCGATCTACAAGGAACGGGCAGATGGTCTCTGTCTACCTCCCGCCAGTCACTATTGACGATCTTTCGTGAACCGCCAGCGACCACCGGCCCAGACCCCTGCCTCCGCCGCCCTGCCCTCCCCTCGACCTCACACCGCCGCCATGCTTGGCACCGCCCCGCTGCCATCCCTTTAAGCCCGGCCGACCTCCAGATCGGGCGCCAACAGCTCCTGCGCCCCACACCCCCCTAAGATAAACACCGAGGCACTGCTTCCCCGGCGAACAGGCGGACTATCGCCTCCGTGGGTGGTGCTTCCTTTAATTGGGAATCAACTAACCAGGAATTGAAATCCAGGGGCGACGAACCTCTAGGTAAGGTGAAATACTATATGAGGAGAAACCTTGTGCATCGCAGGTTACTAGGAACATCTAGTATCAGGAAGAAGGTGCAGTAAGAAGCGGTCAACTAGTGTCTTCTGTGGGATGAATACTGTGCAAGCAGAGACGTAAGATTTGCATGAATAAGGGAAGAGGAGTACCAGTTCTGGCTGCCAGTGCGGTGTCCTCTTGATTTCGCGTCGATCTTCTTTGTTTTACCAGGGGACCCGATGTTGTGGAGGACGGTGGAGCCTTGGACGAACCCATGGCCAAGTTGTTGACTGCATTGTGGTGGTTGCCTGTCGACGGAGGGGAAGCAGATCCGAGGCGGCGAAGGATGGTGTAGCAGGAACAGCTCTGGTGCGATGGACGGTGGCGATGTTGGAGCGGCAGCGGTGAGGCATAGGACGGCGTGGTTGAACTGGCTCGGGTACAATGCATGTCGGTTTCCTGGAGGTAGCTCGGCCTCGGCTTCAACTACTAGCCGTGGAGGGCGTTGCGGTGGACGACAACGTCGGGGTATCGGCTTCGGCGTGATGGAGGAGGGCGGCGGTTGATGGGTGCGATGGGTGGTGGATGGAGGATGCTGGGGTTTCGCGGCTGGTGGAGAGGGAGTTTTGGCGTTCACGGAGTATGAATGGGGAATCGGACGGGGGCGGGGGGCTAAGGGGGAACCATGTTTCGGTCTGGGATGCGCTTGTTTGAAATTTGGGGAAAGTACAAACTTTGCCCCCCTCTTAAATTTCAAACCTACGCGGGTCAGGGGTAGGATGGTAATCCCAGGTGTCCGAAATAGTGGGCGGGAGCGATTTCGGCCGAGCGCATGTGTGTTTAGGCAGCCACGGTGTATGAATGTTTTTCGGAGGCGGTTGTGTAGCGTCTAGATGAAGTTTCAAATTTACCCCAGTTTAGACCTTTGGACGTCGGGCCGATAGGTTTCACGGGTCAGAGTTAGAACAATGATTTCCTTCTACCAAACATTGGTCTCATGTGGTTTCGGCGAGTAGAGGCTCTTTTGGTGCTTCGTTCGAAATTTTGAAACAGAAGCACGTTTAGAATACTCTTGAACTTTTAGAATTAACCTAAATAGACAACGTTAAATTTGACCTTGTATGTTTGAAAACCTCATCAAATTATGCGCTTCTTTTTGACATGTTGACTTTTGAAAATCCTATAACTACGATTATTTTGGAATGGAGGAGGTAAATTTGAAACTATTTTGTACACGACTATATATGCTATTACGTACAAAAGCAGAGCAAAGATTGATGCCCCCTTAATTTAGGTATGATTTACAAATGCCATAATCTCGAATTCAAATAATTGAATGGATATCATGTTGAATTCAAATATTTTAAACCATCTTAAGTTGAATTCAAATGTATGCTAGTTCCTAGCTAGCTATTTAGAATGTTCACTATGTATCTTTTGTATGTATAATGTGCTTTACACACACAACATAAACTATACTCACGTTTATATTTGAATTGCTTAAGCAATGTATTGTCTGGACTTCAAAATACTAACTCTATGGATCAATTATGTTGTATTATAACATAGACATGCTCAAATTCAATAAAATATGGATGTTTGATGGACCAATGACCGTTCCTTACGCGAATTGAAAATATCATTATCCCATCCAAATATTTGGATACAATTTATATTTTTAATCAATGTCTACATCACTCTTTTACGTGTAGATTCACTCTTCATAGGCCCCTCCTCACACACGCGCTAACTTTCTCTCTCACACATACGCGCACATGGTGTATATCCATCGGCGGCCTCTCACACATGCTCACACACTCTCTCCCGAGGTGTCTTTCTCACACACATGCTCTCTATATCACCCTCCCTCTCTCTCACAATCATTTATGACTTTTTTCACTAACCTTTGTCACAAGCACTCTTCCTCTCACACGCATACGCACGCACGATTCCCGTCGACCCTTTTTCTATACATAGACCTGCATCCCTGTCTCCCGCACGCACATTATCTTTAGGCCTATCTCGCGTGCATTGTCTCCACCTCTCTTCCTAGTTGACGAGTATGATTCCAGCAGAGCATTTCGTAGGATGCCCCTTACAGTTAGGTTGGATGAATAGTAATATCAGAGACAAGGGTTTACCTTAGTTTGGTCCCTTGTTGCAACTTAGGAAATACCGTACTCCTGATCATGTATATTTGTGAGTATGGTGTGTACAAAGTCACTACGTGGATACCAAGGGATTTTGTGTATACTATCGAAGAACTAGGCCTCAGGCTTGTACATAGCTAGGACCTAGAGTTACAAATCCTAGCCGGCTTTCTTAGTGGACACGGAGTCCTTCACAGCTCTAGTATCTTTGTCTTGTACGACTAGTCCTCCATGGGTCTCCGTGAAATGCGTCACGGGCCGACTAATGTAGCGTAGGACGGAACCGACCCATAGGCCTCACCTCAGCCCACCAGACCTCACGCGATGACACACCCTCTACCCCTAGGTCTCGGTATCTTCTCACACCCACACATACCAACACACACACCGCACAGACTATTTCTCCTCATGCCTCTATCCCCTTCTCCCTTGCATGGACACACTCAAGGGCATCTCTCGCCGAGACATCCTATTCGTCTCTCTCTCTCTCTAGACCTCTCTTATTTATCGTGCTATCTCTCTCTCATCTCCCCCCTGGCCCCTCTATCCATGCCTCTCTCGAATACGTACACATACCCTCTCAAGGCTCTGCCAAATACGTCAACTACACATTCACACATGTTACAACTTATCATGTGCCCCATTGATCTAAAAAGCCCTCTCTTCACTTTTACTTTGCATACAACATTCCTTTAATAAAAACTACACAAAGTATGGCCAAAATTTTATTTTAGAAAATCTACATATATACAACATTACAAAGTTATATGAAGTATGAAAGTTAATTTGCATGGTGCACCCAATGATAGTTATTCCGCATTGTGAATTTTTATATTTTTATACTATATATAAAGTTAGTCATAATAAAGAGAAATGAAGATCATATCTCTCTCCATCGCACCCCCCCTCTATGCCCCTTTCACGTACGCACACAAACTATCTCTAGGCCCTCTAAAAGTACGCCCCCAGCACATTCACGCATGTTCCATCTTTCTCTCGCAAGATATACACCTACGATCACTGTATTTGAAGCGAAGCATGATACGTTCATTGGACTTCAGAATCCACTCATTACGGTCACCATTTACGTCTTGTGGTTATTATACAGTCACGGGCTTACCGTACAGCTCTGTATTTGTTGAAGACACTACTAGTTGACCAGTTAAACGCTCCACATGGTGCATCTAGTGTTGCATCATCAGCACACATTATCTCACTACCATAGGGCCCACCTGTCGGCGGGTATAAGAATGAAAACAAACAATAAAAAATTATTGGATGGTGGGTATTCGAAGTTGTGACCGCAGGCACAGCGGACAAGGTGGCCTTGTATTGGTATGCTGAGCCGTCTCTTTTAATACATAGGAGCTAGTGTGGTAATTATACACACACGCACGCATGCACACAAGCTGCATGCATGCAACACTCACACGTACACACGCTGCCACACAACACTTACACGCACACACGCATGCACGCACGCAACACTCACACGCACACACGCATGTACACACCACACGACCAACACACACGCTCACGCTCAAGTGCTCAACCTACACGTGCATGCGCACACATCAGGCCCTGACACACACATACACAACCAGCTGGTTCCCGCGCATAGGTTGGAGTCTTGTTGCGCCTGCGTAAATTTGTGTTTATCTTACTTTTTTCCTCCGCGAACTGATAGGTGGGACCCACAAGGAACATGGCCAATTTAACCAGTCAATATAGTGCCACACAGACTATTTGGCCGGTCAACAGAGTGCAATTCGCTGCTGAACGGTGAGCAAGTGACCGTATAATCACCGCAAAACGTATATAGTGACCGTAATGAGCATATTCTGAAGTCCGGTGACCGTATTACGCTTTTCGCTTCAAATACACTGACCACCAGTGTATTTATCTCTTCTCTCGCTCTCTCCGTGGAGCCGAGTAGGCCAACCTCCCACTGCCTAAATTGGCGCACGCCACCCCATTATTGTTGTACTGCTTTCGTAAGAGCGAACAAGCATTCACGTCTACCGTACACACTCTAGATATGAGTTACAAATGCTATGAAGATGAATACAAATATTTGAATACACTTTATTCCCAATTTCTCTCTATAGGCCCTCCAAAAGTACATCTCTACACGTTTTCGCATGTTACATCTAACAACTACGCAATACAACACTACTATACTCTAACACAATAAATCATATGTGTTATTAGTTTTACTAGATCTCATGTTGTTACTTCAGTTATTCAGTTTGCATACATTAAAATTGCGTTGAAATGTATGGCTAGTATCATCTAATGATATGAAAGGTCTGACTACACACACACTCACAAAAAGGGCCCATTACACATTCAAGCATTTCACATCTTTCTCTCGCTCTCTGTGTCAAACCGACTATGCCAAACTACCCTGCCTACCGCGCGGGAAAAATCTCATGGATCGTGCGAAACAGCAAAACTATAGTAGTACAATACAAGTAACAGTTCACTGGGCCATCGTGTCATGTACTCCTCCATCGTAAGAGTGGAGCGCTCGCTTTCATAAATGTTCTAGTCCCTTTCGACGACATGTGGGACATCAAGTAACCAGGTCCACGTACCATGCACCAAATAACAGTGCACAATAGCAGGGGACGCACCCCGGTCTTGGCGTCGTAGTAGTAATGAGCAATGAGGCGTCAAATAACAAAGCTGCACCTTTCCCGCAGTTAAGTTGAAGGGACAAAGTGATGCTAAAAAAAGTTGGAGGGACGAAGCAACCATCATTTCACTCTTTGTTGAATCCGCTTCTCCCTCATGTTCTTCAAGTTAACCACGTGTTGCTTCTGCCGTTGTTCTGCCTCATGTGGGATGCGGATCATCTTGGTACATCACTGACACGTGGGACCACATGTTAGCAAACTGCCAGGCCAACCTCCTCTAAAAATATAAAACCTCCCCCACCTTCCGCGCGGCAAAATCACCTCCTTTTTACTAATCTTGATATATTTTTTAGATCAATATAATCGAGATTTGTATAGATAGCACCAACGAGCAAGACCAAGTGGTACGCTTAAGGGTATCCACAATGTGTAGCCAAATGGTAAAATAGCTTTTAGCATCAATGGGAACCATTGTGCAGGGTGCTGCCAAAGTCAAAAAAGAGGGAACCAAAGCTCCGTGGTGCGCCGATGCCAAATTGATTGAAGGAATAGAAAAATGCAACCTCTCTCCTCTTTCTCCCATGCTTGGACGCATGCATAGAGCACAGAGTCTACTCCCTTGTCCCTTCTATCACAAATCACAAAGCACGAATGAAGAAACCACCATTTCACTCTTTGCTGACTCCACTTCTCCATCGTCTTCTTTCAGAAACCACCTTTAACACAGTAAGCTGGACGGATGACGCTATTGTGCTACATTTAGGCCTCCTTTGGTTCAACGAACTTCCTGGATGCAAAGAAGGCGGTTGTCTCGGCTTGCAGGCAGCACTTGCAAATGACATATCATCGTCCGCCTTAGTGGTGTGCTCTGTAAAACGCACTTCACCAAAGCCAGAACGATCGAGATATCGTCGACGTCACCGTAATGGGGAAGGAAGTCAAATAGTTACTCCCTCCATTTTTTGTATACAAGGCCACTATCAAAATTACAATTTGTAGCTATATAAGGCCAGTAATACTAATCAAGGCAAAATTGATGGGGTTTGCCTCGTACTACTAGCAACCAAGGACATTAATATCCCTTGCATGCATGCGGAAGTGAGAAGGTTGGTTTGCATGCACTGCATTAATCAACCAATGGGGAGTGAGAGGGTTCGCTTGTTGGGTGTTGGAGAAAAAATACGCATTAATTGACATGTCAAACAAGGAGGAAAGCTAGCTTTTAACATTGGGTTAAACCGACTTTAATGCTTACCCTGGTACTTGTAATATGAGTTTTTGGCCTTGTATGCAAAAAATTGGGGATATATGATTAGCGCAATGATTGCAGCCGGAGGGGCGAAGAGGACGCCTTTTTACGAGATTTAGTAGAAAATTCAGCGTCATTATAATGAGGAATTCCATCGATGTATCGCACGAAGTCAAAGAACCACCAGGTGTTATCTTCACAATTTTATTGTTCAGGGGGTTATCTTCACAAGGTTAAAATGAGGAGAGGGAACACTCACAGAACGCCTGTCACGTTTGGATTAGACAAGTGCATGTTCGATCTGCCCCACCGCTCAACGCAAATCGGCTTCACATTTCACTGCCATGCGGGAACGCATGTCAGCAATCCGAGCATGGGCCAAACAACCCGGCCCACCGTCGCATTTATAATAAGGATTTGTATCGATCGATCCCGCGAAGGAAAACCCCGCACTTCTTTTTAACACAGTACAGTACGTACTAAAATTGAAGTCGCTCACCCTCGCAAACCAAATGTTACGATTTACAAGTTCAAAATGAAAAGGATGTACACTTACGCACGCCTGTCCCGGTCACACCGCACCCTCACATAGTCGGTACGCCATGCCGCAAACCCAAGTGAACACGCCTCGGCTTGCCTTTTTCACCGACACATGGTACCGCATGTGATCAAACCAAACTCAGCCATCCAACCGCTGACACCTAAGTTTCATTCATATAGTATGTTTATGAGGCCTATGTATTTTTTCACATTACCAAAATGACAGTCGACTGAATTTCAAAATGGTGTCAGTCGATTATTGAGAGTTCGCCGGAGGGAAGGAAGGGGCTCGTCGAGGGCTACCCCATTATCTATCTTAGCGTTTTGGGTGGTGGAGGTGGTGGACGGTGGTGGGGGGGTGGTGGTCGGGCCTCTGATGTCGCTTGAACTACGTCGGTATTTCCCCAAAGAGGAAGGGATGATGCGGCACAACTACGGTAGGTATTTCCCTTAGTTATGAAACCAAGGTATCGATCCAGTAGGAGAACCAAGCAACACTATGTAAACGGTACCTGCACATAAAGAACAAATACTTGCAACCCAACGCTTATGAGGGGTTGTCAATCCCTCTACGGGTAACGGCGCCAGAAATTGTCAAGTTGACGGGATAAAATTTGTGTAGATTTGATAAATAGATCTCGATAAAACACAAAATAAAATAAATAACAAAAAAGTGCAGCAGGTATTTTTGGGTTTTTGGAATAATAGATCTGAAAATAAAAGTGAATAAAAATATATCTCAAAGCAAATATGATAAAGAATAGACCCGGGGGCCGTAGATTTCACTAGTGGCTTCTCTCAAGAAATAGCACACGGTGGGTAAACAAATTACTGTTGGGCAAATGATAGAAGATTGGATAATTATGACGATATCCAAGGCAATGATCAATATATAGGCATCACGTCCAAGATTAGTAGACCGACTCCTGCCTGCATCTACTACTATTACTCCACACATCGACCGCTATCCAGCATGCATCTAGTGTATTAAGTTCATGGAGAAACTGAGTAATGCAATAAGAACGATGACATGATGTAGACGAGACCTATTCATGTAGGAATAGCCCCCATCTTGTTATCCTTAATAGCAACGATACATGCGTGTGTTGCTGCCCCTTCTGTCACTGGGAAAGAACATCGCACGATCGAACCCATCACAAAGCACCTCTTCCCATGGCAAGAAAAATCGATCTAGTTGGCCTAACTAAACCAAAGATTCGAAGAAGAAATACGAGGCTATAAATAATCATGCATATAAGAGATCAAAAGAAGACTCAAATAATATTCATGGATATAGATCTGATCATAAACTCAAAGTTCATCGGATCCCAACAAACACACCACAAAAAAGAGTTACATCAAATAGATCTCCTAGAGACCATTGTATTGAGAATCAAAAAGAGAGAAGAAGCCATCTAGCTACTGCCTACGGACCCGTAGGTCTATGATGAACTACTCACGCATCATCGGAGAGGCACCAATGAGGATGATGAACCCCTCCGTGATGGTGTCTAGATTGGATCTCATGGTTCTGGAACTTGCGGCAGCCGGAATTGTGTTTCTTCGACTTCCCTAGGGTTTCTGGAATTGTTGGCAATTTATAGGGCAAAGAGGCGGTGCGGGAGGTCACCGACGGGGCGCAACCCCCATGGGCGCGCCTGGGCCCCCAAGCGCACCCTGGTGGGTTGTGCCCACCTCGGGCCTCCCCTCTGGTACATCTTTGGCCCACTGGGTGTCTTCTGGTCCATAAAAATTCTCCAAAAAGTTTCGCTGTGTTTGGACTCCGTTTGGTACTGATATTCTGCGAAGTAAAAAACAAGCAAAAAAACAGCAACTGGCACTGGGCACTATGTCAATACGTTAGTCCCAAAAAATGATTTAAAGTTGCTACAAAATGATTGTAAAACATCCAAGAATCATAATATAACAGCATGGAACAAGCAAAAATTATAGATACGTTGGAGACGTATCAGCCTTGCCGGAGGGAAAACTCGACACGGGGGGAGGGGGGCTAGAGGGATGGCCCGGGACGGCGGAAGAGCGGCGGTGGTGGGCGGTTCATACAAGGGTGGGGCGGCGAGGCGGTGGCGGTAGCGCTGCCTGCCGCGGGGGCCGGGGTGTGGTGGTTCAGCCGACGGCCCGTGTGGTGGTCTATTGGGGAAGAAGAGGTGAGGAAGAAGAAGGGTTAGGAGACGTAGGATCTTCATCCAACCGTCTGAAATGGTCAACTGAACCAAATGATGAAAGTCGGGCGAATTGCAGAAATATGTTTACACAGCCAAAGATCCGTAAAAACAAGAACATAAAGAAAAACTTTCACTGGTCGAGGAACGAGATGGCCTCATCATCTTTGGCTGCCGGCGTGAACCAGCCGGAGCTGCTGACGTGTGTCTCCGCAGCATGGTTGTCCTCGGCCACCAGGTACTTGTTCACGCGGAGCGTGCGGGCGCTCTGCACGGATGCGAGCACCGCCCGTTCACGTCCATGACGTTCCGTTCCGCCTGTAGGAGGGCCTCAATGGTAGCGGCATCCGCGTGCTCCGCATCGAGTTGAGACTCCACCGCCCGGTTCAACTCCATGACGTCTGGTTCCGTCTACAGGAGGGCCTTGATGGCAGCGGCATCTGCGCGCTCCGCGTTGAGTTGAGTCTCTGCCGCCCTGTTCACGTCCATAACATCTGGTTCTGCCTGCAGGAGGGCCTCCACGTCAGCGGCATCCGCGCGCTCCACGTCGAGTTGAGCCTCCGTCGCCCGGTGCTCCTTTAGGATCGCCAAGTTGAACCGCTGGTCCGCCTGCACCATGGGGACCCAGACACCGGCACGAAGTCGACGTCCATCGTCTCATCCGCATCGGGGGCCTTCTACGCCCCGACCTCCGCTATGAACATCGGATCAGCTTCCTCCTCCTCGGAGCTCGGCTCCAGAGGACTCGGGGATTGGCCCGCCGCAAAGCAAGCTTCGGAACGGAGGTCTGTGGCGATGACCGCCGCCGCGATTTCTGCGCAGCGCTCCGGCATCAACACCTTGTAGTGCGTGATCTTGCTACGCACCATGGCTTTCTGGCGAACTAGGTGACGACTGATGTGGGCTAGGGGATTGAAAGGTGGGAGAATGGGTTGGAGAGGAGGTGTGGTTTTGGGGCAGTGGTGACCGGCCAGCAAGTAGCTCACGTAGGCCGAGCAGCGAAGGTTCCAGTGTGAATAGTGGTACTGGTGACGACCGGTCAATCAATTTTGACTGTGCGGAGTTTGCAAAGCCAGACGGCTGGAGCCTGGCGAGTTATGGGGTGGGGTGGGTGGGATGGGACCAAAGTTTCGGAGTTTCACGTGGCAGACGTCCGGACCTCCCCACCATTCCCGGCTCAATGTATCAAATGTGCTCATAAGGGTAGGGTGTGCGTGTGTGCATTCATAGGGGTGAATGTATGCATGTATGTATGAGCGCTTGAGTCTATACTGTGTTAAAAAAAGGAGTACTCAAAGTATGCAAGTTCATAAGGAACGGACAGTGTACATCACTCTTATCGCGTTCGCGTTGCACACCGGCACGGTGGACCCTGCACGTCTCTCACGAGTGAAGTCTATTTTAAACCTTAAGTTAATACGACTCATCTGAAATGCACCTCAACCTCTCAATCCCTAAAATCGGTACCCTGTACTTACCGATCCCGGTCAATCTTTGATGCACCATCTCTCTGTATTACACATGCACCCACTCGATCTCTCTCGGTTTCATCTCGGGGTCTCTCTCTCTCTCTCTCTCGCGCGCGCGCGCACACATGTACCACCTCTCTTCCTCTTTGTGCATGTCACACATAATCAATCTCCCGAGGTTTCGGGATTGTATCTCGCTCGTCACGTCGCTCTTCGACACACGCCTAGGTCACTCGACCATGCATTAATTGTAACCAAGCCTTTTTATCTTTCTTTTTTTAAGCATACAATCATATTTCTCTCCGCCCCTCTCTAGATCGGTCAATCTCTGGACCCACCCTAGTCCTCTTTCAATCGATCCATGGCTAAATGGTATAATATGTCTCCAACATATCTATAATTTTTTATTGTTCCATGCTATTAAAGTATCAATCTTGGATGTTTCATATACATTTACAAGCAACTTTATATCATTTTTTGGGACTAACCTATTAACTTAGTGCCCAGTGCCAGTTGTTGTTTTTTTTGCTTGTTTTTGGTTTCACAGAATATCAGTACCAAACGAAGTCCAAATGCCACGAAACTTTTTGGAGATTTTTTTCTAGACATAAGGGACACTAGAAGCTTCAGGAGAAGACCAGACGTGGGAGCATGGACCCACCACCCACCAGGGCACACCCAGGTGGCAGGCGCGCCCTGATGGGTGGTGGGGCCCACAAAGCTCCGTTTGACCTACCTCCACCTCTATAAATACCCATAAATCAGGAAACCAACAGAGGAGTCCACGAAATACTTTTTCCGCTGCCGCAAGCCTCTGTTCTCGAGAGATCCCATCTGGGGACCTTTTCTGGCACTCTGCCGGAGGGGGAATCGATCATGGAGGGGTTCTTCATCAACCTGGCTGCCCCTCCGATGATGCGTGAGTAGTTTACCACAGACCTACGGGTCCATAGTTAGTAGCTAGATGGCTTCTTCTCTCTCGATGTTTCTCAATACAATGTTCTCCTTGTTGTTCTTGGAGATCTATTTGATGTAATGACTTTTTGCAGTGTGTTTGTTGAGATCCGATGAATCGTGAGTTTATGATCAGATCTATCCATGAATATTATTTGAGTTTTCTCTGAACTCTTTTATGCATGATTAATATAGCCTCGTGTTTCTTCTCCGATTTATTGGTTTGGTTTGGCCAACTAGATTGAGTTATCTTGCTATGGGAAGAGGTGCTTTGTAATGGGTTCGATCTTGCGGTGCTCAATCCCAGTGACAGAAAGGGACATGACACGTATGTATCATTGCTATTAAGGGTAAAAATATGGGGTTTATTCATACGTGAGTTTATCTTGTCTACATCATGTCATCTTGCCTAATGCATTACTCCATTTTTCCATGAACTTAATACACTAGATGCATGCTGGATAGCGGTCGATGTGTGGAGTAATAGTAGTAGATGCAGAATCATTTCCCTCTACTAGTCTTGGATGTGATGCCTATATTTTTTATCGTTGCCTTTGATATCGTCATAAATTATTTGCTTTTCTATCAATTGATCAACAGTAATTTGTTTACCCACCGTATGCTATTTTCTCGAGAGAATCCTCTAGTGAAAACTACGCCCCCCGGGTCTATCTTTTATCATATAAAAAATCCTAAAAATAATTTTCTACAATTTTCTTTTATTTATTTTATTTTGTATTTTTGTCAGATCTATCTATCAAATCCTATACAATTTAATCTTGCTTGTAACCGTTGAGGGATTGACAACCCCTCTACGCATTGGGTTGCAAGTATTTGTTGTTTGTGTGCAGGTGATGTTTACATAGTTTTGCTTGGTTCTCCTACTAGATTGATAGCCTTGGTTTCATAATTGAGGGAAATACTTATCTCTACTATACTGCATCATCCCCTCCTCTTCGGGGAAATCCCAACGCAGCTCACAAGTAGTAGGAAGAATTTCTGGCGCCGTTGCCCGAGAGACATCATCAACATCTATCATGTACCTACACATAAACTCTCATCTCCTTGCATTTACTTTATTTGCCTCTCGTTTTTGTCTCCCCCACTTCGAAAAAGATTTTACAAAAATCACAAAAATATTTTTCGTTTGCCTTTTTCTTGTTTGATCTTTTATTTGCTTGTGATCTTATTTGCGTAGTCATAATGTCTCAAGAAAATACAAAGTTGTTGATTTTTCTAATACTAATAATAATGATTTTATTAGTACTCCGATTGCTCCTCCTGCCGCTAGTGCGGAGTCTTATGGTACTAATGCCGCTTTATTGAATCTCATTATGAAAGAGCAATTTTCCGGTAATCGTAATGAGGATGTCGCGTCCCATCTAAACATTTTCGTAGAATTGTGTGATATGCAAAAGAAAAAAGAAGTGGACAATGATATTGTTAAATTAAAATTATTTCCGTTCTCTTTGCGGGGTCGTGCAAAAATATGGTTTTCATCTTTGCCACGAAATAGTATCGATTCTTGGGACAAGTGCAAAGATGCTTTTATCACTAAGTATTTTCCTCCCGCGAAAATTATTTCCCTTAGAAACCAAATTATTAATTTCAAGCAAATTGAGCATGAGGATGTTGCACAATCTTGGGAAAGAATGAAACTAATGCTAAGAAATTGCCCTACCCATGGTTTAAATTTATGGATGATCATACAAAAAATTTATGCGGGATTGAATTTTGTCTCTAGAAATCTTTTAGATTCCGCCATGGGTGGTACTTTTATGGAAATTACTTTGGGTGAATCTACTAAATTACTTGATAAAATCATGGCAAATTATTCACAATGGCATACCGAAAGAGCACCTACTAGTAAAAAGCACTGTCCAAGATATCTTCCGATATTCTGATAAATCGGCCGATTTATCGCTTACCTGTGTCTAACCGATAAGATAAATTGGTTGATAAATTAGCCGATTTGCCGATAAATCGGCCGATATGCCGATAAACTGGCCGATTTACCCCTTATCATGGGTCGACCGGTAAGCTCTCGATAAGCGATATCCCCAACATTGGTAAAAAGGTTAATTATGTTGAAGAGATTAGTAATTTGAGTGATAAAGTTGATGCACTTATGAAATTGGTTGCTAGTAAAAATGCTCCTATTGATCTTAATGATGTGCCTTTGTCTACTTTGATTGAGCAAAATAATGATCCAGTAGATGTGAATTTTGTCTTGCGAAACAACTCTAATAATAATGCTTATAGGGGTAATTTTAATCCTAGGCCATTCCGTGGAAATTCCTCTAATAATTATGGCAATTCCTATGGTAATTCTTATAATAATAGATGCCCTCTGATCTTGAGAATAATATCAAAGAATTTATTAATGCTCAAAAAGTTTTCAACACCACGATAGAAGAAAAATTGAGTAAGATTGATGACATGTCTAGGAGCATTGATAGAATTACACGTGAAGTGGAAAATCTCAAGATTAAAATTTTGCCAACTAAGGTTGATATCAACGAATCAATTAAAGCTTTATATGTCTCCATGGATGAGAGTAAGAAAAAAACCGCTATGCTAAGAGCTAAAAGAGAATTTTTAGAAAAGGCGAATCCGCCCGATTTTTTCGTAGTAATGATGAAGATGTTAAAATGATTGGTGTTTCTTCTATTGATTCCTTGTTTAGTAATATTAAACTTGATGATAAGGGGACCGAAGAAGAGTCAACTTTAGCTAGAAGGCATCCCCATAATTCTGAGGGTGAAAATCTTGTTGAAAAAATTGATAAAAGTGGGTTTGGAGAGGTAAAAACTTTAATTAGTATGTGCCCACTCTCTTGGATTACTAAGACTTTAATTATGGTAGTTGTTCTTTGATTGAATGTATTCTTTGTTACAATCCATGCTAAATTCACCCAACGCATATGAACAAAATAAGGCTTTTACTAAACATATTGTAGAAGCTATGATGAAAGCCTTAGAAGAAAAGCTAGAATTAGAGATTTCAATTCCTAGAAAATTATATGATGAATGGGAACCCACCATTAAAGTCAAGATCAAAAATTATGAGTGCAATTCTTTATGTGATTTGGGTGCTAGTGTTTCCACAATTCCGAAATCTCTATGTGATGTGCTAGGTTTTACCAATTTGGAAGAAAGCTCTCTTAATTTGCACTTGGTGGATTCCACTATTAAGAAGCCTTTGGGAAGAATTAATGATGTTATTATTCTTACAAACAGGAATTATGTGCCCATATATTTTATTGTGCTTGATATTGATTTCAATCCGTCTTGTCCCATAATACTTGGTAGACCGTTTTTACGAACTATAGGTGCCATGATTGACATGAAAGAAGGGACTATTAAATTTCTGTTTCCATTAAAGAATGGTATGGAACACTTCCCTAGAACTAGAATTAAGCCACCATATGAGTCAATCATGAGGGCAACCTATGGAACAGAAACTAAAGATGAGACTACTCGAAACTATGCATTATGCCTAGCTAGGGGCATACAACAATAGCGCTTGTTGGGAGGCAACCCAATAGTTCTCTTTAAATTTGTGTTTCTTTTCTGTTTTTTTATACACAATTATGCTACTGTTATGATTGTGCTTTTTATGTTTAATTAGTGTTTGTTCCAAGTAAAGCCTTTAGGATGGTTTGGGTGATAGTTGACTTGATTCTATTGAAAAATAGAAACATTTGCGCCCAGTTCTCAAATTTTGTAAATCCACATAAATGTGTTTTTGCTCTGATTTGTTTCCACCTAATTGATATACAAATTTCCCACATCGTCCTAATTTTTCAGGATTTTTAGAGTTGCAGAAGTATGAGCAATATTCAGGTTTCTACAGATTGTTCTGTTTTTGACAGATTATGTTTTCGTTGCATTGTGTGCTTATTTTGATGAATCTATGGATTGTATCAGGGGGGTATAAGCCATGGTAAAGTTAGAATACATTAGGTATAATGCAATAACAAAATATGAATTGGTTTGCAATAGTACTTAAAGTAGAGATTTGTATTCTTATACTAACGGATCTCACGAAGGTTTTGTTGAGTTTTGTGTGATTGAAGTTTTCAAGTTTTGGGTGAGATTAAGATGGATGAAGGAATAAGGAGTGAAAAGAGCCTATGCTTGGGGATGCTCGAGGCACCCCAAGGTAATATTCAAGGACTCCCAAGCAGCTAAGCTTGGGGATGCCCCGGAAGGCATCCCCGCTTTCTTCTAACGACCATCGGTAATTTTACTTGGAGCTATATTTTTATTCGTCACATATCATGAGTTTTGCTTGGAGCATCTTGTATTATATGAGTCTTTGCTTGTTTTGCTTTTTAGTTTGTCACATTCATCCTTGCTGGACACATCTAATTGAGAGAGCCATAATGATATCATGATTTGTTAGAATTGCTCTATGTGCTTCACTTAAAAAAAATTGAGCTAGGCAATTGCTCTATGTGCTTCACTTAATCTTTTTTAGCACGGTGGTGGTTAATATTTTGAAGAAATATCCTCATGCTTCACTTAAATCTTTTTGAGAGTTGATAATATCAATGGTAATTTGCATAAGATATGAATTTGGTCCCAAAGTGATAGATATTCAAGAGGGATATAATAAAAACTTTCATGAAGATCATTGGATATTATAAACTTGATTCCTTGCAATAGTTTTGCGATATGGAGATAGTGATATGTGAGTCATGTTGGTGAGTAATTGTGCTTTAGTAAGAATATTGGTGTTAAGGTTTGTGATTCCCTATGCAAGCACGAAAGTCAATAGTTATGCAACGAAGTTATATCCTACTTGTGGTGCATTATTCGGTGTTAGTTAAGTTTAATGTGGGTTTATGACCATTTTTGTTTTTTGGTTGGTCGCTTCTCAATCTATTTGCTAGCCTTCATTTGTACTAAGCAGGAATGCTGCTTGTGCATCCAAATCTTTAAACCAAAGTTGTGCCAAATGAGTCCACCATACCTACCTATATGCGGTATTTCCATGTCGTTCCAAGTAAATTTGTATGTTCCAACTCTAATATTGAAAATGAATTCCCGTTTTGTGTGCCCATACCGCTCATGAAGCGGTAGGGGGTGGCCATTATTTTCCATGCTAGGTATGTTTTTCTCAAGATGAGTGTTTATTCACTTGTCATTGCACGAGAGTGTGGCGGTAATAGGGATGCCCAGTCCCGAAATGAAAAAGAAATTTACTTTATGTTGTCAAATAATAAATTCCTTAGAAAGTGTTGGTATGGACGGTACCCGTGGATACGGCTAGCCGTGGAATGTGAAAGAATGGTGGAAAAAGGAATAAACTTTATTTTCTGTTTGGGAACCACCTATGATATATCTAGCATGGAAAGTGTTGGGAATTACTCGGTCATTTTCGTTGACGAGAGTGTGGCAAGTAATAGGGATGCCCTGTCCCGAAATGAAAACAAATTATATATGTTGTTCATACTAAATTCCTTGGAAAGTGTTGGTATGGAAGGCACCTGTGGATACGGCTAGCCATGGATTGTGTAAGAATGGTGGAAAGGAAATAAACTTTATTTTCTGTTTGGGAACCGCCTATGATTTATCTAGCATGGAAGGTATTGGGAATTCTCAGTCGTTTTCATTGACAGGAAAAGCATGCCTCTCAAAATAATTTTATCTCTCAATTTAAGCTATGAGCTCTGGCAGCTCTATAAATCTCTGCTCCCCTCTACGAAGGGCCTTTCTATTTACTTTTATGCAATTTTTATTTTTATTTTGAGTCTCCATCTTCTCTTATAAAGCACCAACTAGAGAACACTATTGTCATACTTGCGCATTGGATGTAGCTAATATTTGAGTGTGTTTCATGAATGGATCAATGATTTAGCATAATGGGCAAGGGATAACTTTCTTTAGCGTTGATATTTTGGAAGACATGGTTGCTTGTTGATATGCTTGAGTATTGATGTCTTCATGTCAAATTATAGACTATTGCTTTGAATCATTTAAAGTCCAAATATCCATGATACAAAAGAAAAGAATATGTGATGAACATGTTAGGTAGCATTCCACATCAAAAAATCTGTTTTTATCATTTACCTACTGGAGGACGAGCAGGAATTAAGCTTGGGGATGCTTGATACGTCTCCAACGTATCTATAATTTTTTATTATTCCATGCTATTAAAGTATCAATCTTGGATGTTTTATATACATTTACAGGCAACTTTATATCATTTTTTGGGACTAACCTATTAACTTAGTGCCCACTGCCAGTTGCTATTTTTTTTCTTGTTTTTGGTTTCGCAAAATATCAGTACCAAAGGATGTCCAAATTCCATGAAACTTTTTGGAGATTTTTTTCTGGACATAAGGGACACTAGAAGCATTGGGAGAAGACCAGACATGGGAGCATGGGCCCACCACCCACCAGGGCGCGCCCAGGGGGGCAGGCACGCCCTGATGGGTGGTGGGGCCCATAGAGCTCTGTGTGACCTAACTCCGCCTCTATAAATACCCATAAATCAGGAAACCAACAAGGGAGTCCACGAAATAATTTTTCCGCCACCGCAAGCCTCTGTGTTGGTGCAATGATAGGCCCCTTATGTTTTGGAGTTTGTTGACATAAACAGTTTGGGACTTATGTGTTTGCTAGTGCACACAGAGTAACAGGTCCCTGGAGTAATCGAGGAGTTTGATGAAAACGACGAAGATAATCTCCCTGCGAGGCAGCGAAGGTTATCACCGAAGATAAAGCTAACGAGAGTGACCCCTAAAAATTGCTGAAGTTTAAGCAATTGGTTTGGTGATTGTTCGAAGCAAATGACTGCGTTCGAGGAAGAATGAAGACGAAGTGAAGACGTAGCATTTATTTCATTGTTCTTCTTCTTTCATTGAGTCATAGGACCACCGTACTATTAAGAGGGGTATAGCATTCCAAAGCTTTGATTCTCTGATGCTAAACCCAAACCTATGAAAGCTGTGAGAGAAATCTCTTTGTGCTCCGAGCAAATACTTGCCAGCAAGAGACTATGATCTTCTTCGCTGCGAGAGATTTGCCTCGGACTGAGGAGTTAGCATTACTTGTTCCTCAAGTAATGTTACCGTTTCTCCAAAATCCGACCGTTGAGAACGTGTCGGTTGGCCATTGGCTGGACCTCGTGTCCAAAATGGTCATTTCCCATCTGGGAAGGCTGCAGCTGTAAATAGCCACCCTGCGCCGGCTTTGTCCGGTGGCTGCTCCGTTTGATTTCTGAGAAGATTGTTGAGCAACCCCCTCTCTGAGCGATTTGAGTTTAAAATCCACCAAGAGAAAAACCCTAGAGCCGAAGAATTAGATAGTGGTTCAGCATCACTGGAATCTAAGTTTAGTATGCTTCGCCTATTACTCTTGAGAGCTGCAAACTCTCTAGACGGTTAGGTGTCAAGTTCTTCAGAGACCAAGAGTAATTGTGGTTCTCGAAGAAGAAGTCTGTAAAGGTTTGGAGATCGCATTCAAATATCTACCACGAGTAATCGGCATCGGTTGACGAATCGATTGTCGAGGAGAATAGGGTGAAGAGAGTTTATCTTCCGTGTTAAGTCACAACCCCTCCAACCAGACGTAGTCCTTGTGCAGAAGGACGAACTGGTCGAACAAATACCTTGTCGCCATCGAGCATCTTCGGTCACCTCTATTACTCAAGTTTACCTTCAATGCATTCTATTCATGTATTTTACTTTGATGCATGCTTTAGTTTCCCTTCGGTTATCTGTTGTAGTTCATCTTAGTCTGTTTATTATTTATTCCACTGCTGGGTTCTGAGAGATTTAAGTTTTCCACAGAAAATTTAAAACTCCCATTTCACCCCCCCTCTGGTATACATACTTTGTTCCTACAATTGGTATCAGAGCAAGGTACTCCTTGACTCTACTCATTTTAGTCTAACGACTTTGGAGTTTAAGTATGTCTTCAGTGAACTACAAGTCACATCTCAAGATTCCCATATTCGATGGGACGGACTATCCCTTCTGGAAGGAGAAGATGAAGATCCGTCTGCGAGCTATAGATGATGATATGTGGAATGTGGTGCATATCGGGTTCATAGTTGTTATTCCTCAAGCTCCTGCCGATGAAGAAAAGAAGCTCATTCAACTAGATGCTCAAGCCAAAGATGAAATTGGTGGCCATCTCTCTCGTGCTCAATTCCTTCGGTATCGCCAGTGTCAGACTACTAAGGAGCTGTGGGATGTCCTCGAAAAGATCAATGAAGGAGTTTCATCTCAGAAAGAGGCCTGGATTGATACTCTCTGAGCGAAGTTCAATCGCTTCAAGCGAATTGGAAATGAAAGCTGTCAGCAAACCTTCGATCGCCTCAATGACATAGCAAATGAACTTCAAGGACTCAGCGCCCAAGATATTACTGACCATGAGGTTGTGAAGAAACTGCTGCGATCTCTTGACACTTCATTTGACACGCTTGTTCTGATGATTCAAGAGCGTCCTAATTTCAAAAGCCTCAACTCTGTTGATGTGATGGAAAGACTGAACACACACGAGGAATAGGAAGAAGAGAAAAGAGATCTGTATGGCTCAACTCAACGCAAAACTCATGATCTCAAGGTTGTGGCTGATTCCTCCTCAGAAGGAAATGCAGAAGAAGATTCAGATGATCCAGAACGTCTCAGCAAAGATCTCGCACTGATCACGAAAAGATTCCAATGTTTCCACAAGAAGAGCCAGTTCCAGAAAAGAAGTTCAAGCAACTCTGGGGGTTCAAAATCTTCAAAACCTGCCGGAGAATACACCTGCTTCAAGTGCAAAAAGCCTGGACACTTCATTTCAGACTGCCCTCTCTGGGAAGCTGAAATGCATGCAAGTGGGAGATATGATTCGAGCAACCATCGAAGCAAAGGCAAGAGCAAGAACTACGATTCAGATGATGAGAAAAAAACAAAGAAGTTCTTCAAGAAGAAGGATAGCTCCACCTCAAAATCTTCGTCAAGATCTTCCTCAAAGAATCCTTCCAAGTCCTCCTCCAACCGCAAGAACTCTTCTCGCAAGGCAAAGGCTTACATCGGCAAGGAAATGGATTATGAAGAAGAAGAATCATCAGGTTCCGAAGAAGAAGAAGAATCCGATGAAGATTCTGTGCCTCCTCTAATACGACAAACTTCTTCGGGAATCCTTCAAGTGACGACGAATCTCCTGCATACTGCTTCATGGCCAAGGCTTCGAAAGAAAAGGTATCTTTGAAACAGCATAAGGTTCACTCAAGTGATCAATATTCTTCTGATGAGGATGACCATGCTAAGTTGATCAAAATTGCTAATATTCAACAAAATTCTCTTGAGAAAAATGAGAAAACCCTCAGGTAATCCGAAGGGTTGTTGGTTGAGGAGATGGAGAAAAACCAGTCGCTGACCAAAGAGTATTCCTCTCTCAAGTCACGAATGGATGAACTCTCAACTCGTCATGATTTTCTCTCAGCAGACCACGAAAGATTGACCTACGATTACCTAAAAAGGAAACAGGAACTCGAGGGGCTGAGAGAGGCTCATGAGGATTTGATGAGAGAAAATTCTCTTCTCACCCAACAACTTAAGGAGAGACCTGAATTGTTTGAGCCACCATGTTTAAAATGTCTTGAAAGAAACAATGCTGAATCTAATGCTGAATCATCTGTGAGTGCTAACCCCTCAATCAAGGAAAATAGTTATGTTTCTGATGAGAATGCTAGGTTGAAGGATCTTCTTCAGACGGGAATGTTCAAATCTCTCAAAGGGCACCAAACCCTTTGCGATGTTCTGAAGAAATCCATTCTTCACAAAAATCCCAAAAAGGAAGGTATCGGTTTCAAAAGGAAACTGAATGAAGATGGTCCTTACTGGGAACCACATCAATATCCTTAGACTGTGTGGGTCCCTGCAAAGAGCAAAACGCTCGACCCTGCAATGCTTTCTGGATATGACTCTCCCATTCCTGAATATCCTGATAATGATTCACTGGATAACTACAAGTTGTTCAAAGATCAACATGGTGAAACAATTGCTCGCTATGTTGGACCGTACAACAGAAATGCCCCCCCCCCCAAAAAGAGCTATTTGGGTGCCAAAGAAAACTGTTGATGCATTGCCAGTTTCTACTCAACTAACCATGCAGGCACAAAGGATTCAACAAAATGAATATATGCACACAGGAAACAATCATTATGCTCATTCATTGATACGTCTCCAACGTATCTATAATTTTTGATTGTTCCATGCTGTTGTATTATCATTCTTGGATGTTTTACAATCATTTTATAGCAACTTTATATCATTTTTTGGGACTAACCTATTGACATAGTGCCCAGTGCCAGTTGCTATTTTTTGCTTGTTTTTTACTTCGCGGAAAATCAATACCAAACGGAGTCCAAACGCAGCGAAACTTTTTGGAGATTTTTTCTGGACCAGAAGACACACGATGGGCCAAGAAAGTACCTGAGGGGGCTCCGAGGGGAGCACAACCCACCAGGGCGCGCCCAGGTGGGTTGTGCCCACCTCGGCCGCCTCCCGCACCACCTCTTTGCTCTATAAATACCCTGGACGTCCAAAAACCCTAGGGGAGTCAACAAAAAACAATTCCAGCCACCGCAAGTTCCAGAAACCACAGATCCAATCTAGACACCATCACAGAGGGGTTCATCATCCTCATTGGTGCCTCTCCGATGATGCGTGAGTAGTTCATTGTAGACCTACGGGTCCGTAGTTAGTACCTAGATGGCTTCCTCTCTCTCTTTTGATTCTCAATACAATGGTCTCTTGGAGATCTATTTGATGTAACTCATTTTGCGGTGTGTTGGTTGGGATCCGATGAACTTTGAGTTTATGATCAGATCTATCTTTTTGTCCATGAAAGTTATTTGAATCTTTTGATCTCTTATATCCATGATTACTTAGAGCCTCGTATTTCTTCTTCGAATCTTTGGTTTAATTAGGCCAACTAGATCGATTTTTCTTGCCATGGGAAGAGGTGCTTTGTGATGGGTTCGGTCTTACGGTGCTCGATCCCAGTGACAGAAGGGGAAACGACACGTATGTATCGTTGCCATTAAGGATAACAAGATGGGGTCTAATTCCTACATGAATAGATCTTGTCTATATCATGTCATCATTCTTATTGCATTACTCCGTTTCTCCATGAACTTAATACACTAGATGCATGCTGGATAGCGGTCGATGTGTGGAGTAATAGTAGTAGATGCAGGCAGGAGTCGGTCTACTAATCTTGGACGTGATGTCTATATAATGATCATTGCCTGGATATCGTCATGATTATTTGAAGTTCTATCAATTGCCCAACAATAATTTGTTTACCCACCATATGCTATTTTTCTCGAGAGTAGCCACTAGTGAAATCTACGGCCCCCGGGTCTATTTTCCCATCATATACTTTCAGATCTATATTGCTATTTGTCTTTTTATTTATTTGCATCTTTTATTTTCAGATTTATATTATCAAAAACCCAAAAATACCTCGCTGAATTTTATTTGCATCTATCAATCTATTACAACTTTCTCTCGTCCACGTGCCAATTTCTGGCGCCATTACCCGAAAGGGATTGACAACCCCTTTAACATGTCGGGTTGCAAGTATTTGGTCTTTGTGTGCAGGTACCGTTTACGTAGTGTTGTGTGGTTCTCCTACTGGTTCGATAACCTTGGTCTCATCACTGAAGGAAATACCTACCATCGCTGTGCTGCATCATCCCTTCCTCTTTGGGCAAATACCGACGTAGCTCTAGCCGCAATCAAAAGGAATTTCTGGCGCCGTTGCCGGGGAGACATCATCAACATCTACCAGGTTCCTAATCACAAATCTCATCTCCTTGCAATTTACATTATTTGCCATTTGCCTCTCGTTTTCATCTCCCCCACTTCACAATATTTGCCGTTTTATTCGCCCTCTTTTTCGTTCTCCGTTTTCTCGTCAGATCTGTTTATGTGTGTGATCTTGATTCCCTACTTTGTCGTTATGTCTGGCACTACTACTCCTCCTTTATCTCCAGATTTTGAAGTTTTATACTTCAAGCAGAGACAAGGAGAAAATTTGAAAGATGCTTGGTATAGATTAATGGAATCTTATCGCATTAGTAATCTTAAAGGAGATGCAAGGGTTTTGCTTCGAAATTTTTATATAGGATTAGCTTTGCATCATAGACAACTTTTGGATTTTCCGCTAAAGGGAACTTTATTGAACTTGATGCTAATACTGCTTATGAGATCATAGAGGGGATCTTGGGAATCCCACCAACCAAGAAGGGGATTTCTTTTACTAAAGAAGGGGTTCAAATTTTAGACAAGTTGAGTGATTTGCATAAACATATGGTCGAGTTGCAAAAATATAATGAACCTCTCAAGCATATTAGTGGAAACCTCAATCGCATGAATACTTTGATTACTCTTTGCAATAAACGGTTGGATATTTTAGATCTCAAAATGGTTTCTTTCCCTGAGAATTTGGGGAAGTGTAAGGAGCCTCCCTGTTTAGAGAAAGCCCTCGCAAAAGTTGCCAAAACTAAAGATGACAACACTTAGATCTATGCATTATGCCTAGCTAGGGGCATAAAACGATAGCGCTTGTTGGGAGGCAACCCAATGAATAAAATTTATTTTTGTCTTTTTCTTTATGTTCTTGTGTGTTTGCACAATTATGCTACTGTTATGATTGTGTTTTTTATGTTTTAATTAGTGTTTGTGCCAAGCAAAGCCTTTGGGATAGCTTTGGTGATAGTTGATTTGATCTTGTTGGAAAACAGAAACTTTTGCATCCAGTAAAATAATTTTATAAATTCAAATAAGCGACGAAATTTTTTGAGTTTTTTACACGAGATTTATATACAAATTTCCTATGTTTTCCTAATTTTTCAGAATTTTTGAAGTTACATAAGTATGATAACAATTTGTATCTTATCAGACTGTTCTGTTTTTGACAGATTCTGTTTTCTTTGCATTGTGTGCTTATTTTGATGAATCTTTGGTTTGTATTGGAGGTTATAAGCCATGGTAAAGTTAGAATACAGTAGATATAATGCAATAACAAAATTTGAATGGGTTTTCTACAGTACTTAAAGTAAAGATTAGTTTTCTTATACTAACGGATCTCACGAAGGTTTTGTTGAGTTTTGTGTGATTGAAGTTTTCAAGTTTTGGGTGAGATCACGATGGATGAAGGAATAAGGCGTAAGAAGAGCCTAAACTTGGGGATGCCCCATGGAACCCCAAATTATTATCCAAAAGAGGAACAAGCAACTAAGCTTGGGGATGCCCCGAGTGGCATCCCCTCTTTCTTCTAACGACCATCGGTATTTTACTTGGAGCTATATTTTTATTCGTCACATATCATGAGTTTTGCTTGGAGCGTCTTGTATGATATGAGTCTTTGCTTGTTTTGCTTTTCTTTTTAAGTCAAGAATCCTTACTGGACACACCTATTTGAGAGAGCCAAAATTATGCCATGCCTTGTTAGAATTGCTCTCTATGCTTCACTTAAATCTTTATGAGCTTTGAAATTGCTCTAGTGTTTCACTTATATCTTTTTTGAGCACGGTGTGCTTTAGTATTTTTGAAGAAATGCTCTCATGCTTCATTTAGATTTATTTGAGAGTTAGTAATTTTTTTAGAAATTCTCTCATGCTTCACTTAAATTATTTTGAGAGAAGAAAATTTTTATGCTCATGTTCTTCACTTAGATTTGTTTGAGCTATCAAAAGCAACATATAAAATTAGTACCAAAGTGATAGATATCCAAGAGGGATGTAATAAAAACTTTCATGAAGATCATTGGATAAAATAAACTTGATTCCTTGTAATAGTTTTGTGATATGATGATATAATATGTGAGTCATGTTAATGAGTAATTATGGCTTAGTAAGAATATTGATGTTAAGGTTTGTGATTCCCTATGCAAGCACGAAAGTCAATAGTTATGCAATGAAATTATATCCTACTTGTGGTGCATTATTCGGTGTTAGTTATGCTTAATGCTCGCTTATGAGATTTTTCATTTCTTGGTTGGATGCTTCTCAATCTTTTTCTAGCCTTCATTTGCACTAAGTATGATCACTACTTGTGCATCCAAAATCCTTAAACCCAGTTTTGCCATATGAGTCCACTATACCTACCTATATGCGGTATTCTCTTGCCGTTCTAAGCAAATTTGTATGTGCCATCTCTAAATTTTCAAAATAAATTTCTCTTTTGTGTGCTCGTACCGCTCATGAAGCGGCAGGGGGTGGCCAATATTTTCCATGCTAGATGTGTTATTCTCAAGATGAGTGTTTATTCACTTGTCATTGCATGAGAGTACGGCAAAGGTATTAGGGATGCCCAGTCCCGAAATGAAAAATGAATTTACTTTATATTGTCAAATAATAAATTCCTTGGAAAGTGTTGGTATGGACGACACCCATGGATTCGGTTAGCCGTGGAATGTGAAAGTATGGTGGAAAAGGGAATAAACTTTATTTTCTGTTTGGGAACCGCCTATGATATATCTAGCATGGAAAGTGTTGGGAATTACTCAGTCATTTTCGTTGACAGGAAAAGCATGCCACCCAAAATGTTTTTATCTCTATTTTTTTCGCTTTGAGCTCTGGCACCTCTACAAATCCCTACTTCCCTCTGCGAAGGGCCTTTCTATTTACTTTATGCAATTTTTATTTTTGAGTCTCCATCTTTTCTTATAAAGCACCAACTAAGGGGCACTATGATTGTACTTGAGCATTGGGTGTAGCTAATATGTGAGTGTGTTTCATGAATGGATCAATGATTGAGCATAATGGGCTAGGGATAACTTGCTTTAGTATTGGTATTTTGAAGGACATGGTTGTTTGTTGATATGCTTGAGTATTGAAATCTTCATGTCAAAACTAGACTATTGCTTTGAATCATATAAAAGTCCAAATGTCCATGCTATAAAGAAAAGAATATACGATGAACATGTTAGGCAGCATTCCACATCAAAAAATCTGTTTTTATCATTTACCTACTCGAGGACGAGCAGGAATTAAGCTTGGGGATGCTGATATGTCTCCAACGTATCTATAATTTTTTATTGTTCCATGCTGTTATATTATCATTCTTGGATGTTTTACAATCATTTCATAGCAACTTTATATCATTTTTGGGACTAACCTATTGACATAGTGCCCAGTACCAGTTGCTGTTTTTTTCTTGTTTTTTACTTCACAGAAAATCAATACCAAACGGAGTCCAAATGCAGCGAAACTTTTTGGTGATTTTTTCTGGACCAGAAGACACACGATGGGCCAAGAATGAACCTGAGGGGGGCTCCGAGGGGAGCACAACCCGCCAGGGCGCGCCTGGGGGCCTAGGCGCGCCCAGGTGGGTTGTGCCCACCTCGGCCGCCTCCTGCACCGCCTCTTTGCTCTCTCGTCCCCCCCCCACCTTGGTCACGGAGTAAGATACGGAGGGAGTAGTATAGGAGTATAGCCGGAACATGCTAAGTTGGACCCCTAAATGCGGGCACGGACCAGGCACACCTCAATCATTCCTTCAAACAGCCGGACACCTCAATTAGCACGCCTCAAAGCCATTCAAAGACAGGCAACACGCATCTTTCGGCTACTTAATCAAGTGTTACGCTTCACGAGTTGAAAAGTAAAGGGTGGTACAGTTATTATAATGGTACTTATGCTAGTATGAATAACTATTGTACATGTGGGCTACTAGGCTAGCTATAGGTGAGGTGCCAACTTCATATATGCTTTCGGTGTTACGCTCCAGTACAAGTGTTCGGTTTACAAGTTCGAAATGAAAAGGTCGTACACTGATACTACCCCTGTCGCGTTCAAGTCACTGATACGTCCATTTTGCATCATGTTTTCTGATACGTCTCCAACGTATCTATAATTTTAGATTGTTCCATGTTGTTATATTATCATTCTTGGATGTTTTACAATCATTTTATAGCAACTTTATATCATTTTTTGGGACTAACCTATTGACATAGTGCCCAGTGCCAGTTGCTGTTTTCTGCTTGTTTTTTACTTCGCAGGAAATCAATACCAAACGGAGTCCAAACGCAGCGAAACTTTTTGGAGATTTTTTTTGGACCATAAGACATCCAGTGGGCCAAAGAAGTACCGAAGAGGGGGCCCGAGGTGAGCACAAGACACCAGGGCGCGCCTAGGCCCCCAGGCGCGCCCTGATGGGTTGTGCCCACCTCGGTGACCTCCCGCACCGCCTCTTTGCGCTATAAATACCCCAATATTCCAGAAACCCTAGGGGAGTCGACGAAAATCAATTCCAGCCGCCGCAAGTTCCAGAAACCACAAATCCAATCTAGACACCATCACAGAGGGGTTCATCATCCTCATTGGTGCCTCTCCGATGATGCGTGAGTAGTTCATTGTAGACCTACGGGTCCGTAGTTAGTAGCTAGATGGCTTCCTCTCTCTCTTTTGATTCTCAATACAATGGTCTCTTGGAGATCTATTTAATGTAACTCTTTTTGCGGTGTGTTTGTTGGGATCCGATGAACTTTTAGTTTATGATCAAATCTATCTTTTTATCCATGGAAGTTATTTGAATCTTTTGATCTCTTATATGCATGATTACTTATAGCCTCGTATTTCTTCTTTGAATCTTTGGTTTAGTTAGGCCAACTAGATCGATTTTTCTTGCCATGGGAAGAGGTGCTTTGTGATGGGTTTGGTCTTACGGTGCTCGATCCCAGTGACAGAAGGGGAAATGACATGTATGTATCGTTGCCGTTAAGGATAACAAGATGGGGTCTAATTCCTACATGAATAGATCTTGTCTACATCATGTCATCGTTCTTATTGCATTACTCCATTTCTCCATGAACTTAATACACTAGATGCATGTTGGATAGCGGTCAATGTGTGGAGTAATAGTAGTAGATGCAGGCAAGAGTTGGTCTACTAATCTTGGACGTGATGCCTATATAATGATCATTGCCTGGATATCGTCATGATTATTTGAAGTTCTATCAATTGCCCAACAGTAATTTGTTTACCCACCGTATGCTATTTTTCTCGAGAGAAGCCACTAGTGAAATCTATGGCCCTCGGGTCTATTTTCCCATCATATACTTTCAGATCTATATTGCTATTTGCCTTTTTATTTATTTGCATATTTTATTTTTAGATTTATATTATCAAAAACCCAAAAATACCTCGCTGAATTTTATTTGCATCTATCAATCTATTACAACTTTCTCTTGTCCACGTGCCAATTTCTGGCGCCGTTACTCGAAAGGGATTGACAACCCCTTTAACACGTCGGGTTGCAAGTATTTGTTCTTTGTGTGCAGGTACCATTTATGTAGTGTTGCGTGGTTCTCCTAGTGGTTCGATAACCTTGGTCTCATCACTGAGGGAAATACCTACTGTCACTATGCTGCACCATCCCTTCCTCTTTGGGGAAATACCGACATAGCTCTAGCCACAGTCATTCATCTGGAAAGAATTTCAATGCTTACTCTTTCAATTATACTCGCTCCTCATCGAGTAACAACTATGCTTATTGAAAGAAAACCTATCCTGCTCGTTCATTTGTTTCGAAGCCACCTGCAAAGATGTGGGTGGTTAAGAAAGCCTAATTCTTCTGCAGGACTATGTCTCCGGGTGTACTGAATGGATTATGGACAGTGGATGCACTAGTCATATGACCGGAGACAAGTCATTGTTTGTCGACCCCAACTTAACTGCTTCTCCTCTGAAGTATATCACTTTTGGCGACAACAACAAAGGAAAGGTAATTGGGCTAGGTAAAATTGCTATATCCAAAGATAAGTCTATTGATGATGTTCTACTTGTTCAATCCCTTGGATTCAATCTTATGTCTGTTGGCAAGTTATGTGATTTAGGCATGCTCGTATTATTCTGTATATCCAAATGCATTGTCTTCATGGTCTCTGACCATTCCTTCATCTTTGAGGGAATTAGAAAGGGTGATCTTTATATTGTGGATTTCTCTAAGTGTCCCTCAGTCCAAACTTGCTTGCTTGCAAAAGCAACCGCAGACTTGATCATGCAGGTATGAGAAACTTGCAGACTCTGGTGAAGAAAAATCATCTCTGTGGCATTCCTGATGTGAAATTCGACAAGAATCGTCTCCGTGCTGCTTGTGAAGCTAGCAAATTAGCTAAGAAACATCATTCATCCAAGACAGTCATGACCACAACAAGACCACTGGAAATTCTTCATATGGATTTATTTGGTCCTCAAAATTATGCAAGCTTCGGTGGTAGTCACTATGGTCTGGTTATTGTTGATGATTTCTCTCGATACACTTGGGTATTCTTCCTCGAAGACAAGACTTGTACTCAAGATATCTTCAAAAGTTTCGCTAAGTAGGCCCAGAATGAATATGATGTGTGAATTAAGCATGTCAGAAGTGACAATGGAACTGAGTTCAAAAATACTCACATTGCTGAATTTCTCGACGATCATGGTATCACTCATGAGTTCTCTGCTGCTTACACTCCTCAACAAAATAGAGTTGTTGAACGGAAGAACAAAACTCTCATTGAAATGGCAAGAACAATGCTCAGTGAGTATAAAACTCTCATTCGCTTCTGGGCTGATGCCATTAACACTGCTTATCATGTTATCAATCGTGTTTATCTTCACAAGTTCCTTAAAAAAACTTCATATGAGCTTATCACTGGCAAGAAACCAAATGTTTCTTATCTTCATGTTTTGGTGCACCTTGCTATATTCTTGACATGAATCATTCGTCCAAATTTGCACCTAAGGCACATGAAGGTTTTCTTCTTGGTTATGGCTCAAACTCGCATACGTATCGAGTCTATAACTCTCACCACATGAAAGTTATGGAAACTGTAAATGTGTGGTTTGATGAATCCAACGGCTCTCAAAAGGAGCACTTGCCAAATGTGATAGATGAACCTCTGATATCGGACGCAATTCAGCAAACGGACATTGGGAGTGTCAAGCCTGTTGAAGGAAATGCACCTGAGTCATCTGATGATGTTGCTCCCATGACTCGAAGCAGAACTCGTCAAGCCTCTGCCGAAAAAAATGCTCCTCCGAATGGAAATGGCAATCAGAACACAAATGCTGATCAAAATGGCAATCCTGAAGGGAATGATGATACAAATGCAGATGCTGATGATAATGACCATCACGAAGAAAATGCTCATCCTCAAGTAGCAAATCGAGTTGATCCCTCACTAATTCTCGATGAACTTGAGAATCCAGGTTATCGACCCACAACTCGTTCGCATACTCATTTGGCTAACTATTGTGGCAGTTTCTCCTTTGTTTCATTGGCAGAACCTACCAAATATGAAGAAGCCATGAATGATCCGGATTGGATGAATGCCATGCAAGAGGAGTTGGTGCAATTCGAATTAAATGATGTATGGGAACTGGTTGACAAACCGAATCCCAAGAAGCATAATATCATCGGCACAAAATGGATCTTGTGGTAAGAAACAAAGCATGACTTGTTGCTCAAGGGTACACACAGGTAGAAGGCATTGATTTTGGTGAAACATATGCTCCTGTTGCATGCCTTGAGGCTATTCGCATTCTACTTGCTTATGCAAATTACAATGATATCCTGCTATATCAAATGGATGTGAAAAGTGCTTTCCTCAATGGTGAAATTGATGAGGAAGTTTATGTTAGACAGCCACCTGGCTTTGAACACCATGAGTTTCCTAACAAAGTTTGCAGGTTGAAGAAAGCCTTATATGGGCTAAAACAAGCCCCCAAAGCTTGGTATGACACCCTGAAGAAGTTTTTGCTCGACAAGGGGTTCAAACCAGGATCCACTGATCCCACTCTTTTTACTCGTGCAGTTGATAATGATTTATTCGTTTGTCAAATCTATGTGGATGATATTATCTTCGGCTGTACTAACAATGCTTGCAGCTTAGAATTCGGGAAAATGATGTCCGATAAATATCAAATGTCCATGATGGGTGAACTCAAATTCTTTCTCGGACTGCAAATACGTCAACAAGCGAATGGGATCTTCATTTCTCAGGAAAAATATCTGAAGTAGTGTCTGAAGAAGTTCAAAATGCAAGATTCCAAAATGAAGGGCTATAAAACTCCAATGCCCACTAATGGTAAGCTAGATGCAGATGTGTACGGTAATGATTATGATCAGAAGGCCTATCGTTCGATGATTGGATCTCTTCTTTACCTATGTGCATCCAGACCTGACATTATGTTGAGTGTTTGCATGTGTGCCCGCTATCAAGCTGCACCGAAAGAATCGCATCACCAAGCGGTCAAGCGCATTCTAAGATATTTGGCTCACACCCCCACCTTAGGTTTATGGTATCCTAAGGGAGCACAGTTTGATCTTGTTGGTTATTCAGACTTAGGTTGGGCTGGTGACTTGGTTGATAGGAAATCTACTTCGGGGACATGTCATTTCCTTGGTAGATCCTTGGTGTGTTGGTCTTCAAGGAAGCAGAATTGTGTATCTCTATCTACGGCTGAGGCCAAATATATTGCTGCTGGCTCTTGTTGCACTCAGTTAGTGTGGATGAAGCAGACACTGAAGGATTATGGCATCAAGGTCAAGCATATACCTCTTTTATTGTGATAATGAGAGTGCTATCAAAATTGCACACAATCTTGTGCAGCATTCTCGCACGAAGCACATTGCCATCAGACATCACTTTATTCGCGATCATGTGGCTCGAGAGGATATTGTTGTCAATCACGTCAAGACCGAAGACAATCTTGCTGATATCTTCACCAAGCCTCTCGATGAGAAAAGATTCTGTGCGTTACGGTGTGAGCTAAATATCCTAGACTTCGCAAATGTGTAGTAAGCTGGACTCGGCACCCGTGCTAACACTTCCACATCTTTGAAAGGAATGGGTGCATAACACTCGAAGAGTTTGAAACTTTCGACAAAGTGAAAGTTTCTTTCTGAGAGTGAATACATTAAGGAAGAACTAGACTCACCAGGTGCCACGATAATTGTGCGACGCTCGGGGTCATACAGTTCTTATACGGTGGGTTACGCCACCACAATTTCTCTTCGATGAGTTTCTTTTCGATTCGATGGCTTTGACTTCTGTCCGAATGCATTTCTCTCATTGTTATTTGCTTGGTTTCCTTTGCTCTCTGCTGAGTGAAATGCCTAGGACCCTATTTTTTCCTCTAATCTATCTCTTCCAGTCTATGTTGTTTCATTTCAAATGCTCAATTCTATCTGGAACGAAACTCATCTGGTGTCCTTGACCGCGATTTTGTTTTGGACCGAACTTTAATCTGTTTTGGCGAAAGCCATCCAAAGTTTCGGCTTTCCCGCCCAAGTCAGGACCACGTTCTGTGACGGTTGCCACGTGCTGCTCATCAACTGCCAGTCCATCCAATCCGTTGAATTGCAATCGTCCTCGTATAGAAACCGTTCGATCTTAACCTCAGTGTGCGGTTATTTTCCTCGCCTATATATAAACCGCACCACCCCCTTCGTCCGCCTTCCTTCTTTCTCCTCGCTCCCTCTCTCCACCAAAACCCTCACCGCACTGTTCCTCCTTGAGCTCGACTCCGATGACCCCTTCGCCGCTTAGCTGCCGGAAAGAGGTCACCGGAGTCATTCCATGCCGCCGCGGGATATCTTCTCCCTCGCGCCGCCGTAGCTGCTGCACGTCATCAAGCTAGGGTAAGTGTAGTTCGTGCTCGAACTTCCTTCCTTCCGATTCAAGTTCGTCCGCGGTTAATTTTCACCGATTTTACCGCTTATCTTAGATCTAGGTTTTTACTTCTCTAGTGCGGATGTGGTTTGTAGTTTTTCCTCGCATCCAAATCTGCCAGATCTAGGGTTTGTGATTATGCTTCGCTCGAATGAAATGCCTAGCTCGTTGTCTAGTATTTTTATTCGGACTTACTAGCTCGGTCTATATGTTTCATTCTATCGAAACAGTTCTCAAATTCTGTGTCTGATTCTTCCTCAAAATGTTTTGTTTGAGAAAATCTTTCGCTATGAGCATTTGTGACTTTGTCCCCATTTTCCCTCGCTTCTATTCTCCTTCATAGGTCAATGCAGTCAGTTGCAGATTCTGCCAAGATTCACAGTATGGCTGACGATGAAGAAGCTTTCATGGGAACTGCTGGCGAGTCCAAAGCACCAAAGGGCCCAACGGTAGGCCCATCAACGAGCAAAATAAAACGTGCCAAACAAAATACAAATGAGCAAGAAGCAGATGCCCCGAAGAAAAGGAGAGGTGGCAGACAGCCAATCAAAAACACAGATGAGCTTGTTTCTCACGATGAATACAACACCATTCCAGGAGAAGATTCGAATCAGAGAAAAGGACATGTGCAAAAGATTCAGCGCCATTGGGTCAAGAAATGGTTTAACTACAAGATGATTCACCCTCGGTACGCCAAGAACTTTGCCTTCCATCCCCCATGGGGTGACTGTCGCGAGATTGGGCTCATTCGAGTTGGTGGACCACAGCAAAGACCTCCACCACCTCTTGATGCTCATGAAACTTCCATCAAGACTCCAGATTCCTATCCAGAAGAAAAGGCCAAGCGCCTCAAGAATGCTGAGAAGCGTGCCAAGAAGGCCGCCAAAGATCAAGCAAAGGAAGAAGAAAATCGTTGTCTCATCAAGTCAGACGTCGAGAAGAGAATGGCTGAAGGAAAATACGAGCGCAGAATGAAGAATAAGCATGATCCAAAACCTGCTGCTCTGAAGAAAAAGAGCGCCCCAAGGAAAAGGCTTGCGAAGCCAGTTAAACCTGAAAGTGATTCCTTTGATCAAGATGATCCACCGCTTACCCGAGAGGAAATCGATGCAACTCTCTCCGAACAAGTGAATGTCACCACATCCACTGTTCTACCTGATCTTCATGTGGATGTTGTTCCAATCGCACCCCCAAAGAAGAGCACCTTAAAGAGTAAGACTCCACCAACCACTGTTACCATGGTTAACAAGGTGAACACCGAACCTCATGCTGATGCAATTAACTTGCAAGACTTGGTGGTCGAAGCACCTGTTCGCACTGCAAAGCCAGGAGAAAAGCTTCCGAAAGACAAATTGAAGCAAATCAAAGGAACTGATGCCAAGCAGGACGTTCCCAAGTTTGATGTTGTGAAAGAAAAAGCTGCACAATTTGCCTAGAAACTGACTCAACCTCTGGCTTCTATGCCTCCGACCGAACAAAATATGGCTCAGACTGCTCCCTCTACTCCATCGACTGCTCAGGTTGAAAAAGGTACTGCTGCACCACATTATTTTGATCATCAGTTCATCATGGAGCAACTAGACAGTTTTGTTGAAAATTTATTTGATGGAGAAGTGGCATCTTTGCCAATTCCTTCTGAAGTTATCTCTCAAGCTTCTGTTCTGATCGAAGATATGAGAAATGATCCAGTAGAGATAAATGACCTCATTGGTCAACTCAAAGAGCTTGACAACCGCATGAGAGCTACCAAGTCCAAGTTTGTCATCAGGCAGCTTGAAGAATCCTATGCTGATATCAATAAGGAGTTGAAAGTTCTTCGTCACAGACGGCTGGGATTTCATTCGGATCTGGACCAAATTGTTCGCAAAATTTTCCTTGATCATCAAGTAAATGTGACAGGTTACAATGATCTTGTTAAAGGACACGTTGATCCCTTGAAGAAGAAAAAGAAGAAAATCGCAAAGAAGAATGCTCCTCCCCCTCTAGAAGCTGACACTCAGAAAGAAATTTCTCCTGTGCAAGCTAGTTCTTCGGCTCCTCAAGAACCAGTTGTACATGAGCCATCCTCACCAAGGCCAATTGAAGCAGTGCCTGTGGTTACTCCCGCTCATGATGAAAATCCAACTCAGCGTCAAGTATCTGAAGAAGGAGAGATTCCTCGGTCAGAACAACGAGATTCTCCTGTCATCGAAGAACCTAAAGATTCGGTTCTTCCCACTACTCCACCAACTTCAAAAGCAATTTCTCAACTGCCCCAACTGAATGATAAAGCTTCGGTGCCTGAATCTGTCCCTGCACCAGTGACAAATCCCTCTCCCTTGCGGATTTCACTCGTCGCAGCTCAAAGACCCTCAGATGTTAACCCTTCTGCAGCAAACTCACCATCGGCTCATCATTAGGATTCCATCATCTATGGTGATGAAGTACTTTCTGTTGAAGAAGAACTAAAGTACCCCTATCCTCATGAGCGACTGCCCTTATTTTCCACCGGTGTCGGCATCAAAGGGTCGTTGTTCAACAGAAATACTCACCCACTTTTCTTTCGAGAGAGTCCTTACAACAAACCCAAGACATCTGATTCTCCTCGATTTTGGACTCAGGAACATGCAATATACTACTCTCGTATTCTGTATGACAGCCTAAAGATTTTCCCTCATGAGTTCCCAGACTTTGCAGCCATGAAAAGCATCGGATGCTTCGATCAAATTCTGTAAGACATCGAAGACTATGGTCTCACTCGTGTCTTAGGCTATCAACATCCATGGAACAGGGAGATTATTCTTCAGTTTTATGCAACTCTGTATATCTCCGGTGATGAGACAGATAGCACACAGTGGATAATGGAATGGATGACAGAAGGAAAAAGAATGAAATGCTCTGCTATGGACTTTGTCTCCCATTTTCATTTTCCTCGTTTTGAACATGGCAAAACAGAGATTCGCGTTCACAACATTGATGCAGTCACTGATGAAGATTTCTGATGCACAATGGATAAAGAAAAGATTCGTGACTACCATGGTTCTCCTTTGCCTGAACATTTAACCTTCGACAATCAGACTCTATACCACATCCTCACATATACCACCTGTCCGCTGGCTGGAATGAATACTGACAATGTAGTATCTGATGTTCTTCGGAACACCATTCATGCCATCTCTCAGGGTTATATCTTCGATGTCGAAGACATGTTCTTGCGCATCTTAATGGATTCAGCTCAGTGTCCTAAAACCATCAAGGTATTCGCACCATGGATTCAGAAAGTGGTTGACTATGCAATGAAGACCGAATATCTTGCTAAAGTCAGTCACAAGAGCTTCATTCCTCCTGTGCGTGATGCACTGAAAGTTATGGAAGATATTTCTTCAAGAAAAGCACCAGGGTCAAGCACTTATGACTATCACAACACTTTCAATGGACCGAAGCTGCCCAAGCGTGATCGTCTGCCGAATATTCAACCTCCTTCACATCTTGAAGTGAGCATGCGCACTCAGCAGTTGCTATTGAAGCATATGGCCGAAGACCGCCAAGAGAAAGAACATCTGGCTGCCGAACTTAATGCTATTCACAACCGAACAAAAGTTGTGCACATGATTACAACAGAAAACAAGAAGCGCCTATGGAAATTGCTTCAGAAATTTTTCTCCAAGAAGCAACTCAGCAAATCTCACCTTCAAGAACTCTATCAGTACATTGACCAAGGCTTTACTGATGATGATTTTCACGATTGCTCCACTCCACCTTTGCCAGCTCGTGAACCTACAACGAATTTACTTCGAATACAGTTGCGCAAATTGCTCGATGAATCAAAAGCCATTTCGCCAACTATGAAGCCTTCTAAAGAAAATCCTCTGTCTCGCAAGTGTAATGAGGCTGGCCCCAATATTCCTTCATCGTCCAAGACCCAAGTCAGTCTCGAAGGATCAGCTGCTGCTGTTGCCGCTGAAGATGAAGAGATTCCGCACACTTCTGAATCAGAAACTTCGTCAGACAGTTCCTCAGGCGATGCCTCAGAGTGAATCATATTCACAGTTTTCAACTCATGTTGATTCATCACCTTTTTTACACTAGTTGACAAAAAGGGGGAGAATAACATCGAGAGTTTGATAGATTTGCTCTGTTGGATTTGGTGTTTATGTTTTTCTCGCTCTATCCTTGAGACAATTGCACCATTTCATGTGCTCTGATGTAAAACTTCTGTTATGGGCTATAATATTAATAACCCCACCTGATGCACTCCTCTCTCTCGAAGCTCTTTGTTTTGCAAGTGAAATTGTTAACATAAGTTATGAATGATTGCACTTTTCTCTCATTGGATTATCCGTCATCAGTGCGAATCATTACCTCGCATGATTGAAAATTCTCCACACTCTCAAATGAATTGCAAGGAATTCCATTATATATCAATTGAACATGCATACATCCAGGGGGAGTATATTTCATCATCGAGTCAAGTAATGCAAGTTCACTCTTGTTCGATTTAAAACTTTCTTATCTATCTTCACTTCGATGATTATCTGTTATGTCAACAACAATCCAAAAAGGGGGAGATTGTTGGTGCAATGATAAGCCCCTTATGTTTTGGAGTTTGTTGTCATAAACAGTTTGGAACTTATGTGTTTGCTAGTGCACACAGAGTAATAGGTCCCTGGAGTAATCAAGGAGTTTGATGAAAATGACGAAGATAATCTCCCTGCGACGCAGCGAAGGTTATCACCGAAGATAAAGCTAACGAGAGTGACCCCTAAAAATTGCTGAAGTTTAAGCAATTGGTTCGGTGATTGTTCGAATCAAATGACTGCGTTCGAGGAAGAATGAAGACGAAGTGAAGACGTGGCATTTATTTCATTGTTCTTCTTCTTTCATTGAGTCATTGGACCACCATCCTATTAAGAGGGGTATAGCGTTCCGAAGCTTTGATTCTCTGATGCTAAACCCAAACCTATGAAAGCTGTGAAAGAAATCTCTTTGTGCTCCGAGCAAATACTTGCCAACAAGAGACTGTGATCTTCTTCGCTGCGAGAGATTTGCCTCGGACCGAGGACTTAGCATTACTTGTTCCTCAAGTAATGTTACCGTTTCTCCAAAATCCGACCGTTGAGAACGTGTCGGTTGGCCATTGGCTGGACCTCGTGTCCAAAATGGTCATTTCCCATCTGGGAAGGCTGCAGCTGTAAATAGCCACCCTGCGCCGGCTTTGTCCGGTGGCTGCTCCGTTTGATTTCTGAGAAGATTGTTGAGCAACCCCCTCTCTGAGCAATTTGAGTTTAAAATCCACTGAGAGAAAAACCCTAGAGCCGAAGAATTAGATAGTGGTTCAGCATCACTGGAATCTAAGTTTAGTACGCTCCGCCTATTACTCTTGAGCTGCAAACTTTCTAGACAGTTAGGTGTCAAGTTCTTCAGAGATCAAGAGTAATTGTGGTTCTCGAAGAAGAAGTCTGTAAAGGTTTGGAGATCGCCTTCAAGTATCTACCACGAGTGATCGGCATCGGTTGACGAATCGATTGTCGAGGAGAATAGGGTGAAGAGAGTTTATCTTCCATGTTAAGTCACAGCCCCTCCAACCAGATGTAGTCCTTGTGCAGAAGGATGAACTGGTCGAACAAATACCTTGTCGCCATCGAGCATCTTCGGTCACCTCTGTTACTCAAGTTTACCTTCAATGCATTCTATTCATGTATTTTACTTTGATGCATGCTTTAGTTTCCCTTCGGTTATCTGTTGTAGTTCATCTTAGTATGTTTATTGTTTATTCCGTTGCTAGGTTCTGAGAGATTTAAGTTTTCCGAAGAAAATTAAAAAATCCCATTCACCCCCCCCCCCTCTGGTAGACATACATCGTTCCTACACTCTGTTCTCGAGAGATCCCATCTGGGGACCTTTTCTGGCACTCTGCCTGAGGGGGAATCGATCACGGAGGGGTTCTTCATCAACCTTGCTGCCCCTCCGATGATGTGTGAGTAGTTTACCACAGACCTACGGGTCCATAGTTAGTAGCTAGATGGCTTCTTCTCTCTCGATGTTTCTCAATATAATGTTCTCCTTGTTGTTCTTGGAGATCTATTTGATGTAATGACTTTTTGCGGTGTGTTTGTTGAGATCCGATGAATTGTGAGTTTATGATCAGATCTATCCATGAATATTATTTGAGTTTTCTCTGAACTCTTTTATGCATGATTAATATAGCCTCATATTTCTTCTCCGATTTATTGGTTTGGTTTGGCCAACTAGATTGATTTATCTTGCCATGGGAAGAGGTGCTTTGTAATGGGTTCGATCTTGCGGTGCTCAATCCGAGTGATAGAAAGGGACATGACATATTGGTATGTATCGTTGCTATTAAGGGTAAAAATATGGGGTTTATTCATACGTGAGTTTATCTTGTCTACATCATGTCATCTTGCCTAATGCATTACTCCATTTTTCCATGAACTTAATACACTAGATGCATGCTGGATAGCGGTCGATGTGTGGAGTAATATTAGTAGATGCAGAATCGTTTCGGTCTACTAATCTTAGACGTGATGCCTATATGTTTGATCATTGCCTTGGACATCGTCATAATTATTTGCTTTTCTATCAATTTGCTCAACAGTAATTTGTTTACCCACCGTATGCTATTTTCTCGAGAAAAGCCTCTAGTGAAACTATGCCCCTCAGGTCTATCTTTTATCATATAAAAAATCCTAAAAATACTTTGCTGCAATTTTCTTTTATTTATTTTATTTTGTATTTTTTCAGGTCTATCTATCAAATCCTAGACAAATTAATCTTGCCTGTAACCATTGAGTGGTTGACAACCCCTCGACGCGTTGGGTTGCAAGTATTTGTTGTTTGTGTGCAGGTGTTGTTTACATAGTGTTGCTTAGTTCTCCTACTAGATTGATAACCTTGGTTTCATAACTGAGGAAAATACTTATCTCTGCTGTATTGTACCATCCCCTCCTCTTCGGGGAAATCCCAAAGCAGCTCACAAGTAGCATGGTACTTGACCGACGCACCCACACAGAACCCCCTCCCCTTCTCTCCATCCCACACGATCATTGGGAGACATGATCGATGGAGAAGAGGGTTGGAGAGGAATGAGAAAGAAGCAAAGCCACATGATTGTATTTGGACGGCTCACAAAACCGACCTAGGTAACTACTATTTTTCCAAGCTACTTACATACTCCCTCCGTGCCGATGCATAAGTTATCTTACGATATCCAAATAAATCCCAAAACACTTAGGCGTGGTGCACTAACTCCCACTTTGTTTCTTGTGTTTTGACATGAATAAATGAATCAACCAATAAGGGACATGAGGTGTGTATGTTTTTAATGACTTGAGACTACCTAGCACGGCATGTAGTGGTCAGTTCATTGCACGCAATGATATTAATTAGCAAATAAACATGAAGCTCTCTCGTTTTCCCCTCCACCTTGGTCACGGAGTAAGATACGGAGGGAGTAGTATAGGAGTATAGCCGGAACATGCTAAGTTGGACCCCTAAATGCGGGCACGGACCGGGCACACCTCAATCATTCCTTCAAACAGCCGAACACCTCAATTAGCACGCCTCAAAGCCATTCAAAGACAGGCAACACGCATCTTTCGGCTACTTAATCAAGTGTTACGCTTCACGAGTTGAAAAGTAAAGGGCGGTACACTTATTATAATGGTACTTATGCTAGTATGAATAACTATTGTACATGTGGGCTACTAGGCTGGCTATAGGTGAGGTGCCAACTTCATATATGCTTTCGGTGTTACGCTCCAGTACAAGTGTTCGGTTTACAAGTTCGAAATGAAAAGGTAGTACATTGATACTACCCCTGTCGCGTTCAAGTCGCTGATACGTCCATTTTGCATCATGTTTTTTGATATGTCTCCAACGTATCTATAATTTTAGATTGTTCCATGTTGTTATATTATCATTCTTGGATGTTTTACAATCATTTTATAGCAACTTTATATCATTTTTTGGGACTAACCTATTGACATAGTGCCCAGTGCCAGTTGCTGTTTTCTGCTTGTTTTTTACTTCACAGGAAATCAATACCAAACGGAGTCCAAACGACTGAAACTTTTTGGAGATTTTTTTTGGACCAGAAGACATCCAGTGGGCCAAAGAAGTACCGAAGAGGGGGCCCGAGGTGAGCACAAGACACCAGGGTGCGCCTGGGCCCCCAGGCGCGCCCTGATGGGTTGTGCCCACCTCGGTGACCTCCCGCACCGCCTCTTTGCTCTATAAATACCCCAATATTCCAAAAACCCTAGGGGAGTCGACGAAAATCAATTCCAGCCGCCGCAAATTCCAGAAACCACAGATCCAATCTAGACACCATCACGGAGAGGTTCATCATCCTCATTGGTGCCTCTCCGATGATGCGTGAGTAGTTCATTGTAGACCTACGGGTCCGTAGTTAGTAGCTAGATGGCTTCCTCTCTCTCATTTGATTCTCAATACAATGGTCTCTCGGAGATCTATTTGATGTAACTCTTTTTGCGATGTGTTTGTTGGGATCCTATGAACTTTGAGTTTATGATCAGATCTATGTTTTTATCCATGAAAGTTATTTGAGTCTTTTGATCTCTTATATGCATGATTACTAATAGCCTCGTATTTCTTCTCCGATATTTGGGTTTTGTTTGGCCAACTTGATCTATTTATCTTGCAATGGGAAGAGGTGCTTTGTGATGGGTTCGATCTTACGGTGCTTGATCCCAGTGACAGAAGGGGAAACGACACGTATGTATCATTGCTATTAAGGACAACAAGATGGGGTCTATTTCTACAAAAATAGATCTTGTCTACATCATGTCATCATTCTTATTGCATTACTCCATTTCTCCATGAACTTAATACACTAGATACATGCTGGATAGCGGTCGATGTGTGGAGTAATAGTAGTAGATGCAGGCAGGAGTTGGTCTACTAATCTTGGACGTGATGCCTATATAATGATCATTGCCTGGATATCGTCATCATTATTTGAAGTTATATCAATTGCCCAACAGTAATTTGTATACCCACCGTTTGCTATTTTTCTCGAGAGAAGCCACTAGTGAAACCTACGGCCCCCAGGTCTCTTCTTTAATATATTTGCCTTCGCGATCTATTCTTATTTGCTTTTATTTTCAGATCTATTAATCCAAAAATACAAAAATACCTTGCTGCATTTTTTACTTATTTATTTTATCTCGCGTTCCCACGAGATCTATTTATCCAATCTACTACAATTTATCTATCTTTTTACCCGTGAGGGATTGACAACCCCTCTCTTACGTCGGGTTGCAAGTATTTGTTCTTTGTGTGCAGGAGCTGTTTACGTGGTGTTGCGTGGTTCTCCAACTGGTTCGGAAACCTTGGTCTCATCACTGAGGGAAATACCTACCGTTGCTGTGCTGCATCATCCCTTCCTCGTTGGGGAAATACCGATGTAGTTCAAGCAAACATCATTTTCCTACTGTTATTTATAATGTTTTTATGCATAATAATGCCTTTTGGAGTAATTCTAATGCCTTTTCTCTCATAATATGCAAGGTTTACACAAAGAGGGGGAATGCCGGTAGCTGGAATTCTGGGCCTGAAAAAGCCATGTCAGAGTTACCTATTCTGCACATCTCCAAATGAGCTGAAAATTTACGGAGAATTATTTTGGAATATATAAAAAATACTGGAGCAAATAACTACCGGAGGGGGCCACCGTGGTGAGCACAGGACACCATGGCGCACCTGGGCCCCCAGGCGCACCCTGGTGCGTTGTGCCCAGCACGGCCCACCTCCGATGCCCATCTTCTGGTTTATAGGTCATTTTGACCTAGAAAAATCAAGGGGGGACATTCGGGATGAAGTGCCGCCATCTCGAGGCGGAACTTGGGCAGGAGCACTTTTGCCCTCCGGCGGAGCGATTCCGCTAGGGGAACTTCCCTCCCGGAGGGGGAAATCATCGCCATCGTCATCACCAACAACTCTCCCATCTTTGGGAGGGCAATCTCCATCAACATCTTCAACAGCACCATCTCCTCTCAAACCCTAGTTCATCTCTTGTGCTCAATCTTTGTACCAGAACCTCAGATTGGTACATGTGGGTGACTAGTAGTGTTGATTACATCTTGTAGTTGATTACTATATGGTTTATTTGGTGGAAGATTATATGTTCAGATCCATTATGCTATTTAATATCCCTCCAATCTTGAGCATGATTATTATTTGTGAGTAGTTACTTTTGTTCTTGAGGTCACGGGAGAAGTCATGTTGCAAGTAATCATGTGAACTTGATATGTGTTCGATATTTTGATGATATGTATGCTGTGATTCTCTTAGTGGTGTCATGTGAACGTCGACTACATGGCACTTCACCATATTTGGGCCTAAGGGAATGCATTGTGGAGTAGTTATTAGATGATGGGTTTCTAGAGTGACAGAAGCTTAAACCCTAGTTTATGGGCTACTTCGTAACGGACCGATTTGGATCCAAAAGTTTAATGCTATGGTTAGATTTTATCTTAATACTTTTCTTGTAGTTGCGGATGCTTGTGAAGTGGTTAATCATAAGTAGGAGATTTGTTCAAGTAAGAACAGCACCTAAGCACCGGTCCACCCACATATCAAATTATCAAAGTAGCGAACACGAATCAAACCAACATGATGAAAGTGTCATGGTGAAATTCCCGTGTACCCTCAAGAACGCTTTGCTTATCATAAGAGATCGTTTTGGCCTGTCTTTTGCCACAAAAGGATTGGGCTACCTTACTGCACTTTATTTACCATTCCCGTTACTTGCTCATTACAAACTATCTTGCTATCAAATTACTTGTTAACTACTATTTCAGTGCTCGCAGAAAATACCTTGCTGAAAACCACTTGTCATTTCCTTCTGCTCCTCGTTGGGTTCGACACTCTTACTTATCGAAAGGACTACGATTGATCACCTATACTTGTGGGTCATCAAGACTCTTTTCTAGTGCCGTTGCCGGGGAGTGAAGCGCTCTTGGTAAGGAAAAATTATTACTATGTGCTGAAATTTATTGTCACTTGTTACTATGGAGAACCATCCTTTGAGGGGTTTGTTTGGGGTATCTTCATCTCTACCGGAAGCACTATTAGTTGCCCCTCAACCCACTGCACCTACTGAAAATATTGGTTATGAAATTCCTTTGGGTATGATAGAACAACTGCTAGCCAATCCTTATGCAGGAGATGGAACTGAACATCCTGATATGCACTTGATATATGTGGATGAAATTTGTGGATTATTTAAGCTTGTAGGTTTATCCGGAGATGAAGCTAAGAAGAAGGTTTTCCCTTTATCTTTGAAGGGAAAAGCATTGACATGGTATAGGCTATGCTATGATATTGGATCTTGGAACTGGAATCGATTGAAACTGGAATTTCACCAAAAAAATTATCCTATGCATCTAGTTCATCGTTATCGGAATTATATATATATATATATAACTCTTGGCCTCGTGAAGGAGAAAGTATCGCTCTAGCTTGGGGAGGCTTAAGTCAATGTTATATTCATGCCCCAATCATGAGCTCTCTAGAGAAATTATTATTCAGAATTTTTATGCTCGGCTTTCTCATGATGATCGATCCATGCTCGATACTTCTTGTATTGGTTCTTTTATGAAGAAGACTATTGAATTCAGGTGGGATCTCTTAGAAAGAATTAAATGCAACTCTGAAGATTGGGAACTTGACAAAGGTAAAGAGTCAGATATTAAGCTTGAATTTGATTGTGTTAAATCTTTTATGAATATCGATGCTTTTCACAAGTTTAGCACTAAATATGGACTTAACTCTGAGATAGTAGCCTCTTTTTGTGAATCTTTTGCTACTCATGTTGATCTCCCTAAGGAGAAGTGGTTTAAATGTCATCCCCCTATTAAACAAAAAATTAAAGAACCAGTCATAGCTAAAGATGAAACTATTATTTACAATGTTGATCCAGTTGTGCTGCCTACTGCTTATATTGAAAAACCACCTTTCCCTGTTAGGATAAAGGAACATGCTAAGGTTTCAACTGTGGTTCGCAAAAGTAATACTAGAGCACCTAAACCTGCTGAACAAGTTAAAGTAGAACCTAGTGTTGCTATGGTTAAAGATCTCCTGGTAGAAAATATTGATGGGCATGTTATTTACTTCTGCGATGATGCTGCTAGAATTGCTAAACCCGATGAAGAAGATAAACATAGACCTATTGTTGGCATGCCTGTTGTCTCAGTCAAAATAGGAGATCATTGTTATCATGAATTATGTGATTTAGGTTCTAGCGTGAGTGTTATTCCTTTTACCTTATACAAAGAAATTATGAATGACATAGCACCCGCTGAAATAGAAGACATAGAAGTTACTATGAAACTTGCTAATAGATAAACTATCACACCACTTGGGATTGTTAGAGATGTTGAAGTCTTGTGTGGGAAAATAAAATACCCTACTAATTTTCTAGTTCTTGGTTCCCCACAAGATGATTTTTGTCCCCTTATCTTTGGTAGACCTTTCCTGAACACCGTGAATGCTAAAATAGATTGTGAAAAACAAACTATCGGTGTTAGCTTTGGTAATGAGTCTCATGAATTTAATTTCTTCAAGTTTAGTAGACAACCACATAAGAAAGAATTACCTAGTAAGGATGAAATAATTGGTCTTGCTTCTATTGTTGTGCCCCCTACTGATCCACTAGAACAATATTTGCTAGACCATGAAAATGATATGCATACACATGAAAGAAATGAAATAGATAAAATTTTCTTTGAACAATGACCTCTGCTCAAACATAATTTGCCTATTGAAACTTTAGGAGGTCCTCCTCCACCTAAAGGTGATCTTGTGTTTGAATTGAAACAATTGCCTGACACTTCGAAATATGCTTATCTCGATGAGAAAAAGATATATCCTGTTATTATTAGTGCTAATTAACCTTTCAGAACATGAAGAAGAAAGATTATTGAAAATTCTGAAGAAGCACCGTGCTGCCATTGGATATGCTCCTGATGATCTTAAGGGCATTAGTCCCACTCTCTGTCAGCACAAGATTAATATGGAACCTGGTGCTAAACCCGTTGTTGATCATCAACGACGTTTGAATCCTAAGATGAAAGAAGTGGTAAGAACTGAAATATTAAAGCTTCTGGAAGCAGGTATAATCTATCCCATAGCTGATAGTAGATGGGTAAGTCCCGTTCATTGTGTCCCTAAGAAGGGAGGTATTACTGTTGTTTCGAATGATAAAAATGAACTTATTCCACAACGAATTGTTACTGGATACAGAATGGTTATTGATTTCAGAAAATTAAACAACGCAACTAAAAAAGATCATTACCCTTTGCCTTTTATTGATCAAATGTTGTAAAGATTATCTAAGCACACACACTTTTGCTTCCTTGATGGATATTCTGGTTTTTCTCAAATACCCTGTCACACCCTGATCAAGAGAAAACAACCTTTACTTGCCTTGTTCGAACTTATGCATATAGACGTATGCCTTTTGGTTTATGCAATGCACCTCTTACCTTTCAAAGATGTATGACTGCTATATTCTCTGATTTTTGTGAAAATATTGTTGAGGTTTTCATGGATGATTTTTTAGTTTATGGAACTTCTTTTGATGATTGCTTGAGCAACCATGATCGAGTTTTGCAGAGATGTGAGCAAACTAATCTTGTCTTGAATTGGGAGAAGTGTCACTTTATGGTTAATGAAGGTATTGTCTTGGGGCATAAAATTTCTGAACGAGGTATTGAGGTGGATAAAGCTAAAGTTGATGCAATTGAGAAAATGCCATGTCGTAAATATATTAAAGGTATTCGTAGTTTCCTTGGTCATGTTGGTTTCTATAGGAGGTTTATTAAAGACTTCTCTAAAATTTCTAGGCCTCTTACAAATCTTTTACAAAAAGGATGTTACATTTGTTTTTTATGATGATTGTGTAGAAGCCTTTGAAACACTTAAGAAAGCCTTAACTTCTGCACCTATTGTTCAACCACCTGATTGGAACTTGCCTTTTGAAATTATGTGTGATGCTAGTGATTATGCTGTTGGTGCTGTTCTAGGACAAAGAGTTGATAAGAAATTAAATGTTATTCATTATGCTAGCAAAACTCTAGACAGCGCCCAAAGAAATTATGCTACTACTGAAAAAGAATTTTTAGCAGTTGTGTTTGCTTGTGACAAATTCAGATCTTATATTGTTGATTCCAAAGTGATTGTAATATCTTATGGAAAAGAAAGATGCTAAACCTAGACTCATTAGGTGGGTTCTTTTGCTATAAGAATTTGATTTACATATTACTGATAGAAAAGGAGCTGAGAACCCCGTAGCTGATAACTTGTCTAGGTTAGAAAATATCCTTGATGACCCAGTACCTATTGATGATAGTTTTCCTGATGAACAATGATACGTCTCCAACATATCTATAATTTTTTATTGTTCCATGCTATTATATTATCCATCTTGGATGTTTTATATGCATTTATATGCTATTTTATATTATTTTTGGGACTAACCTAGAGCCCAGTGCCAGTTTCTGTTTTTTTCCTTGTTTTTGAGTTTTACAGAAAAGGAATATCAAACGGAGTCCAAACGAGCTGAAAATTTACGGTGATTTTTTATGGACCAGAAGAAGCCCACGGAGCATCGGAGTTGGGCCAGAAGAGTCCCGAGGTGACGGCAAGGGTGGAGGGCGCCCCCCTAGGGCGCGCCCCCTGTCTTGCCGCTGCCTCGTGGACCCCCCCTGACGTGAGACCGACGCCAAAAATTCCAATAAATCCCGAAACCCCCAGAAATAAACCTAGATCGGGAGTTCCGCTGCCGCAAGCCTCTGTAGCCACGAAAAACCAATCGAGAGCCCGTTCCGGCCCCCTGCCGGAGAGGGAAACCATCATCGCTGGCCATCTTCATCATCCCGCGGTCTCCATGACGAGGAGGGAGTAGTTCACCCTCGGGGCTGAGGGTATGTACCAGTAGCTATGTGTTTGATCTCTCTCTCTCTCTCGTGTTCTTGATTTGGCACGATCTTGATGTACCGCGAGCTTTGTTACTATAGTTGGATCATATGGTGTTTCTTCCCCTCTACCTTCTTGTGATGAATTGAGTCTTGCTCTTTGAGGTTTCGTTATGTTGGATTGAGTATTGGATTTGAGAACACTTGATGTATGTCTTGTGATGGGATATCTGTGGTGACAATGGGATGTTCTATTGATTCACTTGATGTATGTTTTGGCACTCAACTCGCAGATTCCCAAGGTGACATTGGGGTAATCTATGCATAGGGGTTGATGCACGTTTTCGTCCTACGTTCTCCGATAGAAACTTTGGAGTGAATCTTTGTTGCACGTTGAGGGATTGCCAGATGATTCAATTATGTTATCATTGTTGAGAGAACTTGCACTAGTGAAAGTATGAACCCTAGGCCTTGTTTCCAAGCATTGCAATACCGTTTTTGCTCACTTTTGTTACTAGTTTCCTTGCTGTTTTTATATTTTCAGATTACAAAAACCTATATCTACCATCCATATTACACTTGTATCACCATCTCTTCGCCGAACTAGTGCACCTATACAATTTACCATTGTATTGGGTGTGTTGGGGACACAAGAGACTCTTTGTTATTTGGTTGCAGGGTTGTTTGAGAGAGACCATCTTCATCCTATGCCCCCCATGGATTGATAAACCTTAGGTCATCCACTTGAGGGAAATTTGCTACTGTCCTACAAAACTCTGCGCTTGGAGGCCCAACACGAGTTTACAAGAAGAAGGTTGCGTAGTAGACATCAAGCTCTTTTCTGGTGCCGTTGCCGGGGAGGTTAGTGTTTGAAGGTATATCTTTAGATCTTGCAATTGAATCTTTTAGTTTCTTGTTTTATCACTAGTTTAGTATATAAAATAAAACTACAAAAAAATGGAATTGAGGTTGCCTCTTATGCTTCATCTTTTTAATGTCTTTCGTGAAAATGATGGAAAGGAAAATTGTGCCAAAGTGTTAGAAGAAGAAGTTAATAAAATGTTTGGCATAAAATCTTTGAATGATGAGCATGATTGCAATGTTGTTAGTGTGAATTCTTTGAATACCCATGATGCTAATGATATGCAAAGCTACAAACTTGGGGATGCTATGTTTGATGAAGATGATATTTTTAGTCCCCAACTTTTGATGAGAATATTTATTATGTTGATAGCATGCCTCTTGTCGTGGACTTAACACGGCAGATGCCCTAGCAAAAGGACTTAGGTGTGGAACCATCGCAACTAGGTTAGCTTGAAGGGGTTAAACGGGACAAAGGACACAGAGAATTTACCCAGGTTCGGCCCCTCTCAACGAGGTAAAAGCCTACTCCTGCTTTAGGTTGTATTGCTTGGGTTTCGATTACCAGGGAGCGAATACGCTTGACCTAGTTCTCGATTGATTGTTCCTTCAGTTAACCCGACGCCGGGTCACCCCTTTATATACACAGGTTGATGCCCGACGGCTTACAGAGTCCCGACCAGCTCATACACTATGTGTCCGGCTCGATAACCAACTAACTTGCCTTACAATATAAGTTAAACATATGGCGGTTCATTCCCATGGGCCTTAAGTTGCCCCCGGGTCTTGTGCCTTCAATAAGCTTGCTTTATGGATTGCCATATTCACATCTTCCTGGGCTTCCTCATCATGAGCCGCCAGTGGCATGACCCGGCCCCTCCTGGGCGGGTCATACCCAATAGTTATATCCCCAACATTAGGCCCCAGGTTGATTTGAACTTGTTAACATCAATCTTTAGTGCTTGACTTAACAAATTTTGCATCATCAACTTTTATGAGCTTGCTATAACCCGCCATGATGTCATCTTGCATTAATTTCGCACGAAGCCTAGAAATATCTCAACAGATCTTTTACCTTTAATGGACCTCCCGAAAATCGAGGCGTCCGCATTGCCACATAATTATTTTTTTCAGCCTCCTCGATTCCCGCGCGTGCCTTTTATCCATATCCTTATAAATAGGGACAGGGGTCCTTTTCATTTTTCCCCTTGCCTTCTCATCTTCGTCTTCCTCCTCGCAACACCCACGCGCGCCCGATCTCCTCCGCCGTCGACCTCGTCAACTGCCTCAACTCCGGCCGCTGCATCAACCTGAATGAATCAGAGCACCGCGACGCACCACCGCTGTCCAGCAGCATCAGTAAGTACTTTCCTTTCTCATAGCAGATCTACATTAGGGTTTTCACCGTTCATCGGTGTTCTTCTCCATTCCTCATTCTCCTCCCTAGACTGCTTAGTTTGACCTGCAAATGGTACTGAAATCGCGCGGTAGTAGCTTTAGCATTCATTTTCAATAGCAGAAGACATTCCCTCTGTAGAAGATCTCATCTAAACACACGAGCTCTGCTGCTGCCGCCCCCTTAGGTTTAGAATTTATTTTATTTTCTGAACTGCTGTAGATCCAAAATTATAGCGCCAATCTGTGAAACTTGTTTTCTCCAGCACTTAGTAAAATTTAGCTCTCCTCCAGATCCATAGCCATTAGCCCTTCATGGCGGTTTAAATAATAACTTGTAATCCGCCAAGTGCGTGCCGGCTTAACTCCGAATCCCTTTTTAAACTGTCAATTCAATGTTGATATAACCCGGCTATACCTTACCGGTTTAATCCTGTTTTACATCATCTCTTTTAGGCCGTGCACCATAATCATGACTAAGACCGTTACTACATGCGACTGGGTCCCTTCTATCATCACAGAAAAAATGCTTGACGACTATGTCAAAACAGGCATCTTGTCAGCAAAAAATGTCATCCACTGGCATGTTCCAAACACAGATGAAGTCAGACCTCAGCTGCAGGATAATGAGGTTATTGTTTTTACTGATCACATAAACCGGGGCTTCTCACCGCCCGGGTCAAAATTCTTCCACGATGTTTTGCATTTCTTTCAACTCCATCCTCAAGACATCGGACCCAATTCCGTTTCAAATATTTGCAATTTCCAAGTCTTCTGCGAAGTGTATCTTCAAGAAGAACCCAGCGTTGAACTCTTCAGAGAGTATTTTTTATTTAAACCGCCAGAATGAGTTCACTGACAGGCCCATCTTAGAGCTTGGGGGAGTCTTGATTCAACGACGAAGAGACGCCTTTTTTCCTTCTGCTATGCTTCCAAGTCATCCTAAGGACTGGAATCAAACTTGGTTCTATTGCCAAGACACATCTCCAGCCGAAGAAAATCCCCTACCGGGTTATCGTGGCCATCGGCTCAGCCCAAAGCACCCTCTTCCGGACCGGCTTACCACCGCTGAACGAGCCAAATATATGCCTACCTTTTCAAAAGTTAGAGCATTGATGGCCAATGGGTTGACTGGTGTCGATCTGGTCCGTTGTTGGGTAGCTTGGAGGATTATACCTTTAAGCCGTCGGCCCGGTTTAATGTGCACATATACTGGTGATGTCAAAGATCCATTGCACCACTGCCAAGTACATTTGTCTGATAAAGCAATCAATGACATGACCAAGACCCTTCTAGGGGAAAGCTTAGAGAGCTGCAGCAAAGTGGGGTTGAACCCCTTTTGCAAACTTAACCCGCCACCAGATGTAAGCTCTCCAATCCATTTATTTTGCTTCACTGTTTATATGATCTACATATTTCTTACCTTTCTGTGGCTTAAACAGGCTGCATCTGCCTTTTGGAACAAGAAGTATGATGAGAAAGCGGCCAAGAAAGCCAGGGCTAAGACTAAAGTCCTTAAGAAGAATAAGAAGAAATCAAACGCCTCAGAACTGTTTAATTTGGAGGAGGAGGATGAGTCAGAGGTAGACCTTGATTCCCTTGGTTCTTTTTCTTGAATTATCTTACTGACACTGATTGCTATCAGGACGACGCGGAAACCAACCAGGCGGATGATGAAGAGGTAACTATTATTTCCTCCGACTCAGAGCCTTTGCCAAGACATAAAATTCGACAAGTGACCCGGAAAGTAAGGTTTTCTCACACCTTAGCTTACTTGGATCCCAACTTTATTTTGAAGCAACAACAGCATGAGAACCGGCGCAGAACTCGGACTAGTGGAGGCAGAGAGCTATCCTTCGGGTTACCCAATACACCAGCCCCACGCAAGCGCCGCCAAGAGGTGCTTCAGAATTCAAACTCTTTCTATCCAGAGGCGGGTCTTATTCGCCAACCACTTAATCTTTACGACTCGAATTATCAGGGGACTTCTCATTCTTCCTCTGGCGACTCATCTCAGACCCAGCTGCCGGCTTTCAAAACTGCCCCTGGGTAATGACTTTTTGTCTGCTATCTCGCATTTCTATACATATACTGACCTCTTCAACCCTTTCTTAGTGGGATGGCAGAGCCTAGCAAGAAGGCGAGGACAAATAAACCAGTCGAGGATCCAAAAGCCCATGAACCGGAAAAACAAGCACCAGTATCTGAAGCCTCCGTGCAACACCCGGAGGAACTTGGTGATGACCCGCCACCAGAGAACCCTGGCGCCTCCACCGATCATATGAATATTGACCCTTTGGGTGCTAAACCGCCAAGCCCAATCAAGCCTTCAGAACAAAATACTGAAGATGTTCTGATTACCGGCTCTAGCTTCCAAGAGCCAGGGAATCCCACTATCCTGGCAAAACATTCTGCCAAGGAAGAATTGGTTGAAAAGCGCAAGGTCAAGTTTGACATGGCCAATTATTCTCATCTGAGCATCAGTGAAGTATTCTCCAGCTACCTCAGTCAAGTGCACACTAGCCGTGATCTTGAGATTGATATGGTCAAACAAATGCATCCGAAATATGAGGTACAAACTTCTGCTTCGTCTGTGTAAGATATATTTCTCCAGCACCCAAGTCTTAGTCATAGGACAAATTGTATTGACTCTGGCAAAGACTTCAACCATTATATCATAAAAGTAACTTCAAGCCATAGCCCCCATGAACTGGCTTGTCTTTGAAAAAAGATGAGCCGGATCAATTAAATTATTTTCGGAATAAAATCTCACCTCATAGCCCTCACAGGCCGGGTTATCTTTGAAAAAGATGAACCAGGTTTTGTCTGTCACTGCCTTATAAAAGAAACTTTCTGCACCCATTAGCCCCCAAGTGCCAAGTGCTATTGCTTGCAAAGGGCTTGGGACTTTTTCCTGTATTTATACGGTGACATAACTGTTGATAATTGTTCAACCTCTTGCTTACAGGAGGCCTCAACTCAATTTCAATCTCAATTGGCCGATTTAAAAACCCGACTTGAACGGCAAGAAGCTGAGATCCAGAAAGCTGACTCCAAGTTCAAATTTAGCTTGGATGAAACGGAAAAGCTTAAAATGGGGTTTAATGCAGAGAGAACCGCCTGGGCTGAAGAAAAGACTGCCTTGGTGCAGAGAGCAGAAAACGCTGAAGCCTCTTTGCAAGAGGTCACTGCAGAACTTTCCGGCCTAAAACATCATATTACGCAGATGACTGCCGCTATTTTTGGTAAGTAATACTTAGATACTGTAATCAATTCCAAGGCTCTATTTTGTAAGCCGCCTAGTGACTTGACGACGTATTATGTTGTACAGGCCCCAGGAGCACCAATCTTGGCCAGGATATGCTGATAAAACTCAAGGCGGTTTACACACTAGTGGAGCAATTATATACAGGTGCTCAGCGCACCATAGCTACCATCTCGCAAACCAAATAAGCACCGTCTCTTATTAGTGATGTTTTAACCAAGCTTTCTGTCCTGCCCGCAAGAATTGAAGAAATCAAGCGGTCGGTTGCTAGAGCCGGTGCTATTACGGCCTTGAGCCGGGCGAAGGCATGGCAATCAGAATTAGACCCGGCCGAGCTAGCTACTGGCTGCCCCAGTTTCAAAGAGGATGGGTCTCCCTTTGATAAGAAAGACTTTGCTGCTTGTGTGAAAGAGATGCATCCGCTAGCGAGTAAACCCGCCGAAGAAGCAGACCTGTCGAGATATTAGGCGGCTTATGCAGCGGATAATTCAAAAATGCCAACGCCGGCTTATGAAGTTGTGGATATTATCCCTCCAATCCGTAAGCATACTTTTGCTCCTGAAATTGATCCGTCTGAACTTATCGATGATGAAGCTGAGTTTCAAGCCTTGACTGGCATCGATTGGTCATCGCCTAACTTTCAGACGATGGAAGAAGAAGAAACGGCGCAGGATGACCCAGACGCCTCAACACGCCAAGGCCAAGACAACTAATCCAAGGGCCGGCTTATCATCCACAGCATGGGATCCTGTGTTCATAAAAAAACACTTATTCTTTTGGGCCGTCCGATGCCTTGTAATAGGCTAGTTGAAAACAATTATCTGTCATGCCATCGTGCATGTTTATTTGCATAACACTTTTGAACCGCCAATCTCATGTTGAAGATCTGGTACTTATGCTTATAATATCAAGAATCATGCAGACCATATTCATCATACTCCCTACACACAGGCAGATAATACGCGCCCTGGTGGTTTACCCCAGGGCGGGTCATAATGCCCCATATAAAGCTCACTGGTGACTGTATAGCCCATAACCAGGGCAGGCTATTAAAACCTCGCATATTCATATAACAAGTAAATAACATACCTATGCAATTTATTCATACTGCCGGCTTTACAACGCCATATGCAGCAAGGACAACAGCCCAAGCACAACGCCCAAAATGCATAATCAAAACATACTGGCGACTTATAGTCCAAAGCCAGGCCGGGTTATCGAAACTCCGGATATACTCAAATATGAGTCATAAAGATCAAGGCTACATGGCCTGAATCAAATTTAAACCATATGTTAATATGATACAAAAGATGACCCAAAAAGATGTTCAAAGCAAATGCAAATCAGATAAAACAAGGCCTTCATAGGCTGCCAAGCCTCAATATCAAGTGCTATTCAAGGGCTGCACAGCCACAGAGTTAATCCTTTATTCAAACATGTAAACCGGGCCTCACATGACCAATCGCCGTTTTAACTTTGACAAGTTCAGGGTCTTTATAAGATTGACTGTCAAGAGTACAGCGAGTCATTCCAGGATTACCTGGTCGGAGTGGCAGGTATACAAAGGCAGGATAACCCGGATTTTTGGTGAATACACCTGGCGTCCAAGCCGATCAAAAGGGTAATTAAAGCTTTGTTCATTAAACAGGAAGCCCCCAAGTGATTGTTGTGATCACGGCGTATAAGCCGGACCAGTAGGGCAATCATAGCTATACTCAAATGAGCAGGAAGCCCCCAAGTAATTTTTATCAAGGCATACAAGTCGGATCAAGAGGGTAGTCACAGCTATGCTCAATGAGAAGGAAGCCCTCAAGTGATCTTATGAACCAACAATAAAGACTCAGATACTCAGAAATGAAACGACAGAGACCCTGAATTATCGGGGATGCTGGCTTTATTATACTTAATCATAATATATACATGAGTGAAAATATGTACAACACAAGAACTAGTAATTCAAGTGTAATAAGGCCGAAGATGAGCAATATTCCACGGCCGGCGGGTCTCCTCCTCAGACTTGCGTGAGTCTTTGTGCTCTTGAATATCGATGAGGTAGTATGATCCGTTGTTCAGATTTTTGCTGACCACAAAGGGCCCTTCCCAAGGTGGGGACAACTTGTGCATGTCTGTTTGATCCTGTATGAGTCGGAGCACCAAGTCCCCTTCTTGAAAGGTCCGGGTTTTAACCCGGTGGCTATGATAATGGCGCAGATCTTACTGGTAGATCACCGAACGGGCTACCGCAAGGTCGCGTTCTTCATCCAGAAGGTCAATAGCATCTTGTCGTGCTTTTTCATTATCAGCTTCAACATAAGCCACCACACGGGGCGAGTCATGACGGATGTCACTAGGGAGAACCGCCTCTGCTCCGTAAACCATGAAGAAAGGCGTGTAACTCGTGGATCTGTTGGGGGTAGTATTGATACTCCAAAGCACTGAGGGTAACTCCTCAACCCAACAACCCGGCATCCTCTGCAAAGGGACCATAAGCCGGGGTTTTATACCTCTCAAGATTTCTTGATTGGCTCGTTCAGCTTGACCATTGGACTGGGGGTGAGCTACAGATGAAACGTCAAGACGAATATGCTCTTGTTGACAGAATTCTTTCATAGCACCCTTAGACAGATTAGTACCATTATCCGTGATGATACTATGAGGGTATCCAAAATGAAAGATCACCTTTTTAATGAATTGAACCGCCGTCGCTGCATCACATTTGCTGATTGGCTCAGCCTCAACCCACTTTGTAAACTTGTCAACTGCCACCAGGAGGTGAGTCTTTTTGTCCTTGGATATTTTAAAAGGTCCAACCATGTCCAGCCCCCAGACTGCAAACGGCCAAGTAATTGGAATCATCCTCAATTCTTGAGCCGGTACGTGAGCTCGTCTTGAAATTTTTTGACAACCATCACACTTGCTAACCAACTCCTCTGCATCAGCATGAGCCGTCAACCAATAAAATCCATGACGAAAAGCCTTAGCCACAAGAGACTTAGAGCCAGCATGATGGCCACAATCCCCTTCATGAATCTCTCGTAGAATCTCATGGCCTTCCTCAGGAGAAACACAACACTGAAACACCCCTGTAACACTGCATCGGTGCAACTCGCCATTGACAACAGTCATTGACTTAGACCGCCGGGTTATCTCCCTGGCCCAAGTTTCATCTTCAGGTAACTTGCCGCGGGTCATATAAGCCAAATATGGAACTGTCCAATCAGGAATAACATGGAGAGCCGCCACCAACTGCGCCTCCGGGTCAGGAACAGCAAGATCTTCCTCCGTAAGCAATTTTACTGAAGGGTGAGACAAAATATCAAGAAAAACATTAGGTGGTACCAGCTTATGCTGGGACCCCAGCCGGCTTAAAGCATCAGCCGCCTCATTTTTCTTGTGATCAACATGTTCCACTTGATATCCCTTGAAATGTGCAGCAGTAGCATCAACCTCTCGTCGATAAGCCTCCATGAGCGGATCCTTGGAATCCCAAGTTCCTGAAACTTGCTGAGCCACCAAGTCTGAATCGCCAAAACACCTCACCCGGCTTAGATTCATCTCTTTAGCCATCCGAAGACCATGGAGCAAGGCCTCATACTCAGCTGCATTGTTAGTACAAGGGAACATCAACCTTAAGACATACCAAAATTTATCACCTCATGGGGAAGTTAAAATAACTCCAGCCCCCGAGCCTTCCAACTGCCTAGACCCATCAAAATGAATAGTCCAATATGTGTTATCAGGCTTTTCCTCAGGCATCTGCAACTCTGTCCAATCATTGATAAAATCTACAAGCGCTTGAGACTTGATGGCTGTCCGAGGCATATATTTCAAACCATGGGGTCCAAGCTCAATGGCCCATTTGGCCACCCGACCTGTGGCTTCTCTGTTTTGAATGATATGCCCTAAAGGAGCAGAACTAACCACAGTGATGGGATGACCAAGGAAATATTGTTTCAACTTACGACTAGCCATGAACACACCATAAACCAGCTTTTGCCAATGTGGGTATCTCTGCTTGGATTCAATGAGTACCTCACTGACATAGTAAACCGGCCGCTGAACCGGATATTCTTTGCCTGATTCCTTTCTTTCCGCAACAACTGCTACACTAACGGCTCTACTGTTAGTAGCCACATATAATAGCAAGGGCTCCTTATCAATGGGAGCTGCCAGGATTAGCGGCTCAGCCAACTGCTTTTTCAATGCCTCAAAAGCCTGATTAGCAGCATCACTCCATACAAAGCGGTCTGTTTTCTTCATCATCTGATATAAAGGGATAGCCTTCTCTCCCAAGTGGCTTATAAACCGGCTCAAAGCCGCAATACGACCTGCCAGACGCTGAACGTCATTGATACATGCCAGTTTAGCCAAAGAAGTGATAGCCTTGATTTTCTCTGGGTTAGCTTCAATGCCTCTTTCAGAAACCAAAAAACCCAATAGCTTGCTTGCTGGCACGCCAAAGACACACTTAGCCGGGTTAAGCATCATCTTGTAGATCCGGAGATTATCAAAAGTCTCTTTCAAATCATCTATCAAGGTCTCCTTCTTCCTGGATTTTACAACGATATCATCCACATAAGCATGAACATTGCGTCCAATCTGGTTGTGGAGGCAATTTTGAACACACCGCTGATAAGTCGCCTGGGCACTGTTGAGCCCAAAAGGCGTAGACACATAACAGAAGGCTCCGAAGGGAGTGATAAAAGCCATCTTCTCTTGGTCCTTAACAGCCATCTTGATCTGATGATAACCAGAATAAGCATCTAGGAAACTCAAACGCTCACAACCCGCCGTAGCATCGATGATCTGATCAATACGGGGGAGAGCAAAAGGGTCAGCCGGACAAGCCTTATTAAGGTCTGTGTAATCCACACACATACGCCAAGTACCATTCTTCTTAAGTACCAGCACCGGGTTAGCCAACCACTCAGGGTGAAAAACTTCAATAATAAACCCAGCCGCTAAGAGCCGGGCCACTTCTTCACCAATGGCCTTGCGCCTCTCTTCATTAAAACGACGAAGGAATTGCTTGATCGGCTTAAACTTTGGATCAACATTGAGAGTGTGCTCAGCGAGTTCTCTCGGTACACCTGGCATGTCTGAAGGCTTCCATGCAAAGATGTCCCGGTTCTCACGGATGAACTCGATGAGCATGCTTTCCTATTTCGGATCCATATTAGCACTGATACTGAACTGCTTGGATGAGTCGCCAGGAACAAAGTCAACCAGTTTAGTGTCATCGGCCGACTTAAATTTCAACAAGGGGTCATGCTCTGTGGTTGGCTTCTTCAAGGGGGTCATATCCGCCGGGTCAACATTATCTTTGTAGAACTTCAATTCCTCTGTTGCACAAGCAGACTCAGCATAAGCATCATCACCTTCTTCACACTCCAAAGCTATCTTCCTGTTTCCATGCACTGTGATGGTACCCTTGCGACCCGGCATTTTAAGCTGCAGATAAACATAACAAGGCCGTGCCATAAATTTACCATAAGCCGGCCGTCCAAACAAGGCGTGATAAGGACTCTTGATCTTGACTACTTCAAAGGTCAATGTTTCAGCTCTGTAATCATTGTCATCACCAAAGGCCACTTCCAAAGCTATCTTACCCATAGGATACGCCGACTTACCAGGCACTACCCCATGAAAAACAGTAGAAGACGGCTTAAGATCTTTGTCAGTCAAATTCATACGGCGGAAAGTATCATAATAAAGGATATTGATGCTGCTGCCTCCATCCATGAGCACCTTGGTGAACTTATATCCTCCAACCTGAGGAGCAACCACTAAAGCCAATTGACCCGGGTTATCAATCTGGGGCAGGTGATCCTCACGGCTCCATACAGTAGGATGTTCAGACCATCGTAAGTATTGAGGGACTGCCGGTTCAACCGCATTCACCGCCCGCTTACGAATCTTCTGGTCTCGCTTGCATAGACTCATGGTAAACACGTGATACTGACCACTATTCAGCTGCTTCGGATTACTCTGGGAACCGGTCTACTGCTGCTGATTCCCTTGACTAGGTTGCTGATTAAAACCACCTTGACTGCCTTGGCCCTGAAAAGCTGAGCTTGAGCCGCCACCTCCAAAGCCAGGTCCGTGAGAACCGGATCCTGACCCGCCATGTGGGCCATGATTGTTCTGGAAAAAACTAGAATTTCTATACTCCCTCATGATGAAGCAATCTTTCCACAGATGACTGGCCGGCTTCTCTTGCGTACCGTGCTTTGGACAAGGCTGATTCATCATCGCCTCAAGGTTGAACTTCGGCCCACCAAACCGGGGCACTGATGACTTCCCCTTGCGACGCTAATTATTATTCTGCATGTTGGTATTAGCCACAAAATCTAAACCGCCGTCCATCTGTTTGCGCTTGCCATTACCTTGACCCACCGGATTATGCTGCAGTCCCTTTGCATTGCCATTCTTCTTTCCCTTGCCAGCCTTCTCCTCATCAGACTCAGGATCCTTGGTACTATCAGAGTCGGCGTATTTGACGAGAGCCGCCATGAGCTCCCCCATATCATTGCAGTGGCGCTTAAGCCGCCCCAGCTTCTGCTTAAGGAGAAGGAAACGACAGTTCTTTTCCAACATCAGGACGGCTGAACCGGCGTTGATACTGTCTGATGAGTGGATAACGGCCGAAATCCGGCGCACCCAATTGGTTGTTGACTCGCCCTCACCCTGGATGCAAGAATCTAAATCAAGAATCGACATAGGCTGCTTGCACGTGTCTTTGAAATTTTGGATAAAATGCGTCTTTAACTCAGCCCATGACCTGATGGAGTTAGGGGGCAATCCTTTCAGCCAAGTGCGTGCCAGCCCATCCAACATCATGGTGAAGTATTTAGCACACGTAGCATCATTAACATCCAACATCTCCATGGCCATCTCATAACTCTCAATCCAGGCCTCAGGGGGCTGATCCGCCTTGTAATTAGGCACCTTGCGGGGGCCCTTAAAATCCTTAGGTAAGCGCTCATTATGTAGAGCCGGCACTAAACATGGCACACCAAGAGTTCTGGAGGTTACTCCTGCCTCTACACACACTGTTGGGTAAATCGGAGATTGTTGATGAGCCGCCAACTGAGCCGCCAGCTCAGCCTCCCGGCGTGCCCTGCCCTGATCCACCAAAACCTGAGCATTGTTTTCTGTACGGGGCGGGTCATTCCTACGGGGCGGGTTACGGTGCCGCTCACTGCTTGAAACCGCTGGCGAATCAATATGCCTGCTATAACTCCGGCTTGGACGAGGGGTTGAATGAATCCGTTCGCGGCTGTACGAATAAGCCGCCTGTTGAGCCACCGCTGTCTGAAGAAGCTCTCCGGCCCTCCGTATCTCCATTGCCGCTGGAGACTCGCCTTCAACGGGAAGAGCCGCCAGTCGCGTAGCCGCAGCGATCATATTGTCCAGAGGGTTAGAATAATGACCCGGCGGTGTCGGAACATGCTGAGGTGGAGTCAAATTTAAGCGAGGCGGGTCCACCGCACGTGGCTGAATCGGTGCTCCGGTCACGGGTGTCTCAACGGTCCGGTTTACCACGGGCGGATCACTGGTCCCTGCCCCAGGCGTGTTGAAAAGGTTCCTAGCCTCATACTCCGTGGGCAGACGGGTCTGGTGCCTCCTCCTCATAACAGCGTTTGAAGCGTTTTGATCCAAGGTGAGCCGGAATGATTTTGCCTGAATCCGCTGTGATTGCGCGTCCAAGGCTGCTCGCTCTATCACCATCCTAGCATTCTCAACTGCAAGCTCTTCCTTGGCCCAGGCTATCTCATCTCGTAGCTTCGCGACATCCACTTTGTGATGTTCTTGAGTCTCCGGGGTTACCTCTGCTCCCATTAAAGTCGCCAAAGCATCCAACAGCTCGGTCAAAACCTGAGCCGGCGGGCGCGCAGAACCGCTGGCACCAGCCATCGCCGCCGCCGTGGAGCTGGAGGTCATAGCCGCAGCAGTCATCGAACCAAGAATCGGTTGTGTGCCAGCCATGAAGATTGCGACCCTGTTCGGCGCCTCATGGGGGTCCGGAATACTGTCACCATCGGAACAGCCCCCAAGCCTGCCATCTTGCAATTGATACATCGAATCGGTCTCACCAGTTGAGGATTCACCATCAGAATAAACTTCCGTCTCTCCCCTGGACTCAGATCCTTCCTCAAGATCCATGCCATGGACGACACCAACAAAGGCGCTCTTCGCGGCGGTTTGAACCTTGGCGGGTCATGCACGCTGAGCCGTCTCGACGATGTCGGTGCAGGTGTCCGGCTCAGGCCCCGACTCCCCGATCTTGCCATTGAAGACATGGATTCCGCCAAAGGGGACCCGATACCCGTACTCGATTGAGCCGGCCTCGGGGCCCCAGCCTGCGTCGTCGATGTAGAGCTTGCCGCGATGACTCTTGGTCATCCGGCCCACAGCGTATCCCTTGATCCCTGCGAAGTTGCCCTCCAAGAACTCAAAACCACCGTGCGTTGGCCCCATGGTGGGCGCCAACTGTCGTGGACTTAACACGACAGATGCCCTAGCAAAAGGACTTAGGTGTGGAGCCATCGCAACTAGGTTAGCTTGAAGGGGTTAAACGGGACAAAGGACACAGAGAATTTACCCAGGTTCGGCCCCTCTCAATGAGGTAAAAGCCTACTCCTGCTTTAGGTTGTATTGCTTGGGTTTCGATTACCAGGGAGCGAATACGCTTGACCTAGTTCTTGATTGATTGTTCCTTGAGTTAACCCGCCGCCGGGTCACCCCTTTATATACACAGGTTGATGCCCGGCGGCTTACAGAGTCCCGGCCGGCTCATACACTACGTGTCCGGCTCGGTAACCAACTAACTTGCCTTACAATATAAGTTAAACATATGGTGGTTCATACCCATGGGCCTTAAGTCGCCCCCGGGTCTTGGGCCTTCAATAAGCTTGCTCTATGGACCGCCATCTTCACATCTTCCTGGGCTTCCTCATCACGAGCCGCCAGTGGCATGACCCGACCCCTCTTGGGAGGGTCATACCCAATAGTTATATCCCCAACACTTCCTATTTGTGATGATTATATTGATGAAAGTGGGTTTGGAAGAGTGTCAACTCTAGGTAGTATTGATCCCACTATTTTGGAGGGTGTTGAATCTTATTTTAAATGCGCTTGTCCTAATCCGTCAGGGGTTAGGTATGATACCCTGTAGCTACTTTACACCTCAATGTATGTACATTTTGCCACTGTGGTGACCCCTTTGAGCATATAAAAGGAGGCCCAAGGCAACTGCTACAGAGGAGGAGAACTTCTGGCCCATTCTGCATGTGTAGCTGCTCTTTGAACGTACTGTTCACAACGAGCGCTCCTGAAGGCTGGGCTCAAGAACATTAATAAGAACACAAAGCAGGAGTAGGGTTTTACGCTGATCAGCGGCCCGAACCTGGGTAAAAACTTCCCGCGTCGATCGTTGGTTCTGCTCTTTGCGTATACCTCTCCCCCCGCCGAATCGTAAAGGGGTCTCTCGGGATCCCATAGGTGTCGTACCCCGACATCTTTGGCGCGCCAGGTAGGGGGATTGAAGGTTGCGTGAACCTGATCTAGTGATCGGCGCCTCAGTTTCTTCATCATCATGCCGCCCAAGAAGAAGAGCGCCGCGACGGCGCAACCGTCCACGTCCGTTTTGCCTACGCCTTCGCGTACGGGCGACGGCGTGGGTGCAGAAGGAAGAGGACTAGAACCCCCACGGCGTTCTGGTGATTCGAGCCAGGTGAGCGGCATCGTTCGCAGTGGCAGTGGTAACCTGCACGCCGCTGGATCTAGAGATGGCGCTGTGTTGCCTACGGGTGGCACAACGAACTCCAGAAATTGGGGGGCGCCTGCTGGAGCTCCCGCGCCGGCGCAAGCCTCACAACCTACCCAGGTCGTGCATGATGAGCGACGTCATGGCGCTGGTGGTTCAGGGCGCCCCCATGAAAAGATTTCTGCGCATCGATCCCAAGATGCGCGGGACCAGCATGCACATCGAGCTGCTGGCGAGGGTGGCGTGCGGTCGCGTGACCGTGGTGGTGCTCCTTCTAATATGGTTAGGAGTCAGAGCACCTCACGTACCTCGCACCTGTCACCGCCGCCTACGCCAGCGGAAGCCTTGGCACGTGCGCGGCTGCTCCTCGATTTTCCTCCTGCCCCGGAGAAGATGGAGGAGTGGCGAGCTACTATCCAGAGCCTTATCGGCTTCGCCAACATAGATGGACCGCAAGAGGCAGGGCCCTCGCAGCGGGGCCCATCGATCCGGCGCGAGCCGATGTGGAGAAAACCGGAGGTGGTGCAACCACAGTGCACTCCCCTCCGCGGCACCAGCGGCGGCCGACAACCCAGTAGGTCGACCGCCGTGAAGAAGTTTCTACGGTGTCATCTGATCCACGAATGCGCCGCGATCAGCGTCAAGTTCTCCAGGAACGAGGCAAGGAGGACGCTCGAACTACCATCGAGTGGCGACGGGACGCGCGCTATCAATCTGATAAGCGCGCGGGGCCGGCTGACGACGAGCCTGCGCCAGGGGACGTAGGAGACTTGTCTTATGAGGTAGGGACTCCAGCGTTTACCCGTGAGCTGCGGCAAGTCCGGTGGCCCAATTCCCGAACCTTCAAGCCGGAGGTTCCGGAGAAATATGACGGTAAGACCCATCCCTCGGAGTTCCTGAGCATCTACACCATTGCGGTGCAGGCTGCCGGGGGCCGAGATGACAAGATACTCGCCAACTACTTCCCGTTGGTGCTCAAGCCCAACGTCAGGTCGTGGTTGATGCATCTGCCGGAGAATTCTATTTCTTCCTGGTCAGATCTGTGCCATCAGTTTGCTAGCGCCTTTGTCGGAGGCCACCAAGCTCTTGGCCAAGAGAGTGATTTGCATATCATCCCTCGGAAGGAGGGCGAGTCCCTGCGCAAGTTTATGCAGAGGTTCAGCCGGGTGCAGTACAATATTCCTGACGTTCACCCAGCCGCTGTCATTAGCGCATTTCACCAGAACGTGCGTAACCGCAGAATGCGGGAAGAGCTGGCAATGAACAAAGTCAGGAGTATTGCCGAGCTTTACGCTCTAGCCGATAAATGCGCTCGAGCTGAAGAGGGGAGGAAACTCCCTGGTGAGGCTGTTGGCGCGGTGGGCGAATCCGAAGAAGAAGATGTCGCGGCCCCGTCAAGGAAAGGCCGACGGCGGAATAGGAAACGCGGAGGCAAGGCCGTGCTTGCTGTCGAGGAATCCGACAACCCCGGCGCCACCAAGAAGGCCAAGGTTGGTGACCCCAGCAAGGATCTTGCCGGGTGCCCTTCCTGTCAGGCCTTGGCGGCTGCCGACAAGTCGGAAAACTCCGGCAAGCAGTATTGCAAGATCCATCGCACCAAGGGCCACGATCTCCAGAACTGCCGGCAAGTTGAACAACTTGCCGAGAAACAGAGGGCCGAATATGAGAGGCGAGATAAGGAGAAGGCCCAAGATGGTGCTGACGGATCCAGCAAGAAGCGCGGTGGCCGAGGGGGGCGCCGCGGCAAGGCCAAGCAACAGAAGGATAGGCCCGCTCGGGGCCGAGACAGAGAAGAAGATGATGATGAAGAAGATGATGAGTCCAGTGAGCAAGAATTCCAGAAGGCTACGGAGGCCATGTGTATCGATGGAGGTGCCTCGCTGCATTCTTCCCACCATCAACTCAAACAGTGGGTGCGGGAAGTCAATGCAGCAGAGCCATCCCCAGATGCATGTAGGCCCCTGAAGTGGTCCAACATGCCTATCATTTTTGACGCTGAGGATCACCCTGATCGCATAACTGCGGTCGGGTGCTTGCCATTGTTGGTCTCCCCAACGATTCGCAACCTCAAGGTGACGAAAATGCTAGTTGACGCTGGGGCCGGCCTAAACTTAATCTCACCGGATGTGCTCAAAAAGCTCCAAATTCCCGACGAGGACCTCGAAGAAACGGGTACGTTTCAAGGGGTCAATCCGGGAAGAACCCAGCCTAAGGGCAAGATTATGCTGCCGGTGACATTTGGTAGCGAGCTCAACTTCAGGACCGAGAAGGTGGTGTTTGATGTCGCCAAGATCCCCATGTCATACAATGGGATCCTTGGTTAGCCAGCGCTGGCTAAGTTCATGGCGGCATCACAGTACGCGTACAACGTTTTGAAGATGCCTGGGCCGTTGGGCGTCATCACTATCCATTCCGATAAGAAGGATGCGCTCATCTGTGCCGACCAACTTTACCGGGAAGCAGTTGCAGCACCTGCCATCAAGGCACCTGCTCCTGCCACTGGAACTCCCGGGGGGAAGAAAAAGACTGGCAAGAACCTTGGCGCGAACTCCGGCAAGCGCACCTCCTCGGAGTGCTGCGTTTCCGTCGATGACGCACCAGAGAGTTCCACCGGCAAGAACAAGAAATCTAAGGCTGCTCCGCCGGAGACCAAGAAGGTGTCCGTCAGGGAGGACGGAACGGGGGGAACTTTCACCATAAGTTCTACCCTAGATGAAAAATAGGAAAGCGCGCTCGTTGCATTCCTGCGGGCGAATGTCGACGTGTTTGCATGGCAACCGTCTGACATCCCCGGTGTTCCCAGGGAGGTAATTGAGCACCACCTTGCTGTCTGTCCTCATGCGCGGCCCGTCAAGCAAAGGGTCAGGAAGCAAGCCTTGGAGCGGCAAGAATTCATTGCTGAAGAAATCAGAAAGCTGGAGGCGGCAGGATTGGTCAAAGGAGTGCTTCATCCAACCTGGTTGGCCAATCCGGTTGTAGTGCGGAAAGCGAATGGGAAATGGAGGCTTTGTATCGATTATACGGATATCAATAAAGCCTGTCCAAAAGATCCCTTTCCCTTGCCGCGCATCGACCAAATTATGGATGCCACCGCTGGTTGTGATCTCCTGTCCTTCCTTGATGTCTATTCAGGGTATCATCAGATTTTTATGGCAAAAGAAGATGAAGAGAAGACCGCATTTATCACCCCATGTGGTACGTATTGTTTTATACGAATGCCTTTCGGGTTGAAAAGTGCTGGTTCGACATTTGCGAGAGCAATCCAAATTGGTTTTGAGCCTCGACTCCATAGAAATATGGAGGCGTATATGGATGATATAGTGGTCAAAACCAAAAACAAAGCGACACTCATTCAAGATTTAGAAGAAACATTTGCAAATCTGCGCAAGATCAACTTAAAGCTCAATCCTGAGAAGTGCGTGTTTGGTGTTCCTTCCGGCAAGCTCCTCGGATTCTTTGTATCTTGCCGGGGAATCGAAGCGAACCCCGACAAGATCAAAGCTATTGAGCAAATTGAAGCGCCGAGATGCGTCAAAGATGTGCGTCGTCTTGCCGGCTGTGTTGCTGCTCTAAGCAGGTTTATTTCCAAATCTGCTGAGCGCGCCCTGCCCTTCTTCAAAATTTTGAAGAAGTCAGGTCCAATGAAATGGACTCCGGAGGCGGAGGCTGCGCTGCAAGATTTGAAGAAATACCTTTCCTCTCCGCCGACGCTAGTCGCGCCTAAACCACAAGAGCCGTTGCTGCTGTATCTGGCGGCAACAAATCAAGTGGTTAGTGCTGCGCTAGTGGCGCAGAGAGAGGCTGATGAGGAAGCAACACCAGCGGCAGGACCGCCAGGTGACGCGGCAAGATCTTCCCCGGCAAGGGTTGATCCCGGCAAGACAGGATCTGCGCAAACAGAAGAACCAGTGCAGAAGAAGAAGGTGGTGCAGCGCCCAGTTTATTTTGTTAGCTCTCTTTTACAAGGAGTTAGGTCAAGATATTCTGGTGTGCAGAAGTTGCTTTTCGGCCTTCTTATGGCCTCGAGGAAGCTGCGCCATTATTTTCAAGCACATGAAATCACCGTCGTCACTCGCTTTCCGTTGCAACGGATTTTGCAAAATCCAGAAGCAACCGGCAGGATCGTGGAGTGGGCGTTGGAGTTGTCGAGCTTTGGCCTCAAGTTTGAAAGCACTTCGACGATTCAGAGCAGGGCCTTGGCGGAGTTCATTGCGGAAAGGACCCCAACGCCAGACGAAGAGGCTCGGGAAACAACTCTTCCCAGCAAGGAAATCGATCAGCAATGGGTTATGTACTTTGACGGGGCTTTCTTGCTGCAAGGCACCGGTGCTGGTGTGCTGCTTATCGCACCCACCGGAGAGCACCTCAAGTACGTAGTCCAAATGCATTTTCCCCGGGAGAGTTCGACCAACAACACTGCAGAATACGAGGGTTTGCTTGCCAGTCTCAGGATCGCGGCAGACCTTGGTATCAAAAAGCTCATCATCAAAGGCGATTCACAACTTGTCGTCAGGCAAGTTAACAAGAGTTATCAAAGTCCATTGATGCAAGCCTACGTGGATGAAGTGAGGAAAATGGAAGAGCGCTTTGACGGTCTGCAAATGGAGCACGTTCCTCGTGCCGAGAACAGTGTTGCTGATGACCTGTCAAAGCGTGCCGCCCTCAAGTTGCCTGTGGAACCAGGAACTTTTGTGCTCCAATTGACTCAACCATCCGTGGCGCCATCGATACGGCAAGAAAAGAGAAGAAAGTTGAACTCTGGTCAGTACTTCCCGGCAGAGCTCCCCGGAGCCGCCGGCAAGGAAGTTGCCGGGATCGACACGCCTGCCGGGGAACAACAGGCTCCGGCAGGGCCTCAGGCCCTTGCTGTCGAGACAAATGTTCCCCCGGCGGAGGAGATGCCTTTAGTCCTAGCTGTCGAGCCTCAGGCTCCAGCATGGGCACAGCACATTATCCATTTCCTTCAGACAGGAGAACTCCCGGAGGAACAGGAAGAAGCAGAAAGAGTAGCCCGTCGGTCTGTTATGTACAAGTTCGTCGATGACGTCCTGTACAGAAAGAGACCAAACGGTGTGAAATTGAAATGCATTCCTCGGGAGGATGGGCTAGAGCTGTTGGCAGAGATACATGGAGGCATATGTGGCTCTCACATAGGGTCAAGAGCACTTGTCGGGAAAGCATTCCGGCAAGGTTTCTTTTGGCCCACTGCTCTCCAGGATGCAACTGCACTAGTAACCAAGTGTGAAGCGTGCCAGTTTCATTCGAAGAAATCACATCAACCAGCTCAAGCTCTTCAGACAATCCCTCTCTCCTGGCCATTTTCGGTCTGGGGGCTCGACATACTGGGCCCTTTCCCCCGTGCTACCGGGGGCTTTGAGTACTTGTACATTGCTATCAACAAGTTCACAAAGTGGTCGGAGGTGGAAGCAGTGAGGAAGGTGACAGCACAATCAGCCGTCAAGTTCTTTAAAGGGATAGTTTGCCATTTCGGTGTACCCAACAGGATCATCACCGACAACGGCACGCAGTTCACAAGTCGCACCTTCATGCAGTACGTCCAAGACTTTGGCGGCAAGATTTGTTTTGCCTCTGTTGCTCACCCAAGAAGCAACGGCCAAGCAGAAAGGGCTAATGCTGAAGTGCTGCGCGGTCTCAGGACCAGGACTTTTGACAGACCGAGGAAGTGCGGAAGATGCTGGATTGATGAGTTGCCGGCGGTTCTTTGGTCAATCAGAACGACACCAAATCGAGCCACCGGCCAGACGCCCTTCGCTCTGGTCTACGGAGCGGAAGCAATTCTCCCCAAGGAACTCACGTACGGATCTCCTCGAGTTCTCGCTTATGATGAGCTTGAGCAAGAGCAACTGCGGCAAGATGACGCTGTGCTCCTTGAGGAGAATCGTCTTCAGGCTGTTGTGCGAGCTGCACGCTACCAACAAGCTTTGCGCCGCTATCATAGCCACAAAGTTCATGCCCAAAGCCTTGAGGAAGGCGACCTTGTTCTTCGGCGGATTCAATCCGCCAAGAATTCAAACAAGTTGACGCCAAAGTGGGAAGGCTTTTATCGGGTAGTATGAGTCACCAGGCCCGGCGCTGTCCGCCTGGAAACCGAAGATGGCGTTCCAGTGAGCAATTCCTGGAATATCGAACATCTTCGCAAGTTCTACCCATAAGGCGCAGTTGCCGGGGGCTCCCAGCATCCACCCTTTTGTACAAGTATTGCCGGCAAGGCATGTGATCCTTTGTACAAAGCCAGGCGCAGACCCTGAGCGCAGATGAATAAATTTAAGTGTTGTACATTCCCTTATTGATTCCCATGTTCATATTTATATATGCATATTTGTCTAAGATGTTGTATAACACCTACTCCCGGTAAGTTCTAACGAACCGCCAAGGTTTCATGTCTTTATTTTCTCTTCTTTCTTTTTATAAGACAGAAGGATTCGTCGCGTGCACATTTGCCAGGGGGGAAGGGAGATATGAGTACCAGTCGGCGACGTTCGGAATCGACGCTTGCCGGAGGAAGGACAGTGACAGAAAGCTAAGTTCTAAAAACTTAGAGCAAGTTTCTTTTATTACAAAGTTATTTCCTTGGACGATTCCGACTCTTGTATGGAAAATCTACACGCGAAGGAACCCTTGTTGTAATCGGTTGCGCCCTTATTTTGTTTCGAGCCCGCTCAACGATTTAAGTGGCTGCACTGAGAACGCCAAGGAGTCTTGCCGGCTGCTGCGCCTCCAGCAGGCTGCTGAAGTCCCGCACCCAGCGCTCGCGGCAGGTTGCGCATCGGCAAGTTTTTCAGTAAGCGTAGGGTGAACTCCATACATAAAGGAATCAGACAAGGAAAATAGCAAGCATGAACCTAAACATAGGCGAGTTATATTACATTCATGAGCTACCGCAATTCTAACTTGAGACTTAATTGTCTTTTACATGGAATGATGACGGCAAGAAAAGGCGGGGCACTTAATCCTTGCGCTGGCCTTCGATCCTTTTGATGGAATCCACCTTCTCAAGGATAGGCACGATGCATTCTTCAAGCGCCTCAACATTTGCGTCCCTTGGCAGATGGCCGAGCGCGTTGGAGAGGTCGATGCCGGGATTGCTGTGCACCACCTTGATAAGCACCTTGCGAAGGACGGCCCGGCAAAGCCGGCGAGTCTCGTTGGCCAATTGGGTCGCCCGGCTAGACTGGAGCACCCTCAAGGCGTTGATGATGCTTTCAAAGAACATCGTCAACCTGGCACTTGGAGATACCCTTTCCTCGGAAGAATACCTGAAGTTCGACAGGCCCATGGTTGACAGTTCTGCAGTAAGATTCTCCGCGGTGGTGATGAGACGTCAAGTCCAGATCTCCACCCCCTTCTCGTAATCAAGTTGGGCGTCGGCAGCGCTCTTGAGCAGGTTCCTCTCTCCTTGGAGATCCTTGAGTAGAGCTTTCTCACGGGCCCTGCCGGCCTCGAGAGACTTCTGCAACGTGGTCAGCTTCAATTCCAGAACTGCAATGTCATCAGCCGCAGAGGAGAGCTACTTGATTTTATTGGACAGGGCAACTTGCATCTCCGCCAAGGAGTGGAGGGTTTTTTCCCTATCACCTTTGAGCGTCGAGAGCTCCTTGCTGTGCTCTTCGAGATCTATTTCTAGCTTCTTTACCTTGTCGCTCAGCTCGTTCTTGGCGGCCTCTGCAGCTTCGGCAGCATCGACGGCCTCCTTGAGCTTGCCGGCGTGACTTGCAGTCAGAGCTTCGAGCGCCTCTTTATGTTTTTGCTCCAGCTCCTGGGTCCGCCGCGCGACAAGCTTTTCGATATCTTCATCTTTGCTGCGAAGCTTGGCGGCGAGCGCCTGTTCACGTGCGGTGAGATCTTCCTCATGTGCATCAAGAGCAACGCGGCGCCCCGTCAGGAGGGCATCTTCAGCGGCAATCCTTTGAGTAGCTTCATCCTGCGCCTTCTCCATATCAGATTGCTTCAGGAGGGTCTCTGTCCACTGCTGGCTCACTTGTTCCCGGCCGGCAACCAACTCTTGGAGGGCCTCGGCGTGCTAGACTTGCATTTGTTCGATGCGCCTTTGAAAATCTGCTTCGGCCGCCTCGACAACTGCCATTCTGGAGTCCGCCTTATCTTTCCGGGCGCGGTGGAGAGCCTGGAGCTTGCGGAAATTCTCGCCCATGGCCTGAAGGAGCTGATCCTCTTCAGATTTGCCGCTGCTAGCGCTGGGATCGTCAACAACCTCGAGCCCGGTAGCAGCGATGATTTCTTCGTCAAAAACTTCTCCTTCGGCTGGTGCCCCAATGCTTGCCGTCCCCGGCAAGTTAACGAACAGGTTCTCGCCAACCTTGAGGTATTTGCTTGATGAGGGGCCTTCAGATGTTGACGGTTGGTCTTCAGACCGCCTCACCAGTGGCAGGGGGCTCCGTGGCCGGTGCAGCGCCTGGCGCTCCTGCGGCAGGAATGCCGTCAGTACGGTCATCAGCCTCCCTGTCGCCCCCTTCAGTAGGTTCCTTGGCGGGTTCCTCTTGTGCAGTCTTGGCGGCCTCCCCATCAAGAGCACCACCAGCCTCGACAGTGTCATCCTTGGTGGCCTCGCTGGCAGCGATCCTGTCTGCTTCGGCAGCGGCGTCCCTGGCGGTCTCCTCGATGACAACGTCGACATCCATGTGTTCCGTCACAGGGAACTCTGAAGGACGAAGGAGGAGAACAGAATAAGATCAAGATTGAAGTTTGAAGCGACTAAAGACAGAGAGATAAGGGAAAGAGTAACAAGCACTCTGAGGCAATCGATTACCTGCGTCGGGCTGTTGGGAGGTGGCCTCGCCCCTCCCAGCAACTTCGGTTGCCGGGGGTGGGTTGCCGGAGTCCGTGCTTGCCGGCTCCTTCTCAATTAAAATGGGCTCGTCGGTAGGGTCTCTTGCCGGGGACGTGCTTGTGGGCGGCGTGGTCGATGAAGGTGGCACGACGAGGATGTCTTCCGACAACTCTCCTTGTTGCCGTTCTTCTCCTGCGAGCCCAAGGATATCAGCGGCAAGAATGGAAGCCTCAGCACCCGCCAGCGGAAAAAGAACAGTGAACTTACGCTGGGGGCTGCGCTGGGGGCTACGCTGGGGGCTGCGTTGAGGACTGAGCTCCGGGCTGACGACGACGGTTTCTGGCACACTCGTGGAGCCTGCCGGGGGCTCGTCGCTCGTGGAAATCTTTGTCCTCTTCGCCATCCTCTCCAGCAAGGTTTCTGCATCACTGCAGAGACAATACGAGCAAGTCAGTAAGATCGACCCAAGATTGAAGTATAAAAGCTGTGGCAAAGTACTCACTCTTCTTCCTCTCGCTCCGGACTAAAGCCGGAGATGTCAAAATCGACCTCCACTGCAATGTCTGAGTGGGGAGGCGGAGGAGGGGTCCTAGGCCGCTTGGCTGTGGCAGGCGCCGGGGCAGCTTCCGGTGCGGTAGTGCGAGACACCCCTGCCGCCCCAGCAGTGGCCGCTGGTGTGGGCCTCGCGCGCCGCACAGGTTGTTGACGAGCCCCTTGCCATGGTGCAGTCTTGTCGGCCACTTTCTTGCCGGGAGCTTCGCTACTCGAAGAAGGCTGGCTTGCCGGGATGCCAGATGCAGCCTTCCGAAGAACACGCTTCGTCTTCTTCGGGGCTGGGAGCTCTTTTTGCGGTTCTTCTTCGGCCGTGTCCTTGTCGGACGAGCTCTCAGCGGCCGTGCTGCTCTGTTCCCCGGCAGCTCTGTCCTTCCCGACAGGTTTTATTTCCACTACTACCTCTGCATCGCTGGCTTCCCATTCTGTGAAGCCAACGCTGCCGGCCTCCGTGGCAAGATTTGCCTCCTCCACCCTAGTAGCAATGTAAGCTACTTCTTGGTCGGTGGTGGCTCGGATAAAATCTGCCTCTTGCCGGACGGGTCTCTCCGTCAAGTTGTCAAAAAACTTTTGTGCTTCCTCCTCGGTTGGCTCGGCCCAAGTTGCGTCAAGACCATGGGCGTTGAACATCGGCATGAAGGCGATGATCGACCCCAAGGCGGAGTTGTTGCACAAGGGGACGATCCTTGCCGGCAGCTGATGCTTGTCTTTGCGCTGGAATAATTTTTTACGGAGAGCACCAAGCTGCATAGTGGTCAGATTATTATTCAGCCCAGGGCGCAATCTCATGATATCTGCCGCGTTTCTGTATTCCCAAGCTGGCCTTCCCCTATTCTGCAAGGGGGCGATACGGCGGCGGAGAAAGTCGAAGCCAATCATCTCCATTGTCAGCCCGGCAGCTTTCAAGCGAAGGATCCTGGTGGTGGTGATTATGAGCCTCTCGTCCTCCGCGGTGAGATCGCTCCAATCCTTGCCGCGGACCACCTTCTGTTGCCGGGGAAGACAAAATGGATGGGGATCTGCTTCCTTGATCCAGCACCATTCAGCCCGCCACTCGTCCCACTTTTCGCGGTAAACTCCTTCTGGGTATATTTCCTTATTCCAAGCTCTTGGAATCCAGGCGATAGAACCAGAGAGGGCCTCTCCTTTTTGGATGCGGGGGAAGAAGTAATGGCGAAAAAGAGTAGAGTTGGGAATCACACCGGCAAAGTTTTCACAAAGATGGGCAAAGATGGACATGCATAGCACCGCATTCGGCGTGAAATCGAGAAGATGAAAGCCGTATGTGTACATGATATCATTGAAGAAGTCGGAAAATGGGGGACAGAGCCCGCAATAGAAATACGCAGCGAAGAAAGGGCATCTATCCGATCCACTTTTGGAACAGGCACCTGGAATTACGCGTGTGGCGGGGTGAGCTTGCGTCTCCTTCGCCCACATGCACTGGTATCGCCCCTTCAGAGCTTCAGCATCAAGCGATGGGGGGAAGACGACATGCTTCTTCCGCATCTTCACCAGTTTGCTCTCCGGGACGTCGGCTTTCGCTTCCTTGCCCTTGCCTTTGCTGGCCCTGGGCGGCATGGCGGCTGTGAGGGCGGAAGCCGGGGGTGGAGCGAGCGTGGAAGCGGCGGGCGGAAGAGGAAAAAGCTTCGCTCTGAGCTCGAGAGGAGGAAGGCGATGGCGACGACCAGATTGAGAAGAAGAGGGGGGTAAATAGGCTTGTGCCTCTGCGGCTTCTCCTTTTTATGGGGAAGGAGCGGGGCCGCCTCTTTTATTCCCCAATGTGAATGCGCCTCTATAGGCGCGTTGCAGTTGCAGCCTTTGAGGCACGCTTCCCATGTCGTGCGCTCGGTGCGTGTAGTGGGGGGCACAGTAAAATGAGATATTTACGAGCAGTTAATCCCCTGCCACGCGTGCCCGTGCACTGTTTGGGCCTAGCCCAACAACACCTCGCACTCGTGTATGGCCTAGGCCCGGGGGCTCCTGTCGGTGTACTAAGTATTGGGCCACTAGTACCCCGTACTTGTGCACGGGCAGTTGTAGCCATCCTCACGGCAAGGCCTGCCGGGGAACAGTTCGAGGTCGGTTCAAGCCACCAAAGAAATCATCAAGTCAGAGATCTGAGGATCAGCAGATAAGAAGAGCTGGAATCCGAAGGCCAGCTTCCCCGGCAAGATCTTGCCGGGGTGGCCTGCGGAGCCCGGCAAGGCTTGGCGCCCGGCAAGCTTCGGCGCCCGGCAAGGTTTTGTTGCTGTGCCGCTGCTCTAGCACGGCGACAAAACCCGACATTCTGGGTCCTTCTTTGGACGCGTGGCGACGCGCCAATGGAAGAGAGCTTAAGCGGTGCTGATGGGATGGCCCCTTTTCCCATCCCCAAGAAAGTGAGGACACCTAAACGGACACATCACGGTGCATTAAATGCGCTTGTCCTAATCCGTCAGGGGTTAGGTATGATACCCTGTAGCTACTTTACACCTCAATGTATGTACATTTTGCCACTGTGGTGACCCCTTTGAGCATATAAAAGGAGGCCCAAGGCAACTGCTACAGAGGAGGAGAACTTCTGGCCCATTCTGCATGTGTAGCTGCTCTTTGAACGTACTGTTCACAACGAGCGCTCCTGAAGGCTGGGCTCAAGAACATTAATAAGAACACAAAGCAGGAGTAGGGTTTTACGCTGATCAGCGGCCCGAATCTGGGTAAAAACTTCCCGCGTCGATCGTTGGTTCTACTCTTTGCGTATACCTCTCCCCTCGCCGAATCGTAAAGGGGTCTCTCGGGATCCCATAGGTGTCGTACCCCGACAATAACCATGAAACTTGTCATCATGATTTTAATTTTCAATTCGATTATGCCTCACATGATAGTTATTTTGTTGAGTTTGCTCCCACTACTATTCATGAGAATAAATTTGCTTATGCGGAGAGTACACAAATTTCTATGCTTGTAGATCATGAAAAGAATGCTTTATGTGATAGTTATATTGTTTAATCCATTCATGATGCTACTGAAAATTATTATGAGAGAGGAACATATGCTTCTACATATTGCAATAATATCAAGTTTTCTCTCTATGTGTTGAAAGTTTTGAAGTCATGCTTGTTTTGCCTTCCTATGCTAGTTGATTCTTGTTCCCATAAGTTGTTTGCTCACAAAATCCCTATACATAGGAAGTGGGTTAGACTTAAATGTGCTAGTCATATGCTTCATGATGCTCCCATTATGTTTCAATTCTTATCTTTTATGTGAGCATCATTAAAATCATCATGCCTAGCTAAAAAGGCATTAAAGAAAAGCGCTTGTTGGGAGACAACCCAATATTTACCCCTACTGTTTTTATGTGTTCACATGATTAGGCTACTGTATTAATCATGTTTTATAGCTTTTGTTTCAATAAAGTGCCAAGTAAAGCCTTTGGGATAGTGTGGATGATAGTTGACTTGATTCTGTGCAAAAACAGAAACTTTTGCGTCCAGTACAGAAATTCCTATATTTTAGCGGAACGTGGAAAAAATCTGAATTTTTTACAGTTGCTTAGTATACAAATTTTCTACGCTTTCCTATATTTGAAGTTACATAAGTATGACCTCAATTCAGATCTTTACAGACTATTCTGTTTTTGATAGATTCTGTTTTTGATGCATAGTTTGCTTGTTTTCTAGTTTCTATGCCTTATATTGCTCAATATAAATTGTAGAAATGATAGGGTACAGTAGGCATCATGTGAGAAAAAAAATTGAATCTTGTCTTGACAGTACGAAAGTGAATGATTTGTTTTATCATACTAACCCATCTCACGAAGCTCCGTTAAGTTTTGTGTGATTGAAGTTTTCAAGTTTTGGGTGAGATATCGATATGAGGAGAATAAGGAGTGACAAGACCCTAAGCTTGGGGATGCCCAAGGCACCCTAAGGTAATATTCAAGGAAGATCCAAGCAACTAAGCTTGGGGATGCCCCGGAAGGCATCCCCTCTTTCGTCTCCAACATTATCGGTAACCTTACTTGGGGCTATATTTTTATTCGTCACATGATATGAGTTTTGCTTGGAGCGTCATTTTATTTTATTAGTATTTGCTTGATCTTATTTAGAGTAATGTTTTGCATGTTTTATTTCAATAAAAGTGTCAAGTATAGCCTTTACCATGCTTATTTTGCAAGTCTATATGTTGCTGTTTGAAAACAGAAAGTTTTCTATCATTGTCTGAATTCTTATGGAAATTCAGAACATGATAAAATCTTGAAATTTTTACACAATGAGTAACAACAAATTTTATACAGTGTGGAAAATTTTCAAATTTTTTGGAGTTAGGTAAGTATGAGTACAATTTCACTCTTTACAGACTATCCTGTTTTGACAGATTGCAGTTATGTTTGCATTGTTTGCATATGTTTGCTTGTTTAACGATTCTATTTGAAGATAGGAGTATTGAATATGCAGAGGCATTTAGTATGCAATGTCAAATAATAATTTTAGTGATTTGCTACAGTAGAGAATGATAAGGTTTTGCATTTGATTTATACTGACTTTTCTCATGAGTTCTTGTTGAGTTTTGTGTGGATGAAGTTTTTAAGATTTAGGGAAACCGTGATATAAAAGGAATTAAGGAGACACAAAAGCTCAAGCTTGGGGATGCCCCGGTTGGCATCCCACCTTTCTTCTTCAACAATGATCGGTTAGTATCGGTTGAGCCAAAGTTTTTACTTCTTCACATGATGTGTTTTTTTTTAGAAAGTCATTTTATTTTGTTTTTCTTGCTATTTTAATAAAATACTTAAGATCTGAAATTCTTAGATAAGAGAGTCTTCACACAGCTATATAATTATTTGACTACTCATTGATCTTCATTTATATCTTTTTGGAGTAGTTTGTCAGTTGCTCTAGTGCTTCACTTATATCTTTTAGAGCACGGCAGTGGTTTTATTTTGAAGAAATTGATGAACTCTCATGCTTCACTTATATTATTTTGAGAGTCTCTAAATAGCATGGTAATTTTCTTTGGTTATGAATTTAGTCCTAATATGATAGACATCCAAGAGGGATATAATAAAAACTTTCATATAAAGTGCATTGAATACTATGTGAAGTTTGATTCCTTATGATTGTTTTGAGATATAAAGATGGTGATATTAGAGTAATGCTAGTGAGTAATTGTGGATTGGTAGAAATACTTGTGTTAAAGTTTGTGATTCCCGTAGCATGCACGTATGGTGAACCGTTATGTGATGAAGTCGGAGCATGATTTATTTATTGATTGTCTTCCTTATGAGTGGCGGTCGGGGACGAGCGATGGTCTTTTCCTACCAATCTATCCCCCTAGGAGCATGCGTGTAGTACTTTGTTTCGATAGCTAATAGACTTTTGCAATAAGTATGTGAGTTCTTTATGACTAATGTTGAGTCCATGGATTATACGCACTCTCACCCTTCCACCATTGCTAGCCTCTCTAGTACCGCGCAACTTTCACCGATGCCATACACCCACCATATTACCTTCCTCAAAATAGCCACCATACCTACCTATTATGGTATTTCCATAGCCATTCCAAGATATATTGCCATGCAACTTCCACCGTTCCGTTTTATCATGACACGCTCCATCATTGTCATATTGCTTTGCATGATCATGTAGTTGACATCGTATTTGTGGCAAAGCCACCATTCATATATTTTCATACATGTCACTCTTGAGTCATTGCACATCCCGGTACACCGCCGGAGGCATTCATATAGAGTCATATTTTGTTCTAAGTATCGAGTTGTAATCCTTGAGTTGTAAGTAAATAAAAGTGTGATGATCATCATTATTAGAGCATTGTCCCATGTGAGGAAAGGATGATGGAAGCTATGATTCCCCCACAAGTCGGGATGAGACTCCGGACGAAAAAGAAAAAAAAAGAAAAAAAAAGAGAGGCCAAAGAGCCCAAAATTAAAAAAAAAATGAGAGAAAAGAGAGAAGGGCCAATGCTACTATCCTTTTTCCACACTTGTGCTTCAAAGTAGCACCATGATCTTCATGATAGAGAGTCTCCTATTTTGTCACTTTCACATACTAGTGGGAATTTTTCATTATAGAACTTGGCTTGTATATTCCAATGATGGGCTTCCTCAAATTGCCCTAGGTCTTCGTGAGCAAGCAAGTTGGATGCACACCCGCTTAGTTTCTTTTTGAGCTTTCATACACTTATAGCTCTAGTGCATCCGTTGCATGGCAATCCCTACTCACTCACATTGATATCTATTGATGGGCATCTCCATAGCCCGTTAATACACCTAGTTGATGTGAGACTATCTCCTTCTTTTTGTCTTCTCCACAACCACCATATTCTATTCCACCTATAGTGCTATATCCATGGCTCACGCTCATGTATTGCGTGAAAGTTGAAAAAGCTTGAGAACATTAAAAGTATGAAACAATTGCTTGGCTTGTCATCGGGGTTATGCATGATAAAATACTTTGTGTGATGAAGATAGAGCATAGCCAGACAATATGATTTTATAGGGATAACTTTCTTTGGCCATGTTATTTTGAGAAGACATGATTGCTTTATTAGTATGCTTGAAGTATTATTGTTTTTATGTCAATATTAAACTTTTGTTTTGAATCTTATGGATCTGAATATTCTTGCCACAATAGAGAAGATTACATGGATAAATATGTTAGGTAGCATTCCACATCAAAAATTCTGTTTTTATCATTTACCTACTCGAGGATGATAGGGAATTAAGCTTGGGGATGCTTGATACGTCTCCAACGTATCTATAATTTTTGATTGTTCCATGCTATTATATTATCCATCTTGAATGTTTTATATGCATTTATATGCTATTTTATATTATTTTTGGGACTAACCTATTAACCTAGAGCCCAGTGCCAGTTTCTGTTTTTTCCTTGTTTTTGAGTTTTACAGAAAAGGAATATCAAACGGAGTCCAAACGAGCTGAAAATTTACGGTGATTTTTCATGGACTAGAAGAAGCCCACGGAGCATCGGAGTTGGGCCAGAAGAGTCCCGAGGTGACGGCAAGGGTGGAGGGCGCCCCCCCCCTAGGGCACGCCCCCCTGTCTAGCCGCTGCCTTATGGACCCCCTTGACATGAGACCGACGCCAAAAATTCCTATAAATCCTGAATCCCCCAGAAATAAACCTAGATCGGGAGTTCCGCCGCCGCAAGCCTCTGTAGCCATGAAAAACCAATCGAGCGCCTGTTCCGGCACCCTGCCGAAGGGGGAAACCATCACCGGTGGCCATCTTCATCATCCCGGCGGTCTCCATGATGATGAGGGAGTAGTTCACCCTCGGGGCTGAGGGTATGTACCAGTAGCTATGTGTTTGATCTCTCTCTCTCTCTCGTGTTCTTGATTTGGCACGATCTTGATGTACCACGAGCTTTGTTACTATAGTTGGATCATATGGTGTTTCTCCCCCTCTACCTTCTTGTGATGAATTGAGTCTTGCTCTTTGAGGTTTTGTTATGTTGGATTGAGTATTGGATTTGAGAACACTTGATGTATGTCTTGCGATGGGATATCTGTGGTGACAATGGGATGTTCTATTGATTCACTTGATGTATGTTTTGGCACTCAACTCGCGGATTCCCGAGGTGACATTGGGGTAATCTATGCATAGGGGTTGATGCATGTTTTCGTCCTACATTCTCCGATAGAAACTTTGGAGTGATTCTTTGTTGCACGTTGAGGGATTGCCATATGATTCAATTATGTTATCATTTGTTGAGAGATCTTGCACTAGTGAAAGTATGAACCCTAGGCCTTGTTTCCAAGCATTGCAATACCGTTTTTGCTCACTTTGTTACTAGTTACCTTGCTGTTTTTATATTTTCAGATTACAAAAACCTATATCTACCATCCATATTACACTCGTATCACCATCTCTTCGCCGAACTAGTGCACCTATACAATTTACCATTGTATTGGGTGTGTTGGGGACATAAGAGACTCTTTGTTATTTGGTTGCAGGGTTGTTTGAGAGAGAACATCTTCATCCTATGCCTCCCACGGATTGATAAACCTTAGGTCATCCACTTGAGGGAAATTTGCTACTGTCCTACAAAACTCTGCGCTTGGAGGCCCAACACGAGTCTACAAGAAGAAGGTTGCATAGTAGACATCAAACAACTAGCTGCAATAAATGTTTCTCATAATACTCCTTGGTATGCTGACTATGCTAATTATATTGTTGCTAAATCCATACCACCTAGCTTCACATACCAGCAAAAGAAAAAAATTCTTCTATGATTTAAGAAATTACTTTTGGGATGACCCACATCTTTATAAGGAAGGAGTAGATGGTATTATTAGACGTTGTGTACCTGAGCATGAACAGGAACAAATCCTACGGAAATGTCACTCCAAAGCTTATGGAGGGCATCATGCGGGAGATAGAACTGCTCGTAAGGTATTGCAATCTGGTTTTTATTGGCCTACTCTCTTCAAGGATGCCCATAAGTTTGTTTTATCTTGTGATGAATGTCAAAGAATTGGTAATATCGGTAAGTGTCAAGAAATGCCTATGAATTATTCACTTGCAGTTGAACCATTTGATGTTTGTGGTTTTGATTATATGGGACATTTTCCTTCCTTTAATGGCTATACACATATTTTGGTTGCTGTTGATTATGTTACTAAGTGGGTAGAAGCTATCCCAACTAGTAGTGCTGATCATAACACTTCCATTAAAATGCTTAAAGAAGTTATTTTCCCGAGATTTGGAGTCCCTAGATATTTAATGACTGATGGTGGTTCACACTTTATTCATGGTGCTTTTCGTAAAATGCTTGCTAAATATGACGTTAACCATAGAATTGCATCACCCTATCATCCTCAATCTAGTGTTCAAGTTGAACTTAGCAATAGAGAAATAAAACTAATATTAAAAAACTATTAATAGGTCTCGAAAGAATTGGTCTAAGAAATTGGATGATGCACTTTGGGCCTATAGAACAGCTTATAAAAATCCTATGGGTATGTCTCCTTATAAAATGGTTTATGGAAAAGCTTGCCATTTGCCTCTAGAGTTAGAACATAAAGCTTATTGGCAATTAAAGAACTCAACTATGATTTCAAACTTGCCGGTGAAAAGAGGTTATTTGATATTAGCTCATTAGATGAACGGAAAACCCAAGATTATGAAAATGCCAAACTATTTAAAGAAAAAGTTAAAAGATGGCATGACAAAAGAATCCAAAAGCGGGAATTCAAAGTTGGAGAATATGTTCTTTTGTACAACTCTCGTTTTATATTCTTTGCAGGAAAACTTCTCTCTAAATGGGAAGGACTATATATTATTGAGGAGGTTTATCGCTCTGGAGCTATCAAGATTATTGAGGAGGTACTAACCCGAAGGTGGTCAATGGGCAAAGAATTATACACTATATCTCAGGTACGCCTATTAATGTTGAAAGCAATATTATTCAAACCATGACACTGGAGGAACACATAAAAGAGACCTTCCGGAACACTCCAGAATCCTGAAAAAGAGGAGGTACGTGATACGGTAAGTAAACGAACTCCGAAAAATCCACAAAAATATTTTTTTGTAAGTTTTGGAAATATTACAAAAATTAGGAAAATAAGAAACAACCGGGAAGGCAACCAAGGAGGGCACAAGACACCAGGGCGCGCCTGGCTTGCCTGGCGTGCCCAAGTGGGTTGTGCCCACCTCAGGAAACTTCCCGACTCCGTTTTTCTCTCGTTTGCTTGTTTCCCAAGATAAAAAAATCTTTATATACCCCCCCCCCCGAATGTATTGACCACCGTATCGCGGAGAAATCTTCTGTCCTTCTTTCTTGCTATTTTCTGTCAGATCTGTCAAGCCAGGCATCATGTCTTCACCCTCCTCCAACAAAGTAGAAGAGGACACTTGGCTGATGAAGGTCGAATTAAAGAGAGAGGAACCAGAGGAAATCATCAAGGGTGATAAGGTCAAGAAAGTCGCGGGAGAACAAGTTCCAGCAGCAGAAGAAGAAGAAGACATCCTTCAGCCATACTATGATCATCTTACCCCTACTGAAATTGAAGTTTTTAGGATCATTGAAATGGTTCGTGTGCAATATAAATATCTCTCGTGAAAATATTTTGTTGCAAGAGCATGTCATCGCCCTCCGGAGCATCATTCGTAGATTGGAGCACCTCCTAAGCCTGAAGTGTGACACTAATACTTCATCACCACCACCATCATCATCTTCCCCAACAAAGGAGACTTGAGTTCATGGTATGGGCACTCCCCTTGGCTTGTGCCAAGCTTGGGGGAGGTGCCCCGGTATCATATCACCACTACTATCTTTGCCTTTATCTATTTTAGTTCGATCCTTTCTTTTCAAGTGCTTGCTTAGTGATCTATCTATGTAATCGTGTGCGAGATATATAATAAAGAGTAGTTTGAGTTTTGTTTCTTTACTCTTTTGTTCCAATAAAAAGAAAGGAAAATAAATAAATAAATCATATGCTAATCTTATGGTAAGTAATGACATCACGTAAGGAAAAGTATAAGTGGTAAAATTTATTGGAGGTTGACAAACATAGCATTGGTCAATGATGCAATTCATGAAAGAATTAATAAGGGAAGAGAAGATTCACATGCAAATACACTATCATGGACATCTTTTATGATTGTGAGCCCCCATTAAATATTATGTGTCAAAATTGTTGACGTTGGACAAGGAAGACAACGTAATGATTTATGTTTGTTCATATTCACATAGAAGTTATATTGTCATAGATCCTTCAACATGTGGTGCTTGCTCAATATCTTTGCTAGCCAAAAATTCCGCACTAAGTAGAGATACTACTTGTGCATCCAAAAACCCTTGAACCCAAAATATTATTTTGGGAGTCCACCATACCTACCTATGGATTAAGTAAGATCCTTCAAGTAAGTTGTCATCAGTGCAATAAGGCAATAAAAATTGCTTCTAAATGTGTTGGATCATTTAGTGTAAGAGAAAATTGAGCGTTGTACGAACTTATGATGGCAAAGTAATAAAAGCGATGGACTGCATAATAAAGGTTGCTATCATAAGGGGCAATACAATGTGACATTATTTTGCATTAAGGGATTTGGCATACAAACAAAAAGCGCATGGCAACCTCCGCTTCCCTCTGCGAAGGGCCTATCTTTTACTTTTATGTATTTACTTTTATGCAAGAGACAAAGTATTTTTCCCTATTCCTTTTATTTTTATCTTTTGCAAGCATCATGTGGTGAGGAAAGATCTAGGCACATATATCTAGTTGGATATGAGTGGGCATGAGTTATTATTGTTGACATCACCCCTGAGGTTAATATGTTGGGAGGCGAAACTATAAGCCCCTATCTTTCTATGTGTCCGGTTGAAACTTTTTGTTCATGTGTATGCTGTGAGTGTTAGCAATCATAGAAGGTTAAATGATGGTTGAGTATGTGGACTTGCCTAAAGGCTCCGACATGTGACCCTTCCTGAAAATATGATGAATTGTAGTAGCAAAGTTGACTGAGAACATAGTTTGTTAGTTTTCAATAAGGTTTATGCTTTATACTTCAATGTTGTGACGAATTGTTACTTGTTCATGAGAAGTTATATGATAAAAGTTTTGTGATAAAGTTTATGTTAAAGTTCTTTGCTGCTATAATAATAATCATGATGCTTCTATGTCCGTATTTTGTTTTTATCGACACCACTCTCTGTAAGCATGTGGGCATATTTTTCGATTTCGGTTTTTTGCTTGAGGACAAGCGAGGTCTAAGCTTGGGGGAGTTGATACGTCCATTTTGCATCATGTTTTCCTACTGTTATTTATAATGTTTTTATGCATAATAATGCTTTTTGGAGTAATTCTAATGCCTTTTCTCTCATAATATGCAAGGTTTACACAAAGAGGGGGAATGCTGGCAGCTGGAATTCTGGGACTGAAAAAGCTACGTCAGAGTTACCTATTCTGCACATCTCCAAATGAGCTGAAAATTTACGGAGCATTATTTTGGATTATATAAAAAATACTGGAGCAAATAACTATCGGAGGGGCCCACCCTGGTGAGCACAAGACACCAGGGAGCGCCTGGGCCCCCAGGCGCGCCCTGGTTGGTTGTGCCCAGCACGGCCCACCTTCGGTTCCCATCTTATGGTATATAGGTCATTTTGATGTAGAAAAATCAAGGGGGGACTTTCGGGACGAAGCGCCGCCGTCTCGAGGCGGAACTTGGGCAGGAGCACTTTTGCCCTCCGGCGGAGCGATTCCGCCGGGGGAACTTCCCTCCTGGAGGGGGAAATCATCGCCATCGTCATCGTCATCACCAACAACTCTCCCATCTTTGGGAGGGCAATCTCCATCAACATCTTCAACAGCACCATCTCCTCTCAAACCCTAGTTCATCTCTTGTGTTCAATCTTTGTACCGGAACCTCAGATTGGTACCTGTGGGTGACTAGTAGTGTTGATTACATCTTGTAGTTGATTACTATATGGTTTATTTGGTGGAAGATTATATGTTTAGATCCATTATGCTATTTAATATCCCTCTGATCTTGAGCATGATTATTATTTGTGAGTAGTTACTTTTGTTCTTGAGGTCACGGGAGAAGTCATGTTGCAAGTAATCATGTGAACTTGATATGTGTTCGATATTTTGATGATATGTATGTTGTGATTCCCTTAGTGGTGTCATGTGAACGTCGACTACATGGCACTTCACCATATTTGGGCCTAAGGGAATGCATTGTGGAGTAGTTATTAGATGATGGGTTGCTAGAGTGACAGAAGCTTAAACCCTAGTTTATGCGCTACTTCGTAAGGGACAGATTTGGATCCAAAAGTTTAATGCTATGGTTAGATTTTATCTTAATACTTTTCTCGTAGTTGCGGATGCTTGCGAGGGGGTTAATCATAAGTAGGAGGTTTGTTCAAGTAAGAACATCACCTAAGCACCGGTCCACCCACATATCAACTTATCAAAGTAGCGAACACGAATCAAACCAACATGATGAAAGTGACATGGTGAAATTCCCGTGTACCCTCAAGAACGCTTTGCTTATCATAAGATACCGTTTTGGCATGTCCTTTGCCACAAAAGTTTTGGGCTACCTTGCTGCACTTTATTTACCGTTACCGTTACTTGCTCATTACAAATTATCTTGCTATCAAACTACTTGTTAACTACTATTTCAGTGCTCGCAGAAAATACCTTGCTGAAAACCACTTGTCATTTCCTTCTGCTCCTCGTTGGGTTTGACGCTCTTACTTATCGAAAGGACTATGATTGATCCCCTATACTTGTGGGTCATCAGTCGCACTCCGAGACGGTCGGTCCGGCATGCTACTGACCCAAGGGAACGCGGGTCGTCTTGCTTTTTCAATGACATGTGGGATCGCATGTGAGCAAAGGGCATCTCCAACGTTGTCACGCCCACAGCTGACTACCCTGGCCCACGAAAAACCCTAGTCCCTTGCCCGCGTGCGTTCCTAGCTGGCACCAGCTTCCCGCATTCATGCCATCTATCCATATACTGTCATTATGCAGGCTCGCCACCCAAGGAACCTACTCCGGTGACTCATTGACGCACCTGGACGCTTGGCTTCACCGGAATGCGCTACTTAAAGAGGCAACACCTAGCTAAACTCCACACCAGAGCACATCCTCCTCCCTGGCACCACATCTAGCATGACTGCGAGCAGGAATGCTCTGCGGGAGAGCTTGTCTTCCAGGATGAAGCTCGAGGTCGCCGCCCTTGCTCAACTCGCTACTCGCAACACAATGCCGACGTGGCCGGACGAGGACGCGGCCGAACAAGCGGTGGCCGTGTCGACGGCCGACGACGAGAGCACCGCCAGCCACGCGTCATATGTGTCGCCGTCCAACGTTCGGTGGTGCATGTGGCAGGTGAACAGCGACGGACCGTCCACTTCCATCATCATCGACCTCATGTCCACCAACACTGCCGAGGTCGGGGACTCCTCCGAGGATGAGTAGGGCATGGGAGGCGGCAGGGCATGGTGTGCCAAGTTGGCTGGTTCATCTCCTGTGTTCTACTCTTCCTCGCCGGAGACCGCACCTTCACTTCACGGGTCTTGAACCCCGCCGCCGTTCATTGAGACGGCGGATGGAGGACATCGTCGCCGATGCGGAGGTACAAAGGAAAGTGGACGTCGGTCGCTGCCGTAGGATAGGTTCAGGGTCTGGTTTCTTTTTCTTTTTTTGTCCTAAAAGTTTGAAATGTAATGAAAATCTGTCGTGTTTGCATGAATCTCGTCCGGTGTATATGAACTTTCACAATAATAGTAAGATACTACCTCCATCCTGGTTTATTGGTCCCCATTGTATTTTGTGCCAAATTTTGACCATAACTTTAACTAACAAAATGTTCCTGCATGTCACCAAAAATTATATCATTGGAAACTATGTTCAAATATGAATCCAATGATATAATTTTTGTTAACATGCATTAACATTTGTTAGTTAAATATTTGGTCAAAATTTGGCACAAATTACAAAGGGGACAAGTAAACCAGGACAGAGGTATATTGTATGAAAATATATTGAATGATGATTCTAATCGTACTTACTTGGTATTGTGATTGTCATTGTTTTTGTATGTGTAAACTTGGTAAAAGTTTAGAAGGTTTGACCCGAGACAAAGCAAATATGTGAAGTAAATAAAAACATAGGGCTTACATACACAATTTATCTTAGGCCCTCCAATAGTACGTCCACTACACATTCACGCATTTCACATCTTTCCCTCGCTTTGTCAGTCAAACCAACTAAGCCAAACTCGCAGCTTATCGCACGGGAAAAGACCTGGCCGCGCCATTTTAATCGGTATTAGTATCGATGGATCGCGCAAAGCACCAAGTTCAAAAGGAAAAGGCGGTACACTCACAACACGCCTGTCACGGTCGCATTGCACCCCTCACACGGTCGGTCCTGCACACCGCTAACCCAAACGGAACGCGCTTCGCCTTGCCTCTTCACTGACACATGGGACCGCATTTGGAGAAACTGACCATGCGCCAAACTCCCCCGCCCACCGCGCGAAAATTCCCCCAAATCCCAAATTCAACTCCCCTTCGGTGAACAAGCCAATAATATTCCCCAAAGCCCCTGATACGTCTCCAACATATCTATAATTTTTGCTTGTTCCACGTTGTTTTATTATCATTCTTGGAAGTTTTACAATCATTTTATAGCAACTTTATATCATTTTTTGGGACTAACCTATTAACATAGTGCCCAGTGCCAGTTGTTGTTTTTGCTTGTTTTTTACTTCACAGAATATCAGTACCAAACGGAGTCCAAATGCAGCAAAACTTTTTGGAGAATTTTTTTGGACCAGAAGACACAAGATGGGCCAAAGAAGTACCAGAGGGGAGGCTCGAGGTGGGCACAACCAACCAGGGTGCACCCAGGAGCCTAGGCACACCCAAGGCGGTTGTGCCCCCCTCGGTGGCCTCCTGCACCGCCTCTTCACCCTAAAAATCCCCAAATATTCCAGAAACCCTAGGGGAGTCGACGAAAAACAATTCCAGCCACCGCAAGTTCCAGAACCACGAGATCCAATCTAGACACCATTACGGAGGGGTTCACCATCCTCATTGGTGCCTCTCCGATGATGCGTGAGTAGCTCATCATAGACCTACAGGTCTGTAGGCAGTAGCTAGATGGCTTCCTCTCTCTTTTGATTCTCAATACAATGGTCTCTTGGAGATCTATTTGATGTAACTCTTTTTTGCGGTGTGTTTATTGGGATCCGAAGAACTTTGAGTTTATGATCAGATCTATATCCATGAATATTATTTGAGTCTTCTTTTGATCTCTTATATGCATGATTATTTATAGCCTCGTATTTCTTCTTCGAATCTTTGGTTTAGTTAGGCCAACTAGATCAATTTTTCTTGTCATGGGAAGAGGTGCTTTGTGATGGGTTCGATCGTGCGGTCCAGTGACAGAAGGGGCAGCAAGACACGCATGTATCGTTGCTATTAAGGATAACAAGATGGGGGCTATTCCTACATGAATAGATCTCGTCTACATCATGTCATCATTCTTATTGCATTACTCCGTTTCTCCATGAACTTAATACACTAGATGCATGCTAGATAGCGGTCGATGTGTGGAGTAATAGTAGTAGATGTAGGCAGGAGTCGGTCTACTAATCTTGGACGTGATGCCTATATATTGATCTTTTCCTTGGATATCGTCATAATTATTCGATCTTCTATCAATTGCCCGACAGTAATTTGTTTACCCACCGTGTGCTATTTTCTTGAGAGAAGCCACCAGTGAAATCTACGGCCCCCGGGTCTATTCTTTATCATATTTCCTTTGAGATCTACTTTTATTCGCTTTTATTTTTAGATCTATTATTCCAAAAACCCAAAAATACCTTGCTGCACTTTTTTATTATTTATTTTATTTAGCATTTTATTGAGATCTATTTATCCAATCTACACAATTTTTATCCCGTCAACTTGACAATTTATGGCACCGTTACCCGTAGAGGGATTGACAACTCCTCATAAGCGTCGGGTTGCAAGTATTTGTTCTTTGTGTGTAGGTACCGTTTACATAGTGTTGTTTGGTTCTCCTACTGGATTGATACCTTGGTTTCATAACTAAGGGAAATACCTACCGTAGCTGTACTGCATCATCCCTTCCTCTTTGGGGAAATACCGACGTAGTTCAAGCGACATCAAAAGGAATTTCTGGCGCCGTTGCCGAGGAGACATCAGCAACATCTATAAGGTTCCTAATCACAAATCTCATCTCCTTGCAATTTACATTATTTGCCATTTGCCTCTCGTTTTCATCTCCCCCACTTCACAAAAATTTGCCATTTTATTCGCCCTCTTTTTCGTTCACCATTTTCTCGTCAGATATGTTTTTGTTTGCAATCTTGTTTGCATAGTCACAATGATTTTATTAGCACTCCGATTGCTCCTCCCGCCACTAGTGCGGAATCTTGTGATATTAATGCCGCTTTGTTGAATCTTGTTATGAAAGATCAGTTCTCCGGTACTCCTAATGAGGATGCCGCGTCCCATCTAAACACATTTGTAGAATTATGCAATATGCAAAAGAAAAAAGATGTAGACAATGATATTGTGAAGTTGAAATTATTTCCTTTCTCTTTGAGGGATCATGCAAAAATTTGGTTTTCTTCTTTGCCTCGCAATAGTATCGATTCTTGGGATAAGTACAAAGATGCTTTTATTACTAAGTATTTTCCGCCCGCGAAAATTATTTCCTTTAGAACTCAAATCATGAATTTTAAGCAACTTGAGCATGAACATGTTGCACAATCTTGGGAAAGAATGAAGTTGATGCTAAGAAATTGTTTTACTCATGGTTTAAATTTTTGGATGATCATACAAATTGTTTATGCGGGATTGAACTTTGTTTCTAGAAATCTTTTAGATTCTGCCGCGGGTGGTACTTTTATGGAAATTACTTTGGGTGAAGCTATTAAATTGCTTGATAATAATATGGCAAATTATTCACAATGGCATACTAAAAGAGCACCTACTAGTAAAAAAGTTAATTCGGTTGAAGAAATTAGTACGTTGAGTGAAAAAGTTGATGCTCTTATGAAATTGGTTGCTAAACAAAGTGCTCCTATTGATCTTAATGATGTGCCTTTGTCTACTTTGATTGAGCAAAATAGTGATCCCGTAGATGTGAATTTTGTCTCGCGAAACAATTTTAATAACAATGCTTACAGAGGAAATTCCTCTAATAATTATGGTAATTCCTATGGTAATTATTTTTACAGTAATAATAGGGACACCTCTAATCTTGAGAATAATATTAAAGAATTTATCAATGCTCAAAAAGTTTTCAATACTACGATAGAAGAAAAGTTGAATAAGATTGATGATATGTCTAGAAGCATTGATAGAATTTCTCATGATGTAGAAAATCTCAAGTTGAAATTTTTTGGACCCAAGGTTGATGAATCAATTAAATCTTTATATGTTTCTATGGATGAAAGTAAGAAAAGAACAACTATGCTTAGAGCTAAAAGAGAATTTTTAGAAAGAGCGTTTTCTAGTTATTGCTTTCATAAAAATGATGAAGATCTTAAAATGATTGGTGTTTCTTCTATTGATTCCTTGTTTAGTAAAATTAAAACTAATGATAAAGGGATTGAAGAAGAGTCAACTTTAGTTAGAAGGCGTCCCGATAATTCGGAGGGTGAAAATCTTGATGAAAAAAATGATAAAAGTGGGTTTGGAGAGGTTAAAACTTTAACTAGTGATGTGCCCACTCTTTTGGATTACAAAGACTTTAATTATGATAATTGCTCTTTGATTGATTGTATTTCTTTGTTGCAATCCATGATAAATTCACCCCATGCTTATGAAGAAAATAAAGCTTTTACTAAACATATTGTTGATGCTATGATGAAAGCTTTGGAAGAAAAGTTGGAGTTAGAGATTTCAATTCCTAGAAAAATGCATGATGAATGGGAACCTACTACCAAAGTCAAGAAAAAAAATTATGAGTGTTTTGCTTTATGTGATTTGGGTGCTAGTGTTTCCACAATTCCGAAATCTCTATGTGATGTGCTTAGTCTTACCGATATTGAAGAATGTTCTCTTAATTTGCACTTGGCTGATTCTACTATTAAAAAGCCTTTGGGAATAATTAATGATGTTCTTATTCTTGCAAATAGAAATTATGTTCCCATAGATTTTATTGTTCTTGACATTGATTGCAATCCGTCTTGGCCAATTATACTTGGTAGACCGTTTTTACGTACCATTGGTGCCGTGATTGATATGAAAGAAGTTAATATAAATTTCAATTTCCACTAAGAAAGGGTATGGAACACTGCCCTAGAACAAGAATTAAGCCACAATATGAATCAATCATGAGGGCATCCTATGGATCTAAAACTAAAGATGACAATACTTGAATCTATGCATTAAGCCTAGCTAGGGGCATAAAACGATAGCGCTTGTTGGGAGGCAACCCAATGAATAAAATTTATTTTTGACTTTTTCTTTCTGTTCTTGAGTGTTTGCACAATTATGCCTCTGTTATGATTGTGTTTTTTATGTTTTAATTAGTGTTTGTGCCAAGTAAAGCCTTTGGGATAGCTTTGGTGATGGTTGATTTGATCCGGTCAAAAAACAGAAACTTTTGCGTCCAGTAACAGAATTGTTTAAGTTCACAGAAGCGATGAAAAATTCTGAATTTTCTACAAAGGATTCATATACAAATTGCCTCAGTTTTCAAAATTTTCATACTTTTTGGAGTTACAGAAGTATGAGAACAATTCGCATCTTTACAGACTGTTCTGTTTTTGACAGATTCTGTTTTCTTTGCATTGTGTGCTTATTTTGATGAATCTATGGATTGTATCGGGGGGTATAAGCCATGGTAAAGTTAGAATACAGTATATATAATGCAATAACAAAATTTTAATGGGTTTTCTATAGTATTTAAAGTAAAGATTGGTTTTCTTATACTAACGGATCTCACGAAGGTTTTGTTAAGTTTTGTGTGATTGAAGTTTTCAAGTTTTGGGTGAGATCACGATGGATGAAAGAATAAGGAGTGAAAAGAGACTAAGCTTGGGGATGCCCCATGGCACCCCAAGTTAATATTCAAGGAGAACCAAGCAACTAAGCTTGGGGATGCCCCGGAAGGCATCCCCTCTTTCTTCTAACGACCATCGGTATTTTACTTGGAGCTATATTTTTATTCGTCACATATCATGAGTTTTGCTTGGAGCGTCTTGAATGAGTCTTTGCTTGTTTTTCTTTTTAGTTTGTCACAAGTATCCTTGCTGGACACACCTATTTGAGAGAGCCAAAATTATGCTATGATTTGTTAGAATTGCTCTATATGCTTCACTTAAATTTTTTGAGCTATAGAATTGCTCTAGTGCTTCACTTACATCTTTTTGAGAACGGTGTGCTTTAATATTTTTGAAGAAATGCTCTCATGCTTCACTTAGATTAATTTGAGAGTCAGCAAATTTTTGAAGAAATTCTGTCATGCTTCACTTATATTATTTTGCGAGACAAAAAATTTTATGCTCATGTTCTTCACTTAGATTTGTTTGAGCTTGTCAAAAGCAATTGCAATATATGAAACTAGTCCCAAAGTGATAGATATTCAAGAGGGATATAATAAAAACTTTCATGAAGATCATTGGACAAAATAAACTTGATTCTTTGTAATAGTTTTGAGATATGATGATAGTGATATGTGAGTCATGTTGGTGAGTAATTATACTTTAGTAAGAATATTGGTGTTAAGGTTTGTGATTCCCTATGCAAGCATGAAAGCCAATAGTTATGCAATGAAATTAAATCCTACTTGTGGTGCATTATTCAGTGTTAGCTATGCTTAATGCTCACTTATGTGATTTTTCGTTTCTTGGTTGGTTGCTTCTCAATCTTTTTGCTAGCCTCCACTTGTACTAAGTAGAAATACTACTTGTGCATCCAACATCTTTAAAACTAGTTTTGCCATATGAGTTCACCATACCTACCTATATGCGGTATTTCCATGCCGTTCTAAGCAAATTTGTATGTGCCATCTCTAATTTTCAAAATAAATTTCCTTTTTGTGTGCTCGTACCGCTCATGAAGCGGCAGGGAGTGGCTAATATTTTCCATGCTAGATGTGTTATTCTCAAGATGAGTGTTTATTCATTTGTCATTGCACGAGAGTATGGCGGTAATAGGGATGCCCAGTCCCGAAATGAAAAAGAAATTTACTTTATGTTGTCAAATAATAAATTCCTTGGAAAGTGTTGGTATGGACGGTACCCGTGGATACGGCTAGCCGTGGAATGTGAAAGTATGGTGGAAAAAGGAATAAACTTTATTTTATGTTTGGGAACCGCCTATGATATATCTAGCATGGAAAGTGTTGGGATTTACTCGGTCGTTTTCATTGACGGGAAAAGTATGCCTCTCAAAAAAAATTATCTCTCAATTTAAGCTTTGAGCTCTGGAACCTCTACAAATCCCTACTTCCCTTTGCGAAGGGCTTGTCTATTTACTTTATTCAATTTTTATTTTTATTTGAGTCTCCACCTTCTCTTATAAAGCACCAACTAAGGGGCACTATGATCATACTTGAGCATTGGATGTAGCTAATATGCGAGTGTGTCTCATGAATGGATCAATGATTGAGCATGATGGGCTAGGGATAACTTTCTTTAGTGTTTATATTTTGAAAGACATGGTTGCTTGTTGATATGCTTGAGTATCGAAATCTTCATGTCAAAACTAGACTATTGCTTGGAACCATATAAAAGTCCAAATGTCCATGCTACAAAAGAAAAGAATATGTGATGAACATGTTAGACATCATTCCGCATCAAAAGTTCTGTTTTTATCATTTACCTACTCGAGGACGAGTAGGAATTAAGCTTGGGGATGCTGATACGTCTCCAGCGTATCTATAATTTTTGCTTGTTCCATGCTGTTATATTATCATTCTTGGATGTTTTACAATCATTTTATAGCAACTTTATATCATTTTTTGGGACTAACCTATTGACATAGTGCCCAGTGCGAGTTACTGTTTTTTGCTTGTTTTTTACTTCGCAGAATATCAGTGCCAAACGGAGTCCAAACGTAGCGAAACTTTTTGCAGATTTTTTTGGACCAGAAGACACAAGATGGGCCAAAGAAGTACCAGAGGGGATTCCCGAGGTGGGAACAACCCACCAGGGCGCGCCCAGGGGGTTGTGCCCCCCTCGATGGCCTCCCGCACCGCCTCTTCTCCCTATAAATCCCCAAATATTCCAGAAACCCTAGGGGAGTCGACGAAAAACAATTCCAGCCGCCGCAAGTTCCAGAACCACGAGATCCAATCTAGACACCATCACGGAGGGGTTCATCATCCTCATTGGTACCTCTTCGATGATTCGTGAGTTGCTCATCATAGACCTACGGGTCCGTAGGCAGTAGCTAGATGGCTTCCTCTCTCTTTTGGTTCTCAATACAATGGTCTCTTGGATATCTATTTGATGTAACTCTTTTTTGCGGTGTGTTTGTGGGGATCCGGTGAACTTTGAGTTTATGATCAGATCTATATCCATGAATATTATTTGAGTCTTCTTTTGATCTCTTATATGCATGATTATTTATAGCCTCGTATTTCTTCTTCGAATCTTTGGTTTAGTTAGGCCAACTAGATCGATTTTTCTTGCCATGGGAAGAGGTGCTTTGTGATGGGTTCGATCGTGCGGTGTTCTTTCCCAGTGACAGAAGGGGCAGCAAGACACGCATGTATCGTTGCTATTAAGGATAACAAGATGGGGGCTATTCCTACATGAATAGATCTCGTCTACATCATGTCATCGTTCTTATTGCATTACTCCGTTTCTCCATGAACTTAATACACCAGATGCATGCTGGATAGTGGTCGATGTGTGGAGTAATAGTAGTAGATGCAGGCAGGAGTCGGTCTACTAATCTTGGACGTGATGCCTATATATTGATCATTGCCTTGGATATCGTCATAATTATTCAATCTTCTATCAATTGCCCAACAGTAATTTCTTTACCCACCGTGTGCTATTTTCTTGAGAGAAGCCACTAGTGAAATCTACGGCCCCGGGTCTATTCTTTATCGTATTTGCTTTGAGATCTATTTTTATTCGCTTTTATTTTTAGATCTATTATTCCAAAAACTCAAAAATACCTTGCTGCACTTTTTTATTATTTATTTTATTTCGTGTTTTATCGGGATCTATTTATCCAATCTACACAATTTTTATCCCATCAACTTGACAATTTCTGGCACCGATACCCGTAGAGGGATTGACAACTCCTCATAAGCGTCGGGTTGCAAGTATTTGTTCTTTGTGTGCAGGTACCGTTTACATAGTGTTGCTTGGTTCTCCTACTGGATTGATACCTTGGTTTCGTAACTGAGGGAAATACCTACCGTAGCTGTACTGCATCATCCTTTCCTCTTTGGGGAAATACTGACGTAGTTCAAGCGACATCACCCCTCCTCCACTCCATTCGCTTCACCAAAGCCGCTCTCCCTACCGCGCCGATACATCAGCGTCGTGATTCGTCGAGGGGACGCATGGCGATCCTCTAGCTCCCACAGTACGCTCTCGTAAACTGCCGTCCTCCAGTCGCGCCGCCACCGCTGACGATGTTCTTGTGGGGACGCACGATGGTCAGCTTCTCCCACGGTACGCGCATTCTAGGCTGAGGCCCCGTGCATGTCAGAATAGCGCTGAATGTTGGCTGATATCCTGATACACAATGTTAATCTCACTGCTTGCCAAAATATTTTACAGTCAATATGCATTGCTTAACAAGCTTCCTTGCCCTATTCTACACTCAATCTGCTTTGCTGAGATGGCATGCCATGCCCGATTAGTTGCTGAAATATCCTGCCATATATTAGGACCATGTATGTATTGAGAAGTACATTACCATGGTGTAGTAGCCAATCTGTTAGGTGAAATAGCTCGACACCATTTTACACTCAATCTTTGTTGCTGAGATGGCCTTCGATGGCTGTGCGCTCGGCCTCATTAATTGTTGAAATAGCCTGCCATAATTAAGCACTCAGTCTATTTGTTGAATTAGCTTTACATATATTTCGTTACTTAGATCTGCTTGTCCAAATATCTTGCCATAGCTTTAGACATCGACCTAGGTATTTTTTGGACTTTATAAAGAAACATATATGTTTTTCCTGTAATATCTAGTAGAAGAACTAATTTGTATGTCTAACAAATGGACAGGACTTGGATAACTTCTACTCGAAGATTCTCCCCTGCATATGACGAGGGGGTTGAAAACTTCATGAACTTTGTCAGAGCTGAGTATGGTTGTCCGAAATCAGACGTGCGCTGCCCGTGTAGCAGTTGTATGAATTCAGTTTCAAGACCCCAGTCAACTGTGCAAAATCATCTACACTTGTATGAGATGTCAGTCACATATACTAGGTGGGTTCATCATGGTGAAGCTGTGAACGTCAATGTTACTGACTATGTGGAAGCAGCAGACCACCATCTTGATCTGCATGATCCTTGGGAGGAAGACGAGGAGGAGGAGGCGGCGGAGCCAGTGATTTTGACCAACATTGAAACAATGCTACAAAATGCTCGCGCATTTTGAGAACTTACACCTACACAAGAAAAACGGTGGGCCCACATGTTGGAACAATGCAACGTGGCAGTCACCGCAGGAAATAAGCTGTCAGTATTCTCAGCTATGGTCACTGTTCTTCAGGTAAAGATATCTGAGTGGATGACCAACAAATCATTCGATGCGATGTTGGCTGCTTTCTGCAAATCTTACCCAAATGAGTCTGAGCTGCCACACAACTATAGTAAAATGAAGAATTTCCTTCGTGCAGTTGGAATTGGATATGATATGATCAATGTTTGTGAGAATAATTGTGTTCTATTCCGGAAGGATTATGCCAACTTAATCGAATGCCCAAAATGCAAATCATCAAGATGGAAAGATGGCGATGTTGTGAAGAGGATTCCTCATAAGGTTCTAAGACATTTTCCAATTATACCAAGATTGCACAGGTTGTTTCATGATGCTCAAATAAGAGAGGATGTACCATGGCATTCTAGGAATCAGGAGTACAGAGATCGGAATGTAATGAGCCATCCATATCATGGTAGTGACTGGACAAGCTTCAATCTGAAACACAAAAAGTTTGCTGCTGAGCCGAGAAACATTAGACTTGGCTTAGCTATAGATGGATTCAACCCATTTGGCCACTAGAGCGCCACATATAGCATGTGACCAGTGCTTGTTATCCCTTACAACATGCCACCAAATGTCTACACCAAAGAATCAACTACATGATGGCCTTGTTCATCTCAGGTCCAAAAAGTCCTGGAAAGGATTTTGATTTATTCATGGAGCCTCTTATGGAGGAACTTCAAAAGCTATGGAGGGGTGTTCTCACTCGAGACCTATATAGCAGCCCACCAGTAGATTTCTTTTTGCGTGTTGTTATAATTTGGTGCATTCATGATTATCCGACTTTGGGCATTATGTCAGGGCGAACGGCACATGGTTACAATGCATGTGTTTGCTGTGACAAGAATCCGCTGTCATACGCAATACTTAGCAAGATATGTTACATTGGACACCACCGTTTCCTTGCCAAGGACAAGCCGTGTCCTAGAAAATACCAAAGACCTGTGTTCGATGCAGCTCATGAAAATCGTGATGCGCCAAAGAGGCTCACCAGCGATGAGTTGCAGGAGGAATTACAGAAGGTCAGACATATTACACCAGGAAACCATCGTGATAATGGTAGCGAAAAAATGAAGCGTGGAAGGGCAAAAGAGAGATTATTGTTTACTCGCAGGTCCACTTTGTGGGACTTGGAGTACTGGAAAGATTTGGATCAGCGGCATAATCTTGATGTGATGCACATCGAGAAAAATATATGTGACAGCATTATTGGCACACTTCTTAATATTGAAGGCAAGACGAAAGATACCTTAAAATCTAGGATTGATTTGACACACGTGGGTATCAGATCCGATTTACAGGTGAAAGTTGATGGTGCATCACGGGATATGGCACCAGCTGTGTACGTCTTAGACAAGGTAAAAAGAAAAGAATTCTGCAAGGTCCTGTTACGTGTGAGATTCCCACATTTATTTGCTTCCAACCCTGAAAGGAGAGTAAGTATAGATGGAAACAAGGTACCAGGGTTGAAAACTCATGACTGCCACATCCTACTTCAAAGGGTTTTACCTGTTATCCTTAGAGGATTGGCCGCCCTGACTTATATAGAGCAGTTGCAGAGTTGGGGCAATTCTTCAGGGAACTCTATAGTAGAAATATCAAGATAGATGCTGTGAAGCATCTTAAAGACAAGATACCAACTATCCTATGCGACCTTGAGAAGATATATCCTCCAGCCTTCTTTGATGTGATGGTGCATTTGGCTGTTCATCTACCTGATGAGGCACTACTTAGAGGTCCAGTACAGTATGGCTGGATGTACCCTATTGAAAGGCGGCTAGGCACTTTCAAGGGCTATGTTAGGAACAGAGCTAAACCGAGGGTTCCATTGTAGAGGCCTACATTGCTACAGAAGCGTTGACATTCTGCTCAAAATACATTTTAACATCTGATCAGCTTAGCAAAAAGGTGGGTGAAAACAATCCTGAGCTCAATGTTTTTGATTGTTCTGTTCGAGTAACAGGGAAAGTCGACAAGATGACAATCCTAAATATTTGGACAAAATGGTTTGGTATGTGTTGAAAAACTGTCCTGAGATTCTACCTTATATCAAGTAAGTGCTAAGTACTGCAGCTTATACATCGTAATCTACTAAAATTGCCGCACATCTTATATATTTAGATGTTTGACGCGATCACTATGTTCTGCAGAATCAAGGAGTTACTCATGCAAAATCCAAGAAACATTGACAAACTGGTTAGGGAAGGATTTGCAAAATGGTTGAAGAGCCGTGTAAGCTTTTGAATTGCACTGTCAGTTTTTTTAATATATTGAGTACATAAGATGATCAGCTTGTCTGTTTTCTAACCATAGGTTAAGAAGATGCGGGAGGAGGGGCAGGCAGCTAATGATGCCCTTTCTGCACTAGCAATGGGTCATGATACTCGGGTAAAACATTATGAATCTTGCATTGTTGGAGATGTGCGCTACAACACCCTTGCACGTGACAAAGGTAGGAAGACACAAAACAGTGCCGTCATGAGCACGGATACGTACAACGAAGTGACAACTGAAATGTATGCTAACATAACAGACATTGTTCACTTGTAGTATATCTCCAGTTTCGAGGTTCATCGATGTGTGGTTCTGTTTTGCTATCGTTGGTATAACCACTTTTCCAGGATTGCAAAAACCAAAGCTGGTGATTATTTCAAATCCATCAATGTCAAGGTGGTGTATCACACCGACAAGCCCTTTATTTTGGCAAATCAAGCAACACAGATATTTTTCTTGGAAGACACATTTGCATGTAATGAAGACTGGAGAATATTGCATAAGTTTGAGCAAAGGAATTCGTTTAATGAAGTTGCACAACAAGATGATGCTTACACTGCTGCTAATGTAGAAGATTCCACAGATGTTCATAGTATCTTTGAGAACCATCACATTAATAAGGTTGGCGAAAAGATTCCCTGTCGGGCTATGGACGTAGAAGAGTTGATCAATAAGAAGCCAGCGTTCGAGGACACTGAGGATGAAGAACAAGATGACACTAGGGGGGTTATGATTCAGACTGATACACATGGCGAAGATGTTGACGCTGCTGCTGCAGATGATGATTAGATTGCTTTTGTCGTATTTGCCTGTGAAAAGACGACTTTTATCTACTATGCGAAATTGTGTTTGCTATTACAACTGAAACCTGATGAAGTTGTTGTTTAGTATTTTGCTATGAGAACATCACTTATTATGTATGTTGATTTGTGTTTGGTGATTGTATGACGACTAAAACATGATGACATTGTTGTTTAGTAGTACTCATATTTGGCTGTGAAACTTGTATTTGATGACATAGTTTGCTGTTGGACTGCAATTTGCTCTACGTCTTCCAATGGGAACAAAGCTGACCCAACAGGGCCTCTGCTAATTTATTTATTTATTAGAAAAAGGGGATACCCCCCAATTTTCGTTAACAGAAATCATTAGATGTTCACAGCACTACGCCCAGCCTGCTAAACAGGTTTCATTCATTAGTAGTTTTAGCAAAGTGCTCATGTCATAGCCACTGAATACATCACGAGTGCTACATACACTGCAAATAAAGAGACAATCATCCTACAGAGCACAACGATCTTGCCCATTATCTTCACAAGCTCTTTCATCTCCTCATTGCTGCCAAGGCCGTTCAACAGCTATTGCTTGGCCATGATTTGATGAACTGCATCTTTAACCTTCTACTCTACATCTTCCTCTTGTGTTGTTCCTTCAGTTACTTGTCCAACACCCCAACCTGCTGGTATTGGGACTCCTCGGCTAACCAAATAGTCAGCGTAGTTCCATTCCCCCACATCAGCAACTTCCCAGAAATACAAATCACAAGAATCTTCCCTTTTCTGCATGAATCAAATTGGAATATCATCAACCAAACTATTAAAAAAATCAGCAGCTAAAAGTAGGCGAACAACTTAACCATATTATTAACCCATGATTTGGGCATTTGTAGAAGACTCGGCCAGGGTTGAGGATTGTAGTTGAGACGCGACGGATGACTCTGCGTGATTTGTAGCAGTGGCACCACACCAACGGCAGTGGGGTGCGGTGAGCAACCGGCTACGGTGAGTGTGCCGGCGGGAGTGTGAGGAGACCCACAAGCGGTGGTACTGGTAGCGACTTCGCGCACATCTGGTTGTTGGCTCGATTGCCTGCTGAAGAGCAGGTGGACGAGCCAGCGGACATGGTTGCTCAGCCGGAGTTTCTAATGCTAGGCAGAGTGACTAGAGAAGAGGAGAAGCGAACGTTGGATACGTCGGTTTCATTAATTGCAGAGTAGCATAACACTATATATAGTCTAGGTTTGGATTTGAACCAGTTACAGGAGCATGTCTCTCTTTTTTCTAAAAGTCAGCAACGTCTCTTTAGTGGTACACTAGCTTGTTCCGTATGCCTTCACAAGTATTTCATTTTGGGAATGTTATCTGGCGAACGTTCCCTGGGAGGAGGACGGCAAACGAATGCATTTTCCTGACAGTTTTAGTTGCGACGCAAGATCAAACGGTGGTAGTTTCGGGAATGTTATCTGGCGAACGAGCCGAGTTTTTCTTTTCTTGCCAAAAAAGTATCCTACGTGGTGTCGGCTTAGTCAACAAACGATTGTGCCAACGTTGACCGTTGGATTGACATTCAACGTATGTCATGTTTCTTCAGTCTCTTCCTCCTCCAGCTGCCGAAGCCAAACCAGCGCCGATAGGACCGCCTGCTCCCGCCTCCCACGACTGGCCATGCTGCCACGCACGCATCGCCGCCACATCGCACCCTAAAACTCTTGCGCATCTTCCCCTGCTCCTGTTCGTTCCTGTTCGAGGCCTCACCGTCGTCCTCCGCCTTGGTTCGCTCGTTGCGGCGCCGCCCTTCGGCGTTGTCAACATGGTCAACAACCGAGAGGAATAGGGAGATGACTATACGTGGAGAGGATGACAGTACGGACCCACCAGGGTCATGGCAGTACACAAGCAAGTGCCTCCTTTATTACAAGAGAAAAAATGGTTCCTCCTGATGGTTTCCTGACATCTGGGTCGCACGCCACTGTCAACGTAGTCAATAAGCGAGATAACTGCACAAGGAGCGGCTGACACTGGGGACCAAGCAGCTCGCGTGGTATTTTTTTTGTTTTCGGGACAGAGCAGGGTATCAACTGGGTTGTGTGGGGGTTGTGGCTCGTCTAGCCCGGACTTTTATTTCATATGTTTACCACACGACCAGCCCAGTTTTTTTTTCTTTCTAAAAATGGGTAGCCCAGCTATTTTGTTTTTTGTAGAATACCCAACGGAGGCCTACTTGCTTTTCTACGCCCTGCTGGGCTGGAAATCTTTCAAGACGAGGAGGGATGCATTCCGTTTGCCCAGAAAATGGGCTATAAGTAATAAGAAATGGGCTGCAAATTCAAAAAATACAGCAAACACACAATTAGTTTCAAATTACTTTTTTTCTTTCGGATTTTGATATTTTAAATTTCATTTTTTTGTGCGGGTAAAATTTATTGGATTTTAAATTAAGGTATGTTTAATTTTTAAATTAATTTGAATATGGCTAGAAATTTTGGGTTGTATGTTGTTTGTGACAGATTTGGAGGCTGACTTGTGGGTGTACTAGGTTGACGTGTACGCAAGGCTTGGTCAACTTTATCCATAAATGATTCTAGCAGTAGTGACCATTGGATGTTAATCCAACGGCCGTGCTGCTTCTTCAATCTCTGGTCTTCTTGCTCCAGCCGCCCAAACCAGCGCCGGCGGGACCGCCTACTCCCGCCTCCCGTGGCCAGTTGTGCTGCCGCGCAGGCCTCACCGCCCCACCCTACTCCATCGCTAGCCAGACCATTCCTCTACTCACCCACACCTCTTGTTATTTTCCGGCGACGGCAGCCGAACCAGTAAACCCTTGTACTCCCCTCTGAGTGGGTGATACGTCTCCAACGTATCTATGATTTTTGCTTGTTCCATGCTGTTATATTATCATTCTTTGATGTTTTACAATCATTTTATAGCGACTTTATATCATTTTTTGGGACTAACCTATTGACATAGTGCCTAGTGCCAGTTGCTGTTTTTTGCTTGTTTTTTACTTCGTAGAATATCAGTACCAAACGGAGGCCAAACGCAGCGAAACTTTTTGGAGAATTTTATGGACCAGAAGACACCCAGTGGGCCAAAGATGTACCAGAGGGGAGGCCCGAGGTGGGCACAACCCACCAGGGCGCGCCTGGGGCCCCCATGCACGCCCAGGGGGGTTGTGCCCCCCTCGGTGACCTCCCGCACCGCCTCTTCACCCTATAAATTGCCAAATATTCCAGAAACCCTAGGGGAGTCGATGAAACACAATTCCAGCCGTCGCAAGTTCCAGAACCACGAGGTCCAATCTAGACAGCATCACGGAGGGGTTCATCATCCTCATTGGTGCCTCTCCGATGATGCGTGAGTAGTTCATCATGGACATACGGGTCCGTAGGTAGTAGCTAGATGGCTTCCTCTCTCTCTTTTGATTCTCAATACAATGGTCTCTTGGAGATCTATTTGATGTAACTCTTTTTTGCGGTGTGTTTGTTGGGATCTAATGAACTTTGAGTTTATGATCAGATCTATATCCATGAACAAATTCACAGAAGCGATGAAAAATTCTGAATTTTTTACACAAGATTAATATACAAATTACCTCAGTTTTACTAAATTTTCAGAATTTTTGGAGTTACAGAAGTATGAGAACAATTCGCATCTTTACAGACTGTTCTGTTTTTGACAGATTCTGTTTTCTTTGCATTGTGTGCTTATTTTGATGAATCTATGGATTGTGTCGGGGGGTATAAGCCATGGTAAAGTTGGAATACAGTATATATAATTGAATAACAAAATTTGAATGGGTTTTCTACAGTACTTAAAGTAAAGGTTGGTTTTCTTATACTAACAGATCTCACGAAGGTTTTGTTAAGTTTTGTGTGATCGAAGTTTTCAAGTTTTGGGTGAGATCACGATGGATGAAGGAATAAGGAGTGAAAAGAGCCTAAGCTTGGGGATGCCCCATGGCACCCCAAGTTAATATTCAGGGAGAACCAAGCAAACGACCATCGGTATTTTACTTGGAGCTATATTTTTATTCGTCACATATCATGAGCTTTGCTTGGAGCGTCTTGTATTATACGAGTCTTTGCTTTTTTTGCTTCTCAGTTTGTCACAAGTATCCTTGCTGTACACACCTATTTGAGAGAGCCAAAATTATACTATGATTTGTTAGAATTGCTCTATATGCTTCAATTAAATTTTTTGAGCTATGGAATTGCTCTAGTGCTTCACTTATATCTTTTTGAGCACGGTGTGCTTTAATATATTTGAAGAAATGCTCTCATGCTTCACTTAGATTTATTTGAGATTTAGTAAATTTTTGAAGAAATTCTCTCATGCTTCACTTATATTATTTTGAGAGACGAAAAATTCTATGCTCATGTTCTTCACTTAAATTTGTTTGAGCTCGTCAAAGCAATTGCAATATATGAAAATAGTCCCAAAGTGATAGATATTCAAGAGGGATATAATAAAAACTTTCATGAAGATCATTGGACAAAATAAACTTGATTCTTTGTAATAGTTTTGAGATATGATGATAGTGATATGCGAGTCATGTTGGTGAGTAATTATGCTTTAGTAAGAATATTGGTGTTAAGGTTTGTGATTCCCTATGCAAGCATGAAAGTCAATAGTTATGCAATGAAATTACATCCTACTTGTGGTGCATTATTCGATGTTAGTTATGCTTAATGCTCGCGTATGTGATTTTTCGTTTCTTGGTTGGTTGCTTCTCAATCTTTTTGCTAGTCTCCACTTGTACTAAGTAGAAATACTACTTGTGCATCCAAAATCCTTAAACCCAGTTTTGCCATATGAGTCCACCATACCTACCTATATGTGGTATTTCCATGTCGTTCTAAGCAAATTTGTATGTGCCATCTCTAATTTTCAAAATAAATTTCCTTTTTGTGTGCTTGTACCGCTCATGAAGCGGCAGGGGGTGGCCAATATTTTCCATGCTAGATGTGTTATTCTCAAGATGAGTGTTTATTCACTTGTCATTGCACGAGAGTACAATGGTAATAGGGATGCCTAGTCCCGAAATGAAAAAAGAAATTTACTTTATGTTGTCAAATAATAAATTCCTTGGAAAGTGTTGGTATGGACGGTACCCGTGGATACGGCTAGCCGTGGAAAGTGAAAGAATGGTGGAAAAAGGAATAAACTTTATTTTCTGTTTGGGAACCGCCTATGATATATCTAGCATGGAAAGTTTTGGGAATTACTCGGTCATTTTCGTTGACGGGAAAAGTATGCCTCTCAAAAAAAATTATCTCTCAATTTAAGCTTTGAGCTCTGGCACCTCTACAAATCCCTACTTCCCTCTGCGAAGGGCCTATCTATTTACTTTATGCAATTTTATTTTTATTTGAGTCTCCATCTGTTGGGAAACGTTGCATGGAAAACAAAAAAATTCTACGCACACGCAAGATCTATCCATGGAGATGCATAGCAAAGAGAGGGGAGAGTGTGTCTACGTACCCTCGTAGCCCGTAAGCAGAAGTGTTTAGTAACGCGGTTGATGTAGTCGAACTTCTTCGCGCTCCAACCGATCAAGTACCGTACGTACGGCACCTCCATGTTCAGCTCGGTGACGTCCTCCGCCTTCTTGATCCAGCAAGATAGCGAGGTAGTGGATGAGTTCCGGTAGCACGACGGCGTGGTGACGGTGATGGTGAAGTGATCTCCGCAGGGCTTCGCCTAAGCACTACGAAAATATGACCAAGGGTGTAAACGGTGGAGGGGGGCGCCGCACACGTCTAAGCAATTGTTGTGGTTGTGCTAGGCGCCCCCCTCCCACATATATATAGGTGGGGGAGGAGGGAGCAACCAGGAGGTGCCCCCAAGTAGGCCGAATCCTACTTGGGGTCCTCCCCAAGTCGCGCCCCCCCCTTCCTTATATAGGTGCGGGAGGAAGGCAGGAGGAGGTGGCGCCCCCCCCCCCCCCTTTCCTTTCTCCCATGAGGAGGGAAAGGCAGGAGGGGCCACCCCTCCTCTTTCCTTCCCCATAGGGCCGGTCGGCTAGGGAAGGGGCACACCAGCCCCCTTGTGGGCTGGTCTGTCCCCCCCTTGGCCCATTAGGCCCATATACCTACCGGGGGTGTCCGGAACCCCTTCCGGTGATCCGATGATTACCCGGTGCATCCCGAAACTCTTCCGGTGTCCGAATACCATCGTCCTATATATCAATCTTTACCTCTCGACCATTTCAAGACTCCTTGTCATGACCGTGATATCATTCGGGACTCCTAACAATATTCAGTCACCAAATCATATAACTCATATAACACTATATCGTCAACGAACGTTAAGCGTGCGGACCCTACGGGTTCGAGAACTATGTAGACATGACCGAGACACCTCTCTGGTCAATAACCTATAGCGTAACCTGGATGACCATATTTGGCTCCTACATATTCTACGAAGATCTTTATCGGTCGAACCGTTATGAGAACATACGTAATTCCCTTTGTCCATCGGTATGTTACTTGCCCGAGATTCGATCATCGGTATCTTCATACCTAGTTCAATCTCGTTACCGGCAAGTCTCTTTACTCATTCCGTAATACATCATCTTGCAACTAACTCATTAGTCACTTTTGCTTGCAAGGCTTCTTATGATGTGTATTACCGAGAGGGCCCAGAGATACCTCTCCGATACTCGGAGTGACAAATCCTAATCTTGATCTATGCCAACTCAACAAACACCTTCGGAGATACCTGTAGAGCATCTTTATGATCACCCAGTTACGTTGTGATGTTTGATAGCACACAAGGTATTCCTCCGGTATCCGGGAGTTGCATAATCTCATAGTCGAAGGAATATGTATTTGACATGAAGAAAGCAATAGCAATAAACTGAACGATCAATATGCTAAGCTAACGGATGGGTCATGTCCATCACATCATTCTCCTAATGATGTGATCCCATTATCAAATGACAACACATGTCTATGGTTAGGAAACCTTAACCATCTTTGATCATTGAGCTAGTCTAGTAGAGGCTTACTAGGGACACGGTATTTGTTTATGTATTCACACATGTATTTAAGTTTCCGATCAATACAATTCTAGCATGAATAATAAACCTTTATCACGAATAAGGAAATATAAAATAACAACTTTATTATTGCCTCTAGGGCATATTTCCTTCGGCCTCCCACTTGCACTAGAGTCAATAATCTAGATTACATAGTAATGAATCTAACACCCATGGAGTCTTGGTGTTGATCATGTTTTGCTCGTGGAAGAGGCTTAGTCAACGGGTCTGCTACATTCAGATCCATGTTTTTTGCAAATCTCTATGTCTCCATCCTTGACCTTTTCACGAATGGAGTTGAAGCGTCTCTTGATGTGTTTGGTTCTCTTGTGAAACCTGGATTCCTTCGCCAAGGCAATTGCTCCAGTGTTGTCACAAAAGATTTTCATTGGACCCGATGCACTAGGTATTACACCTAGATCGGATATGAACTCCTTCATCCAGACTCCTTCATGCGCTGCTTCCGAAGCAGCTATGTACTCCGCTTCACACGTAGATCCCGCCACGACGCTCTGCTTGGAACTGCACCAACTGACAGCTCCACCATTCAATATAAACACGTATCCGGTTTGTGACTTAGAGTCATCCGGATAAGTGTCGAAGGTAGCATTGACGTAACCATTTACAACGAGCTCTTCGTCACCTCCATAAACGAGAAACATATCCTTGGTCCTTTTTAGGTACTTCAGGATGTTCTTGTCTGCTGTCCAGTGATCCACTCCTAGATTACTTTGGTATCTCCCTACCAGACTTATGGCAAGGCACACATCAGGTCTGGTACACAACATAGCATACATGATAGAACCTATGGCTGAGGCATAGGGAATGACTTTCATTTTCTCTCTATCTTCTGCAGTGGTCGGGCTTTGAGTCTGACTCAACTTCACACCTTGTAACACAGGCAAGAACCCTTTCTTTGACTGATCCATTTTGAACTTCTTCAAAACTTTATCAAGGTATGTGCTTTGTGAAAGTCCTATTAAGCGTCTCGATCTATCTCTATAGATCTTGATGCCCAATATATAAGCAGCTTCACCGAGGTCTTTCATTGAAAAATTCTTATTCAACTACCCTTTTATGCTATCTAGAAATTCTATATCATTTATAATAAACAATATGTCATCCACATATAATATAAAAAATGCTACAGAGCTCCCACTCACTTTCTTGTAAATACAGGCTTCACCGTAAGTCTGTATAAAACCATATGCTTTGATCACCTCATCAAAGCATATATTCCAACTCCGAGATGCTTGCACCAGTCCATAGATGGATCGCTGGAGCTTGCACACTTTGTTAGCACCTTTAGGATCGACAAAACCTTCCGGTTGCATCATATACAACTCTTCTTTAATAAATACATTAAGGAATGCAGTTTTGACGTCCATTTGCCAGATTTCATAATTATAAAATGCAGCAATTGCTAACATGATTCGGACAGACTTAAGCATCGCTATGGGTGAGAAAGTCTCATCGTAGTCAACTCCTTGAACTTGTCGAAAACCTTTTGCGACAAGTCAAGCTTTGTAGACAGTAACATTACCATCAGCGTCAGTCTTCTTCTTGAAGATCCATTTATTCTTAATGGCTTGCCGATCATCGGGCAAGTCCACCAAAGTCCACACATTGTTCTCATAGATGGATCCTATCTCAGATTTCGTGGCCTTAAGCCATTTATTGGAATCTGGGCCCATCATAGCTTCTTCATAGTTCGTAGGTTTGCCTTGGTCTAATAACATGACTTCCAGAACAGGATTACTGTACCACTCTGGTGCGGACCGTGCTCTGGTCGACCTATGAGGTTCAGTAGTACCTTGATCTGAAGTTTCATGATCATGATCATTTGCTTCCTCTCTAGTTGGTGTAGGCATCATGGGAATGGTTTTCGGTGATGTGCAACTTTCCAATTCGAGAGAAGGTACAATTACCTCATCAAGTTCTACTTTCCTCCCACTCACTTCTTTCGAGAGAAACTCCTTCTCTAGAAAGGTTCCATTCTTGGCAACAAAGATATTGCCTTCGGATCTGTGGTAGAAAGTGTACCCAATTGTTTCCTTAGGGTATCCTATGAAGACGCACTTCTCCGATTTGGGTTCGAGCCTATCAGGCTTAAGCCTTTTGACATAAGTGTCACAACCCCAAACTTTAAGAAACGACAACTTAGGTTTCTTGCCAAACCACAGTTCATACGGTGTCGTCTCAACAGATTTAGACGGTGCCCTATTTAACGTGAATGCAGTTGTCTCTAATGCATAACCACAAAACGATAGTGGTAAATCGGTAAGAGACATCATAGATTGCACCATATCTAATAAAGTACGGTTACGACATTTGGACACACCATTACGCTTTGGTGTTCCAGGTGGCGTGAGTTGTGAAACAATTCCACATTGTTTTAAATGAAGGCCAAACTCGTAACTCAAATATTCGCCTCCGCGATCAGATCGTAAAAACTTTATTTTCTAGTTACGATAATTCTCCACTTCACTCTGAAATTCTTTGAAATTTTCAAATGTTTCAGACTTGTGTTTCATCAAGTAGATATACCCATACCTACTCAAATCATCTGTGAAGGTCAGAAAATAACGATACCCACCGCGTGCCTCAACACTAATTGGACCGCATACATCGGTATGTATTATTTCCAATAAGTCATTAGCTCGCTCCATTGTTCCGGAGAACAGAGTTTTAGTCATCTTGCCCATGAGGCATGGTTCTCAAGTATCAAATGATTCATAATCAAGTGATTCCAAAAGTCCATCTGCATGGAGTTTCTTCATGCGCTTTACACCAATATGACCTAAACGGCAGTCCCACAAGTATGTTGCACTATCATTATCAACTTTGTATCTTTTGGCATCAATATTATGAATATGTGTATCACTACGATCGAGATTCAACAAGAATAGACCACTCATCAAGGGTGCATGACCATAAAAGATATTACTCATATAAATAGAACAACCATTATTCTCCGATTTAAATGAATAACCGTCTCGCAATAAACAAGATCCAGATATAATGTTCATGCTCAACGCGGGCACCAAATAACAATTATTGAGGTCTAAAACTAATCCCGGAGGTAGATGTAGAGGTAGCGTGCCGACGGCGATCACATCAACCTTGGAACCATCTCCGACGCGCATCATCACCTCATCCTTAGCCAATCTTCATTTATTCCACGGCTCCTGTTTCGAGTTACAAATATGAGCAACCGAACCAGTATCAAATACCAGGCGCTCCTACGAGCATTAGTAAGGTACACATCAATAACATGTATATCAAATATACCTTTGTTCACTTTGCCATCCTTCTTCTCCGCCAAGTATTTGGGGCAGTTCCGCTTCCAAAGACCATTCCCTTTGCAGTAGAAGCACTCAGTTTCAGGCTTGGGTCCAGCTTTGGGCTTCTTCCCGGGAGTGGCAACTTGCTTGCCATTCTTCTTGAAGTTCCCTTTCTTTCCCTTGCCCTTTTTCTTGAAACTAGTGGTCTTGTTAACCATCAACACTTGATGCTCCTTCTTGATTTCTACCTCCGCGGCCTTAAGCATTGCGAAGAGCTCAGGAACCATTTTATTCATCCCTTGCATATTATAGTTCATCACGAAGCCTTTGTAGCTTGGTGGCAGTGATTGAAGAACTCTGTCAATAACACTATCAATTGGAAGATCAACTCCCAGCTGAGTCAAGTGGTTATGATACCCAGACATTTTGAGTATGTGTTCACTGACAAAACTGTTCTCCTCCATCTTGCAGCTATAGAACTTGTTGGAGACTTCATATCTCTCAACCCGAGCATTTGCTTGAAATATTAACTTCAACTCTTGGAACATCTCATATACTCCATGACGTTCAAAACGTCTTTGAAGTCCCGGTTCTAAGCCGTAAAGCATGGCACACTGAACTATCGAGTAGTCATCAGATCGAGCTTGCCAGACGTTCATAACATCTGCTTCAGCTCCTGCAGCAGGCTTGTCACCCAGTAGTGCATCAAGGACATAATTCTTTTGTGCAGTAATGAGGATAATCCTCAAGTTACGGACCCAGTCCGTGTAGTTGCTACCATCATCTTTCAACTTAGCTTTCTCTAGGAACGCATTAAAATTCAGGGGAACGGTAGCTCGGGCCATTAATCTACAACATAGATATGAAAAACTATAAGACTAATTTCATGATAAATTAAGTTCAATTAATCAAATTACTAATGAACTCCCACTTAAATAAACATCCCTCAAGTTATCTAAGTGATACGTGATCCAAATCAACTAACCCATGTTCGATCATCACGTGAGATGGGGTAGTCATCAATGGTGAACATCTCTATGTTGATCATATCTACTATATGACTCAGGTTCGACCTTTCGGTCTCCAGTGTTTCGAGACCATGTCTGTACATGCTAGGCTCGTCAAGTTTAACCCAAGTATTCTGCATGTGCAAAACTGTCTTACACCCGTTGTATGTGAACGTAGAGTCTATCACACCCGATCATCATGAGGTGCTTCGAAATGATGAACTTTGGCAATGGTGCATACTCGGGGAGAACACTTTTATCTTGAAATTTAGTGAAGGGATCATCTTATAATGCTACCGCCGTTCTAAGCAAAATAAGATGCATAAAGGATAAACATCACATGCAATCAAAATATGTGACATGATATGGCCATCATCATCTTGTGCTTTTGATCTCCATCTCGAAAGCATCGTCATGATCTCCATCGTCACCGGCTCGACACCTTGATCTCCATCGTTGCGTCGGGGTCGTCTCATCAACTATTGCTTCTACAACTATTGCTAACGCATAGCAATAAAGTAAAGCAAATACATGGCGCTTGCATTTCATACAACAAAGAGACAACCCTAAGGCTCCTGCCGGTTGTCGATATTACAAAACATGATCATCTCATACATCAACATATATCACATCATATCTTGACCATATCACATCACAACATGCCCTGCAAAAACAAGTTAGACGTCCTCTACTTTGTTGTTGCAAGTTTTACGTGGCTGCTACGGGCTTCTAGCAAGAACCGTTCTTACCTACGCAAAAAACACAACGGTGATTCATCAAGTTTGCTGTTTTAACCTTCTTCAAGGACCGGCCGTAGTCAAATTCCATTCAACTAAAGTAGGAGAAACAGACACCCGCCAGCCACCTTTATGCAAAACTAGTTGCATGTCGTTCGGTGGAACCGGTCTCATGTGCGTGGACATGTAAGGTTGGTCTGGGCCGCTTCATCCCACAATACCGCCGAATCAAAATAAGATGTTGGTGGTAAGCAGTATGACTATCACCGCCCACAACTCTTTGTGTTCTACTCGTGCATATCATCTATGCATAGACCTGGCTCGGATGCCACTGTTGGGAAACGTTGCATGGAAAACAAAAAAAAATCTACGCACACGCAAGATCTATCCATGGAGATGCATAGCAACGAGAGGGGAGAGTGTGTCTACGTACCCTCGTAGACCATAAGAAGAAGTGTTTAGTAACGCGGTTGATGTAGTCGAACTTCTTCGTGCTCCAACCGATCAAGTACCGAACGTACGGCACCTCCGCGTTCAGCACACGTTCAGCTCGGTGACGTCCTCCGCCTTCTTGATCCAGCAAGACGGCGAGGTAGTGGATGAGTTCCGGCAGCACAACGGCGTGGTGACGGTGATGGTGAAGTGATCTCCGCAGGGCTTCGCCTAAGCACTACGAAAATATGACCGAGGGTGTAAACGGTGGAGGGGGGCGCCGCACACGGCTAAGCAACTGTTGTGGTTGTGCTAGGCGCCCCCGTCCCACATATATATAGGTGGGGGAGGAGGGAGCAGCCAGGAGGCGCCCCCAAGTAGGCCGAATCCTACTTGGGGTCCTCCCCAAGTGGCGCCCCCCCCCCTTCCTTATATAGGTGCGGGAGGAAGGCAGGAGGAGGTGGCGCCCCCCCCCCCTTCCTTTCTCCCATGAGGAGGGAAAGGCAGGAGGGGCCACCCCTCCCCTTTCCTTCCCCATAGGGCCGGCCGGCCAGGGAAGGGGCGCACCAGCCCCCTTGTGGGCTTGTCTGTCCCCCTTGGCCCATTAGGCCCATATACCTACCGGGGGTGTCCGGAACCCCTTCCGGTGACCCGATGACTACCCGGTGCATCCCGAAACTCTTTCGGTGTCCGAATACCATCGTCCTATATATCATTCTTTACCTCTCGACCATTTTGAGACTCCTCGTCATGACCGTGATCTCATCCGGGACTCCGAACAACATTCGGTCACCAAATCATATAACTCATATAACACTATATCGTCAACGAATGTTAAGCGTGCGGACCCTACGGGTTCGAGAACTATGTAGACATGACCGAGACACCTCTCCGGTCAATAACCAATAGCAGAACCTGGATGTCCATATTGGCTCCTACATATTCTACGAAGATCTTTGTCGGTCGAACCGTTATGACAACATACGTAATTCCCTTTGTCCATCGGTATGTTATTTGCCCGAGATTCGATCGTCGGTATCTTCATACTTAGTTCAATCTCGTTACCGGCAATTCTCTTTACTCGTTCCGTAATACATCATCTTGCAACTAACTCATTAGTCACTTTTGCTTGCAAGGCTTCTTATGATGTGTATTACCGAGAGGGCCCAGAGACACCTCTCCGATACTTGGAGTGACAAATCCTAATCTCAATCTATGCCAACTCAACAAACACCTTCGGAGATACCTGTAGAGCATATTTATGATCACCCAGTTACGTTGTGACGTTTGATAGCACACAAGGTATTCCTCCGGTATCCGGGAGTTGCATAATCTCATAGTCGAAGGAATATGTATTTGACATGAAGAAAGCAATAGCAATAAACTGAACGCTCAATATGCTAAGCTAACGGATGGGTCTTGTCCATCACATCATTCTCCTAATGATGTGATCCCGTTATCAAATGACAACACATGTCTATGGTTAGGAAACCTTAACCATCTTTGATCAATGAGCTAGTCTAGTAGAGGCTTACTAGGGACACGGTATTTGTTTATGTATTCACACATGTATTTAAGTTTCCGATCAATACAATTCTAGCATGAATAATAAACCATTATCATGAATAAGGAAATATAAAATAACAACTTTATTATTGCCTCTAGGGCATATTTCCTTCACCATCTTCTCTTATAAAGCACCAACTAAGGGGCACTATGATCGTACTTGAGCATTGGATGTAGCTAATATGCGAGTGTGTTTCATGAATGGATCAATGATTGAGCATGATGGGCTAGGGATAACTTTCTTTAGTGTTGATATTTTGAAAGACATGGTTGCTTATTGATATGCTTGAGTATTGAAATCTTCATGTCAAAACTAGACTATTGCTTTGAACCATATAAAAGTCCAAATGTCCATGCTACAAAAGAAAAGAATATGTGATGAACATGTTAGGCAGCATTCCACATCAAAAATTCTGTTTTTATCATTTACCTACTCGAAGACGAGTAGGAATTAAGCTTGGGGATGCTGATACGTCTCCAACGTATCTATAATTTTTGCTTGTTCCATGCTGTTATATTATCATTCTTGGATGTTTTACAATCATTTTATAGAACCTTTATATCATTTTTTGGGACTAACCTATTGACATAGTGCCCAGTGCCAGTTGTTGTTTTTTACTTCGCAAAATATCAGTACCAAACGGAGTCCAAACGCAGCGAAACTTTTTGGAGAATTTTTTGGACCAGAAGACACCCCGTGGGCCAAAGATGTACCAGAGGGGAGGCCCGAGGTGGGCACAACCCACCAGGGCGCGCCTGGGGGCCCACACGCGCCCAGGGGGTTGTGCCCCCCTCGGTGACCTCCCGCACCACCTCTTCGCCCTATTAATTGCCAAATATTCCAGAAACCCTAGGGGAGTCGACGAAACACAATTCCAGCTGCCGCAAGTTCCAGAACCACGAGATCCAATCTAGACACCATCACGGAGCGGTTCATCATCCTCATTGGTGCATCTCCGATGATGCGTGATTAGTTCATCATAGACCTACGGGTCCGTAGGTAGTAGCTAGATGGCTTCCTCTCTCTCTTTTGATTCTTAATACAATGGTCTCTTGGAGATCTATTTGATGTAACTCTTTTTTGCGGTGTGTTTGTTGTGATCCGATGAACTTTGAGTTTATAATCTTATCAATATCCATGAATATTATTTGAGTCTTCTTTTGATTTCTTAGATGCATGATTATTTATAGCCTCGTATTTCTTCTTCGAATCTTTGGTTTAGTTAGGCCAACTAGATCTTCGAATGTGTGGAGTAATAGTAGTAGATGCAGGCAGGAGTCGGTCTACTAATCTTGGACGTGATGCCTATATATTGATCATTGCCTTGGATATCGTCATAATTATTTGATCTTCTATCAATTGCCCAACAGTAATTTGTTTACCCACTGTGTGCTATTTTCTTGAGAGAAGCCACTAGTGAAATCTACGGCCCCCGGGTCTATTCTTTATCATATTTGCTTTGAGATCTATTTTTATTTGCTTTTGTTTTTAGATCTATTATCCCAAAAACCCAAAAATACCTTGCTGCACTTTTTTCTTACTTATTTTATTTCTCGTTTTATCGAGATCTATTTATCCATTCTACACAATTTTTATCCCATCAACTTGACAATTTCTGGCGTCGTTACCCGTAAGAGGGATTGATAACCCCTCATAAGCGCCGGGTTGCAAGTATTTGTTCTTTGTGTGCAGGTACCGTTTACATAGTGTTGCTTGGTTCTCCTACTAGATTGATACCTTGGTTTCATAACTGAGGGAAATACCTACCAAAGCTGTGCTGCATCATCCCTTCCTCTTTGGGGAAATACCGACGTGGTTCAAGTGACATCAGTGGGCAACTACTGCCGAGTCTTCCCCGGCTCCGGGTCGTTCCCTTCCTAGGCCTCGCCGTCATCCACCGCATTGGTGCTCTCGGCGCGGCGTGGTCAATGTAGTCAACAAATGACAGCCATCGGAAGAGGGATGTACGTGCAGCGGCTCACAATAGGGACCCAAATGGTCCATGGCCACACGCGAGGAAGTGCCTCCTTATTACGCAGGAAAAAAAGTTTTCTCCCCCTGACAGCTAAGACCCACCAGCTACATCTTCGTAGGTAAGGGAGTGCTCCTTATTACGCATAAGAAAAATGATTCCTCCCGCTGCTAGCTAGGACCCACTCGATTTGGAGGCTGACATGTGGGCCTACTAAGTTGGCGCATACGTGATTGCTTGTAATCTGCGTTGGTATTTCCCCGAAGAGGAGAGGATGATGCAACACAACAAAGGTAAGTATTTCCCTCAGTTATGAAACCAAGGTTATCAATCCAGTAGGAGAACCAAGCAACACTATGTAAACAACATCTGCACACAAACAACAAAAACTTGCAACCCAACATGTAAGAGGGGTTGAAAATCCCTCAACGGTATTGAGATAGATTAAATTGTATAGGTTATGATAAATAGATCTAACAAAAATACAAAATAAAATAAATAAAGAAAAATTGCAGCAAGGTATTTTGGATTTAATATATGATAGGAAGTAGACCCGGGGGTCATAGTTTTCACTAGAGACTTCTCTCAAGAAAATAGCATATGGTGGGTAAACAAATTACTGTTGGGCAATTGATAAAAAATCAAATAATCATGATGGTATCTAAGGCAATGATCATGTATATAGGCATCACATCCAAGATTAGTAGACCGACTCCTGCCCGCATATACTACTATTACTCCACACATCGACCGCTATCCAACGTGCATCTAGTGTATTAAGTTCATGGAAAAACGGAGTAATGCAATACGAACGATGACATGATGTAGACAAGATAAACTCACGTATGAATAAACCCCATCTTGTTACCCTTAATAGCAATGATACATGCGTGTCATGTCTCTTTCTATCATTGAGATTGAGCACCACAAGATCGAACCCATCACCAAACACCTCTTCCTATGGCAAGATAAATCAATCTAGTTGGCCAAACCAAACCAATAAATCAGAGAAGAAATACGAGGCTATAACAATCATGCTTAAAAGAGTTCAGCAAAGACTCAAATATTATTCATGGATAGAACTGATCATAAACTCACAATTCATCGGATCCCAACAAACACACCGCAAAAAAGAGTTACATCAAATAGATCTCCAAGAACATCAAGGAGAACATTGTATTGAAGATCAAAAAGAGAGAAGAAGCCATCTAGCTACTAACTACGGACCCGTAGGTCTATGGTAAACTACTCACGCATCATCGGAGGGGCAACAAGGATGATGAAGAACCCCTCCGTGATCGTTGCCTGATGACCCACAAGTATAGGGGATCAATTGTAGTCCTTTCGATAAGTAAGAGTGTCGAACCCAACGAGGAGCAGAAGGAAATGACAAGTGGTTTTCAGCAAGGTATTTTCTGCAAGCACTGAAATAGTCGGTAACAAGTAGTTTGATAGCAAGATAATTTGTAACGAGCAAGTAACGGTAACGGTGAATAAAGTGCAGCAAGGTAGCCCAAGCCTTTTGTGGCAAAGGACAGGCCAAAACGGTCTCTTATCATAAGCAAAGCGTTCTTCAGGGTACACGGGAATTTCATCATATCACTTTCATCATGTTGGTTTGATTCGTGTTCGCTACTTTGTGTTGGAAATATGCCCTAGAGGCAATAATAAAATGGTTATTATTATATTTCCTTGTTCATGATAATTGTCTATTGTTCATGCTATAATTGTGTTATCCGGAAATCGTAATACATGTGTGAATACATAGACCACAACATGTCCCTAGTGAGCCTCTAGTTGACTAGCTCGTTGATCAATAGATGGTTATGGTTTCCTGACCATGGACATTAGATGTCGTTGATAACGGGATCACATCATTAGGAGAATGATGTGATGGACAAGACCCAATCCTAAGCATAGCACAAGATCGTATAGTTCGTTCGCTAGAGCTTTCTAATGTCAAGTATCATTTCCTTAGACCATGAGATTGTGCAACTCCCGGATACCGTAGGAATGCTTTGGGTGTATCAAACGTCACAACGTAACTGGGTGACTATAAAGGTGCACTACAGGTATCTCCGAAAGTGTCTGTTGGGTTGGCACGAATCGAGACTGGGATTTGTCACTCCGTATGACGGAGAGGTATCTCTGGGCCCACTCGGTAATGCATCATCGTAATGAGCTCAATGTGACTAAGGAGTTAGCCATGGGATCATGCGTTACGGAACGAGTAAAGAGACTTGCCGGTAACGAGATTGAACAAGGTATAAGGATACCGACGATCGAATCTCGGGCAAGTAACATACCGATGGACAAAGGGAATTGCGTACGGGATTGATTGAATCCTCGACATCGTGGTTCATCCGATGAGATCATCGTGGAACATGTAGGAGCCAACATGGGTATCCAGATCCCGCTGTTGGTTATTGGCCGGAGAGATGTCTCGGTCATGTCTGCATGGTTCCCGAACCCGTAGGGTCTACACACTTAAGGTTCGGTGACGCTAGAGTTGTTATGGGATATTAGTATGCGGTTAACCGAAAATTGTTCGGAGTCCCGGATGAGATCCCGGACGTCACGAGGAGTTCCGGAATGGTCCGGAGGAAAAGATATATTTATAGGAAGTCCAGTTACGGCCACCGGGAGAGTTTCGGGGGTCACCGGTATTGTACCGGGACCACCAGAAGGGTCCCGGGGGTCCACCGGGTGGGGCCACCTATCCCGGAGGGCCCCATGGGCTGAAGTGGCATGGGAACCAGCCCCTGGTGGGCTGGTGCACCCCACCCAAGGGCCCAAGGCGCCTAGGGTTGGAAACCCTAGGGGGCCGTTGCCCCCCCGAGGGGGCATGCGCCCCCCTGGATGGAAACCCTAAGGGGATCGTTGCCCCCCGAGGGGCCGCCCCCCCCCCTCTCTAGATGGGATCTCCAAGGGGGCATGCGCCCCCCCTAGCCCCTATATATAGTGGAGGGGAGGGAGGGCAGCCGCACCCTAAGCCCTGGCGCTTCCCTCTCCCTCCCGTGACACCTCTTCCTCCTCCAGTAGCGCTTGGCGAAGCCCTGCTGGAATCCCGCTGCTTCCACCACCACGCCGTCGTGCTGCTGGATCTCCATCAACTTCTCCTCCCCCCTTGCTGGATCAAGAAGGAGGAGACGTCTCCGCTCCGTACGTGTGTTGAACGCGGAGGTGCCGTCCGTTCGGCGCTAGGATCATCGGTGATTTGGATCACGACGAGTACGACTCCATCAACCCCGTTCTCTTGAACGCTTCCGCTCGCGATCTACAAGGGTATGTAGATGCACTCCTCTCTCTCTCGTTGCTAGATGACTCCATAGATTGATCTTGGTGATGCGTAGAAAAATTTTAAATTTCTGCTACGATCCCCAACAGTGGCATCATGAGCTAGGTCTATGCGTAGTTTCTATGCACGAGTAGAACACAAGTTGTTGTGGGCGTCGATTTTGTCAATTTACTTGCCGTTACTAGTCTTATCTTGATTCGGCGGCATCGTGGGATGAAGCGGCCCGGACCGACCTTACACGTACGCTTACGTGAGACAGGTTCCACCGACTGACATGCACTAGTTGCATAAGGTGGCTAGCGGGTGTCTGTCTCTCCCACTTTAGTCGGATTGGATTCGATGAAAAGGGTCCTTATGAAGGGTAAATAGAAATTGGCATATCACGTTGTGGTTTTGGCGTAGGTAAGAAACGTTCTTGCTAGAAACCTATAGCAGCCACGTAAAAAACTTGCAACAACAATTAGAGGACGTCTAACTTGTTCTTGCAGCATATGTCGTGTGATGTGATATGGCCAAAAGGATGTGATGAATGATATATGTGATGTATGAGATTGATCATGTTCTTGTAATAGGAATCACGACTTGCATGTCGATGAGTATGACAACCGACAGGAGCCATAGGAGTTGTCTTAATTTATTGTATGACCTGCGTGTCAATGAAAACGCCATGTAATTACTTTACTTTATTGCTAACCGTTAGCCATAGTAGTAGAAGTAATAGTTGGCGAGACAACTTCATGAAGACACGATGATGGAGATCATGATGATGGAGATCATGGTGTCATGCCGGTGACGGTGATGATCATGGCGCCCCGAAGATGGAGATCAAAAGGAGCAAAATGATATTGGCCATATCATGTCACTATTTGATTGCATGTGATGTTTATCATGTTTTACATCTTATTTGCTTAGAACGACGGTAGCTTAAATAAGATGATCCCTCGCAATAATTTCAAGAAAGTGTTCCCCCTAACTGTGCACCGTTGCGAAGGTTCGTTGTTTCGAAGCACCACGTGATGATCGGGTGTGATAGATTCTAACATACGAATACAATGGGTGTAAGCCAGATTTACACACGCAATACACTTAGGTTGACTTGACGAGCCTAGCATGTATAGACATGGCCTCGGAACACGGAAGACCGAAAGGTCGAACATGAGTCATATGGAAGATACGATCAACATGAAGATGTTCACCGATGATGACTAGTCCGTCTCACGTGATGATCGGACACGGCCTAGTTGACTCGTATCATGTATCACTTAGATGACTAGAGGGATGTCTATCTGAGTGGGAGTTCATTAAATAATTTGATTAGATGAACTTAATTATCATGAACATAATCTAAAACTTTGCAATATGTCTTGTAGATCAAATGGCCCACGCTAATGTTGCCCTCAACTTCAACGCATTCCTAGAGAAAACCAAGCTGAAAGACGATGGCAGCAACTACACGGACTGGGTCCGTAACCTGAGGATTATCCTCATAGCTGCCAAGAAAGCATATGTCCTTGAAGCACCGCTAGGTGATGCACATGTTTTCCCAGCAACTCAAGACGTTATGAACGCCTGGCAGTCGCGTAGTGATGATTACTCCCTGGTTCAGTGCGGCATGCTTTACAGCTTAGAACCGGGGCTCCAAAAGCGTTTTGAGCAGCACGGAGCATATGAGATGTTCCAAGAGCTGAAAATGGTTTTCCAAGCTCATGCCCGGGTCGAGAGATATGAAGTCTCTGACAAGTTCTACAGTTGTAAGATGGAGGAGAATAGTTCTGTCAGCGAGCACATACTCAAAATGTCTGGGTTGCACAACCGCTTATCTCAGCTGGGAGTTAATCTCCCGGATGATGCGGTCGTTGACAGAATCCTTCAGTCGCTCCCACCTAGCTACAAGAGCTTTGTGATGAACTTCAATATGCAGGGGATGGAAAAGACCATTCCTGAGGTATATTCAATGCTGAAATCGACGGAGGTGGAGATCAAAAAGGAACATCAAGTGTTGATGCTGAATAAAACCACTAAGTTCAAGAAAGGCAAGGGTAAGAAGAACTTCAAGAAGGACGGCAAGGGAGTTGTCGCGCCCGGTAAGCCAGTTGCCGGGAAGAAGCCAAAGCATGGACCCAAGCCTGAGACTGAGTGCTTTTATTGCAAGGGAAACGGTCACTGGAAGCGGAACTGCCCCAAGTACTTAGCGGATAAGAAGGCCGGCAATACCAAAGGTATATGTGATATACATGTTATTGATGTGTACCTAACCAGCGCTCGTAGTAGCTCCTGGGTATTTGATACCGGTGCGGTTGCTCATATTTGTAACTCAAAACAGGAGCTGCGGAATAAGCGGAGACTGGCGAAGGACGAGGTGACGATGCGCGTCGGGAATGGTTCCAAGGTCGATGTGATCACCGTCGGCACGCTACCTCTACATTTACCTACGGGATTAGTTTTAAACCTCAATAATTGTTATTTAGTACCAGCTTTGAGCATGAACATTGTATCAGGATCTCGTTTGATGCGAGATGGCTACTCATTTAAATCCGAGAATAATGGTTGTTCTATTTATATGAGAGATATGTTTTATGGTCATGCCCCTCTGGTCAATGGTTTATTTTTATTAAATCTCGAACGTGATGTCACACATATTCATAGTGTGAATGCCAAGAAATGTAAGGTTGATAATGATAGTCCCACATACTTGTGGCACTGCCGCCTTGGTCACATTGGTGTCAAACGCATGAAGAAACTCCATGTAGATGGACTTTTGGAGTCTCTTGATTATGAATCATTTGACACGTGCGAACCATGCCTTATGGGCAAAATGACCAAGACTCCATTCTCCGGAACAATGGAGCGAGCAACCAACTTGTTGGAAATAATACATACTGATGTATGCGGTCCAATGAGTGTTGAGGCTCGCGGTGGCTATCGTTATGTTCTCACCCTCACTGATGACTTAAGTAGATATGGGTATGTCTACTTAATGAAACACAAGTCTGAGACCTTTGAAAAGTTCAAGGAATTTCAGAGTGAGGTAGAGAATCAACATGACAGGAAAATAAAGTTCTTACGATCAGATCGTGGAGGAGAATATTTGAGTCACGAGTTTGGCACGCACTTAAGGAAATGTGGAATTGTTTCACAACTCACGCCGCCTGGAACACCTCATCGAAATGGTGTGTCCGAACGTCGTAATCGCACTCTATTGGATATGGTGCGATCTATGATGTCTCTTACCGATCTACCACTATCATTTTGGGGTTACGCTTTAGAGACTCCCGCATTCACTTTAAATAGGGCACCGTCGAAATCCGTTGAGACGACACCGTATGAATTGTGGTTTGGGAAGAAACCTAAGTTGTCGTTTCTGAAAGTTTGGGGATGCGATGCTTATGTCAAGAAACTTCAACCTGAAAAGCTCGAACCCAAATCGGAAAAAATGCGTCTTCATAGGATACCCTAAGGAAACTATTGGTTATACCTTCTACCTCAGATCCGAAGGCAAGATCTTTGTTGCCAAGAATGGATCCTTTCTAGAGAAAGAGTTTCTCTCGAAAGAAGTAAGTGGGAGGAAAGTAGAACTTGATGAAGTATTGCCTCTTGAACCGGAGAGTAGCGCAGCTCAAGAAAATGTTTCTGTGGTGCCTGCACCAACTAGAGAGGAAGTTAATGATGATGATCAAGGAACTTCGGATCAAGTTACTACTGAACTTCGTAGGTCCACAAGGACACGTTCCGCACCAGAGTGGTACGGTAACCCTGTCCTGGAAATCATATTGTTAGACAATGGTGAACCTTCGAACTATGAAGAGGCGATGGCGGGCCCGGATTTCGACAAATGGCTTGAAGCCATGAAATCCGAGATAGGATCCATGTATGAAAACGAAGTATGGACTTTGACTGACTTGCCCGATGATCGGCGAGCCATAGAAAATAAATGGATCTTTAAGAAGAAGACAGACGCGGATGGTAATGTGACCATCTATAAGGCTCGGCTTGTCGCTAAGGGTTATCGACAAGTTCAAGGGGTTGACTACGATGAGACTTTCTCACCCGTAGCGAAGCTGAAGTCCGTCCGAATCATGTTAGCAATTGCCGCATTCTATGATTATGAGATATGGCAAATGGACGTCAAAACGGCATTCCTTAATGGTTTCCTTAAGGAAGAATTGTATATGATGCAGCCAGAAGGTTTTGTCGATCCTAAGAATGCTGACAAGGTATGCAAGCTCCAACGCTCAATCTATGGGCTGGTGCAAGCATCTCGGAGTTGGAACATTCGCTTTGATGAGATGATCAAAGCGTTTGGGTTTACGCAGACTTATGGAGAAGCCTGTGTTTACAAGAAAATGAGTGGGAGCTCTGTAGCATTTCTCATATTATATGTGGATGACATACTATTGATGGGAAATGATATAGAACTCTTGGAAAGCATAAAGGCCTACTTGAATAAGTGTTTTTCAATGAAGGACCTTGGAGAAGCTGCTTACATATTAGGCATCAAGATCTATAGAGATAGATCGAGACGCCTCATTGGTCTTTCACAAAGCACATACCTTGACAAGATATTGAAGAAGTTCAATATGGATCAGTCCAAGAAGGGGTTCTTGCCTGTATTACAAGGTGTGAGATTGAGCACGGCTCAATGCCCGACCACGGCAGAAGATAGAGAAAAGATGAGTGTCATCCCCTATGCCTCGGCCATAGGGTCTATTATGTATGCCATGCTGTGTACCAGACCTGATGTAAACCTTGCTGTAAGTTTGGTGGGAAGGTACCAAAGTAATCCTGGCATGGAACACTGGACAGCGGTCAAGAACATCCTGAAGTACCTGAAAAGGACTAAGGATATGTTTCTCGTTTATGGAGGTGACGAAGAGCTCGTCGTAAAGGGTTACGTCGATGCTAGCTTCGACACAGATCTGGATGACTCCAAGTCACAAACCGGATACGTGTATATTTTGAATGGTGGGGCAGTCAGCTGGTGCAGTTGCAAGCAAAGCGTCGTGGCGGGATCTACATGTGAAGCGGAGTACATGGCAGCCTCGGAGGCAACACAGGAAGCAGTCTGGATGAAGGAGTTCATCACCGACTTAGGAGTTATTCCCAATGCGTCGGGCCCAATGACTCTCTTTTGTGACAACACTGGAGCTATTGCCCTTGCCAAGGAGCCCAGGTTTCACAAGAAGACCAGGCATATCAAGCGTCGCTTCAACTCCATTCGTGAACATGTTCAAGATGGAGACATAGATATTTGTAAAGTGCATACGGATCTGAATGTCGCAGATCCGTTGACTAAACCTCTTCCACGAGCAAAACATGATCAACACCAGAACTCTATGGGTGTTCGATTCATCACAATGTAACTAGATTATTGACTCTAGTGCAAGTGGGAGACTGTTGGAAATATGCCCTAGAGGCAATAATAAAATGGTTATTATTATATTTCCTTGTTCATGATAATTGTCTATTGTTCATGCTATAATTGTGTTATCCGGAAATCGTAATACATGTGTGAATACATAGACCACAACATGTCCCTAGTGAGCCTCTAGTTGACTAGCTCGTTGATCAATAGATGGTTATGGTTTCCTGACCATGGACATTAGATGTCGTTGATAACGGGATCACATCATTAGGAGAATGATGTGATGGACAAGACCCAATCCTAAGCATAGCACAAGATCATATAGTTCGTTCGCTAGAGCTTTCTAATGTCAAGTATCATTTCCTTAGACCACGAGATTGTGCAACTCCCGGATACCGTAGGAATGCTTTGGGTGTATCAAACGTCACAACGTAACTGGGTGACTATAAAGGTGCACTACAGGTATCTCCGAAAGTGTCTGTTGGGTTGGCACGAATCGAGACTGGGATTTGTCACTCCGTATGACGGAGAGGTATCTCTGGGCCCACTCGGTAATGCATCATCGTAATGAGCTCAATGTGACTAAGGAGTTAGCCACGGGATCATGCGTTACGGAACGAGTAAAGAGACTTGCCGGTAACGAGATTGAACAAGGTATAAGGATACCGACGATCGAATCTCGGGCAAGTAACATACCGATGGACAAAGGGAATTGCGTACGGGATTGATTGAATCCTCGACATCGTGGTTCATCCGATGAGATCATCGTGGAACATGTAGGAGCCAACATGGGTATCCAGATCCTGCTGTTGGTTATTGGCCGGAGAGATGTCTCGGTCATGTCTGCATGGTTCCCGAACCCGTAGGGTCTACACACTTAAGGTTCGGTGACGCTAGAGTTGTTATGGGATATTAGTATGCGGTTAACCGAAAATTGTTCGGAGTCCCGGATGAGATCCCGGACGTCACGAGGAGTTCCGGAATGGTCCGAAGGAAAAGATATATATATATATATAGGAAGTCCAGTTGCGGCCACCGGGAGAGTTTCGGGGGTCACCGGTATTGTACCGGGACCACCGGAAGGGTCCCGGGGGTCCACCGGGTGGGGCCACCTATCCCGGAGGGCCCCATGGGCTGAAGTGGCGTGGGAACCAGCCCCTGGTGGGCTGGTGCACCCCACCCAAGGGCCCAAGGCGCCTAGGGTTGGAAACCCTAGGGGGCCGTTGCCCCCCCCCCCGAGGGGGCATGCGCCCCCCTGGTTGGAAACCCTAGGGGGCCGTTGCCCCCCGAGGGGGCATGCGCTCCCCTGAATGGAAACCCTAAGGGGACCGTTGCCCCCCGAGGGGCCGCCGCCCCCCCTCTAGATGGGATCTCCAAGGGGGCATGCGCCCCCCCTAGCCCCTATATATAGTGGAGGGGAGGGAGGGCAGCCGCACCCTAAGCCCTGGCGCCTCCCTCTCCCTCCCGTGACACCTCTTCCTCCTCTAGTAGCGCTTGGCGAAGCCCTGCTGGAATCCCGCTGCTTCCACCACCACGCCGTTGTGCTGCTGGATCTCCATCAACTTCTCCTCCCCCCTTGCTGGATCAAGAAGGAGGAGACGTCTCCGCTCCGTACGTGTGTTGAACGCGGAGGTGCCGTCCGTTCGGCGCTAGGATCATCGGTGATTTGGATCACGACGAGTACGACTCCATCAACCCCGTTCTCTTGAACGCTTCCGCTCGCGATCTACAAGGGTATGTAGATGCACTCCTCTCTCTCTCGTTGCTAGATGACTCCATAGATTGATCTTGGTGATGCGTAGAAAATTTTTAAATTTCTGCTACGATCCCCAACACTTTGATAATTTGATATGTGGGTGGACCGGTGCTTAAGTGTTGTTCTTACTTGAACAAACGTCCTACTTATGATTAACCCCCTCGCAAGCATCCGCAACTACGAGAAAAGTATTAAGATAAAATCTAACCATAGCATTAAACTTTTGGATCCAAATTAGTCCCTTAGGAAGTAGCGCATAAACTAGGGTTTAAGCTTCTGTCACTCTAGCAACCCATCATCTAATAACTACTCCATAATGCATTCCCTTATGCCCAAATATGGTGAAGTGCCATGTAGTCGACGTTTACATGACACCACTAAGGGAATCACAACATACATATCATCAAAAATATCGAACATATATCAAGTTCACATGATTACTTGCAACATGACTTCTCCTGTGATCTCAAGAACAAATGTAACTACTCACAAATAATAATCATGCTTAAGATCAGAGGGGTATTAAATAGCATAATGGATATGAACATATAATCTTCCACCAAATAAACCATATAGTAATCAACTACAAGATGTAATCAACACTACTAGTCACCCACAAGTGCCAATCTAAGGTTCCGGTAAAAAGATTGAACACAAGAGATGAACTAGGGTTTGAGAGGAGATGGTGCTGTTGAAGATGTTGATGGAGATGGCCCTCCCAAAGATGGGAGAGTTGTTGGTGACGACGATGACGATGATTTCCCCCTTCGAGAGGGAAGTTCCCCCGGCGGAATCGCTCCGCCGGAGGGCAAAAGTGCTCCTGCCCAAGTTCCGCCTCGAGACAGTGGCGTTTCGTCCCGAAAGTCCCCTCCTGATTTTTTCTAGGTCAAAATGACCTATATACCAGAAGATGGGCACCAGAGGTGGGCCGAGGAGGGCACAACCCACCAGGGCGCGCCTGGGGGGCCTGGCGCGCCCAGGTGGGTTGTGCCCACCTGGTGGGCCTCTTCCGGTAGTTATTTGCTCCAGTATTTTTTATATATTGCAAAATAATTCTCCATAAATTTTCAGCTCATTTGGAGATGTGCAGAATAGGCAACTCTGACGTAGCTTTTTCAGGTCCAGAATTCCAGCTGCCGGTATTCTCCCTCTTTGTGTAAACCTTGCATATTATGAGAGAAAAGGCATTAGAATTACTCCCAAAAGCATTATTATGCATAAAAACATTATAAATAACAGTAGGAAAACATGATGCAAAATGGACGTATCAACTCCCCCAAGCTTAGACCTCGCTTTTCCTCAAGCGAAAAACCGAAATCGAAAAACATGCCCACATGCTTAGAGAGAGAGGTGTCGATAAAAATAAAGTACGGACATAGAAGCATCATGCATATTATTATAACAGCAAGGAACTTTAACATAAAACTTCATCGAACAACTTTTATCATATAACTTCTCATGAACAAGTAACAATTCATCACAACATTGAAGTATAAAGCATAAACCTTATTGAAAACCAACAAACTATGTTCTCAGTCAACTTTGCAACTACAATTCATCATATTTTCAGGAAGGGTCACGTATCGGAGCCTTTAGGCAAGCCCACATACTCAACCATCATTTAATCTTCTATGATTGCTAACACTCACAGCATACCCACGAACAAAAAGTTTCAACCAGACACATAGAAAGATAGGGGCTTATAGTTTCGCCTCCCAATGTATTCACCTCAAGGGTGATGTCAACAATAATAACTCATGCCCACTCATATCCAACTGGATATATGTGCCTAGATCTTTCCTCACCGCATGATGCTTGCAAAAAGAGAAAATAAAAAGGAATAGAGGAGAATACTTTGACTCTTACATAAAAGTAAATGCATAAAAGTAAAAGATAGGCCCTTCGCAGAGGGAAGCAGAGGTTGTCATGCGCTTATTTGTTTGTATGCCAAATCCCTTAATGCAAAAGAACGTCACGTTATATTGCCCCTTATGATAGCAACCTTTATTATGCAGTCCATCGCTTTTATTACTTTGCCATCATAAGTTCGTACAACACTCAATTTTCTCTTACACTAAATGATCCAACACATTTAGAAGCAATTTTTATTGCCTTATTGCACCGATGACAACTTACTTGAAGGATCTTACTCAATCCATAGGTAGGTATGGTGGACTCTCAAAATAAGATTTTGGGTTAAGGGTTTCTGGATGCACAAGTAGTATCTCTACTTAGTGCGAAATTTTTGGCTAGAAAAGATATTGAGCAAGCACCACATGTTGAAGGATCTATGACAATATAACTTCTACGTGAATATGAACAAACATAAATCATTACGTTGTCTTCCTTGTCCAACGTCAACTATTTTGACAAAAAATATTTAATGGGGGCTCACAATCATAAAAGATGTGCAAGATAGTGTATTTGCATGTGAATCTGCTCTTCCCTTATTAATTCTTTCATGAATTTCATCATTGACCAATGCTATGTTTGTCAATCTCCAATAAATTTTACCACTTATACTTTTCCTTATGTGATGTCATTACTTACCATAAGATTAGCATATGATCTTTTTCATTTATTTTCCTTTCTTTTATTGGAACAAAAGAGTAAAGAAACAAAACTCAAACTACTCTTTATTATATATCTCGCACACGATTACATAGATAGATCACTAAGCAAGCACTCGAAAAGAAAGGATCGAACTAAACTTTTATTCAACTAAATCATAGGATAACTAAAATAGATAAAAGCAAAGATAGTGATGGTGATACGATACCGGGGCACCTCCCCCAAACTTGGCACAAGCCAAGGGGAGTGCCCATACCATGAACTCAACTTTCTTTTGTTGGAGAAGATGATGAAGGTGGTGGTGATGTAGCTTCACACTTCAGGCTCAGGAGGTTCTCCAATCTATGGATGATGCTTCGGAGGGCGATGATGTGCTCTTACAACAGAATATTTTCACGAGCGATATATTTATTTTGCACATGAACCGTTTCAATGACCCTGAAAGCTTCAATTTCAGTAGGGGTAAGATAATCATAGTAAGGTTGAAGGATGTCTTCTTCTTCTGCTGCTGGAACAGCCTGCCCTACTGCCGGAACTCTGGATCCTCTCACTTTAGTTCCATCTTCATCAACCAAGCATCTTCTTCTACTTTGTTGGAGGAGGAAGAAGACATGATGCCTGGCCTAACATATCTGGCAGAAAACAGCAAGAAATAAGAACAAAAGATTTCTCCGTGATACGGCGATCAATACGTTCGAGGGGTATATAAATATTTTTTATCTTGGGAAACAAGCAAACGGGAGGAAAACGGAGTCGGGAAGGTTCCCGAGGTGGGCACAACCCACCTGGGCGCGCCAGGGGGCCCAGGCGCGCCCTGGTGTCTTGTGCCCTCCTCGGTTGCCTTCCTGGTTGTTTCTTATTTTCCTAATTTTTGTAATATTCCAAAACTGACAAAAAATATTTTTGCGGATTTTTCGGAGTCTGTTTACTTACCATATCACGTACCTCCTCTTTTTTAGTATTCTGGAGTGTTCCGGAAGGTCTCTTTTATGTGTTCCTCCGGTGTCATGGTTTGAATAATATTGCTTTCAACATTAATAGGCGTACCTGAGATATAGTGTTTAATACTTTGACCATTGACCACCTTCGGGTTAGTACCTTCGACATTATTAATCTTGATGGCTCTAGAGCGATAAACCTCCTCGATAATATATGGTCCTTTCCATTTAGAGAGGAGTTTTCCTGCAAAGAATCTGAAATGAGAGTTGTATAAAAGAACATATTCTCCAACTTTGAATTCACGCTTTTGGATTCTTTTGGCATGCCATCTTTTAACTTTTTCTTTAAATAACTTAGCATTTTCATAAGCTTGGGTTCTCCATTCATCTAATGAGCTAATATCAAATAACCTCTTTTCACCGGCAAGTTTGAAATCATAGTTGAGTTCTTTAATTGCCCAATATGCTTTATGTTCTAATCTAGAGGCAAATGACAAGCTTTTCCATAAACCATTTTATAAGGAGACATACCCATAGGATTTTTATATGCTGTTCTGTAGGCCCAAAGTGCATCATCCAATTTCTTAGACCAATTCTTTCGGGACCTATTAACATTTTTTTGTAATATTAGTTTTATTTCTCTATTGCTAAGTTTAACTTGACCACTAGATTGAGGATGATTGGGTGATGCAATTCTATGGTTAACATCATATTTAGCAAGCATTTTACGGAAAACACCATGAATAAAGTGTGAACCACCATCAGTCATTAAATATCTAGGGACTCCAAACCTCGGGAAAATAAGTTCTTTAAGCATTTTAATGGAAGTGTTATGATCAACACTACTAGTTGGAATAGCTTCTACCCACTTAGTAATGTAATCAACATCAACCAAAATATGTGTATACCCATTATAGGAAGGAAAAGGTCCCATATAATCAAAACCCCAAATATCAAATGGTTCAACAGCAAGTGAATAATTCATAGGCATTTCTTGACGCTTACTGATATTACTAATTCTTTGACATTCATCACAAGATAAACCAAACTTACGGGCATCCTTGAAGAGAGTAGGCCAATAAAAACCAGATTGTAATACCTTATGAGCAGTTCTATCTCCCGCATGATGCCCTCCATAAGCTTCGGAGTGCCATTTCCGTAGGATTTGTTGCTGTTCATGCTCAGGTACACAACGTCTAATAATACCATCTGATCCTTCTTTATAAAGATGTGGGTCATCCCAAAAGTAATGTCTTAAATCATAAAAGAAAATTTTCTTTTGTTGGTATGTGAAACTAGGTGGTATGTATTTAGCAACAATATAATTAGCATAGTCAGCATACCAAGGGGTATTATGAGAAACATTTATTGCAACTAGTTGTTCATCAGGAAAGCTATCATCAATAGGTAGTGGGTCATCAAGGATATTCTCTAACCTAGATAAGTTATCAGCTACGGGGTTCTTAGCTCCTTTTCTATCAGTAATATGTAAATCAAATTCTTGTAGCAAGAGAACCCACCTAATGAGTCTAGGTTTAGCACCTTTCTTTTCTGTAAGATATTTAATAGCACCATGATCGGTGTGAACAATAACTTTAGAATCAACAATGTAATATCTAAATTTATCACAAGCAAACACAACTGCTAAAAATTCTTTTTCGGTAGTAGCATAATTTCTTTGGGCACTGTCTAGAGTTTTGCTAGCATAAAGGATAACATTTAATTTCTTTTCAACTCTTTGTCCTAGAACAGCACCAACAGCATAATCACTAGCATCACACATAATTTCGAAAGGCAAGTTCCAATCAGGTGGTTGAACAATAGGTGCAGAAGTTAAGGCTTTCTTAAGTGTTTCAAAGGCTTCTACACAATCATCATCAAAAACAAATGGAACATTCTTTTGTAAAAGATTTGTAAGAGGCCTAGAAATTTTAGAGAAGTCTTTAATAAACCTCCTATAGAAACCAACATGACCAAGGAAACTACGAATACCTTCAATATCTTTAGGACATGGCATTTTCTCAATTGCATCAACTTTAGCTTGGTCCACCTCAATACCTCGTTCAGAAATTTTATGCCCCAAGACAATATCTTCATTAACCATAAAGTGGCACTTCTCCCAATTCAAGACAAGGTTAGTTTGCTCACATCTCTGCAAAACTCGATCAAGGTTGCTTAAGCAATCATCGAAAGAAGTTCCATAAACAGAAAAATCATCCATGAAAACCTCAACAATCTTTTCACAAAAATCAGAGAATATAGCAGTCATACATCTTTGAAAAGTAGCAGGTGCATTGCATAAGCCGAAAGGCATACGTCTATATGCATAAGTTCCAACAGGGCAAGTAAAGGTTGTTTTCTCTTGATCAGGTTGTGACACGGGTATTTGAGAAAAACCAGAATATCCATCAAGGAAGCAAAAGTGTGTGTGCTTAGATAATCTTTCCAACATTTGATCAATGAAAGGCAAAGGGTAATGATCTTTTCTAGTTGCTTTATTTAGTTTTCTAAAACCAATTACCATTCTATAGCCAGTAACAATTCTCTGTGGAATGAGTTCATTTTTATCATTAGGAACAATAGTAATACCTCCCTTCTTAGGGACACAATGAACGGGACTTACCCATCTACTATCAGCTATGGGATAGATTATACCTGCTTCCAGAAGCTTTAATATTTCAGTTCTTACCACTTCTTTCATCTTAGGATTCAAACGTCATTGATGATCAACAATGGGTTTAGCATCAGGTTCCATATTAATCTTGTGCTGACAGAGAGTGGGACTAATGCCCTTAAGATCATCAAGAGTATATCCAATAGCAGCACGGTGCTTCTTCAGAATTTTTAATAGTCTTTCTTCTTCATGTTCTGAAAGGTTAGCACTAATAATAACAGGATATATCTTTTTCTCATCAAGATAAGCATACTTCAAAGTGTCAGGCAATTGTTTTAATTCAAACACGGGATCACCTTTAGGTGGAGGAGGACCTCCTAGAGTTTCAATAGGCAAATTGTTTTTGAGCAGGGGTCGTTGTTCAAAGAAATTTTTATCTTTCTCATTTCTTTCATGCATATGCATATCATTTTCATGGTCTACCAAATATTGTTCTAGTGGATCAGTAGGAGGCACGGCAATAGAAGCAAGACCAATTATTTCATCCTTACTAGGTAATTCTTTCTTATGAGGTTGTCTATTAAACTTGGAAAAATTAAACTCATGAGAGTCATCACCAAAGCTAACACTGACAGTTTGTTTATGACAATCTATAGTGGCATTGACAGTGTTCAAGAAAGGTCTACCAAAGATAATGGGACAGAAGTCATCTTGTGGGGAACCAAGAACTAGAAAATCAGTAGGGTATTTTATTTTCCCACACAAGACTTCAACATCTCTAACAATCCCAAGTGGTGTGATGGTGTCTCTATTAGCAAGTTTAATAGTGACATCTATGTCTTCTATTTCAGCGGGTGCTATGTCATTCATAATTTCTTGGTATAAGGTAAAAGTAATAGCACTCATGCTAGCATCTAAGTCACATAAACCATGATAACAATGATCTCCTATTTTAACTGAGACAACAGGCATGCCAACAACAGGTCTATGTTTATCTTTTTCATCGGGTTTGGCAATTCTAGCAGCTTTATCACAGAAGTAAATAACATGCTCGTCAATATTTTCTACTCGGAGATCTTTAACCATAGCAACACTAGGTTCTACTTTAATTTGTTCAGCAAGTTTAGGTGCTCTAATATTACTTTTGTGAACCATAGTTGAAACCTTAGCATGTTCCTTATCCTAACAGGGAAATGTGGGTTTTCAATATAAGCAGTAGGCACAACTGGATCAACATTGTAAATAATAGTTTCATCTTTAGCTATGTTGAGTTCTTTAATTTCTTCTTTGATAGGGGGATGATATTTAAACCACTTCTCTTTGGGGAGATCAACATGAGTAGCAAATGATTCACAAAAAGAGGCTACCATCTCAGAGTCAAGTCCATATTTAGTGTTAAACTTGTGAAAAGCATCGGTATTCATAAAGGATTTAACACAATCAAATTCAAGCTTAATACCTAACTCTTTACCTTCGTTGAGTTCCCAATCTTCAGAGTTGCGTTTAATTCTTTCTAAAAGATCCCACCTGAATTCAATAGTCTTCTTCATAAAAGTACCAGTACAAGAAGTATCGAGCATGGATTGATCATCACGAGAAAGCCGAGCATAAAAGTTCTGAATGATAATTTCTCTAGAGAGCTCATGATTGGGCATGAATATAACATTGACTTAAGCCTCCCCCAAGCTAGAGCGATACTTTCTCCTTCACGAGGCCAAAAATTATATATATAATTCTGATCACGATGAACTAGATGCATAGGATATTTTTTTGGTGAAATTCCAATTTCAATCGACTCCAGTTCCAAGATCCAATATCATCGCATAGCCTATACCATGTCAATGCTTTTCCCTTCAAAGATAAAGGGAAAACCTTCTTCTTAGCTTCATCTCCGGATAAACCTGCAAGCTTAAGTAATCCACAAATTTCATCCACATATATCAAGTGCATATTAGGATGTTCAGTTCCATCTCCAGCATAAGGATTAGCTAGCAGTTGTTCTATCATACCCGAAGGAATTTCATAACCAATATTTTCAGTAGGTGCAGTAGGTTGAGGGGTAGCTAATTGTGGTTCCGGTTGAGGTGAAGATACCCTGAACAAACCCCTCAAAGTATGATTCTCCATAGTAACAAGTGACAATAAATTTCAGCACGTAGTAATAATTTTTCCTTACCAATTTCCACTTACCAAGAGCGCTTCACTCCCTGGCAACGGCGCCAGAAAAGAGCCTTGATGACCCACAAGTATAGGGGATCAATCGTAGTCCTTTCGATAAGTAAGAGTGTCGAACCCGACGAGGAGCAGAAGGAAATGACAAGTGATTTTCAGTAAGGTATTTTCTGCAAGCACTGAAATAGTCGGTAACAAGTAGTTTGATAGCAAGATAATTTGTAACAAGCAAGTAACGATAATGGTAAATAAAGTTCAGCAAGGTAGCCCAATCCTTTTGTGGCAAAGGACATGCCAAAACGGTCTCTTATGATAAGCAAAGCGTTCTTGAGGGTACACGGGAATTTCATCATATCACTTTCATCATGTTGGTTTGATTTGTGTTCACTACTTTGATAATTTGATATGTGGGTGGACGGTGCTTAGGTGTTGTTCTTACTTGAACAAACCTCCTACTTATGATTAACCCCCTCGCAAGCATCCGCAACTACGAGAAAAGTATTAAGATAAAGTCTAACCATGGCATTAAACTTTTGGATCCAAATCAGTCCCTTAGGAAGTAGCACATAAACTAGGGTTTAAGCTTCTGTCACTCTAGCAACCCATCATCTAATAACTACTCCACAATGCATTCCCTTATGCCCAAATATGGTGAAGTGCCATGTAGTCGACGTTCACATGACACCACTAAGGGAATCACAACATACATATCATCAAAATATCGAACACATATCAAGTTCACATGATTACTTGCAACACGACTTCTCCCGTGACCTCAAGAACAAAAGTAACTACTCACAAATAATAATCATGCTCAAGATCAGAGGGGTATTAAATAGCTTAATGGACCTAAACATGTAATCTTCCACCAAATAAACCATATAGTAATCAACTACAAGATGTAATCAACACTACTAGTCACCCACAAGTACCAATCTAAGGTTCTGGTACAAAGATTGAACATAAGAGATGAACTAGGGTTTGAGAGGAGATGGTGCTGTTGAAGATGTTAATGGAGATGGCCCTCCCAAAGATGGGAGAGTTGTTGGTGATGATGATGGCGATGATTTCCCCCTTCGGGAGGGAAGTTCCCCCGGCGGAATCGCTCCGCCGGAGGGCAAAAGTGCTCCTGCCCAAGTTCCGCCTCGAGACGGCATCGCTTCGTCCCGAAAGTCCCCTCCTGATTTTTTCTAGGTCAAAATGACCTATATACCAGAAGATGGGCACCGGAGGTGGGCCGAGGAGGGCACAACCCACCAGGGCACGCCTGGCGCTTCCAGGTGGGTTGTGCCCACCTGGTGGGCCTCCTCCGGTAGTTATTTGCTCTAGTATTTTTTATATATTGCAAAATAATTCTCCATAATTTTTTAGCTCATTTGGAGATGTGCAGAATAGGTTACTCTGACGTAGCTTTTTCAGGTCCAGAATTCCAGCTGCCGGTATTCTCCCTCTTTGTGTAAACCTTGCATATTATGAGAGAAAAGGCATTAGAATTACTCCCAAAAGCATTATTATACATCAAAACATTATAAATAACAGTAGGAAAACATGATGCAAAATGGACGTATCATTGCCCCCTTCGGCAGAGTGCCGGAATAGGCCTCTAGATTGGATCTCGTGGTTCTGGAACTTGCGGCTGCGGAAAAAGTGTTTTGTCGACTCCCCTAGGGTTTTTGGGGTTTTACAGTATTTATAGAGGCGGAGGTAGGTCAAGGGGGTGCCCGTGGGCCCCACTACCCACCAGGATGTGCCGAGGCCCCTGGCGTGCCCTGGTGCCTAGTGGGCCCCACGAGCATCTGCTCGTGCCCTCGAGAAGCTTCCTATGTGTCTTCATGCCAAAAAAAATCTTCAAAAAGTTTCGTGGCATTTGGACTTCGTTTGATATTGATATCCTGCAAAGTAAAAAACAAGCAAAAAACAGCAACTGGCACTAGGCACTATGTCAATAGGTTAGTCCCAAAAAATGATATAAAGTTGCTAGTAAATGTATATAAAACATCCAAGATTGATAATATAACAGCATGGAACAATAAAAAATTATAGATACATTGGAGACGTATCAATGCGCAGGGCTTTGTCGAACTTAGTCAACAAATGATTCTAGCAGCAGTGACCATTGAACGTTAACCCAACCGTCATGCTGCTTCTTCAACCTATGATCTGCTTACTCCAGCCGCCCAAACCAGCGTCGGTCGTACCGCCTGCTCCTGCCTCCCATGATCGGCTATGCTGCCACGCAGGCATCACCGCCCACCCTACTCCCGATGCTGGCCATCCTTTCCCTTTACTCACCCACACCCCCTGTTATTTTCCGGCGACCGCAGCCTCACACCGCAGTCAAACCAGTCAACCCTCGTACTCCCTTCCGTGTGGGAAACCACTGCCGTGTCTTCCCCGGCTCCGTGTCGTTCCCTTCCTAGGCCTCACCGTCGTCCACCGCGTTGGTGCTCTCGGCGCGGCGTCGTCAACGTGGTCAACAAACGACAACCATCGGAAGAGGACTGTACGTGATGAGGCTGATAGCTGGACCCACCAGCTACATCTTCGCATGCAAGGAGGTGCCTCCTTATTACGTGAAAAATGATTCCTCCCCTGACAGCTGGGACCCACCAGCTATATCTTCGCACACAAGGAAGTGTGTCCTTATCCTCCCTGACATCTGGGACCCACCAGGTCGAAGCGTACGTACCGTTGTCTGTGTGGTCGCAGACATGTACATACATACCGGTCGATCGGTCTATCTGCCAGGATGAACCCTGGCCGAGTAAGGAGCGGTAGTGGTTCAGGCAATCCCATCTAAATCGTGTACACATACGACAGCCACGCTGCAAAAAAAGACGACCACGTACGTACATATGGGCATGGTCTCGAACACGTACATCGACGACGTCCTATTCTTCGGCAGCCAACCGACTGGGTCAGAACGGAGAAATAGTGTCGTGTTCATCGGGAGGCAACCGACTGGGTCAGAATGCGTCCTGTTCAATGGGAGCCAACCGGCTTGGATGGAACAGCCGAAACGGGGTCTGGCGTACTGCAGATGGAGGAAACGGCCATCTGTTTGCTCGGCTAGGATCCAAACGGGATCCTGTTCATCAGGAGGGGTCTAGCATACCGCAAAACAGAGGAAACAGACTTCTCTCCAATAGCCTACGATCGAAACAGGGTCCTGTTCATCGGGAGGGGGTGGTGTACCGCACGACAGAGGAAACGGACTTCTCTCCAACCGCCTATGGTCGAAACGGGGTCCTGTTCATGGGGAGGGGTGTGGCGTACCGCAAAACGGGACTCCATGGGCTACTATTCATCCACCGTCGACTTCCTCTAGCTTCCACCTGATACTGTTCATCCACCGTCGACTTCCTCTAGCTTCCACCTGATACTGTTCATCCACCGTCGACTTCCTCCAGCCTCCACCAGGCACTGTTTATCCACGGGCTACTGTTCATCCAGCCTCCACCGGCTACTGTTCAACCAGCCTCCACGGGGGTCCTGTTCATCCACCCCCAACCGGCTGGGTGTGGCGTACCGCGGCACGGCCTCCTCGGGGTCCTGTTCATCCAGCGGCAATCGCCTACTACCACGGGGTCCTGTTCATCCAGCGACAACCGCCTACACATGGCCGGGGTACTGTTCATCCAACCCCCACCGGGAACTGTTCATCCATAGCCAACCAACCGGCTGGACTGACCACGTCTCGACTCGTTCTATGTATCACGCACGCAACAACAACATGCACTGTTCATCCAGAGGCAACCCAACCGGCTAGCTACGTCTCGCACGGGGGTTCGATCGGCTTCAGTAAGCAGCAGCAGCGAAGGGATCGATGGATCAGTTTCAGTACGTAGAAGTGCGATCGCTCGGGTTCAGTAAGCGAATGCCTCTCGCTCGGGTTTAGTTATAGCGACACAGCTCCCACCACGCGCGCATACGAGAGAGAAACGCGCAAACCATACTGCATCGCTCGGCTCTGACCACCCACCGTAACCGGGAACTCCGCGAAAATTTCCTCGCCCTCACTTCTACCACGATTTTTTATGTCATGGATGGCCCAAAGAATGTCATGCAGGTGCGTCCCCGGCCCGCCCAGGACGAAAATCCCATTTTCTGTCATGATTTTTTGTCATAGAAGTAGGAGTCCACCACACCTATGATAATACGTGTTTTTGTCACAATTATCGTCATAACCATGATAGATTTTTTTTTTGTTTGGGCCATAATGTCACGGATGTGTCTTTTTTTGTAGTGCATTATGGTTAGCTCTTGCATTTTCATGTAGTTCAAATTTGAATTACGGTCATTAAATGGCTAGAAAATCACTTAAATGTCTTAAAAAGGTCAAATGACCCCTGAAATTTTCCAAATTTTAACATGACAGTTGTATTAGTGCACGTTAACGATAGAAAAAGTTTCAAGGCCATAAGAGGAAGGTACCACCGGTTCGTCATCAAACATGGATTGTTCCCTCTCGGAACCACGAGTCTTCTAGTGAAATGCTTCGGTTTGTGAGGGGTGTGTGTCCAAACTTTCGTCAAACAGACTAATTTTTTATCACAACATCTTGGTGCCATGCCAACTTACGTCAACCAAGGTTTCATGTATTTCTGATCATTTTTGGAGTTTAAAAGCCATGGTACTCAATGTTTGTGTTCAAGCCGTGACACCAATATATTTAAAAATTCCTTTCAATTTACTGCACATAAAATTAACTTGCACACAAGGACACAAATATGATTTTCCACCCCATGATGGTTTGCTGTTGCATGTACATACAGTTCAATTTTGAATTACGGCCATTAAATGGCTAGAAACTCACTTAATGTCTTAAAAAGGTCAAATGAGCCCTAAAAATTTCCAAATTTTAACATGACAATTGTATTAGTGCATGTTAACGGCACACAATTTTCTCATACATTTAAAACACCATCTGTTGCCACTGTACTCCAATTCGTCTTTCGTAGCTAATACAAAAAATCAACTATATCACACATAGTTGGTTATAGGAACCGTTTGCGATGAAAATTCATGGGTCTATTTATGTCTTCCTCCATAAGCTTCGCCGGCTTCGTCTGCTCAAGTGTCGGTCACCCCCGGATCCACGAATCCCCGATCCCCATTCCCCAACCCCTTCTTGCAAAGAATGCCGACGTGGAGACGCTTCGTGAGGGCCTGTACGGTCGCCGCGTCCTCCTCGAGCGCCGCGACCACCGTTGAGAGCACGGCCGCAGCCGCATTGAGCGCAGCCGCATCCGTTCAATGTTTAGGTCGACTGGCTTTGTTTAATTACTAAAATTATGCATACTTAGCCTTTGTTTATAACGCTGGTCTTTTGTTAGAGCAATGTTTAGGTCAACTGGCTCTGTTTAATTACTAAAATTGCTCGATTCAATAAGTGTGGTCTGTGTGCTGTAGGCTCTTTTGTGTACCCAAATTAGCAAGCGATGTTAAATTATGCAATGACATGGATGAGCACCATACCCTGGGAAATTTTGACCAAAATTTGAATGCTCAAACTCATCGCATGCGCGTAAAGTAGAAGAATCGTTTGTGATGCACACATTTGTTCAAAGTGAATGGTGTCTGGCGGCATCGCACGCAAAGTTTCCCTCCACCTTTCGAATTTTTTTGCCTACCGCTGAAATATCTAACTCTTCCCCCTCCCCACCCCCTTTTCTCCCGACCACAAGTCACATTTCCCCTTCCTTCTTCCTTCCTTCCCAAGCTATCGCTGCTTCCTCGCTTGCTTCCTCGCTCTCGTCGTCCCGCATCCGGCCGTCGCCGTCGCCATGGTCTTCTTTAATGACCTCTCCAGCGGTTCCTCCTCCTCCGACGACTCATTAACCAGCCAGGTATGCCCCTCTCCTCTCTCTCGGGTTATGATTTGGAATAAAGGATTTTAACCCAACGGTCGATTTGAGTCATTTCTTCCTCTTGTAGCTCCCTAGGACCATCACTTGCAACAAATGGAGCGGGGTGGCTGAAGATCTGCCTGTTCGTTGTCACCATCAATCTCCATGCGTGAAGTTAGTTGCTTTTGAATCTGTGGACAGTGGGAGGAAGTTTCTGGCATGTGCGGAGAAGGTTAGCCCCACTTTCGTTGTTACAAATCATTTGTTAGATGTGATTCAGACACTGTCACTTTGCTATGTTATTCTGGATGTGATTAAGACAGTGTTACAATTTCTACCTAGTATCTAAAAATGTTGCCATCTCATCAGCAATGCACTGAGAAAATTATTTGGCACCGCTTCAGCAGTTTGTGCAGCCAACTTTGCTCCACACATCCGAGCAGCCAAGCAGTAAAATACTAAAACTTTATGGCACGAAGGAACTGGGCATCGGAGCAACTAGGTGCTCCGGAGTCCAGTTCTCTGAATTTTTCCTCTGGCATCGGCTCGGCAGTGCAGGGCACCGGTGCCAAATGTAGCAACAGTTGTTTTGACACCGGTTTTGGTCTACATAGTGGACAGCCTTAGTGCTATTAGTTCTATGTTACTAAATTTGTGCATGTACACATCTGTTAGTATCAATTTAATGTCACCCAAACACTGTCGCTATGCTGTTGAAGTTATATTTAGCTTCCTCATAAAATATTCAATTTATTATTTATAGTACATGACTAAGAACTTGTAGCTTTATAGCAGTTAATTATAGCTTGTGATGTTTCTGAATTTGGTTGTTGTCTTAGTAGCAATTAATTCATTTGCACATTGATCTTTTTGAGAAGATATGTCATAATTAACGTGTTTCTTCAGTTTTTTATAATATGTATGTGGTGATTTTCTATGTTGTTAGAAACCCATTTTCCCTACAATTGTTACTGATTTAGTTTTAAATATTATAGGATGAACGAAAGTGTTCTTACCTAGAGTGGGTTGATCAAGAGTGGCCACAGTCTTTGAAGATGTGCCTAGCAAAGCTCTGGAGCATGTATGAGGAGGAGAACGGAGATAGGCTTAAAGAAAGTGTTGTCAACGCTGAGGAATATTTCAAGATACGGGAAAAAAGAGGAAAATGAAGAATGAGCTCAGAATTTTAAATTAGACTTTGCTAAGATGGTGTTGGCGAAGGAGGATACACTTTCCCAGTTGGTCAGTGCAAAACAGGTTCTTACTAAACTGAAAGTAGAGGTGGGGAAGACGAACTTGGCTGATCATGCATCAGTCGATTAGGAAAATGAATATATTGTTCTAATATTGTGCTTATGAAGGTGAGATAGCTATATGTTGTATTGTGTTGTTTTCACGTAGCTATCGTACTGTGATCTTAACATATATTTATGTGCCTGATATAAAATTGGCAAACATGTGTTCGATATGAAATGTGAATTTGCTTAATACTGAAATTTTTAATAGTAAACTAATAAACCTGCTAAATGAGTCATGGAACTTTACAAATGGTTCTAGCAGTAAAAGCGTGTGTGATGGATAGCCCAATGTCATACAATTTTCTTCATTGAATCGTGTGTGATATACTTGAATAAAGCAAACGATTAATGGAGGCAAAGCATGTGTGATCGTTGCACCTATCACACACGAGGCTATATAGAAAGCTGTGTGTGATGTAGATACGAACATAAACGTTTGTCTGGGATTCACTGTGTGGGATATGTAGACGAACAGAAACATTTGTCTGGGATTCACTGTGTGGGATACATACAAACGGAAACGTTTGTTTGGGATTCACTGTGTGGGATGTTTCCGTTTGTTTGGGATTCACTGTGTGGGATGTACATACGAACGAAAACGTTTGTCTGGTATTCACTGTGTGGGATATACATATGAAAGGAAACGTTTCTCTGGGATTCACTGTGTGGGATGTATTTATGAACGGAAATGATTGGGCCTGTATAATTGTATGCGATGGCTAGCTCGATCGCATACGAGCTCATTTTGCCCAGCGTGTGTGACCGGAAGGCCTATCCCTGACGATTTTTGAGTCGTGCGGTTTAAAAGGGTTTAAAATGCCGTCGCGAAAAAGGATTAAAAACCATTTGTATAGCAGCTCGCTGTATCAGTGATATGACTTTAGCTTATTTCACGATTCTAATAGGATAAACATAAGATCTATTAACAAGGTGTATAACGGTATCGGTCCTTTCTATGTTTATTGGCTCTGTATCCTCGAAAACTTCTTCATACAAAGACAAATGAGTACCACTAATGGTTGCACCACTGTCACATAAATCATGATAACCATGAGTACCAATAGTAACAGGAAGACTTACAGTGGCTCTTTTGTTTATTTAATTCTACATTACCAATATACCAATATAAAAAGACCTAAAAAGACAGATTCAACTAATCTCGGCCTTCAAATCAGGTAAATCCAAATGATCCAGACTCCTTTAATGATGAACGCGAATAGGTTTAACATGTAATCAATATCACACTCCCTCTGATCCAAATTAATTGATAGTAATGTTCGCGCTAATCATATAATTAATACGCAAATAATATTGTACCTAATATCAACATGCAATGCATGCCATTAGTGTCACGTAAGCGCCAGGAGAATCATTGCATCTTGTAGTCTTTCCTCCTCAAGAAAAGTCTCCTTCCTCCTCCCACCGGCGCCGCCAGTGATCCGCCCCATCTCCATGACCTTTGGGCCGTGGAGGTGCGTAGGATCTTGGCCCCCGCCGGCGGGAGGGACCCTGTTCTCGTTTTTGTTAGGTTCAACGTCTTGGTTGAGGCTGTTTGGCGGTGGCGATGTCTTCAGTAGGAATAATGTCTTCCACGTCATATCCCCCTCCTGATGGTGCGAATAGCGTCGTCGAAGGAAGTGTGGAGGTGTGTCTACATCGGATCTCACGGGATTCGGTCGGTGCTGATCTTCTATGGATCTATTTGGATCCAGTTTTTGTTCGTCTTCGTTCGTGTGGTTACAGGTTTGATCTTTCCGATCTACAACTCTTTTCATTGGCGACGGTTGCTGCTCTGGTGCGCTGGTCCTTTGGGGCCTTAGCACGATGACTTCCCGACTGTCTACTAGAACAAGGTTTGCATGAGGGAGGGACGATGACGGCGGCGCGCCTTCGGCTCGCTCAAGTGCTTGTAGTCGTCGCTAGCTAGGTGGTCCATGGACCTGGTTGTAATTTTTATTACCTGTAGTGTTCTCTGTACCGGCATGATTGATGAGTAGATTGAAAATTTCTCTCAAAAAAAGCATGCAATTAATATACTATCTAATATCAACATGCATTGCACATACACATTTATTAGTCACATTAGAAGGATGTTTAATTAAACACACAATTTCCTCTTCAGATTCACCGACATTTAATTCAGATTGCGAGTAATTAATAAAGCTCCCGAATTGAAAAAAAACACACGCAGACCCAGCCCGTTTCCGCGTAGAGCCGAGCTCCACCCCCGAGCCAGATCTGCAACCAAACACGACCGACGCGCCGGAACGAACAAAACGTCCCACACCCCACCGCACCGCACCTCACTGGTGGGTGGCCCCGTCACTTGAAAAGCAGGGGCGCAACTGCAAGTGCGCAACGACTCCCCCTCCCCTCCCCCGTGTGCGCGTGTCAAATCCCATTCCCAGCCCCCTCTACACTCGCCCGGCGGATTCCAATTTCCAGGAGTCCGCCTCCAATTTCCTCGCAACAGCAGCTCCCCCACCCCACCCCACCCCCGAGATCTCCCCGACCAGCCCCTCGAGATCCCTGCGCCCATGTCGTCGTCGGCCATGGACGCCATCGTCGAGCTCGTGGAGCTCTCCGAGTCCATGCGCCAGGCCGCCTCGCTCCTCGCCGACGACGACCCCTCCGACGACGCCGCCCCGCGCCGCCCCTCCACCTTCCTCAACGCCGTCGCGCTCGGCAACGTCGTAAGTGCCGCCGCCCCAGAACCCTCTCCCGCCCGCCCCGCCCCGCGCCCGCGCCCTGATCTGACGCGATCCGGTTTTGTTCCGTGCAGGGGTCCGGCAAGTCGGCCGTGCTCAACTCCCTCATCGGCCACCCCGTGCTGGTGAGTGCCCTCGTCTCTAGCTCTCGCTGTCCTCCGCCGCTTTAGGCGTTCGTTTGTGCTGAGCAGTGGTGGCTGGTGTGCTGCAGCCGACGGGGGAGAACGGGGCCACGCGGGCGCCCATAGTTGTCGACCTGCAGAGGGATCCGGGGCTCAGCAGCAAGTCCATCGTCCTGCAGATCGACAGCAAGTCGCAGCAGGTTTCTTCTAGTGAGTGAGATCTCCCCTTGGCCAGCCAGATCTGACAATGCGCGCGGTTGGTCGGTGCGCTGAGTTTGGTGACACTTTGTGGTTGTGTTGGCGTGCAGGTGCGCTCCGGCATTCGCTGCAGGATAGGCTTAGCAAGGCCACCGGACCCGGGAGGAGCAGGACCGATGAGATTTACCTCAAGCTGCGGACAAGTACAGGTTTGTCGCTGGATCACACATGTTTACTCTAGTAGTTTGGGCAATGTTGCTAATCTAGTAGAAGCTGTATAGTCAGGCATTCCTGAGGGCATGGTAATGTTTGAGCAAGTTTCCAAACTGTTTACCTAGTTTTTGGTATTGATGATAGCTTAAGTTACATGTGCTGTTTAAAGCTAAAATGGTAAGATTAAGCAAATCTAGCGTGTTCTGGTATGGTTATTACTAGTTACTCAAAAGTCCGCTGTCTTAATTTTCCAACGACGCAATTAATGTGATTTGGAATGCCAGCTCAATATAATTAGTCTGATTCGGAATACCAGGCCAACATAGTTATGGTACATGCTAGACATTAGTTTCTTCTCTTTCCTTTGCGAATGATTTCTCACTGTATCTCTTTGTTTTTCCAGCTCCTCCACTAAAGTTGATTGATTTACCTGGCATAGACCAACGAGTTATCGATGATTCAACAGTGAGTACTGCTTACACAATATTTTTATCTTACCCCTCAAGTAGTAAGCAACGCCTGACCAATCTTTTGAATATCCATAGTCCTTGTGGTTAAAATATGATTGTGTCATTGTACATCAACTTAACCAATATAAACTGGAATAATATTTAACGTATAGGAATGGCTGGAACATCAGACCAGTGACAGCATGTTATGCACTTGAACTGAGAATCACTTACTGCCTGGCGTAACTATGCTACCCATTCCCCCTCCCCATCCGCTTACAGCGTGGAAGAGAAGCAGCAAAACTGCAATGTTGTGTATCATGTTTCTATAATCTCATGTTAACATACTGTTGTTAACATTTCAGATTAATGAGTTTGCTGGCCACAATGATGCAATATTGATTGTTGTGATACCAGCAATGCAAGCCCCTGAGGTTGCATCATCGCGGGCTCTTAAACTGGCGAGGGATATTGATCCAGAGGGTCTGTCATTTGAATCTGATCATACATCCTCCAGAAAAGCACAGTCACTCTCTTCGTAGCAACTGATGTTTTTTCTTGTCCTTGTAGGAACCAGAACAATAGGTGTCTTGAGTAAAATCGATCAAGCCGCATCAGATGCAAAGACAGTTGCATGTGTTCAGGCCATTTTGTCTAATAAAGGCCCACGCACAGCAGCTGAAATTGAATGGGTTGCTTTAATAGGGCAATCTGTTGCAATTGCGTCAGCTCAATCAGGGTCAGTTGGGTCTGAGAATTCACTGGAAACAGCCTGGCGAGCTGAGGCGGAAAGCCTTAAATCAATCTTAACCACTGCTCCTCAGAATAAGCTGGGAAGAATTGCTCTTGTTGATACCATTGCTAAGCAGATACGTAAGCGGATGAAAGTGCGGCTACCTAACTTGTTGTCTGGGTAAGCATCATGACCTATATGTTGAAGCTTCTATTTGCCCATGAAATGTTAAAGTAATACCATCTTTCAAACTCCTTACAGAAATTTGCTATGGCCACTGAACTATTCTGCCCAACTAACCATCCATTCTATCTATCAGTTTAATTGATCATCAGTGCACCATGAAACATGGATTTTTCTTGTCTTTTTGTCTTTTATATATAAAAATAACCTGATAGTGATTTCTGGTGTTTAATTTTGCAAAATACCTGTACCCTTGTCTATTTCTCAGGCTTCAGGGCAAGTCTCAGGTAGTGAAAGATGAACTTGCAAGGCTTGGAGAATCGATGGTACAAAGTCCGGAAGGAACCAGGGCTGTCGCTTTGGAGCTGTGCCGAGAATTTGAAGATAAGTTTCTTGCTCATGTTACTTCCGGTGAGGTTAGTAATAAGCTTGAGTTATGGTCGTTGTCTATACCTAATTTAGTACTCCCTCTGTCTGAAAATGTAAGACGTTTTTTGACACTAAGTAAGGTACTGATTACAATATCACTATACTGTTGTCAATCAATAGGGGTCTGGTTGGAAAATTGTTGCAAGTTTCGAGGGCAAGTTTCCAGATAGGATCAAACAGCTTCCTTTGGACAGGCATTTTGATCTGAACAATGTCAAAAGGGTAAATCTAAAAGCTCCTCTAAATTAATACTAGACTGTACTACTATATTGGCCTACTATGAACATCATTCTCTTCATATTCTAGATTGTCTTGGAAGCTGATGGTTATCAACCATATTTGATATCCCCGGAAAAAGGTTTAAAATCTTTGATTAAAGGAGTGCTTGAAATGGCGAAGGAGCCATCACGACTATGTGTTGAAGAGGTATGTCTTGGCTTAGACATATGTTACGCCTTTTGATGAAGAACAATATAGTTTTCTTGATGAGCTATTTGTACCCTGCTAATATTCAGTATCATGTTTTATTTGTAAAATGCTCCTTGCTCAAATATGCAACTGTTTGTGTAGCTTACCAGTTATTATGTTTGTCACTACACTAGTATTAAAACTATCCAAAGACCAAAACACTTGGGCTCAGACATTTGTAATTACCTTAAGCAGTTAAGCTTACAGAATGGCGTCGAGCTAGGCTCAAATGGACACTATATATATTCAAGCCTTATCAAGCGGAGCTCAAGCCCATAATGTGCCCATGTGTTTGTGTGTGGTAGAGTTAAGTTAAGGAGGCAAGCTCCAAGCTTGAATACAAACATAGGCTTGCTCCGCCTAATAGGTATATTTTGCATTGTAGTTAGTGTCTATGTAGCTTCTGACATATCAGTTTTCTTAAACTAGGTACACCGTGTATTGTTAGACATAGTAAATGCCACTGCAAATGGCACACCAGGGCTCGGAAGATATCCTCCGTTCAAACGCGAGGTGCCAACTTACTCCCCCTTTTACTGTTTGTATACATAAATCTTACTCATTATTAGTTCTGATCACAACATTCCACCATTTCTTTTGGCAAGATCATTACAATTGCATCTAATGCGTTGGATACATTCAAAAGTGATGCAAAAAAGATGGTGGTTGCGCTCGTTGATATGGAGCGTGCCTTTGTCCCCCCACAACATTTCATCCGTTTAGTACAAAGAAGGTAAGGTTAGCTGCGGCCTTAACAAATACTCCCTCCGTCCCAAAATAAGTGACTCAACTTTGTACTAACATTGTACTAAAGTTAGTGCAAAGTCGAGTCACTTAATTTGGGACAGAGGGAGTATGTTGGTAATTGGTTTCATTTTATTTGATCAACTTAAGTATAACTTTGGCACGTAATCTGTTTCTCCTACTTCTGTTTTCCTGTTATTGGTAAATTGGTAAGAGAAGTTTTTAAGATTCTTAACTCAATTTTTTAAACCAGAGAAAGCTAATGTTAGATCATATTAGTGACAAATAGAGATAGCACTAACAACCTAAATTAGACTGCGAAAATGCTGAATCTTTTTCCTTACAAAGCGACACAGAATAAAGTGTACCGCTTCATTTTTTAACTTCTATGTTAAAAAGATTGATCTCACTTGTAATGATCTGTCGTACTATAAGCAGTCTATAAGTTGAGCTGCCCTTTCAGAGCTTTCACGATCATATTCACGTAGTTAAGTTTTAATCTTTTTGCTTGGCATGATATTCACAGAATGGAAAGGCAGCGCCGTGAGGATGAGGTGAAAACTAAATCATCTAAGAAAGCACAAGATGCTGAGCAAGCCATGATGAACAAGGTATCACTTATGTGTCTTTGCTTGCATGAATCTGCATACCTACAAAACTGTATGCAGATTGATCACCCTATATTTGCGTTGGTCTGTCTGCTCATAACTTTACATTGGTTGTATTTCATATTAGGGTTCTGAGCAAGCTAAGTCGTCAAAAGACAAATCCAATCAGCAAGATAAAGATACCAAAGAGGGACCTAATCTGCAGGTTGCTGGTCCTGGCGGCGAAATAACTGCAGGTATAATACTGCATCGTAGTTTGGCTCAACTTCAGCTTTTCTCAGAACAATTTGCTACCACTTTTGCTTATATGCGACTATGATTAAAACTGGAAGTCACAGATACTCCCTCCGGTCCTTTTTACTCCGCGTATTAGATTTATGTCAAGTCAAACATTGCAAAGTTTGACCAAATTTATATTAAAAAATATCAACATCTACAATACCAAATAAATATACTATGAAACTACATTTCATAACGAATCTAACAACATTGATTTGGCATTGTGAGTGTTCATATTTTTTCTATAAATTTGGTCAAAGTAGAGATACTTTGACTTCGGACAGAACTTATATGCAGACTAAAAAGGACCAGAGGGATTATTTATTTGACGTAGCCCCCATGCCCTTTTTTATATCTAAAATGAAATAAGCCTTCTGATAAGAATCAACCTTTTTGGCTGCTTGTTAATTCCATGCTGACTCTGACATAATCTTCCATTGTCTAGTATACAATGCATGCATAAGGATGTAACAAATCACATGGTTTTGACGATTACTTTTCCAGTAATTTGGGTTTGATTTATTGATACACAAGCATATGTTTTCTTCTCTCTTTAGGTTACCTATTGAAAAAGAGTGCAAAAAACAATGAATGGAGCAAAAGGTGGTTTGTCCTAAATGAGAAGAGTGGAAAGGTAAATAAATCTGTCCTGATGCCCACTAGTCTCAACTGTTCTGAATTTCTGAATGCAATCTTTTGATACTATTCTTGACATTTTCTGCTGATTTTTTTTAATATTTGAGGTGGTTGGTGTCATTTACTTTGAACTTTCCCTGTCCAGCTTGGCTACACCAAGAAACAAGAGGAGCGACATTTTCGAGGCGTCATTGTCTTAGAGGTGTGCTTGATTATATATTTTACCATGTTCATTTTGTTCTACTTGACATTGAGTAATCTGTGATGCATTACTTTACCATTCTTGGTTGTAATAGACACAGTAAATGTTTTCTGAGTCATCGTGGATAGTTCCAGTTTTTTGAACTTTTTTAAAAAGACACTTGAACTTAGAAATATCATGTCTACAACTATGGGAGCTGTCATATAAACTATCGTAGTAACAATATGTTGTTTGATTCAGGAATGTAACCTTGAAGAGATAGAGGAGGAAGAGCTTTCTAAAAGTTCTAAGGATTCAAAGAAGGCGAATGGGCCAGAGAAAGGCCCAAGTCTCGTATTTAAGATTACTAACAGGGTTGCCTACAAAACTGTGCTGAAAGGTTGCTGCCTCTAAACCAACTATCTTAAGGTTTATTTTGACTCTACCGCATTAATGTTTATTTCATGTTGCAGCTCATAGTGCTGTTGTATTGAAGGCTGAGAGTATGGCTGACAAGACTGAATGGGTGAAGAAGATAAAAGGTATTATTCAGAGCAAAGGTGGGTCTGTCAAGAGTTCAAATACTCCTGAGGGCGGTTCCATGAGACAAAGCCATTCAGATGGATCTCTTGTAAGTTCCACACTATGTTTGAGTTGTGTCCTTGTCCAGTATGCACCGTTAAGCTTTTAGAACTTGCTTTCAAGAGTTAGTTGCCTCAGCTTATTTTCTGTGAACTCTGTCTTGTGCTCATCCTTATTTGAGTTAGCATGTTTCTCATTTCAATGTGTGATCTTATCAAACAAAAGTTCACCTCTTGCTGTTGCTTTGTTCTACAATCCAATGACACATGATTATACCTTTTCTCTCAAGGATACGATGGCCCGGAGGCCTGCTGATCCTGAAGAAGAACTCCGATGGATGTCTCAAGAAGTTCGAGGTTATGTCGAGGCTGTGTTGAACAGCCTGGCAGCAAATGTTCCAAAGGTATATTTGTCCCTGTCATTTATTTTAACATTGTCAAATGTGGCATTCATTATCTTATGCATGATCAATTGATCAGGCTATTGTGCTTTGCCAAGTGGAGAAAGCAAAGGAAGATATGCTAAACCAGCTGTACAGCTCAATAAGGTTGGATTCTCTGTTCTGAAACAAAATCTGATACCCTGGTTCCGTGTCCACTTGTCCATTCATCAGTATCCTCTTTCTTTTACCCAATTGACTGAAAAATGGACCACCCAGTTGGAAGAACCACAATGCTTTTGTGTACTCCTACCTAAACCCTAGTTTAACTCACAGTTATGGCCTTATGGGTCCTTGCTATTAATGGGTAGGTTCATTTTGAATAGCTTCATTATATTTATTTTCCTTCTAATTATGTTACTTTTATGAGGTGTATTTTATATTGGGAAATGCTTCACGACTAAAAAGTTGCATCCTTATTTACAAAGTGATATGCACCGATCCAATTGATTCACACAGTTCTGCCTCCGATCACTTACCACAGTCGCACGCCTACACCTAATATTCACCAACCCAAGCATAGCTCATCTGGTTTTTGCTATTTAACCATTTTTTGTGACTTGATAGTCTGCCCTTGTTTATTTATGCTGTTCACACTGTTTTGATTAAACCCAAGTCTGCAAAGCTCAATCATGTGATGGTCCCATTCACACTTTGGGTCTTGCAGGTGAGCAGCTGCTAACCCTTTTCTTCAGAACTCTTCACATAACATTTTTATTTTTCTTATTTTATTTTATATTCGAAGGGGAGCCTTGGCGCAGCGGTAAAGCTGTTGCCTTGTGACCATGAGGTCACGGGTTCGAGTCCTGGAAACAGCCTCTTGCAGAAATGTAGGGAAAGGCTGCGTACTATAGACCCAAAGTGGTTGGAGCCTTCCCCGGACCCTGCACAAGCGGGAGTTACGTGCAACGGGCTGCCCTTTATTTTGTTTTATTTTATATTCGATTCATTGCATTTTGGGGCATGGCATATCCGAACTAGAAATTAGGCGATGGCCATGGTGCAAATACCTCCCAGCCACCCACCCAAAATACTGTCATCCACTTGTAACATTATTCATTTCTTACTCCGAACTTGGTAGAAATGTTGAAAAAGTGTGTGCCTGTTCCATTGTCCCTCTATTTAAGTATCTTTGTATAATGTGTTGCAGTGTTGCTAACTCTGTCTCAATTTTCACTTTCAGTTCACAAAGCAATGCAAGGATTGAAGAACTTCTCCAAGAGGACCACAATGCTAAACGTAGACGGGAAAAGGCCCAAAAACAATCGACTCTTCTGTCAAAACTTACTCGTCAGCTCAGCGTTCATGATAACAGAGCTGCAGCTGCATCATATTCTAATGATACTTCTGGTCCGGGTAAGCAGGTTATTTCAATTATCTGTTTCATACTACCTCTGTCCTTGGTTATTGGCCCCCTTAGTATTTTGTGCCAAAGTTTGACCATGGATTTAATTAACTAAATGTTAATGCATGTCACAAAAAATAGTATCATCGGAAACTATGTTTAAATACGAATCCAACGATATAATTTTTGATGACATGCATCAACATTTTGTCAATTAAATCTATGGTCAAATTTTGGCACAAAATACGAAGAGGACCAATAAACCAGGACGGGAGGTAGTACTTCAGTATCAGCAGCCAGCTGAAACCTCAATATCGGTCGATGCAAATGATATCTAGAACTTACTAATAACTTTGTAGAAGTTAAGCATTAAAATCCCTCAAAGTAATTCATCCGCATTGGTTACTTGTTCCAAGCAAAAGATCAATTATGTTCTTTAATTTCTTTGCACTGTATGCCAATTTTCTGATTAGCTAATGGTAGTTCATATCATTGCCACCTGGACAAGCACTTCTCGAAGGCTACTTACAATGATCGATGATATTTGACTTTTGTGGTACCAGCTTGGCAAAAAAGAGTTTCTTTGGGGTGTGTGTGTGGGGGGGGTGCACCTTTCACTTGTTTTGCATAGCGGCTGCAAAAAACTTCAGACCTGTTCTCTATGCAAACAAACCTGGAATACACTAGGTGAAGTACTTGGTTCAAAGCTCAGATTTGTTATATCGAGGTGTGTGTGTGTGTGTGTGTGGGGGGGGGGGGGGGGTGCACCTTTCACTTGTTTGCAGTTTTTGTTTTTTTTTTTGCCATAGCGGCTGCAAAAAACTTCAGACCTGTTCTCTATGCAAACAAACCTGGAATACACTAGGTGAAGTACTTGGTTCAAAGGTCAAATTTGTTATATCGAGGTTGGGCTGTGGCGGCACACATCTTTGGGCAATATGCTTGTGTTAGGTTCAGGGGGCTTCTGGTCACCACTCGTGAGCAGGCTAGTTTCGAGTTGCTAAACATTCTTTCCTTGGTTTGAAAATATCTCGATTGTACTCCCTCCGTTCCTAAATATAAGTCTTTCTAGAGATTCCACTATGGACTACATACGGAGCAAAATGAGTGAATCTACACTCTAGAGTACGTCTATATACATCCGTATGTAGTCCGCATTGAAATCTCTAAAAAGACTTATATTTAGGAACGGAGGGAGTATTTTATTTTGTATTAGTAGTTATCACCGACCGAGTAAGATAAAATATGCATCTAAAGGGATACTACCAGAGATAAAATAAAGGAGACTGTAGGAGAGGATGAAAATAAATGAAGGCAAAGGAGAGGTGAATTTACATGCACCTTTTATTCTGAAACGTGATTAAAGATATTAGTAATACCCCTGGGATGTTTTTTTTTCTTCATTTTATTCTGCTTTCCTGGTGCACAAACCAAACCTTTACCCTGACGAAATGAAACATCACTTGCAGAGAGTGGACCACAGAGCCCTAGCCAGTCCGGTGAGGACTGGAGGTCTGCCTTCAGTGCTGCAGCAAATGGCTCTGCCGACCGATCCAGTTCACAGAACGAGTCAAGATCGAGAAGTGCTGACAGTCGTGGTCGGCGGTATGAAAATGGGGATGCCAACGGTGCTAATTCAGGCAGCCGACGCACACCAAACCGGTTGCCACCTGCACCACCGAAATACTAAGCATGTTGATTGGCATATGTGAGAATCATATTTTTCATGGCATGCTCTCACTCCCTCCTGATAGTGATTGCGAAAACAAATTGGAATGAAGAATAGGGAGCTGGCGAGAGATCGCATGAATGGTGTGTATCCAGAGGACCTCAGTTGTTTATAGAAATATGTAGGTTATCTACGGTGGTTGTTTCGCGATCATTTTGCTATATTGATCAGTCTGATGCTCTCTTGGCCTGTGAGATTTTGTTGCCACAGATCAGTTGATCTTGGTTCTGAATTCTGTTGTTGTAACTTGTAAGTCTTCCATCAAACTGGCAATGTATCATTTTCACCCATTGGTGTATTATATTCCTTCCATTTTTTTTGACCTCACGAGACTCATGTTTTTAATTCGAGGTGATATGTTGGTGTTGTATGCAAGGGATCTGGATCGTGATTCTTTGATTAGCTGCGAGAAATCTTGAGCATTCTTGTTGATATCGTTTATGTGCTCTTCTGGTCACCTTTGTGTAACTGCTTCATCGTTTGATTTTAATTTCCTAGTTTTTCTCTTGCTGTCCTATGGGCATCAGTTCATGTGTTCCCTGATTCTAATTTTTGTGATTAAAGATAGCAGACCCTGACTAGAATCTCGAATGATTGTATAGGGAACTATGAAAAAAACTCGTTACTTTTTTTTTTTTGAACATTTCATTCCATTAATCAAGTGCCGAGCAGAATCGCTGGCAACCGAAGGCTGGGCAAAGGTAGGGGCGAGACCGGGCCATACGGCTTGGGGTGCAAGCTCCATCTTCGACCCATACAACGCTAAAACGTCTGCAACCTTATTACCGGCAATTGATTATACAAAAGTGCAATTGATTATACAAAGATTATACAAAAGTGCAATTGATTATACAAAAGTCGCTAAAGTTCAGAGTAGCAAAAGCTTTTATTGGCAACCGAAGGCTGGGCAAAGGTAGGGGCGAGACCGGGCCATACGGCTTGGGGTGCAAGCTCCATCTTCGACCCATACAGCGCTAAAACGTCTGCAACCTTATTACCGGCAATTGATTATACAAAAGTGCAATTGATTATACAAAAGTCGCTAAAGTTCAGAGTAGCAAAAGCTTTTATTTCCCTAAATAAGACCCCATTGGGGGAGAGATCAAAGTTCGACGTCTTGATCGCTTGTACCAGAAGCATTGCATCCGTTTCCTCCACCACTCGGGTAATTCCCAATTCTCGCGCCTTGTACAGAGCCTGTAAACATGCCTCCGCTTCAGTATGAAGCCTAGCACTGTCTATCCTTTTTCCCTCTGTCCATAGTTTGTTCCGTGCATTCCACCACGTCCATGCAAGTGCAGTGATGGATGTTGTCCGCTCCAAATCCCCGCATAATAATTCCTGAATCACTTCTTTTGGGTCATGCATTACCATACATTTATCCCTCACTTCCTCCAGTCCTAGCTCCCTCCATAGCTGTCTGACGGATTTGCACTGAAAAAGTAAGTGGCTACCATCCTCATCTCGTCTTTGGCAAATTGGACATAGTGAGCTCAAGAGAAGAGGAGTGGAGATCGAAAAACTGGTTACTTTGTGAAGGGGAAGTATCGTTGGAAATTCAATTATGCTCTTGAGCTCACATGCAATCGGGTGAGCAATAAAACAAAATTTAAACCATTTTTTTAGCAGAAACTCTTTATTTTGCAATAACTATGTTTGAGTGCTTTACCTACATGTAGATTTTCAGAAAAAGGGAAACATAATATCGTGGTGCTCTGGGCCTTCTTTCGTGCTTTGCTGTTGATCCCTTGCCACTGAAATTGCAAACCCCTGTTGACGAGCGATCACATATCCAAACGTAGACAATCAAGCAAACTAGAATCACCGATATGTAACTTGAATTCTTATTTTTTTTCTTCTTTTCTCGTATGTACAGGCAGCGAATTTACATTTGCACGTCAATGCCTCCAGCCTTTTTTTTTCTCGTACACTACACCCATCTCCATCCTTCCTGTGTATCAAGAAACCTCTAAAGAAGGAGAAGAAATGAACAAAAGAATGGGGAAAATTGTACAGCCCCCTTGAGACCTATAACCTATCTAATCCATTTACACCTCAGCCGCCGTGCCGCTTCTCGCCGTGGCCGCTCTCTGCTCCCTCTCCTCCCTCGCCATCCGGTTGAGCTTGGCGAACATCCCCACCATGGGCGCGGTGTTGTAGGTGCACGCCTCCGTCTGCATGTAGTTGTCCCGGTTGTCCCTGAACCTGTCCCTCCGGTCGGGCCCGCCGACGATGGCGCCGACGAGCACGTTGGGGTTGGAGCTCCGGCGGCCGAACCAGTGGTCGAACCCCTGCGTGCACCCGATGAACTGCTTGCTGTGCTTGTACGGCACGATGGAGGCGGCGCGGTGGTGCACCCTGGCGGGGTACTTGGCGCCGTACCCGACGAGGTAGCTGACGCCCCTGGGGTTGGTGCCCAGCACGTAGTCCACCTGCGCCCTGGCCAGCGCGGCCACCACGCCGGCCCCCGCCGTCTCGCCGCCCGCGCAGGTCACCGTCTCCACGCCGGCCTCGGCCAGGTAGTCGGCGTAGGTGGACAGCAGGAACGCCGCGTTGGTCACGTACTGCATGTTGTTCCACTGCCGGATGTAGAGCATCCCGCCGGGGCTCCGCTCCACGTTGGCGTCCTCGCCGCCGGCCGCGTTCCGGCCCAGGCACGCGCACACGTAGTGCTCCGCCTTGGCCTGGTACTGCTCCAGCGTCCTCTTCTGGTCCGCCGTGTGCTCTCCCCTCAGCAGCAGCTGAAATCATTTCGTCTCGTCAGTGACCGGCCAGTGATCGTTCACTTGATAACTGTTTGTCAGCTGGGTGGGTGGGTGGCTTACTCTTGCGGCGAGGATCTGGACGCCGGCGTACTTGACGTCCCAGCTGAACTCGGTGATGGCCCAGCCGGTGCCGCCGAAGTCGTGGGCGTTGTCGACGACGTAGTCGAGGTAGCCGGCCTTGCCGGTGGCGCGGTGCAGCCACAGGGCGGCCCACAGGAGCTCGTCCTTGTACCCGCTCACCGACGCGTAGTAGCTCTTCACCTCCGCGATGCTGCTGTCGTATTGGCCCCTGTACCCGTCCGCGAACTCGAACAGCTGCACGCACGTTCACAAAGCGAAAGCAAACATCAGCCAACGTGCACGTACACCCAACAACTAGTAAGATTGCATAAATTATTAGCCAAAAATAAATAAAATAAAAAGCCCTAAGAATAATTAAGGTTGCATATGTATCTACCATTCATTGATGCATTTTATAGTTGACACTTGAAAAGCGGCAGGTAGGTAGCCAGGCCAGTAGGTGTGAATACGGACCGGTTCAATTAGCACATGATGACACGACGACCGCTTCCTAATAATTTCCCAGATAAGCCGCTGGTTCAACATGTGTAATCATGCCCGGAGGCGGCAAATGGAAAATTTCCCGTCCACCAGATAGAGGTTGCGCGCCGGCCCCACACGGCAGCCAGCCCGATACGAGCCGACAGAAGAGAAAAATCTCCATTTTCCCGCCCGATCGATCGACGTCGATCGCGTCGAGCTGTTGGCAACTTGGCATGTGCGGCACAGGGCACAAGAAAAGAACACACCTCACACCTCATACCCATGAAAAGACCGGCGCCCCTTGACCAAAGCTACCAATACTCGTACGCTATGTTCCAAAATCCGGTACGCAGACAGACTGGTACTACGTACGCTATGCTCCAAACTCGCACCGATATTTTTCTTTCATTTTTCCACACAAGACTTTGCATGCACCACGTCAGACGTACACGTTGTGTGTGTATGCACATGTCTGGGTAAGTAGGCGGCGTGGCGTTACCTGCTGGGCGTGGTGCAGGAGGAGGTGGGCGTAGTGCGGGTTGGACTTGCGGAAGACCATGGAGGCGGCGGCCATGGCGGCGGCCGTCTCGCCGGCGACGTCGGAGCCCGGGTGGTCGCGGTCGACCTTGTACGCCTGCCGCGACGTCGTCATGTCCTCCGGCCGCTGCCAGCAGTAGTGGTCCGTGTCGCCGTCTCCCACCTGTTCAAGTAAAAGCTAGGAGATTAATCCGACGGTTCGGATGCATCATGGACGACCGACGAAGCTTTGAAACCTATGCACGCCATGTGTGGGAGAGAATAGTTTAGTGCTGCCGTTCGTTGGTACGTTCGTCAAATCAAACTGGCCACCTACCTAACACGCTTGTTGTTATTCACCAGAAAGAACCTTTTTCTTTTCTCTCCTAACCAGAAAATACTTATATAATTGATCTTTCTACATAAAAGATTTTGTATAGTATGTAAATGAAGAAAGTAATTGATCAAAGTGCAACAAGCTAGCTATAGGTGCGCATAATTGAATTGGCCTCTCTCTTTCTTTCTTGGAACGATCACTGGCTTGCGTGCGCAACAGCTAGCTTGGAACTGGTCGGGCTCATGCATGTCATGATCATATTCGTATCTGAACACAGCTAGCCAGGGGATGGAGCCATGGAGGTGACACGATCGCCGTCGTTGGCTCGTGCTACGTACCTCGGCCCACAGCTCGTCGGGCTGCGTGTGCGCCTTGATGAAGTAGTCGGTGCCCCACTTGATGGCCTCGAGCGCGTGCGCGAGCTCGCCGGCCGCCGCGACGTCGTCGCCGTACTCGATCATGCTCCAGGACAGCATGGTGACGGTGAAGGCCATGGGCAGGCCGAACTTGACGTGGTCGCCGGCGTCGTAGTAGCCGCCCACCAGGTCCACCCCTTGCTCCAGGCCGTCGGTGAGCCCCGAGTGGTCGCGCCACGGCACGCGCTGCCCGTGCGGCAGCCGCCCCGACCGCTGCGCCTCGAAGTAGAGCAGGCTCTTCCGCAGCGCCTCCTCGTAGTTGTGCGCCCTGCCGTCGCCGCTCTGGCCCCCCTCCGCCGACGACGCCGCGGCCAGGAGCAGCACCACCGGTAGCAGCAGCGCGGCCCGCAGCCATGCGGCGGCAGGGGTGCTCCTCCCTGATCTCATTGCGCAAGAAGATGCTCCTCGGATCGTTGGCGCCTTCGCTTGTGCGTGCCCGGGGCGCGCCCTGTGATCACCGCTGCGCCGCCCTCTGCCGGCTCTGCTAGCTTAGCCTGTGTGCGAGCGTAGGTGTGTGTGTGTGTGTGTGATCTCTCTCCCGCCGTTGTGCGTTTTGTGCTGTGTGGCGAGCAGGGCGGGGCAGTGTCCTCCAACCTGCCTGGCGCGCTTATATTCGCGGCCGGCGTCCGGGTCCAGCACACGCCCGCGCACCGCGTTGAACCGGTTCGGCGGCCGGGCCGGGCCGGGGAATATAAAACTCGAGAGGTAGAGGAGCAGGCAGGAAAGAAACGATGCAAATATGAGCGAGCGAGCGAGCGAAGCTGCGTTTTGGAGTTGGAGGGGGTAGACTCGTTCGGGTTTTGTATGGTTTGTTTGGTGAGGGGGAGATGGATTGAGATGGTTGGGTTGGGTTTTGGGTTAGCGACGACGCACGCAAGGGAGGGAGGCAGCGGAGCAGATTTTGACCGGGACGCGCGTATACGTGTGGCGTGGCCGGGGCTTTTCAGAGCGCGCGTACACGTGAGTCGGTTGGGGCCAGCCGGGCACGTACCGCCAGGTACCAACACATGGCCGAAGCACGCGTGCGAACGGCGTAGTTAGTTCCTTCGGGCCAGGTCGCCCGGCCGGCCGGTGGCCGGTAACAGGTTTTCATTCCACTGTGAAATCTTAGCAGGTAAGCTATCTAGTATAGGTCAGGCGGCCGGTCTGATAATAATAGAACTCGTTTCTTCTTTCCCTTGCCATTTTTCCCGTGGAGAAAACGAATTTGTAAGGCAGCACACGATTATGCGGTAGTTATAAGTGGTTGGCTCAAGTACGTTTAACTATAGGCAAAATCAGCTTGTGTGTCGTGAGGTTATAATTTTTCCGGCCGGGCGCCGTGCCGGGGCATGTTTTGTCGGGGCCGAGAATGTTTCTCCAATACTATATTGTTGAGTCAGCTGACGGTTGCTGCGTGTTCATGCATCTTTGACTATTCGGGAAATTTTCGATCCATTCATCAACCGTAGACGTAGTAAAAAGAACACCCGAAGTGAAAATACATCCAGGTCTATGGAAATTCTCAGGGGCAAGCAGGTGTGAGGGATACGCACCTGGCCCTGCCCGGCCGCTCGATTACCTCATGATTCGTGAAGTAGTTGGATCCTGCACGAGGGCACAACAAGTTTTAAGTTTCAGTCGTTGAAACTTACGGCTTGTCATCTGAAACTTGCAACTTTGTCGCTCGCTTTTATCAAGTTTCATAGGTAATTTTTTAAGTCATTTTTTGTTGGTCATAGGCACAGAAATCATGATTTTATCGTCGTACTAAGCTTCTAGTGTTCAAACTTAACATTAATTTTTAGAATTCATCAAAACGTATTCAAAATAGATCTTATTTGAAATCCCTCATCACAAGAAACGTGAATATGAAAATAAAAACTTAATTTGGACTATTTATTCAAAAGATATGAAAGTAAATCGAAAGCCAAAAGAAAAAGCACGCGCGAGGGACACGGTGCCCCCGCACTTGCGTGCCACAAATCCTCTCCCCCAGGTATGTAGACCACCTAGCGACAACTACAAACACCGGAGCGAGCCGAAGGCGCGCCGCCATCATCGCCCCTCCCTCTTCGGAGCCGAGCAAACCTTATTATAGTAGACAGTTGGGAAGTCATCATACTAAGGCCCCATAAGACCAGCACACCAGAACAACAACCCCCGTCGATAAAGAGAAGCGTAGATCGAAGGGATCGAACCTGTAGACACACGGACACGGACGAACAAAGACCGAATCCATGTGGATCCGCCGAATACAAACGCCGATCGAATCTCACGAGATCCGCCAGAGACAAACCTCCACAAGCCCACCGATGATAGTAGAAGCACCACCGAGACGAGGGCTAGGAGGGGAGAACCTTATTCCATCTTGAGAGCCACCGCTGCCTCGTATCTCTGAACAAGACAGATCCAAACAAGATAGATCCCCCAGGCAAGGGTCGGGATCCACCACGTCTCCATGGCCCTAAGACCATAGGAGACGAGGTAGACCGGCGGCGACGCCAGTGGAAGCCACGAGAAACCCTAGAGCTTGGGTGCCCTTGCGTACGAGCGTGAAGGGGTACGGTAGATAGAAAACCATATGCATCTTGCAGTATCACTACATGAAAATCATAAGTTGTGGTGTTTAGATCTAAACCGAGTGTCATTTAACGGGTTGTCGTCTTATACATGTGTAAGCCGAGCACCAAACCCTAAAGGGCACGACACAAATGTTGACCCTGGCTTAGACCCACATACGCCGAGTATCATGGAAAAAACACTCGGCATATGTATCCATCTCGGCATATTCGACAAAAAGTACTTGGCTTACATTTGGTTGTGGTCGAAATGATCGCCATGTGGCCACCATCGCCGCACTTAACGGCTACTGAGGCGACGGTCGATACAAGCCGAGTATGCTCCAATGGTGCCCCGTTTATATTTTCCATTTTCTTTCCATAAAACATGAAACGCTTCGTCCCCCCATAAGCCGAGTACCCAACAAAAAGCACTAAGCTTATTTATGGATTGTATGCCACCCACACCCCCCCTTCGTCTTCCTTTTATACGTAGCACATGTACCTTACAACCACACCGCACAGTTGCCGCCCTCCTCCACCTCAACCCGAGTGCACCGCCGGGCCCAAGCTCCCCACCAGGCCGTCGTCGCCGGAGATCTGTAGGGCCATGCTGCTACCGACTCTCCTACATTCCACTGCCACCACCGCAGTCGCAGTCGTCTCTCCTTCATTTCACCGACCGTCGCGGGCTCTCCTTCATCCCACTGGTCGCCGCTGTCGCACGGGCTCCACCAACTCGACGCGCCGGATGTCGCGACCAACCCTGACGCCGGCTGACCTCCCACATCTCCCACTGGGGTGAGCAATTAGCTCCACTAGTTTTTCCTTCTTTGTGTTTTTGATGAATAATACACAAACAACTGGCTATATATATTAATAATTACTTATATATGGATGATATGCATGAATCTATAAACTAGATATGTTAATAACAATTATTAGGCTCTGGATAGATGCTAATATATAGATTATGATTTTTTTTATATACACGGATGCAAAATCGGATAAATAAATTATGATCATATGGATAAATCATGCTTATATGGATAAATGATGATCATTTGGATGGATCATGATTATATGGATGGGTTATGATTTATTTTATCATATGGATAGATTATGATTATATGGATAGGTTATGATATTTTTTTTTCGATCATATGGATAGACATATATGGATCGATGGTATGGCTAGATATATGGAATGATGATGTGATATGAATGATGGATTGTATGGATGTGTAGTAGACTTTATAGCAATATTGGTATGGATGATGAAATCAATATGTAAATGTTTGTGATCATAAAGCTAGCTACAAGCTTTCTCAAAAAAAATAAAAAACTAACTACAAGTATACGTCTTTTCCTCCACCTGTTTTTCTGCGTGTACGTGAAACTTGTGATCCATTCCCCCGTGGCCGGACAGGGACTCCCCGGCGGCAACGATTTGATGCCTTCCCTTTTCTTCCACCGGCTGCGCAATCCTATTGCCATCGTAGACCGTAGATACATGCATATGCTTGGGTACATCTATCTGGTAGCCAGGTAGGTGGATAGATGCACGGTTTATACCGCGACATACTGTATGAGCTTTGCCAAACCATAAACTACTACCACTAGTACCCGATCCCTTGGAAACTTCTCTGATAGCTCTCTCCGTCTCTCCTATGTAGCGTAGTCAACCATTGTTCCTTGGAGAGGGCCGATTGAACCACCACATTTTGACCGTGCTCTGGCACCGCACGCACCCGTCTAACAGTCGTCGTCGTTTTCTATTGCTCGTCCAAGAAAATTAAAGATCTAGACGTATGTATCGATTACGATGTGCTTAATGTACGCGTGCGTGTGTGAGATGCTTCCTCTCTTCTAGCTCAACCGGCTCCGTTTTTTTAGCTAGGGACGTCTAATTTTCTTCATGCAGCTCAACCAGACGTCTGGTTTGTTCATTTTTCTCCTGCGGTTGGGAAGTCCTACTCCCTCCGTAAACTGTTCTGTCAAGCAAAGGCGGGAAAATTGAAGGAGGCTACTAAGCTAACACCACCGCATCGCCCTCCTTTTGTACATGGTTAGATCACTAATTAATGGCTGCCTTTTGGTGGCCGATGATGACGTTGATATGTATTTGTGGCACGCACGGATTTTTTGTGCCCCAGCGATTAACTTTTCTGAATTTGCTAGCTAGTTCTGATATATTTTTCTTCCTGGTCTAGAGATCGAGTGACGGAGGTTGATTGAACCAATGACCTACCTCTTGTTGGGGTGATAAAGACTTTCTTGCTTCCAAAATCCTTTTTGTGAGGGTATCCTTTTTCCTTCGTCGTTTTCAAATTCCAGTGCGATGCCACTAGCCAGGTGTACGCAACCACACAGGCAAGGTCCACCTCACGTATGCAAGGGCAGTATAGTTTCTTTCATGGTTTATGATCTATGTATGTTTTCTTTGAAATCACGAACACACATATATTAAAGTATGATGACATTGATGGGAAATTTAGTCGCACCGCTTCACCAAACCATAGTTTGATTATCTTAATCGGTGAAGGTCGCCGGGCAAAGCCCGCTCGGCCTAGGCGGCAGCGGGGCCTTCTTCTCCTCTGCCTGAGGATGGCGGCGCGGGACGCTTTCACCTGGTGGCGGCGCGGCGTGACGGCACGGGCTGGCGGCGGTGGCTGCTGGGCGTACGTGGCGTCGTCCTCTCCTGGGCCGGCGCCGGCGGGGTCTGGTGTAGGGCTCTCTGATGGGGAACGTTGCATGGAAAACAAAAAAATTTCTACGTACACGCAATGATCTATCCATGGAGATGCATAGCAACGAGGGGGAGAGTGTGTCTACGTACCCTCGTAGATCGTAAGCGGAAGCGTTTTACAACCCGGTTGATGTAGTCGAACTTCTTCGCGCTTCAACTGATCAAGTACCGAACGCATGGCACCTCCGCGTTCTGCACACGTTCAGTTCGGTGACGTCCCTCACCTTCTTGATCCAGCGAGACGTCGAGGTAGTAGATGAGTTCCGTCAGCACGATGGCGTGGTGACAGTGATTGCGAAGTGATCTCCGCAGGGCTTAGACTAAGCACTACGAAAATATGACCGGGGGTGTAAACGGTGGAGGGGGCGCCGCACACGGCTAGGCAATTGTCTGGGGTGTGCTAGGCACCCCCTCCCACATATATATAGGTGGGAGGGGGATGGGAGAGGCCAGGGCGCGCCCTAGGGCTGGCAGCCACCCCCTAGGGGCCCTGCCTTGCCCTGCGCCCCCCTGCCATGTTTTCCCAAGGGGGGGGGGGTGTAGGTGGGGGGTGATCAGGGGGGGGGTAAGAGAAGGAAGTGGGAATCCTAATCCGCACTTTTCTTTCCCTTCTCCCCTTTCCTTCTCCTCCTTAGGCCGGCCCATATGGGGGGCGCACCACCCCCTTGTGGCTGGTGCATTTCCCCTCTTGGCCCATAAGGCCCATATCTTTTGCCGGGGGTGCCCGGAACCCCTTCCGGTGACCCGATAAGTACCCGGTACCCCCCGAAACACTTCCGGTGTCCGAATACCATTGTCCTATATATCAATCTTTACCTCTCGACCATTTCGAGACTCCTCGTCTTGTCCGTGATCTCATCCGGGACTCCGAACAACATTCGGTCACCAAATCACATAATTCATATAATACTATATCGTCAACGAATGTTAAGCATGCGGACCCTACGGGTTTGAGAACTATCTAGACTTGACCGAGACACCTCTCCGGTCAATAACCAATAACGGAACCTGGATGCCCATATTGGCTCCTACATATTCTACGAAGATCTTTATCGGTCGAACCGTTATAACAACATACGTAATTTCCTTTGTCCATCGGTATGTTACTTGCCCGAGATTCGATCGTCGGTATCTTCATACCTAGTTCAATCTCGTTACCGGCAAGTCTCTTTACTCGTTCCGTAATACATCACCTCGTGACTAACTCCTTAGTCGTTTGCTTGCAAGCTTATGATGTGTATTACCGAGAGGGCCCAGAGATACCGCTCCGATACTCGGAGTGACAAATCCTAATCTCGATCTATGCCAACTCAACAAACACCTTCGGAGATATCTGTAGAGCATCTTTATAATCACCCAATTACGTTGTGACGTTTGATAGCACACAAGGCATTCCTCCGGTATCCGGGAGTTGCATAATCTCATAGTCGAAGGAATATGTATTTGACATGAATAAAGCAATTGCAATAAAACTGAACGATCATTATGTTAAGCTAACGGATGGGTCTTGTCCATCACATCATTCCCGTTATCAAATGACAACTCATGCCTATGGTTAGGAAACCATAACCATCTTTGATCAACGAGCTAGTCAAGTAGAGGCTCACTAGGGACACGGTGTTTGTTTATGTATTCATACATGTATTTAGGTTTTCGATCAATACAACTCTTGCATGAATAATAAACCTTTATCATGAATAAGGAAATATAAAATAATAACTTTATTATTGCCTCTAGGGCATATTTTCTTCAGTCTCCCACTTGCACTAGAGTCAATAATCTAGTTCACATCGCCATGTGATTTAACACCAATAGTTCACATCGTCATGTGATTAACACCCAAAGGATTTATTAGAGTCAATAATCTAGTTCACATTACCATGTGATTAACACCCAAAGAGTACTAAGGTGTGATCATGTTTTGCTTGTGAGAGAAGTTTAGTCAACGAGTCTGTCACATTCAGATCCGTATGTATATTTGCAAATTTCTATGTCTACAATGTTCTGCATGGTACTACTCTAGCTAATTGCTCCCACTTTCAATACGTATCCAGATTGAGACTCAGAGTCATCTAGATTAGTGTTAAAGCTTGCATCGTCGTAACCCTTTACGACGAACCCTTTATCACCTTCATAACCGAGAATCATTTCCTTAGTCCTCTTTAGGATAATTTTGACCACTGTCCAGTGATCTACTCCTGTTTCACTATTGTACCCCCTTGCCAAACTCATAGCAAGGTACACAATATGTCTGGTACACAGCATGGCATACTTTATAGAACCTATGGCTGAGGCATAGGGAAATGACTTTCATTCTCTCTCTATCTTCTGCCGTGGTCGGGCTGTGAGTCTTACTCAACTTCACACCTTGTAACACAGGCAAGAACTCTTTCTTCGACTGATCTATTTTGAACTTTTTCAAAAAACTTTGCCAAGGTATGTACTTTGTGAAAGTTCTATTAAGCGTCTCGATCTATCCATATAGATCTTGATGCCCAATATATAAGCAACTTCACCGAGGTCTTTCATTGAAAAAATTATTATTCAAGTATCCTTTTATGCTATCCAGAAATTCTATATCATTTCCGATCAACAATATGTCATCCACATATAATATCAGAAATGCTACAGAGCTCCCACTCACTTTCTTGTAAATACATGCTTCACCACAACTCTGTATAAAACCATATGCTTTGATCACCTCATCAAAGCTTATATTCCAACTCCGAGATGCTTGCACCAGTCCATAGATGGATCGCTGGAGCTTGCACACTTTGTTAGCACCTTTAGGATCGACAAAACCTTCTGTTGCATCATATACAATTCTTCTTTAAGAAATCCATTAATGAATGCAGTTTTGACATCCATTTGCCAGATTTCATAATCATAAAATGCGGCAATTGCTAACATGATTCGGACGGACTTAAGCATCGCTACGGGTGAGAAAGTCTCATCGTAGTCAACTCCTTGAACTTGTCGAAAAACCTTTCGCGACAAGTCGAGCTTTATAAACAGTAACATTACCATCAGCGTCAGTCTTCTTCTTGAAAATCCATTTATTCTCTATGGCTTGCCGATCATCGGGCAAGTCCACCCAAGTCCACACTTTGTTCTCATACATGGATCCTATCTCAGATTTCATGGCCTTAAGCCATTTATCGGAATCTGGGCTCATCATAGCTTCTTCATAATTCGTAGGTTCGCCTTGGTCTAGTAACATGACTTCCAGAACAGGATTACCGTACCACTTTGGTGCGGATCGTATTCTGGTTGACCTACGAGGTTCAGTAGTAACTTGATATGAAGTTTCATGATCAACATCATTTGCTTCCTCTCTAGTTGGTGTAGGCATCACTGGAACAGTTTTCTGTGATGTGCTACTCTCCAATTCAAGAGAAGGTACAATTACCTCATCAAGTTCTACTTTTCTCCCACTTACTTCTTTCGAGAGAAATTCCTTCTCTAGAAAGGATCCATTCTTAGCAACAAAGATCTTGCCCTCGGATCTGTGGTAGAAGGTGTACCCAATTATTTCCTTAGGGTATCCTATGAAGACGCACTTCTCCGATTTGGGTTCGAGCTTATCAGGCTGAAGCCTTTTGACATAAGTGTTGCAACCCCAAACTTTAAGAAATGACAGCTTAGGTTTCTTGCCAAACCACAGTTCATACGGTGTCATCTCAACGGATTTAGGCGGTGCCCTATTTAACGTGAATGCGTCTGTCTCTAATGCATAACCCCAAAACGATAGTGGTAATCGGTAAGAGACATCATAGATCGCACCATATCTAATAAAGTACAGTTACGACGTTCGGACACACCATTACGCTGTGGTGTTCCAGGTGGCGTGAGTTGTGATACAATTCCACATTGTTTTAAATGAAGGCCAAACTCGTAACTCAAATATTCGCCTCCGCGATCAGATCGTAGAACTTTATTTTCTTGTTACGATGATTCTCCACTTCACTATGAAATTCTTTGAACTTTTTAAATGTTTCAGACTTGTGTTTCATTAAGTAGATATATCCATATCTACTCAAATCATCTGTGAAGGTCAGAAAATAACGATACCCGCCGCGTGCTTCAACACTCATTGGACCGCATACATCGGTATGTATTATTTCCAATAAGTCGTTAGATCGCTCCATTGTTCCGGAGAACGGAGTTTTAGTCATCTTGCCCATGAGGCATGGTTCGCAAGTATCAAATGATTCATAATCAAGTGATTCCAAAAGCCCATCTGCATGGAGTTTCTTCATGCGCTTTACACCAATATGACCTAAATGGTAGTGCCACAAGTATGTTGCACTATCATTATCAACTTTGCATCTTTTGGCATCAATATTATGAATATGTGTATCACTACGATCGAGATTCAATAAACCATTTACATTGGGTGTATGACAATAGAAGGTTTTATTCATGTAAACAGAACAACAATTATTCTCTGACTTAAATGAATAACCGTATTACAATAAACATGATCCAATCATATTCATGCTCAACGCAAACACCAAATAACATTTATTTAGGTTCAACACTAATCACGAAGGTAGAGAGAGTATGCGATGGTGATCTTATCAACCTTGGAATCACTTCCAACACACATCGTCACCTCGCCCTTAACTAGTCTCTGTTCATTTTGCAACTCCTGTTTCGAGTTACTAATCTTGGCAACTGAACCGGTATCAAATACCCAGGGGCTACTATGAACACTAGTAAAGTACACATCAATAACATGTATATCAAATATACCTTTGTTCACTTTGCCATCCTTCTTATCCGCTAAGTATTTGGGGCAGTTCCGCTTCCAGTGACCATTTCCTTCGCACTAGAAGCACTCAATTTCAGGCTTGGGTCTAGCTTTGGGCTTCTTCATGGGAGCGGCAACTTGTTTACTGTTCTTCTTGAAGTTCCCTTTCTGTCCCTTGCCCTTTTTCTTGAAACTAGTGGTTTTGTTAACCATCAACACTTGATGCTCTTTCTTGATTTCTACCTTCGTTGATTTCAGCACCGCGAAGAGCTTGGGAATCGTTTTCGTCATCCCTTGCACATTATAGTTCATCACGAAGTTCTAGTAGCCTGGTGATAGTGACTAGAGAACTCTTGTCAATCACTATGTTATCTGGAAGATTAACTCCCACTTGATTCAAGCGATTGTAGTACCCAGACATTCTAAGCACATGCTCACTGGCTGAGCTATTCTCCTCCATCTTATAGGCAAAGTATTTGTCAGAGGTCTCATACCTCTCGACACGAGCATGAGTCTTAAATACCAATTTCAACTCTTGGAACATCTCATATGCTCTGTTTCGTTCAAAACGTTTTTGAAGTCCCGGTTCTAAGCCGTAAAGCATGGCGCACTAAACTATCAAGTAGTCATCATACCGAGCTTGTCAAACATTCACAACGTCTGCATCTGCTCCTGCAACAGGTCTGTCACCTAGCGGTGCATCAAGGACATAATTCTTCTGTGCAGCAATGAGGATAATCCTCAGATCACGGACCCAGTCCGCATTATTGCTACTATCATCTTTCAGCTTATTTTTCTCTAGGAACATATAAAAAAAAATAGTGGAGCTACATCGCGAGCTATTGATCTATAACATAATTTGCAAATACTATCAGGACTAAGTTCATGATAAATTAAGTTCAATTAATCAAATTACTTAAGAACTCCCACTTAAATAGACATCCCTCAAATCATCTAAGTGATACGTGATCCAAATCAACTAACCCATGTCCGATCATCACGTGAGATGGGGTAGTCATCAATGGTGAACATCTCTATGTTGATCATATCTACTATATGATTCACGTTCTATCTTTTGATCTCCAGTGTTCCGAGGCCATGTCTGTACATGTTAGGCTCGTCAAGTTTAACCCAAGTATTCTGCATGTGTAAAACTGTCTTACACCTGTTGTATATGAACGTAGAGTCTATCACACCCGATCATCATGTGGTGTCTCAACATGACGAACTGTAGCAACGATGCATACTCAGGGAGAACACTTTTACCTTGAAATTTAGTGAAGGGATTATCTTATAATGCTACCGCCGTACTAAGCAAAATAAGATGCATAAAAGATAAACATCACATGCAATCAAAATATGTGACGTGATATGGCCATCATCATCTCGTGCTTTTGATCTCCATCTCCAAAGCATCGTCATGATCTCCATCGTCACCGGCTCGACACCTTGATCTCCATCGTTGCATCGTGGTCGTCTCGCCAACTATTGCTTCTACAACTATTGCTAACTCATAGCGATAAAGTAAAGCAATTACATGGCATTTGCATTTCATACAATAAAGAGACAACCATAAGGCTCCTGCCGGTTGCCTGATATCTTACAAAACATGATCATCTCATACAGTAACGTATATCACATCATGTCTTGACCATATCACATCACAACATACCCTGCAAAAACAAGTTAGACGTCCTCTACTTTGTTGTTGCAAGTTTTACGTGGCTGCTACGGGCTTCTAGCAAGAACCATTCTTACCTACGGCAAAACCACAACGGTGGTTTGTCAAGTTTACTGTTTTAACCTTCTTCAAGGACCGGCCGCAGTCAAATTCGATTCAACTAAAGTAGGAGAAACAGACACCTGCCAGCCACCTTTATGCAAAACTAGTTGCATGCCTGTCGGTGGAACCGGTCTCATGTGCGTGGACATGTAAGGTTGGTCCGGGCCGCTTCATCCCACAATACCGCCAAATCAAAATAAGACGTTGGTGGTAAGCAGTATGACTATCACCGTCCACAACTCTTTGTGTTCTACTCATGCAGATCATCTGCGGATAGACCTGGCTCGGATGCCACTGTTGGGAAACGTTGCATGGAAAACAATTTTTTTTCTACGCACACGCAATGATCTATCCATGGAGATGCATAAAAATGAGGGGGAGAGTGTGTTTACGTACCCTCGTAGACCGTAAGCAGAAGCGTTTCACAACGCGGTTGATGTAGTCGAACTTCTTCGCGCTTCAACCGATCAAGTACCGAACGCACGACACCTCCGCGTTCTGCACACGTTCAGGTCGGTGACGTCCTTCGCCTTCTTGATCCAGCGAGACGTCGAGGTAGTAGATGAGTTCCGTCAGCACGATGGCGTGGTGACGGTGATGGTGAAGTGATCTCCGCAGGGCTTCGCCTAAGCACTACAAAAATATGATCGGGGGTGTAAACGATGGAGGGGGGCGCCGCACACGGCTAGGCAATTGTCTGGGGTGTGCTAGGCGCCCCCTCCCACATATATATAGGTGGGAGGGGGAGGGGAGAGGCCAGGGCGCGCCCTAGGGCTAGCCGCCGGCCCCCTGCCTTGCCCTGCGCCCCATGCCATGTTTTCCCAAGGGGGAAGGAAAGAGGGGGGAGAGAGAAGGAAGTGGGAATCCTAATCCGCACTTTCCTTTCCCTTCTCCCCTTTCCTTCTCCTCCTCAGGCCGGCCCATATGGGGGGGCGCATTAGCCCCTTGTGGCTGGTGCATTTCCCCTCTTGGCCCATAAGGCCCATATCTTTTGCCGGGGGTGCCTGGAACCCCTTCCGGTGACCTGATAAGTACCCGGTACCCCCCGAAACACTTCAGGTGTCCGAATACCATCGTCCTATATATCAATCTTTACCTATTGACCATTTCGAGACTCCTCGTCTTGTCCGTGATCTCATCTGGGACCCCGAACAACATTCGGTCACCAAATCACATGTAACACCCCTGTGTAACTACCACTGTGATCAACTGCTAATAATGCTAAGTCATATCATTTGCAGTGCTTAAACATAGTGGTTAACCAAAGCAATTCAAACTCTATTCTGGAAATTAACTCAAATACAAAAGTGCAAAATAAATTTTCTCAAATACCTTTGGAAAAATGTTCACTAATTAGCAAATATTCCAGAAGCTCTCATAAAGATATGACCAATGATACTTGGATTAGTTAAGTGACTCCAACCACATGACACAGTACCAAAACACCCATTTTTAATCCATTTAAAATTATATTAAACTCAAATGAAATCTAACTATGCCCAAACCAATTTTTGGTGGAAGGGAATATTGCATTGTAATATTGGGGACAACTCTCATACCTTACAAAAATGCAAAAGAGCCCTAACTAATACAAAACAAAAAATAAATAAAGAAAATAGAAAACAGAAATAAGAAAAATGAAACGAGGCACTCTGCACTGGGCCTAAGTGCACAGTGCCCCTGGACCAGCCCACCAGGCCCATTACCTTATCTCTCCCTCGCGTGTCGTTTCCTCCATGGCCGAGAGCGCGCGCGCCGCTCGCGCGGCGACAAGCCGGCGCCACCGACGCTACAGGGCAGCGTAGGGGATAAGCTCGAGCCCATCCTTCCCTCCTGGCCTCCTCCGCCACTTCTCTCCCTCTCCCCAGCGCTCGCTCTCCCTTTCCCCTCTCTGGCCGAACGCCATCACCGCCGCAGCTCCGTCGTTTCCACGGCCACCGGCGTCCCCGCGGGCCACCACCGTGCCTGGGAGGAGCGCCGCGCTCGACCACGTCGCCTGCGTCCGCGAATCGGAGCTGGGAGCCGCCCATCCTCGCCTACGTCGTCGTCCTCTTCCTCGGATCGCCGACGCCTCTCCGACGAGCCCCGCCGTTCTGCTGCTCCTAAGCCACCAAGGGCTTTTCGTAGCCGCTCGGTGAGCTCCCATCTCCTTCTTCGTCGCTTTACGCTGTCCATCGTCGCCTGTAGCTAGTTGCCGTCGATGCCGTAAGCTCGCCGCCGCCGAGCATCTCACCGCCGTGACCACATTCACCGTCATGCTCGTCCGAGCCCAGCGTCGAGCTCCTGGAGCTCGTGCGAGTCCAACAAGCACGCGTACATGTCTCCCCGTGCCCTCTAGCTCCGATCCCATCATCGCCCAAACTCCGGCGTCCGCTGCGCTCGTCGCCGCCGTCGCTGTATGGCTTCTCCGGCGACGCCACCGCCACGGTTGGACGCGGCGTTGAATGCCCGTTCGAAAGAACCCAACCACGCGCGATTTGACCCAGCGTAGGTGAAATCCGACCCCCTCCCGAGCCGCGCCGCCGCTAAATTGGTCGCCGGCGGCAAAACTCCGGCGGCGCTGACCAGGCGCCGACGTGGCAGCCTCCCGTGTGACTGACAGAGGGCCCCACGGGCCCCAGTTGACTGGGTTGACCCAGTCAACTGTGCTGACTGTGCAATCCCAGTCACTGACACGCGAGCCCCACCATAATTAGTTTTATAAAACATTTTTAAATAAATGAAAATCAATTAATAATACTAATGACTCACTGACATGTGGGTTCCACCCCCTAATTAACCCTGTTAGTTTAATTAATTCATTGTTAGTCTAACAGAGGTTGACATGTGGGTCCCACTGGACCCACATGTCAGGTTTGACCTGGTCAGACGACCAGTTGACCTGCTGACATCATCTATGAGTCATGCTGATGTCATAATTCAATTCCGTTAATAAAAATAATTCCAGAAAATCAGTTAAACTTCGAAAATTAATAACTTTTAAACCGTAGCTCAGATCGAAAAACTTAAAACATGAAAGTTGCTCAGAACGACGAGACGAATCTGATCGTGTCGTCTGTTTCGATGCCGAAACCTCCTACGTAGGAGAACCCGTAACTTTTCATCCGTATCCGGTAGATGAATAGTGCATAACCACCGGATAATAAATCCAACTTTAATCCAAAAATAACCAAAATGACTTAGACATATCTTTAGGCAACCCTGCACTGCATCATAGCATAGCACGCATTGTGTTGCATCTGTTTGCATTATGTTTACCTGTTTCTTCCCACTCTTCTCTCTCGGTAGACCCCGACGTTGACGTAACTCCCGAGACAGACGCCGCTCCGGAGTACGACTACGTCCCCGACGACCCTGCCCTTGCCGTCGAGCAGACAGGCAAGCACCCCCTTTTTGAGCATTCCGATATCGCCCACTCTCTTCTCTCTTATACTTGCATTAGAAATACTGCTGCTACTGTTGTCCTATATCTGCTGCATAGCCTGTTTTATTGTAGCCTACTTTTGATACCTGCCTGTTCTCCTAAACTGTTTAGTATAGGATGGGTAGAGCCTTATCAGAGACCCACTTGTCCCGACTGCCCCGCTGGACTCTTAGAAGACCCGAGCAACGGGATCGAAGATCAGACCCTGGCACCGCACGTCACTTCCCCCTTAAATTGCTCGACACTACTGGGTTACTATCGAGTGCCGAGGGTGATACCTCGTCAGCACTTCTGATGATAACCTTGTAGGTTAGTTAATCGGTCATGGTAAGCGAGGGTGATTCCTCCTACACCACCCCCGATACCGACGTCGTCGTGCAACACCTCAAGTGTGGACCTCGAGGGTGATTCCTCCTTCGTTCACCTTGATGATATCATCGAGTGGGATTCCATCGAGGGTGATTCCTCAGGGTTCCCCCTTGGTGTCAGACACACGGAGACTTTGGTTACTATGATGGAACACCGAACCATGATACTAAAGACGGGTCGGCCCTGAGGGGTACCCGCGCGAGCATGAATGCGAAGTGATGTGGAGTCGGGTTGACCTGAGAGGTGCCTGCGAGATAACTACGAGGCGTGGCCGGGCATTCTTAGCCCTTGCCGCAAGTCTTCGAGACGGGGTGACGGGGTCACATCGATCGTGAGTCTCTGCTCGTTACCGCGCGCTCCTAATCCACTAACGGTTTGGATATTTGATCCGAGGGGCCTCTGGCCTGATAGCACTAACCATCACGTGGGCATAGTATGGGCGTTCTGCGTCATATACTTTAACCGAAGCTTAATGGATGTCAGCGACTGAGCGGCGCGCGCCGAGTTGGACTGGTTAAGCAACTGCGCTTGTATTAAGGGGTTACTAGGTCTGCTCTCGGCCGCCCTCGCAACGTGCAGGAGTTCCCGGGGTGATGGCCCAAGACCCCTGGGGGCATAGGTTTAGTCCGACGTGCTGACCTCTTTGTTAAGTATTTGGTCGGGTTGCGGCGTGTTGCTTAGCCGAGGCCGAGCATGACCCAGAAAAGTGTGTCCGACCGGAGTTAAGTGAGCGTGGTGGGTAAGTTGGTGCACCCCTGCAGGGAAGAAACTAATCTATCGATAGCCTGTCCTACGGTAACGGACACTCGGAGTTGTATCCCGATCGGTACAACTAGAAATGAGATGAGAACTGGATAGTATGGCTCTGGGATTGCTTTCTCGCAGGGAGTCAAGAAAGGATCTCTGGCCGAGGTTGATGATGCTACTACTACTTTACATTATGTTATTCTGCTCTCTTCTAATGCTGCAAGACTGATGAAGATGCTTGAAGATGCTAGTCTTCGATAGGACTAGGCTTTTCCCCTCTACTCTGGCATTTCTGCAGCCCAGTCCACTAAAACAGCCCTCCTTTGAAAATGTTGCATATGTAGTATAGATCCTTGCTTGCTGAGTACTTCGGATGAGTACTCACGTTTGCTTTACTTTCTTTTTCCCCCATATCCAATTGACGCCGACAGATGATGGAGCCCCTGAGTTAGCTGCCCCCGTCGACGACTACAGCTACTACTACTACCCTCCCGGCGATTACTACTACGAGGAGCCGACCGACGACCAGGAGTAGGATTCGGAGGGTCCAGGGCAGGAGGCCCACGCCTTTCGATCGTAGTATTTAATTTTGCCCCGCCTTCTAAAGGCTTATCTTCATTTCTGTAATATATCTGTACCCAGATATCTGATACTTCCGCTGACACTTGCATGCCATCGAGCTATGTATTCGAGCCCTCGAGGCCGTGGCTTGTAATATAAAGCTTGTATGAATTTATTTATATTTTAGAGTTGTGTTGTGATATCTTCAAGTGAGTCCTTAGGCTTGATCGTGTGCATTTGCGTGTATGGTTAGTGCACGATTAAGCCGGGGTCGTCACATCACATAACTCATATAATACTATATCATCAACAAACGTTAAGCGTGCGGACCCTACGGGTTCGAGAACTATGTAGACATGACCGAGACACCTCTCCGGTCAATAACCAATAGTGGAACCTGGATGCCCATATTGGCTCCTATATATTCTACGAAGATCTTTATCGGTCGAACCGTTATGACAACATACGTAATTCCCTTTGTCCATCGGTATATTACTTGCCCGAGATTCGATCGTCGGTATCTTCATACCTAGTTCAATGTCGTTACCGGCAAGTCTCTTTACTCGTTCCGTAATACATCACCTCGTGACTAACTCCTCAGTCGTTTGCTTGCAAGCTTATGATGTGTATTACCGAGAGGGCCCAGAGATACCTCTCCGATACTCGCAGTGACAAATCCTAATCTCGATCTATGCCAACTCAACAAACACCTTCGGAGATACCTGTAGAGCATCTTTATAATCACCCAGTTACGTTGTGACGTTTGATAGCACACAAGGCATTCCTTCGGTATCCGGGAGTTGCATAATCTCATAATCGAAGGAATATGTATTTGACATGAAGAAAACAATAGCAATAAAACTGAACGATCATTATGTTAAGCTAACGGATGGGTCTTGTCCATCACATCATTCTCCTAATGATGTGATCCCGTTATCAAATGACAACTCATGTCCATGGTTAGGAAACCATAACCATCTTTGATCAACGAGCTAGTCAAGTAGAGGCTCACTAGGGACACGGTGTTTGTTTATGTATTCACACATGTATTTAGGTTTCCGATCAATACAATTCTAGCATGAATAATAAACCTTTATCATGAATAAGGAAATATAAAATAACAACTTTATTATTGCCTCTAGGGCATATTTCCTTCACTCTCCAGTAGCGCGGCTGCGGCTTGTGGGCGGCCCTGCTGCTCGAGCGGCGCGGCTGCTGGTCAGGCGGCGGCGGCCTGGATCCTACTTCCAGTCCCCGGTAGAGATGGCGGCGATCCGTACACAAGACTTGATGGAGGTTCTTCGAACAGATCTGGGTGAAAACCTTGCGCTTGGCTAGATGCTAAGGCCGGCGATGACGACGCTCTTTTGTGTCGTTTTCTTCTTGAAGACATCGCCGTGGAGCTAGACCTCTACCTGTTACCTCCGGGGGAAACCCTAGATTGGTAGATCGGATGACGGCGGCGCCCTTGTGTCGTTTCCCCCTTGGGGGCGTCAGTCTTGGAGGTGAGCATGGGCTCGAGGGACCAGCGGACAACATCTTTGGTTGAGTGGTGTTTCATCTTACGCATCGACGACTGTGGATCTCGGCGGCGTGGCGCAGTGGAGTCTCGGCGTTTGATCTATGTAGACGGACTCGCGCAGGAGGATGGCGCTGTCTGGCGTCGTGGTGGCGTCGATGGCAGACCTGCCAAGGTCGTGGCGTCAGTACCTGCTCTGAAGATGGATCGGTGGAAGACGGCGGCGGCGGACTCTGAGAGTGCGCCGGACCGGTGTGCCCAGACCAGGTATATGGCTTGGCTGGGGCCTCCGGTTTTAGATGTTAGGCTTACGTGCGAGGTCTGTTTGGTATTAGGCTCGGACTATCGGCACCCCTTCATCAAGTGGATAGAAGTAGCGACAAATGTTGTCAAGATGGTGGCTTCAGACTTACTGATGTACTACTTTGTAAGGTCTTTGTGAATAATTAATAAAGTGACTGCATGCATCGCCCAGATGCAGAGGCCGGGGGTCTTCCTCCTTTTCAAAAAAATAAAAAATGTTTATTTATTTATGTATCTCTTTTTGTGGTAATATTTATTTATATATTTCAACGATTTGTAGGACAAGTACTTGCATAATCACATATTGGAAATCTATTGGTTAGGTCCACCTCAGGTATGCAGGGACACTATAGTTTCTTTCATGGTTTATGATTAATGTTTTCTTTATCATGAACGCACATATAAATACGATGACATTGATCAGGATTTTTGTCGCACCGCTTCACCAACCATACAATTGTTTGCTTATCTTAATCATGACCATGTTTATTTATTTATATATTTATTTTTTCCAAAATATTTATTTATACATTTCGACAAAAAATCTGATATGTAGATGTTAGAGCGAGTTATGCACCATCAGGTCTTTTGGTTTCTTTTGTTGATTTGTGGCCTGCATAAAAAAAGAACTAAAGTAATTTTTTTTCCGATTGTGAAAAGAAGGGTTTGATTTTATTTTTCCACAGCTCACAACTAGGTAGTGATTTTCATGAACCATTGTATCCAGATACAATGATGAGTCATCTAAATGTGAGATTTTTTTTGAACATTTTGGAAACAAATTTTGTGAAAGGGAGCAGGTGCTCCCGAGCACCATTAATTCGGTATGGTACGACGCATATTCGATGTTGAGGAAGGCAATTGCAACAAGACTACGCCTGTTCGGCAAATTGGCACTGGTGAAGCTGGCAACGCGGTTTCCATGCTTGATCGATCGCCAGCACAAGCTAGTATTCCCCCATGATTTGGGAGCATTTTGTTGGCATCCAATGCATCATCAATCAGCAAGCGATCGATCGGGCGACAGGACGGCAGATGACAAATGAACAGGAACGGGTCTCAGTTTAGGATCGTGATTTTTGCACCTAATAATTGCTTATCCATGTATCCAAGTGTCCGTACGTCCACATATGTTCCATAAACTTCTACTCCTACCTAGTCGCGAGTGCTGTCCAACCAATGAATGGCCTGGCTGGCCGCGACGTGACGCGGATAGATGTTTGGATGCATGCATGCGTATGTACGAACACGACGACGGCATCTACCACTAGTATAAGCGTATAAACCCTACCCCATACTGATGAAAACGAGAAGGATTCCTGCTCAAACCGCGTCAGGAGGAGTACGGCGATCTTATCTTAAAGAAAAGCACAAAATCTTGTTACATATGCATGCAATGGCCTTATGCGATCTGTTCGGCGAGAGGCGCCTTTTCCATTTCGTCTGCATGCGCGCGTTGGTTCGGCCGCGCGCGTCCCGCCATGCACATATCCTGGCTGGCCGCATCTGCATGCCGCGACGTTGTCAACGGATGGGACGGTGCGTGCGTGGCCTACGTACGTACGTGGGCCGAACGGAATGGTTTGTCTTCGCGCGCGCTAGCTGCATGGGGTCAAAACGGATGATGCGATGACGCACCGTGTACGAACGTACGTACGCGCTAGTACAAGTTAGGCGATTGATTGCACAGTGTTATACTCCACTCACCGGCGCACTGCGTTCTAGGGTTGACGAGTCGAGCAAACGACCCATGCGATCCTTCTTCTTTGGTGCTTCCTAGTTCCTACCCTACTTCTTTGAGGGGAATTTTAGGCGCACGGCTTGTCTTGGAGCTGGTGTAAGTAACAGCAGCCACACACACAAACGGAGCTTGTCAAGAGCCGCCGGAAATGTGCTTGTTCCTTCCCAGCGGATTCACGGCGACGTGCGTTTTGTTTGGTTCTAGGGTTAGGGTGGGAATTTCTTTGTGGGCCGGCCGTCCTGGCCTTGCTGGCTGCTACCGAATGAGCATCGGCATCGGTCGCTCGACCGGGCCGGTGTGCCTGTCGTTGAACGTCTGTGGAGTATATAACAGTCAAAAGAACTGTTGGGGGTTGGGGACCTCGCACAGTCGTTCTAGACGAAGTTAGAGATTCTTGGTCTGCTTCTACAGTGCCACTTATGATCAAGGCAAACAGCATATCGCGATTAGTTATTATCCATATGACCCCCACATGCGTTCATATGACATCACCGGAAACATTGCTCATTTTGCCACTTCAACTAACTGTGCATGCATGTTTGCTAGAGCACGTAGTATTGACTAGATGGCCATCCATGTACATATCTAAAGAAACGGCCTCATTAGACAGGTTAGGAGGGTCCACCAGTCAGTCGCAGCAGCCCCGTGCGCCATGTTTCCATTGCTCACGTAGTCACGTACCAGTACCACACGGTCCATCTCCTCCACAACCGGAGATGAGACGCGTGGACAGGTTGATGGCGTCTTGCTGGCCTCACGGTGACGTCTCAAATAGCCAGCTCCACTTGCCAGTCAGATTCCATGCTGTCGATCGCCAGCCAGGCTGCCACGGCGACTCGTCCATGGAAGACAGATATTTCCGCAGAAAGTTTCACGCAGGTCACTAGCTTCAACAGCTACATGCCAACATGCAGTTACTACCACATTGTCGTTAACGCCTCTTCCTTTCTCACATTGGACGACGACGTGGCAAAATTGACATGAGTAGACTGCAAGAGCTAGTTTCCAGTCATTCGGAGCTTAGGATGGACGGAGGGAGTATTTATTTGCAATTGGGTACATCTAACCCCATGCAACTCGAAACCATGTCTCGAGCTCTCACGAAAAGGTTCAGTTCATATATAAACTAGATAATTTCGGGTGAGATTTAGTAGGAGGATCTAAAAATGTTGTACTACCACGGTCACTCAATTTTTTTTTGACAAATGATGGATTTTACTGACTAAAAATGAGGCATCAAGTGCGGAAATGCGCAGGGGCATGCGAGTGCAGGGGCACTCACCTGCCAAGTCCTGCCGCCTGCTCATTTTGCCTCGCTATTCGCGCAGTAGTTTAATCCCGCACGAGGACACAGTAAAAAAGAAAATCGCTCAATAAAAATTTAGGTTTCAACAATGAAACTTACGATTTTTGCATCTAAAACTGCCAAGTTTCAACCAGTTTAAAAGATATAATTTTAAGTAATTTTTTCTTTCGGTCGTAGGCACAAAATAATTGTTTTTATCGGTCGCTCGTACTAAGTTTCATATTTTTTAAAGTCGTCAAAATATATTCAAAATGTATCTTATTTGAAGCGCTGGCCATAAGAAATGAATACGAAGACATAACTTAATTTGGAATTTTTGTTTAAAAGACATAAAACTTTGAAAATCGGAAGCCAAAATAAAAAGCGGACATCAGGGACATTGCGCGCCCCCGCACTTGAGTGCCACATATCCTCTCCCGCATCAAGTGGACACAAGCACAATGAACGTACACCTGGCTTCTGCATAATCAAGATACACAACAAACATCAACACACACACACACACACACACACACACACACACACACACACACAAATAAACAATTCGGCAACTAGCAAAATCATACAAGATCAAAACTATGCCTAGGTGAGGAAAAAAACCATGAAGCGATTGAAACAACGATCGTCAAATTACGACAATGACCATATCTACACCAACTATTTCTTGAAACCACAAGAACAACGAGATTATTCAACAACAACGCCTTCAAGAAGGGGACTACACTCAAGCATTGTCGTCACTGGATCGAACCTTCAAAGTCCAGATTCTAGGTTTTCACCCTGAAGAACAAAATCGAGCATATCCGAGCAATGCCTTCAATAAGGTAACGACGCAAAAATATCACCATTGACAGGTATAACCAACTCGGGTCAGACCTTGGGTTTTCACTCTGGAGCACAAGATCGTGTACTCGTGAAGCACCACCAAGTCAAAATCAATCTTGTATTATCTCCACAAATTTTCTATGATCCCAACAACTACACGCGTTAGGCTGAAAATCACAGCACCGCTCCTGCACCACCATATCCTTGGCGTCAAGTCGTTGTCCATAGGTTGCATCTCATTGTCGAAAACAAACGGGCCAGAGTGAGAGTTGCCAAAATCCACAACGAAGCCTTCCGGATGCATCCCACAACCTCACCAATACGAGCCACTAGTAGTAGCCATCAGATCTGGAGAGAGAAACCCCACGAAGACCCCTTGGTGGCCATTGCATTCCACAGCTCAAGAGGCCGACCAACGCCATCATAGGAGGTGTTTATGCCCCCAGATTGTTCATGAAGGCGGCCTCCACCGTCGTAGAGCCTGCGTCGCGTTAGCCTCACGTAGCCTCGACGAGGGGATCCACACGAGTCAGACCACGCCGGCGCTAGACCTTAGATACCCAGACGCAACCCTCCTAGCAATCCAAAGGCGGAGGACAGGTCTCTTCCGTCTGCCTCATGCGATGCTGCAACCCTGCATGGGATCCTTCATTGCGGAGATGAGGAATGCCGATGATCTGTCACTCTTAGACGCATCCATTGCTTCTGCTGAAGGGATCAAGGAGGATAAAATGGGGAAAAAGATTTGCCGCTAAGAAACCATGGAGGATGCAAGGACGAAGGGAAGAATCCCCGCCGCCACCGTCGGCTACCGGGGGCGTTGACCAGCATCGCGTGGTGTCGAGGAGGTAAGGGATGGGGCAGGCACTTGCGACATCGGGGGTGGATCGCACCCGGGTCGCTGACCAGCTTCGCGTGGCGTCGAGGAGAGAAGGGACGGGGCATGCACTTGCGACATCGGGGGTGGATCGCACCCGGGTCGCTTGCTAGAGCGACGCGAGGCCGTCTCACCATCCATTTTACATGAAGGTGGTGTGGCATCGATCGGAAGCGATGCGTCTACTCTTCTGATATTTTTTAGAGCAACATGGTGTTGGAAATATGCCCTAGAGAAAATAATAAAGTGGTTATTATTATATTTCCTTGTTCATGATAATTGTTTATTATCCATGCTATGATTGTATTGACCGGAAACTCAATTGCATGTGTGGATACATAGACAACAACATGTCCCTAGTGAGCCTCTACCGGACTAGCTCGTTGATCAAAGATGGCTATGGTTTCCTGGCCATAGACATGAGTTGCCATTTGATAACGGAATCACATCATTAGGAGAATGATGTGATGGACAAGACCCAAACTATAAACGTAGCATATGATCGTGTCAATTTTATTGCTATCGTTTTCTGCATGTCAAGTATATGTTCCTATGACCATGAGATCATACAACTCACTGACACCGGAGGAGTACCTTGTGTGTACCAAACGTCGCAACATAACTGGGTGACTATAAAGGTGCTCTACAGGTATCTCCGAAGGTGTCTGTTGAGTTGGCATGGATCAAGACTGGGATTTGTTACTCCGTGTGACGGAGAGGTATCCCAGGGCCCACTCGGTAATACATCATCACAATGAGCTTGCAAGCAATGTGACTAATGGGTTAGCCATGGGATCTTGTATTACGGAACGAGTAAAGCGACTTGCCGGCAACGAGATTGAACTAGGTATGGTGATACCGATGATCGAATCTCGGGCAAGTAACATACCGATAGACAAAGGGAACTACATACTGGATTAGCTGAATCCTTGACATCAAGGTTCGACCGATAAAGATCTTCGTAGAATATTTAGGAACCAATATGGGCATCCAGGTCTCGCTATTGGTTATTGATCGTAGAGGTGTCTCGGTCATGTCTGCATAGTTCTCGAACCCGCAGGGTCTACACACTTAACGTTTGGTGACGATATAAGTATAGTTGAGTTATTATGATGGTAACCGAAGGTTGTTTGGAGTTCCGGATGAGATCTCGGACGTGACGAGGAACTCTGGAATGGTCCGGAGGTGAAGATTGATATATAGGACGAAGGGTATCAGAGTCCGGAAGTGTTCCAGGGGCACCGGGTTATGGCCAGGATGACCGAAAGGGCTTTCGGGGGCCCCGGGCAAGTGTTGGCTGGGCCTCATGAGCCAAGGGGAGGGGGCACACCAGCCCACTAAGGGGCTGTGCGCACCCCCTCACCCCATCCCACGTAGCCAGAGGAGGTGGGGGTGCCCCCTAGGGCTGCCACCCCTTTGTCTTGAGGGCCAAGCCTCCTAAGGGGGAGGCGCCCAAACCCATCTAGGGTTTCCCCCTTGTGGCCGCCGCCCCCCCTAGGGGAACCCTAGGGCGCTTCCCTCCACCCTTCCCCCTATATATAGAGGAGGGGAGAGAGGGCAACCGCACCCATCTATGCCACGACGCTGCCCTTTCTCTCCCTCGTAGCCCTCTTCTTCTCCGTAGTGCTTAGCGAAGCTCTACTGAGATTCCACCACCGCCACCGCCACCACGCCGTCGTGCTGCCGGAGGACTCGAGCTACTACTTCACCATCGCTCGCTGGATCGAGAAGGTGAATGCGTCATCAAGCCGTGCGTGTGTTGAACGCGGAGGTGATGTCCGTTTGGCACTTGGATCGGGAGTTCGCGGGACGGATCATGATTGGATCGCGAAGACGTTCGACTACATCAACCGCGTTTCTTAACGCTTCCGCTTAGTGATCTACAAGGGTATGTAGATGCAATCTCTCCTCTCGTAGATGTTCATCTCCTAGATTGATCTTGGTGAGCGTAGGAAATTTTTTGTTTCCCATGCAACGTTCCCCAACAGTGGCATCATGAGCTAGGTCTATGCGTAGATGACATCACGAGTAGAACACAAAGGAGTTTGTGGGCGTTGATATTCAGATTGCTTCCTTCCTTGGTCTTTTCTTGATTCAGCGGTATTATGGGATGAAGCGGCCCGGACCAACTTTACATGTCCATGTACATGAGACCAGTTTCATCGATTGACATGTGACTTTGTTGCATAAAGATGGCTGGCGGGTGTCTGTCTCTCCCACCTTAGTTGAATCGGATTCGACAAAGGCGGTCCTTGTAGAAGGTTAAATAGCAACTTGCATATCACCGTTGTGGCTTTGCGTAGGTAAGAATCATTCTTGCTAGATACCCATAGCAGCCACGTAAAACATGCAACAACAATTAGAGGACGCCTAACTTGTTTTTGTAGGGTATGTAGTGATATGATATGACCAAAGACATGATGAAATTTATTTGATGTATGAGATGATCATATTTGTAATAGTTTATGTCGACTTGCATGTCGATGCATACGGCAACCGGCAGGAGCCATAGGGTTGTCTTTAATTATTGTATGACCTGCGTGTCAATCATTAAGCGCTATGTAATGCTTTACTTTATCGCTAAGCGCTAGCAATAGTAGTAGAAGCATGGTTGGCGTGACAACCCCGATGGCGACACGATGATGGAGATCATGGTATCATGTCGGTGACGATGGAGATCATGCCGGTGCTTTGGAGATGGAGATCAAAAGCACAAGTTGATGGCCATATCATGTCACTTATGATTTGCATGTGATGTTAATCCTTTTATGCATCTTATTTTGCTTAGGACGACGGTAGCATTATAAGGTGGTCCCTCACTAAAATTTCAAGATAAAATTGTGTTCTCCCCAAGCGTGCACCGTTGCGAAAGTTCGTCGTTTCAAAACACCACGTGATGATCGGGTGTGATAGACTCTACGTTCGCATACAACGGGTGCAAGCCAGTTTTGCACATGCGAAACACTTAGGTTAAACTTGACGAGCCTAGCATATACAGACATGGCCTCAGAACACAAGAGACCGAAAGGTCGAACACGAGTCATATAGTGGATATGATCAACATAGAGATGTTCACCATTGAAACCACCTCATCTCACGTGATGATCGGAATTGGGTTGGTGAATTTGGATCGTGTTACACTCGGACGACCGGAGGGATGTTGATTTGAGTGGGAGTTCTTAGGTAATATGATTAATTGAACTCATTATCTTGAACAATAGTCTAAAGTTGCCTTAGCAAATTTATGTTGTAGATCAATGGTTCGCGCAGTAGCTCCCCTGAATTTCAATGCGTTCCTAGAGAAAGTTAAGCTGAAAGATGATGGAAGTAACTTTGTGGACTGGGCCCGTAATCTGAGGATTATCCTCATGGCTGCCCAAAAGGCTTATGTCCTTGATGCACCGCTTGATGCACCACCCCCTCCAACGACTGTGGACGTTGTGAACGCCTGGCAGTCGCATGTTGACGACTACTCAATAGTTCAATGCGCCATGCTGTATAGCTTAGAGCCGGGACTTCAAAGGTGTTTTGAACATCATGGAGCATATGAGATGTTCTAGGAGTTGAAGTTTATCTTTGAGAAGAATGCCCGGATCGAGAGGTATGAGACCTTCGATAAGTTCTATGCCTGCAAGATGGAGGAGAACGGGTCTGTCAGTGAGCACATACTCAGAATGTCTGGGTACTACAACCGTCTGGCTAAGTTGGGAGTTGAGCTCCCGCCAGAGGCTGTCACTGATAGAGTTCTTCAATCGCTACCACCTAGCTACAAGAGCTTTGTGTTGAACTATAACATGCAAGGGATGAACAAGTCAGTCTCCGAGCTGTTTGTGATGTTGAAAGTCGCTGAATCAGACATCCAGAAGGAGCATCAAGTATTGATGGTGAATAAAACCACTAGTTTCAAGAAAGGCAAGGGAAAGAAGGGAAACTTGAAGAAAGGTGGCAAAGCAGTTGCTCCTCCCATGAAGAAACCCAAGACTGGACCCAAGCCGGAGACTGAGTGCTTCTATTGCAAGGGAACTGGCCACTGAAAGCGGAATTGCCCCAAGTATCTGGCCGACAAGAAGGGGGCCAACGTCAACAAAGGTATATATGATATACATGTTATTGATGTGTACCTTACCAACTCTCGTTGTAGTGCCTGGGTATTTGATACCGGTTTGGTTGCTCACATTTGCAACTCAAAGCAGGAACTACGGAATAGATGGAGGCTGGCGAAGGACGAAGTGACGATGCACGTGGGAAATGGTTCCAAGGTTGATGTGATCGCCGTCGTCACGCTCGCTCTTCGATTACCATCGGGATTAGTAATGAACCTGAATAATTGTTATTTAGTGCCTACGTTGAGCATGGACATTATATCTGGATCTTTTTTAATGCGAGACGGTTACTCATTTAAATCAGAGAATAATGGTTGTTCTATTTATATGGGTAATATCTTTTATGGTCATGCAGCCATTGTGAGGGGTTTATTCTTATTGAATCTCGATAGTGATGATACACATGTTCATAACATTGATGCCGAAAGATGTAGAGTTGATAATGATAGTACCACTTTCTTGTGGCACTGCCGCTTAGGTCATATTGGTGTTAAGCACATGAAGAAACTCCATGCTGATGGGCTCTTGGAGTCACTTGATTTTGAATCACTTGACACATGTGAACCATGCCTCTTGGGCAAGATGACCAAAACCCCGTTTTCCGGAACAATGGAACATGCAAGTGACTTGTTGGAAATCATACATACTGATGTGTGCGGTCCGATGAGTGTTGACGCGCGCGGTGGATATCGTTATTTTCTCACCTTCACCGATGATTTGAGTAGATATGGGTATGTTTACTTAATGAAGCATAAGTCTGAAACGTTTGAAAAGTTCAAGCAATTTCAGAGTGAAGTTGCGAATCATCGTAACAAGAAGATCAAATTCCTACGATCTGATCGAGGGGGAGAGTATCTGAGTTATGAGTTTGGCAATCACTTAAGACAATATGGAATCGTTTCACAGTTGACGCCACCTGGAACACCACAGCATAATGGTGTGTCCGAACGTCGTAATCGTACCTTATTAGATATGGTGCGTTCTATGATGTCCCTTTACGATCTGCCACTCTCGTTTTGGGGTTATGCATTAGAGACAGCTGCATTCACTTTAAATAGGGCACCATCTAAGTCCGTGGAGACGACACCGTATGAAATGTGGTTTGGCTAGAAACCTAAGTTGTGGTTTCTTAAGGTTTGGGGTTGCGATGCTTATGTTAAAAGGCTTCAACCAGAAAAGCTCGAACCCAAAGCGGACAAATGCGTCTTCATAGGATACCCAAAGGAGACGATTGGGTATACCTTCTATCTCAGATCCGAGGGCAAAGTGTTTGTCGCTAAGAACAGATCCTTTCTCGAGAAAGAGTTTCTCTCGAAAGAATTGAGTGGGAGGAAGATAGAACTTGATGAGGTTGTTGAACCTTTACTTCAATCAGTGAGTAGTGTAGCGCAGAAAGATGTTTCTGTGACACCTACGTCAGTTGAAGAGGAAGCTAATGATAGTGATCATGAAGTTTTGGATCAAGTTACTATCGAACCTCGTAGGTCGACAAGGATACGTACTACTCCTGAGTGGTACGGTAACCCTGTCTTAGAGGTCATGTTGTTGGCCAACAACAACGATGAACCTACGAGCTAGGGAGAAGCGATGGTGGGCCCGGATTCCGACAAATGGTTAGAGGCCATGAAATCCGAGATGGAATCCATGTATGAAACCAAAGTATGGAATTTGGAAGTATTACCTGAAGGGCGAAAGGCCATTCAGAATGAATGGATCTTCAAGAAGAAGACGGACGCGAACGGTAATATCACCGTCTATAAAGCTCGACTTGTGGCAAAGGGGTTTTCACAAGTTCAAGGAGTTGACTACGATGAGACTTTCTCACCCGTAGCGATGCTTAAGTCCGTTAGAATCATGTTGGCAATAGCTACATTTTTCGATTATGAAATCTGGCAGATGGATGTCAAAACAGCGTTCCTTAACGGTTTCCTTAAGGAAGAGTTGTATATGATGCAACCGGAAGGTTTTGTCGATCCAGAGAATGCTGACAAAGTGTGCAAGCTCCAGCGATCCATTTATGGGCTGGTGCAAGCATCTCGGAGTTGGAATATTCGCTTTGATGAGGTGATCAAAGCGTTTGGGTTTATACAAGTTTATGGAGAAGCTTGTATTTACAAGAAAGTGAGTGGGAGCTCTATAGCGTTTCTAGTATTATATGTGGATGGCATATTGTTGATTGGAAACAATATAGAACTTTTGGAAAACGTGAAGGAATATTTGAACAAGAGTTTTTCAATGAAGGACCTAGGAGAAGCTGCTTTCATATTAGGCATCAAGATCTATAGAGATAGATCAAGACGCTTGATAGGACTTTCACAAAGCACATACCTTGATAAGATTTTGAAGAAGTTCAAAATGGATCAGTCCAAGAAGGGGTTCTTTCCTGTTTTGCAAGGTGTGAAGTTGAGTAAGACTCAATGCCCAGCGACTATAGAGGATAGAGAAAAGATGAGTGTCATCCCCTATGCTTCAGCCATAGGCTCTATTATGTATGCGATGCTGTGCACGAGACCAGATGTCAGCCTTGCCATAAGTATGTCCGGAAGGTTTCAAAGTAATCCCGGAGTGGAACACTGGACAACGGTCAAGAATATCCTTAAGTACCTGAAAAGGACTAAGGAAATGTTTCTCGTTTATGGAGGTGATCAAGAGCCCGTCGTAAAGGGTTACGTCGATGCAAGCTTTGACACTGATCCGGATGATTCTAAGTCTCAAACCGTATATGTATATATTATAAATAGGGGAGCAGTAAGCTGGTGCAGTTCCAAGCAAAGCGTGGTAGCTGATTCTACATGCGAAGCGGGCTACATAGCTGCCTCGGAGGCAGCAAATGAAGGTGTCTGGATGAAGCAGTTCATGACAGATCCTGGAGTTGTGCCTAGTGCACTGGACCCTATGACTCTGCTCTGTGACAACACTGGTGCCATTGCTCTGGCCAAGGAACCGAGGTTTCACAAGAGGACCCGACACATAAAGCGATGCTTCAATTCCATCCACAACTGGGTTAAGGAGGAGGACATAAACATTTGCCAAGTACATATGGATCTGAATGTTGCAGATCCGTTGACTAAACCTCTTCCACGGGCAAAACATGATCAACACCAGAACTCTATGGGTGTTAGATTCATTACCATGTAATACTAGATTATTGACTCTAGTGCAAGTGGGAGACTGTTGGAAATATGCCCTAGAGGAAATAATAAAGTGGTTATTATTATATTTCCTTGTTCATGATAATCGTTTATTATCCATGCTATAATTGTATTGACTGGAAACTCAATTGCATGTGTGGATACATAGACAACAACATGTCCCTAGTGAGCCTCTACCGGACTAGCTCGTTGATCAAAGATGGCTATGGTTTCCTAGCCATAGACATGAGTTGTCATTTGATAACAGGATCACATCATTAGGAGAATGATGTGATGGATAAGACCCAAACTATAAACGTAGCATATGATCGTGTCAATTTTATTGCTATCGTTTTCTGCATGTCAAGTATATGTTTTTATGACCATGAGATCATACAACTCACTGACACCGGAGGAGTACCCTGTGTGTACCAAACGTCGCAACATAACTGGGTGACTATAAAGGTGCTCTACAGGTATCTCCGAAGGTGTGTGTTGAGTTGGCTTGGATCAAGACTGGGATTTGTCACTCCGTGTGACGGAGAGGTATCTCAGGGCCCACTCGGTAATACATCATCACAATGAGCTTGCAAGCAATGTGACTAATGGGTTAGCCATGGGATCTTGTATTACGGAATGAGTAAAGAGACTTGCCGGGAACGAGATTAGCCGAATCTCGGGCAAGTAACATGCCGATAGACAAAGGGAACTACATACGGGATTAGCTGAATCCTTGACATCGAGGTTCGACTGATAAAGATCTTTGTAGAATATGTAGGAACCAATATGGGCATCCAGGTCCCGCTATTGGTTATTGACCGTAGAGGTGTCTCTGTCATGTCTGCATAGTTCTCGAACCCGCAGGGTCTACACACACTTAACATTTGGTGACGATATAAGTATAGTTGAGTTATTATGGTGGTAACCAAAGGTTGTTTGGAGTCTCGGATGAGATCTCGGACGTGACGAGGAACTCCGGAATGGTCCAGAGGTGAAGATTGATATATAGGACAAAGGGTATCGGAGTCCGGAAGTGTTCCAGGGGCACCGGATTATGGCCAGGACGACCGAAAGGGGTTTCGGGGGCCCCCGGCAAGTGTTGGGGGGGGGGGGGGGGGGGCTCATGGGCCAAGGGGAGGGGGCACACCAGCCCACACTAAGGGGCTGTGCGCACCCCCTCACCCAATCCCATGTAGCCAGAGGAGGTGGGGGCGCCCCCTAGGGCTGCCACCCCTTTGCCTTGGGGGCCAAGCCTCCTAAGGGGGAGGCACCCAAACCCATCTAGGGTTTCCCCCTTGTGGCCGCCGCCCCCCCCTAGGGGAACCCTAGGGTGCCCCTCCCTCCACCCTTCCCCCTATATATAGAGGAGGGGAGAGAGGGCAGCCGCACCCATCTATGCCACGGCGCTGCCCTCCCTCTCCCTTGTAGCCCTCTTCTTCTCTGTAGTGCTTAGCGAAGCTCTGCTGAGATTCCACCACCACCACCGCCACCACGTCGTCGTGCTGTCGGAGGACTCGAGCTACTACTTCACTATCGCTCGCTAGATCGAGGAGGTGAAGGCGTCATCAAGCCGTACGTGTGTTGAACGCGGAGGTGCCGTCCGTTCGGCACTTGGATCAGGAGTTCGTGGGACGGATCATGATTGGATCGCGAAGACGTTCGACTACATCAACCGCGTTTCTTAACGCTTTCGCTTTGTGATCTACATGGGTATACAGATGCAATCTCTCCTCTCGTAGATGTTCATCTCCTAGATTGATCTTGGTGAGCGTAGGAAATTTTTTGTTTCCCATGCAACGTTCCCCAACACATGGATCTCATCCCTTAGTTCCACTGCAAGCAACGGAACCTAAAACAAACTGGCTAAGCTTAAGCATAAATATTTGCAAAGGTGAAATAGAATTGAAACAAAAGATTTATAGCCCGAAAACAAAGAGCAATCTCACATAAACATTCTTCTTTTGCTTTAGTCTTCAAATTGCTTTTTTCTATGAATTGAGATACACTTCGGGCGTTGAGGCAGTCGTAGCCTAGGTGCACTCTTTCGGTAAATCCTCCTATGGCTGGCTATTTCTGTGTGAACGGGTAGGTAGAACAGTGGATGGCAACATTCAAGGTTGAAATCGAGATTGTATTATCTCCTCCTGAAAACCTATGATTTAGTCGGGCTAGACTAGGTAGCTCTAACTTCCGCACATCATTTTCATTGCTGAAGGTGTTGGTGCGAAGTTCTACTCTTGTCAGCCCAAGTTTGACTCGTGGTTAGATCAGCCAACATTGGCGTGCGAGTGGCGATTCTTTTTTGAATGCGTTGTTGTGGAGTTTGCTGTCTTTGTTAGGTCACTTGTCGGTCAACACGTGGATTATGATTCACGGTCAGAGAGTTTGTGATAGGGTTATGACAATATTGCCGTAACAAGTACCTCAGGAACTTCTTCTGGCGAAAATATGGTATGACAGACAAAGGCACTGCTCTCATTTCATGGTCAAAAGTCAGTAAGCCCAAGGATCAAGGGGGACTGGGCATACTGGACATCATGACACACAACAAAGCACTTTTGATGAAGAACATATTTAAGTTCCTCAACAAAGACGATGCACCTTGGGTCAAGCTTATCTGGGAGAAATACTATCAAAATAGTTTCTCCTTAGATAAAATGAAGGGATCCTTCTGGTGGAAAGCACACTTAAAGCTCATCCCTGAGTTTAAAACTGCTAGCAATTGTACTGTTATCTCTGGACAGGCAACTCTTTTTTGGAAAGATAGCTGGGGAGGGAAAACATTGGAATTTTTTTTCCCAGAACTACACTCTTTTGCTATTCATGACTCCCAAACGGTCTAGGAATTTTGTGCAGCTGGAAACTGGATAGAAAACTTCCACACTCCTTTATCCAGCATAGCATACAACCAATTCAACCAGCTAGAAAGCATCCTCCCCTCCCTTGACAGACATGGGAAGGACAGATGGAACTGCAATGGGATTCAAAATAAGTATTCCTCCATGCACATGTACAAACATCTCATGGGAAATGAGGAAGGGCACCCTATTTTCCAATGATCTGGAAAAGCTCTAGCAGACTGAGACATAAGATATTTTTCTGGTTGGTAGCTCACTGCAGAATCAACACCAGGTCTCTGCTTCAGAGAAAGGGCTTACATTTAGATAACCCTCATTGTCCAAACTGCAGCCAGGGTGCTGAAGAGACAACACAATATCTTCTCTGGGACTGCAACTTTGCACAGGAATGTTGGAACACACTAGTGCCACACAAGAAAAGAGGTATGTCAGTCTATGAGGAAGCACTTTTTGCATCAGAACAACTCCCAAGCCAATTTGCCACAGAAATTGTTATCATTGGCTGCTGGAATATTTGGAACCAGAGAAATGGGAAGATCTTCAGAGGAATACCACAATCTATCCAATCTTGGAGATTCCACCTCAAGCAAGACCTTAAGCTACTTCAATACAAGATTAAGGCCAAGCACTTCCATAGATTTTCGCAGTGGCTTAATAGCTGTTTTTAAACCAGCCCCAATGTTTCCAAGAACAGGAATTGGCTAACTTTCCTCTCTCCTCTTGGGAGTCTTATTTTACCCCCCTTTGTACTTTACTAGTCGTTGGGGTGCCACCCTGTGGCGCCGCTTGAGAGGAAACCGTGCGCATGTTTTTATTTAAGAAAAATACATACAGTCTTCGCCTTCATTTAAAAAAACATTTCAGAAAAAAATCCTCACCTTCATCTAAAAAAGAAGTAAAAAAAAAAGAAAGAAAAAAATTACCACTGCAGCCTACCAGCGAGTGCCACTTTGCATAACCCTCCATTTAAAAAATACCAGAGGTCCTCACCTCCACCTAAAAAAATACATTTAAAAAATAATTCATACCTTCATCTAAAAAAATCCAAAAGATTTCTCACCACGGCCAATCAGTTTGCGCCACGTGGCATAGCTGGTTGACCGCCCTTCACGCGTAGCTTAATGGGTTTAATTGTATATTATTTTGATTTTTATTAATGAAAATATACCGTAGAACAATTGTTCTGCGGTTTCTTGGTCAAAAAAAATGTGGATGATCTCGGTTTTTAAAGCCGGTTTGTATGTATCAACAATTGCCGTCGTTTTTAATACTAAATAATATGTGACTGCGAGCATCGATCAATGCAGAGACCGAATGTTATACTCATTTTTAAAGGAAAAAAGGATGCGAAAACTTGAAATGAGACGGTGAAATCGTACATCAACTCCCACACCACTTCACTTGGTAATGAAAATCGTCTTAGGTCTGTTTTGGCAGTTTAGCCACCTGATCGGAAGACCAATGCTCGTCATTCTCTTCTTCACCAAAGAGCATGAGAACAATTCCCTAAAAAAAAGAGAGCATTAGAACAAGTGCATTCGGTTGCGTAGTTCGTAGGGCTGCAGTGATATCGCTGCAAAAGTGGCCGGCCTACGACACCAGACGCCGACTGCCATCGCCCTTAATCATGAAGATAGAAAAGCTTTCCTTGAGGAAAGAGAAGAAATAAAAAGTGAGGAAAGATGTGTTTGATCTAACAAAACGTACGCAATGCGTGCGTTCAAAAGCGACCAGAAGATGAGACGTCCTCAAGGGGCCGGCACGGGCATAAAATGGTTCGTTAAATCTTGTATACCAAGACAAGACTAGACAAGACACGAGGGAAGGAGAGAGAGAGAGGCTGCATGACACATGCAGTTGACAATTTTGACGTGGATCTTCCACCTGACCATCGATCGCCACGATCCAACAACCATAGCCAGGGCTAATGGAGTTACAAGGCCACACATTAGATTGCAGAAAATCAATGACGGTCTATGTGAGAACAGCACCTGCACTCTACACCGGACTTGATTTAATTGGGAAAGTTTTGGTTCCTTGAGGAAGTTGATTTTTGAAGTAATAAGCGAATAAGATGGACGGCTGTGGCGGTACTACATTTGTAGCAAATCTTGTACCTTCTCCAAATCATATCTTTGTGATACGGGGCAGCACAGGAACTGTCTGCAGCTAGCTCATTTCTTCCGCTAGAACGTACGTCCAGAACAAATTCCCTCCCGAGCAGCACAGGCTAAAAATGCTCACCAAAATCGCATCGGTGTAAACGAGACCTATTCGAGGCCCCCCTCTGCGTGTCTTGTCCCCCTCGAACTGACGGCCTCTTTTTATTCCTCCTGGCACATGGTACATCACATGGAACCAGCTCCCTTAGCCACCAAGAGTAGGCTCAAAAGAGCAACGTGTGTTGGGTCGGGTACTGCCGCCACCATATATGTTATGCTCTTTGTAGGTTCCGGTTTGGGTTCGCGGTCGCCGTCGCACCTGTTCCCGCAGCACGAGCTGCTAGCAAGCTCAGCCATGGCGTAGGTCGCAAGATAGTGGTGTGGTGAGTTGCTGCTATCCGGCACCAACCACCGGACGCACTAGGAGGGCGATGCATGCGTGGCCGTTGGGTTTTAGGGTCTAGGTGACGCGGTGCTTTCTCCTTAGCTTTAGCTTCTTAATGCAAGCGATTAATTGGCTCAGGGTTTGTGTAATCTGCAGTTCTAGTCACGGCTAGCTGTTTCAATGCGGCAGGACATTTTGGTCCACCTGATGATTGAGGAAATGGGGAGCTGGTGGTGGTGTGATTAGTATGGCCGAACCAACGATCGATGGGGGATAAACTAGCAAGTACTGGTAGTTTAGTTTAGCTCCCTAGTGATAATTATAGTACTGGCAGTTGGAATATTGGAATAGCAGTTGCGACCACTGTCTTCTGAAGAGAATACCAGGATTACTTACTGCAGAGGAACTGGTTCTCATGAGACAGATAGGGACAAGTTTGACATTTTTGTTTGCGAAAACGTCCTGGATGATGCTGAAGGAATTTATGAACCACTTCCGGTTGCCTGTTCCGCAGAAGAAAAGGAAAAAGGCCAAACAGTGATATGCATTAAGGAGAGAGGTTGATGTGTTCAAGATGACTGTTGTTGATGTAAACCTCACCGGAGAAAATAACATGCGTAATGAGACCTACGTAGATAACGAAAGAGACTACTTCCACGACACCAAAATGCTGATGTACACGCATGCTTCGCACGCGCGTAGCGTGACTGCGTCAAGCTAGCTAGCTGGGCAGACTTGCTCTGATCGTGTTGAGTTGGTCTTGGGAAACATCCATGTGTGCCGGCGAGAGAACATGGGTTGACGGCGGCGGAAATGCATGCGGTGCGGTCAGGACTCAGCAAGACGTTGGGTTAAACGCTAACGACAGGAAGAAGAAGATGGCGAAGAAGAAACCCGGTGTGCATTCGAAAATCCTACACCTACGAAGGAAACCTACGTATGATTACGAAACCTTCTATCTAATCTAAACAACCCCCCCTGATTTTCAGGCGGGTGGGCCCCAGCCTCACCCAAAGATCAATTCTAATTATCCACGTTTGTTAGTACGTAAGTTACGTAGCTAGCTTTACGTAAGTCTAGCACTAGCAAATATGCCCGTGCGTTGTACCGGGAGAGATAATTGGCATGTCTACCAAAACTTCCATCAACACGGCATGACAGCATCCGGACGGTACCACCCGGCGGCAGCAGGGAGGTGTCCACCAAAACGTCCATTAGCGTATCACGGAAACATTCAGACGGAGCCACCCGACCGCGGCAGAGGGGCACACACTGGTCTAGCAGAAATGTATATTGGCAGCGAATTAAGAATCATACTACACATATGATACTTTTGGTATGATTTTTGTACGACAATTCTGATCACACCAAACATGAATAAATCAAAGTGCAACAAAATCATTACATTGAATATGTAATTCACTACCATATCAATTGTATGTAGCCCGGCTTAGCTTCCGTGCTTCTCTTCTCCCCTTGCTAGCATGCCCACTTAATACTTCCGTACCTCTCTCTCCCCACGATGCACAGATACTCTGTAAATACAGCGTGCATGTCTCGCTACAATCTTCAACGCCCACCCCTCACTTGAACGTGCAGCCACCCAACACTATTTATTTACTTGTTGATTTTCAGGCAACTCGTGGACCTATATAAATTGTTGAAATTTCGTATAATGAGGCGAGGTGGTACTATTTATAATTAGATAACAAACCAAATTTCTTGCACAGGCATTGGCTATTTAGCTGGATGCCACCCTCAGGGTGGGAGGTGAGATCGTGAGTTCGACCTCCCACTTGATCTATTTTTCTCAACACATACAGTTATTTTTGGCTGCTCTCAATGAACCTAGAAATTGTTGTACATGCACAGTTCATGCGCGCGGCCCAGGATACGATCTCACCTCCCACTTGATCTATTTTTCTTGGCACATACAGTTATTTTTGGCTGCTCTCAATGAACCTAGAAATTGTTGTACAGGCATAGTTCATGCGCGCGGCCCAGGATACGATCTCACCTCCGACTTGATCTATTTTTCTCGGCACATACAGTTATTTTTGGCTGCTCTCAATGGACCTAAAGATTGTTGTACAGGCACAGTTCAAGCGCGCGGCCCAGGATACAGCTGGGGAGAGATCTATCTACCAACCCACGGAGCTAGCTCAAACAACGCAGGGAGAGATCGACCGACGTACGAACACACGGGAGGGAACAACGTAAAAAAATCAGGCAATGGACGAAAATGTTTGAAACCAAACTAAGAATATATATTCCCTTTATTAGTAGGTATAGATATAGATTGCTCGTGTGCATTCGACCCGAGGCCGGTGGGAGGGAGCTGCTATTTCTCGTGTTCAGTGAGCCAGGCCGCTGCGCTCGCTTCTGGCGGCGTCCTAGACGGGCCGGCCCAGCCGCGGAGAGCCACGGCCTATATTTTTTTCTGTTTTCTGTTATCATTTTCTGCTTTATTTTTGTATTTTTCTTTATACTTTCAAATATTCTATATATATATATGTATATATTACAAAAACACAATTTTAAACACACATTTGAAAAAATGTTGAATAAGTATTAAAAATGTAACAAGAATTTTAAAAATGTTGAACAAGTATTTGAAAATGTTGATTAAGTATTAAAAATGCTAAATAATTTGAAAAAGGTTGAATAGGTATTAAAAAATGTTGCACAGGTATATGAAAATGTTGAATATTTATTTGAAAAATGTTGAACAAGTATTTGAAAAATGTTGAATGGGTATTAGAAAATGTTGAACGAGTATATGAAAAATGTTGAACAAGTTTTTGAAAATGTTGCATAGTATTAAAATGTTGAACAAGTTTTTGAAAAATGTTGAAAAAGCGTTCGGACAATGTTGAATGTGTATACAAAAAATCTTGATCACTTATTAAAAAATGTTTTTCGCATGTACAAAAATGTAGAGTGAAAACAAAAACAAACATAAGAAAAACAAAAAATGGAGAAAAAGCAAAAAAATGAAAAAAAAAACCCAGAGAATAACTAGTGAAAAACCCGGCTTGTTTCGAGTTAAGAAAGACCGCCCTTCTCATTTGTCACAAACATGCGCTTAGCACATTGGCTAGTCACACCTCCTGAATCGGGGAGAGCAGGGTTTTAATCCGGGCGCTCCCCATTTCTCCTGCCCTTTTTTCTTCATTGGATACCAGCGAATGGGCCGGCCCAATTACCAGACTCCTTTAGCGATACATCCCCCGAGCGATTGCTTAATGCGATAAATAGCATTCGCGCTGGTGGGAGCCTGGTAATGCTGCGCGGGCGGCAATGGCGCGCCACCGGGGCGCATCGGTTGAGACAATAGCTGGGCGTTTGTGCTCCAGCTCGAGGCCCATTTCTCGGTCCGGCTCCGTGCTGCGGGTTGTGTGTTGCCCCTATGCAACACATACGTTTGTCACCAAGTTTTTTTCGGAGTTAGATCAACTTAATGCCCTTCCAGAACCAAGCATGAGAGCAAATGAGTTACAACAGCAGGTTAGGGGGCGTTGGTTGCCACCGAATATAGGACATACCAAGATTAATGCAGATGCAGGAGTGTCTACTGAGCAAAATGTGGGAACGGCAACTGCTATATGTCGTGATCGGGACGGATTATATTTGGGCTCGTCAGTTCTAGTCACTGAAGGTCTTGTCGACCCAGCGACGCTTGAAGCACTTGCTTGTAGGGAAGCCCTTGCACTTGCACAAGATTTAGACCTGCAGCACGTTGAGATTGCTTCATACTGTAAGTAGATAGTGAATCATATCCATCAAGGAACTGGAGGAAATTACGGAGGCATCATCCAGGAGATTTCAGAAACTGTTCAAGTGTTTACATCTTGTAAATTTCTGTTTGAATCTCGTGCTTCTAACTTTGAAGCTCATAGCATTGCTAGGCTAGGTGTCTCTCTTCCTTTTGGGAGATACATGTGGTTGGGATCGCCGTTTGATCCATTGCAATCCCTGTAAAAATTGTTGAATAAATGCCTAGCTTTGTTTCTTAAAAAAAAAAACTAGTGCAGATTATTTTGTCTTAAAGAAAAGACACAGATAACGCCCCAACGTTCGTTTTCTGACCATAATATATCGAACGTTTTTTATGGCCATTTTAGTGACGCGATGATGGCAAGTTTAGTTGGCAAGCATGAAAAATCCATGTTCAGTGTATATTTTGCCAGGAAATTGCCATGTGTGTCAACTAAACTTGCCATCTTCGCGTCACTAAAATTACAATCGAAAATGTTCGATTTGCCATCAAATCCCCGAACATTCGGGATTTATCATTTCCAAAAAAAGGCCCCAGAAAAACATTGCCTAAAAAAACTAGTACGGATTGCCTTCCTTTTTTTTAAAAAAAAGAACTTCTTTTGTCTCATAAAAATCATTCCCCTTTTCCAATAAGGAAAAAAACTATATGGTGCTAGTAGCAATACAAGGTAATCGATTGATGCAAACCGATTGGGCAGTGACGAGAAATTAGGGTTTAAGGAGGTTAGCGCCGATGATTTTGCAACTTCTTCTCGCCTTTAGTCGTTGCGCTGCAAGATAGGTGGGAACCTTGGATCGTTCAGGATGTATTCAAAAGTCCTATTAGCATAATTTTGTGATCTTCATTGGCAACGCCCTAGAGGAGAGTGCTATGACAGTGGTTAATCATGCGGCACCATAGGGTGAGAGGGTTTGTGTCTCGACATGTTTGGTGTATCCTACCACGTGGATTTCTAGGTTTATGTTCTCATAGATTCGTCCATATGCGTGCTAATGTTTTTTGTCACTTTTGTTGGTGTGGTCCATTGTAACTTCGAAGTCGTTGTTTGGCATTTTGGTGAAGACCTTGTGGTTCGTCCCCGGCCTAAGTACATTCAACGGTCACGGCTTTCCATCCTTTTGGATTTGTGACTTAATATGGATTTTTAAAACCAATAAAGATAGTCAAGTACGTGTAGCTGTGCGAGTGGTGGTGTCGCTGCTCCAATCTAACTATGGTCTCTTTAATGTAACCTTCACAGTATTTAGTAGACTCCGACTCAAGGTTGATGGATGACTATTGTTTTGGTTGTTTGACAATTTGTTTTCGGGAAAATGTCTTGAATGATGCAGAAAGAATTAATGAACCACCTTCAGTTTTTCTATTCCGTGGAAAGGGCAATCAGTGATGCCCATTGAAAAGGGATTGATGTGTTCAATAAGAATGTGGTTGATGTAAACTTTACCGGAAATGATAGCATGCACATACAGCCTGCGCAAATAACTAAAGAGACTAGTACCACGGCACCAAAATGCTACATGACGGTGCCATACACCGGTGACGGCTCACCAAGGGGAGCTTGGCAGAAGGCCTGCCCAGGGGCCCACGAGGCCCAGCGACTGAAGGAAGCCCTAAAGAAGATTATGGGCGTCGTAGACCATCTTGCTTCCCAAGACAACGGCGGTGGCGCCCTAGATCGCATCTGCCTACCTGTAAAACCCTAGCCTCCACCGTGTATATAAGGGGAGGCTAGAGGGCTCTCATTTCGATCTACTTCTCATATAGAAACTCTCGGTAGCAATCTCATACATCATTGTAACCCCTCGCATGAGGTCTCCCTCCACCATGAATAACAAGATTAAGCAGGATGTAGGGTATTAGTCTCCGGAGGCCTGAACCTGGATAAAACCCTCATGTGACCTCCGATCAGTGACTTCCTACTGCGCTTGGACCCCTACCGAGGGATCTGACGGTTTTCTGCACTGTCAGTTGGCGCGCATGCATGGGTCGCGTCAGTTGGAGTCCGTTCTCATATTGGGTCTACTCTATCCTCCGGCGGCCTCTCGCAGGGGGAAAGTCTAACCTTTGGCTCTTTCACGTTCACTGCGGACGAGGTAGGCCGGTTCGACACCAACCCACCGTCCCACCCTGCACACACCATCTACGTAGGCGTCGTGGCCTTCATCGTCAACAGCCACAGCGACCTCCATATGTGCCTGCCACCACTCTGGCACATCGCACCGGCATCCACATCAACAATGGCATCTTCACCACCGACGTCGGGTCCCTCATACCCGTTTGGGCTTCAGAACTCAGGATCCACATACCAGCACGCAATATTCGAACATCTACATCATCAGATCAGTCGGGGCGTAAATAACTGGTTAGGCCAGTCGGACCACCGTTTCCCGACCTCCGACTCGGAGGACAACGGCGAAGACCCAACACCCATGTTATGGATAACAGGGGCTAGAGGCCGTCTCGGCCTTACATGTCAGAATCAGCATATCCCAACCTCGCAAATGGTCGCCATGGTGTGTGACAACTATCACATCGACCACACCCCGGAGGAGTGTTTCCTCAATGAACACATCTCCGACTACGCAATGGTCGTGATGGACATGCATGGGGTGCTAGTGTGCGGTGCGGTCAAGTCTGACCCGGTAGAACGTTCGGTGAGACATTAATAACAGAAGGAAGATGGTGAAGAAAAAAAACTCAAGTTCTCGAGACCACCTAGTCGACGCCTTAAGCGCCGGCTAGGAGAACCAGTGCACGTGCATCCTGCGGTTCCGGGCCGACCCAATACCATGTGCGACGTGGTCACTCGGCCCAGAAACGCCTTGGTTCACTCGGTCACGTGTGAGTGATCGACGGTTGACCGATCAACTATTGACTTCGGAAAAAAAACCGCAGAAAATCAGAAAACGTACATGAATTCAAAAAACTTCGTGGATTTAAAAAAAGTCATGAATTCCAAAAAAAAATCACAATTTCAAAAAAAGGTCAAAAATGGAAAAGGTTTGCGGTGATTTTGGAGAAAAAATCACGGATTTGAAACAAAAAAATCATCGATTTTGAAAAAAAAATCACAAATATGGAAAAAGTTTTCGGATTTTGGGAAAAATTACGGGTTTGGATTATTTTTGCAGATTTTGAAAAAATCACTAAAAAATTGCAAAAAACTGAAAAAGTTCACTAGAGAGTTAAAAAAACTAGAAAAAGATGAATTGAAAAAAATCATGCAATTTGAAAAAATGTTCACGAGGTTGAAAAAGATTCAAAAATTTGAGGCAAAGTTGCGAATTTTTTAAAAATGAAAAAGAAAAAAAGAAAAGCAAAAAGAGAAACACATAGAAATACCTAGGTGAAAAACGTAGAAAAAAACACATGAAGAATATGGGTTGGCCTGCTACTACACCTAGTACATGGGGTGTGCCCTGGTTGGCGAAATAGCCTATAACCGGCGCTAAAGGCACGGAATAGGATCGACCAGACTCTCCGTGGGAGCAACATGCAACAACGCGCTATCGGGCCACATCAGGTCAGGAGAACAAGCTAGTTGTATGTAGGACGTTTTTGCACCAGCTCGAGGCCCATTTCTTGACCGGGCAGGCTGGTACGGGCTGCGCGTGCGGCCACTAGTGTGGATTGCCAAGGAAGGTCGGTCCTAATATAGATTACCCGGTTACCCTGCCTTTTTTGTTTTTCTTCAGAGAAAAAGACTTGAAATGTTTACAATATGGCGTGTGCTATGCGTCGGCTGGCTGAAGCGCGGGTCAAATCAACCGCCTCCAAAGGCATTGGATCCCGCGCGCGACAACCGATGGTTTAGGGTTTGCAACATGATCCATGTTGCGCTTGGGTGTTTGCTACATGAGACATGTTGCGCTCGCTTTGGAAACACCCGACGGGTTTGCAACAAGAGCCATGTTTCACTTTCACTTGCGGATGGGTTTGCAACATGAGCCATGTTGCACTTGGGGGTTTGCAATATGACCCATGTTGCGCTTGCTTTGCAATGCCTGACGGGTTAGTGATGACCCACAAGTATAGGGGATCAATCGTAGTCCTTTCGGTAAGTAAGAATGTCGAACCCGACGAGGAGCAGAAGAAAATGATAAGTGGTTTTCAGCAAGGTATTTTCTGCAAACACTGAAAGTAGCGGTAACAAATAGTTTTCTAGTAAGATAATTCAGAGCAAGTAACAAGTAACAACGGTAACAGGGTGCAGCAAGGTGGCCCAATCCTTTTTATAGCAAAGGACAAGCCGGAAAGTTCTCTTATATAAAGCAAAGCGTTCTCGAGGACACATGGAAATTACCGTCTAGTCACTTTCATCATGTTTATTTGATTCGCGTTCGCTACATTGATAATTTGATATGTTGGTGGACCGGTGCTTGAATGTTGTTCTTACTTGAACAAGCAACTCTCTTATGATTACCCCTCTCGCAGCATCCACAACTACGAAAGAAAAATTAAGATAAATCTAAGCCTAACATGAAACATATTGATCCAAATCAGCCCTTACGGAATAACGCACAAACTAGGATTTAAGCTTCTGTCACTCTAGCAACCCATTATGTACTTATTACTCCACAATGTCTTCCTACGCCCAAGTATGGTGAAGTGTCATGTAGTCGATGTTCACATGACACAACTAAAGGAAGCAACAACATACATGTCATTAAAATATCGAACGAATACCAAATTCACATGATTACTTATAACCGGACTTCTCCCATGTCCTCAAGAACAAAAATAACTACTCACAAATCATGTTCATGTTCAAGATCATAGGGGTATAGAATATGATTAAGGATCTGAACATATATCTTCCACCAAATAAATCAACTAGCATCAACTACAAGATGTAATCAACACTACTAGCAACCAACAGGTACCAATCTGAGGTTTTGATACAAATATTGAATACAAGAGATGAACTAAGGTTTCGAAGGAGATGGTGCTGGTGAAGATGTTGATGAAGATTAGTCCTCCCACGAGGAGAAGATCGTTGGTGATGTCGATGGATTCGATTTCCCCCTCATGGAGGGAATTATCTCCGGCAGAATCGCTCTGCCGGAGAGCAAAAGTGCTCCTGCTCAAGTTCCACCTCGAGATGGCGGCGCTTCATCCCGAAAGTCCTTCTTTTTTTGTTGGTCAAAACCCTTCATATAGCAGAAGATTGGCACTGGAGGCCAGATGTGGGCCCACAAAAATCAGGGCACGCCCAGGGGGTGGCCGCGCCCTGTTGCCTTGTGGGCAACTGGTGGCCCCCCTCTGTTATTTCTTTGCTTCAGTATTTTTTATATATTCAATGAAAAATCTCCGTGAAGATTCAGGTCATTTGGAGCTCTGTAGAATAGGTATCTCTGTTGTAGCTTTTTAGGTCCAGAATTTCAGCTACCAATAATTAAGAGAGAAAAGGCATTAGAATTGCATCATAAGGTGTAATGATGATAAAAAATATTATAAATAACACTAGGAAAACATGATGCAAAATGGACGTATCAACTCCCTCAAGCTTAGACCTCGCTTGTCCTCAAGCGCAAGCCGAACTCGATAATTATGACCACATGTTTAGAGAGAGAGGTGTCGATAAAATTAAAATACGGACATGGTAACATCATGATTAATAACATAGCAGCAAATGTTTATCATAAAACTTCTCATGATCAAGCAACAATTCATTCACAATATAAAGTATGAATCACAAACTTCACTGAAAACTAACAAACTATGATCTCAGTCATTGAAACAATTGCAATTTATCATATTATCGGAAAGAGTCTATGGAGCTTTGATTAGCAAGTTCACATACTCAACTATCATTTAGTCTTCCACAATTGCTGACGCTCACTGCATATTTATGGAGCAAAAGTTTTAGTCAAACACATAGGAAGATGGGGGTTTATAGTTTCACCTCCCCACTTATTTACCTCGGGGGTAATGTCAACAATAATAACTCATGATTACCTACATCCAATATCATACCTTCCTATTAGTTCAGCTTTATAATTGGGGTCCATCTAATTCAACTTATCTCTTACTTTTAGAACAACCTCATCATAACTAGGACTTGTGTCAAATACCACCACTTCCTCATTGTCACTTGCATTTTTGGTGACAAATGCCGTTTTGTCCAAATAATGAACATTAACAAGACTATCATCCATCTAAAAAGGACAAAAAATAAAATGTATGAATGACAACTATAATGCATTGTTTCAAAAACAAGTGCAACTCTAATGAATCAATGACAACTATGTATGGATCATGCCATTACTAATGAGTTGTTTCAAAGACACATTAAAACTTATGTACTAAATAAGTCATGTCATTTGCTTAACACAAAACCTAACCCTAACCATAGGTCATCATATAAATCAAAATCGTCATTTGTACTCACAACCTGCATATCCCATTACTACTACCACATCAAAAAAGTGATTGGAAGCTATTCAATACCCAAGGATTTGGAGAAAGCTAGAAACTAAGGTTCCAACTAGGGTTACAAAATGCCACTGAAATAACAAGAAATTACCAACAAAATTTAGGGATCCGGGGGAGATTACCTCAAACAACAAAGGAGAGAAAGATCCACCGAAGAAAACAAAATTTGGAGGGGATTTAAGTGAGCCTGAGGTGGGAGAGAGAGGGGGGAGCACTCTGTTGTTCTTGCTCAAGGTGGAAGATTGGGATTGGGGAGAGTTTGTGGGGTGGGCCCGACACACTCTCCGTGTGACCACTTATTTCTTAGGGGGTAGACGCCAAGGTCCTTGACTGGCGTCTAGGGTCGGGAACGAAATTTGCCGCATCATATGGTCAACTTGGCTGACCAGGGAGGTGGGCCAAGCCAGACCCCAAGGACCCCGGCGTCTTCAATGCATCCTCGACGTCAAGGTTACTAGCGTCTCAAAAAGGGTCAGATCCGAACTTTTTTACAAACAAGGGTCAAATCGCATTAAACTATCACAAAGGGGTCAACACAGTAAAAATAAAGTCCCTCCGATGCAGGAGATTACCATCGGAACAAGGGTTTTCTACCTAGTCCAACACCTCTCGTGCATTTGCATGCATGCAGCATGCTGCGCCATTGCCGGCACGGGCTGAGCCGGGTTCAGGCTGGCAGATGGAGCAGTAAATCGCGCGTTGCCGTTGCGTCGGAAGGTTCGCTGCCCGCTGCTCGACAGGCCTGTGCCGCCCAGCTTCCGCTTCCGTGCCAGACGCCATACGGGAAACCTGCCGATTCGATTGCAGCGCTGCAGCCTACGCTACAGGAGCACTGCGCACTGCTCGGACCAATTAAACGCGCCAACCCATGCTCGGTTCCGCCGCGGCAAAGAAAAAAGAGTCAAACACCATGACAGAAGAAAGCCAGTACTGCTGCTGCTGCCCTGCATTTCATATCGAGTAGTAGAAATACAGACATCCAACCAGATCGACTGTATTTCGCCATCATCTGCCCAGCAAATACACAATGCTCCGCTGACCTACCACGGTCAATTACGTGAGCGGCGACAGGTAAGTTGCCTGTAAAAAACCGGTGTAAATCGAAATTTTGAGCCGTCCGATTTGTTTTTGAGCTGCCCACAAAATCGACATACACCAATTCGTTGTTGCAGGCAACTTACCAGTAGCAAATGTGTCGATTTACAGAGGGGGGAACGGAGCAGCTGAGCAAGAGGACTAGCAAATTCAGCATCTCGCCAGACACAGAAGACACACGCCCAGTCTACCTACACCCAATAGTTTGCATCAAAAGTTCCACGATGAATCGATGATCATCAGTACGAAAACGCGGCAGACAGGAGACAACCCAAAAGCCCACCACATATTTTCTTCTCAGCGTACTCTGGAGCTCAGGGGAGTGCAGCACAGCACAGCACAGCACAGAGATGTTATATATGTTCAAAGAATGAACAGACAGGAGACACAACATCATACATACATCTGCCTACTACCAACAGCAAAACCAAATAATCCTAATCTACCTAGTATATCTCGAGCCACCTCCTTCATCTTCATCTTCCCCCCTGGGCAGCAGCTGCAGCAGAAATGCATGCCCACTGCGACAACGCGCATCGTCGTTTACCTCGGCCTGCAACGAAGTTCACTAGCTCAAGGCGCCTTCGTCTTTTCATCCAAAGTGTTGCAGAGATATCCATGTCAGGTTTGTAAGAGTCAGAGTCAGCTTGGCTTCGCTTCAACCAACGAGGCGTCGGATCCGGTTTCGATCGATCAGATCATGAGGCCGAATCAGTTGTTCCCACCACTAATCTGGAGACCGCTTGGTATAGCTGCTGCTCATCGAACGGTTTGGACACGTACCCATCCATCCCCGATTTCATGCACTCTTCGTAGGTCGCCTGAATGACGTCGGCGGTCATTGCAAGAACAGGCAAATGCCACTCAACAAATGTTGAACCTTCCCCTGAACTTGACTGTTCTCTCTTTTCCTCGTTCGCTTTCTTCTCCATTTCCCGTATTTGTCTAGTCGCCTCAAACCTGAAGGATATATCACATTGGTAATCAGCGGTCAGTAAGGATGAGATACTATCAAGCAACAAAACATGACACATAAAGCCTAGAGAACATAACAGTTTGAAGAAGAGATAAAGTTAGAAATAACAGTTGAAGCAGAGTAATGGGTACACAGAATCATACCCATCCATCTCAGGCATTTGAACGTCCATAAAACATGCATGGAAGCAATGCGGAGGTTGAAGTAGGGAGATAGCATCCTTGCCACTTTCAACACAATGAACCTTGGCACCATACTTCTTCAGTGCGGCCTGAGCAACCCGCAGATTTACTTTATTGTCATCTACAACCAATATATTCTTCCCAACCAGCAGGCTACGGAGAAATGAGGGCCTATTTTGATTTTCTTTCCTTGCAGGTATATCTACTTTTAGCAACTGCTGAAGACAAGAAGCAATTGTGCTTGCTCTTAAGGGTTTACACATCACAGTATTGAACGTGGATCCATACTTGTCCTTGTCAGCTTCAGATGTGACCAAAAGGATCAGCTTGGGTAGCTCATGCGCCTGACCATTCATCCTGAGCGTATGTAGACGATTCGATAACTGAATATCTGTCTCGGGCCTCCAGATGTCATTCTCAATAAAAAGCATCGACGGTTTTTCTCTACAAAGAAATAAAGTAAATGGAGAAAATAGACTAAGCAGGTGTTGAAGAAGAATTTATGGCACATAAATAGAAGTACTTAGTATTGAGGATTGGTTCTGGTCCTTCACAGGTCTTATATTTTTAGTTGAAAAAACATCTATTGTTAGACAAGCACCTGCTCTGCCAAGTCTACGGCATGCAATGCAACTGCACCGTCCTAGTCCACCTCATGCGCAGCAGAACGTCCACCCACATAGCTGGAATCTAAACTGAGCCCAAAACAAATAAAAAATCTAAACTGAGCTTCTTACTAACACGTTGTAATCTCAGCCTCTTCTATCTCTCAATCTTGTATATTGAAATCCCCATTGAGGTGGAATAAATTGCACAGAAATTGCTTCATTCTTGATTTCTGTCACTTGACTCACAGAGAAAAATTTCGAGTGCTTTATCTCTCTGTGTCTGAATTTGGCTCACAGAGACATTCCGGTCATTCGATTAACTACAACTTGCCAAACACCCTGCATGATTCACTACAACTACCTCTCTACTCCTGATTAATATTGGAAACTTTAGCATCTCAGGGCACATGTGAAAGCTCCTCTTGTATTAGTGATACAATATATTACGTTTGGAAAGTTGCACTTCCTACAAAACTATTACCTGAAAGTAGTGTGAATCTTTCTACCTCGCTACCCCTAATTAATATGGGAACATTAGCCTCTCAGAGCACATGTGAAAGCTCCTCTCGTACTAGTAATAAAATACCATTTCCTATACAGCTAGAAACCAGTTAAGCGGTTATTTGTCCTCTATTTCTAAAATTCCAGCGATAAGTTCTGTTAGGAATTGAAAATGACAACAGAAAACTCACCTCGACTCTGTTGCGCCATTTTTCCCAAAGACTTGAATTCCCATACTCATATTATTCACAACTTGAACAATTATTCCCAGCCTGTTAAGGTGATATCTTGTCACAGCACTACGCACAGGTTTCCCGTCTACCAAAATCGCCTTCATTCCCCTAAAGGCAGTTGGTAATGCCTCGGACAAGCTCCTCTCTGAATCACATGAAGTATCTTTGGATGCACGCTTCACAACCGCTGAGAATGTAAATGTACTCCCAATGGAAGGACGGCTGATGAAACTTATTTGCCCGCCCATAAGTTCAGCCAAACATTTGCTGATGCTTAAACCAATACCAGTTCCACCATAATTCCTTGAAGTTGAACTATCTGCCTGCATAAAAGGCATAAAAACACGATCTTGTGCATGCAGTGGGATACCAACACCTGTATCCTCAATGCTTATCATCAAGGTCACGTGATCGGAATCATTTTGGCTAGATTTTTTACCCTCGAGCTCATCAGAAAGTAACTCCTTATCAGAGAGCAACAGCTTAAAATATTCCCAGCTATTTCGTTCATCCGCAGCTTGAAACCCACTCAAAGTATTGAAGGCACCATTAGCTGTAGGCTCAACTTTACAATCTTTCCCATTGAGGTTTCCATTGGGGACTCGATTAGCTTCCATAGTTGAGTTCTCAGCCAAAGAGACCCGCACAAAAACATGACCCCGTTCTGTGAACTGGAAAATTGATAATGAATGGGTTCAGAACAATTTATGAATGTTTTTATAACAGAATTGTATACAGAAAACAAAAGGTCAACATTATTCAAAGTTGCAATGTATGCAATAAACAGAAAATGCTATGATACCGAAAGTTGACTGCTTACTTTGACTGCATTGCCCACTAAATTTGTCAGTATCTGTCGAAATCTCCAAGGATCTCCGGTGACAAGTTTTGGAACGTCATCACTCACAAACACTGCAAGCTGCGGCAATAAGGGAAATATTAGGAAATAATGTGCTACACGAAAGGAGGTATATAGAAGAATGGCATTTGTGGAATTGTATTGTCTGTTTGCGCTCGGCTGCAAACAATCACTACAGGTAGTCCACATCCATTATGACTATGAAAGCATAGGAAAGATATTGAATCATTTATGCTTGTAATAGTAAGATACCTCTATGCACTTCGCTCTTAACTTTGAGGCAAACAAAGAGATCACATCGTCCGTCAGCGTTCGCAAGTCAAAAGGCACTTCCTCAAGTTCCAACCTTCCAGCTTCAAACTTTGCTCGATCAAGGACATCATTTATCAGTATTATCAACGCTTTGCCACAATCCTGAGCGGTCTGAGCAAAATCCTTCTGAGTCATAGTCAGATCTGTCCCCAAAAGCATGTCCAGCATTCCTACAACAAAAGGTAATGTTTTAAGATGGCCTAGTCCTTAGAGTGAACATTATGTATGTACCAGAAAGGAAGATATTCATACCAAGGACGCCGTTCATAGGAGTTCTAATTTCATGTGATACAGTTGCCAGAAACTGCAAAGAAGAAAACTTGCATCAGTATATAATTCTTATGTACGGAAGAAAGCCAAGTAGCCTAAACACACAAATAAATGTCAAACCTGAGACTTTGCAATATCAGCAGCTTCTGCTTGAGTTTTGAGCTCTTCCATTTTTCTACAATCCTCTGAAACTTTGTCATACCGAGACCATGCAGCACAAATTATATACCCGATAAGCATCCATATGACAAAGCAGCCCATAGGATTACTAATAGCAGACCACGGCATTGGAGGCTTTTGCCCATACCTGCACAACTTACCAACATTAGTGGAAGGACAATGAGCCAACAAAGTCAGTGTCATGAGAAGAAGCTACTAACCTGCATCTCATTTCATGCTTCCTAAACGGATCTCCAAAATCAAGCATGCTAACATGCAAGAGGTCCACTTTATTATCTGGAGTTTGAGATCCATACATGGCCATAGGTTCTGAAGCATTTGTGACATCATACACATTCACCAATATATCCTGATTGCCAGCAAGTTTACTCAACAAATTTTCCACAAGTGACTCCACATCAAAAGCTCCACCAAGATAGCTGTCAGTGGGGATTCGATTAGATTAGAGTCATGACTCAGGAGGCCACACTCACAAAATAGTTAAGTATATGTTCGTGTTATATTTCTGGTACAAAACTCTAAATATGTTGGGCTATCACACTAGAAAGGATCTTTGTATTGCTGAATGAGAGAAAGAAGGACAATAAGCTAATACTATATATGCATGAATAATGATACATAATGCAAGTTCTCTAGGTCATTGTATGCTATGTCGAATCATCTGCTTTGATGCCTTTAAGTATTGTATAGCCAACACTAAAGAAATGACATGCAAATACAGGTTTTATGGGTCATCATATTTGGAAGATAGTCCAATCATCTTACCCAGCAGTTGCTTCCACACGTTGCTCAACTGATGCATCAGCAGGTAGATCAGGGCGATACACTGCAAAAGTGAGTACTACCCCCAAGTGGTTCGACCCAAGAAGCCGAAATGGGTTTGTTAACACAGGTTTGCCAGTTTCCCTCGCACGCAAGATGTTTTCTCGGTCCTCCTACATGCGAAACAAACGGATTATTTACACTGAACCAAACTTAAAACTGGCAACACAATGTGTTCCCTGCCCTCAATGAACTAAGAATCGACAGACAGAAGAAACCATCATGCAGTAAGAAATCACACCTCCCCAGACATCATGTCCATGCGCGCAAGGTAGGAGACCGTATCCTGGGAGAAAATCACAGGGGCGTACTCATCTTGGAGAGGTGCAGCCTCTCGATTCATAGTCCTCATAATCCATCCATGCTGTCTTTCAAACGTTTCCTTCTCATGAGGGAAGAGGCGTTGTGCGTAAGCCACCCCATTTAGCAGCGGACGCTCGAATGATGTCCTTGCCGTGTACTTTGCAAAAGTATCCTGCAGCAAAAGTTTCAGCAAAATGTAGGGTAAAACACACCAGCAGCAAATTGACAGATTTAAGATTAAATGACCAAGAGCATCCAAGAAAGTAGAGTAAGAAAAGATCAAGTTTAAACTGCACCTAATCAACTTTTTTTATTATAGCAAGAGACTCAACTAGGGTCAGTATCCAAAAAAAAAAAAGATAGCAACTAGGGCCACCAACCAAATTAGGGCATTACTCATTGTTGCTTGTTGCAACAACCAGAATGTGGCTTCAAATACCATATTGCCTTGCCAAGGTACTCCTAAAAGTCTAAAGCTACCACTTAATCAACAAAAGCAGCGGGCTCGGAATTCCCAAAAGAGGACACCTTTAGGGGAATATTTTAGGAGAAAAAAGTAGGATCAAGAACCCATCACTGGACAACCGCAGCCAGCAATACATTGCTACGGTTGTGAGCATAAACAAATGGAGTCGGTCAAGCACTGGCCAAACCCAACCATTAACCACTCCAAAAACAAACAGAGCAATGTTCTTCTTCTACCGGCCTAGTAGTTCAGAGACGTCTCTGACTCTGTGTCTTGGAGCATAGAAAAGAAACACAACCGCTCCAAGAATGCCACATATTCAAAGATCAAGAGGCCCACAACGGACCGACTAAAACAATAATGTGCCGCTAAACGACTAGCCTGCAACTCTGTAAGCATCGAGACACCACGAGGAAATATCCTTTTTTTAAAGAGATGCAACAACAACCATGTTTTACTAGTACTACTTGTTTAGGATTTCTGGAGCCCGCCATTGCCGCAGGATTGGAAGCACGCGGCAACATAAGAATGAATGAATGAAGGAATTAACGAATGCATCGAGGAGGAAGAGGAAGAAACAAATCGGCAGTTCCTGTTGCTCGTTTGTGTTGTTTGCTCACCTGGTCGAGGGCGGAGGGGTTCTTCTCGAAGTGGAAGGTGGAGATGAGGATGGCGAGCGCGTGGACGTGGTTGACGGTGACCCCGAACTGCTCCTGCAGCATCCTGGCCCGCTCCTCGCACATGCTGACGAGCCGCTCCTCGGCCCGCTCCATGGTCTCCCGGCGCAGCTGCCAGTGCACGGCGGCCGAGCAGGCCACCGCCGCCACCAGCCAGGCCACCGCCGCCAGGCGCCTCCAGCCCCTCCTGGCCGCGTACTTGCCCATCCCCACCCTCCCCCCCTTCTCCTCCATGCCTTCCCCCAATTTACTACTACTCCCCATCCCGCACAATGCGCACCATATGCTTGTGGGAATGCGCGACGACCGCCCGTCCCGGCCCCAGCGAAAGCACACCCGCACTGGTACCCAGAAGAAAACAAGTGCTCCCAGCGGGAGGGAGAGAGAGCGGGAGCGCGGCGCGGAGGGGTTGGGCGGAGGAGGCGGCGAGCGGGAGCGGCCTCAAAAGAGGCGAGCTTTCGCGAGTTCCCAGCCGAGACAGCGGCGCTAAAATAATTAGCCCGCCCGCTCGCTAAACCGCATTAATAAAATCCCCGAGCCGCAGCGCCTCTTTACTCCAGTGCTCCTCCCCTCCCCTACCTCCGGCTGGTGGGCTGGGCGGGCGGGCGGGCTCGCCGTTGGCTGGCGCTGCTGCCGAAGCCAATTAAAAATTGGGGAGGAATCGCACCAAGCTCGCTCGCTAGCTCTACTAGCTTTTTCTGTGCGTGAAATATTCTGGGCAAAGGCCCGCCGCGTGGCGTGGCGTCCCCCGGCAAGCCAATTGAGCGCCGCGAGTCTCGCGGCCACAGGCCCGGCCTCCTGCGATGCTGGAGCGGCGACCGCGCGCGGCCCACGAAACGAGGGAGCGAGCTAGCTAGCCTCGGGCGGCGGCGTGTAGGGGCTGTTTTTGGTGGGTGGGTAGAATGGGAGCACGAAAGGCTGGCGGAGATCGACGGCCGCGCGGCGGCGGCAGCGGCGGAGCTGGACGGGCGCTGCCGCTGCGGCCTGCTCCTGCTGCTGATCTGCTGGAGCCTGGAGAGGGCTACGGGTGGTGGGCAGTGGGGGCTCGGTGGTGGTGATCCTGCGACAGCGACCGTGGCGGGGGAGGAGGGAACCAACCAGGCAGGCCAGACGAGAGGGAGGGGGAGAGAGAGGAAGAAGCCGGGTGGGGTGGCTGCTGGCAAGGTAGAGCCAGCCAGTAGGCGTAGGGCAGGGGGTGCCAGCCAACTGCGGAGTCCTTTTGGGTCACGTGGCGCGGACGAGCGGGGCGGAGTGCGGGGTGGCCGAACCCACCCGTGGTCCGTCGTCCGTCCGATCCACACACACACACACACACACACACACGGCCAGAAGCAGAAGCAAAGCGGCCGCCCCCCTGCATCGGTCGCGGGCGGTTCTCCTTTTTGTTCCCTTGTTCACCTCGTCGCCCTCCTGGGCTCCGGCCGAGACAGCGTGGCTTGGTTTGGTTTCCTTCCTCCATCGACACGCAAGCTAAAGTTAATTTCGCTACAGCGATGGGTGGCGCGATCAGGCCGGTCGCCTCGAGAGAAAACGATGGCTGTCGTGTCATGATGCGCGGGCTTTCATACGTGATTGAACGTCAAAATGTTCAAACACGGGGAATTATATCCGTCCAATGAAATGTACGACGTGTCGCCGCCACCTTCGCAGCCTCCCGCCTCGTCGCCATCGGAGGCCAGCGTCGGGCGAAGCTCATTCGGGGGCCAAGGATGGCGGCGGGGCTCCACCTCCGTCTTCATCGGCGGGCGGCGGGTCATCTAGCGATGGCTTTGGACTGCGGCAAGGGTGGTCGGCTTTCATGCAGGTCGTGGGGCGGTCCTCCCGGCATCCACATCTCCACCCGATGCAACGATCCAAACAACGGAGCATCCCCATTGCGGCCTCCGCCCCTAGGTGTGGTGGCCATCTTCTTGCACCGCATGCTTGCGGCGGGTTGTTGGTCGTGGCGGACACTGGGGTCGGGGGGTAGTTGTCTTGGTGGTTTGGCGGCTTTGTGCCCCCCCAACCACCCCACCCAATTAAC